>CM070649.1:21409666-30622166 GCA_036346575.1 Dendrocalamus sinicus
TAATATCATGAGGACATAAATAATGTTATCATCTCATTCCATCAATGTCAAACATTGGCATGATGCTTTCTTTCCATGCTCAATGAAGTAAAAAAATCCTAAAGCAATTGCAATTATTCATAACGCATTTGCAGAATTACAGAGAACCACAAGAACTATTGTTGCCACCATGTAATATCTTGTCTTTTAAAAAAGTTTGTGGTTACCAAATAACAATTCAATGGGTAATATTATTGGAATTGTTGGAATAAGCGACTCATAAGATTGAATTAATGAACAAGTGGAAAAATTTTCACCTACCTCGTGGAACCGCAGAGAACATCTTTCAGTCTTGAGTTTTTGTCCACCGTAATTTTGGGAGATAAGGAACATCCTGCAAAAGATAGACAATGATATAGCATGCGTGATCCTTCGAAATATCAAACATTACACAATATCATGAAAACAAAATGCGCGAAGCATTGTTTTTTTGAAAAAGTGGAAAGCCCCAATTTCATTAAGGACATCGAGATAAATAGCATACAGAGTCGCTATCGAGTATTCGGCAAATAAATAGATCTTCGGACTTGGGCCCTAACAGAAATTGTCCGACATACCAAAGCAACATCACCGCCCGGGAAGAGAAACAAGTTTTAACACGTAGGAGAAGTCGCAAACAGTTTAGCTCTCAATGACCTAATGTCAACTACAAAACATACTATACTTTGTGAGCAGAAGGAACTACCACGAGACGAAGCATTGATAGTTTGACTGTAGGACCGAATGAGGCAACAGAGGGGGTGAATGGTGCCTTCAAACCTCTCCAAGAATTCACATAATCTTCTTCTCCGATAGCTACAAGAGCTACGAAGCAAGATGATCACCGAAATTGAGAGATCGAAACAATGGAAGAAGAACAAACTCTCTGCAGATCGGACAAGAGACAAAACATCAATAGATCAAGGTAGATGCTCGCTCAAGTCCAGAGCGGTGAAACATCATCGTGAGATGACTCAACTCTCTGCTGTAGTCAAAGTGACCGAAAGCAGTTTGAGCGGTTGAGATCAACCGAGAGAAACCGATCGACAAGCGAAAGCAAGCAGAAGAGCAATAGACTAGGCTGATAACAGAGAAATATACGCGCGACCGCAAGCACGTAACTTGTGAAACTCTTTACACTCGCCAATCGACCGGGAGATTCCGACCATAGACTAAAACGACCTCAGTCATGAAATTACAGACATCGAAGTCTCTCTCGCTACAACCGAGAAGAACAAAGAAGGTCGAACAAGAAGCAGAGGAACTCGATGTGCGGACCGTGAGACGCAAACACTCTTTGATTCAAACATTTGCTCTTAGGAGTGAATCGACCAAATGGTCTTGAGACTAATTCCCCATTTAGAGCAAATCGAGACCAAGCTTCCTCAAACCAAGAACAAGAAAAGAGAGCAAACAGAGAAATCGCAATCAGACATCCAAGCAATAAACAAAGAACACAACTCGAGTTTTCATTCCAACCATCAAGGAGTACAAGGAGTCCCGATACGCTGGAGAGCATAGAGAGTAGCTCACACCTCCTCTCTTTCTCTCTTTCTCGATTATTCATACATGGATTCTCCACTCATCCTCTCTCTCACAATCCCAAGAACACACTCACACAGACTCCCATGGGAGGAGAGGCGCCGCCTCCAAGGCCCACCGCCAACTCACTCACACTCGTGCCTCCTCTCCCTTTATAGCCTCACACCCGAGACTAACCCTAATGGATCCATCCATTAGTCCATCTTGGGCTAACAGTAAACCCCTCCAAACACCGGGTTTTACACGCGCTGCACGCGCAACCCGTTCTGGTGACGGTAAGACAGATTTCGGTGCTTTTACAGAAACCGCTTCCTTTGCGGCCCGAGTCAATTCTCCAAATTGCCCTCACGCACCTTCCCGGAAGCTTCCGCTTCCTTGCCGATCACGCACGACCGAACCTACCTCCAACCGATCGGACCTCCGACTCCTCCGAGCCTAGTCCCGGTCCGCGCACGCAACCACCTTGAGTCCCAAGTCTTCTTGGCTTCACCGACTGTTCGGACCTCAACATCTCCCATGTCTAGTCCCGACCACTCCGAGCCTCACCAAGACTTGTCTCCAAGGTCCTGCAACCATCTCACAAGACCAAGTCCTCTTCGGCCTCACTCGGTCGTTCGGACCCCGACACCACTCGTGTCTCGTCCCGACCACTCCAGCCTCACCAAGACTTGTCTCCAAGATCTGCCGCATCCGACCGCCACGACTAGGCGTCCGACCGTGCGGACCTCGGCTCCTTCCCGAGCCTAGTCCTGGTTCACCTCACCATTGCCCGTCGTGTCCACCTCTGGCGGCTCTGCTCCGGTTCCTCGTCTCCCGGCTTGCAACCACTTCACCACCTCGATCATCTTGGCGTCTCCGACCGTCCGGACCTCAACACCTCCCGTGCCTAGTCCCGGTCCTCCCACGCCTCACCATGAAATAGCTCAAGTCCTCGCAACCATCACGCACAAGCAAACCATCACATAGCACCGCACAAAACAATCAAACCATCGATCGGTACAACCAACAAGTTTTCCGATTGCAACACCTAGTTGTAAACCCCTACGACCAATCCAATGCACAACACATGAAGTGCCAAAGACTGCGACCACTCTTTTAGGTCACACGACCGCCAAGGCACAAGCTACGACCATCGCAAGCTTGCAACGATTACACACACAGGCCACGACTACCGAGTCGTAAAGCGGATCACCAAGTCGCATCAGAGCCTACGCATCGCACACAACATTGCTACGACTTTATCGCTCAAAGTCTAGACACAATAAGAGGCACTCGAGCCCATCAGAGTCTTCCCGCAGCCTACGACCTCATTCAGTGGCCCACGACCTCACACAGCTCAGCTACGACCATCGCAAGTTTCAGCTCCAACTTGCCCAACCAAGTCGTACCAACTTACGACTGGTCGAAACCATAGATCAAGACTTGCTTAAGTCCTACGACCACATCTCAGATAAATACGACTAGCCCAAAAGATCATACGACTGATTACCAGCTAAACCGACCGCGCCAACAGTCCACACGATCGATTCCAAGAGGCTACGACCAAAACCAGAGGTTCCATCGTGGTGAAACCCATTCGCACCACATACCCGAATATTATCGTTGTGAAGCCCTTCCGACCACTTCCACCGCCACTCGCATGACAACGTGGTCGAAACAAGGCGCACGACTTCCGACCACGACCAACGTGCTCGTAAAGCCTTTCGACCACTCGATCAACAAGTTTACCAGGTTCCGACCAGGAACAACAAAGTCGATAAAAGGATTCCGACCTCTCCTAGATGCTACGACTGCACAGAACCTACTCAACGGTGGCCGTAAACTTTCTGGTGGCCTTCGACTTCCAACAAGTGGTCGTAAACTTGCGGATGGCCTTCGACCACGACTAAAATCGGTCGACGCCTCCCGTGACTTCCGACCATGGCAAACCGGTGCATCGACCACTCAATAGTCACAGCATGGTCGTAAACATTCTCGTGACCACCCGAAGGAACTTGCGACCTCACAGAGACAACACACCGAGGTCGTAGGCAATCTATAACCACTCGATAAAGCTTGACACTCTGCTGAACACAAAGATGTAAGCTCGACTACGACTACCAAGTCGTAAAACCCCTTTTTACCACAGGGTCTCAAGCCTACCCAACAGAAAGAGCCATTCTCAAGGCTTACGACTTTGCAGAGGCAGCTCAAACCTCAAAAACCAAACTCACTCTTCCAAGAACAAGAGTCAATTACTCATCACAACCATGAGGTGACCTCCACATGGTCTCTCAATCTCCCCCTTGATGAGTATATTGACAAACACAGAAAAAGCATGAAGAAGAGTTTGGTTTTGAAGAGAAAAGGAAGGAGATGCAAAAGCCACACATGGTCTAAAAGAGGTGAAGAAGGAACTTATGACCATGTTGACACAGAGTGAAATGGAGCAGACAGAGAAAGGTCAAATTTTCTACAAAGCTCCAAATCACACAAAAGTCCAATCTTGCTCATGGTCCAAAAAGTCATTGCTCACATGGCCATTGTCATAACAAGATGAACAAGCATTCTCCCCTTAGTGCCTTTTCTATCCTTCTCCTATCCCTTAATGCATTCTCCCATTTTAATGCCTTTGCACTCCTTAATGCCTTTTTCTCTATCCTTCTCCCCTTTTGGCAATAGAATCATCAAGATGCAGGAACAAAAATAGAGCATGAATGAAATGGAGTGTCGACAGTTGATTTGATGAAGGCAATGGGAGCCGAGGAGCCATGAAGATTATCTAAAGTGACTTCAACGAAAATTATACCAAGCCATAAAAGGTGACAATGCTATCTAGATCATAACAAACCATGTATTGCCAAGCTCAAGCCAAATAAGTCATGATCTTTAAATTAAATGTTTAATTAGCATGTCAAGTCACTCAAGATTATAGTCTAGAAGAAGGTATCCAAACGTGAGTCAAGCCATGTCAATATTCTAAGTGGAACCAAGAAGCTATGGTTGAGTCAATTTAGAGTGCTATAAGTTCAAAAATGAGACATTGGTTTAAGTACTTGGTTCTTGTTGTAGCTTAAGCAAAATTGAGCACAAATGACATATTTTCTTTTGAAATTCATGGTAGTTGCCAACCAGATTTTTATGTTATCATGTGCTAGACCTCAAGCCTTATGCGACTACTCCAAGCGATAAGCTTAAGAAGATAGTCTAGGTCATCCAAAACTCCCCGAGTTCATGCCTAGTGCAATGGCAAGTCGTCTCATGAGAAAGAATTGGTGAGATCAGTTTTTCGCACAAAAGAGATCTTTTGCATTTACTTGAGTTAGTTCATGAACAAAGAGTTAAAACTTAACTCATGCATCACTAATGAACTAACTTAGCTCAATCTAAACCTCAAAACAGATTCAAGACTCAACTTAGCCTATTCGACATGGCACTGAATCAAGAGAGGATCACTAAAGCCGGACTAGTCACAAGATTGAACAAGACATGTTTTACTTTAAGTTGTTCACATTTAATTAAGCTAGTATGGCAAGAGCTAAGCAAAGACATAGAAGGGCATGATAAATCAAGCTATCACAAGACATGGCAAGATATAAAGCATGATATCATGTCACATAAAGATAATAGACAAGGCTCCAAAGACTGTACAGGCATTCAAGTGAATTTTATGCATTATGAGACAAAAGAATGCACATGAGATGAACTCCCCCTGAAAGCTAGCCCGAACAGATAGAAAGGTTCCAACTCCCCCTAGAGAAGGCAACTCGAGAAGAACCAAGAAATTTGACGCAAAAACTAGAAAAAGAGGGTTCTAACTCAAGGAGGTGATTCCCAAACACACCCTATCCACATGGTCTCTAGTCTGTAACCTCATACCACGGGGCAAAAGCACACTATGTCAATGCACAAGACTCTAGTGGCCAAGAAAAGGTTCAATCTAGGTAGAAGAGAATCCTAGAGAACCAAAGCCCAAACTAGGTAGTAAATAATCCTAGAGAACCATTTGGACGAGAAGTGTGATCGAGACAATATCACCTAGAGTCGGTTCCTGTCTAACCAATCGGACCCTTCCTCCCACTAGAACAAATAAACAAAGCAAAGCCAAGTGGAGGGAAGCAAAACACTGAAAGATCACAAGGGAGAACAAACCTCTGTCATGGTCGCTTGGTTGGTAGTCGTGGTCGTAGAAGAGTCCTGGTAGTAGTCGTATAGGAGTCCCGACCTCGGTTGAGTGATCGAAGTCGCCTCGGCCATGGTCGTAGATGTGTTCAGCTCATGATCGTAGTCCAATTGGGGTGGTCGAACACGAAACCGGTCGTGGTGGTAATTGCGTCTTGGTCGTAGTCGCAGATGAGTGCGGATCGTGGTCGTTGCGTCCCGCCGAGGTCATAAAACGAGTTCGGCGAGTGTCCGGACCATGGTCGTGGTAGCTACGACGTGGTCGTAATGACCAAAGGAGTGGTCGTAAAGCTGTACCGGTCTCCCCCTCATTCACAGCCTGCAGGTTAAACACAGGGACGACTGGTGTCCTAGTACTGGGGTAAATGATATACAACATGGAACCAGTACTGTGACAAATGACCACAAACAGTAGCATTACAAATTTTAATTGCATGAGAACACACTCCCATACAAGCTCAATCTAGCCCTCATCAAAAGCATCTAGAACAGCAAGCCTAGAGCCACCCAATTCTAGAAGAAGCTTGTGACCTATCCACGGCTCTTATGATATCTAAGCATAAGTAGAGACTAATGCTACTGAGTTGTCATGCAGTTTATTTCATGCCACAACAGCAATAAGATCAAAGTATACAAGCATCTCAATGAATCACAACCATACTCATAGCAAGTGACAAGAAAAGATCACAGAAGCATATGCTAGCATGGATATAAGCATGTATACCAGAAAAGACCAGAAGGCATGAATAAATTTAGCATCATGACACAGAAAAACTTTCCAAGATATAATCAAGCACATACTGTCCATACACAAGCATACATCATCTAGGCATACATCATGTCAAACCAAAATCACAAAAAAATATGCTAACATGTATAAATAATGGTGAATGGACATAAGGAGCAAGATTAAACCATGGTAGATACTACAAAGCATAGGGTCATGATGATACTTGACTTCTAATATGTACATACTACTCAGCTCATGAAGTCAAGTCAAAGCTTAAGCATTAAACAAATATGACAAGGTACATGGATACTTAAGCAACATACTCATAAAGGCATGACATGAAAGCATTGAGAGAAGAACATGCCAGTATGGTATAAGTGAGCACCTGAACAAGCACATCATGCCAATTAAGACTAACACATGTATATAGAGGCATGAAGGTAAAGAATAGCTCACAAAGTAGGTGAAGACGCCAACTGTGAAAGCATATGCCTTTTGGAGGCCATGTAGTGGAGAACCAATAAATGTTCTAGTCACATGATGAGGCAGAAGACTAAAACTCCAATCAATCCCATGTTCTCCAACAAGCGTCTAGATACCTACAAAAGACAGGAACAGAGCGCCCAAGTCTTGGATCCCAAAGGGCCAGTAGTCATGTACTTGGGAACCCAAGACTTGACACACTCACAAAAGAAGTATGCAAGATAACACGATGCAATGGATGGTCCAAGCAAGAAGATCAATCCACGAGGCACACCGCAAATGGACAACTCGATAAGTGAAACGAGTCCCATAACCGAAAAAATGGTGAAAACCTAACTTGAAAACACCAAGAAGAGAACCAACAAAAGCATCAAAGCAACTCACAACTTCTCCTTGCAGTAGATGCGCACTCGTTTGGGCGAACGAGGTCCATCATTTGAGCAACACCGAAATTCCTCCTCGGGACAGCACGCGGACAAAGATCAAAATCAAAAGAAACAAGTCCGCGATGACAAAAATGTCCATCCTTCTCTGCAGAATGAGCAATGGTGCAAGCGCTACTACGAGATAAGATAGAAATGGATAAAGCACCATCCTTGCTCAAAAATAGAAGTCCCTTGGACCAATCGAGAAGAGCCAAGATTTGCACTTAGCCAAAAAGGAGCAACTAAACACATGGCGCAAGTGCTAACAAAGATAGAAATATGCTCACTACCAGAAAGATCCATCTCCTAAATGAGGGAGGTGACAAAGTCTCAACAGTGCTCGTATCATTGCACTCCTCTCCTCAAAGAATTTTCATCATCTCAGAAAAAGACAATAAAAGCTAGAGATGAAAATGCAAGTGATAGAGATGTGCTCTTGTTCTCAGTTCAGAAGTCGTAGTCGAGTGCGCCAAGGTTGTAGAATAGGATATACCGAGGCCTGTTGTTCTACCGAGAGCCAGACACCGAAGGAAAGCACCTGGTCAACGAAATGTAATCACAGGTGGGGCCACTGAGACCGTGGTCATAATTTTTACGACCACGTCCCAGCACCTACAAATACTGGTTTCGTCCTCCAGTACTTTCTCCTCTCTGGCACTTGAACAACAAAGGATAAAGAATGTACCACAATATTCACACTTGTGGTTCCCTGCAAATAAAATCACCTCTAGCTGAAATCAAGCCTCTTGTCGCAAAGGACATCATTGGCAAAACACCCCAACAAGATGCAAAAGAAAATATCATAAGATTCCCTACTAGTTGCCGTGCTCAAGATCGGTTAAGATCAAAACCAGAGCCAACCTTGCTCGATACCAATTGTAGGACCGAATGAGGCAACAGAGGGGGTGAATGGTGCCTTCAAACCTCTCCAAGAATTCACATAATCTTCTTCTCCGATAGCTACAAGAGCTACGAAGCAAGATGATCACTTTGAAATTGAGAGATCGAAGCAATGGAAGAAGAACAAACTCTCGCGGATCGGACAAGAGACAAAACATCAATAGATCAAGGTAGATGCTCGCTCAAGTCCAGAGCGGTCGAAACATCAACGTGAGATGACTCAACTCTCTCTGTAGTCAAAGTGACCAAAATAGTTTGAGCGGTTGAGATCAACCGAGAGAAACCGATCGACAAGCGAAAGCAAGCAAAGCAAGAGCAATAGACTAGGGCGATAACAGAGAAATATACGCGCGACCGCAAGCACGTAACTTGTGAAACTCTTTACACTGCGTCAATCGACCAGAGATTCCGACCATAGACTAAAACGACCTCAGTCATGAAATTACAGACGATCGAAGTCTCTCTGCTACAACCGAGAAGAACGAAAGAAGGTCGAACAAGAAGCAGAGGAACTCGATGTGCGTGACCGTGAGACGCAAACACTCTTTGATTCAAACATTTGCTCTTAGGAGTGAATCGACCAAATGGTCTTGAGACTAATTCCCATTTAGAGCAAATCGAGACCAAGCTTCCTCAAACCAAGAACAAGAAAAGAGAGCAAACAGAGAAATCGCAATCAGGACATCCAAGCAATAAACAAAGAACACAACTCAGAGTTTTCATTCCAACCATCAAGGAGTACAAGGAGTCCCGATACGCCCGGAGAGCATAGAGAGTAGCTCACACCTCCTCTCTTTCTCTCTTTCTCGATTATTCATACATGGATTCTCCACTCATCCTCTCTCTCACAATCCCAAGAACACACTCACACAGACTCCCATGGGAGGGAGAGGCGGCTGCCTCCAAGGCCCAGCCGGCCAACTCACTCACACTCGTGCCTCCCTCTCCCTTTATAGCCTCACACCGAGACTAACCTAATGGATCCATCCATTAGTCCATCTGGGCTAACCCAGTAAACCCCTCCAAACACCGGGTTTTACACGCGCGCACACGCTGCAACCGTCTGGTGACGGTAAGACAGGATTTGGTGCTTTTACAGAAACCGCTTCCCTTTGCGAGCTGAGTCAATTCTCCAAATTGCCCTCACGCACCTTCCGGAAGCTTCCGCTTCCTTGCCGATCACGCACGACCGAACCTACCTCCAACCGATCGGACCTCCGACTCCTCCAGAGCCTAGTCCCGGTCCGCGCACGCAACCACCTTGAGTCCCAAGTCTTCTTCGGCTTCACCCAGTCGTTCTGGACCTCAACATCTCCCATGTCTAGTCCCGACCACTCCGAGCCTCACCAAGACTTGTCTCCAAGGTCTGCAACCATCTCACAAGACCAAGTCCTCTTCGGCCTCACTCGGTCGCTCGGACCCGACACCACCGTGTCTCGTCCCGACCACTCCAGCCTCACCAAGACTTGTCTCCAAGATCCGCCGCATCCGACCGCCACGGACTAGGCGTCCGACTGCGGACCTCGGCTCCTTCCCGAGCCTAGTCCTGGTTCACCTCACCATTGCCCGTCGTGTCCACCTCCGGCGCTCTGCTCGGTTCCTCGTCTCCCGCTTGCAACCACTTCACCACCTCGATCATCTTCGCGTCTCCGACCAATCCGGACCTCAACACCTCCCGTGCCTAGTCCGGTCCTCCCACGCTCACCATGAAATAGCTCAAGTCCCGCAACCATCACGGATAAGCAAACCATCACATAGCACCGCACAAAACAATCAAACCATCGATCGGTACAACCAACAAGTTTTCGATTGCAACACCTAGTTGTAAACCCCTACGACCAATCCAATGCACAACACATGAAGTGCCAAGCACTGCGACCACTCTTTAGGTCGCTACGACCGCCAAGGCACAAGCTACGACCATCGCAAGCTTGCAACGATTACCACACAGCCGCTACGACTACCGAGTCGTAAGCGGATCACCAAGTCGCACAGAGCCTACGATCGCACACAACATTGCTACGACTTTATCGCTCAAAGTCTAGACACAATAAGAGGCACTCGAGCCCATCGAGTCTTCCGCGACCTACGACCTCATTCGGTGGCCCACGACCTCACACCGGCTGATCGACGACCATCGCAAGTTTCAGCCCAACTTGCCCAACCAAGTCGTACCAACTTACGATCGGTCGAAACCATAGATCAAGACTTGCTTAAGTCCTCGACCACATCTCGGATAAATACGACTAGCCCAAAAGATCATACGATCGACACGCCTAAACCGATCGCGCCAAACACCCACACGATCGATTCCAAGAGGCTACGACCAAAACAGAGGTTCCATCGTGGTGAAACCCATTCGCACCACATACCCGAATATTATCGTTGTGAAGCCCTTCCGACCACTTACGACCGCAAACGATCGAGCTACGACCACATTCGATCGCCGCAAGCGTGGTCGCATCTCACAGTAAACTTGAGCGCCGACTCGACCGCACTGCTACAACATGGTCGTAGCTTCGACTTACGACTTCCACCGCCACTCATGACAACGTGGTCGTAAGCGGGCGCGCTGACTTCCGACCACGACCAACGTGCTCGTAAAGCCTTTCGACCACTCGATCAACAAGTTTACGGTTCACCAGAACAACAAAGTCGATAAAAGGATTCCGACCTCTCCTAGATGCTACGATCGCACGTAACCTACTCAACGGTGGCGTAAACTTTCGGTGGCCTTCGACTTCCAACAAGTGGTCGTAAACTTGCGGATGGCTTCGACCACGGCTAAAATCGGTCGACGCCTCCCGGTGACTTCCGACCATGGCAAACCGTGCACACCACTCAATAGTCACAAAGATGGTCGTAAACATTCGCGACCACCCGAAGGAACTTGCGACCTCACAGAGACAACACACCGAGGTCGTAGGCAATCTATAACCACTCGATAAAGCTTGACACTCTGCTGAACACAAAGATGTAAGCTCGACTACGACTACCAAGTCGTAAAACCCTTTTACCACAGGTCTCAAGCCTACCCAACAGAAAGAGCCATTCTCAAGGCTTATGACTTTGCAGAGGCAGCTCAAACCTCAAAAACCAAACTCACTCTTCCAAGAACAAGAGTCAATTACTCATCACAACCATGAGGTGACCTCCACATGGTCTCTCATTGACAAAATGTACCGCGGCAATGGAAGGAGGCCATCTAGGATAGTTCATGGGCAGTGTGATCTCCAGTAAATGGTTTTCGCGTGTTCATCCAGAAACCGAGATGATACAAGCCATAACCAGAGATGTGGCATTAACACCCCCATGCTATTGCAAATGTAATCTATAACCTCATCACAGCTCATCGAGGGAAACAGTGTTCATGTGAAGCCAGTGGATTCAGTGCCATACATACCTTCAAAGACGGATGTCGCTATCGATATCGCCGAACAATAGCTATTGAAATCGAAAGGCAATGACCATTATTAGTGTCATTAATACTGCGGCAGAACATGAAGGTGATTTGCTTCGATAAAAGATGAATTGTGAGATGACAAGAAGCTTAGCAGGATATTGCTAAAAATGATATCAAGAAGAGGTACATAACATACCGCCCACTTATCGATTTAATGGATCACTTTCACCAATTACAACGATTAGGGATCATTGCCAATCCACCAACCGAGTATATCGAATAGATAGAAGACATATGTTCAAGCTAAAAATCTACCGATGCAACATCCAATAGATATTAGATCGCATAATTGGTCCAACGCAAAGAAAACTTTCACATGATCCGGTCATTACAGAGCACCAACAAAATCTTCCGCTCAACCGATCAAACTACCAAAATCATACCTAGCATGCACTCCTAGACTATGCATATCGACAACCTAACGTCCAATAATCTCATGCACACCGAATTGCACAAAAGTGCTCACCTTTGCCGTCAAGCCGCAACCCACAAGCTCAGGGATCAAATCATCAAACCCACCGATGTCGCCTGCTGGTTCTCGCTTCCTCTTCTCCTCTGGAGCCTCCACGGCCTCCGCCGTCCTCCCGTATCCCCAAAGAGGTCGCCCACCAAAGCAACACAGAGAGCTCACAAAGAAAATATTGAGGAGATATGTTCCTACCAGATCTACCACGAGAGATTTGAACAAGTATGAATGGGGAATGACCGAACTACCACAGAACTACCAACATCTATCGCAGAGCAATGTTCATGAATAGCGATGGGGAATAACCATGAACATCAATGCTCATGCGAAACAAACGGATCTACCAACATCCATTACTGATCCAACTACACAATCTAGTTATCCGGGTGATTTGGGTTCCATACCTTGATTAGGCGGAGGAAGACACACCCAAGGTGAGGAGAAGAAGAAACCCGGGAGGAAAGTGAGATGCGGGAGCGGAGGCGTGGATCCGAAGACGCCTATTCTTGCCGCCATAGGCCGACCTCCGCCTGCCTCTCCCTCGCTCGCTCGCCGTCCGTCCGGCGACGCTTTCCCCTCGCCGCACGCCTCGGCCGCGGCCGCTCGCTCGCCTCCGTGGTCAAGTCATCTCTCTCGCTCGCCGTCGGGAGTATCTTGAGGAGAAGGAGAGCACTCGCTCACCTCCCGTGCGCCGCCCTCGGCGGAGAGAGATGGGAGGATCTTGGCGAGGAGGAGACGGTATCGCGGGTAGGGAGGAAGCGGCGCGGGAGCGGGGAGGAGGCGATGGCGCGGGGTGGGGAGGAGGAGGAGGCGGCGGAGTGGAGGAGCGGGCAAAGGCGAAGACGAGGAGGAGGGGAGGAGGAGGCGGCTGCGGCCCAGGTGGGGGAGGAGGCGCGGTGGAGCGGGGCGGCGGCGGATGAGGAGAGGAGGGAGGAGGCGGCGCGCGGAGAAGGAGGGAGGGAGGAGGCGGAGAAAGGGGAGGCGCACGGTTCGCCAGGGGAGGCGGCGCATGAGGAGGCGCGCGGGTTAGGTTGGGGGAATGAGGCAGCGCACGGGTAGGCGCTTGGAGAGGGGAAGGATGCGGATGAGTGATGAGGTTTGGTCCCAGCAATCTGATTCGATGGATCTGAGTGAGTAAGAGAAAGACAAGATTAGATGGGATCTTGTCCCTTCATTTCAAACGTTGATTAGGTTTGGTTGTAAATTTTTGGGTGTACTTAGCATAGCTAATGACTGTGCTGTACAATTTTCTGTGTGGCTTTAGAATTATTTTTTAGGTGCATTATATGTGGTAGAGATGTGTGCCTCGAGCGGTGGTTTCATCCTTCATTGAAAATAGCATCCAAAGCTCCCACTCACGTAATGCAGGGTGATTTTTATTGGACCTTCAATGATATTTATGTTTCAGCCCTCTTGTTATACTTCTATTCAATATTTTATATATCAAGAACCTTTAAGAAAAATGTTATAGACCACCCTTGGCCCACCCGTTAGTCTCTGACCTTTTCTATATTCCCCTCCTCACTTTTCCTCACTCTCTTCTCCCTCCCTACTTTCCCATCCCCCTCTTCCTCCGCGTTGATCTCTTGCTCTCTACTGCCGTCGCCAGCTTTCACCCCTGTCACCGCTCTTCACCAACACCGAGCACCACGAGACAGATCCCGGCGCTGCCGTCGCTGCTGTCCTCGTCGACACCGTAACTTCGCCCTTAATGTCGCAAACCTATGTATTCAGATCCAACCACTATCAAGCTTGTTTCACCGAATGTAGTCTCCACCAACCTCACCATTCTTGGATCTAGCCGCTACTTGAGCTAACGTCGCCAGATTAGGCCACTGTTGAGCTTGCCTCGCTGTATCTGTCCGTTGTTGAGCTCGCCTCGCCGATTCTGGCCACCACTGACCTTCGATGTGGTGTGAACTAGGTGCCCCTACTCTTTCTCTCCCTTCCTTTCTCTACCGCGACCATACGCTATCTCCTCCAAGCACCTGCAGCCTCTGCAAGCTGCTCTGACACACTGCAAAGCACCGTCTCGCCTCTCCGATGGCATTCGAGCTTTGGTGCCCTGCAGAAGACACATGGCTAGAGCATGGCGTTGTACATGACCTAACAAATGTCTATAATACGTACAACCACTGTGCCTACCCGGAACTTCTTCCATGACCACACGCATGGTTCATTCTTAGCTACTTCTAGACAGGGGCGGAGCCAGGATCCAGACAAGAGGGGGGCCGACCCGCCAAGGCGCCGGCGTCATGGGCCCTGGGCACCGTGTGTCGGCAAAATTAAACATACACATATATAATTAAACATACGCATATATATTGTCATATAAATTCAATCATAACACATATGACAAAATAATGTAGCATACGTCTAGTAACACAAAAGAAAGGTACTTTCATTACATCTCCACAAACTTGAATTTGTTACATCTCTACTAACTTGAATTTAGCACGACGATTACCAACTAGATCATAAGATTTGATAATATCATTGGAATTAACCTTAGTGACAATTCCTTTTCAATATAAACTATCATGTAGCGCAAAAAGCCATCTCCCATTTTAGTCCTAGTACGTGTCTTGGCAAGTTTCACGGTGAAAAGACTCTCTCAATGGTCGTTGATCTTGGAAGAGTTATGACTAATCTTATTAATCTATCAACCATTGGATAAATAGAATTTTTACCTAATCTCACTAGTCCCTTTGTTAGATCAGCAAGCGATGGCAATGTACTTAGCTCTGAATGGTTGCATACAGGGGCCTAATTGACTGTGATTAAAGGTGATTAAAGAGTCCTAGTAATATATCTGGTGGACCATTGGGGCAGGCCCTGCCCGCCCCCCCTTGTCTCCGCCCCGCTTCTAGAAGTTACCAAACTCAACAACTTCTTATGGAGTAACAAGCTGGCTAGCTCCATGTATACATACATTACCCATGGCGCAGTGAAAATGATACCCACCAGCTCGTTGTAATTACTGTACTTTGTGGGGGTGTTTTAATCTGCTAGAACTGATAGTTTTTGGCTGAAATAGAATAGTAATAGATGAAAAAGATAGCTATTTAAATAAAATTTAGAAAACAATTTTGAAAGACACAGACCCAGAGAAGGCAATGAAGGCCGACAGACAACTTTTAAAAGTGACTTGAAGAAACCACTCTTAAAAAATAGCTTCGAGAATTTTTGTTAAAATTATCTTATAGCTTCTCTTAGCCGAAGTCAGAAGTTGAAATCGATTTGAACATCTTAAGTAGCCAGCTAGCGCAATACACTCATATTGCTGTTTAATTAATCTAGCCTGTTGGAATCTTGTTTTTGAAGCCGATCTGGTTGCATCACCATCCAATTCCAATCAATCATGCGTGACGTATGTATACATCACAAATTGTCGCCATCCCTTCACCGTTTTCTCGCACGCTGCCAAAAACTCGATCGACACGCACATATAAGCGTCACATTTTTTGCGAGCGACATGTTTTTCGTTTTCCAGCTCGATTAATTTGCTATGTGAGTCTCCTCTACGAACCTCGCGTCTCTCTCTTCCAGGTTGACACGTCACATCCACACATTAACGTGTAGCTACGTACTTATACAGTTACACGCACGCATAACCGTATCCTTGCATCAAATTAATAAAAAGTTAACACGTGCGAGTTGCACCAACAGTATGTAACCGTGTCTCTCTTCAACTGATATAACGTCACATGATCCAAATTGGTCAAAGGAGAGTGCGTGTTTAAATTAGAGCAAGTGTTGGACCCGGCCCCGGCCGGCTTTGACTTGCGCGTGCAGGTCAAACCACCCAGGTGTATGTGTTGCACCCTCTTGGTTGTGTTGCTAGGTGTAATTTTTGTCGTAATAAATTTGTATTGCCAGCACAAGAAAAATGTGCAGTTTAATTACGAAAGCTTCTTTTTGGAAAGGAAATTATCAAAACTATATTCTTCACTTCGGTTATGTGGTATATAATCCGACTTATCGAGTTGAACCAGGAAACAATCCTGACTTCACATCGAGGGGAAACCACATGCCGGCCTATTACTAACAAACATAGAGGTACCTCCCAAAAAGAAAGAGATAGTGCCACAATCACGGAGTGATAAACCTGGGCCTCGCTCAATTCAATTTAAGCTTTTGACTTATTTTTAATATTTCTAAATTTCATCATTTTTTAACTTTTTGGTTTTTTTAGCTTTTTGCCGCTTCTTTTTTCCTATTTGTATGCATTGTCTATGATGGGCTTACTTTTTTCTATTTTTATTTTTTAAAAAATTTAGTCGTACTAAATAAACCGCCATCAATTACAGTGTAATTTTAACCAGCTATAATGCTATTTCAGCCATAAACCAAATTATTTTAGCCCAACCGAACGACACCCTAATCCTTCGTTCGTTCCGAACATTAAAGTGCCGCTCAGTTAGGTTGAAAAAAGTGGTTTATGCTTGAAATTTTACTGTAGCTGGCTGAAATTATATTGTAACTGATGGTAACTTATTTAGCCTAACTAAATTTAAAAAAAATTAAAAATAGAAAAAACAGGTTAGCCCATCACGGACAATGCAAACTAATACGGAAAAAGGTTTAAAAAAAGCTCAAAAAAGCAAAAAATTCAGAAAAAAACAAAATTTATGAATAATAAAAAATATAGCTTAAGCTAAAATGAGCAAGTCCTAAGTGTACACCTTATCACATAGCACCAAGTAGAGAAATCAAACGGTAAATAAAGTGCCTAGATCGTTGCACAATCTTTGAATTTCAAATGGGTATTGATAAATATTATCCGGATGTTTCTTTCTAACTATTATCCAGATTTGTGACCGTTGGATTAGAGATCCAACGATCACAAATTCTCCCCGCCCCTCAAAAAAAACCCTCTCCTCTCCAAAAAAATCTCTCCCCTTTAAAAATAAGAGGTCGTTGGATCTTTAATCCAACGATCCAAAATTTAAATAATTGTTAGAAATAAAATATTCAGATGATACATATACACACCCATTTCAAATTAGCATGCATATGGAGCGCATGCATTTCTGGCTCCGGGTCAGTGCGCGGGGCAGGACACGACCACTTCACCAACTCAACTCAAATTCAATCATTGTACTGCGCTCTCTCCAACCCCGCCACGTGTCCCGCCCCACCCATCAGGCCACGCCTTTTCCCCGAAAGGCTCAGAGAGAGAGAGAGAGAGAGGCCTCGTCAAATCGAACCGCAGCCGTCCACCTGTCACAACCGCCCTTGCCCAACCGTACAATCGCCGCCCGCCTCTATATATACCCCTCGCCCCCCCACTCCATCCCATCTCATTTCAAACCTTTGCCGAAAGAAAGTCTCCTCGTTTCCTTCGTTTCGTCTTCTCACCTCGATCCCTTCGGTTCTCTCGAGGCAGCCGATTCGATCGTTCGAAAGTCGCAAAGCCAAACCTAAACTTTACTCCCAAAGATTGGTTGATTGGTAGGAGCTGGTGTGTGTCTGTGCTTGTGCCATGGGGAATCACAAGAAGCTGCTGCAGTTTCTGCGGCCGGACCCTGCGGTGGCCGCGGGCAAGTCATCGGACGACGACGAGGAGGGCGGGTCTTCGCTGCCGTCGCCGACGACTAGCGAGAGCGCGAGCGCGCACACGTCGGCTGCGGCGTCTCCGTCGTCGTACATCATGTCGCCGTGGATAAACCTCCCGGGGTTCGGCGCCGAGGGGGTTGGGATGGGCGGCGCGGCGGCGTCGACGGGGCTCCTGGGGTCGCTCGTGAAGGAGGATGGGCACGTGTACTCGCTCGCTGCTGCGGGGGACCTGCTGTACACCGGGACGGACTCCAAGAACGTGCGGGTGTGGAGGGACCGCCGCGAGTTCGCCGGGTTCCGGTCCGGGAGCGGGCTCGTCAAGGCCATCGTCATCGCCGGCGATGGGAGGATTTACACGGGCCACCAAGACGGCAAGGTGCGCGTGTGGCGCGCGTCGGCGGACGATCCTGCCGTGCACAAGAGGGTCGGGTCGCTCCCGAGGTTCACTGACGTTTTGAGGAGCTCCGTCAAGCCGTCGCACTACGTCGAGACGCGGCGCCGGCACAGCGCCGTGTGGCTTCGGCACTTCGACGCTGTGTCGTGCCTCAGCCTGGACGCCGGCGCGGGCTTGCTTTACTCGGGCTCGTGGGACAAGACGTTCAAGGTCTGGCGCTTGTCGGACTCGCGGTGCCTGGAGTCGGTGTTCGCCCACGACGACGCCGTGAATACGGTGGCGGCGGCGGGGTTCGACGCGATGGTGTTCACCGGCTCGGCGGACGGGACGGTCAAGGTGTGGCGGCGGGAGGCCGGGAAGGGCGGCGCCACCAGGCACGTCATGGAACGCGTGCTACGCAAGGGCGAGAGCGCGGTGACGGCTATCGCCGTGGCGGCGGAGGCGCGCGTGGTATACGTCGGCTCGTCGGACGGGGCCGTGAGCCACTGGCAATTTCGCCGTGGCGCCGGCTCCTCAAGTGCGCCGAGGAACGGCGGGTCGCTGCGGGGGCACAAGATGGCCGTGCTCTGCCTCGCCGTGGCCGGACGCGTCGTCGTGAGCGGCTCCGCCGACCGGACGATCTCCGTGTGGCGCCGCGAGGAGGGCGCGGAGCACGCCCGCCTCGCCTTGCTCACCGGCCACACCGGGCCGGTCAAGTGCGTGGCCATGGACGAGGAGGAGGACGCCCCCGGCGCCGACGGCCACCACCGGTGGGTCGTGTACAGCGGCAGCCTCGACGGGTCCGTCAAGGTCTGGCGCGTCTCCGACGCGCCCAACGCGACGGCGCGGACGCCGTCGCACGTGTGGTTGCACGCAGCCGCCGCTGGAGGCCTGGACGCCGTACGCTGCGTCGGAGCTGAAGCGGATGGGCGCGGCGTGACCGAGTCGGCGCCCGCGCACGGGCAATGTAGAGCACACACGTGTGATGGTGTGAGAGAGTGGTAGTAGCCTAGGCTGTACATATACGTACGTAGAAGTAGAATTATACGCCATTTGTACGTACGTACGGTGTTGCGTATTTTGATTTTTTTATTTGAAGGCCGCTAAAATGGACGGACGGATGGGGATGGATGAGTGTGTGTTGGTGATATGGTCGGTGATCCGACCGGCCGGTGGGGCCCGGAGATAGTGAGAGATTTGGACGCTTCCAACCAAGCAGGGAAAGGCCTTTTTTAGTTGGGAGATGTGAACGTTTTTTTGGTCTTGGTGTGTGCTGTTTCGTGAGAAAAGTTGTACAAAGGTTTTTGCTTGTGAGGGAAGGAAAGAAGAGGGAGAAGAAAGATATTGGTTTGCTTTCATTTATTAGTCCTGAATTTCATTTTGTGAAACATTAGCTAGCGAATATTTTTTATTTTTGTACGATGTAAGATTCTTAGGCCTGTTTGGATACGCTTATCTGAGAATCGATTTTAATTTGATCAAGATTTTCTGATAAGTCGCGATCTGAAGAATCTGCGATCTGAATAATCCTGATGGGGCTTGCGGTACAGGATTTTGGATTCTCAGTGCAAATGCTGATTTTTCCCACCGCGGCGGTTGAAAGAATCGAAAAATAATCAAAGCGTTTGTGTGAGATTCTCGCTTAATTCTACCCAGAATCGAATTTTAAGCGTATCCAAACAGGGCCTTAAACCCTTAACCAAACTCTCTAGAAATGACCCAAGCGGTCTCTTACGTGACAACGAACGGTTGTAGATGTTGAGGTGGCATCACACTATCGCTCATATATCTCTCGTAAACAGCAATTAGCGTTCAAATGCACGTAAAAAATATTGTACATATAGAAGCAGCTAGGGTGTTGATCATGAGCACGAGCTACAGCCAACTGCTATAATTAAGAGTTTAAGGTGCTACTTACTAGAGTTTATGTCTCTAATTTCTAGCTTCTTATTTTTATCTTTTTTTGCTTTTTTTGCCTTTTTCTTATTTCTTTGTATGTCTGTTATGATATAACGAGCGTAAAATTACCGGGAGGTACAATGTATTTTCAATTATTATAGTGTAAAATAAGTCATAAGTCAGAATTTATAAGTCCAAATGAGCGGTGCATCAACAACAATAATGAAATTAGTTCGGAAATCAATTGACATTAAACTCGGTTGCTTCGTGAAACAAACAAATGTTTGTGCTTAGCCGGACAGATCCGGATGCACGTGCTTTTCGCCACAAAGGAGGTGCAGGTACACATACCACATCAAGAAATAAAATGGATGAAAAATGATCGAGCAAACAACCACCTCGTCCAAATGGAGGGTAACTCCGATATTTATATTCACCGCAATGTTTTCGTTTCAGAAATTTCTCAGATGCTGTTTTTACACACACACACTATATATATATATATATATATATATATATATATATATATATATATATATATATATATATATATATATATATATAAGTTTATCCTGATTGTAAATCTCTAGTGCTGAATTTTACAGGGAGGTGGCTTTGCTTTCTCTGTCGATGGAAGGCGAGTTCCGTCCGCGCGAAGCAATGCAGCCGTGCACCGACCGAGAGATCCGGCCTTCAAAATTCTCGTACAATTTTCGTTTCTTTAGGGTTTTTGGGGGCTCGTGTAATTTACTTGGGTATTTTACGTACCACACCTATACATTTGCGTTCATAAAATAATTACATAGAAATATGTAGATATTTTGTCGCCATTTCTCAAGAAAATGCTACGCAGATTTCACAATTTTTTTTGTTCTTACACGCATTTAATCGGGGGGAAAAAGTCGTATGTTGTCGCTTGACGTGCGTTACTTGTACGAACTCGTCGAGGAAATGAGGCGATCTCGAGAGAATCGAATTCAAATCCCAAAGTTGTGTTTGACCACGGCATATATGCAGCCGTGCAGCAGATCGATTTGGCTCATTAATTGCCTTCTCACCAGCAAGATCGTCCATCGAACGAGCCGAACATATAAAGTGGAGTGCTGGACCATCCAATTCCAAACAAAGCCCAGTTTGTATTCACACCCTCCGAATTCTCGAACTCCACCTAATTTAAACACGTTGTGTCGAAGAGATGCGAAGCCTATTTCCACATCTGGCAAATTCACATTTGGTCAAGCACAGAACAAACTTAATTTGATCGTCTTTCTTTCCTCTGAGAGGAAAAGAAAAATTTCTGGTGATCTTCTGGTCTTTCTTTTCTCTTGAGAGAGAAAAAGGAGCATTTTCTGGTCTTTGACTAATTTGGCAATTAGGCAAGATAGTAGGTAAGATAAGACACCACTAGTTTAACCTTGTGGGCGGGCAGGCAGCAAGAGAAGTTAATTACCTCTGTTTGTTTACTTTCTCTCTGTAGTGCTCCAAGTTACCACTAATGCTAATACTACCGAAAGACTTGTGGATTAAGAACCCAAAACAGGCATGAACAGAGGTGTCTCGTAGCCGTTTTTTGTAAAACAGTTAATTAGGGTAAGTTTTAAAAATAATTTATCGATATTTGATATGTGCGTATAAGCACTTGCTCTAAACAAAAAAGCATAGCAAATTTGTGTTTTTCCCTGCAGCTCTAGGGGTACAGGAACAAAAAAGAAAAAGGCTATATGGCCTAAAGCTTTGGTCTAGGCCGAATTTGGTCTTAGCTTCAAAAAACTAGGTCGGAGGCTGGCTCGGCCGAAAGGCCCAGCCCCAAAGCTAACATGGCCAGCTTTTTTGAAACTGAAGCTTGGCGCAAAGCATGATTTTTTCCCTGACCACTTAGCAACAAAATACCGTCGTGTATTATATTTTCTCCAAGAGGAAGCCACGGCAAACCAAAATAGCTAAAACATGTGCACCCTTAGAAATTGGACCGTCCTACCAAAACCACATACCCTGATAAAAAGAGGGCATCTAGTTTGCGGTTACCCTCAAACTCACCTCCTTCCACCTTCCCTCCACCCTCTTCCTTCCTCTCTAACACAAAATTTTAAATTAGAAAATTTCAGCTCTAAAAATTTGAGCATGTGCATACAAGAAACCTCTATATATATATATATATATATATATATATATATATATATATATGAAAAATATTTTTTACTCCCAGGTGTAATTACACCCACCTCTAATATACCACCTAAACAAACTTGAAATACTCCTTTATCACTTTAGATATATTTGTATACTAATTATAAGATACTCCAATGTGAACCATACGAAAAACTTGTAAAGGAGTTCATAGTTTTTAGCGTATTTTGTAAAATACCCTCATATACGAGGATAAAAAGGAGTATGTCGAAAAAATGTACAGACCACCTCTGAAAAATGGTTCATACCACCTAGATGGTCTTAAATACTCATATACTACATTTACATACCCTCCATTATGCAAGATACTCCCTACATTGCGAGATACGATATAGGTGTAATTACACCGGTGTAGAAAAGAGGCTTCATATATATATATATATATATATATATATATATATATATATATATATATATATACACACACACACACATTACACACACACACACACACACACTTATATATATACACTTATATACATATATATATACATATGTGTGTGAGAGAGTGTGTGTGTGTATGTAGTGCTAATAGCTATTTCGGTGCTAAGATGCTAATGACGATGTAGACCATCCGATCTAGATTGTGCGGCTCGGATGGAGATGGGCGGGAACCCATCCCACTTACAAGCTTTTGCAGATTCACCAAAAACATCAAGTGAGATGGGGTTCCCACCCACCTCCATCCAAGCCGCATAATCTAGATTGGACGGTCAACATCACTATTAGCACTGAAATAGTCATTAGCACTAGATATATTACCTATATATATATATATGTATGTATATATATATATATATATATATATATATATATATATATATATATATATATATATATATATATATATATATATATATATATATAAGGAGAGAGAAATTTCAATATGGAAGAAACCAAAAGTGCTTTTGTAGGATCGAGCATGGCGAGTTAGAGGAAGTGAATGATGTCTTAAATCTTCTCCCTTGTATTAGTAACACAATGCAGTGAAAAACATAGGCCTACAAGCTTTACCAAAACCAAGAGCCAAAAATTACAAAGTCACATGAGACAATCAGTCTTACCAGTCTGACTGTCGACTAGAGGGCGATGGGACCACTCGGCCAATCATATCGGATGTCGGCGTTAGTCTTATTGTTCGGCCAATCGGACTAGATCTCAAGAGTGGTCTGATCGATCCATGAACATAGGCAAAAATAGCACTACCCACAACCTAGGAAAAGGCTAACTTTTCAACTATTGATCCAAGCAAGATGAAACTTAGAACAAACTCTCCCTAAAATATCAAGAATATATTCCAACCATTGATCATAAAGATGTAGCCAAAGTTCCCAACCTTTACCCAAAACAAGAAAGATTGCATTAAAAGCAGATAAAAGAGAGAAACTTCAATCTGGACTTGCTCGTGAGTCCTTATGATCTATATGACCTTGAATGAGTTATCACATATCATAGAAAACTATATCATAGCACAAAAGAGCAAGGAATAAAGAGAAACAAAGAACTTCTCAAAGCACCTTAAGAAGGTAAGAAAATCAAACTAGAACACACATGGAACAAGATAAACAAGTTTGATACTCTATTACACGAGGAAATGAAGGATTATAGCTATTCCACACCTTGAAGTATAGAGCTCTCATAAGAGCACGCACACAAAACTTCCAACACAAGAAAATCTTACCCTAATTCCATCTCCTTTAGCACAAGAGATTTTCTTTCAACATACACAAGTACTTATATAATGGAGGCTCTTCACCTCACACATAACTCTAACAACAATATACACATTTAATGGATACAATCACTTACAAATTGAGGAAACCTAGTAGCCCACACATAAATGGATTTTATACACACTTGTATACTTTTCAAATCACGACTTCCACATGGCTTCAATAGCCCAATAAAGACACCTCATCCTTTATGACGTGATCTAATCCACCTTAGGTCAGTACCATGATTTTGTAAATCGCCTTTCCACGTGGTATTGGACATTTACACAATTGCCACATACTGTTCTTTCACAATGCTTTTCCTCGAAGCAAACTCCAAACGAATTCCGTGATGCTCAATGACTTGCCGCTAAGCCTACACACCTCCGGCCTTTTTCCCGGATTGTCTTCACTTGAAATGATCTAAGTCTGATGGCACATCACATACATGCACTTGTCCCATCACGATCCTTGTATTTCTCATATGCTTCTTCACTTGAGATGTAGCTTTACCCGGATTTACGTATATGCAGTGTGGCCTTAGGCTCCTTCCCCAATCTTGGTTTTGCCATTGATCATCAACAGTCACCAAGCGCCCTACACCTCAAAAAACAAGCAATTGCCCCAAGCACAAGTGATATACATTTGACTCTCATTAGGAAACAACATATGACACTCCTGACCATGATTAACATAATGCATAGATTCTCATGCACATGACTAACACCTTGCATGGACTCCCGCTATGACTAACATCTTGCGTGAACTCCTAAAAAGCTCTTAGAGCATCAATACAACCGAGATACAACTCAACTCAGCACTGGTCGATCAAATTGCTTGAGTCAACCCTGGTCAAAGCCAATTAGAAATGCGGCAGCCATGCTGATTAGGCTGCTTGACACCCCTCTAGTCAAACCGCCATCATATGGCTGGTAGCATTGTCTCAAACTCTTTGCGCAACAAAACAAAGTCCTCTCTAGAATAAATGCACTGCCAATTAGAAATTGGTCATATCGGACCGCCTGCCGGACCATCGTCCACGATCGGTCAGACCACTCCGGTCAAACAACCATTCACAGTCGGTCAGACCGCTGAGCACCTGACAGCAAACCAAAGAGAGCAAATGCCACAAAATCAAACTCAAACTCAAACTTTGACAATAAAACACAAGAAAAATTAAATACTTATCACAAAAAATATGGTGACCTCCATATGGTCTCGCAACTTTTGATGATTCTTGCTTGCTCAGTTGCTGTGACAAAGTTAATTTTGAATGTGCAGCACGCCGAGCTCTAGCAATAGCTTCTACAGGATTTTTCTCCTCCAATTCAGTAACAATTATCCAACCGTCTCTAGTCGCTCCTCAGATTTTCCTGTTCCTTGACACCCCAACGCAGTTCCTTTTTATAACCTTGTCGCAGGGATATCGGACTAATGATGGCAACAATACATAAGCATGAATATAGCGCTGCCAGAAAGCAGCACAGCTTAAGGCCTTGCTTAAAGAAAATATGCTCTCTACCACTCATATAATCTTCCTTTTGGCTTGTAATGTAACACCCCCATTTCTGGGAGTATTATAAAACCCTCGCAACTGCCCAGGACTGTTCAGTTGCGAGTTACATCAATCGAGTGTATAACATTGCCAACACATGCTTAAGACAAAAGCCAACTTTATTCCAATATAAAGGCATAGAAGCCAAATATTACAGAAGGGCAAGCGGCCCTTAGATAACTTACAAACAAAAGAACGCCACAGGCACGCCTGAGCGGAGGACGACCCTAATTTCCACGTATCCTCGATCTCGTAGTTCCATCCCTTTGCCTCCATCTGCCTCTTTATTGCTGGCTATTTCTGTTTATGTTTTTAGCAAGTATGAGTACAACCACCGTACTCAATAAGTCACACGGAGCTTAACAATAACTATATGCAAGGTATAACAAATAAAGGGAAGCATGTCTGTTATTTTATATGGATGCAGGTTTAGTTGTAAACAGATTTTAAACATAAAATCATAGCTTTCTATAAACTTTAGGGGGTTTTCAAGGTTCAATTACCAGACCACCAACATTACCCAAATCCTTTCCAACTCTACTTATGCTTTGTTGTTGGGTTCACCCGGTAAACATAACTCCATTGGCCGAAGTATGGCGTATTCGAATACATTTGGTCATGACTTTGCAAAGCGCCTGCTTTACCCACAAGATTTCTTTAACTCGGCCAAAGAGTCAAGAAAACAAGGTTGTTCTTTGCTCAATTCTTTGTATAGTCTCTACCTAGTAGGCTTCCTCAACAAGCCCGGTAGTAACCTCGACTTACCTCACCTACTATTGTGTGGACACCCGATAATCAAATCAATAGTAAAAACGATAATTGTGCCAACTTCCATACGGCCCTTCTTAACTCCTTCGTATGTACTCACACTGTGCCTTCGCCTGCGTTCGTAGAGGTTCAATTGAATTTGAGCGATTACTAGACCAGTTTGACGTATCAATGCTTGTGGTTGGCGATCACTATGTTCTTTACTCGGCATAAGGGTCTAGTCCTTGTATTTTTACGGTGGCAAATTCCTTCTACAAATCTGTCGGTGATTTGACACTCCCATTGATTTGTAACATTTGCCTTCACCCTGATTCACGAGATCCGCGATCCTCGCTACCCTAGAGCCACTTCCCAAATAAATACCAACTTCTTTCAGAACGAGAAGATATCAATTCTCTAAACTATCATAATTATATTATTACGATATTTAATATTACTATGTCTTGTCAAGGTGAATATGGCCATCAAATTAGACTGGGCTTTTTCGGGTGGTAGGACATAGCTAATATCATGTCATTCTAAATATTTATTGTACATAAAATAACAGTGCGCAAATAGCATAATGAAAATACAAGTAAATAAATAAATAGCGGAAATGTAGGTTCAACATGATAAAAATATGTGTGACTTGCCTTGCGGATTTACAATTTCGATTAACTCGTAATCTTGACGAATTTGGACTTGGATCGGGCACGAACTTCTCTCTCTGGTCTTGCAAAACCTCGATCTCGGAAGCTAGCGTAAAACAATTAAAATAAATCAATTCCATGCCCGAAGGAATGAGCCAGGAATAAAGAAATTAAAAGAATAAAGAAAATCCGAAAAACTCCATTAAATTGAGGATATTGGATTATAGGAGGGCTATATGGGAAATGGGCTTTGGATTTGGGTTGGCGGGCTCAAAGCGAATCTGGGAGTATAAATATGCATTTTGGGTTTTGGGCTAGCATTCCTCGGGCTCGGGCGGCGACTCGATCGAGCTGCGTTACTCGGGTTCGAGTCGGCGCTTGCGCGCGCAATGAGGGGTCCGGCCGAGCAGCGTCCGGCGGCTCGGTCGGACACGTCCGGTGCGGCGGGCGCGCGGGCGGCGCGCTGGCGCTGGCGGAGTGCGAGGCGACGCGTCGGACGCGGCGGCGGGCTGAGTCCGGCCAAGTCGAAGCGGCGGTCGGATGAACAGTGCCCCAGGGGCACTGTTCTTCTTCTTCCTCGCGTTCCCGCACGCGCAGAGGAGCAGGGGAAACGGGCGGCAAGTGGCGGCGGAGCTCCAGAGTTTTGCGACGCAAATGGAGGGTACCGTTGGGTTCCTGGGAGTGAGGGGAGTCCGTTTTTGGTGGTCGGGGGCCCGGCGGATGCGGCGTTCGCCGGCGGCGAGGCCATCTCTCCCACGGCCATTTTTGAAAGCTAGGGCGACTAGGAGATTCTTGGGGCAATTGGGATGGTCCTAGGGCTGCTCTGGGACTGGGGTGAGGCTAGGGGAGAGTCGACCGAAGCTCAGGTGACCTGAGTTGGGCCAGCCACGGCGGCCGGTTTTGGTTGCAGGGAGGCTCACGGTGCCGGGGAAGAGGGAGGGTTGGGAGCTCAAGGGGAAGGTTGGGGAGGGTTTTTGGTGGTATGGGGAGCTCGGGTGGCGGGGTGAAGAATGGAGAGACGGGTATTCGACATTGCTCTAGGGTTGAGAATTGGGGTTTTCTTGATTACTGAAGCAGCAGGCGGCTTTGGGGGCTATGGGGCGGTCGGAGTGCGGGGAGATGAGGAAGGCAGAGGAGGGCGGGCGGCTTAAATAGGAGGAGTGAGGCGGTTTGGCGGAGGCGGTGGGAGATCTTTTGGCGCCTCGGCTTGAGCTCAAGATGGCGGTGGCCGAGGCGCGGAAGGCGGCGGTCAAGGGGCTGTTAGAGGTCGCAGTCGATTGAGAGGCGACGATCAAGGATGGCAGAGGGAGGTGCTTGGTGGCTTGGAGGGCGTCGGCGTGAGAGGGGCACTTGAGTGCTGCGCGGGTAGGGGTGACGAGTGCGAGGCTGCGGTGGATGGCAGAGGCGCGCGCTGGAAGGCGCGAGAGGAGGGCGACGAGAAATATCGGCGGCGGCAAAAATCCGTGGGTGAACGATTGTCGGCGTGTGCTCCCCGTTCACTTTGTTATGACAGGTTTAAGGGCTAAGGTGCTTTGAGATTAGTGCGGAATAGGGTCAAGATTAGGGTTTTGCAATTGGATTTGGGAAAGGAGCTAAAATTCAAATTTTGGCAAAAATTTTGCTTTGTTTCATGTAATATCCAATATCACCATCAATGAAGAAATAACTTTTGTTTAAATTCCCCAGCATGCATTGCGAACATGAAAAATTGCATTATTTAATACATTTTTTGGTGAACTTATGTTCTTGGATCTTGGTTACTACTTTTATTGTTGATAACGAAAAAACTCCCGCTTTTTTCCTATGTTGCCATAACTTGAGGAAAATCATTAACCAGCACGGGCTATATGCCTCTTCTGAGATCGATTATCAATTGATCGCTCTGTATCCTTTTCTAAAGGAGATCTTGTAGAGCTCCGGTGCAATGTCAATGGGAGCGGCCTGTCCATATAACCAACAGTCCTTCCGGAAACTTGTTCTGCGTCCATCGCCGTGTTGTGCTAAATTAATAGGTCGATATCAAGGAGGTGTATGGAAGGTTAGAGTAGAGTTGCCCAATGCATATCCTTACAAATCCCCATCAATTGGTTTCATCAATATGATATATCACCCAATTGTCGATTAAACGTGGGTACTATTATATTCAGTGTTTTTGCTCCATGTGATTAGAACCACAAGTAGTTTGTAACCACTTTTAAATGAATGCAAAACGCAGGTTTGGCTCGGTGTGTTTGGATGTCATTAACAAGGAGACATGGAGCCTAATGTTTCCTTTGTTTCAAGAATTTGTGTGCAAGCCTGTAAATTTGGATATACAGCACAGGCAAAATAAGTTGCAACAGATCAATGCTGCATGCATCTTCAGGTATGCCTATGGACTACAACCAAGAAAGAATGCCATGCTTTAGAGCCCTGCAAATGCTTAATTTGGAAAGCAGGCGTGCATGTAAAATCCCAATGTGTGCTCCTTTTTACCTAAGGTCGTCTTTGCTGCCTTTGGTGGGGGAATTGTAGCCAAACTTTGTAAACATCTATACTTAATCCAAATTTCTTGGCCTAGTTAAGCCAATTTGCCTTTAAAAGGTAATTACATTTGCCTTTGTGATGTTGAACATGTGAATCGATTCCAAAAAAGAAAAGAAAAGAAGTTGACATCGATTTACAAGGCGAATTGCTGATCATTTCCTCATCCCATCCCTCCCGTGTTTGCATTAGCCAAACAAAGAGCCTCCTCTCCTGGAGCACGCGAGCCGCACACTTGTCCCCGCCCAACCGCTCCAACCCGGACTCTCCTCGCTTCTTCCCTTCCCCGCCTCGCCCAACTCCTCACTCCTCGCTAAACCCCCACTCGTCTCGAGCCCTAGCTAGGCCTCAGGCTCCGCCCCCGGATCGATCGCCGATGGTCCTCGCGGAGGCGGCCCGCGCGCGGCTCCTGGCCGCGGTCCGGCCGTGGCTGGCGGCGGACCCGGGGGAGCTGCGGGTGGAGCTGGGCCTCCTCCGCTCCCGCGCCGTCGCGCGCGGCCTTGAGTTCGACGCCGCTGCGCTCAACGCCGCCGCTGCCCCGGACTCCTGGCCCGCCAGGCTCGACCGCGCGGCGGCCGGCGAGGTCGAGCTCGCCGCCTCGCCCTGGGGCGCCCCCGCTCTCGACGCCGTTGTGCGCGGCGTGGACGTCTCCCTCACCCTCAGGTACTCCTTCGGTCTCTCTTACTTCGCAGTGTATGTAATCGTACTAATGAAACAGTGGTTGTAGTTTCTGCCAGACAGTGATAGTGTTGGTAGTTTGTTTTACTCATTACGACATTGTGTTCTTATGGTATCTTATTGTGAAACGGATGACTTAGATGAGTGAGTGATAGAGCAGTTGTGTCTATTTTGAAGGGATCCTGCGCCGAAGAAGCAGCGGCCAGACCTCAAGGAATGGGTCTCCAAGGAGAAGAAGAGAGTAATTGCATCAATGGACCCTCAGGTACAAATTTCGCGCTTGCATTATGTTCAACTACAGATGTTTTTTTGGACCTATGCTCTGTAGAATGAAAAAAATCTGCTGACCACAAAGCACTTGTGGTTAGATTAACTTCTCAACTCCCCCATTAGCTTTAGAATCTTTCCGACTTCTCTTCTATGGGGACTATGCAAGTACTTTCATATTTCCTGACAATTATCTTTGATGGAGGTGGGAATAGAACATGCCTTAGTGATGAGAATGTGTACTCACACCATCATAATGGTGGAATACTGGAACGAAATGTTAAATGTAACTGCTGAAGCAAGAAAGTTAACACATGTACTTTGTGGTGATGTCATCCCCGCTTTGTGTACTTGTGCATTACTGATAGTTTACGTCAATTGGTTATTCAGATAGGCCAGTCGCACTGCTGCATGCTTATTTTTTTGTATGCAAAGTCCCTTCTGTATTACACACCAACACTTGCATTTCTAGTTATGTCAGTGTGATGCTTGCTTTAAAAACTGATGAAAGCATGCACTGCTTGCTTAAAAACTGATCAAAGCCTGCACCTTGTACTATTTGTTAGGGTGAAATGTTGCATGAAATGATTGAAGGTGTAATTAGCTCCCTGGAAGATAAGTTTACCTCAGTATTTTCCAGTTTACTTCTAAACTGTAGTCAGGTGCGGCTTGATGATGTCACGATACAAGTTCGATATCTTGATGACTCCCATGTTTTGATATTGAGGGCAACTGACTTACAGCTTGGTCCTGAGCTTGTTTTTCGCAGCTCTCTGTTCAGAGGATTAGTTGGGTCTTCTATGTCATCTAGAAAGAAGAATCACCTGTTTGTTAAATGCGCTGATTTTGAGTTTTTGCTGAAAGAGAATGATCATATAGATGGCACTGCATCTTTCACTGGCATATCTGCTTATGTTCGATTAGATAATCTCCAACTTGCTGCTTTTGGCATTCATGTTCCCAATGCATGCTGGGAAATTTCACCAAAAGTTATTCCTTCATTGATGGTGATATTGGATATTACAAGCCAAAAGGAAGATTATGAGGTTAGGAGTGGTAGAGAGCTTTGGAAAATCGCTGGACAGAAGCTTGACAACTCAATATTGCATCGCAGATTTTCTTTAAGCAAGGCCTTAAGCTGTGCTGCTTTCTGGCAGCGCTATGTTCATGCTTATGTATTGTTGCTATCATTTGTCGGGTATCCCTCAGACAAAGTTATAAAAAGGAACTGCGGTAGGGTGTCAAGAAACAGGAAAATCTGGGGAGCGATTAGAGATCATTGGAAAACTGTTCTTGAATTGGAGGAGAAAATTCCTGTAGAAGCTATTGCTAGAGCTCGGCGTGCTGCACGTTCAAAACTAACCGTGTCACAGCAACTGAGCAAACAAGAATCATCCAAAGCACTTGTGGTTTCTTCCATATTGAAAATTCTCTCGCCCTTTTTATATTTATGGAGGTTTCTTGCATTCATATGCTGGTCAGTGTGGAGAACTATGGGCTCTGGAAACAAAGCATGTAGATCCTATGCACATGTTTTTCCTGGTGCTTCTCATGATTCAGACATGGATCTTCAGCTCAGCATCCACCTTGGGGAACTCTATGTAACCCTGTTACCTTTTGCCGATCACTTTGCTGGTACAAAAAGATTAAACAATGGAAACAAGACTTATCACATCGATATACCTTCGACACATCTTGTAATGAAATCATCATGCTTACTTTACTCAGCTGGCTGCACCACACAATCATTGTTTTTCGTAGTTGGGGAACTGAAGACTTGCCTTTCTGGTGTCCCAAAGTTTTTACAAGCAGACAATAACAACACTCCTAGGAGGAATTCATCTTTTGGAACAGCAGAGTTTGCCGAAGGCACTAATTCAAAGATAATCCTCTGGAGTGACTCTGCTAGTATACACCCATTTTCCAGAAAACAGTCCGACCAATCTTTTTCCTACGATGATGATTCGTCCACTGCCCTTCTACAGAGTGATATGGAAGAATTATGGTCAAATTGGATGGCAATTAACACTTTATACAATGAATCAGGTGTGGTGCATCATGAAAAACCTTCTGGTATTTTTGAATTTAAATCATTTCTCGTTGATCCTTACAAAAGTATAAGTGGTTTTCAGCAATGTAGATTTACAGTTGGGAGGCTAAATCTTGATTTAGATTATTTATGTGCTTCATCAACTTATCTGCTGTATAGACAATTCATGCACTACAAACAGCTGGAAGAACTAATTGAAAAATTAGCAGACCTTTCGAACAGTAGTGGTGCCTGTGTAACGCCTACAAATGGAGTTGTTGATAAATTGAGATCATCCACTCAGAGAATGAAGATTATGATGTCAGATGCTATTCCAGAAAATACCCTTCAGATTGCAGCACTGGTTGCTGGTCCAAGTATCCGGTTAATTCTTGATAAAAATATTTTGCTGCAAAATAGCAAAAATAAGCATGTGCCCCTATCTTCTCTGATGAATAACAAGTCCTGCATAGTTTTCAGTCTGGCTTTTGTGGAGTGTGTTATGTGGCCAGCATCTCTATCTTCTCCAACTCCTCCGAGTGCTAATTCACATGTCAAAGAATCACAGAATACATTTGTTGGTGTTAAGGAGCTGCAAGAATCTCATCATCTAGCAACAGAAAGTAGTGCAAGGTGTGTTTATCCAGGGAATGTTGTGTTAGATGCTTGCTTCAAATTTGCTGGTTTAACTCTTCTGATAGATAATTTAGAGGCAAACCAGCAGTATCATATTTTTGGACCAATGTCAGCCAGTTTCCAGCTGTCAACAAGCAGGTAGCATTTTCAATCTGGCATTTTCATGGGCTTGTGAATTTCAACAGATCTTGCCATCTTGGTTTAGTATATTATCTTAACTTTTTTTTGTCTGGTATGAGGCATTGAGTCCAAAGAGGTTGTCTAAAAGAGTTGTTCAGAATTGCATTTACTCCAAGAAGTTATAATGAATAGGAGGACTTGTAATTTTATTTTTTTAGTATTTTTAAAATTATCCCTTAACTCCAAGAAGTTAGTATTTTTAATTTTCTTAGCATTTTTAAATTATTTTGCTAACTCCAATTAGCTGTGTTGGCCTGAATTTGCCTGATCTGAGTGTATTTGATTATAGAAATTTTTAAGCTGACAATCCTTTTATATTTCCACTTTCCAGGAAGTATGTGCATTCCTTCTTTGTGGCCAGAAACATTCTCTCAATAAACTTGGGTGGAGGAACTGTTGGTTGTATAGCTTTCTTCTACATAGATGAATTGTACACCATTTGCCAGGTCTGTGCATGTGCATATTTTAGTTTTTCAACATTATTAAATCTGAGGATATTTTATACTTTTTTCCAGTAAACACAGTAGCATATGATATTTATGTATACTTAGGAGACTTTGCAGATGCATAGTCATAGAAGAGCTGAATTGTGCATGACTTGGATGCACATACATGTCAGAACTCAGAATTCAAATTATGAACAGCATATAAAAACTCTTCCTACTTCCATCATTAGTTTATTTTTCTGTGCTAAGTATTCTACCCCTTACTATGTCTGCTTTACTACGTTTTCTTGATTATAATTGTTGTGTTCATTAACACTATGCCAATTGCCATCATTGCAGATTATCGAAAGCATGCATTTGGTGGCATTGAATTCTGACTTGGTTAATGTTAAGTATTCCCAAGATTTTATTGGAAGGCTTGCATTGTTTTGCAACAAAAATATGGTGGGGAGGACCACAATGGATCTTGGTGTTCATCATATTGCCCAGGAAGAAGCAGTTGACTCTAATACAGAACTCATGGTTGAAATGGAACTTGATTTGGAATCAACATACATCATCTTTAGTTCTTCACGGGATGGACTTTTCCCAAATCCTGCCGTGTTTTTAAACAGTGGCATAAACTACATCAGCAACTCACCTGTATTTGAGGGCATACCAACACAAGAATTGCTTGACATATTAACTTTAGGTGTTGGGTCTTGCATCAGAAATTCTTTTGTGAAACTTCTGCTTGATGGACAATGTACAGACATCCTTGTTAGTTTGTCTGGAATCCAGTCTGTGGTATTTGAGAATCAAGCTCAGATGAGTATTTATAATGATATACTGCAGTACAAAACCATGCTTGGTAGCTCACCAAATAACAAGAATCAGTTCATTATATCGGAATGCGTCTTACATCTGTGTGCTGGTCCTAATAAAGACAGCTTGACTGATGAGAAATTGCAAGATGAATCGACAAGTGGTTGCATTTCTACATCTTTGGGAATTTGCTATTTTGTTGAAGTTGAATTTACAGAGGTTTATATTGGAGACAACAGCATTCACAATTATTTAACTGAAGTCAATCAACCCAGCAAACAGAAAATCTCTCTGTTGATCCATGATGACCTTCAGATTGTCAAATTCAAAATCCAGGTTCGCAACCCTTTTTGAATTTCTTTGTCACTTCTTTTAGATAAACGTGATTTTTGATTGGCAATATCAATATTGTTTCTGCAGGCTTTTAATGCCTACGACATATCCTGAAATGAAGCATTCAATTTGTTTCTGAGTTGTACCTAGCACCCCCTTTTTTGTTGTTTTGGAATTAAGACATTCTCTATATCTACAATTGCAGGGTGGCTTGATCTTTCTGGAAACAATGTCTTTATCTAAGTTTGTTTTGTGTTGCAAAGTTTACTTTTGGCTGCTTATGGATCTCCCATTGCGGGCAACTTCGAACTTAGTCAAAGATTCAGTAATTTCAATCTCTGCAGGAAGTGACACTACTGTGACCAACAAATATACAGAGAGGGTGGCAGCACCTGTGTCTTTAGGTGCTCATTCACAAAGTGAGGAATCCCAGTTGAATGCTGTCAAATGTCTAGATGTTGATTTATCTCAGTTTTCTCTAACTCTTGCCACTGCGGATGAATCCGGTAATTGAGCTTATATACTTTATTCTTAATTCAACTGTGCTGCCAATTAGAGAATTTAATCTTTTTACCCTGAATTTAGGTACATACCAGGGATTAACTCTTGAAGTTGACGCGAGTCTTCAACGATTGAATCTTGGCATGAAGATTTTGTTTGAAGTGAAGCGTCTTTCGATCTTCAGTGTTAGTAGTATGCCGAAGAATGCCCATGAACAATTGACAGATGTACCAGCACCCCGTTTTCGATCCAGCAAGTCTGTTGCTCTTCCATCTCAGTCTGAAATTCAAGAATATCTTCCCTTGATAGAAGCAGATAATGTGCTTACTTATGAACGTGATGCTCCTTCAAGCTCAACTTCTACAATGGAAAGATCAACAGGCAACACACCACTAGAAATTTCTTCACATAAGAGTTATATCCTTAGGCATTTCTCTACTTATCTTAAGATCAAGAAAAAAAAATTGGATGGAGATTCTAGTTTGATGCGTTTAACTGGTGATTGGTTTGGAAATGGTTATGTTTCTGGTTTGGAGGTGGCCATGTCACTCTCAAGCATTGAGGTCATCTCTCAATCTTATCTGCGTCTTTTGGATGGCGGTGTCATTCTTGGTTGCTATTTTCGATATTAGCTTTCTCTCTCCTTCTCTTCTTATGCTTTCGCTATAATTTATGGGCAACTGCTAGTAAATACTATATAATGAGATAGCTAGCTTCTTTAGCACCCTGTTCTAGACTCTGGCAAAACGAATTTGATAGTTCTGGTCAAATATATGTTCAGCACTGGAACTTAGTTGGCACAAATATGCCTGTATATTGATGGATAAGTCTTTGTGTCAAGAACAACATCTTTGTGCTTTAGGACAGCTTTAGACTAGCATCTTAGACTAGTTTTAGGACAGCTTTTGACTAGCATCTTAGACTAGCTTTAGGATAGCTTTTGACTAGCATCTAGGACTAGCATCTTGGCATATGCTTGGCTGATTAGCATCCTATAAATATATATCCCCAACCCCTCAGGTGGGTATGGCATTGTGTGAGAAATAAACAAGAAAAATTGCCCCATCCCCAAGTGTCATCCTCTCCATCCTCTCGATGAGAGTGAGGATCTTGCTATCACCAACAGCAAGAATCCAGCGAGTAACAAGTGGTATCGAGCTATACTATCCTGTAGCTCGAGCATCTCTCGCTCATCTCCTTCTCCGGCCGCAGCAGCCCGGCCGTGCGGCGGCTCTCCGGTCCCCGCTCGCTCCTCTCCGAGAGGCAGGCGGCTCGTCGGCGACCCTCTCTCCGCGCGGCCCCGATGCGCGCCATGTCGCAGGCGCCTCGGCTTCGGCCGCCTCGAGCACGCGGCGTCGCGAGACGGCCGAGCTCGCCGCGCGCAGTAAGCGCGGCAGCGGCGGCAGAGACGCTGCGCGCGGCGAAAAGGCGTCAAGGCGCGGCGGCGGCGGAGGCGGCGGCGAGCGGAGGTGGAAGCGGCGGCGGCGGCAGATCGCGCGCGCGCGGCGGCGGCGGAGGTCAAGGTTCGTGGTGACCACGAGTACGGCCGTCGTCGGGGCGTCGGCCCGGCGGCGGTGGCCTACCTCACCAAGACCAACTACGTCGAGTGGGTGCGGTGATGAGGTAAAGCTCAGTGCGGCATATGTGGGATGCGATCCGATGCGGCGGCGTCGACTACGACCGGGATCGGCGGCGCTGGATGCTCTCATCGCTGCGATCCGCCCGAGATGCGATTTCGCTTACCAACAAGCGGATCGCCAAAGAGGCTTGGGACGCCATCGCATTGCGGCGACGACGGCGGCGGCCGCGCCCGCAAGTCTACATTGCGGGCACTACGCACGGAGTGGGAGAACACGGCCTTCAAGCGGTGAGGGCGTTGATGACTTTGCTCTCGTCTCAACACTCTGCATTGCGAGTTGGTGCGATTCGGTGGCGACACCTACGGCGAAGAGAGAGCGTGGAGAAGCTCTTCCGTGCGTCCCAAGAAGTACAAGCGGATGGCTCGCTCGATCGAGTCTCTGCTGGACCTCTCCATGATGACGATCGAGAAGGCGTTGGGTCGCCTCAAGGTCGTTGGCGGCGATGAGCCACGGCGCTCTCGGGACCCGTCACCATTGGCGGAAGCTCCTCCTCGCTCGGGAGCGGTGGTGCCGGCCAAGGTGACGGAAGAAGCGGAAGTCTTCTTCCACGACAGCGCCGCAAAGCGCGGCAAGCACGGCAAGCGCGCAAAGACGCCGAGCGGCGCGGGCGTGTCGAGGTGATGGCCGTGGGCGCCCAGGCGGCGCGCCGGCAAGCAAAGCGACGCGAGGCGACTCTTGCCACAAGCTGCGGCAAGCTTGGTCATTGGGCGGATTGTCGGCGACCACGACGCGGCGGACCCACGTCGCGCGCGGAGGAAGCGGCCGGCTCTGTTCATTGCCCGTGCGAGCATCGAACTACCTCCAGCCGCCGGCCGCGAGAGCTCTCCTCCGCCTTGACGAGCCAAAGCACACGCCTCCTCGCTCACGGCTCCGGCAGCGACAAGGCCGACGGGTGGTGCCTCGACACCGGCGCCACCCATCGCCGAGTTTGACTCTGGCGTCCGAGGCTCGTCAAGTTTGGGGCGCCTCGCGTGGAAATCAAGGCGTCGACTCCGTCATCACCGCGCGTGTTCGGTGAGCACAGCCGCCACCGACGCGTCTACTACATCCCCGATCTGCGGAACTCCATCATCGACTTGGGGCGGTGGATGAGAACGGCTCGCGTGTCGAGATCGAGCACGGTGCTGCGGATTTGGGATCTTCGCCGTCGCCTTCTTGCCAAGGTAACGAGGCGCAAATCGACTCTACATTCTTCACATGCGGTGGCACAACCCCTCTCTCGGCGCTCGTCGGACGACGAGCGTGGCGATGGCACGCAGCGCTTTGGGCACCTTCAGCCGAGGCCACGGCGGCTCGGTGCCACGGAAATGGTGCGAGTGCCGTGCCTTGACCATGTGGAGCGATTCTGCGGCGTCTGCGTGTTGGCGGCGAGAGCGACTCCCTTTCCCGGCGGCGAGTTTCCGAGCCAAGGAGAGGCTCGAGCTCGCACGGGACTTGTGTGGCGGTGACACCGCCACACCGGGAGACGACGCTACTTCCTGCCGCTCGTCGGCGACCTCTCCCTACATGTGGGTGATGGTCCTCGGCGGCAAGGAGAGGCCGGACGCCATCAGCGCACGCAGCTGCTGCGGGCAGAGCGCGGCGCAGCTGCGCGTCTTTGCGCCTGACAACGGCGGCGAATTCACGGCGGTGGTCGCGTTATGCATCGCTATGATGAGGGCATTCAGCGCCACTACTCCGCGCCGTCTGCCGCGCGAGCAGCGTCGTCGGCAGCGCAACCAGGCGGCGTGGGGATGGCTCGGGCCTCCTCCAGCGAGAGGATGCCCGGTGTCTTCGGGAGAGGCGGTGGCGGCCGTCTACATCCTCAGCCGCTCGCCTACCAGGCGCTCAGCGGCGGGACGCCGCACGAGGCTTAGCATGGCGCAAGCCGGCGGTCTCCACTTGCGGGTTTCGGCTCCTCGCGTTCGCCAAGGAGCTTGGCCACATCGGTAAGCTTGGCGGCGAGAGCACTCGGGAGTGTTCGCCGGCCACGCGGAGGCTCGAAGGCCTACCGCATCCTCGACCTATCACACGTGCGTCCGCATCTCGCGTGGCGTTGTGTTCAACGGCGGTGGGCGTGGACAAGGCGGTGGGCGGCGGTTCGACCGACTCGGGGACTTTGTTGTCGACACGCCCGCCGAGAGGCGGGAGCTAGCGGCTCGGCCTCGCGAGCTCGTCCGCCTCGACACCTTGCTTGCCACCGCTCGGCGAGTGCTCCACCACCGCCGGCACCGCCACGCCCCACTCTTCACCACCGGCCACTCCACGCTCCCGCACCGGCCACCTCTCCCGCACCGCGGCCACACCACCGGATCGGCCCAGCGATTTCGGTCCCACGAGCAGCGGCGCATGGTGGAGTTCGCTACTCATTGTCTCACGACGAGGACCGCGTCGGCGCCTACCACGACGCAGCGAGCCTCTGCGCTTATCGTACCATGGGCAACATCCTCGCGAGCCGCCGTCTCGGGCGGCGCAAAGACGACGAGGCGGGCTGCGCTTGGCGTCGCGGCGGCGGCGAGCCCCGCTCCTTCACCGAGGCGGAGGACGCGGCGTGGCGTGTCGCGATAAGCGAGAGATGGACGCCGTCGGCGGAGCCGGGCGTGGGGGCGGCGGATCTTCTGCCGGTCACCGCGCGATCACCCTTAAGTGGGTGTTCAAGCCGAAGCGGGATGGCCGGCGCCATCGTCAAGCACAAGGCTCGCTTGGTGGCACGAGGCTTCGTGCGGCGGGAGAGGTCGACCGATGGCGCCGCGCGCGTCGCGCGCATGGAGTTCGCTCGTCTTCTCTCGCACTTGCGGCCCGGGAGGATTGGCGCGTCCATCACATGGACGTCAAGTCCGCCTTCCTCAGCGGCGACTTGAAGGAGGAAGTCTCACGTCCGTCACCGCGGGATTCGTCATCCCGGCAAGGAGGCAGGTTCTCGCCGCGCAAGGCCTCTGCGGCTTGCGGCGAGCACCACGAGCCAGGAACGCTAAGCTGGACTCCACCTCAAGCAAATGGGGTTCAGCAGAGCGCACACGCAGGCTGCGGTCACGGCGGGCAAAGCGGCAACGCCTGGCGGTGGCGTCGTCGATGACTGGTGATCACCGGCCCAAGGAGGCCGAGGTCGAGGCGTTCAAGGCGGAGATGAAGACCGCCTTCGGATGAGCGACTTGGGGCTCCTCTCCTTCTACACGGGATCGAGGTCCGCGGGACGGCTCCGTATCTCCTTCGTCGGACCGCCACGCCAGCGCACCGTCGAAGTGGCGGGCTCACCGCCGCAACCCGCCCACACTCCATGGTGGAGAGGTCAAGCCGAGTCGTGAGAGCACGGCGGAGGAGGTGGGCGCGACGCGATCTGGCGCATTGTGGCGACCTTCGCTACCTCGTCCACACGCGTCCAGTTGGCGTTTGCCGTCGGCTACGTCGGTCGGTTCATGGCGGACCGACGACGAGCATCGGCGGCCGTGAAGAGGATCCTCCGCTACGTTGCGGGCACCTCCGACTACGGCTTGCACTACTCGAGGTGTCCGCGCGCGCGCTTCATCGAATGCAGCGGCGGCGACCACGCGGCGACATCGACACCAAAGCAAAAGCACAAGCGGGATTCTCTTCTTCCTCGGCAAGTGCCTCGTTAGTGGCGATCGATCAAGCGGCGGTGGTGGCCTGTCGGTGTGAGGCCGAGTACATAGCGGCTTCCACCGCCGACTCAGCGCTCGGCTCGCTCGTCGCTTGGTGATCTCCTTGGCGAGACAACGAGCGGTGGCGCTCGGGGTGGGCGAGCAAGTCCGCTCGGCTCGGCAAAGAACCCGTTTTCCACGAACGAGCAAGCACATCCGGGTGAAGTACCACTTCATCCGAAATTCATTTGGATGAAGGCGACATCAAGGTGAGCTACATCAACACCACGGATCAGCTTGCGGACACGCTCACCAAGCCTCTTGGGAGGGTCAAATTCCTCGAGCTCTGCTCTAGGATCGGGCTGGTTCAACCTTCCTCACAAGGAGACACATAAGACTTAGGGGGAGAATGATGGATAAGTCTTTGTGTCAAGGACAACATCTTTGTGCTTTAGGACAGCTTTAGACTAGCATCTTAGACTAGCTTTAGGACAGTTTTTGACTAGCATCTAGGACTAGCATCTTGGCATATGCTTGGCTGATTAGCAGCCTATAAATATGTATCCCCAACCCCTCAGGTGGGTATGACATTGTGTGAGAAATAAACAAGAAAAATTGCCCCATCCCCAAGTGTCATCCTCTCGATGAGAGTGAGGATCTTGCTATCACCAACAACAAGAATCCAGCGAGTAACATATATTACTTACTATTTCTATCCTATAGTTCCTGGGAGCATGTCATATGCTTATGCTAGCACTTCTTTACAGCCATGTGCAGTTTGCCCCGCCTAACTATGGATACCATTTTAGAGCTTCTTTTCATCAAATTTACATCCTTTTGCCAACATGTGCCGTTTGGATCCACTTCTGTGACAAATACTCACTTTTGGATAAATAAACTGAGAATATTTCTTGTGAGGAACATGGAAATGCGTCCATCACAGTACATATACAAAACCTATGAGGCTATGACCATGCTATTGTGGAATTTAAGGCTATCCAAGTTAAATTTGGTCCAGTCTACAACACATTTCCTTCTAAGAATCAATTTTCTAAATCTCTGTAGGTGATCTCATCATTACTTGCTCCATTTCATGGGATGCTGAGTTCTAGCTCAACTCAGAAGGAAATACAGACTGGAGGCACTGCTCACCAAGAACAGCTGGATAACATAGATTATGCTATATCTGATGGTAATTATGCTTAATGACATCAACTCAATTCTTATGCACCTAAATTCACTGTGCTAACCCATGTACTACTGCCCTAATAGGTGCAATCGTGGCTATACGGGATCTTGATCAACAGATGTATGTATCAGTCAAAAATACTGGAAGGAAGTATCAAGTGGTTGGGGCATACCATTATTCCCTTGCTGGTAAACACTCATTATTTAAGGTAATAGCTTCGTAAATCGTACCTATATACTGGAATGAGTTTCTCACTAGTAATCATAGCAGCTACAAGGGATGCAGCAGCAAATGTGCATGGGTGTTAAAAAATTATCATTTTGACCATTTATTTCAGGTGAAACACCATAAGAGATGGAGATCAGACGCACCATCTATTTCTCTTTTATCTTTATGTGCAAAGATTGATGAAGGCAAAGAACTGGCCCTTAGTTTCTCTCAAGGATCAGATTTGGTTGAAATTTCTTCCTTTGTTGACAAGCCTTGTTCACTTTGGAGCATATGTCCTCTCAGGTTTGATAGTTTTGAGGATGACAGTGATGATGGTAAATCTTGCAAGGTTATTTCGAGGAGTTGTTACCATCTTGTCAACAAGAAAAACAATCATGGCATTGCATTTGTTGATGGCTTACTGGAGTTTGTGAAAAAACCAGGAAATCCATTTAAAGTGAAGGTTTTGGATGGATATCTTTTTTCTGATTTTGCGAGGCTCATTGTTCCCAATATGAACTTGGATAATAACACTTATTTAGATGTGGACGATGAGTTGCCTTTTGCTGTGAGGGATAGGTTGGAAACTGGTGCAAGTTCACAACATATAACCATCAGTATCGATAAGATTGTTTTTACCATTACCCATGAAGTGTTTGATACTGGTAATATTTTTCCACTTGTCCAAAACTGCATAAGTGATATCCGTGTTGTCACACAAATATTCCCATCCAAGCTCAGGATTCTAAGTTCATTCAAAGTCTCAGGGCATTACTTCGATGCACGAAGAAATCTGTGGCAAGTGTTGTGCTATATTATAAATAGTCATTGTTATGTTGTGATGTTGTCTAATTGCAAGTTTAATGGTTTCTTAGATGTTGGCTTGGAGATTAGAAATTGAGTTATTGCTATCTTACATACAGGGAGGAACTTATCTCACCTATCACCTCCTATGTGTTCTTTCGATCTAGATTTTTCAACCAAGATACAGTTACTAGATATAGCAGGATGCCCCTCCGTTTCTTCTTTCATTTCAAGCAGGTGCAAATTTTCCTTTATTTTAATATCTTGTTTGCAACTACACAATTTTTTTGCTGTAACGTAGTTTAGGCTCTTCTTCATTCTTGCAGGTGGATATATTTATTAATGAGCTTTCAATTGACATCCTTCTTTATTTGGCTGGAAAGTTAGACTTGATGGGCCCATATGCTGTACGAAGCTCAGCTATCTTTCCTAACTGCTGCAAGGTTTAAATTTAAACTTTTGTAGATATATATTTTTAGCATTCTGTTAGAATTAAATTTCTTTTTTGACAAATGAATATGGGTTACATTGATCTATATAAGGTTATGGCTGATATCTTTTGAGCCTTTTCACCATATTTTACATTTTCCCCCCAGATTTGATGTGTAAACAACATGATACATCGATTCTTCTGATTTTACTTGTCTTGTCACTGACTCACTGTTGCCCCTTTCTGTTAGTTTCAAAGTGTGGTCCTAGTCTACTGATGGTATCAGTATACCCATGACTTCTGCAGATAGAGAACAACTCAAGGGTGACTCTTGTATGTCATTTTCAAAATGACGGGGATGCAATAGTTCCTGGACAACAGTCAACTTCAGTTTTCTTGAGGTCTGTTTATTTTGTTGGTTATCTAAATCGGTTCTATTCTTAGCATCTTAGCAAGGTTATATATCTTGTACATTGTCACCAACAGATGGCATATGACTAAAATAGTCCTCCGGGTGCTTTATAATAGAATGTTTTTGTAGTTTAGGAAGCTAGATGGAGTAACATTTATAGAGCATGCTTGTGGTTCGAGGGTTCAGACTTGAGAACCTCTTTTGTGCCAATTCTCAGAATATGCATTCAGTTCTTGATCAAGTGCTTGCTGATGCCTCTAAATAAGCCATCACTGTTTCTGCAACAATGATTCTGTGTTATGAACCTTAGTTCATAACGGGTAAACACCACCAAGAAGATGGCCGGATGGAGTCGGCGTAGGGAGGGAGGAGAGACTTTAGACTAGGAAGACTTTATTATTACTCTGCTTAATGACAATAGCATGCGGTAGCCCCTTTATATAGATGGCTCCCCCTAACAGATGAATCTAACTCCAATCATATCTCTAACCCTATCTCTAATACAAGGAAACCAATCTCTAACTCAAATAGAAACCAATCTCTTATTCCTAATAATGACCCAACTGGCCCAAGGCCCATGTCTATAACATTACACCCCTCCCGGACAAGCAGCTTGTCCTCGAGCTGCTAAACAGCCCAGATCCGGTCCGACGGAGGACGGAGGCGGCGACTCGGATGGAGACAGCCCAGGCGGCGGCGGCACGGATGGCGGTGGCCCGAGCAGACGGAGAGGCGGCGCGGGGAGCAATGCATCGGCGGCGTAGAACGCCAGATCCGGTGGCGGCGCTCCAGCGCGAGGCTCGAGTGGCGGCGGCGTCGGCGGTGGCGGATCCGGCCGCGACTGAGGACGGCAACGCAGACCGGCCGCCTCAGAGGAATTGCGCCGGAAGCAGTGCAGCGGTCGGATCGGGGAAACTAGGGTTTCCCCCGGTTGGACCGGATGATTGGTGGCGGCCGGACCGGAAGGAGATGCTGCGGCGACCACGACGACCGTGGAGGGACTGGACGGAGGTGCTGTGGCGCTGGGAGCTGGCAGTAGATGAATAGATGGTTCTTGTTGGTGTTGTAGATCTGGTGATATGGTGATTTGGGGATCTGGTGTTGAATGATGATGCGCCTTCATTATCTCTTGTAGCTTCTTCATCGCATCCTCAGAGGATGCCTTGATTTCTTTCATCTGCTTGCTGATCTCCTTGCAGAGCACGATCGCGTCGCTCCAGCCGTTAGCCATGGTAGCAGAAGTCGTGGGAGGGGATCGACTGCTCTGATACCAATCTGTTATGAACCTTAGTTCATAACGGGTAAACACCACCAAGAAGATGGCCGGATGGAGTCGGCGTAGGGAGGGAGGAGAGACTTTAGACTAGGAAGACTTTATTATTACTCTGCTTGATTACAATAGCATGCGGTAGCCCCTTTATATAGATGGCTCCCCTAACAGATCGAATCTAATTCCAATCATATCTCTAACTCTATCTCTAATACAAGGAAATCAATCTCTTATTCAAATAGAACCCAATCTCTAATTCCTAATAATAACCTAGCTGGGCCCAAGGCCCACGCCTATAACATTCTGGCTCACTCCATTTTTAATTGTTGAGAATGTTTTGACTGTCTCGGTAACACTACGAGTTAAGAAGTACCAAAAGGACTTGTTTCATCTTACTGCTTTGGCGCATTGCTCCTCGAGTTTCTGTGTCACTGTTTCTATTTTTGTCTTGCATGGTGTTGTGGTTTGTCTATTTTGTCTTATTTGACTATCTTCTTTCATCTAGCTTGTGCTTTGAGATTCTATGCCTGCTATGTTTGACACATTCCATGTTTACACATCCTCCAGGCACTCAACATTTGATGATAATCATCCACATGATCAAAGTGTGGTTTCTATTTCTTTATTCAAGGAAGGGATATTTTCAACTGCTCCAATCAATATTTCTCTCCAAGAGTCTGGCATCTTTGCATGGAGAACCCGCGTATCATCTCTCAAAGGTATTCCATTCAACAACTATATTCGTTAGCACAACAAGGTTAGTTTTTATATTTGTGTTTTTAAAGTGTTCTAGTTCCGAATCTTGTGTTGCTTGATTCGGAGACTCTTATCTTTGAACTCTTCTTTTTTAGAAGACGATGACCACTTGAAGACTATTTATATCAACTTCTGTAGAAAGATGTAGAACAAACTATGATGTAATTTGCATTATTAGAATTAAGTATATCTTGTTTACACATTTTGCTAATATTTTTTATTTGTCCTTGTGGTATACCTCAGCTGAAAAGGGATAATACATGTATTTTCAAAGAAAGTCCATACTCGTGGGCTTATACACCAATAACCTTCATATACTCTAATCTACATGCTACTAACCTGCTTGGCAAATTCTGATTTACATGACACCAATCCACCTTGAAGCTAATGAGGTTTCTGTTTGGGAACTGGGATTGTATGTCATGCCCCTCTCTGAGATTTGGCTTTACTATACCACTAAGGCGATAGCTATTCCTATGCTATTGGGTTTGTCTTGTTTAGATGTCTGATCTGGCAGCCCATGTTCTAGGCTTCTAGCAATCACTTGCATGTTCTATTTATTGTGCGGTGGTGGTTTTTTAATGTGATCTTTTTGTTTCTCTGACCTTCATAGATTCGAGAAGCTTCTCTGGACCATTTGTTGTGGTCAAGGTGTCCCAGAATTCTGAGGTAGGAAAGCAAATGCTTGTATTTTATGTTACGTACTGATTATTGTATTCTGATTGTGTTTTTTCATAGTTCATGTTGACTAATTGCAGGAAGGCTTATCCCTTTCAGTTCAACCTTTGTCAAGGATATATAATAAGAGCAACTTTCCCCTTGAACTTCGGTTTCAGAGGCCACAAAAAGCTAATGAAGAAGCAGCGTTTGTCACAGTTAGAAGTGGAGACATGGTTGATGAAACTACTGGAGTATTTGATGCTATGGATTTATCTGGAGGATCCAAAAGAGCATTGATGTCTGTAGCTCTTGGCAAGTAACTGTACCTTTTCTTGGCATGATGTTATCGTCTGTTATGCATAATCTAGTAGCTCCTGATTTACTGCATTGATGGGTAAGGAAAATTTGTAGGAGTGAAGGGATAGAAAAGGTTCTTAACGGCATAGAAAGGGTTTTGGCCACATTATAACTTTATTGTGTCTGTTTTAGACATTACCTTGCACCTACCTTTCTTAAACACAAATTGTGCAGTGGTGCTGGTTGTACTTGATAGCAATAGCATTATTTACCTTGGACAATGGTAGTAACTAGATTTTTTTTGGCTTACAGATTAGTGTGATATAGATCTTGTATACCATTCTTAGTGAAATTTGTACTTATCCCATGGACATCCTTTGTTTGGTACTTGTGCAAGAAATAGTTCTTATATTCAATGCCTTTATGGGTAAATTATTTGGCACACTACTTCGCTTGTACACTTCGACATGCATACTTGTGGGGAGTGGGGACACACAGAGAGAAATTTATTGGCAATGGGGGTTTTCCTCTCAAATTAGTGAAATCACCATTATTTACGTATTTCCTAACCAATTTTTCTTGATATGTAGTGTTCTTGTAGATGTTGCTCAAGTAAGTAGTGAATACTCTAATATTCTAATAGCATTAAGTCTTGCACTCTATGTCCAACTCATAAACTGTTGAAGTATAAGTGAATTGCCCATCTTTCCTCATCAGCTTAAGCTTTTGGGTGAACTGGCTGGTGCATGAAACTCAATATGGTATCAGAGCCAAGAAGTCTCGAGTTTAAGACCTGACCGACGCAATTAAAACAAATTAATTGCAGTCCACTTCTATTCCACGTATTAGGCCTAAGGGAGTCTACACGTGAGGGGGAGTGTTGAAGTATAAGTGAATTGCCCATCTTTCCTCATCAGCTTAAGCTTTTGGGTGAACTGGCTGGTGCATGAAACTCAATATAAACGAAATTCAGATATTGCTATTCCATATATATTGTGTTATATGTAGTTCAGTTCCTTAGTTCCTTGTGGCTGAACCTTGCAACCTTCTATTGAACAGCCAAATATGTTCCGGTTCTATTTATATAGTTTTGAAGAGGGCACTTATCTGACAATTGTTCAATCCATGGTTCTTGAATTTCAGGAAACTTTATGTTGTCAATTAGACCTGATATTTCTGAACATTCTGGCAATTTTGGCCAGGCAACTTTAGTGAAATGGTCAGAAGACATAACCAGTGAAAAGGCAGTTCGCATATCTGGTGTTATAGAAAAGCTTAATTATAACCTAAGAAGAGCCTTCAGTATTGATTCCATGAAGTCTTCTTTCAGTTGTTTGAGCTGCCCTGTTTCTGTTGATGGTCAACATGTAACAGATCTTCATTTTTTAATTCATACTCTGGGTAGAGAAGTGCCTTTGTGGCCTATAAATGGCACTCGTGTATCTGACAGGAGTGCACCAGTGGCATTGCAGTTCCAGAGAGAAATTTTTGTATACCCAACTGTTCAAGTTTATAATTTCTTGCAAACAGACATACACGTCCTTCTGACTGATTGTGAACCAGGTAATGTCTTATTTATGAACATTTAACTGTGGAAAACTGGATGTTCTTTTTTTTTTGAAGGTTGGATGTTCTTGTTACAGGAAGCAAAAAAAAAGGTTATACATTTACCGAATCTTTTCTACTATAATGCAGAGAATATCAGAGAAGATAACTTTAACATCATTGGGAAGCAGGCAACAATTACAAGTGGTTCAAGTTCTTATTTTTATGTGAATCCTGCCATGTTTAATTTGTCAATCACACTAATTTCATATGGTTCAAAGTCCAAGGCAGTAAATAGTAGTGATTGGGCCAAGAGAATGCAAAAGCAGGCAACTCGAGCTCAATTCCTTGATGTGGAGCTAGAATTTGTTCCTGGGAAGTTTCATTCTTCTTTAAGATTATTACGGCAGGAGAAAGGATTGCTGGAGGTAGAATGGCAATTTTGACGCTGTTATGCCTTTTCTTAATTAATTTCCATTGATTTCCGGTGAAACTGCATGTCTTAAGAAATTACAAAGTTCGATGATATCAAAATGATGTAGCTGATAATCGATCTCTTGATTGTGCAGGTTGCTCTGTTCACAAGATATACACTACATAATACCAGTGACTACCCCTTACTGTGCACAGCTTCCCATCAAAAATCACTACCTCTGTATGTAAATCTGAATAATTGGTAAGCATGCTGACATAGTTGCTCATATAATGCTGATTTATTGCAGGTCTGAAACTGGAAAAGATAATATTAATCTTCCTCCTCAGCATGGTTGTATTTTGCCCTCAATGTCAATGAGATCCTGGTTTACAAAGTAAGCAATCACGTTGAATTTTGTTCATTGTTTGTTTCAAGGTAGTTCCTGATGCAATTCAATAGAGCTGGCGCAACAGTCATTCAATTTTTATGTTTTGTACCATAGAGTTTGTTTCAGCAAATTGTCAATAGTTTCAATGCTTAACATAATGTTTGATGTATTACAACCTATTTTGCTACCATAGAGCTAACTCTAACAATACTATTTTGCAATAATATGTTGGGATTATAAAGCATCATGCAAATATATATTTGAAGGGAAATTCCCTATGGTGCTGCCAGCTAGCCCGAAACACAACCGGATCCTTGGTTGAAAGGCAGGAACCGGCCAGACTCTAGTTGTATTCAAGTCTGACTAGTTTTTATTTTTTCTGTGTGGTTTTATGAAGGTTTTAAGTCCCCTCCACCTTTTGTACTAATAATCTCCACCTTTCGTACTAACTAGTAAGTGTGCATGTGGAATTTGTTAAGGGTATTAGAGATAAGGTATTAGAGGTAGAATAGGACTCTTATTTCTAATACCCTTAACAAATTCCACATGCACACTTACTAGTTAGTACGAAAGGTGAATAGGACTCTTATTTCTAATACCCTTAACAGAATTCACATTAAAAGCATTGATTATATGTCCAGAAATGAAATGCAAATTTTGGTCCATGCCTCGTGATTGAATTTCTCATGAGTTATGTAGTCAGACACACTTTATGACAGACAATAAATTCTATCATGTTCTTGAACGAATTGGATAGCTATGCTAGACCTGAGGTCGAGGAACTGGATCCCTGGCGAAGCTTGGTCATTTGGCCCCCCCCCGGTAACAGAGAAATTCCCCCTTTGCCCACCCGCACAAACGCCTATCTAGTTGTAGTCGAAGCGCCGTGGTCGAAGTGCCATGGTAGAAGTCGTGGTCGAAGTGCCGTGGTTGAAGCGTTGTGGTTGAAGCTGTGGTCGAAGTACTGTGTAATCGTGTGTTGAGTACTCGTGTGTTCCCGTGGTGGAAGTCCTGTGGTCGAGGCGCCGTAGTCGTCACTGTGGTCGAGTCATCGTGGTCGAAGCACCGTGGTCAAGGTACCGTGGTCGAAGGACTGCGGTCGAGGCGCCGCGGTCGAGGAGCCATGATTGAAGGACTGTGGTCACCGCGCCATGGTCGAAGTGACGTGGTCAACGTGCCATGGTCAACGTCCCATGGTCAAGGCGCCGTGGTGGAAGTCCCGTGGTTGAGGCTCTGTGGTGGAAGTCCCGTGGTCAGTCCCGCAGTCGAGGCGCCATGGTAGAAGTCCCGTGGTCGAAGGACTCGAAGTTGTAAGGAGTCAACTTGGTTAGGTCTATGTACGGTCATAGACTTAGCCAGATCTGTGTGTGGTCGTAGCTATAGTGAACCAATCGATAGTCTTTGGTCGATAATCGTAGCTACAGTAACATGTTAGTAGTCGTAAGTTACAGTACCTTGTCGCTGCTCGAAAGACCTGTGTGGTTGAAAACCGGTAGTACTGGCGTTGTGTGAGTGGTTAAACCGGAGATGCGGTAAGAGCCATGGTCGAGACGCCGTGGTCGAAGGACCGTGGTCGAGGCGCCGTGGTTGACGTGTCCTGGTCGAAGCGCCATGGTCGAGGCGCCGTGGTTGAAGCCCCGCAGTCGAAGCGCCGTGGTCGAAGTTCTGGGGTCGAAGCGCCGTGGTCGATGCGCCGTGGTCGAAGTCAGCGTTGAGCCCATATATTTTTGCCCTAATGATGGACAAGGTCACACGGGACATACAAGGAGATATCTCTTGGTGTATGCTTTTCGTTGATGATGTAGTGCTAGTTGATGATAGTAGGATGGGTGTCGATAGGAATCTAGAGTTGTGGAAGATCTTAGAATTGAAGGGTTTTAGGCTTAGTAGAACTAAAATTGAATATATGAGGTGTAATTTCAGCGGTGTGGCACATGATGGAGATATTAGTCTAGATGGACAAGTAGTGCATAGGAATGACACTTTTTGATATTTGGGATCGATGCTACAGTGGGATGATGAGATTGATGAAGACGTGAGTCACAGGATAAGAGCGGGGGTAAAATAACACCAAGCATCGGGTGTTCTGTGTGACAAAAAAGTCACTCAAAAGTTAAAGGGTAAGTTCTATAGTACGGCGATCAGACCTGCAATATTATATGGAGCGGAATGCTGAGTGACTAAAATAAAACATATACAGAAGACAAGTGTAGCGGACATAAGGATGTTGCGATGGATATGTGGTCACACAAAGCGGGAACGAATCCGTAATGATAATATACGTGATAGCATGGGGATTGCACCAATTAAAGAGAAGCTTGTTCAGTATCGCTTGAGATGGACATTTTCAACGGATGCCCCCTGAGACAACGGTATGTAGTGAAATTTTAAGACATACCGAAAATGCAAAAAGAGAGATGTTGACCAAGACTGACGTGGGAGGAAATAGTTAAAAGAGACTTGAGGGATTGAAATGTATCCAAAGGATTAGTTTTGGATAGGAGCGTATGGAAGTTAGCGATCTACGTATCAAAACCATGACATAAGAAAAAAGTTTAGGTGCAGTGTTTTAGGCTCCCTGCTCAGATGACAGGATACAGGCTTAGGTTTTTGCCTTGTAGGTTTTATTAAAACACACTCGTTTCTTTGATCTTGAGGAGATTTCATTTCTAACCTACCCCAACTTGTTTGGGACAAAAGGTTTTGTTGTTGTTGTGAGAAACATTACAACATCATGCTCTTTGATTATTTTGGTCATGGAAGTGAATGGGAAGTCAGGAAAGTGGTTCCATTTTGTTCATGTGTAGATATTTGGTGGTCGTGCAAGTTAAAGTGTGCTTTTTCCAGCACCAAGTCTGCAAAACATGTTTAACTATGTAACATGACAAGTTGATATATGGCAGGCCAAGTAAACTGCGAATAAGCCTACATAATGAGAAAGGATCAGAAGCTTTTATTGATTTGGAAGCATTGTCTGGCTTCACAGAATTTTTTCTGGAGATCCATGATAATATATTGCCTCATCGGATGGCTGCTTTTGGCATGTCTTTACAACCTGTTCTTTATGACTTGCCTGTGCCATCACAAGTTGTACAAATTGTTCCAAGATATGTTATTTCAAACGAGTCTGCTACTGCAGTTGCTGTTCGCCAATGTTTTGTTCAGGTGCTTCACTTTTGCTCTTACATATATTTACTGTTTCATAATTGCAGTCTCATCAGATATTCATGATTTTGGTTGTCATTTGACTAGGATGACATAGATGGACTGACAATTGAAGCCAAACAGAGGGCTACCTTACAGACATGGAAACCTGGAAAAAAGCGAGAAATAAACTACTTTGATATGTTTGTTAAGAAGCACAGAAATGTATCTGAGGATTCACACATTTTTATCCAGTTTTGTCCAAAAGAAACTGGATATAATTGGTCCGGACCAATTTGTGTTTCATCAATCGGCCGTTTTTTCTTAAAATTTAGAAGATCAGAAGGCATGGTAACAGATGGGATTAAAAGAGACACTTTACAAGATGGGAAGCTGAAACAGTTTGCTTCTGTTGATGTTGTTCAAGAGACTACTACTTTTGTTCTGCATTTCACTAAACCACCCAAGGTTACACTACCATATCGAATAGAGAATTGCTTGAATAAAGCATCTATCATGTATTTCCAGAAGGTATGCATATATTTCTAATATTGATTATATCCTATCAACAGACTAAAACCTATGTAATATTATTGATAAAATCTTGAATATTTCTTATTTTTTTCTAGGATTCAGTTGAATCTGATGTATTACGCTCTCAAGAGTCGGCACATTATGCATGGGATGACTTTAGTTTACCTCGCAAGTTGGTTGTGCGCATTGTTGGCAAGTTCTTATCTCCTATTTCTCTAGAGTTATTACTCTATTGAATAATGTATTATGTTGCTGGTTATTACTAATTACAAAACTGATTGCCTCTAAGTGCATAAAAAAGCTGCATTAAGCTCCACTACTGAATATTACATGTCTCTGCAAAGCACATATGCGAAACATCAATGTTCTACAAAGCACTAAGCTAGCAGTCACCCCACCACTTAGCGCTTGAATGGTAAACAGATATTTGTGGACCTTGCCTTTTGGAAGTGGGTTGTATATTTACGAATGGGATACATTAACAATCTGTAATCACATTGCACGCAATTTAAACTGAATATATTATAACATTGACGACAACTACAAAGAAATATATTGACAATGGTGTTTTGGCTTAAACTAGTAGACAGAAATGAACAGACCACATCTAAGGATGGTGCGCATCACACTGATTCACTTGCAGTCCATGTGTAAATAGTTAGTAGTTAGGAGTTAGGACGATATTGTTGTTGAGATGCCTCTAGTTATTCACATGAATTTCTGGTCTTAAGAGGTCTTTCACTAGTTAGTGAAGTCTTTCCTGTTAAGTACTTATGTGTCTGTCGTAGATGCTTGTGTATAGACTTTCTTGTGTACTTGGCCCATCTAGTCTAGAGTTAGGCCACGAGGCCCATGGTGTATGTATACATACCTCTTTTCATAGGAATATAGCTCATTGGTTGAGTTTATCACGCTCTCAAAGCACGGGTGATAAACCCTAGCCACCACTACTTCCAATCCGGCACCGGCGCCTCCTCTAGCGGTGCTGCCACCAACTTCAATACCCTATTTTTAATTTCTGCTATTCTTCAATGGTAATAATGATAATTTGTAACGTTCTGATTGATTTTCCCCAGATACACCTGCATTGCGTGAAATTAAAATTGACAAAATCAGTCCATGGAAGCCATTCTTGAAGATGCGTCAAAGTGGCAGGCTTAATCTGGATTACTCATTCAATAATGGACTAAATTCAGGAAAACAAGGATTTGATGAATCATTTGGACTGATGGTGTTTAAGATTGGCTATGAAGTGTATGCCGATGGTTTAACAAGAGTTCTACGGATATGTGAACATGCAGACGATCCCAAAGCTGAGAAAATTCAACGACCTATAGTAAATGTACAGTTCAGGATTTCTTATATGTGTATTCATCTTCTTGAGAAGGGCCAGGTTTGTTCTGTTCTGACTTTCAGCCAGCCTTAGCATACTGATACCATTTTTCACTTGAATGCCAGCCTTAGCATACTGATACCATTTTTCACTTGAATTATGTTCTCATTCGTATTTGCAATTCAAACTCTAATTCTTTTTATCTTTTCATGTTTGCTTTGTTGAAGAGCGAGGAAAAGGCCCAATCACCATCCACAATCTTAACAGCAAGATTTCAGCATGTATCTGCTGATTCAGTTATCACAGATAGATGCAAGCATATCTCTGTTGCAATTTATGTAAGTAGTGAGTACTGAGTAGTGACCCTTGTGGACTTATATATTTTAATGCCAACCGTGCATGTGGCTAGATTAATTATTGGAGGGAATAAAACTTGCACTGTTTTTTTTGAAACACAAAAAACTTGCAGTCAGTAAACGTGGATGAAAAATGGGAAGGAGCTTCGTTTGGGTCAATTCTTAGGAGGAACAAACTTCAGGATGCTACTCTCAGTGAAAGTATTCTTCGCATAATCTTTGTACTGAATTCAACTAACTCCAGTGTCAAACAAGTCCAATACTGTTCCATAATTCTACAGGTAATGAAACTGGTGTGCTTGCTTCTTGTTAACCCCTAGAACAGTCTGTTCTTAGATTACTTTTTTTTTACAGTTGATTCATTTATTGTTTTCTAGTACAACATCACCATAATCACAAATTCTCTAATAAAAGTAAGATGTCACAGCCTATTGATTTGAGGGTTGATGAGGAAACATTAATGAAGCTTGTGCCATTTTGGAGAGCATCCCTTGCTCCTCCTGGAACTCCGAGTACACAATTTTATTTTAGACATTTTGAAGTACATCCAATTAAGGTGCCTTACACTTCTTTTTGTTTTTCTTCTGTCATTATGGTGTGGTGTTTTCAATTTTGAGTCACTGATTGGGTTTTGCTTATGAATGCAATGGTCTAAAGATCATCGCAAGCTTTCGTCCTGGAAGTCCATACACAACTTATAGTTCTGCTCAAGAGGCTCTGAGAGCACTATTGCATAGTGTTATAAAGGTACTTGTAAAGCAGCTTTCAACTTATATTAAAACAGCACTTGTTGATTTTGGAAGGACCCTTGGTGGTTAATTTATATCATAATTTTGTAATCCTCATCTTTTTACTGTTTTCGTTTTCTAGGTACCTGAGATAAGCAACACAGTGGTGGAGCTCAATGGTGTTCTCCTAAATCATGCTTTGGTTACATTCCGTGAGCTATTTCTAAAATGTGCCCAGCATTATTCATGGTACACCAAAACTCTTATTTGTCCATGTAAAAACTATGGATGTACATTTTTTTTCCACTTCTTACAGTGTTGTCTTGAATTTTGATTACCCAAGCTAATGACTAATCTTGAGTAATTGATAGGTACGTCTTGAGGGCAATCTATGCAACAAAGGGAAGCTCATTGCTTCCTCCATCTTTTGCCTCAATTTTTGATGACTCTGCTTCATCTGTTCTTGATGTTTTCTTTGACCCTTCTGATGGCTCACTCAATCTCCCTGGGCTTACTATAGGTAAATTGCGTTTTGTGATCTTTGGAGAAAGACTCCGTGGTCATTATGTTATCTTGAGTCCATTTCTTTCAAACTAGATGACATTCTTGTTGGCAAATCCTTGATTGGAGCAATAAATCTACTTTTACTCATCAAAATGGTCTCTTCTTGTTCTGAAAGATTTCTACTGCCATAGCTTGAACTGTGATGTTTATTTGAGGTTCTGCCTGTCATTATTCTGCATGTTTATTCAAGGCATGAACTCCGATGTAATTTTGATCTACATAGGCAGCCAACATTACAATGTCTATTCTTTTGCATCTAAAAACATAAGACTAGTTTATCTTCAATGTAGAATTCAACTATATGACTTTACTCATTTGTGGCTTGTGCAGGCATGTTTAAATTTATAAGCAAAAATATGAAATCGGGTGGTTTTTCTGGAACAAAGCGGTACCTTGGTGATCTTGGGAAAACTGTGAGCTTCCTAAACTTACTGGATCAATATTGATTTCCAGTGGATTAATGTAATGTTGGGTTTTTTGTAGGTTAAAACTGCAAGTTCAAATGCTCTCTTTGCTGCTGTGACAGAAATTTCAGATAGTGTCGTGAGAGGAGCAGAAACAAACGGTTTAAATGGCATGGTATAGCCCCCCTCTTTTTGTATGGGTCATGCCGTTTTCCCCTTTTCTCAAGAAACCATATGTAATTACACAAGGCAAGCACTGGGTAGATTACAATAATGCTTTCAGCTCCTGCTGCAACTTACCTGATGCAATTTTGATAAGCATAAGTGAAAAATGTCCTATCCTCTCAGCCTCCCGCCGACGTCCACTCCGGAATCGGCGGCCACCTCCTCGGTAGCGCCGGCCACCCCACCTTCTCTCCGGTCGCCGTCCTCCCCCGCAGCAGGGCGATCGAAGCTGGAGCGCTGGAGGGAGGTATCTCCTCCCGCCTCCCCTGCGGCCCCCAGGCTTGCTGAGACCCCTTCCTACCGCGATGTGGTGCTAGCATCTCCCAGGTCGGTCGGCGAAGTGTCTCCGGTGCCGGAGCGTCTGCCAGCGGCTCGCCAGCGTACTTGCCTAGTCAGCGTCCATGGCGATCGCACCGTGCCTCCTCATGGCCGCGGGTTGTCTCCAAGGCCGGTTGAGGAAGGTTGGCATAAGGTGGTGGGTCGTCGCCGCCGCCGGAGTAGGCCTCGTCTCCCTTCTGGCGACCCTCGCCGTCCGGCGCCGGTGGACCTCCGCGGAAAATGCTTCAATTGCCTCTCGCCGCGCGCGCGCCGCATCGCCGTCGCCGGGTGCGATGCTTTCGATGTTTGGGTCTTGGCCACCGTTCCTTTCGCTATCCTGGAGCTCCTCCGACGCAGGGGCGCGTCTCGGTTTGGCGACGCATCTCCCCGGTCGCGCTAGCTCCCTCGTCTTCAGCTCCGGCGGCAGCTGGTGGTGTTGGCCCTGGTGGACGGCACCGGCGGGGTCGTGAGCACCGGAGCCACTCCTCTGGACGTGGTTCTGAGCCGGCGATAGCCGAAGCAGTGAAGGCTCTCCGTCTTGCGCTCTCCGTCGCCTCCTTCGACCAGGCGGCGACCATCTTCGGTCAGGTCGCAGCCGTCCTTGGTGAGGCCGCGGCCAGTCTCCGGCCGTGGAGGTCCTCCACGGCCTCCATTTCTCCGCCGCGTTCCAGGGGCAGGTCGCCGTTGAGGAGGAACGCCGGAGCTTCCCAGGTTGCTCGCATACCGGTCAAACTCCGCCTGGGGCCCACTCGGTCGCTTGCTGGCCACGGCGTCGACCACGTGGCGGCTTCTAGGCGGAGGGGATTCGTCATGATGGTGAGGATCTCGGTAGGCGAGTGATGTCCCAAGGCCCTCCTCTGCTCTGCCCAAGGAAGCCCGTCTGGTGTTGGGAACTAGCGCAGAGGAGGCTCTGTGGCCCTCTCCCGAGCCTCCTTTTGCTGCTGCGGACGACGCCATGCAACCAATCCCGGCTACCCCGAGCTTCCGCGCGGTGGACCCAGACCCGGAGAGCGTCGTTGCTTCGCGCGCAAAAGAGTCTCCCGCTCCGGTTCTTGAGTTGGCTCTGGCTGCACGGGACGTTGCTTCGGACCCCTGGCCCGCTGCGTCCGGTAGCTGCACCGTTCCAGCGGAGGGCGCACGGTCCATCTCGCGTGTCTACGCCAGGCGCCGTTCAAGCCATCCACAGCAGCAACAGTCCACCCCAGTTCCTTCAACACCGACTGAGTCCTTCATCGCCAAGGTCACCCAAGCCACTGATGGTCTGCTTCCTGCGCCGGCAACTCAAAAACGGCGGGCTGCTCAACTCCCGTCAGACTTTGTCCTTCGCCGTAGCAGCAGGCTGAGCAAGGGCAAGGCGGCTATGCAGACCTCCACTCAAACTCAAGCATCCTTGATACGTTGCCTGGGACTGGTTGCTGATCATGAAGTCATAGGAGAGGAAGAGTTGGAAAGGTACAATCGCGTCTTCGACAAACCCCTCACTCAAACTCATCTTGCGGCTCTTGCGGCGCTATTTGGCTGGCAGCCTCCTTCATCAGGTGAAGCGCCTCGTGAGGTCGCTATTTTTCCAAGTGTAGCCACGGGTGATCTGTGTTCTGTGGGTGTGCATTAAGGTCGTTGTTGTTGCTCAGAACCAATGTTGTCAGACTTTCTCATTTGGAATGTAAGAGGCCTCAACTGCAAGGCAAAGCGGGACAGTGTCAGAAGCTTGGTTAACTCCATTAGGCCTGATGTTGTGTGCCTTCAGGAAACTAAGATGGAGTCTATATCTGGTCGTTTGATCTTGTCTTTGCTGGGAAGTGAGTTTGATCAATCTGTAGTTTTGCCAGCATGCGGTGAAGGGGGGGTGTGTTGCTGGCCTGGAAAGGAGGTGTTTGCCGTGCTTTAGCATCCCGTGTGGACACCTTTTCGGTCTCGGTGCGGTTTGCTTCTCATGAGGGGCGGCCTTGGTGGTTCACAGGAGTGTATGGCCCCCAAACTGATGATCAGAAGTTGCAATTTCTGCAGGAGCTTCGTGACATTCGGCAAGCCTGTCAAGGACCGTGGGTGATTGGAGGGGATTTTAACCTCATATATCTAGCGGAGGACAAGAGTAACACCAATGTGAATAGAGCAATGATGGGTCGCTTCCGCCGATTCTTGGATGACTTGGAGCTGAAAGAAATTCCTCTTTTGGGCCGGAAGTTTACTTGGTCGAATGAGAGGGATGTCCCCATTTTGGTTCGGTTGGATCGGGTCTTCATGACATCTGATTGGGATCAATTGTTTCCATTGCATCCTTGAGTTACGCTTCTTTGGTTTTGGACCACGCCTTTAATCCTTGGTCTAAGGGCTAATGTTCAGGGGAAGCGGCGTTTTCACTTTGAAAGCTACTGGCCAAAGCTTGAGGGCTTCCTGCAGGAGGTTCAAAGCTCCTGGAGCAAACCGAGAGTAGCTTCTTGCCATTGCAAATACTTTCACGAAGCTAAGAAGACTTGCAAGGAGCCCGCAATCTTGGAGCCAAAAGAGAGTAGGCAATGTTAAGTGCAGCTCGGTTGGCCACGGAAATCTTACACCGTCTTGAAATTGCCCAAGATGTCCGAGTCTTTGTCTTGCGAGGAGGTGTGGCTGCGGCGGCGGTGAGCGGCATGCACTCGGTTTAGCTTCTCTAGAGCGAACCATTGCTCGCTTACGCTCCAGTTGGTTTGGTTGAAAGAGGAGATGCAAATACTTCCTTCTTTCATCGCAAGCTAGGCACGAAAGAGAAAGAATTTCTTGGCAAAACTCAAGTGGGGACCAACTTGTTATGGGCATGAAGACAAGCGGCGAGTTGCTTATGAGTTCTACTCAGATTGCTTGCACAGTGGCTCAAAGACAATGCTCCTTAAACTGCGGTCCTTCTACCAAGAAGCTCATGATTTGTCACCCGGAGCGAGGGGTTCACGGAGGAAGAGGTTTTGGCGGCAATTAAATCTCTTCCTTGGACAAGGCACCGGTCCGGATGGGTACACCGGGCGTTTCTTCAAAACTTGTTGGAGTATAGTGAAGGTGGATCTCATGGCGCTCTTAGCGGTATTCTTAGGGGATGTCGGAGTTTGTTCCTTCTTAACTCTCAGCGTACATCATTTTGCTTGCAAATCAAGGATTCTGAGACCTATAAGCTTGGTTCATAGTTTTGCAAAGTGGTCACCAAAATTCGCCAATAGGTTGGCTCCAAAGCTCAAAGAATTGGTCTCTCCAAATCAGTGCTTTTGTCAAAGGAGATGTATCTGGATAATTTTATTCAGTTCGACAAACACTAAAGTCCTCCATAGACAAAGGGATCCAAGAGTTCTCCTCAAACTGGATATTTCAAAAGCCTTCGATTCGGTGGCTTGGTCTTTCTTGCTGCAAGTCTTAAGCCATTTGGGTTTTGGTCCAGTTTGGTGTAACTTACTTTCCAAGCTCTTGCGGGCCTCTACAACTCGGGTAATGGTAAATGGTGTGCCAGGAGAACTCATTCAGCACCGGCGGGGGCTTCGGCAAGGCGACCCCTTATCCCCGATGTTGTTCATCTTGGTAATGGATGTGCTCAACTCTCTAATTAATAAGGCGTGTGAGAATGGTCTTTTGCAGCCCCTTCTTTCTGGAGGACCTAGTCAACGGGTCTCTCTTTTTGCTGATGATGTGGTTCTTTTCTTGCGGCCCTGTTTGGAAGAGTTTGAGTTGATCAAAGAGATTCTCCGGGTCTTTGGAGAAGCATTGGGGCTGATCACCAACTTAAGCAAGTGCTCGGTGTCCCCAATCCGCTGTCACCAACAGGATTTGGAAATAGTGCAAGGGTCCTTGCCTTGCAAAGTTCAAGAGTTCCCTTGCAAGTATCTCGGGCTCCTGTTGTCGATCAGAAACTCTCCAAATCGACTTTTACATGATAATTGACAAGATTGTCGACAAGTGCTGGATGGAAAGCTACCATGATGAACCCAGTGCACGAGCCACTCTTATTCGGGCGGTACTCTCAGCAATTCCTATCTATCCTCTCTTAGCGCTGGATTTTCCTAAATGGGCCATTAAAGCAATTGACAAGATTCGTAGAGCTTTCCTATGGAAAGGTCGCAAGAGAGTAAATGGTGGGCACTGCCTTGTTTCTTGGGACCGGGTCAAGAGACCTTTTGAGCTTGGCGGATTGGGCATTCTTGATTTGGAAATTCTTGGTTGGGCGTGCGCATGAGGTGGTGTGGCTCAAAAAGACCCAACCGGATCGCCCTTGGGCTAGCTTGGATATTCAGTGCACCCAATTCGGCGACATTGTTCTCCATTTCGCTCACCTCTATTGTGGGAGATGGTGCATGACCCTCTTTTGGTGTGATAATTGGCTGCATGGCAAGTCCTTAATGGATCTTGCCCCCCTTCTTTGTGCGCATGTGCCAAACAGAATTGTCAATCAAAGGACGGTCCAAGAAGCCCTAACAGATAACACTTGGGTTCTTGATATTAGAGGCAGTCTTTCTACTCCAGTCTTGGAGGAGTTTCTTGGTATTTGGGATGTCCTCGGCCGAGTGAGGCTCACCCCTGGTGTGGTTGATCAGCATGTGTGGAAGCCATCCTCCTCGGGTAGGTTCTCAACTAAATCAGCGTACCGCCGTTTTTTTGTGGGAGCGGTGGAGTATGAACCATGGAAGGAGATCTGGCGAACCTGGGCTCCTCCTCGTTGCAAGTTCTTTATGTGGATAGCTTTGCTTAATCGCTGCTGGACCGCTGATCGTTTGGCCCGTCGTGGTCTTGTTCACCCTGAGTGCTGCCCTCTGTGTGATCAAGTGGATGAAACTATTCAGCACCTTCTCACTTCTTGCGTGTTCACTCGAAGTGTTTGGTTCTCCGTGCTTACTTTGGTGGGATTGCAGCGGCTAACTCCAGGCCCAGATGATTTGGTTTTCACCTTGTGGTGGCGGCAAGCCTTGCATCAAGTCCCTAAACAGCAGCGCAAGGGATTTAACTCTTTGGTCGTGTTGGTGGCTTGGCAGGTTTGGAAGCATAGGAATAGTTGTATTTTTGAAGGTGCCTCACCCAATATCAGCATTGTTTTGCAAGACATTAGAGATGAGGCCAAGATGTGGTGTATGGCGGGGGCCAAAGGCCTTTGTACCGTTTGGCCTTAGGTGTTGTGTCTTTTGACCTTTTGGCTTTAGCTTCGCCTTTTTGGTGAGGTTTGTTCGAGTCTTCTTAGACTCCTTTGTTCTTCTTCTTAATATATTGATGCGCAGTTCTCCTGCGCGTTCGAGAAAAAAAATTACACAAGGCAATGGATTTCTGCCTTTCAGTGATAAAATTATAAAGCAATTTTCCACTTTTGTAGGTTACCGGTTTCCACCAAGGTATCTTGAGGTTGGCAATGGAACCATCTGTGTTAGGGCAGGCTATAATGGAGGGTGGTCCGGACAGGAAGATCAATCTTGATCATAGTCCTGGTCTTGATGAGGTTCTGCTTATCTGCTAGTACTAATTTTGAAGCCTAGAGCTTCTGTTCATGACTGAGACATCAGTGTATTTTTTTCCAGCATATATTTTTAACATGCCATCTGCCAATGTTCAGCTATACATCGAAGGGTACCTACAGGCTATGCTGGATGTCATGTATAAACAAGAATATCTTCGTGTCAGGGTGGTTGATGACCAGGTAACCTTGTTGTATCTGTTCGCCTTTGATATGTTCTGCTACTGTACGTTATCATCTACTACTTTTGTTGTTTCAAGAGAGTGCATGTGCACATAAATACCAGAGCTGCTTTCACGCTAATACTGTTCATTCTTTTCCAGGTTATCCTAAAGAATCTACCACCAAATAGCGCTCTCATAAATGAAATTGTGGAAAATGTGAAGAGCTTTCTTGTGAGCAAGGCATTGTTAAAAGGAGATGTTTCCACAATTCGGCCTTTGCGCCACCTGCGAAATGAGCCTGTGGGTTTCCTTTTAACCCGAAGTCGATATCTTGAGGGAATGGCCGTTAACATAAAGATAATTCGGCCTTCTTACTGCCTGCAGGAGTGGAGGATTGCGCCGACGGTACTCACCCTGTGTGAGCACCTGTTCGTGAGCTTCGCCGTGCGTGTGCTGCACCGGGAAGCCACCAAGGCCATCGCCGGAGTCATGTCTAAAGCGAAGAAACCCACTGGTGGCGAGGGCGAAGGCGAGTCGTCGTCGTCGTTCAGTGGAGCCCTGTCGAAGCGGAGCAGGCTGTGGACCGTAGGGAGGTTTGCGGTTTCAGGCATGGTCGCCTACGTTGACGGCCGGCTGTGCCGTCACATACCCAACCCCATCGCCAGGAGAATCGTGAGCGGGTTTCTCTTGAGCTTCATTGACAGGAGAGAGAACGAATAGACAGGCAGGCGATCACCACATTTCGCTCCTGTTCCATAGCACGGTGAATTGGCACGCACGTCGTACGAAGAAACGTTGCTTGCTGGTCCACGCAATAGTTCATTGCGATGTGTTAGCTTTGTACAGCAATTTTGACCTTAATTTGAAACACTGGACAGTAAATGATAAAACCGTTTTCCCCTCTTGTTACATTTCGTTGCCAGGATTGGGGCAACACGCACTAATTCAGAGAAGCACGCGAAGCAAACGGAAGGGTCCGCATCCAGAAGAGGTGGGATCATGTGGTAAGCGTCAACATCGCCGCCGTTTGGTCGGCAAGAAATATTTGCATCTTTCGGCAAAAGAGAATTGAAAAATGCTACATCAAGAAGCAAGACGGCACTCGCATGGGATGGTGGGACCCACCCAGGACCTTAATTTGAAAATTGGAATGCAATAATCGAATTTTATTTTTCTGTGGCTCAAATCAAATGCCTTGATAGGAGGATGAGTAGGTATTCTTTTGGGCTGCGGTTTTTAGTTACGGCTTATTAGTCTAATAAATAATGATTGTTAAAAGAAGCTGAAATAAAAAACCGGCTGAAAAGTCAAAAAGAACGAGGCCAACAAAAGAAAATAACCTTTCATCTTATGCAGATAATATATACTCCATAATTCAATGGCGAGTGCATAACTAAAATATACCCGACGTTACTGGGACACGGATAATATCACATGTAAACTTTTGGAGCGAAAGGAAATGCTTTTGACTACTGCAGCCAATTAGCAAATTAATGCGGAAAATTTAACTATTTGCCACGAGTGGCAACAGATTTGCCACCTGGGCCCATTGTCAGTGACTCAGGTGACCCTACATGTAAGTGACAGAGTGAATTGGTCAATCTTAAGAGTGGCAAAAAATTGAATCTCCCAATTAATGCTGTATGGATGAGTATAAATGTGGAAGATAAAAGGGTCTCATCTTTTTACCATCGCCTCAATTTTCCCCTTCGTTCTATTAGATGTGCATTATTAATTGTGTATTTTTCCTATTATATAAGAGGATTCTTGTATATATATTATACATGTACTTGTATATATTTTGGCTCATTGGTCTCATAATGAATATAAGTGATATTTATAACATGCTATTAGAGCAAATCTAGGGTTTTTGTCAAGTTGCCGCCGTCGGTTCATCTTTTCCAACCATCGTTGTCATCTGGCTTTGCCTCCATTGCGCTCGCCAACGTCAAACCATCGTCATCTCCACCTTTGGGGGTACATCGCCCAATCTTGCCTACGCGCTCATCTTTGCCAAGGTGCTCCTCGCCCCGTCCATCCCCTCCATCTCTGCCCGCTACACCGTTCTACAAGGCATGCGGATCCTGCACCAACGACGGCACAAAGTGGAAGCTCGGTGGGGATCATCTCACAGCTGCTGCCGCTTGACACCATTGTTGCCATTAGTCCTCAGCACCGTCAGATCCACGTCAGCCCCTCCCGCCTATGAGGCCGTGAGCTTGAGAGGTCATCGTCGTTGGTTCCTCCATGCCACTAGATTCCACGTTGGTTGCCTCTCGCCTGTGAGGTCATCATCGTCGATTCCTCGGCACCGCGTATCCATGTCGGCTAGATCCCGCTCGTGGCCTCCCACATATGAGGCCATGAGCCTGAGAGGGGACATTGTCGCTCGTTGTCATAGGCCATCGCGGCCATCGCTGCCACCGCTGTCGTCATTGTCGGCTATCACCCTCGGGAGTCTCCTCTAACTCCGACTCGTATAAGTTTAGAAACTATACGGTTTCTATAGAAACCGATAAAAGAAAAAAGAGACAAAAAAGTGTCATCCTCTTCAGGCACCGTTTTTGTTTCTTGCTTCTCGGTGATCTTCGATGGTCTCAATTATCGACTGGTTTCAGCACATACGCCTTCATATATATATATATATATATATATATATATATATATATATATATATATATATATATATATATATATATATATATATATATATATATATATATATATATATATATATATATATATATATATATATATATATATATATATAGTGTTTCATACCATGGTGCCTAGGCACCAATATCAATACCGTTGATTTGCTTGAGATTATACGTTTGATGTGGGTATCTTCATATACCCATAAAAAGTATATTTGAGATGTCAAACTCGAAAAATTTAAATTCAACTTGATTTAATTAGTTTGAACTATTTTATGGTATATACTCATTGTAGTTGCATTGAACTCAAAAGTAGTTCAAACTAGTTTGAATGAGTTCAAAACAACTACCATAAATATATCAAGGATATAAAACATTTTCATACCCAAACTCAAAAAAATTATCAATCATACACGTGTATCGGATGTTGGTGCCTAGGCACCATGGTGCATTATGTAATTTTCCTATATATATATATATATATATATATATACATTGCTACACAAACTAATCTTCACCCTTTTTTTGAAGGGTGATCTTCACCATCAGTAAGAGTAGCTAGTAAAGAACAATACAAGTATACACTTAATCCAAAGGTGTAGTATTTGATCAGACAGCAAACTCAGTGTCCCTAACCTAAGACACCGGTGAACACACCACTGCCCGCTGACATAGAAAGATAGGGACCCTAGATGTAACAACTCGATCGAGTTGACAGATGCTCATTTAGGTTTTTGAAGCTTGAGCTTTAACTTTTTTTACTATTGTAGCAGGGTTTTTTTACTGCAACTGCTGATAATTTTTTAATATAATTAAATTTAAAAAATAATAAGTAAATAAATAAAAAAGATTATATTATTACAGACAACGTAAAAGAATAGGAAAAAAAAAAAACCAAAAACACGAGAAAGCTGGAGAAAGATAGAATTAAAAGGTTTGAAGTTAAGCTCTAATAGGCGCCAGCAATATCACTATATCAGTACCTGCCCTGCTCTGCTCCCTCGTTTTGCCGGCAAATCGGATCCAACCGAAGGTCCGCATCAGGCGCAACCAGAACCCGAAGTCGATGGCGCCCAGCCGTCCCCGTCCTATATGGCGTTTGGCACCTGGTTGCTGCCGCGCTTGCCGCGTTCCTCTCGCTGCCGTCTCCCCTTTCCTCTCCCCTCCTCCTCCACCACCGAATTCCAAATTAATCCGAGATACCTCGCTGTTCTTCTCTCCCACGCGATAGTAATCTGGTAATGTGATTGGCGCTCGCCTCGATTGCAAGATCCGCGCCAGCGTGCGTCTCCGCCGTTTGGTCTCATTTGTGGCGCCTCGTCATCGGCGACCTTACCGCCGGCAAGGGGGCGGGGCGCGGCAGGACAGGCCTCCTTCCGCCGTAGGCGTCTTATCTCGTCGAGAGGCGTCTTCTTGGATTGATTTCTTCTTTCTTGGTAAGGAACCCTAGCTTGATTGGATGGATTTGGTTGTCCTAGGAGTAATTCGTTTTTGTTCTGTTCTGGGGCGGTCTTTTCTTGAGTTGCTGTGGCTGTGAGCAATCGAATCCTACTAATTTAATCCATTCATGTTCCATGGTTCGTTCGATTAGGTTCTTCTTCGGCGGCGCAAGATCGATCTTACACGTCAAGTTCGCCCCTATTCTCATATGAGGAAATGGAAATGATAATCACATATGAAAATCGTACATAGTGAGAAACTTTACAGCTCAATTCAATCCCAATTCGCTCGTCTTTTTTTTTTTGTTACAGGGTCTACAGATAGATATGTATATTCACTGTGTTTTCTTGATTTATCACAGCGATCCGCTTTGCTCGACTGTATCAAGAAGAAAGGGGGTCAGGGTCTAGATTAGGCGACTAAGCACTGCTTTTGTGCAAAGAGATGAATGATTCAACATTTCAAGATAGTCATACTTTAGCAATTAGCATTTCAAACCAAGTGGAAGGACTGCTCAAGGAGGAGCTTCCAGCACAACCATTATTCCTTTGCCTTGTGTCAAATGAATGACCAAGTTGAGTCCAACAACCATAAGAACGTGAATGTGGTCTATCAAGATCTGACTAAAATTACTGGTCTTAGTAGGTTTGACTCTGAGAACCTTTATGATGTCTCAACTGCTGGTTTGCCAGTGATATGCGCTATGGATCCGACAAATTCGGTGCATATGAGGACTATACCCTCTGAGAGTGGACTGAAACCAGCTGAAAATTCAGGTGATAATATGCAAGATATGTCTTCTACATGTGAAAGCCCAAATGCTGGAAAAGTCAAGTTCATGTGTAGCTTTGGTGGGAAAATCCTGCCTAGGCCGAGTGATGGAAAACTCAGATATGTAGGCGGGGAAACACGTCTCATCTCAATACCCAGAAACTTCTCATGGACAGAATTTGTGCAGAAAACTCTGACAATCTACAATCAGCCTCATACCATCAAGTATCAGCTTCCTGATGAGGATCTCGATGCGCTGATATCTCTTTCGTGTGATGAGGATTTTCAGAATATGATGGAAGAGTACTACAGTCTTGAAAAGGCCAATGGCTCACCTAGACTTCGGTTATTTCTCGTCTCCCCAACTGAATGTGAGGATCCATTGTTAGATTCAAAAAGCTTAGAGAGTGAACCGGAATATCATTTTGTCGTTGCTGTGAACAATCTGGCACAACTGAAGCAGAGCATCAGTGGAAACAGTTTGATGAGCCAATTGAGCCCTCAGTTGGATAATTCTGCACTCCCTCACAGAGGCTCACCTGTCTGTCAAACAGAGATAGAAAGTGGAGCTAAATCTTTGGCTGGAACAACCCTAAATGAGTCTTCCCCTCAGTTTTTTCTTGCTCCATACACACCACAAATGGTGGCTGAGTCGGCAGCAACTTCCTCCTCAAGCTTAAGTTGGCAGAGGACCTTGAAACAGTCTAGGGTGCAACTGTCTGCAGATAAATCAACAATGAATCAAGAACATGAGAACAAAAGTAAAGTTTGCAATGGATCAAATCTGAGAACCATGCTTCCGGATCATCAAGATAAGAAGGAAAATGATGCAGACACGAGTGTTGGAGTCGGATCTCCCACACACCATCTTCACATTCAAAGGCAGGTGAAAGATTTCGCTATACCTCAAACTGAGAGTGACTTGAGTTCACATACCAACTATGGTATGTCTACTCCAATGGAAACACTGTTTTATTCGGAAAAGGTCTCCATGCATTCAGAGAATGCAAGATCGGTATCTGGAATACATGAGTACACTGGCCAAATTCAAGGCATGCCTCATGCCTTCTCCGATCCTTTGCTGAAAGATCGCACTGAAGTACTTGCATCCAATTTATCCTTAACTGCTGATTCCTACATAGCCCCATCATTTTCCCAGAAAATATGTCAAACTAGTGAGCTAGAGAGAACAGTAAATGGGACTAGGCTAGATTTTGTATGTGTTAAGCCACCTGAGTTTGCTCAAACGGATGAACCAAATTACCTTGTTTCTAATCATATTGATCAGCGGTATGATCAAGGAATTACTGGTGCAGCCAGTTCAGGGCCAGCAGTATATTACCAACAAGACAGTTTGTCTAGTAATGTGATACAGAAAGGTCATGATGGTAGTCCTATTGTTCAACAGAAGGATAAGTTTTATCATCAGGAGAATGGCGCAGGTCCAAGTGTTGCCCCCCAGTGCATTTTTGTTGATACAAGGTTCGATTCGTACCGCACACGTGGTGCAAGGATGTCCTCAGATGAGTTAGATGCTCTAGAAAGCTCAGTTCCAACATCGATGCTTGCTACTGATCATCCCTGTTCATATCTTAATGGATGTTCTAATGGATCCCAAGCAGAGAATTCAGATCGTGGACCTCATGTAGAGAAACTGAATTCAGGACATGCTGTTACAGATTATGGAACTGCTGGCTGTGTGCATGGGAATGATAAAGTTGCTCCAGGGCCCCATATACTGTTGCCTATAAACTCTTTAGAAGCTTTTGCCTCGCACAGATTGACGGCAAATAGAGAACCCGGTGTATATCAAAACGGAAATTTGGACCAATCGTCGGTGCATCACTCTGGTTTGTCTACCTCTCCACTTCATGGACCGAGTGATTCTGATCTGAACGTAAACTTGTATGGCAATAGCACCCTCTCCTTGTCCTCATCTCAGAATCCAGTTCTGGATGGTGTTTCAAGGAGAGAGGTTCCTCTTCTTGATCAGCGCAATATCGCCTGCAGTGATGTAGGAGTAATTGGAATTGATCATGCCACCATCAATAATAAAAGCATGAAGCTAAAGGATAGAATGCATAGTAATGTTCAAATGGAGGCGCCTGTTATATTTGAGGATGTGACTGATAATGTGCCCTCAGGCATTCCATCATGCAGACCAGCTGTTCCTCAGGTTGAAGTGGCAGCTGAAGAACAGCAACAGGCGATTATTTCATCACAGAAGGATGATGATGCTAGGAGCAATGGAGCAGAGTTAGCTAATGAGGTATAACCTGTATTATATATTGAACATGTTATTCATTCCGTACGAATAGTTGAGAGCATACCATGTTTGTTCCAAATGTTAGGATCACGATGATGAAGGAGCTGCAGATGGATCCATAAGTGATGCTGCAATTGCTGAACTTGAAGCCAGCATGTATGGCTTGCAGGTGCAGTTCTCGCGCTCTATATTTGTTTAGCAATTATAGTATTCTTCTGAGCAAGATGGATATTTGCTTCATAAAAGAACATCATGCATTTTATCTATAACATGCAAGTCATAGAAGCACGTTTTGTTTTGATTTGATGATCAGATCGTAAGAAATGCTGACCTTGAGGAACTACGTGAATTGGGATCCGGCACGTTTGGAACAGTATACCATGGAAAATGGCGAGGAACGGATGTTGCTATCAAACGTATTAAGAAAAGCTGTTTCGCAGGGAGATCATCTGAACAGGAGAAACTTGTGAGTAGTATTTCCATCACTCTTTTTTAGTCATTTGACCGATTCATCATCCATGCAAAATTTCAATAACAACATAACAGAAAAACATTGATTATAACAGTAAGCTTCCTGCACGTGAAGCTTGCTTGCTTTTGCATGTTGCTACATGTTTAAGCACCCTAACTAATAATATGATTGTTAGAATTGACACCTTGTTGATAGAATGCGTGCATTATTATTTTCTTTTGCTGGATGTAACGCTGGCCTTTTTTTTCTGCAGACCAAAGATTTTTGGAGGGAGGCGCAAATTCTTTCAAAGTTGCATCATCCAAATGTTGTTGCTTTCTATGGTGTGGTTCCTGATGGAACTGGAGGAACATTGGCAACTGTGACAGAATTCATGGTGAATGGATCACTAAGGAATGTTCTTTTAAGGAAGGACAGGTGAGTCGCGTATCTTTCTGTTTAGTGCTTTCCACTCCGCATGATGATACAGGTCATGTAACTGTTTACTAGATCTCTGCAGAATGCTTGATCATCGGAAGAAGCTCATCATTGCTATGGATGCGGCATTTGGGATGGAATATTTGCACTCCAAAAGCATAGTCCATTTTGATTTGAAATGCGACAACTTACTTGTTAATTTGAGAGATCCTCAAAGGCCAATCTGCAAGGTAGTTTTCGATCCACATCAAGCGCTGGGGCGAGCTATTAGAAAGTTGTGTTTATTGCCAATAAATAGCAAAATTTTCACCTTGGTTTTGACCTTTTAATTCTGATGTCACTGGATTGTTCGATTAATAATTGTCAGGTTGGAGATTTCGGGTTGTCTAGAATTAAGCGCAACACTTTGGTTTCTGGTGGTGTACGGGGCACACTTCCGTGGATGGCACCAGAGCTGTTGAATGGGAGCAGCAGCCGAGTGTCTGAGAAGGTAAAGTCATTCATCAGACTTCAGATCACTCTTTGCATGTACATTCATGCTGTACCTGATATGTAACGAACTAACAACTGGACACATGTAGGTGGATGTGTTCTCTTTCGGGATAGCTTTATGGGAGATCTTGACTGGTGAGGAACCGTACGCAAATATGCATTGTGGCGCTATCATAGGTATACCTAAACTACCGACCTCTTGTTTTGGTTTCCTTTCAGTATCGATCCATTATCATGAAACAGAATCCTTCGTCAATCCACGCTCTGAAATAATCTAAATTTCTTAACATTAGTTTAGTTTTGTTGAATCCTCCAAGTAACCTGCATGCTTTATTGTGAGAAGGGGGTATCGTCAACAACACACTCCGGCCTCCGATACCTGAAAACTGTGAGCCTGAATGGCGAAAACTGATGGAGCAATGTTGGTCGGCCGATCCTGATGCCCGCCCCTCATTCACCGAGGTCACAGACAGGTTACGAGCCATGTCAGCAACGCTTCAGTCAAGGGGACAGACTCCGGGGAACAGATGAAGCTTGTGCCATCACACCGACAAAATATTTGCCTGCAACGGGATGGATGAAATCATTCAGGATGGGTCGCCGTCGTTTCCCGACTGACCCGCCGTACTCCTTCCTATATGTGCATAGATAGAGTCTATACTATACGTACATGTATTTACCGGTCATGGTGTGTATTCTATTCTGATGTATTTATGCTGCTTCTGTTCATTTTAACCATTTTTGAGGGTTTCTGAAGTAACTGGATGTATCTATCTGAGTTAACATGTACTGCAGGCGGCTTCTGGCCTCAGTCGTGTTTTTTGCAATTGTGTAGGTCGTGATGGTCTACCAGACCACTCGAGCTTTTTGGCTTTGGTTGTAAAGATATGGAGCTGGCATTTGTAATTATATAGCAGATGAACTGGCAAAAAAATATTGAAATGTCACTTTTGGAACCTCGAATTGAGAAACAGATGGAAAGTTTTGCTTATCCGAACTACTAACTTGTGTAGTATTGTCGTACTTATAATACGGATTTAGCAGTGATGAGACTAGCGGGCTATAGCGGTTTCACGGCCCCGTACGGTAAGGCTATAGCGCCTACGTATGGCGAAAATAGCGGCCGCTATTGCATAATATTTCACTTAGTATGATAATTTATTGAAAATGTAGATGGTAACTTTAGGTGCAACTGATGGTAACATTAGGTGCATCACATGGTAATTTAAATGCAATTGATGCTACATTTGTGATATACTGCTATGTGCACAAGCAGGCATACATACGGGTGTACAAGTATATGCAAAGCATGCTTTTGTCGTGCTACTTTCATGTGGGCCCACAATTGAAGCCTAGCACCATCTTGCATTGCACGTCAAAGGGGACGCAACTCTTTGCTTTCCACTTTACTCCATGTTCGATGGTAATTTGTTAGATTCTTTTAAATGGTAGTTTTTGAACTTAGGTTGATAATTTTTTTAGATTTGCATATGGTAATTTAGGGTGCAGCTGATGATAATTTTTTGAACTTTTGAGTTTCTCAAAACCAATGGTAATTTTAGAACTTAGGTTGATCATTTGTTAAACATGTAGATGATAATTTACAATGCAACTGATGATAATCTTTTGAACTTTATTTTTAAATTAAAAAACTAACGATAATTTTGAACTTAAAATGATAATCTATTAAAACTACAACTTAGTATCCACTGATTGAAATATATGAATTTTTAACTTTTTTTGGTTAAGAGTGATGGTGCAGCTGATGGTAAACTTTGAACCTTTTTACATGAATAGAAAATTGATGTTAAATTCTAAAATTAGCGTGGTAACTTGGTTAAAATGCATGAACGCTACTACCGCACGCTATACCGTCAGGAGGCATCCCAACAACATAACTCCTCTTGCCGCTGCTCCCCCTCCCCTCCCTCTCTCTTCTCTCGAACCGGAGCTGTTGCTCCCCTCCCCTCTCTTCTCTGGTACCGGAGCAACTCCACACCCCTCCCATGCCCCCTCTTCCACCACCAGTGGCTGGGGGCGACCTCGCCGCTTGACCCCATTGCCATCTCCCCCTCCCCCGCCGCTACCACCCCGCCCAACCTAATATTCAGTATGCTACCATCGCCGTGCCTCCCTCCGTCACCGCCCACCACTCTCCGCTACCACCCACCACCGGACCACCACCTCCCCGGCCTCCCTCAACGTACGGGGCCGCAATGAACCTGTTGCCGGTGGATCCGGAGTTGGAGGTGGAGGAGGAGGGGAGGGTGACATCGGAGTTGAAAGAGGGTGGCGCCGGCGGCCAGAGGCTATCCCTTCAATTTTGGCTCAAACGGTATACTGTGCGCAAGTTTTTCTCAAGTGCATATGATAACTTAGGTCGCAACTAATTTAAAATTTTGAACTTTTTTACACAAACAAAAAATGATGGTAGATACTTACGTTAGCGTGATAATTTGTTAAAATTGCATATGATAACTTTGGGTATAACTGATGATAAATTTTGCATAGAATTATAATCAATTTGTGCACCTTTAAGTTCAAAATAAGTTAAAGGCGATAGGACTAACGCGCTGATAGGCGCGCGGTAGCCGTGTCCATTGCATATATAAGTTTATTTTCTTTTTTGACTTGTTAATAAATATCTAACATATATGCATGCTATCCGAGTTGCTAGGCATCCAGTGGTAAACATTTAATTGAAATTTGCGTTTTTTGTGTGCAAGAAGTGCATACATCAATTCAAGGCCATTTTTAATGGAATTGCATAAACCCTCAAAAATCCGATTCGTTACTCTCTGGCTGCTTGTCTGAAGTTGCCATTTTTCACGGGCAGGGAAGCCTGATGGTGACACCTGGGCCGTGGCTAAACCAGCAGCAGCAGCAGCAGCACAGTCGGAGAGCTGACTAAATTCAGTCAGATATACATACAGACAAGGCATTCATATTCACATTCATAGTAGTCATCAGAGATCACTACCGACGGTGTCAGTCAGAACGGATAACCTAGGCGCATCGAATTGTACGTACATACATGCATACATACACTTGATTCGATTTTACTGCATCATCTCCTGCAAATTTGTTTAACTGCACAACAGCTTATAGTACTGACTCATCATGTTTTTCTGGATGCATGTTTTGGACGGTGGGTTACCGTTTTACTGTCCGCATCATTTACCTAGGTAACTGTCAGCAAATCCATGTTTGGACGGTGGGTGGGTTACTAGCAGAAAGTACAACCGACGTTGCCGCCCTGGATTTTTTTGTTTAACTAGCTGAATGTCCATGTGTTGCTACGGATTTTTAAAAGAAATTCACATGTGGTAAAAAATTTTAGAAGATATATACAAACATGTTCTAAAAGCTTTTAAATCCATAACAACACACGGGCATTCAGTTAGTGCAGGTCAATTATCAAAAGACAAGAGGAATCAGGGGCATAATTCGAATGATGATGATGCTCAGTGTTCCCCGGCCCCGGGCTATCGGTGTAATCGAAATGGCACACATTGGGCAGGCAGTCATGGTTCAACAGTGACGCGCGGGGGTACACCGCGTAGGCCCATGCCTTCCAGAGCTCCTACAACACCTCGGGGTAGTACGACTTCATGATGGAGAAGCTGTTGGTCTGGTCCTTGGTGAGGAGAGCCACCGTGAGGTGCGGCGAGAAGCCCAGGGGCAGCATGGGATGCGGTGCCAGCGCTGCGAACATGCCGTGGAGGTTGGCGGCGTCCTACTGGCTCGGGAAGGGACCCTGCGGGGCTGAGAGGGAGAGGAGGTCACGAAGGAAGGGTTTGTGGAGGGAGTAGGTAGAGACGAGGAAGAGGAGCGGTTCTTGGAGCGCCTCGGGGGCGGCGAGGTTGCCGCCGGACAGCGCGGCGTAGATGAGGCATGGGTGGGAAGCCGCGGTGCAGGCCGAGGAGCAAAAGGCAGCAGTGCGACAGGAGGGGCAGGGGGCGTGGGGAGGTGAAGCGGAGAGGGAGCGGAAGCAAGCGGAGCAGGAGGGGAGGGAGGCGAGAGAGGCCGGGTAGAAGAGGATGTGAGAAATGGTAACTGTTGGTAGAAGTGGAGAGGAGGGGTAGTTAGATATGAGAGAGAGGGAGAGATATGTTAGATAAATATCAATATTTCAGTATTCAGATTGGACGGTTGAGAAGGGAGGAAGAAGAATGCATCAACTACCAACTTAAACTTATTAAATAGTAAAGATTAATGCTTAAGAATCTCTCTAACTTGACCAAACTACTGACTGGTCTTTGAATTCTGTACAGTTCTGGTTCACAAAAAAAAAATGTGTACTGTTTTTTTGTTCAGAAAGCCATGGTGAGTAAGGAGACTGGAGTGTAAAGTTGCTTCAAAAGGTGATTTTGCTGGCCGCTAGATGTCAGGAGGCCATTCCCTAGGGATCGACAGCAAAAAAATGGGTAATTAGTTATTACCCAACTGGTTGATTGAGAATAAATTCTTGCGTTTCTCTGCCATTTTTTTTGCCAACGATTTCGTTTGCCCGTTCCCCACTCCCAGTAACTTAATTGGTAGTACTAGCATTTTTTGCTTCTTTTTCTTTCTTCGTAAAAACAATGATGAGCTAGAACGGATGGATTTCAGGCTGAAACCGTCAAAGTGACGGTATTAGTTACCATGCTGATTAGTGCTGTATTACTAGGTAAAAGTACTTACTGGAATGTGCTAGACGAGTCATCTTCACCATCAAGGAACAGAGCAAGTAAGCAAACAGACGCTGACTGACACGTGAAACCATGCCCTGCAGCTACCTGTTTCAAGCTTTAACTCTCTCTCTCTCTCTCTCTCTCTCTCTCTCTCTCTCTCTCAAAAAATATGATAATAGTTGAGCTCCTCGATTAAACGTCTATAAATACACTCCAACTTGCCATTCTCTCCTCTCAGTATCACTCTCCGCACTACAATCACAAGAAAGGAGAAGAAACAAGAGAAGCCTTGTCACTCGATCTCTTGCCATGGTGTCCAACAGCCCCTCGTCGTCGCCGCCTCCGCCGGCGCACAACGACGGCGACGGCAACGCGGCGCAGGTCACGAGCCGCCTGTACCTGCACAGGCCGGAACCCGGCCCGGGGGCGATGGAGAAGGACGCCGTGCTCCGCCGCATCAGGCACCGGAGGCGCGCCAACCGCCTCCCGGACGCGCTGCACTCGCTGCTCCTGCAGACGGCGCAGGGGCCGGAAAAGGACGGCGAGCGTCCGGCCTGGCTCGACGACGCCTTCTCGTCGCCGTAGCTGTCCAAACTCTGCACTCTCAGCTGTACATTCTTGTGTACGCAGATCGATCATGATGGGTAGTGACCAGGAACAACTGCAAATTAATATAAGCATCCATGTCCGATGCTTAATTTGTTCTAGTATGCAGTACTACTTCAGTATATATGAATGCATGGCACCTATTGCATGCATGGATCGATGCAAGAAATATCTGTGCTTGGTAGTGTTTTCTTTTTCTTTTGAAAGTCTCTGCTGCTTGTGTTGAAATAAATGATTCGGTGTTATGTGTCATGATCAAGATAGTATAAGCAAATTAACCATTTCTGAATTGATTCCCTATAAGCAAATTAACCATTTCTGAATTGATTCCCTCGTTTTGTTTTGGATTCCATTATTGTTTTGGGAATCGCCAAGAGTACTTCTGTATTTTTTTACCTTGGGAGTACTCAAATTTCCATCCCTCGGATTTGCATTGAGATTCACGCTCTGGCGATGTCGGCGGCTCTCCAGCGACTGCTGTGGCGAGTTAGGGTTTGCGGCTTACCTGATTTAGGGTTTAGATTCACCGAAACCTCATATTTAGAGGGAGGGGGCCGGTAGATTGTTGCTTAAATTATATTCTGTGGGTGGATACACCGATAGGAAATATGATAACCATTAACTAAGCTTCTCATTGGGCATCCATTACACGGTGATGTTACTTCATTTGGCCCCAGCCACTATCATGGTAGTATGAAATAGTTTGCTCACATAAGCAGTTTGTCTGCTCCAGGGGGCACTCACCAACCATATGATAAACAAGACGAAAAGATGTTTCTTGAGCATGTGCTGTAGATCATCTGGTAGGTATGGTGCATATATAATCAAACACAACTTGTGCAAATGGCACGTTTGTTATGACTGTACAGTGCAACTGGAAATAGAAAAACGAAAGGAAAAAACATTCCTGCCTATTGCAGTGATGCACAAGCAAACCAGCACACTCATGTCAATATGCAAATCAGACACAGATAATCCTAGTAACAATGTAAATTTAAAATTTTCGGTATTACTATAATTCTTTCAAGCGTCAACAAACACCTCCTGTTGGACTCAAGAGGATTACAGAGTATATATTTCCGTGAGGATTACATACGTAGCGCCAACAATTTCAATTTTTATAGAAACCTATCTTGTATCCCTGACCTTCTGAGCTCTACAAACAAAACACAACCGTCGACGTAAAATGGGCTATGAGGGTCACACTAAAAGAATGTGATAAATCAGTATGACAAAATATGATGCTCTGCGGTTCATACTGTATGACTACTAGAATCCAGTAGCCTGTCTCCTTCCAAAGGCATATCAGATGACATCTCCAAATTTTGCTTGGCTGTCATCTTGTTCCACTCATTCTCAACACGGAAAAAGACCCACTGAAACCGCCTCACTATTTCCAATGCTGTTATAGTAAACAATGTCAGGTAATTGTGCCGAAGATGTGCTGAAAGCTTGTATGTCCATGTACAGCGGAGCACAAGATTGCTGCCTAACACCCAGTAATATACCTGCAGAGCAATCATAAAAGAGCTAATGGCAAAAGTGTCAAGGTGGGCTAAATAAAACCATGTATATGTTCGAGTTTATACCCAGATCTGCCCATAAAGAAGATTAGTCCATGTACTTGAGTTTTTAAGCATGAAAATCCTCGTTAAAATGCTGCGGGGATACAGAAAAGCTCATTAGCAGCAATTGAGATGTGCAAACACATGTTGAAGAAGTAGAAAGTAAATTATGTAAAGACACCACACCTCAAATCCCAATCTCGCTTTATATCCCAGTAGAAGGAATACAGCGAATTTATAACACTAGAAATAAGCCAGAGAGGCCGGTAAAAGCTAGTCCACTTGTCAGGGAATACATGATACTTGAGAGCTGATAAGAAAATCACTGGGACTGCTGTTGAGTACTTGAGCGCTGGATTTGGGACAAAATGTTAGTAAATGATTACAGAACCAGGTATCAAACATACAATCACAAATCTTAAGTCGTACCATTTTCTAACATTTTAAACATGCAAGTTATCTACAAAATAAAGAAAGAATCAAAACTGCCTCATGGTGAGTAAATACCGTTCAGAAGACAAGTCTTCTCTTTTGTATCCTTATACTGTCGAAGACATTGGAAGAAACGGCACAAATAGGGGAATACGAGAACTAGAGGAATAGCTACAGAATGGCTACCACAAATTGAATCAGCTTCAAACCAAGCGATTGTCGCAACCTGTAAAATATCAAGATAACAAGATGTTATAGAGATATGAGATGAGTTCTAGCAATAATTCACTACTGTCAAACTAAGACATTAGCATGTTATTTGCCAATAATACGGAGACTGCTTGGGACACTATGGATATAGCAAAAGGAAAAATATAAGAAATTAACCTGACGATTGACCATGCGACAAACTGAACGTTCCAAATCTGAGAACACCTGTCAACGAAACAATTAAGCAAAATGGTAGAGATACCAAATATTAATAATGTCAGCTCAGGACAACCCACAAGTTAGAAATAGTTTTCTACAAACTAAGAAATAGTAATATGTGCTCACATAGTTAGGAATGTTTTTTTTCTTACAAAAATTATACAACACTAAAGCCAAGATGAGAAACAGAGATTCATATATAACAAGAAGCCATGTCCTACTATCTCTAAACAGTGATAATGTAAACAGAAAAAAAAATCGACAACCACTTTTAAATAAATTAATGCATACCTTTGACATGGATGTAAAAATATCAGCCAAAAAGAAGTCAGGGAATGTAATTGCCTGCAGAACAAGGGCACAGGAAATCATTATAAATTTGATTTGATATTACTGCTGGCTCCACAGCAAGGACAATCAGGTATATGCTAGCCACAACAAACCATAACATATTGTTTGTAGCATAGCTAAAAGCAAAACCTATTGTACCCATTACTAATGAATTGTACAACTTACTTGTAATGGGAGTATTATACGCCACACTGTCCTCAGAAAGTAGAAGCGTGACGATAAGTAAAACATATCAAAAGGAGAAAGGAGGATCATCAGAAGGATAGCATACAGAAGAACCTGCAGAGGGGCAGAAAGATATGCCAATTTCACCATCGTGGATTTGAAAAACAATGAATCAGTATAGAACACAGCATGCTATTTTCGCTTTCAACTTGGAGAAGGAATAAGTGGATCATAGATCATCCAGAACTTCAGATTCACTTTAATGTTACAAGCAGCCATCAGTGTGTGGACATGTATATTAATTGTTTGCATTGCGAGTACAGTTTAATTGTACTAAGATGGACCTTTCCACTGATTTGATTGAGGAAAATAGATTAATTTTGGGGAAAATAAGAGGGCAAGAGCATTAACATTCAGTGCTAAATATTCCAACAATGTTTTCTCATTATTATACTGTTCCTTGTGAGAACTCTGGGAGTAATATTCTAGCACGCACTTGATTATTGGTAAGCACTACCACAAATATAACCAAACATAATTTGTAGCCTTGTAGGGCCCAAAAGGTCTCATGAGCTCAAGCAGACAATAAGAACAAAGAATGGAATGAAATACTTAATGGGCTAGATATTACACTGGTTGAGATGCAGCAAGAGACACCTCCCCATGTGAGTACAGATATAGGTAAGCTGTCATACTTGTGGGAACAATTAAAGTCAGCCAAGTCGCACACTGTCAATGAAACAAAAAATGAGAGCATTTCTTTAGCAGAATAATATGCCAAACACAAGACACATGAGAAGATGTACAACATAACACCAACAGAAAGAGCATAGATAAATGCAGCAACAACAAAAACAAAATGCATAAGAATCCTGATATAAGTTGCAGAAAAGAGAGCTAGATTCAAAAGAGGACTGCTTAGCATTTATTTAGAAAATGCAACAGGCACATGTTATTCTCAAGAAGAAATATCCTAACGAGGCATGTTCGTCGAGAAACTATCGTACACATTATATATTACACAGGAAAGCAAGATAAACATGCTTGCTCTTAGAAATCTGCAAGTATAGTTGCGCTGCATAATACAATGGATCGACAACTAAATAAAATATTGCGAATTTAGCACTCAAAATCAGCACGAGTGTGGTAAGGCAAACTTTTAAATTTTTCAGACAAAATCAGCACGTGTGGTAAGGAAAACTTTTAAAATTTTCAGACTGTCATAACAGCAACTGTATGCCACAGACATACTTAAGGAATGTATGCAGCAAATATCCTATCGAATGACTACTACACATTGCCTATGGTTAGCCATGTCAGTATAAATGCATTCAAAAGGAAAAAAGAACTTCAACAAATCCAGAATCAAGTAAGTTTAGAAATGGAAAATGGAATCCAGAGTAAGATAGGCATACCCTCCATATTTCTCGGTGTGATAGATGTGTTTGTGCAAGATCAAACACTCTTGTGTAATTCACTGATGATTGCGCAAAGACCCACAAATTTACTCCCCATAACCAAATCATCAGGGCCTATAATAAAATCATGAAGCACAATTATATAGATGCACAAGGAGGGCCTTAATTTGTTGTCATTTCTCTAGGTAATGACCCTTGAGCTTGAGCATGTCACATGTACAGAAACAAAATAAACTCACCACAAGAAGAAGAGGGTTATAGTATAAAAAAGCCTCATAAAGAAATAAGTCCCGCAGATCAGCACTCATTCTCATGACAGAGTCCCAACCTATCTGTAACCCAGAATAACTGAATTACTACACAAGAGGCTCAGAACATACATAAGAAAAAGTCATGGATAGATCATAGCAGGACTGACCTTGCAACAGCATAAGCCCCATAGGAGAAACAATATAGCCTGAAAAAAGGATAGGTTCGTCAGCAGTTTGAGAGGTAAAATTCAAATGATACAGACGCAGAATCAAGAGAACAGGGTATTTTCGGTACAATCAGTTGCAGAATAACGAAGGAGCAACAAAATAACATAAACATCAATGTATATAATTGAATTGTATAATCACACGCAAATATACTTGCTCTTCTTAGAAGAAATGAGGAAATTCAAGAGTAAATCATTCAAGAAAACAAGCAGCAGCTCCAACTGGAAAATGGCAATGCTAAAAGGCCATTCCATCATCCGTAACAAAAAAAATTAGCAAGCATTTCCTGCAACATGTTTAATGAAGTATCGACGCTATCATCGTAGTGTTGTCATGGACAAAGGCGCATCCTAGACTAGCAGCATTTAAGGCACATGAAAGGAGACATTAATATGTGTAGGACTTATCACTTTTCCATCAATTCGCGAGTTCCATTAGTGGCCATGATCAACACAATGCACATTACACGAGGGGATACATCGAAAGATGGTACTAATTCATCCCTTTCCAGGAAAAAAAGGCACGGCACTTACAGACAAGAGACAATGTATACAATGGCGCATTGCAGGACCTCGGAAGGTAAATTAAGCAAGAGAGCACTTGAAAGAAATCCGTAACCATGTGAATGGGACTTACACTTCAAATTCACTTCATTCCATAGGAGACAATGGGGAAAAAAGGAAGGGTTAAAAGGCCAACCTACCTTAAACCGCCAAAGAAAGAGTGGCGAAGGCATGATTGCCACCGCGGGGATGGACGCGCCCTTCATCTCGCCGCTGACCCCGAGCCTCTGCGCACGCAAGCGCGCCTTCGTTTCCGTACGAACCATGTGCACAGATCAATTACACCACATTAGCAACAGGCAACGAAATCCGCGACCAATTCAAACATGAACGCACACAAACTAGAACAATTATGGATTGGGATCTCGCCGCTCTCCAACGAATCAGATTGGGGCAAAGCGAATCCAACCAACCAAAGGCGAGCGATGGTTTACCGAGGAACACCAGCCCGGATCTCCACTTGAACAGCGGAGAAGCAGTTAAGGAGGGGGGTCCAGAGACTACGAGGCAAGCCCCTCGGGTTCTTCAGAGAGATGGACAGAGAGACACCTATCCCGTCGGAACGGAGCGCGCGGCCTGCGCTGCGGCGGACGGCGGAGGAGGAGGAGGAGGGAATGGCGAGGGCGGCGAGATCTGCGAGGGAGCTGGGCCGGATCCGATAGAGAGCCGTGCGAATGGGAGTTAAGGGAGCGGAAGGTGAGGAGCCCGACGACGAGTTTGACGTGTAAACAAACAACCAATTTTCTTCTTTCTGCTTTTAATAAAACGGTTTTCCTTTTTTTTTTCTAAGGAAATGCTACGGTCCCTTCACCTTGCCCTGCTCTTTAGACTGTAGCGGATGATTTTTAATTGTAATTAATAATTTTTATCTGTATTTGTTAAAATGACAGTAAACAATAGAGATATTAACACAGATAATGTACACGACTTTAAACTTCAAAAATCATTTAGAAAATCTGCTCTATAAAACTGTACCTTTTGTTTCAACTTTCATAAAAACCAACATTAGACCTATTGCATCGTTTAAAGTTTAAAAATGAAACATGGCCATGTTTTTTTCTCTGTTGGAAAACAGAGAGAGAGAGAGAGAGAGAGTTATAGGAGAGAGAACTAGTGCAGCCTCCGTGAAAAGGAATGACAGAGCATTGTCAATTATGCACGTCGCAAGCCGAGATATCAATTGCAAACTAACCAGAGCTGCATGTCAAGTTGCAGGTAAAATCAGAGTTGCAAAGGCGCCGCGGTCGATAAAAGAAGTCAGTCCTCGAAGGGTAATAAGCAGTGGATTAGGGACATCAAAGGGCGCCTCTCAATCACAGCCCTGACTGATTATCTACATTTACCTGCGGAATCGCCTGGCGAGCATCAAGCTTCAGCCAGGCAGAGAAGAAGATGCTATCAACCGACGTCGGATGGCTTCGGGTCAGTGCTTGGCACGTTTCATCACTCATCAGACATAATATCAAAACAACACAGGATGCAATGCAATTCGATTATATATGAACTAATCAGTACCAACATTTTTTCATTGACATAAACATATATATGAACATCAAGAGCCAGTGCGGCATGCATCACAATTAGTCCAAACATGACAAATAAGTAAACCTACCTGGCATTTGCCTTCTCTTCCCAAACATTTCACCGTATGCACAGCAGAGAAGACAGCTAACTAACAAGGCAAGGCTTCCGCGCTAAGCCTCTCCACCTTATGCACTGTGCAAAACAGCAAAACTAGAAGCACCACCTATGTTGCATTATAACGGGCCGCTCGTTTGGGCTTAGTTTTTTTTTACTTCTGACATCTAACTTCTTATTTTCGTCTTATGTTGTCTTTTTAGATTTCTTATCTTTTCTTTTTTCCCGTATTCTTTGTATTATTCGTGATAAACTAATCTGTTTTTTCTATTTTTAATTTTACAAATTTAATTACACCATAAAATCTACGATTTGTCGATGTTGCAGAACCATAATACAAAATAAGATCTACATGACTACCATACAAAATCAGTGAAAATAAGCCGACCCGTCGAAATTCTCGTAGATGGTACTTTTGTCCTTTGTAAGGAGCTAGATAGCCTTTCGATTAGGATATCCCGCATCAACAAGATAATATTTTCCTACACATAACAAACATGTAAGTGTCGATGATCCACCCGAGAACGCCATCATAGCAATTAATTATAGGTTCATATAAGCAAAGTACCGCGGAGGATGTGGAAACCGATTTGAATATTTGTCCAAAGTATTATTAAATATCCTTGTGTCATGCGCTGAACCCGCCATCCGCGACAACAAAAGTAAACCTCATGTCGAAGTCACACACCGCCATCACATTTTGAGATGTATATCCATGGCGACCGGTGTGGGCAATTTGCTCATCCGTGGCACAACAACAGTACATGCGTGCCATCAATTGCACCTATGCAATTGTTGAAATGAGAGAGAAGCGACTATCTTGAAGTTTAGGATGAACTGTGTTAAACTCGATCTCTTGGTTTAATGGTATCTTCAGATAAAAGGTACAAACAGTCCAAGACTTCATGAAATTTTCTCAGAGATTGTTTCACTTGATCTCTTGAAGCGGTTCATGACTTGGCTAATCGATCGAGGCCACCAACCGCCCATAAGAACATAGCCAAAGATTCTATAGAACTCATTTGTGTAGTTGATTTCAAGCCATAGTTTGCAACTAAGGTATCATGCAAACTATCAAAAATATCTCTACTCATTCTAAACATGCTGTAACAATCTCTGTCATCACTCAATTGCTCTATAACCCATTCATATCCGGTGACGAGTGGTTGTCTCTTCTTCCTCTTATTTAGGTAAGTCTCATAATAGTACATACCTATGTAACCAGCTGCTGCAACAAAATCGTGAAATGGTAACTTCCTCTTATTTGTTTTCTCAACTTCACCTTCGCTAGAATTGCTTTCGGTTATCGAACCATCAATTTCACTTGATGAACTCATCTACAGACAAAAAAAAGAACATTTAAAAGGACTTGATGAACATAACTTAATAGTTTGAACTTCATTACATAACCATCATTAACTGAATAGTTCGCTAATTTAAAAGGACAACAAAATTATTCTAATTGTTCTTCATCTTGAGATCATACATCCTTTTCAGCCAATTAATCTTTCCCTCATCGGTCTTCATAGTTACAAACACTTCTCTGTTTTCTTTTTTAGTAAATAGCCTTGTTGCAATGAAGTGTTCATCACTTCCTTCAACCATGCCAGCTTGAACAGCTATATCCATGACTTCTGCTATGGACGGACCACTCAAAGCAGGGCCGTTAGCCATAATATCCACCATACGCTTGAAATCCCTCGCAATGGGATTTTTCCTATTCTTCTTTGGACTAGGATTGATACTACCACCCTACGCTCATAGGGCCCTTTGTTTCTTATCGCCTTCCTCATTGGTTTCTACATTGGCATTTGCGCCTTCTTCGCCTTCCTCCAAAGTATCAACATCAACAATAGTACGTACATCACGTGAAGTCTCACCCGGATGGTCAAGTGTTACCCGTCACATGAGCATTTGCAAACATAACTTCCAACTCAGCTAGATTCTCAGGGGGTCCATCACGAAAACTTTTATGTTTTGGATAATTCTGCAAAATAAATAAGAATAATTAAAACAACATCAATTTGCAGTGATTATGATATGAAACATAAAGATATTTCCGTAATGCCTACCTTTATGTGGTCATCCCACCAAGCATCAGACGCATCAATAGTTCCTTTTGCATGATCCCAACCTAGCCCAGTTGCTTTCAGTTTAAGTTCGTTCCACAAGCTGTACACTTTCTTCATTGTTTCCCAATGATTCTTGAATTGCTTTTTGTCGTGCTTTTTCACTGTCTTCTGAAAGAACTTGAGCTGCAAGTTCTTGTATCCAGTGGTGCTCAAACAATGCATGGGTCTATTACCAACCTCAACTTCCTCTTTACAAATCTGGCAAAACGCCCTATTCGAGAATGCATCCCAATTTGCCTTGGATAGAGGAAGTAGATCCATCTACACACTTTTCATTTCACAAAACAAGTTATTACACACTATTCATCCCAAGTTATTACACCACTGAACTAATATATCACATGTTATAGTTTAATGAAGAAGTTAAATATCTTCCTAAAAAAGAAGTTAAATGAACACATAACTTGTTCCTGTTTTTACCAAACTTCCTGTTTTTTATTTATCTGAATAAAAGTTTGTAGTCCTATTTATCTGAATGGAGTTTTCAGCAAACTTTTTGTTTTTTATGCACTACAACATGACTTCTTTTTCACAGTATAATGTGAATCATTTGTGAAAGGCCCACACAGTGGTAGTTCTCATTCCTTAAGTTCTGCTTTCAGGAATGAGAGGAAGAAATTTAAAAAAAACTAGCTTGCTGAATATGAGAAACAAATTACTCCAGGATTCCTTTTCGTGGTTGTCCATCCAAATATGAGAAACAAATTTGTCACACCGATAATGCCTAAAAAGGATCTCGTGGTATTAAGACAAGCTATTTGGCATTGGAATTGATAAACCATCTGGGAAAAAAAGCCCAAATGAGTTGTATACCACTCCAACTTCTGGATCCCCAAAACGACTTAAACTTATGAGCTTGTGGCTTTTAGTATTTGGCTTTTTGCTTTTAAAATCACAAACAGCCCTTAAACTTATGTATTAGTATTTGGTTTGGTGTTAGTTTTTTCTAAGAAAAATAGAAAAAGACAAAAAAACCGTTATATTGAGACAGACAATGTAACAGAGTAAGGGGAAAAAGAAAAGCCAAAAAATTCCAAAAAACAAAATAAGACAAAATTAGAAGTCAACGTGTTCCAAATAACTTTTGGTTTAAATAAACCAAAAATCAAAATTAGCTAAAAGCTAAAACCGTCTAGAGCTGGACCAATCCATGCAAATTAACAAAACAGCACTCCATGTAGACGGATTGTTGATGCAGTTCATGATCTTAAAACAAATGATAATACAATACAACCTCCAGTAGTTCTTAACGATATATCACTAGCTGCTGTCTTCCATTAAGCGACTCCCGTTTTGCCATCAATCGATGATCAATTAGCTAGCTCCAGTCCACAACACAACGCAGTTCATGATCTTACGACAAAGGATAGTACATTAATAGACTCCGATTGTTTTGGCTTCAGTTTCTGGTTTCTAGTTCATTATTCTTTAATTTCATCTTTTTTTGGATTTGGGTTTTTAGGCTTTTCCTTTTCCTTTTTTTCCTATTTGTTTGTATTGTCCGTAATGTGCTAACTTGTTTTTTCCTATTTTAAAAGTTTTTAAATTTAATTACGCCGAACAAGTCACTAGCAATTACAGTACAAAATAATCCAGTTACAATGCAAAAAAAAGCTATAAAACAGCTTATATAAAGCCGAACTAAGCAGGTTCCGACTTCTCAACACCTACCGTCTGTAGCCAAAAGATACGCTCAAATTCATAAAATTCAACTCAAGCAAAACGAAAGACACGTGAACATGACCTGGTACACTAGACCAGAGTTCCATTTCTGGATAAGAGCATTTTAGCCAAAGAAACAGGTATACAAGTAAGGCGTCAAACCAACTATCCTAATCATTCTTAATATGACTCCTGAACTTGAACTTGGTTCCATCATTTTTAGCTACTTAGAGCACTTGTAATGGTTCTACGTAAGTAATGTCTACAGTATTAATTAGCACGTCATGTAGAATTAGTGCTGAGTGGATGTAAAATTAATAAAGGAAGAGAGGGAAGCAGTGCCTAATACAAAACATTGCTTGAGTATGTAATCCAACACGGAGATATTAGCTAAGATATCTATTAGGAAGGGAAGGAGTGTCTACCATATTAGAAGAGTGTGCCACTGCATTAAACGGTTCATTGGGGAAGAAATTAGAAATAAATATTAAATTATAGTATTAATTAGATGGCCAGATGATAGATATAGTGCATTAGAAAGATAATATCTAATCTGATGTCTATGTAAAATAGTAATATATAATATTGCTATGTAATGTCACTATTAGGAATGCCAGCCACACCATCGAACCACAACTCGCCAAGGTGGTTAGTAAAGTCTAAAGACAAATCGGCCAGAATTTATTGCACCCAGAAAAAATTGAAGGGACAATGACATAATGAAGGAACGGAAACTAAAGGTTTAACAAGATACACAAACCAGCACTTAACCTCTTAACCAGAGCAGTGTTTTTCAGTATGAAACATAGCATCACATTCACAGCAAGAAAAAAGGACCGAGAATAGGACCTAAATCTTGCTCAAGACACCGTCTGTGTTCCTTCGAAAACCTCCAATACGCAGTTTCACTTCATTCTAACCTGTAATACCCAATATTAAACGGATTGTTTCGAAGATTTTGATTTGGAGTCGTACTTATGAACGAATGCAGAGCAATATTCATCTGAGAGAGCACATCCCCAGCCCCCAGAGCAACTGGTATGGTACACCATCGAGACGTCTACCACCACCTGCACTTTGTCCAGCAGCGCCTTGATGAGAGCAAGCTCCGCCTTCCCACCTCGGAAGGAAGAAAACCATATAGACCTGAGGTACCGGGTCACACACTCGAGGCCATCATAGAGGTTGAGATTCTGGTATATGTGCCTATCATATAGCAAAAGGTGCCCTTCTCCCGGTGAGACGTTATCCTTGCGCTGCACACGACACGACAGAAAGAAAGGGCGAACTCAATCAGATCGCATAGATGCTTGCTTGCTTGCTCTCTATCGCAAAATCGAACTATTGAAGATGAGTACTACGACTCCACTACTCACTGGAGAGCAAAACCAATTCAAGCATGCATACAACAAGGATTGGATTGGATTGGATTGTTCTTGGTTGCAAGTGGGCGGCGACGCGCTCGAGAGGAAGGCGGTGGCGAATGGAGTAAGCAACCGCTCGGTTCGATCGCTTCGAATCGGAGCGGTGGGCTTCTACTGTAGCAAGGAGGATCTTGTGGCCGGCTGTCTCAGGAGCTAGAAGAGCCGGCTTGGCGCCTTGGAACGCGGGGATTTGTACAAATTTTGGAGAAACTTCACAAGGAATAGTGCAATTCTCGCAGTAGGAAAAAGCACGTGTGGCAAAACTTCATCCGTCACATTGAACGGGATTCCACGTAGCTTCAGGGTAGTTTGTCGGGCTCTTTTATACTTACAGGTAGCTTATACTTATTTTTTTTTATATAGTAATTAGTTTTAAATGATATATTTTTAAAACGGGATCAATAGAAAAATTGTATTAAAAGTGTACTGAGTTTAGCTGTGTCGACCAAAATCGCATATGACTATTTCTCTTTATATACTATCTCTTATGAACAATCAGAATTTAAATATTTAAGCCATAAGCAGTCAACATAAAAGAACTCACATACATCTCATCAAATGTATAGATTTATGAAATTTACTATATGATTAAATGATCAATGAATGACGATGTACTTTCATGCTAGTTTTGCCATCAAATATGTACTTCTACGAAATTTACTATGAGAGAGGATTACCATCTTCTTGATCTGACGAGGGACTAGGTTATCACTTCTGTATATGGTTTTAATGCGGTAACGAACGATCTAGTGGGTTATCCTTTACAAGGCAGAACAGAGGTGAGAACATGACATGATAACATGACAATCCAAATTCTTGCAACCTGCAAGTGAGCACTCTGCTACAAAAGTTCAACATAACAGTAAGAATTAGGCCTTTGCCAGTAATGCTGGAAACATAGAACTCAAAACAGACAATGCCATTCAAGTCATGCCAATCTTAGCACATCAGCATCATCACCACTTGTACTTGCAAAGGCATAGGGAATATATCAGGACAATTAGAGCAGAATCTACCCCGAAATTGTCGTTATCTACTTGTGTCAAGAAACCGAATGAGTATTGACGAAAACTAACAGCTTCAGATTTCTAGGGTTCATTTGGCAGCAGGAAATGATCACGCTGGATTATTAGTTTCCACCTCCACACATGATTCTGATACTGTGATACACCTAATTGCTAGACTGCATGTAGGATAATGCTGTTCAGGGAAATTGAAGGATCCACTCCTCCTCCGGCCCAATCTGCAAAATGAGGATGATTTCCTGAAGTCCTACCAGCTCGAGTATCTCGGCCATCGTTCGGTGACACAGCGCCAGCAGATCATTCATGTTCAGCTGAATTGCAGCCTGTGAAAATGATCATAATATTGTTATTGACAACTTACACAGACATTCCGTTTCAAACAGACACACAAAGAGTGATTGTTGAGAGCGACCTGAATCCTTATGCTAAAATCTGCAGGGATTCTGAGACTGCGAGAGTTAAACCGGAACGCATATATATACAGTGTTATACTCTAATACCCTTCTTATGCACAGCAACTCTCAGATTGAATCAGAATTTGTGAGATACGGTAAGAGCGTGCAGGGTATCAAGAACAAAGAAGATAAATCTCACAGAGAGAATCAAAATAATGACGTTAAAGCAACTACAACAAGAGATAAAATATTCGGCAAAACCAACTGCAAATTCCTTAGCACAACCTTAAAAAAGTACAAGGGAATATCGCTCTCTCACAACTCTCTCAAATATTTTAAAACCCTCAAATTCTTACCCTATATAATAATCTAGTGCTAAGAATTACCTAGCTTCTAATTCTCTCGTACACATCTACAAATGTATAAATGGTTTCTTTGCTTGGTTGTTCGGTACTTAGTTTCTCCATGGCCACCTCCATAGGTTTACGTAGACCCCCAGTCTTTCTCCAAAATGGAGTAAGAATCCAACTCTAAAAGAAAGTAGAAATTCTAATCCTATTAGAATTCATCTATGACTCCTTATAGCACATTTTTCCAGCAATCCTAATCCTATTAGAATTCATCCATAACGCCTTATAACACATCTTTCCTAATCCTAAATACCGATATAAGTCACACCTTAACGTACAATCGTCAGTTACCCCCACAATTATTTCTATCGGATTAATAAAATAATTACATATTTTTTTAGCAATCGCCTAATGATTGAGCGACTACAGGATTATCGCCCAACCGTTGAGCGACACATGCCAAAATTGCTCCACAGTTGGGCGACATGAGCAAGTTGTCCAACCGTTGGGTGATTTAGCCTAGTGTCGCCTAATGGTTGGGCGACTTGCCCATATCGTCTAACCGTGCGGTGACAGATGACCATTTTTGCAACAAAAAAAAAATGAAAAGTGGGTATAATACTGTAATTCGAAATTAAAAATGGATTTTTTTTTAAAAAAAATCTATCTATGGGCCATTTATTGTTGTTCTATTGGTCAGCGTTTTAAATGTCATGCTATTCATTGATGATTCTAACACAAATTATCAAACTGAATTGATTGTTATCAGATGCTGAGACCTATGGAAAATGTAGGATAGACAATTAGATATGAATCAACACGAACCTTTTTACGTTGTTCGATCATGCATGATCATGGTACGTTTCAACTTTAATGTTCTGATTAATGCAATTACAGGTACGAGAAGTTTGTTATTGCACTGGAGGATGCATTAAAATATATGCTGACAAATCTTAAGGACAGATCGATGAAGGTTAGCACAAATTATGTATTCATTTGGAAAACTACCTTTATTATTGCTCTGGTTTAGGGTAAAGATGTATAGCCTCACCGAATAAAATAAATTGTTTGGGGAACTTGTGGTTGAACATGTCCTACTCTTTTCTGTGCATCGGGTTAATATTGAAGAAAAGACAGTCGTTATGAAAAAACAGAAATATAAATAGCAAATATTCGATAAGATATGTTGGAGCTGCAATAGAAATTGCCTTGCCTTCACAACAGTATAAATTTTAAGGCAGCTAAGCATGGCTTGCACTTTGCAACGACAAACTCGCTTATCATGTAATCTATGACTTATCCTCTGTGGTCAGACATGAATTTAATGTTCCTGAGATATGGCTGTTGAATTGACACAGCTATCGAAACATCATCTTTCAAACTGATTATACATGGGATTGTTGAGCCCCAAAAGAATAGTTCCAAGTTCCAACTCAGTTTTTTTATGGTCGGGCTACAGTACTATCGGAGGAACTATCCCCGGTCCACAGATGACACGGCAGCATCTGACTCCAGTGCGCTCGGCGCAGCTTGAGTGGACTGGCGCCAGGGATCCACACAATTGCCACCAGGATTCAGGGAACATCTGAAGAAGAAGAGTACAGGATGTGCTACAAGGTGGAGTGCAACAAATGTGGCAAGTTCACCTGGAATGGATGCGGCAAACATGTCACATCTGTTTATGATGGTATCGAGAAGGGGAAACACTGCAGACTGCACCTGCAAACCATGGCTTGGTGTCGACACAAAGGCAGAAGGATCCACTTCAATCTCGAAAGATGGTTGAATGCCTTTAACTTGTCATCTGTCCTACATCTCAACTGACCATCTCGCTGAACTGTTTCTTATGTCTGATTTGCAGGTGAAGCAAAAGCTCGAATTCATGCACACGCATCAGTAGTTTTGCCACTATTGGATTGAAGGAGCTTGCACTTTTAAATAATGTTTGCCTCTGCTATATGCTTGTACTGGTTTCTGACTTCTTAATGGAAGTGTAGTTTTACGAATCCAATAAAATATTCTGTAGTTAATTGAAATTGTTATTTTCCTGACGATTCAAATCAGGGCTGAGGTCCAGACAGAGCTGGAAAACTTCAGCAAACTCTTTGATCATGTATTTATAAGCCATATCCATCAGTACTGTTTCATCGATTTCTCTTCCATCAGATGCCTTTTGTAATATCTCCTTAATACTCCCAACACCACGATCCTTTATGCCACAGGGAACTATGAGTTGAAATGGGGTTAAATCAGTTGTGATGTTTAGTGCTAATCCATGATAAGCTATCCATCGTGAGACATGAATTCCTATTGCTGCAACTTTCTGATCCCCTAGAAAGGAAATAGAGGAGAAATATTAGCAACACATGGTTATATCTCACTGTACTGTTAATTTTTCTGAACATAAGAATTATGTAAGAAATGTGGAAAACAACAACTGAAAAGATGATAAAACACTTTACAATTTCCAAAGGATAGCAACGTACCAACCCAAACACCAGTGAGACCTTCTATCCTTGATGCCTTTATAGAAAATGCGGACTGAAGGGCACGGATGATCACTTCTTCAAGCGACCTAAGGTACCAATGGAGATCCATTTTGTGATACCGCAAATTGAGAATCGGGTACATAACAAGCTAAGGAAACAAAGAAATGGTTGTAAGAAGCATGGATATGCAGTGTTCATTCATAATAGCTACAAAAGAATATTGCAGAGAATTAATGATCGAATATGCAATATGAAGAAAGTCAGGATCTTTATTCTGACTTCAAAATGTCAACGCTGGATCCGTACTTCAAATATAACTAGCTAGAAGCCTATAACTAGACAACTAAATTGGAAACAGTAAGCAAATAAGCATGAAACATATAACCAGTATGCAAGCACAATAATGTGAACTACCATTCTGGATTAGTGCATATGCAGTACAAAAAAAATCTGATAAGAGATACCTGTCCAGGGCCATGATATGTCACCTCCCCACCACGGTCAATACGATGAACCTCGAACGGAGCATCTTTCACATTGAAATGGAGGTAGTCCTCCGTGCTGTCAGTGCCCAATGTATAAACTGGCGGATGTTGCAGAGCGACTAAGGTGTCCGAATGATCTTCGTCTCTGTCCACCAAGCGTTTCCTCCTCGTAACAATGGATTGCTGCCAAGCCCATGATTCCCCAAAAGGAACTATCTGCAGATGGAGATCAAAACACTCGCACCTGTTGAACACAGGGGGTGTCATCAATCATCACCATGATCAGTGCCAGACACGCAACAGAATTTGGTAGCACAATTTTACTGCCATTAGCTTCAATTCAGGTGCTGCTTCTTGCAGCGAAGGAAGTTCCCCTAAAATGGCGAAACTTTTGTGGCGCAAATTGTTTTTCAGTCAGCTTGTAACTAAATATTGGCCAAGTTTGTGCAGAACGGCCAGTTTACAAGGTTTCGGTTGTCTTTGACCAAAACGAAGCCATCGGAGTTGTTTCTAATTCTGTAATGATTAATCCAACCTCGTGACCAAAGCAATGGTTTAAATAGATCAAACGCAGCTACATCATTGACAAGTAACACAGCAAAAGTACATCATTGACACGTAACAGAGCTAAACTAAGTGCGCTAAATCACACCATGTGACGCCATTGCAAGAAGAGATCCACGCGCAGTTACCTCCTCCTGTCGACGGCCGCGCCACCGGCAACCAGAGCCGCGCGCCCTGATGGCGTGACGCTAGGACCGGAGCAGAAGCGCGACCTTCTCCGGGAGCGCGACGAGGAGGCCTTGGCGGCGGGGGGGAAGGGTAGGGCGTGGCACGAGCAACAGGAGGCGGCGGCGGCGGCGGCGGCGAAGGTGGCCATGGAGGCGCCGCGGAGTCCGGTGCTCGAGAAGAACCGGGCAGAACCACTCGTCGCGGCTTGAGAGGGGTTGGATTGGTGCGCTCCTGCGAGCCGCCGGCGGCGGCGGAGGAACTGAGGAAGACAGGACGGCGACGACCGAGCTCTCAACTTATAAAGATTGGGTTCGGCCCGCAGGGAGATGTTGGCCCGGCCAATCTATGCACAGCATAGGTGGGGCCTACATGGGCCTGTGTACCTTTGCGCAGGTCGGCTATTTTCCTCTCTTTTTTGACGGGTACAAGAGTGATTGGATCATCAAAAGAAAAGGCGTTATGGTTTTTGATCAATTTAATAATTGACGGAGTCCCCAAAGAATTTATATAACTAGCCTCATAGACGCGGCACAACGCCGTGTCAGTCACCGTGATGTACCGAAGTAAAAGAGGCGATGATCCGCGAGGAGTTTTTAAAAAAAAACCGAGGGCACATGCGCATTTTCGAGAAAGCTAAAGGGTCTTTTCGTAAAAAATTGAGGACCCGTATGTAACGAAACGAGGACCCGTACGCAATTTAGAAAACCGCGGGGCGCTATCCTGCAAATTGGAGGGGTGTTTTCAGAAAAAAGCGCCGCAAAAAACCGCCAGGGATCTTTTCGCGAGGCCGAAAAGTACAGGGAAAGTGCCTCCCCGCCGCATCGAAATCTCGCGCCACGCGCGGCCGGGCGCGAGGGCGCGGAGTGGCGACGTGGCGTAGCTCTCGCGCGCAGATCCGCTTTGTATGGGTTGGTATTTATATGATGCAGAGATGCTAAAAATCGGGTTATTGTTTTTTCCCTCACTAGGTACAGGATGCTAAAAATCGAATTTTAATAATTTAGAGTTTTAAAAATAGGAAAAGTTGATATAACACCCTGAACTTTGCTTGAAAATCCATCTAACTTGTCGAACTATGAAAACAGATATTTGACCTCTAAACTTTGCAATCCGGTTCAATTAACACTCTAATCCAGTTTCGTATAGTGGTATTGACATGATGAGTGAACGTTTTGTCATATAGGATGACACGCTAACTAAATTTAGGTGAATGATAGGTAAAGCTCACATGAGCTTCTCTTCTATCGAGCTCCTATGCACTTCCACGCCCGCCGCCCCTCGTAGCTCTCTCGCTCTTCATTTTGATTGAGGGAGAAGCGCTTGTGGGTTTCATCTGTCATTCATCTAAACTTGGTCAGCGTGTCATCTTAATGGTAAAATCATTTACTCATCGCGCCACCTAGATAATACCACCTATGAAATTGGGTCAGAATATTATTTGAGCCGGATTATAAAGTTTGGGAGTCAATTGATTAATTTTATAGTTCAAGGTTCTAGATGTACTTTCGAGCAAAATTGAGGGTGTTGCATAGATTTTTTTTCCCTTTTAAAAAGTAGTATTGCAGTGGTTCAGTTGCAACGTACGGCCGCGGCACCGTCAACCAGAGCCGCGCGCCCTGATGGCGTGACGCTAGGACCGGAGCAGAAGCGCGACCTTCTCCGGGAGCGCGACGAGGAGGCCTTGGCGGCGGAGGGCAAGGGTAGGGCGTGGCACGAGCAACAGGAGGAGGCGGCTGCGAAGGCGGCCATGGAGGCGCCGCGGAGTCCTGTGCTCGGGAAGAACCGGGCAGAGCCACTCGTCGCGGCTTGAGAGGGGTTGGATTTGTGCGCTCCTGCGAGCCGCCGGCGGCGGCGGAGGAACTGAGGAAGACAGGACGGCGACGCCCGAGCTCTCAACTTGTCAAGATTGGGTTCGGCCCTTCAAGGAAATGTTGGCCCGGCCGATCTGTGCACAGCATAGGTGGGGCCTACATGGGCCTGTCTACCTTTGCGCAGGTCGGCTATTTTCCTCTCTTTTTTGACGGGTACAAGAGTGATTGGATCATCGAAAGAAAAGGCCTTATGGTTTTTGATCGATTTAATAATTGACGGAGTCCCCAAAGAATTTATATAATTTATATGATGCAGAGTGCTAAAAATCGAATGATTGTTTTTTCCCGCACTAGGTACAGGATGCTAAAAATCGAATTTTAATAATTTAAAGTTTTAAAAATGGAAATAGTTTATATAACATCTGAACTTTGCCTGAAAGTCCATCTAATATCTTGAATTATGAAAACAGACATTTGACCTCTAAACTTTGCAATCCGGTTCAATTAACACTCTGATCCAATTTCGCATAGTGGTATTGACCATGTGATGTTATGAGTGAACGTTTTGTCACATAGGATGATACGCTAACCAAATTTAGATGAATAATAGGTAGAGCTCACAGGAGCTTCTTTTCTACTGAGTTCCTATGCACTTCCACGCCCGCTGCCCCTTGTAGCTCTCTCGCTCTTCATTTTGATTGAGGGAGAAGTGCTTGTGGGTCTCATCTATTATTCGTCTAAACTTGGCCAACGTATCATCTTACATAGCAAAATCGTCTACTCATCGCGCCACCTAGGTAATACCACCTATGAAACCGGGTCAAGATATTATTTGAGCCAGATTATAAAGTTTGGGAGTCAATTGATTAATTTTATAGTTCAAGGTTCTAGATGTACTTTCGAGCAAAATTGAGGGTGTTGCATAGATTTTTTTCCCCTTTTAAAAAGTAGTATTGCAGTGGTTCAGTTGCAACGTAAACGTAGTGATAACAATTTGAAAGGGGAAAAAAGAGAGCGAAAACATGGTTTTGCCAAAGGGTAGCCGGAAGCTGTGGGCGTGGGTCGAGAAAACTAGGTGCAGGCGACCCAAATATTAAGCACGGCACATGGGTATCATCTGTTCATTACTCTACATGCATCTTCAGCCGGTGTTGGTATCATTACGAGGTCCAGCTGCGTCGTGCAATCATGCATCAACTAATAATCCAGTGGAGTAGCAGTACACTTCTTCTGTCGTCCCGAAGGAGCCTTTACATTTGCTGGCTCTGACCGCGCCAAAGAATCGTGGCTTGCTAAACGTACACAGTTAGAAGAAGAAAATAAGTCTACTTTTTTTTGTCCCGCGGTACAAGTCCAGCACATATAACTAAAAAACATATTATTTAAATAATATTTAATAAAATTATACCATAGTTAGGATAAACTTATTACTTCTCTTTCTATTAAAGATAAATATAATTTAATTTTACTAAATATTATTTAAATAATATACCTTATATGATACATGTCGGACTTATATCACAATGTGATGGCCATCGTGGGAGGGCCAGTTACTTACACCGACAAAACCATTGATCGATGAGCTTAGTTCGGACCAGTCGGAGGATGACGGCCAGCCAGATTTTGGCGACACCCAATTGATCGATGAGCTTAGCTCGGACTAATCACAGCGCGGAGCGATCCAACAAACCACGCAGGCAGGCAGCTTTTGGCGACACCCAATTAACGCCTCCCCGCACATCCCGCTCCCTCCCTCGCTCGTCTGCGCGCGCACATGGAGAAGAAGAAATCAATGATCCATCCGCCCTGTCCAGATCCAAACCCATAACTCCTGGCTCGCAACTTGCGCTCCCCTAGCCCGTGAAATACTTCTACCGTGCACTCACGCAGAACAACACAAGCCGGTTTTCCCACTGATTGGTGCTAGTCTTCTTCGTTTTGATCGTCGCTCAAACATACACCCCTACTTCGATGTAAAAGGGAAGGCTCAACACAACGATTACAACCTCTTAGTCCGGAGCTCACTGCGATGCGATGTATACTGAAAATATATTATATAACAGCGGCGGATATATCATTTGCAGGTGACTGGAAACACACGGCGTACAATCTGATCAGAAACCAATGCTCTGGTCCTTTGCGCTCGGATAAGCTGTCCGACGAGAAAACGAACGCTCTACGTCATCTTCTTCTTCCACGTCCTGGAGCCGTTCGTTTTCTGATCGGACGGCTCAGCTAGTCATGCGCCCTCCCACTAGTACACCCCACTTATTTTCTGCTACAACGCAAGCATCTGGTCAACGCAAACACACGGAAACTCCAAGAAAATAATTAAAAAAATTGGACTTGTGAAGTGTGGTGGCGAAGCCTGCCTGCCTCGACACGAGGGTTCAAATTTCGAACCAAAACCACGCCGCGGCCGAGCCGAGGCCAGCAGTGACAGTGGCTGCAGTGAGAGCTGAGCTGCGCAGGGCGCAAGCGACACCACTCCCCACTGGGCACACGTCCTCCCGCCATTAAAACCGGGGCAGGCCACGCATTTATCGCGCCATTACTGCGCTCCCGTCTCCCCATCTCCACGCAGGCCCACACCGAGAGACAGCACGCCAGATCGGATCCTCTCACCGCCGACTGCCGCCGGCAATGGGGCAAGCAGGGAGGTTGATGGTTTCTTTTCTTGGAGTCGATCAACGGCTCAGCCGGTCCGGCGAGAGCAGCGCCTCGGGGTCCCCGCACCGGAGCCGGCTCGACGTCGCGGCCGCGCGGCTCCGCCGCGCCGCGGCGAGGATGGACGGGGGTTCGGAGGCCAACGACATGAAGAACCCGCCTCCGGGGGCGGCGCTGGCGCCGCCGCGGCGGCGGGTGAAGGGGGAGGACTTGCCGGCGGCGGAGCGGTACGAGCGGAAGGAGAAGACGCGGGCGGCGGCGGAGCCCCCGCCCCCGCCGCCGAACGGGGACGGCCAGCGCTTGCTCCAGAAGCTACGGCCGCGGGTCCCACCGCCGCCGTCGGCGGCGGCGCCCAGGCGGTAGCGCCAGGGTGGGGAGGCCGTGGACGCGGCCTCCACGGCGAGGTTCCGCTCGAAGCCGAAGGAGTAGGACCGCTTGAGGAGGAAGTCCCTCGGGTCGATCTGGTCCGGGCTGGCCGGCGTGATCTCCGGTAAGGCGGCAGGGTCGGGTGGGGGAGGGGGCACGGGGTGGAAGAAGAGGAGGTCGTCGAGGCTGGGGCGCACGCGGCGGGCGGCGCGGAGCGGCGAGGCGACGGGGGGCGGGAGCGCGACAGCAGCGCGGCAAAGCGGGCAGGAAGCGTGCGCGCGGAGCCAGACGTCGATGCAGTCGGCGTGGAAGGCGTGCGCGCAGAGCGGCAGCGCGCGGAGCTCGTCGCCGTCAACGAACTCCAGCAGGCACACGGCGCAGTCGCGGGCGCCGCCGGCCCGCGCCGCCGCCTTGAGGAACTGCGCCGACGGCAACGACTTGATGGCCGCGTCGTCAAGGCCATAGGGGGAGAAGGTGTGGTAGTAGTTGTCGTAGGTGGTGAACGACGCGAAGGAGTCGTCGGCGGGGGAGCCCGGGATCATGAGCAGCCGCCTCCTCCTCCTCCTACGCCACCGCCGCCGGAGCGCCCGGAACACGCGGCTCACCAGCCGCGCGTACAGCACCACCAGCAGCGCCGCCCCCACCACCGCCAGCATCGCGATGAGCGGCGGGCTCAGGCTGGAAGCGGCAGCCCCGCCGCGCCGCCCGCCCGCGAACGCCCTCACCGCGGACGGCTCCGGCGCCGGTCCCGGCGACGCCACCGCGGCAGGAGAAGGCGGCGAGCTGATACCATCCCGCATTGCCGCCGCCGGGGACTGCGTCGGAGACGGGTACGGGGACGGAGAGGGCGCCGGCGGCCGGAGCGCGCGCATGGCGTTCTTGGCGCTGCGTTCTGATGTATATCTCTCTCCCTGTGTGTGTGTGTGTCAGTGCGTTAAAGCAGGAGGAGGTGCGCACATGGCACGGCGAGAGCAGCGGCAGCGATGGAAGAGGGGAGTGAAAGTGAAGCAGCGGCGCATCATTGTTGTTACTCCTACTTTGTTAGGGTGTGGTTTGAGTGCAAAGCGGTGCACTACAAGCGCATCGCTGCAACAGCGGTTGGTGACATGATTTATTACGAGTACTATGCTCCATTGCATTGCGTTGGATTTCTGTACTTTCAGTTTATGGAGCATAGCATTGGATTTCCAAGCTTTCAGTTTTTGAGAGCGAGGGGGGATCAAGATTTATTTCTTTTTACACAAAAAAAACCTCTATGTTTTTATAGTAAATTTCATAAAAACTCTAGTTTTTAGGAAAAAAAGTAGCACAAAATCCTAGGTTCTACAAAATTTATTTAAAAAGCCACATGTTTTTTTTTTTGGGTAAAAGGTTTCGAAAAACCTAATATTTGCCCTATCCTATTCAATCCAACGAGATATGGCTGATTGAATCCACCAACCGATCGAACTAACTATGCAAGCGTGGTGTCACATCGTGGTAGCAACATTGTAAATATTGAAGTAAAAGAGTTGTCACGACATAGAGGTCTATATGCTAAAAACCAAAAGTAAGGACCCATACGTATTTACAGGGGAAAGAAGTCGTTTTTAAAGAAACAAGTACCTACATGTAAAAAATAAGAACCTATACATAAGTAGATAGGGTAGTGCACTATATTGCACTGAATAAAAATGTGTAGTTTAATGCGTTCGATTAATCGAGAAATATTAGTCTCTATAAGTACGGGCCGTGGTCGAAGGAGAGTCGGTCGTGGTCAAAGGAGGGCCGTGGTTGAAGTGCCGGTCGTGTTCAAAGGAGGGCCCATCGTGGTCGAAAGGCGCTATGGTCAAAGTTGACGTGGGAGACATCGAAGCCATGGTCGAGGTCAAGGCTGTGGTCATGGTCGAAGGGCCGTGGTAGATGTCGATGCCGTAGTCAAAGGGTCGTGGTCGAAGGACTAAGTCGAAGTCGAAGCTATGCTCAAAGTGGAAGTTGTGGTCAAAAGGACCGTGGTTGAGATTGAGCGCGTGGTCAACGGGAGCTGTGGTCGAAGAGCGCCGTGTTCGTAGTGGATGCCGTGGTCGATGGTCGACGTTGAGATCGTGGTCCATGGTCAAAGTGGAGGCGATGGTCGAAGGGCGCTATGGTCAAAGTCAATGCTGTGGTCGACGTTGACGTGGATGAGGTCGAGGCTGTGGTCATGGTCGAAGGGGTGTTGTTGAAGTGCCATGGTCGACGTCGATGTCATGGTCGAAATCAAGGCTGTAGTCAAAGGGTCGTAGTCGAAAGACCTGATTGAAATCGAAGCCATAGTCCAAGTGGAAGTCGTGGTCAAAGAGGGTCGAGGGGGGGTCGTGGTTGATTTTGAGGACGCGGTCAAAGGGGGTCGTGTTAGTAGTAGTTGACGCTATGGTCGAAGTTGATGTCGAGGCCGTGGTCGAAGGACGTCGTGGTCAAAGGGGGTCGTGATTGATGGTTGACGCTGAGGCCGTGGTACGTGGTCGAAGTCGAGGCTATGGTCGAAGGGCGCCGTGGTCGATGTCGGCGTGGGCGAAGTCGAAGCTGTGGTCGAGGTCGTGGCCGTGGTCAAAGGGTCATGGTTGAAGGACTGGGTCGAAGTCGAAGCCGTGGTCCAAGTGGGATTTGTGGTCAAATGGGTCGCGGTCGACGTGAAGTGCATGGTCGAGGTCAAGGGCACGGTCGTGATCGAAGGCGGGCCGTGGTTGAAGGACCGGGTCAAAGTCGAAGCTGTGGTCGAAAGGGTCATGGTCGAAGTGTCGACCGTGGTCGAAGGCGAGCAGTGGCTGTAGGGCCAGATGTGGTCGAAGGGCTAGCCATAGTCGAAGGAGGGTCGTGGTTGAAGGGCCAGCTGTGGTAAAAAATGGTCGTAGGGCCGACTGTGGTTGAAATTGGTCGAAGGGTAGGGCATGGTCGAAAATATCGAAGGGCAGGGCATGGTCGAAGGGTCGGCCGTGGTCGGATCATGGTCGAAGGGCCAGCCTTGGTCGGATACGATCGAATAGTCTTAAATATGAATACGAATCCATATTTTTAAAACGAATACAAATTCGAATATTCTCAAATACGGATAGGAATATTCTCGAATATGAATACGGATATTTTCGTATACGGATTTTTTCGGATACGAATATAAGATAAAACGGATTCCTAGCGGTTTTGCCAATTTTCACCAGTTTTTGATCGGTTTTAAACCGCATAAATTCAAATTTTGAATCATAAAATTCTTACGGATTTTTCATGGGTTCTAGAAAATGGATCGAATACGAATATTCTCGAATACGAATGCGAATACCAATATTCTCGAATATGAATACGAATATTCTCGAATACGAATACGAACATTTTTGAATACGGATTTTGCTTACCACATTCACATTTTCTCAGATACGAATATCGAATAAAATGAATTATCCGTTACCATTTTCCACCCCTACCGATGAGGCGATCAAACGAACAACATCGAACGAAGGGTGTCGGAACGATTTCAGTCAACTCGGAGGGCTCGTTTGCAAACCAGATGATATGGACGAGCTAGGAGGTCACCATTCTGGGATTACATTATACTTTTGAAAAGCGGAGGTTTTTTGGCAAAAAAATGTGACGTGACTCGGGAGAGACTAGGAATCCCCCGGTTTAATATAGGGTGTATAAGTAAGTTTTATCTATTAGCTCCTTTTCTCCACCTCTCTCTCTTCTTTACCTATGAGCAACGGCGGAGATGGCCCCAAAAGGATGAGGATGACAGTGAGCCCAGTAAGTTTGACGGCTGAGCTCTACCTCAAGGGCTAACTAATGCATGGTTCTTCCTTGTTATATCTTGTTGGATAGAACGGGATAAGGCAAATTTAGGATTTTTGTAAAATCTTTTTCTCAAAACATATGACTTTTTTAAATTGTAAAATATAGGATTTTACGTTACCTATACCCAAAACCGGGGGTTCCGGGAAATTTATGTTTTTTTTATACGAACACAAACCCATCGTATGATCTCTGTGTTCTTTAAATTGGGCCCCAAAAGGCCCAATTATGTTATTTGGACCGCCTCCCTAATTGGGCCGGTGGCCATGACGAACCACATTTTCTCTGTAAATCCCGTGGGCTTAGAGCATCTCCAAGAGATGCTCTATATTTTATCCTCTAAAATCTTATATTGGGAGCCTTCCTAAAAAAAGTATCCTCTAAATATGTCCCCTACTGCAACAGCTCCTCTAAATTTAGATCCCTAAAATTGCCACCTAGGCACTGTGGGCCCGGTCTGTTATTTAGGCCTCGTCCATCATGCGCGTCACGCCGTCGTCTTCGCCCACGCTCTCGAAAATCGCCGCCAGAGCCGCATGCGAGATCCGCCCGTACCTGTTGGCGTCGAACGTCCTGGACACAGCAATCCATCTGTTGGCGTCGAACGTCCTGGACACAGCAATCCATCTCGTCCGCCTCGGCCTCCCTCGGCGATCGCACGGGAGAAGCACCGGCAGCGACAGATCATCAGGTGAAGTGAATCAAGCAACAGATCATTAGGTGAATAAAACATTACGTGATGCAACAGATCATTAGGTGATGCTTTCACATTGATTATTTCGTGTGAATTACCTAGCTAGTTGGAGAAAACTTGAAGCTTTGGAATCATTATTGAAAACTTGCAAAAGTGGTCTGTACATATTATATGTCCCATGCTAGACTACAATTTTAAAACTGTATGTTTATGCATACTAAATAGGATTTTTTTCATTGAATCAAACAGTTTGCATCTGGACGCACTGGGGGCACGTCTAGATGAGTGATGATGACTTCCTTATGGAAATGGTCATGGATTCCTCGTCGGATGATGACGATGAATTTATTCTTGCTGCAGCACATATAGTGCACAGTCATTCTCAATTTGTCAATGCAAAAAAATATGGTGGTTCTATCAAGGGACATAAAGTGGTGCATCGCAATAGAGAAGCAGGGGATTTCAGATTGTTCAACGATTACTTCTCTGACGATCCAGTCTATGGCCCTACTTACTTTAGGCGCAGGTTTCTATTCATTTAATAATCTTCTACTCAATTCAGTTGCAAATCATAAATGTATGGCTTATGTATTCTTTCCGTGCAGGTTTAGAATGGGGAGGTCCCTGTTTTTACGCATAATGCATGCTGTACAAGCTCATGACGACTATTTTGTGCGTAAGAGAAATGCAGCAGTATACTTGGGTTATCATGTTTGCAGTAAGGTAACGGCAGATTCAGTATGCTAGCTTACGGTGTAGCAGCAGATGCTATGGATGACTATTTTCGTATTGGAGAAAGTACTACTATAGAGAGTCTGAAACGTTTTGTTAGAGCCATTGTTCAAGTTTTTGGGCAGGTGTACTTGAGATCTCCTAATGAAAATGATACTACGCGATTACTTGCACTGGGGGAGCAAAGAGGTTTTCCTGGTATGCTAGGTTCCATAGATTGTATGCATTGGAAGTGGAAGAATTGTCCTGCTGCATGGCAAGGTATGTATTGCGGGCATGTGCACGAGCCTACAATAATTTTAGAAGTCGTTGCTTCTCAAGATCTCTGGATTTGGCATGCGTTTTTTGGTTTACCTGGGTCTCATAATGATATCAATGTTCTTCAGCGTTCTCCATTATTTACAAAGTTAGCTAACGGTCAAGCTCCAAAAGTGAATTACACAATCAACGGTCATGACTACACAATGGGATATTACCTTGCAGATGGCATATATCCTTCTTGGGCAACATTTGTGAAAACTATACAGATGCCCCAAGGCAATAAGAAAAAATACTTTGCAAAAGCACAAGAAGCAGTTAGGAAGGATGTCGAAAGAGCATTTGGAGTTTTACAAGCTCGTTTTGCAATTATTCGTGGCCCAGCTAGATTTTGGGATGAAGATACACTAAGGGATATCATGAGTGCTTGTGTCATCATGCATAACATGATAGTAGAAGATGAGCGAGATGAAGAAAATGATTTCAACTTCGACTGGGCGGGTGAACCTGTGGCAGTTTCACATGAGCATACTGCTGATATTCATGAGTTTATTCAAACTCATATGAAAATTAGGGACAAGGAAATTCATTCTCAGCTTCAACAAGACCTAGTGGAGCACCTGTGGCGGCGCCATGGAGATCAATATTAAGACTTTGTAAAATTGCCTGACATACTTATGTTTATTATCTACTATTTGCCACTGTGTGTTAGCTATTATTTTCTAGTTGGCAGTAGGGTTTTGTATTCTTCCAAATTCAGTCTTCAGTAAATCGAGAACTGAAGTAATTATGGTGAAATAAGAATTTGTTAGTAAAATCACTCTGTCCATCTTACATATCCAAGGCAGTCTTTTCCATTTTATCCAGAGTGAATATCTAACCCTGTCTACAAATGCCAAACAGCAAGGCCGAATCAAGTATGCGTTACATACAAAATATTAATTCACCACAATATCATAGCAATAAGTCTGAAACACTCTTTGGTCCATTTTGTCAGGTCGTCAAATCACAGCAAGAATCTTATGCATATCATAACAATAAGTTTGACCACATGAGTATTCTGCACTAGTAGGTAATACCCTTCAAAGCAACCAGACTAACATGAAAGATAAAAAACATCATGTCATTCTAAAGACAACAGGTGGTATCCAAGCAGCGTAAGTATTCTGGTTGATGACAGTTATCCAAGCAGCGTAAATCCTGGATCCAAAATGTGCAAAAATACCTTTGACCTGTTTCAGGCACAACTTCGACAAGAACTGACAGCAAACATACATGCTTTAACTATCCAAAATTGGTGAACAGAGTACAGTCCAACAAAGCAGTACTTTCATAAGACATTATGCCTTCCTATTTGTCAAAGGTGCATCATAGAAACAGACTATCAAAGGCCAAATCCATAAATATATCAACCTGACAATGAAATAATCAACACTAAAATAGAGATGATAGATTGAATAATAAGCAGATCCATGCATTGCCAACATAACATTCATCAAAGCAGAAACCCCACAGCACAGAATACTGTCAACTGGATACTATTTGTCAAAGATACTATTTGTCAAAGAAACCCCACACTGCAGGAACGTCAACTGGAGACAGTATTCATCAACTGGAAACGTCAACTCGACCTATTCAATCGTCGAGCTATAATATCACTCTGTAGGATCTTGTAGAACTGCTTTTGTGTGTCTTCCATGCCACTGATGTCTATTCTCATAATTCTTTCTTCTTCTAACATTCTCTTAAAATCGATCTCTTCACTCTTCAACTGTAATTTTTTTTCCTCATTAGCCACCTTCACTTGTTCTAACTGAAACCTTTCTCTTTGCAGCGCATATACTTCTTTGTATCTCTCCTCTTTCTTACGCTCTTCCTCTCCATCAGCATCTTCCTTCTTTGCCCACAAATGATCTAATGCCTCCACATAGCCAACTTGTCCTCCTTGTCGCAGTGCTTCTTTTGCCCTCTTCTTACCAATTGGTCTGCTATGTGTATCATTACTCTCTAGAGTTGCATGCTCATTGTTGTCATTATCAAGAGAACAACCAGCAGGACTTGATTCAAATGTTGTCTTCTGTTTTTTGTTAAATGACTTCTGAGAAGACAATTGGTTGTACTTCTCAATCCATTTTGGTTGTGACTTTAACAGAACCCAGCAATGCATCAACTGAAATGACTTCTTCTGGCTATCTTCAGACTTAAACAAAGCACTTGCCTGCATTAGCTGCATATGTCAAATTAAACATTTGGCAGTTAGTTCATGTCTAAATTTTTACATAATGATGTAACAAAAAATATACAAGGTCTAGGAATAGATATAACCTTGTCTTCTATTGTCACCCCACTCTGTCTTCTGCTCTCAATCCGGCTAATGCATCCACAAAACTTATTGACGCTCTCTTGAATAGCTCCCCAACGATTCATAAGAGACTTTTGGCTGCGATTTGATGCAAAATCCTTATTGGAGTAGAAATAATCATATATTCTCTTCCAATATGCTGAACGAGTTTGATTTATGCCTTGCACAGGATCCATACTTATGTTCAACCATGCCGACACCAATAGCTCATCTTCAGGCACGCTAAAATTTTTTGTTCTTTTTTGGTTTGGTCTCATTGAGGGAGTATTATCCACATTTGGTGATTGGGGCTCCTCAACAGGGCTAATTCCATCCATATTTGGTGATTGCGGCTCCTCAACATGGCTAATTCCATCCCAACCTAAATCAGTACTACCATTTGATAACATGTTTGTAAAAAATCCATCTCCCTCCATAGTTGTATATGTTGAGTCTACATCACATATAAGAAAATCAAGCATTATATTTAATAAGGGCTGCAATGCTATTCTTTTTCTAATTAGCAATCTTTTGTTAAGTACAAAGAAATATCTGAAACATAATGAAGTGAGATCCTTATTTGTGAAAAAGGTGAATGATTCAAACGTAACTTGCTGAAGTATATTCAAGGAATTGGCTTACTATGTTTCCACCAATCCATATATTGTTGCTTTCAAATAGAACAATAATTGATTAATATGTATGTCTGATGGTTAGACATTAGAATAATGCTATGGTCATGTCATCACAGGAAATATCTTGCAAAAGTATGTTTATTAAATAATTATTAGAATCTAGAACTGAAAGACAAAAGTATATTTAGGGCAATCACTGTGACAACCTAATGTCTAATGCTTTCAATAGTAACCAAAAAAGCCTAGATACATAATAATATGGTTATGGGGATGTGGTGTGCTGACAAACACTAAAAATTCTCTCTTCTAAGATCCACGAATTGGCCCAAGATGTTCTTTATAAGATCTCCTTCATGCCATTCTCTTCAATCAAACAGTCCTAAAGGTTTTTTTTAACAGAAGAAACAAAAGTAGATAAATATTTGAATGGGGCCTTTTACTTCGTGATATGTGGCTGCTTTGTTATTATCTATCCTGATGATTTGCAAATAACAAAGAATTTGCAAGAAAGCGAATAACAAATACAATGGAAGTGAAACTAAGGCCAAAGCTATCAGAGTTATTAACATGTAGACTAGTCATCACAGTTGCCACTTTGAGATGATACTGTAACATGATGAAAATCAAGTCTTCGCTTAACAAACAGCTGCATATCAAAGAATTTGCAAACCTCGATGTAGCACTGGTGATCTTTGCTGGAGCCGCTCGGTGAAGCGGAAGGTTGGCGGGCACTGGGCGGATCTCGACGAGCACCGCGGCAACGACTTCAAGGAGAGATCCTGCCAACCTGGACGGCGAATGGCACAGGAGGGAGTGAGACCGACGGAGGATCGAGACGGCGGCCGGAGAACGATGGCGTCGATACGTATGGAGGATGACGAACCTGGATGGCGAATGGCACAGGAGGAAGTGATACCGACTGAGGAAGAAAGACCGCCGGAGGATCGAGGCGGCGGCCAGAGAACGATGGCGTCGATGCGTACGGAGGAGGACGAAGAGCACGCCGGGCACCGGCGGAGGATTCGAGGCAGCGGCCGGAGAACGATGGCGTCGATGCGTACGGAGAAGTGCCCGCGGAGGATCGAGGCGGCGGCCGGAAAACGATGTCGTCGATGCTACGGAGGAGGACGAAGAGCACGCCGGGTGCCGGCGGAGATCGACCTTGTGCGGTTGCCCGCCGCGCCTCCAATCCTCTCGAGCGCGCGAAGAGAAGCCGCCGGGGAAAAATCTCGCGCCAACCCTGGATTGGGGACCTTGTATGCGTCGCTATATTTGATGGTCATCCACTCGATTATAGGGTACCAACAATTATTGGGGGTACTTTAGAGTATCTGTTGGAGACTTATTTTTAACCTTTATACCCAATATTTTAAGATAGGGGGTGAGAAAGAGCATCTCTTGGAGATGCTCTTAGCGGTAAGCTAAGCTAGTCTTTTCGCCTCCCACGCGCTCGCCTTAAACCCCACCGGCCGGAGACTTGCCGGAGAGAGGGGAGGAGAGGAACCGACGAAGATATGTTTCTCGGCGGCCGAGCAAGGAGGAGGCGCACAGGCAGCTACACTCGAACACCACCTCTTGGCCGCTTGCGCCCTCCACCTCCTCCTCTGCAGCCACGGCAGCGGCGAGCTCCAGCTCCAGCTCTGACCGATGCCTTCGCCTCCACCAAGGTGATGATGACCTACACCGCCGCTTCGCCATCGGTCTGGTAAGTCCGAATCCAACATCAACGTTCTCCGCTCTCCTGTGCTACGATTGACATCTCGTAGTAACGCCCTCTGCTAGTGTACTGTCTGTAAAGCCACTTGCGAATTGCGATGGTCAACAATGAACAGTTTATAAGGAAAAAAAGACAGATTTTTTTATACATAAGCAATATCTACAAGTTGTTACTTCCACTCTTTGCTTCATAGTTAAGGTCTGTAATTACTAATTAGCAGTTGTTACATCTTACTGTAGTTGTGGTACATTAATCATGCCCATTTCTTAAGAAACGTACTCATCAGCATTCCTGCTCTTTCCACTTGTAGAAAGAATATATGGAGTAGATGCAGGGTATGCGCACTTGCCTTGTTCTTCCATCGAACTGTTTGCGCTGGACCGTTCGCTGATGTGCTTGTTTTCTTGCTCATAGCCAGGCATGCTTTGGATGAGCTGTACTCCTGCTAGATGCCATGTTATATAAATGACTAGAAATGTTATGCTCGTCAGCATTCCTACAGTGTCTTCAGGGAGCTTGTACCTAGGGTCAAAACGAATGAGATAGTTTCCGATCGATTCGGATAAAAACGAATACGGATTGTGTCGGATCGGATTTTCTTCGGATAATCCTGAGATCGGAAACAAATACGAATACAGTAGGCCTGATATCCGACGAATACGAATACGGATTATCTGGATAATACGAATCCGAATATCCGAGATTTCACCCAACATTGTCCAGCCCAAGCCAGCCTCTCTCATCTCCCCTGCCACTAGCCTACTAGCAAATATTTATATTTATTAAAAATAAATTCACTATTATTGGTAGATTAAAATTTGTACCAATTAAATTGATGTACTACTGTTTAAATCATTTTGATGCAAATTTGAATTCTTAATTAGTTTATTAGTCATATGTAAATGGTAGAAATCCATTAAGAATTATTTAGGACTTTAGAAAAAATAACTACCATTTAAAGATTTAAAATCGGTACAATGGTATGACTATTATAGATAAAAATACTTATGCTTGTTTAGACTTCATTAAAGTTTTGACAAGATAAATTATTTATATGTTTTCGTTGATTTTGGATGCATAATTTATGGAGTTTTCATGTTCCAATAAATATTCGTGACTGTATTTGTTTCGATTTGTATTTGCTCCGTATCTGTATTCGATATTATTTATATTTGTATTCGTATAGATATCCATATTCATATCTGTATCCGAGAAAAAAATATGAAAACAAATATGGTAGAGACATTATCCGTCCGTATTCAATCCGTTTGCATCCCTACTTGTACCTGAGCCTCTTTCTAGTTTCTGCTGTAACTCTGAAGTCTAAATAGATTCTTGGTGGTCTCTGCAAATGAGTAGTTAGGAGTGATCTGTTCTTGCATGGGTGTGATTAGTGAGTTCATGAACTCATGATTGAGCTGGAAATACTGAGCGTAGTGGTTCTTCCACCACGGATGGTCGAGGGTTGTAGTTTGGGAGAGAAAAGCCAGGATTAATTTTGATTCGTATAGGCATCATGGACATCTTAGTGCTGATCGAATCTAGTTTGAACAGCAGTACTCTAGTAATTATCTAGCACTGAAAATAACTTTCAGTCCTTGAATTGCCTTTGAAGTTTCTAACTGCCAAGTGCCAAATATGGACTATTGAGTTCTGTCTTGAATATGAGGAACAAATGTGAAAACAAACAAGGGAAATTGTTGCTTTGTCTCAAGAGTCAAGACAGGCCACTGTATCATGTGAAATTGGATTGAAGAAAAGTACCTGGAGGACAATATGCTTTGACAGTACCCAAAATATCAGAGCACCTCGCACAGTTGGTGATTCAATTTGTTTTCCCTTGCATTTTATGAGGTAGTGTTGCCATATTCTTGTTTCTGCTCCACCTAGTCGCATATGCGTGCAAATTGCCATGTGCTGAGAAGAGAATGAGAACATTCTCAGCTTCATCTGCTTGAGTTGCTACATGTGCAATGCTGTGCTGCACTCATCAGAGCTTGGAAGCCTGCAGAACACTGTTCTCCTTAATCTTGGTTCCTGACAAAAAGGCCTATCTGGTTGGTTAGTGGTCTCTCGCTTTTGAGAAAAGAACTAAGAATCAGGATAAAGCAGCGATATCAGTGCCCCTACCCCTAGGTAGCTATAACTCTGCTTTGCAATGTTCTTTATGCTCCACAATTTCATCTCCTTGCATTGTTACACAGCCTTACTCTTTTCGTCTTTTTGACATACTGACAGCTGAGATGAGGAGATGATTATACTCCCAGAACCAGTTCCTTGCTTAATCTTGTTGATCCAAGAGCACCATGAGCAGTGTGATAGAAAGTTCAACATGACAGTTGATTCAGGGAAAGATCAGATGCTCAGAGTTTCCATTAGAAAGATAAAAGCAAAGCTGACGGGACAGTTTAAGATTTTTTTGATTAAAAATTCAGAATATGATTTATTTAGTTTCTGGTTTCTGCACTAGAACACTGAACTGTAGCATCTGGTGCGTGTAAAAGGATGTGACCAATTGTATCAGCACTGAATCCTTGTTACACTAGCATTATCATCTGGCACCAGAATGCTACATGTAGCTGAATTTGACTTTGCATTTTTTGCACAGCAGGACTTTCCTGTCATTGCAACTCTTCCATTTAAACAGTTTGTGACACTGATATGAAAAACCATCACCGCAGTCATGACTGATGTCTGCCAGTTACAAGTTGACAGATTCGAGCTTCAGATTAACTGAAGAATGCCACCATGAGTGTTAGCTCAAGCAATAATTTCAGCATTTTCCCCTCCATTATCCATCGCAAATTCCTGCCTGCCTGCGCAAGTGATCCTTGCAGCACCCAAATCCCAGATAACAACAGCTTTTCGCGCTTTTGGGGACATTCCAATCTTATTCTTTTTTGTAATCTGGAATTTGTTCGCTCTTATCCTCTGCCCTTGCCATCATCAAGAGAAGACTAGCAGGTGATGGTTAAAACTGAGGATTGGGTGTTTCTGAGTTAATGAAAAGGGAAAAGGTGTGTAGGAAGTAGGATTAGCGGTTAGGAGAAGAACCGGAATAATTTGGCGTTAGAGGACAAGTTGGAACAAATGCCCGCACCAACACACAAAGACAGATGACCTGTGTGTTTGTCAGTGACAAACCGTCGCTGCAGTTGAAATTTGTGGTTGCAGGTGCACAGTGCACTACTCTACTCCAAAGCCCTAGCCATACATATACCTAAATCAAGTGATCAACATAATGGGTATTAAAAGGAAAGTAATCAGCATAGTTTTTTTCGAAATTTTCTTTAGGTTCGTATCGTGTATGAACATATTGAGCTGCCTGATAGTATGGCACCGCTCTGGTTTTTGTCACAAGCGCAAATCCTTCAAAAATCTATGCGAATTTTAAGGAAAACAGTATAGTTTCTGCGAAACCCCTACCGAAACACTCGTTCCAAACAGCGCTGGAAACAGTTTTAATCCATGAGCATTCATGGTCGGAGTACATGTTTTCTCCCATTTTAAAAACGTATTTGACCATACATGATCATACGGAGTTTGATGTTTCCATCCCAAAATGAGAACAAGCCCAAGCATCTAAATAAAAAAAGAGAGTAGAATATATTCCATTCCTACGACACCCTTCCTCCCCAAGCCTGAACCAAACCAACTCGACTCCTTTATAAACCTTACCTTCCTCCCCTTGTTGCCATCGCGCACACGAACACTCAAAAGACACAAAGTAATAGTACCACCTCGGAATTCGAAAGAAGGCGGGTGGCCATGAGGTACGGCGAGGTGGTGCACTTCAGCCACCCGCAGCACCGCCTCCGGTTGGAGCACCTGGACACGCCGTTCCGGTGCGACGGCTGCCGCGAGGTGGGCATCGGCGCGCGCTTCCGGTGCCCCGTGCCTGGCTGCGACCACGACCTCCACCGCCAGTGTGCGCTCCCGCTGTCGCCGCCGCCGCCGCCGCTCCGCCACCCATTCTACCCCAAGTGTGCCTTCCACTTCCTCGCTCGGGCCCCTGGCCCCGCCGGTTCCCGCTACTGCAACGCATGTGGCCGCGACGTCGCTGGCTTCGTCTACCACTGTCGCGCCTGCGGCTTCGACCTGCATCCCTGCTGCGCCACGCTCCCGCACGTCCTTGACGCGGCCGGCGCCGGTGTGCGGCTGTACCTGCACCCCAAGGCCACCTCCGCGTGCCACCGCTGCGGCCACCGCGGCCGGAGCTGGACATACCGGAGCCAGTGCAAGAGCTACAGCCTCCACGTGGCCTGCGTCATGGACATGCTCGTCGAGAGCTGGCACGGCGTCGGGCGCCACAAGGGAGGAGTCAACGGAGGAGGAATCAGGGGAGGGAACGTGTACGACGGCGTGGTGGTGGCGGGGAGCGGCGGGTACAGGGTGCCGGTGATAAGGGGCGCGACGAAGAGCAGCCACATGAGCAGGAGCGGGTCGTACTGGGGGAGGAAGGGCAAGGTGAAGCGCTGCTGCGAGATCGCCGGGTTCGCCGCGCAGGTGGTCATCTCGGCGGTGCTCGGCGACCCCACCGCGCTCATCGCCGGCGTCATCGGCTCGCTCATAGCGCGGTGACCTCCGGGCGCTGCCAGCCGTCGTCACCGGTGGAGCAGGAGCATGAAACGTGTAAATTATTTACTCCGTGTACGTAATTACACCCATGTGGCAATGCACGCAATAATATCCCACGGCACTCGCTGCCGAGTGTCCCCACATGTCAGTGAGCGTTTCGCATGCATTGGATCACCGTCCGATGACGTCCTCGCGGCCTAGATCGATCAGAGAATAGTGGTGCAGGGATGTTTTGCGAAATAAATCCTCGTTCAAATAAAATTATAATTTAGGACCCCGAGATTTGGATCGCGATAGAACGGGCCGCGGCCCGTCGGATGGTGGGCGTGTACGGCGGCCCATAAGGACAGTAAGGCGAAAGCCCATTAGGATAAATTTCCTTTCTCAATTCTGCTCTTTATCTTTCCGGTCCTCCCCTCCAGGCCTCCACTCCGGCGCCCCGAAGCAGAGAGAGAGAGGTCGCGGAGCCGCCGGCCGCAGCCGTCTCCGGGGAAGCCACATCTGCCTCCGCAGAACCCAGCTCGAGCGCCTGGGTTTGGGGCGCTGGCGCGCCGCAGGTCTCTTTTGTCGCCGGCCGTCGTCCGCCGCCACTAGCCCCCGTCTGGAGGACTGGAACCTGCCCTTGGTGCTGTGGGTTCATCGGCTCTGGGCGCCCTCTTACGCCCTTCCTCTTCCTCTTGTACGATTACGGTGTGTGATATTGATTTCTGTGGTAGTTTGTTGTTCAATTCACCGAACAATTGTTGGCCATGCACGCACATGTGTTAGGTTAAATTCAGTGACAAAATTGCCAATTGTTGTTATGTTCAGTGAAGTTTCCTAGATAATTGGCCACTTAAAAAAACTTCTGAAATCGTCTTGCAAACTGAGTCATGGCGATTTGGCATGTGTACATCGAGTTGGAAGCTGCATATTAGTTCGAACTATTCTCACATGGATGCAAGTAACGCCGACAGAAGGATAGGAAAAAAAGAAGATTTTTTTTCGGATTTAGTTGTTAGTACTGTGTGATTACTTATTAGTGCTAGTAGAATTGCTTAGTGCTGTAGCGATATTGTAGGCTTAATGGACAATGCTGCAGAATTAGTTAGGAGGCGATGTATTGGTAGTCAGTAGAGAATGCAAGGTGGGCTGGAAAACAAAGCTCATTATGAATACGAAAATTCACTGATAGGGAGAACTAGCAAGCTGCAGAAATCATTGCTCCATTGGTCCCTTTATTTCTCGCTGCATAATCCACTGATAGGCGATGCCTGTTTCGGTATTCACGTTTCTGGGCTTCATGTTGAACACTTGTTCACTATTGTTGAAGTGAACAGTTGTTTCTTGATTTAACTTCAGGCTTGGCCTTGACTGTAAATATGGATCTTGCTCCTTTCAAGCTGGATATTGATGAGCTACTAGCTGATTATGTCGAGGTAATTTTGTCTCTTATCTAGGTGTGTCATGTGCATATTAACTTTCTATAAATAACATCTTTGCATTTCTGATCGGTAGGAGAATTGCATAGCATTCACCGATTTCAAGAGAGTGTGGATGGCAAAGAAATTCTCTTACATATATGAAGGCAGACCCAAGACAAACTCGGGTGTTTTCATGCAGTCCCTCTTTTTGCATTGTATCGGTAGGCTATGGCTTCCTAGAAATTGGCACTGTACCCACATGTAATCCTTTGTGAAGTCACTGCTGAACTATTTTCACTTTCTTGTGTATGTAGGCCATATGACCTCCCAAAGTTCTCTACCTCAAAGGTTGGCTGGGCTTTACTGCCTTTACTGTCTTTATGAGTGCCAACCGTACAAGCCACATTTCAAAATTTATCTGTCTCTTGGTAAGGTGTATATATTTGCACTAATTTGAGGCTTGCTGGAAAGTGAAGGTTAATGTGCTCAATATGTGATTGCAACAGAGGAGACAAAGAAACTCAGAGACTTTGTCGTTGAGGCTAAGCAAAACGGAGTGGCTCTGGTACCAGCACTTGTCAAAAGGATGCTGGACAGAGGCATGTTTTTATTTGGGTTCATCAATTTGCTTGGTGACCATGGGGCTAAGCAGGTTGATGATTTAACTGCATTCCAGAATAAACGAGTGAAATTTGCATGTGACAAGTACGTGTGATTTTCTTCTCTACCACCCCTGTGATGTTCATCATTAGTGTTTGTGTTTTCTTCTCGCATTGCAGTATGCTATTTTCTGCGTGCTGTTGTCTTATGCAAACAAGATTACATAAATTATTGCTTGCTCATATTCTGATTGTTGCTTTTATGCTGCAGATTGTTTGCAAATACACAAATAGAGAGTTATATGCACATGGAATTGGTAAGTTTTAGTCTCTTTGCATATATCACTGCTTCTATTTCCTTTCATGGCCTCTTCTCTCGTTTTTTCTTTTCATTTTAACACACTCCAGGACATAGGATGAATGTTATCGTTTAGCCCCCACGCACGCCTTTAGGTAGTAGTCCTCTGACCTTTCCAGTTATAAGGTTTGAATAAAGAATTACTATGCTGCGTTGGGTTGGCAAGATATCAACATAAAAACAACCTCAGCATGGCGATCCTTTCTTTTATTTTATAGACATACTACTCATATTCACTTCTGTTACTGACACATTGATCTGCGTCTAGGGCACAGAGTTTGAACTTGATAGCATCAAGAAATTGTCAACGGACTACGCTAAAGCCAAGGAATTGGCCTTTGCAGGTGCTCATCTGTTGTCAGCATCTTGTTATATATTTTTTCAACTTCTGTACTATCTGAAAATGTATTAACATTAGCACTGTTTTTGACTCTACCGCTTTCGTTTTGTCCTTCCTTTTTTACCTTGACAGAGGCACGCCAAACTGTTGATGTTGAAGATGCTAAGCACATCCTTCAGAATGACAAACTGTTGGGCGACAAGGTAGAGGAAATTGTCAAAGAATGGGATGCCCAGAAGGAAGAATTCTATGAGAAAACAGGTGTATTTCGTCATAGTGAACTAGCGGTGGTTGACAATGACGAATCAGGAGTATTTCATCATGAAAACGAGGGCTTTGATGAGATAACACAGCTGCTAATGGAATGAAGAGCATCCACCTCATGCCATTGTGCTGTCACATGAAACTTATCATTGGTTTACTGGATTTTTCGAATCGTTTTTGGTTCATTATCTTTTAGGGTTTTCCTACACTATATGTAATATGTTGCAAACAAAAATTTGTACATAGCTCTATTTTGGATGAATTTTGCCTCATGTATATATGTAACATATTGATCTCCTCAATTCAGGAAATGTGACATTCTTGCATGCTTTTATCCACATGTGCCATTCCATATACATGCTCCTCCAATTCACAAAAACAAGTCGATTTGGCATACGTACAGTCAAACTTTAGAAACTCTGGCTATTGATATATTTTTTAAATATTTAGATTAGATACATAAAAATCATATGTGAATATTTGTTTCGAAAAATATTTTTATAATATTATAATTTTGTTGGGTTTTACAACTATATTATAATAATAATTAGTGATTAAAGCTGTAATTTAGAGACAGTAGCGCTGTCCAAAACGACTTTTATTTTCGTGAACCGGAGGAAGTATATCTCCATTGGCTGCTTCGTGTAGCTAGGCTTTCCGGTGTTGGAGGCGTGTGGAGCACGTCCCAGCGCGTTGATCTCGTCGCCGTGGCCACCGCTGTAGTGTCAGGCTGTCAGCCTGTCTCCGCTAGGCCGGGAGAGACGTGGAGGCGCAGCGGCGAGAGTCAAGAGGAAGCGGAAAAGGCTTTGCGGCGTCCGTCAGGTGGTGGTCGTCGAGTCGACGGGCGCTTCTTCGGCCGTCGCGCAGCCCTGTGGGGCTCGGCCGGCCACAGGCACAGAGTGAGCCACCGATCGACGACAATAAAGCGCCGGTGTGCGCGCACAAGGCGGCAGTGCGGTGCGGTGGCCGAACCCTGACGAGGTGGCCCACATGCGTTTGTCATACAAAACTGACCCGATAACAAGAGACGTCAGTCGATCGAGCTTCCCGTGTTCCGGGGTCCAAGGCCAAGTATTGGGGCTCTAAGTGGTAGCCACTTGTGTGTTTCATGTTTTTCTTTTCTTTTTGGTTCTCAAGGCTCGAGCTCTCTCGTGTGGACTATATATTTATCAATTTGCCTTTTCGATTTTAGAAGAACATGAATTCTCATCTAAAGAAACTTAAATTCTTGGTAGAGATTATTTAGAAAACTTATGCTTAGAAACCAGTCTTTATCTTTGAATCCAACGAATAAGCTAGCGAAATCGATCCCAAAGTTGAGAAGTTCTCGTAACTAGTTTTTTCCCTTTCTTTTTGCGAATAACTAGATAAATTTACGAGATTCTAAACTTAGCAATCACACATGACATGCATGTACGTAGCGCCAACTACAGCGTGTATATACGTGTCTGTATGTTGTATAATATACTAGCCGATAAAAAATGTTGTGTAATATATACTGGCATGCATTGTCTTTGTTGCGAGTTCAATTTATTGGTTGTCGTGCCTGCCCGTTTGCACTTGACTTAAACGAATCGGGGTGGAAAAGGGATTAAGTGAGTAATGTTGAAATATATATCAAGTCTTGATTTCTGCAGATAGGTTTCCTTCTGTATAGCTGCTGTATTTACAGCTGTATAATCTGCACATGCCACATGGTTAGTTTTTTTTCTGTGTTTAGGCCCTGTTTGGATCCCTCCATCTAAAGTTTAGTTACTAAAGTTTAGATCTAAAGTATCCAAACAGGTGATCTAAAGTTAGATCTAAACTTTAGCTAACCCCTAAAAAACACTTTAGACCATTAGTCCACTAAAGTGAACTAAAATGGTCTAAAGTTTTGGGTTCTTAGGGCAAATACAATAGAAGAGGTGGCTGCCACCTCTAGGACTAGCCACATAAGCAAAAAGATTACATGTGGCTCATGTGGAGGTAGCTAATACAATGAGTAGAGTAGAGGTTACCTCTACTAAAGCACTCAAACATTTAATACTCTTGCATGAGGGGTAGTTTATCTCTCTCCTTGTATAATGTGCTAGAGGTCACCTCTTGCATGAGGGGCAGCTTGCTTCTCTCTCTTCTTTTCTCTCTCTTCCACTTAGGATTGTGCTGATGTGGATTTCACTAGAGGCAACCTAGTCAGCACCATTGTACTTGCTCTTAGGCACAAAGACGTGTTTATCTATGCATGTTGGTCTCTCACCTCCCATTTAATGGCTGACGCACGAAACGAGGAGAGGTAGTATGGTCTTTGTAAAACTTTAGTCCTATCCATTAGTACAGGATCCAAACAGGACCTTCGACTAAAGTTTAGTGGCTAAAGTTTAGTCAACTAAAGTTTAGTCTAAAACTTTAAACAACTAAACTTTAGACCATGTGATCCAAACAGGGCCTTAGTTGCCGTGATCACGGCCATGTAATCCGGCTCTGCCGGTAGTATGCAATCTGTAAGTCCCGGTGTGCCGGACAACTGTTGTATATCCGGCGATCGCATCATGCAATAAAATCAGCTCTCGGGCTTACAGCCTGTGATCTGAGCAAACTCAGTTCATGTACTTTTTCAGTTTTTAGCTTCTACTTTTAGTTTTTCTATAGTAATTAATTTTTAAATAAAATATCTTTTTAAGATGAGGTATACTAGTTAATTATAGTATATACTGTACCGACTTCATTTATATTAGCAAAAACAATACGTGAGTTTTTGTTACTCTGTAATCTCTCGCACGAACAGCCTAAAAGCTACAAACCACAGTCAAAAGCTATAAGCCCCAGCAAAAAAGAGCAGGCCTTGAAACACATCTCTGAAATCTTGTTTTTCTTCATGGTAGAGGAGCTCTCAAGCATCTCTCATGATATGTCTCTTGGGGCTGTTTTGCTACTCCATCCTTCGGCACCTCGGTGACTATCCGACTAATCGGCACCAACTATCTCCTGTGGAAAGCACAAGTCACAACCGTTCTTAGGGGCTAGGACTTGCTTGGCTATGTCGATGGAACGAAGCCGACACCAAATGCGATGATCGCATATGTCGTCGGCACCGAAGTGACACAAGTTGTCAATCTAGAGTACCAGACGTGGGTGCGATAGGATCAACAGATCCTTAGTGGTCTTCTCAGGTCATTAACCGAGGAAGTACTCGCTCGATCAGGTGGTTCTTGTCACCACTACAAGGGTGTATATGGAGTGCCCTAGAACGCATGTTCTCTTCGGAATTTCGAGCGAACGTGATGCAGATTCGTCTTCAACTGACCAACATGAAGAAAGGAGACTCCTCAGCGTCCTCTTACTTCAACAAGAAAAAGCAGCTCACCGACACACTGGCCACTGCCGGGCAGCTGCTTCGTGATGAAGAAATCATCAGCTACATCTTGACGGGGCTCGACACGGACTACAATTTGCTCGTCACGTCTGTAACAAACCAGGACTGATTATATGACATTGAACAATTTGTATGCTCACCTCCTGAGCTATGAAATTTGTTTAGCGTCATAAGATGAGTCGATTTCACTTGGTGGATCCTCTAGCAATGTCACCTCTCGCAGTGGCAACATTCAAAGAGGCAAGAACCGTGGAAATTGGAATGGAAACTAGTAGAACAAGGGCAAGAATTGGAACGGGAATCATCAGTTCAGGAACATCATCGAACACGGCGGCCAAGGAGGAGGTCAACCCAGTCGTGGCGCCTTCCACAGTATGCCTCGCAACAATGATGGCCGTGTCTCTCGCGGCAATGAGGGTTGTCCAATTTGTCAAGTATGTGGCAAGGTAGGGCACACTGCGCTACGCTGCTACTTCCGCTTCGACCATGCCTATTAGGATGAACGATTGGCTACAGCGGCAATGAAATCCTACTCTGTCAATACCTATTGGTATCTAGATACAGGAGCAACCGACCATTTTACAGCTGAACTCGACAAGCTAAGCACCAAGGAACGCTACAACAACAACGATCAGATATATATAGCAAGCAGTTTAGGTATGGGTATTCCTCATATCGGTCATTCACAGATTCTTACGCATTCTACTAAATCCCTATAACTCAAGAATGTCTTGCATGTTCCATAATCATATAAAAGCCTTCTATCTGTTCAAAAACTAGCCTCATAATCAAGTATTTTTTTTAGTTTCACCCTGATTTATTTTTCATCAAGGGTCTGGCCACGAGGGACATTTTGCTTAAAGGACAGTGTAAGGGGGGGGGGGTCTATATCAATTCCCTTCTTCCCTTAGTTCGACAGTTAGGAGAGTTCTCAGTGTTGTCAAACCTTCCTCTGAGGTTTGGCATTTTAGGCTTAGTCATCCATCATTCTCCATGGTCTAGCAAGTTATAGAGTCAAATAAATTGTCATGCTCATCCCAACATGACAACCGTGTTTGTGATGTCTGTATGTAGGCAAAGACTCATCAGTTGCCATTCTTTCTATCAAACATGTCTAGTGCTCCTCTTAAACTTGTGTGTTTTGATGTATGGGGTCCTGCTAGAACACCTGTTGGCGGTTTTAAATACTTTGTCAGCTTCATCGATAATTTCAGTAAATTTACATGACTTTATTTGTTGAAAAGTAAGGCAGATGTGTTTAAGGTTTTTCTCCAGTTTCAATCTTATGTTGAATGTACACTAGACAAGAAAATCGATGTTCAATTTGATTAGAGGGGAATATCAAAAGCTTAATTCCTTCTTCAATCAACTTGGCATTGTTCATCATGTCTCTTGCTCACACACGCATCAATAGAATGGAATAGCAGAACACAAGCATAGGCATATTGTGGAAACTAAACTTGCACTTGTAACTCATGCTTGCATCCCTCTTCGTTTTTGTGACAATGCTTTTTCAACGGCTTGTTTTCTTATTAATCGTCTTCCAAGTTGTGTCACTGATTTTGAAACTCCTTTGGAACGTTTGCTTGGGATCAAGCCAGATTACACATTTCTTCTAACTTTTGGCTATGTCTGTTGGCTGCATCTCAGATCTTATAATTCTCATAAACTCGCCTTTTGTTCGCAACAATGTATTTTTCTAGGGTATAGTGCACTTCACAAAGGTTATAAGTGCCTACATCCTACCACCAGCCGAGTGTATGTCTCCTGTGACGTTGTTTTTGATGAGGAAGTTTTTTCCTTTGCTCTTGATGATAAATATCCAACTACACCTTTAGATCTTCTTCTTTTCCCTATTTTGTCATCCACACTTAGTTCATCACATGTCAATAACCAACATGACAATGCTCATATATTGCCTATGCCTACTAATCTAGTTCTCGCAGAACTTCCTGTTGCGTTATGCTTCCAGGTAACATGCATGCCACTTTCTGGTGATGTACCGGCCGCTACAGTACTCTGTGTAGATAATATTGTCATTAGCCATGACGCTGCAGGAGGGTTGGGGGGCTCTGATGATGGCCCTACTGGAGGATCGGGAGTTCTTGATTCTGCTGGGCCGTCTGATCAGCCAACGTTACATCATCTGATGACAACTCATCTTTAGGACAACACTCGTCAGCCTTGCCAGTTTACTAATGGTACAGTGCCACGCTCCACCAGTCTCCGGGCGTTATTGATGTGTGCTAGCCAGGAGGATCACAAGGAGCCGAATAACTATGCTAAAGTGGATCAATATCCACAGTGGAGGTAGGCTATGAATGATGAATTTGGTGCTATACTAAAAAATCAGGCATAGCGGTTGGTTGCTCCAAAGAAGGCATCAATATAATTGATTGCCAATGGGTGTATAAAGTTAATAAGATTGCCGATGGCACCATAGACATATTAAAAGCGTGATTGGTAGCCAAAGGGTACAAGCAATGATATGGTCTTGATTATGATGCCACATTTAATCTAGTTGTGAAACCTACTACAATTCGCCTAGTCATGTCTATTTCAATCTCAAGAGGATGGAGTCTTTGGCAATTGGACATACAAAATGTTTTTCTACATGGGCTTCTCGAGGAGGAAGTATATATGAGCCAAGTGCATGGGTATAAATATAAGCAATATCCTCATTATGTTTGCTGGCTTGATAAGGCTCTATATGGGCTTAACCAAGCACTGCGAGCGTGGTATTCCAGACTTAGCTCCAACTTCAAGAATTGGGTCTTGTACCATCCAAGACTGATGTGTCGTTGTTCACCTACAACAACAGAGATATAACTATTTATATGCTCATATATGTTGATGATATAATAGTTACAAGCTCCTCAAATGGTGCGATTGAGCTTTTGCTAAAGCAGTTGCAAGCGGATTTTGCGGTCAAAGACCTTGGTGACTTGCATTTTTTCTTGGGCATTGAAGTTCTTAAAGGACAGAATGGTATTATCTTGACCCAATGCAAATATGTGGGTGAGCTATTGTCACGAGCCGGCATGCAACATTGTAAAAGAGCGTCAACTCTAATATCTGCTACCGAACGACTGTCACGTACAGATAGAGAGTAGCTCTCGGCTGAAGATGGTTCAAAGTGCCGTAGCATAGTTGGTGCACTATAGTATCTTACTCTCATAGGCCTGATATATATTTTCCGGTTAACAATGCCCGTCAGTTTCTTTCGGCACCTACAAGCTCTCACCGGATGGCAGTCAAGCGAATTCTTCGCTATCTCAAGCTCACTTTGGCTACAGGACTCTGCATTCAGAAATCACCATCCACTCTTGTCAGTGATTTTTCTAATGCAGACCGGGCAGGGTGTCCAGATGATGACCTATCAACCGGGTCATATGTGGTATTTTTTGGCTCTAACTTGATTGCATGGAGCTCTCACAAACAAAAAATTGTCTCCCGGTCAAGCATGGAAGCCAAATACAAGTCATTAGCCAATGCTACAGCAATCGCTTCTTCGAGAACTTGGTATTTATCAGCCTCGACCACCGAGTCTAATCCTGTGTTTTATGCTCGAACTAAACACATTGAGATAGACTTCCATTTTGTTGGAAAAAAGTAGCATTAAAGTTGTTGGAGATTCGATTTATTCCTTCTCAAGATCAACTCGCAGACACCTTCACAAAACCTCTTGCCGTTCGGTCATTTGCACATCTGAAACACAATCTCAATCTTGGCAATGGTTGAGATTGAAGGAGGATGTTGAAATATATAGCAAGTCTTGATTTCTGCAAATAGTTTTCCTTCTGTATAGCTGCTGTATCTACAGCTGTATAATCTGCACTTGGTCAGTTTCTTTCCGTGTTTAGTTGCCGTGATTACGGCCGTGTAATCCGGCTCTGCCGGTAGTATGCAATCTGTAATTCCCCGTGTGCCGGACAACCGTTGTATATCCGGCAATCGCATCAAGTAATAAAATCAGCTGTCGGGCGTACAGCCTGTGATCTGAGCAAACTCAAACACATCTCTGAAATCTTGTTTTTCTTCTACAGAGCAAACCTGCAGCACAGAGCAAAGAACAGGCAAACCTGCAGCAGATAACCACACTTCTATGATTAGTAACTCATAACTCCTAACGAGGCAAGTTGGAGATACCATTGTATGCAAACGATTGTCATTGGAATGCGAAACACGTACCATTCTACCATGATTAAGCATAATAAATAGAGGAGTTAGATCTCATGCTCAAGTTATCCACCAGAAAGTAAGAAACCACTGAACCGTAGCTAAAGACTAAAGTACTCATGGCACGCATGCAAGTGGCAGAATTTCCCCATTTTTGACAGATACCACAATCAAGGAGGTTCAGCCCACAAAAAATTGGTCAGCACTGTAGCCAGACAGCCAGCCCGTGAATGACTCGTGGTGACGCATCGCCACTTCCTATGCATCCTCTAACTCAGTAACTCGAATCGACTCATCTCTTCCTCAACCTGGACCAAGGAAAAGTTATACAAGAGGAATCCACTGTAACATGAGTGCTACAGGGAGATAAATTATGTCGGGGAATCCACGAGCAAGAGCTTTGTTATGCTCACCTCGGACATAGCAGGCGCAGTTGCTGGTGGTGCAGAGGACTCTTCACCTCGGACATAGCAGGCGCAGTTGCTGGTGGTGCAGAGGACTCTTCACTCACACGGCCATTGTCAGTGTCATCAGGCAAACCTTCAAGTCGTGCAACGTTCGTATTAGTCCAAACATGCCACAATGCATTTTGATCAAGATAGTTGATATGCTTTTCATGTATGTTTGGCATTGTTGTTTATAGACAAAGGCAGCTAATCAGATTTATGTTTTAGATATTAAAAAGAATGTCTTTCGTTTTATATATATATATAGGACGCTGAAATGGGACACCTAGGTGCCCAGACACCTAGGCTCCCTGCCGTTAGATTGCTTTTAGATACGTGCTAGAGCAATGGTATGTATGGTATGTAATATATTAGGCATGCTAAATCAATCATAGAAGGAAAGTCTTAATCATGGATGGAAAGTCTCAATCACACTAGCATGCATCTAAAAGCAATCCAAAGGTAGGGAGACTAGGTGTCCAGACACCTAGGTGCCCCTGTTATTTATACTATATATATATATATATATATATATATCACCTTCAAACCAACGACACGTACTCCTGCAGTTAATCAAGCTTATTATAAGATCATCACACCACGCATGAAAGACAAATAGTAACAGCAAACAATTCACATCGTATTATACTGCACATATATGCATGTACCAGGCACTATGCTACTAGTACGCCTCACATTGAATCTACGTAAACATTGTAATTGACATGCGCAAAGGGCTAGCAGAGCAACAAATAGGGATAGACTATTGCACAGGTGACTGAAATTTTTTTATCTTTCAGTCACCTAAAGTTGCACTTTGAATCATCTGAAGTTGCACATGTTTTTTTTGAAGGGGGCTGCAATTTTAGTTGATTGAGAGTGCAATTTTAGGTCACCTGAAGTTGCACTCTGAATCACCTGAAGTTGCAGATGTTTTTTTTTGAGGGGGGCTGCAATTTCAGTTGATTAAAAGTGCAATTTCAGGTGACTGAAAGATAAAAAAAATTTCAGTCGCCCATGCAATAGCAAAACTGATATTCTCTATCTCTTCTCTACCCCTAAAATCCACCAGTTCAGTTCTTTCTTATGACCACCCCAAATTGTGCCCCTAACAGTCATGAGTTTTCTTGCGTCCACACCAATTTGTGTCCCCAAGAAAACCAACCAATAAAATCAACCATAAAGGATCAATTCCCTCCTTTCTCTCTCCTTACCTACTCATATCCAACGATCCAAATCAAGCGCGCTCCGCCCCACAGTAAACCCTAGCACGAGCGATTGTGAGAGAGGCCTCAACATACGGAGGCGTAGAGCTAGGGTTTGACGCGCTCCGCCTCCTGCTCCGCCTCTCCCCGCCTCCTCCTCTATGCCGCCGCCACCGCTCCTCCCTCCCCCTTGCATCCGCGCCGCCACCGCCGCCTTCCCCTCTCCCCCGCTGCTCCTCCTTCGCCCCCGCTCCCGCACCTTCCCTCTCTCTCCGCTGCTCCTCCTCCTCTTCGTCGCCTCCTACACCGACGCCGCGCCGCTCGCCCACCATCGCGTCCGCCTCCGCCACCACATCTTGCTCCTCCCCATCGCTTTCTCCTCTTCTTCACGTCTCGCCGGGTGGCCTCCACGCGACGCGTAACGAAACTGAAACCCAAATCTATTTCGATTCGAATCCTCTCGAGATGGTCGCGTCGCCTTCCTCCCCACGCCGCGCAATCCGCCTCTCCAAATCGCCATCTCCCATCACCGGTCGCAGCAGCACGAGCCGCACGGGTTCTCGATGAGGAGGTTGTTGGTGGTGAGGCGGCGCGGCGGCTTCTTCGGCGCCGAAGCAGCGCGGTGGATTTGTGGAAAGATGTGAACGAGTCGCCGCGATGGCGGGACCGCATCTTCCACGCACTCACCGTGCTCTCACGGCCTCGTCCTCGCCGTCGCGCTTGTAAGGTCGCCCCCCCCACACACACACACGTGTTGGCACCTGGATCCGATTACGCGATCATATCTGTTTTGGCTGGTTTTGCCTCGATTGTGCGCGTTGGCGTGATCCGTGGGTGCTTGATTTCAAACTTGGGGATTGTGCAAGGAATCGAGGTGAGGTGAGTCATGAGGTGAGCTCCACCGCTTCGTTGTATCTTCAAAAATCTGGCTTCTGAGACAGATAGAAGTCAATCGTTTAGCCAATTCAGGTGGAAATGCTACTGTGAACACAAGATATGAGGCCTTTTTTACCCGAGGCTTCAAAAACACCAAGACAAGATTGTGCTACAGAGGAGTGTGCTGATTTCATCAGGTACACATCGGGTTAATTTTTTATCATTACTTTTTTTGTTGACTCTGACAAAGCAATGCTTTTTGTCTGTCTATATATATGCAGGAAAAAAACGAGCTTCAATAATTTGTTTTTGATCCACATTTTTCATGCCCTTTACCATACAGATACAATAGCAAACATGCGGTAGATAAACATCATCACAAACAACACACCAGCATCCGAAATGGTTTTGGTCATCCTTTCAGGAATAGCTAGAGGAGAAAGGACTCAGATCACAAACGGCTAAAGAAAATGGTGCTATGAACTCTCATGTCTAAGTTTTTCAAGTTTAAACTGCAATTTATACACTACCTTTATTGTAAAACTGTCTACTTTGTTTTAGATGGATGTCGGCATGGTAGAATTTGTTGGATTAATTAAGGTCGATATCATTAGGGGTACAAATCTAGCTGTTCGTGATGTTCTGTCAAGTGATCCATACGTTATGCCCGATCCGGTGCCGCCTCTTAAACCGGTATGCTTTCTTTTGTATGGAGAGTTGAAGTTTAATCGAAACCAAATGTCTACCTTTATTTTTTTTACCTGGGTCATGTCAGTGGAATGTTGTGGCTATTATCTTTACCCAATATCATAGCTTTCTTGTGCAATGTGTGTGCACATTAACACTCTTATCTTTGGTGTCTAAGACTATTGGTTGTTCTATATTGAAGTATGTATTTATTTAGTGTCTAAATTATACTCAGATATTAAAATATATATTTAGTGCCTAAACTGATCTTGATTATTGGCATATGTATATGTACACCTTCATTATCTAATAGTCTAAATTTATGGAGAAGTGGTAGACTGCATTTTTGTTTTCGTTGGCACTGAAGTACGAGTTCTTTGATGAGACCTAAACATTTGTTATAGAAACGTTTTATTTTTTACAAATTTTATCTTGTTTGTATTCTACCAATGATTTTGATTATAGGTGTTTTATCCAACCTCTTGGCTGACATCTTGGATTGATGCCTTTAGTTTAGGTCTATTGCGGCCGATTCACTTAACTTTCCGGACCTTGGCAACTTGTGGAGCAAATTCTCTTTTCATTTTCTACTTTCCCTCAACAATGTTCATTTTGTGCACAAGTCAAATATAGTTTTGTGGGTTGCAATTGTGGTTCCCACCCTTCAATCCTTATTCTTTCTTTCAAACACCAAGCAGCCAATCATAATATATATAATGCATCTATGAACCCATGCAATAGTTAGATAGAGCATCTAGACTAGAGTATCTTTCCTGGCAACTAGAGATGGCAAGTAGAAAACTGGGCCGTATGAACAAGAGAATACTTTTTGATGAGGACCTCCGTTATGATTTTCTTTTCTTGTTTGCTTGAACATACTAAGTCATTTCATAATGCAGTAGTCTAGCTAGGAACATTATGTAACTCTTTTCATTTTGTTTAATTGCAGTTTCAGAGAATGCTTATCCACGCCGATAGTGATTAACTCAAAAGTTCTGCATGATTGCCTGGAAATTCTGCTTTGGCTCCATAGTTGAATAGCTACCAACTTCTTCTATAGAGGGATAGTATTAAAGGTATATATTCCTGAGACCTCATGTAACCCATGGCAACACATAGTTTATATCACTTAAGTACGTATACGTATTCTAAATTTCCAATCTGTTGCATGCTGATGCTTTAGAACTCACCCCCTTTATCTATGACCATTTTATTCAATTGACACTTCTGATCTCTGCAATTTCCAGTGAATTATGGGTGGATTTTGCTGCTGCCTCTGCGCAGAAGATTTTGAAGAATATGTCCATGCAAACAACCCTGTCTTGAGGCAATGCATATGCCTAAGGCATTTTTTCCACAACTTTTTTGGCGGAGTAATGTTAACTTATGAAATTTTCAGCATTTTGCAGTATTTTTCAACCAACTGATCCAAAATGCCACCACTTATACCTGCAGATTTTACTACTTATGATTACCATACAGCTTCTTACTGTAGCATGTTGATCTAATGATCTATTCTTCTTGACTATGCTGGTAAAAACTATACAAATTGACCTGTGAATGTTCAGCAATCACATATTTTTCTATGTCAGCACATTTTGTATGCTGACCCCAGGTGTCACTACTATATTTGATAACATGATGTTTCATGGCCGGTAGCTCAGTGCTAGCTTATATTTAGGAGTTTTTTTTGTATTATTAGGTTGCACCACTGATGTCTGTTGGTTGGATAAAAAAATAATATTAGTGGTGAACTGTTCATCATCAGCTGGGTACCAAAACATTGCTGAAGAGGCAAAAGATGGTAGAGAGACCATTAGCTTGTCCTCTACCTTGCATAAGTTTTGATTGCGTTCAACTGCATTTACATGCTAGATAGAAGTCTAATCTGTGGACATTCTTTGAAAATATTCGTAGTAGAGAGAGATCATAAATCCAATAGCAAACTTGTGGGGCAATTTGCTTTTTTTCAACGAATTTTCAGGATATTATGCATCCATTTTCAATATGGAGCATTTTATTCTAACTCTGGTACTTCCTTTTTCTTTTATCTATGTAGTATACTGCAACATTCCAGAGGCTCGAGTCTAGGCCAAGCAACCCAGTTCAAGGAGCTGCTCCAGTGGCATCCACTAATCAGAGTACCAATATAACTGACAGTTCGTTGTCTGAAACCTGTCACCTTGTTTCTAGACCACCCCCATATGATACTGATGCTGGATATGCCCGAGTTCAAAGAGAGGGATTGATATCAAGGCGTGAGAAGTCTATAAATCTCACACAAGAAGAGTCACCCGCTCTTAGACGAAATGGCAGCAGCTCTGGTGTCGATCATTTAGCTGTTCAAAAGAAATGGACCAGCACTGAACCTGAGGGTGAACATAAAGTCCACCGCTCTGAATCAGCTAAGAGTTTATCCGCAAAAGCATATAACAACAGTTATGCTGTTGTTACTTCAGAAGATGAAGATGTCTGCCCTACTTGTCTGGAAGGTTTGTATGCATATAACTTTGTCTAAATACACAGGGCATGTCTTGGTGTATGAACATTTTCTCACTGCTCGATTACATTGAACTCATCATGCAGAATACACCCTGGACAATCCAAAGATTATAGCTAAATGCTCCCATCATTTTCATCTAAGTTGTATTTATGAATGGATGGAGAGAAGTGATACTTGTCCAATTTGTGGGAAGGTATGATGTTTCACGCTTTCAGTTTTCGCATTTCAAGCTAAGAGAGATCAAAGTCACTAACTTGATGCTGTCCTTTTGTCACTGCTCACCTATCATCGGTTCCTAAGAAATGTTGTTTTCTCTGTCATCTGACAACTTATCCTTCAATCTGATGAAATTGCAGGAAATGGAGTTTTGGGAGAGCCCCTAAGAAATTTTCGTGCTGGTCACATCAGGAAAAGGGAAAAGGTCTACGGTATGGGATGCTGGAGAGTCTGTAAATAATAGTTCTGCGCTGTCCAAAATAGATCTCTTTCTTTGAGATCAATTTCTTATGTGTACTGAAATCGTGATCTACTAAAAAACATGCTGGAATTTGCTTGTCCAATATCTGGATATATTTTTGAATGGCAGTTGAAAGGTGGAAGTAGATATTCCTTTACTAAGTGCTTGTTCATCATTTCATGTGGTAATGACTTCTGTGAGCATGAAGCAACAATGGTGATTGACTGGTGATGGTTGTACGCTTGTAGCCAACCTCATGAAGCATTTCAACGAACTGCACAAAAGTAGCTTATCTATGCTTTAACCCTGGTTGGATCAATGAATTAGCCCAGCAAACAGAACATGGATTTGCTAGAGTATGAAAAATTATTCAGTCCAGGTGTTCAATGCGAAATATAAGTTGTTAGGGCGTTATATGTCATTTGCTGGTTCCAAATATGATGTTTATCAGGCCTCATCACAGTGACAAGACTCAACTCACCAAACATGGTGTTTTTGTGGGGAAAACAAAATACCTTTGACCTTTCTAAAGAAAAATACCATAAAAAAGCACTCGAAAAGATCCAGACTCAGCTCAGTTGCTCAGAAAAATTTATGAGAAAGCACATAGCAGTTGGAAGCCATAAGCCTCAGTTACACAACCAGGCACGCCTAGAATACAAAGCTGACCCAGAAAATTGAGAGCAATGCCATCACAAAACTAGAGAGGAAAGCCAGCAAGCTAGCATTTTATTTAGTAAATCGTTCACTTGCCTTTGCTGGAAACAAACCATTCAAATTATTTTGGTACCTACAGATTTGCGTCTAACACATTTGCATCCGACACATTTGCGTCAATTGTCCTTGCAACTGTGCCGTGGTCGATGAATGCCTGCAAAGCTTGGTCGGGCATAGTAGAGACCTGAAAGTGCAAAGAGTCGCAAATAGTTAGCATTTGCTCGAAAATTCTTGGTCTGCAAATGATTGTTGGTGTATGATTGAAGGAAAGTTGTTGCAGAAACTCACCGTGTCAGGTCCAATGAGGGGATCCACGTAAAGTGTGTCGAATAGGCAGGGTTCTTAACACTGGTGGATGCCCACAACAACCTCTGCTTCTTGGCACCTTTCTTGGCCAAAGCCTCCCACCTTGGGCCAGAGAATTTCTTCTGGTAGAGCTGGTTGGCTAGCTTCGCTTGTGCTACAGCAGCCTGACAGAATAGAGGGAGGTCATAACTCAGAACTTAGTTTGCTACTTTAGCAAGTCCTGCTATTAGGAGGCAGCTAATTCTATTAATAGTTTTTACCTTTCCCCTCAGGGCAAGTGCCTCAGGTGTTCCAATCTTCTCGAGCATTTTGTCAATAAGTGTGTCAACTCGGCTGACAAAGAAGGATGCTACACTGGTCACTCGGGATAAGTCACTCAAACCAGAAGCCTCAAGCCCGTCAAGGTAAGCATCAATCACAGCCTCGTATCTTGCAATTGAGAAGATAAACTGCAGCGACAGCAATGAACTTGTGATCAATAAGTTTAGCATCAAGGGATATGACACAACAGTTCTACTGCACGACGCCCTCTTCGCGCGCGAGTTTGCCGCCATCCCAGAGGATCGGTGGGCCCATGACGGCGACTACTTCGAGCGCCCCCTGGACTCCCACCCCCTCTTCCGCATCTTCTTCAAGGGCATGGCGAGCAAGGTGGTGGTTGGGCCGCGGGACCGGGACCCCGACATGGCGGTGCTCGCCGTGGCGGTGTGCGGGCCCCAAGGGGATGTGGTGCTCCGGATACAGAAGCCGGTGGAAGGGTTTGTGGGCGGCCGCGAGGTGCTGGAGGGAATGGCTCTCATGGAGGGCCTCCATGCGGCGCTCGGATTGGGCATCCAGAGCGTCAAGGTTGTCACTGATTACAAGGCGCTGCACAACCATGTATGCTATTGCTATGCGCTCAATCTTCAATACTACAAACTCAATCTCTCTCTTTCATTTCCTAAGAGTACATTTGCTGTTGTTAGTACCTAAGTCTGGAGACCTAAGTGATGGTGTAATTTGGAGAGTTCATAAGACTGGAGAGTAGAGTGAAAGTTCATGAAGCAAGAGTTTGGGGTGCTACTGGTAGGCCACACCAGCTGTTCTTGGTAAAGGAATGATGAAAAGGCAAAAATACAATCCATTAAAATACCTTTGAATCTTGACTTAGCTCTTGTTAGTTGAGTTGCTCTTCTTGATAGTTCCTTTATCAGTTAACACTCAACACTTGAATTCAAGCAGTTTTTGGTTCACGTTTGTTCGCCAGGTTTGGCTGAGCAGAATTGAGTAGGACGCTGAGAAAGAGATATATAGGGCAACTTCTAACCATTTTTACTCCTGTAAGGCTCCAGGCTAGGGTTTATTCAGGTCAACTGATGAGATCAAGACAAATTTCAGCAATACATTAAATTGAAGTTTTTACGACTTGTGCATTACATCCCATGCACAGGTGTTTGTATGTTTTAATACTAATCTTTATATTACTCCCTCTGGTCACAAATACATATCGTTTTGGGCATCGGCATGGTCTCTAAAACGCAATTTTGACCACTAATTTGTATTGTAATATATTTATAAAATCTAATAAAATTATAACATTATGAAAGTACTTTTCAAGACAAATCTACACATATGTTTTTCATATATTCAATTTAAATATTTAAAAAGATATTGATAGTCAGATATTTGAAAATTTAACTACACCTATATCCAAAACGATATGTATTTGTGACTGAAGGAGGTATATTATTTTCCCATGCATGCTTGTCAAAATAAGTATGTAACCACTAATATGTCTTTGTGTAATATATCCATATGGTTGCAGGTGCTTGGAATTTGGCGTACGGCACAGAAGAAGGTTGCAGATATGATCAATCAGGTTCTGTCAGTGCGAAGGAAATTCGAGCAATTTGAAATCTCACTTGTTCCACGAAGCCAAGTCAGCTATGTGCAGAAATTAGCAAGAGATTCAATAGATGCTGAGATCGCCAAATCCCTTTCCGTCAATGCTATCAAGGAGAGAAGAGAGACCTACACCATCTGCTTGGAAGACACTGATATTTCTAAAATTCATTCAGTTGAAGGTTGCATGCATCGCTTTTGCTTCTCCTGCATGAGGGAGCATGTGAAAGTTAAGTTACTCCATGGAATGCTCCCAGCTTGCCCACTGTGGGGATGGAGAAAGTTGTCGGTGGGTGAGTCCAATAATGTTGTCGCCTCCTCAAAGGATCAGTCGTTATGTGACATTCATTATGTGACAAAAATATTTGGTTATACAATATATAAGACGTGAATCTTAATAAATCTGATTGTTCGTTTTATTTTTTACAAATTTTATCTTGTTTTGTATTTTACCGTAGCGTTAGCACGGGCACACTACTAGTACTGGAGAAGTTTCTCAAGAAATGTCATCCAAATTCTGCGGTATCGAACAGTTGATAGTACCGATCAATCGAGAGGAGCCGGCCGGGACGTACTCGACACTCGACAGTAACATATGCATGCGATTTGTGTTCAATTACCTGCGGAGAGCGCGGGCGGGAGCTCCCACGGAAGCACGAAGCCGGCGCAGACCATGCCTCCCGGCGGCGCGTAGTCGGCGCACTCCACGACCACCTTCTCGCGGAGATCGACGGCGAAGAGGCGCTCGTCCATGAAGAAGTAGACCACGCGCGGGCTCCTGGGGTGGACGAGCGCGACCGCGGGGGTGCTCGCCCTCAGCCCGGTCGCCACGTAGCTGGCGTCGGACCAGATGTCAGCGAAGCACGCCTGGTACTCGCGCGTCCACGCCTTCTTGGCCTCCTGGTCGACCAGCGTCCAGACGCTTACCGTAGTTGCGGCGTCGGCGGCGTTATCAGGGTGCGCGCAGCTCATCTCCACGCACCGGAACTTGCCATCGGTCACCTGCATGAGGCGGCGGGTGCTGAGCTCTTTCCCGGTGCAGTGGCGGCACACCTTGCCGGGCAGCACGTCGCCCCGCGGGAGCGGGACGAGGGCCAGATCCGGCTCGTCCGCGAAAGGGTCACAGGAGACGAGGGCGCCGGCGAGGTCCACCCACCAGAGCTTGCCGTCGTGGGAGATGACGCCGTCGCTGCCCCAGATCCAACGCCGCAGAGGCGGAGGGTAGCCGGGGATCTTCCTCTTGATCCATTCGCTGGACTCCGACGAGAAACAGAGGAGCGTAGCGTGCTCGTCGCCGATCACGTACTGGAGCTCTGCAACCATGTACCGCCCGCTGCCTCCCGGAGCGGCGACGAGGCCGAGGTTGCCCGCGGAGAAGATGGCGGGTGGCTTGGGGTTGGGGAGGCGGAAGGCAGTGGCGGAGGCGACGTCGCAGACATAGTACCCCGGTATGGCTGCTTGGGCGACGCGGACCGTGAGCCCGGCGGCGCGTGGCCTCGCGGAGGAGTTGGGGGAGCGGGGCGGAGGGGTCTGGACGAGGAGAAGGCCGAGGGGTCGGCGACGAGGACGCAGGGGCCCGCCGAGGGCGCCGCCGGCCGGGAGACGCGCGGGGACGGTGGCGGTGGTGACCGCGGCGCGGCAGCGCGACGGAGAGGTCGACGTCCCTGAGCTCGGCGGCGGCGGCCACGTCTAGGATGCTGCTCAGGATGACCCAGGATGGCGGCCGCGGAGACGCGGACGCCATCAGACTCGGGAGCACAGCAAAGCGGAGGTGGGTTGGCCGGTTCGATGTAAAGCGTGAAGTGAAACCAAGTGGTGGACTCGTGTCTCCGTCCGGGTGCGATGGGGTTTGTACTCTTGTGGAACGGGGTAGCGGCTGCAACGTACGGCGGCTCCGTACAAGGCTTTAGAAGAAGAAGATCATCTTGTGTTTGGAACTTTGCATGGAAAGCTGGTTTGGCTGTTTGTCTCGCGTCGTGGCCCTTCTTTGCACGGCGCGACCCCTTTTTTTTGGACTTGAGAGATGGGGTGCTTATGTGTCTGTTCTTTTCGGCTGCGGTTTATGGTTTTTAGCTAAAATTTTTGAATCTTGACTGTTTACGATAGAGATTACAGAGAGACGGATACTTACTTGCGATTTTGGTTGGTACAAATGTGGGCCTTTTAACGTGTAGATCATTTAACTTGTAGACCCCATTTTAAGAAAATACTCCGTTTAAAAGTTAGGTACTGTAACAAAAGCCAAAAGCCATCAGCTTTTTGACTTAAAGAACAGGGCTACATAGATGATAGATACATAGAGAGAGATCCATTATATCATCTCAGATGGTTAAAAGAATCGGTTTTGCAATTCTTGGTCGTCTAAGTTTTTTTTATCTCCCTGTCATCTAAAGTACATAGTACTAAATCTAAAATTACATTGCTATGTAATGTATAATCATTACTATTATAAAAGAACGAGTTTGTGGTTGTACGTCCATTCTCTTCTAAGGGCAGTCCCAATGGGACATTGATGGTAGTTTCTATCTATCTTAATTACCATGACAGCTCAGCAATTTGCTGATGTGGCAAAGAAATTAACGTAGAGAGAGAGTACAGAAAGAAGAAACCGTTTCTACGTGAAGGAACGACGTCCTCTCGCGAATCGAGACATGAAGAAACCACGGAAACGGCGTTGGGGAGACCCGACTCGTTTCTATCGCCTCCTCCAGATCCATGCGCGCCGCGCCAAATCTTGCGCGCTTCTCCTCCCCGCGGTCAGGATCTTTTCGACCAAATTTCTCCGCCTCCGTTCCTTCTCCCGTTTGGCCAGAGCAGGCGGACGCGGACAGACTGCCGCCGCCATTCCTGCGCCGCTCGTGCTCGCCCCTCCGGCAGCCAAGGCCGCCCGACGACGCCCGACCTCGCCTGCCCGACTTGGCCGCCGCAAAGCGGCTGCTGCAGCAGCCCGAGGGGCTCGATTTGGTGACCATCAGGAGCGATGCCATTGACTGGATTTGGGAGGTGAGTTTTTCTTGCTTATGTCGTCCCTTCTTGGTATTTCTGATGAGATGTTGTGTGAGAAATTTTGGTAAAAATGCCTCCTTTATTGCTTTATTCGTGTTCTTTTGTTCTTGATTTGGTTCTTGTTGATTTACGGATCCTGCATTGTATGACATTCGTATTGGTGATTGATTGAGTCTGTTGTTTGTGATGAATAGGTCCATGGGCATTACAAGTTTGGGCCTTTGACGGCAGTCTTGTCAGCGAACTACTTGAACCGGTTCCTCTCTGTGTGCGATCTTCCTGTAAGGATCTTTCTCAGCATTACACTATTCCTACATTTCTTGCAATCCTGGATGTTGTCGAGATAACTACCAAGTCACGGCGCAATTGCTTTCTGATTACAGCAAGGCAAGGCTTTCTGAATAGGTCCATGAAAAAGAAAACAGGACAAAATTTGTTCTATATCTTCAAACAATCAAGAAACAAAAAGCTTAATAGAAAGGGTCTAGCTGTTCTTTTCCTAGTTCTAGCTACTAGCTGAAGATTCTGGGATCATGATGTGAATAACTGAGTGCGGAGTTCTACATCTTTGTGAGCGTATTCCCCTCTTTACCTTGTTTTTGTATTTAAGATGGTGAATGCTCAGGACAATACTATATAATCAGCTTGTTCTAAAAGAAAAGTTTTTTTTACATAATACTGTAGTACTTGGAAATTGCAGACTACTGACTAGGTGTATAAGAGAACTTGGATCCAGCTTCCCTTCATGCACATTTCAAGGTTAAATAATTTTTTTTATTTAGCACAGTCGTGGTGTCTGTAGACTGTAGTTTTTGTAGTATTGGTCGATGGCATGAAGCACATGATTAACTTTGAGAATGCTGGGTCCCTTCTCTTTTATCTTGAAAGCAGCTGCACCAATATACCATGGAATTTTTCATGTACCGTTTTCATTGCCACTTCGCCAGCTTTTTATCACTTGTGGATGCCAGTGCGATATATTATATTTTGCTGCACTAGACATGAGAGCATTCTGATGAGTGAAATATGTTCTTGCTATTCAGGCATGGTCCCCTTCCAAAGTGTTTCAGTAATGCAAATGAAATGGAAAGATGTTGTGCTGTTAGGTGAGTGGGTGCATAGATCAGTCAGTTCTTAAGAGTTCAGAGCCCAGATTTGCTACTGCATTCCAATGGTAGCTAGTTTTTCCCGTCGTTTGGAAACAGTTCAGAGCCCAGATCTGTGCCTTGGATTCTGATTCTGGAACCATTGCTCTTGAAGAAGCAACATAAGCAGGTATATCTTTGCATACTTTTCTGAACTCCTTCCCACTGTAATTTATATACCCGCATGTCAAACTTTTGTTGTCGGCTCCATCATAGGTACCCAGGCCAGCGGTACACTGTACATCAGGCTACAAATGAATCAGTCATGGAGTTGGAAAAACATCATCATGAAGACTCACACCACCACGAGGAGTTTGAGTTCAGTGTAGTTGGAAAAACATCATCATGAAGACTAAATATTATCTATATATTACTATGATTACAGCTACCTAAATTCTATTGTCATTGTAATGCTTAATTATTTTGTTACAAACTATATTACTATGGACTGCTATGTGTATTGGAGATTGATTTGTGGCCACGAAAGTGCTACATATATTCTTGCCACAACAGATCAAGCTCTATTTGTGAAGCATGCATATCATTAAATTTTTTTCTAGACTTGGAAACTACTATAGAAACTATACATTGGAGAGGTTAGGTCTAAACTAGAATTTATTACTCTTGGAAACTACCTCTAGAAACTATGCATTGGGACTGCTCTAACCGCTCTATTCTCTCAATTTCTCACCATTCTTCACTTTCCAACCGATCAGAGCAACTCGCTTCTATAGCACGATTCTCTATACATTCAATGAGTTCCGTTGCAACGCACGAATACGTAACTAATTTTAGTATAACTTTATTGTAATTTGTAGTTCCATTTGTTTTTTATACCTAGGTGTTTGTTTTTTTCCTTAATTCTCAGTCACTTTTTCATCCCTTGGATAGGAATCCAACAGTTGATATCTTTCTTATCACTCCCATCACTTCCTACGTATAACCCACTCCTCACATGTAGACAAAGAATTATTGTAACCTAGGCAAAAACAAAAAGGTTAGTGTACCACTACAAAATACAAAGGCAAAAAATCTAACTTAAATAAAGTAAACCTAGGTAAACTCTACAAATAAAAAAAAGCATTGCCTAAAAATAATCAACCGCTAAATAGAGATAATTGTTTTTTGCTCGGAAAAAGTGTAATTTACAACTTGAACTACCATGTTAATCTAATTTCAATCCTAAACTATAAGACCTTCTATGTTAGACGGCAAAAACTGCTATGCACTTATCTTTACGGTGTATTTACCGTGTACTCAAATTAATAAAGTCATGGAAAATTCCAAAAAAAATTCTAGATATACTTCATAGTTTACTCCATATATGTATAAAATTTCAAATTCAAATTTATTCTACGTTAAAAATACCAAAAAGATAAAATTATGATAAATTTGAACTCTTAACATTTGCATAGGCAACATAAATTAGACAACGCCCTCTTCACCCATTTGCGTGGCATCAGATGGCTCCGATCGCGTTATGCAGCTAACGGACAGCGCACGTGATTTGTTTCCCATCGACGCCGAACCGACAATTGAATCCTGGCACTAGTGAAATCCCAGTAGTAGTCGTACCGACAATTGAATGCACACCCGGCCGGCGCTCGTCATCCTCTTTTGGAGGGCATATCAAAAGCTTGGCGCGAGCGTGCTCAAAGTAGAGGGATCCAAGTCCGGCTCGGGCAGCGGCAGGCGATCCGCGGGGGCTTCGTGCCCATCCGCACGACTGTTCCGGTTTCCGAATGGGTGCGTCGAGCTCCTGGTATCCTTGCCGTGGTTCGACGGGTACTTCACGATGGCCGGGTGCAGAATCCTGCTCGATTTGCCCTCGCACGTGAAGCAACGGCCTGCACGCACGCACGCACGCACTCATGTTACGCGGAATGACCAAACCAAACCAAACCAAAAGATCGATCGGCGCATGCATGCATGCATGCTGCAGAGGAGAGGGCTTACCAAGATCGGCAGAGAGCGCCACGGGGCAGCAGAACGCCGGTTCCGACTCGTTGCGGCGCCGGAAGCCCGGTTTGTGGCCGTGTTGCTGGCGTTGTAAAGAGAATTCCGCGAAGAAGAGCGTCCGCCGACGAGGGGACTCGTCGTCCGGGACGGCGGCGCTGGCCAGGAAGTTGACGTGGTAGCACCAACCGAAGAACCCTTCACTTGCCGACGCGCCGCAGATCATATTCAAATCGTACCTTGGTTGCTGCAGGGAGGCATCGATCGATCAGCACAAAGGCAACGAGGATACACACGAATGATTAATGTAACACGCATTTACCTCAGGATGCGACGCGGCGTACTGGCGTAGCAAGTAACGGAGCATGCCTTGAAAGAAGCGATGCTGATTCCTGAATGCTTCCTTCTTCTCTGCCAGTGCCAGGGTCCTCGAGGCCTCCGGACGCAGCGGCTCGGGGACAGACACCGGCAGCGATATCGGCGAGGTGGAGGGATGTTCCCTGCGCAGCATGTCGTAGATTTGCTCGACGGCGGCGTCGGGGAGCACGGTACAACGGTCTGGACCTTGGGGGTTCAGCAGGGAGCGCAACCGGTCCAGATTCTCCGGCGCAAGCGATGCTAGGAACGTCCCGAGAGCGGCGTGCTGGGGGTGCTTGGCGGCCTCGGCCGCCGCCACGAACGGGTTGTGCTGGTGGGTCCCCGGTGCAGCGTGAACTGTCCGCCGTACATCGATGTCGGAGAGGTTACACTGCTTGTAGCAGAGGTACTCCACGGCCTCGTGCTCCGGAAGGAGCACGGTGGCGCCAAGGAAGGCGACGAGGCCAGCGAGGGAGCGGCGCTCCATGCGGAGCAAGCAGTGGTTGTCGAGAACGTCTCCTCCTCCTCCTTCAGTAAGGACAATACAGTTGTCGCCGCCAGCGAGCGCTGCGGGCGGCGGGAAGACGGTGTCGTACCAAATAGAGTTGAGCAGAATGTTGGACACGGGGTCCATGGGGCCGTAGCAGTGGCCGCTCACAAGAACGCCGCGGATGTGCCGGCGCGCGGCAGCCGTGGGCAGCCGAGAGAGCGCCTCCAGGTAGGAGACGTGTATGGCATCAACCAGACACAGCTTGAGGTACCGGGTGTATCCACAGTCAGCCGGATGGCTCGGCGGCGGCCCGTGCCTGGGCACGACGGGCGCCGACTGCAAGCAGGAAGACAGCATGGACGCCATGTCCTCAGGGCGCCGCAAGACAGTGAGGGGCGCATGATTGCGATCATCGCCGCCTGGGCCTTTGTCGGAGCGCCAACGCATTAAGTTGAGCATCCTGTTGACGTCGTCGCGGCTGAGCTTTTGCCTCCTCAGCAGCGGTGCGGTGGCCTCCTCGAGCAGGTCGCGGGGGTACCGGGAGGTGGCGAGCAGCACGTAGTCGTCCACGGGCGCCCAAAGCCTGGCCTCGAGTGCGGCCAACTTGAGAGCGGCTAGCGTCCTGTTGCTGCTGGGGTCAGGGACGAAGGCACAAGGAAGCTGATCGGCGGTTGTGAAGCGATCGTGATGGACGAGGTGAACGGCCAGGGCGAGGTCGAAGCCGACAAACTCGAGGTATCGTGCCGCCTGCACCGTGGTGAGGTAGCGGAAGTAGTTCTCCATGAACACGGCGAGTCCATGCCTGGACCTCCCGGCGGCGAACCGTAGCCAAGTCTCTCGGAAGGATCCCATGTCGACGCTTTCCTGCATCCGGTTGTCCTCCGCCAACCTCTGCTGCTGGTACGGAAACAAGCGGCTGCGGCGGAACAGTTCCTCCGGCGTTGGGCGCTCGAGGCGGTCGAGGTACGAGACGGCATTGAGGACGATGTTGGTGACGGGGTCGAGGAGGCCGAAGCAGGCGCCGCCGCCGACAACGCACCAGAGGAGGACGGGCATCTCGTCAACGGGGAGCAGGTCAACGGCCTGCAGGAACAGAGGCTCCACGGTCTTGCCCAGCGCGTGCTGCTCCCATTGGTGGAAGCAGGAGGCTTGGCCTCGCCGGGGGAACTCGACGTCGCCGCGGCGGGGCGACATGGCCAAGATGGGGAGATGGACAGATCTTTGCTAGGATTCACGCCACGCCTGATGATGATATAAGGGATCGATGCTAACACATAGAGGTGGGAATTGGGCCGCGTGCGCGCACGGCACGCCCGGCCCACCGTGCGCCGCCACTTCGTGCCGCGCGTCGCCGGCGCCCTCGTCTTCGGCTAGGCCCAAGCACGCCCAAAACCCACCGTGGCGTTCGTGCGTGTCACCAAGCCCACCAAAATAACTATACACGACAAAAGCGATAGCGACAATGGTAGCGGTGGCGCTATCTTCCTTTCTCTTGTATCCGCCTTATTAAAACCTACTTAAAATTCGATTCTATTGTCTCATGCCATTTCACCTTCGAACTTGGTCATCTAGTCCAATGGAATGCATATCTTGGTGCAAATTAGACTATGGCATACGTGGACATCGCGACAATCTAGCATAAGCCTACCCAACTAGTCAAATAGAAAAGCTCAGGAGAGTCATGAGTACAATTTACTATAGTTAAGAAATCAATTTTAAATAGTTTCGCCAACCGTGCTCTTCGTCGCGTCGCGTCGGCCGAGCACGCCCGACCGCCGCCGCCGCGTGCGTGCCCCCACCGCGCCGGATTTTGAAGCCCAGCCCGCCCACCGTTCGTGCGCCGTGCGGCGCACGGCCCGCCACGTGTCGGGCCGGGCCGCGCCGGCCGTGCTTCGGGCTGGCCCAAAGAAGCCCGGCCCAAGTCCCACCTCTACTAACACATAGCCTTGCTACGTATACGTAACGTGAGGTATCTCCAGATCCGATTCTTATTCGTCTATTCGCGTCCGTTTCCACTTCTGAAGTCGACACGACACTCCAAAACCTTTTGTTTAGAGGAATTCCTAAAAACATTCAAGTACAATAGTAAGCCCGGACCAGTAATAGCGTAAAGCCCAGGTAATCTAGATAATTACCTATACTGCTCGGCCCATGCTATGCTCACCATGATGGATGCGAACTGCGTTGAGGGGTGGGGGGGCGTGGAAGCCTGGGATTGGGAGGTGACTGCGGTGGCACGGCCAGCACCTCCTCCAGTGAGTCGCCCGACGATCAGGATGGAAGTCAGAGTAGCGGCGGTGTCCAGAGTCCAGATGAGAGGGTGAGAAGCAAAGGAAGGAAGCGACTTGGGCATTGCACTTGACGATGTGACCTCGATAGTGCTGCATTTGCAATTTCCCTCACGAAGTGGCTTGCACCGTCAACCTAGGCTTACTACGATGCGAGGCCGTGCATTTGATGGGGTTGCATGCTCGGTTGGCTGGCTGAATTGTGCGGAGGCCTTGTGTCCAGTGTCCCAAATGTTGAGTGAGGGTGTCACATACTATACATACACGGGCTATATCTAGAAAAAAACGATTTTGAACCCGTTGTCTTGTGCACCTTGGTGGGCTTGAGTGGATCCGCCGCTTATGGTGAGATCCTCCTAATTAATCTATCTAGGAGATGCCGGATTCTGCCTAAAAAAACAGAAGAAGAAAGAAAGAAAGAAAGATATATTATATATATGGCCTTGTTATCCTAATGAAAAGTCCATAAAAACTAACATAAGCTGGGACCTTTATTTAGACTTTTTGAATGAATGGATGGTACTCAGACCCCTAACAATCCTTCAATACATCAAATTGGGATTGGGATGTTGGACATGATACCCAACGTAGATGCTGAGTCGAGCCACTTGGCAAGATGCCATAATTTTGTAGACGCATTCAATTAACCAAAAACACAATACGTAGGAACACCTCATCGATCTCTTCTACGGTCATCTAGGCACTCAGGTCAATCAAACTGTAATCAAATTCAAGGCAGCCAGCTCAAGGACATCTTGACAAAACCTGAAGAAGCAATGTATTTGCAATCTGATTGCTAACTTGAACGACTGAAATTTATCCCCACTATAGAATTGAAGGCGCAAAATTTGCCTGTACCGCAAGCAAGAACACAAAAAAAAAATGTTTATGCATGAACAAAGAATAGAATGAAAGAGTGAACGTATTAATCATAGACAAAAAAACATAGGGCATTACAACTCCACAGAAAAACATGCAAATAGAAAACATAAAAACGACTTTTTTGGCAAAGGGATGATGTATAACGTGTACCTTGCTCTCAGTGCCGTCCTTCAGCCCACAAGTGCTTCTTATGGAACTGTTAGCTGGATAGGAGTTCTGGTTACCTCTCACCATGGGGCTTTTCGCACTGAAATAATGCAACAAAAAGACATGAGCAATAGTTTGTTGCACATCAATCATGAAACGAAGGCTAATGTATGTACCAGCAATAGTATGCTCAAATAAGCAAGTAGGCAAGTAGCAACACTATTTCTCATTGAACCCCGTCCATGTGCTATGTCTGTGATGCATAAGGACTGCGAAAAAGGCTCGGCAAGAAAACTTCGTAGTGCTTGTGGAAACGTAAACACTTCGGCAAAGAACAACAACTGACGACGGCCACAACGTTGAATGGAATCGTGCCTTGTGCAGTTGTGCGTCAAGCTGGGCGTGTCCGCGGGCCTAATCAATTGAAAGGCTTCCTGGAAGGGTGAAAACTGAAAACTGCTTGTCTAGCCTTTTTATTCAGGGTGTCGTTGGAAGCTTTCTGATCATGGTTCTTTTGCTGTTTTGATTGTGTTGACACATGGGAGCATGCGCTTTTGCATGTTATTGCCGTATTTTGTGTGCAGAGTAGACATGCTTTTCTCTGTTTCTCGAATCTCGAGCAAGGCTGTAAGACAATTGTAACTTGAGGTTTCCTTCAGTGGAAAATGGAGAAAACTTGCTCGAAGATTATGGCCACAGCACACCTAATTAATTATTATTTTTTGCATCATTCTCTTTCTCTTAAGCGATCAGCAGCTTTACATTCCACAGAATTCCTACCTGCAGTATTCAAGCGCACATGACCACATCCTGTTACCAGGAATTCGAAGAAACTGGTCCTTAATTCACAAACTAACACGTCAAAGCCAGCCATGGCAAATCTTTGTAAATCCGGTGCTTCCTAGTAACTTGTTTACATTCCAGAATCAATCAAGAAACTAAAATCTGCAAAAGCAAATTACAGCTAATCCGCGGGAGGGGAATTGAGGTTGAGACGAGGAGTGGAAACTCGAACCTGAGGCGGGGCATCCATCCTCCGATCCGAGCCTCTAAGGCCCCGCCGCGGCGTCCCCCTACGCCTCAGGCCGTCACTCGGAGTGGCCTCCCATGGGGAAATGGGGAGCGAGAGGGAGACAAGGGACGGAAACGGATCTGTAGGCAAGTGCTCCTACGTATCTGTATTGACTGTATATAAATACATGTTCCCTTACAGTGTATACATGCCTTCTTCGGCGCTTTTAGTTGAACCGGATAAAAAAAACATCCATCACAAAGAACCCCTTATTCGAAGGAAAATATATCCTATACAACCTCATTTTATAGTATTATTTTAGGGTCTTTTCACGTGAGGGAAGCAGTGGGGATGCGTTGAGGTAGGGTGGTTTTCAAAAGATGGTAGGTGGTGGCAAGAAGTTCAAAAAAGATAGCGCAAGTGAAGTAAAAGACCAGACTGCTTGGATCCAGGCCGCACAAACGAGATCAGATGGCTGCGCGTGGGAGTTGCAAAAATAAACACCATAAGGTGGGGGGTTTCACCAGATATATGGTCTGTTCTTTCAGTTTTTAAAATCTGCTTTTTGACTTTTCTACTGTAACTAACTTTTAAACGGAGTATCTTTTTAAAATAGGATCTACTAGTTAATTGCAGTAACTAGCTATTAAACGGAGTATCTTTTTAAGATAGGATCTACTAGCTGATGGATGTGAATTGCATTGAGGGGTGCCCGGGGTGGGAGCCTGGGATTGGGAGGTGATTGCGGCGGCACGGCCAGCACCTCCTCCAGTGAGTCGCCCGATGATCGGGATGGGAACCGAAGCAGCAGTGGTGTCCAGAGTCTAGATGAGAGGGCAAGAAGCGAAGGAAGGAAGCGACTTGGGTATTCGCACTTGACGATGCGAACTCGATAGTGCTGCATTTGCAGTTTTCCCTCACAAAGTGGCTTGCGCCGTCAACCTAGGCTTACTACACTCAGCTGTGCCTACGTTGCAAGGCCGTGCCGTAAGATGTTGAGCTAAACAATCAGATCAAGGTCGGATGGATCCTCTCACTTAACATATTTTTTTAAAAAAATAAAACATGCGTCATTGACTCGGTATTTTGAAAACCCCCTCCTCTCCCCGCTCCCAAATCGGGTGGCCTCTAGGTGTTGGTCCCAATCCCCGCCGCCATCCTCTCCCCGTCCAACGTCGTTGCCCATGTCCAACGCATCATAGCTCAGAGCTCTCCGCTGTTAGCCGTGCTGCTATTGTTGGACATGAGCTCGATGTTGCCAAAGGAGGAGCAGAGAGGAAGGAATGATAGAGGAGAGAGAAGGGTTGCACGAGCAACGGGAGGATGCGGCATGGCCAAGGGGCGCGAGGCGGTGGTAGGGAAGCAGTGGGGATGCGTTGAGGGAGGGTGGTTTTCAAAAGAGAGGGTGGTTTTCAAAAGATGGTAGGAGGTGGCAAGAAGTTCAAAAAAAAGATAGCGCAAGTGGAATAAAAGACCAGACTGCTTGGATCCAGGCTGCACAAACGAGATCAGATGGTTGCGCGTGGGAGTTGCAAAAAAACACACCATAAGGTGGGGTTTCACCAGATATATTAATATATTATTGTCTGATTTGTAAGATGCACTCTACCATTGCTAAGAGCAAGTACAATAATGGTCTTATAGCCAAGCTAGTCAGCATTTTTGCTGATGTGGAGGAGAGAAGAGAGGAGAGAAATGAGAGCTTGGCTCTCATGCAAGCAACAAGCTGGGCACGGGAGCCTATACAGTGGTGGGCCAAGATAATAAATGTATGTGAGGAGGAATAGGAAAGAGAATGTGAGACATGGTACCACATAATAATAAAAAATCTTTTGTAGACAAATAGAAGACAAATTATTGTATGACTTGGCTCTTCTAACTTGACTTATAGCCAAACACTTGGTTCTATTATTGGACTTACTCTAATATATTTTGTAGTCCCAAGGAGAACCCCAATTGTTCATAATATTTTGGAGCCCCGTTTTGACGATAAGGTGCCGAAAAATAAAAAAAGTAAATAACATTTTATTAAAAATACTAAAGAATACTATTTTACTAGGAAAATGAATTGAAAATCTTCGGGCTTCAGCCTTCCCTTACAAGGCCCGGCCCGGCCACTCTAAATCGACCGAAAAGAAGGGCGAGACACACGCCACAGCCCACAGGCACACAACGAACCCTTACCCATTAGTCCCCTCCCCTCGCCGCACCGACCCCCGTCTCAGTCACCTGCGTCCCGTCCTCTCCTTAGCCCTAGCCTCGCCGTGCCGTCGTTTCCCGCTGCCCGTCCTGACATCCTCCCCTGGTTCGGTGCTCCCGCTTCGGAGATTCCTGCGCCGCCGCTACTGGTCGGTTACCTATCTCTCCCTTCCCCTCCTCTTAATTCTAGTCACTAGTATGCAGTATACTGCTAGTACATGCTCTTCTGCTGCCAACTACTGCAGGTGTGGGCTAAGAACAACTAGGCTTTATACACGTTTCTTGCTAGAGGGATCAGCTGTTGTCACTGCCCTGTTTAGGAGTCGGTATCAGCCTCCCTTTCTTTGATCTTTTAGCAAAGCTTTGTGTTAATCTCTGTCTATTGTTGGTGCATGTGTTTTTGGGTTAGTTTGGGGACCTCCCCTCCCTTTTCGGTTTCTTCTGGGAGGACTTTTGTAATTTTTCTGTCCGTTGTCATGTGACGTGCAACCTGCCCATTCCACAAAACACGTATAATACAATATGCAAATTAAATAATATGACTGGATTTTTATGATGTGCAGTTTCTGCCTGTAGCAGTAACGGTTTCCGTCGTCAGGTTGTTGCAGATGTTTTCTTCTAGCAACCAGGGGCCTAAGACACTATACATCAAGCCACTGCCGCCCTTCATAACATCAGAAGTGCAGCTCCAGGAAGAGTTTCAACTTCTTGGGCAGGTATAGGGTCGGTGTGGATGTAAATTGTTTCATGAAATTGAAGAAAACAAGTCTATCCCATTATGATTTGAAAGATATACATGTCTCTTGACAATAGCTACGCCAATTTTTTCAATGTTGTCATAGACATGTTACTTTATCATTTCATATGCCTCATGTCTTTACTGACTAATATCTGCTACCTTTTGCAAGTTACTGATTATCTTGTGTGTTTTTGTTAATCTGTAGGTTTGGTACGCTCGGATCGATAGGGATCAGCAACCGATTGTTGGTTATGTTGAATTTGCACGGACAGATATTGCTGCCGGGATTCTAAGTGAAATCCCTGTGGGACAATACCAGATCGGATGGGCAGTTGGGAACCTATCAGATAACCAGCAAGGAGGAGGTAATGCATTGCCAGTTTTTAGAGAATTACCGATTAAAAATTGCATGATTTTGGAATTAGCGAGTAAAAAGTGCATGATTTTGTTATAAGTGCTCGAGTGGACTCACTGCTTTGTATTTTTTTTCTGACAGCATGTTTCAATTTACGTCACCGTGAGACACCTCGAGATACACCGGTAGTCTATAGACCACCAGGGAAAGGTTCTGCACAGGCAGCACAATTTCCATGACAGGTAATGCAATTCTTGCTAAAAATTTGCTGTGTTTTCATACAAGCAACAACAATCAGTGGTGAGGGTGACAAGAGTGTGGTTTGGGTGTGAAATAAGGATATAAGATTATTCACCGGATTTTGTTGGGAATTAATGTAAAAAAATAGTTATATTAATAAATAGTCAAAATGTAATGGAAAATATAGTTGAGAGGCATGAGACATTGAGACCTAATCAAATGAATCAAATTAGTTAAAAATGGCATGTGTTTCTTTTTTTCTTATGCTATTTTTTTTAAAGAGTTCAAAGTAAAATAAAGGTTCTTTGTAGGTGTAGGTTCAAAACTTTCTTTAGGGTGTGAGGTACCCCTATAAATCGGAGTTACTCAGATTTATTGTAGTCTTGATTATACGAGTCACTTATCTTTGGATTCTTTTAATATTTGTTTCAAATAGCAACACTACCCTGTTTAGTTTTGGACAATAAGCTACTTTACAGATCCACTATGTTCCTTTGGTTCCTGCTGCACTCCTTGATCTATCCTTGTTTATTATGCGAATTACTACTGTTGTGTGGTCCAGTAGTAATATGACAGATTGCACAACTGCATTTGTAACTTTGTATGTATGTGCAGATCCAAAGTGTCAAGCACTCAAGGTAGATATTTGTACTTTGTAGGGTTGTATGCTGTAGTTTAATAGTTTTGACACGATTTATTTGCAGAGTTGATCCAGCTTGATTGTGCAGCTCTGGTATTCCGGTATAAATTGTTTGTTTAATCAATAGGTTTTGTTACATAAGTACTTTACATTGTATGCTATAGAATTTGCTGTTGAAGAATGCCAGCTTGTGACCGATTGTTCCTTCTCTGGATTGTTATGACTAACATTTTTTTCCTATCTCATATGTTGCACTTTTATAAGTAGTTTTTTAAAATATATTTGGTTGTTGTGTATTTGAGCATGTGCCATGGGTGAAGAATCTGATGGTGATTTTTTTAGGTTTCTTATCAAAAGACCAGTGACTCGAGCAGTCTTTCAAAGTGGTCACCATGAAAGAAATATGGGGCTGTCCCATATGGGATGTCCTCCATATCCATCTGATTGTGATCCTTGAAGCAATCGGACAGCTGTGGGCTTTATCGGCATGTGGGGACAGCCTAGAACTCTGAAATGCTTACTATGAAATTTTAATAACCCTGCTTATTATGAACTCGCTGTGGAGATGGCAAGGCAGAAGGCTACATGCATGTAGAGAACTTTCTCAGTTTGATAGGTCCCGACTATTCTGAACTTTGGTTATTCTGATTTGTATGGAACAATGTAATTAAAACCTAACCTCTTGTGTACACTTCAAGAAACCTTTCTGGCGGCTTTGTTTGTGGAGTCATTTCCCATGACGTAATATTCCTGCTATATCTATATTAGCAATTGCTGCTTTTTTGTAAGGGGTGAATTGCTCCATTCTATCGCAAAGATCATTCGATTAGATGGTCTAGAGAAAAATGCATAACAAATTACTAAAATACCTGCAATAGATTATCTCAATTGTGCAACATTAGATGGTCTAGAGAAACTTGTACAAAAACCACAAACCTGTACAATAAAACATCAAACTTATACAATAAAACAAAAACATCATATCTTGTAACAAAAACCACAAACTTACAACAATAAAACATCAGATGGTCTAGAGAAAAATGCACAATAAATTACTAAAATACCTGCAATAGATTCATTTCAATTGTGCAACATTGAAAAAATAGAAGGCAACATCGCAAGAATGCCTTTTTGATGTAACATTGACACAATGCAACAAAACAAATCACTTTCATCAACAATCAAGTGAATGTGCTGCAACAAATTTCTAAATATGCAAATAAAACCCACCAAAGAAAGAAGAAGGCAATAGTGGTGGCATAGCTCGTAGTAGGAGTAGGAAGTGACCGATCGGAGGCCTCATCGCCTACAGGCCCATATCAAACGGGGGAGAGATTGGAGCACACCACCACCTCCCCTACTCGAGCCCCTTACTCAAGCTTAAGAGGCCTCGTCGCTCAGCTATAGAACTCCGCCACCATGTGACCACTCAAGCTTGGGAGGCCTTGAAGGCCTGCTGTTACCGTACAGGATGGAGCCCTGACCAGAGCTTCCTGGAGGGTGAAGACAAACATGGAAGAGATGAAGAGGGAGGGGGAGGGGGAAGAGAGGCACACGTGGTTTGGCGGGCTCCCATGTTGCGAACTCTGACCACTGATGATGATGAGCCGTGGGAGAGGGGGATGAGCAGTGAAGGTAGACGGAGAAGGGAAAAGAAGCGGTAGAGAAGAGAAATGGATAAGATAGGAATTGTGGAATTGATTGTGACCGTAGCCTACAATGCTTTTGATGACTAGGAGAGGAGGACCAACAGTGGAGGTAGGTGAAGAGAGGAAAAGAAGCAGTAGAGAAGGGGAATGAATAAGATAAGAATGGTGTAGTTAAACTGTGACTAAAGCGTACCATGTTTTTGATGTTATCAGTCCGGTATCATTCCCTATATATTTTTTCTTGCCCCTGCCTCTCAAACGGCTAGATCCTGCTCTAAGGGCCCTAAGCAACGTGAACCCGGCTCATCCAAACAAGCCTAATTTTTTAGGGAAAAAATTGCAGTGGGGAGGGCCTCACCTGAGGGCCCCATAGAATCCCCTTCCAATTTCTTGTGAGCTGTGTTTCTTTGTTTGACATGTCGCCGATGCCGATTCGAGTGCGGGTCCCGCTCTTTGTTTTCCTCTTCGCCGATCAAAGCCCTCGCTGTCCCAATTCTGAGATAGAGTAGATACACCAATGCACGACCTGTCACGTGATCAAGACAGTGCCCCACCAGTCGCAGGTCGGCTGCTGCCACGGGCGCGCGGCCAAGCCGGAGCGAGAGGCACAGAACAAGGACGTGGCGCGCCTCTTCCTGGAGGCGGTCGACCTGCTCCCCGTCGACGAGATGCCCGTCCTCCTCAAGTGCGACGTCGGCGGCGGCGCCTACTTTGGCCTCCTCGACCTCGTCTCCAACATCATCCTCAGCGTCGTCTCGTACCTCGATCGCCTCGAGCACCCTCTGCTCGAGGAGTTGGCCCGCCACGGCTGCATGGCGGGGGAAGAGCAGCAGAGGGAGCCCTTGAAGAACTGGATCGGAACACGTCGACATGGAGTTTTTCCAAAAAAATTGGGTTGTGCTTCGCCGCCGGGAGGTCAAGGAACGGCCTCACCGTGTTCCTGGAGAACTACTTTCGGTACCTCACCAAGCCTCAGGCCGCGCATTACCTCGAGCTGGTCGGCTTCGACCTCGCCCTGGCCGTACAGCTCGTTCATCACGACAGCTTCGTATTGCCCTGCGCCATCCCCGATCCCAGCAGCTACAGGACGCAGGCAGCTCTCAAGTTGGCCGCGCATGAGGCCGGGCTCTGGGCGCCCAAGGATGACTTCGTGCTTCTCACCACCTCCCGGTACCCCCACAACCCGCTCGAGAAGGCCACCGCACTGCTGCTGATGAGGGGAAAGCGAAAGCTCCGCCGATCCGACATTGACATGATGCGCTTCTTGATGCGGTGGCGGTCGGATGATTGCCCTGACGAGGGTGATCCTAATCTTGCACACCTCACCGTGCTCCAGTGTCCGGAGGATGTGCCGTCCATGACGACCGTCTGCTTGGAGCCGGCGCCCAGCCTAACGAGGAGCCCAAGTTATCACCCCTTCTCCTCCTCCTCCTGTGAGTACCAACGATATCTCAATTTGTCACTGCTGGATTCAATCCATGTGTTCTACTTGGAGGCCCTCGCCTGGCTGCCCTGAGAAGTCCTACGCAGGCATCTTCATGGCATCCTGGTGGCCGACCATTGCTATGGCCCCTTGGACCCTGTGTCCAACATCATCCTCAACGCCCTCTGGTATGACATGGCCTTCCCTCTAGAGGTTGGCGAACAGGAAGAAGCAGACATTCTCGACAACAAATGTTTTCTACGCATGGAGCGTTGTTCTCTTGATGGTCTTGTCGCATTATGTTCCGACTTCCTTTCAGCCAGTCACAACCATATTGTCTCAGAGCACGAGGCATTGGAGTTCCTATGCTACAAAAACTGTTATCTCTGTATTGAGTTGTATGAATCATCAGACATTTTTCACTTCAGATCTGCAGCCAGTGCTGCCAGATACCCCCAACCCATCATCTTTGGAAAGTTTCTCAAATCTTTGTACCCGCAAGTGGTTGTCAATTTGATGTACTTGCTGGGGTGTGGAGATTCCAAAATTACCATCGCTTATAATGAAATTCAACAAGTTTACGACATGATTAGAGCCTTCCTGCCCAAAGAAAATCCTAGGTGGACAATAGTCATCTCTCCTTTACACCCTGTTTCTATACACAATATTTTTGGAGCTTAGAATATTACCGTTTTTGAAAAATACTAAGGCATCAATATCGCTGTTTACAAAATGTAGTTTTCCGAAAATTATGACTCTTTTTTTGTTTTAACAACTGATCATTATTAGGTCTGAAATCACTAGCATCTCTTAAAATCTATTTCTTTTTGCTTTCTCATTTTGCTTGATGACAGGTCGCTGCTGCCACAGCGAGAAGATTGTGAGTAGGATTGTGCATCCAGTTTCCAGAAGTTACTTTTCGAACGACGGCAAGGATTCTACGGAGTCATTCCGAGTTTGGAACAATTTTGATGAATATGGCATCGATGTGGATCACATGCTAGAGTCAGATTTCATTTATTTTGATCAAACAAGGGACGGCAAGTTGGCACATAGTTTGAATGTGCTCAGTGCCAAAAATGATTCATCAGCATAAGGTCACGGGCCATTGGCCGATGGGTGGTATGGTCTCAAGCCAGAGGACTTGGCTTGCATGTGCAAGATATCTATTGCCACTTCTAGTTTTATCTAACCCTAGTTTCAGATATTAATATTGTTTCTGGGTTGAATCATTTGTCTAGTTTAATCCTTCACTGAAATAGAAGTGCATCAAGGGATGCTATTTATATTATTGTTGTATTTTTTAAAACTACGAATGTTGTCTGATGGTTTGGCTACTTTCCCTTGCTGCATTGGAATAACTTTCACTCTGTCAAATATTAAGTTACTGCATAATATATTTGCTTCTAAGCTTGGCAACTTTCTTAGTTTATTGTGTTTGCTTCAAGAATTGGTAACTATGAGTGAAAATTGTTTTGAGGAGGTTGTGCACAGTGTATAGGATGAGTTCCCATGCCGTTAGTATTTGGCATGAGTAGTTTTTGTTTAAATATTGTGCTACTTCATTTGTTGCCTAGGAAGTTTAAACTAATTATAAGCATATGTTTTCATTTAATCCCTCTGAATTTTACGGTTTGTCAAAGATTAAAAGTAATTGCATCATTCTGCTGGCAATTTTGAAATTAGCTTTTCTGGAATTGAGTGTGAACTTCGCAAAAGTTTGAGAAATTAATCTATGTGAGCAAAAGTTTGAGAAACTGATCTGTGTTAGCAGAAGTTTGATAAGTTGATCTATGTTGGCATAAGTTTGAGAAATTGATCTGTTACACTGTTAGCATACACCGCATGGTGTCACGCCGTTGAGGTAGGGAACGCCCAACCAATGGCGGATTTAGGATTTTATGAATGGGTGTTCGCAAATTACATTGTGTTACATTTTTTAATATATGCTTATATTGGTTTATAAATATTGAAGATAAAAGTCACATTTCTAAGTATATTGAAAGTCACTAACACTAAAAATTTGAAATAATAAACTAATACTAACACTTTATTTGGTGGCAGCATAATTACAACTTTTTAGAGTAAAACTATTACAATTTTAGTTGACAACACAAGTGTGCATTTTATTTTTAAATAGATGTTAACTTTAACCCACTTCTCTTTTCTTATTTTCTATGTTAGCATATTAAATGGTGTTTTTCACACACATAGAAAAAGTAGTACATATTTTTATTTTTGACATATGTTGTCTCTATTTATGATTTACCTCTCTCTAAGAATAACAGTTAACATTGACACTTTGAACATATTGCTTCCGAAAAATAAAATATAAATATTTATAAATCAAAACCAACTCTACCAAATGATGTATGTTTTGGATTGAAAGGATTATATAGATTGCTGTGACCACCAGACTTATGACAATTGGCACCATCAAATTCTTTCGAATAAAGCATCTAAAATATCTAGATATTTCTAGGAAACTATCTGGATTTAAGATCATGTTCATGGGATCTCTAGAACCCTTAATTATCTACATCTTTCATGTAGATAAATCATCCAATATTCCATCCAGTAATTTTAATCTACTGATTAATATATGGTACTAGAAGATGATAAATTTACCAGATAGCCGGATTACAAAATTCATAGCTTAAAATCTATTTATCTGATCAACATAAATAAATATTGTACAGAAAACTATCGAATTTCTCTACAATTATCTAGTAGATGATATTTTTAAATTACTCTCATACAATACCCAAAATTACAGGAGAACAATATAGCAGATTAACCGTTATACTAGTCTTTTTCCTAACGAATACTTTTCACTTTCTCTCTAATCCCAACTCTAATCTCTAATTAAATTAACAAACATAGAGAAAATCAAATTATTACCCAAGCGAGGAGCGAGAAAGCCACGATCTCCTCCTGCCTTTTTCCCCGACTCTTGTCCCCACGGTTCGCGCATGCGTGTACCGAGGCGAAACTAACAAACCCGGTAGCGAGCGATGCAGTGACCAACGCAAGTAATATGCATGACATATGGGCATTCAATGAGTCTCTCAAGAATGGATCCCCAACGTTCAGCACAAGAGACAGACCATTGTCAAGATTTCTATCCTCAACAAATCCGCAACCTCAGTTCCTCACAGCCCAATCCCAAACCTCTCTCGTCTCTAGTTCCAGCCCATCCTCTTCCTTGAACTCTTCTCCATATCTCGTCGCGCTGGCGCCGGCTATTGCTTCGTCATTTGTCTCAAATTCTTACGCCAACGTCATTTAACCCTCGAAGCGAAGGAATTCTTCTCTCCTAGGCGTCGTCGTCGTCCTCCGCTCTGCCGAATTGATCTCTTCTTTCGCTGGTAAGGAAGCCCTAGCTAGTTTGGATTGTTCTAAGAGTGAGCTTTATCCTGAGGATCTTTTCTTTTCCGTGAGCAATCTCATCCAAATCTTCCTTTCTGGGATGGATGGTCCAGTCCATGGAGTTTGTGGTGGATTTGCTTGCTGCGTTGTGAGCTACCAATAGCAGTTTATTTTTCCATATTTTTGGGGTTCAACTGAACCCCCATGTCCCACGTTAGGTCCGCCCCTGTTGTAGTTGTGGAGTTTGCTTTCTATTATGTGATATTGTCAGTGTTGAATCACCTGATTGGATCGCCACTATGGATACCTTTTGCTGCAAAGGCTCGATTTTCTGAAGCCGGTGAGGGAATTTGTTAGCACCTAAGCATTTGTTTTTTATAGGTTGTCACATGTCGGAGGCTGAGTTAACCTGTCCCTAAGTTTTAATAACATTTTAGCCCCTATAATGGACTGTGTCATGATAGGGTTGTTAAATTCTAAGGAATTGCTCCCCTAGGAAAATGCCTTTATCAAGAGAGAGAGAGAGAGAGATAATTGCTGAAGTTTATATTGTATAGTTGCTAGGCGAATATGTAATTTATCTATGATTACTCACTTGAGGGGTTGTGGTTGAGTGATAGCATGGTACGCTATATTGTGTGACACAATTTGGTATACTTTCAGTCTGTCATAGTGTCATATGTAAGCCCTGGTCATCCTCGATTTGTAGTTCCACTACAGTAGGTATGATTAAAGTGAGATAATCGGTTTATCCATGTTGTTGTTCGATGTTGTTCATGTGATATGTCAAACTCCACCCATGTCTCATCATTAAATCAATGTAGTTCAAGTAGCGATATGTGTTGTGCAGCGAACAGTTTAATTTGTTAAAGTCTTCCTAACTGAGGTATTTGGGCGTAATTTTACTTCTACTTAATACTTGAATCACTCTGTTTACTTAATACTAGAATTTCTTGGCACGTCAAGCTATAGCGGCATGGGCAAGAAAATTTTCAATTTCTTCAGTCTTGTTCAACTTCACAGTCAATTCTTTGTATTTTTTTATATAAAAAATGGTTGCCTGTCCTGTATGTCACTAGAAAATATGCTTGCCAAATCTTTGTAGTTGAATTGACATTAACACAACACTAGCTCTAATTTTATTGGTCATTTGATCACCTGTTAATCAAAAATTTGAAATACTTATTTTCTTTGCATAGTCATGTTTCTCCCAAATTTCAATTGAGCTGTAAAATGTCTGCAACAAGTTTGTGTTCGAATCTGTTTATCTATCTAACATCCTTCTCCATACTCTTCCTCAAAGATCCTCTCAGTAACAGAAGCAAACAGTATGTAAGTTATCTGACAGACAGTCGCAATGGCACTGTAACCCCAGATCGCCTACACGAACAAGTTAGCAAGGCTGATTAATATATAGTTTGACCTTTGTGACCAAAGGAGGAGGAAGCGTGCATTATGCTAGTTTTGGCGACTGATTTCTGGAGTTGCTTAGTACTGGTAGGCCCTAATTCAGGTGGTGTGTGTGTGTGTGTGTGTGTGTCATTCTGCTTGTCAACTGGGTGTTTGTTGGGTTGGATATCTTGTTTTAGATGATTTAGGCAATTAGTTATGTTCTTTTCTATTGCTTCTGCACTTTGTATTGGGTGATCATTGATTGATATCCTGTTCTATTTACTTGACTTCTAAAGGAAGGGGCTCTTTTGTATAGGGTAAATTGTTAGTATAGACAAACTTGAGAAATCCTTTTCTCTTTTCTGTTAAAATTGAAGATGACACCAGAAGAAGTCTCTGATCCCATGTGCACACCAGCTGTTGAGGAGGAGTTGTATCCACCAACACATGATTATCTTGATATCTTGGCCCTTATTTATTCACGCCCTCCCAATCCCAAGGATGCAGAGGCTTGGCTGTGTCCCAACCCGAATTGTAGGACAGAGAATCCTCCTGTTCCTAATGTCTTCATTAATGTCTATCGCACGCAATGCATGAATCCAAACTGTCAAAAACTGGTGAGATTCTGAATACACCATGCCTGTTTTCTTGTATGAAAGTTTATCATCCATAATACCGATACAATTGTAAATACTTTTTTGAAGATCAAGGTCGCTCAGGATTTCAAGTTAACAGATTTCATTTTAAACGAGATTGACATTGATTTCCCAGCATACCATCAGCATAACACTGGTAAGTTTTTTAGGAAAAAAAATAGTTAAGTGCATTGTAGGCAACTTGGACTTGGACAGATGTGTCCTTTGGGGACCCTAAACTGAGAATTGCACATCTACCTCCAAAATTGTATAAGTGTGTCCTTTGGGGACTTGGACAGATGTTTCTCGTTCCATCTGACGATGTTTTTCTCCTGAAGAGGCTGATAGCAAGTGGATTTCCTCTAGTTGCCTGTATCATAAGCGGCAATTGCTTGTTAGAATTGGGGGCGGATGAGGTTTACAAACCTCCTAAGTCTGGTTACCCATACCCTCATCCAGTAATGGGCCACGCAGTTCTATTACAAGGACCAGGAACTGATGAAATGGGTATTTACTTCACGTTTCGGGACTCAGAGCAACTCCAAAAGATTAGCCAAAAGAAGTATCTAAATTTAATGATTTAGCTATTCTCTAAAATGAATCTCACCCAAAAAAACAAGACTACTCCAACAGGCTATCTAAACTAAAGGGCGCGCGGTGGGTCGCGTACGCGCGGGAAGGAAACGCCGACCGCGCCAAGAGGCTGGATGGTGAGCGAGGTGGGCTATCCAAAAATAGAGAGCGAAGGAGGAGGGATAGAGAGCTACTAAATTTGGAGAGTCATTTACAGAGTCTATTGGAGACGTTTTTTTCTCCAATAATAGCCAAATTTACCTTTAGAAAATGATTTAGCTCTTCTTTTGGAGTTGCTCTCATGTGGACCTAATTGCCATAAGAGGTGGTTCGATCTCCATGGCGCTGATGCTAGATTAAGACCTGGTGATTTTGATGGTTGTGTATATGGTTTTTTTTTCTGGAAAATTGGTTGTGCTAACAAGGATGAGAAAGCAGGTTCAAATACTTTATTCGTATGATTGAGCATGTGTGATTTGAAGTGTCATCACTCTCTGTTTTTGTGTTTCTTTAGCTAGATTTTTTTGGGGCATCACTAGCTTAGTTTTATCTTTGTGTTCAACATTCATGTCCATTTAATCTGTATATAGTAAGTGACCAATTTAATAGGATGCTATTAATCTCTCAGAAAGATCATCAAATGATTAGTACACTACTACAGAAATCGACATTACTGACGGTTCGAACGTCATCACGCACGGTTTTCGAACCGTCAATTTATGGGTCGATGATGATCGAAGGTTATCACGAGCGGTTTTCGAACCGCTCGTGATTATTAGATATCACGACGGTTTTAATTAAAAACCGTCAGCGATTATCGAATATCACGACGGTTTTTAATTAAAACCGTCGTGATATCTAATAATCACGCACCGTTTTAATGAAAAACCGTCGTGATACATATCCTGACGGTTTTTACTTAAAACCGTCGTGATATTCCTTCCTCTAAACCAAAATCTATTTACATTTATTGGCTAGCCTCGAAATGCTAGCCATGCCCTCTCAAACAAGCGTATAATCACGGACAAAAACATACAATTCACACATCTCATTTGCTTTGGTACATTTATGGACATAAAACATCCAATTGACATCGCACTTCATCTCACGGACATAAAGCATGCATCCATTTCGCAAATCAATTAATTGAATTGAACTGAAATATCCATTAACAAATGCACGATTACAAAAGATCTACACTTGCATTTACACTTAGTGATAAGACCAATAGGAAATCGGTGTGCGCGATGGAACCGTCCTTCGGTTGTATGACTTGAGTCGACAAAAGAACGCTAACTCGATTGAACCTCTCGAAGCTCGATCGTTTCAATGCGGTTGACGGGATTGATACTGACTGTCGATAGGAATATCAATGTACATATATATGTAACGTGATAAGTATGAAGTAATTATGGGAAGAGTGACAAACCTTGCGATTGGTGACCCTCGAGGAATCGAGAGTAGTTCCATATGTTGGCAAACGTAGTATCCACATGTGTTGCCCATTCTTCTTTGGTAGCACCGCAAAAATGGAATGTGTTAGTTCAAAAGGCATTAGTACCATCTGTTGCATAGGATTAATTAATGTGAAATAGCGAATACCTTAAAATCTCGAACATGTGTCAAGAGCCGCTGGCCCGCGCTTGAGTCACCTCCTTTTCAATGTACATCGCGAACGCCCTCGTAATTCGAAAAGGTTAACCTTAATCATTCGGAAGGAAAGAAAGAGTACAATGTAGATATGTATGGGAATATGTGCTTACCTATCGATTACTTGGCGACAATTGTGAAGTCCATTTTATTCTTACTTAGGAATCAAGGTAATATACCTTGTTCCATTTTGGTACAATTACTATTAAAATCCAATGAAAGCTCGATTGAAGGGCATAAGTACATAGTCCTTATTGCGACAACTCAGCGGGTTCGATGCAATGTACCTCTCGACGAGGATGCCTCCACGTCGATGGTAGTCTTAGCGACCAATTGTGGGTCCAAGAAACCGGTGATGAGTTCGATACTCTAGCTTTAATCAGCATGTGTCTATATATATACACGAAAGCAAAAAATTAGATATGGCATTTATCGGTATGACATTAACGGAGCGTGATTGTACACACTTACGGCGCCCAAAGATCGAGCGATTGAGGCGTCAAGAGCGTTGAGCATGAACAGCTCGAATAAATCCTCAAAAGCGACCACGAATGTACACTCTTGAAGATTGTGGTGTAAATCTTCCTCGGAGAATTTGTGGTGATACTTGAAGTCCGTTCTCCCTCGGCTTATTGGATCGCTGCATATACCACGTGTGCAATTGCATGCAACTATATGGTAGCTTTTGGAGGGCTTTTTGCTCGAGCAACGGCTCGCCAAGCACGCAATTTGCGGGCCAAAGGGTGGTACGGAAGATCATCATTGGTCTTCTTTGCTTTGCCCTTGCTTGGCCTTTGCCTCGGCTATGGGTCGACTTCACGAAGTCGACTTTGAAGGTAGCAACGGTGCAAGTTGCTCTGGCGAGAATAGGGCCGTGGAGATAGCACCGTTGTAGTATCCGGTGGTGGAACCGATCGGTCTTATCTTGGAGATGGCACCGGTGCATGTTGCTCGTCCGCCACCGGTGAAGAAGCCTCCAGGAAGCAACATACCTACATGTATACATATACATACCTACATATATACATATATAATGGTAGCAATATGAAGCAACAAGCAACAAGCATCAATAATAGAATCAATAACAGTCTCAACATGAATATGTGCTCTCAAATTGTAGGTTGCACAAGATTAATCTTGGCCGTCCCGCTACTAAATCATATACTCTTCCTTGATTGGTTATGCCAAATAATGAATTCGTATTTTGAGCTCTAGATACAAACTCTAAAATCTCAAGATCAAGATATATTTAGCATGCATATATTCAAACAACAAGTATTCATACAGATCAAGACCACACAAGTTAACTTTGCCCAATAATTCAGTCTTTTAACTTGTCAAGATTAAATCGAGCAGATCAATTTAATAACATGCTATAACCTAAAATCGCATGAACCAAGCGGCTATTAGAGCTCAAGCATTGAATGAACCAATCTCGGTATATGATTTTATCATCATCGAGCAATCTGTAGTAAACAATTAATGTACCAAATAGCAAACTAATTAAGCTCTGCAGATAAACCCTAGTCCATCACGAAAGTGCTCACAATGCGATCGTAATCGAGGGAGGTGGCGGCGAGGGCTCGACGGAGGCGGCCGGCGAGGGCTCGGGAGGCGGTCGACGAGGGTTCGGGAGGCGGAGGCGGCGAGGGGTCGGCGGAGGCGGTCGACGAGGCTCGGCAAGCGGCCGGCGAGGCTCGGGAGGCCGAGGCGGCGAGGGCTCGGCAGCGGCGGCGAGGCTCGGGAGGCGGTCGACGAGGTTCGGGAGGCGGAGGCGGCGAGGCTCGAGGAGGCGGAGGCGGCGAGGGGCTCGGCGAGGCGGCGGCGAGGGCTCGAGGAGGCGGCGACGAGGTTCGGGAGGCGGAGGCGGCAGCGGGCTCGGGATTTACGGATCTAGATCGAATAAGCTGCGCGCGCGCGGGAAAACCCTAGCGGAGGGTATATAGGGAGGTTATCACGAGCGGTTCTAACTCAAAACCGTCAGTGATATTAATATCACAGAGCGGTTCCAAGTCTAAAACCGCTGTGATAGTATAAATATCATGAGCGGTTCTAAGTGTATAACCGTGCGTGATAGTCATATTATCATGACGGTTTTAAACTTAGAACCGTCATTTTATTGATATCATGAGACGGTTCTAAGTTTAAAACCGCTGCAGTGATAAGCTTGCTGCGATGTAGTTATTAAGACAACACCAATAACCACAATTGCATTCATATCCACCACCAAACAATTGCATTCATATACAACACCAACCATTGCATTCATATCAACCATCACATGTGCATCACACATATACATAAATGCCAATACTCATATACATTTTGTCACACATTTTCACATATACATCTCAAAATCGACTACATCACACATTTTCACATATACATCTCAAAATTGACTACATCATACATTTTCACATATACATCTCAAAATTGTCACACATTTTCACATATACATCTCAAAATTGACTACATCACACATTTTCACATATAGATCTCAAAATTGTCACACATTTTCACATATACATATACATAGCCTCATGATTGTCTCTCGGACTTTGATCGGCAAAATATTTCTAATTGCAATAGGGAGCATCTGTGTCATCAGCACATGACAATCATGAGACTTCATGCCATTTAACTTCAAATCTTGCATCGAAACAAGTTTCTTCACGTTCGGAGTAACGAGACGGAACTTTCACACCATGCAAGCATCGCACGCACGATTCTGTTTTCTCACCTTGGACAGAGTGTAACACGCAGGGGAAGGTACGTTCGTCCATTATTAGTGCTTGTCGGTGCTAACTCGGGCCCGATGTCCATGTCACCAAGTCAAGCCGTGCGTTGACACCGTCCTTTGTTTTATCACGGATGTTCGAAGAGACCAATCAAGTATCGCACACATTCTTTTCTACGTGCATGACGTCGATGCGGTCGAACATCTAGGTCCTCCCAATAAGGTAAGTCCCAAAATATTGATCTCTTCTTCCGGTGTTCTTCTCATGAGCCCTCAATTTACGTCCCTTTCCGAGGACAACATCTAAATCCTTAACCATATCATAAACCTCGCGTCCTTAAATGCCTTGGAGCTGAACCATCTTCCTTCTCTCCGTCAAATTGTTTCTTCATCTTGCGGTATGGGTGAGCCCTCCGAAGGAACCGGCGGTGACGCATGTAGACGGTTTTGCGTGAGTGTCTCGACCACACACTCTCGGTACCATCTAAACAGTGAGTACAAGCTTTGGCACCTTTGTACTATGGCCCGATAGGTTACCAAGGCGGGATAATCATTTATGGTGCAGAACAATAAGGAGCGCAGAGTGAAGTTCTCTCGTTTATACGCATCCCATACCTGCACCCTTCGCTCCACATTACTTTTAGATCTTCCACCAACGGTGCTAGGAACACATCGATATCATTCCCGAGTTGTTTTGGCCCTTGGATAAGTATCGATGACAAAATATACTTTCGCTTCATACACAACCAAGGAGGAAGGTTATAGATGCAGAGAGTCACGGGCCATGTGCTATGTGCCGCTCATGCTCTGAAAGGATTCATTCCATCGTACTCGGTCCAAACCTTATATTCCTTGGTTACGCACCGAACTCGCAAAACTCCTATCGATGTTTCTCCACCGCGCGGAATCAGCAAGGTGTTTTATCATTCCATCCTTCTTGCGCTCCTCGAGTGCCAACGCAGCAGATTTGCCTCCTTTGGATTTGCAAAAACCTTTTCAAGCGGGAATTATAGGAAAATACCATGTCACCTTAGCAGAGGTCCTTTCTTCGCCTCTGTTCCTCGCCATCAACCGATTGATTGTTACGTTTGTATCGGGATGCGTTGCACACCGGACATACATGCATGTTTGCATACTCTTTACGGTAGAGGATACAATCGTTCGGGCATGCATGTATTCTTTCTACTTCCATTCCCAACGGACAAAGAACCTTCTTGGCTTTATACGTGGTTTTAGGCAACTCATTTCCATCCGGAAGCATGTCCGCTAAAAGACCTAGCGTGTGATGAAACTCTTGTCCGACCAACCGTTGCTTGCCTTCAATTTCAACGGTTCAAGCACGGCCAACAACCTCGTGTACTTGCATCCCGTGTACAAAGGTTTCTCGAGTCCTCCATCAAGCCACGGAATTTAACATACTCTCTCATCATAGTTCTCTTCAACATCGCGAAGCATCGATCCAGATTATCATCGTGCAACCTATCCGAATCCGACCCACAATCGACATCACCGTGGCATGTCATTCGATTCCACAGCGATGTCATCCGGGGCATATCATTCACTTCACCGCGATGTCATCCGGCATATGATCATTCACTTCGCCATGGCGGTCCAACACGTATAATCCTTTTTGAAACCCTCCGAATCAAGTGCGATTCAATTTGCCTCGGTTCTTAAACATCTTCACATTCTCGCGATCGGTGCATGGACAGCACATATATATCGCCCCTTATTCAACATATCCTCCTCGCGACTCTTATAAAAGCGAAACGCCATTAATGTACTCTTCACTCACACGGCTCGCGGCATACATCCGGCTTCGGTCCTACGTTACGTACATATATAACAACTTAGTATTAAAATCTAGATTAACTAATTATAACTACATATATACTGCCACATTTATTATATTGAGACTTTATTTGCTAGATTCATATTACAAACACAACGACTATTATATAACCAACAATTTTGCAAATTAACCATCTTCAATAACCACTCATGGATTACTTAGAACTAAATTGTAATGCAATTAAAGAAAAAATAAATTGCATTACTAACCATATCTAGAACAACCAGCAAAGTATGAATCTTCAAAGCTCAATCTCGCCTCTTCCCACCAAATTAACAAGGCACGAAATCGCCTAGCTTCCTCCCGAGTGAAAAAGTGCGCGCGATGGCTAGATCTGGATCGAAATGAAGACAGATGCGATGCGAGCGGCGCAATAAATGCCTATCGACATTATCACGGATGGTTTTAATAAAAACCGTCATGAATTATCACTGACGGTTTTAATTATTAAGCAATGCGTGATAACAAAATTATCACAGAGCGGTTTTTATTTAAAACCGTGCGCGATATCTGGGATTATCTGACGGTTTTTAATACGATCGATGCGTGATACAAACGTATCACGAGCGGTTCATAGTTAATAACCGTCTGCGTGATAATCCATTTTCCGCCACAAATACCACAGACGTCCTCCAAATTACAACCGTCTGTAATAGTGCTCATTAGAGACGGTTTCACAAAACCGTCTGTGATGAGGCGTCTACTATTAGGCTTTCTGTAGTAGTGGTACTACATATAATTGTCCACTATAAGGCTATTAAGCTAGCATTAGTATATACTCTCTGTCCGCACATGTAGGTCTGTCGTGAGATCCTTGCAGTTTTGCAAAACTTTAAAACATTGACCATTAATATATAATAAAGTACATAAATTTGCTATATAAAAATAGTATCAATGGATTTGTCTTGTAAAATGGATTTATAATGTATATTTTTTTATTTATATATTATGATACAAAATAACAGTCAAAGTCTTGCGTTAGAGACCATAAAATATCAAAAATAACCTTCGAATATTTATGGACAGAAGGAGTAACCAAGATTGATTGCGCTGAATTGATATCTCCCCGTCCTCGATGGCACGAACGGAACAGGGAGCAGAACACGGTGCCGAGTGGATGCATGCAGCCCTTGCCCAGTGATGCAGGAGGAGCTAGCTCGACGTACGTAGGTAGCATTGAGCGTGATCCATGCAGACGGATCAGCACGCGGAAGCAGCAGCTTGTCCAGGGCATTAACCAATTGCCGCGGATCGGCGCGCGTGGTGAAGATCGCAGCTTGTCCACCAACGTACGCGCGCGCACGGCCGCTCGAGAAAAAAAAAAAAAAGAGTCTCGGCAACATCACCACGCGACGCGATCGATTGCCCCTCGCAACATTACTGCGTGCGTACGTGCCATGTATCCTTGCTTGTTACGATATCTGTTCCCGGTAGGTACATCAGCGTTGAAGACCCGTCCGTAGTGAAATTACTCAGATGAACAACGGCCCAAGAGTACGATCCGCATGCGTTCACCCCCTTGTATGCACAAAGCGTACAACTTATTCAGTGCACTGAAGAGTTACATAACGCAGGAAAAAGGAGGGGGGACGAAGAGAAAAGGTATGAAAAACACACGTTCCATTGGCGGGATTGTAGCCACTTTTTTTCCTTTCAAAAAGTGCTGTCGTGCACGATAGATCCACGAGAGAGAACTAGATTTATAAAAATATGTATTTATAAATAAAGTTTTTTTAAAAAAATAGCTAGAGTGATATTTTCAAACTAAATTCGGGATTTGAACCCAAAATGCCGGGGGTGAAAACCAGGTACCCTAACCAGACTAGAAGACAATGGATGAAAGGTGGGATTCTTTGCTTTGTTAGACCTGTTCTTTTTTGCTTCAACTAATGGCTTTAGGCTGTGGGTTATGATTTTCAAGCTGCTCGTGAGAGAGAATACGGAGTAACAGAAATTCACGTGCGGTTTTATACTATATAAATGAAGTCGCTACAGTGTGTATTATAATCAACTTATAAACTCCGTCTTAAAAAGACACTCTATTTGAAATCTAGTTACTATAAAAAAACTGAAAACAGCTTTTAAAAATTAAAAAGAAGAGACCTGTTGTTTGTTTAGAAGCGCCTTTTTCTTGCCTATTGCACTTCAAAATGAATCTGAGCCTACAACATCTTTACCAAACCAATTTTGAGAGGACAGATTTGTGTATACTGTAATTCAACGGTCTATGAACGCGCACCTACGATAGTCGTATGTGGTTTATAGATTTTTATTTAAAATTTTAAATTCTGATTATTCGCAAGAGAAATTATGAAGAAGATAGTCGTATGTGATTTTGGCTAATCCTACTTTAAAATACCATATTATTTTAAAAGCTAGCTATATAACAAAGAGTGAAAAGACGCAGCAAAACCTCTGCCAAACCCAGCCAGAGATTAAGGGTCTGTTTGGTTGGAGGCTGAAAAAAGCTGTCTGGGTTAGGCATACATCTCAAGCGTTCGATTTTAGATGCCTAGGGCAGGATGTGTTACATATTTACCTGCGATGCCTCCAACCAAACATACCCTAACTGGCTATGCATGCTACCGCACCTTTCTTCCGAACTTGAGTCTTGAAGTACCGAGCCACGGTTCACACAATTAGGGGTGGGCACTTTAAACCCGAAAACCGAAAACCGAACCGGACCCGAATAGACCGAATTGTCGGTCTATTCGGTTTCGGTTCGAGTTCGATCCAATATTTTCATTTAATTCGGTTTTGGGTTGGGTTCGGTTTTTGCTGCAAAACCGAATAGACCAAATAACCCGAATTATTTGATATGTCTCTTGTCTCTTGAATTCATGAACTTAATATGTGATGTATGTACTTATTTGATATGTCTATCATCTATTTACTAGCTGACTACTCATTGCTTTATGCATGAATATTATTTGTTTTGTTTAGCTCATTACAATTTACAAAGATTTTGAGGGGTGACAAGGGTCCCCATCTTATTTCGGTCAATTCGGTGGACCGAATAGACCGAACAAAAAATTCGGTCTATTTGGGTTCGGTCCTTGTTTTTTTCTGAGAAATTCGGTCCTCATTTTTTAGAACCCGAATTTTCCAAAGACCGAATAGACCGAACCGAATAGACCGAATAGACCGATGCCCAGCCCTACACACAATCAAAAGAGCCATCATGATGATGTTCCCTTGGAAAAATAAGATGCAGAGCCTTTTTGTCAAGAACGAGAAAGGGGGAGAAAAGGAAGAGCCAGGATGTGAAAAGAAGCCAAACCCAAGCGCTAGCTGCACACACACTGATACACTACGCTTTCTTCAGAATCTAGATCCAACTCCACCGTCTGGCCACTCATGTCAGTCAGTCCAGTCACTCCCATGCTTGCTTGTGCACGCCCAACTCGTGCATACTCCAGCTTGTATCATCATCTCACCACCCTCCATTTTTACAATTTTTTTGTGATGTTTCTTCATTCTTGTCATGAAATGTTCGTGGTGAATGATTAAAAAAATGCCGACATGAAAGTAGTTACTCACGATTTCTCAGCAGAGGCTATGGTAAACCTGTATTACTGATTTCTTGTTTCACCTCCATCTTGACCATCTGATTTATGATCTGGTAAGCAATTGAGCATAAGCTCAGTTAGTGGGAGATGTACCTGTACACTTCCACCACTCAGATCTGAGCTCTCTTCGGCTCAAATTTAGGTGGCTATTTTCTTAATTAATTGATACATAATTCCTCGTAGGTATCCCATACAAGGCACTCCAATTCTATTTGAGCTAGCACAGGGAGGATCCACTCAATTCAGGGTTGGTGTGAACAATCAAGAGGAAAAATCAATCTGAGGCCCCATATGCAGGAAGAAACCGAAGGTGTTGAACTAATCCAGTACCACCAACACTTTATCCTAGCTCCCTGTGGACCTCTCACCTCATCATCTCATGTCATGAGGAAGAAAGCCACAATTATCAAGCACTCCACTCTCACTAACTCCTTTTCTCTCCTATCTTTCTAGCTTAAAAACGAGAGATGCCACCCACATCTTTTGCTGCCACTTGCATTTCTTTTCGCACATGATTGTTTTTTGGGACTGGACAAAAGAGTGTACACTATTACAACCATTCTTTGTTTTTCTGTACACTTCTCAAGAAAGATGTTTTACACAATACACTCCAATGACATTTGGCATTGTCCAACTTCCAAACAAATTTTATACTCCTACCTACTGCTACCACTACTGTCTGCTGCTACTTCTAGACTCTAGTAAACTTTAGTTTACCCTTGGTGAAGTAAATCGTGCTAGGAGTAATCTGGGGTGTGTTTGGTTGCTTTTAGGTAGTGAGATCGTATATCTTGGATGAGGGGAAGCTGGATGAGGAGGGTTGTATTTTGAAAAAGAAGAGTGTTTGGTTCGATGTATTTGTGGATACAAGCTGAATGAGTACGTGATTGGTAGACTGTATATGAGGCTGTATGAAGGTCTTACTCGACTCCCTCGGTCCTGGACGGGCAGATTCGATCGAAATGGCCTTCACTCCCAGTCCCGGATGAGACCGTATGCGGGGACGAGCGGATCCAGGCTTCCACAGTAAATTCGTCCAATCAAACATCTGAATTTTCCGCAATATACGGTAGAGTTAAGATCCGACCGTCCATATTCAGTAAACTAAACACACCCTGAAGAAGCAAACTGTTTTGGCCAAGCATCCATCCATCTAGAACAGTGCAGTGCAGAGCAGTGAACTGGAGTAAATGTTAAGGACAAGGCATTGGATTCGGAGCAACAATATTCTACATTTCTACTCCCACTACTCCACTCCACTGATAGGTGGTACTAGAATTGGAATGTACCCATACTGGTAGCTAGGAGCAGCTGAAAGCAGGACACAGCCGGTAAGAAAGCAGTTAGTTCGTTCTCCCTCGAGTTTAGGCTGGAGTTGCTTGGTTTGTAGGATCATGGCTTGGTTCTCTTGTTCTTGGATGGTTTCTGAGGTGAAACCTTGTTTCTTGCTCTTGTTTTGGTGCAAGTAATCTGTCATTTGAGTCGGCATGCTGTGGCTTGATTCTGCGTGTTGTTTTCAAGAAGCATTTGAACAGTAGTTGCGAAAAAATCGGGTTTTGTTGGATGGATTTGATTGAGTGGACACTATCGTGTTATTATCCTTTCGCATGATTTTCCCCCAAGAACAATTTGTTCCATGTTCTTATTCTTACAATCCCCCATCCATGCAATGATGTGCAGTGCGATCCCTTCTGAACTGTGTGATCTTGCACACATTTCTTTCCATCTTCTTCAGAAGTTCTGATCTTGCACAAATTGCAGGGCAAGAAAGTCTCGAGATCTTTCAAGAAACCAGATGTGAAATTGGCCTCCAGGGATGGAGGAATCCAAGCCGAAGAGGGTGGAACCGGCACAGGCGAGGATCCGGACCGTGCCGATCGCCGTCACGCCAGAGGGGTCCTGGTGCTGCCCGTCGCCGGCGGCGCTGCACAAGAGCCTCAAGAACCCGCACCACCATGGCAGCAGCAACAACAACAAGCAGCAGCACCAAAAGATCCCATCGGCGCCTCCGTCCAAGGCGCCCTCGGTGCAGAATGCACCATCTGTGACCGACGAATCGGGACCCAGGGAAGCTCCTGATGAGCCGAACCAGGCGGCCGAGGCGGCGGCGGCGGATAGGCAGCAAGAGCAGGCCGGCGAGGCTCAGCAGCACAAGATCTGCGTTGGGTTTGGGCAGCCTGAGACCAGTGACCTGACGGTGATGCTGTATGGGAAGGAAGGCATTGCTGTCAGGATGAGCGTGCACAGGGATGTTCTCTGCGAAAGCAGCGCCTTTTTCGCCGAGAAGCTCTCCGGTGGCCATGGTCCTCCGGTACCCTGCGTGGAGATTCATGATTGTGATGATGCAGAGATCTATGTGGAGACCGTCGGGCTGATGTACTGCGACAAGGCGAAGCACAAGCTACTCAAGCAGAATGTTTCGCGAGTGCTTCGCATCATGAAGGTATATCAGAAATTCACATTTCAGCATCTTGTCATATTGTTGCAGAGCTCATGTTTCTTAGTTTGTCTCCTGCAATTCTTGCTTAAGTTCTGAATTTTCTGAACTAGCATTGAATGGTAACATGCAGTATGAGTATGACTGCTATATAATCCTAGTTCATGTATTCAGTAGTACTACATATTCATCATTGGGAAAGTGGCTAAATTTACAGGTTGCAGAATCACTTGCTTTTCACGCTTGTGTCAAGTCCTGCTTGGATTATTTGGAAGCAGTCCCTTGGGTCGGTGAGGAAGAAGATAGCGTTGTGTCGTCGATACAGCATCTTCAGAGCAAGGCTTATAGAGTTAGTCCTTTGCTGAAAAGAGTTACTTCTGAAAATCTGAACTCACCAACCGACACTTTCTCTCATATAATGGAGATGGTATTGAAGAGCAATGATGAAAGGGGGCGTCGGGAAATGAAAGCCTTAGTTCTGAATCTTCTCAAGGACAGCAGTCGCTGCACGGATGGAATATCAGGCAACTGTTCTGAAATATTGTACAGTTCATGTCGAGGTTGCTTAGACAGGCTCCGACTACTGTTTGCAGAAGCATCTGAACCAGATTTTCCTGCTCATGTTACGCGGCAAATAACTATAGAGACAGATAATCTCCTCTGGTTGGTTGAGATATTGGTTAACCAACGAATTTGCGATGATTTTGTGGTGATGTGGGCGAGCCAAAGTGAGCTTGCATCATTACATGCAAAATTGCCTGTTGCCTCTCGTCACACCGTTAGCTGTATCACAGCGAGGCTTTTTGTTGGCATTGGAAGAGGAGAGATGCTTCCATCTAAGAACACCCGTCTTCTTCTCCTACAAGTCTGGCTGCAAGCACTCATCGATGACTACTCATGGCTACAATGCAGCTGCCGGTCATTTGATAGGAAGCTTGTTGAGGAAGGGATTGGGCAGACAATCCTGACACTTCCTTTGGAAGACCAGCGGTCTATGTTACTGTCATGGTTCGGGAGATTCTTGAAGTTAGGCGATAACTGCCCGAATCTGCAGAGTGCATTCGAAGTATGGTGGAGAAGGACTTTTGTCAGACCTTATGTCAATCAGGCAAGTTAATGTTTTATGATCAGACAGAAATTCATCTTGAAATGATAGGGAAGAGTAGTGATTTTAGCTCATCATAGATTCTTTGGGAGATTTTCTTGTCAATATGATAATAGACATGAGACCCCATAAGAATTTTGGTGGCTGGTTTTTTCTCATTGTGTAAATTTTGGTGGCACCAGAAATTTGCATGGGTGCGTGTTTAGCTTGTGTGTAAAATCAGATGCTATTCCCTAGTTATTATAAGAAAATCTCGATCAGCAGCTCCCTCTCCATTGTACTTCTATTTGATTTTTGTGATCAGTCATTTCGAGTTGCTATCAAATGTAACTATCATTTCCCTTTGTTCTGGTTAACTGAGGGTTACTTACATGAACTGTCATGTGTGTCTAAGCCTCTAAGGCCTGAATAGACAGTAGAAAACTATTTTGTGGTACATACCTGATATATATTATCTGAGGCTAGCAAGTTAAATTTACAATATTATTTGATACTATTTAACCATTGCCTTCTTTAGTTGTTACGTTATATTATTTGCTATTACATGACAGGCTCAACATAGAACCATGTGATTTGAGTATGAACAATTAATAGTTTTTTTAAGGAGGGTCCGTGTTGGTAAAATTGGTTGAATATTAAACAAAAACTTAGTAGGCTGTTTGTATTTGATCATGCTTACATCAGCTAAACTTTACTGTCAATACTCTGATCAAGTAATCATAGATAAGAGAACACACGACTATTCATCCAGAGAAGCAAACACACGACTCTTCATCTAGAGAAACTAGTCCTTCTCCAACTAGGAAAGCAGAGTTGTAAGTTTCAAAAAAAAAAAAGGAATGCAGAGTTGTATGCAGTGCATCTAGCAAAAAAACTTCTAAAAGAAATTCTTAAAAAATTAACTCAGTGCTAGCCCCACTGAAATTTCGCACGGGATCACATACTGATATGATGGAGTATCATGCAACCTGCATTCATGTTCGATATGGCCTTCTTATCAGTATGCAACCTAGCAAAAGATGGCCTTCTTAGTAGCTTAAAGACAGCTAGCATCAATGGTGATCCTATGCATGCATTTAGTACCTTTCGCACTTATCTCTCCTCATGGAACATGTATCAGCCCAAGAAGTCCTGTGAAATCCCCTGGGTTTTCCACATCAAGATGTCAACTACCCAAACAAGCTAATAGATCAAGATGGCTTAGCTGGTTCTCACCTGCTTTTCTTCAGAGTAGAAATGTGCTGAGACTTTCACAAGAGCGCAGAAACATTCAGAAAAAACCAGAAAAAGAAGTGGAGACCAGAAGTACCCATATCGAACACTTGATCTGCTTCTGTTTGTGTTTAACATCTTTGGACATTTTTAGACAGTTGTACAAAGATTTGCTTCCGTTGTAATAATGATCTCCATGTGTGGTTTAAAACTGAAAGGATGATTTTAGCAAGGAGATGTGACCCAAATTTCCTTAGGATTATCTTGCTTTATTGTTCTGTACTTTCATGTACAGGAATTTGGTAAGCTGACTAATAATTGGTCTGGTTTCAGTTGAATGAAACTAATGAGGGCATGAGAACATATGCATTGTTGTTGCCATATCGAACATGAATTGCACGTTGCATGATCTAGCTGATGTTTACTAACTGTTCCTTTTTATTGCTTTTGTTGCCAAGATTCCTGTGGTGAATGCAACAATGTTGGTGTGCTCAAATATAAGTTTTGTTTTTTTAATGGTTGGGCTGCAAGAAGCACCAAACTGTGAAGTTACAGAACCTCTGCAAGAAGCCCTGGCTGACATCCACGTCCGAAAAATCTGATGTTCAACTTCTTTGGTAAACTTTTCATGGCAATTTTTCTCAGTAATTTATGATGACAAAACCGCGTGCAGTTTCTTCGCATGTTTATTTCAGGTTAAAGAGTTCCAAGAAATGTTTCTTTTAGCTTACTTGCGTTGAGTTTGCTTGTGTCTGAGTGCTGAATGTTCTTAATATCAAAAGTTAATTTCTTTGGATCAATGTTTTGGCTTTATCACTCTTGTCTTAATATTGGATAGAGATGGTGGATGAACTTGCAGTTGGAGGTTGCTGGGGTATGATTAGGAGAAAGAAAGGAGCTGTAACCATGCCTCTATGTACACCAACGTCAGTGGGAGAAAAATGGTCTTTGTGTCGTGTCGTGCCATTAGTGGAAGCTGCACCTTAGAAATGACATGGAAAGCAACAAAAGTTGGCATTTGGTGATGGTGATGATGCTGTCATCTTTTATTAAGCGTCACTGTCGATGGCTCATGAGGTATATGCTGTGATTTCATGTAGCTCATGGAAATTTAGGTAAGTGTAAATCCCTAGCACATTCACATTCTTTTTTCTCCAAGAACCATATGCCACATGACAAATCCACAGCATAACAGTGTGGCTCAATGATCTTAAATAACAAGGGATAAGTTGGATTCTCATTTTGTGCTTTTTATCTCAGAAGCTAGCAGGCAAAGATCAGCTTCTTTCAGAACGAGGAAGGCAAACATCGGCTGAGTCATTTCTTGTCAGAGTAATTGAGAAAATGTATCATTTTGTTTTCCATTATTCAGGTTTGTTGTATGAAAGATGATTTCCGAAGTTGAATTTTGGAATGTTCTTAAATTTGTCAAGTTCTTACTTTTTGTCTAGGGATATGACATATCTTAAATAATCTGAATTCTGAGTTAGTGTCTTTACTAAGTTTCTACCTAACATGAGCAGGACCAACTGCCCCACATGGTATGTCGCAGATGCCAGAAAGTTATAGTAGAGCTTGCGTGATTATGGATGCACCTAATCATCTTATAAGCTGGTAATAATTCTAGATTCTATGGGCAGTGGTTTGCAAGTGGAATGTATTTCATTTTTTTATACAATATTTTCCATGTTCTTGATGCTGGTATGCCCTCTGCTCACATTGGTAGAAAACATTGTGCCACTTGACATGTGCCATAATATATATGCAACTATGCTGGAAAAAATCCTATGGGACAGGACCTCTCGTGAGATCCTACTTCTCCACCGTTGGATCAAGATGCCCTCCCATAAAAACTCTTCCAACTATGCTATATGCAAGTTTGCAACTTATGGTTGTGTTTGTATCTGCATGTTACTGTTATTGTCCTTTTTCTCGTATTGTATGCAAAGTAGTACTTGTTTAATTAAAGTGTTGTACAAGGTACAAGGCATGAAGTGATGAATTATCCTATTGGATATTGTTCTGAGTTGGCGAAGGTAACTAGTATGAAATAAGAACTCCAATGCTCGGGTCTTTAAGTTGTATTGTGGTCAAGGAGAAATTATATTTTATTGTTACATCACCCGATTAAACAAATTCCTTTCTAAACATAAACAAAGTAAGCAGTCACCATCTATTTGAAGAACCAAAACTATTTCATTTTCACCATATGGGTAGTTTAGGCTACTTGTTGTACAAGAGGTCATGGTCAAGTTATTTGAGAATATTACTTCTTTGATGATAAATCTTTCAAACAATTTTTTGGAAATATTTGTATGCAATGTGCACTTCAGAAATCAAGTTAGTCATTAACTTTTTGAATCCTATATATCTTAAAAATGCAAAGCCCAACTGATTATGTTCATTTAGATTTCACGAATACAGGAATCCATTCAATCTTGTCACAAATCCCTTTGCAATCTGATTAGTGTAAACTAAAACGTCTACCAGAGGCAGACCCAACAGGGGTAGCCGGGGCTGGCACACCCCCTACTGCCAACTAACCCATGGGTACTCCCCTAACATCCCTAGCCTAACCATTCATGAGAGACCATGGCATCGCAACGGCAAGCAGGAAGCGTGTCAGGGGGTAGGGGCAAGCCAGCCCTCCACCGCTGTTGCACCATCCCACCACCGTCATCGGATATGGTGCTCTTTGACCCGTCGGCCTCATATGGTCCCATGCTGCTCAAACGCCGCCACCTCTGCCTTGGTTACTCCAATGACAGCGCTAGTTCATTGGAGCTCGGCGGTCCCTTGTGCCGCTCCCGTACGCCTGCGATGCCGAGCTCTCTTGGCTCCTCGTTGTAGCCATGCTCCTAAGCCTATTATGGCGTGGTGGCTCAATGCCAATCATCGTGCTTCGGCTCCGCCACCGTCGTCATTGAGATGACAAGGTGCCAACTGCCAAGCACCTTAGCCACTCCAGCGGTGGTGCTCTCCTCACCAGTAAGTCTGATTTCTCCCCTCTCTATCCTATTAAATGGTTGTGCAGCACCACGCCTTAGAGCCAATTGCAGCGTGGTGGCCCAAGGCCAACCGCGATGCTTTGGCTCCACCATCGCCATTGTCGAGTTGTCGAGATGGTGAGGTACCAAGCACCTCAGCCACTACAGTGGTGGTGCTCTCCTCGCTGGTAAGTCTGATTCCTCCCCCCTCAATCCTACTAAATGGTTGTGTAGCATGTATGCTTGTGCTGTGACGATTTGGATGAGTGCATGATATGTACTGCATGTGTGACAGAAGATTCTAAGATGATGATTTCTAGATATATGAATGCATGCTCCCAAACGTCATTCAAACATAAACAATCACATTTTGCTGTAACATAAGGATGATGTTTAATCATCTTATCCCGAATTTGACTATCATGGATTGGTCCTTAGTGTTGCCAAGCAACCATACAAACTGATAATGTGACTATTGAGCTCTGTTAATTAATTTTGAATCATGATAATGATATAGCATCTTTAGAACAACACTATTTTCATGTATAATGGAAACTTGGTAAAGAAGCTATAAAGATAAATTCATCTCTATTGAACAGATCCTTGAAAACAAGATGATATTTATCATGGCGTTGTTCTTAACTTTGGCATTGTTCTTAATTTAGTATATTCAAGATATGAAACTTGACTACAGAAATACAATGATTAGGACTACAGAAATACAATGATCAGATTATCTCTAGTGAGACATGTACATGGAAACATGGATATCAAACATATCAATGTTGGCACTATCTTTGGTTCTAAAACATGGTGTTGGCAAAGGGCAGGGACGTCAGGCGTGTGTGCGGCATGCGGCCGTACCAAGAAGGCAGCCTGGCACTCCGGTAAGTAATGCCGGCAGGTAGCATGCTGGTAGTGTAATAGATTACCGCAGGCTGATAACACAGTATTTGGTAAACCGATGAACAAATTTATTAGCCTTTCTAAATTTTGATTGTGATCTCCCACGTCTGTAACCTTTTGCTGTTTGCACAACATTACAAGTGCGTTGCTTAGTGCATCATAAAGTACACTTATGGCTGAAATTGCACTGTAGTAGCTGAAATTTCACTGCAGCTGAAGGTGACTTATTTGACGTAATTAAATTTAAAAAAATTTAAAAATAGAAAAAATGTGATAGCTCATCACGGACAACACAAACGAATACAGAAAAAAAAAACCGAAAAAAGCTCAAAACCAAAAATCCAAAAAAAGATGAAATTTATAAATAGTAAAATATAAACCAAAAGCTAGAATTTGAAATTAAAACGGGCGAAGCCTTAATAAGCTTTGTAACAGTATATAACACTTAGCGCCGAAATATTTCACATTAAATACAGATGTGACTCCAGTGAATAGACGTGAAAAACTCGTTGACGAGTCAACAACTCCGGAGACGACCACGACTCGTCTTTCCCTCCATTCTACTGCACACCAGTACCACTCCGCTTTCTCCACCGTTCCGCCGCGAATAATTCCCTCCGCCTCCCGTGCCACCCGCCGCGCTGGCGGGCGCACGAGCGAGAAGTCGCTGTGCCAGCTGCCCAGCTGCGCGCGCAGGGTGGCGCGAGTCAGACGTCACCTCCCTCCTTTCCTTTTTGACCCGGCAACTCCTCCCCCGCGCTTCCTTCCCGTCCATGTCACGCCTTTGTTCCTTTCTACATCCTTTCCCACCTTGTCCTCGTTCTTTCCCCTCCCCTGGATGCCTACTTGTCGCCCGCTCGAGACGTCACCTCCTTCTCGCTTTATCCTGTGGGCGTTCTTGGGCCGGGACATCAAGGTTCAAGAAGCCGAGGTGTCAGCGGCCGGTGGTTCGCCTGTCGCTCAAGTAGTTGCCCCTGTCTCGGTTCTTGGTGTGCAGTCAATCGGGGTCACAGAGTTCGAGGCTCTTTTGGGGTTTCCGGGTCCATTTCAAGGTGAAAGGTTCGCTGAATTGTGAAGTTTTTGTGTTTTGATGCTAACTTGGGATTGGGCTCAGTGATTGATTTGGTTCTGTTTGATCACAGGGGGAAGATTGAGCGGAAGGTGATCGCCGGTGAACTGAACTCGTAGTTTGTTACAGACTCAAGGTTTGACGATACGAGTGCTTCTTGAATTGTTTGATGTTAGGTCAATTCGAATTGCTTTCTGTTCAGTTCAAAACCTTTCCGTACTGTGCTAATTTGCTTTTGCTTCCATGTGGGTACAGCTTTGAGGTTTTGAGCCTTGAGAACATCCTTGTTTCATAGAATCCTTGGTGAGGTGAGGGATTAACAAGTTCCCCCTTTTCTAATCATGCAATACCTTTTGCCACTAATATAGAAATATGGGCTCACTGGTGCATAGGAATCTTGCCTGATAATTTGGTTGTCACTTGCCCATTTGTCAGTCATCACTGTGTGGTCCTAATGCCTATTATTAGAGAACTGCACCTCTCTTTTGTCTAAATGTACGAACCTTGGTTGCTCTTGAAGCTCCCTTGAGGTAAGGAGGTGATCACAAGAATATTTTTTTCCTCATTGAATAATCTCTTCCTTCTGTTTCTGTTAGGTGCTTGCGATGACGAGTATTAGGTCATTACCTAACGTGGTCGGAGTATGATGTGGGTTGGTCTCCACTGATTGCCAGGCAGCCTAAGTAACTGTTTAAGGAGAACCGCATCAAAGTTTTGCTGAATTCAAAGGTTCTCAGAGGTTTCCAGGTATGTCAAATGTAACTGATATGGAGTTGCTTTGTTGCATTGGATTTGTTTCTGGTTTTTTGTTTGTTTTCCTTCTGGGAAGTCAGAGTGAAACAGATCATTGGAATGTGTGATTGGACATGTGGTGTGTCTGGTCAACGATTGCCTCTGTTCCATGTGGCTCATATGATAATGCAGAAATTCCAACCTTGTCTTGCTGAATTCAAGATCTTCTTGGATTCTTAGTTTTATCCTGTAATGTTTCTTGCTGATGCATTCTTTTAAATGTCTTGTTCTTCCATCCTCTCCTTATTTGATTCTCTGGTTAGCAACATGTTGATTGGAAAGGTAAATCTTTAGGACACATATGCCTGTCTGGACTTCTTTGAAGTATTACATAATTTATATAAGGATGAATTGATGACAGCATATTGAAGCACTATGCAGGTTTTCCATCCGCAAAAACACTTAGTTTGTAGATCATAAGTTCATAACTTATAGTGGCTAAAAATCTCTTCATATCATGGTATAATCTGTGGGATAATGTATGGTTTATACCAGTGTGGGTTAGTGGCTCGGAATATCTGTCTTCCTTTCATGATTGGGCATAGATTCAAAACAAAATTTTGATCTGTCACTATGCAGGTTTTGCCAAGTTCTTTTTCTGAATTCATTCTGTTCTCCTCTGCAGGCTAAAGGAAAATTGATCCTCAGATCAGGTCAGGATCATGGGTTGGTTGAATAAAATTTTTAATGGTTCAGTAAATAGAGTTTCAAGGGGTCATTATGACGGCAACTGGCATGAAGGCCATTCATCGGATCACATCAAAGTTAGCTTCTTGTCATTTATGCCACTATTTCCCATATGCATACTACTCATTCATTTATCCTTTCTAGTTTCTATAGTTGCTGGTCCTTTCTTGTTCATATAACCTAACTACACTAATAAGTAAAAACACATGCAGTAGAAGAAACTAAAACAAGCAAGTCATGAACATATTGTTCTACGTGATTGTTCAGGATCTGTACAATGAGTATTCCTTATATAAAAGAATGATCATTCAATGTTGTTTGTCGTGATTGCTGTAGGGTACATATGATGAGAGTGATAATGAAGATATAGATCATGCTATTGCATTATCCTTATCAGAGGAAGATCATAATAAGGGAAAGGCTGTTGGTTAGTATTACCCTGGCCATTCTTATCCTCTTATCTCTTCATTTATTCTTTTGATTATCGACTAGCTTGCCCTATATATTAAATTTATCTCCTTGGGAACAATGGCTGCAGAAATGGAAATGGTCTAGTATGGACATTTGCCGAATAAAAGTTAATTTTTACCATTTTCATTGTTGATTTTAATGTAGATACTGATTATAGTTTGGAGGAAGATGAACAACTTGCATGGGCTCTGCAGGAGAGCCTTAATACTGAGTCTCCTCCTCGTCAGAATGTTCCTGTTGAGAATGTTCCATCAGGGAGTGTTCCAGCAAAGGATCGGCCTCCGCATGTCTTCCCCTCAAGTGGATTCAGGTGTCTGTTGGATGCTACGGTTTATTTGACATTTCATTCCATATTCCCGGTGCAAATTTTGTCGTCTTCTTTTGTCTTCCTATTAGCACCATCAGTGGTTAGAAGATCCTAAACCTACTATCCTGTGCTTTTGTTTATTCATGGCTATTTCTGACTTGTGTAGGACTTGTGCTGGATGCAAAAATCCAATTGGTCATGGACGTTTTCTTAGTTGTATGGATTCAGTTTGGCACCCTCAGTGCTTCAGGTGTTTTGCTTGCAATAAGCCCATATCTGAGTATGAGGTATAAAAGCATACTATAGTAGTATATTACCACCTACCATGCTTCAATTAGATCAAATGATTGATGCTAGTGTTTATTATATGCAGTTTGCCATGCACGAAGATCAGCCCTACCACAAATCCTGCTATAAAGAGTTTTTTCATCCAAAATGTGATGTCTGCAAGAACTTTGTAAGTGTTCATCGTTCATGTTTAGGGATGAGCATGAATGTGTTAATTACAGTTAAATTCTTGATCTGTGTGTTGAATTGCGGTTATTGCATTTCCTTCCCCAGATTCCGACAAATAAGGATGGCCTGATCGAATACCGAGCACACCCTTTCTGGATGCAAAAGTACTGTCCTTCCCATGAAGATGATGGCACTCCTAGGTGTTGCAGTTGTGAACGAATGGAGGTCAGTAAAGGGTGTTAGATCCCTCAACCAGACCAGCTCCCCCAGGCTGGCTGGTTCCTGTTCCTGGAAGGAGCCAACCAGTTTTCATTAACATATGGAAAATAACGAATTTTAAGTTATGTTTTTCGGAATTAGTATAATCACTTAGTTATAAGTATAAATAGCTCTATCACTCAGTCCTGCTTTTCTTATTTAGGTTCTCAGTGGTGACCTGCAATTAAGTGCCAGGGTCTTGGAATGCTGGCTTAGTATAACATTCTATAGAAGCTTATCTAACAATTTAATAGCTAGAAAGTAACTTCTGTGCCGCTATTTGTTGTTCAAATAATTCTGCAATTACTCCTTTTCCTTCTAGTGATGTATGTGCTCAACTATTTCTGATGATGTGTCTGTGACATTTATGAGTTACGTAGAGTAATACATTTTCGTTCATCCTGAAATTCAGCCAATGGACATCAAATACATAACATTAGATGATGGGAGGAAACTCTGCTTGGAATGTCTCAATTCTGCAATAATGGACACTCCAGAATGCCAACACCTTTACATGGATATTCAAGAATTTTTTGAAGGTTTGAACATGAAAGTAGGACAGCAAGTTCCATTACTTTTGGTTGAGCGGCAGGCCTTGAATGAAGCGATGGAAGTGGAGAAAAATGTAAGTAGCATGGTAGTCAGGTTATGTGGTGTGCACACTGCTTCACACTCTTCCAACTTATGAGTTTTTAATTTCTTTCATCTCAGGGACATCACCTTCCTGAAACCAGAGGTCTCTGTCTTTCTGAAGAGCAAATTGTCAGAACGGTGAGTTTTTAAATATTGCCACATTTCTGCATTAATTTGACTACTGGCGTACACAAATTTTATAATTTGCATGTACTGAATAATACAATGCATCCAGATCTTAAGAAGACCGGTAATTGGACCAGCAAACAGATTCATAGATATGATTACAGGACCATACAAATTGGCTCGACGGTGTGAAGTGACTGCGATCCTAATATTATATGGGCTACCAAGGTACATTGTTTTAGATTTATTTTTTTTCCTTAATTAGTGAACACAGACGTGGGTCCTTCTTGAAGACTGATGCTATCTCCACAATCATCCCATAATCCATCATAATGTTCTTATGTTTGCAACGAATCCAGATAGGCTTTTCTTATTAATATAGTTGTAATGCAGATTGCAAACTGGCTCCATTCTTGCTCACGAGATGATGCATGCGTATCTTCGTCTTAAAGGTACATTTATTTATGCTCATTAATTTTTGGGGGATTCACATGCACCCATGTCCCTTCGTGTTTGTTTTAAGAAATCACTGTTACGCTTACTCTCCTTTAATGTCTTTTTTTTTTTCTGTAGGGTACCGGTCCCTTAGTCCTGAGGTTGAAGAAGGAATCTGTCAAGTTCTATCCCACATGTGGCTCGAATCAGAGATCATCTCTGGTTCTAGTGGCAATGCCGCGTCCACCTCGGTATCGTCATCGTCGTCGTCATCTTCAACTCCTACCTCATCGAAGAAGGGCGCAAAGACCGAATTTGAGAAGAAGCTTGGAGCATTCATCAAGCATCAGATTGAAACGGATCCTTCTGTGCAATATGGAGATGGTTTTCGAGCAGCCAATCGGGTTGTCGAACGTTATGGCCTGAGAAGTACCCTTGACCATATTAGGATGACAGGGTCTTTTCCATATTGATCATTGAAGTAAAGAAGGGCCATTCTTCGATTTGTCACGACGGCTGAATATTTTGGAGATTATTGGTTTAAATTAGACACATACCACAGGGTAAGAGTAGTTTACAGTACAGTACATCCACTGGTACCCTTCTTTTTTTTTTCAAAACTGCTTTCTTGTTGTCTTTGAAATAACGGAAATGTTATACAACATTCGACTGTTTTTAAAGAGAAATTAGTCAAATTTCATACCGTTTGATTTGCACAAGATTCGTCCTCATGCCCATCTCCATCTCCAATGAACACCCGAGGCTCCCTATCATATTCTTCTACGACCGACGCCGCCGTTTTCAACGGAGGCACTGAGTTAGGGTTAAGGTTCACCGATTAAGGTTAAGATTCACCGGTAGCCACCGGACTTAGAAGGATACCGAGCCGGTGGTGGGTGATGGTGCGTCAAGGCGGCAGTGGCGTCACCTTAGCCATGGGATTGGATAAGAGCGGTGAAGCCAACAGGGGTGGCAAGAGTCGACAAGCAATTAGAGGGCAGTGCTTGCGAATCTAGTGAAGTGTCACTTAGGCCCTTGCACTTCAAAATTATCAGAACGCATCTCGAAAACGGTGTCATTTAGGTCACTAGGAACTTTTTATTTTTTTGCTAAATTGCTGACATCGCAACTGAATAGAGATATGAAACTAATGTGAGCCATTTGAGATAGATTTTCCATGCCCCCAAATTGGGAGCACTGCGAAGTAGCTTAGGGCGCTAAGGTAGCAATTGAAGAAGAGCAATACTGCGAGTAGAGGGTCACACGATGATACAACTCGCTCCAGGCTAATTTGAGAAATTTCGATATTTGACATTGAATACGTGCGCCTCTCAACTTTTAACTCCCAATTTGCACGCCTTTGAAAATTTAACCCTGTCACTGCGAATTCTTTTGATTCAAGGGATTTTCTCCATTTTCGCAGTGACAAGTGTCAAAATAGAAAATGAGAGAAAATGAGGAGAATCCCTTGAATCAAAAGAATTCGTAGTGACAGGGTTAAATTTCTAAAGGCGTGCGAATTGGGGGTTAAAAGTTGAGAGGCACACGTATTCAGTGTCAAATATCAAAATTTCTCGGCTAATTTTGACGTCTAGGGATCCAAGTAACTCTTGACTACCGGTTGTGAGGGACCTGCAGTGCATCTATATAAACAAAAATAATCGATAATATTTAAAACATCTTCTTCATTTTAAGACAAGAAAATTTTATAATAATTCTGAAAAAATTCTAGAAATTATCACATTAATCGAAATAAAAATAGAAAGATCTCCACCACTTATTTTGATAGAGCCAGATTATAACGGTGCAGATTAATCATATATAGATATTAGAGTTATATAACAAATATAATTATATTTTAATTATAAATAATAGAGTTGTATACGAAAGGTAACCGTATTATGGTATCTATTCGTGCAGTTACGCGAGGTAAATCAGCTACTTTACACAATGTAAAAGGTGCATTCCTTTGAAAAAAATATTTCTGTAACTTTCTTTTAGAGAAGGAATATTTTTTCCAGGAAGTTAAAAGCCCATTAGACCAGGCCGATGGGTGGCCCATTAGGGCATCTGTAGTGTATAAAAAGAGGAGGTCTTAAGCCACCTTAAGGTCAACCTTATACATTACAGGGGTGACCTTGCTGCACCTCTAAAAAAAGCTTAAGGCTGGTCCTCAAGCTAAAGACCTGGCCACAAGCATTAAAATACAATTTTTCTTTATCTGCCAAGTGGGACCGTCTTAAGGCCCCTTGGGTTATATACACTATGGAGTTGGTCTTAAGAGCAAGTCCAATAATAGAGTCAAGTGTTTGGCTATAAGTTAAGTTATAAGAGCCAAGTTATACAATAATTTGTCTTCTATTTGTCTACAAAAGGTTTTTTTATTATTATGTGTTACCATGTCTCACATTCTCTTTTATATTCCTCCTCACATACATTTATTATCTCGAGCCCACTGCATGCATCCGTGCTTAGCTTGTTGCTTGCATGAGCCAAGCTCTCATCTCTCTCTCTCTCTCATCAGAAAATCTTGTAGCAGCTATAAGACCATTATTGGACTTGCTCTAAGGTTTAGATGGACCCACTTAAGGCCCTTTGAGTTATGCAAGTGGAGCTGTTTTGGCTTGGCTCATACAGCTCCAGTGGGTGGATTTGACTTAGCTTGTTTGGCAAAACATCCACTGTTTTGTTGCATGGTTTGCATGAGAGCAAGTCATATCAACCATACACTATCCACTCAATCTCTCTAGTTCATTAGTCTCAACACATATATGGCTCCAGCCATAACACCAACATGACCAAATAACGTGTTGCTGCTCAGCATGACGTTCACGGCCGACATGGCTGGCCTGTGCGCCGGGTCTCCTGCACGCACAGCAGCCCGAGACGCATTATTGGACTTGCTCGCTCAGGGAAGGTTTAGATGGGATGGCAGGCCACGATAAGACGGGCATTTGGGTTATATACACTACATATGCGACTAGCGTTGGGGGGAGCTTTCGTGAGCCGGCGATCGGCGTCTCCTTCGTCCGATACGGCCGGCCACCGCGTTCTCCGGCGCCGGCCGACTCGGCGGGCTGCGTCCCCGTGGAACCCCTCGCCGGACCCGAGGTACGCACCTACGCGCGCGTGGCTTCATGCCTGTGAATGACGGGAGCCGGTCGCTAAGAGAGCAGAAGTGTACAACCCCCTCCTTTCACTGCAGGGGCAGCTGCGTCGGTGTTGGAAGAGAAGCCATGGCCGCGGGGAGCGGGCCGTGGCTTCTCGCCGTGGTGGCGCTTGTGCAAAGGGCTTGCCGATGACCTTGATGTGGCAGGCTATGCTTTCAGACTTGCATCGGCAACTGGTTGGTGAAGGTTCTCACCGCCGTTTAGTCTATTCTGTGAAATTTGGTAACTGTCAAGATTGTATGGTTAATTTTCTTGATGGCTATGATGCCAATCTGGTGATAATTGAAAAGCTCCGGAATGGGGTATTTGCCGACCCATTTGAGCTACAGCATTTTTTAGAGCGGAAAGGTGAAAGCAAACTCTGAGTTAGGCAGTCAGTACAGTACTACCCATTTACACATCTGTTGGACTTGTAATTTGAGATTCTGGCACCAGCTCATTTCAGTTTCTGGCTTATTTTTACTATTCATAAATTTCGTTTTTTCCTGAATTTTTGTTTTTAACTTTTTTGCCGATTCTTTTTTTTCGCGTATTCGTTTGCGGTGTCCGTGTTGAGCTAGTATATTTTTTATTTTTAAATTTTTTAATTTAATTATACCAAATAAGCCATCTTCAGGTACAGTGAAATTTCAGTCGTTACAGTGCAATTTCAGTTATAAGCCACAACTTTTCAGCCCAACCGAGCGGGGATAAGCCTATTTTAGGTCTTATCTTGGTCAACTTCTCATATGTAGATTTAGTATAAAGTATAAACAATTTTCAAGCTTGTCAACAACACGTGGGCTTTTAGTTTTTTGCTTCCTTATTAGAATATATTTGAAGAAACTCCTATCACGGTACTGATTGTCATGTTTATTCGTAGCCTCTTGATGCCGGTGGTTATGCAACGGTTGAGTTCAGTAGCCCGGATATGCTCCTACGTTACAGAAAAAAGGAAATCCACTCTGATTCCTGCTTATGGGTGCTTAAGAATCTTGACGCTGCACCTGTGGATAAAGTTGCATGGCGCATACCCTGTGGAGACGAAGCACACATGGATTTGTATCTAGTGTCATTTTTCTTTTAGCTCTAATTTGTTCCATGTCCATGGTCCTAGCTGCCCTAATTTTTTGATGCAAGTACTGAAATTCAAGACAGGATGGATTGTTCCATCTAATCCAAAAATCAATTTTTTCCGCATGCTTTTACACATCATTACCGTCTACCAAGGACAACTCGTTCCCTCCATTTTTCTTGGAACACAATTGAATGTAATATGTATATTTTTCCTTGAAATGACGTTGCAATTGCATAGAGTGATCAGGGTTTTCTCCCTGCAACATAAAAAGGAGTTCCCAAAGAAAATCTTTTCCTTCAAGGAAGGTGCACTTTTCATATTCCTGATATAAATCTGGATCAGAAGCTATAATATATTATCATCTTGGAAGAAGCTAAGCAGGTGAACCGTCAATTGCAAGCTTTTGTAAACAATTCTACCCGCCTTTTGTCTTGGCACACTTCACTAACTGGCAGAACAATCATACAGGCTTTACTTGTTTATAATAATCCACGGTTGTTCCATTTTATTTTCAGCAAGGTTGCATCCACGCGACCCCCATATCAGGTGAGCGGTTCTTCTGTCTGACAGACTGGATCTGCTGGAGAAATCCTTACTATTTTGTGTTGAAAACATGATAGCAGGCAAGGCTGAACTAGAACAATAATAATTCGGATTCATCACTTGACTATACATATAACAATATATACAGGAGCACCATGGTGTCTGGACACCAAGTCTTCCTGTATTTGGATTGTTTTTAGATGTGTGCTAGTGTGATTGAGACTTTCCATCCATGATTAAGACTTTCCATCCATGATTGATTTAGCATGCCTGGTATATTATATACCATTACACTAGCACGCATATAAAAGCAATCTAAAGACGATGAGGCTTAGTGCCTAGACACCATGGTGTCCCATTTTAGCGTCCTATATATTCCAAACAACATTGTACTAATAGTAATGTATCTAACGATTTTTATTATCAATAATTCAACGTAACATAAAGTAATGTACAATGATAAAGAAGTAGTTGTCAAAATGCTTACCAAAATACACTAGTCATGTATTTGGTTTTCCCAAACCCAAATTGAAACCCTATCGCACAATTTGACAAAAAAAAAACAACCACGGACAATCAAATTGAATCTCTAACTCACAAATTTAGTCCCTGTGTTTGAAACAAATAGGAAGAATTGAAAAAATTTAGAGCAAAGCAAGTACCATATACCAATTTCTTGACTCTGGTGATCGAGTTTGGATCTAAGCCTCCTCCTTTGGTGTCTTAGTTCGGCGCTGGCGAGGCAACAGGAACCAAATGGCGCCGTGGCGATATAGTAGGTGAGGCAGTCAGTCAATTTCTCTGGTGACCAATGGCTGAGTGTGGCATGGCGTGTGTCTTAGCGATAGGCGGCGTGGGGCGAACAAGAATGAGGCGACTGGCAATTGGGCCATGGGATGAGTGATAGGCTGAAGGCGCGAGGTTGTGAGGCTCGGTCGTGGGCTGGTCTGGGGTGAACACATTTTGAGTTGGGGGGTGCACAATGGTATTGTAGGTGTGGATATCGATTTGGCTCGACTCAACTCACGAAAGCTCGTTAGGCTAATGAGCTGAAACAAAGGCTTAGCTCGACTAGGTTGAAAGCTCGAGCTTAGCTCATTAGGCTCATTACATACAAAACATGCAATTCAATTATGCAACCTCCATAAGTCCAAATTAGAGATAACATGGGAATTTTGATAGAGTTTTGCCTGTTATGGCAACATAGCATTACAGATAACATAGCAGCATCCTATGCACATTACAATTGACAGAAATTCCGGAAGGGTTTTAACAAGGCTAAGATAGCATTAGAAATAACAAGTTCATTGCATAAATTACTCCAGTGCACTTCACAAGTTTGTAGTATAAACAAAGCATATGTTCCCAATTTGAATATGCATGGCAAGTACTAAAAGATAACCAGCTGGATCATTACACAGCCAACATTGCACAAAATGCAGTTATCAAATACATCCATCAGCACATCATGCCTTCTTCCTAGGTGTAGTCTTCTTTTTTGTGGGTGTTTTTCTTCTTGGAGTAGCAACAGCAGGATTTTCAGGTGCTTCATTCATACATTACATAACAAATTCAAATATTAGTAAGAACACACAGGAGAAATCCAAATATCTAGTCTTGACCTCCAGAAACATGACAAATTTAGTCATAATTTTTTTCACCATCACTGATAATCACTTCAACTGCAATTTGATGTATAACATTCTAGAAAATGAAACAATAATCTCAAGACGAAAGAGTAAGTTTTCACTGATTACGCTAGTGCACTAGCATCAAATCAGAGAAAGTGTAGTATTTTCCATCTATTTTTGAGAATTCAGGCCCTTTTTATCTTGGAAGTGCATTACCCAACTTATTCGAAAGTGCACGTTGAAACTAGTGTAAGATCGAGAAGATTGACTAGAGATGGGTGAATAGTTGTTTCTAAAAATTCTCTTCTTAATTAATTCTATTTAAACTATTTTGCTAAAACCAAGAATATAATGTGGAAACTTAAATCAAATTGGTTTTAGCATAAATAAAGACTAAATTAACTAGGCTTACTTAAGTGTACCGATAATCTAAATTTATGTCAAAGATTTGTAATACTAGGATGACAAACAATTAATTTAATTATATGAATGTAAATTGCTTAAAAGTAAATTAAGCACAAGAAAATAAATCACAAAGACATGATATCTTTTTACCATTGTGTTCGGAGACTTACCGGTCTCCTTTAGTCTACATTGAGGTTAGCTCAAACAAATTGGATCGACTCCACGAATTAAGCCGAAATATCTCAATCAACTAAAATTGCTCTTCCTCCATTTCGGAGATGGGGAGCACCACACCACTCACAATTCGCTAGGACTTCTCACAATCTTCTTTGAGAAGCTCATCACGCATGATGCCCCCAACGATGTCTAGGAGTCGATAAACTCAAAGAGTAATAAGTCAAGCCTCTCGTTGACTCTCACCATGTGCAACGAATGCACAAACTCAAATGGGCACTAAGTCCAATTCTAGATGCAACACATGCACTCCAGAACACTATCCTTGCTCACAAGGTGCAACACATGCACAATTGAGAGTAGGATCTCACACTAGCTCAAGGGAATAGAAAATAGGTCAAGCAACTTCCTTTCCAAATGGCCACAAGGGGCAAAATCCTGAAAAATCAGGATTATCGAAAGTACTGGTGGAAAAATGTGGTACTTCTGCTCCTCTCGCAATGGTAAAAAAAACTAGTTGTTAGAAGCAAAGAACCAGCCGAATCGGGTGGTTTTGCTATACAATTTTCGATAGTTTTGATCATCAGAAGTAACACTCCCACATGCAGAACTACCGCTCTTGTGGGGAGGAGAAGTTCAACACACCGGTGCCTCTCTGGAAAAAACGTACCGCTACACAAGCCAGACTTTTCACAGATCGGAAGTACCGCTCATACAGAGCCGATAGTTCCGCTCGCTGATTGGACCACTCACACAAAGCCGATTGGACCACTCACAAAGCTGGTCGGAAGTTCCGATCGTTGACTATATTGATCTCCAACCACGTTGTTCGGATTGACCACACATGTCTCTGATTTCGCTGGTCTCTGACCACATTGTCCAGATCGACCACAGAGGTCTCCGACCACATTGGTCTATGACCATATTGGTTTCGACCACTCAGGTCTCGACTACGTCGACCATATCGATATTCGATCACGTTGGTCTCCGATCATACAGATCTCCGACCACTACGTCGATTTTCGACCACGTTGTCTTAATCATGTCAATTTGACCACGTCAATTTTGAGTTTTTGACCACATAGGTCTTGACCACGTCGGTTTCGACCATACTGGTTTCGATCACACAGATCTCGACCACGTCAGTTCTGACCACGCTGGTCTTCGACCACATAGGTCATCGATCACGTTGGTTCTTGACCACACAGGTCTTTCGATCACCAACAGACGCAGTAGTTCCGTGATTACAACGCCGGTAGTTCTGATCAGCTATAGTACCGCAAACTACACTGCAATAGTTTTGATTTTCCTTAGAAGTGCATATACTTCAACAAATTTTGCAAAACACATTTGTAAACTACGGTATCATGCACACAAGAATTTTCCATGATCCTGTACAAGTTGTAAAATACATTTGCACACTTTTAGAATCATAACACAAGAATTATATATATGAGTTTGAACTATTTGCAAAACACATTTACAAATATAAGCCTCATAATACAAATAATGAAAATATGGGTTTCAAACACATGCAAAACACATTATTTGATAATCTTTTTTCTACCGCTCCTATTTTGCTACATTTTTAGTTTCTATCTAAAAAAAATGAGCTAGGAGATTTGGTGCAGCAAAGTATTAACTCCACTCTACTTCTCTCTTGTCGTAAGTCGCAGCAAGTGGTATCAAGCCACTTCGTCATAATAATGCCATTATCGTTGGCTCTACCTTGAGCATCAGTCGAGCATGACACTGGTGCGAACACGGATCGCTAACGCAAAATCGGACTCGCGAGAGCCCACGAAACGATGAGTGGTCGCGTACCTGTCTTTTGACGAAGTCTCGATCACAGTAGTCTCCACGTCAGGCTCGTCCATCTGCTTGCTCAACGAGTGCCATCTTTGCTCCTCTACAAGGCTGATCGAGACCTTGCTGCCATGGCTTATCCTCGTTGTGTGGCCAGAATCAAACTCGCCTGAGTGGGGAACCCTGGGGGCAGGCCTTCGACAGCGAGAGGCGTGAAAGCTACGGCGTGTTCTGTCCGATTGAATCTTGAAAATTGCGTAGAAAAGTCACGTACGAGCCGATGCCGACGCGGTGAGTTTATCCGCATGCAGCAGAATAATACCGAAACAGAGCTCGAACAGCAGTTTAAACGCACGAAGAAATTAAAAACCACCGACGATATCGGTTTTTGCGACGTGTAATTACGGCCCTGTTTGGATACGCTTAAAATCCGATTCTGGGTAGAATTAAGCGAGAATCCCACCCAAACGCTTTGATTATTTTTCGATTCTTTCAACCGCCGCGGTGGGAAAAATCAGCATTTGCACCGAGAATCCAAAATCTCGCACCGCAAGCCCCATCGGATTATTCAGATTATTCAGATCGCAGATTCTTCAGATCGCGACTTATCAGAAAATCTTGATCAAATTAAAATCGATTTTCAGATAAGCGTATCCAAACAGGGCCTAGGTCCGCCACGACTTGGTGCGACGACCTGGTCAGGCAAAATTGCCCGGAGACCAAAGCTGGCGCACGGAGAGACACTGCTCGGAGGCTCGAGTTTATACGCCTCATCGTCGGCACACTGGAAATTTTATGGCCGAGGTAGAAACTCGGAAAGAGTTGCGGTACAAACTCTCGCGGAAAAAAAGTGTGTATAGGGAAGTAAGCGAAGTACACGGCGGGTTAGAGGTGAAAACGAATCGGACATTACCTAAATTATACTAGCTGCATAAGCGCGGCGCACGCCGCGCTAGCTACCGTGTGGACCAAAGTAAAAGAGACGGTAATTCGCAAGGAGCTTCATAAAAAAAATTGAGGATACAAGCGTAATTTTAGAAAAATCAAAGGTCTTTTTCGTAAAAAATCGAGGACTTGTAAGCACATGTACGTAAGTAAATAAGGACCTATACGTAATTCCGGAAACCTGCGGGTCGCTATCAAAAAATTTTTTATGAAAAACTTGCAGGGACCTTTTCGCGAGAAAAAAGGACCTTTATGTAATTTTCGAAAAACTCAGGGAAAATGCCTCCCCCGGCCGTACGCAAATTTGGGCGACACGCGCCGGCCGAGGGAGTGTGGGGCGTGACGTGGACGCGCTGGGGGGCCGGAACCCCCCCGCAAATGTAGTTGCTATAATTTGTATTTGTAAATGAATATAAATATAAATCCGAATATTCTCGAATACGAATTCGAATCGAATGTCCACTCAATTATGTCGGATCTAGATACCCTCATAACTTATATAGCATAAAGACATGAATGATATTTTATCCTCGTACAATCATATTTAATTGTTCTAATTCATTTATTTCACCTAAAGAAGCATGAATTCATATTCAATTAAAAAACTTATCCAACTAATTAGTCGTATTGTGATAAAATATGCATATTGCTTCGTCAAATACAAATACTGATACGAATTGTCTGGATAAAATAACATTTCTGATGGTAAAAACACATACCATATTCGTATTCAAATGTTTATGCGAATTCAAATACAAATAGAATAAAAATTATTAATCAGATAAAAAACTATATTATATTCACATCCTATCAAATACAATAACCAAATAATACAGATAATTCGTATCTATTTTTCATCCGTACCATCACATATGGACTATTGGACGCGTACGTCCTTCGGGCCTGAGGGCATCCATAGTGTATATAACCCAAGAGGCCTTAAGGTGGGTCCTATCTAAATCTTAAGGTCAACTCTATAGTGTATATAACCCAAAGGACCTTAAAACGGTCCCACTCGGCAGATAAAGAAAAATTGTATTTTAATGCTTATGGCCAGGTCTTTAGCTTGAGGATCAGCCTTAAGCCTTTTTTACTTATAGCCTACTTAAGTTCACCCCTGTAATGTATAAGGTTGACCTTAGAGCATCTCCAACAATGTCCTCTAAATTTCATCCCCTAAATCACTTTTTAGAGGACACAATTTAGAAAATAGAAAACTACCAACTAATCATCTCCAACAAATCCCCTAAATATGGTTCCCTAAATTAAAATCTGGGTCCACAAAAAACTACCAACTAATCATCTCCTCCCCCGTCCATTCCTTGCGAAAAAAAACGACGGCGACGTCTCGTCCTTTCTCCCCGTGCGACGGTAATATTCCATCACCATCTGTATGAGTTGTTCGATCGTATCACGCTAACAAGTCACCAAACCCATCACCTTTGTTAGCTTTTTGATCCTATCATTACGTACATGAAACATTCGATCTCATCATCTCTTTTCACTGTCCAATACTATCATTACCGTGAAGGCCATGGAATTAAACATCTCATAGGTGATGGGATCGGATGTATGACATATCCTCTTTAGTTACACATCTCGAGTTTCAGATTGTATCCGCCCGATTCAGTTATTGCTAGGGATGGGATCGGATGAATGGGTTGCAAAAAAAAGCAGAGTAGTTTTTACAAAGAGACGTGAGTAAATTCATCAGTGCATTAACTTAACGTGAAGGCACTTGATCTTGTTATGTTTGGTCCAGACTTATTGCATAGCTCTTCACCCCAGCAAATGCTGCTATACTACCAAGCATTCAGGGCATATATATGTGCAAAGGGAAACCTATAAATGACAATAAAACTTCCATAAAGATCTATTCCAAAATATACTCATGGCTACTGTTCAATAGAGCAACATCATCTGGAGATTCTGAACATAGATATTTGAAGACTAGCGAAAGAAACAGAGAACTTTGGAACCCCGCACATGTTCTATGTGTCAGAACACTCAAGCTAGAATACATATCACATGAGTACAATCGAGGAAGAACATCATGCATCAATAGAAAGCACCAAGGGTTAAAGCTGAAAAACAAAAATGATATTTAGACTAAACACTCAACAAGTGTGCAAAATTAATAGGTTTAGAGCTCACAATCAAGTCGACAACTTGCTAGTTAACAATTAAGCAACTGCAAAACCTGAATCCGATCAATTATTTTCTTCTGAAACTAGATAGTTGACAGCATAGAGTTAGGATTATGAATGATTCTCAGTTCTCAATGGTTATTGCTGATTTCCCATTGTTTTTGTGTAGGAAAAAAATTATAGCTTCTACTGTCTCATATATCAATATGTAGCTTTGTCTTCACCACCAGCACTATCACGTTGAATACGCTCTTGAAGCCCCTTGTAATACTTTCTTTGAGGACTATCCATGCCACTAGTATCAATCCTCATAATTCTCTCTTCTTCCATCATCTTCTTAAACTCGAACTTCTTTTTCTCAAGCTCAATTCTCTCTTCTTCCAACGCGAACACTTGTTTGAACCTCTCTTCTTTCTTCAGTTCCTTCTCTGCATCATCCTCTCTCTTTTTAGCCCATAGATGATCTAAGGAATCATAAAAAAACGTTCACCTTTTGACGGCTTTTCTTTCTCTTTCTTTCTCCTAAAGGTCTTTCTGCGAAGTTCGCATCATCCGGATTTGCATCCCGCTCTCATCTTCATGTGGCAGAGGAGTAGATGCAGCGTGGATGCCGCAGGCTTGAAAAGGCCGTGGTTTTCTCGCTTTTATTGGATATTTTGGAGCTTGCATCCGAATACGCCTTTCAATCCACTTTGGTTGATTCTTCAAAAGATTCCAACATTGTATAAGCGTGAAATCCTTCTTTTGCTTATCTTCACTATACAACTCGCCAGCCTGCACTATCTACGAAAAGAAAACAAATATAGAGCATTACAAATAAGCTCGAAAAGATTACAACAACATAGATGATTTGTAACTACGTCTAACCTTGTCTTCAATGGTCATACCACTTTGATTTCTATTCTCTATCCGACTTAGACAACCACAAAACCTATTAACAGATTCTTGAATGACAGTCCAACGTTTGTTGAGGGACTTATGAGAGCGATCTGAATCAAAAAGCCTGTTTGTATGGAAATATTCATAAATTCGATCCCAATATGCAGTACGTGCTTGATCTGTCCCTTGAATTGCATCCAAACTAATATTTAACCACGCCGACACCAAAAGACTGTCCTCCTCTGAACTAAAATTCTTGGTCCTTTTTTGGTTTGGCCTTTGCGATGTACTATCATCGACAATTGCAAACTCTTCCTCTTGAGAAAATAAATCTGTTTGGGGCATCAACACACAAGAGAGAGTAAGCAGATTAGCTTGACAAGCACCAGCACCCTTAATAGGGTGTGTGTGTACTTTCATGCTTTCAGTAAATGTCTCTATGTGCAACACCCTAATTTTTTGTTCTGTGTCGGCCACTGGATATATAAACATGCACTTAGAAGTATCTGGTAAGTAGTTGTTAATTGAAATGTAAAACCAGAAGTGTACCAAAGCATTAAATGTTATACATTACCAGAGTATGAAAAAATTGTTCTTGCTTGTTAAAATCAGTATATTGACAACAGGAACAGTATATGTGTATTACCATTCAATCTAATTATAATCCTACCGGACTAACCGTTGTACATCATACAAGATGCTCTTTTTTCTCTAGCTTAAACTACAGCTGCAATCACATTTACTAAACAAGATTGTGAGTATACCCTTTTGTCTCACATAATATAACCCTTTAACAAATGGAAATATCCAAACAAAATTATCAGTATACCCTTCTTACTTACTGCACATACCCTTTTTTGCTTTGCGTTAACCAGATTGTCACCCATTTTTGCTATAGAACCACCAAACAAATCAAAAGAAATGGGCACAGAATAGTTAGATTAACACATCAACGTGAACAGCATAAACTACAAAGGCTACTCTCTCATGGTCAAATTTGAACAATAAACGTTTGCATTAGTTGAACTTAAACACCAAACGAAAAATTTTGAAGAACCGAACCTTTCTACCAGGTAGATAAAAACATCAGCAGGAAAATCAACCAACATGAACTGGCCCGACCTCTCACAAGGTACATAAATGGACTGCAAACATCTAGCAAAATCAATTTACCATTACCAATTGATACAGAAACACCTACAACAATTTACACAGTTGGAGAAGCCCATGATTTGCTCATCTAATATAAAGCCCAACCTTAAGGCATAACACCATCAAACCCAGAATGTCATCATTACCAGTGTTCAGATATCACCCATAATAGAAATGACACCAAAATCAATCACAGATATAGCAGCATCATGCCATAATTAACTAATCACTTGGCCACTCCTTCAAACAAATGTGAAAGAACATACATATAGAAATTAACCCTTTCCCTAACACCACCACGGCTTTTATCACTTGATTAACAGAACATACATATATAAATTTACCTTCACCAAAAAAGGTGTACTGATGGAGGAACTCCTCCTGACTTGCAGCTAACTCCATGGTCGATTCTTCGCCGCCAGAGTGCCCAGGAGCTGGAGTGTGGCCGTCTTCGCGGATCGTCGGTTGTGAGTGTGGCAGCGGCTCGGGGGCGATGGCATGTGGCGACCCTTGTGCGCATCCGGAGGCAGGAGCTTGGACAGCCCGTGGCGGTGGAAGACCCACTCTTGCAGGGCCGACGCGGCCAACATGAGCGGCGGCTCGGGGTACCGGCGGCAATGGGGACCGGACGCCGCAGAGGATGCTCGAGGTGGGCGGCGGTGGAGGCCGCCGTGGCATCGCGGTGTATGCTCGGGAAGGCGGATATGCGAATCGAGGCGGCGGTGTGAACAGGAGAGCGACGCTCGGGTCGCGACGCGGCGCGAGCGCGAGAGGTGGACGAGCGGCGCGATGGCGGCGCGAGGAGCGGACAGAGAAGCCGAGGCGGCGGCGCGGATAGCCTCGGCGCGGACGGCGGCGCGAGCGCGCAGCGCGAGGAGCGACGAGAAGCCAAGGCGGCGGAAGGCGCGGCGCTCGGCGCGGGCGCGCGCGCGAGGAGGCGGATGGAGCGGCGCGATGGCAGGCGCGAGGGAGCCGGACGGAGAAGCCGAGGCGGCGGGGTGCGGATAGCGTCGGGCGTCGGAAGGTGCGGGCATCTCCGAAGCCACGCGGGACAAAACCGTCGAAGGGCTTTCGGGGACGGCGTGCGTCCTCCAAATTTGGGGAACGAAAAAATAGGGAGGAAGTCCTCTATCTTTTTAGGGATCATTTAGAAGAGTTGTTGGAGCTTTTTTTTACCTCTTCTTCTAAAATATAGGAGATATGAGCATTATAGAAGATTTGTTGGAGATGCTCTTAAGATGGCTTAAGACTCTCTATTTTCACACACTATAGATGCCCTGAGGCGGCTCGACGTGGGGCCCACCCCGGCGACCCAACGAACGATGAAGCCGAAATCGGCATGGCCCAAAAGTGGAAACCACCCCCACACAACACAAACGACGGGGCGAACGCATACATACAAACGATTTCTCGAGCACTTCCTCCTCCTCCGCCTCGAATCCCACCGTGCCCTAACCCCAATCCACCACCTCCCTCGGCGGCGGCGGCGGCGGCGAGATCGGAACTCACCGCTCTTCCCAAACCCCGAGGTACGTCCGCCCCTCCCCTCCGGGCTCCACCCGCAATTCCATGCCGAGCGATCCGATCGCCGCGCGGTGGCCTCGGATTCGGCGACGAGCCCTAGCTCGGTGGTTTATTCGGTGATCGCTTGTTTGCAGGATCGAACCGGCTGGCCGCGGAATGGGCGGTCGCGATGAATAGCGTGGTTCCGCGGCGGCGTTGGCGGGGGCGGAGGTTGTGATAACGATTATCATGGTGCAGTGTCTCGACGGTGTGAAGCAGCTGCTCGCGGTCCTGTTCAAGTGCTGCGACCTCGAGCTCAAGCAGCCGCGGGGGCTCGAGGATCCCCAGGTCCTGGCGCGGGAGACCGTCTGTGCGTCCGCCCGCCCATTCGATTTGCTTTGGTTGTTGTTCTGTGCCTGTGTTGCGTTTGTTTCATGGGGAATTGATTGACCTGCGTAATCGGGTGGTGTGGGTTGGGTCTGTGTGCGTGGTGCAGTTAGCGTGAGCGAGGTCGAGGCGCTGTACGAGCTGTTCAAGAAGATAAGCAGCGCTGTGATCGATGACGGGTTGATTAATAAGGTCAGTGATAGCTCATGTGAGTGTTTCATTCGCAGCTCAATTTTGTATGTAATCAGTGTATTTTGTATTTTGAGGAGGGTATTCAGGTAATGGAATATATGTGTCTGTGGTAATTGATGCTGGGTTATGGTTCTTGTTCGTTGGCATTGCGCAGGAGGAGTTTCAGTTGGCGCTCTTCAAGACTAGCAAGAAGGAGAGCCTGTTCGCTGATCGTGTAAGTCTGCATTAATTGCATGCAGTTGATAGTTGTGTTCTGCTTCTTGTTATGGTGTTATCGTTACAAATTTGGCGTATTATGTGATTTGCATTATTGGAAATTTTGCAAATCAACGAGAATCAGGGGCACTCAATAGTTAATGTTGCGTGGGCAATTGAACGCTATAGAATACTCATGGGTAGCAATACAGGAGACAATTGACTCTTACTAATTGCATGGAAATAGTATTCGTTACCCAGGATTCTATTGGCCTACGCTTTGGATATCTATGCTATTCTATATAATGCAGTAGTTTTGAATTAGGATTTACCCTTCCTGTCTTGCTTTCCTGCCAAACATCTTTCTAAATAATCTCAACCGTTGGTTAGTTATGTAAGGGTGATACCTACCCATTATCTAACTTCAGTCAAGACAATCCAATCCGACAGCAAATATTTCTAGGATTCGCCTCCCGTGGTCCATGCGGTGCCCTCTGGACCTAGTTCAGAATTTTCTAGGCTTCTCCCATGTTTTCTCAGAGTACTGAATGTAACATACATGCTTGTTTTAAATCAATAAATATTTTACATGTGAGGTTTCTTTAATCCAAAAATTGTAGCATTACCTTTGAGATGATCATTTTCTTACATTTTGTGCTTACTTGATAGCATATCATAGTACCTAATAGCCCAACGTGGAACACGTGTACCAGTTAGTACTTTCCTTAATTCACGTGTCGCAAATGCAGTGTTGTTGTATGTCTAATTGGAAGCTGAATATGTACATCGGTTAACTGATTGACCTGTGTTTTGACTAGTTATTGTGCTAAGTGCTAACAGTAGGAATTTCCTATATCTGTGTGCTTCTGTACTTGAGTTGTGATCTGGTTGTTATCCAACATTTGGGTAGTTCCTTTCATGGTTCCTACACATTGGTGCTAAATGCATTATCTGTGAACATCTTTTGGAACTTAAAATTTATTCAAATAAGTTGGTGCTGTTGAATGACTAACACTGTCTGTATGGAAAGTTGTTGCATCTATCAATTGAAGCTACCAACATCGAGAACCATATTCTATATAAAAAACAGCTGCATGAAAATTGTTGGTGAATAATTTTGCTTTTGTTTACTAATACCTGACTTCATCATGTCCATAACATTTTCCCTGCCCTTACAGGTATTTGATTTGTTTGACACAAAGCACAATGGAATTTTAGGATTTGAAGAATTTGCTCGTGCACTCTCAGTATTTCATCCCAATGCTTCCCTTGATGAGAAAATTGACTGTGAGTTCACTTTTCTTGTAGCTAGAGAATTTGGTTCTCAACTATGCAAGTTATATCCAGGCTCTAAATTATATTATTACAATAATGACTTGGAACTTACTTGAAACACCTGTTAACATTTTTATATATGCAAGGACTCACCATTCCCGAGTCCAATCAACAATTTCTAAATAGTGCGTTTGTTGGTAAAGTAGTTTTTTTAATGATCTAATTTTTATGCTATGCTGCTGCTTCTCCACTTTACTTTGTTTAAAGCTAAAAATTCTGAAGAAGCTCATGTAATCAATGCAGTTTCATTCCAGCTATATGATCTCAAGCAACAAGGCTTCATTGAGAGACAAGAGGTATTAACACTATTTGCACAGTGTGCTCCATCAAGCTAGCATGTTTGCTAAATATATGGCTTACACAGAATGTAAATAATTCGAAATCTTCCCTGATTGTCTCTGATACATGAAAACATGGTTTTAGTCAAGTTAATATTATTGTACTCTATGGCCCTTATTTTGGTTGGTTGTGGTGGACTACTGGTGAAAGAAAGGCTCAAACTCTCAAGTCTTCCATAAATGAAGTTGGATCACTGGTTAAGTGAGGGTTTACAGGAGTTAAGTAGTGGAACAATTCTTTGAATATAGAGGGAGCCTCTGAGTAGTGCTGTTGAAGGGTTATGCAAGTCAGGAGTTAGCTGTTAGCTTTTATATAGAGGTAGACTTCGACATTCCAACTTCATTAATAGTCGTACAGTTTTAGATCATGGGGTAGCAGTGATAGCTTAATCATGCTAGTTGGATTTTTTTTTCAAAATATAGGTAAATTGTTGGTTTTGTCCCCAACATATTGCACTGGGCCTTATTGCTGGGATATGAGGATTTTTATCTATTGAACTTTCGAGAACTGCTACCCTATTATTGAAGCTAAATAATTTTGCTGAGAATGTCATTCTTTTGGTTGAGCTGTTTCTGGGTGGAGCAGGGGTTCGGGGGTTTTTTCGATCTGCGTGAGAGGATCTTCTCTTAAGTTGAAATGCCCGGGGGCCGTCTTACCCCCCGCAGGTCGAGTTTTTTTTTTCACCATAATAGTTTATATATTTGGTTATCAGGTTAAGCAGATGGTTGTTGCCACACTTGCTGAGTCGGGAATGAATCTTTCTGATGAAATTATAGAGGGCATAATTGACAAGGTGTGTTAAAGTTGCCCATTTATCTTTATCTTTTATTTATCCTTGCCTCCTTGGTTATAACTTGTGTTATATAGTAATTCTCTAGCTTGTATTATGTAGTAATTCTCAAATGTCAACCCCGTTGTATATGACAGACTGCTACATAGCATCCTATTATTGAACTACACAAATACTGTTTTGTTTTGATTTTCCATTTTCAATAGAGTATTCTTTCTTACCTCATTCCCTGCTATTGTGATGGCTTTTTATGGAGTTGGCATAAGACATAATCAGAATGTCATCTTGTTGCATGCTAATTGTTACTTCCCATTAAAATTAATTTCATTTTCTTATTTTAAGACGTTTGAAGAGGCAGACACAAAGCATGATGGAAGAATTGACAAAGAAGAGTGGCGTAATCTTGTACTTCGGCATCCCTCTTTGCTGAAGAACATGACTCTCCAGTACCTCAAGTAAGATATGTTCATTATACTTAAAATAGTTTGTTTTCATACAGTTCGGTTCTTTTTATGTGTCTCTTTCACACATGACACAATGCTCTTCACTTAATTTGCATACCTGATATTTTCAACTTGATGGTTGAGATGACTGAAAGGTTTACTGCTGCTCTTGAACAAAGAGTGATAAGATTTTCATTCGCCATGTAGTGCTAGGTTGCCATTGCAATATCTTGCAAAGCAAAAGCATGTTATGCAGAGAGTCACATTCTTGAAATGTAGTAAATCAAACTTCCACTATGTAAATTGCACACGCTCAACTTTTGGGTTTCTGTATCAGTGGTTCATTTAAATTCATGCCTTGATGAAGCACTACACCGAATTGTTTGTGTTTCTGAAGACAAATGTGTGAATTAGTTAGTGATTGAGTGGTTCAGCTTCAAGGAAGCCACTTCATGTCAGGACTTCTCAACGAAATATCAGGTGGGAGCGTTCGTATTGGTTTCTGCTAATGGCCTTTGGCTAGAAATGAATAGCAGTAGCTGAAAGAAGTGACTTTTAAGGAGGACGCAAGCAGTGAAGAAAGTAAGAGGAGAGATGTGTGCATGTAACGGGAGCAAGAGGAGTGGGGTGCATGATGCACCCGTAACCCCCTGCCTTATCCTCAGAGCGAGATGGTTGTGACGAGTGGAGAAGGTGCTTCAAAAAGCCGGGTGTTCATATTATTTTTTGGCTTTTCTAAATAGAATCCAGAAGCAAAAGGCAATATGAACACGGTCATAAGTCTTCAATAAAGTGTGAAGGTTTTAAGTCTTTTTTTTAGATCAGAACTTCATATTTTTCGGGTCTCTTTTGGGTGGTCATTATCTCAGACGTGGTCAGTTCATACTTTATAACATATTTCCAATATCTATATTCTTTAGATATTTCACTTCACAAGCTAATCTTACCTTCTTTGTGCAGGGACATCACGACTACATTTCCAAGCTTTGTCTTCCATTCTCAGGTTGATGATACCTGAGATTCTTGGAGTTCTTTCAAGTCAAAACATCACAAGATAAGCTCATGGTGTTTTATTAAGGTTTTCGGTATTGGTTTGTTGGATTGGCATAGATCGCGGTGCTCTGAAGGATGTTACATGTTGGATTTGAGAACTTGGAAGGATGTTACATGTCGGATTTGAGAACTCAAATCTTTGTTGTTAATAGCCTTGTTTATTTCATTTGGAAGTTAGTATGGGCCATGGCTGGTAAGCCTTTCGGCAAAGATGTAATCTCTGTCTGAAGTTCCCATTTTCTCCTTTCCTCCCTTTGTGTTTTTGGTTGGTTAGCAATCAGATCCAGTTTTCTGAAGCTTCTGTCTTTTTGTACAAAATGGAAACATCCTACATTTTTTTTAATCTTTTGCTGGGATTTTTTCTATATTACTTTGCAATGTAGTGACTGGAGTAGAAAAAAGAAATGGACGAAGGTGTCTACTTCTGCATCTTCTGAATGATAAACAATTATCATTCTTTTTTTTTTTACAAAAACAAGGATTCCAAAATATTATCTCTACCTCGCAAGCTTTCACCAGTTTGGGTTTAAATAAAATTATAAATTTGATTTTTCAAGAACTATATTGATGCACAATATATTCAGTAATGCAAAATGGAGCAAGGAGGAGGATGTGATACTTCATATTATTTCATCTGAAGTAGACGACAGGCGTGCAGATTGGGTTCTTTTTTTTCTTCTAAAATACTTTTCCCGGTCGTAGATTATATCTGAATACGATGGCAAGTTATCTGCACGTGATTCAAATATAATTCAGTATTTCTTCAAAAAAATTATAATTTTGTGATATGTTTCGCAGCATGTATGATAGAAATTTCACAATAACAATTCTTCCGGAATTCCCGTAAAATTAAAATTATCAACCATACCATGAGCACAAATGGAGCCCTGATTCGAATGAAGAAAATTTGATTTATGATGAAAGTTAAATCCGCATCTAAATACCCAAATTCGCTATGACTTTATTTGTCTACTAGACAATATCAACTCAATTCAGATAAAAATGGCATGACTAATACATGCTCAACTCAGTTACAGAAAAACTCCATTCGGGATTTTTTTCCTATTTAATTACGCTATAGAAATACAATAGCATAATGTACATACTGGTCTAAGGCGCTATTGAAAATACAATATGCCAAAGGAAATTCCATCGGCGATCTCTTAAAAAAAAGGAAATTCCATCGGCGATATTGTTTCTACATACGCCAATTTATTAACTTGCACAAATAATAATACTTCGGAAACTACAATAAATGCCTGCTATATCTTATCTCCCATCTGGTCAGTCTACCATTGTAATCCGAAGCACATGACCGTGCTGCTGCTTGATACAAGCTACGGTTAATAAGTCATAGAAACCACGTCCAAATTCCATGTTTCTGAATAAATACTCCCGACGGCATCCGGAAAGGAACACACGAGAAAAACTAGAGTACTAATACGAATGAACCAAAAATACTGATAAATCATTTTAAAAAAATTATTTTAATAAATCGGTTAGAAAATTAATAGAGAAAATATCTCATTTATTTTTTTAGAGAGAGACATAAGCTCAAAAAAACGAAATCTAAGATATGCTCATATTGACTTCCAAAAACCGTTTTTCTACAGTATTTAGGTTTCAAACAAGGTGTTTTTTCGAGACAGATCTACTAGTTGATTGTAATTGACTTTATCATAACTTTATTTAGAATCACACATAAATATTTCTCTTTACAAATTATCACCATTTATTAATTAAAGTTAAAAACTATCCAAAAAACCAATACATACATGCCGTAAACCTACCAAGCTAGCCCCTCTAAACCCGATCCGATTACTCAACATAAACAGTGCCAACCAAATCCGTCGACTCGACTAGAGCGCACAAGCTGCTCCGTTCCCCTCCATCTCTTCTCCTCTTCCCTCTCCTCCCCCCTCTACTCCTCCCCCGAAGCGGCCCACCTCGTCACCGCCGCCGCCGCCCACCGCGAGGGGGAGGGAGCTCCTGATCTCCCCGCAGGCCGCTGCTGCCGCCGCAGGGACGACGAGGCACGCGATTGGAGGGTAGCGGGAGGTGAGGTCAGATCCGGACTACCCGGGGCCGGGCTGAATCGGCGGAGATTTCTCAGCGAGGTGAGCATTGGCGCGCTCGTGGTCCCGCTCCTCCCCGATCTAGTCTCGACTTGGTCTCTCTTTCGTCCGTCCCGGGTAGATTGTGTTGGGTTCCACCCAAGAATGGTTCTTGCGCCCTGTCCGCGTCCCGCGTGCTTAGATTGGATTGGGTTAGGTGCCTGGTTTAGCTGCCAATCTTTTCGTTTGTTCCGTGTTGGTCCGCGCAGTAATTTGTACTAGTTGTTGCAAGTCAGTTGATTGCGTCGGAGAAAAAAAAAATCAGCCTTGACGTAGATGATTTAATGCTGCTTAGGTTTACAGTCCTTACGGCCTCGGCCCTGATATTCTAGCTTTGGGATGGGTGTCTTCATTTTAGTTCAGCTGGGAATCGGACGCTTCATAGACTAACCATGGTGCCTGTGGGATCTGGACAGAATTTTTTATGCCATGTGGCGGGAATTCGTTGTTCTTGGATGGGTTTGTGCGCCGATGTTACCCCGAATTTTATATGTGGTTGCTTGCAGCAAATTTTTTTTTGCCCTTTTCTTTTGTTCTCTGCAATGCCTGCTTGGTACCCAGCCCAACACAGTTTTGCAATTGCTCGATAAGAGATGCATCGTGGCATAGGTTTTACGGACTGACTAGTAAACGGTTATTCCTACTTGCTTTGAAATTTGGGGTGTTGGAGGGTTAAGAGTTTAGGTTTACCTTTTTTATTGCTCTTTTTGTAATTTCAACGTCTAACTGAAGCTGAGTTTTGATGACTTTATACGTTCTCATTATTGTAGGAAGGAAAAGGGTGAAGTCGACACTGTAGCTGCACATCCTCAGAGGATAGATTGATGGCTGGCACTTTGATTGAAGAGTATACAGGGGATGGTAGATCCTCGTCAACCGAAGAGTTGCCAAGTGATCAACAAAACCATTCTGGGGAATCTTTAGCAGAATGGAGGTCGAGCGAGCAAGTTGAGAATGGAACACCATCCACTTCACCAGCTTACTCGGACACTGAGGACGATGATTGTGGTGTGTTGTGTAACTCATCTTGCATTTGTTCATATTACCTGCTGCAGCTTTGTCCGTGCATAATTGTTTTAATCCATCTTTTTCCGATGTTACCATCTTGCTCGGGCAACTTTGATCTCTGAATCTTTATTATTTTTTTATGAAAACAATCTCAACTGACTTGGTTGTGGTGCTACTTATGACATGGAGAACTAATTCAATGAAGTCCAAATCACTGTCCATACAATATGATGGAATGGTGAATTAGATGGCCTTTTCCGAGCTTATTTGGTCCTGTAGTTGTGCAATTCTGGGTTATTGGGCTTAGGATAACTAAACACAATCTAGTGGTCTGTAGTCTTTACTGTTCTGAGCAAATTAGGCCTCGTAATTTATGTTTTTCATCGAGCCTTTAATTTGATGTGCTCTAATGAATTAGAAGTTGGAAGCAGTGACAAATAGTTGCGTTTGAATCCCTTGAAATATATGCTCATTTCACGCAATTAGCTAGTTATGCCATGGCAAGTTATCCTATACAAGCTTGACAAGTCTTAAAGTTATGCTAAGTGCGATATGATTCTAGTGCTGAACTGATCCTCGGTATCTGATATTTATTCAAATATATCAGTTGTTGCACTCAGGTGACTGAAGAATTTAAGTGGTGGATTTGCTCATGAGACATGCAATATCATTCATAATTCATATCAGAATGCTAATTGAAATTTCATTCAAAGTACAATTGGATGGTGGAGATGTGTACACTCTAGGCATCCCTTAACATAAAAGTCCCAAAGTCCTGGAGCTATTTGTACGAAGCTCAACCAGTTTTTCTGAACCTGAACCTTGAAACTAAGGTCAAACAATTGTTAGTTTATGATGGAAATGGTATATATAAGGTAATGGTGAAGTATTAAAAATATCACCCTATTTCATCTGTCATACTAGCAAATAGTTCTGACATGTTCAAGGATATTTAGCATTGTAGTTACATCATAAACTCTCAAGTTTGCTATCGTGTGTGAATGTCATGGGGTTGGACACATATTTCCTAATAGACTATTCCTTAATTACCATTGCTTTTAAAACCGAAACCAGGTCTGGTCTGGTTCAATGGACCACTGCGAGAAAAAACCAGAGTACATACTTTTTTAATTAGCTTACAGCGGTGGGAATCGAACTCCCCACCTCATGCTTCCAAAGCAGGTGCACCATCAACCCACGTACGCTCCATCACGTGCCATAGTTAGCAAGATGGTTCTATATTACCTTGTTTCAATTTGCTCCATCACATTCCACAGTTAGCAAGATGGTTCTATATTACCTTGCTTAAATCATTACTTGTCATTTTTAACAATAGTTTTTGAATTAAAATCAACAAAAAAATGTTACAATATAATTTCTTAGTACCGTCAGTTTGACCAGTAAACCGGCAGCAGCTCACTGGCTGGTCCGGCTTTAAAAACTGTGGTAATTTTAAAAGGGACATAATTACTACCTTAGCTATTTGACAATTCTACTGGATTATGTTTATGATAATTGGACGTTCTGATAAGTTGATTTGGTTTCTACTTTCCTTATATTTTCATTTTAATCCTTATCATTTTAAAGATTTTTGCATCAAGTGTTATTTGACCTGTTGCTTTGATTTTCATGTATTAGGGCCAAGGCCTCCTGAACTATATGGAAAGTTTACATGGAGGATTGATAATTTTTCCCAAATTAACAAGAGGGAGTTACGGAGTAATTCCTTTGATGTTGGCGGTTATAAATGGTATGGTCTTCGAATGGGTATTAACTGGAGTCACCATTTCATCTTTGAAAGTTTCTAACTACTACAGACTTGTTTTTATTGTGCTGCATTTGGGCTTCTTACTTCCCTGCTAGATGTGATTTGGCTGCTAGTTTTGAATGATATTTCCAGAATAGTTGTAACTAGACCAAGGTGACAGCAAACCGAATTTATGCATCTATTGTGACAGCTCAGAGTAGTTTGCTTGGGACTGAAAAATGCAAATGCTAAAGGGTAACCATCAGTCAACAGTGAATTAGTGATTGAAGGACCTAGGTCATACCAGCTACAACACTCAGAGCACAGCTGAGAGCTGACCTTGTGGATAGGTAGGTTGTTGAAATGGATGTGCGCCAGGTATAACAATAACCTTGCACCCTTGCAGAGGCATACTGGCACACAAGCACCCATTAGAAACTTGCTGGTAGCAGCTCAATTAAGCAGTAGTTGATCTCTGTCCATCTCAATTTTTGGTTAACTGCCAATAGCTAGCATGTAATGCCATGGAGAAGAAAGGCTAATGTATCATGGAATGTGAAAATCACAGGTAGTAAAAGTGTCTCTGGTTTTTGATATCCAATTCGCTTGATATGCTTCTTATACAAATACTTTTATCTTCAATTAAGCAGTAGTTGTTCTTTATGTTAGGCCAAGCTTATTTCGCTAGAGTCTGGAGCATACTGTACTGAGTGGCCTTTTTTTCTTTTCCTATTTACAAAAATTTACATACCGAAGAAGGGAAGTGTTACTCTTTTACCTTCTCACTTTATTTGCATATACACATAGAATTAGGACATGTTCTTTTATTTATTTAATTTGGCTATTGTTTTCTGTTTATTATGTACTTTGCAGTCTTATATATAGCCTGCTAACTTTCAAATGTCAATGAGTACCATGTTTGCTTTAGATTTATAGGCTCAAGCTTTTCTCCTCATCACATGTTGAGATCTACAGCTTAATTTGCAGGTACATCTTGATTTATCCACAAGGATGTGATGTTTGCAATCACTTGTCACTCTTTCTTTGTGTTGCCAACCATGATAAACTGCTCCCAGGTAGATGAACTGTTCTATGTATTGCCAACCATGACACATTTCTTGATAGCCCAATTGTGATCTTCAATATGGTTTGCTTTTGTTTTAGGATGGAGTCACTTTGCGCAGTTTACAATAGCTGTAATTAATAGAGACCCTAAGAAATCCAAGTATTCTGGTGAGTTTGATATACCACTGTTTGGTTTGGCTAGTAATTTTGGTTGTCTTCTGCATGTGAAGTTTAAAGAAAGTAGTATTTCAGATACACTGCACCGATTTTGGAAGAAAGAGCATGATTGGGGGTGGAAAAAATTTATGGAGCTATCAAAATTACATGACGGCTTTGTTGTCGAGGATGTTCTTACCATCAAAGCTCAAGTTCAAGTTATTAGGTATCTGTTTTCTGTAGGTTTGTAGCTTCCATTTTCCATCTGTTGGTAACACGAGTCCGACTGGACTCTAGTTCTGGCATCAGTTATTTTTGGAGTTGAGAGTATCTGTTTACTATGCATAACCATGTTTGCTTCTGCATTGTAATATTTGAGGGAGAAGGCAGACCGCCCATTTCGTTGCCTTGATGGCCAGTACCGAAGGGAACTAGTTAGGGTGTATCTATCAAATGTGGAACAAATTTGCCGACGCTTTATTGATGAAAGAAGAAACAAGCTTAGCAGGTTGATTGAGGATAAACTGAGATGGTCCAGGTTAGATAACTCCCTTTTTGGTGCATTTAGTGTTTTATGACCAAACACATTTTAAATATAGTCATGCAAATCTATTATTAAAATATTTCTCTTGGCAAGTTGCAGTTTCAATGCATTCTGGCTAGGAATGGATCCAAGTGTGCAGCGGCACATGACAAGGGAAAAGACTGACACTATATTGAAAGTTCTAGTGAAACACTTTTTTATAGAGAAGGAGGTTACATCAACATTAGTAATGGACTCACTGTATAGCGGACTGAAAGCTCTTGAATATCAGAGCAAGAACAAAAAGGGGGTGGCCAAACTGATAGAGATGGATGCTCGAAGCACTCCTATGGTGCTTGTTGATCAGGACATGTTTGTCTTGGCAGATGATGTGATACTTTTGCTTGAAAGAGCTGCATTAGACACACTGCCACACCAACCATTGCCTACAAAGGATGATAAAAGTTCACAGAACCGCACAAAGGTATGGATGTTTCTCTTTGACCAGTTTGTATAGTTAGTTTATTAGGGTAAAGTCCATCCCACAGTATTTCATCTTATGGACAGTTTACTGGACATTAACAACTGTCGATGTTTTTATTTCGTGTCCAACCTTCAAATTGGAAGCAGCTTTCTTCATGGCCCCCATCTGTTTTTTTTTTAAATGTTTACACAAAGATTTAGAATTTTGAGGTTGTATTCATATTGGATACAAAATTACTTGCACTCAACAAACTAGGCATTCCTACATAATACTGTTCTGAAATAGGATCTAGGAGTCATTATTGACTAATGTCTTAATGAGTTAGAAACTGGAAAAAGGTTCTCTTTACAGCTTATGTCTTCATGAATTTTTGTTCTACGTCTGTGCAAGAAGTCGTAACAAAATCTGTGATTGTAGGATGGCAGCTCGGGTGACGATTTCAACAAAGATTCCATTGAGCGTGATGATAGACGACTTATAGAGCTCGGCTGGAAGACGCTGGAATTTTTTGCCTTGGCTCATATATTTAGGTGAGAAGTTTCTTCCAGTTCAACATGTCCATCTAGTTTTGGTATTTTGCTCCACAAATGGGTCACAAGAGTCAGCAACTCAATGCCAATTCCCATTCCTTGATGCTGCACTTGGCATGTCTGATTTTTTCTGTTACTTTTGAGTGCACGACTGCACAGGTGCTAGTTGACATTTGTGCAAGACGTATCCTGCTGTTATCAGATATTTGATAAATCTGTTTGCAGATTCTTTTTCTCAGGGAAACCAGAAATCCCTGATGAAATCTGTACATCTTACTTAAAAGTGTTAAGAGTCAATTATGGCCTGCATGCACATCTTACTTAAGTCTTGAATCAGCCGAATTGAAGTGGCATACCAGGAGGCGGTAGCTTTGAGGCGCCAAGAGGAGCTCATTCGTGAAGAGGAAGCTGCTGGGCTTGCGGAAATTGAACTTAAGGCAAAGCGTAGCGCTGCTGAGAAGGAAAAACGCATCAGAAAAAAACAGGTTTGTTTCCTTTGGCTTGTGCAACCATGCCATCTTATTCTGTCTCAAGAGGATTTTCTTTATCCTAATAAATACTGATACAAAACATCTGTTGGCTTGGATCTCTTGGTTTAAAGTTTCCGACTTGTTACCTTGAAAAAAAGTTTCCGACTTTTTTCCCGTCTGATTTGATGTTATTTTGTACGTGCAAGTGGATAATTGCAGAGTGTAGTGTTGTGACCGCATTTATTTAGTTTTTTACTGTGTATTATAATAAGTTGCATCATTCTGTTGTGTTCTCTTTGTATTTGTTGAGGACAGTTTTTATAATTTTCTTTTTCTCCCGCCCAGGCCAAACAGAAGAAAAACAGTCGGAAAAATAATAAAGGGAAAAATGAGAAGGTTGACATAAAGGAAATAGTTATACAGAGCAGTCCATCAGATGATAGAATCCTGGATGATTTCTCAAGTCAAACGGAAGAAATGACCTCAAATGCCGACAACCATGAAGAAGTGTCTGATATCTCTGATAACAGAGATGATAATTCAGAGGTGCTTCATATTGATCTTGAAGACCGTGAAACGAGTCCTGTCAATTGGGAAACAGATGCTTCAGAAACTCAAGCTACTGTGCCTGAAGGTGGTGAGGTGCAAAATGAGCAAGTGGAAAAGAGGACTTCTTTTGTGGATGATAGCTCATCTACTTGTTCATCTGACTCAGTTCCTTCAGTTATCTTGAATGGGTCGTATGTGGGAGGTGTCTGGACAAATGTCAAATCCTCATCTAATAGGTATATTTTGATATTGTTAGTATTTTCCCCATTTTTCTGTCACTTGGTATTTATCATGCTGTATTTTGTGATTCAGGGGAAACAACCGGAGGAATAAGGATACTGATACACGAACAGGGCTTGCTCAAGGTGGATCAAATTCAGTACCTAATGGTGTTGTTGGATCTGGCAGCAATACTTCTGTCAACTCAAATAGACATGAACCCGAGGTACATTCCCTCTCTAGAATGTCTTAGATAATACAGGCCGATAGGCCTTTTGCTTCATAGTCTTTTGCATTAATCTGTTAAAAGTGTTCCACTTGGTTGAATAAGCATCAAAATCAACTCATTTCAGGATGACAAACTTGTGTTACAGAAGAAGCAAAATGCACAACGGCATGTTGATGTCACGAGCCCCTCGAAATTAAGAATGACAGAGTCTTCCGTTTCTTCTGTGAGCCCAGTTAAGAAGCAACCTGTCTTCTCCCAGCAGCTGAAATCTTCATTAGAAAGCACCAATAATATGAGTTCCCGTGCAAGTGAAGCTTCAGGTGCTGTGACTGCCACTGCAACAATGTGTGTCACTTCCACCCCAACAGTTCAGCTAGTTTCAAATAGAGGACTGCCCATTCCTGCAACCCATAATGAGAGGTCAGTTCCAGATGCAAGTAGACCTCTGCAGGTGTCTGCACCCACCAAATCTGGTGCTCAGAAACAGGCTTCCCTGGTAAGCAGTGCTACTACAACCCAGGTCATTACAGTATCAAGGCCTTTGAGTGCCCCGCAAGCCCCTGCAGCAAAACAAAAGGCACCTGGTGTTTCAACAGTTCAGACTGCACCACCTCTTTCTCGTTCAAGGAGTGCAGTTGGACGGTTGGGCAATGAGCCCTCTGCCAGTGCTCCTAGCTACACTCCCTGGTCGTACCGTAATGCCATGATGGAGAAAAGTTCTGTTGGTGCAAGCGGTTTCACTCATCAGACAAGTTCATCGGAGCAAGGAGTTGCACAGTCACAATCGATGTTTGTATCATCACCTTCCATTCTGTCACCGCAGAGCTCGGCTAGGAAAGACAAATCATCGCTGAGACCTGGATTTACATTTGGAACCATTAAGCCCGAGTCACTCAACCAGTACCAGTGGAGAGAAGAGAGCTCTCAGCAGGCTAGCAGCAGCAAGAGTAGCGATCATGGGCCATTGCGTTCAAGCATCGGAAATGAGTTTGAGAAGCTCAATTTGAATGGAAGACCACGAAGCAAGCAACTCTTGTCAGAAATTTCTACCAGATTTACTCCATACCAACCACTAGGCCTGGTTGGTGATGAGTTTCCGCACCTGGACATCATCAATGACTTGCTGGACGAGGAGCAGAGTGACAGAAGGGCAGCAAAGGTTCTGCAGCAGCGCCGGCAGGGATTTGCTCGGCAGTTCTCTATGCCCAATAACGCCAGCACGCCTGATTATAGCATGTTTGGTGATCCATACCTGTTTGATCAGTCTGAGCAATACTACGAAGAGGAACTTCCAAGGTTCTATACTTCTTTGAACGGTGCTCCTCGGGGGCTAAGGGACAGGAGTTATTCACAGTTTGATCTCCCTTCATACTCCAACGGCCAGCTTGATGATATGATAGTGAGCCAGTGGCCATACAGCCGCACCGACCCCTCTATGCCGAGTTTCGGGGCAGACATAAATGGCTACCCCTATCAGTCGAGGGACTACCCGAATTCAGCCAACGGAGTAAGCCGATATCCATCCTTTCGCCCTGCCAGTGGGCCTTAGAGATTAATGGTTGCAGTCGTAATAATGTGTTGTAATCCAATCCGTTTGCTTCTGAGCTGAGTGTAATTGTAATCCTTCCCTATAGCAATGTTATAAAGAATGGCTCCTCCGTTCCTTATTCAATAGTTATATTTCTTTACTTTCTATAATTCAGTCTGTTTTGCCCTGTGGTAAAGAATCCTTTATATAATTCAGTCAATTTTGCCCTGTGGTATAGAGTCTAAAATCAGTTACACACACACACACACATAGAGTTATATTTCATTACATTCTATAATTCAGTCAGTTTTGCCCTGTGGTAAAGAATCCTTTCTATAGTTCAGTCAGTTTTGCCCTGTGGTATAGAGTCTAAAATAAGTCACACACACACTGGGTTAGCCTCTTGTCCCCGTGGTTAGGTTATGGAATAGTTGCTTTAGTTGAGTCGATCACATGGTGAAGTTGTCGTTGATGCAATGGCAGGGAGGCGTTTAGTATTACCAGCAATTTTGTTGATGCACTGTTGATCTCATGGTGAATAACCTATGATTTCTTGTTAAGTAGCAAGGTATTATTCAGTGAAAGTTTTTTTTGAAGAAAGTTATTATTCAGGAAAACAACATTGGTGTACTGTGTACAGCTGAAATTCTGTCATTATTTGTCAGATCGTTCTCTAATGTCCCCCGAGACGAAAATTCTAGCTTCACTAAAATCACTTAGGCAAGACCTGTGTGATCAAAAGATTTGGTAGATTACACGGTACACCCGTGGAAAAGCTGTGAAAAAAAAACTTGAAATGTCATATCTACTCCAATACAAGGATCAAACCATTTTAAAACTGAAGGAATGAATCTTGGGACCTAGAACAAATTTATGGAGAGAGCTGTGGGGTCTTGCAACAAATCATATTCACACATACATTGCAACTTGGGGAAAATACCATTTGCATTCTCAAACAGGCATATCTGGTGTAAAAGTGAAGGACCCGGGGAACTGCCTGCCTGGCTGCCCCAGGCTTGCATGCTACAACTTACGACTCCGGTCCGGTATATACATTTCCCGCCAATAGAAGAGAGCACCACCTACAACAATCCTATGATATCAACACTGCAAGACTGCTACCGCGGCCGGGACCCAGGGATAGCAGAGAAGCTTCCGCTGTCAGACATGTAATAGTGATTGTAATTGATTCTCGTGACCAGATCCGCAAGATGGGGAAAGTGACCCACATTGAGCTTGAAAGACAGGATCTGCAAAGGTTTCGAGGACATCAATCATACTTGTAGTGAATCTACTGAAACACCCCCTCAGACAACACAAGAGATCCACCGCTAGTAGTAGATAGAAACCTACCCTCAAGAGAAATATGACACACTCGTCAAATTGCTTCTCAATCCGATCCACTTCCATCTCGCATCTTGCCCTAACAGCTGGAGCAGTTCCACCAGTACTGAGAGTTTGTTCTACATTGTGAAAGTCTAGTGCCAATCCGAGAATAGTCTTAACTCGACTGGCAATGAGGGACCACTGCAACGCACAGGCAATGAACATTCTTAGCTAGAATTTAAAATTTCGGAAGTAAGCGTTGATTGTTATAAGAATGACATGGTACTCACCAACTTATCAGAGGCCACAAAGCATTGTCGCTGAATAGAAGAGAGATACGCCTCATGAACTTCCATGACTTCATCCAGTGTAGTAGCAGATGCCATGCCATCACAAAGCTCAGTCCATGCACTATGATATACCTAGTCAAAAACTTTGCCGTGAGTTCAATTGATACAGTCGTTAGTCTTGTAGAACAAAATTAACCAAACATGTCTCAACTCTCAACTCACTCGGTCCATGACGTATTGATGAAATGCATCAACAAAATGGAGGAGCTTCTGCCCTACTATTAAGTGTTGTTTGAAATTATGTGCTGTGCTGCCTCTGCCCTGCCAACAGAAAAGGGTTGATACATCAGAATGGAGCTCTCATGCTGATAAGCTAGAGCAGATCCACGTATCCAACTCTCACACTATCAACTTAAAATCTTTCGAAGTTATCAAAGAAAACCTTGCAAAAAAAAAAGCAAGTAGCATAAGATGATAACAAAATGATCAGATGGATGAGTACCTTCCACATCCACTTTCTGGTTTCGTCCAAAACAAACTTTGCGCGCTTGACCTTCAGTAAGAATCCCATGACCTGATCCAGCAAAATGGCCAGATCCATTATATACATGGAACTCGATTAAATACTTATATAGTAGAAAGTAAGTAATTACCTGATTATACTTCTTCAGAGCGTCAGTATTAGCAATTAGATCGAGAGGCCAAGACACCTGCCACCACCAACATACATGAAGAGTCACACACAGCAAAGAACGCAGATAAACCTTGTAATTATTTGGTCCATACCTTATACGTAAAATTAAGCACATCAAGTGCATCAATGCCCAAACCTTGCGCACGACCTTTTCTGGAAGTTGATGCATTTTCCTCGTCAATGCGTGTGTCATGCTTTGCTAATGAAACAACCAAAGAATCTGGCGCAGTTAAGAGCATTTTGTCAGCTGAATTTCTTATGGATTCCTGCAAGCAAGTATTAACATAAGAGTACTGATGGGACATAAATATCAATCACAGAGTAGATTTGCAAAATAAATCACCTGCAACAAAGTATTCAACTCAAAATCGTCATCCCAGGAATTCCCTTTATCAAGCTTATCGAAAATTGTTATCAGAAACTGCTGCAGCATGTCACCTGAAGGCTCAAGTTGGATCATTAGAATCATATTTATTTATTTACTCATTTTCAAAAGAATATTTATTTCTGAAGTGAAAAAGGCACCCTTCTCACCTTCTGTGCGGTAAAATTTTTTTTTTGATGGACAAGCACTAGTAAAAAGTTAAAAACGACTAGATGATGACAAACCTGATCCTAGCAAATAAATAGCACGTAATACAAATAGTTCATCCATTAATCTCCATTCACCCATTAGCTTGGACAGGATTTGCTTGCCAATATGATCCACCTAACAAGGGAGAAGAAAGCACAAATCTGTTACACAGATGGACTAACAAGAAATAGAACGCAAATATAACTTTTGAGCATACCTGTCTCTTTATACATTTCGAAAGGCATTCTTGGATGATACCCACTGGTTGAAGAGGATCTTTCAAACTCATGTTCTGAATAAACTTCAGAGCTCTTGATGCAAGTGTACTATCTTTCTGCAAAGGTAAGATCTCCGAGAGCAGGACATTTTCCTGAAGGGAAATGGGGTTAGACCTAATTAGAAAACATGAAGAACAAACTATACTTCAGAAGCAACTCTTACATTTACACAAGGAAGAAGAGTTGGAAATGCATAGAGGTCCTCCAAGGTCCTTCTGTCATCCTCTTGACGGACATATTCCAAATCATCAAACTGAAAACCAAACTTATAATCAGTTCCATCTAGTCTGGGGAAAGGGGTTGTAGTGTCACCACCAGTGCTAGTTCCGTCCGAATGTCCAACACCAAATATAGCTCTCCGCATGTTCTCATCATTCAGCGGAGGAAGATCAAAACTTTTAGAGATATTCAAGTCACTCCAAGAGTGTGGATTGCTGTGCAACAAATTTCCGCAAGCAGTGATGGCTGGATTTTCATAGCAAAATTGATTGAAATGCCTTTCTACTGCATTGGAAGATGCATCTTTAGGGTATCCATGGACAAATGTTGGATCCCTCACAACACCATTTCTGGACAAGGTTTTCTCCATACCATCATATTTTCTTCCTGATATAGCATCTCTTAGGAGCTTTAACCAAACCTTTTCAGAGCAGTTTTCTGCACATGTCTCCTCTGTTCCTTGCATGTTACTCTTACTTTCCACAAAAGCTTTGTTAACTGGAGCACTATCAGCATACAGCTTTCTTAAGTATTCATAAACATGGTCACCATTTTCTAACAGACCAGATAGGCATATCAAGAAAATCTCAGACAAGGTTAAGAGTCCCATTTCGCGAGCATCATGTCCAAACTGACTTGTAGATTCTTCAAGCGCATCTTCGCATCTTAGATGCCCATCCTGGATTCCAAAGTTTGAGATATCTGGACAACATCTCTGTGCTGGACAAAATCTCTGTTGACTACTGTAATTGGAGTGCTGATCAACATTAAACCTATTTATGCCTTCATGAGTTTGAATCTGAAGTGCGCCTTGAACATGCTGAACAAGCTGAAATGATTTTCCAGCAGATACAATGGCCCTTGCAATATCCTTCAAGAACACTGGGCATAATATATCCACACAACCTTGATTAGTGGCTTTGAAGCAAGTTCCTGCAGTAGTTTGTTCCTGGTTGCTTGATTCCTTTTTCCTGATATATTCACTATCAGTTAAAGTTGATGAACTGTCAGCTTGTAATCCTCTTACTCTGAGAATATAGCTCATTTCCCAGAAGGCCGGTTGATCTATCGTAACAGCTTTATTTGCATAAAAGAACATCTACAGAAGAGAGATTCACAAATCACAACAGTCAAACCTTCAAAATTCACGTGACACCTTAGAGGATAGCCACTTTAAAAAATGAAATATCTTTATTGAATTCCTACATGATACATTAAGCTGGTATAATCAAGGTAATGTTTAACTACATGATATCACACAGTAAGTCAGTAACCCTCCAGCGGTCATGTTTTAAAAAGGGCAAGGGTTCATAAGACTTACAAAACTTTAGAATTATTCCAAGAAAAAGAAACATTTCAGACATCAAAGAGTAATAACGAGTATGGGTTCAGGAACCCAGCCAGCCCAACCAAGAAGAAGAAGAAGAAGCAAATAATCATATACGTCTTTGCAGAAGTCTACAAGGTTTATAGCATAACCATCATACTCTCATGGTTTAAGTTTAATCGTGAGGAATACAAGTAGCTAAGATCAAGCAAAGAAGATAGGCCATTCTTATAGTAGTGTTTCAGTGTTTGACACTGACATATTAGAGCAACCTTTGATGTTATGAGTTATCTCTCAAAAAGCAGTTACGAAAGGTGTTCCTTCAATACCTCTTCATAAGGGTCATCAAGAATACCATCATAAAGCCAGGAATCAAGACACTGAAGATAAGGTAACAAGCTTCCAGCGAATATCACTAGCAGCATATGATATGGTTCACCCTGGAATTTATACAGATTTAAAATGTAATGTTAGTGAACATTCTGAAAAGAAGCATAAACAATCACATATTTGGAAAATTAGATCGTGTTGCAACCTCGCCATCTTCCACGAGACAGAATTCATTTAACTTCTTAAAAAGATGGTTCACAATATGAACCACCACTTCGCTAGCTGCCATGTTTGCGCCAGAATTCCAAAATCCATCTGGCACAGCTCCATGAACAACTTGATACAAATGTTCTGCTCCAGAACATAAACTGCAAGAAATTTTATATCATTGGTTAATGATGGCTACAAATCTAATTATGTCAAGTGCTAAAGATTGCTAAATGAGTTGTCATTTGTATGGTCCTTTTTTTCTTCTCAAGAACTATCCCAAAAGAAAAAAGAAAGAAAGAAACGGTAGGAAGTTCTCTGTCACCGCATATTACACATGATTGCTAATCTCTCTAAAATCTACTAACATACTTCATCACTAAAGGTGAACCTAGTTACCCATTAGTATAACACAAGCGCTCAGAGGTCCTAGACTAAAATGCGCACATACAAAGACCAAAATGCGAACATACAAATGAACTGCAAAAATGGAGGAGGAAGATTAACAAACTATCCTACTAAAGTTTGACCTTGACATAGAATCAGTCAATCCCAGAAGAGTTATAGTCCGATCCACTGCAAGAAACAACTGCTCTTCCTCCTTGAGAGTTGCTTCGCGAAGCCTCTGGTGTTAAAATGACAACCAGCATAGGAATTTGGGAATCAGCAAAAATTATCTATTGAGACTAGACAAAATGTAACCTCAATAAATATACGATAGCGTGAGTTGCAACCTCACCGTAAGCCAAGAATGGACTGAACTAGCAAAGGCGTTCAGCGTTGGAGTTCCGTGACCGCACGACCTAACCTTCCCAACAAAGAGCTCTACTTGCTTCATGCATGTCGCAGCAAACAGGAAAGGATTCAGCACGGATCTGAGGCTCGTCTGCGACAGATGCGACACATACGTCCCCGCTTTCTCGCAGTACCCCGGCACATTCTTGTTCCAGTAGAGAAATGCCGTGTCGAAACCTAGGAGCACTTGGAAGACACTTTTAACCTGGAAATGCATGAAGACATTACAGTACAGTACATGAGCATGAACCTGAAAGAAGTATAGCACCGATCCACACAAAAAGAAACCACAAGGTAATGGAATTCCTACCAACTCATGTTCTTCTGTCCTCAATTCCGGCACCGGCGCCGCGTGAGGAAGGCCCTTGGAGACGCTAAGCTGAAGATTATGTATGAAGCTCTGGGCAACATCGGTCTCCAGCGACTCTGCGGTTTGATGAGAAAGAACCATGGGTGGATGAAGGCCCTATCAATGGACAGTGGGAATGGGATGGGGTCAACTTAGATCGATCGATCTTGAAGAAGATGAAGAGAGATCTGGTTGGATTGGATTGTTCACAGCAAAGAAAAGACCGGAGCAAAAAGAACAACAATCCAAGCAAGCTAGGGCTTCCTTACCAAGAATCCAAGTCCGGATGGATCTTCACTGAGGAAGAGGAGGTCTCAGAGGTAGGGAAGAGGAGAAGACACCAAGAGAAAGGAGGGTGGGAGCTCGATTAATCGGTCGGAATGGAGGAGACGGCGGCGGCGGCGCGGCCTGTCGAGAAAGAGTAGGCGGGGAGGTGCGAAATTTTTTTGTAGGGATAATCCATTTTTTATTCGAAATTACATAAATATACCCGCGGGAAAAATTTTTACAAAAATAGGCTCCAGTCGCCTAATGGTTGAGCGACTGGAGCCTTTCGCCCAACCAGATCGCGACACAACATTTGTCGCTGCACAATGGAGCGACTGTATCTAGTCGCTGTGCCGTATAACGACTTACAAGTTGTCGCCGTTTCGTTAGGCGACTGCATATGCAATCGCCATCCCGTTAGGTGACTGCATGGCAACTGCATGGCGGCTGCACGTAGCCCCCGTGATTGTTTTAGATTTTGTGAATTTTGTAATGTTCAACGGGTAAGAAATATGGTGAAGTTGTAATAAAAGTTTATATTCATTGTATATTGTAGGTGTGTAAAAAATTTTAGAAACTTTTTTTTTATGAAAGATTGAGTAGAGAACGATCGATAATACACTGTTAAGTGAGATAGTTTATGTGCGGAGAAGAGATGATAGACTTATGTAAATTTAAATAAACTTTATAATATAACTGTGAGTAACATGCCGCATATTTTTTTCATTACATCCATAACATATATAGCATCTGCAGCACACCTCACTCGCCACCCTGGTGTGCCCCATCACCGCGTCCGCGTCCTCCTATACGGCCCCGCTTGGCCCTCCTCCGGTGCAATGGGTTACGGGGCTCCGAAAAAGTAAAACGAGCAGGAGGGTGTCATCCCGCCCCTGCGCTGGTGGAGTCAGCTGCACCTCTGGCTGTGTGCCCTCCGGCACCGGGAGGCACGCGAGAGAACCTCCGTCTGCGTCGAGAATCGCCCGAGCCACTCCGCAAAAATCGGTCCACATCGTCCTAGGCCGGGGAGACGCCTAGCTGCTGGTAAGTATCTGCAATAGTAATATCGTTAGTTCGTTGCATGTCGTCTTGAGATAAAAACGAGATCAGACGATGCGTACCTGTAGCTGGCGCCATCGAGGTAGGAGGAGGGGCGTGCACCCCCTGCGTGTGGAAGGGGATGTGCGCAGGATGCATGAAGTGAGGTGGTGTAAGAGGCTGTGCCCAGGCTGAACCCCCTGGCTGCTCTGGGTGAGGTGGTGGAGGACGTGTCCACGTACTACCTCCGGAGTGGTGCCACGCTGGTCGGGGTGGCACTGGTGGACGAGCAGTCGGAGCGGTGGGCGTGGAGATCGCTGGTAGCCTCGTGCAGGACAGTAGGCTAACAATACGTCTACACCCCTCGTGCATCCGACGCGCAAAGCTGACGCCCTCCTCATGGGTCAACTGCGCACCAGTGGCGACCCTCTCGAGTAGTGAGCCGGAGTCGGCCCATAGGGCAGAACCGACGTCAGCCTGGACACAAAGACAACCATGGTCGATTATCGAAACGACATTACCATTTGAGAATCTTTGAAATGACATGTAACGTACCGCGATGTGAGCGTCGCGCGCGAGGTGCGCGGGGTACGTGTCCGTCGGAGCGGCGACGTGTGTGGAAGGAGGCGGGTCTACGACATATACGAGCCTGGTACAGGTCCGCGGCTGGTACCAGCGCAGGTACTCCGCGTACTCGCTGCTGTCGTACGGGCGGTCCTCCTCCACGCGGTCGTCCAGCGCACCCTCCCACTGTTCGACCCAAGGATGCATCCTCGACGACCAGTTCATGCCTCTTTTAACTCCCTTCGCATTGTGCCTGCGTACAGAAACATTATGTAATGTGAGTATTTGCGAACAAAGTAGTAAGTATGTACATATTTAGCACGAACGATCACTCACGCGTGCACGTTCCGCGGAAGCGGTGGTCCGATCGGTACAGGAAGCGCCTGGCGTAGCCCAAACTGCCGCATGACTCTCTGGGGCGCGTAGTCCTCTACGTAGATAAGGTAGACGAGCTTCCGGCGGGTGAGCCAGAAATCCCGGTCAGGCGAGCAAAGTGTGGACAGCCCGTTAGGAGCGCGGGCCTCCACCGCCAGATCTGCGACGGCTCCCGCCGCACGCCGTCGTACCGTGTGAGGCGGTCGAATCGCTCCACAAAGGGTGGTACGCCGCGTCACCGTGACGCGGCGCGAATCGTACTCGCAAGAAAGACAAGTTGTTTAGTACGACGATCGTTAATAAGAAAGACATAGTTGACTGTGATAATACTTGCTCGTCGACGGCACCAAAGAGAACCCATCGTCGGCCGGTCGACGTCTCCCCCTGGATACATTTCGGGCCCGTACGGACCCATGTCGTCTAGCACAGGTCGTCCAAGGCTGAAGCGCTCAAACGACCACAAGTGTAGCAGCAGGGGACAGCCCGTAAGAATCGAGTTCGCCTTGATCCTCGTGCACGCATCGCACAGTGCACGGTACGTCGCGACAAGTACGGTCGATCCCCAGCTGACCTGGGGAGGCTCGCCGTCAGCGATCGCCCTCGCATAGGCGATAAGGCGCGCATCCACCGAGTTGCCGTGGCTGGTGGTGAAAAGCACCCAACCAAACAGCCACAGCACGTATGCCTCCAGGTGGCGCGAGACTTGGTAATCGCCTGCGTGTTGATCCATGCGCTCCACCTGAATGCAAACAAGTTGTTATTAGTATGTAATAGCACAAATAAGAGCTTTGAAGACACGATCGATTTGAAAAACCACGTACCCGGTACTGTGTGAACCACCTCAGCGTCGGCCCATGGGTATGATCCTCTCCGAAGATGTGGTGGGCATCGCCCGGCACAACGACCCCCTGGAATCTGGCCAGCAGGTCAGCGCGCCAGTCGGCCGGGGCCTCCGGTAGGAAGGCAGCGCCTCCCGCGATCGGAAGGCCAAGGAGCAGGGACACATCTTGCAGGGTCGGCGTCATCTCCCCGAATGAGAGGTGGAATGTGTGCGTCTCCGGCCGCCAACGGTCCACCAAAGCCGTCAGCAGGGAACGGTCGAACGGGAAGCGTCGTGATCGCTCCCCGCCCGCCTCGTCCCCACCCGCCTCGTGATCCTCCTCCGTGGCCTGCACCATCCGAGCAATAGGGAGTAGCCCGGGCATCCCGCAGCCTGCAAACAAAGTGAAGGTCAGCGCGCTACAGTGCGTTGAACTTAACGTTCTTATAGTCGCACTAAACGCTGGTGTAGCGCAAACCTGGCAGTCCAACGAGGGTCGAGTCCCCAAGCCACGCGAGGTGTGCGTGTCCGGACCACTCCTAGCTCAGTCGGCTCCGTGCTCCCCGGTGGCGGCGCACGATGGAAAGCGCGATGAGAGCGGTCCACGTGCTCATCCAACAGCGCGTACCGCCACTCGGAGTCACGTCCAGCACGAGTCATACCTGCAAAATTTGTACAATACTTTCAACATTAAATTTTGAAAACTAAATTTCTAAATTACAAATTCTCTAAACTAAATTTCTAAATTACAACTACATTTTCTAAACTAAATTTCTAAATTACAAATAAATTTTCTAAACTAAATTTTAAAATACAACTAAATTTTCTAAACTAAATTTCTACAGTACATCTACATTTCTAAACTAAAATTCTAAACTTTATTTTCTAATCAAAATTTGAAAACTAAATTTCTAAATTACAACTACATTCTCTAAACTAAATTTCGAAATTACAACTACATTTTCTAAACTAAATTTCTAAATTACAAATATATTTTCTAAACTAAATTTTAAAATACAACTAAATTTTCTAAACTAAATTTCTACAGTACATCTACATTTCTAAACTAAAATTCGAAACTTTATTTTCTAATCAAAATTTGAAAACTAAATTTCTAAATTACAACTACATTCTCTAAACTATATTTCTAAATTACAACTACATTTTGTAAACTAAATTTCTAAATTACAACTAAATTTTCTAAACTAAATTTTAAAATACAACTAAATTTTGTAAACTAAATTTCTAAACTAATTTTTCTACACTAAATTTCTAAACTATATTTTCTAAACTAAATTTCTAAACTAATTTTTCTACACTAAATTTCTAAACTATATTTTCTACACTAAATTTCTAAACTATTTTTCTAACACTAACAAAAAAAATATAACACAACAAATACCTGAAAATCACGTTCTTCCTCTCTTCTCCTTCTCTTCTCCCTCTCTTTCTCTTCTCCCTGCTTCTCTTCCCCTTCTCTTCTTCCTCTCCTTCTCTTCTCCCTCTCCTTCTCTTCTCCCTCCTTCTCTTCCCCTTCTCTTCTTCCTCTGCGCGGCCGAAGTGAACGAACGAATGAAAACGCAATCGGGGCCGGCCGAGGGCGGGGTTTTATATCGCCCAAAGTCGTCGCACCGTTGGGCGACTGGATTCCAATCGCCCAACCGTGGGGCGACTGCATTCCAATCGCCCAACGGTGCAGCGACTGTATTTAATCGCTTAATGGTTGGTAGATTCATTAATTGTCGCGATCTGGTTGGGCAAAAGGCTCCAGTCGCCCAACCATTAGGCGACTGGAGCCTATTTTTGTAAAAAAAATTTCTGCGGGTATATTTATGTAATTTCGAATAAAAAATGGATTATCCGTACAAAAAATTCGGGGAGGTGCTGCACAGCACAGCACGGCCGGTGTGCAGCGTGCTCAAGAATTTTTCGATCAACCCCCTCCAAATTCAGATCCCAATTTGATCAATGCAAAATCATTCCAGTACTCCCATTTGGTGGTAGGAATTTTTCCGAGGACTTCTACAAAATTCCTGTGGTCAAACCAAGTCGCTAATGTTACTCTGTGCCATACAGATACGAACACAATGTTAGATTACCTAGTATAAGAACTACTCCAAATATAACTCAAAACAATCCGTCCCTAAAAAACTTAGAATATTTTGGCTACACTTCAAAAAACCGTAACCATTGCCAGCGGCGCGTAATAATTATCACCAGCGAGACCAATTCAATAAAACTTTACATGCGGGCAGCAATTAGCACATCCATCCAATGTATATTATCATACATTTGCGCGTGCACTTTTATTGCTGATTAGAGTTTTCATATAATTACAACACCATGTTATGTATGTATGCTATTAGTGTATAAATGGGTTATGTCTAGCGGGCTGTACTTACAGTCGAGGGGGCGGGCCGTGCCAGGGCTGCCAACCTTGCCTAGCGTGTCGGCACGGTATGTACAATGTAGAGTCAGACACGGCACAACATGACACGGTTCGTGTGGCACGGAGGCCCATTCGACATGCGTAGCTCGGTGCACACTATCTATTTGGCACGAAAATGTGATCGTTAGGCATGTTTGGTCTGAGCACGACACAGTCCATGCGGCATAGTGGCCCATTCGGCATGCTTGGCCCATAGGCACGGCCTATTTGGCACGAAAATGTGATCATTAGGCACGTTTGGCCCAGTCATGGTACTGTGAGCATGGCACGTTTAGAATGGGCACGTTACTTGTCGATTTTTTTTAAAAAAAATTATAGTCGGCTTGTGGTCATTTAAGAGTTTAAAAATATGAAAATTTTAAAAATCTTAAAATTTTTTATAAATAGGCATCATATCCTCTAATTCAGTCACACTCTCACCAGAAATCTCTTCTCCGAATTCTCATGTGAAAATTTTCAAATCACTTTGTGATAATTTGGCAAAATTCAAAATAATTTTACTGAAAATCCGAAAATTCGAAATCCATCCTACAATTAAGAAAAGAGGTAACAATAATAATTTTATATACTTATATTATTCTTGTTTTCTTTATTCTAATATAAAATAGGTAATAATGTAATTTTCTATTTGCATTTTGTAGTTTTTTCACATTTCTCTATGGGAAATTTTAATAATTTTCCTGTGAGTGAATATGGAATTGATCCAAAAGAATTTTCATCCTTCAGAAATGAAACATCTTCGCCTCCGCCACCACCTCAAATGGCATAGCAGACGCTAGTTGTACCAACATTAGGATCTACCAGTGCCTCGGCATCAGCAAGCACCAGGGCAAAGATGTTTAGATCCAGCACGTCAGACGTGTGGGCAGCTTTTGACAAGATAATAAAGCAACATGCATCCAAAGATCAGGTAAGAGTTGCTATTTGCAAAAATATGTCATCATAAATTGTCTGCAAAATTTTCAAGTGAAAATCGAACACTTGCATAGACATGCCCAAAGATGTAAAGAAAACAGAGCATAGTCATGAGACAGATGCAGCTACAGTACAATCCCAATGGTATGGTACATAACTGGGATTATAATCCCGAGGTAGCTCGAAAAATATTTAGCCCATTTAATTGCCTCATAAGATCTTCCTTTAAACTTTGGTGTATCAGATGCGTTTGAAAAGTACATTAAAATTACTCATAATCCTAAATTTACTTACATTTCTATACAAACAACAATTAGAGATTTAGTTAAATACTACAATAATGGTCAGGATAAAAATAAAGAACTCTTTAGAACTATACATTTTTCAGTGGCCTTGACTTCGGACATATGGAGTGGTCGGTTTAGGGAGGATTATCTTAATGCAATCGCTCACATATAAAAGATAATTGGGTATTGAAAAAGAAAATCATAGGTTTCAAACAAATTGACATAGCACATATAAGTAAGAATATAACAAAATGTACTATCAAAGTTGTAGAAGATTTTGGTCTTACAAATAAAATTTTACAATTACCCTGGACAATTGTACAGCAAACTTCAGGGCAATGTATGTTCTCACTCCCTTATTTAATACATATGCCGAATCTTTCTTACTATATCAGTGATGTGTCTGTCATATTATTAATCTTATAGTTAAATGTGGTTTGAAGATGTTAGATCCATATCTTCAAGCTTTTTGTGATGCAATTTCTTTTGTAAATAGTTCTAACCAACGGATTGCAATATATAAAACTTACTGCATTGCGATGGGTGTACGTCCATGAAAGTTCTCTGTGGACATGTCGGTAAAGTGGAACTCAACTTATCTCATGCTACAAAATCTTTTACCCTATAAACCCATATTTTTAGTTTTTATCCACATGCACTATTACAGTTATACTAGCAACACACAACTGATTGAGTTGCACTAGTATGTTGCTGAGAAGTTACTAACATTTCTAGAACTCTTTTACGAATCTACTGTTGTTTTATCTAAAGTGTACTATTCAACATCTTCTATAATTGTGCATCATATTATTATGATTGCTTCACTTGGAAGCTAATGAAAATGATCCAGTGTTACGAAAGACTGTGTGCGCTATGAAAATTAAATATTTAATATTGGAATGAGATTTCATGCTTATACGTATTTGCATTTATTCTATATCCAAGAGCTAAAATTATAGGAATCACTAATATTCTTTCAATTATAGGTGAGGCTATAGGGATAGATTATGCTAACTATTTTATATCTGTTCGTTCATAATTATCTGAAATTTATCAGAAGTATGAGCATAAGTTTCAGATAATTCGCTTACAACGACTTCCACCAGCACCCACCACAAGTAAGAAGACAAATATGTGAGACAAAATCTTTGGTGCACTACGATTCTCCGAAAGATCAAGCTCTACATCGTCAAGTGTTGCAGCAATCCATACCCAAGCCGCGCGGGGAACTATCAATCTTTCTGGACAGCAATCCCATGCCTCACCATATAGGGAACTTCAATATTTTGGACTGGTGGCATGAGCACAAATTAACATATCCGGTGCTTTCCATATATAGTACGGGATGTGTTAAATGTTCCTGTCTCAATGGTTATTCCAAGCCTGTTTTCAGTCTTTCTAGAAGAATGTTGGAGAAAAGAACATGATTCATGAGTGAGATGACAAAAGTACTTCTCACATAAAAGATTGGGACACAAGCTGATGCGCGAGCTCAATACTGTGTGGTGGATACGGAGTTAGAAAAGCGTTCAATAATCTCTATTTAGATAGCGCCGAAAGCAATTAAGACGCCAACGACACTGACGATTCTTAAAGCATCCATGTATATATTGTACTTTTTCTAATTTTTTTATTTATAATGCTAAGCTATAGGTTGTACTCTTTTTTCTTTGTCAAGGTTTTCGCAAGTTAAGTTTTTTACTTGGCAAAGATTTTTAATGAGGCAGCTATTTTAACAGTAATAAAGCTTATTATTGCATTTTCTATAATTTGTTGAGCCTTTTTCTATAAATTCTATAATTTATTATGTCTTTTTCTACAATTTCTTTAATTTATTGTTTCTTTTTTGAATTCTATATATTTTTTGAACTATTACGTTTTTTTGGAAATTTTCGAGCCAAACGGGCCAGCCAGGCCTACTAGCCCTTTGGGTTAAATGGGTGCGTGCTGACCCAGCACAGCATGAGCCCCCTCTGGGCTGTGCCCGGGCCGCCGCCTCGGCTCACAGGCTAGCATATCTTTTTTAGACTGGCAGGCTAAACAGGCCGTGCCGAATCGGGCCTGTGCTGGGTCAGGTCGTGCCACCCATTTGTGTTGGACTATGGCATGCTAATACAATTGTTTGACCCATGCCCTTTTGCAACAGGATGTTATGAGGGAATTTAATTGTTTTCTGTCAAATTCTATATACTGTGGTGATCAGTTGGGCTTAAAAGCTCATGGCTTATGGCTGAAAAAAAACACTGTAACTGACAGAGGCTTATTTAGCATAATTAAATTTAAAAAAATTTAAAAATATAAAAAATATGTTAGCCCAATATGTATAATACAAATGAATACGGGAAAAAAGAACCGGCAAAAAAGCTCAACAAAAAGCAAAAAATTCAGAAAAAAGCAAAATTTATGAATAGTGAAAAATAAGCCAGAAGCTCAAGCCGAACCGATCAGGGCACAATTGTACTATTCCAAACAATAGTAGCAGGAATAAACTTAATTGTATCCTGAAGTGTACGGTATCTAGCTGAGACAAGACTCGACCGTACGAAACATTTAAAAAGCTAACTTAAAATTTCATACAAATATTCATGTGTTCTTTTAAGGAGCTTCAAAACTAATAGTGTAGCATCATTTAAAATAAATAAATAAAAACCCACATATATCTCTATTTTTTGAGGGGCACATATATCTTGATCTGTGCGTGTGTACCCAACACAAATCGGGTTGCCAAAAAGGCCCAAATCCTCCGGTGGCAAATTGGGAAATTGGGCACAGGAGTGACCTGGCAGGAACCCTGCCTTTGACCTAAATACCCCTCCTGCTCCTCTCTCCTCATCTCGCCTTACTCGCCTCTCTCCCCGTTGCCCCTCCCAATTTCTCTCCCCTTCCTCTCTTTGCCCTTCGCCTCCACGCTGCCCCTGCTCGCCTCGTTCAAATCCGACCCCGGTTTTACCCGCCCAGCTGCTCCGGCGGAGCGGGAGCGGTGGAAAGGCGGCGCCTTTCGGCAGGGCTTCTTGGATCACGGCGCGCGTTGGTTGGTTGGTTCCGGCGTTTTCTTGGCGATTCCTTGCCGGGCTCTGCGATTCGGGGGTGATGGCTCGTCTGGTGCGGTGAAGGTTGGATTTGGTGAGTCTGCCGGCGGAGAAGATTGGATATTGGTGGCCGGATTGCGCCGTCGTTGGAGCTTCTGGGGAGTCGTCGTTCTTGCAATTTTCGGTGAGTTTGAGCTGTTCTTGGTCACATGTGCCTAGGTGTTTTTGTGATTTGGGCTTGTTGAATTTTTTTTGTGAGATTCCTTGTCGAATCGTGGTAAAGGGCAGTAAATTTCAAGTGTTTTTTACTTTACTTTCCTTCACTGTTTGTGTATACATCTCAATCTCATGGCTGATTCGATTGCTTCTTTGGCAGGAGATACTCGGAGCTGTGAGTTTATTGGTGATTGCTGATGGCCAACCACGAATTGGTTCTTGGGCATGGGCAGGACGCTGAGCTGGCGCTGGGGCAGAACCACCATGACTTTGGGCAGGACCATGGACTAGGCCTTGGGCACAGCCACGACCTCGGTCTTGGCCATGCTCACGACCACGATCTTGTTCTCGGGCAATCGCACGAGCACGAGCATGACCATGATCTGGGCCTTGGACACCACCATGACAGCCAGCTGGTCCTCGGGCATGACCACCATGGCCACACCAGTGATCTTGCCTTGAGACAAGGGCATGACGAGGACCCGGACTCGCTGGACGGGCAAGGCCATCATGACCTTGGCTTGTCGGAGAACCATGAGTTGGCGCTCACCGAGACGCATCACCTTGGCGTTGACCAAAATCTTGAACAGCTCTCGCTTGAGCAAGCCCACGAGCTCGCTCTGCAGCCAGCCCATGACATCTCACAGGCACCTCTTGCTGTTGCTCCTGTTGTCCAGTCGCGGACGATGGTGGTGAGCCCCGAGTTTCAGCTCGCGGTGGGGCAGGAATTTCCAGATGTCATGAGCTGCCGCAGGGCCATCCGCAACACTGCCATTGCCTGCCACTTTGAGATACAGACGGTGAAGTCTGACAAGACACGCTTCACTGCCAAGTGTGCTGCAGAGGGCTGCCCATGGCGCATCCATGCCGCAAAGCTCCCTGGTATGCCCACATTCTCCATAAGAACTATACATGACAATCATAGTTGTGTGGGGATAAACCATCTCGGCCACCAGCAGGCGTCTGTTCAGTGGGTTGCAACTGCTGTTGAAGAGAGGCTGCGTGAGAACCCACACTGCAAGCCCAAGGAAATTTTGGAAGAAATCCACAAGTCACATGGGATCACACTGTCGTACAAGCAAGCTTGGAGAGGGAAGGAGCGGATCATGGCAGCAGTTCGAGGCTCCTTCGAAGAAGGATATCGTCTCCTGCCTGAGTACTGCAAGCAGGTGGTGAGAACAAACCCAGGCAGCATCGCTCATGTCTATGGGAACCTGGATGACAACTGCTTTCGGCGACTCTTCATATCATTCTATGCATCAATATATGGTTTTGTGAACGCATGCCGTCCACTCATTGGGCTCGACAGAACCATTCTGAAGAACAAGTATCTCGGTACCTTGTTTCTTGCCACCGGTTTCGATGGCGATGGTGCTCTCTTTCCTCTGGCATTTGGTGTGGTTGATGAGGAAACTGATGAGAACTGGGTATGGTTCTTGTCTGAGCTGCACGAATTGCTGGAGAAGAACACAGAGAACATGCCAAGGCTCACCATCTTGTCAGATAGACGCAAGGGTATTATTGATGGAGTCGACTTCAACTTCCCAACTGCATTCCACGGGTACTGCATGCGCCATCTCAGTGAAACTTTCCGAAAAGATTTCAACAACTCAGTGCTTGTCAACCTTCTCTGGGAAGCTGCCAATGCGCTTACCGTGATAGAATTCGAAACTAAGCTACTAGAGATAGAGGACACATCTCCAGAAGCTGTTTGCTGGATAAGACACCTGCCTCCTCGTCTTTGGGCCACGGCTTACTTTGAGGGGACACGGTACGGTCACCTAACAGCAAATATCACGGAGTCACTGAATTCTTGGATACTGGACGCCTCTGGCCTTCCGATAATTCAGATGATGGAGTGCACCCGTCGCCAGTTGATGATGTGGTTCAACGAACGGCGTGAAGCGAGCATGCAGTGGACAACCATCCTTGTGCCCATGGCCGAGCGCCGTGTGCAAGAGGCCATTGAGCGTGCACGTGGCTACCAGGTTGCCCGAGCCAACGAGGCTGAATTCGAGGTCATCTCAGCTCATGAGGGGACGAACATCGTGGACATCCGCAACAGGTGCTGCTTGTGCCGTGGGTGGCAGCTCTATGGCGTGCCCTGCGCTCATGGCGTGGCGGCCCTCCTCTCCTGCAGACAGAACGTCCACCGCTACACGGAGAGCTGCTTCACCGTCGCAATGTACCGCAAGACATACTCGCAGACCATACACCCTATCCCGGACAAAGCCCTCTGGAACGAAGTGCCAGATCAAGACCAGGCTGAAGAGAGCAAGGTGGAGGTGATCATCAACCCGCCGAAATCGCTGAGGCCCCCGGGGAGGCCAAGGAAGAAGAGAATCCGCGCGGAGGACCGTGGGCGAATCAAGAGAGTTGTGCACTGCAGCCGCTGCAACCAAACGGGCCATTTCAGAACTACTTGTGCTGCTCCCATATGAACGCCATCAAACAGGCAATGTTGGAATTCTGTAGTAGCTGCAGTGTTCCTGTGAAAAAAAATTAGAAATTAGTGTCTATTATGCAAACTTCCTGCTTGCAGATGGGCTCCTTTGGCTATGCTAGCTACTACTGTTGGGTTAGCTGTAACTTAATAATGCTATTCACTTATCTATGCCCTGCTAAACCGAGGGAAATATAATAGGAATTATGTGCTCAAGTTGTTGGATACTACATGAAATATGTGGTACTCTTTCTGTTATATCGCCAAGTATGAGTTGTAGCTTGTTCTATTATATATATCACCGGTTCTTTCTGTACCTTGATGGTCTTTCATGTAGTTGTGGTTGCTGTCATGCTGCATATATATTTTTTCATCGTTTCGTTGATGAAGTCACTATTGTTTGGGATGCAAAAGTGTTGCGGGAATTTTGTAGGAACTCCTACCAGATGCAAGATCCATCAGCCAGATGAAATTTCTAAGAGTACCGTATAAGCACATAAGCTTTTACCAAAAAATTCTACATACATGATACATATACATTCTGCAGGTTACAACATCGAGTTCCTTGCAACAAAAGAATCAGCTCATCATTTACAAGCTACAGCAACTATCAGTACAAAATCATCAAATCAAACTTCATATGCTTGGTGTCAGCTGAACTTCAGCTACTTCACTTGTGGCTTCTGAGAGTCTAAACCGGGGAACTGACCAATATCATGGTCATCAACTTGGTTTAAGTTGTCATGCAAGCCAATTGCAAACTCCTCAGGTCGTTCACTGCGGCTTGCGAAGTAGTCAGCTGAGAACTCAACTAAAAAGGAGAAAAGGCTCGGAAACTTCATCTTGATCTGTAGTCTTTCAATTAACCGTGATATTGTGTTGTGCAACCAAATGATACAACAACAAAAAGATCATGAGCTTCAGCAAATAAGTTTGTTGTGGTTATACACCAAATAGTGGTTACCAAACCTTCGGGAGACTCGAAGGGGACCCGGAGTCTAAAATTTAAAAGAGGGGAGAGGTGTAGAGTGTGTGTGCCTTATACTCAACCTCAACTCAAGTCTATTTTTTACGCCAAATATTCTCTCCCTCCATGGCGCTTTAGAGGCTATATTTATAGCCATTGATAAGAATGTTTACATAAATACCCCTCTTTAGGGCCTTAACTAGTGAGGGTAAATACATCATTTCCTTAGTATGACCTTCATGTAGGGGTGGACATTTGGCTTGAGGCTTGCGAGCCGGCTCGGCTCGTAACGAGCTCGAGCTGGCTCGGCTCGGGCTCGTAATTGATTCAAGGCAAGCCGAGCCCATCGTCCAGCTCGTGAGAAAAACGAGCTGAGCTCGAGCCGCTCGTTGGCTCGTGCGAGCTCGATCGGGTCCCAGTCAGCCCAGTGAATCAGTGATGCCGCAGTCGACCTAGCCCAGTCGGGCCGAAGCGATGCGAGTCGGCACGCGCTAACCCTAACCCTTCCCGTCCCCGATCGGCAATCGTCGTCACGCCACGCGCTCGGCTGCCGCCCACCGTCCTTCCCCCGTTCCTTGATTCCCTTCCTTCCCCACGCGCTCGTCCGTCGTCCATCCCCGAACCCCTTCTTCCCCACGCACGCGGACGGCTTCCCCAATCCCCATGCCACGCGCTCGACCGCCGCCCGCCGTCCTTCCCTCGTTCCTCGATTCCCTTCCTTCCCCACGCGCTCGGCCGCCGTCCATCCCCGAACCCCTTCTTCCCCACGCGCGCGGTTGAATTGCTCTCTGTCTGTATGCTATGTTGAATGCTCTCTTCATGCTATGCTATTTCTGTGAATTTCTGTGAATTTCTGTCTGTGAATTTCTGTGAATCTCTGTCTGTAAACTTTTTAAGTCTCTGTCTGTGAATTTCTGCACTGAATGCTCTCTGTATGTATGCTATGCTATTTCTGTTGCGCTGCTCTCTGTTACGCGTTTTGGCTCGTTCAAGCCGTTTTGTCTTGGTGGGCATCTGCGAGCCGTTTTGGCTCGGTCCGACAGCGGCGAGCCGTTTTGGCTCGTTCGGGCTCGCGAGCCGGCTCGAGCCGCCAGTCGAGCTGAGCCGAGCCTCTCGCGCAGCTCATTTCCGAAACGAGTCGAGCCGAGCCGCAGCTTTGAGCAAGCTCGGCCGAGCCTGGCTCGAGCCGGCTCGGCTCGTTTCCAGCCCTACCTTCATGAGACTGCTCTCTATTTATATGTACATTTGAGTTTACTCCCGGTGGGTCGAGTGGGCCAAGGTGGGGCCCACTCCCCCAATAAAGCCATCTGCGGAACTTTGTTTCTTCTTCCATAAGGAGCAGCGCTGAAAAATGTCCAGCACTGAGGTCTGCCGGTTTGTGAAGGAAAAAGTTTCTAAGTATTGTTGGCCATCCAAGAGAGAGAATCAACATCTCTCACAAGTGCTCCTTCAAATGTTCTATAAGAATTATTATGTGGAATTGGAAGAGGATCTTGGAATGCCGCAAGGAGTGCCCAGACAGAACTCAGCTCTAGTCTCTGAACATGGAGGGCATGAAACTCGAGAAAATTGATCATTGCCACTTTGAAGAGTGGCTTCGCAAAATTGCCACTTTCAAAATTAACTTCGCAAAAATGCCATGCAGTACATTTACCTCTTGATTACCATGTCATTTGAGCCATTCAACTCATTTAATATTTTTTTTTCTAAATTCAGGGAGTGGAAAAGACCTTTCTACCCTTTCCCTTTAACTCGAGTCCAGTGTCTGCTTGGCTTCCGTCGCCGTGCGCCGCTGCCTTTCCCTTTGCTCTCACGAGCGGCGACCAACCCCGCCGCACCCCACCGTCGCGGCGTGGCAGTGCGCATGGCCTCGTCGGATGGCTCGGCGTCGCTCAGCACCACGGTCGCGGTGCCCGGCGCGGCGGGGCCCGTCCGCGTTGTGGCCGCGCCTGGCCTCCCCGAGGCGGACTTCAGGAACGCGGTTGAGTCCGCACTGTTCAAGCAGTGGCTGAGGAACCTGCAGACGGAGAAGGGCGTCCTCACCTACGGGAGGCTCAACCTCAGGCAGATACTCATCCAGGTGCTCTCTCTCTCTCTCTCTTCGATGTGTCATACATTTCTTGATCAAAATGAGATTGGGCTTTAAGGATTCCTCAGCATTCAGCAAACTATTGAGTACGTGCATCTGAATTCACCGTGCAAAACTTAGCAAGGGTAAAAAGGTCTTTTCCAGCCCCTGAAATTAGAAAAAAAAATTAAATGAGTTAAATGGCTCAAATGGCATGGTAATCAAGAGGTAAATGTACTACATGGCATTTTTACGAAGCCAATTTTGAAAGTGGTAATTTTGCGAAGCCCACTCTTCAAAGTGGCAAATGATCAATTTTTCTCATGAAACTCAGTAGGAACTTGGAAGAAAGAGATATACGTCTCATGTCTCATGAGTTCAAAACTTGTCCAATAGGAAACCTTCATTTGTTTTGTCAGTAGTGGTAGACCTGATGTAGAGAGCAGGCGGTTGGCACATTTCCCTGATCAGTGGGTAAAAGAAGAATCAGCTAGAAATATGATGTTGTCAGGAAAAAGTTACAAATAAAATTAAAAAAGATGAGTTCCATAAGCACAAGAGATAATATTACATAAAAAAAGTATGCATCCGGTCTTGTCAATGGCTCATACTACGTTCCTCTCATGCTTTCAGTGACCTCTATTGTTCTCGTGGTAGAAAATATTATCATTTTTCATCTTTCTATACAGATTCATAAACTGTTAGAAGAAAAAAAACACATGCTAGTGCTACAGCCATCCAAGTTAAGCATAAGATGGAAGTTCCTATAGAAATCTCTCGATGGAACTCAAAACACAACTTACTTTCAGAAATGGCAACAGTAAGATATACACTTTACTGTTATGTAGCTAAATGAGTATTAATTGCTGACATGTGACATAAGAAATTAAACATAAATCATACCAATGTGATGCATAAGCAATACTTTTTACTATTCTGTAAATTTACTTCATAATATGAGCATTTAGGTTTTCCTATTAAAAAAAGGGCCATATTGGAAAAGGACGAGCTCCAAAACTTTGCCGTTTCAACTTCAAAGAAATCGAGCAAAGTGAAGCATTATGTGTTATTACAATTGCATCATATTGACCATGGGGCTTTTCATTATCAAACAAGCGCCATAGGCCATTTAATTGTTTCGTGTGAAATTATGGCAATGCCACGGACTAGTTATGTTTCCTTCCAAGAAATCTAGGAGATGCAGCATCACATGATACATTTACATAGAGTGCTCCATACATTCCAGTGAGTCTTTTCCCCATCAATCTAGACATTACGATGAAATCGGATGGCAATTTCTGGCTGAAACAGTTGCATTGGGTTTTCTGCCCATCCAGATCTTATTCCTGATGAATGAATGACGGTTTCATTTGTATGCGAGCCTGATGCGGCGTCGGCGAGGCAATTGTGCTCTTGATCCCTCCTCTTCTGCTCACTCCAGGGATAATTTGGCCATCGTCAAGGCTAGCACCTTGACTCCGTTCGCCATGTCCTCCAGCGACGCATACTCTTCAGGCTTGTGGCTGTAACCTGCAACCAGAAGGATGACTTCAATAGCCATTTACTTTGCAGTAGTTTATTAGTTTTGCTAGCATTTGTGTGTTGTAGAACTGAAGTCACAGCACTTCAACAAAACACAGAGGCAAAATTTCTAAGACATGTCTTCAAAGGGAGTTTTAGATATCTACCAGTGCCAGGATCTGCACTGCTAGTTTACAGTTTTTTTTTCTAACTGCATGCACTTCTCAACTGGTATAGTGGTATTAGATATTAGATTCTCTGGAACATTGTAGCATCTTAATTATTCGACATAAAATAAGATGGAAGTGTTGGTGTGGAGTGTACAGACCTTTGTAACAAGGAATGAAGATCATACCCATTGGTGATATTCTGCAAAGCAAATACAGGTGCAGGTGTTAGTTGACACTTGACAGCCATGCTAGTAAAAGTGTACTCACAATGAAAGCTAGCCAAAATAAATATTGGAAATGAAGTAAAATAGCATGTTGACATGTTGTAAAGATAGCTAGCCAGAATATTGTGGTTTGCAAGGGAAAGATGAGTTCAGCAATGGGAAATTCCCTGTTGGGGCGTGGTACTTCACCTGGCCATGAATAGTGAATCGTGATAAGCTCTGCTGATCATTAACTTATATTCCAGACTCAACTGTTTTGCAGCAAATTCCATTGCGTTAACGACTGATTTGTCAGACAGAGCAGGTGGATCCCGGTTGATGATCTTGAATTCCGAAAGCACTACTCCACGGATCCTTGATATCTCAATTGCAGACTGGTGAACCTTCTCAATGACATTATTCCTTCTCTTCTCATCAATATCTCTTACATCTGTACATAGGATATTGGGAATTTGTTAGTTGGAAAATTATCATATTTCCATAAGGAAAATTGTATTTCTATCAAAAGAAACAGGCCCCTACCAATTTCTAGGTGTGATTTACTTGGGATGCTATTGATTGCTCCTGGATGTAGCTGCAGAATACCTGCAGGAGAATAATCTGTTAGTGGAAAAAAATATGTGGGCAAGTATACCTTGACCATCTTCTTAAGATGGTGGTTACTTGGTTCACCAATGGCTTCACAAATATCCTTTTGCAACGAAAAAAACACTCAAATATTATAATTGAGCATCTAATCTACAACAGGGTAAAACATTATAAATCATGCTTATGCTTTCTATTATATAAATATCAAAATATTTTCATATTTTAAAGTTTCAACTCTCATGGCTTAGCTAAATGTGATACATATTCTGCATTTGATGCATTTCTTCATATGCACATTTCCTTTGTATGACCAGAAGATATAATTCAAGAAGGGATGAATACATACTAAAATGGAGGTAGCATGCAGGTTAAGCATTCTATTAAACAGAAATCAACACATGCTTCATGCAGCTGCAAATCAATTTGTCATGGAACACATATTTAGTCCACATATACTACAGGATATTACGATATCTCAGGCAAAAATGAACTAATGGTACATATGACTTAGAAAATAAAACATAATTCATCAAACGTACCAACAGTGCCAACAGTATCAATTGATCCTGATTCCAAAACATGTTTCTCAACTGCTAATGCCAGCTCAGCTGCTGCCAATCCAGCATCATTTCTGTAAAACACTCATTTACCATACATATATGTGGAGACCCTTCAGCAAGAATGTAATCAAATGGATGAAGATGCTAACCTTGAGGGCATGAGCACTGCTCCAGCATGACCCCCATTCCCTTCGAATTCCACCTTAATACTTGCAGGAGCCGCAATAGCAGTAACAATGCCAATTGGGATACCTGTTCAAAGAACATACATGAGTAAGAGCAATTTCAAACCATATACATATTAATTCACTCGAAATCCAACCTTCTTTCTCCAAGATGGGACCCTGTTCGATGTGCAATTCTATAAAAGCAAAATAGCTATCTTTCTTCGAAAACACATTATGTAGGTCCTCTGGATGCATCTTGTAGCCAGCAGAGTCAGCAGCATCAAAAAATGATACGTTCTTGTTGTCAACTGTCCTTTTGAGGGATTGAGCTAGTTCTTCGCTCCCTGCCATTAAGCGGCTGCACATTTTCAAGGAGCAAAAAGATGAGAATCAACAAATTAGGATCATTCATGCCACAAACAGCACAAATCAGAATTGATACTGTTTCTTAATATAAGATGTAAATTATGGTGAAAATGAGGGTCAACCTTCCCAAGCAGCTAATTCCAAATCGTGTAGGCTCCTCCGATGTAAACATAATAACCTCCAAAGACCTTTTTGGCTGGAAACCTGACCTGTATGAAACATGCAGGCCAAATACATAAGGGTTGTCTCAAGATGAAAAAACACAACAAAGTCCAACATTTATATAGCCTGGAGTCGTGTCTCCAAAAGGTGTGACAACATAGACAAAACATGTAAGGTTTCTTTCAACATGAAAATATTATTAAGTCTAGTATTTATATAGCATGGAGTTGCGATCTCAAATGGTGTAGACAAGATTCGAGCATTTCTGAGAAATGTAATCACAGCATCAATTTCTTGAAATTCAGTGCCCATCTTGAAGTTTTCTAATCCTGTGAATGTTCTATAACAAGATAAAATGCATGCTCTGGATTATGCTTTGAAGTAAATATTTAGGGCTATAGTACATTTTCACACATGGGAGAATGAGATGGGGTGCAGCTTATTAATAATGCATTAATACAAAAATGTGGACAAGTACAATGCATTAAGTCCAAACATAAGTTCCAGTTTAGACTTGATAGAGAGAGGGTTAGAATTTTTTGGCACTTTTCCAACTAGTTGAATAATTCCACCTTTTCTTTTATAAATATCAGATGTATGCTTTGTTAGGATGATCTCCACCCCGGTAGGCCCAACGCCACTGGGCTTGAGCTCGCTCGATCGGGGCAACCCTAATGGTTGGGGGGCCTGTCACATCGCGCCATATATAAGCGGGGGGGCGGCTCTTTAACGAGGTTGAACGGAACCAGCACCACCCCACCGAAACCCTAAACCGATCTAGCGAGGCGCGGCCGGACGGAAGCGCCATCGCCACGCCGCTCGATACGTGGCAGCCGCCGCCGGACGGAAGCACCATCGCCACGCCGCCGGGATGGGCGCGACCGACTTCACCAACGCCGACTCCCGACTCCACCGACTCCATGGCGGACCCTCTCGCACCGCAGCCAAGACCACGGATGGTTAGTACCTCTCTCCTCTCGGTAACTCTCAAGAACCCGAACTAGAGATGAACCCGCTAGATCTAACCTAGGAGATCCTAAAGAAAACCTAGACCTAACAATGGTATCGAGCATCTAGGCGTAGATCCGAGATGGGAAAAGAAAAGAAAGAAAAAGGGGAAAGAAGAACCCTAACCCTACCCGAACCCTAACCCTAGAAAAGAAACCGGTATTTACCGGAGCCGCCGTCGTTGCCGCTGGCGTTGGGGATCGGCCGAGCCTTGGGCTCGCCGGCCCATGTTCTAGCCACCGTCGGCGCCGGCGTCGACACCAGCGCAGCGCTGCTTCGGAACCGGCACCGACACGGAGCCGCCGACGGCGCGCGCGCTTCCTCCAGGGAGCGCGCACGCCGGCGAGGGCCCGCGCGGCGCCGCTCTTTCTTTCTCTCGTGGCGTGGGCGGTCGGTCGCCGCCGCTAGCGGCCGCCTCGCGCGCGGTGAGAGAGGGAGGCCGAATGATTAGGGTTTCGTGGCGCTCGCGCGCGCGTTTTGATCGGGCGAGATCGCGCGCAGCCGCCGGATCGCATCCGACGGCCGAGACAGCGCCGAGCGCGACGCGGCGAGATTCGCCCAGCGTGAGGCGCCGCGCCCAGCCTAAAGTTGCGCCTGGCGCGGGAGAACGGCGCGCGCTGCGCGCGCGCGCACGTTCGTAAGGCGGCAGTGCAGCGGGCGCGAAGCGCGCGTCGCGCGAGGCCGCAGCGGCAAAGCCGAGCGGGCTCACGAGAGCGCGCACAGGAGAGGCCGGCCGAGCGGCCGCACGCGAGGTCGCGCGGACAGCCGCCGTGGGCGTGGCAGCCGAGCGAGCCAAATTGGCGGATGAACAAGAAATGAGTTTTATTTAATTTCGAAGCATTTTTGAGTGTATTTCAATGAAATTTGCACCAAAATCTCTCGTAATTTTTGCACCAACGTGTTAATTTTTCCGAGATTGATGTTTAGAGTATAATGCTTCAATATTGAATTATTTTTAGAATAATTACGTTTCATTGCAAAAGTTAAATTTTATGATTTTCTAATTTTAATTGGAACCAACGGAAAATTAAAATTAGAGGAATAGTTTATTTCTGATTCATGTTTATAATTTTGCTATTTTTCACCAAAGTTGATGATAGCAATATTATAAATTGATTTATTTATGAATGTATGCATTAATTCTATCTTCGCCCAACGGTGATGTAGAATTAGTGTACAAGAATTTTGCATGTTTTAATTTTGACCAACGTTAAATCAAGACATGCAATTATTATGTTTCCTCATTTTCTCTTGACATCGCTTTCAGACTCAACCAATGGCATACATCTCGCACATCCCGCACTTGATGGAAACAATTATCGTCCGCGAGAAGTATGATTTGGCACTTGCGCTGTCCGAGAATGACTTAGCCTCACCTCTCCGTGTCCCATCGAGCCGGTGGACCCGGTGAGGCGTAAAATGAGATCGATGCGATTTCACTGCCCGAAAGCGTGATCATGCAGAAGTCAGAATGAAATATGATCTTGAGAAAAAGAAATGGGACATCTCGAATCGCAAGTGCCTGATGGTGGCTAAGGCCACCATTGCAGATCCAATAAGGGGATCTATCCCAGACTGTGACACTGCCACAGAGTATCTACAGAAAGTGAAGAATCGCCATCGGCTCTTCAAAGGCTACAGCAAGTACGCTGATTAAGAAACTAGTGAATGAGAGATACTCTAGTGGTGGAATAAGAGAACACATATTAAAGATGAGCACAACGGCAAACTAAGCTAAATTCAATGGATATGGGGCTCAAGGATGAGTTTCTAATTCATTTGATTTTTGCTTCTCTCGCCAAAAGAATTTGACACTTTTGTTGTTAATTACAACATGCACTGACAAATGGGACATAGAAAAGCTCATTGCAATGTGTGTGCAAGAAGAGGAGAGGCTTAAAACCTCACAGTGGTGACTTTGCAAACCTTGTGAAGAACAACAAAAGAAAGAACTTTAATGCCAAACCACAAGGGAAACCTCGGTGGGAAAGTAGCTCCTCTTCTAAGTCACAGGAAAGGCTCCCGCTTTAATAAGCCCAACAATTTTACAAAGAGACAAGGACACTGCAAATTTTGCAAGAAGAAGGCAGTCACTACGCAGGGATCGCCTGAGTTCCCAAGCATCTGTTGAAGAATGGTAATGATGTCATTACATTTATAGATGAATCCTTGTATTTAAGTTATGAAAAATCTACTTGGTGGATTGACTCAGTGCAACTGCTCATGTTGCTAATTCATTACTGGATTCCATACGAGGAGGACCCTACAAAGAGGAGAAAGAACAATTAAAGTTGCGAATGGAATTGAAGCCAAGTCGAGGCCATTGGAGATCTCTCTTTAGAATTTCATGATGGTTTTGTACTTAGGCTTTTGACGTTCTTTATGTACCCTCTTTGCGCAGTAAACTTAATAAGTGTGTCGAAATTAGATGATGATGGTTATGATTGCCATTTTGGTGATGGCAAATGCAGACTTGTGTTTAATAATAATGTGTTGGTCTTGCCTTCCGACAAGACAAGCTTTATTTATTATCACTTTTCGAGAATGTGAATCATGTGACCATTGAGAATGAGAATACCTCTTCGTCTCGGAATGAAAGTAAAAGCGGAAGATAAATCATGATGCATCGTCGAAATTATGGCATTGTCGTTTAGGCCATATTTCGAGGGGAGAATATAACGATTGATTAAGAAAACACTTCTTCCGCCATTAGAATTTTCAGATTTAGAACAATGTATTGATTGCATAAAAGGAAAATATGTTAAGAAAATAAAGAAAGACGCCAAACGAAGCGCAGAATTTTAGAAATAATTCACACGATATCGTGGTCCATTTCTGTGATAAGTGTGGATGGTTATGATTCATTTATAACATTCACAGATGACTATTCGCGTTATGGCTACATTTATCCAATTAAAGAAAGATCGAAGCATTGGATAAATTTAAGATATTTAAGGTCAAGTAGAAAATCAGCACAATTCAAAAATTAAGATAGTAAGATCCGACCGTGTGGAGTACTACGGTCGGCACACACTCGTATGGCCAAGTTCTGGACCTTTGCAAGGTTCTTACAGAAAATGGCATAGTTGCTCAAGATTTCTACCAGGCGAACCTCAGCAGAATGGAGTGGTGAAAGACGCAACCGCACCTTAATGGATATGGTGAGAAGTATGATAAGTTACTCCACGCTACCGATAAGTTTATGGATGGAGGCGTTAAAACCGCCATTCATATTCTTAATCGAGTACCAAGCAAGTCGGTACCCAAAACACCGTATGAGTTGTGGACGGGAAGAGAACCTCACTTAACTATTTACGTGTGTGGGGTTGTCCTGCCGAGGCTAAAGTTTTTAACCCAAACATAGGAAGCTAGATCCCAAGACATCACCGCCATTTTATTGGCTATCCGTAAAAATCGAAGGGTTATCGCTCTATTGTCCCGACTGCACATCATAAGTTTGTAGAAACAAGACATCTTGTCTTCTTGGAGGATGAGATGATTAGGGAGCAGAGTAGCGAGAAATTAACCTAGAGGAAAAGCGGTACATGTGCCCACTCCGATGGTTCAGAACCATTTTTCACGCTACTGTTGTTGCTACACCAACAAGTGCGCATAATCAGAGTGACAAAGACTGTTGTCGGCTTCTCCGTGGGAACGATGAGTGAACATGAGGAACTCGCCCTTCAGATCCCATAGAACCCATTGTCACCCAAGAGGAAGAACAACAACAACCTCACGTAACAAGCGCCAATGGCGAGGACTCGTAAGGTCTCAAAGAGCCGAAGACCGGCTATCCCTAATGATTACGAAGTCTATGAAACTGAGGAATTTGAAATGGAGGTGATCCCACCTCTTTTGAAGAAGCCATGAGAAGCGCTCATTCATCTAAGTGGCTTGAAGCTATGCAGATGAAATGAAGTCAATGAGCACCAACGGTGTTTGGGACTTAGAAACTATTCCTAAAGGAGCCAAGACAGAGAGGCTGCAAATGGGTCTACAAAACAAAACATGACTCTAGAGGGAATATAGAAAGATTTAAAGCGCGACTTGTGGCAAAGGGCTTTACGCAAAGAGAAGGCATAGACTACAATGAGACATTTTCTCCATCTCGTGTAAAGATTCTTTTAGAATAATAATGGCACTTGTAGCTCATTATGATTTAGAATTACATCGATGGATGTAAAGACGCGTTCCTAAATGGGGATTTGGAGGAAAATGTTTACATGGCACAACCGAAAGGTTTTGTTGTGGAAGGAAAAGAACGTATGGGATGTGCTCAAGAAATCCATTTACTGATTAAAACAAGCATCAAGGCAAGTGGTACTTGAAGTTTGATAGTACAATAAGAAGTTTTGGGTTTAAGGAGAATGTAGAGGACAATTGCGTGTATGCAAAGTTTAAGAATGGGAAATACATTTTCCTAATCTCGTATGTGGATGACATCTTACTTGCTAGTAGTGATGTTAGCCTATTACAAGAGACCAAGAAGTTCTTGTCCTCGAATTTTGATATGAAAGATCTTGGTGAAGCTTCGCTCGCTCTGGGAATAGAGATTCACCGAGATAGAACTAAGGGGTTTTAGGTTTATCTCAAAAGGCATACTTAGAAAAGGTTCTAAAGAAATATAGTATGCAAAATTGTAAGCCTTCACCGCTCCTATAGTCAAGGGCGACAGATATGGGAATTTCAATGCCCCAGAACCAATATGAGATCGATCAAATGAAAGCGGTTCCATATGCTTGGTGGTTTAAGCTTACAAGATGCTCAAGTGTGTACGCGCCGACTTAGCGTTTGTCACCGGTTACTTGGCGATTCCGAGCAATCTCGAATAGAACATTGAAATTGATAAAGAAAGTCTTGCGTTATTTGCAAGGAACAAAAGGCCTCATGATGACATACAAAAGATCGATTCACTCCATATAGCGGGTATACATGATTCGATTACGCGGAGATGATAGAAAGTCGACATCCGGATATGTATTCACTCGCAGAGGAGCTATATCGTGGAAAAGCTCAAAACAAACCGTCACTACATCATCCACAATGTATGCCGAGTTTGTAGCATGTTATGAGGCCACGGGGCAGTGAATTGGCTAAAGAAATTCATACCGGGTTGAAAGTGGTAGATGACATACATAAGCCACTAAAGTTATACTGCGATAATGAACCAAAGAAGATGTTATGCTCACAACAATAAGTCAAGTGGTGCTGCTAAACACATTGACATAAAGTATTATGTTGTGAAAGATAAAGTCCGGATCATATAATCGATCTTGAGCATATATGACAGAAAAGATGCTCATGGATCCGCTCACAAAAGGCTTACCACCCAATGTGTTCGAGAGAACATTTAGCCGGCATGGGTTTACGGAAAGCCTATGATTCTGGACAATAAGGGCCCAGTTGAGAGTTCATTTCAAACAGAGAAGTACATTGTGGTGTTGAATCTAATGGCATAAGATCGTGACGATGAGGCACGCCTATGCACCGACCGTGAAGGAATGAGAAAACAATGAGTGATAAGTATAGAGTTCGAATATAAGTTGAGATCAAGGGAGAATGTTAGATGATCTCCACCCCGGTAGGCCCAACGCTACACGGCCTTGAGCTCGCGCTTCGACGGGGCGCCCAACCCTAATGGTTGGGCGGCCCTCGCCACATCGCGCCATATATAAAGCGTGGGCCGCGCTTTTAACGAGGTTGAACGGAACCAGACCACCCCACCGAAACCCTAAACCGATCTAGCGAGGCGCGCACCGTGGATCGAAGCGCCATCGCCACGCCGCCGCCGACAGCCGCCGCGCGGCAGACGGAAGCACCACCGCCACGCCGCCGGGACGGCGCGCACCGGACTTCACCAACGCCGACTCTCGACTCCACCGACTCCATGGCGGACCCTCGCACCCGCAGCCAAGACCACGGATGGTTAGTACCTCTCTCTCCTCTCGGTAACTCTCAAGAACCCGAACTAGAGATGAACCCCGCTAGATCTAACCTAGGAGATCCTAAAGAAAACCTAGACCTAACATGCTTAGCAAACAATACTTGGTTGGATTCAACAACAGAGGTGGATCTTTAGCAGTCTACCAGACGCCTGCAGGAAAGAACTAATCAATATGCACCAATGCAAGTCGATCAGATTAGTGGCCCTAGAATAGCTTATCAAATGCAGTTTAACCATCTAATATTTTGAATAAAAGAGAAAGTAAACATAACATGGACGATGGTCAAAAAACATGCAACCAAAAAAAATCCATGTTTAAGAAATTGTGAAGGATACTTTTAGGCAGTATTTGTACATTTTCAGCACACTAATTGCCTCAAGAGCACCCAGAACACCAACAACCCCATCATATTTGCCTGAAAATGGAATGGCATCAACATGAGAACCAGTTGCAACTGCTCCTAGTCCAGCCTCAGAACCCACCCTGGCACCCTGTAGAGAAAGTAACACAATGTTACAATGAGAAAGAGAATTCCAGTACAAATTTGTTCCTTTTGTACATAGCACGTACAAAGGATGCCGGGAGTTTTGGCACATCAACTAAATACAGGCTGGGAGCAAGAACACTAATAAAACTAGTTTCTTAATCAACACTTCACCAAGTGGGTTCCTTCTTATTATGCCAAGAAATTATTATTAATTTTTGAGGACTACGCCATTTAATTATAATCTTGGCATCTCGAGCAAAGAAAAATAGCTACACAGCGAAGGTACTCTTCAAACAATACAAAGAAGGAAACTTCAAAGCTCATTTGCTATGGAAATGTTTGCCATAGCCCATAGCTAACGCCTTCTAAAGCCAGACACATCAGTCAGCAACAGAATTCAAGAGTTATCAAAGACCAACTCACCAGCGGCCAAATATGTTACCGACAGCATCTTCTCGAATAGCAAGGCCAAGCTTATTCATTATCCCTTTATATACCTATACATTAAGAGTAGAAGTTCACAGTCAGCATAGGTGGTCAGAGACGCACATTATCACCGCACAGCAGCAGGTATAACCGTATAAACATCACCATTCGCAATGCGACGGACACTCTGTTAAATCAGAAACCACGTGAATTCAAATTATAGTAAGTTGACCAATAATGCCGTGTTCATGAAATCAAGTTATCTCGAGTGTCAGATGACTAACAACCAAATTTGATTCTAAATAAACTCAGGTCATCCGTCATCATGCGGAGGCTATCAAACTAAAGGAAAAAATGAGCCATTTAATTTCTTTGCAACTACTCGTTCACTCGCAGGACCATGGAAAATCGCTAACTCTCAGGAGTCAGGAGTATGGGAATTTTGAACTGGGTGTGCTATCGTCACCTTCGAGCTTGCACATCCTTGTCGCTGTAGAGAACACGCGTCACCGACGGCGCCGGCGAGTCAGAGAACGAGGCCAGCTCATCAATCTGCGAAACCACAGTGGAAGAAAGGACAGCTGTTACATTGCGCCACGGAGCAACCAGGATTACCGGAGGCTTGGCCGGCGCGACGGCGAAGCAGCAGGAGCTTTCGTACAATGGGGAGAGGGGCACGACACGTGTACCTGGCGCTGGAGGCTCTCGGAGTCGACGTGGAAGGGGAGGAGCGGTCGCCCTCGCCGTCGCCGCCGTCGGGGGCGGGAAGCCGGCGAACTCTTCCATCGTCCGCCGCGCCGCCGCGTCGTCGTGGGCAGCGGCGGCCGCCGCCGCGCCGACGAGGAAGACGAGGAGGAGGCGGCGGCGTGAGGAGTGGAGAGCATGGTTTGGTTGGTTCGATGGGGAGGTTTGGGGTTCGCGTGTGATTCACAGTGCACAGGAATCTTGGCAGGATGGAATCACACAGCGATAGGGCGATCCCGTTGGGACGCTAGCGTTGCCACGATGTGTGTGTGTGAGAGAGAGGAGACGTGTCAGTTCGGTGCAAGTCTAGTTGTGACACTCAAGTGGATCGTGCTGTGAAGACATGGGAATATATAAGCCATGTGTGGATGCGAGAGGGAGGAGAGAAGTGAATGATTTGATGAATTTAGGTGTTTTTTTGGCTGATAGTTCATGGTTTAAATATATAAATTTTGACTATTCGTAAGAAGTAGTATGCACATGAAAATAATCGTATGTGATTTTGGTCGATACAGCTAAACTTGGTACACTTTTTACTATAATATTCCTATTGATCTCATTTAAAAACGTATTGTTTAAAAGATAATTACTATAGACAGATAAATATAAATCGGTTGAAAGCATTCATTCCGAGCTATCCCCAATTCTTCTTGAACCTCCATTTCCTTCTTTTCCAATCCCCATCTACTGTAGCAGAGAACTAGAATGCGCAAACGCGAGACACATTTGTATCACGGACGACGTGTCGACAAACGAACGAAAATTGAGTTGCGCCCAAGCTCGTTGTATAAATAACCCGTAGATGGGACGACGATATAATACCAAGATCGCTTCATGTCTATACACAAGATAGTCGTGGCGCGCGAGTCACCTCTATTTGCGTGAATTGTCGAGGAGTTGGTATCTCTCATCGCTCAAAGGGTTGTGTTAGAGTTAATGGTTTTTTTATATTGTGGTTATAAAGTAATGTAGCGTAGTTAACTTTTTGTGAATCAAAAATAAGGCGATTTGTGGCAAAGGGCTTTACGCAAAGAGAAGGCATAGACTACAATGAGACATTTTCTCGCTCTCGTGTAAGATTCTTTTAGAATAATAATGGCACTTGTAGCTCATTATGATTTAGAATTACATCGATGGATGTAAAGACGGCTGCTCCTAAATGGGGATTTGGAGGAAAATGTTTACATGGCACAACCGAAAGGTTTTGTTGTGGAAGGAAAAGAACGTATGGGATGTCACTCAAGAAATCCATTTACTGATTAAAACAAGCATCAAGGCAAGGTACTTGAAGTTTGATAGTACAATAAGAAGTTTTGGGTTTAAGGAGAATGTAGAGGACAATTGCGTGTATGCAAAGTTTAAGAATGGGAAATACATTTTCCTAATCTCGTATGTGGATGACATCTTACTTGCTAGTAGTGATGTTAGCCTATTACAAGAGACCAAGAAGTTCTTGTCCTCGAATTTTGATATGAAAGATCTTGGTGAAGCTCGTCGTTCTGGGAATAGAGATTCACCGAGATAGAACTAAGGGGGTTTTAGGTTTATCTCAAAAGGCATACTTAGAAAAGGTTCTAAAGAAATATAGTATGCAAAATTGTAAGCCTTCACCTCGCTCCTATAGTCAAGGGCGTGCAGACATGGGAATTTCAATGCCCGGGAACCAATATGAGATCGATCAAATGAAAGCGGTTCCATATGCTTGGTATGTTTAAGCTTACGATATGCTCAAGTGTGTACGCGCCCGACTTAGCGCTTTGTCACCGGTTACTGGCGATTCCGAGCAATCTCGAATAGAACATTGAAATTGATAAAGAAAGTCTTATGTTATTTGCAAGGAACAAAAGGCCTCATGATGACATACAAAAGATCAGATTCACTCCATATAGTAGGGTATACGATCGATTACGGGAGAGATGATAGAAAGTCGACATCCGGATATGTATTCACTCTCGCAGAGGAGCTATATCGTGGAAAAGCTCAAAACAAACCGTCACTACATCATCCACAATGTATGCCGAGTTTGTAGCATGTTATGAGAGCCACTGGGCGATGAATTGGCTAAAGAAATTCATACCGGGTTGAAAGTGGTAGATGACATACATAAGCCACTAAAGTTATCTGCGATAATGAACCAAAGAGATGTTTATGCTCACAACAATAAGTCAAGTGGTGCTGCCAAACACATTGACATAAAGTATTATGTTGAAAGATAAAGTCCGGATCATATAATCGATCTTGAGCATATAAGATGAGAAAGATGCTCATGGATCCGCTCACAAAAGCTTACCACCCAATGTCGTAGAACATTTAGCCGGGCATGGGTTTGGCCAGAAAGCCTAAGATTCCCTGGACAATAAGGTCAGATTGAGAGTTCATTTCAAACAGTAGAAGTACATTGTGGTCATGAATCTAATGGCATAAGATCGTGACGATGAGGCACGCTCATGCAATCGGGATTCAGAAGGAATGAGAAAAACAATGAGTGATAAGTATAGAGTTCTATGCTTAGCAAACAATACTTGGTTGGATTCAACAACAGAGGTGGATCTTTAGCAGTCTACCAGACGGCTGCAGGAAAGAACTAATCAATATGCACCAATGCAAGTCGATCAGATTAGTGGCCCTAGAATAGCTTATCAAATGCAGTTTAACCATCTAATATTTTGAATAAAAGAGAAAGTAAACATAACATGGACGATGGTCAAAAAACATGCAACCAAAAAAAATCCATGTTTAAGAAATTGTGAAGGATACTTTTAGGCAGTATTTGTACATTTTCAGCACACTAATTGCCTCAAGAGCACCCAGAACACCAACAACCCCATCATATTTGCCTGAAAATGGAATGGCATCAACATGAGAACCAGTTGCAACTGCTCCTAGTCCAGCCTCAGAACCCACCCTGGCACCCTGTAGAGAAAGTAACACAATGTTACAATGAGAAAGAGAATTCCAGTACAAATTTGTTCCTTTTGTACATAGCACGTACAAAGGATGCCGGGAGTTTTGGCACATCAACTAAATACAGGCTGGGAGCAAGAACACTAATAAAACTAGTTTCTTAATCAACACTTCACCAAGTGGGTTCCTTCTTATTATGCCAAGAAATTATTATTAATTTTTTGAGGACTACGCCATTTAATTATAATCTTGGCATCTCGAGCAAAGAAAAATAGCTACACAGCGAAGGTACTCTTCAAACAATACAAAGAAGGAAACTTCAAAGCTCATTTGCTATGGAAATGTTTGCCATAGCCCATAGCTAACGCCTTCTAAAGCCAGACACATCAGTCAGCAACAGAATTCAAGAGTTATCAAAGACCAACTCACCAGCGGCCAAATATGTTACCGACAGCATCTTCTCGAATAGCAAGGCCAAGCTTATTCATTATCCCTTTTATATACCTATACATTAAGAGTAGAAGTTCACAGTCAGCATAGGTGGTCAGAGACGCACATTATCACCGCACAGCAGCAGGTATAACCGTATAAACATCACCATTCGCAATGCGACGGACACTCTGTTAAATCAGAAACCACGTGAATTCAAATTATAGTAAGTTGACCAATAATGCCGTGTTCATGAAATCAAGTTATCTCGACTGTCAGATGACTAACAACCAAATTTGATTCTAAATAAACTCAGGTCATCCGTCATCATGCGGAGGCTATCAAACTAAAGGAAAAAATGAGCCATTTAATTTCTTTGCAACTACTCGTTCACTCGCAGGACCATGGAAAATCGCTAACTCTCAGGAGTCAGGAGTATGGGAATTTTGAACTGGGTGTGCTATCGTCACCTTCGAGCTTGCACATCCTTGTCGCTGTAGAGAACACGCGTCACCGACGGCGCCGGCGAGTCAGAGAACGAGGCCAGCTCATCAATCTGCGAAACCACAGTGGAAGAAAGGACAGCTGTTACATTGCGCCACGGAGCAACCAGGATTACCGGAGGCTTGGCCGGCGCGACGGCGAAGCAGCAGGAGCTTTCGTACAATGGGGAGAGGGGGCACGACACGTGTACCTGGCGCTGGAGGCTCTCGGAGTCGACGTGGAAGGGGGAGGAGCGGTCGCCCTCGCCGTCGCCGCCGTCGGGGGCGGGGAAGCCGGCGAACTCTTCCATCGTCCGCCGCGCCGCCGCGTCGTCGTGGGCAGCGGCGGCCGCCGCCGCGCCGACGAGGAAGACGAGGAGGAGGCGGCGGCGTGAGGAGTGGGAGAGCATGGTTTGGTTGGTTCGATGGGGAGGTTTGGGGTTCGCACGTGTGATTCACAGTGCACAGGAATCTTGGCAGGATGGAATCACACAGCGATAGGGCGATCCCGTTGGGACGCTAGCGTTGCCACGATGTGTGTGTGTGAGAGAGAGGAGACGTGTCAGTTCGGTGCAAGTCTAGTTGTGACACTCAAGTGGATCGTGCTGTGAAGACATGGGAATATATAAGCCATGTGTGGATGCGAGAGGGAGGAGAGAAGTGAATGATTTGATGAATTTAGGTGTTTTTTTGGCTGATAGTTCATGGTTTAAATATATAAATTTTGACTATTCGTAAGAAGTAGTATGCACATGAAAATAATCGTATGTGATTTTGGTCGATACAGCTAAACTTGGTACACTTTTTACTATAATATTCCTATTGATCTCATTTAAAAACGTATTGTTTAAAAGATAATTACTATAGACAGTATAAATATAAATCGGTTGAAAGCATTCATTCTGAGCTATCCCCAATTCTTCTTGAACCTCCATTTCCTTCTTTTCCAATCCCCATCTACGGTAGCAGAGAACTAGAATGCGCAAACGCGAGACACATTTGTATCAGCGGACGTACGTGTCGACAAACGAACGAAAATTGAGTTGCGTCCAAGCTCGTTGTATAAATAACCCAGAGATGGGACGACGATATAATACCAGTACTGCTTCATGTCTATACACAAGATAGTCGTGGCGCGCGCGAGTCAGCCTCTATTTGCGTGAATTGTCGAGGAGTTGGTATCTGCTACTGTTCAAAGGGTTGTAAGTTAGAGTTAATGGTTTTTTTTATATTGTGGTTATAAAGTAATGTAGCGGTAGTTAACTTTTTGTGAATCAAAAATAAGGAAAAATAGTAAAAAAATTAGAAAACACCACAAAAACTATTGAAACAATGTAAAGAAGTAAAGGAAAATAAAAAAGACCAAAAAGCTAAGAAAACTGAATTTTAGAAGCTAAAAGGCTAAACCTGTTTGGAGCAGGCTACGACGATCCAATCACGCCTTGCCAGTGGGCTACAACGTGCCGCTCCTTAGGCGCCATGAAATCAGGGCGATTTTTCTATAGTAACAAACTTTTAAACTGAGTGTCTTTTCAAAGTGGGATCTATAAGTTAATCATAGTATCCACTATAGTGACTTTATTTATATTAGTTAAAACCGTACGGAAGTTTCTGTTACTCCATACTCTCTTTCTCACGAACAGCCCAAAAGCTATAAGCCGTAGTCGTAGTTTTTGTTTTTTTTTACACTGTAGTGGCTAAAATGCATTATAACGATTGTTAGTTTTTTCGAGTAATTGATTTTTTTAAAAAAAAATATGTATAAGCGACAGTCCCAAGTTATTTAACTCTGTCCACTTGCATACGTGCTTGGTTTGGCTAGTGGCCTTCTGATATCTTGCGCATGCTGCATGTATATATCTGTGCCACCGATTAAAGTCTTTTTTTACTGTAACTTATAACTTTTGATTATAGTTTATTAATTTAATAAATAGTGGTTATCAAGAGAAATTAAAAAAGACAAAATCCGTGAAAAACATAAAAAGCAGGGCTGAACTTTGGCTTGCACGTGCTGCCATGCATGTTCAGCTGGCATGTATGGGCATGTGCCTTGGTTTGTGGCTTGTGAAAAGAAACGCTCGATCAGGAGTTGGGCTCCTGGCGGCACCTTACACGCTCTCGGAGGGCGGCTGGCTGAGACTGGCCGTCCTCGCCGGCGCGCGCTGCTACGCCGCCCTCCTCCTCCAACGCTGCACGGCTACCGACGCCACCATTCGGACTTACGCAGACATCGGCGCGCGCGCGCATTCGGTTCGCCGCGGCCGCCTCGTCGTGTCGGCGCTCATGTACCTCGAGCTCTACTTCGTCCCCATCGGCTTCCTCATCCTCGACGGACGGGGACAACCTCGACAAAGCTCTTCCCCGCCGCCAGAGTCACCCTGGGGCCGGTGCCCCTCGCCGGGAAGCGGCTGTCCGTCGCCCATCCTGTTAGAAATTATGTGTTTGTATGGTTAGCTGATTGTCACTGCTAGTCAGAATTGAATAGGATGTTAGACTTACGAGATACAGTCTGTTGAGTCCGTTGCCGATAATAAAGGCACGTTGCTGTAATTCCGGATCATGGATCCGTCATTCTGTTATTGTCATATATAAAGAACAGATCCATCTGTGGATCAACGAGTTAGGCAGAATTCCTTTCCATCTCTAACTCTTTTATGGTATCAGAGCTAGTCGATTCATTCGAGATCCAACCATGTCCGCCACTCCGGATCTGCGGTCTCAAACGACCGCCTTCCTCTTCCTCCCACTCCGGCATTCTCGCCAACGCCATCATTCACCACATGGTCAATGTGAAACACACGCAGAAAATTACCGCTGTGGACGGCATGACTCATTCCCTACCTCAAGAGTCAAGGGCTCATGGGTTATGTTGATGGTTCCATTGTGTGCCCAAATCAAACCATCACCGTCACACCCATCAAGAAGAAGGAGGTCGCCGAATCATTGTCAACCTGAATATACTAACCGGTATCACCAAGACCGGTTTGTCCGAGCGCCATCATCTCCTCTCTCACAGAGGATGTGCTTGGGAATGTTGTTGGCATGACAACATCGCACGAGGTGTGGCGTGGCGCTGAAGAAGATGTACGCGTCGAGCTCCGTGCAGCGTCCACAGGCAAGTGCGGCTGTCGGCGACGCGCACAGGGCCCCAATTTCAGGGCCCCAATATCTCGTGTGTACACCCAATACTATATAGGCTGGTCTCTATTTTTCAGCCCAAGTCCTATTGATGCCTGAAATAGCTAAAAGAATTGCACTCGAGATGGATATTAGTACAACATTTCGTAAAAGCAGAGAAATTAAAAGAAAGAGGCAATTTGATGAGAACCCAGATGACACAAATGTTGCCACACATCAGTAGAGGAATCATTTAGAATCAACTATTTTATACCTATTGTTGATCAAGCTATTTCTTCACTAACAACAAGATTTGAACAAGATCAAGGTTACAGAGAATTTTTGGTTTCTTATTTACTTCGATATATTGCGGTCATTCGATAATAATAGCTTGAGATCTTCTGTGATAATCTTGAGGCCGCTCTTAAAAGAGATGGAAAATCGGTATTGATGCTAATGAACTGTATGTGGAGTGGGTTTCTTCAAGATTTTATTCCAAAAGAAGCTATGGGCCCTGTTGATATTCTAAAGTTCTTGAAGCGACATGACTGTTTCCCCAATGCAACTATTGCATATAGAGTTTTGTTGACCATTCCTGTGACTGTTGCATTAGCAGAACGAAGCTTTTCAAAATTGAAGTTATTGAAGAATTATTTGCGTTCTACAATGACGCAAGAAAGGCTTACTGATTTGGCTACAATAGCACTTGAGGGCAACATGCTGGACAAGATTGACTATGAGTCTATCATTGAAGATTTCATTTCGAAGAACACCAAAAGAATGATGATATTCAAGTAAACATTATGTGACGAAGGGTTGAATAGGTACAATTCATAACATATTACATTTTAATGTAATAAATTATTGTTTATATATTATTTATGGTCCTATTTTGCTAGCCTACGAGGCCCTGTTTTAGACTTTGCACAGGGCCTCGGTTTTGGTCGGGACGGCCCTGCTCCTGTGCAAGGATCATGCAAATCCGCATGCAGCTTGCCACCATTCAGAAAGGAGAACTCTCCATTGCTGATTACTTCCGCAAGGTCAAACGTCTTGCTGACACCCTCTCCGCCATCGGCAAACCACTCGAAGATGAGGAGTTGATCTCATATATGCTGCGCGATCTCGGCCACGACTACGATCCTCTTGTCACAAGCATCACGACGCGAGTTGACGCCTACACTGTCAGCGATGTCTATGCGCATATGCTGAGCTTTGAAATGCGCCAAGAGCACAACAACACCATCATTCAGGTATCTGCTAACATTGCCAATAGGAACGCAGGTCGTGGTGGTGGTGGAGGTCGGACTGGTCGAGGGCGATCCCGAGGTGGTGGTCGTTCTCAAGCCGGTCACAACAGTCAAGGAACATCGCGAGAAGTGGTGTGCCAAGTCTGTCACAAGGCTGGTCATGATGCTAGTCAGTGCTGGCATCGCTTCGACCGCAATTATCAAGCAGAAGACACCACCAAGGTTGCTGCCATGGCATCAAACAGCAACAACTACGGACTTGATCCAAATTGGTACCTTGATACGGGAGCAACCGACCACATCACCAACGATTTGGAACGGCTGACCACCAAAGAGCGCTACAATGGTGGCGATCAGATCCAAGTCGCCAACGGAGCAGGTTTGTCTGTTGCCCATGTTGGATATTCTAGCATTGCTGGTTCCATTCGGCCCCTTCATCTAAATCGTGTTCTGCATGCTCCTAAAATTAACAAGCATCTAGTCTCTGTCCATAAATTGACATCTGACAACAATGCAATGGTTGAATTTCATCCAAACTGTTTCTTTGTCAAGGATCAAGCAACCAGGAACACTCTTCTCACAGGCAGGTGTAGGAATGGCCTTTACACTCTTCCAAATAAGCAGATCAGCCATGCCTTGTTTTCAGCTAAGGCGACACAGGAGCAATGGCATCAACGGTTGGGACACCCAGCCTCTCCAATAGTTCTTGAAGTTTTGCATAGGAATAACATTGCTGTAGACAATAGTGCTTCTTCTTCCTTGGTTTGTGATGCCTGCCAACAAGGAAAAGCACACCAACTTCCATTCAATTCTTCCTCTCGTGTATCTACAGCACCACTGCAAATTATTCACACTGACGTTTGGGGACCTGAACTCCCGTCAGTTAATAGCTCCAAATTCTATGTTTCCTTTGTTGATGATTTCAGCAAGTTTGTGTGGATTTATTTCTTGAAAAACAAATCTGAAGTTGAGCCTGTGTTTCTACAGTTTCAAAAACATGTAGAGCGTTTGCTTAATACCAGAATTCATTCAGTTCAATCCAATTGGGGTGGAGAATACCACCGTCTTCACAGCTACTTCAGAACCACAGGCATTGAACATCGCATCTCCTGTCCTCACACTCATCAGCAGAATGGAATTGCTGAGAGGAAGCACAGACATATTGTAGAAACTGGTCTCTCACTTCTTGCTCAAGCTCATATGCCATTGCGGTTTTGGGATGAAGCCTTTAACACTTCTTGCTTTCTCATTAACAGGATGCCCAGTCGATTAATTGGTCTTGACACACCATTGCATAAACTTTTTGGCTATGATTTTGATTACTCTTCCCTACGTGTGTTCGGTTGCGCTTGCTGGCCGAACCTGCGCCCATACAACACTAGAAAGCTAAATTTCAGATCAAAACAATGCGTCTTCCTGGGTTACAGCTCCTTACACAAGGGCTATAAATGTTTTGATTGATCTACCGGACGAGTTTACATATCCCATGATGTCATTTTCGATGAAAATGTCTTTCCTTTCTCAAAACAACCCACTGAAAACACTCAACTGCCGAATAGTTCAAATCAGCCGGTAATTCTACCTATGTTGGTCAAGACCACCAAATATTCAGAACAGTCTCTTATTGTCCCTGATATCTCCTCCAGTGAACCAGCAATAGCTACTTCCCGCATGAGCAATGGTCAAACTAATCCAGAAGCTGACAATGATCGTTTCCATAGTGTGTCTCCTGCAGGGTCACAAGACAACAGGGCCATTAGTGAAGACTCAGTTCAGGCTGACTTGAATTCTGATGCAGATAAGCCAACTGAGACTGAAACTCTCTCCTTACCATACAGGCAACACCCAATGAGAACTCGACTTCGTGACAACATTATTCAACCCAAGAAGTTTACAGATGGAACAGTTAGATACTCACGCTGGTTTGTAGGTACAGTCACCGACAATAATCTGATTACAAGCTCTTCTGCTTTTTCAGAGCCTCACAGTTTGCAGGAGGCTTTGGAAAGTTCAGAATGGCGTCAAGCCATGGATTCTGAGTATGCAGCATTGATTAAAAATGAAACTTGGGATCTGGTTCCACCCAAGAAAGGGGTCAATTTGATTGACAGTCGTTGGGTGTACAAAATCAAGAGAAAAGCAGATGGTTCGGTAGACAGGTTCAAAGCAATATTAGTGGCAAAAGGATTTAAACAAAGATATGGTTTGGATTATCTTGACACCTATAGTCCTGTTGTCAAACCTTCAACAGTTCGCATTATTTTGTCTCTTGCAATTTCACAGCGATGGAGCTTGAGGCAGATCGACATACAAAACGCCTTCTTGCATGGAATTCTTCAGGAGGAGGTATACATGAAATAGCCACCGGGTTATGAAGATCCGAACAAGCCATCTAATTATATATGCCGTCTTAAGAAGGCGCTATATGGATTGAAACAGGCTCCAAGGGCATGGCACTTCCGTCTGACTAGCAAACTGCAAGAACTGGGCTTCATTGCTTCCAAAGCCGATACATCTTTGTTTGCCTTCTATCGAGGGAATGTCACCATGTATATGCTGATCTATGTGGATGACATAATCATTGTGAGTTCCTCACCCAATGCCACTGACAAGTTGATCAAGCAATTAATGACAGATTTTGCAGTGAAGGATCTGGGCACACTTGAATATTTCCTGGGAGTAGAGGTCAAACAAGAGAAGGATGGCATCTTGTTGTCTCAGCGAAGGTATGCCTCAGATCTGCTTCGAAGAGCAAACATGACTAATTGCAAGTCAATCTCCACTCCAATGGCATCTGCAGAGAAACTGTCTAGAGATCAGGGCATACCTCTCAGAGAAGCGGAGCAATTTTAGTATAGGAGCTTGGTCGGAGGATTGCAGTATTTGATCATAACTCGCCCAGATCTTTCGTTTGCAGTTAATCGAGTATGCCAGTTCATTCAGAATCCTACTGATGTGCACTGGGCTACCGTCAAAAGGATTTTGAGGTATGTCAAAGGAACCGTTGGTCAAGGTCTGAAAATTCAGAGGTCACTGACAACTCGATTGAGTGCGTTCTCAGATGCCGACTGGGCGGGAAGTCCTGAAGACCGGCGATCAACTAGTGGATATGCAGTGTTTCTGGGCACAAACCTTGTGTCATGGAGCTCACGGAAGCAGGCAACCGTTTCAAGATCGAGTACAGAGGCCGAGTACAAAGCCATAGCTAATGTAACGGCTGAATTGATCTGGATTCAGTCGTTATTGAAAGAACTGGGAGTAACTCAATACCAATCTTCGGTGCTTTGGTGTGACAATCTCGGTGCGACCTACTTGACAGCTAATCCGGTATTCCATGCCAGGACTAAGCACATTGAAGTGGATTTCCATTTCGTTCGTGAACAAGTCACACGGAAGGCCATGGAGGTGAGGTTCATTTCATCAAAAGATCAACTAGCTGATGTCTTTACTAAACCACTGTCTAGAGCTCCATTCATCTCAAATTGCTGCAATCTCAACCTGAGTTATCCAAGTTGCGATTGAGGGGGACTGTTAGAAATTATGTGTTTGTATGGTTAGCTCATTGTCACTGCTAGTCAGAATTGAATAGGACGTTAGACTTACGAGATACGATCGTTGAGTCCGCGTGTCGATAATAAAGGCACGTTGCTGTAATTCCGGATCATGGATCCGTCATTCTGTTATTGTCATATATAAAGAGCAGATCCATCTGTGGATCAACGAGTTAGGCAGAATTCCTTTCCATCTCTAACTCTTTTACATCCGTCTCGGATTGGACGGCTGAGATTCAGCAAACTCTGGGGCGCTGTGCTTCTCTTGACTTGCCAAGAGGATACACCATACACGTGATGTACACGCATGGTAGAAGAAAGAACAACAGTAGGTGGGAGAAGAACTGCACACAGAGATTACTGGGCTGCAAGTCTCTCGGGCTAAGGTTTTCAAAGCTAGCGCGCGGAGAAGGTCCTTGTGGAACACCGTGGACAAGAAGTATCACAAATTCACAAGCACGAAGCATCTGTTGCGCACTTGTGCAGGCAGGACGCATGCATCGCTGCCCCTTGAAAATGAAAAAGTATTTAGCAGACGGAAGAGGCAGAAATACTCCTAAACAGAGCCACGCAAGTCCGCGGAAATTACAAAGTGAAAAACAAATTGCACGAGATCGAGTGGTAGACGTACATAAAAGAAGAAACTTTTTCACCCGTGGACGACAGTATGTACTCCGACTGCTAGCTCTATACGCGCACGCGCGCGCACAAAAACGTTTCGTGTTTACAGTACATTTCTGTTTCAGGTTGCCATCGAGCCCCGCGCGACGAATAAACAGTGTTGTAGGCACTGACAGGACAAAAACCCCTATGCTGCAGTGGGGCGATGACGACGAAATAGCATTATGACTGATTCATGGTTTGGTTCATCAGCTTCAGTATAATTCCAATCAGCTACAATACAATTTTAACCATAAATCAGCTTAATCGAGCGGCACCATGAACATGCAATTGATAAAAGTTGCAATACAAAATGCTGCTCTTTTCAACTAGCTACTTGAGCACATGGAGGCAGGCATGGATGGTGCTGCTGTAATAGATGGGTTCTTTTATGTTTATGGTTTGACTTTTTACAATGACTAACTTCTAAACGGAGTGTCTTTTTAAAACGGAGCCTACAAATTAATTGTATTAGATAATATTTAAAATCACACGTGAGTATATCTTTTTCTGTACTCTCTTTCATAATAATCAGAATTTAAAAATTTAAGTTATAATCTATGATCTAAAAAATTCCATGCAATAGACCTATGTATTGTTGTTTTCAGGCACAGCAGCTTGGCTATGCTCACTCACCAATGCGGCAACGCCTCAGGTTTAAGCCCAAAGTCTACTAGCTTGGCATGCAAATATTCTTGTGGCTCTCATGTGAGTACCACATATTTATGGCTAGAAAAACGTGTAATCGATAAAAGTTTCTTGATTACAAAATTTTATCTTCGAAAATACTTTCTAAGTTGCGATAATCCTGCCAAGGTAAATGTGAAGCTCGCTGGAGACCCGACCGTACGTCCGAATGATCGACCAACCTTGGGGTCCGATCCGGCACAGAAGATCATTCCTTATCGTCAACAGCGTCCTGTCGTTGGCCATGTATCTATCGTCCTGCACTCTTGCCTGCCTCTTCGGCTAGGCGACGGAACATGACCTGGTATGGTGATCTTCTACGCAGACTTTGAGCTAGGCTTTCCATGGTGGACACCGGGACAGATTGGGAAAGGAAAATCTCTATGCCAATGACTAAAGGGGGAGGACAAACTACATATGACTTCCTAGATCATTATGTGTGTACATTGGAACGATAGAAAACTTAAAAAGGAGGTTGATTGCTGGCATTGGTTTGGCCTGCAGGACCATTTGGTGGAGGCAGGTTGAGACCATGTGAATACGGTGTGTTTGATTGATTTCATGAACCACATAGATTGAGATGGGATGTTGTGTGGTTTACTATATGAGTAACATACGTAGGAAGTATGACTTATTTCATTGTGATAACCATTATTTGGCCTTCATAATACTTCGTATAGTTACCGCTAGGGGAACCTTATTGCACACTAGTTACTTATATAGTCATGTCATTACTTGAGCCTAGCTCACTAGTACACTCGAGCTTATCTCCCAACCAAATTCGGGCCAAGTCTAGTCTGGGCAACCGCTTGGCGCTGTTTAGTTCGTTGTCTCAATTTGTCACAGCTCATTTAGATAAGTTTTATCGTTTTAGGTTAGCTTTTTTTACTATACTTATAGCGCACTATATTTTCTAAGCCTCATGCTCCACCTCTCTAACGCAAAAGGTGTGGCCGCCATACTTCAGCAAAAAAAAGTTTATCAATGTGTGGTTTCCAACCAAATATGTATTTTCATACAAAGTCGTAGATTGTTCACGTAGATTTTATCTATTACTCCTACAGCCCAGAATTGCTTTAATTTGTAGACCTCGTCTTCTATTTGAAAGGTAGATGTTGTAGCAAAAGCTAAAAACCGTTTTTAAAAGCCATTAAACATCATGCCATATTTTCCCTGTTAGCATCTTGCTAGGATTAACCTTGGGAGATCCCACGGAAGATAAGGGGAAAGAAAACTCCAATCTCCTGAAAGCTATAAACCCACGTGGCAGATCTAATGACATGGATTTCAGACGGAGCCAGCCACCGCTGCATTTCGTGCCGTTTTGCTCTCCAATTCGTCGTTCTCATCCGCATGGGCCGCACGCAAAGAATTCGCGAAATCGTGGTCATGGCCACGTGAAAACAACAACGTAGGGTTCCCTTTTATACAGCTGCGGATTAGCCGAGCACGCGGCGCTGCACAACTCGCGCCCTGTTCCATCGCAAAGGCGCAGAGGTGAGAGAGGAGGCGTCGCCAAGAGGACGGATAAGATGGCCATTGGCGGGGCAGCGCCGCCTCAACCCCCCGAGGACACGCCGGCGGCCCTGCCGGACTTCGAGCAGCCCCTGCTCCACGCCCACGCCCACGGCGCAGTGCAGGCCCGCAAGGAGCCAGCGACGCACGACCACGAGGCGCAGTGCTCGCCGGAGGCCGACGGCGCGACCTTCGTGCGGACCTGCTTCAATGGCCTCAACGCGCTCTCAGGTGCGTCCAAAACTCGATCTTTGCTCCAATCTGTCTGTACGGTTTGGGGTTTGGACAAAGTCGGCCAACTTGATCGATCTTGGTTCGTTGGTTCAGGTGTCGGGCTTCTGTCCATTCCGTACGCCCTGTCGGAGGGCGGGTGGCTGAGCCTGCCGCTGCTGCTCGTCGTGGCGATGGTCTGCTGCTACACCGGCCTGCTCCTGCAGCGGTGCATGGGCGCGTCGCCGGCCGTGCGGGGGTACCCGGACATCGGCGCGCTCGCGTTCGGGGGCAAGGGCCGGCTCGCCGTGTCCTCGTTCCTGTACGCCGAGCTCTACCTCGTCACCATCGGGTTCTTGATACTGGAGGGGGACAACCTGGACAAGCTGTTCCCGGGCACAAGCCTCAGCCTCGGCGGGCTGGTGGTCTCGGGGAAGCAGCTGTTCGTCGTGCTCGTCGGGGTCGCTGTCTTGCCGACAACGTGGCTGAGGAGCCTGGGCGTGCTCGCCTATGTGTCGGCCGGCGGCGTGCTCGCGTCGGTCGTCGTGGTTTTCTGCGTGCTGTGGGCCGCCGTCGTGGACGGCGTCGGGTTTCAGGGGAAGGGGAGGATGCTGAATGCCAGTGGCCTGCCAACTGCTCTGGGCCTGTACACGTTCTGCTACTGTGGCCATGCCATCTTCCCCACACTGTGCAATTCCATGAAGGAAAAGGACAAGTTCTCCAGGGTGAGTAGCCTATGATTTTGATATCACTGAAGACATAACTAAAACATTTTGACTTCTTTTACTACATTTATCTTTGCATTTGGGATAACCAACATGAAACATTTTTTTTCTGAACATAAGGACCGCAATAGGTTACTGAAGTATCTCTGCCGCGTAAAATTTGAGCCTCAACTATTCGATGCTTAATCCATCTGGCACTGAACATTGAGTACGGAATAGTAAAAACTGTTCTGCACATTGTAACATCTTTGCAAAATTGCTCAGTAACGTCATGACTCACGATGCACCAAGTACCTCGAAAGTGGCTGCTCTGTCACCTCTTATTCTTTTGCACAAAAGAGGGATGTGGCAGTTGTTTTCTGAATAATACGATCATGCAATAAATCTGATACTGAACAGTAGAAGCGACAAAATATCTGACAGTGACTGAGCACTGAACAGTATTATATATTTCAACAGCATCCAAGGCAACTAAAGCAGTCTCCCTCTCTCTCTAAAAAAGGCTGAAGTAGTTAAATCCTGACTGAAGCTAGTTCTTTATATGTCTTCTACTTGCATAGGTGCTAGTCATATGCTTCGTCGCATGTACTCTCAACTACGGATCGATGGCAATACTCGGCTACCTCATGTACGGCAACGATGTCCAATCTCAAGTGACACTGAACCTCCCCGAGGGAAAGATCAGCTCAAAGCTAGCAATCTACACGACACTGATCAATCCGTTCTCCAAGTATGCTCTGATGGTAACTCCGGTCGCGACTGCGATCGAAGAGAGGCTGCTCGCTGGCAACAAGAGATCCGTCAACATACTGATCAGGACCCTCATCGTCCTCAGCACGGTCATCGTAGCCCTCACAGTCCCCTTCTTCGGTCATCTCATGGCGCTCGTTGGCTCGCTCCTCAGCGTCATGGTCTCGATGCTGCTCCCGTGCATTTGCTACCTCAAGATCTTCGGCGTGACACGGTGCGGCAAGGCTGAGGTTGCGCTGATCGCCACGATCGTCGTTCTTGGCTCCTTGGTTGCTGCGACTGGGACGTACTCCTCTCTGAAGAAGATCGTTCATGAGTTCTGAAGCGAAGAGCTGCACATCGGTAACACCTGTTCTGAATTAGTGTTTTTTGTAGCAATGCTGTTCCATGTATCAACATCAGCAGAGTAGTCTGGTTCTATCCTAAGATGCTTTAGGCGAGGCAGGGTAGTACAGATCAGGAGAATCAGGGTGCTTTATTTTGCGATATTATGTATGTTTTAGCTATTGGTGATGTATTCAGAAAGGACCCTATCTATATATTATTTGACTATTTTTCCAGTAAAATCAGTCAGATTTTTAGACCGTTGGATATAGATCTAACATTCCAGATTCATCCACACAAATCCTATTTAAACCTAACCATAATCCTATCCCCGTCGCCTTCCACCCCGACGCCGTGGCCCCCTTCGCGCCACCCTGGCCCTCCGTGCCGCCCCCTCCTTGTCACCGACACCGCCACCTCCTCGTCGCCGGAGGAGCTCCGCGTGCCTCCCCCACCACCCCCCGCTCCCTCCTCCACCACCCGCGGTTGGCGCCCCCCTCACTGCACTGCCTCCTACCCCTCCCTGCTATGCCACCCCCCGCCCAACCTAATAGTTAATACCTTTCACCGCTACCGCTCTCTAGCATCGTACACCACCCTTCTACCCCACTTGTCGCCCCCACCGCCCCCCGATCTCCTTCTATACCTGGGAACGGTGCCCTAGGTACATCGGAAAGGATGAAAGTCTTGTTAGGAACGCTTTTTCCGATTTCTGCGAGTTATTTCTTGTGAAATTACGGCGTTCTAAACGGGTCCAAGAGAGGAGAAGATCCCCTGACGCCTCCAGGACAGAGGACCCCACCTGTCAGCGCACACAAACAACAGCAACTCAACGGCTCGGTGGGACCCTAACCGGGCCCAAGCCCAAAATCAGCCTGTGCAGCTAAAGCCCAAGGCCCAAGAACTAATACGGACCCTTAAATCAAACCGCAGCAACGCACACACGAGCACACCCCCCTCCCAAATCCGCAGCCCTCCCGTGCTCTTCCCTCCCCTAAAAACCCTCCCCCACCTCTCCGTCGTCGGAGGCGGCTGCCGCGCTTCATCTACGGCGACGTCTCCTCCTCCTCCACTCAAGGTTCGCGCCCTCTCCCCCCCTCGCCCACCCGTAACTCCGTAGCTTTGCTGGCGCGGCCGACCGGGCGTAGGCGAAGAGCTCGCTGGCCACCGGGATCGGGGGCTGTAGCCTTGCACTGGTGTATGTGGTAGCCTACTCCGATGGCTCGCTTGGATGTGGATGCGCGCGATTCGGGTATCGTTGTGTGGGCGCGCTGCTCTGCTCTCGATTTAGGGTTTGGAGGCCGTGGCTTTTCCCCGTCGCTCCTTGCCTTGTCGTTAGGGTTTGCGTTGCTCCGATTTGTGCCTAGGTGGATCCGCGGTAAAAGTGGGTTGTTCAGTTGGTATTGTCCCATGCATGCTTTACCCTGCGCAAAGTTTTACGCAGACTTCTAGCCTCTATAGAGTTTACGCTACTTAACATGGGATTTGTTGTGTGTTTCCAGAAAATATGGATGGACCTGCCGAGAATCCCGTGGTGCATCACATGAGTGGGATCCCTGGTAATCTCGACAACGAGGAGCAGGCCAATCCTTACAGTGACGTGCCAGAGCTCTACAAGGAAGAACCGGAAAAGCCATATGATGAGGAACCCAAAGACCCAGGCTATGAAGAATCAGGGAACCCATACAATGAAGAGCAGGCAAACGTGAACGATGGAAATGTGGGGGTTCAGCATAAAGAGGAACAAGCTATCCCTTCACAGGAAGAGGCAGCGAATGCCCATGGCGGGGAAGCTGAGGCAGAGCAACAGGCCAATGCGGAGGCTGATGACAAGAAGTGGCCTGGGTGGCCTGGAGAGAGTGTGTTCCGTATACTGGTTCCTGTCCAAAAGGTGGGTGCAGTCATTGGCCGCAAAGGGGACTGTATCAAAAGAATGTGTGAGGAATCCAGGGCTCGCATAAAGGTGCTCGATGGCCCACCAGGTGTTCCAGAAAGATCTGTAAGTTTTTCACTCTCTTCTTTCAGTTTTAGTTGCTACTGTCATTGATTCGGTCAGTTTGTTCAGCCTTGTAGTCATCCTGATTCCTGAGTGCATGTGCAAAGCCAAGTTTGATCTGTTGCCTATATCATTAAATATTTCTGTTTTATAGTTGCTTACTTGCTTTAGAGAACCAGGCGGGTAGATAATTCTGTATTATATTAGCGAATGTTTTCATTTTTTATTATTGTCTTGGAGAATGAATCCGCTGGGAAGCCATACAACTATACTGATGTATGATTCCCTGATCTCCCATACTGTGCATTCTATTCACATTCAATTGTGTTGCTTTGTGAACATGGCCATTTTCCCGATTTCTCAGATAGTTTGGTGTGTTGTCTGGAAGTGCTGGAGTTGAGTTGACTGTAGTAGGTGCTAATTGTAATTGAGTAATTGACAGATGAAACCATTGCTAAATCTTGTTAACTTAATGAAAATCGTAGAAATGAAAAGGGGAACTGGTTATTGACATTTTATGTTGTACAATGTCACCTTAACATACAGTTGCAGTTGCAGATTGATGTTGCTCTAATTTGGAATCAAGTGCTTGAGTAGGGTTGCTTGCTTTCCTTGAGCCCTTCTGAAGGAGATGCAACTTTGTTCAGATTCTTTTGAAGCTTTAGAAACGGTTTAGGCTAGTACTCTGGCACTTGTAGTGCTCATGATAATTACTATTCTGCTATCACTGCTAAATCCGGTGGAGGATTTACATTTTGTAAGATTGGTTCATCTATAGTGAACTTTTGTACATGGTTAGTAAAAAATACTGCAGTAACAACCACCTGCCTATATAGAATGCCTGTATACTTGTGTTGCAGGAAGCAGCAAAAGAGAATATTTCAATGTAGCTTGAGTGGTTAAGTAAAATCCTAACCCAGCCTTAAAATTTAGTCTGGAAGCAACCATGGATAATTTTGAATTTGTACATGGATCAAGTAATTATTGCATGCAAAAAATACCATTTCTAGAAAACTTATGATCGACTATATATGATGGGAATACTGAATTTGGCCAAGTTTTGAACTGCATGTATGGACATCAAAATAAGACCCAGCTTTTAAAATTGAGTCTGGAAGCAAATGTGGACAATTTTGGATTTGTACATGGATAAAGAAATTATTGCATACATAAATGCTTTTACTAAAAAATAAAAAAAAACTGAGCAATTATCAGATGGGAATACTGACATTTGGTCAATTCAGGAGGTGTATGTATGTGAATGCAAATTAAAATCAAATTTGCGGCATTGTTTTTGGCTGTACTTAATTCTATATAACAAGGCCACTTAAGGAATATTCATGCTACTAGTCCTAGAACTTTCTGCACAAGTAAAAAAAAAATATCACAAACTAACAAGGAGAAAATTGTCAGCAGAATGACGTTCAAGTACAAAACTTAATAGTGTCGATAACAATAACAAACTAATCTTTGCAGGTTCTCACTGCAGTCTAAGGCCTCAAGTCGAATCGTTTGTGTATCCAAAATAGACGAACTGTCATGGTTACCAACGTTCATTTTTGCGCTCCTCTGCTGCAAATATGATTTTAAGTCTTTTTGAGTATTGGATGAAGATCCCTGTCAAGAAGCTCCACATATTGTCTGGTAATTCCATGACCTGTTTGATTTTTTTTAACCAAATGGAAATCAGTTGGCAAAATGTTACAGAGCTAAAATAGTGTAAAAAGCTTAAACCTAACCATTTCCTAAACAATGGTCTCGATACTTTCAGAAAATGATCATATCTGGCTACGCCAAATCAAAATATGCAAGTGCATACCCTTTAAATGTAAGTATGGATGCCATATATAACACTTTTTGCAATATATTGGGACTTGGGGATTGTTTTTGCTGAAACACTGTTCCCAATTCACTATCATAATTTATTAAACGATGAGCAAACTATACATCCAAGTGACTTAAAGCAACTGTGCATTTCTTTTTGTTTTCTTTCTTGGGATTTAAGATTGATAACATATGATAGACATGATATATTTCCATATACATTAGGGGTTGGATTACTATAGAAAAAAATCTGTTGTCTCAAATATATACTATTAGACAACAGTCTTGATCCATGTACAATGTCAAGGAAAACAATGGCCCTGGTTAAGGCTGATAAATTAGATAAACATGCTAACAAGAAAGCAAGGATTGGGAAACTTTCTGGTCATATAAACATGTTGCTCCTTAAAACGAGGACAAACTATTCTATAGCTGTGCATAACCCTCAGCAGCAGATGCCATTGTCTTATTTACAATTCTGAAGTTCTGCAATCACAATGTAACACATAGTGTGGCATTGCGGTGGCTTTTAATCTGCAGTTTTATTTTACTTATTTTTTTTGGATTTATTAACTAATTTGATAGATTCTCTTGTAGAGCCATAACAGAAATATTTACCAGAATTGGTAAAGATTCTGTTTACTAGATTCTACAGTGAAGCACAGCAATGCCAAACAGGCCCTAATTTACATATCTTGGATAAGTTATGCTAAAATATAAAAGAAATGGTATTCTGGAATCTGGAACCTGCTCTACTGAACTTGAGCTGTTCTTGCCTTGGCTGCATCAGATGCCAAAGATGTACAAATCTTGACTCCCTTCAATTGGTTTAGCAGCATGCCACATGCTGATTGTTTTTGCCCTGGGGCAGCAGGGGTATTGCCTCAATGCATTGTTTCAACTAAAGGCTATGGCCCTATGCAGAAATGTATAGGAAACGAGAAAATGCAGTCGAAACCCATCTATATTCATAGATATAACCATGCCATCATTTCATCCAACTAATGTAGGATGGAAATATATGCTCTATCCTTGTATTGTCATTTCGTTTCCTGCTTGTGCATATTGCTATTAATTATTGTTTCTCCTGTATTATCTATCTGTATGTAACATATTTGTGTACCTGCTTGCTGACATCTTGATACTGTTTTCCTTTTTAAAGGTAATGATTTCAGCAAAGGATGAACCAGATGCACCGGTATCTCCAGCTGTTGATGGATTGCTTAGAGTTCATAACAGAATAACAGATGGTTTGGATGGTGAACCTGATCAGCCTCAACGAGGTGCTGGTACTGTAGGGCCAACACGGCTACTGGTGCCAGCTTCCCAAGCTGGCAGCCTGATTGGCAAACAAGGGGCAACCATTAAATCGATACAGGATGCTTCAAAGTGTGTTCTCCGCATTCTTGGTAAGTTTCACGTTTCCCCCCATATTGTTATTATAGTATGGCAAGGCTTCACGATATTGTTATAGTATGACAAGTCTTTATTCTGTTTTTGATCCTAATCTTTGTAGTTCCTTTTCCTTGCAAGTCTTCAGTTAGCCAAGGATCGATCCATGGTTTTTTCTTTGTAGTTTTAATGTCTATATGCAATATACAGTTTGTGTGTCATTGAGCCAATAAGGTGTATACATTGTGACTCATGTATTGCATGATTATTCTTTCTTTCATATGTATCAGGAAATAGGTGCCTTTTTTGGAGTAAAGGACAAATCTTTCATAGTTTATTCAATGACTGTTTTGTGCACGTACACTTTACCAGATGTTGATGATTTATGATTAGCAGACTTTATAGGATCAACCATTTTCCTTGTATGTATCCAGCCTATTTACTCAAAAGTAAAATCATTAAAAAATACAGATTTTTTGTGCACGCACTTATATCTGGGGCAAAACCCACCATTTGAGAACTCAAGTCTGCTAGACTGACAATGCTGTATGGAATCTAATTCAACCATATATACAAGAGTGCAGCTAGCATTTACCATTCCCCTTTGCTTGATGGGTTGATTATCCCAGCCTGTTCCTTTACCTTTCTGTTTGGTTTGCTGGATCATGGTTGGTCATTTGTACTGAAATTTCATTAGGCTCTCCTGACAACTGCAATTAGTTTCGCATTAACTCACACATGATGTATATGTAAAACACCACTAATTAGACATTTTCCTTCAGAGAATGTGCCACCTGTTGCATTAAATGATGACAGAGTTGTCGAGATACAAGGCGAACCTCTTGATGTTCACAAAGCAGTGGAACTGATTGCAAGTCATTTAAGAAAATTTCTTGTTGACCGCAGCGTTCTGCCTTTGTTCGACATGCAGGTAAGCCAGTTCTGTTTTGCAGTTTATTGTTTGCTTGCATGCGGTGTCCAGTAAGCATAAATTGCCTTCTTGACAGATGAAAGTGCACAATGTGCCTAGAGAGCAACCTATGCCAGCTCCTCAGCAGTGGGGTCCTCCTCCGCCCTGGGGTCATCCATCAAACCTTCCTCCTGGTGGCCCAGGTTATGGTGGGAATCCACAGTTCATGCATCCGCAGCCACGAGACAGCTATTATCCCCCTCCCGATGTGCCCCCTGTGGAAAAGCAACCGCACTATGGAATTTCTTCATATGGACGTGATGCACCTTTGAGCGGCGCTCCTGCCTCAGGGAATCAACACCCACCACACGGGTCATCTCAAGTTAGTTGCTATAAATTTGACCATTCTGAAGTCTGAACATGATGGATTGTTTGCATGCCTATTATTATGATTACTTACACCCCCATATTTGTTTGTTTTATTTGACAGGTGACGCACAGCATGCAAGTTCCTCTTTCATACGCTGATGCTGTGATTGGGGCAGCTGGTGCCAGTATCAGCTACATCCGCAGGCATAGTGGTGCAACAATAAGTATTCAAGAAGGTGTTCCTGGAGAGATGACAGTGGAGATAACAGGAAGTGCCTCACAAGTTCAAACTGCTCAGCAGCTGATCAAGGTATTTTTCTTTGTCCTCTTAGATTTCATCAGTATTCTCACGCTCTTATCATCTGCATTTTTGACTAAAATTCGTGTGATATGGTGATGATCTATTTCCTAGTCTCTCTCATATTGTCATCATATATTGTGCAATGCATTTATCTGAGTCCACCTTACCTGCCAAGTACAAACTGTATACACCAGTGGGTCATTTGCTACTTGCTGCATTAGATAGAAGGTAGCTGCACGGCTGCATCCTCGGTGGGTCATTTGATTTATGTTATCTCTACACACAAATAATTCTCTAAAAAAGAAAAAGATGTACACACAAGACAACTCTTCCCTCAATACACATACACTTAAAGACGTACGAAGTGAACATAGGGAAAAAAACCCCTCATCATGGCTTCATACTGCAAATCTGCAATCAGAGAGTAAATCGTTGTGCTCACTTTCCAAGGTTGGTCACCGCTAATCAACCATCACAAGTTACCAACCTAAATTTCAGAAGCTACAATACTGCCACTATAGTTATCAAAATCTACAAGAACATATCATATGCTGAAACTTTTCATTTTGTTTGACATGTTGTTTGTCCATTGCACTTTGCAATACCTTGTCTTCTGTAAATTCGACAGCGTGATCCTTTTTCTTGCAGAATTTCATGGCTGAAGCTTCTCCCCAAATTCCCCCACCAGCTCCCGCTCGTCCCTCTCAACCAGTTGACGCGAGCTACAACTCTTACCCGCCGTACGGAGGAGCATCATACGGATCCCCTCCAGGCGGCGTAGGTCCTGGCCCTCACAATGGAGGAAGCTACGGTGGCGCACCCTACCCGCCGAACTACGGATACTAGTTGGAAGGAAAGGGTCCAGGCTTTACAGAGAGGGATTACGGTTTTGTTGGTCGGTCTGTTCATCTGTTGCGAACTTGAGATTATTAGGATCTCTGAACTTTTCGTTGTGTAAACTTCTTTCTGATGGCAGTGACAATTGTTCTCTGATACACTCTTTTGGTGCTGTGAACTTAACCATTAACCTAATATCTCCTTTATCCTCGAGCTAATTCTGCTTTTGCCTAGGTGAAACATTAGAAAGAAACAGTTTGATTGCTACTGGTGTAACTGGACTTTCTGTCGCAGGGGCCCATGTTCCATGACCATGAGCATCAAGGCTCAAGCACCCATGATAGGGAGTGGAATAAAGGATGACGAAAATTGAACAACAAAGGGGTAAGCAATCAAGGCCTGAATGTCCAATCAACTAGAGCATCTTGGAACGGCGAGATACCGCTCCCAGTTCATCATTTTGCCGGGAGAAACTGCAACTCTTACAAGATTCCGGTTCCTCTAACCTCCATAACTAATTGACTATGGTCAATACAATTGCGATTTGGTTCATTGAATGGTGTCTTGCTACCGAACGCTAACTTTAGAGCCATCTGATGAAACTAGCTAGAAGACTTCAGAAGAAAAGGACAAGCTAGCCTAAATAGCTAAGCAGAAAAGAAATGTTGGGTCTCTTGTCATTTGATCCATGTTGATAAAAACTTAGTGTTATCCTCCCTGCGGATTGATTAGCTCGGATGCAACCAGAGTTTTGTAACGTAGGATCGCAGAGACATGCCATATATTGCGGCAGGCCAACGTGCACAGATTTGGGCCATTTTTATTTTCTACAGTTTGCACGCAATCCTAGTAGCAAACGACCAGCAATTGACTTACTTCCTTTGCTGTGTGCTGTGGCTCCACATTTTCTAGAGTTAGGCGCAGCGATTGACTTACTTCCTCTGCTGTGTGCTGTGGCTCCACATTTTCTAGAGTTAGCGGCACGTCTTTTAAGGTCTGTTTATTTTGGTTTGAGCTTCTGTATTTTGGTTTATTTTTTATTATTTTTAAATTTTATCTTTTTCTGATTTTTTGACTTTTTTAAACTTGTTTGCTGGTTTTTTTTCCATATTCGTTTGTATTGTTTGTGATTGGCTAACCTATTTTTTTTTTTTTAAATTTAATTACGCAAAATAAGTCACCTTCAGTTATAGTATAATTTCAATCAGATACTATATAATCACAGCCATAAGTCATTTTTTTTCAATAGAAAATGAATGGGCTGTAAGAGACGTCACAGACAAGGACACCAAGGACAATAATTTTTATAAATGAAGTCAGTACAGTATGTACTACAATTAATAGAGTAACAGAAATTTAGTATGATTTTTACCGATATAAATGAAGTCAGTACAGTATGTACTACAATTAACTAGTAGACCCTATCTTAAAAAGATACCCTATTTAAAAATTAGTTACTGTAGAAAAGTCGAAAAGTAGCTTTTAGAAACTGAAAAGAACATGCCCTTTGTAATGACAAAGATATGTTTTTGTGCGTCAAATCTATATAGTTCTGTATTTGTTAGTGTTTAAAAGTCAAAAACACGACTTAAAAGAAAATGGAGGGGGTGTGGAATGGGAGCACAAGATCATGATTCAGGTGTTAATCAAAACAATTAATCGTGATAGCCATAAAATCGAGTTGACGACCATTTATCATTTTGATAAATGTCACTAGAGAAGCTGCACTGGAGCGAGATGTGCCAACCATTTGATCATTTTATTTTCTGAAGGAATTATGTGAAAAAATTACAGACATATTGGTGCTAAAAGACCTGATGTCAAACATCAAACTATGTCAGACATACATAGTTGTTCAAGGATCTAACCTTCCAATTCTTCCCTGCGCATGCTGCTATGATGTACCAATCGATCAAGCTTTTTTTGCTCGCTGATCAAATCTTTAATCATTAGCAAGCTAATGATAGCCCACAAGATGGCAAGTTAGCCAGTCATGTCCCTCAACAAGAGTTTTGATAAGAAAGGAATCAACCTGAAAAAACAGGAGCTGCATTTCCTGGACAATTATATTGCAGGCTTCAAAAGGAAAGAGAGGACATGGCCTGGCTACACAGTACACAAAAAATTAGAGAGGGGAAAAATAGAGTAGCTTCCATGATGTTAACGGCCTCTTTTTCGGCTTATAGCTTATCTTCAGTAACTAATTTTTAAATAATATATCTTTTTAAGACTCAATTATAGTAGACATTATACTGACTTCATCTATATCGAATAAAATCACATGTGAATATCTTTCTCCGTACTCTTTCTCACGAATAATCAGAAATCAAAATTTTAAGCCAAAAACTAAAATCTTCGGTCCAAAAGAACCCGTCCGATATATCCTTGCTAGGAAGTCACAATATGCAGAATTGATGTTGAGCCTTTGCTTGAAGCTAACAAATCTCCTCCTTGACCTCTAGACATTAGTACTATGTTAACCTAATTCAAGGCTTTAAGAAAATTTGTTTACCAAGACACTTAGACAGTACTAGAATATTTAATTCCCTATCTCCTCATATGAAATAATGAAATGCTAGATCTCCCAATTTAAGGCTGTACGTATGGATCGTTTTAAGACTTTATAACTGCAGTTGACCATGCAATAAATCATCGGTTGGTGAGGCATTTTTGTCCATTGAGCTACAACAACAGGACTCGCGTTCATATGATTACATCCGAAAGACCCCATGTTGTAAGCATCATCAAGTAACGTGTTCAATTGTCAACCTCTCGTTAGAGACATTGAAGGGAAACAATAAACAAGCATATATTAGGAATACTGGTACAAATTTATTATGTACACTTGATAACATAGGTCTAAGAATGCCATAAAAAATTTTCCTGAAAAATGAATCTTGAGACAAAAGTGTCTTATGAGGTTTCATTTCTTGTCAAGACTCCAGACCTCTCAAGAACCCAGGATAGCACAGATTTATGTCAATATCATTATAACATGAAATGCTTTGCACAAAAGCAGTAGTATGATTTGAGTAATTGAGAAATCACACCAACAACCTACACGTGGAAAAACCAGATGGTCCAAATGTGTCAGTATGTTAGGAAGGACACATTTGATTCTGGAATGATTCTTTCTGTCAAATTTTGAAACTTGCTTTTTCAATAAAGCAAAAGCAACATACAGAGGCAAGTCATTGCGAGTAAACTTGTGCACGCTAAAAGCCAATCCTTCCATCCTTCTCCAAGCTTAAGCAGTGTTCAGTTGTTCACTTCCTTTCCTCAATGTTCCTTTCAACCCTTCAAACTCACTCCCATCTTGAGCGAAGTCATCAGTCACTATCTAAACACAACTTCTCCCTCCACCACCTCTTAATTTGATGTGTCACAACTCACAAGAAAGAGAACAGCTTGTATGCCCCCACTTCTAGACACTGAAACCGTACCAGCATGTAGCTCAGGAAGGGCCAAGCAGCTCGTCAGATTCCCAAATGGCTCCATGTTTGCTACTCTACTCGTGCTTTCGCAATTCGCGAGACCTAGTTTCACACGACCAGTCCGGTCATCCTTCAGCAAAGGCTTGGGCCTCGGCGTTTCCTGAACGGAGCGCGACGATCTCCGGCATGCCTAGGTCTGGGCGGACTGTGTTGGCAGCCGGGTATGGTTGTGCTCGCCGTCGTACGTCACAATGAGCATCGTCGGGTCTTCTACGCACCGTTCAACATGCTTCCTCGCCGGGCAGCCCCTGACGCTGCTGCATTTGTAGTAACCCCTGCATTGGATTCAAGTGACCGGGCACAGCTTAGTCTTTCTGTGGAGCCAAAGAAAAGATGTGGGAAGAGCAACAGTCAGCAGCATGTGCTTGCTTTCATGGTATAGCTACATTGTCCTATCATTAAGGGCATGCATTAAAGCTTGAGATGAGGTGGGGGAATGAGAGCATTCAAGATTAGGATGTAGATAGACAAGCATGGCAATCAAATGCGAGCTGCATTAACAATTTACCTACTTTAGGCCCCCCCATGATCGATCCCTTGTTTCACAGATGAGCGCAAGAAAGAGTGAAAGACCGACATGATCCACTAAGCTGGTTATAATTAATTGTAGTAGCAACTAAGGTATCAACACGTCTTGGTTGTAGAAGCAATTGGGGGTTAGGAAAAAGGTAGAGCGGAGTGCAGGATCCACAAACAATTATTCCACAGGTAAAGGAGCACAATGAGTGCCTGATGCAGATATGCCATCTTTCATGGTACGACATGGGGAATAACACTCATGCTTGGAAGGTTTTGCTAAGCAAACAGTTGAAATTTTGCTCATACCTTGGATGAGGGGAACCCTTGATCGGTTTCTGCCCATACTTCCGCCATGAGTATTCATCCGGGGGTAAATCGGCTATCTTGTTGCTAATGGCTGGCACTCTGATCGACCTCTTAGTTCGCAATTTCCTGCAGAAAAGAAGAGCATAAATCGGGGTAAGTCCATAATACCCAACCCAACAACAGAAAAGCATAACAAGAGCTACAAGATTACAGTTTACCTCCTCTTTGAGCAATGGCACCTGCCGGTGGTGGCACACTTGCCGCTGCCATCCTCCCCTCTGCCCGCGCACCGCCGCTTGGGCGCATGGTGCGCATTCACCGGGTCGCTGGCCACTGGCCCGCCGATCAAATGGAACGGCGGCTTCCCGTCCAAGCTAGCCACACTGCCATCCATGCTCAGGGATGACATGAAAGATCTCGCCGACGACATCGTCCCAGTGCCGCTGGGACTATCAAACTTCAGGTTGATCCCACTGTTGCTCCTCTTAAACATCTCAGCATGCAACTTCTGCTGCAGCTGCAATGGGTGCCTATGTGCAGTAGCACCAAATTGGAACTGCACCGACAATAATGGCTGGTCCAGCTTCGGAGCACCGAACTGATGAGCACTCTTGCTGCTTGAGCTGACCAAATCGAGCCCTCGGGAGCCCGGCGTTACGCCGACCCGAGACCGCAGTTGCGCGGAACTAGTAGATGGAGATGGAGTGCCACTACTGGACATCATCCAGAATGGGGTGTTGCTGCTACTATCCAAGAAGCACTTCTGGTTCAATAACCCCACAGGCTTGCTTCTCCTGGAGAGCCTACCTCTAGCATGCCCTCCTCCGCCGCTGCCGCCATTGCTGAGGAGGGAGGCCACCTTCCTGAACTTGGCACAGGCTTCACCTATCTCTGAAGCTATGCTCCTGAGCAGGGCTGGGTCCTGCTGCTGGGAGAGCAGGGCAAGCACCCTGTGGCAGCTCTCCACCGCCGCTCTGTTCGCCACCTCCACCTCCTCCATGAACCAGAGGGAAAACGAAGAAGAAAAACCAATCCTTTCCTCTTGAACTCTTCCTTCAGTCTTCACAAGCAGCTCAGCTTCTTACAACCCTCACAGGCAACAGCAGCATCTGGACATCACACACACAGGAGAAAGGAACAAATTACTACACAGATCTCCATGAAAGCTCACATAAAAACAAATCTCACAGGAAATTTCAGCGACCAAACAAGCAACCAATCATCAGGGAAAACATCAAAAGTTGGGACTAAAAAGAAAACAATCCGGGAACCTGATCGATCACAAGAGATTGGATTTCGACGGCGCACGGCGCCACCAGGAAACGATCCTTGCATCACTCGAAAGGAACCCACATGGCGATGGCGCCGCTCAAGATTCCGCGACAGGTAGCCGGCCCAAGAAGGCACCACTCAAACCGCACCAAATTCGCACCTGAAAAGGCCGCGAAAGCGAGCTCACCTGCGCGAGGAAGAGCGGGCCGGCGCGCGGACGCAAGCTTCGTCCTCCCCGGCTGTGCGCGCGGGGTATCGGAGGAGAGGAAGAAGAGCAGAGAGAGGAGTGGGAGAAAAATCGAGTCTTTTGAGCGCGGGGCGCGGATAGGGGTGAAAAAAGAAGCTCGGCCTAATCGTTTCGGTTTAAAATTAATTTAATTATATTTGTTAATAAATTAATTTTGCTTAGCTTAATTCTAAAAATACTACCAAATTATTAATAAAATAATATTAAATTAAACTATGTTAATTTCAAAAAAAACTTAGCTCTATATCCACCCAGGCGCAGGTATATAAGGGCAAATTTGCCGGACTTTGAGGGATAAGTTCGAAAAAGTTGCGTTGCACGAGTGGGCTGGTCGTAGACGGATCTCCACCGTTGGATGCCGAGATGAACGGCTGCACGCGGTTGTTTTCGCGAGGAGCGAGTCGTTTTCCGTTGGGTTCAACAAAAGTCAAAGACTGGGGTCAGCGAGAGCATCTTCACTGTGCGGTTTATATCAAAGACGGATATTATAAAAGGGTGTGTATAGATATCACCTGGATGTTTTCTTCTCAACAATCATCCAAATTTTGGACCGTTGGATTAGAGATCCAACAGTCTCTCTTTTTTGGAGGGGGGAGAATTTTTTTGGAGGGGTGTGAATTTTTTTTTGAGGGTGTGGGCAGAATTTGTGGCCCTTGGATCTCTAATCCAACGGTCACAAATCTAGATGATAGTTAGAAAGAAAACATCCGAATGATGTTTATCAATACCCATTATAAAACATAGATGCTAATAAGTAATAAACGATGAAAGCTATGGGAGACCAACAATTCATCAATTAAAAGAATTTGTAGCTTTATTCATTGCGTCTATATTATCTGAAAGTTAGAAGAAAGAAATCACAAAATTTTCTTGAAATGTTAGGCCCTGATCAACTCAGCTTCGGCTTCTGGCTTATTTTCACTATTCATAAGTTTCGTCTTTTTCTGAACTTTTGGCTTTTTGTTGAGCTTTTTTGCCGATTCTTTTTTTCCCGTATTTGTTTGTATTATACGTAATTGGCTAACATATTTTTATTTTTAAATTTTTTTAAATTTAATTATGCTAAATAAGCCTCTGTCATTCTGATGCTTTTTTCAAACAAATACAAGTGTTTTGACCATAAGCCACGAGCTTTTCAGCCGAACCGATCACCACCTAAATCGAGTTTTCTGAGCAAACTCTGCCCCAGTCTATTTCAAGGAATTTTCTTGAAATAGTTGCATGTGATTTTGACTGTTGTAGCTGAACTCGGTACAACTTGTATTACAATATACTTATAGACCCCGCTTTAAAAAAATGCACCGTTTAAAGATTAGCTATTGTAGCATAAACCAAACCAAAAGTCTTAAGTGCTAAAGAACCCACCTTTTTTTGTCTTTTTTGTTTTTCTTTTTTCCCTTATTCCTTTGTATTGTCATGTGATGATATAATCTTTTTTAGTTTTTAAATTTAATTACACAAAAAAACTAACATTAGTTGCAGTGTATTGTTGATCACTAAAATATATATAAAAAAGTAAAAAATCTGAGCTTATAAGACTTTTTTTAGTACTATCTAGTCCAAAATATAAGCAGTTCAATATTTGTAGGGTTAAAGCTTGATTCTTTCCTTTTGTCTTTCTTTACGTACTACTAGCAGCATAGGCGCGGCGACACGCCGCGCCAGCCACCGTGTGCACCGAAGTAAAAGAAGCGATAATTTGTGAGGAGTTTTTTAAAAAAAATCAAGGGCACATGCGTATTTTCGAAAAAGTTAAAGGGCTTTTTTCGTAAAAATTGAGGACCCGTATGTAATGAAATGAGGACCCGTACGCAATTTAGAAAACCGCATGGCGCCATCCCGCAAATTGGAGGGTTTTTGAGAAAAATTCGCCAAAAAAACCACCAGGACCTTTTCGCGAGAAAAAGGACCTCTTTGCGAGGAAAAAGGATCTGTATGTAATTTCTGGAAAACAGAGGAATCTCCTCCCCACTGCGTCACGGGAATCCTGCGCGCCACGCGCCGCAGCGCATGGCGCGGCGACGTGGTCGAGCGGAGGGCGCGGCATTCCCCCGGGTATAAGAAGGGGAGTATGAGGACACTTCCAACACAGATGCAATAAAAATATATCTATTGTCCCACATCATCGTAGATATTGTACACAACCTCATCAATGCCTTATTTCTAATAGCTGGCCTACTCAATTAATATCATAATTTTCTACTACATTCCCTCTCCCTTCCTCTTCTAAGAGCAAGTACAATAATATAGCTAGCTATTAGCTACAATACTTCTCCACCTCATATGTAGCTAGCTGGAGAAAATTTGATACAACAAGATAGCTATTACATTGGCTATATTGAAACACATAATTATTAGAAACAAATATGGACAGCAGATCACTAGTAATCATCATCTCTGTGGTCATATATGTTGCTAGTGTATTCATATATGTTGCTAGTTGATATTATATTTGCTATAGCCTGCTGACTAAGCCTTATTGTGAGCATCTCCAACAGTATGAGTTAGTTACTACCTCTAAGACAACTTCTCCAATAGTACTAACTTTTAGCACATAGCTCATAACATAAATAGCCTCACATGACACTCTCACATAATCTTGGAATGTGTGTATGAGACTACCTCTTGATCAAGAGATAGCTTTTCTCTCTCTTCTATTAAAATATGAAATAATATGCTTAGAGCTAGCTCATAAGAGCAAGTACAATAATGCTGACTAGGTCGCCTCTAGCGAAATCCACGTCAACACAATCCTATGTGGAAGAGAGAGACAAGAGGAGAGAGAGGCAAGCTGCCCCTCATGCAAAAGGTGACCTCTAGCACATCATACGAGGACTTGGAGGCGATGCTAGTACTTAGAGCAAGTACAATAAGGGTTAGGGTCACCTCTAGCGAAATATTAAATGTTTGAGTGCTTTAGTAGAGGTAACATCTACTCAACTTAGACCTGTTTGGGACTGCTCTGCTCCCACTTTTGCAGCTCCGCTCCTAAACTACCCAGCCAAATAGGTTCAGCTCCAGAAACTCCGCTCCAAAAAAAGGTGGAGTTGAGGGCCAACTCCACGTTTTTCCTGGAGCTCCTCAGGGGGTACTCCAGAAACCAGCATTTTGTATCTTCTCGTGGAGTTGAAGGGTAATTACCCACCACTGCCATTACACAAATATACCGATTCGATTGTTTTTTCTCCTCCCCCACCCACCCGCGACTCCTCTCCTCCCCACGCCCGCAGCGCCTCCTCTTCTCCGCCGCCGCCCTCTTCACCGCCCCGCCGCCGCCTCCTCGCTCGGCCCGCTGCGCGCGCGCGCTCCCTCCTCGCCACCCGCGCCGCTCTCTCTCCTCCGCCTCCCGCGCTCCTCTCCTCCGCCCCACCGCGCGCCGCGCGCCTCTCTCTCCGCCTCCCGCGCCGCACCGCTCCTCTCGTCCGACCCTTTTGTTCTCTCGACCGAGCGGCTCCCCGCGAGTTCGTCCTTCCCCAACCCTAGCCTGCGCCGCCACTGATTCCGGCCGCGACGGCGAGCTCTGTGACGAGGTGATGGACGGAGGTGATAGATCCAGTGATCCTCTAACGGATGACCTCTTTTCTGGCCCCCAAATCTCCTCCGCTGCCGCGACTCGAGGAAGCTCGCCGGCGCCGAGGGTCGGGCTGTCGCAGCCTCCTCGTGCGCGTCGCCGCCGCCCGTCCAGCCGGACCGTGGCGCCCCATGCGCCGCTCTCGGCCGAGCCCCGATCGCTGGCCGTTGGCCGGCTGCCCGCACGTGGTGGCCTCGGCGCCCGCCGGCCGCCGCCGCCAGGCGGCCGCCCCGCACCTGGTGGCCATGGGTGGCCACCCAACAGGCGCCTAGGCTCCTGCCGCCTGCGAAGAAGAAACGCGCACCACCAGCGAAGACGAAAGAGGAACAGGTATTGCTCCTTCCTGTATGATCTTCATGAAGCCAGGATCCTACAATTGCTCCTTCCTGTATGATCTTCCTGTATGATCGTACAATTGCTCTGCATTTTGTTGGCGGATATAGTGCAGCTCAGTATACGTCCTTTTGAGCTTAATTTCTGGTTGCTTACAGAATGAAATAGGTCTTTATGCTGTGGTAAATTTATGCATTGATAATGTTGTCTTGCTCTGTGGTTACGTGGTTATCTGCTGATCAACAAAGTTGAATGGTAGCTAATGCTCATAGTTATGTACATATGTGATGCACCTTTGTTGGTTGATTATTGCTATAACGATAAGACGAAGGTAGCTCCTAGTGAACTTGTCTGGCCTTATGGTTTGATTTCATCTACACATTGCCTTGTTGTTTACCTTAGGTCGTTTCAGTTACACCTAGAGCATCTTGTCTATGGTAATACAATTGATGTGCAGGCTGGTCACACCTCTTTTCTCATTGTGTAAGTTTAGTAATTAGAGCTTAGGCATATATTGGATCATCCATGACAGTGATGCCCTGCAAGAACAAAAAAATGTAGGTAGTCCATTACTCATGAAAGACATGTGCAGGCTGGTCACACCTGTTTTCTCATTGTGTACTTTTTCAATATCATGGTCAGGGTGATCAAATGGAATGGACCAATGCGCATGTCACAATAGCTTGTGAGTTGATGGCTGAACAAGTTAGTAGAGGCAATCGCCCAAATACTCATTTGAACTCTGTAGGTTACACCGAGATGTCAGATAGGTTTTTACAGCTGACCGGTATCTTATTATCAAAGACTCAAATAAAGAACAAGTGGGATAAATTAAAGGCTGATTGGTCCATTTGGCTAAAGTTGAAGAGGAGGCAAACAGGTACTGGTTGGAACAATGTGACAAAAACAATTGACATGGAGAATGAGTGGTGGAAGAAGGCAAGAAATGTGAGTGTTGTCAAACTGTCAATAATTATGTACTGATGTACTGATATATGTACTGATGTATGTGTTTTTATTTTTACAGGATATTCCAGGGTGTGGCAAGTTTAGGAAAAAGCATCTCCAAAATGAGGATTTGCTTAGGGAAATGTTTAGAAATATTACAAATGAGGAAGCAGATCATTGGAACCCTATGAGTGACAATCCTATTATCCCTAGTACTCAAGAGCAACCTTTTGATGTAGATAGTGAATATGGAGGTGGAGAGAATAATGCCCATGGTGACCCATTTGATGCCAACAATTTGGGGGATGAGGAGGTCCAGGAGGTCACTCCAAGCGCGCTTCCAAATAAAAAACCTTGTGTTGCTGCTGTTGATAGGAAAAAGGCAAAGTCAAGCACAGCACTTCTTATTCGTGAAGCAATTTCGAAGATATCTGATTGTTCAAGTTCCTTTACAGCAAAGAAGCAAGAAGGGGTCACAATCAGGGAAGTAATGGAGCATGTTCTGGACTGTGGTGCGGAGTATGGCTCAGATGAGCATGACATTGCCACCCAGTTGTTTGTGAAGAAGGATTTTAGGGAAATGTTCATGACCCTTCCTACTAGAGAAATTAGGTTCAATTGGCTTAGGAAGAGGCACAATGACAAATATGGAAGCTAGAATTTTTTTTATTAGGTTCAATTGGCAACCTGTATGCAATTTGAACCTGTATGCTATTTGAACAATTATTTGGCAACCTGTATGCTATTTGAACCATTATTTGTCTCTAATTGGCAACCTGTATGGCCATTTTTTTGTCTCTGTATTGTATGGCCATTTTTTGTCTCTGTATTGCTATTTGTCTCTAATTGGCAACCTGTATGGCCATTTTTTTTTGTCTCTAATTGCTATTTGTCTCTAATTGGCAACATGTATGGCCATTTTTTTGTCTCTGTATTGCTATTTGTCTCTAATTGGCAACCTGTATGGCCATTTTTTTTTGTCTCTGTGTGCAGAGTGACGAAACTGGAAGTGACCAAAGCGACTCTGACAATGAGAGCATGGCATTTTGGAATCTTGCAATGGGTGGTGCTAAACTTGCTGCAGCTTATGTTGAATTATACTTTGACAAAAATCCACCTAGGACATCAAACCTTAGTGGTATGGGGTGGTTGCTAGAGACATTGAACACACCGGGTGAGTGTCATTCGCAGCTTCGGATGAGCACAGAGATGTTCTACGACCTTCATTATTTATTGGTTGGAAGGTATGGTCTGAAACCATCCCTACATATGAACACTCATGAGATGTTGGCAATGTTCTTATTTACATGTGCTGGAAATGAATCTAATAGAAAAGTACAAAATCGGTTCAAGCACTCGGGTGAAACTGTTCATAGGAAATTTGATGAGGTCCTCAATGCTTTGATGGAAATGGCTAAAGATTTTATTAGACCAAAGAACCCCAACTTCCCAACTGTTCATAGGAGGATAAGAGATGACCGTAGAGCATATCCACATTTCAAAGATTGCATCGGTGCTCTAGATGGCACTCATATTAAAGTTTCCTTACCACCTGATGATCAAGTAAGATATATTGGAAAGTCTGGTATACCTACTCAAAATGTTCTAGCAGTTTGTGACTTTGATATGAGGTTCACTTATGTGTCGGCGGGACAACCGGGATCTATGCATGATACTAGTGTCCTGTACAATGCAATAAGAGTGGACGAAAGCTTTTTTCCACACCCTCCAAAAGGTATTACGAATATGAACATGCAATTTATTTTTTTGTTCAAATGCTTACAAATGTGGCCTGATAATTTTTTTGCTCCAAAATTATAGGCAAATATTATGTTGTCGATGCGGGATATCCTAATCGTCCAGGGTACCTCTGTCCTTATAAAGGTGAAAGGTTAGAGTGGCATAGAGGAATGGAACCAAAGACTCCTAAACAAAGGTTCAATCGTGTTCACTCATCCATCCGCAATGTTATTGAGCGATCATTTGGAGTGCTAAAAATGAAATGGCAAATTCTCTACAAAATGCCGCCCTTCCCGATGTTCAAGCAAAAAATGATTGTTGTGGCTACTATGGTCCTTCACAACTTCATTCATGAGCATGGCGGTGAAGACTTGGACCTCGCTCGGTTCGACCGAGATCCAAATTTTGTTCCAACGATACCTGAAAGGTATCACAAATATGTAGCTACATCAAATGGGTCTACTACAGAACCGAATGCTCCTACTATGGATGTATTCCGTGATGAGTTGACCACCGCTCTTTCTCTAGCTTGGAACTAGAATTATGTATTGGCCACTACTCTCTAGTTATCTATGGACAATTATTTGTATTCGAATGATGGGCTTTGTTAATTATCTATCATTAGTCTATGGACATTATTTGTATTCGAATTATGGACTTCGTTAATTATCTATCAAGCACGTTGTAATTTATGGGACAAAAGTACGGAATTATTTGATCAAAATATTTGTTTTTTTGTTTTCTCCAATAAATTAAATGCAATTATGATATTTTACATCATATTTAAATTGGTAAAAATATTCATTACATATGCTCGCATACATCAAAACATACACCAAACATCATTCGGGGCATATTGACCTTTCTCGGAAACCTCACATTCTCGAACTGGAGCTAGCTGCGTGCCAACAGACCACTGCTCCAGAACTCCACAGTGGAGCCGCTCCATGGTGGAGTTGGTGGAGCAGAGCTGAAAAGCTGGAGCGAGCGATCCCAAGCAGGCCCTTAGTACCGAGTTTTGTTGACCGTCGCAGAGCAGCCCCACAGACTCGTGGTGGGCCCCCCTCAATCGAACCGTTTTACTTTTCCACGGCGGGAAGCGGAGGCCAACCTGTACATAAGGTGCTCTAAGAGCAAGGCTAATAATCTGACCTTCCTTGGTGGTTGTATGGATACTACTGACCTATTTATCACTCATTCATATAGTAGTTTCTGACCAACCAAGGTCAGATGACCCACCCTTTCTCTCACAAAGTTTATTGGTTCTTGTGCTTCAAATTGGTCAAACTTACAGCCCACCTCTCTTCTCTCTCCTCCACCTCAGCATATAGCCTACTAACAGCCTCTTATTATACTTGCTCTAAGGTGTGTATGCTGAATAAAGTCGGATGTAGCTATCTAAGGCATCTTTCTATCATAACTCTTCACTATTATGTTCTAAGACTCTTCACCGAGATTGTCCCTGTTTTTGAGAAGGTTTCTATTCTAGTTTTTAAGGGCATCTCCAATGGTTCTAGCTAGCAACTAACTAGAAGACTTCCACATCATTTATATAGTACACACTAAAAGCTAGCATTCTAAAGAACTATCTATAAGGATAGCTATTTGATGCTTACATGCACACACAGAAAAGGACTATCATTTATAGAGGCTGCCTCGTTTTGCGTTATAGACTAGTGCTTAAGGAAGAGATGACTCGATTTTTTTTGCATACTCTCTTTCCTCCACATAGGATATATGCTGATATGTACATATATATAGCTAGCTGACTCAGACCATTGGAGATGCCCTAAGTAGGTTTTTGTTTCATTGCTGATGAGTAGTATGTTCCTTTTTCGTTAGAGACCCTAATCCTTAGCCTATATTATACTCCTATAGTCGAATAGTTGCCACACGCCGAAGTTTCCCATCCATGTTTGTAACTTCTCCCCATAGATTGATTTTGCTGACTATGTATTTGTAGTTTTTCCAATTAAAAGAGTTTTTCACGTTAAATATGTGTCTCATGTTCTTGATCATCCTTTGTTGTTTTATGTTTTATCTAATGATTACCCATCCTAACATGATACAACAGCATGCCATGTCTTACCATGCAACCGCAGGTATGATCTCCGCAGATGATCTACACGTCAGCTCGATGCACGCGCACAAGGATAAGCTCGTCATGCATGCATGCGTACATTGTGTTATGCTCTCTGCAAATCTAGTGCCAGAGCCCAGATGTAGACTAGCTAGCCAGCTTCATGCATGCAGAAAAACAAGACGGAAACGACGAGCCAACACATCGACAGACGGTAGGCCTTCCTAGATTACAGAAACTAGCATCTGCATGTTTGCAAAGAAGCGAGTGCATGAATAGATCAGTAGGGACACAAGCAAGACCGTGCCTCCCTTCTCCGTCTTCGACGTACAGCTCTTCGCCTCCCCACCATCTCCTGCCATGCACCTTCCTTCGATCCAAATCCTGTGACTTCTTCCTCGACCTGATCTTGCCCACCGCCCACCCTCCTACTCCGTCCGATCCCGCAACTAGCAAGGCCACCACCGAGTCGCTAATTCCCTCTCTAGAGTTAGGCAGCGGTGAACCTAATCCTGAATCTAGGTGAACCAAGCCCTAACTCCTAACGCCATCAACCTAGGTGGATGACAAAGCTAGCCCTGCCGGAGCACGTGTCACGACGCGAGATCCAAAGGTTGGAGGAGTGACATCGACTCGGGGATAAGAAAATTTCCGACTCCTTAGATTTAGCAAGTCCCAAAAAAGAATCGTTTTCTGGATCAACAGCGAATTTTTTAAAATAAACTATTTTCATTTGAATAATAGAAATACACCTGCGCAAATTTTTATTTACAGGAATGACCTCCAGTTGTAGGAGGGTTGGATGACTGGAACATGTTGCTCAACGACCGCGTGACACGCAGGTTGTCCGTAGGCCGTTGGGCGGCATAATTGCAGTCGCCTAACCGTTAGGTGACTGCAAGACCAGTCGCCCAACACTTCGGCGACTGGAGGCGCATATACATCAGCCGCTCGATCGAGCCTCCGACCATTTCATCCGCCGATGCCGCTGCGCAGAGAAAAGGGAGAAGGGAAACAAAGAAAAGAGTGAAGAAAAAGAGAGAAGAAGAGAGGAGGGGGAGAGGAAGGAGTGGGTATGCTATTTCTGTGAGAGGAAGAGGAGAGACGCATATATAATCAATATTTTTGTATGAAGTAAATAGTTTGTTTAGTGTATAATTAGGATTCACAAAAAATTATAGCTGTAGAAAATAATAGCACAACTTTGGTATGAAGTAAATAGTCGTAGAACATTTAGTGAATGTAGTTATAGAAAATTAGCATATGAAGAAGCTTATAGTTGTAGAAAATTTAGTGAATATAGTTGTAGAAAATTAGTATCCGTAGTAAATTAGCATCCGTATAAAATTATAGTTGTAGAAAAATTAGTCAATATTATGTACAAAATAAGCATCCATAGGAATTAAATTTATTAAAAATTCAGTCAATACTTTTGTACGAAGTAAATAGTTCGCTTTGTGCAAAACATTAATACGTAATATTTATGATTAATTACAAATGAATATAATTTCGTTAGTACATTAAAAATCATGCATACCATTATAACTGGTATATTGGCATTTAAATCAATATGTTATGTAAATTTTTGAAACCCATTAGAAATTATTTAGAGAGTAGGAGAGAGCTTGAGCAGCAAGAGAAGTGCGGCGTCGGTGCGCTTATGAGCCAACAGAGAGCTCATGTGTATTGGGTCAGAGGAATGGGAGCGGTGTTGGTGCAAATGAGCTGATAGGGTTATGCTATGAGGGTAGTATAGTTGGTTATGATAGGCGAACGGTAATTGAAATGTAAATTACAGTACATCAGTACTTACACAATGTGTGATACGATTTAACTAGTTGCAACATAGAAAATATTTACGCGCATACATCAGTAATGCCGATGCCCACTACATTGAAAGTGCATTACGGTGCCAGCACCGTTCGTGAAGGTCTGAACAATGTTGACTTGAACAGTTTTGCACGAGCCACTCTGATACACCTGGATGATGAGAATGCTCGAATCGCAGATGTGATGTACTAGCTCACTCGCAGTTTCTTTTTTGGACCCTGAAGTGTTGAGCGTCGTCATACAAGGGCTTTGGAGCCGGTCTCCCACGGACATTAGATGGGAATTGAGAACATTAATGCGCATTGCTTCGTGAAAGGGGTTTATGCAAGTGTGTCGGCTAACCGCAACAATCATCAAGAACATGTATATCAAAGAACAAGTAATCGATCCAAGTATAAATGATATGCATTTGACTCTCATTAGCAAACTATATGTATGGACATACCATGATTCACACTTGTATGGATATTCTATGACTATCATTTGCATAGACTCCATGATTATCGCTTGCATAGACTCCACCATGAGTAACATAACAAAAACCGCTCAACTCAGAAATAGGGGACCAGTCTGACAACGGTGGTGGTCGCGGTCAGACCGTCCAACACCCACCAGTCAGATCCCTCGACACACGGCGGTCAAACTGCTATTATAAGGTTGGCTAGACCGCTCTCAATTTCTTCGCGTAACACAATTTATACCTCTCTGGCAGAGGCCGGTGGCGTTGGTAGAGGTTGAGGGGCGGCGGCAGATGGTGGTGGAGGAGGCGAGCGGGCGAAGGAGAAGCAGCTCAAGTGGGGGGGAGGAGGCGAGCGGGTAGAGCTAAGGGGCAGTGGCGGATGGTGGTGGAGAAGTAGGCAAGTAGGCGGAGGAGGAGCGGCTCGGGTGGAGGAGGAGGCGAGCGGGCGGCGGAGGAGCAAATCGTTCGCAAAGTGTGCATAAGTGGGGAGGTGGGAGTGTTCGTTTGGATCTGGGCTGTTAATCTTTGATTAGATCGGTGAGAGAGGAAAAAGATAGATGAACCACTGATGGTGAACTAGCATTATCAACTTTTTTTAAGTAGTAGAGAAACTACTGAAATTTCACTCTTGAATTGTCCAGTCTGATCCAGAGACTCAACATATCAATAAGCCTAATGTTGGTTTGGATCGACCTTACTGAAAAACAAAGCTCTTTTAGCTGGGCTACTGAAGTAGTTCAGGCAACCATGGTAAGACTTGCAGTCGAGCCTCTGGCCGCGTACTGTACTTGGGCTGTACTGTTTTTCCCACGACATAATAATCGACTGTAGGCAGATATCTTGTTGATCAATTAGCTTATTTCACTGTAGCAAAAACTTCACGCAGAGACACTTTCCTATAGACTTATTATTTGTCTCTATAAATTACCATATTATATTGTGAAGGTACTCTCTGCGGCACTTTAGAATGTGGCTTCCCAACACTACACCTGACCTGGTCGATCGCCGTCGTGTAGCGATCGAGCTCCCTCGATGCATGCACATGCAGAACCAATCAAGACATGTAAGTCTTAAGAGCGCACCGTCGTTGAATATTCAACCTAGCTACTTCTCTCTCTCCCCTCCATTACTATGGGTGTGTTTGGTTCGTGGATGGAGGTTGCATCGTATATCCTGGCTCAGTGGATGCAGGCTGAGTGGAATCGTATTTCAGAAAAAGAAGATGTTTGGTGAGGCTGTATGAGCGGATACAAAAAGCGAGATGTTGTTTGGTTGCTGTATGAGCGGATGCGATCTACCAAACCCGAGAGGTCGACACGTGGGACCGCATAAGATACACCGTATCCACTCATCCAGATGACTAGTGAAGCTCATTTTGAGCGTATCCACCCATCCAGGATGAGGGCGTATTTTTGCATCCGCTCATACAGGCTGTATCCGCTCATACAGGCAACCAAACAGGCTCTTTCTCAGATTATACGGATCCACCCATCCAGGATGAAGGAGATACAGGTAACCAAACACACCCTATGCTTATGCGTGCACACAGACGTTGTATGGTATGACGTACGGACTTGTTAGATTAAGAATAGCAGCAAGATCTGTGTTGCTGAGCGGTTTAATTTAGGGTAAGTACTAGCTAGCTAGGTAGCTCGGAGTCGGAGACAATGAACAGCTAAGATTTAATCTGTCATTAAGATTGTACGTCTGTTTTAAAACCGTCATCACTTAAAATATACAAGTCCAATTGGTACATTATATATATTCATTTACTTCTTCATGATTCTTGTCTTTCTCTCGTAGTTCTTCACATATGATGATGTTCTACCTAGACTTATGCAATATATCATGGTCTCAGGACCTCTTTTGTAGTCTCGATCTTGCCGCTGACCGCAACAATCATTAAGCACCTGTATATCAAAGAACAAGTAATCGATCGAGTATAAATGATACACACTTGATTCTCATTAGCAAACCATATGTATGGACACACCATGATTTACACTTGTATGGACATTCTATGACTATCACTTGCATGGACTCCATGATTATCACTTGCATAGACTCTACCTTGAGTAACATAATCAAAACTACTCAACTCAGAAATAGGGGACCAGTTTGACCACAGTGGTGACCGCGGTCAGACCACCCAACACCCATTGGTCAGGCCCCTTGACACACACCGGTCAAACCACTATTATAAGGCCGGTCAGACCACTCTCAATTTCTTCACGCAACACAATGCATACCTCTCTGGAAATAGCTACACCAACTACGGGCCGGTATTACTACAATCCGGTCAGACCATCACCATGGTCGATCACATCGCTAGAAAACAGACAACAAAAACCTAAGGCTAAATGGCACAAAATCAATCTCAAATTATGACAACAAAGTATAGGTAAAGTCAAATACTCATCATACTCATAGAGATACCACCACATAGCCTTACAAAGTTAAATGTAATAATTACCCTCAACCACTTTATTTATACGAATCATAGTCGGCCCGCAACATTACTACTTTAATTTGCATCCCACACGCACACACACCAAAACTTTACTACGTTACACAGGCACCGAATTCCATATTAGTTGTGATTATTTGTGCTTTTCTTATAAAAATCAAATGCTTAAAGCTGGTCATTGTTTGCTTCTTTTAATTAGTCGTCCTATTTGAAATTTTAATGAAAAAATAACAGAAAATTGCTTTAGCGGATGTTGGAAAACTACTATATAGTTAAAACAATGTTGAAAGGAGCTTCCACGTTCATTCCGAGGGTCCAGAAATGCCTACATTAATTAGAGGGAAAAATTAGAAAAAAACCAAACCACTTATTAATGGACCAAGATTATAATAATGTAGATGTTGATTAGATGTAAGGTAAAATTAAAAAAAAATCTAAACCACTTGTTATATGCCACGATGAATATGATGTGCACAATTAATAGTGTATGGGGTTAGCTGCTCGTTGACTTATCATTTTTTTTCAACCAAGTGTTACATATTTTCAGATTGACGAGCTATCCTTTAGAGCAAGTATAATAAGAGGCTGTTAGTAGGCTGTATGCTGAGGTGGAGGAGAGAGAGGAGGAGAGAGAAGAGAGGTGGGCTGTAAGTTTACAGCCAGCTGAAGCACAAGAACCAAGAAACTTTGTGAGAGAAAAGGGTGGATTATACAGTCTGCTGGCTGTAAACTATTATATGAATAGGCTGATAAATGAGCCTTGCTCTTAGGTTGGGCATGCAAGCTAGGCCTTGCCCCATAAAGGTACTAATTAAACCGGGCCTGGGTATGATGTTATTAAGTTGGAACGATGTCTGTACATTTATGAGATGAACAGAATCAGCCCGACTAACCTCCAGCCCTATAAAACGCAAAGCCCTAAACGTACACCAAGCCAGGCCCACTCCACAACAACTTTAGTTGTTAACTACAGGTAAATAAGATAGCTAAGATAGACCACTGCACGCACGTTGATCAAATTCTACACTAACCAAATTTGCAATATTTAATGGCACATATATACCAACCAAATTCTTCCTCCATCTGCACACATACATATGATGCGACAGGCCCAAACATTCAAGCATTGGGGGCCTATAAACGCAACTACTTCATGCTTCATGTATGCTAAGTAAGCCTAAGCATTCCTCTTTGTAAATAGCAAACGATGACTCTCATGGATATAAACACAATGACATCATAATAGGCTTAGAAGTGTGTCCTAACGATATTTTCCTCTGGATCCGCCCCCGGTACCACAAGTTTTTATCTAGATATACTACATATTACTACTTATATATAGCTAGAGTACATTTATGTTTGGAGAAACCAAAAACTAATTTAAACATCTTGATTTTAATAGTGGTTTCTCTAAGCTATTTTCAAGAGTTACCGGCCGGCCTCCGTTGCCTCCTCCGTGTCCGTATCTTCCAATAAACCGTTTTTCAATTTTTAGTCTAATAGCTACTTCTTCCAATTATTATTATTCTATTTTAGGTAAAAACTTCAATAAAAAATCATCGACTCCAATCTATTAAAACAACCTTAAAAGTAATAGAGAAAATTTTCCGCGGCAGGAGATACTGTTTTCCTGTCGGGTTGGGACCAAGGCACCGCTTATTTCGGTTTGAGCTTCTGGTTTCTGGCTTATTTTTTACTATTCCTAAATTTTATCTTTTTCTGGCATTTTGGACTCTTTTTTTAATCTTTTTTGCCGGCTCTTTTTTCCGTATTCATTCGCATTATCCGTGATGGATTAACCTATTTTTTCTATTTTTAAATTTAATTATATTAAATAAATCACTATCAGATAATATAAATTTAACTAATTATAATATAATTTTAACTATAAATTATTTTTTCAGTCGAATTGAGCTGGCTGCATGGGTGAATGCACCGATGCCTCAGCCGATTTCTCTCTGCCACGTACGCAGTGGATAGGCTCGACCTCGAAGAGGGAGGCAACACGATCACGAGGCACCACCCCTGAAATGGAGACAGCTGATTGGAATGAACCGTCGAGCTGGCATCCTATTCGGCGGCACCGCCTCTGGTTTGTTCGGTGTCGCCGCCGGTGTACATACCCGGAAAAGACCCTAGATCTGAGGGCCGGCTCTCCGGTATCTTGCCTACACCTCGCGACACACCTCCCCTACTGACACCTTGGAACCAGCTTATGACGAAGTTATACTTATACTATCTACAATAATTATTTTTAAATAATATATTTTTAAAAATAGTATTAATATAAAGATTGAGTAAAAAATATACTGAGTTTAATTGTATCAATTAAAATCATATATAACTATTTTTCTATACGTCGTATCTCTCACTCACATGGCTGTGTGTACATATACGCCATTGAAGCCTGGCCTTCGGCTATATATACTACCATATCCATCGAATGCGGACAAAGTTAATTAGCAAAGGCCCAATCACCTTGGAAACAGCTTATAGCTAACTTGCCTACACTTCGCCGGCTCTCCGGTATCTTGCCTACACTTCGCGACACACCTCCCCTACCGACACCTTGGAAACAGCTTATAGCTAACTTACACTTATACTATCTACAATAACTATTTTTCAAATAATATATTTTTTAAAATAGTGTCAATAGAAAGATTATAGTAAAAAATATACCAAATTTAATTATATCAATCAAAATTACATGTAACTATTTTTCTATACATTTTAACTCTTACTCATGAACAGCACAAAAAAAAAATCCAACCACTCACATGGCTGTGTGTACATATACGCCATTGAAGCCTGGCCTTCAGCTATATATTCTATCATATCCATGGAATGCGGACAAAGTTAATTAGCAAAGGCCCAATCAGCTCACGTAATCTCTCTCTCTCTGTCCAGCCTCCTTCCATTGGTTCCCTTCGCCCTTATATATAGTTGTACATACAGTAGACTCTGTACGGCGTCCGTGGTCCGTAACAAGAAGCAATTAACTTTGTCTTAGGAACATCAATGGAGATGATGAACTGCAAGGACTCAGGTCCAGGGTACTACTACTCCGACGACCTCGGCGCCGCCGCCGCCGCTGACAACTTCCTCGACATGTTCGGCCACTGCTCCTCGTACGTCAGTTAGCTCCCTCGCTCATGAAATCATGCATGCTCGCAACCTAGTCCTATAATTTCTTGTGTGCTGAGAGTGCATACGTAGCGCATATGTTGCCGCAAGGAATGTGTTCTCCAGAATTTGTTCAATCCAGTTCATGCATGGATCGATGTACACATTGTTGGAAATCTAGTCAATTTTCGGTATATTTTAATCCAGAAATTCAGCATATAAAACATGACATAAACATGCATGAGTGATCTATCAACGATGTATTCATATTCGCTAACGAACAAACTAACAGAAACATCTATTAACATATTCATAGCGCACAGAAACAAATACACCAGAAAAGTTTTCAATTTATACCCTCAGGCGGGGCTAGTGCCGGAGACACCGGAGACGCCGTTACCATCAGTCGACATGATGGCCTATTCGATGTAGTCGATCGAGGTGTGATGCAGGACGAAGCTTGATGCAGGAAGATGTTCGCAGTGCAGTCCCGCGAACGGTTCACCACCAGGAAGTAGATGTCGCAGATTGAGTAGTCGCGCCGATGCGCTCCCCAAAAACTTGATCGTTCGCCTACCCGTGCAAGTACACAAACGGACGAAGTTCCGGAGGCCTACTCGCCCAGAAACTTGTGCGCGCAAGGCTCTGGACCGGAGATGATGAAAGTAGCGCAGCAGGCAGAGAATAGCCTTGTCCAACTTTTTCGTATGGAGAGGAGAGCCTTTACATGAGGCCAGAGTAACTGCAGCCATTACTCGAAAGTAACCGCAGCCACTAGTAACTGCACCGTTACTGCCAACCATTCGTTAATACTATTTACTGCGAGTCAGTGCGTTTTGATTTTCGAATAGATAAAGAAAAACGCGCCCGCACCCGACACGCCTGCGCGCACGCACGGCACGGCTCAGCGTGGCGAGGCGAGCGAGCGCGCGCGTGTATTGGCTCTCTCCAATTCCACAAGGCATGTTCCACCTTTTAAAGTGGTGTAACTCCCATTCAATTCTCCATATGGAACTAAACAGTTTTTACACCTAGCATTAATAGTGGGCTTAGGAATTTCATTTGATTAATTGCTAAATTAAAATGGACCAAGCCCAATTAATCCAACACACATATCTCCAAAATAAATTTCTTGGCTAAAATTAATAGAATACACACAACACACGTTTCAAGTTCTGAAAAAAAAACAAGACTCGAAAATGGTGTTTCCGATTTCCATTTGTCCCTTGGAATCAAACTATAGTTAAACACAAATCTTTCTGATGTCTCTAATGTTTTTGTTCAGTTTATAACTTTGTCGCGGCATCTAAGCGTGCATATATAGGTTCAAATAATGAGAAAGACACTCGACGTGCATGCAAATTCTGTTGGACACTTGCATTATAGAATTCTGCCTTGTTGCTCATAGGCCTGCTTATTATAGAGATTAAAGGGCCTCTTGTTTTTGAAGGGGGGATTTTTTTCAAAGGGAATGAAGTAGAATTCAAGTGAGAGGGGGATTTATGGACATTGGATCTCTAATCTAAAGGTCACAAATTTGAATGATAGTTAGGAAGAAAACATCCGGATGATGTTTAACAAAACCCTTACAAAAATAGTAATTTATATTTTTTTTTACTTGTTGTTTTGGCTTTCACACGGTCTCTAATACATACACGTGACTATTATTTTTTAATTATGTGTTTATAAAAATTATATCAAAATATTTTATAACAAATCTATCAATATCATTTTCACACAATAAATTCAAATACTTTTGTATATATTAGTTGTTAAAGTTTTAAAAAATTGACTACATGACATTCTAAAAAAATTAATTAAGGGCAACTAGGTTGTCTCACCGACGTGTGGGCCCAAAATATGCAAAATGGAACAAAATATGAATGCATGATTTAATGGTGAAAACAAAAATGAGAAGTGCTAAGGAGTACATGAGTGTTTTTTGGGGTTGGGAGTACTGAAATTTTGGGGCATTAGATCTTTATCCAATGGATCCCCCATATCCCTCCCTCTTAAAAAAACAAATCTAGGATGTTAGATTTCCATCTAACAGATCCCCGTACTCTACCCTCTTAAAAAAATATGAGTGTTTGGATGGAGATCCAATATCCAAAAAATCTAAGTGCTTCTAACACCAAAAATCACTCAAGTGTTCTCTAGACATCTCCAACAAAAATTGCCTTCAAAAGAGAGTGATATATATATATATATATATATATATATATATATATATATATATATATATATATATATATATATATATATATATATATATATATATATATATATATATATATATATATATATATATATATATATATATATATATATATATATATAAACCTCTTTTCTACTCCCGGTGTAGTTACTCCTATGTCGTATCTCACAATGTAGGAGTATCTCAGAACTGAGAGTATGTACGTGTAGTATACTTAGTATTTAAGACCATCTAGGTAGTATGTATAATTTTTCAGAGGTGGTATGTATATTTTTAGACATACTCCTTTTATATGCGTATATAAAAGTATTTACAAAATACGCTAAAAACTATAGACTCTTTTGCAATTTTTCGTGTGGTTCACATTGGAGTATCTTATAATTAGTATACGAGTATACCTAAAATGATAAAGGAGTATTTCAAGTTTATTTAGGTGGTATATTAGAGGTGGGAGTAATTACATATAGGGAGTAAAAGTATTTTATATATATATATATATATATATATATATATATATATATATATATATATATATATATATATATATATATATATATATATATATATATATATATATATATATATATGAAAATTACATAAGGCACCTTGATGCCTAGGCACCAACATCAAGAACCGTCCGATACACGTGTATGATTGATAATTTTTTTGAGTTTGGGTATGGAAATGTTTTATACCCTTGATATATTTATAGTAAGTAAGTTTTGAACTCAGTTTAAACTAGTTTGAACTACTTTTGAGTTCAATGCGACTACAGTGAGTATATACCATAAAAATAGTTCAAACTAATTAAACTGAAGTTGAATTTAATTTTTTTTGGTGTTTGATATCTCAAATATACTTTTTTATGGGTATATGAAGATATCCACATCAAACGTTGCAAATCTCAAAGCAAATTAACGGGTATTGATATGGGTGCCTAGGCACCAAGGTGCATGAAACACTCGTCATATATATATATATATGCAGGGGTCGCCTCCCGTATGATAACGTATTAACTCTTCATGTCACAGCGGTGATCTCTTCGAGTTGGTTAGGAAAGGAGCTGGAGGCACCACCATGGAGGCTCAGCCTGCGGTTTCAAGCAGCTTCCCCATGTCGCCGCCGGTCACACCGCCGGCGCGGCCACATATGCCGCCTTCAGAGGACGAGATGGCAGCGTGGCTCTACCCGATTGTCCGAGGTGAGGAGTTCGTCGCCGGTCAGCCCAGCGGCAATGGTGATGTTGCCGGCAACATGTCAGTGGATGATCAGCAAGCGCCAGTGAAGGAGTCGAAGGAGCGGTGGACGGAGAAGAGGGAGAAGCTTCCGACAACGGAAGGGAAGTGTGCCAAGGTATGCATGCCAGCTATATATATACTCTTCTTCTCGATGTGTAGTTTTATGCTGTTTTAAACTTGATTGTTGGGACAATTGATCTACACAAGTCTAACGAAAAGTGTTCTTGGTTAATGATTGGTCATTGCGCAATGCGTATCACGGCAACAGCGACCATTGGTTATTGCGCATCAGTGATCATTCCATTGGTCAGCTCCTCACTTCAAATATCTGAAACTTTCTCTTTAGAACATGGAAGCAGTATCCAATCTCCACACACTCGATAAGCACAGGTTCAGACTTCAGTGTTCAGCAGATTCTACATTAATTGCGTGATTTCAGTTATTCTGCTAGAAGCGAACAAATTCACAGCCGCATGCATGCAGCTTCAGGAGTACGTGTATGTCTTCTGAAGCCTGCGTTGTTTTTGTCCATAAGTAAGCAAAACTGAATTGAGATTTTCGTTAATATAACCGTACAATGAGCAGTTATATGTGCTATGTATGTGTCGCAGAACAAATTGATCTGTTCACTGCATTATCTTCTATCGATCTCCTTTTGTATGACAGGACACAACAAGCTACTCCAGCGAGAGGAGGAAGACAGCAGCAGGAGCAAGGAGGTCTAACTATTCAGAAACACACAGTCTAGCAGAGAAGGAAGTAACACTTGTTCTAAATATCAAACAAATGCATTTGTTCTGTTTCTACGTAATTCGTGTAACTTTTTCTTCAAGTAGTATGAATTTTTGCATATATGTATATGCAGAGACGACGGTCCAAGATAAATGAGAGGCTCAAGACCCTGCAGAAGCTCGTTCCAGGGTGCGATAAGGTCAGATATATCAGTATTCAGTAATCCAGTTGAACTTCTACCATGCACAATTGTAGAACTAATTTATAAGCTGCATTGTTCCCTGCAGAAAAAAATGGAATTAACATGTTAAATGTTTGGACAAGCTTAACTGAAGAGTGAATTTATCCACTTGGTGCATGAGCCTGAAAATCTGAAACTATACATAAGATGTGATATCTTAGTCTGATACGATCGACATGCATGATATCTGGCTGACAGTAACATATTTTTCAGTCTAACCAAGCCTTATCGCTGGACCAGATCATCCAGTACGTGAAGTCACTGCAGCAATATATGCAGGTCTCCAAATCTCCATTAACTTAAATTAACCTTCCATTGGGCACAATAAATGAATGCTAGCTTCAGTAGTTCAGTACGCTAGCTCCATACTAGAGAGAGAATTTCAGAAACTTCCGATTGCAGATGTAGCACAGAGAGAGAGAATTTCAGAAACTAACCTGACTGGCTGACTCATCGATCTCTGTACATGCAGGCAATGTCCGTGGTATTCAGCACGAAGCGGGTGGCGGCGGCGGCGGCAGTGTACCCCGTCGTGCAGCCGCCACCGCCATACGTGGCTCCACGACTGCCGATGCAGCCGGCCGCCTGCGTTGCTCCAGGGATGGTGGCCGTAGGAGGACACCTCCGGCGGCCAGGGGTGGTTGTTGGGCTGCCTCCGATGGTTCCGTTTGGGCCCATGCTTCGATGTGCTCACCACCCTGCTGCGGTGATGATGCCTGCACCATTGATCTACCCGCCAGCTGCTCCAAATGTGGCGCCTGCAGCTGGTAGCATTTCAGGGCTCATGTAGGCTGTAGGCTCCTCTCTTTGCATTTCTTGTCTGGCGCGCGGCATAGCAGCAGGCTGTAGGCTCCTCTCGTTCCGCACAGCACGGCACCGGCGCACGCAGCCAGGAGAGAAGCTCGGTCAATAGGGCATCTCACCCGGAGCACTCACGTGAAGCTTGCTTGGTCCAACGAAATAAGCCGCGCCACGACGCAACACAACCAGAACAACAAATAAAAGAGGCATCCCTGATCAATTCGGCTTAAGTTTGCTTAAGTTTCTGGCTTCCGGCTTATTTTTTACTATTCACAAATTTCGCCTTTTTCTGAATTTTTTGCTTTTTTTTTGTGCTTTTTTGCTGGTTCTTTTTTTCCCGTATTTGTTTGTATTATACGTAATAGGCTAACATATTTTTATATATTTTTTAAAATTTAACTATGCTAAATAAGCCTCTGTCAGCTACAGTGATTTTTTTCAGCCAGCTACAGTGCTTTCAGCCATAAGCCACCAAAAAAAGCCCAACTGATCACCACCTATAATCGACTGAATGTGACTTGCAATCGTCCTAAACAAATATCTCGGGTGCAATACTAGCTAATTTTTAAAGAATACATCTTCGGTAATTTGATTCTTTTGTATGGAAGAAATACATATCGACATAAGAGCTATGTATTAGGGCTTGCTCTTTTCAGTTTCTAAAAGATGTTTTTCGACTTTTCTACAGTAACTAGCTTTTAAACGGAGTATCTTTTCAAGATAGGGTTTACTAGTTAATTGTAGTACATAATGTACCGACTTCATTTATATCGATAAAACCATACGTGAGTTTCTGTTACTCTGTAATCTCTCGTACAAACAGCTCAAAAGCCAAAAGCCGCAGCCCAAAGCCATAAGCTTCAGTAAAAACAAAAACATGCCCTTAATATAAAATGGGCTTTTATTGATGCCATTATGATCAACACAAGCCGATTTTACATTAATACACCTTTCGTATTCCGATTTGTATTTTTGTGCATATAAATACCACTCCAATCATCTCATACTCATATAAATACCATTATAATCAATAAAACCATTTTATATCATCAAAAATCAGCTAGTATTGAGCATAATGGTATTTCTAGGAGTATTTCACGATTGGAGTAGCATTTTTTTCAAAGGAACACGATTACAGTGGTATTTTTCAGATTGAAAACGATTGCAGTGACATATAGTCAATTATCCCTAAAAAAGAAGGGGCACGCAACCCGAGGGAAGAGAGAAGGACAAATTAATTTTGTGTTTTTTATTTCCTTGGTTTGCACAGGAGACAGACAAAAAAGAGGAGCATACCAAAACAGATGTCGAGACGCACGTAGTCTCAGTTACCAACTCGACACCAAGGATAGCAGTATTTCGCTGCAATATCCTTTGCTTACACGGGGCAACCATACCGCATGGTTGTTGAAGATGTGTGTTAACCTGTAGGCACAAGGCATGCGGACATCGTAGTGAAAGATTATATCGACGAACGGAGGGATTGAATGGCCCTCGCTGCTATCTATCATAGCGTGTCGGAAGATGTGCTTGTAACATTGGCTGAGAAGGACTCTGCCAAGGATGCGTAGAAAACACTGTAAGATCAAGGAGCTCAACTAGAGGGAGTGAATAGGTGGATTAAAAAAATTATCTTCTAATTCTTATCAAATTCTATTTGTCTAAACCAAATATATAATGCAGAAACTTAACTTAAATTGGTTTAGCATAAATATCGCCTAAAACAATTATGTCCACCTAAGTGCACTAACAAATTAAGATTATGGCAAGATTTGTAATCCTAGGAAGATAAGCAATCAATTTAATTCTATGAATATAAATTACTTGGATGTAAATTAAGCACAAGAAAACAAACCATAAATGACACAGTTGCTTTTTAGTGTGGTGTTCGAAGACTTACCGATCTCCCCTAGTCCACATTGAGGTAAGCTCAAATGAATTGGACCGGTTCCACGAATTACGCCAATCACCTCAAATCCATTAGTAGTAGAATTTTTCCGCTCTGGGTAGGTGAGCTCCAACCTTCACACTTCACTGGGTGTTCTCACAACCTTTTTTGAGAAGATCACCGCGCACAACGCCTTCGATGTCGTCTAGGAGTCGGCAACCTCTGAGAGTAATAAGTCAAGCCCCTCGCTTGACTCTCACCACGTGTAACGAATGCACAAACTTGAGTGGATATTAAATCCACCTCTATATGTAATACATGCAATCTATAATCCTTCTCCTTACTCATAAGGTGCAACACATGCACTATTTAGAGGGCCTCATACTAACTCAAATGAGTGAAATAGAGTGCCAAAGGTTCTACTCCAACCGGCCACAAGGGGTATATACCCATACCATAAAAACTAGTTGTTAGTAGCAAAACACCTGAGAAAACATGATTATCAGAAGTACCACTGTTATACGACCGGTAGTTCCGCCCTCTTTTGCAACGGTCAGAAAACTAGCCGTTACAACAGGCTGTCGGTAGTTCTGGTGGCTAAAGATTGGTACTACCGATCATCGGAAGTACCTCTATACTCATGCGAAACTACCAATTACCACGAGGACAAGAAGACTCCATGAATGTGTCTCTATGAAAAAATGTACCATTATACAAGCCAGTCATTCCGCGAGTCGAAAGTAATCCTCACATAGAGCTGATAGTTTCACTCGCTGGTCAGATGCTCATACAGAGTTGTAAATACTACTTGTCGACTACACTAGTCCATGACTTGTTGGATGATTCGACTACTCAGGTCTCCGACCACATTGTTTGCTTTGACTACATAGATCTCCGACTACGCTGGTCTCCAACTATGCTGATTTCTGACCATGTTGTCAGGTTCGACCACATAGGTCTCTGACTACGCCGATCTCTGACCATGCTGATTTCTAACCATGTTGTTCGGTTCAACTATATAGGTCTCTGACCACGCTGGTCTCCGACCATATTGGTTTCGACCACAAAGGTTTCAACCATGTCGATCTTCAACCACGTCAATTTTTGATCACATAGATCTCTAACCACCATGTTGATCTTCGACCACATTGCATCAATCACGTTCGACCACGATGGTTTTGACCACACAGGTCTGGACCACATCAGGTTGACCACGCTAGTCTCGATCACACATATTTCGACCACGTCGGTTCCGACCATGTTGGTTTGACCACGTTGGTTTCGATCACACGGATCTCGACCACGTCGGTTTCGACTACACCGGAAGCTATGCATGATAGCCCCATTGGGGGCATTCTAGGTGCTAAGTTACTTATTGCTGGATTTGAAAATTGTTTGCCTGACTGAGTTTGAAGAAGGATATGCATGCCTTTGTGCCAACCTATGCAATGTGTAAATAAGCAAAGGCAAAACATGTCAAGTACCTGGGGCTTCTCCAAACATTACCAGTGCCTAAGCACTCATGGCAAAATGGTTTCATTGGATTTTATCGAAGGCTTACCACGATCAGCAGGCAACAATAGCATCATGGTGATGGTAGATAAATTTTCTCGGTACGCGCATTTTGTGGCCCCTGCACATTCTTTTTATTGCTTTCCAAGTTGCTCAGGTGTATCTGAATCACATTTTTAAATTACATGGCATGCCACGATCAATTGTGTCAGATCGTGATAGCATCTTTACGAGCTTGTTGTGGATAGAGCTTTTCCGATTGGTGGGCACTCAACTCAAAATGAGCTCCGCCTATCACTCACAGACCTACAGGCAAAAACGAACGATTCAACCAATGTCTTGAAGCTTACTTGTGTTGCTTCGTGCACACGTGTCCAAACCAATGGCAGGAATGGTTATCCTTGGCAGAGTTCTAGTATAACACATCATTTCACTCGACGTTGGGAAAATCACCATTTGAGGTCCTCTATGGTCATAGCCCTCGTCATTTCGGAATATCCAACACTGCACTTTATGCAGTTTCAGACATGGAGGTGTGGTTGCATGAAAGGAAACTCATGAGCGCTCTGTTACACCAGCATCTGAACAGAGCGTATCAACGCATGAAGATGCAACCTGACTTGAAGTGATGACTGCTGAGAGGTCTTTTGAAATTAGTGATTGGGTCTACCTCAAGGTTCAACCATATGTGCAGACATATGTGGCCAATAGGTCTAATCATAAGCTTGCATTCAGGTATTTTGGACCTTTTCAGATACAATAGAAGACTAGGAAGGTGGCTTACAAGCTGAAATTGCCCTCAGACTGTTTGATCTACCCAGTTATTCATGTGTCTTAGCTGAAAATGGCCCTTAAACCTGGTGAGTCAGTGTTACCAGAATGGCCAAGGATTGAAGAATCAACTCAAATTCCTCTCAAAGTGTTGGATCGCCGCTTGCACCGAAGAGGTTCAGTGACAACATCTCAAGTCTTGATATAGTAGTTAGGTGCGTCTCCAGCTACAACAACTTGGGAAAATTACGCTAAGCTCGAAAACCGTTTCTCAAAGATGCCGGCTTGGCCATGTGAAAACAGCCTGGGCCCAACCCACGTAATAGCGTTAGTCTGTGTCCGTTCCTTCCTGACGAAGGGGGCATTAGTGTGGGGGAAAATTTATTTATTTGCCACCCTTACGACTCGGGTGGCAACAGATTTGCCACTCGGGCCCATTGTCAGTGACCCAGGTGGCCCTACATGTAAGTGACAGAGTTTCGGTGTCAATCTTAAAGGTGGCAAAAAATTGAATCTCCCCTCAATTCTCTCGGGAATGTAACAACGCAGCCACAGCCTAAAGAAGAACGCGTGCATGCATGATGATGCTGTAAATTTATAGGTTGCTTATTGTTTTTCGATCATCAGACTGATAAGGCTTGGACGCTGGACGGAGTCATCCGCTACATGAGGTCGCTCCAGCACCAGCTGCAGGTAGTACATACACGTGATTACAAAGAAGACTTAAATTACTATTTGTCAGCTAGATGCATGATTTCTCACAAGGGATCGTACGATGATTTCTTAGTACTTTAGACTTTGGACCATACGTCCAGATTTGTGCTTTGGTTACGATTTCTGAACTAAGTGGGGCGTACGACATTAGAACCCCAATTTAGCCTACTTTAGGCTAAAATACTACAAGTTTAGACGACTGAAACATAAGAAAATATGAGATAATCAGAAATTAGCAAAAAAAAAAACTAACTTGGTTTTCCCATACAGTTGGCTGCTGACCCATTCCACTTCACAGGTGAGACGCCATGCAGACGCCAATCTTGCCGCCGGTCGGTGTGGTGCCGCCGTCATACATGCAACCGGAGATGTTTTCGGCAGCATGCAGCCAGGAGTGATGCTTCCTCAGTACCCGTTTCTCCTGGCGATGTTGGCTTGCCCTCACCACGGCAACGGCAACATGACTCCGCCGCCGCCGCCGTTGCCTCGTCCGGCAGCAACCAGATCATCGGCCACGCAGCAGCTTCCTCATCATCATCAGGTCCCCAAGCTAGCCGTGCCGACGCATGCGAGGGACTCATCACGCGTGATCGATCAGTACGGGCTTGTGGTGTTCCAGGAGACGCCAGAAAGGAGTGCACTGCACCATCGATCGACACAGGCCGGGCTACGTACAGACGTAGCAGTAGGAACTGTAGAAATAGTACGTTCGCGGTAATATATACAGCTAGCGCTGGTACGTTCTGTGCATCTCCAACGTGTGCTCTACTGAACACTAGTTCCAGCTAGCTCGAGGGTACGTTGTATATTTGCTTCTTCTATCTATCTATATTTATATTATGCTGTGAATTGAGTAATATACTGGCTGGATGTACTACTATCACCTGTGGTAAGTTGTAATTAATAGGTGGAGAAATGCTAAGCCTATATGTATCTGACAAGTCTGGAAAGCAAAGCAGGGATTATCGAAATTTTCCGTGTGAAGTGAACTGTTTTCTCGCTTACAAAAAGGCCATCTTCGTCATCGAACTATGGTTGAAGCCCAGATAGTGTGTTTCGGTATATAATTGATTGTTATGTCACGCGTGCGTGCAACAGACTCAACGGTAACATAGAGGGTGATGGGCAACACGGAGAGGAGTTGAAGCTTCAAAATTATGACAAATCAAGCGACCAATGGAATGAAGAGCAGCATGGTGAAATTTAAAAATAGAAAAAAATAGGTTAGGATGCAAATGAATACAGGAAAAAAACCGACAAAAAAACTCACAAGAATCAAAAATTTAAAAAAAATGAAATTTAGAAATAATTAAAAATAAACCTGAAACTAGAAGCAGAAACCAACGGACTAACACGGACACATGGACTAATAACCCATTATTACCGAGATAACATCCGGTCATATCACATAATTCACACCCCACAAGGACTGCAGTAATTACAGCATTGGTCGACGACGACACGCCATGTCAGCTGCGGCTAGCTACTGCTGGCTGACCTTGTTGAGCAGCGCGGTGGCCATGGTGGAGAGCTGGTCGAACTCGCGGTTGGCCCCGGCCATCCTCGCCGCCGCCGCCGGCGCGCCGAGCGCCGCCTCGCAGCCGATGCCGGCCTGCCCCGTCAGCGCCAACAGCGACCGCGCCGCCTCCCAGCTCCGCGTCGCCGCGTACCCGCGCATGAACTGCAGCGCCGGCACCGACGTCCCGTACAGGATGCCGCACGCCTCCAGGCCGTCGCGCGCAGTGGGCTCGCGCTCCCCGCGCGCCAGAGCGGACACGGAGTCCCGCGCCGACGTGCCGCGAGCCACGGCCAGGTCCGCTGCGATGAGGAGGTGGCCCTGGCGGTCCGCCGAGGCGGCACCAGGGCTGGACCGCAGCGCCGCCGTGCAGAAGCCGAAGTCCACGAAGTCGCGGATGGCGTTGCACGAGTCGGCGACCGTGTCGACGGAGCCGGCGCCGCCGACTGGGAGAGAGACGGCCACAGCGACGACGAGGAGGGTCGCGGCAAGCAGTGAGCTCCTCATGGTTTCCTTCTTTCTTCCGCTTTGCTAGTGTGTGCTGTTTCTTGGTGGCGGTTTACTCGTTGGGTTTCCTACCTAGTACCTCGCTTGTGTATTTCTCTCGAGGCTTTCACTGAGATGTGGTTAGGTGAGCTAAAATAAATGGATGCACGCGATGCGTGTGTGCATCGATCATCGGATTTGCATTCTCGGCCATCGTTTGGAGGCAGTCTTGAGCTAAAGTAAAGGGCGCTCTCTCTCTCTCTCTCTCTTTGCCTTTTGATTTCTTTAAAAGCCAAATTATATGGAATGATTTTTTAAAACAAACTTTTTTGACGGTTTTTTTAACTTAAAATCATATACGCCATCCACTCTTATCTTAAAAAATACATATAAAAACTAGGGAGCGTCTATGCAACATTCGACTATTTTTGAGGACAAAAACAGCCAGATTTTCAGCCGTTAGATAGAGATCCAACGCCCTAGATCATTTTTGTTGGAGGGGGGTCATCTTTTTTGGAGGGGGGTTTGTATGGGTGGATCCGTTGGATGGAGATCTAACGCCTCAGATTAATCTGACTATTTTTATTCTCAAAAACAGTCGAATGTTGTATAGATATACACTAAAAACTATCAGTTATAAACAAAAGCTATTAGGTGACGCATGTTTTTGCGGAGGCAGTCGATTGAAGGAGCTAGGCAGCTAGCAACAACAATAAATCTTTGCCGGCTTGCAAGGTTTCCTTGCTAACGATTAGTGCGTACTGGCGTTCATGGTGGTCCAAATCGCTGGCCTACTTAGCATTGAATTGGATCTGAATTCTGAACCCGGGCAGCGCAGCCATCGCCCAATCGCTGGGGTGGGGGGCGGAGGTGGTTGGCTGGTCGCTGCATTCCCATCCATCGATCGAACACCATTTATGACTGCGCTAGCGGCTGCAGGGCACAGTGCGTACAGTGGCCGTTGATGGATGGCTCCACTGCCGCACTTCGTCTTCCCTGCGTAGGTGGTGGCTTTCAAGGACCCGGAGGAGCCCTCACGAGCGATGCACTGCGTTCGCATTAGGTCTTGCAATGACACAAGATCAGCGCTTCGCGGATGGAACAGCTGACATGGTCACTGCCATATGCAGGAAATGTGATTATGTGAGGACACTAATCAGGTAACAGGTACTATTACCTTTCAGATGGAAGTTAGTAGTAGTGCAGTAGTTAAGAAAAAAGGAAAATGCAAGCGGAAACGTGAAGCTCATTAACGTCAAAACCGACGTATGCGTGCATACTAAGGGCATGGTCACACATCACATTTACTTCACCGAGCTCTCACTCCAAACACTGAAACGTACAAGTGTAATAAAACCAAAGCGAAGCCAAGAGAAAGAGAGACGACCACCATCATGGCCACCTCCACCTCTCCTGTGCTCCGCGCCCTCGTCCTCCTCGTCGTCTTCTTGGATGTCGTCCACGGCGGCTCCGGGGCCGGCGTGGCCTCGACGGCCCCGCTGGACCGGCTGTGCGGGAGCCTGGGCAGCTTCTACGTCACGCCGGAGCTCTGCGCGTCGGCGCTCTGCGTGGACCCGTCGTGCCGCTCCGCCCGCGACGCGCCGGAGCTCGCGGCGCTCGCGTCCAGGCTGGCGGCGGCCAACGCCACCGCGGCAAAGGCCAGCCTCGAGGCGGCGCTCGCCCTGGCCGGGGAGGCTGTCCCGGCGCCGGCGTCTGCGGCCGAGGCGGAGGTCAGGAAGGGCATGCGTTCGTGCCTGCAGCTGTACGCCGGCGCCGTGCCGGCCCTGCAGTGGGCGGCGCGGTCCGTCGCCGCGCGGCGGTACCGCGGCGCGAGGGAGGTGCTGGAGGCGGCGCAGTACATCGCGTCCGGGTGCGCGGGCATGGCCGGCGAGGCGGCCCTGCCCAAGGAGAACGACCGCTTCAGCTCCATGGTCATCGTCGCGCACGCCGTCGTCGCCTCCATGTCCACCACCTAATTAATCAGTAATCACCCACCTAATTAACCCACTCCTGTAATAAGCCGCTGTAACAACTCATGCAATCTAGTACATGGGTTAATCAATGGGACGTTTACTCGTGCTGTTTCTCTTCGTCTCTTGTAATTAAGCTTTGCGTTTGTGTAAAAGCTTCCAGAAATTCTCCGTACATTTGATAAAGCGCAATTTATAGTTTATGACTGCAAATTATGATATTTTAGACTGTTTATAAGAGAGGATACGGAATAACAAAAACTTGTGTGTGATTTTGACTAACATAAATAAAGTCAGTACAATGTTAAAAGATCAAAAAGACCGACTAAAGAGATCAAATAGACAGATTAAAAAATCTTTCAATTAATTTCAATCTAATCTTATTTGACTAAAACCAAATTTATAATGCGGAAGTTTAACTCAATTTAGTTTAGTATAAATAACGTCTAAATCAATTATGTTCATCTAAGAGCACCAACAATCTAAGATTATGTTAAGATTTGCAATCTTAGAATGACAAGCAATCAATTTAATTCTATAAATTAAAATTACTTGAATGTAAATTAAACACAAGAAAACAAACCACAATAAACACGATTCTTTTTATTGTTGTGTTCAGAGATTTATCGGTCTCCCCTATTTCACGTTGAGGTAAGCCAAAACTAATTAGACCGGCTCTACGAATTAAACCAAACACTTGAATCCACTAGTTGTAGCTCTTTCCCGCTTCAGATAGGTGAGCTCCAATTTTCACAACTTGTCGGGTCTTCTCACAAACTTATTTGAGAAGATCACCACATACGAAGCCTCCAATGTTGTCTAGGAGTCGACAAACTTCAAGAGTAATAAGTCAAGTCCCTTGCTTGACTCTCACCACGTGCAACGAATGCACAAGCTCAAGTGGATATTAAATCCACCTCAAGATGTAATACATGCAATCTAAATCTTTCCTCCTTACTCATAAGGTGTAACACATACACAATTGAGAAGACATCGCACTAGCTCAAAGGAGTGTCAAAATGTTCAGCAAACCTTCCTCCAACCGGCCATAAGGGGATATTTATAATCCACACACAAAAACTAAACGTTGGAAGCAAAACCCCTGAAAAATCAGGATTTCCGGTAGTACTGTAGTCAAAACTCGGATACTACCGCTCCCCTCACAACAGTCAGAAAACTAGCCATTATCAGCAAAATCAAAAGTTCCGCCATATAAAATCTAGTACTTCCGCACATGCAGAGCTACCGATTTCACAGGGAGGAAAAGACTCCTACAAAGGTGTCTCTCTGAAAAACGTACAACAGGATTTTCGGAGCTTTCGAAGTCCAATAGTTCCGCTCACACAGAGCCGGTAGTACCATACCACATAGGTCGTTAGTACCGCAAGTCGATTGGACCGCCTACACAGGGCTGATTAGACCACTAACACAGAGCCAATACTAACTACATCCGGTCGTACCGTGCAACACATGCTAGTAGTTCTGATTTTCGGTAGTACCACGCCACACAGGCTAGTGGTTCCGATCTTCGGTCATACCTCACAATACATGCCGGTAGTTTCGATTTTCCTGACAAGTGCAGGTACTTCAACAACTCTTGCAAAATACATTTGTAAATTATAGTATCATGCACATAAGAATTAAACGTGATTTCCAACAAGTTACAAAATACATTTTCATACTTTTGAAATTATGACATAAAGTATAGGTATATGGAATTAACACGTTTGCAAAATACATTCACAAATCTAAGTCACATTCTACAAGAATTATGTATGAGATTCAACCATTTGCAAAATCATTTACAAATATAAGTCTCATACCACAAGAAGTAGGAAATATGGGCTTCAAACACTTGTAAAATATATTTACAATGTATAGTCTCATATTATAAGGACTCAACATATGAGGTTCAACTATTTGCAAAACACATTCGCAAATATAAGCATCATGTTATGGAGAGCTAGAACAAGTGAGGTTGAGCTATCAACACATGATGATACTCAAGCTACTAGACATGACCACTCTCAATAGTACGGCAACCTACACTAGCAATCCGGTCTTCCAACCAAGCATCAAGACAGGTAACAGACTAAGGATACATCTTTATTCCTAACAAGTCATACCTTTGCCTTGAGCAACCTCTTAAAGTTTGATAACGTACATCTTCACTTCAAATCTAGGTCATTGACTTGATATGCATCAATACATGATGCACTCTTTACTTGACTTGATGATCAACTCATGATCATCTTCTCTTAGACATGCATCAACTCATAATGCATCCTCTTCTTGATAGCCTTCAACACATGAAACCATCTTCTACCCCGTATCTTGACTTGATGATCTTCAACATACGAAGTCATCAGTGGCGGAACCAGGATTTAGCTACGCCCGGGCTGAACTATAACAACATAAAACTAACGCTAATTTGTACCCATACCATGATGTAACAATAGTATATCATAATTGGCTAATTGCATTACTGATATGAAACTTAAATTCAATACTAAACACGTAAACATAAAGCATAATAAGAAAAATATAGCATAATATCAAAATATAAAAAAATGTAATATGATAGAGATACAATTTGAGTACCTAAATTATGAAGATTTGCTCTCTATCCTATCCTGTCATTTCTTTATTGATAGTTAAACATGAACCAGAACTTGTAAAAACAACATATAAGAGTAAATCAAACATGTGTATGAATAAATACGAACAACATGAAGTTTACATTTATAAGAAGCTAACCTACCACTAGCACAACATAAAACACTATTGCTCTTCACAACCAGCAATTGATACCCAAATAAAAAGTCTATAATACAACCTTTCTTAGATAACCTACAACTCTTAGTACAGATCTACCGCCTACAGGGCCATTACCTATGCTTATCAATCACCTTTGGCAATTCAAGTTGAACCAGATGAGAAATGCATCCAGAACAACAAATGAAGTAGCCTATATATTTTGTCAAGAAGCTAAGAACGATTGAAATTTCCCAAATATCTGTTCATGCTACTCAGGATTGTCTTCGCAATGATTCTAGAAAAAGAAGGTATTGTTTTTATAATAACAAGCAAATGGTAAATCTGTTATTAGTGAGGCATGCACCTGCACGACTCACAGCTACATCACCCACTATAGGTTTACTACCTATCAGTCATCTCTTAGAACAGAAAGCGAAATGGCTCATATTTTGACAAGAACACTGGAAGAGGGTCAGACTCTACAAACGAAATTTATGGTGTCTCCAAGTAGTTCAAATTTCACCATAATGTCACCAGTTCTCGTACGGTGAAGTCTTCAACAAAGATGAGGACAAAGTTCATTAAAGGTCACTCCAATATGGTGTACTACAGGTGATCAAGATTCACAAATGGGGTAGATCATAGCAAGCACTTGGTGACTTCAGGACAGTTCAAGGCTTACCGTTGCATACATAGTCCATATAAGGATCTCCCTCCGCATCATCAGAACCCAGTGCAAGTTGCTTGGCTATCATGTACTCAATAGCAGCATCAACATCACCATCAAATTCTCCCAAAACCTGTGTGTTTATTGCAATTGAAATTATAATATAACGACTGCTAACAACTTAACCGGAAGGTTTTGTCATGGAAGGCAAGGAGCATATGGGATGTCGGCTTAAGAAATCCATTTATGGTTTAAAACAAGCGTCGAGGCAGTGGTACCTCAAATTCGATAAGATCATAAGAAGTTTTGGTTTTAAGAAAAATGAAGTTGATAACTGCATATATGTTAAGTTCAAGGGGAGTAAATTCACCATCTTAGTACTTTATGTGGATGACATCTTATTGGCCAGTAGTGATAAGGATATGCTGTTTGAGACCAAGAGATTTCTTTCATCTAATTTTGATATGAAGGATCTTGGTGGCGCCTCTTATGTTCTTGGCATTGAAATTCACCGAGATAGGTCCAAAGAAATATTAGGTTTATTTCAGAAGGCATACATTGACTGAGTATTGAAAAGTGCTCTGGCTCGCCTGCTCCTATTGTAAAGGGCAATAAGTTTGGGACATTTCAATGTCCAAGGAACCAATATGAAACTGATCACATGAAGTCGGTTCCTTATGCTTCAGCTGTCGGAAGCATTATGTAGCCTCAAGTATGCACACGCCCTGATTTAGCTTTTGTAACCGGGATGCTTGGCAGATATCAGTCAAATCCAGGACCGGACCACTGGAAGGCCATTAAGAAAGCTTTGCGCTATATGCAAGCTACTTAGCATTTCATGCTCACATATAAGAATTCTGATAGCCTTGAAGTTGTTGGTTATTCAGATTCAAATTTTGTGGGATGTGTTGATACTAAAAAATACACGTCAGGTTATATCTTCACACTCGCTGGAGGAGCTATTTCGTGGAAAAGCTCCAAATAAACCCTTACGGCATCTTCAACGATGCAAGCTGAATTTGTGGCATGTTATGAGGCTACCGGGCAGGCTGTATAGCTTAAGAACTTTATTCTAGGAGTTAGAGTGGTAAACAGCATCTCTAAACCACTCACCTTATGCTGCGATAACGAACCCGCAGTCTTTTATGCAAATAATAATAAGTCAAGTGGTGCTGTCAAACACATTGACATTAAGTATCATGTTGTGAAAGATAGAATTCAGGATCAAACCATTAGTATCAAGCATATTAGTACTAAGTTAATGCTTGCGGATCCACTTACTAAAGGCTTACCACCCAATATCTTTCGTGATCATATTGCCGGCATGGATTTATTGGAAAGCCTCTGATTATGGATAAAAGGACATTAAAGTAAACCAACTCCCATTAAGTATAATGAATATCCATTTTAAGATGAAATAGTACACTATAGGTACTGGAGGTTATATGACACTTCATTGGCCATGCAACACATTGCCTTGGTATGTTGTTTTAATGAGAATGGGCTTATGATGTTAGCCTTACGATCAAAGGAAAAAATGTTGGGTTGATCTCGGCTAACAGAACCCGAGTTTTCAGGGAGGCAACGCCTCCACTCGCGCCCTGATCGGAGACGCAACCAACTCTCGTTTGGTTTCGGTCCCAGTCACCTAACGCCATATAAAAACAGAGGGTTTCGGCAGGGCTAGTTCATGAGTTGTGCTAGGCCACAAAAACCCTAACAGACCCGATCTACTAACGAGCGCTAAGGTGGACGAAGACCGGGCCTTCTTCGTCCCCGTCCACGCCATTGGCTACACCGTTGGCAACCTCGGCATCACCAACATCGCCGACCACCCCCACCCCCCCTGGCATCTCCTAGTTCGGATATGTTGACGCTTCCGCTCTAAGTATCTAGTTATGTGTTCATGTTTGAGCCTAGTGTTAAACCTATTGTTCATGTTTAAACTTAGATTAATATTAACAATCTACACACCCCTAATCCACCATCGAATAGAAGTTTGTGTAAATTTAGTACATAAAAGTTTGCATGTGTATCATGGTTTCCATGTTGCGTTGTTTTCTGTGACTAGGTCGCGGATATCCGAAACCGACCAAACTGAGCAGAAACCCGCTTTGAATTCGCATTCGAGTCCCAGTATGCACGATGGAACGAGCAAGCCGCCTGGAAGCAACGAACGTGCAGCGCTGGGACAAACACCAGCCGACAAACCGTCTGAAGATGAATAAAATTGTTGAGGAAACAACAACAATGCCCAAATCAAACAGAACAAGTGAACAACACATCAGCAGTTCAAGTCACTTTGTTGCGAAGTTTCGAATAATTCAGTCTGCTGTTGCAGCAATTCAATCCAGGATACAAGTGAAGAAACAACGGAGGGAAGGTTACCGATATATCCTCTCTTCATCCCAGCCTAAACACTCAATTCTGACCGCCTACCGAATTCCAAATTTCGACGACTTTCCCCTGTATGTCAAGAACGAAAAAACGAACAAATCCTAACAGAATCGAACAACATCTAGCTAGCAGCATCAACGAGAGCATGGGTATGATACAGTGGGCTGGCTGCAGGGTGAGCCAGCCACATTCTTGAGTATAAGCCAACCGGGGGGAAAAGAAAGCCTCTTCCCAAGGGGGCAGCGCAACCTTATGTCCAATCAGGAGATCGCCGGGTCGAACACGGTGCATTCAACAAGACGCAGACTTTGGCCGCCCGTAGGATATCACCATCACATAGTCTCCACCGGAGGAGCCTACCACCGTCTGCAAGGGCCGCGCTGGGCCCACCCTCAGCCACCGCTCTACTAAATTCCGCAGAGGCTGTGCGGGGTTCACTGACTGCCCACAGCAGCTTATTTCAACCTGTAAAAACCAAGATTGGGTACTGTTCAGACAAGTTGCGGTACTAAACTCAAAGCTGACGTCCACATTAAAAATTGAATATTTTGGCAAGCCATTATCATTCATTCTCGGAGTAAAATGCACCTTCCGATCACAATAGATGGACAGGTGGCAGCAGTGGAACATGTCTTTAACCTCCATGCCAAGTGATAAAAAGTGCTGGCAACAGCAGCTGTGTTTCTACCTCTACTTTTAAGACAAGAACTACTCAGTTTCAGCACATGCCAACATGTACAATGGTTCCAATAATTACATTACCAACATTCTTTACTGTGAACTCCATAACATGCTTATAGCCTTTAGATATTTCATGACTACAGTAAAAAATTAAGCACAAGGGAACAATAACTCGACAATACTGGAAGGTATAAGTCTCACCTCAGACTCACTTGGAAGGCTGAGCTTCTGCATAATGTACTTTTGGATGGATGATGCAGGTATGTTTCCATCTCTATCATTAGACAATGCATTAGCCACAACTGAAACAACTAAAAGATATTTAGTTGTGAAATAACACAAATAGCTTCTGATTACACCAATAGATGTGCAAAGTCACCGCAACTTTAATAAAATTAAAAAGGGGATCAAGTTCACAATCAAGCTATGAAAGCTAGCTGTATCTACAGACGAAAACATACAAGTTACTGAAGTTGACACTTGACTTCTCAGCCAGGCTAGCTACAAGCATACACATTATACATGAACTAATGTGGTCAGGGGGCAGAAAGAACAAGCTTATGAGTTGTGAAAAACTGCAAGACCATACAGGAACTGCCCCTGGGTAACAGTCCTATTTGGTTTCTCTTAGCATAATGGTTGAAACAATTGAAAACAAAGAATGTTATGGTGTCAAGGTAATAATTAGAAGCCTGACGCAGCAGCAACTAGCACACTGCATCAAAAACTCAGTCATCAGTAGGAACTAATGGTCGATCACCAGTGGCTGATCTGCATATCTAAGCCCCTTCCACATGCATGCAGAACAAAACCAAATCCAAGCAAGTAATTATGAACTTGATCAAATCAGTTTTTGTCAAATAACAACTTCACCAAACTGAAAGGTTACACTTTGGAGGTAACTTAGGTTATGCATTTTCTTCAGTTATGCAAATACATGCACATCTGCATGACACCGTCGCCTCAGACCATGGCATAGTATCTCCAAAGTCCAAACATAGTTTTCTTCCCTTCTATGTTCTAACCGAAGTTTTTTTCCCTATCTGCAAGCTTCATGATTTTCCATTAGACACACATCATAACAGTTCAATGCCAACGACATCCATTTCGAGTGAAGATTTAGAAAACTATTAATAATTATATCAGAAGTATTGGTGCATCTGCAGCAGAGCTGAGGAACATGAGCTTACTTTATTCTCAAATAATGGGCAGGTATCTGTGGCAAGGGTGGGACACCTTTCCTGAAGACAATTGGATCACAGAAGATCAGGGGGAAGAGGAACACAACTAAGATATTGCTTTGACTGAATTTGAGGATAACTGGTACTATAATGGTAACTTACTGGTCAAACGAGGCAATCAATGAAAACCATACGGGGTTTAATGCCCTATCATTCTGGCTATATGCAGCACCAGAAGTTGCATTGGCTGAAGCTTGAAAAGGTTTCCTCCCCCGGCCAGGCCCTTTCCTTTTAAGCATCATTAGTGACATAGGAACATCTTTCTTGTCATCTTGAACTTTGGACTTCTGCAGATGCTCCCTAGCCTTTGTTCTTCTAGCATGATCACTACTAGGAGATTCATTGTGCTGCTCTCCCTTAACAGCTGGACTCTGTGTACTTGATCTGAAGGGCTTTTTGCTTGCAGCTTCTACAAGACAATTTAAAGGTCTCCAGAGCTCTGCCTTATCCAAGTCCTTATTAACACCTGCTTTCTCTTTACTAGAGGGATGGCTTGATGTTTCCGCATTTGACAATGCCTGCAAATGATAGCGTCAAATGACTGCCAGTGATATTATGCATTCTTCCATTGATTTGTTTTTGAGAATTTGGTATGCACACAGATGCACAAGCTCCATATAGCAAATGTGAAAACACGAAGTGCAAAGCTACGCAAGTAATAGGGTATGATTAAATTAGAATGCTAGAGTATTTCTTTACTTGTCTTCTTGTTTGAGGTACTTTGCTCAAGTTATCAAGCAAGCTTGAATTGTCAGGATGCTTATTGGTGTTGTCATTATCCTTTTTCAAAGGATCAATGATAGGACCAAGGTCACCTAATGCGGCGGCAGCCTTCCTGGTAGCTGCTCTTGTTCGGTGCCCTGTCAAACCCGTTGGTTTTATTCGAGGTGTATTGACCACCAATGAAGAGATAGACCTCTCTTTCCTTTTAACAGGCAGTGTAATGGGAGATTCAACTTCTCCAGCATTAACCTTCTTTCTTTTGAATGGAAAAACTTTTGACCTCACATCTTGCAGATTGTGATCAGCTCTGAAATCAAGATATCAAAAAATGAGTAGAAGAAAGCCACAAGTTAGCAACACAAATTGCATTCACTAAAAGTGTTCCCCCAAAGTCAGAACAGCTACATGATAAAGTTTTGTAAAAAAATGTTTTCTTGGGCCAAGTAGCACCATTCAATTGCGTTTCAGATGGTAAGCATTTCTTTGGGTGAAGTCTTGCCCAACGTAGAGACCCCAAAACCCCAACCCACACACACAAAAAAATGAACAAATGGTTGACAAGAAGCCTAATGATGCCAGACATGAAAGAACACTTGTGGTCAATTGCAGAATGCATATCTTTAGAAGGGATTCTTACATCAGAGCTTTCTTGTAAATGGAATATTATGTTCCACAATACATATCAGCGGTAGGAACCTGAAGCAACATAGATTTCTTAGGAATCTCTACTCTTCACTGGACTGTGACAATCCCAAAAGGATGTTCCAATTATGCATGAGCAACACAGCTACATTCCAGCTTATTCAGAAAACTGAATAAGTCCTTCATACTGCAATGTTTCTAATTTTATATGCTTCTGTTCTTTGTACTACCTGTAGTTTGTTGCAACTATTTATTATGGTTTATGCTCAAAGTTTAATTTCTGATGTCTTGTTATCAAACGGAAATAGATGCTAATAGTAAGAAATCCAAGGAGCTTAGTTGTGAAGTCAAAGTAGTGCCAATAAACACGTATTTTGGTAGTAAGAAAAGTACAAGAACATTTAACAAGCAAACAATTTGTAGTAAAAGAAAAATATAACTGCTCACATTAATTCTCCCCCAAAAAATAAGGTCATAAGAAGATTACCTAAGCTTCTCAACTGGAGCACAGCCAAGATCAATTTTACATACTGGGCAGTAGTCTAACTCCTCGTCATTAAGCTTCTTATAGATACATTTTCTACAAACTGCATAATGCAAGGAAGAGAGCTCAAAAATCGTGAGGAATCAAGAGGTAAGGATTAAGTGTATGTATGTCATAGGGAGGAAAAGAAGCATGCAAATGAACAAAAGCCTCTGACATTACTAGCATGGGCCATATAGCATAAAATACCCAAAAACCATTCACTATTAGACTAAGGGGGTCAAAAGACAATTGATATGATCAACAATGCTTATATACAGCAAAATCATATAGAACTATAGAAGAAACACTATTATAATGAAACATTAATGAGTCGTAAGAGTTGAGCAAAACAGCAAGATGTGCATGCTTTTGCAGTACGAAAGATTCAGTATAAATGGAAGTAAAATTATATCAACCAATTGAAGAGGTTATTTACTTGACATGCATACATGTGAACCCAAGAGGATAAATGCCCAAGAGATCAAAACCACCAATCTTGCCTCTCAGCCACCAAAATTTCATAATAAAGTAACCATCTCTCAATACAGATATATTATCCAAAAGTGTTGTACTTGGAGAAGCATATTTTAGGACAAAGCTAGAATTGGCTAAATAAAATGGTATAGTAGCCATAAAGATGTTACAATAAGGAGATAAAGCCCAAATGATTATATGCATCCCGTCAAAAAGGAAACAGAGTAGCAATGGATGTCACTGTATGATATAACATTTTACAGTAAGGATTTAAAAGCCTGAATGGTCTGCCCTATAAATGCTAATTCATTTCTAAAAACTAATCACACACAAAGTAAAGAACTTACAAATGTTGGAAACAAATCAAGATCCCAATATCTCAAGGGCACAGACAACATGAACAATTACACCAACAGATTCATGCATGCATAGCAACTAAATAGTTTGCAGATAATTACAGCACCATGATCCACATTGAGGACACAAAAGTTATGTGTACAGTTTCACCAATTACAGGCCAACATTGCAAGTGTTATGAATAGTGCTTGTATTCATCATGAGGCCAATGGGCCAGTATATATACATGTACAGGTATAGTATATATACAGATAACTCCTTATACAACAAAGAAAATACACAGCTAACACCCCCTTCAAACTTATGGTAGATAAACAACATGAGGTTTGGATATATATAAGTTGTGCTGGGCTTTAGTCTGTGTCTTTGTAAAGAAGTATGCTAACTAAAACTCAGAAGACACATACTAAAGAGTAATAACCTGGTCCTGCATCTGTGTCCACGTGTAAGAAGCACCAACACCAATATGCTTTGTAAGCTCATGCTTCACCGGATCTTTAGCAAGGCTAATAGCACATGTATTGTCAGACAAAAGAGGAGTCGGTGAGGAAACAGAAACACCAAAATCCTCAAGTAACAACCGTAGCCAAGTAACCTCCGCAGTCAACAAAGCCATAGGTCGCAACTCAGCCTCAGCACTCGAACGGGAAACTGCTGTCTGCCTTTTATCCTTCCAAGTGATGAGAGAATCACCAAGAAAAACATAATAAGCAGAGAGAGACCGGCGATCAGAGTGATCACTGGCCCAGGTGACATCAGAATATGTCTGGAGCTGTAAAGAGCTAGAGCGAGGGAAAAAGACATGACGCGAGATAGTTCCACGAAGGTATCGCAGAACACGAAGAAGATAACTATAGTGGGAGCAGAAACAAACTGACTCAAGATATGTACAGGATACGAAATGTTAGGATGATCGACACCAAGATAAATAAGGCTCCTAACAAAATGACGATAACGAGTAGGATTAGTAAGAGGCTCACCATCTGTGAGACAAAGATGAACATTAAGCTCAATGGGAGTCTCAGCGGTGCGCTGATCAGTAAGAGATGCACGATCAAGAAGATTCTAAATATACTTTTATTAGGACAGATAGAGGCCCTCAAAAGTAAAAATAACCTCAATCCCAATAAAATAGTGAAGAGGACCCATATCAAACATGGGAAACTACTCATGAAGACGCCACTTGACAAAAGTGATGTATTAAGAATCATTTTCATTTTCTGGTAATGATCATATCATCAACATACAAAAGGAGAAGCATCCGACCACAAGGCGAAGTGTGAATAAAAAGAGCAGAATCATAAGCACTGGCAGATAAACTAGTTGCAGTGACAACATAAGAGAAACGATCAAATCAGGCATGAGTAGCTTGCTTGAGAACATAGAGAGATCAGCATCAGTTCCCCAAAGTGCGGAACTCGGAGTTGGTAGCGACGGCTAAAGAATCGGCGTAGGCGACGGCTCCCCAAAGTGCGGATCCCCGGAGTGTAGATCGGTAGTGGTAGGCAAAACAAAAAAATAAAAAAAAATACGGAGCCGACTTGAAGCAAGTCCTTGGAGGAGTACAATGACTTCAATAGATAAAAGTTAAGGTGGAGATTGTTGAGTATTTGACTCACAATCTAGTCTTTTAGAATTTAGAAAGATGTTCTATAAGGAGTTCTAAATGAATCCTAATAGAATTAGAATTGGTATTTTTCTTTTATAATTGGATTCCTACTCCACTTTAGAGGAGGGCTAGATGGCACTATATAAAACCAACAGGGGTGGTCATGGAGAACCAAACAACAAAGTAAAGAAGCTAGTCATCCAAATGTAAAGGTGCATAAGAGGATTAAATGCTAGTTTATTCTTTAGCACTAGATTTTTGTATAGGGCAAGGATCTAAGAATCCTAAAAGATTCGAGAGGATTGTGAAAGGACGACAATATTTTAAGATTCGAGAGGATTGTGAGAGACTAACAATACTTTGTACTCTTTTAAAGTTGTGTTGAATTTATAGTCAATTTCGCCAAATTTTTTTCTCTTACCGTGGTTGCTTCAACGTCATTATTTTAGTTTTTTCTACCATATTCATCTTCTTCATTCTTAACACTATACATGCTCATGTTGTATTTCACACAACTCTGATTCGATTTCGGGGCTGCTGCGCATAAAAAAGATAGTGTAACAGCGTAGAATCGTGAGGCAGGACCGCGACACGGACTACAACGCACGTCAACAATCGCAATCACACAAGAACGCCAAGAAGGCAAGAACCAGCTAGGCGATAGCAATACAGCATCGACGAATCACGAAATGGCGATCTCGACGCCACCAACAGACGTTCCCGGCGGCCAAATCCGGAGCCCCAAGAACTAGGCCCGCGTCGAATCGTCGCTTTAATGCTCAAGAACGCGTCAAATCGTCGTAAATATTGGAGTTTTCGAGGCTCCCGACGACCGACGTGGTGATGCGGCGGTGGAGCGGAGTACTCACATGTGTGGAGACACTCGGAGATAGTGGTGGCGTCGCGGAGCAGGCGGTGGCAGAGTGGGCACGTCATGCATCGCACGAGCAGCTCCCGCGTCACCATCACCACCCCACTCCCCTCTCCGCGCCGCCGCCGCCGCCGCTCTCCCCTGAGCTCCCCCGCCTCCTCCTCATCCTCCACCTCCTTCACCTCCTCCTTCCCCTGCTCCCCACCAGCCTCCATCATCTCCTCTGCCTCAGCAGCCGCCACCGCCATCGGCTCCTCCGGCGGGGCCGGTGCCTTCTCCGGCGAAGCGGGCCCGCTCTGCATGGCGTGGGCCCCCCGCACGACTAGCGCCCCATGCTGCGGAGGCGCAAAGGCGGGGTTTTTTTTATCCCGCCGTCTCTCTCCCCTGAGCGTGGAAATGGGAGGAGAGATCGAAGAAGAGGACGACGAGGAGGAGGAGGAGAGAGTTGAAGAAGAGAAAGATAAAATATTATTTACGTATTTATCGAGGGAAGAGAAGCCGAAGAAGTGAAGGACGAGTGGGGAAGGCAAAGGAGGCTGGGTCGGTTTTATTTTGCTTTTATTTTTTGCTTTGTTTTGATTTGCGTTTTTTTTTGTTTTGTTTTTTTCCTTTGGTGTGCAAAACAAAACCAACGTATCTTGTTTTTTTGCCATGCACTTTTTCATAGAACCATTCGCATTTTAGGTGCCGCTCGATTGGGCTGAAATAAACTGATTTATAATTAAAATTACACTATAGCGGACTAAAATTACGCTATAGTTGATGATAGTTTATTTGGCATAACTAAATTTAAAAATTTTAAAAATAGAAAAAAACATGTTAGCTCATCATGGACAATACAAACGAATACGAAAAAAACCAACAAAAATACCTCAAAAATTAAAAACCAGAAAATGACGAAATTTAGGAATAGTAAAAAATAATCCAGAAGTTCAAGCCGAAATAAGCGGGATCTTACTGTCACAAGGTATGTATAATAAATAAATGTATTGTAACGTCACATGGTGTTAATTTCTGGTATGATATATCTCTGTGTTCACGCATTCAGCGCATGTTTAGGTGCCGCTCGGTTAGGCTGAAATAATTTGATTTATAGCTAAAATTACATTGTAACTGATGGTAGCTTATTTGGTGTAATTAAATTTAAAAATTAAAAATTAAAAAATAGGCTAATCCATCATGTACAATGCAAAATGAATACAAAAAAAGAACAGTAAAAAAGCTCAAAAAAACAGAAAAATGTGAACTTTAGAAATAGTAAAAAATAAACCAGAAGTTATAAACTAAAACTGAAATGAGCGGAGCCTTAAATGAAAAAAAAATAAACCTTCTATCTTTCGTAGCAACGAAGTTTCTAAAAGCAGTAGCACATGAAAAAAAAACTCACATCATTTTGTGCTAGTTCTCATAGAGATTCTTTGGTAGCGAGCTATTACCTTTTATCATTGATAATTGCTTTTACATGGATCAAGATTGAAGGATCACATCATGGCGATCTTTTGGTGTGATACGTTCCAAACAAAACCAATGTGTCTGGGTTCTATTATAGCCAACTACTTTCTAGCATATTAAATGTTGTTGTTGGATATATATCTATATATCTTGCTTGTATTCCTAGTTTCTGGTTCTTAATTTTTTCTCGTTGTTGTTCGATGGTAATGGCATGGTCATTGTGTGCTCGATTTTTTCTTTGGAGGAAGTGTGTCAATTCTCCACTTCCTCGTGAGTTTTGTATGTGACCATGACGGGATTTATGTCAGAAGATTGGGAGAGCAGATTATACGTAAGTGCTCTTTGGGATGGTTTTGGTGTGAGTTTTTTGAATTTGCGAAGAATACCGCATGTAAACCATATTAATGTTTCAAGATATACATAGTAAAAACCGTATCGAAACATTAGGATAATCACACTGCGATAATTTTTTGGCATGATATATGCTCATGTTCATGCATTTTAACGCTTTGGTGAGCTGGAAAAGGACAAGCCTTCCATCTTGTGGAGCACAAAGTTTCTAAAACCAGTAACGGATAAAAACACTTATATTATTACAATGATGAATATTAGAAACAAACAAACGAGATCTCAACTTGAAAGTAAACACTACATTTATCTGCCTTCATGGAGCAAGGCAGATTGGGTTTTATTTTACTTTACCATTCATTTCTTTAACTTTTCCTTCCAGTGTGCAAAGCAAAACCGCAATGTCTAGGTTTTATTATTATTGTTACAACTTTGTTCAAATATGTACATCATTGTTATTGTTGGATGCATAATTGCTTTTATTTTTCTTATAATTGTTGTGCAACAATAATGTTGTTGTGTTGCTCAAATTTTAAAGCAAGCAATCTAAGAGCCTAAGGTATTGATTTGTGATTTAGAGTATAAATGTGTGTAGTTTTCTTTGGAAGCAAGTACTCAATATCATTGTTCTTTTTCATATTTTCTGTGTACGCACGCCAATTTTCTATGGAAATATTTGGAGAAAAGTTTATTTAGCGGATGGAGACCATGTGTGGAAGATTCCCATGTGTGCTGGTAGGTGTGTTTCGGTGTCATCTTCTTTTGTTTCTAAAGATACTATTCATCAATGTAACTAGATATACAAAACATACTACAAACTATATCAAAGCACCAGGATGATCACATTGTGGCGATTTTTTGTGATATTGGTGCATCCTCTCTTTTTTTAAAAAAAGAAGACAAGTCCTCTATCCTTTGCAACACAAGCTTTCGAGTTTCGAAAACTACAATGCATCAAAGCCGCTTATTGTTTTCTGCTGCCGCTCTGTAGTTTTTCCACCAACCAAGCGTGAATCAAGATGCATGAAATAGCGTTTGTTCTTTTCGGAGATTTTCGGTCGATGTTTTATTTTAATTTTTCTCTCGATAATTATTATCTATTAGAGTAAAAAATTATAGCCAAAAAATCTAAGTCGTAACAAAAAAAAACGCTGCAATAAACAACCGGTGAAACTTTACATTGAAAACAAGCATCAGCCTTACCAAAGCAACTGCGAACTACAATTAGAACAAGTCCAATAATAGAGCCAAGTGTTTGGCTATAAGTCAAGTTATAAGAGCCAAGTTATACAATAATCTGTCTTCTATTTGTCTACAAAAGATTTTTTTTATTATTATGTGGTACCATGTCTCACATTCTCTTTCCTACTCCTCCTCATATACATTTATTATCTGGACCCACCACTGCATAGGCTCCCGTGTGCAGCTTGTTGCTTGCATGAGAGCCAAGCTCTCTCTCTCTCTCTCTCTCCTTCAAATCGTGAAAATCTTGTTAGGCATTATAAGCACCATTGTTGTACTTGCTGCCAGACGTCGTAATTCGAGACGCATTCGTGCAACATGGGCGCGGGCACGCAACGCCAGTACAGTACAGAGTCGCCTAGCGAGCGCTCCTAGCCCTTCGTTCCGAAACGTACGGTCCGTATGGCTCCCGCGGCCGGCCGTACGATCCCATCACCATCAGCCGGATCCGCTTCGTCTACCTCCCCCGCACCGCATATTTCCTTCCCCCCGCGTCGCATGCCCGCCGCCGCCGCCGCTCGTGCGCCTCGTGGGGGCGGTGGGCCCCGCCGCAACTCCTCCAGGTGCGTCGTGAAAGAATAATAATTAGTCGCTAAATAAATGGAACCCGACGGAACAAGAAAGGTTTTGCTGATCCGTCGATGGGCTAGGTTTGACCAGTGTGCAAGATTAGAGGAGAACAATTCAACCACTCCTCCTCCTTGTTCTTGGTTTCCTCCCTTCCTGCGAGGAGAAACTCAGAAGCTTTTGCTTCCTTTGTGCTGTGACTGCGAGTGTAGGGAGGAGGGGGGACTGGTGGTTGCTGCCGCGGCGGAGGAGGAGTGCAGGAGGGGCGGTGCATCCGGCGATGTCGCGGCCGCCGATCCTCTCCGTCGCTTTGCCGTCCGACACGGGACGCGTGCTCAGCATCCAGTCCCACACCGTCCAGGTCGAACCCCTGCCTCCCCCAACCCATCTATCGGAATCTTGCTTCCCTACTTCCGTACACAAGCTTGTAGAATTATGCGTTCATATGTTGTTTTCATTTGGGAGCCAAGCGACCGATTTGCGGGTTGTAAGATCTCGGTGGCTAGGCCAAGAACACCTGGTAGCATATCCTGGGTTGTAAGATCTTCTGATGTATCTCCCTTTTGCATGTGGGGAGGTTTAGGTTAGGCCCCTGCAAGAGTTCCCTTGCTGTGCTATATACATGACGCAGGCATGCATCCTGCGCTGCTTGCACACCATTAGCGTGATTTTCGCTTGTTAAATAGCACCACGGGAGTCGTGTGATTGCTCAACGGTTAAGACCGCTTTGTCGTTGTATGACTTCCATCTGGTCGGGTTGGATCAGGGACTGTATAATGTACAAAAAAACTGTACATAGCTTTGTTTCAGAAGTAGTAAATAACTAAATGTTTTATTTTTCAATTTGATATGTATGCTCTGCTCACGCTGTTTTTTATTTAATTAGGGGTATGTTGGTAACAAATCAGCCGTCTTCCCCCTACAACTCCTCGGGTTTGATGTGGATCCAATAAACTCGGTACAGTTTTCTAATCATACAGGTAGAGGTGGGCTGCGTCGTGGAACAGCTTATGTGCAATTTGTTTGACACACCTAAATAATTCCTGTTATGTGTTTTCTCAGGATACCCAACATTTAGAGGACAGGTTCTCAATGGCAATCAGCTGTGGGATCTTATTGAAGGGCTGGAGGAAAATGGTTTATTGCACTATACCCATTTATTAACAGGTGAACGACCATTACGACTTAATTCAATTTTCACTTGCCCATCCTTCATGTCAAAGAAAGTGCAAGTTGATTGTTCTTCACTGGTAATTCGTCGTGATGGCAGACCATTAATCATCTCCTTTTACTGCCAAATGCAGTGCTTTATACGCAAAGTAACATGCTATTTATGGTATTCAGGTTACATCGGCTCTGTTTCCTTTTTAAATACTGTGCTACAAGTTGTTGACAAATTACGATCAGTTAATCCTCATCTTATATATGGTAATCTTTTCTCACCTTTCATTATTTGTATGGTTGTTTCTTATGTACCAAATTTTATAGGGGAATTGTGTCATAATTAAAGACTGATTTGAAATGTTTAATATGTGTTTGAAAATGTTATGCAGTTTGCGACCCAGTTCTAGGTGATGAAGGAAAACTATATGTTCCTCAGGAGTTAATATCTGTTTATCAACAGAAGGTGATTTAACCATTTCAGCTTGCTAAGTTTATCTCGTATGATACCAAATGCTGGGAATTGCTTATTCTTAGGCTTTTTAGAATGTAAAAGCTGTTATTGACATAAAAAAATGCAAGCTTTGACTGTATTCAACATGTAGTGCACACAACTTCTATAAGCAAATCCCTTCCCTAGACTGAAGTGTTACTTTTTGTTATAGAACGGTACAGTTGTACTACATCCCCTGGACCTGGAGAAGTGAGTAGAGCCAGTTCTGTACCTTGTGTTCAGAACTTGGTCTCATTAGCTTGTGTTCCCTTTTGCTAATTGAGCTATGAAGTGAAAATTATACCTTAGGCCAGAGTCTGTCATTTCAAATATTGTTTTTTTTCTGAGTTCTCATTCTTTATGGCATGCACGTAATGCTTTACACAGGCCCTGTGTTTACTCATCCTAATCTATTCACTTTCTCATCAAATTATCCTTAGGTTGTCCCAGTTGCTTCAATGCTTACACCTAACCAATTTGAAGCTGAACTACTCACAGGATTGAGGTAGCCATGCTCTTCCTTTTGAAAAAAGAAAATGAGTAATTTTGTTTATGGTCATATATCATACCATATCTTAATCCTAGTATCAGATTCCATACAGATTCAATTCTAGCACAAATTGCTTTCAGAGTAAATTAAGTACATCAATTCTTTTGCTGCTAATTTTGGTCTAAAAATTCCAATTGTTTAACCAGTTACCGTTTTGTGGGTTCTGTATAAGATTTTGTTATTTAGTGCAAAGGGGCTCACCACCTGGTATGGAGCCAGTGTCGTTTCGCTTTCGCAGGATAGGGTCCCCATGGGATCCGTCCAGTGGTTACTTCCATCCAGCTTTGGAAGAACAGCCACAATCTGTGCCTTCTTGTCCTATGGGCTATAGGGTTAGGGTGCACTGATTTGAGAAGTCAATCAAACCATCGGATCTAGATACCAGTGATATCTAGGAAGAAGTAAAGGTTGGGGGCAAAATTGTCTCAGTGGCATCCTGCAAACTAACCACTGTTTATAGTGGCATTCAGCTAAGCGATATGTTCGTAATGGCATTTTTACAAACTAGGGCACTTCAGTGATGGCATATGGCTAATTTTCTCTATTAAATTTCTTTTGCATACTTCCTTAGCAATAACGATAAATCTATGAAGAGAAGTATCTGTATGGTAGTGTATACAGTGGTAGATGGCCAAATGCCTGTTTTCTTTCTTATTTGAATGTATACCTACAGGATTACCTCCGAACAAGATGGCTTGAATGCTTGCAATACCCTCCACAGTTCTGGACCACGGAAGGTTTGCCCCTTATCCAATCGATAGATGAACCAAGAAAAGTATTTAATGCGCTACATAGAAACACTTTTAGGCCCCTATGATCGACTACCTATGTTCCTTGTTTCTATCTTAAGAAGAGCTGCTAATGCAATTACTAATGTATGCATGTATTTGATTGCTGTCATCCTTCAGGTGGTAATAACTAGTGCACTCATTGAAGACAAGCTGCTCCTTATCGGAAGTCACAAAAAAAGAGAGGTAATCTTTTGACAAATTTTTACAATTGCTATATATCTATATGCTGTCAATGTACTGGTTGCAAACAGAAAATTTATTGATTCTATAAATCATTCAACAAAAAGTTTGGAGAAGAAAAACCATTGATCTTACTAAAATACCCTCATGAGACTTGTGAGAGGATTACACAAGCAAATTCCAGAGCGAGTAACACCTGCATGTACAAAAGCAATCCTATTTACATGCAGCCAAACATATTCTAGTTCTGTTCGGCTCCTACTCTACTGGGAGGTTTTTGGTTGGCTATGAGCTGCTGAGCATTCCATGCAGTAGGATGTCTCAGGGCTGTGAACAATTGTCAGGCTGATCTGTAATCCAGGTCTTGCTTGTGGTGCTCGTAATCACAGGTCTACTCTAGATGTACTTCAATGGTGCATTGTTGTCACATCAACATTGTGCAAGTTAGATTTTAAGTAATGATTAGGATCTACAAGTAATACTTTGTGATTTATAGTAGTGGCATGTAGCATCACCAAACCTGTATAGGCAATTTTGTCTGTTTTAGATTAAGGATATGTTCACCCTAAATGAATGCAGTGGAAATGGGTTTAAGTTCATTCCAAAGCTCTGTTCTGGTTTGTTTTGGTGTGGTAATATGTATACAGGAAATTTACTGTCTTGATTTTCAGGAACACCCACCGGAACAATTTAAGATTGAGATACCCAAGATACCTGCATATTTCACGGTATGTGCTCCACTGTGTTTTTTTATAGAACACACAAAAACTTTGCATGTCTTTGCATTAAGATAGGAAAAAAAAAAGGTCAAATTACACCACTGATTGCCAACAGAAGGCGATCAAAGCGACACAACTCTGACCCAAAGGCTTAAACTAGATGGACTGAAGTTGCTCCCCAGAATGTGGTTTAAGGCCACCAACACTAACAACACAACTAAGGGTTACTAGTTACAAGCAAAAGTTTCAACCCCAACGCCCCGCTTGCTACCAAGAAAACACTTCATCCAAAATAGAGGAGGCAATGTCTTGCAAATTCCAGGCATTTCCTGCAAACACGCAAGCATTTCGTTCTTGCCAGAGCGTCCAAATGATCAGGATTAACAAAGAGTCCCAGCCTTTGCGTTTTGGTTTCACTACCCTTTTCCTTGCCGTTGTCCACCAATCGAGGTGCTCCACTGTGATAATAAAGGAACTCTTTTTTATATATTGATATCTCCACTGTGATAATAAAGGAACTCTTTTATATATATTTATATAATCTTTAATTTTCTTTTATGAATTTGTCGTCTACTTCTAAGTTATTGTGTAGGGAACAGATTGGCATAGCTTGTCTCTAGATTGGAGTGTGGACTAATACATATTATTACTTAATTTATTGTAGCTTTGTTCATGTAGAAGTTTCCTATATTAGTCCATTTTAACCAATAAACATGTCAAAGAATAATCCTACATCATATATTCATACCTAATAAATGTTGCGCAACCAAACAGTGGTAAAATCCTAGGGAAAACAAGTTTCTTGTGTTACCGGTACATGTTGTCATTTAACCCACCATTTTCTATACTTGATAAATGGTGGTACAGTGTTTCCATCTCACGTTTACCTTATTAAAAACCCTTGCTCAGTAAAATAAGAAACTTCATTTAGGGACAAGCTGTATTGATACACGGTACATCTGTATTCTGGAATTTCAATGGCTTCAGCTGTGGATAGGGGTGGATATCGAGCTGGCTCGGCTCGGCTCGGTAAGAGAGCGGCTCGGCTTGGCTCGGCTCGTTAGACTAACGAGCTACAAAACAGGCTCGGCTCGGCTCGGTAAAAAGCTCGGGCTCGGCTCGTTAGGCTCGTTACCCATATGCGAAGAGATGAACACTCGAATGGTCAAAGAAGCAATCTGTAGGAAAAAGACTCCGAAAACTACTGCCACTTTCCCATCAAATGTGCAGACATGAGATGTCTAGACATGACATGCGAAGACAAAACACCACATAAACAAACCCATCATCAGATTCAGATAGGAGGAAACGGGGGGAAGGAAGGAACCGAATCGGACTCACAAGAACGAATGGGAGGGAGGAATTTCCAATCCAACCAACCAGGTGGCCAAAGGACGGCGGACAGACGGAAACCGCCAAGAAATTTACTCGCCTGGAATCGATCGAACGAACGAATCGAATCAAACTAACCAACGACGAGTGGGGGCGACGGGCGAGCGAACCACCCACCCGCCAAGAAAACCTACGGATTCCCGTTCGGGGAGGAAAAGAGGACTGACCGATCTTCTTCTTCCCTCTGGGAGGAAGGAACCCGGGGGATCGCGGATGGATAGGGGCGCTGCGGATCTAGGGCGGACCGGTGCCTGGATTTGAGGAGCCCGTGTCAACCTGTCGCGCAGATGGGCCGGCCCGTGTCTCCCGACCGAGCCAAACGAGCCCTACGAGCGGCTCGCGAGCCAGCTCGGGCTCGGCTCGTTAAGAGGCTGAGCTCAACCTCCGGCTCGGCTCGGCTCGGCTCGTAAATGCCACGAGCCGAGTCGAGCCGAGCCTGTTGCGAGCCGAGCCAAGCCTCGAGCCATATGTCCACCCCTAGCTGTGGAGTCAAAGTTTTCCATATTCAAACATTATTCATTTCTTAACCAAATGAAACGACGACTTTACCAGTGTGTCCGTTTAGTTCTCTTGGCTGGTTAGAAATTGGATGATAGCACTACAATCTCAGCTAGGTGTTTTCGAGCTGTGTGCTTGTGAAGTATCTTTTAATAGTGGGAGGAGAGAAGTGGATCGAGAGATGTTGAGTGAGGTGGTAAAGAAAAGGAGTGAGTAACATGTCTCTGTTTCCCTCTAAACATATTCTGCAGTGCAAAGCTCGGTGTTTATAGCATTACCAGTTGTGAGTACTTCATTGAAATATTTCAGCTATTGTATAAATTTTCTCCTGGCTTCATAATGCTTTGCAGGGTACGGGAGATTTAACAACTGCTCTTCTACTAGGATGGAGTAATGTAGGTCCCAGAGAGTTCACTGTTGTTCTGAAAGTTCACTGTTCTTATAGAATTGTCTTGTCATGGTTAGACCGTTTCTAACACAAGGTTGCTTTGCTTGTGATGTGTACAGAAATACCCTGATAACCTCGAGAGAGCGGCAGAACTGGCAGTATCCAGTTTGCAGGTATCTCAGTTGTGCTGCTATTTAACATGATCTAACTTTTCGGTCTTTTGCACACTGAACTTAGCAGCATGATGTATTAGCAATCCAGAGTTTTGTGTAAAATGTAAATTGCAAGTCAACCATTAGGATTTAGGATCCAGTTTGCTTGCTAGGGCTGCATTACTTCAATATACGAGCATATACCTGCTCTATGTTTACTTAGAACACATTGCTTAGGAGCTTTAACATATACAGAAATTTTCTGCAGGCGCTCCTAAGAAGAACTGTGGAAGACTATAAAAGGGCTGGCTTTGATCCATCAACCAGCAGCTTAGAGATCCGATTGATACAATGCCAGGATGAGATCCGAAACCCGCAGGTTACATGCAAGGCCGTAAAGTATAGCTGAACCCATGGTAATAGTGCCAAGCACCTTCACCGATCACAAAATTGGGATTTGAAAACTGTGTCTTGAAGGAATGGTGGCAAAGAAATTTTGGTCTTCTGCAAGCATGCCAGGATTTCCAACAAGTGCCTGCCCCGACTTTCATGAGCTGAAGATTTGACATGCTTTCTGGCTTCAGATTTGGGATACCATTTCTAGTTCACCACAGTTTCTGAATCACAAGGATATAATTTCAGAAGAAAAAAAATTACAACATGCTTCTTTTGTTACATTTTGTAAGAATGTTGTTGTGGCCATGAGACTGAGTTGCTTTATTCTGTACAACGAATAAACAGCAGTTTGTTGATGTGCTTCTGAGATTATTGAATGAGTGATTCAAACAGCAACTTGCACTGTTATTCTTAATATTTCAGTTGCTGGAGCCTCAACTATCATTTTGATTCGATTTTCAACTTCTAACCTTAAACCCATTTATTTTTGACCCTTTGACTATTAAAACCGTTCATAAAATAGTCCAGCAGCTATATGGTCTTGACCAAGGTTTGAAAAACCGGTTCCGGAGAAAATCCCGGTCGCCGGGCGGTATCGGTAACCGGTCGGTTACCGCCCGGTAACCGGAAATCCCGGTTTTAAACCGGTTGAAATTCGTCAAACATTTTTTTTTGTCGGGGCGGGAGGCGGCCGGTAACCGGGCCGGTTACCGGTTTTATCGGTCAAAAACCGGGAAAAACCGGTAGAATTTGTATGGAAGTTGGAGCTCCACTTTTTTGCTGTAAATTGAAAGTTATGGGTGGATATTTTGGCAAAAGCTTAAGTTTTTTATAACAAGTAAAACCCGCATAAGACTACATCAAACTAATTGTTGCCGTAAATTGAAAGTTGAAGCATTTTCTTGTAACTATGAGGCCAAAACTCAATAATGCAGAGACTCAATAATGCAGCGAGCCTCACACCCAATAATGCAATGATTGCAATCACTTCACTGCTGCAGAATCCAATGTCCCTCACATGCAGAAATTGCAGAGTACTTTGTTTCTTCACATGCAAATGATGCAATAGACAAAATCACAAAAGTCTCATGCCCATGGGCCCAACATGTTCCTAAACATATGCTTAGCCATCCAAAGTAGCTACAAATGCCCCTGGAACCCATTCCACCATCTACAAATTCAAAAATTTCAAATTTCCATCTCGGCCGATTTTTTAATCCCGATCGCCGCCGGGAAGAACGGTTACCGGCGGTTACCCGCCGGTATTCCGAACCTTGGTCTCGACACGATTGGATCCTCTTCTTTTCCTGGGAATATATCCTGGGCATCAAACGACAGTGGCCATCTTTATTCACATGAACCGAGGATAAAGAATAATAGAAATAAAGCTGCTCCTTTCCTCTCAAGACAGACAGTCAGCCAAGTTGCTTTTTGGGGGGAACATGTTGTGAAATTGATACCTCCAAATTCAGCTGTATCAATGATACAAATAGCTCTATTATAGCACCATTAGCCCTGTATCTAAGAGTTTGTTTGACAATCGACATACAGAAATTTTTCGGCATGAAATAGCGAAATTTCTCGCGATATCTTATTAAAATCCTTTGTTCCAAACAAGACGATCTGATCAGATTGATAACAATGGAATGTCATCACTTCCTCGGTCAAAACCAAGAAAACTTCCTAATTCAAGTAGAAAACATGTTGACCTTAAAAAAACCTTAATGTCAGTGTTACATCAAAATTTTCTCTTAAGAAAATGATAGAGATCGTATACGGTCCCACTCCTACCTCTTGATGTTACTAATTCCCTCCTCTCCTGCTGTCTTGACTAGCTTCCATGGTGTTACTCCTGCTAATGCTACTCCTCCCTCCCTTTCTCGCTCTCTCTGCATCTATCTGTGCTACCCTCGCCGTCAATTGTGCCGCTGTTGATGGTGGTTTTGTCATTGCAAGCCACCAGCCGTCTCCACTCGATGCGTATGTTTCATTTTTGCCACCAATTTCTACTCTAAAACTTTGAATGAGTTTCCCCAAATTATCGTATCTTCTTCTACATCTCTCTTCTCTCACCTCAGATGACCCATCCCCTCAGCCCCTGATGACACTACCATCCACTGGTCCACCATATCGTCATCATCCAGTAGTTGGCCACATTGACACCTCTCAACTCCCACCGACATCGATGGCAGCGTCAACCTCACAGAGGCCATCCATGGCACCAGATTTGGAAAACTCAAATCAGATCTACTCACTCTCTCTACCCACGCTGCTGCTTCTTTTTGCCTCCAACTGGCGAGCACCGCCACCATGTGTTGATGCTGCTGAGGCATAGAGCAATGAGCTTCTAGCCGTGGTGTTTGTCCTTCTCAACTCTAGCAAATTGTAAGAGTTGCTCCCTCGTCCTTGCTAGATCCAAGCCTATCGGTGATGAGGCACCAAGCTAGCCTCCTCCTTCGTCGCCATCGAGGCCAAAACCAATGAGGTGAGTGGTTGTTGCATCTATAAGTTTTTTGTTGCAATAGGTGATTTAAAATGTTAGAATTATATTTTTTTTGAATGTTTCAATACAGATTCGTAAGATGTTACATTTTGCAATCTAAAATGTTGCGTTCTCCTCGTCTAAATGTTGACATTAGTATTTTTTTATGTAGTAACATTTTTGTGGAGAGAATGGATTTTTTTATTTTTCCTCAATGTTTCAACAATCATTGCACAATGTTGCACAGTCAAAATCATAATATTTTATGAGCTATCTCAATTGTTATGTGGGTTAACATCTGAGTGTTTTTTGTTGCAATCCAACGGATTTATGTTGTATTTTGCTATACGCTTTGTTGTAATCAGGGTTTTTTGTTGTGCCAATCATAAAAAAGATTTGATGGTGTGAGATCTATATCTTTACTATTATTATATTATAAAAGAACGAGTTGGTGGTTGTATGGTCATTCTCCTCCAACCACTTTATTTTCTCAATTTCTTACCATTTTTTACTTTCCAACCGATCAAAGCAACTCTCTTCTATAGCACGATTCTCTATATATTCAATAAGTTCTGTTACAATACATGGGTACGTAACTAGTATGTATAAAGATAGATATAGTATTGCAAAAAAAAAGAAACTAGCAATATGATAACCGAAGAATCTTTTGGCTTGCCTGCCTGCCGGCTAACACAAGCCTTTATTTATTCTGCACGCACAAGGCCGGCAGGCCGCATGGGATGAGATGTGATCTAGTCACGCGTGGGGTCCACCTGTCACTCGGCGTTACTCCTACTGCTACGTGTCAACCACCAACTACTACACGGACCAGTACTGTACTCCATCAACGGACGTGATACCTCAAACGAGAAATGAAAAAGGAAATTTACACACACAAAAAAAAGGAGAAGAATACATGGGAAATACTAGTACTCATGGAGCCGGTGGCTTCGCACACGTATGCACTGAAATCAAAAGACAAAAAAAATCTCCTAGGGCCGAGTTACGTAGGAATTTCGTAGAAAAATATTTAATTTCCGCATGAATCGCGAATCATAGAAAATGTCTGGGTTGGAGACAAAACCTAGGCAAGAAGACGAGAAGACAAGGGCACATTATTTTTGGGTTACAACTTTTGAATCCTCTCAAATAAATAAATAGAATAATTTTTTATCGTCACTTTAAAATGGCTTATCGAGACATCATTTTTGAAACGGTTTATTGATATTTGATTCATTCGTATAAACACTTATGTTAGAGGCAAACACAATCCGTTGCAGTCGAATTTAAGCCGCTCCAGGCAAATATTAATCTTTATTTTCCACTAAAATTCTGTCTGAATTTGTACTAAGGTGCACTCAACTCAAGCAAATATTACTCTTTATTTTCCACGAAAATTCTGTCTGAATTTGTACTCAGGTGCACTCAAGTTGAAGTTGTCATGCTATTGCTTGCATCTTTCTGTCTCCTCTCCTTTTCAGCTTGACTTCTTTTGAGGTGAGGTGAGCAATACAAAGATCACTGTATCTTGCGTTCTGGCAGACTGGCACAAGCAGGACACAAAGGATATGAATTTTGACTTGCACAGATTAAAAGAACGTGTGCTCCTTTTTTTCCGTTGTTTCTATCTTGTCACAGTTGCGAAGCAGCCGTGTCAACAACACTGATTGACCACCCCAAGGATTATACGAAGCTTCAGCTCAAAATCAGTACACGTCGATGAAATGGACATAAAATAACAAATGCAAACTAAAAATGGCATGATAATTTAGTCTACTTAATATGGTCCCTAAAATCTCCATTAGTCAACTTTCAGATTAGTACATAGGCTCTTTATAATTAGTCATTGGCACGTCACCATCATTATCACCTCTCCGTGCTGCTTGAGCACATGGAAACCATGTGTGGTGATGGACAATTCAACCACCAGAAAATTGAAAGCAGCAAAGAAAAAAATCCAAAAAACAAGAGTTGTGATGATAATCATAGCATATAATACAGATTTGCTTCATCTGAAACCCCACAGGATATTACAATATACAAAAAAAACATTTCACAAATACATCATGTCTCTCTCACACTCACTCGTTGACTTAGCTGCTCTCTCTTCTTGTAGCCACTCTTTTGTACATCTCCATGGCCTTGGATTTCTTGGTTGCATGGACAAATAACAATTCCATCAAAAACCAAAAATAAGCATCTTCATAGAACTAGGACAGATACCTAACTAATCCCATCCCCCCTCCCACCAAATTCAATGACTAATCTCCTCCAAAAGGAAGGTCAGGGACTACTGAAAAAATGATTAATCCAAGAGGGCTCTTTTGCTTTCTTATGCCCTTGTCCCTGCTCCTCCCTCTAAATTTCTACCCAATTTTCCCAACCTGGGCTCCCAAATTTACATTAAGGACCCGAACCTGAAGTTTATTTACATACAAAAAGATTTGTGCTAAAATTACCTAAACTCATTATACTTATGGGATTGGATGGATGGATGGATTATATAATTTTTTAGGGGTTAAATTTAGGACTTAAAATTCCTCCACTGTCACTCATCTCCTCTCTGCTCTCTCTCTCTCCCCCCCCCTTCAAGTGCTTCTGGTAGCCAAAGAAGGCTTTTGCTTGCACCATGGAGGGGAATGTGCTTTCAGGGTTATTTCTTGTATGTGCATCTAGGCCATGGCGGTGATGCCATGGCCGCGGCCGCCGCGGCCACGGTCGAGGCATTCAAAACCCTCGACGCGGACGGCGGCCGGCTGGAACGCGAACCGGGCGCGGGCGCACCCGGACGTGCCCCGTGGCGACATCGGCGGCGCCGACGGGCGCGGGGTAGGACGGACTGGCACCGGCGCCGGCGCCGGCGCGGCTACCGGCCAAGCCGGTATGGGCGGGCAGTCCATGCCGAACAGGCTGTCGTGGATCACCGGGTTCGACGCCCGCCGCGGCGGCGAGCCGCAGAACAGCGGCGGCTGCGGGGACGCAGCCGAGAAATTGCTCTCCTCGCCCTGCCAAGAATCGGAGCAGACATTTAGCAACCCTAAACTACACAAGAAACTCATGGATCTTGGGACGAGAAGGCAAAAAGATTTCACCTTTGAGAGGAGGAGGTCGAGAAAATCCATGCCGGCGCCGGCGTCGGCGTGGCTGCTCTGGTGGCACCGGAGGGACGCGACCGGGCGCCGTGGCTTGGGGCAGAAGAGCGGGCTCTTCGCGTCGGCGGCGGCGGCGGCGGAGGCGGCGGAGGCGGCGACGGGTAGAGGGCTCTTCATGGCAGCGAAGTGGCTCATGGTTTCTTTTTTTTTTGTCTTTTTGGTTAGTTGATTAGATCCAAAATTTTTACAAACCCTGCAAGAACAAAAGCAACCAAAGAATTTGTTAAGTAAAAATTTTCAAGAATAGATTTGGTAGATCCAGGTGTGCAGAATGAAGTAGCAGATATGGACATTTTTTTAAGAATTTTTTTGAAGGTGAATATTTGTGAAGGATTTATGGGAGTTTTCCTTGGAAAAATTGAGGTTTTTTTTGCATAGATTTGTGCAAGAAAGCATGTTTTTGGAGATGAAATCCAACTTTGGGAATATTTGTGAGCACTTCTTTCAGAAAAACTGAATCTTTTCAGAGATTTTGCAGCTAAGTATGTTATTTGCAAAGATGAACTCAATACTTTGGGAAGATTTGTAAGGATTTGTCGAATCCTTACATGCGAGTTAAGTTTTTGCAAGAAGAGGTGGTATTTTCTCAAGATCTGTGACAAGCTATCAGAGAAACAGAACCTTTCTATATGCAAGAACGAAGCTCTCCTCTTCAGAAGTGAACAATTGAAATCTTCGCCCAAAAAAAATGAGAGAGAGAAAGATGCATGTTTACCTGAAGCTTTGCCTCTGGATTTCTCCCCTTTGGTAGAGAGAGCGAGGAGGAGGAGAACCAAAGTTATTGTTACTCCTACCAAGAAGAAAGAAATAAAACAAGAAAAAAAGAGGAGAAGAGCTCTAGCTTTCAGAGGAGCTGGATGAGGAGGACAAGCAGAGGAAGAAGGGGAAAAGAGGGGATAAGAGACCTTAAATAGACAGGAAATGAATGGGGCACCACAAACCACAGAGCTAACAGGAGATAGCTTACCCACAGGATACTGAGGATAGTGGCAAAATATTGTTTTCCAAAAAAGTAAAAAAGAATCTTTTTAGTAAAAAAATAGGGAGAAAATGAATATTACATACGGGGAATAAAAGCTGGTCGTGGACATGAGGAAATGGACAAGTTTTTTTAGCTTTTGGTTTTTGATTTTTTTAAAAAAATTTAAAAAACTGAAGTTCGAAATAGGATGATCTTTTGAAGTGGGTTTTCTAAACGATTTCTCGATTTTAAAACCATATATGTCATTCATGTAGACGTCTTCGCTGTCCGTTGCCATGTCGAAAAACACAGCCAAAAATTATTAGCCGCAATCAAAAGTCATCAGTCATATCAAGGGTGGTTCTTTTAGACTATAGGCATGTTCTTTTTAGCTTCTAAAAGTTGTTTTTTTTATTTTTTTGGTTTAAAATTTTGAATTTTAACTGTTCACAAAAGAGAGTATGAAGAAATAGATACTTGCGTGCTATTTTACACAATATAAATAAAATCAAGATAGTATCTACTGTAATTAATTTATAGATTCTATTTTAAAAAATATTATATTTGTAAACTAATTAAATATAATATGCTAAACCGAAAGGCAGAAAAAGGCCACCCAAGAAAGAGCACCCCTAATAATTTCGGCCTGCACGTCAAACTAGATATCATAATTGAAGCACTTAAAAAGATGAGCCGTGTTCTCCCTCTCGCTTGCAGTCCACTCATTTTGACGGAAAAAAAGTAACTTATGTTAAAATTATATTATAGTTGGTTAAAATTATACTATAACTGATGGTGATATATTTGATATAATTAAACTTAAAAATTTAAAAATAGAAAAAAACAGGTTAGCTAATCACGGTCAATACAAACCAATACGGAAAAAGGCAAAAAAAACTCAAAAAAATTAAAAAATCAGAAAAAACGAAATTTAAGAATACTAAAAATAAGCCAGAAGCTCAAAGCGAAATAAGCGGGGCCTTGGTCATGCAAGTAGTAGCTTTTTCTTTTTCTTTTTTATTTATGTAGAGGGTCTGGTCATAGTTTTTTTTAAATTTTTGAATAATTTGTATTCCACTCCAACGTGGTTTGTTTTTTGTGCACTAGCTCTGGAATTCAAGTTGTTGCCAATGAGTTTGAAATAATTTGAACCTGTAGAAATAGTTCTTTCATGTACTCCACTCCTCCATCTTGGTTGTATTTTTTTACTTCTTTCATATACTGTTAAACAAAGTTGCTAGTTAAAAAAACATTTTTTCTATAAATAACATTATTATTTTGGCAATTTATTTTTTTATTTTGAGTGATGGGATATTTTAGGTCCTGTTAGGGTTGCCTTAACTTACCACATAAATCACAGAAGTTTCCATGGTTAGATAGGAATCAAAATCACATACTAATATAACTCTAGGCAATTTACACCATCAATCACTTTTTTTCGCAGACAATGATGTTTTGGGCTTTCAAACAAAATGAAAGATAGAAAAGTGAGGCTTCTGTGCTCTCCTGAATAGTAATGCATATGACCAATTATAGTAAGACTTTGTGTTGATACCATTTTTTTCTTTCTACATGAGACAACAGGGCAATTCTTTGTTTTCGTACACTAGTTCTGGATCTCAAGTTGTTGCCAATGATTTTGAAATAATTTACCCCTTTGGATACAGTTTCCCTGCAATGTAGCCTTCCTTGTAAAATTTTATTCGTTTAAATTACTTTGGTGGCAATTATTCGCTAGTCAAAATAAACCAAATCTCTAGGAACGAAACTGTATAGTTTTGGCAACTGAATTTTTCTATTAGAGTAATTGCATGTTTTGAGGTTATGTTAAAATCCCATTGGGTTTCCGTGGTTAGAAACAAAACCACGTAGTAATGCGATTTGCACAATAAATCACCTCTATTAGCCTCGCTCGGTTAGGCTGAAAAATAGTGGCTTATAGTTAAAATTGCACTGTAGTTGGCTGAAATTACACTGTAGCTGAAGGTGACTTATTTGGTGTAATTAAATTTAAAAATAGAAAAAATATGCTAGCTCATCGCGGACAACGCAAACGAATACGGGAAAAACAACCAGTAAAAAAGCTAAAAAAAACCAAAAGTTCGAAAAGATATGAAATTTATAAATAATAAAAAAATAAGCTAGAAACTAAAAGTTTAAGCTAAAATGGATGAAGCGTAATTTGAGCTATTTCAAACAAAGCGAGAGAGAGAGATGTGACACCTCTGCTGCCTACGCTCTCCTAAAACCGGAACGCACATAACCACTTGCAGCAAAGTCTGCGTGCGGCAACATGTGGCCATCAACCGCGGAATAAGAGGCATTTGTCTTGTTTTTTTAATGATTTTTGGTTATATTTTATAATTTTTAGCTGAAAATAAGTAGTAATAATTTTTAGAAAGAAAGCACAAGAGGTACAAAATGTGAGCAAGAAATGTGTACACATGACGAGAGCAAGAGATGTGGAGTGGTAGATGCACCTATAAAGAATTTGATAATTGACCCTTTTTAACATTTTTTATTTTTTAATAAATATTATTTAGTAAATTAATAAATCATACCCAAAACCAAATTAAACGCAAACGCAACCAAAAGAACGGACCCAATGAATTCCTACCTACACAACGAAAACCCGAACCATTAAGCTATTGCATAGATAGCAGCACTGCTTAGCACGTACTAGTCCTGAATAATCTATCATAAGTTTGACCATCAGTGGTGCAAACCTGTATAAAGCATCGAGCCATCTCTTAGCTAGCTGTCCCCAGATATCTTTTTCTTTAACGAAGAGAACATAGACGACCAGAAAGAGAGAGAGAGAGAGAAATGGCGTCTTCCTGGCACCCTGGTCCGACGAGCGAGAGCAGCTGCCGCGCCAGTGGCCATGTGAGGCCATCAAGGCGCGACCCCGTTTAGTATCTTTCAGAGATCAGGCATGGCCGAGCAATCAACGGCACCAACATTATTGTTATCGCTTCATAGAAAACAGATAAGAAGAGAGAGAGAGTGTGTGTGTTTGGTGGTGGTTAAGGGCTGTTTAAGCGCGTACAGCCCCTAAACCACCACGTGATATGCCGGGAGGAGGATCCTCGCATCTCTCTCTCTCTCTCTCTATCTGCAGAACATTATTCTGCCTGTCTCTGCTTGTTCGCACCCCGATGCGTCTCTGCAGCAGAGAATGCAAATGCAAATGCGATGCATGCATTCTTCGGCTTGGCCATGTGATGCATGGGCTAGCAAGATAGGTTAGGCTAGGTTAGATCCGAGTACCATGCAATATGCACGGGGTTTTGACGATGGTTTCACTTTGCATCAGGCTAACAAAACTTTTGTCGCATTTTACACCAATCCGACTCATTTAACCCGAACCGACTCGATCAGGTCGCATCGAATCGCGTTTGACTAGCTTGTCCACGGTTACCATTGGGCATGTACTCGTACACTAGCAAGTTGCTGTCGGCGCCAGAGTAGCAGCAGTAGAGCTTTCACATGGTCTTGTGCCAGATGCTTCCCAACATCTCCACCTCTGTGTGCAACTCATGGTCCAGGCAGCCGTCGCCGCCGCTCTAGTGCTCGTGCTCCGTGGAGCACCACAACACCCACAACTTCTTCACTGCCACCATCGTCGCTGCTTAGCTCGATCTTGTACACCATCCTGAAGCCCCTGTGGGTGATGCTGTTCTTGTTGATGAGCGCCCCCACGATCTTACGGTGGTCGAAGCTCAGCTTGTAGAAGCTTGTCACATCGTAGGACGAGCTGGACGCCAGCGACGTCGGTAGCCCATCAGAGCAAGTACGATAGTATAGCCAGTGGCTATAACACTTGTCCATTTTATCTATAGCCTTAAAAAAATAGTTCATATAATAAGGTAGCTATTACAATAACTATTTGACCCCACGTGTAAGAGAGTGAAATGCATATTTTTACGTGCTATAGCTAACTGTAATTTAGTAGCCAGCTTCCTTCTCTCTCTTCCTTTCTCTCTCTGCCACATAAGATTTGGTTGATATTATATTTGCTATAACCTGCTGACTAAGCCTTATTGTATCTGCTCTCATGCTCCATGTCCTGCCGCGCCTGCTGTGTGGCCAACCGCCATGGATGGCCGCCACGCTGTGCTGCCACGGCCGGCCGCCTCCACTGGACGCCATGCCCTTGGCCACTGCCGCTTGCCATGGCCCACCGCCACAGGTCATGCTCCCCTGATGTGTTGCCCGCATGTGCCGCTCCTCAGCCGACCACGCCGCCCCTTGGTTGTGCCGCCCGACGTTGCTCGGCTCGGCACGCCGCCGCTCAACCGATCGCGTCACCCAACACCACTCAGCCCGGTGTGCCACCACTCGGTCACCTGCGCTGCCAGAAGAGGAAAATGAGAGAGAGGGAGTTGATGGGTTGAGGAGAGAGAAACAACCTCCAAAGTTGGAAATAGGGTTTGCCGTGAGAAAGAAACATTTGCCCTTTATTTAATCCCCCTTAAGTATCAAATTAGGGGCTGCTAATTAGGGTTTAGTGGCCCCTTCTAAAATATCAGGGCGCTACAATGTCGCTGCCCTTCTCAATACATGTTCGTCTCGCCCGATCGTCGAAGTCAGGAGATGCGTGCCGCGTCCTATGGCTGCACCCAGCCACATAGCAACTAGTCGCCGGAGAACAGGAGAAATCAACCACCGCTAACTGCACTTACTTGCCATCTCACGCGCAATGTCTCCTGGCCCTGGTTCTCATTGTCTTGTGCCCTCGCCGCCTAAAGGAGGTTTAGGCCCTCCCAATTGGTATGTATTTTATTTGATATTTCTCTAAATTCTTTCGATTTATTTCAAGAACAAGAGCCAAATTTGTGAGTTAGGGTTTCGATGTGATGATTTTTTTTATTTATTTTTGCTAAATTTAGGGTTTTAATTTGGGTTTTGAAAATATTGGTCTAGTTCATTATATATCAGAGGCAAAATTGTAGTGATATGTGATTATGATCCAAGTGTTCGTATTGGACTAAGCTTTAGATTTAACTTAAGAGTATTTGATTACAATGTCAAGTAAGTAAATTTCTAAATGTATTTTTATGTTGTATTGTTCTTGAATTATTGAACATGGCAGTATCTAATTAAGTTTTCAATTAAACGGTACTTAAATTTATGAAAACGGTTTCTAAAAAGGAATACATCAGATAAGGCTACTAATGTTAGTATGTATTTTGATAGCTACTTTTTGTAATCATACATTGCTATATGTTATGTTGAATTATTGATACTAAGATTGTCTGACACATTACTGTTTAATATAATATTATTTAAAAATTATATATATTATTATATATGATGAAGTGGTGAATTTAAATCATTTTTGTTCTACTTTCAGCCTTGCTCGAGCGCACAAGACCCTCATCCGCTTATATTTATGGCTGCTAGTGTTGTCGCTGCATGTGTTGTAAACCCTGTAGCCCAACATGTCATGCTGTAGTCGCAGAACACAGAGACTATCAATTATTAAAAAGAAAGCCAAAATTAAATCTGGTAAGGAAGCTTCACACGGTTCGATACGGCCGATGCGTGGCCATGGACGGCACTGATCAGTCCCTGCTGCACCATTGAACAGTCCGGATGGATGGATCGGTAATCGTTCATCAGTGGAGCAAATTAGCGGCTTCCAACCCGTGTGGACAAATTGACGAAGGAGCAAAGCTTTTCGGGCAATGCGGTGCGTGAAACTCAATATGATCTCTCTATGAGATAAGGATAAATTGGTATGGTATTATCGCTGTAAGAGACGCTGACTGAGATTTACACACGATCATTTCATGATTTAGAACTCGATAGGATATTGTGGTGACAGAGCACGAGAACGAGGACCGATAGCTCGACTTGTTTTCCCTATAGATGTGTTCTTATGTGTTTTTAGTAGTGCTATAAATGGCTTAAAAGTTATAGTTTTTGCCTGCAATTATACTGTAATGGTTATTAGCTTTTTTAAATTAAAAAAATAAGAAAATAAAAAAATATCGCTATAGTTTTTACAACAATATAAAGAAATAAAAACAAAAAATAAAAAGTTAAAAATTAATATATTAATATATTATAAATAACTTTAGGTAAAAAAAACAGGAACTATTTTGAGCACAGCCTTAACTGATATTTACACTCCGCAAATAGTGCTGGAGTACAGCATGTCCCATTCGAACGTTGCATCGAGATCTAGCTCGTAATGGTTGGGCTCACAACGAGTCAACTTTACTCGCCGTGCAAGCAATAAACGGTAGTACGGACGTGTATGTCGCCCGGGGTGGACAAAGGCTCCTTCCAAAACGGATTTTTGTGATATCTTTTGACTACAATGGGGTTGAGAATGCTCAACTCCTCTCTAGGCTGCAATTATACGCCAAATCTTAAAAAAAGGGTATAACTATCTAAAAATAATAGATTGGTTTTCTATGGTCTCCCTCAATGATTATGTATTACAAGGATAAATATAGCCTTTGAGAAAGTTCACAAGACTCCTAATCAGGTACAACTCAACCCTTTATCGTATTAGACTTGAACTCACATAAAAAGGAAATTAAAATTTATAGCTGTCACATTGTTTTGATACCAGATATCGATTACGACCACGAGCTAGCTACAACCATGCAATGGCTATGACCACACAATGGCTACGACCACACAATGACTATGACCACGCAATGGCTACGACCACGCGCAGTAGTCGTAAAACTTCGTCTGCTACAGTAACTTCTCGAGTGCTACAGTAACTTCTTGATGGTTATGGCACTTGATCGTACTTGTAGACTTCGACCTCCTTTGCTATGTTACTCGTAAGCCTTCCTAGTACTCGAGTCTTCTCTAGTATTTGCGTCTTCTTTGCTCTTTGAGTATGCTGAGTGCTCCTAATCTTCAATAGTATAATATGTTACCGAGGCCAATCGGACTGGTCCGAACGTCATCGAGACCGATCGGGCGGTTCAAGCGGATCTGAGGGTGATCGAACAGTCCGAACATCACTAAAGCCGTTCGGACTGGTCCAAACATTACCAAAGTGGCCGAGCGGTCCGAATTGATCGGATGGTCCTAACATCACCAAAGCCGTTCGGACTGGTCAGAACGTGCCTTATCTCTAAGCAAGGCTTGGACTCCTCTTCTCGTTAACATTAACAACATGCTCATTAAGAAGTAAGTTCATCTGATTTTGTAGTTTCTTGGCGTGTGCTCTTGTAATTGATCCAGGTGGCAACTCGATGTGTATATCTGGATCATTAGGTGGATAAGAAGAATGTGTTGTGGGGATGCACTCATCCTCCCCATCTTAGAAAGGAGTCGTCCTCAACTCTAATTCATTCAGCCCAAACAATTGTGATAAATCAGCAACATTAAATATAGAGCTCACAGCATAATCACCACCCAGAAGCTCGATTTTATATGCATTATCATTGATCTTTTTGAGTACGCAGAATGGACCATTTTTCTCGAGGCATCAACTTGGACTTACGCTTGTCCAGAAAGCATTCTTTGCGTAGATGCACCCAAACCAAGTCACCCGGTTCGAATAACGTTTTCTTTCCTGACTTGTTCACCTTCTTAGCATAGTAATGCGCATTTTCAATTTCTTCTTTAGTCTTGACATGAACCTTCTTCACACAGTCTGCACGTTTGAACGACTCCATATTAACATGTTCATGTGGCAGAAGTGGTAGCAAATCAACTAGCGTGATTGGTTTAAAATCATACACCACTTTGAACAGGCACAAATGAGTAGTAGAATATACCACCCTATTGTAGGCAAACTCCACATGCGGCAAATAATCTTTCCACTCTTTTATATTCTTCTTGATCATTGTTCGTAGCAGCATTGAAAGTGTTCTGTTCACCACCTCCATTTGCCCATTCGTTTATGGGTGGCAAGTTGTTGAAAATAACAACTTTGTTCCAAGCTTGGCCCACAAAGTCTTCCAAAAATAACTTATGAATTTGACATCATGGCCTGAAATGATGGTTCTTAGCATGCCATGCAATCTTACAATTTCCCTGAAAATAAGTCTGCTACATGTGATGCATCGTCGCTTTTTGTGACAGAGAATAAAATATATCATTTTAGAGAATCTATCCACAACTACAAAAATTGAATCCCCCCTCTTAGTCCTAGGCAATCCTAAAGCAAAGTCCATACTAATATCCTCCCAAGGTACACTAGGAACAGAAAGTGGAGTATATAAACCATGTAGATTAAGTTTAGATTTCGATTTGTGGCATGTCACACATCGCTGTACAAACCTTTCAACATCACGCCTCATTTTAGGTCAATAAAAGTGATTGCTAAACATCATAAAGATCTTTTCTCTCTCAAAGTGTGCCATCAATCCACCTACTTGAGATTCCTGCAATAAAAGCAAACACACGGCTGAATCTGGAGCACATAATTTGTTAGCACGAAATAAGAACTCAACATGAACATGGAACTTGTCCCATCTCTTCCCATCTTTGCATTTAGAATATGGTTCTGAAAATTCATGGTCAGAAGCATATAAGTAGTAGTAAAACTTCGTCTGCTACAGTAACTTCTCGATGGTTACGACCACTTGATCGTACTCGTAGACTTTGACCTCCTTTGCTATGGTACTCGTAAGGCTCCCTAGTGCTCGAGTCATAGCTGGTATTTGCGTCTTCTCTGCTCTATGAGTACGCTGAGTACTCGTAATCTTCGATGGTGCAAATGTTATCGAGGCCAATCGAATTGGTCTGAACATCACCAAGACCGATTGGGCAGTTTGAGCACATCTGAGGGCGATCGGATGGTCCAGACGTCACCGAAGCCATTCAGATTAGTCCGAACATTACCGAAGTGGTCGAGCGGTCTGAAACTAATCGGACGGTCCGAACATCACTGAAGCTATTCGAACTAGTCCGAATGTGCCTTATCTCTGAGCGGGACTTGGACTCCTCTTCTGATGGCCTCCCTTTTGGTGTTAATTGACAGTCATGCGTAACTCTTCTTCTCCTTCCTCTTGCATATCGTATTGATCTAAATACCTAAGCACAAGTAAATCACAAGATTTAGGTAGTTTAAAATTCTCGTTAACATTAATGATATACTCATTAAGAAGCAAGTTCACCTGATCTTCTATTTTCTTAGCACGTGATCTTGTAATTGATCCAAGCAGCAACTCGATATGTATATTTGGATCATTAGGTGGATGAGAAGAAGGTGTTGTAGGGATGCCCTCATCACTACAGCTATTGACTCTTGGCTAAAGTGGCCACTATAATGGCGATTAGTTTATGGCTGAGGCATTCGATTAATGGAAAATTAAAAAAGGGGGAGAAATAAAAAACATTGTTATATCCCTATAGACAATGAAAAGGAAAAATGGGGGAAAGAATGAAAAAATCACATTAACAAGCCAACATCGGACCTCTTCTTTTCAGCTTCTAGAAGCTATTTTTTTGCTTCTCTACAATAACTAACTTTTAAATGGAGTGCCTTTTCAAGCGGAATTTACAAGTTGATTGTAGTATATATTGTAACGATTTCATTTATATCTGCCAAAACTGTATATGAGTTTCTCTTCTTCGTACTTTGTACTTACGAACAGCCAAAAAGCATAAACCATAAACCAAAACAAAAAAACATGTCCAACTTCAAAATGGTTTTCAAATTATAGAAGTAAGAAGCAAGAAGACAAAAGCTATTTTGAACAGAGCCAAAATGGAACACGAGCTTTCTGTCGTTTCGTCGAGTTGCAGAAAAACGACGGATGAAGGTACTATTCAACACACTCATATCGATTGTGTTTCTTGCATTATCGCTAATTGTCATGGTGGCCCGGTCCCGTGGTACCATCATCATTCTCCCTTCCCAGTCCCCCGCTAGTGTGCAGAAAAACACACAATATGTTATCGTAAGAAGTAGAAAAATCCTAGTTAGTGGGCACCTGGTGCATCCTGATCCAGTGGATGTCCCATGTGCTATTTAGTCTATGTAATTGCAGGTTGCCATCGGATCCGTGCAATTGTGGGTTGTGATCATCAGACTGTATTGGCCTAGACTCGAGCATGTTTGATAGATGCATTGGCCTAAACTTGCGCTCGTTGGATCCTCGTCATCTCTCTGTGGCTTCGTACCTACATGAACAACTTCAACTTCTCTTGCGAACAGCTAGAATTCAAAAGCCATAAATCACAACCCAAAAGAATCCACCTGATAACTCAATGGCGAAGTCGAATACCTCTTCGCGACAGGATTCTTTCGATGCATGGATATTCCTATTGCCGATGTCTTACCGATGGGTGGCAATGGCAGCCGTCGATGGAGTTAGGTTCTAGGATGGTGATGGTGGTCGATTGAGGTAGGGAATGCAATGATTGGGCACTGGAGGTAGCACCAAACTTGCGACTTAGGGGTAAGGTTGGGGATTGACGGCGAGGATAAGGGAAAGCGATGGATGCATGCATCTTCAGCTAATGAGTTATCAGTGGTAGTGTGTTGCTACGGTAAGAAAATGGATGATGCATCCTCCACTCGAAGAACGTGATGCGATGCATGGAGTCGAACTCCCCTACCCCCACCGTTAGCCCACTTGACAGCCTTGTTTGCTATCGGCAGACCTATCCAAATGGGCAGCCTAGCTCAGTCCGGCATGAACACGGGTTGTTTAGTCTGTCAACTTGAACAAGCCATGTCATGCCTTCCCGTGGCCAAGGGGCGGCCCAGTCACAGCCCATTGAGCTGATGGGCTATGCCGTGCCAGCCTGAGCTTGTTCAGCCTAACGGCCACGGAGGCCCATCTAGCCTAACAGGCACCTCGAGGGAAAGACATATATACCTCTATTAGTAAAGGCTTCTAAAGGGGCATTATGTAAACATCCTTATGCATGACTATAAGTATGGTCCATAGGGCACTATGGGAAACACAGAGAAACCATCAGACGAAAAAGACTATTTTTAGATTAAAAACAAAGCACCATTCTCAATCTCTCCCCTCACTTGAGTTTTAGGCTACGGGTACCTCTTTTGATCTCAGAGCTCCCAAAGCCCTGTAATGTGGTGTTGGACTCGTAACCATAGTATTTGCTTTTTTGTTTAATTGAAGTCACATGTAGCATCAAGTCATCAACTAATTACATGCGTCTTAGCGTGAAAATGTGTACTTGCGTCCAGTGAGAGTGTGCTAGCAGGTACACTCGATCACATGCTTGCTGGTTGCGTGCTAGGGAAGGAACTTCTCAAGGGATAGACCCTAATTCGTCTCCACAGGGATAGCCTCGGATACACTCCACATGCACACACGAATCTCCGCGACGCGAAGGCCATCTCCTCCTCCTTTTCTCCCTCACCCCTGTTAGCTGCAGACCGCGGCGTTGACCTATCGTACTCACTGCAAGGATTCCCTCCAGAGCTGGCACCTCTGTGTCGCCTCCTTAAGTATCCCTGCCCTGAGGCCGAAGTGGCTATGGTCGTGGCACCATGGTTGAAGAGGCCCACGACCACGGCCACTTCAACCATGACGCCACGACCATGGCCACTTTGACCACGGCTTGGCCATATGGAGTGTGCGTAGGGCGGCGGCTGAGCTAGGGAGGGAGGTGGGGAAGGCTGAACCCGACTGGTGCCAGTGCCAATTCTCGGGGCGGGGACGGCGGGGATTCTCGGGGAGGCAATACGGAGGTGCTAGCGGCGGCGAAGGAAATCATTATGCGTCGACTGGGGATTCTCGAGGATGCGACGCGGAGGTGCCAGCAGCGGTGGAGGGAATCCTTGCACGGTGGCTGGTAGGTCGACGACGCAATCTGCAGCAGACGGGGGCAAGTGTGCCATCAGTAGGGAAAGGGGAAAGGGAGAGGGAGATGACTGTGCTCGAATTTGGGGGAAGAAAAGGAGAAGAGAGATGGCCTTCGCGTCGTGGAGATTCGTGCGTGCACATGGAGTGTATCCGAGGCTGTCCTCATAGAGATGAATTAGAGTCTGTCCCCAGAGAAGTTCCTTCCACATGCTAGCGTGCATGTATGGTGTACATACGGTTGTAGTAATCTAAGAAAAGCAAAGAAAAACATGTCCTAAAGTGCCTTACAATCAGGTTGCTTTCCCATGTAAGTATACATGTTTCAACAAAAGAAATTTACTTCACCGAATTGCCATAAACTACCATCCAATCCTTAGATCTAGCCCAAATGGGATAGGTCAACTGTCTGTCCGAGGCATATTACTATTGATCCGATTCAAGCATGACATATCATAAATAGTAAATAGCTCGTGCCGGCGTGACCCAACAGAACGTGCCGTGCTTGGATCTGCATGGCAGGCCGGCCCCGCACAACACGCATAATAACTCTCATATGATAGTGTAGTAAAATTTCTTACGGTCATTGTTAAAATTACTTGTGTTAGGTTTACTACACTATTTTGAGCGCGAACAAGTGACCTGACAGTAAAATTACTTATGACTAGCAGTAAATTCTTATGATCGTGTTTAATGGACCATCGATGACCCGTTGGGCTAATTGCGTTCGGCCGACCCGACACGGTCTGATCTCTCTTTGTGCTATGTCTGAATTGGATGATAGACATATAAATTGACATGACACTATATGATAACATATTCGGACCAATTATGTTGGATCTAATCGGACTGAGCCCTATTTCGGACAGGCCATTTGGGCATGTGGTAATATTTCCGTAAGCACAGGCTTGGAGCGCGCGAGTTCCATGGATCAACGAATGAACAACCTTACCTCCCTAACGACCGAGTCCACGGGCAGCCCGTGCCCCCGCGCGATTCCCACTCTGATCCTACTCTGAGGCCCTGTTTGGCACAGCTTCACCAACAGCTTCATGAGCTGTTGTGAGCTGTTGTTTTGCCAAACACCCTTTTTGCAAACAGCTTCATGGGTGAAGCTCCTTTTTCTGCTCTCACAAAGGAATGGGGAGAAGTGAAGCTGAAAAAAGTAGCTTTTCACAGCTCTCTCCTCGGCCCATGATCCTAGGAACCCATTGCTTCTCTAGTTCACCAAAATTACACGCATTTGCCACTAGTCCATCCCGTTCACCAAAATTTCATTGCCCCTCTTTCGTGCGCACCGCTCTCTCTCCCGTCTCCTTCCTCCGAACGCACGCACCGCTGCCATGGATGCCCCCTCGCCTGCACGCGATGCCGACCGGGAAGCAGATGGATCGGGAGGCCAAGAAGATGATCCAATCAACGCACCAGAGGATTCGTTTCGCTCTTCGCATGGGCTGCAGGACCGCCGCCTTGGTGGCGAGTCTTGGCATGGCGCCGCCGGCCGTGGCGGCCGACGCTAGCTCTGGCGCCGCGGCGGCGGCGGCGGCGCGCGGCTGCGCGCGCCCTAGCGGCGGCGGGCGGCTAGCTTGCGCGGGCATGGAGGCGCCCCATGCGACCACAGCAGAGCCAGCGCGGCGGCCGTGGCGTGTCCCCAGCAGCCTAATCGCGCCTTGGCGCCCCGGCAGCGGCTCAGTGCCCTTGCGAGCGGCGTCAGCGATCCAGCAACCACAGCCGGGCGGCGGTGGGGTTGGGCGAATGGCGTGCCAGCCGCCACACACACCGGGCCCGGCGCGACGGCTAAAGAAGTCGGAGATACTCGTGTGCAAATCGGGGGCTCTTCTACTCCTAGTCGTGGCGCCTCTACTCGGCGTCGAGGTGGTCGTGGTGGACGCGCACAAAAGCTGCCTGCTGTTCTTGCTGCCCCAACAGCTGACACTATCGATCTCACCGATGCAAGGTAATCGAAGTTTCCTGAATTTTACATGTGTGCTATGATGCTTGTCAATTGAAGAAACGTGCAATATGTAAAAAGTTTGCTATTTGCTTACATGTGTGTTACGTGGTGTCATCCTTTTAATTTTTGTTCGCAACAGCGAGGCCGATTGGTCTGATGAAAATACTAGGATAGTTTGTGAGATTTTTGCTGACGAAGTTGAAAAGGGAAACCGGGCAAACACTCACTTGAATAAGGCTGGGTACAAGAATGTCATACAGAGGTTCAAAGAAAGGACTGGACGTGACTACACTAGACTGCAATTCAAGAACAAGTGGGATAGGTTGAAAGGTGATTATGGTATTTGTAAAAAACTCACCAACCATCAAACTGGTATTGGATGGGATGAAAGGAAGCAGAACATTGTTATGCCAGAGACTTGGTGGAAGAAGACGATAAAAGTAAGTGCACTTCATAAACATTTCTATTGCAAATTTCTCTCTAATTTCATTAGCATAAACTAACACACTTGTAATGTTTCATTGCAGGAAATTAAGGGGAGTTCTAGGTTCAAGCAAAGAGGGCTACATAATGTGGAGAAGTTGGAAATTATGTTTGAGGACCTTCGTAACACTGGAGATGACCACTGGTGTGCGTCTAGTGGTGTAGCACCGTCCCAAGCAAGTCTGTCATGTGACAATTCTCAAATTAATGTTGATGATGAAGATGAAGCCAACAACGATGATGATAGTGAGCCAGAACAAGTGACACCTACTAGTGTGAGGGGGAAGAGGGGTGGAGGGCATTATGATGAAAGGAAAGAAACCAAAGACAAATACTGGGCGTTGGTTACAGGAACAGATGGGGAAAATAGTAGAGATGAATGAGAGGACAACTGCTTCTTGTGAGTCTATTGCAAGGAGGGATGATAAATCTGGATGTTCCATACAGGATGTAATGGCCTTGGTTGAGGAGTGTGGTGCTGCTCCAAGATCAAATGAGCACTTCATTGCAACTGTTCTTTTTACCAAGAGGGCTGAGAGAGAGAGATGTTTATGACTTTGAGGTCTCCTGAGGATAGGATCGATTGGTTGAGGAGGAAGCACGAGTGGTTGACTAGAAATGATGTGCCTAAGTAGTGCAATACCTTTCATTTGATATTGATGTTTGGACCAATTTATGTTGTTTTATTTGTTTGGAACAACTGTAATGTTTAATACTTCCTATTAGGACCAATTTATGTTGTTTTATTTATTTGGTACTCTTGTAATGTTTAATACTTTCTAGTTGGACCAATTTATGTTGTTTTATTTATTTGGTACACTTGTAATGTTTAATACTTTCTATTTGTACCATTTCATTCTGGTTTATTCATGGTTGTTGTTTTTATTGATGTGCACAGATCACATTCTGGTACTGAGATGGATGATAGTGATTCTGATGATTGGATTTCAAATACTATGGAAGTGTTGCGGTCTAATCAAAATAATTTGGTTGCTAGTGCCCTTGTTGCAACCAAGTGCTCCATGACATATCTTGACAAAAATGAAGCGAGAACTCCAGCACAGTATGGTTATGGTTGGACATTGGAGAAGCTAAACACCCCAGATGAATCCCATAAAATGTTCAGAATGAATGCATCATTGTTTCATAAGCTACATAACTTGTTAGTGAGTACATATGGTCTCGAGTCATCTCTTCATATGAATTCTATGGAATCACTGGCTATCTTTCTACTAGTTTGTGGGCATGGTATGTCCATAAGTGCTTTACATGGTATATTCAAGCATTTTACAGAGACAATCAGTCGAAAATTTGATGATGTCTTGATTTGTTTGGTCTGCATGTGTGAGGACTACATAAGGCCCATTGATCCTAAATTCTCTACAACACATTCTAGGCTTACTAATGATAGTAGGATGATGCCTTATTTTAAAGATTGCATTGGAGCACTAGATGGTATTCATATCTCAGCGACCCCACCTCCGGATGACCTTATTAGATACATTGGTCGAAGTGGCAAAACGACGCAAAATGTTCTTGCTATTGTTGATTTTGACATGCGATTCACATATGCATCTATTGAGCAGCCTGGTTCTATGCATGACACAAGTGTGCTCTTTCATGCACTTAGACATGATCATGAAAAATTCCCACACCCCCTCTAGGTATGTATAGATTACATTAATTTGTGCACAAGTATGTGGCTGAAATTTTTTTACATGCATCTCAGTTAAACTTCTTTTATATACTCAGGGAAATTTTACCACGTTGATGCCGGATACCCAAATAGACCTAGATACTTGGCACCATACAAGGGTGAAAGGTATCATGTGCCAGATTGGAGGAGGGGTCCTGCTCCAAGTGGTGAACAAGAGCTATTTAACCATTTGCATTCAAGTATTTGGAATGTGGTGGAGCGTTCATTTGGTGTGTGGAAAAATGAAGTGGAGGGTCCTTCTCAAAATGCCGAGTTACCCGATGGATAAGCAAAAAATGATTGTCGCTGCAACAATGTGCCTACATAACTTCATCCGTGAGAACCACTTTGATGACAAAGATTTTAGTAAATGTGATTGGAATCCTGATTATGTGCCCACTATACCTCAAAGGTATAGAAAGCATATTCCTTCACAAAATGCAGGTGATACATCAACTTCGGAATCTAATGATCGGAACATGGATAAATTCCGCGATGACCTTGCAAAGGCAATCTATCTTTCTAGATCATCATGAGCATGTATGTTTGTAGTGTAGCATGATACGTGATGTTGACATGCGCACTTTTGTTAAAGCATCGTGACTACGAAACATAAGCAAGGCACTAATATTGCTTCCAAATGATTTTAATTTTTTATTTTTTATTTTTATTTTTTAATTCATACTCATTCAAATATATTATTATTTTAATTCATATGACCATATATAAACATACAACTCCAAATGTTAGAACAAGTCAGATAGACAGGGGTATCTTGGACAATTGCCTTCTCTCAGTCATACATAAAGCTGTTAGTGAAACTGTTTTGCCAAATAATTTTCCAAAACAGATTTAACTTTATTGATGAAACTGCTCATAGAACTAAAAAAATAGCTTCACTAATGAATCTGAGCCCGACTCGTCCCGCACATGCAAACGAAGACGAAAACGAACGCCGCGTCTCCGCGCGCGGCGCGAACCCGAAAACCAAACAAAGTAAAAAAAAAAAACTCGCGCGCCCGGAAAATGGCGCCAACCTTTCGGCAATCTCCCGCCTTCTACCGCGTCTATTTCCTCACCTCCCCACCTCCACATCCTCAAACCCTAGCTAAGCCCTCGCCACCATCCGGTCCCAAGTCTTAGCCGTAGATCCCCACGCGCTCCCATGGCCAGCTCCGACGCCTCCTCCGTCCCTGTCCCCGCCGCCACGCAGCCCGTCCCCAAGAAGCGCGGCAGCTACAACTGCGGCCGCTGCGGGCTCCCCAAGAAGGGCCACGCGTGCTCCGTCCCTGCCCCCGCCGGAGCGGGCGGCGGCGGGGTTGGGGGCGCAGCGGAGCACAAGCCGCGGCGAGCGCTGTACTTTGACGAGGCGGCGCCGGCGGAGGTGTCTCCGACGCCGCCGCAGCCTCCGGAGAAGAGGGCGAGGGTGGAGATGCTGGATGTGGAGTCGGAGGAGGGGGAGCGGGAGGAGGAGGAGGTGGTGGTGGGAGGAGGGGTGGGTGGAGGTCGGGGCGGGGAGAAGGGTCCCCGGGGAGGTGGTGGTGGAGGTGCTGCGGCGGCTGGCTCCGAGGGGTGTGGCGGCGTCCGCGGCGGTCAGCCGCGGGTGGCGCGAGTGCGCGCGGAGGGTGTGGCGGGCCGCGGAGGAGCTCCGCCTCCGCGCCGCCGGCGTGCGCCCCGTCGGCGCGTTGCTGCCGCGCTGCCCCGCGCTGTCCAGGCTTGTGCTCCGCATGGAAAGGTGAGGAAACAAGAACAACCCGGCGAGTCGCCGCCGATCTCTACAAAGACAAACAAAGACGTACAGCGCCGTGAGATCGATGCGTGGATCTTTGATCGGTGCTTGCTCTGATCTGTACAAATTACAATCGGACATAACAAACGCTTTAGTATTTGGTCAGAACGGGAGAATTAACAAACAAACCGAAAATCCTGCTAAATTAATCGAAATTTGGATTTCTTTGGGGTTGATTTCGAAGTGCAGGTGTGTGATCTGGTCAGGTGCCGTGAGATCTCAAGGTGGATCTTTGACCGGTGCTTGGCTAGATTCAATACACATTTCACAGTACAGCACCAGCAACGGCGAAATGCTTGATGAGAGAAATGGAAGTTTTGTGGCGATCCGATCTGCCTGTCTGGATGTTATTTTCTTGGGGAAGATCTAGCCATGGTGCCGTGAGGTCGGTGCGTCGATCTTTGACCTGTGCCTTGGTTGGATTTGTGAATAGGAAGCACAGATCTGATAGTTTGTGCATCTTTGATGCAGAATGAGTGCCCAATGCTACATAGCGAAGTGCTACTTTTGGGCAACTCGGGGAACAGTCTGAAAGATTCACAGTGATGAAAAGGGGACACGGATCTCTTAGATATGCCTGTCTGGCTCAGGTTTTGTGCTGCAATTTGTGCACTAAGTGCAGAGCTTTGGTTGGCTTTGTCAGATTTAGTTTGGAAGAATAAAATTTCACTGATCTGGTGACTTCAGAGGATTTTCGTTGGTTCTTTACGCAAAGTAAGGGCATCAATGGGCAGATCAGGTGTTTTTTTTTCTGTGAGCATTATACGTTGTTAGACATGGATTTTGTGTTCTACTGAAGGAAGTAAGCAAAATACAGATAGTGCCTCATTATTTACTTTATTACAATGTGAGCAAAAGGAGCCATCTCACTATGGATCTGCTTGCTGTGGGTAGTTCATCTAGATCTAGTTCCCTGGGTGCTTTATTCTAATCTTAGGAAATATATGTTTCAGCCAGCCATTTGAATGTGAGGGATGATCTAATTCTTTTCTACATTGATGCAGTTGTTTTGATGCCACAATGCTTGCGTGTGTCGCCTTTTCCTGCCCTAATTTACTGTCTCTGGAGATCAGCATGGCTGATCTTGCAGTCAACCGGATGGCTGGGTATGCTGAATACTCCTAATTTTAAATCTATTGTGCAATGTTATCGTTCCATACATTTTGTCCTCTGACAACTTATGTACGATTTCTACTGTTTTACATTGAATGGAAATGCATGGTTTATGACTAATATTTAGTACATGCCCATTCGCAGTTGTGCGCTACCAAACTGTTAATGTTATTGCTTGAAGATGCATACTACTCAAGAGCACTGTTTCATGCTGCAATATGTTGTCTTAGTTGGCTGTTTATTGTCACCATACATATCTCAAAAATATCTGCACCTCAGTTTTATAGGTAGATGTTAAATTAGCATTTTAAGCTGAGTTGTCTTTTAACTGACACTTGTTCGCTACCCAGGGATGAGCTAACTAGGTTTGTTTCAGAGAAGCGATCTCTCTCAGTTCTCAAAGTAGATGGCTGCAGCAGTCTTGGTTTTCTTAATATAAGCTCTCCAAGCCTTTCAACCCTTTGGCTATCAGATCTATCTTCCCTTACAAAATCGGTAATTCAACATGTTCCTGTGATTATTTGCAGTTATATTGATCTGCCGTTGCATAAATTCATTGGGTTATTCATTTCTCACAGGTCATAAACTGTCCTAATTTAAATGAGCTCTCACTGGATTTTACCCAACAAAATAATGATTCTACTGATCTGATTAGTCTGATGGATAGTCTGGGCCGTACCTGCTCAAATTTGAGAAACTTGCACATCTCCTCAATTCACTTATGCAATGAAGCTGTGTTTGCTCTAGAGAGTGCTAATCTCAGGTACCTTCATGTCTTGCTATGGTTCTTATGGAATGTTGCTCGTATTTCAGGAATTATGCTAGATAGTCTTGTTATGATTATAATTTCTTTTGAGTTCAATCCGTATTCAATTTTATTTTCTTGTCCTGTCAGGGGGCTTTGCATGCTATCCTTGATTCTTGGTTCAAAAATAACAGATGCAGCTGTTGCATCTATTGTTCGTTCTTATGCAAGCTTGGAATTGCTTGATTTAAGCGGGTAAGCACCATTTTGTAAGGTTAAATGGTTGGAGTCGATCAATCTGCTAACATATTTTATACCAGAAAGTTACTGCAAAATAGTGTATGAATTAAATGTTTACACTCCAGATCTGGCATTACTGATAATGGACTCGGGATGATCTGCAAGGCATTCCCTCGTACTCTAACCAGGCTACTCCTTGCTCTGTGCCCAAATATTACCTCATGTAAGCCTCAACTTTCAAAGTATGGTGCTCCTTTGTTCCACTGATTTAAAAAGAATACAGAAGACAATAAGTAAAAAATGTTCTGTTTGTGATTTTATAGGTGGGGTGCAGGTGGCTGCAGCACAATTGCCACTTCTTCAGCTCATGGACTGTGGCAAGAGCTTATGTGCTCAGCCTGAAGCAGAGAGATCATACTTTGGTGAGCTTTCCGGAGGGATTAGATTTTGTTCTAAACTACCAACCCTGAGAAAGCAGCAGCCCACTTACCAAAAACTGATTATAAAACATGGTAATCTGAAGAAACTCAGTCTTTGGGGATGTTCAGCGATAGATGTAAGTGTTCAAAATTCGTGACTGTTAATTTATTTGTGTTCTGGTTTGCAGACACAGTAAAGCTGTGTTCTTATTACTGTTTTCATGTATGACAGGCCCTGTATGTAAATTGTCCAGAGCTGAATGATCTGAATCTCAACTCTTGTACAAATCTTCATCCAGGTGCGATGTCCCCTTCTTTCTTGTTGGGTCCTGAAATGTTGATAACAAGTTCTTGTCAGTGCCAAGTACTAACAAGTAACAACCTAAGAAACTTTATACAGAACGGTTGCTTCTTCAGTGTCCAAACTTGAAGGATGTACATGTCTCTGGATGCCGTGATATGTTGATCGGAGCAATCAGAAACCAGGTACTGCTGCGTTGGCTCTGTTATGCATTGATGGCCTACCTTCTAAAGTTCTAATGTATCTCTGGGCCCGTAAGCACCATAATCTAAAAACATACTTCAATAATATGATCGCCACACACTATATGCGGAAAGCATGACTATGGTTTAGCTCATCCCCAAATAGATGATACAATTTATGAGTAGATTAAAATGAAGATAACCTCCTGTCTAAATTGTTAGATGCCAGAACCGCACCCCAAAGTTTACCGGTGATAAGAACCTTAGTTTTTGCAGAATGCAGATTGCATCGCTAAGTTGCATCTGAGCTCCTGGACATTAAGCGGAGCGTTGTTGCCATTTCCTGTTTTCCAACGAATTGCTATTCTTATTTTGCCAGGTTCTGAACGAGTTCGCTGCAGCGGAACCTCGCCTGCCGTGCAAGCGTCTAGCGGATGGCTCAAAGCGGGTCCAAGTCCCAAACTTCATGCTAGAACAGGTATAAATTGCACTTAACACTCAATCGCCACAGCTTCGAAACAGTTATCATTCTTCGTCGAACTGAGCACTCACTTTCGCAACCCTTACAGCAATTCGAGGATGAGGAATGGGGCGCATCAAAGCGGAGCCAGTGCACCGTTCATCTGAACTGAAGTGCGCAGTCATTTACAATCAGCCGAATAACCAACCACTGGGTGGAAGAAGACTGACTGCATACATCATATGGTGATCAACTAGTTAGGCTGTGCTGTAGTAGACTGTTTGAGATCTCTTTTCACTGATTGATTCGAAGCCTGATGATGATGCAGTCAACAGCAGCGAGGTGACTGATTTCTCGGCATCCTCATCCGTGTGTAGTGGTGTGTTGTAGTAAGCTGTACCAAGTTGTATGTTCCGGCAATCTTTCTTTCCTGCTAAACTCTGTAGAACAATAACGATGTGTGTAACCTAGCTCGTGCTACTCTTCTCTAATCCGTAATGTATTCAGGACAATAATTTATTAAAGATCCTGCATCTTCCTTCCATGAACTGGTACCAGTATGTTCGAGCTAGCGTGAGCTGGAAATGCCAGTGTGCACCCACTTTCAGGTGCACTCACAATCTAAACTATACATTTAATCATGGAGGTTTGTGCCAAAAGGAATTAGCTAAATATTAGAAATCAACAATGCCATTTCAACTTTACATTATAGTTGCTCTTGATTTATTTTGTGTAATTAAATATTTAAAAAGTAAATTATCGGCACAGACAATACAAGAAAATAAGGAGAAAAAACAAAAATAAAAAAATAAAATAAAAAAGACAAAAATCCATATGCTAAAAACTGAAGCCCCTTGGAGTACGGTTAGTCCTATCAAATCTAGCTCCGAAGACCTGCAGTGAACACCAACAAACAAACCATCACGTAGCACTGTACGATACATAAAGATTATTAATTTGCACAATCAAAATATATGCACCCAAAAAACTGATTCTAATCTTAGAACCAAGCAATAACCTTATGTGCACAAAGCAACAAACACTCTAGTCAACAATGATCAGAACATCAATGTTCCAGTGAACAACCTTAGCCAACTGACTGGTCTGAAACGACTTATGAGTACTTAGATGCTTAAGAAGTACTCGTAGCCCACGAGATCCTTCCAGTAGCCTACGACCACAAAGCAATCTGCTATGACTGTATCAGACGCTACAACCATCGAATGCACATGCATATGACTACCGATCAGGACCAGCAAAAGCTACGATCATCAACTAGATTGCAAAAGCTATCGCTACGACTATCGATCACACAGGCAGAGCATTGCGACCACTACACAGACTGCTACGACCACTGCACACATTGTCTACGACTATCGATCATGAAAGGGCGAGCTATGACCATCGATCACAGGCTACGACTATCGATCACATCTACGACGATCGATCACGACTAGCAGAAGCTACAACTATCAATTATAGGCTACGATCACACAAAGTCATTCAATACTGAAGCTTTCGATCACTCCAAGGTTGTTCTGTCGATCAGTGCGGCCGACCACTAAGTCGTTAGAATACCTACCGACCACCAAGTCGTAAAAGCACCTGCTGATCACCAATTCGTAAGAAGCAAGAGCTTTGGTACTCGCAGACAGACAAGGTAAGATGACAGAACAAAAATCATTCTTTTGCAAACCCCTCAAAAACCAAACTCAACCTCTACACAACTCTAATCCAAAGGTCAATTACTCATCACAATTATGAGGTGACCTCCACATAGTCTCATAGCTTCACTAGAGTAGGTGCACCTTGGGGATGTCGAGTAGGTTCACAATGGTGGTGCACTAGAGCAGACGATAGCGGAGACGATGATAGTGGCTGGTGCACGTCGAGGCCAGATCTGTCGCCGACAAGCCAAGATCTAGTAGCACGTGTGCACGTTGAGGCGGGGATAGTGACCAGATCCCAAGGACGGAGGAGGAGCACTGGTGGTGCTCGCCAACAAAGATGGCCGGTGTACTTTGGAGAAGATGCAACCTGGAGGAGGTGGTGGAGGTGCATCGGAGTTGAGAAAGATGGCTAGCCCAGATATGGCAGCGATGCGATTGAGGCCGGTAAGATCCGGTAGTGGTGGCATCGAGGCCAGTGAGATCCGATGGTGTTGGGATCGAGGCCAGCCTGATTAGATGGCTATGACATTGAGGCCGGCTGAATCTAGAGCACACCGATAGTGCCTCGTCGTAATTTGGAGCGTGTTGGCATCTTCCTGGTTTCCCCGCCAGTCGTCGCCCCTTCCATCGTTGGTAGCCCACCGTCGCCATGGCTTCCCCACCAACCGTCGCCCCCTCGGTCACCGGTCACTCACCGCCACCCTCTCCGTTGACTGATTGGGTGGAGAGAGTGTGAGATTGGGGAGAGAGAATGAGCGGGGAGAGATAATGTTTGAGGTAGACCCTACATGTACTGTGATTCTGTGAAGCTGTTAGATTGTAAATTTTATCTCTCTCTCTCTCTCTGTCCCATGAAACTAATTCCAAAGTAATCAAAAGAAAACCGGGAAAATTCGGCATAGATCTTGAAAATTGATGGACGGCTTGGTTAGTGGGTCCATGAACTCATGTTCGTAATATTCTGAGTGTGAGCTGCCTAGAACAATTTGACAGTCAGGTCATATGCACCGTGGACGCACTACTTACGTCAATATTGTATATACTATAAACAAGGGGCTAACCAGCAAAGTTGCACTTGATTTGGTAAAATGCGTTAACTCCCTACAGTAGTTTGAGCTTGAGGCCGAATTGGAATCGAGCTGTCGAGCTCACCACCGATGGAGAAAACAAATCGGAGCAGGAACTGGGACCGGATCAAGAATCGAGCTATAACAATAATTAATTAGTTATCCACTAAAACAATCTAAACTATAAATAATATACTTAGGAGCGACCAAAGCCCTCATCTTTTAGGGCACTCCCAATAATCCTTAGTAAACATGAATAAAAAAATTAATGAAAAAAGAGAGGAAAGTAGTATTTCATACAAGACATTGTGTGAGCATGCAATCCAATACGAAGACATTAGTTAAGACATCTATTGGAGAAGGAAGTGATGTCTATCATATTACAAAGATGTGGCACTATATTAAACAGTGCATTAGAGAGGAAATTGGAAATAAATATCAAATTACAGTATTGATTAATGATAGATATTGTGCATTGGAAAGATGATATCTAGCCTATTATCTATATGAGATAGCAATCTATCTATATGAGATATCAATCATAGACATTGACACATGTTATGTAATGTCACAATTAGAAATGCCCTTATCAGTTAATCTCACTCTAGAAAAGGCAAAGTTTGATATATATCACTCAGAAATTTGCTACTTCGAGATATGTCACTCGGTGTTATGAAATTCGAAATTTGCCACTCTAGTTTTTTTCTCTTTTGACATATGCCATAATCACTAATTTTCTTCTATTTTATTTTCTATCATCTGATTTTTTATATATTCCAAAGGTGATATACCGGTCCCTTTGGAATAGATAAGGGGCAAAACTGGTATATCACCTTTGGAATATATGGAAATCAGATAATAGAAAAGAAAATGAAAGAAAATAAGTGATAATGATCTATATAAAAAAGTAAAAAACTAGAGTGACAAAATTTAAATTTCAGAAAACTAAATAACTTATCTCAAAATAACAACTTTCTAAGAGTCATATATCAAATTTTGCACGAGAAAAACACTCCACACGCACCCCAATTCAGAGAGGGACGGAGGCCGGAGGGTCATGGAGTTGTCGGGTTCCATCGTCGCCCACCCCAAGGCGGCGGCGCAGGCGCGGCTGCTCCGGCCACCGTACGATCGCCGCCGGTTCGGTTCGGCCGGTAAGTGATCGATCCCCTCCACAGCTCCACTCCTTACGTTACGCTTCTCTCCCTCGCGTCTGAGTTTCCCCCAACTAGCTAGCTAGTAGTGTAATTTCGCCCTGCGCTTGGCCGCTTCGCAATTGGGAGGGTTCGCTTCCATTGGATGGGAGCGAGCCCTCGGTTGCGAGAAGAATTAGCTTTGCTTTACATACGAGGAGTATTAGGTTGTGGCTAATTGCGAGACTAAAAGTCCAAAAACCGTGGCTTTGATTTGTGAATTGCTATTGTTTTACAGCCTTGTGCTTGTACTGGTAATCTGTAAAGCCTTGTAGCACAGCGCCACAGCTCACAGGCTAACTAAACCCGTAAGAAGGCTTTTTTTTTTCCTAACTAAAGTTCCTATCCTCCCGTGGGTAAAAGCGCAGCCTATATAACATCAGTAGTAATTTGCTACGGGAGGTGGGCAATCCTGCTGTTTGTGAGCCAATGATCTTAATCTACCAATCAATGCCTGTCGCATTTTCTCCTTTGCTGCATCCGCTTCAACAACGCCGGCAGATACTTCAGCAATGCTGCATTGTTCTTGGTTATGTACGTTGTGCAAATTATTTGCGATTCTATTGTTGGCACTGTTATGAGCAACTTGTGTGGTTACCAAAGCTTAGTTTAATTGAAGAAAGGAAGAAGGCTGACCTATTTGACTTAAAAAAGGACCCAGAACTCTCGATGCTCGCTTTAATCCCTAACTGGTGTCATGTGATTGCTCCTCCTAATCCCCACTGATTGTACCTGCTAGTTTTACATGCAAATTTCTTACTGCAAGCTGGCAGTCATAATCTCACCTGGCTGCTAACCGATGTCCTCTCTTTCAGTTCCCCGACTACAAGGCATTTGTCTGATCTTTCTTTCTCATGGTTTTTACCGTATAGCTCAAAAGTACAATTTCCCTGCCTCTTCAGGATACATATCTTGTAGGAGTTGCTCTATAAGAAACAAAGTGATAAAGGCAATGCCTTCAATCAGTGCCAACTTTCAACCATCATTTCCTCGATCAAGTATTCAAGTTACACAGAAGAAGAAACATCATGTAAGTGTCCTTTTCTTCTTACGCTTTTTTGTTATGTATGTATTTGTGATGTTTGACTCCTGTATTCCTTTCCAGGTTCCTTGCTATCAGAGACAAGAATCTGCGCAAATAGAAGCCAAGTAAACTACTTGTTCTAATTTATAATTGAAAACAATCACTGCCACTACACATTTAGTCTATTTGATGTACTACGTTGGTCATTACTACCACACTGTAGTGGATCTAGCCTTGCATTTTTGGGGTGCTCTGGGAATTTTGGTCAGTTGCTGTTAATATCGTTAGCTCATCAGTGATTCAGTTTTGATGCTGGCCCTGTCTGATGAAAGATTTGACCCAACTAGATCACAGGTCTTCTTTCTGAGGGCATGTCAACTAGTAAAATGAGTGTTGCAGCATGAAATGAAACTTAACATTGTTAGTTTAGCACTGCTTTGTTACCCAACTCTTAAAAGCGATTTTAAATTTGAACTTTTGTCATGAAAGTGTAGTTTATTGTTAGCTAACATAATAGCTTTTTTACTTCCAAATTGATTATGCCAAATTCTGCCCATGTACTAGCCAGCGAGTTGGTATCTTTTTCTCCATGTACTAGTTCCCACTTCCCAGAACAAGCAGCAGAAATCCTTATTTTTCAGAGGAAAAAATAATTCTATAAGAAAATTATCTGATGCTACCAGCCAAGAAAAAAGAAATGCTGCTTTGCTATTTTTGCATCAGTCAAGGCAAATTTATTGCTTTTTAATAAAAAGACAAAACCACCATGAGGCGTAAATATGCTGTAAATGGCTTTAGCTTTTTTTTTTTCTCGAACACGCAGGAGAGCTGCGTATCATTATATTAAGAAGAAGAAAGGAGTCAAAAGAGACTCATACAAAGGCTCATACAATGGCTAGGAAAAACAAAAGGCGACCAAAAGAACACCCACACAACTAAGCTAAGGCCAAATGCGTCTGAGGCCTTTGGCCCCTGCCACACACCACATTTTTGCCTCGTCTCTAATCTTTTGCACTAAAACGCTAGAGTTAGGAGAGGCCCCCTCAAAAACACATCTATTCCTATGCTTCCAAATCCACCAAGCCACCAGCAAAACTAAAGAATTAAAACCCTTTTGGTGTTGTTTATGCAGTTGCAGCAGAACTTGACACCACCAACCAAAAAGGTTAGAATCAGTGGGCCCAGGTGCATGATGCTGCATGCCAACAATGGATAAAACCGTGAACCACACTATTCTTGAGAACACACAGGTAGCGAGCAGATGTTGGATATCCTCCTCCTCTTGATCACAAAGCGGGCATTTTTCAGGATGGTCCAGACCACGACGAGCCAAACGGTCAGCGGTCCAACATCGATTAAGAGAAGCCAACCACATGAAAAATTTGCAGCGAGGGGGTGCCCAAGATTTCCATATCTCTCTCCAAGGCTCAAACTCAACAGCCCCCATAAAGAAATGCCTATAGGCTGATCTAGTGGAGAATTCCCCTGACGGTGAAGGAACCCATAAGTGTTGATCCTCCACTCTTGGAGCAAGGGTCACATCAGCTAACAAAACCCACAGCTGAAAATACTCCAAAAGCGCCTCTGTAGACAGACCACCACCAATATCACGGACCTAAAAAGTATTAGTTAAGGCCTCTTGCACGGTTCTGCAGTTTGCAACTTTCCGCTTCACATGCTTACACAAGGATGGCGCAAAGTCAGGCAAGGATTTTCCATGTAACCATTTGTCAAGCCAAAAAAGTGTTTTGCGACCATCACCTATAATTGAGATGACTGAGTTGGTGAACAAAGCAACCGAACTGGGGTGTACGTGGATATCAAGATCAGCCCAAGGACGATCAGGTTGTGTCTTCCTTAGCCATAACCATCTCATCCTCAAAGCCCACCCAAGCACTTCTAAATCAAGAATTCCCAGTCCACCAAGCTCAATTGGCCTCTTTACTATGCTACACTCTTTTCAAATTTTACCAATAGTAAGTTGAGCTATATAACTTGGGATGCTAATAAAAGTTGGACTTTTTTTTTAATCCTGAAGGTCAATGGAGGAGATATATGATGCTTTGGCTGAACACCTTCTTTCTGTTTTGAAGAACATTGAACATCTCGACTCAAAGTAAGTTGTTTCTATCCATGTTTTGGGATGTTCATTATAGTGCATTGAAGTACTTCTATCTCCACTAGTGCATTTTTATCCTTGAATCTTGAGCATCATCAAAGCAAGCATGCACTGTTCTATTCGCTATTCAATCTTTATTTTCGTTTGGGCAAAACATAAAAAACAGAAATGGGATTATGCGTTTCCCCCATGATTTTCAGCCTTTTTGAGCAGGAACTGAACACACTTAATTTGGTAGAATGATCTACGAAAAGAAGCTGTAGCTTTTTTCTGTTAAATGCCCTGCAATTACTTAGTCTTGAGTCTGACGATAGTGAATCTGTTTAACATGTGAATAACATTGAAATAAGGCATTCCGTGTCTAATTGTTATTAAAGGCATAAAAATGACCCTTCTCATTCTATGTTTTCTCTTTTTCTTTCCGGTTTTGGGGCAGTGCTACATTGACAATTGCAATGTCAATGAAGTCAGTCTTTTGAAATTGCTGGAACATTAAATGAATTGTGCTAGCTCTTCTGTTGAGAACATCTCTTGAATTACTTTTATGCTGAACAACAGATACATTGTTGGTCTAGCTGGCCCACCTGGTGCAGGCAAGTCTACTGTTGCCTCTGAAGTGGTTCGACGTGTTAACATGCATTGGTCCCAGAAGCATGCAAAAGGTACTTCACTGATTTCAAATGATGAAATTGCTACAATGCTCCCCATGGACGGCTTCCACCTTTATCGGTCCCAGCTTGATGCAATGGAGGTTCGTTCTCTGCCGTGCAACCCATCTATCTGAATTTGCATTGCTTTCTCAAGTTATTGACATTATCGTGCTTCTAGGATCCAAAGGAAGCACATGCAAGAAGAGGAGGTGAGAAGTGTTCTCCTTGATCTGTTTTAATAAAATATTCTTTACATAACATATATACTGACAATTGAATCAATAAATTTAGCACCATGGACATTCAATCCATCGCTCTTTCTGAAATGCCTACAGACCCTAAGGAAAGAGGTATTACCAATTTCACTGTCAAGTAATGCGAGATCTTTAGCAGTGAATTGTATTCGGACTGATCCTTGAAACATCTTGGTTTGTAGGACTCAGTTTATGCTCCATCATTTGATCATGGTGTTGGTGACCCAGTTGAAAATGACATATTTGTAAAGCCACAGTAAGTTATCTTTGAATAATTCTTGGACATTAGTTTCTTAGTTAGACTTAATTCAAATGTGAAGCATGCTTGAGTTAGTCATATAGTTTAAAGATGCTTGACATGCTAGCTTTTGTAGAACCTTTTGGACTAACTCAATTTGGCATCTCATAATGCTGGAACTTTATGCAAATGTTATGCTGTGTGGCGTGACCATATTATATATACGCACTGCTAATTACCCTGTTCATGAATACTTGTGTTGATTCCGATTTACTGGAAATTTTCTCTCCCTGCATATAGTCCGCAAGTGATGAGAAGTTACTCCCATTTTCATTTTGTATGTGCCTATCAGACTGTACCCTGCATGTCTCATAACTTTATCCATGCATATTGGCTGCATAAATACAATTTTTCGATAAATGCTCCAGTTTACTGTAAGTACAGGTACTTCGACACATGCTGGTTGCTAATAACTCGATTTTTACAGGCAAAAAATAGTGATCATCGAAGGTAATTATCTATTTCTGGAAGAAGATGTTTGGAGGGAGATTAGAGACATGTTTGATGAAAAATGGTGAGTATGTAGGTTTTGCAACCGCAATTTGCAGAAATATAATTTTATTGACCATGAGTTCCGAATCCTAGTGGAGCTCTCTATTTTATTTCAACACAATACACCCTTGTTTGGGACTATGCACAACACAACACAATTCTACTGGAGCTCTGAATTCTATTCGCTTATTCGTCTTGAAAGGGACAAACTGTGTTTCTAATGGTCAAAATTTACTCTCTCAGGTTCATTGACATTGACATTGATGTCTCCATGCAAAGAGTGCTCAAGAGACATATTGCCACAGGAAAAGAGCCAGATGTAGCAGCATGGCGGGTAATTCTCTCCGTCCCCTCGTCCTCCTCACACAAGCGTACATGCATGCCTTCATACAGTCAGATAAACCTGCTCTACTGTAGTCCTTTTAAGAAGAAGGCCGTCTTATGTTAACCATTGTCCTACGCTTTAATTTGGACATACAAATTCAATTCAGTAGCCATTTGCAGCAAAATGTGGATCCCACCTTCCCCTTTTCTTTAGGGTTCTTCAAATCTTCAATTGCATTATTCTTCCATAGAAAAACTTTCATAAATAGTTATTTCCAAAAGGAAATTTACAGATAACTTATCCTCTGTTCAAATGAAAGCGCTAATACGCTCTCATGTTTCCGCAATTGTCATGTTTCTCGCCACACAGTTTCTGCATATTACAAGTCCTTATTTGTCTTGAAATTGGTCTTGTGAATCAGATCTCGTACAATGACCGGCCAAATGCGGAGCTTATAATGAAATCAGGAAATGCTGCGGATCTTGTGATCAGATCGGTGGACATCTGAAACTAGAGTCCATGTGTCTGAATTATGATGGAATTAGATTTCGGCTCTAATAATGTTTTTCCCATGGTGATCTTTGTATATATAATAAGTTAAATGCTTGTTTCCATGGTGATCTTTCTGCATGTAATAAGCTATTCCTCCATCACTTTGTTCTTGATGTACAGTCTGAGGAACAATTCAATAATTTCTTGGCATTCTTCTAATAAATACTCTTCAAGTATGCATCAAACATCAATTTTTTATTTAACATTCCTCTTTGTAGTCCTTTTCTTCTACAACAATTTTCTGTCTATATGCCCCCCTACCATCCCAAGTGGTATATCTGCTTAGCAAGTTTACTGAAGAGTAGATATGCTTGTAAAAATCAATGTTCCCTCCAGAAAATGCGAAAAAATGTTCCCTAAAATTTAAGTTTCCGTATGGGATGGTACATTTTGATGGATGAAACAGGTTGTAACCTTAAGAGACAAGTTACCTCGTTAATGAAAAGATGCTCCATCGTTGGGAGAAAACAATATTCAGTGTGAGCTCTGTTTACTGAACAATTTCTTGATACAAGCCATACAGATTGTCTTCAAAGATGGACAAGGGGCACTTGAAAAGACTCAAAGCTGCCATCATTGTAAGGAGACATGATCTCCAAAGGGAAAATATGTTCTGCTTAATTAAACATGCAAAAGCACCTTTAGTTGGGGAGATACTCATTACTAGGAAGGTACAGCTGAAAATTCCCAAAAATCATGGCAACACCTTCCAGCACTAAGTTTTTTTTTGTTGGGCCTCTCTCTCTGTGTGTAGAAAGCAGGGAAAAGAACGCCTCAACTTTGGCCAACCTTGCACCCTTTATCATGGCAATAGGGCACAATGTACCAAACATTGGCATAGAATAGTACCAGACAACAAAAGATGCAGCAAAGTGTGATGCCTCATAATACTAGTGAGAAGAGAACTAGTGATTGGTATATAAAACATAAGCCCCCATCACTATGCACATGGCATGCTACTGCCTCCCAGTTGGCTCCGCATATAAAAACACACACAGCCAGGTAGATACAGTAATGTTTGTCTATACATCACAGAGCAAAGCATCTCATCATTGAATCCTCTTATGGTTCAATGTGACAACATTACACGTTTACAAGACCAAAATGAAATGACAAAAGAAGGAAGCACCAACCATCCCCATAAATACAATTAATATTTAATACCTTGCAACAATAATTATTTGTTCCACTGACACAACCATGATAATTAAGCAACTTTTGATGGGCAAACTGCAAGGAGGCCCCTTAAGAGCCCTTGCACTTTGTGCCAAGAAAAGAAAAGGAAAAAAGGGAAGAACAGGTAGAACAAAAAAGACATACTTATGTGACAGGTACAGATACATGTTCATGGCCTCTTCTTTCTTATGTATATGACAAGATGAGACCGACTGACTGGAACAGGACAGATCACACACCAAAATGACTTCACTGATCAGGAGGTACAGACTTGGAGGACAGCGAGTATGATACAGAGATGAGCAAGCAAAGCTGCAAAGCTATAGGTTGGTTCTTGCAAATTATTCAGACATTCAGCACATGTTCTCCTCAGCTTCTGTTCTTGCATTTCTCCATTGCCCTTGGTGCTGAAACAAACAATTCAAAACCAAATGGATCGCATTGTTTTGTTAGTAACATCCAAATTAACCTGAAACTTAATTAATCTCTAGAAAAATTTTCATCTGCTGATCTGAAAACTTATGTACTGACCAAGGCCAATGGCTTCTGATCCTTGCATTATCCGAAGGCGCTTGCATGACTCGACGAACATCCTGAAATTTTCATTTGCAAAGAAAATGGTGAGAACATATATAGAACATTAACACATATAAGATATTCAGAGTAGTAATTGGGGTGATTAGAATTAAACAGTATACAAATGTAGCATGCATGGAGAGGTAGCACTCACTCCCATGGAACGTCGCCGACGAGCATCCAGTCGCCGTCCTTGTCCTCGTAGGTCGGCACGTACTCGGAGCCGTTGAGTAGATCCATCAGCTTGCTCTCGTTCATGCCGTTCATCCCTTGAGATCCGCAGTTTCCTGGGGTGTACATTTGGGGAATATCAAATCATTAATTAGAAATCCATGTCATGGTACTCTGCCATTGCAAACAAACTGACAAATATTATGAAAATTTCTTTGCAATTTAGGATCCAAATGGTAAGTAGCTCATACTTCAGAATTGTTTGATTGAAGCATTGCACTCCTACATGATAATGTAAGGCCTCGTTTGAAACGTAGGAATTTTTTTCCGTTTACTGTAGGAAATAAACTGTCGCCATATATTCCTCCGTATGTGTGCTTGAGATTATGGACTAACAGCAAGTGTCAAAGTTCAATCTCAAGTCAATGAACCACACATACTTACCACACTAAAAAAGCCAATAATTATTGGTCGTTGTAGCTGAGCAATATGTATCCCCCCATTTTTTTAAGATGCACGCTTACATGTGGATTGATTAATTGTTAGGTGTTGAGTTAGAACAGCACATGCCAATGATGAACCAACCTAGCTTTAGCTAGCTAATTAAGCAGATGCCATGATCATGAGCTAGCTGTGTATGTTGAGCCCATCGGTACACACATACACACACGGCATATATATACACGTGTTAACTAGCTAGAGAGACAATGGCATTATGCCGGACAGGGCAGACACCTACCAAGGATGCAAATCATGCAGTGCGCTCCTGGCAAAACCACATGGTGACCACCACCACACATGCAAATGTAAATGCAATAATGTATATATACAAGCCATGCATGCATGTAACAACTAGCTAGTAACTAATTTATAAGTTAATTTGCACGAAAACTAAAGCTGGAGAGCAGTGTTAAAAGGCTTATTTGGAACGTGGGTGTCTCGTAGGAATTTTTACATGAAACAATGTTATTAATTCCTATACATGGGGATTCAGTAAAATTCAAAAGTGGACATAATTTAGGAATTTTGGTGAATTAAATGTACGAGTGCTGATATGGTATGTACCAATGGTGAAGGAGCTGAACATCTTCTCAAGCGCCTTGGAGAGCTCCTGGTAGCTCTTGTACATCTTCAGGTCCACCTTGCGCAGGTACGGCGCGCCGTCCATGCTCACCTTCACGAATGCGGCGGGCCCGCCGGCAGCCGGCGACGACTTGTCGCCGTCCTCCTTGCCGGCGCCCTTCTCGGCCTGCACGGCCAGGATGTTCTTCCGGAACGACCGGACCGGCGGCCACCCGACCACCTGTGCCCTGACAAATCAAATTACCAAAGAATTGATTGATTAAAATGCTGTTTAATTACATTATTGCAAATTGAAACGCACAGTGACAAATATGAGATGCCCGTAACTCACAAGTGCAAATCCAAACTAATTTTCTCCCTTTCTTCTTCTTCTTTGTTTTGGATTTTTATAGTAAATTATAGTAATAATAGAAAAGTGGTAATAGAAATAAAATCCGACTGTTGATTTAATTGGGTATTATAGATTTTTATTTTTTAACCTTATTTTTTTGGTGGGGTCCATGTCGGCATTCGGCACGCCAAGCGTGGGTTCTGTAGCGCTAGGGATGACGAGGGCCCCTCTACGTTACCCGGATGGGACCAGTACAGGGGCCTGATGCGGGCTATATGAGCTCGAGAGGCTAGGGTGTGGTGCGAAGGCGAAGGTCCCAGCCAAGGACATGGTCATGACGACGAGGATGGCCGCCATCGAGCAGCCGCAAATGCCGCTGGACTCTGGATGCAACAGGAGGTCAATGCGGAATGGCCTGCAAAGCTCACTATTGCCTGGCCTGCCCGCACGATCAACTGCACCATCCTCGACAACCGCGACAAGATCAATGTCAGCACCGCCAAACTCTGGATGCCGTAAAAGATCAGCCTAAAGTAACTAAATCTTAACTAATCTGAGCCATTAGATTGTAAAGACCCATATTCATTTTAAGATATCGTAAAAGACTTGTTTTTTGTTTGTAGAGTATGTAATGCATAGAGAAGAAGTGGTCCATAAGACTATTGGGAGGGGCATCAAATCATGGAGAAGGAAAAACCTTTCGCGGTGGCAGGCACACATGTACCTTACAACCTAGACCTACCTTTTCTTCTTTTATGTTTCATGCTTGTAAACAGAGTGCAGTACCCCCACAGTTACATTTCACAATACATTTTTTTTTTCATTCCACCTTTAATTAAATAAAAATATAGGTTAATTATTTTCTGCCTAGCTACCTTTTTCATTACAAAATATCACAAATTTATATTAATTTCATCCTGATTTGCAGAGAAAAAAGTTAATAAAGAGAGAAGACAAGGGAGCAGGCAGGCTAGCTAGAATGGTGAAGCCAAGGGTAGGGCCATGCATGCATGTATGTATAATTCTTGGGAAGGGCAGTATGGGCAATATTATTTATTTCTATCATGTCATCAGGAACTAGCTAGTGATACGGAAATGATGGTGATGTGGACAAAATACTAAACTGTGCAAGAAAGAGAGAGAGAGAGAGAGAGAGAGAGAGAGAGAGAGAAGGCAGTGCCTTTCTTTTATCGTGTCGGCACTAGGCACTGTCTCCCACTGCCCCACACGTAACATGCTGCTGTCTCTCTGGTTCTTGTACATGCATGTTCGCTAGCTGCATCTATCGATGAATCTGTCCTAGATCCAAGCCATTCCCCCTTCTGAATTCGCATGCAACGCTGTGGAAAAAACTTGTGTTCTGCATCTCGATCTATCTGTCCTTTGTGATGAAAAAAATCAACGGGACACTTGTAGGCTACGTGTAGATCTCTAGAAATTGGGTCCACTCGTTCGTAGAAGTTCGACCGCACCATGAACTCTATCTTGAATCGGATATGTATTTTTCCTCGCAAAGTTTGTGGTGTTTTCTCACAGCATGTTACCAAAAGCTTGTCATGCTAGCTACGTGTGTTTACGGGTTGGTAATATGCGAATACGTATGACAATCATGATATCAAAAGCTAGAGGATACGTGCAACCATTGACATGGACACCAAGCTAGCTAGCCGTGAGTCGAGGTACGTTAAGATGGGCTGTCCTAGATCCAGCCATAGTTTCAACGAGTAAGATGGTTTGTTGTTCTGCACTAGAGGTTAGGATGAAATGTTCACCGTGAGTCGAGGAACGTTAAGATTTAGAATTTGGAGAGGCTCACAATTTGGAAGAAGAAATAATACGAGCCAAGTTTGCATGCATATGCACGCTTGCATGCAGATAAGAGAGAGAGAAGGCACGCAAAGCACGTACTTGGCAGCGCGCGGCTTCTCGGGATCGGGCTGCGCGGTGACGACGCTGCTCTGGCTCGGCGACCTCTTCATCTTCCCGGCGGCCGCCGGCGACGTCGCATCCGTCGCAGCCGCGGCTTTGGCAACGACGGCCACGTCGCCCTCCTCTGCCTCCTCCTTCTCGACGGCGGCGGCCGCCGGCTCCAGCTTCAGCTTGAGGTCGATGGTCTCGGCGAAGCCCCTCTTCCCGGACGAGCTTCTCGCCTCGCCGTAGTCACCACCTCCGCCGCCGCCGGGCAGGCCGAGCCGGAGTTCGGTCTCCTCGAAGCCCAGGTCTGCCGCCATTGCTGAACTAGGCACGTCCTCCAATGCTACCTCTCTTGCTCTTAAGCACTTCCACTTCCTCTTGCTTTGCTTTGGTTGGCCTCTTGGTTTCTTGGCTTTTGGTTTGGTTTGTTGTTTTGAGAGGCTTGTAATGTAAAGGCATGCATTGCAATGCAAACATGCACATGGAAATAGATTAAGAGGAGGAGGGGTGTAGAAATAATAATGGCAGCAAGCTAGTGTACAGTGTGGGTGTGTAGAATAATAGGGCAATGATAATGCATGGCCGGCCACTTTTGAGCCTACACCCCTGCAAAATTTTATTCAGGTTCACTTGTTTATGTCACCTTAAACATATAGGCTAGCTAGACTTGCTGGTGGACCACTTTGTTAGAGAGAGAGAGAGAGATTGGTCACTTCACTACAATTTGCACAAACAATTTTTTAGATAGTTGCTCTTATTTTCCCCTAAGGAAGAATGGTTTACTCATGGAGGCCAAACAAAAATTCTACTTGCACTTCCTTTTTATCCTTGCCCTGCCAATATGTCTGTCTAATTATGCCTAATATGCCATAGTTGCCAGTGTAGTCACGTCGATAAAAAGTGCAAGTTCAAATTGAATTTGTTTCTTTTCAATGCTTAACATTTGCTAGAATTTGTGAGGGAAACCGTAGGCTTATTTTGAACAAATCAACCGGGAAAAAATTATACATTGTTTTTGTGAAGTGACATTTCTCTTCACGCGTAGCACTTTAAGTTTTTCGACGGCCTAATATTCTGAAGCAGTACAGTATACATGACCCTTTTAACCGAAATTTAGAAAAAAGCTATATATGTAACATAGGTGCCATACGGATGGAAAATTGTTTTTTTAGAACTCACCGATTGACGATTATTTCACATGGATCGACCATAGCTTAGTGCAGGTAGCAATCAACCAATGAAATCGATCGTCCATCCAAACAATTCAAGCGACAGAAAGCGGGCCATGGGTGTTCGTTCGTGAGGGTGTCCATTGCGATTTAGAGAGAGAGAGAGAGAGTATAGAGTAGGGAGAGAAGCCTCGAAAGAAAGCGGACCAGATTCTCTGACGTAGCTTCTTCAAGTCACAGCGTGACTTACCTTTGGATCAACCATCCATCTAATAACCAACCGTTCAGATTATTTGAGCTTTTTTCTTCTAGTTTTAGCTTTTGATTTTTGTACTTCTAGTTTTTAGTTTTTATAGTTTTTTTCTTTTTTTATATTTCTTTATATTATCGTGCTAAAATAACATATTTTTATTTTTAAAAATAAAAATATATTATTTTAACACAGATAATATAAAGAAATATAAGAAAAAGAAAAAAACTAAAAAAATTAAAAACTAGAAATACAAAAATCAAAAGCTAAAACTAGAAGAAAAAACTTAAATAATCTGAACGGTTGGTTATTAGATGGACGCTGATCCAAGAGATAAGTCACGCTGTGACTTGAAGAAGCTACGTCAGAGAATCTGTTCCGGAAAGAAAGGGGAATAAAAAGCACGGGTGGGGGAAGTCTAGCTGGAAGGCAAGACCAACAGGGAGCTTGGTGCGACCGCATGCGCTGTGACTTCCACGCGAAAATGACCGCCGGTGGGCCACACGAGGATTTTCATATGGCATTAAAATTCTTTTTAGATCAAGGGAAAATTTCATTAAGTGAATGAAAAAGGTCCCAGCCTCTACAATCCGAAGATCGTACGCAGCTTGGCATTAAAATTCTTGTGTCCCAAAGATGATCTTACTGCACAAGTGGTTCGTCCTCCATACGAAACGAGACAAGGAATGTTTCTATACTTTTCTTAATAGTGATTTACATAATTTTTAAAGTATGATGAATGATAGATAGATGTTACTTATCTATTAATTTGCTTTGATATTAGTGCTACTCTTATTAGAGAAGAAATCATAGAAGCACTGCTCTACGAGACAATTCGTGCGAAGCAGTTATAACAGGCAATTGTTTTTGAAAGAAGAAAATCACTTCTAAAACCGGAAGAAAGAGATGCATGGAAAAAGAATTACCCTAAATTTTTACAGTAGAATCAGCCTCACTGGTGGTGGGTCCGGGGTGTTCATGTGGGGTACGCGTAGGCATGTGAGGAGAGATTCGAGGTGGGCCCCGCACGCGGTTGCCTCCCTCCCGTGGCTGAGCCTCCTCTTCCCACGTGGAGTGCGTGCCGGGGCGGCGTGGGAAGAGGAGGCTCGATCCACTGTGATAGCGTGATGGCGAGCATCCGCGGGAGTAGGGGTTGCCCGAGCGCCGGGGTGGCGATTGTAGTAGGAGGCCCCGCGACGGAGCGAGGCACGAGTCCCCCGCGCGCGCGCGTGGCGATGTAGCCGTTGCCGTTCTGCGGCACCGCCGCACCACCGCGTCGTCGTCGCCGCCGAACCTGAACTCGTCCGCCTCCCCCTCGCCCGCGCCAGTCACCCCAAGCCCCCAGCTCAGCGGCACCTCTGCTGCGCCGGCACCGCCTCCCGCCGCCGCGCCATGGGCCAGCGCGAGGAGGAGAACGAGGAGCGCGGACACGGCGATCCCAAGGGAGGCAACGATTCTTGCCATGACGAAGGCCGAAGTGGGAGAAAAGAAGACAGGAGATAGCCTCATCACGATTCGTGCATGCCACATGGAGCAGATCCGATACTATCTCTATAGAGACGAATTGGGGACAGACCCCAAAGAAGTTCCTTCCCTCCCCACGTACTCTATGTATAGTGGGCCCCACTTTGTCATCGCTTCAGGAACGCTGGCCGTTTGATTTGCTGGTTAATTAGTGCCGGTTTTCGCTACCAATATATCGTACATGATAAATAAAATTACTGAAATCCGTTGACCTCGGTGATCGTAAGTTAGAATGGAAAAGAGGAAAAATATACAAAGTGAAATCAACTCTTCTAATAGTCAGTAGAATTTTGGTGTCAAAATTAAGAAGGTATACAAAACGAAAATCCTAGTGATAGCTTTACAATTTTGGTGTCAAAATTATGAAAGGTGAAATCGATCAGCTTCTCGAGTTGCAAGCAAGCAATTAAGCTCACCATGTTGAACGTCTAACTTAATTACTAGCGTGCATCTGCCAGCTGATTGATGCATCACAACTAATTGAGGGCCGGGACACCACACACGAGTTCGATGTGCTGCATCTGACTTACTAACTAGCTATATGTACAGCTGATCGGCTAACTACTCAACACGATCGAAAACGATATATATGGAGAGGAATCTACAACCAATTAGCTAACTATTATTTTCTTTCTCTCGTCGGCATATATATGTTGTTCATGTGTCACCATTTGAACTGGTTGTTTTGCATCTAGTTTTAACTGGGATTCAGTAATAACATGTAACCACGTAAGTTGCGACAAGTACGTTCACCACAGGTACTACTGTACTAGCTAGCCATTTGTACATCTATAAAGCATGGAAAGCTTGCTAGCTAGCTACTCTCACATTCTTACCTTACAATTTATATAGCATCGATCTATACAGTCGAACTTGGCATATATCACAATATATATTAATCAACCATGGTTACCATTGTAGCTATCGAGTATGCATGTATGCACGGTAATTCCCTAAATTCAATCCATGCATGCATGGCCCATGCCAGAGGATCAATTGAGCAATAACATTCAGAGTAGGGGACCAATTAATCACCAGCGATCGACCATGTACCTGTGTATGTATAAGCATGCATGCATCTGCCATGGCAGCCGTCTCGGTCAGTGAAGCGCCACTCTGTCCGGCCGCTGACCTCTATATGGATGCATGGGTTCGCTGGCCGCCCATTTTTCTGGAGCCAAATCGATCCGTCCCTAGCTTCGATCTGGGCAACACTTGTACCATCTGTACCAGCGAGAGTCACGTACGGCTCTGTCGATCTGATGTGACACCGGATCTATCCAACCCAGCCTCGGAATTAAACTCGCACGGCTGATATATAAACCTATCAATTCCCTCACGGATATATATAATTCAGTCACCGTCCGTGTTGCAAATTTTTTTAACTTGAACATCTTTGGACCACCTAGCAAGCTACAAGACCTGTGAAAAGACAGAAAAGTGGTTAATTGTTTAGGTATATATCGATCTGCATGTGTGAGTGCATATTGTTGCAACATTGCACACACTTCGGATTGCTTGTGCAAAAACATTCTCTCTTGTATATCCGGTTGCAATTAGACACGTCATTAAGGAAGGGTTGTGTCATGTATATAATCCGTGGTATATATAGGCATGACAAAACTAGAGGGTGCTAAGTGGAGGAGCCAACCCTCTCCCTTTTTAGAGAACGTCTTTAATTTGTTGTTGTTTCATAAAGTACTTGTCTTCTGAATATAGTCGATACTTGGTAAGAGTCCTATCTTGAGCCTTTGGTGTTGGCATCCCTCTTCTATGGAGACTGTGTCGGTGTACTGGTGTTTCTCCTTTGAAGACCGGTGTAATTATCTTCTTCTTAATATGCATAGTAAAACTCCTGCCTTTTTTAAAAAAAAAGAAAGAAAAAAACACGACGGCCTTCAGTGGTGACGTACGCTGGTGCTTAACTTCCAGCCTCCCCCGACTTTGACGAGGGTGCGGCGGCCGGAGCCGATGCTGGAGCACCCCGCCGGCCGCCGGCTACACCACTGTGTATAATGCAAGTCTCTCTGTACATCAACGGGTTCCCACCATTGCCACAAACTGTACACGTACGTGCGTACGATCGGCCTCACGCCTCGCCGGTATTCATGCACGTGCCGGCCGTAGCATAGGATATCCATACAGTGCCTCTGCATTCTCGATTCTCACGCATGCAATACGCACACGTGCGATCCGTGCATGTGTACGTACTTACCTTGCTAGCTAGTGCCTGCCTCATGCATATGCATGCTAGCTGTGGAATATTACGTTAAACTTTTTTTTTCTTTCCGTAGTACATGCACGGACGTAGCACGTACATTCTTGCACGTGCATGTTTATGTAGCTGTCGATCTGCCTTACAGATCTAACCAGGTACGATGAACCAGATGAATTGGCTAGCTAGCCATATGTATAGTTCGTTCGAGCGTGATCGATCAATGGCTGTCTGTGCACTGCACCTAGCTAGCTTTATTTGTTTCGCCTGTCTCTCTCTCTCTCTCTCTCTCTCTCTCTGCAAACCGTGCGTATATATGCATATAAATAAATTAGTGTGCACCGAAACAGCTAATGTATGGTTGCTGCCTGGCATCTTCACACGCATGCATGCATGTATGATTAAATAATCCTATCCTATATTTCTCTGTAGGCAATCAAGTGTCAACGAAACACCTCATATACTAATATAAGATACTACTGTAGAACGTCATTATCAAAGTAATGAATAAATAAAAAGAATAATAAAATATCAAGAAAACTAAAACTTTAATAGTACTTTATTAGACAACCAGCGCAAACTGAAATCAATGTTGAAACATGGGAGGCGACGTGGTGCATAGCCGCAGGTGCAGGCGGCCATGAGGCTTGGCGGCTGGCGGCAATGGCTGTGCCGAAGGCAGTGATGTCGGTGGTGTGGCCCGAGGCAGGCAGCGGCTAGTGGTGGGAGGCGCGCTGCTAGCAGCGTGGGAGGCGCTCAGGCGGCGGTGGCGACGTCACGGCGGTGGTGGCGCGTTGGCCGATGGCAACGACGGTGGCCAGTGGCATGGTCGGCTGGCCATGGCAGCTCGACACGGCAGCCGGTTGAGGCGGTTTGGTCGCACGGCTGCACAGTGCGGGTGGCCAAGTGGCAGGGGCGGTATGGCACAGCCGGTGGAGGTGATCGGGCGGTCAACGGCGACAGTGGCAGTAGCCGGAGCGGTGGTGATCGTTTTTCATGGTCGTGTGGTTCGGTCGGTCGGGTGACCAGCCGAATCACGGTTCGTACGGTGTTCTGTGGTTCCGCGTTAAGTGCTTAAGGTCGAATTCCAGCTCTCTCAATTTTGTATTGTGTGCCAAGCTAAATAATAAATAAATCATGTTATCTATAATATTACAATTTGCACATATTGATGAAAGTTGTACTGCCTTGCGTTAATTTTGGAACAGACAGTCGAGCTACAACGTGCAATGTATCTCTGATCATGCAAGCATGCATATACCATACGTACACGTTAGGTAGTGCGTACGTAGAATTAATGTCAAAGCTAGCGTGTGGTGAGTTGGAGCATTCACGCATGCCTGGTGTCCGTCTCTGGCGACCGTGCACACGCTAGCTTAATTAGCTAGATTCATCCATCCACAAGTTCTAGATCGCCGTCGCCGCTTATCCATGCCGATAGATCGAGAACTTATCAACTATACATCGTTTGACAGATTTTTCCGTACGCAAAATTTTTACAATTTGATCTAGATATACTAAGGGTCTGTTTGATATAGCTTTTAAAACTGATTTTTAACTTTTATTACGGTGCCTAACTTTTAAACAAATTATTTTTCAAGACAGGATCTACAAGTTAATTGTAGTACACATTAAAAGCCTAATATCTGTACCATCCAAAATCGTAAACGAATATATCTCTCCGTAATCTCTGTCATAAACAGCTAAAATTCAAAATTTTCAACTAAAAACCATAAACCACAGCCATATCAAATAGTCCCGAGTTAAATATGATCTCTCTCCTCCACCCCCACTCCTCTCCTTTCTAACCCTAGCGGTGCCTCCGCCCTCACGCACCATCTCATCAGTGAGGTCGATTGATCGGCCCTTCGCCGCTTCCTCCCGCTCCTTGTACATTGCGGCTGGTCACACTCTCCGATGCCACAAGAAGTTAGCAAAAGCAAATATAAGAAGAAAAGAGGGGACATTCTGTGTAAGGGGCATAAATCCCCAGCAAAACCAAAATCTAAAGCAGGAGGGGGTATTTGGCATAAGGGGCACGAATCCCTAGCACATCCGACGAGTCGACATGTCTACTGGGATGTTCATATAGGCTGCGAGTGATAACTTTTTGGCTGAAAATAAATAGTAGTGACTAAAAGAAGTAACTTTTAGAAGGAGAGTGTGAGCAGCAGGGAAAGTGAGGGAGAGGTGCGTGCGTGAGACGGAAGCGAGAGGAGTGAGGGGCGTGATCGCCCGTGTTCCCTGCCTTCTCCCCAAAGTGAGATGAGAGCGGGGGAGAGTGGGGTGCGTGATGCGCCCATGACTTCTGTCTTATCCCCGAAGCGAGATGGGAGTGAGGGGAATGAGGAAGTCGCTTTAAAAAGCTAAGTGTTCGCATTAACTTATCGCTTCTCCAAATAGAAACAAGAAATATAAGCTAATATGAATATACCCTATAGCATTTTTGTGGGGTGGGGACGATCGATCTTGCATGCTTAGTAGGGGGCGCTCAGTTTGGCAATGACTTATTGCTTTTTTCACTGTAGCTGATTTATTTTTCACTGTAGTTGATGATGGTTTATTTGACATAATTAAATTTAAAAAATAAAAATAGAAAAAACAGATTAACTCATCACGGACAATACAAAGTAATTCGAAAAAGATAACAAAAGTCAAAAAAAATAAAAAATAAAAATAGTAAATTAAAAGTCAAAAGCTGAATCTAAAACAACCAAGGCTTTATAGTTCTAAAAAGATAAGGAGTCTAACCGGCCATACGTACTACATATCTTAGCTCCCCGACCATGCCACGCATGCTCCATGCCTTAGCAAAAAAAAAAAAACCATAGCTAGGACGTATCAGCTTTCTTCTTTTAGGTTTCTAGTTTTTTTTTGAAATCCGAAATAAATGAGGTGGCTTTTTAAAGTAAATTCATCAAATAATTTTTGAAGCCTAAAACTATATACGTTGTTCGTATTAGTATCTTCGTTGTCCGCTGATGTATAAAAAAACACAAATAAAAACCATCAGCTATAGTTAAAAACCATAAATCATAGCCTAAAAATAAGGCCAGAATGCAATATATGTACGTCCACCATGCTGCGAGACATAACATTATTTGCCTAGCTAGGTAGCTCGCTCTCGATTGATCTCCTTAGATTTATGGGCATAGGTTTCTAATATCTGATTAAGTGATCAATAAGGTATGTTTTTTTTCCTTTTAGTCTATAGTTGATGACTTTGGTTGAGGTTGATGGTTTTATCTGTACTTTTCGACACGGCGATGTAGACAGTGTATACGATTTTAGGTTTAAAAGTTATTTAGAGGAACTATTTCAAAAAGTCATTCTATTTATTTTGATTTTGAGAGAAACTAAAACCAAAAGTTAAAAAGAACAGGATGCACGCTTGGACAAGCATTACATGTAGGTATGCAACCAGCATTAGCAATGCATACATGCATGCGTAAGTATATACGTGCCACTGGTCCATATGTTGTCTACTACATACCGAGGCTACGCAAGTGAACACACAGTAGACTAATAGTATGCTTGATGCATGTGTTGCAGCGTGCCCCTTCCGTCTATAAATGTATGGCATCCTAGAAAATTGCAGTCTTCAGGACGTATCTTCAGTGTCGTCTTTTTTTAAAAAATCCGTATCACAGAAGCTTGTAAATTATGATATTTTAGAAGCAATTTTTCATGATAAATCTATTGGAACCATTCTCGCCAATCTAAATATTTTTTATGTATATGAGTGGCCAATATTAATTACATAATTGTCCGCAATTATTATAACGGAAAGAGCACATCTAGCTCTTCACAAGTTCTTTCACACTGTAATTGAGGTAACCCAAATTCAACGGTCTGTCTTGTCAATTATCGAGTCTTGTCAACAAGTCCGTGTGCAGTGACGGTGAGCGTGGGGGATCCATGTACGCACGCACGCGCGCATGTCCCCATCCCAGCCACTGCTGCTAACAGGATGTATACGTGCACCATGGACATGGACACCAAGCTAGCATGCTGATTTATTTTGCAGCAATTGTTACTCAGCTCTGAAAATTAGGGGTGGATAGATGTGCGCAAAAGCCGATATTGGGTCTCTTTTTTAAGTCAAAAGCTGACGGCTTTTAGCTTTTGTTATAGTACCTAACTTTCAAATAGAGTATTTTCTCAAGACGGGGTCTACAAGTTAAACGATCTACACGTCAAAAAACCAACATCTGTACCAACTAAAATCACAAGTAAATATCTGTCTTTTCGTAATTTATATCATAAATAAATAAAATTCAAAAATTTGTCGCAACGGAAAAGAGTAGGCCTATTAATTGCGACCATGCGACGTCTCACTTGTCACCCAGTGTCACTCTGTCCAAATGGCTTGCTCCACTGATCGTTCTTGAGATCATAAATCGGTCTTGCACGGCCATCTTCTGGTCTTCACCTGTCGGTCGATTGATCAGGATGGGATGGGCATGCAACGAGCCATACCTCTCAGGTCACCCAACATGTTCGTAGATGCCTCTAGACTGGTCCAAAAGGTGTATTCAGATTAAATTAGAGGTATGGCATTGGTGTATGTGCAAATTGTAGAAAGAAGGTGATATGTACGGGTTCTTGATGTATATATATCTCCAAACTCTCTCTATATATGTATATGTATATATACACATATATTTAGAATTACTATTCTGTCTGTAGGTGTAAAACGCGCGTAAAAAAATTATTATCGTGTGTGAGTGAAGTTACTGTTAAATATAGGTAGTGTTACAACTGACATTAATTCTACATGTGTTTGATAGTAACTTACTCACACACAGCAATAACTTTTCAACGCGCATTCTACATTTGTGCATAGAATAGTAATTACATATATATGTATATGTATCTATATATGTACGACAATGATTCTATACTCCTATAAGTATGCATTCATACTTCTCATATATCACGTAAATAGTGTTGTTATACCTCTTTCACCTTTTGACCATACTTTAACAATGATTATTAAATATTCTAAAGTAAGTTCTATGAAAAATTAAATCAAACTCTACTTTTTATAGCATAGTTGTGTATATACTCCTTTTATACGTGGAAAAGGGTATATAAAAAAATAAAAGCCTCTGATAATTTTTTTAACCAAGCCACATGGAGTATCTTAGAATTAGTATTTAAGTATACCGAAAGTAATAGAGGTACAATTTTTTTTTGTTTAAGTAGTATATTAAAAGTGAAAGTATGTACTCTCGAGACTATGAAAAAGGATTTATATTAATCTTGTAAAGAAAAGTTTGTATAAATTAGCCACGCTCTTTTACTACACCTAGTAGGCATGGTTAGGTTAGTAAATGAATATAGTAACATGCATGCTTCGGCTAGTACTCGTTGAAAATTGTACTAGTAGTACACTAACATATATACATGGCCAACAGGTTGAACAGAGAAAACAGGGGGTGGGAGAGGGTGAGCATGGTGCAGACAAGCAAATGATAAGGCAAGCAAAGTTCAATGCCAATGATACATGTGTACTAAACTTGTTACAAGAACACAATAACTAATTTGGTCACAGTTATAATTAAGCAAATACATGCAATTGTTAATCCTTGCGATGTAGGGGATAATTGCAACACAAGGCATCTCCCAATAGATCAAACTAGGCAAAAGAAATGTTCATCAATCCTGCAGGAATCTATCTAGGAATATATATACAGTACATGAAACAAAATTTAAGGAGGTTGCACCAACATCAGTGTGCAACATTTAGTCGGTGCAGTAGCGCAGTACACGATCACATCATCAATATATGCGTATGTGTACCAAGTCAAGCATGCATGCAACAAACAGTCAAACATGCACCGCCCTAATTTCCCGGCTCAAACTTGATCAAAAGATTCTGCCTACCAAATCCAATTAAAACCTCAATTCGTCGTACTTTCTGCTACCAATTAACGAGTTCTATGCATCTTGGCATGCTTTGCGTAGCTCCATCCGGAATCCAAGAAACTTCAGTGGGCGACATGGACAGTACTTGAGCAAATATTTTTCAAGACAGGCTCAAAGTTCAAACCTATAGCTACCAGCATGCACGTAGTTTAGAATCAAGCCACACTTGTTTTTCGCCGCGAATTCGAAAGATTCTTTGGCGATTATTCTAACTCCTGCATGTAGGAGGTTGCAGGAACATAGGGTATCTTGATTGGGATAGCAAATGGACATGGTAGTCGAAATTTCGGTGCAAGTTGATCATAGGTTGTAGCAAACTAGCAATACGCATGGCAGGGAATCAAATTTGATGCTACTACATAGCTTTAGCAAACCGAGGCAGATTAGTTACAAGGAAGGAACTAGTTCACTGCACAAGAGACTGACCGTACATAACTTGCAATAGATTGATGGCGACGAAGTATAAGAAAATGTCATGGTAGAATGATACACATAAAAACAGGTTGTGACAGGTGGTCTTGTCAATATTAGGAACATGTACTGATGATCTGCACTTTGATGGGTCTTATCCATACTACATATGGTCAGTCTAGACTGTCTAGTAGACATTTTTCACTATGTTTGATTGGTTGTTCTCTTAAACCTTAGTTGTGCTCTATCAATGTATAATAGCAATTACATAAAAATTCTGACTAGCTAAAGTGTTTTGGATTTTGATATGATTTCAATTAGATGAATGAAATAAACTTGGTTTGTGCAAAACAAAGGAGCTCAAATTAATCCAAAAGCAAATAATTTTTTCAGAGCATTCTCGAGCTGCTGGACCCAGCATTCATGATATCTCATAGGCCAAATTGAGCTTAGTTTAGCCCAAGCTAGCGACCACCTTGCTCTCACCAGAAAAATAATGGAAGCATTGGTTAGTTAAAGAAACAGCAGCAGTACTGCAATTAACAATAATTTGCAGTTTTCAAAGAAAAAGGTTTGAGTGGTTAACAATATACTTTGCAGGGAAAATTTTGGACTAAACAAACTCCCATTAGGCTTTCCTAGGTCCAATAGCCAACCGAAAGCAGCAAGGCCAGAGAATTGAAAGAAGAAACAAAAGGTAGTGGAGAGAGATGCAGAGAGATGATGAGAAGCATGCAATAGACAAATGCCCATATACTCCATGTTACATTGTTCCATACATATCTTATTAGACAGTATTGGGGGAGGAAACAGTATTGTATGGGCAAAAGATGCTCCCCCAAGATCTCTAATTATAGCATCTAATCATGGCATTGGCTCCCTTTGTTTAGCTCAATTTCATTAGTGCTAATTGATCCTTCTAGTTCACGGATTCGGATCCGACCCACAGGACCCACGCCCGGTAGCAATCCGGTTGTACGGTTCTTCCTTACCAACTATCCATGTATGAATTGACGAACTTGAGGACTTGTTGATCAGTGAAGTTCAGTGCAGTGACTCCACGACCTAATCATCGGATCAGACTCCGAGAACCGACAACCCGGCTCACCGAGGAGACCCGGAACGCAGGACCTGACAAATCTCCCGTGTGGCTCCCGGAGCCACGGCGGGTGTCGCGGGTCGACCCGGCAAAACCCTCATGGCTGCACCCTACCCCCGCAACCACCCCAGCTACCTGTAGGACGCGCAAGTGTGCGGACGCGCATGTGTGTGGCCTGTGGCACACATGCACGTACGTGTGCATCTGTGCACACATGCGTAGCCTCACACGGCCACACGCGCCCATGGCCTCCTTAGCCTACAAGTAGAGCTCTATAAAACATTTCCATACACACACTCCACAACTCAACTTGAGCTAGAGAAAACAGCTGCTCATTCGTTGCAACCACCTCTGGTTGGTATATACTTCGCCGGAGAAATGGAGGCCGCCGCCGCCGCCGCGAGCTATGTGACCGACGTGGAGAATCTGAAGGCGACCGAGCTGAGGCTCGGCCTGCCGGGCACCGAGGAGCCAGCCCAGAAGAAGGTGGCGGTGGTGCCGACGCCACCGTCGACGCCCAGGGGCAACAAGCGCGCCCTCGCCGGTGAGGAGAGCGCCCGCGAGGAGGCCAAGAAGCGCGACGGCGAGACCGCACCGCCGGCCGCCAAGTAAGTCACCATGGTCCACGGCTCATTCCTGCCATGCATGAGACTGGATGCTATAGAAAATTGGTGCAGTGTTCTTACGTGCATGGAAACTCGTGCAGGGCGCAGGTGGTGGGGTGGCCGCCGGTGAGGGCTTACAGGAAGAGCTGCTTCCAGGCTAGCAGCAAGAGCAAGGCGGCGCAACAGGAGGCCGCCACGGCGGCGCCGGCAGCCGCCACCGCGGCAGGCAGTGGGCTGTACGTGAAGGTGAGCATGGATGGAGCCCCCTACCTGAGGAAGATAGACCTCAAGATGTACAAGGGCTACCGGGAGCTCAGGGAGGCCCTGGAGGCCATGTTCCTGTGCTTCCCCGGTGGCGCAGACAACGGCGGAGTGAACCCATCGGACTTCGCCGTGACCTACGAGGACAAGGACGGCGACCTGATGCTTGTCGGAGATGTGCCCTTCGAGTAAGTACATGAATCTTTGTTCTCATGTTTTGGTTTGAGGTGTGAAGAGCTAGTTTGATTGGATGGTGTCTAACGATGTTTATTTGGTTCTTGTGTCTCCTTTTGCAGAATGTTCATAAGCACTTGCAAGAGGTTGAGGATCATGAAGGGATCTGAAGCAAGAGGCCTAGGATCATCAAGGGAGTGATAAGAACAAGATGTCATGTGTGCATGAGCAATTAATTCTTTTGTTCTTTTGGATTCTCCAAGTCATGGACATGCCATCATCTCATTCCACTGCACTCTTCAAGACAAAAAGGAAAGGCAAAAGATGCAACATTGAGTAGAAAAAAAAAAGCTTGGAGGGGATAAGCTCGATGCATCAAAGTGCATGCATGCGTGCATGTGTGGCTTTGTTTTTTTTCTTCTTCTTTTACTAGGTGTTGGCAACACAAAAGGAGTGGAGATTCGAGTTGACTCTCCATGTGTGTTTGTACAAAGAAAGCAGCATTTTAAGCTATATCAATGGTTGATTACTCTTGTAACTGAGGGAAGAATGCATGGGTTGTTTCTCCCTTGAGTTTAATTTTCCTCTTGGTTATCAAATGCAAGATTGGCAGAGTTGTGTGTTCATTCGATTAGTTCACCAAATGCTCAATCCACTGATCCTTCACCCTTGATGTTGAGCTAGAATTGCATGGACACCAATTTTCCCTCATAGGCACAAACTAAACTCCTAATTCCTAACTAATATTGCTAGAAAAGAAACCAAAATGCAAAACAAACACTTATTTCTGCCCTACTCAACATCACTTGTAAACAAGATAAAGCTAGGATCCAAATGAATGATGCAAATACTTGATGCATGTGTCCAAATCTTTATTCTTTTACCAATAAGTTCGTTTGTCTGGAGCAAGGTTAACATGTGCAGTGGAGATTAACATGGACAAGAATGGGTCACAAGATCCAATTAATCTTAGTTAAGCATTCCACTTGTCAAATGACAAAACAGCTAACTTAGCCAGATGAACCAGAGCTGGTCAAGAGACAACCCTTGGTGAGTGCTGAATCTGGGTACTCATTCAGTGGTAACATGCACTGGTCGAGAGCTGGCCGACAGGGTACATGTGGAGCACATGAGAGTGAAGATTGTGGTCAAGACCACTTAGAGAGCATCCAAGGCTTGCAGTTCTATTCTAGGGCCTTATCTTCTGGGATGCTGTGGTGGTTTGGCTACTGGAGAACATAATGCCTCGAGAAACGGTAGGGTCCATGTGATTGTGAAGCGGCAAGGAAATCAACGGAAAGATGCAGAGTCCTTGTCAGGTGCAGATTTCCTGTATGATTAATTTTGTTGTTAGGTTCAATAAGAGCTGGGTATTAGTTTATTGTGCAGCTTGCTAGCTAGCTACAGGGTTAGTGCAAACACAGGCTGGCTGATGCAGAGGCTTTTCATTCTGTCTATTGTGTTATGTTGTTCCTTGTTACAAATATATCTATTGGGCAACTTCAGTTGGTTCTAATGAACTCTCAACTGACCAAGCAACTTCTAAAAAAAATAAAATAAGATCTGCAACCATCTTGCAGTAGTTTAGTTTACCCAACAGTTTTTTGGGTTCTATATCATTATGTATACTGAGAACTATAGTGTACCTTATAAGGTAAGCCTAAACTACAACAAACAGGTCCTGGCACCATTAATTATAACTGGGTACCACTTGGATAAACTGCCCTTGCCTTGACCCAATTGTCAAGGCTTGAACTCAAACCCGTCCATACAAGCACATAATACAGTAAAATAGATGAAATGTTTTTTTTTTCTTTTTGAGGAGAAAACAGCTGCATATTATGAGCTATCTTGGCAGAAAGCAATTGGCATAATCAGGATTATGTTGAACAAAGGCATAGTTCTCAGCAAGTAGTGTCACAAAAAGAGAAATGGACCACGAAGAAGAAATACAACATACATTTTAAGTCACCAACTCCTTGATCACAGTCCTCATATGCTTTCCTTGGCACTGGAAGCCTCAAGCTCCTGTCTCTGCCTTCTGTTGCTTACTGCTATCAGTGGCTTCAGGTGGAGGCTGGTCACCGCCATCCATGGGGCTGTTTTTTCAGTTCAGTCTGGAACTTGTTGGCTGCCTGAATGTAAATTTAAGGGAGGGGTCAGAAATCATAATAACTTGCTCATTATAGAATTGGTAGAGATATCAAGAAGCAATTCCACTTTTATGGGATGCCATTTTAAGAGATAGTTAGACTGCTCTTTCAGTTTATAAAACTGCAAACATGAAAACTGGAAAAAGGATACTCTGCTTACTACTATCTCTGCAGAATGGCGGGGTATTATGTAATTCCCAACGTCAAGTACAGATGTCGATGCAATAGTACACTGTCTAAAAGTACAAGTAGCATATCTAGTTTCTGAGCACCACTGAACTATTTCAACTCTGCCAAACATGGCCTCAAACTGGCTACTAGCACCAGAAAAAACAAATCACTGCAACTATGATGCTCCACAAAATAAAAATAGGATATGCTAACATGTTTGGATGGAAACTAAATGTGTGATGCGACCAACATTTTGCTACTTAAGAGTTGTTTGGATCGTAACCACTGTCATGCTACATTGGTGTAACCAAAATATCGCTTGCAGCATAGATTTGCCCAATTCTAACAAACTGGCTCCAAAAATGAACAAAGCAGTCTATAACTGACAAGATTCCGGTGCCATAGAAAAATATACTACCAACCAAACCACAGTCCAAATTCTACAGCACAAACAATTTTCGATAGGCCAATTCCACTGTCAAGCACAACTGAAGTTCTATTGGATGTTGTAGGCCATAATTGATCATCCATAATTCTCCAAAGATGGAAAATATCAATAAAACGAGTTTTACTCTTAATGGCCCTAACATGCTAGTTTGCAGTTCAGGTGCCAAAAATAAATTCTTATCCACTGTAATGTCAACAAAGGCAACACAATCTCAGAAGCTCCATACTTAGGTATATATCTTTTTCCCCCCTGAGGAATCCTTAGGTATATCCTTGACAGACACACTCGTTAGTTGCTATTCTGCTGATTTTCTGATACGTATGGTATCAACCTGGTAACAATGACCAAGAGATCTGCCACAATGCTAAAGAGCAAAGCCTCATTTCGTGGGAAACAAGCGTAGGACAGAAGTGACATCTGCTTGGCTGTTCCACAGCAACAAAAATGAATGAATCTTACCAGCAACAGAACCGAGTCAAGGGACTGGATCCAATAATTTCTAACGTTGAACGCTGTAAGTTGTAATAGAACAGCTACAAGAGAATGTAAGCTCATATCACCTTAAGAAACTAGACTGCATCAGAGAACATTTCCTAAACCAGTAAACCCAACAAATTTACCCCAACTCGAAAGGAAACATTCCGTCATTAAAAGGCCTCTTATTAGAGTAATCCCAACCAAGTCACCCTGCTCTGCTAGTGGCAATGCAGGATGGCCATTTGAATGAACTCCTAGCAGTGTCCACCGTTCTACTGCCAAAGTGCAACGCGGCTAAATTCTAACCGACAAGTCAGTAAGAACACAAGCATGGCGTAATGAAACTAGGCAAACCAACGCTCTAGAAAGCAAGAATTCTGTCTCAACCACACAGGCTAGCTGATGCATCTCTGAGGGCATTAACCAAGACCACACAGTACATCCTAAGTAGTATGAATCAAACCTTTTATGACAACGGCAACGGAATTCGCCTCGAGCCGAGCCAGTGCCTGCTGCGGCGGCCGATCTCCGGCAGCTTCTACTTCTAGGGCATGCCAGCTCGAACACCAGCGCCACTACGCCCAAGATCGCCGCCGCCTCCGGCACGCCCAGCCCAACCAGGGATTCGCACCCCAACGATCACCACACGGCCACAGGGGAGGCGGTCGCGGAGGCGAGGCCTGCCCGCCGGCGACGAAGTGGAGGCCCGGCCGCCCGGGTGGAGAGCGCGGCGGCGAGGCCGAAGAGTTGATCGACCGGAAACCATGGAACAACATCCTGCGAAAAGTTTCGTGGGCTCAATTCAACAGCAATCGGCTATTTTTGTCGGCCCATTTGGTTAATGCTAGGGGTTATACCAAAATTTCCCGAAGTTGCAAAAGTTTGGTGACGTTCATCGGATTTGGCCTGCTTGGGATAAGGCTCAAAGCCTGTTTGGTTTGAAGCGTAGTGCCACCGATCTTCGGCTGCCAAAAGTTGCGAAACCTAGCCCGTTCATCGACTCAAAAGAGTTTGATGGCAACACGATTCATCTAGAATATTCAATGTAAAAACTAGGTATTTATGTGCTTTATCCTTAAGTTAAAATATAAATTAGATGATGTTTCTCGAAAAAAATTGGCAAGATGTTCTTCCCTTTGCATCTTAGCTTTTTTTCTTTCTTTCTTTCTTTTTTTTTGACAAAACTTGTGCATTACTAGCCGTCTCATTTTGGTCATTAGAGGTAGTGCTACTATTCGGCAGGGTATGGATGACATAAATCTTTACATAATATTATCTATACCTATTTAAAGTGACATTATCTATACTTAAATGAAAAAAGGTCTATCTAAAGGATTTGGTAACCTAGTGGGTAAAGAAGAAGGAAAAGGAGGGGTTAAGTCAATGACGCTTATGAAGAAAGTTTTCGTAAAACTTTAGTATTTGAATTTCAACCTCGCGTTCACACCATAAAAGTTTTCCAGAATTAATTAAAATTTATTGAAGATGATTCTGCATATAGGAGAGCTACAAATTGATAGGGCTAGGTATACACGTGGCCCCACATACTTGTATAGGAAGATTTCGTAAAACTTCGGTATTTGGAATTTCAACATCGCGTCACACCATAAAAGTTTTACAAAATCGACTGAAATTTGTTGGAAATGTTTCTGTATGTATGGAGCTACTCTGTGCAAATTGGTGAACATAGGTGCACAGGTGGCTCCCATATATTTTTATAGGAAGTTATAACTGAGTATGGGTAATCCAAACCCATGTATTATCCTCCCCATATCCAAATCTAAATGGTATTTTATTTCTTATCATACTCTAACCAATAGTGTGAGTATGGGTTTGGACAAGGTAATGGGTACCCCGGTGGCAGCCCTAATTAGAGGGAAACCCCAATTTCTACCAGAACCATTGCAACGCCCTCGATTGAGTTTTAACCCTCAACCAAGACCTCCTTGGATGCTCATTAGAGCTTATAAGCTCCAGCTATGGGCTTATTTGGCATTGTAGAGTCTTTTTTTTTGCACTGTATCTGCTAGGGCTGTTCATTTGGTTTTTCAGTATATATGGTTGGTAAATACGGTGTATACGGTAAATACGGTATTATTAATTTGGTAATTACAGTACAATTCATAATACAGTTCGGTACCAGTTAATACCACTTTATTTCGGTTCGGTATTGGTGAATATCATATTTACCAAAGTTGATGCGAATTAAGTACGCCACGACAATAGGTCAATGCTCTATGCCTCTATGACTCTATCCAATCCAGTGTGCAGTCTCCAGTGTCAATAGCTAACTAAGTAAGTAGCTAACAGAGCATAGCTATCGGCCCATACACAGCTAGCTGCAGCTCCATCCCATCTGATCACCATTGTCCATTGCTGCAACCCATGCGCTTCAAGAAACTTACGTTATGCGGGCCTTTCGACGTCACGAAGAGCTTTGCAACAACATCGCCACCACTGTAGATCGCACAGACCATAGACCAAAACGGCAACATCACGGGCGCCTTCAACACAAAAACTGCGGGGTTCAGCCTTGTGATCCCCACCCTGCATGAGCAAGCAGTCAATGTGAGTTAGTGAGAGTGCAACGAAATCCTACCATACTTTTAAAACATTGAATGGAATTCAAAGAAAATATGTACTGATGAATGAAAATGTTTTTGGGTTATAAGCTAACCAGATGTTCTACATCAGTATACTGTTGAACTGAGCTATTTTGAAGATGTTAAACAGTGTTTTCTCATAAGTTAATATGTCTTATATGTGCATGCATGTCCTCTATAATCATTCACGACTGGTGATGAGTTCTATTTCTTTCCAAAAGCAAGACAGCTGCCTCTGAATACCTCTCAAAAATGCAAACTAGGACCTACATTTTCAGTTCATCATCAAACCCCATCTAAGCACTAATGCATTTGTTTTGGTCCATAGTCTTAGGCCCCGTTTGGCACAGCTCTAGCTCCGAGATCTATGCTGGATCTGTAGTTTGTTGACTAAATTAAAGTGATTTAAATATTTTTATTTAATATATAATATAAATGAAATGGATCATGTAAATGCACTTAACATACCTACAACTCTAGATCTAGGATTTCCTGGAGCTACAGATGACCAGCTCTAGGAAATCTGTAGATTTCCTAGAGCTAGAACTCTGCCAAACGGTCAACTCAGCACAAATATTAGTAGTTTTGTAACGCCCTAGGGTCCAAACCGGCTCAGATCTAACCACATTCTGGATAGACCACGCACACTTAGCAACCCGCTTGCACTTTCGTTCTCGCTTCGCGCAAAACGGTTAACCGGGGGTACTACCATTGGAACCCCTAGGTTTATATGTAAGTGTTTCTCAAGGTAAGCTAGTAAGGTGGGACTAACCCAGAAATTCATACACACACACATGGGCCAACATGAGTCGGGGTGTCACATATATCCCCCTCAAAGGACCTGATGTCCTCATCGGACCAACATACCCACACCGGAGCAAATGATAAGGATCTCCCCTCTTGGCAGTTGGCACATGTCCGTGCGTTCAGTACCAGCACATATGCCATGTCGTGTGTCCACTCCGGGCCCACACAAGCCATGCGCCATATGCCCGCGCCCCTGACCCGCACGCGCCCATGTAACCGCGAGAGTCGGCTCTGATACTATTTGTAACGCCCTAGGGTCCAAACCGGCTCAGACCTAATCACATTTTGTATAGGCCACGCACACGTATCAACCCGCTTGCACTTTCGTCATCGCTTCGCGCAAAATAGTTAACCGAGGGTACTACCATTGAAACTTCTAGGCTTATATGTAAGTGTTTCTCAAGGTAAGCTAGTAAGATGGGATTAACCCAGAAATTCATGTGTGTACATATATAGGCTAACATAGGTCGGGGTGTCACAAGTTCGTCACTTATCTAGCTATCCTGTAGAATCTGCATCCGTGAACATGTAACATATTATACCAATGAGCAATGCAATAAGGATTGCATCCAACAACCGAATTAATACAATCATCAAATTGTTCGAATCCATGATTTTTTTTTTCTAAGCCCCAAAATTACAGAAAGCTCGAAGCTAGATGCTAAAACTGTAATGAACACCTAAAAATCTTACTCGGGGAAAATACCAAGTATATTGTCAGTTGATCGACTAGGCGACCGATTTGATGATCAAGTTTAGTGATCGGTGCTCGATATTGGCACACATCGATATCCATTGGATGATTTTCGACGACAACCGAGAAGAGAAGTCCACTGACAAATCTATTCCTGGCATCAACATCAGTAAGATTCCAACGACATACGCGCCGACAAGACCAAATGCGCCGAACCAGACAAACCATGTGAAGGATAAGCACACAAATGTCTCGAAATGTTCGTGCTCGCACCCACGTTTCTACGTTATTTCTACTGTTTAAAAAGAGAGCTAGTAACAATAGTTCATATGTTTCTTTAACTTTCTCTTGCACCTCTTTAAAAAACATCTAGTAAAAATAGAAAAACAGTCTATTAAAAAAAGTTTTACCACTCTAAAGTTTCTATAACAAGAAAAAACAGAGCTATACCGATACACAGCCGAGCTCAGGATGTGAAGGCACGACGTGGCCGAACATATAGGCTAGGCAAATCGATCCTAATAATATTGACTCAACGCGTTAAAATGATGTCAGTGATTGGGAAGGTGAAATTTTCGACTATGACCCAACACGCTACTAGCTAGCATGTAGATATAAACGTACCCTAGGATCCAGGCATCCGCATGACTGAAATTCCAAACGACATTGTCACGGCAAGATCAGATATTCAGATGCGCTGTCCGGACGCGGTGAATCCAGTGAAGAACAAGCACGCGAATTGACAGGAAGAGAATCAAGAAATGCTCGATATGACGGAGATAATATCGGGTTTTTGTGGATAGGCACGACGGCGGCACGTCGGCGTCCGACGTGTCCTCGCCCAGAAAAATATCAGCCCCAAGATTCAATGGATTCCGCGGCCTGCTGACCTGGCGGGCCTGGCAGCCAAGAGAAAGATACCGTGTGGGCCCCACGAAAAAATCCACGCTCCCCGCTGATTTCGGCTTCGACGTTTGTTTTTTGCTTCTAATTTACTATTTTTTAATTTTATCTTTTATGATATTTAGCTATTTTTGAGGGTTTTTTGCTTTTTCATTTTTTTATATTTGTTTACATTGTCTATAGTAGGTTGACATATTTTTTATTTTTACTTTTTAAAGATTTAATTACGTCAAATATTATTCGTAGTTATAGCATAAAATAAGTCATAAGCTACTAAAAAACCTAAATAAGCAGCCCGCCCCTGGGATCGATTCTGGCCACTTGGCCTGCAACTAGGCTCCCGATCTTTTGCAACATGGAGCGGTGAAAGAGATTGAGAGGAACACCTTGTCTAATTGACTTTTATTTTAGGCTGAATTGTTGATAAGTGTATGTGTTTTTTTTGTTTCTTTTGTGAATGAGCCTTCCTTTTTAACCTCTGTTAGACTGATGCTTTGAACCTAGTTGTAGCACTTGGAACTCTAGGCTGCCACCAACAGGTACATATCTTGGTGGTGATATGATGTAGAAACTGAGGTTTTATAGCAAAATGAGTTTTGCGTGTGCATGCAAATTTAAGATTTTTCTCCCCTTTACCCTCATTTTTCTTCCATTTCTTTAACATTTATTCTCTCTCTTATTTCCAAAGTATTAACACTAGGGGCATCATAGTCATTTCCCCTACCATCCTCTTAGTTTTATAACTTTTGTAAACTTCGTGTGTAGCTAAAATATGTCTTATAAAAAGAAACGAACAGAGTAATTTTTAGATGAAAAACATTTTTTTATCATAGAAGCGGAGAATGGCATTTTGAGGCATCAACCTATACTCCACCTTGCCCTTGCTCTAACATTGATTTTTTTTTAACTTAAGAGGTTTACATTTGCTTTCTATAAAACAATGTTAACGCTCTTTTGAACCCAAAACCTCAACCCTTAAACGTCGTGTGTCTTACTGGTTGGGCTACCATAGCGTTGCAACCCAAAATGCTACATATAATCTATGACTTTAGCCTAAACATGGGGCACCTACACCATAGTTACCACGCTATTTCGAATTTTTGGCATATATAACACTGTTGCAACCCATAATTACAAAAATATCCGTATACATGTCATATTAGCAAAATAGCGTTTTTGTCGTCGGTGGTGGCGGACGCCGCCGTAGAGGTGACGCGTGTGACTTGTCGCCTGACCACCAGATGGTAGGCAACCTATCGCCCAGACAGCGGGTGGCTGAGGCCTGTCGCCCCACCATCAGATGGCAGGTGGCCTGCCGCTCTGCCACCGGACGAACCCGCCTTAATTATTTTTTTGTATAACGTTTGTTCAAAATTTTAAATATAGCATATGAGCTCAAAAAATTACAAAATTTTATATGCAACCTCCTAACATAATGTACTTAATTGTATATTTTTTGACAATTTTATCCACTATGAATATTGCTCAAAATTTTATATGATTTTGATAATTGTAGGAGTTGTTACATATATCAAATGAGCTCTAAAAATTACAAAATTTTATGTAAAGCCTCCCAACATAGTTGACCTAATTATGTAATTTTTAGAAATTTTATGTATTCTTAATTTGCAATGTTAATTCATGTTAATTTAATCATAATTAGCGATATGCGATGCTCATGCATCTTTTGCAATGCGTGACCTCTTCCTCCACACATATGTAGGTCCATTGCTGCTATCTTTTCTTTTTCACTGCATCCTTTGCACAATTGTCACTCTATTCGTGTCATCCTCTCTCACGCGCTCCTTCGTCGCATTGATGTTATGTCCGTGCTGTCCCCCCTCGCCCATTCCCTCATCTCCATATTTGTTATTGTTACCAAGCTATTACGCATGTAATCTCTAACTTGCATGCTGCTTGTCATGATTTTTTGTTGTAACGCTTACTATGGATCTAGTTGTTATTGCTTCAGGTAGCCATAGATATGGAACACTTGACAATATTATACGGTGATGGTCTTGTACAAGTTGGACCTATCGACATGCTAACACAAGTACTCTGGGCCGAGTGGCTCGACGTCATGAATATTCATGAGCTATGAAGCTGTATCCGAAGGGAGTTCGTCACGGAGGCAATGGCGATGAAACTTGTGATTGAGGGGATCACTTGCACGAATGGCATGTGAGAGCTCGTGAAGGTGAATAGCACCGTAGCATGAAGGCAGTACATGCAATTTGCCTTCCAGCCCGAGGCGGCCATTTATGGGAGGCCGATGGTGTACCTCAGTTTTGTGCACTGGGAGTCAGAAAACGGTGATGAGCCCGACCCCTCGACACCTGGGAAACACAGGCGAAGCTTTAAGACGATACCACTGAATGTGCAGTATCGGAGTGAAGACTTGCCCTTGATTTTGTGCGGAATGATGGGGCGAGCATGTGGTGATTAGCTCATATTAACTATCACGTGTATCTACTGGACCAGACGCTCGGGTTGGAATCTGACGAGGACACCGACCCAGACTCCGATGATACCGACGATGACCCACAACAGATGTTTGGTCCACTCGGGGGAATTGTGTCATCGGACAAGCCAACAAATGTTCGAGGAGGAAGTGGGCGACGGGGGACGATATGGTAAGAGTGACATATGTGCGTACGAGGGAGCGGGCAAGACGGCATGACATGGACAGACTGACATTTGTGCGGGGGAGGGAGTGGGCGAGGGGAGATGGCATGGTCGAGCCAACACATGTCTGAAGAAGGGAGCGGGCAAGAGGGGATGACATGGTCGACTTTGAGCAGTGGGATGTCAAAACAGCCTACGAGATCTGAGAAGAGGAGTGCCACAATGACGAGCAAACTGAGCGTATATGTCGGGAGACAAAGACTCATCTCGAGGCGTGCATGCGTAGGGAGCGCGAGGCTCACGAGAGGAAGCATGAAAAAAGAGGGAAATAGCAGCCAAGGCCAAAGAGGCCACCAAGGAGTTCAACGCTGACCTCGCAAGGAAGGAAAAATGGCCCAGGTCCACGCAATAGGTCAGACCTTTTCGAACTAGTCCCCCGAAGGTCGAATTTATTTCTATTCGAAAAATACGCATATGTATCGTAGGAATACTTAGGTTTGTTCCATCATGCATGATACTGTTTCTTATGCACGTAACCAAACGCTATGCGCCATGTTATTTTTAGCTTTATTATAAAGTCTATTTTAATTCGCAACATCAAATATCGTCGTCTTTTCGCATTCAATTCTTCAAAGTGAAGTCCTTTTATTACCATCTTATCACAAAATCCTAAGATTCAAAATCCATAAACGAAGTCTAAACTAAATTGAACCATTATCTCGATTTATAATTTACAAACCAACTACAATCAAGTATGCAGGCTAATTAAATAAGCATCACATATCACTAATTTCCTGATTAAATTAACATGAAAAATTCAGAGCATATAAAATTTCCAAAAATTTCCAAAATTATGTTGACTATGTCGGAAGGCTGCACATAAATTTTTGTAATTTTGTAAACTCGTTTGCTATATGTAACAACTCCTACAAATATGAAAATCTTATGAATTTTTGAGCAACATTCTAAACGGATAAATTTGTTAAAAAATTACATAATAAAGTACGTTATGTCAAGAGGCTGTGTATAAAATTTTATAATTTTTAAAGATTATTTTTTATATTTAAAAATTCAAATAAATATGACATATAAAATATAATTTAAGCAAGTAATTAGCCGACTTAATTACCTACCATTTTATGGTAGCGTGCCGTGTGCCTGCCCGACGATGTGTCAAAGTGCCATTTTTATCGTTTTCGTTCGTATATAGCTATTTTTGTAAATATAGATACAAAACACGCTATACACACACAAAAACTCTTGTTATTCCTAGAAGAAAATATACGAAGAAAAATACCACCAAGGGCATTTCAGGAAAACAAACACCCACTGAGCTGCGCTGCACCCCAAAAAACCCACCGCCCCCGCGCCGATATAAACGCTCCCCTGCCGTCTCCACCATTGCTCACCTTGGTAAATCTTTTCCCCTCGCTAAGTAGTACCACCGACGGAAGAGAGAGCAACTTTCCAAGAATGGAGGGCGGCGCTGACGAGGTGGTGGAGGTGCACTGTGTCGGCGGCGGCGATCCCGGCGCTTACGCGGCGATGCTGAAGAGGAAGCTCGACCTCTACTGCGCCGCCGTGGCCAAGTCCATGGTAAGGTTTCTCTTCTTCAAAGATCAAATCTTTTTTTGCTCATGTTGCGCCGTAGTTCGATTCGGATTTCGGGGTCGCTCTTGTTGCTTTTCTTAATTCCGTTATAGTTCTTTTCTAAGAGAAATTGTGATGCGAATTTTAAGTTTAGGAGAACAAAAAAATCTGCTGTTTCATGTGGGGACTCTGAATTGGTCGGTCTTGCATACTTGTCAACGTAATACTTAATACTACACTGTCAATGGTCGGTGGGGTCAATATTACAGTATGATTTGTGACTTTTGTCACCTAGCAACAAATGGAAAGTTATCCCCTGCCTTCATAGAAAGGGGCAATTACTGTTCATGGTCATTCCTTTCAGTCTTCAAATGAACAATCTGACCATTTCAGATCAATTTCCTAAGTACAATAGCCATAGAGACCGAAATTGCTACTATAGTAATAATCTAATATGCTACGGTAACACGCTAAATTGCTACTTTGCATGAAAAATGTTATAAAGTGCACGGCAAAAATAGATGATTGAAAGAATAGGAGATACAAATTTTTGTGTGAAAAAACCTTATAGGGAAAAATCATGGGCGCACGAAAACAGAATTCATTATGTGAGGAGAGATTACAAGCATGGAGAACTTTGACATATATAAATTGTTTGACTACAGGGTTACATATATAGGGCAAGTTCTTTAACGGTTTCTAAAAGCGGCTTTTGTCTTTTGCTACAGTGCCTAACTTTCAAACAAAGTATTTTCTCAAGACGGGGTCTACAAGTTAATTGTAGTACACGTTAAAAGCCCAAAATCTGTATCAACCAAAATTGCAAGCGAGTATCTCTCTCCGTAATATCTGTCGCAATCAGTTAAAATTAAAAAATTTCAGCCAAAAACCATAAGTCGTAGCCATATCAAACAAGCCAATAGGCTAGATATCAGAGTCTTGAATGGAGAAGGAAATTGAATCAGAGTTGGATGTGCCAGCTGTTGCCGCATCTGACACGGCGTGATGCATGCACCGCTTGGAGTCAATGGAGTAAAATTCCATGACATAGTTGAAACTCTCCTGTAAAATTGTTCAGATAAAATAAACTCTTGTGCAGTTAATGGAGTATAAACTACAGTAAATCTCTCGTATCGAGATATGACAACTGGACAAACGTTGTGGTATCTATGCAAAAATAAAACTGCTTCTAGCACTTAAAATTATTCACCTCGAACTGGAATTGAAGCAAAACCTTCACTTTCAAATAACAAATCTCCGAAGAGTATCATGCTAATTGCCATCTGGGTGTCATTAAATTCCTGAGAATTAATATTGCTAAAGCTTTCCTAATGGCCACATAACCGACCCAAATAGCAACATATCCGAACGGTGAATGAAACACAAAATTCAGTTGTTCCTATAACCGACATTGATTTTTTTCATGGTCTCCTCGATTAAGCGTAGCCTAAATTAACTTATTGTGTTGAAAGCTTTTAACTTCATCTTAGACTCATCTGCGGATCTTACCGTAGTAACCCGTAAAAAACAATGGATCATCGAAGAAATTGCCAACGATTAATCCTGCATAGATGACACCAATAATAAGCACAACAACTTGAATTGTAATGAACTCCATCTCCAACAAAATATTTAGAGCTAACGACACAGCTTCTTGATGGACAATGACGCTCGACTGAGGCAGAAGATCATTAACGAAGATGGCACAGTACAATGCCAAGGCATGGCGCTGGGCGGTACAGGTGATGATGCTGGTGAACCTATCGTTGGAACAGTTGTCGAGGTAAAGCGTGTGTTGACATTCAATATGGAGTTGAGTCATGGAACGGAGTTGAAACGAATCAAATCACCGAGCTGAGAATGTTGAAATCTCCTGATATAGGGTAGGTTCTTTTGAGTTGATGGCTTATGGTTTAAATATTTGAATTCTAACTGTTCGCAAGAGGTAGTATGCACAGAAAAATAATTGCATACGATTTTAACCGATACAGCTGAACTCAGTACACTTTTTTACTACAATCTTCCTAGTGACTCCGTCTTAAAAAAGACACCGTTTAAAAGCTAGTTACTATAGATAGCACGAGTATAAGCCGTGTATAAGCCAAAATGAACCAGCCCTATAGTTCCTTGTGTACCTAGCAGGGGCTTGTATAATCCGCATTACACTTTTGTGTACTCACAGCAAAAAGCTTTTGAAGCTTCTTGGTAGGCTTCTCGTGTGCGTGTAGCAACACAAAGCTACAAGAGGCTTTTATGCTTCTCACCGACGGGCTTGATGCGACCCTGCCATGGGCGTTGTTGGTTTCGGCTTAAATCCCACAGAAGCAGGGAATGAATTGAATTCGACTCGGTTGCAGACAGCCTCTGACACGAGCAACGGCTGCGATCAGGTTGGGCAAAGAGACGAAGTGGATTTGAAACGGATTTGACGCATGTTGTATGCGAATGTGCTTTTTTTCCAAGTGGGAGATGTTGCCTTGATTTCGCACCGATGCCACGCGGATGTTTGACGAGAACAACAGCAAGCACAGCTCACCGCGGATGTCGACGAGATTTCTTGTCGTCGACTCGGATGCCGCGCCTTTACGTCGTCGCCTGTTGCCGTGCAGGTGGCCTCCCCCGAGAGCCAGTGTCCTTGACTACAAATGACTAGATCACTAGATGAGTCTGATGTTGTCGGAGAGTCGAAACAATATGATTTTCCTCTCTTTTTCTTTAGTTGTTAGGGAAAAGTATGTTAAAATTTTTTTCTTCTAAAAGTGACAGCCAAACAAATAAGATGTCAAGTGGAATACAACCAAGCACGCAAGGACATAATTGTTTGCTTCAGTTCTTCCTAGACTAGTTATAAGGAGTGGCTGCAAAGTCACAATATGCACCCTCAAGTAGTTCTTCCTAGATCTGTGTTGTCTACCATTACATATCTCGCATCAATTGTTCTGTTGCCCCCTTCACCCGTTTGATTCATTTGGAAACTTCAGCAGTTTTTGTTCTTAAAAAAAGATAGCAGTTTTGGTATGACAGTTTTTAAAGTCTCTATTGTGCTAACCCGAGGTATTTCATATGGAGTGTTTAGTTTTGTCCTATGGATTGAGGTCTTTCACTACAGCTGCTGTGAACCAGTGGCAAGAGAGAAAATAGTTGATGTTTCTATAGGTAGAGTCTTACAATGATTATATGAAAATGAAGTTGTACATCAACTAATCCATGAGCTAACTCTTTAGTACTAGCAGCTAATTGAAGGCTCACTTTTCTTGGAACCATCCATTTTCGTTTAGATCTTGCAAAAGAAAATTATGTATTTCTTGTTGTGCGGTTCTCAATCGCGGATTCAACACAAAACACGTGTTTTTTTCACTCAATTTTGGTAATAGATAAAGGCTGGCTTTGGCACAACCATAATATTGTCCATCGCAGCCACTGGTTCTGTAGAATTGCGAGCTGTCTATTAATTTCCTTGCTATGTGGGTAAGGATGCATCATGTACTAGCGGCTTTCCAGAGCTTACAGTGACAGAAGCCTCATGTACTGGTTGCACCAAGCCCGTTGCTCCTTTGTTGTTGTCATATTTATGTAAATCCATTTCAGGAAACTAAATCGCAAGAATCTTCTTTGGGCGACCCCAATTCACAAACTTCAGACACTTCCCAATTGGTTTCTCAAGCTTCTTTTGATGGTATTTATGATCTTTCATAGTTGTATTCATATCAGTATATCAAGCAACTTGGGCAAGTGTATCCTGCAGGAAGTTGCCAAAAGGCAGTAGTGTCTTAGATTGACAATATGTGGTCTGACAGACAGTCTACTGCCAGAGTGAATGTTAGATGTCAAATCAATTTCAATTGAACACTGGGCCTATTTTGGATATCTTATTGCACTTGATTCCTTAGTGCCTTTCTTCTAGCGTTCCTGAACCATCCACTCGAAGCTATATTCTAACTTCAGCAGCAATATACATACAGAAGAGCCTTATTTCACCAGCAGTTTCTGTAGGATAGTTTAACTGATGTCCAGAGAATCCAGAAAATGAGGGGAAATGTCAATTCTGGCTTTGCTTTGTGGTGTATTAGCGTTAATATGGTCGACAATTCTGGTGAAAAGAGCTTAAATATAGATAATTTTGGCGAGGTCAAATATGTAAGATGAGAAATGAGTATTCTGATCCTGCTTCAGCGATGCTGAACACTAACATCAAGCATGGGATACGCAACCCTGTTGGCACCAAGCTGCATTTTGACATAATGTAGACCTACTTTTGCCCCATCAGATATGTTTTAGAAGATGGCCGCGAACGAGCTTCTATCGTAGTGGTAGAACGCTCTAGTAGCACCCCCTAGGTCCTGGGTTCGACTCAGGCTGGGGGCAAAAAAAATCCCCTCGCTTGCCCCACAAGCCAAAGCACAGGCTGAAAGGCTCGCCCAGTCGCTGGTCGTTAGGGTCAGGGCCCAGGTCGTCTGGGCCGAGCGTTAAGCTCCCCTAGGCGCTCTCACACGGGCTGATGCCGCTGTGTCAGGGTGGGGCAAGGATTCGAGGATTTTCTCGATCTGTGAGAGGATCTTTCTTCTTAAGCTAATGCCGGGGGGTGTCTTGTACCCCTGCAGGTCGAGTTTTTTGTTTTAGAAGATGGCCTAAAAGTGTGCTTTGGGTAGTGTATAGGATTTTTTGTGACATTTGAACTGTTACCCTGGTGTGTTATTCTCATTTACTATACTCTTTTGGTTTCTTTACTTCAATGCATAGGTGATAGACCAATCCGAGTCACAAACTCAAATACCATAGATGATACTGTTGTTCAAGGCAAGCCAGCTAATAGTGGCACATCAAGGGAGCAGTCAGATGATGATGGTGATCTTGAGGAAAATTCTAACCATACTAATGCAAAGCGGATGAGGAGGTAACATAGTTTTTTCCCATTATAAGAGTTTCTTAAAGATATAGATGAAAGCAATCATTCCTATGAGCTTTTTACTTCAAAAAGAGGACATTATGTTCTAGAATTTAAGTTGAAGATTTAATTATCATCCAGAAATCCTCTGCTGTGCAGTTCTGGAGGCATGTGCCTATTACCAATTTTCGTCCATCTAGTTGGAAACCAATACTTGGTACTAATGTGGGCAATAAATTAATTTATCTTGTAAGGATATAAATCTCAAATTTTCCCCTTGCCCTGCCAGTTGAATGGTTCAGGACAGGTGAAAAGTCTGTTCCTTTCAAACTAAAGGCAGAAAGGATCCAATCCCACCAAACATATATGCTCACGCCTTCTTTTAAGATTTGCTTTGGTACCAAGTTAATTCCTACATTCTATACAAGTTTCTATATAAATAGCCTTCTCTTCACATTTGGTTGCCGTTAATCTTTTGTGACCAATTTGGTTACCACTAGTTTGATTATACATGATATCCAATGTTTCCATGTTGGAAGACTAGTACAACTTTTGCCGTGCTGATTTTCTCAGTTTTAATTTTGTGATCAGAATGCTGTCAAATCGAGAATCAGCCAGGAGGTCAAGAAAAAGAAAGCAAGCTCACCTGAACGACCTTGAATCACAGGTATCAAATCGTGACCCATGATGCTTAAGTTAAACTCTAACTAAAATTAAGATTTTCATGCAAATTATTACACTGTCATATAGGTTACCCAGTTAAGAGCTGAGAATGAATCTTTGCTAAAGCGTTTGACTGACATGACTCAGAAATACAAGGAAGCTACCCTTGACAATAGAAATCTTACAGTTGACCTTGAGACTATGAGGCGAAAGGTATATACTTTTGTTGTTGTGAACTCTTAACTGCATCCAGCAATTTGTTTTGTTGCCATATGAAGGATTGTGATTTGCGAATCTGTTGATTATAGCTCTGCGGCTCTGCCACGGTCCATTTACATAATATTGTGCATCAGATGGAGCATTAATTTGTAGTTTTTTTTACTAGGCTTTGCACGTAAGATGATTCATGTATATTCTGAAAGATCGATACTTCTGCATGTAGACTAGCTCAGTTTTTACTTTTCTTTGGAGAACTCAACATAACAAAGGAAGCAATCTGGAATTTGACAATTTCCTAACTGTAATACCAAATATTACAATATCATTTTGCATTCGAGTTTCTGCTTCTCATGAAGGTGCAGGTAGGTCTCATGCTCTCCTATGAGTGAAAAGGAATAGTTTAGTTTAATATCTCATTATTCTTTTCTTCTTTTAATTTGGTGTTAAGAATAATGATGTTCTCTTACAGGTGTGAGGTGTTGTAAAAACGAAACAAAACATAAAAAGTGCGCAGACCATGTTGCAATGCTCCGAGAGTGTCTCACTAAACCTGTCGTTTTGGTCCTTATGGAAGGTCTGTTCTATCTCTTGAGAAGAACGATACCACTCATGAGGAGTCCAAACAGGGCACAATCATACATACATTTGTTAATGCTTGTGTGTGAGTATATGCACAACTTCTTTTTATGTCTCTGTAAAGGTGTTTTCAAAACATTCATGTACAGTTGTTACTCTCTCTCTGTCACTCACTCTCTGCAAACACTAGATATATAGTTTCAATCCTGTGTTCACAAACACTACACACCGTGAGAAACCAAAAGAAACATATATATTCAGGAACTTACAGTTTGACCCCTTTCACATATATAAACTGATTTTCTCTTTCTGTAACTTTGACAGTAGCTAATAGCCTAATACTAATATTTTACACAAAGATAATTGAAATACATTTCTACGTGAGGTACAAGTGAGAAACCACTTGCTTTATATTATTTTATGCAGGGCTGTAAATATAAATATAACTAGTACCATTTTTTAAAAATGTTATATTGATCAAGTGCTTGTGTTCAGGTCAATATAGCTGAGGAAGCTGTGAGGAGAGTAACTGGAACAAGCCTGCTGTTCTCCACTACATCCGACAAGCCCACAAGCAGCATGCCCTTTTCTTCATGTGTATCTGATGCAGCTTCTGCTGCTGCCTCCATTGAAGAGAACATGAGCCATTTTCTCCTGGCGCCACATCAAGATGACCAGATCAAGTCTGACCTCCCAAATGCAGCAATTCCTGTGCCCAGTGGGGAAATGGCCTCAACGCCAGCCTCTTTGCGCTGTTTGAGACGCGTTGCTAGCTTGGAGAACCTGCAGAAGAGAATCCATGGAGATTTAATACATTCTGAGACTGCATCTACTTTCTTAGAACCTGAAATTCCTGCCAATGATAAGTAGCACCAGGCATAAAGTTTGCTCTGTAACTGGCTTATAATGCTCCAGTGAGCTAAGTTTTTTGGTAATGGAGCTTGTAGACTATGTATCTGGATGCGATCTATGCTGAACTTTTGTATACTACCCTAAAAGTAAATAATCTGCAGTTCAGTCTTCCGGTTCTGTCTCTTTGCACTTCATAGCCTAATGAACATCATGCACAATGCACAAACACATATATGTCTGAACAGTACAGAGAACGCACAATGCACAAACAGATACATGTTTGTTGACATTTATATGAAGCTTGATTGCTATATTGCAAACAAATGTACCTTTTCTTTTCTGTTGGATATAAAAAGGGCTGGGGTTGTAGTTGAATGGCCATCTCTGATCAATCATCATGATGTCTGGAAGACTGCAACTATATGGCAAGTTGTTTTTTCCCCCTGTTTGGAGGCGAGGATAGCAAAGTAGGTTAGAATAGTTTAACGGAAGAGATGAAGGAAGCAAAGGGTACATGTTTTGGATCATTCTGGGGATTCTTAGGCATATATTTTTCTTCCACTAGAGACGCCTCGACAGGCTTAAATAGGATGTTCAGTTAGGAAGTTGGTATGCGAGCTCCTATCGGTGTTCCAGTCATGCGTTTCTCTGTTTAGGAATTTGGAGATTATTTATACTACTAAAAACTGTTATGAATATCATATGTATTCATCAAGAGGCCAATTGACCAATACACACACACAAGTATAGGAATAGCATTGTATAGGTAACTTCTTATACAACAGAGTAAATACACAGGTAATAATATATCTAACATCTCCCTCAAACTTATGATGGATCAACAACATGAAGTTTGGAGAGATAGAAGCTGTGTTAGGATCTGGTCTGTGCCTTTGTGAAGAAGTCTGTCAACCGAAGCTCCGAAGGCACATGCCAAATAGCAACAACCTGGTCATACACCTGTGTCCGCATGTGAGAAACATCAACACCAATATGCTTTGTAAGCTCATGCTTCATCAGATCTTTAGTAATGCTAATAGCATCTGTACTGTCAGACAAAAGAGGAATCGATACAAAAACATAAACACCAAAATCCTCAAGTAACCATCGTAGCCAAATAACCTCCGCAGTCAACAAAGCCATAGCTCGCAACTCAGTCTCAGTACTCGAATGAGAAAATGCTATATGCTTTTTAGTCTTCCAAACGATGAGAGAACCACCAAGAAAAACACAATAAGTAGATAGAGACCAGCGATTAGGTACTTTTTTCCACTACAATGCGACGCCTTGATAGGCACAAATCCTTGTTGATATGTCTAGGAGGTTGATATATATGTAGCTACTTATCCAGTCATTTCTATCACAAATCCTTGCTCAAGTATATGGTATAGCCCATTGCCAAAGACATTATCTGTAAATGTAATGATGTAATTTGTTGGCCAATTTCTAGACCTCATTAAGCCTTTTTTCATACAGTTGACAATCACTTGATTTCCATGTGCAGTGATGGTCCAAATTAAGCTACTTAAAAAGATTGTTTGCTCTTTGCTAGGTGTGCTGATTCAGTTTATACTTCTGTTCTTCCTTGTTGTGCACATTATTCCAGTCTTGATCACTTTGCTTCCTGCTCTTCTCTTCTTATGGCCTAACTGGTTTAGTCCAATACTGGTTTCCTTTTCACCACATCATATATCTATGAGGTTAGCATACCCAACTTAGTTCACAAAATAAGCATCTTGTGTCTCGAACCAATTAGACATGAGCTGAATTTCTAAGCTACCTGTTTTGGCAGTACTGGCTTGTTCCTTTCTTGCTGTCCAGGTCAAATCACATGGTTTTGCACTAAGGATTAATGCGAGTAACAGCTTTGGCAAGTTGCAAGAGACAAGAGAGGCAAAGTTCAGTTAGTTGAATTTAGGGGAACATTCCTCTGCATTATGACATGACTCGTATGGTTTTTTCTTCATTACTGAGTGTAACTGCTGACAGCAACTAACCTTGGCTTTAAATTGTGAACTGACGGTCTGCTTGAAGAGTGTTTCTGATTATTCTGCTTTTACAAAAGCTTAAGGCACTGTTCTAAAGTATTGTAGTAGCTATTAGCTTTTTCTAAGGTATTCAATTAAAACAAAATAAAGAAAAAAAATAAAAATACCATTATATCTCCACAGATAATGCAAAGGAAAAATAGGAAATGGAGAAAAAGAGAAAAAAAACCATGTTAAGAAGCCAACACGCTCTAAACGGCTTTTGGTTTCTAGAAGACAAAAGTCATCATTGTTTAGAATGGGGCCTAAAGTTGCATGGTCGTGAAGCTATTGTAGTTATTGATGGTTAGTTGTGCGAGACCATGTGAAGTTCACATCATGGTGTATGATGAGTATTTGACTTTGTTGTGCAAATATTATCAAAATTTGAGTTTTGATTTTAGGAGTTTGCGAAATTTCAAAGTTGATGTCAGTGCAATTGGTATGCGGGATTGGTCAGATCGCTGGGAATAAGCAGTCACACCGATGGGCCAGTCAGATAGGCCGTTGGTTCGCGGTCTGACCGATGCAGTCTGACTACTATGGGGAGTGCGGTCAGACAGGTGTCTTGAGGGCAAACATGTTTGGCATATCCTAAATATGCCTGAGATATTTAGAGAGGTTTTGGAGAGGCTTGACATGTTTAGAGTACTTAAGACATGTCTAGAGTGTTGTTGAAAATGTATTTTGAGTTGAGTTGAGTCCAAGTCATGGCTTGGGAGTCATGAGGTGTTGTGTTGATCGAGTTGTATGATACATTATTTTGACTAATATGAGTCAAGTGAATAGAACTTAAGCTCCAAATCAGATTACTTTGTCTTGAGATATATAGGTGGCTTAGAGAATATTAGCGGTCAACGATAATGGACCGGGACTAGGTGGGAGAGCTGAGGTCCGTGTGGTCGGGTAAGTCTGGGTAAGGCTACGTGGCTCAAGCGGAAAGCACATATAAGACAAGGGTTGTGAAGGACGAGTTGGTGCATATGGTGCGCCGAATGACGAGGCCAATGCACGTAGGATGGTTCGAGGGCGTCCGAATGCATAAAAAAAAAGACGGCTAGTCATTGGGCATTACAGGTTACGTATCAAAGCATGTGAAGACGCTTTGATGTGAATGTGAAGGGGTTAAGGAAAGGTGCCTGGAAATTTTGTTAGGAGTATTTTGGTACTTGGTCAAATACCAAGTTAGTGCCTTAATCAAAACTACAGCGAGATGAGGCATAAAGGAAAAGTGGTTTAGGTCAATGTGAGCCGAGATTGCTAAGTGGATCAATCGCTGATAGTTTAGCGGGTTGTGTTTTGTAAATACTTTGAGGTGCGTGCATAAGTATGTAAAACCATGTATAGTATTGGGTTAATGGGTTATGTGTGTACTCCATGAAGAGGGAGCTGTGTCCTTCATGAGTAGAGTGGATGTAAACATTCATCTTCAAGTGAAATAAAGATCTAAATTTCGTTCAAGTGAGTTTTACCATGAATTCTTCTTGTATTTTTGATTTGCTAATTTTCTTGTTTGGATTTCCTTTCTCTTGGTCTTACTGTGATCCATGATGAGTAAGAGATAAAAGATAAGTCTATTGATCAATCTTCACTCATCTAGATCACCCATATAGCAAGATTCAAGATTAAGCCCAGCTTTACTTATTCTTGGCTCAAATTTGGGTTTTCGTAGTCCAGATAGTTTAAGCCTAAATCTATGTCTAGATTAGCTTACTATGACATATAAGAGTAATCTAGATCATCCTCTTAATTAGAAACTCCTCGAGCAAGAACTAATTTGGATTTTAGGGTTTTGAGTGTTCTTAAGACCAAGATTTGATTTTTTTTTTCATTTAGTGAACCTGATCTCAAGAACCTTATAATTCTTGATTCGTTTAGGTTCCTTTTAGCTTGAACAAGTCTTATACAAAATTTGGGGATGTTTGGATGAGATTTGAGCAAGTTCTTGATATTTGAGTTGTCCCAAGAGGTTTTCTGAGAACAGGTGACGATCAGACCAACCGTGGCAGTCAGATCGAAGTGATGCCTGCGGTTAGACCAGCCTTTGATGGCTATTCATTGCTTCTTTTATTTCTTTAGCTTGTTAGTTTTTGTCTATGCTTGTTAGCTTGATGAGCACGCATGTCGACTGGAGTCGAATGTGGGCGGACAGGGAGGCACGACGGCATTATGCCAACTGAGCAACCTCGGTTCTCTGAATGGGTTGTTTCTAACTGATTGCGATTATTCGACGTATGTTTCAGCCTACTACTATCTTGTACCTTTGCTTGATTACGAGTTGATGTTGTTGACATATATGGTCGCATTCTTTGTGTATCATGATGCCAGAGACCTGTCGGTTTACACCCCCAAAACCAACGGTTGCCATGAACTAACACACAGGCCTCCCTCTCACTTTACTCAGGTGTATCCTTCAAAGAAGCATTCAACAGAAAGCTTCATTGGATATAAGAAAAATGAACCCATACATAGAAAGGGACCTTTTGTTTGTCATCATTTTTTTCATTCACGCACATAAACTCTCATCAATTCAAAGAACATGAAGAGAATGGAGGTAGAGATGCTAGTCTTGAAGAGGGAAGTATTTTGCAACCTGATGCATGAGCATTTCCTTTGCTCTGCTAAAAACAGACCAGACATGAGTCCTCATTTGGTGGAGCTGAGTCTGAAACCTGAACAGCCACTTCTGTACTAGCAGGCCACAAGTGAGCCAGACATGTCACTGTACAGTGCAGTGTCTTCATGTTGTGCATGGAGCTCTTCTGATGATTGGCCTCTAAAAACAAGAACTCTCCTGATTGGTCGATGGGGAGGACAAGTTATATAGTACTAACAAATAGTACTGTGACTGTTGCTACCTGCAGTTTGTCGCTTTGCTGAAACAATTACAGAAAACAAGATTAGTAGAGTGGTAGGTGATCAGCAATGAGCTTTACCTCTACTACCTTTTCAGGTTATGGCCTTTTGGGAGCCAGCTTGATCAAACTTATCTAGCCTTTTGTTTAATTAGGAGTTGTTGTCATATTCTCTTCTCAAAAGGAAGTTCAAGGCTTAATGTTAAAAATAATCTTGACTTCGAGTCCATGTCGTAGTAGAGTCCGTTTCCATATGTAACTTAAGTTGAAGTTGAGTCCAACTTGAAGTACGAATCGAAATAGGAGTAGGAGAGTTTTATCCCTGTATATTGGGAAGACTTGTACCCAGTTTTGTAAGCAAAGGAGGAAAAGTAAGAAAGAGGGGGAGCAAATAAGAGAATAAAGAAATTCAGAAATTTCTTCTGTGTTCTCTCAGATTATTTGCGATGTGCGCGTTTTCTTCTAGGGTCCATGCACTGATGAATGCATTCAAATTCCAAACCCCATCTTTTTCAAAAGAAAGTAGTGACTCTTTTTTGAAGGCACAAATCATACGTGATTCCTTGATATAGTGGCATGGTTTTCGTGTGTTCATTAGCTCTGGAGAGAAGATGGGGGTGGGTAGTAAACAGAGCATGCATGAGTTTTTTCCCTTCGTTTTTACCAAAGAAAACATATTGACCAACAAATTAATTCAAGATTATTTTATTATCTTTCTGTTAGATCTTATTATTTGCTTCTCCTTTTCCATGAGAGAGAGAGAGAGCGCGCGCTTCCTGTTTGAATGACTCGGTAAATGCATCACATTATTGTACATTCACTGTTTTCTTCTTGTTAGCAACCAAAATGAAAATTCTCTTTAACGTTTCTTTTGAGAAATTATGGCATTAATACCCCCTCTCTATTGTTTTTTTCATTTGTGTCAAAATTTCCAGCTCTTTTTATTAAAATTGTGCTTTTCCACTCTTCGACAAGATTCAGTAATTTCATGCAGCCTATCGTAAAATTAACTATCTAGGTATGCATACTGCTAATTCATTTCTCAATATAATGCTAACATACTAACTCTGCGTGTGAGCAGTTCGATCCGATCAATGTGTACATCATGTTTAGCATATGGTACATCCCAGGCAGCTACACACACACACACAAAAATAAAGAAAGCAAACAACCTAACATTCACATAATATACATACATGCATGATACATCTCCATATTCTACGAAAGAATTTCTTCTCACGAGCAACCCCCTAAACTTCTCGCAAATCTTGGCAGCTGTGCCAAGCCCTAACTACATCCGCTAGCTCCACCCTCAGCTCCTCCCACCCAAACCCTTTACCATCTCCATCCCCGTCGTCCACCTCCAGCCGCAGCTCGACGAGCATCAGCGGTGGCGCCACCTCAGACATCTCCACCGACATCGCCGCGAGCCTCGGCAACCCCCCTAGCGGCAGGCACTCCACTCCTTTCTTCCCCACCACCACGTACCCGAGCTTCCAGCCCGCCCGGCCGAGCTGTTCCAGCGTCTGCTCCGGCGACGCCGTCGTCATGAACCGCTTCTCTCTGATCCTTTTGCTCTCGCCGAACAGCCCGGATAGGTCGAGCCCCGGCGACATGGTTATGATGTCGAAGGCGTTCAGCGCCGGCGCCTGGAACGCCAGCGCGCGCTCCGGCTGGCCGTTGAGCAGCCCGCCGAGCTGCGAGTCCAGGCTGAGGGACCGCTTGAACCATGGGTGGGTCGCCAGAGACTCGACGGCGACGCGGGTCGCCGGGTTCGGGTCGAGAAGGCGGCTCACCAGCCGGCGCGCCGGCTGGGACACCCACTGCGGGAACTCATACTCTCGCCGGTGTGCCTTCCGGCACATGTTGGCGATGTTGGAGTCGTCGAAGGGGAGGTAGCCGGCGAGGAGGACGAAGAGGATGACGCCGCAGGACCACGCGTCGGCCTTGGCGCCGTCGTAGGCCTTGCGGCGGAGCACCTCCGGCGCGGCGTAGGCCGGGGTGCCGCAGGCTGTGTGGAGGCGGCCGTCGTCGCGGAGCGAGTCCGGGAGCGCGGAGAGGCCGAAGTCGGAGACCTTGAGGTTGCCGTCACCGTCGAGGAGGATGTTCTGCGGCTTGACGTCGCGGTGCGCGACGCCGTGGGCGTGGCAGTAGGAGAGCGCCGCCACGAGCTGTACGAACACGCGGCGAGCGGCGTGCTCCGGGAGGCGGCGCCGCGGGAGTGCGGCGAGCCTGGAGAGGAGGTCGCCGCCGGGCGCCAGCTCCATGACGAGGTAGATCCTGGCACGCGTGGCGAGCACCTCGTGCAGGCGGAGCACGTGCGGGTGGCGCAGCCGGCGCATGGCCGCCACCTCCCGAAGGACGCACGGAGCCATGCCCGCCGTGCCCATCACCTCCGCCTTGTCGAGCACCTTCAACGCCACCACCTCGCCGTCGGCTACCGAGCGCGCCAGGTAGACCTTGGCGAACGTGCCGCGCCCGAGCAGGCGGCCCAGCTCGTACTTGCCGAGCAGCGGCGCGCCCTTGCTGCTCTTGCTCTTGCTCTTGGCGTCCATGGAGTCCATGCACAAGAGCACCAACCAAGAACACCTCAAGGTTGGTGCCTTAGGTTATGTCGATGTGCTGTGCGTCCGGCATTAGGTGAAGGTGCTGGGGTGTTGCGTTTATATGGGTGAGTTGGCTGTGCAACTTGCCGTTTTAGTTTGTTTAGTTAACTAGGGTTTTGGGTTTGGTTAACCATGGTTAATTACTGATATTAGCTAGGGTTGGTATTATCCTGTTCAAAAGTGCTATAGTTTTTGACTTTTAGCTGATTGCGAGAGAGATTGAGAGAGTAAGGAACACCCGCATTAAAAAACTACTCCATTTAAAACGGCTCCTACAGTACAAACGGTTTATAGAAACCACTTTGAAAGGTTATTCTATTCAAAAACAGACTTCTAAAAGCCAGAAGTTATTTGGAGTAAGATCTAAGAGAGGGGAGTAGAGATCCAACCTGTAGAACAGGAAACTTGGGAGTAGCTTCTGGGTATTGATTGTGCGTGGAGGTTTATGTGTACCGAGTGCGTGCGAAAAGTTGTGCAAGCTAGTCGTCTGATGTGAACAAATTATTGCCTTTTAAATATGTCTAGATTAATAATTTAGTCGCTATGTTATTTGTTTTAAGCAGAATGTTTTAGCTAAGGTAAACTTTTTGGGGCATACGTGAAATCCGTTTGTGTGCATTTTATCATTTTTTTTTGAAGAAAATTGTGTGGATTTTATCACTGTTTTTCTGGTTTTGAAGCGGTGTGGGTGAGGTTTTCATTGTGGTGTTGGCAGGTTGCAATTGGGCCCTGATATTTGTGAGGGCCATATAAGCTAAAGCTGGGGCCACCCATGCTGCTTGCTACTAGCCCTAGTGGTGCCCCTGGCTTTTCAGAAGGCCAATATCCCATATGCCTTTGCCTGAACCTGAAGAGAACAAAAATATCGATGGATTCCCTGGCCTCTGTTTAAAAACTCCAATCCGTGTGAAGCACAGTGATAAAAAAATTCCTCAATCAAAGAGACCCCAAGTGTTTTTAGAGGAACCCCAAGTTTTTTTAGAGGAAGTTGAGAGCCTGTTCTTTTCGGCTGTCGCTTATAGCTTTTGGCTGTTTATGGTACAGATTACGGAGAGACAGATACTCACTTACAATTTTGGCTGGTACAGATGTTGAGCTTTTAACGTGTAGATCGTTTAACTTGTAGACCTCGTCTTAAGAAAATACTCCGTTTAAAAGTTAGTTACTATAGCAAAAGCCAAAAGCTGTCAGCTTTTGACTTAAAGAACAGGCCCTGAAAGCTTTATTGAGTACTCACGAACCACCCTACAATCCTCCCTAAGAGGAATACTCCCCCTATTATGAGCGGGGGAATGCGCGCGCGGAGAGGCCATCCACGTCGGCGTTTTGCCTCCGCGCGCTCGCTCCGTTCGCCGCGTGTCTGGCCGAATTTCGGTACGGTCGGGAGACCGTTTTTACGAAAAAGTCCCTGCATTTTTTCGAAATTACATAAAGATCCTTGATCTTCGCGAAAAGATCCCTGCCAATTTTTGAAAACACTTTTTTTAAAACACCCCTCCACTTCACCGAAATTTTGTATACTTTGCAGGATAGCGCCCCGCGGTTTTCTAAATTATGTACGGGTCCTCGTTTAGTTACATACATGTCCTCAATTTTTACAAAAGACCTTTGACTTTTTTGAAAATACGTATGTGCCCTCGATTTTTTTTAAAAAAACTCCTCACGAATTATCGCTTCTTTTACTTCGGTACACACGATGGCTAATGCGGCGTGACGCCGCGCCTATGAGGCTAGTTGTTAGGAAACGATGGCACTTATCTGGCCTCTCTAGAGTTCATGAGACTGTCCGAAAGCTAGCCTAGATTTGATATCAACTGCACAAAGGCCCAAATTAATTTTGCTATGATTGATATATGAGTACGAAGCTTTTCCATTTTGACGATCATATTTCGAAGTTTTGTCTATCAAATACGTTTTGTTCAATAGATTCTAGTGTCAAAAATCAAAATAGCAGGAGTCCGACTCAGGAACAGAGCGAATTGCAAAATATGAAAGAGAAAAATATATAATGTGTTAAACAATTAATTATACGATTGCGATTTGCGATGGGTATTATGAACCTACACGCTTGAGCTCTTATGCCACAGCTTGATTTGATTCAATCGGCTCGATTAATTTGTCTGCAGGTTCCTAATCAAAAGAATTAATAGACTGAGCCAATGGTAAAAGGTGTGTCCTGTCAAGAGCTTCGACCGATCAACATGTCTAAATTCACACTCGAACACACACAAAGTTGCAAGAACAGAGTAAGAACATAAGAGTTTTTGCGTTGCTAGAAATCTGACAGTGTTTTCTGTTGCATTAGATTGCGACTTAAAGAAAATCATAGTCTAACTCTGGTGGTTAAGTCACCCTTATTATGCGCCACTACCTGCATGATTCCACGGACCCAAGCTATGATGTGCACGACGCTAACAAAGCGGAGAACGTGCTCTTGCGTGGATTGAGCACGCGTCGAGTATTTTCGACTGTTACAACAACTCTTCGACCACAACCGCTACGACTACAACCAAGGCCGCTACGACTCATGACCAGTAGCTCTACGACTACACAGCAACTCCACAACTGCTACAGTACTCTACGACCGCTACAGTAAATATGCGACTGTATCAGTACTCTACAACTTCGACCATGAGCTACGACTTTTGATCACGGTGAACATGCTGGATTATTCAACATACCGATGCCGTGCTTGTTCATTCATCTCTGCTAGCTTTAGTGCTTCGTTAGCACTCAATGGCTATCTTCTCAGCTGGTGATTAGTCCAAACTTGTTAGTATTAGTCCAAACATGTTTACTTCCATCGTGGGTCATGCTAGTACTACCTTGCATTGGTCGAAAAGGACTTGTACATTGAGGACGAGAAAATTAAAGAAGCTGAGAGGAGATGGAAGCTGGCGAGAATGCATGGATCTATATGTTAAGTTGGTCTTGTCTTAATGTCCTGATCAATCAGACAGTTTGTATATCTCTATTTCATCTACCTAGTATCACAACAGTTTTTTTTTTTTGGGAAAAATGAGGTAGGGAATAGCTCTTAATTTTTGTTAGCAATTAAAAAGCTGTTGCCTAGAATATGGTCTTTATATGCCTTCTTCTCGTTGGCAGCATCCATTTTGCTAGCTCTGGGGAACTTACTTTCTCTTCCATCAAGGGGAGAATCAACAATATCGGAAACAAAAGCATGTGGAAAAGAGGAATTCCCCATTAATTAACAAAACTGGAGAAGTGGCATATCTACATCTTTCATTAATCTAAACACAACTGCCAGAGAGATCATGAGGCAGGAATAAAGCACGGTCCACTCTTTAGCTTTTACACATATGTGGCTGAAGATCACAATCTAACACGACTATACATTGCAAACACATAGAAATTTTAATGGAAAACTAGATAAGATCATCACGAGCATTCTCATTTTTCCATCAAGTGACAAATGGTTTGTCCTTAATGGCTAACCACTACTCTTAGCTAGACCTGCATGCGCTCCAGATCTCAAGGATAAGGACAGGGTATAAAATTGAGCACTAGATTGAAGTCATTTGTCACATTCCCAATTTGTGAACGCATATCAATGACTGATCGAAGATGGACTTATACAGCACATTGCTTGTACTTACCATGAAGAATTGTAGCTACGATTGGGTCTATACTTTTGCACGATCTGTTGTTTGTTCCAGACACTAGGACCCAGGCTTTGGCATCATTGATTACTACATTTGCCCATGTCCCTATTGTTATTAACTGGTAGTGAAGAAAGCAAAGCTGATTGGTGAGTGGTGACAAAGCAGATGAGATATTTTCTGGGAAGGCATCTTGGCATGGTTCTATTGTACCAATATGTGCCTAAGTGCCTTGTTCAACATGTATATGAATATTCCCCAACTTGACTGTCTTCATTGACAAGTAAAAGCATGTAGGAATTGTTTGGATTGTATCAGCTTTTGGGGAAAACATACGATAAATTTGTTGTGTTCTCAATGGAGGTTTTCTTACCTCCGTAGTGCTGACCTTCCCTGTTTGATCATCTAAGATTAGCCCTTTTAAAGTTAGGTGATATTTATGCATGAGATTTTGTCAAAAATATAGTTTTTGACGCAGATATATTAATGCATGAAGTTAGTCAAGCGCTGAATAATAAGGCATATTAACTGAAGGTGGCTACTCTCGGACAAGTTTACGTTGGTTCTTGTCTGAAAGAGTTTTGAGTTATACTGCACATGATGAAGGAATGCGGGTAGGCTACGATAGCAGAAAACAAAACTTTTCTACCGCGCACACCAAGACATCATGCTAAGGAGGGATCATGGATCGTTACCACTAGACGCGCAGCGCAGCGGAAGAAGAGTTGGAGAAGCCGATCCAACCACGCGCGTCGAGGTAGTAGTGGAAGTAGCCGATCGTCCCGAACAGATCGTCTCCTCCACGCGATCAACCACACCACGAGCGGATCCAATCAGAGGTTGTTGATGCCGATCAACGCCGCAACGAGCAGCGCCTCCACCGGTATCCACACGTCCGGGGCTTGAACGCCGATCGCGAGTGTACCAGCACTCGCGAGCGGCTAGGGTTTGGCTCGGGAGGTGGCGGCTAGGGTTTGGTTCGGGATTAACAGAAAACTGCACCCATCAGCCCCTCGCCTCTATATATATATACCTCCTCACTTGGGCCTCGTGGACCGAGGCCCAATAGGAGTCTATCCAGATCTCTATCCGAATTGAGCCCACATCCGAATCGCATTCGAATTAGTGTTCCAACCTGTTAAGTGTGCGACCCTGTAGGTTCACGTATACTTGGTCGCGACCCGGAAATGCCTTTCCGGTCACCCTGTTAATAGCTGCCTCTAGTAAGACATATTAACCCCAAAGTATACGTAAAGATCATATCGGCTGAACCTGTAATGTTCTCATGTACGAATCCCTTTGCCTCACGATATAGATTGAGCTCAAGGCAAGACCTGTGTCATCCTCTTAATAGCTCAATCACTCTCTCGATTCTGTGATGGATTATAAACTTGTGATTGACTCCTCAATCACCTTGGCATGGCCATGCACTTTCATAATCCATTACATCGAGGGGCCCAGAGATATCTCTCCCATAAGGAGGGGCAAATTCTATCTTGATCATTCATATCCCACTACATGTTTCATGGCAAACCCGAAGACTACTTTTATGACTACCCAGTTACGGAGTAGTGTTTAGTAGTCCCAAAATAAGCTATTATGCATGTTGGGAACCATGATGATCTCAAGTCTAAGGATTCTACATAAACACTACTTGAGATCAACTGATGACACATGGAATCTCTGCAGTGTCTCATTGTGGGTCTATCCAACATATGTTCACTAACACATGTCCATATTATTGATTTGGTATCACCATACCATGATCCATGAGACATGATCATCAATCAATACATATGCTGATCTTTGAATCATATTTGTTCCTCATATGATATATGATCAGGGATCATTTAGAAATAGCAACATTTTAGCATTAAGAGTCTCATGAATAAGTCACATACTCATTGATCAATAATGATAATGTCTATTTCAAGGAACAAAGTAATGCATCATAAACATAGTATGTGATATATATAACATCTCCATGTTGCCTCTAGGGCATATCACTAACACATGATGCTCATTTATGGTGAAATCAGGTTCAAGTTGGTTATAGACCTGTAAACGAAAAAAGGGAAAGGTTCATATTTTTGTTTTGTAGCTCTATTTGATTCTTGGTAATTAAGTTTCAAATTTTCTATGGCGATTCTAAAAGAGCATAAGCTTGAAATTTCTGTTTCGGGTTATTTGTCATTTTTAATGAATAAACTGTTTTTTTGTGATCCCCCAATGTCAAGGGACAAGTGGAGCACAAACGAGAGTGACCTTGAAGATGTCTCTTGATCTATTGTCCATTCGTTGAGACTGACATAGTTTTCAATCACGACCATAGTTGATGCCTGTTTGATATAGCTGCGGCTTATGCCTGTTTGCGATTTTGGTTGATACAGATATTGGGCTTTTAACGTGTACTACAATTAATTTGTAGACTCCGTCTTAAAAAAATACTCCGTTTGAAAGTTAGGTATTGTAGTAAAAGCCAAAAGCCGCTTTTAGAAGCCGTAAAGAACAGGGCATATTCACTTCTCTTGGGATGTGGTTGTTTTCTAGGATCATGGTTCTTCCGCCTATTCCGTCAAGCACACCTTACTAGCAAACTTATTTTTGCGAGGAATTAGTAAAGTTGGGTAACATTTGGTCCTGTTTGGGTGATACTCAATAATAGACTCGAGTCCAATCAATTTTATTGTTAGCTTACAATAGGAAGGAGAAAAATGAAGTTCTTCTTTTGTTTAGGCCGTATTCAATTCTTGGTAAGTATAGTTGTCGGACCTCGGGTTAGCAAACCCTGATCCTCTGTGATTACACCGCACTATTCCCTGGATCAGTAGATAGTGCTCACAGATACATTACTGTATATCAAAAACATATTATGCGGAAGCGTAAATAATACAGTAATACTTACTCATGGGCCGATTAGGCCGAAAACGATAAAATGCAGCAGCGGAAACTTTCACACAGATGGGACCCGCAGGACTTGCCCACAGGCAGCCAACTGGGGCTCGTGACCTAGTCCATGGCCTCTTCGTCTTCCAGCTCTGTCGACCCCTTTTTAGTGCCGCAGGGTTTGGCATTCCTGTTCTCTCTAACTGAGTGATGGTAGTTAAGCAAGAATGAGTAGGATGATACTCAGCAAGCCACCACACAGAATGCAATAATAATAGATGCAAGGCTGTCAAAGGAGGCTTGAGGATCTTTTATTTGCTTAATGCGACATTTGCAATAATCATAATTAAAATTCCTATGACTTGGCATCTTATAAACATGCTTTAAAGAGTTTGAAATTGTGCAATAAGTATAGCGGTGTCGGTTCCATCTACCGATTACATGGTTCCATCCACCTATGCTAGGTTTTGATCATTATGCCACTTTCATATTATCAATCACGCTGGAGTACGTCCCTCCAAGAAAAATTCAAAATCAGAGTACATCCCTCTGATAGGTTTTTATCCCACCCACAAAGGTTTTTGAAATAGAGCTAACTCGAGGAAGCTTTCCGTGTCCGCCCTTGACCGCGGGCACGGCTATTCGAATAGTTGTATACTCTGCAGAGTTTGTACATCTTTACCCACAAGAGGTAATCGTCCCGATGGTTCTACATGATTCCTTAGCCATGCAGATCGAGAGACTACCACGAGGCCTTTACAATACCTCGCTCTCTAGCATCTCACTCCTATGGGGTTGCTTCCATAGGTTGTGCGGGATGTCACCACAGGTTGGCGCACTCGGACTCCACTCTCCACCATACGCTAGCCTCGGTGACGTCACCTATATCCGATGTCCCATTCCACGGGGGCTTTTATTACCCGCCTACACACGTTCTCCGTGAAATGGCTAGAGAGTTTAGTAAATTATTCAGCCAAGCCTACAGTTTGCCAGCTTGTGGTTGTACTGTTGTACACGGAGGGTCATCACAGGATTAAGTCCTTAATTTGTCCGGGCGGTTCATTCCACGAACCACAATTCTTGTGTTACATCCACACCTTGTGTTACATCCACACCCACCACTCTTACCATCCGCCCAGACTGGTAAAGCAGATTTTTAGAGTTTTGAGAAGCATAACTTAAGTTATCATAAATAATCAGCCACGTACATCCCGTGACTGTCCCCAAAACCAGTTTTCATATTTAAAGATTGATGATCAGGGCCACTAGTGCCCTGGACTTGTCAAGACTAGCACGGCATTAATATGACTTATAGCTAGTAAAGTGATTATTAACATCTAGGGTGACAATGGTCAGGTAATTCAAGTATCAAGGGATGGCATAATAAATTTAATACAACATCAAGTGGGCATGTAGCTACCTTAAGCTTTGACATATATTTGCATAATAAATTAAGCATGCAAGTTGATAGTTTAAGAGAACATAATTTTTGCATAAAATGTAGGATCAATATGATCAAAGTGATGACTTGCCTTGCTTGATTTACCGCGGCCTTGATTGCTCAAAGCTGCATGGTCAATGACCTTAATTCCCTAGTCTTCGCTTTTACCCAGTCTTACTGTTTGAATCCGTCACCTTGTCGAGTCTTCAAATTCTAATACGCAGCAAGGAAAAGAAAGAACAATAAACCAAACACTTCAAATGCCCGATTAAATTTAAATTGCAACTTATTACGATTTGGGGATAGAAAGAGAATTCGGATTAGCGCGCCATGAACACAGCGGTAGCTGGGTTTGAGTAGGAGAAAGAGTTGTCTGACTAGCTTTACCGTGAGGGAAAATTTTAGGATAATGAGGATCAGAATGATTAAGTAACTTCAGGCATTTATTCATTCTGGAAAAAGGTAGTGGCCAAACCTAGCTGATTTGGGGGAATTGCGAGGCTCGATTGCATCGATTTCCTATTTATCAAGAAAGTCCCATGAGCCAGGCAAGGCTTATGGACAGATAAAAGAGAATATCGGGGGTAGTGTAGAGAAACATGATTTTTATGATTTTAGGATACGGATACGTAAGATGAGTATATTTGTATACGCGGTGTAACTTTGATATTTCATGCGGCACTATTTATCTAAGATGGCAACAGCCAAAGCAATGAATCAATATTTTTAATAACTTAATTAAGGTATGGAGTTAATCATTTAACCAACTATTATTATGGACAAGTTTGGTTATTTTACTAATTAACCACTCTAAAAAAATAGTCGGACTTTTATTGAGTGAGTGAGTCATGAATTAACGGGGATTGCCTCGATGGAGCTAATCCTTTTATTATTAATTACTTCCAACTATTATATTTGAACATTGAGATAATGTTTGGAGATTCGGACGTAGGGCAAGGGCTATTTTATACACTAATAAGAGAGATGATAGGATTTTAGAGATGAGCATCTCCTGATTAATATTTTATGTGGCAAGACCTTGTTAAATCTATTTGCTTAGTCTGTGTAAATAGGTTTAGGTCGACGGGTGAAAGATAGTGTTTAGACCACTTGAGCTTTCGATAGAAGGTGATATTAAGATTCGATTTGCTTGAACATCAAATTTGAGAGTATTAAAATTATTTCTATAAAGCCTTAAATATGAAGCTTTAACTATCTAGGATCAACTTCTAGCAACTTTGAATTGTAAAAGATGGTTTCTTAATTATTTTCACATATTTGATTTTTAACATCGATATCCATTGAATTCATGTTGATTACTTGTCATCTGGGAATAGACCATGCATATTTTTGTTCTAGTTTTACATATAGATTATTATGTTATATTATGTATTCATGAAATTTATTATGGACAAGTTTTTAGTTGTAAACCTCCATTATAATTGCTATCCACTTTCACAAATTATATTTTATTTACCTTGATCAAATGGGGAAATTTTAAATACAGTTTTAGAAGGAGTGGAAGAGCACACTGAGGCGTATGGGTTTGAGGCCAAGCTTCTAGTCGGGCCCACCATACAGAGGCACAGGAGGAGGGCCTTTTGGCTGACTGAAACAGAGCCAAGGGGGGCAGAGACAAAGAAGACAGGGGAGTTGGGGTGGCGCTAGAGCCAGGCGGTGTCGCCGGCGGGGGACGGCCGGGGAGGAGGCGGCTACCGCCAAAATGAGTTGCCCAATCTACAAGGAGGCTCCTGGGGCAGAGGATTCGGCCGAGTAGGCATCTAGGCACACGGATAGCAGCTTTAGGCGGCTGGCGGTGAGGGAGAAATGGGGCGCCAGCGGTTGGATGGGAGGGGGAGGGAGAAAGGGTGTGCGTGAGCTTGAGTGGGGTACAGGTAACTTACCAGAGCAGCCGATGCGACCGGAGGGAGACCGACGTGGGCTGGCGGCGAGCACGGGCGGCGGCGCGGGGAGACCACCGTGGAGGGAGGAGCTCAGGCGATGGGGAGCTTGGCTAGCGGTTGGAGAAGATTCATGGCATCACGGAGATGCTCTCCAAGTGGGGAATCGAAGGGAGCTCGATCGAGGAGGAAGTAGCGCGAGCGGCGGCGGTTTCGGCCGGGGATGGGGAAGATGGCCGTCCCAGCGAGCTCGGTGCACGCAAATCCGATTAACTCGGAGGGGGAGTAGCTGGGGAGTGGATACACGCCATGACGCACTCAATTTGGATAAAGAGCCGTCGTGGTGGCCGGAACGTTGTGAATGCGCCGGCGGCCATCACTGGAGCTCGACTGAACACAAGAAAAGAGAAAAGGGGAAGCTTTGGGGAAGCAGGGCAAGCCCGAGGGCTATTTATAGCCGGCGGTGGTCACTGTGAAGAAGCTGTAACCGACGACCGGGGCACATGGCGCGGCATGGGCGACGGCGTACTTCGTCATGGCGCGGCGCGCTCGTAGGGGAGTGGCGCGGGGAGTAGGCCGGTGGTAGGCTCATGATTGCGCGTACGGGGGTGGGGTCGCGGCGGCTGTAGCCGGTGGGCTGGCCGAAGCAAGGGCCGTCGGCCTGGGCGGTGGCGCCGTGAGCAGTGGGAGGAGGAAGGAGCAACGGGGAAGAAGAGTGGGGGCGCCGGGTGGGCTGAGCAAGATGTGGGCCGGCTGAAAAAGAAAAGAAAGGCAGCTTGGGAGAAAAAGAGGTGGGCCGGGGAAAAAGAAGAGAAATGGGCCTGGTCCAAGAAGGATTTTGATATTTTTAGGAATTTTCAGATTCGGGTCTTGCAACCATATTTTTAAGTTTGAAACTGGGATCAATTTTTTTGGGTTCAACAACTTACTTTTAAGATTGTCGAGTACTTGGGAAATAATTCTTAATTTTTCGAATTTAGAATTTTTCACATATACAAATTTGGATGGGAGAGGTTTTATATAAATTTTCAATTTCTATTCTTGGCTTTGAATGACTAGATTTCAATTTTTAAAGTTGAAATTAGAACTTCCATGGAGATTTGGACTTTCAAATTTTAAACTTTAGATTTTTGGTTCTTGATTCCGAAGTTTGAATTTTTTTTATATTAATCGGGCCTTTCGGCAAGAACCAACTCAATAAATTTGAACTTTACCAAAAACTTTTTGAGAAGCACTAAAAAAACGATTAAAGGATTTTAAGATTTTTGAAATTACACTAGCTCCCTAATTGGGATGTTACAATAGTTGCATGATTTTCTTGAGAACAAGCATGAATTTTCCATTTTGGGTGTTTGTTATTTTCTCTCAATCGTCATTCTTTTGAGAAATTGACATGTCGGGGTTCATGATTTCAAAGCACAAGTGGGAGACAAAGGAGAGCGCGACTGAAAACACCAACAAATCTATTGTTCATCTCTCGAAATCGACTTAGCTTTCAAGGAAGATAAAAATCGCCACCAAATATATCAAATTCGTATATTGTGTCCCGTTGTTCCTTTCTATAGACGATCATCCTGGTATCGTAGACTCTGTCCGGCACAATTCAATGCGTTTTGTCTCTGGAATCTACTAGCACTCCAAATTTCAGTATCTGAAATATACGATTCAATCTCGGTGTGTCAACATTGGTTCTGTTCAAAAGTGACGTAGTTTTTGACTGATTGTAAGAGAGATTGAGTAAGGACACTTGTGTTGAGAAGTTATTCCATTTAAAATAGCTAAAGTAACTATTACAAACAAATTATAAAAAACACTTTAAAAAACACTTAATTCAAAAACCGACTTTTAAGAACCAAAATCCCGTTTGATTGAAACTGGGCTAATGATGCATCAACTTTCACGCCGAATGATTGGTGGGCCCACTTCCCCTCCATCTGCCGCCGTTGTCCACAAGTTTCAGGGGGTGTGGGCCCGGAGTGACATGTAGGTGGGCCCATGGAAGGCGCCACGGTAGATTTAGATTGCCGAAGACTAAGAGCCACTAGCTGTGAAGGAACGGATCTTTGCCTGACGAACAGAGCATGGACGCAGCTCTCAACTCGCCAATAGGAAAGCAATTTCAGGTTGCCGTCACAGAGTTTGATTATGGTTGTAGGTGATGCGTGCCTGTCCTAACAAAGTATACTAGTGCAAGTGGTCCTAATGGAAAATCCTGTCAAAATTGCACTTAAATTGGCTTGGTTTTGGTTGAGGCTTTAGGTCTGTTCTTAACGGATTTTAAAAGTGGTTTTTGATTTTTGTTATAGTATCTAACTTTTAAACGGAGTATTTTTTTAAGATGGGGTCTATAAGTTAATTATAGTACACGTTAAAAGCCCAACATCTGCATCAATAAAAATCGTAAGCAAGTATCTCTCTTTCTGTAATCTCTATCACAAACAGCTAAAACTCAAATATTTCACTCAAAAAACATAAGTCGTAGTCATATCAAACAGGACATGCCCTCATCAGTTCTGTAGTATCACAAATCGAAGCTATGTCCGCCTTTAAATAAACGGGGCTCGTTTGGCACGTAAGAATTTCAGGCAGGTTTTTTAGAGATCCTTACGAATCAATTGTAGGAACATGCCAGATAAAAACATTGATATAAGGCAATTAATTAACTGAATTCTTAATGGTGGCCTCTGCCCATTAATGCTTCATCTACAGCGTCCTCTGGTCAATTTACGGCTAGACTAACACAATTAGTGACCATGCATCAGATGCAATCTCTGAAAGATTACACATGACAGCATCACGATCATGAAATGCTTAGTTACAAGTAGGTAGCCATCAGCAATTTGGAACATAGTTAACTACATCATACTCTTCAGATATGTACGAGAGGGATTAAATATTCTCCAGGAGCAGTTCACATACAGCATCACGATCATGAAATGCTTAGTTACAAGTAGGTAGCCATCAGCAATTTGGAACATAGTTAACTACATCATAATCTTCAGATATGTACGAGAGGGATTAAATATTCTCCAGGAGCAGTTCGTGAAGCAGAACCAACGGACGACAATGATCCAGCTGGAATATCATATCGGTATCGCGATTAATTACGTGTAGCGTTAATGTATGTAGGACCCGATATACTCATCAAAGCGTGGAAGTAGAACGGTGGTCGATACTACCGTACCGGTCTGACCGCTATTGACAGAGCAGTTAGACTAGTTTAGAGCTAGTGGTCTGACTATCTAGGAGACCGGTCTAACCGTTGGTGTAGGACGGTCCGACCGCTCTCTTAATCTAGACCTAAAAATCATTCTGAATCAAAACCTAAAAGATGCAATCCTCAAATACAAGTCTAGATGACTTAAAACTTTGCACACATCTTGTCAAGGATATCAGAAAATTGGTCCATCTAAAAATCGTATAGATCTTGACTAAAATTCTAATATTTCGTTGAGACAAGTAAGTTACATCAAAGCCAAACAAAACTCACAAACTTAAGAGATGACATGTCAGTCGGTTTGGTATAGCCAAGATGACTCTAGATAGGTTCCAACATATCACAATAGGCTAGAGCATCTAAAGATTCATGACCAAAACTCTTAAGATAATAATTTCACAAGAAAGACTTCAAATCAAACCAAACCGGGTAGACTTTAAGATCTTACTATAGTTAGTTCCTAGATGGACGGCATGTGATCCTCATGAGCTATTTCTATCTCTTACATATCCTTAGAATCAACAAGATCAAGAGAGAAGAAGAGAGGGCAAAAATTTCAACCAAAACGAGAGCAAAACCAACAAGATCAAGAACACACCATAATAGATGAACAAGGTTGATCTATTGCAACTTATAGATGTTTGATTTATAGCCACTCTCCATAGAGGATAGAGCTCTCTCATCCAAGAGCGCATACCCAAACTCTAGAAGAGTGTCGGTTGCTTTCCTCATAGCTTGCCTTAACCGTAGCCACAGACCTCGCCTACTTAAATAGATGGAGTAATTTGCTCACATCTAACACTAATGGATATTATACATTAACACAATCAGAAAAAAAAACCCGTTAACCCCACACACATTGGGTTTTACACTAAAACAAGACTTATACATGCTTTTCAAAACGCATAAACCCAAACACATTAAGGAGCAAGCTTTCATCCACTTTGCCTCCTCAGCACCTCCTTGACTTAAACCACACTCCAAACGCCCTCCAAGCGCTCCAGTTTTGGTCTCTTCATCGTTTCTGATATTTTACTTCCCCTTCAAAATGCCCTTGCTTTGACCGTAGACCACACCTCTTTCCCGAGTCTAGTCCATAGTCATCTTTTCCTTTGCAAGCAATCCCCATGATTATAATGTGTAGTTTCACCGATAACTCACGCATCGGTAAGCCTCTCTGTATTGGTTCTCCTTGACCACGCCTCCCTTACACCAATCGCACCATTTGATAAACCATTACTCAAATCTTCTCTTTAACATTTCCTATCTTCTCCTATGCCTCACTTGAGCCCAACCACACGCCCAGCTTCCCTGAGCATAACTCATATCTTCCTCAAGCCTAGTCCTAGTCCACACTATCGACCATAGCTGCCTTCAAGCACCCTGCATATCAAAGACCAAGGTACTATTTTAGGGCATAAGTTTTTCATAACTTGACCCATATTAGTCCAACATGTATCATACATCATGAATGCAATGATCTAAACCTAAAAAACTCAACCCATAACAAAATTCCCAAAAGATTCAGAACTCTCTCAGTCAAGGACTAATCATGGCCGATCAGGCCGCCAACCTGATCTGATCACTTCCCTCAAGCTAGTCTGATCGCCAGGGTAGAATACTAGAGCAAATCTCTCTAGAAATTCGGTAAAATACAATCTAGTTTTTGCTCAACCTCCAAATGAGGTAACACATGTTGGGTTTTTTAAACCCTAGATTAATTTTGTGGAGACTTTCGGTCTACCCTCTATTCCTCTACCCACTTCCAGGTGTTATAAAGTGACCCACCTGTTTCCAGTATCCCGTGAGACTCCTGAACCATATCCCCAACCACGATCAGACATGCCAGTTTTATGAGTCTAAAATATATTAGTCCCAAACACACATGTGTGAGCATGCGCCATGATCAGGTTATTTACGAGATCAATTCCAATCTGATCATGTGGGTCAACAGCCTGCAGAGCCGATCCTGCAAAAACAAATCCAGCTATTCCGCCCTGTGCTGTGCCTGGGTTAAACCAATGCATGTATATCAAATTCCAGTAGACTTGATCTCAATAAATATGTCTACCATATTCCAGCACAGCCGTCCTCGGCACCTCGAGTATTAATTCCTCGAGTTAAATTTCTGTATCAAATATTCCCTATCACCTGCATCAATAATATGAATAATTTCACACTAAGTAAAGTAGACAATAACAATAATAAATATTGAAAGCCACATAAAATTCCCAACAACACCTAGTGCAAAAACATGTCAAGACACTCCTACACAAGTGTTTGATATCCAAGAGCCAAAAGCTAACATGGCCGGTCAGACCGTAACCTGGTAAAACTCCCGAGGGGCAACTCGGTTGGTCTGACCGGCTATACAGAGTGATCTAACCTGCTTTGCACAGCGGTCAGACTGTGCTTGTATATCGATCGGACCGGCCCTAACAGACAGGATTGAAAAACCATAAACATTCATAAATGCAAATTTCAACTTGACATGATTACTAATTGACGGTATTGCTAATTATACTATGGACATTCTCAGCATTGTTCTTCAGTCCCCTCGGGTGGTCTGACCGGCTATACAGAGCGATCTAACCTGCTTTGCACAGCGGTCAGACCGCGCTTGTATATCGGTCGGACCGGCCTTGACAGACAGCATTGAAAAAACCGTAAACTTTCATAATTGCAAATCTCAACTCGACACGATTACTAATTGTCAGTATTGCTAATTAAACTATGGACATTCTCAGTATTGTTCTTCAGTGTACTCTCGCCATGGTTTTACGAGGTAGTGATCAGGGTTAATCTGGCCTGGTCGATGGGCATGATTAGGGAAATCTAGGTTTAGATCTCGATTCGCTGTCGAGATTTTTTTTTTGTTTCCCTTGGTTTATTCCACGCGATGTCTAGTGAATATGATGATGGTTTTTCTTTTTCCCCCTTTTTGGTGAGGATTGGTACCGGTGGTGGTGATGATATTTGCTAGCGAACATCGACCAATATTGATCGACCCAGTGCAAACCTATAGTATCCATGCAAACAAAAGTGCGAACCTACAGCTAGATGAAATTCATCAACATGATTGTGGTTTTGACTAGCTTTTTTATGTTTGTCGGATGGCGTGATGGTGATGTATATATGTAGGTATATCAATTAACGGCCGCGTCGTTTTGTGAAGCAGCACCGTTCATGTATACAACATGTAGGTTAATTCTGCCTTGTTTTGTTAGTTCCGGCTAGCTGTTGTTGATTTCTTTTTTATTCTGACCTTGCAGATCGATCTATTTTCCTTCCGCATATTGGTATAGTAATCAGGTGGCAAGCCAAACTCAAACTGCATATTGTTAACTGAAGAAACTAAAAAGTTACCATGTTCTTGGATTAATTTGAGAAAATAGAACAGAAACTTACCTCCCAAATAGAGGACCAATTGATATTTAGGATAGGAGCAGAATCTTACTGTGCAAAAGTCTGTAGATTGTGGCAGTCCCCATTATTCTGACGGCGGATTGACAATTCCATCTATGGTGGTGAATGCTAGTCAGGAAGACTGTGCCAGTACCTATGTATGATCTGAACAACTAAGCAGTAGTGGAGCCCATCGGGACTGTTTGGCATGAGCTTCACGCAGGAGAACACATGGGTCTTTATCTAAGTGGCGATGCGTTCATTCTGAAGCTTGATTTCTGGTTTCTGAGGACTGAACAATGGTCGGCCGCTCGGGTCCTTGGCATTCAGAATATTGCAAGTGGATTCAGTACAGGTCAGAGCGATCATCAACCACGAACGAACAGGCAGGGCAGGGAGACGCAGTTAATGGTTGATGCCGGCGGAGGCTCCAGAAGGAAGGAGGGGAGGTAAGCAAGGGGCGATGGCCGGAACACGGCGGCGCTACGACGAGATACGGCGTGAAGCAGAGGAGACGACGCTCCTCCTGGGATCACTGGTGTGGTCTAGCCAAGCGTCTGAAGAACCCTTGCACCGGTGAGAAATTTCGATTTACTCCGCGTCGACATTCTCGTAGTTACTCGGTACGACCCAAAAACTGAAACAGACGATATGTTAGACTGGCTTGTGTATCATGCATCCACGACGAAGTGAAATGGATCGTAGAGTTACGTTGTTGTCGACCGAAGGTTACACTAGCGCTTAAAACTTTTTACCACGTAAATAAGAAATTTATATAAGTAAAAAATTATAGATCTTTACCAGTAGATGTGCAATCCAGTAAAAGTAGAGTTAAAACGGTTGGTTTAACATAGCGTGCGTCGATGTAGTGAAAATAGTAGATCGTCCTCTGGCCAACCATCTACTCCTCACGATCGTCCCGATTAGCACCACAGTCACAGCAACGCCTCTACTAAAGTCCACACGTCCAAAAATGGAATACCGTGCGTCGGTGTACTAATACCAGCGTTCAACATGGGTTATGAGAGGTGGCGGCTAAAGTTGAGATGTATGTGTCTTGAAATACCTATCTCAACACCCACATCTCTCTTTATATAGCTTCCAATTAGATCCTTGTCCGATACGATCAGATATCGTATCCAATTTAGAAAGCTTTTAACTGGATATTTATTCAATATCCAATTTAGAAAGCTTTTAACTGGATATTTATTCAATATGAATCGAGATCGTATCCCACTCGAAAAACCTTCAACCGGATGTCCGGATCTGCCGGTGTTTTAATACCGATGTTACACATGATTTATCAGAATTGAGGAAACTCAAAGAAGACTAGACTATGATCATGCAGAGTAGAGACACAGAAGTTTTTATATAAGTTCGGGTTTTCTCCTAAGAGAATAATAACTCTTCATCAACACCAATCGCTGTTTTTTTTTTTTTTTGAAAAAAGTATAACTGTGTCACTTCTTGGGGAAAAAGGAGGAACGGGAGATCGAGGTTTAGATCTCGGTTCACCATCGAGGCGTCAGTTTAATGGATGCGATGTGGGGTCTCTTTTTTTTACTTTTAAAAGTTGATTTTTTTATGATAATTAGTTTTTAAATAAAATATCTTTTTAAAATATGGTATGCAATTTAATTACAGTAAATATTATAGCAGCTTTATTTATATCAACTAAAATCATATATTAGCTTCTCTTTGAGCAGTTAAAAGCTATAAACTAAAATCAGAAAGGAACGAGCCCATGATCTCCTGACAACATGACGACGACGATTTTTGCTGGCTACCAGTGAGTCAGAATTGACCCACGGCGAAAGGATATATATATAGCTAGACGTCTCCGCGAAAAAAAAAAGGGACAGCTAGATGAAATTAGTCAAGAAATCAAGTCTAATTTAGGCTTCCGGTGGTTGTTGAATGGAGATGGGTTAGGTAGATGAAAAGCTGTAAAAGAGGCAGAAGCTCTGTCATTTTGTCCAGCACTGTACGACTCCGTTAGTGGCGAACGGCTGAATGCTACTCAGGAAATTAACCGTGATGAATGATGTAAGCAGTAAGCACTTAGCAGTGGAGCCCAGTGAGACTGTTTGGCATGAGCAACATATGTGCTTTGATGCTTGACTGCATGTATAATTTCAGCTAAACGATAATGACTAGCAAAAGAATTGGGTCCGAGGACATGGACCTTGGATCCACAGCCAGCCCTAAACCACTGCAGCTAACAGTAAACCGTCGGCAGCTTGTCCCAGAACCTCAGATTATGGTGGTGATCGGTTCGGTTGAAAAGCTTGTGGCTTATAGCTGAAATCACTGTAGCTGATGAAAAAAGTAATGTAGCTGACAGAGACTTATTTAGCATAATTAAATTTAAAAAAATTTAAAAATAAAAAATATGTTAGCCCATTACGTATAATACAAACAAATACAGGGAAAAAAAGAACCGGCAAAAAAACTCAACAAAAAGCTAAAAGTTCAGAAAAAGACGAAACTTATGAATAGTAAAAAATAAGCCAGAAGCTAGAAGCCGAAGCCGAGTTGATCAAGGCCATATGTTGGACTGGAAAAACTCATAAAATCATAGTAGTTGATGTATTCGTCATAGGGTTATGTTAGTGCCAAATTACAAAATAAAACACCAAGTATTTGAAACTTGCATGTTCCTAGGTACTTTTTCGTTTTTCAAAGGTTTCTCCTCTTTTTTTCCGAAGTTTTCGCTGCAAAGTAATTAACCTCAGTAGCTTCAGCATGGATCCGCTCAGAATGATTACTGCAGGCCTCCAAAGTGTTTTTATTACATGCATGGGCTGTGGCCCACGTATATTTAAGCCCGTATGCCATGCGTCGCGAGAAAAATTGAGGCCCGTGCATTTTACATATGGGCTTGGCTGGCTAATCACTGACCACATGCAGAGTTTTGTTCTTTTACATCATGCAAAACTGGATTTTTCGTGGGATCTGAGGCACTGCCTCAATTTTATCCTGCTGCTAAAATAACATTACAAAATTACTGCTAGTGTTAAGCCAATCCTGTCGTGAATTTAGTGTGGGTTGTTTTTCACTTATCGCTTATGGTTTATATATCGCGCTATAATAACTAGATTTTAAATAGTATATTTTTTATACGTAATCTATTAGTTAATTGTATTACATACTGGACCGGTTTCAACTGTACCCGTTAAAATTACATACACTTGTCTTTCTCTTCATGATCTCTCACGAACAGTTAGAATCCAAAAACTATAAATTTAAAGACATAAACCACAAACCAATCGAACATATCAAATACATCACCAGTAGCACCATGCGTGTCTTCGACTTACTGACATAAGTCCAGACCAAAGCACTTTGGTTTGGTTCCCCAAGTCCAGACCGAAACACTTGGGTTCCCAGATCCCCACCATTAAGAATACACGAGTTGGATGGGCGTACTCCATGTACTCTCTCTCCGAAGCGAAAAGGAATGCATCCAAGTTATTGCTAGCAGTAATAACAGCAGAATTTTTTAAATAATCAATTTTTTATTTCGAACTACAGTATTATACCTGCGTTTTAACTTTTTTACAGTTTTAACCATATATCGCTCCACTAATTGCCCAACCGGGATAAGACATGATCCCAACCATTGAACGACAAGAGCGCTAGTCGCCTAACTATTGGACGACAGCCCCTAGTCACACCAGTAGGTACGGCGCACCAGCCAAGATTTTAGCTATCCCCACGAGGATCTCCTGCGGATGACCTAGCGGAGGTCAGAGGTTCTTTCTAGGTCACAGCTCAACGGTGCCCCAATACCCACGCAGCCACAAGTGAAGTCGACCCCCAAGACATTGGGAGCATGGGTCAGCAGGTCTCCTGATTGCCTCACCCTGTCGGAACGCCGACACCCCGCGCTGAGGTGAGGAAAGCCAAGAGGGGCCATACGAGCGAGCACCGACGGGGCGGAACGTGGCGACGACGAAGGAGGTGCTGGGTGTGGTGTAGCTAGTGGCAAGTAGTGAGTCTTCCTTCTACTTTGTGCAATTTTTTTGTTGTGTATGTATTTTACATTTTACGTATTATAACATGGTTATGTACAAATTCCCTCGTGTTATTATCATTGGGCGACTTACCTTCCTACTTACGAATCGTCGCTACCTCAATCGTCCTCACAAAATTCTTCGTAAATTTATTGCACTACAATAGCATACGACGATCACATAATGTTATTGTGAGTCTAACAAATTTTGTGCCCTTTGGAATCTATGAAAATCATAAACAGATCAACTGACATTATTTGCCCTTTTATTTCAAATAAAAGAAACAATATACAAACAAGATTTGTTAAATATAATACCTACAAAAATCACCATTTACTTCCCCCATAATTATTTCCATCGGATTAATAAAATAATTATATTATTATTTTAAATCGTCTAACTATTGGGTGACTTGGACTAGTCGCTCAACCAGTTTGGACGACAGAGACTAGTTGCCCAGTGGTTAGGCAACTAGCCCAAGTCATTCAACCATGAAGCGACATAAGATCAAAACTGTAAAATAAATATAGGTATAGTACTATAATTCAGAATAAAAAGATTGTTTAAAAAATTCGTTAATAGCGTCTCCTGTTAACAGGGTGATGTAAGCTATCGCTTCGCATCGCAGTGCCACGGGATGACGTACATGGTGGAGGGAAGGAACAAGTAGTAGTAATGAGTTGAAATGGTCTCCAGATGAGGACTGAGAAAGCTTGGTCGCCGTGCGAGCTATCTAACCGGGTTTGATCATTGAATTGATTATACGCATTCCTTCCCATATACACAGGAGCGGTGCCAGCCATCGGGTGAGCTTCATTAGGCTTCACCTCACCCTCCGGCCCGCCCCCAAACACCCCCTACCCTCCAGCACCTAGTGGCATTGGAGGCTGGCACCCAGCACCCACGTGGAGAGGGAGAGAAGATCTGGGAGGGCGGCATTGGCGCCCGGCAAATTGGCGAAGAGCAGATTCGGGACCGAGAGGGCAGCGGCCGATGGGTGGCAGCCTAGAAGCTGAGGCCGAGCAGACCCTGGCCGACCGATGTTGCAAGAGCAGGCTACTGAGGAGCCACAGCGCTCATGCCGCGTGCGTGCGCATCGCGGCCTTAGCGCCTCGCTAGGGAGTAGAGGGAGGCGGGGAGCCGAAGTGTCTAAGGCGCCCTGACCGGTTGATCCCTGAGACCTGAGTGGTGATTTATTTGCTTTGCTGAAGAAGACTGAAAGAGGAGGAGACTAGGAGAGGAGAAGTGAGGAGCTGCTGCTGAGAGTGGACTTGCCGATTTGGTACTAGTTGTAGAAATAGAATGGTAGTTGGTTGGTCGATTGGAGATAGAGTGAGTTGGCTTACACAGTTGTACTGCTGTGTTGTCTGCTCATCTGCTGAAGCTTGAAGGGTTGGCCCTTCGGGACTTTGGAGAGGCCGCGACGCGAGCTAGAGTTAGGCAGTTGGCCGACCGACGCCCTCGTCTTACGCAGTCACACGGTAAACCTTTAGTCTTTGCTCTCTAGTTGATTAGTTCTCTGCTATTAATATTAAGTATTTAAGTTATTGACATTGATCAACCAATCAACCTGAATTCTTGGGGCTAGAGATTTTATATATGTTGTATCATTGCCATGAACCAACTTAAATTACTAGACATTAAAATTATAATTATAATTTATGTGTTTCAATTAGAATTGATGTGTCACATTTTGTTGATAGATTTATTATAATGGAAAAAAGAATTTTGAGTAACTATTTTGCAAGCAATTCTAGTAGCACTCTTCCAACCAATGGGAGCTAATGGTATGTTATGTTTTTTTTTTTGAATGTTCATAATCATTTACAATTAGTTATTGTATTACTAATTTTGCTATTATTGACATGAAGATGATTGATCTCTGCTTACTGGAAGCATATTTATATATTTTTGGGATGTGCTTTCTGTTACTGAGGTACTTTTATTGTATTTCTCTTTTTTTTGTTTATCTTATATTCATGTATAAATTTGAATTGAATAAGAGTAAAATATTGTGTTTGCAATAATTTAGTTTAGCACCTTAGCCCACCTTTTATTTTGTTTCTAGCTTCGCCACTACTTATACATGTGTATTTAGTGGGAAAATGTATGCCGATAGAATGCAACAACCAACAACTAGATCAAACTTCTCTCCATCACCTCTCGATCTCTCCTTGCATCTCGCTCCGTCACCCATGGTTTCTTCTCCTTACCTGATGGTCATCTCAATCCTGATCCCCATCTTTGTTGTGCTCCTGATCGCGATAACGACGGTGGAGGCGGCTGCTACCACGATGACGGACCAGAGCCGTGGTGGGCGGCCGCTCTTCCAGGAGTACCTTGGCGCCGAGATCAAGAAGGTCACCTTCACCGATGTGCCGTGCACCCTGGCGTCGACTACCACTTCATCCTCTCCTTCGCCATCGACTACACCACCGGTGTGAGGCCCGCCAACGGCCGCTTCGCCGTGTTCTAGGACGAGGCGCGTCTCTCCCCCACGGACGTGGCTTCCGTGAAGCGCGCGCATGGCAACGTCCGCGTCGCGCTCAGCCTCGCCGGCGACTCCGTGTCATCCACAGGCATCGCTACCAATATTATTGTCACGTTCCTCGCCTCCTCTGTTGACGCATGGGTGTGCAATGCCTTGGAGTCGCTCACCGGGATCCTGACACGGTACGGCCTCGACGGTGTGGACATCGACTACAAACACTTCAACGAAACGCCCGAGGTCTTCGCCGAGTGCGTCAGGTGCCTCGTGCAACGGCTCAAGGCAGACAGCGTCATCTCCTTCACCTCCATCGCCCCCTTCGCCAACTCCGACGTCCAATCCCACTACCAAGAGCTTTGGAAAAGGTACATAGTACATTACGTTCCTATCCAGGGGCTGTCCCAGTTATAGGGCGAGGCTCCCCCTCCCCCCGCTCACCTAGGCGTCGGCGGTCCTGCTCGGCTACTCCCTTGCTTCTTCTTGGAAACTCGGCTTGGTCAGCGCCATCTTCCAGAGTGTTAACGGAACGCTATCCTCCTGTCTGTGTGACCGAGTCCCACGGACTCCCGCTCCCTCGTTCGCCAGGCGCAACGTCCGCGCATACGCTTCGCCCACGATGCATGCCGTCCATACTGTCCGCTCCGCGCCGCGCGCTCAGGCGCTGCCTCGCACGCTTGCGCCTGTATATATATATATATATATATATATATATATATATGTAAACATACGTGATCAATATACGTTGTCACCAATTGGTGGGCTCTTTGGTCTTCGTCACTTCCCAGCTCACTTCCCCCAAATCCAATTTGCAAACTCAAGTCTGAAGTCGGAACGAGATAGCAGTGAGAAGTGAAGAAACTATTTCAAAAAGTCATATATTTATATTAGCTTTTGGCTTTTCTAAGTAAAAACTAATATGAACACCCTGAAAACACTTGGATTGGATGAGCAAATGGTGCCGTTCTTTTCAGCTTATAGCTTCTCCTGAATAAACAAATGGAATGGTTTTTCGGTTGCTTTTTGAAACAGTTCACCGAAACATTATTTTTAAAATAATTTATCGATATTTGATTCATTCACACTACCAACGCTGTTCTAGAATAATAAAAAAAATCATCAATCAAAAAGTGCAAGCAAAAGGTGACGTGTCCTGCATACAGGTGGTCCGGCCAAAGTCGCTGTTGCCTCGTACGTCACACGTGTTGCATCCTACGCAAAGCCAAGCGAAGGTGCAAACCGCATCTCTCCTCTTAGCAGTACTAACTACTAAAACAACGCCGCACCGTGCACCGCAACCAAATAGCAAGAAGCTAGCAAGCAGGGCAAAGCTCACGCATTAGATAACACAATGGCGCCAGCTTCGTCGAAGCGGCCGGTACTAGCAACCACCTCACCACCCTCCTCCGGCCAAGGTTATCAAAACCGATTTTAAATTTTTAAAATGGTTTGATAGCATTGATTTTCAAAAAAAAATTGATAGTTTTCAGACCAAAAAATTCAAAAAAAAATTAACTAAAATCGGTGTAAATAGAAGTAAATCTGATAAACTTAAATTAAAATAGAATATTTAAGACGGATTTGTAATCTAGCTATGGTATCCAAAAGATCCAATTTTCAATCGATTTTTGTAACCATGCCTCCACTGCTTAATTTAGGAATAGGTGGCCACGGCTACTTGTTCCTTGGCGGGCTATATATAAAGAAAATGGGTTATTCCTTTTTGTAGTACAAATGAGGTGATCGGTTGGACTTCAGCTTTTAGCTTCCGGTTTATTTTTCACTATTCATAAATTTTGTCTTTTTCTGAACTTTTGGCTTTTGTTGAGCTTTTTTGCCGGTTCTTTTTTCCCGTATTTGTTTGTATTATATATAATGGGCTAACATATTTTTATATTTTTAATTTTTAAAATTTAATTATGCTAAATAAGCCTCACATTCTGATGTTTTTTCACCACATACAGTGCTTTTCAGCCATAAGCCACCAAAAATAGGGCCTGTTCTTTTCCTCCGAAGCTAGCGGCTTTTGGCTTTTGCTACAGTACTTAATTTTCAAACGGAGTATTTTCTCAAGACAGATTCTACAAGTTAAACGATCTACACGTCAAAAACCCAACATCTGTACCAGCCAAAATCGCAAATGAGTATCTATTTCTCCGTAATCTGTACCGTAAATAACCAAAATTCAAAAATTTCAACCAAAAATCATAAGCCGCAGCCGTTGCCAAACAGGTCTCGCCCAAATGATCACCATATAAGAGTTAGTTCCTTTGCTTGTAGTTTTTTATCATTCTGAACATATTTAAGAGTGGTTGGACAGACGTCACGCCGGCTCATCGCCGCCTCTACAACGCGATATGTGTCGTCGTCGACGCACCAGCACGCCGGCGTCACCGACCTGTGGCCGGAGGACGCGCCTCGGCAGACGCCGCCGACGTGCGAGGAGAAGGTCAGCACGCCGGGGAAGGGCCGTACGACACCACCCTATTGGTCTGGATGGCCCAACCATAAGGCCCGTTGTGTGCATAAGAAACAGCTGCTTCAGAAGCAGGGGCCCAAGCCCACAAAAGCCTAGGTTACGACAAGACCCAATTGCAATCCAAATACCACTATTTTTTTACCCGTATTTTTGGACCTGGTGTGAAAGTTGGAATATGTAGAACCCCTGCGAACGGTTTTGTAAAAGCAGGGGCCCGTTGTTTTTTTTCTAAAAAAGAAAAGGTTGCGCTCCAAATTGGCTTTTGACATATACATTTGGGTCTGTACCGTGCTAGGCTCCAGGATGGTCAAGCCTACGTTAAGGTGAAAATTGCATATCACGCTTTGTTTAGACAAGTGCAGCACAGCAAGAACAAAAAAGAAAGATGGATTTTTTTTCTTGCTTCGAGAAATACCGAAGAAAAACATTCAAAAGAGACGAGCACAAGACGTAATGGCAGGAGGGAAACTGACACAACAGACGGTGAACAGACGGTGAGGAGGAGAGAAAAGTCAACGGCAGATTCGGACAGATACGACGAGAAGGAAACCGCGTCTCACGTGTGATGTGCGGACCCTCGTGTCACTGTCGGGCATCGCGGTTTATAATCTTTGACTATATTTCATTAATTTAAATAAACAGTAGTTATTAGGAAAAGCTACAAAACAAACATCACTATAAATAAAAAGGAAAGGGAATATCGCTATGTTAATACGAAAGCAAAACCTCTGTGTATAGCGAGCAGTATCCATCCATCCAGAGACGCGAAAAGTCAACTGCGCCGCCGTACGGCTAGATATACAAGCACAATAAAGTACAATACAACACCTCTTGTGCAGAGTCTTGTATACCACTGCATTGTTAATTCGGTACTGCTAGTCTATGTGTTGAGCTTCCCAAATAAAACAAATATAAGATCTTTTGAGCTTCCCAAATAAAACAAATATAAGGTCTTCCCTCGCAAAAAAATAAATATCTTTACTATTATAAAAATATGAGTTGGTGGTCATCAGTCCGTTCTCCCTCCTCTCTTCTCAACCATCCGATCAAATATCAGCCATCCAGATCTGCATGTAGATAGTTCTTCCGCTCCTCGTAGAAAAAGTCAGGCCGACGCGTTGGCCATGCTCCTCTTCTTCTCTCCCCCCGCATCTTCCGCCTCGACTTACTTGACAGATTTAAAAACTTTTAAAATATGTTTGTATGCATATTCTAAAATTTTTACTATCCATAAGTTTTAAAATATGTAGTATGATAAATTTTAAAAATGTATTCAGCTAGTAAGGCCTGAATGTTTCAACTCACTGTGGTTTGCCGTATGAGCCCAACAGGACTCGGGAGATGTGAGGTCCACTGTCCAGGAAAAGCGCGGTCCACGGGAGGAGGAGTCCATGGAAGCCTCCGAATCTCACGTTACCGTCTGGACGTACGGACCACCCGCTGCGGTCAAAGCTCCGAGCCGTGCGGTCAGGTGCGTACGTGCCTTGCCGCCTGGACCCGTTCCATGCGCGCGCGTTGGGCTCGGTCCACCTCCTAGTCGTTCGTAGGCTGGTCCGGTCAGGTCAGGTCACGCCTCCAGGCGTCCCACGCCGCAGCTTATACGCACCGCACGATAGGAATCGGACGGCTGGGGTTTCGCGACCTCCACGCGCAGAGCGCGCGATCCGCCCCGCTCCTGATCTCCCATTCTCCTTTCACTTGCGCCGTGGTGTACCGTCTCGTCTGCGCACGCACGAAGCAACTCGGTTCCTGGCTCGTGATTGGCTCGAGCATGCGGGTTTTTATCGGCAAAAATGCAATGGGTGTGTTTTTTACTGTAGTTTATGGATTTTGAACTGTTTGTGTAAGAGATTATAGAATAACTGAAATTCATATGCGATTTTTGCCGATGGTACAGTATGTACTATAATTAACTAGTATACCCTATTTTAAAAAGACACTTCGTTTAAAAGCTAGTTATTACAAAAAAAGCCAAAAGCTAAAGTCAAAAACCGAAAAAGAACAAACTCATTAGGACACTCCTAATGCAGAAACTATGAGATAGTTTCTATACTTGTCAATTAATGTAGACACTACCCATAGAAACTATACTCCTAATGGATAGTTTCTACAAATAAAATTTTCATCCAATCATCTATCTTCTCTCTCCTATCATCTACCTATCACAACTCTTTCTATCTTGCCCTTAGGGCAGTCCCAATGGTGTATTGATGATGGTTTCTATCCTCATTAAATAACTTGCCACGTAGGCAAAATGCTGACATGGCAACGTAATTAATGATGAAAGAGAGCACAAATCCTAGAAACGGTTTCCTCATGAAGAAATCAGGTCTTCACTCCACCCAATGCACCAAGAAACTATGAAATCGCCATTGGGAATAAACCACCAGTTTCTAGGGGGCTCGTGGCACACTCTTATTGGAGGAAGAAGATAGAGTTGGGAGAGAGAAAGAGAAAATAATTATTACTCGAAGACACCTCCACTGTGGAAGATAGTTTCTATAGATGATTTCTTGTGCTATGAAAATCGTGTCAGTTTCTTCCATTGGGACTGCCCAAGAAACCATTTCTTTATCTCTCCTGCTTAACTCCAATGACATATCAGCATTTTGCTTACTTGGCACCTTATTTAATACCATAGAAATTATCCATAATTTCTGCATTGGGAGTGCCCTTACCCGCATGAATTTTGCGTTTTACGCAAGGAAAAACCCCTGCAAAAGTGTGTAAAGAATTGTTGCTTGCGTGTCCGTGTGTATGCACACCGTTTGTCCGTGTCCACCTTGACACTCCGGTCGTCCTGTCCCCTTTTGAGATCGACGGGTCAGTCATTTTAGATGGCGATGTGCCAGTTAATTGTAGCATTACTCGTGATCGCCATTCTTCGAAACACGCCCATGACGCTACGGTGTTTCTCCGGTTGCCAGGTCAAGATCTCAACGCTGGAGACGACGAAACATGGACCGTCGGATCGGCATCGCTTTCACCAAGCAGCCTCGACCGTCCAACCACTAACTCCTGCTGCGTGAGCTCTCGCGAACGTTGGACGTTGTCAAAACCAAATCTTGACCGTCTACCTAAGAGATAGTACTGCTAGCTCCACGTACGACACACCGTAGCTTTCTTACTAATCAACTGTATACTTAGTTAACACGCTGTCATTTAGTCTAAATCGCTCGTAGATGACCACTAGTACTAGTAGCCAACATGAACGCTCTCCCGGTATGTCTAAACTTTTGGATGGATTTGGTCGAGGCGCGTAGTAATTATACGAAGTTTGCAGTTCTACTAGTAGTACTAGTTATTGATTCAGTAAGACACCGCATTAATGGCAGCAAAACTTTTTAATTCCAACCGCAAGACTTCGATGAAATCCAATATTCCTACTATTTGGATTATTGAATCGTTCTAAGCAAGGCGTATGTATCTTTGGCACCTCCATTTGTCACTTTTATGTGTTCAAAGCGTATGCTCTCTTTATCTTACAATATAAGTTTGACACAAATATCTAGAAGATACATTATTTTAAATAACATTTAATAAAATTATGTTTATTTTGTCTCTAATAAAAAAAAGAGCAATACTATATCTATCTAGTATAAGCAACTATAATCTAATTTTATTAAATATTAGTTAAACAATGTGCTTTTTAGATATGCACGTCAAACTTATATTATCAAACAGAGGGAGTACCATAATATTAGATAAGCATATAAAGACGTAATGCCACGATGACTATTCTATTCTTGTGTCCAAACAAGCCTTAAAACAAAGAATCATACTATTAATTTATAGCAGGCACAAACATCCTTAAAAAAAGGGAATTACGTGCACATAAGCATATAGGGCCTGTTTGGTTGGAGGCCTTGCAGGCAAATGCCTGCCAGGCAACACATTCTGGCCCCAGACATCCAAAATTGAACGCCTGGGATGCATGCCTGGCTCATGCAGCTTTTTCCAACCTCCAACCAAACAAGGCCATATAGCATCGAAGACGCCAATGCGTATCATTGTGTGGATATTGTGTCGTCCGATCGGAGATGAACCATAAACCACCAACAATTAGGTCTCATGTAGAAGGTAGGAATTTTAGGCCAGTCTCAGTGGGAGGTTTCATGCCCCAGTTTCCTAGACGTGACACTGAGAATGAAACAGGGTCTCTCAATGCACAGTTTCATTTCACTGTTTCATAGGCTAGTTTTAGCATTTAATTGTTGCACTGTGTTGTGATCAAATGTGCTATGTGAACTATGTAGCAGTGCCTTGTACGGACGAAAATTCCTATACTAAACAAGATTCAGAAGCACCAACAGGAGTACTACACTAGGATCTGGAATCGAAACAAGAGACTTACCATGGATTTTGGGGGTGGTTTCCATGTGGTGATGGAAAATTTGATCTGGGTCCCCATTCTGCTTCTTGCGGTGGCCTTGGTGGCACAGGTTGTTGTGTTGACATGGTCCAAGTCGTAGGAGGTGGCGCAGGTGAGGAAGTCGTCGTTGGCGGTGCAGACGAGGAAATCGACGCAGCGCAGCGACGAACCTCGCAAATGCGCAGGATGAACTCAAAGCGCGGCGCATGACGACGCCGCTTTGTTGCAGATCGCCACCCGCGCTTCTTTTCCTCCCGCCGGACCCGCGCGCTCGAGCTTCCGCCGCCGCCGTTGGAGCCGCGTCCATCTGGAGACTGAGGAGATGCCCAGAGGGGAGGGGAGCAGGGAGGCCCTGGAGATTCGACTCGCGTGCTGCTCTCCGGAAGGGGAAAGGAGAGCGGCGGGAAGGAAAGGAGAGCGGCGGGAAAGGGAAAGGAGATGGTGGGAGTAGGAGGGAAGGGAGAGGAGGTGCGCGCGCAGCTGGCCGTACTGGATCGCGGTGATGAAACGAAGCTGCCTCAGTGCAAGTTTCGTGCGCTTTCCAAGTCGTGGGAAACAACGCTAGCTCGTTTCATCCCCATGAAACTCTAACCTTCTCTCTCTTCATCAATATGAGGTAAAATCACTTTTTTTGCTGAGGTGGCACCTTATTTAATATCTATGAAACTCCCATGAAACTGCCATTGAGACTGGCCTTATAGAAAACAATTTAATTCTAAACCAAATCAGGAGAAATTCCGATGTTCTAGATCAAGAAATTTATACAAACCCGGAGGAGGACAGTAAGGGTAGGGATACGAATCCGCGTTTGTATCCGTGGAAGTCTGACACCTCATCTCCTCTTGTCTCCTAGAGATGCGACCTCCAGCTGTGCACAGCTTGGACTCCCATGGGGACGCGTCCTCTGAGAATAGATTAACACACCACATCACGGTGTCTCGTGCCACCAATTAAGTATGATGACGAACACATTAGATTATGTCGCTTTAATCCTGCAAATGCAAACAAAATTTGGTACTACTAGTATACTCGTTCCGTTCTTTTTCAATTGAAATGCATGCCGTCAAATCTTCTAATATTTGATCATCAGTATGTTTCATACTATCTAGATTAGCTATATAAAAGATATATTATTAAATTCATCATTAAAAATATTTTTCTAATATTATAAATTTATTAGTACATAATAATATAAAGTTACAAAACATAACAAGAGGCCTAGTTTTGTCTGTAGACCATAGTACGAATTGAACACCGACTTACTGGCAGTTGGCCCCTATCCACAAACACAATGCAGTCAGAGATGTTTACCCCGTGATTACCCTTTCGGTTTTGCCCGAAATCCATGGCATTTGACGAACTGGCACCGCCACCCGGTCGCTACGGATAATTCAACTCAAAGCCTTTGCCTTTGCTCTTTTCCTGTCTAGATTTTGCGCATTTGGAACGCTTGCTGTGCTGATCTGATCTGGTGTGCATTTTTTGACTTGGCTAGGGGTTAGGGGAGACGAGAAATGGATCCAATGGTATGGACTATGGAGCCGTGGCTGGCTGGGCATGAAAAGTCAATGGCAGCGTCTCCTTCCTCCCATCCCGTTCAGATTTCCGACATGACCGTTCCGTTCCCCCCTTTCTATATATAAACCAAACCCCCAGCAAGGGCTTCCCATAAACTGAACCATTCTTCCTTGTCTCCCTCAACCTCAAGACAAGCTAACCTCTCTCTCTCTCTCTATTGTAACACCTCGCTCATTCTCTAGACATGGAGTGCTACCATCATTGCATAATAATACCATTTTGAACAACTGCTTAATCATTTTAAACAAACTCTACTTTATTCATAAAGCAACGACCACTTACACCATACCTTTTTTAAGTAACTATTCTAATTTACTAGTGGAGTTGAACATACTAATAAAAACTGATATGTGAAGTGCTGCAAGTATGTGCAATTATTCATGTGCTAGTCCCGCCTGTGCATGACGTACTCAACGGTCCCCTAAAAAACAACAAAGGGTGAGTCCAAAGACTTAGCAAGTACATAATAGAACGATAAATACTACCCAATCATGTAAGCAATTTTACTAGCCATAACATATTCCGCATGTATTATCATGTTCCAACATTGTGTTTACCCTTAGTGCAATGTAACACTATTATATATGCTCATTTGCTCATTTCATTGCATATACCAGTATTACCGAATGAACACCCATCGATGTTCACCCAAAATCTTGGGCCCACCCATATCGGCACGGGGTCTCTCCACCCCCCCCCCCCCCGTGGAGGCCTACCAAGAAGGTCTTGCAGGATACACCTAGGCGGATCCCAGTTCTCATTTCATGTACATGATGCGAATGTATATACTCATTATCATTGTCATTCTCATCAGTATTATCATTGGTAGGGTGGTATCGCTGCTCACCCCGTTCCATTACCATTGTCATCATCAAATAAACATCATCATGTCATATAAAACATTGCAATTCCATATAAGCATCATCATATCATGTAAACATCATATATTTCATAAACTCTACGGTTTACCGGTCTACCATGCATTTGACTGGTTAGTCTCAGGGACAATGCGTGGACGGCACTGACCCGGGATCTCCACCTGTACAAACGTCAACCCGACTCAACACATCATATCAAAACCAGTGCTTAAGCGAGCAACAACGACTCTACGTGCATGACCCGACTCTGACATAAAACGCACGGGGTTAAGGACTCGTTGTGCAGGTACCAAACCCCTTTTTTTTTCTTTTCTCCCCTTTTATTTTCTTTCCCTTTTTTTCCCTCTTCATTTTCTTTCTTTTCTTTTTTTGCTTGCTCCTATGCTCATGCTCACACAACTTAGGAAAGCCTACGGGTATCACCATGACGGAATTTGGCAGGGACATGCACTGAGGAGCATGCATCCTTGACCAAGGGCGCACGGTGATCCTACGGGCCCGCCACTAATGGCATGAGCCAAGCCGGCTACGGTGCTCACGGCCACGCTAAGAGGTCGCATTAGAGGTAAGACGAAAAGAAAGACCTAGAAAGTCAGGTGGAGGATGGCAAGGTCCGAAGTCAGTTGGCCCCCTCTTGCTATCATGGTCGGCTGCACCCTTGTTCCCCCTCCTTCGTCATCCCCTTCTCCTCAAGCTCCTCTCCTCCAGACTCTCCCATATATTCTCTCTGTGATGGTCTTTGGTGGTGGGGTGGCAGTCATGGGGCTTTGGGGTTTGGCTTAACTATTGGTTGGGCAATGGGGAGTGGATTGTCTCCTCTGGTTTTGCTTTCGGTCTTGGCTCTTTGTTGGGGGAGGTCTATTAGGGGAGGAAATGAGGATGGCAATGTGTTGGTTGGGTTTAAGTGAGGAGGTCACGGTTGGCCTCCTCCTCCCTGGAGCGTGCATTGCCATTTATGCCCTCCTTTACCCTCTCCTTGGTTATTATTTACCATAAGGGCCTTTTGGTCTAAAGGGCCTCTGCACTGTGCTTTGGGGTTCTTTTCTACTACGACAGGTAAATCGGAATTTCCCGCTAAATGATGAAAACCCAAAACGCAAGATAGTGCCAACCGACTTCGGATGGTCTGGGAATCTCTATGAGCGACACTACACTCAACATTTCTAAAGCCGATGGGTTTGATGGCAAAACTTTTATTTATTTGTTTTATGTTCCCTTTGATTGTTTCATTTCTCGCTTTTCTTCTCTTTTACATTTTGGTGGTATTACATTCTACCCCCTTAACAGAATTCGACTCTGAATTCTGACGTTCAATAATCCACACGGAAGAATAAAAAACAAATTGCACATAACATTAACTTATACCCGTAGAGAATAACTCTGGATACTTCTCGCGCATACGAGACTCCAACTCCCATGTCGCTTCTCGCTCGGACTAATGTGTTCAAAACACTTTAACATACTTTATCATTTTATATCTTAACATCTTCTCTAATTCCTCTAAAATTCGAACTAGACGAGACCCGAAGGTGAGGTCTTACTTTATGGGCATCGGTTTTAACATAATTTCATGCTCTGGATCTCGTAAGAAAGCTTTCTGTGCTGATCTGATATGGTGTGCATTTTTTGACTTAGCTAGGGTAGGGGAGATGAGAAATGGATCCACGGAATGGAGCCGTGGCTGGCTGGGCAGGAAGAGTCAATGGCAGCTTCTCCTTCCTCCCACCCCGTTCAGATTTCCAACATGACCGTTCCGTTCCCCCCTTCTATATATAAACCAATCCCCCAGCAAGGGCTTCCCATAAACTGAACCCATTCTTCCTTGTCTCCCTCAACCTCAAGACGAGCTAGCTTGTCTCTCTACATTTCTTGAGTTGTTGCTAGTTACATCTTGCGATCTTGCTGCTGCTGCTGCGTAAACATACACAGATACATACAGCTACAAAGAAAGAAAGAGATCGATGGAGGTTCTGAGCCAGGAGCAGATCTCGGAGTTCAGGGAGGCCTTCTCGTTCTTCGACAAGGACGGGGACGGGTGCATCACGCTGGAGGAGCTGGAGACGGTGATCCGGTCGCTGGGGCAGAGCCCGAGCGCGGAGGAGCTGCGCGAGATGATCCGGGACGTGGACGCCGACGGCAACGGCTCCATCGAGTTCGCCGAGTTCCTCGGCCTCATGGCGCGCAAGATCAAGGACACCGACGCCGACGAGGAGCTCCGGGAGGCCTTCAAGGTCTTCGACAGGGACCAGAACGGCTACATCTCCGCCAGCGAGGTACCAAGCTATTCAGTCAGTCACTGACATGTGGGACCAAGGGATGTTAGTTAATGGCTAATTTGTGGTAATTATTTGTCTGTCGATGTTCAATTTGCAGCTGAGGCATGTAATGATCAACCTCGGGGAGAAGCTGACCGACGAGGAGGTGGACCAGATGATCAAGGAGGCCGACCTCGACGGCGACGGCCAGGTCAACTACGACGAGTTCGTCAGGATGATGATGCTCTCCGACCAATGAAGATACCATGCATCGTTCATGCATTGTCCTACTAGCTAGCTTCATCTTTCATCTATGATCTATTCTCCATTCTTTCAATGGGGGGTTTCTTCTCTCTTTTTTGGCAAGGGAATGAAGAAATTAATTAGCCATGCTTTGCGAATCTGTTTGTTGATTGGTCGATATTGATTCGTAAATTAATGGTGATGATACGCCGATAAAGACTCTTCACCAGCTAGCCAGCACTATTCCGTGTTGGAAGCCTGAACTTGTTGCGGCCTCAAAAAAAAAAAGGCTTGAACTTGTGGATCGATGTGGCGGATACACATTGGAACAGAGGGTTGCCAACTGGTCACATAAATGACTATGTAGCTATCTTTTTTTAAAATAGCTACAGTGATATTTATATGAATTAGGTTTTAAGGAGGAGGAGGAGGAGGAGGAGAAGCAGAGTAATGGATTGCTATATCTTGGTTGTGTTCGTTTGTGCGTTTGGCTTACGCCTTATGTACAGATAAATAGTAACGTATCATTAAACGATACATTTTTTCAAGACGGGGTCTACAGAAAAATTATAGTACAAACTGTACTGAGTTTAGCTGTACCAGTCAAAATCACATGTGATAATTTCTCTTTACGTACTACCTCTCATAAACAAACCATAATTATAAAATCACAAGTCTCAGTCCAAAAGTAATCACCCTTTATTTCGTTTGACCGATGGATCGACCGACCATATTGGAAGATCAAGGACTTGTTGACTTGGCGCCTTTTTACGTTTTACCTTTCCTTGTTGTTGACAAGAAATAATTTGATGGTGGTTGTTTCTTTCGCACTTTTTACCCATCCCCGTTGTAAGTTACATATATGGCTGAACCATTTTCTAGTGGTGGAGCCATGTAATTAAGCATTCGGCGGTTAATGTCTTCGGTATAGCAATTTTTGCTACTGTGAACCATGCAACACGCAGCTATGCTCCAGATCGATCAGGGTCCAATTCACCTGTATATATGCAGCTAAAACTGACCGATTTGAATTTGTAGAACTTCTGCGGGAATTATACTGTGTTCCTACAAAATCTATATGGAACTCATGTGTTCTAAACGGGTTATAAGGTTTGGAAGCATCGAAGCGTTGTTGATGATTGGGTAGATCTGAACGGGTAAGCAAGCAAGCAACCGCATGAGTACCCGCTCGGTTGGGCTGAAAAGCTGTGGCTTATGGCTGAAATTATACTGTAGCGGTTGAAATTTCACTATAATTGAAGATAGCTTATTTTGTGTAATTAAATTTAAAAAATTTAAAAATAGAAAAAAAATATGCTAACTCATCACGGACAATACAAACGAATACAGGATAAAAAGAACCGGCAAAAAAGCTCAAAAAAGCTAAAAGTTCAAAAAAATAACGAAATTTATAAATAGTGAAAAAATAAATCAGAAGATAAAACTGAAACGAGCGGAACCGATCGCCTTTCTCTCTCTCAACTATTTGACAGTTTCACGGTGAACTGGTTAGTACTACCTTTAAACCAACAATGATCGACACACACGTATATAACTGTATAGCGTTGTGGTACTTTAATCTACCTAGGTCTGTGGGCCAAAGTTTTAAAAGGTTGGCCGTACGCGTTCTAAAACATAAGCGGAAAAGAATGGACGCATGAACAGCTAGCTATATGTGAATTAGAAGTCTTCGCTGTCTTGGGGTCCTTAATTCTAGGCTTGAATTTATTCATTTCAAAGCTAAGGCCCCCCACAACCATATGCAGAATTGGTTTGACTTGGACTCGACCTAGGTGTGCCCTGTACATGCACACGCCATTGCTACAGCTCAACACACTTTGATTCAACAGCATGGCATGATCCTTGCATGCCATTCTAGCTGTACGCGCGTGCGTTCATCACACTTGGACTCTTTGGAGTCGAGAGAAGTTGCTCCGCTACCATGATCAGGGCGGAGGTAGGTAGTTGACAGTGGGTGCGGTACCCACGTGAAAATCGGAAATCAGTGTTAACCTCTAAATTTTCACCTCTTTTGCACCCCTAAGTCTAAAATCATGCACCCAGGCCGTGGGTGCTGATTGCTCAATTAAGTTATATTATTGCTTAAACATTGTACGTATGTATACATATACATGACATGAAGGAAGTGCCGCACCCCCCTCAATTTTTCTCTAGCTCCGCCCCTGACCATGATCAACACCTAATGTCCTGATCCTTCTTGTATAGTACTATGGCCTTATTCCTTTTTTTTTCTCTTTTCAATGGTTTTTGGCTTCTCTCTATAATCACTATTTATTAGACTAATAAATTATAGCTAAAAACTATAAATCGCAGTTCAAAAGAACATACCTATATACCAGGTCAGCATTGCCAGCAGGCGGTCTTAATTAAATACTAGCCCTTGTTTTATTTTCTTCGTCACTTGTAGGGAGAAATGGCAAGAATCTGAAAGAAAAAGGTGCCAATTTTGGGTCAAAGAACTGAAATGGACACCTTGCGAGCTCACATTACAAGGAAATTAATCAACTTTTCTATTCTTCTCACCGAGTTGTTGGGTTTTACATGTGGACTCGGCCAGGCAGCTTCTAGTGCTACTACGACTACGAATACCTCTAGCCTGAAAGTTTCAGAGTTTTGAGCCAGGCATGCTCTCTACTTCAGTCCTCGAGCTAGCCCAAAAAAACGTAACTACGTTCCATGTTTTCTGAAGACTGAAGATTGCTATGCGACTTTCCCTCCCCAAAGAAGGCCGGCCCATTAAAGAAAAGAACGAAAAGAAAGAAAGATGGGCCGTTTCATCATTTTTTAGTATAATAGAAGGCAGGAAGGAACGTAAGAGCATCTCCAACAAATCTTCTATAATACTCATATCCCCTATATTTTAGAAGAAAAGGTAAAAAAAAAGCTCCAACAGCTCTTCTAAATGATCCCCAAAAATATAGAGGACCCCTTCCCTAAATTTTCGTCCCTCAAATTTGGAGGACGCACGCCGTCCCCAAAATCCTTCGTCGGTTTTGTCCCGCGCTACATTGGAGATGCCCACCGCGCCTTCCGCCGCCTCGGCTTCTCCGTCCGGCTCCCTCGCGCGAAGTCGCGCGCGCTGCCTCGCGCCGCTCCGCCCGCCTCCCTTGTGCCCGCGCTGCCGTCCGCTCGAAGCTCGCGCCGCCGCCGCTCGAGCGCCGCGTTTTCCGCCGACCGAGGCTATCCGCACTCGCCGCTCGCTTCTGCGTCGCTCCTCGCGCGCCTCGCGCGCGCACGCTACGCCCTCCCTCGCGCGCGTGCCGCCCGCGCCTAAGCGCCGCACCTTCCGACGCCGAGGATATCCGCACCCCGCCGCTCAGTAAACAACATGTAACGTGATGACTAGAAAGCAATACTCGCCTCACCGCCGCTCTCCTACGACTAGATAAATCTCAATCTTTCCTATGCTTGCCGCTACATGTCCGGATGGCTAGACGCTCAACCTCGCCACGCTTCTCCGGGAATGACCATTCTGTTTTTTTGTTTTTTTCGGGACGAATGGACAGGGAGGAGATGAGAAGATTGGTTGGTAGTTTTTGTGGACCCAGATTTTAATTTAGGGGACTTGTTGGAGGTTACATATTTTTGGTCTTCTATATTCTAGATTGTGTCCTCTAAAAAGTGATTTAGGGGATGAGATTTAGAGGACATTGTTGGAGATGCTCTAAGGCAAATGGTAGACACTTATTTCCCGGTGGATTCTGAAGTCGTTTATTCTGATTCGCGTTGCTTTCTCTGAAACTTTTCAGCCCTAAATTTTGACGAGGCCATGTGGTGATTATTTGGGCTTTTTTTTGTGGTATATAGCTGAAAAACACTGTAGCTGGCTGAAAAAACACTGTAACTGACAGAAGCTTATTTAGCATAATTAAATTTAAAAATTTTAAATATATATTAGCTCATTACGTATAATACAAACAAATACGGGAAAAAAGAACCGGCAAAAAGCTCAACAAAAAGCTAAAAATTCAGAAAAAGACGAAATTTATGAATAGTGAAAAATAAGCCGGAAGCTAAAAACTAAAGCCAAAACGATCACAAAAAGTTTCTGCAGGTTTCCCATGGGCGTTTCAGTCAATTGCGGGACACGTACGTACCAACATTTGCATGATATACAGTATAACCACCATCTTTTAGGTTAACGAAAAGCTAGGTAGCTAGCATGGATTCTTTTCTTTCGGAGCTACGTACAAGGTACAGCGTATGTACTGCACGCGACATCTGATCAGTATTCGCACCACGAATTACTGAACTGGTGTACCTCGAGACTGCACACTGAACAGCAGCCGTTGGCGCCTTTTCAGAGACACATTTGCATTTGGTGTACTCGCCTAGTACCATAGCTGTCTCGCATTTGTTCGGACTGTTGACATAAATGGGCAGTGTGCCCTTTTGTCTTCTAAATTTACACCTCCGCTCATTCTGACTTGATTTTCTGTTTTTTGAAATATTTTTACTATTTATAAATTTTATTTTTTTCTAAACTTTTGGTCTTTTCAGCTTTTTTGTCGGTTACTTTTTCCCGTATTCGTTTGTGTTGTCCGTGATAAGATAACATATTTTTCTATTTTTAAAATTTGATTACGTCAAATAAGTCACCTTCAGCTACAGTGTAATTTCAGTCAGTTACAGTGCAATTTCAGCCATAAACTATTATTTTCAGTCCAACCGAACGGGGCCAATTATTCTTCAATGTCTCTTTTGTAAATTTAGTTTTTTTAACTTACCAAGCTAGAAACCTCGGCAGATATATATCGAGCTACCTTATTTTGAGAGCAGGTGCTGCCGAGCACCTCTTTGCGGCAGCATAGCACAAGCCTTGATTAGCACTAATTAAAGCGTATGGATAATGTTAATTAAATGTAATTAGTACCGATTAAATATGATTAGCACTGCACACTAATCGGCTGGCGGCCAACTCAGCCAGAGAGCTTCAGTAGCTCAGGAGGCTTCTATTGGACTTGGTAGGTCCAAGAAAAGAACTGGATTTATACAATTAGATGTTTCAACACCATTTTTTTTTTTATAAAATATAGCTACAGTGTCATTTGTAAGTAGTTCCATTTGTTCACCGCCCCCGGCTTCCTTATTTTTATCTTGATCCCAACTAGCTAGTACTACTGACACTATACTACTGCATGCCTCGTTCCTGTATCGATCGATCGTCCAATGATCACCCGAAACTAGATCACGCCTGAAATTAGAGCCTCCAAGGGCTACCTAGACATGGAAGTTTCAGATCGACTTTGTTTGCTGTGAGCTAGCTTCACCATGTATATAGTAGAACCCTTCAGAAACCGAACCATGCATGCATGGGATGTGAGCTAGCATGGCTGCTTGGTTAGATTTGCTACGTACGTACTCGTCAGCTACCTGATCAATCAGGACGCCGGCCGGCGTCGCCATGGGGCGGCGGCGGCGCGTGCGTTGATCGTCGCCTGAAATACCGACCGCGGCGTGCTGCCGTGCGGCTCCGGTCACTCGCCAACCGCTGGTCCCGGCGATCAGCCGGGCCGAGCCGGACGGTGGATGACACACAAAACGTAACGTGGCAGCAACGCCGAACTACATTGCCAATTTAATAATGGCTAGTTGCTGCTGGTGGTGCAGAGGGGCTAGGGGCACCTAGCGTGCTAGCTTTCAGTTGCAAGCAGGAGCAGTAGCTAGCAGCAGCTAGTTAGCTACCAGCTAGCTGGAGCAGGACCACCATTGCCGAGATCAGAGGGAGATGCATGCCTGGCTAGGTAGCTGATGTGCAGGTATGCGCGATCGATGGACGCAACGGACCACTGATCCATCTGCGTGACCAGCTAGGCAGCAGGTAGCAGTGAGCAGTTCTGATCTCGGTTAGCGGTGCAGCAAAGTTATGAGCTCGCTGTTAGAGAGTTATTACTGCAGGTTCCATATTGTGCAATGCAAATGGCCAATGCTGTGCTAGCTTGTCGCTGCAATGCTTGCAGCCGGCTGGCTAGGCGATATTGCCATCGATCTCAGGCTCTCAGTGTGGCAACGCAACAGCGATGCCGATGCCCTCAACTGCAGCTGTTAATGCATAATGTCATTGTGAGGATGGCCACCAGCTCTGCATCAGAAAAACTCTGAAACTTCTATTAGTTGATCTTCTTACATATATATCTGTAATATCATAAAAATAACATATCTTTGTAATATTCTGAAAATAACCCTTTTAAGGATCTATACGTAATTAGAGAAAAATGGATACGGACAAACAAGATGATCGAAAATTTAGAGAGGGAGTCGTTTTTCTTGAACATGCAGTACGGGTGTATCACCTCACATACCAATACGAGATAATACCATGAAACCAATGACGAAGCCAGGAATGAAATTAAGGATGAGCTAAACTATTTATAGGTCTAAACTAAGTTGGCACAAAATTAGCTTTTTACTCTAATAAAATTTCAAATTCATATAGAAATTATACATTGGATGGAGACAAACAATGAAAAATAGAGAAATAGAAAGTAGTTACCTCGATAATAGAAAGCGCAATGAGTGCGGAGTAGCGATAAGTCACCTATGTATAAAACATATTAAAATTAGTGATATAACATAAAATTATGAATGATAATGAAAATTTAGATCATATGAAACATACCAGAATTAAGCTAATTTGAATCACGAGACAATAAAAACAAAAGGTTGCATCCTTTTCTATACTCTATCCAATGTTCTTACCATCTTCATGGCCTGTTTGTTGATGCAAGCAGGGAGCAAGGATTAATCGATTGACATGGACGACTCGAACCTCTTCATGTAGTGGGCAATGAACATGCTACACCGGCACTTCTCATCCATTGTCGTCACTTCCGCATACACTGATCGCGGCGGCGACGGCTAGGGTGTTTCCTTCCCCTCGCTACAAGCGCTCCGTAGTGCCTCCCAGACCACCACAGCTATCGGCATCTGGGACCTCATGGTGCAGGTCGACCACTGGGCTAGCAGCTGGAGCTCCGGCGACAACCTCGACGCCACGATGGAGCACAACACGGTCATCAGGTGGTCCCCCACACCGCCTTCGCTAGGACCGACAGCAACAGGCCGATGAGCTAGAACTTCAGCACCGCGTCGGCGCAACCAACTGCTGAGAGCGGCCGTGGCGGCGGGGGCGTTGCATTGCCGGACGCCTAGGCCGCTATAGCGCATACACCGGCCGAGAAGAGAGGGGGCAGCGTGGCGCTCGTTACGGCGAGGGGCTCGGCGGCACCTTCAGGGCACATGCAGGACCACATCATCGCGGAGCGGCGGCGGAGGGAGAAGACCAACCAGAGGTTCATCGAGCTCTCCACCGTCATCCCCGGACTCAAGAAGGTTCATATATATTTCACTTTCTTCTTTGATTGATTATCTTTTCTTTAATTTTATAATTTTCACTAATCTTCTTCTACTACTTCTTTAATTTTACGATTTACATATATTATTTTACTTTCTTTCTTTTTTTCATTGATTGATTAACTCTTCTTTAATTTTATGATTTTCACTTCTTTTCCTCCTCATCGTCGTCTTTTTTAATTTCATGTTTACTGTTAACTTTCCCATCAAGGAGAGCTAACTTCTCTTCGGGTTTGTTAATCTCTCTTTCTATATTTACTATGTACAAAGTTGCCATCGGGGAGGTGAGGCTCAAGCCTTACTAAGCCCCCCGGTGGCTACGTCCTTGCAAGTAACATCATTACCATAATAAAAATAAATAATAAAAATAACGAGGAAATCAAAACTTAAAGAGAACTTTATTAGAGACCCAGTGGAAGCTGAAATAAAAGTTTAAAACATGGGACCGGACGACCGGTCCACTCCTAACCAAATGAAGAACAAAAGGGGTGCCTATTTGGCAAGAGGGAATATTGTCGATTTGGGAATATGTAGGAGTAATATCATTTAATTGTTGTTATTGTACTGTTGTAACTTGTTATTGAGAATGGATTTTTACAATAGGAGGAGTAGCATCGGATTTGTTGTCATCTTCGAATCAAACTGTTCTTCACAAATTAGAAAAGGCAAATACATCGTAGAATGGTATTTGAGTGTTTAAACTTGTTATATTTAAATATATACTTAACATGATGATTCACATAATTGTATTTGTTCTTATAATGTTCACATATTTATGGTAGAATGATGATAATGTTTACAGCTAAATTGATGATGTTGTTAATGGTAAATGCTGATAGTTAACTAATAAAAAATAATCATTGCATTGCATATAGAGCATTCATGTTGTAAAGAGGTATCTTGTGTGTCCATCTAGAGCCCACTTTGTGTGAGCGATCCACGGGGGTGGGTAGAGGAATACCTACTTCGGTGGATACCCCATGGGAGTGGGAAAGATCTACTTCGGTGGCTACTCCACATGAGTAGAGTTGAGACCCTGTATGAAAAAGAACAGTGCAATGGTAATTCATCAACAGGTGAACACCCAACTATATTGGTATAAGCAAAAGAAGTGAAGACATGTGAATTTCATTCATAAAATGAGAAATGAGATATATGTATAGAATTTGATAAGAATGAATATATGATATTGAGATAGCGGTGAATGGATATGAATTGTTAATACGATAGTTATCTTGTTTATTATTCTATTTTTGAACAATTTCTAATTTTTGGCTTTTAGAAGCTGACTTTTGAATGGAGTAATTTCTCAAGATAATTTCGATAAGTTATTTCTAGGAGTCACTGCAGGAGCCATTATGATCAGAGTGGCTTCTCAATATATATATCTCTTGTTTTCTTAATCTATCTTATAATTAGCCAAAAGACATATTACTTTTAAACAGGGCCAGAAGCTATCTGCATTCCTCCTCCCAGATCGGACGGCTCTGACACGAATGTTTGCTACAACCAGTGTACTACACGCATCAGAGTAAGTATAGTGAATTTTACGTCCTACAGTGAAGCATGTAAGCAGCTTTTAATTTGGCCGTTAGGGATGCTCAATTTGCATAATTGCATCAACTGTTTCCCTTTAGAGCTTTGTACGCATGCTTGTATAAAGTTGATTCTTTGGCTCTTCTTTATACTAGTATATATAATATATATACACACAAAACAGCCAGGTCGATCTTTAATTTACAGATTTTAATCTACACTGCGACACAGCTAGCTACAAGTAGCTAGAGTTAGTAGTGGTACTAGCAAGCATGCAGCAATGGCTTTTGTTTGCCATGCGGGTAAAGGAGCGCTCTGGATTTGTATTGTATCCATGTTTGCATCGCTATTGCAATGCGTACGCGCCCTTGACCCGGACCACACTTGCAATTCGAGCGCGCACACACCACACTTCTTTTCAATCCATAACTTACGATCTTTTTTGAATAAATAAATAGTACGTTTTTGTTATCTTTTTAAGTGGTTTATCGATATTTCGGAATAGTGTTTTTTAAACAATTTATCGACTTATTGATATTTAATTTATTCACATAAACACTTATATTAAAATCAAAAATCATCGGACACAACCTTAAATCATCAAAGAATTCACTCTGCATACGTGCCTTTGCTATAGCTTGGTGCTTCTTTAGTTCTTTTCAGCACAAAGGCCAGTTCTAACTGCCATAGACAGCAATGTGGTGACAGCAATGTGGTGAGTAGTAATGGCAGCACCAAAGGGGAAAAAAAGAAACCTACAGAGGCAGCCAATGAGAGAGAGAGGGACCACCATGCGGAGGGGCAGAAAAAGAAAGAGAGAGAGAGAGAGGGGGTCCTGACGCTTGGTGAAGGTTTGTTATATTGCTACAAATATGTGCTTGTTATGTACCTGACTGGAAGGCAAGGATGCATGCAGGATTTTGCAGGCTTAGCTAGCTAGGGTTTTTCTTTTGGCCTTTGGGAAGTGCGCTTCAATTTCAGCAAGAGAATCTTTGCCAGTTATGAACAGTTTGCTCAAATCTTGGCATTGATGAGACTTCTCATCTGATCTATGTGCACATCACAGCTTATGAGCTTAGGGTGTGTTTGGTTGCCTGCATCTTCTTCGTTCTGGTTGGGTGGATCTGTATAATCTGAGAAGAGCCTGTTTGGTTGCCTGTATGAGTAGATACAGCCTGTATGAGCGGATGCAAAAATACGCCCTCATCCTGGATGGGTGGATACACTCAAAATGAGCTTCACTAGCCATCCTGAATGAGTGGATGCAGTGTATCTTATGCGGTCCCACGTGTCAGCCTCTTAGGTTTGGTAGACTGCATCCGCTCATACAGGCAACCAAACAACATCTCAGTTTTTTTGTATCCGCTCATATAACTTCACCAAACATCTTCTTTTTCTAAAATACGATTCCACTCAGCCTACATCCACTCATCCAGGATATACGATGCAACCTCCATCCACGAACCAAACATACCCTTACAAGTACCTGCGGCCGGGCTAACTAGAATGGGTGGGTTTTTTTTTGTTTCAATGATTTATGGTTTATGATTTAAATATTTGAATTCTGACTATTTATGATAGGCAGCACGCAGAGAAAAATAATCATATGCGATTTTGGCTGGTATAGCTAAACTTAGTATACTTTTTACTTTAATTTTTTATATTGACTCTGTCTTAAAAAGCACACTGTTTAAAAACTAGTTATTGTAGATATACAAATATAAACTAACTTTAAGCTCAAAAGAATCCGGCCATTACTACTAGCTAGGTAGCAAGGTCTATTTAATTACATTCAGCACATAGTTCTACCAGAGGATCACTTGGAATTTTGATTAGTACAAATTTGCAAATTTAATTTGAGCTAAGCTTAACCTAGAAAATCTCTTAGGGCATCTCCAATGGTTATAGCTACCAACTAACTATAAGATTTCCACATCATCTATATAATACACACTAAAGTTAGCATTCTAAAGAACTATCTATAAGGATAGCTATTTGATGCTTACATGCACACACAGAATTTATGGAGGCTGCCTCGTTTGGCGCTATAGACTATCTATAGAGCTGTAGAGAGCTGCGTTCTCTTTTTTCATTTAATATCTTCCACGTAGGACAGTTGATGACATGGACTCTCTTGTAGATAGCTGCTATAGACCCATTGGAGATGCCCTTAAGCCAACAGTTTGGTGAAGAACGACAGATGTCAACTCTAGGGTAATTAATTAGGATTTTTATGCTAGCCATCGATTTCTACCGAACTATTATTCAGTTTCCATTTTGTAACATTTTGGTGATACACATTTATGACTGCCGTCAAACTTGTTGTAGATGCTGCTGTGTCAAACGGCAAGAGGTCGTATGCACTATTTCTGATGCGACAGGATGTTTTGACGATGCTAGGCTCTGTTGGAACACATAAACTTTGGACAAGAAGACATGCGTACTCTTACCGGGCATTTGTGAAAAGGGCATGTTCTTTTCGGTTTGTGAAAGCTATTTTTAATATTTTATAATAATTAGTTCTTAAATGAAATATTTTTAATATAAAATTTATAAATTTATTGTAGTATACACTATAGCAATTTTATTTATATCCTTAAAAACTGCATATGAGTTTTGTTACTCTATAATCTCTCTCACAAATAATCTAAAAGTCATAAACCACAGCAAAAAAATTATGAACCAAAACCAAAAAGAATAAACCCAAATCTCTTTAACATTTATATGTTCTTCCCTACTTGACGCATGCATAAGTTATTATGATACGTTCAGGCATGACTGAGCAACTATGTATTACGAAATCTTTGCAAAATATTTTCATCGGTAAGCAGCCTAGAAAACCCTCTACAAGAGAATTATCTCTTCGTGGAGTGATGGAGTTGTAGGTATATGAGTTCGCACATTAGATTTTAAATCCTAGTATCTATCTTTATGCACGTGCGAACACGTTTTCATTAAAAATTTTATGAGATTACGGATTTATCACCACCCTCCATTTTCTCTCTGTGTACTAAGAGGCGCGCACACACACATATAAGTACTATTCAGTGGCTACGCATAGAATAAACATGCGATTCTGACCGACCCAATCAGTCAACGCACCACCATCCCAACCCACGGAATGGTTACTAGCATATGTTAATTATAATAAATTTACTATAATATACACATCAAGTTATTATCGAAAATTCATGAAGTTATTTATAGTTCTCGTGCGTTAGACCCGCGCGCCCCTCCCCCTTCGCAAGTGGTACCACGTGCCGTTTTTCTGGGATTTAGTGGAGTGTTAGTTATAAAAAAGTTACTACCTCCTAAACATAAAGTTATTATCTATAATTTATCAAGTTACATATATTTCGCAAAGCTACTATTTTATGGCTAAAAAGTTATCACATATAATTCATGAAGTTACTTACAATTTTCATGTGGTAATTTTTATATTGCAATACTATAAAAGTTACAATCTCCTAAATATAAAGTTATCATCGATAATTCATCAAGTTATTTACATTTACAAAGTTATTTTCTTATGCAAAAAGATAGCATTTATAATTTATGAAGTTACGCACTAACCGCACCAGGAATACAGGCAGCGACCGTTAGCACATCCGTTATATATATGTATATATGTATGTATCTATCTAAAATCAATCTAAAGATACCAAGATATAGTGATTAGACACTAAAAAATGCTCTATTTCAGCTAGGATATGTATATGTGAGCGCGCGCGCTCGTAGCAATGTGTGAACGTACAGAAATACAGCTCGCTAGCTGCTGAAAGTGAAATTGCTTGGTCGCAGATGCGTCTAGTTCGGAAAACTGCCATGCCCGGTAAAGGCCAGCCATCACATCCATCCTAGCTTTGATCATGAACCCTACACATAGTAACATGGTCACACAAATTTGTCTCATCTTCTTGGTGGCGTCCTCCTCGGCATCTTCCGGTTTCTAGTTGACATTTTAACGTAGCATATGTTAGTTTTTTTATGCGCGACCCTAATGTGCTATCTACGCGAAATCACTACTAACAGTCACTGACAAATAATGGTCCTGCTCGTCGGCAGCGCCTTTCTTCCAATAACTGTGTATATGAAAATATTTCATACAGGAAAGCGATCTTATTTCCAAACAATATATTCTTTGGTCCACCGATTGCAAGTTTAGATTGCCCAGGCATGCCATTAGACATGCAGTTAACAGTATTAACGGAAGAGGAGACAGAATTGAAGAATCACCTGCTGACTAGCTAGTGACTAATCCTATTCGCATTCTGCAGTATTTTGGACACACAATTGAATTGACGGTGGGATCCAAGGAGGTCAGAAAGCGTAGGAACGATGATGGCACCAGAGGATGAACTATTGTTTCTAAATTTTTCTTCCAAGTATTACTAACATTTCACTTCAATGGCTATAAAAGTTAAAATCATATTACTCCACCTACATAGATCTTAAAAACTAAGAAAAAACTACAAAAATCAAGACCTAGACGGTCACAATAAAATTTCTAAGAAAAACAAAGCCAACCAAGGTTTTATGTGCCCAAACGGTCTCACCTCTCCCTCAAAGAACTAAAAATCAACACAAATTTAAAATGAAAAATCGAATTAACTTTGAATACATAACTTCAAATGATTTTAAACTTTGAACACATCTTATCTAGAGTGTTAGAAACTAGATCAAGGCAAGAAAAATGAGGTTTCCGGACTTAATTCCAACAATTTGAAGGAAATCGATCTTAAGTCTCAAGAACACCAAAAAACCTAAAAACTAAATTACTTCTTGTTTATGGGGATCTAAGATAAGATATCTTCCAGATCTACTCCCACATATCTAGTAAGATAATTTGATCAAGGATTCGGGCTAGAGCCACCTAGGTCACGATTTCAAATTTCTTGCTCAAGAACATGAAAACCAAGAGAAAAAATAAGTAAAATACCAAGAAGTGATCAAATAGTTGATCTATTACCAGCGAAGTAGGTGATTCATAAGTACAAAGGGAGTTATAAGATGCTCTTAAAGCACCACCCTTACTCGCACAAAATTTCTCATATAGCCCTAGGAAGGAAGAAAATAAACTACTTAAAATATAGCCAAAATCTCCTTACCACTAGCTCTCATCTCCCCTCCCTCATATAACGTAAACATGTTTGTGGATCTCAACCCATTAAACATATGGGAAACTCGTCAACCCACTAACACTGGTTTTATACACCCATGCACACTTCTTAAAACATTTACAAGACCCAACCTGCTAAACTATTAGCAATTGATCCACCTAGCCATCCCGGTTTACCTTCACCTAAACCACTTCTCCTTTTTATTTTCTCGCATCGTGGATTTGTCGAAGGCTCAACTCGGCATTTGGTAACTATCAAAATACCCCTGACGAAGCTTCCCAGCACCTTTTTTTGACTCCGTCTTTATCTTCATATCAAAACATTTTCACATGCTTTAGCACATAGCCCATGGCGCCCAATGACTTTGTCGTTAAGTCTTTACGTTTTTGGTTTCTTCTGGATCATCTTTACTTACACCGGCCCAAATCACTTGCTACACTGTATGCACCAACTCGCTATGTGTTTCCTGCTTGAGTTACATAGTTTCACCCAGACTTATCCGACCGCACGGATCTCAACTCTCCCTTCTACTCCCGGTCGATTCCCATCGACCGTAAATATTCTCTAAGTCACCTACACAACCAAAAACCAAACAAGCATCTCGAGCATAAGTTTCATATACTTGACCCATATTAGTCAAAATAATGAATCATACAACACAACACAACCAACCGAATGCTCATGTAGCATACACACGCTCAAACAACTAAAGAACACCTCTCAATATTCTTTGGCTACAGCCAGTCAGCCACCGATCTGACCGCTGTCACAATGGTGGTCCGCCCACCAATCAGATCGTCAACCATTGATTGGTTTGATCGGTCCAAATCGACTTAAAATCTTACCCAGTAACTAGACACTAGTGTGACCATATTTCCAATGCTGGCTGTATCGTCCAACTTAACTCCGATTAGATCACCACGCAACAATTAGTCTGGTCGCATATGCCCAGTGTCGACCGGTTCCACATATCGGTTAAATCGGTTATACTAACATTAACACTGAATTTTGCTAACTTTTTCAAAATCAAAATCTAACTTTTACATATATGCCAATTATTCGTCGCTAATTATCAGGGCGTTCTCTTATGGTCGAACAGAAAGGTTTTGGAGGAAGTGTCCAAGATGAGAGCATAGGAAGGATAAACTAGTTATCATAGGCCTCTGATGCTACTGTTGCTATGCATGACTGGTAAACCTAGCTAACTGGTGGCCGGCCAGGCAGATCTCATGCACCCTGCTTCAGCCTGTAAAAAGTTTTCTGCGTACTAGCTACTAGCTGTGGGGTTGCATCACCTGCTTTTGAGTTCTAGGGATCTATCCCTAGGTTTAGGTTCTATAGGGTTGAGCTAGGTAATGGGGTGTAGGACAGTGAATTAAGAAATTAATAACTAGCAGAATTCCTAATATAATACATGTAAATATATTTGAAGAATAGAGTTGTACTACTTGTCAGATAATTCTAATATATGTGATTAAAAATATGATCATATTTTTTATACAACTGTATATATATATATATATATATGATTTATCTTTATCATTATAATTTAGATCAATTAGGTCGGTCACCATAGTTAACGAAGCGTGGTAATTTTCTGCATTTTAGGGTGGACATTTTGCCTCTTCATTTTTTAAAATAATATAAATGTTCAAAAAATCTACACGAATTTCGTAAGAATTTCATCAAAAACAATTCAATTCCTAAAAAAATGGGAAAAAGTTCATATGTTCCTATCACAACAAATAGTGAATTTATACCTTGACAAGATATATATTCGGAACACAACTTTAACGAGACTATCATATTTCTAAATATAATGAGATGACAAAGCCTAGGAAAGCATTTTGCAAGATGTTTTGATGTGCCCGATCTAAACGAGCGCAAAGCAAAGATATTTGTTCCGAAAACAAAGTACCGTATATGCTACGTATACTTTTGACTGTTGGGGGGAATCTTGGGCACCCATCCAGAATCTAACGGTCACAGGAGGAAATCATTGCACGATGCCACTCCACCGCTTCCTTCGAGGTTAAACGTCAAATGTGTTTACGACACGTAAGGTAAATTAAAGCGCAGGAATGCCGTTAGCTGAATTGGAATCTGTTCAAGCGCGTGTACTCTCCGCTAAACTAGTCTCGCTCGCTCGCCTCGTTCCGATACACAGGCATGCATGCCCGATCCTTTGCTTGCATGCATGCATGCATGCCGGCCGGCCGGCCTCTGCGTCGTGCCGCGCCCTAGCTGGCTACTCGCTCGCTCGCCCCTGCGCAGACATGTCACGCATCAGCCCTAGCCTTTTAATTTTACCTGTGCTACGCGCATCTGCAGCCGTGGAAAAACCCTAACCGGCCGGCCTGGATTCACACCACGCCCTTCGCCAATCGCCACATCTGGAGTAGTATGTTCTCTTCCTCTATAAATACAACACAAGCCCGTCCAACACTTGACCAACACTCGACACAAACCGAAATGTCTTGGTTGAACCTAGCTAGATTATTATTACTCTTTTCTGTTTCTGTGTTCCTTCCCTTGCGCTGGTGTTCTTGGTGAATTCAAGATCAGCGTACAGAGCTGTTCTTCTTTCTTCTTCTTTGAAGGCTCGGTTGTTCTTCTTGAGTCTACCAATTCGTTTCACATGTACCTTGTCTTAGTTCGAGGTCTCTTCCTTCCTACACTTCTTGAGGCCTCTCGTGAGAGAGAGGGGTGGTGATCTTGGATTCGTGATGCACTATGCCCATGTGAATGAGTGAAGCTGCCAGCATGATCTAGCTTTAATTGACAGTACTGTATATTGCCATACAGCGGTCGGATCACGCGTATGTTTCTACATGTGAATTATTGTTACGTGTGAATTATTGTTAGATCATGTCTGACAGCCTCATTTCTTCACAATGTTGGGCATATATATCTGCAGAAGTTTAAAGGCATCGTCAGGGTAATTAAGTTGATGTGCTCCCCTTTTAACTCAGCTTCAATTATGCAGGTCTTGACTTTGGAGTAAGTATGATCTTTGAGAGGACCATGCATGCATGGTTGAGCCAATGCAGTTGCATATATACATAGATTTACAGTAAGAGCGGTGAAATGGAGCATAGTTTAGTGGCCCTACCTGCTAGCCAGCTGTCTCTTTGACAAAAGATCATCCTTTTATTTAATAAAAGTCTAACATAAGCATTTGGTCACAACTACCACTATAAATTTAACTAATCAATTCATGATGATTTGATGAGGGTTTGTTTATGGCTGATGGCCAAAGGAGAAGGTGTTGATGTGAATGGTATACACGATTTTGATCAGTCTTTGTTTCAATTTTCAAAAAAGCCAAAAGCCCCAAAATCCTAAAAGAACAGGACCAAACTACATATATGGTGAGATCATGCATATGCACTATACAAATAGTAGCAGTGAGATATTCATAAAGTGTGGTGTATATATTCGGTTTTATATGGGCTTATATATTCGGTTGATTGAACTAAATTACCAACTTGCATCGTATCATTGTGTTGTAGTTTTAAAAAACTGAGTAGGGACATATGTCTTGCTAAAAGACGCATGTCTACTACTCTCACTATTATAGGCTAATCAAGCAATGAGATTGTACACTACCCGCAGGGCAAAGTTTGTTCAACTGTCCATGTAGTGCATAATTAGCTCCATTAGATGCGGAATAGCTATTTAGGTTAAGAAAAGATCCAGATCTACCAATTGGGCACCCGTTCCAAGTTGGTCACCAGAGTAATACTGATCTTTCTCACTAAATTAGTAAATAGAATTATCTTTCTTTTCTGTTTACTTCCCTAGATATTCGCGTTCTACTCTGATCTGTATTTCCTTGTATTGTCGGATGGCTCGTAGCAACCGATCCGGACTGCTGTTTGTTCACGGGCATTGCCGTGTATATAAAGCCAAGGCCATGGCCGAGTACCTCTTGCGGGGGATTCTCAAATCTTCTTTTCTATCTGTTCTACTAATTATTTTTTTACTTTGTTGCTTCCAAAACTGGTTCACTGCATGCATGTGTTACACACTGCATTTGTCCTTGCCATGAGCGTACGTACGTACTACATACTTATCAACGGACATCAGATCCCACTTCCTAAAGTCTGAATAGCCAAATGTGTACAACGAGCTTCTTATTGGGAGATCACCTGCTGCCTATATGGAGTACAAGATTGCAGCTCGATCTCGAGCTCTGCCAATCTATGTAGCTCTCATTTTCTCATGGATGGGATGGATCAATTTTTTTAAACGAAATTATGAAGAGATTACAACTATTGATTAACAGGACTGAGTAAATTTCGATATATATTTATACATCTGTTTGTACTTCGAAATGTATTTTTTTAAAAAATAGTTTGCTACAAGCTCTGGAAAGGAGACGGGATGGTATCACTTGCATTGCATAATTGTATTATGTCTAAGGCTCTGATCTACATATTTGTCTTTTTCATTCACATGCAACCCACATCAAATAAGGATGAACGTCAACTACGGATTCAGCACTCATTTGGCATAGATGAACTCTACATGCCATGCCGTATCCGTGCCGTCTCCATCGGAGACACCACTTTATTTCACCGTATACATACATGCATACTTATATAAAAGATACACGATACACGTACGTATAAATCAAGTAGAGTGCTTACAGTTAAAAAAAATGAGTGACATCGAAATGCATGAAAAGGCCCATAAACAGAATCGATAATGCATTAACAAATCGTAGTTAAACAGAAGATAGAAAGGACTTCGCACTCACGCCTTTAAATTTGGGACCACGATTGCAGTATGTTAATTGACGTTGAACTGGTCTGTTCTTATGACTATGGTTTTATTAATCTAACTATCTGTGATTGCTGAAAGAAATCTAAAGCTGTTGAAAATCCAAAAAAGTAATAAATTGGTCAATGAGCGGCACACGTGGCTTAAGATTCGGTTTCGTGTAGCATCAGTTCTAGCAGCTAGCTAGCTTAGCTCTATATGGGTTAGTTATCGCAGGTTGCTACAGTTAATTTGCACTAGTTTTTAACTTCTCTTCTTGTTTGAAGAATCTTGGCTAATGAGTGTGGATCTTATGTTTTCTAGGAAGAACCATTAGATAGCGGTTACCCAAACCCTGAGTTTACTCCCTTCATTTCAAAACATAGGCGAATAAATAAAGCGAATTTTTACTTTGTATTCTAAAGTTTTTTTTCCTCTCATTTGTCCTAGGAAGAACCATTGATAGCGGTTACCCTGAGTTTCCTCTCCCAAACCCTGAGTTTACCCCCTTCATTTCAAAACATAGGCGAATAAATAAAGATAATTTTTACTTTATTATGAAGTTTTTTCCTCTCATTTGTCCTTGTCTACATTCTTTCTCCAATATTGATGAGCAAATGCTCACACTAGCTATAGCTATTACTACCTCTTATTCCTAAAACATTAATGTTAGGTATATCACGGTCAAATGTACTATTCATGTACATACGACTGGCCAAATATTGTCTTATCATAAGAAATCAACATACAACTGGTCAAATATGGTCTTATCAAAAGAAATCAAAGATCTTGTTTTCAAGTAAAGCCCACTACATAATAACAGAAAGTTCTCTCCACTCTCAGCGATTCCTGTTAGAGAAAATATCTCACACACCCGCCAGTGATCCCTTTATGAAATATCAGGTCCGTTACACGAGCTAATCCGTACGTGCGTACAAACGTTGGTTAGATGGTGCGCTGAGAATGACGCACAGGGTTACCAAAGGTTGAGATCGCCCGTTTCGACCACAGATTTTGACTTCTGACTTATTTTTTACTATTTATAAATTTCATCTTTTTCTAATTTTTTGGTTTTTTTTTAGCTTTTTTTCCTATATTTGTTTGTGTTATCCGTGATGAGCTAGCATATTTTTTCTATTTTAAAATTTTTAAATTTAATTACGCTAAATAAGTCACCTTCAGTTACAGTGAAATTTTAGCTGTTACAGTGCAATTTCAGCTATAAGCCACAGCTTTTCAGTCCAACCGAGCGGGGCCTAAGACTTTCCATCCATGATTAAGATTTTCTATTCATGATTAAGACTTTCCATCCTGATATGTTACATATCATTGCACTTGCATGCATTTAAAAGCAATCCAAAGGCAGAAACGCTATGATGCCCTGACACCATGATGCCCTATTTCAGCGTGTGTGTATATATATATATAAATATAAAATTTTATTGCGTGAAATAGTTTTGCAAATAGTAATTAGAGCACTCACAATGCTTTACATCAACATTGTTTATAGCATACCAACTAGAGAGAGAACGAATCAATGTCTCATACTACAAGACATAGCTTGCTCATACAAACCAACACACAGGACACATCAAAAACTTGCATTGGGAAGAAAAGTTGTGTCTACCTACACGGTTTATGGAACTCGCAGCATTAAACATTCTCCCTAGTCCACAATGGCACGCCATGCCGTTGCCTCGCTCTACGCTGGCCTGCTGCACCGCCACACCGGCTTGTTGGGTCACCACAGCTCCACACTGGGTCATCAAGCTGCTCCACACAACGCCCACAGTCATCGTCGAGCATCGTCGCATCCGTGCCATACTGCCAGTTCATGGCCTTTGCCCAGCCGCTTGCGCGCCAGGCCATTGCGGCATGAGTGCTCACCGTGTCACCTGCGTGTTCGCCTTGCCGCTTGCTGCCATCCACCAGCGTCATCTCAGAACTGGTCGGATCTGCGTGCTCCCGGCGTAGATCCGGTCCAATCAGGGAGAAAGCAGGCAAAGGACAGAGGAAGAAGCTAAGGGGGAGACCAATGCGTGCAGTGAGGGTGGACTAGGCACCGACATCGGTGAGGATAGACGAGTCAGGCGATCGGTGAGATTTCAGAGAGAGAGAGAGGAGGGAGGGGGAGGGAGACGCTAGTGATGGTAAGAACGAGGGAGAGCATGGGAGAAGATTAACGTTTATTATTTGGGTCCACTGGTAGAACTATGTATTAGGAATGTTGTACCTATTGTTATTTTTAAGTGACATGGAGAGTAATAGACATAGCTTTTATGTCTGCATTACAAATGTCCTTAGCACTCGTATAAGATACACTGTTCATGAGTAATAACGGCAGCAACTTTACATCAAGGAATGTGACAACAAGTTACATCGACTGTTAAGAATAAGCCAATAACTCTACAATTGAATACTAGCACATTGCTATTGCTAGTATTCGGCCACCGCCTTCTTTTTCATTCTCATTATTAAACTAAAGGGATATGTATACAAATTTCCTTTCTATTTAGGACGTGGACATGAAAAAAAGGTTGTCTACCAACCAAATTAACTAATTAAGTACTTATATGTGGCCCTTTTTCATCCTTCATTTTAGGACAAAGTATAACGCGAATTTGTCGCAAGCAACCAAATAACTTAACCCCTGTGCTTTAATTTTATTAGCAAAGATACCATTTAACTCCAAAACGTTTACAGCACATTTAATTATGCAGTAAGCGTGTGGCTATAACATCTACCTTTTCTATTTTCATCAAAAAGTGACTCACAAAATTCTGCAACACTCAGATAGATGGACCATCTATATATCCACTGCATGTAAATACAACTCGTGTCCGGCAGCAGTTCATTTACACTGCAGCAGCGATTTTCACAGAGCTGGTAGTATCTGTCTTCTTCTCTCTCCTCCAACCCCAAGGCTTATCCTAGTAACAAACATCGTACGAAAAAAGCAAGAAAATACAGAGAGAGAGAGAGAGAGAGAGAGAGATGGAGATGGAGAGAGCGATTCCTAGTTTCTCACCGGTTGGCCTTCTATATATCCCAGGCACTTGCTGCTCCCTTCTCCAATTACTCCCATCTCTCTCTCTCTCTCTCTCTCTCTCTCTCTCTCTGGGTAGTGGCTACCTAAGCCTATTCTTCCTCCATGAAGGGCAGTGGTGCACCGCAAGTTGGTGAAGCTGCCAGCATGATCTGATGATCTATCTAGCTCTCTCCTATGGTATTATTGTATCGATGAATACAGGATGAGGGAAAGATAAATCAATTAATCAGGTCATGCTGGAGTTTCATCAGCTGGTGGGAGCACAACGAAAAACCCTAAATTTCGTAAATCGACGGATCTCGTCAGGTTCTTGAAGTGAACGCATGGGATCTTTAAGGTGAGATCCAACTCGTCACTGCGTGTTGATGATCAGGCCATGCTTATTTCTGTGTAAGTTGATTAATTATATGGAATTAACGAAGTAAGGTTCCTATCCGTCACTTCTGTTTCTTTTCTACCTTCGCTTTGTTCTTTCTTTCTTTCATCATAGAACGGATTTGGATTTCTTGGGAATTCGTAAGGTAGTTTTCTTTGGATCTTGAGTTTATTTCTTCCTTCTACTAGCTCTCCTTGCCTCTTATTTTCCTTTCCCCCCAAATATTTAAGAAATAAGAACGCAGCGCCGGTATCATCTTAATCGATCTTTGAGCTTGGAATCTATGTTGTGCCTTAGTTTGCATATATGAGATTTGATCTATACCCTTTAGGTAGCCTTTGCCATTTTTCCATTGTGCAGGTACATGCCTGTGTTTACTGTCAAATTCTTTTCTTATGTGTTAAATTGGCATTCATAGTCAACTATATACCCTTCCTCCTAATTGCAGGTTTGCTTCCTGGCGGAAGATCTGCAAGAAGGAAATGGAAACTGATTGTCCAAGTAGTTCTCCTTATAGCCTTGTGTATTTTCTAGTTCTAGATATCATGTAGAGGGAGGGGGTTTCTAGCTATAGTTGTAACATGACTAATTTCCATTATCCTTAATATCTTTGTTCCAATGCCTGTTGGGGGTATACTTTCATTTGCTTTCAATACTTGCACGTGAATGCAACAGAAGCAGCAAATTTCATCAATCAAGAAGCAGATCCAGAGATTTTGCTACATGATTTTTTTTTGGCTTCTCTCGACTCCAATCTCTCCTTTCACGCATCCATTCTTATTGCACCTCTTATAATTTAGTTTCCCTACGGACATGAACATTCTCAATTTATTGCAATATGTGTGTGAATAACCTTATCTAGGTGAGAATGTGGGATACTGATACTTCTCATCAGTGGTTGTGATTCATTGTGATCTTGTCAACAATAATGGTGATGGAAATATCATAGTAACATGACAGGGATATGATTAGTCTTGTTGATTAAGGAACAAAAAGAGGGGAAAAGAAATACGAAATGAGTTTTCATGTCCTAAGACAATGGACCATTAATGCTTGCTTGAAAGATATGTCTACAAAGAGATCAGTTGGTACTACAACTGAATGATTGCCTCTTGCTTGAAGGATGAAATTGCTGTCCATCTTTTCATGACCCCTTTGCATGATTGCCCACACTTTTCCTCCTTTTTTGGGCATTGTACTACGGGATATTCACTCCATCCACATTCCCATACAGTACAAATTAATTTTCCCTTGAGATTGATTTTCTTTGCAAGGACAGGCCTACCTGTCTTGATATTTCACTTGCAAAGAAGGCTCTCTCTCTCTCTCTCTCTCTCTCTCTCTCTCTCTCTCTCTCTCTCTCTCATTAGTTGCAACTTTTTGTTGGCATCTCTAGCCAGCACCACCTTCCCTCCCCACCCTTATGCCATGGCTATCGAAGTACATTTGCCACCTTGTATGGTCCTTTGGAAGATTCATGGGCCACACATGCATGCCTAGCTCCAAGCCCTCCTTTATTGTGATTTTGTAAGCTATGGCAGGTTTGTTACAAGATGCCCACAAGCTTGTCCTTTATGCATCATGTGTGTGTGTGTGCGTGTATGTGTGTGTGTGTGTGCAACTTTCACAGAGGACGCATGAGAATATATATGTATCCTCTTCCTTCCTTCCTTCCTTCCTTGCCCATCCCATCATGCAAAGTTTGGAGCCATTTCTCTCATGATGATCTATGCCGATCTCCTCGCCGTCTTGACCTCGCTGGAGTGGAGTGCCGGCCATGCGATTGTATTGGGCTCCAAAAGGTTGCCGGCTTTGCTGCCTTTTCTCCATACCTTGGCTAAGTTGGCTTCATCCCAAACCGTCGTTGTCTTTTTTGTTTCTTTTTTCTCTCTTTTTATCCCCTTTACACACAAGTCAATGGTGTGCGGACAATGATTATGCGATATCTTGCGGTGCCATGTCGACATTTATATATCATTGTTATCGCTGTTGTTGCACGAGAGGTCACATTGCATCCATTGACCACGCAAAGAGCTATGATCCTCGTGTGGATGTGTCGCAAGTTAAGTTATGTCGAAATAAAATAAAAAAAACTATGTCGAAATACTCTTAAAACTACCTTGGTCTCCTTTTGTTCAACTCTAATTAAGTCTCACAAAAAGAAATTACAGAATAGTAAAGTGAAATTTCTCTGGAGAATGTAAACTTGTGAGGAACAATTAATGACTGAATAGTGAAGGCAGACTAGGTTGAACTCAAAAGAATTTTGGTGTGAGCTGTTCTAATGGAGAATAAAAGTCACTAGGTCAGTATCTACTGCACCCTGGCATTTGAGTTATGCGATATATTGTGCATGTCTGTTGCATATATAGTTAACTACACTCGACCGACCGTTCTACTCGAAACAAAGAATTCCTGGCTACTTGTTCAAAGAACTTCCTTAAAATTTCCTTTCGTCTATTGATTTTCTCCCCAACTAGCTACATGTATGTATATATGTACAATAAGCTTGCACAAAGAAGTAGTTAACTCAGGTAGTCAGGTATCTCAAAAGTAGTTTTTGCTGCCCTTGGTCTGTTGCCATATCTGCATGACTGCATCAGATTAGTGAGATGCTACTGAAAAATGCATGTTTCTTCTGACAGCAGGATGCAAAAGATTTCTGGGGTAATCGTGGCAATTGAGGCCCTATAAAGCCCATGAATGCTCGGGTAGTCCTAATGTACAGAGTAGGAATTACATAGTGAATTTGGCCCACACCATTCGCAAATGGGCATTAAACTGGCCTGGCCCGTGGTACTTGCTCACTGACTGTAGGCCGGTCCGACCACTAGAGTGGGCCCTGCACCGAATCGAACTCAGCCTAGCCCGGTCTAGCTGGCTGGCCATGTCCTTCCTAAGGAGAAAAGGAAAATGCTTCAACTAGATGAACGTCACAATTTCACATCGACGATGGCGTCAATGTCTAATTGGACAAACGAAAGAGAATGAATAAGAGTTAAGGAAGGGGTAGTCTACATAAAGTACTACTCCCTCCGTTTTATCATGGATGGATTCTTTTGATCAGTGGTTTATAACTTTTGAATTCTACCTATTCACGAAAGAGAGTATGGAGAAAAAGTCAGTTGCATTCGATTTTAACCAGTACAAGCTGAAGTCGGTACAGTATCTACTACAATCGACTTATAGACCCCACCGTGAAAATACATACCACTGTAGAAAAAACCAAAAGACATAAGCATGAAGTCCAAAAGAACCCAGCCAACATTAGTCTGATGCACATATCTATGAGACATAAAATTTAAGTAATATTCATATCTACGAGGCACAAAATTTAATATAATTTGATCATACTTTCTTTAATAGAGACAAATATGATGTAATTTTATTAAATATTAGTTAAATTTTGTATTTTCTAGGTGTGCATGCCGTATTAATATTGTGAAATGGAGGGTGTAGAAAAATAATTTTTAAAAAGGTACTATAGTACCTCTTTCTCTTACGCTAGTCACATGAATGTGTACTGTCCGACAAAATAAGCACTTGGGATCAATATGATAAGCAACGCTTAAGTACAATTTAGGACGGCGATAGAATACACACGGAGAAAATCAACCGAAAGGGCCTCCAATCTGCACGGCAAAGCCGCCGCCGTCTCTCGAGCACGACGACGATGCCCAAGTTCCAACACGTAGTTCTTCCACATGTCTTGCTGTTCCCAAAACCAACTTTATCACACGCAGTTTTTTTTTTTTTGGGTTTGTTATCGAGTGAAAGGAACCATAAAAAAAAATGAGCAGTAGCTTTTTTCTTGAACTAAAATGAACAGTAACTTCACCTGCTCTGTTCTACTCTAGGTGCCCAGCTGGCAGTAGTAGCTAGTGAGAGTGGCGATGCAAGTGCCAAAGGCTTTCGCTTTACAGGAGCAGCCGAGCAGGACTCGTCATCCGATCACGTTTACCAAAAGAAGCAGCAGGGGCAGTAGCATCTGCTGATCGTGATCATTTGGGCTTATTTTTAGTGGTTTATAGTTAAAAAAACTGTAGCTGACTGAAAAAAACACTGTAGTTGACAGAGACTTATTTAGTATAATTAAATTTAAAAAATTAAAAAATATATAAAATATGTTAGCCCATTACATATAATACAAACAAATATGGGAAAAAAAGAACCGGCAAAAAAGCTCAACAAAAAGACAAAAGTTCAGAAAAAAGACGAAATTTATGAATAGTGAAAAATAAACCGGAAGCTAAAAGCTGAAGTCCAATCGATCACCCATCATCTGAATGACTGCCCGAACTGACCTGTCCCTCGCACTAATTTTAATTTCCGAATGCTGAAATTCGTGTGTGTTTGTATTTGTCGTTTTGGCTCCATTCTTGTTTTTTCTGAGCTCGACGAGAACATCAATGTTCAAGGATGAGTAGAGTGTGAGAAGGCACTGAATGTACTGCAGTTTGGTTTCATGTTTATGCAAAGCAAGGACCAAGGGAGTAGCAATTAACTGGTTTTTCTTCTTGTGATCCTGCAGCTTTTCTTTTCCTAAAGAGAGGCGCTCCCCCTTTTCCTTTTGCATTCGCTGCCTAAACCCACATTGTCAAAGCCTGAGATTGCATTGGATTCGCCATTTTGGTTCACGGAAACAGAAAAAAGAAAAGACAGGATCTTTAGTCGCCAATCTCGAGCATGGAAAAGCACTTCACAGTTCACATAATTCCAAGTCCTAACATTTTGCAGTCCATGTTTACACCAGCTTATCTACTAAACTTACATGCGCTAATCTTCCCTGTAAAAAGATTTGAGTCTGCCTGAACTTTGAAGTGTCCCATACTTCATTTTTCTAGCATTATGATTTCTATACCTATAATTCTATCATCTGAAACATAAAATTCTTTCACTCACCAAGACAGACAGCAACAGGCATCAATGGCATTCAAGAATGTGTGGTCCTGTAGACACCAAACTGTCCAACAGCTTTTATGCTGGTCCTGGAATTCTTGAATCCTCCTACAGTTGGGGGGGAGAACAATCCTCTAGCGACACACACTCCTCACATCCTGTAGGTGCAATGCAATGGAAACCCATACAAACAAAGCAATCATCTGCATCCGGAGCAGAAAAGGGCCCCAGCAATTCAAAGAGGCAACAAACAAGTTTGGTCTAGGTCCTGACGCCGCTTGTTGTCCTTTAGGAACTGTTTATATTGACTTTTGCAGATAGATTTTGGTTGCGGTTAATAAATAGTAGTGGTCGATAAAAACAGCTAATGAATAGTAGTGCATTATGTAAGAAAAACGGTGCAATAAAAAGCAGTATAACATTTGGACGACCATACAACTTACAGAATTGTGATATAATAAAGTACAAAGTACGTTACATTATGTGAAAGCGAAAAGTAGTGGCTGATAAATAGAAACGATTTATAGAAACTGAAGTGTTTGTATTGATTTCTACTTCTAGAAGAAGAAACTAATATGAACAGTTCCTTAGGGCCTGTTTGTTTCAGCTTCTGGCAGCTGCAGCTACTCTCAGAATCTGCAACTCCCCCAAACAGTCCAGATTTTCATTCAGATTCTAAGTAGCCAGAAGCTACATAACCCAGAAAATGAACTAGTAGCCAGAAGCTAGGGTTATCCAGCTTCTCCAGATTCTGACTAGCCAGATACTCACCAGCTACTTCTCAGAATCTACAGCTGAAACAAACAGGCCCTTAATCTAGAATCTAGACAGGTTGGAACTATACACACATCTGGCACTAACCATTTTTTTTAAAAAAAATTAGCTTTAAACATCTGCTTTTACAAATCTAGCTCTCTCATTAAGCTTGGCCAATACACACCGAGCTAGGTGAGTTCGGTATGTATGCGGGCCACTGCTAATCATGAATATATCGATTACTTAAGCCAGTCTCAGTGGAGGTTTCATGTCCCGGTTTCCAACACACCCATATTTTAGAAACAGTGCAGAAGAGTTTCATCCCCATGAAACTCTCTCTACTCCTATGAAACTTTTATCATCTTTCTCTTCATCAATACAGTGCCTTATCAGCGTATTTAATACCTATAAAACTCCATAAAACCCCCCACTGAGACTGGCCTTAGTGCTAATTGTAATTAATTAATACTATTTAATTACCTACCTAGCGGCTCATGCTCAGCAACTCGCTTGCCGAGGCACCGTTTCGACTTGACGAGCTACTGTACTGAGATAGACGACATCACAGCTGCTGAGTTTAGTGAAGAAGCTAGATTTGTAAAAATAAATGTACAAAGATCAATTTTTTTTTTAAAAAAAAGGTACAATGCCATGTTCACGAACAGTTACACAGGTAGGCAAAAGGGCCCGATGATGTTAAGGTGACAATGGCAAGCCAGCTTTTGCTGTCAACTCCACAGTCAAAGATTCTGTCCTACAACAATGCTGTTGTGACTCGTACCTGGTAAAGTGACACTGTCGCGTGCTTTCTTTTCCAGAGTTATTAGATCATATAGACATGAAAATGACTAATTATGAGTAAATTTACAATTCTAAAAGCAACATCATATAACAGAAGTATACTAAAAGCAGCACTGCAAAAGAGCATCTCACCCCTCTTATTTTCTTGGGCAGTGAAATCAGAGCATTCAGTTAGGATAGAACTTGGAACAATCAAAGATGATGTCTAACACAAGAGCTAATTAACATCAGAGCAAAGCACTTGTGATTTCCTGCAGCAACCACAAATTACAGATGCAGATTCTTGTTTGTATTGCCATTGCCACACCCCCAAGTTAAATACAAAAAGAAACAAAACTTACAGAAGACAGAACAACACAGTACAAAGGTCACCTCTACAGCTCTACTACCCCCAGCCTATCCTCTCTTACCATGAGGGATGGAACCCCATGCATCCATTCCCCGCATAAATACAGGCACACACACACACACACACCATCTTTACTTCAGTTTCTGCTCTAACAGCGACATTGACAGGAGCCCTAGCTATATGATCCACAGCTTGCACCGGCGCACCCAATGTCATTGCCAATGCCCATGTTGCCCGGTTGGTTGATTCCGGCCTGGACGGCGTCGGCAGGATCCTGGCAGACGGCGTCACATGAAGCGCTTCCGACTGTCGACGATGCTGAGGAGGCGCGCCACGCCCTTGGTCCACATCTCATACTCCCTCTGGCTCGCGCATTCGAACTCGATCACCCGGTTCTCCGCTGTGCGGAGGCCAAAGTAACGGCGGTGCTCTCCTCCCTCCAGCAAGTGCCGGCCTGGCCAGGCCACGATGTCCCTGCACACGTCTACCACCGCGCCTGCACCATGGCATGGGCCAACATCGGTTGTCACCGATAGTTAGGACACTGACAAGGCATACAGCTAGCCATGGCTAACTGGCTATGGTTTGTTTGTACTTTGCACACTTACTTTTCTTCTTCTTGGTGATGGTCCCTGCAATATGCCGGCTCTTCATCTTGAGCATCACCTGCAACAATGACATAAATAACCGAGAAATAGAATTTTTCACACACTAGCTAACAAAATTACGACAACTCAAGAAGAACATAAGCAAATATACCACGCCCATCCGGTTGATGTACACTGAGACAACCTTCCAATGTAAAGCTCCTGCACACAAGCAACAGCAGTATTCAGTACACGGCGCAATATTGATTTATCATCGAATGAAAACCGCCAAGATCATCGAACGGTACCTTTGCGGGTGCGCTTGAGGAGCTCGGTGCCGCGGGCGAGCAATTCTTGGCTGCAGATGCCCAGGAAGTTGTTCTCCTCCTCGAGCACGAGGTCATCACTGAAACTGCTGCTGGTGTTGCTGTCCAGCTCCCTGTGATGCTGCTTCTGGGTATTGTGCTTATGATTGTGGTGATGACCTCCTCCTCCTTCCATGGTGCCTTTCTCCACGGGGATCACTGCGGCAACGTTCCACACATCCTTGAGCGCCCTCGCCTTCAGCGTCGCCGCACCTCTCAACGCTGCAAATCAAGAAATGAAATGCAATTATATTTATGTCTCACTGATACCATTCTTAACAAAAAAAATGTATAGAATTGGCTGAAATGGCAAACCAGTAGCAGCAGCAGCTGTGATGGTAACAATGTCCCCAGGCGTCCTGACATTGACCGCAGAGCCAATGACGGCGGCCAAATGCTCACGCTCAGCTCCCATGGACTCTGCAGCCTCAACACACTGCGCAGCGACAAGCGTGGCTGCAGACGCCACCGCCATGTCGGTGCGGGCAGCGCGGTCATCCTTGCCGGACCCTGAGGCCGCAGCGGTGGCGGCAGCCACAGCAGCGACCGCAGCGGCCACAGCTGCCACGGACACAGCGGCGTGGACCTGCGCATTGTGCGCCCTCGTCTCCTCTTTCTTCTTCTCCTTCCTATCCTTGAGCCACCGGCCCACCGTCTTGCTACCACCTCGGTACGGCTGCGGCTTCGGCGTGCTCACCGCTCTGCAGAACTGCATTTTTTTTTTTGCGAGAGTAATAGTCCAATTAGCATCTAGCAGTGTTCAGTGTTTCAAATACCATTATTAATATTTCCCCAATAACTGACTCCCTTTTCGTCCTATAATGCAAACAAAACTTAATCCGATTGAAACAGCTAAATGAAAATGGCACTTAGCTATAAGTACACAACAATGAAATGAATTATTAGTGAATTTGCTGCGTATAGTTAAGCTACAGTAAAAGGTGCTACAGAACTGGAACTATGCCAAGAACAAACAATGAAATTAAAGAATGCATCCAAACGAGGCTGATGGGTCCTAAACACACAGTACCAATGATTCTTGCCAAGTGTGGGTACATTTTACTGACCAGTACAAATCATTGTGCTTCCATGGCGCTAATCTAGAGTCTAGGTTTAGTTGATGGAATGCTGAGGCGTGCCATAGACTAATGCACGCACACACCACTCACAAGTGTGCCATGAGCAACACAAGACATAATCATGGAGGCAGCGTGAGGGGAGCAAGAGTGAGAGCCCAAGCAGTAGCTTTCTGGAGAGCAAGATTAGTCATGGAGCATATAAAAAGAATGCATTATTATATTAGATCAGAAAGCTGGGGAATGACACTTGATTAGGGATAGTCGGAGTTGGGCCGTGCCGTGCGGCACAGCATAGGCATGCTGGGCCTAGGGCACGGCACCATGGCATGGCGAGCTTGCCGGGCTGTGCCGTGTCGGCACGGACAACCGCTAGTGAGGCCCAGCACGACGGCATGTTGGGCCGCTGTCGGCACGGACATGGCACAAGACGCTTGTGTTAGAGCTAGATGCTTACCTTGGCCACCGCCCACCGCCGGTGCCGCGCTTGTCTGCCGCCACCGCGTGCTTCCACCCACCATGGTTCCCCGCTTCCACCCGCCTTAGTTGCCGCCGCGCGCTTGCCCACCTCGGCCCAGATCAGCTGCCGCTATGTGAATGGCCATCACCGCCGAGGTGTGAAGTTGGAGAGAGAAGACAACTTGAGCGAGGAAGGCGGGGAAAGGGATGGCCTCACCGGTGGTGGAATCAAGGAGCGCAGGGAGGCGGAATCGAGGGGCACGGCTACGTGGGGTGGATTGGTGGGCGCAGAAGCCGAAAGAAGAGAGGTGGGGAAAAAGAAAGGATGCATGAGAGAGAAGTGGGAAAAAGAAAATGAGTGAAAAAGAAAAAAGTGGAGGGAAAAAGAAGGAAAATGGTGAAATTTAAGTAATTGTACAAAATTATGGATATGTAAATATTTGGGGAAAATAATATTTCATTAATATTTTACAAATATATTGTTACTATATCGTTAAAAACCTTACACCCCAGTATGGGGTTCCCCTGATAAGGAAAATAGTACAGTAACTATATACATACATATAGGCTATTCCTCGATGCCGAGATCGGCTAACGCCTGCGTGATCTCAGGATCCTCCAATCTGTGATGCAACAGTTCATCTGTGTTCTGCCAATCCTTGAGGCAAGTTAGGTACTCTATTTCCTTGGGCATGAGAAACAATCTCCTTTCTTCAATTATTCTCTCGACCATGCTGAATGTCGCCTCGAAAGAGATAGTCGACACCAAAACGAGTAGAACATCCCGTGCAAAATGGTACAGCATGGGAAATATGTGATGGTTGTCTCTCCACCATTCGAAGTGCTTGACCTTCCCAGACAAAAGGGTAGGATCGGTGGCTACAAAGTTGTGGGCGAGGTAGTGATTGAGCTCTGCATTGGGATTCCACCTTGTGGACAACTGAGATGAAGAACTAGATTCCTTGCCCCTCATCCTCTTCCATAGGTGAGCCATCATGCTTCCCTTGGATAGTCATGCTGCTTGCTTTGAAGCATACGACCACGTCTCGTTAGCGCCATACTTGTTGTAGTACAAGTGGAATACTCGAAAGAGCTTGCCTTTCACATGGTTGAAAGCTTCAGATTAATTTAGATTGAGTGCCTACCTATTCTCCATAGCAGTTTTCAAACCGCTCAAATTCTTGTGTGGATCAAAAATGGTAGCAAAACAATAGATATGTTATACAGAACCAAAATATTTGAGAAACTTTACCTCCATCCATGCAACAACAGGGCCTAAAAGTGTATCATATCTATATTTAGCAAATAACTTTGCAATTAGCCAAATATAATCGATCACTAAGTATGAGGTAGCATAGTAAACACCGGAGAACTTCTTAGTTGCTTCGTAGAAAGAGTATAAAAATGTCAAAAATGAGTAACAACAGTCCAATCCGAATCAGTACATACGAAATCATTATGTTGAGCATTAGCATTGACAAAGAAAATTATAATATCTTCATACTCTTCTAACTTCTTTAGCATGATGTACGTTGAGTTCTACATCACCTTCATGTCAAGACCAATTTTTCTTAGGGTAATATCATTGGCCTTACAATATTCCGCGAACCTATCAACTACTTGTGCGTTACTTGAGAGGAAACGAACAACGGTACAAATATTGTTCAAATATCCACCAATTACCTCCATACCATCTTGGACAACGAGGTTGATGATGTGACATACACACCTCTGTTGGAGAACATATCCACGTATATACAACTACAATGGGGGTGAGGACCTCCATGGTCGTTGTATTTGCGGAAGCGTTATCAAGAGTGATAGAAAAAAAATCCTATTATCTATCCTACCTCAAGTATGCGATCGGCAATGGCCTCCCCGGCCTCATCGATTAACCAAAACCCTATGACTTTCTTGTTTAGATTGTACTCATCATCTAAGTAATGGGCAACGACACTAAGATAGCAAGTTCTCTGGTGAAAAAGCCCCAAATATCGGAGGTTAAAGCAAAAGAAAAGCTAACTTTTAGAAAATTTTCTTCTAGTGTAGCTAGCTCCCTATTACAAAACACTATAATATCATATTTGATGGTTCTTCTACTGACATTTTGGTATTGCGGGCAGAAGCTGCGTTGGATCGTTCTTTCAAATTATGGCTCTCGCCCATCCTAATAGGTAGATCTACCAAAACTATAAAGCGTGCTATTTCATCGCGAGCTACTTGGGGGTTGTACATCCACCTACTTATAGTGTCGTTGACCGTTGCTCTCTGCCTCCTGCATGACCGCTGCCTTATGAGATCTCAAGCTCTTTTGCCCATTTCTCGTAGCACTCGCCATCCGTTGCCATGGGCAGAGCCGTTCATCGACCCTCATTGTCCGTTGGCCATGCCATCCACCCGATTTTCTCCCTCTCCCTCTCCCGGTCTCCCTCTTCCTCTCACTCTCCGGTTCTCTTCTCTCCCTCTCCGGTTCTCCTTGACACGGCGATGCTTAGGCTGGCTCAAATCTACGCCTCCCTCATCCCCTACTGGTGGCAGCCTAGGCCCAGATCTGAGCTGGCGACGACCATGACGATGGGGTCAACGCGGTTTCCCTCCCCTCTCCTCGACAATGATGAAGGTCGGCACGACGACAACGGCGGCCTTGGCCCAGATCTGAGCTGGCAATGACTATGATGATGGGGGTGGCACAGTTTCCCTCCCCTCTCCTCGATAGCGATGAAAGTGGTGGCACGGCAACGACGACCACGGCGAGATGTCTTTGTCTCCCTCCCCACTCCCCTGTCGCGGCTGTCAACACCGAGTCACCGACACTTCCGCGTGCCGCCATCATGTTTGCGTGTCACCATGTTGTGCTGGGCTTTTCGGGCCGTGCCAGCCCGAGCACAGCCCCAATGCAACATGCAGTGCCATGCCAACTGACTTGCTTGATTCTCAGGCCAGCCTGGCCCGAGCATTCGTGCTGTGCCGGCCCGGCTCATACTGTTTTGTGCCTACTTGGAATAGGCGACCCAACTCCCGTTACCAATTAGGGGTAAGAAACTAAGAAAGGAATGAGAGAGCCCTCATGGAGTCATGGGGCAAAAAAGAAGGCAGCTACAGGTCAAAGCAAGGCGGGAGCGGGGAGGGGCACGAGCTGCATAGGCCAGCAAGCCTGCTGCTTTTTACCTAGAGAGAGAAGGGAGTGGCAGTGGCAGTAGTGGGACACTGGACATGTTGCAGAGTTTGCTTGTGGAAGCAGGAGACCAGAGGACAGAGCAAGGACTGAAATGGTAGCAAGAATCAAAGCTTCTTACACACCAAGCAAGCACCAAAGACCATCAAATCAACACCTCTTCCTTGTCAGAGCTACAAGAGTACAGGACAGAAAGGGTCACTCACACCAAGATGCAAGAGGGGGGAAAAAAGGAATGGGAGTATTGTGGATGACTGTACAAGATCACATGGTGATTTCTTCAGTTTGAAATGGCCAGAGTGACCCAGAAGCTCACGTGGCTACCAAATTGCCAATGCAAATCTTTGACCATGACCTCTCTTAAGACGTGTCTCCCCTGGGGCAATGCAAAGAAGAGTTGCAATGTGGGGGCACCCTTGGGATTTCTGTTCCTATTAAGACCAAAGCTTGGCTACATGCATGGTGCAGTGGACAATGAATGCATTTCACATTGCTTTGTGATATCAGTAAAAGAAAAGAAAGGCATGAAAACATTTCCTTTCCTAATTTAAAGCATTCATTTGTCAGGTAATATGGCCCAGTCACTAGGCTTTGTTTGTCTACGCAACACAGCTCCCCTCCTGTTCCAAACTTGCTGATTCTTTTTACCACCCTAATGTTTGTTACATGTCTGCTTAGATGGCATGATTCAATTGTTAGAGTAGATAAGCTGTACACAAAAACTAGCACTGTGTAAAAAGGTGACGCATGCCTATGGAACTGCAAAGAGAAATGAAAATGAACAATCATTGCTGTGAAAGCACAAAGGCACACTCTACTCACAACTACTGCAGTGACAAAGATAAATGTAGTAAAAGGAGAAGAGAAAACCAGGCAGGCAATGAGCAAAGAGCAAGCATGGAAGAAAAGGGAAATGATTTGGTCACAAGTCACAAGCCCGCAAGATCTCCCCGTTCTGGGGTGAGAAATTTCTAGAAACGAGAAGAGGCAAAATACATTTCCATACATGTCTGTAAAATCTGCAATACATTGTTCAATGATTTTGATATGTAATCTAAAGCACGTAAAATTTACAGCGAAATGGAATTGGGGTAAAGTATTTCATTCGATGGAGAGAAGCAAATATTCGAGTTCTTTTTCTGTGTTTCTTTTCCCTCTGTGTAGAAAATTTTGTGCAAGAAAAGACTGCAAGCCTGCAAGGCCGGTGTTTTTGTCCCAGTCAGTCCCACAACTCCACAGCTTTGTTAACAACGTCTTTCAAGTGTGCTCCACACAAAAAGAAGGAAACAAACAAGTGCTCCATTTCCAAAGGAAAAAAGAGCATAAACGAAACAACGATCAAATAACCAGCTCATGCAAAGTTCACAGAGTTGGCTAAAAATATTTTTTTTCCATGCAAACTCAACAAAATCACAAGATAAATACACCAGACTTGTTTGATTTTCGTTTCCAAACAAGCGGTGGAGTCATGTGTCCACCAGGGCAACAATTAAGCAGTAAAAGCACACTACCTTGTGTCTTCTCCCAACAATTTCCCACACTAACCCCATTAGAATGTATAGTCTAAATTGGAATTAACAAATCCCTCTAGAATTAACAAGATTATTTACCTTCAACCAGATTATTAGCAATCAAGAAGGAAAATATTAAGGTGCAGGACTGGAAATAAAATACCTTGCTGTCGTCGACCTCCGGCGAGACCGGCGGGCTGTCAGACAGTGAGCCGCCGCCGTTGAGAGGGCCGCTGCTGTGGGAGAGGCGGCCGGAAGTCAGCGGCGACACTTCTTGCTGCTCAGCGAAACAAGAAATCAGTACCTCTCTGCACAGTGCTGCTAATTGCAGTAACCAAGTGACGAAAATAAGCATCAAACATGCAAGACGAGTAAGGCAGGAAAGGTTGGTGTGATCATTAGTTGGGACTCATCTTTGGTTGTTTCTTCTTGTCCTCACATTAATCCAAAAGTGCAGGAAGACAGGGATCAGATGGCATTAAAGAAAGCAAGTACTAGTCGGCAAGAGAGAAATGGGACAGTATGTGAAACCAAACCAGACATTTAGTACGCGATTAGAAAATCAAACCAACTAGTTGAACCAAAAAGATTTAATTGGCATAAGAAATGCCAAATTGCGGGGAAGAAGAGCTAAGTCCGGTTGCTAGAACGCATGCCACTAAAAAGGCGTCAAAATTTTAACAAGATACTAATAGATAGTAAAGAATTTGTAATTAAAAAGGAATTCTTCAACTTATCATGCTAACACACAGGTGTTGTAAATGCAGTACAGAGCAGAGAGGGAGAAACTCAAGCTTTCATGTAGTAACAGACAATGAACTCAACAACCTCCCCCCTAAAAAGAATTAAAAAAGAAAGAATTTTTTTACTGCAATTGCTACAACGACGGACTCAGAGACAAGCTCTTAAAAAAGACCGATTTTGTTCTTTTTAAAAAAGGAGCCAAGAAACGCACCGATTGCGACATGATCCGGTCCATGATGAGCTGCGAGGTGGCTGCGGAGGCGAAGGAGAAGGAGCTCCCGGAGGCGGCGCCACTCCCTCCGTCGTCGAGCTCCCCGGCGACATCCTCGGCGATGATGGGCCCCGCCCCCGGCGCCGGCGCGGCGGCGAGCGCGCGGGAGACGTCAACGGCGGACGCGCTCCACGAGCGGGACAGGAACTCGAGCGGGTCCCGCGGAGGCTCCGGCGGCCGGAGATCGCCGCCCCCTCTGGCGCCCGCCCTGCCGGAGTCGTTCATCGGAGCGGCGCGCGGCCGGCGGTTGCTGCGTGCGCGTGTGTAGACGTGTGTGTGTGGGCGCGTAAAGGTGGTGGGAAGCGGAGGTAATGCTGCTTTGAGTTCTTGGCTTTGGGGAAGTGGGTGGTGGTTTTATAGATGTGCTGAGAGGGAGGAGAGGGATTAACCGTTTAGGCGTAAAGTTGGTGTGTGATTTTTACTAGCCTTTTCAGCAGCTTTGAATCATCGGGAGGTGAAATTCACCGCCATTTTTGTTTGAGTTGGTTTAACTAGCAGCATAAGTGCGACGCCATGCCACGTTAGCTACTGTGTGGGCTTCACCTCCAACAAAAAAATGCAGAGATGATGACACAACTTCTTGATGGAAGACGATGATTGTCTGAAGCAGAAGATCATTGATAGAGATGGTGCAGTACGATACCATGGCATGACGCTGAGCAGCGTAGGCTATGGTGCTAGCGAACCTGGGATAATTGCCGAGGTAGAGTGCAAGTAGACGTTCAGTATGGAGTCAAGGCGAGTGCTCGATGCTGCGCCTCAGTGCCGCGTAGGGCCACCTTGTCCGTGCGATGTCTTCTCCTCCCAGGGCAACATCCTTGATCTTGAACCTGAAGCTCTGACACCATTTGTTATAAAAATACACGATAGAAATAGAATATCAAAAGAACAAAAGACGAGGATTTAATGTGGAAAACTCTTACGGGAAAAACCACAAACGCACAAAATACGGAATTCACTATATTAGGATATGTTTATAAGTATGAGGAACTTCGACGTATCTTAATCATGTGACTACAGAGTTACATATATGCTAGAGAACAAGTTTCCTAGTAGATTACGAAACGGAGACGAGTCCAACTTATACATCCACTTAGACATGTATACGAATTCGTATCATAATCTAATAGATTTATCAACTGATGGATTAATGATGAAATACGACGATGACAACAACCCTTCATTCCCAAATTACAGGTAAGGGCTCCACATCCCGTGGAATTATTTCTTAAAAGAACAGTACTACTCTTATCTTACTCACCAGGTGTGATAATGTCGCAATATGTGTGCTCCGTTAATTTGTTGTCTTGTTTGTTTAAATCCCATGCCCTTTTTGGATGGGCCTTATCTGCTTTAGTTTTTGTCTTCTCTTTTCCTACGTGATAAAAAAATAGAGAAAAGTTGCTCCTTTTTCCTTCTTTCCCCTCCCATGGTTTGGTTGTGTGTGTGGGGTAGCTGTGAACACAAGCTAGGCCCCCACACTTGACATACATCTGCAGTTGGATGTTTGTGCAACAATGGCGATTTTGGTCAGATAAACCATGGATAATACAAACTGGTTGTTGAGGTGCATTGGCCTGATATGTGCTTTTGCAATTGTCACGATGTTTTGTATTTAATTTCCTCCGTTCCAAAATATAAATCACTTTTTATTTTCTAGTTCTCTAATATAAGATTTTGTCTATTATTTATTATTATAATATAATAGTAAAAATAATAAAAAAATATATATTATGAGAGAATTTTGCAAGAGCAATTGGTGAAAAAAATTAAGTGTTTGGGTTAATTACATACTCAAATAAGTTAGAAGGTTTGATGAACTGAGCCAATTAAAATTGTCGTCACTTGGCGACTATTGTGATGTACTTCAAGACCATTTATTTATTTGTTTTTCTTTTCTTCTATGTGACATGCACACAGGATCAACTCTTGATTAAAAAAAGATTCATGCTCCGTTTGGAACGTGAGAATGTTTCCGAAAATCTTGTAGGAATTAAAAATCCTGCGAAAATTTACGCAAAATTTCTGAGTTCCCAAACAGGCAACTACCGTGGTACCGTCTCATACTGTAGAACCATTCCCAGGACGAGCTGGTACAAGCACCACCCTACATACTTGGCCTCTCTCCTCCAGTATCTGCCTGCTATTTAGCCTAGCCTGGGTCGCTGTCTGTGGTTCCCACCAGAAGCACACGGCACTGTACATTGGCTAGTAGCTAGCTACCTCCATGATTTGCTTTGAGCGGTGGCCAATGGCAGCAAGAAGAGCAGCAGCAAATCAGCAACCAGAGACAAATTTCGCTGTGTTGCCTTGACGGGTTGCTTGATGGTCTCCGTCAGGTTGAGCAGTGTGATCTTGAGAGGCTTCAGTGTAGTTCAGTACTGCCACTGGTCACTAGGGTGACAGGCCAGCAAATCTCCAGGGAAATTTCCATCCTACACATGATGGTACCTGAATCTCTCCCCCCCCCCCCTCTCTCTCTCTCTCTCTGAGCAACTGTGTTCAATTCTGTTTGTACTTTTTTCAAGCTTAACAGCTCAATTAGCAATCAGTGATCGGATGGTATAATGGCACCTCTCTTTTTATTCCCCCAACAAGCAGATGCTAAGCTCAAGCTGAGGCTAAAATACACATACATATAGCTGATCATGCTATTGGTCAGCTATATAAATCTGAAACTGCATGATATGATGGTGCTAGTTCAGACTGTTCAGTAGTTGTCAGCTATTAACTACTGAGTATTCCATGGCAACTTGGCAAGCACATGAAGAATCAATAAATGAAGAAATACTACAAACACAGGTAGATACAAGCAGTTGACAATTGACATGTATACATTACATGTACTAGAACTACAACACCAGAGACGGATGAGATCATGAGAGGCGCAGGCAGTGATTACTATACATGCAGTGTGCAGCAGCACCAAAAGAGGAGGGAAAGAAGCAAGCAGAGGAATCAGCAAGTGCAGTCGCATTCAAGTCCTGATAAAGCTAAGCTAGCTCGGCTCTGTCCAGCTCCAGCCCATGCGATGCAGCAGCATGGAGCAGGCCCGCCACGCATCAGCAATGCAGTGCTACAGAACCAGATCAACCACTGTAGATAGACATGTAACTATGTAAGGCTGTGGCCTTGTAGGTAGTACTTCTATCCGGGCTAGTTAATCGGCGTGCTAGCACAACCTAACCCTGATGTCTTAATCGGCGTGCTTGAGTGCTTGTGTGCCTAGTTATCTTGCATTTGGGTGCCTCGGACGGACACACAGAGAGAGAAATGGATGGATCGATCAGACGTTCAGACTTGGACGTGCACCAAGACCATCGTGCGGTGCGTGCAGCGCGGCCGCGGGAGGACCACGACGCCATCCATTCCATGCTTTGGAAGACACCATCATTGATCCTACCTCCAAAAAATTCCATCCATCCATCTCAATTCCGCCCCTTTAAACCCTCAAATCCACCTCACATTCCCCTTTCTGTCACTCACGCCCATCCATCGTCATCATGGGTTCCGGGTAATACAGAAAATTGACGAACAAACCTCTCAAACTGGAGGACCGATTCCACTCCAGAAAGAAGAGAAGAGGGGTGAATGATCTGTCTCTTTTCAACTTTAATAAAATCAATATTTTTGACTTCTTCACTTAATTAGCTACGAGAACCTAATAAAATCAGATGCACAGGAGAAACAGGGACAAAATAGAAGCCAATAGGCTAAAGAACAAAAGAAGCAATGAGCGGACCAAAACCTTACTGGGCCATTCGGACCGCCAGCTTAAGACCGGTGTTGTAGCATAAGCACAACAGGGGTACATGGTACCCCTTTCTCCATAGGAGGAGATAGAGCTAAAGAAAACTAACGACAGAAAAGAGATTATGTGTAAAATGAGTGGATCTGCCCTCCTCGTATCCCTCTTGAGGGCTTATATACATGAGTGTGGCAGGATAAAAAATTTTCATCCTACCTCTTAATAATTACAAAAGCTAGAGGTACATTAGTACATTCCTTATACTATTGGGCATATACTATTGGGTCTGCTGCAAAGCCCAGTCCTTTGGGCTGGGCCACCCCCACAACAACCGGGCTAGGTGGTCTGACCACTGGTCTAGGTCCAGTCTGACCGGTCATCGGACTGACCGCGGGTCTAGAGCCAGACTAACAGCGGGTCTAGGGCCGGACTAACCACGTGTTTAGGGCCGATCTGACCGATTCCATGTTCCTAGACTAAAAAGACGTCTCGAGTCAAAACTTAAATATTAAGAACTTACTTAAACCTCATTCAAACATCCCAAAAATTTGCATGAGACTTGTTCAACACATTAGAAATTTAAACCAATCAAGAATCGTAAGATTTTTGACCTCGGGTTCACTAATTTGAAGTAAATCAAATTCGGGTCTTAAAAACACCAAAAAACTTAAAATCCAAATTAGTTTTTGCTCGAAGAGTTTCTAATCAAGAGGATAATTTAGATTTATTTCTACATGTCATAGCAAGTTAATCTAGGTATGGATTCAGGATAAAACTATCTTGATCACGAAAATCCAAATTTAAGCTAAGAACAAGCAAAATTGGCTTGATCTTAAGTCTTACTATATGAGTGATCTAGATAGGTAAAAATTGATCAATTAGACTCATCTTCCACCCCTTACTCATCATGGATTACAACAAAATCAAAAAGAGAGAAGAAAACACCAAAAAAACAAGCCAAATCAAGATTTTAACACTTGAGTAAAGAGGAGAAAGACATGTACGAATTTGACATCTATTGATACTTGGAGATAAATATTTACAGCCACTCCCTAGACAACCACGGAGTTTGAGGATGATAAAAAGCTCAAAACAAATCCACAACTCATCTCTTAAAGGTTCTCTCTAAAAACCACAATCTCCTCGAGTTGGCTTAGCACAACTTCTCCCAAAACTTAGTCCTAAGCCAATACCTTTTCCTCCTTATATATGGAGGCTCACAGGAAAATCTAATCAGCCCTCCAGTTGAGTTTCATTCACTTACATGGGCTAACATGTTAACCCAACACCATATTGAGCTTTACACTCAGACATGCACGCTTCTCAAAGCGCACACAACTATTAACTTGATAGAGAATCAATACTTGATCTACTTAACATTTTCAGTATATCCTTGACCTAAACCATCTCTTTTTGCGCCTCCTCGTGTCGTGATTTAATCAAGTATTCAACTATCTGGTTTGGGACAAAAAGATCATTTTGCCCCCAAACTATCCTCCACGAAGCTTCGCGCTTCCTTCACCTTAAAGTAGCCCCGTGCTTCATCTTTAACTTTATGTGGCTCCAATGATTTACTGTCAAGTCTCTCACACGTTCGGATCCTATCGAACTGTCTTCACTTGCAAATAGACCCCAAGTCAATTGGCACGTCTCATGTCTCTCCATACACTATGACGGAACCTCGCTTCCCAAATCGTTCTGGGCCTCAGCTCCTCCCTGATCTTAACCTTGACCCACTTTGCTGTTGTCCGCCATGTCCACCACCAGTAGCTCCCGCTTCGGTTTCTTGTCTTCCCAGCTTGTAACCATTCCACTAGGCTCAGTCATTGTAACATCCTGAAAAATTTAAATTTGAAATTATGAATTTCTTAAATTATTTTCACAGTATATTCTATTGGAATTTGGATTTTATGGTGTTTTCCTGAATTTGGTTGAGATTCCAAAAGTTGAATAAATTCATAAAGGTAAAGACAAACATTAGTAATGCCAAAAAGGAACTAAACAAAAAAAAACTAAACTAAAATTTTGAAATACGAATCTGAAAAGATGATCCAGCATAAGGAGAGAAACCTGAGTTTGAAAATATAAAATCTTCTTTTCAAAATAATGGCAAGACTAACAATGAAAGTGAATGAACGAAATGCAAACACAATACATACACATATAGGTATATATATACATAAATATATACAAGTAGTACAAGTAAGAGTTTGACAATATAAGAAATAATTACATATATATATATATATATATATATATATATATATATATATATATATATATATACATATACATATACATATATGCAAATTGAAATAAGTTAGTAACCATAACAACATGTGAGATATATATATATATATATATATATATATATATATATATATATATATATATATATATATATATATATATATATATATATATATATATGTTTGAAGTTTAAATTCTAAAGGTCATACAAAAATCGGTAAACGTAAATACTCAACAAAAACTTAAGTCAGAAAATACAGAATCTAAATTCAAGGATTAAAATTTTAGCAACTGCAAAAGCTTCTCACTTTTCCCTTCTCTATTTTCTCTCATTTACATGTGGGCCCCAACCCTTTCTTTCTCTCCCCTCTCCCTTTCTTTTCTTTTACTGCCGATGGGCCCCCTTCCCCCCTGCCGACTCCTCTCTTCTCCTTTCTCCCGTACGCGCCAGGATCCCCACTCCCTTCTCCCCTTCCTTCTTTCCTGGTGGAGCTTCCTCCACGTCTCCCTCCTTCCATCTCTCCCCTGCGCCGAATCCTGCAAGCAGGCAAGCCCAGATCTCGCGCGCCTGCCCTATCCCTGCTGCGCTGCGCCGTCTCGTCTTGTCGTCGCCTCCCTGCCATGCGCCGAGCCCCGAGCCTTCGCACGTTGAGCCCCGCGCGGCACCTTGCCTGGTGGTTCTTCCGTCGCTTCGCCCGGTCCCCCGCCAGCAACGCCTCCTCTCCTCCAGTTACAAAGAGGCCTTGGCCCCTCCCTCACTCCCTGTGCACCGCTTTTGCTTCCTTTCCTCCTCTGTCTTCTCCCGCGCCAGCCTGAAAACCGACCGCCGCCGCCATTACCGCTGCCGACGCCTCCCCGGTAGGTCTCCGGTCGATTCCGCACTCCAGGAGCATCTGCTCGCCGCCACGAACCTCCTCCGCCCGTCGCCGGCACCTCCCTCTTCCTCCAGCTCGCCGGCACCGTGTCCCTGCCCGTGCCGCCGCCGGCTCACGATGCCAGCCCACCTCGATTTCTTCCCGACCCCGCCGACACCTCCGGTGAGTTCCCCCTACCCCCCTCCAACTCATGCCCACCTAAACCCCCTTCTCCTTCCCCTCCGGCGCCGCCGCCCCGAGCGCACCTCGCCGCCGACCGTAACGAGCAGCCACCCGCCCGCCTCGCCGCTGTTCCGGGCCGCGCCACCACCCACTAGTCTCCTTGCCTCCCCGCGGCTCCATTTTGCCAGTTGCCTCAGTCTCCCCGGCCGCCGCATGCCGCCGGTGTGCGCAGCACCGAACGCCGCCCAAGCCATCTCTGCTTTTGCTCTGTTTTGCTTTAGCCTGTGCAATGCATTTCTAATTTGTCCCCTCCCTCTACTCACAAGCGGGCGACAGCCCAGTTGGTCAGAGCAGCCGCGTGCTAACATATGCTAGACAAGGTCTGCGGTTCGAATCCAGCCGACCGCACATGTTCACCCCGTTTTTATTTTTATTTTTGTAATCCTTTTAATTAGGAAAAATTTAGGACAAATTAGAGATAATCCATGGAAGCTAATAAGATTTAATTAAGATTTAAAAGAACTTATGCATGAATTAAATTGGATTAGTTATCATAATAAATACTTGGTGTGCTATTAATACTTAATTTTAAATCTAATTAGTTATTAATGGCATTAATAAAGAAAAGTGGCTTTGATAAATACCCAAATGTAGTAAAAATCAGAAACTAGTCCATGAATGATGCTAAGATTTATCTAAGGTATAAATGGGCTTAATGAATATTTAACCATGGATTAAATATTTAATGTTAGTAGCTAAATGTGCCTTTTAACCTTTATATAAAAAGCTTAATTCCTAACTAAGGCATAGTGAAGAATCTAGCTATAATCTTGTTTAGGTTAGGCTCACATGAAATGACGACTTAACCAATGGCGATGGTCTAAAGAAATATATCCTAAACCGTGGCATACTAGTAAATGTTATCGAATTAACCATGGCATGGTTTAATGCATAACCATCATCTCTATGTCCCAAGCAATTAGAAGAACCCTTGTGATCATTAGGTGATGTAGATGTTAAGCCACTAATATTTGGACTAGATCATGTATGCATGATCAATATGGTTTGAGCAATCATCTAAAAGGCTAATTATTAAATTCAAAGCAATAATCAATAAATATGGCTTTGGTTAAATACTCAAGAAGATTACCCTTAAAATATAATATATGCACTAACATTTAACATACCATCATTTAACAAATCCTAGAGAAAGATTTGGCTAAACAGCAAATATTAATAATATACCCCTATGTGACAAGCTTTGCCCATATAAATAAAGTTCAAATTGAAATCAATACTAAGCCTGATAATAATTGAAGTGTAGACAAAGAAATAGTGGTGTCATGAATTATATTCTAACACTAGATTAAATAAATACCCATGTTGGACCCTAACTACACACATAAATGAAATTAGGCATATAAAAATGTGCATAAGAAAGGTACGACTATCTCTGTATACATATATATGTATATAATAGCCGCGGGTCATCAATAAATTCACTAATGTGTAGTATGCTGTCTACTGATGCTAGGCTTAGCTAGGAGTGGTGTTTCATCTGAGCTGTGTTTAAATAGTTCAATGGTCGTGGGTCAATGAACAATAGAAATCAGATAGTGTTAACCATTTGAATAGTAGTGACTAAATAAATAGTCCCGGGTGATAATAAATTAGGATATTAATCATTCAACTGATTAATTGATAGCAAAACTCACCTAAAATATCATAGGCGAAATACCACAAACACAGTGCGAGATTAATTCGATAAGTTAAACTAATGTACACCACGAGGAAACCTCCTGACCTAATTCTTAAAAGATGACCTTCGGCACATAACACTCAACACCTCCATACAAGTCTCACACCAGCTCATAAGTCTAATCTGACACATGGAACGTCCTTGATAAATACAAAAATAATAAAAGAGATTATTAATAAAAAGATCAAGTTATCGTATTCTATTACCAATCTTGCCCCAAATCACTCGAATCATCCATTAACTCATAATAAAACTAAATTGTGTTTAATCGGTTTTACTTGGATCCTTTGAGTTATTTACTTTTATTTGGATTCAGTCGTTTGTCGCGTAATTAGAAATTGGAAGTCGTGAAGATTCAATGGATCAAGCGAGATCAAGCTTGAAGTGAAGATAAAGCCCAAAAGATCAAGGGAAAGCATTGTGTGAGCTCAAGACGCATGTAAACCGCGCCAAAGTAGTCAATACTTTGATCATGTTGAACCTACATTTCGCAAATTACTTTGTTTTAAATTAACAAATTGCATTGCTGTTATTTTTATGCAAATGCATGCTAAAATTGATATTCTAGTTATATGCCATTGTTTACCTTGAATAATATTACCCCCTCCTTTGAGTATTTGATTGTGTGAACCTTGTCGCCCTAGCAAAAATATAATAGTAACATTTCGAAAATAAGTCCAGAATCAGTATGCCATGCTTAGCATTAATTAGGAACTCGGGGCAAGAAATTGTCCCAAGCATCACTTTTATTCATGAGAAACTGGTTTGGGCAGTCATGGTGGAAATGACTGGTATATTTGGTTATGGATATTTTATGCTCCCAAAATCTCCGACTTGCTTAATTATCTGGGCGGACTGGTTCGAGGGTGTGAATGTGTGGTGTAGTGGAAGCACAAAGTGGTTTGTGGTAGAACCGCCCAGATACCACTAAGGACCGAATCTTGTCTTGTCAACCCATGTAAAACAGTACAACCACAAGTCTGTAAAATACAACTTGGCTAAGTAGATCTGTCGAAACCCCCGGACTCATCTCACTGGTAGGGGATTGAAGGGGCTACGCTATGGCAAGGGGGCCTGAAGGGACACCAGTGGGGGGTGAAGTTTCCCAGCTGTCCTACGTTGCGGGAAGTAGAAGCCCCGAGCTGCGTAGTGGCTGTGGGAAACATCCCGCGCATAGATGGGACCCACCGCAAGTGGGAGAAGCCCATAAGGTGAGATGAGAAAAGGGACTAGATACTTTGAAAAGTCACTGTGATGGTCTGCTCAACCACATGTCTAAGGAATCGTGTGGGGCAACGAGTTGATTGTCTCTTGTGGTGAAAGTGTACAAACTCTGCAGAGTCAAAACTATTCGAATAGCCGTGCCCACGGTCAAGGGCGGACATGGGAACTTAACCAGATATAGTTCTATTTAAAAATATTTTGTGGGTGGGAATGGAAAAGTGAAGGGCGAAGGACCGCCTGTTTGGAATTGTCACGGTGTCGTCCAGTGGTAAGTTAAGCGGCTATAACTTTGAAGAAATTGCTATATGGTGCAGATGCCATGTAACGGTGGATGGAATCTGAATCGATATTAATAATGCATTTCCTTGTACATTATGATTTGTTCCAAAATTGCTAAGTCATAGGGCTTTTTAATTAATTGTATTCAAAAGCACTCTACGCAAAATAAAATAGCCCGAGCCTCTCCTTTGTTAAGCTATGCATACTATTTATTCGCATTCTGTGTATTGGCTCGCGGAGCACGGGGTCGGAGTGCTCACGCTCGCTTTTGCGACAAAATTCAGAATCAAGAATCAAGTCACTGCACCGTAGCAACAAGATTGGACAAGCTGACAAAGAAGATGAAGATGTCAAGAGCTAGGTCGCGAACCTCCAGTTGGCTGCCTGTGGGCATGTCCTGAAGGTCTCACCTGTGTGCTTCGTTCTTCCGCTGCTGCAATTTAATGATTTCGGCCTAATCGGCCCATGAGTAAGTCTACTACTAAATTTTACGCTTCCGCATGATATGTATTTTGATATTCATTTCTGTAACTGTGAGCACTATCTACTGATCCAGGGAATAGTGCAGTAATCACAGAGGAATCCGGATGTTAATATCTGGGTCCCTACAGTCATCTTTCGGCTGCACTTTGATTGTTCTGGACCATAGCTCCTCTAGTTTAGTCTTGATCTTGTGACCGCTCTGGACCTAAGCTCTCCTAACTTAGTTCTGGTCCTATTCGCCTCACCATGACCTAGTTCCAGAATCCTACAATACACAAAATCATCAATTAATACAATTAATGAGCTAAGAACATTTATCTTTACATCAAAACATCTCCGTATGTTTTGACAAGTAGCCTGTAGTGCTTAATGACTAGCCATCACGTCTTTACGCATTTGGACTCCCCTGAATCGTCTCTGCATGCATCAACCTCACCACTTTGGTGTACTACATGCACCAACTCACCTCTTCACAATCGTTGCCTTCTTTGTATTTTCCGCTTGAGCCTCGTAGTCTTATCCAAACTTACATGATCACTTGGACTTCAACTTGCCCGCCTAGTCCCGGTTCATTGCCGTCAACCGCTAAAATTTTCCAAGCAACCTGCACATCCAAATACCAAGCAACCATCTCGAGTACAAGTTCTATGCGTCTGACTCACATTAGTTAAAAATAATATATTATGTAACACACCACAACAAAACACTAGTACCTATGATATGCACACACTCAACTATACTTACGTACTGATCCTAACCCTAAGACTAAATCTCAAACTAAAATGCATAATTTCAACGCCAATTCGCTAAAAGCCAGTCTGATCATCATCACCAGACCAATCTAATCGACGATGGTGATTTGACCGGCCGCTGGCACCATGCTGGTCAGACCGCCAAGTGGTCTGACCGTCAATATTTGACTGATCTAACTGCTTAAGAGCATTAAAAACACCATCTTTAGAATTTCGTTTGAACTATATTTATTTTCAGTTCAGAATTCCATTTTAGGTGACATTTAGTGCAAACACATCCTCAAATATATCTACACAAATGTTTGGTGTGCAATTTCCAAAAACCATATTACTAGTTTTACCGTTTGCCCTATAACGATTAGACTGTTGTCTCTATGATGGTCAGACCGTATTAAATACACGTGGTACACCGTATGATGATCTCGACGGGTCTCGTAACAACCTACTTAGGGCATCTCCAATGGTTATAACTAGCAACTAACTATAAGACTTCCACATCATCTATATAGTACACACTAAAGTTAGCATTCTAAAGAACTATCTATAAGGATAGCTATTTGATGCTTACATGCACATACAGAATTTATGGAGGCTGCCTCGTTTGGTGCTATAGACTATCTCTAGAGCTGTAGAGAGCTGCGTTCTCTTTCTTCATTTAATATCTTCCACGTAGGACAGTTGATGATATGGACTCTCTTGTAGATAGCTGCTATAGACCCATTGGAGATGCCCTTACGCAAAGCTGCATCCGGGAGCAAACAGAAACGGTCCTGTGCAACGCACTGAATTAATGCGGCCACCGCTCGACCGGCCGTTTTGTTCGCCAAACCCAATCATTGCTGCATCGACACAGATCCTCCAAGTCAGTGTACATAATAGGTACTAGTGCCCCATGGTTTGCTCCATCGATTACCACTCCGCCCATCATGGCATCTTTCGGTCACGTACGTACGTAGGAGTACTAGTGCTCCGTGTATAAATGTCAAGTGAGCAAATTAGCTGAGTCGGTGGACTCGTATTACCCGAGATGATGTTTCTCATATGTAGGTCGTTGATTGGTTAATTCCGACCAGACATATATGCAGCCGACTTCAACTGTTGCAGAAACGCCAACGTCGCATGGATCTCTAATAAATTGCTCCATGCAACTGGATGGATGAACCAGACCATGTAAGATGCTGATCGATCAATAATGAGAGTTCAGTATGCTATATATATATATATATATATATATATATATATATATATATATATATATATATATATATATATATATATATATATATATATATATATATATATATATATATATATAGAGAGTGTTTCATGCACCATGGTGCCTAGGCACCAATATCAATACCGTTGATTTGCTTGAGATTAACGTTTGATGTGGGTATCTTCATATACCCATAAAAAGTATATTTGAGATGTCAAACTCGAAAAATTTAAATTCAACTTCAGTTTAATTAGTTTGAACTATTTTTATGGTATATACTCACTGTAGTTGCATTGAACTCAAAAGTAGTTCAAACTAATTTGAACTGAGTTCAAAACTTACTTACCATAAATATATCAAGGGTATAAAACATTTTCATACCCAAACTCAAAAAAAATTATTATATATATATATATATATATACACTATATATAGGAAAATTACATAAGGCACCATGGTGTCTAGGCACCAACATCCGATACACGTGTATGATTGATAATTTTTTGAGTTTGGGTATGAAAATGTTTTATACCCTTGATATATTTATGGTAAGTAAGTTTGAACTCAGTTCAAATTAGTTTGAACTACTTTTGAGTTCAATGCAACTACGATGAGTATATACCATAAAAATAGTTCAAACTAATTAAACTGAAGTTGAATTTAAATTTTTCGAGTTTGACATCTCAAATATACTTTTTATGGGTATATGAAGATACCCACATCAAACGTTATAATCTCAAGCAAATCAACGGTATTGATATTGATGCCTAGGCACCATGGTGCATGAAACACTCGTCTCTATATATATATATATATATATATATATATATATATATATATATATATATATATATATATATATATATATATATATATATATATATATATATATATATATATATAGCCCCGTACTTGCCTTGCAGCATAGTAACACCGCAATTCAGAGCTGCACGCACGCAGCAAACTTAATCACAGAATATTTAAGCCTTCAGGCTTAATTCTTCATCAGCTGCCTGCTGCTGCGAGGATGAGAGCGACATGACAGCAGCGGAAGCACGCATGCGTTTCTCGGCTCCTATCTCCGGTAAACGAGTTCAGTTAACAACCTCACGCGCACAAATTACCTTGCATGGACCGTTCTCCATTCCTTGCGATCGCAGTCGCAGATTATCACGAGGAGTCGCTGCTCTCGCTCTTAATTACTCTCGCACGTGAGGTGTGGCTGCCCCTGCATATCCATCACTGCATGCACACGAGCGAGCGAGCAGAGCTTTATTTCTCTCTTCACTCGTGCCGTACGCTCGCATGCAGCAGCAACCTAGACAGCGCCCTCTTTACCTACCATTGTTTCTTCTCCTTCTCCTTCTTCTTCTTCTTCTTGTTGCAGTTTTTCTTTGCCTCGGCACGTAGTGTTGTTATCGTTCGTACCTAGCTAGGTGACGGAAGTTGGGACGCCGAATCAGGAAGCTGTTTCATTCGTTCATTAATCTGTCCTTACAGAGTTAAGTCTTGTACCACTCGTATGCATGGCTACGGTACTACTGAAACGAGAACACATTCAGGTGAAAGTATGTGAGACCGACCAGCGTTCTTGCATGCGCGCATGTTCGGATGAGAAACCGATGGTACGTTATTATGACCAGCGCGCGGCTGTGGCCATGACTCAACCTCCCGGGCCATGCAAATTCATGCATGCACAGCATGTCGCGGTGACTTGCTGTCGTCGAGTCGACCGCACGTTAGTTAGTTCCTGCCTTTCCACCATGCACTTAATTTCTGAAATGCATGCGTGCAATGTAGAGATAGCGCCCAAATTAAAGCCACATTTCACTCGCTGCTAAACGGCGCAAGTACCTGCGCTGCCATCTACACATAGAGAGTGATTATTATACAGACGACCGTTTTTCTCTTATCTTCAGTTACATTTTTATACTACAATTTTAGGTAACTGAGAGTACAACTTTAGGAGGAGAAATTAGTATACTGCAATTTTAAATAACTAAGAGTACCGCGGCAGTAAAAAATGTACCGACCCGCTTGTTTGGACTTCAACTTTTATTTTCTAGCTTCTAGTTTTTTATTTTTGATTTTTTTGGTTTTTAGGCATTTTTGTCTTTTCTTTTTCACTATATTCCTTTATATTGTCCGTGATAGATTGACATGTATTTTATATTCTTAATTTTTTTTAATTTTAATTACGTCAAAAATGCCACTAGTAGTTACAGTGCAAAAATAAGTCAGCTATAGCACCAAACAGTGAAAGATAAGCTATAAGCCATAAAAACCAAATGAGCAAGGTAATGACTGTTCTGCAACAACCTTTGTGGAGCATATATGGACGCGAGTTACAGTCCCTAGCCAATGGGTGAGTTCTTTTGGGCTGATGGCTTATGGCTTAATATTTGAATTCTGCCTGTTCGCAAGAGGTAGTATGTACAAAAAAATAGTCGCATGCTATTTTAACCGGTACAGCTCAACTCGGTATACTTTTACCTATAATCTTCCTATTGACTCTACTTTAAAAAGCGCATCGTTTAAAATCTAGTTTCTGTAGACAGTACGAGCATAAGCCACGAATAAGTCAAAACGAACCCGCCCAAGACCAACATGAGCAACATTGATTGTTCAGCCTATTCATTTCCTGAATTACTGCAGTGCTAAGGCCGTGCTCCATCAGGCTTAAGTTTTTAGTTTCTAATTTCTTAATTTCATTTTTTTTGGTTTTTTTGGTTTATTTGTAGGTTCTTTTCCTCTTTATTCTTTTGTATTGTCTATGATGATGTAATCATTTTTATTTTTAATTTAATTACACTGAAAAATTAACAACAACTCTAGTACAAAAATAAATCTCTTGGGAGGGCGCCCCTTGACCTGCCACCTGCGGGACCTTGCCGGCACACGCGGCCCCCCCCTTGCTGAGGAGCTCCGGGGGCGCTTAGAGCAACTCCAGCAGTACTACTCAAAACAGGGCCCCTACTTTTCATTTGAGAGCTCCCCCTACTTTTGAGAGTCCAATTTTTTTGCTTCTACTCCAACAGTACCCCTCAAATCTATTCCACCACACACTGACACATGGGACCCACTCCTGACAAATCCCGATCAGTGAAGGCGGTAGGGGATTTTGGTGGCGGCAGCGGCAGCGATGCGGCGGGCGTCGGCGACGGCGGCGGCGAGGTGACGGCGAGGCGGAAGAAGCGGAGGCGGCGAGGCGAGGCGAGCGAGGCGCGCGGGAGGCATCGGCGAGGGAGGCGGGCGAGGCGTCAGCGAGGAAGCGGGCGGGCGAAGCGGAGGCGGAGGAGGGGGCGGAGGCGTCGCGAGCGAGGCGGGCGGGCGGGAAGCGGAGGGGGAGGCGAGGCGTCGCGAGGAGGGCGGGGGGGAAGCGGAGGAGGAGGCGGAGGCGGAGGAGGCGGGCGGGGAGGCGGTGGGGAGGCGAAGGAGGCGGACCGCGGAGTGGGAGGGAGGGGACGGCGGAGGATTTTTACCAGTGGAAGAAACGGAAAAATGAGAGCCAGAGTAGGGGGCCCCTGGGAATGAGGGCTGAAGGGGGGATTTGAGGGGCTCCTCAAATTTGAGGGCTCTAGTAGGGGCTATGCTGGACCTCTATTTTTGCCTCAAGCCCTCAAATATGAGGTTTGAGGGGTCAAGTAGGGGCCCTACTGGAGTTGCTCTTATGGAGCGGTGCACGTCGCAGGCGCGCGCGAGCGCGGCTTGCCCGTGGGCCGTGAGGCTGGACAGGTCGAGCGTGTCGCTCCCCGGCAGCGAGTGCGGGTCGTCGAGCACCGCGGTGACCTCGGCCACCGCGGCGCGCGTCGCATGACGATCTCACTGGCACTTCACAGTGTGAAGGTTCTGAAGTTTCAGTGACGTTTAACAGTAGAAGCTGAAGCTTCTTCGCGGCTCTGCCTGAATGAGACATTTTTTTAGGATCTGAAGAATGACACGTGTGTGTGTATCAGTAAGTGTGCATGAATGTAAAATATGCTTCTGTTTTTGTTTCTTTCTTTTGATAGTTTGGTATTGAAGTCAGTGTGATGATCTTTTCAGTCCTGCCTCCTGGTCCTTGCAAACTAAAGTGTTAAACTCGAACATGCAAACACAAGTTGCTTGTTGCCACTTACTTAGACAATTGAAAGATGAATTCCTTATAGGAACAATCTTCTTCTTCCCAGGGTGAGATCAAATTAGGATATCTGTTTCTTCAGATTCTGTCTGTTTCGTGATCTTCTCGTCAAAGTAGCAACGAGTCGTATTTTTCGTTCCCATGCGTGTAACCCGGGTCTAAAGACGGGCTTGTATAAGTACGTAATCCAAGCAACGATTTCAAAAGGTGGTTTTCAACTATAATATCGGATTTTATCAGGGGGCAAAGAGGAAAAATCCCGAGGCGCGGCGGGTAGGGACTTACGCAAAAGAGAAGGGCCCCTCACGGATCGTGCTCCGCGAAAACCGAGAGGCCGGTGAAGCGAAGCGCGGGCGGAGTGAGCCACCGCCATCATCGTCGCCTCCCATCGGCTCCCCACCAAGCCACGAACCCTATCCGCGCGCGCGTACGGGCGAGTTGGGTCGGAGATGGAGGAGGACGCGACGGCGGTGGCGGCGGAGGCGGTGCAGCTGATCGACGGCGAGGGCGAGTTCGCGGGCGACGCGGCGGAGCGGTTCATGGCAGCCGCGGGCGTCGCCAGCTGCGGCCTCTCCTACGCCGTCGTCTCCATCATGGGGCCCCAGAGCAGCGGTACGCAACTACGTATGCCGATCCACCGATTGAATCGGTTGGTTCGACCCTGTGCTCGACTCGGACCGTGCTCGGCGCTGGCTACCTGTTTGATCAAATGTTTCAATTTCAACCCTCGTAAATTTCGCCTGACATCAGTAGCGCGCCGCGCGCGGTTCCATTGCTAATCGACAATGGAGTGCATTAATTAGATGCTCTCCCTCTCTAGAATTGCGTTGGTGATCGCGCATGCATTTGGTTGATCGGGTTAATAATGGCTATATATCGTTGGTGCCTCTGTTAGATCGGGAGTTCATGCAGCGTGCGCGTGCGTGGGGGGATTTGTTGCTCGGATGAGGGGTTTGGCTCGCGCATTCCGGTAGCCATGTGCGCGTCCAGGCTCTGGTGAGCGCTTAATTGCGTTGTTTAACAGGCGATTCAATTGATTTGCAGTAGCATGGTGCAACCAAATCATTGAGTTTGTTGTCTTGGTTTCTACATGCCTGCACACGATTGCTTGTGGTCAGCACTCGGCATATAATGGGATGGTGCCAAATGCCACGTACATATTTTGCGTGGCGAGTGAGAACATACCTTGTCGACACTGACAACATGAACTCGCTGATAGGCTTTCATGAAAGGCTTGCATAGGTGGGTGAGCCTCTTAGAGCATCTCCAACAATCCCCCTAAAAACCCACCCCAAAAGACACCTTTTAGGGGCAGTCCAAAAAATTTGTTAACCTATTTTAGTCCCATCCTCCAACAGCTCCCTTAAATATATCCTAATAGTATTTTGAATCTGGCCTAACATTAACAATCGGCCCATTTACTTTGCTCAATACCTATTTTTATTAGTGATCAAGTCGGTCCATCCAACCGAATAGAATAGGGAGATTGAACCAATCCCGTGCGTGTGCGTATGCGGACGACGGCCGCCGTATAAATATCAAACGGTGATTAGCCGCAATCAGTAATTGAGATGGTGCATGTACGTGACGTGAGACACATGCAGTAATTGAGATGGGAATTCTTACTTTGTACATGTCTTTGAGTTTTTGATTTCCATCGCATCGCCATCAGCCGCAAGGACGTCGCCCGGCGCCCGCGTCCGATTTCGATCTCCGATGCTGCTTCAGTTTGGTGCGTCCTTGTAGATACGTGGAATTATGAGCGAACTTTTTTTCCCAGCGCGCGTGACGGCGGGAGCGAGGATAGGGGACCCCTGAAAGTTCCCGGTTTCTACCTAAGTTTTGGGAGAGTTTTGGGGGGAATAGAAATAGGGGGGTGTTTAGGGGAGTTGTTGGAGAAGACTTTTTACACAATTTCCCAATAATTTCATTTAGGGGGAGATTTAGGGGGATTGTTGGAGATACTCTTATATGCTAGATGATCGCTTGTTTGCTTTGATAGTACATTGGTAGAAATCTGCATTGCTAGTGTGTGACATTGCTATATCTATGAAGTTATGGTGGCATTTTTAGCGCCTTTCGTATTAGTGAGCCACCATGGTTTTTCCACTTGGCGTTGTCCAGGGTTATTTTGATAAATGTGGGTGGTTTGCAATAACCTTAATTGGCATACATGAGTGTATTTTAAATTTTAAAGTAGGGTGCTCGCACATATCTTTTTTGAAGCCCTGAACTTGCTGACATGAATTGTAGATCTCAAGCAAATGTAGGGCAGTGTTTTCCTGTAGCATCTGATCTTCACAGTCCACAGATGTATTTTGTGATTAATGAATAATGATAAATATATTGCATGTCCTCTTTTCTTGGAGGTTACCTGTTTGTCTTTTCTGATATTGAACTATAAAATGTTAATTCTCAGCATTTGGCTGATAGCCTGACACCGAACTTAAACATGTATTCTTGTCTGACATGTGGGCTTTCTGCCCATTTTTACAAATAGGCAGTATATACTTTAGAATTTGGTTGGGATTTATTTTCATCATAATGTTATTTTGAGCAGGAAAGAGTACCTTGTTGAACCAACTCTTCAGAACTAATTTTAGGGAGATGGATGCATTCAGGGGAAGGTATACACCGTTTTCTTTCCCCCACATGATTATAAATTTATTCATCATGTTGTTTATTTTATTTACTTGTGAATAAATAAGTGAGCAACTACTTCTCTTTCTTTGCTTGCCACTTTGTGACTTTGCATGTCCACTTTCCCTTTCTTTTATCATGAAATTGCAGCTCTCAAATGTAGTATACACTAGTAGATTTTGATTTCTGTTTAGGGAAAATTGTTGATGCTTTATTTCTGTTGTTAGGAGCCAAACTACCAAAGGCATCTGGATAGCACGCTGTGTTGGTGTTGAGCCTTGTACTGTTGTATTGGATTTGGAGGGTACTGATGGAAGAGAAAGAGGAGAGGTATGCTTTCCTTTCACAATTTAATTTTCCTGTTCAATACCTTTTAGCAAAACTTTTGGAATAGCAATATGCAATGGTTAAGAGCTGTTGGAAGTTTGTACACTTGGTAACTATAGTTGTTCTGGTTACCTGATATGGTTTCACATAACGGTCACCAAACACTGCCAATTAGACCTAGCTCAGACTAGAAATATATAACACTATATATATTTTTTGTTCTTTCTTTGAGTTTTTAGTACCCAGACAAGAAAACTTGGAACTTGGATAGCGGAACAGGGCAATTTAAGAAATGATACTTGATATTAACACAAGATTGTTTTCTTTTGTCTTTTGTGCCATGTTACCTGAAATATATACAGTCAGGCTCAGTTAGCATTAGTAGTTGCTTTCCTCCTGTGGTGATGGCAGTATCTCTGAACAGCTTAAGCTTGCAAATTTTGGTCTACAAATATTGCTTTAACATCGCATTGTCATTTCTTTTGACTTTCCTGTCTTCAAGTAAGAAATGTAAAAGTTGTTCCTCCAACGAACAAAAATGAACTTTATTGTTAAAAAAAAAACGAACAAAAATGAACTTAACCTGCTTGATTAGTACTTGTGTTTTAAAAGGTGCCCTGACATGAGTTGAAGCAACCTGTATGGCGTGTGGATGACACTTATTAGGCATATTGCTGTAAGGAGGTTAGTGGTTACACTTTCTTTACTGACACATCTGTATTTTTGCCTCATTTTAGGATGACACTGCATTTGAGAAGCAAAGTGCACTATTTGCTCTTGCAATTTCAGATATAGTTCTGATTAACATGTGAGTCGTTCTCTATGATCCAACGATTTGTTACTGCAGATATTTTGATATTATGATAACTTCCCCTCATGGCCTTATAGGTTTAAGGCTTTAAGCTTTTAGTTCGTGCATTTACTTACTGCCTTTTTATTATCACCGTGTGTATGCCTATAGGTGGTGCCATGATATCGGTCGGGAACAGGCTGCCAATAAACCACTTCTAAAGACAGTATTTCAGGTATTGAGTTGCAACCTTTCTGTTCTTTCAGGTATACCCTTACTTGCAGATGGGATATATAGTCCTGAATCCTGATGTATTTGTAACATTCGGACAACTGGGTATGTAGGTCATGATGCGTTTGTTCAGTCCTCGGAAGACAACACTACTATTTGTTATACGTGACAAAACCAGGGTTTGCCTCTCCTTTGTTCTCTTTCTTTCTTGAATATATTTACTATCATGTTTTCATGCAAGCTATTGAAAGTATAATGTTTGATCCATTTACTTGGGCGAATCTTAGACACATCATTGTTTTCATGTAGACTCCACTTGAACATCTAGAACCAGTTCTAAGGGAGGATATTCAAAAGGTGCTGGCCTCTTTTGGTTTCATCTTTGTTTACTAGTTTGTTGGCTTTTCCTAGTTCTAATTTTGTCACAGATTTGATCAGATATGGAACTCGGTTGCTAAGCCAGAGGCGCACAAGGACACTCCACTCAGTGAATTTTTTAATGCAAGCTTTCTACTTTCATTATAGAATCTTGAAAAATATTTATTTTTTGCTGATTATAACATTGTTTGTCAATATGAAGGTGGAAGTCACTGCATTGCCCAGTTTTGAAGAAAAAGAAGAGCAATTCAGAGAGCAGGTGCTTCAAAAATGACTTTAAACTTGTTCTGTAAAGAAAATTTTCTGCATAGAAGTACAGCAGAAAGTGTCCAAATAAAAAAGGGGAATCTAAAGATATTATTTTTCAAGCACCTTACTTTTACCTCGACCAGGTTCAACAACTTAGGCAGAGATTTGCAAATTCAATTGCACCAGGAGGTCTTGCAGGTGATAGGAGAGGAGCAGTTCCCGCTTCAGGTTTTTTGTTTAGTTCACAACAGATTTGGAAAGTTATCCGAGAGAACAGGGATCTTGATCTTCCTGCTCACAAGGTACGCTTCTGTTTCCTGCTATGCATCTAAGAGCTATGCTGGATCAGTATTACATTACATGAATCATTAAGGATTTAAGGTACATAATATTGTGCACATTAAAATTTACTTAAAACCTGATAATTCTGGTGGCCTGGGAGCTTTGGAAGCACAGAAATTTTTGTGTTTTTGAGGGAGGCTCCCCAAGTATCCAGCTGGTTCTTCAAAATGTGGAAGAGGAATGTGGTCTTTGGTGTTCGGCTGGTGCTCGAAGTCTTTCCAAGTTGGTCCCCTCAGGTTTTCCGTGCTAAGTCGGGGGGGGGGGGGTTGTGTTGTTGTTCTTGTTTAGGTGTATGTGGGTGTGGTGGGCTGGGGTTGATGGCTAGGTCTCTTGACCTCTGCTGTGTAGCCCTTTAGTTTTGTTGGTCTTCCCTTGTAACCCGTTTTATTTCTTCTTCTTAATGAAATGACACGCAGCTCTCGTGCGTCGTTCGAGAAAAAAAAATTTACTTAAAATGCTGTGCAGCATACATCATAAATCCACATTCCGCATGGAAAGAGTGCCACACCAATCCTCTCTCTCTATATATTTTTAAAAACGGCATCCTATGAAAAATTGTTGTTAATGGTCATAGAATTTTCTGGCAAAGAGATGGCATGCAGTGCCTTGTCCTAGACCTATATAATGCTAATCCTGTCGATGCAATGTCTTAAACTTTTTTGATATTCTTAAAGTGTTTATCTTGCTAATTATCTTAAATGCAACACGAAATCAACAATTGACATGAAGCATCTCAAATATGATCAGTTAAAATAGTTACCTGCGAGTACAAACATAGATGTTATTCTGAGGTAAAGTAACAATTTAGTTGAAGCAACAACTCAAGCTTGTTAGTTGATGATTTATTTCCATTTGTTTCATCATGCAAGGTAATGGTTGCTACAGTGCGGTGTGATGAAATTGCAAACGAAAAGTTTGGCTGCCTAACCTCAGATGCGGTAAGAACCTTCCACTTAAAGATCCTTTAACCTTCATAGAGGTTTTGGGTTCACTAATATGTTTGCAATCCTCTTTAGGAATGGCTAGATTTGGAGAATGCTGTCCAGTCAGGTCCAGCACCTGACTTTGGGAAAAAACTTGGCTATATTGTGGATGTTCACATGCAAGAGTAAGCCCTTGAGTGATTTGAGTCATTGACACTCGTGGTTTGTTCAACATGATTCCTAGTGCTTGCAACTTTTCAAGCTATTAGTACCGTAACATAAACTTTGTCATATATATGCCTTTTATGTTCTATACATCTACCAATAGACTGATAGGCATGTACTTCATATAGGACATTTCTAAAATTCTCAACACTCCTGCTCAAATATTTTACATAGAGAACAGACCTGCACTGGGATATTTACCAAAGACTTAATGATAGTTTGTCGCTCTGTTTTCTTACATTGGCATTCACAAATACTGATATGTTTGTTTTGATTGTAGTGAATCCAATATTTAGTGATGTAAACTTCTGTTCATGAATAAAACTGAGATGTGAATCATTATTTTTAGGTATGACAAAGAAGCTGTCTATTTTGATGAAGCTGTTAGGACAGCAAAACGACAATGGCTGGAATCTAGAATACTGAATGTAAGGCACTCTTGTACTTCAGTATTCTTTTCTCACCAAATAATAGTATATCTCCTTGTGAATTAAAATTGTTGTAACCATTGTGCTACTCTGAAAAGTTCGTCTGGTGTTAAAGAGCAGATGCCAATATTCTTTCTTACACATAAATTCTATTGACTTTTTTGGCATGCACCATTTCTTTCTACATATTTTGCTGTTCTGTTGCTAATTTTGTCCCAAATTTCCCCCCAGCTTGTCCAACCTGCGTTCCAGAAAATGTTGAATCATCTGCGCACAAAGGCTCTTGAAAAATTTAAAACTGACCTTAATCATTCTTTGGAGAGTGGGAAAGGTTTCGCAGCATCTGTTCGAGAGACTACTGAATCCTCCCTCAACGAATTTGTTCAAGGGTGTGCAGGTAAACTTCTTTCATTGCTCATTATTGATAGTTTGTATAAATATTGTAAATGCTCAGGGATGATAAAATTTATTCCAGGGATATTGTGTGATTGTGTCTATATGACCATTGAAGAATGTAATAGTCTTGAATACTTGAATTGAAGTAGTATCAGGGTTCGGAAAACCGGTACCAGCCTAAATCCCGGCGGGGGGCCGGTACTGGTTCCCAGCCGGTAACCGGAAAAACCGGGGAAAATCCGGTCAATTTCAAGTTTTGAAATTTGAATTTAAAACCGGTAACGGGAAAAACCGGCCGGTTACCGCCTAAAAAAATTGGAGAAACCGTTAAACTATGTGATGCAATCAACAAAATGAATTTGTGATGGCATTATCTCTATTCATGGATGCTAAATGTAGAAAATACATTACTTGTTGCCTCTTGGAAGTCATTACTTGTTGCCTGTACTTAATTAATTTGATAGCATTCCTTATGGCTGCTGCTATTGCTGTCATTTTTGTGCACTTAACTAATTTAGCTTGAGGTTAGTATTACTCACTGAAATTTTTGCGGCTGCTGCTGCTCCTCCTCTTCCCTTCCGTGTTGCTGCTCCTCATCCTCTCCCCTCCCGTGCTGCTGCAACTTCTCCTCTCCCTCCCGTGTTGCTGCTGAAGTTACTGCTTTCCCTCTCCCCTCTCGTGATGCAACTCCTTTTTTGGCCCCTGGCTGCACTTTTCCTCCCCTTCACATGCAGCAGCTGCTGCTTCACTTTCCACTTTTCCAGCACATGCAAAGGGGCCCTAGCTGCTCCCAAGTCCCAACATGAAGAATCCAACGTTTCTTTTGCACCACATGCTGCTCAACCCTTCAAAATACTCAAAGCACCAACCATACATGGCATACAAATTCAAATTTCCATTTGATAAAATTCGGCTGGTTTTACCGCTACCGGAGCTGGACAGGATTTCCAGTTACCAGCGGTTACCGGGCGGTTTTCTGAACTCTGAGTAGTATAATGTCCTACAACGAACAGCAACTTGAACTTGCTACTTTGTCTAAAGGGCATTATGTCCAACCATTTCTTTTGTTGTACCAATATTTTAAAGTGACACTGCAATCTGATAAGTCTTTCTATTCTAGATGCTGTAATCAAGCAAGCGGACTGGGACTACTCTAAAATACTAGATAAAGTTGGGCGTGATATTGAAGACCATGCACTTTCAATTCGTGAAGGCAAGCTATCAGGACTGACAAACCAAGCTAAGGTTAAGTATGGCAAGCTAAAAAAAGGCCTTTTCATTAGTTTCTGAAGACATACTTATCTTCTGGATTTCTTTTGGCATATATATTACGGCACTGGTTACCGTATGGTAATAATTTAAGTTTTGTGTATGTGCAGGAGAAACTAAGAAAAGCACTTGCCGAGCCTGTGGAATCTCTTTTTGGTGCTGCAGGCCAAGCAACTTGGGCATCAATAAAAAACCTTTATAAACGTGAGACAGAGGCCGTCCTGCCAGAGTTTCTGAAAACCCTCTCTGGGTTTGAAATGGAAAGCACATCGTCAGATGTAATGGTGTCAAATCTAAAGGATTATGCCCGAAGTATCGTGGAAAATAAAGCTAAAGAAGAAGCTGGAAAAGTTTTGATGCATATGAAGGAGAGGTCGCCGAAATTCTCTGTTTCTTGTTCCTTATACCAGTCAATTTCACAACCTTCTGATAAAGTTTCCTGTTTTTTGCCAGGTTCACAACGGTGTTTAGTCACGACAAGGACTCAATTCCAAGGGTCTGGACAGGAAAGGAAGATGTCCGTGCAATAGCGAAGGATGCTCGATCTGCTGTATAGGACTCATGCCTTCTCATCATGACAAATAAATTCTCGCTCTTTTTTTTGTTGTTAAATGCACCTACACTTATGTTGCAGGCTCTCAAACTTCTGTCTGTAATGGCTGTCATTCGCTGGGATGACAAGCCAGATAGGATTGAAAACATTCTCACTTCAACACTTCTGGATGGTTCTGTTGCGTCAAAGAGTGCAAGTGCTTCTTCTGCTGATCCACTTGCTTCAACTACTTGGGAAGAGGTAGGTTTCTGTTTATTTGTTCTTCCTGCAGCAGATAATAGAAGTGCATATACCAAGGAACCATCACTTTGTCGAACTCTCCAAATAGGTTCCTCCAAAGCATACACTCATTACTCCAGCTCAGTGCAAGTCACTGTGGAAGCAGTTCAAAGCAGAAACTGAGTTCACCATTACTCAAGCAGTATCCACACAGGTATGCATGTCATACCACATAGCTTTGGTCTCTGGTTGTATATTTACCAATAAGAGATTTTCTGCTAGCACATTGTTTCTTCCGTTTTTCGAGAACATGCAGGAGATTTGTGCGCCGCATTATTTATTCCATTAGATTGCTGCTAGAAGGTTGCACTTAGAGAAATCTGTAGTTTGAAGATTTTAATGTTCCCTTCCATAAATTGAATCACTTATGATGCGGTAATCTTTTCCTAGTGGGTGAAAATAGTCTTATTTTCCTATCTTTGACTTTACTTTTCATCTCTCTCCAGCAAGCTCACAGGCGCGGTAATGGTAGGCTGCCTCCTCCTTGGGCGATTGTTGCTATCGCTGTTCTCGGTTTTAATGAGATCATGGTGCTTCTAAGGTACTTGGTTCATTAGCTGCACTATGCGCAGCAGTTCTTTACACACACTGAAACAATTATATGACAGTGCCATTCTGTTCTGCTGACCAGGAATCCCATATATATGTTCTTGCTATTTGTGGGTTATTTAATGGCCAAAGCTTTAGCAGTGCAGCTAGATATCAGCAGAGAATTCCAAAATGGCGTGGTAAGATTTTGAACACTTGGTATGAAGCTGAGCTTAAGAGTCGTAGATTTATTCTCATTGTAGTGTGTTAAATTGTGAAAATAATTCCTACATGTCTCAACTAATTTTCCACTACTATACATATCCTACAACTGGTTATGATGCATCAGAACGGCCAGACTTCAGAAACCAGAAACCCGCATGACCTATAGCTGCCTTGCCAAAATTTTGATTGCTAACTGTGGAAAGCCATTTTCTGTTTTCATTAACTGTGGCTGTGTAGTACAGCTTCAACTTCCTTGCCATCATTAAAAATTTGAAATGCCATATTGCCATGTTGATTCACCCAAATGCCCACTGGTCCAGCTATCTGACTTGCACCAAAAGCACATCGCATAGTAGATGAATGTTACTCATTTTGCACTGACATGAGGAACTTCTTGTTTCCATGGGGTCTAGCTTAGTAGCTATTATTACTGAAAGAAAGGGAGGGCTAATCTGCACGAATGGCCTGGAATGGAAGTGTAGCACGAGTTGTCATCTGACAGTATCATAATCATGTAGCTGCATAATATGTACATTTTCATTAAACTGTTTTATTTAGATCAGTGATACTGATATGAGTGATATGATTGTCACTCAGGGCAAAAACTTATACTACCATTGGTTCTTTATTCCAAAAGTTTCATTGTCTTGAAGAACAGAACAACACTTGATTCTTAATGTTGATAAAACTTCAGAATAAGTACTGCACATGTGCATGTAGCTTACAAGTTACAATAAGACAATGTCTTCTTAGTGCCTTGCGTTAGTATCTGAAGAAAGAATGCTATATCAGTTCTTACCTAGCGTTAATTCTGTCCGTTCTGAGATAAACTGATGATAAAATTATTTGATCTTATTCTGCAGGTTCCTGGGATTATCTCTGTTTCAGCAAAACTAGTGCCCACATTGCAGAACCTCCTAAACAAAATCGCAACCGAGCAACAAGAAGGACAACACCACCCTCAGGCTGCAGAAGCTCCACAGCCGGAGCCACAGCCACATCCACCCCCGCTGCTCCTGAGCCCCAAAAGCCCGATGAGCGAATTGCGGAGGCTACACATGCCGTTGAGCCCGGTGCGCAGGGCAGCGGCGTCTTCGTCGTCATCCTCGTCATCGTCCACCGTGTCATCACCCAGGAACGTTGTCGAGGACCAGAAACCAAGACCAATAGTAGAGCCTGACAACGAGTCCAACAGTGCTTACTCGATAGTGTGATCCATCTGGGGGGCAGCTGGTATATACTGTCCAATTGGAAGGTATGGGATTTTTTGTCGTCCTAATTTGAATGCATATATCACTGATCATAGTAATGATCTTTCGTCAGTAGATATCAAGAGAGAATGGAGAAAGAATTGCTACTAAATGCCATTTTTCAGCATGTATAGAAGCATAGAGGAACTAGGTTGGAAAACCTAGAATTTGTTCAATGTAAAAACAATCTGAACCAGTCTTTTCAATCTTTTTCATAGTTTTGCAGTCTACCTCTTCATTATATATACTTGGATAGGTTGTGGTTGTGAAGGTTGTCAGAGTCATGATTCTACAGTCTCATCGTATGATCTGGTAGGATGGTATCGTGATTCTAAATATTGTATGGTCCAAGCCACTATTTTATATTGTTCTACCTAATTAACATCCTATAAAGGATCATGATCGGAATGGCCTCACAAGGTTGTATAATTCATACAAATCGAGATCCTAGCAACCTTTGTTACATACTTACATTTATTATTTGCACATAGTTAGTTACTCACTTCTAGGACCAACACTTAACGACGCCAGGGTTGCTTGGTGAAGAAAACACCCCAGGACTACGCTCCCACAATCTCCCAAGATGCAAAGGACAAGAACATGTTCTCTACATGGTATTGCCTCTGCAACGCCTGCATGGAGCCAAGACATGCCCCATGCCATGCCTGCAGTCTCCCAAGATCCATGCAGCCATTCTTTTCTCCTCCCTGCTGACACGGAGATACATCACATACAGGTGACAATACGGGGAGGGAACCGAGCGGCAGGGCATATGGAGAGATTCGGCTTATACAAAAGCCTAAGATTTTTCCTGTGTAACAGCCCCCATTTTTGGAAACAGGACAGTAGGCCAGCTCACGAACATTCTAAAAAAGGTTAACTTGATAAAAATAAGACATAATGATCAATTTTAGCAACTTTACGGGCGTCCAAACTTAAAACTTAACTTACATTTAGAAGATTCAAAAAAATTCCCACAAGAACATTTAAGTGTGGTTGTAATCCTAACACGTGAGCTTGAAGCATTCCCTGTTCCTCTAGCGTCTATTCTAATGAAAACAAGCAAGATTGAGTATACTAGTTACTCAACAAGTCCTATAGCAAAATGTATTTATAGAACTATTATCTATATACAAAGCTTAACAAAAAAAGTGACATTATGTTATTGTTGTGTGAAGCCAGTTTGTCAATATCATATCATAGTTAGTTTTTAAATCTATAACTTAGCCATTTTCAACTAAAAATCCAAATGTCCAAAATCAATTGACTTTATGGGAGCAATTGCCCTCACAGTTATTTACCATGTCCAGTCCATAGACCCCCAGTCTATGTCCTCTACCATACCACCATACCAGTAACCATTTTATGAAAACTGCACATTAGTATTTTCACACTTTGCCCATGACCTGAGGCACGGTTATTCGAATAGAATATAACACTATGCAGAGATATACAACTTTACTCATAAGATATAATTATATCATAATATCGGCTATTACACGCTTCCGTAGACGTGTGACTGAGTAATCATAACAAGACCTTTACAATGGTTAATTCCAATTTTTTTCCCTACTTCAGAGGTATGACTCTCAGCGCTAAGATACCATCGTTGTTAGGGAGTCTCTCCCTCATCGGTCCAGTGTGCACTCTATGTAAGGGCAGGGACCTTCCAGGTTCCTCCCGGGCAGTGACTCCTATAGGTCCACCCCATCTCTTTTTAACCGAGCAATGACCCAGTGGCCCATCCTTAACCTGTTACACTGGCGCAGGTAGGGATGGAAAACAATAAAGGATAATCTATTTTATCCGATATTCGTATTCGAGAAAACGTGAATGTGGTAAGCAAAATCCGTATTCAAGAATGTTTGTATTCGTGTTTAAGAATATTCGTATTTATATTTGAGCATGTTCATATTTGAGAATGTTCATATTCGTATTCAAAACTATTCAGTTCGTATTTGATCCATTTCTATCCCTGACGACTTTCTTGGGGATGATTGTAGAAAGTAATTTTCTGATGAACCGAGATTCACAAGCAAGAAGTAAAAATTACTTTGCATAATTTCAACTCTGTGCGCTACACTGCTAGCTTGTGTAGACATGTGGTCATGTTATATAAATTTGTTCTACCAAGATTTGTTACAAAAGTTTTAGATATTCGCATTTGATCGAATTAAGTACATATTCAATTTGAATTCGTATTCATTACAACATTCAATTTGTATTTGTATTCAAGAATGTTTGAATTCGTATTTGTATTCGTTTTAAAAATATGAATTCATATTTGTATCCATATTCATTTTAAAAGTATAGATTCATATTTGTATTTGAGACTATTCAATTCATATTCGATCCGTTTCCATCCCTAGGCGTAGGAGTCTGCACCAAAACCAAGCAAATTAGTCGGCCAGGTCTATTCCATACCAGACTTATAGTTGCACGATTGGGTGTAGAAATGAGCATATACAAATTCAGTCATTAATCAACTCAAGCGAAATAATTTAACAATCTAGATCTTGGGCAATGCCTGCTCCGGTCTTAAACTAACCACTCGCCCGAGTCTCTACCATTTTGTAAAACATTTCCTATTTCCAGTGGTAACCCATGTTACCACTACCATTATCATGTTTTTCGTTGGCAATGTTTGTGTCGTATTTACTATTACCTCGTATATCTAAGCACAACCATAATGTGGCAGTATTACCATAATGAGCATTCTATGGTGACCAAGGAAGGGTGTTATCAAGAGGAAAAATAAATAGTATCACTTTATGGTGTAGCTAGGTAGTTTATAAACACAATAATGGCAAGCATGCATTTATATTTGAAAGCAAAATATTGGATTTGAAAACTAGGTTCAACATGATCAATATGAAAACTTGCCTCCTCTTCTGATGTCTTCAGTTTTCTCTGTATGCTTTAGATTTGTTCTTGATTACTTCAATTGATCCTATAGTTTTTCTGTTGACCAACTCACCAAGTCCATATACTAGCATGGAAAAAACGGATGCAAATAAGTTTCTTCTTTGCAGAATACAAATTGGGAATAAAATATAATAAAATAACTGAAAAAGATATAAAAAAATAAGTTTAGATGAATGGGGTTTAAATGGGCTAGGCTTGGCTGAACGAAGTTAGGAATAGGCTAGGTGGGCTCGAGATGGTCGAAATAGCTATATATGTATTATCAGGCTTTCGGTGAATAGTAACAGTCGAAATAGTACTGGACAATATTGGGCCTGGGTTTGAAATAATATCTGGGCTGGCTAGGGTTTCATTAGAGTATATTCAGGCTAAATAGAGTTGAGAATGGACTTATGACTCAAAATGGTTAAGGCAGGTATATATATAGGTGTTTGGCGAACAGTAAAAGCTTGGACCGTATAGGGTTTAGAATGATATTTAGGTGGTTTAGGGTTTTATCAACATCTAATTTGGGCCAAAGAAAGTTGAAAATGGGCTTCGTGGGGGTCAAAATGGTCAAAACAGATATAAATATGCTATTAGGCTTTTCGATGAATAGTAATAGGTTTGGCACTGTTCATTATGGATCAGGTGGTGAACAGTACTGGGTTGGGACTTACCGAGAGACACTAGCAATGACGGGGTCTTCCGATCAGCGTGGAGCAAGGAAGGTTGGGTGGGGCTAAGTGGCAGCCAATGCTATACTTAGAGGAGGCTTGTAGCTTTTATAAGTGCTCTAAGGCTGTTTGACACAGGGAGCAGCTCCACTTGGGAGGCGGCGCATGGTCGGAGGGAGCATGCTGGAGGGTTCACAGTGGCTAGGTTGGCAAGCCCTACAACACCTCGATTTTGGCGATGTCTTGGTGGTAATGACATGCAGGCGGTGGCGGTCAATTCTTGCAGCATGGGGAGGTCAGCCATGAGAGGGAGCGGAGTTGTGGCACGGTAGGGAGGAGCAGAGCGGCCAAGGCATGTGGCCAGGGCGATGGGATGGGCAATTAAGGAGGATGTCAGGGCAAGGTATGGCATTGACAAGTTCGACCGTAGTGTGTGAACAACAATGATGGTTTGTTGAGTTGAGGCGGCGGTGAAATGGCTTCGGCCATGTGGAGGGGAAGAAACATGTGTGAAAGCGGATTTGGGGAGGGTGCCAAGGGCAGGACAGGGATCTATGGCCTCCGAACATTATTTTTGATTTCGCAGAGGAGGCCGGGGCTCTATGGCCTTCACCGTTATTTTTGATTCCGTAAAGTAAGGCAAATAGGTCACACAAAGGGGGTTCTTGCCCGGGGAGAAGTGCATTTTATTCATTTTCAATTGCGCGGGTAAGCGTTACAGTAGTGAACATGGTTCAAGGGTGCGGCACACAGGCATACGACCATGGATGTAAACAAAAATGCGGTTGTCACAGCGCCGCACCACAAAAATAGGTATAGAAATGGCAAAGGTAGTCGTTGTTCCAAGTGTGCTTTAGCGGTTCACCTTCAAGAGTGGAGAGGTGATATGAACCAGTCCTGAAGGAGGCCACCACTGTGTACGGGCCTTCCCACTTAGATTCTAACTTCTTCGTTATGTCTGCGCAAAGGGCCTTCTGGAGAACGAGATCCCTACCATCAGATAGCATGGCTTGATCTTGTTGTATGAGGCTGTGGTTGCCCCGAGGTACTGCATGATGTTATTTGCTTCCTAGACTTTGGTTTCCTCGATGAGGTCCAGTGAGAGCTGGCGCTCCATCGAGGGTGCCTCAACCGATGTGTGATGGGACTTCGCTTTTAGTTCCTCGGGCGTCATGGCCTCGTCACCGAAGAGGAGGTTGAATGGGGTGAAGTTGGTTGATCACGTGATTGTTGTGCATATGAACCAAATGACTTTTGTCAACTCCTTTGGCCACTTTCCTTTAGGAAATCTGACCAACTGCTTCTTTATGCCCTCTGATATGGTGTCATTCGCGCGCTCCATCGTCCCATTCGACTGTGAGTGCCCCACCGATGCGTAGCATATCTCTACACCCATACGCTCGTAGAAAGATTGGAAACTAGCCGAGTCGAACTATAGATCGTTATCCACAGTGATTTCTCTAGGACTCTGAATCGGCATATGATGTTTTAACAGAGAAACTTTTGTACTACGGTGAAGGTGATCTTCACTCGAGGTTAGGCCTCGACCCACTTAGAGAAATACTTGTAGACCACCACGAACCTAAGGTGGCTAGGCATCCTAGGGAGCGGTCCTATGATGTCGAGCCTCTAGCGCGCTAAGGGCGTGTGGTGCGTTACGAGCGCTCGGTTAGCCAGCCTAGAGATGATTTGGAACATCTTTCAGCCCCATTTTCCACACATGACATTGACAAAATAATCAGGCAGATGCCTGTGGATAAAGCCCCTGGCCCTGATGGTTTTAATGGTCTTTTCCTCAAAAGTTGTTGGGATATAATAAAGGAAGATGTCTATACATTGTGCTTTGATTTCTTCAATGGCTCACTCAATCTGGAGCCTATCAACAGCTCTTTTATCACGTTGATTCCCAAAGTTAATAACCCAACAACAGTTGGTGATTTCAGACCCATTTCTCTCTTGAATTGTACTCTCAAACTCATCACAAAGCTTTTAGCTGATCGTCTGCAGTCCAAGATAATTCCCTTAATTCACACAAATCAGTATGGCTTTATCAAGACCAGAACAATTCAAGATTGTCTTGCTTGGGCATATGAATATATCTATCAGTGCCAACACTCCAAAAGAGAAATCATCATTTTAAAGCTGGATTTTGCAAAGGCTTTTGACACAATTGAACATAACACAATCATTCAAATGATGCAGCATTTGGGCTTCAATGATAAATGAATTGGTGGATTCAAAGAATTCTTGCCTCGCTTCTTCTTCCATTCTCGCTAATGGAATTCTGCGATCATTTCCATTGTAAACGTGGGGTTAGGCAGGGGACCCTTTATCTCCATCGTTATTTGTTTCGATCACTTGACCTCCTGCAATGCATCATCAATAAGGGTCATCAAGATGGTCTCTTTGAGCTCCCTATCCCTTCCTATGATCCGGACCAATACCCCATAATTCAATATGCTGATGATACCCTTTTGATTATGAAGGCTTCCCAAAGAGAATTGTTCACACTTAAGGGATTATTAGAATCCTTCTCTATTTCGACTGGATTAAGGGTAAACTACCATAAGTCCTGTCTTGTCCCTCTCAATGTGTCTGATGATAAAGCGCAGCAGCTGGCAGGAGTGTTTGGTTGCAAACTAGAAACTTTACCCTTCACCTATCTGGGACTGCCTTTAGGCACCACCAAGCCGAAAGTGGGGCATTATGGCTTCATAATGAACAAGATTGAAAGAAGACTTACTGCCACCTCCAACTTCCTAACCCATGCTGGAAGGCTTCAACTTGTCAATGCAGTTCTCTCCTCTATTCCTACTTATACCATGTGCACTCTCCAAATCCCAGCGGCTGTCTTAGAATGCATTGACAGAGCAAGAAGGCACTGCTTGTGGAGAAGAGCTGATAGTAATGCTAAATCGCAACCTCTTGTAGCCTGGCATAAATGTTGCAAACCAAAAAGAAAAGGTGGACTTGGTATAATCAATCTCAGAAGTCAAAACAAAGCTCTTCTTCTCAAGCACCTGGATAAATTCTATAATAAGAAAGAAATTCCCGGGTTAGGCTCATTTGGAACGCTCACTATCCCAATGGTCAGATCCCCCATGTAGCTCCTAACAAGGGCTCTTTCTGGTGGAGGGATGTTTTGAAACTATGCGATTTGTTTAGGGGGGTTGCCAAATGCAAAATGGGTGATGGTTCAACTGTCCTTTTCTGGCTTGATCTCTGGAATGACAATATCATGCAAACCAAGTACACAAGACTTTACACCTTTGCAAAAAATAAGAACATATCGCTTGCTCGTTTCGACAAGTAATACTTTGGAAACTCAGTTCCATCTACCTCTATCTCGAGCAAACTTATCATGAGTATCGAGTCTACAAGATTATTTGCAAACAATTCAGATTCAGCAAGAAGATAAAGACATTTGGCAGTACATCTGGGGAAACAATACATACAGTTCTTCTAAGTTCTATAACCTTCCCTACTGACATGTTCAACCTCCTAAGCCATTCATTTGGATCTGGGATTCCAAATGTTGTAATAAACTCGAGTCTTCACTTGGTTACTCTTAATGGATAGGTGAACACAAGGAACATCCTCAAGAGAAAGAAGCGAGAAATTGGAAAGGAACAACTATGACTGTGTGCTCTGTGATAGAAACTTAGAAGAAACGGCCTTTCATCTCTTCTTTAGTTGCTGTTCACCAAAGTTGTTGGCGACAACTTGGCATACATTGGAATCTTGATGCGATTTCTTTGGATGATAATCCAAGCTAAAAGATCTCCAAGCATTTTCTTCATGGAAATCTTCATCATTGGAGCCTGGCAGATTTGGAAACAAAGAAATGAATTCATCTTTGACCGGGGACGTCCCTCTCTTGACTCGTGGAAGCAAAATTTTTTTGAAGAAGCTAAATTACAAGCCCATAGACTTTGTGACCCTAAAAGGGAGGTATTTCTCTCTTTTTTAGGCCTCTAAGTTTTTCTCTTCTCCTGAGGCCTTTTTTCTCCTCTCTTTTTCATGAGTTTTGTTTAGATGTATAGCTGTTTTCTTTTCTCCTCTTCTTTCAGCTTTTTGTTCAGCTTATTTTCTTTTAATTTAAAGCTCTATAGTGGGGGCCTCCCCTGCTGTATTTATGGTTAAAAAAAAAGCACGCTAAGGGCCATATTAGGGAAATTGGCTACAGAGGGGTCGGTGGAGAGTTGACGATTCTCTCCGTCCGTTAGCATCTCAGGCACCATTTTATCAGATCGTATATGTCTGAAGCTGCCGTGGACTAATAGAAGCCTTAGCTGAAGGAAGTACGTACTGCTGGCTGTTGCAAATATGCAGCAGTGTAATATATAGAGTGCAGGCTCGAGAGGCGGTGCGTGACTGAACTGAGTCATCTCATCCATTGATGCAGCGAAAGCTCTGATGGGGTCGTTGCAGGTAGCTGCATGCATCGATCACATATGACGGTGTAAATACCGGCCGGCCATTAGTAAGATCAGGTGATCAGATGGGTTTCCTCACATGCTACTTGCTCCCTTCGCCAGCTCTGGTCTCGGCGAAACAAACGGTACGGCGACCGAAAGCAGTACTGAGATAATGCATTGTTCATGCATGGCTTGCGTTTTAATTTGAGTATTTATTTATTTATGTACTGTACTTTTGGTATACTGTGTACAGTACGTGTACATTCTTTTTGTACCGCATTTGTACGTATAGAAAGCAGCTGATGGACACGTGTTGCTACCATGCTTGACTTTTAGAGCATGTACAGAAAATGTGATTTCAGCAACAGAGACGATGAAAAACATTATAAATCACGAATTATTCATGGTTTTCAGTCGATGTAGGCATAGCTGTGAACTCGTTATATCACATCATCCTTCGCCTGAAAAGCAACCGATAGTGTTCGGATCGGCTGCGGGTGATGGCTTTTTAACTGAAAAAATAGTAATCGAAAAAAATAGCTTTTAAAAGAAACAAACAGGCAATAGAAAAAATGAGGGGAAAAAATACGGACACAAGATAGAAGCAGGAGAAATATGATTCATAATGCATTTATAATCCATGTTTTACCTTCAATACGAGATGAAAACGAGAGAAAAAAAAACCACTTCAAAAAGTCAAGTATTTATATTGGCTTCTAACTTCTCTAACCAAAAGCTAGAGACAAAAACCAATATAAACACCCCATCACCTACCATATTTCTAGAGCACCATCATCGTCATCCGTATAACCCTTAACCTCTGAATAAGACAAAAAAAAAAGAAAAGCTATTTTGAGAATCTAGATGTTTATATTAATTTCTAATTTCTATAATCAGAAACAAATACAAACAGTCATCACTTGCCATATTTCTAGAGCATCATCATCATCCATGTAGACGTCAGGAATCATTAGGATATCGGAAAAAGGTTTTAAAAAATATATAATCACAACTAATTGTTCAGGAGAATTTTGGTATGCTTCATCAAAACAATGTGGGATCAACCACATGGCACAATAAATCAGAGCAGAAGTTTCTAAAATATACTGGCTGAATTTGATGAATGAAAGAAATGCACTTGCACGACCCCACAAAAACTTGTATACACTGAAAAATACACCACTTAACTGCATAATGTAAAAACCACAAAGCTTCAAAATTTGAGTGCCTCGATGTATACAAAACCGATACAGATCGACAGGTTAGAAAATCTGGCATGTGATTCTTCCTGCACGAAAAAATACCCCTTTCCAGCCGTAAACCGAGAGCAATACGGATCATATAACAGGGGGTAGAATCAAGAGGCCATCAACTGTCCGTTTGTCGCCCAAGCAGTTTCTTTGAATATACGAGGAAGGACTTCATGGATGCTAATGTCCAAGGGCTCAGGGTTCCTGCAAAAGTATTAAAGAAGAGACATAGTACACTATCTAAAAGCTGGTGATTACCATGAAGAGCAGAGAAGAGATTGATGGTTATCTAACAGGTTGTGAAAGCAAACCCAAAGGCATGAATGAAGGGTGGGTGTAAAGTAAATAGTGGTACAGCAGATGCATCTAAGGTCACGAAAAGTGCCGAGCATCACAAGATGGTGCAAAAACTGGTATACAGAACACACATATTGTAAAATTCAGCATAGGGGGATACATAGAAGCTAAATGCAAGGCTCGTATTTCTGTTAGTAATTACAAGTACAGGCAGAATTCTAAAACAATATCCACATAAGTGAACTATTCTTCACATTATGGCAAACATGGTTGTTTGAACCTTGACAACGAATTAATAATGCAGTGGTGCACACTGTTATGAATATTATGTATATTGATATGAGACCCAAAGGGCCATATATATAGGAGAGTACAAGAGGATATGCCATATAGAGATAAGGCATATATGGAATAGAATACAACTCTATATCCTAATACAACTCTATCTCCTTAACATCCCCCCTCAAATGCAAGGCGTATGCAATAGCATTGCATTTGAAAAAGGGCTAACACTAAAACAAGAAAAATCCGAAGTCCGAGTCTTGATGATGTCGTCGTTGCGTGCAGCCTTTGAATAAACTGTCAAATCAAGCCGAAGAGGAATATATAAAAGCATGACGGCGCAGATCGAAGCCCGATGATGGCGGCGGCTTAAAGAGAAGCGACGGCATCATAACGATTTCTACGATCTTCACGCGGCTCAGAGAATAGAGCAGCGGCTGCTGCCATGCAAAAGAAAATTCCTACACTTCTGTGACTGACAACAAATTTGTGGACTAACTTGGACGAACTAAAAATCAGAAACTACGGACTTGAATGGACGCAGCGAAAAGACTCATGAGAAAAAATGACTCGAAGACTTACTAAAAGAAATCAGCACACCCCACTCCCTTAAAACCCTTCTCTCTCTCCACACACCCCTCCTCACTCGCGCACGCCTCACTCATCTCTCCCGCATTCCCTCTTCCTCCCATCTCGCGCCGGAAGAAGGCGGCGGCGCGGGCACGGCGGCCGGGAGACGACATCCGAAGGCAACAGCGCGGGCGCGGAGGCACAAAGACGCAACGCCGAGGTGGACAGTCCGGTAGAGCCGACGGCAAAGAGGCACGGCGTCGGTGCTGAGGCGGCGTCGGTGCTGCGGCCAAGCGGCGGCGGCGGGGTCTGGCGGCGGTGCAAAGAGCGTCGAATCCGGCGATGGGAAGGCCAGATCCGAGGTGGCTCCAGCCGGATCCAGGGGAGTTGGCCTGGAGTGGCGGCGGCGGCTCAAGAACCATGCGGGAGACGGCGGGGAGGCCGGATCCGGCGGCGGAGAGGCTGGATCCGGGCTTGCCGGCGGTGAAGACGAGCCGGATCTGGACCGAGAAGCCGCCGGCGACCGCCCGAAGAGGCGCAGATGTCGGGTTCCGGCCAGAGGCGACCGGATCCGGGGGAGTCAGCCTGGAGCGGCGGCGGCGAGGCGCGGAACGGCGACCGAGGCGAGGTCGGCGACTTGAGGGCGGCGAGGCGCGCGCGCCCAACGGCGAATCCGGCGGGAGAGCGATACGGGCGGCCGGAGATGGCCACCCGAGGCGACGCGGGCGCCGACACGGACACGGATCCGCCGGATCCGGCTGGACGAGCGCAAGAAGCGCGATCCAGGCGGGGACGACGCGGCCGACGGAGAGATGGCGATCTGGGCGGCGGCGGCGGCGCGGTGGTGCAGAGGCGGCGCGGCCGATCGCGCGCCACGCGACCCGGCGGCTTTGGCGGACCGCAGCGGCCGAGAAGGCCCGAGAAGGCCGGATCCGCTCGATCTCGGGGCCGATTCGAGCCGGGCGGCCGTCGTCGGTCGGCGAGCAATGGCGCGGACGGCGCGCGATCGGGAGCCGTGGCTGAGCAAGATCCACCGGCGTGGGAGCCGGTGCAAGCGACGGCGGGCGACCATGACGATGGCCGTGGGCGACGGCGACGGCGTCACCTCCAGGAGGATGAGCTCGACGGGAAGAAAACATGGCCGCCCCTAGGAGAGATCGATCCTCCCAGGGGCAACAGCAACAGCGGAAGTAGATCGGTTAGGGTTTTAACCTAAGCTCTGATACCATGTTATGAATATTGTGTATATTAATATGAGACCCAAAGGGCCATATATATAGGAGAGTACAAGAGGATATGCCATATAGAGATAAGGCATATATGGAATAGAATACAACTCTATATCCTAATACAACTCTATCTCCTTAACACACACAACTATGACCAATGTTGTTAAGGCGTCGCCAAAGCGTCGCTTAGGCGTCGGAGTGGCCTGGAGCTGCCGCCACGGCCGTCGCCTCGCCACGGATGCGTATGGCGTCCGCCTCGGGAAGGAAGGCGTCGCTTTGGCGTCGCCATGGCCGCGATGGCGCGTCGCGAACGCAAGGCGCACGCCATACCCCTGTGCGGCTGTGCCAGGCGGGAAAATGGAGGGAGGGAGCGAGCGAGCGCGGGAGAAAAAGAGGGGGGGTGCGCGCATAACGGGATACCCGATACGGGCGAGGGCGAAGGGCTTCGCGAAGGGAGGTCGGCGCGGCGGCGATCTCGGCGACGGCGATCTCGTGCCACGCCGCCGCCCCGGCCTCCACGCCGCCGCCCTCCGGCCTCCACGCCGCCGCCTTCCTCCAAGGCTCCGGGCCTCCACGCGACCACGCCGCCGCCTCCCTCCGAGCCTCCACGCCGCCTCCTCCCTCCGATGCTCCGAGCATCCACGCCGCCACCCTCTGGAGTCCGGGCCTCCACGCCGCCGCCTCCCTCCGGGCCTCCACGCCGCCGCGCCCTCCGGTCCTCCACGCCGCCGCTCAGGTTCTTCTTCCGCCGGCTTCCCTCTGTTCCGCTCTTCCGTCTCTGCTCGCCGGCGCGAGAGCGATAAGCCACTAGCCGCATGCAAGGCAGCAGAGCTTGATGGCATGTGTGATGTATGTACTGATGGTCTTTGTCCCTCTGTTCCGCCTCCCGGCTTTCCTTTAGTATGAAGTGCAGGAGTGCAGCAGTAGACAATTAGGCATATGTGATGCTTTAGACTTTAGATATTTCATATTTCTAGATATTGCTATTTGCTAGATGTTGATTGTTAGATTGTTGCTAGATTGTTAGATGTTGCTAGATGTTTTTATTGCATAGACATGTTTTTATTCATGTTTCCATATTCATTGGCTCATTGCTATGCAGTAGGAACTAGGTAGCAGTAGCAGTGTAGCACAATGGCAAATGAAAGTGAGCCCGTAATAGCAACTACTGTGGCTGCCGGTGCCGCTGAAAGAGATGGGCAGTATGATCCAAAGAAAGATCCTGCAAGGAAGGCGAAATCTAAAGACCCAGGATGGAAGTATGTCTTTTGGCCAGAGATTGGTAATAGAGATTTGGTGCAATGTTCACTTTGTGACAGGAAAATATGTGGTGGAATCAAAAGATTGAAGCAGCATCTCACAGGTGGATATGGAGATGTGCAAAAATGTGCCAAGACGACGACACCAATCATCAAAGAGATGCAAGAATATCTGAAGCAGAACAGAAGAAATAGACCACTTAACTTAGATGATGAAGAAGAAGATAATGTAGTTGAGGTAGCCAGCGGTGGTGGCTCCGTAGCCTCTACCGTTGCCTCTGCCGTTGTGCCAGTACCAAGTTCTGGGACAGCAGCAAAAAGAAAGCAATCCGCCCTTAATTCAAATGTTCCAGCACCAAAAGCAAAGCAAAACAAGTCCATTGCTGCTATGCTTCGACCAAAACCTGAAGATGTGGTTGAGCAAAGATATACCAAGGGCACTTCTCAATGTTCCTTGGAGTCAAAGATGAGAACCAAAGAAGACATGATGTGAACATGCATGTATTCAAGTTCTTCTATGAGTGTGGCATAGCATTTAATGCTGCACACGCAAGGAGCTTCGAGGTTATGTGTGAGTCCATTGGGCAATACGGTCCTGGTTATAAGCCTCCTAGTTACCATGAGTTGAGGGTGCCCTTGCTTGAGGAGAACGTTAAAGAGACAAATAAATTGAGGGAGAAGCATGAGGAGGCTTGGAAGCAATATGGCTGCACACTAATGTCAGATGGATGGACGGATAGAAGAGGACGCCATTTGATTAACTTCCTTATTAACAATCCGGAGGGGACTTTCTTCTTAGAGTCTATTGATGCATCAGATCAAACACATGATGCAAGGATGCTAGCAGATTTGCTAGAGAAGAGAATTGAGAACGTTGGCAAAGAGAAGGTGGTTCAAGTTGTTACCGATAATGGTGCTAACTACAAGGCAGCAGGCAAACTTCTAATGGAGAGGATTCCTACACTGTTTTGGACCCCTTGTGCTGCACATTGCTTGGACCTTATGTTAGAAGATATCGCGAAGTTAAAGGAATTTAAGAAGCCTATTGCACGTGCCAAACGTGTTACCACATTTATTTATAGACATGGTAAGCTTCTTAATGCAATGAGGAAAAGACAGTGGGAGGATCTTGTGAGACCTCTGCTACTCGCTTTGCCACATCTTTCCTTACTTTATGAAGTTTGCACAAGCACAAAGATGCTTTGAGATATCTATTTGTTAGTGAAGATTGGACTAGGGCTAAATTGGCAACCACAGAGGCAGGTAAAAGTGTGTATGACATTATCCTTTCTAAGGAATTCTGGAATTCAGTTGAAGATTGCCTAAGAGCTTCACAACCACTACTTGTTGTGCTGAGGGTGGTTGATGGAGATGAGAAGCCCGCCTTACCGGAGGTTGCCGCATGTATGGCTCAAGCAAAGGAGAAAATCAAATCAGATTTTCCTACCCAAAACAAGTCAAACTTGCTCAAGAAAATCATGAACATTATTGACACACGTTGGGTGAAGCAAATGGACCAAAAATTGTATGGGGCTGCACTCTTCTTGAATCCAGGAAAATTCTTTTCCATTGTGAAAAGAGGTGATGATGCATGTGTTGGTGAGCTAAGAGGAGCATTCAATGATGTGCTTGCAAAAATGGTGCATGATGTCGATCTTCGAAACAAGATTGATACGCTAGCCATTCTCTATGAGGACCAGCGAGGAGAAGTATTTTCAAATCAATTAGCAATCCAAAACCAAGAATCAAGGAATCCTCGTAAGTTCTATAGTGTTTGCACAGACTTTTTCAATTCTTTGTGTATTCAATATTAATTAACTAGAGTCTCTTATTGTCATTTTAGTTGATTGGTGGCGTGCATATGGTGGCCGAGCCATAGAGCTACAAAGATTTGCGAAGCGTATCGTTAGTCTTTGCTGTTCATCCTCCGGTTGTGAGCGCAATTGGAGTACCTTTGAGTTTGTAAGTGAATGTGCCAAATCATTCTTTTTCAACTCTCAATTTGTATCTACATATGTGCTAAAGCAACAATTTATTTACTTTGTTAAACTATTTGTAGATCCATACCAAGAAAAGAAACCGGTTGGAGCACCAAAGATTGAACGATTTGGTCTATGTTCAATATAACCAAAAGATGAAAAGTAGGTTTGAACAGCGGCGTCAGAAAGGCGACAACTATGACCCTTTGGTCATAGATGAATTTGATTGGGACAATGAATGGATTAACCCATTGGCCGAACCGGTTCAAGGTCACCGTGGGTGTGATGACCTTACATGGGAACATGTTGATAAAGCTGTTGGTGCATCACGCACACTTCAAGGTCGCAATCTTCCTAGAACATTAAGAAGGGGTGATGTCATAAGCTATTCTCGGCGTCACACTTCTAGTTCTACAAGAAGGGTGGTTGAAGAAGGTGAGCCACACTCAAATTCGGACACTGAAGATGAGGACGAAGATTTTGTTTTTAATGACGAGGAGGTTGATGATTATGGTGAAGCTCTACCTGATGATATGGAGAGTGATGGCGGGAATATGGATGGCAATGATTTGGATGCATTCGACATTGATGATTATTGAGAGATGAGTGCTAGATTGTTGGTGTTTTGGTCTTTTTGGTTGTATGGAGTGTGTGACTTCTAAGTTATTGTTATCTTGTAATCATGCCACTATGGTTTCATTTGTATGGACTATGGACTATGCTACTATGGTTTCATTTGTCATGTAATCATGTTTATATGTTTCCTGCTGCTGCATTGTGAGTTCTTATATGTTTCCTGCTGCTGGCAAGACATGAAATGCCATTTGATGACTCTATTTTGTGATTTGAACAGCAATACTATTAGAAGGTACTCGTGGGAGCTGCACCATTGTGCTGCTGCTGCTGGTGCATTGTACTGCTGCTGCTGCTGCATTGTGCTCCTGCTGCTGCTGCATTAGTGCATTGTGAGTTCTTATATGCATTGTGCTGCAACATGTTTCTTGCATCTTTTTTATGTTACATGTACATCCAGCGTCAAGGGAGGACTCCTCGGCGTCGATTGCAGCTGTTAGTTTCTTTCTCTAACAGCAAATGTTGAGTTGATTATTTGATTTACATGAATTTTCAGTTCATTAGTTGAATGCAATTGTTGTGATGCAATTGGCATTATTTTTGCTGAATGCATGCAGGTGGTGGCCTCTATGGACTGGCCTGAAGTGACAAGGTATAGAGCTCTCGTCTCTGCACAATCAATAGCGACATGTCTTCTTGAAACTGAAATGCTCCTCATTTTCTGCAGAGAGTTGATGATTGCATTCCATAGGAAGACTAACATGTATTGGATCCTTAAGCATATGCTGTGTCTTGCAATTTTGGGAGAAGAGCAAAGTCAACAAACAATGGACAATGTCGTCAAGGACTCAAGGTATGCCATTCAACATTCATGTTTTCTAGCTGCACCATTATTCATGTTTATTTGCTTTGTTACATAGTTAAAATAGTTACAAATAGTTACACTGTATGTTCAACAAATTTGCTGCTATAAAAGGTTAGGATGTGAGTATGGCGTCGCCTCGCCGCACGCCATACTCGCCTAAAAGGTGTGAAGGTAGTCTGGCGCCTCGCCTCGCCTTATCGCCTTGATAACATTGACTATGACTACTTGACCATTTGATGGAATCTTGACTTACCAATGTTATCGAAAGAGATGGCCAGAACTGATTAGCCTAAACTTTAGAGCAATCTTAAACGCTCAGAACTTTTTTTAAACATAAGTAACATTCATAGAAACCTAAAGAGGGCAACGCTGACAACAAGCTGCAATAGACACATATTTGGAGCTTACAATTAAATTTCAAATTGAGAAATGAGAACTTTCAAATTGTCTGGTATTAGGGAAATGTTGAAACATTAATTTCATCTCATGCAGAAAGGGAGAATTACCTGCACAATGTTCGCCCCTTTTCTATTGTGCTAGGAACAAACCATATCTTTCGTACAATTGGTGATTCAAATTGTACGAAGAACCCATCATTCTGGTCAAGCTTCCATTTTCTTGATCCTTGTCCTTTCCAGACCTGTATATAACAGATAATGTTAGCGTCTTCTGGCACCCACAATACTATGTATGACATCAATAAGTTATCACAAATGATACACACTGATTTGTCAAGAAAAACAACTATCAGTGCAAACTGCAAAGCGTGCAACAACAAACTACGGAAAACATAGATCACAAAAACACATAAATAGGGGAAGGGGGGTGAATTGGACCTGTGGGTAGGAGATGATGCTCTTAGGTGCCACCATACAAGCAGCCTTTGAAAAAGAATTTTCCGAATATTGCCGCAAAAATGTGAAGCAACTGCTGTGAGTGTGGGGTGACTCAAAGGCCTAGGGAAAAAAGAAAACATAAAGGTGTTGATAAGGAGGTTTGGTTATAAATTTGGAATAAGTTATAACAGAACATTCAACAAATACAAATATAAAATTAAACCAGATGCTAAGTACTCTAAATTTCAAGATTTTCATTTGTTTGTAAATTGTATAAGTTTATGTCAAGCAGCAGAATGAAGCGGCCTATAGAAGCAAAGTACCTTGTCAATGTTAACCACTGGGGCATATTTTTCAGTATCAGTCTTCTCATCATCAAGAAGAAAATTGACCCTGGCATCCACTTTTCCTGTGTCATGCCAAACTTTTATTGCTGATTCGATCACATTAACAACAAATGAGAAGATATTTTGTCCCATTTCCGCATCTCCATACTTTGCAGCCTGAAATGGAATAACATACAGCTTAACACATAAATGATGAAACATGTTTCATCTACAATAGAAAGTCCTTTGTCTTCTGTCCTTCATGAAAAATGGACTTTACACACTTGATATAGCCTACAAGGTGCATCTGTATACACATTTGCATTTTAAAAAGATTATTCCCTTTATTAAACATGTGTATCTTAATTGGCATGCTAAAAAAACATCTGAATTTTAAAGAAAAAGAAAAGATCCATCACCGAATGCCTTACCTCATACAACTTCTTGCCTTCCTCCTAAGGCAATTGTATATGGGGTAGCATTGCCATTTTGGGAAAATGTTATGCAGCTTAAAAATGGAAACAAAATGTGTGTGCTTGTAGACTTTGGGTTATGAGCCTTCCCCACCCCCCACAAAGATCATTACACTACATAAAGTCATAACCATAAAACTTACCAGCTCGGTTTTCAGTGACTCCAAGTTCTTCCCAATGTCAATATTGGAACGCATGTTCTCTACATCAAGAGCTCGCTTCTTTTCCCTTGCTAACTGAGTAAGCCTCTTGATTTTTCTCGAGACTTCTGTATTTTGTGGATTGTGCTGCAACGCTATTTGAAAAGCAGATGTTGCCTGCACCAGAACATAATATAAGTAAATCAAATGTAAAATCTTGACACAAACATAAATGAAATGGTTCATCTCAATATTGTAAATGATTGGAGAGCTCAGTCTGATGAAAGAGAACTTGAGGTGTACTTTAAACAATTTAGCCAGAAAATACCAGCACTACATGTGGGCAGATGGAAATAGCAGCAAAGAAGGAAGGCCATGGTTCAAGCACAAAATAAAAGCCCCAATTAGACATCAATACAGGTAATCAGGTTCAAGAACAAGGCGGATCTTGTTTTATTGGAAACAACAGCATGTATGATTGTGACATAGTAAAATGAACAAAATTAATTTTTTTTAATGATTTTAAGACTTTGGTTCATCCAATTATTGCTTTCACTACAATGGCATCAACTGAGGAGTCATCTGAGCTACATCTTCAGACCTTTAGTTTTGATAATTCCAGTAAATACAAACACTGTTTAACCTAGGAATTTTGTGACCACGATTGTTTCTCAACTTGCTAGAACATAGAAGACTTGGTCAAAGTATACAAAACAGGAAAGGAAAAGAGAATAGGATAGCATCCCTCTTCCCTGTTGAGCAAAAGTAATAAGGCATTTGCCTTTCAGTCTCACTCACCTCCTCATACTGCTCCATCGCCTCCAAAACACATCCTTTCCTGAAATAACCCTATATCACAAAAGGGGACAGCCTGTGAAATCTGATAGCAGAACAAATTACAAAAGATAAATCAGAGTGCAACTTGACATTTATATACCTTCTCCCATTGTGGCTTGAGTTTAATTGTCGTCTCAGCATCAGCAAGTGCCTTATTAAGCTTAACCAACTGCAGAAATGCAGCAGCTCTGTTGCTGGCAGGGATTTAAATAAAAAGCATAATCAGAATCTTTCAACAGCCTGTACAACACAACGAATAAATTATGACATAGATACTCTAAGTTGTCAGCTTTAAGAAGACATTGCCATGCTTATTTACTGTATTTTTTTACTCGCATACAAGTCCTCCTGAACCGTTTGATTATTACATCCTAAAACAACTTGTCTAATAAAAATTCCTACCCACCTTCTCAATCAGCTTTACCCAATGATGGTATTTCTGAACACACCACATGTTTGGTTGTTTCCCTAATCTATATTCAACAGTATATCCTCCTCCCCCTCCCTCTCTGCAGTATCCTTGCTTACCCCCATGATTGGATGGCTTAAGGTTCTGTCTCTCACCTGGTTGCTACCTGCATACACCCGTTAGTTGGATTGTTTAATTTTCCTCCACATATTCATTCCCCCCGTGTTCCTCATTTCGCAATACTATGTCAGAGAATGGGTTTAAGACAGAATGAACAAGATCAACTCAATGTCTCCACCATCAACAACAGGTAAGATTTACCCTAATTGGAACCGGACATATGAAGTAAGGACTCTCTTCATGCTTATTCGAAACTTTTGAGGCAGTTCACGTTACACATATGATCTCCCAATTGGTAAGGAAAAAGTAAAAGATGCTGTCTTGGTATTTTTTTGCTTTTATATTTGGTTGGAGCAGACAGTACAGGAAAAGTGGACATAGATGTTTTTTTCTACATTTTGGAATATTAATTGCATCAAGAAGTAAATCCTCTTGAGCCAATGATGCATAGATCATGCACAGCGAGTGGATTTTCTGTCTTGGCATGATAAAGGACATACTGGAAAGTTGCTCGTTTTGTCACATGTGTGCTAAACCCCTGCATGCAGTTACGGAACCAGGTATTTTATTGCAGCAACTATTGATAACAGATAACATTGTACCGTCAGTTTGTTAGTCACACGAATGTGGGAAATTTAACTATTTGCCACTCTTAAGAATGCCACATATTCAAATGCCACTTTCTTCGTTGCAATTAACATTTTACCACTCTTAAGATGTAGTTGACTAATTAATCGCCGCTTTTGAGCCCACGAGGCGCCAAATCACTGCCTTGTCAGCATCCTGCGTGACACTAGACGCGAAATGACAATTTTACCCCTTATTATTTGCATGACGCCGCAGAGAAAAACGCGACCACCCCCACTCCGCGCGCTTGCCGAGGATGGTCACCGCCGGACGCAAGCGCTCCCGCCCCGCGCTCCCGCCCGCACCCGCGACAACTCCCACTCCACCGTCGCCGCTGCCCGTGCGCGCCGCGGTGACGTCGCTGCTGGCGCTACTCGCCTCTTCGTCTCCTCGCACTCGCCGCGTCCGACCGCGACCTCCTCCCCTCCCGTCCCGCCCGCTCGCGCTCGACCCGCTCCGCCTCCTCCGCGCGCGCCGCTCTCCCGCCTCCTCGCGCTCCTCCCGCTCCACCTGCAGACCCTCTCACCTCTCGCTCTCCCCACCCCCCCGCCGCCGCCGCTCCCATCCTCTTGGTTCCTCCGCCTACTCTCCTCCTCCTCCTCCGGACTCACCGGCGCGACACCTTCCGCATGTCCAAGCCCGCCTTCTTCCAGCTCCTCCACTCCTCGCACTCTCCGACCCCGCCGCATCCTCCTCCTCCTCGCGTTGCCGTCGGATCACAAGCTCGGCGCGCGCCGCCTAGCCCACGCCGCACGCCGCGCGCGCGGTTCGGCTCGGCTTCGGCCCCGCCGTTGCGCTCGCGCCGGTGAGGTGAGGGTTTGCAGTGGAGCGGAGGAGCGCGAGGAGGCGGGAGGAGGCGCGCGCGAGAGAGGAGGAGCGGTCGAGCGCGAGCGTCGGGACGGAGCGGGAGGAGGTCGCGGCGGACGCGGCGAGCGCGAGGAGACAGAGGAGACGAGCAGCGGCGCCAACGGCGACGTCGGCGGCGGCGCGGCGGCGGCAGCGGCGACGCGGTGGAGTGGGAGTCGTCGCGGCGGAGCGCTGCGTCGGCGGTGACCATCCTCGCAAGCGCGGAGCGGGGTGGTTGTTGTTTTCTCTGCGGCGCCATGCAAATAATAAGGGGCAAAATCGTCATTTCGCGTCTAGTGTCACGCAGGATGCTGACATGGCAGTGATTTGACGCCTCGTGGGCTCGAAAGTGGCGATTAATTAGTCAACCACATCTTAAGAGTTGCAAAATGTTAATTGCAACGAAGAAAGTGGCATTTGAATAGGTGGCATTCTTAAGAGTGGCAAATAGTTAAATTTCCCCACGAATGTGGGCACATACGCAATCTTAGATCTTTGCAATCATAACCCTAATTTCAAATAGGTTTTATTCATCATATACCCTCCCTTTAGATGGAAATTCAGGATTTACCCTCCTAGCCCACGCGTCAGTGACTTATGATGACCCCACATGTCATTGAGGTGGGAGGGTAAATCCTGAATTTCCCAACTAAGGGTAGGGTATATGATCCAATCCCCTTTCAAATAACATCCAAAACACCATAGAAAAAAAACCCCAGCTACTTACATAGTTTCGCCAATGCAACATTCAAGCAACTTACATTACATCCCTCGAAAGCCTAAACAAACCGACGAATCGTCGCCGCAAACTTGCAACGCACGCACGCACGCGAAATCTGAGGGCATTGCAGTCTCTAAGCCTGAATCCAGACCGCCATTTTGCACCTAAAACACCACGTAAAAAGAATGCAACCTTTGCGCATGCTCCAGAAACCGATGATCAAGTACGCTTCTAGCGTCACACCTTTAGCTTCCCACGCGAATCAGGGACACCATTTCGCAGCACCAATCAAACAAACGCACACACCAGTCTCAACTCAACTCCACCCGCAGAGATCGATCAGAGCACTGGGGTTTCGCGCACCAAACGAGCGGACAGGAGGAGGAGGAGGAGCGATACCTGTAGAGGGTGGGGTTGTCCGGGTCGAGCTTGATGGCCTGCGTGTAGAGCGCGGCGGCCTTGAGGTAGTTCCCCGACTTGAACTGCTCGTTCCCCTGTTCCTTCAGCGTCGCCGCTGCTCCTCCTCCGCCACCGCCGTCCGCCATGGTCGCAGCCGCCGACGCCGCCGAGGGTTCCGGGGGTTAGGGTTTTGGGGTCGCGAACTCCCCTCCCCTTCACACACACCTCTCCTATTTTTCCACCTAATTTTATATCTCCTCTGTTTTGCTCGGGCGAGAAGAGAAGACAGAAGAGCACGTGTGCAGTACTGTACAGTGTGAAGAGGAGAGAGAGCAAGAGTGTAGTAGCAGTGACTGCCAGCCGAATGAACGGTACGGCCCACTTAGCGCATTCGCTTAGACGGATCATGTTATGATGGTCCGTGGGCTGAACTACAGGCAAAAGCACGGCCCACTGAGTTTATAGGTTGTGTTGGCTCGTGCCCATTTAACCCAACAAGCTAAAGAGGTCTGTCTAGCCTATTTTTATTCAAAAATTTAGAAAAATATAATAATTAAAAATACATATAATTCAAAAAATACAAAATAAATTGTAGAACTATAATGATAATAATAAGATTTATTAATATTTAAATAGTCGTCTTGTTAAAAACTTTACCAAATAAACTCAACTTAAGAAAATCTTGGCAAAGAAAAAATAGTACAACTTATAACCCTGCAGTACATGTAAAAAACAAGAAAAAGATACAATGCACACTGATGCTCTAAGTGTCATCATCTAGATAAAGATTGTTGAACGTGTCTGCCAACTCTGTATTCTCTATGGAGTGTTGAGCTCACGAATCAGCTTGTTTCTGATCTTTCACTATTTAAAGTACTTCCACCATCTTAGTCATGCGACATGTTCTTCTCTACTCCAATATTTTTCTAGAAAGACTAAAAGTAGACTCAAAAGAAACCATCGAGACAGAAACAATTAATGCATCTCATGCCAATATGGATAACATCAGATATATTATCTTATGCTCATGCCATCATCCCAAAATATCGAAGTCCTCATCCTAGTGATCCACGAGGTCGCTGTCTATAAAGACATACTGGTTGTGTATTGCTACAGCACTCCAAATCAAGTGTTCGATCTATGCTCGTATCTTAAACATCTTCATATTCTCACAATCAATCAATCTATGCTCGGGTCTTAAACCGTTTATGATATTATCTCTTCACAGACGGTTTTTAGCGCTGGTAGCAACACAGACGGTCTCTAAATCAAAATCGTCTGTGATTGTATCTAATATTAACGGTTTTGGTCAACCATTTGTGATGAGCTGTCTAATATTAGTCTTTTGTAGCAGTACAGACTCTTATTTCTGATTTTTTTTTTTTAGAAGTCTATTGTTGCGTGCTATTCATGCCTACAGCATATATAGATGGCAATTGAGGATATGTTTGAAATGCATTAACTTGAAGGGAAAAAAACTTAGGAACAATATAGTTCCCTGTGGGAATTGAACCGTTTGCATTCCAAATAAGCCATAAAAGGAGTAAAAACGTCCAAACCTGTAAGCTTCTGATTATGAACTACTCACAAGTCTCAAGCACAGGTGCATAGGCAACGAAGATGTAACCCATAAGCTCGTCACAGGTAACTTGTTTACGTGATACAATCCACTTGCACGGCTTCTTAAGTTTGTACCCACAAAAGAAAAGTCAACACGATTCACTCCAGAATAAGCAAAGAACATGAATTGGAACATGGCGATCACTGTCAGAATTTTAAAACAGCGGAAAAGTTTACGACAAGAGAAGGGTTACTGCTGTCATGACGACTACCATTTACATCCTTACCTGAGATAAACAAACTAAGATCAGTCCACTTAATTATTTACCTAGATCGAGCAACATAAAACACTACATTTTCTCCGATTGAGCTCCCACTTTTTTGCTCCAAAATGAACTGAGAGGAGTTAGTCGTCGATGGCTTTAGACCTCATGCAGAAGGAAGGCCCGCGCTTCTGCCGCCGCTTCCCGTAGAGGTACTCCACCAGCCGCACCCTCGACCGACGCTGCACGGTCTTCATGGCGCGCCGGCTGGCCCTCTCCTCCTCGTGCTTCAGCAGGACATGCTGGAACTTCTGCATCTCCAGCTCCAGCCGGCCGATCTTCTCCGACATCTTCCTCACCCGCTCCAGGATCTTGCGCTGGCTCCTACTCCGGAGGTCGACGTTCTCGCCGTCGAGCCCATCTGCGGATGTGAAGTCATCGGCCTTCTTCAGGAGCTTGCTGTTGGTGTCAATCAGCTGGGAGATGGCGCCCTCGGCTTCTATCATCTGCACCTTGACGCCCTCAAGCTCGATCTCCCTTGATGCCTCCACGCTTGCTCTCAGTTCTTGGATGATGGACTGAAGGTCCTTGAGCCTCTGCGCGTCGGAGGAGAGCCTCTCGATGACCTTCTTCTTCCACTCTCGGTGCGGTTCCGTGGTGACAGACCTTGGTAACTCTTGCTTGTCGATACTGAGATCCTTCACAACCATTAGCTCAGAGGAAGACCGTTTACCCTTGTCCTTCTCAGATGCCTCGCTCTGTGGCGGTCGCAGATCATCATGCCTACGGCTGTCACTGTTGGCTCTGACCACGCTCCACAATGCAAGCATCTTATCGTCAGGTTGTGCAGCCGCGGTTTTCTTCTTGCGACGGTGTGAACCGACTCTACGGCTGGGAGTTTGGACGAGGTCGAGCTGTATGTCCTTCAGCATTCGCTCATAATTCACTTCGCTAGCGTCACTATCCAAGACGTCCTCGAGCTTAAGCATTTCAATCTGCTTCCTTGCGTCTAGGAGATTGTTGTTGAAATCGAGCCTTTCTTGCTCGAGAACAACTCCGGTATCTGTAACCACCTTCTGGAGTGCTTTGATGGTTCCATGCAATTTCTGCAGCTCCATGTCTTTCACCATCTTTGTTGCTTTTTGGTCGTCACTTGGTTTTACAACAATCTTTGAGAGCTGAGGTGACAATGGAATTTCCTAGCAAAAGCAGCAAGCAGAATGAGTCCCATGAGTAAAAAATAATTTCACAGTATGGTGAATGATGCAAATGCATACTAGATGCAAATATTAGATTTCTCGAGTATATATTCTAGATCCTTCAAGAAGGATCTTCATCAAAACATTTGACTTTCTTTCTTCAACTGAAGGATAGGAAAAACACAATTGTGTTTCACAAAAAGAATAAACTGTCACATACTACAACATGAACAGAGATGGGAAATATGTAAACAGAACATATAACAAATAATGCATACCTCCTTCCAGAGCTTGTTCGATGGTAAGCAATCCTTGGCCAGCGACAAGGTTTGTTTCTCTAGGGCATTGACTTCAGTTTGCAACGCTCCTAACTGTGTGAAGTCACCATTCAGGTCAAACTTTAGCCTTCTGTTCTCAATCTCCACATCATTTAGCTTGTCCTTGAGCTCATCCACATAAGAGTTCCTCCGAGTGATCTCCTCCTTCAAAACCTCATTCTGTACCATTTCACTTATTTCAAAACTCTCACATGTTACGATGAGCTCAAGGACCTTCTCCTTGAAGAGAGCTGCATTGGCAGTGGCCATTTGCATGTTGGCCAGCAATTTTGTGATCTCTGCATCGCAGGACTTGACATCAATCACTGACTGTTCTTTGCTCCTAAGCACTTGCACTTCACTCTGCAGCTTGTGGAGCTCCTCCCTTAACATTTCGTTAGATTTATCAAGACCAGCATTGTCAACTTCTTTGCGCTCTTCCATGTTCACCCCGCCCTCTTGGCTCTTCCTGCCAGATTTCAATAGCTTCGTATCTCTTTGCATAGTACGCCTTCTTCCAGTGGCAATTTCTCCACTAGAGCCATCACAGATACTCATAGTTCTACTGAGCTCCTTCTCAAGATAGTTGTTCTCAAGTTGTAGGTCTCCAAGCTTCTTGTTCATCAGCCTGATTTCCTGATAAAGCTCATTGCCTGCCGCATGGAGAGACCCAAAATCATCATGCAAAGACTGCAATTGTGATGTCCTCTCAGCATGAAGGCTTCTGAAAATGACACCAAGCATATCTGTCCTGACTGCTTCACCAAGGAGAGTGCTGAAATCATCTTCAAACGACTTCTCTTTCTCCCTGGAGTCATATAGTTTGCCTGACAGTGAGGAGTTCTCTTCTATCAGCTTGATAATCTCAGCCTGCAACGACTGTCGTGACTCTTGCAGCTTTGAGAGTTGTTGAACCAAGAACTTTGCCTCAGATTTCAATTCGTCAATTTTGCAGTTACGAGCCTCCATCTCCTTCGATAACTCACAGCTGATCTTTAAGAGATCACGCCTTTCACTCTGCAGCTGCAGCAGCTCCTCGCTCTTTGCTTGCCATTCTTGCCTCAGAACACTCCTTTCCGACCTCAGATCGGCCACCTCTCGTCCAAAGTGCTGCAGAAGTGTAACAACAAGCGACTTCTCGAGGATCTGGTTCTGCTTCACATCCTGAGCATTAGAAATAGTATTCAGCAGGCACTTGATCTCATGCAAGATGAGCTGCACCACTATGTCAAGCTTCATTAGATCCAATGATCCATATTTCTCATACAAATGTAGTACTTCCATCACAGAACCAATACCTTCAGTTAGCTTCTGGTTGTTTTGTGACAAGAAGGCCAATTTGTCCTCCTGAACCTTGCACACCTCTTGTTGCTTCTGCAGTTGTCCTGACACATCAGAATTTGCTTCTGCCATGTCACCTAAGCACCTCTGCAAGACGAAAATCTCAATCTGGGCTTCAACAATCTTGTGCTCCTCCTCTTGAAGTTGGTTCTCCTTACGCCGTCCTTCTTCTAGCAGTAGGCCTATCTGCTTCGGCATAGCACTGAACTGAGTCTTGCCTGAGTGAGTGAGTTCTTTGTGCTCCTGTCTCTCAAGCCTTAACAGCTCTTGTAGCTTGATCACTTCATTGAGCGCCTTGTTTTTGTCCTGCTGAAGATCCAAGTGTCGTCCTTCTAACTCTGCAAACTGGATTTCCATATTGAGTAGAGCGCCATTGATGCTATCCACCTGAGACAACATTACAGCATATAGGGATCAAGTTACATTTTTTTAAAACCTTTGATGAAAACTAACAGAAAGTAATAAAGATTTCAGGCACCATACCTCATGCACAAGAGTTATCTTTTCAGATCGAAGTACAGAATTCTGATTGCGGAGTGCCTGTAAGGACTCTTCCAAGTCTTTCAGCTTCCTTCTGAGGATCTCAAGCTCAGTATTATTGTCGGATAACAGATTTTCCAAGAGCACGTTCTTCTCCGATAGCTTCTCCATTGAATGAGAAATGCCCTCAATCCGTGCAATGAACATGGCTCGCTCAGACTGGTGGCCACTAATTTTGGAATTAAGGTGCTTGCATGATTCTTCCAATGCAGCCTTGTTCTCCCGCAATCCTTTAACCCCAGTGGTTGTAGCTGACAAAGATCTCTCCAAATGAGCATTTTTCTCCAACGTCCTCTCCAGCTGCATCAGATTCTCAACATACAGTGCTTTCACACCCTCGTGGTGCTTGATGATCTCCTTTAGCTCAACATTCCCATCCCTCACCTCTTGTGCAAGTGCTTGGAGTGATTCCACATTAAAATTCACCACTTGTATTTGCTCCTTGATCGAAAAATGTTTCCTCTCATTGTCACCCCTGTCATCTTTGAGGTGTGAAAGCTCATGTTGAAGCAACTTCTTTTCCTCCACATGCCGAGACACCTCTTCCTCGAGTCGCCACTGTGCATTCTTCAAGGAAATTATCTCATTCTGCAGACGAATTATTGCCGAGGTGGATGAGTGGTTTTGATCGCACAATTTCCGGTTCTCTTCTTGAATCTTCTCCAATTCTTTCTGAAGTCCAACTTTGCTGGTTTCAATGTCGTTAAACGTACTTGCCTCACCATGCTTTTGAAGGGCCAAAAGTCTTAGCTTCTCCTGTGCTTGTGCCAATTGCTTCTCCAATGATAGTCGTGCCATTTCCACTTGCATGCTCTTGAGTTGTTCTTCTTGTATAAATATGCTAAGCTTTTCCAACTCAACGTTCTTCTCATTTAACTCTTCATGCTTCTCTTTTGAGGCATGCTTCAGCTTATCTAGCTCCAAATGCAAATTCTGGTTAGCTCTCTCAAGCAGAAGGCACCGTTGCTCTGCAGTGCTCAAATTCTGCAGTCCATTTTGCATCTCCTCTTTCAGCCTATTGAATTCCTCCTGGGTATGCAATATTTCAGACTTGAGGTTTTGTAATCGATCACTGGATTGTCGGCATTGTGAAAACGCAGCTTCCTTCTCCGCTTCTTGTTGTGCAAGGGCCTCCTTGAGGCAAAGAACTTCAGATTCAGCCCTGTCACTCTTTTCTAATACTGACGAAATCTTCTTCTTGAGGTCTTGATTTTCCTGTGACAAGCTTGGTATTTCTTTCAGCAGCTTCTCATGGTCCTGGTCATCTGCAATACCAGTACATTAATTTAATCTGACTTCTATTAGGATTTAGGATCATGTATTTATTGAGGAAGTGAATTTGTACAACGTACCTTTAACACGTTTTTTCGAATCACCGACGTTAATGAATGAGAGGAAAAATGGTGTCATATCACGATTGTCAGTGTCAGTTTCTGTAGATGCAGTTTCAGCTGGCAGGTCATCATCCAAGTCTAACTGAAACTCATCAGGAAATGCTTCTGCCATTTTCCGATGGGCCTGTCGGAGTTCCCCAGCAGCATGATCATATCTTTCAGCTAAAGCTCTGTAAGCACGGTATAACTCCTCAAGCAAAGACATCAGCTCTGGACGCCTTCTGTAGTACATTTCTGCTCTTCTCGCAAATGAGTCAGCGTCCTCATCGATGATCTTGATCATCAGTTTGATTTTGCTGTCCATATCTGTGAATCAAGCATTAACCAATACTAATTCAGTTCAGACCTTAGTAAATGTTACAAGAGGAGATATAGAGCAGCACCAAATAACTTAAGTACATGATAACACCAAACATTGGCAGCTACTGACATGTAATTTGCTATTTCTTTGCATTGCTAACATATAGAGTATCAAGTTAGATGTGAATTTGCCTTGGCTACATTTACGTCCAAGATTGCCTCTATGTCTAACTTGACACTATGTTCTCAAATAAACTTGGAAACTATATCAAGCAGATGATGATCTGAAAAAAAAATTGGCCGCTTCAAGTTACAGAAGTTTGATCTCTCCCAAATATTTCTCATGTTCACAATCATCTGACATGCAGCGAATGTGTGGTGCCCAAGTATTTTCAAGAATAAGATCCTAATTAATGGCATTCCTACAGTAATTTCTGTTTAACAGACATTCATTACTTAATCATGTTCATGCCAAAACCACCATGCCTAATACTTCCCTAAAAAAAGGAAGAAAATTATCCATCACAATATATTTCACATATTAGGAATTTGGGTTTTTTTTTTCAGGGTTTCATGACAGAAAGTACACGACTGCCCCCAAAAAAGCACATAAATTGATCAGAATGGGCACAGACATCTCCAGATCTAGGTTGCATCAACATGACAACATGGCATGCAACACGGGCATGAAACTTGAAGTACAGTGTAATATAATAGTTTCCGAAAATGTTTGAAACCTAACAACTATATATATATATATATATATATATATATATATATATATATATATATATATATATATATATATATATATATATATAGGAAAATACTTTTTACTCCCGGGTGTAATTACACCCACCTCTAATATACCACCTAAATAAATTTGAAATACTCCTTTATTACTTTAGATATACTCATATACTAATTATAAGATACTCCAATGTGAACCACACGAAAAAATTGCAAGGAAGTCCATAGTTTTTAGCGTATTTTATAAATACCTTTATATACGTACATAAAAAAGGAGTATATCAAAAAAATATACATACCACCTCTGAAAAATTGTTCATACCACCTATATAGTCTTAAATACTCGTATACTACACGTATATACTCTCCGTTACGTGAGATACTACCTATGTTGTGAGATACGACATAGGGTGTAATTACACCTGGGAGTAGAAAAGAGGCTTCCTATATATATATATATATATATATATATATATATATATATATATATATATATATATATATATATATATATATATATATATATATATATATATAAAAAATTTGGAAATTATATTATTGTCAATGTATATCTACAATAACACAGCAGTTTATAATGTTTGCTTTTACGTGAGTTTTCATCTAGTGTATTTTTTACATAAGGTCTACAAATTTAATGGTACTGGTGTGAATACCAACTTGTTAGAGCCTCAAACATCGTATTCATGCTGTGCCCACATGACATTGATAATGCAACCTGATATAACTATGTTACATGTGAGAGAAGCATCAGGGTTGGTAGTCAACACACATATCAATGATAGAACAAAATGAATGTCATGTAATAAAAGTGCTATGTGGTAAAATTTGTAATGCTCCCTACCTGAAATTAATTTAAACCATAGCTGCTAAACTAATTCAGGTTGATTATTACTGTGATGTAACCTTTTTCCAAGGTAAATATAATTCCACAAGCATCTACCATGTCCTTGCTGCTTCAAAATCATAATCCAACACGGCAATATGTAAATCTCAACAAAAGAACTGTCCATTTGGGTAAGTTGCTATCTTATATGCTAGTATTGAACTTGTTCATATGCTTTTCCTAAATAAATCTGCTGACTTTCCACAGGAAACATGAGGGGATGGGTCGTTTTCATATAACATTATGACAGGCAGGGCTTACAACTACATCCGTACTTTATCATTAAAGCCTCATCCTCACATTTACATCTGAAAATACATTACACACTGCCTAGGTAATTGTACAATGGTAAGGCAAGAAACATCTAGGATTCAACACATAGATGCCAACCAATGCAATAGACAGTGTGGATACTTCCATGATTTCACCACACAATTACTCCCAATCAGACTGGTAATAGAAGACTAAAGTTAATATTAAGTATGGTTGCATGTTGCTATTTTTTTGCCAAAGAACAGATATGGAAACGTTAATTAATAAGTAACCATGATGACGGAACAAAGTTCACCTGTGAGATTTTCTTGGAGCCATTTTGAGTTCTTCGGGCTTATATGACTATCCCACCACCACGAGTACTTGCGCATTGGGTTGTTTGGCGACATCATCGCCATCTAAGCCAACGAGGACACAGAACAGCACTCCTTGGCTTCTTAGGAGAACTTTTTAACTTCAAAGCCAATGCAGTCGACCAAAGCAATAGAAATCAGCCTACATGAAAATCTAATACAGGCAAACTACCTGCATAGTATTAGAAACTTAAAAAATTAGCACCTTATGCAGAAATTTTCTTTGTTGCCGGGCACTAAGCGGTAGAAATGAAAATGATACAAAGCAACAGGATGGATCAGACGATCGTGTCAAGTTCTTTTTCCCACTCTCTTTTTTCAGATCACCTTTCAAAACCAAGCAACATTTATAGATGAAGACTAAAACAGGCGACATTAATAGCAGTACACAACGGTCAAAGATTAAGGTTAGCTACACATTAATGCCATAAATTATTTCCGAAACTCAGTGCCCCAACCTGAATGAAACGGTCTACTTGTTGTCTTTCTGTAATTAAAAGAAATTCTTCTCCTTTTTTAAAAAAAGATTATGCGGAAGATTTCTCCAAGATCAGCACATGTGCCAAGATTATGCGACCCCAAAGCACATATTTCAGTGCAGACTGAACTCCAAAGCAAGCATCTCACATATATTGGCTTGTTGATCGAAGCAATGCACAAAGTAAAAGATTACGAAAGCAAAAGGGATATAAAATTTATCAGAACACTGCAAAAAAGAGAGAGGAAAAAGTGAAACAGAAATGAACAATACTTCAAGAAGAAGATGAAGAATCAGAAGCCTAACCTCAAGAATGGCTAGAATATCATTTTACTACACCAAAAACAAAGAAAAAATCCTTAAAAATGGAGGCGACTTCCATAACTTAGCATGGAGCATCAAACAATGGAAGAATGGTAGAGAAAAGGCAAAGGAGAGCGGTGAAAAGAAAAGAGAAATGCAGCAAGAAATCCACACCTGCAGCAAGACGGAAATCACCGCATTTCATGAACTGGATACTGATCAAAACACATAAGAGACAGACATCACACAAGCGGCATAAAAAAGGCAACCTTTAGGACGAATGAACCCGGAATCATACCAAGCAGCAGCGCTATTTGCTGCCATTAAGGAGGAGGAGGAGGAGGAGGAGAGTATGATGGTAAGAACCATAAAAGGAAAGAAGAAATCACATAATATTTCCTAAAGTGGGCAAAATGGGGTCCAGAAATTACCAAGAAAAGGGAGAAGTCGGCACAAAGAGAAGCATTTTTGCCTGAAGCAAGCAGTGACCCAAACCAAAACCACAGTTTTCTGCAGGAAAAGAAGGGCCATTGCCATATAAATACTACCAAAGAGATTATTTTGGAAAGAGATCATTTAGAGGGCAAATAAAATGACCACGAGAAACATAAGAAGCAAATGACCAAGAAAAACACCGCCTTTTTAGCCTCAGATGGGCGCAATCACATTTCACAAACACCATTGCCTAAATTACACAATGCCCAAAATCCGAATCAAAGAAGTGTTCATACCTTCTAGGGAAGATGAGAAAGGGAGGATCTTGGGGTGGATCTTTCCTCCCTGAAGAGTGCAGCTGCAAACCCAAGAAAGAGATCCAGCTGCTCCCCATCCCACCACCCCCTAGACCATCATTCTCACCAACACATTAACACCATCCAAGAGAATTTTTTGCAGCACGGCAAGAATAAGTGTGAGTGTGAACTTGTAGAGGCTCTCCTGGGCAGAGCAATGCGACCACGGAGGACCAGAGGGAGCAGCAGTGTTGGGGTCCTTGGGGAGAAGGAAAGGGAACAGTGATGGGGATATTAATTGTTTATTATTTCTATTTTTAATTAAAAAAAGTAATGACAGAGATTAAGGTAGATGAGTTTCATTTTTGGGCAGGAATATTTTGTTTTGCAAGAACAGGAACAGTGTGTGTATGTGTGGGGCTCTTGGGCACACAAGTTTTTTTTTTTTACTTTTAACTTCTAAGCCCCCGTTTGGTTCTCAGAATTTGGCCTTGAATTGAAGAATTGAAATTGGGATTCCTCAATTCAGCTGATTGATTGCACTCAGAATTCAATTTCGGAATTGACCCCACGTTCGAAAAGAATTGGCTATAACTACCAGCTGAGCCATCACAATTCAGAGCCCAACAGCTCTGGGTTGCTCGGTTTTGGGAAGGAATCCAACTAGTTCATCCCTGCGCTGCGCACAAACCATCCAGATTCCAGATCCACGAGACCATGAGCAAACCTCCAACGCCAGCGAGCTCCCGCCGCCGCCGACAGTGGCGACCTTCTGCGCACTCTCCCGGCCGCTGCAGATCTGAAGGGCGGAGGCCGCGACGCACCGGCCGGTGTTGAGGATGGAGGTCGCGACGCCATTGGCCGGCAGCGGCGAGCTTTCGCACCACCGCCGTAGATCCACTCAGCTGTCGCAGATCTAGCACTCTCCTGCCTGGCCCTCCTTCGTCCTCCTCTCTATCATCTTCTTCTCGCGCTCCGGCAGCGTCGTCCTCGAGTCCGGCCGGCGTCTCCTCTCCTCCTCCTCTGGCTCCGCTGTGAATCCGACTCGATGACAACGCCGCCGAGCTTCTGCTCCCCTATCTCCTCGTCGCCTCTTCCTCCACGCTGGCCGTCGCCTCTTCCTCCACGCTGGCCGCCGCCTTCGTCCTCGAGTCTGGCCGCCGCCGCCGCCACCTGCCTCGACTCCATCTATCGCCTCCATCCTCAACTCTAGCCGCCACCAGCACCTCTACTCCGGCCGCCGTCTCCGTGCTCAAATCCGGCCAGAACCACCACCTCAACTTGGGCCATCATCATCAACTCTGACTGTCGACATGCTTGCACGGTTGTTGAACGGATCAGTTGCTGCCGCCACCTCGATCTGGCAATTCCCGGGTATGGAAACCAAACCACATTTGCATTTGAACTTGGTTTGATTCCACTTTCCAGATTCATAAGCCATCCAAACACTTGAATTGGAATCATAAATTAATTCCATTTCAGCACGAAATTGAATTGGATCATCAATTCCATTGACCCAATTCAATTCAGAGAACCAAACGGACCCTAATGGAAAGGCAAGGGCAAAGATTAGTAACGGTGCATCAGCCAAAAAAAAATTGGAGGAATATTTTCTTTTGCAGGAGTAGTGTGAAGTATTTGTGGGGCTTAGGCAGAGAAATTACTTTGTTACAGTGATTTCTTACCGGTGTGGCCAATTTGCAAGAACTAATAGTGCGTGAGCATCTGGTGTGGTTTCTGAACGTTGGCAATTAAACTCTTCCATTTATTCTTTTGGAGAAGATAAGGGGGGAAACGGTAAAGGCAAGGCAGCTTAATCGCGCACATTATTAGGGGATACACAACCAGGCTGTCAGAAGTTTTTGGCCCATCTCATTCATTTATTCATGTGTACCATGTTCTAATTTCTCAACTAGTTATTTTCCTATAAAAAAACTAGCTATTTTCTGGGATGACTCAACTAATTATGAATCTGATGGGTCCCAACTCCCAAGAACAGCTTAACAGATTATTTCTGTGGGAATATGATTCAATGTTTCAGGGTTATAGATATACTTCAGAGTATGGCTTAATTTCTCTAACTTGTAAATTTGGTTTGTCAAAAAATATAATATGTACTTTAGAGGATGGCTTAATTTCTCTAAGTAGCCTTGTAAGTTTGGTTTCTCAAACATCATCCAAGAAATAAATTGTTTCTCGTTGTAATATCGTTTTTTTGTTTTTCCTCATCCAAAGGTAGACAGCTCTCCTACCTATTCTCTCTCTCTCTCTCCCCCCAGACACCATGGTACCCCCATTATTTATACTATATATATATATATTTATTTATTTATTTGTGGTCATTGTAGTTTACATATGGACGTTTACATGGATTGCATCATAACTAGATGTCATGTTCCTGGTAATAAGGAGTTATTTACAGCTGCAGTTAAGAGTGTGTGTGTGTGTGTGGGGGCTGTGTACCTAACCACCAATCCTAATCATTCCGTAGAGCAGCATTTGTTTAAGCATGAATACTGGAGGCAGGAATGAGAACTAGGAAGGTGGTAGAAAAGCTATCAACGTATTGAATAACAATGAAGTAAACAAGCACACTAGTTATATATTGCAGATTTCCAGTGCATTGGTCTTGCTGTCTTTTGTCTTCTTTTCTGCTCACTTGGCATGGTTGTTGTCTACCTTCATATTAATTTTCTTTTCTAGCAACAGGCACCCTCTATAGGCCGGTCCAAGTGGTGTGCATCTTAGTGAAGCTCGAGAGCTAGCTACTACATTTTCTGATTTCTCTTTTGTATTTGTTAAGCGTGAGGCTAATGTTGCGGCTCACTGTTGTGTTAGGTAGGCTTGTACGCAGCCGGGTTCGAATGGGTGGATCGGTTTGAGCCCAGATTTTCTTGTTAATAGCCTCGATGCTATGTCTAATTTGCACTCTTCGAATGAATGAAAGCTCTCGACTTCCCCTAAAAAAGTCTTGAACAGAGAATCAATCAGTAATCTAATGGCCAGTGATCAGTAATCAGCGAGTACAGGCTATGTTAGTGCCCTGCTGTTTTGGTTTCTTTAATACACTCATCTATCAATATTACCTTCTGTGAAGTCTAAACAATACTCGCTCCAGTCATAAATAATATCATTTTAGAGCACGTGCAGTCACACTTTCTAAATTTTAGCTATTGATATCTTTTTCAATATTTAAATTAAATACGTGAAAATGACACCTATAAATTTGTTTCGAAAAGAACTTTCATAATAGTAGAATTTTATTAATTTTAAAAATTATAATATAAATTAATGGTCAATTTGCGTTTTAGGGACTTTACTGATATCCAAAACCACATTACTTTGTGGAATATTGATACTCCTAGCATCAAAATCAGCTACTTTGACATATGTACCCAGCTAGTAGAGTACTTGAGGTCATGAGATCGATTCTGTGCTCCCTCAAATCTGTTCAGAGTGCAAAATTAGGGTCTTGTAAGTCCGTCTAAACAACTTTTAACTTCTGCCTCCTAGTTTTCAGAAGTCAAAGCCAATTAAAACACGTTGGCTTTTTAACACTGTTTTTTTCTCTTCTTTTTCTCTTTTTTTCCTTTACATTGTTTGTGGAGATATAATAGTGTTTTTCATTTCCCCCTCTTTTTTCTTTATTTTTATTTAATTTATTGTCTCGAAAAAAACTAACCACTACTATAATATTATTTTAGCCAAAAACCACCCCACAGTTTGGAACAGACTTAGTTGCCTGTGAAAAGAAACGGGCTGACTATACCACATGCATTTTTTTTTATAAAAAAAGTCGATTTTATGGACTATTGGATTTTGATCGAACGGTCTAGATCTCTTCCTCTCCCCCATATAAACTCATGTCTCCCCTTAACCCTAGATCCTCAACACTCTTGGCTGTCGCTGTCGCCCCCTCCCTGTGCGCCAGCTCCCACCACCTCGCTGATGCCGCCATCAGCGTCGGCACGGTCTTCCAGTTAGCTCCTCCCTCATCATCGCTCCCGCCTCCCTCTCTTCGCCCCCAACCAATTTCCGTGTCACTGCTCTTCCTCCTTTCTGGTGATTCGTCCCGTTGCTGCCTTCTTCCTCCTCTTTGGTAAGGCTCCCTCACTCTCCTTCCTCGTCTCCGGTGGCTCCCGCCATCGGATCTGCCACCGCCTCCTAACATTCTCCTCATTCTTCTTGTTGACCCGCCCATCGCCCTCTAACGATCCCGCGGCCGAGACGGCGCCACCACCGCCTCGCCGCACCGCCACGACTGTCACCCACCGCTGAGCCTCCACCGGCCCTTCTTCCCTCTAAGCCTAGGGGCATAGTGAACTAGAACCTTAAATGAGTGAACCCTAACCTTGATCTGTCAGCTGCTGCTACCACTGTCACCAAGTGCCGAAGAAGAGGAAGACCACCTCGTTTGAGCATGAATCTCCATGTCGATTCGAAGATGAGAAAATTGGCTATAATTTTACAAATTTTTCAGGTGAAACAGCAAATCCGGAAAAGACAACATCAACATTACCTGATTTGGTTCTTTACAGATCCCCAAGAAATAACAGTTTCCTGCAAAGGATAATTTACCTCGGCACGATTATCATTTACCACTCCAAGTCCTAGACATGTACTACTACTGCTAGCTATAGACCTATAGTCAACTATGTACTCCAACTTTATCAGTTTTCAAATAAAGTGACATTACGTACAAACTTTAATGTCAGAGACCAACCAGCTTGCAACTTTATTTCTTATACTTATTGGTCGTAGCTTGCGTTGCGACCAAGTAACAGTCATTTGCAACGCTCATTTCCGAAATTAAAGATCAATACGAATGATTTGGCCGTTGTGGCACTAAACGTCAATGAAATTAGCCATTTTTATTATAGATGGGTGGATTCCCAGCTCTCTCTCTCTCTCTCTCTCATTGGTCCACGTCATCCGATTAATGTAGGCTGTGGAGAGAGTGGGGCAGGGAGGAGACGACTGGGCGGAGAGGTGACGGCATGATGAGGCAACGCGGTGGAGGGGAGGTGCGCACTAAGCGAAGCGACGACGGCGCGATGATCGCAGCTTGAGAAGGCGAGGACGGAGTGGCGCCACAACGATGGGGTCGTAGGTCAGGGGGCGATGGGAAATCAAACACCAGAACGGCGACAACATCACAAGCATGGCAGGTTCTAGGAAGAGGGGAAACTAGTGGTGGCAGTTGGGGGCACAGAGGTGGACGAAGTTGGTCGGAACAACAGCGCGGCGACGTTGACGGAAGTTCAAAGTAGAGCGGCACTGCTTTGACAAGCACGGCCCAAACGCAGAGAAGCTAACGGTGGCCTTAGCTTGGCCAGAGGCAGTCCCGACGAAGCTGGCAGTGACGATAGCCATGGTGGCACGGGTGTGCACACCAGCAACGACTCTCGGTGACATGAAGGCTAGGTAGAGGACACGGAGATCTTGACGATGAAGAGGGAAGTCTCATGACACGACTAACGTGGAAAGGGAGGCGAGAGGTGGCAGAACTGTTGTGGTGGTGTGATGCGCAGGTATGGCCATGGCGCGCCATGCCAGCACATCCTCCCGGCAACGAGGACGTCGAAGGGGTGGTCCCATGGCACCGTACATTAGTAAGGCCCTATTCGTATTGATTTTTGCTTCTGATTTTTGCTTATAAAAGCTAAAAATCAATACGAATATCCGATTTTTCGAAGCGGCTTCTCCACTCCTCTCACTGTCGTCTCGCTCTGTGATAAGGTAGAGGGTTACGGGTATATCACTCACCACACTCCTATCGCTCCATCATATGTACACACCTCTCTTTCACTTTTTACATCACTTATTCTCTTCTTCTAAAAGCTATTTCTTTTAGTTATTACTATTTTTTTTAGTTAAAAGCTATAAGTCATCAGTAAAGCCAATACGAACGTCCCCAAAAGAAGGTGGGGGAAGGTTCAATTTGGGGAAAGAAGTTGGGGTGGCGATGAATTGAAGTGGTGGCCATGGATGAAGGATTTGAGGACGGTGGAGTTCACCGAAGCGCGGCGACAGCTAGCACTCAGAGTGGCGATGAGTGGAGGATAAACAATTGAAGCATTTATCCATCAGGAATCCGGGCGGTCCTTTGCGCTGCGACTTGCACTGATGATGACTGGCATGCTGCTCCTCTAAAGGGTCGCGGCTGACCTGATGGCGGGGCCTGCGCCGCCTGACCTGCTGCCAGCCATCCTCAAGTGGAGGAGCAGGTAAGGAAGAAGGTGTGGAGCTTCGCGCTTGTGTGTCCAGATCCATCACGTCCTTCATTTTGCCGCGCTCGTCGTCCGATTTCACGGCAGACGACCTCAGCAAAGGACCAGTGAACTGGGGACGGCGTGAGGCTAGAAGCCGAGCCTGTCAACGACAAGCTTTTGTCACGCCACCAACGTTCATGCATTGTTAGCCTGGGGGTGAGATCGAGGCCAACAACGACTCACCGAAGGGTCGCCCTCATGGAGGGCGACGCCATGAGGATGGACGACGGCCCTGGAGTAGGCACTGGCTGGAGGAGGTGGTCGTCAGGCCTGGGGCGGGCGCTAACGAGAGAGGAGCTGGATGAAAACAAACGCCATGAGGGCTCCTCACTGTTAGATCATATGATTCTGCTGAAAAGAATGAGGGAAAATAACCTATGTTGTCAGCACATTCTTCGTACTGCGTACAAATGTACACTATGAATATAACATATATAAAAACAGAAAAGTGCATAATTCGATCGTAACTCCTCCAGGGAAAAAAACTCGGATTAGCAACAATGCTTCGAAAACTAATACCGAAAATGTCCTCGAATGGCGATACCGATTTCTGGCTGATTACCGGCAATGCGAATGATAAGGCTTGTTAGCTAAGGAAGAACACGAGACACCTGTGATGGCCTGAGCACATTCATTTTTTGACTTTGGCTCATTCATGTCAGTCAGATCGACATCGTACACTGGTACTGACCAATCAGCTAGGGTTGGTGAGGTCGATCTGGTCCACCCCATCTGGGGCTGCTCAGTGGCGCCCATCGCTCACATGTTCCCAAGTTTGTCTCTTTGGGCAAGGGAGTAAGGACTTGGTTTCAAGCCTGATTGGCTTTGGACTTGTCTTGTTCCTGTCACCTGAGCTGTTCCACTTCACTCTGTGGCACTGCTGCTGCTGTTCAGGGCGCATCATCTCTATTGCAGTCAACTTCATGGATGCATCCATATCCATGGTGTAGCTTGCAGCCAAGATTACAGTTTAGGGTTCCATGACTTTGAGAAGGACTACTCATTGAGAATGCCACAAGGCTATCGCTGTACATTTCATAGTTCATGGCACAGATGCTTGCATGATATGATGGATACTTGAGACTCGAAGTAAGAAACTTTGGCCTCGTATCTGATCTGATCCTTTGTTTAGTGAGGATAACATAAGATATTTGTGAGCTTCTTGCGTTCCAGAAACAGCTGTCCCGCTCTGTTCACTTTAGCTTTTATAAACTGCTTTTCTATAGTAAATAATTTTTCTACAGTATCTAACTTTTAAATAAAGTATATTTTCAAGATAATATCTATAAATAGATTATAGCACACCCTATAGTGACTTCATTTATATCAAATAAAATCACACGCAAATATCTCTCTCTATAAACTGTTACTATTCATAAATTAAAATTAAAATCCACCAGCAATAACCAATATAAACTCCCCTAAATAAACCTTGCAGGGAATCAGGCAGCGGCAGTAGCATGAGAAACTTAATTTCTAGCTGAAGATCATGATGAGCTTATTGTTGCTAATAGGCTCGACCCCAATATAACTTTACCATAAGTTAGTACTGGATACATCAGTTCAGAACTCATCATGAAACTAGACCTATCTACAGTACACATCACAATCTTATTAAGTGTACTCCGACAAAAAAATTCTCTCTACACAATGCTCTTCATCTTACGCCTCAGCCACATGGTCCGAATATCTACACTCAGTGAAAGGAAAATCTCCCGGTTGCTCGGATCCAAGAAGACATCCGATGCAAGAGACTTCTCGATCGACGAGAGGTCTGCCATGGCATTCATAAGCTCGATGCACCGTGGGATGCTGTACATGTCCACAAGGCTCTCTGGCTGTTTATCATCCCTCCGAAACTTGGGATCGGCATGTCCTTCCATAACATCAGATGTTCCATCCTCGCTGGGCCTCCTCAAGTAGCGCCATGGCTCTCCCCGCGCTTCCTCAGTAGGCCTCCTGGAGAGCTGCCATGACTCTGGCCGCACTTGGGTGATCGGTTTTGGGTATAGGTGCCCATTCATAGTCTGGACTTCAACGCCAACTAGAGTCTCCTGTTGGAATGAAGACTCTCTGGACACTGGGGATGGAGGGATAGGTGAGAGTGGCCGATTCATGTAATAATCATCTTCATCGTCACTTGAGTCGGCTTCTGTTCCATTCCTTTCATTCGGTGTAGGTGCAGCAAGAATACTTTTACCATCCAAAATAGCACCAACTGCAGAATATGAACAAAAATATTTTGATTTTAGGAACAGATTGAAGCCCACAATAGAAATCAAGACAGCTTAAAAAACAATAAACAAAATTCAAAATATTATGCTAAACACCTTCATCAAAAGGAAAAGTATTACAACATAACACATCGTTGGCTCTCCCAATGGGTTGCTCAGGATTGGTGGCCTGAAGTGAACATGGCAAAAATCATTACCAAAGCCAAATCAGGATGTCCTCATCACGTCCCAACTGGGCATGCCACTTTGGACGACCTCCAGCATGTGTTACAATGCCAACTACACCTTCCCATCGTATGATTCAGATAAGGCAAGGTGTCCTCATCGTACATAGGAAACTTCAATTTGTGGTAGCAAGGCATGGCCACCTCTTCCATGTGATGAAGGCTCAGGGGAAGCCCTTGGCCTATGACAACCGAAACTAGCGCCGCAATCGCATCTTGCATCTAAGGCATAGCATTCTGCTCAGAGGGCCATGGAAGGATGCACCTCAAGCAGCTTTCGCATGGACACAGCCAACTCCGCGAAGCTGGCAATCACCTTTGTGAGAATGCCTTCGAAGTTGCATTGCCTAAAGGAGGAATACATGGTGCTCAAATCTTATACCAAGTTGGTATGGGCTTTGGTGCTAGGACATAGATTGTAATTTTATGGAACAACTAGTAAGTCGTTCTTAACCTCCCGAGGAATGCTACTTGTCATGTTGTAATGATTAGAAGAATTTTTTTTTGGGTGAGCAGGAGGGAGATTAGGTTGGGATTTGGGAGACATTCTTTTTGTGTTTGCCCAAGTCCTCCAATACAATCGTTGTGTAATATGCTAATAGACAAGTCCTAGTCCTAACATAGATGGAAACTATAACTTGCAAGACAACAAAAGGATTGCCTAGGTAAACCTAAAACACCACACTTTCCTATCTTAATTATTGCCACCGACGCCACCTAGCAGTGAGCAAAAGAAAATGAATGCCGAATTTCCAAACTGTAAAATTGTATAGACCGATTTGTGCTAGTTCGGATGATCAATTCAGCCGACAAATCATTGGGGGCATTCTTTTGGGCTGCGACTTATGGCTTTTGGTTGCGGCTTATTAGTATAATGAATAGTAATTGCTAAAAAGGTCAAAGCTAAAAGCCGGCTCAAAAGTAGAAAAGAACGAGCCCATTTTCAGTCTTTTCACTGCTGTAGTTCGAAAGTTCGATTGGCATCTGACATCTTGAGCCCAAACCGACCAAATAAACCGAAATGAATGCAATAAAACTCCCTTCGAGATCACATCCCACCTCACAGGCATATCGTAAAGATACCTATGGTCTTGCATATCCTATCATCTTCTAACTTTTTTCCTCCTCCATACCCCTCTTTATATCCTCTTTCACAATACTCACGTCACAATGGTGGCCTGGAATCGCGACCACATAACCCTGTTCCTGCTCAGCTGTTGTTCACGTCGACATCCTGAGCTCCTGGTATCACACATGTTGTGCAGGAATCCCACGTCATAGCAAGGGTGACAAATTCGTTTTCTTTTAGAATTAGGAATTCATTTCTTAAATGACTATATTTTGTTCTGTCATTGATTTGCCCATGCTATTAGAATATTAATCAAGGAACAATGAACTAGTTGCCGAATAAACCGACCGAACAGACCGAAACTTTATTCAGTCAATCAGGCTCAATTCGCATTTTCAATTCAACTAATTTGGTTCCCAAAATTCTAAAGCCGAAATTAACAATTTGGGCTGCAAATTTGCGAAAACCGACCAAACTAGCCAAATAATCACCCCTACGCGATCACCTCTCAAACTCTAGTGGGCCCTAATGGGTTTGTACCATAATATCGGGTAACCAATCCTATCTGTACAGATTTCCCAACAACACCAATAAAAAGTAAAATACAAATCAGAGTTATGCCATTAATCACATATTACAAAGAATCTATTCTTCCTGGGAGCACTAGAACAAGCAAATGGTTGAAAGGTCTATTGTTTGAAAGATAGTAAAACAAGAAAAAAAACCAATAGCTAGTGCAAATCACCAACCGAATTGACAGTTAAGAAATTTGTGCAATATTCTACTTTAACAACTTGCAACTTACTAATTCCAAGGTTTGGCACCTCAATTGTATTACCTTTTTTCCCATACGGATTTTTACAATCATCACATTTACAGTTGATGGAGCATCCTGCCCCTCCCTTCAAACACAGAAGAAAAAAATCCATAGTCATGAGCTGAAACAAGACGAAAAACTAACAGAGTAGAATTGGATATGGAACCTGGTAGCAATCACAGTATTTCTTAAGGCAGCCTGACTTTTTGCAAGTGCATTTTCTTCTAACAAGGTCCACAGGGGATCTCATAAGTTGTTCCTAGAGACAATGAAATAGCAGGATCACCAAAAACAGAAAGAGGAAATAATTAGACATTAATGAGGTCATGCCTGAACAACATTTATACCACTGAATCTTGACCAGCCTCTGATGTTTGAACAACTTTCGAAGGCAAGACTGGTATATTCCGTGGAACACCATGAAAAGGCTTGTTGTAACATGGTTCGCATCCACATGATTCAGAACAATGTGATCCAGAAGCAAAACACACACAGTAACTGCCAGAACATAAAGCAAATGATGATTACAAATAAAAATAAACTTAAATTTAGCAGTAAAAAATATAGCAGGGTGTGTGCACGCACATGCATAGTTAGGTGGGTAGGGTGCGTGTTTGTGTGTGCAGGAGGTGGGATGGCGTGCGCAGGTGCATGCATAAACCAGCCTGGAATGTTCAGTGTTTACTCTTTCCATGCATCACCATCCATGTAAATCCCCTCTCCCCCAAACTCAGTTCCCTCCATGGGAAGACTGCTGTGAAGCATTACATGGCAGTAATATGCAGGTCATGTACAGAAATCACAATCAGCCAGCTCCTGTGAATTGGGATTCAAGTGGGCAACTTTGCAATAGAATATTATAGAAAGATAAGTACGGGTAAATTTAAAACTGAAAAAGGGACCAGTTTCCTCTCGCAAATACAACAACTCGACATGCTCAAATAAAGTTGCTACACATGCTCAAATAGAGTTGAGAAATTTTTATACTTAAGCGGTTCCAAATTGACAATGGGTGGGTTCGGTAGAGCTTATGGCATGGCTTTCTATAGCAACTAGCTTCAGCTTCATCTATATTGACCAAAATCGCACATATCTCTCTCCGTACTCTCTTACGCGAACAGCCAGAATTCAAAATTTTATGCCAAAAGCCATAAGACACAGCCAAACCCAATACTCAGTGTTTCTATCACACATTTAAAACAGCGACCACTGAAACAAGGGTTACTTCAAAACAACACCGGATTCCTTAGGGACAGCAAACTAAATTAGCACCGAATAAAAATGATAATCGCAACCTAGCCACAGCACAAACAATGAGGAGCTGGACTGAAAAAACCCAGATGGCTCTCGCTCGCCCGCTTTCTCTATCTCTTCCCCCTCTAGTGCATCGAGTGCTATGATGATGAAACATACACGAAATTTGGTATTGACGAGACAATGGAAAATCTTGCGAGCCCAGAGGAAACCTACAGCTTCAGGCACTTGGACTTCTTGCAGCTGCACGTCCTGCACCATTCCCCTTCCTCCGCCTTCCTCCTAACCAACAAAAAAATCAGACCAGAAAATAAACAGCACGCAACGAACCAAAAGAAGAAATTGGAGGCGAAACCAAAACTTTGCAGAAAAGGGAAAAGAGACACCGACTTCTTCTTCTTGTTGGGGTTGCCGTTCGCCTCCGCCGGCGGCGACACGGCCGCGGGTACGGAGGCTGCGGTTGCGGAGGCGGGCGCCGCAGCTTCAGAGGCGGGGGCGACCGGGGCGGGGGCTGGAGCGGCGGGAGGCTGGGGAGGGCCGCGGAGGGGGTCGGGGGTCCGATCCGGAGGGCTCGAGCGGCGGAGACTTCGGGGGATCCTCGGGATCCGCGGTTGCCGTCGGATACGGAGACGGCGGCCGCCCGACCGCCGGCGGCCGCGGCGGCGGTGGATTCGCCGTGGTGGCGAGTCGAGGCGAGACCGCGAGAGGCGGACGTGAGGGAGGGGGGCACGAGGCGAGGTGGGATTGGAATGAAGGAGAGAGGGAGGAGGAGCCAGGAGGGGATGGATCGGACGACGCGGGGAGGGCTTTAAGATTCGGGCGTGACGGCTGGAGGGTTCAGATCGGTGGGTCCTTTTTAGATCCGGATTCCGCCGATTTTCTACGGACTGAAGCTAAAAACGCGATTGGTAATATTAACATTAATAACTATCTTTTATCTTTACTAATATACTAGTTCAATGCGTGTGTGCTGCTACGAAATCTCAAAATTTAAAGGGAAAAACTAACAAAACCACAATAGCACTATATATCTCCTGTGTATATAAAATGCATATATGATGTCTTTTTTGCGAGGATATACATAAAGATATGCATACCGAAAATTGTATTTTGGTCAGAAGTCGCCATGTACTTTTTCAGTTAGTAAAGGCATAGTGCTAGTTTTAAAAATTGCAGAACTCTCACTATAAACGTTTCTGCTCTTTGTAAGCTATAGTATGCTATAGACAAAACTACTATCACAAGTCAAAAGTCATAGAAGTTGTCTCTACGGTATTGGCGACTTGCAATGGATCCTAGAATCTAGAGTTGAGTGACCCTCTGTGATCTTGCTTCCATTATCTACATCAGCTTCGATTAAAAACATGCTACAGACTGGCCGGTGATCGAAGAACCTCGACTCGCCTCGTATGTACTGTAGCTGCTATATCCCTTGGCCGTGCCGCAATATCTGATCACACCTACATTCACACATGGAACCATCAGAAATTTTAGTTTTCTTAACTGTCAGAATTGATATGTCTGAATCTTCATAGTTCATATCAATGCATATTCATTTGTACCGTGCAGGTGTTCTCCATTTCTTCTTCGATTTGGCGGTCTCCCCTGTGTACACGTCAGAGTTCTGCATGTATTTGTACATTGGCATGAAGTAGATCTTGCCCTCCTGCCACCATGATGCCTCTGCCCACGGACTCCACCCCAAGGTGCCCGATGTGCTACACGAGCTAAGGCGTGAGCCCACCGTTCAGCCAGCGTCTAATCTAGCACCTTTGTGAACATTGCTTACTTGTGCAAACCTTTTCTTTTGGTAGGGTGGTGCAAATATTACTTGGTAGAATATAAGCCTAAATAACAAATATACAACATAAACCAACAAAATTCAGTAGCTCAGCGAACACCTTGTTTAAATTAAAATTTCAAAATTTACATTCAAAGCTATTTGGGCTGATATTTTCTCCCGATTCCCACTGAGATGCCCAATTACCGCTGGTTATTTTATCCATGTTTTTCACCCTGGAAATTCCTACGTTTCAAAAGCCTCAAACCGCCAACAAAATGGTGTCCTTTGTGCAGTAATTACCTGGCCTGGTTCGGTTATGTACGGATGTTGTATAGCTGTCATGTTAACATGTAGAGGCTATTGGCTTGGTTCTTTTGAATTTAAAATTAACTTATATTTATACTGTGTACAGTAACTAATTTTTAAACAATATATTTTTTCAAGACATAGTTAATAGAAAAAATATAATAAAAAATATACTAAATTCAGCTATACCAATTAAAATCACATGTAATTATTTCTCTCTATATATTGACTCTCATGAACACCAGAATTCAAATATTTAAGACATAAACCATAAGCTATTAAACTAAAAGAACCCACCCATTATCGTTCAGCCACAAATCACTTGCAATGTACTACTATTTTGGAACACTAGATGCGAGATCAGGTTTCACACGCAATAAGGCAATCTATAAACAAAACAAACAGCGACACATCACATGCAAATTCCCAGAACGAAGCAACGGAGAAGTAGTATGATATAGCTGAAGCTCTAGTGCATCAGTATACAGATTTACCCCAAGTCGTTAGTTTGTCTCGAACATAATAATGCCGTATCGGCTACTGCTATTGAAACAGGCGAGACAAGAGACACATAAACGGACCGCGTACAAGGTAGTACCAACAAAGTTCAACTACAATCATTCGCAATAAATGTCTGAACGGTTCAATCTTATGCAACATCTAAGATGTAAATCATGGGGATTCTTGGATGACTTGCGGAGATGAGCGCGCTTGCTTTTAGAAGAATGTCCCCTCTGGAGGCTGCACTAATTTCCGGTTGTGTGATGCTGCCATTTCTTTCTTAAGCTGTGTCAAGATAACCTCCATTGTGTACTCACGGCGCCAATTTGACAACAGGCCAAACTTCCTTTGGTCGACCTGCATTTGCACCAAAATAAGTTTGAAATGAAAGGGGGCACAAGGGAAAGAAATTATTCAGAATCAGCGCCATACCACTCCGGTCTCAGGATTGACACAAGTCAAATTGATTCTTGAGTGAAATCTGACAGTTGGTGGCCTGTCTGGATAGTCCTTGTCACAGAAAAGCTTTAACTGGTAAATTCTTCCCTCATGGACGGTCTAACAAAACCAAATATAGATCAACAAGAAAGCACAAAACCCAGAACACAAAAATTATATTTGAAGAATACTGGAGTAAGAAAATGGAAACATCTTACATTGTGGGGACCGATTATTGTGCCTGTCCAAGAGCGCATGTAGATATCATCTGCATCATCCATTCCATAGCTAACTGTTCCATCCCCAATGCCCTTCTCTCCTCTCTCAAGCTCTTCTAGCAGCCTGAAGTTCCTGGGCACTGCAACAACATTTTTATACCAGTACCAACTACATTAATAAGTAATAACTTCAGCATTGGAACGCCTAATTAAATTTGATGTTAGGAGAGCTGCAGAAAAGATCAACAACAAATTCCACCCAAATACACAGAACCAGGTGACTGTTCTCAGAATGGGCAACATTTTCACAATTCCAATTCTACTGGCAAATTTTCTAACATAAGTTATTCCAATAACCAATAAGGAGCCAGACAGCCAGGCGATAACTCAGGAATGTCTGCACCCTGCTGCATCGAGCAGAACATTCAAACAACAACAAATCTCAGATATTTCAGTGTCAATATCTGCTTCTGTGATCTTGGATTCTGATTAATTGTGTGCATCTTCTAGTGTGCTATCTCCCTTGGCTGCCTACTGAAGCATTTAGGTCTCTAAAAATGGTTTTGATAATTAATGACGACCGCTTAAGGGGCTAATGTTTTTGCTAAGATGATTGAAAGGTTTAGTCTCGAATTTGGAGAGTATCTTGGAAAAGACATGCAAGAATGATTAATGATTGGTATGGCTCAAGGCAAATGTATAAAATAGCCTAACGACCTCTTTTATAGATTTTACTGATCTTGACGTATGTTAGATTAAAACCAGATTGATAGGCTAGATGCCTTACTATTACGAGGGGTTTATGGCTAGTAGCTTAACAATAATCTTGTGCCACATTTATCAACCTTAGTGCATGCATGCATTTGGATTTGCTTTTGTTGCCCTCTTTGCTGTGTTTTTTACAATCCAGTATGACCACTATTGAAACCGCGGTAGTACTGCTGCATCAGTACTACCGGAAATAACATCCCAGTACATTTTTTCCAGATAGCTGTTGATTTGGACTTTAACTGAAATGTACTACCGCTGTTCTTGTCTGGTAGTACCACAACTAGGGGTGCAATCAAGTCGGATTCGAACAGACATTGTTCATACCGTATCCTAAATTGTGTTTTTTTCTCCGGATTCGGAATCAAATACAGTAAGGCCAGATATGAATACGAATTCGGATTATTCAGAGTTTCGAATATGGTACCATTTGGACGGATACACGACAGTTTCGGATCGAAAACGGATAATATAGGCGGTTAGTATGTGTACATAAAGGAATATACATTAAACCATGCCACCATCACTTCAAGCCTTCAACTAGCAATAAATTCATCTAGATTATTTAAATACTATAGCCGACATAACACAAGTTCAACATAAGCGATAAATTCATACATAAGTTCAAAAACCGATAAATTCATACATTAGTTCAAAAACCTATAAATTCATATACAAGTTTAATATAAGCGGAGAGGATTGATGGCGACTGGCTAGAGTAGCTGAACTCTGGAGTTAGGTTAGGACTTTGGTTACATATAGGTTCGTTGGTGTCAATAATGGTTGATGGACTGGGCCGATTGGGGTACTAACTTGCTTGTCAGATATTCGGTCGAACAGTATCCGGTTTACCATTTACCGATGCTATTCGGTCGGATTTTAGCTCTCCCGTTTTCGCTACCGTATTCGACAACTATCGGGTACCGAATCCATTACCTTCTCGTATTCAATACCGACCGGATTCGGTACCAGATTGGTCGGAATTAACTCATACCGTATGCATCCCTAACCGTAACGGTATGATCGCATTTTATATCTAATACTATCGCATCAGTGATATGACCACATATTAGTTGACGGTAACTATTTTCCAGAAAAGTACATTATTAGATCCCCCCCACCCGAAAAAGGGTACTACCATGGGATTGGTATAACTGGGCATGTGAGTGTGGTATGACCAATTTTTGTATTAACGGCTAGTTTTGGCGTATTTAATGAGCAGTAAATAGTTGTTGAACAGTAGGTGCGGTGGTACCAGCCAGGCAGCCACCCCATAGCGGTAGTATCGCTTAGGGTTATTTACATTTAGACCAAACCTAAAAAAATGGACCGAAGAAACCAAACCGAAATGGTCAACTCGGTTTGACCGGTTTTTGGGATTCAGTACAGTATGCAGATTTTGGGTTTTTTAGGGTTCGGTTTTTCTGGTAAAAACCGGCTAAAAACCGAAAAACCAATTACTAAACTATCTAGGAATAGCGCTAGCTCAGCCCATCCCCATCCCATTTGGCCCATGCGCAGCCCATCGGCCACGCGGCCAGGCGCAGCCCATTGGCTTGTTGCATAGTGAATACTTGCACAGTTGCACCAAACTAACACCCGAACTAACACTTGCACGGTCCCAAATTTTCACCAAGACTTAGTCGTTTCAATCAAAATACATTTAACACCCAAACTAACTTACTTGTTAGTCTTGCATATATGATATGCTGTCGAATCTTCATACTCCATTGGAGATTTGGAGTGCTTCTAAGTTCTAATTCTATTGCCAGTATATTGTCGCCTCGCTAGATCGTTCGCAATTCGCGTCAACTTTCATAAATATAGTATTTACCAATACCACACCAAAATAAATTAGGATTTACCGATACCGAACAGGATTTTTAAAAATATCGTATATTACCGAACCAATAATACCGTATTTACCGAATATACCGTATGTACCAAACCGATTCTACTGAAAATACCAAATGCACAGCCCTAGCACCGCTCGACTTGATTTTTGGGGGATTCCATCCCCAACGGTCACTCTGGTTGGTGGAGGCTATATAAATACCTCCCCACCAGCAACAAGGGCACTCTCTTAGACCCCAATTGAATACTCTAGAGATCTCTCCTCAACTCTAGTGCATTTGTTTCACATTTTGAAGTTGTTGAAAGCATTCAAGTACATTGCTTCATTTGATTATCTTTGTGGCACTTGAAGACATCCAAGCAAGCGTCATTGGCTTATTACTCTTGATGACTACCACCAGCTAGATGGCTTGGAGGAGTTGGCTCAATGATCTCTTCAAGAAGCTTATGAAGAGAACCGGCATGGTTGTGAAGGTTAGAACTCACCTCCCGGAGCAGGAAAGAGCTACCCTAGTAGATTGAGAATGTAATATATGGGCTGGAGAAAGCCCAGCCCATCTCGTACCCTATAAGAGAGGAGAGCCAGGAGGAGGGAGGCAAAAGCAATTTTCGCCTCTCCTCCCCGTGCTCACCTCGCTGCCGACACTCTCATTGCGCTTTCTTTGTTGCTGCGTAGTGGTCGCGCCGCCGCTCGCCGCCTCGCAGCGCCGCCGCCGCGCCTCGAGCGCCCGCCGCCGTCGCCGCCTCGTGTCGCGTCGCTTGCATGCGCGCGCGCGCGCTTGCGCTGCGCCGCGCCGCGCTGCCGCCGCGTTGCGCTGCGTTGCCACTCTCTCGCTCCGTCAGTGCCGCGCGTGCAAGTGGAAGCGAAGCGGGAGGCCGAGCTCGTGACGAGCGCGCCGCCGCTCTCGTCGGTGAGAAGGTGAAGGGGAAGGCACCGGTCGGCCGCCGAGTGAGAGAGAGGAGCGAGCGAAGAAGAGAAAAGGAGCGTCGGCATGGAGAGAGGAGAAGAAGAAAAGCCCCCGGCTGTGGGGAGAAAGAAAGGAAGAGGGGCCGGCGTGAAGAAAAAGAAGAAAGCATAGCGCCGGCTGGAGAAAAAGGGAGAGAAACAAAGAAAGAGAAAGGAGGAAAAGAAAGAAAGAAAAGAAAAGAAGAAAGAGAAAAAGAAAGGAAAGAGAAGAGAGAAAAAAGGGGGAAAGTTTGACCCGCCGCCAGATCTGCCCGATCCGGCCGAGGAAAAAGAAGGAAGTGTCCCGATCCGGTCGTTCGGGGCTAGGGTAACACCTCGAAAACCCTCTCCCTGTTTATTTTACCGAGTCGGGCATAAGTAGTATACCGATAATTAGAATTGATGCATGTGACCATTTAATTATCGTTATTAATATAAATGCCTGGTCGGTGCAATCGGTACTGCCACTGTTGATCTGATCGATCCGTGGCAGAGGAGGGAGGAGAAAATAAATTAAGATTAGACAGTGTAACTGATTAAAGTGAGATTAAGAGTGTAGAATTTGATCGGCGAGTATAAATGATGAAATCGGTAAATGTTCGAATTGATTAAGCACCGGAACAATGGGATGTTGTCTGGTGGGACAGGAATGGGTTATGGCGAATTGGACGTTAGAACGATGTCATTTGCTCATACATTAATATATTGCATGCGTGATGTATCGAGATGACTAATCCTTATTCAGGTGGCGGTTCGAGTCTGGTGCCGTCCACGCACCGTCCGCCAGGTTGACAGGCATGTGCATGGTAGAACAGTAAAATATGGCGAATGTTTGTTATTTGTGTTGTCATGCCATGATTTACAGTATTTATGAGACGCATGTGATTAGGTGCTAATCATACCTTGATGAGTAATGTTTATGATTAGATATTCACATTTGGAGCATATTGCATCATGCAAAATGCATAAGAGCCAGGTCGGTGAGAAAGTCGTATGACTAATCCGGAGTGCTCTTGAATAAGACCTACAGAGGTAGGCACTCCACGGGAGTGGAGGTTGACCTCGTATGAAAGAGGACGAGGCGAATGAGTGGTCCATCGACGGGTGGACACTCCGCTATACCGGTATAAGTTACAGTTACAGATGCATTGCATGATATTGCATTGCGTGAAAGTGATTCTGATTCTGATTACAAGCGATTGCGATTCTGATTTCTGATTATAGAGTTGATTTACAATTTCTGATTCTGATTTGATTTACGATTCTGACATTGATTTACAGATTTGACATAGAATTGAATTACGATTTCTGAGATATAGAATTGAATTACGACTTACGGATATAGAATTGATTTACAAGATATCTGATTACAAACTTAACTTACGTCTCATGATCATATAATGGATTTACAGCTTACAGTTCGTGAAATTGATTGAATTGCTAAGGTGATGTTACTGTTTTATCGTGTGCTTGCTGAGTCTCCGGACTCACCCTTGCTTTGTCGTTGTTTTAGGTGAAGGATGACGACATGCATGGAATGTGATAGTCCTTTTGGCACTGCACATATGAAATAACAGTTTAGCCGTACACTGAGATTTTATGTTTAATCTAGTGTTAAGTCTTGGTTGCTCGTTGTTTGGTTTAAATTTCTAGCGAGCCGTGTTGGTGGGTCTCACATGGTTGTGAAACCCAAAACTTGTTTATGTTATGGTTTGTGAAATATGAAGTTAATTGCCTTTTCAATTATCCTACAGTTAATTGTTGTTTGATATCTGTGGGTAATGATACAAAAGAACAGAGGAGGTGCTGCTAAAAGTTGAATTAGCAACACTTTTGAATCGGTAAGGGTGTGGTGGTAGCATCTTCGACCCTGTGGAGGGTTGGGGTGTTACAGAGAAAAGGCTCAAGTTGCACAAGGAGTCGGCTTGATTCGTTCAAGCTCCCTCGACGTGGATTAGGAAAGACCGACAAGTCTTCGAGACTACGGGAAAAGTTATTGTATTCATCGTGTGATTTATTTCTCTTGTCCTTTACTTTGTGTATTTACATTTCTAGTGATTAATTGCTTGCCTTGTTTAGTTAGAATTGTATCATGCCCAGACCTAGCTTGTTGTTGCCATAGTAAGATTTAGAACTTCTAGGCTTGCAAAACAAATTGTAGTTATAGGCTTGCAAAACAAATTGTAGTTCATACTTGCTTAAAAACTGTTAGCCCAAAGAATTTAAAAACCTCCTATTCAACCCTCCCTCCCCCTGTAGTTGGTTATTCTTGATCATACACTAAGCACATCAGAAGATTATTCACACTAGTACAACTAAGAACCGTCACAGCAAATGTGAATCTCTCCTTTTCAGCTGTACTTCCAAAAACTACATCTTGCTTCACAAGTTCTAGCTGCACCACCCAATAGTGGAAATGTAGTTGGGAAGCAGTAAAGATTAGTGTACAGAAAAATCTCTGTGCAGTGTATGGCATGTAGTAATAGCTAGCTACCAAAACTCGATAATTCTAAGAATATAAGTGAATTATATGATAGGAAAAGGATACTCAGGGCATGATTGCATTACAAGGATTTTTCCTAATCTGCATTGAACTTTAAAAAAACCAACCCACTAATTTGGAGCCAAATCATGGGAATTTATGAAATGAAATGGGGTCCCCTAGGATTAGTTGACCCCAAAACTACAAGTGCATTTTATTCCTAAATCATTTTTTTTTTGTCAACCTAAAAGGAGATTTCCTGCTTGTGCGTGTGTCATTGAGGAACAGAAAAAACCAGCTGCCAACAAACTATTTCATGCTATGACGACATAAGAGCTAAATCTGAACGACGGCTTACAAGGGAAAACAATTCTAGCACTAATCCTGGTTTAAGGAAGAGTTGTAACTTGTAAGTCCTTTCTACCACCATTTTGTGCGAAGCTAGTACATCAAATCAAAACCTCGTGTATGGAGAAGCCACTAAACCCGTGTAAAGCATTCCAATAAAATAACAGTACTGGCAAATTCCTCCTATCTTTTGGACAGATCCGACACTTCCTACCCAATGATAAACTGATAAAGAGTGCCTACAGCTATGAACTTTAGCTTCATGCGATTGTTCATCCAAATGGGGGCACACTGATATGGTCCAGAGAACCCTGCACCCAAGACATTCATTCCCCAGGAAGGCGGGAGCATATGGCAGTTTGTTAATTCTTCCTAAATGCGAACTAGTATGCAAGGGCGGGCTTAAACGCGTGTCATGGGGACTTAAAACGTGGGGTTAATTCTACCTAAATTTTTTTGTAAATTAAACTGCTATTAATACCACTAGTCTAGGGTTTCAGAGACCCTAGTACATGTACTTGGACATGGGTGGATCTTGCGCGCGCGCGCGCTGAGGAAGAAGAAGAACCGGATCGAACCATGGATGGATGGATGGATGGATCCACAGCAGTAGCAAACAAATCGGCGACTAACTAGACGGATTGGAGAGAAACCTTTGGGCTTGGTTGCTCACATCGCAGCAGAGAAGATAACGGAACAGACTAGAGGGAACAATCCGAGCAAGCTAGGGCTTACCGACAACTCCGGATGGATCTCCACTCGACGCCATTCCAGCAGAGGGGAGGAGGAGGGCGCCGACGGCTACGAGAGAAGGATTCGAGGCGGCGCGCGTGGCAGGAGGAGGCCTGGAGCCGTGCGTGCTCGGCGGCGCGGGCACAGGCGAAGATTTCCCCTTTGGTGATGGGAAGGTGTGGTGGGGGTGGGGAGAGAGACGATGGGGAGCCCAGCCGGGAGGAGGGAGGCGATGGTATACAGTACAGGTGCGCCGGGTTGGACCGACCCGAGGCTCGGCCAGTTGGTCTGTGGACCCACACCGACTTCAGGCCCAGTCTTTCCATGGCAGCCAGTATGCTTGTCAATTGTCGGCTAGGGCATAGCGTCAATTGTCGGCTAGGGAATGCTATGCTGTGCACTGCACCCACATGGAGATTATCAGATTACAATCATCATGCTAATTAGCTAATATGCTATATTCATTCATTCATTTCATATTTGCGATTTTGGTAATTCCGTAGTAGTACTTCTGAAATTAGTACAATAAATTTGGTAAGACCAGCTCGCCGCTGGATATTGGCAAGCAATAGAGGTAAAATTTGCAAATCTCCCGAAACCACTTGTCATAAGATGCAGAACCTCAAAGCCCTAGCTAGCGTTTTTTTTCTCCAAGTCCTACAGTTCCATATAATTTTATATAATCAACATATTGCACAAGCAAGTTGCCAAACGATAAGGTTAAATTCAGCACGTACAGGACGGTCCAAATGATCCCAAGTATGTATATGTCTTAGCAGCTTCATCCCAAGTACATAATATATAGATCTCTTGCTAGTTTGAATGATCTCAGGTGCATATAAGGCATGAAATGATACAGATGAACAGGGATGGGCAACTCAACTGGGGTAGAGCATCTACAAGCCTGGACATAATTTACTTGCGGTCCACTAGGCACAGGAGGTTCTTGTGGGGGTAATTTGGACAGCTTGATAGGTACATGTGCTGGATTATTGAACATTCCACTCTAAAGAAAACACGGGATAATTATCAGCCTCTAAACAGACCTGCAGAAACAAAACTCCCTTGGTTCACCAAACTCTGAAACATGATAGAACCAACTCTGATGCAGTCTATGGGACATTGCCGATCTGGGGAAACAAGTAAATAAGGAAATAACCTGTACAGGAACAGAAATTAATTAGAAGGGTACAGATTAGAAACAGAATTAACATCTGAACAAGGGGGGAAAAGTTTTACCTCAAGTGCCAAATGCTGATGAAATCAAGGAGCTGGCAAGCTGGACTTTGGATCCTCGTTAGTTACATCACCGCCGAGAGAAGGGAAAGATGGGATGGACCTCAGAATCAACTTCCTGCCGCTCTTGCAGATTGGAGACAATCCAGTACCAATGCGCGGAGGAGAGATCCTCTTTTTATTAGGTGACACAACCTTGACAGAAGTTTGAGGGGGTGAATTCCCTTTAAGGGTATCTGATGCGCCTTCCCCAAGAATCATTTCTGCATAGCTTTCAAATGGGGAGAGCACAATGTCAGACTTCAGTGGAGCCTGAGGCTTATATAGTCGAGAAGAACACCCAGTGAGCTTTGTCGAAGATCGTGGCTTCTTGGAGCATGAAGGTGGAAGAGCATCCAAGTGTCTGGAAATAAGAAAAAATGCCTCAAATTTTAGTATTTTACATAAGAGGCGAGATTCACAGTAACATATGTGCATATGTATGATACACAAACCTGCAATCCACAATTGAAGGTGTTGTCAGCACATTCTCAGGAGGAGCAAGATCAGTAGCTTGGTAAATAACAAACTGTTTATCACTTTCACTTTTTTCTTCTGTCACACAAGCATTCTTTTCTTCGTATCTCTGTTTAGCTTCCTCTATGCTTAAAACCGCAAGTCCTTCAATGGAAAATAAGACCATCAAAAACTGGTACACGGCTATACAAGGAAGGTATGTCATGGTCATATAATTACCAAAACTTTAGCTCTACTAAGATGATTATTACTTTTCTTTACTCACTATTCTATTCGGTGCTGTTGCAACTTTTTAGAATAACATATGTAGATGTAGTTTTTTAGCTACTGTAACATCTTAACAAATATAACATCATCAAAGCACAAGATAATCTTAGGATGTCTAGTGGATTTTGTTTAAACAATACAAAAGCACACAAACAAAGATGCACCGGCATGAGTATAATTTTTGCTTAAATTTAAAAGTGCAAAAGGCGGCTGGGATAATTTCCAGCAGAAACAAATTATATACTAAGCAGGCAATGGTCCAGACTTCAAATTGAAGCTGTGTAGCCAGATCTACTAACTTCATCACATTCCACGGTTATAGAAGTTCCAAGAAAACACCTTTCATCAGAATAACATGCAAATTATTCTGAGAAATTTTAGTACATGTCCAGTATTATATTTTCAAGTTGAAAGATCAAACTTGAGCTCCCCGACAACTTATTGAGTACAAATTTTTTATCTGACGCAATTACTCTTGACCCAAAGCTCCCTCAACCGTTACTATTGAATGAAACAGCACAGATGCAACTATGGTCTATGGAGCATGCAGGCAGTTTGCGAATTTATAAGGAAGAAGCTTATCAAGATGAAATGGACTCACCCTCCCTTCTCCCAAAAGCATTCTTGCAGCCCTCACATCTGCAACTAATGGAGCATCCCACGCCACCCTTGATGAAGAGTAATAGTAAGACAGATGCAAGAGGGCTAAATAAAGAATATTAAATCAGGTGAGAGTTAGAACCTGATAGCATTCACAGTATTTTTTTAGACACGATGACTTCTTGCAATTGCAGCCTCTTTTGTGACGAGCCGAAGCAGGAGTGTTGTTCGAGTCATCCTATAATACAAAAGGAATGATATGAGCGATAGTAGAGGAGAAAGAAAGTAAAATAAAAAGATTGGCTCTTACCCCTGATTCCTGACCAGGCTCAGATGTGCGGATTACTTTAGGGGCAAATGCTAGTGGATTACGAGATTCGATCTGCTCTCGAGTAGATAGAACTGTTTCCATGTTACTAGGCTTATTCAGACAGCCTTGACATGAACAAGGTTCTGAGCAAAAGACTCCAGCATGAAAGCACTCGCAGTAACTGCATGAGAATTAACCAGAAATGCCATTATATTAGAGATGGTAGAACATATCACAGCATGAAGACAGGGACAATAGTAAGGAGAATACAAACACTACAAAAGAAGCAATAGAAAAAATGATTCAATTCTAAAGAAATATCTTGGATAGTATCTTAATTTCTGGTGCTAACTTGCTAAAACATCGTGTGCTAGAGAACCAAAGGTAACCTGGGTATGCTGCATGATCTGCTGGTCCATGTCAACAAGATAGCGGTCTTTTTTTTCTTAAGAAATAATTACACAAAAGATCCAGTTTCACAGCCTGATGTAAACAAAATGGTCCAATGCAACTCATGGAAATATATTGTTTACCCATGTCATGGAAAACAAGCAAAAATGGTGTGTGGATTGTTATTGGCAGATTACGGATTTTGTTTGTTATCATTGAAACCCAAATGCAGCTAAAATGGAATAATAAGACCTAGAAACATAATTTCATATTTCCAGCATAATCATTAATCAATCATTCAATATTTCAATCTAGTCTTCAAGAATACAGCCATTTAACATAGCAGCTCCTAAATTTAGTGTCTTTTAGGTATTCTCTTTCATTATGTCCCTTGTCAATCATTTGGTTCAAACATATAAATTCTCTTGGAAAAAAGACTCTGAACAGATGTCACATTAACTATAGACATGCTTATCAAACCCTGTTCTCTCACAGGAGATAAACATTGGGGACAGCGGAAAAAATAGAAATACCAGTAAGAAAATTGAAAAGAAGCTCAACCCTCCATATTATATCTTTAGATTTACATTCCTCTAAATGCTAAGTCAGTTGTATTTTGCCCTTATAAAGTCTTATACAATGAACAAGCCACAGCTTTCTGTTTTATGTCATCGAGGGGATGGAAAGAATGTCCTATGCCTCTATGGCATCATCACTCAACATCATGTCACCATCAGTTGTTGTGTTGCGCAGGTATGAGAGGCAGTAAGATTATTCTGTGGCTAAACCGCATTGAGAGAGGAGAGGGAGGCCAAGAAAGAGTCTAGAGAGTTGTCATTTTCTTTTGCTGTAAATGCCACAGTGGTACAGTACTAAGCGTGGGTGCTCCCAGATGGGAGTTTTACCAACTTGGTCTTGTAGCAAAAACTTTTCTACCATTCCATAGGAATTGGCAGGGCTCCTGCCCACATTTTGAAAAAAAAAAGATCTAGAAACAATAAGATGGATAAGAAGAGAGATTAGCGATAGGTTAGAAATTGGTCAAATTTTATAAATTAAAAACTAATCACCGACAGTAAGGGTACTGTTGAGGGAGAGTCCCCGTGCTACCTCGGGCCCACGACAACTTCAACATGATGACACACATCGGGGAATCTACCACGGACCAACCCCAGACGAAGTCCGGAGTCCACCATGGACAGGGACCGCGTCACCCCAAATAGGGTCTAGGAAACCAAGACGAAGCCCGAAGACCGACCTTGGCAAAGATACGGAGTTCCCCCTCCCGACAGGGTCCGTGCCACCCCGAACGTGGTCCAAGGGCTAACCCAAGAAATCTAGAGGCCAACCTCGGACGGGTCCCGAGAGCAACCCTGAGCGAGGTCCGTGAACCTGCCCCAGAATCCCTCGTACACAGTGGGACCCACTTGACTGGAAGGACAAAAATACCCTTGGAGTAAACTAGACCCTAATGCAAACTTATAGCTTCACTCGCCTCCTTATCGCACTCTATAAATAGGATCTCTTGTAAGTAGGGATGGAGGGGCTATTTTTATAACCCTAGATATCCATATGCAATACACTTTGTGTGATTCTCGTTGAATCCCTTCACATCATCAGCGGTCCTCCAATCCGAGAAGGGGTGCTTATAAATATATTGTCCGATCTCGCATTTGGTGATAGGTACAATTCACAATCATAAGGCACTTCTGTAGAGATCCAAAATATAGGGGCACTTTCGTTGATCAAATAGTACAGAGGTGGAAAATGTGTTCAATTGCAACAACAGAAAACTTTAGTGTCATTATGACAATAAATCAGTCAAAACAAGCATTGATGATGTGGCCAAACTGTTGTAGAGCAACATTGAAAAATCGAAGAGCTAAAGGACCCTTATATTCATTCAGTTATCTACCCAAAAAAACTCATGTGACCAGATAACGGCCCTGTTCTTTTCAGCTTCTAAAAGCTGTTTTTCGACTTTTCTAGAGTAACTATCTTTTAAACAGAGTATCTTTTAAAAATAGAATCTACTAACTAATTGTAGTACATATTATACCGACTTCATTTATATCGCAAAAATCGTATGTGAGTTTCTGTTACTCTGTAATCTCTCGCACGAACAGTCAAAAAGCCACAAGCCGCAGCAAAAAACCATAAGTTTCAGCCAAAAAGAACAAGCCCAATATGGCTTTGTATAGTATTACAATGGCTTTTCAAAAGCACTTACATTTTTTCTATTTTTGGATATAACAATTACTTGAAAGCATCTTTTTCGGAGGCAGAGCTTACTAGAATCTCTAAAGATTACCATAACTAACTAGATTCCACAGCCCAACACAGTAACCTCTAACCACAAATAGGCCCTAAAGCGAAAGGTTGGAAATCAACCAGCTCGCGAATGCAAGGATGAATGAGGAAATCATTTTAGACATGACTGCAAAAGGAAGCTTGAACACCAAGCATCAACTTGTCATGAATCATAAATAGTTAGAACAACGATTTTATCTTAACATTCTACCCCAAAACTTGGAGCACCTGATAGAGCACGATAACTCACTAGACCTACATCTTAAGCATGGGAAAAACATGGATACATAACCCTAAAATAAACCTCAATACTAATAAACAGCACCAATACCTTAGAACAACCGATAATTCAAACTTGCTTTCACTTTTGCATTAATCCTTTTGCATAGAAGTAGATTAAAAAAAAGGTGTAAGACAGTAAGAGACTTACAGTTTTAAGCATTTTGACTTCTTACAGCTACAACGCTTGCATGAAGTACCATCACCGTTATCAAACTTGAGTCTGCATAGTACAACTGCATTTCATGATTTGTCCAATGAAATGGTGCTGATGGCATAAATAATGGGCACAGACATAGTACCTTTTCTTGAGACTACCCTGACCAGACTCATCATCAACATTTGCAACCATGGTTATCTGAGAGGAATCATCGTTTATAATATTTAGTTCATATGTTGGTGGACAAGAACCACTAGCGCACGGGAGGTTGCTGACTTGATTTATAGAAGGTTGAGCATCATGAGGGACTATCTTATCTTTTGGTATTGTGGCAAGGGCATTCAAATGCAAGCCAATACCAGGCAATGCGCATGGAGGGGTTCTCGGAAGCTTTGCGTTGTTGTCACCAGTAATAGTTTTGCATCTGGGGGTAGCTGAATTTGCAGAATGAATATCTGAGGTGTTCTTAATACCTTTATTAATAGCCACGGCCTTTTCATTGAAAAGGCAACGCCTACGCATGCCACGTAAATGCTGTGATAAGGCCTGCCAGAACAAGAAAACAAGTTCTTTTGTATCCATAAGAATAAACATTGGTACTACAGTTAGATGAGCAATAAATAGTAAAATCAGGCACCATTATGCAATAGATTACAGATGCAAGACTGGATTCATTTTTTAGACAGAGAGTTGAATCTTATTGACAAGTATGTTAAAATGCAAACACCATATTGTCAAAGTGAGTACATCACAATGAAAAAGGGCATGAAAGACCTCAAATCAACATTGGTTTGCTAAATCGGTTCTGTTACATTTAATTTTCAAGCTCGTAACATTTTATATATAAAAGCATTGTTACATTTATTTAGACAAATAGGCACTTAGCTATTATTCATTGGTAAAGCCAAATGTGAATATTTCAAAAAATTTAGATAGTAGCAAGAAGTATGCATAATTACATACATTTTGGTCCATTGGCATGTAATCACTGGGCTCGTTGAGCTTGTTACAGATTTGATCATTTGACACCAACTGGCTTTGACAAGCACCAGGGAGCATTTGTGGGCTATAATCTGTTGCAGACCCTTCAACTGCCCCAGACCAGTAAAGATCATCATGTGCAGAATCGTGGATGTAAGAACCACTTGATCCACCAGTCAACAAGGATTTACAAGAGTACGCATTATCCGTTTTTAATGTCTCATTCACTAACTGTTTTTCTGCCTCAAATGGTGGAGCTAATGTCAGCATATCACGGCATACTTGGTGTGTAATCAAGTAATCCCCATCATATGCCACAAGTTCATCCTTATGTTGTTCATGTAGTTGGTTTTCATGAGCATTTCTTGCAGAATGTGATGAGTCCATTTTGTCTGGGACACTCTGATCAACAGGGACGCCTTCTTGCTCTGTACACTGCTGGTATGTAGAAAGATCTGTTTTACCATCAGCGTTTTGATTCTTATCACTTTCCGCACTGCCACCACCAAGCTGGATGGATTGAGGCAAATTACTTGTAGAATTTGATGTATTGTCAGAAGAATTGATAGAAGCCTCATTTAAGTAACAAGTAACACTGCAGTTTTCTGAAACGATGTTTTTGCATTCGATCGATCTTATAGAGCTTGTAGTCCCTTTTCGTGTTCTGACACTGTTAGGAGAGTTTGATTCTTGAGAATGTTGAACAGAATCATCCCTGGTTAATATGACAAGACATATAGTAAGGCTAAAGCCTATAAATTTACCTGATCAGAAGTTCAGATCGCACACGAGCTAGAAAGTAATATAAATTTACCTGATCAGAAGTTTAGATTCCTTTGCTGGGTTGACATGTGGTGAGGCAAAGATTGAAGAAACAGGAGCCAAGTCTGATGACTTGAATAGCTGCACATTGTGTGATGAGTCTAGAGGTTTAGGTGGTTGTATAGGAGATAGACTATTGATGAAATTAAAGACAGGAGAGTCCTGCAGGTAGGAAAATCCAATTAGAAAGGAAACCTCATATCTTCATTTCATCACAACTAAACAAGTATAAAAGTGAACTTAGGTGCAAATAATTTTGCATGCTATGAAATCTAAGCATAAGAAGGTTGCAAAATCAACAGATGCACGAACAGTATGGGAATATCTAAATGTCAATGCGTTATGAATCAACCAAATCCAAACCATAACATCCACGAGCAAATGCATAATCTTCCCTATGAAGCAAAACTATCATCTAAATAGGCATTATAGCCATCGAAAACATCTTGTTTCTAAATCGCATAAACCCAGTAATTAACACCAACTTTGCCCCAACCCACCCCACCCAGAAAACACACAGCCGCAGAGGCAAAATCCCAACAAGTCCAGATGAGAACATTCTTAACGGAGGGAATGCCTCAGCACTTATATACTCCAATCGCATCACAAGTGATAAAATGGCTGCACACTCAACGCAAGCAACTCCATGTGGAATTTTCTTTCTGAAAACCCTAACTTAGTTATGTCTTCTATTAACGAAGACACCGATTTTGCAGGCCATCCCTAAAGGACTTTCAACAGCCTAAATCGAATAGGTAACCAATTCAGCAGGTCAAAGCATACAAGAATTTGCAACAAAAAAAGAAAGAAGTGCGGGACTTACACAACCAGATCCTAAATAGCACACAGATTTCACCATGACCAAATAATATGCCTAATCAAACTCTCATGTCCAAGCTAAAGGCAGCACTAATCTCGGCCCAAACAACATCAGCATCCAAATAACTCGCATTTCCCATGGATATGCAACGCAACAACTGAACCAAACTGACCAGATCGGAGCGCATTGCTGCGAGCCACGGATCCACTAGTCTACCAACTAAAATCGCCATTTCTTAACAACGCGTACATTAAAGCGTCGGGAAAATTGAATATATATGACCAAATTGAGAGTTTTGATAAAATAGGACCAAGTTTATTGTCCTTGTAAATATAGAACTGAATTGAGCACCTTCTTGCAAATATGGCATTTTAATTCCATTTTCATTTTCCAGCCCATTTTTCTCTACGCGAAATGACTCTTTTGCCCCTTATCAGACAAGATTCTAATCGGGATCCCATTCTAATCTACGTGCGCGGAGTCCTCCCCAGCGAAAGAACCCTAGGCGAGGGAGCGGCGGCACGGGAGCAGGCGAGGGAGCGGCGGCGCGGCGCTCACGGGCCAGGCGAGGGAGCGGCGGCGCGGCCTGCAGCGCTCGCGAGGGCGCGCCAGGGAGCGGCCGGCGGCGGTGCATCCCTACAAGTGGTAAGTGGCTACTTCTCTTCTCCTCTGAATTAGCATATTTGGTTCTCTTCTTCTCATTCAAGGAATTTTGGTTGGTGTTTGCTGGCACCCCTTTCTGTTTTGCAGGCGAATTTTGATTTTCCCAAGGGGAAATAATGTTGAATTCTTGTCAATGTATTTGGATGTGGCCGATTCAGCAGTCTTGCCCTATGGGTGGACTAGATATGCACAGTTCAGCCTCTCTGTGGTTAATCAAATTCACAACAAGTTTACAATAAGAAAAGGTGCATCTTTTACTATACCCTTCTTTGTTTAATGTATTAGCCGACAAAAAATGGACCTGATATCTTAATCTATAGTTATAGTGGTTTCACTGAAGGTAACTGAATTGAAATTCTTGCAGAAACACAACATCAATTCTCTGCTCGAGAAAGTGATTGGGGTTTCACTTCATTTATGCCTTTGAGTGAACTCTACAACCCCAGTAGAGGTTATCTTGTAAATGATACTTGTATAGTAGAAGCAGAGGTTGCTGTGTGTAAGTTTGTTGATTATTGGAGTTATGACTCTAAAAAGGAAACTGGTTATGTTGGTCTTAAAAATCAAGGTGCTACTTGCTATATGAATTCTCTTCTTCAGACTCAGTGCTATATATATATATATATATTGTATTATTGTTTGCCAGGCTGTTTATCATATGCCCACTACTGAGAATGATATGCCCTCAGGAAGCATTCCATTAGCTCTTCAAAGTCTCTTTTATAAGTTGCAGTATAATGACAGCAGTGTCTCTACAAAGGAGCTCACAAAATCTTCCTGGCAACTGGAGTCTCAATGCTGCACGTACTGGACAACAAACTGGGGTGCCCAAGCAGAAATTGACGCAGTTACAGCTATACTAGGGGCAAAAGAGTCATTTCGCGTAGAGAAAAATGGGCTGGAAAATGAAAATGGAATTAAAATGGGAAAAATACCATATTTGCAAAAAGGTGCTCAACTCAGTAGTCAGTACTATATTTACAAGGACAATAAACTTGGTCCTATTTTATCAAAACACTCTCAACTTGGTCCTATATATTCAATTTTCCCTAAAGCGTCTGATACTTTGAGAAAACGAAGTGGGCAATCGAAACAAACAGCCGACCTCCCAGAACTCGCCAACCGAACAACCGAATCGATTCATCTAATATGAAAGGCCCAATCCCTAACGAAGATGCGCACAACATGATGGGATATTATGTGATTAGAGACGGAATCAAGCCCCAACCTCTCCTCCGAGGAAACCCCTTGAATCCCTCGAATCCAGCATCGCAGAAAGCTCGGGAAAATAGAAACGTCTAAAACCCTAATCGCCCACCAAAAGCATCCCCTTAAGCCCCAACCAATCGAACGAATCCAACCCGCAAAACCTCCCAAAAAACGGGGTACCAAATCCGCACCGCCGCAACCTCTAACCCGAGGAGACAACCAGCCGCCGACCCCTCAGGCCCTAACCCCCGAATCGCCCCCAGAAAACTCCCAAAAAAATCAGGGGAAAGCAAGGCAAGCCGCCCGTGGGCGAGAGCACGACCTCGAACCCGGCGGCAGCGCCAGCGCGGGGCCTATCCGGCGTGTCCATCTCCTCCGGCGACCCCGCGGGGGATCTCCCGCATCTGCCTCCCTCTCCCTCTCGGCCGCCGCTCTCCTATCCTTCTATCGCCTCCTCCTACTACTACTGACTGACGAGTGATGAGTACGACCGCCACTAATTTTTACTGGGCCTGCCTGCCCCGAGGGCTTCCTCCGCTTTCTATAGCGCTACTAGCCTGCTAGTGTTTCCGCCATTGGTCCGTGCCGTGCGCGTGGTCGGATGCGTTTCAAGGAGGCGGCCATGGGCGGGAAGCCCATTTTTCGCAGGCGGGGCCGCGGTCTTGTTTGGCTGACAGGTGGGGGCTGGTGTTAGTGCCCCCTTGGCTGACAGGTGGGCCTTGGGTAGTGTGGTTAGGTTGGCACAGGGTATGTGTTTCTGCCACACTGGTTTGCGGGCGGCGATTGGATTCATTTCAAGCGTTCTTCAACTCTTCGCACATGTGTGGCTGCAGCCTGCAGGTTGTGCTAAGAGCAACTTCAAGAGAAGAGCTAAATCATTTTTTAAAGGTAAATTTGTCTATTATTGGAGAAAAAATGTCTCCAATAGACTCTGTAAATGACTCTCCAAATTTAGTAACTCTCCATCCCTCCTCCTTCGCTCTCTATTTTTGGATAGCCTACCTCGCTCACCATCCAGCCTCTTGACGCGGTCGGCGTTTCCTTCCCGCACGCTTCGCCCCATTCCCGCACGTACGCGACCCACTGCGCGCCCTCTAGTTTAGATAGCCTGTTGGAGTAATCTTGTTTTTTTGGGTGAGATTCATTTTAGAGAATAGCTAAATCACTAAATTTAGATACTTCTTTTGGCTAATCTCTTGGAGTTGCTCTAACGGATCCTATACGAATCGAACGGTGTATTTACCATATTTATATTTTATAAATAAATTTAAATATTTTTTAAATTGTATTAAAATTTAAATATCAAAATTATATAAATTTTTGAACAACATTCCAATAGATAAAATTACCCAAAAATTACACTGTGAAGTACATTGTGTCGAGAGACTGTACATAATTTTTCATAATTTTTGAAGCACATTTGATATATTTAAAAATTAAAATAAATACTAAAGAAAAAATTAGGACAGGTAATTAAGCTGGCTAATCCGCCAACTTAATTACCTGCCGCTCCCTCACCAGACGGCAGGCAGCCTGCCGCTATCTACCGGCGGGGCGACAGGCATCTGCCGTTGGTGGTGTCGTCATGTGTCGTCTCGTGGGCGCTGCCGCCCGCTCACCGGACGACAGAAATTACGTTTTTACAAATACATTTCAAATACATCTAGTTTTATAAATATAGTAAAAAATAGTGCTAGGGGTGTTTGGTTGCCAGCCACACTTTGCCACAGGTTGCCACGCCTAAGGTTAGGCAAGTTTGACCAACTTGGCAGCTGTTTGGTTGCAGCCACAGTTGTGGCAAGATTCCCTTCCAGCAATCTAGGTCCCACGCGTCAGTGACTCAAAAAAGTGTGGCAAGATTCCCTTAGGCTTGTTAAGGTGTGGCAAAGAATTTGAGCATCTCAACTTAGGCAAGTGTGGCAATTTTTGTTGGCAAATGGTGGCAAAGTGTGGCTAGCAACCAAACAGCCCCTAAATCCGATTTTGGATCATGAACTCCCCATCCATCTCCTGTTGCACCCCTTTCCTGTATAGGTGGTGATCGGTTCGGTTGAAAAGCTCATGACTTATGGCTGAAAACACTGTAGCTGGCTGAAAAAAGCACTGTAGCTGACAGTGGCTTATTTAGCATAATTAAATTTTAAAAATATAAAAAATATGTTAACTCATTACGTATAATACAAACAAATACGGGAAAAAAAGAACCGGCAAAAAAGCTCAACAAAAAGCCAAAAGTTCAGAAAAAGACGAAACTTATGAATAATGAAAAATAAGTCAGGATTCAGAAGCCGAAGTCGAGTTGATCAGGGCAATAATGTATATTACTGTGCCACATCGTACAATGAAATAAACAATGTAACCCGATTGGTCTGCTATTTCCCAATAAGGCAGCAAGAACTGTGGAACGGCAATGAAAGACTGACAGGTTCCATCTCATCAGCCGAGTTCAACTTGGCAGCAGTAATAAACAAATCTGAAAGTGAGAGATGTAACATGAATAACCAATGAATAATCACGGTTGCGCTGATGATGCGATCGATGGACTCGGTGAAAATGCCAATGAGATGGAAACCACATTGGATATTCGAAGAAGATAATGCCCTTGTTATATCTCGATTTGTTTCGTCTGCGAAGGCTTTAGCTGCTGCCGGCTTGCCATATCGAATTTGGTTTCCGTGCTTGCTTTTCCTGGGATGGTTTATTTTTAAATTTAATTACTCAGAAAAAAAAATTAATATTCACTATAGTATAAAAAAATCAAAAGAGCCACATTGAGCTAGTTCGTTTATGTTTCGCGACACCTAGGGTGTGTTTGGTTCGTGGATGGAGGTTGTATCGTATATCCTGACTAAGTGGATGCAGGCTGAGTGGAATCGTATTTCAGAAAAAGAAGATGTTTGGTGAGGTTGCATGAGCGGATGCAAAAAAAAACTGAGATGTTGTTTGCTTGCCTGTATGAGCGGATGCAGTATACCAAACCTGAGAGGCTGACACGTGGGACCGCATAAGATACACTGCATCAACCCATCCAGGATGGCCAGTGAAGCTCATTTTGAGCGTATCCACCCATCCAGGATGAGGGCGTATTTTTGCATCTGCTCATGCAGGCTGCATCCGCTCATACAGGCAACCAAACAGGCTCTTTCTCAGATTATATATTCACGGATAATATAAAAGAAAAAAAGAGAAAAACAATATTAAAAATCAACACTGTTTAGAACAGGGCTTAGTGCTAGAAGGGAGAAGAAGAATTTGCTCACAAGCGAGTCACCTTGTGGACAGTGGCGAATTCAGGATGAAAATAGATTGGAGCTCTATTGTTAAGGTTATAGCATAATATAAATATACCAAAACTACATCTACTATTTTTTGCCATTGGAATATCAAATTCATACATAAATAGAAAGAGAACAAATTAAAAATGTACAATACAATAATTTTAGTACCTTGCTAATGGATAATGTGCCCCAAATGTTCATAAATATGTTAGTACCGATCTGTAGATAAGAAATATTAAATGTAGTGATACAATATTAAATTGTGAATGTCCATAAACATTAAAATGAAATGAAAACATACCACTAAGTCACTGAATCTGATTTCGACACAATTTCACTCTACGAGTTTTCATGTATTGAAAGCGCAGAATGATTCTTTTGTTATCAAGATTTCTAAATATCTCTCGCTCAGTGTAGCACACCATCAAATCATTCAGTAATTGGCTAATCGGCTAATGCTTAATGGCTACTGTCAAGTATCGATTAAACAATAATTTACATCAGTTGAATAATAACTCGGTGTCTCAAGACTCAAGTAGTACTTACTCATTGTCTCACTTACTCAGTGCACATGCTGACATGTGGTCACACACTCACGTTGACACGACGACTGGCGACACGCCTCACGGAATCATGGGCACTCGGGCACTCCGCTATCTCCGCACTCGGGTAGACGACGGGCTCAATCACTGATTTCTGCAGAACTGCTCAGTGCTCACGCCAGTCACCGCTTCATTCGGCAAACGGCGAATCCGCGAATGGGGAATAGCCGGGCGCCCGGGTGAATGAGGACGCTCGTCGCCTCGTCCACCAATCGCCACTCTCGCTCGACCTCGCTAGCTCCATTCCGTTGCTCGGCCTCGCCCGCACTGCCGCGCCCGGCTGCCACTGAGTGGCCGACCGCCTCCCCCTCGGCCCCTCCACTCCGCGCCTCCGCCCTCCGCCTCCGTGTCAAGCCGCCCTCGGTGCCGGGCCGCCAACCGCCCCCAGCCTCCCCCTCCGCGCGACTGCGCCAAGTCATCGATCGGCGACCGCCTCCGCCTCCACCACACCGGGCTGCGGGTTGCCAACTCTGCGACTCGTGACGCTGTCGCCGTGAGAGGTGAGACCAGAGACCGTGTCCTTATCTACTGTTCAGCGTCGGTGCGTCGCATTGTGTTATGCATGCTCACCTTCCTCGCGACCTAATCTACTGTTTTGTTGTCTTGTGGTTTTGGGCTAGTATTTGCCACTGATTTGGGCCGGCTAGGGCGCTGGCTTTAAGACACCGACTGAGCCTTAGACCCTCAGTGTTGCTGCCTCATGCTTTCTTCAACTCCGACTCTGGCAATCTGGCTCTTCTTCATACTCCGACCTCTCGCCTTCGGTTCTTCACCCTCCGGGCCGGCTGGGTCTTCTTCAACCACGGTGGGAGGAGAGGATGCTCGAGTATCCACAAGTACCCATGGTAGATTCACCACTACTTGTGGAGTCGGGAAGAAGTCATTGTCGCCTGCTTGTCTTTTTAGCTCAAATGTTTCATGCTATTAAGTTTTATGCAATAACTAGTTCACTCAAATGCTTAAGCTGTTAGGAAAGAGTGAACATTGTACTAGTATTGCACCGGTGGATTGGCTAGCGCTCAAGTAGACTGCACAAAACCTAGTCAAACTCACCATAGCAAGGAAAGGTGGTGCATGTGCCAGGAAATAATGCATGATATCACATAAACTAAAAGAGCTCAATATCTTTAACTTGTTAGTGCAATGCCATCAATAATTCAACATTTTAATTAGTATATTGAATTAAGCAAGTACAAAACATTAACCTAAAGATTACTTGTTGGGTGTAACTTTTCTAACTGCACATGCCTGTGCAAAGATTACCCGAGCACAAAGATCATCTGATACTCTAATTTAAAACTTAAACAGTACTGTCCTTGTTAATACGATGACCCCCTCTTTGTTGAGATCAATATGATTCTTCAACAGGAGTGAAACTAGAATGAAAATGACCGGAGTTCATTACTTCACTGTACATATAACAACATATATAGTTTTCAAACAATGTTGTGGTAAATAGTAATGTGTTTTATAATTTTTAGCACCAATAGTTTATCATAACTGACGACAGCGTATGATGATAAAGAAGTAATGACTAAAATACTTACCGAAATAAAAAATCTGATAATAATATTGATTAATTCCAGCAAACTGAATGAATTAAAGGCGAAACCACAGATAAAAGTTGGTCGGTATTGATAAAATACATCATTCAACCTCAATGGCATATTAAAAGAGAACAAAATTACTTTAAGTTTTCAAATAAAAAATAGTAGAATGATCAAACGTAAGTTAATACATTATCTTTTAGTATTTACGTTCTTTCATATTCATAAAGCGCTGAACCATAACATCATTAGTAATTTTCGTCAATTCTTATTTCTCCACATAGCAAATAAGTATATCATTCATGAAATTATCACCAATTAATAAAAAAAAAGTCAGTTATATATATTTATATATTCAATAATTCAAAAATAATATAATATAAAATATGTCTAGTGGCTTACTTACTTGACATTGCGGTCAACTACTATAATTTTGCCCCCCGATTTGAAATGAGCTAGGCTGGTATTCTAAAAACAAAAAATAAAACCCTAAGTCTTAACCCAACATTTCGATAAAAATCAACCAAGAATCACCATATTGAAACCCTAACTCACAAATTAGAATAATTGAGATAAGTTAGAGCAAAGTACATATTGATTGGGTGGACATAAGCTTCCTTCGATCAGCGAGGGCGTGAGGCAATAGGGACCAGGCGACACCACGGCGAGATGGTAGGCGAGGGCAGCCGGTGGTGTTGATTTCTCCTATTCTCCGACAACTGGTCGCTGCCTAGCTAGCTGCAACTGTGTGACAGACGTGGTGTACATCTCCTGATCGACCATATGAGACAAACAAGCATTGAGGGGTGCTACGAGGTGATATGATTGGGATCACCAAATGGACATCGTGGCCTGTTGCGCTCCTCCCTCTTATGTTGGCTCAAGGACTGGCTCAGCCTGTTGTAGTCGCCTCAAGGACCGACGAAAACGGAGGCTTCTCGTGAACTGCTGCTAGCTACTTAGAATTTAGTGCTTCCTTCATTGGGTTTTAAAGAAAGAACCGGATATACTGAGTTTAGCTAGAGGTTCATATATAAGATAAAAATGCTAATCTCTTCTAAAAATATTTTTGAATCCGGTGCTATGTAACACTACGTGGTTCCGCCCCTATTCCTCAATCATTAGGTAGACAATTTTCGCACGAATGCAACGTGCAATCATTTTGCCATTCAACCACTAGTCTAGGTAATATGTGTGTCGACACGTTGATGTGATGTCATGTTCTTGTGCGTGTGTGTGAACTTATCGATACGAAGAGAATAACGTACAGTACTAGGTTTTTTTTGAAGGTTGTGTACAGTAGTAGCTTGGTTGGATCGATCCTTCAGACGTACAAGCAAATGTTTTTCCAAAGACGATGTCGTAAGACTATTAATTGGCAGTGTGGACATTTAGAGCTGAAGTCTTGCTTTTTCTTCTGCTTATAACTTTCTTCTGATAGATAAATAGGATAATTTTTTCATTATTTTTTTAAAAAAAAACTTATTAGATCATTCTTTTCAAAATAGCTTATCTGTATTTGGTTCATTAGCATAAATGTTAGGACCAAAAATTATCCGTCACAGCCGAAAAAACTCGTTGATCTTGCAATGATTATTTATTTCATATATTGTATGCAGTTTTGAACATCCTAATAAATTAATAGCCCATACTTCTTCAAAGAAATGCCATTTTTTTTATCTTACTAGTGAACGATAGTACAAAAACATTGACTTTTATAAAACTAGCTTAAACCGAGGTACACCCGCAACTTTCTAGTGTAATCTATTTCTTTTAGAGGGAGCTTGGTGTGAGGCCCGATCAATTCGGCCTGAGTTTCTGGTTTCTGGCTTATTTTTCACTATTTATAAATTTCGACTTTTTCTGAACTTTTGGTTTTTTGTTGAGCTTTTTTGCCGGTTCTTTTTTTCCCGTATTCGTTTGTATTATACGTAATGGGCTAACATATTTTTTTATATTTTTATATTTTTAAATTTAATTATGCTAAATAAGTCTCTGTCAGCTATAGTGTTTTTTCAGCCAGCTATAGTGTTTTCAGCCATAAGCCACGAGCTTTTCAGCCGAACCGATCACCACCTTAATAAGTGAATTTTAAGGTAGATATTGCAAACTACTAGTAAATTAAAAATTTAATAAGTGAATTATTCATTTGCATGATTCATCGTTATAATCCGATTGAATGTCCATGCTCCCACATGTAGAGTCGTACACATCTGCTTGCGTTTGACGTCATGAAAAATGCTCTGATCAGACGTTGGAATCCACAAACCCATTAGACTCCTTATTAAAATCAGGCACTATATGATGCTCCATTTCGTGTTAAAGTTTCCTAGAAAAAAAATTTGTGTCAAGTGTTGGACTCGTACACAGCTCCTCTACTCGAGAGGCCGCGTCGTGTCCGCTTGTAGTTAGACAAAAGCTCCGCTCCTTACCAGAATTGCAAGCCCACTCCCAACCCCCTCCTCTTCCTCCCGTCGTCGGCCGCGGCCGCCCCGGATCCCTCTCTATCCCCGCGCTGCTCGTGCCGGATTGGAGGCTCCCCGCCTGCACATTACCTAGGTCGCAGCGTCTGTCCGGAGAATTCCGCGCTGTTCGAGCCAGCTCTCGCCCGATTCGGCGCCGGCCCGAAGGTTCTTGGGCTCAATTGAAGCTTCTTTGGAGAGAGAGCTCCGAGCTCGAACCAATCTTCCCTGCCGGGCCTGCTGGATTGGAGGTGCTGTTGTGCGGATTCCTCAGGTCGGTTAGAGGTCGGATTCCGCCCGCCCGCCTCGCGTGGTGTGGTGGTTCGAGGTGTCCGGGTCGGTGAAGGCGCGTGCTTTCCGCGCGCTTTCCCCAACTCTGACCGGACTCGTCTCAAGCTGTCGCGAGGAGCTCAGCTTTACGCCGCTTCCCCTTTTTTTGCCGTCCGCCCTGGTCTGATTCGGTGAAAGGCGCCGCTTTCCGTTTTCCCTTCGGCTTCTTGGATTCCTGTCCAGTTCCGGTCAAATCCCAGCTATATTTGGAAACCTGTTCGGTCGTGGCCTCGTGGTTCGGTACCGATATATCTCGAGGCGAGCAAGCCGGCAAGGGACCAATTATTGCTTGCTACCTAGCGCTCTGGTTTGAGGCAAGGTAGTCTTCGATTCTGCGGCTTGCGGTCGAGTTCTTGGAAGTCGGTTTCGGGTGATGGCGTCGAGCACCGGTGCGTCGTCGGAAGCGACGGAGAAGATGAAGGCCTCGGGGGTCCTCGGCGGCGACGAGGCCGAGGCGTACGTGCGCGCCGACAAGATCGTCCTCGAGGAGCTGGACATCCAGCTGGACAAGCAGCTGGCCAAGAGGTTGGAGAAGAGCAAGGGCAAGTCCCAGGGGCCCAAGGAGGACTGGGAGATCAACCTCTCCAAGCTTGAGATCCGGCGCGTCATCGCGCAGGGGACGTACGGCACGGTCTATCGCGGCACGTATGATGGCCAGGATGTTGCAGGTATACTACCTTTCTTTTATACAGCTTTCTTATTGTTCTTCATCTCTGTTGTGTGTGTGAAAAATGCTGGTTCAGGAGTTGATGGTTCTGTAAATCCTTCTTAACACAATGACACGCAATTCTTTTGCGTTCTCTCCGAAAAAGGATTTGTTGGTTCTAGGTAGATGGTTCAAAGTTCCCTTATTTAGGCAGGTTAACATGATGCCGAATAGTTATGAGCCCATCGATATTAACAGTATTCATTGTTCTAGTTCTTATTCTCCCATTGGACACATGTTGTAGCAAATAGCTGGTTTTGTCGTATTCGATTTAGCATGTGAATTAAGAAAGAATACTTGTTCATGCAAAATACAACCCTCATGCCTACATCTCTGGCTTGTATACTACAGATTGCTCATGCAAAATAAATGTTGTAGCACAAGTGATATGCATAGCATTGTGTGGTGCAAAGTTCCTGTAGTTTTTGCGTGAGTATTGCGTCTTTGAGTGTTCCAATATTTTTTTAAAACTATTGCTACATAATGCATCTACGATTTCTACTAGTCCTCTAACTGGTCACACTTGGCCCCTACATTTTCAAATTTGAGTAGATTAGACGACAGAAACTCTGTACAAGGTATAAAAAAAACTCGACCTGAGGGGGGAAGAATCCCCCGGGCATTGCTTAAGAAGAAGGTCTTTCACGCAGACCGAGAAAACCCCCGAACCCCTGCTCCACCCTTACACAGCGGCACCATCGCCCGACCTTGTGAGACTACCGGCGGATCCTTTGGATCAACGCCTTGGCGGGGCCTTAGACCTGTGCTTTGGTGTGGTAGCAGGCGAGGGGATTTTTTCCCCCAAGCCTGAAATTCGCTCCCACTGGGAGTCGAACCCAGGACCTGGGGGTGCTACTCAAGTCTCTAACCATTGGGCTAGAGACCTTTTCGCACTTTGTACAAGGTACCTATCTGTACAAGGTATGAGAGATAGGATCCTAAATTACATCTGTCTGAGACAACTTTGAAGTCTAATCTTGCAGGACCTCTGTTGCTTGATCATGAAATCAAATAGATATGAATATGCCTATCATGCATATAGTTTGGAACTTTGGACTACTATCATCTGCTTGTGCATATTTCCTGCCTACGAATAGTTTAGATCGCTTTTTCTTGTATCTCCTTTCATTAGATTCTTGCTTCCTTTGTCTTCATTTCTGAATAATTGCTGAGCTTCGGATATATGTTGATCCTCTCTAGCGAATGCTTGCCAAAGTTGGATATGTGTTTATATGCATCTTGCTCCAACAATAGGCATAAGATTAAAATGGAAATTTCTTTTACTCGCTTCTGTTTCTTTGTCAGAGGGTGGTCAGATTGTGCAATCCTAAGCCTAAATTTATGATACATTCGTTGTATGCTAGGTGCCTGTTTTGGGTTCTTATGTGCTATATTAAGCTGATCCACACGTCCTGTTTCTATATTCTAACTGTTTCATAGGATTGAGATGTATGCGGATAAATAAACGTCTTGAATAGCATCTTATCAAATGGATAAAAGTTCTCTGATGAACATCCTGAGATTCATTTGTATACTTTCAAGTATTGTTGAGATACTTTACCAAACTACCAACACAACGTACGTTACAATGCCCCGATCTTCCCATGCATTATAGCTAATACTGTTTTCTCATGGTGTGTAATAGTTAAACTGTTGGATTGGGGAGAAGATGGCTTTGCAACAGAATCTGAAACTGCTGCTTTGCGAGCATCATTTAAGCAGGAGGTTGCTGTTTGGCATAAGCTCAGCCATCCAAATGTTACAAAGGTGAACATTTGTGCTCCCAGTGATCCTTACTGTGAATCCAATAATCCATTTGCATTAGCATAGTCTGCTGTATAGCAGTATGCTACACATTCATGTAGCTTCTTTAGCAATGTAGTTCAGGACTGACAATTTTGGTACTCTCTTCTGTAGAGGCTTTCTTCTTGTGGTCCATTTCGAAAGTTATTCGAGTGTTTTATTTTCTTTCTTGCAGTTCGTTGGTGCATCAATGGGTACCACAGACCTTAAGATTCCTGCCGATAGTTCCGAGAGCGGTGCACGCACCGAGCTGCCACAGAGAGCATGTTGTGTTGTGGTCGAATATCTCGCTGGAGGAACACTGAAACAATATCTGATAAAGAACTTTCGAAGGAAACTTGCATACAAAGTTGTGGTTCAGATTGCGTTGGATCTGGCCAGAGGGTAAGCAAGTTGGCTAAAATCACTGTCGTGCATTTTTCTATCTGAATCCAATGGTAACCATCTCTTATATATTTTTTTCTTTTTGCAGATTGAGCTACCTACACTCGAGAAAGATTGTGCATCGGGATGTCAAAACTGAAAATATGCTCCTTACTACTCAACGAAACCTTAAGATTGCTGATTTTGGTGTTGCTCGTGTTGAGGCTCAGAATCCAAACGAAATGACAGGTGCGACAGGCACACTTGGTTACATGGCCCCAGAGGTACACTGCCACCGCCCTCAGATTTTATACAAAAAAGAATGCTGTCTCCTTGTATTTTTTTTAAATACTCCTTTTATTTTTACTTGCCATTGGGAGAAGTGTTTTTTTTCTCCACCACGAGATGTTTGGACGATGATTCCATTTTAAACAATTCTGTTTTTTTTGGAACCCCGTTTTAAATAATTTTTTGTTCCTCTTTTGTTTGTATCTGCAGGTCCTTGAAGGCAAGCCATACAATAGAAAGTGCGATGTTTACAGCTTTGGCATATGTTTATGGGAAATATACTGTTGTGACATGCCGTATCCAAACCTCAGTTTTGCAGAAGTCTCATCTGCTGTTGTCCATCAGGTTTGTTTTCAGCTGTTGGATTTACTGTTGCTGTTATTATTATTATACAACAAATTAAGGACGTGCGCACACAATTTTAGACCTTTGCAACAATATTGACATGCGTGCATGCGCAGGAATTGCGGCCGGAGATCCCACGCTGCTGCCCAAGCGCAATGGCGAACATCATGCGGAGGTGCTGGGACGCCAACCCAGAGAAGCGGCCCGACATGGACGAGGTGGTGCGGCTCTTGGAAGCTCTTGACACGAGCAAGGGTGGCGGCATGATTCCGAAGGGCCAGTCAGGAGGATGCTTGTGCTTCTTCAGAGCCCGTGGTCCATAGATTGTTTCCAGCCTTCTTGTTCTTGTTGCCAGTCAATTCTGGTCTTGCGTTCTTCCCTGGATTCCTACCGAAAGCGGCCTTGTGTTGTGCCGATTGCAGCTGCGACACAACGATGATCTTGTTAACTCTTTTTTACAGCTATGTACAACTGTGAAAAGTCCACACAATATACAGAGAGTTTGGCACTGAAATACTGTCATGCTTGCATTCGTTGTGTCTTGCTTCTGGTCCTCTTACCGGTAATCTGCAGAGAGAGAGAGAGAGAGATGGTGTTCTTGTCACTGACTGAGGGCAACATCAGCTTGGCCCTGTTGTTTTTACCTTGTCTTGTTGTTGGTTTGTGTGATACATGCCGTGAATACAGCAAATAACACAAGAAAAAAACGCTTGATTTTGCTTATCCTTTGCAATTTGCACCTGCTCTATTTGATCTGAATACTTGTTCGGTTGTCCCCCCCCCCCCTTTTTTGATCTGAATGATTCAGCAGAGCCATGTGTTATTTTCTCATGGTTCCCATTGAAACAGCGAAATGAATTGGCCTTTTTTTTTTGGAGATGGGATCTATTTTTTGGCGAGAATGATTTGATCTGTTTTTTTCCTTTGAGGAATGATTTTTTTTAACAGGAGGAATGATTTGTTTTAGAAGACTTAGTATGAATGAATTGATGCGCTGTGCCGTGTGAATCCTAGAGTTCTCACGTGGGGTGGGCTGGCCTAGAGATCTGGCGTGTCCATGGGCCTTTTCAGCCCGAGCGGCAGTGACCGAGCACTGGGCTACGGTTCAACAGACCAGGCCGTGCACCCGTGTACGTACGCCGGGAGCGAATCTTGACGTGTAAGCTTAGGAGGGCAGTGGTTTCTTCCGGCTTCTAAAAGCTATTTTTTAAATTTTATATAGTAATTAACTTTTAAATAAAGTATTTTTTAATACAGCCTCTATAAGTTAGTTGTAGTACACACTATAATTACTTTATTTATATGATTAAAACCGCACGTGAATTATTTATATTTCCGTACTCTATCATAAATAGTCAAAAGTTATAAGTCGCAGTCATAAGACATAAGCTGAAGCTAAAAATAGGCTAGTAGTGGCAAGGCCAAGAAGACAACCTCCTCATTTTTTCTCAAGTAAATTTCACAAAATCCTAAGCATTGGTGACACAAAACCCTATGTGTTTTGACAATTTTTTTTATAAAACCGTAGATTTTTAGGCATATGGTAACAACAAGCCACAATTTATCATTTTGTCTATCCTCTTATCCTGTTCTCACAGCGCTGGCCCACATGTAGGCGCGTATGTGGAGGGACAACGACACGCACGAATCCAACGTAGAACGTGGGAGTACACATCCGGGTATATGCATTCATCCCATTTGGCATTGGTCACAGGGCCTGCATGGCTATATCGGCCAGAAGCTCTCCATCCAGGAGATCAAGCCCCTTGAAACAACCTCAAAATTCAAAAGTTTTGAATTCTTTTTTATCTTTGTTTGAATTCCAATTTCTTTCCTAATTTGGTAACTCTCCTTGATTTCTTGCTTTCTTCTTTTGTTAACCGCCTTCTCTTTCTGCTGGCGCTCCCTAAGAAACTGCCTCCCTATACTCTGTTCCATGCGGTCGGCCATTGTCGCTCAAGATTGCGACTGTGCCAACCCAGGGTGGTGTGACCAAGGCATTCACACCACCCTGCAAATTGCTGACTCTATGGCTCACGATGAGGCACCGGCAAGGGCTGAAGCAAGCCTTATGTACTAAGGTTGATCGGGAGAGAGAAGAACGCAGGCGATAGAGGTGAGACGCCAAGGCAAAGAGAAGAAGGATTTGGGAAAGAAATACTTATTTTCGAACCCTTTTTATAAGAGAGTCGAGTCTAAATTAATACTGTTGGAATCAGAAACTATTCCTTAATTGAAACCGATTTATAAACCACTCTTTTTATTTTGAAGCTTTCTATATTTGAATCAGGACTTGTTTTTGGCGATGGTACTGAAGTCGACCAAACTATCCGTAACACATACATATAAAAGTCTTAAACTTTTGATAGCTAATAAGCTTCATGAAACTTCGCCGCATAATGTTTTGCTCACTCCTTAGTAGAACTCACTGTCACTGTCACTGCTTGCTAACCCTTGACTGATTGTACCTTCAAGTAGGGTAACTTAAGAACTCAAAGGAAATACATCGTTATTCACAAATATAAGTGAATAACTATCTCATTTGAAGGAGAACATCATGCAAGAGTATATCATGCCGCTTGTACGGAATCTCTGGGATGTGTTCATAAGGTAAGACCAGGAGTAATACATCTGGAGGAGGGTGCAACTCTACGCCGCAGATAACTGCGGTGCAGAGTAGCCTTGGTTAAGAGATCTACTTATGGCCCTGATGGTGTTTGGAGTTGTCCTGCAGCAGCCCCCAATAAGGGCAGCCCCACCTTTGCACCATTCGCTTACATAAGAAACAAAATCACCATCTGACACACCAGTGGATTCCTGCACAGCAAATGAAGAATACCTTTAGAATTTATTCTTTAGAATTTTAGAGTGTTAGACCGACCTCAGGTTTACTGTGAAATGCTATATTTGTTGGACATACTATAGGATGGCTTCTGTGTATTCGGAGGAAGTGCTAACCAAGAGAAGATAAGAATACGGCATTTGTCTTTAACTAGAGAGGTACTATAGTTTTGCTTGCACTTTGGGACACATATTCAATCATTGTGGCTGTTCATCCATCCTATTTACATTTTCCTTTCTACCTAACGTGGAATGGAGAAATGCAAAATGAAAAAAAAGAAAGAAAATAAGCTAGACTTAAGTATTTGATAACCACGTTTTTCATGTTCAGAAGAAGACAGTTTCTACTATATCAGCTTTAAGTGCCTTGATATGAACTTACCACCCACTCCTTTTTCTCAGCATCATATCTTTCTCCACTATTGGGATATATCAGAATTGGCTTATCTGTGACCTGAGTTAATGCAGCACAGCTAGTCAAACAAAGAACTGCAGCTTGCTCAGTGGTTAACATGGTCGATATGATTTGCGCAATAGCAAATAAGTACTCAAAACATGGGATGCACATTTAGTGCACCACGGGGCAAAGGATGGAAGCTTAATTTGCATTCGTTTGCCACTAAAAAGGAATGTGAGGTGCTATATACCTTCTGAATGGAGAGTATCAGGCCATGAATAAATCTTGGAGGTGTGCAATTTATTCCAACCGCACCAACCTTTGCACATGCATTAGCAATAGTAGCACATTCAATTAATGAGTCTCCACTCACAACATTAATTCCATCTTTTGAGTTGAAGGAAAACCATGCAGGTATAGTTATGTTACATTCCTCGAGAAGTTCAGCATATGCCTAAAGATCCACGAGCCAACCATCAGACTATTTCACAAGAATGTATTGTAAAGTGTGAGGCAGCATATCCACGATGCAAGTAGTAAAGTTTAGCATACCTGAGCTTCCAATTTGTTGGGGATTGTTTCAAAAGCAACCAAATCAGGACCTGCTTCTGCAAGAACCTGAAGCCTTCGCCGGTGAAAATCTTTCAGGAATTCTAGCGTACCAGCTTCACCATAATCCCCACTAGTTACAGCCAGAAAAAAAAAGGTGATTGCTCAGAAGCAATATGGGAGAATATGTGCTATGTTAAGTAGTCAAATACCTGTACTCAGAACCATCAGCAAGATAAGCCCCATAACTTCCTATGGAAGCTGCAACCAGAATAGGATGTTGAATGGGAGTGGATTGATCTGAATGTTCCTTCAGAAACATCTCACGCGCTTCACGTGCAATCTCAACACTCTTTGTTAGTAAGTTTTGGCTTTGTTCTTCCGAAAACCCTTCAGACTCGAACCCTTCAATGGTAGCCTGCAACATCAAATACGACTGTTAGTACTGTTCACAAACGTCATAGAAATAGAAAAATGAATGAAAGCATATGTTGGAACCTGGTAGGATGCTGTGATTATAATGTTTGCACCTGCTTCTAGGTAGTCTAAATGGACCTGTTTCATCAAATGCATAGGAAGATTAACATGCTATGGCAATCTGTAAATGGCTATTAACACGCAAAAGAAGTATTGTTCATATTAAAAATAATAACATGCAGTTCTTAGATAAGTACAGGAAAAGGGGATGTGAGCAACTCATTAACGCAAGCAAGTAAGCAGCTGAGAAAAGAAAACTGCTAAAATGAATACAGGTCTGTTTTGATTTTGGTTTGCAGCTTGCAGGTAGCACCTAACATTAACTGCATAGTTCACCGATAAATTTACACATACCAGGCTATAATTATCATCTGAAATCACCTGGACGCTCATACCCAGCCTCCACATGTCATGTCAAACATGGGCCCTGAATCTCAAAGTCCATGACTTGATCTCGAACCTTGTTCAATGCGAAAGTAAAGCTATCCGTTTAGAGCAGATCAGGGCATTTGCCAGGCCAGACCAAGCTAGCAAAAGCACAGTTGCATTCAGGGCAGCCAGACCGGTTCAAGCTGGGCCAACAAGGCCAGGTTCAAAACAACCAAGCTCAGGCCAGACCACTTGGCCCAAAAAACTCAGGCCCGGCCCTAAACCCCAAGCTCAGGCCCTGCTCGTTTGGGCTTGGACTTCTGGCTTCCGGCTTATTTTTCACTATTCCTAAATTTCGTCTTTTTCTAACTTTTGGGGGTTTTTTTTGACATTTTTCGCCAGTTCTTTTTTCTTCCCGTATTCGTTTCCATTATACGTGATGGGCTAACCCATTTTTTTATTTTAAATTTTGTAAATTTAATTATGCCAAATACGCTACTATCAGTTACAATGAAAATTCAACCATAAACCACTAAAATTCAGCCCAAGTGAGCACGACCAAGGACTTCAATTGTACTTTCGAATACTCGGAGGTGGTGCTCGGTTGGGCTGATTTTTTGTGGTTTATGATTAAATTTTTACTGTAGGTGGCTAAAATTACACTGCAATTGATGGTGACTTATTTGACATAATTAAATTTAAAAAATTTTAAAAATAGAATAAATGGGTTAGCCCAGCACGTGTAATGCAAACGAATACGGGAAAAAAAGAACCAGCAAAAAAGCTAAAAAAATCCAAAAAATCAGAAAAAGACGAAATTTGGGAATAATGGAAAATAAGTCGGAAGCCAGAAGCTCAAGACCAAACGAGCGGGGCTCGAAGGGGCATAAACTTTGTTCCTGATTCCTGAAAGGTCTGAGCAAATTTGGCAGCTGGCATTAACTCTATTCTACAGCACTAAGCCTACTTTTGCACGGTTGACGCTTTTCATCAAGTCATTTCTTTCAAATGTTCATCAAATTATAACATCAGAGAGTCCACAGAAGTAGAAACACAACATATTACTGAATTTTCCTTCTTTACTAATCAAAACTCAAAAGCATACCAAAAGAATGAAAAAAGAATCTTTCTTTGCCTAAGCTTATGCTAGCATGAGGTGCTTTGCCCACTTCATGATGTAGTACACTACCTCTATTCTAATGGAACTGTGGGGACATTTCCAGTGTTCTCGGAGAAAGAAAAGAATCGCTTCCTACTATCTACTTGTAATTGTAAACCAGTGACCTAACGATTTCATAATCTTGCTTGTTCGGTTAAGTTGGTTGTTAATTGTTTCCCATCTAAAAAGAAGACTAGATTTTGGAACTCGGCCGCATCAAGAATCGGGGTGGACACCACCACCCCTTTCAGTTTTCCTCGAACACATCCTCGTTTCTACTCCAATGTTCTAATTTTTCTAAAGATCAGGAGACAAAGATCAAATGCTAGAAAGAACTGATGAATCCTAAGAGCTAAATGGCAAATAAAGAATTGCCGAATGGGAAAGGTGTGTTGAAGCGGGGTTTTGGCTTGCCTTGCGGATGAGGTGCGGGGAGGAGAGGAGGCACTTGGCGCTCCAGAGCGGGTCGTTGAGGTCGGCGCCGTTGGCCTCCAGCTCCGTCGCCAGCCCGCCGTCCATCACCAGCCTCCCGCCGCCGGCCTCCACCCACCGCCAAACCGCCGCCGCGCTGCCCTCCTCCGCGCCACCACTCTTCTCCACCATCTCGCCCTACTCCTGCTGCTGCTGCTGCCTGCGCTTGTAGTGTGTACTGGGTTTGTGATTTGGAATTGGGTCTCGATTTAGGTTTGGATTTACGTGCGGTATCGGGGACGATTTATAGGAGAGCGGCGCCAAAGGCTGGAATATATACGTCTCTTTCTTCTTTACTTATAACTTTCGATTTCTTCGAAACAAATAAATATAATAATTTTTAAAAATAATTTATCAATATAATATTTTAAAAATATCTTATCGGTTTATCGATAATCATGCGGCTGAAAAGAATACAACCTGAACGAGAAAAAAATGTGTCATGTAGGGTTCGGCTACTGACACGTTGGGTGAGTTTATTTCACGTGATCTTGTTCATTACGCAGTTTAGGTCGAGAAATCATACCAACTAGCCTCATAGGCGCGGCGACACGCCGCGCCAGCCACCGTGTGTACCGAAGTAAAAGAGGCGATAATTTGTGAGGAGTTTTTTAGAAAAATCGAGGGCACATGCGTATTTTCGAAAAAAGCTAAAGGGTTTTTTCGTAAAAATTCAAGGACCTGTACGTAACTAAACGAGGACCCGTATGTAATTTTAAAAACCGCGGGGCGCAATCCTGCAAATTGGAGGGGTGTTTTCAGAAAAAAATCACCGCAAAAATTGCCAAGGACCTTTCGCGAGGAAAAGGACCTCTTTGCGAGGAAAAAGGATATGTACGTAATTTCCGGAAATACAAGGAAAAGACCTCTCCTCCGCAGATGGGAATTGGCGGCCACGCGCGCGCGAGCGCGCGCAGGCGACGTGGCGCCGCCGCCGGAATCCCGGGAATAAGTATGGGATTATACTAAACACGGGGATTCCGCCCCAGCATCCACGCCACGCAGCGCTCGCACAAGCGCCCGCTCGTCGGCGCGTGGCGTGGGAGGATTTTCGTGACGGCTGGAAGAGGTCATTTCCTCCAGTTTTCGGAATTACGTAAAGGTCCTTTTTCCTCGCGAAAAGGTCCCCGCGCTTTTTTCACCCAAATTTTTGCAGATAGCACCGCAGATTTTCTAAATTACGTACGGATCCTCATTTATTACGTACAGACCCTCGGTTTTTTACAAAAAAACCTTTGCCTTTCCCATTTATTACGTACAGGCCCTCGGTTTTTTACGAAAAAGACCTTTGACTTTTTCAAAAATACACATGTGTCCTCGATTTTTTTCAAAATTTTTTCTTCAAATTCCTCACGGATTATCGCCTCTTTTACTTCGGTATACACGGTGGCTGGCGCGGCGTGTCGCCGCGCCTATGAGGCTAGTATAGTACAACTGGCTGCGGAATTCATATGATCTTATCATTATTCAACACTCGGGTTATAAGTTGTGCTAGAGTTTTTGTTTCTCGAGAACTCTGGCCGTGGATATTATGTAAGTTTGTTCACTACGGAGCGGGCGGTAAATTATGGTGGAACATGTAGAATTCATGTGATGTCTTGTCATATGTGACGACGGGTTTTGTCGCGTGACTCTTCATCTGTGGATTTATTTCACGTAACCTTAATTATTATGCGACTTTGGTTGATAGATAGGGATGGCGTAAGTTCATTGTACCTACCCACACCAGGCCGCTTTCGAGTTTCAGAACAGGTTCAGAACCAACCGATGATCGTTATGTAGCTGGAAGCCTGGACGAAGCGACGAAAATGATGTTCAATGACTAGCGTGCATGGACATATGGAATGATCGGCTGCTGAAGGCGTTTGGGACCGATCAGGTGCGTGTTTGCGACAATCAATTTAAATTTAGTTTGGATAGATAGGGATTAGATCCAATCTCTGCGGTAGGGTCGTGTTATCAATGCATCGTGATTACTCCAGCATCGCGACTGTGATAACGTAGCCTCCCTGTTTAGTGGTCTCTAAAATAATTGCCCAGATATACCCAGACCGGTCATTAATCACCTCCATTGCGAATTGCTCGCTTTGCTTTGGGGGAGAGGTTTTTGTTGGGAATTGCTTGTTCTGAGAGAGACGACGCTACACACAAGTTGACGTTAACTGCAGTGGTAGTGGTGGGCAATTAGGACACTGATCACTAGCTTGGTCAGCGCCAGATTGGCACATACCTGCATGTACAGGTTAGGTTATCGCAACTAGTATTCTCTAAGCTTCTGATCAAGCCTTATCTTTGTGTACTAGCTAGTAGCATTAGTCCAGTTTGACCATGAAAACTCTGTGGAGGCGTGTTCCTGGGTACAACATGACTATTTTTTTGGAAGTACTTATCTGCGAACAGGCGTCGAATGAATGATAGATAATGGTGCGCATGGCTTAACCAGGTGCCATCATTCCTTCTTTCATGTGTACAACATATGTGCAATCCTGCTCAAGAGTAATAAAGTTAAAAGCTTCAGAGAGCGAGCGAGCAAAGCACCGATGTGCAAATCTGCACCTATATCAGCATGGCACACGTATCAGTTAAGTTGCTTGCTTCGTAAAAATCTCAGCTAGTTCATGCGTGCCTGCGCTTGCGCTTCATCTTTCTTCTTGTGATTGAGCACTGGCCGCAGCTAACGTATTTTTCCTTTTCGCTTTTGAAAAATGCTTTGTTAGAATAGGACAGGAAGTCTCTGTTAATTCGTGTGCATTGGCAAACAAAGTTTATCCGTTTACGCTTGCTTTAAAACAAAGTGATAAGAGCTTACCTAGGTCTAAAACTATCATATCCTAGGCAGCATCTGGCTTATCGTTGTTATTATTCCATAGCTTACGGTTCAAATGATCTCGATTTTGTTTATGCGATCCTCCACTAAGAGCTGCAGCGGCGACCCAATATTAGCATCGTTAATACTAGTACTTAGCTACTCATTTCGACTGAAAGACAGATAGATCAGCTGGAACAATCCATTCAGACGGGATCAAGGAATACTAGTACTTAGCTACAAAGCGTCTCATTTCGACCGACGCTGGCGTCTCATCGAAAGGCTTCTTCTCAGTTGCAAGCGTTACCAGACATCGCTTCCGATAGTACTTAATTGACCGACTTATCTGGTGCATCCCATCCTTTGTGTATCTCACGTCTAAATGTTTTGAAGGAGATGCAAAATTGATATCTTCCTAATGTGATCGAATTTATTCTTGAAATTTTGCATGGATATTGAATATGATATGCCCTACATCTACAATTTTTTTGGGGATTTTTTTAAAAACTTTTAGACGTGGGATACACAAAAGATGCACCACAAGGAGGGATAAGATAGATATTGTCTCACTACATATCACCTCCAATATAGTACGATGAGATTTGAAGAAGAAATTGCGTGCCAAATGCCATCGTAGAATAGTATAGTACCAAAGCAACTAAAAAAAAGATTAGGTAATGAGACGGCAAGAACCAGGCACTGTTCTCCCAGAGTGAAAGAATGGCAACGATATTCCATGCCTTCTTCAGCTAACATCATGGTTCAAAACATAATTCTTGAACTCCAAACAGGATTGATGGTGAAATCATCATACATTTAGATACAGGATTACACGTGTACAACTATATAACATCATAGAGCTGACATGTTGCAAGGTTACGATGATATGGTGTGGTGACAAGTACCTTTTCATGAAGCCTTCCATGAGCATCTTACATCTAAAGATGCCATTGTAACAACTTCACTGGAACGCCACTATTTCTAATCTGTTTTAAGGCCAAAAATGGGTAGCAAACTGGAGTATAAAGTAAGAAGCATATTTGGAGCGTATGGTTAGCCCACAAGAGCAAATGTGGTATACATAACAAATAGAACCCGAAAACATGTTGTTAGTATTTCAATAGCTTATCTTTATAAAGGAATATGCGCCACTTGTAGGAGTCTAAAGGTCTAGATCCTTTACTTGCATTCTGGACACGCTCTATATGCTTAACCTGTACACTATACATTTCCTCCAAGCCCACGCCCATGGCCTTCCAACCAAAAATTTGCTACCAATGGCAAGAGGCAGAGGCGAAGCGGAAGGCAGACTATGCATTTCCCCACAGTGCATTTTAAGCCTTGGATTCACATACTGTTACCAAGTTGGCATATTGTAACAAGTACCTGAAATCACCTTCTTACCATCCAGTTGGCACACGGTAACAGGCACCTCAAAATCGTGTATGCACACGCATCTATCATTATTTGCCATCATCCTGGAAATACAACAGATGTACTGGGACATGAGCCCTTCATGTCAACTAATGCAGCAGTGTTCCGAACTTCTATGATCTTCACATCATCCATGTCACTGTCGGAGCTGTCACAAACTATATCTGGAACTGGTGCTCTATGTATGACCCCTTCATTGTTTTTAGATTTGTCAGAAGATAAAATGGCGAACTCTTGTTCAGTTTTTGAGCTGTCAGATTCTGCTTTCATACCATCTTCTTCGTCCTTTACACTATCAGAGAATGTAGCTGCTTCTGAAAGAACACAGTCTGTGATCTTGTCATCACTTCTGCAGATGCTAGAAGGTGCTTCTTCTGATGCTCCAACTTCCACGGTGTCTTTATTACTCATGCCAGTGTCTCCACCCTCTACAATCATTCCTGTACTGTCAGAAGCTGTTGCTGCTTCTGATTCTCCATGCTTTATGCCATCTTCATCATCAGATCTGTCAGATGTGTATGCCTCTGACATAGCATCATCCAGCCTGGCACTTTCAAATTCTTCCAGCAGCAGTACTCGTATTCTGTGTCTTAGCTCAGAAGCATCTTCAGATTTGAACCAACTGCGACTAAACTATATAACCAATACATATTGAGTGTTAAAATCTCCAAAACACTCAAAAGTTAAACAGATAAAGCATTGCAAGAAGAACTGAACAAGTACAGAAAAGAGATGGCGCCACTAACCATGTCAAGTTTATCACTTGTGAACCTTTCTGGTGCCTCTCTTATAAACCGTTCAATATAATAAAGCATGAAGATGCCACAGTCATACTCATTGTTCTGCCGTGGAACCTAGTCATTGTAATAATTATGTCATATTGAATCAAGAGTAAAATGTAAGTATTTAATTGAGCATAACTACATTCAGAACAGTTATTTAATGCAAACATCTGGGAATCAATATGCAAAAAAATGCCGAAGAGCACCACACAACTGCATCATTACAATTTTATACAATGTTACTTGGCAAAAATATTAAGCTTTATGTCTAACAAGGTAGCTTACCTGAACTTTTTCCTCATGTATGTTCCTCGGAAGATCCTCCCATATTGTCTCTGAAATTGAAATGTCAGGAGGATTCTTCCTTAAATGGAACCATTCTGCTTCAAGGAATCTACAAAGTGTATAGTTGATGCCATCAGAGTTGTGACAGAGGTCACTTGCGCTAGAACTCATCAGCAAGCGAGTCAGCCACAAAATGTCGGTGCATAACATTAAAGAAATTTTCCCACTCACATTCAAGAATATCTCAGTTCTGAATAATGAGAACCACAAAATATAGTTAGATAATAGTCGACATTGGTAACTCACCTCCCAACTATGTCAAAAATCTCAGCACTAAGATGCATCCCTAGGGAGTCCAGATGAAGTATGATTGGTCCTGAATTACTCTCTTTTGCAGGAATGCAAATAATTATCAAGCTCCAGTGCGCCCTGATTTACAAATGCAAAGAGGCAAAGAGCCATCTTAAATTAAATTTATTGTACACAAGGTACAGCGCAAAAGAAATGCTGGCAGGTGATCTATATTCTATAAGACATCAAGTTTCAACCGTATTCAGCATAAGCTAATAGGCAACTCCAGATGTAATCATAAAGTGTTAGGCTGTTAGCAACAATAAAGAGAAGAATATTATGAATCTCATGAGCCACATCCCAAAGCTTGTACAATCAATCGGTGTCAATATGAATTGCTGCATCGTAGGCATTTCAAGTTGCAGATCTGGATAAAGCATGAAGCTGTGGTGACACTATCATAAACTTATCCAAACATGTCTTTGAGAATAAATTAATCAATAAGAAAAGTTTATGAATCATAAAATGGACCATCCAAAAGATCATATTGCAAGCATATGAATATCAATTTGCCTTTCATGATAGAAATGTGAATATTTTAAGAAAATGTGTTAGAATTCTTATTCCAATAATAAGCAACAACTTACGTTCCATGGATTGGCAAGATGATGTATCCTCTGTGAAATATATTGACACCTTTCCACCATCTTCTGAACTTTGAGAACTCACCCTAGAACAAAAATCCAATGAAAACATAAATATTATAATATAACATTACCATGTGAAGATAATACAAAGACTTGAGGAACAACCAAGATAAATTATCATAAAAGGTATATAACAAGGTAACAAACAGTGAGTATATGTTTGGTCTTAGGGACCATCTCATTCTAGGATGGGTTGGTCCATCATGGGATCATCATGATGGGATCATCCCATGATTTGGGTGGGATGACCTCATCCCTCATTTTGTACTAGCCATATGCTTATGAGGGATGAGGTGGTGATAGACCAACCAATTCCATTCACCGTCTGGTTCCTCAAAGCAAACACGCTAAAAGTATTAAGACAACGCATCTACAAAACAGTGATAGTACTAGGCTACCAATAGCGCTACTACAAGACAAAATTTTAATTCCTCACACAAAAAATGGAGATTGCTTCTTATAGCAAGGTAGCAAGGAGGCAACAAAAGCTTCTAATCCAAAGCACATGCATCCACAACAATAGAATTAAATCTTTTTATTAGTACTGGCATAACACAAGTCATTTGATAGAAAAAATATGAGTTCACAACACAAAAGATCATACCTTCCCCAACAATGCTTCTCGAAGCTTGCTATAAAAATACGTGTTAAATATGTGGAATTTGTCTATGCAATCTTCATTGCACAATTTGGTCCTTTTGATGTATCTGCCAGAACAGTATCATAGAAAGAGTAAACAGCAACATCCATTTATAAAGCAAGCATTTATACAAAGTTCGATATAATCAGAATTCATAAGTCCTAAGTTTATGCACCTTCAATATCTTTGTGCAACTAGATTGATTAAAAATTAACCTAATTTTATTTTTACCAATTTATTAAGTTCAGTAGCTCAAAATAGTTAGCTTGGCGATGTTCCAGACATTTCAATGTCAGGAGGAAGTATGACTAACATTACAACAACAACAACAAAACTTTTTGTCCCAAACAAGTTAGGGTAGACTAGGAATGAAACCTTCTTAAGATCAAAAAGATATGAACCTTGAAATAAAACCTACAATGCTAAAACTCTAAGTTGTACAATCTGCTATTTGAGCCAAGAGCCTAAAACACTGCCCCTAACTTTCTTATGGTTCACCTAAATGTTTCAAATCCTACATTGATTGCCTCCTTTTTTTGAAAGATAGGATACATGCTCAAGCAGTCTAAAAAAAGAAGAAGATGGAATGATTACAACTTTAAAATGAGGGAGATATATTCTTACTGAATGTAGTAGTTTATCACAGGCGATGACAAATATACTCCAGGATCAAGACATTTAATATCTGAGCTAGTGAGCTCTACAGCTTCCGGATCATCTCTGTTCACATGAGTAATGTTATCGACAGAACTAAAGAATATCTCACTATCATGAATTGATGATCTTCGGAAAGGATGCACAATGTTTACCTTGATGGGTAGTAGATCTTTGACTCAGTCCTGAAAATACAATTGTTTCATTAGAAAGACAAATAAAAAACCTAGCTCACAATATGCCACAATGAACACAATTTTAAACAGAAGCTTACCATTTGTCGGGCACCCCACAGTCTACTGGTTCTTCAGGTTGCACATCTTCATCATCCAAGAGAACCACATCTTGAACCTAATAGGCAACTCGATTTAACACATTTAAGGTCAAATTTGCATGTAAAAGTGGTATTGGGATCGATCTACTAATGGAAAGTATAATATAGTGTCTAAGAAATAGCTTTGTTTTGGTTCAGGTGACATATGATGGCGTAACTTCTGAGCAAGGCATTAATTAACATGGCCAAACTACTAACGGAAAGTATAGCGCAGTGTCTATTGAAGGGAAAAGAACCCTGGCTTTCTTCAGAAGACAACATCAAGTAACATTCAAGCAACAGGAAAAAAATGGATAATTAGTATAGAACAAAATCCTAAAGGAATTTTAACACGGAACTTTTCTTGTCGTAGATGATTGTCAGCACACCCACCTTTTGAAAGTATAAAAGAGATGAATCCTGATGCTCTGCCTTCCTCCTGTGTAGAAGAATTGAAAAGGAACTTCAGATTACTACTTTGGTTGAACAAAATAATACACTATGAGATGCAATATTGATACATATCGACAGAAATGACCATATGTGAATGTTTATTACAACATAATTGTGATGTAGAAGATTTCGCCAGAATATAAATTTCCACACAATGCACATTTCCATTAACCTATGGCAAACAGGTCTAACAAAGTAGTGAGTACTGGTTCCAGTACTGCCCCTGTGTACGAAATGTAAAAGCAACCAATATATATATATGAAAAATACCTTTTACACCCAGGTATAATTACTCCCACCCCTAATATACCACCTAAACAAACTTAAAATACTCATTTATCACTTTAGGTATACTCGTATACTAATTATAAGATACTCCAATGTGAACCATACAAAAAAATTATAAGGGAGACAATAGTTTTTAGCATATTTTGTAAATACCTTCATATATACGCATAAAAAGGAGTATGTCTAAAAAAAATGTACAAACCACCTTTGAAAAATTGTTCATACCACCTAAATAGTCTTAAATACAACTTCAGTTTAATTAGATACTACATGGTATATACCCTCACATTGAACTCGAGATACTCCTAGTTTGTGAGATACAACATAGGGTGTAATTACACCATACACGTGTGTAGAAAGAGGATATATATATATATATATATATATATATATATATATATATATATATATATATAGTACTAGTGTTACAAAAGCATAAGAAAAGGCACTGTAATGACATTGCTAAACATGGTATAGTAGATGTACAAAGTACAAACTCTGCATCAACCAAAGTGATACAACTTGTATTGTTATCATTTTGATTGAACACAATATTAAGATTCCTATCTTCAGAACTCCATTGCCATTACCAAGGTCTGCAATATTCCAAAACACAATGAAACCAATATATGAAATACATAATTCTGTCAAAAATATTTCCTAACAAACAGTGGTTTATTAAAATTTGCAGCTACGAAACACTGATATTTACAATTAAACACAAGTGTTGCTGTAAATATTACTGCCTTATAACTGTGAAACACAGGCAGAAAATATAGCAGGCCAACTGAAAACTTGGTGGTTGTACATAACACGCAGACAAAATTATTGTGATTTAGCAACAAGGAGATCCTAGCACAGGTTGGGCAAGGAATACAAAGAACAGGGACTGTAAACAGATTAGCAAAAATGGATCCATACCTCTTAGTATAATAGCTGGAATTATTGTTTTCATTCTGCTGACATTTTTCATTGCCAGCTTCCTCTGGATCAATGGCATGAATTCTGTGTTGGTGGCCGGACAAAGTTGTAGAACATGGCTTGCTTGAGTACATCTTATCCACTGATATAGGTTTCCTTCGTCCAATTTGCCTTAGACTTCTGCGTGTTGTTATACCTAGCTGCATTCAAAATGATCCCATGCTAATTTCCAAGAGATGTATATAGATTAAAAAAAACACTCCATGACATTACTGTATACCTGGCCATAGTTCTTCTTTGTAGAACAAACAGGAGATGACTTCAAACAGTATTTGTGAGGTGCATATCCCCCCTGCTCATCTTCAATTTCTGCGAACACAGGGGAACGCGACACATTGGTGACAGTGGATGAGAATTCAACTTTTATCTTGAGAAAAGAGAAGATAAAAAGTCAGCAGAAACGATTCCCCATCCTTGTGTTCATTATCAGATAGGCCAAAACAAGTATTGTGAGGGGGCTAAATTCCGTTTCCTAGTACTTGCATGCACCCTTCAATAAAAAAAGCATAGTGTACATTTTTTGTGTATGCCACACACCGAACCAAGACAGTAGTATTTTGTGCAGTGCTCCTACACTTCCCCCAAAAACTAAATTGCACAAACCCTGAAGAAGTACATTTAGTAGTAATGAATAAACTCCCAAAAAAAAGTAGTAATGAATAAACTGGAGCAGATTCAACAGTCATTTTACTCTGATTAGATCCCCCACATAAACCGCATGCATTTACCGCAAGAACTTCAGCAACAAATCCCATGAACCAGAGTTTTCCGATCCTTCTCTTGCCATTGCTGGAGGTATAAGCCCAAAGATTGCATCGACAGTAAGTGTGAAAATCGTACCAAAAGTGTATACATTCTTCGCAGCGGAGCGGGCATCCCGTTTGCAGTCATCACCAGCCTACAAAGAAAACGAACAAACGGTTCTTAGAATAACCGACACACCTGAGACGCACAGAACAGAATGCGCACCAATGTTGTACAGCGCTGCCTCTAATGACCTCCTGACGAGCAGAAACAACCAGTCGAGAAAATTGCTATAATGGGCGCTATAATGGGACCGTTGACATCACTAAAATGACACCAAACAGCGTAATACATGACATTTGGCTCTTTTAATTCCAATGTTGGGTATTTCAAACATTAGCCAAATGTCATGTATTACGAGAAGCCAATGTTTGGTGTCATTTTAGCGATGTCAACGTTAGAAGTACATGTTTGGAGTCCCATTATAGCAATTTTCTCCAAACAGTCTGCTAGTCCATAGAAACAAGTAGTAAGTAATGGAGAGGCTCCAATCAAATACGACCGCACGAGCGAACCTTCGCGGCGGTGTCGAGCCCCCGGCGGCGCGCCTCGGCCTCGAGCGCCGCGCGGCGGCGGCGGTTATACTTCCCGCCGTCGCGGAGAAACCCTTCGAATTCAGGGTGCACGCTACGGCTGCGCGCGATCTCCCGCAGCAGCTCGTTGTTAGACACCCCCGCGAACTCTCCCTCCCCCTTCCCCTTGGCCGCCGCCGCCGCCACCCGCGCGGGGGCGCCGAGGGAGAGGCAGCGAAGTAGACGTCGCGGCGGTCGGGGGAGGAGGGGCCGAGTATCTCTTTCCAGTTGATTTCGATCTTCCCCATCGCCGCTGCGATCGGCTGCCGCCGGCGATCGGAGAGAGAGAGAGAGATTGGGGTTTGGTTTTGGGCTGGCGAGAGGGAAACCGAGGAGTTCTGGGATGAAAGAAAGAAAAGGTAAATATCATAAAATCCCAAGTGTTAGGGCATTGTTAATACAAAATCCTATGTTTTAGTAATCTTTTCATAAAAACACGTATTCTTAGATATATAGTAACAACAAGTTATAGTTTACTGTTTTGCCTATTCTCCTGTCCCTTTCTCACAGCGCTGCCTACATATAGGCCCGTATGTGGAGGGGCAATGGTGCGCATGAAGCCAACGTGGATGGTGGGAGCATGTAGTAGGGTATAAGGCGGGAAGAGGCCTATCGTCTCATGCATCACTCATATTTCTCGTGCTACTTTTCTTCACACGCTAAACCATACAGAGAAAGCCAAAAGGAGGATAAGTCACTCGGAGGAAGGAACCCATGGCGTAGAAGATCAGGGCAAGTGCTCACCGCACCACAGAGGAGGCTAGCGTCGCATGCGCCCTCATTGAGAAGCAGTGGCGGACCGACCAGTGGGTCAGGTGGGGCTGGCGCCCACCCTACCTCCGCCGCCTGGTACCCAGACCCGAGGCGCCATCTTCTTCATAGTGTGGCATATGGCGGCCAGACCTCTCTCTAGACATTACAACAAAGGCAAATAGGCCAATGATTTGGGCCAATACAACATTACAAGTTTACAATTTGGACCAAAATAACATTGCAAAATCGCCAAAGCCACCAAGAAATACATATCAATGACCCCGAATGTAGATCCAATTTGGACACCACGGTCCACAAGCAAAAGAAAGCGATTTCATCCTTTCGCCTTCTCGGTTCTTGCGGTTGGCGGCGCGGGCGGGGCACGGCAACGAGCGGCGTTGAGCGGTAGAAGCGGCGAGGCCAGAGCGCGGCGGCCGCTAGCGCCAGATCCGCCGCTCTCGCTCGCTCCTCGCCCGATCACGCGGCTCGCGGCCGCCTAGCACCAGCTCGCTCTCGAGCGGCCGGCCCCACTCGAGAGCAGAGGACGCTCACGCGAGCAGAGCGCCCATCGGCCGCCGCCTAGCACCGATCCGAGCCGGGAGGAGATGGTCGGCCGGAGGAGAGTGGCGGCCGAGGAGAGGACGCTAGATCGCACCGCGGCCGGAGGGCGAGAGGAGAGCGGCGGCGCGCGAGCCCGCGAGAGGAGAGGTCGATCTAGACCGTGGCCGGGGCGAGGGTGGAGGGAGAGGGCGGTCGGCGGCGCCGCGGTGAGACTACGAGTCGCGAGAGGGAGATGGCGCCGAGCGCGACTGGATCTGGCGAGTGGCGACAGTTGCGAGGCAAGGAGCCAAGGCTATTTTATTTGCGTCGACGGTCGATCGACGATCCGTGGCTGAGTGACTGACAGGTGTGAGTGCAGGTATGAAATATAAATCCACTTTTTAAATTTGTGTAATCATGATTAATTTCATGTGCAGATAACTACTTATATATATCTCCTAGCAGCAAACCAAAGAATACAAAATAATGTTCTTCCTGGACACACTTGTCATGCATGGCTAACTTAATTTCAACGAAAAATCCATTGGTTCGTAATTGTATTTCTCCCTCATAACTATTTGCATATATATGAGAATGCACGTTTAACCACTCGATGATGATGGGAGGCAGACGCAGATCCATCAGGGGTTAGCCCCCCCTAAATTTTGATCCTGGGTCCGCCACTGTTGAGAAGGTATGCCCATCAAGCTAGGGTTTGGGTTAGCTACAACTTGAGGAATTTGGTTGGTTGATTTAGTGATTTGCCACAAAATTGGTAGTACTAGGCCCTAATTTGAATGGTGTGTGATCGATTTTTGCCCAATTTTTGAGATTTTGAGTGCTTTTGTCTGTTTTGAATGGTGTGCATCTTTGGGCAAGTTTGCACATTGTGGTCATGTGATCCGCAATGACTGCACGGATGATTTGCTTCAATTGTTCAGTAAGTGACTTCAATCTTCCTTTTTGTTTTTGTGGTCTACCCTTTGGGTTTGCATTTAGTGGGTCATTGAGCTCAATAGTTGTACTTCCCTTTGCCACATCAGTCGATGAGATTTGATGATACATCTTGTTTTTCTCATGTGAAGGTTTATATGTTGTTACTTCTATTGATGGGATGCTTCAGGTTCTTGTTCAATCTTTTCCATTTCCTTCATCATGTAAGCATATTTCTCTGCTATCTTTGTTCCTTGATATGCCAAATCTACCATATTTCTAGACAAAATATTGAATCTTAATTGACTATTTTCACCACCTAGGCCATTTGAAATGTTATGATCATGACCTTCAATATTTTTTCTTTTCTTTTGGTCGCCATCTATCAAGGAAGTATCTTTGTGGGAGTTCAATGATGTTCATCTAAATTAGCACTTTGAGTATGTGCATACACAGAATGCCATCCTTTTGAAACTTTGCACATATGCAGCTGTATTGTTCATTTTGTTTGTTAATCTTCACTATATATCTTCTTTGTCTGAATTCCCTCATTGCATGCATTTATGATTTGAAAATTTTATATGTTTTATTCAGTTCTTTTCCTCGGTGTTTATCTTTGTTGTTCCTTTCAACTCTTGCTAGGACCTATATAATATAGCTCTATTGTACAGTCTTGCAATTTGTCTTTCAAAGTAGTATTTTGACCAGTATGATGGTTTTGTCCCTCATGTGTCTGAGTCCTCCTGTTTCTGCTTTTCTTCAATTGTGTCAACTATTCTCTGATACCCTCCGAGGAAACTTATTATACTGTACGTTAATGCAACATTGTCTTTGAAAACTGAGTTAGTGCCTTCACTTCTTGCAGTCGTTTAGATGAAAGGGTAGAACTGTTGCTTGAAATAAATAATTACAAACCTCTTCCTTGTATTCCACATGTCTTGAATGTACTTGTTGTTCTAAATTTGATATTTTGTAACCATTTCCACCCATTGATGCTCAAACTCTATTCTTGTCAGAGAGTTGTTTAGTACATCTATGAATTCATCATGCAAATCTGGGATTCTTCTAAAGCATATTCTTGCTTTCTCTTGTGCCTTCTTCTGAATGTGAAACAAGCAATTTCTGTGGTTTGTTTCTGGGAAAACTTTGCATATTGCTATTTTCATATCAACGTCTTGGTCAGTGATAACACTAATTGGTACTTTGCCCCCATGCAAGTTAGGAATATTTTGAATAGCCATGCAAATGTTTCTATGGTTTCATCCTATTGAAATGCACACCCAAACAAGCATTATCACCATGTCCACTAATACCAACAAATGGTGCAAAAGGTAGTTTGTATTTGTTAGTTTTGTATGTTGTGTCAAAGCTCACATTCTTCATATTGGTCCTAACACCTCCTGCAATTCGTGTTTGACTAGAAGATGTTTTTCACTATGTTATTTACATCTATTTGGAATGTATAAAAGAATCTAGGATCCTCCAATTGCTTCTGTGAGAAGAAGGTAAGCACTTGCATCATATCATTCTAATCCAATTCTTTTCTCATTGATGTTCTTAAGTTGCTCACGTGCTTCTTGGTGAATGGCACTTATGACAGGCCTTCTCTCATAAATGACAATATGGCCATTATTTTTCTGTTTGGTATTTGCACAGAGTTGAGTGTCCTTATTAGTTTCTTTTTTTTGCATCTGACATATTCTTGTGTGATCGCAAGAACCTTGACTCTCCTGGGGGACTGAGCTCATGATTGTGTTGGAAGTTGAGTCATATAACATTCCATGTAGCATCTTTCAATTTTATAGCCATTGCTGTAGGGCATCCAGTTAATATTATTGTGTTGCTTTTTTGCTTTCCTACTACTAGTTCTGTTGAGGTTCCTTCTTTGGATTTTCTCTTTCTTTTGTTTGATGGTTCTGCAATATTGTCTCCCTTTCTTTTCATTGGCTGATTGCCTTCTTTTGGCTTTCTTGACTTATTGCATTTGAATGTTACCCTGGTGACAATATTGTTAACTTCTTTCTTCCTAAAGTGATAATTTTCAGCTTTGATCACAGAGAAGCCAACTATGATTGCATAGCTGTTGTAGTACTTTTGTGCTTCATCTTCAGTTTGAGAAGTCATGCCTAAGTGTGGAATATGATGAGTTTCTATCTGCCTTGATACTTTCATTTTCTAGAAATATCTCAATGCCATCTTCTATTATGTTTTTAGAGTTTATCGATGTACATTCTGCATTTACATTGTTTTCTGAATTGATTTCACTAGCTATTGATGCCTGATCATGTTAAATTTTTGCAATAGCTTGATTTTCCTCCACTTCATCATGTTCTACAATTTCATTAGTTTCTACATTGACTTTATCAGGTATTGATATCTGGTTGTCCTCATCAATTATGGATGTCTGATTTGCTTCATAACCTGTAGAAACCAGGTACATTTTCTTTAATACATGTCATTATAAAATTACAATAAGAAAATGTATAAAATTGCAAATAATTTAACACTGAAAAGTAACCGCTCACTCATGTGAGTCTCCACACCATAGCCTTCATTTTCAGCAATTTTTTATTTCATGCATTGTTTGCATTTTCACCATTGCCTATATTTGCTACATCGTGGATTACTGCATATTCTTTGTGTTGATTGTGATCTATGCATCTTTTCTGCAGATGTTCAGTCTTGATTTGTCCAACTTCATTAGTCCTGCTGGTAGTCATATACATGTGGTTCTGTGTTCAAAGGCAATCATATTGGCAATTCTTTTTGTTTTTTTGGCAATTTATAATAATTACATTTGTAACTTTCTTGTTTAGCCTCACCTCAGATACATATGGAGCTGTCAGCAGGTATGTGTAACTTCCTTCTGAAGCTTGATTGTTAAAAAAGTTCTTATTATTTGTGTAATGACAATATAATTTTCAAGTATTATCACAAAATATCAGTGCTATACCTTTAAATCTAGCATTTTGGCTTCCTAGTATGTCCATTTGTTGTAGCAAACTTGTATATGTACTGTTGCTATCCTGTGATAGATCCATCTGTCCCAAAATGTTTATATATTAATGTTAGTTGCATTATATTTTTCCTTTTTATTTTTTTATGGAGTATAAATTGTATAGAATTCATATCATTATTACAGTACCAAGAGATGCACAAGTTCATGCGTATGCTAATGTTTTTTGTGCTATCTTTGCTGTGTTTACCTGTTCTTGTGGCATCCAATCTGGTAATAGTTGCTTATGAATCTACATTTGACCATATCTACTTATTTCAACTTCAGACCTGCTCATTTGCATTTTCATGCTTAAAATTAACATAAAAATAAAATACAAAGATTTACCATTTTAGTTTTTTTAGATTTGCTTCTTTGTGTTTTTTTGTTGTTGTTACAGTTAGAAGTGTTTTTGTCAATCACAGTTTACCTAGTATTCTTCTGTGATGTTACTACCATCAAGGGTTGCATCCAAATTTCTCAATTTTCTATGTTTTGATTGTCCTCCGGGATCCATGGTTATATTGTCCCACATTGATAAATTTGCAATTAATATATATATTGGTAAAGCAGAAATAATGATTCACAAAAAAGTCTATACTAATGTAATGTACATTTTCTGTTTTAAACTTTATGCAATTTTTCCTAGGTTATAATTTTTTAGCACATAACTCTAGTGATTGGATGTACTAGATCCTACTGGTTATCAAAAGACCAAGAAATTATTATGTTGATTTGTTTCAAATCAACCACAAGAAACAATATTCCCAGAGAATCATAGTTGACAGAAGAAAACAAGATGACAACAAGTTGGGAGAAGATCAGATGCATTTTATTGCTTTGCGCATGACTACAATGCACAATTCAAATGTATGTATTGCATTAAACTAGTCTAGGTTATACACTTTTTCATCAAATTTTTATAGTGATTGGATGTACTAGATACTACGGGTTCTCAAAATGACTGAGAAATTTTTATGTTGATTTGTTTTGGTTCTACCACAAGAAACAATATTCTTAGGGAATCATAGTTGACAGAAGAAAACAAGATAATAACAAGTTGGTAGAAAAATTAGAAGAACAAGTAGAAAAAAGAAACATGAGGATTTTGCACTCTCAGATCCATTTGCATAGGCCAATTTGTCATTCCTCTCCTTTCTTTTTTGCTTCCACCGCCTCTCTGCAATCCTCCTCTTCTACGTTTTGTTTTTGGTTTTCTTGGAGACATAGGATACGTGTGAGACTAGATTTACTATTTCACTTTTTTAGGCTTAATTTTGGGCTCACAGTTTAGTTGGGCCAACACCGTGGCCAACCTCTCTCCTGTTTCAGTTTTTTGGTCTGGCCATAACGGGTTTGTAACATCAAAACTGCAGGCCCGTTAACGTTTTAGGTGGGCTGGCAATTCAAAAGTTACAATTAAATAGGCCAACAATAGACAACACACGATGAGAATCATATGGTCATAAGAATTGATTGAAATAGATTTTTTCAGTTAACTGTGCAAAAGACGATTCCTTCTAAATAAGGTTAAGGTTTTGCTATTGCATAGTCGAATGAAATTTTTACCTCTTAGTCACCTGAAGTTGCACTCTCAGTCACCTAAAGTTGCAGTGTATTAATTCCCCACTTGAAGTTGCACTAGTCATCTAAAATTGTAGTATAAAAAGTAACTGAAGATGAAGGAAAAAAACAATCGCATGTGCAATAATCACTCGCATAAGGGTAACACAGATAAAACTGGCGTTATCTCAGCATCATCTAAACCAAAGTTAATCAAGACTGTGCTGTTTTGTTTTCAGAAATCAAAATAGCATAGACTCCTATCATGCATAACAAGATTCAGCGAACCGCCTGTTAAGAATTCAGAGTGCAAATCGTTCTTAGTAATGCACTTGTATTCAAGTTTTAATACCATTTTGTCCCAAATTTCTGCCGTTTGCATGTTCAGTTGAGATCATATTATCAAGTGATATAACTACTAGTGAAAACAGCTCGTACAGAAAGCAAGCTCTAGCAAAAAAATGTAAGGTGCCGGTAAGCGGGTGGAGGAGGCCGTCGCTTAGGTCGGTGCCGTTGCCGCGCGGCACGCCGGAGCGCTCCCAGTTGCGGAGATGATCCGTGTAATCGAATAACCATCCCACCCGACCTGGCACTAGTCGATGCCGACTCTGCAGCCTACACTGCATTTACCTCACTCAAATCTGAAATCTGAGTTGCTTCTCTGTTGACTTCACTGTGTGCAGAACACAGTACTTGGATGCCATCTTGTTACTTGTTAGTTTTGCACGTCACCGTCAGTAAACAAATTTTGCCTCATGTAGCTGAAAAATATGCATCAGGCATGACGGAAACTCAGGTTAGCTCTGCTGGTGATGATGAAGTCAGAAATGGATTCTTCAGGCAGAAACCAAGCCGGCACACCACGGCCGGCGTCCAACAACTTCCTGACAAATCCACACGACCTTGACAACAACTTGTTACTAGTTAGTATTACATATGAACTAGTAATGATCATATGACAACTTGCAAATGTGGTTGGAATTTGTTCCCTCTTAATGTTGTTCTGTATTGATTCTCTCAAATCTTGGTGGGGCCATGTGCGGCCGGCCGCCCTGTACATACTGGTGGTACGGGCCTGGTCATTGGTGTATTGTGAAAGAGCTAATCTGCACGGACGGCGGCCCGTATCAAAAGAAAAACCTCGCCCAGCAACTGAAAGCTGCCGGCCATGGCTCGCGCTGCCCGCCTTCTGCTGCTCGCCGTTGCTGCCTCGCTCTGTTTGGCAGCAGTCGGTCAGGACGACAAGGTGCTGCCATTAAATCCCTCCTGCTCCACCACCGGCAATTACACCGCCGTTAGCCAGTACAAGAAGAACCTCGACGAGCTCCTCTCCGCCCTCTCCACGGCCGCCGGCAGCAACGGCTGGTTCAGCACCAGAACGGTGGGGACGGGGCCCGACCAGGTGTTCGGCCTCATCATGTGCTACGCCGACCGCAACGCGACGCAGTGCCAGGACTGCCTCGACAGGGCGCCCGCCGGGATTACGATGATATGCCCGTTCAGCAGGACGGTGCGCGCCAACTACGACGCGTGCCTGCTCCGGTACTCGGACGTGACATTCTTCAACATCGCCGATTTCACCATCTCGTTCAACGTGTATGCTAATCTCTACGTCGAGAACATGACCAGCATGGACGGCGCGCGGTCGCAGCTGATGAACCGGCTCGCGCAGAGGGCCGGCGACGAGGACCTGCGGTTGGACAACGGCGGCCTGCCGTACACGGACTCGCTGCTCGGCACGCAAGCGATGTACGGGCTGGCGCAGTGCACGAGGGACTTGGCGCCGAAAGAGTGCACCAACTGTCTTTCCAACTACGCCGGGAAAATGAGCCGGATTTTCCCCAACAACAGCGGAGGTGCCATCAAGGGCTACAGCTGCTACCTCAGGTACGAGCTTCGTGCGTTCGACATCACCTTGCCACCGCCAGCACAAGGTTAGCCGTATACCACTGAACAATACGCACGCAATATTACTGTCTGAGACGGCCTAAAATGAATTGTTGCTGTTGATAAAATGAAATTCCCCACAGAAGGCGCACCTTCCCCTCGGTCTCCACAGGACTGGTGGCCGGCCTGTCCGTCGGTTCTGTCTCCTTGATCGTTCTGGCTCTGTCAATATGGCTCCTCTTGCGCCGACGACGAAATCACACCAGGCAGACGAGGGAGCAAGAGCTGCAAGAGGGCAACATCTTCGAGGATGAGACGGCCATGGAAGACGACTTCGAGAAAGGGACAGGACCCAAGCGATTTCTCTACAGCGAGTTGGCCGTTGCCACTGACAACTTCTCCGACCACAATAAGCTTGGCGAAGGAGGATTTGGCTCAGTGTACAGAGGGTTTTTGAAGGAATTGAACCTTCATGTGGCTATCAAGAGAGTTTCCAAAAGCTCCAAACAGGGGAGGAAGGAGTATGCCTCCGAGGTGAGGATCATAAGCCAGCTGAGGCATCGGAACCTCGTGCAGCTCATCGGCTGGTGCCATGGCGGCGGGGAGCTGCTTCTCGTCTACGAGCTGATGCCCAACGGCAGCCTCGACACGCATCTTCACAGCGCCAAGAACAACGTGTTGCCATGGCCACTCAGGTACGCATTCTGGTTCCGCCATTGCACACGAGGAGCATAAGCATAGGCATAGCGTATCACTCCCCAAATGCTTTCGGTTTAAGCTGATAGTGTGATACTCTACTATCCTCAGGCATGAGATTGTGCTCGGATTAGGCTCCGCCCTGCTCTACCTGCACCAAGAGTGGGAGCAGTGTGTCGTGCACAGGGACATCAAGCCGAGCAACATCATGCTGGATGCATCCTTCAACGCCAAGCTTGGCGACTTTGGGCTTGCGAGGCTCGTCGACCACGGCCGAGGATCACACACAACGGTGCTCGCGGGCACGATGGGGTACATGGATCCCGAATGCGTGATCACTGGCAGAGCCAACGCTGAGTCGGACGTGTACAGCTTTGGCATCGTGCTGCTTGAGATCGCCTGTGGCCGACCGCCTATTGTGCCACGGAATGAGGAAGACACGATCCACCTTGCCCAGTGGGTCTGGGATGCATACGGGAAGGGAAGGATTCTTGATGCGGCTGATGCCCGACTGAAGGGAGAGTTCAACGGCCAGGAGATAGAGCGCGTGATGGTCGTCGGGCTCTGGTGCGCGCACCCAGATCGTAACTTGAGGCCATCTATCAGGCAGGCCATCAACGTGCTGCGGTTCGAGGCGCTGCCGCCGAGCCTCCCTGCAAGGATGCCGGTGGCAACATTCATGCCACCGGCTGATACTTTCAGTTGTACGTCTTCGGCCGTCACAGGGGTCAGCAGCAGCACTGGCACTATTCAATCAAGCTCGACTGAGACATCTTCGTTGCAGAAATGACAGCAGATCGATGCTTTTACATAAGATTAGTTGTAGTATCAAATTTGGTGGGCCTGGGTGAGGGTCATATACCGCCATAGGCTACCGATTGAGAGTAGCTAGGTGGAGATATAATATACTAAGATATATGTAAAAATTTTATACTGTAATTTGAGTATCACATATAAAGAAATGTGAAGATCCACTCGCTATAAAAACCAGGGTGACTATGGGTAAAGTGGTACAAGTTTATGCAGTGCTATATAATCATGAATTCATGCCAGTCTTCTGAATTGGAGACTACGGAACCAGTGGAGGTTTTTATCCACTATACGAGTGCTCAGTAGGCTTCTAAATTAATGATCTAAAATTCTTTCAAAACCTAATAATAAAATCTTATTTTCTATAAATCAAGAGAAAAAGAAAGAGAAAGAAGATGAGCATATAGTGTAATAACGCTTGATGATTACTTTTGTATTCACTTTTGCTATTATTTTCCCTTGTTTAGGAGTATGTTAGTCTGGAGTATAGCTAGGATCTGGCGGAGTCTACCTGGATGGATTGAAATACTATCCAAATGGAATACCGTAGACTCGGAATACATCGAGTACGAGGTGGACACCCTGTGTGGAGGTCGGGTGAAGCAGGAATCGTCCTTGATGAACCCGAGTATACGATTGGGTGTAGCTATATTGTCTTTGTTTTTAGATAGATAGTAGTTAGAATCTTTTCATTTCTAAATATTGTCATATTCGAGCCCTTGAGCGTTGTAATAAACTTTAGATTATTGTAATATCATATTCTGTATCTAATTATTATTCTACTACAACACTGATTGGTTTATTATTCCTTAGAACGATATTCGATCGGCTAAAACAAATAATAATCTGTTGACTAACATTTTTACCCTGTAGTAAAAATGCGGGTCGTCACATGTGTGTATCATGTTCATGAATACAGTATCCAATTGATTTTTGACTGATGTAGACGACAAAAGTTGCAAACACAACTGCAGAAACAAAATTACGGCTATTAACACTGGGAAAGATTTATTTATTATTGTCCCACCAGACAAAAGGGACCTCAGAAAAGTCGATTATCAACCCTTAATTCACAGAGTATATGTGCCATTTTTTCTGTTTCAATCATTTACAGCGACGCTTCCCCCACCTTACTAAACCCACCCAGCCTCTTCAGTCTCCTTTGCCTTCTTCCATAGGATCAGAATATCGGGGAAATACAATCAAGGGTCCTCCATATACCGCATTTGGTACTAAACAGCAGTAGCAACTGGAGTGTCAGGGTGCGCACCCCATTCGAACCACGGCCAACTTGCCCGTTTTGTGACGTGTAGCCCCCTTGCGCTAAGTTATCGCGCGAGCGCTCCTCGCATGAGACCCGAAGCCTTCGGTCCGCGCGGCGCCAGGCAGTTAGCGCAAGAAGTCCAGAAGAGAGACGACAAGACAGAGAGACGAGGTGCAGCAATGCAAGTTTTCTATGCAGAAAAAGGCAGCAACTTGTTCTTCTCTGTGATAAAAGCACTGCACCGTTTTTGGTCCTCCCTTCGGTCCAGCCAAGGCACATCCCTATGAGAAACTAAGTCCGCGTGTGGCTGTCCTGCAAGAAGGAAAAGAAACGGCACGAAAACCGAGAAGCGAGCAGCAGTGGCGTTCACGTTCGTCGGTTCAGCCGTCCGCGCGGGGTTGCTCGGCTCGGTCTCACCAGCAATCAGGCACGCAGAAGAGATCGAAGCAGCCACGCAGAGCCATCGCGCGGTGGCAGAGTGCGCCAGGGGTGCTCGCGCGGTGCGGGAGCGCTCGCACGATAGCCGAGCATGCAAGTAGGTCAATACCGGAACTTTGAACGCGTAGGGGCTACATCTAGCAAAACGGCGCGTGAGGGGCCAGATTGGCCGTAAATCCCCCCCCCCCCCCATTCGGTTCATATACTGCAACGTCCGTTTGCCAAGGCGATGGAGGCCCTAAAATGAGAACAGAGGTTTTGGCAACACAATTTACCATCAGCAAAGGAAATCTTGTGAGCTAAAGGCTGCGATCAACTCGGCTGCAGGCTGCGGGCTTCTTGAAGCTGCTACAGTGTTTTTTGCGGAAGCCGCAGCTTCCAGGCGAAGCCGACATGCTCCACGCGAAGCCACGGACGGAAGCATTATGAAGCAGCTAGCGTTAGGGTTGGACCGACGCTCCCCCTAAATCGAACCCCCCTGGAATGCGAGTGCCCCGTCGCCGCCACCCGCGAGTGCCGGCTATCCGCCCCCCGCCGGCCGGCGTGGCGAGCGAATCGCCGCTGCCAGTCGCCTCCCCGCCCTCCCTCCTCCGTGGCCGTGCCCCTCCGGTGCGGCCTCCCGCGGCGGGGAACGCAGATCCGCGAGGACCTAGTGCCGCGCCGGATCCGCAAGGGAGACGGCCTGTCCCCGTGCGAGGTCCACGTCGTCGTCGCCGGCCAAGCTCCGCATCGCCATCCCCGTGCAAGGTCGGCGTGGAAGGTCGCCATCCCCGTGGAAGGTCCCCGTGCAAGGTCGCCGCCTCCGAGGAGGGGAGGGCCCAAGCGCGCAGCCCGGCGTGCGTGCTGTCAGGAACAAGCGGCGACGCTTGAAGCACCAGCCGAGCTCCCCCTTGCATCGGCGCACCAAGGAACGGCGGCTGGAGGTATGGTCCTTGCCGAGATGTAACTCTACTCCTTGTACCAATACAGAACTTGTCTCAGTATCAGTTTGCTTGTAATTTGTACACTTTGTTCCCCTTAGTATGTGCGTAGGCAGGAATGAGTTTGCCTCTTAAACACAACATTGTTGCTATCGTAATAAACATCATCTCCAGAAATGAAACGCGCTTAACTTCCACCATGTAAGTAGTTTTGAGGATCAATGGTGGCAGTGCAATTGTTTTTTCAGTCTATAGTGTTGTATTACGGGTCAGTTACAATTTAGACATTTCTGAGGGTGAGATGGTTGCCTTGCCCGCAGATGGCACCTGCGATTTGGACCGATGACATGACGAAGGTTTTCCTGGAAGTATGTGCGGAGGAGGTGGAGGCACACAATCGCCCGTTCTCACGGTTGAACACGCAGGGCAAGCAGAACCTTCTCCGGAAATTTGCCGAACGAACTGGGGTGCAGTACGCACCTAAACAGATGAAGAACAAATGGGAGCAACTTTCGCGTGATTACAACAAATGGAAAATTTTGAAATTTCATGCCACGGGCCTTGGGGTCGATCCATCGACAGGCAACATTGAGGCGAGTGATGACTGGTGGGCAGCTGCGGGTAGAGTAAGTATCAATTGTAAAGTGCGCTTCTGCTCTCATTACACCTGTGAGATGACATCATGCATTGCAGGGAAAGACCGAGATGAGAAAGTTCAGGTCCATTGTAGACAATCACGAGGCCCTCCTAGAAATTGTGTTCGGGAACACCACCATCAGCAGTGACTGTGCATTCGTGCCGGGTGTGGATGACCTCAACGTCGACATCGACGACCTCGACGACACCCAAGGAGGAGAGGGCAGCAGCATGCCTTCTCTGTTGCAGACCCCTGGCAGCAGCAGGCCTTCCCCTTCGCAGACCCCTCGCAGCAGCAGGCCTTCCCCTTTGCAGACCCCTGGTGCGTCGGGGCGGTCCTCTGGGAGCAAGCGGCCATGCCCTGCACCGTTGCCACCTTGCAGCGCATGTAAGCGCACTGATCGTGACACGACTATGAAGCGCATGGTTGACCTATACGAAGGCGAGTTGAGATTGCGGTCCGGAAGCGGAGGCTCGGCCACTACTGTGACATCCCCTACACTAGACCCCGAAAGGCAAGACTTCCATCATTTGATGACACTGGTGGTAGAAGCAGGTGCGCACCAAGGAAGCGATGAGCTCTACTACGCTTCGCAGCTCTTCATGAATGCCCAGTGCCGCCACAGCTTCTCCTTCATGACCACGAATGAGGCTCGTCTCGACTGGATCAGGCGTACTTGGGAACGACTTCGAGATAGGCTGTGAGGAGTACGGTTTCGGTTGAGTGTTTAGTGGACTTGCGGAGCGTTCTCGGTTGAGTGTTCAGTGGTATGGTCGATTGTTTTCGGTTCAGTGTTTAGTCGTATTGTTGAGCGTTGTCGTTGTCGTATTGAACAATAATGCTATCATGTATTGAACTTCGTATGTATTGAATTCCTTATTTGTGAACTTCTTTTGTGAGTGCCAATATCGCCGCCGCTTCATTTCTTTCGGGTCGAAATTGCTGGCTGGCTGCATTGGCCGTCCGGCCGCTCTTTGCCGCCTGGCTGGCCGGCCTGGCCGTCTTGGCCGGCCGCCGGTCTTTGGCTGGCCGCCTCGGTCGGCTGGCCGGCTGGCCGCCGCTTGGCGTGCTATTCTTTGTTATTCTTTGTTTGTGCAGTCATGGTTCCATTTGTAACAAATGCGGTTGTTGTTTGTGCAGTCATGGTTCCATTTGTAACAAATGTTTTTGCTGTGTGTGCAGTCATGGCAGGCGACGGCATGGCTTTCCCCTATATGCTAGCAGCGGCTGCCATGTACTACGCTGACGATACGGATGATGACGAAGAGGCTGTTCAGGTACCAAGCATGCCGAAAGTAACTGGAATGCAGTGGGTATCGGGACAACTAGCGAACACGACGCGATGCCACGACATGTTCAGGATGGAGCCACATCTATTTGAGGCGCTGCATGATCTGCTCGTTGCAAATTACGGTCTTCGCTCAAGTCGGGAAATGTGCTCTACGGAAGCATTAGGCTTTTTTTTGTGGACTTGCGGATCCCCGCAACCGCAGCGGCAAGCTACGAACCGATTTGAGCACTCAGCGGGAACTATAAGCGCAAGGTTCCATGATGTCCTTACATGTCTTGTGTCATTAGCGGTGACAAAGATCGCACCTTTAGATCCAACGCACCAGCGGTGCACCCCGCTACAACTACCAAGATTTTCGCCTTTTACAATTGCATAGGAGCTATGGATGGCACTCACATCAAGTCATTGTTCCAAACGAGGAGAGGGACGGTATTACAATGTAAAAGGATTCACTAGTCGAATGTGCTCGCCATTTGCGACTTGGACTGTCGCTTCATGTTGTGTGTGTTGGATGGTCGGGTCGGCGCATGACGCCGGATCCTAAAGGACACGAGGACAAGTACGAGACCGCTTCCCACATCCCCAAGGTTGTATGACAGTTTTTACATCTGAGTAATGCATGCTTTCTCACTCTTGTACTAACCAATATTTTTGGTTGCAGACAAGTACTACCTTGTGGACTCCGGTTATGCCAACCGGTTGGGTTATTTAGCTCATCGCGCGAGCGGTACCATGTAGGCAGCTTCCAAAATGGTGGCCAACCACACGGGATGCATGAGGCTTTCAACCATCGTCACTCCCAGTTGTGCAATGTCGTCGAGCGTGCGTTCGGCATGTGCAAGGGCAAATGGCGGATCCTTCACAAGATTCCGAACTACAAGGTTCCCGACCAATGCAAAATCATTACAGCTTGTATGGCGTTGCACAACTTCATCATTGACGCCAAGTCTGGCGTGTGGCCTGCCGGGAACGTGGCAGCCCACACATACCACCCCTCCAACCTTCCGGACGCCGCGAACGCTGACCTCATGACCATCACACGTGACTTCATAGCATCGTCGTTCGCGGTTTAGACTACTCGTGTCGCCTCTCTGTTTTATGTAGTTGTTCGTTCTTATGTCGTGTCGTACCAAATTGTTTCGTAAGCTATTTCCATGAAATGAATGTCGTTATTTTTCCAAAGAACGTCATTAGTCCATGCAAAAATGTTGCGTTCCTAAGTATCCGCTTATACTACCATTACTTGCACCATTTCAGCAGCTACAGTACTATCCTTCACCGCTCTGATACCTTCTTCACCGCTCTGATGATTTTTCAGCCTCTCTGATGTTTTAAGCCATAAGCCTTCAGCTTTCAGCCATACCGATCGGGGCCAAAGTCCAAGGTAGTCTTACCAAAGCTCATACACATGTTGTCACACCAGTGCTGCAAGGGGTCACAAGGGGTTGATCAAGTGATACCTGATGGCAAATCATGTTGTAAATAATGTGGTATAAGCAAATATTCAGATTTAATTCCAACATCATGAAACATATTTTAAACACATTTCTAGCAGTATATAAATGACAGAAATTACATATAAACATATAATTCTACCATGCCATTTATACCAGAAACACATGAAACAGTATTACTATTGAAATAATATTACTGCTGAAATGAGCATGTAAAGCATTCTCATGAACAGGGAATCAATTATAATAGCCTAGAGCTCAGTTTTAATTGATACTTTGCTCTCAGAAGCAGAAATGCTCAAGAATTAATCCTGGCCTTCTCAATACTATTGTCAAAACTCTTCTTAGAATTGATATGATAGCCTGAATTAGAATGTAAGTTCTAAAATATGCTTTACTAGACTATCACAAGATTTTGCATCTACAAAATAAAGCAGATAACTGTCGGTTGACACACCAAAAGAAATATTTCATAAAACAGTACTCAGTCTATTAAGAAGCTGTAACCGAACCATATAGATAAACGAACACAGATTCTTAAGGACAGCAGGTAAACAAAAGTGAAATGCTAACAACTGCAGAGTACTGAAAAGACTAGAAATAATATAACTGATGTGAAACAGCCCTACTGAGTGAACAACCAACATGCTAGGATCAAGTGAAAACAGTAAGCATCACTAATAGAGCTCAATTCTAACCAGTTTGATCACATCAAACTCAGAAATAGACAAGTTTCATCATAAAGTTTTAAACCAAGCCCACTAGCAAACAATGTCTCCCAGTACTAGAGCATATATCAGAGATTAATAAACTAGCACAGCTCATAATGTTTGCAATTAGAAAAACTGAAATACTCATAGTGCGGACGGCACTCAAAGCTATCTAGAAGGGAACTAAGCCGGCGGTAAGCAAACCACCGACAAGAACCCAGGTAAGGCACACTCGAAGATGCTGACCCAGAAAACCTAGCGCCCCACTATGCCGTAGTGAGAGGGCGTGGTCGTCGGAGATACAGTGCTCACCTTTGCCTTTCGAGACACACCGAATCGACAAATCCAGGTGAAGGGAATGCCGCACAAGAACACCGAGAAGCACTGACCTAGTGCTCCTTGCCACCAAGCACCAAGGACCACATTCCATAGAGCACCACCGAGATTAACGGTTATGCAGCGGAGAAGAAGACCCAAGGACCAAGCTCCAAAGCCAAATTGGGAAGAAAAGACTAGATTGAAGAGATAGCTCACTCAAGTTTTCACCGATACATCTCATGGAGGAGGCAACCTCCTTTTATAGACGAGAGGAGGAGAGGAATATGAGATCAATGTGGTGGCCACCAACGGCCAGAGTCGAGGCTCCTGGAGTCCTGGGCCACAAACGCCACCAGCGCAGCCACCTCTCCCTGCTGAAGCCACCGCCACCAAGGAGACCGGATCCACCAAATGAACCGCCGCACGAGAGGAGACTAGGTCTCCTCCCCTTATCTCTTCAGGTGGCCCCACCGACAGGTGGGCCCATTTTTTCCTTTCCTTTTCTTTTCTTTTCCAATTGAGAAATTATCAAAATGCCCTTGGAAATACAATAGCCCCCACCAATTTGTGATCGGTAGACGTAGTAGTCGAAGACTTGTGATCAGTAGTCATAAATTTTGCAGTCTGTTATCGTAGTCGTAGGCTTTGTGGACTATTGTCATAGTCGTAGACTTCACAATCTGTTGTTATAGTCGTAGACTTCGCAGACTGTTGTCATAGCTTGTTGTTTGAAGTAGTTTCAGAAGCTTTTTTTTATTATACCTATCAAATAATTCATCAAGTTGAAACCATTGAAATCAAATGAGTTGTAGAGCTCTTTTTATTATATTTACTCATATGCTATGTAGCTTTGATCATGACTAGTTATAATTAATTTGCTACATTTGAACTAAAGTATGATATGGCGGAATACTTTGACTAGATTGATTATAGTTATTACTTTGTAATGTTCATCTAAAAGGATTAACTTGATTGTGAATCTTAGTTTAAACCTTGGCTACGAGGCTCATATGTTTCATATTATAATCTTTTTATGTTACTCATTCTGGTATGTTGTGAGAAAAAATGAGAATTTTTTTTGAAAAGATGTATGCTTCAAGCATGCTATAGGTAAACAAAAATAAAAATCACAAAAAGTACACAAATGAAAAGAAGTATGCTTCAAGTGTGCACCATTGATAAGAAGTATGCTACAAGCATGCCATCATAAATAGAAGTATGCTACAAATATGCCATATGCTTAAGAATTGACAGTGCATCAATAGATTGTTAAATGAGACTACTAGCCCATCTAGATTTAAAGTTTGCTTCACTTTTAGGTTTTGACTTTCAATTGTGATATCTCAATGTGCTCTTTATAATTAGTTTAGCCATTGTTGAGATGCCTGTCATTGATATAAATCATTTAATCATGTTGAAAAGCTTGTTTTGACCTTGCTATATGAAATATAACTTTGTATGATCTAGGTAGCCTTGCTAAAAAAGATGGCTTGGTCAAAATTTTAAATTAATATAAAGTGACTTGGATAATCTACAAAACTTCTTAATTTTTATTCTCATTGCTCCTTAGAATTATTCTTTCTCTGAGGTTCTTGATGATTACATTGCCAAAGGGGAAGAGAAATTGGAGAGAAATTTTCTAAAACTGCTTCTCCTGTGTTGAGGGGGAGTTTATGAGTCTTTGCCAAGTTATGGTTTGTCAAATTCTTTTCTCTGCAGCTTTGAAAGTTTCTTTTCGCAAAGTTTGTTTTTCTTTAAAAAATCAACTCATTCGAGCAATTTTAAGGTGTTGTCAATATATTCATCAAGAGGGAGATTGTTGGACCATGTGGAATGGTCATGATTTTAGTGATGATGAATAATTGATGTTTGGGTTGCATTGAAATTTTCATTTGTAAAAGCTTTGGTCAATGCGTTTTTGTAAAACTAGAATTCAGGTTTAGCGGTTTGACTGGATTGTATTGGGTAGTCTGACTGGTTGGTTTCGACTATGCTCGATAGTCGGTGATCTGAATGACCTTGTGATTAGGCAGTCTGATCGGCAGACTTCGACCACAGTCGGAAGTTCGAGAGTTTACAAGCACGATATTTTGACCATGGCATTTCGACTATAGCATTTTGACCACAGTAGAATGACACGGTATTTCAATCACAACATTTTGACCATGACAGAACAACCATACCAGGTCAATGATGGTAAACTATAGCGAACCGGTCATAAGCAACAGTTAACCGGTCGTAGCTACAATACCTTTTTGATTGTCGTAGCTACAGTACCTTTTCAATTGTCATAGCTACAGTACCTTTTCGATTGTCGTAGCTACAATACTTTTTGATTGTCGTAACTATAGTGCTTTGCCATGGTCGTAGCTACAATGTTTTTGATAGCCGTAGACTTTGCAGTCGGTGGTCTAGACTTTGCGGTTCATAGCCGTAGACTTTGCTGATCGGTATTCGAAGACTGTACGGTCGGTAGTCGTAAACTTTACAGTCGATAGTTGCAGACTTTACTTATCGGTACTCTAGACTTTGTAATTGGTAGTCGAAGACTTTATGATCGGTGGTCGAAGACTTTGTGATTGGTAGTCGTAGACTTCACGGACTGTTGTCATAGTCGTAGACTTCGTAGTCTATTATCGTAGTCGTAGACTTCGCGGGCTGTTGTCATAGTCGTAGATGTCGCAGTTTGTTGTCGTAGTCATTGACTTTGCGGACTGTTGTCATGGTCGTAGACTTCGCATCTGTTGTCATAGTCGTAGGCTTTGTAATATGTTGTCTTAGACTTTACAATCAGTAGTCGAAGGCTTTGTGATTGATTGCCGTAGGCTTTATGGTCAGTACTCGTAGGTTTCGAGTGCTTTAATTCTTGTAATTTTCGAATACCTTGAGTACTGGCTGGTCGAATACTCGATCTAGGAGTGCTACGATGCTTGTGTTTTTTGAGTGTACTGAGTGGTCGAAATTCCCGAATACTCGTGGGTTTCGAGTACTCTTTGGGCAAGCAATTTGACCGGCCTGTGCATGGCAGTCATGTCAGTCATACTAAATAGTCTAAGGTTGATTTCTGAAGAGTGTGGAAATTGTGGTTGTGGATAACCTGGTTCGTAGTTGATGGATGGTTAAAGATGTGGTTTGCATGTATGGACTGATATCGGTCAAATTGAGGAGAACTTATGCCGAGAGAAAGTTCTTTGGTCTTTGAATGTGCAGGTTGGCGTAGAGACGATCATGGTCGGTGATGAGGAGGATCAGGACTAAGAGAGGAAAATTTGAGGTCCAAACGATCGAAAATGTCATAATGTGGTCGGGCTCACGTTGGAGCACATGGAGATCAAAGGTGGGTGATGTGTGGACTAATGTCGATTAAGTTAGGGAGAACTTGTGCCGAGGAAAACGTTCTTTGGTCTTTACATGTGCAGATTGAGTGTGAAGACAATCATGATTGGTGACGAGGAGGACCGGGACTAGGAGGGAGAAATATGAGGTTCAAGCGGTCGAAGATGTCACGAGGTGGTCGAGTTCACATTGGAACACGTGTAGATCAAGGTAGATGATGCGTGAAGAAGCTACGTGTGGTGCGGTCCTGGAGACTTCATCACGTGATGAGATTGAAAGATGTTATGGAAAAAGTCCATAACTCGGAAGGTTTAGAGATATTGAAAAATCCGTGTTTGGAAGAGTTTTGAATTTCTTGATATTCGGAAGAGATAGGATTTCGTGTTCGTATTTGATGGGGACACGATTTTGGGCTCTAGCATATAAAAGCAGTGAGAGGCTAAGTGTTTTAGCCGTGGCTTTTGAGGAGACTTTTTGTGCTAGAGTTTGAGGGGTGACGTGAGGGCGCTTTGTAATCACAAATATGATATAGAAGTAAAATATCAGACCTGATCTCAAAGAAAGAAATCACCGCCGACGTTGTCTCGTTGTCTCAATTGAAGTGCGGCGTATTTTTCTGAGCATCGTTTTGCTGTGTCCTTGGCGGCGCACTAACACATCACGATCTTGCGATTTATGAGCACGGTGTCTTTGGTCATCGATTCAATCCAACCGAGCAGAGCACGGTGTTGTATTCAGCTTGTTTTCGTTCCGAGCACATCGGTGTCGAAGCGTTCGAATCTTTCGAGTTGAGGAAGATTTCGACTACGTGCAAAGGAGATCAAACGAGCAGTCAAGCGAGCGGTCAAAACCTTCATCGAGCACATGAAAAAGGGTAAAGCGAGCGGTCGAGCGATCGTTCGATCGTTTGCGGCCGAAATCTATATTTGGTAAATTAGGTTGCTTGTCTTCTGGTTTAAGATTTGTTTTTAGGTATCAAAAAGCGGAGGCAATTATTCACCTCTTCTGATTACGGTATACAATCCTACAATATTCTTGTCAGAGCATGCAAATCGTTCTTTGTTATGCATTTGTATTGAAGTTTCAACACCAATTTGTCCCAAATTTCTGCCGTTTTCATGTTCAGTTGAGATCATAATATCATCGAGTGATCTAACTACTAGTGAAAACAGCTCTTACATAAAGCAATCTCTAACAAAAAAAAATGTAAGGTGCCGGTAAGCGGGTGGAGGAGGTCGTCGCTTAGGTCGGTGCCATCGTCGCGCGGCACGTCAGAGCGCTCCCAGTTGCGGAGATGATCCGTGCAATCGAATAACCATCCCACCCGACCTGGCACTAGTTGATGCCGACTCCGCCTCTGGCCATGGCGGAGGCTGCGGCGGCTGCTCCCCAGCCGTAAAAAAACGAGTCTGGTGGAGAGCAGTGGCAAAGAAATCCGAGCGTACGGTACGGGTTTACTACAACCACGGCGGAGGTTGCCGGAGTGCATGTAGGCACCGGCGTGGTGCCGGAGAAGGGGGAGATTTTGTAGAGGATATTGTTATCATGGGAGTTCTTTAAAAATAACTTGGCCTTCTTCAAACCATTCGATCCATTCATTATAGGCGTCCCACATTAATGCATCAAGAAAGCGGCGTAGGAAATATGTTCGGATTCACCCTTTATAAAATATAACTATTCAAAGTGATCTCTTTTTTGGATTGAAATTATTTTTCGCGATCCAAATAGGGGTTTATTTTGATAATGTACCTTTCTAAACGGTGAATCCACAAAACTTGCCCGCACTGCTTTCCCCTAATCTAAGCCGCCTATATCTGATAGAACGGACGCCATAACTACCCCTTCTCAGTTCACCCAAAACCCCACCTATTCCGCGCCACGGCGGCGTCCGCATGCCCTCCGGCGACCTCCGCCGCCGTCGCCGCGATAGGAGTTATCTCGCCACACATGCTCGGCTGCTTGCCCATCGTCCTCCACCAATGTCGTCGTCTGCCTCGGTCGCTCAAATGAAAGAGATCAATCCATTCTCCGTGCCCGTGGTACGTACGTACGGAGATATCTTATTTTATTGCTCATGTGCTAGCGAACTGACTTTTCAGTTTCCGACAACGAATCGCAGGCAGGTGCGCGCCATTGTACTTACTGATTCCTTGCAACTCTGTACTACTTACGTGTTCCTTAGAAACGATGTAGAATTTTTATGCACGTTTTTACCTGGTCTTTGTGCAAAAGGGAAAAAAGATTTCCTCCCCTGCAAGGATGTGAACTGTAGCTGTGTGAGATTTTAACTTGTGTTAGCATCATGCGTGCCGACAATTTCAACTCTGTTTCCATCGTATCAAATGGAGGACGGACTTTTCAGATGCAGAAATTTCTGGAAGGGAAAACGCGTTTCTACGACCCTACCGGAGCTAACCAGCTCAAACAGGACGACTATTGTTACTTGATCAACTCACTCAAAACGTGACAATAAAAGTTAAAAACCTTGATCAGCTGCACGATTCTGAAAGAAAATTCAGGGTAAGTTGAGCATAAGGGCGTTCGGTTCCTCGGCTACCAACGGCGTCACCAGCCATCGGCTATGGCTCGCGCTGCCCGCCTTCTGCTGCTCGCCGTTGCTGCCTCGCTCTGTGTGGCAGCAGTCGGTCAGGACGACAAGGTGCTGCCATTTAATCCCTCCTGCTCCACCACCGGCAATTACACCGCCGACAGCCAGTACAAGAAGAACCTCGACGAGCTCCTCTCCACCCTCTCCACGGCCGCCGGCAGCAACGGCTGGTTCAGCAAGAAAACGGTGGGGACGGCGCCCGACCAGGTGTTCGGCCTCATCATGTGCTACGCCGACCGCAACGCGACGCAGTGCCAGCACTGCCTCGACGGGGCGCCCGCCGGGATCACGACGATATGCCCGTTCAGCAGGACGGTGGGCGCCAACTACGACGCGTGCCTGCTCCGGTACTCGGACGTGACATTCTTCGACACCGCCGACCGCACCTACAACGCCGATGTCAACATCTCGTTCTACGTGTATACTTCCCCCTACGTCGAGAACATGACCAGCATGGACAGCGCGCGGTCGCAGCTGATGAACAAGCTTGCGAAGAGGGCCGGCGACGACAACCTGCGGTTGGACAACGGCAGCCTGCCGTACACGGACTCGCTGCTCGGCACGCAAGCGATGTACGGGCTGGCGCAGTGCACGAGGGACTTGGCGCCGAGCGAGTGCACCAACTGTCTTACCAACTACGCCGAGGAACTGAGGCAGATTTTCCTCAACAACAGCGGAGGTGCCATCAAGGGCTACAGCTGCTACCTCAGGTACCAGCTTGGTGCGTTCGACATCACCTTGCCGCCGCCCCGGTCACCGCCACCATCGTCTCCGCCGCCGCCAACGCCACCATCGTCTCCGCTACCGCCACCGCCAGGTTAGTCGTATACCACTGAACAATACGCAATATTACTGTCTGAGACGGCCTAAATTAATTCGTCTTTGCCACACATCCTTACGGGAACCTGATGAATGAATTTCCCACAGAAGGCGCACCTTCCCCCTCGGTCTCCACAGGACTGGTGGCCGGCCTGTCCGTCGGTTCTGTCTCCTTGATCATTTTGGGTCTGTCTATATGGCTCCTTTTGCGCAGACGACGAAGTCACACCAGACAGACGAGGGAGCAAGAGCTGCAAGAGGGCAACATCTTCGAGGATGACACGGCCATGGAAGACGACTTCGAGAAAGGGACAGGACCCAAGCGATTTCTCTACAGCGAGTTGGCCGTTGCCACTGACAACTTCTCCGACCACAACAAGCTTGGCGAAGGAGGATTTGGCTCAGTGTACAGAGGGTTTTTGAAGGAATTGAACCTTCATGTGGCTATCAAGAGAGTGTCCAAAAGCTCCAAACAGGGGAGGAAAGAGTATGCCTCCGAGGTGAGGATTATAAGCCGGCTGAGGCACCGGAACCTCGTGCAGCTCATCGGCTGGTGCCATGGCGGCGGGGAGCTGCTTCTCGTCTACGAGCTGATGCCCAACGGCAGCCTCGACACGCATCTTTACAGCGCCAAGAACAACGTGTTGCCATGGCCACTCAGGTACGCATTCGAGCAGTGGTGGAGGGAGGGGTGCTGGTGGGGCCTTGGCTCCTTATGATCCCAAATTTTGCATTTTAGCTATTTAATTAGTTCAATAAAATTTAATAGTTGGAATTTGCTAAATGGTACTCAAATGTTTTTGTCTGTGTGTACTCAATTTTTTACCCATTAGATATTGTTTTTGTTTGTGTTTTATGGTTTTGAGTTTGTGATTTTTTTTCTCTGGGTCAACAGTTTGATAATAGATTAATCAATTTGTTTAGTGTCGACGAGAGCAGCAACATGAATGATTAAGTAGGATTTTTGTATAGTTTTTTTTGTTATTTTCCTTATAGTTTGTTTTGTTCCTTAGTTTTACAAAGTATCATATTATTTTCACATAATTTGATTTGTGTAAAACTAGTGTATAATTGATGGAAAAATGTTGTGTAGAAAAGAATAAAATGTATTAGTTGTATTGTATGACTTATGATACTCTACTATCCTCAGGCATGAGATTGTGCTCGGGTTAGGCTCCGCCCTGCTCTACCTGCACCAAGAGTGGGAGCAGTGTGTCGTGCACAGGGACATCAAGCCGAGCAACATCATGCTGGACGCATCCTTCAACGCCAAGCTCGGCGACTTTGGGCTTGCGAGGCTTGTCGACCACGGCCGAGGATCGCACACGACGGTGCTCGCCGGCACGATGGGTTACATGGATCCCGAATGCATGATCACCGGCAGAGCCAACGCCGAGTCGGACGTCTACAGCTTTGGCGTCGTGCTGCTTGAGATCGCCTGTGGCCGATGGCCTATTGTGTCTCAGAATGAGGAAGACACGATCCACCTTGCCCAGTGGGTCTGGGATGCATACGGGAAGGGAAGGATTCTCGATGCGGCCGATGCGCGGCTGAAGGGAGAGTTCGACGGCCAAGAGATGGAGAGCGTGATGGTCGTCGGGCTCTGGTGCACGCACCCTGATCGTAGCATGAGACCATCTATCAGGCAGGCCATCAACGTGCTGCGGTTCGAGGCGCTGCCGCCAAGCCTCCCTGCAAGGATGCCGGTGGCAACATTCATGCCACCGGCTGATACTGTCAGTTGTACGTCTTCGGCCGTCACATCGGTCAGCAGCAGCTCTGGCAATACTCAGTCCGGCTCGACTGAGACATCTTCGTTGCTGAAATGACAACAGATCGATGCTTTTGCATAAGATTAGTTGTAGCATCATGTTCACGAATACAGTATCCAATTGATTTTTGACTGATGTAGTCCACAAAAGTTACAAACACAACTACAGAAGCAAAAATACGGCTATTAACACTGGCAAAGATTTATTTATTATTGTCCCACCAGAGAAAAGGGACCTCAGAAAAGTCGATTATCAACCCTTAATTCACAGAGTATATGTGCCATTTTTTCTGTTTCAATCATTTACAGCGACGCTTCCCCCACCTTACACCCACCCAACCTCTTCAGTCTCCTTTGCCTTCTTCCATAGGATCAGAATATCGGGTAAGTACAATCAAGGGTCCTCCATATACCGCATTTGGTACTAAACAGCCGTAGCAACTGGAGTGTCAGGGTGCGCACCCCATTCGGTCCATGATCCATCATATACTGCAACGTCCGTTTTGCCAAGGCGATGGAGGCCCTAAAATGAGAACAGAGGTTTTAGCAACACAATTTACCAGCAGCAAAGGAAATCTTGTGAGCTAAAGTCAAAGGTAGTCTTACCAAAGCTAATACACATGCTGTCACACCAGTGCCGCAAGAGGTCACAAGGGGTTGATCAAGTGATATACCTTATGGCAAATGAAACCAGAGTAATTAGAAAGATTGTCATAGTTATGGCTATAATTCTATTTTTAACACTCAGCTATTGCAGTTCTACATTAAATACCATTAAAATTAAAAAAGGGTGCCAACAACAACCAATACGGATATATAACAAAGCGTCACACAAGAACCAGTCATATTAATGGATGGTGCCCTTTCAACAAATCCAGAGTAAGAAAACTTAATAATTCTAGAAACCATACTGAGCTTGAGTACAAACCAAGCCTGAGCATGAGAGAAACCTGTTATTGTACTCATAAGCAGGCCAACCAAGCCTGAGCATGAGAGAAACTTGTTATTCTACATATAAGCAGGCCAACCAAGCCTTAGCATGAGAGAAACTTGTAATTGTACTCATAAGCAGGCCAGCCAAGACTGGCATGGCTCGCCAAGCTCCGCTGGGTGGATCTTGAACCCAGTCATTAAGCCAAACAAGAACATAAATAAGAAGAGGCTACACTGACATTTGAAATGACCCAGAAGATTAGGTTTGCAGTAAAGATGTCTACATACTTTCAGAATGGGTAAGAAGCTTGCAACTAGAACATACACAACTTGGCTACCGGATGGCATCTTCGGCAGGGAGAAAGTATTTCGAAATTTACATGGATGGAATATATTACCTTCTTGCTCAAATCTTTTGCGGAGCTCATCTGGAGGCAATAGCTTTTGTGAAATATCAAGCACCTGCAGAATGCCAATGAAGACTTAGCAACATCTTTGGGAGTACTTGCAGAGATACAGAAAAATAAAAATTAATAACAACTTGGAATTTTTTTTAAAAAAAAACTATGTTATGCCTTCTAGTTGGCACACCAATCAAGTTCCAGTGCTACAATGTATACCCAAGCTAAAAAGAAAAGGGCAACACAAGCCATGTAATTCTCCATCCTAGCATTGATAATGAAGTATCCCAGCAACCAAATCTAATATACCAGAGAGAGGCATATAACTGGAGTCAAACATTAATATATCTAGTAAAAGTGTAAACACACACATGTACTACTCTACCCTGATCAGAATGAAAGAAAGAACGAGCAAAACTACAGTTGACTAAATGGTGTTAAAAATGATCAAGTGTATCATATGATAGGTTGAAAATTGACATCCAACTGTGAAATTTCTCCAAGAAATATCCACTACCGTCCAATGCAATTGAAGTACAGACAACAAAGATCAACAGGGCAAAATGAAATAATCAAAGTATCATGTGCAAAAGAAGAGTACAAACTGAACGGATAATTGTGAATTTCACCTGGGGAAATGGGATGCATTTGCTCCCAGGCACATGCCCACTTCTTATTCCCTTGCGTGGCTCTGGAACTGCACCATCAAATCTAAAGTGCAAGTTTCATGTCAGCGAATAAAACCACTGATAGGCATCACACACACAACTTAATGAAGCATTCACCTTTTTTTTGTCAGGAGGTAATATAGCAAAACTTACGCAATCATTGAACCAGAAGCACAAGTTTAAAAAGCCAAACTTTAAACACCATAACACTGTCTATAATGTTACTATGTTAGTGTTATGTTTAGTATCATGGCTGGACAACAAAAAATTAAGAAAACTCAAAATGCAAAAGCTGAACTGACTTATTGGCAAATGAATATTCTTGTCAGATACTATGATGAGTCTATGACTACGGAGATTATCCAAATAACTATGATGAACACAGACCACTTAGGGCCACATTGCCATCGCTGTGCAGTGCAGTGCTGCAATGTGGAATTTAGTTAGTTACTGGAATGTTAGCCAAATCCAAAGGTTGTGCTGATGTAGCTCCAAAAAAGATGCTTTAAGGTAGTTACAATCTCCAAAGTAGCAAAATAAAAGTGCCTTTTAAAAGCCACCCCAGTACCAAACAGAGCCTTAAGAATAAAGGCAAATGCTTTATATACAGCTTACATGTACGGTATACTATTCTGACTTTTCAGGAATTAAAAGATTAGCAATACCTAGGCTTCGATCGAGCATCTATAAGTTGATGTGTCTGGGCATCGATGTTCTCTTTCACCTGAGCAAATTGTGTATATTAGTTATAAACATGCAGAATGAATTTAGTGAATGGTGAGGAAAGATAATAGACAAGTTTTCGGGACACTGAGCACCTCTAACCTGATCAAGATTCCAAAGAAGATGAGGCTGCAACTTTGCTTCGAATGTGGTGGGACCAACCTACAAAGATAAATTGAAGTTCGTTATATCTAAAAATTGAAGCAAAACACACATTACAGCAGCTACTAAGTATGTAAGTATCGCAACTACGGGGTTGATAACTCCATAGCGTTAGTAAGGCCCAAAAGTTTTCCTCTGAACTTCCTAATGCAGCATTGCTAGAACAAACAAAAATAAGAGGTTTAAAACTTACTGTTTGTCCCTGATAAACTTTCTCAATTGCCTCACGAGCAGCACTAGCTTTTAAGATGGCATCACTAGAGGCACTTGATTCAACATCATACCCAGAAGCACGCCATTGGGGCAAGCCTCCATCCAACACCCAAACTTTATCGTGTCCAAAAACACGAAACATCCTGTTATCAAGGATACAGGCATCACATACATGCAATTAATATCAAAACAAATACGATTATACAAATGAAGCAAGAAGCATATTGTAAATATACTGGTAAGGATAGCTTGTAATCATCAAAGAACAATGAGCAAATTTACTTAGTTCTGTGAAGAAAAGAAATTTACCACCAAACACGAGCAGCGCTAAATAGCCCCTTTCCATCGTAAACTACTATCCCATCTTTGTTGTAAATGCCAAGGGCAGATACAGCAGCAGAAAATGCTTTCTCAGATGGCAGCATGTGTGGCAACTGACTCAAAGAAGAATAAATTACAAAAAGAAACAATTAATCAGATGACCAATCAATACGAAGAAAAAAGCAGGCATGCCATGTTTGGCAACTTATACTAAATAGTGATACCTACACAAATTTAACCACCCTGACCAAAACAGGTCATGCCTACTTTAATGCACTATGAGCTGAAAATTCTATGGATAAGAAAAAAAAGGGAAAATTTGTTCAGTAGCACTGAAAGATCAGCTCTTTCGGAAAATACCACTAAAAAAACAGGGTTCCGGAAATTACCACCGAAAGTTTCATTTTTCTTCGGGATTTAGCATTTTGGACAAATATACCCCTCTCTCTCTCCTCCTCACTTCTCTCCTCCTGCGCCTGTCCGCCTCCTCTTCGCCGCCGGCTCTCGCCTCCTCCTCCTCGCCGCCTCGCTCCTCTCCCTCTTCTCCCCGCTCCCCGCTCCCCTTCCTCTCCCTCCGTGGGCCCCGTCCCTCCTCCCCCTTACCCCTCCGATCCTCCTCCTCCGCAGCCGGCTGGCCGAATAGAGGAGGTGTGGGCGCATGGCGCGCGCGGGGCTCTTCCGAGGGGGCAGAGGGGAGGTGGGCCGCAGGAGGTGTGGAAGCCGCGGGGAGGCGGCATGGCCCGGGACGGCGCTGGTCGGCGGGACAGCTGTTTGAGCGGCCGGCGTTGAGGTTGGAAGGGGCGGCGGCGGCGGGGAGGAGAAATTGAGACGAGCAGGAGTATGAGCGAGTCAAGGAGCGCACCGAGGCGGTTGGAGAAGGCGGGAGACCCGAGAGAGCGGCGGCGAGCTCAAGCGCGCGGCCATGCGCACGGCGCCGGCGACGCACGGGCAGCGGGAGCTTCGGCCGGCGGTCGGGATGGTGTCGCCGTGTCACGGTGAGGCCTTCTGTCGGCGGCGAGCAGCAGAAGAGCTTCGGTCGGCTGCCATGCGCACGGAGCCCCCGCCGCCGCCATGCGCCCCACAACTCTGTTCGGCCAGCCGGCTGCGGAGGAGGAGGAACGGAGGGGTAAGGGGGAGGAGGGACGGGGCCCACGGAGGGAGAGGAAGGGGAGCGGGGAGCGGGGAGAAGAGGGAGAGGAGCGGGGAGGCGGGGGCAAGGAGGAGGCGGGGAGGCCGGCGGCGAAGAGGGAGGCGGACGGGGCGCGCAGGAGGAGAGAAGTGGGGGAGGGGAGAGAGAGGGGTATATTTGTCCAAAATGCTAAATCCCGAAGAAAAATGAAACTTTCGGTGGTAATTTCCGGAACCCTGTTTTTTAGTGGTATTTTCCGAAAGAGCTGATCTTTCAGTGCTACTGAACAAATTTTCCCGAAAAAAAAAATAGGTGGATTTCATGTGTTGCTTTCAGATCATGTGAAGGTTGACAATAGCAAGTGAAAATATAGACAACAAGAAAGGAAAAGAACACTTTGGTGCCACCACACCAATTAGTGCAATCTTAAGCTTGACCCTGTAGCTAGAAAAAAAACCAAACTTCACCAACTTTGTGACACTTTGAATCATCCATTCAGGAATTACCAAAACAAGGACAGCCAGATCATGACACACACAAAGGAAAGCTATCTGTGAGTGTTACTGTGTTGTGTGGTCCCTCTTTTAGTTGTCTTGTTTTGAACTTTTAATGGTGTTGGCAAAGGCCATTGCTGCTGATCTGTAAGAGAGTGGTACTTAAGGTGCTACAAGTGTTACATATGCACATGGATTGATGTACTGATCTGAATCTGAATGTTTTGGTTTCATATATTAATGGAACTGGGCTGCCACCCTGTCCTTATAAAAATCCACCCAGGGAATTCCTCTATTTCTCTGCCTAGTCTACTTTTTCAGAAAGAACTCAAGGTGTAGTTACACACCAATACTGTGACAATTTACAGTAAGAAATATCTATAAAGAACTAAAAGAGAAAACCAAGGATATCAGCAGTAAAGAATGTAAGATTATGTCGTGCACAAACAAAGTTCATATGACTGATTAGTAATTAACCAAAAAAACTACAAGTTAGTGAGCTGAACTTACATTAGATGTTCTGTCAGATATTCCGTCAACATCAAAGAATAAGGCACCAGGAATATGAGCCACCTGGGAGCAAGATTGAAGCAAACATTAAAGCATCAGAACATTGACTACTATATATTCAAATGAACTGAAATCACAGAAAAATTAAGGTCCCATAGACAACCAATAAAAACAAGCGTCTAAAACCATCAGAGAAGTGCAATGACATAACAGCAAGTAGTAAGAGTTTCCAAATTCCAAAACCTCAACAACACAACAATACATGTAATTAGTACCTGGTACTCCTGAAGCGGATTCCTTTGTTCCGCAGGCATATACCAAGAGGCATCAAGTACCTTGACAAAAAAAAACATGAGCATAAGATGCAATGCACCGATGGAAGAAAGAAATATGCAACAGCAAGAAAACAATCCTGTGAATACCATAGTTATACGTGTACTCCTTGTAGCGAATATCTGTTTTATTATTAATCCTGCTGAGACTACAGCATAATGTCAATGACAAAGAAGAAGCCTCTAAAATTTGTCCTCGGAATAAAACTTACACTGTAATGTGAATGCAGAGCAAATGAAAGGCCCCTGATTTCCTGTATGAATTATGATATCGGCACCTCAACTAATTCCCGGAGAATCGAGGCCCCATATGATATGATAAATCCCCACAGATTCTCACTCGCCTAAACTATCAATTCACATAGCTAACATCACTAACTTAGCAACTAATAAGTACTAAGATCATTTAGCCCTACTAGCAACACCGACCAAATTGCCACAACGTCACAACGCCAACACAATGAACGCCCCGCATCAACTTACTAGCTGTACAACCAACAATTCACAGGCCAAGTGCAGATTACTACAGTTCAGTTATATGCATGCTATACCTTCACACTGGGGTCCCTGAGGTTGGCGTGCAGCCACTCGGCCGACACCACGGGCTCGGTCCTTGGCAGCGCGTGGACGCCCGCAGCCTCCGACACCGCCGACGACGACGACGTGGCGTTGCAGCGCGCCGCGATGCCGAACGGCCCGGCGCCCATCAGCGGCGGCGGCAGCGACGCCCTGCACCCGAACCCCGCGTTCTCCGCGGCGCGCGCCCATCCGATTCTACCCTGCGCGCGCAAACCCAAACAACGTCAGATTGGGGGGATCGAGGCGGGGGCAAAGCGGCAGGATTTACGACCGCGAGGAGCGTGGCGGTGATGAGGAGGAGAGGAAGGAGGGTTTCCTTGGGGAGGGAGGACAGGAGGTGGTGGGGGCGGGCGCCGCGAAGGGCCGCGGCGCGGGAGAGGAGGGTGGCCGCCATGGGTAGGGTTTTTGGGGGTTCTAGAAGGTTCCGGAAGGGTGGTGGTGGGTGGGAGAGGAGGGGAGGGGGAGAGAGGGGATGAGTTGGTGCTTGTCGAGTGGATTTGATGTTGATGTGGTCGTAATGATATCCTCGTTAATCCAGCCGGAAAGGAAACCCCCTGTTTCGCGGGAATCTGCGGCTCCCAGTCTCTGTCTCCTGTGGGCAGCCTCCGCCTTGCTTGTTCTGGTTTTCCAAACTCTCTAATAAAAGACCTTTTTATGAAAAAGTCTACAATTTCTAAAGGGCTTTGTATAAACTTTAATAAGTATACCATATGTGATGCTCAATACGTTTTAAGGTACAAACGAGCCTTTATTAGCCACATGGAATAGGATCAGCAAGCACACGTTGGGTGCATTCTTTTCGGTTACAGGTTAAGATCGTATTTGATTACTTTTAGTATTAACATAAGTATTCGTACGATCAAATTGAATGTCGATAGATCACTTCGAAACGATAGTGAAAAATCTGTCTTATTTATTTATTCAAAAAAATTATAAGCTATAAGTTGAAAAGAATAAAATTGTGCAATATAACCGATGCAGATGCAACCATTTTCAAAAGTAAATCAAGTGCACAAGCAGGTCTTGTTTTCCTCTCTGATATCATGTAACTAATCAGCTTGCACTCTTTCAGGCTCTCGCTGTTCTTTGCTTCAGACGAGTGAGAGATGTCCGTAAACATTTGTACCTGCTCGAGAATGGTCCGTAAACATTCGTCAGGAGATGGAGCCGGTGGTTCACAAGCATTTGGGCTTATGAGATGTCTCCCCCGTGTGGAAAGAGTCTAGGGAAACATTGCCAATATCGCCGCTGCCGCCTCCAGAGCCGAGAGAATCGGCCATGGATGGCATGTAGTAGGTTGCGAGGGGCATTTTCACCGGGAGACTCGGCAACGGCGCCTCGGACCGCAGCACACTGACGGCCTGCCTAATGGATGGCCTCAGGCTGCGATCAGGGTGCGCGCACCAAAGCCCGACGACAATCACACGCTCCACCTCCTGGCCGTTGAACTCCCCGTACAGTCGTGTATCCGCCGCATCAAGGATTCTTCCGGCGCCGTACAGCTCCCATACCCGTTGTACCAGGTGAATCGTCGTCCCGTCTTGCAGAGTGGCCACTGGGCACCTGCCGCACGCGACCTCGAGGAGCACGACGCCGAAGCTGTAGACGTCCGACTCGACACTCGCCGTGCCGGTGAGCGCACACTCTGGGTCCATGTACCCCAGGGTGCCGGCTAAACCTGTCGTGCACGATCTCCGGCCGTCGTCGATAAGCCTCGCAAGCCCAAAGTCCCCAAGCTTGGCGCTGAAGGACACGTCCAGCATCACGTTGCTCGGCTTGATGTCCCGGTGCACGACGCACTGCTCCGTCTCCTGGTGCAGATACAGAAGCGCGGAGCCAACCCCGAGCACTATCTCGTACCTGACATGCACGTATACAACAGAATTCAGTGAACTTGAATAATTCTCGATTTGGTTAAAGCATTTGCAACCAAGGAGAATAATGGACAGGCATTCGTATGGTGTACGTACCTGACCGGCCATGTCAGCCGGTTCTCCAGCTTGTATAAATGAGCGTCGAGGCTGCCGTTGGGCATCAGCTCGTAGACAAGCGAGAGATCATCGCCGCCGCCGCCATGGTACCATCCGATGAGCTGCACGAGGTTCCGGTGCCTGAGCCGACTGATGATCCTCACCTCGGAGACGAACTCCTTCCACCCCTGTCGAGAGTTCTTGGACACACACTTCACGGCCACGTGAAGGTTCATGTCGCTCAAGAACCCCCGGTACACGGACCCGAACCCTCCTTCCCCGAGCTTATTGTCGCCGGAGAAGTTGTCCGTGGCGACGGTGAGCTCATCGTAGGAAAATCGCCTGGGTCCGGTCCCTTCCTCTAGGTCATCTTGCACTGCATTACCACGGAGATGCACGACTGCCTCTTTCAGTGGTTCTTCTAGATCGGATCTTGCCGGGACCTTGGCCGCCCGCCTTTGCCGCCGGTGCCAAAAGAACCAACCCCAGAGACTCAGGCAGAGAAAAAGCGCCACGCAACCGGCCGACACGCCGGCAACGGCAGCCACCATAGATATCGAACCGGTAGGAGGAAAGGCACCTCCTGCGGCATGGATACACATACTCATCAAGTTGGGGCATTAAATTGTATAATTTTCCGGATTTTTTGAAACTTAAATTATGTTTCTCTATGTTTTGTTCTGATTTATGTTCTTCTCGCTAGCTCCAACATTTTTCTCTTCTGATACATTTTTGTTGGTCTCGTGTCCTCCATTCATGTGCATGATCAAAATACATCATATAAAAACTTGGGGTTGCCCACCCATAAATCCCATGGTTTTTTTTATTTTTGCAAAAAAAAATCAATTGGATAAAGGATCCATTGAATCTCCTCTTCTCCTCCCCCGTTTATATTCTTCTCCCCTATCTCGATTAACCCGAAGCTCAAATCGCTTCAGCTGCAGGAGTGAGGGAGACCGCCGTTGGATGGGTTACACACCAGATGCACAACTAACGGTTAGACATTCTACTCATTTTCCAGAAATTTTGATGCAATTGATGAATAGCTTCTACTTTTATTCACACACACACATATATAAAGAAGAATACTCTAGAAATTCTCACATAAAAAATAGAAAAACTTCCAGCCCTCAATTTAGTGGGTCTGCTGCTGACGTGTGGTTAAAATCTCTTTTTAAAAAATATGCTAGAAATTCTCACTACAAAATTTAGCCCTCAATTTGATGGGTTCTAATTACAACTATCCACATCCATCAGATGTTCTCTACTCCCTCTGTCAGAAATATATAATGTTTTAGAAAGTATGCAGTCAAATTTCCTTAACTTTAACTACTAATATGCAAAACTGTTTGTATTGGCCATTTGAAATTGATATCATTAGATTAGTAAAAAACGTATTTTCATAATTGATGAGGATTAAATAATCTATAATAAATAGCTCATTGCCTACTGTAGCTGTCAAAACATGACTTAGTCAAATAACCTCCACATGTACCCCTGATCGGGGAGAATATACTTATACCATCTTGGGCATCGACCACCCCTAGTCGGAGATGTCTATGATCAGATACGTGGGCCCAAACCTCCTAAGGGGGATAAAATCTACCGTAACTGACTATGTGCGGTAGATAAGGAAAATGTGCACCCTTACACCACTGACATAACCGCATATCATTCTTCTCTATCTCTGACAACAACCGCTCCGTACACGTAGTTGGCTGTGATTGATGGGGCGTCTCTTGATAAGCGTCAACTGTCATCCCTTCGATGCTATTTAAGGATGGCATCAGATGACCAAAAAAAGAGAAAGAAGATCGTAACATATTACTCACTTAGTCACTTGTAATCTTAGACATCTCGTTGTAATTAAATACAAGAACATCGAAGTAGAGTTGTTATTCTCTACCCTGTCTCCTCTACATGATCTAATGTTTTGAGTTTCCTGTCTTTTTACCCTAAGATCGATAGTAATTCATCGATAATAATATAATAGTTTTATATTATTTTGTGAACATATTCATGTAAAAAGTAATATCAAAGTTGCATATTGTACGTTGTATTGATGTTCAGAACGTAGTATATTCTTGAATAGAAAGAGTACACTGTATTTAAACTCAAAAGATAGGAAAGGCTCAATCATAGAAACAACTCTCAGTTGAGATATTTTCCAAGTCAAATATTGAGTTGTGAAAAAAAATAGTAGACTTTGAAACTTGATTACACTACGCAATTGAGCGGCCTAAACAAACCAGTTTCCTTAAAACAAATAGACAGAGTATGTCTAATCTATTATATATCAAAGCCGAAGATAGGTGATTTACTACTGCCGAGAGAAAAGAGAAATATGCTAGTAATTCACAAAAAAAGAGAAAAATATTTAGCCCATAATTTGGTGGACTCTAGACTTGACAGTTGACTTAGAGATCTATTAATTTAAAAATAATTTCCATAAAGAACATATAGCACTTAATTTGGTGGACGCTAATTTTGAAGTCTAAAATTTAATAATTAGCTTATGTGTGTGTGTGTGTTAGAAAAGAGGTAAGTAGCACTACCTGCATTCAAAGTTGAGTGTAAATTTGCTAGATGGTCCACCTATCTTTCCCAATGGGGGAGAGATCTCAAAATAAGTTGTGCTAATTGAATATGAAATCAAACATTATAAATGTGTGTTGTTTGCAGAACGGGAATTTTAAATTTTGGAATCGTGCAAAGAAAACTTATGTGCTATACCATGTTGTATTACATCGTGCAATTGGGTGGGCCAATGAGCTAGTTTGAATAAAATGTAAAAGAAGTCGACACACTTTTACCTGGCGGAGGAGGCGAAATCCACAGATCTTGCAGTTGTACCAGAGGCGGCTTGGCGATGAACATACCGTACTCCAGGTAGCAGCTGTACCCCTTCATGGCACCTCCGCTGTTGTTGGGGAGCAGTTTCGGCAGCTGCCTAGTGTAGTAGGACAGGCAGCGCGAGCACTCGCTCGGCGGCAAGTCCCTCGTGCACTGCGCCACCCCGTGCATCGATTGCGTGTCCGTGAACGGCAGGCTGTCGCGGGCGACCCGCACGGGCGAGTGGCCGGCCCCAGCAGTGAGCCGACTCATGAGCTCGAACCTCGTACGGTTCATTCCGTCCATGTCGACGACGTAGGGGGTTTGTTGCACATAGGAAACGACGGTGAGGTCAGCGACGGAGAAGAACGACTTGCCGGAGTACCGGAGGAGGCACGCGCCATAGTGGGCGCGCACCGTCCGGCTGTGCGGGCACAGCTGCATTATTTCCGCGGGCGCCCTGGTAAGGCAGTCCTGGCACTCGTCCTCCCCATCGTCGGCGTAGCACATGAAGAGGGCGAAGACCTTGTCGGATGCCACGCCGAACGTGCCGTTGTAGAAGCCGATGTTGCTGGCGGCGGACACGGGGATGTCCGAGAGGAGCCGGTCGAGGTTCTTGTGGTACTGGCTGCCGTCGGTGTAGTTGCCGGCAGTTGAGCACGAGAGCGCGGATGGTCTCATCAGGGCCTTGCCGTCGACGACGTCGTCACCAACTGCGACGACGGCCAGGAGCAGCAGAAGGTGAAGGCGTGGAGCCATAGCCGATCGATGGTGAGCTAGCGACATCGGTGAAGTCTTTAGGACAAAGACGTGTATATGCCGCATCGTCTCTCTGACACACTACACGCACCAGCTCGCGCCCGGTCTCAGTCGTTGTGATATTGTCACTGTCTACTGAAGCTTCCGTGCACTTGCCATAATGCGGCGTCTGACTCACTCGATTGACTTCCAAGTCTTGTCTAGCTCGATCTGATTGGTCCGAGCGTTCATTTGATCTTGGGTACAAGACTAGCTAGGATCGAGTCGTCTGTGGTCCTAGAGAACTTCTGCTAGTGTCTGTCGGTTTCTACATATTGATGAGTGGCCAACTTGGGGAAACTCACATTACATATACAAGTCAATGGTCGTCACATAGTTCCAACGTATCCCTCAGGATACGTTGGAACTAATTGCTGTTTGTTTCACTGTGATGCAGATCGATGGAACCTGAAGAAGGAAAGCTCCAAGAAGCAAGGACTCTATCAATAGCTTGTGTCATGTTGTACACAGGGCATGTGTCATCAGTGGCAAGCATTCTGTAATTTCTATGTAGTTAGAAATGAACAGGAAAAATCAGAATTTAATCTGCGAGTTTTTCATATCAGATCCTTCTTAAGATTGAATCAGACATACGCCGGGAAAAAGAATAAAAAAAAAGTTCGGTTGGGTGCAAATTATGGACACTGCTGTGTTGCTGACTTTTCTTGAAACGTAGCTGTGCAGCTGACAGAAATCAATGATTGATCAGCATCGCCATGGAATTTCTTGGCCATCCCAGGCGAAGAACTTCCCGTTGCCGCTTTTCTTGACGTTGTCGATGATGGACAGGAGCTTCTGTACAGAGAACTCTCTCGTGAAGAGCTTATCCTTGGGCGCATTTCTTTGGAACGGCCGTGAGAGGTCAGTATCCACAGTCCCTGGATGTAGCAAAATGCAGGCAATGTTGTCCTTGCCAAGCTCGACTGATACTGTCTTTGTCACTACACAATATGAGCAAAGGATTTCGGAAACATAAGAGAACAAAAGGTGAACAACTACACAATGATAGATTCAAGATGCAAAACGTTTGATGAGAGAAAATAATCATAATGACTATATTAATGTGAAAAGCATGCTACTGAAAACAAAATGGAACTTCTTGCTATTCACATACACTGATTCAACGCTGTTTGGTTGCTGGGATGGGATGGGATGGAATGGAATGGTTCCTTTGACCAAGCCTATCCATGTGTTTGGTTTGAGGGATGGGGTGGGATGGAATGGTCCAAAGTGGGATGAGCCTGTGCAAATTTAGAGAATATTCTTCTTAGATGCTGGACCATGTGGTTCCACTTTTTTTGTGGAACCATCTCATCTAGAGATGGCAATGGGTACCCGAAAACCGATACCCGGTGGGTTTTTACTCTATTAGGGCATGGATCTGAGTCAATTTCCTAACCCATGAGTCTCTTAATGGGCAAAAAGCCCAACCCATCGGGTCTGCCGGGTTCGGGTACGTTCCTATAGTACCCAAACCCGTAAACCCATGGGTAATATAAACCCGATCCATAGGAGTTATAAACTCAGGCTCCCAGCCTCCCAGGCAAACCAGCTCAGCCCATAGCCCATTAGCCATTTAGCCCCAAGCCCCCAAATCCAATGCGGCAATGCCCCATTACCCATACGGTTAACCCTAGCTAGCACTCGGTCATGGTCACTACTCACTCCTCCCCAGTCCCCACCCCGATTCAACAGCCGCTGCAGCGGCGGCGTATCTGGCGCTCCGCGCTCGATCTCCGGCAGTCTCCACGCTCGCCCTCCCGTCCCGCAACTCCCGCTCCTGCTCCCGCCGCTCCCGCCGCACGCTCGTCCTCCCACACGTCCTCGCCGTCGCCTCGCCTTCCAGTTCAGCCCGCCGCCCCCACGACGATAGTCCGCCACCCCCACGCCGCAGCCAACGCGCATCGCAGCAGTAGGCCCTTGGTCATGGCGCTGCCCTCCGGCTCCAACGAAGATGCAGGTGAACTTCTTCCTCCTCTCTATTAACCATTGTTGCAGCTCGCATTACTGACCCCACGGGCGACCCGTGGGTACCCGTTAACCCAGTGGGCATGGGTCTGGGCAAAAATCTGCACCCGTCACAAGCATGAGTTTTTTAGCGGGCACGCCCAACTTTTATGGGCACGGGTTTGGGATAGCAAAACCCAGTGGGTTTGTGCCCGTTGCCATCTCTAATCTCATCCCATCCCATCCCATCCCATCCCACTCTATCCCAGCAACCAAACACAAGAAGCTCTATATGAATGCCAGCCTCCCAAACAATTATCTCGTATCGAACCAACTGTAGCGCTCATATTCGCAATCAATGAAAAGCCTCTCCCAGTTTCAGAGCGACCTCCAATCATTAGGAATGGCCACATATGCTGACAAAATAGATTAATTTAGAGTGGGCATGTCGCAAAACCAGCGAAATGCTGACAATATCTATGTAAAAAAATGCTGACAACGTCACAACAAGAACTAGAAAATTAAAGCGAAGTAGTGGGTTATACCTTGATGACTAATATAGGGCCGACAGCATTCACTTCATATGCCAGTAGCAGGGATGATTTCTGAACTTTGCTCAATGTAGTCTCTGTAACGTAAGACGAAAGTAACCTGATTTCAGGTAAGTAATAACCAATTATATAACCAAATCAATGCAAGCTGAAACGTTGTGCTCGAATGTGAAGTAAAGACATGGTTGTAACGCATTTGGAATGGAAAGGATGCCAGCGGCATTGATCAGTAGGTTGAGAGATCCGTGGGTCTCTCCTATTGAGGCCGTGGCAGCCTGCCATGAAACAAGAAAGATGTGCATACTACATACCATGAAAAGAACTATCCAGTTAGCCTGTCTTCACTAGCTAGCAACACATCTTCAATTACTAGTGTACAAACAATGTGCAAACTAGCATAATTAAAATTGGGACATTCTCGAGGTTCTTGATACAGCTATCTCACAAATTATTGCAACGGCAATACTCGCTGGCTGGCAGGTGGGCCCGCTCTACCAACCGTATACATGAGGGGCACGAGTGCGAAAAGGTTGCGGCGATGCGAAATACGGAGAAGCACAGGGGCCGATATGCAAAAGGCGAAACGAGATAGGACTAGAGGAGGAGAGGAATGGGGGTGTACTCACGAACTCGAGCCCGATCCCCCGCGGCGCGCCCTGCACCATGGACACGCCGCCAGCGCCGAAAGATCTGGAGGCGGCCGCCGACATCCTCGCCATCGCCATTGCTCCTCTCAGCGAATTCGGGTGCGCCGCTCCGCTTCGCCCCCTCTGCCTCTCGCGCTCTCTTCGATTAATAGAGACTAAAGTAGACAGTTGAAAAGCCGAAAGGGCATAGGACCCGGCTAGAAGTAGAACACTAATCCTGCTACTAACCAGTAGACCGAAGGAGGGAAGGTTAGCAAATGGTAAAGTTCTTTGTTTAGAAAAGCAAATGGTGTTGCTCAGCTAATTAGGGCATTTTTGTTTGGGTCTAGCTAGGCTTTTTGGCTTTCTGCTAATGGTATTGCATTTGCATCGAGCTATGCGCATGGATAAATTGTTGATTTTGATCACGTTATGTTTTTTTAGGGCAAACATGACCATAGGGTCATTAGCTCCGGATTAATACGGGAGTGACAGTACAACCACCATGAACATTACATGAAGTCCTTGAGAAGATAAACAATTATAGATCTGTCCCTGGCTTTGAAGAAAAAGGACTCAAATAAAATATGAAAGTATGTCACATTCCTTTGAGCAGCTGAAAACAATGCTATGGAAGCGGAAGGAGTTGCACTCTCTGCTCGGAGAGGACTCCGGCGACTGGAGCTAGGAGAGGGGGCCAGATTTGGATCCGGTTACGTTGGCTTAAATATTCTTCGCCCCAGGAGACCTGGTTCGTCTGGGATAATTAATACTGTTTGGATTGATTCGGTGTGCTAGCTAAGTTAATGATAGTAGTTGTGTGTGGTTAGCTTATTCCGTTATTTTGGAGGGTTAGTTTAATCTGTTAAATTAACCAATTCTAGCACATAACTTTACGTCGTAGCTCTAAACAAGAACTCGAGATGCAGCCAAAAGGCTCGTCATTTCTTTTTTATGAAAAGGATCGAAATATCAAATGGGTTGGGAAGGCTTAGCCCGTTCCAAAATATGAAGTTGGCTGGGTTGGGCAGGCCATGATGGGCCTAATCTTTTCTAGACGACATTTGCTCGGTATAGCGTAAAAGATGTATGGGGAATGATACGGCTTTTAGATGTCTCGGCCGTTTTGGGCGCCGGCCTTCGCGAACGTGGCCTACTCCTTAACCCATTTAATTTTGCTGCTTAACTCGCTCACTCTGTCTGACCGTCACTTTCTCCTCATTCTCCCATCTCTCACTCTCTTGCTCCGATGACACCCGAGCACAGTGACGACCATGAGCTCAGCCACGGTGCCCTAGCGCCACTAGATGCGACTGTCACTGTCAACTTCCTCTTTAGCCGTCCTTGGACACGACGCTGCCAGATCTGGCCGCCGCCGTCAACTTTCTCTCTGGACACGGCGCTGCCAAATTTGGCCATTCTCAAGCGCATCACCGCTAGATCCAGCTACTGTCGTCGGCTTCCTCTCCGAGCGCGATGCCACTAGATCCTGTTGTCCTCGAGCGTGGCACTGCCAGACCCAGCTGCTGCCGTCGGCTTCCTCTCCAGGTGCGGCACCACCAGATCCAGCGGTCCTCGAGCGCGGTGCTGCCAGATCCGACCGCTGCTGTCGGCTTCCTCTTCGGTCGTCCTCGGGCATGGCAGGGAGCCTCTGGCGAAGCACAGCCACGAAGTATGTGGTGATGATCCCCGAGCTCGTTGCACTTGACATCGGCGCTCTCTTCGTGACCACGAACCAGGTTAGTGCCTCGCTGAGCCAGCGTCCCGAACACGGCTAGTATGCAACATTTTTTATTTTTATGTATGCAACATTTTTATTTCATATATGCAACAATCAGTAACAACTGGTGCAATATTGAAATTTTTATCAAATATTTTTGTTGCAAATATAGCTAAGAAATGTTATATTCATGAGCACGAAATGTTGCAAACGACCGTACGGCGCTAACGTCCAAATCGAACGTCCGCTAGCAACACCCAAGATGTATAATTCATGGGATCTTTACAGTGTTACCGAGTAATTTGCACTGTTTTGTACGGTCCACTGCTTGCGACGACCCAACAGTATACTATGTCGATAAGTAATCAAGCCAGTGGGGTTGCTTTGTGATGATGAGTTCAAATCCCGTAACCGGCGCTTTAATGGTTATTATTTGTTATTTCTTGGTTATCCAGTGGTTTTCTAGGATTTAATCCCCTCCACACCTGAACTTGTTTAAAAAAAACACACACTTTCCACACCTGAACTTCTGATCACAACGAATTAATCAACAAGCAAGACCAAATTTCATGTATATATGCGCAACCTACACATAAAGTCCAATCTTTTTTCTGTTGGCAAGTGCATCAAATCCAATTAAGTTGGATATGTGTATATATGAGATGTGGATTGTGCAACTAAGTGGGTTGGAACGTGCATGCTGTATTTGGTGGCCTGTCTCCTCGATCGTTATATATCCACCTGCCTGTCTAATACAAGTATTAGCTGCTACTGCTAGCTAGCTGTACCTGATGATTAGCTAAGCTAGCTACTTTGCTTCTTTTCCTGCCTTTTTTTTATATAAAATCTCTTTTCTCACTGTTTATTCTTTATTGCCCGTAATAATGTTAATTAAACTTAGGTCCTTCTAATTAAGAACACCTAGCTAGTGACTAAACCGAGCTGTGCTAAAATATGAACAAACTAATTAAAGTAGTACTTAGTTTGGGGCCTTTTCAAATTTCAGTATTCTAGGCCAGTGCTACATATGCTCTCTTTTTTAAAAAATTCGAACTTCTGTTCTGAAATTAACCAATAAGGCAACATGCGTTTCTTCTCTGTGTATATGAACATGTACGCTGAAACTAGAGCTAGCTACAAGCAGCTCATAACTTCATGTATACATATCTTGAACACGGGTCAGAATATATAGATGAAATGCAAGAATACATAATTAACTCTCAGTGAAGGTAAGCAAATTCACAGTGCTTTACATGAATTACAGATAACATGATGATGATGATGATATGCAGATCAAGAGCTTAATTGATTAGAACAAATTTAAACCATTAGCAACTCTATCAATAATCCATCTATACAAACCGTGTTCATATGTGTGCGTATACATATATCTTCATCGTGCCGAAGAATCTTAGATCTCGCGCAAGAACAGAAGAAACTTAAAAAGCAAATCGATCAAATGCAAAGCAGGTTAATCAAAAGAATTAATAGCACGCACGCATGTACCGATATTGAATATTGATCGTATTAATTAGCGGTCGATCGAGCTAGCATGCGTAGAGCTGGGCCAGCTCCCTCATGGCGTCGTCGTCCTCGCCGTCGGCGCTGGCTCGGAGGTCGACGGCGTTGTCGAGCATCCACAGCAGGTGGTCGAAAAGCACGACCTCGCAGTTGACGGCGATCGGCTTCCTTCCATCTCCCCCGCCACGGCCGTCGCCGTCGCCGGGGTCGTCGATGAGCGCGGCGATCAGCGGGTGGGTGAGGTGCTTGGCGCTGATCACGTACCGCCGTCGCGAGCTGCCCACGAACACAACCGCGCCGTCGCCGCCGACAGACTCCACGTCGGCGTCGGCGTCGGCGCCGGCGCCGGCGCCGGGCTCCCTGGTGGACATGGAGCGGAGGTTGCTGTAGGAGCTCGACCTCCCTATACGCGACAGGCTCTTGCACTTGCGCAGCAACACATTCCTGAACCTGTTCATGTACGCAAACTAACCAAAATTTCCAAGGCACAAACACACACAAAATTACGATTTAAGCATGGATATTTGAGAGGCTTCCAACTAATAGAGCAAGATCGTGTGTGTGCGCGCATATATATATGTGGGTGTGTATGTGTGGCCGTGTGGGTGGCACGTCGTTGTAGGCAAGTGAGGACGCTAGCTGCTTGGTAGTCACTCTATCAGCCCATTGAAGACCCCAGGTTGGACTAGCTAGCTAACCGGAAGCACTGTTAGCGTATAGATATGGTCCGGTTTGCATGGGGCCATGCAACTGTAACGCCTAGGCCGGATGAGGCTCCGCCTAGCCCACGCTATGCCCTATATAAGAGAGAGAGAGTCGGGGATAGAAAAAGGCAAAAGCCAATTTGCTTTCTCTTCCGTGCCCACTCGGCTGCCGTCTTCTTTCCCCATGCGCACGCCGCCATTGACCAGCCACCAGCGTCGCCGCACCTCGTTGTTCCCCTACTGCTGACGATGCCCTGCGTGCGCCGTGCGTCGCTGTCGCCCGCGCGTGCCGCCATCGGTAGCCGCTAGCGTCGCCGCCATTTCTCCAGGCCACGCGCCACCACTACCACCCGCGCGTGCCCCCAGGTGGCTCGTCGCAGCTTTGTCTTGCCGCCTCTTGTCCCTTGCTCCTATCGCCGCTCTGCCCGGTGGCTCGCCGCTGCACCTCTTGCTCCGCTCGACTGTGCGCTGCACGCCGCGCCGAAGGAAGGCAAGGGGAGAGCCAGGGCAGGCTGGGGCTAGAGAGCCGGCCAGCTGAGGGAAGAGAGGGAAGGGAGCCGGCAAGCTGAGAGAAGAAAACGAGAAGAAGCTGGCCAGCTAAGTGAAGAAAAGAAGAGCCGGCCGTGGAAGGAAAAGAAGAAGAGGAGAAAAGAAAAGAAAAGAAGAGAGGAAGGAAAAGAGAAAGAAGAGAAAAGGAAAGTCTGATCCACCGTCAGATCTGTCAGATCCGACTAAGGAAAGGAAGGTAGTGCTCCAATCCAATCATTTGGGGCCAGGGTAACGCCTCGAAAACCCTTCTCCCTGCTTATTCATTGAATTTTGTATAAGTCATTATGCCGATTATTAGAATTGATTCGTGTGGCCAAGAGGTCACTTATTAATATGAATGATGGGATGGTGCAATCGGTGTTACTACTGTTGATCTGGCTGATCCGCAGTGGGAGAGGGAAAGAGAGAAGGAAGGGGTGGAGGGAGATTAAGTGTGTAGAATTTGATCCGTGAGTATAAATGACGAAATCACTAAATGTTCGGATTGGTTAAGCACTGGAACAATGGGAAGTTGCCTGGTGGGATAGGAATTGGTTATGTCGGATTAGGCGTTAGAGTGATGTCATTTGCTCGTATATGAATGTATAGCATTAGCAATGAATTGAAATGATTAATGTTTATTCAGGTGGCGGTTTGAGTCTGATGCCATCCACGCACCGTCCGCCAGGTTAACAGGCAAGTACATGGTATAACAGTGAACTATGTGAATGTTTGTTAGTCGTGTTTCCATGCTATGATTTACAGTATTTATGAGATAATGTATATGATTATGGGGTGATCATGCCTTGATGAGTACTGCTTATGATTAAACATCCACATTTGAAGAATGTTGCATCATGCAAAATACATAAGAGTCAGGTCGGTGAGAAAGTCATATAAATAGTTTAGAGTGCTCTTGAATAAGACCTACAGAGATAGACACCTCCACAGAATGGAGGAAGAGGGTGACATCGACGGGTGTATCCTCCGCTATATCGGTATAAGCTACAGTTACAGATGCATTGCATGGTATTGCATTGCATGAAAGTGACAGAGAAAGTGATATAGTTACACAGAGTTATGAGTTTACAGTTTACAGTTACAGACTTGATTTACAGTTCACGGTCATAGAATTGATTTACAGTCTACAAACATGGAATGGCTTTACAGTTACAGATTTGATTTGCAGTTCACAGTCATAAAATTGCTTTACTATTTACAAACATGGAATTGATTTATAGTTTATAGTTACGGATTTGATTTATAGTTTACAGTCATAGAGTTGATTTACAGCTTACAGTTCATTAAATCGATTGAATTGGTAAAGTGATGTTGCTGTTTTATCATATACTTACTGAGTCTCCGGACTTACTCTTACTCTGTTGTTTTTAGGTGAATGATGGCGATATGCATGGAATGGGAATAGTCCTTTTGGCACTGCACATATGAAATAACAGTTTAGTCTTACACTGAACTTTTATGTTTAATCTAATATTAAGTTCTTTGTGGCTCGCTGTTTGGTTTAATTTGCTTGTGAGCTGTGGAGGTGGGTCTCCATAGTCATGGAACTCAGAGTTCTGTTTACGTTTCAGTTATGTGCAATATGAAGTAAGTTGGCTTACTGCTAATATACTATATTCGTATGTTGGTTGCTCCCCGTTGAGATAGTAAGTTAGTAAGTATGTGGTAGTAGCATCTTGAGTCCTGTGAAGGACTAGGGTGCTACAGCAACATTGCCAATGGATTCGTTCCACCGATTGTGCGTGTATGATCGAGCTCGGCCCTGATCAATTTGACTTAAGCTTCTGGCTTCTGACTTATTTTTCACTATTCACAAATTTCGTCTTTTTCTGAATTTTTGGCTTTTTATGCTTTTTTGTCGGTTCTTTTTTCTCGTATTTGTTTGTATTATACGTAATAGGCTACATATTTTTTATATTTTTAAATTTTTAAATTTAATTATGCTAAATAAGTCTCTGCCAGCTACAGTGTTTTTTAGCCAGCTACAGTGTTTTCAGCCATAAGCCAAAAAAAGGCCAACTAATCACCACCTATGATTAGGGTTATGGACGAATGGAATTTACGAAATAGTTTTTTATTCGTCGCTCTCTTGAAGATCTGGAGCTTTCGTGCGTGATTTGTTTCTGAGGGTACACACAGCTTGTTTGACCATGGTTACCATGCAATAGCTCAATGGTTAAAACTGAGCGATGCCACTCAATGGTTACCACGATCAATCATAGAAATTAGACCAAAGGTTTTTTGTTCGGCTAACCCAATCAAAGATTGTTGTTCAAAGGGAGTTGGAAAAATAAAGATTGTTCTTCCAAAGAGGTCGATGTCCCATTCCTCTCTAGCGAGAAACTTAAGTACAATTAAAGAAAAAGGAAACACAAGATCTGCAAGGGAAGCGAGCAATCCTACACAAAAAGAGCTTTCAGGGTCTCATCTCATACCCAACCTGCCTGTCTGTTTGTAACATGATGATGCATGACATGGACCATTCTACGGAGAAAACAAATTAATCGATCACTACTTATATATCTATATTTTATTTAGTTAGCTCGATACGAAAACGTGTACAGGCCCGTCTCATCCGCCCGGCCGGGCCCGCGCGTCAGTGCCGCAGTGGCGGGGGTTGGTCGGTCGGAGTCAGCGCCCGGGCCCACCCCGCTCGTTTGCGTGGGCATGCAGTGCGAAAGGCAAGCGCACATGCCCCCGCTTTTTATAAGACTTGACTGCACCGTCTAAACAACCACCGTCTCTCCTTCCCGCACGGATCTCGATGTAGTGTGCTACACTGCCCCGTTGATCCATCGATGCATCCTAGTGAGCCCTGGGCACGGCATGCGATAACCAGTGACGGATTCAGGATTTAATTATATCTTAAATTTAATAGTTAAATAATCTAGATTATCTAGATTAGATTATGAAAATATTATTCAGATTGGACTGACAGACTGTACACTAGATATTTTTTCACCTGGACTGAAGCCTACCCTACCCGGAGTGTGACTGCGCCCCCGTCTATAACATTGTGTTAGATTCATCGACGCACTGAGATAGAGTATAGGCTCATCCTTTATTTACTGTCTTTTGTTTGTGTCTTCAAATACTATTAGTTACATTAATAAATTATAGCAAAAGGTTATAAATTATAGTGTCAAAAAATTTATAAACATACAATGGATTCAAAAATTTTGTGAGCGATGGATCCGTGGATACGTGGATTCTAATCATGTGGAATAAAGTTGCACGAAATAATTTACTTTTAAATTATGTTCGAGACACGTGATTTCTTCTCAACTTCTAGAAGAATTAAACTATTTCCTTTACGAAAAATTTGTTTTCTATGAAATTGGTACGAACGGATCCTTGGTGTTTTGTCTGTGTGTTCTCTTTCCAATGAAAGGTAGATGCTTGCTTCCGAGTGCAATCATTGTAGGATGAGATCCAGCATAAAAGGCAAGAATTACAGCTTGTGATTAATGGTAATTAACGGCACTCAACCTAAGCTTAGTTGCTAAGAAAACCAAGGGTAGCAGTACACGGCTCATAATTAAAGACCAGGGGTTTGTGCTCCAAGCAACCAGATACACTACTCCAACCAAGCGTCTCTCCATATTTAGGTAGACATGCCACTTGCTCAAGTAAGACTGCCAACTAATACATATCCCTTCTGTACATCACTGATTTGTTCAGGCCAGAAATTCTAGCATACTACGGGCATACATGAATGTCCGCATCATACGTTCAGTCAGGCCTGTCTAGCCTAGGTTACACGCCTGATCAGGCGAAGGTAGTTTAACTGAATTAGCTGCCTTGTTGTTTTTTTTGGCATGATAACTGAACTGGATATTTATCATGCGGGAAAGAAGACGGGATGAATTTTTAAGTACGAGCTTAAAGTAAACTGGCATACAAAACATTTGCTACATCAATGAAAACAATTTAACTATAAACAAGACAAAATAGCAATCCTTGTACAGAGTATCCCTGATAGTACAACTTGCTTGTTTCTCCCTGATAGTATAACTTGTTTGCATTGTGGCGAATCTTATAGCAAGAATTGTGGAAATGCAGATTTCTGCGCGAAAAAAACCTGGCAGCATACCCATGACATGTTCCAACGAAAGAATGAGTCTCAGCCCTGCACAGAATCCAGGAATTTACAGGATGATTGTCAATCGACCTGCTCGGGATGATTGTCGGGAAACGAATGGTAAAGAGAGGTAACAATGTACAGGATGCGTGGTCCAATATAACAAATGGCTATTAGAGCACCACACAGCTATTCAAAAGCAAATTTTGTGGAGCTTTTAGATACTTTAAGATTTGCCCTCTGAAGAGCTACTTGATTCTGTCGATTGCCATCCATCAGCGTGTGAAAGACCCCAAATTCTGTTCGCTTTTTTTTTCGCTCCAGTTTACAGCTGACAGATGCCAGAAACATACACCCGCTATCTATGTCGCGCTTGGGAATCTTCGGAGGAGATGCTGGAGTGAGGTGAGGGCTCGAGGCTCTCAGGCAACTCCAATTGAGACGGCAATAGGTTCAAGAAACTGCCTTGAGGGTCTTCGTTATCAGCAGTCTCTGTACAGATGTCAGTGAATGCAGTGTAAATATTATGAAAATGTTGGGCCCAAGATCTGACTCCAGACTCCAGAGTGTTAAAGAGTTTTTACCAAACAATGATTTGATGGTTGGTCGCTTTGTCTTGTTATTCTTTTTCTTTAATTCAGCTGCAGAGCCAAAAAGAAAATAGTAAAGCACAAAATTATGCCCAAGCCAATTTTTGCAAAGAATGCGACAAGGAACAAATAGGGGTAGACTAGGAAAAATATCCAACCTATTCCTGGAAGTTCAGGATCATTTACTATTTCAAAGTTCTTGTAGGTATAACCGACAAAATTCATGTCCTTAGAGGAAAGCATCTGCACAAAAGAACATTTAATCAGAGGATTTCATAAAAAAAATGAAGGCTCAAACATTTAATTTTAGGTGCAAACTTGATCCTCCTGGCTGAATAAAAGAAAGAGATTGTTGCTAGCCCAAAACAACTCTATAAAATTTTGAGACAAAAAAGTAATCTCTTCAATAGGTTTGACAATATAAAACACTAAAAGAAAATGCATTCGATTGAGCTCTGCTACAAGTACCTTTCTCCAAGGACCTGCCTTCGATGAAGTTTGCATGGGAGGAGCAGTCTGGAAGAATACCAAGTGCTTAAAGGTTAGTACTCATTGAATAGGCCACTCAACTAGAACTAAAACACCACTCAGGGCAAGGAGGAAACAATTTGAAGTTCTGCTGTCCATTACTGAAAATATATTTTTGCTCTGTCAAATTGTGCACTAATCTGCAGAGGAACAGTTGTAACTGTGATCTAGCCTAAGTAGCCTGAGAACACCACCTTGTCCTTACCTCCTCAAATTTCTCAAAGTTTTGTGTGTCCAACTCATCATTAACCTCGGGTATGAAAGCTGCTTCCATCTGATATAGCTTTTCCCACTCAACACCTCTAAACCATGGATGAGCCTGTAGGCACACATCATGCCATGAACACGAATTTTTCAAAATAGAAGATAATAGCAAATAATCTTAATGATTCTCACCTTTATCTCATGTGCTCCTTTCGTTCCAAGCCTCTGATCCACATTACATAATAGCTTGCTAATGAGATCTTTAGCTTCTGGTGAAAGTTTGGCCTCTTCAGGGAATTTTAGATGACTTCTCCAGTTCACTATCTGCAAAATTGCCCTCACAAATTTACTAAGAAGAATTCACATACAAAAGCACAGTTCCCCGCAAGGACATGGCTTAGCTATATGCAGCACTTGCATAACTGATCTAAGAACATCATTTAAAGTTACCTTCCTACATGTCGACATTGGATCTTCAGAATAAAATGGTGGATAACCCACAAGCATCTCATACATAATGGCTCCAAGTGACCACCTATAAAATGTAAATATGAGAAAAATCTAATTATTTGAATTTTGGTCATGCACTCCACAAATTCAGGAAACCTAGAGTGCTGTGTAGCACCCTACGTCCCAAGTTCGATTCCGAGTGGGACGAACCGGCTAAGGAAAAATCCCTCGCCTACCTCACAAGCCAAAGCACGAGTCAAGGCCCGCCCTGGTCGAGGTCGTTTCTCTGTAACGTGGCCCCCGTGTCGGGGTGTGGGTAGGGGTTCGGGTTTCTCGATCTGTGAGAGAAGTTCGAGCTTCTGTCTTAAGGGTGAATACCCGGGGGTTTCTTCCCCCCGCAGGTCGAGTTTTTTAATATTGCGGTATAAGCATATTTATATATTTAATTCCAGCCAAAACAATAATATAAAGGACATATTCCCAGCATAATAAGAATGACATAAATTGCATGTAAGAATGTAATTCTATCTTGCCATTCAAATTCACATGTATATACAAGAAATATAACATTACTGCTGAAAATAATGGACAGATCAGAATTAACATTGAGACAATTAAATCTAGTAAATCACAAAGTAATTGTTCCATTATTGCTCTCAGAACAGAGTTGCTCAAGATCTGAAATCTTGGCCTTCTCATGCCTATGTCATATCTATTCATGAATGACCTTTGATTAAGACTAAAGTTTGAGCTCTAAATGTTTTCTAACTGACAGAACCCAGGACAAATGAAATCTAATCTGTATATCAGTTTCAAATGTTCACATGCACAGATATACAGCACAGTACTGTCTCAGATTTCCAAGTAATGAACAGAGGCTATTACAGTTCACGGGCAAGACTGAAATGGCATTGCACACAAGTAATCTGATCTAAACTGAACAGTATATAATTTACTGCATAATCAACAGATTCAATGCATGTTAATATTCCTTCTCAACAGATATATAACTTGCTATAGATCTATCAGTAGTATCTCACAAATAGAGCTCAAACCAACTCTTTAATCTAGATCATAAATCAGTTTATGACAAGTTCATCACAGAGCATTGATTTACGAGCCAACAAACATGCACAGCTACCCTCAAATGCTTGAATCAACTGAAATTCCCAAAATGCCCTCGGTTATACAACAAACCAAACTAACCAGTCACATTCCATTCCATATCCTTTCTTCAATAGTACCTCCGGAGCAATGTAATCAGGTGTACCGACAGTCGAATAAGCCTGTAATTTTCATGAAAATAACATGTATAAAATGCAGAGCCAAGGCCATGATACACACAGACATAGTACAGCTGCTCCTGTGTGTCAAACAAATGACTACATTGCTATTTGTTTTGAAACTTTCTTCCAACATCCTGTCATTTCTGTGGATTCCATGTGTAATATATTGGAGGAATCCATTTTCATCCTATGCAGCGCATCACTTTCACCATGTGCTAAAGTAAGTTGTTCGAACGTATTAACATCTTGAATCTTTTTTTCATCTCCCTTGTGCAATACTGTTTCACATAATAATGGCAAATGCCTGGGTGTTCTAGACTTTGTGTAGCCACCTGTGGGATGCTTTCAGCTCATGCATTCCTCTTTATGACTGTATTGTGTAAGAAATGTCCATGTACAAAGTGTTGAGCCTAGGACTTCTCCACTAGGGAATGCATAGAAGAATTAATCTAAACAAGCACTGGACAAGAGGAGGAGCCAATGTATAAGACAGTAGAGTCATAGTAAAGGTTTGGAGTTGCATATCCACCACGAAATGATAGAAGTGGAATGTTTTCGTAGTTAAGCAAGCATGTAACTTACCAACATCCGCCGATTCTTCTGCCAATGCAGTAGCTGTTCCTGTTGTGTCCGCCTGGGAGCAGCAGAGTTACTTAATCGCTTGTCACCATCTGTTGACAAATTGGTGCTCCTTCCCACTGCATAGTCAAGCTCATTCAGATTTGGAAAGCTACTACTATCTAGAGGTTTGCATAAGCCAAAATCTGAAAGCTTCAGGTGGCCACTTTGGTCTAATAACAAATTGTCAGGCTTGATATCCCTGAAAAGGTATAACAAAGATTAAGTAGCAAGTTGCAATTGTTATGCAGTGTGTCATGTTAATACATTACCTATGGATATAATTGTGCTTGTGAATGGATTCAATTGCCAGTATTGTCTCTGCAACATAAAATCTAGATTCATCCTCTGTCAGTGTATCCTTGCGCATAAGTAAAGTCATCATGTCACCACCAGGAAGGTACTCCATAATGAGGTACAGAAACTCATCATCTTGAAATGAGCAGTACAGCTTAACTATATAAGCACTGTCAACTTCTGCAAGGAGGTTCCTTTCAGCTCTCACGTGCTCAACCTAAAAATAACACATTAGAAAAAGAAAAGCTTGTTGCGTGAGTCGCGTGACCTGATTTAGTTACTAGAGTTAGCAAAAATGAAGTACCTGGCCTCTCCGTAACATTTCAGACTTCTTGAGCTTTTTCATTGCATATACATTGGATGTAGCTTTTTCTCTACAAAGTCTCACCTGCAATATCAGTATAAACTGGAGTTAAGCAGCAGGCAAACGCAGAGAACATACATTGCATCTAAGAGAAATAGAGAATTTTTCTGAATGTACAACAAGAAGCCTCAGCTGCTCGGTACCAAGTAAAGTGATGATTATTCCACAACACTCAAATATACATGCATCGAAGAGGGGGAGTAAAAAGAGTCTTTATCACCTCTCCAAATGCACCTCTCCCAATAATAGTCAGCAATTCAAAATCATCAACACCCATTTTATGTCTCCTTAGGCGCATGTATTCTGTCTCCTTTTTTTCTAAATCCTTCAGGATATTGTTTTGCTCCTCTTCAGATACATCAGCATCTGCAAGCTTCCTCTCCAACATCCAACGCCTACAATATAACTTGATATTAAGATGGATACCACCAAACAAGAACAGATAGTCTACGATATCTAAACCATGTACCCAAAAAGACGAGAGCAGTCATGCACAAAATATGGCAATGAGAGAACTGCAGACAGCCTCCATGACGATGCAATGCCACTAGTTAGATGCTTTATGCTAGATGCTTCGTTCTCGCATACCATCTTCCTCAATCAACTTAGAACATACTACCGAAAAACGACAACATCTTAATAGCAGTGCATCCATGAAGTTCAATGGCTCGTATAGGCATTGTGTGCAATAACAATCTGAGGTAGAAAGCAACAATTACAATGAATGTTTCCTGGTCCAGTCTATGTCAGTCAAACCATGGTAAGATGCAAAATTCATGCAAATGTCCTACATATCCCCATATTTCCCAAAAAGGACAAAAAAATCTAACAATAATAAATGCACAGTTGACAATTAAGTATAGTATATTAACAAAAGGCCCAGGCCAAGTTCAAGTTGCACCACATTACAACTAGATTGATTTACCAGCAATTATGGTATATCATTATGATTTATGAGAAAGCACTTGTTGGAACAGCTGTTGTGGAGCACACCTACATCTGTTAGTTCAATCAGCGATCTCTATGTTACATGGCGATATATTTAGGGGATAAAAGTACAAACTGGAGATGATGCACCCTTTACCACCTTCCACCCTATTTTAGTCACCTATTTACCTCACTCCACCCTATTTTGACTCCACAACACTGCAGCCATGCACACCAACTTCTTCAACGCTATGCAGTTCAGCCTGATCTTTTCTCATGCCAGAATTAGAACCATTTCACCCTGCATAACCCTAGAGATATTATGCTACTATCAACAACATATACACTAAATTGATAACACTACCATTGTAACTAAATGCACCGCCATAAGATTGCAAGCGTTCACCTCTCTATCCAAAATTAGGCGGTGACGGCAGTCGCATGCTAGTCCAACACATCAAAAATTAGACAACTGCATCCTAACCACCAGGCACATACACCAGTACGGCAGTACCACACTCAATAGTCAACACTAACTAGTACTTCACGAGTAGTGACTAGGGAAAGATGTATCGGATCGAAAATTTTATTGGAGGGCAGCGATATGACCGGTAACCGCCGGTTATTGAAATTTTCAAAAAAAAAATTGGACGAAAATTTTGAATTTATTCCGAATTTTTTAGATGGATTTTGATGAATCCGAATATTTTTACCAGTATAAAATTTTACCCGTACCCATCAATAAGACCAGTTACCGTTAAAATTTCGGCGATAGAAATTTCCCAGGTAGTGATATCGGTACAATTCCACCATAATGCAGCCAGCTTAGAAGTGAATAGGACACAGATCACATATGAAGGGCACAACGAATCGACCAAATGGGGGTCCGATTTGAGGCTTCGAATCTGAGACCTCCGCACCGGGACTCTCACGGATCCCAACCCAGGCACACGCATTGCCATTTTCACACCAAAATCCGAGCCCGATTTGGCGGGCGATCTACTAAACCACGGAATCCGCGGGCATGGGGCACCGAGCCACTGACCTCTCCTTGCGCTCCTGGAGCGACCTCATCTGCGTCTTGTAGTGGTTCTCGATGTACTGCTTGGCCGCCTCCACCTTCTGCTTGGTGGCGCTGGATAGCGCCTCCTCCCCCGCCGCCGCAGCCATCGTACTCACCCCCGGCGGCGGCCGCCCGCCCTCCTTCCTCGCGGCGCCGGTGGGCGACACCGGCTTGTCCTTGTCCCGCAGCTGCAGCTTCTGGAACCAGCTCCTGGCGGAATCCATCGGTGGGAGGATCGGATCAGGGGCGGAGGGCCATTCGGGTGGTGGGGGGATGCGCCTTCGCCTTCGCCCTCCGCGCGGGATCTCCGGATCTGGTGGTGGTGGGCTAGGGTGTGGAGTGCGCCCCGCGAGCCCGAGCAGCACGAGCTCCGCGCGATTCGAACGGATAAAACTTTTGTCAAGTGGGGCGCGGTGGTGGCTGCCTCGCCTCGATTCCGCTTCGATGCGATGGTGGGGGAATGGAGTGAAGCATGGTGGTGGCGCGGCGGCGCGGCCACCACATTTGATTGGGCGGGGCGGGGCTGGAACGCGTCCCGAGAAAGATCGGCCTCGCCCCCAAATTATTACTGTTTCGTTCGAAGCAGGGCGGAGGGGAGGGCGCGAGGCTTTTTTTAGAACAAGACCCTGCCACCTGTTCTTTTTAGCTGAACTTTATAACTTTTAATTGTGACTTGTGTCTTTTAGATTATTTGTACGAGAGATTATGGAGTAACAGAATCTCATATGTAGTTTTTGCCAATATAAATAAAGTCGATACAGTATGTACTACAATTAACTAGTAGACTATTTTGAAAATATATTCTGTTTAAAAGTTAGTTAATGTAGAAAAATCGAAAAGTAACTTTTAAAAGCTAAAAAAAAAACAGTGCTTATAGCTGTTGATTATTACAGCTCTCACTCACAGGGCGTCCGGACGGGGATGGCGCACAGAGACGAGCTGGCCTTTCGGCCCGGATAAACCCGTTCAAGCTTCCTATCTAGAGAGGGTCCCCATGCCTTTAGATGGTTCTCTCTATCATTTTGCTAAAGCTCTGCCACTACAAATATGCTATGCTAAATCAGCCAACATGTTGATCCATTATTCACTAAACTAGTTCTTTTACACTCCCTTCCAATATTGTTTCTTTTTTTTCATGACTTCCAATATTGCATTGTCATGGAGGCCCTGTTTTAAATGGTTTCAGTCTTTTTGCTTCTAAAGTTTGATTTTTTTACTTTTTTTTCCTTATTCATTTGAATTGTCTAAGAAGATTTAGCAATCTTCCCCATTTTTTATTTTTTTACTGTTTTTTGACCACAAAAAGGTAACAGGTGCTACAGTAAATAGTCTACACAAAAAAGCCAAAAGCTAGGGCTTTCAGCCCTTTTGGAGCAGGCTTGGTCATTATTGTTTGCAATGGCGGAGCCCTTAAGGCATCTGTAGTGTATGAAAAGAGGAGGTCTTAAGCCACCTTAAGGTCAACCTTATACATTACAAGGGTGATTTAAGCAGACCCTAAGCAAAAAAAACTTAAAGCTGGTCCTCAAGCTAAAGACCTGACCATAAGCATTAAAATACAATTTTTCTTTATCTGCCAAGTGGGACCGTCTTAAGGCCTCTTAGGTTATATACACTATGGAGTTGGTCTTAAGGTTTAGATGGGACCCACTTTAAGACCCTTTGGGTTATATACACTACAGATGCTCTTAGGGCTAAGGAAGTTTATGGCCTCCGCTTTTATTTGCAAGATTTCATTAATAATTTGTTAGATTATCTTGAAAAACCTACTAATCGACTCTATATTTTCATAACTATAATTGTTTTCTCCCGATGCCTTTAGATGGCTCTCTCTATCATTTTGCTAAAGCTCTGCCACTACAATTATGCTATGCCAAATCAGCAAACACGTTGATCCATTATTCACTAAATTAGTTCTTTTACACTCCCTTCCAATATTGTTTCTTTTTCTTTCATGACTTCCAGTATTGCTTCCTTTTGATGGCTTTCCGTTTAGTTATGTGCATCACTATCACCCCTAAAAGATACCCTCTTAAAGGTCCCCATGTGGAGTTAAATTTAAACCCCCAAAAACCTGCCCACATAGGGGGCGATCAACATGGGCTGAAAACACTGTAGCTGGCTGAAAAAAGCACTGTAGCTGACAGAGGCTTATTTAGCATAATTAAATTTAAAAAAAATTAAAAACAAAAAAATATGTTAGCCCATTACGTATAATACAAACAAATACGGGAAAAAAAGAACCGGCAAAAAAGCTCAACAAAAAGCCAAAAGTTCAGAAAAAGATGAAACTTATGAATAGTGAAAAATAAGCCAGAAACCAGAAGCCTAAGCCACGTTGATCACGCCCTAAACCCCCAAATTCAAAGAGGAATACGCAAACTTTTCTTCCCATTAAACACCTCGGAGTCTCCGACGTGGCTACATGTACACGTGCTAACTTCACTTGCGGTGCATCGCAACCACCGAACTCGGAATGAGAACAGATATAGGCCATTTTTTCAATTGTGAATGATGAATTTGTATTTTTAAAACAGTAATAAATGAATGGGATATTGACGCGAACGATATACATGATTTTATGTTCAGAATATTATTTAAAAATTTTGCTTCAAAAGATTGCTAGAGAAACAAAAAAACAAAAGATCAAAAGAAGGTGACCATGACCAACTAAGGTCGTCCACACATGATTCGGTACACCTCTCCTGTCCGCAGCTACGGAAACAGAAGCAGCGGCAACTCGTGCAATAATAGTAGTGGTTGGTTTCAAGGGGCCCGCTTGTAAGCCACAGGGCCCACCGGAAGTCGTGTACACGTCGGATTGGCTCGGCCGATCATCCGGCACAACGTGTGCCAGCCCATGAGGGATCCCTCTCGCGGTCTTGCCTCTTATCTTCATTTTCCTTTTCCTTTTTTCCCCAATCTGTCGGTTCAAATAGCAACGTGCAACTAGCTAATTCAATGTCCCCTCGTGTACCCAACCGTAGCTTAGTTAGCATGTCACGTTGTCTCTTTTTAAAACGTAAATCCATAAACAGCGAGTTGCAGGGGCGGAGCCAGGAATTGGATATAGAGGGGCAACATAGACAACAAGTAGAGTAGAACCAATGAACCATGCCGGATTTACCGATCCAATAGTCACATATCAGATAAATATGTTTCGCAAATTACAATGCAAAGAAAATTACATATATTTGCAACATGGAAGCTCTTTCTTGACTTGAGAAATCAGTTCGATAATATTTTTCCATTAGAGTGCATATATTTGCTATGTCAAAGGTGTCCAACCTTGGATCCAAAGAGGCACAAAGGCACAAAAGCTCTATCGCTTGAGAACTGAATTGATTTTCTAGCTCAATCAATTATTGATCAATTGCAACATTAAACACATCTACTTTGTAATGGTGAAAGGCTGTGGTGTTATATAACTATGATGGATATGATGAAAATACAGTTGTATTTCTTATACAACTACTACAGCTCTTATATCTATCTTGTTGATCTACATTGTTATAAACTGGATCCACCAAAATCAATGGTGTATATCTTTCTCTTTTTTTCTCTGATTAACGTGAGAATTTCTAGCCCTGAGAGCGAATACAATGGCTTCTTTTTCTATGGTTTTAATGACATAATAGATTTGGAGGGTTAAGCATCCCCAATCTTAGAGAGTTAAATATGTGTTTACTTGCTTCTTGGATTTGGAGATATCTGCGGGATGAGTAAGATTTGGAAGAAGATCATTGATTTCAAATATAGTTTGCATAACTCCAATCTTTTTTCCAGTTGAAAAATTAAATTCTGGGAAGACAACTGGTTTGGTAATTCTAGCTTAGCTATCCAGTACTGGGAAGTTTATATACTGGTTCATGAAAAAATTGTTATGGTTCTGATGTTTTGGGATGGGTTAAATTTGAAGTTTACCTTTAGACATTGTGTGGATGATAGAATTATGATGCTTTGGTTGGAAGTGGTTCAGATTGCTCAGTCCATTCAATTCTCTGATAATGAAGATACTATGGTTTGGAAATTTAACTCATCTGGCCTTTACAGTGTGCACTTTTTACGTGCTGTCAATAATTTCAGTAGAGTCATACCCATGCTCCTGCCTGCCTGCTGTAGAAAGTTGGGGGGTGCCAGGCCCCCCTCAGCCCCCCCTCTCTCCGCCACTGGCGAGTTGTGAGGCTTAGGTGGTGATCAACTCGGTTTAAAAGCTCATGGCTTATGGATGAAAACACTGTAGCTGGCTGAAAAAAGCATTGTAGCTGACAGAGGCTTATTTCGCATAATTAAATTTAAAAAAATTTAAAAATATAAAAAATATGTTAGCCCATTACGTATAATACAAACAAATACAGGAAAAAAAGAACCAGCAAAAAAGCTCAACAAAAAGCCCAAAGTTCAGAAAAAGATGAAATTTATAAATAGTGAAAAATAAGCCAGAAGTCAGAAGCCATAAGCCGAGTTGATCACAGCCTAAGAACCACTTGTTCGCTCCTTATGACAAAGAAATTGTTCCTTCGTGGTAAAAGCATATTTAAGAACTTATGTTGCTTATTTGAATTGATCCTCTTAAAATACAAACTTAGGAATGAGCATTTGGCTTCTTTCTCTCTTTTTTACCAGTCCGAGGCTCTGAGCATTTAACTTGGGCCGTAAAATCAATTTGTAATGGGTTTTGTTAAACATCATTCGGATGTTTTTTCTTCCTAACTATCATCCATATTTAGGACCGTTGGATTAGAGATCCAATGGCCACAAATGCTCCCCCTCCTCTTTGAATTCTACCTCCTTCCCCTTGAAAAAAATCTTCTCCTTTAAAAATAAGGAGCCATTTGATCTCTAATCCAAGAGTTATAAATTTAGATGATAGTTAGAAAGAAAATATCCGGATCCCATTTGTAATTTGGTCAGCTCAGTGCGGTAACACTAGCTGTGCTGCTATTAAGTGGGCCGTAAAATCTAACGAAAGTTCCGTAGATTGAGTTGGGCCGAACGGGCTAAGTGAAGCCACACACCCTCGCTCGCCGACGACCAACCGGACGAGCGCCACCGCCGCCACCTCATGGCCGCGGCCAAGGTCACCGCCGCGGCGGCGGCCACCGCCGTGTTCCGGAGCAACCAGGAGCTCACTCGCCTCGCGCGCTCGGGCCAGCTGGCCGCGGCGCGCCGCCTGTTCGACGAGATGCCCCGCCGCAACACCGTCTCCTACAACGCCATGCTCTCCGCGCTGGCCCGCCATGGCCGCCTCGCCGACGCGAGACGCCTGTTCGATGAGATGCCCCGCCGCAACCTCGTCTCCTGGAACGCCATGATCGCGGCCTGCTCCGACCACGGCCTCGTCGCCGACGCCCGGGAGCTGTTCGACGCAATGCCCGCCCGGGACGACTTCTCCTGGACGCTCATGGTCTCCTGTTACGCCCGCGCGGGCGAGATCGAGCTCGCAAGGGACGTGCTCGACCGAATGCCTGGGGAGAAGTGCACGGCGTGCTACAACGCCATGATCTCCGGGTACGCCAAGAACGGCAAGTTCGATAACGCGGTGAGGTTGCTGCGGGAAATGCTGGCTCCGGACATGGTTTCTTGGAACTCGGTGCTGGCTGGGCTCACCCGGAACGAGGAAACGGCTCGGGCAGTGCAGTTCTTCGACGAGATGCCCGAGAAGGACATGGTGTCCTGGAACTTGATGCTGGAGGGGTTTGTGCGTGCTGGGGATTTGGATTCGGCCGCTAGCTTCTTTGCGAGGGTCCCCTCACCTAATGTTGTTTCTTGGGTGACCTTGCTCAATGGGTATTGCTGGGCGGGGAGGATAGGCGAGGCGAGAGAATTGTTCGACAGAATGCCCGATCGGAATGTTGTGTCTTGGAATGTGATGCTTGCTGGGTATGTGCAGCTCTTGCACATGGAGGAGGCCTATAAATTGTTTTCGGAGATGCCAGATAAGAACTCGATCTCATGGACAACGATGGTAAGTGGATTAGTGCGTGCTGGGAAGCTCCAAGAAGCAAAGGATCTGCTAGACAAGATGCCTTTTGACAGTGTCGCAGCAAAGACTGCACTGATGCATGGCTATTTGCAGAGCAAGATGATTGATGATGCCAGTCGGATTTTTGATGGAATTGAGGTGCGAGATGCAGTGTGCTGGAATACAATGATATCTGGATATGTCCAATGTGGAATGCTTGATGAGGCCATGGTGTTGTTCCAGCAAATGCCGAACAAGGATATGGTTTCTTGGAACACCATGATTGCCGGCTATGCTCAGGATGGTCAAATGCGCAAGGCAGTCAGTATTTTCAGGAAGATGAACCGGAGAAATACAGTATCGTGGAATTCAATTATCTCCGGATTTGTCCAGAATGGACTCTTTGTTGAAGCACTCTGGCATTTTGTGCTCATGAGAAGGGATGCAAAGAGGGCTGACTGGTCTACATATGCCTGTTGTCTCAGAGCATGTGCAAACTTGGCTGCTTTGCAAGTCGGGAGGCAATTCCACAGTCTTCTTGTCAGGAGTGGGCAAACCGGTGATTCCTTTGCTGGAAATGCCTTGATTTCTGCATATGCAAAGTGTGGAAGGATCTTGGAAGCAAGACAAGTCTTTGACGAGATGGCAGGTCAGGACATTGTTTCATGGAATGCTCTCATTGATGGCTATGCTTCTAATGGTCATGGGACTGAGGCAATCTCAGTACTCCGAGAAATGGAAGCCAATGATGTCAGACCTGACGAGGTCACATTTGTGGGCGTCTTATCAGCTTGCAGACATGCAGGATTGATTGATGAAGGATTGGATTTCTTCAATTCGATGAGAAAAGACTACTCGTTAAAGCCTGTGGCTGAGCACTATGCTTGCATGGTGGATCTACTTGGAAGAGCTGGGAGACTAAGTGAAGCATTTGAACTTGTTCAGGGAATGCAGATCCAACCAAATTCTGGTGTGTGGGGTGCATTACTTGGAGCATGCCGGGTGCACAAGAACCACGAGCTTGCACTGTTTGTGGCTGAGAAGTTATTTGAATTGGAACCTCGCAAGACCTCAAATTATGTGCTGTTGTCAAACATCAGTGCGGAGGCAGGTAAATGGGATGAAGTTGAAAAGACGAGGGTTTTGATTAAAGAAAGGGGAGTACGTAAGCCACCTGGCTTAGCTGGACCGATGTAGACAATAACGTTTTCACCTTATCTTCCAGTGATTTGAGGCATATTTCACCAGTGGATGTTTCGCAGAACTTGAGTGCACGGATGAGAAATTTAGGGCTGTTGTCTGAATCAGACTCTTGCCTGCTACCCTGGTTTAACGTGTGGAATTTTCATGGAATCATGGCAACGTAGCTGTTCTGCATGCGATTGAGGTAATCATAAAGCACAGTTGATGAGTGAAGACTGCAGGGTTTTGTGGAACTCAAGTCAAAAATTCGGTAAATTTCTTTGGTATTTGAGCCTGAATTTTCTCTGTTGAAGCTCCAAGCTATGACTTGACGTGGTTCTAAAAAAGCTATGACTTGACTGCCGTGTGTACAATCCTTTCGTTGTGGTGGGGTGGTGCCTGCCAGACCAAGCTATTAGAAAGCCAAAATTGAATTACAGGCGCTGGCAGATGATGCTGGGGTACCATTAGGTCCATTACCAAGGTTACATTGCTTTGGCATACAGGCTTACAGCATTCCATTTTGTTGAGGCAGGGCTCAGGAGAGTCTCAATATTCATCGTATTTAGGCTGTCATCTCCGAGGTGCGAAGGACTCCCGAGGTCCAATCCTGGAATGCACAGGGCACAGGCACCATTTTTCACTTATCAGTACTACGTTCAAGGCTTCAGATGGGTAAATCGTGTAACTCCAAGCTGAGTATAGTGCAGGAGTACTCATTTCACGCTTCCCTTCTGCAGTGGCAGATTGAGTAAACATGAGTTCGAGTGAGCACTTGCATGTTTTTGCTCGCTATTTGCTGCGAGTTACTACGCCTGTACTTCTGTATATTCTGCCTCAAAAAAAATCTGTATATTCTGCATTTATTGTTATTATTGGAGTGATTACCTTTTAAAAAACTTTCTAGGAGTGATTACATGATTGGCTTGATTGCAATGTGTTGGCTCCTCTACGAGTACTCGGTAGCCACGCTTGCATGTAGAAATACGGCCGGCCCGCTTGCAGAGACAAACCAGGCCAGCCCATTAACCAATCCCATCCACAGCCCAATACCCCGAAGCAGATCTCAACCCGACTAAATGGCCACGACCCACGACCCGGCAACCCGCTCAAAATTCCCCTCTTTGCCTTGCGGCTTCCCAAAACCCTACCTGCTTCTCTAGCTTCCCAAAACCCTACCTGCTTCTCTACCACCGCCTTGCCCACTGCCCTCCTGAGTCTCGCCATTTACACTTCCACCCCAAAACCCTAACTAAACCCCTCGCCGCTGCCATGATCACCAGTGGCCAAAGCTACGTCTTCACGCCGTCGGCCTTCTCCGCACGACGACTACCTCCTACTCATCTGCTCCGGCCACACCGTCTTAATCTTCAGCACCTCCACCGCCATGCTAGTAAAACCCCGATGCGCTTCACATGCTAGAGTTTCAGCACCTCCACCGCCATGGCGTTGCGACCCGCCATGTAGGTTCATGTATATTTGGCCATAGACCAAAAACTCCCTTTCGATATATAAGTTGGTAGCGGTTCTTAACAAAATATAATGACTCCTAAATATACATAAAAATTATATCAAACGAACATATATAGTGCTATGTACCGATCTCTTTGCCTCATGATATCATATCGAACTCAAGGCAAGAAACGTGTCATCCTATGATAACTCGATCATTCACTCGAACCTGTAGTTGATTACTCAGTTATGATTAACTCTTCAACCACATATGGTATGGCCATGCACTTAATCCAATCACATCTAAGGGTCCAGAGATATCACTCCTATTATATTTGAGGGGAAAATTCCATCTTAATCACTCATATTTTTTCGCATGTTTTATAGTAAACCCATAAACTATATTTATGACTACTCAGTTATAGAATAGTGTTTAGCAACCACTAAGTAAACTTTTACACATATAGAAAGTCGTGATGATCTTATGTCTAATGATCCCACATACACTATGTATGAGACTAACTGATGACACTTACGAATATAACTATCCTTGTAGTGTTTTATGGTGATCAATATAACATCATGTTCTTTAACATGTGTCCATATTATTGATTTGATATCCCCATATCCATGATCCGTGAAATACGATCATCAATCAATATATGTGTTGATCTGTAAATCATAATTGTCCTATATAATGACATAAGATTAGGGATTTAGAATAACATTAAAACATGAATAAAGAGTTCCACAAATAAGTCATATACTTGTTGATCAATATGAAAGACATTTATTCAAGGGACAAAATGACATATTATTCAAAAGATCATAAATATAGAAGTGATGCAATCATCTCCATAATTGTATCTAGAGCATATCACTAACACCATTGAGTGATGAAGAATGAATCGTCCCACTCTCACTTCAGCAAAGTACTTCTAAGCTCTCCAAAAACTAAAATTGCTAAAATCTTAATTCTTAAAGCGGCACTATTTAGTTGTGGTGTAGAGGGTGGTTGCAAATCAGGCCTTCCATATGCTTTAAAAATTGTGCTTAATTTATCAGTATCCAGTACGTAAGCTCCTCTTCCATTGATAAACTGAAGCTATTAGTAAAGGTTAGCTTGCGATCTTTCTTGAGGGTATTGGCTTGTGGTGTTTACAAGCATACAAGGGCTTACAATCTGCCTTCACCCAAACAATTTTTATGTTTTTTTCTAGGATAACAATTCATCTGTCCTATAAGCTATATAAACCTAATAAATCAGTATAACATGTACTTGAGCCTTGCAAAAGGGGTTGGTACTTGATGTCGTATCATGTCATGTCCAATTTCCAAGAAGAGAGGAGCCTTGCCAATCATTCCTGTGATTTAATCATCATCCATGAATGCTTCCATATCTGTGGGTACTACTTGTATAGTACACCCAATATAGTACAACCTAGTTCTGAGATCTTGGACTTTGCCTCAGATGTATGGGCGAACTGATGCACTCCTGTCTGCTTGCTGGTGAGTGACAGAAGTGGTGACCAAAGTTGAGCTCATGCATGCATGTACTAGTACTTCGCCAGTATGCATTGACACGCCTGTTTGATCCTGTTTGGCTCATTGCCTGAATAAATACTTTTAGTAGTTAGTGCATGCAATGCGTGTGTTGGACTGAAGCATGGTTCTATTTGTTAGCAGTGTCTAGCAGTGTAATGTCACTAATAACATGTCTTGTCAAAACTCACCGCTCTCTTAATTCTTAAGCCAAGTAAACTGGTGTGGTCTATCCCTGTAAAAGCTACGGAAAATATATAATTGCTTAGATTCTAAAGTATATCAAAATTTCAAGGGTCGATCATCAGTAACCATGGATTATTCAGATTCTACAGTTGTCTTTTGACGACGACGCGTAAAACTACACATTATTCAGAGCGTAAAAGCACTTCAAATAGTACATGATTTATTATTCTGGTAGATTGTAGGTGGAGGGGAATCTTGATATTCCCTTGTGGTTGTGGAAATGGCAACTTCTTGAGTTGCTTTGTACTGCTTTGCCAATTGCCATGCTTTAACACATTCATAGCCTTATCTATCTATCCTCAATCCTCACTTGTAGGACAGACAGAAAGACAGAGGCCTGAGGCCCTCTTCCTTTCTTTAAGACTGAAACTTTGGAGGTGTGCTTGTGATCATTATCACCTACAGTGCCCCTCCCCAATCTATTCCGAACTGACGCACAGCTTTTGCAGATTTGGTCTTAATTTGATTCTGTTCACCTAGATCTGGCGAGTGTTCATCTATCATTGCCTTTTTTTTGCATCACAACCTTGGCCTGATCTGGCATGAGCTACTTTTTCTGCAGATCATTAGGCCAATTTCTTCTGTTCTTTCTTCCTTGACTAGTTACACAGTACCTGAGAATCATTGATCATGACTCACGATGTACGTATGTATGCATCAGAAGAATATTATGAACAGTAGAGTAGACTTTTTTTTGTGCAAGTATAAGCAAAGATTGCACTCTAGCTATCTTGTTATGATAAGGAGTGGATCAGCAGAAACAGATACATCAGTGACAGCAGCTGGTCTTTAACAGCAACAGTGATGTGTGCATGAAAGCGTATTATGAGGTTAATTTGGACAAGAATCCACGTCAAGACTAGAAAAGGGATCAAGTGCCTCCAGGCTCACTGTACCATCAGATTTGTAGATCCAAGCAGGACGTCAGTCACCGCGTAGAACAAAAAACGCCTGGACTAGATTCAGCATTTCACCCTCTGTTTTACACAAAAAGAAAAAGAAAAGAAAGAAGTCTGTGGCAACTGGACGGTTGACTGAATGGACCCGTGTTGTCAGCCCGTTACTACTGGGTAGCAGATGGGCTTTCTTTGTTAGCTCGTTTGGCCCTCGTGGCTCAGAAGTTGGCCCAATGAAGCCCATGGGCCTCGTTTGGACTTGGTCCGCAGTTGAAGTAGTGCGGCGGCGTGACCTCGCCTCCCGTGGCTGCTGAATCAAATTTAAGGCGTGCTCCGTGGCTTTGGCTTCAACGGCTGATATTTTTTAAATAATTAAATTTATAAAAATAAAAAAAATACTATATCATTATAGATAATAAAAAAATAAAAAAATTAGAAGTAAAAACTAAAACCGTTTGGAGCGATAAATCATGCTGTCTCTCCTTCTGGCGTGTGTAATAATGGGTCTTGACATCTCGCCAACATTTCGGGTCTGCTGCTCTGCGTTCGACGCTGCATGCGTGTGGCCTTGTGAAGCTGAGGCGAGCATGAGCACTTGAGCATCGCATGATGAACATGATGATCTAGGAAGCAGCAGCTCTAGGCTCTAGCTAAGTTCGAGGTCCCTAGTAACACGGGGATTTTGTAAGAATTTCACGGGAGTTGCGTTGTCCTCCTGTCACGTTCCTACGAAGTTTACTCGAGATTCGTTGTTCCAAATAGGCCTTAACTTCTAAACGGAAAAATGATTGAAATGCACCAATGGGAGGAAATATAAGTGCCAAATGAAAAGATTGCATGCCTGCCTATTTGAGCTCAAAGGAATATAATCATATCCTAACTTGGCCTGAATATAATCTCTTCCTACTTATGCTTCAATCGACTTAAAACAATCGGTGAAGCATGTGCTACCAGCTTTTGTTTCAAGGAAGAAAAATAAAAGAAAACCTGCATATCTGGAAAAGTTGATTATGTAATCATCCAGCTTATCCAAAACCTTTACTACTGCTAAGAGGGATCAATGGACAGTATCCCTCTCCAATGATTGAAGCCCAGCAATAATGGCCAAGACGACCACTGAGTTTTTTTTCAAGCTACGCATCGCATACAAGTGGGGGCTTATAGGACCAGCAATGACAACAGAAACATAAATAATTCTTTATTTATATCTTCTCTTGAGCATCCAAAAATCATTCATCCCAGTAGCTAACGAGCTACGAAGAGCAGATTTGACAGTCTAAATACAAAACAACAATCTAAAACAGCGAGGACTCGCAAATTCAGCACCCAACCGATCTAACCATCACTAGAGATGTGGTCTGACCGGCTATAAGTTCAAGCTCCATTAAATTGGTTTTGGTGATAATGATAAATACAATTGTGAGACTAATATATTTATTGATTATGATATTGCTTAGTCTCATTTGGATGAAAAGGTGAAAAACATAAGAGGTATGTATTCAATATCACATTCTTATATTTATTACATTTTTTGGATCCGAAATATATAATAAACTTTATCAAATAAGTCAAACTTGAATATATGCATATGTTTTCACAATACATTCTTATATACACACATTTAGATGGAGTTCACTCTATGTTTTGTAGTTTTCATTAGTATTGATCTATATTCTATTTTCACATATTAAGGATCTTTATTTTGAAATATATCTCTTGAGTATATATAGCTTGTGTAGGTCATATATACTAATAATCATGTTGTCATCTAGTTATTCCATTATATGTTAATGATTGAACAATTAATGATAACCGGATAAGAAGCTTTGTTTTGAAAAATTACCTTAGAGTATACAGTTATTGTGTACATGTTGTATATACTAGCAAATATACGATGTCATCATACGTGCCAACATCATGATAAGTTCATCGCATATGTCGACATACTTAGCCATGAAGTATATGATGTCATCACATATGTAAGTAACTAGATAATGTCATTGCACATAGCAGGATATAATTGAGGTCATCGCTTATGGTATCATCAAATCATCATCTTTCTTGAACGTCTAGTAATAAATTGTAAAGTTAAACTTGACAATTTGAATTGAGTTGTAAAGTTGCACATAGCAGGATATAATTGAGGTCATCGCTTATGGTATCATCAAATCATCATCTTTCTTGAACGTCTAGTAATAAATTGTAAAGTTAAACTTGACAAATTGAATTGAGTTGTAAAGTTGAACTTTACAACTTGAATTGAGTTGTAACCTAGTTGTAAACAACCTATCATGAGGTGTAAAGAGGTTTCTACAAGTCATGAGAGGTTGTAGATGAGTCTTTTGTTGCCTATAAGTGTATAAAGATGTACACAATGGTAAGTTTGAAATTTTAGAATTATACACTTTCTTGTTCTAGGGTTTAGTTGAAGCATTTCCACCCCCTTAGAATTAGAAAATATCTGATATTCTTGTCTCTGTCGTTCTTGCGTTTGCTTCCGTGATTGTAAGAACACGTTTACTCTACGTGAGCAAGTAGACATAGAGATCAAAGCATGTGATTTGGTGAATCGAGTGTTGCATGTTGCTGTAATAAAGATGGTGGTTGACGGTGTTATTCATTAGGTTGTATGGGTTTAGTTATCTCCAATCTTATGTCATAAAGATCGGGCAACTCTTTTTATTATAATGGTTCATCGCATACTTTTTAAACTTTCTCACGTGGTCCCTTGGCACTCCTGTTCATGAGCTACATGCAGTGCGAGCCACTGACCGTCTGTGCCAAAATAGGTGGACAATAACACAGGGCGAGGGCCCCTGCCAGGTGGCCTGGCCTAGCACATTAGAGCCGAGCCCGCCCTGCTGGCCAGATCCATCTGTATTCACCTGTCAGTAAAAACAGTGAGACCTAGCTTACTGTTGCCATCCATGGACAGCTCCCTCAATAATTCTGTTGAAATTTTCAGTTGCTTATGCAAGTATATCAGAGCTGAGTGCAGACACCCTGAACCTCAAGAAGCTGAGTGCGAGATTGGCGATGTGTTTAGAGCCGTGCGTCCCTCTTGTCGTCTTGATTGTCTCATTGTTGTTATTTTGATTCCCCTCTGCGAGATTCATTTATTCCTTCACTCTTGATATCGTGCATGTTTATACCATACCTCATAATATTTGATCCGATTTGAGATTTGCTACACATAAAAATAAGTATCAGACTAAAACGACACTCATGCATGCGTAAGTATATCAGAGCTAGCAAGCAGACATCTGAACGGCTGGACCTGAAGAAGCTGAACGCGCAAATTGCGATGGTCTTTAGAGCCGTACGATCGATGCCATTGAGATCGATTAGTCGACAAGGTCAGTTACTGCAGTTTGCCGTGAAGAGCAGAGGCAATTGATAGTTGGATATGAAGGAGCCCTAATGAGGAGACATGCATACCCTAGGCGGCATCGTTGGTACTAGATACTACGGTACGTACAAGTACAGCAGGGGAAAATAAAGAGCCCAAGGTGGTACACGATCTCGATTCCTTTGCACAGTGTCGTAGTATCCTCGAATTATTGATCTCATCTGCTACTGTGCAGTTGTTCAACCAGACAGACACGGCGCGTGCTGTTCTAGGTGGTGATCGGTTCGGCTGAAAGCCTCGTGGCTTATGGCTGAAAATACTGTAGCTGGTTGAAAAAAGCACTGTAGCTGACAGAGCCTTATTTACCATAATTAAATTTAAAAAATTTAAAAATAGAAAAACATATTAGCCCATCACGTGTAATGTAAACAAATACGAGGGAAAAAAGAACCGGTAAAAAAACTCAAAAAAAGCCAAAAGTTCAGAAAAAGACGAAATTTGTGAATAGTGCAAAAATAAGCTGAAGCCAAAAGCTAAAGTCATATTGATCAGGGACCTAGTCAGTTTGTTGTACATCTGGTAAGAAATCCAACGCTCCCAAGTGAAGTTGAGTGCTCCTTTCAATTTTTTCGCCCGCCTTCATGACTTCATCTGGTGAGATGGGCCGATGACACCATTGATACATAGATGAATGCTGCAGTACAACAGGGGTGGTTGGTTCGTGGCCTGAAGATGATCTCAATTCCGATCCTTTTTGTGCGATCTCTTGTCTCTGTTGTGCAATTCAACCAGACGGCGTGCGCTGTTCTAGCCAGCCCCTACATCTGGTGAGAAATCAACGCCCTAAATGGAAGTCGGCGCGGCGAATGCTTCCCTGTCGCCGTCGCGAAAGAAGTTGCTGTGGCTCCTTTCCTCAATTTTTTTTCTCCCACTTTCGTGCCCCAGTAACGCAGGAATTTCGCGTAATTTCAAAGCAAACCTGTGCCATGCTGTGTGCAACAACGGCAGATGACATGACAGAAACTACTGAAGAACTCATCCGAGCCACCGTGCATATGCAATGCACGTGTTCCTTGCAACAACAGAATTAGCTGCTGTTTGCAGGGACGGAATTGGGCCCCCGGCAAGGTGGGCTTAGCTCGGGGCGTGAAAAAATACACAGTATATAGCCCAGATATTTTCAGCCTAGCCCGGGGTATTATTGATACTATTCAACCCAAGTAGCCTATGCATATTTCAGAATCGAGATGCCCTATGCCAGCAGCCCACCACTCTCCACGCGGCCACTCACGCGCTCGGCCCACTTCGCATCGTGCGCTCGCCGCTCAGTGCCTCAGCATCTCGCGTCGCACGCTCGCCGCTCGCTCAGAACCCTAGCCCAGCAAGTAGCAGCCGCAGATCTCATCGCCAACGCCGCCTCGTCGCCTCTGCCTCGTCTCAGATCTCCGCCGCCTCGTCGCCTCTGCCTCGTCTCAGATCTCCGCCGCCTCGTTGCCTCCGCCTCGTCTCATATCCCGGCGCCACCCCGGCCTCCATACCTGCCCCGTCTTGGTGCCGCCCCGCCTCCCGACCCACCCCGTCTCAGCACCGCCCCGCCTCCCGACTCGCCCCGGCCAACGCCACTGCGCCACCCGCCCACCCCAGCGCGGCGACGCCCCTCCTCGGCTCCTCATGGCCTGCGCCGCCCACCTCCCGGCCAGGCGGCCAGCGCTGGCATCGCCCCCCTCCCACGGTGCCTTCGGCTGCCCTCACCGAGAAGCCGAAGTGGAACCTATGAGTCAAGTCTCTGAACTCCCGTTTCAGCCAGCCGCCACGTTGTTTTGTTTAGGGTTAGATGAAAAATTCTCTGTGCCCTGCAGATCTTGCGTAGATGCAGGCGATCAAGGAGGCATTGCACGTGGCCACGGTGCCGTCGTGCAGGCTGGTTTGCTAGGATGAAGAGCAAAGGCGTGTGCTCGAGTTTTGCAAGGCGTGCGTTGAGCATGAGAGGGTAGGGAGCTTGTATGTGTGCAGGTGCCCAGGTACAGGAAAGAGGCGGTGTTAAATGTTCTTGCGTATAATCTTATAGATAGTGGTTGTGGAAGTAACCCTCATAACAAAGTTAGGATTGTTAGCTTGATATATGTTTCAATGTGTTCCAGATCTGGTGTGAAATCAGTCTGTTAGTGAATTAGAAGGATGTGTCATTCACATTTGTAGGAGTATATGCTGAAGTAGTTTTTCAAGTTATATGTTGAAGTAGTAGTTTACCTACAAGCTAATTTGCCGTCTGTAATTCTTGATTCATGTCAAGCTATGAAAGTATATAATAGCTTATTTCTTATTGTATGTTGGATGTTGTTGTTGGTTTCGTAATGGTTATTGATGTCTTACCTTAAATTATTTTCTGTTGGAGTTATTAGTGAATATAAAATGAAGTAGACCAAAACTTCTGTATTTATAAATGTAAACAACTATCTCGTACTAGTGGTAAGTTAGCTTCTTATAATTGTAAAATTCTTGTTCTTGTATTTATTCATACACCTGTTTGATTTACTCTCATATGTTTGTTTGTAGGTTTTGGTTCATGTCCAACTATCAATGAAAAAATTATGGGATAGGATATAAAGCAAATCTTTGTTATTTAGGTAATTAAATTGTATCTCTACTATGCTACATTGTTTATGTTTTACTATGTTTTCCTTATTATGTTTTATGTTTTAGCGTTGAATTTAAGTTTCATATCAATGACGCATTTATAATGCATTTTTTGTTATACTATGGTGTGGGTATAAATTGGCGTTAGTTTTATATGGTTAGAGTTTAGTCCAGGGCGTAACCAAATTCTGATTCCGCCACTGACTGTTTGCCATGCCATCATCCAGTGGATGGACGGATCATCTCCAGCAGCAGCAAGAACGCATGAAAAGAGAAAAAATGAAATAAAGAAGAAGAAAAAATCCAGGCAATTGCCAGCTGAGGGAGACTGTTGCCAGATGGACTCCACAGTGCTAGCTAAGCTACATCATGCTGCATGCATGTCTGAACCGGCCGGCCACGTGGTTCTCTCGGCCGTGCTCACGTTGAACTCGCGACTACACAAGCATGCACACAAATAAATAACCAAAAAAATTCTTTTTTAAAAAAATATCTTGTCTTGGCATTGCTGTGTCAGGCGATGCACTGCAGCAAAGGCGGCAACGAACAGCTGCCAGCGAGGAGCGTTTGGACCACTAGCACAGCTGCAGATGATGCAGCGATGGGTGGCCACCACCACACCACGACTAATCTCCGACTCCATCTCCTCTCCGGCCATGCCTGCCTGCCGGGCACGTCGCCGATCTACCGTATCGAAGCAGATCTAACCATATCCAATCCACACAAAAGACGACGATACATGTATCGTAAGTGGTGCTTTAAATGACTCATGGCTTAAATTTGTGACCATATCTTTTAATCTATGGCTAAAATTGTATTATTGTGGCTGTTCATTTTTCTAAGGAAAAATAGAATAAAATGAATAAAAATAAAAAAGTTGTTATGTCGTCACCAATAATACAAATAAATAAAGACAAAAAAGCAAAAATAAACTATAATAAGTTAAAATTAAAAATCAACGTGTATTAAATAGTTTCTGATTTAAATAAATTAAAAGCTAAAATAAACTAAAAGATGAAGAAATTTGGACACATCTAGACCCCTAAACACCGAAAATTCCAGTTTTGGCCCTCCGACGTAAAAAATTCCAAAATTAGACCCCTCCCGACCGCGCGTTCACGAGGTTGCGACACATGTCGATCGTGCGGTACTGCATCGCACGACGGCGCCTGCATTGCGCTCCGAGCGCGCGACCTGACGACCGAGCGCACGACCGTTGGCGCGAGCACATTTTTCATCTGCCGACCGCACGATTTTTGTCCGAGCGCATGTTTCAATTTTTGACCGCATAACCCTCTGCCGACCGGTCAGAACAGATGGAATGCCAGCTTTGTACATTCCATGTCCCATGACATGCATGGGCTCCGGGCGCCGAGTCATTGAGCAGCATGCACTATCATGTGGACCAAGTTTGCTCATGACCCATGCTTTTCGTATGCAATTCTATACGGTATTTGTATACCTGCAGTGCTGGCGATTATTCTCGCTTTCTATTTTGGAAATGTGGGGCGTGCGGCCGAGCGCGAGACTCTCCGGTAGTCGGGCTTGCAGTCATGACGTGCGGTCGGGAGAGCCGGTCGCGCGGTCGGACGCATGCACAGCGCGGTCGGCAGATGAAAAACGCGCTCGCGCCAACGGTCGTGCGCTCGGTCCACAGGTCGCGCACTCGGGCCAATGGTCGTGCGCTCGGTCGTCAGGTCGCGCGCTCGGAGCGCAATGCGAGCGATCGTGCGATGCGGTACCGCACGCAAGGACACGTGTCGCAACCTCGTGAACGCGCGGTCGGGAGGGGTCCAATTTTGGAATTTTTTGCGTCGGAGGGTTAAAACTGGAATTTCCGATGTTTAGCGGTCTAGATGTGTCCGAATTTCGAAGTCGTACAGGGCGGGATTACGATGTGACTGTTTGGTTGCTTGTGGTGCTTATCCTTTTGAGTATGTGTCCGGACTCGGCACCGTGAAAGTCGCGTAGGAATGTCTCGCGCGCCCATTGTTGTTCTCTGGTCGAACGGCTAGGTTTTTCCTCGCTTGCTTGCACGGTAGAGCACACGAATCCGACAGTGCGACGCGTCGGTACAAATGCTGTTGACACTCGGCTCCAGCTTTTCTCAGCACAGACACGACACCATGGGCTCCGAATTCCGATGCAACCTAATGAGTGATGTGTTCATCAGATGCATCATGCACGCACTAATTCCGATGCAACCTCATGAGTGATGAGTTCATCGTATGCATCGTTCACGCTCTACTTAATCACCAGCCAAAAAAGAAAAAAAATACTCGCTGAATCACCCACTCTCTCTCCTGTATTTACATGCAAAATTAAATGAACTTGTCCGCAAGAAATATTGATAGCAAGGTAGATATTACTAGGAGTACTAGAGATCTAGCTTAATTCGTAACCTGATTAAGCATCACCCAAACACAAGGATTAATAAAAAGAGAGAGAGTTCATCAACGGTGGTGATGTATATGTTGCGAAGAACAAGTTACTGAGCTGCGGTTACTTCCTTCTTCGCCACCTTCCCCTTCTTGCCGCCGGCGGAGGAGGAGGATGGGGAGAAGAGGCGGTCGATGCCGAAGACGGAGACGGACTTGCGGGACCCGCGGAGGGAGCAGACGGGCACGTTCAGCACGGGCGCCACGCGCACATGCGCCGAGTAGGACCGCTCGATGCTGCCGCCGGCGCCGGCGCGGTGGCGCCCCCCGCCCGCGAGGCTGCTCGGGCTGCTGGAGCTGCGACCGAGCCCATTGAAGACCACCTTGCCGGCGGCGTTGAGGCGGGGGCTGTCCGCGGCGACGGCGGCTGGAGGAGGCGGTGGGGGTGGGGGCACCGTAGCCTGCGCCGGCGAGAGGCGGATCTTGGGAGGCAGCTGCTGGGATGGAGGTGGCGGTGTTGGGCTCCGAGCAGAAGCAGGCGCCGGTGCTGGCTTCTCGGGCTTGTCCGGCTCGTCGGAGGCGGACTCGCAGAGGAGGGGAAGGCTGAGGGACGGCTCCGGCGGCTTGGGCCCCCGGCGGAGGAGCCGGCGGAGGGGCTTGGGCTCCGACGTCGCCGACGCCGACGACGCCTGTTGCTTCCGCAGCCGGAGGAGATCCCGCCACCTCCTCGCCGGAATCTTGGGCTCCTCAGCAGCAGCCTCTGCCGTGGCCACGACCTTCGCCGGCACCTCCGCCCGTGGAGTCCCCGGCTGCGGCTCAGGTGCTGGTGCCAGCGGAGGCAGCGTCGCGACCCCCACCCCCTCCGTCGACGCGGTCGCGGGCGGCGCGGGGATGCGGAGCGGGACTAGCTTCCCCTCGGAGAAGAGCTCGTCGGCCGGGAGCATGGACACCGCAGAGCACCCGGCGAGCAGGAAGTCGAAGTCGGCGTTGGGTTTCCCTCCCGCCGCCGCCTGCCTGCCCCCTCCGCCGCCGGCGTCGTCGAGGCTGAACGACACCCGCGGGCTGAGCCACTGCATCGCCGCCGCCGGGGCAGGCGGCGGCGGCGGCGGTGGCGGGGGGCGCGACGCCGCTGCGGAAGCCATCGGAGGTAGCAGTGCGGTGCTGTTCGAGGTGGGCTTCGGCGCTTCGCTTCTTGCCAATGGGGAGTCGAGAGTTTTGGCTTCTAGGATGCGGAAACGAACGAAACAGAGGAGACCGAGAGACCACGACGACTGCCGCTCCTAGTCCTATCCGAGAGAGAGAGAGAGAGAGAGAGAGAGAGGGGTGTACGGGCTATATGTGGCTTGCTGCGAGCGTGTGTGGAAATGTGTCTCGGAGGAGGTGCATGTCCAGTTAATTTGTTTACGTCTTCATTGGGTTGTGTGGCTATTTTGGGATTGTGATTCACTAGCCTTGTACCCCACTCGATGTTACTATTTGTATTTGCTTGGAGCGAGCTGGTTTGCGTCTCTTTTTATATGGAGCGAGTGCATTGGTCTTTTCCAAAATGTTCCACTGTAATGCTGGAGGTTTTTCGGTGTTAAGGTATCGTTTGTTTGGTTGAATTGAAATAAATTAATTTATAGTTAAAATTATATTGTAACTAGTTAAAATTATACTGTAACTGGTAGTAACTTATTTAGTATAACTAAGTTTAAAAAATAAAAAAACGGATTAGCTCATCACAAACAATGCAAACAAACACGGGAAAAAAAGGTAAAAAAGCTCAAAAAATCAAAAAGCTAAAAAAAATAAAATTTAGAAACAGTAAAAAAATAAGTCAGAAATCAGAAGCTCGAGCCGAAATGAGGAAGGCCTAAATGCCACGGATTGAGTAGAACTGCGAAATGCATTGATGTTTTTTGCGACCTGTCCAGCGAGTTTGGAAAAGGATGTTAATGTAAGATTTGCAATCGAAAATAAGTATCCGCCACGTCTTAGATGCATGATGAGTGAGGGAATGATAAATTGGCAAATTTGCCATATTATATTGTTCTACCACAGAAAAAAAATGTGTGTGCATTTTCTTTTATGTGATGGTGTGATTTCTTATTCATTTTAACTAGATTTTATGTATTGTTGAATATTACGTCGTTGCTGCTTCGGATGTGCAACTTTGTCAACTTGCAAAAGAAAAGTTTTTAAATGTACAACTAAAACCCAGGACATAATTAACAATTTGTTTCACATGACAAGTATAAATCTACTTTTATGATTACCTTTTTGGCATGGCCAAGCTGTTCTAGTTTTCCTTCGTCACTACAGATACTTCACTTTGTTTTCACGATCTTCCGATTTCACCTTAAAGGATGCAAATCCCAAATAACAAACCTTTTTAAATTCTTGTTGCACAGCATTTGGACGGGATAACATCTCCTAGTTGATACCTGATAGTTTGAACCTAACCCTCTTCTGTCAACATCTAGCATGCAATGATGCAAATGCAAGTCCATTAGAATAACATTAAATCCATACACAAATCAACGTAAGTCCATACCAAATCAGCATCTAGCATGCAATGATGCAAATGCAAGTCCATTAGAATAACATTAAATCCATACACAAATCAACGTAAGTCCATACCAAATCAGACACAAAATCACCTGGGCCCTGATCAACTTGGCTTCGGCTTCCGGTTTCTGACTTATTTTTCACTATTCATAAGTTTCATTTTTTTCTGAACTTTTGGCTTTTTGTTGAGCTTTCTTGCCGGTTCTTTTTTTCCTGTATTTGTTTGTATTATACGTAATAAGCTAATATTTTTTTGTTTTTAAATTTTTTTAAATTTAATTATGCTAAATAAGCCTCTATCGATTCAGTGCTTTTTTCAGTCAGCTACAATGTTTTCAGCCATAAACTACGAACTTTTCAGCCGAACCGATCACCACCCTAAACAAATCGAACATAATCCAAATCCAAAGACCAAATAAAAAAGGTCCAGCTAGCTAAAAAACCAAAAAGCAAAGCAAAGGGTCAAGATCAAAAGATACCAAAGTTGGTCGTTATGACTTTTTTTTTTTGCTGAAAAAAAATTGTTGATGAGATCGGACGGTGATGTGATGTTTTGCTTCAGTACTCTCTTCTTTTCTGCTCCTACAACTGCTAGGGACAGCGGTACACATCAGCACCCTTTGTTTCACATCAGGGGCCCCACCTGTCAGTGCAGAGAGCACCCAGGCCACACAGCCCCCGGCATTCTGACGTTGGCCGGGCACACGAGTCCCACCCCGTGGGCACGTGACGCGCATCCTGGCCGTTGGTGAGCCAGTGCCGCTCGCATCGGACAGACGGTATTTGGACACGTGCTCGAGGGCGACACCATCGGCGCCGGACTGGGGTCGCTGGGGCGTGGACCCGGTGCAGTGGACTGATATGTTAGAGCAAGTCCAATAATAGAGTCAAGTGTTTGGCTATAAGTCAAGTTATACAATAATTTGTCTTCTATTTGTCTACAAAAGGTTTTTTATTATTATATGGTATTATATCTCACATTCTCTTTCCTATTCCTCCTCACATACATTTATTATCTTGGCCCACCACTGCATAGATTCCCGTGCCCAGCTTGTTGCTTGCATGAGAGCCAAGCTCTCATCTCTCTCTTCTCTTCTCTCCTCCACATCAGCAAAAATGCTGACTAGCTTGGCTATAAGATCATTATTGTACTTGCTCTTAGGGCCCAATGCAGAAACTATGGATGATTTTTATGGTATTAAATAAGGTGCCAAGTAAGCAAAATGCTGATGTGTTATTGGAGTTAAAGAGGAGAGATAAGGAAATGATTTCTTATGTAGAAACCATGTCTACACGAGAACCAAGATAGAAAGAGCTGTGATAGATAGATGATAGGAGAGAGAAGAGAGATGATTGGATGAAAATTTTATTTGTAGAAACTATCTATTGGGAGTATAGTTTCCATGGATAGTGTCTACATTAATTAGCAAGTATAGAAACTATCTCATAGTTTCTGCATTGGGAGTGCCCTTAGCCGTTCAGGAGTGGCATGTCTTCTCTTTCTGGTATTCCTCACTCCAGGTCTGGGAAGTAAATACTCCTACTCCTACTAAGCAGCATGTAGGGCTGGCTCTGGCCCCTTCTGTTTATTTGGATTTATAAGTTCAGGTTTTTGAATTCTTTTACTATAGCGATTGAAAATATATTATCGTTACTGTTATCTTTTTAGCGTAATTAAATTTAAAAAATAAACAAAAATTATACAATTATTAGTAATGCAAATGAATAAGATAAAAAAGTCAGAAAAAAATGAAATTAAGAAACTAGAAGTTAGAAGCCAGAAAAAGAAGCTTGTTGGAGCAGTCCCTAAGGTCCAGCGTAAACAAAGGTATAATCCGTGCTTATCTAAATGTATATTAGTGTGATATGCTCAAACTATTTACGAGTATGTCAGTATGTGATAGTACCTGCATGAGTAGTATTACGATAAAACGGCAGTAGGGAAAAGAGGGTCTCCGTTGATTTCTCTAGCCTCGAGCCGTCAAGGCAACAATGCTTGAATTCGTGACACATCTAGATCCCTAATGATTCAAAATTTCATTTTTGACCTCTAAATCAAAAAATTTCCGGATTTGCACCCCTCCCCACCGCGCGTTTACGAGCGGCCGACACATGTCCCGGCCGTGCGGTACCAGACCGCACGACCGGTCTGCCCTTCACTTCGACCGCGCGATCAAATGCCCGAGCGCACAACCGTAGGCCCAAGCGCATACCGCGTGCAGTCGGATAACAATCATGCGGTCAAAAAACAAGACGTGCGGTCGGGAATGGGGGTCATGTGGTCGGGAATGGATGTCGTGCGGTCGGTGGAAGCGTCGTGCGGTCGGCAGGGGTCGTGCGGTGTGGTACCGCACGACTGCTCTGATCGCGATCGTCGCGGTACCACACCGCATGACCGGGACACGTGTCGGCCGCTCGTAAACGCGCGGTAGGGAGGGGTCCAAATCTAGAATTTTTTTTGATTTGGAGGGTAAAAATGGAATTTTGGGCATTAGGGGTCTAGATGTGTTAAGAATTCACAATACTTACCTTGCTTGTTCATTCCCAATGCACGACAAAACCAACAGGGAAGCAAGCAAGAAGGATGTTTATTTTTTGTGTCGAATTGAACCGGCTGAACTATTGACCGTATTTAGTATTCGGTATGATAGGAAAATTTTATTGGTTTTAATATTTACTATGTTTGGTATTTAACGTGGGATAAAAAAATGAAAGACCCTCCCTGCACAGCCCATTAAGTAGTGCAGATTTTTTTTTTGCCCGTTTCCCATGCTCATTGCTGCTGGCGCCTGGCAGTGCTAGCATCTGCCTGTAGTTTGATCAGATGTTGGTTTCCGCAATCTTGTTACCCCTCTTTGCCCTTACGTAGTATTCTGAAACTGTTTGGTCCGCAAGTGAAGGCACTCAAGTGGGCGGCGTATTCGGTGAAAACGAGCACATCATGCAAATCTGAAAATTTGCAACTAGAGCTGTGTCACAAATGTGAGTAATATTTTAATTCTAAATTTTATTAGGAAACAAAAATAATAAACTAATAATGTAAAACTCACAACTAACAACTAGCCACTCATCATACTTCAGATCATACACAAGAAAAACAATATAGTAACAAAGTCGAACGTGCGCACGAACGACTTACTTGTTAGCCTGATGAAGAACTGAAAGCCGCGCAGGCTTGACGCAGTGCAGAACGTAGATGTCGCAGTGCAATGAGCGGTCGCGCAGATGCGCTACACAGAAACATTATTGCGGCCCCGTGCAGGAACTCTCTGCGGCAACGGTTCGAGATAGCCGATCTCCCTCCTTCCAGGTGCACGCCGAGAAGAAAGGTCGACGATGTTCAGACAGCACAGTACTTGAGCACAAAATCACAGGGTAGATGAAAATGGAGGCAGTGAGATTCTCTCTTCTTTTACACTGTGGACGTCTCGAATCATATATAGACAGACTGATAACTGGCATGATTACAACAGTCATTTACCCACTGGTAACTGACACATTCAACCGGCCATTTATCCACTAGTAACTGTCTAACATCAAAACCCCAGTAAAGCCTCAAATTCAAAAATTTGAATCTCATTCAAACACACACACACACAGAGAGAGAGTGGTGCAAAGTTTAACAAAATAAAGATAGACTTGGTCTGCCAAACGGCACGTCACAAGTCACGCGATTTTCACGCGAAAATACGCGAATATGTGCGCATGCGCGCGCATGTGTAACTAGACAGAACTTTTCTCATACCATCTCTATCTTGAGTGGTGAGAACTCTACCTTATAAATCGGTCTTCCTCATCTTTCATTAGTAATATGGTACTAAATCATGCATGCTTCAAAATTAAGGAAATAGGTCATAAATAAATTGGCCAATTTCTAACGAGCTGTCCGATCGCGATGCAATAAGTTGTTATTTGAAGAAAGTTCAGTGCATGGATTGTGTGGGTGCAGATGGACAAGCATTGGTAGAAGCTGAAGCATTCATGAATCTGGTAGATGGATTGTAGCTTGTTGATGTTGACTGAGGATGGATGCAATTTTTTTAGAGAATTTCAATCTTGATGTTGTCAGAATCTTGGTTGATGCTATCCATTTTGCCCTGTATACCTGTAATGTCAGATTTATCAATTGGAAGTTTGAAGTCTTATATTTGTTGTCCGAATTTCTTGGTTCATTTTTTTGTAGCATGATATGAGAAGGGTCCATGTTCTTTATTTACTTGCCGAATTGAGGGACATGCTCAGGCAGGTAGCAGCAAGCATGCACCAGCAGCCGAAGCAGCAATTGACTGTGGTTGTGAGCAGTATCAGACTGAATGGCTCAATTGTTTGTTGACTTGTACAGTTTCTAGTGGCTGTGAGAAATGCTTGTTGCTATGGAAAAAGTTTCTGAATGTAACAATATCAGCCTATCAGGTTTATGGAGGAATGTTGATTGAATTATGCTTTGTTAATGATGGATGTGCAGTGTCAGGCAATAATATTGTTTCAATATGTCTTTTTCCTCAACAATTATGAAGTGAATGGATCTGATAAAAAAAAATCAGTAAATGGATGAAAGTAACAGAATAAGCATTGCCCTTAAGTGCATGTTCTGAATGTAACAGTAACAGAACACAAAGTTTCAGCCAATAAGCAATGCTGTTGATAATAAAAACCTGATCAAGAAAATGACAAAGTTTCACTGCATTCCATTTCCAACACAGGCCATTCTCATGTCACCTCATTTTACATGCATATGCACTGAATCTGCAGGATACTTTGTATGCACAATACACCCTGATGCCTTTGTTTCAGCTACCACCTAATCAAGTCAAATCAAGCCGTGTCTACGGCCTCGAAACTATCGAATGCCATGTCATCGCATTCAGGTGCACACGACTTGCTGCCTTCGGCGCAGGTTCAGGGTGGCGCTACGCGTAGAAGTTGGCGGCGCTGACCTAGGGTTCCCTCCACATGTCAAGCAGAGCGAGCTGGGCGCGACTGGAGACCAGCCGGGAGAGGGCGGATACCTACGGGGCATAGGGCCGGCGGCAGCGCGGCGCGGGTCGCTACGGTTCCATGCTCAATTTGGGGGCGATTCATGGAATGAATCGGGAGGGAGGAAGGGGACGGGTGCTGTGCGCCTGTGCGACCGGAGGGTTTTTCGCGAAATTACTTGGCAGGCGCGCGGGGGGGTTTTCGCAAATATGGCGTTTAAGTGGTGGAGGGAACCCTCCTCGATCTAGGCCGTCCGGATGGGATCGGACGCGCCTGGTTCGAAGTTTTCAGATTTGCATAACGTAACCATGTTATTAGAGCATCTCAGAGATGCTCTTTCTCACCCCCTATCTTAAAATATTGGGTATGAAAGCTAAAAACAAGCTCCAACAGATACTCTAAAACACACCCAATAATTTTGGTACTCTAAAATTGAGGTGGATCATCATCAAATATAGAGTGCCTAGATAGTAATTTTAGGGATCCAAGTTTAGAGGAGCTGCTGAAGGAGGGGAAAGATTTAGAGGACAATTTTTTAGGAAGACTCCCAATATGAGATTTTAGAGGACAAAATATTGAGTCTCTCTTGGAGATGCTCTTAGTCACCATGTTGGCACGTTTCATACACGTGACATAACACTAAGATTCAATACTTTATAATTTACACAAAACCCCCTGAATATTATTTTTCTTTTAACCATACCTCTTTCTCCTTATCTTGATCTGACCGAACCAGCCAAATCTATCTGGCACCAATCGCTTGAGGCATCATTCACTTCTTTCATCTGCACCCTCTTTGTGACAAAACTCTTGAGGCAGCGACGACGATGGAGTATGGTTTTGTCCTCGTGTAACTCGTCATGTTCTAGCTAATGAAGTTATGATACATGAACCATAATCTCCTCACACAGATCGCTTGTGAGTAGAACAAAAAGTAAAAACAAGGTATAGAATGCGGCCCGGTTCGGGCAAAAGCACATGGATAAGGCTAAATGAAAAAATATTGCACAAGATTTTTTTTGCAAATGTTCCGTCAACTGCTTTGGATCCCATGCGTCACGTCACACTATGAACTATGCCAGTGTAGGCAGGTAGAATGAATTAATGATCTATTTATATCACGTCAGTGATGATGTGACCTAGATACATATTTTGGAAGTTCTGTGACCTAGATAACACACTCATGCAAGTCAAATTTTACTCCCAATTGAAGATAGATCAAGGACAATACAATAATAAGATTAGCCGTAAGATTAAGGAGCTTATTCTAAATTCACGCAACCAGCTTATCAATGGTCCCACTAATTACACATTAGACACGGAATTGAGGTAGTGCTCATTTGTAGGGGGTGCAATCGGAGTGGATACGGATGGATATCACTTATCCTGTATCATATTCCAAATTTTTTCTCGAAGTCAAAGTCGGACACGAATAATACCAGTAGCCTTTGGACGGTCGATCAGACGAAAATTATCTGCTTCTTTGCATAGGACATTGGACAGTAAGGTACAGTCAGCAAACACGGAGAGACTAATCACTGAGATGTCGAAGGAAAAACACTCAGTATTCCCCATCTATTTAGATGTGGCAATTTGCCTCTATGTGTATCTTATTTCTAAGTGAAGTCACAACAAACTTCCTCATATCACTTAACATATGGATATATACGGATGGATATCACTTATCACGTATCCTATTCCATATTTTTTTACTCGGAGTCGGGGTTAGACACGGATAGTGCCGGATACTCGTATACTTCTTCCGTATTCATTCTGTGAGCCTTTGATTGGTCGGTCGTACGGAAATTATCCGCTTCGTTTGCACCCTACTCATTTGGTCTTAAAGGCCCTAGTTTATGGTTTATTTTAGGCCCCCGCTCGGTTGGGCTGAAAAGCTGTGGTTTATGGCTGAAAATTGCACCGTAGCGGTTGAAATTTTACTGTAACTGAAGGTGGCTTATTTGACGTAATTAATTTTAAAAATTTTAAAATAGAAAAATATGCTAGCTCATCGCGGATAACACAAACAAATACGAAAAAACCGGCAAAAAAGCTAAAAAAAACCAAATATTCAGAAAAAGATGAAATTTATGAATAGTGAAAAATAAGCCAGAAGCTGTAATATATGGGAATACATTTCATCTAATGTTAGCCTTTTCAGTATAATTAAATTAAAAAACAAAAAAACATTATCATGGACTATAGAAAAAATAAGTAAGAAAACAGAGAAGATAAAAAAAAGTAAAAAACAAACTATTATATCGCCAGAAAAAAAAAAACAAAACCACAGGCAGAAACCCAAATAAGCACCCCACCAGAAGCCGTAACCTATATGCTTTTTTAAGAGCACCGTGACTCCGTGAGTTCGTGACCTCGTTGCTGGCTCGCGAACCTGAACACTTTCCTCCAATCGCGATGGCGGCGTCTCCGGCGAGCTGCTGCGCGTACTCGTGCGAGACGGCGGAGCAGACACGCGAGTGGATGGAGGCCATCGCCGCCTTCCTCCGCCTCCACCACCAGCTACTCGAGGCCCATGTCGTCAACTTCTTCAAGGTCCCCCTCTCCCTTCGAGCACCCCATTAGGGCCCTTTTGACAATCGATTGGAGGGTCGATCTCTTAGCGTTCGATTAGGCTGTGCATGCGTACTTATCTTAATCGAGGTGTTTGGTTTTGCATTCGGTTTGAGCAGGATAGGCTGTGGGAAATGGTGGATGCCGAGTGGATGGAATGCCTCCGCGGGGAGCCCGTGGAGAGTTTGCTCAAGTTGCCCTCCGGATGCGTCCAGGCATGGCCTCGCACCCTAGTAGTTTGATATGCACTACAAGTCTATCGTTTCTTCAATTTTTATCTTGCTATACTTTTCCTGAAATTTTAGATCATTGATGCCATATTTTGTGTGCTGTTCATGCACATCTCTGTACTTTTGAGTTTTGGTTGATAGTTTTGCCATTTGGAAGTACACCGTCGCAAGGGAGAAACTACCATACTGGCTTTAGAGTTTAGATACAAGGTCAACTTATTCCAAGTGTCTGCTGTTTTACAGGAACACTGGCCCAGTTCATTACGAGAATTTGTCCTCACCGCTAGGTCACTTGTTCTTCCACGGGAGCAGAAGTCACCACAATCAGTATGTTTCCTGACTCTTATCAGATTAAGTAGGTATTGGTCAAGCTAGCAGTTCTTTTTGGGGGAACAGCAATGGAAGTATATATTTAAGCAGCATGTTCATGCTTCACTTGCAGTCCTGTTGCGTATTTTCTTTAAACACTGAACAAACGCATTCAGTACATGGGCTTGCCTTTAATTAATATTACTTTGCATTAATTTTCCAGATCACTTTGCTATTATTTGGACTCGTTATTTTAATAGAAATGCCTATTTTCTGCCATCTGTTTAATCCTCGCACACTTTTTCTTCAATACTTGCAGCTCCTACCTAATTTGCATGTAGCATCAATTGGTACTGTTCTCGCTCAAGGCATGAACTCAAAGAAGAAGCACGAAGTAGGTAATTAGCTTGTACTGATAAATCTTAGTTGCTGTTATACTTAACTATTCATGTTAGTTTATTTACAAAGTTATTAAGACTATCATTTGTTCTTTGCATTCTCATGTTTGGAGAACTCGCTTGATGCAGATTGAAACTCTAGCTGGGGTCGTTCATGCAATTGCTAAGAGTTGTGGAGCCATGACAGTGGTTGATGTAGGTTCTGGCCAGGTATGTCATCTGCTCGTAAAAGAAGCTGTGCAACTGCAAGTGTAACCAAGCTTCATTTGTGTAAAAATAATTAAACCTTATCTGATAAATACTTGGATAGTTGGCACCCTGGTTCATTGCTTTCACTTGTGACTATGTCTTCTTAAATGTTAAACTATGTATTCATGGCCAAGTTTGAGCAAGCATTTTCCGTTGAGTCCGGCTAAAATGCTGTGATGCTCTGGGTTCAAGTGAAGGCCAAATGCTGTACTATATATCAATATTTGGTTCACTCGTTACTTTTGGTCTTAATCAATCAGAACTCGATTGCATGATGCTCTGGGAGTCTGGGTGTACAATAAGCTGGTCTGTAATTTCTGTTGGTTAAACTTATTTGCAAATTGGAACCATACTATACAAAGTTAGATCTTCTTTTCTTGCTCTTGAAAGTAGAAACATATGACACTTATCTGTGGAAGTGTGAACCATCTGAATTTTCCTGTACAGATGTACATGTCATAAATTTATTGTTGGATGGCCATGCCTTGATTTTCCTTTGCTATTTTCTGGGAATGAAAGAAATGTTTTGAGTTCTACCATAATTTATCTTTTCATGTATTTGTTTCTTACTCATTTAACTGACATTACCAGGGTTATCTTGCCCAAGCTTTATCTTTTGAATACCAACTCCCTGTTGTGGCAATAGATGCTTCATTACATCACGCATCAGTTACAAATACTCGTGCAGAGAGAATAAAGAAGCACTATGCCACTAAATGGTGCGACTTTTGTCAAATTTAATTAAATTTTACTATCTTTGGATTGTATTTCTGTTGCTATAAATTGCTGACCATTATGTTTGCAGTGTGGAGAAGCAACAGCTTAAAGTACCTAGAACTGTCACTTGTCATGTTCTTTCTAGTGACACATTGGCTGCTGTAACGTTAGATGCATGTCAGGATGATCATGGTGAACATGTAACAGAAACTAAGAACTGTACTGAGAGTAGTCCTCAAATTCAGAAACCAAATCATAGCATTCCTCCATTACTTCTTGCTGGTCTTCATGCCTGTGGTGATCTTTCAGTTAACATGCTAAGGTTGGTTTTGTCTCTGTTCATGTATTGCAGTCTTTTCTTCAAAATTACAAAACGCTGTAGCTTCAATCCCCCCCCCCCCCCTCCACATTGTATTGAAAGTCCTTTAAAGCATGGTTATTGTATTGTGTGGACAGGGTCTTTGTGTCCTGTGAACAAGTAAAAGCATTGGTAAGCGTTGGCTGTTGTTACAACTTGCTGTCTGAGGGTTGTTATGAGAACAGAAACAGCTGTCCTGGTTTTCCTATGAGCAAGGCTGCTAAATTATTTAACTTGGTGCTTGGGAAAAGCATCCGTGACCTTGCTTGCCAGGTATTAGCTCAAGTTAGTTGGTTAATAGACTTGGAACCAACAATGTTTGAAAGCTTATCGGAGCTCTGTGTTTTCTTTCAGTACGCTTTATATGGCCTGCAATTTTGTTGTTTAACACATTATTTCCCTAAGTTAGAGACGACTTATCTTCACTTCTGCAAGTTCTTTATTGTCATCTGTGTTATGTTGGGAGAATGTATTCAATGCTGTTCATCCAGGAATATGTTTACCAGTGGTCATGATTTCTAGTCATTTCTGAAATTTACAATTGTTTACATTTGCGAAATATCTGAAGCCAACTAGTTATTGCAGAGCCAATTCTTACTTGACATGATCTAAAAAAGTGACTCCTGCAGTTGTTTTTTATTGGTTTCCGATGCATGTATGAAAACTTGTTTGTTTTGAACATATTACTACTTTGTAATGTACTAATTGCCAGCATGGGAATTTTATATTTTTTTTACTGTTAAGGATGCTGAAATGATATTCTTGGCTAGAATGGTCTTTATTTAAAAGCCTTCTTTTAATCCTTTTTAGAGTGCAGAGAGATGGAGAAGTCTCACTAAGGACATTGCCCTACAAAATTTTGATGTGCATGCCTTCCGTGCTGCTTTTCAAATGGTAAATGTTTGTTATTTCAACCTTTTCGTTTATATGCTGAATGTTCGCGAACGGGCCTCTAGCGTAGTGGTTAGAGCGCTCTAGTAGCACCCCTCAGGTCCTGGGTTCGACTCCCAGTGGGAGCGAATTTTCAGCCGAGGAAAAATCCTCGCTTGCCCCATAAGCCAAAGCACAGGTCTAAGGCTCGCCTGTGTCGTTGGTCGCGCCAGTCGTTGGTCTAGGGATCACCCCGTTGTTCTCACATGGGTGATGCCGCCGTGTCGTGAGTGGGGCAAGGGTTCGGGGATTTTCTCGATCTGCGTGAGAAGATCTTCTTCTTAATGAAATGCCCGGGGGCTGTCTTACCCCCCGCAGGTCGAGTTTTTTTTATGCTGAATGTTCCATTTAGTCCTTTACTTTTGGTTACTCTTCATTTATACTCATGTTGTTCAATATTGTTCAATGTCCATGCACTTAACATGTAATGTCCCACTTAGCATCATACTTAAGAGTTAATACCCTAGTGATTTTCAAAATATTACCAAGTACCAACAATAAGAATGTATTTATTCCTTTTCTTTCATATGAATAAACTTATCTGAAAAAAAGATTTTTGGAAAATAAGGGACGCACTCATTTTTGTGGTTATCTTCCCTTGTTTAATATGATAAAGATTACAACCACAGAGACATAATGGATCATGGAAGCTAATAATATATCATTAGAACAAAAACATACTCCACCTAACTAGCGAGGGCTAGATTTCGGATTGTCAGGTTACTGTCATTTCCTAAGATCCAAGCTAAGGTAGTGGCTAGATTTCGTCCATTCCAATCACAATATCAAAATGTTGATATCATGTTGTCCTGCAGTCTTGCTTTGCTGTAAATGATTTTCATACTCCCATTCATCCTTGTTTTTCCTTGTCATCCAAATCTTGATTTGTTATCATTTATGTAACTTGTGAGACAAATTCTTACTCCTTTTATTGTGCTAACCAAAGAAGGATTCAAAAAGCCTAGCGTCGAAGATTTGTTTGGATAAGTCTACTTGGTGCCCCAAATTAATAAGGAGTGTTGTCATACAGAGAATCACTTCTTACCCAGGAAATAATAGTGTCTCAAGCTAAACTAAGAAAGTCTCCTGGGGGTGGGGGGATAGTGTTGCAACAAAATCACTTAAAAAAATACAAGGGAGATCAGCTTGTGAATGTGAAAAGACCTAGATGGTAATAATTGTTCACCAAATATTTTATGCCATCAGTTGGCTTGCTTTCTAGTGGAAAATATCCTAGGTCATGTTGTCTTTGACATCGATTGGAGAGGGGCAGAGGGCCCATGTCATTTATGGATATAGTAGTTGATTTGGCCTGTGAAAAGTATTTTTGTTTTGTTTTTAGCCTTTGCTCTTCTTAATATAATGATACGCAGTTCTCCTGCGTGTTCGAGAAAAAAAAAATGTGCATCACTGTTTAATACTCGCATAAGAAAATTCTTTCAGATAAGTTGCAGCCAGTGCAAAATGGTTCTTTTTATCATATAAATTGAGCTTTTACTATGCTTAAGCAACAGCGTCTCAATAGTCAATAGAAGCTTCAGCAGGCTTGATGGACAGAATGTTATGTTCTGGCTTATAGGCTGATTTCTGCCAGCAGCTTTTGGGACATTCCCAAGTAATGTTGGGAGTTTGGCTAGAAAGCTAGCCTAGTAAATTGTGAAGTTATCATAGAAGCCCAGGTAGACTACATCCCTATATGTGAACCACACAAGCTGATATATCAGCCATGTATGCCAAATCTTGTTCCTTATATCATGTAGGTGCTTAGTGCTAACCAACTAATTACATTAGCTTGTATTTCCTGTTTAGTTGACATATAAATGTCATGGATCATATGAATATGGAAGTGGATTTATGGTCTGATGAATATTTTGGTTTCAGTATTAATATCTTCTTGGAATTGATTGTTGTTCTTGAAAGAAGAGATTGGCCATTTTGGTTCTACCCCACTAAAATTCTAGAAGAGTTTATCTCAACTCGGCCTTTTGGGTTTCAGATTTATAAAATAGCACTGGTTTTTTTTTGTTAATTCAACGCTTTAAACTCACCTAACTATGTGTTTTTATCTGCAGGTACTTGAGAAATATTTTCCGGAGGTGTCAAGATTGAGTCCATCAATTGGAAGGCAAGGAAAAGCTCTGCGTCGTCAGAGGCTTCGGACTGTTTTGGAATCCCATATGGCTTTGCAGAAAATTGATGATTTACCCTATTCTACTTTAAAGGAACAAAATATTACTGCAGATGGTTCGCTTCCCACAGAACCTACTGATCTTAAAGGGGCTTTTGGAATTTGCAGCCATGAGCTTTCGACATGTTATTACCTTCATCCATTTTGCATCATTTACTCTTTACAAATTATGTGTGTCTCTCTTAGTTTATAAGCGGCTAATGAATAATACTGGCAGGTGATACTTATTCAACTTCTGGAGTTGTTGATTCAGCTATATCTGGAGTTGACATGGGAACAGGTGACATCTATCTTGATGAATGTCACAAGTTCACCCTTTTCAAAGATTTCACAATATCTGGATTAGGTCGCCTTGGATGTGGTTTTGTGGAAGATGTTAGTCTACTAGAAATATGGAAGGACGTGCAAGCTTTCACTGTATGTTTTATTGGAACGCCGTTTTCTATTATGCCTTCTTGTTGTAGGATAATTCCAAGAAGTTAAATGCAGTACCTATTTATCAATTTTATATGTTAGTTCTTAATCAGAGTGAAAATAATATCCTGTCTTATATGATGCTTTAGGTAAGAATTGATAAGTATGTTTTTTGAGATTTTTTTTTTCAGTTGTAACATATTGCATAGTGCACTGGAAGCCCCAGTAAAGGCCCATCATGGTTATTAATTTCTCAACAATACTCAAATTGGAAATACAGAATTGTGTTTCTGGTGGGTGGGTGGGACAGATATCCATGCCGTTATGCAAACCACAATTTATCGGTATCTTGTTTATGTTGCAAAATAATCTAGGACTAAACTAATATACTATGTTATGCCATGCGGCAGTGGAGATATCAGATATTTATATTATGTTCATATACATAATATAAATTTGCTCAACAACTAATATGAAAAACATGCTTGTCCGCATGCCTTTCTAATCGTTTTATATTCATAAACATGTAGCAGTAGTTGGGATATGACACTGATTTTTTTCTTCCCTGGTTTTTTAATACCAAAAGATGCACCTCAGCACCTGTGTCATAGCTGATTACTACTGCAATCGCTTTTTATTCTTGCAGGAATTCATAGGTCCCTTTTGGTGCCTTCGGGCTGCTTTAGGTCCACTGGTGGAAACATATATTTTACTTGACCGATTACTGTTTCTTCAAGAGCGAGGCAGTGCAGTTGAAGCATCGTTGTTTCCTCTATTTGATCCTACTATATCTCCAAGGAATATGGCAGTAATTGCTTGGAAGTTGTCTTCAAATCCTTCAAAAGCGTGACATGGTAACTCTCCTTATGCCTGAATACGTAGGTTGATGAGATGGTGTGTACCGTGTTGGTGCAGGAAGAGCAGAGCTAGTTCTTTCATTGGATATGAGACAGCTTATGTGTGGTGGGTTCTGGGTGGATATGTAGCTCAGTAGCTGTCTTTGTGTCCACCTGCTGGCATGTGGCCTGCAGCAACATGCAGACTCTTATCTTGTTCTTGAAATGACTGAATCTAAACTCTGAAGATGCCTTTAATCTTAAAACAACGAGAGCAACACCTTTTCTTTTCAACGGTGCCTGTCTGCTTGGCAGATGTTGCCTGATTCTTAGATTTTACAAAATGTGGCAAACTTGTTCTCTAGTTTGCTTGAGACTTAGTATTTTGCACGGGTAGGAATGAATTCTCACACTAAGGAAATATTACAAATACAGATACGGGAATGTGCAAGAGATTGCCCTCGAGCGGTGTGCCTTTATCCAATAAATGCTAGGTCAACTTCTAGATCGATTCCATGGCCTCCCATTGCATGCCTGCTTGTTTCTCTGAAGTGATCATCAAACAAGTTGCTGTCGAACTTTATATTTCCTGCAATATGTGTACTTGTATTTTATGTGTTAAGGGTATTAGTGTCTTTTCCAATTATTCTAGGGTTTAGGGTTGTGTGTGCCTCATGTATTCTATATATAGTCCTTTTGAGCTGTGCAATACAACCAACAACTATACATCCAACACTTGTAACATGGTATCAGAGTAAGGTTAGGGTTTGCCTTGCCGCCGCCGGCCGCTTCCTCTGGGAGGAGCAATCTCCACTCCTGGGGGTGGCCACCTCTATTCCAACCCAGCTTAGCTCTCCTCTGGGCGCCGCCCAGATAGATCTACTTGGCTGCCGCCCCGGCTTGCCTCCTCCCGGCCGCTGCCCGGCTAGCCTACTCCCGGCCGTCGCCCGGCCAGATCTTGCTCCCGTCGGCGCTGCCTTCCTCGCGATAGCCGAATCATGCGACCATCAGCTTGGACACGACCGGATCCGCAATGGATTTGGCTGTCGTTGACCTTGCCGACCTCTGCACTGGCCCGCGCCCGTGTCATCGCCTCCGCGGGTCGCTCGGTGTTGGCCTTTGTGTTCGGCGGGCCATTGGCGCGTGAGCGCCTCCGTCCAGGGCTGAGGTGCGGGCCCCCAGGCGCCGCCCATCAGACGTTGGTTCTGGGCGGTGGCCTCTGGCTTTGAGGGTAGGATGACGCCTGACTCTCTTGGCTCTATGGGCTGAGGTCAAGTCGACGAGGACGAGGAGCTGCATGCTCTGCGCCTTGTACTCCATGCTGCTCTTGTCTTTAGCCTGTTTCTTGGGTTGTGGAGGAGGTTAGAGGCTGGGGAAAAAAGGATGGGGAGAGATTGGGGAAGTTGCGAAGTCATTGTGGGGACTGTGTAATCCTGGGTCTCTGCTCTGTGCTTGGTTCAGGAGAGTTAAAGGCCATTGGATTTGCGATCTGAGGGCTGTGGTATCTCTATCTCGAGTTTTTTCCTTGAGTCTTTCGTTGTGTCCATCCAAGTCCATTGCTCTCTATTTTTCAGTTTGTCAAAGTTGTGCAAGTCCACAAATTTCTTTGTCAGTCAACTAACTGCCTTGCTAGTCATGGTCCATCCTCTTGGATTGAGTGTGGTCATTTTCCCCTTTTGCATGGCAGCAGCGCCACTCTTCCCTTTGAGCCTCCGCTGATTGTAGAAGTTGTTACTATGCCGCCGCTCTTCTCTTTGAGTCGCAGCCTCGAGTTTCTAAGGCTACCACGCTTTTCTTCTGCACCGCCGCCATTTCGGGCTTAGTTCTACGCCTTCATGCTTCTATCTATCTTTTTTTTGGCTTAATTTGATAGTTCTCTTTATTTGTGTCACCTTCCATATTCTCTTCATCATGTTGCCGCGGTCGACTTTGCTCCCGTTTTTCCAGCCCCTGCACTTTGTGCTTTATGGGCTGCCGCACGATTCTGAATGTGAGATCTTTTCATACTCGACACAATTTTCCAAGAGTGCACACTATGGCGATATCTTCAAGACTTGGACATTGGATTTTTCCTATTTTATTGTCAAACTTTTCAAATACAATGTTATTGCATATGCCTTGCATTTAGGTGAGGAGTGTAAGGATATTAGTGTCTTTTCTTACTGTCCTAGGGTTTAGGGTTTTGTGTCATGTATTCTATATATAGTCTTTTTGGGCTGTGCAATACAACCAACAGCTATTAATCCAACACTTGTAACATTATGCTGGACTGTGACAAGTTGTCAGGAAAAATGTTGCTGATGCACTCTTTATCAATAGATTGTTGCTCACTGTTATTATCAATACTACTGTAGAGTAGATTTGACCTTTCTATTGCCATGCCTGCCTGAAAAATATATCTTACAAATAACAATAGCAACCGGAGTGAATTGTTCCTCAAATAAGATTTTGCCTGCTTTGCCTATCCTGATACAATTGGTAAACTGATGCTTGATCTCGGAGACTAATCACTTGGAGAAGTCAGCTCAGCAGGGTTGGCTGAGAGAGACAAATAAGCAATTCTGCTGTGTAAGTTGCCTAACCACTTTGACCATTTATCTACAAAGCTATGTGTTCTCATAAAATATCGAATCCTGTTGGATCTTTGATGTGATGCTACCAACGTGGGGAGGCTGGAGGAAGACTAGTGAAAGAGGTTGACGCGTTAGTCGGGTAAGCTAAAGTTTATTAAGCATGTGCTACCACATGATTCCATTGGTATGTTTGTGGTTTCAGATTTGTCATAGCTTATATACTTACGTGTCTGTGTGTGCGTGTCTGGCATAGTGTGCATTTTTTTAGCCCATTCGGTTCTTTGACTTTACAGTTTTTGTAGTTATGACTTTCTTTAATCGAATTCTTTTTTACTTCACCCCTGCAACATATAAGATTTTTTTAACTCTTCTGCTGCAGGCTTAGCAACTTTAAGAATTGGCTTTGTTTAATTACTCCCCAAAAAATCTTGCTTATACAATTCTTCTCCATGTCCGTGTTGACCAGTCGTTTTATCTTTCTTATTTGACCACCAATCGTAGTTTGATAGTTCAGAGGAAGCGATGCAAGCAAAGGTATTATCTGTAAAGAGAGAGATTCAAAATAATCCTTGGGCACTGGTAGATGGATAAGATCTGTACTGAACCTAACTGATCGCGTCATGGTAGCTCAAGAGCAGTAAGCTGTCATTTGGTGGATGAGAATTTACAATGGAATTCAACTGACCCAAGTTATATCCTTGCATTGGCTTGCTGTCAGAATCAAGTTAGAATTCATTCATTTTGGCTGTATTACCATTGCAATAATTGTCTTATATTACTTCCATGTGGCAATTGAAACTGTAGAACCGATGCTAGTAATCAGAGAGGCTGAATGGTGAATGATTTCTGAAACTTTTCCCCAGAGATATTCAAAATTTTCACTCAAGTGACTATAGTAGTCACCAAATTCAGATCACACCAATTAAGCTTAGCAAACATGGTTGGTGACTTAAAGCAGCAAAGCTAACAACACAATGCCGATCTGATAGCCATGAATTGGCCGGTCTGACCGCAGAGCAAGTGCAACGACGGTCTGACCGTAGGGCAAGTGCAACAACGGCCTGACCACTGAGATTGGTCTGACCATAGGTCCAAGGCCGATCTAACTGCTCCCTCTGTTCCTAGACTTAAAAGCCTTTTGGTGAAAAAATTAAATATTAATAATTTGCATAATTCTCATCCAAACACTTTCAAGTTTTACATGAGACTTGTTCAATATATTAGGAACCTGAACCAGTCAAGAACCACAAGGTTATTGGACTTGGATTCACTGAATTTGAGAGAATCAAATTCAGTGTACAAGAACACCAAAAACCCTAAAACTTAAATTATTCCGTTCTCATGGGGATTTAAGGCATGAGGTTTTTTCAGATATACTCTCACATGTCATAGCAAGATAATTTAGATAAGAGTTCGGGCTAGAACACTCACGAACACGAAATCATAAATCTAGTTCAAGAGCAAACAAAATCAAGTAAGAATGCAAATAAGAACATGCTTAAGACATCTTTGATATATTCTTAGTGGAAGATGAAGTTTATATAATACTATTCTCAAACATAACCATAGTAGATAAGATGGTAGAATAAAACCTAATCTCTAGAATTCTTGTATCTACACCTTCTCTCCTCCCTTCTTAATAATCAACAACTCTCCTACTGGGTTCGACCCATTAAGCCTATTGGGGAACCTGTCAACCCTACTAACGTGGGTTTTACACACACGTTTCTCAAAGCATTTACTAAGACTCAACTTGCTAACTCTTTAGCGATTGATCCACTTGTCAATTCTAGCTCTCCTTGACCGAAACCACTTTCTCCTCTGCGCATCTCCGTGCCGTGGTTTTGCTCAAGACACTAATCCGGTATTTGGCCAACTACCAAATTACTGTCGACGAAGCTTTCGGACACATTCCCTTGACTCCATCTTCACCTTCATCTCAAATCATCTCCATATGTTTTGACACGCAGCCCACAGTGCTCAATGATAAGCCGTCACGTCTTTACGCATTCGGATTCCCTGAACTGTCTCGACGTGCATCAGCCTTATCACTTGACGCGCCACATGTACCAATTCACTTCTTCATGATCCTTGTCTTCACTGTGCTTCCTGCTTGAGCAATGAGCAACGTTGTCTCACCCGGACTTATACGACCGCTCGGATCTCAGCTCCTCCGCCTAGTCCCAGTCCATTGCTGTCAACCGCTAACATTCTCCAATTCACATGCATATCCAAAGACCAAGTGACCATCTCAAGTACAAGCTCTGTGCACTTGACTCATGTTACTCAAAATTATGTATTATGCAACACAACACAATCAACGAATGGTATTCATGCCGTGCACACAGTTATCCAATTCAAAGTTCATTTTAAGTGCTCGCTGTCTGCACCCACTGGCCTGACCGCACTTCCCATGTCGGTCAGACCGCTTGCCATTGGTCGGTTGACTGCTTAACAACACCATAAAGCACCATCTCTGAAATTTTGATTAAACTCTATCTAGTTTTAGCTCTAGTTTTTAACTTCAGTGGCACCTAGTATAAACTCATCCTCAAACAAGGCTACGTAAGTATTTGGTGTTTATTTTCCCAAAAGACCATAACGGTTAGACTACCAGCCATCATCCGGTCGGACAATCTAAACCTTGATAGCACAATCTTAAGGCTGAATTTTTTAAAACTTTTGTAAAATCAAATTCAACTAAATCAATATACCATTATTCACCGTAAACATATCTAGACCTTTTTATATGGTCTCTCAGAAACTTTCCTTGCCAGGTTACCATGTGATGATCTTGAAGGTGGGAGAGCTACGTATTATTCCCATTTGCTTCGTCCTTTTTTTGCAGAATTTGTCCACCCACGGGCGTGAGAACGACAGTGCCTGTACTTCCGATGGTGGATCAGCGTCAAGGTGGACACACAGAGCCGTCGCGACTCTTCCGTCTCCAAATCCTTATCCAGATTTGTACACCCGGAGGTGCCCCGCAAGGCCACAGGTCAATTCGCTCTACTTTTCACTGATGCAGCCAGCATCTGAAAGGTAATGACACACCGCGCTTGACCTGGAAGCTCACCTCTCTTCGTGCCGTCTGTGGTGGTCTAATTGTAGCCAGCCAATAAGACATGGCGAGATCTTCAGTATCGTTGTAATCTGGCATATTCGGTGAAAGACTGTTCTCCGGTTGCGCGCCTGGCACGAGCTGATTTGATTGATTTAGGTTAAAAGTGATTGGAATTGGGGGCAGCGGCGTGCGATGTTAGGCCGTGCACAGGGGAGTATGTGGATGAGCTCTGTTGTTGCTGTCATGCCCATTTTCAGGTCACTCTTGTTAAGGGTATTAGAGATAGAATAGAAATTGGTATATTCCTCCTGTAATATACCTTTGTACTCCCTATATATATTGCCTATTGGGCTTCAATATACACATAATATTCATAACATGGTATCAGAGCCTAGGTTTCATACCTAGCCTCCATTTGTCTTCCGCTGCCACTGCCCCCGGAAGGATCGATCTCTGCTCCTGGGGGCAGCCATCTTCACGCCGGCGTGCCCACGCACACGTCTCTGGCCGCCTCCAGCCTCTTCGCCACCAGATCCGACCACCTCCGCTCCAGATCCAGGCCGTCGTGCTTCGTCACCCTCGGATCCGGCCGTCGCCGCCTCGGATCTGGCCGTCGCCGGTCTGGCATCGCACAGATCCGGCCGCCTCTGGGCCATATCCAATCTGGATTGGGCCGACTGTGTCTCGGGGGACTCCGCGTCGAGCTCGATTCGGCCGCTCGCGGTCATCGTGGTCGCCGTCTCCTTCCCGAGACCGCCGCCGCCTCACGTGGATCGTCGCCTCCACCGAATCCGGCGACAGGGAGCCCGAATCCGGGCACCTCGACGCCGCCTCCTTCGGCCACTACCGTCTCCCGGCCGCCATGCCGCGCGCCGGCGTCGCGCGCGCCTTCGACGCCGCTGCGTGCGCGCCGCCACCTTCTGACGCCTCAGTGCTGCGTGCCCATGCCTCGCGCGCCGCGCGCGCTGCCTTCCGGTGCCGGCTTCTCCCTCGGAGGAGGGTGGGGGTGTGAGGAGATCGGAGTGCAAGAGGGAGAGCGCGACGGGCGTGAGAGAGAGGAGAGATGGCGATGGCCTTTTTGATGGCGGCTCGGGTGAAGTTTGCTTTACTTCTGGCGTCGTTGAGTCTTCTGTTTTTGAGTCTTCCGTTGCATCTATCTAAGTCCGTAGTCTCTAATTTTTAGTTCGTGCGAGTCCACAAATTTATTGTCAGTCATAGAAGTGTAGGAATTTTCTTTTATATGGCAGCAGCCGCCGCTCTACTCTCTAAGCCGCGTGCAGATCGTAGAAGTCGTTATGATGCTGCCGCCCCGAGCTTCTAAGGCCGCCGCGCGTCTTCTGCACCTTGTGCACTGCGTCGCCGCCGTCTTGGGCTTCGATCTGCGCCGCTATGCTTCTGTCTATTCCTTTTCGGTTTAATTTGGCAGTTTATTCAAAAACTGCACGCATCGACGACATTATCAAGACTCGGACTTCGGATTTTTCTTGTTTAGTGTTAACCCTTTGCAAATACAATGCTATTGCATACGCCTTGCATTTGAGGGGGGTGTTAAGGGTATTATAGATAGAATAAGAATCGGTATATTCCCCCTGTAATATCTCTTTGTGCTCTCTATATATATTGCCCATTAGACTTCTTTAATATATACAATATTCATAACATCTCTCACTTGGTAAAGCAGAGCGTAAATTCTATTATTATGAGACCTGCTCAGCTTAGCTCTCATACAAGCCTTGCAAGAACCGTCAGTAATTTCATTCTTGGATTGGATCCATGGGATGGCATTTCAGCATTTGTGTGCTGCAGTCTTGTAAATGCCTTTTCAGGCTTGACTTTTCCAAGGCCAATGAAGAGGAGCTTTTACAAGAAGCATGGCCTCACTCACTTAGTGGCCATAATCATACTAGGTAGAGGAATCTGCTACCGCTGGAAAAACTTATCCCTTGATATCAAATCAATTAGCTGGTCCGTGGCACTTGAGCATGGGGTTTGGATGATTCAGTTCGGACGACCTGGCCATCGAAAGGATATTTCAGCACAAGTGCAGAAAGCCGGCGCTGCTGTCCATGGGCTTTTGGGTGAAGTGCGCTAGTACCTATCTTCTTGCGTCCGGCACATATCTACGCCGTCGGTGTCCTGCACCCGATGGACCTGATTTCTTTGTCGCGGGGCGGCGCCGCGCAGTGGAGAGGGGATGGAACGCGTGCGGGAGGGAGGAGAGGGTTCATGAGATACGCACGGAGCACGCGTGGTCCGTGTGACGCTGGTGCGTGCGGCGTGCATGCCCTGGCTGCGCCTAACCGAACGCCATTTCTCCCAGCCCAGTTGTGTGTGTGTCTGCCTCTGTGTGTGCGCGCGCCTCACAGCTCGCAAGGATGTCAGCTTCGGTTTCGTACTGCACATCGTCAGCTAAACGTTTTGCTAAGGCTCCGCTCATTTCGGCTTGAGGAGTTCTTGTTTTATTTTTTACTATTCAACAATTTCGTATTTTTCTGATTTTTGGCTTTTTTGTCGGTTCTTTTTTCCCGTATTCGTTTGTACTATCCGTGATGACTAACCTGTTTTTTCTATTTTAAATTTTTTAAGATTTAATTACGCCAAATAAGCTACGTCAGTTACAGTGTTTTTTAGCTAGCTATAATATTTTTTAGTCATAAGCCACTGAAAATAAACCCTTTTGAGCAGACCCTAAATCTCTATCATGCCACAGACGACCCGCGTGCTGCCTTCGTGCAGAGCCGCGAATGCAGCTTCCAGATGCTCTCCCGCGAGCTAAATTGCACGAATCTTGAAGAAGTATAGCCAGGAATGGGTTGTTGCGAATCGAGCTCCGGTGTGCTTGAAGAATTTGCCGTGTTCACTTCTTGGAAGAGTATCGAAGCGCTTCCTATGTTTATTTCTCTACGATGTGCACCAGGTCTATCTGTTCACCCTGGAGCCATCCTCTCTCTGGAAAAAGATGAGAGCAATACATGCAAGTCACGCTCATTATCTCCATAGGGTCTCCTCTTGCTGTTTCGTGTGCCGCTCGCCAGCTTGCCGATGCAAACGGTCAAACCCAGCATAGCATTACGCCACCTTGCTGACCAGGCCATCAAGGTCCATCACACCACTACCTAGCCATGCATCGTGCCTCCATCGCTATCGACCTCGCTGCTGCCAACTAGGGTGACAGCTGCTCGACATGCGCCGGTGCATTAACTTGCCCTGCCAGCATGTGCACTTGCGCCAAAGGGACGCTACACGGCCTTAGACACCACCGCACTTGCCAATGTCACTACCACCTCGCCGAAGCAGCTCAACCGCCAGAGTCACCGTTCATGCGCTAGTCATGCTGAGGCCATCCCACTATTGTCACCGCCTTCGAAAAACTATAAAGTTGAGTTGAGCCACTCTTTAGCCTCCATTAGCACTCAATTGCAATGCCATGACCTTTCTCTCCCACCTCTGGCTAAGCACCGCCACCACCGCCAAGCTCTTGCTGATGAGCTACAAAACACGGTTCTCCCTCTAGCCAGCACTGTGCGCCATCGCCGGCCATGCACGGTCACCATGGACAACCACGCACAGGCCAAACCCAACCAAACTGTCACCACCACTAGCTTCCTTAGGCATCATAAATGCTCAAATCACCTTTGGCTTGACTGGAAACCCACCAGAGCACCGCCGTGCCATGGCTCTGCTCTGGCAAGCCACCTCTGTCGCTAGCTAATCGTAGTGCCCTTCCAACCGTTTGCATACCCAAAATGGACTACCTAGTTCACCCTAACCCTCATCGCACCACTATTCGCCACCGATCTCCATCGTAGCCACGCAATTTCCTTCACTGCCGCTCGCCTCTACTCGAGCAACCATGAGCACGAGATCAAGCCAATCAGGTCTCATGCCTAGTAGGCTGAAAGCCCAGTAGACTAAGCGAGCTAGGCCACTATTCACAGGACAACACTATTCATATCTAGCCCAATACTATTCATAGCTCGAGCCCAATACTGTTTAGCCCGATCTGCAACTACAGTAAACGGGTTGAACACTGTTCACCTAACCCAACCCGTTAGGAATAGTGCCAACCTGGTACTATTTATTTGACCTGTTACTATTCATCTAAAACCCGTTAAGCATATTTATATCCATTTTGAGCTCATCTAACCTATTTTCAATCTTGTTCAATCTAATCAAGCTTATTTTAAACCCTATCGCCCAGATCCACCTTTTTTATATCTTTTTTTTTTGATATTTTATTACATTTTGTTCCTAACTTACATTCTATAATGCAAGAACTTATTTATATTCGTTCTTCTACGCTAATATTTGGATTTGACTAGTTGGCCAACAGAGAAGCTACTAGAGCAATTAAGGTGGATGGTGTAAACTTAAAGGCTACAAAGAAATAATCAAAGACTCTGGAAAATAGGCAAATCACATGTTTTTTATCATGTTGTCCTTACATTATTATTTAATTGTCTATACTTTCATTAATATTATTTGTGCATAGGTATTTATTTAAAATAATAATTTGGAATGACTTGATAATTAGTTAGGTCCTACCACTGAAAAAGCCATGTCATACTTGAAGGCCATGTTCACCTTAATAGCCTTAATAACAATAAATTAATTTATAATAATCATTGGTGATTAGACAATCAAATGTTTTATCTACACTACTAAGATTGTTTCAGTGTCTTGCCAATAGATTTTAAAATGGTACTAAGGTTGAGAATAATTCGTGGGAAGCTACTAGATGGGTAGAGCTCACGACCTCACCTGTAACACCCCGGTTTAACAAAAGCCCAAAATGTCATCCACATCTACAGTTGCTACCAATTTTAACCATCAAATAAGAATTACCACTAACTAGTCTTCAATTATAAATCCACAACATAACCATAAACATAGATATGATAGCAATAAAGTAATCAATAATTGATAATTAACGAGATGAACCAATTATAAGTTTAACCAAGGAACTTTGACAAGTGGTGACAAACTAATATTGATAAGTTCTAAGATATTTCATTATTCAAACTAAGATGACATGAATAATATCATTTATTTCTAATATTTAATGATGGGACACTAAGTGTGGTGCAAGTTCAATCATGTGCTACTCCCCACCCATGCATATTGTTGTCAACGATCACCTAAAAATAACAATGAAAGCAAAGGTAAGTACACGACTTAGCAAGTACACAATAGAATAATAACGATATAAAATATGGTACCAAATATTCGTATCAATTTATAAGTATCTCAATTGTCACATATTTCATGGTATCAAATATTCATATCAATTTATAAGTATCTCAATTGTCACATATTTCATGGTACCAAATATTCATATCAATTTATAAGTATCTCAATTGTCACATATTTCTTCTCATTAAGTTCCATACACATACCTCATCATCTCATTTTTCTTCTTATGAATGTAATGCACATGTTTCCACTTTTGTTTGCTTATACCGGTATAGTGGAGTGTTACACTCGTCAGTGTCTAGTCAAGCCTGCCCTTTTTCATGCGGGGACTTTAACTCCACTCCTGTGGAGTACCTATCGAAGTGGGTCTTTCTCTACCCACTCTCGTAGGTCGCCCACACAAAGTAGGCTTTAGAAGGCCACACAGATCACCTGTTTGCGTCATGAATGCTCAACATGCAATGTAGTAATTCTTTTATTCATTAGTCACTTATCAACATTAATCACTCAACATCATCATCATTTAACCATAATCATCATACATATTAATTTACCTATCTAAATATAGTAAATCATATCACTTATAGAATCAACATGAAATTATCTACCCTTATTTAGTTATGCTCATAATTTAATTTAGCCATCTACCAAGTCAAATTCACAGATTTCCATGGCTGCATCCAACAACAACCAATTTCTGGACTGCAGCCTTCACAATTACATAATTATTTTTCTACAACATGAAATATAGTAAATGATACAACTTTTGGAAACTACATGAAAGAATCTACATCTTTTTATGTACCACCATAATTTAATTTAGCCATATACTAATTTAATCTGTAAATTACCAAAGCATTGTTTAATCAGGATGGCTCACTCACGACAACCTTACAAAATTCGTATATATTTTAACACTTGTTAGAGAACAACAAACATATATAGTTTGAGCATCTACACTTTCTAATGCATAATTTTTTTAGTTCATCTCAAATATTAATTCAGCCTTATACTATTTTTAATATAAATATTAGCACAACAAAGTCTTATCGCGACTATTTGCAAAACAGTGGACTTTGAATTGTCATAACTTTTAATTGCTCCAACCAAAATTAGTTTTCTAGCACTTTATGGAAATATTAAACAATGGTCTACAATTTTCATGTAGGGCAAAGACCCTAATTTGGCCATACAATAATTTTAATCTTGGTTTTCTACGACTCGTTGGACAACATACTTTCAAAATTCGTATCATCCAATCTATCCAATCAAATTACCCATTCAAGGATTCGGTAGAAAGATAATAAGATTATCTATAACTTTTTAGTAAATCAAATTCCCGTATTAGCCATGAAAAGCATAAAAAATTGCATACCAAACCACTACCCGCAAAATCAATCTAATAACTAGGGCTTCACCATCTTCTACCCATGATATCTAGCATCTACTTTGATTAAACTCCACTCTAATCCATATCTAATCAATGAATTAGCGAAGAAAAGAACTTTGGGTTGTCACCCTAGAAGTGAACGTCGACGATAGCTAGAACATGGAGCATGTCCTCTCCTTCCTTCTTTGGCCTTTTCCTTCTTCCTTATTTCCTCTAGCTTCTCCTTTCTTGTCGCAACAACATAGCAGCACGGCTGCCTCCTTCTTTCTTCTCCTTCTCTCTTCTCTTCACTCTCTCTCCTCTTTCTTCCCTGCCTCGTTTCCTTTGGCTTGCCATGAGCTAGCAACAGCAACCAACCACAAGCATTGACAGCTCAACATGCAAGCGACAGCAGCACACAGCAATAGCAACAGTTGTAGCGCGCGGCAATGACTCATTGCAGCCGCTCCCATGCAACAGCGGTGTCTCGGAGACGACACGCGGCGGCTCACGATGAAGCAACGACGACGGCACTAGGAGTAGCAGAGGCCTAGATGCGACGATGGCCCTAGGGTTTGTGAGAGACGGGGCTTGATGTCCTTATGATACGCACACTAAGAAATTTCTTGGCGGTGGCGTCCTGGAAGAGATAGGGTTTCTTTTTTTGCTTGAATTATCACAACCACCTAACTTCAAACTCCGAATCGAGCAAGCCAATAGTCGGTTTTGACCAACTCAACGAGTTCTACGCACTTATGGCCTTAGATTTCCCATTTAAACTAGCAATTTTAAATTTAACTTTGAATTTCAATTTCAAATTCAAACTTGGGGCATTACATCACCTTAGGGTGGAGGCTTTGGTATGAGTTGACAGTACTATGCTGTAATGCACTTGGCATGTGGCTGATGGCCTCATTGGAAAAAAATATGGACTAGAACCTCATGCTAAGTAAAAGACACAGAGATCGCTCAACCACAGGTTTTAAATTGTCAAGCCTAGTTTAGTAACCGCTCGACTTAATTAAATATCTACAGGAGGGTTAGCTATCCAACGTTTTGGAATGGCTCACGTACAACGAGGTGAAATGGAAGTGGGATTGAAAAGTCATTTACTATTCTTCACAACGGTAGGTCCACTCAACATCGCGCCGCGATTTTTGCTTTGACCTGTGGATTTTTGATAAGGTTGTTTGGCCATAAGCCTATCGAGTAAAAGCTAGAAAGAGTAGAGCGGTAAACAATCTTGTTATATCAACTCAACCGTACGCTATCATGTTGCATGTCTATAGCTTGATGCTATGAATTTGAGATATCTTGTAGGTAAAATTGGGCAACTTTGCATGGTATAATAAATGGTATTTGAATATGCTGTGCTCCTGATTAATGGAGTTGTGTTTCATGGGTGCTTTCATAGCAAGGCATAAGTAGAATTTGAATAATTTTAATATGAAAATTGTGGATGATAAACCCTTTGTTTATTAAATATTGTTTTACAGTTTTAAATGCCAACTTATTTACCATCAAACTTATATTTATTCTTATCACATTATAACTTGTGGCACTATCCATTTGAAATCATTTCATATTAGTTATATAGCTTTTCCATATAACTTGTTGAGTACCTAGTGTGCTCAATCTTACTTATTTTCATTAAATCAGACACCAGAAAAAGACAGAATGCATCAACTAATGTGTTAGGGTTCAAGCATTCCTATATGATTTCTTCGAATCTTCTAAATGTAAGTTTAGTTTTGGGTTTGGACACCTATAAAACTGTTGTAATTTGGCCATTGGTTCATATTTTAATTAAGCTAATCATTTTTAAACATTCATGAGCAGATATAATATTCTTTCTATCTGTAAGTGAACTCATTGGCTATTGTGAGAAATATGATGGGCCTATTATTAAGAATGGGGTGTTACAGTAGAAGCCAGTGCTGCCTCTCCAACTATCGCCAGAGGGTACTCAAGGGTTGGGCTGTAATTTGCTTTTCTTGCGGTTCTTTATGTAAAATTTAGGTGTACCACGCTAAACTTTTCTTAATGAAAGCAGGGATCCAGGCCCAGGGCCTTCCTGCCTTCCAAAGAAACTAATGTGGACTGGATGTGCATCTCATCTCATATCTGATTCTCTCATCTTGTGATCACTTTGGAGTGATTGATACTACTAGCTAACAGATCCGGTCAAATGCGTCGTATGACATGACATGCGCCAACTGCAAGTAATTTTACACAGAAAGTTACTATTTGTGCCGTGTCAGGTTAGCCCACTGTAGTGAGGTGTCGGTCCAAATATAGCACGCTTGATCAGACCAAACCTGCACAATTCATTTACTGTTTGTGTCGTGTCTGGATTGGCCATCAGCAGGGGCGGATCCAGCGGTGGGGCGGGGGGGGGGGCTCGAGTCCCTCCTACCGCTACCGGACCCTTGGAGCCCCCCTAAATTTTTAGCTATGGATGTATAATGTAGAAGGGGCTGAGGTCGAGCTGAAGGTACTTCAGCCCCTCCAAAAAAAATTTCTGGATTCGCCACTGGCCATCAGTACCATGCATCAGCTGGCCTGAGCCATTTAGCAAGGTCTAGTAGCTAAGAACAAGTATAAGAATCTCGAGGCGCTAAGGTTCTTCTTGGCTATTCCATACCTATGCACTTTCAACGTCCTTAGCTACCCACACGGATACGATCGACCGCGTTGTCTCTCAACCATGATCTAAGCTGCTTAGCCTATGTTCTTCCCCTGTCAATTGTCAACACTGGGCTTAATTAATTTATGTAGCGAGCCGAAGATGTGGACCAAACTCCTAGGCAGCTTTAGCACGAAGTGGAGAGCAGGAATTAAAGGCAAAGAAGATTGATGGTCTTGCTAGCTGCTATGCTTAAGTCATCCTGATAATTAGCTGATGACAGTACTACTGTTCTGCGTAATTGGGCAGAGGAGTTGTAGTACAATACTCTATTATTATTATACAATAATAGTTAAAAGAGCTTTCCTCTAACAAACGCACTGACTAGAGTTTTTATTACCCTCGCAAAAAGAGACTATCTATTATTGTTTCTATTAAAAAAACCAACATAAGTTCTCAGATTAGGTAGTTTAATTTGCATGACTGCATCTAAGCATAAGTTTGCACTAGATACATCTTCAATATATTATATCATTTTAGATCGAAAGTGCAGAATTAATTATTTACAGTGTTATACATGGTACTTATTATACAAGTTGTATTTTTGCATATCACTAAGAGTCCAAAAATGAAAAATTGTAAGTGTTTATTTTGTATTTTGGACTTCCCCCAAGAACAACAAACTAGCTAGGCCTAGACTACTCTTTATAGCCGCAAGATTGACCTAGAATTTTTGTTTTCCTTTCAAAAAATAGTATTTCACATTTGACTAAAAGGAGTAGCTAGGCCAGCTACACCTTAGCTGACAAGTGGAGCACTTGGTTGTCCATGGTGGTAGATAGCAATCCAGCTTTTCAATTCCATTTTCTCCTTATTTTTTTCTTTTTTTTTTCCTGGCATACACATGTGGAGCTTGTGCCTGTTGCCTCTACAAGTTTCTTCTGTTCTCTTGTGCTGACGTGGAAGTTCTCCTCTTTATTTGTGGAAAGAAAATGCAAAATGGAAATAAAAGAAAGAGGGAGAAAAGGAGAGGAGAAAAAAAGCTTGAGGTAAACCCACTACCTAAACCACCTTATAAACCCCTCCTCACAAGTTGTAACACATGTCACAAGAACACATACTAGCCCTTGGTTGGATTCTTGGTTTCTCTCTGCCCTCCCGTTCTCTCTCTCCTCCTATTCTTCTCCTCTCACCACAGCAACGAGAGAGAGAGAGAGAGAGAGAGAGAGAGAGAGAGAGAGAGAGAGATGTCCATGAGCTTCTTGAGCACGGTGGAGGCGGAGCTGCCTCCGGGGTTCCGGTTCCACCCGAGGGACGACGAGCTCATCTGCGACTACCTCGTGCCCAAGGTCAGCGGCAAGGTCGGCCTCTCCGACCGCTGCCCGCCCATGATCGACGTCGATCTCAACAAGGTTGAGCCATGGGATCTCCCCGGTGAGCATCGTCTCTATATATCCATGCACATGATCATTTATGTATTCGCACTTTTTTTTGTTAACTGTTTAATTATCCTTTGTCGATGTAAATTAGAGAGAGAGAGAGATAATACGTTCCACATGAAACAATCATGATCTTTTCTTGTCATCGTAGCTAATCGTGCGCTTTCCCCCCGACTTGCTTTCCCTCTTAATTTATTTTGTTCGCTTTTCCCCTATCTTTTGATTTTTCATGTCTAGTTGGGAACTCCCGTATTGCTTCAGTGTCAAGAACAGCTCAAAGCCCCCAATGTGTTGTGCACACAGCATACACTAAACTGCACCTTTGTTTCCTCTCATTTAAGGACACCTTTTGATTTACAGCAGTGTAATTAACATTCAATTAGTAGCACTATTAATTAGTGGCTAATATATTATGACGACATCCTGAGCTTCCTTTCCCTATCTAATCCTCCCATGTGACATGCACACACGCGATGGCGACGAGCATGCAGGAGATATTGGAAAACAACAAGCTGCAAATCTCATCTTACGCATGGGATCTCAGCACACGATCAGTATGGACCGCACACGTATTTGGCCTGTTCTCTTGATTTTTGGGGTGGTTTTTGGTTTTGATTTCTCTAAAATTCGAAATAAATAGGTCTTCCTCAAGTGGATTTCTCAAACAGCTTCTTAGGGCCTAGAACTGTGTGTGATATCTATGTTGACGTCTTCGTCGTCCACTACCGTCCTAAAATGCGCAGATAAAAAAACCATCAATCATATCTTAAAAGAACAAAGCCAATATTAAATGGGTGATTGCGACCACAGGGAGGTGCATCAAGCACCAATGCTCAACAATAGCTGGCTAGGTAAGACCAAAAATGAAAGGGAGGGAGGAAAAGGAGAGATATAAACCCTAACCGCGCAACTTATCGAAACGTGTCGGCGTTGCTGTCAAAAGATGAGCACACACATGAAAGGGAATCCTCTCTACCTAGCTAGCTAGGTGTGTTATCTTGCTTTCAGGACCTGTATGATAACTTAGACTTTTTTGTACATTCTAATCAGTTGATGGCATGCATATTGTTGTTGTTTTCTTTCGATGCTCAGCGGTGGCCTCGGTAGGGGGCAAGCAGGAGTGGTACTTCTTCAGCCTAAGGGACCGGAAATACGCGACTGGGCAGCGCACGAACCGCGCGACGGCGTCAGGGTACTGGAAGGCGACCGGCAAGGACCGGGCGGTGGCGCGGCGGGGGGCACCGGTGGGTGGGATGAGGAAGACGCTGGTGTTCTACCAGGGGAGGGCCCCCAAGGGGAGGAAGACGGAGTGGGTGATGCATGAGTACAGGCTGCTGGCACACGAGCGAGCCTCCAACCTCACCTCCAAGGTAGCTACCACTGACCCATCGATCCTAGCTAGCTCCCATACATACATGAAATAATCCATTGATGTACCTTACAAGATGTTCAATGAGATGTGTTGTAGAAGCCAACTGATTAGCTTGTGATTTTTTCCCCAATAAGTGTTACTTGCATAGCTTATGTACAAAGCTGTGAGCACAAATAAATCGTAGTATAAGAGACATGATGTACATATGAAATGAACTTCTTGACTTGTCATTTTCCATTCATTTACTAGTTGCTACTTGCCATTTATTTTTCTTGGGCGCTCGGCCTTTTGCGTCACAATATACGCTCACCAGTTCACACAAATCCACTCGTTTGTTCACATGTATCGTGTCATTAATCAACTTATTTAATAAATGTAGTAGGCATTTATAAGGACTAATTAAATTTAGCCGCCCTTTTCATACAAGAAGAAGGGTAATTAGTTTATCTTTTTTTAGATTGTTAATTAGTTGATCTTAACATACATATTGTTTATGGAGGGACGATGACATGCACAAACTACCAAATTTATTTTCTTACATAGTTTTAGTTTATTCAATATCTATCATTTTGTAACAAGAAAGAAAAAGTCCTCAAGTCTTCTTAATATTTTGCAAATATAGCTCGTGATTTTGCAAACAAGTTTTTATAATTGATAGGCACATATTTCATCATCTATTGGCCATCTTAATCTGACCAAACGAATCAACAAAATAACCAAAAAATAAAACGGTAAAATTGATCCAAAAAATGCATGATTGTACATGAAGGCCTGAATCAGGGTTGTAAAAGAAGGTCTTCATCACTAGGCCAAGTGATGGAGCCAAGAGCCAGTACAGTTATCTGTAAAAGAATGTACAGTTATAATAATTAATGAGATTGCATCCAGAGCTATGAGCCAATCAATGTCAGTACAGTTATCAGTGAGCTAATCAATGCTTTTGTTGATCCTATGTGTTTTCAACAGGAAGATTGGGTCCTGTGCAGAGTCATCTGCAAGAAGAAATCAGGAGGAGGAGGTGCCACCTCCAAGCCAAGAAACTTCACCACCATTGCCCAGGACACATCCACAGCCACCTCCTCACCACCATTGCCACCCCTCATGGACACCACCCTAGCACAACTCCAGGCCACCATGAACGCCGCCGCCACCTCCGCCGCCGCCGCCACCGCACTTGAGCAAGTGCCCTGCTTCTCCAGCTTCAATAATAATATTGCCAGTAAGAACAACAGTGCTACTGTTGTACAACCATGCTACCTCCCCATGGTCACAGGTAGCAATGGCTCGAACTACCTGGACCATGGCCTGCCTGCCTTTGGCAGCTACTTGGACCCTGCTCTGAACTGTGACAAGAAGCTGCTCAAGGCAGTGCTGAGCCAACTGAGCTCCATGGGGGGTGAGGTGGTACCAAGCCTGCCTCCTGAGATGGCTGCTGCTGTGAGCTCTACTTGGATGAATCATTTCTAGGGAAGTTTATTCAGACAACATAAGCAGCTAGCTAGCTAGCTAGCTAGTGGTTAATCTGCAGTGTGTAATGATGATTTTATATGAAATGTATTCTTATCTCTGTATGGTACAATATTTATGTGTGAGTATTACTGTATTAGTAGAGCATGCAACAATTTTTCTCCGTCGGTTTCCACAAGGCGCAAGAAATTTAGGAGTAGTAAAGACTGTGATGATTGGTAAAGTGCGGAGGTTTTGAGTGATCAAGAGCAACATTTCAGATTGATGATTTTTTTTTGTCTATCGACCTTGCTCTCTCCTTCATCGTGGCACATATATATGTTGAATGTTGCATCCTGTCATTTAAACTAAATGAGGACGCTTCAAAGTGAACATAGTTAAGCAGGGGATGGGAGATATAATAACCTGAAAAGCCATGTTAATTGTATGGATGGAGCAGAGGCAACTAAAATTACTAAAAGCATCCTCAAATAGCCTCACCAACATGCTACGCACAGTTACAAGAACAAAGAAGTCAAATCGCAGATCACATCTTCCACATCTCTCTCTTTTGAGAACACACAACCACTGACTGCTTTGGCATACTTGAGTTCAACTGATTCCACAAATTAGTCTACATGCATAGCAACGGCAATGGAGCTTGTACAATAATTCAGAATTGCACAACTTGATAGATGCAGCACCGGTTCAATCATGATATTCATTCAGAATAGTATATATGAATATGACAGTCACATCCAAAGCACTCTTTTCTGCTATATTATTGCCGTGACAAACATACAAATTGATGAACAGTAAGTTGAAAGGCCCTGGTTTTTCACTGCACTATTTCTGATATGCTGGCCAACTGCATGAGTGACCACCTTTCTACTTCATTGCACCTTTCAGAAAGAGGCCTGGATCGCTTTTGCTGTACCTAATGCCATCAATACTAGTACTCGTATGCGTAGAGCTACAAATCTTGTACACCTCTCTCGGTCACTTTGTAATAATGTGGAAGAGTAAAGAGCAGTAAAGAAACAGCAAGGTGTACTAGCATCAAGGTGTCAGCTGCTAGATACTGACATATTGCAGTCCTCTCTGGTTTTTTGCTTACACTTTACACACAATTTGTTATCCCAACTGTATGATTGTATTCTAGATTTGCTTACATACATGCCCTATTGGGTTTTTAGTTTCTTCAGGTCAACATAGGAACATATATATAGGCTGTGATTTTCATATATTGTTAGGTTGATGTGTTGAACCAATGGACATCACTTAATAATTCCTAGCTAGTTGCATGTTAATTAAATTATTTCTGGAGATTCATGATATGAACACACGGCCAAACTCCTGCATAGGAGCCCCTCCATGCATGCATGTGTTCCTTCTCTGATAAATCTACATCAACTGACCTACTTTAATTTTTTTCTTAATTAAGTGCAAAAGTAAGGCCTGGTGCTGGATGGATCATCCCAAGCAACTCCAAACAACTTCACTGTTCAGATAATAAAACAAAGCCCCATGCAGTACAACAGTTACTAACTGTTAGGAAAGCCCGGGGCTCACCTGACATGCGTCTTAAACAAAGCAAAGTAGCATCCAACTAAGCAAATGCAGCCAAATGGGGATGGATAATAGTACTAGTTACAACAACAAAGTAGTAGAATTTAATAGTGCAACAACTTGATCTATATAAGAACTGATCTAATTAAAGCTCCATAACCAATTGAAATTGTGTGCTTGTACTCTGGGCCTGCTCATTTCAGGCCAAGCAAGATGGAACAGTTCCACACCAAATTTAGCACACTGCAGGCTGCGATCCAGCTCTCACATGCATCAGATAGTAGACTCACAGTTCTATTGCCTCAACCTGAGTGAAATCCAACAGTATAAACAGTGCATTGTTGTGCATGAGCTGTCTAAGATGAGGACTACTCATTGGCCTGCCACATTGGCACGGAGAGAGTTGGCTGCAGCAGACAGTAAGTTCAGGGTCAGCATGAGGGCAACGCCGATGAATGATGACACGAACGCTAGGCCTCCAGTGTGTGTGCAAGTTACCGTTCTTGCCTAGCTCAGCCATCGAAGCCGCTGTGGCAGCATTCAGTGGCCAATAGAGCCATGATCACCTAAGATAGTGACAACAGAGGAAAAAATTCGTATGTCCATACCAATTGAGATTGGTTTGAGATTTGTCAGATATGGTACAGTACATGCCTGTATAAGTACAGAACCAGACGCTTCACTCAAGCAACTAGTTCTCGATAGTTGCAATAGATTCTTGATCAGGTTGAGCTTTGTCTTTATATAGTAGCACCATTAGAAGGCTCCAAAGTCAGTTCTCTGATCAGATTTGGCTGGACCATGTAGTGTGATGGTTCAAATTTTACATGAGCTAACAATAATACACTTGGACTAGATTGCTTTTCTCTTAGGCTAGTTTGATTACTGATGTATCCTATTCTCAGAACTGATTTGAAGTTAATAGTGACAATTAATCAATGAAATGCATTTTTCTAAGAGAAAAATGTTCTGGGCTGAAAAGTTTACAGTGGGAAAGACACTTCATATGTTGCTTCTCTCTGAAAACTTAAATCTTCTGGAGAATGAAAGCACGAACACTTGAGATAGGAAATTAGTCAAAAACACACATTACCATGTCAAGCAAATGCACAACCAAACTCTGCATCTCTCGCTGCAGAAGGCTTCTCATCACCAGCACTACCAAGTTATACAGACTGGCAATGGCATTGCCTATGACAAAGCACCTGCAAAAGCAATCAATCACCTGAACCATTTAGTTTCATGCCGAAACATCGATAATTCAGCAGAAAATGACAAGCATGAAGGCTTACACAAAGGCAAGTGTGTCTTTGAACTGGTGAGTGTGTTAGACCATATGGATGGTCGTAAATTAAGAGATGATGAATAATTGACAAACCATTTGGTAAATAAAGAGATAATGAATAATTAACATTTGGTTTGCCTTGGATATTGTGTTTGTGAAAGACTTGGTCGTTTGTAGTGAAAGACTTTGTCTTTGAGTGGTTTTGCTCAGTTATGAGGGATTTCAGACCACAGACTTTAGACTATGACCACGGCATGCTCCGACCACAGCACTTCGAACACGATTACGACCACGGCAGCTTTCGACTACGGCAGACTTCGACCGCGGCATGAACACGACTACGACTACGACAGACGGCAGCTGTCGACCACGTCTGGCTTACGACCGCGGCAGCTTTCGACCACGTCTGCCTTACAACCACGGTAGCTTTTGACCACGTCTGGTTTACGATCACGGCAACTTTCGACCATATATAGCTTACGACTATGGAAGATTTCGACCATGTCTAGTTTACGACCACGAGTACTCATGTTGGGCCAGTGGTTAACTGGTCAGTGTGTGGTGGTCGATGATGAATGGTCATTGCTGCAGTACCAGGTGGGTACTTGAGGATTAAGGTATTCTTAGTCGGAGGACTCGGTACTCGATAGAAGTGGTAAGTGGTCAGGTGTCGGAATGTTGTCTGTACTCGTAGGCTTTGAGTACGTGTTGTGGCTGTGATTTCTGATCGATTCTCGGTAGTCGGTACTCAATAGTCGGTCAGTAGCGGTGTGTGTTGTTTTTGAGTACTTGTGGGTTACGAGTACTCTGAGTTAGCGGTCGTGTTGAGTGGTCTGAGGGTTGTTCCAGTTAGCAATAGTTGTAAACAATCTGGAGGATGGTTGTAGATGGTTTGGTTCTTGTCTGGGGATAGACAAGGGTGTGTTTTGCTAATGTGCGTTGATTATGGTCAAGTTGGGGAGAACCTGTACCAGGAGAGGTTTTCTTTGGTCTTTGCATGTGCAGGTGGACATGGAGACGGCTAGGGTTGATAACGAGGAAGACTGGGACTAGAAGTGGTAACCTGAGGTCCAGGCAGTTGGGATGTCACGCAAGCTGGTTGAGCTCATGCTGGAGCACGTGGAGATCAAAGGTGGATGCTGCGTGAAGGTGTAGAGACGGTTACGGTCGGTGACAAGGAGGACCAGGACTAGGAAGGGGTAATCTGAGGTCCAGGTGGTCAGGATGTCATGCAAGGTGATCGGGCTCACGCGAGAGCATGTGGTGATGGTGCACGATGGAGATACAGGAGGGGATATCCTAGAGGCTTTGTCGTGGGAAGTTGTGGATGGAGTCCATGACTTGTATGAGATAGTTAAAACCCGTCTTAGGAAGGGTTTCGGGTTCCTTGATTTGAGGAAGAGATAGGATTATGTGTTCAAGTGGATAGGGACACAGTTTGAGGTGTTCAAGTTGAACACACTTTGTGAGTTGGCCTATAAAAGTAGGGGGTGTTGTAGGTTAGTGCACGAAGTTTTAGGGCTTTTGTAGAGAAGGTTTTTAAAGGTGCTGTGAAGGTACTTTGTAGCCAAGAACTTGATAAAGAAATAATAGATCAGATTCTTTCCAGAAAAAGTTCTTCGGCGACTTCCAGAGCATCGTTCTTTTTCCTCTATTTTACGTGCTCTGAGTTGTCTTCGGCTTGTACTCGTTCGATTGGTGGTTGAACGGCTGGAGACTTCAGGCGGAAGGAGGTTACGACTACGTATGTCTTTGTTGTGCCGAGTGATCGGAACAAGTGGGCGATCGGAAGCGAACGATCGTAAGCGAGCGATCGGAGCGAGCGTTCAAGAGAAGCAGTCGTAACAAGTGGTCGAGACAAGCAATCGAGCGACAAGAGGCGCTTCGAGCACATAAGAGCAAGCAGTTGTGGTCGTTATCTCTACTCGGTAATCCAGATTGTTTGTGTTTTGTTTCTCTGCATTGTGTTTTGATTTCAGGTGGCAAAAGCGGAGGCAATCATTTACCCCCCTTTAATTGTGCCATACGATCCTACACAGTGAAAGTCTGTGTGATTGGACTGGTGCCCACAATTGCAACCACCGTAGTGTAGGATTGCTTGTTCAGCCCCATGACCAGAGCTGCCACAGTTGTGGCCAAAAGCGCAGAAGCTCGTAGCACAAGTGACTGAAGACTGATGAGCTTGCCCTTGAGCTGCAGAATTGTGCAGGTTGCAGCCTGTGCCGAGGTCTTCTTGCCATGTTCATGATCCATTGAGTGATCCAGAAGTGCAAACGACAACTGAGTTAGATGATTGGAATTGAGCCTTTGACTGAGTTAGATGATTGGAATTAGACAACTGAGGGCTTCTTATATGCTGGTGATGGTGGTCGTGATCCGATTTTTGGGTAATCAGATCTTGCGAGTTTGGGTTACTTATGCAATTCTTGACTGGAAAACTGTTAATTTTGGGCTACTTACTTTTACTTCATGTGTATAACCAATTGATTAGTCAAGAAAGTCAGTATTTTAGAGTTGTTTGGGACCTGTGATACGAGCAGAAAGTTTAGTGTCAAAGAAGAAAAATATTTCAGGAATTTTGCAAGTTTACATCTCCGCTAAGATGACGGAGAGCAAAAGTATGAGAGAAGGAATGTAAAGTGAGCAAAATGTGGCACACTTCACTGGGAAAGGTATGAAATTCCTAGTTAGGTACGGCTAATAAGGACACTTGTGTTTTAAATCTTTACTTGCAGACCAAGATTAACTTTTGTTTAGATAGTCCTACATTCCGACTAAGGACATCAATGGGGTGGTGGCGCAGTTGGCTAGCGCGTAGGTCTCATAGCTAAACATTTGAGTTATCCTGAGGTCGAGAGTTCGAGCCTCTCTCACCCCAATTTCTTTTTTCTCTTAAATCCAAAAAATGCAGAGCAAGGAGATTGATTCTTCAGGTTTGTGTCCATGCTTTTTATCTCTTACATAATTTTTCAGTTCCTCTCCCAATTTTTTTTTGCTCAAGAATACGGCAGGGAGATTGATTATTCAGGTTTGCGCCATTTCCTTTTTATATCTTACATAATTTTTCAGTTGGTCTCTGATTATGCCTGTATTCAACTTCTTCTGTTCTTGTATGAAGAAAAATGGCAAAAGTTTGTTCATATTTTACATAATTTTTCAGTTCGTCTGTGATTATGCCTGTATTCAAGTCCTGTTCTTGCATGAAGAAAAAGGGCAAAAGAAACATCAGAAATTATATTCCAGCATCACGACTTTTCTTTTAATCATTAGCACTTTACAGGCCATAACATAATTTCTCATTAATTGCACTTAACTGTGAAGTCCCAGTCCCTTGACCGGTACTGTGGCGTGTTCGTTGTATAAATAACCACAACTACTACACGTACAATTGTACATTGGAGATGTACGTATAGACTTTAAAGAATTAAACATCAAGGATGCAATGCATCTCCACATGCTCAGTATGAATTATAAAGCCATTACCATCTACCAAATCAGCTCACATCCAGATATATAGAACAGGAGCCATGTGCAAAGCTATCTGTTGTTATTCATTGAGAAGGCAGCGAGAGTCAAGGACAGGATTTGATCACACAGTAAAGTCTTACAGAGCCCACATTACATACAAAAGAATCAAGGGTAAAACAAACTACAGTTTCTCAGTATCCACACCTGCACTTTGTTTTGTCGTGATCATAAAGGCGCACACCGCACGTGCCTTTATGCTCTTGAAGGTTCCTTTGAGCAATTGATCACCAAACAGCAATATAATACAAAGTATTTCCAACACCAGGTATAAAACATAAAAGCAAGGCTGCATTGGTGAGCTGATATGTTACTTTTTCCCACCAGTTGTAACCCCAACTACAACATTGCTCACCTGTGTAAATGTGGATAGGTGATGTAAGCGTGCCAATAACTTAAACTTCACTGAGCAATTCAAATACACATGCAGGAAAATTGAAAGACGATAGCAAAACGCAGAGGCTTACCAATTTTCCCTTTTCGTCTACTGTCATTGGATTTTCGACGACAACAGTTACATTCTGTGATTGAGCCGTTGGCTGCCAAAGACAAGGGGAAAAGAAATTAGAAGAGATAAATCACCTTGGACATTACTATGAATGCTCAAAGAACTCATGATATGGGCATACAGCAGAAGTTGATGGGACACTATATGAAGTTCCATTTGGTGCAGACATTGTAGGTGGCAAAGGCCTCACAGCATTCATCTGGGATTAAGCAAATAAATAGTTTAAAATCAGTAAGTGTCACTGAGCACTTCGAGCATTTGCAGCACAGAGACACAAAGAAGAGATTGACATACTCCGATATTCGTAATAAAATTGCAGATAGCACATTTGACAGTAGGTGCTCCATATGGATACATTAACACTGTCTGGCACTGGCCGCAGTTCACATGAGCTATACTACTCACTGCATCATGAACAAACAGAATTCATGAGGTGGAGAAGAGATAGAAAAAAAAGACTAATTTTGACTTTGAGTATTGACTTTTAAACTTGGCCTCAACTCACTAATCAAGAAGTCAATAATGCGAGGAAGAAAGCACTGGCCTGCACATACTATCTGCTGCCCAGAGACAATGTGAAGCTGCTGTGGTTGAACTTACTACAAAACCAGCCTATGTTAACTTCAAAACATACGCAGCTTCTGCTAATCTAACCACACCAAGGGGGGAGTGATAACACTTTTCTAACGCATCATAGCATCAACTTTAATTCTCCTAGACAATTATAGGCTTTTTGTGCCTGAGTAACCCTTACTGACTTATAGAACAGACATTCCACTCATGCATTGTAACATGCCCATGAATTAAATTTAAAAGCTTAAGGATCTACAAAATAATTATACACATACATCAGTACCTGGCCTGACAAGATTGACTGTATCACAACATGTGCATCTAACAGTCGTTGCATTGCGAGTATACATCAATAAAGTTCGACAGCCACCACATATAAGCTGAGAAAACTCCATTCCTGCACAAGAAATTTACTTATTCTTTCATAAGCATGTCAACTTGATGTACGAAGCACTATGAACCAACTACAGAGCTCACAATAGTATGCAGATACAAGGCCAGGAATGGGTAAAAGATCACCCTACATCTAATTCTAATTGCGTGAGCTGTCCTTTTTTTATCTATTGCAATAATGAACAGTGCAAAGAACAACTAAAGCACTTGCTGCATGGTGATAAAAGATAGAACAGCACAACGAAGGATAAAGCTGCCCAGAGCAATGAAGAGGTGTCAGACATGGCAAAGGAGAATGTACACTCCACAGAAGAGAGGCAGATAGGATATGGTATATCTATTTTTTTACGGGACAGTGTATCTAATATAGAAAGTACGTTGCTGCCCCTGGAACTTTCTACTGTGGCATTTGCAACTCCATCCTCAAACTTTCTACAGTGACATTTGTATCACCAACATTCAAAGCGTTGCACATTGGTGTGCATAAATTGTGCTTTACAGCAGTTACAACCGACAAATTTTCACTCTTTCTCAAAAGCACAAGTTGGTTTTATTTACCTCATCGTAACGCATGTGGCATGACAAACGAATGAGAGGGATAGAGTTCATCATGGGAGCATGGAAAGTGGGGGAAAAAAGGTGAAATGTGCTACATTAGCAAACTGGCTATGAGTAAGCAGCAGACAACTAGCAAAAGATTAAGCACAAAAAATACACGACAGTAGCATGCAAAGCAGATCTTATTCAAAAGGAAGGGCGTGCTCTTTTAAAAAAATATGAAACACAAGACATTTTAACCGAAAAAAGAGATTTAGAATAAAAAACAAGACCATTTAAACAATGAAAGCACAAAAGGGCTCTATCAGCTACTCAATTTGTTAAGATGCGCCAATACGGGTTGAGCAGGAGATAAATTGTAATGGGACCATGTGTAAGAAGATGCAAGTGATCACACAGAAGTAGGTAGATGGGACATATATGCAAGGACAGAGCTCATGCCTCTGTCACAGTCATCCAAAATGTCATATCAGCATCCTAACCCATACCTGATAGCATTGCCTCTATAACACACTCCCAACACATCATAGAGAGCTGAGAATTGCTACATATACGAATTATCTTAAACACCTCCAATCTTCCGACCTCCATGCCTTTCAGATACGGCTCTAGAATTTGGCATTTCTTAACACTTTACAACATTTATCCACTAAACAATAAGAATCACAATGGATGATGTTATATGTTAAGGTAGTAGAACTAGGCACATTAAACCTAGAAATGGAACAGCACGTTCTAGGAAACTAGTACTTGATTCTTAGGCTAATACAATTGCTATGTGAGGCTTCCTGTAACCTAGTTTAGGATTATTTGACCCTGGTGTGTCATTCATTTCCATATCCCAGTCCTTCATCAGCATCAGATTTCTAGCAGCGCTCATTATCAACCAGGCTCAACACCACACGGTACAAAGATTTAATTTTTGTACCTCGGATTTATGAGTCAATGGTTGCGCCTTTGGTGTCCAATTACACAACTGAGAAACCAAAGCTTAGATGTCATCGTTACCTGGAGGCGGGGCGCTGGTGACCGCGTGGCATACCGTGCAGCACACGCTCGGGGGCCCTCTAGAGTAGAGTAGAACGCTCCTGCACCCATGGCACACGATCTGGCTCTGCATGCCTGCAAGATTCCGACCAACAATCAGCGCAAAGCAGTACACAATCAAACAACCCCTATCCTACCACTGTTCCATCCGAACCCTATCATCCAACACATCTTATCCCTGTTCTATTGAATGGCTAGCAACCAGATAACAACCGTCTGCGTCGAAAGGAGACTAGATTGCCCAATATTAACGCCCACAAGCACACGGAGCCCGGAATCATCAAGAAAAGCTCCAACTTTGAAAGAACCAAAATCCTACGCACACATACCCTCTAATCCCACATCGATTTCTCCGAGAAATCAACGCGACGAGATCCCGGGACGAAATCCCTTCCCCCAACCGACAAAAGAACATGAAAAGCATCATATTTGGTGCTTACCTCAAGAACCGCAGGAGGAGAAGGCAAGAATCCCCTCGAGGAATCAATCAGGGAAAGCAAGGGGGAAAAATCGCGGGAGAGGAGGATGGAAGCGCCACCGATCTAGGACGGACGGGTCCCTCGAGACGGTTCTTGCGGAGGAGGAGATGGTAATAAACTAATTGATTAATTATTGGTAAATAAACAGCGGTGGCTCTGGGTTGGATTTATTTGGGTGGAGGCGGATGAGAGGCCGGAGACGACGGGAGGGGAGGCGTCGTCGCTTGCTTCTCCGTTGCCTCCGTCTCGCTTCTCTCTTCCTTCTCCTCTCGTTTCTTTTTTTTTTTTTGAACTGAACTGTTCTCCTCTCCTTTCATATCGTTGTTGCGGAACCACTCCGGACGACGACAATGGGAAAGAGACAAAGAATTTACCGTTTTATTTCGGCAAAATTCATCATATACCCTCTTCATAGATGAAAATCTAGGATATACTCTCTTACATATCCAAATTGATAATATACCCTCCTCTAATCTATTTACTTTACAAAACACCCTCTTTATACTAATCTGTATAAGTACAAGGTATAAACATGTATTGTACCGTATTTTGGGACTTAATGTACCCATTTTACCCTTTTCTTCAGTGGCAGGAAGTTTTCTATGATGATAACGGTAGTTTTGTTGAAAGCCGTTCCATATCAATATGCTTTCCTACCACTGAAGAAAAGGGTAAAATGGGTACATTAGGTCCCAAAATACGGTACAATACATGCTTATACCTTGTACCTATACAGATTAGTATAAAGAGGGTGTTTTGTAAAGCAAATAGATTGGAGGAGGGTATATTATCAATTTGGATGTGTAGGAAGGTATATCCTAAATTTTCATCTATGAAGAGAGTATATGATGAATTTTGCCTTTTATTTCCGCTTGCTGTCTTGAAACGACGCTCGATGTATTTTTTTTCCGTAGTTAGGAAAAAAATGTTTACTAATGATTTTCGTAGCAGGCGGCTGCTATTAAGTAAACAAAAACATTCGCATACCTTTAATAATTGAGAAAACTACAAGAGAGGAGACCATAGAAAACGATAAAGTCGACGATGCTTACGTGACCGAGCACGGGATGTGAGCCATCAATCTCGGTTAGGCTTTTTGGGTTTACTAGTCCCTCCGATCACAGCACAGCATTGAGTGGAAGGTAGGACGCGGCACCGCTTATTCAGCTTTAGGTGGTGATCGGTTCGGTTGAAAAGCGCATGACTTATGATTAAAAACATCAGTAATTTTGAAAAAACATCAGAAATGATGAGAGGCTTATTTAGCATAATTAAATTTAAAAAGATATAAAAATATAAAAAATATGTTAGCTCATTACGTATAATACCAACAAATACGGGAAAAAAGAACCGGCAAAAAAGCTCAACAAATAGCCAAAAGTTTAGAAAAAGACGAAACTTATGAATAGTGAAAAATAAGACAGAAGCCGAAGCCGAGTTGATCAGGGCTTTAATTTCTATCTTTTAATTTATTATTTTTTAAATTTTTTATTATCTTTTAATTTTGATAGTAGCGCCCAATAGGATCTACCTAGCATGAGCATCTAAGATATGGCCAAACACATGACATGGGAGATGATGACGATGGAAGTTGAAGAATGTCGATGCAGGAATAACGAGCGAAGGAATATAAAGGCATATAGGAGCACATTATCAATGCAGTTTTGCATATTTCGATATGCGTTGATACATACGGCTTTGATATTTAATCGATCGGAACAAACTTAAGTCAAGTCATGTCGAAATTTCTTACCGCGCCTATCTTAAATAAATATTAGAGAGCTAATTGGGTTGATCAAACCTCCCCGTTTGCATGCCAGGACTGGTACTCTCTATGCGGACATCCCAAACCTTACGCCGTTTATCTCATCACCAACTTACATAATAGGAATATCGTCTACTGATATTGACTTTTAAAAACTATTTTTTATGATATCTAACCTTCAAATAGAGTATTTTTTAAAACGAGTTCTACTAATTAATTGTAGTACACACTGTAGTGATTTTATTTATATTAGTTAAAATTGTATCTGTACAATTCTCTACAAGCTGTTATTATTCATAAGTTAAATTCAAAAGCTATTAGTAAAAGGCAAGCGTTTGTTAAGATACAGTTTTATTTGACCAAAATGCCTTTTTGTTGAAAACAAATAAACAATGGAAACCACGGGGAATACAGTCACATTCCGCATCTCTTCCTGTCCCACCTCTCACATCCCATCGCCACCTCTTATTTCCCTGTATCCAGTCGAAATAGAAGTCCCCAAACCGAAACCCTAACCCTAGCGCGGAGAGGCGGCGGCGCCATGGAGGAAGACGCCGAGGGCATGGACCGCTTCGACATGGACGGCGACTTCGAGGGCGGCCGCTTCGGCCGGGACGGCGAGTTCTACTACCAGGCCCGCCGCGAGCGCGCCCCCCAGACCCGCGACGACGCCATCTACGGCGTCTTCGCCGAGGGCGACTCCGACTACGACTCTGACGACGACGGGTCCCGCCGCCGCCGCCGCAAACGCCGGAGGGACGGGGACGAGCCCGACCTCTCCAGGCCCGTCCAGTTCGTCTCCACCGGCAACTTCATGCCTTCCCAAGAGCCCGAGCCCGAGCAGAGGCCCGGGCTTGGGAGCGCCGCGTCCTCCTCGTCCGCCGTTGCCGCAGCTGAGGAGGAGGCGGAGGAGGAGTACCTCGACCTGCCCACGGCGTTTGGGCAGCGGATCGCCGAGGGCGCGCGCGCGAGGCGGGAGGAGAGGGAGCGGGAGCGCGCGACGGCCGAGCGCCGCCGTCAGGCGTCGGTGGTGGGTGCGGGGGCGGGGAAGCCGGCGGCGGCCCCAGGGAGCCTGGAATCCAACACGAAGGTGGCCAAGATGATGGCTATGATGGGGTACAAGACTGGGTTGGGCCTCGGCAAGAATGCACAGGGGATCGTCGCGCCTCTGGAGAGCACCGTGCGCCCCAAGAACGCTGGACTCGGCAGCGTCGATGGGTTCAAGGGGCCCAAGCCCTACTCTGCTAAGGAGAACTTGCCACCCCCACCTCCTCCACCGGCGTCTGCCAAGAAGGAGCAGCAACGGTGGTCAAAGAAGGCCAGTGCAAGGAAGGATCATGTGTTAACTAAGAATGAGTTGCTGGCGATGCGCGCTGAGCAGGAGCAGCAGGAGCAGCCCACGGTTGTCCAGAAGGTGATTGACATGCGAGGGCCTCAGACACGTGTGCTGACGGACTTGAAGGGGCTCAATGATGAACAGGAGATGGAGGCGAATGATGTGCCGATGCCAGAGTTGCAGTACAATGTGCGGTTGCTTGTTGATGAGGCTAAGGCTGATATTGTGAGGTTGGATGGGCAGCTGCGGCGGGAGCAGGAGAAGGTGGCTAGCTTGGTGCGGGAGAAGGAGAAAGTGGCAAAGCAGGAGGCTTTGCAGAAACGCCAGCTACAGGTGATGGAGACGATTGCAGGGGTGCTGGAGCAGGTTCAGTTGGATGATACAGCCGGTGTGCTCACTCTGGAAGGGTTGCTTAAGACCTTCCATGATTTGAAGGTGTGCTATGTGGAGGAGTTCAAGATGTGCAGCGTTGCATGGATTGCTTGCCGATTTGCACATCCGCTACTGATCCGGGTCTTCCAGGGGTGGCAGCCACTGCAGAATCCGTTGTTTGGCTTGGATGTCATGTCATCATGGAAGGATTTACTGCAGGGGGACCAGCCATATGACTTCTCAGATGGTACTGAACCGATGGCTCCATATGTACAGCTGGTTAGTGAGGTCATCCTACCAGCTGTGAGGATATCCGGAACCAATTCGTGGGAGGCTAGGGACCCGGAGCCAATGCTCCGCTTTCTTGAGTCATGGGAACAATTGCTGCCACCTATTGTGCTTCAATCAATATTGGAGCATGTAATCATGCCAAAGCTCTCAGCTGCAGTGGATTCTTGGGACCCACGTAGGGAGAAGGTACCGATCCATATATGGGTACACCCATGGTTGCCGATGCTAGGGCAAAGGGTAGAGACCTTGTGCCACTCTATTCGATACAAGCTGAGTAGTGTCCTCCACGTATGGCAAGCGCACGATGCATCAGCTTATGCTGTGTTGTCTCCATGGAAGGATGTATTTGATCCGGCAAGCTGGGAAGACTTGATTGTGCGTTACATCATTCCTAAACTGAAAATGGCACTGCAAGAGTTTCAGATCAACCCAGCAAACCAGAAGCTTGACCAGTTCAACTGGGTAATGATTTGGGCTTCTGCAATCCCAGTACACCATATGGTCCATATGTTGGAAGTTGATTTCTTTAGCAAGTGGCAGCAGGTCCTGTACCATTGGTTGTGTTCGCCAAATCCTGATTTCAATGAGATCATGAACTGGTACAAGGGCTGGAAGGGCCTTTTCCCACCTGAGTTGCTTGCCAATGAGCGTATACGGATGCTTCTAACAGCTGGTCTTGACATGATGAACCAGGCTGCTGAAGGACTTGAGGTGGTGCAGCCTGGGGCTAGGGAGAATGTGGGCTACTTGAGAGCAACAGAGAAGCGGCAATTTGATGCAGCACAGCAAGCAGCACAATACCCGTCTTACCATGCAGTGCCCGGAGCAGCCATGGCGGATTTGAGCTTCAAGGAATCTATCCAGGCATATGCAATGGAACAAGGTTTGTTGTTTATGCCTAGAGTTGGCAAATTCTACAACGGTATGCCTGTGTATGAGTTTGGCACTGTGAGTATTTGCATAGACTCTGTGAAGCGACTACTCTATGCACAACTTCAGGAGGGAATTGAGAGATGGAGTGCTGTGTCTCTTACACAATTGATGGAAATGAACCAGACAGCGAGACCGCGTTAATAGATCATCTAAGCTTAAGCTTCATGGCATCCATCTTTTCATGTTCTGTAAAAGTCTTCAAAGATTTCAGTTTTGATCATTTTTGTAGAATCACTTGCTAAGGAACAAAGGGTTTGATGATGTATCTGAATGGGCTGTTGTTTGTCTCAGTAATTTGCTGGTATTTATGTTCATGCCATGAATATGAATTCTAGTGCTTTGCTACATTTGTACACGGGAACTCGGTTGTTATTGCCATAGTATTAAAAACTGATGTAGTTATCAATTATCACCACGAGAACTGTTTCTGGTTGTCTATGCAAGTCTGTTTATTTCTTGGGTGATTCTTATTCTTTTAGTAAGTTTATTCTTCCTATGTTTTTTTGACATAAGCGAATGTCCTCCCAGAGTCCCACTAGTATTACTATGGCAGAACCTTCTCATTTGCGATCCATAAGAACATTGTCAGTCTAAAATCATGGTTTCTGTTTTCAATTGTAACGTGCCACCCTTCTCAGAAATTCCCCCCTTTTCAGTTGTAACATGTCAATTCTCGCAGAAACTTTCCCAAGGAAGCATGCTCCTGGCTCTCTCAAGAAACTTACACTTGGGCCTTTCATCTCTTTCCATTTTAGGAGGTGCGTCTATGGAAGGGTGGATGGATGACAATTACTTACTTCTTCTCTTACTTTAAGATTTGTGCATCTTGTATTGAGAGGGTGAAGTATTCTTTTTCTCGTACGATTTCACAAAAAGTAGAGGCAGCATAGCCCATTTCAGGCAGTCCACTTGGCCCATGGGTAGATTCTTTTTAGCTACAGCTTATATCTGTGGGTTATAACTTTTAGCTCTAACACGAGCGTTTATGTAGATGAACTAAATATCAATAGTCCGATGAGCCGTTTTGAAAAGACTATCCTGATAAGCCACTTCGAAAAAGCAATGAAGAAGCCGTCTTATTTATTTGTTCAAAAAAAATCATAGTCTCCCATAAGCTAAAAAGAATTGGCCCATATCAAGAAGGTGAATGGTATACCAGGCTCACTAGGGTTTCCCACCTTCCTCTCAAGAAAACAGAAAAACAACTGGGTTTTCCCATCTTCTCTCTTTGAAACGAAGGGCACAGGCGCAAATCTCTTCATTTGTTTCCGGTATGCTTTTTTTTCAATGCAGAATTCGACACAGATTCTGCTACAGATGGAGATGAAACCGTAGTATATATACTTTTTGTTTTGTCATCCACTATTCACATGCTTGTCCTGAAATGTAAAGTATTTTCAGTCGACGTGACACGGCCAGTTCACATGTCGCGAGTATCTCAATTCAACCTTTTCTAGGTTTTTGGCATGTGCGTGATTCAAGATATTATTGTTGGTTTGCTGGGTCCAGATGTGTTAATGAATCTTCTCAAGTGTCAGATCATGCAAGCTAATGGTTCATTAGCAATAAGCAATAATGCTTCAATTAGAGAATTGGGTGTATATATCACAGATAATACGAGTTGCTGAGACCCAGCAAAGATAAACCGTTAATAACATACATATATGCTTATAGAGGCCATTCTTATCATCAGTTAGGCCTACAAGATTCAGCATAATACAATACAAAACTACTACCAAAAAAACGATATAATGTAGTCATCTGCAGAAGACCCTATGCATATTTTACAGGTATGAGCTAGAGCGCCAGAAACTACTGAAAACATGAGAGCTTGCAGGAGGAAACAGAAAAAAGAAAAAAGAAAAATAAAACAACTCGTGATTATTTCCTGCTGCCTAGATGTTTGCAGCTCCACCACCAACAGGATAAGCATATGCTGTGTGTGCTAGAAATTCAGCCTTGTGTCAATTTCGGAGGACCAAACAACGAATGAGATGTTGTCATACCTCTTCTGATAGGCACAATCATATAAGAACCATCCAGCTGAATCTGTAGCGGGATATCCATACGGTAGCCTAAAAACTGTCAATAACTTCTGCCCTAATCCAAAAGTCGCCAGGCTATGCGGAGTTGCCCAACCCACCAGATTTTCCAGAATTGTTGCCTCCAAAGCTGCCAAAACTGCCCGAGCCAGAATTACCAAAACCACCACCAAATCGTCCTGAGCCAGAATCCCCAAATCCACCTGACCGGCCAAAACCTGATCGGCCCGAACCAGAATTCCCAAACCCACCACCTGAGCGGCCAAATCCGGAGCCACCGAATCCACCACCACCACCTGATCGGCCAAATCCCGAATCACCAAATCCACCACCTGAACGACCAAATCCTGAATCACCAAACCCACCACCTCGGCTCGAAGAGTTACCAAAACCACCTCTGTGCCCACCGAAACTTCGTGAGCGTCCATACCCACTGCCTTCATGACCAAATCCTCCACCTCTACTTCCGAAGGAATCAAACCCACCGCCCAGCAAGTCAGAACCTTCAACATTAATCTTTGGAAGCTGGGTAGAAATGGAAAACCCATGAGTGTAATGCAATGAAAAATGATTTGGATAGAACTTACATGGTGCAAACCATCAACCCTTACCTCTGTAAACTTGCATCCAATGTCATTCTCAAACACCCTGATAGCTCTACTCTGTTGATGGTTGTACATCAAAATGGCAGTACCCTTCTTCCCAGCACGGCCAGTTCGGCCAGACCTGTGAACAAACAATTCTGACGAGTTTGGCAATTCAAAGTGTATCACCTGAACAAGGATCAAGAGCCAGTCAAGGAATGCACAATATATATTATTTTGATTAAAAAAAAAAGTGATGTTGCCAAGAGCCCAAGATTTTAAAAACACAGTGATAAATAGTAAACAAGGAAAGAACACAACAGAAGACAGAAAAACACTAACCAGATCCACATTTGGGATATCCAAACCACGAGCAGCAACATCTGTGGCAATCAAAATGTTAAACCGGCCATCACGAAATCCTGCAAGCGTTCTCTCTCTTTGGGCTTGTGAGATATTTCCATGAAGGGGCTGGCACTGGAAACTCCGACCCATGATATTTGACAATCGATCAGCATCACTTTTTGTTTGTGTAAAGACGATGCACTTACCACCTTTAGCATGCTCCTGCAATGAATAAACAAATTACTTGACAGATTCCAGCAACAAAACTAGATATCACAAGAAAAGTATTTAATTAGTATTATGATACAAAAATAATATTAAGAAAAGCTATGATTACCTGAATCAATTGTCCAAGGACAGCAGGTTTTGAATAATTCTCTGAAGCGATAGAATAAAGACTAATTCCTTCTGCTAGCTTCTGGTCATCTTCACCCACCTACAAAAAGGAAAAACATCATAAAGCAATTCCAGAAAAGTATTGCTTGATGGAACAATGTACTCATAATGCGGTAACTCATTACAGATGAAACTAAGAGCAGCGTTCTCCCCTATATTTTCCTTTGGTACTTCATAGCATTGCGATTCATGAGGTGAATTTACTTTTTTTTTACTTCAGGTGAAGTCCAATACGTCGCTGAAAGTAATTCTTGTTAAGACCTCAAATTCCAAATGCTAGTTTTCACAGCATTAGTCTTTAACGGGTCAAGAAAAAAATAAATTATTTTCACTACAACAATAAGTAAAGAAAATTTTGCAGATGTTTGTTATTGTGGCCACTAGAACAATTTTCCAGATCCGCCTCTTGATATCAAATACTAATACTTATCTTTATAAGAAAAGATTCAACAAAAGTCAGAACTAAGTGGCAGTGAAGGATATGGGAACCGAGCAAAACAGAATATTAATACAACATAATTGAAGTAATTTTGGGAGATTTAAGTTCCAAGTTTTAAAAAGGTAACTAATGCATATAGAAATTGCAAATGCATGATAGACAAGGTCAGATATGGACACTGTTCCACAAATTATGCAATGAAATCTAAGTTACAAAGTTAGCAATAAATGTGTATAAAACCAGTGTAACACTACAACAAGTAGCACTCACAAGGTCAATTGTCACAGGATCTTTGAGGTACTTCTGTGTGAGCTTTCGTATCCAGCTTGGCATTGTTGCAGAGAACATCAAGGTTTGACGTTGTGGAGGCACCCTATCCAAAATTGTCTCAACATCTTCATCAAAACCCACTGACAACATCTGGTCTGCTTCATCAAGAACAACAAACCGGACCTCTGACAAATTCAGAGCACCTCTTTTAAGCAGATCAATTACACGTCCAGGTGTCCCAATAACTACATCAACACCATAATCAAGTTTTCTAATTTGTTGGTTAATTGGAGTGCCTCCATATACACAGAGTGTATCCAGAGGGGAAGAATCAAGGAATTCCCTCTCAACTTGTTTCGCAAGTTCTCTTGTTGGCGCCAAAACAATAGCCAAGGGAAACCTTCCGGGTCTATGAATCCAAAGATTCAATTGAGGTTACAATACAACACAAGAGCAAACCAAAATAAGTAAAGAAACAAAAGTAAGATATCAAATGTTAAAAGGGTCCAAACTTACTGGTGCTTTTCATTATGGTGAATAATCGCATCCAATATGGGGATTCCAAATGCCAAAGTTTTACCTGTCCCTGTTTTGGCACGACCAACCATGTCCCTTCCTTGCATTGCTGGCTCAAGGACAGCTCTCTGGACAGAACAGCAAAATAGAACCCAAAGTTTAATATCCAAAACATGAAACGTTCACCCATGATGTGGTCATGTAAGATGTAAACACCCTACACTACCACCAGGGAATTTTTGAAAGTTGAAAACATACAGGTACTTGAAGCAACCATAGGCTCAAGATGTACAACAGATAAAAGATTTGGCTTGCTGCTCTTGCATCACATATATTTATGCAAGCCCTGATTGAACCATTCTAGAAGCAGAACATGAAAAGCAGTTGACCAATGCATGATTGCTCATACAAGCTGAAACACCCAAACAGGTGTTTGATCATATTAAGTGGCAAACACAGCAGTTAATCAGACTGTGCAACAATATAATGGTGATGTGAACTTCAAATTTTTGTCAGTACAAATTACTCAAGGTGACCTTGCAGTGCATAAACTTCATTGGCAATCAATCGTTTGTCCATTCAGTATCAATTGACAGAAAGAACATCTTTGCCTCACATTGAACTCAGAGATCTTGAAAATCGCAATCAATTAGATCATTAACACCTAAACCTTATAATGAACGCTTGAGACAATTCCAACATATCAAAACTTCCATTCTGAGGAAACGACAATTACAGAAAAGGTCTAAGAAGGGAGTAATTTTGGGCGTAGCAAAAATTACCCACATCAGAGCTACTTTTGGACTGACTTATGTACAAAAGCAATCAATTTTGCAGCAATTGAACTATCTTACACATCACTATATCTGCTGATCAGATTAAAACGCAAAGGGAAACATCTTTCTTATGAATCAAACAACTCTACTATTAGTAATCCCACTTCGATTTTGGCTACATGGACTGAATTGTAGCTCCAGAGACCACACAATTTGGTATACATGTGCTACTGCCTGATCAAGCCACGAATTGTAAAAAAAAATAGGAACCAACTTTCGCAGTCAACAGACGATTCTAGGAACAAATAGTTACGCTTCAATCGAAAGAAATAAAAAGATAGCCTGCTCCTCGTACCTGGATGGGGAACAGCTTGGTGATGCCCTTCCCGGCGAGCCTCTGCACGATCTTGGACGAGATCCCGAGCTTGGCCACCTCCAGCCCCTCCTCCCCGGCACCCCCAACTCCGCCCCCCGCCCTCTTCTCCTCCTCGTAGAACAGTCCCTCGTCCGCCGCGAACTCCGCGCGCGCCGCCGCCCGCGCAGGCTCCGTTTCCCGGAACCCGAGCCACGCTGGCGAAGAGTGGAACAACATCGCCGCCGGGAGCGGCGGTGGCCGCGGGACCGCCGCCGCAGCAGCCGGGTGCAGCAGGGCGGCCGCGATGGCGGACGCGGCGCGCCGCCGAAGAGGCGCCGCGCGGCGTATGATGGAGTACATGGCTGCTGCTGCGGAGTCGACGGCGGCGGCTAGCGTTTTGGGCGGCGTCGGGGTTTAGGGGTTTTGGGGAGGAGACGAAGGGGAGAAGGGGAAGAAAGGAATGGGTTAAGAGGCACAAGGCATGCGATCGCCTACGGAATTAAAAAATTCTTTACTTCAGTCATTTACATGTGGGTCCAAATCTCCAGTTGTAACTCGGGCCCACAAGTCGGTGAATATAAAAAGTTTGCTAGAGTCGTCGTCGGTGTCTGTAGCAGCAGGCGGGGTAATAGGTGGAGTTATGCAGGTGCGCGAAAGAGATGTGGTGAGTAGAGAATGACGTGTGGGGTAGAACTTACGTGGGGTCGCTGGGTCAGGGTGTCAGTTCGTTGGGGGTAGTCATGGCTTGCGTAAGACGGATTGCTTGGAGGAAAAGTTAAGGCGGATAAGTGCCAATGGGCTTTTTGCTTGATCGGCCTGCCTTGCGGGGAGCCTGGAAAATGGGCCTACATCTAAGTTTCGGCCCGTCTGTTGTTTTTGGGGCGGGGGGGGGGCAAAACTAATGGTACCCCGTTAGGTGGTCTTATGGGTGAAAATGTCATTTTGTTAAAAGAAGATTGATTTGAGGACCGAGCTCGCTTGGCAGGCTCATCCATTGTTCCTACTAGCGTTCGAACATAGGGTTGATGGGCCTATTCTTTTCCTCTGAAGTTGGCGTCTTTGGTTTTTGCTACAGTACCTAACTTTCAAACGGAGTATTTTTTCAAGACGGGGTCTACAAGTTAAACGATTTACACGTTAAAATCCCAACATCTGTACCAGCCAAAATTGCAAGTGAGCATCTGTCTCTCTGTAATCTATACCGTAAATAGCCAAAATTCAAAAATTTCAACCAAAAGTTATAAGCCGCAGCCAGTGGCGGATCCAGAATTTTACCTAAGGGTATGCCGTCCAAAAATTTTCATATACAATTCGGTAAAACCATTTGGCAATTCGGTAACAGTTGTAAAATTTGCAACGTAATTCGGCATATATGCAATAAATAACACGATAAGTCTTAAATTTGAAGATTAAGTTGAAAACATCCACAAATTACAATATGAATAGTTCAAACGCCATACTGATAGTTCAAAATATAGGCATAAAAGAGAGTAAAGAATATTATATATCATTTTGAAACAATTCCAAAAAACAATTCCAAAAACTTTTCTTGATCCGGCCCTATAAGAGAATAAAGAATATTATATATCATTTTGAAATTTGAATGCGAACTTTCTTGGCCAGATGTTTTGTTATAGAAGTAATGCAAGAGCAAGACTTCAAGATCTGTGACTATATTCTTATGGTACTAAATGCAGTATGCAAGTACCTCGACACTTGAACAAAAAAACAAAAGAAAATTTACATACTATTCTAAAGTACCTCACAAGCGCACTTACTACATGTTGAGAATTTTTTCCTTTACACTTCATATCAGCTTAGAGTAGGTTAATCAATACCCTTTTGTCAGAATGGTGGTCAACAGTCAAGGCTTCTATTACTAAGAGCCATGCACGATTAGTTACCCTTCTATATATTTTTGTAAAGGAAGGGCATGTAAAGTTCTGTGATCGGAAGTTTGCATTTTATGCTTTATACTACAATTGATACAGGTGATTTAATTCATATTTTACATGGCACGGGGACCTTGATTTTTTTGCATATTAATATAGTGTGTCTGTAGTTTTTAGTAAAAATCGACTTGAATCCATACTGAAAAACGATGACCAGCCAATAAATTAATGGAATTAATGGATTTAATTCCCATGTGATCGATAGCGGCGATGCCAAATTATTGTGATTGAGAGTAGCATATTCTACAAAATAAAAGATCAAAATTGATTGTACAATCGTGTAATATTTGACACTGTTTTGTTGTACACGAAGACAGGGGCGGAGCTAGCCTTGTTTACCGGGGTCAGCTGACCCCAATGAAATTTCTTATTTTCAGTAGAAATCACTGTTCATAGATACTAATGACCCCATTAGATAAAGAGGAAGACCCCGGTCATTTTCTGGTCTAGCTACGAAGACTACATATTTTGTTGTGGTTTTAGATCATCCATCAATCGGTTAATATGAGACGTCGCGCATGCATATTTTGTTGTGGTTTTCTGATCATCCATCAATCGGTTAATATGAGACGTCACGCATGCATGGCGATAATTATTAATCAAGCGCATGATATTTAGGGTAAAGAAATTGGCACAACAACAAAAGCGAAGAAGTTGATCTACGACCTACGAGGTATAATCGAAGAAGTTGAAAAACGAAGTTGATTACCGACGACGTCTCTGGCGCGCGAATGATCGATCGGCGAGTGATTACCTAACGACGTCTCCGGTCTCCCGAGGATCGAGCGAGCGCGAGAGCGCGCGTCGCGCGTCTTGCGGCGCAGCGAGGCGGCCGCGAAGGACAAAGGATCGATCGGCGCGTCACGAATCGAGCGTCTCAGCGAATCGAGCGGCGCGTCACGACATCACGCTGAGGATCGATCGATTGAGCGGCGCGTCACGACGTCATATGCCCGGTACTTCAACCGGATCCCACCTCCACAGGGTATGCCGGGGCCCACCCGGCATACCCTGTAGATCCGCCAATGGCCGCAGCCAAAAAGAACATGCCCGATGTCGGTTTTTATCTTTCCCTTGGGCAGAAATCCCAGGCAGGAAGAGTATATATGTACGGTCCGTTCGGTGGTTAAAATACTTGTATGTGCTCTATAAGATTCCACTCTCTGCTCTAGATTAATTATATGCTAGAGACGTATCCACATGTGTGTGTGTGAGTGCATGTATATGTTTCTTTGTGTGCTTTTAAAAAAAGAAGATTGATTTTCGTAGATTTCACCTAGCATGAGGGTCTTCCGCTGTTCTTAGTGCTTGTTCAAGAACCCGTGTAGTTACATAGGCAGACGGCCCTCAATCTATTCGCGCTAGCTCCATTGCGTGCACTCCTGTAGTATAAACTAGACACGTGTCACGAGACTTTTTTTTTCCTATTTCCTAGTGTAATATGATGATTCTTTACGTCGATTGTTACGTCAAACTAACGGACACAGCAAACTAACATGATTGTACCGAAATTTTAAGTATGTACATTTTTATTTCAATTGTATATATAGGTTTATTGCATGCTAGTTTCAAACTCAGAGTACGATAAAATGATCATATGTACCCTATGTTTCACTTGCAAATATGGCATGTCCATGGAATTTGAAATAACCTTTTGTAGAATTGTCTTATCTTCATCCTGCAATTTTGTCATTTACTACAGAATCTAGAGAAGGGGTGTTGTTCATGTGTAGTTTAGCTTAAAGTATTGGTGTTGTCTTTTCTCGTTGACGTGCCTTACAAGCTCTGTGAGCTAACCTAGAGAGTGCGAAAAGGTCTCTAGCCCAATGGTTAGAGGCTTGAGTAGCACCCCCAGGTCCTGGGTTCAATTCCCAGTGGGAGCGAATTTCAGGCTTGGGGAAAAAATCCCCTCGCCTGCTACACACCAAAGCACAGGTCTAAGGCCCCGCCAAGGCGTTGATCCAAAGGATCCGCCGGTAGTCTCACAAGGTCAGGCGATGGTGCCGCTGTGTAAGGGTGGAGCAGGGGTTCGGGGGTTTTCTCGGTCTGCGTGAGAAGACCTTCTTCTTAAGCAATGCCCGGGGGATTCTTCCCCCCCCCCCACAGGTCGAGCTAACCTAGAGTCCTGGTGCATAAAAGGATGCACTTACTTTTACATTTCCAACTTAATTTATCACCCAAAAAATTCTCTAGGAACATTCTCTCCTCAAAATGGTGCTGGGAGTACAGAAAGGCCAATAAGCTTGCTTGAATTGTACCATTTCCAGTTCCAAATTTTCAATCACATCAATTAATTAGGTTTGTTCTTTTATGTTACGGCTTATTAGCCCAGAATACAGTGATTGCTGAAAGAAGTCAAAGTAAAAAAAACAGCTAAAATGCGGAAAAGAATTGGTGTTTGCTGAATAGTGAGTGAGCGAGCGGGCTTTAATTCAAACAAAACAGCACGAGAGCCTATCCAGTCCAACCCAATCGTATGAATGGATGCTTCCAAATGCAAATGAGGTATCTTGTTCGAGAGTTGAGCTGCATGGCTCTCCTTTTCTTGCTTTACCTTTAATCAGTAGCAGCAGCTGTAGCAAAACCGATTCCAGAACCCAGACCGAAGCAGTGAGCCAATCCACTCTGAATTCGAATTCTTGCAGTGCTCTAGTTAGATTGGCAACTTTTCACCTAAAAAGGCAGGCAGGCCTATTCGGATGAGATAACTATCATTATCGCTATCATCCTTCTCCTCCTTTTAATTTGTGAGTAACTTTTGTCAAAAGGAATAGCAGCCTGCTTGGCCTTTGGAATGCGAGCATCCTAGCTAGGCTTGCTTCGAAAAGTCTTCAATTCAACTGCACTTTTCAAATTCGTACTCAATTGAATCCATTCCGCTTGAAATACTAGTAGCCTCCCTCCATTGAGGACTCGTCTCCTCGAAAAGGCGACGCGCAAGAACAAGCGTTGCGTCGCCAGCTTTCCCTTGCATTGATCAATCAATCAAGGCGTGTTCGTCCGGCCGGCCGGCCGGCCGACCCGGATTCGAAGGGGTTTAAAACCCGGGAGCGCCTCTGTCCTATGCATCCATGCATGCGTCTGGGCGCCAGAAAGGCAGCAATCATTCATTCTACTACTGGTGCTCATCATCTTCAGTTCTTCAGGCAGCCGAAGATTATGCTCGCCGTACCAATCAAGTCCTGATTCAGTGTGAGCAGCAGATAATCTGCGTGCTGATGATCTTCATTAATTAGGGCAAACATTGTATGAGAGTTGAAAAGGTTGGATCTGTGAGTTGTTAATGTGTTAGTCAGGCTGTCCTGATGTACGTAATTGGGTGCCACTGCTTAACCATCCTGCATCCATGTCACTTCGCTCCACTGCCTAAGTCGGTTTGTCTGAAACTTCTGGTCGAGTTCGTCTCTGCCTTTGGGCCCCTCCGATGATGGCTGGCTAGCTCTGAATTTCAAGAAAAGTGGCGACGCCAAAAGTTCATTGTCATTGTGGCTGTGGACCACTGCATTCTGCATGCATATATCCCTAGTGATACAAGAACATGAAGAACCCAAAAGGGAAAGGTAAAAAGAGCAAAGTGCAAGGGTAGTTCGCATAAGGTTAGTTTATTTTACGGCAACACATTCATGCTCAAGCTTAGCTTAGCTTTGCAATCCGGTTTAGGGAGTACTAATCATGAAAGGCTGTGACAAGGACGCGACCTTTCACGCTTTTTGTTTCTTAATTTTAATTTGGTCCGGTGCCCGTAGTCCTTCTCAGTTTGCGACTTTCTTAATTCTTCCTTTTCCCCTTTCATGGGGACAAGTGTAACTACTCTAGCTTCGCTTTATACTTTGGTGTTCATCAATCATCTCTGGGCAGGGACAGAGCTCTCTCTATATGGATTACAATAAATTAGCCATGCTTTCAGATTTAGTTTCCTGTGGCCGTGCATGGCTTGGCATATTGGCGGGATCTCACTCAAAATGATTCCCTAATTAATTAGATAGAGCATCTGTCGGCAAAGACCATGTACATCTGTTGTCTTACGGTAACTACCTGTTGACAAAAACTATCTATTGTCTTAGGTAAAACTGCCTAACTTTTAAATAGAGTATTTCTCTCAAGATAGGTCTACAAGTTAATTGTAGTACATGCTCAACATCTGTATCAACCAAAATCACAAGCGAGCATCTCTCCGCAATCTCTGTCGCAAACAGATAAAATTCAAAAATTTCAGTCAAAAACTATAAACCGCAACCATATTAAACAGGCCCTATATCAGCTCTAGCGCACTTCGAGTACCACTACCTTTTCAAAAACAAAAAAGAAACTACAGATTATACTATGCTAGCTAGCTCCTACAAGAATTTTGCAGTATGTGCTACATGGTGGGGCGCAAATTATACTGTGTTCGTGCAGTACTTGCAACATGCAACACCGAGCTAGGTCGATAGACAGATAGATAGATAGCGGGTCCAAAATCCAAATGGATAGCGGTAATCGGCTTGCGTGTCAAAAATATCGACGGCCATGGATTACATCGCTACGTGCCTTACGTACGTACGTGTCCATGTTGCACAGGTTCAATCAGTCAGGTCTCGACGTACGAAATGAAATCTGGTCCATGAGTAGGTGCCGTGCACTTCTCGATCGATATATCGGTAGGACACACGACGTTTGTCGATCAACCGTGTCGGTACATACATTATAGTGGTCAATGGTATTCACTGGTTAAATGACATATATAGCCACGTACCATGCATGCAGCAGGCGTAGAGTCGATCCACGTACGGTGTACACGTTGCACTGCACCAAGATATATATACATTTGGTGTACCGACCGGCCGACCGATCGGCGCTATAGAGAGATCAAGAGGTTAGATGGAGGTGATCGATCTGTGATAAATGTTGTGCAGCAACGTCGTACCGATCGACCTAGGTACGCACGCACATACGTACATGTGTTTAAGTAGGTTATCAATTTTGTGGATTTTTCACTATGTTTTTACATAGTGGCATCAAAGGTTGTGAGTCCTAAGATAGCCAATTGTCGCACGATCATCTCAAAAGGGAAAAAAATCCCCATCTAATAACATGTGTGCATAAGGTAGTCTTGAAGTAAGTACAATAGTATAGCTAACTAGTGGCTATAATATTTGTCCATTTCATCTATAACTTTCAAAAAAATAGTTCATACAATAAGATAGCTATTACGTGACTTGACTCTTATAACTTGACTTATAGCCAAACACTTGGCTCTATTATTGGACTTGCTCTAAGGTACTCTTACGTTTCTCTCTCCGAGTCTCCGTGCTGCTGGAGTTTTAATTGTAATGTAAATATTTATATAAATAAAGTAAATATTAATAAATCGTTTTAAAAAACAATACGATAAAGACGCTTCCATCAACGCACGCATTGCCTGTGACACTCACTTCTTCAAGTACCAAGTCTCGACTGACGCCATATGGTATAAATGCTAAACGCTAAACCTATAGCGCTATCTACTAGGTGCGCTATAGAGCTAGCGCGCTTTGTTTCTCTGCCGCACTATTCAGCAATTTCATTTTTTTTCTGGTTTTTAAACTTTTTAGTTTTTTTATTAGTTCTTTTTCCCTATATTCGTTTGTACTGTCTGTGATGGGCTAACATATTTTTTCTATTTTTAAAATTTTAAATTTAATTACGTCAAATAAGCCACCATCAGCAACAATACTTTTTAGCCATAAGCCACTAAAAAACCATATTGAGCACCACTTTGCATCGCTTCCCAAGCACGGTCGCTGATTATTTCTTACTTCAGTCGTGTCCAACAGCTCGGTCATCGCCGCGAGCATCCCCCCTTAGCTCCGGCGGCACCACGCCACGGCACCCGACAACCACACACACGTGCGCCTCCAGCACCGCGCGGACGAGGCCGCCGCTCTAGCGCTTCGCCTCTGCCAGGAGCGCGAACAACTCGGTGCCTTGGTCATCGCTGCGAGCATCCCCTCCCGCAGCTCCAGTGGCACCACGCCAAGGCACCCGACGGCCAGGGGCGGATCCACACCCCGGGTAAGGTAGGCTTCAGTCCGGAGTGTAGAAAAATATCTAATTTACAGTCTTGGTAAATTCAGTCCAACCTAGGTAATACTTTATGATCCAGTCTAAATAGTCTAGATCATTCTATCATTGAGCCCGAGATATAATCAAATCCTAATTCTACCACTATCGACGGCCATGCGCCCGTGCGCCTCCAGCCCCACGCGGACGAGGTCGCCGCACCGCAACCACTCCTGCTTGCCACGGACCAGCGTCCTTGGGTCCCCGTCGAGGTCGACGCGAGGAGGGACGAGAGCCGGTGGCGGCGAGGTTGCCGTGTAGTAAAAGACTTGATATTGGGAAAGCTCAGCTCAGCTGCTCGTTTGTGATCCGTGTTTTCAGTGATAGGCACTTGGTTATCAGCTTGTGCTCTGCATATTATTTCTTGAAGCAAAATACTACTGAGGTGGACATGCAGCTTCCGTACCATCCCGAATGGATGGTTAGAGAACCTTGTGGGCTGGACAGTGGGTCACATTGGCCAACCATAAAGATGAAAAAAAAAGAGAAATATGTTTATCAGCGATGGAAGGAGCGAGACCTACCCATGACCATTTATTTTCAGTCCATCGACCTTACCAAGGCTCCCATTTCTCACCGGTGTCCTTTTGATCTATCACAATGCCCAGGGACATATTTTTATCATATTTTTTGTTCGCTAAATCTATAGTGCTACTAGACGCGCTATAGAGCTAGCACGCTTTGTTTCTCTATTGCACGATATAGCGTCGCTTCCCGGTACACAGCCACTTGATTATTTCTTACTTCAAGATTGGCCTGAGACGTTTTATGTAATGCCCTAGGGTTCAAACCAACTTAGATCTAACCCAATTTTAGATAGGTCATACACACGTAGCAATCCGCTTGCACTTTCGTCCTCGTTTCGTACAAAACGGTTAACCAGAGATTGCTACCATTGGAAACCCTAGGATTATATGTTAGTGCTTCTCAAGCAAAACTAGCAAGGTGAGACTAATCCACACCCTTATGTCACACACATATAGGTCATCATGGACCGAGGTGTCACATACACTCACCCTCAAAGGACCCGATGTCCTCGTCAGCCCAACATACCCACATTGGGGCAAATGATCAGGATCTCCCCTCTTGGCACATGTCCGTGTGTTCAGTGTCAGCACATATGCCATACCATGTGTCCACTCCGGACCTACACACCCCATGTGCCATATGCCTGCGCCCCTGATCCGCACACGCTCATGTAACCACGAAGGTCGATTCTGATACCATTTGTAACACCCTAGGATCCAAATCGGTTTAGACCTAACCCGTTCTGGATAGACCTCACACATGTAGCAACCCGCTTACACTTTCATCCTCGCTTTATGCAAAACGGTTAATCAGATGTTGCAACCATTGGAAGCCCTAGACTTATATATTAGTACTTCTCAAGCTAAACTAGTAAGATGAGATTATATATATATATATATATATATATATATATATATATATATATATATATATATATATATATATATATATATATATATATATATATATATATATATATATATATCTGCCGCACGACGTAAGTCGATCTCTTTTACACCAAATGATGCTCACGGAGGATTGACACCTTGTACGGAATATCAATGCAGTCCCCATTCAAACAGGACGAGACCAAAATTGACTAATAGCACTACTTCTCTCATGTAAGATCTGATCATCAAACTTAAGTAATGTATGAGGTAGTACTTTTTATAACACGTACGCGGAGTTAGGAAATGGCCTATGTTCGAGGCTCTTTCGTTGAAAAAAAAGAACCGGCAAAAAAAGTTCAACAAAAAATCAAAAGTTCAGAAAAAGATGGAACTTATGAATAGTGAAAAATAAGCTAGAAGTCGAAGTCGAGTTGATCAGGTCCTTCAACTTAGGGTAAGAAGTAGATTGACTAGATATAAAGACTATTCGATCAGAGTTACGAACAGCTCGTGAACTGGCCATGCATGACCATGGACATATGCATTAGTCACTAATAATAGTAAATGAAAACTTATGGAATATTGGGTGGCAATTTTTTAAAGTAGATGCTAACTTATGGTATTTTTAATGTAAAAACCCATAAATTGAACTTGGGCTAATAATTTGTTGAACTACAAATTATAACTTATGGTGCAATTGATGATTAAAAATATATAAATATAGAAAAGTGAATTGCATTTTTTGCTTCTTAAAAATAATCCATCACAACGCAATAGTGGAGAAACGGTTTTTAGGCTGCTAATTAACCTAATTTATTAAAAATGTAGATGGTGACTTAGAGAGTAATGGATGGTATTTTTCTAAATTTCTTTTAAATTAAAAATAATGATAATTTCTGAACATAGGGTGGTAGCTTGTTAAAACTACTGTTGATAACATAAGACCAAATTGGTCGTAAATTTTGAAGGTTCGGGTTTATTTTTGGGTTAAAAGTGATGATTCCATAAAATGGTGATAAATTCAGAAAATATGGTGGTAATTTGTTAAAAATACAGGTGATATCTTAGGATGTAGATGATGGTAACTTTAGTACAACTGATGGTAAATTCTAAAATGTTTCAAATTTATAGGAATGGTGGTAATTTTGAATTTAGGGTGATAATTTTTTAAAACTATAATGGTAACTTAGAGTTTAAATGATGGTAATTCCTAAACTTTTCTCAAATTCGTAAACTGACGGTAATTTCAACGCAAATTCTATTGCGCTACTACCAACGCGTTAGCGTCTAGCCATCGGATGCCTCGCACGGGGGACGGGAGTCCAAATGTGAAACCATCAAAACTAGTGGGCCCATCTATTAATTAACCAGAGTCCAGAACAAACCGCCTACCTCACCATCTCTGTCCTGTCCGATCCTTAGTTCATGGATTCCCCTCCTTTTCTCATGTCCATGTCTCTCATCTCAGCATCGTAGAGCTAACTGGAGCTACTAGTTCTTGTTAGCTTATGGTATATAACTTCCCTTGAACAATAGAAACAAAAACTCTATATATCGTCGACATTTTCATGAGAGCTGTCATCTCAAAACAACCAACCCTAACAAACAGGCCATTGAATGGCTTACTGTGGCAGTGCACGCTGATCGAACGGCCCCTGCCCAGCTGCTCTGCACATCCGCCCTGCCTGCCTGATCGATGGTCTATTCTCCTGTACAAGTCAAAAGCGTGTGCTGTCATGTGCTCTGGTCACTGGTGAGCCTGATACTTGTTGCCACAGGGCTGCTAGGGCCGTGCAAGCGCATACCCTCACTGTATACTTCAGCTCTTGTAGTTTGTCTCCTCTTCAGAATCAAACCTGACCAGTATCAGTATGCACTCGATCGACCGTCTCTACAAGAGCAAATGACATATGGTTCACTTCATAGGCAGGGGCAGGTTATTTGATACACGAGTCAGCACCGACTTTTTGGCATATATAACGTGTTTTATATTCATATTTATAAAATAGTTATATGTGTATGAAAACTACAAAATAGTATTTCGGTCGTCTGATGACTGATCGGCAGCAGCCTGCAGCGACACGTGGCATCCACTTGAATGTTGCTAAAAAATTCGTAGTATTGAGATATTTGCATGAGTTATTACATATAGCAAACAAGTTATAAAAATTATGAAATTTTATGTGAAATCTCTCAACACAATCCACCTAATTGTGTAATTTTATGAAAATTTTATGTGCTCCAAATTTAACATGTTAATTTAATCGTAATTAGCGATATGCGATGCATCTAGTGCAGTGCGTGATCTTTGTTCTTCGCACATATATCGGTCCATTGCTACTATATTTTCTTTTCCACTGCGTCATTACACAATTGTCATTCAGTCCGTGTCATCCCCTCTCTCGCGCTCCCTCGTCCGCACGGATGTCATTATGTCTGTGTCGTCCCCCCTCGCTCGCTTCCTCGTCTCCACATTTGTCAGTGCTACCATGTCGTCCCCCTCACCTGAAGTGCTATGTGTCGACAAGGAGTCCTTAATTTGCGAGGTGAATACACTACAACTTAGATCTCAAGTTAATAGCACTTTTGGCATCTTTTAGCCTCCTATTTACTAGAATGATTGTAGTTGTACGATAAGTACAAAATAGTAATTCTACCGTACGGTAACCGGATGGCAGCCCTAAGAAAGCAAATGTGCTTGCACCGCACAACCACTATACGACGTGTGAAGGTGGCGCGGCCACCGTGCGGCCTTCCCCTCTGCGATCCAGCCGTCAAAAGGTAGCTAATTAAGCCAACTAATTAGTTAGCTTAATTAACTACCTTAATTATTTATTTATATGTACTGCTTAAATATTTCAAAATTTTATGTTGTCGCATCAACCGTACGGTCCATACGATACATACGAGAGATCCATACTCTTCGCGTGCCATGGCAAGTAGGTCTCCTCCATCTCCTATAACACCTTCCTCAGAGCAGGTACAATAAGGCTTAGTCAGCAGGCTATAGCAAATATAATATCAACCAAATCTTACGTGGCAGAGAGAGAAAGGAAGAGAGAGAAGGAAGCTGACTACTAAATTACAGCTAGCTATAGCACGTAAAAATATGCATTTCACTCTCTTACACGTAGGGCCAAATAGTTATTATAATAGCTACCTTATTGTATGAACTATTTTTTTGAAGGCTATAGATGAAATGGACAAATGTTATAATCACTAGTTGGCTATACTATTGTACTTACTTCAGATCTGCAGGAGCAACCTAGTACTGTGTTGTTTTACCGGTGCACCAGTGCATGGAGTAACTAACCGATCTAATTCTCGACAGATTAATTACACCCTGTTTCAACTTTCAACGCTCTGGTTGAAATGCGGGCACTAAAAAGAAGAAGAAAATTAAGCAACGTCATTTGTATGCATCACCGATCAAGACTACAACCTTTTTTTTAATAAAACAAAAATAAACTTATACTACTCTACTCGTATATATACGCACAGCAATTCTAGTTCTAGGGAATGGAGTAGATTATAGCTGAACTAAAGTTTCTTTTTCTACGGTAGAGTTGAACTAAAGTTGAAGATTCGCCTTGACATACTGAGCTTACATACTGCCATACAGGTGAAAGCAGGTTGTCAAAACTCGAGGACTAAAGCCTGGCTAATCCACATCACTCAAATGGTTAAAATCGCTAATCCTGCCTTTACTCACTAACCCCACATGGAAGCTTCGGGCCAATCTTTGCTCCCAAATTCCCAAAGGCCTCGGCAATTAAGATCCCAGTAGAAAGAACCCTTGATTACTGCTTCCGAGGGCCACAGTGACAGCTTTCAACTGCTCGACGACGGTGAAAAATAGTAAAAGTAGCATGACGAGTGACTAAAACGAGGTGATCAGTCGTTGGTAATTGGGCGTCGTGAGATCTATGGTGTCGTTAGTTTATCTATCTACAGTACCTCCTCCTCCTCCTCCTCTTTGGTAAAGTCGCCGCGGCTGTGGACTTCACCAGCAGGACAGCAACTTCTTCTCCTACCTGAATATTTACCTGCACTGCTACTGGTACTACCAGCGTATTCGCCACAGCAGAAAAAGGTAAATACTAAGACGGCATTGGCAATGGAGCGCCGTGAGATGCATGGGGTCCGATTATAATTAGAGTGATCACCAATCTACAAGTTGGTAGTGGTACACTGGTACCCTAAAATTCAAGTACAAAAATCTCTGAAATGTGGAGTATATTGCCAAGTGGCTGGCTAGTACTCCTATCTTTTTTTCTTCTTCAGCTCCTTAATTCTTCATGATAATCTCAATCTGTACTGGTGAATGCAACCTCATTTCAAACACAAAACATAAATGCTTGGTACGTAGTAGTACCAAAACTACTGCTACCACTACCACCATGCGCGTGACCTGGACCAACTGGTGGTTCAGATGGCGGACAGCCACCGGGTTGGAGGAGCTTGACTTGTCTACCGGCCAATTGGGTAGCTTCAGCTCCAGTAGTTCAGCAGGAGATGCTCCCAAAGTCCTTGTTGTACACTTATTAGCCTCGTGAGAGAACTAGTAAATATGTCCTCTTCTGAAATTACCGGTTGGCGTATTAGATCATCGCGAGAGAACCAGTAATGTCCTCTTCTGAAATTATCGATTGGCGTATTAGATCATCGCGAGAGAACCAGTAATGTTCTCTTCTGAAATTATCGATTGGCGTATTAGATCCTCTCACGTGTGAGCTAGTCCTTCCCAGGAAGAAATTCTCCCGATGTAGCACTGCTTTTTCATGTTTTTTCCCCAAACTTTAGACAATTATTATCATATGTATAGACGGAAAACAGTAGGGAAATTAATTTGATAGTGAATCAAACGACTCCCATTCTAGCTATACGGTACCTTCCTCTTATGTCTCGTGTTTATACGGTACTAACTACAGATATGTTAGGGTTTGGATACTTTCAATGTGAGAAAAGGGGCGGCTTGCTTGTTTATACGGTGCCTGCCTCCTCTGTTTCGTGTTTATACGGTACGAGTAGCAGTATGTGAGTACGAGGAAGCATAGACGTGATGAGAACAATCTCAGGTAGAGTATAATGCTCACGATAGAAGCCAGCAGCAACTTTATACAGACTTCAAGTCTCATCTTTCCAATCTCCTTCTCTCTTGAAAGCAAGCCACAACTACAAAAATAATGGGATCCATCGGTCCAGCCCAAGTTAGCAACAACATGCATGCCACTTAATCATGCCGTTAATTGCGATTGGAAAAAGGAGGCCATGTTTGGAATAAATGGGAGTTTGCACATAGCAATCCAACTAGTAGTACCAGTAGTCTAGTGACATCAGATCAAATCGACGATTGGGACTAATCAGATTCCCCTCGTCTGCTTTTGCTTTCGCATGTTGAGGAGATCATTCCCTTACACATCGTATTCGATTTTCTCGAGCGGCTTAAGTTGCATAAATATCGCGCCTTGTTCAATTCCCATATAAGTTAAGAGAATTGCTAAATAACACTCGAATGCCTTTTTGACTCAAAGTACTCAGCTTTTTATGTATGTAATATTTTTTATCTATATTTACAATATTTTGCGTCTATATATACAACATTTTCCAATATATGCAATATTTTTTAGCTATAAAATGTTACATACATAAAAAAATGTCATATGCATAGAAAAATATTATATAGATGAACGAAAAATATTGTAAATATATACAAAAATATTACAAACAGAAAAAACTAAATGTTCCGAATCAAAAAAACACTGAAACATCTCTAGACACCTCTGTAAGATATATGCATTACTTAATTTCACCTCATTTCGAGCTGCCCTGCATGTCAGTGACTCGCCAAAAGGAGAAAAAGAGAGGGGAAAAAAACAGAGGAAAGAACCATTTCCCCTGTCCATGGACAAAGCTTAGAATGGAAACCTCCACGGCGGGCCGCCCGGCCTCCCTCCCACGGTCTTGTTCCCTAGTGCCGGGAGTCCTGCGACGCCGGCGACGGCATGGTCGACACGGTCCTGCCGGTGGCGGTGGCCGAGGAGGCGGTGGTCGCCGACGACAGCCGCGGCGTGGCCACCTGCTTGATGACCACGTTGGGGAGCCCCGGGGAGCTCCTCCGCCGGTCGTGCTCCTTCACCAGCTCCGCCGCGAATGCGTCTAGCTTCTCCTTGTTGGACTTCTCCGACAGCCGCCGCCCGCGGAAGAGCTCCGCCTCCACGTTCCGCTGCGTCAGCATGCCGTCGGCGATCGCGATCACTTTCTTCACGTCCAGCGAGCTCAGCGCCTTGGTCGAGCACGCCGGCGCGGCAGCCTGACACATGCAATGAAAATAGTAACAATGTCAGTAAAAATGTACGGTAAAAGGGCAAACGGAGGGATAAATTGGTAATTTTTGCCGACCTGGATGCGGACGTAGTTGCGCCCACACGTGTGCCCGAATGCCATGGCCACTGCTTGGCCGACCTGCGCGCACAGAGATTTACCTCGGTAAGATAAAGAAGAGATTTATCTGGGGGTGAATGGTGGTTACCAACTAACCATGTCGGCGACGCCCTCGGCGGTGAGGCGGACCATCTCGGCGGGCGACGGCGAGCGCGGGGGGATCGGGGTCCGCCAGCCGGCGGAGGGGGTGGCGAAGGAGGCGGCGCCTGTGGAGGAGCCAGAGCCGATGGAGACGACGAGGAGGTCGTCGACGCCAGCGGCGAGGGGGAACTCCTGCTTGTTGTGGAGGACGTGCGTGATGGCGGCGGCGGCGGGGTTGCCCATGGCGGCGACGCCCCCGGAGGCCGCGGCGATGGCCGTGCGCCCGTCCACCGACCGGACGGCCGCGGCGGCATTGCCTCCGGCGCAGGTGGCGGCGCAGACGTCGCGGAGGCGGAAGTCGAAGCTGTCGCTCTCGACGGCGTCGGCGCGGGAGAATAGGAACGGCGCCGAGGTGGCGAGGTCGTAACAGGGGACGAGCAGCGGCGCGACGGTGTCCTTGAGCGTCGCGTCGCCGAACACCCGCCGGAGAGACGACTTCTCCCCGCGCCGGAACAGTGCCGTCCACCTGCGCCGCCCGCCGCCGCACCACCCCCCCTTCCCGAGGCTCGCCGCCACGAACGCCAGCGCGTCCGCCGCCGTGTACCGCGGCCTCCCGTCATCCCCCTTCAAGAACAGCATCGCCGCCAGAACACCCCCCGCCCCAGCCCCCGCTGCCGCATCAAAAAAATCCGCGACGCGAGCGTCAGGGTCCCCCGCCCGCGCCCTCAACGCCGCTTCCAGCCTCGCCAGCGCCGCTGCCGCCAGCAACGCGTCCCCAGGGCCCGGTCCGCAGCCATCAATCGCCAGCACCCTCACCCTCCCCACTCCTCCTCCCCCACCAAGAACCGGCGTCCCCGGCAGCGAGCAGGCGCCAGCGGGGCCGCCGAAGAGGAACTTGTTCTCGAGGAGGGAGAAGATCTCGTAGCTGAGCTTGCCGAGGTCCACGTCGACCGGCGGCGACGCCATTGGATTGGAGGCGGAGCAAGCACGGATGGGGGAGTAAAGGAAGGGTTAGGAGAGTGCAAGCTTTCGCTCGTGGTGTGTGATGTCTTATTTAAGCACTCGACTACTGCCCAGCTCTCACAACGCAGAGCCCGCCTTAGCTTATAATGGAGCCAGCACAGCGACCAGTACAACGCAACAGGAGGAGGCGTATTCTGCGAACACGCCTCCACGCGGGTTAGGCGCGAGCGCTCTTGTCGTCGCGTGCGCGTTTGCTCTGGGGAGTGGGTGTCGGCCGTCGGATACGTACCGGACGGCGTGGATGGGGCGATGGGAAGGAACGTCGTGTTGTAGCGTGCCGTATCGGTCGGGTCGGTGGCGATTCCGGCGCAGCACGCCGCGCGCCGACGAGCCGCACAGCGGCGTGTCGTACTCCACTCTCTCTGGAGCGTGGGTCCCCTGAGCAGGTTTCTGTCACTGACACGTGATTATTGCTCGCGGGCCCGCGTTTCAGTGGGACGTGGGGGAAAGGAGCGCACGTATGGGGCAGGTGTCACCGACGCGATCGGGGTGTCGGGCGCGGGAGGGACAGTGGCTGACCTCTGGGAGCGGTGGGGCCGGACAGCTAGATCGCGCCACGCCAGCGTGGGCCCGCGGTGTCAGTGGGTCGTAGCTTGGATGATGGGGATTCGGGGCCCGCTGGGTCAGGGTCGTTGCGTTCATGCATGCACAGTGCATGGTGTATTGGTGTGGTACCCGTCGTTCCACTCTACTAGTACCCTCAATGAGAATAATTAGAGAGACGATTACTTATTACTCGATCTTCTCTTATAATATAAGTATAACGTATTCATACATACACTTAACACTACATACTCACAAATACGAGCAAGCGCTCGGCCGCTATTACTCGATCTTTGTAATCGTACATTGGCACTATGTAATATCAGTTGTTAAAAAGTTTATTTAATGCTAAAAAGTTTATCCTACCTACCATAAGGATAAGGTCCTGACTCCGCTACGTTGATCATCTACACCTATTCAGGCTTGTCGTGAAATCTCGTCGTCACATCTCTATGAGCTTAATTACAAGTGTGATTTTGAAGGCCCACATATTGCTAATGCTACAACATTTGGTGAAAAGATGTCCTTTAATTTGTACCAAAAACTCCAAGTTGGGATGTTAACACCACTACGTTAAGACTCTTGGTAGTTGGTACTAAAGTACTAGAACGAACAAAACAGTTGGATGCATCACTCTATAGTTCCACTATAGAAGTACTAGCTAGCTCTGCTTCGCATCGATCGATGTTGCAAGTAGCTAGTGTGGTACGTGCACGGCATTAAACAAGCTCTTTGAATTTAACCAGTAACAATAATTTGCGTCGTAACTGCAGGATGGTGCATGAAAACAAGCACCACCTTTTCACCGTCAGATTCACATCATCATTACTTGGCTTTTATGAATTACTCCCTAGCTCCATGTGTATATATATATATATATATATATATATATATATATATATATATATATATATATATATATATATATATATATATATATATATATATATATATATATATATATATATATATATATATATATATATATATATATATATATATATATATATATGCATGCATGAAACATATATCATATATATATATATATATATATATATATATATATATATATATATATATATATATATATATATATATATATATATATATATATATATATATATATATATATATATATATATATATATATATATATATATATATATATATATATATATATATATATATATATATATATATATATATATATATATATATATATATATATATATATATATATATATATATATATATATATATATATATATATATATATATATATATATGCATGCACGAACAAGACGCGCTGCGAAAACTGCAGCATAAATTGAAAGCCTCGACTTAAAAGCCGGCCATGCATATGCCTGATCACACTACCTGGCTGCCTGCCATGCACGCTGTCAAGTGAGTACTACTAACAATAAATTTGAACTGTGATATGCTCATATGTTAGAACGGAATAGGATTGCTTCGATTTATCCTCCCTCAAGTCAAGAAAGCAAGTCGTTTTGAATTACGTGTATTTAAATATTATAAACTTTGGCTATGAATTTCTCTGTTTGAATATTTAAAATGGATAAGTGAAAATCATACCTCTAAATTCATCTTAAAAATACTTTCATAATATTATAATTTTAGTAGATTTTATAAATATATTACAGTAATAATGAGTGATCGAAAGTTGTATTTTAGAGTACGTGTCAATCTCTAAAACAACTTCTTTTTGTGAACAGAGGGAGTACCTTTTTTCTCCTTATTTCCAGTAGTATCGGCACACTACAGAATTTGCATGTGTTCTCAAGTGCTGTGAGGTTTTCCAAGTATTGATATTTTGACGGTCGGCGTGAAAAAATCACTAAAATATTCCCTCTAGTCACATCAGCATGTTGTTTTAGACATCAAAATAGTCTCCAAAATATAATTTTGACAACACTAATTTCTATAGCAATATATTTATACAACCCATTAAAATTATACTATTATGAATTTTTTGAGACAAATTCACAAATACGATTTTCATGTATCTAATCTAAATATTTAAAAGATATCTATAATCAAGTTTTCAAAAGTTTGACTATATATTACCTAAAATGACATGGTTTTGTGTAGGAGAGAGTAACAAGTTGCTTGCACACGTGAACCCAAAATGCAAGCTAAGCCAAGCCAAGCCAGCTCCTCTCCAACTGGCCTTATCGTCAACGTAAAGTGCTGGCTGGCCGGCCGGCTCCTCTCTCTTAAGCTTAATCTTAATCGATCCTAATCTTGAGCTTAGTCTTATTAATTTCTATCGATGTTTTAGTATCAATTTTACATATGATTATTTGAATTCGGAGGAACTCTCAAAGACCTAGCTATAGTCACACAAAGAAAAGACACAGGGATTTTATACATATTCAGGTCTTCTCCTGGGAGAATAACAATCCTACTCCTGTGTGACTATTGCTTAATAAACTTGTCTATTTTTTAGTATCAATATTACGTATGATTTCTTGGATTCTGGGGATCCCTCACTACGACATGGCTACGAACACATAAAGAAAAGATACATGGATTTTTATACAGGTTCGAGCCTTCTCCTAGGAGAATAACAACCCTACTCCTATGTGGCTATTGCTCAATGAACTGATTACAATCGAGAGAGGAATGCGAAATGTCTTGCTCTACTCTTATTCTCCCTCGGGTCTGTTCGATCCTTCCTCTTCTCCCTAACGTCCACCTTTATATAGCTTGCAGAGCGGTGGCAATTGTTCCATGCTAAGAGACGCCTTTACAATTCGGATGATAACTATTCAACAAGAGTTATTATCAGAGAGACGTGGTATCAGCATGCATCGTGCGACAGCTATTGTCGGAGAGAGAGAGACATTATGTGCAATTATTCCAGAGAATAAATGCACATGCTAACTGCCTCATCAGACAAATCCACGATGCATTGGGTTGTCACAGATAGGTCAGTCGAACATTGGGTTAATCGTAGGAGGATCTGTGACCACAAGGTGGCCGCAGGATAACTTACAACTATGTCATTGTCGTAGGAGAGCTTACGACTAAGGAGTGATTGTACAAGAGCTTACGACTACCCTGTGAAATCTCTTCTTTATAGATAAAGGGTATAATCAAGGAGTATAATGACGTAAGAATATCATTTACAAATAAATAGGAATTTGAGGATCGTTATATCCTCATCAGAACTGATTACAACCTAGAAAGTAATGTAGAATGTCTTGCTTTACTTCTATTCTTGCTCAGGTCTGTCCCTTCTTTCTCTGATGTCCACCCTTATATAGCCTATGAAATGGCGGTAGTTGTTCCACACCAAGAAACGTCTTAATATTTCATATGATAACCATCCAACGGGACTTATTGTCAGAGAGACATGGTATCTCACTTGTCGTATGGTGGTTACTGTCAGAGAGAAGTTATGTGCAATTATTATGGAGAATAAATGCACGTTCTAACCGTCTCATCAGATAGACCCACGATGTAATAGGTTGTTGTAGACAGGTCAGCCGAAGTTTGGCTTAGTCATAGGAGGATCTATGACTATAAGGTAGTCGCATAGTAACTTACGACTATGTCATGGTCGTAGGAGAACTTACGATCATAAAGTGATCGTAGAAGAACTTATGACTTAGGAATGGTCGTAGAAGAACTTACGATTAAAAAGTGGTCATGGAAGTGCTTATGACTACCTTGTGAAATCTTTTTCTTATAGATAAGAGATATACTCAAGATGTATAATGATATAATAATATTATTTAAAGATAAATAATAATTTAAGAATTGTTATATTCTCGTCAATCTTCATTAGCGCAGAAACTAGTATGGAGAGTGGCAACTACTTCCGTTTAGATAAGCTACGTACCCTTGTACGCCGACTACGGTGGTTGCCGCGCACAAGAAGGGCTAGGTGCATGGTTGTTTCACATTTCAAGCTACAATGCTTGTCCAACCACGATTGGTCCGACTAAACTAAATCGTTACACATAATTATACATACACAAGTAGCTATCTTTTTCTACTTAACTTTATATACTACTTGATATAGTTTGATTAGTCAATCGATCCTGTCCAGGGACACGCCATCGTGCAAGGCTCTAATCATTTGGGGTACATGCGCTAAACTACAAGGCCACCATCATCATGGACCGATTAGTCTAATGATTAAGCAGCTTTTGGAGATGGGGTCTAATTAATCTAGTGTGCTGCTGGTGATCAATTCTTTTTTTTTTTTTTTACTTTCGTTGGTGTCGTGGAGCGGTGGAGGGACGGTGGTAGGTCAGGCATTGTACAACAAAGGTGTGTCGCGGTACAAAGGTTTTACATTACAGTTACAAAAATGTTGGCAGGCAACGCAACAACCGCATGATGGAGATCAGTGCTGGGTTGGGGTGTTCCAAACTCCCCCATCCTGAGTTCGATCCTTGGATCAAACGAAGTATTTTCAATTTATTTCTTCGGGTTAGGTCCCAAGAAAGGACTGTTGGTATCAGAGTAGTGGGAGCTTCTTCATCAAAGCTGTCCATAATAGAGAGCTAGCCCGAGTTCTCAATCTGTACTTATCCGATGCTACAACAAATATGTATGTGAGAGCTCAAGGAGTATGAGACACGATCATAAACGACAATGTCGATGAGCTCATGGATCATATAGTATTGACGAGCATCTATCAGTGTATCGTAGAAGAGACGCTCTTCTTATAGGCTGAAAATGAGACATGTCGAGTTTAAATCTTTGCTATGTGTGAGTCTTCTCCTGAGGCAAAGCCAACAGGGAGAGTACATGTATATGTGGTTGTTCAATAATCAAAGCATGTGCTCGCGCTCTATGAGGTGTAGACACCCGTTCTAGTTAGGACCATTCATATTGGCTTTTCTTGATGGCTTTTGGATTGGGCTTATGAATAGTAATAGCTTTCGGTTGTTTGCGAGAGAGATTACGGAGAGATTGAAACTCGCGTACGATTTTGGGCGATATAAGTGAAGTGGTTATAATGTCTACTACAATCTATTAGTACATACTGCCTTAAAAAAACACTTTCTTTGAAAGCTAGGTACTATAGAAAAATGATTTTTATAGGTTAATATGAACAGAGTCTTAGACATGTGGCAGTAGAGACACCCATATATAAGTTAGGGCATATGTACGGGATGTGTATGAGAACGTGTGCACCGCTATCCCTGTGCTCTAAAAAAACAACCGCACAACAATGGCTAGCTTTATGGCCCGCTCATTTCGGCTTGAACTTCTGGTATATTTTTGCACTATTCATAAATTTCGACTTTTTTTTGAACTTTTGGTTTTTTTAAAGTTTTTTTTGTCATTTCTTTTTTCCGTATTCTTTTGCATTGTCCATGATGAGCTAATATATTTTTTCTATTTTTAAATTTAATTATGCCAAATAAGCTACCTTCAGTTATAGTATAATTTCAGTCAGCTACAGTACAATTTCAGTTATAAACCATAGCTTTTCAGCCAACCGAGCACAGCCTTGTCGAGCGCATTGTTGTTCTCTTCTTAAATAATTAATCCGTCCTTAATTGTTTTGGACCTTGTATTGGACGTACGCGTAGAAGAGCATCGAGGCAGTGACACTCGGCGCTACACGTATGTATTTGTGTACTGGCAGGTCTTATTTATACATGTACTTTTGCGCCGGACAGTGATTAATTTGGAGTATAAGTATAGTTGTATATGTGTGTACTATTGAGTTTATTCTTGTCTATAACGTGCCACGATTTGTGTATTTGCAGCCACAACCACCATCTACTTCGTTAAGTTGTGCGTGATGATACTTCGTGGACTCTTCCTTTGGTACTAGTGTGTACGTGCACGCATAAAAAGTAGTTCAGGCGGTGACACTTGGAGTTATATATATAGATATACAATAATTCTATATAACACCTTAAGTTTTGCTTAAAAGTCCGTCTACCTAGCACCTCGAAGTATAAAATCAGATATTTAACCCTCAAAACTTTACAGTTCGGTTCAAATAACACTCTGACTTGGTTTCACATAGTGATATTGCCCGCGTGGCACGATGACTGGGCTGTTTTACCACGTAAGATGACACGCTGGTCAAATTGAGTCAATGACATGTGGTGCCCACAAGGGTTTCTCTCCCACCGAGCTTCTAGCCGTGCTTCTATGGCCACTGGTCCCTGTAGGTCCCTATCTCTCTGTTTCGATTTGGGAGAAGGCCATGTGTGCCATACCTGTTATTCATCTAAACTTGATCACATATTATCCTATGTGATAAAACAGTCCACTCATCGTGTCACGCGTGCAATACCACCATCCAAAACCAGTAAAGGTGTTATTTGAACTAGATTGTAAAATTCGAGGGGTCAAATATCAGGTTTCATAGTTCGGGATACTGGACAGACTTTCAAGCAAAATTTAATGTGTTATATGGACTTTTTCCATTATACATTGATGATTATGGCTATGATCTTTCAAAAACAAATTATGTAGTGGTTATATGTATATATTTCCTTCTACATTCTTGTATTAGTTTTGTCTAGCTAGAATCATAGTTAATTAATTATATGGGTGAGTTGATTTTGGAGATTTTCTATATACAATATGCTGATATGGAATCGTTTTCTGTCTACAACATGTATGTGCAATCCCCATCACATTCTTCACGGATGCCTTTTTTCTTTTTCTTTTTCTTTTTCGGTGGGGTTGATTGCGCAAATAAGTACACATGATATGTGTGTACAAACAAATTAATATAGAAAACTGTAGCTCTGATGAATGATTCACACCCTAGTCCTGTCTTTCTAATGCCGACCATCGTTCTCATCATTAATCGGGCACCAATATTTGTACACAATTCGGTGGCCTTTTAGTACTAGCAGTGGCATTATCTTATTTGCCATTATCTTTTTGTGTGTGTGTGTGTAATTTGATCGATTGTGCTCTGCATGTCCCTCCCACTAATTGACGAGGAGAAAGACGATATATATATGTTTTTCTTGGTAGAATGTCTCTAGGCACCAATTAGTATTATGGAGCTCCAAAACGATATAAAGCGTTTTTTTATTTAAGCTAGAGACATGTGAATTAATCTGTGATGAGGGAGGCACCACAAATGCTCAACCTGAACAGCATGCACTCAAGGAACCAATGGAGATACCTTTTTTATATATTTTTTACAAAAAAAACCATTTGATTGGTCCTCTGACTTACCTACATGGCCACATCCAAAAGGCCTGTTTTCTTTTTTGCTTGATCTTTTGGTGGTTAGGGTGTTATGTTGTGAGAAAAAAGATGCCAAGCATGTCAAGCTCCTGTCCGGGAAATGAGACAGGCACTTGAGCAGACAGACAGACAGGGCTTCAAGAGGAGGTACACTTGAATTGAATGGCACTGCCCGGATGCTGAAGGGGCAGCACTGGGTGCCAGCCAGCTGTTACAACTACAACGAGTGCAGGCTGATAGTTAGCTCCGCTCCAATCGCCTACGGTTTCTAGTTAAAATTATACTATACTAATTATTAATTTTTTAAAATCATTTAATTAAAAAAGATAAAAAAAATACCGTTATATTTTTATGAACAATGCAAAAAATAAAAAAAATCAAAAATAATAATAAATAAAATTAAAGAAGTCAATATGTACATTTTAGCTTCTCGGTTCTGAAGCCAAAAGCTAGAAACAGATGTCACTTTTCGTTCATGGCATGAGAAAACACCGCAAGAATCTGTGCCAACTTCCTGTCCTTCTCCCAACCGTCTTATTTTTTTGTTTACGTATGTTGGTTCAAGATATAATTTGCTTGGTAAGTTAGGGACTATGATTTTTATTGATATAAATTGAAGTGAAACAAATTGTTGTGGACTTGATGGACAATATATAACATTGGGGAAGGAACTACTAATGGGCCGGACTAAACTTGGCTCTTTAGTGGTCAGGCCCAACATGCTGACACGAAGGATATAAGGCTGAGCAAAGAAACGAAACCAAATGGGCCGAGATACACCGAAAGGAAGCAAGAGCATTTCTTTTCATATATTTAGGAGAGCACACGAGAGGCACTATCGCTCCGAAGCACAAATACAATTCAAACACAACGACGTCTATATCCACAAGCAAGTTTTTTCTATTTGACGTGGGATCCTTTTGCTTTTGGCATTTTATTTTGTCACGGTAACTAATGTTTAAATAGTACATCTTTTTAAGATAAAATTTACAAATTAATTATAGTGGATATTATACTGACTGCAGCTATACCAGTCAAGATCGTATACAACGGTTTCTCTTCGTACACTCTTTCACGAATAGCCAAAAAAAAAACTATACGCAAATTCTATGGTGCGTCTAGGTGTGTTAGTCTTAACTCGCACTTAGCATGACAGTCGTTCGATCGAGTTGAGCTCCTGCGTGCATGCGTCACGCCTGGGTTGGATTTAGACTACATTGAGTGAAGTGTGACGTGTGCCATGCGTTCTTCTGATTGATTAGTGAGCTACTTTGGAGTGTGCTCCTACATACACAAGCAGATCTACCCCTGAGTGTACATTAACAAGCAAAGCATGGTTCTGTTATGCTATTTTTATGTGCATGAAATCTAATGCAAGCGTTTGCCTTAGCGCTCGTTGGTTTCATAGTCATTGGATGAGCAACAAATGCATGGATGAGCAAGGCGAGACACAACTACGTTGCCTTCTGATGCTTCACGCAGTTGTTTCCTCAAATCGAGGCAGGGTTTTTTCTAGAACCATTAGTGCGTGTGACGCACATAGAAATGAAACACATGTGTCATGATAGGCGGGGCCAATTTATGTGGGCCCAATTCACAAGCAGGGCAATGAATGTTGTATTGGGGAGTCGAAACGGTTGTTTGTATATACAGGGTGGGTTCTTTTTGGATGCGGATGTTAGCTTATGATTGTGGTCGATGGTTTTTGGCCATAGCGTGAGTGCTCATGTGAATGAACCAAATGTCCGATAAGTTATTTTGAAAAGGCTATCCTGGTAAGCCGTTTCAAAAAGGCGGTGGAGAATTTATCCTGTTTGTTTGTTCGGAGGAAGTCATAAGCCATAAGCTGAAAATAACTAGGCCATATACAATTAGAAAGATGATTTGTTTTAACGAAAATTCTATAGTGCGCCTAGGGGTGCTTTAGTCTTACCGAGCACCTAACTTCGTTGTCGTCACATGGGTCACATGGGGGACGGATGGGTGCAAATAACACAGACATGACAAAATCGTTTTCTTGGATCGAGGTGAGGTCTTTTTTGAAGCCATTCGTGCTCGTGGCGCACACAAAAATGAATACACGTGCACAATAGGCATGAACAAATATTATAGGCCTAATTCGTAGATGCACATGGCAATAAAACATGTGAGATTGGTGAGTTCAAAATGGTTAATTGTGTACACACAATTCTGCACGCGCACATTTTTCTTTTTTCTGAGATTTGATTGATTTGTAGGGCTGATCACGTGGGAGGCCTATTGATCAGTCACGTTGAGTTTGATCATACGGTAAGATAATACAAAACAACTATACAGACAGGTTTGTTGAATTTTCGTGAACCGTATAGTATCGGAGCACTTAAGGGCATCTCCAATAGTTACACCTCAGCTGTCTCTAACCTACGCCACATCAGCAAAATCCTATCTAGAGGAGGGAGAATGAGTATAGAGGAGAAGCTGTTGCTTCCTCACACAACGATCACGATGCGTGAACCAAGAGATGACTATTGCATGCATTTTCAACGATGACCAAGGCAGTGAGACGTTCGCACGTGGTGGGGCCTGCCATCTCAAAAAACTGCATCACAGATGGGTATTTCCCGCCATCTCAAAAAACTGCATCACAAATCGATATTGTCAATGAGCTTGGTTGTTATATGAAGGCCCATTTCCTTATTTCATTTGTATATTGTTATGCACACCATCTTTTTGTACAATACTTATAGACTCTGTGGGGTGGGTCCAAATTTGTAGCCTCACCTCCCATCAGTTATGCATAATCCTCTTTTTTCAAACCACACAATGTAAGCATTAGTCACCAATGATAGTAGATGAAAACATATAGAATATTGGGTGGTAATTTTTTTCAAAGCAGATGCTAACTTTATGTGCAAATAATGGTATTTTTAATTAAAAAACCATAAATTGAACTTAGGCTAATAATTATTGAATTACAAATGATAACTTAGAGTGCAACCGATGATAAAAAAATATAAATATAGAGAAGTGAATTGCATTTTTTGCTTCTTAAGATCAGACTGATGGTAAGTTGTGAAGGTTCGGGCTTTTTGGGGTTAAAAGTGATGATACTGTAAAATTATGGTAAATTTAGAAAGTAGGATGGTGATTTATTAAAAATACATATGATAGTTTTGGTGAAGTTATTGGTAACTTTAGTGCAACTGATAGTAGGTTTTAAAATATTTTAAACTTATAGAAATGGTGGTAATTTTAAACTTAAGATCAGACTGATGGTAAGTTGTGAAGGTTCGGGCTTTTGGGGTTAAAAGTGATGATCTTTGTAAAATTATGGTAAATTTAGAAAGTAGGATGGTGATTTATTAAAAATACATATGATAGTTTAGGGTGAAATTATTGGTAACTTTAGTGCAACTGATAGTAGGTTTTAAAATATTTTAAACTTATAGAAATGGTGGTAATTTTAAACTTAAGATCAGACTGATGGTAAGTTGTGAAGGTTCGGGCTTTTTGGGGTTAAAAGTGATGATACTGTAAAATTATGGTAAATTTAGAAAGTAGGATGGTGATTTATTAAAAATACATATGATAGTTTAGGGTGAAGTTATTGGTAACTTTAGTGCAACTGATAGTAGGTTTTAAAATATTTTAAACTTATAGAAATGGTGGTAAATTTGAAGTTAGGATGATAATTTTTGAAAACTATAAAGCTAACTTAGGGTTCGAATGATGGTAATTCCTAGACTTTTCTCAGATTCGTAAATTGATGGTAATTTTAAACTTATATTGGTGATTTATTAAACTATCAATGGTAACTTAGAGTCTAATTGATGGTAATTTATATGACTTTTCAAAAAAAAAACCCAGATGATAACTTTTATTTTTTAGTTGTAATTTTGAATTTCTTGAGTTACATGATATAATTTAGTGCTAAATGTTATAAATAGAAAACCAATATTTCTAAGATTATTATATAAAATAAAAGAAAAAATGAATACTCTATAAGATCAAAGAGCACATATGCACTCTATAGTCAATCCCAAAGCTATAAACTAAAAGGCACGAGTTACAACTTACAACCAATAGTACCTAGCGCGTCTATGCAGAATTCATGCTCTACGTCCTGTTCATTGGAGTTTCTGTTTCTAGTTTATTAATTTTATCTTTTTTTTGCTATTCTTAGTGTTTTTTTGCTTTTGCTTTTTCTTATTCATTTATATTGTCTATGATGATATAATTTTTTATTTTTTAAATTTAATTATACTAAAAAGCTATCAGTACCTATAATATATTTTCAGCTGCTACAGTATAAAAACATTAATCTAAAATTTTGAAATCTAAATAATCACCGCTTAAACCCTAGTGTTTCATCGTGGCATGCGAGTGCCGTATCAGCTACGCTGCTTATACCCTAGTGCAGGGGCGGACCCACAGGGTATACCGGGTGGGCCACGGCATACCCTGGGGCCCAGTCAATCCCGCTGAGGGTTCGTCTTCGCCTGCCGCACGCGCCGCTGCCTCCATCCTCAGCGTACAGCCGCAGGCCGCTTATTTGCCTTCCATTGCAGTCGTTCGCGTGCGGCGTGTGTTCTTGTAGTGGGTTTTGCCGTTTTGGTGCCTCGTTGCTGTGCTCCAATTTGATCGGTGTGGGTGGCGGCGGACGTGCCCACAATGTGTTTGTGTTTATGCCGACTAGTGTAGCGCTGCAAGAAATCCTCGTGGAATCGCGTCTCGTAGTTGCAAAGTGCCGGTGATCACACTAATTTCCCCTTGCTAGCTGATGTTAGTGGATTCCATTAGTCAGTAATTGGTCAACCTATCAGTTTTAATGGGATTGATTGATAGGTGACTACGTCTTATTGAACTGTAGATTGGATTAGCTTTTTTGTTATACTGATAAGTTCTGTGATTTTGGTATGGATTAGTAGGTGGTGGGTTGCAGAGAAGCTGCTTTCGTGAGCTCGCGATGGTTACATGATGCCCAATTCCAGATTCGCCAGGATGAGGTTTCAAGGACTGAGGTAGGTAAACCCTTATTTGTGTAATGATTTACTTTTGTGCTGGCGTGCTGCTCATTAAGTTTGTAATGATCTCAGTCATTGTACTCTTTTTGTCAAGGAAAGGTATAGAGCCCTGCTTAATATAGAAACCGTATAAGCATAATCACTTGCCAAAACACAAAACGGTCATGCTAGAGTGCCTGGGACATGCATACAGGATCATGATTTGAAACTGGTTAATTACTCCAGTGTCATGCATACTGTGCGCTAATTTCAGCTGGTCAAGTTGAAACAAAAGTGGAAATTGAAACACTACAACTCAGGTGCAGCTCATGATCAGGTTGCAAATCATGTGGAGTTTGCTTAAAGCTGTAGACTATGGTGTACTAAAAGGCACTGCAAGTTGTGACTGAAGATGCAACTATCATGCTTAAAAAACTCCACAAAATCTTTGGCAATTATTTGCTGAGTTCTACCCTAAATCTTTGGCAATTAACAAACTAGCTGAGTTCTATCCTAAAGAGTTCTCGAGCAATTATTTGCTAAAACTTGAATTACAATTTGGTAATTATATTGATGACATGAGACAAGCTGATAGCTTCAAAGATCTAGACAATCTTGTTGATCTTTCAATTAAGCTTGTTGAAACAAAGAGGCATAAAGTATATGATATGGTTTACATGCTTCTCAAATTGGTTTTAGTGAAAACAAAGTTAAGAAATAAGATGGGTGATAGTCTTTTGGATGATTGTCTAGTCACATTCATTGAGTGGGATATTTTCTTTGAAGTGGATGAAGATGATATAATCGAGACTTTCATATCCTTTAGAAAGCGTAGCCCAAAAAGTCAGACAAATAGTATTGTAAGTCTCTTTTATGTATATTTGAGATTATTAGTATGGTGTTTGAACTATTTATATTGCAATTTGTGCAAGTTTTCAACTTAATCATTGAATTTAAGACTTATCATATTATTTAGTGCCTGTATACCGAATTACGATATAAATTTTACAATTATTTACCGAATTGCATATGACAATTTTGGTGCAGCATACCCTTTGGTAAAATTCTGGATCCGCCACTGCCCTAGTGTTTCGTCGTGGCATTCGAGTGCCGTATCAGCTACGCTGCGAAACGGTTGGACCTGACGAGACGTCGAGACCAGTCGAGCAAATTCTGACTGGATGTTTCGCATCCGAGCGCCGTATCAGTCGGGCTGCCTCTACGACTGGTGCGGCTCTGACCGGCTCTTCTGCATTCCAACATTTCCACCGCGGAGACATGAGAACCTACACGGATCATCCGTGCAGAGAATCAGAATCTGACTAGCTCCCAGCTCGTGTTCCCGTGTCCACGAAGCAATCATCTCATCGCATATCCCATCCCACAAAGCAAAGCAAATCCGCTGCTAACACACCTGCGCTAAGCACTGTGTGTGTCTGTCCACCTCGCTTTTCTTCTTCCCGGACAAGCGATAATGCGAACGATTTTCCCCCCGGAAAATCACTCACAAAGAGGCGAGGAATGGAGAAGGGCCTCCTCCGGTCGCTGTCGAGGTTGACGCGCTAATTTTGGCGGTCTCGTCTCCCATGGAGGAGATCGAAAGGGACAGGCACAGCTAAGGGTCAGAGATAGACGGAGGACGAGAGAGAGATTGGCGGAGGGATAGATGAAGACAAGGGAGGAGGAAATGGAGCGGGCGACGTAGAAGAGGAGGCGGTCCACAGGCCAGACCTTTCCATCTTTGCCACCGTCGTCGTCGTCTTCTTCTTCTTCTTCTTCCCTGAGGTAGCTCCTCCGCTCATGCTCTTCGCCACCCGGTGCGTGTTCCATTCCTTCTGCTTCTTTGAAACATACGTCTTGCTCTACAAATTTGGATCTTTGGGAGTGGGAAGGAACCAGGCTTGGTTTGGCTAGATTTTATTCCAATTCGTGAAGGGAAGCGAGCAGAGTCGCAGGGTGGCGGCGTGGTGGGGGTGGGTTTCTCTCTTTGGCTATGTTCTTTAGGCGTGTTCTGATGCGTAGCCCGTTGTTTCGCTCAAGAAAAGAGTAAGAGAGTTGGGTTGCGGAGACAGATGCTGCTGTGATCTGAGGTGCTATTTCCTTTTGATTTGGGCAAGAGGGGCTTGTTATCTTGCTTGCGTTGCTGAAGTGGAAGTCGTATTTGGTATGGCCGCGTTGGGCATAGAGATCACCGTGTGTAAGGTTGGTTTGCTGTGGTCTTTCTCCAGTGTGCATCCCGTCGTTCCCATCTAACTAGGCCCGAATGTTCAATCCTGCATGATCAGTAGGGTAGCTGTGCCATTCAAAGTATGAGTAGTTTGCTCATGTCTGGAATCATTAGGATTCTCCGGTGAGATTGGTGTGCCCATAATTGTTGCTGGCTCTAGCGCACGTTGTTCTTTCGGATCTTTGCTTGGAGTCATCTCATAGCAGATCATTTGCTTTAGTGTCTATTAATTCATGGCAAAGTGCTCTTATGCTATCTTTATAGATGTTTAAATGACAAGCCAATTGCGTTGCAAGTCAAATTTAGAAGAGAACATTTGTCCTTCCTAAATTAACAGTGTTAATAATATGTTGTTTTTTTTATAGCACTTTCTTCTTGTTGTTTGCTTATTTTCTGCCCCCTCTTGCATAATGCAGATTACATCCAGCTTCCGACATTTGCCACACTGCCCAGGAAAAGAGAGTATTCGGAGCACTCTCCTAGGCTTCTTAGAGACTCACTCACTTCTTCATTTGTCATAGACATCAGACCTTCACATGGCCAGAAACATGCCTAATGCCCCTGTAACTAGACGAAAAATTGTGCCTTTCAAGTTCCTGATACCCTTTGTTCTGGCTCTTTCGGTGGCCGTTATTGCTGTCACACAGTACTTCCAAAGTATATCCTACTTTCTGCGGCCGCTGTGGGACACGCCACCAAAGCCATTCATCCGTATCCCACACTACTATGCCCCTAATATCTCCATGCCCCAGCTGTGTCAGCTCCATGGCTGGGGTATCCGCCCCTCCCCTCGACGTGTCTTTGATGCTGTCCTCTTCAATAACGAACTTGATATTCTGGAAATCCGCTACCGCGAGCTCCTTCCATATGTTGACAAGTTTGTCATCCTTGAGGCCAATGCCACCTTTACGGGCATCCCGAAGTCACTCTCCTTCTTCGGAAACCTCAACCGTTTTGCATTTGCTGGTTCCAAGATTGTCTATGACATGCTTCCTATCAGAGATCTGGATCCTGATTCTCGTCGACAGCCCTTCCGCGTAGAGGCCAGTCACCGTCGTGCACTTAATACCCTGCTCCGAAGATCAGGCATTGCTGTGGGTGATGTCTTGATCATGGCTGATGCTGATGAGATCCCTAGTCCTGAGACGGTGCAGTTGCTCAAGTGGTGTGATGGAATACCGCAAGTCATGCATCTTGAGCTGAAGAACTATATGTACTCCTTTGAATTTCCTGTGGATTACAACAGCTGGAGAGCGACAGCACATCTGTTCACTGAGCGCACAATGTATCGCCACTCCCGTCAGAGCGACCTAATTCTGGCTGATGCGGGCTGGCATTGCAGCTTCTGCTTTAGGCAGATCAAGGACTTTGCTTTTAAGATGAAGGCATATAGCCACGCGGACCGGGTGAAACGGCAAAGCTTCCTAAATCCAGACAGAATCCAGAGGATCATTTGCAACGGGGAAGACCTGTTTGACATGCTACCTGAAGAGTACACATTTAAGGATCTCTTACAGAAGATGGGGCCGATACCGAAGTCAGCATCTGCTGTACATTTGCCTTCCTATTTGATCAAGAATGCAGACAAGTTCAGATTCTTACTTCCTGGTGGATGCTTGAGAAAAGGCTAAATCAGGAGGCGTTCTCTTTGTACTTTGCTAGCCAACAGTATTACTTTTAGATGCAATACTGTTGTTTCTGTGGAAAGACGTGTATCTCGTTTGATATGAAACAGTAATACTTTTAGATAGGGTGGTATAATTTTCGTGTTTTGAGGAACTATGGGAATTTTCACCTTGTATTTGTAGCGATGTGCAGCTCAACACTAAAATTTACAGCAAGCAATATAAAAGGTAAAATGGAATTATGGCAATATAAATTGACACCATTTTGGGTTCATCCTGATCATTTTTCCAAACAGTTGGAGATCGTTTGTTGGTTATGGCTAGTGCGCAAACTTTATCTGTGCCATGGAATAGTTAATGCAACATTACGGGAAAACGTCTCGACGAACTGTACCGTCTGTTGCGCATTGTGCAACGAGCTTTAATTTGCAAGATCTAAGATGTCTATATTCTTATTTAATTATAAATCGATGGGCCAGAACTACATTTATTATTTTTAGAGAACATACAAAAAATTTGCACGCCGTTGCATTAAGAGGAGGAAGGAACAATACTACTCACTAGAAAGACTAGAGACTTCACGCCCGCTTGGCACTAAGTCGATAATTCTTGTAGCAGCTTGGGCAAGAAAGGTGATGTCCATCTTGGAGTTGTCAAGACTCAAGCATTGTGTTCTCAGCCAGATCACCCAGCAAAAAAGAATAGCGACTGAATCAAATCCTTTTCGTTGCTTCTTGGGTAGGCATTTTCGCAAAGTAGATCACAAATCAAGTAGACGGCCATCAAGGCTTAGCATTGCTCAGTGCACAACAAAAAGACGCATGAATTTTGCCTAAGCTTGTCTTACCCACGGGCAATGGATCATAACGTGGTCGATTGTTTTTGGGTTTTGATCACAACATTCCATTTTCTGAGATCTCATCATCCATGGCTATAAGAAGCGATTATGCTCATATATTTGGATCTGTATCGTCTCCTCTGCGCCTGCTGGCTTCTTAATGTTTATTCCGAGACACATGGCGGGTCTTCAAGGTGTCAAGCTTGTGCTTCCTCCTGATCATGCCACTCTTGTTGACTTGTGGTAACTTGGTAAGCATAAGCCTCATCTGAAAATTTTGATCTGCAGCTCGTGATACCCTTTTCAAGGTTCCGTTAATTCACTGATCAAATGTAGGGTCCATACAAGGTGTAAAAGTTCTCATATATTGCTAAGTCTATGAAAGGCTGCCCGCTGAAGTTGCTGACAAATTGGGACAGAAACAGATGGCATGTTATATCCTTATATTGATCCATGAAAAGAAACATGTGTGTCGGAAGATAAGAAAATCATTCAGGCCTTCCCTGCCTGATCTTTCTGTCCTTCTCTTTCTAGGATCTGATACTATTTCGCTGACACATCCTGTAATTTTTTTTGACAGTAGACATTTTAGACAGGAAGTTGAGTTTGTTCTGCTTCGAATGATGCCGCTTTCCTATCTGTTAGCAGCTAGGAAACTGTTGATATTTTGCAGTAGATATAAACTCATATGATATAACTAGCTGTTGTTAGCATTGGTAAAAGAATGTAACAGTATTCTAAGTCTGGCTGCAACTATTTTTGCAGGCTCTGAAGCGATGACTTGGCCTGGTTCCTTCAGCAGGACTTCGGAAACCATCTTCTGCAAGAAAAGGCCATGCATTGAGCACTGCCAAAATGCACCTTCTTCCTCTTTATGTGCGGCATCTGCACGAAAGAATGCCACTGAAGCCTGCTGCTGCTGATTCCGTTCTAATGATAAGATCATAGTGTTAGAGTGATCTCAAGCATTTGGCCCAATGGCCAAATGCCCCCTTGTTCGCGTCCTGATCGGGGGCGCCCAGCCCAATTGGCTGGTGGGCCCCTGTCGCCAGCGCCACATAAATAGAGGTGGGGGTCGGGGCGGCACGCACGACGAGGTTGACCGTGCCGCCACAAACCCCACCGACAAACCCTAGACCGATCGGAAAGGGGGCGCTCCAGCAACGGGAACTACCACCGCCACCTCTACCACCAGGGAGATCGCCGCCGCCAGGGAGACCCCGCTCCTTCTCCACCGACCGTCGCTGCCCGTGCGCAGACCTCACCGACGAACCCGTGATGGCCAACTCCTCCTCCACGCAATCGGACGATCGGTACCCCTAACCCTAATGATCTCTCTCTCCGTGTATCACTCGAACCCGAACAGAACACCCCTAGATCTAAACCCTAGGAGATCCTAAGGTCTAACACATAGGGCAACTGCCAATCGGCCATGGCGGAGGTGGAATTTGTAGCCGATCCTCATGTAATTGGCACTGAATCTAACAATACAATTTGTCAGATGGCTACTTACAAATTTGGCTGATTGGGACATGGGGCATACTTATTTTCTACTTACAAATTTGGCTGATTGGGACATGGGGCATACTTATTTTCTTGTATCGTGCCTACGTTTTGTTTGTGCTTGTCATGCCAGACAATCGAATGGATACAGGACTCCAACTGAAATGTAGTCTAACACGTTTATCTCAGGCAGTGCAATGCTTTGTTTTTTTTGTCAGGTGGGCATCAGATTCAAGACGACGAGAAACAACTAGTGACTTGATTCTGAATTGGTCTCAATGTTAATTAGGTGAGATTAATGCCAGCATGTGTGTATAGACGACGTACCAAGAGATTCAAGCTTCTGAATTCATCTCAATGGCAAGCAGGTTCTAACAATGTTAAGGAACCAATTAACGAAGAGAATGGAGAGAAATTAAAGAACGTATGTACTATTGTCTCCAGTCATCTTCACAACTGTTGTAACCATGGATCAAGATTGGAAGGAGAAGTGTGGTCGATGATCTCCTCCTCTCAACTTGTATTTATCTTGAAACCGAAGCTCCCATGCATGCATGGAGCTCCTTCATCTCGCCGTGCAAATCGACCCGCTCCTGGTCTCCGTGGGACGTTCGATCGCTGTTGTGCGGCTCAGATTGAGTCGGAAACGAAGCGGAGGAATTCTTTCACGGAGGACCCTTGCAACACTCCGGATCCGGATCGCGGGTAAAATTCGCGATCGTGAGCCGTTCGATCTGTGTTGGGCGGCTCGGATCGAGGGTTAACTCGAGCGACTTGGAAGCACGTTTTCACGAAGGACCCTTTGATTATTCTCTATTAGCTGAGTACGCCCTCTCAGATTCGGATCGCGGATAATATTCGCGATCACGACCCATTCAATCGGTATTGGGCGGCTCAGATTGAGTAGGAACTGATGTGTTGTGGAGGTGCTTTCTTCGCAAGGGCCCCTTCGAATAAAATGCCAACGCCGGCGTCTCGCTTCACGTCGCCGAGTAGGCCGCGCCGCCGGTGATCCTCATCCACGGCTCCCCGGAGCTCTGGCTCTCGTGGCACCACCAGATGTAAGCCCCTGACCTCCGAAGCAACGTCGACTCCGACGGACCCGCCGCCCACTCCATCGTCGGCAAAGTCCTCTCCCTCGACCACTTCAGCCTCCCCAAGGCGCGTCCTTTTCTGAACTGGACTCTACTTTGGGAGAGATGGATACCGTATTCAGCTGAAATTTGCTTCCTGCAATGAATTTTTGGGACTTTTATAAATTCTGCATTGTTCATCATCAGCTCTTCTGCTGTCCTTGTTGTATAATCATCTGCATTCCAGACTCAGCTCCTCTACATGCCAAATTGTAGTATTCTAATATTGTAAGTTTGTACTATATACCAATCTCAACCAAAGAGTCCTGTGCAATATATAAAAGAACCTCCCAATTGAACAAAGCCAAAATTTTATTCACATGCATGTGCAGAGACAGGGGTGGTGCTACAACTACAAGCCAAGGCCCCGTGCTATGTGCTGCTCATCTATCATCCGATTTGATCAAGAACGCAGACGAGTTCAGATTCTTACTTACTGGTGTACACTTGAGATCAGGCCAAATCACAGGTATTTTGTAACTTTATTAGCCAACAGTATTACTTTTAGATGCTACACTGTTGCTTCTGGGTAAATAGGTGTATTTCATTTGATATGGAACAGTATTACTTTTAGATAGGGTGGTTAAAAGTTTTTTTGTGTTCGAGGAACTATGGGAATTTTCGCCTTGTATATGTAGTGACAAGAGGCCCAACACTAGAATTTACAGCAAGCAATATAAAACCTATTTGGGTTCACCCTGATCATTTTTCCAAACAGTTGGAGATCGTTCGTTGGTTATTGCTACTGCGCAAGCTTTGTTTGTGGCAAGGAACAATTAATGCAAAATCAGGAGGAAAAAAACTGTCGACCAACCATACCATCTGTTGCACTGTTGTGGTAGATTAGAAGCAAGGGAGTCAACGTACTCTCCCTCCGTAAGGAGGCTCTGAGTAATCTCCTGGATGCTTTATTAATTCTCTTGTTGCCCGTATCAATCAGGGCTTACAGATATAAATAGGCCCTTAGGCCTTTATCTCCTAAAAGAAGTCTTCTCCTTCTCAAACTAGGACTCTAATCCAATCTTAACCAGACTCTAATGCAATCTTAACCAACTTTGGAGATTAAATCAGTTGGCTTTGCAGCCGGACTCTGTTGTGGACGCCGGTGCAGCTTGCTTATTGCGGCGTTTGTAGAACTTGCCGACAAAAGCGTCCACAACACTTCCGCCGTCCTGGAGAAACAGCTCGTCCTCGAGCTGGAACGTCGGATGCGACTCCTTGAAGGTCTCAAGGCGCTCCCAGGTGGCCTCCGAGTCGGGACGCCCCACCCATCGCACAAGCAGCTCCCATGTGCCACGGTTGAGCCGCGCGCGAGCGATGGATGCCGGAGTGGGAATCACTCAACCGCGAACCATGGGTGGAAGGGGCGCCATGAGAGGTGGTGGATCGCCATGGTACGGCTTGAGGAAGGCGACGTGGAAGACGTCGTGGATTTTGGCCTTGGGCGGAAGCCGAAGACGATAGGCCACCGGGCCGATCCGTTCCACCACCTGATAAGGGCCGTACAAGCGAGGAGCAAGCTTGCCTCCGGACTTGTCAGTGATGCCAGCAGCCGAGCGGTGGTGAAGGCGCAACCATACCCAGTCATCCTCCTTGTACTGAACGTCTCGGTGTTTGGAGTCATAGTATTGCTTCATGTGATCTTGCGCATGGAGGAGACGGTCGCGGATGTCGGTCAAGAAGGCGTCGCTATCGATCAACTGCTTGTCGAGGGCCGCAACACGTGCCAAGCCGGGCTGATAGCTGGCGATCGTCGGAGGCGGGCGACCATAGATCACCTGAAACGGGGTCGTGTGTAGAGCCGTCTGGTAAGACGTGTTGTAGCAGTACTCCGCCCATGGAAGCCATTGCAACCAGCTGCGTGGACGGTCGTCAGCAAGGCATCTTAGGTAGACTCCCAGAATGCGATTCGTCACTTCGGATTGGCCATCCGTTTGTGGATGGAATGCGGAGCTCAGACGAAGTTCGACCCCAGCGAGAGTGAAGAGCTCTGTCCAGAAGACGCTGGTGAAGACCGGGTCGCGATCGCTCACGATGGAGCACGGAATCCCATGAAGCCGGACGATGTTGTCGAAGAAAACACGGGCCACCGAAATTGCCGTGTATGGGTGACTGAGGGCGATGAAGTGGGCGTACTTCGAGAAGCGATCAACCACCGTAAGCACCACGGATTTTCCGGCCACCTTGGGAAAACCCTCGACAAAGTCAAGAGCGATGTCTGCCCAGACCGAGCTCGGTACGGTCAGAGGCTGAAGAAGACCGGCTGGGTGAAGATGATCCGTCTTGTGTTGCTGGCACACGGAGCAGCCCTGCACAAATTCACGCACCAGCCGATTGGAATGAGGATTATAGAATGAGGCTCGGAGACGATGCAGCGTCTTCTGTACTCCTTCATGCCCGGTGCCATGGGCCGTGGCAAGAATTTGTGGCCATAGCGCCGAAGAGTCCGGCACGTAAATGCGGCCGCGGTGCAGGACAAAATCGTCGACCACGGTCCAGGCGGCGCCTGCACTATCTTGCGCAATCTCTGAGCGTTTGGCGACCAGCTCGGGAAGATTTGCCGCCTCTTGCCGAAGATCGTCGAACAGCTCCAAGTCAGGATGGGAGATAGCACACGCAGCCAACGCGGTAGTGTCCTCATCCCGGCGAGACAGGGCATCAGCAGCCGTGTTCAAACGGCCGGGACGGAATTCCACCTGGAAGTCGTACCCAAAGAGACGGCTCACCCATGTATGCTGCGGAATTGTGGAGAGACGCTGGTCGAGAAGGTACTTGAGGGCGAAGTGGTCCGTGCGCACAATGAAGGAGCGTCCCCATAGGTAGGGGCGCCAATGGCGCACCGCCTTGACCAGTCCTATGAGCTCGCGCTCATATGCTGCAAATTTGGCATGCTGCAGTGCGATGGCCCTGCTGAAGAAAGCTATGGGACCCGCGCCCTGGTGGAGAACGGCACCGAACCCCGAACCTGAGGCATCGCAGTCGACGGTGAAGGCCTTGGAGAAGTCGGGAAGCTGCAAGACAGGGCCGGAAGTGAGGGCGGCCTTCAGCCCCACCGACGCGCCCGAGGTCGCGAGACCAGTAGCGATCTTTCTTGAGTGCGATCAACGGGCGGCTATTGTGCCGTAGTTGTTGATGAAGCGGCGATAATAACCCGTGAGGCCAAGGAAGCCCCGCAGCGCCTTGAGAGTACGGGGTTGAGGCCATTGCTGGACGGCCTCCACCTTGGATGGATCCATGGCCACTCCATCCCTAGATATAACGTGGCCCAAATACGCCACGCTGCGTTCGGCGAAGACGCACTTGGAGCGCTTGAGGACGAGCTTGTGAGCGCGGAGGGTGGTGAAGACGGCCCGCACATGTCGCAAGTGATCCGACCACGATGAACTGTAAATCAAGATGTCGTCGAAGAACACGAGTATTGACCGGCGGAGGAAAGGCCGAAGGATCTCGTTCATCAATGCCTGGAATGTCGAGGGCGCGTTGGAAAGGCCGAAGGACATCACGACAAACTCGAAGTGTCCATGATGTGTGCGGAACGCCGTCTTGTCGATGTCGTCCAGGTGCATCCGGACCTGATGATAACCGCTGCGGAGATCCAACTTGGTGAAGAACGTGGCCCCTTTGAGCTCGTCAAGAAGCTCGTCGACGACCGGAATCGGAAAAACGTCACGGACTGTTTTGGCGTTGAGGGCGCGGTAGTCGACGCAGAAACGCCAGCTCCCATCCTTCTTGCGCACCAATAGGACAGGAGAGGAGAACGCCGACGTGCTGGGCCTGATGATGCCTTGGCGCAGCATCTCAGCGCATTGCTTCTCGATCTCGTCCTTGAGAAGTTGTGGGTATCGGTATGGACGCACTGCGACCGGTGGAGTGCCGGGTAGCAGCGTGATGCAGTGGTCCAGGTGACGTTGTGGTGGTAGTCCGGTCGGTTCCGCAAAAAGGTCAGAAAACTCCGTCAGGATGAGCGACATCAAGTCCTGTTGTCCCATGGAATTGAGCTGGGGCGCGGTTGACGCATCCAAGCCATGCCATTTGACACGGTGAGCGTCGCGCCAGAACGCCATAGAATGTTGCTCAAAGTCCCAGAGTATGGGACCGAGCGTCTTGAGCCACCGGTAGCCGAGGACCGACTCGTAGTCGTCAAGTGGTAAGACGTATAGATCGATGCCGAACCGCTCCTCACCGATGATCACCGGAACTTGCTGACAGACGCCTTCCGAAGGAACACGGTCGCTGTTGGCCACGCCCACGGTGAGGCCTGGGCGCGGCTCTGGCACCAGGCCGAGGCGGCACGCCGTGGCGGATGCCACGAAGGAGTGGGTGGAGCCGGAGTCAACCAAGGCGCGTAGCTGCTCGGGCCCGATGGACACCAGCAGACGCATAGTGTCTGCCGTGGCGATTCCGGTTAGGGCGTGAAGAGAAATTTCGACGTCTTCGTCAGAGCTTGAGCGCCTGCAGGCGGCATGCTTTTCAAAGGGGCCGGCGGGGTCTGAATCGGTGCTTTGGTGGTCAGGACCGGTGAACGCATCGCCCCTGCTGCCGCCGTGTGCGCCGAACGCTGAGGCGGAAAGGGGCGCGGAGGAACACGGACGGTGCCGCGGTCGTCGTCGTCGTCATCTAGTTCCAGGCGACGCTCGAAGGCGCGCGCAAGACCCATGGCATCATCAAGAGACTCCGGATTCTGGAGCTCCACATCAGTCTGCAGAGGATTGCGGAGGCCGGCCGTGAAGATGTCAATCTGCTGCTGCTCCGTGACGTCTCTGCAGCGGGCCAACAAGGTAAGGAACTGCGCCTGATATTCCTCCACGGTGCTGGTGCGCCGCAGTTTCATGAGGGCGCCGAGAGGATTGCTGCGCTGCGGGGGACCGAACCGGCGTTGAACCTTCTCGACGAACTCCGGCCAGGTGGGGGCGCCCCGGTTCTGCTCCAGGCGGTAGTACCAGTCCTGGGCGGCGTCCTCCATGTAGAAGGAAGCGAGCCACACCTTCTCCTCCGGTGGTGTGCGCTGTTGTCGAAAGAATTGCTCTGCTTTGTGAAGCCAAACCACCGGATCCGCAGTGCCGTCGTAGCGCGGAAATCGAAGCTTGTGGGTGTGCTGATGGAGGGGAAGCGGAGGCGCAGGCGCAGGCGGAGGAGGCGCCGTGTCTTTGCCGCTGTGGGAACCGCCGGATTCGATCTGCTCAGATTGCAGTCGATTGACAGCCACGGTGAGCCGGCTTTGGTCGCCCTTCATCGTCGTCAGTTCGGTCTTGATGGAAGAGAGTTCGGCGAGGATGGCTGTCATGGCGGCCTTGAGATCGGAAACGGAGTCGCCCATGAGCAGGCCGAAGGACCAGAAGTCTAATACCAAAGATGTTGTGGTAGATTAGAAGCAAGGGAGTCAACGTACTCTCCCTCCATAAGGAGGCTCTGAGTAATCTCCTGGATGCTTTATTAATTCTCTTGTTGCCCGTATCAATCAGGGCTTACAGATATAAATAGGCCCTTAGGCCTTTATCTCCTAAAAGAACTCTTCTCCTTCTCAAACTAGGACTCTAATCCAATCTTAACCAGACTCTAATGCAATCTTAACCAACTTTGGAGATTAAATCAGTTGGCTTTGCAGCCGGACTCTGTTGTGGACGCCGGTGCAGCTTGCTTATTGCGGCGTTTGTAGAACTTGCCGACAAAAGCGTCCACAACATGCACATTGCACAAAAGCTTTAATTGGTAAAATCTAATATGTCCACATTATTATTATGTACACATAAATTAAATGGGCCCTATCTTACCAAATTTCAGTGTATCTTTGAATGTACAACACAGCATTGCATCATCAAGATAGAATTGCATCATCCTATCTTTGTCATATTTCCATTTTTGTGAGATCTCATCATCCATGGCTATAAGAAGAGATGATGCATTTGGATCTGTAATTCTGTATCCTCTTCTCGATTTGCTGTTGCTTGCTTCCTTGAATGTTTATTCCTGGAGACATGGGGATCCTCAAGGTGTCAAGTTTGTGCTTCCTGCTGCTCATACCACTCCTATTAACTTCCGGTAAGCCTCATCTGAAAATTTTGATCTGCAGCCTGTGACACCTTTTTGCAAGTTTCTATTCATTCACCGATCAAATGTAGGACTCATAGAAGGCTCAAAAGTTCCTGTATTTTTCTACGTCTGTGATAAGAGTTTAAGTTGTCCCAAAAGTTACTGACGGATAGGGAAAGAAACAGATGACATGTCAAATCCTGTATTGGTCCATAAAAATAAACAGATGTGTCACAAGACAAGAAAAATCATTCGGGCCTTACCTGCTTGATCTTTCTGCCTTTTTTCTTTCTAGATCACTTTAGGGTCTGATGCACAGTTACAATGTATGTCAATGTCCTCGACAAATCTTGTAAATTTTTTCAAGGATTCCACACTGCTGATCGTTTATGATCTGACATACTGTTCTTACCATTGGTAAGAGAATGCAACAATCTTCTATGTCTAGCTGCAACTTTTTTTTTTTGTAGGCTCTGAAGCCAGTAGTTGCCATGGTTTCTTCAGCAGGACATACCCAACCCTCTTCTGCAAGAAAAGGCCATGCATTGAGCACTGCCAAAACGAGGGTGCCCCCGGAGGGGAGTGCGTCTTTTTCCTCTTCTTTATGCGCTGCATCTGCACGAAAGAATGTCGCTGAAACCTGCTGCTGCTTCTGGATGTAATAATAATAAGAGCATAACGCAGACTATCAATGTTCAATTTGAGAGGTTAAGGTTGTAACAGATGCTCATATATTTGTCATATGTCTCCTCACAGATTTGCCTGATATACTTATTCTTACAAATGTGTTTTATTCCGCAGTCTTTGAAGAAGAGTTTAATGTTTTCTTGTCTAGTGCCTGCCATTTTATTTGCGCTTGTTATGCGAGACAATTGAATGGACGCAGGAGTGACTCCACTTGGAGTGTAATGCTAGGCGACATCTGTATCTTTAATTTGTTACTGTTGTCTTGCGCGTGCAATGTTATGTGTTGCTTGCATTTGTTTTGTGCAATCCAGCGACCCGGTTGTTTTTCCTTCAGGCAGCATCCGATAGTGTATATCGCATTCTTGCAGAGATGGATACCATATTACGTTTAAATTTGTGGCATGGAACAATTTTAGCCTTGCATTTTGCTGTGATGTGCAGCTCAACACTAGAATTTACACCAAGCAATACAAAGGTAAAATGACAATACAAATCGCCATATCTTACTGTTCATCCTTATCATTTTCCTAACCGTTGGGTATCTTTTGTTGGTTCTGGCTAGCATGCAAGCTTTGTTTGTGGCATGGAACAAGTAATGCAAAGCCAACATATTTAATTGGTAAAATAAATATAAGACGTCTACATTATTATCTATGTATGTATGAATTAATTGGGCCATATCTTCATCGAGTTTCAGAATGTCTTTCAGAGTACAGCATAGCATTGCATCATCTAAGATGTCTGCATTATTATCTATGTATGAATTAAATGGGCCATATCCTTATCAATTTTCAGAGTGTCTTTCAACGTATAGCACAGAAGTGCATCATCCAGATAGAATTTCATCATCCTATCTTCGACTTATTTCCAATTTTCGGAGGACTCTCACCATCCATGGCTATAAGAAGAGATGGCGCCAATCTATTTGTATCTGTACCCTCTTCTCTACTGTCGCTTGCTTCATTGTCTGAAAATTTTGATCTGCGGCTCGTGACATCTTTTAAAGGTACTATTCATCCATCGGGCGCCTTTTTAAGTGTTGCTCAATGTTCTATTCATTTGCTGGCTTGAGCCTGACTACTGCAACTTTTTCTCTGCAGGCTCTAAAGCCCAGAATTGCAACCTACTTCTATTTCACGTCTTAGGCACAATGAGTCTATACGTAAAAGGGGTATTGAAGTATAAGTGAATTACTCATCTTTTATTATTAGCTTAGCCTTTTAGATGAACTGGTTGGTATATACAGTTTAATAAGTAGATATACACATATTTAATTGTTTATTGGGCTGTCTAATCTGTGAGAGACAGAGAGAGGGTACTTGATGCAATGACGAGCAGCACAAGGAGCAGGAAGCACATCAATGGCTTCTGCGTCGCCATCTGATCTGTGTTCTTGGGCTGAACAAGGATAGAGCATGTGGCCTGCATTCCCCGGGCTTTTAAATTCGAATTAACGAGCCAAGCCGTATACGCAGTAGAATGTCACTCTTACCTTACCACTGTATCTGTATTTGACCTGTCGATCTCTAACATTACTGTTTTCTTTTTTCTAGAGCCATCTAAACCGTTGACCGATATCGCAAACAAATTCATTTTTCATTCTACATACCGAATTAAGCAGTACAGTGGATGCAGGTCTCAAGTTTTTTTTATTGGAAATGTTGTATTTGTTATAAATACTAATAATTTCCTTCTTGTTTTGAGGCATGTACTAGATTTTTATTGGAAATGTTGGATTTGTTACAAATACTAATAATTCCCTTCTTGTTTTGAGGCATGTACTAGTTCATCTATCAGCAATTTTGGAGGGCGAAGAAAGCAAAGCATTTATACTATTTACTTCTATGGTGCTTGAAAGGTGGAGTACTACGAGTTATTAACACTACAAAAATATCAGCTGTTGATTATCTAAAGAGCAACTTAGGTATGGTAGAATTTTTGTAAACATCGATATTTTAGTAGTAAATTACTAACTGCTCTAAATCATCAAATACCTTGCCATTCCGGTTGCTCCGGATGTTTAATTCCTCTTCTTCTCCCTTTAATTCTGCCGTTAATTCTGGGTTGCTCCAGGTGACCTAATTGCTCTTCTTCTACCTTTAGTTATGCCATTGACAACCATGATTAAATCAGCCACACGTCCAAACAGGAGGAATTGACGGAGAGGCCTTGTGGAGATGATGCAACGATGAGCTTGTAAATTACCCAAATACTACGTAAATATACCAAAAGGTTCACTGCTATGCTTGGCTGTGGCGTCGTAGGCTTGGGATTGGCATCATCGCCGCCATTAATCAACAAGTGTTTTTTTTCCTCTTTGCCGTTAGAAAGGATAAGCACTACCTTTCCAATTCTCTCTCTATTTTTTGGGGTGTGTGAAATTACCTACCTAACCTTCTAGCCTATTTTAAGTAGTACCTACCCCACTTAAGTATCTTCTCATAGATACCTTTAATTATAGATCATTGGATTACAACTGATGGATGGACATCAGGGCGCCCAAGCACCTTAGAACAAATGCATGATTAGTTTTGAGACGATAAGCTTATGCCTGAGAATTGCTCCAGGATACATGTATAGAACAATAACACCGAGTAGTTCCTTGATGACCTGTGGGCCTCTACGAATGTCTGATAACTGGGTATAAAACAAAGCAGAAATTTAATCGAAAGCTTCCATCAACTAGTTGATAGTATTCCAATTCCTACTGCCTTCCATTCAACTGGTCTGTTTTTTTATCTTTTTGCTTCAACTTATGGCTGCGGTTTATGATTTTTCGCTATTCGTGAGTGTAAAGTACGAAATAAGAGAAGCTCACATGCAGTTCTGGCCAATATAAATGAAATCATTACAATATGTACTACAATTAATTTGTAAATCCCATCTAGAAAAGATACTTCGTTTAAAAGCTAGTTAATATAGAAAAGCCGAAAAATAGCTTTTAAAAACCGAAAAGAAAGGCCTAAAGAATCTTCACAAATTTTGGGCTACAAAAAACTTCAGTAGTTACAAATACATGATCATTGACAATACAAACTAGGACTATAACAAGCTGCATTTATTGCATGCAAAGAGATAATCACCCACAATGCAACCTAAAGCTATAATGAATACAAATAAACCCTATGAATTTGTATTGACAACTAGTAACTGCACACTGATACAGATATTGAAGCCTAGCAAAGAGATGTCCCTGGTCACACTAGCAATTGAACAATCTTGGCTACTTTGACTGCACTTAGCCCTGTAAGTTAACACCTTTCCTCCCTGTAAGTTAACGCAAAACTTGCCTAAAGCAATCACTAGCTGAAGAGTAGTAGCTCTTTTGTCAGGATTTTGTCCAAGTCAGACATTTTCATGGATAATGTTGTCAATGTTTCCCCCAGAGTAGCATCTTGCTAAACGCTTTCTCCTTTCAACACCTTCTGCACCAGCTTCAGAATCTCTGTCACCTAAAAGCATTATGAAAAAGATTATGTACACTAGAATCTTGACAGCAAATTAAGAACATGTCCAGAACAACAACAAAAAAAGTAGAACTGATCAGGAAAATTTATGGAGTAATTGTCTCACCCCAGGGTAATGCTTCAAAACAGGAGAATAATGGTCAAGTGCTATATAGATTTTCTCAATAACACTTAGAAGGATGTCAACCTCATCACCGAGTATATCAACCTGAGTCACATTAGGAAAAGAAACAGAATGTCTCGTTACACAAATAAAATGAATAGTTAACAAACAAAGAAGTCTCATTGAGGTTGTTAGAAATAATCTTGACTTCGATTCCTAGACGTGGTAGAGTCCGTTTTCGAGTATAATTCAAGTTGAAATTGTGTTCAACTTGAAGTCCGAATACGTATACGAGTAGGAGATTATTAGCCTTTATATTGAGAAGGCATATACCTAATTTTGTAAGCGTAAGAGGAGAAGCAAGGAAAAAAGGGAGCAAATAAGAGAATAGAGAAATTTAGAAATTCTCCTGTGTTCTCTCAATTTATTTATGATGTGTGTGTTTTCTCCTGGATCAAAGTTTTTAACAGAGATGAATAAAAAGTATCCTGCTTTAGTGGCTACATTCTAGATTTCACATTTTGGTGCAGACAGGATGTGGAACAAGCATCGTGTCAGTTTTCTTAAGAGATAAGGATAAATAATTAATAATGAGACATTCCTTGCTAATTTTCACTTCAGACTGTAGAGGCTACTTCGTTGTTTTTACATCAATCCCAACTTTGACCATTACTTGGAATTTCATTCACCTTGCGTTTGAAACTCCACTAATCCACTTGTGTGGCAAATGTCGAATGTAAACCAAGCATCATGTGCAGCTTAAAAGAAAAAAATGGGACAACATTAGAAGAAATAAGGCTAACCTCAGCTTCTGCTTTCCGTAGATTCGAACATTTAATCTCGAGTATCTGCTTATACCAAAATTCTTTTTTCTTTAATACAACAACTTGCTGCACCAGTGGGTTGAACTGACAAATTATACTAGTCAACCTGCACGGAAATTAAAAAAATAACAATTCAATCCTGTATGTGGAAATATGAAGTAGAGAAACACAAGTAGCTAGCCTTTACTAACATGCAGATACTTGCAATAAATTAAGTGATGACTAGACATGGAAGTGAGCTTAGCCGAGCAAGTGTGGCTCTAACAAAACAAACAACAATAGCAAAAGAGGAAAGGATACTAATTAATTTACGTACCTAATTTCATTTCTTTTCATACTCTGTGCTAATCTGTTTTCGAAATCGCTGTATGCTTTAGACAACTTCTCCATACTAACAAGAGCAAATTCTAGGTGCCCTGCCTGTCCCCTATGTCTGTCAATGCACGGTGCTGATGTTTTCTTCATTTCCCGAACAGTGGCATCAAGTGAGGCATTCTGTTCTTTGGCTTCCTCCAATGCAATAGACATGGAAGTTAAGTTTTCAGTCAGCCCATGTATCTCTTGTTTGCATACATGAATTTGCTGCAAAGCCTCGTACAGACAGCTTTTCATTGAATTGGACTCACCCCTGGACTCTAGTATCAGCAATTCTTGTTCGCACACTTTCTCCCTAAACATTGTAAGCTCATCATTAACCAAGTTGACTTGTTCATGGTGCTGCATTAATGTTGATCCTGCAATTGATACAAGTTGGTCATTTTCATACTTGAGTTTCTGTCTATCTTCATACATCATACTTAGCTGCTCTTCTTTTTCTATAAGCAACTCTTTGAGGAAGGACTCCTCCTGGTTTCTATCATCAATTTTATTCTCATAGTTACCAAAAATTTCTCTTAACATAGACACCTCCAATATATCTTTCAAATGGCTCTCAATCTTTAGATCTTCAAGTTCATCGCTAAGCTTCTCGACTTGATTCAAAAGTCTTGCCTCTGACAGTGAGTGCTGCGCCATTTTGCTCTCTGCATCCAACACTTGCGAAGAGAGGTGCTTAGCCTCCTTGCTTATGTCAGCAAGCAAACCTCGAAGATGTTCATTTTCATGTAGTAAAGAACCAATTCTGTCCTTCAATATGCATACCTCATCATTCTCGTTATAATCAAAAGAAGAGTTGTCTTTCCTCGAGGTAATTTCATCCAGCCTTGATATAGTCTGAAGCAACTTTGATTTAATGAATTCAAGCTCCCTCTCTTTCCTAAAAGGCAACGAAGCTCTATCTTTTGCAAACTCCCTTTTCAGTCTAAACAACTCCTCTGTCTTCTCGTGCAATTCGGACTCATGCTGTCTTCGCAATTTTAGCCATTCCGATTTCAGAAAATTCGTAATTTCATCACTTGGCATGTGCTTCAAGAGGGAAAAGTCCGGGATATCAAGCACGGGCTCACTAGACTCAGTAGCATTGTCCACTACAAGAGGCTCATTATCATCTTTAATCTTCAAAAAGTTCAACTCTTCGACTTTCTCGAGACTAGTATGGGAAGGAAGCGTGCCAGATTCTGAAGCTGCTACAGCACTCAAAATACTACTAAGTTCATCCCGCAGTGCGGCTATCTCAGAAATCTTTTCCTTCCAATTCTTGTTCAAGGTGCTCATACAGTTCTGATGCTCCCATAGCTTCATCTCAAACTCTCGATGCAAGTCGCTAGTGTATTTCTGGATCATGAAGTTAGAGACCTCTTTCTGCAGTTCATACTCCAACTGGTGAAAGGTTGCAAAAACATGGAAGTTAGTAATAATGAAGGCAAAGTTTAGTCATTCAACATTCGGAATTCCAAGAAAAAAAATGTGCATAGAAGTCAGATACAGAGCTTCTATAAGGAAAACGGTTAATGGTATAGCAAATGTAATGCAAGGAAAATTTACAAATTTGAGGTCCAAACTGCTTGGAAACAAGATAAAAGGTGATATTTTTCTCCCAAAATTGGCAGAAACCAAACAATGCCGACTGATGTTGACCATAAAGAGGCCCCAAAACCAAGTCCAAATGCGCAGCGACAGGACGCTAAAGTAACTCTTTTTTCTCCTTTAAGTAAATTTCACGCTAAAAGATTGCAACTTTCTACAGAATCTACTACATTCCAAACCAGTTCCAATAATTATCCCCAAATCATCTACCACAGACATGTCCGCAACACAGCCACCTCACTCAGGAAACGAAACAAGAACTGAAGAACAGAACTGAATAATACCAATTCCACTACACCAAACGCAGAACCAGAACAAAAATCCTAACCAGGAGCAACCGACCGACTGAAGAACCAGGAAACAAGAAGGACATGGTTGCTATTCCACCCAATTCGCCTAGGAGGGGAAGGGGTAATTTGAACAACTCACGGATTCGGCCGCCTCCATGTCCACGGAGGTGGATGCCGCGCTCCGGCTCGACGCCAAGAACAAGGGCAGGAGTGGGAGGCCTCCTCTGCAACTCGGATGCAACTCCCCCTCGGCCTCAGCCCTCAGGCGCGGGAAACCAAAACCAAATCCAAAAGAGGGAAAGCAAGATTGAAGGAAAGGAAAGTAGGAGCGTAGTGCGCTTTCCAGTAAAGGCGCCTCCTTTTTCGCTGCCCGTTCGATTCCTCCTTGTCCCTGCCCCTGCCCCCCTGGCGCTTAATTGGCACAGAACCAGAGGCCAGAGGCGAAGAAGTGAAGAACAGGTTGCTCTTGCTGCAGTTGCAGTAACCGTCCGTGGAGAGCGGTTGGGTCCGTGGAGAGGGGTTGCTGGCTTGGTGCTTTGGTGTGGTAAGTGGTAACACGCGACGCGCACGCTGGGCCAGGGGCGGAGACGGTGGCGCTGGCAGGTCGGGTCTGCGAGGTTTGGTCTCCGGGACAGCGCGTATTAGCGAGGGGATTAGCTGGTGGTTTGTCGGGGTTGACACTACAAAAAAGGAGGAGGGGCAGTTGGTGGTCGCTGCCTTCTCCGGCGCGGCGCCACTCTACTCACGGGTTACCTGCTCCACTGCTTTGAGATTCGTGACACCTTTTCCCTTCCTCTCCTTTCGCTAGTAGCAGCATGTATCCATCTTTCTTTTCTTTTCCTTTTTTTTTTGCTTTCAGCTGTATAATTATGTAGGTGTTTATGTATTAACTTTGCTAATACTAGTACTCAAGTGGTTGAGGTAATAGGTTTTGAGGCCTATTTCCTGCCTTAATTCAAAGGCTCTGCATCTCTCTCTCTCTCTCTCTCTCTCTCTCTCTCTCTCTCTGATATATCGAATGTTTCAACTCTCAGCTTTTTGAGTTGAAGTGGAGCTGAAAATGGTCAAACATTAGGCGCCACAGCTACTACTACTGCTCCATGATTGTTTAAGGACTCCATTTGATTTGTAGTGGAGTTAGCTCAGTCTTTCCAATGCTTTACAGTTAAGCTCAATCATTAATTCGTTATCAATCAAGCATTAATATTGCTAAGCTCGATGCAAATGTTTCTGTGCGCCTCTTCTAGTCCCTACAAAACAAACAATAAAAGAGTTTAAAAAAACAAAAGAATTAAAAGGTATTACTTAGCATCTCCTCTTAAATAAATGGGGAAAACAAATGTAATACCACAACCAAAAATATATGCAGAATGGAAGCATTAGAGGTAAATACGGGTTTTGCCGTCAGGCCCATCGACTTTTAACATGTCAATTCAGTATCGCTCGCAGAGGTTCCCAGACCATCCCAGGACGGTCGGCACCGTCTAGAGAGCCGAGTAGCACCCTCAGAGGTTCCCGGACCGCCTAGGGATAGTCGGCACCGTCTCGCGACGTGGGTTCTCGTCATTCGGCAGAACTCATATGCTTACCTTGTGCCGATTTACCGCTGCAGTAAAAGAAACCCCAAAGCCAGCACAGCATTGGACCAAAATGCCCTTGGGCAGTCAAGCATGTGAGAAGGGCAAGAGATTTTTCATGAGGCGATTCGGTCATTTCACGTATGCAATGGCAGCCCCAACCCCGCCCATATAAAGCCAAAGACATCGTAGCAAGCCTCATCTTCTCATCTCTTCTCTCGATCGGGATAAGAACAAAGCCAACCGAAACACACTCTATTTCCTTCTCACTGCCAAGCCAAGAAGCCAATACGAGCTCATCCTCCAAGCTCTCCACAGAGAAGAGGAGCCCAAGAGGAGCAAAGGAGCGGCCGGCCATGACGGCAAGGGAAGCGAGGAGCAAAGGAGAGGGGTGGCCCGGGACAACAAGGAGCCACCCGAACCTCAACCTCACCCACGCCAACTCTTCTTCTAGCTCGGCGATCGGGTAAGTCTCACCTTCCATCTGCAGGAGCGAGCCAACGAGTAGCGATGGGGCGAGGCCGGTGCCGTTGGCCGTGGGAGGCGAGGTGGTCGACGGCCGATGGCCACTGGCTGGAACCAGGACGGCGCCCACCGGCCGTGCCGTCCGGTGGCGTTGCGACACCCCACCACCATGCGCGCATAGGGAGGCGACCGGCCGGCGGAGTTCAGCCGGACCGCCGTGGTGGCCGGATCTAGGAGCCGCCGCCAAGCCGAAGTGCGAGGCGTGAGGAGACGCCGACGCCGTGGAGGCGGCCGGTTTGGGAGGAGGCGCCGCGGCGCCAGATCCATGGGCCAAGGCCCCGCACCGCTAGCCACCGAGAGGAGAGGGAGGCGAACGGAGGCGAGGGCGGCGAGGGGCCGCCGGCGGTGGATGGGGGGCGGCGACGCCATGCGCCGTCGCGCCACCCCGAGCCAGCCGACGAAGAGAGAGAGAGGAGAAAGGGAGAGAGTGGGGAGGAGAGGAAGGTAGGGGCGGCGGAGGCCGCCGGCGTCGAGCATTGCTGCGCATTGCAGCTGCGCCAAGGCGAGGCCGGTGAGAGGGAGGATGCCCATTCGGCCAAAAGAAATGAGGAAAGAGAGAGTGTGTGGTTTGAGGCATGAGGCCAATCGGCCATAAACAAAATGAAGGGCGATTCGCGCGCGAGGAAGCGAGGAAAAAAAGAAAAGGAAGAAAAGAGAGGAAAAGAAGGAAGAAAAGAAAAGAGGAGAAAAAAAAAAAAAAAGGAAAAAAGGGGTGGTCCTGCGCGCGGGACCTTGACCCGTGCATTCTACGCTCGAGTCGAATCGGTAGCGTAGAATCGTTGGTATTCGTTGAAGCTCGGATTCATTTCCGTTGAGACGGGTTGGTTTGTGCGCAGTGGAGGTCCGGTCGGAGCCGTCCCGCGTCATCCGAGGCTAACCGAGCAAGTGCATGGTAGAGCGGTAGACCGTGGGTTTCATAATTTATGTTATGCTTTCATGATACGATGGTGCTTATATGAAAACGTGATGTCTACATGGCATGATGTTGCATGAAAATGATGGTAATGATGATGGAGTAAGGTAAGCGGCGATGCTCACCTGCTAATGATGTTAATGATGAGCATGATTATGATAATGGACATATGCATTTGCATCATGTGCACTCAAGAGTTAGGGCGGTGAGAAAGTCTCTAGCTACGAGTAAAGCTAGTTGACTAATCCGAAGCGCTCTTGAGTAAGACCTACTTCGGTAGGCCTCCACGGGAGTGGAGGGTCCGTGCCTATGAGGGCGGGCCCACGATGGGTGAACATCGACGGTGTTCACTCAAGAAGACCGTATTTGCAATGCGAAGAGCAAAAGAGCATGTAGAGTAATGATGCATCGCATTGATGGCATGACAATGTTTGGCTAAGAGGATGACGAAACGAACGTGATGATTTATGTGGATTATGTTTTACTTATATTGGTAGTGTCTAGTGTTCTATTATGTACTTGCTGAGTCAGTGGACTCAGCTTTGCTTTGTTGATGTTTTTAGGTGACCGTTGGGGACGACATGCGCGGTGGAGTAGCACATGGATAAGCGCACGAACCAAAGCTGACACTCTTGTATCACTTTGTCAGAGTACTTAGCTTCTACTAGGTTAGAGTAACTGCTAAAAATGCTATGATGTAACTAAACGCAGCACAATAAATAAATTTCGGGTTGGTTTTAAATTCTGCTGACGTTGATGAAATGGTAAGAGTTGTAGAGGTGGTAGCATCTTGGCCCAGACAGTGGGCGGGGTGTTACAGTTGGTATCAGAGCGGGCGTTAGGTCCGTTGTTAAGAATTTTGGAAATCTAGGTGAATTATTCCACTAAAACTTGACTTAGGCCTGATAACTAAATTAAAATTTGACACACTGGTGCACCATAGGACGGGGAAAGGGTCTTACATTGCATTTACGCTTTCGCAATCTTGATGTTGATATGTGCTGTTGAAATGGATGGTTGTGGGCTAGCTATGTGATTGGCTTTCTGTCTTGAACAGAGATGCCGAGAGCTAGAGAACGCGAACGTGTGCACAGTAAGATGGGATTGGGTTAAGCATTGCATTTTCACTTCTGTTAGTCATGTTGTTGATTTGCAATGTTTGATGTTGATGCTTGTGAGTTGATAGCAAGCATTTGAACTTGTTATTTGTGTGTCCTACGGGACTTTGCCGTGAATGTGTCATGCACCGATGCAATCAAGACTGAGATCGTGGCCATTGGAAAGGCCAGGTCATGTTGCCAATTGTGGCATTGAGGCAGTGATGTTTTGCTTCAGTTTCGGGAAGTTGGTTCCCTTTGGTTAGCAACTCGTTGAGTTGTTTGGTAAATACCCGATAGTGGGGAGTGTTCCATGCAAGTATAGTTTTCGAGAGAATTTTGATTATATGAATGATTGGAGTAACTTGCATGATGAGACCAATACTTTTTTAGAAAAGGCAATATCCAATAGTGGTTGAAGTGTTGGATTAGGCGTATGTGGGATATGGTGGTTAAAGTAACAAGTTGGTAGGACGTGGTATTCTAAATTGTGAGAACCTAGGAGAGTAATTGACTTTAGTTATGTTTGTGGGATTGAAGTTGAGTTGAACCCAATGAGGATTCAGTAGTAACATGAGAAGTAGCGGTGTAAAGCATATCCATTTCTGTTTAATAGTGGGATTTGAATTATTGGTGAACCAGTTGACGATTATAGTAGCGTAGACTGTTGAGCCACAATGAATGGCGGGTATCATGATGGTCCCAATCAATTAGCCCAATCGTGCAATCTAGGCATGCTAAGAAGTGTGCTAATTTATTATTTTGGTGGAAAATCCCTCATGGGGTTATCCTTTCAATTTGATAATAGCGAAGAATGTTAAAGCTCATCCGCTAATCCCGCACCATGATTGATTATTATAATCATGACCAATGTTTTGGAAGATTCTAATAGTTGTAAAGTTAGAACTCTATTGGGATTAGTTGGGCGAATAAGAATGAGGACCTTAATGTCGGATAAATCTTCCAGCTAAGTTGAATGGAGAAAAAATGTTGTAAAGTTGTGTGAGACTTAAAGTCTGGGGGATGAAGTTAATGATATTTTAGTGAGACTTGATGGCAATATTTAAGCATGAGTTGGTGGAGTGGCCACTGCATTTTGCAGGAAATCAGGTGCACACCTACGGAAGTAGAATAGACGGATTCTATGCTTAAAAGCAATTGTGGTTTTATGAAAGTACATATGATGTGTGCTAAAATCCGGATGATTGATCATCCTTAAAGTTGAGCTGGTGGAGATTAGTTAGCGCCTTGGAATGAGGTCTTCATGGGATTATTTATTGATAGTGGAATTTCTTTTTATTCAAGAGCCTTGACCACATCTTGTGGTATGTGAGCTTGATAGTTGTTATGATTGTGTTGTTTTGGTACAGTAAGGTGGTAGTGTTTGATGAATTATAGAGTAAATATGGAAGAATAAAGTATCCGGTGAGCCGTGGAAAGGTTCATGATGGGATACTAAAAGTCAATGACTTGTGTATTAGCAAATAGAGATTTGCTAATCTATGCAAGCAGTACAAGAGGTACTGGCTTGACATTGTTATGGGGAAAAGAATTTTAAATTGGTTCTATGTTGGTATTTGGAAGTAACACTTTGTGTTTTGGCATGCATTATCATTTGGGGTTCATGACTTCGAAGGATGTCATGTTCAGTTCTAATAATGATGAATGCTTGGAGGTACGGTAGGAGATCCGCATGGCTCACAGATTGATTTATGTGCATGTGTCGTGAGTGCTACCTGACTTCCCTCACTTCTGCATATGAGATTTCCCGGACGAGTGGTCCGTGGCGCTCCCGAACGCGTAAGTTTCGGGCGTACCTAGGAACGAACTCCTAGGCGTACTCAGGAATAAGTCCTGAGCGTTTCCCAAACATGTAATTTTGGTTGTCTTGAGTTGAGAGTCTAAAGTGGGCCCGGGCGCGTCAACTAGGGTAATTTAATATTTGGATTTTGTTGCATCTCTCCGTTTTCTTGGTGTTATTTGTCTAATGTGTTTATTGTGATGTGATGTTATGGCAGAGAGATTGGTTCTCTGTGCAGGCGTTGCATCATTAAAAGAATGAATCCGTGTTGGGGAGTTTTGTAGTTGTTTTGGGGAGTGAGTGATAAACTCATTCTAAAGTCTGTCTTGTTGAAGAATGGAAGTGTTGGGATTTCGTTACTGCTTTTGGATGCTTAAATTTGGTAGACTTCTTAGTTCGGAGGGATTGAAATCCCTTGCTCTCAAAATGAATGTTAAATTCATAACATGAAGCTCTATTAGGCCTAGATCTAGAGTGGGATGGTTGATATGTTGGTAATAGGGTGATAATAAAGATTTGTGTGGCTAATAGATGTCCGAGTTGATCTCATGCCATAATCACGGTGGGAAATTGATTAGGGATAAAATTGGTCTTAAAGGCGAAACCAAGGGTCGATTGTGTTTTCGCAACTAGCGTCTGTGGAAATAATGGTGACTGATGTCACATTTAAGTCAGTAAAGCATGGGTAGTGATGAGAGTATGAGGTTCGATGAAAGAGCTTCACGACTTATGTTTTGAGGTAATCATCACTAGGTGTTAAAGTTTTAGATTGCTTGATTCCAAAACATAGATCGAGGATGATACTAATATCGGAGTTATTGGAGGAGTATTGGGAACCGTGGTTTATGAGCCTCATATTTGTTGACAGCTAGTAGAGGCTAAAAGATTGAGGCAATGTTGAAGTAGAGCTATTAGAAGAATTAGTTACTCGAAGATTAATGAAATCCTAATGGAGCTTACCTCATTTTGTGGATATGAGAGGTTGGGAGTTGGTGTATGATTTGTTCTATCCACCATGTTTGGTGACCATTATTTAAAGAAGTGGTCAGGGGTGTAAACCATTACATGGGTAATTGGAATGCTTTGACATGTCGAAACATGGGAGCCTTTTATTCTTGCTAAGAGAGAGTTAGTGAGAACTATCTTTGCGGGTTTAGTCACATGGATGTGTGATCGATACTGATTTTTAAGGGACACGAAGTAAAATATTTCTTGTGTTATCGACTGTAGTGATTGGTCGATAATCAAAGGATTAAGTTGGGTTCCTCTGATTTGGGAATTCGTTCATGGCCACTTTGAGGGATAGTGGATTTAAGTGGAAAGTTGCGGTATTTCCGCATTTTACTTGTGGTCTATGCGGTTTTTGGCTAAGGTGTTATCCTTATGCCTAAAAGAATATGCTTTCTTTTCTTGGAAAAGAAAAGACTGATTTGGGGAATAGAAATATTTCGCATGGAATATGCGGCATAAAGTTGTTTGTTAGGATGAGGATTGATTTCCTATCCGGTTTTCACTCTGAGTGGATTTATAGTGATGAAATGGTTTCCTGAGAGGAAACAAATCCCCTTCTATTTTGGGAGAGGGGTTGATGTTTGTGCATGAATGAGTTGATTCTATGAATGTTGCGTGATACTTCTCTTGTAAAAGAGAAGAGCTCTCCTTGTTGCAAATAAGAGTAGCCGTGTCTCTTTTGTGCAAGCAATGAGAGTATTTTTCCTAAAGGATTGGATGGTTTCTTATGTCGAGGCATGAGAATTGAGTTTATGCGCAGAGCGCATAATATGTTTCATGTGTCGATGTTGAGAAAGCACTGGCGAGGTCCAGAGCATGAGATGGTGTTAGAACCAGTGTCCAGAAAGCAAGACCTCACCTTCGAGCCCCATCCAGTTCGTATTCTGGGGAATCAGAGAAGGTGTTGAGGCAAAAAAATGATAAAGTATGTTAAAGTGCTTTGGGCACATCAGACTGAGCGAGAAGCAACATGGGAGTTGGAGACTCGCATGCGCGAGTAGTACCCGGACTTGTTCTCCATGGGTACGAGTTAATGTTATATGTAGTTTATTACATTTTGATCATCCGTGCATATTGTTGAATGCCAGAATTCGGGGTCGAATTCTGTTAAGTGGGGTAGAATGTAATACCACAACCAAAAATATATGCAGAATGGAAGCATTAGAGGTAAATACGGGTTTTGCCGTCAGGCCCATCGACTTTTAACATGTCAATTCAGTATCGCTCGCAGAGGTTCCCAGACCATCCCAGGACGGTCGGCACCGTCTAGATAGCCGAGTAGCACCCTCAGAGGTTCCCGGACCGCCTAGGGATAGTCGGCACCGTCTCGCGACGTGGGTTCTCGTCATTCGGCAGAACTCATATGCTTACCTTGTGCCGATTTACGCTGCGAGAAAAGAAACCCCAAAGCCACAGACCAAATTGGACCAAAATGATGTGAGAAGGGCAAGAGATTTTTTCATGAGGGCGATTCGGTCATTTCACGTATGCAATGGGCAGCCCCAACCCCGCCCATATAAAGCCAAGACATCGTAGCAAGCCTCATCTTCTCATCTCTTCTCTCGATCGAGATAAGAACAAAGCCAACCGAAACACACTCCATTTCCTTCTCCTTTGCCAAGCCAAGAAGCCAATCTGAGCTCATCCTCCAAGCTCTCCACGAGAGAAGAGGAGCCAGAAGAGGAGCAAAGGAGCAGCCGGCCATGACGGCAAGGGGAAGGCAGGAGCAAAGGAGGGGTGGCCGGGGAAAGCAAGGGAGCCACCGAACCTCAACCTCACCCACGCCAACTCTTCTTCTAGCTCGGCGGTCGGGTAAGTCTCACCTTCCATCCAGAGGAGCGAGCCAACGAGTAGCGGTGGGGCGAGGCCGGTGCCGTTGAGCCGTGGGAGGCGAGGTGGTCGGCGGCCGATGGCCACTGGCTGGAACCAGGACGGCGCCCACCGGCCGTGCCGTCCGGTGGCGTTGTTCGACACCCCACCACCATGCGCGCATAGGGAGGCGACCAGCCGGCGAGTTGGCCGGACCGGCCGTGGGTGGCCGGATCTAGGGAGCCGCCGCCCGGCGCGAGTGCGAGGCGTGAGGAGACGCCGACGCCGTGAGGCGGCCGGTTTGGGAGGGCGCGCGGCGCCAGATCCATGGGCCAAGGCCCCGCACCGCTAGCCACCGAGAGGAGAGGGAGGCGAACGGAGGCGAGGCCGGCGGAGGCTGCCGGCGGTGGATGGGGGCGCGGCGGCCATGCGCCGTCGCGCCACCCCGAGCCAGGCGAAGAGAGAGAGAGGAGAAAGGGAGAGAGAGGGGAGAGGAAGGGGGGGGGCGGCGGAGGGGCCGCGGCGGCCCATTGCATTGCGCAGGCGCCTTAAGCGAGGCCGGTGAGAGGGAGGATGCCCATTCGGCCAAAAGAAATGAGGAAGAGAGAGAGTGTGTGGTTTGGAGGCATGAGGCCAATCGGCCATAAACAAAATGAAGGGCAGTTCGCCGCAGGAGGCAAAGCGAGGAAAAAAAGAAAAGGAAGAAAAGAGAGGAAAAGAAGGAAGAAAAGAAAAGAGGAGAAAAAGAAAAAAAAAGGAAAAAGGGGTGGTCCTGCGCGACAGACCTTGACCCGTGCATTCTACGCTCGAGTCGAATCGGTAGCGTAGAATCGTTGGTATTCGTTGAAGCTCGGATTACATTTCACCGTTGAGACGGGTTGGTTTGTGCGCAGTGGAGGTCGGGTGGAGCCGCCCCGCGTCATCCCGAGGCTAACCGGGCAAGTGCATGGTAGAGCGGTGAGACCGTGGGTTTCATAATTTATGTTATGCTTTCATGATACGATGGTGCTTATATGAAAACGTGATGTCTACATGGCATGATGTTGCATGAAAATGATGGTAATGATGATGGAGTAAGGTAGCGGCGATGCTCACCGCTAATGATGTTAATGATGAGCATGATTATGATAATGGACATATGCATTTGCATCATGTGCACTCAAGAGTTAGGGCGGTGAGAAAGTCTCTAGCTACGAGTAAAGCTAGTTGACTAATCCAAGCGCTCTTGAGTAAGACCTACTTGGTAGGCCTCCACGGAGTGGAGGGTCCCGTGCCTATGAGGGCGGGCCACGATGGGTGAACATCGATGGGTGTTCACTCAAAGAGTACCGGTATTTGCAATGCGAAGAGCAAAAGAGCATGTAGAGTAATGATGCATCGCATTGATGGCATGACAATGTTTGGCTAAGAGGATGACGAAACGAGCGTGATGATTTATGTGGATTATGTTTTACTTATATTGGTAGTGTCTAGTGTTCTATTATGTACTTGCTTGAGTCGGTGGACTCGGCTTTGCTTTGTTGATGTTTTTAGGTGACCGTTGGGGACGACATGCGCGGTGGAGTAGCACATGGATAATCGCACGAACCAAAGACACTCTTGTATCACTTTGTCGAGTACTTAGCTTCTACTAGGTGAGTAACTGCTAAAAATGCTATGATGTAACTAAACGCAGCACAATAAATAAATTTCGGGTTGGTTTTAAATTCTGCTGACGTTGATGAAATGGTAAGAGTTGTAGAGGTGGTAGCATCTTGACCCAGACAGTGGGCGGGGTGTTACAACAAATTATTTGGCCCCTCCTTTTCCTGTCCTTTTCTTGAAAAGCATTGGTGGTGTCTCTACTCCGTAGGATTTTTTTTTATTTTCATTTGGTCTCTTTGGTGAATGAATGGTGTCTATTTTCTTCCCTAGTTTGCTACCCAGTTTATTAGCAGTGAGTGGGTATCCGTGCTTTGACCCTTCTTGTGTGCCGTAATTAACCCCTACCCTTCCCTCTTAATTTTTTTTTTTGATGCAACGGCCGTATTTCTGCATCGAATGATTAATTGACAGAGAAACGATACTGACTAATGCTTTAGTATAGCACGAGTTTATCCGTATATATTTGATTAGCATGGTCCATGGGGCAATGATTTAGTATTATGCTAGTCCTTTTTCCCATTTAGAGTTAGCACTGGTACTTGTTTTTTTTAATGGCAAGCACATAGCCACTGAAAAACAGTTTTTATGAAAAAAAAAAGTCTTCCAATTTTTGCAGTCACTTCCTGTTCTTGTACTGTTTTAGAAATGTGGAGAAATAGGGGGCTCGACATGGTAGTAACATATTTCTCCTCCAAACAATGTTGTTGTTGTAAAACATCCGGTTTTAGCATAAATTCAGATTTAATTCTAGCAAAATATAAATGATTTAAAGCATAATATACTGTTTAAATAGCTTAGATGATTTACATATTCAATTACCTTTGTTCAACAACTATTCAATTACCAAGTCATTTTAGCAAGGCTTGTTCATAGACAGCTCAACTTGTCTCTGTCTCAACTCTGGAGAAAGTGACATCAGGACTCACCAGAAATTGCCCAAAACAAACCTGATGATACAGCCCCCAAAATGGAGCGAAAGTTCAGCTCATAAAGAAATGTCTAAACTGAAACACAATCAAGAGTATATTTCAATTTTTTTCCTGCCACATAATCGCCAACTAACCAAATTACCAATAGAGTGCATAAATCATCACTTGCAGGCTGCAGCAATCAAACCACACAATGTATGATGAGGCAATACAAGTTGCCAGCAGTAAGAAACCAGCAGCAAACAAATATCACAGGTGATAAATAGACCCCCATTATCACCAGAACAAATTGACCAGTTGTAACCAGCCATAAACAATAATATTGGGAGAGAATTAGACCAACATTATCCCAAGAACATTACAGATCGTGTGTAGCGTGTTACAGCACAGACCTGGATTATGGGAGTTTTTCACAGGATGTAATCAGGGTACAATGTTACAAGCAATAAATCTCTGATGCGAGCTTTTCGTGTATATACAGCCTACCATCTTTTTTCCCCATTTTTCTTTCCTTCTGTTCTCCAGAAAGATTACACCAGAAATTGCTACTTTGATGAACATCGACATTCCTTCAATGCCTGCGGAAGCAGAACTTATGCTGGCAACCCAGGCATGAAGTTTCGACAAACTTTCGGATGTTGATCCCTAAAACTACTGAAGTTAACACGCTACAGAGCTACCTGTGTTCCGACCATGGGACGAATAGCACGCCATCCCAGCATCTGGTCTTTTTGGGTAAAACTCATGGGGTCTCGTTGCAGAGAAAATTAATATTGGCAGTCAGATTCACTGTGCCTTTTCATTTAAGCATTCCTTTTACTTCTTATTTCTCCTTTTGGACAAAAACTAGTTCCTCACCCAGGCAAATTGTTGGTCAGTCTATTTACATTCACAAAGCCTTGTATTATTGCCTTTTCCAATGTTGTACTTAGCTGAGGCCCATGCTACTTAAATGTCATACCCTTATGATGATCTCCGCCAACTTTTTATCCCTTTTTGAGGCAGCTTGAAGGGGCTCCAACTTTTCCTACGTTTTGGGCTGTCAGAGAAGACGCCTGAAGCCAATGCCTGCTGAAGCCACAGCTCAAATTCATCTTCAGGTAACATCTCGGCGTCCAGGCTAAAGGGATACCGAGAACTGTAGGATCTTTGAGACATCCTATCTGCACCAACCATGTTTACCATAAAAGTTGGACCATGAGTGTTAGGTTTGCACTCCATTCCCTGGATAATCAGCAAAGCAAAAAGAGTTAGAAAAGTTTCCATTTTTTCCGTATGCAGATAACACTGGCCGCATCCTTTATGTATCCTCAGGGGGGAAAAATCAACTGTTGATGTGAATGCTGTATTAAGTGTAAAATGTACTTTTGGTCCTACTTGCTAGAGGGCTCAATATGGTCCTTCTAATTTATAATCGTCCAAATTGGTCCCTTTACTTTCAAAAGTGATTTATTGTTCGACCTTTTGTTAAATAGATTAGTTAAAGATTTGAGTTACCACAGCCAAAAGTTTTTATGTTGGTCGAGATGACATGGGCTTCCAATTTTGAGTGAAAAGGTCTTATTTTTCTTTGTTTGGCTTTAATAAGATTTGCCACAGATAAAGCTTTTCAACTTTCATGCATTAATATGCAAAAAGGGTCATGAGCCATATACCATGTACTATGTGTTATCTCCAATGAAGTAAGCAACTTGTTGTGGCAACTCAGTATTATATCCATCTCACTAGATTGAAGGACCAACAGAACCTATTTTCAAAGTAGAGGGAGCGATCTGGACAACTTTTTAAACTAGATGGACCAAACTGAGCCTGTGATGAAAGTAGGTGGACCAAGAGTATGTTTTACCCATGTGTAAATTATAAACACAGAAAACAGCAGAGCATAACCGTGTATATCTGGAAATGATGTCTAAGTGACATGATAGGTCATTTTGAACTACAGTCTAGTAGTCTATGAATAGAGTAAAATAATGAATGCATGCAAACCCTCTAAATAAGGAAACATAAATAAGATATGGATCATTGCACACAAGACCAAGGAATTGGACCTGAGTCATGGCATATCACTTGAGACATTCATTGCAGCGGGCGCATATTCATGTGAATAAATGAAAGCAACAAGTAAATTAAACATCAAAACATTGAGAGAGCCAGACATTTACCTGGCAGGTAGCCCACTCAGACACATCAAATATTTTACTCTCCGCACAAACAAAAGCTCGCGGTATTTCCATCTGAAGTGAACAATGCACTTTAATTTAATAGAAAGAACTGAAGAATTTGAGTCCAACAGAATAATATTGTTGGAAATTGCAAAGTACACATGCATGTTATAAAGTTGAGTAATTTCCGAATGTGTTCTATATATTCAGAACAGTTAGTTATGCAATAAAGAAATTCACTGTAGCAAATACCAGGAACGAGACAGAGGGTCAAACCCCGGCTCAAGGTACTTTGAGCATCCACCTACTTAGATATATTTTCCTTAGATGACATACAATCAGAAGCAAACATACTGGACTTGTTACAGCTCAAATGACAGAGCTTGGCCAAGCTCAAAATTAGCCTCAGAAAGTATAGAACTGGCTCAGTTTAAGCAATAAAAGATTAAAAGTAGTAAGGACCGAAGCTTGACTGTGTAAAAAGGGTCTCAACAAATTTTCTATGAACTATCTGTGTTGAGTCTTGAGTGTCAGGATTCAGAAGATTGTGCTTTCATTTACATTAAACCTCATTCTCCATTTGTTTAAAACCACTATATAGTTAGTTTCCAATAGTTAAATTCTATAAGCCCCAGATGACTGTCTATAAGTGCTTCCGTCTAAAACTGACATTGAGGTAAAATGTAATGAATTTGCATGTGATTTGAATACAAAACGGTACCTTCAAGGATGTTGAAAATCCATTTTCCACCCATCCATCTCCATCCTTGGCCTGATGGTACTGAGAACAATCCTACAACCACATAATTCACGCAAATTAGCTGTGGTGGTACTCTCTCAGTTTACAAGTACCCTAAAAGTACACAGTGGGCTCCTAACCTGACACCATCTTGCTTTTGCTTTGCTTCTCCTGGTACATATCCATAAGTGAAAATTACCACACTTTGTACACTGTATACGCCTGGACTCTTCGGAGAGAAACTCTACCCCACTCTGCAAAAAGATGTTTATCATATGAGTTTATTTTTCAGTTACAAATGGGCTCCGCAAAAGCAAACAGTATCAAACAAGAATGTTCAAGAGTCAAGACAGAAGATTGTGTAGAAATTACATTGTGTGCTTGAACAATTGATCAGATCGTGTACAAAAGTAGGGCTGTGCACATTTCAGCCGAACCGGAAAAACCGGACCAAAAAAACGAACCAAACCAGTCAATTCGGTTTGACCAGTTTTCGGTTTGATTTCCATATTTTGGTTTTTTCATTTGGTTTTTTCAGGAAAAACCGGCTGAAAACCGAAGAAACCAGAAAAATAAAAAAATTAGTAGCGTGCGGTGCGCCGTCCAGGATTCAAACCATGGCCATAGCGTTTAAAATCCACGCACTCTACCAACTAAGCTAGGATGGCTTGTTGTCTATTGAATGGATATATTTTATATATGTATACCTTGTGGTCATGGCTTTAGCATCCAAAAGACCGAAGTAATGGATAGTCTTACTCTTGCATAATGGTAAGGTAGACTATTGATTATTTTTTTTGTGGTTGCTAAAAATGGGCATAGCACATCATTAACATTAACCATTATGCTTTCTTGCTTTATGCATATGCCATCAAATCTCTATACTCCATTGGAGTGTTTCTAAAGTACTAATTCTATTGCCAGTAGTATATATTGTTGCCTACTCGTCTCGCCAGTAGCTATATCGTTTGCAATTCGTGTCAACTTTGGTAAATATGATATTTACCGATGCCGCACCGAAATAAATTGGGATTTACTGATACCGAACCGTATTTTCAAAAATACCATATACTACCGAACTAACAATACCGTATTTACCGTATATACCATACATACCGAACCGATTTTACCAAACTAACCAAATGCACTGCCCTATACAAAAGAAAACCATTTGGATTCCATTTTTACAAAAAAAAAAGGACCCACCTGTTGAGAGACAACACGTGATCTCTGAGTCATTTTCCGCGATTCTTCTTTCCTCAGTTGTTCATCATAGCTATTTTTCTTTGTTAAATCTGCGAGTACCTGCATGGAGGTATGGCTACACAGTTGGCGACCAAAAAAAGATACGCTACCGGACTTAACAACAATATAATAAAGGAAATGCCGAAGCATATACTTCCAAAGTACTTGCCTCATAGGCTGATTGAAGCTTTTTAAATGACTCACAAGCCAATGAGTTCCCCATATTTTTATCAGGGTGGACAAGGAGGACCTAAACAGACAAAACACAGACCACAAAGATAAGGAACAGTAACATGAATTCTCTATCAGTATATAGGGTTGTTGTGTATTACCATTCTATGGTACTCCTTTTTCAGTATCTTCAGATCAATACTTCTATTCCAAGGGATGCCCAAAACTTCATAATGGGTTGAACCATCCATTATCCTCTTCATCTCATCCAATGAAATAGAATCAGATTTCACTATTTTACTAGGAGATGCCTCCTTTTGTACATGCAACACATCTTGGGTAGGTGCTGAGCAACAGGGCTTTGCAGAAGACACAGTCTCAGGTTCACTGTCAGGAGCAGGGGGGTATTCACAACTACGATACAGCTCATCAATGACTGGATCAGTATCCTTCATTTCTTCAAAATGTCTCTCTTCTGTGCTTCCCTCGCATCCTTGCAGCAACTTATTCAGAAGATCATTTGTCAGAAAAGAAAGATTCAGTGTCAAGAAAACTCCAAGCCATCCAACACGAACAGCCACACAATAAACAGCATATATAGTCAACACAGGTATCACAAATTGTGCATGTTTCAAAGAGCACATACAACCTGCATTACCGCAGAGAAGTCTCCATTAGATGAAAAGGGTCAAATAAGTACAATTATAGGCAGCAAAAACAGGTTGTGGACTTGGCAAAATGAAATGTAGTAAAGTATCATCAGGAGCATACTTAAATATTGAAATACACAAACCTCCAGCCACCAGAAGTATTCCTGTAATCCAAAAGTAGCCACACATCCACATAATCAATATTCCAAACAGCCCTACAATGAAAACGCCAGGCATATAGCCCATATAGTGAATGACTGCCCCAGCAGCTCCCTGAGACAGTAAGCTATGAAACAATTAGATAACATAATCTCTTCTGATACCCTTCTTACATGGGAAATCTTCCTTGCTTGCAAGTAAAGGTTACCAATTAAACAAGTACATTAGATGATGATCAATACACGCGACACGGTCTGCATTGCAAATTTGCAATAAAAGAAATGACAGGGAGAAAACAACAGCAGACATAGCCCTAGAATTCTTTATTATTTCATTCCTACTGCTTCAGTATGATTTATCCAGTGCAATCTAGCTGAAAAAGTCAGATACTCCCCACATACTAATTAATTCTACCACAGAACACAATTGGCATCAAACTAGCAGAAACTCATATAATGGTAGACAACCAGTATAAGCATGTCTAATAATTAACTTCATCAGCAGTAATAGGTGCGCCAGAGTCTAAAAAAATAGTTAACGAATCAATCTAACTGTAGTTGATTCAGTATGAAACAACTGAACTTTCACTACCTATTGATTTGCTGAGACAGATTTATGCATACTACAAACAACATCACATAATCAAATATTTGTAAATAGCAAGTTGTTTTGCAAAGAAATGAGTCAGCTTCATGTAGAAGTACAATGTGTCACCTGCAAATTGACCTTAAGTACTTCACATAAATCAAACCAACAAGAGGATCTACTAAACAAACTGAAACTGATTTACTCAGCGTGAAGCACACTAGCCTAATATTCACAAACTGTCACCCTAAGCTATGCAGTGTTTCATTGCCATCCAATCCTTCCTCTAGCAAGACAAACTAGATAAATTCCTTCCTCTAGCAAGACAAACTAGATAAAATATAGTAGCGCAAAAGATGTTTAAAATGCCGTGAACAGTTCATAGATATAACCTAGAAATAGCATAACAAATAACTAAAGCATGATACAAGATTAATTAGACAGTAACACATCAAGCCAATCAATCCTACGACAGTTTAATGACATTCTAATTTTGTACCACCAATTACTACTTTAACTATACTTTTGGAAAGAAATGGAACCTAACATGCACTCCACACTTGATAGCAAAAGCAGCACATAGCAAGATTTAGAACCACACAAAATCCTTATCCAGTACATCTGAACCTAAGAGCAAAAAAAGCAGCAAAGTAAGCAAGATTTGCAGCACGAACCAGGCTAAGAAGTGCGTAGAGAGCGCACGCCGGCGAGGTCATGCACACGAAGCAGCTCCAGAGGATCACAAACACCGCCGCAGGGCCCAAGCTCGCCAACGCCAAGAACCCCCGTGCCGCGCAGCCACGCCATTGCATCAGCGCCACGAGCGCAAGGCGCAAGGAGCTCACACAGGCCCCGGACACAGCCGGCCAATGTCGATCGACGAGGAAAGCGAGACGCTCTCTACCGCCGCTCGCCACCATGTGCGCCCAAGTCCAGATGTGCTTCTGGGACAGCACCCACCTCCATCCCTGCTTCCACAGCCCCAAATCCGCCATGGAAGCCACAAGAATTTGATCAAATTTATCAATCCAGAGACTGAGGAAACCCCATCTCTCCCGATTGGATTCAAAAACACGCCACAAGAACCGCTCAAAGAGCTCGCTGGGCTCCTTGGTTGCAAGAACCACTTCCCCGAAATCAATCCAACAGCTCCAACAACAGGGATAAACACCACAAGCAGCTCAAGAACCGCTCCCAGCCCGACCAAATATATCCGCGCACATTGGATCGAGCCCCAAAACTACATAAGGCCACCGCAGCAAAATTGGCCGGGGACGGCAGGAACCGCTCCAAGGCGCCGCTTTTGTGCCACGAAACGACGAGAAATCCCCCAGAAAACCTCAGAAAGAAGCCATCTTTCGAGGGGATTAGGGGCTGCCGACACCTGGGGTTGGACGTTGCGTCGGTGAATCGATGCGGAAGGTGGTAAAATAGCGGCGAAACCCACAGGGATCTGAGCTTTGGCCCTGTTGCTTTGCACAAGCTGTTTTTTTTTCTTCGCTTTTTCTGGGTGTACTTGCTTTTGCTGCGCTACTACTAGCTTCGTCTCAGCCACCTCGTGAGAAAAGAGGGATTGGGCATTGGGGTGAGGAGTTAAAACCTAAAAGGGAAAAGGAGAAGATGAAGAAGAGATCTTGCAAAAGAGATGAGAGGAAGAGATATCACACACACTCACACTCTCACTATGTGGAGGAGGGAGCGAAGAGAGAGAGGATTAGGGTTGTAACTTGGGAGGAGGGAGAGACCAGTCACTGTCCATGAAATGGGGGAGGAGAGGCAACGCAATTAATGAGAGAATGAGATTGGAGTAGTTGGAAGTAGATTTTTTCCCGTTTTTAGCGTCACATCTACTGAGGCCAATGACGTGATATCAACTATCTAAAAATTTTATCATATAAAATACAAGATGACATGCAGAAGAAAGAGTAGCACAGAGAATTAGGCCATCTATTATGCAATAGTCGACTGTAGCATAATAAACAAGACACATGTCTATAGAAATATATAAAAAGACAACCTATTATATAATTCACCTTTAAAGCTGTTTATAGATGATATAGAGGATATTATAGACAACAGTTGTCTATACCATTATGCATACCCTAATTGCAGCATACTACTCCCTCCGGTCAATCACACAAGAAAGTCATTTTAGACATCATCACAATCTCTAAAATACAATTTTAATTACTCATTTTTATTATGATATATTTATGAAAACTAATAAAATTATAATGGTATGAATAACTTTTCAAGACAAACTGACGGCGTATCATTTTTGCATGTTTTAATCTAAAAATTTAAAAAGATATTAATTATCAAAGTTTATAGTATTTGATTGCAAGTAACCTAAAAGGACTTACTTTATGACCGGAAAGAGTTGTAATTGCAAAACCGATTAATATATAGTATACTGATATTGTTAATTGTTACTCTCTGCGGTCCACTTTAGATGTCGCTTTAGCAACGTGATTTTCGATTTACAAACTACCTGTTGTTTGATTTAGAAGCAAATCTAAGGAGGACGGAGCAGTAAAAGAAATACAGTAAACTTTAGTTGAACTGCTGCTCATGGCATCGGGGCTGGTCGATCACTGTACCACCACTGTTTGGATTTCATGAATGGAAAATGAGAAGGACGGTGACAATGAAATCGCAACAGGATTGGATGGTAAGTACTCCCGATCGCATGGTGAAAAAAAAAAGAGCGAGCTGAAAAGCTGGTGATGCCTTGTGCGAACCGTGAGGATGCAACTTCAGCCATTACCATTTACCAATGCTCATCGAGTGCCAAAAAAGGGTCTCTCTCTCTCTCACGAGTCTTGAGCCTTCTTTTCTTTGGGTGAATTATTGTGTGTGATATAATACTGATGTATAACAATCTAGAAAAAAGACGAGTGCATTAGCCTTTCTTGCTTTATTTTCCTTCTTGTTCTCTTTCTTTCTTGTTTGTGGGCCCATACATAGATGCAGCTTGTTTCTCCACTCCTTGCAAGCGTATCTGTCTATTTTTGTGTTGCTACCCTCTGAGAGCCTGCAAGTGATCAAAAGGAAAGAGCACGAAAGAACTAAAGACATTTGGCATTCACTTCTGGTTCCATTTTTTAATCTGAAGCTACAGTTTTTAAATTCAAAAGCTTTTGATTTCTTTTTAGAGTTTGATTGAAATCTCAATTCTTTCCCAAATTTGGCAAACTACTTTGAGAATCCACCTTCCTTCTTAGCCAATCCACCTCTTCCTCCCATTGGCGCCATCCGCGAGGCCGCTCCCTCACCCTGTTCCTTCATCCACGCAGCCGCCCGGCCGAGCTTAGAATTGCGGTGGCGTTCCCCCAGGCGTTCACATCTCTCATGCCATTAGCTAGCGTCTTGGCCCCCACCTTGCAGTCGCATGCCTCCCCAACTGACCTCACTCCCTTCCCCCTCGCTTTGCGTGCCATTTGACCTGAGCTCTCTCCTGTCGCAATCCACTGCATTCCCCGCCCGCGCGTGTGCCCTCCCATACTGGCCTTCGTCACTCCTCTGTGACCTCAATTAGGGCAGAGATACTCCTCGTCAACTCCTCTACCTACCTCTAGGACCGGACTCAGACGTTGAAGTGTACAAGACCATAGAGTTTGTTGGACAGCAAGGCCAGTTACAAGTTTTTTTTATTATATTGAATCTTATGAAATTTAAATTATTTAATTACAGTATTTGCATTATTGCTATTTATGCGATGTTATTTGATTACAAAATGTTTAAAATGGCATGTGAATTAGTTATGTCCTACCACTAAAAAATGCTCTGTTTAATTTGAAGCCATATTCACCTTGACAATCTTAGTAATATTTATTTATTGTATAAATAATTGTAGATCGGCTCATCTAAAATTTTGTACTACCAAGTGACTTGGCTTTTGGTCGGTAGATTTGTTTAAACAGTTTTAGGGTAAGAAGGCATAAGGAGACTCGTGAAAAACTATTAGATGGTTGGAGTCAACGACCTTACCATAAGGTGGTGGCTTGAGCAGTTGGGTGGCAGTGTCGTCAAGCATTAGAGATTTGGATTGTGGATGGCAGCCTCAAGTGAAAAGTAAGAATTAGATCCTTATGCTGAGTAAAGGACACAATAATTGCTCAACCACAAAGTGTTGACTTGTCAACCCCGGTGTAGTAACTGTTCAACTCCATTATATATATATATATATATATATATATATATATATATATATATATATATATATATATATATATATATATATATATATATATATATATATATATAGAGAGAGAGAGAGAGAGAGAGAGAGAGAGAGAGGAGGTAGGAGTTCAGATGAAGAAGAGTTGGTATGAGAACGGTAAAACCATACCTAACAACAGTAGGTACCACTCAAGATGGGCAGAAGCATTTAGGCCTTATCAGTAGATACCTGGGTCTGAGTAGAGATCTACCGGGTAGAGGCTATATAAAGAATTGAGCAGTGAAAAGTCTTATTTTCACAACTCAGTCGTACGCTAGCTGAAGCATGTCTATAGCTTGACATTGAGAGTTTTGAGAAATCTTGTGGGTAAAACTAAGCAACTCTACATAATGAAATAAATGGTATTCGAATATATCGTGCTCCCGGTTAATGGAGCCGTGTTTAATGGGTGATTTCAGTAACAAAGCATAAGTAGATTTATTTATGTTTTGAATCTATGTAATTTGAACGAGCAACTGTTGAAAACCCCCTTACTCTTAAGAAGTTATAGTTTTGTTATTTCATGATTAGAATGTTTTCGAATAAAATTGTACCCACTCTCATTAATAAAACTAGTATATTTCCATCCATTGACAATCCTGGCAAATAGTTAAATTAGGATTTACTCTTATAACTTGTTGGGTACAGTTGCACTCGTTACTTGCTAAACAACAAACAAAAAACAACTGGACAATGATGAACAAACTGTTGATGAAGATCCGGAAGAATCTTACTTCGTCATCGACTAGTGGTTTTAGGTTTTAGTCTCGCTTAAGTACGCCTGTGGGAGTTACTTATGTGTTGTAAGATCACTTTGGGGTTGTACGCCCACTATATCTAAACCAGGCTATTAAGCCTTACTTCTGTAATAAAGTGTGGTTCTTATTTGTAAGCATGCGTTATATTGATGCTTATTTATCTACAGTACTTCGCAACTTAATAGTCTTAGGACAGTTATGGAGATTATTAGTGCTTCCAGAAATGGAGTGTTACATTCTTGTTGTTGGTTGTTACAGTTTGGTGTCAAACTGTTGGAAAGTGCTGGACTAAAGAAAGTAATGGTCTGAACCACTCAATGCCATTGAGGGAGATGAACCACCATAGCTAATATACATCACAAGAAAAGGTTTAAAGCTTGTCTTCATTTATCAAATGGGACGTGTCGTTGTTCTTCTGCCGGTGACCAAACAGTGTTCATGTGTTTTTCCCTTTGTTGGAATGGAAGCATGCAAGAGAACATTCCAAGAGTGTTCCTTCCAAGTCCTTTTGCTGCGTAATATCGATATCAGTAGAGGATCTTTGTGCAAAATGATAATCGCTCACATGTCATCCACATGCCTAATTATTGGGGAAGGTGCTACCAAATTATAGTGCTGCATGGAAAAGATAAAAGAAGGCAGCCTCCTAGTTGACCTATGATGGGATGAGAATATGAGATGCTAACAGGTCAAGAAGCGTCTGCATGACACTAGCTGAGATTTGTTTTGCTACCTCAAGCAAAGCAACTTGCCATTTTCCTTTCTCTTTTCTCCTCCTCCTCACCCTCCTTTATTCCTTATCTTTGCTTTGCATATTTGATTGATCCCCAGCTGCTATTCTATACATTTGACTATTTTTTTTATAGCAGATCAGAAGGGGTGATGCATTACAGATTGCATCATGAATCTAAGATAAGATGTCCAATGATATGGTTTTGCTTCTCAATAATGGCAACAGTATCAACGCAGATACTGTTTGGATCTTGACTTGGCATTTATGGGGCCGCTCCAAACGGCTTTAAGCTGCGGTTTCTGGTTGTGACTTTTGGATGAAATTACATTGTAACGGTTATTAGTTTTTTCTAAGTCATTCAATTAAAAAATAAGAAAAAACATCGTTATATCCTCACAAGCAATGCAAAGAAATAAAAGGGAAAAACAAAACAAAAACCAAAATTAAGAAGCCAATGTGTTTCAAGTGGCTTCTGGCCAGAAGCTGAAACTGGTTGGAGCAAGGCTAAATCTACATTTAGATTTTGCAGGCTTTTTTACCCTTGATTGCAAGGCCAAAAGTGATGTGGTGCTGCACAAATATATTTTTTCAGCATGAGATAGCAACATATAGTTTATATAATATAAATACACTTCTAAAAATAAGCTCACCTGATAATTTAAATGATACGTAGAAGCTTTTATAATTGAAATAGCAAGCATAACAAATATGTTTATATCCATAGAGATCATATTCTCATCAGCCGCCCTGCCAAATTATGAGCCTTCGTATTGGAATCCCTACCTTAGCTTGGTGCACAAACTGCGCACTATCAAAAGACGTAGATCTCTCCTCGATGTCTCCAAGGATTGCCATAATATCATGTAAGCACACTGCGGCATATCCTGAATATTATTGGCCACATTCAAGCAGTCCGGTGCCACGCACGCATATCTCGTTCACTCCTCAATCTTCATCAAGTGGCAAAGCTTCAACCCTATTCTTTTCGTCTTTTGGCTTTAACTTCTATCAACTAATATTATTCAGTAGATACATTAGTTATAATCAAAACCATCAACCAAAGCCTAAATGAACAGCCCTTCCTTGCAGGCCATCAAAGCTTCTTCTTCTGTGACGCCAGGAACAACCAGCACACTGGCAGCCAAAAATTATGCTGCTTCTGTCGTCCTGGTAAACAACTGAAATTGCACCCTTCCTGGCTTGGTTGGCGGGAAACAGCAGGCAGGATCAGCATTCTCGTTGCGTGCGTGCGATGGACCGGCCCAACTAACTAGTCTCGAGACTGCTTACTACTTATGAGGGCTTAGAATGGGCCGGGCCGCAAGGCCCGTTGTTGCAATCAGCAGCTGCATCATGTACGATTGTCTACGGATCTGCGAGTATGATTATGAACAGGACCTCAAAAGGAAAAAAAAACATTGTTTCCTCTGCGGCCCACCGTACTCAGAAATCAAAACAAGCACTAAATATATGATCATACATGTTTCTATTAAATAATATAACACATTCACTTCACTTCTTCTAAAATATTTAAAGGTTCAGAGTGAAAAATCGCAATGACCACACCGTAGATTTCTTCAATAGACAGTTATATTGAAACGGATATTTTCAAGATCATTTATAAATATAGCGAAACGGAAGGTCCGACAAGAAAGGAAGCAAGGAATTCAAGATGCCCCGAGCGGCCTGCGTGCGTGCCCTGCATCTTGCTGCATAGGACTTAAGCTGTTTGTATTTCTGTTTCAGATTTCTATTTAGAAAAATAAAAAACTAATATAAACATTTAGTTTCTAAAAGTGTCTTCTCCACTTTTCTCACTACCGTCTCACTTCAAAAATAAAGCAGGGGTCATAGATGTATCACACACGCCACTACTCTCGCTCCTATCACGTATACGTATCTCTCACCTTTTTCATCGCTCGGTCCTTTCCTCTAAAAACCATTTCTTTCAGTTATTCATATTCATTTTTAGTCTAAATCATAACTAAAAACCATCAGTAAAAAATTAATATGACGCATACTGTGTATGTATATATATACACCACAGCTGCCTCCGCTCGTGCTGCTGCTAATACAGCCAAGCTAGGTGAGGAGAGTTGAACAGAGGAATAGCAGCAGCGGCTACGTACGTACACTGATAAAATTTGCTCTTATCAAACGTACGGTTTTGTTCTACGAACCCAAAAAATCCTATGATTTTGTACCGTAATAGATTTGTTGTGCCCCGTGCGTGGAGCAATTTGTGCTAATGGAATAAAAAAACGTGATATATCTTACGTTAGAACCAGACTAATTCATTTGAAACTTATCTGTACGACCGATCAAGCGCAGTAGAGGAGACTAGCTGCTGCAATCCGCGAAGGAGCAGTACAGGCGTGGTGCAGTTCACCTTCACCGTCTATTTTTTGTTGGCTCAGATAGAAGAGGCCATCGTAGGAGCTGCATGCATACAGAACATGCATGGGCTCACTGACGTGGCACGTCCCATCACCTGCTGTGCTGGCTAACACACATGAATCTGATGGGACACAAGGCAGTGCACGCAATACTAGTTCAGAGTACAGTACATTGCAAATCGCACAGACCATGGTCCATGGTCACATAGAGATAAGATAGGTAGGTCTTGATCAGCCACAAACAGCAACAGGTAGGTGGTCTTGATCGTGCCATCAGATCACAACACACAGGTGCAAGCAATAACTAGGATAGGCCGTCACCATCTGATAGATAATATAGAGAGAGGTTCTTGACACAAAGCAGAAGCAGTAGTAGAAACGGGTTGGTGGCGAGGCTCGTCAAGTGGAGCTCGTCACATGAAGGTCCAGTTGACGAGCATGAAGGCGAGGCAGTGCGGGGCGTCGTCGTCGCTCAGCACCTTCCACGCCACCGCCTGCTCATATGACGCCTGCCGCCCCATGCTCGACTTGCACACGCCGCCAGGGAGCTCCGCGAAACCCTGAAGCGAGAGGAAGAGGTTTTCAGTCTGAATGTTCATGCAAGCAAGCGTTGAAGTGCGGTTCAACAGGGAAGTGCTAGTTACCTGCTGCATGATCTTTGGGAACTCCGTGCACAGCGCCTTCCGGCCCTCGTCGTCCAGGATCATCTCAAGCGAGATGTCCTGCATGTTGATCAGCGTGGTCTCCAGGATGTCGAGACCGGCTTTGTTGGCAAAGGTGAACAAAGGTGCAGGCTATGATTGGCCAATAACCAAAAATTTCTCATCAATAGGTTGTTCCAGCGCAGGCAATCTGATGGAACAACAGAGTAAAATGTGCAGCACTGACCTTCAGAGAACAGCAGAGTATTGCATCGCTGTGTTTCCACAGGAGCTTGAGGGGAGAATCTGCATCTTCAGTGTCCGACCAACGGATCTCTCCTCCAGTGTGAACCCTGAAAATTTTGCCAGTGATAACTACTTGAGAAACAGTACTTAATCATGGAGCATGTATGAGTCCAGGACAGCCAATTTAGGTGGCTCTATCACAAAAGAGCGCCAATCTGAGAAGTAGGCGTTTACCTGTAGCTCCTGCCAATCCAGCTAGCGAGCGTAAGAGCCTCAGGAGAACCTGGAGGGTGCTTCATTTCGATCTGTGAGCCCAGGCGGCAAGGAGTTATCGCCATTGCCACCCTCTGCACAGATGCCATCACAGCTCTCACATACTGCCTGGCCATTGCTGCCACGCTTTCACGAAGATGGTTCTCAAATGAGAACTGGAAGGCAATGGTCAGGACAGATCTCATGTTGCACGTGCTGGACGCATCACTTGAAGCACGCAAAGCTCCACCTGATCCAACCTCAAGGGCTGATGCAAGGTCAAGTGTGCGTGTGGCGGATGGCACATCCTGCAGTTGAGCGCATAATGGCTAATTAGTGTCACAACGTGGACGAGACAAGACTTCAGGCGTAACTGTATGGATATACTAACCGTCTTAGCATCCAATGGTATCACACGGAAACCTGAGGGTAGCAGCGGTGCATCATCAGCAAAAGATTCATCAATAGGTGCAAAGACGAGTTGTGCGCATGCACCTATGGCGTTCTCATCAACCCCGCTGCAAAGCTGCAGTAGCAAATAACATCACACAATCAGGAGGATGCAACAAACAGTACAACCTAAAGAAATAATTTGAAAGCCATCATACCTGCAGAAGATACATGTCCCGTGATAGAAGTACCTCATCATGGCTAAAACCATGTCCTTCAAGCCTAATAACCTCCAAGAACTACAGTTCAAAAAGTTTAGCTTAGTGCGCTAATACCGGCCACTCATTATAATAAGAGGAATGCAAGGACTAAATTAACTCATTACCTCTTCATTCTCCAAGGCATGCGCAAGGGGTAGTATAACCTGACTGCCCATAAACCCACTAGCCCTTAAACCTGGAACTGCATATGGGCTGGCCCTCAACGAGGCAGCAGAATAAGCATCAACACCAGGATCAGCCCATTCAGAGCGATGCTCCCTCAAAAAACGCACAAGTAGAGCAGGTGGGACATTCTACATTATCCAAAAAGTACACTTGGTTAAGCTTAATTTTATGAAAGGAGATTTTGATCAAGTGAAACAAACAGAAAGACTGTATTTAGTAGAGTAACAATGAACGAAATGAAGTAAAAACCTGCAGCAGCATTGATGCCTTTGCACACAAGATGCCACCCCCAATAGCAGAAAAGAGTGGGGAGGGGCTGACGTGGGATCCAACAAGCTTGTTAGGAGATGAGTTTACTGAAATTGTAATATCCTCTGCACCATCACTGCTTAACAAAGACCAACCATCATCTGAAAATCCACTCACAGCATCGTTGAAGCCTCTGCAAATTAGAGTCTCGAGTTCAGAGGTGCGGTAGACACATGCATGTAATTTTTCTGTAAGATAGTCTGACAAATGGTTATAAGAGCACAGGGCCATTCAATAGTTACAGACCTGCTGAGCCTTTGACTGAAGGTTCTGAGAACTGCAGGCTGGCGCCCAGCACCATAGGGGATTTCACCACTTGATTCATGCGCAATTTGCCTAATGTGTCGCAATGCCTGTACAAAGAGAACAATTACATGTCACTGATGCATCAGTGGAACTATGGATTCAGGATTACCACAAAATCCCAACAAGTGATTAGCAACAATGAAATGAAATGGAACAGTACACATACTGCAATAGTCATCTTGTGCGCAAGGATCTGCGGAGATTCATAGAGTGGTCTAAGGACCTCAGGCACACTCCAAGCCTATAGAAGCATATGATAAATAAGATGCATAAATCGCAAAAGTATTCAAGTATAACACTCATTAATATGAAAGCCTTGTTGCTACTTACATCCAAATCAACGTGATCCACAATGTGAATCATGGAGCCACCTCCTTCACATGGTCGAATCAGATAACCACTAGGAAGCACCTCGGCTCTGATAAAAGTTGGAGTGTTAGGCCCAGATGGACCGCCAGTGGACTGAGTCAGTGACCTTTCACAGATCTACAGAACAACAATGTCACACTATCACCAACACTGCACGTAAACGGTACTCACAGTGATTGCGAAAAAAGGCCACCAAGCAACATTTAATAAACAGTGATTACACAACAGTGGAAAGACAATGATTTAGTTTGTCCAAACAGATTGAACCCGATCAGAAAATGACAAAGAGTACAAGAAAAATGACAGCAGGCATTTTTTTTGGGTAAACTGACAGCAGGCATTTTTTTCGGTAAACTGACAACAGGCAATTAAAGACCGAAGTAATACCACAAGACTGCCATCTTCAAGGCCACTGGTGTAACGGAGTGTCCAAAAGTCGCGTGGTGCTGCCAATGTCGTCGGTGCATAAGTCTAAGTTATTAAAAAGGGCAAATGATCATCATCAACACCAGCACAGCAACTAGCACAAAATAAAAAGGGCAATGACAACAACTAGTACAGAAATAAGCACGTGAAAACTGCAACTTGTGAGCAGATATGTACCTGCATGTAGATTAGCTCAATAGTTCCACCATTACCCGTGGGGATAACATGGGGGATATCGAGGCACCGGCAGTCGCGATACCAAGATGGGCGATCCTTGAGGATCTCCGCAACCTGTAAGGAAGCTCATTAGATGATGTCTCATGTCTATAGAAGGGAAACATAAAGCAATGCCAATGATCAATATCATACCTTGGTGGGCTCAAGGCTCACAAGGCCGCAAGCTCGTGCTGCTACGCCACTACAATTGTGCGAAACAGCAATGATTCCAATGGAATCCGGACCAGGCTGTAATCAAGTTCTCATTTGTAGCGGTTAGAAAGAACAAGCAAGAAAAATCAACAGTTCAACACATCGTGCAGTACACTCTTGTACAGCAAATGCATTACCTTCATCCCAACCATTTGGACCCATTCGACAGCAGTTCCCGTCGCCTTGGACAGGAACTCTGCCAAGGTCTCCTCAGCAATAGCGAGCAGACTGCACGAGAAAGAGCATATCAGCAAACTTACAAGGATCAAACCTAGCCTTAGCCTAAGAAATGAGACTAGGTATTGCGATTACCCAGCTGGGTTGTTCGCATCCCTCTGCGGATGCGGTGCTGCAGGGTTTTGCTGTTGATGGTGCTGACCACTCGTCACAACAGACTCGCAGCTCGTGTCTGTGGTGGCCACAGAAGGCTGCAGAATTGCAAACAAATGTTACTGCAAGTGAAACAAGATAGTATAATACTAGCCTATGAATCAACAAAGCAACAGCCTTCAAATTATGAAACCATTTTCTAGTACAGAAGCCCACAAAACATTGAAAAGGGCAGGGAGCTCACATTGTGGAGTTGGTTCCGCATGTAGCCGTTCTCGTATACGAGACGGGACACCTGTTTCTGTAGCCGGTCATTCTCCTCCATCAACAGCTTGTTCATCGCAGTCAGCTTCCGGTTCACGGTTTGCAGGCGGGAGGCCTCCTTGCGCTGCTTCTCCCGGCATCTACCAATCGCAAGAAACGCACACTTCAGTGGCAAGCGCACCTATATAAACTATACTAAAAAGGATAGTGGCTTCTAACACGAAATATTCCATTGTTACTGATTAGCACAGACCAAATGTGCACAAAGGGAGTTAGGCAAAGGCTTGTCAGCAATATTCCCTTATGGCATAAAAGGAGGGGTCATCAAACAGGAACAAGGAAAAAGTGGAGCAAAAGAGACAAATGGCTAATACTATGTGATAGCAAGATATGTGTGAAATCATTGCCTAATTGAAAGTGATGTTTGTGTCTGCATTTGTGAAGTCTAGTCTAAATCTGAGCATCTTGACATGGGTAAAAAATTCTCGATGATATTTGGCCTTCATGAGTACGGTATGATACTAATAACCAAACTTGCTCAAAAAGTGTTGTTCTTCCTATTCCTCCACAGTGGTACCACCATTAACAAAACTTTTGGCCTACTAGCAAACCACTGAAAAAGGAAGCAAAATGATAGCTCAAGAGGTGATGTTTATTGGGTCCTAAGGGCAAGCACAGTAAACAAGAACACCACCAGACACAGGTGAAAAGATGGGCATCAAACTCTAAATGGCAAGCACAGGAAACAAGAAATTCCCAATGCATTTTAACTCGAGGCAATCATTGCCACCACAAACAACATTGCAATGTGTGATTAACACATAGCCCAAAGATTAACATCTAAACCGAACAAAAGTGTAAAGTCCTTGGAGAATCCAGTATGTTTTGACCATTCCCATCACCACAAAATCCACAGGGAAACCAACGCAAGATGCTTACTTTCGCTCCCTAACCACCCCACAAACGGCAACAGTGTAGGGAAGAACTGTGGAGGTACAGAAACCCAAATAATTGTGCAAGGTTTTTTTTCAAAATCTAGAGAAAATTCGAATGAATTTGAGCTTAAATCAAGATCAAATTCAAGCAAGCAGACACAGGTGCTTCATTTAGTCATCTCCACAAAACAACTCATTTAGTCATCTCCACAAAACAAACTACCACAACAACTTAACCCCAAAAAAACGAAGACTCATTTCCAATGCAAGGAACACCCCAAAAAAACACATTTGAGAAACAAATCTAAGAAACCAGCCTTCTTATCACCAATCCATCCCATTAGCAGCCAAAGTTCCGAACTTTACCAAGAAAACACAAACAAAAACCGCACATTCCGACAAGGCCACAACCCAACCGAAATGAACTGTCCAAACACTACCCAAAAAACACATCTCCTGCACCAAAACCGCGCAAAGGCGGCTGCTTTCCACAAGAAAAACACATTTAGCAACCTCCAACAAGCCAACGAAGCAGTCCGAGAGGCGGCCCCTTTGCCACGTTCCCGGCAAGAACCCATCAAAACGAGACCAACCGGAGCAACCCAGATCAGAAAGAGAGAGAGAGAGAGGCTGACCTGCGGTTCTGGAACCAGACCTTGATCTGCCTGGGTTCGATGTTACAGAGGATGGGGCACTCCCTGATGAGCTGCTGCCGGCGCAGCGAACTGGGCTTGGGGCACTCGGTGTACACGCGCTCAAGCGCCTCCACCTGCTCCGGCGTGTACCTCACGTACTTGCCTGTGTCCACCTGCGGCGGCGCCCCCGGTGAGAGCTTCTCCTCGCTCCCCACCGCCGCCATCCGGGCGCCGCTTGTGCTGTCGATCGCTGTTACCCGAGGAAAAGGAGGAGGAGAACGAGGGAGAGAAGGAGCTGGAGATACGGCCAAGGACGCCTGTGCGTCATGGCCTGCGGGTCGAGGGACCGCCGCGAGCTCCCGTGGTTGCCATGGCGTTAGCTGGGGTTCTTGGAGTAGTGGGTGGTGGTGGTGGTTGTGACTGTGGAGCAGGGCAGGAGAGGAGAGCAAGCTGTGGCCTGTGGGGGCTGGTTTTAATACTCAATACAAGCTAGCAAGCAGGAGCAGCTCCACATGAGGACACTCTCTCTCTCTCTCTCTCTCTCTCTCTCTCTCTCTCTCTCCCTCCTCACTTGCGTGTTCAGTTTTTTCACGTGAGAATGAGACATTCCTTTCCTGAATTTCTTCTTTTTTCCGTAGTGCTTCTCAATATATTGTTTCATAATTAATGATATACCATTTGAAATAATAGTGTAGCCTAGAATAACACATACCATTGTAAAGAAGTTTTGATTCAGTATATACCATTTTTCTCCATTTTATTGCAGATTAAAGCATTTTTCTTCTTTTTTTGGTAGTGAGAAAAGACTACTTTACGCATGTATACCATATTTTCATGATTTCAAGAAATAAACTGATCCAATCTTTCTGTTGCGATACAATCAAGTCCTTCCATGCTCAATTGGTGCCTTATATATTAGCTTTTTATGGACAAAGCATTATCATACAACGTAGGGCATGTTCTTTTCGGCTGCGGGTTATGACTTTTGACTGAAATTTTTGAATTTTGGCTGTTTACGGTACAGATTACGGAGAGACAGATACTCACTTGCGATTTTAGCTGGTACAAATGTTTGGCTTTTAACGTATAGATCATTTAACTTGTAGACCCCGTCTTGAGAAAATACTCCGTTTGAAAGATAGATACTGTAGCAAAAGTCAAAAGCTGGCGGCTTTTGACTTAAAGAACAGCCCCTAAGTCCAAATCTTTATATGTAATATATATTTGCGATGAGGAACAACATACTTTATATATTTTTAATGGAAAACCAGGAGAGTTTCTAATTCATTTATTGAGAATGACATATTTTCTGTTTTAAAAAGGTAAAACTTTGGTTTGATGAGTGTTGCGGGGTCATGTTAAAAAAGACAAAACTCTGCCATACCTTTAGTTCGGCCCCTCAACATGGTCTCCATGGACCTGAAGGGAGGATGGTCGGCATCGTCTAGACCAACATGGCTACATGTGAACTACAAACCGATGAAAATAACATAGTCTTAGGATTGGTCGCACCACGATCGAAACGGCTTCAGTGGTATTCTCTGAAAATTGTAAAAACATGGCGCACATGGGCAAAATAATCCTTTCCTATAGCAGAAAGGGTTAAAAGGCTTTAATTTACAAAAAAAAAATGGCACATGTTATAAACTTCCTTGGAATGGTATATGGTAGAAGTCATTCTTAGAGTGGTATTCTAGGTTACACCCTTCTCTCAAGTGGTATATCATGATTTTTTTTAACAACCATACTGGATTTCTTTGGACCATGGCATCGTATAGGGGCTGTACTCGATTGTTGTCCACAGATATATGAAGGTGCTATATGCAAAAAAATAATAATAATAACACGGCACAAATTTTTTTTTATACATTTTTAGTGTAAACTACGTTTTTAATGGTCGTATAACATTGATCCACAGCTCACAACAAAATTTGCATACTATATTGGTACAGATTTTGCACTTGCAATATGTATATCCTCTTATTTTTAGGTTTAAACAGAGCTTCATTGTCCAAAACTTCTTGGTAGAGTTCATGGAATAAGCGACAGCTTTAAACAGTGTAAAGTTCTCTCAAAGGGAGATTCTTCAGGCGTGGAGGGAAGTAAAAAAATTTTGCCAGTACTTTTTAGAAGTCTGTGTTAGCATTTCTTTTTGTAAGTTTTCGATAGAGCATGTTTCTATTCTTTCCAAGAGTGTGGCCCTTTCAATAAAAATATTAATGCTACTAGTATATACTGTCTCAGAAAAAAAAAAAAGTGGTGTAGCTGGCCTGCTACTACTGTAGTACTGTCTGGCTCAGCTCGGCCTCGGCACCTCTGTGTCCTCTATTCTTTTTAACCATCTCTCCGCTTTAAATTTTTTTAAAAATGCTAAAGACATGTAGATTGACAGCTTTTTAGAACTCATTTTTCTCGTGGAAAGAACACATGCTGGTATAAAGTATACTTCAAAAAAATACTGGTATAAAGTATACTTCAAAATAAAATGCTGGTATAAAGTAGTCTAATTGAAGCAATGAGCAAAAACTGAATTCAGCATAATGGAGATAGAACTTAGGGTCTGATTTTTTGGTTTTGGCTTATAATTTTTTACTATAATTTATGACTTTTAGGTTGTTTATGAAAGAGTACGAAGTAACATAAATTCGTATACGATTTTAGCCGATATAAATAAAGTCGTTACAGTGTGTACTACAATTAATTTATAGATCTTACTTTGAAAAGATAGTTTATTTAAAATCTAATTAATATAGAAAACTTAAAGATAACTTTTAGCAACCGAAAAGAAAAGACTCTTACTAAGTTTTTATCTTCTCCGTTTTTCTGAAGTTTTTTCGCATTGAAGATGAAGGGGCAGCTGAAGAAAGGAAATGATGCACTTCCCTTTGTCCGCTGCAAGAAAAGCTTTTCAGTCTATGTTACTGTGCCTCTGTCCTCCTCTTGCAAATCCAAACAGTCAAACGACTGCACCTTTGCGGCCGCGTCGCTCGGATCTTCTGAGAACACTTCGAAAATTCAAACCTTGCGAAAATTCACAACCAATGCAAAAACTAGTAGCTGCCGCATTTGTTCTTGTTTTATCAGCAGCAGCAGTAATAAAATTCCATATGGAAATCGCTAGGCATCAAACCATAATTTATATCGAGAAAACAGCATATGAAATATAAATGCACCCTCTTTATTTTGCTATATTTATTCATGGCCTCGGCCATGAGTGTCTATTTCAATATATTTATTCATTAAGGAAATATATAATGTAGTTATTATAATTTTTCACTCTATATTTACTTAAATGCTTTGGAAGATGTTAATGGTTATGATATATCATTTAATAGAACTATATATGATCTTTTTCTTAATTATTTATTAGATTTAGTGCTTGTTTGATCTATACATATGATGAGATACGAACGAGTATAGCCAAACGGAAGGAGTAAGAGCAACTTCATCCCATTAGTCATTTCTCCCTCTCTATTTCCTAGGATAAAGAGGCTAGCTATTATTTTCAGCTCTCTGTTTGAGTTAGCATTCCAATGGCCTAGCTATTTGAGAAGCGAGTGAGGAGGTGCTCGCCAAATCTAGCTAGCGGCCGGGAGAAAATAGCGACTCGATAAGAATGAAGAGGAGGATAAAGAACCGGTTGGAGTCCATTTCTTGAGTCATATTAGGTAAATATACAATGAAGAGCAGGATAAAAAACCAATTGGAGTTGCTCTAAGGGCATGTTTGGTTCATGACCAGAAGTTGCCTAGCCACAAGTTAGGCGTGCCACAGTTTTTAGGTAGCTGTTTGGTTCACTGACGTAACTGTGGCATGCCACACTTTCTTAGCACCCGGCCCCACACGTCATAAACTTAGTTTCTTGCCAAACTTTGCCATAAGTGTGGCTTCGATTTTGTTAGCTACACTTCTGTGGCAACCACATATTACCTAAGTTTAGGCATGGCAAACTTAGGCACCAACCAAACAGGCCCTAATTCTTGGAATAACAAATGAAGGAGGGAATAGGGGGAAATTAATAATCTGTTTTATCAGCACGTAAAGTATTGGCCGCAAAAAAACCCGAGGTGTCGCTTGGGACCAGAGCCCCATACCTAGAGGGAGAGGGCTACGGGGACTCTAGTTGACCGATAGTGAACCGTATGATTTGGCCCAGCCATTAGATACGGACGGCTGTGATTCGATCTCGTAAGAAGATAGTAACTAGCCGCCACATTTTGGGCGCGATTCGTCCATGGTCTTGGTGGATCTTGGCAACGATCTCCTTTGTCCCTTTCTCTTCTCAGCCTTTGTTGTTCTTGTCTGAATTCCCAAACTTGAAGGGCAATGTATTAACTTGTTCACGGCAGAAGTTATGCTCCATGGTCTAGATTTTATGAAACGGATGGAGTATAAGTAAAAAAAATGTGATACTTCCATATAAAATGCTTGGAGGAACGCAGAAAGAAACGTCAGGTTCTATATATTAACATTAGGGTCAAGGTGACAAAGCTTGCTGGATGGAGATGAAGACGATGTCATTTGAAATAGAAGATATATAGATGGATTGTAATGCCTTGGAAATTATGCGTATATACTTTGAAAGAAATCAGGCGATTGATTTTAGCAAACAAAAACAAGACGAAATTAAAACCTATTAATCAACTTAAGAATACAATGCAAGACGCGACTATGGACCGCAAGGCACAAGGCCAACACCGCACGCCACCACCATTATGGCCTTATCCCTTCATCTCGATCAAGTTGCTCTCCCTCGCTCGCCCGGGCTCCAGATCGCATGTCCCCATTGCCTCCCTCTACTATGTCGACAAGAGGATCCTGGTGAGATCCACGACGCCACCACCCACCTTCAGATCTAGTGAGATCCACCACGCCACCACCCACCTCACCCTTCTTTGGCTTCCTCTCTAGCTTCCAAAGAGCTCTATGTGCCTCCACCTCTACCGTCACCCTTGCCTCCGCCACTCGTGGCTAACGGACCCTCGTCGCCTTGATGTGCCGCCCCCCTCCCTAGGCTCACCACCTGAACTAATCGTCGCGCTCATCGTGGCGGCCCCAACCCCGCCCACCGCTCGATCGACAAACCCACGAGTGGTTGCGCTCTCATCATCCACCGTCGGCCCTACTTGCCACTCGGACCTAGGGGGTGTTTGGTGAACCCCAAATTACTTGGGGTGAATCTTAACGCTAACTCTGGTCACCACTTGCTCATGGTCGGGAATTCAGATTTGTGGTTTCGATGTCTGATTTATCGATTCTAGTCTGATTTGGTTATTGTCTGAATATTCGATAGACAACAATCCCTATAATGCACGAATAAGACGAATCGAATAGACTGTATATAGATGCCGGATAAAATGGATAATAAAAATATAATTGATACTTTTTAAGTTTTAATATATCAAATACAAATTGAATAGTTTAAATATAAATAATTTGGATCTGATTAATATCCCTAACGCAATGATCTCCATTACTGTACAAACATGTACGCGCCAAAACAAGCTGCTGCCGCCACTATCCTTTCGGTCTGTGTGCGCGATCGTATCGATGGATGTTACTGTTAGGATTTTGGCTAGTAGCTCGGGTAGAGGCAAGCGATCCTACGGGCCTACGTATGTAGCTCGGTCTTTGCATGCTGTGCTACTGACATTACGACGCAAGGAGGAAGGAATATGTGAGGGCGGTACTGTAGCTACCTATGACAGCGCTACACATGCGTTGATGTGACTTTGAACTGCATATGTGGGCTCCATGTCATACTCAAACCTCATCACATACATACTCTGATCAGCCGCAGGAGATTTCGATTCGATTCGACCCCAGTACAGACTATAGTGCATTCATGCATATCGATTGAACACTAGTTGATCTTACGAAATGTACGAAAACAGATCATAAAAGAAGATTAAAGCGGAGAAAAGAAACTAAAAAGTTATCAATTATTCACACGAATATGTGTCTTATCGATTTCTTATATCTAGCCAAGCAAGTGATTGCTATCAGTGAGAGAGATCTGACAAATAACTATCGATTGATTATTTGTCAGTAGAAGATGATCGTAGAAATAACCGTAAATGGTTGTTATCAGATATACAAAGTTGAATCGTCGTGCGGTTACTGGTAACAAAAGCACACATACTCTCTTTCACCGCACAAGAGGTTACATGGGGTTAAGCCTAGTTATCGGGTCATAGAACCTCTCAGTAGTGGTTGATCAGGTAAATAAACAGTAATCCTCTGAGCAGGGATACTTAGTTTTTACGACCACAATAGCTTTAAGTCTTAATTATATATTAGGTCATATTAAATGGATTATTCAATCATTATCAAGCAGCTATATTAGGTCATATTAAATGGATTACTCAATCATTGTCAAGCAGCTATCTAGCTTTTATCTTAGCTCAGCTACACCGCATGCACGCACCTGATCCATCGATCGCTTGATTGCATGCATTCGTGTGATCCATGGATCTTACTCTGTGCTTCGGAGTCCAGTAGTTCGAAGTAGCCACCTAATGGCTTGTTTTTTGGGTTATAGATGATGATTTTTATCTGTGTTTTTCGAGACAGCAGCAGATAGGGAAGACATTAATGTGAACGATGCACATGATTTTATGCTTAAAAAAAATTGTTTGGAGAATTCACTTCAAGAAACCTTTTTGTTTGAAGAAACTAAAAGCTAAAACCCCAAAAGAACATGCCAATCACTAGCTAGCATCTACTGGTATATACCTTCAAATGTCAAGCTCTCCGGTCAATAGTGCCACAACAACAGGGAGATGTAGCTTTTGGCTTATGTCAAGCTCCCCGTCCAACAGTGCGAACAATTTGATGCCTTGTCCTTTTGAGCCGTGGATCAAAAGCCACAAGTAACAAACCAAAAAGAAAGAAGCGTATATATATATATATATCTCAATAGGAAGCACGTCCAGTGTAAACAAACACAGGATGCAATGCTATATACATCCACTGTGTAAGTGAATTAATTAACGTGCAAACGGTATGGGAGGGATATAAAGGCTATCGCTGCTAGTATATATAGGAACAGGATCCGTGCTTGCTCGCAGGAAAATTGAAGTTTCAGAAGCAACAGGGAAAGAAATCAAGGCTGGTGGCAGTGGTAATTTTGACCGTGCATGGCATGGCATGGCATTTACAGCTAGCACAAGCAGGGTTGCAGGAAGAAGCAGCAGCAGGCCACGCGCGCTCTGATACCGGCGCTTAGCTTAGCTTGCATGGGGCATGGGAATTTCGCTAGCTGCTGTGCCGCCGCTGCGTGGGCGACTTGAATTTCCTTGCCGCTCTGTAGCCAATGCATGCCGACGCCATGGCAGAGCGTGATCCGGAGAGGATCGCGTCGGAGGCAGCATTGAGACTGAGAGCGAGCTGTGGCTGTGGCTAGGGCTACTGCTTTGGGTTTTCTTCCATCCTACGCCCACCCTGCAGCTGTTCTTGCAAGCCTGCCTGCGGCAAAAGGACTAGTAGAGCATGCATGCGTGCTTGCATAAGCACTGTAAACTTCCATCCCTTCTGCCTCCTATGCCTGCCTCTGCTTGCCTGCAGATTAGCCAGATCGATACAGGATATGCCGGGCTGTTGAGAGAGAAGGTGATTCATATCCTAGTAGCACTGGAAGAGGTTAGCTGCAAGCTGGAGGTGTGCTGCCACGATTCCTATATAAATTTTAATAGAATTAGAATTTCTATTTTGTTTAGAAGAACTAGGAAGCACTATATAAAATCATGAGTGACCATGGAGAACTCATGCTACAAAACAAATAATCCAAATCAGGAGACACATGAGAGAATTAGATGCTAGGTCATTGTTTAACACTAGATTTTTCTGTAAGCAAAGATTTAAGGGTCCTAAAGGGTGCAAAAAGATTGTAAAGAGCGGAAGTGGAGATTGTTGAGAAGGAAGTGACTCATACTAGTAGGACTTAAAAGAGGTGTGCTACAAGGATTACCATATGAGTCTTAATAGGATTAGAATTCCTACTTCTATTTGGAGGAAAACCTGAGATACTATATAAAGTCATGATGGGTGGCTATGGAGAACTTGCTACAAACCAACTAATCCAAAGCAATAGACGCACGAGAGAATTAGATATTAAATTATTCTTTAGCGTTAGATTTTTGTATAGAGTAAGGATCCAAGAATCATAAAAAGTTCGAAAGAGTTGTGAAGAGCGATAGTTTTTGTGCTCTTTTGAGGTTATATTCAGAGAATTAGCGATCGGTTTTACCAAATCTTTTTATCTTATCATGATTGTTTCAGTATCGTTATTTTAGTTTTCTCTACAAGAGTATTCTACTTTGTTTTTTTTATATCGTGCACATTTATATTGTATCTCGTAACTTTAATCTGATCTAAGAGCTGTTGGCATATCGAGAGGTATAAAAGTTTACCCGGCCGGTACTGCAGTCTCTTGCATTGCACGACGCTGATCGACCGGAATGGCCAAGCGGGTGCATGGTAGATTGTACACGTCCGACGCGATGAACCCCGTCGATCCATCGAATTTATTGTTTGTTTCCATTCCGTTGGGTTCATTCATGTGGCGGCTAGCCAGGCAGGCAGGCAGGACCTTGTGCTAGCTAGCCCCGTGCAGGCATGAGACTGGACACTGGACATCACCACGGGCACGGCATGCATGGCCTCTACTACGCGCGCGGCTACACACCTCCTGGCCCTGCGTTCTGAACCAGCCAACGTAGGCTCGGAGCAGGCGTGCAAATTTCTTTCTACGACCTGTAAATTTTATGTGTTTGAAGTAAGCTCTTAGCTTTGATTTAATTGGATTTTTTTTTACTTGCAATGTTTTAAACTCCTTTTCCTTGCTATGTATTGGTAATGGTACATCAAGCGCCTACTGTACAAGCCAAAATATCTGCACGTTGCATTGAGGACCTATATACTTGGAGCACCTGTTTTTTTACACGAGATGATTCATTCTCTACATTGGGTGTGTCTAGCCATCATCCAGATATTTTTTCTTCCTAACAATCATCTAGATTTAGGACCGTTGGATTAGAGATCCAACGGCCTCTTTTTTTTTTGGAGTGGGGAGATTTTTTTTTGAGGAGGGGGAGATATTTTTGGAAGGGGGAGGAGAATTCATAGCCGATGGATCTCTAATCTAATGACCACAAATCTGAATGATAGTTAGGAAGAAAATATCCAGATGATATTTATTAACACCCTTCTACATTTGGAAAAATTCCCGCGTTGGCATACAGGACATCGAGAGAAAATGCATACTACTTACCATGGCAACCAGGAACAGATCCCTGCAGAGACATATCCTATGCCTTGCTTCAATAACGGCAGATGCACAATAGCTTGTCTTTTGGTTCTTTTGGACCATCCAATCGGAAAACAAACGGCTCAGATTGATTGCCACAGTATGTCAACTAGAATAAACTTGCTTCAATTGATGGGATTCATACCGTAGGACCAGATAGGCAGCAGAGGAGGTGAATGGTATCTAAAAATTCCCCCCTAAATATTCATAAATTCTATATTTCGACAGCTACAAAGTTATAAAGATTAGGATATGAAGTCTACTTGAAAAATAGAGGAATACAGAGTTCAGTACGACTAGATCAGAGCACTATGTGGTCGAATTATGACCACTCGTCGGAAAAACAATGTGGTCGGTAACGACTATCAGAAGGAAACCATTGTACATAGTCGGAGCTCAACTGACGGACAGATCTCACCGTGGTCGGAGATCGACTACAGTCGGCCCCAACGTAGTCAAAAATCGACTATCAGACAGAGATCACCATGATTGGAGATCGACTGCCAGTCGGATCCCAACGTAGTCGATAACCAACATGGTCGAAACCAACGTGATCGAAGGCCAACGAGTGGTCTAAATCCAACGTGGTTGAAATACGACTACCAGTCGGATCCCAATATAGTCGATAACCATCATAGTTGAAACCAACGTGGTTGAAGGCCAACGAATGGTCTAAAACCAACATGGTCGAATCTGGTCAAAATACGACCAATAAGGTCAACAACCAGTGAGAGGTCGAAAACTCAACGTGGTCATAAAATAAGGAATGGTTTGAGACCGACGTGGTCGAAAATACGACTAGTGAGGTCAACACCAGTAAGCGGCCGAAAACCCAATGTGGTCGAAAAGACGCGGAGCGGTCGGATGACTGAGCGTGGTCGAAAAAGATGCGATGCGATCTGAAACTTGACCGTAGTCGAACAACCAATGTGGTCAAAAGCCAATGAGTGATCTGCAACCGACGATGTCGAATCAGTTCGAAAATCAACCAACAAGATCGACGATCAGTAAGTGGTCGAAAACCCCACGTGGTCAAGAATGAACGAAGCGATTGGAGCCCTGAACATGGTCGAAAAGAGAAGCGACGCGATCAGAAACTTGATCGTGGTCGAAACCAATGTGATCGTAGATCTCAACGCAGTCAAGACTTCAGACAGAAAACATAATAGAGTCTGTTTTTAGCTCTGATTTAAAACGAAAATATATGAAACTTTTTGATCCGTAGATCTAAATGATGTAAAACTTTGCAGGGGTCATCTCTAGGGTATTATGAACCTATTCTAACAAGCAGTCATAAAAATCATGGTCAAAGATGAAACCTTTTTCAGTTTGTTGGAAGGTTACATCAAAACCGAGTTAAAATCAAAATCGGTGAATATAACTAGCTTGTGCATGGATGATGACCAAGATGAGTCTAGATATATTACCACATGTCATAGCAAGTTAGAACACTAAAGAAATCGACTAAAAGAACACTCGAATTAAGAAATCGCACTTTCAGGCCAAAACAAGAGCAAACCAGCCAAATCAAGATGGATCTATGAAAATATGCCAAGATTTATATATTAGTTACTTGAGAAAATTGAGTTTATAGCCACTCTATCTTGGAGGGCAAAGAGCACACTAAGTGCTCCATGCTCAAACCCTAACCCTAAACAAGAGAGCACATGAGAGAGGGCAACTAGCCACCTACATTATAAAATGGATTCTATCCACTATTACAATGGAGGAACCCGTTAATACTCCACACACCGGTTTTACTAATTCAAGTTCACTTATGCACGTTTTTCAAAGAACATAAGTGAGCATCCACTAAATTCTTAGGCATGATCCGTTGTGATCAAATCAGCTCCATTTTGACCTAAACCACTCTCCAACGCATCGTTCATGCGTCGCGGTTTCGATCCAAAATGGTTTTTGGTATTTTGGTCAAAATACTAAAATACCCCTTGTTGACCCGGTCATCACTATCCTTTGCAAGCAATCGCTATGCTTACCACGTATAGATACACCACTAGCTTATCACGTGCCACCAAGTCTCTCCTATCCCGGTTCCACCGAACCATGGCTCACTTGACTCATGCAAGCCACCTGATATCATCCCGCCGCTCAAACTTGCCTTCAACATTCCCGCTTTTCTCATGCCATGCTTGAGCTCACTATCTCACCATGCATCTTTGATCATTCTGAGTCTCGACTTCTCTATGAGCCTAGCCCTGATCATCGTCGTTATCCACAATTGACTTCAAGCGTCTCTGCACATCCAAAGACAAAGAATTCATTTTCAGTCATAAGTTCTTCACAACTTGACCTATATTAGTCAAGACATGCATCATAGTCAAGACATGCATCATACAACATTAATCCAATGACTCAGGTCAACCTAACTAAATACATGACTTAAATCCCAAAATCCTCAATTTCTGTCCAAAACAAGTCCAGACACGGTGTGATTTTTGTAAAACTAATTAACTACTTCAAAAACATTACAATAGTTCATTATAACATTAATCTAGATTATCTCACATGGTCTTCCCATACAATATAAAATGTCACTTGCTGACGTGATGTCGCTCTAGTAATTTTGCCTTGACCTGAAACCACGGTGCACCTCTGCCTATATTGAAGCAAGGCAAATGATGCGATTCCCGTTATCCCATACCTATTTACCTACACCAAGAGAGCTAATTAACTGGATGTTTTGGCTAGTTACTGAGAGGCAGGCATGTTTCGCTGTTGTCTTTCCATTGGAGGCTGGAGATCAAGCTTTGTAATTCTGATCATCCTTTGCACTCTCCTAGCTAAACATCCAGAGATGACATGGGCTGTTTCACTGTAGGGCAATAATCCTGGCAAGTTGGTCTCATTACATCATAATTAGGCTACGCTTAAGCATGCAGTAGCTGCAGTGCACAGCTGGTAGCCTAGTTAGTAGTACAGCTAGTTGGTTCTTAATTTTTACAGTACTCCTACCAAAGATCAACCATAGGTTTATGGATATATTTATCATCTCTCTCTAACATGCATCAACCTAGATTTCATTTCATGCCTAATAATCTAATTAAAGGCTCCAGATCATTGTCGGGGAACAGAAGCACATGCACTACTTAGGTTCTGCTCAATTTATTTTTCACTATTTCTAAGTTTTGTTTTTTCTTCTTCTGATTTTTTAGTTTTTTTAGCTTTTTGCTGGTCTTTTTTTTTCCGTATTCGTTTGCATTATCCGTAATAGACTAACTTGTTTTTTTTTTCTATTTTTAATTTTTTTAAAATTTAATTACACCAAATAAGCCACCATCAGATACAATGTAATTTCAATTAGTTATAGTAAAATTTTAATCATAAGTTACTTTTTTTAGTCCAAATAAGCAGACTCTAAGATTAGTGTAAACTCTCCCTCTCTGGTAATACTCTAGTATGTCAAACTTGTGTGTGCATGCCGGGGGCAGAAGAGTAAAGAAAGAGAGGAGAGCAAGAAAGGTTGGGGATGCTGTTGCAGCTCCGTCTCCCTGTGCCTCTACCTCTTGCCTGTGTTGTGTTGGATTCCCTTTGGGAGGAGTGTAGTAGCAGCATGTCGTACTACTGTAGTAGTATGTGTATATGTGCGTTGGTGTGGGCGCACATACATCTATATACACATCGGGCCGCCGGTCCAGAGCAGAAATGTGTGTCATCGTCAGGCTTTGCTACAGCCACAGGCGACAGCGCTCAGCGCATGCCAAGTCGCAGGCCACATCGCATTGCAGTTTTTGCGATCCTCCCTGCCCATTTTTTTAGCTTGCCACGAAGTGTAAGGCATGGTTTTGGCTATGTTTTCGGGTTATGGCTTTCTTGAATTAAACAGTTTCATCACCTTTCAAAACAGTTTATTGGTATTAATTTTGTTTGTCGCGTTAGAGCCAAATTCTATTAGCTACAGCTATAAACCATCAACCGTAGCTAAAAGAATCCACCTTATATATACATCGGAGTGTATTGCTATACATACACGTATAACTTTTATTAGTAGTATTATCTATCTGAGATATGGGTTTTTACTTCTTCGTGTAGATTATAGTGTAAAGGGTTTCTCTGTTAGCGAGTGTTGCGAACGTTTACCAACATTTTGTTAAATAGTATTAGTATGTGATGGTGTTTTTCCTATTTAGAATGGTTTTCTTTTGATGAAATTATTGATTTTTTTGACGAAATATTTAGAGTGGTTTTGAATTAGTCCATCCTTTCCTCCTCTTGCTGTGGTGGTTCATGTCAGAATGTCAGCATGCAAGGACCACTTGGCAAGGAGAATATTTGGATACAGAGCATCATGATACATTTCTGTGGGGATGTTGGCTCATGTTTTCAGTTAATTTCTGCTAGTGTTTTGTTCAGTTCTAGGATGGATGGTAACAGTAACAGATCCAGTGTTTCTTGTCCTACAATCCAAATCCAGTGTGCATAGCAATTGAGACTAGAATACAACGAGCCTCCTGAGCTGCTCCCACAGGCGACTCAGGGGGCAATCCAACTCACGCTGCCAAAGTCCCTCCCTGTCGATATCCCTCTTTACGGCCGTCACCGTCGATGGCGGCGAGCCCCTCAGCTGCAGCTCCGCTCTAGTTCTACGTCGAGCGTGGCGTCGATTCCTGAATTGTGTCGAGCGTGGTGTCGTGAAGCACGGCGGCCGGATCTGGCTGCCTCCAGGTCGGATCTGTGTACATCACTGATCCCACCTCCGGCCTCTATATGTCGCCGATTCCCGCGCCGCCGTCACCACACCATGCGAGCACGCAACTCTTCTTCGCACACAGGTGGCCACAGCGCACGACTCGGGCGGGGCGCAGGATTCGGCGCGTGCGAACCCCTCACCCCCTCCTATCTCTGTACGTCGCCTATTCCCGCACTGCCGTCACCACCGATCTGCCCCTCTCTAGGTCGGACGCGGGGGGAGTCGTACACGGTCAGATTTGCCCGTCTTCGGGCTGGATCTGGCCACCTTTGGTCCGGATCCATGATCCCCCTTCGGCCTCTGTACATCACCGACTCCCGCGCCACTGCCGCCACCCCAGCGAGCACGTAATCTCTTCTTCTTTATGCGCGGGTGGCCACGGCGCACAGCTTGGGCGGGCACAGGCGTCGGCGGCGGGCCCCTCAGCTATAGCTCGGCACAGGTGCCAGCTTGGGTGGCTGCTGGCATCGGGGGTTCGAGCGGCTGCTGCCTCCAACTTGGACACAGAGGCTGGGGTTCGGGCGGCCGCTGGTGTGAGCGACCACGAGGAAGAGGGCGGGCGCTGGAGTTTCATTGGGAGCAACCGCATGAATTTTGTTGAAGGCATCGGGGTCACAGCTACTGGCGATGGTGCGCTGGGGTGAAAACCTCAGGCCCGGTTCTTGTCGGATCGGATGACGGCGATGCCTTTAGCGTCGTTCCCTCCTTGGAGGCGTTGCCTTGGGCCACCTAACCCCACCCTTTTCGTCTTTTCGCGTGTGCGTTGGCTGGTGTCAGTCCATCGGTGGTAGTAGTCCGCTCGTCGTCGGGGTGTGTTAGCCACGGACATTTGTCCTGTCGGGCTGATCGGAGTCGTGTTCCTTGTAACCAGTCCTTCTTTAGGCCTTTATTTTGGCCTTTTGGCCACCGCTGTACCGCTCTTCTTCTTAATAAATGAAACACAATTCTTCTGTGTTTTCGAGGAAAAAAAGACTAGAATACATAAAGCTGTATAACATGTGGCTCTAGTATGCCATCTGAGACCGACAAATTCCTAGAACAAATGAAGAAAAATCGAAGCTTTTTAGTGCCTGAAGTGCCAAATGGGGCTAATTAGTGGGGTTTCTTGGGACATGATAGTTTTATTAGCGCATTGCAATGAGCCTGCCCTAGCGTTAGGGGCAAAGCATGCATGAGTAAATAAAAAGGTTTGCACCTTTCCATTGGGCTCTGGCAAGGTGCCTTTCATCCGAAGGGATGCCACTAGCTCCACAAATGCAGCCTTTATTTCATGATCACCAAATGTGCTTATGAGAAAAAAAGGGAAAAGATTTCAGCGAGAAAATGCGCGTAAAGTGAAAAAAATTGAGGCGTTAAAAAGAAACACGAGGCCAAAAATGACAGGTTCATCCTTGGTTAATGATATTCTAAAATCGATCTGTAAAATGTTGTTCGTCGAAGGGTCATCAGAGTTTTACTCCGAAACTGCCTGTTATCCTGAAGAAATCGGATTTCGAACAGTGTTTTTACTCTACAGTAGTAACAGTTGCTGTATCTGTATGTGACTCACCTGTGCAATTTTTGTCACATCTTTACACAAGTAGAATAACTGATGCGCCAAGGTTGATACTAGTGTCTTTCTTGTCAGATACTTGCAATCCTTGGGCATTCAATTCGGATCTGAAATGTTTGCTGTTTCTACACAAACAAGGAGTATATGCAGTTGCTAGGGTCCATCAAATCTTGTACCTATCAAGTCTAAATTGATTCACAAATAAGCTTGCAATGTTCCATCTTTGGGCACTTACGTTAGCTCATTTAAAACATTTCTATGCTACACGATCTATCCTTGCATCAAGAAGGGATCTAGGATAAACAGCTGAAAGGAAAGTGCTCTCTATATAATATATTCTCCTCATAAGGTTTCCTCATGGAAGAAACTTGCAATCTTCCATCTTTGTATAGTGTACACTCATATCTGCAAAAGGTCATGGATGTGCATTCAAATGCACCTCCGAAATGTCAAACATTATCTATAGACCAAGATTTGTTCTTGCATGAGTGCCTCACACAAAAGATTGCTTGGAACAGAGAAGACCCAGGATGAAATAATATCAGGGAAAGTGTTATGCCTTGTTGCTTCAGAATGGCAGGAAGGTAAAAGCTGATGGATGCAAGATCCTGAATTTAAGCACCTGGTGCAGTTAATGGCCTTACTCATTAGATGTATGGAGTGGAGGCAGGTCAAGTGCCTGTGATGGGTTTGAAAGGCAAGCTTCTGGTTTGAGCTTTCTGCTGTCTGACTGACACATTGCATTCAATTGGTTGTTATTGTTGCATACTCTATAGTCCATACACAGAGTACTGGGAGTTGGAATGCATTGTTTGTACACTTGTGATAGTATTAACCACTTGTGGTTTAGACTTGAGTTTAGGATAGATTCACATGATCAAGACATGCAGGCCATTCTTCAACAGCTTTGTTAGAGATATATGTATAGTTTGTTATTCCCCATTGTTATGAGAGGTTCTTTGCATATTTACCACCTGTACTTTGTGTATATATACCGGCCCATTGGCCTCATATGAATACAAGCGCTATTCATAACATGGTATCAGAGCCAAAACTAGGGTTTTGGCTTACCTAAGCTTCCGCGCGCGTGTGCGCGCCGCCGCCGCTGCCGCCGACTCGGCCGGTGCCGTCGCCGATTCCGGCCTTCTCCGCTGCCATCCCGTCGCCGCTCGGTCTTCACGGCCTCCTCCACGGCCGCTGTCGCCTCCTCTCTGCGTACCACCGTCGCTGTTGTCGCGTCGCCGCCGGCTGCCGCCTCCTGCGCGGCGGCTCCCTCGCCGCTCCTCCGCCGAGGCCGCTCCCTGCGCGGCTCGCGGCTCCGCTCGAGGCCTCCTCGCTCGAGCGGCCGCTGGCTTGCCGAAGAGAGGCCGGACGTCGCCGCTTTTCCCGTGCCGCGCCACCGCCTCCGGACGCCGCCGCTTTCCCAGTCGCGCGCGCCGCCCCGACGCCCCGCCGCTTCCCCGTGCCACGCGCCTCCGGACGCCGACGCCTAACGCCTGTGTGTTTTTAGATACCTCATGTTCCTTGGGATTGAGGTTACTTCCACTCCAGATGGTTTCTTTATGTCCCAAGAGAAATATATTCGGGATCTTCTTGATCGCGCTCTCATCGATCAACAGATCGTTGAGACTCCCATGGAGCTCAATGCTCACCTCCGACCCTCTGATGGCGAGCCTCTTTCTGATCCGACTCGCTATCGTCATCTTGTTGGGAGTCTTGTCTATCTTGTCATTACTCGTCCGGATATCACTTATCCAGTTCATATTCGAGTCGGTTTGTTTCAGCTCCCACTCGAGTTCACTACACCACCTTCTTCGAGTTCTGCGATACCTTCGTGGACTATCTCTCGCCGTCTCTTCTTTCCACGTTCCGATTCGTTACCTTCAGCCTATTCGGATGCTACTTGGGCGGCGATCCCTCGATCGCCGGTCTATCTCTCGCATCGTGTTTTTCTTGGTGGTTCTCTTATTGCCGGAAGATGAAGAAACAGATCGCAGTGTCCCGCTCGAGTGCAGAGGTGAGTTGCGAGCTATGGCTCTCTTGATGCAGAGATTACTTGGCTACGGTGGTTACTTGAGGATTTTGGTGTTTCGTCACTACACCGACCCTCTTTGTCGACAAGACAGTGCTATCAGTATTGCTCGTGATCCTATGAAGCATGAGCTCACCAAGCACATTGGTGTTGATGCTTCTTTCATGCGGACTTGCGTGCATGATCAGGTGATTACTCTTCAGTATGTGCCTTCGGAGCTTCAGATAGCGGATTTCTTCACGAAGGCCCAGACTCGAGCACAGCACAACTTCTACCTCTCCAAACTCAGTGTTGTTGATCCACCATGAGTTTGAGGGGGGGTGTTAGAGATATATGTATAGTTTGTTATTCCCCATTGTTATGAGGGGTTCTTTGCATATTTACCACCTGTACTTTATGTATATATACCGGCCTATTGGCCTCATATGAATACAAGCGCTATTCATAACAAGCTTAACCACCAATCGGTGTGTGTGTGGTCACATTCAGATATCACTCTCTCATTTTTGAGAACTCATAAGTTACTTTTGGATGGTCAGCTTTTCCTAGAGGGCAACAAAAAGGAGAGACCACTGGCTGAGTGGCATAAAAATAAGAGAAAAAGGCAAAGCATTTCTGCCCCTTGCAACATTACAAACATAGCCTTTCAAATCCAGAGCAAAAGCAATTTGTCAAGATCATGCAGCCAAATGGACGTCACATTTCAGTGTTTGTTGATCACACACATCTAGCTACTGGTGTAGTATCACAGCCTTAACCCCTAAAAACCCTAGCAGGAGCCTACTTTATCCTAAAAGCCACTTTCTTGGCATGAAGAGAGGGAGGCACCAACCATCACTTTGCAAAAAATTCTTCCTCCCCCTCCCCCTCTCTCTGTCGCCTTTTCTTTTCTCTCTCTCTCTCTCTCTCTCTCTGTCTTCCATGGGTGACAAGTAAGAGTGCTGGCTACCTATCTCCCTTCACTCCCAAGCTTGTCATTGTCTTTATGCATTCAAAAAGAGAGGGATAAGAGGGTGTGTACATTGTGAGAAGAGAGAGAGAGAACAGAGGCACAATATGTTCTACATTCTTGAGGGCATGCATATTAGTTTTTTTCTAAGGTTCACATGCACAATATGACATTGTTTTTTGTGCTATTCATAACCCAGGGTTCACAATACTGGCCGATAATAGCTGAAAATCGGTTTTACCGGACAACATCAGTAAGAGTACAAACCGGTTTCAAATATTTTGGCTCAATTTGAATTTGCACCGATTTACTCTGATTTATACCTATTTGCTTTGAATTTTTTGGCCAAAAAACTTCGATTTTTTTTTTGATTTTTGGCTATTTTTTAAAAATTCAAATTTAGATTTGAAAATTTCGGGCTGAAATCCTCTAAAATTTTCCTATTATCGGTGAAATCGGTTTAACCGTTCAAACCGGTTTTCAAAGCCCTGTCACAACCCATTCTTTCAACATTTCTTTCTCCACCCCTCCCCCTTTCGTAGTTGGGGACAATCATACATGCCCGTCTCAGTACTAGACATACTCGCATGTCATGTCGCTTTTACATATGCTTGCAATGGAGTATCGAGGAGCAGAAGGACCAAAGACACAAGTCACAAGAACACCGGAGAATGGTAGCATCCTTTAACTCCCCCAAATCTTGTACAGATCGACATGACTTGAGAGGCTTTACTGTCTGCACTTACATACAGATGATGCATAGCTACTTAATTAGCTACACATACATAACAACTAGTTTAATCTGCCAACTTTGGTAGAAGTGCTATTATACTATTAGTATATGCAGTTATGCACTAATTGTAAGTTGTTTGGTTTCAATGTTGTCAAGCAAATCATGCACATGGAGACTGAGATTGTTGGAATTGTATGTGCAATGCAATGCAAGAACATGACAAGCACCAGAGAGAAAGGATGCCCTTTTTAATCTCATGCATACAGCAAGAAAAGAACAAGAATAGCAGCTACTACCAACCATAACAACACAATTAATGGGTCATGATGGATTTTGGGAGAGGGTGGGAGGTCAATGGGCCTGAAGGCTCTGCCTGTCTTACACCAATGTGTTTGTGTGCCCATGCTTGCCTTGTCCCCCTGCCATTGCCATGATAAGTGCTCATGTCACTTTTCCCATGCCTCTCCATGGCCATATCTCTCTGTCCTTCCTTCTTTCACAACAATTTTATGATAAAATCAAACAAGAACTGAGGAGAGAGATGCATGGTAGTACACACTACTCTTGGAGGAGGAGGCATGCATGGGGCCTGGCTTTGTAGTGCAAGCAAAGCATGTCAAGAATCCCTTTCAATATTCCTTGGAGACTCCTTTCTTTTCTTTTCTTCTCTTTTCTTTTTAGGGTGTCATCGACATCTTGGTCTTGGCCTCTTTCAATATGCATAGGAGCATGATTAAGGATTGACTAAAATTTGTATGCGTAATTGCATGCAGGGATACATGATTAGTGTCGGTACGTACATACACTAATATATAGATACTACATTGCCTATCTACACATATCTTGTGTGTTGTTCCCTGAATGCATGCGTCACTTATAATTCTTCAGAAGAGGGCCCAACTAACCATTTCTCATTCGCTTTCTGCGATTAATCGGTTAATTTGATCCCATTGCTCATATATTAATCTCTCTCCCTCTCTCATACATATGCATGTTTATGTATGTGTTTAAGAAGAGATCTATCTATGAGGTTGCTTTCTGAGTAACTTGTGGGCTAAGGGAGAAGTACGGTGACGTGGTAGTGTGTGTCTGCCCTTTGGTAGGCACCTGATATAATCACAGAGTGCTGCCTAAGATAATCACGTGGGTCAGCCATGTCTGCAAACTTTCCAATTGCAAAAGTACATGCAAGCTTTGGTTCAAATTTTCATAATAGCTTCTGCTAGAGATTAGCTAGATTTATGGCGCCAAATTTAGAACTTTGCTCATTTCCTCCTTAATTTTGCAAAAGAAATTTCTTGAATGCTCAAGCTTCCTGCCTGTGGCTCTGTGCAGGATGTTTAGACCCATGCGTGAAGAGAGTAGATATTCAGATGTTGCCTTAGCTAGCGGAGATGAGACGAGTCTTTCCAGAAGGCAAATGTGCACTTTCTTCTCTTCTATCTTCTTCCTGGTCTTTCTAAGCAAAAAAGATGTGCTCGTGCGATAAAAGGATGCATGCTTCAGTGTTCTCGAGAAAGTTTTTCTTCTTGATAATGGTTGTTAAGCTTCATCCTCTCGAGGAAAGTATGATTCAATGCTCATGTGATGGCAGTATGATGGAGTTGACATGCCCAGACTGAATAGGCCCTTGAAGGCCTGTCCATCTCAGGCTCAGATATGTTAGTAGTCTCTGATAATCATCAGGCAACTCCATATCAGGAGGCCAAAGACATGCTCCAAATCATGCAGTGCAAAATAATATCCAACCAAACATGATTGGACCATTTTGCAGTGAATGCATGAAGAGCAAACAAAGCTCCTGGTGAAGTTATTATGTATCCTACATTAAGGTTTATTGTCATGAACATACACATAGCCACGGTTTATTCTCTGCACCACAAATGATGATGCAAGGCACAGCAAGAGACGAAATCCACTCCAAAACAAACAATGGGCTAATATACTCTTTAAGACTACTAGACTTTCTGAAGAACTGCAGCTATCCCCGGGACAAAGCACATATCCCCGGGACAAAGCACAACACGCAAACTACTCATTGTACAGAAGGTAAACAAACCGGGCGGATTGAACCAATGCTGCAAAATCTGTTTTCTCATCTATTCCCTATATTGCGTGCATATATCCTACAACATCCACTGCCACCGTTCTTTCTTGCTCACTAGCATGTAGTACAAATCTGTTGGCATGTCTCGCGCCAGGAGCTTAACTCTTTCGATGGCGGGTTTTCGACATCTCATTCTCGATTGCCTGCCTGATTAGCTGAAGATGCACCTTTGGGAGATGGATAGGTAGACGGTTGGCCACTGTGGGGCACTACTACATTCTATTTTTCTTTGGAGCTGGAATCAGAATGCTCTTCCTTGTCATCTGATTTTGAATTAAGAAATCGGCCTCCAGCTCCTCTGGCCCTTTTCAAGGCATGTTGATGTCGTGACTCATGGAGATATGGCTGCACAGCGCAGACGAACACAAAATATCGTTAGAGCATAAAGAAAATGTATAAAAAGAATTTCAGTCACAAGAACTAAACACATTCCAGGTATTATTGTTTGACATGCTACCCAAGAGTGAGACACTTATAAGCAACTTGCAAATGAGAACATTTGAACAGAGCAGAATTTTATGGAAAATTAGCTTTCCAGATACTATCAATCTTAAATCTGTGTTGAGAGTAAAAGCATACGCGGATTCAAGGAGCAATCGCAATTCCTCTTTTTTTAAAACAAAAAAGATGATGACACTTCAACTAACAAAGTCAACTCGGTCCAGCTTAGTAACAAATATCCAGATGAAAACAGAAAGCAGCAAACCAGTCTTCTTCCATACTCAATACAAATGTGGAATCCAATTTGTATTCCTAAATCCTTGCTGCTTTTATGATAACTCAATAAGTAACACCCACACGAGCATTGAAAACTTGGTATGTTGAAATATAGACATGATGAAGATTGAAATGATTTTCACCCTAAAATTTATATTATAATGGGGAACAGATCAATTTTGGAAGTAGGGTATGTAGATTGGAGAATTCACTGGACTATTTGCTCTAGTTGTTGTGCCGAACTACAATGAAGCATCAGGAACAGAAATAGCTAACAAACATTTCAAGTTATGTGGCAATGTAAAAGGTGTTTATGAAATTTACCTTACGGCCCTTGACAAGCTTCTTTTCTGATTCAGCTTTAGCTCGAGATTGACGACGTCTTAGTATGGCATTATATTGCTTTGCATTTACATACACAGGCTCTTCAATCGCATCTGTAGGCAGTGGCAATCCAGTTGGATGCATTCCGACCAATGGTGGATGCATCTGAAAAACACATCAATTCTATTAACTCAACATACTACAATAGCATACGAAGGTACAGAATTACACAAAGTTGCTTTTTGACTGGCAAAGAATCAGAGAATAGGCAATCTAGCAAGATTATATCGGCCTGCCCTCCCAAGGTACACTTGTATATTAAGCTATACTTTGTGAGCTTACCACAGGCTGCCCACCATAAGCTTCATAAAGGCCTCCATAGTATGGATCAATATTTGGGTAAGCGATTTGACCCTGCCACACACAAAACATGAAATTGGCCAACACAGGTTATAACATAGTCCTCAAAATAATGAATGAATTTTGATCAAAACTGTAATAAAGAAACAATTGAAAGAAAAAAATGCAACAATATGTCCAATGAAGGTCTAGGAAACTGCCGAATTACTAGATACATAGCAAGGGCTATTTCCTTAAACACATTGATTGCTAGACATGATTTATAACAACAATAAGTTGCTTTAACAAAAAAAACAATTTAGCATAATTAAAAATAAATATTCACACTAGTGCCAGAGAAAAATCAGCAAAAAAAGGAAGCAGAAAAGAAGAAAGAATGCACCAGCAAAACACATGAGGCAACACTTCATGCATACACAAAGGGGGAAAATACATTCGTATACAGAAGAAATAGCAAGAAACTGATGCCACCCACGAGAGGTTTTCAATGAAGAAAATTGGCTACTCCAAGACTTGAATGTGATGGAAAGTATACGTTTGATGACAGTATGTGAATGAAAGGTGATATAGCAGAAACTGTTCCATAGGATATAACAAGCGCAATGGTTAGTTACAAATAGTTCGCATTAAAGTGGGAAAATTTTCAGAGTTCACTTCAATAACAGTGAAATGATGTGGCAATAATAAATAGTAGGTGAATCACATAATCGGCAGGATAGATGACATAATTGAATTGATTACATGGAATGAGTAAAAATTGCAAAAATATTATGCAGATGGCTATCAATATGATGCTACTAGTTGCACGGTAACAGGTAAACAGGCCATAAAATCTAAATCCATATTGAATTTATAGTGATTCTATAACACGTCTAGTATTTCACTATGACCAATCAAACATTTCTCCTTAGACATAGCTCAATAGAAAAGACTGCAAACTGAGGAAAATACAGTAGTACAGTATTATACCATTACATGGCCCACTTCGTGAGGGGCATAGGGTGCCACATAATCTGCTGATGGTGTTGCTACCATTGTCTGGCTACCTGAACTATTAGGTGGGGCTTCTTGCTGGTCCTTGGATTCAGCTTGCTTCTGATGTTGCTGTTGCTCATCGGTTCTCTGGTCGCCTGCACGGGAAAGCTCATTAAAAAAATGAGAAACACATCCTTGATTTAAATGTCCTTATTTGTTTATGAAAAAATGAAATAAATGATATTGCATGGGCCAGCACTTGTCATATGACTAACAAGTAACAACAGAAATTCCATCAACAATTTAACATACTTGACATGGTAGCAATTGATATAAACACTGCAGAGAGCATTCGCCAACCATCATAATCCCACCAGATACAAAACCTGTTTGCCAGCACCAGGCTGCAGCTGGTAGTCTGGTACACCGTAACACTGGTACAAAACTAAAAAAATCCCTAGTTTCTTCAATGAAAACTGCTTATGTTGTTTGGGAAAATCCTGAAAGCAGTACGTTCTATACTCTGACTCTAGCTCAGCTGCCTGCATAAATGACTTATTTTTATCCATTTATATTGGATGAATAGATTGTGCATTATACCCATTATTGCCAATTAGCTGTTGGCACAAATGCCATTGTTTGCTTGGATTAATCCATAATTGCAATACATGTATTAAGAATACACTAGTAGAATTCACAACACCCAAAGGTGGGATGTGTTCCAAATATATTACACCTGTAATCCTATGAATCCTAAAACCCATCGTGGTTACATTTCTAAACCAAACACCACCCGTGTTACAATAAAACATTATCATGGTAAAGCATTGGAGAAAGAAACGCACCTGAAACATCATGGACTACAGAAGTCATGATTTGTTCTTTTTCCCAAGCAAAACACAATCAGGATCAAGCTCAGAGAAAAGCCACACTTAATACAACATCATTCCATGTGCTTTGAGAATATTTTAGCCTAACTCTTGTAGGAAGCACACCAATAACTTTTCTGAATTAGAGTCCAAAGTGTGTCCTGAAATGCCAGAGAACAATTTTTAAAAATCGAGCTTTTGGGAAGACAGCACCGCACTTTTTTGGCAAGGAAAAACAATGAAGCGTCAGCGATCCCAACCATAAAATTGCCAAGCTACAGCAGCGAAGGAAATTGACAGGAACAATTAAAACAGATACAGATGAGAAATACTCCTACAGTGCAAGGTAATAGAGTTTTCAATCTCCAAAGATGACAACCTGAACCATCCACAATTGCCAACAGCAGAATTTTGGCTTGTGCCAAAATTCAGTATAACAAAGGCTAGAGAAATACCACACCAGAATTCCCAGCAACAAGACTACTCGCTCCCTGCGGTGCGGTGCCCGTCACAAACACTCCCCTACACTAGCAATAACACAATTCACTGCAACAGCGCAAGCAACGCACGCACAAGAATCATCCAGGGCTGGTTATATAATCACCCAACGGCGTGCTCCGTGCCCAAGTCCCATGAAATTCCTATCATGCCCGGCCACTCCAAACCGGAACCAAGCGTGAGCTCAGATGAAGCACCAACCGGCACCACCAAATTCCCACAATTCAGAAGTGGGAGCGGAACACAACTGGCGCTACCACGAGATCAACACGAGCACGGCGCGCGCGCGAGCGCTCCCATGGGGAACAAGCAGCCGCTCGAGCGCAGCAAACGAATTACCTACTACCTGCCCGCGCGGCGAAAGCACAGGCGCAAGAAAAAAAAAAGGAAAGAAGAGGAATACCATGAATGGAAGAAGCGGCTCACTCACCGGACCAGTCGAGGAAGGAAGCTCCGGCGGGTGGATACGAGAGGTGGGAGACAGCGGCGGCGGAGGCGGCGGCGGCGTCCGCGTCGGGGGAGAGGAGAGGAATCAGGAAACCGACGCCGACTCCGACTACGCGGCTGGAACCCGTGATCGCGGCCGTCGGTTTGCGGGCGCAGATGGACGGCCAGGGAGCTCCCACGCGCCATGCGTGGTGGGCCCGCCTCGCACCCGCGTGTGTGGTTGCCTCACTCGGGTGCCAATCAACTGGGGAAATTTAACTTTTTGCCACTCTTAACATTGCCACCTACTCAAATGATATCCTCTATATTGTAATTAATATTTTGCCACTCTCGCCCCACGTGGCGCCTAGTCACCGCCATGTCACGCCCGCGCGCTCGCCGCCGGCCCCACGCGCGCGCCCGCCGCCGCCGCCGCCGCCCGCGCCGCGCCGCGCGCCGCCCGGCCTCCCGCGCCGCGCTGCTCGTGGCGCCTCGCGGCCCAACCGCGCCACGGCGTGCCCGAGGCCTCCTCCTCTCCTCGAGCAATCGGACCGGCGCCCGGCTCGCCGCGCGGCCATTTTTTCGCCGCCGGCCAAAGCCGCCATTTTCATCGCTGTTCGCAACTCGGCGCAAGGCGCCAATTCCTCGTGCGTGGAGCACCACCACGCGCCTCGAGCTTCCCGACGGCCGCCGAGCTCTCCTCACCGCGCTTCGCGGCATCGTTCCCCACTCGCGCGCCGCCGGCTCGTCATTGGCAAGCCTCGGTGCCTCTCGCCCTACCGAGTGCTTCCGGTGAGTCCTCATGACCCCTCATGCTCGTGGACGCGGTTGGGCCGGCGAGGCGCCACGAGCAGCGCAGCGAGAGAGGCGGCGGCGGCGGCGCGAGGCGGGAGGCGCGGGCGCGGCGCGGCGTGGCGCGGCGTGACATGACGGTGATTAGGCGCCACGTAGGACGGAGAGTGGCAAAATATTAATTGCAATGTAGAGGATGGCATTTGAGTAGTGGCAATGTTAAGGGTCTGTTTGGGTCTACTCCGCTCCAAGTTTTCCAGCTCCGCTCCCAACTTCGCTAACCAAACAGGTCTAAATCCAAAAACTCTGCTCCAAGAAAAAGGTGGAGTTAGAGGCCAACTCCACGTTTTTTATGGAGCTTCTCAAGGGGTACTCCACAAATAAAGATTTCCAAACTCCTTATAAAATTGGTAAAAAATTACCCACCATTACCATTACACAATTCCTCCCCTCGTACCGATTGGATTTCTTTTTCCTTCTCCGACTTCTCTTCTCCGTCCACCCACCGGCGCGCCTCTTCTCCGCCCCCCAGCGCCGCCCCTTCTGCGCCCCACCCGAGCCTCCGCCCCTTCTCCGCCCCCACCCGCGCCTCCGCCCCCCACCCGCGCCGCCCCTTCTCCGCCCCCACCCGCACCTCCGCCCCCCACCCGCGCCGCCCCTTCTCCGCCCCCACCCGCGCCGCCTTCTCTCCGGCAACGCCGCCGACTACCGCGACCTGCTCGCCGCCGCCCAGTCCGCGCCCCTCGCCTCCTTCCACCACGCCGTCGTCGCCCGCGTCGCGCCGCACTACCGCGAGTGGCCGGCGCGCTACGGCCGGCCGTTCGTTTTCTAGTTCGGGCCCCGCCCGCGGCTGGTGGTCTCCGACCCGGAGGTCGCGAAGGTCGTGCTGACCGACTCCACGGGGACCTTTGATAAAGCTGGTTCCGGCGGCAGCAACCCGCTCGCTCGACAGCTAATCGGCGAGGGGCTGGTGGGCCTCACAGGGGAGGAGTGGGCGCGCCACCGCCGTGTTATCACGCCGGAGTTCAACATGGAGAGGGTCAAGGTGAGGAAGCGTTTCTTGAATTTTACATGAAACATTAAAATTGGTGATTTTGCTTATAGGTCGTACTGTATGGTAGCAACTTAGCGCTCTCAACAATTAGAAACAAAACTAGAAACAAGATCATCATTCCTCAACCATATGTACGTCTTGATAAAATCTTGGTTGCTCAAATCTAGAAAGTAACGTGGGTCATATGTGAAATCCGGGCAACCTTTAATTCTTTAACCCTTTATAGAATTGCTAAAATTGCTATTGGCTAGAATCTTGGTGTTCTTGATAAGGGCCATATGGAAGGAATGGAATAGATGGATATTCCAAAACCAAGCTCGCAGTCCACTGCAGGTAGTTCGTATGATCCGAGAAGAGGTTGCGCAAAGTAGGTTGGCAATGGTGGGTTAGCAACAGAAGTCGCTGTCGGCCGCTGCTTTTTTGCTGTTGTCTTTTTTATGGGGGTCCTGTTGTCGTTCCTGTTTTTAACTTACAAATTCCAAGCAATTCTTTTTTGAAAATGAAATTCTTTCCGCTAACTTTGTTTTTAACTTCTCTCAATGTGTCCGTCAATAATTGTCACGGAATTTAGCTGAACGGTTCAACAAAAACTCAAATGGTTCTACATTGATTGGTTGTTAAAATTTAATCTTCTGCACAGCTAGTTATTCCGTACACAAATTGTAGATGACATAAACTATTGGAGTAAGTTCATGACCTACCTGTCATGATATGACTGAAGCCATTAGCATTGATGTACATTGCCATATCAAATGTAGCACTATTTTTGTGGTGAATGTTCTTTCTAATATGCTGGTGCAATCGATAGTTGTGCTCTAGATAATGCAGCTAATCAAATAGTATCATTTGCCACTAAACTTGAATCTTGATTCCTCGTAGGGTTGGATACCAGAAATAGCAGCTATCGCCTCATCCATGCTGGATAAATGGGAAGTTCAAGGTGAAACCCGAGCAGAGTTTGAGATCGATATAAATAAAGAGTTCCACTATCTGTTGCTTGCTTGGAACCCATGCTTTTCAAACGTCACGGCTGAGGGAGAAAAATGTGACCTGTTTCTCTCATAGGTTTGTACCAACAAAGAAGAACCGAAGAAGGCAGAGCCTAAACCAGGAAATCCGAAATTCCTTGCGCAAATTGATTGAGATCAATGGAAGAAAGTGTGCGCAAATTGGCCCTACCATCTGTGTTGGCCAGAATCTTGCGATGGTTGAGGCAAAGGTGGCGCTTACCATGATCCTTCAGCGATTCTACTATGGATGCATTCCGTGATGAGTTGGCAACCTCTATTTCTCTAGCTTGGAGCAAGAATTATGTATCGGAACACTTGCATTCGTAGTCATTTTGGTTTAAACTACTCTCTAGTTATCTATGGACAATTATTTGTATTCGAATGATGGACTTTGTTAATTATCTATCATGCACGTTGCAATTTATGGGACAAAAGGATGGAATTATTTGACCAAAATATTTGTTTTTTGGTTTTCTCGAATAAATTAATTGCGATTATAATATTTTACATCATATTTCAATTGGCAACAAAAAAATTCAGTTACATATGCTCCATAGACATCAAAACATACACCAAATATCATTCAGGGGCACATTGGACCTTTCTTAGGGGAACCTTACATTCCTGGAGCTGGAGCTAGTTGCGTGCCAAACAGGATCACCTGCTCCAGGAACTCTACAGTGGAGCTGCTCCATGGTGGAGTTGGTGGAGCAGAGCTGGAAAAACTGGAGCAGAGCAGTCCCAAACAGACCCTAAGAGTGGCAAAAAGTTAAATTTCCCATTCAACTGTCTCATGAGCCACGCCTCACAAGTCATTATTAAATTAGCGGTAAAGCTCTGGGCCGGGCATTTGGAAGGGCATGGCAAATGATATTTTCCCTTTGCTAGAAAATTCCCTGTTATGCAAAAAAGGTAACATACTTTTTGAGCATAGAAGCTAAAGCAAACTATGCAAATTACCTTCCAAAGATGCATTGTTCTATCTCGTGCTACAGTCAGAAGTCTATATTTACTGAGAGCATCCATTGCCAATATTTCACCTTGATGACCATATAGGCGGTGCATGTATGTTCTATCTTCAGCATTCCACTGCATTATTGAACGATCAAACGAACCGGAGAATAGCTCTGAAGAGTCCAGCCCAAAAGCAAGACTTGAGACTGGTCCTCTATGGACACCAAACGCCTGCAGAATGACAGAAAACAACTCTAAATTCAATTGTAGAATTTAACTCTGAACAATAGACATCATGAATAGTAGCCAAATTTAACTCTGCCATGTTTTCTAGAATGCTCCAGGGTAAATTTGAGGAGTGACCACAGTTGGTAGCACCAAAAAGACAAGTCAAACTAACTTTTACGGGCATTTTTGTCCTTGTTTTTGTAATTGCTTCTCAGTTGAAGTTTTCCTTGAACCCAATGCAAAATGGTAGTTATGGAATATTCTAACCTAGAATTTGAACCCAGATTTTAAATAGAATCTCAACCTCCCTCTATGTATAGGGTCTACTCCAATACGGCAGCTTTACTGTCAACCAAGTTGGGGTTAGTAATAACTTAGGATAGTTGGATCAGTGGAAGTTTCAATTCTAGGGGGTACCGATAGTGGTAGAATTTGCCTGTTCCAGAAAGCTGCACAGAACCTAACAGAGTGGATCTAAAAGGCTTATGGGGCTTATGCAATAAGCTAGCATGGGGGCAAGATGAAGTGAGAAGCCGAAACAAGAGCAAAAGGCCACTATTAGCACTGAAGTACTGAACAATAGTTATTTGAAGCTAGATAAAAATAGAGTGACAGAAGATTAGTGGGCAGAATAAGCTATACAAATTGACACTAAACAACAGAACATCTACAATCTGATCAAAATCATTTTTGTTCACGGGATCAACAACAAACAACCTACAGGTGATAGATGGAACTCAAGTTTCAAGTGAACTGCTCAAAGAAACCTATCCAGGGTTATGTTGTAGACCTGAGAAAGTCAGCATAGATCCCAACAGAGATCTTCAGAGGACTACAGCAATTCTACATCGATCAATACTGACAGAAATATCTCAAATCTCATCGACAACAAACAAGCTAACCATGATCTCAATATCAGGGATATTTTGCTTGAAACAGCCCTGGCACCAAATAGAATGACCGAGGCCAGATTTCAATGCGCCACGCAGGGATATATTAAGAAGGTTTTCCCTTGTTGGCATCAATTTGGACTTCTGATTTCAGTAAAATGATAAGCACAGAAGGAAAACTGAGGGAACCTTTGTAAAAAAAGTGCCTCCAAGTCGCATGAACTGCCCCTAGATCTGAACCGCACAGCGGAGATCGGATGGCTCAAAATCGCGAAATTATCTGCGACCCAAATCTGGAGGGGTAACCGAATAACAGGGGCGGATCTACAGTGGTTCATGAGTGTTCAGCTGAACACCCAAATTTTTTGACAAAAAATCTAGTATATATGAGGTATTATACATATATACATATATTATTAGATCCAAAATACTAGTTTCAGCCTCAGTTAATCGCCAGCCCAGACTCGCAGTCGCGGCCTCGCTCGTTTGCGCTTGTGTGCGGCCCAGCTGACCGGCCTGGCGGCCCATTTGCGCTGCGCGGCGCGGCTTTTGGCGTGCTGGCCGCCCGAGGCCCCGAGCGAGCGGCTAACCCTAGCCGAGCGGCGAGTGCGAGCAGCAGCAGCAGCGCAGCAGAGCAGCAGCGCGACCGACGCGGTGTCGCGGTGCATCCGGCCCGGCGCGCGCCAACCTCCGCTGGCTCGCCGCCACGCCGCCTCCGCTCCCGCTCCGCCGCGCGTCGCCCTCGCTCGCCGCTCGGCGCCGCGCGCCTCTACTCCCGCTCCGCCTCCACGCCAGCCGCCGGCCTCGCCGCTCCGCGGATCTGGCTCGCCATCCGCTCCGACCGTCCGGCTTCGCTCTCCGCCAGATTCTGGTGTCCGCCCGGCCGCTCGCACCGTGCTCGCCTGCGTTCCGCCCACGCTGCTCCAGCCCTCGCTCCCGCTCCGCCTCCGCCCGCCTCCGGCCGCTCCGCCAGATGGCGTCGCTCGCTCGGCGCGCGCCTCGCTCCATCTCCGCGCGCGCGCGCGGCCTCCACTCGCTCGCGCGCTCCGCTCGGCCTCCGCTCCGCTCGCCGCTACACCGCCTCCGCTCCACTCGGCGTCGCCGCCGCGCCGGCCCTCTGCTCCCGCTCCGCGCTTCCGCCTCCGCTCGGTGAGTTGGTTAATTGGCCGGTGACCGGCAGCAAGGCAACTGGTTAAATGTTAATTGGCTATTTGACTTTATGACTTATTTAACATGTTATCCTTAGTATGAATAATTGTATGTTAACTATTACTACTGTAGATCTTTATGTTTTGTACTGTAAAATATTTTTACAATTTCGAACACCCATTCTAAAATTCCTGCGTCCGCCACTGCCGAATAATACCGAGTAATGTAAGAGTTCGACGTGAAAAATTACTCCGCTTCGTTTTCGGACTGAATCTGAGCCGCACCACCGCGACGGAACGTCTCACGGAGACCAAGAGCGGGTGGATCCGTCGTCGTCGCCGTTGCCGGCGGAGGCAAGCCACCTCCAGAGCCATCTCCGTGCTAGCACGCCCGGGCTGCCGCCCCAGCACGCCATTCCCAGCAGCACATGCGCCTGCCAAGGTGGCCAGTGTAACGCCCCCGTTTCCAGAGGCGCGTACGGACACGACATTCCGCAACTATTCACACATGAACAGTTATGGAGTGTCACGCAAGAGTATACCATTGCATGCTTACAATAAAGTCCAGCATATATTTCACATATGGATTAACATCCAGTTTTCAACAGCGGGGCGTGCAAGCCCAAAGTATATTTACATTACCAAAAGCTCCAAGATCCGCTTGACCGCGGCCAAGACCTAAAGCCACGGGTCCTCGTCGAAGTAGCGACCTTCTGGGGCGTTCTTGACGGGGAGACCTTCACCATCGTCTTGAACCTCTAAAGAGTGGATTAAGCAAGCTGTGAGCCAAACAACCGGCTCAGCAAGCCCCAAAGGGACTCTAACTTACTACATGCACGGATTAACAAAGGAAGGGGGTATATTTGGTTTATTAACTTTGAGTGGATGCAGTTTTATTTGCAAACATTTTGATAAAACGGACCCAAAACTACTTCTTAAGATCTCAGGGGTTTTCATGAAAATTCAATTAACCAACTAATCAAGTTAAAACATGTACAAAACTACTTAAGCTTCGTTGATGGAATCACCCAAGTGACACAACTCCATTAACCGGGAGCACGGCGTATTCGAATACTATTTATTTGACTCTGCAGAGTTTGCTCAGCTTTACCCACACGATCCCTTAACTCCCGCGACAGAGTTAAGAAAGCCAGGCCGTTTCACTGCTCAATTTTTTATATAGGCTCTACCCAGTAGAATTCACTCGGGTCTGGCACAAGAAGGAAAGAAAAACAAACGTCCGCTTCGAGTGAACTCTACCGTTGTTAGGCATCCGCAGCACGGCCTACCTAACCTCACTGCTAAACCTCCTCCTCCGCCACACCTGTAGAGTTTCAATCGAGTTGAGCAGCTACTAGACCAGTGTTGACAAGTCAACTCCTGTGGTTGAGCGATCACTATGATATTTGCTCAGCGTAAGGGTTTAGTCCTTATATTTTCACATGGTCCGCAACCTCGTCAGGCCCGCGACCCAACCTAGGGTAAGCGGTGGGCGTAGACTGTCACGCGGTTTCCCACAACACCCTTACCCTACCTTCAACCTTAGGGTAAAAGATGGGCAGAGACCGTCTCGCGGCTCTTCCCCAACCTTTACCCTTCCTTGTGCACGCCGGCACTCTCCGCTCTAAGATACGGTGTCCCATACCACCCTACCTTAGAGTCGAGTTTTCCAAATTCTATTGGCCTGCAGCCACAACCTTATCAGTGTAAAGACTTTGCATGACATTAATATCCTACAGTTATCTAGATTAATAGATAATTATTTCTAGGGTTTCAATGGCATGGCTACAAATTAAACATGGCATTTATCGGTGGTAGGTCTAACTATATCACATGTCATTCTAAACATTTTATTTTACTTTAAACTAACATTTCACAACTAGCATAATGCAAATAGTATAATAACAATATTAAATAACATGGGTTGCAACATGATCAAAGGATTTGGGACTTGCCGGCAATTTGGACGAACTCAGCTAGCTTGAACGTAGAAGCTCTTGGATCCTACGACTGCACTTGAACTTCCGGGAACTCCGAAACTAGCGCAAACAGACAAAAATAAATAAGTCCAGCTTGAGACTAATCAAGCGAGGGAAAATAAACTAATCAAAAAGGAGTAAAATGCATAAATCCTCAAATTGGAATTTTAGGAATTTATTTGGGATGAATTTGTGGAAATGGAGGCCAAAAATGGGTCCAGGATATTATTTGGAGCAAAATGGTGAATTTTGGGATTTTTTGGGATTTTCTGTGATTTTCTAGGATTTATTTGGATTTTTCTGGATTTTAGAAATTGATAAATCTCTGGAAATTGGGATGAACAGTGAAAGGCCGGCCCAAACCAACAAGCGGCCGCGTGGCCTGCACAGCGCGCGCAAGCGCGGCAGAGCGGCGCCGCCATCGCAGACGCGCGCGCGCGGCCGGATGGCCGACGCGTGGCTTGGGGAGACGGCCCGGATGCGGAGCGGGCGAGCGGCGCGGATGCGGCAGGGAAGATCGGACGGCAGAGGAGCGGGGAGACGGGCGAAGCGGTACGGTGAGATCGGGCGGCTGGGGTTATACGGCTCGAGTGAGATGGACGGGCGGGAAAGAGCCACGTCGCGGGGAGGCGTCGTCTTCCTCCTCCAGCCGCTACAGTGCGCCCGCGGCAGAATAGTGGTGGCGACGGCGGTCCGGGCGCGGGAAGGGACGTCGCCGGCGATCAAGTGCACCAGGAGGGAAAGGGAAGCGAGGGGAATCCATTTTGGGTGCTTGGGGACTGGGGAGACCAAAGCGGGAGACGGGAGAGGAAAAGGGGAAGCTCGGTCTCCGGCGATGAAGGAGGTCGCCGGGGCCGATTGGGGTCGATTGGGGGCGGCTACACCATCTGGGGAAGGTGGAGCTCACATGGGTGGCGACGGCGTGAGTTGAGGAGCTTCGGAGCGGTCTGGCCATGGGGAGGTGGTTGCGACCGGCGGGAGCTTCGACGCCGGCACGGCACAGTGCTTCACCTGGCCAGGGGCAAGTACCAAAATGGTCAGCGAGGGGAGGAGATGCTCTCGGCGAACGCAATCGAGGAATGAGGGAGAGGAGAGGGAGATCCAATTTACGGGGCCGCCGGCGCAAGGGACGGCAATGGCGGAGCTGTGGGCGATGCGGCGTCGATTGGCAGCTCAGGGAGAGGCTCGGGAGTGGTGGGAGGCGAATGGGAACGGTGGAGGCGTTCGGGAAACGGAGGAGCATGTGGGAGGGGCGAGGGGGTTTTATACCCCGAGCGGAGGGGAGCGGGGCGTGGAGGAGAAGCCAACGGGCGGGGCTCCGGGGTCAACAGGGGCAGGTAGGGCGTCTCCTCCGCGGAGTGGAGCAGTGACCGGGGTGACGCCGGCTCTGCAGAGGGAGTTAAGGCGAGGCGACGACACAGGAGCAAGTGGCCGGAGCGGCATGGGCAAGGCGCGTCCGCGCGCGGGAGAGGGAGGAGACGGCCACTGGCAGGTGGGGCCGAGCGCAGGAGAGCGGCGACGCGTGGCGCGGGGGAGGTGCTGGCTTCGGACCGGGTGGCGTCGGCTCGGCAGGCGGTCCAAACCGGGCGCTGTCGCGCGAGGGAGCGGACGCAGGCGCAGCGCGCAGCGCTCCGTGCGTGCGCGAGGAGAAAGCGGGGAGGAGCCGGGGCGCCAGCGGGCGAGGGGGAGCGGAGGGAGGCGCTGGGGCGAGGGCGTAGGCGGAAAGGGGGCGGCGCCAGCGCAAGCGCGAGGGAGGGGGCGCCGGGAGGAAGGAGGAAGCGGAACCGGGAGGCGCCACGAAGCGTAGCGCGCCGCCGAAAAGGAAAGCGGATATTCGGGGGACTTTCCAAAAAGGGAAAGTCTCCATATTTCACTCAAAAATGCAGCAAAAATTTTGAAAATTTTTGATTTTGAATTTTTGGGGTTTTTCAGCCTGGATCCGTGCGCGTTGGCCGAGCCAGCCGCCGCTCGCCGTAGTTCCCACCTCCACCGCCGCTCGCTTGCTGCCATTCTTTCGGTTGCTGAATTGCACGGCGAGATGAATGGGAGAGGAGCTCCGTGCATGGGAGCTTCGATTTCAAGGATGCATACAAGATGAGATCAGGAGGAGATCATCGATCACGCTGCTCTTTCCATCCTTGAGTTCCATGGTTTTACAACTGCGGTGAAGACGACACTGTAAGACAATAGTACTTACATTCTTTTCTCTCCATGTTCTTCGTTAACTGGTTCCTTAACATCGTTAGAACCTGCCTGCCACTGAGATAAATTCAGAAACTCTAGTCTCGTGTGTACATACATGCATGCATGCATGCTGGCTTTAATCCCACTTAACACTGAGATAAATTCGGAATTAAGCCACTAGCTAATTCGTTTATTGTCTTCTCGATTATGATACGTACCTGATGCAAACAAAGCCATTGCACTGCCTAGGATAAGCGTGTTGTTGGTCGTAAATTGCAAAGCTTAACTCTCAAATCGCGTAGATAAAAGTATTTGCATGTATCTACATGCTGAATGATAAGCTTCAAGCGCACTGTGAATGAAAATTTAGGTACACTTGAGATCATACGATTTGATCCTGCATGCCTAGCTTGCTTGCTTGGCATCAAAGTAATGGCATTGCTCATATAAGTACTCAAATCAAGAGTTTTTATCATTTTTAAAAGATATCAAGATCAAATTATATATACATTTTTAGTACCTCTTGGTACGAGACGACGAGGTACCGGTACTAACAAACCAACGTGCACTGAATCAACAGTTAAATTACTACGTATACGAGGAACAATTTGCGACAGTACTCTTATTAAAATACCACAATATATAACCAACACTGCTACTAGTCATCTATATATCGCTAGCTACCAGTGTGCCACCAATTAATACATCAACTGAACATAAAAAATAGAATCCATAAAACCACCATGCTAGTTCATTCATTCTACTTAATTAGTTTAGTTGCCGGCGCCGCCGTCCACCGCCTTGCGGCCGCCTTCCTCCACCCTGGCGGCCGCGGCCTCCGCGGCGATCGCCTTGGCCGTGTCGTAGGACGCGTGCAGCCCGATGAAGAAGTAGTAGGCGAGCAGCGCCGCCGACCATATCCCGAACCGCATGAACGACTTGCCGTCGATGGAGCCGAGCAGGAAGATGTTGATGAAGATGGACGCCGACGGCAGCCACGGCACCAGTGGCACCCCCCACATCTTGGGCGCCCGGGCCTTGGGCACGCACACCTGCAGGTACAGCGTCGCCGCGAACCACGTCGGCACCGTCGCCGCGTACGCCGCCCAGCCCTCCGCGCTCAGCCCCCAGTACGCCGCCGTCACCACCGATGACGCGATGATGACGGCGAGGCAAGAGGCGAGCTTGTTCCGGTCGGTGTTGGACGTCTCGCCGGAGACGTAGTACCGGCGGACGAGCAGTGCCACGGCCACGAGCATGAAGATGAAGAGCGTGGAGATGGACAGCAGGTTGGAGAGGATGCCGAGGTCGGTGAAGAAGGCGATCACCGCCGTCGCCGAGAGCATGACAATAGTGGCGTACACCGGCGTGCCGAACCTCGGGTGCACCTGCGCCAGGCACGGCGGCACCATGTGCGTCCGCGCGATGTGGGTGAGGTACCTGGCCTGCCCGACGGCGCTGACGAGCAGCACGGTGGTCATGCCCTTGAGCGCGCCGAAGGCGACGATATACTTGGCCCAGTCCATGCCGGTGGCTGTGAAGGCGACAGTGAAGGGCGCGTCGGGGTCGATGTCGTAGTAGGGCTGCATGAGGCAGAGCGTGACGGCGAGGATGCAGTAGACGGCGGTGGTGAGCGTCATGGCGCCGACGAGGCCGACGGGGATGTCCTTGGCCGGGTTCTTGGTCTCCTCCGCCATGGTGCTGACGGCGTCGAAGCCGATGTATGCGAAGAAGAGCACCGCCGAGGCGGCGAAGATGCCGCGCGCACCGAATGGCGCGAAGTCGGCGGTGAGGTTGGAGACCTTGGCCCGGGAGAGGCCGGCGGCGATGATGAAGACGATGACGGCGACGTGGACGATGGAGAGGACGTAGTTGAAGCGGGAGGATCCCTTGGTGCTGAGCACGGCGAGGAGGCAGATGAGCGTGATCACGACGACGGCGATGGGGTCCAGCCGCGAGTAGTCCTCGGAGAGGGAGGTGGCGTGGATGCGGAAGTCGTTGGGGTGGTGGTTCAGCAGCGTCGCGAAGTAGGACGTCCACGACCGCGCCACCGCCGCGCCGCCGATGCAGTACTCCAGGAGGATGTTGCCGGCGGCGATGAACGCCATGAAGTCGCCAAGCTCCACTCGGAGGTACGCGAACGAGCCACCTAAAGCATACAAACACAAAAAAAAAAAGTTTCATTGTTACAATTTTTTACTTGCAAAAAATGTTTTACTGTTACATCTTTTAACTAGAAAAAACATTGTAAACTTGTACTTTTAAAAAAGGGTGTGCATAGGTATGTATCACCCAGATGTTTTCTTCCTAACAATCATCCAAATTTCGGACCGTTGGATTAGAGATTCAACGGTCTCTTTTTTTTTGGAGGGGGGAGATTTTTTTTGAGGGGGTGAATTTTTTTTGGAGGGGGTAGGGAGAATTTGTGGCCCTTGGATCTCTAATCCAATGGTCACAAATATGGATAATAGTTAGAAAGAAAACATCCGAATGATGTTTATCAATACCCTTTAAAAAATATTAAAAGGTCAATAAACTACTCACAGTTTGGCTGGAAGCAATCTAACATATAGATCTGAAACAAACTAGGTACTCTCTAATGAAACAAACTTGTAACAAAATTACGGTCTCGCAACTAATTAAGTTTGGAGAGTGTCTAGGCATCACTTGTATATTTTTTTAACTATTATCTAAGTTTGTAACTCTTAAATCAGATATCAAAAAGCCTATTGTTTTTAAAGGGGAGATATTTTTTTTCAAAAGGAAGGGCAGAATTCAAGGGAGAGGACGGAGAATTCATGGCCATTGAATCTCTAATTTAACAGTCATAAATCTGAATGATAGTTAGGAAGAAAACATCCGAATGATGTTTAATCAAACCCTTAAGTTTGTACAGCAAAATTACAACCAAAAGATCTATGTACGTACATAACACTGAAAAAGATAAACATTGCTCCATTTTCGCGCAAAATGAATCTAACAATTTATTGATCACCATGCATCCACACTAATGTTCATATGATTCGATCTCCATGCATCCGAAAATAAAATAGGCAAGAAGATGTGAGGACTAGTTTGGAGCACAAGAGTTTCTTGTGAATTCCGCAATAATATTGCATGAGATGGAACAATTACACGCATGCATACGTAAGTAGATTGTACCTGCTACGGGGATCTCGATGGCGAACTCGGTGTAGCAGAAGACGGAGAGCATGGCGGAGACGCCGGAGACGGCGTAGGAGAGCACGACGGCGGGTCCGGCCGCCTCCTTGGCCTCCTGGCCCGTGAGCACGAAGATCCCGGCCCCGATGACGGCGCCGACGCCGAACCAGATGAGGTCCCACCACGTGAGCGTTCGCTTCATGTCGGCGCCGCTGCGGCCGCGCATCTCGTGCAGCTCGGTGGCGTCCATGGAGCGCGCCGTGACGCGGTCCCGGAGCCGCGGCGCCGTCTCCAGCAGCGCCCGGCTGTAGGCCCCCCAGCTCTGGAAGGACTCCTCCGGGAAGAACTTCCCCGTGCAGCACCCGCGCCCCCGCGCGCCGCCGTCTCCCTCGCCGGCGGCCGCCGCCATGGTGTCGCCGTGGGTTGGCTCCGAGAGGATGTGGAATGAATGGAGTCGTCCGAGGGGTTAATTAGCGAGGCTTTGGGAGATGGAAAAATGAGAGCGTATATATAGCTCGCAGTGGCTATGCTATGCGCGCGCAGGCAGGGGTAAATTGCACGGGTATCTCGCCGTTGGTTGACCGCAGAGTAAAACGCGGAGCACAAGGTGGTTTACACCGTCGGGTGAATCAGCCGGTGGGTTAGTTAGTTAGTTAGTTAGTTAGTTAGGCGTTAAGATTCGTGCATGGCGTCCCTCACTAGATTCATCGACAAGACCGCAATGCATACATCCCTTGCTACGGTAACGGCAATGTAGGGCCCATCTAAAAAAAGCACAAGTTTCTCTGTAAACAGTTTAATTTCTACCTGCAAAGCTGCAAGCCGTTGTTTTGAGCTGGCATGTACCGCCTGCGTAACAAGATTCTGCTCTGCCATGGACGGTCGTTACGCACTGTTGTGCATGCAGCATCGATCGGACGTACGGTTGCTACACGTACACCACTGGCCTCTTCCTACGAGCATCACGATTCATGCTACTTGGCCCATCGAGATAGTGAGTTTGAAGTGCAGCCCAGGTAGCTCGTGTCACTGGCATTAAGTCTCTTCCATCCTCTCTCAAAAAAAAAAAAAGTCTCTTCCATCCTAGGAAGAGAACACGAGAGCATTCTGACGTCTAGAAACTTGAAACCAAAGCTTTGATATGCACTCTCTGCCTTTTACATTAGCAAGATGGCAGAACATTTACTCTTTAGGCTGTATATACATTTTTTTTACACGAGGAAAACAAAAGCTTTACACTCTGCATTGCATATTTGCATGCTCAATAACAATCCCTCGGCATACATTTGGGTTAACCGATATAAGAAAGGGAATGAGTCCATCATTGAGCTAAATAAATAGCATTACCAAGAACTAAATCACATTGCAAAACACTACCAGAAATTTCAAAAAAAAAAAAAAGAGAAAACACCGCTAAATCTTTCAAGACAATACAAAATACTAAGGGTAAAAAAAGCAAAAAAAAACCCAAAACACAAAATTTTAGAAGCTAAAAAATCTGAAGCCATTTGGAGCGGACCTCAACTAGCGCACAATAATTTGATAGCCACGGCCTTTCTAAGCTTACATACATGTGCGCACTTTTGGACATGTACACTAACTAGGGAAAACTGTATCGCCGAAATTTCAGCGGTTATCGGCAAAAACCAGTAAAAAATGTATTGGACAAAACATTTCGAATCTATTTAGAATTTGCCAAATTTTCAAAAAATGCCCAAAAAAAGGTAATCGATGAAATTTCAAAACATTTCGGCCATTTTTCAGTTGATTTGGACTTATACAGATTTCGTAATTCAAATTCCAATACAAAAATTTCAACCAAAATTTAAGTTCTAGACTTAGCGCTGATGTTCACCGATTTTAGGACTTAGGAGTACACACGTGTGCATATTCAGTGAGAACATATGCCCACACTCTGAGCCCTTAGGTGCCTCCGATAAATTTCTTGTGTGAGTAGAATACGGGCACACGTGTTTGTGTGTGAGTAGTGTAAGTGTGGTATGTGTTTATCGGATTTGTGCTCCATACAAAAAGATTACTTGTTTCATTTACAGTTTTCCGTAGCAAAAAATCTCTACGCTAATGTCTGTAAGTATTACGACAACTGCAAACAAGTTTTTGCTACAGTCTATCACTCACTAACATGTGGACCTACGCTAACAGTTCAAAGTACAGACTCTTTAAGGTCATTCATGAGCAAAGCAAAGCAAATTTTTTACGAACCCATTTGTGCTTGTCTTTATGACTACTTGGGAGGGCTCAGCTTCCTCCTTGAGCTGACACGAAACTGGAAACGCACCAGCTTTACCAAGTGTAATAGTGTACTTTGGCTTTTCTAAGAGGCAGAGAAGCTTTTCTGCACTCCGTTTGGGAGCTTAGAACTTCTTATTAGGTTAACATTTTGAACTCATAACTAATCAACATATTTATCTGCTTCTTTCTTAGATTTACAAGATGGGATAAATGTCAGGCGTCGATTTTGGATTGATCTTGTCGCCGTTTGCTTTTGCGCTCAAGTAAGCATGCACGCCTGCACGGACTATATACATAGGCGAAGAACACTTATACGGTAATTTGTCAACTCAAATGCATATATGCTTGCCTCCTAGCAAGTAACCCGCGAGACGTCATTCCGTAGCGAATACAAAAGCAGTCCAAATCAATAGTCCTGGTTCATGCTTCAAAGTTAATAATGCAATTAGGAATGGAAGACAAGCAAGAGATGGAACACATACCACATAGTTTTGGATATTTTTGTGAATGCGCAATACATACAGACCCCATAGACGATAGGTTTATGTACCTGCAAGAACAGAAGTAGGTCCATGAATAAACACTCTTGCGTCAGCTTACAAACAGACACCTAAGCACTAAACTAACACAATTTGCAGTGTGATTTAACATAACATGAATGAAATGGCTCCCTAAAAAACTCAGAAGTTCCAAACAATAGACTTCCCTGCTGAAACCAATCACACTATTAGTATGAATGAAGCTATTAATAACAAAAACCCAAATTTCATTCATGTTGATCCAGATGCTGTCCATACTAGTATATGGCACAAGACATCAAAGGCCCGTGATTGGATATTTCTCTCATGTACAAGCGAGAAGGCTACTTCAGTGGATATTTTCACATGGCCATGCATGCAATTGACAGCCAATTGGTAGGAGTCCATTCATGTATATCAAGACAAGTGCAGCGCATCCGAGTAAATTGGTTTGGTGCAAAGAGCATACTTCACAAAAGTAAATGGGAAAACATTATTATTGGCTTTTGTGATTCATCTTTTACAACTAATTAGATGCTCTGAAAAACATGAGAAATTTAGCCCCCATTCAATATCCACCATCTAAACTCTATATATTCAATCCAGTCAATGTAATAAATATAATGTGGGTCTGTACAAGATTTCTTAACTTTATCCAGATATGAGGAAGAACATCATCCGAGTAAATTGGTTTGGTGCAAAGAGCGTACATCACAAAAGTAAATGGGAAAACATTATTATTGGCTTCTGTGTTTCATCTTTTACAGCTAAATAGATGCTTTGAAAAACATGAGAAATTTAGCCCCATTCAATATCCACCATCCAAACTCCATATCTTCAATCCAGTTAATGTAATAAATATAGTGTGAGCATGTACAAGATTTCTCAACTCTATCCAGATACGAGGAAGAACATTATAGTGTTGGTAACCTAATATTGTTGGTTAATAGTAATGTTCTTCCTCGTATCTGGATAGAGTTGAGAAATCTTGTATAGACCCACACTATATTTATTACATTGACTAGATTGAAGATATAGAGTTTATATGGTGGATATTGAATGGGGGCTATCAGTGAGCTTGTATTCGAGAGAAATATTCAGTCACGGGCCTTTGATGTCTTGTGTCATGTACTAGCATGGACAACATCTGAATCAACATGAATGCAATTTGGGTTTTTGTTTTTAGTAGCTTCATTCATACCAATAGTGTGATTGATTTCAGTAGAAAAGTCTATTGTTTGAAACTTCTGAATTCTTGAGGGAGCCATTTCATTCATGTTATATTAAATCACACTGCAAATTATGTTAGTTTAGTACTTAGATTTCTTTTTGTAAGCCGATGCAAGAGTGTTTATTTATGGACCTACTCCTGTTCTTGCAGGTACATAAACCTATCGTCTATGGGGTTTGTATGTATTGAGCGTCCACAAAAATATCCGAAACTGTGTGGTATGTGTTCCATCTCTTGCTTGTCTTCCATTCCTAATTGCATTACTAACTTTGAAGCACGAACCAGACCTATTGATTTGGATTGCTTTTGTATTAGCTACGGAATGACGTCTCGCAGGTGCTTGCTAGGAGGCAAGTATATATGCATCTGAGTTGACAAGTTACCATGTAACTGCTCTTAACTCATGCAGTCACAAGCGTGTTCTTCGCCTATGTATATAGTCCGTGCAGGCGTGCATGCTAACTTGAGTGCAAAAGCAAACAGCAACAAGATCAGTCCAAAATCGAAGCTCGGCATTTATCCCATCTTGTAAATATAAGAAAGAAAGCAGATAAACATGTTGATTAATTATGAGTTCAAAACGTTAACCCACTAAGAAGTTCTAAGCTCCCAAACGGAATACAGAAAAACTTCTCTACCTCTTAGAAAAGCCGAAGTACACTACTACACTTGTAAAGTGGTGCGTTTCCAGTTTTGTGTCAACTCATGGAGGAAGTTGAGCCATCCCAAGTAGTCATAAAGACAAGCACAAATGGGTTCGTAAAAAGTTTGCTTTGCTTTGCTCATGAATGGCCTTAAAGAGTCTGTACTTTGAACCGTTAGTGTAGGTCTACCTGTTAGTGAGTGATAGGCTGTAGCAAAAACTTGTTTGCATCTATCGTAATGCTTACAGACATTAGCGCAGAGACTTTTTGTTGTGGAAAACTGTAAATGAAACAAGTAATCTTTTTGTAGAGAGCACAAGTCCGATGAACACATACTACACTTACAATACTCACACAAACAAGTGTCTCGTATTCTACTCACATTGAAATTTTTCGGAAGCACCTAAGGCCTCAGAGTGTGAGCATATGTTTTCTCACTGAATACGCACGTGTGTGTACTCATAAAATCGGTGAACATCAGCGCTAAGTCTAGAACTTAAATTTTGGTAATGGGTACACACCCGTACATCTAGCCATCTGGTCATATGACAATTTCATAAAACAAGTAATTTTGCCTCGGTGTTTACAAAAAAGTTCCCATTAAAGGTATTAACAGCCGCTAGATTATTATTTGGGCATTTAAAAATGGTGAATTGTTGTTTTGGGCCTATTTTATGGACCAAAAATTGTAAGTTTATCGTGCTAGCCTAAGCTCTTGACATACATAGAAAGAAGAGTGGAGCCAAATAAAGCTTATCGGAGGGTAATGGTAGTGCCGGTAACCGGTTTTATCAGAAAATTTTTGGCTTAAATTTTTGAATTGGAATTTGAATTATGAAATCTGTATCGGTCTAAATCAACTGAAAAATGGCCGAAAGTTTTTGGAATTTCACCAGTTATATTTTTGGCTTTTTTTAAAATTTTGGCAAATTCTAAAAAGTGGAGCAAAAGAGACAAATGGCTAATACTATGTGATAGCAAGATATGTGTGAAACCAGCCCAATTGAAAGTGATGCTTGTGTCTGCATTTGTGAAGTCTAGTCTAAATCTGAGCATCTTGACATGGGTAAAAAATTCTCGATGATATTTGGCCTTCATGAGTACGGTATGATACTAATAACCAAACTTGCTCAAAAAGTGTTGTTCTTCCTATTCCTCCACAGTGGTACCACCGTTAACAAAACTTTCGGCCTACTTGCAAACCACTGAAAAAGGAAGCAAAATGATAGCCCAAGAGGTGATATTTATTGAGCTTTTTTTGGACGCATGGTGGAAACAAAATTTGCATCATTTAACCGAGATCGACGTGGAATGGTGCGTCGGGAGCGCACCACTCCGAAGTGGTGCGGTGGGAAGCGCACCACTCGGTGGTGCGGTCCCGACCGCACCACTCTACCGGCAACTGACGGGCTAGTGACCGAGTGGTCGGGGACCGCACCACTTCGAGTGGTGCGCTCCCGATCGCACCATTGCGGTTAAATGGTGTAGTCGATTGGGGCTAGGTTTGGAAATTCCACCGCATCATTTTTGGAAAAATAATGCTAAAAGCGTCCAAAATTCATGTTTATTGGGTGGAAACAAAATTCCAAACCTGGCAAGCACAGGAAACAAGAAATTCCCAATGCATTTTTACTCGAGGCAATCATTGCCACCACAAACAACATTTCAATGTGTGATTAACACATAGCCCAAAGATCACCATCTAAACCGAACAAAAGTGTAAAGTCCTTGGAGAATCCAGTATGTTTTGACCATTCCCATCACCACAAAATCCACAGGGAGACCAACGCAAGATGCTTACTTTCGCTCCCTAACCACCCCACAAACGGCAACAGTGTAGGGAAGAACTGTGGAGGTACAGAAACCCAAATAATTGTTAAGCAAGCAGACACAGGTGCCTCATTTAGTCATCTCCACAAAACAAACTACCACAACTTAACCCCAAAAAACGAAGACTCATTTCCAATGCAAGGAACACCCCAAAAAAACACATTTGAGAAACAAATCTAAGAAACCAGCCTTCTTATCACCAATCCATCCCATTAGCAGCCAAAGTTCCGAACTTTACCGAGAAAACACAAACAAAAACCGCACATTCCGACAAGGCCACAACCCAACCGAAATGAACTGTCCAAACACTAGCCAAAAAACACATCTCCTGCACCAAAACCGCGCAAAGGCGGCTGCTTTCCACAAGAAAAACACATTTAGCAACCTCCAACAAGCCAACGAAGCAGTCCGAGAGGCGGCCCCTTTGCCACGTTCCCGGCAAGAACCCATCAAAACGAGACCAACCGGAGCAACCCAGATCAGAAAGAGAGAGAGAGAGAGGCTGACCTGCGGCTCTGGAACCAGACCTTGATCTGCCTGGGTTCGATGTTACAGAGGATGGGGCACTCCCTGATGAGCTGCTGCCGGCGCAGCGAACTGGGCTTGGGGCACTCGGTGTACACGCGCTCAAGCGCCTCCACCTGCTCCGGCGTGTACCTCACGTACTTGCCTGTGTCCACCTGCGGCGCCGCCCCCGGTGAGAGCTTCTCCTCGCTCCCCACCGCCGCCATCCGGGCGCCGCTTGTGCTGTCGATCGCTGTTACCCGAGGAAAAGGAGGAGGAGAACGAGGGAGAGAAGGAGCTGGAGACACGGCCAAGGACGCCGGTGCGTCATCGCCTGCGGGTCGAGGGACCGCCGCGAGCTCCCGTGGTTGCCATGGCGTTAGCTGGGGTTCTTGGAGTAGTGGGTGGTGGTGGTGGTTGTGACTGTGGAGCAGGGCAGGAGAGGAGAGCAAGCTGTGTGGGCTGGTTTTAATACTCAATACTAGCTAGCAAGCAGGAGCAGCTCCATATGGAGAACCTGTTCTTTTTAATTTTTGAGATCGATTTTTGTTTTTTTACTATAAGACTACTTTACGCATGTGTACCATATTTTCACGATTCTAGAAAATAAGCTATGCGACCGAACCAACTTTTCTGTTGCGTTACAATCGAGTCTCTCTATGCTCAACTGGTGCCTGTTATATTAGCTTTTTATGGACAAAGCATTATAATACAACCTAGGTCCGAATCTTTAATATATATTTGCGATGAGGAACAACATACTTTATATTTTTTTACAAAAAACCGGGAGAGTTGCTAATTCATTTATTGAGAAGAGTTGCTAATTCATTTATTGAGAATGACATATTTTCTGTTTTAAAAAGGCAAAACTTTGGTTTGGTGAGTGTTGCGGATCTCTTGTCATGTTCAAAAAGACAAAACTCTACCATACCTTTAGTTCGGTCCCTCAGCATGGTCTCCACGGACCTGAAGGAAGGATGGTCGGCATCGTCTAGACCGACGCAGCTACATGTGAACTACAAACCGATGAAAATAACATAGTCTTAGGATTGGTCGCACCACGATCGAAATGGCTTGAGTGGTATTATCTGAAATCTTAAAAACATGGCATACGTGGTCAAAATAATCCTTTTCCATAGCAAAAAGGGTTAAAAGGCTTTAATTTACAAAAAAAAAAGATAAATGGTACATGGTAGAAGTCATTCTTAGAGTGGTATTCTGGGTTACACCCTTCTCTCAAGTGGTATATCATGAATTAATTTTTTTAACAACCATACTGGATTTCTTTGGACCATGGCATAGGGGCTGTACTCGATTGTTGTCCACAGATATATGAAGGTGCTATATGCAAAATAATAATAATAATAATAACACGGCACAAATTTTTTATACATTTTTTAGTATAAAATACGTTTTTAATGGTCGTATAACATTGATCCACATCTCACAACAAAATTTGCATACTATATTGGAACAGATTTTGCACTTGCAATATGCATATCCTCTCATTTTTAGGTTTAAACAGAGCTTCATTGTCCAAAACTTCTTGGTAGAGTTCATGGAATAAGCGACGCTTTAAACAGTGTAAAGTTCTCTCAAAGGGAGATTCTTCAGGCGTGGAGGGAAGTAAAATTTTTTTTGCCAGTACTTTTTAGAGGTCTGTGTTTTCGATGGAGCATGTTTCTATTCTTTCCAAGAGTGTGGCCCTTTCTATAAAAATATTAATGCTACTAGTATATACTGTCCCAGGAAAAAAAAAGTGGTGCAGCTGGCCTGCTACTACTGTGGCTCAGCTCTGCCTCGGCACCTCTATATCTTCAATTCTTTTTAGACCCCGTTTGTCCACTTCATAAGTGGAGCTGTTTTTTAACTTCACAAGTGGAGCCGGGTGAAGCTACTTTTTCAGCTCCTTGGGTGGAGCTACTTTTGTCTCAGCAGGTTTTAAGGAACTCCTTGGGTGGAGCTATTTTGTTTTACCCCGTTTGGCACAAAACAGCTCCAAAGAGCTGGTGGTGGAGCTGTGCCAAACGGGGCCTTAACCATCTCTCTGCTTTAAAAATCTTTGAAAATGCTAAAAGACATGTAGATTGACAGCTTTTTAGAACTCATTTTCTCATGGAAAGAACAAATGCTAGTATAAAGTATACTTCAAAATAAACTGCTGGTATAAAGTATACTTCAAAATAAAATGCTGGTATAAAGTAGTCTAATTGAAGCAATGAGCAAAAACTGAATTAAGCATAATGGAGAGAGAACTTAGGGACTGTCCTTTTTGGCTTGGACTTATAACTTTTAGTTATATCTTATAGTTTTTAGGTTGTTCACGAGAGGGTAAAATAACAGAAACTCGTATGTAATTTTGGTCAATATAAATAAAATCACTATAATATGTATTATAATTAATTTATAGATCTTATTTTTAAAAATATAGTCTGTTTAAAAGCTAATTAATATAAAAAATAAAATGTAGTTTTTAGGGGCTGAAAAGAAGAGAGCTCTACGTAAGTTTTCCGTATTTTCTGAAGTTTTTTTGCGCATTGAAGACGAAGGGGCAGCTGGAGAAATGAAATGATGCACTTCCCTTTGTCCGCTGCAGGAAAAGACGACTGCACGTTTGCGGCCGCGTCGCTCTGATCTTCTGAGAACAGTACGAAAATTCAAACCTTCCGAAAATTCACATCCAATGCAAATACTGGTAGCTGCTGCATTTGTTCTTGTTTTATCAGCAGCAGCAGTAATAAAATTCCATATGGAAATCGCCAGGCATCAAACCACAATTTATATCGAGAAAACAGAATGTGAAATATAAATGCACCTTCTTCATTTCGCTATATTTGTTCATGGCCTCAGTGGGAGTGTCCATTTCAATATATTTATTCATTAAGGAAATATATAATGTAGCTATTATAATTTTTTTTACTCTCTATATTTACTTAAATACTTTAGAAGATGTTAACTGGTTGTGATATATCATTTAATAGAGGTATATATGATCTTGTTTATTGATTATTTATTAGATTTAGTGCTTATTGGATCTATACATATGATGAGATACGAACGAGTATAGCGAACGGAAGGAGTAATTCTTGGAAGAACAAATGAAGGAGGGAATAGGGGAAATTAATCAATCTTTTTTATCGGCATGTAGAGTATTGGCCACAGAAAACCCGAGGTGTCGCTTGGGACCAGAGCCCCATACCTAGAGGGAGAGAGCTACGGTGACTCGAGTTGACCGATCGTGAACCGTACAATTTGGCCCAGCCGTTAGATACTGACGGCTGCGATTCGACCTCGTAAGAAGATAGTAACTAGCCGTCACGTTTTGGGCACGATTTGTCCATGGTCTTGGCAGATACTAGCAATGAACGCCTTTTTCCCTTCCTCTTCTCAGCCTCTATTATTCTCTCTTCCTCCTCTCTACCTTATTTTTTCTCGACACTCCTCTTATCTAAATTCCCAAACTTGAAGGGCAATGTATTAACTTGTTCACGGCAGAAGTTATGTTCCATGGTCTAGATTTTGCGAAACGGATGGAGTATAAGTAAAAAAACGTGATACTTCCATATAAAATGTTTGGAGGAACGCAGAAAGAAACGACAGGTTCTATATATTAACATTAGGGTCAAGGTGACGAAGCTAGCTGGCTGGAGACGAAGACGATGACATCTAAAATAGAGGATATATAGATGCATTGTAATGCCTTGAAAATTCTGCATATATACTTTGAAAGAAATCAGGCGGTTGATTATAGCAAACAAAAACAAGAAGAAATTAAAACTCATTAATCAACTTAAGAATACAATGCAAGGCGCAACTATGGACCGCAAGGCACAGGGCCAACACGCACGCCACCACCATTATGGTCTTATCCCTTCATCCCGATCAAGTTGCTCTCCCTTGCTTGCTCGGGCTCCAGATCGCATGTCCCCATTGCCTCCCTCTACTATGTCGACAAGAGGATCTTGGTGACTCGACTCCGCTCACCTCCAGATCCGGTGAGATCCACCACACCATCACCCACCTCACCCCTCTTTGGCTTCCTCTCTGGTTTCCAAAGAGCTCTATGTGCCTCCACCTCCGACGTCACCCTTGCCTCCACCACCTGTGGCCGATGGACCCCTTTGTCGCCTTGATGTGCCGCCTCCTCCTCCCCAGGCCCACCACCTGAATTGATCGTTGGGCTCATCGTAGCGGCCCCAACCCTGCCCACCGCCTGGCCAACAAACCCACAAGTGGCTACGCCCTCGTCATCCACCGTCGGTCCTACCTGCCACTAGGACCTAGGGGGTGTTTGGTGAACCCCAACTTACTTGGGGTGAACTTAATCCTAACTCTGGTCACCACTTGCTCATGGTCGAGAATTCAGATTTGTGGTGGTGTTGTCTGATTTGTTGATTTTAGTTTGATTTGGTTATTGACTAAATATTTGATAGATAACAATGGCTATAATGCATGAATAAGATGAATCGAATAGTCTATATATGGATGCCGGATGAAATGGATAATAAAGATACAATTGATACTTTTTGAGTCTTAATATATCGAATACAAATTGAATAGTCCAAATACAAATAATTTAGATCCCTAACGCGATGCTCTCCATTACTGTACAAACATGTACACGGGCAAAACAAGCTGCTGCCGCCTCTATCCTTTCGATCTTTGTGTGCGATCATATCGATGGATGTTACTGTTAGGATTTTGGCTAGTAGCTCGGGTAGAGGCAAGCGATCCTACGTTCCTACGTATGTAGCTCGGTCTTTGCATGCTGTGCTACTGACATTACAACGCAAGGAGGAAGGAATATATATATGAGGGTGGTACTTTGAACTGCATATGTGGGCTCCATGTCATACTCAAACCTCATCACATACGTACTCTGATCAGCCGCAGGTGATTTCGATTCGATTCGACCCCAGTACGGACTATAGTGCATTCATGCATCAACGATTGAACACTAGTTGATCTTACGAAATGTACGCAAACATAGCATAAAAGGAGATTAAAGCGGAGAAAAGAGATCTTGTCCTCGTAGAGTGATTATAAAGGGTCCTGTCGATCCAGCGATCCATATCTTCTTCTCTGGTAGGGTTTAAATAGCACTAAAGAGTTATTAGTTATCCACACGAACAGGTATCTTATCGCCGAACAAGTAGTTACTATCAGTGAGAGAGATCTGACAAATAACCACCGATTGATTATTTGTCAGTAGAAGAAGATTGTAGAAATAACCGTAAATGGTTGTTATCGGAGACACAAGACTGAATCGCCGTGCGGTTACTGGGTTACATGGGGTTAAGCCTAGTTATCAAGTCATAGAACCTCCGAGTAGTGGCCGGTTAGGTAAATAAACAGTAATCCTCTGAGCAAGGATACTTGGACAGTGTTTTACGACTACAATAGCTTTAAGTCTTAATTATATATTAGGTCATATTAAACGGATTATTTAGTCATTGTCAAGCTGCTATCTAGCTTTTATCTTAGCTAAGCTACACTGCACGCACGCACGGTTGAAGAGTCAAATGAACGATGAATGTACGTGCATGCAGCATCGATCGGACGTACGGTTGCTACACGTACACCACTGGCCTCTTCCTACGAGCATCACGATTCATGCTACTTGGCCCATCGAGATAGTGAGTTTGAAGTGCAGCCCAGGCAGCTCGAGTCGCTGGCATTAAAGTCTGATATAAAGTAGAAGAGAACAGGAGAGCAGTCTGACGTCTAGGCGAGGTGCAGCCAGCCTGCTTAATTACAGCAGCACTTGCATACTTTCCAACAAACTTGAAACCAAAGCTTTGATATGCACTCTCTGCCTTTTACATTACGGCACTTAAAAGAATAGCAAAATGGCAGAACATTTACTTTGTAGGCTGTATATACATTTTTTTACACGAGGAAAACAAAAGCTTTACACTCTGCATTGCATACTTGCATGCTCAATAACAATCCCTCCTTGGCATGCATTTGGGTTAACCGATATAAGAAAGGGAATGAGTCCATCATTGAGCTAAATAAATAGCATTACCATGGACTAAATCACCTTGCAAAACAATAACCGAAATTTCAAAAAAAAAATGTGCCGACCTGCCGGATTCGAACCGACCACTAAGGATAGCACATGATCTCGCATTTAACTTGACCCTATGCTATCCTTGGCCCGCTCTTCCGACCGAGCACAAGGCCGGTGACACAAACAAACACCTCTAGCACTGGGAAATTACCATTTACTTTGTTTCGTGATCATTACTCTTATCTAACTGCCGTATGAACACCTATGACTAAAGGTCTTTTTGGAATACAGAAATTTCAATGGAACAGTTTGATTGTACAAGAATAAAAAAAAACGGTGTTCTAAATGGGGCATAACATAGCACTAGTTGAAAAAAATATTTGCAACCAATTGTTTCCTCACAAGCACGCACACTTTAGCCAAAATGGGATTTAGACCTACCGGTGTCCATTAAGCATAAGCATGAGGCAAGGTATTTTTGCAACCTCAATAGTAACAACACGGGAGTACCCGTAGGCTTGCTCCAATCGGCTGGCAGCCTGGGCTTTTGGTTTTTTTTTTTTGTGTGTCAATTACTCTACAGTGGCTGTTAGCATTTTTTGAATAAAAAAAAGAAAAGATAGTAAAAAATTCAGAAAAATGGGAAACACCGCTAAATCTTTCAAGGCAATGCAAAATAATATGGGCAAAAACAAAATTTTAGTAGTAAAAAAATCTGAAGCCATTTGGAGCGGGCCTCAGCTAGCGCAGAATAATTTGGTAGCCACAACCTTTCTAAGCTTACATACATGTGTGCACTTTTGGACATGTAAACTAACCAAGGAAAACTATATCGCCGAAATTTCGGCGGTTATCGGCGAAAACCAGTAAAAAAATGTATTGGACAAAAAATTTCGGATCTTTAGAATTTGCCAAATTTTCAAAAAAAAAAAGGTAACCGGTGAAATTTCATAAAATTTCGGTCATGTTCATCGGACTTGTACTCTCTACAAAAAGATTACTTGTTTCATTTACAGTTTTCCACAGCAAAAAGTCTCTGCGCTAATGTCTGTATGCATTACGACAACTGCAAACAAGTTTTTTCTACAGTCTATCACTCACTAACAGGTAGATCTACGCTAACGGTTCAAAGTACAGACTCTTTAAGGCCATTCATGAGTAAAGCAAAGCAAATTTTTTACGAACCCGTTTATGCTTGTCTTTATGACTACTTGAGAGGGCTCAGCTTCCTCTATGAGCTGATACGAAACTGAAAACGCACCAGCTTTACCAAGTGTAGTAGTGTAATTCGGCTTTCCTAAGAGTCAGAGAAGCTTTTCCGCACTCCGTTTGGGAGCTTAGAACTTCTTAGTGGGTTAATATTTTGAACTCATAACTAATCAATATGTTTATCTACTTTCTTTCTTAGATTTATGAGATAAATGCCAGGCCTCGATTTTGGACTGATCTTGTTGCCGTTTGCTCTTGCGCTCAAGTTAGCAGGCACGCCTGCACGGATTATATAAATAGGCGAAGAACACTTGTGACTACATGAGCTAAGAACACTTACACGGTAACTTGTCAACTTAGATGCATATATACTTACCTCCTAACAAGAAACCTGCGAGACGTCATTCCGTAGTTAATACAAAAGCAGTCCAAATCAATACGCCTGGTTCGTGCTTCAAAGTTAACAATGCAATTAGGAATGAAAGACAAGCAAGAGATGGAACACATACCACACAGTTTTGGATATTTTTGTGGACGCGTAATACATACAAACCCCATAGACGATAGGTTTATGTACCTGCAAGAACAGGAGTAGGTCAATAAATAAACACTCTTGCATCGGCTTACAAAAAACACCTAAGCACTAAACTAACACAAAGTTTCTCTCGAGACATCAAAGGCCCGTGACTGAATATTTCTCTCGAGTACAAGCGAGAATACTAATTCAGTGGATATTTTTATACGGCCATGCATGCAATTGACAGCCAATTGATGGGAGTCCATTCATGTATATCAACACAAGGGCAGCGCATCCGAGTAAATTGGTTTGGTGCAAAGAGCGTACTTCACAAAAGTAAATGAGAAAACATTATTATTGGCTTCAGTGTTTCATCTTTTACAGCTAATTAGATGATCTGAAAAACATAAGAAATTTAGCCTCCATTCAATATCCACCATCTAAACTTTATATCCTCAATCCAATCAATCCAGTCAATGTAATAAATATAGTGTGGGCCTGTACAAGATTTCTCAACTCTATCCAGATATGAGGAAGAACATTAGTATTAACCTTGTCAGCAAGTAACCATTTACTAGCTCTGCTCATGGTGAACTGATTTGTCCTGTCCACTTTGAAACCAGAGGAAAGCTTTGTAGCGGTCTTCAGAAGGCAAGAGGAAATCAACAGCCCGCTCTTGTACCTTCCTCTGGATAGCCTGAATTAGTTCATCTAGCCTAAATGAATGGTGTGGTTTCTTCTGCACCAGAAGGTTCAAAAAATTGTCATCTCCCAAAACAGCATGTTCCATGACCCTGTACTCTGGTATAAAATCCTGTCAAGGGACAAAAGAAAGACAATAAAAACTCTAATCTCTAGAAAGTAACAATGCTAACTGTGAGCGTTTTATGAAGTGAAACAACACCAAAGGTTGCCAACAAAGCAGATATAATCATGTGTCGTATACTCTAGTTCTCAATATAGAGTGATCTGGAAACGCAATGGGTGCAGTAAATTTATGTTCATTGGACATTGGCCATGATTGCTAGATCAAGTCTAAATGTACATGTAATATTGTTGGTAACCCAATCATAGGCCCAAAAAAGCATCAAAATTTAAAGGTAAAAGTTATATTATATCCGTACAGAATACTTGGGTCGCTATACACAATGTATATCTAAGTCAGACAACTACAAATGTTAAACAACCAATGGCCTAATAGGACCTTAGCAAGGTTTCAGTAGAAACAGACAATCAGTATCAGCACATTTTTGTGCATATTTTTTTCTTTTTGAAGAGCTTTTTGTGCACAATTATTACCAAGTGAACTGAGGAGTACAGTTGTACCTGATAGTAGAGCTGTAAACGAGCCGAGCTCGAGCGAGCCTAGCCTCCCAAGCTCAAGCTCGGTAGAAGCTCGAGCAAGCCTGAGTTGGGATCCGAGCCTGGAACTCAGCTCGGCCCAAACTCGAGCTCAGCTCGAATAAACTTGATAATAGTTAAAATAATTTAATATACACTAATTTTCAACAATAAGAAAAACTCGAGTTCGAGCTTAGCTCAATAACAGTAAAAAATAATTCAACATACACTAATTTTCAACAATAGAAAATCTCGAGCTCGGTTCGAGTAAGCTGGTAAGAGTTACTATGTATCTAGGGTTGTAAGAAAAGCTCAAGACTCGCGAGCTATTCGATCTTGGCTCATTGAAACTCGCGAGCTCGGGATTAAGCTCGAGCTCGGCTCATTTGGAGCTCGAGCCAAGCATGAATCAAGCCTAGAGCGAGTCAACCTCAAGTAGCTCGCGAGCCTCGAGCTTTTTTTTTAGCCCTACCTGATAGTAAATCCAAGAGTGATGTTTGTGCAGTAAACTTCAATGTAAAATACAGTACAGCCCTACCTGCCCAACCTCCACTGACACCTATATACCGAGCTTGCATCCAATTGTAGTTAGCACCTGCAAAAAGAACAAGCAATCACAATAGAGATAAAGTAATTCAACAAATTAAGTGTCCCATTTGCAGTTCCATATGATGAAACTTATTGTTATAAAACGCATGGCAAAAATGGATGATCAAAAGAACGGGAGACGAGGATTTAACGTGAAAAACCCTCGTGGGAAAAACCAAGGACGCACAAAGACATAATTCACTATATGAGGAGAAATTGCAGGCGCATGAAACTTCAGCGTATATCAACCGTGCGATTACAGGGCTACATATATAGACTAGAGATCAGAGTCTCTAACAAAGAAAGGTAGTCTTAGTTGGCAACGAAACAAAGACCTATCGGAAACTAGAATAGTAACCTTCTTAGAGATGAGGACGACACCCCACTCGGAGTCTCAGAGGAAAACGGTGAAGAGTTGTCATTGGAAGACGCCTCAAGCAGCCACGTCTAACTCCAATCGGTGCAGAGTTCATTACAGACATGAAGATGATCCCAATCATAATCTCTGACCAGTTCGCATTCCTTGAGCAAAATCTAATCGAACTTTTCAAGCAGTCGAAAAGACCAACAGTGATCGAGCTCGACTAGAAGTGGTCAGACCCGACCAGATTCGGATCACAAAATACAACAATATCCACCTTGAGTCGAATTTCTCCTGTAGTGAAAAGAATACAATAAACTCCTCCATGATGGTCGCGCAAGCGATCCAAATTTTGACATATCCAAACGGCGAACGAAACACCAAATTCAGTTATCCCCACAACTGACTTTTTTTTCTTTAAAGTTGGCTCGATCAAGCATAGCCCAAATTGTGTTGAAAACCTGCAACTCCACCTGAGACTAAATGTGCGAATCTTGCCGCAGTAACCTATAGTAGACAATGGATCATCAAAGAAATCGTCAATAATTAATCCCGCATAAATACCACCAATAATAGGCACAACCTAAATTACAATGAATTTCACCTAATGTGGCCAAGAGTGCAAATGTTACTTTGATTTGTGCTTCACCCATGCAATCTGAGGTTACAAGGTCATGTGATGCTGATTTGAGCGATGCAAAGTAGAAAGCAAACTTGGCGAAGAGGGAGGTGAGGGAGGCTGGCCAAGGGAAGCAAAGGCAAGCTGCTCGAGTGCATAAGAAGCCATGGCCACATGAGAAGGCCGCATGGGAGAGCTTGGGAGCTGGGCGCATGAGAAGAAGGCATGTGATCCTAGGTTGGTGCGTTGCAGAGTATGGCTGCATGGGCTGGCCATGCGTGAGGAGAGAAATCACGTGAGAAATAGGGGCATGGCCGGTTATTTCTTAAGAGAAAGGAAAGAGCTAGGTGTAAAACAAGCCAAGCCATGTGCAAGGCAAGCCGCCAAGCCAAGCCAAAAGGATTATTTCTTGAGCATCAAGAAAGGGAGGCTGCCAAACCAAGAAGGGGTGTTGTTTCCTGCCGTGCACAACCGTGGGATCAGCTTCCTTGCCATGTGGAGTTGGAGAGCCGAGCCAAAGAAGGCAAGCCAGAAGTTACTCTCAAGACAAACCGAGATAAAAAGGTGAGCCAGCAGTACAAGCCGAGCCAAGGAAGAAGCTAGGAACTGAATTAAAAGGAAGAAAGAAGCTAGGAACATCTTCATGATGGAAGAGAATAACCGACTGAGGCAGAAGATCATCGACGGAGATGGCGCAATACAACGCCATGACATAGCACTAGGTGGGGCGGGCAATGATGTTGGCGAAACTAGAATTGGAACAGTCACCGTGGTAGAGCGCCAATTGACGCTCGGTATGGTGCAGGTTGGCGCCAAGTCAGAGTCGAGATGCGGAACAGAATTGAGGCAAGTCAAATCACCGAGACCAATAACCTCTTAGATGCCACTCTTGATGCCGTGCAATGGTCGCCCCGGGAGTCTCCTCCCGAGGCAACGGCTTTGAACTCGAAGCTGGAGCTCTAATACCACTTGTTATAAAACACGCGGCAAAAATAAATGATCAAAAGAACGAGAGATGAGAATTTAACGTGGAAAACCCTTGCGAGGAAAACCACGGACACACAAAGGCGGAATTCATTATATAAGGTGAAATTACATGCACGGGGAACTTTAACGTATGTCAACCATGCAATACAGGGTACATATATAGGCTAGGAATCAGATTTCATAACGAAGAAAGGAAACAGGGTCAGCAACGAAACAGGGATCTATAGGAAACTGGAACAATTACCTTCTCAACACCCAACTCGGAGAGTATCAAAAGAAAACGGTGTAGAGTTCTAGTCGGAAGGCGCCTCGAGTATCCACGTTTAACTCCAGTCAGCACAGAGTCTATTATGAACACGAAGATGATCCTAATCATAACCTCTGACCAGTTCGCATTACTTGAGCGAAACATAATCGGAATCTTCAATCAATCGGAAAGACCATAGTGGTCGGATCCGACCAGATTCGGATAACAAAATAGAACACTTATATATGTTGTTTAACTTTGGCCAAAATTTAGCCTCTTGGAAATTAAGGGGTAAAGCGGCCCAACCATACTGCTAACACCCAAATTTTCAAACTCACAATAAGAATGATGGCCAAGCAGATGATAAGGAATGATCTGAATGCTAATCTATGAGCTTCACAATTCAAATACACATAACTGTAGCAATTACCTCAATTGTCAGTTTTACTTCCTAGTTCATTGAACCACGGCACCTAAACAACCAGTACATAGTTAGCAAGAGCAGGTAAGACAGAAATAACATCAACAGTAGCACAAAACTATTGTATCAAACGAATAGAAACATATATAATAGAGAAACAAAACTAACCTCAACAGTAGCATAAAAATATTGTATAAGATAATAAAATTAAGAAATAATTGCATATGCCACTCCCAAGTTTCAAAATATTGTATTGCGAGACTTGACAATTTTGGCCTGGAGCCCCGGACTCGCATGACAGTGAAACAAGACAATCAGTGGCACATGCAAAATTTTGAAGCTGGACAGCATATACAAACTTGTCCCAAAACAAACATATAAAACGGACCACTGCTAAGCAAATTCATGAGAAAAAACTAGTCATTTAATTTATTAAAATAAGATTTCACATTTATGTAGATCACAGTTCCAAATCTTAGCGGCTAATCCCTGTGAGTATCAGGAACACAGTAGCTCCTGGTGAGAACGTCACTTTCTTTTTATTTTATTTTATTTTGTTTTGTTTTAAACTCTACTTGCTATTAGATCTTGTTGGAAGTTAAAAAGTTGTTGAAAGTTTGAAAGAAAAATGAAATGTCACGGGGATTGGACTGGCATGGAATCACAGTGATTAAATGTCACGGGTGAGAATGTCACTAGCTTGATGTGATTTACCTCTGGGAACCACAGTGGCATGGAATCTTTTTTTCCTCCAATGGAAATTTGTAATTATAAGTCAGTTCCTCGCCAGCATATATACGCCTCTTTGCATAAATGAAAATCTTCTTCTGGCCCTCAACAGTGATTACTTTTGTATAGCAATTCGGCTGGCATGGCAAATATGAGACCGCTATTTAGCATATTATAAGCATCACCGTTGAATGTTTCATGTTGAACAACTTACCTCACAGGAATGGTTGATGAATCTTGCTAACCCACCACGCTTAGTAGCATCAACCTGCATAAATTAAGAAAATGTTGGCAATGAACACAGAAAAGCACAAGGTGCAGACACAAAGTTTGGTAATATAAAACATAATTGTGATCACAGGTTTGAGTTAACAAAGCAGCACAAGTATCCTTACCATCCATCAAAAGAAACAAACCCCAGCCAACTAAAAGATTACATTTATGCTTTACGTAACTACATTCACATAGTTCCCCCATTTTGTCTACTTCAAAACAATCTTCAACTTTCCTATTGCCTAATAAGCATAGATAGAAATAAAGAGAAGGATGCAACACAGCTTAGAGAAATGTGAAGTGGGGAATAATCTGCTACACCTACCACATAATCATCGTCTAAACGAAAAAGGTAACTGCTTCCAATTCCACTCTTCTCATAGCGAGCCTCGCGTATGTCAGAGACCTGTAGGGTACAAATCAATCTGTAACATATTGTTTGAAATAAGTACATCAATGAAGGGACTGTTGATTCAATAATGCATAATTACCCGCCGACGAATCAGTTGACCAACATATTCAATAACAAAGTCTTCTGCGTCAATCGACTCAAGGGCCACCAGCCCCCATTCATGGATCTTGCTCCTTTGAAAACGCAACCGCTTCTTCCTTGCCTATATGCCCAGAAAGGTAGGGTAGGTAGAGTAAGTGATCATTCAAAGCTCATAGAAACAGAAACTTTTGCACATGTAAGAATTTCTTTTACCTTCGATTGGGTAATTTTCAGTAGCTCAGCGCCTTCAGCAGCTGCTAACAGGTTACGTAACTTAACCCGATTTGTTCTTGCAGATTGGCCCTTAGCTTGTGAATTTTTGCACATACTATTATCTGAAGCTGAAAGAATAGTCCGAACACGGTACCCTCTCACACGAGTCCTTTCTGATGGAGTGGCATTGCGTGCCCAATTACGCCACTCCCATCCACTGATGGAAGCTCTTGCACAACCATCTGATTCTGGACATAAAGTAAACGGTTTTGCCTTCTGACTGGAGTTACTAGACATGTTCTTGCGCTTTCTTTTCTTTACAGGCTTTGTGGGCATACTATCATTCTCAATAGGCACTTTGTTATCAACAAGATGCTTCCTAGTCTGATGAGACGACCTGTTTCCTGGAAAGGAAAGATGTATGTAACAAATCTATGCAAATGTACATATCAAAAGGAGATGAAGCAAAGAGAAATAAGACATACTCTTTGGCACCTCACTGGAAAGGCGTTTCAGGTCATGTTGGATATTCAAACTGTGAACATAATTATCTAAAGTTTTGGCATTCCTTTTGGAGGGCTTGTCCACAACTGAGATCCTCTCCGATATCTTAACCTTGCTTGATCCCTGGATATTTTTCACACAAGCCTTGCGTTCAACAAGCTCACATAGAGGTTTGGAAAGCTGCTTGTCAGTTGGGATTTCCATTGGTTTTTTTGATGACACTGCTTCACAGCTTTTCCTGGTTTTCCTCTTCCTGTAGTATGTATATTCTTTGGGTTTCAATGATCCATCCATGCTTTTAGGCACAACATTCTGCCTGGTGTACCATGAATCAAAGCACTTGCTGAGAGTATCTGAGAACAGAGATGTCCACTCTTTCACAACATTCTCATGCAGTACATGCCGGCAGACAGCCAAGCTAATATATCTAGAAATGACAGGCATAGAGTTGATTGACTTCGAAGGGTGGTATTTGTTTTTGTCCATAAGAACCAAAGAAGCTAAGCCAGTCTCCATTCCAGGAGGCACCTCATCAAAACTCTCATCCAATTCAATTGTCTCACGTACATGCAGCTTTTCAAATATACTTGCATAGGATGCAGAAAGGGATTGATGTTCCACTGCATGCAAATTAAGGGAATTAAGATAATGCAATCAAGCTTAAGTAAGAGTTAAGACAATGCAACAAAAGGATGTTGTTAATTTACCATGAGAACTAAACATTTTATCTGTTGCCACTTGAGCAACACTTGATGTTTCATCTGTAGCCATGTGAGCAGGACTGGGTATTGTCTCAGTCGCCATGTCAACAGTATCCAGCATTTCATCTAGAGTCATTTCAGAAGGACAGGGCGTTGCATAAATAGACATTCCAGCAGAACTGGGTGACTCTGGTGCATGAACAGGGGTTCGAATTAGTTCCTGCAATACACATGTCCAATCACAAATCAAGTAAATTTTGAAATATCAGCAGTTATCAAGAGAAATTCATTGTCAGTATCATCTCACTTGATTAATGCTGCCTTCGAGTCCAAAGCATAAACAATTTGTTATCTCCTCTGCAATAACCTCCCTGAAATGGCCAAACAAAGTTTCCTTTGCTGCCACGTATAGTTCATTTGCCAGAGTTATCTGGACTCCTGCTAAGGGGCCAAAAAATAAAGTGGAACTTGATTCAGACTTCCCATTAATTTTATCAGCACCATAGTCAACATCTAGCATGGATGGAGAGAGGGAGCTCTCAGCAGATTCCCAACTTGGTCCAAATCCAGGTGGGAAAGCAATGTCGCATTCAGGGGTCTCTGAATCACAAATGACCTGCAAAACCATGGAAGTATCAGAAGATGTGAGCAATGAAGAAACAAAGGATTTAAATGTCAAACCCCTATTTCCTAGAAAGAAATACACTTAGTCTTAGTGGAGAAACCTTTGGTGACATTCCATAAGTGTCCTGCATGTTTCCGATATCAGAGGTAACAGGAATAATCATAGAGGAAAGACTCAACTGGTGATTTCTCTTAAGCCATGCACCACAGTAGTCCATAACAGGATCATACAGTACTCCATCCCAGATATTCTTCATGGATTCGTAATAAATTTTTTGCCAAACTGTTGATAGTATATCAGCAAATTTATCATACACTGCAGTTGATTGAACAGCCATGGAATAATCTGTCGGTACTGTATTATATGAGTTGCCTTTTTTTGCAAAAGGAGTTGGTGTATCAACCTTGCCCTTAAGTGCCGAAGCCTTCTTGCTGCTCACATTGTCAGGCTGCGTACGTCAAAACCATGTAGGACAGGTTATTAAAAACTGAAAGGGGGTAATAAATAGTTCCCTTGTTAGAAAAGCTCCATGCCAAAATAAAACACACCTTAGCAGCTTTGTTCTTCAATTTTTCAGCTAGTTGCTTTTCGGTCTTCCTACAAACAATAATTTCTGGAAGTACAGCGCTGAATATTTCATCAATTAAAACCCTGCGGGCTGATTTCATTATACCGGCATGCAGCTGATTGCCAATATCGTCGATTATATCACCCATTAAAGCATTCAATGAGCCAGAGTCATTAACTGTAGCTTCTGAATGCTCTGCATGACCTCCACTCCACCAATCGATTAGTGATACAAGTGTAAATGGACCAAATTTGCTATCAACATGGTAAATCTACAATAAAAAAACCATAATTGTTCAGAATTTCAGATTGTAGACTAGCGAGAATCAAAGAATAATTCATGAAGACACATGCACTGCAGTTGAGAGAGACGTGTAAGTATGACATTATAAAGGATCTAGCTGCTGCACAACAACTTTGTTGCTTATTTTGCTACTCAAGAGGTAAGAAAAAACATTGTACGAGACTACCGCATTAAAGAAAACGGATCCTCCTTCATTCTCCAGGAGATCTTGATAAGCTGCCTGGAGAATAGAGAAATTATCAACAGCATTGCTATGTATACTATCGAGATAGGAACGAAGCGCCTGTTCCACAATAAAAGTTCCACCAGAATCATATCTTGGTTTTCTTTTTCATTTATTTTTAGTGAATCCAGATGATTCTTGTCATGGAGCGGGCCAGCTGCATTGGCGCATGAGGAAAGGGCGGCAGCCAAATTAGTTAAGAGATATGGTTAGTTATGATTTGATTAGATATCAATCACTTAAGGATAGGAAGTTATGATTTGATTATATTCCTATCTCTTATAGATGGAATTAGTTATTTGTTTCCAATCTGTTTATGCCAACTATATAAGGCTAAGCATTTGTCATCTATTTGGATTAAGCAAGAAGATGAATTAGTCTCAAGTCTCAAATTCCTCTCCTTAGTCTAGTTTCTCTCTACCCTAATAGGTGCCCCTCTCCTGTAAGCATAAGCATCGTTCTTCCTTCAAACATCGCCATTGGTCTTTTCCACGGTGTTTATCCCTTGTTATGTACCACATTTGGTATCAGAGCCAACACTATGGTTTCTACTGCTGCATTTACCATGGCTGATTGGAAGGCCAACAACAACAAGCTCAAGTCTGCTCTATCTGATATCCAGGCCACATTGCACATTGGAGAAAAAATCGACAGGAATGGTTAGAGAAGAGGAACAGAAGGCACAGCTACTCGCTGCGCTATCAGCGCCACCACCATCTCTGCAACCGATGCCACCACTTGAGGTGATCATGGCAATGCCGCAGATTGTTGCAGTGCTGCCATACGTACCACGAAGCCTGGCACGACTGAAGTGGCATGAAGTGCACCCATTCTGGTGCCGACTGCAGGGTCTGTCACACGTTTTGTGGGGCTGGTCGCACATACTGCTACTGCCACCAAGCCGAACAAGTTTGCCATGACTGCCACCATACTCGTTGCGACGGCCATCAAGCGTGCGCACCTATGCGTGGAGGCAACAGTCTTCAACAACTTGTGTTCTAACGTGGCACAACAGTGTCACTGCGATCTCTCCTCAACCGTGGGGCTACAAAGGGCTGCAACCATGGCTGCCATTGCCCTACTAGCGTAGCGGGGCCATGGTTGTCATGGCATCGCCTAGGCGTCAGCGACACCTAGTCATCTTGGTGGCCAGAGGGGGACGCCGAGGCTATTCGCCCAGGAGATCTCCCGCTGCCGACACCGATCCCTTAAGACTCCCACTATTGTGTAGGCAGCGGATGAGGGAGGGGTGGAGCGGCAGGGCAAACGTGTCACAACCGGCATCGGCACTACCTCCGCTGCGGCCGGGCTGAGAAGCTTCGAAGAGTTCGATGGGAGGAGGGACGCGGGCGCGTCAGCGGTGGCGGAAGCAGAGGAAGCGGCAGAGGTGTGGGAGGTGAAGCCACTACTGCGCATGAGGTGGGAGAGGTGTGAGGTGTGAGACTTTCTTTCTTTTTGGGTTGGGTGGGGGGTAATTATGAGAGGTAAGGAGGGGATGGCGGGATGCTACTGTTGGTTGTGCTAGATGTGGTGTTGGGGGAATAAATTAGGGTTTGTTGGTGGAGGCGTTGGCAGTGCTGCGGCGTGGGGAGCGTGACTGTGGAGAGGAGAGGGGAGTTGCAGTACTATTGCTGGCGAGGGTGATGGTTATTTAGTATATAGCTTGGGCATCATATTCTTACAAATGGTATGTAGTATACTAACCCATTAATTTGTGTTATTATGTTGCATACTTGTATAGTTATTTAATTTTCGATCATATAAAGTATTACTTGTATTTATTACTGTCGTCATGGTGAGCGCCTAGTCGACTAGACGTCTAAGCGCCCTGGTCTCGCCGGAGCACCGTGACAACCTTGAGTAAGGCCCCACCCCATTCCCTCGTGGGGAGAGATCACCCCCGCCCCTGCCCCCCATGGGGATATTCCATACGGGGCCCCGCCCCCACAGGGGAATTGCCACCCCTAGATATTGTTAGTTATGATTTGATTAGATATCAATCCCTTAAGGATAGGAAGTTATTATTTGATTATATTCCAATCTCTTATAAATGGAATTAGTTATTTGTTTCCAATCTTTTTATGCCGGCTATATAAGGCTAAGTATTTGTCATCTATTTGGATTAAGCAAGAAGATGAATTAGTCCCAAGTCTCAAATTCCTCTCCCTAGTCTAGTTTCTCTCTACCCCCAATAGGTGCCCTCTCCTCTAAGCATCGTTCTTCCTTCAAATTGTCGCCGTCGGTCTTTTCCACGGTGTTTATCCCTTGTTATGTACTAGGTACATAACAATTCTATACAGCACATAGCCTGTGCTATTAATTTGCCCAATTTGTTTGCCCTTGACCAGGAGAGAAGAAATGTAAAAGAACCAATGCATCAAATAGACAAATATTCATCTGTGATGCAAATCTAACATATAAGGGCAAGGGTGCTAAAGCCAACAATGCACCAAAGTTCAAGAGATTTTTTCGAAAACCAACATGCGGATAAATTCTTGCATCTAGTACACAAAGAGCATATCTAACAGCCTAATATTCTTGATCCATTGGCTAGTTATGACCAAATCACAGAACTGCCTTCCAATTACTGTAGCACTGCAATTACATTACTTGAATATAATGCAGACCGACAAGATCGCGAAAATGACATTATCGCTCAAATGGATAAAATATTTACAAACATAAACCATAAGAATGGGATTCACAAGATAGATGGTATTGATTGCCCATTTTTTACCATTGAAAGATCTTGGAGATAGCTACTGTGATGCCAATAAGAAAGTTCGGCAAGAGAATGTGGCCCATGTCGGCAGCCTTCCGCATCCTCAAACATCCAGCATGATTCTTCACTTGAAAGAGCCTAATAGGGAGAAAGCAGAAACTACACAAATCAGGAAGGTATACAGGCAGCCGGATGATGTGCAGAAACATAGACAGAAATGCAGGGCATACATCTGGAAGACTGGGAGCCACTTTCTTATTCTCCATTGATTCATTTCGTAAGGAGACCGCAGCGCCAGAATTCCATTGTGAAAGGAACTGTTTCAGAAAACTTAAGGGCACAGGGTTGACCATTTTCCCACCAACAACTGCATAAATAGCAAGATCTTGAGGCAAGAAACCACTGGATAGCCCCTCATAGAGCTGTTCGGGTGAGTAAGGCCCGCACATCTGCCCATGCTCATTCACATACATACAACCTTCCAAAGGCTGATGCCGCGGATATGCACTACATGTCCTGTTTTGACAAGCTGAATAGCCTAGCCCAGACTGCGGATAGGTTCCACCATTGTTATCAGTGGAACAAACATTTTCCTGCGTTGCAGCAAACAGGCCTGTGTTTTGCATTTGGTCACCATTACAGGAAGCACATTGATGCCGCTCCGAACACCTGATCAATCATGCAGGAAGAGTTAACAACCAGTTCCAAAAGTTATAAAAAGGAAGAATAAACTGAAGAACGGATAGCGAGGATCGTTGAAGGTTGTACCGGTCAAGCAAGTTCCCCTGTGGATCATCGCAGGTTGTCCCGGAACAAACAAGGGGTTCCATGTCCGCTAACTCGTTCGTCAACAACTTCAGACGCTTCCTTCCAGAGAAAGGAGGGTAACCGCACAAGCTCGACTCCGCTAGTTCTCCAAGCCCTGATCACAAGACAATTGCACATGACTCACAAACACATCAACAGATTTCTTTCGGCTTAAGAATAAACCCGTCACTATTTCCCCCAAATCTTACAAAATAAGGACGATCCTTGAGCGCTCTCTATGAATCCACTCTCTCAACTACGGAAAGAAAAATGAAAAGCGCAGTCGATCATTGCTTTGCTTACCCCAGGGGCCGATTTCTCAACGTGGGGCATGGGGTTTCAGCAAAATTTGTGGAAACCCGCACCTTGTACCAAGCCCTACGGGTCAACTGACATCGATCGGGTCCTGCGCGCTGAAGAAGAACATAATCGAACGAACCATGGATGGATTAGATTAGTAGGGTACCAACCACGCAGCAAGCAAATCGGCGACTAACTGAATCAAATCGATCAAAACATGGTAGGGTTTCTTACGAAGGTAACAATAAATGCAGCAATCCAAGCACGGATGGATCTCCACTACACGCTAGCTCAGTACCAGATCTAGGTCGACGCCGGCCAATCGGGACGGGGCGCGGGACGGCGGTGGGTCGTGGGGTTGGGGCTCCGCCGCCGGAGGACGCCGGATGGGGAGAGAGGAGAGGAGAGGATGAGGGAGGACTGGTTGGGGGGAAGAGCATGATGCAGCATGACTTGATGAAGCAAAGTCTCAGCGACGCAGTCGTTCACATAATCCACCGTCCGCTGCGATCTGACGGCTCCTACTACTCCGGCCCACTAACCAAGACAAACTACCGTCCCCCGGCCCAACAACTCGGCCGAGCCACGTCCTCTCTCTCTCTCTCTCTCTCTCTCTGCATGTTATTCTTTACCAATTTCTCTCTAAAAAAACTTCTTTATCAAATTGTAGCACACCGATTTGGAGTTGCAAGTTGGATATCAGACAGATGACCTAAAATGTTGTTGTTTTCATATTAGCAAAGAACACCTAAAAACTCAAAGTTCCACCAAAGTATCGTAGCGCCATGCCGCTTAAAACCTCAGATCGATGTTGTGCTGTAGTGACAGTGAGAAAGATCATGATTTGAGCATTAATAAAAGATTTCTTTTTTAAGAAAAAGACATCTAACAGCGCTCAATGAAATTTCCAAAAGAATTCATCATCTAGCATGGTATGCTTAAAGCAAGGTTTTTCACAACTGATCAATCATTCTACTTCAGTCAGGATGACTTCGAGTTCTTAGCTACATGACGAATGGTTCGCTCATCAGTCGAAAAGTTCATAGCTGAACAAGCAGCAGCAGCTAGAATTCCAAGCCAAGGTGAGCTTCAGTTTGAGGTCTCAGGCGTCAATGGGCAGCTGCTTCTTGTGCTTGGACACCTTGGCTTGCAGCTTCTCCAGCTTGGCGCTCGCGCTCCTGTGCTGCTCGCTCACCTTCCCCTCCTGCGCGCTGCACATCTGCAGCTTCATCTTCACGCTCAGCATCTTCTGCACCCGCGCGGCCCACCCGTCCTTGGCGGCGCGGCCGAGCTTCTGGATGTCCTCGCGCATGTCCGAGCACTCCTTCTCCAGCTCCATCAGCCGCAGCCGCATGCTGTCCATGCCGACCTTCAGCACCTGGTTCTCCCTCACGGCCGTGGCCCAGCCCCCAGCCGCTTCACCGGACGTCGCGACGCCGCCACTACGCAGGGGCCTTGACCCTTCCAGGTTGTCGGAGACGAGCAGGCACCCGGCGATCGATGTCCTTAGCTGCAGCTGCTCGAAGAAGAGGACCTGCACCACCACGCGCAGTGGTAAGCGCTCGTTCTGCGCCGCATGGGTGCATGCCTCCAAGGAGAGCTTCTGGCAGTCTATGAGCCGGCATAGCTGCTCGCGCTCCGCTTCTGGTAGCCATGAATGCGCCTGTAGTTAGCATTTTGGAACAAAATTAAGCAACATCAACCGTGTTACACTTCGAAGTTTTCGCTGTCAAGTGGCTAATAATCTGTGTAGTTTCAGGTGTAAATGAAAACAAGTGCAGATGATGACTTGTTAAAAAAAAGATCTGCGTATGTTGTGGTAATATATACATGGCTATCCATGTGTTCGATTCTTGGTGAAAGAACTTAATTAGGATGCCACGATAGTATAGACACAAGTGTCATTTTGCCTTTGGAGAAGTATAGGTTTCAGGAGCAGAACACAAATATCTAAGTATCGGTTTCAGGAGCAGAACACAAATAGCTTCCAAATGGAATGAAGAAACTGCATAACAGCAATTTTTAATTACAAACAGTAGGTTAAGTTTACCTTCAGGTATACATCAATGGCACGGTAAAGACCATCATCTAGTTGCCGAGCGTATTCAGGCAAAGCAGCTGCCAGAGATTTGAATTTCGGTGGCTTCAGATTGATATCTGGTGCAATCTCTGCAAGATATCCATCAATTAACTTAGCAACAGCAGTGATTGGCGCCAACGAAGGAGACGCCATCACATCATCCAAGAACGGGGAGGCACCGCCCGTGGTCTGGTCCATTGCCAAGAAGTGATCAAGAATCCTGTGCATGCATTCGACGTTGTAGAGTGTGTCCATGGTGTATGAGAAGTTTGGCAGCAGTAGATCCTCCAGTGTGGCTTCATCTAATTGCATACCAACCCTTTTCTCTAAGTTGGAAATGCAAGCACGATTGACTTTCAGAATCATGGCAGTTCGAAGCAGCCAGAGCAAAACATTTGTTGATATTAAACCTTTCTGAAGAGGCAACATCCCATCAATCTCTTCAAGCAAATGCCTTTGTTCTTCCTCAGATAGGGTAGCAGCAGTCAGGGGCATCGGCCCCGTGCTTTGACGCCTATTCAGTCCTGGGAGAAACTTCTTAGCATAGTATGTGAGTGAACCAGCAATGATCTCCTGTTTGATACCTCTTGACTCCATAGTGGAAATTAGCCTCTTGTATGTAGGGAAGCTCAGGGATGAAGCATCATCATACCACCAATCCGAGCTGCAGTTCCTGAGCTTTGCACCTGTGCTTATACCATTCCACAATACACTGCCCCCAGGGCTTTGCATGGAACCATGTTCCGAGACTGGCCAGCCGAAGAGGTCTGGATCGATACTAGCTTTGCCAGCTAATGATTCATTGCATCTCTTCACAATGTGGAGGTCTTCAGCATGAGGGAGAAGGTCGTCGCATGTCTGAAGTGCTTCCAGGGAATCTTTCCAGCTTCGGAGGACTGTTTGGTTAAAGAATGCTTCTGTCTGATTAATCAGGTTATCCTCGGCTGTTTCTTCTGTCATTTGGAGGTGTTCAGCGGCACACTGAAGGTAGACAACATTTGCTGAAGAGAGCTCTATCTTCACCCCATAACAGAACCTTGCCACTAACTCAAATGACTTTGCGCCCCCAGGGATGTCAGGTAATTTGATGATGCATTCATCTTGGTCTGAACTCTCCTCAATCAACCTTCCCAGGATGGCACTCTTTGAAAGTAGAGGGAACTGCAAGGAGACAAAAAATCATTTCAGAGAAAAGGAAAACTTTGTAAAGGTCAAGTTAACACTAAGTTTCGAGAGAAAATAGCTTGTAAATTTTTTTTTCTTTTGAGGATCAGCATGATGTGTGACTATGACTATGAGAATTATACTACAGAAACAGAGTTCTATCTAAGAATTAAGGTCTGTTAAATGTAAGGAAGGTACATATGAGTTTTTTCTTCTTCGAACTTCTCCCTGATCACAAGTACAAGCAAAGCTATAAGACATATTGCTTCTTATAATTACAAATCTACAGTAGGCTACAAGATAGAAAAGCATACCTTATGAAGGTGGAAAGACATCTCCCCAACTTCAACAATAACATCGCTGGGAAGCCCAGTTGTGCAGAACCTATGAGGTTCACAAGAAAAAGCCCACCAGTCAATCACTAATCACGTGTATGTAGCTCACATAGTATAGAGCACAACGAGCCAGTGAGTTAGAAACAGTAGTGTAAAGAACTTCTCTTTGGTGACCAGAATTCTAAACGAACTCTATATATATCTGACTTGTAGCAACAAAGGAAAAAAAACCTATACTTTCTTATATTTCGATACAGCATGCTTGTGAGTTATTTTGTTAAAAAAAGTATTACTCCTAGCTAAGCTAGAAAAGAATCAGACCTTGCTTTAGGCTAAATCATGAAATATTCACACTGAGATACTTCCACTATCTTTCTCAATGAAAAATATAACTATCCAATGAAGATTAGGAAAGGGTATGAGCTTATTTCTCCTATCACGTGTATATTTGCATGCATAACGCTGTGGGCGATTCGACCTTGGTTATCGAGTTATTCTCGACTCGACTCTTGTTGTGTTCGGGTCGCCACACGGGAGCTCGGTTGGTTCGGCCTCGCGCGCGTGACTCACGGCGTCTCGGGAGCTTGATCGGCTTCATCTTCCTTCCGCTACCACCACCGCCGCCGTCTCTCCGCCGCCACTTCATCTATCGGCTCTTTCAGCGGTGGCATCACCGTCTTGGTCATCTGTGTGGATCTCGCTTTGTCGTCCTTAGTTCGCCGTGGTCTTCTCGGGTCGTCTCGGAGGCGTGTCTTTAGATTGTCGAGTATGTAAATTAGGTAACAGATTCACTTCCTTATCCTCATAGTGAGGCGTGTCTCGGCGTCCTTTGATCTTGTTCATTCGGATGTTTGGGGTCCGGCTCCTTCGTTTGAAAGGGGTCATCGTTATTATATTATTTTTATAGATGATTTCTCTCGCCACACTTGGATATATTTCATGTCTCTCGTAGTGAGGCCTTGCCTATCTATAAACAATTTGCCACTATGATACACACGATTCTCCACTCCTATTCGTGTCTTCGTCGTCTTGATTCTGTTTGGCGAGTACCTCTCGCCACTGCGCAGCTTCCTTGCCGGCGAGCACTCTTGCTCGATTTTCTTGTCTGGTGCTCATGCTCGAATGGTGTGTCGGCGCAAGCATCGTCACCTCCTTGAGGCGGCTCGTGCTCGATGATCGCCGCCTCTATTCCACCTCACTTTTGGGCCGAAATTGTTTCCATCGCCACCTATCTCGTCAACATTGACCTCTTACGCTCTTAAGGGTGCGATCCTGTTGGCGTCTCGTGGTCTTCTTCCGACTACTCGCCCTTCATCTGCTTGGTTGCGTTTGCTATGTTCTCTCGCCCCTCGAGCGTACCAAACCGACCTTCGATCTGTTGAGTGTGTCTTTACGGGAGTGCAGATCTGCGAGCACAAGGGCTATCGGTCTTTGGGATCTGTTGGTGCGTCGGATACGGGTTTCTCGGGATGTGACTTTCGACGAGTCTCGTCCATTCTACCCACGCCTGCCTCTCCTTGGCTTCCTCTGTGGAGTCTCTGTCTTTCTTGACCTTTCCGGATACTCCTATATCTGTTTTGCCTCGTCCCACTGTCCCACGAGTCTCCACATATTCCCCGTGGCCTCTCGCCGTTCGCGCGCTGTGTCGTCTCCTCGACTCCCGTGCTCCTCCCACTATCGTCTACACTCGTCGACCTCGTATTGAGGATCTTAGGATGAGTCATCTTCTTCGATGTTCCATCTTCTTACGATGCTCCATCTTCCGATGGGTCATCTTCTCCTCGCTACGCTCTCGCGATCGCGATCGATTCGGCCTCTGCCGTTTTGCCTTTCTTTGCGCAGACTACTCGTGAGCTTTGTCTCCTCACGGGATCTTTGTTACTCACCACGAGTGGCGCTTGCCATGGCGAGGAGATTGCGCCCTCGAGCGTCTTGGTACTTGGGATCTTGTTCCTTTTCCATCCCATTCTCATCCCATCACATGTAAGTGGGTCTATAAGATTAAGACTCGCTCGATGGCTCTCTTGAGCGCTATAAAGCGCGTCTTGTTGCTCGTGGTTTCCAGCAGAAGCATGGTGTTGACTACTGACGAGACTTTTGCTCCTGTGGCCCACATGACCACTGTTCGCGCTCTTCTTTCGGTGGCGTCTGTCGCGCTGGTCTATTTCTCGGCTTGATGTCCGAATGCCTTTCTTAATGGCGAGCTGCGTGAGAGGTCTACATGCATCCGCCACCTGGGTATTCTGTTCCTAAGGGCATGGTCCGTCGCGCCGTCGCTCTCTCTATGGCCTTAAGCAAGCCCCGTGCTTGGTTTGGCGCTTCTCCTCTGTGGTTCTTGGTGCTGGATTTTCAGCTAGTGATCATGATCTGCGCTCTTTGTCCACACTTCGTCTCGTGGTCGGACTCTTCTTCTTACGTATGTTGATGATATGATCATTATGGGAGATGATTCGAATACATTGCCTTTGTTAAGGCTCGTCTTAGTGAAAGCGATTCCTTATGTCGGATCTTGGTCCTCTTCGTTATTTCCTTGGATTGAGGTTACTTCCACTCGGATGGTTTCTTTATGTCCCAAGAGAAATATATTCAGATCTTCTTGATCGCGCCTCTCTCATTGATCAGATGTTGAGACTCCCATGGAGCTCAAACTTTCGATGGCGAGCCTCTTTACGATCCAGGCTCGCTATCGTCACCTTGTTGGGAGTCTTGTCTACCTTCTTCATTACTCGTCCGGATATCACTTATCCGGTTCATATTGCGAGTCGGTTTGTTTGGCTCCCACTCAGTTCACTCTGACCACCTTCTTGAGTTCTGCGATACCTTCGTGGGACTATCTCTCGCCGTCTCTTCTTTCCACGTTCCATTTCGTTCTGACTTGAGCCTATTCGGATGCTACTTGGGCGCGATCCCTCGATCGCGGTCTATCTCTGCTTCTTGTGTTTTTCTTGGTGGTTCTCTTATTGCACGGAAGGCGAAGAAGCAGACTGCAGTGTGTCCGTTCGAGTGCAGAGGTGAGTTGCGAGCTACGGTGGTTACTTGAGGATTTTGGTGTTTGCTATCGGTATTGCTCGTGATCCCGTGAAGCATGAGCTCACCAAGCACATTGGAGTTGATGCTTCTTTCATGAGGACTTGTGTGCATGATCGACTTCTTCCTCTCCAAACTCGGTGTTGTTGATCCACCATGAGTTTGAGGGGGTGTTAGAGATATATGTATAGTTTGTTATTCCCCATTGTTATGAGGGTTCTTTGCATATTTACCACTTGTACTTTGTGTATATATTCTGGCACATTGGCCTCATATGAATACATGCGCTATTCATAACAGTTGGCACATGTCGAAAAATTCCAAAATGTTGACTGATGTGATATAAAATAATTCAAAGCACACTCACCCATCTGTGGCTGCTTTGACCTACATCCGACTAATGTGATGCAAAATCCAGGGAAGGAACAATTCCAACCAATACATGACGTGTGACTATCATAACACCTGCCAATTTAATTTTGGCAGTGCGAGAAGTTCAATAAGTACATTTGAGTTCTTCCAAAGATGATTTTGAATTCCCTCCTCATGGACATAATTGGTACTACAATGAGAAACCAAGTACTACAAAAATGCACAATCTAGCATTTCCATTCATTGAGCCTTGAAGTGGGTATGCACATGAAAGGGAAAAAATCTCTAGAGCTTTCAAAACCACAACAAGCTTAACAGAATTAGGAGTTGTTCGACTTATCAGAGTTTGCAAACTGAAGCAGTAATGTGACAAGTCAAGACTGGATTAGACAAAAACACACAAATCAAACAAAAGAAGGGAGAAAGATCCTTCCGTTTCTATGCCCTCAAATCCCCATGAGAAAAAAAAATCTTTTCCCTATCTCAGATTAGCAAACTAACAGCAGGAACAGGACAAGCACACCCAATTCTTTATCTCGGTCAGGACGCGTCCATACATACATGACAGAAATCTTAAACAAATTGAGCTGGGACTGAACAGAAACAAGCAAGAACCATACCATGCTTGCCCTCGCCTTGTGAAAGCGTCCGGCTTCGAGCCCAGTTTCATGGAACCCATCCTGGAACGGATCTGAGACTGCCTCGAAAGGGAGAGCCAGAGAGACACACAAGAACAAGAACCCTAGCTAGGCAACCAGCGCACACCTCTGCAGCCAAAGCTCAGACCATGGCCACCTAATCAACCACCCCAGAGGAACCAAGAAACATCATCATTCCAAGGGGGCCTGGGACAGAAGAGAAGACTAAGAGGTGTGGGGTTCCTGGGGAGGCCAGCTCCTGCTCTGCCCAGTCCCCAAACCCCTCTACCGGACTACCACTGCTCTCTGTGTGAGCTGTGAAGTAGTAAAAACTAAAAAATCTCTCAAGATTTGGGTAATGGAGGAGGGTGAGGAGGAGCAGTTTTTTGGCCTATGTTCTTGAGCGTGCAGCAGCAATGGGGGAGAGGGGGGGCAAGGACAACTGTGCCAGGGCAAGGAGAGGGAGAAGGCAACAAAAAGAAATGAAGAGGGTAGCTGGGGCAATATACAGGCCAAGAAAATGAGCAGCGCCGAAAGCCGGCTGCTGCAAGCAAGAAAAAGACTAACTGGGGACAAGAAATGGTGATAGGTGATAGTGAGAGTGAGAGCAGAGCGGCAGCAACAGGACGGCAATATTTGTCTGGGGTTGCATGCGATGCAATGGCATGCCATGGCATAGGGCTTGCTTGATGGAGTGTTTCGATCCTGTGGTGAAAATGAGATAGGCGGGAGAGATCAAAAGTTGTTCTGGAAAAGTGGAAATTGGAGATGGAGAGGGAGTGACTGAGCAGTGGCGGGGACCTTGGGCTGTGCCTGTGCAGTACTAGAAGTGTACTACTACTGCTACAGTGCACATCCACATCTTAACCTTGCCTTAATGCTGGGTTAGTACTAATAGTACATGGACTGGCAGCAGCTGCCTTGTCCAATTGTCTTCAACGTACCTTTGCTGCTGCAGTTAGTACATGTGTTACGACTTCTCAGTGTTTTTAACTACGGTTAATAACTTTTAATTTAGAGCAAGTGTTTGTATAAATAAATTAAATATTGATAAGTTGATAAACTACTTTTAAAAATACTATTATACTAAAGTTACTTCAAAAAAAATAACAGAAAAATTATTTCATTTATTTATTTAAAAGAAAGTATAAGTCATAAGAAAGAAAGAGGCCATTGCTTAAGCAGTAGAAAAGCTTTGGCATTTGCATGCACATGACATGGCCGTAGCTTTGGGTCCTTTGAGATTGCGGAAGCAGAAGAAGAAAGGAGAAGGCTGAAACGGAACGGAACGGAACGGACACTTGCTTGCCTTTTAGTCCACGCGGCAACGGCATTCGCAACGTCCCCGATTTATTGATGGTATACCCTCCATTTAGATGGAAATTCAGAATTTATCCTCCTGATTCACGTGTCAGTGACTTATAATAACCTCACGTGTCATTGGGATGAGGAGTATAAATCCTGAATTTCTCAACTAAAAGAAGGTATATGATCCAATCCCCGTCCCCATGCAAGTGCCGAGCGATTCATGCAGTGCACACTGACAAAAGTCGCCCCTCGTAGTAGGTCAGTCAGTGATTCAGTAGCGCTCACATTTTTGCTACACACCACTGACAGTAGTATACCCTTTAGCCGGTGTTTTGCTGGGTTGTTTTGCGCTCGTTGATTTTGTCTTTTAATTTATATTATAGTAACTAGTATTTAGTTATATATTTTTTAATATCAAGTCTATAAATTAATTATAGTAGATATTATATCGAATTTATCTATATCAGTTAAAATCACACACAAGTACATCTCTTCGTGCTCTCTCTTATAAACAACCAGAAATCAAAAATTAAAAGTCATAAGGTACGACCTAAAAGAACCCATCCGATCCTCTTGTACATTCTCGTTTCACTCCTCTTGGTCAAAACTTACATAAAGATAGAAAAGATATTATGGCCGATATAAATGAAGTTATTATAGTATGTACTACAATAAATTTGTAGATCCCGTATTAAAAATTAGTTAATGTAGAAGAATTAAAAAACAACTTTTAGTCATTGAAAAGAGAGGCCCACTGTACACAATAAAGTACTAGTACACAGGCATACATCAATACATGAATCCATACACGCTGCAAAACAGCAATAATTTGATGAGGCTACTACAATTTTTTTCTCGTAACTTTTCTGCTTCAAGGAACAATACCTTCTGCTGGGTGAAATCAGAACACCACATGACAAACACAATTGCCGGGGAAAGGAAGCGGAAGAAAATTCCAAGCTGTCAGTGACCACAAGAAATGATCAGTGACCTACATTGTGGTAGCAAAAGGAAGATCCAAAGATGGAATAATCATTATCTATTGGTCAAGTCAGATATCAGTAGGTCTTCCTCACTCCCGTGGCGAACTGACGAGCATCATAGTAATGCAGGAGAAATTGCATGAGTAATCTTAAAAGATGCTGTAATACTGCAACACATATGGAGATGAAACGAACTGCCGGCATTCGAAAATGAGATGCATAGGGGCCAGTTTGCACCACTTGGTTCTGAAATGAGCTCGCATGAAGTGAAATAAATGAAACGGCATTGTCATCAGCTCAGATGGCTCCAGTAACATCAAATTGTTGCTGTGTGCCCGTTTCGGTATGCTACATGTTCAGCTAAATCATCAAAAATTTTGTATTGGACTCACTGAGATGTACCACTTTGCCACTGCTAATGCGACATAAAAGACTACCACATACTATAATTTTATTTGCTGTTGTCGGTTGTGCCTTCAGTTGGTAATCTGGCTGAAGTAGGTGCTTCCCTGTCTCCCTGATTTACTGCCAGTACAGAATATACTTCCCTATTGCATTAAAGAAAATGCAAGCTCTCAAGTGACTGATGCTGGTTGTTTCCTGCCTGATAGCATTAGTCCTGCTGCTTATGTGACTGTTTTACAGAGTTCTATGTGATCTGTCATGCTACAGTTTTACCTGTTTGGAACGGGGTTCATTTTAGCTGCGAGTGGAGATGATCAGAACAGCATGTATAATAAACTGCTTAGCAGTTGGGCCAGGCCATATGTGCTGATGTACATGCTCCATGGCCCATAACAGGATACTAAGGGCCCAGTCCACACAAGGGTGCCTGTGTCTGCCACAGCAACATTGCAACTAACCTCGTGATGACGACGATAGCATCCATCATGAGTGGAGGCCTCCATGGAAGCTGATCCATTCAAATGCAGTCAAAACTTGGAGCTGATTCCACTGCTGCTGCTCCACTCATGTATGGTAGTCAAGATCCTCAGTTCCTCACAGACGAGCCAGGCAGGAGATGTGTGTGCCACTGCAGCAACTTAGCACAAACCTAACCTAGCCTATCTAACCTGGATATGTCACTTCCAAGAGATGTATTGACATGTTGCATGCACTGTAGCTATGCCCATGCCCTGTCTGATCCTTGGAAGAATTGCCTTTCTGGCTGCATGCATCCATCCAGAAATGTTTCTTCTGTGGCTCTCACACAAATCACAATGCGGAGGGAGATTTTCTTTGTTTCAGCTCAGGGAACAGTGGTTCAATGGGAAGCATAGTACACCGAGGAGTACTATGATGTCAAACATGAAAGGAGATTAAGGAGAAAGACCAGCGTCACATATACCGATGCTATATCTTGGTGATCTATAAGTGCATGCGCCCGTGTCTCCCTGTCAGAAATCTCCTTTGGTTTTGACAACTTGGAAATCTCCTTTGGTTCTGACAACTTGTTATATCTCCCCTCCTATGCTCATTGGTGTTGATGTTAAACTCTATACATCTATCTAATAATGCATCTGAATTAACACAAGCAACCAAATTATCACCTCCAAATGAGAATGCTGTGACCAGCTAGGAAAAATGGACACAACTTGTAGAAGTAAATGCAATAATGCATGGCTGTTGTTTCATTGCTTGCATGCATGTGCACAGCTTTTCTACCATCTTGCAAGCAGGGGCAAAGATGGCCTCAAGCCGGTTGGTCAACGGCCCGAGGCCTGAAGAAAATAGTAGTATGCATCTATTTTTTTGAGTATATAGTATCATGCCTGAGGCACATTTGCGCCGCCCCAGCCCAGCTCCCAAGCGGCGACATAGCCGGCCCAGCCCAACCTTAGTGCTCAACAGGCGCGCGGAGCCGAAGGTAGCCCTAGTCCCTTCAGTCCTCAACTCCTCACGGCGTCGCCCCTGCCTCATCCTCTCCAGCACCGCCCACCTCCACCACCCAGCGCCACCCCGCCTCCTCCTCTCCATCGCTGCCCGCCTCCACCACCCAGCGCCGCCCCTTGCCTCCAACGCCCTGCCTCCAACCGCGCCCGCTGCCCACCCCACCAGACCACCTCGCCACCTCGGGTCCTCGGTGCGACGGCACCTCCTCTCTAGGCTCAAGTGTTATGTTACATTCCTTTTTTTCTATATTTTATCTATTTTGTTGTATCGTTAAACATGGAATTCAAATTTTATTTCAATAGTACATTTATGTTGTATTTTTATTATGCCTTAGTGTTGAGAGTATTCGACGTAAGTTATAGACTTACATGCCCTTAGTTTTGGGCCCGAGATTTTGTGAAATCCTAGCTCCACCACTGCTTGCAAAAAAGTTTTGGCATATTTGGCCCTATGTCACGCCGAAATGCCAAATGTAGCTCTTGATGCCATAATTCCCTATTCTAGAACTTGAATTGAGATATGTACAGTGTAGCTACAAAAAAATATGCAATGAGTCTCGTCGTGCGATGGTATTTTTTGTGATCTTATTATTCTTTTGTTTACTTTTGGCCTTAGATATCCAATGTCTTTGGTTGGTGATGTTTTCATACTAATGTTATAATAAGCACATTATGTGCTCAGATGTATATATATAGTCACTTCTACAATGAGTGCCTTTTAATAGAATGGTTCTTGTCTGCCATTTAGAGCTAAAGCAGCTATCATACAGCATATCCATGAACATAAGGATACAATAGATCATCTAACTATATTATCGACTAAGTTGTTCCTGGTGAAGATAGGACTGGTGAAAACACAGGAATTGCAGGCCGTCACGAATGTGCGATCCTGCGGTCCTAGAGTGCTTGTTTAGTTCGGATTACGGTCTTCATTTCAGTAGTCCAGAGGCGCTACAGACGCAATGTTGCCGGTGAGATGCTGCATGTCGTGGCTCGCAGAATAGTCGTCACAGACATTGCTCTGAAGCATCCTTGCTCCAGGTGCAGGCAGAAGGCCGTCTCCGTCGCGAACCATCTGCTGCACCTCCTGGGGCGAGAGTATCTTTATGCACCATACGCTATTCACAAACTCCCTATAAAGCATGGCATCCGAAGATCATGTTTACTTGAATGGAGATTTGCACCAAGAGGATTTATAGTATATGTATAAAAAAGGAAGATAGTTTTCTCGGAGGCTTACTGCCATGGATCATCGCCGACGAGAAGAATATCATTTTCCCGGTCGACAAATACAAGCTGCCAGCCTGATCTTACAGGGTCCTCCAGTTGGCCTTCAAGGCCAAATAGACGCTCAAGCTCACTACGTAACTCGTAGTAGCTGCCAAATCTGGTGATATCGAGCGATCTCCCAAGGGACCCTGATTTGTAAACCTAGTAAAGAAAATATTGAAAGAATTAGCCAGTTTATGCAGAACAAAATGATTACGCATAATAAAACGGAGTTTGCAAGAGTGTGAACTAGGGCAACAAATGCCATCAACATGGTGTCATTGGTAATCCAACACTTGTGCTCAAGATATTCTCAAACCTCGTACAAAACTTAGAATTAATTGACTGCTTTACCGCATCAACCCACTAAAATGACTTTTTACCTCTAAATCATTAGATCTACATAGTAAAGCATTATTACAGTTACCAACTTTGGCAATCAGTGAAAGAATGCTCACTGTAGAATACAAAGGGAATATAACACATAAGTAGGAATCACATACCTTCACAAAGGTTCCACCTTGTGATGGGTTTACACCGCAAATATTTTCAAGAGGATTGAAGGTTCCTGATTCACCTAAACAATTGGAAGTTGCTAAGGTGTTTCCGGGTGCCAAATCTGCACCACCATATCTCAACAAAGGTATAGCGATAGAATCAGTTCTGCTGCCACCGCCACCCCTGACGCTTGTCATGCTGTCCTGGAGTGCAAATGATGACGAAAGCAGGTGGTTCTCAACATCTGTCCCACAAGCCTGGACACTGGAACAGTCTCTTGCTGACAGTGGTGGCAAGGTGCCAGGACAGTGAGACGTGTTAGTCTGGTGATTTACTATCTCAAGCTTGGGCTGCACAGACTGAACCTCAAGATGAACAAGGGGTTCTACAGCCAACCTCTTTGAAGGCCATCCCTCTGGTGCCATTAACTGGCTAGTTCGAGGCAAACTAAGAAGGTTCGAGGCTTCTTGGCTAGAGAAGTTATGAAAACTGTTGTGCAGATGCAACAATGGATCACTGTTTCCTTCTAAGAGGTTCGGCTGGTAGAACGATGATCCAGTAAGCAATGAAGATTGTGGCTGAGAAGCGGATCCAGACTCAGACATGCTAGAAGGTACATCAGCAATACGATGATAACTAGATGAGAGCTGCTGTTGCATCTCCTGACGAGATTGTTGTTGTAGGACTTGCTGTCTTTGCTGCTGCTGCTGCGACGGCGACTCTTGCTGCTTTTGCAGTTTCTGAGAATTATGCAACTGCAGCTGCTGCAGATGACTTTGAAGGAACCCAGAGTTCCCAGTGTTCTGACTATGGCCTTGCTGAACAGTTTGCAAGGGTGACTGCTGAGATTGATGCTGCATCTGCTGTAGAACATGATTTGCAAACACAGAATTTAATCCACCATTCAGATTTTTAGTCTGTTGAAATTGCAAGAGAGCCGAAGACTGTTTCAATGGATCACCAGCTCTAATTTCCTCCAGTGCTGCAGCAGCCATCTGCTGGTATGTGTCTGGCTTAAGGCCCAGCAATGGCGAATCTATTCTTGGCTGAAGCCATGGTGACGCTCCAAGTCCCTGGAAGTTCAATGACTGAGTCCCTCTATCTCCATCTCGCAGCCACATGAGAGAAGAATAACGAGCAAAATAATCATTCTTCCCACCTGCATATATTAAAATAGAAATTGATTAAAGAAAAACTTAATTGGATTGTATAAAAGCAGAACCATGTATAGTGGTGTTCCTGTCATCAATCAGCCTACCGTTGAACATACCATACATGGAGGGCAGTCCTGAAGCCCATGGACGCTTCAGTCTTAAAGGAAAGGCAGTTGGATACATTGGAAAGGTTGTCAATGGCTCGATCTCCCAGAGTGAAACTCTCGGCTGTTTATCACCAGCAGTGGACTCATCCCAACCAACCTAAGTATCACAAATCTAAAGTTAAGCATTCAACATTAAGGCGTAAAAATGTTCTCACAAAGAGATCCATGAAGCATGTGACAGCAGATTTGACAGATTAAGGTGAATAATGAAACAAGATAACAAGTCCTCTGAAACCATGACAACTTATTACATAACTTACCTTCACAGAACGCCAATGTGAGTTTGGCCAACGCACCGAGTCTAGATCACTTATGCCTGTGATTGTACCCATGTATCTGAAAGAAGAGACAACCATAAGATCAGAGTTTTCACGCAGTGTACTCGGTTTCAACTTTCAACTCACCGTCTGACGCTTGACTCCTCTGTCTCAAAAAGCATTCTAAACCGCATTCCAACAGACACGCGTGTGTGGTAAACAGACTTCACATACTTAGCCAGTGGAATGACAAATTCAGAAGGGCTAGCCCTGATAATAGATGACCATGTTAATTAAATGTAGAAATAAAGTTACCTGTTGCAATGAGATTGAAATATATATACCGGGGGTTATAGAAAATAGTGAAACGGCTGTTTGTGGCTGCAGCATGAGCTGCTGCTGCAAGAAGACCTATATGCATGCTATCGGTTGATAGCACAGATGAGGGCATAACTGTCTGTGGACGATTTGCATGACGGATTCCCAAAAGAAGTTGATTATTATCATTCCTGGTAAAAAAATGAAAAGGCATTACAGAGTCAGCATCGCGTACAACATCCAACAAAGGTGGATGGAGATCAATAAAAAATTACAGTAGCTGGTACCAGATAAATATAACAGAATCCCCTGCTGCCAGTCTTTTCGCACTTACAAACACACTCCAACCCGTTGTTAGGAGATGCCTTTTTGGCTGACCTGCATGACAAGTGCAAGGGCCAAGAGTATTGGCCAATTAAGAGTAAAATAGATTAAGATGCCCCACAATAGAATTTAATACATAAAAAATTCCGCAATACAGGAGCTACACGAGGTAAAGAAAATTTATCATTACAACATTTTTCAGATAAATTCCTCAGTCAAGCAAAACCACACTAACAGAATCTTGCTGGCATAAAGAAACGAATAATTGATACAAGTATACAACTAGTGGAAGCTCCTCATCTAAAAGGCAGTACATATTTTTCATTTGTCCTTTTTGTGGATTCTTAAATATTATTTTCACATGTTCCATAATCAATCATAATCATCTCTGCGTGTGATACCCATAGTTTTGAGTACATACCACGAAATATGTGGCGAAATTTCCATTCATTATCATGCAGATCTCTTGCAATCAGCTCCTGTGCCGGAGGCTGCAGCGAAAAATCCTGGAGATGATTGAATGAATGAATCAATTTTAAGAATGCACACAAAATGAACATTTCTTATAAATGTATTGAGCTTGAAGCAACTAAATTTCACTCGAGGTCCTTGAAAAAACAAACCAATGGAGGGAAGACTTTCTCAGCAGCTCGGCGGGGAACAGAGAATCCACCATGGGTACTCGTGTCACTTGCAGTCAGCGTCTTGCAGAAGTAATTAGCTGGCTGCTTGCTAGCAGCGCCCAACTCAATTGGAAGGAAAGGATCCTTTTGTTCTTCCTGTCAATGGAATCACATTATGAACACATCATTATTTGTGATGTTTGTACAAAAAAATCTTTTATCAGAATTCAGGCTACAAGCACAGAGCAACGTGGTTAAATACCGGGCTCAACGGTTGCAGTGTCATTTGGGCATAAACTTCATCAGTTTCTGCATCAGCCTGCATCAGAACCAAGAAATCATCTCAGGGCGCTTCTTAAAAATTACATAATGATCCCTTTTAAGTGTGAACTCACATGCATAGTGACATTATGAAGCTGGCAGATTAACTGAGGAGGTAGGTTTGGATAGTTAGGGATTTGAGCATCAACCTCCTTGTTAGTTGATGCAGCCACCTGCACAAAACTAAAATTACTTTAGAAAACTTCAACTGAATAACCCCTGCAACAAAATTGATTCTTCACATAATGGTATTTTCAACAGTTCACCAAAGTAGTGTTTTAGTAGAATCTTCAGCAGTATTGTGTTTATGAGATGCATTAGGCAAACAATAAGAACATATAAAGCACAAAGGCACGAGCACACACTACACCTTTTCTTCTTTTGCAAAATCAAATAAACTGAAGTCAACAAAGTCCAGCCATGCCTAGTTTATTCAAAGGAGATATTGATGTACAAACTGAGTAACCGACCTGCTCACTATGGCCCTGTGGAAAGTAGACGACCCGGCTCCCGACCACGGGCAAAGACACAAGGGGCCCAGCGCATGCATGCCACAGCTCCGAGTTCAGACGCCTTTGTTCCCCTGCAAAATGCCAAACACACATGAGCGGAACAGGAAAACACCAGAAAGCAGAGTTCATGTGAAGCTACTATTTGTACTTGGCCACAGACAAGAGGAGGCTCAGTGAGTATCAATAATGCTATAACATGGATGCAATGAATGGAACCAAGCAATGCAAGCATTTTCTTAGTGCAAATAGGCAATGGAAATGCATGTATGTCATCATGAACATAGAAGCGGACCAATTTTGCTAATGTGCTTAGCATCTTCAACTCAAAGCGCACAATCACAACATCCCATAATCCATAGTCCTCTAAGCAATGCAGAGTTGCGGACAGTAGCACAAGTTGAGAATTGAACAACTGAAACAATGTCGAAGTTGTGCGACGAGATGTACCATCATTTTCTGGCAAGGGCTGCGGCATCTCGGACGGGGAGAGCTTCATCTCCAATCACCAGTGCGACTGACGCCAAGAACACCGAACTCCGCCGCACTCTGACGAGCCACCACCAGAGCAGCTGCTCCTCAGCGCCCCATCATGCTCCCAGCAGCAACGCCTGCCTTCCTCCCTTGCGCCCGGAACATCTCTTCCATCTCCTGCTGCTGCTGCTTCCTCCCACTTGCCTCCCCCTTCCCAGGAAGCAGCAGCCGCCTCAACTTGAAGCAACTCCTACCCGAAGCCCGGGCAATCGCGGCAAACCCTTGCCACCGCCGACCCCATCGTGCCCAAATCCCAAACACTCTCGTTGAGCAAACTTTCAGTCTTAACAAGGAACCGCCACCTCAAAGCTCCAATCTTTCCACCAAGAGCTGAAGAAAAGCACCAACCTGAGCACAGCTCAATCCAATAAGCCGGATTCTTCGCAGCCGCCGGAGCAAATGCTCGGAGAAACCGAGGGAGGCGGCCGGCCCCGAGCTCATTAGATCAAGCAGCAGCTAAGAATCGCACCTCCCGGAGTTCATACCAAGCATCCGCGCCACCGAGAACCGTGGGGACTCACCGGAACCGCCCATCAAGTCGCCATTGAACGCGCGCTCCCAGACCAAGCACGCGCAACACCACGGCGACCGAGCCCACCTCAGGCACCGCCACAACGCGCGCCTCCCGAGCTCGAGAAACTGCCGCCGAGCTCAGGGAATCGCGGGCTGCGGCACCCAGGCGCGGTCAAATCCGGCTCCGGGCGCCGAACGGTGTACCATTCGCCACCGGCGGCCGAATCGGGCGCCGCGACCACGAGGCGGGAGCTGGGAGCGCGGCGTAGGCCGGGAGGGTGGTCGCCGAGGTAGAAGGCGGCACGGTGCGGGTGAACCCTAGGAAACTAGGTGGCCATGGCTGGATCGAGAAGTGGAAGCCTAGAAGTGGTGTTTTTTTTTCTTTCGGTTTTATGGGCGTGGTAGGAACTAGGAAGAGAAGAGGAGTAGAGCGTCTTGGAGGAAGTAAAAAAATCTTAAGAGGTCAGATTTATTTCTTCCATTTTACTCCTGATCAAGGGTCTATTCTTTTCGACTGTGACTTATGACTTTTGATAAAATTGTTTGAATTTTAGCTATTTACGGTACAGATTACGGAGAGACAAATACTCACTTGCGATTTTGGTTAGTACAGATGTTGGGCTTTAACGTGTAGATTGTTTAACTTGTAGACCCCGTCTTGAGAAAATACTCCGTTTGAAAGTTAAGTATTGTAGCAAAAGGCAAAAGTCATTGGCTTTTGAGATAAAGAACAGACCCTAATTCTGTTTTGCTATTGCAGAGGTTTTGACTGAACCTCTTTAAAAAAAAGCAGGAGTATATCTTTGGCGTAGAATTTATTTTGTCTAACAAGAAGTTGACAATTAGAGGTAATTTCATTTCAAGAATCAAAAATCTATTTGACCATGTATCTCGATCAACGAGTAATAACGAACATTGTCTGCCATCTATCTACTAGCTATTACGACAAGTTTTTTTTTTACGAATAACAAGAAGGGGAGCCCCGAGGCCCTACTGTATATGAATACATTAAAATAAAATAGCACAAAATTTTCACTTGATCTATTCAGGTCCTACACATCTTGACGCACTTTAAATTCTACTAGTATAAAGACGATGAAGCACTCGGGGGTCAACCAAAACACTTGACATCATTTCACAGAGACAGTGCAGAGTGGTGGTTATGAGCAGGGACATGGAATTCCGAGGGTGTCAATGTAAACAAAATAAAATCTAAGGGGTCAAACCAAGAAGCAACCCACCATTCTTTAAAACTTTATTCAAAATTTCATCTAACATCTAGAAATATAAAACCGGACATTTGATCACTCAAACTTTGTAATCCAGTTTAAATAACACCTTGATTCAATTTTGAATGGTGATATTACCCATGTGGCGCGATGAATAAATGGTTTTATTACGTGGAATGACACATTGATCAGGTTTAAGTGAATGACAGGCGGGACCAATAGGACTTTCTCTCTTAAATCAAAATAGAGAGGAAAGGGGACTAACGATGACCATAAAAGTACGATTAGAAACTTGGTAGGGGAGAAACCCTTATTGGTTTCATGTATCACTGATCTAATTTCGTCAGCTTATCATCCTATGTCGTAAAACTGTTAATTTATCATGTCATATGATAATATCATCATATGAAATCGAATCAGTGGCTCTGATCAACTTCGGCTTCTGACTTCTGGCTTATTTTTCACTATCCATAAGTTTCGTCTTTTTTGAACTTTTGGCTTTTCGTTGAGCTTTTTTGCTGGTTCTTTTTTTCCCGTATTTGTTTGTATTATACGTAATGGGCTAACATATTTTTTTCATTTTTAAATTTTTAAATTTAATTATGCTAAATAAGCCTCTATCAGTTACAGTGTTTTTTTCAGCCAGCTGCAGTGTTTTCAGTCATAAACTATGAGCTTTTCAGCCGAACCGATCACCACCAGTATATTATTTGAATAACATTGCAAAATTTGAAAATCAAATGTCTGATTTTATTATTTCAGAGATGCGGAGCGGATTTTAAGCAAAGCTCGTGTGGTCCATAGACTTGTACCTAAAAAGAATAGCCACTCTCACCCTGTGGCCCTGTACGTGACAATGATGCGAGCATTAGATCAACCAGTGCAAAATTACCGTCCCACCCTTCCCCTCTTCCCGAAGCCGCAGCAGCCGCCCGCCTCGAGATCTGCGACGAGCACCCCATTTGGACGGCCCAGAGAGCTCGTAGCGATTCAGACTGGCGAGGGCACGTGTAGGCGCGGCACCGTCATTTTGCCCGAGCTCTCGTCGTACAAGGATTCGCCCTTTTCGTCGGGGGCGTGGGCCCGCGCGTGGACCACGATTAATGCTGGTTTGTGTACCGTGGGGAGGATGTCGACCGTATGATGGGGAATGGACGGCGACGATTACCTTGGTTGGGGTAGCCGCTCGCACGAGGGGTAGCGACAGTGCTGCGCCGTGCTGCTGCCCTGTGGAATGGCTGCGAGCTTGTACTCGGTGCAGTTCCTCAGGGTGCATTTCATTGGGTTTTTTTTTAGATTGTGTACCACTGACGACAGTGACGGTAGTAATCTTGTGGTAAATTTCAGGTTGGTTGTATAGTAATAGTTATCGTGGAAACTGGAAAGTCGAGTAGAATTTAAGAAAAAATTATGCATGATGATACACCATTTCTTAGGGAAAAATTCAAAAACGCCCTTCGTAAGTTATATACTTTTTAATTTGCTCCCCCGTGTAAGATCGATAAGATCAAATAGAGATGGTGAATAAGCGTTTTTAAAATATATTTGTTAAAACTAAGTTTATAATGTGAAAGTGTAAATCAAATCGGCTTTACACAATTAAATCCTAAATTGACAAGATTCACCTAAATACATCAACACCCTAAGTATATATCAAGATTGTAATTCTAGACTAATAAGCAATCAATTCAATTTTTATGAATATAAATTGCAAGTATGTAAATTGAACTCGAGAAAGCAAACCACAATTAACATACAATGTTTTACCATGATATTAAAAAACTTATTGGCTTTCCCAAATCTACGTTGAGATAACTCCAATCAAATTACGCCAGCTCCATCAATTAAGCCAAGCATCTCAATTCTACTAGTTGTACCTCTTTCCCCTTTCTAAGTAGGTGAGCTACAACATTCATAACACGTCGGACTTTCTCACAAGTTTCTTTGAGAAGATCACCGGATTACCACACCTCCATACTATCTATGAGTCGGCAACCTACAAGAATAACGAGTCAAAAACACTCACTTGAATGAATAAGTGCCATAGCTCAAGCAACTGAATCAAGTAAGAAAAAGATGCGGTCCTTTCGAGCTTCCTTTGGCGACTAGTGTGCGGGTCATGTGTATGGATTCCTGTGGCTTGCCACGTAATTTTCTAATATTTTTTCATCAAGGGGTTGATTTCCTCCCCCCTAATGTCGGGAAACTATCCTTATCAAATATACAATCAGCGAAACGGGTAGTATGCAGATCTCCTATGATGGGGGTCTAAATACACTACAAGAAATGTGTCATGTTTTGACGTATTTAGCATGACAACATGTCATAATGTCATTATATCATCCGGTTTATGACATTATGTTTTAGGCATTTTGACTTCGTGACAATAAAAAGTTGTATGTCACAAAAAATGTCATACAACTAGTCCAATTCCATCCAGTGACGGTATTTGCTATGTCATAAAGACTAATTTATGAATGTCATAAATCTATGACAGAGGTTGTGTGCCACAAATTATAAGCAGGATATGCGCCAAAGATTGGATGCATGGCGCAGTGGCGCGATGTCTCCATGCCACACCAAAAATTTTGGAGCCAAAATGTCATTTCTATCCAAACATATACTACAACAAGTATTGTTTGGACAAGGATGTGACATGCGTTATTTTTGCATATATTTTGCCATCATTTTACCCTCACATTTTTCGCATTTTGGGACCATTTATCATCATTTACACGTTTTCCATATTTAATTGCTCGAAATGGACCATTTTACATTTTTTGTACTTTTCCGCAGGCCGGCGCGATATAGGCGCATAAAACGACAAATCTGGCACTCTAGGCTGCTCCGTATAGTTGTACGCGTCGTCACGAATGTGTGGGATCAAACCGCGAAGAAATCGGACTTCCAGAGGACCAGAACAGAAGAAATCAATTGGGCAAGGACTTTGTTGCAAACCCTAAATTCTTTGAGGACTAAATGGCAAAGTTGCCAAAATCCCCATCTCCCTAAGCCGCCCCTTGGCCTTCTTCTTCCCCGTTCTCCTCCAAATTCGCCACCGGTGAGCACTGGGTCAGAGCTCGCCGGCGCGCCACCAAACTCCACCGCCGCTCTCCTCCGCACACCACCTACCGCCGCTATCCTCCTCCGACCGCTACCCTCGCGCTTCTCTTCCTCTAGCCCCACCTGCTTCTCCCTAGATCCACCGTGCGCCGCCATTTTGCTCTCTACGGCGCCACCATCACCACCGCGCGCCGCCTTCTCGGTTGGCTGCCGCCTTCCACCGCGCCTCTCCTTCCTCTCCCTTCTCCACCCGCCGACGCTTCTCCTTTCCACCACCGCGCCTTCCTTCTTCACCCGTCGCCTCTTCCATTAGCGCCGCTCCCTTCTCTACCTTCTTCTCCCACCGCCTCTTTCCACCATCTACCTCTCCCGTTGCTCCTCGGCGCCTCCTCTTCACCGAGCTCGCCTATTGCCTTCCTCGCGCGCGCCGCCTACTCCTCTCGCGAGCACCCCTCCCCTTCTTCTTGGCATCGGCCCCTTCACCCGCCGGTCCTCCTCTTGCGCCGCCCGTCCCTTCTCCACCTTGCTCCTTCTCCACCGCCGCGTTCCCCAACTCCTCCCTCGCATCGCCTCCTCTGCGCCTGCCGCCGCGCACCTCCTCCTAGGCGCTGTTACGCCGACTACGCCACCACGCCTCTCCACCGACGGCGGCGACACCTCTGCTAATCCACGGCGCCGCCGATGCTTCACCGCCGCCTCGCTTCCTCTTCGCTCTGCTGCTCGGTTTACCTCCAAATCTTCTTCCTCTCTTGTTGCTTTTCTTAATTCTTGCTCAATAGCCGCTTATTGTTGACTACTAAACTCTGTTAATGGTGCACTGTTAAATTGATGATTTAGGATCTATGATGTGTGTCTATAAATTGTGACTGAAAAGTATTTGTGCCTTGCATTTTATTCGGTGGTTGTCAATTAGTATATTGAAGTATGTTTAGTTGCTTGAGAGTACATGAGCTTGAGAGTGAATTGCATCTTTGAGAAGTTAGGAGCATTAGAACTTCGATCACGGTTGGAGAATCTGCGAAGCAAGTAAAGGATTAGAAAGATGCAAGAAAGAAGCATGAAGAAGAAACGAGAAGAAGTCAAGCGAAGAAGGAAGTGAGATCCAAGGCTTCCTTCGTTCGTTGTTTGGCAGCAAGTATGCATCACCGATGCTCGTGAGAAGCTCTCAAACTCAATTAGGCTTTAGATGATATTTTGGTGACATCCGTGATTGTGAGGTGTGGATGCTATTTTGGTGATCGACTTTAACTTCCAATGAAACCTAGTGTGGATGTAGATGCTTTTTTGATATGGTCATCTGTGATTGAGGTTGTAGATGCCATGTGTGGTGAATTTGGCAAGCTCCAACAAAGAACTGAAATTTGAGACTTTGAGACTTGGTGCGGATGTGTGCTGAATTGGGTGATGGATGTAATGATATTTGATAGTTAATTTAAGACTTGTGGATGGTTATGATATGCAATCATATTTCCATATGTTGTTGGTTGATTTGAATCGATTTTTGTATGGGTGAAAGAAATTATATGGGCTGAATTGTGTGTCTTTGAAAAAGCTGTATGGGCTGAAAAAATGTATGGGCTGAATTGTATTTTATGACATTTTTATATTCTGCCATGTCAGCGCCACGTCAGTTTTTGATCTTACATGGCATTTGCCCACGTGGCAAGGCCTAGGATTTTGTGACAACAAATGAATGTCATAAACCTCTGTGACACTAAAAGCCAATGTCATAGATTTGTGACATGAACTATACAGACGTCACATAATAAATTTGTGACGCGTGTTTTTTGACATTAGGATTTTCGTCAACCGAATGTCACAAATCTTGAATTGTGACATGAATTCCATATATTATGACAAAAATAAAATGTCAATAAATGACACATTTCTTGTAGTGATACCTGGTTATGGATACTATCTCAGAACTAATGTATATCCCAGTCTTTCGGAGAGAACCAATTACAGTACGCTATGGAGGGGGATAAATACATAAACCTTGCATTCAAATCTCCAGAGATAAGAATTTTTCGGTGTTGACCCTCGCGCTAGTTGCATAGGTGAATGGATGTTATATGCCGATGGTCTAAAATTGGTGATAGTTACTGCATGTAGGACTGCGTGCTCCCAATATGTAGTTGGTAAATTACAATTCTCCAAAAGCGATCGGACAATAAATTTAATCTCTTGATTAATGTATCTGCTAGTCCATTTTAGGTGTGGACATGCGGTACAGAATGCTTAATTGTAATTTTCATTGTCATGCAATAATCATCAAACTCCTTTGAAGTAAATTCTACGGTGTTGTCTATTCTGATGAACTTTATGTGATGATCAGGGAAAATATTTCTAATACGAATTATCTGCGAGATCAACTTTGCGAAAGCATGGTTTCTCGTAGACAATAAACATACGTGTGACCATTTCGAGAAAGCATCAATGAGCACCATAAAATATTTAAATGTCCCTGATAGTGGCTATATGGGACCACAAATGTCTCCTTGGATACGCTCCAGGAATGTAGGGACTTCATTCTTTACTTTCAGAGTAGAAGGTTAGGTGGTGATCATTTGGGCTTTTTTTGGTGGCTTATGGCTGAAAAGCACTGTAACTGGCTGAAAACACACTGTAGCTGACATAGGCTTATTTAGCATAATTAAATTAAAAAAATAAAAAATATGTTAGCCTATTACGTATAATACAAACAAATACAGAAAAAAGAACCGGCAAAAAGCTCAACAAAAAGCCAAAAGTTCATAAAAATGACGAAATTTATGAATAGTAAAAATAAGCCGGAAGCTAAAAGCTGAAGCCAAAACGATCACAGCCTTAGTAATTAATTTCCCGGTGGCACATGTGAGGCACACAAAATCTTCGTGATTCGGAAAATTCTTTACACTAATATTATGTCTTTGTGAATTGTTAATTATATTTCTCATCATCGTAAAACCTAGGTGACATATTCTGTCATGCCAGATACAGAAGAGTTCAGAACTTCTAAATATTATTTTTAAGGCAGTGTAGGCTTCAGGTGTCTTAATATTAGTGTAGTATTGCCCAGTTTCGAATGAAGGAAGTTTTTGTAATACCCTGATAATTATTTTTTTTCGAATGAGTAGATATTACTTACCATACTCTTATTCAGTCTCAACATGTGAATCGTTGGCGCGAATATACTTGAAATTTAGGAGAGTTATAGTTGATTCAAAGTACAATAAGACTTCTTGGATTACCAAAATTTTGCCCATTGAGAATATAATTGTGGTTCTTTCTAAACCTATTATATAAGCATTGCTTCATTGTGCCGCTGTCGACTAAGTACATTTCCTCTATAGGGCGCCACACGTGTTCCTCGATCTATGGAGCAATTCGTGCTGATAACGTGTTGAGGAATCGTCGCTGGCGAGTCCAGTCCTATCGATTCCTCTCCCATGCAAAGAGACGGATCAATCACAGAGTAATATAAAATAGTAGATTGAAATACAAAGATAAAGGGAAAGAACTCCCATTCTCTTCTTTATTATTTTCTTTTTTCACCTGCGTATAAAATAACCAATAGAATCATTTAGTGATGAGGTGTTTGCCATGAACCAAAATTTTAAGGCCAACTCTTGGTTTCTAACAGTGTCTTCGGGCTGCATGGAAGGCAAAGCGACTAAGGGTAGGGTCGAACGAGCCGAGCCGAGCCGGCTCGAGCAGCTTCGCCGAGCTCATCAAAGATGCGGCTCGGCTCGGCTCGTTTGAAACGAGCACGCGGAGGCTTGGCTCGGCTCGTTTTGGAAACGAGCACGCGGAGGCTTGGCTCGGCTGATCGGCGGCTCGAGCTACGCGAGCCCGACCGAACCAAAAAGCGAATCTGATCAGTATGTCAATTATCGTATAGCATAACAGAGAGCACATAATGAGAGCAAGACAGCAGAGATAAATAGCATAGCATACGATTTGTATGTCAATTATCCGGGAATACGGGAATCGGATATCACTGGAGAGATAATCGGAGATACAAACCCAATCTTCACAAATGAATACTCACCGAGTTGCCAAGCCAAGATGCGATTTGATGTTGCGCAAAGTCCACGAGAACTTCCGCACCAAACATGCAACACCAGAAATGAGAGAAATCAATTGCACGCAATCAAGACGCCACGGCAAAATGGCCACGAGCCAAAATGGCTTGAACGAGCTTTTGGCTTGAACGAGCGTTCAAGCCAAAATGGCTTGAAGTGGAGGTCATGGCGGCGGACGGGCGGAGGAGGGAGAGGGAGGAGGAGGGGGGGGGAGGCGGAGACCGAGCCGGTGGAGGTAGCGGGAGGCCACGGCTACTGGAGGTGGGGTCATGGTGGCGGAGGAGAGGAGGAGGTGGGAGGAGGCGAGGCCGAGCCGTGGAGTGAGCGGGAGGCGCGCGCCGGCTGGAGGTGGGGGTCATGGTGGCGGAGGAGAAGAGGAGGAGGTGGGGGAGGAGGCGAGGCCGAGCCGCGGGGTCATGGTGGCGAAGGCGGCGGTGGGAACTGGGACCGAGGAGGCGGGCAGGACCGCAGGAGTAGGGAGACAGACGGGAGGCGCGAGCCAAATAGCTCGTAAGCTGGCTCGCGGGCGGCTTGAGCTCAGCTCATTTTTTTTCACGAGCCAGAAAGGAGATTTGACTCGACTTAAAATTTAACAAGATAACGAGTTCAAACTGAGCTACGAGTCTCAAGCTATTTTTCCACCCCTATGTGAGGGCCTGAGGCGAGCGAGCGAGTGCGAGGAGGTGGTACGCGGCGCCGACACGATGCGACCTGACGGGGCGCGATGGATGGCAGCCGTCCGGTGCGGTGGGCCCGCGACTGGACGCCTCGGTTGGTCGGCCGGCCCTGCGCTCTGCGTAGTGGCATTAGTGACTGTGGGGCCCACGGGAACCAGAGCGCGACGTGACGTGTCGGGCAGGCCTCGCCTCGGCTGGATAGGCAGGAAATAGCCAACGTGCAGTAGTAAGTAGCCTCGTACCATCCAGGCCCATGCGTGCACGGGCGTCTTTTCAAACTTCGCACAGGCCCAGTAACGTCCAGCCCAAGCATGGCCTTTTGAACTGAACACCGGAGGACACGAGGGACAACTGCCACCGACCGCGCACACGTGGCCAGCCACTATTAGCTAGCGGATTATGGGCACTAGTCACTTCAGCGTTCAGATAAAACTAATTTAAGCCCCTGTTTGATTAAGGTGATGATCGGTTTGGCTAAAAGCCTCGTGGCTTATGGCTGAAAATATCAGAATAATCAGAAGTTAAGCCTTATTTACCATAATTAAATTTAAAAAAATTTAAAAATAGAAAAAACATATTAGACCATCACGTATAATGTAAACAAATACGAGGGAAAAAAGAACCGGTAAAAAAACTCAAAAAAAACCAAAAGTTCAAAAAAAGACGAAATTTATAAATAGTACAAAAATAAGCTAAAACCAAAAACTGAAGCCATATTGATCAGGGCCTAACTAACTAGAGAAAACCCAGCATACTTTGCACTCTTCGCAGTCTTACACGGCGCCGAGTCGCTCACCGTGCACCTCTTACATGTAAGGTGTTGTTTTCCCATTAGATTTCTAGAATTTGATCACCCATCTTATGCTACAAATGTACGCTTTCCTTTTTTGAGAGATAACAATGCACGTGTTTCTGAAGAATTTGTTGATTCAAGAAAAAAAGAGAAGAGAAACACCAGCACGAACCGATACAAAAATGTTGCATGCCATAGCATCAATATGACATTACTGTACCAGTAGTAACATCCAAATTAACTACAAATAAACACCTCAATTACAAGCCAAACATCATGACAACATGAGTAACTCACCACCAATCATAACCACCCATCACTTTCCCTTCCCGTTCAATTCCCCCGGCTCTTCCCGGATCCCAACCTGGGAAGCGCCACCGCCATTCCGCCTCCGGACCCGGAAACCCACCCGCTCCGCTCCTCGCCGGCGGCCGCCGCCGCCTCCATGAAGCGCGCGCGCAGCCGCGTGGCGCCTCTCATCGCCGCGGTGGCCTTCGCGTACCTCCTGTTCGTGTCCGTCAAGCTTGCCAGCCTCGGCGGCGTGCACCCTGCTGCTGTCAGCCGGCCGACCACCGCCACCGCTTGCGATCCTTTGCCTCGAGCCGGCGCTCCGCGCTCGCGCCGCTGGGGGTGCTGTCGCCGGGTACAGACGCATCACCGGGGAGACCCTCAGGCGCCACGAAGCTGGTGGATGCAGGAGGAGGTGGGGCCTGCGGGGCAACTTCTCCGAGCTCGAGCGCATGGCCGGCGAGGCGTGGGCGCTCGGCGCCAAGGCGTGGGAGGAGGCCTCCGCGTTCACCGGCGACGTGGACTTCATCGTCTCGGGCGACGGCGGGGCGACCAAGTGCCCCAGCTCGCTCGCCCTCGGCAACGGCGAGGGCGAGACGGCCGCGTTCCTGCCGTGGGGGCTGGCGTGGGGTCGGCGGTGATGTTAGTTAATCTAGTTGCTATTTTTAGTCTGCATGTTATTTAGTTTGCATGTCAGTTAAGTTTTCACAGGTTAGTGGCTGTTTATTGGAGTTCATTGCATGCATGTAGTGGGCGTAACGGCCGGATGCACTAGTAATTTACGTAGTCTGTTCGCATGCTGAAACGGCCGGATGGATGTATCAACTAATTGCTCAATAAAAGGAAAGAAGTAACACCAGAAAAGTTGCAACTTCGCAACGCAAAACAGTTTGTGTTCTGTGTATTCTTGTGTATGTGTTTTGCTCATCCGACAACACAAAAAGAAACACCGCATTAGCAGGAGTTTCGCCAACAATTGGTATCAAAGCTCGCTCGGGATCCCGGTGGCCATGTCACCGGTGACGAGGGTCGATCACTCCTCCGCAGCGGGATCGCTTTAGGTCGCCATCACGTGGTCCTCGCCGTCGCGACAAAGCATGGTCGGGAGCGCGAGGTCGTCATCGAGCGCGTGGTCAAGGAAGCGTCGGCGTCGGTACAATATCCGGCGTCGACCAAGACCAACTACCGGAGCGGGCGATGCTCATGCGCATCAACTGCAGCGCAAGGCTTGTGGGAGCCATCGAACCCGCGGCGCAGAGTCTGGCGTGGATCGGTGGCGTTAGCGGCGATTGCACGAGCTGTCCCGCCGGAGATGCCGGCCTCGATCGGCAATAAGGACTCTCGCAGAGGCGTGGGATCTTTGTCAAGATCATGCGGATGGGCGAGCGCGCGTGAGGCTAACGCGCGCGAAACTCCGACGCGACTTCAACAATATTGCATTCAAGGAAGGAGGCCATCGACGACTTCTCGCGCATCACGGGCCTCGCCAATAATCTGCGGCTTCGGCGACCACATCACCGGCGAGGTCGCGGCGCAAGATGCCGCAGTGATCCCGATAAGTTCATGCAGTCGCAATCTCCATCGACGCCGCTCAACATCAATGACTCGTCCATCGAGGAGGTCACGGGCCGTCTTCGGTCCGTGGAGCGCCGCTCGACGCGCGGCGGCGGCATCAGAGAACGGGCTCCCGCCGCTTCTCGTCAAAGGAGGAGGACCTCATACGCCGCCACGCAAGCGCGACAAGGAGGGTGCGCCGGTAGCACCGCGCGCCGGAAGTACGAGCGGCGGCTCGGTCCGCCACGCGCGCGCGCAGCCACCTGCGCGGTACCGATGACGCACACAAGGCGGTGGCGGCAAGGTCATCGACAAGCGATACGTGCAAATCGCGGAAAATCGGGCATTGGGCCCGGAATGCCAAGAAGAAGAGAGGCGAGGCGCGCCACTGGCCTGGCGGTGGAGGAGGGCGGCGACGACGAGTCGCCCCGTTGATGGCTCGGTGGCCTCTTTTCACCGGTGCCGCGTGCCTCCCCAGAGCGCCGCACTGCGGCACGCCGGCGGTGGGTCTTCTCAACGAAGAACGCGCGACGTGCGGTTGGGTGACACCAACAATCACACCGGCGCGGGACGACGGCGCAGTGGTACCGACACGGCGAGTCGAACCATATGACGGAACGACGCGCCTTCTCCGGTGAACCGCGACATCACGCACGGTAAAGTTCGGCGATGGATCAATGGTGGACATCCTCGCGCGCGGCACGATCATGTTCGCGACGGGGTGGACGCCATCGTATCTTCGTCGGACGTGTACTTTATCCCACGCTCAGCGGCAACATCATCGGCTTGGGACAACTCGACGAGGTCGGGTGCCAAGTGTTGATCGAGGACGGCGATCGCGGTGCGTGATCCGAGGAGGAGCTTCGCCAAGGTACGGCGATCGGTGAATCGATCGCATAAGATCCCCTCACGCCGCTCGACCGATCTCGCTCTGGCGCACGCCAACGACGATGCGTGGCGCGGCATGAGCGGTTCGCCACCGAGCGAAGGGTTGAAGAAACTTGGGCATGGTGACATGGTGCGTGGGCTTCCACTCTTTGGATCATGTCGACCGGTGTGTGACGCGTGCCTTGTCGGCAAGCAACGACGCCGCCATTCCTCTGGAGGCCAAGCACGCGCGAAGGGCGGCTTGATCTTGTACATGGAGATCTATGCGGGCACATCACGCCGCCGACGCACGGTGGCAAGCGCTACTTTCTCCTCCTCGTTGATGATGCTAGTCGCTATATGTGGCTAGTCCGTTGTCAAGCAAGGACGAGGCGCGCGCGATCAAGAAGTTCCAAGCGGCGCCGAGGTCGAGACCGGCGGAAGCTACGCGCACTACGCATCGATCGTGGTGGCGAGTTCACGCCCGTGACCTTTGGCGAGCATCGCGCGGAGAAGGGCGTGCACCGGCAACTCACGGCGCGCACTCCCACAACGAGCGGCGTCGTGGAGCGCGGAACGATCGTGATGGCTATGGCGCGATGCCTACTCAAGGCAAAGAAGGTGCCGGTACATTCGGGGAGGCGTGAGCACGGCCGTGTTCATCTTGAACCGTTCATCGACGAAGAGCGCCACCGGATGACGCCTTATGAAGCTTGGCATGGCAAGAAACCGACCGTGCATTTCATGCGCACGTTCGGTTGTCTCGCTCACGTCAAGGTTACACGTCCGCACGCCGCGAAGCTCGATGACCGGCGTGAAGATGGTTTTCGTCGCACGAGCGGGCTCCAAAGGCTACGGGTGTACGATCCGGTGGGCGGCGGCTCCATGTGAATCGCGACGTGGTGTTCGACGAGACCAAAGGTGGAATTGGGAGGCGAACGGTAACGCCGCTCGAGCGTTCACCGTGGAGTACGGTCGCCGGGCGTCTTAGGCGGCGAGCCAACTCTCTCTGTATCCCCGCGTCCCGTCCTCGGAGGAAGAAGAGGAAGGCGGGCGCCACTCCGAACGCCACCCACGACATCGGTGGTGCTCAAGTCGAGCATCAGACTCCACCGTCGCATATCCCGTCGGGGCTCGACCATAGTGACAACGGCGCACCGCGCGCTTCCGCATGGTGGACAATTGCATCAACACCGCCGAGCCACGCAGATCGACTCGACAGTGGCTCCTCGTTGCGACCGAGGAGCCCACCTCCTACGATGAGGTCGCCACCGATCCGGCGTGGCGCGCCGCAATGGAAGAGGAGATGGCGCCATTGAGGACAATGGCACGGAGGCGGTGGACCTCCCACGGATACCGCCCGATTGGCCTCAAATGGGTGTTCAAGCTCAAGAAGGATGCACAAGGTGCGTGGTTCGCACAAGGCGCGATCGGTGGCTAAAGGGTACGTATAACGCATGGCGTGGACTTCGATGAGGTGTTTGCACCGATGGCGCGGCCGATTCGATGCATGCAAGATCGCGCGGCGGTGGCAGCGCACGAGGGCGGGCGCTCCACCATCTCGACGTCAAGTCTGCGTTTCTAAACGGCGACCACGGAGGAGGTTTACGCCGCTCAACCGCCGGATTCATGATCGCCGGGCGAGAGCGGCAAATATTGCGGCTGCGCAAAGCACTCTACGGCCTACGACAAGCTCCTCGGGCGTGGAACGCCAAGCTCGACCGCACGCTGGTGGCGCTTGGGTTCACGCGCCGTGAGGAAGAGCACGGGTGTACACACGCGCAAGGGCGAGGACGCGTGTGCTCTGGCGTGTATGTTGATGATTTGATCCTCACCGCCGACCAAGCCGAGATCGAATCATTCAAGGAGGAAATGAAGCGCTCATTCAAGATGAGCGACCTCGCGATTGAGCCACTATCTCGGCATAGATGTCAGCGCTTGCGGGAAGATCACCATGAGCCAAGCCGCGACGCGCAAAACTCTCGACAAGGCCGGCATGGCGGTGTAATGCCGCAAGTGCCCATGGAGGCACGCCTTAAACCGAGTAAGGAGAGCTCCAATCCACCGTTGATCCCACATTCTACCGTAGTGTGGTTGGCGACCTCCGATTTAGTCCACACCCGCCGGATATCGGTTTTGCCATCGGGTACATGAGCAGTTCATGGCGAACCCAACGACGGAACACCGAGCGCCGTCAAGCATCTACGTTACATCATGGTACGCTCCACTTTGGTCTTAGCTACACCAAGGGGACAACGACATCGAGCTCAAGGGGTACAGACGACGCGACATGGCCGCGACGTGGATGATCGCAAGAGCACCTCCGCATTTTGTTACGCCGCCGCAACGCGCCGTGTCGTGGCAATCACAAAAGCGGCGGTGGTGGCGCTATCGTCGGCGAGGCCGAGTACATCGCGCCTCGGCGCATGCCAAGGGCTTTGGCTTGGTCGCTCGCCGGAAGATTCTACGGGCGAGCTCGGGCATCGTCACCATCCACGCCGACAACCGATCGACGATACAACTATGCAAGAATCCGGTCTTCCATGGCCGAGCAAGCACATCGAGACGCGCTTTCACTTCATCCGAGAGTGTGTCGAGGGTGCAAGTTGCCATCCAAAAGATTCACACCGACGATCGGTGGCGATATATTGACAAAATCACTTGGCGGTGAGATTTCTACACTGCGCTCAAGCTTGGCGTCATCGACATCACCCTCAACTAGATTAGGAGGAGTAATGTTAGTTAATCTAGTTGCTATTTTTAGTCCGCATGTTATTTAGTTTGCATGTCGGTTAAGTTTTCACGAGTTAGTGGCTGTTTATTGGAGTTCATTGCATGCATGTAGTGGCGTAACGGCGGATGCACTAGTAATTTACGTAGTCCTGTTCGCATGCTGAAACGGCCGGATGGATGTATCAACTAATTGCTCAATAAAAGGAAAGAAGTAACACCGAAAAGTTGCAACTTCGCAACGCAAAACAGTTTGTGTTCTGTGTATTCTTGTGTATGTGTTTTGCTCATCCGACAACACAAAAAAGAAACACCGGCATTAGCAGGAGTTCTGCCAACAGGTGACGGTGGTGGGGACGGCGCGGGCGGAGTACGTGGAGGCTCTGGAGCTGAGCTTGGCCAGCAACGGGACTGTGGTGGTGGTGCAATTCGCGGTGGAGCTGCGTGGCCTGCGCGCCGCCGACGGCGAGGAGCCGCCCAGGATCTTCCACCTCAACCCGCATCTGCGAGGCGACTGGAGCCAGCGATCCGTTCTGGAGATGAACACCTGCTTCCGCATGCAGTGGGGCAAAGCGCAGCGCTGCGATGGCACCCCCTCCAAAGACGACGACCATGGTGCGTGCCCTCTACCCGTTCTTGCTTCGCATTGGTAACAATAAGTGGAAACATTTAGTTCATAAGTTGCCTTGCATTGCAATTAGTTGTACTCAAACTTGTTTAATTGCTCCCCTAAAAAAACTTGCGTAATTTCTGTCTTTGTGCTTCGGACACGAGAACAATGCATGAATGCAAGATTGCCTGTTCTTCGCATCTTCGGAAATGCTAAGTAATTAGTAGTCTGTATGGATCAATATGCCATCGATATGCAATCAGTTACTGGTTATTTTGACTGGTTGAAGCAATGATTTTTGTTCTTGTATAATTTTCCAAAAATGCAAAATCTCATGTCCATGCGGGATACATGCACTATCTTAACCGTCAAAAGTGCCTAAGATTCGTGCAAGGGGAATTCAATTATTAGAAGATGTGATGCTGGTTTGAATTTTGAAAGTTTGCAGCAATCTTGAGGCACATTTGATGGTGGTGATAGTACATGTACCCGTAAGGCCGTATGTATATGTGGAAAAACCACATTCCTTGTTTACAATGGAGGTTGTTATGGTATTAGGTGAACCCACATTGTAAGCTAAAGGGGAGACTTTGCCTGCAGGACTAGCAAAGGATGCTAAATCTACACCATGTGTGATAGCCTCGCATTCGAGAATTTCCGGTTTTACGAGTCATATTGTAGTGTACTGCCGGCATCATGTTATGCCAATCTGTCTCCCAAAATGCTGACTAGTACTAAATTATGGCTACACCGCTTGTACTTATGCTTACAGTTTTGTTAACTTTGCAGTTGACGAGTTCAAAAAATGTGAGAAATGGGAGCGGAGGGACACTGTTGATTCAAAAGAAACAAAAACAAGCTAGCAAAGAAACCAGAAATGAGATTGCCGTACCCATTTTCAGAGGGGAAGATGTTTATTCTCACTATTCAAGCTGGTATTGAAGGATACCGTATCAATGTGGGAGGCCGTCATGTTGCCTCATTTCCTCATAGGATGGTAAATTCTGTTCCTTTGACAATGATTTTTTCCACTGTTCAAAACTACAGATGTTGTACAGTTCTGTGAATGACTTTACTGAGTACTTCTTTTGGTTGTCAATGTTTATCAGGGACTCACTCTCGATGATGCAACAGGTTTAGCTGTAACAGGGGGCATAGACGTTCATTCTGTATATGCAACTGCTCGTCCAAGGGCCCATCCTAGTTTTTGTCTCCAACAGGTCTTGGAAATGTCTGATAGGTGGAAGGCCCGCCCTGTCCTAGAGGAACCAATTCAGCTTTTTATTGGCATCCTCTCTGGTACAAACCATTTCACTGAGCGCATGGCTATAAGAAAAACCTGGATGCAGTTTCCTGCCATCCAATTGGGAAACGTGGTTGCTCGGTTCTTTGTTGCGCTGGTAAGATTAGTTCTAATGACTGTACAATGATTTAGTCCCTTTTGATGACATATGGTATGCTATACTACAGTCTGATCTTCATGTATACATCATTACTGTATAAGTTATTCAAATAATTGCAAAATAACAGTAACACCACGAGTTTGTGACCTGTTTGCTAGAGCCATAGAAAAGAGAGAAATGCAGCACTAAAGTAGGAAGCAGAATATTTTGGAGACATTGTCATTCTGCCATTTATCAACCGGTACGAGCTGGTGGTTCTGAAAACAGTTGCGATATGTCAATATGGGGTAAGTCTTGCTACCGTTATTTGCATGTTAGTTAGCTCTTGCCAATGTTTCTGCCAGCAGCCGTATTATTCCCCATGTAAATATTGTCATCACTTGTATGCAGGTGCAAACCGTTACTGCAGATTACATCATGAAATGCGACGACGACACCTTTCTGAGGCTAGATATAATATTGCAACAAATCTCTACCTACAACAGAACCTTGCCTCTTTATCTGGGCAACCTAAATCTCTTGCACAGGCCTCTCCGAAGTGGTAAAGGGGCCGTGACCTATGAGGTACGCCCACTTTGTACAACATAAACCTTATGGATTTACATGCACTTGGTTACTTCATACAAAGCGGGCACCTGCAGGAATGGCCAGAAGCGGTGTATCCCCCATATGCCAATGGACCTGGCTATGTTATCTCCATCGACATTGCAAGAGATATTGTATCTCGCCATGCAAATCACTCTCTTAAGGGTGACGTTTTATCCTGAACAGCATTGCATCTGTTTCCCCTGCATTTACTGTCAACATTGTCTAATGGCCATCTGCTGCTGGCAGTTGTTCAAGATGGAAGATGTGAGCATGGGCATGTGGGTCTCTGAAGGACTACGGGTAGGCTACGCTAGCGCAAAATAATAAAAATTATGCCCGTAAACCAAGATCACTGCAGTTATAGATCACGGAATTACCACTAGACGCGCAGTGCGAATTGATGCAGCACGTCGGGCGAGTAGTCGTACACGCCGATGCGGCACGTCGGGCGAGTAGTCGTACTACTTCCTCGTCCTCGTCGTTGCGCCCAACGTACAACTCCTCTCTTGCGGTTCGTCCAAACGCTACGATGCATGCGCGCCAAAAGGTATCCACACGCACGGGAGGAAGCGACGCACGCCGGATTACTAGATCCGCGGCGCCAGGCGTGGGAGGGTGGCGGCCGGGGTTTGAGGAGGTCACGAAAATCTCTACCAACCCAGTGCGCCCTTGCCCTCCTTTATAGACGTCCTTATAATGGGCTTGGCGAAAGGAGGCCCATTAGGACTCAATACCCACCCAACCCGGATCCAATCCGAATTAGGCTTCAGCCCTTAAGTGTGTGACCTATGGGTTCACGTATGTTTAGACATGACACGAGTTTACCTACTCGGTCAATAGTTGGTAGCGGCCTCTAGCAAGACGTACAACTCCTAAACATACATAAAGATCATATCGAACGAACCATCACAACTTTATGTACATGCCAATCCCTTTGCCTCACGATATTTGGTCGAGCTCCAAGCGACCACTCTTTCTCGATCCGTGATCGGAATCCCTTACTAGGTTAACTCTTAACCTTAAGTAGCATGGCCATGCATTTCTGGATCCGATCACTCGAGGGGCCCAGAGATATCTCTCTCAGGTAGAGAGGGGAAAATCTCATCTTGACTGACCATGCCTCGTAGCATGCTTCATGACAAACCCGAAAACTACCTTTATAACTACCCAGTTACGGAGTAGCGTTTGATAGCCCCTAAGTAGGTCGATTCACATCTCAAGTACATGCGACAATCTCGTGTCTAAGGACAAGGCGTACACATTGTGTAGAGAGAGAACCATAACTATAATTGTTATGTCTCATGTTGGGTCGGTCCAACCCCATGTTCTAAACATGTGTCCACATTATTGGTTTGACATCTCCATGTCTATGACCTGTGAAACATGGTCATCAACCGATACATGTGCTAATCCATTATTCACGTGTGTCCTCACATGAACTCCGACTAGGGACAACTTTAGAATAACCATATAAGTAAAGAGTTTCACAAACAAGTCACATACTTGTTAATCAACACAAAGGCAATATTCAAGGAACATTTATTAAATCATGGATACAACGAAATATCATCATCTCTATGATTGCCTCTAGGGCATATTTCCAACAGAAGACTACAACGCCACCGCTCCTGTGCAGTACATCCACAGCTGGAGGTTCTGCCAATATGGCTGCGTGGATAACTACTTCACGGCGCACTACCAGTCCCCTAGGTTCACCCAAAAGCTTAAGCTGATGAGAAAAGATGGGCAATTCACTTATACTCCAAGTAGATTGCAATTAATTTTTTAAATTGTTTCAGACAGGTCTTGAACTCGAGACCTCTTGGTTCTGATACCATATTGAGTTTCATACATCAGCCAGTTCACCTAAAAGCTTAAACTGATGAGGAAAGATGCGCAATTCACTTATACTCCAACACCCTAGGCAGATGCTGTGCCTCTGGGATAAACTGTCAACAGGCCGAGCACACTGCTGTAACTACAGATGACACGACGCCGACGCTCACAAGGATTCATTGGAACAACCGACGGTCTAGGCTACATCCCTCACCATGACGACGTCGTTTAGAAGAGGCCGGCACATCAACCAGGGTCTCCATTCACTTGAGTTCCTTTTGCTCGACCGACGGCAGAGACCACCTCACCGTCGTCTGTTCTTCAATACGTGAGATGTATCAGTGTGATCAACTGTTTCACCTCCTGGACGGCTGGAACTCATATGCTGTATCTACTACTCACTATGTTTTGGGTCATTGAGGCGAATGCAAACATGAGGGTAACTGAAGTGTTAGTGGCTGGCACATCCACGGTAGCTGCTTGTACATGGACGAGTCCTTTTGTAATGCCGCAAGTTTGTAACGTATTTGGATGGATGAAATGATCTCATTGTCTGTGTCTCACGTAGTCAGTAGTCACGTGTGTGTAGTGCATGCGCGTCCGTGGGTCAAGTCTGCAATGTATTGCCCGCCCACTTTCTTGGACGCCATGAGTGGTAATGTCTTTTGGCGTGCTCAGTTTAGCAGTGACTTATAATTTTTTTTAATGTAGCTGGTTTATTTTGTACTATAACTGATAGTGATTTATTTGGTATAATTAAATTTTAAAAAATTAAAAATAAATTAGCTCATCATGGACAATGTGAATGAATACAGGAAAAGCAAAAAAGCAAAAACCTTAAAAATAAAAAAAATAAATTAAAAGTCGGAAAGTGAAACGGGCCAAAATATCTTGCGGAGCAAATTTATGTAAACGTTGACATGCTGTCAGGTTGTGTACTACTCCAGTTGTCGGTGGGCAAACTCTACTAGTACTAGAAAAAGGTTAAAACACCGAAAGGACAATGCACCAAAACACGTGGTCCGCGTGCGGTTTCCTCGGACCACAGGAATAAGTATAACAAATGCCAAATGAGGCAGGAGAGGTCGGTAAGCAAAGAACAGCTCCAGGGAGAAGTACGTACCAGCTGGCTTCCTTTTTTGCCCATGCATGTTGGGTAGACTAGAGAAGACAGTTCACGCACTGGAGATGTGCTAATGCATGCTTGGTACAAATAACGAAAATTTGGCAAAATCTTCTAGGCAGTGGATAAAAAGCTATTAATGTGTCGTTGATGGTGTCATTCACCAATCGCTCTCACTGGTAATCTCTGTTGTGAAGATATTCCCACGTATAACGTGTTCAAAGTTTTTTTGACGTCTACGGAAGGGAAAAAAAAGAGTGCTTTGTACGTTTTGCATGTGTCAAACTACATCAACGTCCTATTTAGGTCCTATTTGGCACAGCTCCACCACTGGCTCCTGAAGCTGTTTGGAGCCGTTTTGTGCCAAACAGGGTAAAACAAAATAGCTCCACTCAAGGAGTCCCTTAAAACATGCTGAGACAAAAGATATGTACAAGATGAAGCTGATCTGCCACCGGCTCTTCTATTCTCCCGTTCCCGTTCCTCTGTTCGGCTTCTCGTCTTCGACCGTGAAGGGAGCGCCGCCGCCATTAAATATTGGTTGCTAATACTTTGTGTTATTTTAATTTTTTTTGAATTCAAATTTACTCAGATGAAAAATCATGTAGAAACATACAGCTCTTGATATTACTACAAGCCAAATAGACATGGTATATTGGACAATTGACATCTCTCAACCATGTATGATAAAACAGGTGGAGCTGTTTTGCCAAACAGTCTACCAAAACAGCTCCAGCTCCACCGATGGAGCTGTTCGTGGAGCTGAAACTAAAAAACCAGCTCCACTGACCACTTGTGAAGTGGAGCCGTGCTAAACTGCGCCTTACAGACCGAAATACCATCCTTCCTGTTTAATTTAATACACGTAACCCCTTTTGCTCCCGTGAATCGGAATTGGTTTCTGGAATTCGATTTCAGCATTGCTGACCTGTAATTACCATATTGCCCCCTCTTTGAGCTTCTCATTGTCCAACGCGGACACGGTCACACGCACCTTCAAATCAAAACCCTAATCCCCGGTACGGTGCGGTCGAGCCTCCCCCAAAGCCTTCGCCGCCGCCGAGCACGCCTCGCGTCGCCTCCTTCACCGAAGCCAAGCAGGCCGACACCTCGGCTCCAACTCCTCTCTCCTCCTCCTCCTCCTCTGCTTTGCCCTAATTCGGCGCGGAGTGGAGATCCATCCATCCGGACTGGCTCCTTTTGCTGGTGAGGAATCCCTAGCTTGCTTGGATTGATTGGTTGATTCCACTTTGACCTAATTCGTTCTCGTCCTTGCTGTGACTGCGAGCAATCGAACCCCAAATCCAATTCTTTCTGGGATAATACTCCGTGCAGTTAGTGTAAATGCGTCCATTGTTAGAAATTTAGAGCAGCAGTACTGACTTCACTTGCGGATTTGCCCCGCCCCTGGCCTTGCAGGTTTGGGGAAACTATGATTTAGGGTTTTGGAGTCGTATCTTGAGTCCTGTTGGTTTAATTAGGCTTAGTGAACATTGCTGTTATTATTAGTTACGATGCTGGATGCTGTAAGTAATAATTACGCTATTTGGAGTTTCAACACAGCGGGTGGGTCGGTTGCCGCTTGCCTAGTTATCTTGCTGGAGCCGATGTAGGAAATGGTCTGGTGGCATGCTGGTCGGTTCTATGTAGTGCTCTGTCATCCCAATTGTGATACTTGTAAGTGTTTACATTTTAGCACTAGTATTGGTATGTGAGATTGATGGCATGTGAGATTGATGGCGTACTATGTGGTCTTATGGTTGATGCTCACCGTAGTGCCAACAGAAAACTGTAGCCAAAATTTTGCTACTAGGAATTTTCGCTGCGTGTACTTTGCAATCCAAATGACATGTTACACATGTCTTATGTAATCATCTAATTTAAAAGGAGAAAAATGCTGTCATAATCTGGTAATTGAGGTAGGCCAAAGCTGCTATTTGGTTCATGAAGCATTCTAATCTTTTAGTTTCTACTACTAAACTTTGGAACCGATTTAAGAGCTTTTGAGTAAAACTTTAGGTCGCATACAGTTTGCGGCTTGGATCCACTAGAAACTAGATCACACAAGGGTTATGTCTGCTAGCCTAGAGATGTTTTGGACACACGCTTTGGTGTCTTTCCCCCCATTTTACTGTATCAATCTTGGCTCTGTTACTGCTTCATGCATGAGCAACAAAGAATAATCTGCCAACTCAAGCAAGAATCCTTCACTTGCTGTGCTCCATTCATAATTAATGCCCAAAACATCCCTACTTTGCTACTGTGTGGAAGCAAGGAATTCAACATAGCGTAATTTGCAACAATTGTACAAGTAACCATTAGTTTCAGTATTATAAACAAGAAAGAGACTTAGTGCCATAACGCTAGTTAAGTTGCCCAATTGTAATGCTTTGCCAGTAAAAAGTGCAAGAAAACAAGATATATGTTGCATAAGATGAGATTGTTTTGTACATGTCTTCTAGGATTGGCAGACTTTAGCTGACCGTGCACTGTTTATTTATATTTGTGTGGTCACAGGATTGAACATCTCTATGTGGTTGCATATGTAGATGCATAATGGACGGTCTGCTTTTGGGAAGTGGGGTAAATTTGTTTTCAATAGATAGTCTGATTTTAGGAAATGGAATCAATTTATTTTCAATAGATATTATGCTTTATGCTACTAGGACCAATTCAATCGCACTGTTCATTAGTTCATAGTGAGGCCAATTGACTTACAACAGCTGTAAAATTTTGTCTAACTGAATTTCAGGTGAAGATGCGTTATGTGTAGATCAAGCTTCAATCTTATGGATTCTGATGGCAAGAAGTTTGGCAAAGGTAGTGCTTTTGTTAAGATGCAGGAAAATGGGACTGTGGCCTATGGCAAGCATATTTGCATCCACTAGGGAACTTTGCCTCTAAATTTTCATCATGGATGTTTTTTTACCCCACATAATCAAAGATTAAAAGAATTTCAGCCAAAAAATATTCCCAACTTAGTTCAAAGATGATTCTGCTTCATTTGGCATCTAGTTTTAGTTGATTTCCTCCGTTAATCTTTGTTGTTGCCATAGATTTGTGTATTTTATCGATAAAAAAACCCTTTTGTTGATGTCCTGAGCTTGAAGTGCCTAAAGCACTATGAAACATGCAAGCCATGGCCAAGTTTTCCTCATTTTGACATCTTTTTGGTCTACAATATGCTTGTTGGACAATAGTATTTTCTGTTGTGCTTCATAAAATCACAATAAGCTGCTTTTTGGACCCTATGAGTGCAACACGTGTTGATTGTAAGCTTGATTTTAATTTTCACAACATGGTTCTTGCTGTGCATCCTTCTCCAAACCCTGGTTGTTTGCAATGTTGGTGGTCCATAATATGTTTTTTGTATTTTAGGGCCTAGGGAGCTCACTGGTGCTGTTGATTTAATAAGCCACTACAAACTGCTGGCGCACCATGATTTCTTTTGCAAGAGGCCTTTGCCATTGGCAATCTCAGATACACATTATCTTCACAATGTTGTGGGAGACACTGAAATTCGTAAAGGAGAAGGAATGGAGCTAGATCAACTCCTTCAGAATGCGTACTTGCGGGACAAACCTGCTTATATTCAGCCCTTTGATATGGAAACACTGGGGCAAGTGTTTCAGCTTCGAGAAACAGCTCCAGTAGATTTACCCTCTGTAAGATCTTTTCTATCATCCCACTTTATGGCGTTACTGCATTTACTCATCATACTCTTTACCACATTGAACGAAACAACAGGCTGAAAAAGGTATACCGACTATATCGGGTAAATCGAAAAGTGAGTCCAAGGACAAAGAGAAGAAGCATAAAAAGCACAAAGACAGAGACAGAGATAAAGACAAGGAGCATAAGAAGCACAAACATCGGCATAAAGATCGGAGTAAAGACAAAGACAAGGACAAAGATAAGAAAAAGGATAAAAGTGGGCATCATGATTCTGGGGGCGACCATTCAAAGAAGCATCATGAGAAGGTTTGCCCTTTTTTTTGTATGTTTTTAAACTTCAATAGCTCCAAGTTGTACTCATCACTTCAAACAATATACCTTATTTTGTACAATGTCCACAAATTGTTCAGAAGAGGAAGCATGAGGGAATGGAAGATTCAGCAGACGTGCATAAGCACAAGAAAAGTAAGGTAGCATACAGTCATCATTTCTTTGCTGTTCTAACAATTTCCCTCGTAAAGCAATTTGTTTGTTTGTTAACTCGGCTTATCTATGGCAGCACAAGAGTTCCAAAACTGATGAGATAGGGAATTGACTTAGTTAGCTACACTTTCCTTCTTAGTTCTATTGTCAATCCATGTCATATGCTGTTAAAAGGAGGCTTACAAGGTTTCTGTCATCAAAACCTTCCGCAGATTAGTGGTATGTGCTTCTTGAATTTCTAATTTGTTGTTGGATTCGATTTCCCCCCCTGTACTTTCCTAAGTGTAGTGATGGATAATGATTCGTGGATACATGACTCGGGTATCTTGTGTTACTATTGGGTTCTTTATGCTTTTTGTGGAAACATGAAACTGAAAATGATTCAGATAGGGCTGCATTGTTAGCTTGTGTTTTTAAGTCAATTTAAAAAGTTTTATTTATTTATTGAAGCTTAACTGATGAATACTTTAACGGTTTTAAGTTTAACCCTTGGCAAAGTTACTACTTATTAGTCAATGAAGAGAATAAGACCTTCTGCCCTTTGCTTGACACCCCAAACATTACTCTCATTTGATTTTTATCTGCGTCTCTGGAATATGTGATGGTAGACACAGTTCTAAAATTTTCTGTGTGGATAGTCAATTTTGAACCTAGGCCAATTTTCTTTCTTCATTCTCACTTGATAAAATGGTAACTTAGATGTTCCCTTTGATTATTGTCTAGTGGCATTATCAGTCATGATGGACCCGTTAACATGTCTTGTTATATGGCATGATCTGGTTTGGCCTAACTTGCATCATACTGTAGCTTAGGCTGTTTGCCTGTTTCACTTAGCTTTGCGCTACTTAGTGCTTAGACCATAACGCAGGATGATTTATTGGAACATAATGTTGTATCTCTGAAAGTACTTGCTTGCAGCACACTTATTGATGTTTCTTTGCAAAAAAAACTTGCTTGCAGTACACTTATTGATGTTTCTTTGCAAAAAAACATCTTATGTCATTTGAAGTCTTTCATCTGTACTTATTATAATTATTGCCATTATTCAAATGTGATATGATATGATAATTCACTGCCATATGAAAATCAATCTGCTAATTGAGAGCAACATTTTACAAATAAGTATAAACTGTTGTTTGCATCTGCAGTATACCCAACTATCTAATTCTTACTTTTATGTGGATGATGCAGATATCATGAATGGATGTTTATTTTGAAGCTGTTTCAGAATAACATGTGTTGCCTGCTAATTATGTTGTTCTTGCAGTGTTGATTCTGGCGAAAATGCAACTTGTAATAGGGGACTAACCCACTGTATTTTGCAACTTTTTTTCCTCTCTGACCAATTGAATGTAGGAACATTTGGATAGGACTTCTAATGAGAGAATTGTTTTTGTAAGACTAGGTGTAGTCCGCAATTGCAGATCAGGTTTCTGGTCAAATAATTGATCTAGCATGAGACAGTGGTGGATAAAATATACATATTGATTTTTATTGATGGTTTTTGGTTTTAGCTTATGAATAGTAGTAGGTTATAGAGAAACTTGTAGAGAGAAACTCGTGTATAATTTTAGTCGATATAAATAAAATCACTATAGCGTGTATTATAATCGACTAGTGGACCCTGATTTGAAAAGATATTCCGATTGAAAGTTATGTGCTATAGAAAAACTATTTATCGTACAAAATCGGTTTATAGAAGACAAAGTGAACAGGGCATGGGAGTTGGACCTATGGCTAGTTGGCTTCAGAGTCTGGTGAAACATTAATCATTGCATCACATAAAAGTGTCGCTCGGTTGGGTTGAAATAAGTTGGTTTATGGCTAAAATTGTATTGTAGTTAGCTGAAATTACATTGTAGTTGATGATGGTTTATTTAATGTAACTAAATTTAAAAAAATTAAAAATGGGAAAACATGTTAGCCTATCATGGGAAAAAGAATTGATAAAAAAGCTTAAAAAGGGCCAAAAAATTAAAAAAACGAAACTTACGAATAGTAAAGTTGCATCCGGTTTGTATGATTAATCGATAGCTATGTGATCAGGAGCTACTGAAACCAAGTGGTAAGGATAGCGAGAGAATTGGCGTCAAAGCTTGTGATTTTATCCGAATTAAGAAACTTCTTGCAATTCTTAACAAACTTATAACAAGAGCAAATTTACACCAAGCAAACTGTAACACTAGTAGTTCATGCAAACTATACATGCATGCACGCCCATCCAACAATGTCAATGCTCATGTAATAATTTGGCTCACAAAGACATCACAATGTACTCTGCTTGGTGTAAATTTGGCCCAACTGAGCAGCTGCTCAGAACGATCAGCTGGGATCAATCCAAGCCACTCTGTACTCTGCTTCTGAATTACTACCACTTATGAGTTCTCAAAAAAAAACACACACACACACCTAGCCTTCACATACTACACCGGCTGCATAGTGGCCCAGGCTGACCATTGTCCCCCACCAAGTCTAATTAACCTGCGTCACGTCATTATGGCTTATGGGTGCATGCTTTGGCCCATGGGAGATGGTCACATGAACAGTTAGTACAATCCATCTAAAAAAATTAGTACAACCTTGGAGAACCAGCTTTACATGAAAGAACAGAGAGGCAAAAGAGACAGCTAATATGGAACACCGAAAGCGTCCACCAGATTGCCTGGACTGGAACAACTCTTCCACCAGCATCTCAGCTGCGTAGCTCTGCAACACACTTCAGGATAGCAAGACGACTGCAGCTAAAACAAAGACAAGAATGCAGAAACTACACGAAGGTAACTGCCAAAGATTATTACATGGAAGTTTAGAGCTTCTTGGAACAGGTTCTAATCCACCATCTTCCTGAAATACCAAACAAAACTAGTTCTTAATAGTCAAGCAACCAGTCAAAACACATCAAGTTTTTCGTTCTCATATCCTTGCTTCAGTCTGCTCACATTGAAGTCTTCGCATCCTTGCCATGATAGCTGAGCTTACTTGGGCCACCTCCTGTTTGACTTCATCCTTGGCCAAACTCTGATGAAGAGAAGATGTAATCTTGTAGATTGTCGTCAATGGAGAAGAAAGAAACTTGTTATTAAACACCATCTCATTTCTATTCAACCAAAGGGCCCAGCACACGGCTGCTAACAGGACAATCTCTGGTTTGTTACTCCGTCCTGCAGGACCCAAAATCTCAGTATGAAACTCATCTAAAGTGGTTGGGTTAAGCACTTAGCACTCCAAGCACTCTTGTAAGACACCACGCAAATTGAGCTATAAAACATTGAAACATAATGTATCTAGTAGTTTCATCTGTCCCACACAATTTACACTGAATATTTCCATCCCAATTCCTTTTCAAATGCTGCTTCACTAATTGAATTCTGTCGTGAGCAACCAGCCACAAAGTGCTTGATCATTAATGGAATTTAGGCTTTTCAAATATCTATCATTCTAACATCTCGTACTCCTATGAATTTACGAGCTTGATATATTGATTTGGTGGAAAATCTCTTTATCATTTTCTAGAGCCCGTAACACCGTATCTTCCTCTTCTATCAGTGTAATTTGAGAACAAACCTCTAATACTTTGTTCCACTCTTCTAATTCAGTCTCTCCAAAAGTTCTTCTAAAAGTCAGGTCGCATTGATTATCCTTACAAATCTCTGCCAACAAATCGCTAATATTTTTCCCCATGGCAACACAAGGGCATTCAACTAGTTTGATATAAAGTGAACATGGTCTAAGTATTTCTCTCATACCTCACTGCATAACACCCCGTCCAATCTCATGGTACTCTATCTTACAAATACCTGCATCAAGATGAATATGTAGCAATTATTATAGTAGTTTCATATTCCTATTTATATATTTAGTCATAGCTTAGTGACGCTCACCTACTTCACTCTGACACATTTTGCGGTGCCCATGTAAGGTTGTAGATTGTTCAATCGGAGTATTTTTCCCTAACATAACTACTTAACTAGCAGCCTCTTCAGATTCAAACTCGAGATCAAGAACTTTCACACCCCGCTCGTAGTCTTCCTTCGCGCGCAGGATCTACAAAGTCCCAAGCTGCTGTTTCTTGATGAGTTTTTTGTGTGTAATTTGGTCAAGTCCTTTGGGGTAATGCTGTTGCCTATTCGTGCGTTTCTATTGGCTGATGCAAATTTTGATTGCTTACACATCAAATTAGCGGCGTAAAGTGACCGTACAGGCAATTGATCTCGAACATGAGAGATATGATTAACAACATGCGATGACAACTAACCAAAGATTTCATTTTTATCATAGAACACGAGAGAGAGTACATTGCAGCCTCACACCCCCTCTTAGTCTTTCTTTGCGCGCAGTCATATTTATTGAGATCAAATCTACTAAAATTTAATATACATACATATATGTGTGTGTGTTTCACTCGAGTATATTACATGATAGAATAGCTGAGTTTGTATTGTAGGATCGGCTCTGCAAGCTGTTGACTTACATGATCAAATTGGAATTGATATCATAAACAATCTGATCATAACACATGAATTATGTGCTAGGAACTAATATATTTTAGACTCGTAAACTGTCATGTTTGATCGTGGTTGGTGACATGGTTCAGGAATATCACGGTGTACTGGAGACAAGTGTGTCACTTTATAACACCTGAAGGTGAAGTATATAAATAGATCTATACCCTTTAGCCACATAATGCATTGTGAACGGCACCACGGAAAAGACAGATGAATAAAGGGTATACTAAAAAACCTTCACAAAATCAATCTAGGGTTTGTCATATGTACTCAAGCGTTGGGTGCATTCACAGTGCACCCTAACTAAAAAAAGTTACGAAAAATTTCAAGAAAATTTCTACATGTATTCTATAGTTTTGTTCACCTATGTATTCTATATGTACTAACTCTCATAGATAATCAGAATTTATGTATTTAAACAATAAGTCATAAAAAAAAACCCACGCTAAGATTGGAAAACTGCCATCGTGCTTGCGGATGCTAGCACGTCCCTGAAAAAGGCGTAGGATCTCCCTCGTCCATGGCCGCAAACAGATATAGCATATAGGTTGTGACGCCATGGGAGGCACAGGTACAGTGCTTCATGCGTGCATGGCTAGAGCCTAGAGGAGCAACGTGCAGCGCAGAGGGATCCAAGCGGCAAGCCGTACGCGCAGGGCGGCGCGGCCGCAGGCCTAGTCCAGTAGACGCTAGAGATTATACAAGAGAGCGAGAGAGAGGTCGTGGTCGCGTCACGGCGGGCGATGGGAGCCTTCGCTTCGTCTGGTCTCGTCCTGCAGGAGCTCACTGCGTCCTCCTCCCGCATGCGGATTACTGCAGAGTGCTTGGCTTCTTTTTTCTCCGAAAACACTACTTAATAAGTCCTTTTAAAACAATGATAAATAAATTATTGTATTTACTTTTAAGAAATTTATAGGGAAAAATAAATTAGAAAGAACAGGCAAACTTCCAATGCCCAAAGTTGAGCAGATCAGTGCCTGACTGCCTGTGGACTTTTTCGATTATTTTACCACTCTCCGATGTGAAGGATGTGATTGTACAGTAAACACTAGAAGAAAAACCACAATTCGCAGCACAACAAAAGTCCTGTCACCAGACGATCGCTCGCTTTTCAAAAGGCTACGGATCCCATCCCGTGGTAAGAAGGCTTTTCCTTCTGTTCGGAAGGGGGTACTACGAGTAGAAAAAGTCTGTGGATCATTGTACGGATAAAGGAGGAGGCGGCATCGGGACTCTGCGAGGCATGCTTTCTTTCGCTTCTCCTTTACGTTGGGAAACGGGATTTTAGGACGAGATCGTGTGCGTGCAGTGCCCTTTTGATCCAGTTTTGACCTGCCCTTCCCTCCTCAGTCCCCCCCTGCGAAAGAGAATCAATCCACTACTACATCTACCAGTAATCATTCTGGAACACTAGCCCAGCTAATGAACACGCTCCATCTGCGTGTTTCGTCTTCTTCTCCTGAATTGAAAGACAAACCAATGCACTCCAAAGCTACAGCACAATGGCTGCACAAATCAGGGGATCAATGTACTCACGTTAGTCCACGATGACACGCCGAAACACAGTGTAATTAAACGATGTAATTTCCCTATCGACTCTCTGATCTGTGAAAAGGTTAAACTAGGACTGGTACTAGCACTAGCAGAGCCACGTTCCTCGCCGTCGAATGCTGAAACATTTTGACCATATCGCTCGAGTGGAAGGCATGGCAACGTGGAACATATAGAAAGCTACAGTGTTATGTTGTGATAAACTATTATTATTTTAAAAAGTAAAATTTTAGATTTTATAACTTTAAAATTTTCCAGTGCCAAATGTCAGCAAAACCGGTTGACCACTCAACGTAGCCGATCAAATCACTAAGCAATACCGGTCTGACCAGCCAGGGCATACGTGTTGTATAATGCATGTTTTAGTTAACGTAGGTCAAATTGTAAGAACTTGTGCCTAAAAATAATTTCTCGGTCTTCGAATGTATAGTGTCGTTTCGAGTTAACCATTGTCAATGGCAAGAATCGGGGCTACGCTCATAAAAGAGTTGAGGCCTAGAACGATCAAGAATGCTGGGTGAGATGGTTAAGCTCAAGCATGACATAAGAAAGACGAAAAATATTGAAGAAAAGCTCAAGCGAAGGGTTGTACTAGGTTACTTGGTCGATCCAAGGTGTGGTCCGGTAGAACCGGAACGGGAGTTATTTGCCAATGTGTTGCAAGCTAGTGGTGCACGTACACGTGGCAAGCATGCGTGATTACTTACAAGGAAAGATAAAGACCAAGCTAAGAAATGGTATTTTGGTAAGTTGACAAAAATACCAGAAACTATCTTAGATCAAAATCATGGCATTTGAAAAAGCGGTTTAGGTCAAGTAGAAGCTAACAATATCAAGTTGGATAAAGTGTTAAGAACTTAGTGGATTCGGACTTATATACTTTGAAAAGCATATATAAGTGCAGTGTGTGAGTAAAACTCTTATTAGGTGTGGTTGACAAGTTTTTCTCATTTGTACTAAATGGATAGTATCCATTATGGTTAGATGGAGCTGGTTGCCATGTTTATTTAACGGGTCAAGAAGGGTATTTTAGTAAGTTAACCAAAATACCGAAAACTATCTTAGATAAAAACCGTAGTGTTGGATCGGCCCTTGGGAAAGCGATTTAGATCGAGGAGAAAATGAGAAGATCATGTTAGATCAAAGACTAAAGACTTAATAGATTCGGCTTGTGTGCTTCAAAAAGCATGTATAAATGTAATGTGTGAGTAAAATCAGTGTTTCGTAGGATTAACGAGTATTTCTGCTAAATGGATAGTATCTATTAGGGTTAGATGGGATAGGTGATTTGTCTATTTAACATTTGGGATGAATACTTGCTAGTTAATCATTCAACCATCCTAGTTTTACTCATTGAAGTCAAGTATTCTAGAGTTGAAGTTTGAGAAGTGTAAGTGTTTTAATGTGCTATCTTTTCGTTCAGGTGGAGTGACTGTAAAATATTCATTCTTAAGTAGCAATATATCAACTTTATCAATCTCTCATAGATATCTTTTTGTTTTGGTTGATTTGCTCTTGATATTGTTGGTTTTAATCTCTTTTCTCCCATTCTTAATCTTGTTCTGTGTTAAGGACGTGTAAGTGATGGCGATAACTCATGGAAATCAATTTCCATCTATCTAGGCATCATGTTTTGCAAGCTCTTAAAATTGCTTAGTTTTGCTTAGATTTGATCTTGTCGAGAGATTTCTTGATACGGGTGTTTTTGTCTCAAATCTTCTAGAGTTCTTGCTTGCTATGACACATGGAAATACATCTAGAGTCATTTTGGTCATGCTCTACCCATGAACAAGTTATATTCCTTATTTTTCTCTTTTACCCAGTGTTAGTGCAACATTCCTTCAAATAAAAAATATCACAATTTTAACCACGATTTTCTTAATCGTTGATTGGAATAGTTTATGACATTTTAGAGAATGCGTATGCCAATTTTCAAATCATTTAGATCTATGAATCAAAAGTTACATGTATTTTTTGTTTTGAAATCGTGTTGATTTTAACCGGTGAGATTTTGTTTTTCCAAAATTTTGCCTTATTTGGCCCAGGGTTTTGGTGTGCTTATGTGTTTATGATTCTGCTGCGCGTTGTTGTTGATTTTTATGGAAAGATTTTGAAAGTGGCATTCACCCCTTCTAACTTGTCATACTCGATCTTACAGCACCATTGAAAGTGGCATTCACCCTCTAACTTGTCAAATTACGGGTGGGTTCTTTTCGATTGTTGCTGCTAGCTTATGTTTGCGGTTAATGGCTTTTGGTCCTGGCACGAGCGCCTGTTGAATGAAATGAATGCCGATAAGCTGATAATTAGCTTTGAAAATATCTCGATACGCTACTTTGAAAAGATGGTAAAAAATCGTTTTATTTATTTGTTCGGAGAAAACCAGAAGTCATAGACTCTGTTCGTTTTGCTATTTAGCTGGCTTTTAGCTTCCATTTCAATTAACTAATACTTTTCTTTAAATATACCGGTCACAGTTTTAAAAGAACGGACTTGTAAGCTAAAAAGATGGGATCTACAACACATGCCTATCTCTAAAATACTACTGCCAGTACTAAATTAGTCCTCCCACTGCTTAAACAATGTGCCCTAGCTGGTACTACTGCATCACTCTACCTAAGTAAACGAGGTCACAATGTGTCCACAAATGCAACATCGCCCACGGCTCAATATTCAACAATCCACGCATTTTAGTATTTTTAGCAGCACAACCACGCATGCATGCGCATCATCGCATTGCTGATTGGCTCATATATATAAACAAATTGTGATAGTACCACTGCTAAATTGGTGAGCCCTGATATAGTACTAGCTAGTACTAACCCTAGTTTGTGCTAGCCATGTGAGCATGTTATGAGCTGGCCAAGCAAGCCTCTTAAACCAAGAGATCACAAACAGGGATCAGAAGAGCAAATAAGATACTGCGCGGCCCGACAAACAGGGAGGCAGGCTCAATTAAGGTTCTTCGCAAGATTCCTTGAGAGTTCAGTTAGTTTCAGACAAATGCGATGCTTTGCTTAATGGCTGTAGGGTTCTTGGGTGATACGAACGGGGCATCGCCTCTGCGCCGTGCGTTCCCTGTCCCCCTACCAACGCAGCGTGAATATTGCCGCGCCTGTCCCGTTGTTAGTAGTGCAGTTTTCTCTCAAGACACTCCAGGTTTCTTGGGCTTTTCAAGCAAACCAAGCAATGGGATGCAATTAATGCGTGATTAGTTTACGTATTAGTAACTTGATCTTGCTCTCTGTATACCTCAGCTTCTAGATAGTAATAGTAGAGTACTGCTATGCTCTACATGACAACTCGACGGGCTGATTAATCTGCATGTGATGCATCGATCTGCAGTTACGACTATCTAGATCACGGCACCCAAGTTAAATAATTGATCATGTAGTGTTTCGAAGTTATGGCGAAGCTATGTCAGAGTTTGACAAGCTTTTCTAGTTACGGTTCACTGACTAATTTGGGGCCACTCGTTTGGGCTTAAAAAAACCGGTTTATGTCTGAAATTGCATTGTACCTGATGATGATTTATTTGGCATAATTAAATTTTAAAAAAATAAAATGAAAAAACGTATTAGTCTACGAAAAAAGAACCAGCAAAAAACTCAAAAAATCTAAAAAACTAGAAAAAAATGAAATTTAAAAATAGTAAAAGATAGTTCAGAAACCAGAATTTTAACCGAAATAAACGGACCCTAGAATGTCGCTCGATCTGAGCATTGATCTGTGTAGCCGAACCATATGTCTCTGTGTCCGTGGTCCATGTTTGGTCAATCGCACTGAGCACACAAAAAAAAAATGCCAGACATATGGTGTACATCAGTACATGGAATCTGCATTTTGATTAAAACGTTTGGATGCCTATGCCATACTGGTTGAACTATCTTCCATTGATATACGCTAGCCTTGCCATTCACATACCCCGGTAGGGTTACACATGTTGGAGATAGGAGTCCTAATCAAAATGTAATTAGTGACCAATGCTACATCAAATTCAGGTTCTTGCTCAGAAACATCAAATGTAATTAGTGACCAATGCTACATCAAATTCAGGTTCTTGCTCAGAAACATCAAATGTAATTAGTGACCAATGCTACATCAAATTCTGGTTCTTGCTCAGAAACATCACTTCTTTCATTCAAACTTCGCTGCTGCGATCAGACTTTTATAGTACTACAATGATCATTCATCAAACCCTAGCATATGTGCTATCCAGTAGCTCATGGGAACAGGACCACAGGGGCAGCATATGCATAATTCTGTCTTTGCTTGTAGAACTGCTACTGGGCAGTGGGCCCGGCCGGCCTTCTTAATTTGTCCACAAATAATTGAATCCCAATAATCACCTACGGATATTCTCTGATTCACTTGCGCCGCTTATGATTCACTGTGGGGAGCTGCTAGTCAATTTGAAAGGCAGCTAGGGAGATCACATGGTGGTGTGCACTACAACTGAAAATCGAGAACCCCTAACGTTTGTTTAAGGAAAGGAAACCCCCTATATATATAGACCTTGTTCTTTGCTACTTCTAAAAATGGTTTTTAGTTTTTTTTTTGTACCGTATCTAACTTTGAAACGAAGTATTTTATTCAGACGGAGTCTACAAGTTAATTGTAGTACATGTTAATAATCTAATATCTTTATTAGTCAAAATCGTAAGCGATTATCTCTCTGTAATCTTTGTTACGAATAACCCAAAATTCAAAAAAATTTAACAAAAGTTACAAGTATCAGTCATTTACAGAGAAAGAACATGCCGTATAGTGTGTTTAAAGAACTAAAGCCGCCTCACTAGTTTAGTATCCGTGTCTTCTCATCAGGCATTTTTAAGAAGGAAAATGAGAGTGAGAGAGATCAGATGAGTTCTTGGCGCGATTCAGTGTACTTTTGGTTGGCATTTATCCAGACAAATTTGCACCATGAGTGTACTAATGATGTTAGTTAATTGCTCCCTGTAGTCTATATTGAACGGCCAGATAAATTGAGTACGCGCAGGTAGTCCTATCAGTTTGACCTTGGTAAGTTGGTAGTACAACACCACTACCTTGGAAAGTTGGAAGCCATTTCCTTGCTGCAACTATGCTGCCAATATGGACAGGTACTTCCCCTAGATAGTTCAAAAAAAGCTCATATAATTAACGAGCTCTTATTTTCTCTAGGAAATTATTTTACAAGAAGCCGCAAACTTTGAGAAAGCTTGCTCCCGGACTCGGATTCCGGGGGTTGGAAGCACGGCCAGGTGATCTAGACAGAGACGGATCAGAACCAATTTCAATGAACATGTGCTTAGAATTAAACTTCACGGCCAGGAACCAAGATTAGGGAAGGCCCGATGCCCGATCGCATCACCGTATGTAACGGCGACGCTGGATGCATGGCTTGGAGCTAGGCACGTACGTCTCGACGATGGAGACAGTAGGGCAGAATAGTATTAGTAGTAGTAGTAGTACTAGCTGCTAGTTTCAACGAGCACGTGCGCAGGAAGTTATACTGATTTGTACTGATGGAGCTCACGGTAGCTAGCAGTGACACATGGCATAGTGCCGTATATATCAGGCTGCCAGATCCAGGGAACGAACGGAAGTATGTGTGCGTCCCCAGACAAACCAGACGCGTCACCTGACGATCAGCATCTCCATGTCTTTCCCCGTCGAAAACGAGAGGTGAAGAGACACGAGAGGACGTGTTAGCAAGTAGTAATAACAACTTATCAAAAAAAAAGTAGTAATAACAATGACGTGCACCGTGGCAGAAAAAAAAAGCAATGACGTCATAGGCGGTTGCTTGAGCTCATGAGCGAGCAACCTCACTGAGTTCTATTAAGGTAGTGCTCGGTTGGATTAATTTTTTATAGTTTATGATTAATTTTTTTTATAGTAGATAGCTAAAATTACATTATAATTGATGGTAGTTTATTTGGTATAATTCAATTAAAAAATTAAAAATAGAAAAAGGGTTAACCCAGTCCGTAAAATGAAACTAATACGAAAAAACAACTAGCAAAAAAACTAAAAAATCTAAAAAGTCAGAAAAATACGAAATTTATGAATAGTAAAAAATAAACCAAAAATCAGAAACCCAAACCCAAACGAGCGGAGCCAAACTTACACCAGTTTTCTAATGCACCACGACTAGTTTTGCCTAGGCTTCCGTCGTCGGGTGGCTCCGCCACTGAATGACGCTGCCACGACGGCCGGCGTCGACGATCGATTCCTCGCCGTATATACAGTGATGTGCTAGGAGGATCAAACAAAAAATAATGTGCACTTTTGGATCGACCACTGTTAAATCAGTACTACTCGTTCGGTGGGGGACACATAAACCGCGAGGAACGAGGAAACGCTTGGCCGTGCTCTGGATTCGCACCTTGACCTTGGCACCTCGCTTCCTGTCCTCTTGCTCTTTTTTCAACAACTTGGCCACGTAATTCCTGGCTCCTCCTTGTGTGCATTGCACGGTCCACGACACCGCACCTACGTAATGCGTCTACTTGCCGTCTTAGAAGAAGAAGAAGAAGAAGAAGAAGAAGAAGAAGAAGAAGAAGAAGAAGAAGAAGAAGAATGTGTCTGCTTTTGTTAAGTTACTGCTCCATATATAAGAGGGAGTACGCACTGGTGTCAGATGAACGAAAGGGAAAGGAGCCAAACGGGCACCAACCATCGTCAATTCACGTACGCGACAGGAAGAACAGCACGGAGACAAAGCTAAGCTAACGCCTCCTTCCATGTCGCCACGCGTGACGAGTCGCGTCGTGGATGGAACCTGCACTGGAGATTTTGTTTGGTGAAAGAGGGTTGGCTTTGCAGCCAACGGGTGCAGTTTAGTGTGCCCCCGTAGGGCCATGCATGCTTAATTTGCCTGTGCTTTTAGTTAGGACCATCGGTGCTGATTAAGCTGTCTTAATTTTTTCCAAACAGGGATTAAGGGGATGGCTAATTAAAGCTAGCGTGCTGCTAATCGGGTAGGCAGAATGATGGGCAGGGGGCCGCAACGCATTTTTGACTCAAAATCATTTCCTCACACACGCATCATGATTAATTTGCCACTTTGTTATGTTTTGTTGTGGGATTTGCCAATTTGCACAGGCTCTATTTATCAAGATCACAAATGTGTATTAGCAAAATGTAACATGTAGACGTCGAATGATGGATGGAAAGAGTTGGATCCAGTTGACAACCTCGATTATCGACAGAAGAAGAAAAATTGCCACGCGGATAAGTACATCAGGTCGTGTGATTTCGAGAACAGTACACGCATACGGTCCCAGCAACGTTTTTCTCGATTTTAGCTCTAACATTTTTTTATGGGTTTGGCTATTTCACAATCGACTAAATTTGTTTTAATCTCTTAGTCAACTAAAATTATTCTCGATCACTTAAAATTACAGTGTACTAATTCACCCCTCATAAATTTACACTCTCAGTCATCTAAAGTTACAGTATAAAAATGACTGAAGATGAAGGGAAAATACAGTCGCATGTGCAACGGTCATTCCACTCTAAACTTGGAAAATGAGACAAACAACATATGTCACCTATCACCTTAGCTCAGCAAAAGGCTAGGAGTGTGGCTCGACAAGCTGACACGATAGCCGGCTCCGGCCGAGCTGCCATGGAGCGACTACCTCCTTCCAAGGAGCCATGCCACGGGAGCACTGTTTTCACGTTGCAGCGCATTGTTCACTCATTCATTAGCTCTAAGTGCAATTAATTAGTACTAATAGTAATTAATTAGTGTTAATTAAAACACTAAATTAATACCATTTTATTTGTGTATTCAAAAATAATGGAAGTCAACAAAATATTTTTTCTGTGTCGTTCGTCTCTATCAACCATACAAGTGAGCATTTGTTACCTAAATGAGCTGAAAATTTTGCACAAGACTTTCATTTAAACCGCTAACATGTTATAGAAATTCGCTGCTAGAATTCATTCCGTATTGCGTAACAAAAATCATGAAAGATGGGACATATACGCAGTCTGCCTATTTACCTGTACAAGCAGGGCGGAGGGCCCGATAGGGCAACCTCTGGCTTGGGCCAGACCTTGAATTTTTGCAACAGACCCTCATATACCCCTCTATCCAATAGGCAATAGTCCAATAACGTAAACCCTAGTCTCTGGCTGACTGGCTCTCTGCGCCTCGGCTGCTCCTGAGGAGCGCGGCGGCGACGGAACCGGGGAGCGAGCGGAAGGGGCGGCGACGGGACTCGGGAGGCGGGCGGCGGGACTCGGGAGGCGGGCGCGACAGCCGCCGGCCACCTTGATTGAATGGTATTGCTTTCGATCCGCCCCACCTCATTTTTTCCCGTCCTTCGCCACTGTGTACAAATAAGTATTTGTTATCTGAATGAGTTGATAATTCCACGTTGTAATCTCACTTACACCACTCACGTGGTATAGAAATTTTCTGCTGAAAATTTAATACAAACTACGTATAGGCCCTGATCAACTCGGCTTCGGCTTCTGGCTTCTGGCATATTTTTCACTATTCATAAGTTTCATCTTTTTCTGAACGTTTGGCTTTTTGTTGAGCTTTTTTACCGGTTTTTTTTCCCGTATTTGTTTGTATTATACGTAATGGGCTAACATATTTTTAAATTTTTAAATTTTTTAAATTTAATTATGCTAAATAAGTCTCTGTCAGCTACAGTGCTTTTTTTAGCCAGTTACAATGTTTTCAGCCATAAGCTATGAACTTTTCAGCCGAACCGATCACCAACAGAATTCAACAAATATGTTTTTCCCAACAATGTTCGTCTCCACCAGAACGCAGAAGTCACGGTGCACCCACTTTCTTCTCCTGACTCCCGATATTACGTTTACTCAAGGGATTGACAGTATTGTTTTGCTTAAAGTTTAGCCCTTTGACCTATAGGCCTTTTTTTGCTTTCGGGTTATGGATGCAGTTTATGGTTTTTAAACTGTTCGTAAGAGAGAATACGAAGTAACAGAAATTTGCGTACGATTTTGGCTGATATAAATGAAGTTACTATAGTGTGTACTACGAGCAACTTGTAGACCCCATCTTAAAAAGATACTCCGTTTAAAATCTAATTACTATAGAAAAACTAAAAAGTAGCATTTAAAAGCTGAAAAGAACAAGCCGAGAAGACTTCTGTAAGGACTAGATTAAGCAAATGCCTTGCAGTTTAGGTGCTGGATTTAATTTACCGTGCGTTCTTTTCGGCTGTTATTCAGAGAAAGACACCAGCTCTCAACTGAAAAGAATTGTGCCAACAGCTGAACTTTTCTTGCCCCGTCATAATTACCAACTCTCTGACAAAATAATCCCTTGCTTGCTCACGTAACAAGCAAACTTCGTCTGCTACCGATAATTAGCGGGCGTTTAGCTGTACTGTGCTGCTTCTGCGCTCGCTGCTCAGTTCTAGCTTTAGCGCTGCGGCGCACATGGTACATATGCTCAAAATCCTTTTGGTCTTGTAGATTCCGAGGGAAAAGAGAAAGCAAGGAAGTCACGGTGACCTGGTAATTCGAGTTTTTGTGTACCCTACACCAGTAAACAACCCTCATCCTATGTGTGATTAATGTTATCAATATGACCGATGTTCGATAGCAAGATGTAGAAAAAAAATGCACGAGCATTTTAGGGACCTTGGGTGAACTTCGGGTGCACAAACGTAAGATCCGAATCGGAGTTCAATGGCCACGTATATAACCCCACGTCGATCCTTTAGACCACCCCGCCGAGACGGATCAAGCAGTCGACGAACGTACAGTGTTGTAATATGAACCGTTTATAATACGAGATGACGCGAATAAAAAAGAGAAAGTACAGAGAATTAAGTTACATCTTATGTATTACTCGACTATAATATAAAAAATATATTATATCATAAAAAAACTATCTATAAATACATGTAAAAATAATCCAGTGAAGAAACCAAAACAGTCTGAAACTAAAAAAAATCGAGAAGCCAACGTTGTCACTGTCCTAGATCTCGTAGACGGCGGCACGAGCCCGAAGATTCCGACAAGGTTCTCCATCGACCATCGCCCAACTGTTCTTCACTCTCCACATTTCTCATGCAGGACAGCCATCTCTTGGCACCACAGCGCAGGTTACGTATCCATAAACTGTTCGGATCAGTCAATTCAAAACCTAAGCAACACCAGCTGTTCTTGAGTAGTGAGCGAGCCACGTCGCACAGTGCACGTGTCAGCCCCAACGACACGCCGACCTCGCTATTGCGCTCCAGCGAACCATTGACACAGCTAGCATTTAGTATTTTTTAAAAAAATTAGCTTTGGATATCCGTTATTTAAATCTAGTATTCTTCTTAGGCTCGCCAAAATGTTAGCCTGCCGCAGAGTGCTTTAATTGGTATTAATTATATTAAATTAGTGCTAATCATATAATATAATGCTAACCACACATCAAGCTTGCTACTGCGCTCCATCGAACCATTGAAACAGCCAGCATTTAGTCTTTTGTAAAATTTAGTTCGGACGTCAGCTTTGCAAATCTAGTTTTCTTTTTAAGCTCGCCAAGACGCAAGCCAACCGTATAGTGCTTTAATTAGTATTTATTATATTTAATTAGTGTTAATCATATGGTATAATGCTTAATTAGAGCAAATTATGATTAATTACCACTAATTAATTACATGCCGGCAGGACCTGCTGTGGAGCTGATGTTGTAGTGCAGCGGCGACACGCCGTGTCAACAGTTCCGCTCCATCTGGCAACTCCCCCCTGTCGCACGCCACACCCAATCCGCTTTGACTTTCACAAAAGTCGAAGGGAAAAAAGGCTACGGTGCGGTGGAATGACGGACCTACCCCTACCGGGCACCGCCGGAAAAGCTCGGATCCCCTATGCCCGCAAGTCTCCTCCTGTGCTTTTCCCACTATTCACGCCTCTGCCACCGGCCACGTCGACGCACCAGGTGGCCTGACGTGCGGGCCATATCATAGACACGTGGCCCGCGTGTCAGTGAGGCGAGGATTTGTTTACGTCACTGGCTGCCCCCTCGCCGTTGGTATAAAATGCCTAAACACCAACTGCCTCGGCAACGCACAGAATACATTGGAGAGTAAACCAAAGCGGAGGGTATCACTCTGAGACAGATCAAGAGGAGCGTTGTGTTAATGGTAGCTGCGGTGCGCGCTCCGGCTCTCGCCAAGCCGCCGAGGGGGCCTCCCGCCTCGCCGCCGCCGAAGGAAGCGATGCTGGAGCTGTCGCCAGCGGAGGAGGGGTTGTCGGACATGGAGACGGCGTCGTCGACGGGGGCGCCCAACTCGAGCCTCAGCTCGGCGAGCAGCACCGGCAGCCTTGCGCGCTGCTCCAGCCTCTCGCGGCTCTCGTTCGACTGCTCACCGTCGCCTACCGTTGAGGCGGCGTCCTGTTCGCCGCCGCCGACGGCATCGGTGTTCCGGCCGCACCGGTCCGGCGACGTGGCTTGGGCGGCGATACGCGCGGCGTCGGCCTCCGCAGCGTCGCTCGGGCCCAGGGACTTCAAGCTCGTCCGCCGCATCGGCGGCGGCGACATTGGGACGGTGTACCTGTGCCGGCTCCGGAGCTCGGCAGCCACGGCGCAGCAAAGCCCGTGCCTTTACGCGATGAAGGTGGTGGACCGGCGGGCGGTGGCCAAGAAGCAGAAGCTGGAGCGCGCGGCTGCCGAGAAGCGCATTCTGCGGCTGCTTGACCACCCCTTCCTCCCCACCCTCTTCGCTGACTTCGATGCCAACCCGCACTTCTCCTGTGTCGTCATGGAGTTCTGCCCCGGCGGTGACCTCCACTCCCTCCGCCACCGAATGCCCTCCCGCCGCTTCCCCCTCCCCTCCGCTCGGTACGTACACACCCAAACAGTCACGCAAGACTAATCGTTTCATGTCGATCGAAGCGCTGGTGCTAACGCCGTCGAGCACGTGCGTTCTTGCGTCCGACCAGGTTCTACGCCGCGGAGGTGCTCCTGGCTCTCGAGTACCTGCACATGATGGGCATCGTGTACCGCGACCTCAAGCCGGAGAACGTGCTGATACGGGCGGACGGCCACATCATGCTCACCGACTTCGACCTGTCGCTCGTGTCCACGTCGTCGCCGTCGCTGGAGAACGGCACCGCGGACGAGCAGGCGGGCCAGGGTGGTGAGCTGGACGCGGCCAGCGTGTCCTGCTTCCCGGACCACCTCTTCCCGTTCAAGCGGCGGAGGCGGCGGGCCGCGGCAGCGCACCCGGCGCCCCCGCGGTTCGTGGCAGAGCCTGTGTCCGCGCGGTCGTGCTCGTTCGTCGGGACGCACGAGTATGTGGCCCCGGAGGTCGCCTCCGGCGGCGCGCACGGCGCCGCCGTGGACTGGTGGGCGTACGGCGTGTTCCTCTACGAGCTCCTCTACGGACGCACACCCTTCGCGGGCCCCACCAACGAGGCGACGCTCCGCAACATCGTGCGCCGCTCACTCGCCTTCCCCTCCGGCTCCGGTTCCTGCGGCCCCGCCGACGCCGCGGCCCGGGACCTCATCGCGCGCCTACTCGCCAAGAATCCCGCCGAGCGCCTCGGGTCCCGTCGCGGCGCCGCGGACGTGAAGGCGCACCCCTTCTTCCGGGGCCTCAACTTGGCGCTCCTCCGGTCGTCGCGGCCGCCCGTCGTCCCCGGCGCCGCGCTGCACCGGTCGCAGTCCTGCAAGGCGGTGCCGCCCAAGCCGGACCACGCCCGCTTCGACCTCTTCTGACCGTTGCTGTCACCTCGAGGCATTGCCTTGCCGGCGGGAGAAGCTCCGGCCATTTCGTGGCGCCACGACGTCAACCCATAATTACTTGCGCATTGACCAAGCTAGCGAGCAGCCACTACCGTTGTATACACTGTTAATTATCCGCTCCTAGTTACTCAATCTAATCTAGTTTAATCCAGTGTCATGTGTTTAATTACTACTAATGTGACCACTGGTGTTTAATCATCGAGCTTACTTGGCTGCAGCAGCTAAACCCGCGGCCAAATCACTCCATTAATTTTTCTATTACTAAAACGGGGAGTAGTAATTAATCAACGTGAGTAGTCAGTCGGAGAGGGTTTGAGTGACAATTATGGGTGGTGTTTTGTCGGGCGCTAATTAAGGGGGTTACCAGTTCGGCGGGGTAACACACATCACATGGGTGTTGGACTTGTCCTGTTGCATGCTTGCGATCGATGCCGCCTACTTGGATTCGGTTGGCGACCTGTCTCTTGTGCGTGTCTCCCTCTCTGGGCTGATATGAGTATGACGTGGCTTGAATTGTTTGTGGAGTATGACGTGGCTTGAATTGTTTGGCTGACATTCCACAAGGCTTTGTAGCAGTTTGGATGGCTAGTCTGCTGCCGATTTTTGGATGTATGTAACAAACAAGGTAGTGTTTGCTCTGCAATGGCAGCACTAGCACATTGCAGCTCGCTAATGATCATGGGCAGTTTAGTGGCGGGGGCGCGTAGCCTGCCTGTGGGAGCCCGGGCAGAGCTCGCCACGGAGCTGGGACGATGGTGGCGCTACTCGCCGACACGAGCCCGAACAGCGGCTCAGGTCGCCGGGCGGTGGCTGACACCAAAGCTTGGTCAGGATCGTAGAATCGAACCGTGGGATCGTAGCCTTTACAGATGATTCAGATCCTTGCTATGGGCGAAATTTGGACACTGTTGGACCCTAAAATACCCAAAATTCCATTTTTGGCCCCCGTACAAAAAATTCCACTTTTGGACCCCTTCCCACCGCTGGATCACCCCAAAGCCGCCACGTGGCCCGGTCGTGCGGTCGGGGACCGCACGACCGCCGCACGCGCGCCACCGCGCCATTCGCGTGCCGATCGCGCGATCCGCGCTCGCGACCGCTGGCCCTCCTCCCGAGCGCACGACCGACGCGCGTCCGCTTCCCACCGCGCGATCGCCCTCCGACCGCGGATCGCTGATTTGACCGCGGATTGATTCCCGATCGCGCGTTTGGCTCAGGCGCCGAAAGCAGCAGCGTTTTTGGTTTTTCACCCAAAGAAGACAAGTAACACACGCGTCATCACCTAGCTCGCATGGCCCTCACTCATGGATGAATGCGAGATAAAACCGAGCTTCACGTGTATGGACATCCAGAAGCTCATTTGTCGCTTTTTGAGTGAAGACCGAGCGCGCGAGGGAGGAATCAAGAAAAGTGAGGAGCGAAAGCCGTAAGATTTCGTTGTTTTCGTTTGGAATCGCTGGATTTGGCAAGTACAAAAGTTGTAGATCGCCTTGTGAGCTTCAAGAAGAGGTAAGTTTTGTGCCGTGCAATTATCATTTTATGTATGTCATTAGCCTTTAATTAAGCAAGCCATCTTGTGTTACTGTTATTTTATGCGAATCTTTTATACGCTATGTATGTATAGCAAATCATGCATATGTTAGGCATAATATATTGTAGTGTATGTAGTGTTTTCCTTTGTAGTGAACATACGTCTTCAGAGAGTAGTTTCAGTTAGGTGGAAAATACGAATTTGTAGTGTGTAGATGTTGAGAAAATATATATTTATGTTAGAGCAATTGTAGGTGATAACAATAGTAGTAGGATTAGAAGCATATGATTAGTACGCTTAGGGAAGAACTACATACATGCGGTATGTGGTAAAAGAAATTACAAATAAATTTGGTAGATTAGAAATAAAATATAATAGCACTATAGAAAGTTATAGTAGAGCTACATAAATACTATATTAAGTAAAAGTTAGAAAAGATTGTAGTGTAATAATGTGTATGTGTTGAAAACGTAAATATTTATGTTGGAGCATTTGTAGGTGGTAAATTTGTAGATTAGAGATAATTTGTATAATTAGTGTGCTTAGTGAATGACCGTAGTATGGAAATAAAAATGATATGAATATTTAATTTGATGTATGGTACAATTTGAAAGTAAAATAGTTACAAATACATCGTAGATTTAGAAATACAAAACATATACTAATCGAAAGCGTTAATTAGATGGTACGATTGTTACATGCTGTGTACTAAAATGGTTGATTATGCACTTATGTTAGGTACGCAATGGCTGGCATTGAACAATTGATGGTGTTTTATGGGAGTGGTCTCGTACGTGATGGGCCGTATGGGGCGGACCTGTCAAATTGCGAGCGACCGTGATCCGGCACCGATCCGAGCGCCATGAGCTTGTCCGAGCTACGGAGGTGTGTCCGTTCAGCGCTCGATCGAGAGACCGCAAGGAAGAAGTTACGGATCGAGGCGATCTATGCCTCAATGGTGGATGACGGAAGGGGAGCATATGGCAACTTGAAGGTGACCAATGACGCGTCATGGGCGAACTACATGGAGGTCGTGCGCAACCCCGATGCGCGATATATGGGAGGCCAATGGTGTATGTCGAGTTCGTGGAGAGGCGTAATCATCGTGCATGGTTGGTTGGATGCGTGGTGGAGATGAAGTGGCGGCGGTCATGAAGACCCTTCTGCGGGAGAACATGTGGGCGGAAGTGGGTGATGAAGACGCGTGAGGCGTGCGCAGAATTTCCACCAACGAAGGTGTGCACGACAAGGTGGTGGGCGCCGTATTGATCATCATGAGTATCTTGGGGACCGGGTGGAAGAAGAGGACAGCGAGGAGGATGAGGAGGTTGAGACAGCAGCTCGAGAGGACGAGGACGGCGAAGGTGCAACCGAGGGTGGTAGGTCGTGTTGTGACCACGGACGGCAGCGCACGTGTCGCCCGTGATCGACGACATCGCAGCGGCGCTTCTAGTTTCGCCACAGCGGAGGAGGAGAATGGGGTTCAGCGAGGCGCACTCTTTCGGGCGATGCTTCCGTAATAAGAGTGCCGCCAGCAGAGCTATTGCTAGACATGCCGCCAACATAAGCCGGACGATCGGGTCCACAAGTCAAAGCCGACACGACGTTGTGAAGTGTGTGGACGGGTCGTGTGGTGGCAAAGTCCGCACAACGGTACAAGGGCGTTGGCACGGAGTTCGGATAACGGTGCTGCAAGATCACGATTGCGAGCTTGCGGGCCAAGATATAGACACCGCAACATGACATCACGTTATGTTGCGAGGTGGCCACGCACCTCGCCCAAAGCGGATGTGTCAATTACCCCGAAGGTTCGATGGCGCAGATGGTAACGAGGCGGGCTACGGTGAGCTACAAGAAGGTGTGGCGCGGCGAAAGGTGCCGACGGTATGTATGGGACGACGAGGAGGCGTACGCCTGGTCCCAAGAATGCTGGATCAAATTGCACAATCAAACCTGCACTTACATAAACAGCAGAGAGGGTCCATCCTACGGAGGCCCGAATCGTTTCATTCTTGACAGAGTGTTCGGGCCTTCCATCGAGCGATACAAGGGTTCGGTGATGCCGCCGGTGCTAACCGTAGATGGGACGTTCCTATCCGGCAAGTACAAGGGCACTATCCTTACTGCAGCTTGCGGCCGATGCAAATGACCACTACTCTCGGTGGCATTTGCAATTGTGGAGAGCGAATACAGAATGGGGCTTTGGTTTCTTTGCAATTTGAAGAATGCCGAGTGCAAGACAGGCCGAAGTGTGCCTTATCTCCGACCGCAATGCAAAGCTTGATGTCGCGTTGCTAACGCAGAGATGGGACGCAGCCCCGCCCCGTGGATCGATGTGAAGAACGCTGTGCATGAGGCATATTGCGCGAACTTCCGCGAAGGTTCCGTAGCAAGGACCTCATGAAGATGTTCAAGAAGCTATGCATGCGTAACTGCAGGCGAAGTTCGACGCCTGCGGAGGCGGCTCGATCAGAGGCTACGAAGCATGTGCATGCAGCAATAGGGCCGTGGAGGGCTCCACAAGAGTCGGGTATTCTCGAATGGGTTCACCCAATGCACCGACTTAGAAATGTGGTCTTTGTTGCACGACACCGTGGGGCGAGGTATGGGATCATGACAACCAACATGTCCGAGGTTTACAATGGTGTATTGAAGGCGTCGATCCTCGCCGATCACGGCAATTGTGGCGAGAGACTGAACCGCACGTCGGGTACTTTGTGAATAGAGCGAGGATGGCGCGAAGCACGCTGAGGAAAACAAGCAATACTCGAGGTCATGCAGCCTTCATGGACAGAAGATGGAGAAGGCTCGAACTCACATTGCTCACCCATTGATGGCTTAAGGAGGAAGTTTGAGGTCCGCCTAAGGCGTAGTATGTCATGGGTCAAATTAGAGGAGCGCAGCGTGTATGCACGATTGGTGATGAAGCATCTTGCACCGCAACAAGCCCGCCTACGCACAAGCCATGCTCCCATGTGTATATGGCTTGCGTGTATGGAACAAGCGCCGACACAAGACATCTCCAAGTACTACGACATGCAAGACTTGTATGCAACCTGGAGTGCAGAGTTCCATTCCTACGGGTAGACATGCACTACAGGAATTATGGCGGGGAGATAAAGTGGGTGCCCAACGATGCATCAAGCATGTCGGGCGTGGAAGACGACAAAGCCGCCGCATCCGCAACGACATGGATGAGAGCCGCGAGAGGATCGTGTTCGGCGCCCGAAGTGTAGGCTATGCAAGACCTTTGGCCACTCCTCGCCGCTGCCCAAACAGCCGGCATCAAGCAACGCCCGTAGTACCAACCACAATCCATATGTAATGTGTTATTCAGAGGTGTACGCTAATTGTTGGCTCGATGGTGTAGCTATGTATTGCACATTACCATGTTATGTATATTTTCGCACATTCCATATGTTTCCTTGTCGTGTGGGTCATATTGGTGTGCACATTTTACGTATATTTTTGTACATTGACGCGTTTCTGTCATAACATTTGTTGTGAGTTATGTTGTTATTTGTTGCACATTTTGTTGTAATGTACACTAACTTGTTATCCTTCTTTGGCGTGACATGGCGTTCGAGCTGCTAGAGCCCGCTGGGACGAGCACCACCGATGCCATGTGTGGTTGTCGGCACCGCACAGGGCCTCCTTGCTTCGCCTTAGGGGCCCCGAGAGAATCGGCGTCTCGACCTCGGTACATCCCTCATCGCGGACACCGGTCTCACGCCCATTGCCCGCATGTTGATCTACCGCATGGGTTCCGCGACGATGCGCCATTGTTGTCGCCTCGTTGATCGATGGAGGCCGAGACTCACACCTTCCACTTCCGGTGGGGAGATGACGGTTACGCCGCAGACGCCACGATGATTACAGTCTACCCTCCGTGGTGCCGCTGGTGCCACCCCGGCGCGCAGATTGAAGGTCCGCAGGTCACCGGTTGGTCATGCGATCCGAGACAACGCACCGGGTGCCACATGGATGGCTTCGCCGCTTCATGACCTGCCCCGCAGACGCAGATGAGGTCGCGCGATGCGACGCACTTCGCTGCATACCGCTATATCTCGTTCGGCACGCCTTGTTCCCTAGCACGATCGGAGACTCGTGCGGCCTAGCTACATACCGCTAGCGAGTCCTGGCGGATGGTCGGCCCGGCCGCGACCACGATGATAGCCGGGATCGCAGTCCCTAGCTCCACATACCGAGGCTTGTGTGACGCCGCAGCGCATCGCGCCGCCGAGCCGATCCTAGCCGCTGCTACCTTCTCCTTCGATTGTGGTCATGGGAACACTTACCCGCTGGCGTGCCCGACTTTGGTCGTCGTGGTGCACCCTTATGACCTCATCCCGCGCTTGTATGGTGGTGACGACCCCATTGATGCGCCCACAATGGGTACACGTTGGACGCATGGTCGCTGAGGTGGGCGAGGAGAGACCGAGGCGTGCGTACTCGGATTTCCACCGAGGTTCGAAGCCGGCGTTTGGCGACGAGCCGTGGCCATGGTCTCCACAAGCATTGCGAACACGCCTCACGGGTTGTCATACCAAGGCGAGCGAGATCGAGGTACCGATGACGACCGCCACTTGGTGTTCGCAAGACCGCCGAGTCGCGCCGTCTGCACACCGAGTCATGAGACGTTCGCTGTACCAAGATGTCCTCCCATGCCAGACGCCTCTTGCGAGGAGTACCACCGGTGATGTCAAGACACCCCAAATTTAATTCATCGCATTAGTGTCAATGTCGCATCGTACTATTGTGTAATGTCTCAATGGACTTGCAGCAATCGAGGAGAGGGCGAAAGCATCAAGATCGGAGAGCCACACAGCGGACGTGGACAGACATGTGGTCTGACCATGCGCATACGATGGTTGTGGATGAGACACGGCCGTACGACCCTGAGGACCCCGCGCCGTACAGGGCATACCTTGACTGGTACGCTGCACGCACCCGCTGTAGGCTTACTACAGGGGAGCCCCCACAGCCTCCACCTCATGCTGTTCACGGGGCGGCTATACAGGAAGGTCCAGACCGTCATCTAGCGGCACGGGTCGACGAGGCGGTACGAGAGTACTGTGTCATTACGCAATGCAGGATTACATTTGAACCGATCGCTTGTTTCATCGCAGTGGACCGATACATCGTATCGACATCGAGGCTAATGAGGCTATACGACATAGGAAGTCCAATACTGAAGGCCGGTGGGTAGGCTATATGCGCAGCATCAGCGAAATGGCAAGGGGTACGATACGGGGCTTGAGTTGTGGTCGCCGAGATGACGTTGTTGCTACACGCGGTGGCGGACGGGCGGGACCACCACCTCCCTCGCGCCTCCGTCAAGACCGGATCAAGACGGCCATCCTCGGCCTCCACGCGCCGGCCCGGCGGTTCGACAATTGGCAACTATTTGTTTGTGCACTCATTAACATTTATGTCTAACCACATCTTCGCCTTGCAGCAATTGCGGCAGATAGCACGCGCTACGGAGGGCGACGTCATCACGGAGGTCGACATCGCCGCACGAACTGCAGAGGCCGTCCGAGAGTCGGCAAAGCTACGGCCGCGGCCTCCACGCGCTCGCCCGCGGTTCGACAATTCGCAACTATTTGTTCATGCACTCATTTACCATTTATGTCACGCACATGTTCGACTTGCAGCAATTGCAACAGATAGCACGCAGCTACGAGGGCGACGCCATCACGGAGGTCGCCATCGCCGCACGAACCGCAGGGGCTGTCCGAGAGTCGGCAAAGCTACGGCCGCTCGGCCACGCGTGCTTCGGCCCGGCGGTTCGACAACCCGCAACTATTTGTTCATGCACTCATTTACCATTTATGTCTAACAACATGTTCGTCTTGCAGCAATTGCGACGGATAGCACGCCGCAACGGCATCGCCATCACGGAGGGCGACGGACGAGCGACCGCGCTCTCCAGACGCACGGGCCCCACCTGCATAAATACCGACTCGCCGGACCAACCAGAGGGGCAGATGCCCTCGTATCTCCGGGACAGTGTGCATCAACCTATATGACCGGACAGTGGGTTGTGCCGACCTATCAAGGCATGACATCGCACGAGTACATGGGGACTTCCGCCGACATCCTCATTTCACCACCACATACCCCGGTATGCACTAAACGTGTATTTCATTATGAACAATTTTCGTACTTTCCATTGTCTAATTCAGTTGTACCATCTAAGCAGACGTAGGCACCTCCTCCGATTGGGTGAGCTCTATGCTTTATGACCACCGCCGCGAATCGCTCACTGAGTTGTACCCACCGCCTCGGCACACCCCTCGCAGACGATCTTCGCGATGCACCCCGCTCCCTAGTAGGTTCACCTTCTCGGAGGATCATATGCGCCTGCATTTAGGCGGCACGACGAGATGATGAATGAATTTTTAAATTGTGCTTTTGTAATATTTGTGATGTTTTTGAATTGCTTGATGGTTTGATGTTCAAAGATGGTTTCAAGATAAAAGGGTTGCTCTAAGTTCTTTGATTTAGTACGGCATACAACCAAGCGAGAGATGACAACACGGGTAGCGGAGAAGACATAGCTTGACGACAACTTTTTGCCTTGTGATAACAACTCCACGTACATAACAAACAATCAATTCATCACATGCTTAACAACGTTGCACATTACATCGTTATGGAAAGAGGGCACGAATATGAAGGTCACAGAAAATGAAGGCGCCATGCACTTACAACACGAAACAACACATACATTGCACATACCGGCTGAATTTATGGAAAGTTCTACACCCAAAACATCAACACAACAATCCATCGCACAAAGATCAACACATTCCGCACTCGTGGCCTACATGCCAAACGAGCCTCGTGGCACCCACATGGAGAATCGAGGGGGCCGCCTGATGGGGCGGCCATCGTGGTAGTGGCACGCACATATGCGGCTCGGGTTCGCGCAAAGCAACATGTGGGATCATAAGAGCTTCCTATGTTGACAACCTCCTCGCTTCCCCTCTCGCGTTGCATCGTTGGCGAGCTCATTGTTCTCCTCATTGAGAGTCTCCATTCTGCACTCCAAGTCCATTATTCGGTCCCATAAAGTACCCACATAACGGTCAATATACCGCTCATGAGGAGGGTCGATCCAATGGAGAAGTCGCATTTCGCCATCTGCGAAAAATGACAAGAAACATGGAGGGTCCATAAGCAATACAAAATGTACTATTAGTAATTTGTACCCTGAGCGTGGGCATCGGAAGAAACGGCGCCCGCCATCGTTCGCCCTTCTTCGTGACTCGCACGACCACGCACTCATTGTGTTCGCATTTCGCCACGCTGGTTGCGCACGCGGCTTGGTAGCAAGCGCACGTGGTCCGAACATCTCCTCCTTTCCAAGGGAAGGTCTTCCTTCTGTGACCCATATCCGATCGCCCTCATCTTCCGCCATGGTATGTTCTTTGTTCGATTCTGTGGTTTTCGCTACAACTTCATGGGACCTCTACCGTGCTATTTATATCGAATGGCGGGACAAAAGATGGCTGCTTTGCCCAGAGACAAGACAAAAGCGCCACTTTACTCGGTGAGATGACAACACAAGCCGACTTTACGCAGATGATATGACAAATCGGGCAGCTTTGCTCGGTTAGATGACAACACATGCCGCCTAAATCGCCTACATAAAGACTACGATCCGAAAGCCTTCATACGAACATTTATTGCTACTCTGAAAAGCCTACATAGGAACATTTATTGCATGTAATAAAATTGTATGCAGATGTTATGAAGTTTATTTCTATTCACATAAGGTTATTATTTCGTGTGTTCGCATTCAATGATTCAGATAGCAAGTCATTTAACAATATTAACATACTCTTGGTACACTAATTCTTAGTAACATAAAAATATCACTTACCAATGTATATATCAAATAAAAAGGGATTATCCGTATAAAAATTCCATAAAATTACCAACATATACGAGGAGAAGGCATCAGCAAAGACAACACGAACAACTCATACATTTCACGTACATGACATGTAGCAAGTAGTACAACCACCAACACACCAACGAACACAAGAACTAAAATACAACACAACCGTACATAAAACATTACCAAAAGAGCTTGACGACAACATAGCATAAAACATTGCGAACATACATGAGGATAACCTCCAAAGACTACAACTTGAGGATAACAATAAACACAAGAAACAAAATAGCACACAACATTAAATTTATCTTCCACTCTAGTCTGTTTAAACGATGTCGCATCCCGACGGTCGCAACCCCCACGACAACTCTCTCGCGGCGAACACCGTCATTCCTATTTCCCATTTCATCCTCCCACACCCGAATCGGCAACCACCATGAGCTTCCTGCGATTCCATGACAAGAAGATTTTTAAACATACCACCACGATTTGAATGAACCCAAACAATATGACTCACCGAGTGATTGGGGCACTTGTAGTAGTGTCGCGGGATTCTTGGCCGTCTGTGATGTCCTACGCCTAACCACCAAGTTGCAATTTGGGCACATCACCGTGGTGCCCATGAAGACGTCTTTGAAATGACTCATTGCCTAGTCTTGGGGAGTGAGCACGGAAAAAACTACACAGATTGTGTACAACTTACTCAGAGGTGACTAATAACATGGCTGTGGAGTATGTGAGGATGGTCTGTTTTATAGGTTGTGTGGGGGTAGCCTCACGCACAAAGACCACAGACAACACAAATCTTGACCCCACACCATGCTCGGTGAGGAGACAAAACATGCCGCTTTTGAGGTGACCTCACAAAAGGGCCACTTTGCTCATGACATGACAAAAGAGGTCGACTTTTGCTCGCTGACTAGACAAAACAGTCGCCTTTGCTCGCTGACTAGACAAAACGGCTGTTGTTGAGCTACCGCTCACGAGTCGCTTGATGACTCTGGCTAGGCCATTACGACATATACATATTAGGCTAATACTTTAACTTGGCGTAATGACGTGTGGTACAATTTTCTACGCACACGTAAGAGAGTGAATGCACAAATTCCTGCAGTCTTGAGGACGAGCCTATCTCATCAATTATCCATTTTCATCCCCGAGCTAGTGTCAAAGTCAATAAGTCATTCCTGAAGTCCCAAGTGCAATGATACACATCACATTCAAAAGGCATTACATAAGAAAGCATAAAATGCAAACGGGACGGATGTACATAATATTGACAATGAAATAAATTTTAATATTGGATCAAATAACACCTCTTACCGAATGAGGCCATCATCTTGGTTCTCGTGGCTTGAATAAGGAGGACATCATTTCTAGCTTGGGTGACTGAGTGTGCACCGATGCTCAGATTTAGAGATAAGAGGCCATTGGCGAGAGCTAAACACCTAAACAATGCCAAAAGGCATGAGTATAGCCAATTCGTGATTACTAAAGAGAGCAGCTTGTCCTCGGTGGGATGCCAAAAGATGCCACTTTGGGCGGTGACATTACTAAAGAGAGCGATTGTCCTCGGTCAAATGACAAAACAGCGGCTTTGCTCGGTGAGATGACAAAACATGGCGGTGTGCTCGAGACATGACAAAACGGCAGCTTTGCTCGGTGAGATGACAACACATGCCGCCTTTGCGCGATGACATGATAAAACGGTGCAGCTTTCCTCGAGACATGACAAAACGAGGCAGCTTTGCTCGGTGAGATGACAACAGATGCCACTGCGCGTTGACATGACAAACGGGCAGCTTTGCTCGGTGATATCACAAAAGAGGTCGGCTTTGCTCGGTGGGATGACAAAAGATGCGGCTTTGGGCAGGACAAGATTAAAGAGGGCAACTGTGCTCGGTGACAAGACAACAAGAGGTCAGCTTTGCTCGGTGGGATGACAAAAGATGCCGATTTGGGCGATGACATGACAAAACGGGGCCTTTTTGGTGATATCGCAGCACTCCCATCTTTACTCATCGCTACGACCACGCGGACCATCTTTACACGTATGAGTAGAGACAAAACGGCCCCTATAAATTGGTATGCATTCCATTTCCCAATGAACATTGCACATCCAAACCCCATACTCCATCGCGCTTCCCTCACCCAACCGGATGGACAAAGGCAAGAAGAAGCAATGGGACAAGATGGTGAAGGATTGGGAGGAGACCGTGACATAGCACGGTCGGTGCAGCCGCGATGCCGCCGCGATGAGAAAATCGAGCGATACAGCCCGGTAGAACAAGCCCATCGTGCTACGATGAAAGGTCCCCGCAGCGCCGCGAGCAACAACCCCATCCCGAACGCCCCCACCGAGCGCTCGCCACAACTACCACTGAGGGGAGACACCTCCCTTTGTTGGTGCGGGACGTGTGCAAGTTCTTCAAGTCTAAGCACCGTGATCGTCTAGGTATGCGATGCTGGGGTTGCGCAAACTACTCCGTGACTACCCCAACCGCCGCTTTGACACCGCAACCTATCGGAAATGCAGAATAACCACATGCACAATTTTCCCTATCTTTTGTCCTTCACAAAGACGCACTAACAATATCTCTCCTTTATTTACAGTCTCGGAGCCCTATGTGCCTACCGCAAATGGATCGATCTTGAGATCCACCTGCGGACCAATGGACCTCGACTTGAGGAGTGGAATGTCACAAAGGAGAAGGAGTTGCTGGAGGAGGAGCGTCGCAGCACGAGCACACCTCGCAGATATCTAGCCGCGACGCAGCGCATCTTGAAGCGTGCACGCCAGGATCGGAGGCTCGCGAGATGGAGCGCGAGAGAAAGAGGGAAATTGCGCTAAGGCAAAAGAGGCCGCGGAGGAGTTCAACGCCGAGCGGGCAAGGAAGGAAAGTGGCCCCGGTCCCACAAAGAGGTCGCTGGAGCATTGGGTGGGTTAGTCGCATATCATGCTATATGTTATGCATGTAATAAAAATCTACGCGCATGTTACTCCCAATCAGATTATGAAATTTAATATCTAGTATTTTCGCATTCCATGATTCACGTAGCACCTCATTTAACAATATTAAATGTACCAAAATTTATGTATCGCATTCCATGTTACTCACCTTCACAATATCACTTACCACTTTATGTATCGACCGCTCTACGGTCAATCTTTCCTACAAAAATTTACCAAAATTTTTATGCATCTACAACTTACAATGAACATAATCTTTTATTACAACTTTATCGATTTTTATCCAGTTTATAACTACAAAATTGCCAAAATGAAAACAATCACGAGATTGCAACCCCTAAAAATACAGCAAACCTTAAAAGTCACTTACCACTATTTGTATCGATCATTCTACGGTCAATTGTTCCTAAAAAAATTTACCAAAATTTTATTGGCATCTACAAGTTATAATGAATATAAACTTTTATTACTACTTGGTGATTCTTTCCGAGTTTACATTTACAAAATTGACAAAACATACAAATAACATGGTGATTGCAAACCTAAAAACCATACGAAACCCTAAATATCACTTACCACTTTACTAAACGATCGTTCTATGATTAATCCTTTTAAAAAATATTTATCCAATTTTTTTACATCCGCAACTAACAATGAACATAAATTATTATTGCAATTTTATCTATTTTTTCTCGATTTATAACTACAAAATTGCGAAACCATACAAATATTCACGAGTATTGCGGTCGGGACATGCGGTCGGGAGCAAACGCCTTGCGGCATCATGGACTGGGACGCGCACTGGCAGCGAGCCGCTTGTGGCCGGGCGAGCTTGCGCCTACTGAGAGAGGCGATGGCGCGTGATGGCGCAGCGCATGATCGCGCTGCGCACAGCACGCGAATGGCGCGCGCGGGCGCGCAGCGGTTGCGTCGTCCTCGATCGCACGATCGCCACGCATGGCTCAGGCGATCGATCCGTGGGAAGGGGTCCAAAAGTGGAATTTTTTTGTACAGGGGGCCAAAAATGGAATTTTGGGTATTTTAGGGTCCAATAATGTCCAAATTTCGCTATGGGCGAGATTTACGCGAAAATTCAAGCACAGGACCTACAAGAAACAGAAAGGGAGCCGCGTTGGCCCACGTGGCGATCACTTTGCCGGGAGCGGCTTGAGGGCATGGGGTTGCTTCACGTGGGGTGGTCGCATCGCAGCTTTGCAAAGGCGCGCGACTGGCGGATGGACGTACGCTAGTACGAAACAATTAATGTGTAGCGCTTCGGGTGTCGCCGTCGCGTCCTTATTCCGGTCGGCCCGCGTGTGGTGGTGGTGGCCACGATGCCGCCAGGCCCGCCACCCCGCTCTGCCGGGGCGCCCGGGCGGCAAGAGCTGCCCGTGCCGGCCGGCGTGACGCGACGTGCCTGGTCCATCCATCCATCGGTAGCTCGCTCGCCGTCTTTGATCCACCAATCGGACGTCCCCGTCCGAGTCAATCTCTTGTCTCCGTTGCGTTGCAGAACTGTTCACATCAGTGGGACTATCGTCATTTTTTTTTCTTCTCAAATTTAGCTTGGCCATCGATTTTTTTTTTCAATCCTAGTCCAACCCTATCGAGTTTGGCAGCACCGAGTACCGACCGAGCTTATCTAACTCGATAGATAACCAGCCGGCTGAAATGTGTAGACTTTAATTAGTGCTAATTATGTTTAGCTAGTGTTAATTATATTTAATTGGTCGTTTCTCCGTTTAAGATTTTTTGTAATAATTAGATAAATGATCGTGATTCGCTACCGATAAAAAGCGTCTGCTTTTGTTAGAAATTTTTTAAGGAGTTGTAAGGAGGAGTTAGGACAGACAGATAAACCATCACCACTAAGTTACTCTGGCTCACCACCACATGGGCAGCACCAGAGCCTCCATTATCCTGACTGGTACCGTCTTCTGCCGCACTTCCACCATAAGCAGCACTAACAGGTTCTACTTCGTCACCACCATCCCCACAAACATCACGCTCTACACCACCACTAGCAATCAAGTGCGGCACTTCCACGCACTACTCCTGCCGGTCTCGCCCCTGCTCGACGCTTTCGCACTCTTCACAAACTGTACATACACCATTAACCTCTCATATATCGCCGCACTAGGATTACTTGTAATCTCTATATATTGTCCCCAGGCGATGTTGCCAACCATCCTTTTCAACTTCCAGAAACACTCCATCGAACATCCTACTGCTGTGGTAGTTACCGTCTTGATGATAAGCTTATTACTATTAAATTTGCTATCAAATGAGCTCTACATACACCTCCTGAGCTCAGGGAGACTCGTCTCGTTCAACCTTGGAGCCTGAATTACGGTCCATTCATAATTTTGAATGTCCGCCCCATACAGCTTGTCCCGTACGATAGCATTCATGTAGAACACAAACAAATATTCTATATCTAACATTATGTACCTATCACAAATGCGGACGAAATACACTTATTGTAGACGGTGCTAAATACAACTAAATATAATACACACAATATACACACACACTATTCTGTGCGTAGGTGTAGAATACGTGCCAGAAAGTCATTGTCGTGCGTGAATGAAGTTACTAGCAAACATATGTAGGGTTACTGCCAGTTGTGTAGTGTTACAAATGCATAACTCTATATGTGTTTGATGGTAATTTTACTCATGCATAGTAACCTTTGATATATATATATATATATATATATATATATATATATATATATATATATATATATATATATATATATATATATATATATATATGATTGAAATGGGACACCTAGGTGCCCAGACACCTAGACTCTCTGCCGTTAGATTGCTTTTAGATACGTGCTAGAGCAATGATATGTAATATATTAGGCATGCTAAATCAATCATGGAAGGAAAGTCTTAATCATGGATGGAAAGTCTCAATCACACTAGCACGCATCTAAAAGCAATCCAAAGGTAGGGAGACTAGGTGTCAGACACACCTAGGTGCCCTGTTATTTATATATATATATATATATATATATATATATATATATATATATATATATATATATATATATATATATATATATATATATATATATATATATAAGGTACTAATTATTCTTAATGACCGGATGCTAATAGTATAAGTACACATATTTTCTACCTGGACCTCAAGGTGAAAAGGAAAAGCAAACAATCCCGGGGCAGTCAGTGTTGGCTACAGGCATACAGCACATGCGAGGTGATGTTTTGCTCTGGAACTCTGCTACCAGTAGCGTCGTTAAACTGGCCTTGGCCCTTGGGCACCCAGTTCTGGAGCAGTGGTGAACCTGAAAAGGTTCGCATGACCTAGAGCTGGTAGTAGTACTACGCTAGCTACACAAACAGGTCTACGTCTGTCGCTGAGCCTGGCCGACCCCGGGCCCCGGCCGTGCATGCACGCCTCGTCCTTTCGTTCTTTACCTCCCGCATGCGGCATGCAGAGGTTCGGTGCAGTGCATCGCAGCGCGGGGGCTTTGCATCGCCCCCAAACTAGGTAAAGAAACTGAATGCGTCGGGCTGTGGAGGGTAAAGATCTTGCATCACGTGGTGGCTTTTGACGAGCTATAAAGGGTGTAAATAGAATAGATAATTTTTATCTCCACGAAATCATCGAATGTTTTTCTAGCGAATAGAAGCAGATAAATAAATTTCCGATACGGTTTATATTTGATTCTGGTCTCGTTTATTTTGGTTTGAGTTTCTAGCTTCTAGTCTATTTTTTTTACTATTCCTAAATTTCATTTTTTTTCTGGCTTTTTTGGGATTTTTTGCCGGTTATTTTTCCGTATTCATTTGTATTGTCCGTGATGTGCTAACATATTTTTTCTATTTTTATTTTTTTAAATTTAGTTACGTCGAATAAGCTATCATTAGCTACATTATAATCTCAGTTAGCTACAGTGTAATTTTAACTATAAACTAATTTATTTTAGTCTAACCGAACAATACCTTTAGCTCTAAAAATATATATAATAAGATAGAGAATAAATAGTATAAAACTATATCTTCTCGATTGCACCGCTAAATTTATCACCAGCAGTAAAATTTGCTCCTGTGATTTCTAAGAGCAAGTATAATAAAAGGCTGTTAGGGCAAGTTTAGCCACCTCTAGGACCAGCCAAATAAGCAAAAAGAGTACAAGTGGCTCATGGTGGAGATAGCTAATACAATAAGTTGAGTAGAGGTTACCTCTACTAAAGCACTCAAACATTTAATATTTCGTTAGATGCGACCCTAACCTTTATTGTACTTGCTCTAAGAACTAGCATCGCCTCCAAGTCCTCGTATGATGTGTTAGAGGTCACCTCTTGCATGAGGGGCAGTTTGCCTCTCTCTCTCCTCTTGTCTCTCTCTTCCACTTAGGATTGTGCTGAGGTGGATTTCGCTAGAAGCGACCTAGTCAGCATTATTGTACTTGCTCTTAGTAGGCTATATGCTGAGGTGGAGGAGAGAGAAGAGAGGTGGGCTGTAAGTTTTGACCAACACCAAGCACAAGAACCAAGAAACTTTGTGAGAGAAAGGGTGGGTCATACAACCTTTAGCTGTCAGTAAACTACTATATGAATGGGTGATAAGTGGGTGTAAGTGTCCATGTGAAGGTGATATTAGCCTTGCTCTAAGAGCAAGTTTAATAGTACAGATAGCTGCTACCTCCAATACATTTTCATGTCATCAAAAGATAATGATGCAATCAACTCATACAATAAGCTGGCTATAAGTTGTCTCCACAAGAGCTCTCAATCATTTAATACATACATGGGTATTGATAATTTAATGCATGCATGGGTATAGCAATTAGTTCTATGGGTACATGCATGGATAATGCATCTTTTCCTGTGCTATAGCCCGACTCATGGGAGTCGGCTTGGCTCTTTCTCTCCTTTTCTCTCCCCTCCACATAGGATTATGCTGATATGGATTTCTTGCAGCTAGCACAGTCAATCTTATTAAACTTGCTCTAAGGGATGCATGGCTAGCTGTTGGAATGTCAATGAGAAATTTATGATATCCTAATACAGAGTAACGGATTTTACTCATCTGAATTTCGCCTTGACTAGCCGATAGTACGTGGCTGCAGGTCCATCCGAATTTTGCCATCGATCAGCTAGCATTGTGGTGGCAATCTTCTCTACGAGCACAGCACTTTTTTACAGTCTCGCAGAGGCAACATCACTACAAAAACGGGCAGTAGATTGTGATGTCATGGGCGTATGGCTGCATGCTACGACTACGACAAGCTAGGTAGCTACAAGCACCACGCAATGCAATGACTGCCTGTATCTGCTTGCAGGCCTAAGGGATAGGAACGCAGGATCTGCAGCGTAGGACAAAGGGAAAGGCCAAGAAAAGCCTGTACGTCTCGATCGGCTTCCCACGCCCGACTTGGTACGCCGCGCCACCTTCTCCCTCCTCCCTATTAATCATCACCATCTCCATGGCAGCCAAAAAGCTGGCTGGTTTCTGCTCTCCCTCTCTCCGCCTCTCTCTCTCTTACTCTGTAAATGGTTGCAGCAGAGCTAGCTGGGCAGCTTACCCATGGTGTTCCTGTCCATTGCAGGCAGCCAGAAGCTACTACCACTACTCTATTGGGTGGAGCAGTAGACTACTAGCAGTACCCCTACGAGTCCAGAGCAGGCACTGGTGATGAGATGATACGTTTCAGGCTTTTGCTGATCCATGGCTGTACAGGTGGCGTTGGTTCGGCATGGCATGAATAATGCCGGGCCCAGCACGATACGGCCCAAGCACGATATGACCGACACTGTTCGTTTAGTCCACTTATTTTTATGTAATTTTTATTATTTTATATAGTTAATTTTATAAGTATAAATAATTTTGTTTGTATTTTAAATATGTATTCTAGGGTTTTAAGTTTTTTTAAATTTTACCTAAATGGGCTAACCGTGCTTGGGCCAGCCCGATGAGCTAATAGTTCTGGGCCTGCCCGGCATAGCCCGTGAGGCCATCGGACCATGCTTGGGTCGGTGCCTCATCTTATGGGCCGACATAATACGATCTGTTTAAGTAACATACCAAATGAATCCCATGCCTAAAATAGGTTGTGCCCAGATAGTCGTGTGCCGCGCTGCCCCATTTGGCCACGTCTATATGGCTGCATTTGCATGCATGGCAAGGTCAAGTTGTACTTAGGGGGTGGCAATTTCTTTTATGTGGGGGCAGCATCATGGGGAGTATCCGTATAGGAGACAGGGAGTGGGACAGGTCCCAGTACGCTAGTGGGGCAGGTAGGGTCACCCTCCCCGGTGGACCCCACGAGGACCGATAAAAAATATTATTTTGATAATAGATTATTGTTATTTAATATAGAAGATTATATTTTTATATATTTGAACTAAAACTTAAATTTATATGTTAGAATATATGTTTTGAACCTATATTTTCAAAAAAATGCTTACATAATTATAAATTAATAAATAAAATATATTATTATTTTAAAAATATTTATTCTATTTTAAAATCTTGTGGGACCCGTAGGGTCAGTCCCCGCGGGGTGCTGTAAACCCCATGTAGGTCAAACGGGCCTAGGACAAGGCCGTGCTAGCGGGGTAGGGTGGTACAGCAAAGCAAGAATTTTCGGACGTAGTCCCAGCTAGTCCGTAATGGCCGTTGTGCGTGCCGCCCCAGGAGTCGCCTCCTCCCGGGCAGCGATTAGGATCTTAAATGCTAAACTCTGATATCACTGACAAGGGACACGAATGTTATGTGGAAAACCCTTGCAGGAAAAAACCACACTGCTCGAAAGCAAATCACTATAATAAGAAAAAAAATTACAATGGAGCGCTTGTTCTTGAGCACTTTTATTCCTATAGACTATTAGGGTACATATATAGTGCGAAGGAAAAAGTCCCCATGCCACGTCTAGCATTATGCGATGGAGTGTCCTACATGGACACTATACAAATTTGGATCATATTTAACATGTTATTTGCATAGGATTTCACAAATTGATTCTATCCACATTGTGTTGTACATTAGTAACTTCACTATGTTGGCAATATAGTTATTCGACTTGATGCTTACACAAAAAATACAGAAGCAAGAAGGTTAACATGTCAAAAGGTAGCCACATATGCGAAGAGACTTTTTTTCAGTTGTGGCTTATGGTATTGTGGTTGTGGCTGGTGGTTTTTAGCCTTAGCATGAGCAAAGATAGCCCGCATATGCGAAGAGGTGTTCTTTTTAGTTGCGACTTATGGTATTATAGTTGTGACTGATGGTTTTCGACAGCAACATCATTGAGGAGAGCACCCTATTCTCCTTTGCTCTTCTCGATGATGTTGCTACCAACATTGGAGCTCATCATAATGATGATGCTACTATGATACCAATTGTTGTTCCATTTTCTAGAGAAAACTCACACACACAAATAAACAGAGAAGAACATAGGAGAATTACCCTAGCCGCAACTATATAGCTGAGTTTTCTAAATTTTCTTCTCTCGTTTCTTCTTTCACCTCAACCTTAAGATCAATATTTGTAGTATATACATAGATCTATATATGAAATAACTTAAATAAGAAAAACCTAACAAAACATATAAACTAGCCAATTTTAATCCAATGCAGATTGTATTGAGATTCTAACACCCTATTATTTGGCAAAACTAGATCACTTTGCAACATGCCACACAAGCTCCTAGTACCCATTGGTAGCAATTTCCGAATTCTGAATACATTCATACCCAGACATAACTCGCATTTTCATCTCTCTTACTCATTTCGGCATCAATTACTGGAATTGGGATGTCCAGGTCATGTTTGCCTTGAGCTATGCAGACAGGTCTAGGGATGGCAACGGCAGGGGATATGGGGGTTTAAAATAGATTAAATAGTTTCTTAAATATAATGATGTGATATTGTTTTATTAATTTATAATTATGTAAGTATATATTTTCAAAATATAGCTTTAATATATATATTATAACATATCTATATTCAAATTTTAACCTAACTATATGAGAAAAGAATGCAATCTTCCATATTAAAAAAATGCAATCTATTAGCAAAATAATTTTTAAATTTTTTTATTGGGTCCCTATGGGCCCTATGGAGGGAGGGCGATGCTGTCCCTACCTGCTAACATAGCGGGGGGCGTCCTGTTCTCCCGTGGGAGGAGATCACCCCTCCCCCGCTCCCATTAGGATATTCCCCGTGGGAGCCATCCCTACAGGGGAAATCGCGCCCTCGCCCCCACTGATCAAACATTTGTATGAACTTATATGCAGTATTCGTGTCGATAGTGAGCTTGGAGCTGGCCATCAAAAGGTGGCAAGGTTGTCAATCATCGTGGTTGTCACAATGAGCATTGCCTTCAACCTTATTGCTACAATTCTAGTCATGATCCTCAGGTATCCATGGAGCACACACTACACGAGCATGGCACAATAGTTGGGGCTGTTGTCACCATTACTGGCTGTCAGCATCTTCTTGAATGGAATTCAACCAATCCTCAGATATACTTGACATAGAGCATAGCAAACACCGCCTAGTTCGCAGTTCTCGAATGTGAAATAGTATATGAGTATATGATTGTAATTGAATTGTTTGCTGTCCCTGAGAATTTTGGAGTCGCCATTGAGAGCGGGTGGCAAGTCGTAGTTGCCTATGTCAATGTTGGGTAAGTTGTGGTTCTGAATATGGATAAGGCGATTCAGCGACTGCGTCGCACCGCCGTGGATGAGGGCATGGTTCCCATCGATGACGGCATCACATGATCGGACTGCAAATATCTAGAGCTCAATTTGGCCATGCTAACTAGAAGGTCCATTTTGGAGATGGAAAAGATGTTCTGCATTCTTGCTTGCCCCTCCAAGGAAGAGGGTGCTCGTAGGCTTTAGCCTTTCAGTTTGCGTAATAAGTTGAATTACGACAATTGACTTGTAGTTATGGGGCTAAAATGGTTTTATTTCTTGGAAGATGGTAGTATTGTGTTGCTCTAGAACTTTCATATCCCAAATCATTTTACAGGTTGAGGCACATTTGGAACACAAAAATTTCACGTAAACAATTTATTTGTCGTAGAGATGAGGATTCCTTTGCATTCGGGTTGGTTACGAGCTACTCGCTTTGTGTATGCGGTATGCACGGACTACCGGAATGTGTACAACGGAGGGTGGGGCCCGCTTGTCGGTCTCGTAGGTGGACTTCCATGTCAACCGTCCGTGCGATGCTAGTCGAGGGTATACCTGTCCAATGGGCCGGGCCCATCCGTGCCACACCGCGTCCCATTACTGTAAGCCCAGCACGAGAATGGCACGGCATGGCACGAATCCTTAACGGGCCGTGCCGGACCAGCCATGCCTGGGTGAGGCGCGGCACGGCACGGCCCGGCTAAATATAGCTATTTTTGACCGTTGGGGGGTAAAAAAATTCAAAATAAATAGCAAAAAATATGAAAAAAATATAAAATTTTTTCTATAAATAGGGGCATCTGGCCTCCATTTTCCACACCTCAAACCTTACTTTCATCTCTCTATTTAGCTATGAAACATCCAGAAGTGTTTGCGCAAATTTGGTACATTTAGTGAGAGTTGCAAAGGAGGTAATAGTGCGGTCTTATTTTAATTTTTTTGTTATTATTTGTTGATTCAATAGTAAGTTAATTGTTCTTTACTATTTCAATTTGCAGTTGATTCAATGGAGAACTACGATTTTCAACTCTCCGAATTCGGCCTCTCGGCGGAGGATATGCAATTATTTCAAGAAGCATATCCATCCGCGGAAGGTCCACATTTATAACAAACTGGAGAGCCAGAAGAAACGACGGCTCCGGTGGTGCAGGGTCCAATCGATCCATCTTCTGCTGCCTCAACAAGTGCATCCACAACCCAAAGCACGGGTACAAAAAGAGCAAGAGCTAGTACATCAAGAGTTTGGAATGATTTTGACAAGAAGTTCAGGACCCGAGATGATGGGAATTCGGTGAGGTATACTGTTTGTAAAATTTGTGGTAATGAATTGTCCGCAAAATCTTCATCTGGGACAGGTCACCTGCAACGACATGCTGCAAGCTGCAAAAGAAGGCAAGGAATACAAATGCGCCAGACACAGCTGCAATATAACCCCGACGGCTCGGTACGTACGTGGGAGTACAACCCAGAGGTAGCCCGGGAGTCTTTTTGTAGATTAATTGCTTCTCAAGATTTACCTTTCAATTTTGGTAAGTCTGATGCTTTTCAAAAATATATTAGGAGTACTCATAACACTCGATTTAGTGCTGTATCTAGGCAAACAACAAATAGAGATTTATTTAAATATTATAACAATTGTCGTGAAAAATTGAAAGAAATGCTTTATATCTGTACATTCTCTATTGCTTTGACATCAGACATACGGAGTGGTAGGGCTAGAGAGGATTATATTAGTGTTGTTGCTCATTATGTTAATGAGGACTGGGTAATAGAAAAAGAATTATAATATTTAAATTAATTAATATTTCACATAGTGCTAAAAATATTGCATAAAATATTATTAAAGTTGTAGAAGATTTTGGCATCACGGATAAGATTTTTGCTATAATTTTAGATATTGCAGCTGCAAACACTAAGGCTTTGGAAATTCTTACTCCTTTGTTTGATACTTATGCATAATCTTTCTTACTGCATCAGCGTTGTGCTTGTCATATTATTAATCTTATTGTTAAATCTGGTTTAAAAAGATTTAAATGCTTGTATTGATTCTTTTAGGAATGCAATTTCATATATTAATTGTTGTAACCAACGAATAGCCGCATATAAGAGTTTTTGCATAGCAATGAATGTTCGTACTAGAAAATTTGGTTTAGACATACCTGTTAGATGGAACTCTACTTACCTTATGCTTAAACATATATTGCCATATAAGTGCATCTTATTTGTTTTCATTCACACCCAAGGTCATCAATCTCGTAGCTCATCCAGTAGAATCCAAGTTATAGACCTTGAACTTACTGATGACGATTGGGTTGTTGGTGAAAAAATATTTTTCTTTTTAAAACTTTTTCATAAAGCTACACTTTGTCTTTCTGGAGTATACTACCCTACATCTCTAATTGTTCATAATATTCTTGAAATTGCTACTCACCTAAAGGTTTTTAAAAATGATCCTATACTACGGGATGCTGTAGTTGCCATGAGAACTAAGTTTTTAAAATATTGGAGGAAAATTTCTATTTTATATGCATTCGCTTTTATTTTGGATCCTAGGGCCAAACTCCAAGGATTTATAAATGTATTACAACTTTTAAGTGATGTTACCGGTTTAGACTATATTACATACTATAGATTAGTTAAGGATAAATTATATGAGGTATATGAGAAATATGAAAATAAGTTTGGGTCTGTACGTTTGGAAAGACCCCCGGTAGCCCCTAGCATCTCTTGAGGGACTATGCAATGGGGGTAAGATTTTTGGTTCTTCGTCTAGATATTCTCGTGCAGGTACACATCAGTCAAGAGGAGGAAGGCGATAAAGCACTGGAGACCTATCAAGCTATTTCTACAGTGATAGCGTCAGCTTTGAGCAGGAGTTAAACATCCTCTCATTGTGGCAAATCCAGAAAGTATCATATCCAGTGCTATCAATATTAGCGCGGGATGCGTCGACTGTTCCTGTCTCTACAGTCTCCTCGGAGTCAGCCTTCAGTATATCTGGAAGAATAATCGATGAGCGACGAATAAGTCTCTCGAACGAGATGGTCGAAGTCCTTCTGACCATCAAAGACTGGGAATAAGATGAATTATAACTCCAACATACTGCAGCTAATAAAGACTTAGAAGAATTTTTTGAGAATTTATATCTAGATAGCAATGAATAGGATTTTCAATATTTTTCTTCACATGTAGTCACTAATGAGCTTTATAGATTGTACTCTTTTTTTCTTTACCAAGATTTTCTCAAATTGAGTTTTTACTTGGTAAAGTTTTTAATAAAGCAACCATCACATGTAATTTAATAAGTTAATAAAGCTCATTATATCATTGAAAATAATTATTTTCATGATTAACAATGTCTACAATTTTCTATAATTTTTCGGAATTATTTCTTGATTTTCTACATTTTTAATTTTTTCTTTTTCGGGCTTAACGGGATGACCGGGCCGGCACGATCCGTTAAACTGTAATCGTACCTGTGCCGGCACGGCACGACCGCAGGCTGTGACTAGACTCGCACCACGGCCGCGGGCCGCCTTACCGGGCCGTGCTGTCGCTGGCCCGTGCTGTGCCTTGCCACCTCTAGTCGAGAGTCGTGCAATTGCAACTGTGCCGTGACTCAAGCATCGTAGCCTGGCCCACATGACAGCGCCACCGAACAAAACCCCAAACCCTTCTCCTCCTCCGCCGCCGCCTCCTCCTCTCTCTCTTCCCCAAACCTTACCCGGGCGGCAGCGGTGGCGGCGCGAAGGCTTTGCTTGCTTGCTTCCCTCCGTCTCGAATGGCTCTCGTGGCCGGCTCCTACGAGCGCTTCATCTGGGGCTTCTCCCTCAAAACCCTAACCACATCCGCCTCGTCCGAAACCCTAGCCCTTGCACCGTTCTTCTCCTACCCCGCCCACTCGGGCCCCATCCGCTGCATTGCCGCCGCGCCCCGCGCCGGCCTCGCCGCCTCCGGCGGTTCCGACGACTCCGTCCGCCTCTACGACCTCCCCACCGCCGCCGACCTCGGCCCGCTCCTCAACCCCTCCGCCGCCGTCTCCGCGCTCGCATTCTACTCCCTCGGGCCAGTCCCCCGCAACCTTCTCGCCGCCTCCGACGACGGGTTAATCCACCTGTACGACGCCGACGGATTCGCCCTCCTCGCCTCGCTCCGCGCCTTCCCCCGCCAAGAGGCCACGGACGGCCTCGCCGTGCACCCCTCGGGCCGTGTTGCGCTCGCCGTCGGCCGCTCGGGGGGCCTTGCCATGCTCAACCTCGTCCGGGGCCGCCGAAGCTTCGTGTGCCGCCTGGAGCGCCACGCGTCGGCGGTCGCGTACGCGGAGGACGGCGCTGGCGGCGACCGCTTCGTGATGGCCACTGAGGAGAAGGTGACCGTGCACGACTCCGAGGACGCCAGGATCATTCATGAGATGGATTGCGGCAAGAGGGTGCTCTCCTTTGCGCCTGCAAAGGTATTGCTAGCAGCATTTTCTGCGCATTCGTATAAACTTACATAGATTATGTCATAAGAATGCTTATCGCGCAATACAAATTCCGGATTAAACAATTAGGAGCGGTTTAGAGTGTACGGGCTGAGAAATTGTTGAATGCAAATTCGACTTTGATCAGCTGTGTGGCTGCCCATAATGTGGTGAATTGACTGCTAGGCACAACTTCATGATATGATTTTAGCTGTTAGGAATTCAGATGCTTCATATCATGGCACTTTGGGTTGACCTCCGTTGCTTTGCTACTCTTTCCACTATAATCTATCTTTTACAAACACCATATGAATATGAATATATGCCTTTTGCATATTGGTCACTTGTTTACCATGTATGTGTTAGAATGGAGTACTTTACACTGGAGGAGAGGATCGTGGTATTACCGCTTGGGATCTGTCCAGCGGCAAGGTTTCATTGCGCATTGAGGATGCTCATTCAACTCGTGTAAAAGGGATTGCTGTCTTTGATAACTGGAACAATGGATCTGAATTGTGCAATCTAATTGCTTCGGCTTCATCTGATGGTGTCATAAGGATCTGGGATGTCCGGATGATTGGAAATGAGAAGCCTACTCCATTAGCAGAGGCTAACACAAAAGCAAGGCTAACGTGTCTTGCTGGGACATCATTGAAATGTAAGTCGACGAAAACTTCATCCACTAATGAATAGTACACTCTACCTTCACAACGAAAATGATGCAAACAAACATTTTGCGTAAACATAACATTGAATTGGTTATTGGTTATTCACTGAGAGAGAACTATGAATGAGGTTAAAGATTTTCATATGTTGATGCTTTAATAAAATGATAATTGGTTCATTTGTCAATCTTTTCATCTGTGGCAACTGCTGCTCTTAGTCTTATGTTAGGATTCTTTTTTCTATTTGTTTTTGAGATAGCTGGGAAATTTGGCTGTCTTCTGGGATTTTAACTTTGGTTAATAAGATGTAATTTATCATTGATTTTGTTCAGGAGCAACTGTTTGCCTGTATGTTAGTATAGTTTTTTCAAGGATCCTGCTTAGATAATGCATTCCTTCTCTTTTCAAACTCAGATATTACGTTTGATTGCTGCCTCAGAAAATGCTGCCTACCTATCTGAAATCTTTAGGAATAAACAAAATCCTTGATGTACATTTGTTTATCGAATACACAAGTTTCTTTAGCATGATGCCCTTTGCAAATGTGTCTTCTTTCACCTGTGGAATTCCTCTTTTTTTTTTCAAAGAACTCAGCTCTGAGCTATGATTGTCTGCCATTTGATGTGTCTCTCTTGATTTGCAGGAGTTAAGTAAAGCACAAAAGAAGAGGATGCCGAGTTAAATTAGTGAAGTGAGGCCGTGTTACCAATTTTCTAATGTTTACTATAGTCCCCATCACGGATTCATATTGGGTAAACGGACTGGAGGGGCTTCAAGCTTTTTATCTGGCAACTGGCAAGGAGGCACTAGTTGGATGCATGGGAAATGTACGATTGTCATGGCCGTGGGCGTTGGGCGCTTGGGCCTAAGTCGGTTCATTATTAGGAAATAGAGATTGGTTTCTATTTGAGTTAGAGATTAGTTTCCTTTTGTTAGAGATATGATATGAGTTCCTATATTTGTTAGAGATATAAATGAGGTTAGATTCTATCTGTTAGCGGAAGCCCATCTATATAAGAGGGTTATCGTATGCTATTGTAATCAATCAGAGAATTATCATATTCTTCCTCATTTAGTCTCTCTTTCTCTCTCCTACGCCGACGCTATCTGACCATCCTCTCGGTGGTATTTATTCCTCATGAACTAAGGTTCATGACAACTTGGTATTAGAGCAGCCGATCCCTTCCAACGACTTCTGCTACTGTGGTTTCTGCAATTCATCCTGCTGTCGAGTCGTTGGCCATAATTAAAGCTAACGCTAATAAAATGGCCAGCTTTAGCAAAGAGATAGCGGACATCTTCCTCAACATGCATGCCATCCTTGAGAGGATGGAGAATCGGAGGAAGGTGCAACAAGAGACAAATAGCCAGGTTCATTGTCCAACACCAGACCCCCAACAACAACAAAACCAAGAACCACCGCCACAGCTACTGCCAGCTCCCGATGATTGCATCGCCGTAGCGTCTCCGTCTAGCGCCTCAACTGCTGTCGTGGTCACCAAAGTGTCTTCTCCGGCGTCTCCGTTCAGCGCCTCACCCAGCATCGGCCGCCGCCGCCGAGACGTCTCTTGTTGCCACCAGCAACCTTCCATTCGACAGGTCTGCAGACGTCGCCTTCGGGCCCTCCACGTGCCTCACGGCTGCCGCCGCTCGGCATCCAAGCACGCGCCCGAGAACCACCACCGCCGTGGACCGCTCGGAACCGCCACTGCCGCCGGACGGCCGAGTCACCGCCCCGGCCGCGGGCCGCCGCCGCCGGATCCATGCAAGTCGCCGACGCCGCCACTTGGTCACCTCGCTCGCGCCGCCGCCGCCGACTTCGGCCGTTGCCGATCCGCCGCCACCCGGTCGCCGCCACCCGAGCCGCGCCGCCGTCCGGCCACCTCGCCGTGTCGCATCGCCGCCGCTCGATCCGCCTCGTCCGAGCAGCCGTCGCAGCCGCCCGCCGGCCGTTGCTTCTCAACGGCCGTTCCACCGCCGGCCGCTTCCTCATTGTTGCTCAGAGGCCGCCGCTCGCTGCCACCGCCTCCGGCCGCTTGTTCTGCCGGCGCGCCGCCACTGTTGCCGTCACCCGGTCGCCAACGCCGCTGCGGCGCTTCGCGCCGCCTCCTCTGCTTCAATCGCTCCGCGGGGAGTCTTTAATAGGAGCCAGGAGCGGTGAAAAGAGAGAGAAGCAAAAAAGAAAAGAAAAGGGAAAAAATCAAAAAATTAAAAAAAATTAAAAAAAGGGGAAAAACTTATTTTGCAGGTATCGTTTCGCCGAAAGCACTACACTTCATTGACATGGCGTTGCAACCAGGGCCGCTGCCTAGCAGCTCGAGGACGAGCTGCATGTCCGAAAGGGGTGTAATGTCGTGGGCGTTGGGCCCTTGGGCCTAAGTCGGTTCATTATTAGAAAATAGAGATTGATTTCTATTTGAGTTAGAGATTAGTTTCCTTTTGTTAGAGATATGATATGAGTTCCTATATTTGTTAGAGATATAATTGATGTTAGATTCGATCTGTTAGGGGGAGCTCATCTATATAAGAGGGTTACTATATGCTATTGTAATCAATCAGAGAAATATTATAGTCTTCCTCATGTAGAGTCTCTCTCCCTTTACGCCAACGCCATCCGGCCATTTTCTTGGTGGTGTTTATCCCCTTATGAACTAAGATTCATGACAACGATAGTCATCAATTATACATCAGCATAGTTTGGCTTGAGGGCATGAACTGCTTAATGTTTAGGCTATTGCGTGATCCGATTGTATGACAAGTTTTCAATGTGAAATAGATATTAAGTGGGTAGTTTTCCACAAACCTCTTTGCGTATGCATGAAGTTTCTCTTGTTTTCTCTACTTGAAGGATGTTCATATTTCAAACCTCTCTTAGCACAGTGAGAAAGAAAAGGACACATGTCAGTCCTTTAAAGAGAGTATCAAGTGGAATGTATACGATGTCTCACACACACATTGGAAGGGATGCGGCTCAGGTGCAGGGGCTCCTGCACATAGCTATGTGCAAGGGCATCCAGAGCGCGACACGTGTCTGTAGGGGGCGTTCAGATCGCGACACGTGTCTAGAAAATCAAAAAAAAACCAAAAAATCCATAAAATAATTAAAATTGTAAAAAGTATTTTGTAAGTACGTAGAAAAATAATTTTATTAAAAAAATCCGTGCGCTGAAGCTACCGCATCTTCTCCTGGCGCAGCACTGCCTCCTGCCATTGTCTTCTAGTATAACAGCGCCTTCAATAAGAGACCATAACATTACACCTCTCACGGCGAGACAGCTCGTCTTTGAGTTGTCAGGTGGTGGCCATGGGCTAAGATCTTCGTGTTCCCGTGTCGACGAAAGGGCATAATAACGATGTCGTGCAGTCCAAAAGATGATATGCGAAGCCTCGATCCACAAGGGCACGATGTAGGGAGGATAACACTCTAGCGTTGTGGCTAGCGCACGTGAGTGGTGTTGGTTGGCTACGTGGAGATGGCATGGTGGACAACCTTCCTCCTGGCAAAGGCAAATGTGGAGCCTTGATGCGGGATATGGAGCAATAATGGCATCCTTCTTACCATGAGATGCAACGGTTGTGGAAGAGATGCCGAAGGAGCGAATGGATCTCGAAGTGGGAACCTCCGAGGACATATACCCATCTTTCATGGCAAGAGGGCGGATGGGGCTTTGTTCGCGTGACAAAATGGTGTTTTCTGGAAGGGCGTGGAGGCATGGTGTTGGTTGGCTACGTGGAGATGACCGCAGAAAAGGGACGACCTCAACGGATTTGGATAGGAGTGTCAACCTTCCTCCTTGCAACAAAGTGGTGATAGCCTAGCTCGGTATGGGGGCAGTGTTATTTGCTCGGTTACGATGTTCATGAACCAAGTCCCCCAAACGGTTGATGGAAGACATGCTCTTCTTTATAAAAAAAGGTATCAAATGTGAAGTCTGAAGAGAAATCGTTATTGGTGACGTGGCCATTGCCAACACCAGCGCTAGAGAAGGTGGTGGCAGTGCAATCATTACAATGCACGCGATGCCTCTCCCTGCTCTTTCAGCTTATTCATCAACTCCATAACTTTCACTAAGTTGGCAATTATATTGTTGAGTAAGGACCTTATTGTCTTGTTGCTAACTATCAATATATCTAAGGGAGATAATTCAGCATCAAAAGTCATGGTGAGCGGCTCTGATACGAAGTTGATATAAGAGGAATTCTATGAAGGTTTGCAGCTGCTGGTAAGGGGCAGAAAAAGGTGGTGCTATGAATTGGGGTTTGAGCTCAAAGGTAACGAGGAGCAGGCTCCCGTCCAGGATTTTCACCGGCCAGGTTTGCTACTCGGATCTCAGGAAGAAAATTACTTCTTTATTGCTTGAACTCTCTGTTACATCCCAGCCATATATATATATATATATATATATATATATATATATATATATATATATATATATATATATATATATATATATATATATATATATATATATATATATATATATATATATGTGTGTGTGTGTGTGTGTGTGTGTGTGTGTGTGTGTGTGTGTGTGTGTGTCAATCAATGCATACGTAGCAAATCCGCCCAGACTGTGAAGCAATCCGGAATTGATTCCATAACCTAAGTAACAATAGTAATCCTTTCCTAATACTACTCTTTCTTCCGCCTAAGCCATCTTGCCTCTCGAAACACTGCCCTGTTTCTGACTGCAAGTGTTCTTGCCGTCCTGTAGGCTGTAGCCCGTCAGGCGGTGCCGTGCGCTGAAACTGCCGCATCTTCTTCTGGCGTAGCCACTGCCTCCCGCCGCCGTCTTCTAGTATAACAGCGCCCCAATAAGAGGCCATAACAAAGTGATCTTGGGCGATCTTGTTGTCAACATGCTTCCTTGCTATCTTTCTTTCAACCAGCAGCTGTGATTCCAACTCTTTGATCTGGAAACAATGAGAAGCAACGATAAACATGTTAATTCGTCATGCATAACAGTATTCAGGAAAATCATATTATTGAGCCAATGGTGACTATAATTTATATACTGCAAACGACGCTTAAAGAAGTTGAAGGCAGCAGCTAACGATGCTTGAAGTACCTTCTCTTGGAGATTCATACTGAGCAGATCTTTGGCCTTGTTCTTCACTTCAAGGGATCGGATAGTTTCTTCCATGCTCTTAATCTGAGCATCTTTGTTCTAGCTATCCTGTTTGGCTCTCCCAACCTAGCAGAACCAGCAGTATGTATTCAGGTTAAACATATGGAAGCTTAGATTGTACTGAAAACATGTATTAACAGAGTAGTACAGTACCATAAGCTTATATCTTGATAGCTCTCCAACATCAACTTGTTTCCTTGCTGGTCCAAGCTCTACTCCCCGCACTCTGTCGCAAAGTTTAGCGAGCAAATAGTTTCACCCACATCATTCTCATTAGGGCTAATTTGAACAAACATCAAAGTTTTGGAGTCTCCATCTGCAGTGCTTCACACATTATTACAAAAACTAAAGAATAGCCCAACCGATGGGCTAACACATTATTACAAAAACTACAGAATAGTCCAACATCACCATATTTTTTTCATATTCATTTGCATTGTCTATAACAGGCTAACATATTTTTTGTATTTTGATTTTTAAAAAAATTTAATTGCACCAATTAAGCTATTATCAGATACAGTGTAATTTCAGTCATAAACCAACTTATTTCAGTCTAACCGAGCGACAACAAAATAGACCAAAAATATGAGATAATCTTTAGTTTGCATCTGCAATCACACAAATGTAGTGTTTTTTCTCGACAAGACATGTTCAACATCACAAAAACAAGCATTAAACAGGGCTACTCTTCATCTGCTAATTGGAGTCCATGGTCGAATTCGGACAAGATTCCTTCAAAAATCACATATCTTAGAGAAATGAAAATCAATCTTTTGTGGAACCATTTGCAAACAAACACCCAGCACCAAATAGAATCACTTGTCATTTGATATTTGTTTTTGTGTATAGGAGGATGGGAGCCGCCACCACTAGGAACCCTACTCGTCGGCCACAATTCTCTCAGTCCATTGCCGACACCTCTCCCCTTCTCCAGCTCTCTCCCTCTGGTGTTGAGTGGGTGAGGGATTCATTGAATTTTCAGGAGTAATTTTAGATTTTTTTAGTTTTGTTTTTCTAGATCAATTTGTTTTAGTTTTGTTCATCTCGGATTTTATTCGTCTATAATAGTTTTTATTGAACCGACTCATCTGAATGAAACTGACGATGCTTACGCCTCTGAATTCTCACCGTCTGAAGAATGCAAATTAAGAAAACTGCATGTGTGCTTATGCTTATGCCATTGATGGATGAACAGCGGCAATAAATATTAACTTCATCCGGTATTACGTGCAGACTTTTCTAGGTCCTTTTCTTTTTACGATTTTGTTGAGCAAACATTCGCCAACATCTGACAAGATCTAACAACAAAACAAAATTAACGAGGAGCACTGCAGTCCCAATGAACTAATCAGTGGTCATTCCAGATGCACGGACGCACACAAAAGAAATCGAGATTAATCAGCATGATTAGATTAATTTCTTCCTCTTGGGTTCTTTGTTTCCTTCTTTCTGCCTACCGGTGCAGCCTTCTTTTCAGGTGAAGTTGCACTACTATTAAGAAAACTGTGGCAATGGCCAGCCGCCAATGGCGTCGCCTAGGCCCAGATGCCGGCGATGCGGTCGGCGACGAACGCGGCGATGCGCCGGGCCGACCGCGCGACGAAAGCGGCGCAGAGCTCGGCAGGGTCGTCGACGCACCCCTGCCACGAGCACGCCCGCCTGAGCAAGCGCCCGCGGCCGCCGCGCCCTCGCCCGCTGCCGCCGCGCACCTGCACCTGGCCCCAGAGCCGGCCGAGGCAGCTCTGGTCGCGTGCCGCCACGACGACGGCCGACTGCAAGTACGCCGACGCCGCGTGCTTGAGCAGCTGGTTGCGGATGCCGATGTTGGACGCGTCGAAGTCGTGGATGTCGTGGCACGAGTACTCGCACGAGCTCCCGCCGGCCCCGCGCTGGTGGTCGCCGCCCTCTACCAGCACGTCGCGGAGGCTCGTGTACTCAATGCTCCCGCTCCCGCCGATGCTGCTGCTCCGGCTCGTCGGCTTCGACCGCCGCCCCGCCCGCGGCGACACCTCCATCAGCGACACATCTGTCTCCATCATCGCCATGATCCATGCACCACCTCAAATTCTTGGCTGCGAAATGGCGTCACTGTCATGCAATGCCTATGCCATACTTTTATCAGGTGCAGTTCGAGATGAGGAGAGAAAAAAGGCGAGCATTACCACTGTGCTCCTTTCCAGTGGCTCTGCTTAATTATAGGAGGTGAAGCCTTGTTGAATAATTCTTGTGCATTGCTTATTTGTTAGCTGTTTTCTCGGTTATTTGTTAGTTGGTTTGTTTTGACTGTGCATGATGTGGCTTGCATGTCAGAGATCATGGCCCAGTTAGTTGTAATTGGTTTCTTCTATATAAGCTAATAAACTCTGAGAATAAAGCTGCACGTTTTGCGCAGCACAAACTTGCCTGTGTCTCTGTGTTCATCCATTTGAGATCGCGTGAGTTTTTTTCCTGTGTGAAATTGCCTGGGTTCACCGGCGACGTGAGCGACGTCGTTACTCCGGTGATTTCTGACAAGTGGTATCAGAGCGACGTTGCGGGCTAGGGCTCGATCGCGGCAAAGCACTGCCGTTGGAATCGTAACCGCACGATCATTTTGCACTGATGACGGGGCCGGTGATGCCGCCACCAAAGGACGGCGAGAAAGGCGATGGGACGAGCGGTACCAAGGATGGCGCCGTGATCCAGCGGGTAGTTCGTGAGGTGGCCGGTGGGACTAGCTACCCCGCTCTCACCAAGACAAACTACTCCGATTGGGCGCGCCTCATGAAGGTAAAGCTTAAGGCTCGGGGGCTCTGGAGAGCCATCGACAAGGGCGACGTCGATCCCCAGGAGGACATGATGGCGCTCGACACTCTATGCAGCGTCGTCCCATCGGAGATGGCGACCGCAATCGCCGACAAAGAAACGTCGAAGGAAGCATGGGACGCCATCGCCACCATGCGCGTCGGCGACGACCGCGTGAAGAAGAACACTACCCAACAGCTGCGACGGGAGTTCGACCTGGCGACATTCAAGGATGGCGAGACCGTGGAAGACTATGCGCTTCGTCTGAGTGGCATGGTAGCCACTCTAGCGATGCTCGGCGAGGTTGTGGAGGAGTCCAAGGTGGTGGAGAAGATGCTCTGCAGTGTGCCGTCACAATTCAAGCAGATCGTGCTGGCGATCTGGACGCTCCTCGACACATCCACGCTCACCGTCGCCGACCTGACGGGGCAGTTGAAGGCAGCCAAGGAATCGTTTGAGTCGCCGCCGACGATACAGCACGACGGCAAGCTGTACCTGACTGAGGAAGAATGGGATGCGCGACGGAGGAGGCGTGAGATGGAAAACCAGAACAGCGGCGGCGCAAGCGGGAGCTCTGCGCGTCGTGGGAACAGGCGTGGACGCGGCCGAGGACGTGGGAGCGACGGGGGATCCTCTTGGACCTTCGGGCCAGCGAACAACTCTGGCAAGTCAAACAAGGATGAGTGCCGGAGGTGCGAAAAAATCGGGCATTGGGCCCGTGACTGCCGTTCCAAGCCCATGTCATCCAAGAAGATGAAGAGGCTTTGATGCTGGTTAGGTCAGCACAGTTCACACGCCTCACCTTGTCTCCGCCACAGCCGAAATCCACCACGCCGCCACCAGTGTTACCCCGATTCAGTTCTCCACGCCTCCGCCGCAGCCAAGATCTACCACGCCGCCATCGCCGACTACGACACGAGCGTCATCCCCTGTGCGCTCGAGCCCACCATCACCACGCGCGGTGGCTCCGAGCTCGCATCCTGGCGCATCGTCGCGGGAGCAGACTCGGGGGCCCATCGCTAGCAGATCAGAGGATGGGGCGAGATCCAGCGTTCCACTGCGGCTGCGAGAGGAGAAGGTCTTTGTCCATCTCGATGCTGAGGAGACGCGGAGTGCAAATTTGTGGATCCTCGACACTGGGGCCACGAACCATATGTCGGGGTCTCGGGCTGCGTTCGCGGAGCTGGACACGGCGGTGTGCAGGACGGTGCGGTTCGGCGACGGAGGAGTGGCGCAGATCGAGGGCTGTGGGACGGTGGTATTCGCGTGCAAGAATGGCGAGCATTGCTCCTTCACCGGCGTCTACTTCATTCCCCAGCTCACAGCCAACATAGTGAGTGTTGGGCAACTCGACAAAGATGGGTACAACATCAACATTAGCTCCGGGGTGATGCGGATCCGTGAGCCTGGAGGACGGCTGCTGGCCAAGATCACACGGGCGGGGAACCGGCTGTACTGCTCGAAGTCAATCTTGCACGGCCGGTGTGCCTGGCTGTGCGTGGCGAGGAAAGTGCCTGGCGGTGGCACGCCAGGCTCGGCCACATCAACATGCCAGCGCTTCGCAAGATGGCGGGGAGGAGATGGTCCGTGGACTGCTGGCTATTGAGCAGGTGGACCAGCTGTGCGAGGCATGCCTCGCCGGCAAACAGAAGAGGACACCCTTCCCAGATTAGTCACATTGGCGTGCAGAGCGCGCACTTGAGCTGGTCCATGGGGATCTCTGTGGACCCGTGGCACCGGCGACACCAAGCGGGAACATCTACTTCCTGCTACTAGTCGACGACCGAAGCCGCTACATGTGGGTGAACCTGTTGCCGTCCAAGGATCGTGCAGCGGCGGCCATCAAAGACTTCCAGGCACGCGCGGAGGCCGAGTCGAGATGCAAGCTGAGGGCGCTCCATGCGGATCGAGGTGGGGAGTTCACCGCTAAGGAGTTCATGGAGTACTGCGCGTCTGACGGTGTTCGGCGACAATTGACGGCATCATACTCCCCGCAGCAGAACGGAGTCGTTGAGCGCCGGAACGGCATGGTAGTCGGAACCGCCCGCAGCTTGCTCAAGGCGAAGGGATTACCGGGCTGGTTCTGGGGTGAGGCGGTAAACACCGCCGTGTACCTGCTGAACAGGACACCGACGAAGAGCGTAGATGGCGTGACTCCGTTTGAGGCGTGGTACGGGAGAAAGCCGGCTGTTCATCATCTGCGGACATTCGGCTGCCTTGTCTACGTCAAGAACACAGCCCCTCATCTGAAGAAGCTAGACGACCGTGGTCAGAAGATGATCTTCGTCGGCTATGAGCGGGGCTCCAAGGCTTACCGTGCATATGATCCCGTTGCAAAGCGCGTCCACATAACGCGGGATGTGATCTTTGACGAAGCTGGACAGTGGAACTGGTCAAATAGCGAGGAGCATGGCGTTGATACAAACAACGACAACGACATTTTCTCCGTCGAGTACAGAGTCATGGAGGAGCACGGTGAGCCGCTGGATGAGCACACTGCCTCCCCTACTTCACTAGCGACTACTTCGACGGTACTCCCTGCGTCGCCCCCGACCACACCCATGACAGGGGGTGTTACGACGCCGGGGATCCAGTTCGCCTCACCACCGACGGAGCTGGGGGACCAGCTGGACGCAAACCATGACGACGAGGCGCCGCTGCGTTTTCGGACTTTGGAGAACGTCATCGGCCCTGCAACTCCACCTGGGTACGCGGTGCGTGATCTGGGAGATGGTCAGCTTTTCGCAGTGAGTGCAGAGGAGCCTACGTCCCTTGCTCAGGCGGAGAGGGACCTAAGCTGGTGTCGGGCAATGGAGGAGGAGCTGCAGGCGATTGAGGAGAACCGCACTTGGACACTCACTAAGCTCCCACCTGGCCGGTGAGCCATCGGACTCAAATGGGTGTACAAGGTTAAGAAGGACGAGCACGGCGCGGTGGTGAGGCACAAGGCACGGCTTGTCGTCAAGGGGTACGTGCAGCGCCAAGGCGTCGATTACGACGAGGTGTTTGCCCTAGTAGCTCGCATGGAGGCGGTGCGGTTATTATTGGCGTTGGCAGCGCATGAGGGGTGGGAGGTCCACCACATGGACGTCAAGACGGCGTTCTTGAATGGCGATCCCCAAGAGGAAGTATTCGTGGAGCAGCCACCGGGGTTTGCTCAAACCGGACATGAACACAAGGTATTCAAGCTACATAAAGCTCTATATGGATTACATCAAGCTCCTCGTGCTTGGAACCAAAAATTAGATGAAAAACTGGGTGTTCTGGGATTCAAGAGAAGTCCATCTGAACATGCAATCTATTGCCGAGGTACTGGTCCTGAGAGGCTTGTGGTGGGTGTCTATGTAGATGATTTAGTAATCACAGGAACCACCAGCAGTAGCATCAAGAAGTTCAAGGTACAAATGGCAGAGATTTTCAAGATGAGTGACCTTGGGTTACTTTCTTATTATCTGGGCATAGAGGTGCAGCAGAATACAGAAGGGACTACCTTGTCTCAAGGGAGCTATGCAAGGAAGATCCTTGAGAAAGCTGGATTGTTGGATTGTAATTCCTGCCAGGTGCCTATGCAACCAAAATTGAAGCTAAGCAAGGAGAGCAGTAGTCCATGTGTGGATGCTACTGAGTACAGAAGCTTGGTAGGGAGTTTGAGATACTTGGTGAATACCCGACCTGATCTGGCCTTCTCAGTTGGGTATGTAAGCAGATTCATGGAAGAACCTCATGAAGAGCATCTTGCAGCTGTGAAACAGATTTTGATGTACGTAGCTGGGACAAGTGATTGGGGTCTCTTCTATCCAAGAAAGAAAGGTGTGAAGGCAGGATTACTGGGGTTTAGTGACAGTGATCTAGCTGGAGATTTGGACAGCAGGAAGAGCACTTCTGGAATCGTATTCTTTCTTGGAGATAATCCAATCAGTTGGTAGTCCACAAAGCAGAAAGTGGTGGCTTTATCAAGTTGTGAAGCCGAATATATTGCTGCTGCTACTGCTGCCTGTCAGGCAGTTTGGTTAGCTCAGCTGCTGGCTGAGATTTTGGATTCAACTGTGAGCAAGCCAGTGCTAAGGGTGGATAATAAGTCCACCATTTCATTTCACTAATAAAAAATCCTGTGCATCATGACCGGAGTAAACATATAGACACAAGGTTTCATCTTATCCGGGAATATGTACACAATGAGCAGATTGAGGTGAAGTTCATTAGAACAGATGAGCAACTTGGAGATGTTCTTACAAAACCACTCTGCAAGGGCAAGTTCCAGGAGCTCTGTGCCAAGATCGGCCTTCGTCTCTGTAAGTAGTATAGTGCACAAGACTTAGGAGGAGATTTGTTGAATAATTCTTGTGCATTGCTTATTTGTTAGCTGTTTTCTCGGTTATTTGTTAGTTGGCTTGTTTTGACTGTGCATGATGTGGCTTGCATGTCGGAGATCATGGCCCAGTTAGTTGTAATTGGTTTCTTCTATATAAGCTAATAAACTCTGAGCTGCACGTTTTGCGCAGCACAAACTTGACTGTGTCTCTGTGTTCATCCATTTGAGATCGCGTGAGTTTTTTTTCCTGTGTGAAATTGCCTGGGTTCACCGGCGACGTGAGCGACGTCGTTACTCCAGTGATTTCTGACAAGCCTAACTCTGACCAGGCCAAAGATTGCAAGAACAAACTGAAGGCTCACAGCACATGGGAAACATTCCATGGAACTCTGCATGCCTCCAAGATCAACATCAAGGCCAATAAATCACAGCTCATGTGCAATCGATGTGCAAGGTAAAGATTTGCATGGAGAATTTCCGCTAAAACTGGAAGCAATAATATGGAAAATTTCTCCAACAGAAATCTCCCAGGATCTGAGTCGTCGTGGAATGAAAGCTTATCGCCTACATATCCCAGGAAATAATGATAGGATACCATGCAAGAACTGAACATTTGGTGATAGGAAAAATACGAGCAACTCATGTTGATCCCATTGTAAAAGAGAGAACAGATGTTAGCCATCCAAAATGGAACGCAATAATACAAAGGTTCAATGGGAGTTCAAAATCTGATTTGTCAAGGGCTCACTACAGCTCCATTGGTCCATATTCTCTTTTTAGGGTGTACATTATTGGGAACACAAATGACCAAAGCAAAGGTGGAATACACCAGCAGCAACAGACCAACCAAAACATCCCCAGAACACTCTTGAGGCAGCCCCATGTCGATACCTAAGCAGGTACATATCTCAAACAATGTGCTCAGCCAACGCCAGGATCTTGAGATGCTTCTTTTTCCTGAGCTCATGGGGGACAGGTCCAAAGACACGAGTGCCAATCAGCTCGCCTTTGTTGTTCACGAGGACTATAGCGTTGTCATCAAACTGAATCTCGCTACCATCGTTGCGTCCTCTCTTCATAGCAGCGCGGACAACTACTCCATAGACCACATCTCCTTTCTTGACCTTACCACGAGGTTGTGCTTCCTTGACAGATCCAATTATTGTGTCCCCAAGCCTCGCCCCTTTCTTCCCCCTCAAGGACTGTATACACATAACCCGCTTGGCTCCAGAGTTGTCTACCACCTTGAGGTTGGTTCTCATCTGGATGAATGTTCTGATTTGCTGAAACCAGAATAAGAACATATGTTATCATCTTCTTCAAAAACATGCATGCTGAAATGAACAAGCACTTCAAGAGAACTATATCTTCCAGCAATAATCCTTTGCACCATATAGCAGTTACAGAGAATTTTCTTCAGAGTTCAGAAAACTAATTTTGAATACTCAGTCTCTGCTGGTTTTGAGCAAACCAAAAGCAATGAGAAGTGCTCATGAAGATTGGCTAAAAGAGCGCTTCACAAAGGAAACCCTGAAACACGGAGTTCAATCTGTCATAGGAATCTAGTTCGTAATCCTACTACCACTGTTCATAATGTCAAATTAAGGCAACTGAAGGAAGCCTCAGATGCTGACAACAATGATCAACACAAGCTATTCAACTATATCAAGCAAATTACCTCGTTTAACATATTGGATCATGGATATCACAGGAAAATAAAAGATGGACTATTGTTGTTGATTAAATTTGTAGCTTTGGAGACACTACAAGAAGGAACCGTATGGCCTACGAATTACAAAAGACTATGTAATGATTTGCTAAATACCAGAAAATATCCATAATAGCAAGGACATATTAAGGTCAATAAAATTTCTGCTTGAAAGAAGAAGCAATACCTGACAGATAGCATCACAATGAGATGTTCTTATCACTGTTTCAACAGACGAGTTAACAGCTCCGAACAGGTTATTTCCAAGGCTTCCCATCAAAGTACGCCCAACTATATTGATCAAGAAGCATTTATACGATGTGAATTAGAACAAAATCCTAGCACAGCACCATAAGCCAATACAGTATGTCAGTGGGCAAACTTAGAAATAAACTGAGCCGCTCAAGGTTGAAACAGAAACATGATCTTATCACTTTCTCATAGCTAGAGCATCGGTTGCACCTGAACAGGATCAGCAATTCTAGTTCTGAAAGCATTTAAATGCAGGACCTGATCATCATTCACCACCAGATCACAGCCCTATAAGTTCAACTAGCAGTCATGACTTTAATTCACCTGAATTGGTTAAGGTTCAATTGGCAGTCATGACTTTTCTCCAAGGTTAAAGATAACATTTTTTTTCCTTGTACCAATAGCATCAGCCACAGCTGCATACTAGCAATTTTGAGTTTTATTAAGAGGCAAAGAGCAACAAGACAGGTATCGAACAAAATGAGAAGTATGCCACTTTAATCTAACTTGACATGAACAGAATCTTGTTTACTATCTGAAGGCAGGTGCTAATGCGGTACGAGGTTCTCATTGTAAAGGCACCCATGTGCGAAACCAAGCAGTAGGCTTATATATGGAACACTCAGGCTGCTCAAACTGATACCTGATGAACATTTTGACCTCAGGAATGCTGCCATTTCTTGTTACCCTGCTCCTCACCTCCGCTTTCCTGCAAGTGAAAAGGGCGCAATGACGCATTAAACTCAGCAAGGCAAGAACATCGCAATGACAGCAGTAGAATTAACCCTACCACACCAGGGCATATATAGCACCGGACAGAAGCTTAGAAAAGCTATCCTAGTGATAATAGTAATACAGAGGTTCAATAGTAACACCGATTTGATACGAGATGAAACCAACATAGGACCCCTTCAGCGTTTGCTTCGAATGAATTATTGCGCATCTAGACGTCTAGGTAACAAACAGTCGCCCTAAAACCCTCAAGCTCCTCCTCCCCCCTTTTGACACGAACCGGCCACAGGATCAGGTCCGGTCTTTAGTGAAATGACGCGGAGACGAAACCGCTCACCTTCTTCAGCGCGCGAGCGTGGCGGCCGCCGAAGCGTCCGGCTCCGGCGAGAGAGAGAGAGAGAGAGAGAGAGAGAGAGAGGCGAGCGCGGCTGGATGGGAGGGATCGCGCTGAGAGGGTTGCGGCGGCGCCATGCCAACAGGGGAAGGGAAGGGAGCTCTCACTGTATTTGGGCCGGGCCAGAAGAGTGCGCCCATATACAATCTTAGACCAACCCGTAATTGGGCCTAATGAGCTGTAGCTGGGCCCACACGAACTGGCCTAAGGCTACAAACGATCGGCCCCGCCCACGCGGCCGCGGTCGACGTCCCGAAACGTGTCCCTGGTGTGGGCCAATAGGAGGTGGACAAATGCGCACGCCTACTTGCACTAAACAAAGGAAAGGAGGCTCTTGTCTATGTTCCTCTAGCTCACCAACGGGATGCCTCGATGGCCGGACGCAATGGAACGGATGTGGGGGTGTAAGGGGACACGGACCGCTCGCATACCCACTTAAGTACTCCTAATTGTAATTAATAGCACCCCATTTACTCCAGCAGCCCAATTCCTCGATTCAATCCCAATCGCAAAGTCCCAGCAACAGAACGGTGGCCGCATTCCAACATCTTAAGGTCTGTTTGGTTACCTGCATCAACTCATACACCTGCATGCGCGTGATCAGGCTGAGGAGGGAAACTCCTCAGCCGCGTACGAGCTCAGCCTGGCTTCAGTTGCTTTTTTTGCATCCCCTCATGCAGACTCACCCCGATGCAGCCAATCAAACACCATCTCTCTGCATGCGCGGGTGCAAGCTACTCTGATGCAGGCAACCAAACAGGCTCTTAACGACGAAATGTTGTACATATCCATGACTGGCGACAGAGTATGAAACTAAGCAGCTGATAAAAAGATTGGCTATCCAATCAATAAAAGTATCCACTAAGCGACTAAATTTGGCCGCACAGTTGTGAAGTCAACATGGCAGGGTTTAACCCAACAAAACATCTCTTTCACTACCATCTTCACTGCCAAAGCAACAAAAAAAAAAAAAAACAAGGCACTAGTGTCATCTCTTGCTCACTATTCACTAACATCTTCTATGTCGAAAAACATTCATTGAGGTGTGTTTCTTCTCTGGACCTGCACGGAGTAACGAGCAGATAAGCTTTTGCAGTAAGTTGGTATGTACAGTGTATGAACAGAAACATATCATCATTCATCATAAACACTTATCTTTCAGAAATAGCTCGTGTCAATTATGATCAAGACTAGGTGTAATACAGAAGAGTATTAAACTAGACAGTACGCAATAGATTCAAGATTCATGTTGGTGACTTTGCACACAAAATTTGCACAAAGCGCTTCCTGAATAGAATTTGCACACAAGTATGACTTTATCCGAGTCAAATTTCGATATACAACTTTATCTCTTTCATTTTGTTACAAGGGACCCATGATAAAAATTTCAGCATTTCACCAATCAATATTTTACTGCATCAGATTACTTGAACTATCATTAGCTAAGCAACAATAAAGTTGCATCAGATTACATAAACCAGTTGCACCCACACACTGAAATGCTTACTTCTCCTAATATATCATCCCTGCTGTTTCCATTTGCAGAACAACAATGCAAAAGCCAATTAATTCTCAATGATGTGTAAACGATCTTATGCCCACACAAGGTAAATTGCGGCCCAGTTCATGATGGGCTCTATTGTACCATAAAGAAGCAACCTAATGAGCATTTTAGTTTCGTACAGGCACAAGTGCACAACTACTAGCTAGTCTAGTCTGCTACTAGTTGTTTGGATTTGAAGTTAGAGAAACTGATATAGCATGATCGCCAATGCCCAAGATGAGATAAAACATGACAAAGGCAAGGGAAGATTTCCCCTTTCTTTCCCCTAAATCCGAAAAGAACCACACCAAATGAAACTCAGTCTAACGGACCAGGGTGAGCTCTCTCAAAACCTCCCAAAAAAAATGGCCTAATCGAAGCCAAAGAACTCAAGAACATAAAAGAACCAAAGAGTTGTTGGCTTGTACCGAATCAGGTGAAAATAAAGCAAAACCACCAAGAAGAAAAAAGAACCACCAATACAGAGCTGAAAATACACATTAAGAGCTCAGGAATCACTGGCCTGTAGGTAGCAGTAGCACCCAGGAGCCTTGCCCTCGCGACTGGTAGTGAGCAACCAACGAGCCAACCGGTGGGCGATGAGGATTACAAGGCTGCCCAAGAACATCACAAGAGAACCAGCGGCGCAGGAGGTGTGCGGAGCGGCCCTGGAGGCGGAGGCGGAGCGGCGGCGTTGGCGTCTCGTGTCTCGCGTGAGAAGGGGTCAGGTCCACTCTAGAACGTGCTTTAGGTCTTCGCCGCGCTCGAAGCGAATCTTGGAGTTTTGTAATGTAATTATACTTTGGGCTTGCACGCCCCGCTGTCAAAACTGGATGTTATTCCATATATGAAATATATGCTGGACTTTTGTTGTAAGCATGCAATGGTATACTCTTGCGCGACACTCCATAACTGTTCGTGCGTGAATAGTTACGGAATGTCGTGTCCGTACGCGCCCCTGGAAACGGGGGCGTTACAGTGATGACGACCACCGCCCGCTTCATACCTTGCCACCATCATTTGTGACATGTGAAGCCCCGTATCATAATCATCAAAACATAATACCCTACAACAGATCATTACTCAATAAGATGGAATAATAAGTGATATCAAAGTTACGCGACAAAACAATAACTAAAGATTTTGCATTATTACGACAATCAACCATACAGGGCTAAAGATCGCTTACTCGTCCCAACTCCCAAATAGGGTATCCACCTTGTCCTGGTTCTCGATATGAGTACCCTCAGCTCACGCGGCATCCCCTAAGCCTATAAACCCCGTGTCCAACACAAGGTAATCATCGACCAGACTAGGTGGTGAGAGGATTTGACGCGATCTTTTGATGAGAATGATAACTATGATTGTTTGATATAACGTTGACGACGAGACTACTTGATTGAAACGACCAAGTCCGTCCTACAATCGCTACACCACACTCTTGTCGTTATCAACCGTGCCAAGAACGTGGTTGACCTAATCACGAAGATCAATTCCTGTAAGCAATCAAGAACAAGTAAGAACAAGAATAATGAGCAATCTGAAAATCTGCTCTTCTAAAAGCAGACACAAATTTAATGTGCTCTTCACTTACATAGTTCTCAATGTACATCCAGTTTCGGTCCATTTACACTATGCATGTAACAAATTAGTGTTAAATTGGATTATTAATGCTACTATAGCTAGTCAGCTATGTACTATTTATGAAACAATATATATCAAGCAAGAATTAATATGTTGAAGTAGACTAGGAGTAATAATATATTCTTAAGTTGCAGCAAACTACTAATTAAACTAGATCTAAACCTAACTATCATCTCTCTTTATTACAGGGTATATAAATTAGGATTAAATACTAACCTCTAATTACCAAGCTACAAATCAATCTACAAAGCAGCTAGATCTACAAGTGGAATGCTTTCACCAAACTCTCCAAAGCCGGCCACCTTCTTCAATACAGCACAATGAAGATAGATCTGTCGGGATTGGTCTAGCTAGGTATTAATTAATAACGCAGCGTATCCCAAACACGTCCAACCATAAACCGTTTATAATATGTAATTATCATAAACGGTTCGTATTAATAACCATTTGTGAACTATCACAAACGGTTGGTATTAATAAACGTCTGTGATGTGTGCAAATATCATAGACATTTAGTATTAATAATCGTCTATGAACTATCACAGACGATTTTTAATACGAGCTGTTTGTGATGTCTGCAACTATCACATATGGTTTGTGTTAATAACCATTTGTGAATTATCACAGACGGTTATTAATACGAACTGTCTGTGAAAGTTGCGTATCACAGATGGTAAATGGTCACTCTTGTAAAACTATCTGTGATAATAACAGCACAGATGTTTACCCATGAACCATGTGTGATGAGGCATCCAATATAGCTTGTTTTTGTAGTAGTCCTTGCTTTCGATGTCGGTTAGATGGGATCTAGAAGGGGAAGTTGAATAGGGTTGGGAGGTAAGGTGAGTTCTTCCTCTCTTGTTCACTCTAGTGGCTCGCCTCGGTAAGTGAAATGCATTTTCTCTCCCTCTCCTGAGTGACTCAGTCTTATCTGCAGCTTTCTCTCATTCCACTATGTGTGGAGAGAGGGAAGGCCCCTTGCATGGACTGATGGTCAATGGTCTCCGCGTACTGTGGCTCAGTTCTTCTCTGGTTAAGGTAAGTGTGATGGGTTCGCAATGGATTTTGGCATGATTTCCCCGGATGCTAAGGTCTGCTATAGTGAGAGGTGCCGACTAGCCCCAGACGGTCTTGGTATTTCGATGAGTGCTAAAATTCGATATTTTCAAACCGGATGGATTCTAATGGCAATATATCTATTCTTCTTATTTCATTGCGACTAATGGGTCTTGGGGGGGTTGTTGTTGGTGTTACTGTGCAGATTTTTGGCATGGACTCATCCTCACGGTACCCTTAGGGTAAGTTCTTATTTTTACTTGTCAATTTTATGATTTGTCAAGTGTATACGGAGGGGCTATGTGCTCTTATGAACTGTGTGTCTTGGTATTATGTCAAAATCAAATAATTAATTAATTTTTGATTAAAATTAAACATGTTTAGTTTGGTAAGGGTGGGGGTCGTTCAGGGGCGGAGCCAGGATCCAGACAAAGGGGGGACCGACCCGCCAAACCGCCAAGGCGTCGGCGTCATGGGCCCTGGGCGCCGTGTGTCGGTAAAATTAAACATACACATATATAATTAAACATACGTATATATATTGTCATATAAATTCAATCATAACACATATGGCAAAATAATGTAGCATACGTCTAGTAACACAAAAGAAATGTGCTTTCATTACATCTCCACAAACTTGAATTTGTTACATCTCCACTAACTTGAATTTAGCACGACGATTACCAACTAGATCATAAGATTTGATAATATCATTGGAACTAATCTTGGCTGCCAATTCCTTTTCAATATAAAAAAACTATCGATCGTTCTTAATCTCTTCATCTTGAATTCTTGATCAAATGCTAAATGCCTAAATTGAAGGTAAAAATTGAAAAGGAAATTAACCATAGAATTAACAGCGATTTGTGATCTATGATTGTGAAACAGTGAAAGGAATAAATAAATAAACTACTAAACATAGTGGATCAGAGACGCATCAGACGTCTGCACCTTGGCACCTTTGGCTTGCCCGCTTTGGATCTTTGCCCGCTCGCTCAGCACTCGCCACTCGCGCTCTCGCCTCTGCTGATCGCCTCTGCAGCTCTGCTCACCTTTGCCGGCATGCGGCACCTCCGATCATGCACCGGTCTCATACGGCGTGAGATGGGATGGGATCATGGATTCATGGGAGATGGAGATGGGATCGCAGATCACACCCAGCGGCCGAGCCCAAAGACACCGCGCGGAATACGGGAGGTCGGGAGCAGTCTGTCGATTCACATTCTGATTCTGTTTCCTATTTTGTTTCCGTTTCCGTTTCCGGTTTCTGTTTCCTATTTTGCTGGTGGACTATTGGGGGGAACTGGTGGACCGTGGACCATTGGGGGGGGGGCAGGCCCCTGCCCCCCCTCTCTCCGCCCCTGGGGTCGTTTCAGCACGCCACGCCTCGACCTCAATCTACTAGTTCAACCCCCCAGGGTCGTGTTCAGATTTTGTGGTGGCGACCAAGAATCCAGAACCTCACTTGTAACCACCACGCATCCAGCTGGCTCCTTGCCAGCATGCATCCATGACCTCCTCTACTGATCACCACGGAAGAAGCAAAGATGAAGGGGATACAAGGCAATGGAGGAGGCGTCTAGGGTAATGACATAAAGGAGAGCAGGACACGCATAGAGTGAGAGATGAAGGCGGGATTGAGCGAGAAGGATTGCATTGGGAAATAGGTCGAGTTTGTTAGAAGTTGTTGGAGAGTTTGTTACTGTGTCTGTGTGTGCCAGTGAAAGAGAGTGATACTTATCCATAGGGAAAAGAGGAGTGCGGGTTTAAGATATCTAGGGAGGCCCACATGACGGCGTATGTTTTCTTTCATAAGGAGGGGTGAGAGATGGACGAATGTATCACTCACATACTCTCTCTTTTACGTAGTAGATATATGAAACATATCTTGGTAATCCTTGTTCTACTGAACTTTTCATTAGCTGGTACAAGCATTCATGTTGGTGTAGCGGCGGTGCAACCATGAACCGTACGTTTATAGTGCCCCTGGATTAATCGTTGTAATGACCACTTAGGGTCCGTTTGGAATTCTGGATTCCCCCCCCCCCCAGAATGCTGTAGGAATTGAACCATGCATGAACCGTACGAAAAAGGCAAAATTGAGTATGAGTAATGATTTTCACTGTTCATCACTATTCATTTTCGTTGCTTGCCAATTTCATGTCTTCTAAATACGATTGAGTTTGGACTTCAAATTTTACGTGGTCGTAGAATAAATTCTCTACTTTATCTCCTAGTTTTTTTGGAAATTCTTAAAAACTTTTATACGTAAATAATACTACGTAGGCAGCACTGTAAAGGTGTGTTTGGTTGCTGGGATAGAGTGGGATGGGATGGGATGAGGATGGGATGAGATGGTTCCACAAAAAAAGTGGAACCACATGGTCCAGCATCTAAGAAGAATATTCTCTAAATTTGCACATGCTCATCCCACTTTGGACCATTCCATCCCACCCCATCCCTCAAACCAAACACATAGATAGGTTTGGTCAAAGGAACCATCCCATTCCATCCCACCCCATCCCAGCAACCAAACACACCCTAAGAGAGGACACACAACATACACATTCAAATTATCTGCAATGATAACACGAGGATGTATAAGTCCATCATTAAGCTAGCTAAATTTGGAAATTAAGGTGGTGATCGGTTCGGCTGAAAAGCTCATGGCTTATGGCTGAAAACACTGTAGCTAGCTGAAAAAAACACTGTAGCTGACAGAGGCTTATTTAGCATAATTAAATTAAAAAAATTTAAAAATATAAAAAATATGTTAGCCCATTACGTATAATACAAACAAATACGGGAAAAAAAAGAACCGGCAAAAAAACTCAAGAAAAAGCCAAAAGTTCAGAAAAAGATGAAATTTATGAATAGTGAAAAATAAATCAGAAGCCGAAGTCGAGTTGATCAAGGCTAAGAATGTGGGTAGCATCGTTGCATTAGAATGCAGATCGATCGATGTGCTTTGACGCTTTCACAAGAACCGATAAAAGGCGCTCTTTACATATATATATTCTGCTCGATAGAGAGGATGCATCCATGGACTTTTGCTGCTACTCTCTGGAAAAAGCTTGACGCATGCACGAATGACGAATCGCTAGCTATGCATCCAAAGGCTGTCCAGCTTTTTTATTGAGGATTTGCACCAATTGGGAACCACGCACATTACCAAATCAGTATACTCCCGAATTCCAATACGCACGTACCAAGCCAACGATTTCATTAATTGACCATTTGCGATCTTGCTTTTCCCATTATCCTCTCTTTTCATAATGCATTTTTAATTAGACGAGGAGCGTGTTTAAATTTCATTCAGTAATTTCTTCGTTTTTCTTCCATTGCATTGCTGCCTACAAATTAACTCTCAACTCTGAAAGTAATAGACACTCGGCTGGATTTATTACTTCGATGTCACGCATGTCGGCAATTAAGTTTATCTGCGCTATAATGGATATCCAAGATCAGGGTGGTGATCGGTTCGGTTGAAAAGCTCGTGGATTATGGCTGAAAACATCAGTATTGGTGAAAAAAGATCAGAATCGATGAGGCTTATTTAGCATAATTAAATTTAAAAAAATTTAAAAATAAAAAATATGTTAGCCCATTACGTATAATACAAATAAATACGGGAAAAAAAGAACTGGCAAAAAAACTCAACAAAAAGCCAAAAATTCAGAAAAAGACGAAACTTATGAATAGTGAAAAATAAGCCAGAAGTCAGAAGCCGAAGCCGAGTTGCTTACGATAGATGATGCAGATTTTTCTGTTGCACTTGCCGACGTACACGCTCGCGTCCTCCTGTTTGGATGCAGCTGCTTGTGCTTGACAGGCCATGACCGCGCTAGCAGCTGTGGACACGGCCGTACGTACCTGCAAATAAATCGCCAAATCTTTATGTTAGGACCATACGATGTGATTAATTCCTCACTTGAACGGTGTACGTACCCAAGCAAAGTGAAGCCGCGAGTTTGATTCTTCACTAAACAAAAGTAATTAATGTCTAGCATAACAAAACTATAATGGCTAGCTAGCATAACAAGAGAACAATTGATGTTGCTAATTAAGCGACGCAGAAGAAATTAAGAGGTCAAGTACTGTGCCCACATATATATACAACAGGGCCAGTGAGCTCTGCTAGCTACAATGGGCACAGGCTGTAAAGGGGAAGCCCGCCCCCTCCAGGGGCGAAGCTAGGGGTGGATATCGAGCTGGCTCGGCTCGGTTCGACTCGTGAAAGCTCGTTAGGGAGGAGGCTCGGCTCGGCTTGTTAAACTAACGAGCTAAAAGAGAAGCTCGGCTCGTTAAAAAAACTCGGTTCGGCTCGTTAGGCTCGTTAGGTGGAATATGCAAATTGACTTTTCTGAAAAGCTCGAGCTCAGCTCGTTAGACTCATTAGGCTCGTTAGGTGGAATATGCAAATTGACTTTTTTGAGAAGCTCGAGCTCGGCTCGTTAGGCTCCTTTTGACTTTTGAATGTCTTTAACCTTTCTTTTTATGTTTCAGATTTGTTTTTTGAATGATAAGTTCTATGATTTCCTTTTCATATGTGAAATTAACAAAGAAAAGAGTAATCTGTACTTTAATAATATTTCTTAGTGACAAAAGAGGTGTGAAAATTGGCATGCATACATACATACATACATACATACATACATACATACATACATACATACATACATACATACATACATACATACATACATACATACATACATACATACTACTGCCGTACTGAGCCGTTCACACGTGATGGGCCAGAGACGTTGCCGAGCTGGGCCTACCGAGCGGCTTGCGAGCCGGCTCGGCTCGGCTCGTTAACGGACCGAGCTAAAACCCTGGCTCGACTCGGCTCGTTTGTGCCACGAGCCGAGCCGAGCCGAGCTGAGCCTTCAACGAGCCGAGCTAGCTCACGAGCCTCGAGCTTTTTTCCGCCCCTAGGCGAAGCCAATGAAGATGTTTGGGGTCTAGTGACCTCAATGAAATATAGCAATTCTTATGTAAAATTACTATTTATTATTGTTTATCAGTAGAACGGATATTATCGTGCAATAGATGTGACCCTAATGCTCCTGTCGTCTAGCTTCGCCCCTGCCCTCCTCTTTACACCAATTCAAAAGGAGAAAAGCCGAACCAACTCTTTCAAGTTGACCATGTATATCACTTGCCCGGACAGTTACGGGTTGGCAGGGGCGGATCCACACCCCGGGCAGGGTAGGTTTCAGCCCGGGGTATGGAAAAATATCTAGTGTATAGCCCGGGTAAATTTAATTTAGCCTGGATAACATTTTTATGGTCTAACCCAGATAGCCTAGATTATTTCACCACTGAGTCCGGAGTGTAATCAAATCCTGATTCGAGGGTTGGATCATCCTTAACAGTTACAGATCCAAGCACTAGCACTAGCTTGTAGTAGTTAGAGTGAGACAGACACTAAAATTTATTAGCGGAAACGGCCTAATTTGTCTTCCATTTCAGGTATAGAACCTATAGGTAGACCTTAATTTGCTAGGTTGATCATAGTGGGAAAATAGATGAAATTAAGAGCATGCATTTTGTTATTTCGATTACAGAGGCCATTGCTATTTGCTAGCTACTAAGGAAAGTGTAATGAAAAAAATTATAATCACAAGACAGAGCCGTATTGTTTCCGGTGTTTTACAGTCAAACCCCTGCATGGTACTGTGCAGTAGGTACAGCTGCGATGTATGAAAAGGTATAGGACTTTTCTACAAAATGTGTTCCTTCATATGTGCTCAGCCCAGCAGCAGCTGCTGCCTGCAGGTGTTCAGAGCTCAGTGTGTTTTTTTCCGTGTTAGCCCCTGGCATTTCGGACCTGGTAGAATCCGGTCCTCTCGGTTGGCATTTCGGTTGATCCCCTTCAGGTGAGCAGCTTCTGCTTAGTTCATCTTTACGCTAGCTCTTGTTTGTGGCCAAAGATTTGGTTCTGTCAGAGCATGGAAACCACAAAATTTTCACTCTGGTTCAGTTGCATTGCTTTCCCTTTCGTATTTGAGATTTTTGAGCAAGATTTGATGGTGCTTGAGTGTAAAATGATTTGGGGAGTTCTTGGATAGAGCAGCCTTTCGTTCCCAGGATTAATTCTTCCTCTTTTGGACACAGTTTTGATTTCTTTTTCTTGCAAATTTGAGTGCCTGTTTCTTTCCAAGATTTGTTGCCTTTGGTTGACGCAGAGGAAGAGTGGTGAGAGCTAGGTACATTCAGTTGAGAACTATTTTGCCCAACAAGCCTTCCTAATATGCTCACAAAGCTAGTTTCCCCTTTTCTTTTTTCCCCAATTTCTCAGAATTGTTTTGCCCAAAGTTTTCTACACTTGCTTGCTAGATTTGATTCTACGAGGCTGGGAGCTTCATATACAGGACCCCAAAACACAAATTCTTGATCAACTTGCCGTTTTGCTTGTTCTTTTCTTTTCTAATTGAAATCCATTCATAATAGAAAGTTCAGCAAAGGGTACAGGGAGCCACAAATTTATGCAAGAACAGCTACCACTGTTGAGATGTCTTCTGCTTTTAGTAGATTCCTTTGACAAAGCTTCTGCTTTTTCATAAATTGCAATTTTGGGTGCTAAAGAACTCATTTAATTAGCAGCAGCAGAAGAGCAAATGGGCTATGGAGTGCTGGGAGATTTGTAGTTCTAAGAAGATTTTGCGCAGAATTGGAACCCTTCACAGATTTTTTGCGAACTTTCTGCAAGATTTTGTTGCTTAAACCCTCACTTCAAGAACTAGAGTTTGACCGCAATTGCAACATTTCTCAAGAAAATTTCCAATCTTTTTGCAATATTAGGTGCTAAAGCCTCCAGCGTTTACCGAATTCTACCCCCAAATGAGCAGAAGCAGCTACGGACATGAGCTAGCCATGGAGGAGGTACGCAAGGAGCGCAACACCAGCAAACTCCCGCGCGCCGCGCTTGGCGGCGGCGGCTCGGCTGCTTCGGCGGCCGCTGCAGCGGCGTGGCGGACATGCCGGGTGGCGCGCGCGGCTGCGGGCGGCAAGGACCGGCACAGCAAGGTGGTGACCGCGCGCGGCCTCCGCGACCGCCGCGTCCGTCTCTCGGTGCCGACGGCAATCCAGTTATACGACATCCAGGACCGCCTCGGCGTCGACCAACCCAGCAAGGCAATCGAGTGGCTCATCCGCGCCGCCGCCACTGCCATTGACGCGCTCCCATCGCTGGATTGCTCGTTCGTCCTGCCCGCCTCCCCGCCGGCCGACGAAGCTGGCGACGACACGGAGGTCAGCACCTCGGAGACCAGCAAGAGCTCCGTTCTCTCGCTCGCCAACGCCCCCGCCGACAACGGCCATGCCACCGCCACCGCCGCTGCTCAGCAAGCCAACGCCTACAACGGCGGCGGCAATGGGGAGTTCGCCGAGCTCCTGCACTGCTCCGCCAACGACAACAAGCCAATGCAGCAGCAGCAGCCGACGCTTGCCTACTACGCCGCCCAGAGCTCGCACATCGTGCCCATGTCCTTCGAGATGGTGCCCCACCTCGCCTTCTCCCAGGAGCTGCAGCACACCGCGGTCGCCTTCGATCGGGGCACACTTCAGTCCAATGCCATCGCCGCGCCGCTGTGGCCGCCGTCTCAGCACCCGTGCCTGATGCAGAGGTTTGCTGCTCCAGGTGATGCCGCTGTCCTGCCGTTCTTTCCTGGAGGTGGTGGTGCTGCTGCTCCGGCGACGGCCAATGCAGCGGAGCGAAGGCTGCAGCTCTGGGACTTCAAGGAGGAAAGGAAGACATGACTAATTCTTGGAGGTAATTGGAGTTGTTTGCTTGCAAATTTTGCATTAAAATTGTTTGATCCTGAGAAATTGGAGTTTATGATCAATAGATCATGACATCAACTGGTCTGCTTTTGAGCTTTAGAATGGTAAACTGAACCTGTTTCATTGACATTGTGACATTTAGAGTAAAAAATCTTGCATTAACTATTATTGAATCGCCAGGGGTATGTTCCAATAATTGTTTTGTAACGTGATCTAAACATCTTTGGGTGTAAAATTTATACGAAAAGAGAAAGGTTTGCGAGGATTGAAGGGGTTTATACAATATGGTCATGGTGGCTAAGACCAAATGTTGCTCTGGCAATGCGTCAAGGTGCTCAAATCCACAAACTTTCCTCGTTAGGGTCAGCTGGTCATAGCGCGAACATCGTGTACTTCGTAAGATCATGTTAGTGAAAAGATACCTCGCAAAAAAAAAAGTTAGCGAAAAGATGCTAGTGATGTGTCCTTGTTATGTACTTATGCCCTACTCATCAATTCTACCTCACACTGCTATGCCTAAAAAGCTATTCGTTAATTTGGAATTGTCCTAGGAAGTAATGGAATAGGTAATTTCACATATGCGGAGCAGTGACAGCATTTCTGTTATGAAAACCGACTGCGAGATATCAAAAGATGAAGAATAATCAGGAGCATAAGATAAAGATTTAATGTGAAAAACTCTTGCGAAAAAAAAAACCACAGACGTACAATCAGTATAATCATTATATGGGGAAGAAGTTACGGAACGCTCTTGGCATATTATATAGATAGATAACTTGTGATGCATGCCCTATCATGAGGCTTATAGGGGATATAAATAACCTTGAGAACAAGAGTCCTAAACGATAAAGGAATAAAATCCTAACTGGCAATGGAAACAAAGACCTCCAATAACATGCTCGGATACAGGAACAATAGCTGACTTAGAGATGAAACAGAGTCTTAGAAGGTAATGGTGAAGAGTTGTAGTCGGAAGTGCCTCGAGTAGCCATGTCCGACTCCAGTTGGCTCAAACACCTTTGAACACTACGAAGATGATCTTAATCATAACATCTGATTAGTTCGCATTACCGACCAATCATACTAGTCAGAATATATCTTTTTGAGTGAAACTTGATCAGATTCTTCAAATGGTTGGACCCAACCAAATTTGGATAACAAAATACAAGAATCTCCACCTTGAATCAAATTCCTCCTATAGCGAAAAAACCAAAGAACTTCTCATAATAAGTTGTAAAACACTTCTAATGTGTCAAACATTCGAAAGGACTAATGAGTAATACCAACCAAATCTAAGAAGAACTAAAATTTAGTGGTAGAATCTAGCTTTGTCATCATATCAGTTGGACTATCATTAGTACTGATCTTGCAAACTTTAATATTACTTTGAGAAATAACTCCTCAGATGAAGTGGTATTTGATATCAATATGTTTTGTTTTCTCATAGAACATTTATTTTTTTGTAAGATAAATAACACTCTGACTATCACAATAGATATTAGTGTAAGATACACTTCTACAAACCTCAGTGTATAGAGCTCTTAGCCAGGAATGCTTCTTATAAAGGTAGAGAAGCTTTACTGAGTTCAGGTACACTCTATGCAACAGTGTGTCCTGGATTAGCAACCATGTCCTGATTGGAAATGTTCCTAAGTAACATTTCCTCTGATAAAGCCAACAAATTGGCGCAGACCATTAGGTTATAGCCAATATCCACGAATCAAATGATAATACTTTGTGCAGATCATTTGGTCTTGCCAATTGTGATTTCAATGTACCAGTCCAACTCAGATATTACAAATAATTTCTTGCATCCATTGTTGAATCTTACTGAAATTGGCATTTTTTTCGAGGGAAAGATACTTGGACAAAATTATCAAGCAAATAGAATGTTGTAAGGATGGCCCAACCCCCCGTAACTGAGCTTTGCAACTGACCCAATATGCAATAGGCCTAATTGTATAGAAGAATGTACCATGTATCTCTACCTTTTGTAATTATTAAGGGTAGGATGGAAATTTGCCATCATACCCCACTCATATATAGAAACCCTCAAGAGAGAGATGAGAGTGGCAGATCCACTTATTTTATCACTAGTTCTCTCTCTCCATAGTTTTCTTGGCTATATCTCTTATAGAGAAGGATACCTTGTACCCACTGTGGTAGCCATGCTACAACGTAGAACCTCACAGAACACTTAAACTGACGTTGGTATCTTCAGTTGCATAGTATTTCTTTTGTACGATGTCTCAATTCCCTTCTGGGTACATAATGTTTTGATTTTTGTTTTCAATTCTCTGTGCTTAGTCTAGACCATAATTCATGTTGCAGCTCCATTGCTGATAATTGTGAGTTGTAGCTGAGAACTTGGCTGTCCTCCTGTTTGTATATTCTGAAGGAATCTGTCCTTTTCAAATAGCTCAAGTGAATTCGTTAAGTAGTTTATGTTACTAAATTAATTTCTATAACAACTAGATGTCTTCAACTATTTGCATAGACTATATACATGGAAGCCTAGTATCTTAGGTATATATCAGAAATTATATTTTATATAATTCAATCATACTCCAATTTAATCTTAGGTACGCAGTATATACGATCACTTACTGCTACCATGTTACTATAGTACTATACTGACATACGCGTCACTCTTATCTCATACATTCTTTGAACAGCTTATCAAAGTCATCTTTGCCATTATCTGTACAATCTTCACTGACTAACATGCTCTGTACAATCATCATTTGCTAACATTTTTTTGTCATGATTTCATTCAGAGGAACCTTCAAATATGTTTGGTGTTGCACTAAGTCATGGCCGATCAGCGTAAGCAAAACCAGAGCAAGAAGAAAAATGCCAGGAACTGAAGATACCAGCATCAGGAAGATATGCCAAAAATGGATGTATCACAAGATCTTTCATCGTTCCGCTCATGATTTACATTTAATACTCTAATGGTGTACGGTTTGTTTGTGACCTTTGTTGTTGTGATCAGAAACCATGTCTTTTGTTGTACTCTAATAATTTGGCACAAACATGAGGTCTTGCTTCGACGCCTGACTTTCCTATCTAATCTTCAGTGCTAAAATTTGCTTATATGCCGCATGGATAAAGATGCGATCGCACTATAATCTCTTAGTGAAGCCATGTATCCATTCAATTCTGTTGCATAAAGAGCACATTTAAAGTAGGCACAACAAAGACAAGTAAAATAAAACTCTTGGGAGAAAGAAGAAGATGAGATTTCTTGCAGTAGTTTGATACCTACATGTGTATAAACTGTATGGTTGGCAAAATGGCCTACCTGATCTGTTTTCCAGACCTTGGCTTGTAGCACCACCCCTGTCAAAAATTCTGCTTTTCTTCCATTTCAATTTAGAAGTCCTTACATATATACAGTATAGGATTTCACAGAACATAGCATGTTCCTGTCTGTCTAAACTAGGTTGAGATTGCTATATACATTGGTTGCAATATTTCAACACTACAATTTTGGCATGTAGAAGGGCTGATCGAGCTTGGGATGCGGGTAACCCTTATCTTCCAATAATTATACACCGATGATGAACAGTGCAAAATGCAGAAAACTGTAAGTTGTAACAGTCGATAAAACTCTGTTGAGCTTGCATGAGGCGTTCCGATCAAATGGAGGGCGTGGAGATGGGGTAGGGAAGCGGTTGCAGTGGAGTACGGCCGTCGGCGACGGCGTTTGGAACCAAGAATCGAACGATATGCCAAGAAGAGGATGCACCTTGGGAAGGCTGAGGTGGCCAAGGACGAGGGCGACGAGGTCGCCGAGGGTGTGGAAGATGGAGTGGGCGGCGGGTGCGTCGGAGCCGTCGTAGCCTCGGAGGTGGGCGGCGGCGCGGCCTGCTCGGCGACGTGAAAGGGAGCGCCGACGTTGGCATTAATTCAAAGGAGCCCTTGCGAAAAAAGCGTCTCCACGACACGCTACTCCCCATCAATCTGATCCGCCCAACGTCGATCGAACGGTTCAAAATCGCTAATATTACCCGCGATCCAAATCTGAGAGCGCAAATGGCTATAGATAATAGTTCAGGGGTTCAAAAACGTGCGTTCAAGTCACATGAATTTCCCGTTAATCTAGTGAATTTGATATGTTTATGAAGTTTCTAAGAAAAGAGTAAATTGATCGATTCGCAGGGTTCGAAAACGTGCGTTCAAGTCACATGAATTTCCCGTTAATCTGATCCGCACAATACCGATCGAACGGATCACAATCGCGAAAATTATCCGCGATCCAAATCGGAGAGGGTGTAAATGGCCAGGCATGTTTACACTACAGGACGCAGAGAGTGATGGCTGCCTGCTTGTTTGCACATATTGTTTGACATTTCTGAAAGATCTGCAATAGCTGGCAACTCATCGGCACTCTGTGCTTTATCCAGCAACAGTAAAATTGTTGATGTACAAGTGCAGAAAGCAGAAAAGGAGTTGCAAGTTGTAGAGCCAAAGCCTAATGCTGAACCAAACCACATTAATCTATTTTTTTTTCTTTTGAACCAAAACGAAACATAAAAATAAGCACAACAGAGCTGAAGTCAGAGTAAGATATGCTTGTTATGTTCAGACTCTGATGCCTACGTCCGTCGACTTTTCTCTCTCAACCCATCGTCGCCATCGGCATCTCCAGAGGCAAGTACGGCATGAGATAACCAAAACAAGAGGCCACAATCGTCGATTGTCCTGTCCATTGCCATAGTTGTTAGAGATGCGTGCATGACACAAACACCCGACCATGGAAATATAATGGAGACATACACCCACCGCCGGCCAAGTGACAAACAAAGCCTGCAAACCAAGGATCAGGACACACTGATAGAGCAAGGTGGTAATTTGGCCTATTCTACGGTATATAGTTTCCAAACGAAGTGTTTTTTTAAGATGGAGTCTATAATTTAATTATAGTATGCATTGTAACGATTTTATTTATATTGGCGAAAATCATACGTGAGTTTCTATTATTCTGTACTCTCTTATAAACAACCTAAAAATCATAAGCCGTAGTAAAAAAAACCATAAACCGTAACTAAATGAACAAATCCTTCATTTGTAATCCTAAATATAATCAAGATTATATGATGCACCTCAACAACTAGTTTAAATTAAGAGCTATTTTTATAGTATATTAAAATAAATGTAAGCTATTCATTCTTTTTAATTCAATGGATCAAATTAGTTAGAATTTTGTTATATTAACACTAGCAGTACTAGTAGTAGAATCTTAAGAAGGGTAACAATGTAAATAGAACATATGGTGTGAGAGTAATTTCCGCAAGCACCGCAGCAGTGCATGTACAAGAGACGACGACGGTGGCGGCACAGGGAACAAGTGAGAGGTGGCGGCGGCAACAGAAAGAATTAATAATATGTTTAGAGAAAAGTCCATAATACCCTTATAAAAAATAGATTTACAAAAAAAATCTATTTTTCACTTATAAATCAGTGGTCATATTTAATTTATACTACCACCCTTTTACTAGTAATAGGATGTACAGTAAAAATTTCCTAAATGAAACCCCAGGTGCAGACCAGACCAGACCAAAATCTAGCAACCAATCAAACAAATGAAGCAAAGAAAAGCGAGCACCCACGGTGATGTAAATTATCACAGAATTGAACAATCAATGGACCGTAAGCTTCACCGATTTCTAAGCAAAAACTAAGACGAAAGCATTTTTTTTAATAAAAACTAAGACGAAAGCTGTCTTAAACATTCAGAAATCTGACAGAGTGCACGTTATTCCAACGTATATGTACACGACGTTTATGCAGAAATTAAACGCAGAAGACGTGCGCAAATCAGTATTGTCGTACCGTGCTCAGCTTATATAAGTCGGTTTATGGTTTTTTCACTATAACTAGTTTATTTGTATTGTAACTGCTGCTGATATTTTTGACATAATTAAATTTAAAAAATTAAAAGTAAAAAAGATTATCTATCATAGATAATGCAAATGAATACGGGAAAAAAAGATTAAAAAAACTAGAAAAAACGAAATTAAGAAATAACAAACTAAAAGTCAAAAACTAAAAGCTAAAACCGAAATAAGGGGCCCTTAAACATTTTGCTTGCAGCATTTTATTCTTCCACCCCTTAGAGGATGCATTATTACATTAGTACACATGACAAAGCATTCTATTAATCCATTGGTTGCTTCCATAATAAGCAATCAATCAATCTTTCCTCTCTCTCTTTTTCATGAAATGGTATGGGCTGCTTATTATAGTCATCTTTAGGCTCAATAACCACTAGATCACGGTATCAAATCCAGAAAATTCCACAATAAAACCCACTGAACATGTTGTTAATTAGTGAGACTTGAGCATAACCGTAATTAATGAACCTACCAAGCATATGGTTAATGAGACTCAAACAAGAATTTATGGGTGGATGTTTTTAAACTGTGCCTTATGGTTTATGACTTAGGGCCTGTTCTTTGCGATTTGTAAAAGCCGCTTTTAGCTTTTGCTACAGTAATTAGCTTTCGAAGGGAGTGTTTTTTTAAATAGGGTTTACAAGTTGATTATAGTATACACTGTAGTAACTTTATTTATATCGGTCAAAATCACACTTGAGTTTCTATTGCCCCGTATTCTCTCTCACGAACAGCCTAAAAGTTATAAACTGCAGTCAAAAGCTATAAGCCACAGCCACAAAGAGCAGGCCCTTAATTTTTTTGAATTCTGACTGTTCGCGAAAACCCAGTATACTTTTTACTACAATATTCCTGTTGACCTCACCTTTAAAAACACACCGTTTGAAAGCTAATTACTATAGCATAGACACAAGCCATAAGTGGAAAAGAACTCAGTGACCATTATTCACAAGACTAGGGTACCATACCAGTTAGACTAACCACCGGTGGTAGCAATTAATCCATCCTAGATAGCCAATGAGGCAGAGTTGCTAGCTTCTCTTTGTCTTCAAGGAAGTTAGCTAGTCAGTTGAGTTCTTTTCGGCTGCAGCTGATGGCTTATAACTATGGCTAAAGGTTTTTGACTCTCAAACGAGTATTTGTGCGAACAAATCAAATACGATAAACCACTTTGAAAAGACTATCCCGATAAACCTCTTCAAAAAGACGATGAAGAAGTCATCCTATTTGTTTGTTCGGAGAAAATCATAACCTGCAAGATAAAAAGAAGACTGCCGAATTCGAAGATGACGATGAGATTGAACCAATAGATGGTCAGCCCGAAAATCAGAACATGGCAGACGATTCTGAAGAGGCCAGAACACGGCGTGGCCAGCGGCAAAAGCCCAACCAATCGTACATGCAAATGTACAATTTACCTCGCGGGTGGGACGTGTCACGTATGATGCAAATCGCGTGTATCATTGCGCTATATATATATATATATATATATATATATATATATATATATATATATATATATATATATATATATATATATATATATATATATATATATATATATATATATATATATATATATATATATGTTATGATGACTAGTAGGGTGTCCAGACATTGTAACAGATTCGAAATAAACAATATTACATAAAAAATACGGAGAGAGAGGAGGAACAACAGATGTACAACCAGCAATTCATGTTTTTAAGTAGTAGATAGAGATAAGTTGTTTGTAACTAAAAAATGCGTCAAGTCGCCCTCTCTCTCGCTCCTCAATCCCAATAGATGTGCATACTTAGGTCCTGTTTGGATCCCTCCATCTAAAGTTTAGTCACTAAAGTTTAGATCTAAAGTCTCCAAACAGGTGGTCTAAAGTTAGATCTAAACTTTAGCTAACCCTCAAAAAACACTTTAGACCATTAGTCCACCAAAGTGAACTAAAGTGGTCTAAAGTTTTGGGTTTTAGATACAAAGACGTATTTACCTATGCATGTTGGTCTCTCACCTCTCATTTAATGGCTGACGCACGAAACGAGGAAATGTAGTATGGTCTTTTTGAAACTTTAGTTATATCCATTAGTACAGGATCCAAACAGGACCTTCGACTAAAGTTTAGTGGCTAAAGTTTAGTCAACTAAAGTTTAGTCCAAAACTTTGGACAACTAAACTTTAGACTATGGGATCCAAACAGGGTCTTATTGCTCTCCTTGTAGATAAATAATCTGCTATTATACTCCATTATTTGGTTGTTTTTTCAAGGTCAGACCTCAGAACGGACTAATTAACAAGCAATGAGCGATTGTTGTTATTCCAGTCTAGTTCATCTTTATCACTAAAAATAGGCCATTTATAAGGGCTAAAGATATTAGGGCACTCCCAGTTGTGACATTGCAAAGCAATGTCTATGAGGTTTTACATCACTTAGAAATAGCATTATAGCAAGTTCAATAATAGAGCCAAGTGTTTGACTATAAGTTAAGTTATAAGAACCAAGTTATACAATAATTTGTCTACAAAAAGTTTTTTATTATTATGTGGTATCATGTCTCACATTCTTTTTCCTATTTCTCCTCACATACATTTATTATCTAGGCCCCACCAATACATAGGCTCCCGTGCCCAGCTTGTTGCTTGCATGAGAGCCAAGCTCTCATCTCTCTCTTCTCTTCTCTCCTCCACATCAGCAAAAAATGCTGACTAGCTTGGCTATAAGACCATTATTGTACTTGCTCTTAGACATAGCCTCTTGAATACATAATATCTATTGGTAAGTCCAAGCAATAAATATTCCTTTTCTCCCTCAATCTTTTCTCTCCCTCACATTTCTATTGAGTGGGTTTAATACCATGTACACTATTATACTTCTCAATGCATGTTTTAGTCATGTCTTCTTATTGGTTTTTGTGCTCATGCAAGACACTATTTTTATCTTTCTTACTTAGCTCTTTGCCACATCATATCTCATCCTATATTGATAGCTAATTAATTTTATAGACGTTGTACATGATAAAACATTGTGAATGCCCTTAGGGCATTCCTAATGGTAGACATCTCAAGCTATGTCTATACCCCTCCACATCATAAAAAAACTATTATGCACTACTACTTCAGTGGGCGATATCTATATGTGGACTCAATCAATAAATCTCACCATTCCCTATTTCTCCCTCGCCCCCTCTCTCTCCTTCTACTCTCTCAAAAGTTGGCATATACACCGCAGTTTCTCTCCAATGCAATTTTTTGGTGGTTTCTTGTTGTTTGGAGTTTGTGCCCATGCAATATATTACATGGGATATTACTTATCCCTCTTTCTTCATTAATTTAGCATCCATAAGTTATATGTAGCACTTTATGGATATTGCTAAGATAAACCCATTAAAAATGCCCCTATACATATCTTTGTCGGAAAAGGAGACGATGTTTAGGACCATCTTGCAGTAGGAAGATCTCTCTAACCGTTCACTTGACGCAGGCAGACATTTCGATCGGATCGATAAGAATGTGAGGCGTCCACCTCGATCGCGTAAGTTAATTTCTTCATGGCTATGGTTCCATTTCACTCCACTACCGCGGAAACGCAAAACGGACAGCAATGTCAACCTCCAGGTGCATTATTGGCCTAAAGTAATATTTACAATGTCAACCTCCAGGTGCATTATTGGCCTAAAGTAATTTTTACTATGTCAACCTCCAGGTGCATTATTGGCCTAAAGTAATTTTTACTATTGAAAAGAGATAGTTAATGTTGGTAGTTCATTTATCCCTCCCAATTCCTCTTATGTCTCCCAAGAATCCATAATAAAAACAGAAAAAATAATCTATTAACAAAATATAAATTACATCATCTTAAAAATTTTCTAACAAGAAAAAAAACAACATACCAAGTACGTGGCAAAACTGATAGCACAAAAATACGACACGGCAGTGCGCGTAGGGCAGACAGATTGATCCTAATAATATTAACTCAATATTCTAAAATAATATATTTTTTATTTATAGCAAAACATGAACATTCGATTAGTCTTTTATAAAGATACGAATTTTTGTGTTGAATCAACCTCTACTAGTTGTTTAGACAGAGAAAGTCTTTGCCGGGCAATGTACTTCCTCCGATTCTTTTTACAAGGCACATTTGGCTTGGCACGGGGATTAATAAGGTTGCAAAACCAAAAAAACAAGAGGAAATGACCATATTATCCATACAATAAATAACTTAGAAATAGGAGAGCCAATAGTTTATTAGAGTGTTACTTAGAAATAAAGGAGAGTGAAAAGTATGCTAAATAAGGTTAGGTAAGAAAAAAATTAATAAACTCACATTCACGCCTTATATTTCAAAACAACCTTGCAAAAACTATATGATCTATATTTTTTAGCGGAAACTATTCAAACGTGTCGTCCTTTTCCTCTGTTTCAGTTGCCGTTCTTCCTAGTGCATGATGGAGACATTCGCTGACAATTTGATTGGAAGCTGCGCGATAGGGACATTAGCTGACCAGACTTGGAAGGGACTTCTCTGGATCTGTCCCCATTTGTCTCCATGGAGATGCGCTTGGATAGCCTACACATGACGCTTGTTTGTCCAGATCCACTCACCGCCACGCCATGTATGTTTCGATGGTGTACTTTATAAAGGTGGCTAGTAATACGGCATAATTATATTTTACTATAGAATATAAAAGCCATAATTTATAGAAAAAAGCTATGAGCACGTCATAACCTCCTCGCTACGATAAAGACATGGGAAACGGTGGTCCTTAATTTCGCTTTTTTTAGTTTTTTATTTTTTTTGTTCTGTCGTTTGTCCAAATTTACCCTTCGTCATGGACTTGACATTCAAAGACAAAAGCTAACTAGATAATCTATAATGACAGACTTGAATTCTCAAGGGGTCTGTGTTCTTAAGTAGATCAATCACATCTACGAGTTAGTGCTTACTGCGGGGATTCATTTAAGCACACGGTCGGGGTTGAGGTTGGTGAGAATTTTGGGGCATTTCGAACTCCTCTCTCGGCTTGATTTCGACCATCCAAATTCTAGTTGGTTCTTGTCGTAAGGAAGTTGATGATTCACGTCTCGTTGGTGGGGTGGTAAGGAGATACCTCATGGTAATTTATGAAGATGACAAGCGACGAGTCATGTGTCAGTTACATAGAGGCTGTGTGTAACCCTGCTATAATATATGGCGGACCGATGGTGTACGTTCAGTTTGTGGAGCGGATAGAGTCATCTGGCGTGCCTGGTTCCGGTGCAAGCATTGCTGATGTAGTGCCTGAGTTGGTCTCCAGCGATGATGTAGATGGTGCTGCTAGTGGAGATGTGGGCGAGACGGTGGGTGATGGAGACCTAACGAGGCGTGCAAAATATTTTGAGCCCAATTAAGGCGTGCAAGGATTGTGGGCAGCCCGTATTGACTGCCACGAATACCTGGCCGACCAAATGGAAGAAGTGGAGAGTGAGGAGGAGAACATGGAAACATCTAGTTCTGAAGATAAGGGAGATGGAGGAGCTGCTGCGGGAGGTATAGTTGGTGGTGTTGTTACCACCGATGGCACTTATATTAGCAGTAAGTTGGATGACATCGCAGGTTCTACCGCAACTAGAGGAGGCACACTGGGGCTTCAATGAAGACACTCTACTCTTAGGGTAGGGTTTTCCTAAAAAGAGCGTTGCTCAGTAAGCCATTGTCAGATATGTCGTGGTCATCAGCCAAACATATAGGGTGTGCAGGTTGAACTCTAACACCTATATCGTGAAGTGTGTGGACGAATCCTGCCCTGGAAAGGTCCATGCCCAGCGGTTAAGGGGCGGGTCACGGATTTCTAGATCTCGGTGCTATTGGATCACACATGCAAGCTTGCTGACCCAATCCAAAGGCACTGTAACTTGACGTCCTTGTATGTTGCCAGCCTTATCAGCCATCTGGTTATCGCAGATGTTTCCATTTCACAGAGCTTCTCTAGGCAGATGTATCAACATGGTAGGCTTCGAGGTTAGCTATAAGAAGGTCTGGCGAATGAAAAAAAATCCTAGATCGTATGTACGGCACACACGAAAAGGCATATTCCCTAGTCCCAAGATTGTTCCACCAAATAGTAGAATCAAATCCTGAGACATACATAAACCAAGTGGAGCGACCGTATCCCTTGAAGGGGCCAAATTGCTTCATTCTTGATAGAGTATTTTGGGTCTTCGGTTAGGCGATCAACGGGTTCAAGTTTTGCCGTCCTGTGCTGACGATGGATGACACCTTCCTATTCGGGAAGTACAACGACACCATCCTGACTACGGTTGCAGCCGATACTAATGACCAGTTACTCTCCTTGGTATTCACAATTGTAGAGAGTGAGAACATGGAGAATTGGCTATGGTTCCTGGCCAATGTGAACCAAGTGGTTGTTCAAGACCGCGCGTATGTGTGTGTCATCTTGAACCACAACGTTGGGTTATTGTCCGCGCATGATGTAGAACGGGATGCAATCCTCGTTCATGTGGAACAACCTGAGGAACCATTTGTGCATGAGGCATCTCGCAGCGAACTTCCATAGAAGATTCTAAAGCAAGGAGCTGATGAAGACCTTCAAGAAGCTCTGCATACAGAACCAGAGGCAGAAGTTCGATGCTGTGTGGAGACGACTCGATGAGGACACCAGCAAGCATGTCATGCACTCACAGGATGGCGAACCAGGGGCAGTGGCATGCAGTTCTACAAGAGTTGGGGAGTTCATGCAGTGAGTGAACACACATGCGTCTGATGTGGACATCTGCTACATGACACCAGCGGTATAAGGTACGGAATCATGATGACAAATATGTCTGAGGTGTACAACAGTGTTCTGAAGGGTATGCGCTCCCTACTGATCACCACGATCATTGACAAGAGCTGGAACCGCACCATCGGGTACTTCGTAAACAGAGCCCTGATGACCAAGAAGCATACGGAGGAAGGCAAGCAATTGTCCAAACTTATGTAGGCGCACATGGGCATGAAGATGACGAAGGCTCGTTCGCATACTATTAGGCCCTTGGATGGTATAACGAAGAAGTTTAAGATTCATCTAAGAGAAAAAGTACATTATGTGTTATGCCAAAGGGGAGCGCAAACAAGTATGCACGATCGATGATGAAGCGTCATGCACATGCAACAGGCTACAACTTCTTCACAAGCTTTGCTCTCATGTGTACGCAGCCTACGTGGCGGTAGGCCTCGGTGCCGTACATCTTGGAGTAGTATGATATGCACCACCTATATAGCACTTGGAGCGCGTAGATCAACTCATATGGATTGGATGTGCACTATAGGGACGTTTGGCTAGGGGAGGTGCGGTGGGTGCCAAACGACGCGCCGAAGCATGGCAGTCGTGGAATACGACAGTCCCACCGCATCTGTAATGACATAGACAAAAGCCAGTGTGGCGAACAGGTAAGACGGTCGAGATATAGACTGTGCAAGACGGTTGGACACACCCTCAGCAATTGCCTAAATAGATCCAGCTCAAGCAACGCACTGTAACGTTCAACGTATCATTCCCCTGTAGTGATGTTGCTTGTTCAAGAATTAGAGATAGATTTTCATGGTGCCATTCAATGATCAGAGCAATCAACCAGGTCAATCATTGCTACTTTGTTTGCACATACATTGCATCAGTAACAACATGCATTATACATACATATATCATACAAACACTATAGGTACCATATATATATCATACATATATCATTTCCCTATAGTAAGCACCAATTATAGTGTGTTCCCCTATTATTTCTCTTTCAAAGTACACACTAACAACCTCTCCCGTTCACTCACAGTCTCTGGAACCGTTATGTGGCTACCATAAGTGGATCGACCTAGAGATCCACTTACATGACTAGTGGACTCTCGATTACGAGGAGTGAAATGTCAAAAGAGCCTACGAGATCCGGGAGGAGGAGCACCACAACGACGAGCAAACTAAGCGTATACGTGGGAGACGAAAGCTCATCTCGAAGTGTGCACGCGCAAGGAGAGCGAGAAAAAGAGAGAAATAGCGGCCATAGTCAAAGAGGCCGTCGAGGAGTTTAACGCCGAGCTCGTAAAGAAAGAAAAATGGCACCGGTCCACGCAGTCGCACTAGTCCCTCAAAGGTCAAATTTATTTCCATTCAAAAAATATGCATATGTATCATAGGAGTACTTCGGTTTGTTGTATCGTGCATAATACTGTTTCTTATGCACATAAACAAACCATGTGCGTCATGTTATTCCCACCTTTATTATAAAGTCAATTTTAATTCGCAACATCAAATCTCGTTATCTTTTCGCAATTAATTCTTCACGTGGTTAACATAACTTATTTTCGTACTTACCAATCGTTGCTATCTCAATCGTCCTCACAAAATTTTTTCAGAAAATTTTTTGCACTACAAGAACATACGGCGATCACAAAATGCTATTATGAATCAAACATATTTACCATTTACAATATACGAAAATTACAAATGGATCAATAGTTACATCGCATTATCACTTACCTTCGTACTTACGAGTCATTGACGTATCAATCGTCCCCACAAAATTCTTTCAAAAATTTCTCGCACTACAATAACACATGACAATCACAAAATATTATTGCCAACCTAACAGATTTCGTACCGTTGAGAATCTACAAAAATCACAAATAGACATTCTAACCTACATTATTTGCCCTTTTTTCGGAAAAATAACAATCTACATATAAGATTTGCTACATGTATTATTTACAAAAATTGCTCTTTATTTTTTCCATAATTACTTTCATTAGATCAATAAAAAATTACTATTATTTTTCCCATTAAATTTTTAATTAAAATTTATACTAAAAATAAAAAACTTGAATTTCAATAACAATTTACATTAAAAAAGCTAGAATGCTGGCACGGTGGAGTGGCGCTGGCGCGCCAGGCGGCCTGACATGGCAGGGGGTGGGCGCAACCTCCCTCGCGCGGTGGACGGGGCGCCTGGCCTGGTGCGGTGAGGTGGCACGTCGTCTCCCTTACGTGTTACGGCTCCACGTTAGAGGGCTATTTCAACAATTTCGTATGGAAGAGGGCTAAATCTAGTATTGCTCCGCGGGGCAGTTATGCCCAGATTTCGGATCAACTTCCTGCGCTGACGTGGCGGCCGATCGAGTCGAGTAGGCCACCACCATCCCTACTGTATATATACCCACCCGAGTCGGAGCAGAATCCATTTCGTCGGATGCCTCTCGTGGCGGCGGGCGAACAAACACGAGCGCGAGTTTCAAACACTTCTTGCGAGAGAGATAGTTGGTTTGATCAGTGAGCGCGACGGCGATGGCGGCGAACGCGACGGCGGCGATCAAGTGCCCGGCGCCGATGAAGGCGACGTCGCAGGGGGCGTACCAGGGGGAGAACCCGCTCGACTTCGCGCTCCCGCTCGCCATCCTGCAGATCTGCCTCGTCGTCGTCGTCACCCGCGGCCTCGCCTACATCCTCCGCCCGCTCCGCCAGCCGCGCGTCATCGCCGAGATCATCGTGAGTTACCTCCCCCCAAATCAATTACTCAACCGCCTCGCATTCGTTCGTTCGTTCGTTGCCTGGCCGCGTTCCGGACGGAATGGATTCGATCGGAGCAGTACGTGCGTGCTAGCGTTTTGCGCGTCTGGTTGCGGCGCGCGTGCTGTCCGCGCTTTTGGTGGGGAAGATGGATCCCTCCCAGGAAGCCTCTCTTGGGTTGGGTTTTGCTTCCAATTTTGTCATCCAGTGACGCGTTGCGGTGCGGTGTGGACGAGTCTGAAGGCTCCGAGCGTGCGAATGGGATGGGCGCACGCTCGATTGCGGTTAGGTTACGAATTGGGGAATTGGGGTGGAAATTCGGGCAGGACTCCGGAAGGAAGCGACAAGCGTGTCCTTTTTTTTTCGTATGGCGACGTTTGAGTATCTGCATAGCATTGTACTTAACAATCCGGAAAGTCATGATCTATGTGTCATCTGCTGGTCTTTCAGATGCCCTTCTAACTAACCTGCTGAGCTGCAGTTCTCCACGCGTTCAGAAACATAGTCTCTTATCTCGGAATAAAGCATGGTTAAACATTAACAATTGATCAAGAAATGAATGTGGACAGGTTTCTGGCTATTGTTAACAGAGAGGTTTGCTTGTGTTTCTTGCCTTGCTTAACTCGTCAAAGTGAAGACTAAATTAAGGATGTACACAGTAAGAAATGTCGAACAACTAAGGTGAATTGTTAAGTGCATTATTGGAAGAAAGATATGCGTTCTTGCTACCTAGCTGGCTGTCATTGACTTTGCAGATATTGTTTAAGCAAGAAAAAGGGAGCAGGTTGTACTGGCAGCTACTAGTAAACAATGTTTTACAACTGTTCACACAATGGCACTAGTCATTTATTTTATCAAATTTAGTCTCCGAACATCTGTTTTTATAAATCTAGCCTCCTCCTTCGGCATACCGAGCTAGGCAAATACCTACTGAGCTAGGGGAGCTGGTAGATACCTCTCAAGCTCCCTTACCTCGGCAGGTCACCGGCCAGATTAGTGTGTACGTGCTTAATTATTGCTAATCACATTTAATTAGTACTAAGTGCACTTAATTAGCACTAATTATGGTATTAGTTGCTGCACCAGTGGAGGGGGTGCTCGACAGTAGGTACTTGCCGAGCTCTCCTAGCTCGATAGGTCCAAAAGGGAGCTAGATTTGCAAAAAATAGTTGTCAAGGAGCTAAATTTGAAAAAAAAAACATTGGCTACAGTGTTATTTTTGTGAACTATTCCAATGTTTTACTCATCAGGGAAGTAACTTGTATGGCTACACACACGTATTAGTAGAACTATTTCCTTGAACATCTGTTTTTGCAAATATAGCCCCATCCCTAAACTCGGAAGGCGCGATAGGCGACACCTATCAAGCGCGGCAGCTGGAGCGAGCTCGACAGGCGAGGGGACAACACTGCAGTCGGCCGGGGCCATGGCGCTGCTAAGCTCCCAAGCTCAACAACATCGGCTCAACAGTGACTGTACCCGCGCGACCAGTTTAGTTTTTTTAATTAGGTGAATACCTGTGCAAACTAGTTAAATACCCGTGCTTTGATACGCATTAAAAAATCATATTATCCAGACGCGTTAGCTCGACATTGTCGGCATTTGCTCGTTCTGCCCACGCCATCGGCTACGCATCCGCGCTCGCCTGGCATGCCTCTGCGCTTTCGGCTTTGTCGCCCTATACTCGGTAGAGCTTTTTTTTGTTAGAGGATGTGTAGGGTGGTGGGATTTGTTTTTTTTTGTTACATTGTTTCGTTCGTATCAGGGTAGAAATTTTTTAGGAAGGTGCAAGAGCAATTCGGAGGGGTAGATGAATCACCATCACTATGTGGGTGCTTAGGGCTACAAAATCCCTAGGTGAATAAAACAGGAACCATATGTTGCCTCACATCATGTCGTCGTGGTTGGCCATGAAGGATTCTCGTCCCCACGCTAGCAGCCAACCTCACCCCCTCCTCCCGCACGCTAAACCATCTACTGAGCTGCCAGCGCTCGACAGCGCGTCACCAAGCTAGGTAGGCTTAGCAGGCTGTGGGCCTATGCTGTCGCTGTGTGTTGAGGCCACAGCTGAGACAGGTGTCACCTTTCAAGCTCGGGAACAGGACTATTTTTCAAAAACGAATGTCTAGGGGCCAAATTTGGAGAAAAAAAAGTTGGCTACAGTGCTAGAGGCGTTCATATTGGTCTTTGCTAATGACTTTTGGCTATGACTTATGTTTTTTACTAAAAATAAATAATAATGATTGAAAGAAGTGGTTTTAGAATAAGACGAGCTGTGAAAAAAGTGAGAGAGATGTGTGCATGTGATGGGAGCAAGAGGTATGGGGTGCATAATGCACATGTGACCTCTGTCGCTTAGTTGGGCTTTTTTGTGGCTTATGATTTTTTTTGCACTATAGCTAACTTACTTTGTACTGTAATTACTGATGGATTTTTTTGTATAATTAAATTTAAAAATGAAAAAAGTTAGCCTATTATGGACAATGCAAAGAAATACGAGGAATAAGAAAAAGCAAAAAAGCCTAAAAACAAAAAAAAACAAAAAATATGAAATTAAGAAGTCAGAAGTATAAACGGTTTATATAAACCGAAATGAGCACAGACAGAAGCTAATATAAGTAGGGTCTAAATTGGTGATCAGTTCCGTATTAGTATCTCTTACCGTGCCTTTGAAAAAGCTTATTCGTTTTTTTTTGCTTACATCAATATCTGCTATCATTCAAGTGACCTTCTAGTAAAATACTTGATTAGTAGCTCTCCGAACTCTGACACGTTCTTGAGGGCCCCTATGACCTCACTGTTGGTTTTGAGTTTGACAGGAGCAGCACGCTACCTGCTAAGCACAGATTTTACAGCACTATTTTTTTTCTCTTACAGTGCTATATACTGGAGTCACTCCTATAAGGCTATAACCGCATGATGACAAATATGATATTTTGCTCCATTTCCTGACAGATTAATATACAAGCATACGTGTGTTTTCCTTTGAATTGGATGAAATGATGGTGCGATATGTTGACTGACGGCATGCATGGCTTGCCTGGTTGATGCAGGGAGGGATCCTGCTGGGCCCTTCGGCGCTGGGCCGGAGCAGCAAGTTTTTGCACGCCGTGTTCCCGCCGCAGAGCATGACGGTGCTGGACACGCTTTCCAACCTGGGCCTGCTCTTCTTCCTGTTCCTCGTCGGCCTCGAGATGGACATCTCTGTCATCCGTCGTACCGGCAAGAAGGCCCTGGCCATCGCGCTTGCCGGCATCTCGGTCCCGTTCGGGCTTGGCATTGGCACGTCATTTGCATTCCGTGCTACCATCGTCAAGGGTGCTCCACAGGGGCCATTCCTTGTCTTCATGGGCGTCGCGCTCTCCATCACCGCCTTCCCGGTGCTCGCCCGTATCCTGGCCGAGCTGAAGCTTCTGACCACCGACCTCGGTCGCATGGCCTTGTCCGCCGCAGCGGTCAATGACGTCGCTGCCTGGATCCTGTTGGCGCTTGCCATTGCTCTCTCCGGTTCCGGCTCGCCGATCATTTCGCTCTGGGTGCTCCTCACCGCTGCGGGCTTCGTCATTGCCATGTCCTTGTTCCTCCGCCCGGTGTTGGCGTGGATGGCGCGCGGTTCCCCTGAGGGCGAGCCAGTCAGGGAGGTCTACATTTGCGCCACCCTCGCCATTGTCCTCGCTGCTGGCTTCGTCACCGACACCATCGGCATCCATGCGTTGTTTGGTGCCTTCGTGGTCGGCATTGTCTTCCCCAAGGACGGGCCTTTCGCCGGCGTGCTCATCGAGAAGGTGGAGGACCTCATCTCGGGGCTGTTCCTCCCGCTCTACTTCGTCTCAAGCGGCCTCAAGACCAATGTGGCCACCATCCGGGGAGCCAAGTCCTGGGGCTTGCTTGTGCTCGTCATTGCAAACGCCTGCCTTGGCAAGATCGGCGGCACGGTGATCACGTCCCTGCTCGTCAAGATCCCCGTCCGGGAGGCGGTCACGATCGGGTTTCTGATGAACACCAAGGGTCTCGTCGAGCTCATCGTCCTCAACATCGGTAAGGATCGAAAGGTGCTGAACGACGAGTCGTTCGCTATCATGGTGCTCATGGCCTTGTTCACCACCTTCATCACGACGCCCGTCGTCATGGCCATCTACAAGCCGGCGCGGCCGTCAGTGCCGTACAAGCGCCGCACCGTGGAGAGCCCGCCCGGGGACGTGGACAGCGAGCTGCGCGTCCTCGCGTGCTTCCACACCAACCGCAACATCCCGACGCTGCTCAACCTCGTGGAGTCGTCGCGGGGCACCGGGCGCCGCCGCCTTGTCATGTACGCCATGCACCTCGTGGAGCTCTCCGAGCGGTCCTCGGCGATCAGACTGGTGCAGCGTGTGCGGCACAACGGCATGCCGTTTTTCAACAGCCGGGACCAGGCGGAGCAGATGATGGTGGCGTTCGAGGCGTTCCAGCAGCTGAGCTCCGTGAGGGTGCGCCCCATGACGGCCATCTCGGACCTGGACACCATCCACCGGGACGTCATCGACAGCGCCACCGATAAGCGAGCGGCTATCGTCATCATGCCATACCACAAGATGCTCCAGCACGACGGCTCCTTCCAGTCACTCGGCTCGGCGTACCATGCCATCAACAAGCGCGTGCTCCGCGAGGCGCCCTGCTCCATCGCCATCCTCGTCGACCGTGGCCTCGGCGGTCACGCGCAGGTCTCCACCAAGAACGTCGCCTTCTCCGTTGCGATGCTCTTCTTCGGCGGGCCGGACGACCGCGAGGCGCTGGCCTACGCGACTCGTATGGCCGAGCATCCCGGCGTCGCCGTCACCCTGGCGCGCTTCGAGCCTAACCACCCGCTCTCCGAGGAAGAGACCGCCGCCGACGAGGCGGCGGTGGAGGCTTTCAAGTCCAAGGTCGGGGCCGTGAGGGACGGGTCCGTGCGGTTCGAGAAGCGAGAGGCGTACACCAAGGAGGAGGTGCTGGAGACCGTCAACTCGCTGTCGAAGTTCAACGTGTTCGTGGTGGGGCGGATGCCGCCGACGGCGCCGCTGGTGGAGAAGCCCGACGAGCTGGGGCCCGTGGGGAGCTACCTGGCGTCGCCGGAGTTCAGGACGTCGGCGTCGGTGCTGGTCATCAAGAGGTACGACCCGGCGACGAACCCGGCCAGCAAGAGGTTCGACCCGCAAGCGATGCCGCCGGCCGGGACGGAGGAGGACGCGCTGGACGAGGAGATGGGCAGCGCCAGCGTGGTGACCGTGGAATCCTCGCCACAGGTGGCCCCAACCTAAGCCCATCCAATCTATCAAAGAGTTGTAAAGTTCAAAATAGAACGCGTGTAATAACATAGATACTTCTATGAAAGGCATATAAATGTAAGGACAGAATTGTAAAATACACTTCATGAAAATATATATACATGCCCTAGACATAGCGAAGGAGTAAGCATTATCTATCACATCCACTCCACTACTCCTTTCTATACTATTTGGTCAGTAGTCACAACAGAACTGATCGACCTCCTCGTCAACGCAAGACTCTGGCGTATACAACTGTATAAAGAACCGTGCTGAGGATCGAGGTTTTTGTTTGCAATTTGTTGCTCTGATGACGAGCACGCGGGCGGCGCTTGCAGAAGTGCTATCGTTTTTGTTTTTGTTTTTTTAAAATGAAACTATAGAGATTTTTATGAGATATTCAATTAAATAAAAATAAAAAAACATTATTATATCTTCATGATAATACAAAGAAAAAAACAATGTTAAGAATTCAAGGTGCTTGGCTTAATACAAAGAAGATTGTCAATCACCGTAGTCGTAGCTCCTTACGACCACGCAGTGATTCTGTCGACCGCTGTGGTTGTAACACTTACGATCATGTCTTCTTGTTGCATGACTGTAAATCTGTAATCGTAACTCCTTTACGACCACGTCTTCAACACCTGCGGACACCTCTGCTCTCTTTGCCGTCGTGGTTGTAACTCCGTTTACGACCACGTCTGAGAACACACAATCGAACTCGATACTTTTCCCGGAGCCAAACCGCTCCTTCTTTTCTTTATTTCTTTTTTCTCGATTACACCAATCGCTATGATCACACCGATCACCACCACTGCGATCACACCGATCACCACCACCGCGATCACACCAATCGCCTCTCTTTTTTGCGATCACACCGATCGCTACGACCACATTGGTCGCCCTTGCTTTGCGATCACGCTGACCGCCTATGACCACGTCGATCGCTCTCTACTCCGCAGTCACATCGATCGCTTGCAATCACGTCGGTCGCCCCTCTTCTCTATGGTCACGCCGGTCGCCTACGACCACACCGGTCGCCCATTGCTCTGCAACTACATTGTCTCAACTCGGTGCTTCCCTCGGTACAATGGCTCTGCCCTTTTATACCCTGCTCTACGATTTTAACTCGGGTACGACTATGACTATGACTCAAACTCAGCTAGGACTATGAAGCGGACTCAAGCTCGACTACGACACGGACTCGTATACAACCACGATCAAACTCGTACACGACTCTGACCACTCATACACGACCACGACTACCAACCATGGTTTCTAAACTAAAAAACAAGATTACAAACTCTAACAGTCACCTCCTTAATCTTGTTTTCCCTCTTGATCACAACAATCTTCTTTCGTGCTTCCTCTTCTTCCTGCACTCCCGTGCACCTAAGCCATCACCGCTCTACTGCCTGTGCTTGCTCCACCCTGAGTCTTGCACAATCTGACGCTTGCCACGCGCTCACACCTGGATTGAAGCGTCCTTCCTTGTACGCCTTCCTGGGTTGGATCACCTGCTCCCACAGTCACCTTGGCTTCGCTGTTACCTGAGTCTCCCGCTCCTCTCTCTTGGCCCATGTGCACCTCCTCCACATGATCACCGCCCTCGTTCATCGTCTGCAGCGTCTCCCACGCCTCCAAGTCAATGCTTCACCCATGAGCCTTCGCCTTGTAACCCATACTCTGATACCACTTGTTACAGCCTTTATGACTGCTCTCAGAACCTTACGACCACCTTTTGGCTGCTGCGACCACCTTCTGTAGCCATACGACCATGTTCAAGAGGCTATAACCACCTCCGGCGTCGCTATGACCGCTCTGCTGGTTCTCTGACCACGCCGACGACCGTTATGACCACGTTGTGATCTCTCCGATCACGCATCGCTGCTCCGACCACGTAGTCGTAAACTTCAGCTGAAGTTGCAACCACGTTCACTGCCTTTGCGCTGCACTTTCTTTGACCACAGTCGATCACCGTAGTCGTAGCTCCTTACGATCATGCAGTGATTCTGTCAACTGCTGTGATCATAACCCTTACGACCACGTCTTCCTGTTGCGTGACTGTGATCCTAACTCCTTTACGACCACGTCTTCAATACCTGCGGACACCTTCGCTCTCTTTGCTGTCGTGGTCGTAACTCTGTTTACGACCACGTCTGAGAACACACATTCGAACTCGATACTTTTCCCTAGAGCTAAACCGCTCCTTCTTTTCTTTATTTTTTCCTCTCGATTACACTAATCGCTGCGATCACACCGATCACCACCGCTGCGATCACACCGATTGCCTCTCTCTTCTGTGGTCACACCGATCGCCACGATCATACCGGTCGCCCTTGCTCTGCGATCACGCTGACCAACTGTGACCACGCTAGTCGCCCCTCTGCTCTGCAGTCATGTCGACCGCTTGCGACCATGCCTGTCGCCCACTACTCTGCATCTCCTCTGCGACTACATCGCCTCAACTCGGTGCTCCCCTTGGTACAATGGCTCTGCCTTTTTGTATCCTGCTCTACGACTTCAACTCAGGTACAACTACGACTATGACTCGAACTCGGTTAGGACTATGAAGCAGACTCGAGCTCAACTACAACACGGACTCGTATACGAGTAATACGACCACGACCAAACTTGTACACAACTCCGACCACTCGTACATGACCAAGACTATGACCACGACTATTGACCATGATTTCTAAACTGAAAAACAAGATTGCAAATTCTAACAGTAACTGTAGCACTTTACGACTATTTTTACTTGATGTGGTGCATTCATCCTATGATCCAATGGATGGGAGAAGAATAATGGCAAAATGCTGTAGCCCTGCCATTATTGTAGCAAACTAGCAATGATGCACCCTCCTTACGAGGGCGTGTAACAATTCGCTTTGCAAAGAGGAAGGCGTATGTGAGTCATGCTCGCCTTCCCTCCAACACCAAGGCCCCAACATCAGATAGCGCGATTCCGACGAGAGCCTCTCCACGCTCGCACAAATGGCGCTCCAGCCGCTGCTCCGTCCACCCCCGTCGCCTCCCCACCTCCCACCACAACCGCCGCACTGCTCCCAGCCGCCACCACCACCACTCGCCGCAGCGCCGCCGCCGCGCTCCTCCTGCTCGCGGCCTCCCCTAGACCGCGGCCCGCCTGCGTCGAGCCCGACGGCGAGGACGTCGAAGAGGCCCGCGTCGTCCGCCTCTTCCAGGTAGTAGCTCCCTTTTCAGTCCCCACCGCATACCAATAGCAGCGAAACCCTAAGTCCCGCCCCTAACGCTGGGACGTGGTGCGCGTCTCGCTCTGCAGGAGGCGTCGCCGTCGGTGGTTTTCATCAAGGACCTCGTCGTCGCGCGGGGCCGGGGAGGTGCGGAGGTGGACGAGGAGGAGGGAGGCGCCAAGGTGGAGGGGACCGGATCCGGCTTCGTGTGGGACTCCGCAGGCCACATCGTGAGCACTTCAATTTCGGTTTTTGGTTCAAATTTATCACGAGTTTCAGAGGAGGGATTTGTGCACTTCGGCTTACTGTTTGATGTGAATTATTAATAAAATGGGAGCTTGCTGACATTGCGAGGATATGCTACATTTTTTAGGGAATTCGTTTGGTTTGGGGATGGTTTGAGCAAATATCTTTGCATGTGCAGATGCAGCCTTGCTCGTTCGATGCAAACTAGTGAGTCAATTAACCAAATCACAATGTGAGAACCGTGGATCGCTATTGAGTTTGTAGTTAGCTTGAACGGCAAACGTCGATATGTGCCACGGCCACCAGATACATTGCAAACAGTCAATTGAATCACATTGTGGGAACCCTGTCAAGAGCATTTTGCTCGAATTTGTGTTGTTTTGACTAGGCTGTTGCAGCACCTTCACTAAATTTGATTATTGGTGCTATCTGTTTGGTGTTTCATTAGCTTACCTTGCAGGTGCCTATACCAAAAATTCCATTTAGACTAAGGGTGATTTCAGCTTTGGCTGCCCCATTTGTCTCATAATCATTTAGTCATGCGCTATTACTTTCATGTGTGCCACCCAATACATTGCAAGAATTTAATAGATTTTCAAAACTTTGATATAGTTATATTCGTTTGGATCCTGTCATGTTGCAATGCTTTTTAGTAAATATTTATCTTCGCACTTCTAAATAGTATTTGTCTATAGAATGCATTGCGAGAACTTAGATTCATCTTGACTCATGTAATCTGTTGCTTGAAATTTCTATTTAATCGTTTACTTTGGTGCATCAGGTGACAAATCACCATGTGGTTACAAAATTAGATGGGGATGGATCTGGATCTCATTGCTGCAAGGTTTCTCACTGTTGTTTTACCCTAAAGTACTCACCAAAGGATAATACTTCTGCTTGTTTATGGCTTTTTTGGTTGAAGTGGCGTTTGTGCCTTTTAATCATTGCTTAATGGTTCTTGTAGGTGTTCTTGGAGGATTCTAGTGGCACTAGTTACTCAAAGGAGGGGAGGCGAATAGGGTATGATCCAGCATATGATCTTGCTGTTCTGAAGGTTTGGAAATACACCTTTTGTGGCTGTAGTTGTAGTTATGTGAATCTGGTTCTAAATTGCAATCTTTGAAGTCAGATTGGTGCTGCAGGTTGATATTGATGGTGATAAGTTGAGGCCTGTTCTGATTGGCACATGTGACATCCCGAAAATTTCTTTTAATTTATTTGGAATTTCTAGAATTTAATTTCCCTCCTCTTTAATTTGCCCTAGAGTAAGGTCTAATAAAATATGTGTGTATTTGTGGTCAAAACAAGTTTAATTTATTTTTGTTGAGTTCCTTGCATTTTCTAGAATCTATAGAAATTTTTTGGGATTTGTTTGGATTTTCTTGCTAATTTTTAGGCTTTATTTCTTTTTCTCATGTTTGCTGAAAATCAAAGACAAATATGAACAGGCCCTAATACAGGCATTGGCCAGTATGTGTGCCATATGGTGAGCAGGATGCAAAACTCTTTTTCTTGGAAGTGATGATGGAACCTACAAGCAGTAAGATTTGATTCACCATTCCAAAAATTTATGGATAATAGAGCATAGCTTGTTGCATCGCTTGTTCTTTAGATGGCCGAACCTTTTAAGGCCTGTCTGGATGAAGTCAATCTGGCCCAAATGCTTAATCAGTTAGTCCATTTTGGGAGATAAAGCCCAGGAATTAGAATCCAAAATGCACCCTGGATCTCTCCTGTGTAGCTTCTCAATGGGATTTGAGAAGAGAAATTGGGAGGTTTTTATCAATACCCCTTGGATTGGTGGTCAAAACTATTCTGGTGGATTTAGTTCCTTCGAGAATTTTTTTTCTAAATTACATAAATAGGTCTTAATCATATTAGAATTATTTATAGATTTACTAATGTATAAATGTGGCGACCCGCATTTTTACCGTGGGGTAAAAACGCCAGGCAACGGATTATTATTCGTTTTAGCCGATAGAACATTGTTGTAACACCCCACATAACCATATGAGATATTACTATGGAACATCATCGCAAAAGTGAAGAATAAATAAGAGCAACAAAAGAAATCACAAAGAGTTTAAAACTTTATTAACACTTTAATAGAAAACCAACAGAAGTTGGAATAAATATTTAAAACATAGGATTGATCCACTTCTAACCAAATAAGGAACGAATGAAACAACAAAACAGTGGCAAATCACGGTGCTGAAAACTCGAGTGCTCCCACCCATGCATGATGCTATCACTCCACTGACCTTTTACCTGAGACTGAAAAGAGCAAGTGTGAGATTTGGAAATCTCAGCAAGTGCCCAACTACGGTCGCAACACAAAAGTAAGACAGACGATGCAACCATATGAAATAAAGGCAAGCATGACAAGTAAGTAATGGACAAAAGGCAACCAACGAGTAACTGATATCGGAGATACGGTCATGATTAGGAGACGGATATTAGGAGAAATGTGTATTAAAGATATTTGTTATGTGACAAGTTATAGCAAGTTATAGCAAATGTGCCGGCGACCTCATCCCACATACTCGGTTATACGAGAATAGCCAGGCACAACCTTGTCCTCGACTGTATAACCGCAGACGGGGTGTAATATCCTGTGTAACGCGAATGTACGGCCCCCCGTACGTTACCAGGTTGGGTGGAAATGACCCGTATATGTGGGAAGCCCCGGCGTGATGACCTTTAGTTTGTTATTTAGCGAATTATCCATGATATAATTAGAGAATTGTGATTGAATTAAGGTAAAGTTATGAGAGTAATGATTTAATCTAATGAGACCAAAGAGACATGATTGGTGATACTAGGTGATAAGGTAGCCGATACGTCATGGATAGATTAAGTAGTATGAACTTAAGGAACTCAAAGTTGGCAAGGGTAAGACTATAATAAAAATTATGAGAAGTAAAAAGATGTGCTAGAGTTGAAAATGGAAAGACATAGTTTCTGATATGAGGCGATGTGGAATAATGATAAGATGATAGTGATATAAGGATTAACCTAAAGAGATATTATAATATAGCTCACGCAAAGTTGTCAAGCAATCAAGTTTTATTGTGTGATAAGTGATTATTAGTCAGATTAACATGTTTAATACATACATTATTCATGGCTCAAATACAACATCGTACAATTATTGAGACATAACATTAGGAACTAAACATAGCAGCCTTAATATCAAAAGAGTGTCAATAATTTAAACCTAAGTTAAAATATGTTCATATGCTACCCCTATTAACAATTTAAACACAGATTCTAGTATACTAATTAAAAGCATGAACTCTAAACATTAACTGAACATCCTAATTACAGAGTGGCAGGTGAACTAAACTAACCTAGATCATCATGGCATGCATACAATATTAAACATCTATAAACAGACAAACATGAACGATATGATAATAACCAACCAACATTCGTGATATGATATTGATCAGATAAGCTTTAATGATACACTAGTAGCCAGGTCACTTTTGCAATATAAAATTGGCCAGGTAACTTTAGTGATGTAATTTTAGCGATAGGATATTAGCCAAGTGATATAATGTAAGCCAGATAATGGTAGTGATGCGATATTAGCTAAGCGGTATGATATGAGCTAGATGATATTAACGATATGTTTTAGCGATATGGTATTAGTCAAGCACGCATGAGTGACATGATAAATAGACTCAATGATAATATGACAAGTAATCTAGAAACATGTAGTTTACGAAATGAAAAGGTCACGGCCGCGAGGTACTTGCCTTGAGCACGCTCGGCGGACACACTGCACGATGGATCCGAGAAACACAACTGCCCAGCTGCTCCCTCGACAGCTGCGTGAGAACCTACAAAGTGATATGGAAACCATCGACTTTTGATTAGTAAACGACAAGGGATAAACGACCGAAAGAAAATAGCAGTTCGGCCGATCGAATGGCCGTTCGATCGCGTGAATGCGCGTTCGGCCGCACGAACAGCCGAACGGTTGCGTCGCCGCCGCCGGCTGCCATCTGCTGTCGTTGGCGCCGCTGCCGCCGCCGGACGCCGCTGCGCGCCGCGCGCCGCCGCGCTATTGCGCTGCGCACGGCGCATGCATGTGCGCGCGAGCAAGCAAGCGCGTGTTGCGGCGGTGCATGCGTCTGCGGCTGCGCGGCGTTGCCGCCGCTCCACGGACACCGGCCGTGCCATTGCCGCCACCGAAGCCGGCGCCGGCCGTCGCGCTCGGCGTGCATCGGCTGCGGCTCCGCGCGCGGTGCCGCTGCCGCCGGCCGCCGCCGCCGCTGGCGGCCGAACGCCATTGCCGGCCAAGCTAACGCGACCACCGAGCCGCCATGGCCGAGCTACATGTAGAACAGAGGCGCATGCATGAGCCGCCGCCGCCACTGCTGGCGTCGCCGCCACCGTGGCTGCCTCCGCCGGCGCCCATGCAAGCCAACGCGAGAGGGAGATAGATGGAGAGAGAGATGAGTAGAGAGGAGAGAGAGAGAGTTTGCACCTGGGAGCTCAATGGTGGCGCACAGGACGCAGGGATGAATCCCACTATTTAAAGCTAGGGTTGATTTGGGTTTGGTGGTTTTGGTTTTTTTATTTAATATTATTTTTAATTTCTGGGTGCTACAATCGCCCTAACGAATAAAAAGTCTATCAGAGTGTTGTAGCAGAACAATAATTAGAGACAAAACAAAATATTACAAGAATATCGTCATGCAGGCTAAAGTTTATTACAAAGCTGCAACGGCTCAAATATCACAATATTTAGAGAAGAAAATGTTCTAACTACTTTTTATCCAAAAACGAAGATAATAGAACTACACCCAGTCATACTCGGTTCACCGAAGATAATTCCTAATTGTTGCCTAATTCACCCAACCTCTATATGGGGTGTTCGCTTTGTACTCATTGTATTATGATTCCACGGTATTCCATCCAGGTAGATTCCACCTGATCCTAGCTATTCTCTGAATTGACATACTCGTAAATAAGGGAAGATAATAGTAAGGGTGAGTACAGAAGTACTCAACAAGCGTTATTAGCAAAATGCACGGAATGTTTATCTTCTACACTTTTAGGAATATCCATTCCTATCCTCAAATCTCTTGCTCATTCTTATTCTCTTTTTCTTCCTCATTCTCTTTCCCATGATTTATAGAAAATAAAGTTTGGTTGTTAGGTTTTGAAGGAATTCCAGATTATTAATTTAGAAAACTACTGATCATTCGTATGAACAGAAAAAAACCCCATAAGTTTCCGTAATTCTCCTTTCCGGAGAAAGACATGAATTTATGATTTGTATAGCATTGCTCAAGCTTATATCACTTTACCCATCACTACTCTGATCCTGGTGGCTCTTAGATCTCTGCATTTTCTTCGATACGGTGCCCAGATTAGTGTACAATACTTTTACATCTATCTTAGTATATTATATCTCCATCCAGCTACTCACAAGCAGTAGCCTGGGGCGGTGTGCCACCTTCACCCAAACCTACCGAAAACGACATAATTGTTGGCTAGTGTGGTTTCTGACCCTCGCCCAACACCTAACTGCGTAATATATCGCCTTCGCGTACCCCGCTTCTGGTCTCTGACTAGTCCTGAGTTCTTGCGATCCGCATCCCCACTCCTAGCCTACTTACCAGTTCTGAGTTCCTGCGGCTGTGGATCCCCCACTCCGGTGTAGTCTGACTCTTGTGGGTTCCTCCCCTAATTAATACTTACCCATGTAGAAAATATAATAATCTTGAAAGAGTTACTAGTCTGTCCGTCCTTGGACGGGATGTTAGTTGATACGTTTGAGTATGGTCTGTTAACACAGATGAAATTTATAACTTCTTACATTCTATTCTTATGCAGAGGTCCCAAATCTACCTCTTTGTCACCTGCCAAGGCAACTTCTACCCACCTTCTTAATTAACTTAGGTGGCCAACTACTCCATCAGTTGCCATCTATCTCTTTTCTCTTCTCTCTTATAGTCTTTGATCGATTTAAATATTCTTTATTTCTTTCATGCAGGGTGATACTAGATTAATACAAAAATACTTATTTTACGAAATATACTCTGAAGATTTGTTCAAAGGAATGCTTGCCTGGACTTTAACCATATGTTTGGATTCAAGTAGGATCAGGTGAAGTTTCTCCTGTGGTTTGGATTGTCGTCTGCAATTAAATATGTCGGCTATGTGCTCCTAAAGTGAGGTTTCGCTCAATTTAATCCTATTGTGGTAGTCCTAGTTAACTCGTATTCTATACTCATCACTTGACGTTATTTTCCTAGCATTAGGCTGGGTTGTTTACTTAAAAGCTAGACTCGGTCTTTTGTTGATTTCTAACCATTTACCGTTGTGACACGATTAAATAGATACACATACAAATAACGGCGAACATTAATCCTAGTCGATCTCGTATATGCAATTATGCCTATTTAATTTCTCATAGATACGTATGTACTTATCTACTTTTCTAGTTACTTTTAGGTCTCAGGGTTATGCAAATAAATTCTTCCTTCTTGGTACCGGTGCTTTTCTCATATTTAGTACGCGTGTAGCAAGTTAAATTATAAATACAAAAGAAAATGATTTTTAATTAATTAATTACTTAATTCATTAATTAAACTATACTTAGGCATCCTTATGGGATCCATAAATTTTACTTTAGTCACTTGTAGATTTTTACAACTTAACTGCTATTTATATCATCGCATATAATTTTAATCATCACGCGCAATCTTAAATCGGTGCATACTATTTTAAATCAACACGTGCTATTCTAATAAGTGCAAATAGTTTAAAATCTTCTGATGGCTATTAATTTATTATAATAATTCAGAATACTTATTAGTGATTTCTACGGTTTATAATCGACTAATAAGAATTAACTGGGTATTTAAATACGCGATAGGGCGATCTAAATGGTAGTCTAATAATTTAATTCCCATGCGTATAATTTCCAACCTATGGCATCACTTAATTTATTTGTTATATCCAAGAATATTTACTAGGAAATTTATGTAATTTAACATGACTATCCAGGTTAATTAGGTATTTAATTACAACCCTAAATGATTTGAACGACAATGTACCGATTCAATCGGTGCATGCCAAATTTTTAATCTACTGATAGCCCTCTGCGAGACTGCGACCACCACATCCACAACGGCGTATCCTTCGGCCGCGCACGACTACAATCTGCGGCCTTGAGACCGAGCCCGTGACAACTTGGTATCAGGGCAGTCGATCCATTCCCACGACTTCTGCTACCATGGTTCCTATTGCTGAGTCGTTGGCCACGATAAAGGCTAACGCCAACAAGATGGCCAACATTGACAAGAAGATGGCGGACATCTTCCTCAACACGCATGCCATCTTGGAGAAGATGATTGCGAATCAGAAGAAGGCGTAACAAGAGCCTGCAACAACGCTATTCCCAGTAGCCATTGCAACGCCGCCAGAACATGTCGTGGCAGCGCGTTTCTGCGGCGCTGCCGCAACGATGTTACGCCGCCGCGCGGCCGTAGCATCGCTGAAGCTTGCCGCAGCAACCATGTCGCTGCCGTGACCTATTGTGGTACTATCGACGGTCATCGTAACCGTGCTATGTCCTACCACGATGTTGTCGAAGGCTACCATGACCCTGCCGAAGCCTGTTGCGGCCAATCGCATCATGGAAGCCTACTACAATGCTGTCGTGGTTGCCACCGCATCTACCGTGGCGATCGCAGATGTCATGAATGTTGCTGCATCTGTACGTGGAGGCTACAGTCTTGAAAGTCATTAGTAAACGTCACAGTATCTCGTCAATTTGGGGTCTCCTAAGGCTGCAACCATGGCCGCCACCACAACTTGAGGACAAGCTATTTCTTTTGGATGAGGGAGATGTCATGTGGGGTGGTACGTACGTACGAAGACGTCATAGACCTAGAGCTGATATGGCAGGATTGGATGGAGTTGTTGCAGTATAGAACAGTTCGGCTGCTTCTGAAGATTAGATCTCGGTTTCCTTTGGGGATACAGCAACACAGTCTAAAGGAGTCGTATTCAGATAGGAATAGAAGTTAAGTTCCATCTTTTATCCGTTTCGAATACAAGTTAGCATTGCTATATATTAGTGGTTATTGTAACTACAGGAGGGGAATAAAAGAACAATCTCTTCATATCAACTCTCCTGTCTCTGCTTCCGATCCTGTTCTTCCTGCTTCTTCTACCTTCAGATCTTCCCCGCGAATTCTCTCTGCGCAACGGCGTGTCCTCCGGCCACGCATGACTACAATCTGCAGCCTCGAGACCGAACCCGTGACGGATTAGTTAGTCATTTTGTTGACATGTAAATCGTATAAACTCTAAACCCATCATTACTCCCCTTCAATTGGCTAAACACTGACTAATCTTACTGGGGTAGACACTAGACAGTATACTCCAACTAGCTGCTGTGACCAACTGTAGTTTGTTTAAGTCTGTTACAACAATGAAAACTGCTATACTGCTTGAAGAGGTAAATGAATACTGTAGACTGTAATTCTGTTCTCTTAAATGCAGTTCATGCTGATATGACACATGCTGCCTTCTATGAATAAAGAAACTTAAAATGCATTTGGTATACGATATCCGTTCCTTCTGCTTGTTCTGAAAATGCCTGACTGCATTAACCTTATGTTCTGTAGTCATGAGGTCTTGCTGTTTGAGGCCCTCAGAGAAGCCTTGATAGAGGAGATGAAATTGGATCCAACGGTTTGTGTTTTTGGTGAAGATGTTGGTCGCTACGGAGGTTCATACAAGATGACATAAGGCTTGGATGTGATGTTTGTTGACCTCCGGGTTCTTGATACCCCTATTGCTTGCTGAGAATTCTTTCACCAGCATGGGAGTTGGCGCAGCAATGAAGGGGCTCAGGAGAGTTGTTGAAGGCATGAACATGGGTTTCCTTCTCCTTGCTTACAACCAGATTTCAAACAACCGTGGTATGCTTCACTATACTTCAGGTGGTCAGTTCAAAATCCCAATTGTGATCCGAGGCCCTGGCGGTGTTGGGTGTTAGCTTGGTGCTGAGCACTCGCAACGTCTTGTGTCATACTTCCAGTCGATTCCTGGCCTTCAAGTGGTTGCTTGCTCTACTCCTTACAATGCTAAGGGCCTCCTAAAAGCTGCCATAAGGAGCAAGAGCCCTGTGGTGCTGTTCGAACATGTGCTTCTGTACAACCTGAAGGAGAGAATCCCTGATGAGGAATACGTTTGTTGCTTGGAGGAGGCTGAGATGGTACGTCCAGGTGAGCGTGTGACGATCCTCAGACTCTCGTATGAGGTACCATGTGATGCAGGCCGCCAACACATTGGTGAACAAAGGATACAATCCAGAGGTCATTGACATCAGGTCTTTGAAGCCATTTGATGTGCACACCATAGGAATTCCATTACGAAGACCCACCATGTGCTGATTGTGGAGGAGTGCATGCGGACAGGTGGTATCGATGCCAGCCTGAGGTTGGCCATCATCGACAACTTCTGGGACTACCTTGATGCCCCCATCGTGTGCTTGTCATCACAGGATGTGCCATCTCCATATGCTGCAACTCTGGAAGCATCGACTGTCGTGCAGCCTGCACAGATTGTGGCCGGTATCGAGCAGATCTGCCAATAATTGAAATCTGAATACATTGCTGAGTAACATGTTTCGTGGATCTAGAAGCACTGTCATCTGTTCGTACTGTCACGTAGTGACCTTCATTGTGGTGGTAGACAATGTGTTTGTTCTATTTGGCGACACTGAATTATACCCTTAGCTATGCGTTTTTGGCCCATCTGATCATTCTGTTAACTTGGATGCTCCAAGGTAATTATTGTACCAGTCCATGTTAGGGTTTGATCATTTGTTTGTAAGCGAAGAGCTTCGGCAGGCATGCTGGTGGAGGATGTGTGATGTTATATGGTTCCTACTTTTGCTGATTTTAGCTTGAACAGTTGCAGGTATATGTTAACCAGATGCTGATACCCGGAGCTGATGCCATTTGATGAGGCGTACTCTTAGCATTTGCCGGCAGTATCGCGGATGATCTTATTCCTTCTGCTTGGCTGCTCTATTATTCAGAACTGTTGGCTCTGGGATCTGCTGCTGCAGCTTCATTTTGTTTCATCGTGATCTATCTGACCTGTGCACCTTACTCGATCTGTGGATGCACATTTCATAATGGATGCGGAATGTGCTTTCGTCGGCCGTTAGAGGGCACATCATGCGCTTTCTCAGACGGTCCGATCATGGATCGGACGGTTGTCGAAGGTGCGTTCCTACCGCGCAATGTACACCCGGCACATGTCAGATATGCTGCTGCTGTTGCAAGGCCATCACAAGTGTACAGGAAGAAGAAGGGGAACAGCCGCAGCTGCTTCTGTTGGAGACGGGCAAGCGCATCCTCGAGCAGTAAATGGTTCCAGAGGGCAGTAGGCAGTGGAGGGCACAGAAGGACAGCGAGTGGAAGGCAAAGATCGCATTCAGAGATCCTTGAACAGCTACTGCCATGGCCGGCCATGGTGTCAAGGGGCATGAGAAATCATGATTTCATGCATGGGGAAGGAGGTCATCCGGCCAGAAAAAAAAGGATGATAACTGACGAGTGAAGGCATGCATGCATGTGCAAACATATAAATTAGGGCAGATAAATTTCTCTTTGGGTTGGGTGAGTCATGAGTGGTTGTAGGAGTAGTAGTGAAAGCATCAGATCAGATCATCAGATTGGATTGACAAATCTGCGAGAGCGCAGGCACGACGCGACAGCTGCTTTAGCTTATTGGGAAAAAAGTACTAATACCAAATTTTCCGTCTTGCCGTGTAGTGTTATGCTAGTACTATTTATATATATTCTGGTCCGTTCATGACTGTATTTGGCTTCTGACATGCGTTGATTTTTTAATATGTTTTGTTAAATATTTTTTTGCTTTCCCTTTGTATTGCTCATTGAGATATAACTTTTTCCTATTTTTCTCTATTTTTCCCTTTTAAAATTAAATGCTCCAATCAAAAACTAATAGTCACTACAATATCTATTTTAGGCAAAAATCAATAGTCACAGCCAAAAGTTATAAGTAAATACCGTTTTCAACGGGGCAGTCTCATAGCACAAGAAAATACTAGTTAGTAAACCTATATAGGTGAGTTTTTAATTTATTTTTAAACGAAGTACTTCTGTAGTTCCATGTGAATTTCAGAAAGGGCTTTTTTTAAAGAAGAGTGTTTTTCACCCTATTAGCCGGTATGAAATTCGAGCCAGTGGTCTAATGGTACGGAGGCTGTTTATCCATTTCTTTTTTGTGTTTGAATGCTACAGCTCGACCAATTTCCAAATAAAAAGGTAGAGATGTTACGGGCAACTAATCTTAAATTCCTCCCATCTGCAAGGATCAATTGAAGTGATCTAAGGAAAAGGTAATCTAATTGTACAGATCAGCTAAAGAAATAAGCGCATGATGCTAAATATGAACTGTTCATACAAGGGCACCGTGGTAACTTTTTTCAAATTTAGCCTTTAGACATCTATTTTTATAAATCTAACCTCCCCCTAGACCTTCACCGGCCACCTGTACAAATGAGTAATAATTATATTTAATTAATACTAATTTAATGAGTGCTAACTATATTTAATTAGCGCTAACAACAACTGCTAATTTTTTTGCCACAGTGGGGTAGCTGGTGCTGTTAAGGTTTAGTGGCTCGACAGCATATGCCAATCTCCTATAGCAAAATAGGCGATACATGTCACCTGTCGTAGCTACCGAGGAAAGACTGGACTTTTTTTTAAAGACAACTATGTCATTTATATAAACAGCTCCTAAGTCTGCTGCGGTAAAAAGGTAGCAGTAAACGTGTAAGAAAAAGGAAAGTTACCATGAGGGATCACTCGTCAATGGTCAATACTGCCACACGTACCCCTACTAGGAACACCTGTCAATGAGTTCTATAGCCATAAGTGGGCATAGTTCGAAGAAAGATCGATCGATGGCGACAAAAATCACTCAGAGGTAGTGGTCGTGGAGTAATTATTCACCGCATGACAGTCATGAAGCGCCGAGGAAGGAGGGCCTGTTTGGTTGAGGCTGAAAAAAGTTACTTGGACCAGGCATATATCCTAGGCGTTCGATTTTGGATGTTTGGGGTTAAGATGTGTTGCCTGACAGGTATTTGCCTACGAGGCCTCCAACCAAACAGGCCCGGAGTCACTGTGAGATGGGTCAGCTTTATGAGAATATATATATATATATATATACTCCTAAAAACATGCACTTCTATTTTTTAAATACCGTTTAAATAATGTTGTTATATCTCTTTATCCTTTTGAGTATACTCTAACAATGATTATAAGATATTCTAAAGTAAGTTCTATGAAAAATTTCATTAAAATTCACTTTTTATAGTATAATTTATGTATATACTCTTTTTGTACATGAAAAATGGTATATAGTAAAAATAAAGATCGCGATAAATTTTTTCAACTAAATCACATTGGAGTATCTTATAATTAGTATATAACTATATTGAAAATGATAAATAAGTATAACATGTTCGTTTAAATGGTATGTTTGAAAGTTCGAGTATGTACTCCTGAAGTACGGTATATGTGTGTGTGTGAATACCTTTTACTGCTGAGTGTAATTACACCCACATCTAATATATCACCTAAATAAATTTGAAATACTCCTTTATTACTTTAGGTATACTTGTATACTAATTATAAGATACTCTAATGTGAACTACACAAAAAAATTGCAAGAGGGTCCATAATACAACATCTGAAAAAAAATTGTCCATACCACCTATATGTCTTAAATACTCGTATACTACATGTACATATTCTCCGTTTCGCGAGATACTCCCAAAGTTATGAGATACGGCATAGGGTGTAATTATATCCAAGAGTAGAAAAGAGGCTTTATATATATATATATATATATATATATATATATATATATATATATATATATATATATATATATATATAGGACGAGTGTTTCATGCACCACGGTGCCTAGGCACCGATATCAATACCCGTTGATTTGCTTTGAGATTATAACGTTTGATGTGGGTATCTTCGTATACCCATAAAAAGTATATTTGAGATGTCAAACTCAGAAAAAATTTAAATTCAACTTCAGTTTAACTAGTTTGAACTATTTTTATGGTATATACTCATGTAGTGCATTGAACTCAAAAGTAGTTCAAACTAATTTGAACTGAGTTCAAAACTTACTTACCATAAATATACCTATATATATATATATATATATATATATATATATATATATATATATATATATATATATATATATATATATATATATATATATATATATATATATATATATATATATATATATATATAAAATTACGTAGGCACCATGGTGCCTAGGCACCTACATCGATACACGTGTATGATTGATAATTTTTTGAGTTTGGGTATGAAAATGTTTTATACCCTTGATATATTTATGGTAAGTAAGTTTTGAACTCGGTTCAAACTAGTTTGAGCTACTTTTGAGTTCAATGCGACTACGAGTGAGTATATACCATAAAATAGTTCAAACTAATTAAACTGAAGTTGAATTTAATTTTTTGAGTTTGACATCTCAAATATACTTTTATGGGTATACGAAGATACTCACATCAACGTTAGAATCTAGAAAGCAAATCAACAGTATTGATATTGGTGCCTAGGCACCATGGTGCATGAAACACTCGTCCTATATATATATATATATATATATATATATATATATATATATATATATATATATATATATATATATATATATATATAGGACTAGTGTTTCATGCACCATGGTGCCTAGGCACCAATATCAATACCCGTTGATTTGCTTGAGATTCTAACGTTTGATGTGGGTATCTTCATATACCCATAAAAAGTATATTTGAGATGTCAAACTCAAAAATTTAAATTCAACTTCAGTTTAATTAGTTTGAACTATTTTTATGGTATATACTCATTGTAGTTGCATTGAACTCAAAAGTTGTTCAAACTAATTTGAACTGAGTTCAAAACTTACTTACCATAAATATATCAAGGGTATAAAACATTTTCATACCCAAACTCAAAAAATTATCAATCATACACGTGTAATAGGATGTTGGTGCCTAGGCACCATGGTGCCTTATGTAATTTTCCTATATATATATATATATATATATATATATATATATATATTATAGCGCTATTTTGCGTCTACGTACTGTGTATGCTGAAAAGTTACTGCCGTATGTGAGTGAAGTTACTGTCAAATACATATAGAGTTACTGCCAGTTATGTACTGTTACAACTAGCAGTAACTCTACATATATTTGATAGTGATTTTACTCACAAACGGTGGTAACTTTTTAGCACGTATTGTACACCTGTGTGCAGAATAGTAATTATATATAAATAAATATAATTACACCCTATGTCGTATCTTACGATGTAGAGAGTATCTCCCGGGTGTAATTTTTTCATATAGTTTACATTGGAGTATCTTATAATTAGTATATGAGTATACTTAAAGTGATAAAAGAGTATTTCAAGTTTATATAGGTGGTATATCAGAGGTGGGTGTAATTACACCCAGGAGTAAAAAGTATTTTTCCTATATATATATATATATATATATGGAAACATATCTAGTGCTAATATCTAATTGAGTACTAAGGTGCTAATGCCAACTTGGCCATCGGATCTAGTCCAAACGGCTTAAATCGAGGCCGGTGGTAAGCCTCCATCACACCTACGTAGTTTTGCAGAAAATACCCTGCGCAATAAAATTTCATCCCAAAAAGGTCCATGTCTTTACCCCTTGCCCCATCACACCTACGTAGTTTTGCAGAAAACACCCTGCGCAATAAAATTTCATCCCGAAAAGGTCCATGTCTATACCCCTTGCCCCCATCATCCTAGGTGGCGATGATGAGGTTCTATGGGTTGTCGATAGGAGTGGCGGTGGAACCGATGTTGGCGCTGGAGGCGAGCGCGAGGAGGAAGGGCTTGAGCGGCAGGTTGTTCTTGCGCACGGTCTTGAGGATGGACTCGGTGGGCATGACGCAACTACTTTCGTTGGTGAAGAATGCCGAGGTAAGCACGGAAGACGGCACAGTTGTGGACGAGCCCCAATTGGCATTAGCACCTTCGCACTCAATTGGGCATTAGCACTAGATACGTTATATATATAGACACACACACCCCTATATATATGTGTATGTGTGTGTGTATTTATGCATGTATGTGTATATATGTATATATTCCTATAATATGTCTATATATGTGTATACACACACACATATATGTGCATGTAGAGTATTTCACACAAATCAGAAATTGAACCGTTTGAAGCGAGGCTATAGTAGAGTATTTCAGTCACGTCACAGCACGTGGCTTTTACAGATTGAATAAGGGGCTGTTTGGTTGCCTGTATGTAGGTGGCTCGCATTCGCGCATGCAGCGAGATGGTGTTTGGTTGCCTGCATGGAGGAGAGAGCCTGCACGAGTGGATGCAAAAAATCAACTGGAGCCAGCCTGAGGAGAAACATGGCTGAGGAGCTTCCCTCCTCAGCCTGGCCACGCTCATGCAGCTGCATGAGCACATGCAGACAACCAAACAACCCCTAAGAAAACACACGATGTATCATTCCCCTTAATTGGCCATACAGGAGCACACAAGATTGAATTGGACTGAAGAGAGTCAAACGTTTACTCTTTTTTTTTTCCCTGAAGACGAGCTAAAAAGTATATTCACGAAGAACCACAAGCCAGTCGGTAGGGCTTATTGGATTGGATTCTAATATACCTTTTTCATTTTGTTGTATTTATCTACAGTCCACTATATATATAAATTAAAAAAACACTAAATCTAAAAAATACTGAATAAAAATAACTACATCTTTCTATTCTATTAACTGATATATCATAACCACTTAATCTCTTTCAAAATATTTAAATAAAAATAAAAAATTCATAACAACTAAACTCTAGATTCTCCTAGTGAACAAATATAACGAAAGAAAGAACCGAAACTCATTGGCTAGTAGACGACGCCGATACGATTATGGGCGTTCGGGACTCGGGGCACTTTTTTAATTCTCTCTTTTTTAATTTTCTTTCAATTGAAATAAAAAAACTCAGAAAAAGCTAATAGCCACTACACTGCACTTTTAGTCAAAAGATCTCAGCCACAGCCCATAAATGGGTGGGTTCTTTTGCGCTGTGGTTTTTGGCTTAAATTTTGAATTATGGCTATTCGCGCGCACAAGAGAGAGTACAGAGAGAGATGCTTGCATGCGATTTTGGTTGATACGAATGAAATTGGGACAATGTTTATAATTGAATTGTAAACCTTATCTTAAAAAATACTCAGTGACTTGTAGATCCTATCTTAAAAAATACTTTGTTTAAAAGTTAGTTACTATAGAAAGCCAAGCTGTAAGTCCAAAAGAACACACCCATTGTTGATAGCTCTTTCAGGTTAGTACAGATGTATACTTTGTTACTTGTTGACTAGCTAGGTTGAGCCTTATGTTTTGAATGGTATAAGCATCCAGTTATAGTCCTGCTCCAACTAGATTATGCCTTAAGTTTTCAGCTGTGGTTTTTAGTTTATGGTTGAAATTGCATTGTAACTACTGTTAGATTTTTTGGGAAAAAAAAGGAAAAACCGCTATATCATCACAACCAATGCAAAGGAATAAGGAGGAAAAAACAAAAAACAAAAAACCTAAATATTCTAAAAAAACCTAAATAAAAACTAACATATTTTGAATAACTTCTGGTTTAAATAAGTCACAAGTAAAAATAAATCAGAAATTGAACCGTTTGAAGCGAGGCTATAGTAGAGTATTTCAGTCACGTCACAGCACGTGGCTTTTACAGATTGAATAAGAAAACACACGATGTATCATTCCCCTTAATTGGCCATACAGGAGCACACAAGATTGAATTGGATTCTAATATACCTTTTTCATTTTGTTGTATTTATCTACAGTCCACTATATATATAAATTAAAAAAGCACTAAATCTAAAAAATACTTAATAAAAATAACTACATCTTTCTATTAACTGATATATCATAACCACTTAATCTCTTTCAAAATATTTAAATAAAAATGAAAAATTTATAACAACTAAACTCTAGATTCTCCTAGTGAACAAATATAACGAAAGAAAGAACCGAAACTCATTGGCTAGTAGACGACGCCGATACGATTATGGGCGTTCGGGACTCGGGGCACTTGTACGTGGGATACGTACGGCATAGACACGGGGTGGGCGGACGTCGTTGGCTCACGGTGGGCTGCGTCTAGGCAAGGAGTCAGGGAGCTTACGGCATGCGTGCGTGGAGCTGTGCCTCGTCCAGGCGGCGCTGCTCAGCTCGGTGTCGCGATGTGGGGCCAGGGAATCTGTCGACTCAACAGGGAATCAGTGGCTTGCTCTGCATTGCATGCTGCTGATGCTAGCCTACTGCTAGTGCTAGCTGGTGGAACTCCAGGTGTCAGCCGCAGGAGGAGCCAAAGTAGGCGGCGTTTCCTTGGCGCGCCGCAGCGGATCCTCCTGCGCAGGTGCAGGGCGCGTCGATCCGGCGTGGAACGGCCAGGTCATGTCGTCCAAGTGTGGGATGCCATGGCCATGGAGGACGGAAGATGCAACAAGACGACGACGACTGCCTTGATTGCCTCCCTTGCCGCCAATGATTTTCGTCTCGCTCCAAACGTTTCGCTTTCTGATTTTTACTGGTTTCAGCTTTTTAAGGCAGAGGCCACTAAAAATACATCAGCTTTTAAATTTCATATTTTTTGTTTTTTATTTTTACTTTTCCTCTTTTTGAGAGATATAACGATATTTTTATTATTTTAATTAAATATTGTAAAAAGTAACGTCTGCTATAATAAAATTTAAACTTTAAGTCAAAAACCGTAACCATGAACTATAGCCATCAGCCAATTAGAGTGGCCTCTTTGTCCCTGGACCCCCCTTCCCCGTTCCTTTTCTCTTGGCGTGATCCAGAGTATTGTTGTTATTTTGAAGTACTTTATTAAATACTAGTTTGATTTTTTCCCTTCTGGCCACGGAGTGGCTTGTGGTTGTACGTGATGAAAATTTAGATCTTTTAGATTCTAGCTTCTTTTAATAATTTCTATTTATTAAGTTAATAAGTCATAGTTAAAAATTATAAACCGTAGTATAAAAGAATAAGTCGTTTTGAGTGGAACCAAGGGAGAATCAGAGTTAAAACCGTGAGAATTTAAGCTCGGGTCAGAAGGGTTGGATGGCCCAAATGATCAGCTGTGAGGAACACGGTGGTGTGAAAATAGTTGGTCATGTCATCTGGCGAACACGTTGCAACCTATGGGGTCTTCTGTTTGAAGCCTTAGGTGTGCCATACTTCTCACGAGAGCATGGCGGTGTTTGTTTTGACCGAAGCAGAGCAATGCTGTCGTAATTTGGAAGCACTTTAATAGATAGTCTGATATATATTTTTTTGAGTGGGTTCGAGAAATCTTACCGACTGGCTTATAATTAGTAAATTTAGGCGTGTTTGGTAGATTCATCTTTGGAGTTGGTGGAGTGGAGCGTGGAGACCTGCTCCACCACCATAGTACTATTTTTGGAGGGGATTCACCCCGCTCCGACTCCAGATTTTTGCGAATCTCCATCCGTTTGGCACGGCTCCGGCTCCACCAAAGGTGAATCTGGGAGCTGGAGCCCTGCCAAACACGTCCTTAGTACTTAAAAGCGAACCAGATCCCAAAAAACAGTGCAATGCCATGTATACAGATGTGTGCGTAGTGCAGCAACCACAAAAATAGTGCAAAATGGTGTAACTTAACGTTGGACACATTGTGAAATGTTTTAGGTTAATTTGGATGGAGGGGTAGACTGTGGTAATTGCGCTGAAAATTGGAAAACAAATTAATTTTAGTGCCCGAAAAATATAAGCTATATTGAAATCACCTATGAAAAGTGGAAAGACCCAATTTATTTAAAATAAAAGGCAACCTCCGAAAAATTTGAAAATTAGTAGAATTAATCTTCAATATGTGAGTGAGGTAGGAAATATTTGAATGGATTGTTGAAAGAAAATTTCAAGATTAATAATTTAAATGGAAATAAATGGTACTATTTAGAAACAGAGAGTAAATGTGGTTTAAAAATTATGAAAAAATTTCTAACATGCTCGTAATATGCAACGTAGCACCAAAAAACTATGAATTTAATTTTGGGTACAGTTAATTTGGTGCAGTTAACAAAATAAGTCAAATAGGCTGATTTTGAGTTGAATTTCATAATGTAATCAAATGGTAGAGTCAGTTCGTGAAATTTAATATTTGTGTTGTGCACTACCCCCACAATCCAACAAAAAAAAGTCAGTAATTTTGGCTAAAGCCAACTTGCCCTATATAAAAACTTTTTTCGTGTGGAATGATTTTGCACTAAAGCCAAAATTGTGTATTTCGAGAGCCAAACGGAGGGTAACCGATGGCAATGGCATATAATATATAATTGGTTCAATTCGATGGCATATAATATATAGAGTGCTTTCAGAGCCAAATTTTAAAACCTGATGTTACTAAGTGGCATAGAATGATTTTTCTCTGTATTAAATGGTAGTCCCGTGTAAATTGTCTGTAATTAGTCATGTGTTTTAACTTGTTATATATTTTACTTGTAATTTGTTTGATGTACGTCACATTTTGAGTTCGGACTTACTTGATGTTATACTTTCAATAGGACATGACGTAGTCTTCAATTGACCCTGCGTATGAGCTGCTCGACCCACGCTAGGATGCCCGACACCGCTATCGTGTGTGGGCGTCAGGGTGGCCCCCTCCGGCCTTCATCCTCAGGCCCTCCAGAGCACTGGCCTCCAGATCAGCGATATGTCCCACTACTGCAACACACGGGGCTCCTACCCTTTGCTCGCATGTGTAAGATCAAACTCCATTAAGTTAGTTTTGTGATAATGACAAATACAATTGTGAGACTAATATGTTTATTTATTATGATATTGCTTAGTCTCATTTGGATAAAAGGTGAAAAACATAAGAAGTATGCATTCAATATCATATTCTTATCTTATTATATTTCTCGGATTTGAAATATAGAATGAACTTCACCAAATAAGTCAAACTTGAATATGTGCATATGCTTTCGCAATATATTTTTACATGCACATATTTAGGGAGAGTTCATTCTATGTTTTATGGTTTCATTAGTTTTGATCTAAGTTCCATTTCTACATATTAAGGATCTTTACTTTGAAACATATTTCTTGATTATATATAGCTTGTGTAGTTCATATATACTCATAATCGGGTTATCATCTAGTTCTTTCATTATATGTTAATTGTTGGATAATTAATGATAACCAGATGAATAAACTTTGCTTTGAAATCTTATTCTAAAGTATACAATTATTGTGTACATGTTATATACTCGCAATTCAATTTTTATCTCATTATTTGTTGAGATTGTCATAAATTACCAAAAAGGAAGATTATATAATCTAATCCCTCCATTATATGCTAATAATGAAGTTTGGTAATTGATGGCAATTGTTTTGTGGACTAACTTTTTTATGAGTTGGATGAATAGCTTAGATTCCATAAATGAGTAAGACTTGAGATGACTTTATATGTTGAAGATCATCAAGTCAAAAAGAAGATGCATCATGAGTTAATGCATGTCCAAGAGGAGATGATTATGTATTGATCATCAAGTCAAGTAAAGACTCATCATGTGTTGATGGAGGTCAAGTGAAGGATGCATCATATGTTGATGCATGTAGAGACGATGACCCGGACTTGAAGTATAGATGTGAGTCATCAAGCTTCAAGGGGATGCACTAGACAAAGGTATGACTAGCTAGGGCTGAGGATATGTTCCTACTCTTTTATCGGTCTTAGTGTTTAGTTGCAAGACTGGATTATTAGTATAGGTTACCATACTATTAAGAGGGGACATGTCTAGTAGCTTAAGTTTCATCATGTGTTGATAGCTCAACTTCACTTGCTCTAACTCTCTTTCGCATAAGGCTTGTATTTACGAATGTGTTTTGTAAATAGTTGAAACTCTTGTATTGAATCCTTGTAATATGGGACTATACAATGCGAATGTGTTTTGCAAGTGTTTGAAGTCTATATTTCCATTTTTGTAGTATGAGGCTTATATTTGTAAATGTGTTTTGCAAATGGTTAAACCTTATATATATAATCCTTATGTCATGATTCTAAAAGTGTGCAAATATATTTTGTAACTTGTTGGGAATCATGGATAATCCTTGTGTTCATATAGTTTGTACATGTGTTTTTCAAAATCTGTTGAAGTATATGTACATTTCAGGGAAATCAAAACTACCACAATTTATTCTGCAGTACTACCGCTAGTCGGAATTACCGGTGTTGTAATTATGGAACTACCACGTCTGTTGGTGGTCAGAAGACCTGTGTGGTTGAGAACCATTATGGTCGAACCAATACAGTCGAAGAACTATGTAGTCAAAGATCAATGTGGTCTAGAACCAGCATAGTCGAAAACCAACAAGGTCAAAGATCGACGTGGTTGATGACCTATGTAGTCGAAGATCGAAGTGGTCAAAACCAACGTGGTCGGAATTGACGCAGTTGAGATCTTTGTGATCAAAATCAGTGTGGTCAGAATCGATGCGGTCACGATCTATGTGATCAAAACTAGCGTGGTCGAACCGACATGGTCAAAACTGACGTAGTCGAGATCTGTGTGATCGAAACCAGCGTGATCGAACCGACGTGGTTGAGACCCGTGTGGTCATGATCGTGGTCAAAGACAGACAGAGTGTTCAGAGATCTATGTGATCAAAGACTAACATGGTCAAAAATCAATATGGTCGACATGGACGAGACCTGAACCAATGTGGTCGGAGACTAGCATAGTCGAAGACCTGTGTGGTCGAACCAGACAACGTGGTCGAAACCCAACGTGGTCGGAGACCAGCATAGTTGGAGACCTGTGTGGTCGAACCGGACAATGTGGCTGGAGATCAATGTGGTCAGAGATCTGAGTGGTCGAACCATCCAACGTGGTTAGAGATCTGAGTGGTCGAACCATCCAACGTGGTCAGGGACCAGTGTGGTCGATGATCAGTACTTTTGACCAGCTCCGTGTGAGCGGTCTGATCAACTCTATGTGGGCGGAGCGACCATGGAGGATGATGATGAGGAGTTCTCTAAAGTTTATCATCGACTTAAGCTAAGAATGGTAAGGAAAAACTCATCTCAAAATTACTTACTCTTAAATTAGAGACGAGGATCTTAGTGAAAGAAAAGAATGATTTGCTTAATGAAGTTGATAGGTTGAAATTGCCTTTACCATATGAGTCTTGTGAGCCATTTTTTGTGGATAATGATAAAATAAGAACTTTTCTTACATGCTTAAAAATTAAAAATGAATTGATTAGCTCAATGCTTCTATGCCATTTTATTCTTGTGCTGCCTTACATCATGAGCTTGATAATGCTATGTTAGAAATAAGCAATTTTATATCATTGGTTAGAAATGAACAAGACTCTTGTGCTAGCATGCTTGTTAAAATTAAGAAGTTAAAATTGAACTTGAGCTTTTTCAATTGTCTTGAGCAATTTGATAATGTTAGGGCTGAAATAAATAGGCTTAACTCTAGCCTTCCTAGCATGTGCTTAGAAACTAAGAAATTACTTCATAATAATTTATTCTCTTGCAAGAATTATGCTAGCTTATTAAATGATGTTGATGCTTTGTATTTCATGCACATTATCAGTGCATCTTCAATCTCTTGCACATCTTGCATTGCCTTAAAGATCGATTTTGATTTTTTGAAGAGAATGCGCGATGATATGAGTGTCAAGTCTTGTGACTTTTGTGGTGCTTTCTAATCTGAGATTGATGTTATAAATATTGATCTTACTTCTTTGCAATCGGGTTTGGATCCTTCTTATGCTTTTCTTGAGTCACTTGATATTGGCACTTGTGCTATTGCTTTGAATAGCTCTTAACTTTTGATGCTTGTAAAGATAAGGGTACTTCTTACTCACATGATAATACATCTCTCAAAGAGAAGTATCATTGCACTTTGTGTAACAAGGATGGATACATTATTGAGTTTTGCTTTCGTTGAGTCAAGCGCGAGCGTCGAGTTCATGTTGAACTTTTTGGAATACACATTGCCCATCTCATAGCATGTCCACACACGAGATCTTCATGCTTATCCCAAGGGACTTCTCTTTTGAGAAAGATGGTACCTTGTTCTCTTGGACCATGTCTCCTAGTAGACTTTTGTACCATTGCTTATTTTGTGGGAAGGATAGATATCATGTAGATTTTTGCACGATTGCTCATTTTGTGGGAAGGATAGATATCATATAGATTTTTACTTTCGACATGCCAAATGTATGTGAAGAGACCATGCTTCTAAGTCTCTACGTACGCATCACCTTTCTCATAGTATGAACACTCGTGAGCCTAATATGAAGTTTCATTTTGTTGATGGCTTCTTTGACCCTTTTTCTAGTGGTGTTAGATGACATCATGGACTTGACTATCATGATTTTGATGTTAGTCCATTTATTGTCTCAAGTGGTAGACCTCATTTTCTCCATCGAGGTGTACACCTACAGCGAGGAGGAGTTGTGAGTTCTTTTGCTGCTCATATTGGTTCTATTCTTGGTGCTTTTGAATAAGGCATTCACCACTTTCCAATAGTTGCACTCGTTTTTCTCATCGAATTGTTCACTTGCGGTATGCCTCTAAGATTGGATTTTCTTGTATGAACTATCTATTGCATCATGTTAACTCGTATACTTCTACTGTTGGTGTGTCCAAGTTTTAGATTTCCAAGTACTTGCTTACTAATCCTTTGGGAAATATGACTCGGGCATCTTGTTCTTCTCATGTGTAAGTACCAAGACAGGGATAGAAAACATGTGATTGATTGGGTTATGGTCTTTTGCTTTATCACATGATTGGAATACTTATTGGTTCTTCACTCCTTTAGATGGTCTCCAAGAGGCATGTGCTTTCACATTTGACGTTTTCACCAACATTGTAAGTAATCTTATATCTTCATGCTGTTATATTTATATTTGATCATGTTTGCTATGTTGTGCATATCTATGGGCTCACGTGTACCATATTGGCATATTTTACTATATTCTTGTCATGTTTTTATGTGTATTTTGCTTATATATCTATGAGTTGGCTAATTGTTCATATTTTGTGGATACCTTTGAGCTTGTATTTTTCTTGATATATATATATATATATATATATATATATATATATTAGCATGTTTTTATTATTTTTTCTTAGGTATCAATGTGTCATGTTATATGCATTAATTTATTGAATGCTTATGTTTTGACTTAACTTCATGGGCATAAGTTACCTATTGATTGTGTGTATTTGGAGTCAAGTATCATTATGATTTTGTGCTTTGTTGTATCTATCATATTTTATTGCCTACATCTTGCTCCTTATGTCCATTCACCATTATTTATACATGTTAGCATACTTTATATGATTTTTGTTTGTCATGATGTGTGCCTACATGCTGTGTATTTGATTATAGATATTTTGAGCTTGATTACATCTTGGATAGCCTTTTATATTATGATGTTACATTTGTTCAAGCCTATTTATCATTTTTGGTTTAGGTGTTCATGCTTATACTTGCATCCATGCTAGCATATGCTTTTATAGCTCTTCTTTGTCATTTGCTATGTGTGTATGGTTGGTGATTCATTGAGATGTATGTATATCATGAGTTTATTTATTTCTGCCTTGGCATGAAAAATAGTCTGTGTGACATATTTGGTAGCTTTAGATTGTGCTTACAGCTAGATATCATAAGAACTTTAGTTAGTCCACAAACTTTTCTAGATTTGATTTGCAGTAGGCTTTGCTGTCCTACATGCTTTGGTGAGGTTGAGATAGGGCTTGTGTAGGGATATGTTCTTTGTTATTTGTGCTTGTCATGCTACTTTTGTTGTCATGTCTTAGTACTAGATCCATACTTGTATATTACTTACCCCAGTACTAGAACACTAATTGTTCCTGTGTTTGAGTTATAGATTGTGGATGTGAGGGGGAGGCCATGTGGCTTGTGTGGATACTTAGGGTCTCTCACCTCCTTTGAGCTTGTGGTGGAGGTTTCTATAGATCTCACGATGCAGCTTGAATCAGGCCACATCGCCGAGCGATATGACGGAAGGGGAGTTGGAGCTTCTTTCTTTTCAGGCTGCTTTTAGGAGAGCTTACTTGCGTATTCATTATGTATTATGCTTTTGATTGTGTTTCATATATTCATGTGCTTTCTTGATGTCATTATACCATTTATTTGTATGGTTTGGTTCATGTTATGTTTTCTGTATAATTTGTATTGTGATATATCCATTATGGATACATGAGATTTTTTCTTATTGCCATTAGCATGCGTTATTCTAGTTTTATAATTTGTCATGCATTTTACTTGCTCATATGTGCATAGGCTAGAATTTTGATTGTGATTTTCATATATACTTGAACTTGGCTTTTCATCACGAGCTTGTGTTATCTTAATATATTCACTATCATGTTTTCGTGATATTTTACTCTAAGTATCCAAGTATTTGTGCGAAAAAAATTAATCTCACCAATTCTTTCTCATGAGACGGCTTGCCATTACACTAGGTATGATCTTAGGGGAGTTTTAGATGACCAAAACCACTTTAGCTTCTTACTTAGGGTGGTCGCATAAGTCTTAAGAAATAGCACATGGCTAAGAAAATAAAAATTATAAAAAATAGTTGAATCTTAGTAGGCAGTTGCTTTGCTAAGTTAAAACCAAAAATGAGTTTTAGAAAATGGCAAATGTGCTAACTTTGCTCAATTACAAGTGGTATTAAGTGCTTGAACAAAATATTTCAATATTGAACTTGTAGTACTCTAATTGATTCAGTTTGAGCTTCTTGATTCTATTTAGCCTTCTTGACATGTCTTAGCTCATAATTGGGTACTTTTAGATAAACGTGTCAATTTTGATGCCTTACTTATCTCGAAATCAATTTAAATGCTTTAAATTGTGCTATATTATCTACATTGATTATATATGCATCATCATGATCTAGACAACTTCGCATGCATTTTATAGCCTCAAGTGGTATCTTTTTAACTTGAATCTCACCTTGAATAATCTTGAAAGCTCTTTAGGTTTTGCATTTTTTGCATGCATACATATTCTCTTTTATGCTTCTTTTGCTCTAAATAGTATCATATACATTTTGAGAGGGAGTTTTAGTCCTTGATGTCTCTATTGCCAAAAGGGGGAGAATATGCATTTTGAGTAATATAAGTAGTATGAGTTGCAAAACATGCTAACTGGAACCTAAAAAAAAATGTCAAATGAGATATTTGAGCAAGGGAGAGCTTCATTACATATCATTTGCTCTCTTCTGCATTTTTGGTTCGTTCTCTTACTATGAAAATGGTTATGGTAAACAATTGCTCTTTTCTTTGGATCATGAGCAAGATTGGGTTTTGTGAGGTTTTAGATGTGATTTGAAGTTTTTATTAAAAAAAACTTGTTCTTTATTATTGTTTGCTCCATTTCGCACTCTGCCAACATGGTCATGAGTTCTTCCTTTTCTTTCTATTGGACAATGTGTGGTTTTTATAACTTCTTGCTTTTCTTTTCAAGAAACAAACCCATCTTCATGCTTTTTTTGGTGTTTATCAATATACTCATCAAGAGAAAGATTGTGAGACCATCTAGAAGTCACTCCGTGATTGTGATGAGTAATTACTTTTAATTCAGAGAGTTTGCAGAGTGTCACATATATATAATACAACACACACACACACTCCTACCACTAATATACCACCTAAACAAACTTAAAATACTCTTTCATCACTTTAGGTATACTCGTATACTAATTATAAAATACTCCAATATGAACCACATGAAAAAATTACAAGGGAGATCATAATTATTAGCATATTTTGTAAATATCTTCATATACACATATAAAAAGGAGTATGTCTAAAAAATGTACATACCACCTTTGAAAATTTGTTCATACCACATAGATGGTCTTAAATACTCATATACTACACGTACATACCCTCCGTTACGCGAGATACTTCCTACATTGTGAGATACGATATAAGGTGTATTTACATCCGAGAGTAGAAAAGAGGCTTCCTATATGTGTGTGCGCGTGCGCAGGGGCGGAACCAGACCTTAGGCTATCTGGGCTATTCAAAAGCCTATATAAGATCACATGTTATTAGTTGATTAGACCTGATGATGCCAGGGCTATTTCGGTCTTGAGAAGTATACAGAGCTAATCCAGCCCGTGGCTTGATCCACGGCTGGTTCCGCTCTTTATGTGTGTGTGTGTTTAGACGATACAATAGCAATGGCACGCACATGAATTTTGTAGGAAATAATAGATGATAGTAATAGACGACGCTTCCTGGCTCTTGAATCGCAGAAGAGCTGGGTAGCCCAATCAGACGCACCCAGGTTGATTGAAAACAGATCATGAAGCGGTTTGCGCACTAGTAGTAGTCAAGCACTGTGCCCAAGTTAGCAAACAGGGCTTGAAACGTGACAATAAAGGGGGGCCGTACTCCCCATGTCGAGAGATTAGGTTGCACAGCTAACATGGATCTATAGGCAAATTAATATCTCGGCAGCAGCTCGAATAAATCGGGCCCTACATATCTGCTTTGGATCTCGTGAAGGCAATGTCACGCACTGCATAAACATAGTCGCCTGATCAAGAAATGTCGACTTGTTAGTTGAGTTCATCCGTTAATGAACACTTTTGTTGGTCTCACCGGCAAATTAAATTTGATCCTTATCCACCCATAGGCCATAGACACTGTCTAAGAGTTGGTTCACTGTGCAACTTCTTTTTTTCCTTGTCTCCAGCTTTGGGACCCTCCGGCTGATCATAGCCAGATGAACACAATCTACAAATCTTGCCGAGTCCCAGTACATAGTACTTTGTTTGTATATTCGTAAACTGCGTGTGCGCATGTGGCATGAGTGAAATTGTAGAATGGGGTACGGTGAGTCAAAGGGGTGAGTGTTTTTTCTGGTATTAGCAACATAATACAGTGAAAAATACACTCACAAGCTATTCCAAAATCAAGAGCCAAAGATCGCAAAGACACTCAAGACAACAGTCTCACCAGTCTGATGACCGGACAAGGGGCAGTAAGACTGCTCAGCCAGTCAGACCACAAGTCTCACCGGTCCGACCGATATGGACAGTTTGATCGCTCAGGTCAAGACGGTTTGATCGCTCGTCAAACAGAAGCAGAAAAAACACGATACATGATTAATAAAATGGCTAACTCCTCAACCACCGATCCAATTCAGATGAAACTTGGTACAAATCCTTCCTAGAATGTTTGGAACCTATTTCAATCATGGATCATGAAAACCAATGCCAACTTTTTCAAACTTTATCCAAAATCAGAAATGTTACACCAAAACCGACAAAAGAGAGCAACCTTGATCTGCTCTTACTCGTGAGTCCTTGATGATCTTGGATGTGTTCTTACATGTCATAGCAAGTTAGATCACATCACCAACTCAAGCCAAAATGCCCTCAAGATAATAAAAAAACCAAAACCACCCATCTCTTGAGCAAACCGGGCAATTACAAAAACTTTTCATAGAAAGTGTCTAGATAAATAGGATTTAATCTCCAAGAGATATCTCCACCTCTTACATGTCCTAGGCATCAAAAGAGATCAAGATAAGATGAAATTCAAACAAGAAAACCAGTTAAATCAAAAGCATAAGGAGAAATCTATGGCACAACCCCACAGACGAAATTTAGATATCCATTCCACTTTAAAAGGAATATTTTACAGTTACTCCCTTATGGAGGACAAACACACAAAGCTTCTAATCTAAGAAAACCCTAACATCTCTTTCAAGACCCTAAAAGACCTCTCCTCTCTCAATACATACAAGAGTTTATATAGTAGAGGGCCTGGAGGCTCCTTACCTCCAATCAAACCCTAACAATCGTCAACTCTTAGAGAACATAACCACTTACAATTAGGAAACCCGCTAACCTACAAACAAATGGATTTTACACTCACACACTTTTACGCTTTTCAAAACACGACATTCACATGGCTCTAATAGCCCGATAAGACGTTCTATCCTCTAGGACGTGACAAACTACTTAGGCCACTGCCACGGTTTCACAAACCGTCTCTTCACCCGGTATCGAACAATTTTCTCAATTGCCACCCACCAGTCTTCACGGTGCTTCTCCTCGAAGCAACCACTACAACAAAGTCTATGATGTCCAATGACTTATTGCCAAAATTGTACGCCTGCTTTGAGGACCGTCACCACTTGACACTCAAATCCAATGGCACACCACATAAATGCATTTGCCTCATCGCGATCCTTATCTTTCTCTCGTGCTTCTCCGCTTGAAATGATGCTCCATCCGAACTTACGCGACCCTCCTATCATCAAGGCATCTCTCCTAGACTCGGTCTTGTCGTTGACCACAAGACCACAACAATCACTAAATGTTCTGTACATCAAAGAACAAGTAATCGTCCCAAGCACAAATGACATGCACTTGCACAATTGACATGTACTTGACTCTCATCAACATAATCATTGTAAAATGCATCACTCGACACTCGTGTTAAGATTCTCATAATACATTGACTAATACTTGCATAGACTCACGCTATGACTAACACTTGCATGAATTCCCGCTATAACTAACACAATTGAAACCAACTCAACTCGCTCAATTTCCTAGAGGTTGGTCGGATCGCCAGCCAATGACCGATCAGACCGCCTCAAACCGACTTAAACCTCACAGTAACAAGTTAGACCACCAGACAATCTCCGGTCGAACCGCTATTGCATGGCTAGTCACACCGCTCTTAAAAATTCTGCACAACGCAACGAGCGTCTCTTAGAATAAACATACCACCTACTAGAAATTAGTGACACCACATTTCCGATCAGGTACACGCACAATGGGCAGACCACCTTTATATGCAGATCAAATCGCTTCCACCTAACAGTAAAAATTAGAGAGCAAATAATATAAAATTAAATTTAAACTTCGACAACTAAGAAAAAAAATCAAATAGTCATAATATAATATGGAATGTCCTCCACGTCTCACGCAAGTGTACGTACCTCGTGTACTCGCTCTAGAGAATGAACTAGTACTTTTGTATCCACTGGATATTAAGGAGCTCTTGATCAGCTAGAGGGACCTATGTATGTATATGCATTGGAGAGGGTAACATGCATGCATGGACAATACCACAGAGCAAGTAATTTAACTAACCTAAGCAGAGAAGTAGAAGGTACACATCAACTTTAACACACCAAATTATACGAACCATTCCTATAAAAAAAATGGCACTGTAACTATGTTTTTCAAATTTAGCTCCAAACGATCCGTTTTCCCCCCTTTTTTCGAGCTTACTAATCTGCACTAATTACCGTTATTAACACTAATCACTACTAATTAGCACTGATTAATAGTCATTAGCACTAATTAGTGCTGCCGACGCAGTCCTGCCGAGCAGGTCCAAGAAGAAGGTTAGATTTAAAAAAAAACAAATATCCCGACACCAAATTTGAAAATAAAATAACTACAATATCATATATACATATAGTTCAAATTAAGCATGCATACGCATGTGTCCAAAGCGTGCAAGACTTGTATGCAGCAGTACCAACGGAGACGCCAGCCGAGGCAGCATATGGACAACCGCTACGGATTTTTATTTATTAATTGTACACCCGGTACAAGTACACGGTACTGCACGCACTAGTTAAAAAAGGAGAAGAAAGAAGAAAAGAGGGGAAACAAATCAGAAGTACAAAACAGTAGTGCCTCACCTCAGCTCAGCTTGAGCAACTAGCTGCCTAGAGCTTCAGATTAAGATCAACAACATGCTTCCGCTTGTCGTCCCCGACGTCGATCGTACGCGGGCGGTTGCCCTCCGCGCTCCGCCGGATGCTCGACGAGCTGCTACCGTCGACACCCTTGCTGTAGTCGACGACGTTGTAACGAGGCACTCCGAATGTGGCTCCGTCGGCAATGTGGCCCCCCTGGTGGTTCTCTTGGCGGGACCGGCATGAGTGCACGGGGATCGCCGCCATGGGGGGCGTTTGGTGGGTGGGCATGTCCATGTTGGGGGTCGCTGTTGCAGGGAGGTAAAGGTGGGCGTTCCACCCCACGCTCCTCTCCTTCTTGTGTGCGTTCTGGTGCCCCCCTAGCGCCTGCGACTTGAGGAACTTCTTGTTGCAGAAGAGGCAAGGGAAGAGCCTCACACCGCCGCCACCCTGGCCACCGCCGCCTCCGTCCACGCCACCACCACTAGAAGCAGCAGTTGCAGAAGAAGAAGAAGAAGAAGAGGGTGGTGGCGACGCGCGGCCCAGCGTCAGCGACAGGTCGACGACGTAGTCATCGTCGCCGACTCGTAGAGAAGGGGGAGGAGCCGCCATTGGAGAAGGAAGCAAGGTGTGTCAGCTAGCTGCTATGGCTTTCACACTGGTCTTGGTGGCAGCTGTGTGAGGAATCCGAAGGGGTGGTGCTTCCATGAGCTAGCTGAGCTGAGCTGAGCTGAGCTCTGTGGGTGGTTTGGATGGCGAGTGAGCGAGCGAGGAGGTTTATAGAATGGCCAGCAGGGAGGCACAAAAGGCAAGCCCACCACGTCCTAAATCTGGGAGTTGCAAGGGGCACTACGCCCAACCCCGGTGGGGTCCCCGGCCATAGCCACGGAGGAAGACGACAAGCAAGTTTGGTGCCTACACAACCAGAAGGAACTCAAAGATCATTGCTACAGAGAGAATAGTTGGTAGTGATCAATGTCATGTGTTGTTGTAGGTCAGTCTTGCAGCATCTGATGATCCTTAATTACTTGCAAAAAAAAAGCTGAGGAAATATATAGCATGGCATGGTCATCAAGTACTCAAAAACAAACTACAGAAAAATTCGAGTTCGTCATGATAGATGTGGACTCTCGAATTAATGGCGCCTTGGGATACAGGACAGCTTTAAGGCCCTGATCAATTCGGTTTCGGCTTTGACTTCTGGTTTATTTTTCACTATTTATAAGTTTCGTCTTTTTCTGAACTTTTGGTTTTTCATTGAGCTTTTTTGCCGATTCTTTTTTTCCCGTATTTGTTTGTATTATACGCAATGGGCTAACTTATTTTTTTATTTTTAAATTTTTTTAAATTTAATTATGCTAAATAAGTTTCTATCATTCTGATGCTTTTTGATCGATTCTGATGTTTTCAATTATAAGCCACGAGCTTTTCAAATGAACCGATCACCACCTTAGTATGACACATATGGCCTGTTCGGCAGGCACAAGTTTACCGCTTTTGACAACCGCCGCATAAGACTAACTTTAAAAAGTATTTTTTAAAACAGGTCTACAGGTTAAACGTAGTACACGTTACAAGTTAAATCGCAAGTGAGTATCGACTCTCCGTAATCTATATTTATTCAAAATTTTCAATCAAAACCATAAACCGCAGCCAAAAGAACAGATCGATCGCAAGTGAGTATCGAGCTAAGGAATTTTAACTGTTGAAACAACCTACATGCCACTTTGCCTGTGATTAAAGGAGAGTATAGTTCGTACTCCATTATATTTTATGACTTGAGTCCACATCATTTAGATCATAAAATCCCAAAATCGCAATGGCGAGTGAGTATCGAGTCTATCTCATCGTAATCTATCACACTAAGATATAACTAACATAAAATTTAAAAATTTCAACCAAAATCATAAATGATACAGCCATAGAAACTCAAGATGGCGGTGGCTGTGAGCTGTGGCCGATCGCAAGTGAGTATCGAGCTAAGGAATTTTAACTGTTGAAACAACCTAGCTGTCAGCTGATGCCACTTTGCCTGTGATTAAAGGAGAGTATAGTTCGTACTCCATTATATTTTATGACTTGAGTCCACATCATTTAGATCATGGAAAAATCCCAAGAGTTAGTCGCATGTTTGTGACGCGAACAATTTGGCCTAATTTACTTGTTCCTCCTTTTTTACTTGATTTATTAATCTGTACGGAAATTGACTGCTAATAAGTTTAAAATAATCTATATTGACTATATAAAACTATATTATTAAATTTATTTAAAAAATACTTTTATAATATTATAATTTTATTAATATATTTTAATATAAAATTATAAAAAATAACTCCCAAACCCGCACCTTGAGACTGTAAAAAGTATAAACGAACGGAATGAATATAAGGCTGTGATCAATATGGTTTTTTTTGAGTGGCTTATGGCTGAAAAGCACTGTAGCTAGCTGAAAAAACACTGTAGCTGACAGAGGCTTATTTAGCATAATTAAATTTAAAAATTTTAAAAATAGAAAAACATATTAGCCCATCACGTATAATGTAAACAAATACAGGAAAAAAGAACTGACAAAAAAGCTCAAAAAACCAAAAGTTCAAAAAAGAACAAAATTTATAAATAATAAAAAAATAAATCAGAAACTGAAGCCGAAACAAGCCGGACGTAAGGCCTTAGCCTCACTCATCGACATGTAGTAAACAGTAGCAAGAAAACAAACAAAAATATCAATAGAAGAATACTTTGACAAGTACGGCAAAGAAAGCTGGAAAATTGAAAGGTGATCGTTGTACGCGAAAAGGGAAGATACCGTAAGCCGTGTTTCTTTTAATTTTTGGCTTCTATTTTTAGTTTCTTGAGAAGTTAAAACGTCAAATATCGAAGCAAGACGATCATTTAGGGCTTATTTGGTTGGTGCCTAATTTTGCCATGCCTAAGCTTAGGTAATATATGGCTGCCATATAAAGTGTGGTTAACAAAATCGAAGCCACACTTGTGGTAAATTTTGACAAGAAACTGAGTCTATAACGTGTGGGGTCGGATGCTAAGAAAGTGTGGCATGTCACAGTTACATCAGTGAATCAAACAGCTACTTAAAAACTGTAGCATGCTTAACTTGTGGCTAGGTAACTTCTGATCATGAGCCAAACAGTCCTTAAAGCAGATTCTTCAAACAGTTTTTTAATTCAAAACCATACACATTATTCATATTAACTATGATATCAAAAATATAAATAAAAAATATCAACAACAGTAAAAAAACACTCGTAGAAAAACATCTCCTGCTCGTCTCATGTCCATTGTCCATGTCCAGCCAAGGAGAAAGAGCAGGCTTCTGATTTGATTGGTCAGGAGGATGCAATTTCCAAGACGTGCGAGGGTACGACACATGTCGGTACATAATAGGGAACCTAAACAGGAGCAAAAGGGGAGACTCTTCTCCCTTCAGGTACAGACCAACAAACTTGTTAAACCTACTTCTGCTACTGCTACTCACTGGCCTTTATGAGAGGGACCCATGCCACGCTCCTTCTCACATCAGCCATGACTCATGATCCGCTACGGTTGAGCTATGCTACCTAGGCAAAAGAACTTGGATAGACAAAGACCATACATTGGCTAAGCGATCAAGGTCTGCTCGGTGTTCTACGAAAAGTCACGACTCTTAGTCTTTGTTTACAAACAAAGGCTGATTACGTTAACAATCTCGTATTTTACTAGACTTGAGTAGGCAGAGGGGTTTTCTGAAGAGAGGGTAGCTCTAGTTGTCTAGCTCAAAATTCTGAAAGTATTTTGAGCGATGAACAATCGCAGGGATAGGATGGATGGATAAATGCAAGAAGAAGAGGATAGGGACGGAGAAAGAAATTTGGTACCACATGCTCTAGTGCAACGCATGCATGGATGATCCCTGGCTAGTTTGTCTGCACATCCTTTTTTCCAGGGCATCTATCTGTCCATCCATCTTAATCCCCTCAAGCGGTTGTTCATGGGTCAACTACCGCTGGAGTTTCTCAATGGTTGAGCAGCCACAAACTCTGCAGCGCAGCGCAGCGCAGCACAGTGCAGTGCAGTGTGTGCCTACGAACTACTGGTAAAAGGACGCATAGAGCATAGTCGCTAGCTAAGCTAACTCGGCTTTGAAGGAGAAAAGCAACGCAGAGTCATGTGGCTTGCCTTGTCCTGTCTGTGCATCCAAGATGGTGATGGTTTTCCTTGAAAAGAGGGCCTCGTGCTTTTCAGATGTGACTCATGAATTTTATTTGGTCGTAAGTGAGTATAAAGAGATAGTCGTATATAATTACCATCGATATAGTTAAATCAGTATAATATCTATTACAATTAATTTATAGATTCTATTTTAAAAAGATACTTCGTTTGAAAGATATTTACTGTAGCATAAGCATGGACTTATTCTTTTCAGCTTCTAAAGGCCCTGCTCGTTTCGGTTTTAGCTTATGACTTTTGATTTCTAATTCACTGTTCCTTAATTTCGTCTTTTTTATTTTTTATTAGTTTTTTTAGGGTTTTTTCTTCCGTATTTATTTGCATTGACCATGATGGGTTAATATGTTTTTCTTTTAATTTTTTAAAATTTAATTACGCCAAAAAAAGTCACCAGCAGCTATAGTACAAAATAAACCACAAAAAAACCTAAATGAGCAACCCCTAAAAGTTGCCTTTTAGCTTTTCTACAATAACTGGCTTTTAAACGGAGTATCTTTTCATGCCAAGATCTATAAGTTAATTGTAGCACACACTGTAGCGACTTCATTTATATTAGTCAAAATCACACGTGAGTTTCTGTTACTAGCCATAAGCCACAGCCAAAAACTATAGCCTTGTTCTTTTCAACTTCTATAAGCTGCCTTTTGTCTTTTCTACAGTAACTAGTTTTTAAACGGAATATCTTTTTAATATAGAGTCTACTAGTTAATTGTAGTACATACTATACCAACTTCATTTATATCCGCAAAAATCACACATGAGTTTCTGTTACTATGTAATCTCTCGTACAAATAGTCTAAAAGTCACAAGCCATAATCAAAAGCTAATAAGTTTCAGTCAAATATAAGACGAAGCCAAAAAGCTATAGCAATTGTTTACTTTTCCAAGCTTATAAGAACTTTCTAGTTGGCCCCCAACGCCTTCCCCAACTCGCCTTTATTTCATCTAGTGCGAACCAACTTTCGGGAGCATCCCATGAACCGGACTAGTTTTTAAACGGAATATCTTTTTAAGATAGAGTCTACTAATTAATTATAGTACATACTATATCAACTTCATTTATATTCGCAAAAATCGCACGTGAGTTTTTGTTACTCTGTAATCTCTTGCATAAATAGTCCAAAAGTCACAAACCACAGTCAAAAATCATAAGTTTCAGTCGAAAAGAACAGGCCCTATAAGACGAAGCCAAAAAACTATAGCAATTGTTAACTTTTCCAAGCTTACAAGAACTTTCTAGTTGGCCCCCAACGCCCTCCCCAACTCACCTTTATTTCATCTAGTGCGAACCAACTTTCGGGAGCATCCCAAGAACCGGACTACCTTGGAAAATTAGCGAGAATTTGAATTTCTGCTTTTTAGTTTTTCCCGATTCCAGGAATCGACGATCCATTTCATGTGAAATTCATGCAAATCAACGATCCGTTTCATGTGAAATTCATGCAAAATTTCTGGAACGACGTGCGCTTATGGATTCTATGGATGGAAAACATCTATTGCCTAATGGAATGGCCAGACTAACATGTAGTACAAGTGCAGCCGGACCCTTGTCTCTCGGAATCAACACAGGATAATTAATTGACCAATCAAGTCTCATCGACTGGGTATTGCGAAAAATCGAAGGAAAGAAAAGGACTTGAAATGTTTGTTCCTCCATACCTATCGCGGCAACAAGGAACGGGATAGCTTTGGCAGTCCTTGTGCCCAAGAACTTTGGCAGACATGGACATTAATATGACCACAAAATTGACAAGGATAGCTTCCCAACTCGACAAGAGTGAGAGAGATTTATGAGCAAGCCGGCGAAAGCCTCCCCAGAACAATCATGTCGTCGTCTATTCGTGCTCATCCAGCTCAAGATCCTGTCCGAGCAAGCCAACGCCAAGCAAAGACACCCCTCAGGCCTCTCACAGTTGCCGCTACAACCTTAAGGCTACGGAATTCAATTTTCCATCACGTTTCCAGACCGTTCATCAACTGGCGCCGCGCCGCGCTGGGGACCGTCGCTGGAAACGGTCTCGATTGGCATAATAGGCGACAACAATGCTAGGCAGCTCCGGGCTAGCTGAAAACAGACAGTGGCACTGGCAGGGAAAGCCGATCAAACAACCTGTCATGGCTCACGAACCCTACCAAAGATGCCCATTAGTGTCGATACTGGAATCTCATTAGGGCTAAAATAAGGACCATGCCACTGTCCATCGAATAGCAATTGTACAACTGCAGTGTTTCCCAAGGCCATCCTCCACCAGCAGCCAATAAAAGCTGAGCCCATGAGTTGACAAGCTTTCAGACGACTAGAAGATAGATCTAACTCAGATGCATAATTAATTGTAGGGCCATCAAACTCAGATGCATAATTAATTGCAGGGGCCATTCTTGCGGATTGACAACATGCTGTATAATGGCTACTGATAAACATTTCTTGCTGGTGGCAGGAGACTAATGTTCATGTGCAGCATAGGACCATGGGTCACCGAGAAGCCAAATGACGATGCACAGAGACAATAATATCTTCAGAAACCAGGAGGGTTCTGAAACGACGGGTTATAGAGGGTAGCGAAGCAACAGAAAACCAGAAAAAAATAAATGCCCCAAAGAGAGGTCATTTTTTTAACCGCCGAGGTACATGGACAGTAAACAAAACAATGCACACAGTAAATATGAAGTCAAAATGCAACATATACAGGGTCGGCTTCATGAACTAGAAAGGCTGTATTAACTAATGTGCCATGGAGGTTTATGTCTGGTGACCTCAGTAGAGGATAACAAGTATATGGGTACTAATCAACAATTATTTTGGACACCACCAATGTGACTCAATTTTAGTTATATTTTAGTATGCGCACAAATCCTGCAAATAACAAGCATTCTAGAAGCCTTGGATTTAGCATCTGTGCACATGTGATAACTTTGCTGCATGACCCGTGCTGTTTACATCCAAAACTGCGTTCCTTGTTGGCTGCTTGTTTACACTCACCTAAATGATTTATACCATATATCAGTGGAAGATGCACTCCTATAAAACTACAGCAAAAAGTAAAATATTTAAAAACATTAGGGCAAATGGCAAAAAAAAAAAGAGTTAGGTATGCTCGCATGAAACAAGAATACCGCTAATGTAGAAGGGCAATATCATCTGTCGAGTGTGCTGGAGAGACCCAATAGAGAATTCTTTATACCCGTTAGCAAAGGTAATTGCAAACTTTGATGTGGATCACTTCAACTCAATTAAAGAAATTACAGGAAAGAATGAACCCTTTGATGGTTGGGAATGAAACATAAACTGTTTATGATAAACATATGTTCACAACACCCCACTAAAGCAAGCACAATATACTGAAATTATCATACCTCAAATTAAAACATGCAAATCATTATATCAAGGAAACCATAGGCTCTATATCCATATGTGCTCCCTGCGGTACTCTCGCACAATGACTGGTACACTAGTAGGTGGGAGCTGCAACAGCAGGAAAAATCATCAGTTCAATGGACCAAATGACACACAGGCCATCTTAAATATGATAAGCAAAACAGTATGAATGTGATACACAAATGTGACTCAAAGAAGATAGTTCATCACTATTATAGCTACCTATAACAGAGATTTGAGCAGAATTAATGTGTGACTGGTTATGTGAAAAAAGTGTATCCACAAGAAAGAACACAATGAGATGTCTTTTAAAATAGACAGGAAAAATGCAAGAAAAACTGGATGTGCTTATGTGTACTAAATAGACAATCAATGATTGGATAATGGGGGGATTGCCAAATATTAAGTCGGACTAACTAAAATTCAAAATAGTTCTACTAATCATAGAACCATGAATAGCACTAATGCAGTATAAAGCTGTAAAGCATCATAAATATATAATTCATGTGCATTTTCACCATGAAAGGGAAAAAACAAATGCCCACAAAATAAAGAAAAATATGACTTTTGAGGACACCTAACTAATATCAAACAAAATAATTAGTATCAATGAGAAAGTAATCACAACAAAGACTAGATGGTTAGAACATTGCAGGTAGAAATGTTTTGAGTCAGATCAAGAACGTTAAAATCAATAGCCATCAGATAAGTTAAAGGATGCTAGAACAATGTTTGAATACATCATTAAAAAATTTCAGTTCTAATTAAACATTCAGAAACTATGAAGGACCATGTTCTACTTTGTTACTTCTTGTTTCTGCAAATGCTGTATTCATTTTAAACTAGCAAATCAAGTTGTTGTCAGGTGTTATGGCTGCAATTGGAGAACAAGGTAATGGCTTGATCGCCTTCTGGCCTTGCGGCAGAAGGCTCTGACCTGGCTGGTTTAACTGGAATAGTGTTCTTTATTGCCTTCCTCAAGAAGAATCGGTTACCTTTATATAACAGGTACCCTCCAAACAAGGAAACTCTTATATCATACTAATACTAGGACTCTTTCTTAATCCGTATTGCTTACTACACGGATACTATACTAATTATTGGCAAGCACTGCTAAATATATAATAGACTTTCCTAATGTTCATGACTTTCCTCATGCTGGATCCACTTCTGATTCGGAGCACCCTGCTGGCCTTGCTGCACACGAGACAGATTCAGCAATTGCCGTTGTCGCCTCTGACTCTATAGCATATCCAGCCGAAATCCTTGGACTGCTGAGTCCAGCCTTTACCGAAGCTGCTGAGTTCGAACTACTGCTGATTGGTTGCCGGAAACGACATGTATATACTTTACCAGCAAAAGCGCCCACATCACTTCCTCCCTCCATACGAAACAGCTCGTCCTCGAGCTTAGACAATAGAACCCAAGTAGCATCCGCAGCCGAACAACCCTTCCATTGAACAAGGAGCTCCCAATTTCCCCGATTGAGGCGAGAGCGGACGATGCGGTCGGGCGACGGAACAACGTGACCATGAACAAAGTCTGGTAAGGCAACTGTCTCCTCCGGCGGACCCCTTCAAGAGAGCAACATGAAAGATGTCATCAATACAGGCACAAGCGGGAAGTTGAAGACGGTATGCCACCGAGCCAATGCGTTCCCCCACGCGGAAAGGGCCATAAAGACGTGGTGAAAGCTTGGATGTTGAGCTTGATTTAATGGAAGTGGCCGCACGATGATGAAGACGAAGCCACACCCAACCGCCCACCTCATAAGTGACCCCACAGCGCTTTTTATCATGTTGGTTCTTCATGTAACTTTGGGGCTGCAGCAAACGTTCCCTAATTTCCTCCATGAACTCATCCCGGTCCTTGAGTTGCCGATCAATTGCCGCCACCCGAGTGGAACCTGGTGCATACGACAGCAATTTAGGAGGAGGGCGACCATAGACTACCTGAAACAGAGTCGTCTTCAGGCATGTTTGGAAAGAAGAGTTATAACAGTATTCCGCCCACAGAAGCCATTGAAGCCATTGTGGTTTGTCACCCACAAGACAGCGCAAATACATCACAATGATGCGATTAACCACTTCCAATTGCCGTCACTTTGAGGATGAAATGCGGAGCTGAGGTGGAGCTTAACACCAACGAGATGAAACAACTCGGCCCAAAAGTTGCTGGTGAATATCGGGTCTCTATCTATGACAATTGAGGAAGGAATACCATGGAGGCGCACAATCTCATTAAAGAACACACGTGCCACTGAACTGGCAGTGTAAGGATGACCCAGAGCAATAAAATGGGCATACTTCGAGAAGCGATCGACCACAGTTAAGATAACTGATTTTCCTCCCACCATTGGAAATCCCTCCACGAAGTCCATTGAAATGTCTTGCCAAACATTAGTAGGAATCTCCAATGGTTGTAGTAGGCTGGCAGGGTGAAGGTGATATGTTTTATTCTGTTGACACACAACACATCCTTTCACAAATTCCCGGACCAATTTATTTGCTTGCGGATGATACGTTGCTCGCAAACAATGAAGTGTTTTTTGAACTCATTCGTGACCCTGCCCATGAGAATCTGCTGCCACAAAGGAGATTCCGTAGGCACATACACATTGCCATCAAACAGCAGAAGCCCATCAAGCACAAACCAAGCCGGCTCGGTTAAGCCTGCTGTTACCTAATCCCGCAGGGCTTGCAAGTACGGTGTGGATGCAATCTCCGTGCGTAAGTCATCAAAAATAGCAAAGGTAGGAAAGGAAATAACGAGGAGTGCTGCTGCAGGGTCTACGAGCCAAGAAAGAGCATTGACAGTGGCGTTTTGCCGTCTCGACCGACAGTCGACAATGAAATCATATCCGAAGAGTTTGCTAACCCATGTGTGCTGTGGTATTGTGGAGAGGCGTTGATCCAGAAGATACTTCAAGCTATAGTGATCCGTACGGACTATGAACGGACGCCCCCAAAGATATTGCCTCCAATACCGGACTGCTTTAACGAGACCAATCAACTCGTGTTCATAAGCAGCCAATTTCATATGGTGAAGTGCTACCACCCTGCTGAAGAAAGCAATTGGTCCAAAGCCTTGATGAAGCACGGCCCCAAATCCCGTTCCCAATGTGTCACAGTCCACCACAAACCAGATGTTGAAATCCGAAAGTTGGAGGACTGGGCTTGGAATCAGTGCTGTCTTCAATGCGAAAAATGCCATGTCAGCTTCTGGGGTTTGGTGGCTTGTTGGTCGGTTCTACTGATGTTGCCACTGGCCTGGGCAGAGAAGTTGCTGCCATGCTGCCGACTTCGCCCCGATGGGAGTGAATTGGTCTGCTAGGCGCCACTAGTCTGGCGACCGGTCGGCCCTCCTCTTTAGTTGTAATATCCAATCTCCTCTTATACGCTCGAGCAAGGCTCATGGCCGTCTCCAAAGTTGCCGGATTTTGGAGCTCCACATCCATCTGCAAGGGATTACGGATACCGCTAGTAAATATTTGAACCTGCTGCTTCTCTACCATGTCGTCACAGCAGCAAAGGAGGGATAGGAATTGCTCTTGATATTCCTCCACTGTCCCCGTGCGCCAGAGTTGGATGAGCTTGCCAAGAGGATTGTTTCTGATAGGAGGCCTGAAGCGGAGATTGACATGTTCGACGAAACAAGGCCATGTTGGAACCCCCTAGCTGCGCTCTAAATGGAAGTACCATTGTTGAGCTACCGCGGTCATGTGATATGAAGCCAACCAAACCTTTTCTTCCTCCATAGTCCGCTGCCCAAAGAAGAACTGTTCACAACGGTTGAGCCACAAAAGCGGATCTTCCTTGCCATCGAAAATAGGAAAAGCCAATTTGTGGAAATGCAGAACACCCCGGCTTGCTGCAGTGTCCTCACTGTCATGCTTCAGGAAGTGAGGAGCACCCCTCTGCTTGCTATTGTCCGAGCCATCACAGCCCAGTTTCATCTTGTCCACATCCCTCTCCAGATTGTTGACCCTTTCAATCGTTGTATTAACGTTGTCCATCATCTGAAAAATCTCACGCAACATCTGCTTCTCTTCAGGCTCCATGGTGTGCGGTGGGGCAAAAGGCTTTGATACCAAAGATGTTATGGCTGCAATTGGAGAACAAGGTAATGGCTTGATCGCCCTTCTGCCCTTGCGGCAGAAGGCTCCTGACCTAGCCGGTTTAACTGGAATAGTATTCTTTATTGCCTTCCTCAAGAAGAATCGTTTACCTTTATATAAGAGGTACCCTCCTAACAAGGAAACTCTACATCATACTAATACTAGGACTCCTTAATCCGTATTGCTTACTACACGGACACTATACTAATTATTGACAAGCACTGCTAAATATATAATAGACTTTCCTAATGTTCATGACTTCCCTCATGCTGGAGCCACTTCTGATTCGGAGCCCCCTGCTGGCCTTGCTGCACCCGAGACGGATTCAGCAATTGCCGTTGTCGCCGCTGACTTTGTAGCATATCCAGCCGAAATCCTTGGACTGCTGAGCCCAGCCTTTGCTGAAGCTGCTGAGTTCGAACTATTGCTGATTGGTTGCCAGAAACGACGCGTATATACTTTACCAACAAAAGTGTCCACAAGATCAGGCTCATCGCTCATACAGTCCACTTCACATGTAAAAAATAATGCACCACTTTTGCAGACAGCTCGCATCTTTGTCGGGCATTATGGTACTGCTGTCTAAATCCGAGGTCAGTTAGGGCAGACAGATCTGGTTGTTAGGCCAAATAAGGCAGCTTTAGGAAAGCTAATTTTGTTTGAGAATGCACGAAAACAGCAACCTTGTACCCATACTGGCCCTACCCACTGGAATATGAAGAGGCAGCTACTTATACACATTCCCTAGCTATTTTTAATAAAAAATCATGGATGTAAACATAAAAGAAGTCTCTGCGTCCAATTATGTGGTGCACCATCTATAACTATAGATCTGCGAAACCTAGGAAATTCCTTGCTACAACAAAAATACATATTACCAGAACATATTCAGCTCTGGATCCCCAACCAAAAATAAGGGGAAAATTGTTTCATTGCCTTTCTAACATATTAAACCTCGATTTTTTTTATAGGAGGAAGATTTTTTTTATAGGAGTAAGACCCCTGAACTTTCAGCTTGATTGCAAAGCAAGCTTATGTCAGTTATCCGTATTGTCATCCACAATGCTGACAAAAAAAAATCAATATGGACATGGCTAAAATTCTGGGCCTGTGTTTGCTCTTTGGCAAAGTAGAGAGACAAACGTGTGGCTCAAAATTTAGAGAACCAAAGTGGTACTAGGTACTATCCCCTAACAAGTTGGTAGCTTGTTCAGCATATGATAGCATCACATTGAACTGATAGAAGCGTGAAAAACAACAGCAAACATAAAGAAAAGTTTACAGAGGTTAAATATGATTTGCTGATTTGCTCATAAGCACAAGAAATTGAATATGAAGTAGAAGCACATCTTACCATTCCATAATCTGTTATGATCACTGAAACATATTCAGAAGGGGTGGTGTCATACCTAACACGTGCACAAAATTATTTTGATTAAATGAAAAGTAAGAAAGGAAATAACCAACATCTATGGGAATTCGGGCACATACTTAAGATTCAGAAGTTGTAGATTTTCATTATCAGCGTAGTTTTTGAGATGACTCAAATCTTCCCTTTCAGGAACTCCTGAAATGGCATCTGGGTTACCTGAGTAAATAACATGTCATGTGTTATGAAGTTCCTTAGCAGTAAGCTAAATCAATAACTTATTGTACAAACAGCAATGAGAGCGTACCAAGTTCATTGGAGCATATAGAATCAAGTTGCACCCTCTCGTGAAATTTGTATGCCTCGCAGCACACTAGAACAGGAACTCTAAAAGCATGTGCAACCATTGCAACAGAAGCTGTCCCAACTCTGGAGTAAACTGCTCCATTTGACAATATTGAGGAAGCACCCAAAAAAACTCTTGTAACCTCATGCATGATGTATGAGACGGCATTTATGTGTGTATATGTGCAGCTGACCCCCTTTGCAACTAATCTGTGCAACAGTCCTTGTCCCTCAAGGCTTGGACGAGAATCTACCACCACAACACGAAACTTCTTTCGAAGCTCATGGGCATGTTCAAAAATCATTTCAACAACAGAGGATGACCCATATGTCAGTAGGACATCATCATCTCTGACTTTGGTAATAGCATGACTAACAATGACCCTATCTGCAACTATTATCTTCTCATTTATAAACCGATCAATGTCAGATTGAAGACTAGCTTTAGCTTCTGAATCCGACAATGTAAGCGGAAGGTTGGCGATCCTGTTCTTCAAAAACCTAATAGCATTGCCCATGCTCATTGAAAGTGGTCTGCACTCAATGATAAATGACACGTAGCTGTTGATTTTAGCTGTAAGATCTCTATTGAGAGTTTTTTCTGCAGGTGTAGAATAATCTTTTATTGCCTCTCTGAAAGCAAGAAGCATTGCTATGCAACGAGCATTGCCACCTGATATATTGCCAGACAAATATTGAAGCCCAACCTGAAAGCATAGGTGACATAAGATATTCAGCGTTATCAAATGTAACAATAATCAGTCCTACCAAATACTTACTATCTACTCAAAGAACAACAAACGAAAAGAAAAATGAAAAGCTGCTTAGGCCTATCTGTTTTATGTGAATTATATTTCAAGAGAAACAATAATGTAAGATGGAACAAATCACCATTGCAAGAATGCTCACAGCTCACTATACTCACTTTAACTTTATTCATTTCAGAGTACTGGTTTAGCACCTTACCCAACTCCCCAGGAAAACGAAAAAAATTAACACTGGTAGGAGTCATTATCACATATTTGCATGGGAGTATTTAATAATTACCTTGTACACAGAAGGATGCATTGGATCAAGTTGAAAAAATTTTGACTCGAGATCAGGAAGCTGAGTCCCATGCACATATTGAGGCAGGTGTCTGAACAATTCAACTCTGTTTCGGGCTTCTGATTGGTTGACAACTGAACGCCTCTTCGCTTTCTCCACTCGATGTACATCATCAAATTGCATACGAGGGTGGGGAGCATCTTTCTTTCTATCTCTGTCGGGAGGGCGTTCACCAATCTTCTTGTCAGAAGCAACTGGAGGTGTAACTTGGGGCATATCTTTCTTCAGAGATGTTTTTACTGTCTTGGGTTGCTTTGGCATTGCAGGACTAACACCAGAAACTGTGGTTGTAGATTTTCCTGATAAATCTGCAATTAAAATAAGACAAAAGGTGCATGTCTGAAACCTGTGGCAGAAGAGTTCTATTGAATGGTACAAAATACAACTCCCACCCAAAATGAGAACTCCTCATTCTTTCCCTCAAGACTTTGTTAGTTTTACCTCAAAATTTCCATAGGAACTAGTAGATGAAATCCAATAAGTTGAACTAGGTTGAGTGCCTTATCCAATTTCATGCTGAAAACAAGATTTTTTTTGTTGTTTCACTGTTGCAATGTAAGGATGAAAGCAGGTTAACTACCTGCCTCCTTTGCAGCAGCTTTGGCAGCACGCTGAGCCTCCTGAATAGCACGTCTCTCTGCTTTAGAAAGTTTCGGTTTTTGTGGAATTGGGGCTGGAGCACCTTCATTTTGTGTTTCAGTAAGATCTCCCTTAACTGATTCTGAAATAAATAACAGAAAGCAAGTATGTAATTGATAAACCTATGTATATGGTAATTCTTTAAATGATTTCAACAGGAATGCTGATTAAATCTTTATGTTTGTGTACTCTAACAAGCATGTGAGTTCTTAACACATACAAGTTAATCACAGAGGTCCTAAACTGATCCCACATAGCAAGCCATCCCCCAATCTAGATTTGCGCAAGAACACGGGGACAGTATGTATCGTTGTAACACAACATCAATAAATATGATAGTCTCCTCTTGGTGACCATGGTTGTGTGCTAAATAATGATATATCCATCATAAGACAGAGTTCTCACTAAAAACTGTACATAAACGTGGTTTCAATTTCACTACCTCTACAATCATATTTATTATCCCAGAAATTCCATGCTGCATCGCTCCATCATCACCTCTGAGCCTTTAATTTTCTTACTTAAGTCTTAACATAATACTATTGTTAATATCAGGCAGTAGCAACTGAGAAAAGGCTTAAGCAATGGAGGAGAGTCCTTGGGGAGTGACCTCAAATTGGCTAACGCATTATACTCCTGCACTGCCTCCTTGACAATCGACAGATAAGTTTCGTTGTAAAGGAGCTTGCACTCGGTGCTTATATGCGATGTCTACCGACTCCTCAACGGTTTTACCAAGGTAATAATAGCCCAGCAATACAATGATGCATAAGCGCAGGACATTGCGCTATCGCTAATTACCATACAATCTCCTTTTAGAATTTTTTTAATCTCATTTACAGAACTATTATAGCTAGAGGTATCCATCCCTAACGGTTGCAAAATCGTAGCAATCGCGTATCAAATAGAGTATTACACACATTCGGAAGCAAGTAGATTTCGAGGTCAGAAATGGCATACCCAGCAGGGCGGGGGGAGGGGGTCGCGCCCAGGAGACGTCGACGTCGTCGTCAGGGTCGGAGGCGGCGTCGAGGCGGGAGGACGAAGGCGGCGGCGGGGAGGATGGGATGAGGGAGTCGGCCCCAGCGGCGTGGGGAGGGGGGAGGTGGTCGGCGATGCGCGGAGGCGGGATCATGACTGGGGAGAGCGATCCCGGCGAGAGGTCGGAGGCAGGCCGCGACGACGCGGCGGGCTCGGAGTTGGTGACGAAGCCGACCTGGCGGAACCGGGGCTCCACGCCCCCGGAGGAGGAGCGCGGCGGCCTGCGGAGATCCATCGCCTCGCCGGCGGCAGCGCGAGCTCGAGGGTTGGGGTTTTGGAATTGGAGTAGGCACGAGCCGAGTCGTCGCGAGGAGAGGCGGGCGGAAGCGGAAGCGATGGATTGGGTCGTGTGGCGTCGGGATCCTCTGCGCGCGGACGGAGACGGCGGGATCTTCCTGTGGTATGCACATACAGGCCCAGCCCATTAAAGCTTCTCGCTCATTTCCAACGGGTTACATCCAACCTTGCAAAGTTCATATGGCCCATATATGGTTCGAATTAACAAGAGATGGAATGGAAATAACAAAAAAAAGGACGAATAGTGTTCATGCATTTTCTGTAAAATGTATGATCCCAAGCGTCGATTTTCTGATCCAATGGTCTGCATACACAGGCAAATTAAACTGTGAAACTTACTCCATGTATGCTGGAAACCGAGCCCCCACGTGTATAGCCCTGTTCAATTTGGCTGTGACTTTTGTTTTTTTTTTACCTGAAATAGCACTATAGTAGCAGGAGGTGTTCAATTAGCCTATTAGTTTTTGGCTTTTATGCTGAGCTGATTTTTGAAGTGTGGTATTGGAGGCGTAAAGAGGTTGCATATAACGAAATCATTGAAAAACATTGTGCCCATGTTCACGTACTGAGTAACTTACAAAATATGCATGTGGCAAGTGCATTCTTCTAATGTATATAAAAGCATAATCGGTGTAGCACGTATGTCATGCCACCAATGACGCTACAAACACGTCATGTGTCATGTCTATATCCATAGCTTGTTCACCATGTGCAACATGGTTTGCAGGGCCTTGTGCTAGACCTGGATCCCCTCCATGCTGCTCTAGTAGGTCTGCTGCCTGCAATTCATAGTCTAAAATAAAGTTGTGTAACACCATCATTGCAAGAAATTATGGTTTTCTGACTTTGTGCGTCTTAGCTAGGAATGTTGTCCAAAATACTCCACTTCATCTTACACATGCCAAAAGCATGCTCAACAACGTTGTGCATAGAGGAAAAATGGAAGATAAATACCTCCTACATCCCCTCAGGCCGACTACTATTTTGAAACTCTGAAATATGGTACCTTTGGTTCTGATAAGGAGCTAGGTGGAATAAGGAACTATTCTTTATGTTTTGTGAGTGTTTCCAGGACGCTTGTGTCATACACATGATCCGGGTCATCCGACACACACAAAGTGAAATGGGCATCGAAGTCACATAATGTGAGCACATTCTGACAAATGTACCTATGCCTGTTGAAATGCCTAGCACGCTCCTTGAATGGAACCTTAATTTGCACATGGGTCCCATCGATTGCTCCGATGCAATTACGGAAGTGCGAATAGAACATCTGGATGCATAGTTTGAAAAGTTGGATCAGCAAGTGTTAATGTTTGTAGTAGCCAATCTATTCACGCACTTGAGCACTGTGTAATCTTTCTGCTGATGATTCTTGCTGAGTGCTCAATCTAATTGAATTGAGGCGTGCCACAGGTCCACAGGAACAAAGTAAGTGCTTCTCTGGAGCAAACTTGTATAGTAGATTGTAGGCCATAATTGGCAACCAGCATGTCATGCAACCTATCAAATGCGCCACAGGTCCACAGAAGCAAAGTAAGTGCTTCTCTAGAGCAAACTTGTATAGTAGATTGTAGGCCATAGCTGGCAACCAGCATGTCGTGTAACTAATCAAACACTGACCTTCGTATCTTGAACATATCATAGCATCGCTGATCATCGGCAAGTTGTTGTTCTACCCATTGAATCCCGATCATGAACAAAATTCTCGGTAGGGGCCTACTCGACGAGCTTGCATTATCGTTTGTGCACGTGAAGGCGACATAGGCCAGTAGTGCGAAGGAGCCAATGAAAACATATTCGTCATCATTGCTTCCACCGGTCGACCCTATCACGCACATCTTTTCACGAAACGATTAATGGATAGATGTTCAGTGGCCGACGAAATGAATATCTAAAACATAATAGTATTCAAGTAACCGAAAGAAATAATATGAACTATGGACTGAATCTGAGAAAACTAACTCAAGTCCAAAACAATAGTGCATAACATTACAGTACATGACACAACAACTCAAGTTAACAATTGAAAATAGAATGTGCAACATGGAACAACGGCAAAAACATAGACCACCCAAACAAGGATGAGATTTCTCAAGGCATGTTCCTCAAACGGTCCCAAGTCCTCTTGATCCAATGGAGCCATCCCTTTTTTGTTTTCATTCTTAGGAAGCTGTAAATAACATTCTTTCTTCGTGAATAGTTGAATGGCATAGTAATGCTCATCAGTGTCCTCTCCAACCCCAGCCTCTTCGACGATTGCCATTAGTCGAGACAACTCCTCTTTCGTTAGGTTACGCATAGGGAAGTCGAGTACATACCGAACGCATGAGTTGTTGTGGTGTGCACCTTCTCGCACAAGTCGATGAGGTGCTTGAGCTTGGTGTCAAGGCCAATAATCATTCCCGTTTTGCTGTCGATGCACGCTTGCCTAGGGATGGCCCTACGTGTCACCTTGCAAGGCGGTCCTGAAGATGTCCTCTTCATTCTTCAACAGCAATGCGTTTGCATCGGGCATGAACATGCGCTCGGTCACGCGTGTCATGGTGTTGAACATGATTTCCATGAGGTCTTCATTTTCGAGTGGTCCTTTCTTGAACTTGAGCATGGAGGGCCCTACAAAAAGTAGAAAATTTGACATATATCAAATGGGCGATAGATCGTAGTGCGGATAAAATGAAAGTAAGAAGAAACGAATGTTACAAGGGCATGCACTGTGGTTGCCTACGCCCACCACCAGTCGTTGGCAGTGATGGAGCCAAGTTCTGGATTGACCCATGTGTGTAATCATGTTTTAGGTTGTCCCACTTATTCTTCATTTGCTTTCAAAGGTATGTGTGGTCGGTGCGCTCAACGAACTTACGGTAAAGGTTGTCGTAATCCATCGTGTTGAGACACCCGAAAGGACGGTTGTGTGCGATGACCTCCTCCACACATATCTCAAAGAAAACATGTGTGCAGTCCACGCCCCACATAGCCACGGCCTTGTCCATCTGCACTAATGTGAAAGAAGCTATTCCGACCAAGAAATCAAGAAACTGACATCACATGCCATGTAGAACAAAGCCGAGCAACAAAAGCGATTCTCAACAAATCAAACTGAGAAATAACATTATCAGCAATACAAAACAACAACCCATGCTAACATGAAGAAATAACAAATCAGAGGTTATAAACAACATGCCCAGCAAATTGAAATCATGAACTCGAAAGCAACATTGATGAACCTCACCGCGACGGGGGAGCCAAAGGTGGGGATGAAGGTCACTGCAATGGGGAGCCGAAGGCAGGAACGGGGGACCTGGAAACGAAGCTAGAGCGCACGGGAGAGAGCTATTTCACCAGATCCAATGGAGACAACAAAGTTGGGGGCGGTGGATAGTGCGGGCGAGCGAGCATGATAGGAGTGGGGAAAGGTGACAAGAGAAAGTGTGAGGGAGCAAAGTGTCAGTGATCCCTTGAGCCTTATCCATTTGCTCATGTGTTGCTGGCTACAATCGCATGCTAATGACTTCCAGCAGCTACGGCACAAGTCGCACCGTTCTAACCTGTGTTCGCGTCCGGCTTCAGGATCGTAATTGGCATGCCCTTGCATGCACATCAACTTATTCTTGCAAAATCAGCTCTCACCTAGAGGAGTAGCTTTTAGACTCCTAGATGCTAGCACAAACTGAACTAATACCAACCTTCACTACTCTTTGTGCACGATGCCAACTTTCACGTACACCAACCATATTTTATCCTTACTTTTCTAGCTAGCTATGCATGACAAGATGTTACATATGCCCCATATATGGGGATGCAAATAGATTGAATACAGACGGATAATGTTTTTACCATATTTGTTTTCATTTTTTTCTCAGATGCGAATATGAATACGGATACCTCGGATATGAATACAAATACGAATAATATTGAATATAGATATGGAGCGAATACGAATTGAAACGAATACAGTCACAAATATTTAAAACCCCTTAAACTATACATCTACATCGAAAATCAATGAAAACTCATAAATAGTTTTTCTTGTCAAAACATTCATAAAATTTAAACAAGCATAAGTATTTTCTTCCACAATAGAAATATAATCGATAGTTGATCAGTACATAGCATAAGTACCAGCAACATATAATTCATAGAGTACACATGATAGTAATTTGAACAAGCATAAGAACATACCATAGATACTAACACACATACTATTCAGGCCTGTACTACATAAGTCCAGTGTTAGTGCACTAAAACAATCAATTAATCAAGCAAGTTTGCATGCTGCCTGCACAAAGATCGATGTTGATTAGTACTAGCATATACTTAATATGTTTTCTAAAACCATTTTCTTTCATATTAATTTGTTTCTAGGATAAGATATATAGACATGAAGGAGACTGCAAGATCATATACATGAGTTGATATATCTTGTGTTGTGTCATTTCTTTCATTGTATATATAGCTGGACGAATGATTAAGAAATTGTGGTGATTAAAATCATCTCATTTGTTGGCTTAAATTACGTGCTTTTCCGAAGATAATCGCATCACATTCTAATTAACCTAATCCGCGGGAGTATTATTGTGTACTAGCTCCTGGCAAAGAAATATTTCTATAATGTTGACCTAGTACTCGTTTAGTGCATTGTGTTTGGTGCTTCATAGTTAATTAAATTGGAAATGGTTACAATTTTCTACTTATTAATTGGAGGTATTAGGACAATTAACAAAATTTGAGTTGAATAGAGACCATCTGAACACGTCGGAACAGGGATACAGAGACATATAAATATAGCAACACCAATTTTGAGGGGAGGTGGCACTGCCCTAATGGAGTAATGGGCCTAATGGCTGATGGCAGCACAGGTAGTGGTTCTGTGCCCTTAACTCCTTACTATAGAAGAACTAGCAGTGGCCGGCACTACTAGCCCAGTGGCCAGTGGGCTAGATATCCGGCAACCCTAATCCTCGAATAGTCCGATTTTGTATTCATATTCGATGGATAGTGCGCTATTGTATTCGTATTCATTTTCGAAAAAAATATATCAGTATTCATTTCTGATCCGAACTATCTGAGCCGAATCATTCCGTATTCAAAAATTGTTTGGATCAGTCGAAAACTATTTGATCCGTTGTAGGTTCACCCCACGGTCTCACCCCACCAGTTTTCAGATGCAAAATCGAAGGAGGGTCAAATGGAGAGTGTGCACTTGATTGGCGATCGATGGCGCGAGGAGCGCGGGGAAGGGGAAGCTAGGTAGGCAGGCAACGACAGGCCACTGGGCCATGCGGTGCGAGGAAGTTGCCTCAAGCCTAGGGCGACAGCTGGGAGGCAGGAGACAAACCTAACGTAGCGCGAACCATGCAATCATGCAGGGAGCCGGTAAGGAGCAGAGGAGCCCGCGTGGGCTGCGGGTTAGCAGGCCGCGGGGATTAGCTTGAACCGTTGGCACCGTTCAGCGAGGTGAGGTCGCCACCTAGTAGCGCCAGGACCAGGAAAGACTGAGAGAGAGGCGAGATAGGTAGGCCAGGGTGAGCCGAAGCACAAGGAACTGAGGGGGAGTAGAAGTTCTTACCTTCTTGGTATGTCTTTTATATGGTTTCTAATAAGAATTTTAGAATTGATGTACTTATGGTTTCTGATTACTTTTTATGATTTATGAATTATAATGACTCGTTGTAGTTATGAATTTATGTATTCCATAGATAATTTACGAGTAGAAATTTAGAATTTAGACAGTAATCTAGAGTTCTAATCATCTAGACTATTAGTATCTAGTTGTATTTTGTGTAGTGATGAATTTTACAATTTGTTGATAGATTTGCAATAATTTGAATTATTGATTTGCATCTCTTCTATTTATGTATGAATTTGAACTGTACAAGAGTTAAATATTATGTTTGTGTCAATTTAACTTAGTCATTTAACCACTTTTTATTTTTTTTTTGTTCCGGCTTCACCACTAACAAATTGCTGCTTGTTCTAAACCACACACATAAAAAAATATCTGCTGGCTAGAACTCAAGATGCATGTTCTTTTCGCCTGGCTGCTGCACTATCGACAAGAATTTTGCAGGATTTCGGACGAAGTACATTTTTTTTAAAAAAAAATCGACATTTGTGAGGTTGCATGTGATGTTCTAGAAACCGTAATTAAGCACATGATGAATGAGGAGCTAGCTAGCATGCTTGCATACTCGTGAAATAATTAAGGTATTTTTATGTCTATCAGTGGTACAAACTAGCCAGGGCCAGGGCCGGGGCCGGGGCCGGGGCCGGCATAAAGCCGATCGAGATGGTTGGTCGATAACTCGATGCATCGTCGACCAGCAGCCACCAGAACTACCGGTCCAAAAACCGATGGGTGGAATTCATATCCGTCCAACGATGGATGGATCGATCATTGGCGCCCCCATGGGGTCCGGAACACATGCATGCATGATGCATATACGCCGAGCCAATAAGCTAGGCGCCCATGGAATGGATAATGCCGGCCCACACGTGGCAACCTCCCATGTACGTACTCTCCTCTTCAGATGCCATGTGTAGTTCTGCTTCACCAGGGACCTAGCTAGCAGTGGCTAAAGTAGCATGTAGCAATGATGGGGCAGAGTACGTGAAGGACGTCGCGCCTGCCTGCATGGCCCATGCAGGCACTGTGCGCTCTTGCCGCGCGAGCGACGTGGCTAGTGCCTACTGGATCCTTGTACCATTCGTGCTCGTGTAACTGTAAAGATCCATGTAGCATCGGCCAGATGTTAATGTGAGAAGCCGATCTATTTTGGGACATGCTGTCTCTCTCTCACGAAGCACTTACACGTGATGGTAGGGTACACGTTTGTACTCTTCTTCAGGGCCGGTGCAGTGCCGCATCCATCGATCGAGTCTGCCAGAAATGCTTTCACCACGTCAAGACACGCATCATCCAGCTACCCTATCGTCTATCTATCCATCTACACCCAGCAGGCCCGATCGATGTTACCTGCATGCATGAACGCAGGACCAAGTCACTCAATGCATGGCATCCATGATCAGTGTGTTAGCTTTAGCTAGCGCTGCACCAGGGGATCGACCGACCAATAATGGATGCAAGAGTGAAGACAGATTGGAGGTTATATTTGGCCGCACACAACACAACGGCATTGCTTTAATGGAGTGCAGGCTGGGCCACTACCTACCTTGGTGTTCTCTAGCACACTAACACATACCCATACTTAGCCCTCGCATGGTCGCATTGTCTGACAATTATTTGGAGCACTAGATCGATGTGCGCGCTTGTATGTATGTGGCCATGTTCTAGATCGAGCCAGGGGAAAGCAGGCTAGAAACATATGCATGCATCATGCATGTGCTAGCTAGCTGCTGCTGGTGACTTGTCCAGGAGCTGAGCAAGCAGCTAGGCCATGATGCCATTGTACAATGCAGGAGACTTGTGAGGCTCCACAGTAGCACGTACTGTTGGTTAAGTTTGTCCTCACATACATACCCTGATCGATATACAATTGGCCCACACATGCACAAACTCTGGCCTATAATTTGTCGCTGCCCTCCCATTACAACAAAACCATACAGTAGAGACATGTTCCTAGAGACACTCTTCATTATGTCTCTTAACGCCTAAACCAATTAGTACGTACCGGCATTTGTAGAGACATCCTAAAAGATGCCTTACAAGCAAGCAGTTATAACTCCACCACGTTCCCTGTAGAGACAATTGCAAAGACATATTGGAAAGCGTCGCAAAGAGAGAAAAAAATCATCATGCAGTCATGAAAAGAAGAACGTGCAAAATTGTTATTATCACTAGAGGCGATTATTGTTGCCTTTAAAAGCATCTCAACTAGGATTAGCCTAGAGTAGTTGTTTCTAGAGATATTTTGGGAATTTAACTGGTGCATAAAAATAAGTGAGATTTTAAAAATTGAGGTATCATTGTCACTCTTTTGTATGCTTTCAAATATGCCTTAGAACTAATTATTATGTACCTATAACTTGTTACTACGTTTTAGAAATTCCGAAAAAAAAAAAGCTTCAGAAATGGGCCCACTAATTGGGTCAGCTCAGGCGAGATTCCATCTAAAAGTTTTTAGTCTGTATTATTCAGACTGCCCAACTTTACAGGATGCAGTGGGTTTATTTGTGGGGAGAGACCGGTAAGGAATCAAATTTATTTTCGGAAATAAACCATCAATTGGAAATAACACTGTATTTTCTTTTATCGAATCATTGTATAGGATCGACCACTTTGTCCTTACTGTGAAAAAACTAGAAGTTTCCACGTCAATAGGAATAATACATGGTCTCCGGGGAAAAAAAGAAAAATACCATAATTTTTACGAATACGTCCATTTGAGGGCTTGTTCTTTTTGGCTGCGGCTTGTGGCTTGACTTATAACTTTTGGGCTGTTTGTACGAGAGATTGCAGAGTAACAGAAACTCACGTACGGTTTTTGCCGATATAAATAAAGTCAGTAAAGTATGTACTATAATTAACTAGTAGACTATATCTTGAAAAAAAATACTCCGTTTAAAAGCTAGTTACTGTAGAAAAGCCGAAAAGCAGCTTTTAGAAGCTGAAAAGAACAGGCCCTGACACGTTTGAACTATTGCGGAAGTGTGGATTTCAACCTTTTATAGTTGGGGGATGAATAGAAAATACCGAGGTTTCTGCATTAATTATATAGAAAAGGAAAGGAAAGCTATAATATATATTCGTATGTTTTATTTAACTCCAATCAATTACATTATTAACTAAAAACCATTGTTACAAAATTTTGCCAATATAGATGCGCTGGCTGACGTCTAGTGCAATCTAAATCGGGATTCATGCCTTCTCCAATGATTGATGAGCCATGCCCAATCATGTACAGAAACTCTTTCATCACGGATGGCGAGAAGTTCTTCGTCACGTACTCTTTGTGTTATCAAAATATTTTTTTCTTCAAATATGCCTTCAAATCTCTCCATCTCTTAGCTGCGACTGTCATAACCCACTTCTCAGCACTTGGATCCACCTGAAAGACCAACTACTTGCAAACAGAGATAAACATTTAGCACGTAGAAATTTATAAATTTAAATGTATCCTGAAACAACCCAAAGATTTAAAAATGAATTGAATTGTTTTGAGTTTTGATTTCATTTGATTCTTAGCCCTAACCTCTACCCTTCTCCTTCATCTGTGCTTCAATTCCCTATCATCCCATCCCCTTTGCCCTTTTCCGCGCTATGCAATCGGCGGCATTGTTCATGGTCTGACACAAAAATCATATCGGCGTGATTTTCTTTGCCGCCGCACCTTCTCGGTTGATCCTCTCATCGGTCATGCCCCAGCAACTGAGTCAGACGACCGTGCCCTCGTATCTCGAGCCCTGACACCACCCCTTAATGGTCCCTGACCGGCGCCTAACAAGGCAAAACCAAAATTTGCCACCGCCTTACCTCTCCCTCATGGGTGACAATACCACGCTGAAATCATTGGCCCACATTTAAGGATTCACCGAGCCCAATGTGCCAGCACACATGCCGACCTCTTTGCTGCCTCTCTCAAACCATGTCAAGCCTTCCTACACCCCCCGCGCGTCCATGCGCCGCCTCCCCGCGCGAAGCCGCCCCTGTGCCAAACCGCCTTCCTATGCTATTTAAGGCCCCAAGTCCCTTCAAAACAAAGCCCTGGTGCCCAGTGAGTCTAGCCCCACCCCCAATTGCTCTGATGGCCACCACATCACCGGTGATCATCGAAATTTCCAAGTAAGCCGCAATTTCAATTCTTCTAGCGTAATTCATTTCCTTTCAATTCCTTTGGTATGTAGCACCCTTGTGTCCCCCAATAACACCACTGAAGCACCACCATACCCTCCTGTGCCCCCTTCTTCTCCGACGCCCATGCTCGCCGTTTAGCCCATGGAGGTCCCTGTGGACAACCTTGCACAACCATCCCCGACCCAAGCCACCACTTCCCCAAGTTTTCCCTACTCCCAGGATGCTCAGACACCAATAGTTTTGTCCCCTTAACCCTTGAAGCTCACCGTTGCCATTAAAAGTGTCACAAAGACACCTCACCGCCGCGAAGCTTCGACCATCCCTAACCACACCCAAGGCCAAAAATGGAACCCCCTTGTTCCCAGGAGTCCATCCATATCCTTTATTTCCATTAAAAATTACCACAGCTCGAGAATCGAATGATTTTCTTCTCCCCTGTTCTTCAGCTACTATAGCAATTCAGTAGAGAAGATGAACAATGGTATCTAGCACTGTTCATCACAGATCCAACCTGTTAGCGAATAGTATAGCCCAAACCGTTACTATAGCAGTAGAACCCGGTATGAATAGTAGTAAACCCGCAATGAATAGAGAAACCCGTTACTGTTCATCCATACCCAAAAATACAAAATATAACTATTTCATCCATTTCGACAACCTTGATTATGCTAAGTCTTAGAATAGTAGTTCCCTCAAAGAATATGATGATGTTGATGATGACGACGACAATGATGGGACAGATAGCAGAAAGGGTGGAGTAGTAAGAGGAGGAGAGCAATATATCAAAGAAACCAAGTCTCAAGGTACTTGTCTTGTAATTTACATGCAGTATAAGCAGATATTCAGAATTAATTCTAGCATAATTAACAAAGATAATAGCATGATTCCAGAGGCATATAAATGACTTAATCAACACATATATATGTAAATCTCCCATGTCATTTAATCAGGACATTATACTCAATGCATGGAGCAAGTGAATTATTAAAACCAGCAACAAGCTTATGTTTTAATATTGACTATTGCTCTCAGATGCAGAGTTGCTCAAGAATTAACTCTTGGCCTCCTCGATACTTTGTCTACACTCTTCTCAGATTGAAATGATAATCAGATTTCAGATTTTGTACTCTAGATTATGCTTTACTGAGCTATCACAGAACTTAGCAAACAAAAGGAGACAACATACTATCGGTTGACTGAGCTTCAACTAAAGGAATGATCTCAAAGAACAGTACTGCTAACTGCCTTAGATGAAATGATCATCTTAAACAGAACATGATCAATGCATATCACTTAACAGCAAGAGTTGCTGCAACTAGCCCGAACACATGTTATAAAGTACTAAAAAACTATAGAGATCATAGGATTGAACAGAACAACACAACCGACAATAAGATACCAAGATCGTAAGGACTGAGTGACAGCAGTAAGCACTACTCTTATAGCACAGATCTAAATCAAATGATCAAATTAAACTCAATATTAGACAAATTTCCTCATTGAGCAATTAAGCCCATAGCCACTTTGCATTTTCTATCAATAGAGATTCTAAACAAATACTCCAGTATGTAATCTGACAAGAAAAGAGTATTGCAAAGTGATAATTATGGAGTACCGAAATACTCACAAAACAATGGAACTCAAAGCCAACGAGAAGAAAACTGGGCAAGGCACGCCAACAAGGCGTTGTCCCAGAAAACCAATCACCCCACCGTGTTACGGTAATAAGACGTGGTTGTCGGAGATACAATGCCGCTCTTCACAATTAGGACACACCAAAGGTAAAGTTGAGGTATAGGGATGCCGCACAAGACCACAGAAGGTGCACTGGCCAAGTACACACAAGAGCAACTAGTATCGTAGCACTTCTCCTCACGGTCAAGCCAAATTTGATCTCCATGTGAATCAACAGCACAAGCCTTAGTTTCCCCCTCCAACCAAAACACCCACAGATGATGCGGCGCTCAGCGGAAATTTAGGGAAAATGTGCACAGGGGATCAAGGATTCAGCACCAAGAAACATAGCACCAAAACCCCAAATCCCCTCTCAGATCAAGACCAAGAACCGGAGAGGAAGAAGCACAAAATCAGAAGGAAAAGTAGTATCTCTGCTTACGCATCCATCGAAGAAGAAGGGGTGGCACCTTTTAGGGAGGAGGATGGATCCGTGCGATGCGGTGGCCATGAACGGCTGGCCCCGAAGGACCCGAGCTAGCTCGCGCCTCCGACGCTGCCTTGTCGTCCGCCTCCAAAATAGCCAAAGCAGATTGCTTCCACCCACGAGAGAGAGCGCTAGGGTTAGCCCTTCGCCTCCTCTCATTGACAGATGTGCCCCACAATTTCTTCTCCTTTTCCATCTTATTCTTTTCTCCAATTAAGAAATTACTAAAATATTCTCATAGAGTCCAACAATCTTACTTTTGTGTGTGTTTGAGACTGAATGCAACGAAATGCTAATGCACTTGTGTTTTAATCTGCAGCTGCCGCTTTAATTCAGCCAAAAAGGATTACTTCACATCTGCTACATAGGACTCAGACTATGGTTCCCATCCATCGGCTTGGTAAGAAGGACGTCTCCAGCCTGTACTAGCCACCTGGCATGCCTAGCACAAATTCACAATTCACAACATTCCTAATTCCCTTTGCCCATCCCTATCTGATCCCTGCATCTGACGTCTCAGCTTTTTGTACCTGCGTTGATTTTGTTCATGTATTAGGCTATCAGCTTGCTAAGCTACTCCCAGCTTCTATCTGTGCCGACCGTGGGGTCGCAGCTGACATCTGGGCCCGTACGTAAACATGCACGCCATCTCATAGTACGAGCCTAGTTGACGATGCAACGCATGTATGCGCCAAATTAATCTTTTGTGCACATCACAGTTGCACCAACCAGGATGGAATTATGGCACGTTTTTCTTTTCTGAATCAGTGGAATTAATCAACCTATATGCATGCATGTGCCGTACGTTCGTTATTTCAGCATCTAATTAAAGCATATGCCACATCTAGGTAAGTGCATCTAGTATTTGATCAGTAGCTATGTAGTGTAAACTTTTTTTTTGTGTGTGAGCTCACTCCTGCATGCACGCGTTCATATATACTAGTACTTTGTTAACTATATATATGTACTGATCGATCAAAAAAATTAAGTAGATCAGGGCCCAATCGTCAGAAAAGATCAAAAGGATGTCGTCGCAAAGACTTGAGATGGAGACTCGAGAAAGGCAGGCAGGCAGGTAGGCATCATTCGACGGCGAGCACGCGCGTTCGAACGATTCACGCAGCCGACGACCAAAACATATATGCATGTGACGCATACGCTTACGAGTTAAAACACGATACACGCAAATTCCACTAAAAGGAACGTACTTACGGCCGGCAAGATCGATCTCTCTAGATCTGACCAGGCCGGTGCATGCATCGATCGTACGTATATCTATATATGTCGAGAGATGCTTCAACGTACACACCCTTTAATTTTGCTATTTTTCTCTGGGTTGATATTGAGTTTAGATTCATACACTATTGCAGAAAAAAATCATTACAAATAGTTTAAAAATATTATCACAAACGATTTTATAAGCCGTCTGAGTTTATGAATCAGTAATAACATAAGATCATCACAGACGGCTTTCGAACCGTCTGTGACGCGACTATCATAGACAGTTTCTACTAAAAAACTATATGTGATTGTTAACTATCACAGACGATTCTAAGATAATAACCATCTGTGATATTTCTTTCTACTCTTAAACCTATTTTTGTTTGTTGGCTAGCCTCAGAAAATGCTAGCATGCCCTCTGAAACAAGCAGATCAACACAATATATACATCCAATTCACATTCATTTATTTCGGAAATAAGAACATCTATTTCACAAATCAATTAATTGAAATGAATTATCCAGCTTTGAACAAAACACACATGAATAATTAAGCTCAATCTTATCCTAATGAAATTCATTCTATATTATGGAACTCTCCATATTCTTTTATGACTCCAGACATTAAGAAGTACGCACACTGTACTCGAATATGTTTGAGGTTAGCCTGTTTTTCCATAGTTGTAGGGATGGACGCAACCTGTCAGTAGAAAGATCAATGTCGTGTATACATATATAAATTGATAAATATAAAATAATTATCACAAAATTGACAAACCTGAGTATCATAGTTCTTCCCGAAATCGGCGAGTAGCTGCATGTTGTGGCAAATATAGAATTCACAGGTATTGCCCGATGGTTGTTGGTGGCACTACAAAAATAGAATTTATTAGTTCGAGATGCATTACTAAGAAGTGTTATATAGAATTAATGTGTACTAGCGAATATCAGAAAATCTAGATCGTGCTGCAGGGCCCCGATCCCTTTTTTGGATTTCTGTACCTCTGTAACATACGTTGTGAACGACCTACGTGATTCCAAAAAGTTGGCCTTAGGCATTGGGAAGGAAGGAAAGACTGCGGTGGAGTTATCTATAGAAGAAATGTGTACCTATCGACTAATCGTTGGACAACTGTGTAGTCGGTTCTATTCCTCCTTAGGAAATCAAGATATATTATCTTGTTCCATTTTGGTATAATTACAATTAGAATTCAGTAGAACCTATACAGGTATATAATCATGGTCATTAAACCTAAATTCGTGTTGTTTATTTAGTACAATTAACAAGTATAGCCACTAGTGCAACACTTACTCCTGGTTGTAGAGCATAAGTTTGAATTCCTTATTGCGGTAAGCTACCAATGCTGTCGTCATGTAATTCTAAACAAGGATGCATTCTCCTTGATGGTATCCATGGAGACCAAGCATAGGTCGAAGAAACCAAGCAAGGGTCGAAGAAACCAACTGGTGATTTCTTTAATCTGGCTTCAGGCACCATGTATATATATATATATATATACATAATAGCCATGAGTTATATATGACATTTATCAGTATTACATAAATGTAGATCGTGATTGTACACACTTACATTGTCTAGTATCGAATGAGTAAGGCATCGAGGGCGTCAAGTGTGAAGAGAAAGAATAAGACCTCGAAGGTCACCGTGAAGACACAGTCATGAATATCATATTGCAGATGATGCGGCCTAAACTTAACGATGACACTCGAGCGTCGTTATTCCTCCGGCTTGTTAGCTTGTTCCATGTAATATGTATGCAATCTCTGGCAAGCCACTCCTAGGATTAGGAGGCATTCTTTTGGGTCAACCAACGGCTTGCCTAGCATGATTTTTTGGGCCAATGGCAAGTAGGGGATCTCATCATCGGTCTTCTTCAGTTTGCCTGTCGCCTCGGTTGTAGGTCAATTTTATGGCAGTCGACCAGGCACGAGATGTAGATGCACCATGACTTTGCTGCGTCTGTGTAGGTAGCTCTGATGCAAATAGCCCCCGTGGACTTGGCATCGGTGCAGATAGCTCTTGTGGACTCAGCACCGGTGCAAATAGCTCGAGTGGACTTGGCACCGGTGTAGATGGCTCTTGTGGACTTGGCACCGGTGCAGATGGCTTTTGTGGACTTGGCACTATTGCTTGCCTTCAATTTCAGAAGTTCAAGCATGTCTGACAAACCTCGTTTACTTTGACTTGCAGCATGTGAACATAAGTTTCTCCAAGTTCTCCATCAAGCCCTAGAATTTAACATACTCTCTCTCATCATAGTTTTCTTCTACATCACAAAGCATCTGATCCAGATTGTCCTCATGTAGCTTATTTGAATCCAAACCATAATCGACATCATCCGGCGGCATATCATTGACTTCGTCGATGATGTTGTTATTACTACCGTCCTATGTAATCTGCTCTTCAGCATGACTGGTCTAACATGCATACCCCTTTTTGAAACCCATTTGAATCAAGTGCGCTTCAATCTCCGCTCGGTTCTTAAACATCTTTAGATTCTCGTAATCAATACATGGAGAGTACATATATTCCACCTCTTATTCAACATATCCTCCTCGGCAGCTCTTGTAAAAACAGAAACACCGTTAATGTACTTGTCGGTGTTTTAGTATCGATCTTATGTATGATCTGTTTGCATTCAGGGGAAACTCTTATTTCTAAGATCTGGTACTGCAGAAGGAAAACACGGAAAATTTTATACAGGTTTAGGGCTTCTCCTGGGAGAATAATAACCCTATGTCCTGTGTTACTATTGCTCAGATAGGAAAATTACAAAGTGTGTAATCAGAAATGCCTAGCACTATCTCTTGCTTTGATCTCTCCCCTCTCTTCTCCAACGTGATCCTTTATATAGTTGACCAAATGACGATAGTTGTCTTACGCTAAAAGACGTCTCATCGGTTCAGGAGATAATCACCCAATGGAAAATATTGTCAGAGAAACGTGGAGGCAGTTCGCCATATAACGGTTGTTATCAGAGGGAGATTGTGTAGGGTTATTAGAGGTAAGTGCCCATTCTAACTGCCTTGTTAGACATCCCCACGTCGTTAGACAAGTCGATCAGAAATATAAGACTCTTTGGAAGGTCTACAACCAATAGGTGATACATGGTCGTAGAAGTACTTACGACTATTTGGTCGTAGCAAAACCTACGACTAAGCAATTGTAGAAGTACTTATGACTTATGACTTATCGGTCATAGTAGGACTTACGACTATGTGGTTGTAGAAGTACTTATGACTTATCTGATTATAGCAAGACTTATGACCGTGGTTGTAAAAGTACTTATGACTTATCTGATCGTAGCAAGACTTACAACTAAGTGGTCATAAAAGTACTTACAACTAAGTGATCGTATAAGCACTTACGACTTATCTGGTCATAGCAAGACTTGTGACTAAGTAGTCATAGAAGTACTTATGACTTATCTGGTCATAGCAGGACTTACGGCTAAGTGGTCGTAGCAGTAGTTACGACTATGTAATCATATAAGTGCTTACGATTAAGTGGTCATAGAAGTACTTACGACTAGCTAGCACCAATTTCACCGTGCCTTTCGGCCAACAATCTAAGTCCAAACGAAACCACACTAGCTAGCACCAATTTCATCGTGCATGCACCACCCAATTGAAAGACCCGGGGTGGACACGAAGGCCGGAGAAGCAAGCAGGCAGGCAGGCCATCGTTTCGCGCGTGTGACCTCCGGCCGCCACCCACCGCACGTTGCATTCTGACCAAACGGCTGCTGGATTCATCTCTCGCTCGGTCGTACGCTAGTAAAAAGGTCGGCTTTTTCCAACTTCCAGGCACATCTTTGTGTCAAAATTGAGCTCCTCATATGTATGTATAGACCAATTGATATACCCACTGTACACGAATCGAACAAATCCACTTATGCTGAAATACAAATTCCCCCGTAGTCATAGGCGGCACGGGACGGGATACATCGATCCCTATAAAAATAAGTTGCCCCTTACATTGCGTATGCCCTAGCTATGTGGAGTATACGATCAACTTCTCCTGTATATGCATTCAGATCTACCTATCAGTCGGCGTTACGTCACAGCAGCATATGCATGTTGTGATCAAAGCTAATGCAAGTTGCACTGTTGCTTAATCAACTTCAATGATGCATATATAACTGAAACCGCAAACATGCACAAAAAACATAATGCCACGAATTAAAACACGCACAGGGATGCATGCATGCATTGCCCTTGCCTGGCATGTGCAGTGTGCCGCCCATATTGGGACGATCGAGTAGCCGCCCAGTACCGTATGCCCTGGATCGATCTCAATTATTGGCACGGCCGGCCATCACAATATACTCCTCCATCTACGTTCAGCTTCTCGTGGACATGACATGTGGAGCCATAGGGATGCTGGGCAGCCGTTTAGGACTAATATGACAATAGAGGAGGTGAATAATATCTTTAATTTGTAAAATTTTTAAAATAATTCATTTCTACAAGCTGTCAAGAAAAATCTATAAATTTATAAATTCCAAATATGCACTCCTTCAAAATAACAATATTTTATTTTAACACAACCATAGACCTTCTCATATAGTCTTTCACGCTTTAAGCCTCACACGGGGATTGTCTGTGCTAGTGCTAATGGCAATGTCGTCTCTTACTCTCTCTGCGCACTTGGTCCCAGGGCTCGTGGGGCGGCCCTGCTCGATTTAGTAAGGCGCTGGTGCCTAGTGGCAAATTGTGAAGTGTGTGGGCCGGTGGATGGTCATGTTACTGGCTTGCAGTAGCATGCACTATCACACCGGCCATTTTCTTTATTTATTTTATCTATGTGACCTAAGGGTATTAGAAAAAGGAAATAAATTTGCAACTTGCATGCATGCTCACTTGCAAGTTATTTGTGATATCAGGTTTATCTACTAATCAGACATGCAAGTGTATGCATCCAGTCAACTTTGATTTTGTCTCTACGTCACTTAGCTACCCAAAAAAAACACCAAATAGTACAACGTCACAACTCATGCATAGTATACCACTTGATAGCTAGGTTCAAAGATAAGGTATCTGAAAAAAATGATCTGACAGTCTATCACTTGTTAATTGTGACCAAATTATGTATATTAATCCAAGCAGCTGTGGTTCTAGGTAGCTCCCCCTGATGATCTGACAGTCGATCTCACATGTAAACATCAGAGACAACAGCTTCCATAATGGTGGTACCGGTCAGTCGTACTATTAAAGAAAGCAGGTGAGATCGGACCGGTGGGTACTGGCAGTTGGTAGTTTTTTCTGGTGGCGAGAGGTAAGTTAATGCGTCACAGAAATACACACATGACTCACACAATCACACGAATATACATGCGTATATGTTTTCTAATACATGTTTGAGAAATTTTGTAAATATACTAAGATTTTATGGAATATGGACACATATTTTCTAGCGGTATACTCAAGCGTGTATACCCTATCAGTTGCATGCAGAATCAAGCTTCCCTATCATTTTTTCTGTGTTTCCTTACACATGGCAGCAATCTAGAAGGGGTGTGTGCTGTTGCAGACTCCACAAAAAATAAAGTAGAACGAATAAATTGTTGATATGTATGAAAAAATAGGCATAGGAACAAAGAAGGAAACAGTGAAGCTGCATTCTTGTATGCATGGGGTAGCATCGAAAGCAAAAGATTCCAAAACCCTTGATCTCTGTAGGGCCAAATGCCGATGTGCAGAGAGAAGAGAGATAGATGAGAATTCACGAGGACCAGACCTATGTGGGCCACTGCTCAGATGCAAGCTAGGACCACATGATCAGCTGTATCTGCTTCGTACATACTTATACTGTTAATTAACAACAAATAAAGGCATGTAATTTAACTAAGCTTTTGGTTCGGAGGACTAGAATAACGTAACGTGAGACCGAGACATGCCGAGGAATCTCGATGAGTGCCATGCATGCATGATGACTCGCCCATGACATCTTTCTTGGTAATAAGTAATCATCATATGATTAGAGACGATCATTAGATTAGGGGCGATTTGCTCATCATATGAAGGCACGAACATTCGTAGTTAATATATCGCCCGGTCAGTCAGTCAGTCATGTGGAGGCATGCACTGGCCAGTGAGCGAGTCGTATTATGAGATTTGCAGCAGGTAGCCCAAATCTTCCATGCATGCACGGAGATCGATCGATCGATGGAGGATTCGAGGTGGTGGTTGCTGCATGCATTGCAGGGTCATGTGCCGCCATGTGCGTGCCGGCGCGCGGCCGGACGGCGGTCCGTCGGTTGGACGCGGGACCGGCGGCCGCGCGCGGCCCACGGTCCCCCCCTGTGGTCGCCACGCGCGCGCGCGTGTACATGCAGGCATGCGATGGATCGACATTTCCGCGTGCATATGTACACGAAATCTTGGCAGCACTAACCTGCGTGTCGCATGATGGATGCATGCAAGAACAGGTGCATGCATGCACGTACGCATGGTTTTTATCTTGTTAGATTCGTTGCAATAGTGGTCACTTTTCAAATTGACCGATTGGTCGAACGTCGCAGCAAATTTCTGTATGTTATACACGGCAATGTATAAGTTACATGATATTAGTGGCGGACGTAGAAATAAATTTTAAGTGGCTAGTGAAATATGACCAATAAAAGATAAACGAACTAAATATAAATCGAACTATCTTTTGCAATATAAAATTATATATAATTAGAACGTAGGCATAATAAAAATGTAAAATATAATAAAGGTTGCTCCTCGATAATAGACAATGTGTGTTTCAAAACCCATAAGTATATATAAACAGTTATTTGTACACCCTCATAGAGAATAATCATCATATGTCAATAATCTGAAGTTGACATCATCAGAGCTATTATCCTCACCGAATTCTGGTGGTGATCGAATTAATTCAGGATCAGGATCATCAGCCCAGACAAGCTCAGCGACCCGAGCCAAGGAATCACGATTACAACATAAAATGTAGAGTATGTGAAGCATGGGCTTTTGACAGATGTTGGTTAGGACTGCTGTTTTGGTGTACTATGGGTATGTATCCTTGTAAAGCTGTACTCTTGCAATGAAGATTGGCCATCACACAGCTAAAGTAATCTGAAGCACATCGCATTTCTGAAGGTAGAGCACAACATGTTATTGATGATATTCTCTGTACTATTTACCAAGAGAGGGTGCATTTTTTTCCTAACTTTAGTTTTGGCTGCGTTGGCATCAAATTGCCAAGACCGAGCATCTTTACATAATCATTAAGCGATTAAAAGGAAGTGAGTTTTGTGAAGACAAGAGCGTCAGATTTGTGACTATTGAAAGCGGAGGTACCCACCCAACAACGCAGCAGCCTCCGCCGAGCTCGACTGCTTGCGCGCCGCAGAGGAGCCGAGGAGGAGGTGGTGGGAGTCGGCGGCATGCTCCAAGAACACGGCGAGGACGACGCCGCTGTCCCAGACGACGGCACCGGTCATGCCGGGAGTGGCCATGGACGAGGGCGACTGGAGTAGGGAGAGGCGCCGCCCGGAGGCGTCGAGGGCGAGGGAGTGCGCGGCATGGTGGACGAAGGCGTTGTCACCGGAGCCGCGGGCGGCTAGGAGGTACCCTCTCTTCGGTCGGCGGTAGGGGGGGCCGCCAGCCCCCCTTGACACCCAGTAGATCCGTCCCAGCATGATATTATATCTTTTCTGAGAAACAACTGATCAATTGCAACGGGTAGTATCTGTCCCATTGGCAACACGAATTACTACATACGTTACAAGAATTACTACATACCCGTGAAATTCCAACTGAAATCTTGCATTTCAAATAGGCTTTAGGTAGTTGTTCATTTCAGTGGACAAGTAGGACGAGCAAAGAGACAACGACACATACAAGACAAAATGACAGTTGAACTGCAGACTGAGTCACTTAGATCCCAGATTAAACCACTTCAAGTTCCATATCCTTTGTTGCTTAGCGAGCTAATATAATATCCCAATCACTAATTAACTGAACCTAATAACAAATTAAGTAGTAATGGCAGTGCCTGCTTAAACGGGCTGCGGGCGGCTGGCCGCTAGTGGTTTATTCCGACTAAAAGCGAACGGGTCCGATCAAGGCTTCGTCCCAAACAACAATGATTTCTGATTTTCAAAAACCAAAACTCATTTAGGACATGTTACCTTCTTAACATGATCTTTTCTTTTACTTTACATTATTCATAGAGATATAGCGGTAATTTTATTTTTTTTCTTTATTTTTCTTTAATTAAATATCTCAGAAAAGTAATAGCTACTACAATATCATTTTAGCTAAAAGTCACAACACTTTTAAACAGGATTACATAGTTAATTAGTACTCTGACTGATTGATCACTAAGGGCATGCACAATATTGGTTCGGTTCAATAAGAAAAAGTGAGACCTACAATGGATGACGTGGATTTAGTCCATCTTGCTACAATTAGGGGTGAAAACAGACCGAATACAAACAGATAATGGCTCTGCCAGATTTGTTTTTATTTTTTTCTCAGACGCGGATACGAATATGAATATCCCGGATATGAATACGAATTATGTCGAATACAAATACGGAACGAATATAAATCGAAACAAATACGGTCACGGAGATTCTTCGGAACATGATAACCCCTTAAATTGTATACCAGAAATTAACAGAAACATATAATTGAGCTTTTAAGTGTGCAATAGAGTGATCTAAATAACAATAAACCAATGAATTCGGTATGCACTAAATTTTAATCTACTGATGGCACTAATTTTATTTTTAAATAATCATAATTCTTAATTAGTGGTGTTTTGTAATTTAACATGGCTAGCAAAATTTTATTTAGTAATATAGCGTACAACAGAATGCAAAGGTTAAATGTTCACAAAGAAAAAATTTCTATTAAGTATGCACTTCTCCTCTCTCTTCTCTTCTCTCTGCTCTCATTTTCCCCTGCTTAGCCGAACACCTCCTGGCCTGTCATTCTTTCTCCCTTTCTTTATTTCTTCTCTCCTCCTTTCCCTTTATCTTCTTTGTCCCCATCTTTCTTGCCTCTTCCTAGCCGAAACATACTTCTCTACTCCCCATGGCTTCCTCATTCTTCTCTCTCTCCAATTGTTTTCCCCATCTTTCTTGCTCTGGCCAAAAGCCTCTGGCCATCCATTTCTTCTTCCTCCCCATGCCTTGTCTGCTCTCCTCTATTTCCTCTTCTTCTTCTTCCAAACATGGCTCAGTTCTTGCTCCGGCCACTTGGCCCCTATGGTGCCCTGGGTTTCCTTCGACTTAGCTTAGGCACAAGGCCTTTGGTCGCTGACACCTTGGGGTTTAACTCCCTTCTTGCCTCTAGCCCTGGGCTTTCCTCTGCCTGCCACACCTTCGTGCTATGCAGCTCCCATGCATGCTCCCTGTTGCAGCCCGTGGGCCCAACCCTGGTCGCCGCTTTGGCTCGACTCTGGCTGTCTGCCTCCATAGATTTGGCCAGGGCCGCCTCACTCGGCTGGAGAAGAGATAGAGGAAGAGAAGAAATGGGCCAGAGGATTGCTTGTTCTAGGCTGAATTGCTGGATATCCGGCCTTGGTATAATTTAGATAATCCATATTTGTATTTGTATTTGATGGATATTAGTGCTACTGTATTTGTATTTTTTTCCCAAAAAAATCCTATTCATTTTTGATCTGAAAATTATCCGAGAAAAATCTGATCTGAGACAATTCAAATTCGTTTTTGTTCAGATCAGTCGGAAACTATCTGATCTGTTTTCACCCCTAGCTACAATGTGATGAGTCGGTAGTGGGACCCATAAATAAATAAAAAAGAATGTTCATCCTTTCCAACCGTTCCTTCCCCTTCTCTCTCTCCTCTCCAATTTGTTCCCCTCTCACTCACACCATCTCCCCAGTCCCTTCCCAATTTCTACTGCTGCTGCCCCCATTGGTTGATTTTCTGCCACCACCGGCCGATTAGCCACTGCTAGAGATACATTTATTGATAAAATTAGATACCAAATGACCAAATAAACACTCATAACACTCTTAGAATACATGGTAAATTGAAAAAGAAATATGTTTTTTGGTAGAATCGGGTAGGATATTAGATTCTACGATTCAATTCTAGAATGCGATCCTACTAAAGTGTCTCTGATCCAATTCAAGATTACGATTCTGACAACCTTGGATGCACCACATACATCACCTCGCCTCTTCACAATCCTTATCTTTTATGTGTTGCCCGCTTGAGCCATGTAGCCTCACTTAGATTTACCCAACCGCACGAACCTCAGCTCTCCCGCCTAATCATGATCACTCGCCGTTGACTGCTAATATTCTTCAAGCCACCCACACATCCAAAGACCAAGTGACCATCTCAAGTATAAGTTCTATGCACTTGACTCATGTTAGTCAAAATAATACATCATGCAACTCAACACAACACGTTATGGCTCCCAAGCCATGACTTGAACTGAACTCAACTCAAAACACATTTTCATCAACACCCCAGACATGTTTGACCTCTCTAGAACCTCTCTAGACACCCTAAACATGTCCGCCCTCGAACCACCGGTCTGACCTCACTCTCTATGGCGGCCAAACCTTACCGATCTGACTGGCCCATTGGTGAGACCGCATATGCCCAGTGATCTGACTGGTCTGACATACCAGTTAGACCGATTGCACTGACAGTAACTCTGAAACTTTACAAACTCTCACATGTACTCCATATGGGGTGACCTCCACATGATTTTACACATGTACTCGAGCCGAGCACAGCCACGTACATGTGAGTTCACGAGGTGCTCTTGCCACTGCTAAATTCGATCGCTTTAATTTGCAAACTATATAAAGTTGGTCAATTAGCTCAAGAAAAAGTGCCAAGCTTGAATGAGTGCCTAGCTTCTTTAATTTTGGAGTGCCTTTTACACTACCAAAACATCTCAACGGCGAAAGTTAGCTAGCATACATTATTTCCTTTTAATTTCGTCTGGAACAAATGTTCGGTGCCCGTTGGTTATGGAATATGCTGCAAAGTGCAAAGCATTGCCATCCAATCGGCTGGCGGCAAGATTCAACCGTCACAAAGATGTTCTTTTGGGCCTTTGTCAAATGTCAACTGCTTCAATTCAACGTACTTCTGCTGATACTAGGGTATTTTTTTAGCTATGGCTGATAGCATTTAATTGGAGCCAATAATTTTTTTCTATGTTTTTAGATATAGTAGCGAATAATAGTGATATCGATATAAATACCACATACGGCTTTTAACTAAAAAGCTATTTAGAAAATCTGTTTTAAGAGCTAAACGCCCGGAAGGAACGGCTCTCTGAAGTAACATCTACGCTAACGTGGCATCTCTTTCCTGCGTGAATGGCCAAATTTAAGTGACTGTCCATGGTGGAGCAATGAGGCTATAAGAGACAACTAAATTACTCCCTCCGATACCAAATATAAGTGCTTATTTTATAGCGCATATCACTCGGTTTTATGAAATTATGCTCGATTTTGATCGAATCAGAACGGAATATCTCATTCTAACTAGCCTTCGTTGCAACTGTCACTGCTCCAAGCGATCAGTGTTAGGCCATCACAAACATTAAAATGACTTGGCATCTACCCATGGACTATCCTGGGGCTGCGGAACTTGAACCAAAACATAGAGGGACCAATCTAGCTAATTGTGCTCCTAATTCTAATAATCACTTGCCAACTTACTAATTGATTGGTGTACAAGTAGCAACGAATGATACTTTGTAGTGGGGTTTCAATTGAAATGGGGGCCATTGTCCCTTGGCCTGATCTAAGCTCTTCCCCTGTTTCCAAAAGATGATTATTCACAATGGCCCACAAACTGCAAATAGTGGTGCTTTCTTGTCACAGATGCATGCCCCGTGAAATCAATATGGATCTTTTTTTCTTGTCTTTTTAGTTCTCCGAAAATCAAAATAATAGAACAACTTCTTCAAATGGATTATTTACATGGCTTTCTGAGCTCAAAATTATGTGCGTCATCTGCGTCGATGTCTCCGCCATTCGCTGTTGTCTCGAAAAACGTAGATAAAAGCCATCAACAGTAGCTAAAAACACTCAATCATAGCCCAAAAGAAAATACCTATATATATATAGCTAACCGTGGTAGTGTATATGCTTCAAAAAGAAAAGCATTAATATTGTGCAATAGTATTTCAATTCCTTGGTATAGTTAATATTCTAGTTGTAGAAATATATTGCATTACAACCTAATTAAATGGTGGGCTCACTAGACCCAGATGAGGAACAATTAATCAAACAATGCACTAAAAGTTAAGATTGGTGCAATTAGGGGCTGTGTCTACATGCAACACACTAGTTCCTCGAACATCGGGATTATGAAGGCTTAGTTACTCAAAAACGGTAGGTTGTGAAATGTGAAAAGTCAGAAGTGTTTGGTTCAAACAAGTATAAAACTTACCTCCTATCTCTATTTTCTTGAAACAATCGTGAAACAAACTCTCTATTTTCACCATTTCAAAAGCGAAAGCCAAAAGCCAAAAGCAGGTCCAAGGTGCTTTCAAACTATACTTCGACTTTTGGTTTATAGTTTTTCACCCTTTTATGGGGCTTTTGGTTTTTCCCAAAGCTCAACCAAAGGCACCCTTAGTACTTTTTTGGTTTATAGTTTTTCAACCTTTTATGGTTTTTAGGCTTTTTTACTTTTTATTTTTTCTTATTTTTTGCATTGTTTATGTTAATATATATTTTTTTAAAATTTATATATATAGTTATATAGAATAAATTAATAATAGTTATAGCATAAAATAAACCATAAGTTTCAGCTTATAGCCAATTACATCAGCCGGGGGCCAATGGAAGCTAGCTAGGCCAATGGAAGCTTGGCACGTGCACAAAAAGTGACAACACAAAAAGTGCAGGCAACTTTTGAGTATGCATTTAACCTGGGTGGCTCCTCTTCAGAAGTGGATGTTTTTGTGGCAACTTGGGTGGAGCTATTTTTAACCAGATTTTAGGAACTATTTTGCTTTACCCGTTTAAGATAGCAGAGTGGTGGGTGCCAAACAGGCCTTAAACCTACTAAGATATCTAAGATAGAAGGGTTCCAGAGAGCACCACCCAACCATCGGTGGATCGATCAACGGTAGTACTTCCTCCGGTCAATCGCACTCGGACACGTGGAATTAAACTTAAAACTTTAGTTATTAATCTTTACTATTATAAAAGTATGAGTTGGTGATTGGTCTATTCTCCTTCCTCTTTTTTCAGCCATTCGATTTGATCTGGACCATTCGTCTCTCTCCTCCTCTCTCTTTCAGGATACAACGGCCCACCCCCTCAACTCTTCTCATCTCCTTGCGCATTATGGCTACTCTTATCTCTGTCGCTTGCTCTCCAGTGTTTGATGTATGGAGTTGGTCAGACAGTAAGTTTCGTCTTATTATTTTTATGACTCTGTTACAACGCACATATCTTTAAGTAGTACCTTTTAAATATTTAGATTAGATATATAAAAATCGTAGATTTATCTTAAAAATTACTGTCATACTATTGTAATTTTATTAGATTTTATAAATATATAATAATATAAATTAGTGATTAAAGTTATATTTTAAAAAAAACAATATCAAATAAACATGTTTTTTTTACGATAGGGAGTATTACTATACGTGAAGGCAAGGCCCCCGATCGGACGGGTAAAATGAAATTAAACGAGATAACAGCATGCACAGCGAGCAAGGCGACGTTTGTGCGTGTGGCCTATTTTAAATGGTTTTAGTTTTTAGTTTATTTTAATCTTTGATTTATTTAAATCCGAATCTATTTAGAATATATTGTCTTCTAATTTCTACTTATTTTGATTTTTAGACTTTTATTCGGTTTTTGCCTTTTATTTTTTCCCCTATTATTCCTTTATATTTTGTCCATGACGATATTATAGTTTATTGCTATATTATTGCTATATTATTCCTTTTATTTGAGGGAGTACTTGGATATATATGTCAACGATTGATTCGTCAATCTTATAAAATAGTATAAAAATGATAGCTAAAATCTTTAGAAGAGAAATATAGATAATGTTTATTGCTATGAATTGATTATAGGGTGCGCTTAATATGATGTGAGACTAGCCCTAATTACACTAAATTGAATGATAATTATATTGTCGAATTGCTTTATCTGGGATTGGATTCGGTTGTCTTTTTGTCTTATCTTGTCTAGCCATAAATACCATGAAAATACGACAATAATGTACCGAGGAAGACACCTTACGAAACCAGTGCGTCCGATCGGAGAAGAGTTAGTGTCGAGAGGACGTCTGATCGTTAGTTGTTGTCAGTGGAAAACGATCGTGGGAAATAACTACATGATAGTTGTTGTCAGAGATTCAGGGCTGAAAACATCGTGTTGTTTGGAGTGGATAAGGCATTTGTTTTATCTACTGCATGGAAGAAATATCCTGGAATTAGGTGTAGGTACCAGTTCATAGAATCTCGACTAGTCACCCGGTTGAACAACACGCACAATGTTTCTTCGACCAGGGTACCCAGGGAACAACCCTTAGAGGTTTATGGCCACAGAGGTCCTTTAGCCTTAATTAAATATTAAAACTATATTTAGAGATTTATTTAATTCTAATCAGAATATATAGTAGTGCTCAAGTGAATTACGCACGGCACCATGCATGCATGAATAATACCCCAAACAAAGCCGGGGGGGTTCCGGCTCCCCCGCTCGGCCACGTCACCCCGCCCGCGCGTCCGGCCGGCGCGTGGCGGGGGTTTTCCCGTACGGCCGGGGAGGCCAATTCCTTGGGTTTTCTGAAAATTACGTAAATGTCCTTTTTCCTCGCGAAAAGGTCCTGCAAATTTTTTTCCTAAAATTTTTTTGATAGCGCCCCGCGGGTTTCCAAAATTACGTATAGGTCCTTATTTACTTACGTACAGGTCCTTACAAATCCTCAATTTTTTACGAAAAAGACCTTTCATTTTTTCTAAATTACACATGTGCCCTCGATTTTTTTTATTGAACCCCTGCGAATTATCGCCTCTTTTACTTTGGTCTACACAGTAGCTAGCGCGGCGTGCGCCGCGCTTATATGCAGCTAGTATTTATTATGTAAAGTTGGCAGCTCGCGTGCAGCTTGCTGGAGTGTGTCATACGTACACTCACACACGGTTTCCAGCTTTCGCTATCAGTATTTGCGCTGGGGAGGATACGCTTAATCAGTAGTAGCTGTCCCGGAGACGTCCTGTGCTCGATCGAGCAGAAAAGAGAAGTGGCACACCGACCAGAAGCCTAGCTCGTTCAAATTAAGGCAACACATCGATCGGCTAATTAATCCGCGTATTTTGTGCCGTCTCGATCGAACTGGTTTGTACATGTTAATTCGCTCATGCTGGCCTAATCTTCACTTGTGTCAGTCAGTTCTAGTTTGGAACTTCCGATCTTCGAGATGAATCTCATGCGGCAAGCCAGGGATCAGACATGTGTACCGACAGCACGAGCACTTGAGAAATAAAGTAACCGGAAGCGAATCGGAGCGAGACACGTGCCGTGTGACCCCATGTGGGGTAACTTAGGTGGCAATCCACGTCATCGTTTAGGTTCACTAGTTTAATCACGTTGTTACAGGCCTAATTGCTTGCTGATCCCCACAAAATCAAGGAAAGATCTAAGATCCGGTTATTAAATTTAGGGCGTCGATAACTACTGCTTACCAAAATTAGGCAATGTTACAAAAAGAGAAGATATGTCAGGTATATTTTAGAGGAGAGAGAAAAAAAGGAAGATATCAGTTACATGTATGTCGTATATTTGATTAATCGTTTCGTGAGATATGAACGGTTTGAGAGCAACTCTATCCCATTAGTCATTTCTCCCTCTCTATTTCCTAGGATGAAGAGGCTAACTATTATTTTCAGCTCTCTATTTGAGTTAGCATTCCAATGGCCTAGCTATTTTCGCCAAATCTAGCTAGCGGCCGGAGAAAATCGATAAAAATGAAGAGGAGGATAAAGAATCGGTTGGAGTCCATTTCTTGAGTCATATTAGGTAAATATACAATGAAGAGCAGGATAAAGAACCGGTTGGAGTTGCTCGACAAGTAAATGTACTTGACTGCTTAAGTTCTTATTACTTGCACGTTTGATCAATTGTTGCTGCCGTAATTCTTGTGCATCTCACATGAGATTACAGTTGTCCTGATCTGATCAAACAGAGAATGTAGTTTTGTAGATATGTCAGGAAAACTAGCAATTAGAAAACAAAGCCGCCACGAGAACTCACAAGATATGGACTTTTTGAAATGCGGGGATTTGTACTAAAATTTTGCAGGAAATAGTATAGTTCCCATGTGAATACTGTAAAATTTCCTTATTCCACACGGAGGACCAGAATGCAAAATTTAACTTTTGCAAGAAAAAAAATAGCGTTCAGCTTGGCGTAACTTAGCCACAGAAATACTAGCTGGAAGAGCCGGTCTTCCATGTGGAAAACGTATGTGGAATTTGGACTCAGAAAGCGCATCCAAAGAAAGCGTGGGCGGTGGTCCGGTCTTCCCAATTTCTTCGCTCAGAGGCACAAATTGCAAGGCACACCCGCCATGGTGTACCTACGAGGATGGCCATCACAACCGATTCCACATGATCGAATCTTCCTTTTCTGGGAGGGACACACATCGACAAGATTTCACAAGCGTCAAAGAGAAAAGATGTAAGCCAACACGGCAGGTTATCAGTCTCATCTACCACATTGATCACAAGAGCGGTGCTCAAATCTTCTTAGCATAGGGCTTTGGCGGTTTCTTTTTTTTTGGCTACTATTTATGTCTTACTATCATGGTTTATAGTTTTTAGCTTTAGTACAAGTATTTATGTAAATGAATCGAATACCGATAAACTATTTTTAAAAGATTGTCCCGATAAGCTGTTTCAAAACGGTGACAAAGAAGCCGTCTTATTTGTTTGTTCGAGAGAAGTTATATATCGTAAGCCATAAGTCGAAAAGAACCACGCCTTCAATTCTCATGGCTAGTAAGTGCGTGTTACCTCTACGCTAGTACTTTTATTCGCGCTAACTTTTATTAGAAAGAGCCAAACTATACTCTGCCACGGAATGGCTTTGATGAATGCTTGTCAATGGTTTTGTTGAGTGCCTAGCTTCAATTGGCAACAATGGCTAACATGTGCCTCACATGTTGTAGTTTTTTTTGTGCTGATTGACCACTCTAGCTAGTTAGTGGAAATCATTAGTCGAGATGGAGCCGGGTAAAGGCCTAAGAAGCACATTTTTCATTTTGCTTTAAGTATTGATGATGCTTTTACTATATGATGACAAAAGACACGATGTTAAATCATTCATGGTCACCTTGTCATCTCTCCACAGGAATCGAGTCCGTGCATATATTTTTTGAAGACAAAAGAGTTTATGCATATTTTTAGAGTCCTTGCATTTTTGCAATGTCTGTCACTCAGCAACGGCACCAAAACCGCCATCCCTCTCCAGGATTGCGTCTGAGCAAGGTCTCGATAAGCAATGGTGAGCACCTAACATCAATAATTAATTCACATGCCTAGATCAATTTTCTGTACAACTTTCTCTTCTAGGAAGTGTTTTGTAGCGTCCATGCATGCATGTCTTCTAGGAACTTGCTTTCCAATCTTCAGTTATGCTGAGAAATTAACAAGCTCATCGAAGAAGGGATAAGAATGTGACGGCTAGTACTGATGTGAGGATAGGTGGCCTGCTAGAATGATGCGTCAATTATGTTGCAAGTTAGAGGCCAAATCACTTGACATGGAGCACGTTTAAATTTTGCGCGTGAATGGAAGCTGGTGAAAACGACCTGAACCGACCACATTACTAGGCATTTTGGGATTTTTCACGCTTGCAGAAGAAGAAGAAAAAGGGCAGCGTGATGTGGATGATAAAAACTGGACTAGATAGATGGACGAATACAAGCTGCATGCGCAAAAGTTATATCATTCCAGTTTCTAAAAACTGTCCTTTACATTTTTTAGGGTAAATAAACTTTAAATAGGCTATCTTTTTAATACATAGATTATAAATTGATTATAGTATATATTGTAGCGACTTCATTTATACTGACTAAAATTGCATATAAATTTCTGTTACTCTATGTTTTTTTATAAATAATCTAAAAATAAAAAACTATAGCTAAAAATCATAAACAGAGTAAGAAACCGACCCGATCAGATTCCGCCCGGCCGGCTGATGGCGACGCAGGCAGCTCGGCCGCTTAGAATCATTGGAGGCTGTTAGGCATGATATATAGCCACGTGTTTCGTGCAGGCCGAGCCATATGTCTTGCAAGCAAAGAAACTAAATCAACACGTACTATTTCTCAAGAACTTGTTTAATTTCGTAGCTTGAACACATACTAGTATCTACCACAATTAGTACCCCCAAGGCCCAAGCTTAGATATTTAATAAGTGAGCGCCGCACCCCTGTTTTTCCCGGACGAACCTGTGTTGCTGTTAGAGGGCTATTTGGATGGAGGCCACCACTTGGCCTAATTTTCTTGCTAAGGTGCGACCTGCCACACTTTTTATGGCTCCTAATTTGGCAGCAAATTGTGGTGAAGTAATGTGTCTAGCCACAAGTTAGCCAAATTGTTGTAATGTAATGTGTCTCTTCTCTATGGCAAGTAGGGTGGGACGTACCGGCACCGCAGTTTGCCACCGGATCTAGGCAGCGCGGCCGGACGGGAGTCGTGAGCTGATGCTTGGCGAACAGCAGCACGTACGCGGACCCGACCCGACCCGACCGACCAACGGAAGCAACCAACCAACCAGCACCCGCGACCGCCCCATCTCGAGCTGCCCCTCGCCCGCGCCGCGCCGTCCCGTGGGCCAGACTCACTCCGTCACTCGGCTGCTGCTGCTGCAACTTGTTCCCGACCCCTTTCACAACGCAGCCGTTCTTTCTGAAAACTCTCGCATCCAAACATGCCGTAGATGCGAATACACGCTTTCTACATCTCAGACACGCGAAGAAACTGAACTCCACTTACGCTGTGTTGTCTTCCCTGCAAACCCCAAAGCATGCTTAGAGTCTACTTGGAACATTCCAATTGTCGTAGGAATCGGAAAAAGGCCTTATGAAGCCTAACCACAGCAAGGGGGAAAAAGAAAGACAATTGGAAAACGCAAAAAGAAAGGAAAAAGGAAGGAAGAGAAATGGATACCCTTAAGAGCAAGTATAATAAGATACATTAGTAGTAAATTTGTATCTTTGAGCGGAGGAGAGAGGAGGAGAGAGAGAGGTGGTGTAAGTTTACAACAAACCAAACACAAGAACCAAGAAACTTTGTGAGAAAAGAGGTGGGTTATACACTTTCTTCATTGATCAGAACTACTATATAAATGAGTGATAAGTGAAATTTATAAATGTCATACTGATCAGTGAAAAATTGTATTATTAGCCTTGCTCTAAGAAATACTAGTAGCGGCAGAAAAGGAGCTCTCAAGTCTCGTCCTCTCCCACGAAGCCACCACGTGGGGTTCTTCCGCCGCTTGGACGAGACGGCCACTCGGCTGCGGCTCACTCGAATACTCTCCAATCGATAGTCGTCTCCCTCCCCGCTCGAAGCGCCCCCACCTCCCGACCGCCGTCTCCTCTCCTCTCCTCGCTCTCCTCCCCCAAACTCTATATATACCCTCCCCCTCCTCTCCTCAGCCCTCACTCCTCCCCCCTCCTCCCACTCGCACCAACGCAATTCATTGCTGCAATTTCGAAACCAAGAATCCTTGCAATCAGCAGCGATCGTCCGATTCTGATTTCTTGCCATGCCGACTCTGTCCGCGCGCTCCCCTGCTTCTAATTCTTGTATACACCACGCCCGCCGAGCCTTCTCGGCGAGGACGGCGCCCAATTCGGTCAGGTTCTCGCCGCGCACCGCGGCGGCGAACACCGTGCTGAGCGTGCCCGCCACCACTGTCCGCCCGCCGGCGTACGTGCCGCCGGCGCCCACCGTGATCCCGGACCCAACGGCCCCCGCCGCCATTGCCGCGCCGGCGCGGCACGGGAGCAAGAGCCTCAACTTCCTGCAGCGCGCGGCGGCCGTGGCGCTGGACGCGTTCGAGGAGGTGTTCATCACCAATGTCCTTGAGAAGCCGCACGCGCTCCCGCGGACGGCCGACCCGGCGGTCCAGATCGCCGGGAACTTCGCGCCGGTCGGGGAGCAGCCGCCGGTGCGCGCGCTCCCCGTTTCCGGCCGCATCCCGCCCTTCATCAACGGCGTGTACGCGCGCAACGGCGCCAACCCCCACTTCGAGCCCACGGCCGGCCACCACCTGTTCGACGGAGACGGCATGGTGCACGCCGTCCGCATCCGCAACGGCGCCGCCGAGTCCTACGCCTGCCGCTTTACCGAGACCGCGCGCCTCAGGCAGGAGCGCGCGCTGGGACACCCCGTCTTCCCCAAGACCATCGGCGAGCTCCACGGCCACTCCGGGATCGCCAGGCTTGCCCTGTTCTACGCGCGCGGGCTCTGCGGCCTCGTCGACCCGTCACACGGCACCGGCGTTGCCAACGCCGGACTCGTATACTTCAACGGCCGCCTCCTCGCCATGTCCGAGGACGACCTCCCGTACCAGGTCCGCGTCACCGCGGGCGGCGACCTCCAGACCGTCGGCCGCTACGACTTCGACGGCCAGCTCGGCTGCGCCATGATCGCGCATCCCAAGCTCGACCCCGTCTCCGGAGAGCTCTTCGCGCTCAGCTACGACGTGATCAAGAAGCCGTACCTCAAGTACTTCTACTTCGAGGCCGACGGCACCAAGTCCCCCGACGTCGAGATCGAGCTCGACCAGCCCACCATGATCCACGACTTCGCCATCACCGAGAACTTCGTCGTCGTGCCGGACCACCAGGTGGTGTTCAAGCTCGCCGAGATGTTCCGCGGCGGCTCGCCGGTGGTGCTCGACAAGGAGAAGACATCCCGCTTCGGCGTGCTGCCCAAGTACGCCAGGGACTCGTCGGAGATGGTGTGGGTGGACGTGCCAGACTGCTTCTGCTTCCACCTCTGGAACGCGTGGGAGGAGCCGGAGTCCGACGAGGTGGTGGTGGTGGGCTCGTGCATGACCCCCGCTGACTCCATCTTCAACGAGTCGGACGACCGCCTCGAGAGCGTGCTCACCGAGATCCGGCTCAATACGCGCACCGGCGAGTCCACGCGGCGCGCCGTGCTGCCGCCGTCGTGCCAGGTGAACCTCGAGGTGGGCATGGTGAACCGCAACATGCTCGGGCGCAAGACGCGGTACGCCTACCTCGCCGTCGCCGAGCCATGGCCCAAGGTGTCCGGCTTCGCCAAGGTGGACCTGGCCACCGGCGAGCTCATCAAGTTCGACTACGGTGAGGGCCGGTTCGGCGGCGAGCCCTGCTTCGTGCCCATGGACGGCGCGCACGCCCGCGGCGAGGACGACGGCTACATCCTCTCCTTCGTCCGCGACGAGCGCGCCGGCACCTCCGAGCTCCTCGTCGTCAACGCCGCCGACATGCGGCTCGAGGCCACCGTGCAGCTGCCGTCCCGCGTCCCCTACGGCTTCCACGGCACCTTCATCGGCGCTGGCGAGGTCGAGGCCCAGGCCTAGCTCAACACACCATGGTTTCTTGATTCCTTGGTTCTTTACACCTCCATTATTACTTCTTCCCTTCCATCTCCGAGCTTCTTGGAGGCCGAGGCAGAGCAGAGGAGGGGAGGAGGATAAAAATTTGGAGGGAAAGGCTTTACCAGAGGGAGCCTTAGGCATACATAGGAGGTCCCCGGAGCCTTCCCCCATTCACACAGTTACAGTTAGTAGCGGTTACTGTCAGTTACTCTCTTCATCTCTTGGTTCTTTCCTTTCATTTTTACTACATAGATAGTTACAGTAGTGGTGGGGCAGAGAGAGAGTCAGCTTGAAGCTTTGGCACTGGTGCTTGTACAGGGTGGTAGGAGCTCAGCTGGTTTCTGTTTGTCTGGAGGAGGTAGGGATAGTAGGTTCTCAGTTCTGTTTAGAGAGAGGAATTGGACTTTGAACCACCCAGTTTGCTCTGCAACTGTGGTGTTGTTGGGTACTACACCTGCAGTGCTACCTGCTACTTGGATTGGATCATGACTAAAAAAAAAAAAGCTCGAAACTCGCAAGCCGCTCGGACTAAAAGTCAGCTTGGCTCGAGCTTAGAACATCAGCCAGCAAGCTAAGCCAAGGTCCTAGCTCGGCTCACTAATGAGCTGAGCCCTCGTGAGCCGGCTCGAGCCATGCACTGAGCCAAGCCGAGCCGTCAATACCTTAACGAATCAAGCCGTATCTCCAGATGAGTTTGGCCGAGCCTGGCTTGAGCTGGCTCGGCTCGACTCGTTTCCACCCCTAATATTCATGACCATGTATGTATCCATTCCTCCCTACTATGTACACTAATCTTCATGATCAGTACTGCATCATGTCATATAATAATAAAGCTTGATGCTTTTTTTAATCTGTATGTTATGCTCACCAAATCTGACTGTGTGTTTTCTTGTGTGATTTCTGTTGGTTTGCTGTTCCTGCTGCTGCATTATTTGCACAGCAATGTTGGTGCCACCTCAAAAGGCTCTTGCTTCCCCCAATCGGCTTGCCTGCCCATCTGTGGGGGCTGCTGCTCTGCGGCAGCTCTCCTCTGTTTGCTGGTGCCCTTGTACTCCACCACTGTTCTCTTCATCAGTTTCAGATGAATTGCTTCAGATGTGTTGTGGGTGATATCTACCTTTAATTTGAGGTGAATTTAATTGGAGATCTGCAGCTATAGCTTAGCCCCACTCCTGGGGTGAATTTGCAGGTGCATTGAGCTGAATGATGTGTATCTGGTAGAGAGGTTAATTGATCTGCCCTTTTTTTTTTTTTGAAAAAGCGGCAGGAGTGAATTGATCTGTCATGAATCCATGTAATTCTTGAGTGAAATAATTTGTTGGTTTGGCCCACTGAAAATTTGTAAAAATTAAATAAAAAGAGACCTACTGCACCGTAAAAGACAAAAGCATAAGACTGCTACGTTCACTCATCCACTGCAAATTTGTAAAAAAAATAAAATAAAAAGAAACTTGCCGCACCGTAAAAGACAAAATCATAAGACTGCTAGTAAATCTCCATTAGTTTTTTTTTACTTTAACTAGCTTGATATGGAACTGACGAGATGAATTAATAAGGGTACATATTGCCCTTTCTTTCTTTACAGATGGCATTCAGTAAAAAAAAAGTTTCACCATGAACTGATGGCCTGATGGCAAAAAAAAAAGCTCTTTTATGGTACTTTAAAATGAATATAAGCTGTCTAATTTTTACGATCCAATAGTTCAGATTAGTTATGATTTAGTTATACTACCATCCATACTATTAACAGTAAAATCTACAAAAAGGTAAAGTTGTAAATGAAATAAGTAGCATGAGATTAATTTTCGCAACTGTAGTGGGTTCACCTCCGCGTCTCTCTCCACACCCACGGCACGATGCTCCCTAGCTGGGTCGCTGAGTGTCTGGTACTATGTGTCCTTCCTTCCTATTGGATGTTTTCCATCACATTGAAGAACCATACTAGCTTGTTCCGGCTACTACAAAGTGCGAACAACACCAAGCTTGCAGTAGGTGGCCAAGATGGCACCACCCAGGGAGACCACCAACACCAAGTCGTGGGAGTACATCATGTGGAAGTACCTGCTACTGTTTGCCACCCTAGTGGCCACAGTGACATACTCCGTGGGGTTCAACCCATTGGGGGGAGTCTGGTAGGACACCGATGCCAACCACCTCGCCAGCGACCCCATCAACCGGGACACCCACCACCTTCGATACATGGTTTCTTCTATTGCAATGCCACCACGTTTGCTTCAGCGCTGGTCATCGTTGTCCTTGTCCTCCTCCTCGTCATCATGCACGAGTTGAAGGATGAGAGCAACGTGTTGCCACTGCGCAGTCTGTGCGTGGTCATGGTGTTGGATTTGCTCAGCCTCATGGGGGCGTACGCCGAAGGGACCTGCCGGGATGCACTCACAGAAATCTATTTCTTGCTACTAGCGACTACCGTCTTCACCTACCTCGTGGTTCAGATGGCACTTGACACGTTGCCAGACAGCAACTGTGGGAAGAACCACAACGGTGAGAAGAACGAAGAGGAGAATAGCGATCGCAAGCTTAGAAAATATGAATGGCTCCGCAAGGTCCTGATGCTGCTCGTGACGTTCGCGACGAGCATCACATACGTGGCCAGTCTGAACACACTGAGCGGCTTCTGGGGTAGCACCTAAGACGGCCACCATGCCGGTGACGCGGTCTTGCAGGAGCACCACCCCTGTCGTCTCACGACGTTGTTCATTTGTGACACCACCACATTCGACGCTTCCCTACTCATCATTGTGCTGCTCTTGGACAACAAGCTGCGCGACCACATCTTATTACGGTTGTAGGATCGATCACGGTAATAAGAGGGGGTGAATGATTACCTCCACTTTTTGATAGCTAAAAACAAATATCAAACCAGAAGAAAAATAATTTAACTTACCAGATATAGATTTCGACCTCAAAACGCTCGACTGCTTGCTTGACCCCTTTGCACATGTTTGATGAAGGTTTCGATCACTCCAACACCGATGTGCTCTGCTCGGAACGAGAACAGAAAAACACACCGCCAATGCCGATTAACTTTTCTTGGAATAGATCTAATATTTTATATCTGAATCATGTTCTGTGGCTACAAAGTGCCTTTCACGGCACCCCTCAAACCCTACCACAAAAACTCTTAAAGCTTTCTCCTCAAAAGGCGTCAAAGCCATCAGAAGTCCTCGGTTAACCCTTCTCCGTCCTTGTATATGCTAGAGCCCAAACCGTGTCCTCATCAAACACGGAGACGAAATTCTATCTGATTCTGAAAATTAAGGGACCCGAAACCCTTCCAACACAAGTTTTTTTAAATCTCTAAACCTTCCATAACTCCTTCCAATCCATCACGTGCCGAAGCCTCCAAGACCATACCTCCCATAGCTTCTTCAGACATCATTTTCACATGTCGAAGCCTCTAGGACCGCACCTCCCGTAACTTCTCCACGCATTATCCACCTTTGATCTTGATATACTCCAACATAGGCCCGACCACCTCATGACATCCTTGACCGCTTGGACCTCATATTTCCTCTCCTAGTCTCGGTGCTTCTCGTCACCGATCATGACTATCTCCACATCCAACCTGCATATGCAAAGACTAAAGAACGTTTTTTCCGGTACAAGTTTTTCCCAACTTGATCGACATTAGTCCACACACGCAAACCACACCCTTAACCATCAATAACTACGAATCAGATCATCCACAATCTCAATTTTCACGCTGTCCAAAAATCAACTTTAGACCACGCAGAAAAGCTGGTCTGATCCCCAAGGACGGTTAGACCGCTGGCCCAACAGACATGCGTACTCGGAGAACTCGAAAGTTACAAGAATTAAAGCACTTGAAGTCTACGAGTACCGATCATGAAACCTACGACAAATGATCATAAAGCTTACGACTACCAATAACGAGGTTTACGACAACCGATCACAAAGCCTATGACTACTGATTATAAAGTCTATGACAACAGACCGTGAAGCCTATGACTACGATAACATATCATAAACGACTATCGCTCATAAAGTCTACAGTTACTGATCACCGATCAGGCACTGTAGCTTCCGAGCATCGATAGGGTACTATAGCTATCGACTATCTACCTGGTACTGTAGCAACGACCACTGACCAGGTACTGTAGCTATGAATAATGACCGGTTCACTGTAGTTCTGACCGGTTCACTAAAACTCAGACCGGTTCACTGTAGCTCTGACCGTCCATGGTCGTTCTGTCGCAGTCGTTCAGCCGTAGCTGTTCTGCTGTGGTCAATCTATCATGTTCGTTCTACTATAGTCGATATGCCGTGGTCGACACATGTTGATCGGACCATTCATCACAAGGCCGATCGGACTACTGACTACCCATCGTGGTCCACGCCTCCGACTACCGTTCGTGGTCGAAGCTTGTCAATTAGACCACCCAATATAAGACAGTAAGACCGCTTATCCTGAATATTCCTGCAATTTCAGTTTTACAAAATAGCATCAATCGAAATTTTCACAAACACAAATTTCAATGCAACCCAAAAGTCAATTATTTATCATCACTAAATTCACGACCTATCCACATGTTCTAACAACGGTATTACAAGTTCTATTGGTGCATCTTCGTTGCATTAATCGGATGTTGACATGAGATCGTCCAAAATACCCTCCTGAAAAACCAGATTGAAAAATAAAAGTTTATAATACCCTCACAAATCAACGGTTAGATTATATTTTTACTACCAGTATAATATACTGTAAAAATAAATCTAAAAAATATCCCTGAAATCTCTACCATGGTGGGCAGAACATGGGAAGATTTTTACAAAGAAAAGTACTCCTACATACGTTTTCAAGCAATTGGTTAATTTTCTATCCAAGCATTATTCTCTATCTTACTGGATTGTTCACAGCAGCAGCAGCCATCCATTCTCTCTTGGTGGCTGCATTTGCCAAATGCGGATACTACTGTAATACAATATGTTGATGCCGTCGTCAACCTCTCTCTGCCTCGCCCTTCTAGTGTTGTCTCGTTTAATTGGGATCCTTTTCCCATGTCATTGTAGAAACAACTGGGAAGGAAGACACACTCCAGTTTCCTCCTAGTGCAAGCAGCAGACATCAAGCACAGGATAAAAACTTGAGTTGCTCTTCTCAACCAATTACTCAACTTCTCTTCCTAGGTACTAAGTACTTCTTCAAATATTTCCTTTTGGAAGCCTTACTGTAACCAAGATTGTGCCAAGAACAACAAAACAATGCGGCTAAGAACTACAGCAATCTAAGGCAAGTTACTAAATGCCAATGCTGTTGAGAAAGAAATTAGAATCTTTAGAGAAAGAAACTCAAGAACAATTCCGGAATGCGTCAGCTGGGTCACGTGTGGATCGGAGGGTTCTACACGCCGGCAAGCTGCCAAAGGCACAATTTTGTGCAGCTTACAAGGGGATTTTTGGCGCAGCTTTTAAGTTTTAACCCCTGATTTTCTGGGCAAGACAACAATGCGGCGATGGCCTGCTGTTTTTGTACTGTAGTACACATGCAGTCAAGAGAGCTGAACGGGGAGGTAGAGCTAGGCAACAACTTTTCCAATTCAATTGGCCTTCTTTAACCCCGATTCTCCAATTTCGCCGGCAAGCACCTAATGTCCTTCATCTTTTTCTGGCTGGCGACTCCATGGTGTGAACAATGTGAATTTTGCTATTGTCTTAAAAATTGTGAATTTTGCTTCACTTTCTCGAGCTTATTAGTACACATGGATAGATCCAAGAGAGCACATGTGTAACTCTTGCTCCAAAAGGTAAGACCGTAGAGCTAGGCAACAACTTTTCCAATTCAATTGGCCTTCTTTCCAAAGGCACAATCTTCCCCGATTCTCCAATGCGGCGATGGCTCTTTGTTTTTGTCTTGTAGTACACATGCCTAACCACGGGAGGTAGGCTAGGCAACAACTTTTCCAATTCAATGTCCTTTCATCTTCCCGATTTTCGCTGCTTCGTTCCTTCTAGCGCACCTAATTCTTCATCTTTTTCTATTCTTTTCTTCTTTCTTTCGCATGGCAACTGTTGGCGACTCCATGGTGTGAACAATGTGAATTTTGCTATTGTCTTAAAAAATTGTGAATTTTTGCTTCACTTTTCTGAGCTTATTAGCTCCCAGTGCATGCGATGGATAGATCCAAGGCAAAAAGGGGAAAAGCACATGTGTAACTCTTGCTCCAAAAAGAATTGTAAGACCGGAAATGACGACTAGAGTGGAGAGTAGAAACCAACACAATTAAAAAATTTCAAATATTTTCTAATTAAAATTTTCAAATCTTTTTCAAAGGAAGAACAAAGCACTTCACTTCACTAGCTATAATAAACTATGAAGATAAGAAGCCAATTACCTACAAGTAAAAATTCAAGAAAAACTGAACAACACGTGTCTTGACATGCCCCGACAGTCTGACCTCTGAATATATAGTGGTCTGACCTTTAGCTAGTTGGTGGTCAGACCACTTGGCAGTATGACCTCTAGCTACTTGGCAGTCTAACATCTAGCCAAGAACAAAGTAGATTTTCAACATATTTCAAATCCAAAAATTAATGGAACTTTTGATTTACAACTCCAAAAGACTTGAAACTTAAACTGAAGCTAGAGCATGACATTAAGAAACCATCTCAACCAAAGATCTCTTGAAAAAACTTCACAAAATATTATCAAAGTTCTAGCATTTTTCTATTTGAAGGAAGGTTTCATCAAAACTGGGCAAAAGAGGAAAATCTTAATCTGCTCTTACTCGTGAGTCCTTGATGATCCACATGAGTTTGTATGGGTTCTAACATGTCATAGTAAACTAGATCATAACATGAACTCAAGCCAAAATGCCCTCAAGATTAAAAGCCAAAATCGGGCAAACACAAGAACTTGCAAATAATAAGCGCCTTGATAGTAAGATCTGGTCTTGAAGAGACATCATCATCACTTTATGTCGTTAGCACACAACAAGATCAAGAGGGTAAGGAGAAGCACCAAAAACCAAACAAAATCTATATTTCATCACTTGAACACAAGAGGGAAATATTTGGACGGATTTCGATCTCTATTGATACTTGGAGATGAGTGTTTATAGCCACTCCCCAGCCACACACAGGGTCTAAGGATGACAAAAAGTTCAGCCACAGGAGTCTCTCACATTTTCCACATGGTTCTCTCCACGAACCCTAACTCTCCTCTCAAAGGTTTGGACTAAACTCCAAAAACTTTGACTTAGGCACCTCTCTCCATCCTTATATATGGAGGCTTATAAGGGAAACCCTAACTACCACCTCTAGTTGAGTTTCATCCACTTATGTGAATCAACCCATTAGTGAATCAACAATTGATCCACTTCACAATTTCAGGACATACAAAACCTAAACCGGTTAGACCAACGTCGTGATTTTGCACACCACCACTTTTTGGTATTTAGCAATTTACCAAAATGCTCCTTTACCATTTCCACGAAGCTTCCTGCTTCTGTTGCCATGAAGCATCGTCCATGCTTCATCATTTTTCATGTGGCCCTAATAACTTACCATCAAGCCTCACACATTCGGATCCTACTGAATCGACCTCACTTGCAAACGACCCAAGTCACTTGGTGCACTACATGCTTCTTCTTGCACATGACGGCGCCCAACTTCCTTTACCGCACAGGACTTGGGCTCCTCCCTGAGCCTTGTCCCGGTCCACCTTACCGTTGCCCGTCATGTCCTCCACCAGTAGCTTCCACTCTAGCTCCTCTTTGCCTCGGCTTGTAATCACTCTGCAAGTCTCAATCATATTCGGTGGCTCCTTGATCATTTAGATCTTGCCTTCTCCTAAGCGTAGTCTTGATACATTAACTGTTTTGGACCTAAGCTCTTCTAGGTTAGTCTCGGTCTCGTCCGTCTCATCATAACATAACTCCAAGTCCTACAACCAACACAAATAAGAAAACCATCACGTAGCATTGCACGAGATAAAAAAATCATCAATATATCCAATTGATGATAGCGAGAACACTTACCTCAAAGCTTCCGTCCCATTAGCATCATCGCAAAGTATGACGTGCATCTCCAATACATCATGCACTTTGCTCAAATTTCACCTTTCATGATCCTTGTCTATTTTGTGTCTTGCTTGAGCTTAACTATCCTACATGACATCCACGACCATTTTGGACCTCAGTTATCTCCAACCTAATCCCGGTCTTCCCACCATTAACCATAGTCGCCTCTAAGCCACCTGCATAACAATAGACCAAGCAACCATTTTCAGGCATAAATTCTTCACAACTTGACTAACGTTAGTCTATAAATGCACTATGCAACACATATACAATGACCTAGGTCAAACCGAATCAAACCAAGACTAGAATTCCCAAAATACCACTTTACAGCTGAGACCAACAACGAGGCCGGTTAAACTGCTAACTCCAATCGGTCTAACCGTTCGCGGCCCCGGTCAGACCTTTGACACCGGCCAGTCTAACCACCTCCTTTGGTCAATTAGACTACCGACCAAAGGCCAGTCTGATCGTCGCCTCCCACAACTAGTCTGACTACCAGTCTTAGGTCGGTCGATCCGTCGGCAATAGAATATAGCTAGAAAATTACAAACTCTCAAAAACCAAACTAAAATGACAATCATGGGGGTGACATCCACATGGTCTCACAAGAATGAAACTTATATGCAAAATATCTTCTTCCCTTGGCACATTGTCTAATGAATCAAGAAAAAAAGTGTTTTCTTTGTGTAAATACGTGCATGCGCATTTCTCATGTGCAAAAATATGCAAAAATGGACAAAATGGAGGTAAGTCCATATGACACTTTGAATTTTGCTCGAAAGTCCGTTGAGCATTCCGAACTATGAAACCAGACATTTGACCCCCGAACTCTGCAATTCAATTCAAATAACAACCTGATCTATTTCGGATGGTGGTATTGCTCGCATGACGCAATGAGTGGACGATTTTACTACGTAGGATGACATGTTGGTAAGTTTAAATGAATGATGTGTGAGGCCCACAAGGCCTTCTCTCACAAATCAAAACAGAGAGGAAGGAAACTACAGGGGGGCGATGGCCATGGAAGCATGACTGGGAGATCGGTATGGGAGAAACCCTTGGGGGCCCATATGTTATTGACCAACTTGGCCAGCATGTCATCCTACATAATTCATTACAAAAATGGCACTGTAGCTAACTTTTTTTTTCAAACGTAGCACTCATGCGCACGAAATTGCAAATTTAGCCTCATACTTGTACCTATCGTGCTCAGGGACCACGACAGGAAGTTACTATGCTCGGGGACCATGGCAGGAAGCTACAGCGCTCGGGACCGCGACAGCTACTTGCAACTCACAGGCACCAAGACAAGGCAATACATGTGATTGGTTAGCGCTTAATTAGTGATTAGTGATATTCATTAGTGATTTAATTAGTGATTAGTAATATTAATTAGTGATTAGGTTGTTGCCACGGTGCCCCTGAGTAGTAGGTTGCTATCGTGGTCCCCAAGCGCGATAGCTTTCTACCACGGTCCCCGAGTGCAGAAGGTACAAGTACGGGGTTAGATTTGCAATTTCATGCATATGAGTGCTAGATTTACAAAAAAAAATGTTTGCAACGGTGCCATTTTTGCAATAAATTCCATCCTACGTGGTAAAACCGTACACTTATCATGCCACACGGGCAATATTACCATACGAAACCAGATCAAGGTGTTATTTGAATCGGATTGTAAAGTTCGGAGGGTTAAATATTTGGTTTTATAGTTCAGGATGCTGGATGATCTTTTAAGCAAAATTTAAGGTGTTATATGGACTTATTTCTATATTTAAAGATTCCAAGAAGTAGTAATGCGCAGAGGGAAATTGTGGATAATTAATAGATAATTAACACAAGACCATATGCATGTACTAGTAATACTATCACAGCAGCAGCATAACTATCACTTGAACTGGAGCTAAACAGTAGGTTGAGAAAGGCCATCACGTTCGCGAATCAATTGCACGAGACCAAAAGCTTTTCTTCCTCAAAAATAAAAACTAAAAGCATTCTGATCGATCGCCTACACCCTAATTGATTACCAATATGTGAATGCAAATTCGAACGAGGAGACTCATTTGGGCTTTTTTGAGTGGTTTATGGCTGAAAAGCACTGTAACTAGCTGAAAAAACACTGTAGATGACAAATGCTTATTTAGCATAATTAAATTTAAAAAAATTTAAAAATATAAAAATATGTTAGCCCATTACGTATAATACAAACAAATACGGGAAAAAAGAACCGGCAAAAAAGCTCAACAAAAAGCCAAAAGTTCAGAAAAAGACGAAATTTATGAATAGTGAAAAATAAGTCGGAAGCCTGAAGCTGAAGCCGAAATTTATGAATAGTGAAAAATTACCCTCTTTGCTGCAAAATATATTACTGGTTACGAAATTAAAAGTGCTTTCAAATACGAACCAGGAAGCGGGATAAATGGTCACCGGTCCCGATCTTTGGGCGATGCGGAAGATGGGCTTGATCTTTGGTCATCAATCTGGGTCGAACATATTTTCTACCAGGGTCTAAGGTGGTGAAAAATCGCTGGCTATAAGAGGTTACGGCAAAATTGTCGGGGTCGGCCGACCCCGACGAGCTCACGTAGTTTCGCCCCATATACGAACCGAACCTAAGAATAACTGTCATGCTAGGTTACGAAATTAAAAGTGCTTTCAAATACGAACCGAACCTAAGAATAACTGGCTAGTTATCGCCACCGACCCTCATTAATGCTCGGGACCACCCTGAAAAACTCCTTTTGGGCTCATTCCCGTCTTTTTCTCTAACCAGTAAGACTGCACACGCTCGGCACGTTTATGCAGTAGTAACATTGCCAATTGTTTTGACTTTTGATGAAGGTGATATTTATTTGGGTTTAAAGTTTAGATTTATATTTTTTATATTATAGTGGTTAAAACTGTACTGTAACTACTAATACTTTTTTAAACATAATTAAGTTTTTAAAAATAAAAAAGTTATATCACCACGGCCAATAAAAATGAATATGAAAAAAGTAAAAAAAAACCTAAAAAAACGAAACTAAGAAATTAGGAGCCAGAAACAGAAGCTTAAATGTTTATGATCAATTATAACGAAACTAAAAAGTGTTGTTTTCACTGACCAAGTCTCTTGCTAGCGTAGGAACGCCCATAGCCACCTAAAGTTTACTACTGTTCCGTCCCTTCACGAATGCTTGTAACTGATTTCTCCATCCGATATCGGTTTCTCAAATATCATAGGTGAATTATAACCTCAGTGTTGTACTGGGTCCGGCTGTACAGTGCACAACGTACCACTCTCGGGCTAAACCGTTGAAACAGCCTTTTCGAGGTCAATTCAGCTCCAGTTTGCTCGGAGCGCCCCCTTGGGATCATGAAGGGCTACAGCTGCCACTTGGTACGAGAAAGACGTGCCGAAACACACGACCGATTGATCCCTAAACTTCTCACTCCAATTCCTCGCCAATTGGATAAAACGGTTCTACAATGAGCCATATATACACATAATCTTTTACACGCAAGGTTAGAGAGAGAAAAAAATCTTTCTCCCGCACGTCAAAATCAATCCACGCACTGCATGCACCAATCGCCGGAGCCGGAGCCGGAGATCTAGGAGCCGGCGGCGGCGGAGGAGGACCCGCCGGCCGCATGGGATATATATGAAATTGCTGCTGCTTGTTATCTCGAAATGGTCAGCGCAATGCAGACAAAACGCGCATCAATGGACGATCGATCGATCGACAGATCGACGCGAAAGCCGTTGTAATCTTGCTCAAGTTGCGACGGTGAGAGAAGGTGACGCCTACCTTGCTGGCTAGGGAACTTACACAGTGAGCTTTACATGCATACATACACAAACGCTGTGCTGGTCGATGTCCAACAACTGGCAGCTGAATGCATACGTACGTATAGCGATCGACCGGTGAGAACTAAGGGTGATTGGCGGCGGCGATATCTAGCGATCACTGTCGACGACCACCGCCAAACTCGTGTCGTACCATTCGATTCGACTGAATTCAACCGGCCGGAGGCGCGTGTTTTGTCTCGTGTCACGGCGATCGAGCAGGCGCGCTCGATACATGGGCCATGCACGGAGGATCCGTCGATCTCGTCTCTCGTGCCACTTGTCATGCTTTGTGTGAGGTTGATGCATGGTGGATAAAGAGTCAGAGCACTCCCAATGCATAGGGGTGAAAATGGGTCGGGTTAATCCCGACCGATCCGACACCGAATCCGATTGGTACCGAATCCGACTAGTACCGAATCCGAGAAAAATAAAATATGGTATAGGATATGGTCCGAATCGCGAATATCCGTCCGAATCCGATACATCTTCAAGTTTGATTTTAAGTTAGTGCTACTATTTGACGTTTCATTTTCTTTTGCAATGGTAAAATAAAATCTTTCACATCAGCTATTAAATAGTAACATCAAGTCATTGCGTCCTACTCCATTTACTGCATTGTGTGCATTCCTTACAAACAAGTAGGGGTGCAAACGAAATGGGTTAATCCCGACCGATCCGACACCGAATCCGATTGGTACCGAATCCGGAGAAAAAATATGGGTTAGGATATGGTAACAGCAATATCCGTCCGAATCCAACCTGTTTTCACCCCTACCAATGCAGAAACTATGCATGATTTCTATGGCATTAAATAAGGTGCCAAGTAAGCAAAATGCTGATGTGTCATTGGAGTTAAGGAGGAGAGATAAGGAAATGATTTCTTATATAGACACTATGTCTACACAGGAACCAAGATAGAAAGAGCTGTGATAGGTAGATGATAGGAGAGAGAAGATAGATGATTGGATGAAAATTTTATTTATAGAAACTATCCATTGTGAGTATAGTTTCTATGGGTAGTGTCTACATTAATGGGCAAATATAGAAACTATCTCATAGTTTCTGCATTAGGAGTGCCCTAAGATCGAGACACGGCTGAATTTGTTGCACGCGCGATCGCATATATGGTCTAGCTAGTCTTTCATTACCTCTACCATGTATCCCAGATTTCTCTATCCTCCCTTCTTTACTGGCTCACTATTTTCATGAATTATCGCACACGTTATATAGGTCCTTTTGACAACTGAATTAAGAAAAGATACTCTCTCTCTATATATATATTTCTAATTACAAGATAGACTCACATGCACACACCACCGCATACATATACACAAACGAATATGTTCTCTCAGCACACGACGGCAAATGTTTAGTGCTGTCATGCGTTTAGTCACTTAACTAGTTATCTAGCGATCTAGTAACTCTTGGAGGAGCAATATAATGTTGATGGCAACGCAGCAAACACTAAAATATTTAGACACGATCGATGTCCTTGTTAACTTGTTGCATCATGTTGCTAGCTAGTAGTAAGTGGTTTTAATTATCCATGGGCCTTTTCGATCAGATGTGTGTTGATCGATGAAAAAGAAGTAACAGCCCCACTCAATCAGATCACTAACAAAAGAAAACAAACCAATTAATGTTGCAAGAGATGAAAAGAGATTAAAGCATTGACCGAAACTCGTATGAGGTGTATTAGCATTTAGACAGTGTTGACCCTCCTAAAGCAAGCTAGCTAGCACATTATTTCTCTGAGTGGATAATGACAGTGACCGCCGGAAAATGTCAACCCACCATGCAGGCTAACACCAATATATGCCACGCCCGCATCCACTACGCCCCATTTGCATGCTACCAAAAGCTACAGCAGTCAACTCCTGACACACTTGCTATTATCAAATCAGGTAGAGGAACACAGTACTTTTTAACGACCACTAATTGATAGTTAACACGAAAATATTCTTAATCACACTTTTGCCGACAAACAGTGCGCGCTCCTAGTCCAACCGATCTGGCATATACTAGTTTTTTTTTCTGGTGAAATATGCAGGCCTACGTACGTTTTACAGGTTATATATCACCTAAATAAATTTGAAATACTCCTTTATCACTTTATGTATACTCGTATACTAATTATAAAATACTCCAATATAAATCACATGAAAAAATTTCAAAAAATATATAGTTTTTAGCGTATTTTGCAAATACCTTCATATTGCACATATAAAAAGGAGTATGTCTAATATATATATATATATATATAGCACCTCTAAAAAATGTACATATCATATATAGATGATCTTATATATACTCGTATACTACATGTACATACCCTCCATTACGCGAGATACTATCTAGTTGTGAGATACGATATATATATATATATATATATATATATATATATATATATATATATATATATATATATATATATATATAGAGAGAGAGAGAGAGAGTAAAAATATATCTGAATTTAGATGAAATTGATGCATTTGAAATCATAATATCCGGGCACCATGGTACCCTATTTCAGTGTCCCATATGTATATGTAAATGATTTGTTCCCGCGACTTTCTACGCTAGCTTTACAGGTACATAAGCTAATTAACATGTACAGTAAGTAGTTAGGGCCTATTTGGATGGACTAGGACTAGTTGTTAGCTGACTAGTAGTTAGCTGGCTAAAGATTAGCTCAGTCCTGTTTGGATCCAAGGACTAATAAGTACTACTATCTCAGTATAAAGTCTGTTATACCCTATGCATGGCGGTCTGGGAGGGTTGGCGTGGGTATCAGCGTCTTTTTTCCATCCTGCTGGTCCTTTAGCCCTCATTAGCTGGGTTTGGCCAACTAGTTGGGGATTTGGCTAAACTTTAGCCCACTCATTAGCCCTCCTGTCTGGATTCATAAGAACTAAAAATTAGCAACTAGTTGTTAGCCCATAGAATCCAAATAGACCCTTAATCTGATCGCACTCTTGCTAAGATGGATGAAATAGATAACAAACATTATGCATTAATTCGGAGAAGAGGCATGCATTAAGGTGGTACACGCGGACGCAGGGTGACACTACATAAACTAATCTTTGCCCGTCTTTTCCAAGCCGAAGGTCGCGGTTAGTGACCCTATATGTAGGTAGGATAATGCATAACTTAGAGTAAATCCAATAATAGAGTCAAGTGTTTGACTATAAGTCAAATTATAAGAGTCAAGTTATACAATAATTTATCTTCTATTTGTCTATAAAAAGTTTTTTATTATTATGTGGTACCATGTCTCACATTCTCTTTCCTATTCCTCCTCACATACATTTATTATCTGAGCCCACTACTGCATAGGCTCCCGTGCCTAGCTTGTTGCTTGCATGAGAGCCAAGTTCTCATCTCTCTCCTCTCTTCTCTCCTCCACATCAGTAAAAATGCTGACTAACTTGGCTATAAAACCGTTATTGAATTTGCTCTTAGAGAGATAAAGATTCCCTTAAACCTGCAGAGTTAAGCCTACCTAGCTTACGTAGTGCCGTTCGATCACGAGCAGCACGCAGCACGCTGTGTGCTACTTAATTAAGACAATTAAAGGGTCTAAACTTAATTTGCAATTAATTGCGCACACACAGATATATACATGGTCAAATGCTACTATATATAACACAACATGCACACTATAAAAAAAAAAAGAAAAACTCATTCCTAGGCAGCTACATGTTGGTTTGCACTGTGGATGAGCACTCAGGGTGGTAGACGTCAGCACGTACATCCGCAATACGTATGCAGCAGATAGCTAGCCATGCCTAGCCAGCTCGTGTACGTACGTACATACAAATACACACGAAAAGTGTATATATACGTGAATAGTGGAGTGTACCTGGCCGGCCATCCGAATGGGTGGCACAGCGTCTGACCTGGCGGCCACGGCAGTGCACTGTAACGTGAACAGGCGTAGCTAGCTGCTAGCCAGTGAAACGACTACGAATTTAGCAGCTGGCTACGTGCCACGTACGCATGCACCTGCAGGCAAGAACAAAACAAGGCTGCAGCAACGACGTCGCATCGCATCATCGAGAAGAAGGGAAAGATAAATAAAAAAAGCTAAGTGAACAGTGCCAACTGATGCGTCGATCGATAGCAGTGGCGACGCGTCCCTTTCTCCGCTCGACAAGGACAGGAACAGGTGACATAATTAGTTATTAGTGTGCACTCTTAAGCTGCTGATCAAGTGACAAAAAGGAAACAGTATATTAGTACTGGCAAAAGGCGAATGACTTGACCAAAAGTAGACGTCACCCGGTTGTGGAATGATTAGTAGGACCACATATTAAGGCTCTATTCATTTCAGTTTGAGTTTCTAATTTTTAATTTATTTTTTATTATTTATAAATTTTGTTTTTTGTTTTTTTGTTTTTTGCTGGTTCTTTTTTCCGTATTCGTTTGTATTGTTCGTGATGATCTAATCTATTTTTCTATTTTTAATTTTTTTAAATTTAGTTAGATCAAATAAACTACTATCAGCTACAATGTGATTTCAGCCAGTTTCAGTAAAATTTCAACCATAAACTACTTTTTTCAACCCAACCGAGTGACACCTAAGAGGCTAAGTTGCTACTCCGTTCAGTCATCACTAGATTCTCCCTGCTCTGTGCGTGTGTGACAGAGGTGCTCATGTGCATGCCTAATAAAAAATATATATGAGACTAGAAGATGAAATCAATAGGAGCAAGCCCTGCTAATGTGAGTGCTAAATGAAGATAACCCCATACATGGAGAGATCAGTTGTTAGTTTAATCAGGAAGCGTGGCAGGCATCCATGCATGGGCACTTGTTTTATATTGAGGGGCTAGCAATATATTACTGAAATAATAGGACAAAGACGCATGCAGTGATGCCATCGACCAGGAATTATGAAAGGAGTTGGGACAAATACTAACAAATTAAAGCCAGCATGCATGCAAGGTACGTGGCGACATGGCATTGCAAAATCCTGGAATGCACGGAATGCATGCAAAATTACAAAGACAATTGAAGGATGCAGCAGCTAGAATGCATACATATGGCCATATGGGTCTCAGGGGCAGAGCCACCGGAGAGTTTCATCGGGTTCTAGCCTATTCTCTGGTGGCCGATGCTCCCCCAGAGTCGGTCAGCGACGGCGCCGAGTGGGGTGCGTTGTCCAGACCTCCATGTAGTAGCTCTTCGACGGTTGGCTCAACGGGCTTCTCGTGGTCATATACTATAGACAGTCCGCCAGTTTGGCTAGCACGGTAGTGTAGCCCCCGGCCGGCCGCCGGAACCTCCCTTTCTGGACCTTAGCCGGCCATGTTGATGAAGCTATGGAAGCTGATCTACACGCCCTGAATTGAGGGAAGAGAAGGCTACCTAGGGTAATTTACTCACATATCGCCATATCAGCCCACAACCACAAGGCCCATCTCCAACTAGCAACTAAACGTCTAAGCCTCACCTCACCAAATGCAATCCAAAGGAATAGGATGATTGATCGGGGAATTGGGAGGAGCGACCCTGAGCCTAATTGCCTGAGACAGGAGTGAGAAGAAAACCCTAGCCTTAGGGCCGGTGATGTCAGGTCGGCAACGCGCAGTGTGACGAGGCGCTCAGGTGTAGGTGCATGGCCACGCAGAGAAGGCGGAGCGGTGGCGCAATGAGGGACTGTCCTGCGACCATGTGGGGGAGCGTGGGCGGACAGGCGGGTGTTGGCACAATGAGCTAAGACGGGCCTGGCGAAGGACCGGACGACGCTGGATGTGGATGGAAGAAGGGGCGAGGAAGCCGAGGAGGCAGCGCACCGCAGTGCCACACGGCACGACCATGGCCTGCACAAGCAGTAGGCGATTTGGTTTTGGGGAAAGAGAGCCAGATGGGAGCAAGACAATAACTTGATTTCGTATATATGTATTCTTTTTGTTAGCTAAATTACTCATCTACTCTTGATTCTTGATGTTGTACAGTAAACTAGCCATGTAGGCGTGGTGCCACGCCAGCCACCGTGTGGACCGAAGTAAAAGAGGCGAAAATTCGCAGAAAAAGAAAGTGTAAGGTTTTTCGCAAAAAATCGAGGGCCTTTTCACAATAAAAGGAGAGTGGAGGGGCTTTTTCGCAAAAAAATTGAGGGTCTTTTCGGAAGAAATAAGGGCCTGTTCGTAATTACGGGAAACCCACGGTCGCTACCCAGCAAAAAGTGTGTAGGGCTTTTTCGCAAGAATCTAGGGACCTTTTTGTAAAATCGAGGATCTAAACGTAATTACCAAATCTTTGCGGGCTATTTCGCAGAGGCTGACATTGAACACCCTCTCCGCCCGGAGAGTCCGCGGGGTGTAATATATATAGTATATTAGTGATGATTGATGAAAGTAGTATTTGATAATCGTGTAATTGATAGTTTTGAATGAAATGGTAAAATTTGCAATAATGAAAATTCAAAATCCTAGATTGATTGTTACATTTGTCTCAGCTTAGCCTCTTCTTTGAGCCCACCTCCCCATTGATTAGAGATGGCAATCGGGCGCAGCGGGTACGGGTAGTGCTCGTCTATACTCATACATGTGACCCCGATTTACGCCCACGGGCATACCTGCGAAGGATGACGGGTGAAAAACCTCACCCATACGCGTCGTCCGCGGGTACTCGTCGTCCGTGGGCATACCTGTTTACCCGCGAACTGAGACTCACTATCTAAGAGTTGAAGTAATGACAGGTACATATAAGTAGTAGCTATTGCTAGAAAATATAATAGCTATCAAAGAAGTTTATAACAATCAATAACAATTAGAGATATGCAAAAAAAGTTTATAACAATCAATAGCAATTAGAGATGTTATGGCTGCGCTACCTGTCAATCTATATCGTGGGTAAACGGGCGGAACAGGTACAGGTGGAGCTTACCCATACCTGTGCCCGTTTACTCGACGAGTAGAGTGTTCCTCCTATTTTTATATTTGTGGATAAAGAAAATATCTTATATCTAATTCTATTAGGATATTTATCTATAGATACATGGATAAATAGATATAATTGCCATGCTAGTCTTGATAAGATATTTGTGCTTCTGATTCGGTAGGCTTATACATATATTTCCCTTGCTTCTAATCAAAGTGTCGTGTCAAAGCTCAAAAGTTGTCCTGTCCTGGCCATGATGAGGCATGTATTTTGGCGTGTGTCCCATTCAGGGGTAGTTTATCTTCTTGTGCGATTGTTAGCTAGCTATATAGTACTGATCTCGGAATGCCTATCTATCTGGCTGCTCCTCCTAGAAAATATCTTGTATGGGGTGGGTATTTTTAAGCGATGTCTTATAGATTTTAACTTAAAATTTTAAAATTTGGTTACTTATGATAGAGAGTATAGAGAGAAAATACCCATGTGCTATTTTAACCGATATAAATAAAAACAGGATAGTGTCTACTATAATTAATTTGTACATCCCATCATAAAAAATACTTTATATAAAAATTAGTTACTATATAAAATTAAATCATAACTTTAAAATAACCCAACCAATAAACAAAAAAGAACCCAAACAGACCTGTCTGGCTACTCCTAGAAAAATATCTTGCATGTGCAGAGAGGCCATAGCCGAGTAGTACGAGGCCATATGCACAGTGGCCATATCTCTCAGTGTCAGATTTTCCTTGAGAAGCATGATTTTAAGGTCCGCTCGTTTCAGCTTTATCTTCTAGTTTATTTTTTACTATTTATAGATTTCATCTTTTTCTGATTTTTTTCCTTTTTTGAGCTTTTTTGCCGATTCTTTTTTTCCAGTATTCGTTTGCGTTGTCCGAAATGAGTTAACATATTTTTTTTCTATTTTTAAATTTAATTATGCTAAATAAATCATCTTCAACTATAATACAATTTTAATCAGATACAGTACATTTTCAGCCATAGTCTACAGCTCTTTAGCCCAACGCCAAACTATCGCACGATAAGCTAGCTAGCTACATGCCTACGTGGATGTGTCGTCCTTTTGCTCAGCACTAGCTAGTAGCATTACTTGAGCTAGGCAAGGTGGACGGGTGACGTGTCACATCTTGCATCTGTTCGAGGCTAGATGCCTCTCCACTTTACAAAATTGCAGACATGACTCCTCAGGTCTTTTTACGCGACGTGTTTTTATATCCTTGTGATGCATTTTTACTACTAAAATTATACATACTATAAAAATATTTTCAACGATAAATCTAATGATATAATTTTATATAATCATAATTTTAAATCTATTAGAAGTAAAATTTTAAAATTTTGACTATAAGCGTTCTAACAAACAAAGTAAAAGAAGGAAGTATTAATTGGGAGCTTCTGGTTTCTACAGGCATGCGAAGGAGTATGCTAGTAGTGAAAAAGGGGGAGAGAAAATGACTAGCTATTTTTTGGTTTGGGCCCCGAAGTTTAGGAAAATTAGAAGAGTTTGGTGATAATGTGGTAATATTATAAATTTGACCCCGAGTTTGTCGTAACAGCGAATAAGTCTAGCAGACTGACTTTCTCAAGAGAAATTGTTTTTAGATTATATGTGCTTCATCATCATCTTACTTAGCACCTTGGTATTATCATGTTTCTGGATTTATTTTCTTTAGTATTTTGTTTCTGCTTATTAGTAATTCCAAAATTTGCTTAGTAATTAGCAGAAATTCATTAAAATTTCTAGAAAATTTCACAAAATCCTAAATAATGTCTACTGAATAGAGAAAAATCCATACCCTACTGATTTATCAATATCCATGCCTTTTTACCTGTCATAAATTTAGAAGTTTGCATGAATAATGTAGGAAATGATAGATATCGCTAAGAAAGAGTTTCTGAGCTTGCCCTGAATGATAGAAATACTTAACATGGGCAATAGATGTCAAGATCAACTTGACAGCTCGGTTACTAGGCACTGCCATTACCTAGCCAGAAGCTCAGGCTTCTACCATTCCTAAGGCCGCCAAATGTACGGCATTGTACTTCTTGTGGCATGACATCCATCATGATCTAAAGTCTAAATACTTGCTAGAAGAGGACCCGTTGGCATTGTGAAATTCCTTAAAGGAAATATATGCCCAAAGAGAGTGTTAGATTTGCAAGAAACATGTATTCGGATGCCAAATTTGAAACAAAATGGCTACAATGTCATTATGTGAACAATTCTTGTATTTCAATTATGATTTGGGGTGAATAAACCTAATAAACAAGGCAAACTTTTCGCATTTATGGTAAACTACATATTTCTTAATAAGCCGGATTTCTCCATCTGTTTAGTCTAAACATGTGTTGTGTGACGTGCACAAAGGCAAAACTACGACCCTTCTTTTCATCTTATGGTTTATGGTTTCTTCTGAATAAACAAATGAGATGGTTTTTTGTTGTCTTTTCGAAAGGACTTATTGAGACAGTCTTTTCGAAGTGGCTTATCAGCATTCAGTTCGTTCGCATAAACGTTTACGCTAGGGTTAAAAACTATAAGCCATCAGCTGTAACCGAAAAGAATCCATATATGTGCTTATGGGTACATGCATTATCTTAACTTTGAAAAGTGCCTCCAGTGTAAGGGATATTGAATGATTAGAAGATGCATGAGACAGTAATTTGATTGGAAGTTTTTTATCAACCTCAAGGCATATTTGATGGTGGTGATAGTACATATATACATATGGAAAGAAAGCCATGTTCATCTGGTGTGCTCAATTCTTCAGTGATCTAGATCGACAAACGCGCTTAAAATGTCGACATAAAAGAACACATTACTACACATAAAAATGCAAAAGCTCCAGCCCAAATGTCGACTAATGTTTGTTCAGCAATTTATCTAAGTAATTATGTTAACCTTTTCTAATCATGATGTCTAATGTTTCCTGCTTTTGGCAGGTTAATCTTCAAAAAACGAGCTAGCAATGAGCAAATGGCCAGTCCTATTGCTTCCACTTTCACCGGATGAATATAGAAATCATACACAGGCAACTCATGAAGCTACAAACTAGTCATATATACGCATCACCACAGAGAAAAGTAGAAATTAGACTAGTGGCCCAATACCTCACAAGGATAAGCTTAGTTAACTTATGAATTGCTTTTCTACACAACCTTAACAAGTCACCTTAATCCAAACCGACCTGTGATCTTAGTGGGTGGCATTGACCATGCGCATGTCGAGGGGAAAAAGGGTTGACTAAAATATGGGTAGGACGAACAGCAAGGCATATACTGTTAATTAATACAACAACAACACATCTGCACTTGCTATGCACCACTGCATCCACTAGCTAGCCAAAAGCAACGACCGAATCTACAGAGCTCGATCAGTTACGTTGCAAATAAGCAGCAGCCACTGCATGAGTTACACGGCACAACTTTACTCAACTGCATTTGAAGGCTAATCTACAGCTAGATAAACCATGCATCAGAAAGAAAGTGACAAATTGACAATCCGTAGGCTAGCCCCGCTCTTTTAAATTTCAGCTTTTAACCTTTTTACTTTCGTTTTTTTCCTGTGATATAGCTTTTTAGGGCTTTTTTGCCCTAACTCTTTTTCATTGTCCGTAAGGATATAACTTTTTATTATTTTTATTGTTTTAAATTTAATTATGCTAAAAAAGTTATGAGTAATTATAGTATAAAATAAGTCATAACTTAGAATTTTAATTCCAAATGATAAGCAGCAGCTAGCTCTGGCTCAGGATGTGTGCGTGCGTACGCAGTGATGCCATCACGCAAAGAGGAGAGTTAACTAGTAATCAACTTTGAGGTAAAGCATGCATGGTATAATAGAACCAGCATGTACAGAGAAAGCACAGGTCTAAAAATAGATTTTTTTAATAATTAATTTTTTATTTAGAATTATAAAAATATGCATGCGAATTAATTTTTTGCATTTTTGACCTCATGTCGTCCAACCGTTGGACAACTTGGCCTAATCACCCGATGGTTGGGTGACACGTGGCCAAGTCGCCCAATAGTTGAGCGACTTGACCATGTCACCCGACCGTCGAGCGACTTTGGTACGTGTTGCCCAACGGTTGGGCGATAATCCACTAGTTGCCTAACCATTGGGCGATTGTTAAAAAATATGTAATTATTTATTAATCCGATAGAAATAATTGTGGGAGATAAATGACAATTGTTGTAGGTAGATAATATTTAGCAAATCTTGTTTGTAAGTTCTTTTTTTTTAAAAAAAAATGGGCGGGCATTATCGGTTGATCCGTTTGTGATTTTGATAGATTTGTGAATGGTGTGAAATCTATTAGACTCACAACAACATTTTTCGATCATCATATGTTATTGTAGTGCGATAAATTTTCTAAAAAAATTTGTGAGGTAAGTGTTATTGCGATGCAATAGATAATTCGTGAGTTTTTTTAAAATAATCAATTTTTATTCGAAAATACAAAATTATACCTATGATTTTATTTTTTGAGTACTAGCCTCCTTTTAACTGAGCGTAAATACATATATGGACTGATAATCTTTTTGCGGGCCCCACCCTCCGAGCACAAGATGGACATATGTTAGACAGTACCGTTGATGAAATATGCTTAGACATTTCATGCGTACTTGCAGAACTCGTTTTTTCATGTTGTTATATGTGTTGGTATGCAAGGAATTGAATGCGAAAAGACGACGAGATTTGATGTTGCAAATCGGAGACTTGTGTGGTCCATCCGGACAATATGGTTGGAGACCAGCGCAGTCGAAGACCTATGTGGTCGAACCGGACAACGTGGTCGGAGATCGACGCGGGTAGAGACCTGAGTGGTCGAACCATCCGACGTGGTCGAGGACCAATGTAGTTGACGATCAGAACTTCCGACCGGCTCTGTGTGAGTGGTACGAACAGCGAATGGTTCTACCGGCTCTGTGTGAGCAGTATTTCTAATTTGTGGAACGACCGGCTTGTATAGCGGTATGTTTTTTAGAGAGACATTTATGTGGAGCCTTCTCATCCCCGAGGAAATCGATAGTTCCGCACGAGTACTGCGGTACTTCTGATAATCGGTAGTACCAGACTTTACTCATCCGAACTACCGGATTTGTCTGCAATAGCTAGTTTTCTAACCGTTGCAAAGGGAAGTGAAAGTACCGGTTGTAAACTAGCGGTACTTCTAGAAATCCTATTTTTTAGAAGTTTTGCTTCCAATAGCTAGTTTTTGTGGTGTGGGTATATATATCCCCTTATGATCGGTTGGAATAAGGCTTGCTGCATTCCTTCACATTTCTTTGACCTAGTGTGAGATTCTCCTCTTAATTGTGCATATGTTGCACCTTGTGATTAAGGAGAAAGGCTCTAGATTGCATGTGTTGCATCTAGAAGTGGATTGAATATCCACTTGAGATTGTGCATTTGTTGCATGTGGTGAGAGTCAAGCGAGGGGCTTGACTTGTTACTCTTAGAGTTTGCCGACTCGTAGACGGTGTTGGAGGCGTCGTGTGTGGTGATCTTTTCAAGAAGCTTGTAAGAATGCCAGGCAAATTGTGAGTGGTATGGTGCTCACCATTTCTGGAGTGAAGGAAGAGCAATCTTAGTGGATTAAAGTGTTTCGGCTTAATTCGTGGAGCCGGTTCAACTCGTTTAAGCTAACCTCAACGTGGACTAGGAAAGACCAGGAAGTCTCCGAACACCACGGTAAAAGTAACCATATCAATTATGGTTTGTTTTCTTGTATTAAATTTACATTCAAATAATTTATATTCGTAGAATTAAATTAATTGCTTGTCATCTTATAATTGCAAATCTTGACATAGGTTTACTTTATTGGTGCACTTCGGGGAACCTAGTTAATTTAGGCTTTATTTGTGCTAAACCAAGTTGAATTAAATTTCTGCATTATATACTTGGTTTAGACAAATAGAAATAATTGTAATTGAAATAAAGATTTTTAAATTATCTATTCACCCCCTCTCTAGTCGGACTTCTCAATCTTACAACTGTGCTGGCCAGGATTTCATACGAATATTCGCTCCGGCTGCATCACTTCATCCAGGATGATTTCATCTTGTCTCACGAACCAAACACGGGGACAAATCCAAAAGTTAGATAAGACCATCCCATCCATCATCTATCCCACCAACCAAACATACCCTTTGAATTCCCTGGACCTAACATATATTTGCAAATCACATGAGTCACCAAATGGAGCCAACATAATATACATGCTAAATGTGGCTTATAAGCCATCGCTTTTGGCTTTTTTGTACTGTAGCGAAGGTTAATTAGCTTTTCCTAGGTAATTAAATTTTAAAAAATAAAAAAGTTATATCATCACGGATATTGCAAAGAAATAAGAGAAAAAAAGGAAAAGCAAAAAAGTCCAAAAAAGCTAAAAAACAATAAAAAGCGAAATTAAGAAACTAAAAGTTAGAAGCTGAAGCAGTTTAGAACGAGGCTGCATCGCATCGCATCGTGATTCTAATCTTGTGGCCACAAACGTATGTATGAACAATCATGCATGTCAATGCATCCAAATTCACCTGAGCCTGAGCCTGAGCCTGTGGCCAAGAGGTCTGTAGCTATATACTCATAGCAACATGTGTTCTGTAAGGGGTGAGAACACCAATTCGACCTTTTTTAAAAGCTGAATGGCTGCTATCTGATGTGATGAACCCTAGATCAAAAGATTTTACTGTAGTTCACAGCATGGGAAAGTTATTTTACTCCTAATCTTGTGGCATTTCTTCCAAGCGAAGTTGCTAGGCTTTCTCCCTCGGGCGTGCCAACATTTGACAGCATTGTACTAGAGCAGAGAAAAGTCCATATTATGCAGATAATTATTGATACACATCAGGTTCAGTAGTAGCAAACATGGAATGTAAAAGAGAACAGAAACAAAGAAGAGGGGTGTTGGTGCTGGGCTGAGCAATATTCCAACGTGATGTTTATCCCATGCAAGCTGGGACTTGGAGGCCCAATGGAGATATATCATTTCAGTCATCTGCGGTCTGCCCATGTCACTCCTGCATATTAGCACATCATTGTTTAGGGTGTGTTCCTTCTCATGTCTGACTAACTTGGTTTGCTTACCCAACAATTTTGCCTCTCAGACAGTCACATGGTTGTGTCCAAGAAAAAAATCAGAACTACACAAGCGTATCATATCTTGCAAATGCCAATCCATGTTACATGCCATCACTCACCTGTAGGAAAGAAACAATTCTAGTCTGTTCAGGTCACAAGTGGAAGCTACATATCAGTCGATGCTGGAGAAGGTTATCTTCGGGAAATGAAGTATCAACTCTTGGAGGACCGAATGGCAACCGATGGGATGAATTATGCATTCACAAAAAAAAATTCTAAGGAATCTCGAACTCTTCACTTCAGTAACTATAAAGTTACGAAGATCAAAGTTAAAAACTAAGTCCAAAGCAATAACCTCAAGAACCAAAGAGAGAAAAACTTCAGAGCAGAGCGGTATGACCGTCTACTCAGGAGCGGTTTGATCGGCAACATCACGACGGTCTGACCGGTGTTGCCCTAGCGGTCTAACCGGTGCAGTTTAACCACCGGCAAGATAGCGGTCTGATCGTGAGTGGTACGACCAGGTCAAGGACTTTTAATTAACAACAACAGTAAAATTAAAGTAATTTAACAGTAATTAAAGGGTAATTAAGTTAATTACAACACAGTGACTTACACAAATTTAAACTTAGCTCTTGCAAGTAAAATAAAAACTATTACAACTATTGAATAATTACAAGAATACAATGTGCATCTAGAAATAAATAAATAAATTACAAGTATTGCATTAGAACAAAAAATAATAAATGAAATTACATTTGCATCCTTTCCTTGAATTGCATATCCCTTTGCCTTGCTTGACGATTAGTAGCCTTCCGAGGACCAAACCAAAACCCGGCATTTTTCTTTTGTAGTCCAAATGCAAAGAATAAAAACAATCCAAAGGAGAATAAGAGAAATAAAACTATTTTACCGTCAGTCAGAACCTATTCAACTTTAGAATGCCATCCTAGTCTTCGTAACTCTATAGCAGTTGTAACTATTAGAGTGAATGATCCGTAAATACTTGAGGGAAATTTTTGAATACATCATTCACCCTACCTTTATTACCATACCGATCCTACAATCTCACCGCCAACCTTGAACGTCACATCGAGTCTGCCCCCCTCGGCCTTTCCGATAAGGTCGCCGAGATGCCAGACCAGCTTTGGCGGTGGTGCCTTGACAAACGGCTCCTCCGCGGATATCCCCGGCCCTGATGAAGGCGATGTCGCACGCACCGGATGACGAAGCAATCGGATCGGTCAGAGTTGGGCCCCGTTGGTCTCACTTGCAAATCGCGTACGGGCCCGTGAGTTTGGGCCTAAACGACCTGGTGGCTGGTGAGCCTACGGCCTACAAGCCACACAGCCCAGCACTCGGGCCTAAGAAGCTTTGGTGGGCTCATATTCATTAAGAGGTTAAACAGTACAAAACTACAAATTCCCAAGTAGGATTTATTGATCATATACCCTCCATTTAGATGGAAATTCAGGATTTACCCTCATGGTCCACGTGTCAGTGACTTATGATGACCCCACGTGTCATTGAGATGAGGAGGGTAAATCCTGAATTTCCCAACTAAAGGGAGGGTATATGATGCAATCCCCCTCCCAAGTATCACATTGGAGTCCTGAAAAAAATATGGAAATTACAGCAGTCACAATGATTTACAACGGTAATGGAGTATTAGTTCTCTGAGTGTAAAAGAAATGCTGCATGAATGTTCGGTCTAGTATACAGTAGAAATCAGACACAAATATGATACAAGAAAGAAGTATCTACCATACAGGTGACTTCCACTGGCACAAACCTCCCCGTGAAAAAAATACCATTCTGAATACTGAAATGTTGATAGTACAATTTGAATAATGCCAAGCCTGTGTACTCAACTGCATCAGCAGGTATAGACACACTCATCCAATTTCAATTTGTCAGCTGCGAATTTCTCTGTCTGCGACATCCTTTATGAGGATAATCATATCCACAGATCATGCCTTCCAAATTCAGTATTTCAGCCTTCACGTAATCAGGTGTGCGGCATGGAAGCTATAGGTCGTCCTGTACAAGAGAAGTGCCAGTTCTGATCGGCCTAGGCGCCTAGCTATTACCTATGAACTTGATCCTAGCAGTTGAAGACTTGAAGTTGAGTATCTTCGCTTCAACCTGTGCCTTGGTAGTTGGTTTTACACAGATTGGTCTATCATTTCCTTGTTTTTGCTGGAGACTCCACCTTCGTTGTCAGTGGTTTCCAGGAGACAATATTTCACACCATCTTCTGATTCTATGGTCTCAAAGTCGTAGTCTGGCTGATCATTTTCCACCTCCAAATCAGGTATCCGATTCTCTAGAGGCGCTTCTATCACCGGTATATCTGGGCGACTACTTAGACTTAGTGATTGCTCCTGGGCTATCATTCTCGAGCCGTTCCCATTGCTCTCAACTAAGTCTGATACTCTTACCTGCAACAAGGTATTTGGCTCATACGGGAAACTTATAAATTGTTGGGGGAAATAATCTTAAGATTGGTTTTGAGATTAATTCTAAGAACCTGAAGTGGCTTCATGATATCAATTTCTCGATCCTCGATGTTGTTGAGCGCTTCCTGAGCTTGTAACTCCATTGAGTCTCTCACAAGCTTACTCAAGAAGGATACATCATCAGACATAACACCCAGCCCTTTCAAAAGAATTGAGCCTAGTTGCAAGCTTGTCTGCAGAAAAGAGATCAACAAGAGAAAATTTTCATGCAAATTTTTAGTTTCATACTCATACAAAAAGAGATGCTCAGTAGACACAATTTCATTTCAAAATTACCTCGGCATTTTCCAGAACAACCTCTGTTGCACCTGCTTTCTTTAGATCTAACAAATGAGACATGTCTTGAGCCCTGGCATACATGGGAACCTGGTAAAATGAAAGGTGTTATCAACAGTGTGTTCATTGCACAATGAATTCATTATAGTATGTGTCAATAACTAAATCCTGAAGTTCTACCAAATCATGAAAACGGGTTTCATGGTATCAAAAAAATGAAAACGGGTTTCATATTGCAGATTTTACCCCAGGAAAAGTTTGTCGCAATCTGTTGACCGCCTCAATTGTTTTTTCCTTTCCAGTATACATGACCATGACAGCTTTAGGAGAAGATATGCCGGCAGATTGCAGAACAGCAGGGCGTGAACCATCTCCGTATAGCACTGGAAAGCCTGATTTTCTAGCTGACTGGTAGGGAGTGAACACACAAGGTTAGCTCAACACATGAAGGAAGACACATCTATTGTTATACCAAAACGTTCTCTTATTTCCAACCTTTACAACAGCAGGATTTAGATCAAATGCGACGTACGGCCATCCTTCTGCGTCTTGGTCAAGCCCAAATGATAATGGTGCAGACAGAAACTTTGCAAGGACCTGCACAAATATAATAAGGCATATAACAATTCAGTTAGCCAGCTTTAACAATGAAGTAATAAAAATATGATGCAAGATACCTTTCCCATTTCTCCAAAACCAAGAATGACAATAGGTTCAGTCGCATCATAATTCATCATCTCAGCTGGTTTCTGTAAAAGAGTACCTTAAGAGTTCACAAAATAAGCTACAATTATGCATGTTGTGGATGTATCAAACAATGCAGTCACATACTTCTTTTGTTTCAGATTTCTCATCAACGATCCCTGCTGCTCTTCTTCCAATTTCATTGAGTAACGGAGTTAATGCCATTGACAGCACAACAACGATTATGAGCAGTTTATTCAACTCCAGCGGTAGGACACCAAGCCTGTTTCAGTCAAGGTAGCTACTAAGCACCCAAAACAAGACAGCTGACCAGACAAAAACAACAAAAATAAATAATTTCTAATAAAAACTGACCTGTTTGCCAAAGAAAATACCACAAACCCAAACTCGCCTCCTTGAGAAAGCAGCAGCCCTATCCTAATGCTTTCTTGAAGAGTTAGTCCAACTCTTGGCCCTATTGCAGTAATTATCAATGTCTTGATTGCAACAAGGCCTCCCAACAGCGATAGAACATTAGGCCACTCCCGGATGAGAAGCTGCATATTAGGATAGAACTCAAGATAAGTCAATAAGAACCTGCAACGATGTTTCATCAAAGAAAAGAGAACAATGCAACAATGCACTTTGAAAGCTATTTAAGAAAAACACACCATAACAACTGTCTGGAAGTGTTAGTGAATGCAAATGGACATGCAAGCATTTGAGCCTCTCTTATACATGTTGCTCAATTAGACACATGAACTAATGTTCACCAATACAGATCATGGGTCAGTTGTTTGCTTGTTCAACCTGTTGCTCACATGAAAAACAGATACAACAGGTACCTGCATATCAATAGAAGTTCCTGTAGTTACAAAGAACAATCCAAGTAGCAAGCCTCTGAATGGTCTTATGTCAGCTTCAATTTGTGTACGGAAATTTGTTTCCGCAAGAATGGCCCCAGCCAGAAATGCACCTAGCTACATAGGACAGAATGGTTGCCAATCAGCACATAAGAAAGACTAAAAGAGCATAAGATAGATTGAACTTTACCATCTTAAATATTTAGATTGCTTACTGTATCACTGAACCCCAACATTTGGGTGAGAAGTGAGGTTCCTGAAACAGTAAGAAGACAGAGCGCAACAAATGCTTCTGAGCTTCTCGACTCGGCAACAAACTGCAGGAAGGCTTATTCAATATTCATTCTATAGTAAATCAAGAATTGGTTGAAGAAGATATAAATTTGCATTCATAAAAATAGAAAGTAACAGACTTCAAAGATGCGCCTGATAAGGTATTTCCCTCCAAGGGAAAGTAGGCCAAGTCCACCCAATGCTTTTAAGCTTTCAGCTACTAGCATCGGCCACACACTTTGCTCCACAACATTCTGCAATAAAACGAGTAAATATTGTTGTATAATATGTAGACAGAAGTTAATATATACACACACACACATACAGGAAGGTGTTTCTATACTTTTCTCAATAGTGATTTACAGATTTTTTTTAAAGCACAATAAATGATGAATAGATGTTACTTACCTACTTATGTGCTTTGAGATTAGTGTTACTCTTATTAAAGAGGAAAACATAGAATCAATTTTTATACATATATTTTTCGAACAATAGAAGTTAATATATTGTGAAGGGACATATGCCGTAGTTGACTCACTAGGAGACGATAATGAGTTTATGATTATTTGTATGTTTACTATGTTAACTTTTTTTATACTATCTTGATTGCAAATATTACTATCTAGTTAAAGTTAAGTTATTGCAGCGAGCATAATCTTCCAAGGTACTGAACAAATCCTTAAGTCAAATAAGGGTTCCTGCTTAAGTTAATATTATATTGTAATGAGAAAGTAGAAGAGCTTTCATGTAGGCTGATTATCATAAGTGCTAACCTTTTGCGTACCTGACTCTCTAGCACCGGAAGTATGACCAAGAGAGGAACAACTGCAATATCCTGTATCAGCAGAAGACATCCTGGAATTACTATACCATCCACTTGTTGGAAGAAACTTTTCTTCAAAAACGGACAGTTTGGAGAAAGGAAGGGGGCAGAGGGCTTCAATTAATCACCTGCAGGAGGAGGATTCCCAGTGTAGCTGAACCAAATCTTGTCGGAAGTTCACCTTTCTCAGCAAGAAGCTACATATGACATCCACAAGCACTTCACATAAATATCATATGTAAAGAGTAAAAATGCAACAACTGTAAGCAGGAAGTGTTGTTTGAACAATCGTGTAACTAAAAATGCCCTACTTTGCATTGTTGCCGTTGTCAAACTAGTAGTACATGACTACATGTCATGTGCAATTGCAGTGTAACCAAAAAATATATAGCTATAAATGTTACACCATGGAAAATCTCAATACTCCAAAGAATGCTTAATGGTGTAAAAGTGTTACATAACTACTGATACTTTACATAGTTAATGAATAGAATGCACACCTGGAGAACAAAAGCAGATGATGATAACGAGAGGGCAGCTCCAATTACTATTGCTTCGTCAACACTTCTGATATTCACCTGAAGATCCAAATGAAATTATAGAACTAAATATAATGAACAATTGAGTTGGCCCTGAGAATGGAATCCTTGATGCCCTCACAGTTCTAACATATTACTCCTATTAACGAAAATCTTTGAAAGAACAGACAGTACTGTTGGCAATGATTTGAGTGAAGCAAACTTTACGCTTTCCAAACAGGTAACGAAAAAGCACAATAAGCAAGTATCTAATGAAACTCAAATATCCAAGTGAAATCAGATCACAAGGAAGATGGGTTTGATCCACACCCACAAATGTAAAGAGAAATGTGTCATATCTAGGTATGGAAGTACAAGTTTTTTATTAAAATATCTTACCAGATCAGGTTTCGAATCAAAGAGGAACTGCAAGATTTTTGTTCCAATAGCACCGTTAGGAGGAAGCTCGAACGCCGTGAAAGCAAGGGTTGACAAAAGAACCTTCAGAATATTGAAAGGCACAATAAAATCAGCCTAGGCAGAACTTTCCAAAATTCCACGCGGAAATTAATGAACAAACCAAAGTGCTGGAGTGAAACCAAGAAAAGCTCAGGGCCACTCGTGCAACAAAATCAGAGAACATTATGGCTAACGATGACACAGCTTGGAGCATTAGTTACTATGCTGAAATGGCAGGTTGCACATGGATATTGTGCATACAATTGTTTACCCCCATTGAGCACAGGTATTTCCAGTTCTCAATCCTCATTGTGTCATTATGTATTGGAGAATTAATCAAAAGCAAACAGTCTAATGAATCTCCATTGAACAAGTTCAGAGTAGTGAGGGAGGATTTGGGACATACAATAAATCAGAAGGACAGGTGGTAGTACAATTCGGATAAATAGGCATACCTGAGGCAAACCCATCCCAAAGGCGTACCTCGCAAGAGCCTTAAGGCGAGACAGGGAGAGCTCCAGCCCCATCTCAAACAACTGCAAAGGCAAAGCGACCAACCAATCAATTAATCCTAGTCTAATTAACATGAGATAATTTGACCAAGAAATTAACGCACCAGGAAAAGAATCCCCCACTCGGAGAGGAGCTTGACATCTGTGAGGTTCCTGATGAGACCGAACTGGTTGAGCACCACGCCGGCGCAGAAGAACCCAAGAATCTGCATTTATTTAAAGGCGCGATTTTTAATTACGGCGAGACCATGAACGCAGGCAGGAGGGGAGGCTAGCCGGAGCGACGGGGAGAGATACTTCACTGGGCTGGCCCTGACGACGCGGAAGGCGGGGACGACGAGGACGGTGACGCCGAGGAAGGTGAGGGTGTCGAAGCCCAGGTCGTTGATCACCTCCACGGCGCTGGCGATGTCCATGTCCATCCCCGCGCGCACCCGGAACACCCCTCGCCGCCGCCTCCTCGCCGCCTCTCCGACGCCCAGCCGCAGCAGGCTCCTCCCGCGGCTTGGCGGCCGCAGGACGCACACCGACACGGGCGGGCCGCCGTTCCGGGAGGGCGTGCGGTAGCGCGCGGAGAGGAGAACGTGGTGCCGGGCCGCCGCCGCCGCGGCAGCCGCCATGGCGCCAAAGCCTGGCTAGTAGCCTAGTACTAGCCAGCCAAGCAGCTGATCTGAAGTATACTTGCTCTGAGCTGAGCTGAGCCGTGTGTCGTCTACGCGCGGGCGCGCGTGCGTTTATCCGTTGGAAGATAAGATGTTGAGGCGAGGGGGGCGCTCGTCCGCCTCTCGCGCGGTTACTTCCGCGCTGACCCATCCAATGATATTTTATACGGAGTTTTTTTCCCACGTATTTAGCCGCTGTTTGGAACGACGAAAATAAAATATAATCTGGAAGAATCCAATCCTACAGAGCATTTCCTACGTGGTCTGTTTGGTTCAAACGAAAAACCTGGAGACCTCTCTCGAAATTCCTATGAGATCATTCAATTAAAAATAAAAAAAATACCGTTACATTTTCACAAATAATACAAAAAATACGAAGAAAAAAACTAAAAAAAAAAAAAACCCGACGTGTTTATTTCAACTTCTAAAACACCAGAGGCCAAAAGGCGTAGCCACTTAAAACGGAGCCTATGCTATCAATGCCGAACATGCAACACGTTCTCATGGAACCAAATAGCTTTTCTAGTCCATGTTCTCATTACCTACGTTCCAAACAGACCTTACTCGTACGTACGATAAAGCAGCCGCTTTGGACGTTGCCATGCTCTACAGAATGCAACTGCAGCTAGCAATGTGCTTTATAAACTTATAATATTATTATTTTTAAAAAAGAACTTATAATATTATTTAAACTGATAAAAGTATAGAAGTGAATTGCTCGGTAATAACACTAACAGAAGTTAGCAAACATGTTCTCTATGACAAGTAGCCCCACAACCATTTAAGAGTTCCACATATATGTTATTTGCCAATTTACATATTACACTTAGGTAATTTTTTTCAAAATCGTAACAAATCATTTTTGGCTAATTTCAGGGCCCGTTTGAAACGCAATAATTTCACAGGAATTAATGAATAAAACAATCCCTCCTGGATTCCTCCATTTCAATTAGGCCCGTACTCGTCATCTTCATATAGGCAAATATTCAGAGACATCTGCCATAGTAATAGTTTAACTACACAAATTCCAAGATGTCACTCTTTTCTACCAGAGATAGTATGGTGGTGATCATTTGGACTTTTTTTTGTGGCTTATAGCTGAAAAGCTGTGTAACAAAAAACACTATAGATGACAGAGATATTATTTAGCATAATTAAACTTAAAAATATAAAAAATAGGTTAACCCATTACATATAATACAAACAAATACGGGAGAAAAAAAACCGGCAAAAAAGCTCAACAAAAAGCCAAAAGTTCATAAAAAGATGAAATTTATGAATAATGAAAAATAAACCGAAACTAAAAGCTGAAGCCAAAACTATCACAAATTAACAATACATTGCCGCTCGGCGCTCACCCTCCAATAAATCAAATCACCAACTCCGTACACCACCCAAAAGTGTAAACAGGAAAGAATCATATTGTACACATCAGCACCAGAGACTAGGTGAAACCACTATTATACAAGAGCTGACAGATGGACCCCATCAAATAGGTTTACCCCTTTGGACACTCCATACTTTGCAACATGAGGGAAAAAATCTAGACAGGAAAAGAATACCTAGTACCATAACACTATCCCTTCTGTCCCTCCAATCGGTTGACATGACACATACACCCACTCAACTATCTGCAGGCATCTGAGTATATACATTCGAAGCCTCGCAAGCAGGATATTCCGATAAACCAATAATTGGTTCTACTTCTCATGTTCTGTCAAAAGAATTTGTGGAGCGCTGTCGGTGGTGACTGGCAAAGCTTCTCCACCCTTCATCCTTAGATCCCTTAGCTTTGCTCCCTGCAAACGATTTTCTGTTGCCACTGTTGTGGGCTAGCATGTCTCTTGAACACAGATCACCTGCCTGTGTGCAGAATGGATCAATATAGCCAAAACCCACCGATGGAAACTTAGAATCGATTGATTCATCGTATGGCGAAGCTGCTATATCCACGCAAGAGAACCTCGGTCATTGTTTGCTACTTGAGGGCGGCCCCTGGTTGGGGTTGGCGGTCTGTTGGCGTTCAGTTCCTGATTCACGTCATGGTGTTAGAAGTGGACACTGGACAGATAGTGGTACAACTAGTGCAAATACATGAATATCTTGTGGTAAAACAGTATTACCTGCATCCATGTGTCCTCGATATGATGCTCTGGAGAGGTCTCCGGTGATGTAATGGCAGGCGGCAAAGGATGAATGAGTTTTGGAACCACCACAAGATCCCTACCAAGAACTAAGATTGCACCTGCGTTGTTTGCAGTACCTGTGCACACATCGTATTAAGCAACGGGACAATCCAACTGCATGAGATGATTGGAAACAAATCATGGTTGTCACAGCGTAGCTGGCGACCACGGCGCCTAAGGGGTGCTTGGACGCCACAGCGAGTCGCCACACTCTACATGCATGTATGTATCCCAACATGCATACATATCTCTACATCGTGCCAACTCCTATTAATCTGCTGACTCCTCTCTCCCCCGAACTCACAACTCTCCTCTCCCCGCCGCCTCCTCCCCCCACCAAGTTGCGGCGAATGTCCATGGTGTCCACCCAACTCCACCGCGACGCCTAGGGCGTCACCCCATGACAACCATGAAACAAATCATGTAAGGGTGTGTTTGGTTGCTGGGATGGAATGGGATGGGATGGGATGGGGATAGAATAAGATGGTTCCACAAAAAAAGTGGAACCACATGGTCCAGCATCTAAGAAGAATATTCTCTAAATTTGCACAGGCTCATCCCACTTTGGACCATTCCATCCCACCCCATCCCTCAAACCAAACACATGGATAGCCTTGGTCAAAGGAACCATCTCATTCCATCCCACCCCATCCCAGCAACCAAACACACCCTAAGAATATCATGTACTTACCACAGTAGTTTGTTGCCGAGAAGAGAGTGATCAGGTGACCTTGAGCGAAACGCTCAAAGCCATCCATCACACACTCATGTGCTCGCACAATCAACTGTAGGTCATTGTTGTTGCAGAACTCCATAACACGGTCAGGCTGCGGTTACGATGCATGTTATTTTCAAAAACCACAAGAAACCAACAAGGAGAAAAGAGCTGAACACAATACAGAGTACTAACCCCAAAGGTAACAAGACCCGGGCCCCGAGCATTTGGTCGGAGTCCTTCAACACTGTCATTCTCAGTTGGATCGGACCTTTAAGAATGAAAACATTCAATCGTGACATCAGGAAAAATAAATGAGGATCTTGCAATAAAATAGTATCACAGTAGGAGCTGTTGAACTGCTGACCATAGAAGATCCATTAGAACTACTGAGCCTGCTTCCATGGTAATGGGTCTTTGAAGATTCTCAATTTGCTCTACATGGTTGATGGACCGACCAATACCACCATGCATACATATTATTTTCTTTTCTATTAGGGCAGCCAAAGGAAGCCAATTAAATAACCTATTCATGCGATGCCAGGTCCAGATTCCATCTCGCTCACCCTATTGTTTGAGCAAACAACACTTGTAAGCACAAGATGTAAATGTAGCCAAATGCTGGAATGCTATATGAAAAAACTCATTACCATTCGCTCTATGCACTCTATTCGGAACCCAAACAGCGCATTGATATCTGCAGCCTCATGATTTCCTCGAATCAAATGTACATTATGAGGACATTCAACCTGAATTGTACAGTGAGGTTGTTACAATATTAAATAAACCATTGCCTTAAGAAACGGCACTGTTTCAAGGTATGCTCACAGCTTAGTAGTTACTACCTTCAGCGCAAGGAGAAGAGTGATAGTCTCCAAACTATGCTGACCACGATCAACGTAATCTCCCAAGAATAGATAATCAATGTAACTGCAAAGTTTTTTGAAAAGAATACAGGTGACCTCAGGAACACTAGCTAGAAAATATCCCCCCAGAAGGAGAACATTTTCAGATCCAAAGCTTCATGTACAACTCAAAGACATTAGGATAATGTATTACTAACATGAATGAAAACATCAACTTGACATCAAGTGTTCTAGTAGTTCTAGAAGAAGTGTTTAAGTAGTTTTGGTATCCAAGAAAATACGAGACGAATACCCAAAAATGGAAAAATAAAAAAATGAATACAGGAAATTCAAAATCAGAAAAATACTCACGCAATGTCTCCTGCTGTTGAAGGGGCACCATACTCATCAAATAAGCGCATGAGGTCACCAAATTGACCATGCAAATCACCAAATATCTTAATGGGAGCTTTAAGCTCTAGGACACTTGGTTCACTTGAAAATATTTTTTCAGCACTATCACATAGATCTGCGATCTCATTGCAGTCCAAGAAGAACTGCCTTCGCACAGGGGGCTTCCAACCACGAGGTTTCAAGAGAGATGCAATTACCTGGATAAATTGAGCCATAGAATAGAACTATGTGAGTACTTAATTGCAGAGTAGCATAGAAATTGTCATGTAAAAAAGGTAATGGTCATCATGTATTCCATTTGTATCCCCCAGTCTGCCCTTCTCTCACAAACAAAAATAGAGGGTGTACTTAAGTATTTAAGCAGATGATCATATAATCTTTTTATTGTAAAAATTCTTTAAATTTACATTAAATTATTTCTAGCATGTTATGTTTTTGACAGATAACTTTACTTCAGCAAAGTAGAATACCTTTTTGGGCACACTATTAACAGACATTTGTCGATCTAGTAATTTCCTTGCTGCAGTTGCACTCTCTGGAGTGCCATAGATAACCCTTCTTCCTTCATTTTCAAACTGGTCAATGGAGAGCTGCCTAACCATGCCACCTAAGGCACCTCCAGTTTCTGCTGCTACCACAACCTACAAGACCAAAAAAATGTTGTTCAACATGCCACCAAAAAAAGCTTGAGCTACACTGTTCAGGAGGCCACTTCTTAGATACAAATTACAATATATCAACCATCAAATAAGGAACAACCCACCAAGAAGAGAATAAACAACCAGATAAGAGCAGAGTTCGGAAAACCGGCCGGTAACCGGATTTCCCGCTAGGTACCGGGAAATAAAAAACCGGCCGGGTTTTTTCGAAGTGCATTTATATTTGTGAGTCTTTTGTTGCTACATAATGCACCTTCTAAGTTGGTTTAAGACTTTTTTATGCTAAATTACCTATTGTATGAGATAAATATACTTCAAAACATCCCAAATTCAATATTTTTTGTGTTTTTCCTGGTTTTTAGCTGTTTTCCGGTTTTTTAGCGGTTTATCCAGTTTTTTTGGGTGGTAACCGGCCTGTTTTTCCGTTACCGGTTTTAAATTCAAATTTCAAAACTTGAAATTTGATTGTGTTTTCCCCTGTTTTTCCAGTTACCAGCCGGGAACCGGTACCGGACCCTGGATAAGAGTAATGAAACAACAAGTCAACAAATTAGTAGTATGTTCTACTCACAGCTCTATGGTGTAATCGAACCCCAGGAGGTGGTGTTGAATTGTTTGTAAGAGCAGCATCCGGTTTGATGAGCCTTGAATTTTGCTTCCCACTTGTTGTGGCATCTGGAGACTGTTCCCCGTCAGGTGACTGCTCCATCTCACCATTAACTTGCCTGGCCTTTACAGCAGCTAAAGTAGCACTGATTGCCTCAGCCTCCGCAGCTGATGCTTCAACCAAATAATCAACACCTTTGCTCAATCTCCTGTGCAGAAGTTTGAAACAAACATCTCAGTGCATAGTAGCTTCTATTAAATAGACTAATAGAACATGCAAAGAAACATTGTCAGCACAAGTATAGGACAGAAATGATGCAAACCTCTGTCCCTGGATCACGGCATTCTCAGGGCTGATATCGGTATACATGTCCCCATTAACAGGAGGAGCAACCGGAGTTCCAAGAACCACAGCTCCATCAGTTGTTGTCTCTGCACCTGTTTGTTCATCATTGTATGCATATCTGCCAGGTGCTCCTCCAGCTTGTATGTTAGCGGCTGCAGCAGCTGCGGCAGCATGGTTAGCTGCACTTGTTGTTTCAGCAGCAGCAAGATCTTCAGCAACAAGGAGGTCATCTAGCAGCACACCTGTGGTAGCAATTGCATGAAATGTAGCATAGCAATCATATGAAATTTAGGCTATTTAGCATCAATAAACAAAAACTAATGAACCTATGTATTGTTGTCTGAGACTAAAGGACATGTCAAAAATCTTTAGTTTCTAGCTACTCCACAAACAAAACTAATAAGTAAACAAAAGGGCAACTGAGATAAACTAAAAGATAATTACTCTGCAATGTAATTGAAATGCAGAGGGCCAGGAATAGCAATTATGTGTGCAATCGTTCTGAGCAGGATTTGAAACCAATCCTGGAAATTGTCCCTAAGGTTTGCTGGTACCAGGTTCTGCCAAATTCCAATCAGGTAGAACTTTTACCGTAACTTCAAAACCAATTTCACTGGGGAAAAGCCAGAATCAGCAACAGCCACCAACACAGATTTATGATTTTTGTAGCTTTTTGAGTAATACGATGAAAACCATGCCTTGTTGAAATTATGTTTCGCAATGTGGCCATAATTGGTGAGGTTCGGCCATAATATGGTGTAGCTCAGTTCGAAGAGGTCTTTTCACCCTGCTATCCCCAGTGTCAACCCTCAAGATGAAATGTGGGTACCAGAAGTTAACAGTTCACTCCAAGGAGTTTTTTTTCCTCCAGAATACGAGGTTCTAATAATACTTATGCAAACTAGGAATGCATTAAGGTTGAACCCCTTGAGAACCTTTTGTGCACTGACATGTAAGCATACTAAAATTCTAACTTAATTAGAGCATTTACTATCATTGAAAATTAGAACCAATGTGTAGTAGTACATGGGCTCATTAGAACATTTAAAATTATTACTGCTGAAGATCCATGTATAGAAAAATAATCAATTAAGCCTGAGAGGTGGTGGTTTACCCCAGGCCCACCAGACCAAATATAAAACTAAAACGCAGATATTTTAAATTCAGAGTTTATCTTTTGTTCTATGACCAACACCTCATGTATATGATCATTGGTCATTTACTTCAGTTGATCTGGACAAACTAGCAATGTTGCTCCTCATAAACAAAACTAGTGAAGAAGGTATGTTCATCAAACAAGAGGCAAAATAGGCAAATAGCATACAGCTAAACTACTAATTTGTAAGACAATGGTTACTCCTGTGAAGTTGAAACATCTAATGCAAGAATGGTAGTTTCAGAGGATTAATTTATTTATCTGCTACAATCCATATCAAAAACTATTTATCCAACATAGTGCTATTGGTGAATTTGCAACCATCTGATTTAGTGAACATTTTGATGCAATAAGACAACTTCAGATTTCTGCCGAGAATGAAAATGGGAGGACAGGGCCTGTTACCTGTAGGACCAAAACAGGACTCGTAGGACAACAGAACAAAATTCATATACGATACTTGATGTCAGGACTCAGAAGAGGTTAAAAAACTGAAGTGTCTTACCTCCGCGTAAACCTCCATAAATGAATATCAAATCACCAACTGCAGCAGCTGCATGCCTGCACCTTCGTGTAAGCTCTACAGAAGCATCACCACCTGCTGCATCCGCACTATATCTTCCTGTCCTTGGAGTTGTAACTACTGATTTTGTGTCACACCAAACTCCAGCGGCAGTGTCCAACACTTAAAAAAGGCAGAATGGCACAGAAAACAAGAATTTTGAGAAACATGGAAATAGCAATGTACACGTACAAATCAAAACCAAGTGGTCAAAAAGCCCAAAAGTATAGACAGCATTCAAGTACTTTGAACAGACCATGTACTTTGATTAAAGGGATATCTGTGTTGCACATATAACCAGTAACAGGCTAACAGCATACATCTTGCTATGTTCTGATTGATTATAAGCGAAAACCATTGAGCAGCAAATGTCCATTTTAACCAACGGGGAAATACCATAATGTTGAGCTTAGTAAAAGAAACTAAGAAAGAAATCCATTCTTAAATGACCTATCTGCTAATTACCACCAAAGAAACTGAGATCCAAACTTTTTAGTTGTCACCCAGAATAGAATATTTTTCTGAAGTTCCATGAATTGACACGAAGAGGCAAGAAATTATGCAAATTAAATGATAACTTCAAAGTTCTGAAAAATGGAACCTGCAATGCTTGAGGAGTCTTCTACCATGCGACCACCTCCAAGAGCCCCTCCTGAGACATGAAGTCGTGCATTGACAAAAACCTAAAGCAACAAAAGAAAATAGCAATATAGCATTACACAAACAATACAGTGAGATCAATCTCATAGTTAAACAAATAAATAAAACTGAGGGGACAAAATTTGACAACTTACAGCTGCATGTTGATATCTGGGTGATGGAGAGACACCAGGAGCAATTGCCCACTCCCAACGCCCATCTCTATGTTTTGCAAGACCATACGCACTTGATAGGGGCTGATGATTTTAGCCAAATATATATATAAGATTATAAGTATATCATTAGCTGTGACAAGTATGCCACAAAGAAGTAGATGTAACAAGACCCAAAAAAATGCACTGCTGGTTGCTTGGTGGCATGCAATGCTTCTGACTATCATTTACCCGAAAAAACTATATGAACCCCTATTATGACTTAAGACAGCTTCTAAAAACTAAGACCGGCGAATTTAATACCATACATTCCTATTAGAAGAAAACCATATATGGTCAAATAACTAAATATGCCCAATTAGCAATTCATAAATTTTGCTCCAGGCTCCAGCAAAACTTACTCCCACAAGTAGGACCTTTTCTTTTCATCTTCTAAAAGCTGATTTTTGGCTTTTCTACAATAACTAGCTTTCAAACGGAATATCTTTTCAAGACAGGATCTATTGTAATACACATTATAGCGACTTCATTTATATCGGCCAAAACTGTACATGAGTTTCTGTTACTCCGTACTCTCTCTTATGAACAGCTCAAAAGCTATAAGTCGCAGCCAAAAGCTATAAGTCGAAGCCAAAAAGAACAGGCCCATAGTATGTCACTTACCACACTATTAGCATCCCTCCCACCACAAAGCAAAAGAAGACCATCAGAGCGGGCACTTGCAGTTGCATACCTGGAGCAACATTACCAGACTACAGTCAATGGAAGAATATAAAAGCTATGAAGCATCTCTACTTCCAGCAAGGTACGAAAAAGTATCTTGCAGCAATTCAAATGCATAGGTTTCATTACAGCAAATAACTGATGCAAAGTACTAGGTAGCACCGTAGCAAAATTTCTATGAAGATTTTCGGTGTTTCTCATACAAGTAGAGTTAAAAAACATGAAATCACTTCTTGTTATATAGGCAACTGCTTTGGAAAACATAACAATAATACTGAGCTGTATATCACTAAGATTTTCCATAATTGCCGGAACAAAAAAAGCATTGCACTGCTAAACCAAGCCTAATGGAGTGGATGCCACAACAGGCTAGCTGCTATAGACAATATAGCACGAAAGGAAAAAAATAGAATTATTGAGAGCTTTGATAATAATTAATTAAGGCAAGGTAGCGTGCATCAGATGTTAGCTCATTAATATACACGACATAGGGCCTGTTCGTATTGGATTCTGCTTCTGGCTTTTGCTTGGAGAAGTCATTATGAACACCCGGCTTCTTGAAGCAACTTCTCCACTCCTCTCGCTCTAGAGATAAGGCAAGGAGTCACGGATGCATCACGCACCCCACTCCTCTCGCTCCCATCTCGCGCATGCATCTCTCCCTCACTTCCTCACCGCTCGCGCTCTCTTTCTAAAAACCACTTCTTTCAGCCACTTCTATTCATTTTTAGCCAAAAACCATCAAATGCAGCCAATATGAATGCCCCTATAATATTGCCAAGACAATAATGCAAGGTTTATAGTTAACATCACCAAAGAAGTGTTTATACCTCATTGATTTAACTACACTTCAAAAGGCAAATGCTTTCTCATTATTATTTGCACACTTACATGCATGGAGGTGGTCCTTCACCTTCCGGTTCAAGTTTCCTCCATTCATATGGCTTCGCCGCGGTATCAAGGGCCCACACATCTACCAGAGGTCGCTTCCCTGAAATATTAATATACTATTAGTATCGAAATCAATTAGGATGGAGCAATCTGACGATATGTAAGTAGCTACAGTTATATGCTTGGTAAGCACGTTGGCAATTTCCTACCATCATTTCCACCAATTGTCAACAAGAATCGCTGCCCAACCAAAGTCATCACATGTCCATATCGTGGACCAGGACCGGCCCCTTGAACCACCACTCTACATAGAAGATGTAGAATGCTCAGCAGGGATAGTAGCAAAAGTAAATGCTAAATTCAAATCACAGTAGAGTAGCAAACACCTGTGCCATCGCGGTCGTTGTTGTGTAAGATCTAGAACATGAAGGTCCTCTGTCGATAAACCAGCAGGGCCTATACCACCCTGGATTGCAATAAACAATTGAGTGAAAGAGATGATATTTAGTTTTGCATTAGCACTGACCTAAGAACAAAATTGATGCAGCTACTACTCCAAGGGCAAAAACCAAAAGTGTAACGTACCTGAATAACCACCATGGTTCCAACAGCAGTCGCTACATGGGCAGCTCTTGGCGAAGGAGGTTCACCAAGTGGAGTAAGCCTAACAACATTGTGTTGTGGTCAATCAGAACTAATAAGTGCTACTAAGATAAACATCACGTTACCCAGAATGGGCATGGGATCTAAAGAACTTAGGAACAGATCTAACGCATGGAGCAACAAATAAAAAAACATTTCCTAAAACTGCTGTACCTGCTCCACTTATTTGATAACACATCATAACAGTGGACATCTGCAGTGGCACCAGCAAGACCTGCAACCAAGGAAATCAACTTAATGGATGACATTTTGACTTTTGCATGTAAAGGAATTAAGGAAACCAAATTCCCTTTCCACACCAGCTAAGGTTCTCGGAACACATCTAAGTATGGTTTTTGAGCAATTCATTTTATCCTTGGTCTAACAAAGGTCTAACCCTCCAATGTTATGCCCGGAAAACTTGAAGACATTAAATTTCATTGCAAGTTTGGCTTTTGAAGTAATTCAAATCACCTAGTCAACAGTAAACTCCTTATCCTAGGGTCTCCAATGGACCTCCATATAGTCCGACCACATCTAAAGTTCAAAGCAACAATTCCAGTTGGAGACCATTCCTTTCAACACACAATCATAATTCTAATGCCACAAGGTAGGAATTACAGAGAACCATAATGCCCTATTTCTTCCCAGACTAGAATCTCTCAAAATGCAATTTAAGTGCAATATAACGTATTAGAATATTCCCGTTCATAAATTAAGTTTGGCATCTCAAACCATATAAGAGCACCAAATTTGGTCTTACAACTAACAGCCTGCACACATGAGTTACAAAGCAATATAACACCTTAACATCACACTCATAATTACTTTCCAAACCAGGTAGCGCTTCGAATTCCCTCAGTGTCAGTTTTTAACCTAATCCCGCGCAAACCAGCAAGACCACCCAGCTGCCAATACCCTGAATTCCACCTCTGAATGAGACACCGAAACACTAAGTCACAATCACTCTAGTTTCTATCGCGAACAAAAAATTACATCCCAAAATCGGTTTTTCCCTCCTCCCACTCCAAAACAAGATTAACAACGAAACTATTCCCTACTCTTCCAATTCCCTTTAGACTATGGCTCTCATCGACACCAACTACAAAGCAGCACGCTATACCATCAACCAAACCATCTGAAACTAAGAGCAGGTAAGGTTGACGGGGCGTACGGATCCCCGCGCTCCCAGACGAGGAGGGTGGCGTGGCGGAGTTGCCCTCGAGCGCGGTGGCGCCGCCGAAGAGGATCAGCCGCGGGCCTATGTACCCCGGCGAGCCCTCCTCCCCAACGGCCGGCACCGCCGTGAGCGTGTGCCCGCACCGGCAGCCCGGCCCGTCCTGCTCCTTTTCCATGACCGCGTTCACCACCGTGTACCCCGGGGCCGGACTCGGCCCCGTCACCGCCGCCGCCGGAGACGCGCCCGCGCTTGCAGCCCCCACAGCCGTGGGCGTCGCGGGCGCCGACGGTGACGCCAAGGAGGTCTCGCTCCCGGACCCGCCGCCCTGCGCCGCGGCGTCCGAGTCGGAGTCCGACTCCGTCGTCATCCGCGAGTCCACGTCCATGGCCGCCCACCGCTAGGGTTTCCAAGAGCTCGAGATCTCCCACGCGCGCGCAAGAGCTGGGGCCGCCCTAGGAGACGGCTACGCTGGCGGCGGCCGGAGAGGCCGCCATGGCCTGAACCCTAGACTTCACCGCTCGCCGGCGGCGAGGCGTCGAGGCGAGCACGAGAGGAGGAGAGGTAAGCGGAGAAGCCCCTGGAGATTTGTGAATTGCGTGGAGTTGGCGAGTGGTGGTGAGGCGGAGGAGGTGGGAATACGGGAGGGCTCGGGGACTGGAGTGGAAAAGTTCGGGGAGAGAGGAGTGCAGGGAGACGAGGGAGGTGTGACGGGCAGCCGGGCAGGAGGGACGTGTGAGCGTGAGGGAATTTTTGTATTTGTACTGGTTTTGTTTGGTGGGGATTCTCGTGTTGGTCCCTGACTTTTTTTGTCTATTTCGAAATGAGGTTCCCTTTTGTTGGGAGACCTTGCACTTTAAAACTACATGTGCGACTACGGGCAGAACGGAACGAAAATGATCCATCACTATATATATAATAATATATAATTTTTAGATAATATTATGCTAAATAGTAATATATCTAGTAATTTTTAATATCAATATTTCAACATAACCAATAACAGTGTATAATAATAAAGAAGTAGTAATCGAAATGCTTACCAAATAAAGAAAACCGATAATAATATTTGTTAGTTACAATAAAACGAAAAATCTAAAATCAAAATCACAGACAAAAGTTGATCGGTATTGATAAAATATATCATCCGACATCACTTGTCTATTAAAAGTGAACAAAATTATTTAAAAGTTTTTCTGTTGCAATGTGACTATTTTTGTGCTTTTAAAGTTTTTCTGATAGGTTCCATATAAAAATTGACTTTTTGATCGTTAGTTGTTATTATTGGACGGCAAATCGGCAACAAAGTAGAAATCCTCCTCACCTACTTAATTAGTGTACTCAACGTCTTAAAAGAGGAGTATAAACTTATAAGCTATAATCGCCTCTCTGTGTGGTATGCTTTGTTTAGGGCACTTCAATGGACTCACATCAGTAATGTCTATAGCATTAATTAGCTAGCTATATAGGATTAAAAGGTGATGTGGCAGAGAGTTAAGGAGGAGAGAGAGAAAGTAATGTCTTGTATGAGACGTTACTTTCGCACAAAATCTAATAAGTAGACATTAGCTAAAATATCCATTGGGAGGAGCATGATGTCTACATCACTAATTCCTAGGGCTCACCACTGCGGCATGTTGGACGTCGTCACCATGCTGGCTGGCCGCGCGCCCGTCGCACTCGCCGTGGCCGCTGCATCACTCACAGTCACCGCCCGACATCGACATTGTGGCTGTCACGCTCGCCTCCAACACCGCGCCTACCCGACGCCAACGCCACACCCGTCACACTTGCCATGGCTGCCACATAACTCACGGTCACTGCCCAATGTCGTGACTACCCCGCTTGCCACCCGACACTGCGCCCAACGCCAACTCAGTGCTTGCTTCGCGCCGAAGCCTGCCGCACCCGCCACTGCCCCACTATGGTGCCATGGCCTACCTCGGTGGCGACGACTCAGATCCAGTAGGTCCTTAGTGCTGGACTGAGCCATTGTCCACCACGCCCGACCTCCTCGTTGCGCCTACCGCCGTCGAACCAGACCCCATCGCTGCGCTCATCGACATGGACCGCCGGCACGCCAAGGCCATTGCCGCGCCATGGCCATCGCGATGGCCACATCTTAGATCCGGCTGAATCTGGCCACCGTGAGGGGAGAACGAGGTGGAGGGGGAAGGAGTGGACAGGCCGCCGTCGCCAATAAGGAGGGGAGACCAAGGTAGAGGGGAAGAAATCAGCTGATCGACCACGCCGGTGAGGAGGGGAGACTGAAGAGATGGAGTGGGAGGCGACCGACGGTAAAATGGGAGAGAGAACATGGTTCTTGGGAGAGGTGGCGGTATTTATAGTTTAGGCCCATATTTAGATACTATGCACTAAAGAGGTTGTTTCTAGTATGGTTTCTAGATAACGTAGAGAGTATAGATATAGTTATGCAATGTCTACCATTAGAAATGCCCTTAGTTGTGTTATGTCATTCCATGGGTGAATGAATAACGACTATTTAATTGCTTGCAGCATTGATTAGCTAGAAGATTGATGGGTGACAAAACATTGTAGGTGCTCCTTGTGTGAAGGAAAGCATTCTATCACTATGTAGGTGTTTCGTATGATTTGGATTTTGGAAGGAGAAAAGCTGGTTTGGTTGTTAAGTAAGATCCTATAAGAATTTGTACGATGGAGAGTAACTGGGGCACTCAATGGGATCGAGGATCATGCATATTCCTTTGATTTTGTTAGCATGGTTTTATCTTAGGATGTTCAATTTTAAAGATGGTTCTTCATTTTAATTGTTGGCTATCCTGCTATATTGTCTTGTGTGGAATGACATACAATCCACACAATCTAAAACAAGAACAGTGCAACCATCCATAGCACTTGCAATAATTTAATCACATGAGTGATCGGCACCTAAACTAGAAATTAAATTAAAATGCTTGCAGTTCAATTATGAATAGATTTTTGTTCTTCACTGCCCTAGAGAGGATGTTGGGTGCTAACTTCGCATGGTTTATAAGTTAATTAAGCCTGGGCGTTAAAATACAAACCAAAGGTCGCAGAGGACTCACATCAAATATTGCCAGCAAATACGTCAACCAGAAGCCGTTAATTCGCTCTCGCCCCAAAGCGAGCAGGCATGTCTGGCCAACGTGCGCCGTCCGGGGGATGCACATGCGTGACATGGACGGTCCAGATGACGCAGACTGCAACATTCTAGTACTATTTGTCGTTTCCTAGTACGTACTAGCACACAGTAGCAGGCGCCTTCCTCCCCGATAGGAGACAGGCACGGACTTCGCGCGCTCCATGGTGTAGCTCCGGAAGCGCGCGCGATGGTGAGAGGGCCAAAATACACGTACTTTCCTTCTTTTCCTTTGAAATTGAAGGTTTTTTGTTATACTATAGTATCTAACTTTTAAACAGAATATTTTCTCAAGAAGATCTACAAGTTAAACAATCTACACATTAAAAGTCCAATATCTGTACCAGTCAAAATCGTAAGTGAGTATCTGTCTCTCTGTAATCTTACCGTAAACAGCCAAAATTAAAAAATTTCAGCCAAAAGCCATAAGCTGCAGCCGTTGCCAAACAGGCCCGAAGCGGATGTCAGGCACACGGGGAGGGTGTAGTGAAACGTGACGGCTGCGGTTTATAACTTTTGGCTAAAATTTTTGAATTTTGGCTGTTTACGATACAGATTACGGAGAGAGATACTTACTTGCGATTTTGGCTGGTACAGATGTTGGACTTTTAACGTATACATCATTTAACTTGTAAACGTTGTCTTGAGAAAATACTCGTTTGAAAGTTTGATACTGTTGTCGACAATATTCAGAATAGAGACAATGTACTATGGCTGAATCAACAGATTTAGGCTATGACCAGAACAAAACATGAGAGAGTAGGCACTAACTCAAAATATAATCTACAAGTCAAACCAGTTGAATATCTCTAAATTGTCAGCTGTGATATCAAATATGACTAGTTTCCTCATCGAGCAATCTCAAAATCCCACAATCTATTATGCAAAGTCCTCCCGGTGCTATCAATTATCACAGATTTTAGAGATAATTAAACAGAGATATCACACTAGCATGACAAACATACGCATAATAGGAATCAAGAGTATAAAGAACAGTTTACTAAGCGGTGGCAATCCAAACCACTGAGACGTCAATATGGGCAAGGCTTGTTGTGAGGACGATGTCGTCAGTATGGGGAGCCAGTGAAGCGCGTGCAGCCGGGGCTCATGCGAGAGTAGCGGCGGCCGGGGAGCCGGCTGCCTGTGTTGGAGCCTGGCACGGGGCCAAGCGATGGGGCGGTCATGTGGGGCGGGGCTGCCAAGCGACGTCTTTGGGCAGCGGCCGGTCTCGACTTCAGAGGTTGCCGCTTCGAGCGGCGGCTCTGAATCTGGTGGAGGCATCGGGCCTCAGGTAGCAACGCCCTCTAATGGTCGGCGCGGCTTCTAGTGCGGCGGTCGACCGTGCGTTCGTCGGCTTCGGGCTCAACAATGTGGAGGCTGTCGACGAATGCGCGGCAATTGCCGGGATCCGGTGCTGTGCGGTGGCCAGGATGGCCAAGGCCATGCGGCGGCCAACGGCTACACAACAACGGCTTCTCGGCGGCTTCTAGCGCAGCCCGACGATGTCGAGCTCATTGTTCGGTGGCGACGGCTCGGGCGGCAACGACACGTGTGTGCGAGCTCGACGCAATGCGGCCGCGTGCAGGCGGCGGCTCGACCTTTTTTTTTCTTTTTTCTTTTCAATCCACAGTGCAATCAACATCTACTCTTTCATGTAATCTACGAATTGACATTATGCCGGCGACTTCAAGTCTGCTCACGGACACGGTAGATTAGAGCAGATTTGCCCCATAGAAATTAATCTAGAAAGCGAAATCTGCGGAATTTAAAGCGATCTAGATAGACAATTCCATCTATGAGTGCTTTGATGATTACGTTCGATCCACGGAGCGATTCGTGCTGATAACGTGTTAAGAACCGTCACTGACGAGTCCAGTCCGATCGATTCCTCCTATGCAAAAGTAAATGATCAAACGGATAATGTAAATAGTAGATTGGAAACACAAGAAGTAGGGGGAGAACTCCTGTAAATTCTTTATTGCTTTCTCTTTCTACAAGATACAAATATGGCAATGGAACCCCTATTTATAGACTAGTAGAAGGTATCCACTAATATACTAAGCTTGCAGGCCTAGAACTAGGTTTCCCAACAGCTTGTACCGTGCATTAACTAGAGGTCGATCCATGTCAACCTCACAAGCCATAGCATAGAGACATCCAATAGTAACAAAACACAAGCCAAGTCCAGGTCTCAATGCATTACTTAATTCAAGTTTTTAACACCACAGAGTAGAAACCAAGTCCACACAAGCTTCAAGCATACTACAATACATTATAAACAAAGCCAAGCCACTTATCAGGCTCCAAACATACTCCAATTCCAGTACCTCTAGAACTAGTCCAAAGTTCCAGAGTTTATTCAGTTACTAGCTTAAACCTGCTACCACGAAACAGTTCACGTAATGGTAAGCAAGTGGTACCAACTTAGACGATATTTTTACGGGCAAGGGTGTTCCACTCATCACAGGATCCCAGAAACTAGTGCTAGAGTTTCTAGGACAAGTAGGCAATGAGCGAGCGCACCACAATGCCGAGCCAAGAATGATTTGCCTACAGACAGCCAAACAACGGCAGGGACAATCCCTGACCTGGAGCTGGACATAACCGGCAGATGCTGCCGATGTTCGCCAGCTCGTAACATTCGGCTGTCTGGTATCCCCTCTAGTCATGCTTTGAGGAGGTCACAGCAGCCATCAGAGGCTGTTGCCCACTTGAAGGTGTTACCAGCCCCATGCTCACCGTCCATGATGCTCGGGAGAGGGGTGAAGAAGTGTGTCCGGAGGTCAAAGCTGTGGTAGTGGTCCACATCTTCATACATGCTTGTCACCTCTGAGACAGACAGGCTTGAGACGCTGCTCGGGTTGCCCTGCTCTGAGTGCTGCATCTCTGAACTGGGAGATGCAGCTGAGCGCATAGGCGGGCTGCTATCCATCACCTTGCTCCCTCCACCAGCGTCTTTCCCATTGATCTCTTTCTTCGTGTTGAGGAAGCGTCCGCCAGAGCCTCTTGCACGACGCATTGCATGAAGATGGCGTGACTCATGAAGATATGGCTGCATCATCAAAAGGTACTCACATGAATGTGAGAGACAGAGAAGAAATTGTGCATGACGTGGTGGAATTAAAATAATTCACCCACAGGTGACAGTTTAGGACTCCGCTGATAGTTAAGAGGTGAGACATACCTTCCTGACTCTGACCAGCCTATTCTCCCTCTCTGCCTTGGCACGAGCACGCCGGCGACGAAGGATGCCTTCATACTGTTTTGCATTCACATAAATTGGTGCGTCAGCTGGCATATTCAGTGGTACAAGCATACACCCGCTCTGCATTCCACGCAGGAAAATGGAGGAACATATTAGCTAATCATACATTACTTAGAGCCCTAGACAGATAGATCGTCTAGCAGCTTCTCAGTTGACAAACTACACCAAACAAAGATAATAAGTCAGAGAAACTCTGAAGATGACTTATTCAAAACTAACTGAAACATACCGTTGATCTCATTCCATAAGGAGAAAGTAGGCCATAGTGCTGGTCAGCATAAGGATGATTCGAGGAAACCTATAACATTAGAAGTCATTGATCAACTCAAACTAGGTTGGCAAATTTCTGAGTGCACTACTAATTTGATCACAGAGGTATCCTTTATTCATATGCATGAACAAAATAGTGGGAAAAGCTTACCACAGATTGACCAAGGCCCAACTCAAAACGGCCATTATATTCTGTGAATGGTGACTGCAGAGCAATAGTGGCAGAGTGCTCAGAACCTTTTTCTCCTTTACCTGAAGCCAAATGACCCAAAGCAATTACATTTCCAAGGTCCACAAAACAGAAGCATTCAACAATGGTCTGTACCTTATAAATCCCTCAGAGATCAAGTTGCTAGCGACTAAATTTTGTTCATGCATAAATGGAGACTGCTGCAACTACAAAAAGGAAATATTTCTAGCCTCATCAACACAATGACATTGCAATGCATATCAAAAGAACATTTGCTAACCATTAGTGGATCCCTGTACCCATTCCATGTTGACTTAGTGTTTTATTTTACATTAAAAGTGCGTAAGTTTCAGAAGGATAGAGTCTATCTAGCAATATTATTTTGTAGAATCCACACTAGGTTATCTACTAAGGCCTTGTTTGGATGGGTTGGGATCACAGGCCATCCAAATAAGGCCTAAATAAATAAACTTCAGAGAGTTAAAGTTGCTTTGGCGTCATGCCACCTCTGTATCAAAGTTAAGAATTTTTAACCAGGGATATATCAACGTTTCTGTGGCACATGTCAAAGACTAGTTGGGCACATATCAGTGCCTGTCTCATGTCGACTAGTTGGGCACATATCAGTGCCAGTCTCATGTCAGACAAGACATACAACCCAGTAGGTGTGTTTCGGCACCTAGCTCAAGGTGTGTGTGAAATGTGAACTAGGTATATACAAATTTACAATATTTATTCTATATCTCAAAAGGAAATGCTAAATTTAAATGAGCACAAGGGGTACAAGTAGGAAGGTGATCGGACTCCACCAAAAGCTACTGTGGTACTCCACTATACAGCATGTTTGCCGGTATGTCCTTTTTTTCGGATTGCAAAACCAGACCATCAACAATTTCTGACCTTCACCAAATATATGACCCATCACACAAAATTGACCCCTGCTGTATTACTTCATGGATTTGTCTAAAGTGTAGCCTTCGAGTGAAAGTCACAAAAACATCTATGACTATGCGGGCATCTAAAATAATAAAGAACCAATTCTGCGAATACAATCCGTGAGACCTAAACACTGAAGAATCCAATCATACCTCATTCAGGTATGAAACATCATCCTCTTCTCACAACACATACAGATTCCACCTCTATATATGTAATGTTCTTGCAATAAACCTACAATTTTGCTTACAGAGATAAACATCCTAGGCTTTGGGTTTACACTTATACTAAAAACTTAACTATGCATGTCTTCAAAAATTTTTTCTTTATGTCCATGTAACAGAGAAGTAGCTACAAGCAGTGCCAACTTTGTACCGAAAATTAGATTATTCAGAGCTCAATCCAACCCAGTGTCCTTCACATGTGTCACATCAACCCCTACTCTTTTCTACTAACATGAAGAGATTAATCAAGTCCATTTCTTGTTCTTGCAATACCCTACAAACATATGCATAGATAAAAAAAGAAAACAGCCTCACCTTGAGCCATGGAGAATTTTAGAACTTCAGGGACCCCCCTCTCCGTCAGTGGCTGCGCGGTCTTTGGCGGCACCAGAAGATCCAACAGAGTCTGACCTCTCGGCACAACCTGGAACTGGCCCTCCCGGCAAGCATCCTCCGGCGACATGGCCGCCTTCCCCTGGCCCAATGGTTCACCGTACAGCAGCTGGGGCCCTGCCCACCATGGCAGTGGAACTCCATTGGAGGCCTGGCTCCCAGCAGCAACCTGCCCAAATCCCTCATGGCTCTTGAAGCTCGTCATTGCTGCAGGAGCTTGGCTGGGCTGAGCAGCAACCACCTCAATGCTCTGTCCGATGTTTTCTAGGATGGATATATTTAAGCACCTAAGCACCTACAACAATCAAGAGCACCAAAAAAACAAGTAGATAGTTTAAGCATCAAATCAGGCATTAAGATGAAGGAAGAGAGGTGAAATTGTGAAAGAAATGGAAGTGCGGATGGTTACTAAAGAAAGGAGAAAAGTCTTCAACAATAAAATGTAAAGAATGGCAGAAAAAAATGCACAACGAGATGAAGGAAGAAAGGTAAGAGAAATGAAGCAAATCAAGAACTGAACCAAAAGATGACCGGCCATACAAACATATGTATTAAGAAGCCACAAAAGATCATTTTTTTTCTAGTATCGGAGTGAGAAAATAAGGTCCAAAATCACATGAATAAGCTGTCAAAAAAAATGCAAGACTATACCCAAAGATCACCCAGAAGCCAGAAAGATTTCACGTTCCAACTGGAACTCACAAGCCAAGAACTTAAAAAGGAGGGCCAGCCAGCCCGGGCATGTGCGGCAGATGCAAGAATCTCCCCGAGCACAGCAACAAACCAAACCAAAAGGATCCAAGACATCCATGCACAGGAGAAGCAAGGAAACAAAGAGCCACTCACATTTCTGCAGCAGGAAGCGTCCTGATGGGGTAGACGAGGAAGCGCAGACAGGACTCAGGAGAGGAGGAGGGGAGGGAGAGAGAGAGAGAGGACACTACGGGACCGGGGGGCGCGTATAAATGGGCGGTACTGAGCCGAAGATTTTTTTGGCTCTGTTGTTTTCAGCTGCTGTTTGTAATTTTTTGATTTGATATATTAGTTTAATGAATATTATTTATTAAAAAAATCAAAGTCAAATATTAACTGAAAAGCTATAGAAAAAAGGTCATTATTGATTGCCACAGTGCCAGCCAGTACTCTTCAACGCGGAGCTGAATTCCTTACTGGCCCAAATGGACACCTTTCGCAACCACCCCTTCGTCTTTGCAAGTGGCACTTAAAGTAAACTAATCATGCTGTCATAAGTGGGGAAAAGTAGAACTAGCACTTAAAAAATAAAATAAAATTGTTGGGCTTGAACTGCTAAGCTGGGAATTGGGCGTCTTTTCAAAACTACTATTTAGCTTTCTATAGTAATTAATTTTTAAACAGAGTATATTTTTAAGACGGAGTTTACAAACTAAATGTAATATACTCTATAACGATTTCATTTATATCGGTCAAACTGCATACGAGTTTCTGTTACTCCACACTCTCTCACAAATAGCCTAAAAGTCATAAACGGCAATCAAAAATCATAAGCCAAAGCAAAAAAAAAACATGCCCATTTGCAGAAGTGGCAAGTGACAAAATTGACCAGACAGGCATGAACCATGGGCAGACGTGCAAGAAGTCATGGGTGTTCAGCTGAACACCCAAAATTTTTATAAAATACCAAATATATAATAGATATAGATATAGATATATATATACTGTTAGTTGGGTTAAAACTATATTTTTTATGCTCGCAAATAAATTCAATCTGCACTACCTGTATCTCATGTGCAACCCATGTAACACATTAGTCATATTTTTCTTCCCACCTTAGCCCTCCTCATATAGGCCCAAAGAGGTAAATATGCAAATAAAACCCTAACCTTTGTTCAGTTTCTCATCTTGTGGTTGTTTGTGTTAGAGTTAGCAATCTTGTTTTAGTTTGGCCTCTTGAACGTGGTCATACGGCTGTAGTGCGTAGTCGTAGCGACTACAAGGTGATCGTATGGGTCCTGGGAGTGGTCATAGGACTGCAATAGTTTGTGTGGGAGGTGGCTCCAACTTTTGAGTGGCGAGCGGGCGAAGGTGCAAGCTACGAAGGCAAGTAACGACTAGCGGACGCGGACTACGTAGGCGAGCAACGGCCGGTAGACGTGGCACCAAGACGTGATGGCAATCATGTGTGAGGTGACGCGAGGTGCAAGGTGAGCATGTGGCAGCGCGGACGAGCAAAGAGGTGTTGCGGGCAAGCAGACGATGGCAGGGCGAACTCGGAGGTAGCGAGCAGGCGGTGGGAAGGGAGTAGCGCAGTAGCCAGGAGGGAGTGCGACATCGGGAATTGAGCAACACATCCAACTTATCATTATCGTCCTCTCTCCAGGTCTAGGTGTACCCCACCCTACTCCACTTATTTTCTTTCTTACTCTGCTTTGCTCTACTCTGCCCTAGCTCCAGTTCTTTCTGGAGCTTAGTATTTGTTTTCTTCGTTTTTTCTAATAGACGCTGTATAAAATTACAGTCTTTGCTTTAGGCAATGAGCAGTTAGTTGGACCTTTATTACATTTGTTTACATGCTAATTTTTGCTATGTTTTGCTCCATAGAAGGAACATACAATTTCCTCTTAGGTGGAAGGTTTTTGCTGATGGGAAAAAGGGCAAAAAAGACAGGATCAATAAGATATATAACTATCATTTATCTCTATAATTTGTTGTTTAATTCATGTCATCATGCTCGCCTTATGCCGTCCATTTCCTCATAAAAACCACTAATTTCTATAATTTATGTTTTTTTATTATATCTATATACATGTACCATTGTATCGGTGTTTTAGGGGAAATTATATGTTATAATATCGATATATTCAAGCAACTTAGATCTTAAGTTTGAACACCTATTCTAAAAGTCCTGGATCCGTTACTGATATGAACAGGAGCTATTGCAACTACTAGTAGTGGCCAACCGTTGGTTTCCATAAATCTGTCATTCCCCATTGAGGAAATTGAAGGACAGGGACACTGTTACGCCTGCTTGATTGCTCCCCATCACCATTATTTTTGTACCGTCCTTGTCTGCCATTGAGAGGGAGGGAGATTCTTTGATCGTGATTATTGAACAGTACGAACATAGCATTGAAACCCTCGTGTGAACGTCTGATCGAAGACAAATTCAGATTGTATAGAGTTACCTCTTTTTGGAAAAAAGATTGTATACAGCTATGTAATATGTCTGCGGCGTCAACCTCATTGATGTCAATTTATCACCAATGATTTCATTCTTTTCAATTTATAACTTATGACCTTTTCAAATAAATGAATAGGATAATTTCTTTATCGATATTTCGAAACAGATTATCGAAACAATATTTCTAAGCAGCTTATTAGCATTCATTTTATTCGCATAAGTTCTCGTGCTAAGACTAAAAGTCATCAATCATAATAATAAGCTATTAGCTACAGCTAAAAAGAACGCACCTATTAATGTTTCAACCTTTGGGCACATTGAAAGGACCATGTCAATGTAGCATTTTAGTTAAAAGAAATGAGTATAAACGTTTAAATTATTAGAGCGAATTTGTTTGTACATATTAATTCTGGGTGTTTTTTTTATTTCTACGTGGAAAAATACATGAACAGTGGATCAAATTCAAATCAAAATCAAGCCAAAGGAAACTAGATGTGGTGTTTCTCCTTAACTAATGATGGCGAATAACGAAATGCTCGTTGAGCAGAGATCACCAAACATTTGGGGACAGAAAGCCTGCGATGATTTATGCTGCACTCGCATCGACAAATCTATCGTTATCGCGTAGCCTCTTTTTTTCACATCCAAGGCTTCCACTCATTCATCGTGTTTACTTCGCTTGAACGTCCACAACATACATCTACCTTAAGCTACCATCTACCAATCGATCGCCCCACCACAGGTCCACAAGACCACAACATACATCTACCTCTCAGGTGTTGCCTTTTCCACACTTGGCCAGTGTTACCTCCCTCCTATTATTCATGTGTTTTTGTTTGGTTAATTGTAAGTTTCGTAGATGTAAAACGGCACGATTCGGACGCAGATCTTCTGTAATTGTTTGATAGGTGCATATGCTACAGTAAAATACGGCAGGTGTTATAGGCGTCGGATTGAAAACGAGAGGCCAAGATCGGCTGATGCCTGGCGGATCCATGATTTTTAGAATGGGTGTTCGAATTTCGGAGCTTAAGTTGCTCGAATACGTCGATACCGTAGCACACCGTCCTCCCTAAAACACCGATACAATGATATGTGTATGTAGATATAATAAAAATACATAATTTACAGAAATTAATGATTTCTTATGAGGAAATATGCGAAATAAGGCGAACATAATTATATGAATTAAACAACAAATTATAGAGATAATGAGAGTTGTATATCTTATTGATCTTACATTTTTTTTGCTATTTCCCCATCAGAAGAACTGTCTATCTAAGAGGAAATTGTATGTTCCTTCCATGGAGCAAAACAAACCAAGAAAGTAAATAAGTGGAGTGGGGTGGAGCACACCTAGATCTCAAGAGAGGACGATGATAATAAGTTGGAGGTGCTACTTACTTCCCAATACCATGCTCCCTCCCGGCTACCGCGCTACTCCCTTCTTGTTACCCGCTCCCTACCTCCGTGTTCGTTGTGCCACTGCCCGCTTGCCTGTGACACCTCTCTGCTCGCCCGCGCTGCCACACGCCCACCTTGCACCACACGTTGCCTCACCCATGATTATCGTCACATCATGGCACCACGTCCACGTTTGCCGATCATCACTCGCCTCTAGCCTGCACCTCCGCCCGCTCGCCACTCGAAGACCGAAACCGCCTCCCACACAGACAGCCACAAGATGAGAAATAGAACAAATATTAGGATTTTGTTTATATTTTTATTTATTTGGGCGTGAGGAGGGCTGAGGTGGAAAGAAAAATGGATCTAATGTATTACATGGGCTGTGTGCGAGATACGGAGAGTGTGGATTGAATTTATTTATAAGCATAAAATATAGTTTTAACACAACTAATAGTATATACATCTAATATACCTATTATATATCAGGTATTTTATAAAAAATTTTGAGTGTTCGACTGAACACTCATGCCCCATATAAGATCAGCCCATGGCTGATGGTACTATAATATCGAATTATCGACTATCCACGGTGATCGGCAGCTATTGGTTCTCTAGGTAGCTAGAAGAACTACAAGTCGTAGTTCTTTTCAGTTTTCAGAAAACTCGTAAATTTGACCTCCCAAATCCCAATGTCTAACCACTAAACCCATCACCTATCCTGCCGTGTAAAAAGCGGCCTGCACCAATCACCGCCGAAGTGTAACTCTGAAGCTTCTAGACGGACATCTTTGAATGGAGTTTATCTCGGTGAATAACAACAAGCTAAATATTTGTTTATATAAAAACAACAACATGCCAATAGCTAAGCAACAGTAGTAACAAACAAATATGTAAATCAGCACTCAATTCTTCTCAAAGAATAGCAGAGTTATTTATATGATTGTTAGTGCTTAAGGAGTCGGATCATGCGTTGTGTTAGTGCACAAGGCTGAGGCTTGCACACACAAAAACCAAACAATTTATGCTCCACTTAGTGAGCTAATCAAACAAGTAATCTGGCAGAAAGATGTGTAAAGCCTAAAAAGGAAATAAAAAGACAACTAATGAGGGGTCATTTTAGAGGAGGAGGGTTATTTAGGGTTCTATTAGTGTTGGAGTCCACATCACTTTGAGCTGGCTACAATTTTAACTTCCAGACTTTCCACGGTGCTTGGCGCCATAATGTCCGTCTATTGGTTGTAATCCAATGATCTACAATACCTAATGAGGTACTCAAGGGGTAGATAGGTACCAACGTAAAAATATGATGGAAGGTTAGGTAGGTGATTTCACGCACCCACAGAAATAGAGAGAGAATGATCATCGTGGCATCATCTCTACGAGGTCTCTTCGTCAATTCCTCTTGTGTGGACGTGTGGCTGATTTATCATGGTTGTCAATGGCATAACTACAGGTAGAAGAAGAGCAATTAGATCATCTTGAGCAACCCAGAATTAACGGCAGAATTCAATGGAGAAGTAGAGCAATTAAGCATCCGGAGCAACAGGAATATGGCAAGGGCTTTGATGATTCAGAGCAATTAGTAATTTATTTTACTATCAACATTTACAAAAAAAAAACTACCATACTTAAGTTAACCTTTATTTGATCAATGGTTTATATTTTTTGGTGTTAATACCTCCTAGTACCTCCCAAGCACCATAGAAAGTCTGCTTAAACTTCACTTCCTTCAAAAAGGTTTAGGAGGTTTCCCTATTCTAACTAAACAAGGGTTAAGAAGGGAAGAAATGGTGACGATTTGCAAAAGGAGTTAGAGCAGGTATGGGGGAGATACTAGAGCAGGTATGGGGGAGATACTTATTTGCACCGTGTTACCAATTAGAAAAAGACTCATTCACTATCAATTTGATCTAGCTATGGGCCTATTCTTTTTTGCTGTGGCTTATGACTTTTATGCTGTTTGTACAAGAAATTACAAAATAACAAAAATTTACGTGCGATTTTTGTCGATATAAATAAAGTCAGTAAAATATGTACTATAATTAACTAATAGATCATATCTTAAAAAAATACTCTGTTTAAAAGTTAGTTACTGTAAAAAAAACCCCTGAAAAGCAGTTTTTAAAAACTGAAAAGAATAGGACCTATGAAATGCGTATATATGTTCATACAGCTTCTGCGATATGGTATGCGTAATTCCGTTAACCGTACATGATAAGCACTGTTTTCTTTTCAGCAAGCACTTCATCATCAGTCAGTTCAATGCAAAATCTCAATTATTCCACGTCATCTCCCTTCTGGAGCCCCTAGAGATCAAGTCACTCAATGCCCCAAATAGGTTCTTCAATCTCTGGTAGCTCTATCTAGAAACCTAACTTTAATTTTCAAGGCACCAAAAAAGGTGGACTAAAAGTCATTTCATTAGTGGAGAAGCAACTGGATTGGTAGTACTGTACCTACCATCTTTGCAACAGAATCCAGTTCGGGATAGCCTTTCTGGGAAGTACATGTAGTGTATGGCAAATTTGATATGGTGATCTATAGGCAAACAGAGGAAACGACCCACTGATCTATGGACAAGTAGGCTGGTCTTTTCCCAAGGTGCGAGTTGTAAGCAATCTTTGGGTTTGTTTAGTCTTCTAGCTTCCAACTACTATTCTCTGCAGATTACATTCTTAATAAAAGGCTATGGTTCTGCATTCAAAGTTGTTGGATGGACAGTACCTTATTTTGAGTACATTAATCAGATGATCTTCAAGGCAAGAGCATTAGAGAACATATAAGTAGCCTAAGATGGTTGGTGTCGAGATCAAGTCGCCGATCTTATAAAAATATAAGAAAGGAGGTTAGATTTTTTGTAATGATTCAGCAAAAAAAAAGGAATGATCTTTATTGTTATGAGCTGATTACAAATGGCTTACAAAAAGGATATAACTAGCTCGAATCTATAATTTTCCCACTGCTCAGAAAATCTTGATTGCTTTGTCTGTTGTTCCACTTGGACTTGACTTGTTCTCTAAGTTCCTCTTGGACAAGATGTGCTTTATCCACCGCATGAGAGGAGTTCTCTAGGAGCAAGCCCTTATACCAGTTTATAGAATTTCCGAGTAGTCTGTTGGTCGGGTAAAATATATAGTAGTCCTCCAACCAGAGGTACTTAGGAAACAGCTTTAGAAAGCTTATAACCACATGGATCTTGGGCCTTAATTAAATATTAATGTCGTATTTAATAGATTATTTAATTATTGTCTGATGTAATTCAAAAAAAGAGAGGAAATAAATAGTCAGACTAGCAATTAGCAAAATATCAATAGTACTAGTACTATGGAGTGGTCGAAGTGATTTTCTGTCCAATTATCCTATTAAATATCAATGTGTAATTCCCATTGCAAGCATGCTTAATTACTTTTATGTTTTTTCTGAGAATATTGATAATTGTCGATATTGTTAGGATTAGTTGATATTACAAAGCTCAAAGCTGTGGATCCTGAAATTGATCTTCTACAATGGTGCTTCAGTGTGCGGTGTACTGGCCGCGACTCTTTCCCTCCCCTCTGCTGCTTTTTCACGCACCATTTTATTATTCTTATCTTCTCCCTGTTTTTTTTAACACGCTCTGTTAAAATTAATCTTGACTTAAGAGTTCTAGTCATAATCGAGTTTGATTTCATCTGTAATTCGAATTGAAGTAGTGTCCAATTCGAAGTCCTAGTCGTTTGCTATTAGGAGTTATAGGCATATAAATTGATATGCTTGTAATCAGTTTAGGCATTGCAATATTAGCGAGAAATAAATATTAGAATTCAAGGGCTAGATTTGTAACAATTGGTATCGAGCCAGTGTCTAACATCTCCTTGAACCTCGGGTTGCGTATGTCCAATCCATGTGTGAGGGGGAGATTGTTAGGAATAGTCCCACATGGATTGTGGGAGAGGAGCTAGCACAACTTATAAGTGTGAGGGAGCCCCCACCCATTGGACTAGTCTTTTGGGGGGAGAAGGCCCAGTACCACTTATAAGGTTGTTGCTCCGTTGCTCGTGGGCTTGGTTGTGTTCCGCCCATGTGGACTGTGGCGGGAGTAAAACCGGTGGACCTAGGTATGCGCCAGTCGGATCATTGACCTAGGTATGCGGCGGTCCGATCTAACATTTGGTATCAGAGCCTAAACCTGAGTTCTTCCGCTGCTGCCCCCGGGGGGATGATCTTTGCTCCCGGGGGTGGCCACCGTTGCGTGCCATTGCTCGTCGTCGACAGCTTCGGCAAGGTGATCAACTTCCGAGAACCGAACGAGATCATGAAGTGGCTCACGTACATTCCGTTCAAGGGTTGAGTTAATTTGAAGAAGCCTGATCACAACATTTGAAGAAGTCTGATCGCAAGATTTGAAGAAGCCCGATCACAAGTTCTTTGTCATGGAGACTGACGTCTACGGATATGGCCTCCCGCCAGTTGTTCAGAGGGGTTTGGGCCGCAGGGAATCCAAACAGGATCTCATGCAGCGCATGCGCGCAAAGACGCAAGCAAAGCGGCGGCCTGCGCACGGAACCCACGCAGGAGGCAAGAAAGAGTCAAAGTTTTGTTCGGATTTGCCTCTGAAACCGAATCTGAATCTCAGCTCGCTCCGAATTGATTTCTAGTATTCCGTCTCCGAGTTGCAGAGACAAGACGGCACAATAAAAGCCCAAGCGCCGCAGATTCGAGCAACGAACGCAGAGCAAGCATCAAGAGCAAAATTCAAGAAAAAGAGGAAAAGGAAAACAGCAATTTTTCCTTCCGTTTCTCTCCGCCCAAGGGTCTTCAAAGTAGCGGAGTTTTTGATCCGCGCCAAGATCATGTCGCGTGAATCGGAAAGCGGTCTCGACGGCAACGAGGCATCATCGATGCGATGGCGAAGGAGTTCGCCATCTCGCTGCATTATCCGATGCTCACGAGAGCAATTATGCAGCATGGGCAATCAAGATGAAGGTATACATGAAGGCTCAAGGTGTGCGGGATGCGATCGAGAACAACAACGTCGATATGCGCAAAGATCGATGGCATTGGCGGCCATCTACGGGGCATCCCCAGGAGACGCTCTTCCTCGGGCGAAAGGAAACGGCCAAAGCCGCGTGGAGGCGTTGAAAGCGATGCATCTTGGCGCAGATCGCGTGAAGGAAGCAAAGGTACAAACTCTCAAGACCGAGTTCGAGGTGCTGCGTATGAAGGAAACGAGTCGATCAATGACTTCACGTCCGGTTGACGGTCATCGTCAACAAGATACGGGCCTTGGCGAGAAGGTGGAAGAGTTGTATGTGGTAAAGAAATTCCTTCGTGCTATTCCTCACGTTTCTCCCGATTGCTTCATCATAGAGCAATTTGGAGACCTAAAGACAATGACCATGGAGGAGGTCATCGGTCGTCTTAAGGCGTATGAGGAACGCATCCATGACACTAGCAACAAAAGTGAAGGACAACTCTTGTTGACTCGCGCCGAGTGGGAGGCTCAATCAAAGCGTGAAGGCAAGAACGCTTCCAGGGGTGATGGCAATGGCCGTAAAGGTCGGAGGTTTGATAAGGCAAAAGTGAGGTGTTATAACTGCAATGATTATGGACACTTCGCTTCAGAGTGCCCAAAGCCGAAGACGAAGAAAGCGTTCGTTGCCGAAGAGCTCAGCGAAGATGAAGTGCTCTGAAGATGAGTAGAGTCAGGGACGTTTGAGATGTGTCGCCGTCCAAACTCAAACAAGATGGAAAGAAGTTAGAAAGTCAAGATTAAGGGGGAGATTGTTAAAATTAATCTTGACTTAAGAGTTCTAGTCATAATCGAGTTTGATTTCATCTGTAATTCGAATTGAAGTAGTGTCCAATTCGAAGTCCTAGTCGTTTGCTATTAGGAGTTATAGGCATATAAATTGATATGCTTGTAATCAGTTTAGGCATTGCAATATTAGCGAGAAATAAATATTAGAATTCAAGGGCTAGATTTGTAACACGCTCAATTGCTGGTTTCCGGTGCCTTTTGTTACTGGATTGCCTTTCACTGAGCACTGAAAAGTTGGAGAGATTTCATATACACATCCTTCTGCTCTCGTCTACAACTTCAGGTTCAGGTGCTCTCTATATCTCCGCTTGAAAGGCTGAAGTGCTGCTTCTCTCTCCTCTCCTGTACTTGGTGCAACCTATGAATTTTATGAATCTGTGATAATTGATAATCTTTATCGTGATGATTGATAATTGATAATCTTTATCTTGATGATTGTATTTGAATGACCAGAATGGTGAAGAAATGCATAGTAGCATGCAAATGGTAACTATTATATGTTGCAAGAGGAGCAAAGGTGATGAGCAGGATGACAAAACAAATTTAAGATTTGAAATCAACAGCTGCAAGTACGATATATGATTGAGAAACATGTAGTCAATGCAATAGGCATATTATATCCAGCGCTAGAATAATCCAAGTCAACATCTAAAATTCTTGTTTCTTCTGCTCGTAAGTCATCGCCCAAATCCCTTTTTATACACAATGAAAACTCGATGCTGCCGTTGAAGGGGAGACAGAACAAAAAAAAAATACTTCATCCATTTCACTATATTTATTCATGATTTTAGAAGTCTCTGTTTTAAAATGTTTGTCCGTTGAGTAAATGAAGAGTATAATTATTGCAATGTTTTCGTTCTCTATCTTTACTTAAATGATTTATAAGAGGTTAAGTAATTATATTATATCGTTAAATAATAATTTGTATAGTTATTTCTCATTAATATTTTCTTAAATTTAATATTTTATTGATCTATACATATAGTAGGCTGTAAATAAATATTGCAAAACGAGCTAGTCTAGTCGGCGTGGCAACAGTGGAACTAACGGTTCGAGTTCTCACTGCACTTACACATTAGGTATATACTACCACATTTACTATTGGGTTCCATGCAGTGTTCAAAAACTCAGCGGTTACCAATTTTACTGGGGACCGTAATAAAAACCAGTCGAATTCAAATTTTGATTTTTTCCTTTTTTAGTTACATGTTTAAAACAACCTAAACTTTAAATTTTAATTTTCGAAGTTTGATTGATTTTTGACCAGTTTTTCGGTTACCAGCCCCTGGCAGGTTTTCTCCTAATTCCGAAGTTTGTATCCTGGGATCCATGTCTTGGACCAACCATCCCATATTCCCATGCAAAGAGGGAGAATTGTCGAAGGATAGTAGACAGAGGCTTAAAGTTAAACTAGTTAGATGCCCGTGCGTTGCAACGGAAATATCATTAATCTATTTACTGAAACTGAAATGTGTAAAAATAAAACATAGAAAGATGCTGAACTGTAGCTCTTCTATAGAATATAGGAGCACATGCAATCTGATCACAATCTAATGTTGGAAAAAAAATAAAGAGGCATCAATCAAATGTAGTGAGACCATCACCTTAATATTTTTTTAGGGATGGCTTCGTCTTCTTGATGCCCATGGTCGAAAACAATATTTGAGTTGGCTTGTCTAGCCAGCAAACCACATTATTTCATATTACTTGTAAGCTTTGGTTCTACATAGCAGATGTACAGAACAAAGAACAATCACAAGAAAAAAGATGATGCATCAGAGGAAGAGAATGGTCAACCACAAGATGAAGTAGTTATATAATGAACATAACCGTTGTGCCAAATAATCCATAAATTTTTGCTCAGGTCTATTCAGGTGGTCTTTCCCAAAAGATAAGCCTCTTAATTTCTGTACTATCAAAAATGTTATGCACAAAATTGCAATTACAGCGCAGCCTCATTTCCAGTGTGGAGGTCACATATGTACATCGAAACAATAACAGTTAGAAGCTTTGAACTTATTTGCATCACCAATCCAAACATAGAAGAAACGAATGCATCTTTTCATCGAAGAGGAAATCTGAACAATTACCCGAGCAAGCATTCGAAGGTGTCACAGCTCCATGGTTCTGAGCTTCATGCATTTTGAGTGGTACCAAAGCTCTAGCCACCACACTATATATCTTGTATCCTGAATCTTGTAAGGAAATGTTGTAGATATAAGGTGCACTATATAAGGAACGTGAGCACTTACATGTAGAGAAGTTTCCCTGGCCTCCTATTATTTGTTTTAATTAAACAAAGTTAATTCTGAATAGAATGATGCTATGTTCTTCATTGTCAGGTATCAAGAACTAAATACAACAGAAGTCTGAAATATATTTCAGCAACAATTATTTTCTTTGCAACAGAAAGTGGGTAGGTAACATGGACAATTAAAAGTACCGAAAATACAGGAATGGTTTGTTTTCCATTTGTCAAGGTACTCAGAGCAACTCCAAGAGATTAGCCAAAAGAAGTATTTAAATTTAGTGATTTAGCTATTCTCTAAAATGAATCTCACCCAAAAAAAACAAGACTACTCCAACAGGCTATCTAAACTAGAGGACGCACGGTGGGTCGCGTACGCGCGGGAATGGGGCGCAACGTGCGGGAAGGAAACGCTGACCGCACCAAGAGGCTAGATGGTGAGCGAGGTAGGCTATCCAAAAATAGAGAGCGAAGGAGGAGGGATGGAGAGTTACTAAATTTGGAGAGTCATTTATAGAGTCTATTGGAGACGTTTTTTCTCCAATAATAGCCAAATTTACCTTTAGAAAATGATTTAGCTCTTCTCTTGGAGTTGCTCTCAAACATCGAATACAATAGTAAACATAGCAAACATGGCATCAGATATAACCAGACAGAATTCCAGGTAATTTCTAACGGTAAAACAAAGACCAAGCAATTACTAAACTGCTCTTAGAAACAATAAACACTTCCAAACCTGCTGCCCAACACATCCTAATCTAGAAGTGGCAAGGTTACACACATCTAAATATAAAAATCACGCATTGTGCCTCCTATACGACAGTATATTGTTTGACTTAACCGGAAACCTATGAAATCATCTTATAAGTGACAAACCCTGAGATTTAGACTAAATAGTCATGTGCCCGTGCATTGCAACAGAAAATCAAATTTTGCAACTTGTTTGTTCTATCATCCAAGTTATAAAAATTAAGATGTATGAAAATCTATATGGAAAAGTGAGATAATTGGAAATTTGCCATCGCTAACAGTGGGTTTCGCAAATTTGCCATTTTTATTGTAGACTTCGCAAAATTGCCATTCAAGACATGTGTTTCTTGTATTCCCTACCATTCTATCATTTTTATCTTTTCTTTATTCTCTCTCCAAATTAGCCATCGAAATACCAATTTTGCCCCCGGCTAATCAACTGTCACGTGACTCATTTTGACGCCGTCGCCATGGAGTCCAAACGCCGCCCTGACGCGAACGCCCGAGTCCAAACGTCGCCAGACGCATCGCGGCGCCGGATCCCATGGAGCATCGCCGGCGCCGGATCGGGCCTCTCGGCCGACGAACCTCGGCGGCGACGAGGCGTCGCCACGCGCGATCGCGCTGCCGTGGTTCGACGCGCGCCGCGCGCCTACTGGCGCCGTCGATCGTCGCTCGTCGCTGCCCGACGCAGCGCGCCGCCGATCGGCCGTCGCCACGCTCGACGCGACCGATGCCTGCGCGCCAACACCTCGCATCGAGATCTTGCTTGGTCTATTTTGGTCATCGATCGAGATCTTGCTTCACCGCTTCAGCACTAGTTTTCTTCCCAATCTATTTATTGCAGGAGAGTTATGAATCAAGAACAAGAGACACCCGCACAACGACCATAACAAGAATTGATTTTACCAAACATGTCGCAAGCATTTTACGATTTTACATTCATTTTAATTCTATAGAGTTATGAACTGGACGACCAATTTTATTTCAGGCTAAAGTGAAACTGGCTTTGTAGTACACAGAGGCGACGTTTGGACTCCAGCGGCCAGGCAGCGTCAAAATGAGTCACGTACATGTTAATTAGCCCAGGGGCAAAATTGGTATTTCAGGTGGCTAATTTGGAGAGAGAATAAAGAAAACATAAAAAATGATAGAATGGCAGGGAATACAAGAAATATATGTACTGAATGGCAATTTTGCGAAGTATACGATAAAAATGGCAAATTTGCGAAACCCACTATTAGCGATGGCAAATTTCCAATTATCTCATGGAAAAGTATATTAAGGAATGCTCAAAGGTAGACAAATTACATCAACAAAAGATTCGCACCTGGTCATGGATTCCCATCAGCCTGCACAAAACTTTGCACAAAGAGGGGGGAATATTCATATAAGAGTTTTATAGGTCATCATTGAAGCATCTTCTGAAAGAATGTTTCAGCTGTTGTATTAGCAAGGTCAATTAAACATGGTAATGCTGAAGCAAGCAGAAATAGGTTCTATCACTCTATGACAGCGTAAGACTACCTTCTTCTTGGTCCCGACCTTACCAGCATCGTAGGTTTACTAATCAATGAAGCCCCTCAGACTGACGGTCAGAATTTCTTCGAATATGTGCTTGAGTTTATTTGAGACTTGAGCAAAACTCAGATTGAAGAAGAATATGGTCCCTAGGTTGAAGTGGTTTGTTTTCTTCTTCCTCATCCTCGTCTTCATTCTCATCTTCATCATCGTCCTCGCTGTCCTCCTCCTCCTCATCGTCATCTTCTATTTCCCCAAAATCCTCAGCTTGCACAGCCTCACAGGTAAACCAGGAAACATCATGAGGGATGATCTTATCCCTTATGGTGCTCCTAAAAGTCAAATATCAATAAAGAAATCAGCAAGAGAGCAATATGCCATAAATCATAACATAGCATCACCAGCTGTGACAGATGCAGCATTGCATGGCAAATGATGATGAACTACACTTACCCAATGTCATAATCATGTTCCATATGACCCTGAAGCTCATCAGCCTACATCACAGATTGAAAGAACAAGTTGCCCATGAAACAATGCAAAAAGTGATATCCCTCTAAGTTGAACAACAAATCTTAAACATACAGTATCTTCATCAATGTCCTCATCATCATCAAGTACTTGCAGGGGATTAAAAAGTTGAAGAAGCTCTCACAGTCTTCAGTTTTAGTAATAGGCTTCGCATTATTTGAACCTTTCTTGGGTTTCTTTTTGAGAATCTTCTGTGTCAGGTTTTTCCCAGGATACCACTCAATTTCAGTCCTGCGGTGCACATAATGTGTCCAATAAGGCATGTATATACAAGTATCAACATAGGATGGAACATGAGAACCTTATACATGAAAATAATAACGAAGTACAAAAATACCAACCCAATTGCTTTCTCCAAAATTGGTTCATCATCATCAACCATGTGATAGATTTTTGTTAGGACTAAGTTCTTGAAGAAAGGGTTTGTATCAAAGAAAAACTCCAGCTTGAAACCCTTGGGGTTGTCGAATCTAGACCATTTGATATCTTTTAGATATTTCAAAGCAGCCTCATCACGCTATTGGATCTAAATTTAATCAATAATCAAGTCAATGATATAGTGATGCATCTAAAAATCCACCTACAAAGTATAGCATACTCAGCACTACCTCCTTCGACAGCACTTCATTTGTTTTCATAGCAGTAAGCCAAAAATCTGGGACACCTTTAGCTAAAAAAAGGTTTAGTCATAAATCAGAATGGGAACTGTACAAGAGTTCAAGTAAAACTTTGATTTGATAGTTGATACCATCTTCATCTTTCCCCTGAGTAGCATTTTCGCTGGTCGGTTCGTCAGTGACACCATCAACCTCGATCACTCCATTTACAATGTCATGCCTCTGAAAATACACAAAATAGGAGCAGGCAAATCGTATGAGAATGCGGATCGGTTAGGGAAATGATAAGGGGGCGGGAATACGGCTTGGTGGCGCGGAAGTTACCAGCGGTGGCGGCGGGGAGGGATGTGTTGCGGTCGGTGAGGTCGAGGTCTCCTTCTCACCGCCCATCGCCGAGCTTCGATGTGGCCTGCTTCGCCTTCGACTTGGACTTCGCCACCGCGCCACCTAGGACAGGAGAGGAAGCCCTAGGAGCGGGAGATGGGCGGTGAGAGAGCGAGGGGAGAGAGAGAGGCGAAGCCACTAAAACCCTAGTCTCTGGGGATTTGTGTGCCTTGTCGTTTTAGAGCAAGCCGTATTCCCGCCCCTCGCTCTCTCACTGCTGTTTACTGGGAGAGGAAGGCGTCGTCGACAGCAGCAGAGATGTCGATGAGGGGGTTGCCGATCCCCAGTAGCATGCCCTCGTAGCTGTTGCTCGTCGCCATACCCTTCCTCGGTTCCTCCTTCCTCTCCCCCGCCGCAGCCGCACCTCCTCCTTCCTCCGCCCCCTTCCTCTCCAAGCCAGCCGTCGCATCCGCGCCTCCTCCTACCTCCGCCCCCAACCGGTGAGATGGAGAGGAGGCAGGGCGGCGGTGCAGCGGAGAGGAGGTTTTTCTGGGGGCGGTTGCGTAGGGGAAGGGGAGGAGTGGGGGAGGAGGAGGCGGCAACACGGGGTGGGGAGGAGGAGGCGAGGGCGGATCGGAGGAGCGGGGGAGGAGGAGGCGAGGGCGGAGCGGAGGAGCGGGGGGGAGGCGGCAGCCGGGAGTGGGAAGGAGAAGAGGTGGAGCAAAGAAGCGGGAAGGGGAGGAGGCGGCGGAGGAGGAGGAGGGAGGAGGAGGAGGCAGCAGCGGCGAGGGGGAGGAGGAGGCGGCGCGGAGGAGGAGGAGGCGCGCGGTGCGGGCAGGAAGAGGAGGCGGCGGCACGACGGTGGGAGGAGGAGGCGGCGGATGAGCGGAGGCGGGGAGGAGGTGACGGAGTGGAGGAGGAGGCGATGGAGGAGGAGGAGGCGAGGAGAAATCGGGGAGGAGCGCATGGATTCGGTGGGGTGGGGCGACGGGCGTGAGGAGGATGGGTGGGCCCATATGTCGACATAGTATTTTTTTGTCGAAGGGTGTAGGATACACATCACCTTGAACTCCTCCTTTTAAGGAGTAGAGATGAGCCGAGCTTTCCTAACGTGGGCGGGCAATCTCTCTAGCACACGAAACGCACAACATGAGTTTTATAGTTACGTATGGGCCCTTCAGTATCTATTGGGCTGTATTGTGGATTTGTGGCCTTGTTGGGCCCTGGATGATTTGCAAACTTGGAGAATTCTACTGTCTCATGGATTATAAAACGAAAAATAACTATTCGAATATCCGCCCTTCGTTCATTCAAGTTTTGATTTGACACCCCGGGATCGGATAAATTTGAGTGCAATTCATGCTAAAATTCGGGATCGGATAAATTTGAGTGCAATTCATGCTAAAATTCCGGGATCTTTGTAAGTTACTCCGTACGCTCTTTTTTAGGCGACCTTTAGTAACTTGTTTTTGTTTTTAAATAGATGTCGTTTTCGTTTTTCTACTCAGTGTTTTCCCAAAGAGCTCTCTATTAAAAGCATATTTGTATGAGTGCTACTCTAATTCATCTGACTTGTTCCCAACAATATTGGCATGTTTCCAAGACGAGTTAATACAAAATTTCCTACTTCCTAAAAGTTCTAAAATCTCCTACCCTGAACTCCCTCTATTCCACGGTAAGTTAGTACATACTCGTATGCATGCTTGCATTAGACTCCAATACTAGTACTTGCATTAGGCTCCAATACATATGGCAATGCAAGAAAAACCAACGAGCTAGAAGCCAAGTTGCAAGTGGATTAGGAGGCATTGTCGGCTTCATAGGGGCCATGGTGCTAAGCATCTTCGCTAGGCGTGCAACATAGCGAATGGGGACCGTCACGGGGATGTGGTGTGCTATGAGACCATTGTTGCAAACACTGAAGTCGTCACTGCCGATACACTTGTCGGGTGGCATTGGTTCGGTCGTTGGTTTTGGAACCTGTACCATGTAGTTGATTTTTGGTGCCATTAATTAGAGATAGTAGCATTAATAGGGGCAAATAGGCCACAAATTGAAAAGTTAACTGTTAGCTTATTCTTTTGGACTGCGGCTTATAGCAAGTACAATAGTATAGCCAACTAGTGGCTATAACACTTGTCTATTTCATCTATAGCCTTCAAAAAAATAGTTCATACAATAAGGTAGCTATTATAATAACTATTTGGCCCCACGTGTAAGAGAGTGAAATGCATATTTTTACGTGCTATAGCTAACTGTAATTTAGTAGCCAGCTTCCTTCTCTCTCTTCCTTTCTCTCTCTGCCACGTAAGATTTTGTTGATATTATATTTGCTATAGCCTGCTGACTAAGCCTTATTGTACCTGCTCTTATAGCTTTCGGCTCTAGTACGAATGCTTAGGGTATCTCCAATGGTCTGAGTCAGCTAGTTATATGTATGTACACATCAGCATATATCCTATGTGGAGGAAAAAGAGTATGCAAAAAAAAAACCGAGCCAGCTCTTCCTTAAGCACTAGTCTATAACGCAAAACGAGGCAGCCTCTAAAAATGACAGTCCTTTTCTGTGTGTGCATGTAAGCATCAAATAGCTATCCTTATAGATAGTTCTTTAGAATGCTAGCTTTTAGTGTGTACTATATAAATGATGTGGAAGTCTTCTAGTTAGTTGCTAGCTAGAACCATTGGAGATGCCCTTATGCGAACAAACCAAAAACCAATAAACTGCTTCTAAAAAACTATTCCGATAAGCCATTTCGAAATGGCGACGGAGAAACTATCTTGTTTATTTATTCGAGAAAAGTTATAAACTAAAAGCTAAAATAAACTTAAAAAAAGGGATCCATCATCTTGTTCTCGGTGTGCTAGGCTAAAATAACATGTATATCCGAACGGAGGGAGCAGGAGGCAGCCGGGGCACCACAGGTGAGAACCAGAGGAAGCGAAGTGCAATGATTGCTAACTAACGTTGGAGTATAAATAGTAGTATCTATTGCAGTTTTAAGAGTTGATGGCCTTTCTCTGTTTTCTGTCTTCTGTCACCAAAGGTGTGAAATCAAAACATGAAGCAGTGGAAAATTCACCTGTTCGAGAGAGCACCAACAAACCACACCTTTAATTCCTGTCTTTGGTTACCGAGCAGTGCGGAACTTCACCAAACCGTCAATTTTCCGCTGCACCCACCACATTATTTTGGAGAGCTCAGCAGTTAAACATCATCTCAATAATACTCTTGCACCATTTCTACCACCCATTGCTATCCCAATAATTCACACGACAAAAAGTACTAGTATCTCCATCCGGCAGGCAATATAGGATATGTTTTTTTTTTGTTATGACTTATGCCTTTTGATTTAAAATTTTGAATTATAACTGTTCATAAAAGAGAACACAAACAGACTCACGTGTGATTTTAGTCGATATAAATGAAGTCAGAATGGTGTCTACTACAATCAACTTGTAGACTCTATTTTAAAAAACACTCCGTTTGAAAGGTAATTACTATAGAAAGCTAAATCATAAGCCTAAAAGAACCCACTCATAAGCAATATAAGTCAAGTCTACCGTTTGCGCACATCAAGAAAATATTAAGTGAAAATATTAATGTTATTGAATCATGCATACCCTTATTAGAGAGCACACTACAACAACTCAAATCATTTTTTTACATTAAAGTAGAGATATAGATTGAGAATATTATAATAACTATATATTAATTCTCTTAATAGAATTATATTTTAGGACACCGCCTCCAAGAGAATGAACTTATATTACGAGCTTGAGCAAGTATTTCAAAAACTGTATATATGACTTTAACCTACCCAGCACTCGGTTTCAGGCTTTCAGCCACCACATCTGTGTCAGAAGTTCACAGTACATGTAGTTAAGCAGAGTAGTAATACAACATCGAAACACTGCATTACCAGTACACCACAGTAGGTACTTCCAGACATAACTTCACAAATTAGGATTTGCATCACAGTTGCATTCAGGTTACAGCTGAAATATTACAGTATATTGCTGCATCAGCACCACATTACTCTATCATCTGTACAGTACTAGTGCAACATAGACAGGAAACCTGCTTCACAATATGATCTCTGCAATCATCCTGCTGCTTTCATGACTTAATACACAAAAATCTTCTCCCATGGACCAAAGTTGCTGACTATATGGTTGTTGGGAGAGCCTATTCAGCATATCATAATATCCAGCATCTGGCCCAGTCTCTCTTTCCATGCACCCACCTCCTACCAAGAAGCAACCAAAAGGACAGGAAAACAAAAGAAAAGGGGAAACAAGGAGAGGAAAAGACGGAAAAGTGCAAGAATCATCTTTCTTGGCCTAAATCTATAGGACAGGAAAGGGACCACTCTTACATTGACTGCTTCCACACTCCACACACACCTCACAAGTAGATCTACTAACAGAAGATTTAAAATTTGCACATCAGAATTACTGAATCCATACAACATAAAAGCATAATTTTTGGGTCTAATGGATTTTCAAGGTTGATTAAGTCAGTAGTTTTGTTAGTATTAGCATTGCTTTTTTGCACTTCAGACTTCATACAGAGGTAAGCAAAGGCAGGTAAAACCCTGTAAGCTCTTAACCTCATAGTGACAAAATGACTTAAGAGGCAAGACAGTGGTGCCATGATACAAATGGTACATTTAGAAAAGGTGTGATATTGACATATGTATATAAACATATACTACAAACCATCGCTGCATGTATCGACAGATTGCCTCCATGTAATACATAGGATGATCATGTTAACTACTACCTATTACATGCCAACGACTTCTCCCTCCTCTTTCCGCCACCACTCAGCTCGAACTAGAAAGAAATACAAGACACAAAAAATACTTACATAGAGGCAGCTTGGGGCCCTTCGCCACCAACAGCCACCATCACACTCTCTGAGCGGCACCATGTGTTTTGCCAAGTGCCCCTTGAAGGAATAAAGCAAGCTGGGTTTGGTGCTGGTTGCTCCTCTCTGAAGAATTCTGCATGGGAATGGATGGATCAGCTTGTGCTTGTTCATCACATCACAACCCTGCAAGAGGAATAGAGAATTGCCGTTTTCTTTTCAACAAATGAATCCAAGAGCACCACCACAGCCAAGAAATGGGAATATTTTACAATAGTGTCATGCTCTTGGTCTTAATAATAGACGCAGTGCAAATGTATTCCTCTTTGACAAGTTTACAATTGCAATTAGGTAAGGTCAAGGTGTTCTACTGTTTATGTGCGTGTGCTGATCACACCGTTAGTTTTTCCCAATAAAATCTGAACAGAAGCATAAACCCACCTTTGTTGAATCAAACACAATCTAATTGCCAACTAACAGTCTAAAATTCAAACTAAATTCCAACTGTTCCTCTTGCTATTTGTTTCCAGTGCAACCTAAAGAAACTTAGCATACTAGAAAATTTTTAATTTTGCAGTAAATAGATATATTCATTACCTCATTCCTTTCAGCTCTGCAAGCACGCACTCCGCACAACCAGCCTAGTCCCGCAGTATGACGGAGTCGGCGATCTCCATCAGTGGCCCAAGGCACTCCGGCGCGAACTTGCGGGCGAACATGTACGAATACGTCCCATTGGACTTCCTGAGCTCCCTGATGAAATCCCCAGACACCTCCTCCGGCCGGTAGGTGTGCGGGTGGCCACCGACGGAGTCGGTCCAGTTGACCCTCGTCAGGGTGAATTTGGTGCAGCCGTCGGGGTCCTGCATGTCCAGCAGCGTCGGGAAATAGTGCTCCTCCGGGTAGCACGAGTCCTTCCTCTTCATCAAGCACGGCATCTTGAATTTGTTCCACAGCCTCCTGTCCCTCACCACCATGATGGCGTGCCTCCTGGCGAGAACGAAGAACTGCGAGCCGACGCGGAAGCGGTCGTACGGCACCTCCGGGAGCATGACGTCGTCGCCGCGGGCGTAGTACCGGTCGTGCAGCGTGGGCTCGTTGTCAAGGATCTCGATGAAGCTGCGGTGGCGGTGGCGCGGACCGGCATTGTCGGAGACGAGCGCGCGGTAGAGGGTGGGGAATGGATGGAGCGGGACGCAGGACTGGGAAAGCAGCGCGAAGAACTGGTTGGCCGGGTCGTCGAGGAGCGCGGTGGCGAGGAGGCGGCGCGCGGCGGAGATGAGCGTGGCGGACGCGCGCTGGGTGGCCTTGCCGTGGATGACGCGACCGCGGAAGGAAGGGGTCGGGGGGAGGGTGAGGACGGCGGAGGGATCGGCGTGGACGTAGAGGTTGAGGAGGTGGTGGTGGCCGGTGAAGAACTTCTCCCAGAGCGGGGAGAAGACGAGGTCGGAGTTGGTGAGGAAGAGGAAGGCCACCTTGGGCGGCGGCCGGCGGCCGAAGAGGGAAGTGGTGGAGGCGGCGGCGGTGGAGGGCGCGGAGGACAGGAGGACAGCGCGGCGGAAGAGTGCGAGGTCCTCAGTCTCGTCGGCGTCCGGGATGGCCGGGAGCATCTTGGGCGGGAGGAGGCGCGGCGCGAGGAGGAAGACGACCGGGATGGAGAGAAGCAGCAGGAAGGACAGCACGTACGGCGAGGCGTACGGCAGCGCCATCTCCGGTTAGCTTTCGAAAGGAAAGCTTCGATCTTTTTTGTAGGAACTGAAAAAAGTTGGATCTTTGGGTCAGGAACAAGAAGAGATTGCGGTACTCGCTCGGGTTGGAGGAGGATTACAAGAAAATTTTGCGATTTACGAGGGGTTTTCTCTGGGGATTGGATCTTGAGAGCAAGAAAACAACAAAGCCCCAGACATTAACTGAACAGAGAGAAATTTTGGGAACTCGCAAACTAACCAGGAGGATCAGGGTAAAATGGACCAAGCAAAGATCACAAATGGAAAGGATTTGCGCTCTTAAAGGATCAAACCTCTCGGATTAAGTGAACTCAAGAAATCTGCTGCAACTGCAAGAGAAACCGCAGGACGAACACCAAGAAACAGAGCGCCCCAAAGATCAGAAGAACCGAGCTCTCTCTCTGGCGCCAAATCGGGAATGGCGACGCGCGCTCTGCTCCTCCCGGATCCAATCGCGCGGTTCCAACGATCGCTTTCTTTTATTTGGGTGGAGAATTTTTGGAGGGAGAAGGACTGTGGAGAGAGCAAGGGTTGGGGAAAGAGAGAGTGCAGCAGTTGAAGTGAGGTGTTGCGCTCTGCATTTTTCTGCCTTTATGGGATGGTTAATGGTTTGCTTGTCCCACTCTTCACCTTGCCCTAATCCCCCAATTTAATTCTTAACTACGGGCGATTAAACTAGGTCCATTTTTTTTAGATCAAAGGATAGTTGTTATGTTTTAGTCACTGAGGCTGATACTCCATCTATGGACAAATATAAGTCGTTTTAAACATTGAACTGTCAAGGTATTCTCTTGCGCTAGTTTCTAGCGTACCAGTAATGTGTTGTTACGGTTTACTAACACAATAAATATATACTCCTTGGTAAAGCATGTTTCAATGAGAAAATAATGCCGGTCAATTTATAATAATTTACTGAACGACAATTAAATTTGGAAGATATTTTTTTGCGAGGAATCTGAAAGAAATTTGAGAACACAAATTTTGGAAAACATTTGACCAGCATCGTAGAACGATTTGCATTTGTAATGGAGGGAGGGACTAGGGAGTATTGTTAACCAACATTACTAGTATGTTGCATTGGTCTCGAAGGCAAATCTTCGCCAGTAAAATATGAGTTTTTGTTTACGATTGGTTTAGAGTGGAGTTATTCGTTACTTAATTGAGCGGCGACGGATTGTTTAACTGCGGCGAAACGATGAGAGGGAGCAGTCACGTCCCGATCGGATCTGGCGGGCTGGCTGGGCACGGAAGAGGGGGGCCCTTGTCCCAAATTTTAACACGAAATATCTAAGTATCACCAATCTTAAAGCATTCTAACTCACAGCTGCTAGCTGTTCTTCTTCCTCTATTGCCCACCCAAAACTCAATGAAAATTCAATACCCTGGCGCGCGCAGGACTAGAGAGGCCATGAAAATTCAATGCAATGGCACAGGAGAGAGGCCACACGGACAAGGTGGCGCCGTCGCGAAGAGGCGGTGCGAGGGCACTGTGTTGTGGACGCGTCGCGGGCACAGGCAAGTGGCGGCTGGAACGGGCGAGGCGCGGTGGCGTGGTTGTGGGGGGCGGCGAAGACATGCGGCGATTAAAACGGGCAAGGCGTGGGGGCGCAGTCACGGCGAGGCAGGCACAAACAAGCGACGCCTGGATCTAGAATGGGCGAGGCACAGCGACGCTGCTGCGACGAGGTGGCTTGGCGACGCGGGCACAAGCGAGTGGCGGCCCTGGAGCGGACGAGGCGATGCCGGTGGGCTGGAGCAGTGGAGCTTTAGGCCCTGCCCCAGAGATTTTTCTTTTCAGTTGGGGACTCACTGACCGACTGGCTTGTGAGCTCACACCTGTTGGCAAGCATAGAACATGTGGCTGCATATTTTCTTATTAAAATATAAATAATAGATCATTTGAAAAATAAGAGCATTATCTGCAACTTACAAGTGTACATCTTTGTACGAGTAATAGTAGTAGGGTGGATTCTTTTTTACTATGATATATATTTTTTTGGTCCTATTACGAGTGTTTAAGTGAATGAACCAAATATTGATAAACTACTTTTAAAAAAATATTCCGATAAGCCGTTTTGAAATGACGATGAAGAGATTATTTTATTTATTTATTTATTTAAAAGAAATCGTAAGTCGAAAAGGACTTGATCCTATTCTTCTATTTGTCTTTGTCGCGGACAACTAGACAGGCGGGTACACTTATGTAGTACACACTTCATTTGTGAGGGAATCTTGCTTGCCTCGTGTACTAGTATAAAAACTAGTATATGAATTATAATAGCATGATATTATTTTAAAAAGTTGATTTCTCACTTGCTTTTTGCAAAATAAAAAATTATTTCTGATGATAACTTGATTGATTCTTTGGCACTTTGTTCAGAGAAGTGGGTTCATCAGATTTGTACAGGTGTAGATAGGCAATGGAACTTTGATGCCGATTTGTCATCTTCATGACCCTGCACTTTTCTTTACAGCATGCATGATCAACTCCTCCATGGTCCAGAAGCATCATCCAGAGAAGTCGGTTGCGTCGCTACGGGAGCCGGGAGCATCGAGCATGTATTCTGCTTCCCATAAAAGGGTGAGCAATGGGGGCATTGGAGCCATTTCGCATTGTGTCTGCATTCCAATATGATCATGTAGGCCAACAGAATGCAGAGCCATCCTACAAAATAAACTCGACTATTCCGCCCTGTGTTATGTAAAGTTAGGTGAATATAAAGTGTTCTGTAATAATAATTTTCTTCTATTGGGGAGTTTTAGGATATAAATTTCAATTTCAAGTACATCAGTTTTAGCATTAGTGCCTAAAAAGACATCTATTTTCCTTTAGAATTATTTGTATAAAAGTTAAATCTCTATGATCTTTGGTAATATGAGATGTAGTACCATAATCAACAACCTAACTATTTAGAAATAGTAGTAAGGATTTAGTGCATACAAAAAATATCAAACATACTGTTAGACGAAAAATTGCATTTACACTCAACTAGTTAATTGTTTTTATTCTTTTGCTCATTCTGCTTCTTCTTTTTCCTGCACTTAGCTCTGAAATGCTCATACTGACCACAGTTGTGACACTTCAAATTCTTGTGTTTATCGTTCCCCTGAACTGGGTTATAATTTTCTCGATTATCCCAGTCATGTTTCTTGTTAAGTTTTTTTTCTCTCAAATCACCATTAGGCTTCCTCTTTTGCCAGTTCATTTTAATTTTACCTTTTTCCTCTCTAAGGTGTAACTCAGAATTTTGAGTATTTCTTTCCTTTCTTTGAGGTAGTTTTCTATCTTCTTTCATAAGCAAGCGACGCCTCAGGGTGCGCATATTGAGCATTCTCTCATAATGACAAAAAAATCTGAAAATGTTCCCATAAATTTGGCAAAGAGTTTAGAGTAACCATGACCTACACTTTTTCAGAAAAAAAGATAGCTAACATTTTTTAATTTCTCTGCTAAAACATGAAATTTATCGAGATGCTCATTAATTAAAGTGTTATCACACATCTTAGTAGAGAGAAAATGATTAACAAAATTAAGCACTCTACTAAGAGGTACTTTATCAAAATCATGTTGTAGACTGCGTATTATTTTTCACGCATTCCGTTCACCCTCATACTCAGCAGCTAAAGAATTAGTCATTGATCTCAACATAAAAATATGAGCCTTTTTTATTATCCCTAGTCCAGTTTTTATTTTTTCTACACAATTTTCCTTTTTCTCAACAATGTCATTTTTTCTGGCTCTTCAGGTTTATTTTTATCTATTACATAATTTACGTTTTCAGCAGAAAGTAAAAATATGATTTTTTTCCTTTTCTAAACTATAAAATTTGAGTTATCTAATTTACAAGATCTAAATAATGGGATAATTTAGAAAAACATTATTGGTAGCCATTACGAGAATAAATGATATATGAGTATGTAGGTTTCAGATTTAAAAAATAAAAAATTTCTGTCCGTGCGTACGGGTGCGCAAGGCGAACAATCTTCTACAGATGAGATGACCCCAAGAGAAGCCGCACACCTTTGCTAGACGCGCGCGAGACCGACCAGGCGCACACCGACCGAGGACGAAGAGATGCCGTGCACCTTCGCTGGACGCGCGCGCGGCGAGACACGTCGATCCGTGAAGAAAAGGCCAATCTCGACACGTGCGCCGGGAAGAGGACTCTTCCATCTCGACCCCGCACCACAGGCCCGGTGGCGAGTAACCTCGATCTGTGCGCCGTGAGGAAAAGGGGGTAGTACGTTTCTTCCTCGATTCTTCCGTGCTCGTACAGGCCTGCTGCTTCCCCTCCTCAATCGCCGTGAGGACTCCTGTACGCTTCCACGCGCGCCCAAGGGTGACGTGTTTCCTTCATCGCCGCACCATAGACGTGCTGCGAACCTGCTCTCCTCACGGAAGCCAATCCAAGTAGTGTGCGTACGGCGATCGGGACTCCTTCGAATTTGCACGTACGAACCAGCTCTGAAATTTATGTTGGGTTTTCTACAAAATCCCAGATTAATTTTATATGAAGGCTTTTCCATCCATCCTATGTACCTCTATTTTTTCTGGTGTCACTCGCAATTGTAATATAAGGTTAAAATGTAGGTACCTATTTATACACTTCACTTTCCCGTAATCTATCTATTTCTGGTACACCGTAAGACTCTTCAACCATATTACAAAACACGATCAAACAGACTAGTTTTATAAGTCTAAAATATATTAGTCTCTAGCACACATATGCGAGTTATGCATCATAATCAGATTGTTTACGAGATCAATTCTAATATGATCATGTGGGTCAACAGCTTCAGAGTCGATCTTGCGAAATAAACCCATCTATTCTACCATGTGTTGTACCCAGGTTAAACGTATACATGCATATTAAATTTCAGTAGACTCGGTCTTAATAAATATGCTTACCATATTTTAGCACAGCCATCCTCGATACATCAAGTATTAATTTCTCAAGTTAAATTCTACGTCAAATTATTTCCTATCACATATATCAATGATATAAATAATTTTACATTGAGTTAAACGGATAATAGTCATATAAAATATTGAAAGCTATATAAAAATTCTAACACAGGGTCGTATGCAATGCTGGCATCACATCACATGTGTAAGGCATGTAGAAGGCCTTTTAAGTAGTGGTACTGTCAGGCCAGGTGCAAACACAACAGTGCCCCAAGAAGAGAAGGCCATAGATCCAATCTGACTCATCATCAGATCTGGCCAGGTTATCTCATCTGATCAGATCAGAATTTAAGGCCAACCTTTTTTTTTTCATTCATTCATTCTTCCATTCATTCATTCAGTGGTCAACGCACGCCCATGCCAAACACACTAGATTCTGTTTTCCCAATCTTGTCCAAAAATTGGCAAGAATACGATTTTCTTGAGCTTTCGGCTAACAACAAAAGGATGCATGATTATCTGATTCTTACCTGAATGAACCTCTTTTGGACTTTGAAAAGGATATCATGTTGGAGTATTTTTCAGATCGTCTGGATATGAGACAATCTTTTCTATATATATATATATATATATATATATATATATATATATATATATATATATATATATATATATATATATATATATATATATATATATATATATATATAGATAGATTATTGAAACTAGCCCTCTCGAGAAAATCCTTCAACAGAAAACCTACCGTGATGTTGATCAAGCTTTAATTTGTGACTTTCCCGTGTGAAAAAAAGAAACCCTAAATGCTAAGGTGCTAATTAATTGATTCCCTTTAAGCAAATCAAATAGAGCTAATTCTTTCTTAGTTTGTTTTAAGGAAAACCTCTAAAGTCAAATTGATTCTCAAATTTGAATGAGAGTTTGCGAATTCATTGTGCTTCTTCCAGCTAACAGAAGCATCTACTTAAAATCAATCTATACTTCACATCATACGTGGTATGCTTTCAGCATCAGGGTATTGGAAATTAGAAACCTTTCTGATGCCGCCCAAAACCCTACTGCCGCATTAATCGATTTATCTGAACATGTTAGTGCTACAATTGGTACTGTTGAATCTGACTTACCAGAAGACAAGATGTGCATGAGGTGCATGGACCGAGTGCGTGGAGAGGGGCAGCATGTACGTGATACAGCATGCATGCATGTGTATCCAGATGGGCAGTTCATACCATGCATGCATGAGGAACGAAGCCAAAAGCAACAGCCTCAAGCACGTACGTGTGGACAAATCCAAATAGAAGTCTGAATTAATTGTTTTATCAGGTGATGTATTTCCTTTTCAAATAGAAGCTAGCAAAGGATTTGATTCCGATGGGATATTTGGAGATAGGATATGGAGTCCGAAGGGAAGTCTTATTTTCATCGGATTAGGATCCGACAGAGATAAAAGGCAAAAATATCACTAAGGAGTAATAATACTAGTTAACGGATTATTATTTATTGAAACACTATTTTGCCAAATAATAAATCCATTGGAGTGTTGCAGTAAAATAATAATTAGAGACTGAACATAAAATGACAATAACATTGCCGCATAGGGCTAAAGTTTTTTACAAGGCCACAAGTGTCCGAATATTACATAAATATAGAAGCAGTTCTAGTCCAACTAATAATTACATAAGTACTAGGAAATATACAACTTCGCATTAATTTACATATACCTGAGAGTCGTGTTCGAGCTGCTAGTAATACCCTAGTCATCATGGGTCTTGTATAAGGTATCCAACTCATATGGGTTGTTCTCAATATCATCTCCCTTCCACTCGGTATAGAACTCCTTTGAGTAAGCATCCTCCCCACCGAGTGGAATTTCAGATTGGCTAATATCTAAACAAAGGAGAATAATAGTAAGGGTCAGTACTGAGTACTCAGTAAGCATTAATAGCAAAAATATACTTATATGATCATAAGCCAACATCTCAGGAAATCCATTACCAACATCTCAGCGAATCCATTCTCATCTAATAACATGCAAAAATAAATATTTTTAGGTTAAGAAAGAATTTCATATTGTTAATTTAGAAATTTACTAAACACTCGTATATTGAGAAAGAATTTCATATTGTTAATTTAGAAATTTACTAAACACTCGTATAACCAGATAGAACCTCCATTAGTTTTTGTAGCCTTCAGTCTAGGAGATAGAAATGAATTCATGATTCAAATAGTACTACACAGGCTTGTACCACTTTACCCATAGTCATCCTGATTTTTTTGTAGCGAATGGATCTTCGCATTTTCGTAGATGCGATACTTAAATTAGAGCACAGAACTTTTAGCTCTTTCTCAGTATATTATACCTCCACCCGGTTAGTCATAACCATTGGCCCGAGGCAGTTTCTCACCCTCATTCTGCAGCTACTCGATTATGAGCTAGTCATTGATCGGGCTGAACCCATCATCATCTGACACTCCACATTGCTAAATATATGTGTCAAGCTTATCTTATTTTATCAGGTGATGTATTTCCTTTTCAAATAGAAGCTAGCAAAGGATTTGATTCGGATGGGATATTTGGAGTAGGATATGGAGTCCGAAGGGAAGTCTTATTTTCATCGGATTAGGATCCGACAGAGATAAAAGGCAAAAATATCACTAAGGAGTAATAATACTAGTTAACAGATTATTATTTATTGAAACACTATTTTACCAAATAATAAATCCATTAGAGTGTTGCAGTAAAATAATAATTAGAGACTGAACATAAAATGACAATAACATTGCCGCATAGGGCTAAAGTTTTTTACAAGGCCACAAGTGTCTGAATATTACATAAATATAGAAGCAGTTCTAGTCCAACTAATAATTACATAAGTACTAGGAAATATACAACTTCGCATTAATTTACATATACCCTGAGAGTCGTGTTCGAGCTGCTAGTAATACCCTAGTCATCACGGGTCTTGTATAAGGTATCCAACTCATATGGGTTGTTCTCAATATCATCTCCCTTCCACTCGGTATAGAACTCCTTTGAGTAAGCATCCTCCCCACCGAGTGGAATTTCAGATTGGCTAATATCTAAACAAAGGAGAATAATAGTAAGGGTCAGTACTGAGTACTCAGTAAGCATTAATAGCAAAAATATACTTATATGATCATAAGCCAACATCTCAGGAAATCCATTACCAACATCTCAGCGAATCCATTCTCATCTAATAACATGCAAAAATAAATATTTTTAGGTTAAGAAAGAATTTCATATTGTTAATTTAGAAATTTACTAAACACTCGTATAACCAGATAGAACCTCCATTGGTTTTTGTAGCCTTCAGTCTAGGAGATAGGAATGAATTCATGATTCAAATAGTACTACACAGGCTTGTACCACTTTACCCATAGTCATCCTGATTTTTGTAGCGAATGGATCTTCGCATTTTCGTAGATGTGATACTTAAATTAGAGCACAGAACTTTTAGCTCTTTCTCAGTATATTATACCTCCACCCGGTTAGTCATAACCATTGGCCCGAGGCAGTTTCTCACCCTCATTCTGCAGCTACTCGATTATGAGCTAGTCATTGGTCGGGCTGAACCCATCATCATCTGACACTCCACATTGCTAAATATATGTGTCAAGCTTATCTTGTATTGTCCTGTGTTTAATTGAGACCTCGCTCGGTTTTCTTCTAGATAAATCTATATAACTGGTTATATATTGTATAATAACTTTGATAGAGTTACTAATCCTACCCGCCCTCGATAGAACAATGGTTGATATAACCGATATGGTCCACTACACAAGTGAGGTTGGTAAGTTCTTAGATTTTATTTCTATAGAGAGGGTCCCAACCTTTCCCTTTGTCACCTTCCTAAGGCACCCTCTACCACTATTTACTTATAATACAAGTCAACTGTCCCATTAGTTGAGCCTACTATACCTCTTTCATTTCTTTCACATAACATTCATCTGGATTAAACAAAATTTTATTTGATGTTGAGTGATAATATTTAGTAGGTAAATATTTGTTTTAACTGAAAAATAATATAAACACACGTTCAAATGTATGCTTACCTGTGAGTTGATCATAAGTCTCGGTCTCAAGTGCGCTCGGGTAAAACCCTTCTTCCGGACCTAATTTGTTTCCTGCATTTAACACGTTTGTTATGATTTACTTTACAGGTAAACACATTAATACAAGATTTCACTTTATTCGTGAATGTGTTGAAAGAGGAGTATTGAAATTTTGCATATCCCCTGAGATGAACAGCGTGCATACATCCTCACCAAATCTCCAGCTAAATTGAAGTTTTCAAAGACGAGGATGCTGATTGGTGTTAAGGATTTTGTAGAATCAAGCCTAGATTAAGGGGTAGTTTGTTGGAATTAATTTAGACTTGATTAGCAATCATCGAGTGTAGAGTATGAGTCGGTTCAATCCGGTTGTGGAGTCGAACTAGGAGTTTAGATTGCTTTCAGTTTCAAAGTCTAGTTTCAGTAAGAAATCGAGTCCGAGTCTAATTTGTAATTGCCGATGTTTTTTTTGTCTTTAAGTTGTAAACTTGAGTATAAATAGAGGGGAGCTTACCCCAAAAAAGGTGCGGCGATTGAATCACCACCAAAAAGATTTTGTTTTTTTTTCTATTGCTCTGTTTTTATCGGGTTATCGTCGTTGTACTCAAAGAATAGGGAAGTCTTGAGAACTTGGAAGGTTTCAAATTCGACTAACAAAGCCGAGTGGATAGTCAAAATTCGACTTCAAGCGAGAAGTCAAAGAGTATCGGACAGCGTTCAAGTAGAAGCAGAGTATCGGATAGCGTTCGAGTGGTGTTGAAGCATCGGACTGTGTTTGAGAGGTATTGTGAAGGATTAGAGTGCGGAGTGGTTGGAGATCCCGCGCGCAAGAGTGGTCGAAGATCCCGGTGCATGCAGCGGTTGGAGGCTGCGGTGTTCGAAACTGACAGAGTAATTGAAGAAAGTGACCGGCTAGCTACCAGGAACCTACAAATTTGAGCATTCATTCATCCATTCATGAATGTCTTAGATCCAATTGGAAGAGGTGACAATTCAACTAATCAATGCTTGTGCTATATAGCGCGCACACCATCTACATAATCAATGCTTGCGCTAATCAGCAAGAACGATTCCTTCAGCTTTATCAACGCATAAAACAAACACAGCAACTTATACTGAACTAAGAGTGAAGGCTGATTTCAGTTACGCATATACCTTGTCTGGGTGCTATATATTCAGTATTCAGTATACATAGATCAGATCGAACTCAGCAACAGTTCTTCAGGAGAAAGACGTACAGTCTAAGATGGTGAAGTTGATACATTTTGACTTGAGAGCAAGTTGAAGTTCTCCCAATATGATCATCATCTGAATTTCTTCTTCCATGGTTTGAGGAGACATGAAAGAAAGCTGTGGAACATGCCGCAGACATGCCGAACAAACTGTTTAAATGCAAAGTGATGAATTGTACTGGCTACTGGCTAGTACTATTACCTCTCATCAGAAATCAAAAGCCTCGTCCAGTTCATAGCCGTGCACTCTTCCCTCAAAACACAGAACAGAAGAATGAATGATTGCAGTGGTATATGGTGCTAGTACTCGAGAAGTTTCTGCTGCATAAAACTATAAAATTTCAGAGCTGAATCTTTCCTTCGACAAAACTTTCACACACCAGCAATCGGCTCAAGCCTATCAATCATGTGGTTGGTTAATTGCTTGGTTTGTCTTAATCTCCTTGGGAGTACGTATTTGTTAGGTACAGAGCCTAACTGCTTCAATTAGTAGTCAGAAGCCATCAGTGCAGGGCATGCCAGGCATCAGGGGCAGGGCCGTCTCAATAATTTCAAGGGCCCTTGGGTAAGCAAGACAGCAAGAGCCCAGCAATCTAATTTTTTAATATAACGATTAAAGTATATAGTACTACTAATAAGAGTTAACTTGCAGCATATGTTTAGTTCATTAAAGATAACGATAGTACAACAAAGAAACTAAAAGAACGGTAAAATAACTATTATGATTACCTCAAATAAAACAATAATGCTTCAGTGCTTCTTAAAAAAACCACCTTCGGGCATTTCTTGATGCAAAATCTTCAAGAACAATATCGAGATTAATGTTGTCCAAAACATCCTTCTCAATGCTGCACATAGCCAAGCCATTCAATCTTTCTTGTAGCATAGTTGACCTCAAACAATTTTTCAATAGTTTCAATTTGGAGAAGCTTCTTTCAGATGATGGTATTGTCACGGGAACAGTTAAGAGAATCCAATATGCAATATAGACATTCGGATAGCAATCTGCAGCTTTAACAAAGTGAAGAATCTCAGGTGCTGACATCAATTCATCTGGCAAAATTACTTGCAACACTTTCAATTCAGAGAAAAAAATCATCTAACTCAATATCAGACTTGTTTTCATGAGAAAAAGTTTCTACAAAAGTAGTGCAACACTTTCGTAGATCAGTATCATCCAAGGACTTCAGATTTTCCGAGTTGGATAAGAAACCAAATACTTTTGAGTCAAACATACATACATACATACATACATACATACATACATGCATACATACATACATACTGATATGCATACTCATGGGCCGGTGGGGCCCCCAGTGGCATGGGCCCCCGGCCGTCGCACTTCCTGCCCACCCCCTTAAGACGGCCCTGATCAGGGGCGAAGCCAGCATGTGAGTATTGGGGTCCAGTGATCCCAATGAAATTTAGCAAATCCTATAGAAAATTACTGTTTATTACTGTTCATCAGTGGAGGGGACACCATCGTGCAATGAAGGTGACCCCAATGCTCTTATCGTCTGGCTTCGCCCCTGCCAGGCATCAAAGCATGCAGCAACTGGTTTGTAGCCAAGCCAGTGCTAGGGATAACTCATACAGCAAACAAGCCAAGCCAAGCCATCTCGGAAACAACTCAAACTTTGCGAATTGCAACAGCTAGCTACTCCTTTGAGGGAAAAAGAAGGGCAGCACACTAGCCCAAAGAATAAAGTGCAGCAAGACGATGAAATCGACGTACTTAGAAGCACAGCTTGGTGGCATAGCGAGTCGAGTACGTCTCCCGCAATTCTGTGTGTGTGGATGCTGGAGGCCGCACCCATATATTAGATCGTAGTAGTCATGGCCTGTTGCACTGCAAGTAGGGAAGAAGAATCCCCAGTGTAGTGTGGCCTGACCAGCAGCTCAAAGACGACAAGGCCCGTCTCTGCCTCTGACATGTGGGCTGTTGCCCGAGCTCTGAAGGGAAAGCGGCCCAAGGCCAAATTTTCCAATAAGGAACGGATTGTGTTTACACCTAATTGATCCCGACCGTTGATTTCTGACCAATCCTGGTTACCGAAATCGACTCCGACCACCTGTCCGACTCGGGCTCGTGCATGTCCGGTGCGGTGATCCCACCCATGCCATGCATGTGAAGCGAGCTCTATCTGGTCTCCCGCGCGAGCCAAACACCACCGTCTCGATCAGAGCTTGTAAGCTAGCCCGTCGAAGACGCGCGCCGACGAGATGCCGCGCTTGGGGGGCAGCAGCAGAAGCAGCGTCAACGGCGGCGCGTACTACGCAGTGCTGGGCGTGCCACGGAACGCCACCGCCGACGACATCCGGCGGGCCTACCGCCGTGCCGCCATGACGAGCCACCCGGACAAGGGCGGCGACCCGGAGGCGTTCAAGGAGCTCGCGCGCGCGTACCAGGTTATGGCCGACCCCGCGCAGCGCGCGCTCTACGACGGGGGCGGCGTGGGCGTCGACGAGGGGGTGGCCCAGGAGCACGGCGGGGAGGAGGAGGAGGAGGAGGAGGACGGGCTCCTGCTCCTCCCGACCGGTGGTTTCGGGAAGGATCATCAGTGGACGAGCAGCGGCGCCGGGGGCCATGACTTGGCCAACGTCGCGCGCGACGAGGCCCTAATGGCGTTGCTTTACCAAAGAAGGCCAGTTAGGCGCAGCGCCGCCGGCGTGCCTCGAGGGACGCACCCGCTTCACGCCATGTCCCTCCAAGAGGAGCTCGCCAATAATGGCGTCGCCAGGAGGGGCCAGGACGTCACGTACCGGCTCCACGCCTCCACGTCTCCCTCCAAGAGCTCCGCAATGGCGCCACCAAGAGGCTCTCGCTCTCTCGCAACGTCGTCTGCTCCAACTGCAACGGGTACGTAATTAACCACCGGCAAATAATTACGATAATTGACGCGTGCGTGTGTGTGCTAATCTAACTTTTGGACGGATTAACTGTTGTATTAATCTTGGTTTTATTTCCCTGCAGGGCGGGGATCACGAGGCGGCCGCCGGCCATGTGCGCGTCGTGCTGCGGCAAGGGCGAAGCGGCGGTCTACTGCCAGGTGGGGCCCACCATGCGGCCGGTGGCCCTGCCGTGCGCGGCGTGCGACGGCATCGGCGTGTACTTCGATGCCGACATGTGGGACCCCTGCGCGGCTTGCGGCGGCAAGAGGGTGGTGCCGGAGCGGAGGGAGCTGGAGGTCGCCGTCGGCAGGGGGACGCAGGAGGGCGACAGGGTCACTTTCGCTGGCCTCGCCTACGAGGAGGTAAGTGCACGTGCATGCAAACATCGCTTGAGTATATATATAGCGTACGGTCTCGGACTTGAGAGAGAATTCTGACGCCATGTCTGGTTGTTTGCGGGTGCTTTTGCAGCCTGGCTACGTCGCCGGGGACGTCGTGGTCGTGGTGGTGCTCCACCGGTAGAGGTGCCATGAGCCAAGGACATTTCTAGGTTATCAATAAGGGCGAAGCGAACTAGGAAAGTTATATGTAAACCCATAATTATACATGTACCATCGTTACAACCACTATACTTGATTTCGCGGCATATATGGGTCATAGATATTTTTTGATTTTCAGCGATCTTTATCTTTTCTTCATAAACATTATTTATTAGACTAAGCTTATATATAACGTGGCCATTAAACTGGGCAATTAGGCTAAATAACTGTATTTATTTGCCACTGTTGGTAACTTGGCATGCAAATGTACCGGCTGAACTGCTTTAATTGGCGGTCGGCGCCAGGGATGATTTGCACACGCTAAAAGTCTCTCAAATTATACAAGCATATGTAAAATAAGTTGTTTGTATTAGAGGTTACAACTGTTGTATAAATGATTCATAATGTGGCATTATTTCTCTCTCTCTTTAAACATTCTATTTAAGCGTCTTTGTATTGGACATGGCCTAATAGCCTTATTCTTTTCAGTTTATAACTTATGATTTCTCTTAAACAAACAAACGGAATTGTTTCTTCGTCCCCATTTTCAAATTGCTTATCAGGATTGCCTTTTAAAAACGACTTACCAACTTTTGGTTCGTTCGCACGAGCGTTCGTACTAGGACCAAAAAGTATAAACCGCAACAAATAAAAACACACCTAAAAAGACCTAGTCAAAAAGAATATAGGCCCATAATCAGCGGTCCCAATCCTCTCGAGTAACCTATTAAATCCATCGGGTAGATTTATGCAAATGGGCCATCAGTTCTATGGATGTGACCAGGCCACGTCTTCTTTTTCTCTTCTTCCTCACCTTCTCGTCAGAACTGTGCTTCCTCGTCCATCTAGATCTAAACTAGTGAGAATGAAGAAGTTCCCTCCATGTTGAGAACCTTATGAGTCAAAAATTCTCGGCGCCATGCATGAAAAAAATTGCGAGCTCTAGCATTTGCTTAGGAGGCTGACACCCGGCGAATCGGTTGGGCTGTTGGCCCGAACCCATAGGGCCCATAGCTGGCAAGCCCATACATCCATTTAATGGCCCAAATATATATAACTTCGAAGAGTGAAGGCCCATCTTTGATTTTGACACGTGGCCTGCATCAAGGACAATAGTCCACTAAGGAACGAACTGTGTCGCACGTTGTTTGATTCGGACCATCCATCTTTCACCCGAGCGACAACAGTGAGCCAGCGGGACCAAAACGAATCGCCTTAAACCTCAACGGAACCGACTACCTCTGCTTGTTGTACTCCGTGTCCAGCACCGACTCTGACGCCCCCCCGCAGCAGTGGCGGAGCTAGAATTTGGTTACACCCCGAGTTTAGTGGTAGAATGATCTAGGCTATCTGGGTTGGATCATGAAAATGTTATCTAGGCTGGACGGAATTTACCCGGGCTGTACACTAGATATTTTTCTACACCTCAGGCTGAAGCCTACCCAAATCCTTCATCTCAAACTCACTCTTGAGCATGGCCTTAACTTCATCAACTGCAGAACGACTCTTCCCAGCAATAAGGATGTCATCAACATAAAGCAACATATACAGCCTAGAGCCATCTGCAAGTACCCGCTGAAACACACAAATTGAAGTTATGAACTTCTCTCAAATCCATGGCTGCTGACATAAGCATCAAACCGATGATACCACTGCCTTGGAGACTGCTTCAAGCCATACAATGACTTCTTAAGCAAGCAAATCAAAAAGACTGGTCGCTTATAGGCTCAGCCCGTCAAAAAGGCTTTCATTTCCTATTTTATATGCCACTTCCCGCTCAGAGATTCTTTCCTTCTTTTCCCTCTTATAAAGATGTGATCCCCTTGCCCCTTTGCTTAAAGATTCGATTCTCGGCCTGGGGAAAGGATGGAATTGGGTTAGATATGCAAGGCGGACGATTTTCTCATTGGAATTCAAAAGGTAGGAAAGTCAAACGTTACAGAACGGAGTCATTAGGACAAGGTTAAGTATCATATTTAGAGATATTCAACTTGAATACACGAGCGTGTCAATTAGTTGTGAAAGAAAGAGAAAGGCCCCAAGTAGGTTGGCTGATTCTTTACTTGCCTTTGAGGCTTTAGCTAGCTATATCCATCAACTGAGTCATTTTAGACTGTTGAGAAAGAGTTGGCTCACAGCAGTTCCAATGATTCAGTGGAACGCAGAGGTCGTATACCGAATGTCCCGTCAGGGCAGAAATTCCTACATCCATAGCATGAGTAGTTGAAGCAAGTGAATGATTTGAAATTCGAGTTATTTCACAGAATAACACTCGTATATATTGAGCCTGGACTCAACACTTTTCTTGCTCCAAGACCACCCTCTAGCCCTCATGTCAAATAGATGACAGAATTGTAAACAATCATAGAATGATTTAAGCTGAGGAACATAGAGGTCTCTCCCACCATTTTTGTCATATACCTCTTGAATAGTGTTGAAATCACACGCCACTAAGCAGGGGCCTAAACCAAGTGGTTTATCTTAGTGTGCTAGCCGCTGCTTCATTTCGTATAGCGAAGTGCTTTCCTTCACGCTGAGCGTGAACTCTCGATTTCGCTATACGAGGAAGATTGCTTATGACATCAATCAGCTAAGTCCATCTGTCGAATAATTTTTTTATTGCATTCGATGTTTAGAGTAATAGTTTAGAGTGTTTGGTCTCGCTTTCAAGTTGTATCGGCTGGCAATATGCCCGTGTACCCGGACACGATAGAAAGTGGAGTAGAAGGCTGCTGACCCATCAAAGCTTCAAAGGGGTTGTTTGGATGAAGCTATGTACCCGGGTAGAGATGATTTGTCTCAAAGATGTTCCACTCATCCAAGAATCTGAAACTTCATCTACATAAACTCATAAATAGCCATTTCTTTTCTTTTCTTGACTTAAAAAGGTAATCAATCCTTTCTTTTCATCTTTTATCAAGTCTTCCTCTTCCTGATTGAGTCAATCAGGGATAGAAATTCGGATGAGCCCCAGGGCCGGCCCTGAGGGGGGCGAGAGGGGCGGTCGCCCCGGGCCCCCAAAATCCAGGGCCCCCCCATATACTATGTAGAGTATATACATGCAACAAATAGAAGGCATGGTTAAATACTTTAATACTTATAGAAATGAAGGGTTTGCTTTGAGTATGATCATTGCCAAAGATATTGCAGCTCAAATGAATGTAGAGCCATCATTTCTAGTTAAGCGGCGTGTTCTTAGGAAGAAACAGTTTGATGAAATTGATTGTGATGAAGCAGTTTTGCAAGCTGAGAAGGAATTTGAAGTTAATTATTTTTTTTGTTATGGTTGATATGGCAATCAATTCATTGAAAAGTAGATTTCAAGAACTCCAAACATTCGGAAGTATATTTGGATTTTTAATGAGTTCAACAACATTGAAGTCATTGGATCAAACTGAATTAAAAGAATGTTGTACAAAATTTGCAGAAACTTTCTCTCTAGATGGTTCCTCTGATGTTGAGTTAAATGATCTAATTTCTAAGTTAAGTGTTATGCAATTGACTTTATCAGATAAACCAATGTCTGCTATGGAGATCTTTGAGTTTGTCAGAGAAGCGGATTGTTATCCTAATATTTCTATTGCTTATCGGATTTTATTTACTATGCCTGTGACCGTGGCATCATCTGAAAGAAGCTTTTAAAAGTTGAAATTGTTGAAGAATCATTTAAGGTCAACAATGTCTCAAGAGAGGTTAAACGGTTTGGCAACTTTATGTATTGAGAAGAAATTATTGGATGAGATTGATATCAATACCATCATCAATGACTTCGCATCTAGAAATGTTAGAAGAAATTTTAAGGTAATATCTATGAACTCTTTGATGTGAATTTTTCTTTAATTAAGTGTTTGTTGGTAAAATTAGATATATATATATATATATATATGTGTGTGTGTGTGTGTAGATTTATATTTAGATATTTATACTAAGGTTCCTATTTCTAGTTTCGTCCCGGGACCCTAAAATCCTAGGACCGGCCCTGATGAGCCCCTAGTACCTTAATCATCGAGCTTGAACATGCTCTCTGCTTAAAGAAAGATTGTCATAGAAACAATTGATAGAGAAGAGGACAGCTCGACCGAGTGTGACCAAGGGCTTCTCATTAACAAGACAAACCCGATTTCGATCGATTGAAGGAGGACCCTTTGGGACAGTACACGATCGATGGAACGACCAATTAAGACCGCTTGTGGGAGTTGAGACCAGGCGGGATATTACTAAATAATTTAGGAAATTCTGGCTTCATATTAAATAGAATTTAGTCCTTCAACCGAAAGAGAAAGCTCCGCCCTTACTTTATCTACAACCATATGTTTAGCGCCTTAACGCATCCTGGCACTTCTACCGTCTTTCTCTACGACTTTGATTTGTAAAGAAACTTGTACTATTCATTCTGTCTAGCAATTTTTAGTCTTCATCTATCAGGTGAATTTCATGCTAATGTGCTGCTAGGAAATCAGCCATCGCTTGCCCTTTAATGGCCTTCTGCGGCGCATACACAATGTCGAACTCAGTAAGGATGATGGCCCTGCAAATCTTCCTGTAAGCATTGGTCTTGTCATGAGATATTTAAGTGGGTCAACTTTGGAGATGAGGGTGACCCGATGTGCTATCATGTAGTGCCGTAGCTTCTTGACAACGAACACCAGTGCAAGGCAATGTTTTTCGATACTTATCAATTCAAAAATGAAAAGATTCTTATTCTTTGCATATATTCTATTCTAAGAGCTTCTAGGGCATAGAATCTAGCACCCTCTTTTCTTCCTTCAAAGCAAGCTTCAATCTTTCACGACCGACTTCAAGTAGCCAGTATCCTACGTAATTCATTCTTCTCCTTGCTTACTTTTCAGGGTAGTCTCGGCTAATTCGGCTATTAAGCTAAGCCTTTGACTAGTATGGTATGAGTTCCTAAAGCAGTTCACCTGTAAGTCGGCGAAGTCAAAGAGTCCTTTTGAAGGGGTTGTGCAGAACACTTACTTTTGGTTTATGAGCAACTGTTATCTGCTGAGTTGACACCCCCATGGTATGCAGATATTTTCCGTTCTAATAAAGAATTCCGGCTCGGCCCGGGAAAGCGCTGGCAACAACATAAAGAAAGGGGTCCATGTAGCTGCTGCGCCCGCCCACTGAGCAGCAGGTTCGGCATCTACTACAAAAGAGAGAATCCACTTCAGATAACCACGTCTCTACTAGGCAGCAAGACCCTGTTCAATAAGTGGAACACATTAGCCGTCCGCTCTCCGGTTGGGCAGTAAGGGTCGGAGAAGGGCAATCACTCATTCTTAAAACCAGCATTCTTAAGTTTAAGATCAAAGAGTCGGGCGGAAAAAGGAGAGCTCCCGTTCTCGGTTCTCCTGTATTGGATTCCCGGAACCACAAGAATCCTTAGAATGGTATTCCAACTCAGCACCTTTTGTTTTGAGATTTTGAGAAGAGTTGCTCTTTGGAGAGCACAGTACGATGAACTGACCCTGTGACCAATTCCTCATCTTCACCTTTTTTCTTCAAGAAAATACTGACTCCCGAGGCCAGCTCTTGGCTCACTAGAAAGGTATCTTTTTAGGAGGTGGAGAGCATTGTGAACGGCTATGATATAATTTTTAGAAGGCCCGGGCGAGATAGATTCCATTGCCTTCTTCCGCACTGTTGGGATGTCATTTAGTTTGATGTGTGGGCGCTGAAAGAAACGTGGCGTAGCGATTCCGTTGCGTCTTAGCCATTCAAGCGATGCGGAGAATCTCGTCTACTTTGAAAGTCTTAAGCGATGTGTTTATCGTCTTTCTTGAAAAAGTAACAAAACAAGAAGACGGATGCGCTAACGCGCATCCGTCTTCTTGCTCCTTAACGATCGAGGATGAAATCTTTCGCACATATCCATCCTAAGCTGGGCGGCTACCCGATCGGCGGATTAAAAATTCTCTGCTCGGCCGATGATTGGGACATCGAGGACGGCCACGTGAGAGAGAGATTTGAAGCCTTTGATGCACTGGTGATGAATCAATGAAGTTCAATTGGCGGCTTTGTCGGTCAATCACCGTAGCTCTTGCTCTCTTCTCCCGCCGCTTATTCATTCAGGCAGTGGATTCGAACCACTGAAGGATTTCGAGTCCAGCAAGAAGACGGATGCGCTAACGCGCAACGAGCAAGAAAACGGACGAACATTAGACTTGTACTCACAAGACAGATCTGTGTAGGTACCCCGACGAAGGAGGAAAGGAGTAGTGAGCGCATTCTACCAATTAGGCTTGCTGCGCCCTTTACTTGACAGCTCATCACTAGACTGCTCACTCAGATCATCTTTAAGTGAAAGACTTCATTGGAGAGGATCGAATCACTTTTGACCTTCTAACTTGGCATCGCATCTCGTGTCAGTCACTATATATATATTTAGAACCATTGCCCACTTGACGACTTTACCCCCACCAGGTTGTTTTGGCTAATTTCAGGGTTCTAAGCAAACTAACCTTGCTAAGTGCTAGCCAGGTGAAAGTTCTTCTCGCTAGTAGTTTTGGTGTTCTCTTCCCTTTCATCCGATTGCAGATAAAGCTATTTCTCTCCTTCGATTGTGAGGCCCTCGCCTCCAACTGAGTTAATTCCTTATTTTTCGGTTTTAATAAACTTGCAGGTTCCCATACCATTTGTGTGTTACCACCCGGTATGGAGCCAGCGTCGTTTCGCTTTCGCAGGATAGGGTCCCCATGGGATCCGTCCCACGATTCTTTGATCGAATCAGCTGCAGCTTTTACAGATGCTATTTCATCCGCTCTTAGGACAAAGGAGAAGGAGTCGGGCTAAATAGCGTTTAGTTGAAGGGCGCCCAAAACTGCTTAGCAACAGTCGGACAAGTGGGTAATGTTGGGGTGAACCAAAAAAGTTTGGGTAGAGCCGGATCTAAGTGTTGGCTAGGTATCCACTGGCTTCAGTAGTAGGAGTTGCCCATTGTTCACCGAAGTCGTCAGAGAGGGAATCCTCTCACTTTTCATTGGACAAAGAGGCGGTCCCGTGATCGGCTAGAACAGCCATCCATCCAAGGCATCCGGGGTGTGGCTCCGCCCCTGCCCCGCAGCCATGCATATAAGCTAGTTCGATCTCCCACGTGTAGCTAGTCATCTTTGACGACAACAAAGAGATGTTCAGGTGCAGGATCGACAACCACCGGTACTATGACCTCCTCCATGTGCCGCGGGACGCCATCGCCGATGAGATCAGGCGAGCGTACCGCCGCCATCACGCACCACCCGGACAAAGGCGGCGACCCGGAGACGTTCAAGGAGGTGGCACACGCGTCCCAGGTCCTTAGCGACCCCGACCAGCGCGCGGGCTACGACGAGCACGGCGAGGATGACATTGTTGAAGCCCAAACACACGACTACGAGTATCTAGTACTCGTTACGACCACGCAGAACGATTACGACCACGCAGAACGACTTATGACTATGAAGTTGTTTACGACCACTCGGAGCTACGACCACGAAGTCATTTACGAATACTCGGAGCTACGACCACAAAGTCGTTTACGAGTACTCGGAGCTACCACGAGTACCTTGTCGTAGCTGGCAGTCGGAAGTCGTACACAACTAGGAAGTTAGTGGCACTCTACGACTAGCAAGTCGAATACGACTAGGAAGTCATAAACCCTCTACAACTTACGAGTACCTCGAACACTTGGAAAACTCACGCGAGAGTGAATGAAGACATAGGATTTTGTGCTACACTTAATCTCCTACCTGCAGTTTTTCTGAGAACTCTATTTGTGTATGAACAAGTACAAGTAGTGGGCGTCTTGGCCCCTCCCAATCTTACGCCACGACTACGTGGTCATGCCATCCCACGACCGCACATGGCGCAAGATCTCTAACAGAAAAACAAGAAAGACTCAACTGTTTCCGCGTAAACGTGCACACGTCGAATAGCTTGACGCGCATGGCCAGGAAGTTGTGCTCAACGACTGGACCATTGCTGACAACTTGATCAATTATTCTAACACGGATCAAGGGGAGAAGGGTGGCGGCAGCGGAGGATACGCCGAGGCGTTCGACGAGGTCATGACGATGTTTACGCACGTGAGTGTCCACGCCGGCACCGTGATGCACCGGCTTTCCGTCTCCCTCGAAGACCTCTACAACGGCGCCACCAAGAGGTTCTCCTTGTCGCGCAACGTCATCTGCTACAAGTGCAACGGGTAATTAATTAACAAACTCGATCGCGTGTTGTTCTTAATTGCTCCATGCATGGATGCATGATCGATTAACTGTGATCGATCAGGAAGGGGAGCAAGCCCGGCGCGCCGACCACGTGCACGACATGCGGCGGCGCCGGCTACAAGTTGATGGGGACGTTCAGGCGCCGGGTGAGCGAGCGGTAAACGGCGTGCAACGGCAGCGGCGAGTACGTCCCCTACCAGTTGGACCGCTGCTCCGCGTGCAACGGCACCAAGGTGGTGCCGGACCGGCGGCAGGTCCTGGAGGTCGTCATCGAGAAGGGGATGGCGGACGGCGACAACATCGTCATCAACGTACCGGCCTAGCCGACGAGGAGTACGTGCATATTCAGTTGGATTAGTGAGTAGATACATGGAAAGACCAACACTAAATCACCAAAAGGTAGTAAAACAAATACTTCGATATCTGAAGGGAACAATTGAGTTTGTTTTGGAATACACGATAGGAGAAGGAAAGCTAGCTGGGTTCTTAGACAGTAGCTTGGCTGATGATATAACAGATCGGAGAAGCACCAGTGATAACCCATACAGCAAACAAGCCAAGCCAAGCCATCTCGGAAAACAACTCAAACTTTGCGAACTGCAACAGCTAGCTACTCCTTTGAGGTAAAAAGAAGTGCAGCACACTAGCCCAAAGAATAAAGTGCAGCAAGACGATGAAATCGACGTACTTAGAAGCACAACTTGGTGGCATAGCGAGTCGAGTACGTCTCCCGCAATTCTGTGTGTGTGTATTGCTAGAGGCCGCACCCATATATTAGTTCGTAGTAGTCAGCGACAACGGCGGTATAATCCGTTGTTTTTTCAGTTGGTCACGACTCAGTTTAGGAGTAGGAGTTTGAATAGGAGTAGGACTCAGTTTAGAGTTGGATTCGGAGTATGTGTATGGAATTTGTTTGCTTCTAGTTCGGTGTCTATTTTGCATATAAATAGAGCACCAGGTGCAGCGATCAGAGCAGCGCAGCACAACAAGAAACTTTGTGTTTTCTTCGTCTGCTTCAGCTGCCTCAACTTCGTGAGTTCGTCCGAGCGTGAGTGTTCGTGATCGTTCTTTGCCAACATGCGCGCACTACGCAGTACTGGGCGTGCCACGGCACGCCACCGCCGACGACATCCGGCGGCCTACCGCCGCGCCGCCATGACGCGCCACCCGGACAAGGGCGGCGACCCGGAGGCGTTCAAGGAGCTCGCGCACGCGTACCAGGTTATGGCCGACCCCGCGCAGCGCGTGCTCCACGACGGGGACGGCGTCGACGAGGGAGTGGCCCAGGAGCACGGCGGGGAGGAGGAGGAGGACGGGATCCTGCTCCTCCCGACCGATGGTTTCGGGAAGGATCATCAGTGGACGAGGAGCGGCGCCGGGGGGCATGACTTCGCCAACGCCGCGCGCGACGTTGCCCTAATGGCGTTGCTTTACCAAAGAAGGCCAGTTAGGCGCAGCGCCTCCGGCGTGCCTCGAGCCTCCGGCGTGCCTCGAGGGACGCACCCGCTTCACGCCATGTCCCTCCAAGAGGAGCTCGCCAATAATGGCGCCGCCAGGAGGGGCCAGGACGTCACCTACCCGCTCCACGTCTCCCTCCAAGAGCTCCGCAATGGCGCCACCAAGAGGCTCTCGCTCTCTCGCAACGTCGTCTGCTCCAACTGCAACGGGTACGTAATTAACCACCGGCAAATAATTACGATAATTGACGCGTGCGTGTGTGCTAATCTAACCTTTTGACTGATTAACTGTTGTATTAATCTTGGTTTTATTTGCCTGCAGGGCGGGGATCACGAGGCGGCCACCGGCCATGTGCGCGTCGTGCTGCGGCAAGGGCGAAGCGGCGGTCTACTGCCAGGTGGGGCCCACCATGCGGCCGGTGGCCCTGCCGTGCGCGGCGTGCGACGGCACAGGCGTGTACTTCGACGCCGACATGTGGGACCCCTGCGCGGCTTGCGACGGCAAGAGGGTGGTGCCGGAGCGGAGGGAGCTGGAGGTCGCCGTCGGCAGGGGGACGCAGGAGGGCGACAGGGTCACCTTCGCTGGCCTCGCCTACGAGGCGGTAAGTGCACGTGCATGCAAGCATCGCTTGAGTATATATATAGCATACGGTCTCGGACTTGAGAGAGAATTCTGACACCATGTCTGGTTGTTTGCGGGTGCTTTTGCAGCCTGGCTACGTCGCCGGAGACGTCGTGGTCGAGGTGGTGCTCTACCGGTAGAGGTGCCATGAGCCAAGGACATTTCCAAGTTATCAATAAGGGCGAAGCAAACTAGCAAAGTTATATGTAAACCCATACCTATAGATGTACCATCGTTTCAGCCACTATACTTGATTTCGCGGCATATATGGGTCATAGATATTTTTTGGTTTTTCAACAATTTTTATCTTTTCTTTATAATCATTATTTATTAGACTAAACTTATATATAACGTGGCCATTAAACTGGGCAATTAGGCTAAATAACTGTATTTATTTGCCACTGTTGGTAACTTGGCATGCAAATGTACCGGCTGCACTGCTTTAATTGGCGGCCGGCGCCAGGGCCGATCCTCTTGAGTAACCTATTAAATCCACCGGGTCGATTTATGCAAATCTGGTCCATTAGTTCTATGGATGTGACCAGGCCACGTCTTCTTTTTCTCTTCTTCCTCACCTTCTCGTTAGAATTGTACTTCTTCGTCTATCTAGATCTAAACTAGTGAGAACGAAGAAGTTTCCTCCATGTTGAGAACCTTATGAGTCAAGACTCTAGGCACCATGCATGAAAAAAATTGCGAGCTCTAGCATTCGCTTAGGAGGTAGACACCCGGCGAATCAGTTGGCCTGTTGGCCCAAACCCATAGGGCCCATAACTGGCAAGCCTGTACATCCATTTAGCGGCCCAAACATATATAAATTCGAAGAGTGAGGCCCATCTTTGATTTTGACACGTGGCCTGCAAGAAGGACAATAATCCACTACGGAACGAACTGTGTCGCACGTTGTTTGATCCGGACCATCCATCTTTCACCCGAGCGACCACAGCGAGCCAGCGGGACCAAAACGAATCGCCTTAAACCTCACCGGAACCGACTGCCTCTGCTTGTTGTACTCCGTGTCCAGCAGTGACTACCTGCAACAGTGGTGGAGCCACGATTTAGTTACATCCCGGACTCAGTGGTGAAATGATCTAAATTATCTGGACTGGACCATAAAAATATTATTTAGGCTGGACGGGATTTACCCGGACTGTACACTAGATATTTTCCTACACCTCGGGCTGAAGCGCCCTGCCCGGGGTGCGGCTCTGGCCCTGCCCCATAGCCATGCATATAAGCTAGTTCGATCTCTCGTGTGTGGCTAGTCATCTCTGACGACGACAAAGAGATGTTCAGGTGTAGGATCGACAATCGCGGGTACTACGACCTCCTCGATGTGCCGCGGGACGCCATCGCCGACGAGATCAGGCGAGCGTACAGCCGCGTGGCCATCATGCACCACTCGGACAAAGGCGGCGACCTGGAGACATTCAAGGAGGTGGCGCACGCGTACTAGGTCCTTAGCGACCCCGACCAGTGCGTGGGCTACGACGAGCACGGCGAGGATGGCACTGTTGAGGCCCAGACACACGACTACGAGTACCTAGTACTCGTTAGAACCACGTAGAATGACTTACGACCCTGAAGTCGTTTACAACCACTCGGAGCTACGACTACAAAGTCATTTACAAATACTCGGAGCTGTGACCGCAAAGTCGTTTACGAGTACTCGGAGCTACCATGAGTACTTTGTCGTGGCTTGCCGTTGGAAGTCGTACACGACTAGAAAGTCAGTGATACTCTACGACTAGCAAGTCGAATACAACTAGGAAGTCGTAAACCCTCTACAACTTACGAGTACCTCAAACACTTGGAAAACTCACGCGAGAGCGAACGAAGACATAGGATTTTGTGCTGCACTTAATCTCCTACCTGTAGCTTTTCTGAAAACTCTATTTATGCATGAACGGGTACAAGTAGTGGGCATCTTGGCCCCTCCCAATCTTACGCTATGACTACGTGGTTGTGCCATCCCACGACCGCACATGGCGCAAGATCTCTAACAGAAAAACGAGAAAGACTCAATTGTTTACGCGTGAACGTGCACACGTCGAATAGCTTGACGCGCATGATCAGGAAGTCGTGCTCAACTATTGGACCACTAATGACAACTTGATCAATTATTCTGACAATCTCCCCCTTCATCTAGTTGCCATTCACGGTGATGAGTCCAACCTTCTCGCGCAAACTTTGAAACTTGATCCGCCCAAGGGGTTTAGTTAGCCAGTCTGCCAGTTGCTTGTTTGTTTTGACGTAGTCGATGAGGACCTTACCTTTTCCGATGCATTGCCTGATGAAGTGAGGCGTTCGATGGGGTCATGAGTCATGACGATGTTTACGCACGTGAGTGCTGGGGAAGCGCACGCTGGCGGGGGCTTCCACGCCGGCACCGTGATGCACCGGCTTTCCGTCTCCCTCGATGACCTCTACAACGGCGCCACCAAGAGGTTCTCCTTGTCGCGCAACGTCATCTGCTACAAGTGCAACGGGTAATCAATTAACAAACTCGATCGCGTGTTGTTCTTAATTGCTCCATGCATGGATGCATGATCGATTAACTGTGATCGATCAGGAAGGGGAGCAAGCCCGGCGCGCCGACCACGTGCACGACATGCGGCGGCGCCGGCTACAAGTTTATGGGGGACGTTCAGGAGCCGGGAGAGCGAGCGGTAAACGGCGTGCAACGGCAGCGGCGAGTACGTCCCCTACCAGTTGGACCGCTGCTCCGCGTGCAACGGCACCAAGGTGGTGCCGGACCGGCGGCAGGTCCTGGAGGTCGTCATCGAGAAGGGATGGCGGACGGCGACAACATCGTCATCAACGTACCGGCCTAGCCGACGAGGAGGTACGTGCACAGATAAGTATTCAGACCACAGATTCTGCTAGGTTACTAATTTGATGTGTACGTGTGTGTGCATGCATGGATGCAGCCTGGCTGTGTCGCCGGAGACGTCGTGCTCGTGGTCCGCCAGAAGAGCCACGCCAAGTTCACTAGGAAGGGCGACGACCTCTTCTACGAGCACGAGCTGACGCTCGCCGAGGCGCTCTGCGGGTTCCAGTTCGTGCTGAACCACCTCGACGACCGGCGCCTGCTGGTCAAGTCGGACGACCCCGGCAAGGTCGTCAAGCCGGGGCAGCACAACGCCATCGACGGCGAGGGGATGCCGGTGCACGGCCGGCCGTTCACCAAGGGCACGCTCTACATCGCCTTCAGCGTCGCGTTCCCGGACTCGGTGACGCCGGCGCTGCGCGAGGCCGTCTAGGTGGCGCTCCCGGCCGCACGCGAGGCGACGGGCGTGGAGGGTGGCCTGTGCGAGGTGAAGATGCGCGACGTGAACTTGGAGGAGATGCGCAAGGAGGAGAAGAAGGAGAGGCGGGAGCGGGAGGAGTATGGCGGCGGCGACGATGAGTACGTGCACGTGCACCCCGGAGGAGAATGCGCGCAGCAGTAGTTACTAATTACTAGGGGCAAGAGATTTTTGGCCTAAAAGAAGAGTGTCTAGCATCACTAATTATCATCTAAATTTGTGACCCTTAGAGCAACTCTAAAGTTAAATCTAAACTTTAGCTAACCATAAAAACACTTTAGACCATTTCAAAGTGAAAAATAGGGTTCTTAGGCCTACTGTTTATTTGAGGGCTCTCACCTACATTTTTGAGGCGAAGCGAGGAGAGGTAGTATGGTCTTTTACACTTTAGTCAGATCCCTCAAAACAAGATCCCTCAAATTCATTCTTAGAGGATGACACATAGGACCCACCCTCATCCTCATCTAAACTTTAGATTATGGGCCGAGGGCAAAAACTCACTCTAGCAAGACCCTACTTGAGCCCTCCCAGTAGAGGCTCCTCTCTATTTCCTAGGAATGAGGGCTCGAGGGGAGATTTGAGGCATTCCCCTACTATTTTGAGGGCTCAAGTAGTGGCCTTGCTGAAGAGGAGGATGAGTTTTTGCCTGAGTCATATTAGGTAAAGTAGGATGATGGCTAAAGAGCCCTGCTAGAGTTGCTCTTAGATTGAAGATCAAGAGATCCCTTATTTTTAAAGGAAGGGGATTTTTTTCAAGGGGGAGAGGGCAGAATTCGAGGGGGAGGGAGGAGAATTCATGGCTATTAGATCTCTAATCCAACGGTTTTAAATCTGAATGATAGTTAGAAAGAAAACATCCATATGATATTTAACAAAACCCCTAAAAGAAAAGGACTAAGAGGTTTTTTTTGGTCTATACAACAATCAGATAATCTCAAGAGCTTTGGTTACTCAACACACGTGCATCAGATAAAAAAATATTAGACGTGCGTCTATCCATACAACGTTCGATTTTTTGTGACCCTTAGATTTAGATCTAAAAGCTCTTATCCTTACTCCCTTACCACATAACCCTATCCCACCATCTTCCACCCCAACCCCGCCACCACCCACTCGCGCCGCCCTTTCCTCATCGCTAGCAACAAACCCCTCCCATGGTCTCCTCTTTTCTCATCGGAGCAACTCCGCGCTCCTTCCCCTACCACCCCGCCCCTCCTTCACCACCCATGACCAGCGGCGCCCCCACCGCCACCTACCCCTCCCTGCCGTGTCGCCTTTGCCCAACCTAATAGCTAGTACTTTCCTTTAGCGCCGCCACCCTCAGGCACCGTCCACCACCATCTTGCCCCACCCTTCGCCCCCACCGCCACCCCCAGCCTCCTTCTATGCTTGGGAGGAACAGTAAACCCTAGGCGTGGGGGCAGAATTCTCCTCTCGGGATTGGCGAGGAGGAAGGGTCGCAGGAGAGGAGGAAGTAGGGGTCGCTGGAGAAGAAGGTAGAGGTGGCGGCACACGAATGTTCGTGCATATCCAAAGGTGAGAAATCCAATTGATTCCCCAAAAAACATACGAATGTTATATAGTACTTCTGAAAATATTATTATCTCAATCAAGGTTGTCAGAATCATAATCCTAAATCAAATCGGAAGTTTTTTTTGGTAGGATCGTAAATCGTTGGATCGATGTAGAACTTAAAATCTTACTTGATTCTTACAAAGAAACATGGAGGTGTCTAGGGAACACTCGAGTTTTTTTGGGGTTGGGAGCACTTAATTTTTTTTGGCATTGGATCTCCATCCAACCTCCCAGATTCGAAGCGCTGGCATTTTTTGGAGGGTTGGGGTATGGGGGGATCCGTTAGATGGAAATCCAACGCACCAAACTCGTTTTTTGGAGGGGGGATGTATATGGATGATCCGTTGGATGGAGATCCAACACCTCAAAATCTGAGTATTCCCAACCCAAAAAACACTCAAGTGCTCCTTAGCACTTCTCAAAAAATATTTTAAAAAATCTACAGTGTATTATAATACTACTGTATTTTTAAAATTGTGTATTTTGAACATTTCTTAACAAATTGTAGAGTAAAGGTAAAAATCATGTATTATTTCATGATAATTATAGTGAACATAAAGAGATAAAAGTTAAAATTTTCAATTAAAAGGAAGTATACAAATAATTATTTACAATAAAACAATAAAATTGACAGAATCGAGTAGGTTCGTATGAAATGTTTGATCATGATCCTATAAAAGTTTAAAAATTTTATATCAAATCAATCTAGTTAATCTTGAATAGAAAAATTTTAGTATCATATGACAGAATCCAGATTCTGACAACCTTATTTTGTCTACACAAAGATCAGACATCTCGAGAGTACTATTCCCTTCTTAACTGGTTCATCATACAACGATATTATTCTAGTACATCGAATTGTCGGGTTCAATCTGTGCCACACCATCAGCTCCGACAAGGTGCACCAACGCTCGGACAAGCTCCGCACTAGGCTGCATAACGCCTCCGCTGCCATGCTCGGCTACATCTCCTTCCTCTGAAATTTCACCACTCATTCCATACTCTGAAAATATTTTGAGGAAAAAGATAAATAATCATCAAATGCAATGTTATTCAGGTGCGTCATGGAATCTGTAACAAAAGAACTGTAACGCTAGTTCAGAGTACCCATTACGTGGAGGAATATATCCAAGTGTCCCTTTGATTCCAGCCGAACTACCCGTGTGATGAGCTAAGGCCATTCTCAGTGGAGAGTTTCATGGCGTTGTTTCCAAGATTGCTACATCATGTAAAATGAAATAAAACATGAATGAAACATCCATCCTCAATGCATAGTTTTATTTTATTGTTTCATAGATATTTAATTTCATGACTCATATAGAGTTGGTAATCGTGCTAAGAGAGTTTCATCTAGATGAAACTCATTTCTTCTCTCTCTTCTTAAAAATGTTGTCATATCATCAAAAATGCCTATGTGGCAGCCTATTAAATGTAGATGAAACTCTCACTGAGACTGGCCTAAGGGCATCTCCAATGGTTATAGCTAGCAAATAACTATAAGATTTCCACATCATTTATATAGTACACACTAAAACTAGTATTCTAAAGAACTATCTATAAGGATAGCTATTTGATGCTTACATGCACACACAGAATTTATAGAGGCTGCCTCGTTTGGCGTTATAGACTAGTGCTTAAGAGCAAGTATTATAAGAGGCTGTAAGCTGGCTGTATGCTGAGGTGGAGGAGAGAGAGGAGGAGAGAGAAGAGAGGTGGGCTGTAAGCTTACAGCCAGGTGAAGCATAAGAACCAAGAAACTTTGTGAGAGGAAGGGTAGATCATACTGACCTTCAGTGGTACTGTAACTACTATATGAGTAGGTGATAAGTGGGTCAGAAGTATCCATACACCCACTAAGGTGTATTATAAGACTTGCTCTAAGGAAGAGCTGCTCGATTTTTTTTTTGCATACTCTCTTTCCTCCACATAGGATATATGCTGATGTGTATATATATATAGCTAGCTGACTCAAACCATTGAAGATGCCTAAAAGGCAGGTTCTTGTCGACATCGTTACGCTGATTCTCATGCGACCAAATTGGCTTGCGTTTAGTATTCTCTTGGCATGAGCATGATCACACGACGAAGTATCATTCATGCAACTTTCTCACCTAGATTGCACAACCCAACTGACCCACATCGGCTGTTTGAAACGAAGCACATTACTATTAATTAAGACCCCAACAACCATGCATTAATCATGTAGGACAGTAGGAGCCAAAAGCTAGTCAATCATGCAGAAAACAATGAAACCAACCAAATCACTTACATTGATTAATTTGGCTCGTCAAATTAACCTGGGGATCGATCGGAAGCATCCACATATAGCACAAAGACTAAATCAAATAGCACTGCTAGGCAAATTAGAACACCCAGGACGTACGAAAAGTAAACAACTTGAAGACTCCATCGGTCAAAGACAACATGTAGCATAAGAGCAAGTACAATAATGCTGACTAGATCGCCTCTAGCGAAATTCACGTCAGCACAATCATAAGTGGAAGAGAGAGAAAAGAGGAGAGAGAGGCAAGCTGCCCCTTATATAAGAGGTGACCTCTAGCACATCATACAAGGAGTTAGGGGCAGCTTGGAGGCGATGCTAGTTCTTAACTTATTGTATTAGCTACCTCCACGCGTTTTGTGGGCCTAATTGATATATTTATGCAAGTATTAAATGTTTGAGTGCTTTAGTAGAGATAACCTCTACTCAACTTATTGTATTAGCTACCTCCATCATGAGCCACATGTACTCTTTTTGCTTATTTAGCTAGTCTTAGAGGTGGCAGCCACCTCTTCTATTAAACTTGCTCTAAGAACGCGCAAGCATGCATATCTGAGAGATCAATGCGTTTATTAATGTGTTGAGAGACTCACTTAATGACTGATTATGTACTCATTTTCTTCCAATAAAATGGAGTCACCAAACTTTGTTCACCATATAAAACAAGGCATGCATGAGCTCGATGGACAGGCACTACATGCATATATGCTAATAAAGCACGTTTGCACACACGTACGCACACGCTTGGGCTTGGCTACACGTACGTGCGTGCCAGTAAGATGCTCGCCGGCGCCGCGTTCTCCGTCGAGATCGCAGCTATCATCGTCCTGACCATCCTCATCGTCGTCATCGTCGCCGTCCGGTCGGCCTGCGACGGGGCGGAAGCTAGCTGCACGCCGGTGCGGGACGTGGAGCTCGCCCTGGGCGACGCGTCCACGCTGACGACGTACGGCGAAATGGCTGCACGCGCGCGCGACGACGGCAGGGCGGTGGGGCAGGAGCGCTGCGCCATCTGCCTGGACGAGTACGGCGGCAAGGCCGGCGAGCTCGTGCAGGTGATGCCGGCGTGCGGCCACTTCTTCCACGCGCATTGCGGCGTCGACCGGTGGCTCCGGGAGCGCCCGACGTGTCCTGTCTGCCGCCGCCACGCGCTCCCGCTGCTGAGGCTGCCACGGCCGGAGTGTTTGCCAAAGCCGGCGTGGCGACCGTGAATATTAATAGTGGAGTTTCGCTTGCTTGTCTTTGCTGTTAGTACTAATCTTGCTGTGGTCGAGTTAAGCTAGTGTTTGTGTTTCAGTCTGAATAAAAACAGACCGGGTGAAGCTCTGTTGGTTTCAGGCATGGTCTGAAGTTTGGGTCCAGTATCAGAACTTTAGCAGATGGTTCTGTTAGGAAACCAGGACTCTATCCAAGAGTCCTGATCTAATTGGGCACCCCCACCGTAGACTATAAATAGGGACCTAGACCCCCCTCATTATGTACCCCGATGCAATCTAAAGCAATAAAGAAAGACCAGGAGTTCTCTCTACCTCTCTGTGTTCAATCTATTCTCTCGTGATTACGTGATTGATTCGTTTCTTGTTCTAAGCGCAGAAATCGCTTGATGGTCGCCGCGACGGTTTCTCAACACGTTATCAGCACGACTTCGCTCCGGTGAACGAGGTAATCATCGAAGCACAGATTGATTTTTCTAGATCGCTTTTTTTTCTTTTCGCGTTCTAGATTGAATTTCTACGGTGCAAATCCGCCCTAATCTACCGCGAGCAGACTTGCAGTCGCCGGCACAATGTCGATCGGTAGATTGTGAAAACAGGGTAGATGTTGATTGCATCATAGATTAGAAATTTTTGCATAGTGTTGTCTGATTCTGCATGATCACAAGCACAAGAAATATATGCAATGATTTCATATTTCTGCTCAGCATTGCAGATTGGAAATTTTATTATTGCATCCGCTCTGTTCATGCATCACATGTAAAGAAAAGAAAAGGGAGGAGCCTCACGGCCGCATGTCGTCGCCGCGCCGCATCCCCACCGCTTGAGTAGCCGCGCCGCGACGCGCAAAGCTCCGGCCGGCGCCTCAAGACGCTTCGCGACGGCTCCGCCCGATCGCGCGGATAGCGCCGCAGCGCCCGCGCGCTCGGCGCCGCCACCCGCGTGGCGCCGGCCGCCGCCTCGGCTTCCGCGCTCGCCGCCGCGACGACGCGCGCCCGCCGTCGCTCGCTTCGCGCCCGAACGCGTTGGCGCCGACGCCTCGGCTTCCGCGTCGCCGCCCGCTGCGGCGACCCGACGCTGCGCGCCCCTCGCCACCTATAGCCCGGGCGCTGCCTCGCCGCCACGCCGCCCGATCGTCGCCGAATGCGCGCCCGCAGCCACCTCCTTGCGCCGCCCGCGGCGCCGCTTTCCTCCGCCCGGCTCTGTAGTCACCGGCCTTCCCGCCTCGCCGCTCGCGTCGCGGCCGCTGCCGAATGGCACCGCCACCAAGTAGTCACCGCGCGCGACGGTCTCGCTCCTCGCCGCTCGCCGCGCTTGCGCCGAGCGCCCCGTGAGCCGACTCGCGCCGTCGCCGCCCGAGCGGACTCGGGTCTGCGCGCCGCCACCGCTAGGGGAAAAGGGAAACCCTAAATTGGTTTTGAGCCGTGAGTGGGCCAAATGGGTGTGGGCAAAAGAAGGGCGGATGGGCCCCGCACGGGGTAGGAAAAGGAGATGGGCCGCAAGAAAAGGGCCACTGGGGAATTTTGCAGAAACCCCTAGCTTTATGAATTTAGCAATTGGCCCTTAATTATTTAATTTAGGTCCTAAAATTTGCAGAATAGGCCTCGTAATTCGAAAATTGCGAATAAGCTCTCAAATTCTGAGCGGGTCCAGAATTTTGCAGAAAACCCTCGGTAAATCAGAAAATTGCGTGAATTTTCTCTGAATTGAAATTTTTGCGTAAAACCCCAGAATTGCGAATTTGCTTTGAAATTTCATATTTAAGCATAAAAGGGCCTCAGAATCTGAATTTTGCATCAATTTTTGCATTTGAAGCATATTTATTTCTGCCATTATTACTTTCTGTATTTTCTGTATTTATTTTCGCTTTTTGGTTAATTGTAATTGTTTAAATTGCTTTTAATCACCAAATTAGCTTGATAAAATTATAGAAAATGCATGAAAATTATGAAACATTATGGGAATCTATTGTACCACTTTATTTACCTGTAGTAAATTTTCCATGCATGTTTACTGCAGTAAACTTATTTTATTTCGTTCATACACATGTAGATGACTGGAATTTCGAACCGGGAGTTCGAGGAGCTGGCCCAGCATGGCCGAAACTATCTGACATGGGCATCCGATGTCGAGATTGTGCTTGGGGGCCGGAAGCTCGGCGCAGCTATTGGGATAAGCGGACGAAGACGCTAGACCCACACACGAGGAGAATGATCGGGCACTTCATTTCTCAGCACCATCTACGCTCAACTCTCAAGAATGAGTATATGGCGTAGAGAAATGCGCTAGCACTCGGACCGCACTCAAGAAACGGTTTGAGAGGCTCAAGTACACCATTCTTCCTCAAGCGAGCGAGTGGATCGATCGAGGTTTGCCGACTTTAAAACGGTCGGGGAGTACAATTCTGCCTTGCACAGGATTTGTACAAACCTTAAACTCTGTGGCAAGGAGATCACAGAGGACCAGAAGATCGAGAAGACCCTGTCCACTTTCCACCCTAGTGCTGTACAGGTTGCCCGCAACTATCGTCAAAACGGCTACAAGGAGTATGCCGAATTGATTGATATGATGCGGTAGCCGAGGCTCGTGACGAACTTCTCCGAAGAATTACGTCTCGCGACCACAAAGCAGCTCACCGCCATGAAGCCAACGCTAGCGACCTCAAGGTGCAAAGCCCTTGATGAAGAAAAGGGGAAGAAGGGTAAAATCGTTGCCCGTAAAGGCAAGTCGATGCTCCAAACGACAAAAAGGCTAAAAGAGTGACAAGACCTATGGCCGCAGAACCGGGGTTGTTACAAATGTGGCAAGTGGGGACATTGGTCGCGGATATGCAAAGCACCGCAACATGTCATTGATGCCCACCAAGCTCGAAGAAGAATGGCCAAGGGCAACACGAAGCCCACTTTGCGTCATTGAGGGGAGCGGCTGAGCGATTGTCGGAGATGATGGAGGTTGAGTCCATCCCGCAGCACACCCTTACGACTTAGAGCGACCACAACCATGATCTCTCTTGAAGAGAATGTCACTGCGAGAAAATAGCCGAAGAAGTCGATGATTTTCTAGTTGATTCCGTCTGATGCACAGAATGCATGAGACGTTAATTGTCATTTATTTTGTGTTAAATGGACAAGTTTAGAACTTGCATGGTTGGTGCTTTAGGATTTTGCTTTCCGTAATGGTTGGATGATTTTGGAATAAAGCATTCATTTATTCATTTATGATGGCAAATTATGTTCTGATATTTGTGTATTTTATTTATGTGTTGAATGCCTTCTGATACATGTTAATTAAATACGTTATATTAGAACACGTGTGGCGCCCTATGGAGGAAGTATGCCTTGCCGATAGCGGCACAACGAATACCATCTTAAGAGAGACTAAGTATTTCCAGTCGATCCGTAAGAGCAATGGCAGCCTTACGACAATCGCCGGAAGCGATGCATGTATAATCGGTTCCGGAAGAGCCACAATTATACTTCCCATGGGCACAACTTTGGTCATTGAAGAAGCCTTATTGTACCCAGAATCGACTAGAACTCTCCTAAGTTTTAAGGATATTCGCGCCAATGGTTTCCACGTCGAGACTGACGAAGAGTACGGTAAGGAATACCGCCATTACTGAAGCGCCAAGAGAATGGCAAAAGAATATTAGAAAGCTTCCTTCACTTGGCTGGGCTATATCATACCACAATTAAAGCGCTGCAGCTGCATAATCGCTCGAAAAGCAGTGTTTAGAAGTTCTGAACTCTTACATCTCGGCATGATAGATTAGGCCACCCAAGTCTTAGGATGATGAGAAACATAATAAATAACTCGCATGGGCATAATATTAATGTGAAGAATTTCCAATCATGAAGATTTTGTGTGCCCGCATGTGCCAAGGAAACTAATAACTAGACCTCCACTCGAAAGTGAAGGATGAAGTCCTCGCATTCTTGGAACGCATCCGGGGAGACATTTGCGGTCCTATTCAGCCTGTCTCAGGGCCGTTTAAGTACTTCATGGTGCTCATTGACGCTTCTTCGAAGTGGTCATATGTGGGTTTGTTGTCCACAAGAAACCACGCCTTTGCAAAATTGATCTCGCAGATCATTCGCATCGAAATGTGTTTTCCGATCATCATATCAAGTCCATCGAATGGACAACGCCGAGAATTTACTTCAAGGCATTTGATGATTATTGCATGGCGATGGGAATTGCGTTGAGCACTTGCATCGCATGTCCATACCCGTAATGGTTTGGCGAGGCTTTAATTAAAAGAATTAAATTTATTGCCCGACCCTCTTGCATAAAAGTAATTTGCCACTACATGTTGGGGACATGCGGTCCTTCATGCAATGAATCTCATCAACCTTAGACCTTCGCCTACAACATCCATTCACCTATGCAATTAGCGCAAGGGTTACCACCCAAAGTTTCCCATCTTAGGAGGTTTGGGTGTAAGGTTTATGTACCGATACCACCTCCGCAGTGAATCGCAATGGGCCTACTCCGCAAGGCGGGACATACGTTGGTTATGAGGCGCATCCATAATCGTGTATTTGGAACCCATGTCCGGAGATTTGCATCTTGCTTCGCCACGATTGCATTTTTGATGAAGATAATTTCCGTCATTAGGGAGGAAATCAACCCGTTGATGAAAATGTCGGAAATTACGTGGAAGCCACGGAATTCATGCACATGACCGCGCACTAGTGAAACTGAAAAAGAGGTCCGAAGATCATCGACTTGCAAGCATTAGCAAATCAACCGCCCGATCACTTTAGTGATTTGAAGAGCGTGATTAAGTCGCATGTGCTCGCACGCAATGCACGGAGAGGTTGAAATACCAAAGAAAATTGAAGGTATCCCTAATCCCGTCCAGAGGCCTCAGAATAAAAGGACGAGAACTCCGGTTCCTCGAGTCCAAAGTAACCGGGGACGCCCGGCGAAAAAGGATAAAAGGGATTTATCACAGCCGATCATTGAAGTCCCCCAGAATGAGAAGGGGAGCCAGTTGAGACCTGGCACAAGTATGACACCTTCCGAAAAGGGCATACCGGATCTGAATATCCCCATCGGAATGGATGTGTGCGCACACATCGGAGCCGAAAAACTAAAGGGACTTGCCACCGCAATTGAAAGAAGCGATGCGCAAGGTGAAGCTCCAGCGAAGCAACTCATGAAGAAATAGCTATAAATTATGTGCACACGGAGAGTCCCCGAATAGGACAACGGCTAATGTCGATATCTACTTCGCAAAGAAAATTGCCACCATCATCGATCTTGATCCCGAGCTGCATCGCTTTGAATGTAAGAAAAGATCAGATTGGGAAGATTGGAAGAAGGCAATAGCAACCGAATTGCTATCTCGAATGAAAGAGAGGTGTTTGGGTTCGATGTCGCACACCTCCCCATACACCCGTTGGGCACAAGTGGGTATTTGTTCGAAAGAGAAATGAAAGAAATGAAGTAGTGAGATACAAAGCAAGGTGGTAGCCCAGGTTTCACTCAACGCCCTGGAGTTGATTATGAAGAAACCTACTCCCAGTCATGAGTGGAATTACCTTTAGATACTTGATCTCAATGGCGATAAACTTGAATTTGGAAATGAAATTGATGGATGTTGTGATTTGCATACCTTCTGATAACTTGGATTCGGAGAGTTACATGAAAGTCCTCAAGGAATTCCTCTCCGAACCAAGACAGAGCAAATAGAAATATGTAGTGTGAAACTCGAGAAAGTCACCAGATGGATGAAACAATCTGGAAGAATGTGGTATAATCGCTGAGCGACTTTCTGCAAGAAAGGCTACGAACAATGAAGACTGTCCTTGTGTATTTATACGGCGATCCTGAATGGATTACGTATAATCTCGTGTATGTAGATAATCTGAATATTATCGGGACAGTAGAAGATATAAAAGAAGCAAGCTCCTACTTGGAGTCGAATTTGAAATGAAAGATTTGGGCAAGACCAAGTTTTGCTTAGGCTTGCAGCTTGAGCATGTCCTCAAGGAGTCTTGGTACATCAGTCGACCTACACCCGAAGGTGCTCGAAAGGTTTGGCTTTGAGAAGGCATTTCCTCGAAAGTACCGATGATCGGTAGGTCTTCTGAAAGAAGAAAAGATCCTTTCCGACCAAGGGAAGAGGGGAGAAGTCACGGGACCGAATTCCCATACTTGAGTGCAGTAGGAGCACTCATGTATTTAGCAAATTGCACTAGACCGGACATTGCATTTGCCGTGAACCTCTTAGCAAGGTGCAAGGCAGAGCCCACCAAAAGGCATTGGCGGGGCATAAAGGACATTTTTCGATACCTCCAAGGTAGCAAGGACCTCGGATTGTTTTACGAAAGAATCAAGATCTGAACTTGATTGGCTATGCAGATCTTTGGGTATCTGTCGGACCCGCATACCGCTAAGTCACAAACAAGCTATGTATTCTGTGTGGTGGAACCGCAATTTCATGAAAATCGTCTAAGCAAAGCCGGTAGCTACTTCGACGAACCACTCGTAAATTATAGCATCGTATGAAGCCGCACGAGTGCGCTTGGCTCCGCCGAATGGTTCACCACATCCAGCGATCATGTGGGATGAACATTGTGCGTAACCCCACAATTATCTATGAAGATAATGCCGCTTGCGTTGCACAAGTGCAAGCGGGTTATGTGAAGAGTTACCTCACAAAGCATATCAACCCCAAGTTCTTCTATGCACATGAATTGCGAAGATGGACGAGATTAAATCTTGCATACTAAGTCATGTGAAAATCTCGCAGATTTATTCACTAAGTCACCCCGCATCTAGCTTTGAAAGGTGCGTGCGTGGAATTGGGATGATGAGACTTAGAGAAGTGCAGAATTCGGGGAGAATTCTCACAAGCCCGCTAATAAATCTTGATCATGAAGATTAAGTACCCAAAATAAAGTCCTCAGAGACCAAATGAATTTGGGTGAATTGTACTCTTTTTCCCTTGACGAGTTTTCCATGAAGTTTCTCGACCAAGGTTTTTAATGAGGCAATTCGTGCATCGCAACATCACATGTATCATGTACTCTTTCTCCAAATTTTTCCCACTTTGGGTTTTATGGAGTTTTAACGAGGCATGAGCATGTTGGGTGAGTGCCCAAGGGGAGTGTTAGGAAACCGGGACTCTATCCAAGAGTCCTGATCTAATTGGGCACCCCACCGTAGACTATAAATAGGGACCTAGACCCCTCATTATGTACCCGATGCAATCTAAAGCAATAAAGAAAGACCGGAGTTCTCTCTACCTCTCGTGTTCAATCTATTCTCTCTGTGATTACGTGATTGATTCGTTCTTGTTCTAAGCGCAGAAATCGCTTGATTGGTCGCCACGACGGTTTCTCAACAGGTTCAGCAGTCTGTGCAGAAGTTCAGATTTGAAGTTATTTTGCATCAGTTAGTGTTGTATGATTATGGTCCGATTAGTTGGGATCGTGATCAAGTCTAGCGTGAATTAGTTGCTAGTTTCTTAGGCTTTCGGTTGGAGTTGGTAGGGAGTCGAGTTGTAATTGCTCTGCCTATTTTTTCGGAATGCACTGTAGCGCATCCAGAAGTTCAGAGAAGAACAGAGTGCAAAACATCCCGTGTGTGCGCTTTGCTTGTTCCCTGTGATTTTCTCTTGTGTGTCTAGATATTGTGTGTGTGTGAGCAGATTGGGCATCCTAGATCCAACATTTGGTATTAGAGCCACAGGCTAGTAAAGGAGTTAACACCAGTGGATGCCCAAGTACATGTTGGCGGACACCATGGGAAGCTCAGGGAAGGAGAGTTCAGGCGAGCTACCATACCCCGTGCTGACACGATCCAATTTCTCTGCATGGTCTATCAAGATGCAGGCCATGATGGAGGTGTATGATCTGTGGGACGCAGTAGATCCTGTTGATCCGAAGGAGCCGGTGGACGCCAAGCAGAACAAGGTCGCATGCGTAATGATCCTCAATGCTATCCTAGAGGACGTACTCTTCCTTGTCGCGAAGAAGAAGAGTGCCAAGGAGGTGTGGACGGCTCTGAAGATCATGTTTCTTGGAGCCGAACGCGTTCAGGAGGCGAGAGTACAAACTCTCAAGGAAGAACTCGATGGCCTTAAGATGAAGAATACAAAGGTAGTTGAAGACTATGCATTAAAGATTGGCACCATTGTCAACAAGATCTGTGAACTTGGCAAGAATGTGGAGGATTCATACGTCGTCAAGAGGATTCTTTGGTCACTCCCTAACAAGTTTCTGCAGATTGTCAATTCCATCGAGCAGTTTGCAGATGTCAAGACCATGACGGTGGAAGAACTCATCGGGCGTCTGAAAGCGCACGAGGAGCTATTGCGAGCTGCCAACGATGAAGAAGATGAGCATGTTTTGCTCACTCAAGCTCAGTGTAGAGCCAAGGAGGAGAAGAAGGGATGAGAGGTGTTTGGGAGTGGCTTCAAACGAGGTGGTGGCACGGTCGCAGTCATGGCAACAGTGAGCGCGACAACGACAAAGAATTCAAGTTTGACAAAAGCAAGGTACGATTCTACAATTGTCAAAATTATGGCCATTACTCGTCTGAGTGCCGATCAAAGAAGAAGGAAATTAAGGCTAATCTTGTTGAGAATAATGATGATGAACTGGCTTTGTTGATGGTTCAACTCAGCCTGGTTGCGTAATCGAGAAACCTTCCTGCTGCCATGGTGCTCCTCAATGAAGAAAAAGCACTACCCATCCTTGGAGATGGAGATGCGACTAAGAACTTCACTTGGTACTTTGATTCAGGGGCAAGCAATCATATGTCCGGAAGCCGTGATGTATTCCCAGAAATGGACACGACGGTGACAAGTACTGTGAGGTTTGAAGATGGATCTGTTGTAGAGATTCGTGGTCGAGGAACAGTGCTGTTCCAACGTCAAACCGAGGAACACAAGGCCCTGGCAGAAGCATATTATATTCCTCAATTGAAGAGCAATATAGTGAGCTTGGGATAGCTTGATGAAAATGGTTGCAAAACCATGCTTGAAGATGGGATTGTGAGGATCTATGATCAAGAGAGTCGGCTATTGGCATGCGAGATTTGGTCATTTGAACTTTAGAGCATCGAGGGACATGGCACGGCAATAGATGGTTGAAGGATTACCATTAATTGAGCATGTTGAGCAGCTTTGTGAAGGATGCTTGGCTGGAAAACAGCATCAGCTACCATTTCCCTCTACAGTAGTGTATCGGGCACAATCACCTTTAGAGCTACTTCATGGGAACCTATGTGGACCAATTACACTGGCTACACCATTAGGTAAGAGACACTTCTTACTTATTGTTGATGATTGCACTAGATTCATGTGGATTTTGCTCATTAGAACAAAAGATGAGGCTCTGGCTACGTTCAAGTCAGTGAAAGCCAAGGCAAAGATGGAGACCGGTTTGAAAGTCAAGGCACTCAGAACTGACCGGGAGGATAATTCACTTCAAAGGTTTTCCATAACTTCTGTGATGAGTTGGGGCTAAAACGGTACCTCACGGCTCCTTATACACCCCAGCAAAACGGAGTGGCTGAATGACAAAATTAAACTGCCGTTGCAATGACTAGAAGTCTATTGAAGAGCAAGAAGATGCCAAGGAAATTTTGGGGTGAAGCAGTGGCTACTATAGTGCATTTGCTAAATCGGGCTTTGACTAAAAGTGTTGTTGGAAAAACACCATAAGAAGCCTTGTACAAGAGAAAGCCAAAAGTTCATCACTTGCGCACCTTTGGGTGTGTAGCTCATGTGAGGACAACAGCCCCACACCTCAGTAAACTACAAGATTGAAGTGCTCGAATGGTTTTTATTGGCTATGAACAAGGCTCCAAAGCTTATCGGGTCTACGACCCCAAGAATCACAAGGTGCATGTGAGCAGGGATGTGGTGTTTGAAGAAGAAAGCTCATGGAGCTGGGAAGAGCACATTGATGGTGACACAGTGCAGAGCAGCTATGGTGACACATTCACAATTCATTTTGAACATGATGGTGATATAGGTGAGGTGGAGAATCAAGATCAACATGTACCTACCATAGATGATACTCTTGAAAACTCAGACAGTGGAAATTCTGGTGTTGATGGAAACTTTGAGGCAGATAACAACAGTGGATATGGCATACTAGTGTAGAACAGTAGTCCACCACACACACTGGCTAGCTCATCACCAATCACGCCAGCTGGATTAGTAGTGCCGAGTGGATCGTCAAGTGAAGGACCTTGCTGATTTCAATCACTCCAGGAGGTATACAATGCTACTGATCCCATTGAGTTGTAGTCTAAACAATTGAATCTTTGCTTGTTAGCAATAGAAGAGCCAACCAGATATGAGGAGGCAGTAAAAGAAGAGTGTTGGAGGCGTGCTATGCAAGAAGAGCTGAAGTCCATTTAAGAGAATGAAACTTAGAAGCTTGTGGAGAACTCAGGCAGTAAGAAACCCATATGTTTAAAATGGGTGTTTAAGGTGAAAAAGGATCCCTCTAGTGTAATTGTCAAGCACAAGGCTCGTTTGGTCGCGAGGGGTTACGTTCAACGCCATGGAGTGGATTTTGACGAAATTTTTGTGCCGGTTGCAAGAATGGAGACCATGCGATTGCTAGTGGGCTTGGCAGCACAGCAGGCATGGGAAGTTCACCATATGGACGTGAAATCGGCATTCTTGAACGCGAACTAGCTGAAAAAGTGTTTATCTCTCAACCACCTAATTTTGAGATACAAGGGCAAGAGCACAAAGTGCTAAGATTGAACAAGGCGCTATATGGGCTTTGTCAAGTACCTAGAGCATGGAACATCAAATTGGATACAAGTTTGATAACACTTGGTTTTGAATGTAGTCCACTGGAACATGCTGTGTACAAGAAGGTAAATGGCTCTTCGGTACTGCTAGTAGGGGTATATGTAGACGATTTGATCATTACTGACTCTAGCAATGTTGAAATCACCAAGTTCAAGACCCAAATGCAGCAGTTATTTAGTATGAGTGATCTTGGATTACTCACTTACTATCTGGGAATACATGTTCAGCAGACCGGTGATGGGATTACTTTGTGTTAGTCCACAAATGATGAAAAGTTACTCAGAGAAACAAGGATGGAAGGCTGCAATCCTTGTGCTACTCCCATGGAAGAAAGACTCAAATTGAGTAAGGAGAGTAAGAGCCCTCCAGTCGATGCCACCATGTACCAAAGCATCATTGGAAGCCTTAGATATTTGGTCAATATCCGACTTGACATTGCCTACTCGGTTGGCATTGTCAGCCAGTTTATGGAGAGTTCGACTGTTGAGCATTTGACTGTCGTGAAGTGCATTCTCTGATACATAAGTGGTACACTTAGTTCGGGGTGCTTTTATGGAAGAAGAAATAGCAACAGTTTGGAATTGATTGGGTACAACAACAACGATCTTGCCAGAGATGTCAAAGATCGTAAGAGCACCACCAGGGTTGTTTTCTACCTTTGTACAAGCCTGATTGCTTGGATCTCATAAAAGCAAAAGGTAGTGGCTCTGTCATCATGTGAAGGCGAGTATATTGCAGCAACAACATCAGCCTGCCAAGGCATTTGGCTTGCAAAGTTGTTGAGTGATTTATTGAATCGGGAGCAAAAGAAGTTCAAGCTGCTAGTTGATAATAAATCAGCCATTTCGTTGTACAAGAATCCTGTGCACCACGATAGGAGCAAACACATCGATACAAGGTACCACTTCATTCGCGAGTGTGTGGAGAGTGAGAAAATTGAGGTGGAGCATGTCAGAACAGAGAAGTAGTGGTGACATTTTGACAAAGTCTCTTGGCCATGTCAAGTTTGTTGAGATGAGGGAGAAGCTGGGCATGGTGGATACGGCAAGAGGACAACAAGATTAAGGGGGTAATTGTTAGTACTAATCTTGTTGTGGTTGAGTTAAGCTAGAGTTTGTATTTCAGTCTGAATAAAACAGATTGGGTGAATCTCTGTTGGTTTCAGGCATGGTCTGAAGTTGGGTCCAGTATCAGAACTTCAGCAGATGGTTTAGCAGTCTGTGCAGTATTTTGCATCAGTTAGTGTTGTATGATTATGGTTCGATTAATTAGGATTATGATCAAGTCTAGCGTGAGTTATTTGCTAGTTTCTCGGGCTTTCGTTGGAGTTGGTAGGGAGTTGAGTTGTAATTGCTCTGCCTATTTTTCGGATGACACTGTAGCGCATCCAGGAGTTCAAAGAAGAATAGAGTGCAAAACATATCGTGTGTGCGCTTTGCTTTTCCCTGTGATTTTCTCTTGTGTGTCCATATATTGTGTGTGTGAGCTGATTGGGCATTCTAGATCCAACATTTGCCACTTTGTGATGTGTGTAGCAGTAAAAGTGTATTGTCATTTGTCGCGGGTTAACCTCTCATCAGGGCGGACCTACGCCCGGTGCTAGCATGCTAGGGGTGTTGTACCACCGGTGCAGCCCGTTACCCTCATGAATTGGCTATGTAGTGAAAGACCCTAACTCTTAATTAGTGTTAACAGTAAAATCAAGGTTAATTAATAGTAATTAAATGGTAATTAAGCTAATTACAATACAGTAAATTGAAGGAAAATTTAACTTGACTCACAAGCAGATTAAAACTATTACAACACCTGATTATTTACAAGAACACAATGAGCATTAATAAATAATACCTTACAAGTACTTCATTAGAATAGAAAATAACAAACGAAGTTACTTTTGCATCCTTTCCTTGTTTTGCATATCCCTTGCCTTGCTTAACAAATAGCAGCCTCCCAAAGCCAACCAAAAAACCTGGCCTTTTTCCTTTTTTATTTAAAAGTGACACATAAAAATAATTCAAAGGAGAATAAAAGAAATAAAAAGGTTTGCCGTTAGAACCAATTCGGCTTTAGAATGTCAAATCTATTAGTGCTCATCGAGATACCTGGACCGTCCGGGGCCGGCCGGCACATCTCACTTAAGTTGGTCTCATCATTTGATAGAAAACATAGCCAACATGCACTTTGAATTCTTACCGACTTACCTCATGCCATAGAGAATCAAAACATAACGCCGAAATCACCTCATGGACCAATGGTCCCATGATTTTACCCAGTGCACAGTTGACCAATAGTGAAATGAGGATAAGACAAGGACAGTCAAGTCTTTGCGCAACCAAGAGAGGGAGAAGCTTGCCAGCTCTTTATCCCTTCATAAGCAAAGACAACACAGGTCACTCCCATTCTCACTTGATTTCTTTCTCAAACCGCGAGCCAAGACAGGAGAGGGCAGAGCCCACCCTACCATTGCCTTGCTCGGCCAAAGCAACACTCGTAGCTGACCAGCACTCAAGCACCACCCCATGTTATATAGCAGCCATGCCAAAGCAGTGAGAGGAGATATCTCAGAGGAGAGGAGCCAAGGGAGTAAGGGGAGATGAAGGAGAGGACGTGGATGACTACCTTGGCCAACTACAACTCCAAGAGACAACAAGATGACAACGCTCGGCGAAGACAAAAGAAGGCCAACCACATCATCGAGCACTTGAGGACAATGACATGGCCACCTCGAGCGTCATCATTGCTCCTTGGCCTTTTTAGCTCGATAAGCAAGTAGGTCCCCAACCTCTCTTTGCTCTCCATCCACCTCCCAGCACCAAGGCACATATCACAAACACACAAACACCACCACACCACCGCAAGCATAGCCGGGCAAGCGAGGTGGCACAAGTAGAAATGGACCACCCTACCTTGGCCGCAACGTGATGGTGGCGAGTTCATGGAAGAAGTTGTCAAGGCGACATGCTCCTCGGTGCATGCCATCCGCCAAGTGACGCGGCGGCACAACCACCGACTTTCTCAACCATGCATATTTATGAATTTAAAGCAAGCTAAAAAGAGTAACTAAAATCAAAATGTGGAAGGAATGAGTAGAGAGAACCATCTCGGGAAGGAAGAGGAGGAAGTCGAGTCGATAGGGCCGGCACTGGAGTTGGCTGGCCGGTGGAGACCAAGAGGGGTGCCTTAGAAGCCATAGAAAACCATAGAAGCCATGGAGGCCAGAGTTACAGACAGCGCCATGGCCAGGCCGAGCCACGACAATTAAGCCGATGATGACCACAATAAAAAGGGCCGAGAGCCAAGGGGAAGCCAAGGGAGCTAAAGAGGGAAGCCAGGAAGTCAACGGCGAGGCCACCAATGGTGAGCCGACGGCCAATGCGCCAGTGATGAGGAACTCTAGCTAAGGCCAAGGTCGAGCCGCAGAGGAGCCAGGAACGGAGGGGAATCGAGAGCAGCGCATGGGGGGTTCAGCAGAGGAGCCACGACGGCGAGTTCCCCAGCCGACGGCAAGCAGAAGGGGCTAGGCCGGCATGCCTGAGAGGCGCCGGCAGTGGCACATTTGGGGAGGAGGAGTGATGCGTTTGGAGAGAATCCAATTGGAGTGTTATGTGTTGCATGTCAGAATAATTGATCAAGTTGTCAGTTTGGGTCAAGTTGTTGAGTATGAAGTCCTGGTCGTGCGCGTCAAGTAGTTGAGCACGACGTCCTGGTCATGCGCTTAGTCGAGTCTTTCTCGTTTTTCAGTTAGAGAACGTGCGCAGTTTGCGGTCGTGGGATGGCATGACCATGTAGTTGTGGCGTACGTTTGGAGGGGCCAAACAACCATTACTAGTACTTTTTTGATATAAATAGAGTCCCCAGAAAAGCTACAAAGGGTGAGAAGTACGCAGCACAAAATCCTATGTCTTCCATCTCTATCGCGTGAGTTCAGCCGAGTGTTTGAGGAACTCATAAGTTGTAGAGTGTTTACAACTTGCCAGTTGGAATCGACTTGCTAGTTGTAGAGTGCCTCTGACTTCCTAGTCGTGTACGACTTTCGACTACCAGCTGCGACTAGATACTCGTGGTAGCTCTAAGTAGTCGTATACGACTTCGTGATAGTAACTTCGAGTGCTCGTAAGCGACTACGTGGTCATAGCTCCGAGTGGTCGTAAACGACCTCATAGTCGTAAGTTCGACTGCGTGGTCGTAAGACGTTCCACGTGGTCGTAAACAATTGCGTGGTCGTAAGTTTGACTGTGTGGTCGTAAGTTATTCTGTGTGGTCGTAACGAGTACCAGGTACTCGTAGTCGTGGGACTGGGCTTCAACATTATATTCAACAAAAGTTATAAAAGTACAATATTATGAAATTATTTTATGACAAATCTGCTCGCATTATTTTTATATATCCAAGCCATATGTTGTAAACAAAATCTTTGGTCAAGGTTAATAAGGTTTGACTGCATGCATTCTAGAGTGTCACGCTTTTATGGCTATAGAGAGTACTTTACAAGGTTAGACCAATTCAAGCTCAGGTATTACTTTCCTTAGAAAAAAATCCCAGGTATTGAATTAATAAATCTGGCTTCTCCTAAGCCCAAACATCTCTACTACTTAAAAATAGAGATGGCTATTCAAGAAAATGCTTGCTAGCCCCTACCCAGGCTTTCCAGGTTGCCCATCTTTAATTTGGTTTCTTTCGTAGTTGTTCCATTTTACCTGTCTTGGTCCCTCTACATTTTTCAAAAAAAAATAATTCCATAATCAGTTGCTTACCTATAACTTCTAAATTGTAGTTGCATCAATTATTGAACCATGCTTATATTTATAATAGTCACCTATTAAGATATGAACTCAGGTGTAGGTTGACTTGTGTTTGGTTTAGAGACAAGGTGGGATGGGATGGTCCTGTCCCTGGTTTTGGGATGGGATGATCCCATTTTTTGTTTGGTTAGGGGGATAGAGTCATCCCTGTTTTTTGTTTGGTTGGAAGGATAAAGTGGGATGGAATGGTCCCATCCTTTGTTTGGATGGAAGGATGAAGGTGGGACATGTGTGGCCTTTGAGTTTTTTTTTAAAAAAAATTGAAGGCTATTGTTGATATGTTTGTACACATAAGCCTTTGAGTTTTTTTTAAAAAAAAATTTAAACAAAATAGTACTTAAAAAACAAAGAGGTGGGATGACTCTATCCCACGTGGGATGACTCTGTCCCATGAAAAAAAGAGGATTACCTGGTCCTGGATCTACAAGGAATATTCCTAGTGGGATGTCCTTGACTCGCTTGTCCTGAAGCAAACACCACCCCAAAGTGGGATATCCTACCTGGGACGTCCCTGTCCCTCGAACCAAACACTGCCTAAGTTGCAGGTGATTGGGTGAAGTTTATGGAGAATGATGAAACCGGTAAGCTACCTGGCAATTTGGTATAGCTGAAAACTCGGGTTTTCCTTTCAGTTTTAATCAAGATTATGCTAATTGTAATAGGGATCCTATGAGTTTTGATTGAACGTGCACTTTTTTTTGTCATTAATGTAGTTTGTGAGCATTTTGATCAAAGCTATTGAAGTTAAATATTTTACTTACATTTCTGAGTGAAATGAGTAATAGTGTGAACTAAAACATACAATACATATTTGTTTGTGTGTTTCACGCATCATATATATGGTGTGGCAGTGGAACCGAGGGCACGATGCACATGTAGCATGGCAAAAGACTCGACGTAGGCCTTAGAAAATCTCAGCTGGGTGTAGTGGCGGAGCCGAGGGAAGTGCATGATGAGCACAACGGCATCGTAGGTGTGACAAGGGCTATATCAGAGGTAGACTGGACCGGGCTTGCCGGCGGAGACAAGTCCATGACATAGGTTGAGCATGCGGTAGAGGCATGATGCAAGCTGTACTGAAGTTTCACTAAGTGTGGCAGCGAAGCCGATGCCATATTGTAGGTTGAGCACGATGATGGAGCATTGCAAGCTGGAGAGAAACTCCGCTAAGCACCCTAACAGAGTTGAATGATGATATGATGTAGGTCGAGTCTGGCGACGGTGGCTTGATATAATAGATTAATATAATTATTTTTTATATATTGTAATGCATGGATATCTAGCTAGTCGTATATCATTCTGCGCAAGCAATGGAGCATACGTGCTTAGTTAATCCACAAAGCACTGTTTCGTATAACATTTTAGCCAACTTTCTTTTTCTGTCCAGAAGGGGATAGTTGGTTACCGCTTCTTCTTTTCTTTTCTTTTTTGATAATGGAGTAATTAAGCTCTGGATATTTAGTTGTAAGACTTTGACTACTAAGAGGTCACGAGATCAAATCCTACTAGCGAAAACTACCCGACGAGCCACGGCAACACGGGACTTGAGCCCACCACCTACATGTGTCGAAATCTAACCCATCCCTTGAGTATTGAGCAGGCATCCTGGTGCCTCTTTTCAGCAGTTCTGCTTGAACTTGGTTGGCACCTTGGAATCGTCATCCGAAACAAAAGGCTCAATAAGCATGCATTCCTTCCTTTCAGATCAAGCTACAGAGATCTCATCCCCACATCATGAGAGCATATATAATAATATAGATAACTACTATCTATAATATCCTTTACATCATCTATAGACGATACTAAATACAATTTATATAATATATTTTTTTTTATATACATCTATAAATTTTTTAATAACATAACGTGTCTTATTTATCGTGTTATAGTCAACTACTGCACGAGAAACGGTCTAATTATGTATGCTTTCTTTTTCGTATCATCTTATGTCCTACGTGATAAAATTTATAGATAACTGATATATAATAGTCTAAAGGACGCACTTTACCATCTTAATTACTGTCTATACCAACGTAAGTATCCAATTCTGCCATCATTATTTATGCAAGGAGACGAGGCCCTTTTAGCTGTCGCAATTCCGTTCGTAGCATGCATGGCGCGAATATGCCACGACGCCCTCCTTTACTGGTGTAAAATCCTAGGCTCGATCCAACAAGCAAAAAAGACGTCGTAAAAAATTCTGAGAATTTTTTGGTGACGAGGAAGGTTTCAGGGATCGACGAACAAGAATCGCTCACGCAACAAGTAACGAACAATACCGTACAATTGCACCCAATAAATTGACATTATATTCATGCTGCACCGATCTCGATGCACTATCGATGGTGGCGATTTGATCCGATCAGTGGGGGTGGCCGCTCGGGCGCGCGCATATAGTTGGAAGGGGGAATTGATTGGGCAGGAGAGTTGCACTTGTGCGCGCTCAGGTTGTTGCAAGCTATGCGGCCATGTCCAAGGACTACGTGCTGATCGCCGTCTCCGTGGCCGCGCTTGTCGCGCTCTCGGCTGTCACCTTCTTCTGCTCCCGCCGCCGCCGCCGGCACCGCGCGTCGCCGTCGCAGCGGGGAGACGCGGCGGGCGACGTGGAGCTCGGCCTGGCCGCTGGGCTCGACGAGGCCGTGCTGGCCGCGTACCCGACTGTGGTGTACTCATCGAGCGATCACCAGGCTGCGGCGGCGGCGGATGATCGGCTGCCGGAGGACGACACGCTGTGCGCGGTGTGCCTGGAGGACTACGCCGACGGCGACGAGCTCCGGCGGCTGCCGGGATGCAGGCACGCGTTCCACCGGCGGTGCGTCGACCAGTGGCTGCTGCGGCTACCGACCTGCCCGGTCTGCCGGACGTCGCCGACGGGGAGCACCATCACCACTAGCTAGCTATTCCTGAGACGTGACATCTAGCTTGCATGCAGCCAGGAGAGTTTGTTGTGACCATTTGTACAACTAGCATGGTGGGCCATGCATCGCGCGTTCTTAGGACATGTCAAAATGGTTTGGTAACATATATGTAATTGCATTTTTCTAATAGGAAACACACGTAAGTAGGCAAGGACTGCACGTAGATAATAGATGAAAGCAACATGCAAAACAAACGACTTTGAGACCGTTGGATTACAGATCCAACGGCCCGTGTTTTTTGAAGGAGGGAGAGATTTTTTTGGAGAGGGTAGGGAAGAATTTATGACCGTTGGATCTTTAATCCAATGGTCATAAATCTGGATGATAGAAAGAAAAGATTCGAGTGATGTTTATCAATACCCTATAAAGTTTAGAGCAGTGGTGGGTGTAGAAATAAATTGAAGCCTAGGCAGGACTAACTATCGCCCAGAAAACACCATACTTTTCACCTCTAGCCAAGATAATCGATTATGTGAGAATGAACGAACCCATTAAGATGCATGTATTGTATGGTGATTATGCTAAAATATTTGCATGCGACGCTGCTGCTGCATACATGGATCTATGAATATTTAAATAAGTAAAAAGAGTTTTTTTAACTATGAGGAGTTCATGATATGCATATTACACTTCAATCACATAAGGTCTTTGAGTATTCTGGTTCATGTATATACGCTTGGCTGCATGCAAGCATCGTACATGTAAACTCTGAGCATAGATATACGGTACACGCATTCTTAAGCTAACATATACGCATGCGAAACGAATCATTCGTGTAACGTGTGAGCGGTTCTGCTTTGGGTCTTTGCCTAGAGTTTGCTGCGTGTGGAGACTGAGTATGCTCCAGATTGATATTTTTAATTCTGAATTTCTCTTAGCTTAAATTGTATTAGATATTGGCTCTTTCTTTTAATCTAAACCATTATAATTTGAGTCTATCAAATTAAAGACTGTATATTTTGCTTTTTTTATAAGAATTTTTATTATATTTTTTTCTTAGTAACCACCGAAGCCCGCGCTCAGGCCACCGAAGCCGACGCTGGTCGCCCTCAGCGGTGACATTGTGAAAGCCCTGAAAGCCGAAGCAACTAGTGGGAAAGAAGTTGGAGGGCGGCGGTGTGTTGGGGCTGGCAATGGGGTCGAGGGAGGAGGGATGTGAGGGGTGATCGAAGGGTCGGGGGAGGAGGGAGGCGAGGGGTCGCCGGGGGGGGCGGAGAAGGGGGAGGCATCAGGGGTGAGGGGGCAGGAGTTGCTGGGGGGCCGGAGGAGGAGGGAGGTGACCAGGGGACAGGGGGTGGAGGGAGGGCGAGGGGAGGTGGGGGAGGACAAGGCAGCAGGGGATGTGGGGGGAGGAGGGAGGCGACCGGGGCACGGGGGAGAGGAGGGAGGGGGCCGGGGAAGGTAGGGGGAGGAGGGAGGCTACCGGGGGATGGGGGAGGAGGGAGGGGGAGGCACCTGACGACCCGAGAAGGAGGGAGGTGGCCGGGAGGTAGGGGAGTAGTAGGTCAGGGGAGGCTGGGGAAATAGTAGGCCGCCCTCACTCCTTTGGCTCTGGTAGTAGTAGTAGACTAATAGGAGAGCAGAAAGCTGAGTGTGCAATTTCCTGAGCTGAGAGTTGATTGAGAGAGACAACGGTCGACACAACGTTCAGACTTCAGAAGAAACATTCAGCAGAATCAATGTTCGGAAGCTGCAATGTTTAGAACTCGAGAGCAACGGCTCCTTCCTAATGCATATAAATTCACAAGCTCAGACTTCTTATTTCTTCCTACAACGTTCAAACTTCTCATTTCTTTACAAGCTAATCAATCTCTCATTTCTTCAACATCCCTCTACACTCTCTGTTTCTTCAAAATCCTTCTACACTCCTCAAGTCCTTATTTATTCACCAATCACCATCCATCCAGTATGCTACCAAGGAGTCGGAGTACCAAGAGCTCCCAAGCGGTATGCAGAGGAGTCGAAGCACAAAAAGGACAGCAAGGCGACTTAGTGTAAGCTCTTGTCGTCGCTCCTCTAGTCCATCTCTGGCTCCGACTCCTGTTGATGTTTGTCGACTCTCACCAAGCATGGGAGACTACGGCATGGATGACCATTATATGGACGGTACAAAGGGCTACGAAGAGTATCAGGGCGGTCCAGAGCCAATAGGGACTCCAAAGTTCCCTCGCCCACCTATGGACGACAACACTTGCGGGTTTGGACGAAGGGCAAATTGCTGGAAACACATGACCTAGAGCCAGAAAATACGAAACAGCGAAATGGTAGAGAATGCAACTTGTAATTATTGCAATGCTAAATTAAGTGCTCGTATAGCTGTAGGGACAGGGCACTTGAACCGACACTATAAAACATGCTTACGCAAAATGGTGGCACAAGGCCGAGGGGGAGAAGTATAAAGGTAACTAAAATTCGAGGCTAATGGCTCTGTAAATACTTGGGTATACAACCCGCTTTCTACCCGTGAGGAAATTGCACGATATACTATTTCAAAAGGTCAATCAATTAGGATGGGTGAAAGTCGCGTGTTCGAAAGAATGATCCAACGTGGCTTTTGCCCACAGTACCAATATGTTAGTAGGAGAACCATTACATCTGATATTTTATGGATGTATCAAAAGGAACTAGCAGAACTAAAAGAACTATTCTTACAAGTTCAGTTTTCTTTTGCTATAACATTAGATATTTGGACATCGTCACACTAGAGAAGTGTCTACCTTAGTATTATAGCCCATTATTTAGACAATAATTATAAACTAAATAAAAGACTCATATGATTTAAAGTTATTAATGAGTTACACATAGGAGAGGCTATTACTGAGCGTATACTACACGTACTTGATGATTTTAAGATAGATAATAAAATTATTTCTATAACTCTTAATAATGTATCGACAAATACGACGGTTATGAACATCCTAACCCCAAAAATGTAGACATATATTAGTGGTTAGGTCCTCCACCAAAGATATGTATACCACATATTAAACCTTGTTGTTTAAGACGGTATGCAAGCAATTGGTGCATATTTGAACAATATACGTGATGCTATTCGTTACCTCACAAGTTTTCCACAAGTGGTAGCTAGGTTCACGGAGTACTGCACAGTCAATGGGAAAGAGCCAAGAAAATTCGGTCTCGATATAAAGGTGAGGTAGAACTCGATATACATCATGTTCGAAAAGTTACAAGGTACAAATATGTCATATCTATTTTTGTCAGTACTAATGTCAGGGCTGGTAGATTCGGCAAGGTATTCGGGAGGAGGAGTCGTCCCAGGCAGCCCAATGCGACCGAGGAAGCAACGGCTGCACCTCCTCTGGACTCTACCGCAGGTTAGGGTTTGGGTTTCCAAGTTATTTGTATTAGGCGAGTCGTATAGGACTCGGTTCCAGTAACTTAGTAGAATTGTATTCGGTTTGCATAGATTGTGGAAGTATCCGGCTTAACCGGCCCTCTCCTCTATTATATAAAGAGGATGAATCATATCAATAAAGGGGTAGAGAAGTATTACCTCAATCTGAATCTCTTCTTCTTCAATTCCTGTCTTCCGTCTCTCTGGCTGTCGGATCTCCCTCTGGTCCAGCCGCCTCGCTATCCCCGATCTCGTCGGGAAACCCTAGGTCTTCCCAATCTTCAGCATGGCGCCCACGTCTTCCTCCAGTTCACGACTTCCTGCAGCGCATCCCTACAATCTGAGGTCAAGGCGTGACAACTTGGTATCAGAGCTCATGGCTGACGACATGACTGAAGCACTATATGAGCAGTTAGCAACAACGGCAGCAAATTTGGACAGTCTGACCAAAAGGGTTGAGGCGATGGTGAAAATCGTGGAAAGTCAGCAGAACAAAGGGGAGGAGGTTGCGAATCGGTTGATGGCATTAGAGAAGCAACCCATAGGAGATGGGCTACTGCCGCTTCCAGGAGGGAACATCCCAGCAGCAAATCAATTGGGGAACGGAGGGGGTCCAGCAACTGAGAAACCTTCGCGTTTCCACAGATTGGAATTCCCCTCCTACGACGGACAAGGGGATCCAATGAATTGGCTGCAAAGATGCGAACAATTCTTTCGCGGGCAGAAAACATTGGAAAGTGAAAAAGTTTGGCTTGCGTCATACCATCTGCTCGGAGTGGCGCAACAATGGTATTATCAACTAGAGAGGGATGAAGGAGAGCCCAATTGGCAGCGTTTCAAAGATTATATCAATCTCAGGTTTGGGCCGTCAATCCGGCACAACCCTCTGGGCGAGCTGAAGGAACTAATTCAAATCGGCACGGTGGAAGAATACCAACAGAAGTTTCGCAATCCTCTGCCGGGTTGAGCACCTTCAATCAAGACAGCAGGTCCAATTATTCACACCAGGACTGCGAGAACCAATTCGCACGGATGTGGAACTTCAAAATCCGGCCAACTTGCAGATGGCAATGGCCCTTGCTTGGGCCTACGAGAAGCGGGCGCAGGCTACTGGACAAGATATGGGCATCCTGCCGAGAAAACCACAACCAATCTCAGCACCGGCTCTAACACAAATGGCGGCAACAGCCCCGGCTCGGCTGCCTCCACCAAATCGCTCTGCCCTGGCCGCCCTCCCAGCACCAAATCCTAACCTCGCAACAGGGGCCGCGCAGGGTGCAGTACGTCCCCGCCGGACGCTTCAACGCCGCTTTCTCACAGCAAAAGAGATGGAGCAGCGGAGAACTGCAGGGCTCTGCTTCAACTGTGATGAAAAATTTACACCCGGCCACCGTTGCAAGCGATTGTTCATGCTATTTGCTCCCAGCGGTGGCTCCGACGACGACGCAGATTGGGACGTCACTCCAGAAGAAGGCGAACCACGGATTTCCCTATATGCGGCGACTGGGATTGCACCGAAAGCGGCGCAGACCATGCAGCTCAAAGTAGTCGTGGGCGGCGCAACCCTGCTAGCTTTATTGGACTCCGGCTCCACACACAATTTCGTGACTGCAGCAGCTGCCGAGCGTGCCAACCTCTCTGTTCAACCACGACGAGGGTTGCAGGTGCTGGTGGCTAACGGTGACAGGGTGCAAAGCTTGGGATTTTGCCCGGCCGTAAAGTTACAGATTGATCAAGAACACTTCTCCATCAACTGTTATTCTCTTCCGTTGGATGGATTTGACTTAGTCCTTGGCGTGCAGTGGCTCCGCACGTTGGGACCCATACTGTGGGACTTTGATACACTGAGCATGATGTTCTGGAGGGGAGATCACAAGGTCCAATGGCGTGGACTTCAAAATGCACAAGAGTTGCCGCAGGTCTGCAACATCTCAGGGCCGACATTGATGGACACATCGCTCCAGGAATGTGACGGCCTGTTTGAATCACCGCAAGGGCTACCGCCGGCTCGAACACAGGACCACCACATACATCTTGTTCCAGGGACAGCACCAGTCTCAGTTCGTCCTTATCGCTACCCTCAGCTCCTCAAGGATGAGCTAGAACGTCAATGTGGAGAGATGCTCCAGCAAGGGATTATCCGCCCAAGCACTTCTGCTTACTCCTCGCCAGTCTTACTAGTGAAGAAGCACGATGGCACCTGGCGGTTTTGTGTGGACTACCGGGCTCTCAACAACCAAACAATTAAAGACAAGTTCCCGATTCCGGTCGTAGATGAACTTCTTGATGAATTGAAGGGAGCTAAGTTCTTCACTAAATTGGACCTTCGCTCAGGATATCATCAAGTACGGATGCATCCTCCAGACATTGAAAAGACGGATTTTCGCACTCACGAGGGCCTCTTTGAGTTTCTGGTTATGCCCTTCGGCCTGACTAATGCACCGGCCACGTTCCAAGCACTCATGAATAGCATTCTCCGCCCGTATTTGCGCCGATTTGTCCTGGTCTTCTTTGATGACATCTTGATTTACAGTCCGTCATGGGTGGAGCATCTTCACCACGTTCGAGCAGTCTTTCGGCTCCTCCAGCAACACCAGCTTTACCTCAAGCGCTCCAAGTGTTTCTTTGGCGAATCATCTGTAGCATATTTGGGTCATGTCATTTCGGCCGATGGAGTGGCCATGGATGCTACCAAGGTGCAAGCCGTTCAAGAATGGCCAACCCCACGCTCTGTTCGAGCCCTTCGGGGATTCCTCGGCTTGGCAGGATACTACCGCAAGTTCATTCAAGGTTTCGGGACGATAGCAGAACCACTCACACGCCTTCTCAAGAAGGAAGCGTTTTCATGGAAGACAGAGGCAGCAGCAGCATTCCAGTCCCTCAAAGATGCTCTCACCACGGCGCCTGTATTACAACTTCTGAACTTTGAGCTTGAGTTTATAGTGGAGTGCGATGCGTCGGGATCCGGCATCGGGGCTGTGTTACACCAAGGCCACGGCCCCATCGCCTTCTACAGTCGAGTGTTGGCTACCCGACATGCACATCTCGCAGCATATGAACGAGAGCTGATGGGACTCGTAATGGCAGTCAGACATTGGAGGCCGTACTTATGGGGACGCCGATTTACAGTCAAGACCGATCACTATAGCCTCAAGTTCTTGCTCGATCAACGGCTCTCAACCATCCCGCAGCACCGCTGGGTTAGCAAGCTGTTCGGCTATGATTTCCTTGTCGAGTTCAAACCGGGGCGACTAAACACCGTAGCAGATGCATTATCTCGATGTGCGGAAGAAACCGGATCACTAACTGCTATTTCCGGACCGGATTTTGCTTTATTTCACGAACTGCGTCAGGCCAATGCATCCGATCCAGAGTTGGTGGCTCTGCACACACAAGTCCAGGAGGGAACTCTCAGTGCGCCTTGGCAAATCTCCGACGGTCTGCTACTTCACAACGACCGCGTACATGTGCCCCCCTCGTCGCCACTCCTATCATCAATTCTGCACACAGCCCATGCAGTAGGCCATGAGGGAGTTCAGAAGACATTACATCGCCTTCGGAGTGATTTCCATGTGCCAAAGGACCGCCAGCTAGTAGAGGACTTTGTCCGTTCTTGCCAAATTTGCCAACGCAACAAGCCGGTGCAGCTTCACCCCACCGGCCTTCTGCAGCCCTTACAAGTCCCCTCACGCATTTGGGATGACATTGCCATGGATTTTGTGGAGGGACTGCCGCGAGTTAATGGCAAATCCGTGATACTCACCGTGATTGACCGGTTCTCCAAATATGCACACTTCCTCCCATTGGCTCACCCCTATACTGCCAGTTCGGTGGCCCGGGTTTTCTTCGATGAAATCGTCCGCTTGCATGGAATCCCCTGCTCCATTGTGAGTGATCGCGATCCAGTATTCACCAGTAACTTTTGGTCAGAGCTTTTCCGGTTGACGGGAACTAAACTCCACTTGAGCTCCGCCTTCCACCCGCAGTCCGATGGCCAGTCAGAGGTGACTAACAAAATCATTGCTATGTACCTTCGTTGCCTGACGGGAGATCGTCCACGCCAGTGGGTTCGTTGGTTGCCATGGGCAGAATACTGTTATAACACTTCCTTTCAAACATCGCTGCAAGAGACTCCCTTCAAGGTGGTCTATGGTCGGGACCCTCCAACGCTCCGACCACATTCGTCCATGACAACTCGTCTACAAGCCGTGGATCAACTTCTTTTGGAGAGGGATCAATTGCTTGCAGATGTCAAGGACCGCCTCCTGTTGGCTCAGCAACACCACAAACAGGCCTATGATGCCAAGCATAGAGCCGTCTCCTTTGAGATTGGACAATGGGTTTGGCTCCGACTCCATCAGCGCCAAGCTTTATCACTAGCCCCCAATGTGAACCGCAAATTGGCGCCTCGCTATTATGGTCCATACCAGATCGTGGAACGGATTGGCGATGTGGCATATCGCCTGCAGTTACCAGCCCGTGCTCGAATCCATGACGTTTTCCATGTCAATTTGCTCAAACAATACCATGGCGCCCCTCCACCTGAACCTCCAGCATTGCCACATATGCTCCATGGTCGGATTGCTCCAATTCCACATCATGTTGTTCGCGCTCGGGCGACGAATGGAGAGCGGGAAGTGTTAGTGCATTGGGAAGGGATGTCAGCCGCTGAGGCCACTTGGGAGCCCCTGGATCAGTTCCGTCGTCGATATCCACTTTTCAAGCTCGAGGACGAGCTTCTTGTCGAGGAGGGGAGAAATGTCAGGGCTGGTAGATTCGGCAAGGTATTTGGGAGGAGGAGTCGTCCCAGGCAGCCCGATGCGACCGAGGAAGCAACGGCTGCACCTCCTCTGGACTCTACCGCAGGTTAGGGTTTGGGTTTCCAAGTTATTTGTATTGGGCGAGTCGTATAGGACTCGGTTCCAGTAACTTAGTAGAATTGTATTCGGTTTGCATAGATTGTGGAAGTATCCGGCTTAACCGGCCCTCTCCTCTATTATATAAAGAGGATGAATCATATCAATAAAGGGGTAGAGAAGTATTACCTCAATCTGAATCTCTTCTTCTTCAATTCCTGTCTTCCGTCTCTCTGGCTGTCGGATCTCCCTCTGGTCCAGCCGCCTCGCTATCCCCGATCTCGTCGGGAAACCCCAGGTCTTCCCAATCTTCAGCACGGCGCCCACGTCTTCCTCCAGTTCACGACTTCCTGCAGCGCATCCCTACAATCTGAGGTCAAGGCGTGACAACTAACTCTCAAAATAATAAAGTGATAGTTACTAATTCAAATTTGTAGATTACTAGTTATTTTTTAGAGTTTTTAAGATATTTTTATAAATGAACAAAGCTTCTATCAGGTGTTTATTTTTGAGAGTTGCGCGGTGTGCCTCGGCGAGTACAGCTGCGGGACGTGTTCCGGGTGCTGCCCGACTGCACGCACGCATTCCACCGGCAGTGCGTCGACCAGTGGCCGCGCCTGCACCCGACGTGCCCCGTCTGCCGCGCATCGCCGTCGCCGGCGCCCAGTCCCCTCGCCGACGCTGCCCAGCCAGCCATGATTAATTCTTCTTAGGAAACACCGGTATGTAAAGCAAGCATGTATGGAATAGCAAATGCAAAAGATGATCCCATCCTCCAGTTCCAATTTTCCAAGCATCTACACTGTTAACCGCAAAAATCACATTACATCACGCAGTCAGAGGCAGTATTAGGATTGGATTCACGCTGCCTGATGGGCCTGATGGATGGATGGATGGAGGATACACAGCCACCCTCATTATTCATACAAGATGAACAACATACGCATGCAGGTTTCGCTATACAGCACAGGTACAGTACAGTACAGACAGACAGGAGTATATATGTCTTACGATAAATGTAATGCTTACAAGTTAGGCAGGTAGAAAGATAGATGACGATGGGTACATATATGTTGTGCCAGCAATGTCGGAGGCGGCATAGGGCGGCCTCCGGTGACGACACTAAACCATACAAATGACTAAATTATGCAGAGCCTACTTACCGTCACCCAGCAACGTCAGACTGGCTAATTAACATGCTTGATTACAATGCGAATGCGAAATGCAAATTATCCAAAGGCAATACACCGCAGAGAAGGGGTGATTCCAACATTCAGGCTTTCTTCCAAGCTTCAGGTGCACTTCACCGCCGAGGCGCCAGGCGGCACCTGACCGTTGCTGACGGCAGACGACTCCTTGGTGGTCCCTGTCGGCTGGCTGTCCTGGTGAGCACCTTTGTCTGCAGAGTTCTCTACTGGAGCAGCATCTGCTTTGGTTTCAGATGCCGGAGCAGCAGCAGGCTCGCTGGGAGCAGCAACTGAGTTTTCAGGTGGGTTGCTAGCCGGAGGAGGGGCTACTTCCTCTTTCTTCTCCCCCTCCAACGGTGTGGGAGGAGTTACATCAGATTCAGCTGGTTTCCCATCTTCCTTCTTATCTTCTACTGGTGCTGAAGCAGGAGCATCATCTTTGTCTGCAGTCTTCTCTGCATCTTCAGCAGGAGCCTCTTCAGCAGCCTTCGTCTCCACATCAGTGCCCTTCACAGCATCTTCACTAGGGGCCTCCTTGCCAGTTTCAGCGTCTTTGGCTTCTTCAGCTTCAGAGGCCTCCTTCGCCTCCTTGCCAGATTCAGCGTCTTTGGCTTCTTCAGCTTCAGAGGCCTCCTTTTTCTCCTGCTTGCCTTTTCTGCCAGTTGAGTTCCTGCTGCGTTTTGGGATCTTCTCACCTTCTGGGCTATCAAATGCCTTGACTTTCTCGCTGATACGAGCAGACCGCCTTGGAGTATCACCTGTGTTTACAATGCACTTTAGATGGAGCAGACCAGATTTTTGCAGTCGTAGACATTTCTACTGCAGCTAGAGAGATCCAAAGAAATGACAAAGAAACAGAAGGGGGAAAGGCATCTACCAGTTCCCCAATCAAACTCAGATGATGCAGGGCCTCCAGGGTGTGCCTTTAAATACTGGCTCAGCTGCCTCTTGTTCTTAATTTCCCCTCCAGTTGGTGAAACAAAAACAATCTCAAATCTTCCCCCTCTCTGGGGAGTAAACTGCAATATAAGGAATGAGGGGACGTTAGTTGATTCCATCATATAATGAATATAATAATGAATGCAATAGATACCCGTAAATATTTATTTGTAACATTGGAAACAAATTCAACACACATCACAACGTTAGTGAAAATAAAGTGTGCAGACCAGAAGAAACCCAGGTGCTACGCAAGTTTAGTGGTGAATCAACCATCTATGACTTAATCTCCCTAATATTGTCAGACAAGACAAATTTGTATGGCTTGTTTTATCAAAGCAATGCCTTTCATTTTGACATGACATCCCCATATATTTGAGTTTAGAATGGTATACAGAAGAACTAAAATGTGGGCTATTTTCACACACAAATGTATGAAAATAGTTACCACACATACCATTCTTCAATTGAATTTTTTTCTATACCACACACAACTGAGAAATTTGCCTGGCTCCACCACCAGTGGACATCACTAAAGAATACCCTGACAATGTGACACATAGCCATTAGCATAAATGACAAAAGTGTCACTCTTGCCCAGCAATAACACAAAAATGGAAGAAGCAGAGGCACAACTATGAACTAAAGAGGGTTGATAGAAACAAGAAAACAAGGAGTTGGTGGAATGCAAACTTCCATTATTACTGCCAAAGTGCCAATTACTGCCACGCTTACATGGTTGATGAAAATCCTATCAAAGAAATTCAACACTGCCCTTAGATCACTATCAACAAAGAACAATCCCATATTCCGATTGGTACACAATAACACAAGTGAGGCAGAATCCCAACTCTGCCTTCACCCTTCTCTTTTTATTAATCGTTTGGCTTAACCATTATAATCAGTGTCATCTTCCACCAGGAGGAACTAGAATGGAAGCATGCTTACTGTGAGCAACTAGTGGCCATTGCCCTAATGGAATTACAGGACTACATTAAAGAGGGTAAAAACATGACAATCTCAAGAGATACACATAAAAGTTAACAATCCTAAAAAGAAAAGGAGAAATCCAAATATCCAACACTGCTATATTACAGCCAAAGGCAACTGACAGCTGGCCAACACTTCTGCTAAAGTGATTAGGTTCATAGTCAAAAACCCATTTCAGGAATATCATTCGATTGAATAAACAATTTCGGAAAGGAAAAAACATTCTACAAGCCATATTTTTGTATATCTCCACAGCTAGTCATATGAACTATGCTTTCTCCTTGCACACTAACAGTAAAGAGTTACACAATACTCAATCTACCTCTGGTCTTCAGTATGTGGACTAAGTTTCAGAGGTGACATTGTTTACTCTGACGTTACCTTAACTGATTGTCTCCAGCAAAGTATATGAAAAGATTAAACACAAAAACAAAATTAGCAGCCAGGTTGATTTTATGTGAATATGGGCGCAAAATATTAGGGGTAGTCTGGTATTAATGAGGCAAAACAAAGTACAACCAGATTAACTGCCTGTAATTAATAGCTTACTTTTACACAGTGCCAACAAGACAAAGAAAAAGACATGATTCATAAATGAAATCCTTATATTATCATGCTGCATCAATTCTAAAATAGTGATTTCACAAAGTCAGCAAAACACTGCAGATAAACTGAATACCTTGTTAACGAAATCAGTGCTATCGACAGAAGAAAATGAATTACTTGAAAACTTTTGTCTAAGAAAATATGGAATGATTGATATGTGGGATAATTTGGTAAACCACTAATGGAAACTTGTTTCATCCATAAGGCTTTCTACTTAATCATTCTTGTCTGACATAACGAAAGGAGAGAGACATCTAAAACACAATAAAGCAGCATTTTCTGAGCTTGCAGTTGTTCTGTAACAAAGGATATTTAGAATGCATTTGTTCGCTCTAAGAATTAGTGCCACTATTCAGCATGTTAAATCAATAACTACCTTTCCAAATTGATGTCTTTTTGAATTGATGAATGTTAACGGGTTTGCCTGATATATTATATATCATTACACTTGCACGCATCTAAAAGCAATCCAAAGGCAGAGAGGCTTGGCGCCCGAACACTATTGCTTTTAGATGCGTGCAAGTGTAATGATAGATAATATATCAGGTAAACCTGTTAACATTCATTAATTCAAAAAGGTATCAATTTGGAAAGAAAGTTATTGATTTAGCATGCTAAATCAATCATGGATGGAAAATCTTAATCATGGATAGAAAGTCTTAATCCTGGAGCCTAGGCATTATGGTGCCGCTGTTATTTATACTCTATATATATAATACTTTGTGAAACAGAGTCAAAGTAAACTGAAAATTTTCTTTAAAAAATGAAAAAAAAAGAAACATCACACATAGAAAATTTTTAAATCATCTTATCCACCTCAAAACAAGAATGGTTCAAGAAAATCTGAAAATCAAAAAGAGTAAAATTTATATAACACGATGTTAGTCCCAAAAATCATTAAAAAATTGTGGATGATTCATACCCAAGACCGCCTAGATAGAGGCCATTGATGCTTACAACCTAGGCATGATGTGTTTTAGGGCTACAAAACATTTGTTTCGTGGCTTTTGCCTTTTGAACAGAAATTTAACAATATATGATGCAACCACCAACTGCAAGCCCCTCTAGACAAGTTTGGCAACCATGCCACATGACCAGTCCAGTCCCTATGCGGCCAATAGACTCCTACTGTCCTACCCACCCTATAGTAAGATAATAGTTAATGGCCGAATCATATCACGAAAAGCTAGGTACAATTCAAACTAATAACCAAACAAGTAAATCATCACTGTATGCGACAAATTAACTATGGATGACGTAAGGAGTTATAGTTTAAATTCTCAAGTCACAAGCAAATTTTCTCAGAGAACTAACACTAAAACTTACCAATTGTCATTATTATCCAGCAAGGACGAATAGAAACAAATCATGCTAGAGAATCAACCAACATACACTGCCTGAACTATTTAATACATTCTGGATGCTTCCGTGAACCAATAGAAAGGCTAGGGAGTCCAACCGCCATAAACAGATCCACTATGGAGCTAATAAGTTCTCAAACTCGAAAGATTGATAGCTTTCTTGAGACTTTCAAGTGCAGTCCTAGTCCTAGAATATGGTAAAGGGGGAAAAGAACGTCGAGGCAGATGAGTTAGAAGCATCCCAAACACTTGGCCATACTCTTGTCTACCAACATGAGCAATCAGTATCGCTACGGCATACCAGTGCCCTGTTCTGTTACATTGTGCTTGCATTTCTTGCATGACTCAGCTCAAGCAGTTTCTCCTTACAAAGTGTTGGCTCTAATCATAGCAAAATCAAGCCACAATATAACCAGATTCACCAAAGCACAAATTACATCTAATCAACATCGACTTCAAATTGGGAGATAACGTGGATAGTTCATACCCTCATCCCACTAAATGCAACAGCTCAAAGGTGCAGAACATTTCCCATTCCGACAAGCAAATACACAACTAGCAAATAAAGTAAGGCCAACCGCATGAATCCAAACTAAAAAACCTAAACATTTCCCAACCAGGCCAGACCCCAACGTCAAACCAAGCCGTGGAATCCATTCATACTACAGCGCAGCCGGTCTTGCCCAAATCTGGGAATCGCCGAATCGGCCCCAGCCTACCCCGCCAAGCCCCATCAGAGCCTAATCGAGCCCCGAAATGCTAAATTCCTACTGTAACAACCCGAAACAGGGCACAATTCACCAACCATGTCGAGGCTGACTCCATCCAACCACAGCAGATAGCTCGAACACTTTGCTTAGCTCACAGCACCCACACACAGCTCCAATCGAGCACCGGAACCCCACGAAGCCACCGCAAATACCAACCCTAGTTCAATCGCACGTAGCTAGCACAACCATACAAACCCTAGAAACAAACACGAAAAATTACTGCTAGACACAAGACCCCTAACCCCGAAACCCTAGAATCCACCTCGAATTCGCGCTCCGCCGCCCCAATTCCGCCCCAGCCTCACGAATTCGACCACACAGCGCCCAATTCGACGGAATTGAAGCAGAGCAACAGGCAACGCGAGAGAGCGAACTGGGAAACAGCAGTAGCTCGAAACATCCCACCAACCTTCTTGGTCCAGCCCTGGGGAGCGGGCATCTCGACGGACACAACCTCCTCCGCCGCCGCCGTCTGCTCGCCGCCGGTCGCCATGGCGGTGGCTTCGCGTTTTCGCTTCTCCCTCTCGCTGTCGCGAGTCGCAGCGCACGCACGAGGCGGGGTGGGGAGGGAGGAGAGAGGAAACGATGGACGCGTGGGGATTTCTTGGGGATTTTTATATCTCTCACTCAGAGAGGAACAAATAAAAGGGAATAATTAAATAACGGCTACTTTTGGGAGGCCGTGAGGGGACACTGCCGGATAAACTCTCCGCACCAGATTTGGTCTTGCGAGTCACGGACGTGTGGGTCCAACAGTGCTTCGCCCAGCGGTGGGACCAAGGTATCAGTGAGTTTTAAGACAGTGTGGTCTGTGGTCGTAGCGGCGGTCAGGACAGGCGTGGGGGCGGGAGAGATGGCCATCACGCGCGGGGGACGGCGTGCTGGGGGGAGGGGCTTTGCACGCACGCGGTTCATGAACCATCCCGTGTTTGGGGTTTCCTCCTTGTGGTGGAGTGGAACAGAACGGTCTATAGACCGAGTTTGGGGAGTGGGTGTGCTACCGGCGCGAGGGGCAAACGGCGGGACTGAGGTCACCGGCAAACCGGATTGCACTCTGGACCGTTGGAGTCCGCGGTTACGGGGCCGCTACGCGACGAAACCCATTCGGCGACACGTGGGGCCCGCATATGCCTGGCCCCGTGTGTCACCGGGATCCGCGTCTTGTACTGCCGCGTAGGCCGAGGTTTTCTGCCGCGCTGGACGGCCACGTGGCAACCTCGGCCTCAATAACGCTGGGGAGCGGGGACGAGGAGTAGGTGCGGCTGCGCGGCACGTGCGAGACGACGGTTAAGGCCTGCGCTGTGAAGGACACGTGGCCTCTTGTCACTCCCACCTCCATTTTTATTTTATTCTATTACTTATTTCCTAGGCACATATGGAAGCCTTTTTTAGATTTTTTTTTTTTGATGTGATCCTATCTATCGAGAGATAGAAAAGGGGGAAAAATAGGAAGGCTGTGAAACGCTGAGCTGTTTGTGACCAACTTCCATCCAGCGGTTGGTTGGATATGGTCGATAGAAGAAGCCTTAGATTGGGCCCGGTTAGTTTGTCCGAACAGCCCATACAAAATTTTTCCCGGCCCAAAAAGGTGGCCTGGCCTGTTATCGCCAACGACATAGCCCCGCCCATATGGGTTGTCTAATTCACGGGCCAAGATGCTTTATCCAATGACCACAGCCCGTGAGAAGAGAACAATAAATGGCGGCCGGCCAGCTAGTTTCAGATCTGGAGTACATCTACAGATAAAGTCTGCATATATATTTGGAGTGCTTCAGATTCATCTACCTCGAACTCAAAGATTGCTAGCTGCATACATCAGATTCATTAGCTACTAAAATGCAGTGAGTCGAGCCTTTTCTTCTCTGTCTCATCACTGTCATACCTTCGTCGCATCTCATCCGAGTACTAGTATGTGATGGGTTCATTTCTGTGAAACTTACCAGTAGAAAGCAAAGCTAACTGGTCGGCGGTTGCTTTCCTTTCTGTCCTTCAAAGGGAAGGGCCTCAAAGTTTTCTCTTGTTTGAGGACAAGCTACAAGTACAGAATCACAAGAAAGCTGGCAATTGAGTAGCTCGTGTCTCTGTTGACTGTTGTACTAGCTCTCCTTTAATCAGTGCAAAGCCAGATGCTGCGTCGCTTTCAGTATTTATACGTATGGCTGCATGCATATACAAGTAGCACAGCACAAAAGGAACTGAAGAATCTACAAGTCTCTTGCCCAATTTTAGCTTTCTGAAACGCTGAATGATGTCTTCAGACACACTCCTGGCCCTGGTGATCCTATCTAATGGATAATGGGTTATTTCAGTAATATTGTTCTTAGCTGTTTTTTATGCCAATTGAATACATTGCCATGATATGATGATGGATTCGAAAGGCGATAAAATAATAAACGAACCATGCTCTTCTATTCTGAGGAAAGGAGCAGATACAAGTGTCAAAGTACAGTAGGTATACTGAACTGAATCCATTGAAACTCCCCTAAGCCAATAAATTAGAAGAACACTGAGCAAACCCATTGGTCAATAAAAAGGCGCTGCACCTTTTCAGCCCTGCAATGGCCGTGAGAAGTACCTGACCGCAATGCTTTAATTTCAGTGTCGTGAATTGGTAGAGTACACAACACCATGTTAGTTGGTGAAGCTCTGAACTTTCTCCCCATCTCTTTGTAGGTGGCTCCTTTCTGCAAGGAATATGAGCGTCAAAAGACCACAAGAACCTGATGTAATTCTACTGAAAACTACAGACCAGGTAAGAGTGGTCACGGCCATAAAAAGTGGGCGCTCTTTGCATTATAAAATTTTCACCTTTTCGTAGGTCATCCTTTAGACTTAGAATCCAATAAATTACGCTGTCACTTGCTTTGCTACATTATCTCTTGCTGTTTGATCAACTCAGCTGTGGCCCATCTTATGAACATATACAATATAGTTGACCGAAAAGAGTTACAATACAGTTGACTGAAAAGAGTGTGATGCCAACTAACACTTGCAATAAAAATACTGAGAGACCATGTTACAAGTCCAGGATATTGAGTGGTGAACCATTGTCAAGTTTGTTGCGTTTAAATTTGAATTTTGCTCAATTTGCGTTTTTCAGAGATTGTTTTGTCAAAGAAACCGGTCTGAATGCTAGGGCTTTGCCCGTCAGACCGCCTAACGGTGTGACAGCAGGTGCAATATTCCAGATAGGGTTGTTTGCTCTGGGCTTGACTGTTGGAAATATGCCCTAGAGGCAATCATAGTAATGATTATATTTTATTGTGTTCATGATTTATTAGATAATATATTATCTTGTTCCTTAAATAATATCGCTAATATTTATTAGCAAGCATGTGATTTGATTGTGAAACTCTATATTTCTGTGATGATTATTCTTAAATGATCTCTACTCGGAAACATATGAGAACACATATGAATAGACTAGCATATGTATTAGCTGGTGATCATATTTCATGGGTCATAGGTATAGAGATATCAAACCAATAATATAAACACATGTTAGCAAACATAGGGTGGGATCGACCCACCATGAGACACTACAAGAACGTTGTATTCTTACATATCATCAGTTAGTATTATTTACAATGCGTATGCTATATCCTTAAACTTGAGGTCGTCACACATACTTGAGATGCATAATAGATGACTTAGGGTTGCTAAACGCTACTCCGTAACTAGGTAGTTATAAAGATAACTTTCGGGTTTTGTCATGATACATGCATCGAGATATGGTCGATCAAGATAGGATTTGCCCCTCCATACAATGGGAGAGATATCTCTAGGCCTCTCGAGTGATTGGATTCTAAAAATGTATAGCCATGCTACTCGCGGTTAAAAAGCTAACCGTAATCTGGGAATTCAAGTCATGTGATTGACAAAGAGTGGTCAAGTTAACCAAAAAGGATGGCATGTACTTGCCTTGAGCTTGACCGATATCGTGATACAAAGAAAAATGCATATAAGTTTTGTTGAGGTTCGTCCGATATGATCTTTATTTATACTTGGGAGGTGGCGTTTCTTACTAAATGCGACTACCGATTAGTGGACAAGTAGGAGTAGTTGGGTCATGTGCAACTATACGTGAATCTATAGAGTCGCACATTTAAATGGCTGAGATATAATTTAGATGGTGATCTGAATTTATGTAGGCCACAAGTTCCTAATGGATCTCAAGTTCGAGGCCTATCATGGATGCCTATAAATAGAGGGACGATGTCATACGGTTTTTTTTAGAGAGAATTCAAAATTCCCGAAACCTAGTTGCCACACCTTCCTCATCCAATACAACGCAGCCGGCGCTAGCACTCCAGTGTGTAGTGTTCCTACCCCGTACGTGTGGATATCTTGGAGATGTTGATGCGAAGCTTCAACACTAGGATGATCCGCAACCTATGATGATCACAAGGAGCTAGAGGAGGTGACGTGCAGTTAGTACGACTACCACCACATCAACACACTACATCGACTCTATTTCTGCTACGAGTCTACACGTGTAGTGGTAATTCCGTGATCTATTACTGGCGGAGATTCCTTGTCTACACGGTACATTTTTTTGAAATTGTGCTTGCATAGCCTACCCATAACGCTTCAGTGGTATCAGAGCCATCCCGTCTAGTTTTAGATTCGGATTAGATGTACATTGTGATATGTGGGAGTCGTATATGTGATCCATTACTATTTCTGTGGTCATTCTATATGATAGATTGATTTTGGCGGTGGTCGATATGATCATCCATGCGCGGTGGTCTATAGATGGGTTCATGATCGCTATTCTGTGATTGTGTTTTCATGGTCGAATCACGACTTGCCTCTACCGGTCGGTTTTCTGCCATCGGGGTAGACAGTGAATGTGTAAATCCATGGAGCACGCAAAGATGAATTTTGATTGATCGAATCGGAGTTGCGATCGAAAGGGTTAATGTGATTAAGCCAATGCGATTTCCATGGACAGAACAGTAGATTGGATCTATGTAGTCCAAAATTTTTGAAATAGCGACAGCGTCGCCCCTTAGACCCTGCACCGCTCACTGGCAGGCGGAACCACCGAACAGGATCTTTATGACTAGGATAATAACTTGGTATGTTAGATAGAATACGATTCTATACATATTTATTTTGCATGATTGTTGTCAATAGTATGGCTCATTATGCTTGTGAATGATATATGAGATGCATATGTGTATGTAATATTCATGGCCTATGTATCATGCTTATTGCAGCCCAATGTTGTCTATATTGTATAACAACCTGCGTGTCAACTTGTGATACTTCTTCACTCCTTGTAAACTTTACTAGTATGTGTTGTGGAGTAATAGTCTAGTGGGAGTACTTGGAGGTTTTGGCCACTTGGAGACATGGTGAATAAGAATCACGTCAATGGAGATCACCATGTGAAAGGGCCATACTATATCACGTTGCAATGTGATTGTCTGTGAATGGCTTTACATTTCTTTTCATCTATTTTTATGCATGTTATTTAATTGCTCCAAATGCTTTTAATATGGTAGAAATAAAATTCTCTCACATAATATTAAGCTAAATTGATGCCCTCCCAATTAGTTGCACAATCCAAAACCATGTATTTTAATGGTAGGTCTTGTTAAAGCAGAGTGTCATCAATTTTTCTTGACTAGATGGGTTTGTGTCAGACACTCACACGCAAAGTATTGGTTTAACTTGACAAGGTCATCATAACAGTTATGGACCTTGGGGTATAGGATTGGGTGCCGGAGCATAGATATGTTGCCTAACAACAAGAGTTATATAGAGATATAATTAGCAAAGAGTTGCTTATCAAATTCACCAATCTTCTAGTAGTGATGCCAAAACTAACTAGTAGATAAGTTGATTGTGGGTCTTGAATCAGTAATGTCATAAGAGGGATATGGTATTTAGTGGGAGTAACTTTATTAAATTGTTTAATAGAAGTTACTTTTCTTTTCTTGACCATATATCATAGTTTTGCATATTTCATGTTGTAGATCATTGCACCAACTACTATACCTACTTCCAATTTTGTTTTACGTTTGATGATTGATAAAGAAAAAAATGAATAGAACAAATTTTGCAAGTTGGTCCCGCAACCTAAGGCAAGATAAAAATGAACATCTTCTAGAGAAACCAATTCCATATGTGCCTGCTGAAAATGCTTCTGATGTTCTTAAAAATGCCTATAAAAAGGCATATGATGAGTCTCTTGATGTTAGCTATCTTATATTTGCTACCATGGGCTCAGACCTTCAGAAGCAGTTTGAGAACATAGAGACTTACAATATGATCGTGGCACTTAAAGGCATATTTGAGACATAAGCAAGAACTGAGAGATATGAGATCTCGAAGAAATTATTTGGGTGTAAGCTAGCTGAGGGTAGTCCGGTGAGCCCTCTTGTAATCAAGATGGCTGGCTATACACAGAGCTTAGAAAAACTTTGTTTTTCCCTTAGCCAAGAGTTGGCTACTGACTTAATTCTTGCTTCGCTTCCTGCAAGTTATGGGCAATTCATTCGAATTTTCATATGAATGGCTTAGACAAGAATCTCATCGAACTACACATGATGCTCAAGACTGCAGAGGACAGCATTAAGAAAAGTAACAATCATGTGATAATGATGCAAAAGACTACCAACTTCAAAAAGAAGTTTAAAGCTTTGAACAAAAGAAAGGGCATGTGCAAAACTCAAGATGAGATCTCGAGTATCAAATTTAAGCTTCAAAAGCTTAAGATTGGCATTGGACGTATAAGTAATATAGGGGACTCATAGAGATCATATCTCATCTATCTAGGCACCAAGACCTGCAGGATTTCGAAGTTGCCCAGTTTTACTTGGATTTGACCTTATCTTGAGGTTTCTTGATCCCAGAATTTTTGTTTCAAATCTTTAGAAGAAATAGTTTGCTATGACATGTGAAAACTCATGTAGATCTATCTTGGCTATTCTCTACCCACGATCAAGTTATATCCCAAGTTTTGATGTTTGCCCGATTTTGGTGTAATTTTGCTTTTTTTTTGGAAAAGATTAGAACTTTGACCAAGATTCGTGTGATCTTTAGATGGAATAGGTTCCCAAGATCCTAAGAAAGGTGTGTTCAAAGTTTCATATATTTTGATTGTAGATTGGAGAGTTGCATCAATCTTGATCTTGACATGGGTTAATTTTTATTCTAGAAACAGGGGAGCGGTCAGACCGCCCTTAGGTCTGATACAATCGGCCACTGGTAAAGCTGACGTGGTCAAGCGAGTCAGACTGGCCTCCGGTCATACCGCGGTGGCTTGCCAGTCAGACCGTACTCCTTGTGGCGGTCAGACTGGTGAGGTGCTGAAAAATCTCTCTCTTGGATTTTTGAGTTTATTGCTTTGTTCTTATGTCTAATTTTAATCTTTATAACTCTGTATCTATTAGATTGAAGAATTTACGAATAAATGGGAAAAATCGAAAGGCACTATTTACCCATTTGTTGCCATAACCGGTCCCACAAATACACCAGAGAAACCAGGGAAATTAAAAAACTGAAAATAAGAAAGATTATATTCCATGTCCAACCCATGCGTCCATATGGGCACTGATTGGTGATTAGACCACTTGTATGTGCAAATCCTAGTTTGACTTTGACCTGCCATATACACACATGAACACAGTGCATGCTCCTTTTGATAATTCATCTACAGTGGCAGCTCATCTGTCTTATTCATAAAAAATATTTGCTCACCAATAATTCATTCATTTGGTGCTTTTTTTTGTGTTCTTAATTGTGCTCTGGTTTGTGGTGGATCGGTGCCGGTCCAATCGTATCGGTGCCTATCATGCGCCGGAAAGTAGGGGTTGACAAGGAGAGGCAAGTTCAACTGAATCTTTGCACTGATGGAGACATAAAACTAATCATTATCCGAGGATTTTGTTTGGTTCAAAGATGATCCATTCATTTGTTTGGAACTTTGGACGCATGCGCTCAATGATTTACATCTCATTTAGTTGAGAAATACATGGCTACTTCTTGAATCCAAAGATTCAGAACTGTGAGTGATTGCAAACTCTGAAGTCTGAAGAGTTTGTAAGCTCAAACCAGTACGCACAAATATTGGAAGAGAACAAGACATAATTAACATACGATAGGGTTATAAGGATTACAAGGCCAGCACAGCTCACTTCACAGGTAAAGATAGGTAGGAGCAGACACAATTTATTTCTTTACAAAATGAAAGCTCCCAAAGCCTGGAAGAGAAGGTTAAGAGAAAAAACACACCAAGTGGGTTACCTATACTAGTCAGTTCATCTTAATTAGATAGAAAACAGCACAAACTTGAAACGACGCCAAATCTTCGATCTGGTTCACTTCACAATTCGCCCTGAAAAAGAGGCTCTCTATATGTTAAAACATTAGGGCAGACATTCCTGGGGTCTCTGGCAGCCATGACGAACTATACGACAGCGACTGCAGGTGTTAGCACAACCTCCATGGCAGGCTGTGGTTCAGGCCAGGAAAACTCAAAAGGGGCTTCGATTGCAGGGAATGGAGCAGGCAGGGTCATCTCTTTGGGGCATGATTCGGTGTAATGGAACTCAATCTGGAGGCGGTGGTGCAGCGGCGTCGATGCGATGATACCCTTTTTGATATCAGCCTGCAGCTCACGGATTGGGATGGCAGCCAAAAAGCTCTTGATGTACTCCTTGCACGAGTCCTTACCCTTCAACACGAGCTCACTCTCTTCAGTGTCAGTTGCGCTGTCCTGCTCAGTTGAGGAGCTCTCTGAAGAATCCTTCAGATGTTCACTGGAATCAGGGTTGGTTTCTTTCTTTTCAGCAGGTATTTTGTGAATTGTAGTGTTGTCATCAAACTTCAAAATGTAGGCCTGGTTGCAACCTTCATATAGCCTCTCACCAAGTGTATCGATAATGTAATATGCATCAGCCTCAACCTTGAGGACGAAGAAGTGGTCATTCCAGCTGACAATATATAGAGTAGGTTTTTCAGTAGAACACACTGCTGCTTGGCTAATCTCATCCCAGATATTGTCGAATGACATCACCCCATCAAGGAAGTCAAATCCACTGACATCCTCAGCACTTTCAGGCTGGAAGAACCCAATGAATGACTTGTTAGGAGCAACTGTGAGTGGGCGGATCTTGGCATGAAGGACTGTTTCAAGATCGAAGTGCTTGTCAGGAAAGCGGTTTCTATAGGTCTCGTTCTCATAAAGTTTCCTCCACTCTAGGGACCCTTCTCGGATGAGGCTGTCAAACTGTGAGCGGATTGGCATCAGATCCTGGTTTGCTTGGAACCAGTCCGCAATAACAGCCACAAGTGCTGTGCAGGCGCTCTCCCCTGCAGCTCGTTCACTCCTCTGGTCTATTGATGCAAAAAACACCTGGGTGGAAAGCTTCAAGTGGCCATCACGATTAAGTACTTCCTTTGACTCCCAGTTCCCTACAACAAAATTGTCATCACCAAATACCGACACCATGCTATTGACAGAGCCATTTGATCCCTGGAAATGAGAAAGAACATATGCTATCAATAAACCTCCACAACAATGCCAGTACAAACAAAAGTTGAATTTCAAGATGTTTTTCCAAGATATCAATGAAATAAGTACCTCCGAAACAGATTCATCAAAAGAGGTCAACAGCCGCCGATCATAGTCAATATCATCACCTCCCTCTTCTCCATTCCTGTTCTTCAATAAAGGTTCCCCTTTCTTCAGCGGTTTCTCCTTTCTCCATCGAACTGATCGAAGTATGCTCTTTTTTCGCCAAACAGCTATGGAAGTATGTTCCTCAGCAGTGGATGATGGCTCTTGCTCTACATGATAATTGGCATCAGATTTTCGGTGACTGTAATATATCCAGTCCTCATGCTCTCCATCAATCCTTGCATGTGCATAAAATAGGCCACCAGCAAAATTCACAGACTGCAGTGAACCATAGCTGAAGGACTTCCTGACAGTTGAACCCCCTAAGACATCACCCCGCTCTCTATCATCCAGATCATTATCAGAGTCAGTATCGCAAGAGTATTCAGCACCACCATCACTATGAACATAGTGATTCTCCTCACTGCCATCATCATCTCTGTTAGTCTTTTTGAACCTACGTTTTGACACTAGACCTGTTAAGTTTTTCACCTTTTTCAGCCCCGCTTTAATGACAGAAAGCTCATCTTTTCCAGAAGGAACAGAGTCGCCAGAGGAAGGTGACAACGGGGTAGTAACAACAGAACGCTGTGAAGCATCAGGTGATTGGTGAGGAAGTCTTAGCTCCACCAGGCTCAAAGTGAGCTGAAAAAAATATGACACCAAAGTCACACAATGATTTACTATCTGAGAATCAGAAACCAAAACTAATCTTTGTATCCCAACGGATAAAACAAGACATTTGACAGGAAAGTGTCACTGGTTTATAGCATCATATGACCGACATACATGAAGTGATGGGGCAGACTCGAGTGCACCGTTGGGCATCGACAATGGGAGGATTATCTCAATCTCCTCTACAGCAGCAGAAGTGTAATCTGCTAGGTTCAGTGAAGCAGTTCCCAGAGTAGTTTCGCCCTTTGGCCCTTTATTTGAATACTGCACCAACGAAAACAAAACCCAGGAGGTCAGACTAAAGTGCAGGAATCCATTCAAACAAGCCAACCAAAAGAAGACACCAAAAGATCAATACATTCCTTGTTATGCTTGTTTAACTCAGCAAAACTGGTTATCTGCCTTATAAGAATTTAAATGTGTCTGTAAGAAGTACACTAAAGGATATAATGACCCCAAATTTAGCACTTCATTTCTTTTGCAAGATAATGGGTGACAAACTCCGTTACCAATCACACACAGTGTGCTCAAAGCAATTAACCAACATAATGGTGAATAACCAATGGCGAAGTACCCAAAGCAAACATCGCGGCAAAATGGCAATTCCGCCAATCACAAACTAGTCAAAACAAATATGACAACATGGTAATGGCATCACCATAAAAAAAATTAATATATCTGCGTTTGTCTTAAGGCTCACAAAGCAACAATTGGCAAGACAATGACAATAAACCTGAGCAATTCATGATTGGTCAATTTCTCCTGAGTTTCAGGAAGGACACGAGAGTATAATTGTGCACACTTCCTGATTTGCCTATCTCTCCTTCTAAAGAGATAAAATTGTACATTGAATTATACGGCTTTCTGATTACATTGAACCTAGTTTATGACAGCCAAGCTACTATATGAAACAACAGAATTATTTGTTAATCTGACAGCTAGCCTATCATATTCAAATAACCCGGTTCTTTAAACCAACATAATTTAACTAAAGAACGCTTCATCGTTCTAAGTAAATTAATTAAATAAATTAAAAGCGATTAGCAAACTTCAAATAACTCCATCGGCTGACCACAACACCCGATCATCACAACAACCAAAAAAAAAAAGGAAAAACGAGCCTAGGGACTATGCTAATCATCATACATTGAAAAGAAAACCCGAAACAAAGACTAAAGAAAAAGAAACAACACCAACCACCAGTATAAGACGATGACAGCCACAATTTTGTTAAGGCTCCATAAATCATAGATTTTACATAGAAGATTTCTTTTTAAAAAAGGAAAAAAAATCAATTATACATTTGTTCTTCTGTTGAAGTTTCAGTTTGTTGCCTTAGAAATTTTTTTTTTGTAAAGACAAGATCCAAACGAATTTAAAGAAGTTATCATTTTCTTCGATACCAACAGATAACCAATGAGACTGACCATTTCAATGCAAAAGTCAAAACTTTCACCATCAATATGACCGGAATGAAATGATAAAAAAATCCAAACAAGAATTACTCAAACACACAAGGCAAAAGACCCAATCCAATGACCCAATCAAATCAAATTCAACAGAAAGAGCGCACAGAAACTAATAAAAAATCCATCGAAACAATCAAATCAAGAACACACAAAACCATATCAAAACTACTTTTTTTCACCCGAACAACGGAACAGACAAATTAATCTAGCTCGAATGCAACAAGGAGACTAGAGCAAAAATAAGGGTGAGATGCTCACATTGAAGACGCGAAAGCAGAGTTCCCAAGGGTGGAACGCGACGGCCTTGCGCTGCGACGCCGGCGTGAGCAGCACCACGTCCTCGAACTCCTCCTCCCAAGCAAACGCCGCCGATACGGCGTCGGCCACCGCGGCCTCAAACCGCGTCTGGTTGCGGCACACCCTTGGGCCCTTCCACCTCGCCTTGGGGCCCTTCCACGCCACTTCCACCGCCACCTTCGCCTCCGCGTCCGGCGAGGGGGCCGTCTGAGCCGGCAGCCCCTCCGCCCGCCGCACTACCAGCCGGACGCCGAACTTCCGCGCCGGCGGCGGCCACGGCCACACCATCAGCAGGCGTCAAAAGTACCCCGCTCCACCGGCGCAAAACTCAGGCCAAGAAACCTCCGCAGTATCAAATTTACACACGAACTCAAAAACCAAAAATCCAGACTTCACGCAAAAAAAACTGACTTTTAATCCCAACCGGACCAAGAATCCCACAAAGACCGGACTCTCGGGGCGGAATTGGCGCGGCGAGCCTCGAGTCAGGGGAGAGGACCGCGCAAGGTTGGATTTTGACGGCGGAATCGGGATTAGGGGGCGCGGATTCGTGTCGGGTCGGGTTGGGATTTGGGGAGGGAGTTGGAGATTGGGACGGGAAGAATGAATATACGAGGAGAGATGCAGGGGACGAGAGCGAGGAGGAGAGAGAGAAGAGGGAGATATAATAAATAGGGGGAAGAAAAAAACGTTTAGGAGGCTATTTTTCTGATTTCGTTCCCTTTCCTCTCTATTTTTTATTGTTTTCTGGGGCGCGGGCCCACCGGCCGGCCTCGCTTTGCTGTCTTTTTTTTATTTCGTTTTACCGATAATCTTTTTTATCTAGTTTCCGGATAATTATGTGTCCGTTGGCTACAGTCTGTTAATCGCCTCGTTGTTTTCGCTAAGTTTTGGATCAGATTTTTAATTATCTGTTCGTTCTTGTGTTGCGTGACGTTTCTTGGGTGACCGGAGCCGTTGGATCTTGTTCCGAGGGAGGGGATGCGTGGACCGATGTATGTGTAGGAGGGTAAAGGAGTCTTTTTTTGTATAATCGACTAGTGTAGTTGCTGTTTTTTCGGTGGTTTTGTTAGGACTGCATGTAAACGAGAGGTTGAAAACTTGAAATCTGCATTTTCCTTGTGTTAGATTCCTTATCAATAGTTATCGAGGGAAGATAGTAAACAATTATCAAGATAAGATAAGGTGAATTTTGGAGCTAGAGTACGTCCGTGTATACGTGCTAGATTTTGCGCACTAACTCTGGCTTACCTCTCGTGTGAGTTTGTATGACAAGTTTTAACATAGATGATATCATACGCTCGGCTACATTTTAGGTCATACTCAAAATTACTATTGATTTTTGGCTAGACTGAGTGAGTAAGGTACACTCGTGTTAAGAAGATATTTCGTTTAAAACCAATCATATAATAACTTTTACAAACAACTTATAAAAATCATCTTAAGAAGTCACCCTGTTTAAATACCCACTTCTAAAAATCAAGCTATTTGAAATGTCTTTGCCACTATTGATGCGGAATGGACCAACAAAGTATAATGTGCCCTAATTCTCTTAACAGCTAGTTGATGTGTTTGTTGTAACAACCTGAAAACAAAACGAACAATGCTCTCTGTGATTGGTGCCGAAAATGACACGCTCGAGAAGAGCTTGCTTTCGACTGCCACACGCGAACCCAATTCATAAGCTGTAATTAATGCGGTCCGATAGGGAAAGGGAAAAAAATTAGGCTATTACTCTCAATAATCTTAATTACTAATCCTACGGGTTTTATCACAGAAAGCTTCAACCTAGCTAAAGATGGCAGGATAGCATCTCCTTAATTTGAGATTTTGCAAGAGCTATGGGCCTGTTTGGTTGCCTACATCAGCTTATGCACCTGTATGCGCGTGGTCAGGCTGAGGAGGGAAGCTCCTCAGCCGCGTACGAGCTCAGCCTGGCCCCAGTTACTTTTTTGCATCCATTTGTGCAGGCTCTCACCCCGATGCAGCCAACCAAACAACATCTCCCTGCATGAGCGGATGCGAGCTACCCTGATGCAGACAACCAAACAGACCCTATGTTTTTACAACTGTTCACAGGTAGACAGTTGAAATTGTTATGCCATGCATGCGCCTTAATTAGACAGATTCCTGCATGCTAAAACTAGAAAACCGCATCTACTATACCAAACTACCTAAAAACTCTTGACCGAAATTGAGTGATTCAATCCAAAGAAACACAAGTTGTTCCCAATGGGGAGAGGTAATCGGCGAGTTGAGTACGGGCACAGCTGGAATGCAAATGAATGTGGACAGCTCCATCCATCGATCGATCGATGAGAAGAGAGAACGTCTATCTGTTATGTTCTGTTCTTGTATTTTTGGTTGGAATAATGCCTGCCAGCCTTTGTTTACCTACCTTGCAATGCACTGCAGGCGTGATGCCCCCACCACACCAAAGCTTATCTCTCACTAGCTTGACAGGCGGCATCCACATATATTCCATGGTCGATTCCATCGCAGGGCTGAATTTACAAGGAACAACGTACCAGCTAAGTTATTTCTTCTGGAAACAAGGTAGGTTAATTACAGGACACCATATATGTTCTGATACAAGGTTGATGTGGTCATGTAAGGCAAAGCCCCATTTCGGCTAGACATAAGATGCTAATTATCAAAGAGTAATGTCTAATGCTTTCGCAAAAACTAGTATAGTACCGCCTTGGTTTATGGATTAATTTTAACCACTAAAAACAATAAGTGGCCTATAGTTTTTCTGTGTCTTCTTTCAGGCATGCGTGCAAATTTATTGTTGTTTTTCCTTATATACCCTTATTTATCGTATATCTCTCTCCTTTATTTATAAGTAACACCTCACTGACTATTCTCTCTCTTATTTCTAAGATTATTTATAGAATGGTAGCATGGTAGTCATATTTTGAAATAGGGGCAGTACTGTGTGCAATTATGATTTCAGTTTCTTGGTGCAGGCTCTAAAAGGCGGCCTTACAAGAGCCAAAAGTCCAGCCATTATTTGAAGCTAGAGAAAATTCAGGAAATACCACTTCAAAAATTGGCTTGATTTGAACGCCGCTTCAAAGATTGATTTTCATCGTATATCACTTCAAAGAAGTGTAAATTCAGAATATACTATTACCTCACATTTCCCTGAATTAGTGATTTTTCCACCTTTTAAAAATATATTATAATAGTAATTAGTTGTTAAAGTTTTATTTTGATACTGTGTCAATGTCTAAAACGATTTTTTTAAATGAAGGGAGTATATTTGAACTTTCTTTAGAATGATATGTGATGGAAGTCAATCTTTAGAGTGGTGTTTTGAGCCAAGCCAAACTTCGGAGTGGTATTTGCTGAATTTTCGCTGAAAGCTAAGCGTGTGTTTGCTCGTGTGTACTCTTGGTGGTGATCTACCCAAGCTATTAAACGAAGCTTACAAGTTTTGGACACATCGATTGACCTACGGAATGATTACGCACTCTGACCGGGACCAGGAGAACTTAGACTACTAACTACTCGCCCTAACCATCTTTCTAAGAAAAGTAAAGGTGAAAAGTTTTTTTAAACATGATTAATTTGTATGCAAAAGCATCCCATTCATAAACCTATAAAGTTTTCTCATTGGTAAATGTAAGTTATTTCATTGTATTCTCTCCATTTCGTTGTATTTCTCCACAATGCACCGTATGCACATCGACAAAAAAAAATACTAAAATCTAATAAATACTTAATGAAAAATAATCATACATACCATATTAAATGATACACCATAACCATTTAACCTTTTCTAAAAATTTTAAGTAGGAGTAGAAGAGAAAAAAAATCACAATAACTACACTTTAGATTTTCTTAATAAACAAATATATTGAAACGGATACTCCCGGTGCTATAAATAAATACAATGAAACTGCGGGAGTAGTAAATTATGTACAAGGTAGTTTATGTGGTAGAAAAAAGAAAGTATAGGTATGAGGTTTCTTTCTCCATGCATCAACTGGTCCTCTGAAGAGAGAGATATATGCTGGCCAGGATGGCAGCCATGTGCATTTTGCAGAAGAACCTCTCCCACTGGGTTGCCCAGCTAGCTATGGAGAATATGCCTGCGTACAAGACTGCAAGCAATTCCAGGAGTTTTTGACACATATAGCATATTTTATATTTGTATTTATAAAAATAGTCGTATGCACATAAGAATAACAAAAATGATACTTCTGATATCCGATCACCGGGCGGCAACGCCTGCAGCAGAGCTCAGCCACCATGTAGCAGGCACCTGTCGCCTGGCCACCGTGCGGTTGTGCCTCTACCGCCAGACCATCGTTACGGCAGGTGTCCTACCACCTCTCCACCATACGGCAGGTAATTAAGCCGACTAATTACCTGTCTAAATTAGCATTTTATATGTCATATTTGTTTGATATTTTAAATATAGTAAATGAGCTTGAAAAATTATGAAATTTTATGTACAACCTCTAGACACAACTTACTTCATTATCTAACTTTTTTGATAATTTTATCTATTTTGAATATTGCTAAAAAATGATATGATTATGATAGTTGTAGAAGTTGTTATATATAGCAAAGGAGCTTCAAAAATTATGAAAATTTATGTGCAGCCTCCCACATAGTTGATCTAATTGTGTATTTTTTAAAATTTTATGTACTCTAAATTTTTCATGTTAATTTAATCGTAATTACTAATGTGCAATGCTTATTTCAAGATTAAATTAACATGAATTAACATAGCACATTAAGATCATATAAACTTACCAAAAATTACACAATTAGGTCGACTATGTCAGAAGGCTATATATAAAATTTTATAATTTTTTGAGCTTATTTGCTATATGTAACAACTCCTACAAATATCATAATCGTACAAAATTTTGAACAACATTCAAAGTGGATAAAATTGTCAAAAAAAATTATACAGTGAAATACATTGTGTCCGGAGGCTGCATATAAAATTTTGTAATTTTTAAACTTATTTTCTATATTTAAAAATTCAAACAAATATTACATATAAAATACAAATTTAGACAGGTAATTAAGCCCCGTATGATGGAGAGGCGGTAGGCCACCTGCCGTAATGTGGCTGGGCTCCGATAGTCTACGTGTCAGCTGCAGGGCGCTGTTGCCCAGTGACCGGGCGGCAAAAGTGTTATTTTGTCATTCTCGCACGTATACGGCTATTTTTGCAAACACGGGTTCAAAATGTGCTATATGTGCCAAAAATTCCAATTCCATGGTAGGGTTTTGTTTCTAATAGAGATACAATGCACATGCGCCATGCTCCATTCTAATCTTGTTTGCAATATGTGAAAATTCTACGGAAAATAATAATATGCCATCAGCTTTCTTTCTTTCTAGAGATAATACATTAGACTAATAAGTTACAGTAAAAAATTATAGCCTGCAGTTCAAAAATAGGCTCATCATAGTTCTACTGTTCTATGGGCTACAGCTTTGCTTTACTTGTTATTACTTGTTACATTAGTCTCTGTGGGGTCTCTATGTCCTATATGGCTATATATATGTGTGCCCCCCCTACATATGTTGCCTTAACAAATAATCAACGTTTTTCAATACCGTAGACAATTAATGACAAATGATGTCGTCAGTTTTCGTGGCGCCACAATGATAGAAAAGCTCAATAATGATGTGAACGGAGATCGAGAAATACACGTCACTGACAAATTTACACGCATGCTATTTAACTAAATCCTTCCATAATGAACTGAAATGCTGGCTCCCATGTTTCTTTTTGCATGTTTCACGCAATAATGGCATATAAATGGTTCATTGTCATATTAAAATTTGAGGGTGATTCTTATATTTTTCATTCCTTCTCACTTCTATTTAGCTTTATTTTTTTTCGTGGTCAGAAACGATCAAAGAGACGTATATAGGCAACCACCGCACCCATATTCCTTGGTGTTCTTCAAATCTTAAAGTACTCAAGGCGTGTACCCCACCCATTTTGCTCATGCGGAGATGTCAACCAACGCAAGCGTGACTCGACTACCGCTAGTGTACACACCATTGTGACCTACACAGTGCACATTTTCCTGAAGGCCACACGCACTCCAAAAGCCAAAGGATGCGATTAATATTTGTCTCTTCTCATGGGGATGCACATTCAGAAAGATATCATATCATGATGTGTTATTTCGTCATACAAGTGTCTGATGAGTATGCTAGAAGACATTTTTGCTAGTAGCTTGTTTCTTTGGGTGCAATCTTCATAGTGTAGTGACGGTTCGTCGTGGCCTAGACAGATGTCATGTATGCTAAGAACGGTATTATGCGTAAACAGAAAAGCGTGTAATCGGGTTTGTTGATATGGGAATAAAGACTTGTGTTACAGGAAAAATCCGATTGACCGGCGAATAAAGCGTCTGATACAGACTCTCCACGTGGACCTCGCATAGCTTTATTCATCATTACAGCGTTTCCCACAAGGAAAAATAAAACCCATCTATACGTAGGCCTCAACTACGTGTGTGTACTACTTTCACTTTGTTCTGAAAAGGAAGAATGGTTTCTTGTTGGATAACTAAAATCGATCGAGAAATGCCGAGCCCTCATTTACTTTGTGTATATCTGGATTGCATCAGTGTGACGGGAGACATACGCATGGTACATGACACGTGGCATACGTATTATACGTGAGAGGATTAAGTAATTCATATTACTTAATTATTATCAATAATAGCTTTTAGAATAAGACTTAGTTACACAACTTTTATAAATACCTCCCGATCGAAGAGAGCATACACATACCATCTTTGGTATCGACCACTCTCTGGTCGGAGATGTTCATGATTAGACACATGAGCACAAATCTTTGACTAAGGGTGAAGTCTACTGTAACTAACTACATGCGGTTAACGAAAGAAATGTGCGACCTTACAACACTCACATAATCGCACATCTTTCTCTTTTGTATATAACATCAACGGCATAACCACTGTGCCAAAAGAACAACTCACCAACAAGAACCACTCCTTGAGTGCTATTGGCTAGTTCTAATGAGGCGCTCTTCATAGGCATCAATTGGCACCCCTTGGATGCTATTTAAGGAAGACATCAGACGACAGAAAGGTGGAGATTGCAAGGCATTGTACGCTTGTAACCTTAAACGTCTCATTCTGATCGAGTACAAAAACACAAGAGTATGTTTGTTATTCTCTTATGATAAAGATTGAATCTGTCTAAGCACCTATCTCCTCTACGTGAGGCCTAAACCTGTCTAAACATCTATCTCCTTTGTGTGATCCAAAGTGTTGAGTTTTCCATATTTATTTTGCAAGATCGATAGTAATTCATCAACAGTTTTTTCTTATGATTTATGGCTATGACTGATGGCTATAGTTGATGGTTTTTAATTTTAGTATAAGTGTTTGTATGAATAAATCAAATATCGATAAATTAATAAGTTGCTTTGAAAAACTATACTAATAAGTCATTTGAATAAATTATAAGTTGAAAAAAGCAAACATGCGGTGATGGGCTGCTCCGTGCCAGCCGCGGCCGGCGTTGGCACCTGGAGGCGACACGCGCCCACACCAACCAAATCCATCCTACGCGCGGTGGCGGTGCCATATCTTAAGACCGGCCAAGCCAAAAGTGCAGTTTTTTTACCAGGAGGAGAAAGGTAAGACAAGCCATGTGTACGTGCGTACCTTAATTTGCTCGTCTCTCCAGGCAAGATTTGTGTACGCAAGTAAGAACAATCTAGCTAAAGGCCGGTGATCAGAGGCCACTTGATTTAATTTTTGGCCGTCCGACGAGGATATCTCATATATAGCCGCGCGCGCCTGATGATGAACATACATATCGATCTGTCTCTTTCTACTTGCCATTCATGTTGTGTGTATGTATGCACATGTCCTCACCTCACCGGTGCAGTGACACGAGTACTATATATATACTCCATTGTACGTATTTCTTTGTGCTCATTCGTGCTGCCTTGATTTACAAGACCCAAGGCAAGGCAGTTTTACTACATGACGCATGCACGGCTAGTACTCGTAGCTAGTTGACGCAAAGCTGGAAAATCGCAACGAAAACAAATCTACCACTATAGCTAGCTAGCTTTATGGTGTATGATCGATCATCACAGTGCTATGGCCAAACAAGGAACATGAATGATGCTAGCTGGTGATATCATATGCTTTTGCATACATATATTTTGTGTGTGGTGGATGATCAGCCGTTACCTAGCCATGCCATAACGACACATGCACTGTTGTGTGCACTGGCAATAATGCTGTCCCCCTCATTCCATGGCTACTAGCTACCTTGTCACCTTTCTGCATCAACCGACCTATATACACAGGCCGGGCAAGATATGGCTTGCAGTTGCCTTGTTAAATTTATGCAAACCGACCGACCACCTCCAATTTGTACTTCTCTATATATATATATATACTTCATTTGGAGAACTGGATATAGATCGATATACTCCTAGCTAATGCACATCACATCCCTAGCGAGTGCTCCCTCCCTAAGGTATCGCAGAAAAATGTTTGATTGCAAATTTGCACTATCTCCTGAGAAATTCATGTGAAAACAAGCAAGCTAGTCCCGTAATGTTTAGCTGTGTATAAATCTTTTTTTATATTACAACAGAGGGCGTATACTCATGCGTAGCATACACATATATGTGTGAACATGTGTTAAATCTAGAGCAGAGATTGTTGAATAAAATTTAAGTTTGTTTAGTATCTTATAAAATATGAACACTTGATTTTCTGTTAAAGGTACGTATGTGTGTGTGTGTGTGGTGAGACGCTGAGTTCTCAGCTGCGTACCCATCTTCGTTAGTACAGCTACAGCAGAGCAAACGAGTCAGCTAGCCATTAGGTCCAGACCAAGAGACGGGAGAAAAAGATGATGCACTGGGCACCAAGCTGTAGACAGGAGAGAGGAAAGAAAAGTGCATCGACGACAGGACAAGACAGCATATGGGTCTCTGTTTAGGTTATACTAACTTTTTTTAAAATAATTTATTAGTTGAATAAATAGTAATTATTGAAAGGAATTAAAAAGTAAAAAACGTTGAAAATAATAATAATAAAAGAGACGAGCCTATGTAGCTATATAGTCCCTGCCTATTTGCCCAATCGATGATGATCACTTGCATTGGGGGGAGCCACACAGCCACAAGCTAGTTGATTTCGTGTACAGGTCAAAACCCAAATAATTAAGTGGTACAAATAAGAAGAGCCCAAACAATTACTAAAACTTTGCTATACATAATGGTGATTATGCATATACGTGATCGATATCGATGGACCTTAATTATATATTGTTCAAGTCAAAATGACAAAATTAGGGTGCATCTAGCTAGTGATGACAACATGAGATATATATTGTTGCTTGCTTGCGTGTGTAAAGGGTTCAGTTCACTTTGTCGAATTTTATTGCTATGGCTTTCTTTCGTACGCCACAGCCGTGCTGATGTGTATGTAGCTACTCCACTTTGAAGATCAAATTAATACTATATACTACATTTATTTATTAATAGAAGTTATCTTTGCTATTTTCCTTCAGTAGATGATCGATCGGTGATGCATGACAAGAACAGATTACATTAGCTATCTGTAATCTAGCTTAAACTAGTAAAACTGCGAGCTAGCTCCCATCTGAATTCGAAAAAAAATGGAAGAAATTTAACTTCTATTAAACTTTAATTATTCTGAATTAAGATATACAGAACGTGAAAGTCAGACCTGTTGCACTCATCCCAAAAGATATTTATGTAGTCAACTGCATGCCTCTTCTAGTTGTCTAAAAAACTGTCTAAGAAAATATCTATGTGTAAGACTATATGATGACAACCTTATGAAAGTGATGAATATTTGACTTTGTTTATGCCTTATTATCGTTATTTGAGTATAATTTTGTCTCATTTGGTCTCTTGATTTTGTTGTCGGGTTTCTAGTAGTCTGAGCGGCTTTGGTGTGGCGGTCTGACCGTCTTGCAGTCTGATTGGCCATGGTGGCAGCCTGACCGATGTGCGGTAGTACCGGTTTGTAGTTGACGGTAACCATTTTCCAGAGAGGTCTGTGTTGCGTTGCATGAAGGAATTGAGAGTAGTTTGACCGGCCTTTAGTTGGTGGTTAGACCGGCCAACGGTGTAATTGGCTTGTGGTATGGTCAGCCTTTGGCTGGCCAACGGTCTGACCGGCCAGCACATGGAAGTCTGATCGATGGGTGTTGGGCGGTCTGACTAGCTTGGTGGCCACGGTCATATCGATCCCTTGTTTTTGTGCTGAGTTATTTTGGGTGTGTTAGTCACGAGGGATCCATGCAAGTGTGAGTCATGATGTGTCCATGCATATGTTTTGCTAATAAGAGTTAAGTACATGTCATTTGTGTTCAGATCGATTGCTTGTTCTTTGATGTACAAGTGCTTAATGATTGTTACGGTCAGTGACAAGATTGAGGCTACGGAAGGGGTCTTGAGGCCATGGTGTGACGTGTAAGTCTGGATGGAGCATCATCTCAAGTGGAGAAGTACAAGAAAAAGACAAGGATTGTGAAGAGGCAAGTGCATGCATGTAATGTACTAATTAAACTTGTACGTTTCAAGTGGTGACAGTTTTTTTGGAGAAGACGTACGATCTTAACAGCAAGTAATTGGACATCCGGATTATAGTGTGATGTGGCGTGCCATATGACTTAGACATTTCAATTGGTGACGATCTCGGAGCAGGCGTACAATCTTGGTGACTAGGCATTTCGGCATCACATCTTCATGAAAACCGGTAGATGGTAATTGAGAAAATTATCCAATACCGAGTGGAGTGGCGGTTTGTAAAATTATGACATTGGCCTAAGTGATTTTGGTCATGTCTTTGATGATGGAGTGTCTTGTCGAGCTATAAAAGTCACATTTTAAAAAATGTGTGTGAATGTAAAGTCTGTTTGTGTGTAACTCTGTGTGAGAATAAGCCTATTTGTAAATGGTGTGATTCACTAAAAGTATGCAGGTTTCTAGGGTTAAGGGGGAGGTGAGAGCCTTCACTATATAAGCCCTTATACATGTTAAGAGATGGATTAAGAAAAGTGGAGAGAGATTAGGGTTTACTTTGTGTGAAGACTTTTGTGTGTGTGCTTTAGACTTAGAACTTTACCATCTATGAGCAAGTGATTATAAAACATTCATCTCCAAGTGAAATGAACATCCAAAGTTAGCCCAAATAAATTGTGCCATGGATCATTTATTGTGTTTTTTATTTGCTTAACTTTTTTTGTTTGGATTTCTCTCTTCTTGATTTTTCTTGCTGCCAAAGACGTCTAAAAGGTGGAGATATCTCTTAGAGATTAGATCACATCTATCTAGACACTTTTTAGGGAGAGTTCTTGAATTTGTCCGATTTTTCTCAAGAGAGAGGTGATGTTGGGATTCTGCTCTAATAAGTGATTTGGCTTGAGTTCATACTGTTATCTAACTTGTTATGACATGTGAAAACCCACTTAAAGTTATCTAGAATTCACAAGCAAGAGTAGATCAAGTTTTCTCTCTTTTGCTCAGTTTTGGTGGAACATTCTTTGTTTTGGATAAAAGTCAGAATTTTGGCATCGATCTTCACGATCCATGATTGGAATAGATTTCTAACATCCTAGAGGTCTTGTGTAAAATTCCACTATGTTTGGGTCATGTGTAGTGCAGTCTACACTGTTTCTCAGTGAGTGGCCAGATCGCAAGGAACCGAGTGGTTAGACCGGTTGAAATAGAAGTCTTAGGCCATCTTTGTGATCCTTAGTTTTGATGAGCTTGTGAGTTTCTATTTTCACTGTGTAGAGTTGTTAATACTTGAGAAAAAATTTTAAAATAGTCATTCACTCTTCTCTAACTCGTCATGCTGATCCTACACTATGGAATTTCGTCATTTGCCAATGGAAAGTAATAGGTAGGACAGACAGATACACGCGTGCATCACAAATTACATGTATAATAATAGTATATGCGCTGCTGTGACGCATTGGGGCTGTTTGGGCAGGCTATGTTATATATTCATTAGCTATTAATTTCAATAGTATGTACCTTTTGATTGACTAATAGGAATGCCATCATACGCGCGATCATTTTCATCATCTCTTGCCTACTTCAATTTCGTTCATTTTGGCGATAAACAATCTTGCGTGTCCCCACCGAAGTTAGGTTGCTTACGCTCGACATTTACACCAAGTCCTACGACATGTGTTCAAACCAGCTCTATGTATTTTTTGAAATCAACGAAGTGATATATCTTGGAAATCTGAGCACCGATATTAATTAATAAAGCTTGTTGATGGATTGAAATCACGAATACAATTCAAAAAAAATGTTTACGTACGTGAGGGAAATTAGTTCTCCATGCTGGCCCCCTAGCTCATGTGTTTGTTGAAGTGATGTGCTGTGCGCATGCACGAGCAGCTGATCGAACTCTCCCATTGACAAATAGGAAAAGTTAGCTAGGCATGCATGGACAAAGTTGAGGGTGACTTAAGCTTGAGCCACTAGTTGTTTTGCTTGGTGGGGATCAATAGATAGCATGCATCACCATTGACTTTCTAATGCACTCTTCTTTTTTGTTTATGACTTCTTTCAAATAAACAAACAAACAAACATAGTGACTTCTTTATCATCTTTTTGAAACAGTTTATCGGGACAGTCTTTTTAAAATAGCTTATCAGTTTATCGATATTCAATTTATTCGCATAAACCATTAGCAGCAGCCATAAGCCGCAGCGGAAAAGAACCCTGTTGGATGGGATTGGATATTTGGATTTGTTGGGTGGGGGTTGTTTGAATGTTTTTAATGGTCATGATATTGCTATCTAGCTAGAGGCAAGAAAGACTTTGGTATATAGCTAGGGAGGGACTACACTCACCCATTGTTGTGGCTCTTGTGTGTCACGCATGATGGAAAAAATGGCATGCATGCAATTGGCAAGAACCCTTATTTCAAAAATAACACGCATTCTTTTTAAGAGAAGCGCCACTAGACATGCTCCTAAAAAAAGGTTACACGCTAGCTACTAGCTAGGTAATCAATTTTTGCACTATATGTATTGCTTGCTAATTAAGCATAGCTACCTTGTGCTAAACATATTGTTATATCTACATCTTAATTTTTAAAGTTATCTTTGAATAAATTGCAATTTTGTTTTGTGAGAAAGAAAATTGGATCGTTTGAAGCTGGAGTTGGAACTCATTTCGTTCCATCACTACCCGGAGTTGGAACTCATTTCGTTCCATCACTACCCGGAGTTGGAACTCATTTCGTTCCATCACTATCTTTTGGGAAAGGTATGGCCATATATACTCTTTAATATTAATTTGCATATGGGCATTAATCAGCCAGAGGACGTACGTATCCAATCTGTTGACTTGAATATTTCCACGCGATTATATGACCGAAGAATTATTAATTTAGGTGATTATACGAACGTTGGTACGTGAATGAGCGAACTCTTCAGATACTGTAATGTAATATAGTTAAAACGAAAGAGTGATATTGAAACTTGACCATTATTATTACTTTATTAGTATCTCCTTACATGTCTATGCTCAAATTAACCCACCTGATCTGATCTGGACTTCCATGCTTGTTTGAAATATGGCAATTTCGACACATTTGGGTTTCGGCTTATTAATTTAATAAATAGTAATGTCTAAGAGAAGCTAAAAGCCGTTGAAAACAAGACATTCGTCATAATTTGACATAAATTTTTGTAAGGGACAACGCATTTCTTCGAAACTTCCTACTAATTAAAATGTTTCATTTCAAACGAGGACTTAATATTCGTCCTCCAAACAAAACATGTACTCCTTTTTTTTAAGGACCGACAAGGTTGGGTATTTCTTATTTTGTTGCTGTTGTTGCTGGAATGAAGAGGAAGAAGAGCCGAAGACGAGATCAGATCAGGAGATAGAAATGGCCCTGGTAAACATATGGACAATGAATTCCTGACGATGCGAAGCCCAGGCTTTCGATCAATTGTTGTCTGGGCGGTACCTCTACTTGAGCCCAAAGGGCCAAGCCCATTTGTCTTGGGCCCAATCTAATCGATATACACGTACGTCTCTCTTTCCCTGTACCGTCTGAAAGTCCCATGACATCACGCGCCCAATCACATCGCGCCACGGCAGCATTAACGCGTTTTCGGAATTCTCTCCGAAAGTGACGGCTTCTTTGGATTCCTTTTTGTGTTGTAAATTATATTATTACAGTAAAATCGGAAATGGAGGGAAATGGAGGAATATCCACCAGCGGATGCCTTCTCCACGTGGCATGGGAGACGGCCCGACGAGCCCCTCAGGACCTCCCGAGGACGACCCGCGCGCCGCGAGCCTCGCGCCCGCGCGCGCCGCCGCCTATCGTAGAATTCGAGCCTCAAACATGTGGGCTCGCTCAGCGGCCAGGCCGCCTCCCACGAGTCCGCGCGCGCGGCCGAGGCAATGCGAGGCGCCCGTTGCTATCGCGGCGGCGGCACTGCTGGCGCCACTCCAGCGGGCGTACACTCCAATTTCTTTAGGTGCCAGCCTTGGTGCATAGAAACTCCCCGGTAACAATAAGATGTTTTATATAGTCTGTTTGGTTTTTTATGACCTTCAATATAACACTTTAACTATAATTTATTATCATAATATATATGTATATATATTACAAAAGTATTTTACAAGACAAATCTAATAGTACTATTTTTTGTAGTCAATTTATATATTTTAACATATATTAATAGTCAAAACTTGATAACTTTATTCGTACGGAACCTACGATGACCTATATTTTAGGACTTAGAGAGTATAAGGTAATAGGGAGACAAAGTGTCTTGGATGCTACCCTTCAAACGTTGAGGAAATGGTATCAGTCTCACAGACTATCTGCATGTTTGGAGGCTGCCTCCAAGCTTGTTAGGTCTACCCCACAAAGAGAAAGGCTAGAGGAATACAGATGAGAGAGAAATTATTTTTGTTTTTAACTTATTCATTTATAGATCTCACCTTGGAGACAACCGAATGTGCTAGATATTGCAAGAAATTTACTAAGCTTGGAGGCCACCAGTGGACCCCAACTTAGAGGTTGTGTAACCTACAAACACTGTGGATGCCCTTAGTGGTGGAGCTACTGCCCAGCGACCTCGGGCGGTTGCTCAAATTTGTCGTAAAAACGTAGTGGAATTTCTCTACAAATCATGGAGTTGAAGATAATATTATCTCAAGCAAACATTTACCATAATTTGGTTTGCACAGACTTTAAAAAAAATCCTAACTTCACCACTAGATGCCCTAAAATCGGTATCATTTGTTCGAGATGGAGTCTAGGTTTTTCTAAAGCGAAAAGTGCTTGAATTGATTGAATCCGTCTCTTACCCTTAGTTGACTATATAGGATTATCGCTAGAGGCGTTGCTCTGAATAGCCTGGTGATTGCCAAATTCGAGCATCAATCAAGAGACTAGAGTGAATGAACTTTCGTGTACGATACCCACATGAAGTAGGAGAAGATGCTCACCACAAATTAAATTTATATTCTCTGGAAGAAGATCACTTGGCTCAAGTTAGACTAACCTCTCCATTCCTCGAGCAACCCAGTTTTTATAAATCACTTCTATTAGTCATTACCTTTTGTGTTTATATATTGTAACATACTTTATATTTTATTATAACACAATTCCGTAAATCGCATGATGATGCAAATGTTGTAGTACCTTTTATTTCACCGTCTTTTTTATATAATGCATTATTATTCATCATCTACAACAACAAACTATTAGCAATAGTCAATATGAACATGTCCAAGTTTCACCCGAAAATTTTCAAATCATTGTGAAAACCGAATTATTTATTTAAAGAAAAAAGTCCATATAATATCCTGAACTTTGCTCAAAAATCTGTCCAGCACCCTGAAAAACTGGACATTTGACCTCTCGAACTTTGCAATCTAATTCAAATAACATCCTGACATGGTTTTCGGATTGTGGTATTGCCCATGTGGCGCGATGAGTGAACGATTTTATCATGTAGGATGATATACTAGTAAGTTTATGTGAATGATAGGTGGGACTCATAGGGCCTTCTCTCCTAAATTGAAACAGAGAGGAGAGAATTACAAAGGACGATGACTATGAAAGCACGACTAGAAGCTCAATGAGGGAGAACACCTTGCAGGCTCCATATATTATTCACCCAACTTAAACAACATATCATCCTACGCGACAAAACACCTACTTGTCGTGCACGTGGTCAATACCACAATGCGAACTAGGTCAATGTGTTATTTAAACCGGATTACAAAGTTTGGATGGTCAAATGTTTGGTTTTATAGTTCGAGATGCTGAATAGACTTTCAATCAAAATTTAAGGTGTTATATAGACTTATTCTTTCTTTAAATTTGGGTGGAATTCCTATATTCCAAATCAACCCTGCATACAGAGACTGACAGGCGGGCCGCAAATTCCATTTTCCCCGGTGGTTATCTTAATTGTGGTCGCCCCTGGTCCCATAGACGAGACGCGATCGATCAGATGAGAAGATCCTGATGACTCATCATCGGCATTAATAACAGCCTTCTTCTTTGGGTTCGGGCTCGGCTCGTCTTCTTTTCTCATCCAACCTTCGCCTTCCGTTTTCCACTCCACTCCTCTCTCTGCAATCCTCCTCCTCGTCACGATTTACCCGCACCCGTCGCCCACCACCGCCTCCTCCCTCGCCACGGAGCTCTGCTCAGATCCCAATGCCCGCCTCCTCCGACTCCCCCCTCGCCGCCGGCGACGCCTCCTCCCCATCCCCCTCCGCCGCCGCCGCCGCTCCCGATGACGACGACCGCGTCTTTCTCGTCCTCCACCGGTAAAACCCTAAACCTAGCCCTGATCCGGTCCCAGCCCCGGCTGGCGGCGGGTTTCTGATCGGCTGCTGTTGCGATGCGAATGCAGGTGGTGGAGGAAGGCGCAGGAGGGCGCGGGGATCGAGGCGCCTGGGGTGCCCTACGCCGCCGCGCCCGCCGGGCCCACATCTTACGGCATGAAGGTGTTGAGCATGTTCATCTCCGACCAGGCCTTCACCCTCCGCCGCGCCGACGACCTCCTCCAGGCCGACGCCGCCGCGGGCGCGGGCGCGGGAGGGGGTCAGGCGAAGAGCTACGCGCTCGTCGCGGCCGACCTGTTCGAGAGGGCACGCGCCTGGTGAGAAAATCCATTCTCTGGCTGGCTCGCGAGATTTTGATCGTGCTGTGTGCTGGTTAGTCATGAGTAATGCCTAGGATCAAATCAAACTCCGATGGTTGATGCTTAGCAAAGCAGCGTATGGTCTGTGCTGTAGGTAGAAGCTGCATTGTACTGTTAATCATCTTGCGTGCTTTGGCGAGTATGGCAGTCCTAGATTAAAAGCAGTACAGTTGCTGCTAAAAGTCGAGTAAATTGGCTGAATTAGCCTTCTTTTTTCTTAATGACAATTGCAGCCGGGGTTCTGCCCTGTGTTTCTAAAATAGTGTGTCGGATGGATAATTTAGGGTAACCATATGTTGCGCGCTACTGAACTGTTTTCTGGTACAATGAATGCGCCTAGGCAGATGGATTAATTCGTTGATATTGTCATAACGGCTCGTGCAGTCATGACGCAGATGTCTAGGGGATATTAGCATGTCTAAGCTGATGCAATGTTGAAGTGGCGCTCCTTACGTTACTTGAAGTCTTGATTAGGTTTCTTAGTGACATGCCAACTATAACAGCCTATGAATGATTGGGTGTCAACTGTGATTACTGAAATTGTCAACAGGAAGAGACTATATTATAATTCTAAAAACCATTTAAAAATAAAAATTGTGCAGTTAAGCCTTTAAATCATCATTTCCTAGTTCTTTGGCATCAATTTTGCATGAAGGGGATAATTGTATGTTCTATTTTGACACACTAGTAAAGCTGAGGTTGCCACTGTTTAGCTTGTGTTTGTTGCTAGGATTATTTCCTCTCCAACTTGTCTTGTGGGGAAAAGAAAAAGGCAATCTGCCTGTGGGGTTTGGTGCTGATTTTTTTGTCTAGAGTTTGCTAAATTGAATGCGAGTTCTATTTAGTTTCTAGAACCTGGATAACATTAGTTGGTCCATATAATTGTGTTTGGTCATTCTCAGTTGTGTCTAGTTGTTTGTTTAGACCAAACAGTGGTGATTATATTTTAATAATTGGAGGTCCTGAAATATTGCCAAGTCAACACTTCATTTTATCCACGTGAGTTAGGAATTAGATTTGACACAATGCAATCCAACTTTGCTGGAAACTTTTCCATGAAGCTTGGGTGGAATCATAGCATGTAGTTGCTTCAAATTGTCTTGAATGGATGCATTAAAGCCTGGAGCAAGTCAGAGCAAGAAATCTGGTGTTGCATTGAAGCCTTGAGGAGGTGGATGGATGAGAGCAAGGAACCTTGTGCTGCCTCTGGAAGTGTTTTTGAGTCTCAAAAGTCAAAACCATTTAAAAGTTTCCTTTTGAATACGAGTGAAAAATACTGTGGATGTCAATATCTTGCCGAATGCTGCATTTAAGAGTTAGGAGTTAGGACTAGAGATTATTTAAATATATGCACAGCTGCCAGGTTCAGTTAAGCTTCATTTATTTATGCTCACTGTGATGGTTCTAGTATTTTCTTTTTTTAAGCTTGATTACTTTCTTGATTTTGCCACATAGGCATATTGATTCTGGCAAGTCTGGTGGCAAAGATTCATTGCTTACTGAAGAGGGATCTGTCAATATTTACCCTATAATGCTTAGAGTTTCAGTGACACGAGATTCAAATGCACTAACTGTGAAGATCAGCAAAAAGGTCTGTGTTATGTTCCACACTATCTTCTTGTTGTTGTTTTGAAGAGAGGTTTCTTAACAGTGTAGGTTTACTTCGGTCTTCGGGATCTTGATGTTTTCAAGGATGGATTTTGCTTTAGGATTGTATCTTTGGAATTTTTTAGCTTATCTTTTCATTTTGTTTTTAACGTATCAGGACAACTCAGCTGAGAACTTTAAAAGAGCAAACAAGATTCTGACTGCAGACTCTGAGCCGGTATTTCTCTGATGATCTTTGTCCCAGGTAGTTATGGCAGAATGCTTAATTTCTTTTCATTTCATCACATGCTTATTGTATTTAGGTTCACATATGGGATTTTTCTGGGAGAACAACATTCATATTGATGAATGAGTGGAACCGAATGCCCCAAGATCTGCGATCTTCTGATCAGGAGGTCATTATCTTCTCCATCAAGTCTGCTATCTTACTGCTTATTGCTTCATTACATATAAGATTGTAAAATTAATTGGATGTAACTGTATTGGTCAAAACATTTTATCTGCTAGCTATTGCTTTATCCTTTTCTGTTGCATAAAATGCCAATGATGATTCTTTTCACTGTTTAAGTTCAAAATACCACTCACTGCTGAATGTTTAGTCAGTCAAGGTTCTGAGCTTCTCTTCTTTAGGAGACACATTTAATATGTACCAAATTAGTGCCTCTGTGATTGAATCATGTGTCATGATTCCCTTTTTGTTGATTTAGCTCCTTTACGTCAAATTAGTCGTATCACCCTGAGCATGGATCAACACCATATCACTTCAATCTCTCTCTCTCTAAACCTATAACTTTATTCACGTCCACGTAAAGATTTCTTGAACAGAAGATGCATGATATCTGTAGAGCCCAAACGAAAGGGTTTCCTTTCTTTTTTTGGCTGTATCTGTGTCTTGCTATTTGATCTTTATTTTCTCTTTTACATATCTCTTTTGACTTGCTTAGCACATTAAAGTTATAAATTTTGTAAGCAATGTAATGCGATCTAGTTCCAATGGAAACTACCTTTATATAGCATTATAGCTAGAGCTTGCGCTGTATGTTAGCTTACGTATTCATTATTTTCTTATTTGGTGCTATCGTGGTGTTGGCTTTTAACCATATACTTGCAAATTAGGGGTTGATTATGCTTACCCAACGCCTTCCCCTTCCATCTCCTCCATAGATAAAGAGGTAATGGCACTAGTATTCCTGTCAGTTACTAGAGGTATTCTATCCTTCCTACACCTATTTCGCTATAATAATATTCTTGTCGCACCATCCATAGTATCCTTGTCCTTGCCAATTCACTCGCGACAATAGTTGTTCCTTTGAAACGCCCACGGTTTTTCTCATTGAGGATCTCGGGACGGGATGCAAATGATTCTCTTGTAATCGCGATGGGACCTATACACCTCTCTCTGGCCGCCGCCGACTCGTGGCATCAACGCCTCGGCCATCCACCCCGCCACCTTAGAACGTCTCAACAAACTTCGTCTTTGTTTCTGCAATAAAGTAGACCACTCGCTATGCCACTCATGTCGATGGGCAAGCATACGCGTCTACCCTTCGGATTCTTCGCATTCCATAACTCATGCACCTTTTGCACTTGTTCATTGTGATGTATGGACTTCCCATCAATAGTCCTGTGGTTTTTCATATTACTTGGTCTGTTTGGATGATTTCACTCACTCATCGTTGGTTTTTCCGCTCCGCAACAAATCGACGCTCACCAACACTTAGTTGACACATGCTTTGGAAAGTAAAATCGGTGGTGGATTGATCGTAAACACCGCCAACATCAAATTCCTCGCTGCTCAAGGTACTCACCTTCGCCTCCCGCCCTTACACATCATCCCAAAATGCATTGGTGCATGACTTGTAAGCATGGTAATGGGCTAACAACAAAGTCATGAGCCAAGCTCGCAGCAGTTTCATAATAGTAGGCGGGTTTAAATGGATTTAACTGGAAAGGATGCTTGGTTGGTTTGATTGTACTATCTATTGGGTTCAATTGAGGTGATGTGGGGTTTGACTGAAAAATATATCATCCAACATGTTCTTATCTCTTGTGTTTTCTCGTGGCAAGTCTGGACCATGACTCTTCATAAACTCGGCATGGCCAACCTTGCGCCAAGCCCGGATGTAACTAGTTTTTCTGGCTGGTGGTGTAGTGTTGCGAAGAGGGTTCCTAAGGAAGTGAGAAAAGGCCTTAATTCTCTAATTATCTTGGTTGCTTGGGAACTTTGGAAGCATCGGAATGCTTGTGTTTTTGAAGGAGCAAGGCCGAGATTAGAAGTTGTCCTGCAGGCTATTGAATATGAGAGTAGCCTTTGGTGTCCTGCCGGTGCTTTAGCGCTCCAAGAATTGCTGTTGAGATCACTTGCCCTAGTCAACTAAACCTCTTACTTTTCTGAGGAGCTGGTGATGGTCGTGTTTGTGTTTGTGTGTGTGTTCATGTGTGTTTGTGTGGGTTTTGGAAAAGGCTCTTCGCCTCTTTCCATTGTTTTTCTATCTTCTTAATGAAATGACACGCAGTTCTCCTGCGTAGTTCGAGAAAAAAAGCTAATTCTGGATCCGGCTGATTGGCAACCTTTAGGTTGGCAATAGTCAAAATCTAACCTCGCCCTCTTCTAGAAATGCACAAAATGCTCTCTTGACAAACCCCATTGAGCTCCAGCACGATCCAACCTACTGGCTAAACCGAAACCAACCCAATGTAGATCCATTGCTTTGGACCATCATTTAATCATTTAATGTCCTTGCAAGCGTAGGGTCCACCCCTTTCTAGTACATCTTTCTTCATTTTATAATGTAATTTGGCTGTTCACATATAGTGACTAGATGTTCTGAAGCCAAAATTTGGCTCATAATGAACCTTCAATGTTGGAACGTAACTGCCTTGCCCTAAATTTTTAATCAAGCCCCATCTTATCCAACCCCTTGCGCTCTAACCCATTTCCTTCTGATGCTAGACTGTTTATTTGCAATTGAATTTGGCTCAGGCCTGAGGGTCTTGCTAGCTGGGAAGTCATAACCAGGTCCAACTACTGTATGCAGAGTGCAGACACCCTAAATCATGTAAAAATAAAGTAGTATTGCACATCACTAAAACGTGAGGAACTGGTCTCACTAGAACACCAAACATGAACCTCCAGATGAGGACTGAGCTTTGATCCATCACCAGGACTCATAACAGTAGTTATTACACCAATAAAGATGAGTTGGTTTCTGCTAGCTTATCCATACTGACGTGACCTGACTAAGTTTGGTTAAACACCAGACATTTTTGCCAGTTGTTTGAGGTTGACTAACCTAACTTGCACTAAGGTTCTGAACTGAGCTCCTTAACCACATTTCATTCTTACAAGTTACAACTTATATTTTTCTCATATAATATACTTTTGTAGTATATTTGCTTATACTAAGTTTTGCTTCACATTTTCAGATGCCTCTAGAAATACACTTCTATGATGTGTCTGAACTTATGGCTAATGGTGCTGATGGGAAAAAAGATGAGTTAGCATTAACAATTGGTAGCAAAAGTTTGAGCAACGGCAGCATCATGGACATGGATATGGATTCATTAAGTGGAAGCTGTAAGCAAGTTGGCACTGGTTTAATAGGATTAGACAATCTCGGAAATACATGTTTCATGAACAGTGCAGTCCAGTGCTTGGCTCATACTTCAAAGCTGGTTGACTATTTTCTTGGAGATTACTACAAAGAAATAAACCCTCATAACCCACTGGGCATGAAGGCATGTTGAACTTTCTTTCACAATAAACATACTTTATTTGTTCTTGGAATTTATTATTTTTGTTTCCTTAGGACCTTAACTCAATTGAACAATGTTTCTAAAACAGGGTCAGCTCGCCTGTGCATTTGGAGATTTGTTGAGGAAGCTATGGGCTCTTGACAGAACCCCAGTTTCCCCTTGCCAATTTAAGGCAAAACTTGCACGCTTTGCCCCCCAATTTAGTGGCTTTAACCAACATGATTCACAGGTTAGTTGATTTTATTTTTGAAAAGACACAGATTGGCCTTGCCCCAAACACACACTCTGAAATATTTCTTAAAGTTGTCCCGATTCCATGGTTGGCAATGTATTAGCCACTTAATGCTACCAATACCAGCTTGGCAGCTTCAGAATCATTAGCCTGTACCCCCAAGTTGTGGTGCTACTGTGCTAATCCTATTGATGGTTTGCAATGTCCGAACTTATGGTGTTTTTAAAGGGTCAATTCTATTTCTTGAGATGTCAATTCTTTCTATCTTTCTCTTGCTTTATAGTTATCTAGCATTTTAGCAATAACTTGCATAATTATTTACACCATTTTTTTTAGTACCAATGGAGTGGTTTTTAGATTGCTTTCTGTGCTGTTTGTAGGAGCTTCTTGCTTTCCTATTGGATGGACTACATGAAGATTTGAATCGTGTCAAATGTAAGCCATATTCTGAAGCAAAAGATTCAGATGGCTGTCCAGATGAAGAGGTTGCAGATGAGTACTGGGGCAACCATTTAGCCCGAAATGATTCCATTATAGTTGATATCTGCCAGGTTAGTTTTATATGCATGCAATGGCTCTATTTTCTAAGAATGTACTGGCATCCATATCTTGCTATAACAAAGGTTGTTGCTACCCACTTGAATCTTTTCTATATCTTCTATTACCTGTGTAGGGCAATCCATACTACTACTCTTTGGTAGATTTCTTCTATACGTATTACGTACACAAGCATTTTAATAACTCTACTGACATTTACATTAGGGGTGCCGGTGGGGAAACTATGGGTATATGCCACTCAGATCCACACCTATACAGCTGTAATAATTCCTGTGCACAACCAAGTCCCTACCGGTACCCAACTCTGCTTGAACCTTGCATTATCCTTATCCATTATTGAGTGGAAAAATTGCATCCCCCCCCCCCCCCAAAATTGCTTGTGTTACAAAATTTGTAAAAGAAAAAGGAGTTCATGGTTTCATTGGAGCACCCTTCTGCACATGAACACTGCCATATCATGCCAAGTCACCATAAATCACTACACTGGCTACTTGATGGAGCTTTCCATCAAACTGTGTCAATCGCCTCTTGCTGGAGAGTTTAACCCAATCATGCTACTCTCCCCAGTGTTTCAACCTTCATTTGATGGAGCTCCTCAACAAACGTCAGTATGTAGTTATTCGGGTGATGGACATTGTATGGTTGGGACAAATTAAAACGCTTCTTGGACCTGCTTATTGCCCATACCTGATCCATTTATTTAGCGGATTATACTGATGTATATCCGGCATTCTGGTGGATACTGACAGGGTACAGGTAGGACAAATAGACTCCCTTTTCATACCCATGTATTTTGTGTGCTGACACTGATATATCCATACCCATTATTTGCATGGTGGTTGGGGACTCGGGGTGGTACAATGTGGGTAGTGAATAATTGGTTTTTCTGGTTAATTTATCTTACATGCTTTTATCTTCTATTGATTATTTTTGTTGCTTCATTGACAGGGCCAATACAAGTCAACATTAGTTTGCCCCGTTTGCAGGAAAGTGTCTGTAACATTTGACCCGTTTATGTATTTATCTTTGCCCCTGCCTTCAACAACAATGAGAACAATGACCATAACAGTCTTTAGTACTGATGGCATTACCGGGCCGTCTCCTTACACTATCAGTGTGCCAAAATCTGGAGATACTAAGACCCTTATCAGTGCATTAAGCAATGCTTGTTCGCTGAGAGACGATGAGTGCCTCCTGGTTGCTGAGGTTTTCCTTCTTCCTGCATTATCATTCTTGTTTTGAAAGCTACCAAATATGCCCTGCATATTTCCTTATTGTTTGATGTTAACCGTGTAGGTCTACAATAGTTCCATTATCCGGTACTTGGAGGAACCTTCTGAAGTCATCTCCTTGATCAGAGATGGAGATCGTTTGGTTGCTTATCGACTTCCAAAAGACAATGAAGATGCTCCTATAGTGGTTTTCAGAAACCAACGTATGGAGTAAGTACAATCTGCTCCTTTTTTATGTTGTGTGGATCTAGCTGTCAAAGTTGACATCGAATATCTACTATCAAAGTTGGATAGTTGAAACTAAATCTGCACCTTCATATTCTGTTTTTTCGTAGGTTCTCTTTTTTTTTCTAGTTGAGAATTACAGAGAGAACTCTCCTTACGATGAAAATCGTCTTTTAGTTTTGGCAGGAAGTCTTGGAAGACTTTTGGCACTCCTCTTGTGTCAAGTCTTCCCAGCACAGTCAATGGGAGTACTATCTGCAACCTTTTCCTAAAGGTTCTGACTCCATTCCGAGTATCGAAAGATGATATTTCAGATGCTGATCAAATGATCTGCGAAAGCAGTCTTGTAAATGAAACTGCAGACATAGATATGAGCTCTGATGCTGCAGAGTGCACCAGCATAAACAATAATGCTTGTGAGGACAAAATAATGACTGAATATGGCATGGAGTTTTACTTGATTAATGAGAGGTTTCCAGAACAGCGCTCGAAGATTGAAATGGATCATCCTGTTACACTTACTGGTTTGCAGAAGCGTCTGCATGTGGTTGTGTGTTGGCAGGACAATGGACTTGAGCAATACAATCTTGGTTCTTTGGACTCTCTTCCAGAGATTTACAAGGCCGTGCTATTTGCAAGGAGACCACAGGACACCTGTTCTCTATATGCATGTCTTGAAGCTTTTATAAAGGAGGAACCATTAGGCCCAGAGGACATGTGGTAAAAAAAATTCATCGTTGTTGTTTTCTATCATAGTGCACTAATAATCCCTTGCATAGTATGTCCCCAAAAAATTTTCTTTTTCTTTTTGAGAAATGGTAGAAATGATGATGTTGGAGGATGGACAGTGAAATTTACAGACAATACACTCAGTAAAGTTTATTCCTCCTGCCCTTTTGAAGCTTTGAATGTTTGTAAATTTCCTCTTTTTGTTTCACAGGTATTGCCCAGGCTGTAAAGAGCATCGGCAAGCTAGTAAGAAGTTAGACCTGTGGAGGTTACCAGAAATCCTTATAATACATTTAAAAGATTTTCATATAGTCGGTTTACAAAAAACAAGCTAGAGACATTTGTGGACTTCCCGGTTCATGATCTTGACCTTTTAAAGTATATCGGTGACAGAAGCCAACAGATGTCCAACCACTATCAACTGTATGCTATTAGTAATCACTATGGAAGCATGGGAGGTGGTCATTATACTGCATATGTTTATGTAAGTGTAATTTTCCTCGCTGACCTGTATTATTATTCTCTGCACATGCTTAAGCGACATGTATGCAACTGGTTTACATCATCGACAGACTCATGTATTTTGTTCTCTCTTTGTGTCGCATTTTAAGCTCTTAGCCAGAGAGACTTATGGTGTACTTTTTTTTCTTTGGGTGCAGCATGAAGGGAAGAATGGGTGGTATGACTTTGACGACCGTAATGTGGGTCCTGTAAGTGAGGAAACTATAAAGACATCGGCAGCTTATGTTCTTTTTTATAGGCGGATACAGGATGATAGCTTAGATACAAAAACAAGAGTAGACGATTCTGATTGTACAACATGAGTAGTAGTGCTGGGCTGCTGGCGACTTTTGAGCCTGGACATTGTATAGTTGATTGGCTGGGGGACAGTTCTGCTGCCAAGATCCAATGCAGTTGATTTTTGTTAATATAAGAAAACGACAGCAGCAGCAGCAGCAGCAGCAACCTGTCATTTTGTTGCACGAATGGAAGGTGAAGGAACCGAGATAGTAACAGATGGAACGGAAGAGGTGATTGTTTCCAACATCCTGCTGACTTGAAGATGGATCTGCTTGTTGAAGAATTTGGTACAAAGGCACAGCAGGCAGGCTGGCTGTTGTAGGTTCGTACTATGATATACCATGTGTTTCTCACCCAAGATTTTCTAGGGCTGAGGGGGAGATAGATAATTTATTGTTGTAATTCCCTTGTTTCTCGATAGATAATTTATTGTTGTAATTCCCTTGTTTCTCTTTTTGACATGTCTGCAAACTGGTCCTGCTAAATTTTGGGGCCCGCTCTATCAAGAAAGTCAGCACAAATTTCTCTACAGTTGCTGCAGTCGTCGTTGAGTTTTCTGTCGAGGAAATTAACGTCGTGCTTGTGGAACTGAACGCACTTTGGTGGTCATGCTCGAGAGCACCACCCCAAATTCCAACCCACTATGTTGATGTTCTTACATGCAGGGTTGAGCTTCTTTAGGGCTAAAAGGGACTATGGCTCGCCCCGTTTCGCTATATCTGTCTATAGTATTAGGAGTATTTTTTAGTATCCATTTTAATATATTTGTTTATTAAGAGAATTTACAGTGTAGTTGTAATTTTTCCTCTCTCAACCTCTTCTTAAATACTTGAGAAACTTAGAAAGAGGTTAAATGGTTGTGATATAGGAGTATATATGATCATTTTCCATTAGATATTTCTTATATTTAGTGTTTTTCTAGTCTATGTGTATGGTGATACATGGACAAATATAATGAAATGGAGAGAGCAAGTACTTATTTATACCACTTAAAGGATAGGGGTGGAGCTTTTTCAGGGCCAAATGGCCCCCTCCCTTAGAAAAAAAATTGCCAAATAAGTATTTAGTTATACCACTCAAATTCATACGTTCTTCACTAAAGTATCCTTCTCTATCTAAGTTATTTAAACATATGATGTAAATTGGTCCTTCGTATTTTCCTCGGCGGCCATGGCCTACTTCCCTTATAAACAAATGCTAAATAAGTACCACTTAAATCAATACATTGTTCATTAACGCGAAGTAGTAATGGTAGAGTACCGTCAAAACAGTAATGGTAGATAAGTACAGTATTTACTGTAGAAAAGTACTGTTGCCTAACAATGTTTGTACACTGTAGCGGCTGGTCCGTGCCGTTCTTCCCAAATCGGACGTCTCAGTTTGTACTCGTCACTGTACTGTGCTCTCTACCATTGCCAATGGCTGAGGATGCAATTCCGCCACGGCCCACCTCTCCTAGAAAATATGTTAATAAGTACCTAGTTTTACCACTCAAATTAATACGTTGTTTACTAAAGTAGCTTTCTCTATCTAAATTATTTAAGCATATGATGTTAAATTAGCTGTAGCAGCTGGTCCATGCCGTTCTTCCCAAATCGGACGGCTCAGTTTGTACTCGTCACTACTGTGCTTCTTTGCCATTGCCAATGGCAGAGGATGCGGCCACCGGCCACCTCTCCTAGAAAAAATGTTAAATAAGTACTTAGTTTTACCACTCAAATTAATACGTTGTTTACTAAAGTAGCTTTCTCTATCTAAACTATTTAAGCATATTATGTTAAATTAGCCCTCTGTATTTTCCTCCTAGTCGGTCACTTGGTGAGAGCTTCTATAGCACAAGGGGCCGCCTCTTTAGTGCTGAATTAGATCTTAAGCTACATAGACTATAGTTCGAGATCTAAAAACAGAAGCCATAAAGATCCAGTTGAAAAATCATAAAAAAAAACTTCAGACTAATAACAGCTAGCTTACCCCAGTCCTTGGCCGAATTGATTTCAAAACGTTACACGATATGGATTGTATCGGAATGAACCATTTCAAGAATCAAACAGATATGACATCCGGAACAGTATTGACAAGTATGACTGGATTTGACTGGAGCTTTTGACTTTTGGCTGAACTGATTTCATGGATTTCACATTGAAGAAAATACAAGAAAAAATGACATAACTTTATTTCGATGTATTTTCGGTTTTTCATCTTCAAGGATGTACAATAAATCACAAAAATAATAAAAACCAAAAAAACGTTTCTAGAAACCGCTTCCACAAATAACACGTGATTCGGACCGGGAAGCCAAGGCCGTGGCTTTACACGCTGTCACGCTGATGTAAGTGTGCGCTGCGCGAAAGGCCTGCGTGGAAATTGGAGAGCTAGTGGAGGCCCGCACTGTGCCGCGGTTAGCACAAAATCTGGCCAGGGAGCAGTAACAGTGGAGACGTCAACAGCAACGGCGACGTGACCCATCCCAGAACGGGAAAAAAAGGCAAAAGGCATCGCATCGCAGCTTCCTTCTCCTTCTCTCTCTCTCTCTCTCTCTCCCGCTGTCACGCACGCGCGCCTGAGTGAATCCTGGTTGATGCGCGCGATGCTGATAGATTGCAGGTTCCAGCGAGTTTCCCGTGTCGTGCTAGAGGCGAGAGGCCATGGGAGATGATACGCTTTGATTTGGGCACTATACTCATCAAATCCAAAACAGTGCAGCTGACAGATACATGCATACACGTAGCAATACAGTACAAGGTAGGAGATTTTTTTTTTAGGTGCGAGGAGGACGTACACAACACGTTCACGTACGTATGTGCTTACTGCACACGCTAAATTTTTTTTTCTTGCTTAAACCTAATCAACCATTAATCTCGCTACGCCGCCGCCTCTGGTACGCTTGCACGCCACCACATTTTTGGCGCTGGCCTTCTTACACGCCGCCGGCTCTCTAACTTTCCGGTGCCTCTAGGGCTTGGCCCCCGCCTTTCGCACCCTGCCACTGCCTCTTGTGTGTTACTGTCGTTCGTACATCGTCACCGGTGTCTGACACTTAGCCGGCATCACTTGTGGGATGTGTGCCTATGCTATGTCCATCAGCAGGGTAAAGGGATGAATCCAATAGCCCTGGGCTCGCACAACTCTGTCTCTGAAATCTGAATCATCCAAGACCTCCGGTGCTGTTCGTTATCAGCCACGTCCAGTCTCGTTTCCCATCACCGTTTGCTTGGCATCACCTGGCCAAGCCACACAACAGCTCACAAAATGCATTCGTTCATTCATCCCAAAAATTTCATTCATTTCAAATTGAAATAGCAGCAAACGATACATAGTTTTGGAAATTCCAGAGAAATCATGACAACACATCTCCAATTTGATGATATATGTTCTTTTGCGTCGTAACACAGTGATTGAATTGGTAGCACTCTCCATAAAGCAATGTCTTGATTCGTTTGCTATTAGTGCTTGTTTAATTGGGAATCACCATATAAATATTGAACTCATAATCTTGAAGTGAGTAGCGCTTGATTGCTTGGAGTAGATTGATCTAATTTGGTCTTGATCCTAAATCATCTGACTACAAGCGGGTGAACTACATCCAAATGCGAGGCGGCGCACGGTGCACCAGGGTGGCGGAGGAAGGCACGAAGTTGAAGGCGTTGGACTCCGAGCATGTGACACGGCGGAGCACAAAGAGGACGCCGATCAGGAAGCTCCGTAGGCAGGTGGCGTCCAGCGTCATCGCGATGTGATGTGGATCATCGGCGCACCCAGGAGCAGCAACCCCTCTAGCGCCTCCCAAAAATCCAGCAGCTTCCCGCGGGCAGCCCCCCGCCGACCACCACCGTAGCGTCAGGGGCGAAGCCCAATAGAGACCCGTGGGTGCCCAGCACCCCCCTCATTTCCAGAATTTCTTAAGGATTGAAAAATTTAGCCCTATAGGCACCCCGCATGGCCCAAGATGAGGCACCCCCACCAGGCCGGCAGCCCAACAAGCCCACTGCGCCACCACGTTTCAGAAGTTGTGCACCCCCACCCATTTGCTCTTAGCTTCGCCACTGCGTAGCGAGAGGATCGCGGCAAGGATGTCGGACAGACACCATATTTCATTTACAATTTTGCTCTTTGAAAAAATCTACTGTTAGTAACATAGATGATAGTATAACTAAATTATATCTAATCTGAATTATTAGATCGTAAAAATTAAGTGAGTCATATTTATTGTAAGTTATGATGAAAAAAAACTGTATTTCAGAGCCCTTCCGGCACCTACAGGGTTATGCTATCATATGGCTAGTCAAGTCGCCACGTCAAGCTTTTCTCGATCTCATCGTAGACCCATGCATCACAGTCAGCTCCCTGGTGCTTCCTAGTGTACAGTTTGCCATGGCATCTGCTAGTGGCTGGTGGTTGCCATCTCCATCGATCATCGTCAACTCGATACATCACGGTGCTCATTGGTCATTAATTAGGTCAGGTGGCCCACTTATAGTAGGGGACACCTCCCTCGCTCTGTTATAAAATTTGTGCCATTTGTGAGATATTTCCCGATATTTATGCCAACATTTTCCCGATATTTCCTGTCCCATGCATGCAAAAATATGTACGTACTCTACGAAACACGGGAATTTTCTGACACGAGAATCGAACTATTTCCTGTGTGATTAATTACCGTGAACTTATTGGCTAATTAATTAATCGACATCCTAGATTTCAATGGCGAATCCAGGACTCAATGCCCGGCTGCTGGGTCAACTGGCTAGCTCCTTTAATTTAAAATGTTTGGATTACATATGCTTCTACGTGAACAAAAAATAATAGAAATAAAAGGCACTTTGCATAAACCTGTGGGGTCATCAGGATGTTACAAGGATCCGCCACTGGCTAGCTACCTCCGGGCTGCAATTGACATTTGCGGTGTATCCATGGAAACTCCGTTCGAGGTATCGTTTTCGGCGTAACATCACAGTATATATGACAAATCTCATCTTGTATAAGATGCCGAGTACAAGCGCATAATAAAAGACGCATGCAGCACTTGCACCAATAATAACGTCCATTTCTGAACCAACTACTAGTAATCTCGTTTGCTGGTAGAAGCTAGGCTCTGCTTAGCTTCACGCTTATATTTACTTCTGACTTAAAACGTGTGGGTTTCTAATTTTGATTTATTTTAGCTTTTTTGCTCTTTTTATCTTTTCTTTTTTCTCTCTTATTTCTTTGTATTGTTCATGATGTTATAATAGTTTTTTCTTTTTTTCCCTAATTTTTCTAAAAATACTAACAACTGCTATAGAACAATATCAAATATAAGTCAAAAGTCACAGTTAAAAACTTAAACCATAAGCTAATTACAGCACCACCTAAATCTTCGGGCCTAGCTAAATGGGAGTAGTAGTTTGGCGCCATATATACCATAGTTGTCATCATTTAGTACATATGGATCAAGAATAGTCCGGGTCCGATGAAATTAAGGGCACCTTCTGCTCCCTGCATACGTCCACGTTGATCGATCGCTACTTAATTACAAGGTCGAATTCGTCCATCGTGTGTAGATATACCCTCATGTACCAGTAGACACAACCACAGAAATAGACAACACAGATGGTTTAGAACTATCATCACAGACGGTTTCTTTAACCATCTGACTTCATGGGTTAATGATAACAAGGGATTATTCATAGACGATTTTTGAACCATCTGTAAAAACCATATCACAGACGATTCGGAACTAGAACCATCTGTGATTGTCTATTATCATATACAGTTCGAAACTAGAACCGTATGTAATAGTCTGTTATCACATACAGTTCTCGGTAAAAACCGTATGTGATATGCAAGTATCACAGATGGTTGGTATACAAAACCATCTGTGATACTTCCCATTATAAATGGTTCATAGATGGAACCATTTGTGATGTGCGAGTATTCATATACGGTTTTTGGTTTGAGCTGTCTGTGATAGTCCTCCACAGACGGTTTATACTATAAAACCATATGTGATAGTTCATTCTATACCTAAAATATTTTCTATTTTTTGGCTAACCTTAGAAAATATTAGTCATGCCCTTTGAAAACAAGCAAATACAGTAGCACATTCCATTTACACTAAGACTAGAATCCACCATTATAACATCACAATATAACGAGCAGGTTACCCATCTAACACAGCAAGAACATGGCAAGAATACATCTTCTAATTCTATAAACCCAACTCTTAAATATGGCAAGAATACAGAATAAGAAGGGATCCTAGCAGACAGTAGAAGCTCAATCGCATTGACGAGACCTCTATGTTGCTTTCGCGGTGCCTTGATGCCCGTAGACTTGTGTGCTATCTACTTTGTAAGGGCCGTTAGGTTCGGAGTCGAGGAGGACAGTGAGGAGGCTGAAGAGACATTGAGCGATGGCTTGGGTGAGTATTTATAGAGGAGGGAGAGGCGGGAGTGGGAAATGTTTTGGCGGAATGGGCACGGGGATGGAGAGGTGGAGATACGATCCGTGGGGTAGGGGTTGATAGGTTTCTATTGGCGGGGATTGGATTGGGGAGGATCGACGGACCCAGCGATCAGAGACATAATTATCACAGACGGTTCTATATACCAAATGTCTGTGAATTATCATATAGACAGTTATATATATATATAGGTGCAATGTAAACATCTAGTCATAAAAGATAAAATAATAAAGTTTTATATGATTATATATGCTCGTTTAAAAGCTTTTGACTAGGTCTACAACTTTATAGTTGAGGCAAACCCCAAATTCCGATGGGAAGATCAAAATTTTTGGCAAAAACAGAAACCAAAAACTTGCAACGCAAATTCGTGGCTAAAGATGGCTGATTTTGGGGGGTTTTAGAGGGCGACCAACATCAGCCAATTATTTTTTCGGATCAGACTCATCATTAGCTTTCCAACGAGTATATGAACATCGAAAACAGACACTGTATGCAAAAATTATGACCGTTTTACTAAAGGTGTCTCGAAACGGAATCCCACTTAGACACAAATTCGTATCGGGTTCAAATTGAAACCGTTATATCTTTCAATCCCGTAGGCCAATACTGCTGATTTTTTTTTGTGAAAGTTTATGGCTATATGTAGGACTCCGCCAATTTTCAATGAATTTGGCATGCTTTTTAATTTTTGGGAAGGTAGACATTTTTTTGGGAAGTTCTATACGACATAGATGGTTCTTATTTGAACTATCTGTTATAATTCTAGACATCATAGATAGTTCTTGTTAAGAATCGTCTGTGATAAGACGTCTAGTATAACAATTTTTTGTAGTAGTGAGGTATCATTTTATAATATGTGTAGATTAACTTTTAAAACCTTGATTACCGATGTACACAAAAGTATATCGAACTGTGACATGAAAGCCATTATGTATATGTAGCAGATTTGTCATCAATAGTAGTTCTATATTATTGTATTTTAAATAATTTCTACTAATATATAATTACAAAAAAATAGTCAGAGGTGTGTATTACAAACATGCATGTCAATGTTTGAAACGACGAGAAAAAGTGAACGGAGGTAGTAGCAGCTAGACAACTTCAATTGGTTTACTAGAAATTGATGTCGCAAAACTAACCCTTTTCTTTCAGTTTTCACTGCGCTTTTCTTTCTTTCTTTCTTTTCCGAGGGACCCTGCGCTTTTCAACGTATCGACATCCTGAAAGTTACAGCTATGACAAAGAAGCTACTTGTAGTTTGGGGTCGTGAATGAGATCGATCATTATTTGCATCATATTTACCGCTGACTCGATGTCGATTTTGCCAATATCCTATCTCTCAAGATTCTTTTCTTTTTCTCCGGCTGAGCTTGGGTCCAGGTCAATTATACTTGGTTGTTTGTATGATAATAGTTTCCAACAACGTGCATAACTGTAGGACTGAGTAGGTAACAGAGAGGATGAATGATGTTATCCAAAATTTTTCTCTAAATATTCTTATCCTATTATCTAATAACTACAGAGTTACAAAGAATAGAATCCTCATCCAAAATGTAGAAACAAAACGCTCAAGGAATCAAATTTTGGAAATCGCCAAACCCTTGAGGTCGAACCACTGTTCAGCTGCCGGTCTAAACTCCTTGCGGTCACACCGCTAGAGTTAAGCTGGTCAGACCGGTAGGCTCAAGCCTATCAGATCGCTGGCTAGAGGTCTAACCGCTGGTGTTTAGAAACAACCAACGAACTCCAAAATTAGTGCAACTTCTAAAATACAAGTCCAAATACTATGAAACTTTGTATACACATTGCTTAATATCTTTTAAGCCTTCCATCTATGGATCAAAGAAATCCATGACAAAGTTAAGACCTTTTTGAGATTGAAACAAGATCGCACCAAAACGGAGCAAAATACAAAAACGGTGAATATGACTTGCTTATGAGTAGAGGATGGCTAAGATGGCTCTAGATATATTTCCACATACCATAGTAAGTAAGAATACTGAAGAAATCAAGGCAAAAATCCTCAGAACATGAAATCACATGGAGAGGACAAAATCATGTAAAACCGGATTTCTTCAAGAACTTGCCATCAAAGTGTCTAGATTGGCGCGGATTGATTTCTAAAGGATACCTCCATCTCCTATATGTCCTTGACATAATAAGATTAAGAGGGGGGAGGAAAGAGGAAAAATCAACCAAATCAAGAGCAAATCAATCAACATAAGAGAGAGTTATAGAGATGAAGAAAGATTGATGTATTGTTACTTGGCGATTAAGGTTTTAGAGCTACTCTACATGGAGGACAAAAGAACATACCACAACACTCAGCTTCTCTCAAAGCCCAACCTTAACACTTGTGAACACTTGGTCTCAAAAGAGGATGGTTAACTACAAGTCTCTATCCCAACCCATTAAATAAATACTCAGCCACATCTAACCTTTAGTTGATAATATCCACTTAGTTCAATAGAAAAAACCTAATAACCCCACACACACGAATTTTAACTCACTACACATATGCATGCTTTTAAAAAACACATAAACCCGGATCCGCTAAGTTCTTAGCCTTGATCCATCTTAATCTTCTCATCTTCTCTTTGACCTAAACCATTCTCCTAAGCGCCGTAGTTTTGCTCCAAGGTAGTTTTCGGTATTTTGGTCAAACTACCAAAATACTCTTTTTTGACCCGGTCATCGCCTTCCATTACAAGCTTGCTACGTGTAGATGCACCACTGGTTTGTAATGTGTCGGCAAGTCTCTTCCGTTCTGGGTCTATTGGACTACGCCTCACTTGGACTGACCAAACCACATGGTGTAATCTGCCGTTTGAACTTACCTTTAACATTCCCCGCCTTTCTCGTGCCATGCTTGAGCTCACCACCTCACCCAGCTAGCATTCTCACATTCTGGGCCTCAACTCCTCCATGAGCGTAGCCCTGATCCTCGCCGTTGACTGTGATTGACTCTAAGCAACCCTACACAATGTTTTTTTAGAACACACAAAAGACTTGCGTGTCATTTTATTAATAGAAGAAGAAAGAGTACAACCAATCATCTAACGAAATTGATCAGGTGAGAAAATACAATAGGGCTTGCTTAGGCCTCTTTCCAAATCAGAAACCGGAAAAAGGAAAACATAAGAGACTAAAATAACACCAACAAAAACAACACAGTCATAGTATCCAGCTACAAAGGCAAGAAGCTTTCGCCGAACTCCATAACAACCCTTCTTGCCGAATAACTTCCAAAATATCTTGCAAGGAGCGAAACTTATTATTGGATACTCTTGCATTTCTTTCTTTCCAAATTGTCTAGAAAACTAATATCACTATTGTGTCGAAACCTTTTTTGTGATCCTTTTGAACAACACTTTGAGTAGACAGCCACCATTTTGAAAGTTCAGAGTCTGCAGCTAGCATAATAGCACTACGATTTGTCAGGGAAAAGATAGCAAACCACACCTACCTTGCAACAACACAATTGATTAAGAGATGCTAAATTGTCTTTGGTTATTTTGCACATAGCACGCAGGCCTCAGGATGCGACAATCCTCTATTCTGTAACCGGTCAATAGGCAAACAACATTTAGCACAACTAACCATGCGAAAAATTTACATCGCAATGGAGCTCCAGATTTCCATATCGATTTATAACATGGTAACCTAATGGAAACATGGAAGAAAGCTTTGTACGTTGAACTTGTTGTGTATGAGGAAGACCATTTCCAGATTATTCTATCTTACCTTTCTTCCTGTAGCTATACTTGTGCCACTCGATTCCAAATATGAATATACTCTCTAATCACCACCATGGAAACACTTCCCTATATATCCTTGATTCAAGCATTGTTTGTTAGAGCTTCTTTCACTGTCCTTCTCTCACACACTTTCTTACTCACCAATTTTCAAAGTTTTGGTGCCAAGGTTTTGATTGACAAGCCGTCCAACCAACCATCTGTATAGAATAAAATTGAGCTCCCATCTCCCAGCTTAAAACTAAGAGATACCTCAAACATAGATTGAACAACACGGTCCTGCTGAACTTCCATGTCCAACCAAGTTCTTGTATTATCCGTCCTTTTTAGCCACAACCATCTTATTTGTAGTTCAAACCCCATAATTTGCAAATCTTGAATGCCAAGACCACCAAATTCTAGCGGTCGACAGACCTTATTCCATGCCACCAAGCATTCCCCCTGAACCGAATTCTCACCAGACCATAAGAAGCTTCTTCAATGTTTATCACGAGCCTTCAAAATCCATTTATGAAATTCCATGGCCATCAATTGGTAGACTGGCATAGCCGATAATATCGACTTCACCATCACCAGTCTACCACTCGAAGACAAAATATAACATTTCTATTTTGGAAGTTTTGACACAAACTTGTCAACTATCAGCTGTAAATGGGCCTTTTTTAACTATTTAATTGAGAGAGATAGTTGCAATTAAGAGCAAGGAAAATATGAAATTTGGCAATTCAAACTCTCAACTGCCACCTGCAGGTCATCCTTTGAGCAATAAATTGGTGTTATCGAACATTTATTCATATTTGTATGCAATCTGGAAGTAGTCCCAAATAATTTCATAATCCTTTTAATCTTGTCAAATTCTTTTGGGGATCGTGTGACTAACAACATTACATCACCTGCATAGAAAGAAGCTCTGTACTTGATGGCTCTATGGCCTAGCGGCTGTAACAAATTTTCTATGCTTGCCTTTTGCATAATCTTGTTAAGGACCCCATAACTAGAGTAAACAACATTGGTGACAAAAGGTCACCTTGTCTCAAGCCACGCTCACTATAAATAACTTGCCCTGGCTATCCATTAAGCAATACTTTGGTACTAGCCGAGGATAACAACATCGATATCCACTCTCTCCATCGTGAACCAAATCCTCTATGTTGCAGCACCTCCAAAAAAATGGCCAAGATATAGTATCAAAGGCTTTTGAAATATCCAATTGAATAGCATTCTTGGTTTCTTCATTTGATGACATAATTTAGCTGAGCTCTGAAAATATATGAAATTGTAAAGTATGGATCTTCCTTTAACAAATGCACTTTAGTTAGGATCCACTAGACGATGAAGATACTTAGCTAAATGAGTTGCTAAGATATTACAAAACAACTTGGCGAAGCTATGAATCAAATAAATTGTCCTGAAATCCTTGGCAAGAGGGCATCGATTTTTTTGGGAATTAGAGTGATTAAAGCACTATTTAGCCAGCAAAGATTTCTACCTTGCAAAGAAAAGATAGAATGAGTAGAAAGAACGACATTATTCTTAATCACTAACCATGCTGTTTTGTAGAAAATACCAATAAAACCATCAGGCCCTGGGGCCTTCTCGCTTGCCTGATCCCTAACCACATTCCAAATCTCTTCCTCTGAGAAAGGTTCATCTAAATCACTGAGGTCAACATCTTGCTAGTCTAGGCTTTGTAAATTCACCGTGTGCTCTCTTTGCATAGCGGTGCCAATGATCTTCTGAAAGTGGTCAAACAAAAACAAATCCTTCTGGTCTTCATTATAGATTAACTCTTCTCAAAGATAAATAAACCATTTTTCGGGAACAACTTTTCACAACTTGACGCACGTTAGCAGTAACATATCTCATGCAAAATATAAACCCTGACATAGATCACCCAAACTCATCCATGACTCAAAACCTCAAATCACATAACCTAGCCAAAACTAAACTCTCTATAGCCGGTCTGACCAGAATTCACACTCGGTCAGACCACTAACATACCCTGGTCATACCGAAAATCAAGACTGGTTGACCGGTTGACCTGAGTGTAATTCTAGAAAATCCGACAAATAGCATTTCCAAATTCTGACCTTCCCAAATTGTAATGGTTTATCACAACATATGCTAGGACCCTCTCAAATGGTCCTTCAATCCCCCCTTGATGAACCCGTTGGCAATTTCTCACAAATAAAATTTGGAGGTGGTTTTAAACAATAGAGAGGAAAGAATGCAAGTAAAGCTCCAAATGGTCAAGATATGAATGTAATGAGCTACAAGTGACAAATTGAGGTAGTGGAGGATTGAAGCTACAGAATTTAGCAAGTTTTTCACAAAAAACTTCAAATCTCACTCTAGGTCTATATGAAAGAATAATTGTTCTATTTGACCTTGGTCATGGTGAGAAGAGATCAAAAGATCAAGAGAATCACAACAAAACATTTAAGCTCTAATTTAGTGATATTTTGCATAAAAACTTCAAATCATGCTATAAATATGCATTTTTACTAATCTTTTTTCCCCTTTAACAATGAAATCATCAAAATGTATGGAAGAAGATAGAGAATGAATAACATAAAATAGCTATGTTTTATTCATTTTTAGCATTAGAAGCCATGAAAATTATCCAAAGTGATTTTACAAGTATTATACCAAGCTATATTATGTAAAATAGCTATTTTAGATCATGGCAAACCATATATAGCAAAGCTAAAGTCAAATGAGTAATAATATGAAATTAAATAAATTTTCAGTAGGTCTAGTTGCTCAAGATCATAGTTCAGCCAAAGGTATCCAAAAATGAGCCAAACCATGTTAATAACCTAAATAGAATCAAGAAACTACAATTAAGTTAATTTAAAGAGCTACAAGTTTAATGTTGAATCATTTTGTTCAAGCACTTGAAAGTGAACATAATTATCACATTTAGTACTTGCCAAAATTTATTTTTGGTTTTATCTTAGCAAAGCAAGTCCTATACTAGAAGCCACCCATAACTGCCTCTTAAGTTTCAACCATTTTTATATTTTTGGCATTCTTAGCCATGTGCTAGATCTCAAGTCATACTATGACCATCTCAAGTAAGAAGCTTAAAAGAGTGATCTAGGTCATCCAAAACTCCCCCTGAAATCATGCCTAATGCAATGGTAAGCTGTCTCATTAGAAAGAATTAGTGAGATCCATTTTTCACATAAAAAGATATCATTTTTTATTTTTTTAAGTTAGTTCAAGAACAAAGAGCAAATCTTAACTCAGACTTCAATAAGGAATTAGCATAGCTCGATTCAAGTTCAAAACTCAACTTAGCTTATTTAATATGTCATGAATCATAAGAGGATTACTAGAGCGAAACTAGTCATAATATTCAATTAGACATGATCTAATTCAAGTTTCATTTAATAGAGTTAGCATAGCAAAAGCTAAGCTACCATAGAAGGGCATGATAAATCTAGCAAACTAGCACAAGATATGGCAAAAATATAAATCAAGATATCATGCTATACAAGGATAATAGTCAAAACTGCATGTATTTATATTACACTGCAAATTGCTGAATTTAAAATGCAATATAATACAATAGATGCAAAAGAAGTCAAACTCCCCCTCAAAATAGGCAAATGAGACTAGTAACCCCTAACTCTCACCACAAAAAAGCAAAACAAGAAGAATCAAGAGTCTTAGCAAAAATATCTGTAACATGCTACTTCAACTCTACAAAGTGAAGTACAATATCGCCCTTTTCTATATGATCTCTAAGAAAATGATATCTAGTCCTAGAGTGTTGCACTTGGTTTTCAGAAATGTTTATGGCAATAGTGTTGTCATAGAAGAGAGGAACAATATTGAAGGTTTCTTCAAGAACTTGCCATCCAAAGTGCTTAGATGAGTGAAGATTAATTTTCAGATGATATCTCCATCTCTTATACATCCTTGGCATAATAAGATCAAGAGGGGGAGAGAAAAGAGAAAAACCAATCAAATTAAGAGCAAATTAAATTAATCAACACAGGAGAGAGTCATGGAGATGAACAAAAATTGATGCATTGCTACTTGAATATGAATGTTTTATAACCACTCCACCTAAAGGATAAAAGAGCACACCATAACACTCAACTTCTCTCAAACCCCATCCGTAACACTTGTGAACACTTGGTCTCAAGAGATGATGGTTGGATGATTAACTATAAGTCTCTGTCCCAACCAGTTAAATAGGTAGGCTAGCTATCCACATCTAACCTTTAATTGATACTATCCACGTAGCTCAATGGGGGAAATTCGATAACCCTACACACACATGTTTTAGCTCACTTGCTACACTTATGCACGTTTTTCAAAGCATATAAACCTGAATCCGCTAAATCCTTAGTCTTGATCTATCTTGATCTTCTTAGCTTCTCCTTGACCAAAACCGCTCTCCCAAGTGCCGCTTAAGCACTGCAGTTTTGTTCAAAGGTAGTTTTTGGTATTTTGATCAAACTACCAAAATACACTTTTTGGACCCGGACATCTCCTTTCATTGTAAGCAATCGTCATGCTTGCCATGTGTAGATGCACTACTACCTTGCTACACGTCAGTAAGTCTCTCCTGTTCTGGATACAGCGGATCATGCCTAACTTGGACCAATCAAGCCACATAGTGCAACCCGCTGTTCGAACTTCCCTTTGATATTCCACACCTTTCTCGTGCCCATGCTTGAGCTCACCGCCTCAGCCAGCATCCTCGATAGTTCTGAGTCTTGACTCCTCCATGAGCGTAACTTCGATCCTCCCCCCTTGACCGTGATTGACTCCAAGCGATTCTACACATCTAAAGACAAAGAAATCATTTTCAAATATAAATTCTTCATAAGTTGACCCACGTTAGCAGTGACATGTATTATGCAACATATAAACCCTGACCTAGATCACCTAAACTCATCCCAAGACTCAAGACCTCAAATCACAGAACCTGGCTGAATTTGAACTCTCCCCAGCTAGTCTGACTGGAATTCACACCCGGTCAAACAGTTGACATACCCAGTCAAACCAAAAATCATGACCGGTTCGACCGGCCGACCTGAGTGCAATTCTAGAAAATCTGACAAATAGCATTTCAAAATTCGGACATTCTTAAATTATAATAATTCATCACAATATAGTCTAAAACTCTCTCACATGGTCCTTCAATAACATGTCTATTTTTCATCGAGATCTCTCATCTTATGACTTAGTTCTTCAGTAAGTTGACAGTGTACTAAGATTACCTTAGGTACCCACTGAAAACCCAAGTTGAAACTGTGCGATCCTACCCGCGTCCCACCATCCCGAACACATGGAGGCCCGTATTAATTTCTTAGAATATGTACACGGCGTACGTACTGAAACTGAAACTAAAATCATACCCCACTGAAAACCCACGCGGACATGTATCATCAAGCAAGAACAAATGCCGACGAAATCGGCATTTTAGACTTCATATCATCGTCTAATTAAACAGTGTCCACAATATACTTAATGCGAGTAAATTGAACACACTAAGCAAGCTAGGCAGCAACATGTCCCACATGCCATGCACGGCCCTTCTCCATTGGTTCACCAAAAATAATGCAAGCAAGCATATGATACGTACATACTAGTACAAGCTGGCATGTGTCTAGCTATGGACAAATCGACATGCATATGTGGTAGCCAATAAGCGAAAATCACGTGCGGGCTGTGTGCTTCATTCCCCTTGTGCATGTGTCCTTTCCTTTGCACCCCAGATCAATGTAGGGAAGGAGGCTGTAAAAATACACCGCTGTTGCAGTACTATACATCTAATTAATTAGAGCACAGACAGTGTTACAACGCTATTGAGTTTCGTGTACCAAGTGGTGCATCCAAGGCTAATGCAGATGAATTTTGTTAAGTAATGCCAGGCCTCTTCTTTTCTCCTTCTACGTTTGTCTTTTCTACCATAACTAACTTTTAAACAGAGTGTCTTTTTAAGACGAGGTCTACAAATTAATTGTAGTAGAGACTGTAGCGACTTTATCTATATCGATCAAAACCGCACATGAGTTTCTCTTACTCCATACTCTCTTTTACGAATAGCCAAAAATCACCGACCGCAGCCAAAAGCTATCGGCTGCAGCTAAAATAACATGCCCAGATTTTGTTAAGTAATGCAGATGGTCCGGTTCCCAAATTTTTTTACATAATCAAATTTTAATTCTGAATTACAGTATTATACCTATTTTATTTTTTTAGTTTTGACCATATGTCGCACCATGGTTGGGTAACTTAGGCTAGTCGCCTAACCGTTGGGTGACACGTGGTCAAGTCGCCCAATCATTGAGCGATTTGGCCACTAGTCACCAAGTATTGGTGACTTCGCCCCTAGTCGCCCAACTGTTGGGCGACTAGGGGGTATAACCCCTCGCTGCACACGGCCGTCTGAGCACAATGCTCATTTGCTTCGGCCGCTGAGAGTAGGGGTGGGCAAAATACCCGCTACCCGTTACCCGTACCCGAATTACCTGGACCCGAACCCGAAATACCCGAACCCGAGGTACCCGATCCCAAATTCGGATAGCGATTCGATTATCCGAATTAGTTTGGGTAGTTCGGGTAATATCCCTGCACTGAACTACCCGAATTACCCGAACTACCCGAAATACACTTGAACTTATCACTTTATTACCGCACCGAATTACCCGAACCCGAACCCGAAATTGCTGCTGAAATTCTATGCGGTTGTTGATTTTTGTGAATCGGGTATATCGGTATACCCAACCCGAACCCGACTATCGGGCACCGAATTGCGGGTAGTGTTTTTGGGGCTAATATCGGGTAGCAGTTTTCATTACCCGAATTTCGAATTACCCGAACTACCCGACCCGAAAAAATCGGGTAACCCGAATGCCCAGGCCTAGCTGAGAGAAAAAGAGAGAGGGAGAAGAGAAAGAGAGGAGAGAAGGAGAGGAGGAAAGAAAAGGAGGATGAGAAGAGAGGAGGGTGGAGAGGAGGAAAAAAAGGAGAAGAAGAGAGGAGAGGAAGAGGAGGGAAGAGAGAGGAGGAGGAGAGGGATAGGAAGAGATGATGAGGGATTTGCGCATCAACGATGGTAGGTTTTCTATATTTCTATATATTTATTTTTCAAGCAGGGTAGGATAACAACTGAAATAATTAAATTTGTAGTTTAGAAAGTAACACCAATTTAACTGTTAATAATTGTATTGTCATTTAGATTGTTCTATTGTGCATTTGAAGGCCCTGTTAATTTTGTTAGTCGCTTATAAATTGTAGAAACCCTGCAATAAGTTTTCTTAAATTTTAGAATAATTAATAGCTATTGAAAAATTTAAAACTGTTCGTAACGATTAGAATAGCACACACCAATTTAAAATAGTATGCGACGATTTAAGATTACGCGTAGCGATTAAAATTGTACGCAACAATTTAAATAGCATTTGAATTGTACAAACCCGCAAATGATGAAAATAAAATTCACACATCACACCAGGATGCCTTAGTATAATTAATTTAATTATTATTTAAGATTTACTTTCTATTATATCTGTAAGTAAATCATCACGCGTGTACTAATTACCAAAAAAGAATAGGTAGAAAGATGGAAGAATTTAGTCTAGTGAGCCTAAGGCCTAAAATTATTTAGATAGGTAGATAAATGCGTATACACCAATGAGAAATTAAATAGGCATAATAGCATACGTGAAATCGACTATGAATGATTTGAAGAATTCTTGGAGCTATGCTATTAATAATTGAACCAGTAATTATGTCATAATTGCTAACTTTAAATTGATTTGCAGATATGGTTCGTGAGCTTGGTGGTTCTAACTGGCCTTTTGACTTGCTAGACTGCGCATCAATGCGCAGCACCGTGCGAGCCGTCGTGTCCCGTATCCTAAGGGCGGGGATAAGAAGACCCAGTTAGAGGTGGTCCGTATGTGGACAACCCAACAGGCTTAGAGACTAGACTCATGTTAGAGAGACAGGTTTGTGTACAAAGTATGGCGCATCTTTTTACGATATTTGCACTATGTACATACTTCTATGTGCTTTACAAGCTGAGCGATGTTAGCTTTCTACCTCTTGCATGGATGGTGGAGGCCACCGACAAGGACGTCGCTCTAGTTGAGGAGGCCGTGGAGGTCCAAGCCGGCCCAGAGTAGTCACGAAGGTTCCCATTCGACCGGTCGTTGTTGACAGCTCTGCTGGACCGGTGGCAGCCCAAGATGCACACATTCCACCTCCCATTTGGGGAGATGGCCCCCACTCTACAGGACGTCATGATGCTACTTGACCTGCCTATCGTGGGAGAGGCTGTCTCCCCGGCGGATGTGCCTGCCAACTTGCACGACAACTTGCTGGGTAGGTTTGACGAGGTTCTTTTGGCTGAGGCCGCAGCAGTGTACCATGTCTTCATAGTGTGACAGAAGCATGGCCCCCATGCTGTGGCTTTCGTAGTTCTAGGTACGTATGATATCGATTTTCCTTATTTAGTAATGCACTATCTTTGACATATAACAGGCTTACTATTTTTTCGTTTGTGCACAGGTCGAGCGAATAGACCTAGACGCCAAAGAGTACCAGGTGTTGTGGCACCTCAAGGCGTACTTGCTATGGTTGTTCGGCTGGGTACTGTTTACCAGCAGCCACGGTGACTCCATCTATGTCCACCTCGTGCGATATGCGAAGGCCACTGCTGACGGGGATGTGGTGCACTATAGATGGGGGATCAGCCGTACTTGCCATGACGTATTGCGGCATGTGTGATGCTTACTATAGGATGAGGACGACCCCTACCCTCACAGGCTAACCCCTCTTGTTGTAGCTGTGGTCGTTTGAGCACTTCCTCCTCAGATGGCCGATGCTGCTCGACAGTGGTTTGTACCGCGCAGACATGTACCACGAGGACGCCATGGATCGGCTTACCGTAGGGCCCCTTTGGTGTCGTAGATGGGTATGTACTCTCCTGGAACTTTACTATACGTGTATTATGAGTCATCATTTGTAACCACTGTTCTGTCTCGTAGACACAGTTTGCACACCTACAAGTCACACGTGTGTACGACAAATTCGTCGAGCACCTCGACCGCCTTACCGCTGACAACGTGTGGTGAGAGCCATACTCTAGTCAGGAGATGGTGGACCGTGCCCACGCCAGGCTCTCATCTTTGGCATGTTCGTCGAGGACTATGTGGTGCATAGGGCGATGTGCCAGTTCGGCCTTCGCCAGTTTGTTCTTGTCCCCGTAGGGCATCGGTGCCTGACTTGACACACGCGTGAGCATCGGTGCCTGACTTGACACACGCGTGAGTTACACACAACACATATGCCTATAATTTTTTCTCTGTTCTATTACGATGCCTTCTAATTGCAATTGTACATATCACAGGCACAATATGAGAGGTGGTAGCAGGACGAGCTGGGCCGTGAAGATGGCACCGTGGGTGGTGGTGTGGGCAGAGATACTCTAGGACTTCGTGCATGAGAGCACCATGTATGACCCTAGCATCTACGATGAGTACCTACACTAGTACAATCCATAGACACGTACCAAGCTGGTGTGTGTCGTTGATCCTCCCCCTCTCATGTACCAGCACCAATAGATGCATACCTTGTGCACTTAGCGTGAACTTTGCCCTTGTGGTATGTACTCTCGTGTTCGAAAGTTTCAGGGTACGGTTACCACAATTACTATGTTAACGTTTTTATGTACTTCTTGTAGATGGACATCATTGTCGAGATCGTAAGGGACACTAGGTCGATCATGGACAGGGTCACCCACAATTTGGAGGTGACACGTGATGAGATGCTGCACCTTGTCCATCGGGTCTATGAGAGAGTGAGGCGTGCCCTCGCCCTCTTGTTGTGCATGACGTTCCTGAAGGTGGCCATGTCGACGCACACACCGAGGCTGCCACGTCCTGTAGCTTAGCTAAGTAGCTCCGGAGGGCCACATGACTAACCCTAGGCATTGCTGCCGAGCTAGGCCGGAGGGTTAGCATGGGCACGTACCTGCACACCATCGCTATCATCATCTGTGGACCCCTACCTACCATTAGCAGGGCAGCACACGTTGTTTTGCCAGGGCCGATCCAGGTGGTATGACAGTTGGCTGCATGCTAGGGCCCACGTGGAAGGTATATTTTATCTCTTAAGATTTTTTTGCGTTGATATATTGCACAAATAAACAATACCTATCCTGTAGGTACGATGCACCAGGCAGGAGTTCGGCTATCCCCCCACAAGGATCTCCTGGTGGACATGAGTGACTCCTAGCGGATGACCCAGCTCAGCAGCACGCCTGTTCCCACGTTGCCATAGGTGCAGTCCACCCCTGAGTTGTTGGGAGCACGGGCCAGCAGGCCTCTTAACTGCCTCACACTATCGGGGTGTCAACACCCTGCGTTGAGGAAGGCCAAGCGGGGTCGTACGGGCGGGCACCGACCGGGGGTGGGACGTGGCGACGATAGAGGAGGTTCTACGGGTGGTGTAACTAGTGGTGAGTAGTGGGTCTTCCTCCTAGTTTGTGTATTTTTTTTGTTGTTTACGTATTTTGCTTTGTCTTCCTGCATGTATGAATTCTCTATTGCATCTCAATATCATTTACCTTTCTACTTAGGGAAAATTGAGTATATATGACTGAGTTGAGTGTGCTTTTGTGAAATAGGACCAAGTTATTTGGACTTGTAAATATAGGACTGAGTTCACCACCTTCTTGCAAATATAGGACTTTTCCCATTTTAATTTTATTTCCATTTTTCAGGCATTTTTCTCCACGCGAAATGACTCTTTTGCCCTTCTTCTTCCTCCTTCACGCGCGCCGCCTGCGCGCGCCGCGCCGCTGCCGCTGCCGCTCGCCTCGCCGCCGTTGCTGCGCGCCGCTCCTCGCCCGTCGGCAGCGGGATCTCGGCGGCGGCGAGGAGCGGCGCGCGCGGGCAGCAAGAGGCAGCGGCGGCGCGCGCGCACGGCGAGGCGGCGCGGCAGCTGCGGCGTGGCGAGCGAGGCGGCGCGGCGGTGAGGAGGAAGAAGAAGGGCAAAGAGTCATTTCGCGTGGAGAAAATGCCTGAAAATGGAAATGAAATTAAAATGGGAAAAGTCCTATATTTGCAAGAAGGTGGTGAACTCAGTCCTATATTTACAAGTCCAAATAACTTGATCCTATTTCACAAAAGCACACTCAACTCAGTCCTATATACTCAATTTTCCCTTCTACTTAATAATCCTTGCTACGTCACTCATCCTCACAAAATTCTTCAGAAAATTTATCACACTACAACAACATACAACAATCGCAAAATGTTATTACGAGTCTAACAGATTTCGTACAATTCACAATATATGAAAATAACAAAGGGATCAACCTATATTGTTACAAACAAGATTTGATAAATGTATTACCTATGACAATTGTCATTTACCTTCACAATTATTTCTATCGGATTAATAAAATCATTATATTATTATTGAAAATCGCCCAACTGTTAGGCAACTAGGGTCTTGTTGCCAACCGTTGGGTGACACGTGGCCAAGTCGCCCAACTGTTGGACGACTTAGTCAGTTACCACCCAACGGTTGGGCGACTAACCCTCGACTCAGTTGCCCACATGCATCTATGTCTCTGCATGCGCATACATAGATACAATATTCACAAAAGAATAAAGAAAAAGTTTGTGTACTTGCACTGTTGCACATGTGGGAACTGGAATTTTTTAAAAAATAATTAAATTTTAATTTTAAATTACAGTATTATATCTATTCTTTTACAGTTTTGATCATTTATCAACACATGTACAAAACATATGTACTCCTAGCTTAGATAGTCAATATCCTACTTACTAGCCTACTACTAGTTGCTAGTGTAGTAGTGCGGTGCACTGTGCTTGATTTGATGAAAGCACTAGCTAGCTGCTTCTGTATTTGCAAAGTGCACTTTGTTTTTTTAGCACAATTCGAACGCATACGCACAAACATGACAGCTTACATATATCTATATGGATACATCCAATACACGCTAAAAATAAAATACGAGACATAAGTCTCACAAAGCAGTGGACACATGTTTTGACTGCTGAACACACCGACATGCGCATGCACTCTGTTAACGTTGAGCTCAATGATCCCTTTCTACTTTAGTTTCTTTCTTTGCCTTCTGCCAAGCACGAGTATCTTTTAGATAGGCTCTTTTGTATTCTTCAACTACATATTATGTGCTCATTTGATGGGTTATTAGTGATGTTTGACATGTGTTACATGTATGTGTATGTGCTTATCCTTTTCCTCTCCACGCGTTTCTAATTAAGCTGGATATTTTGGACATAGGAAAAGAAGTTTCTAATGGTTCATGTCCAAGGTCTTCAATAATATATAGCCTACTCCGTTTCTCCTTTTAGTCAAGATGCTCTATCTCCTGTGACTTGGATAGACTTGAGTGTGGCTTGCATGTTGATGTGATTAAGCTTTCACTGCTGAGAATTTGCCATAGCTCATCTAAAAGTAAATTTTTGTGTGGATGTTTAGAAGGCTCCTAAACCCTAATTATAAAGCCTAGCTAGCTAGCTATAGAAGCTAGTACTATATGCACATCATCAATATCTACACATACACACATATATTTTCTAAGGTCACAAAAGAGTGTCATTTTGGACATCAATATAATCCTAAAATACGGCTTTGGCTACTAATTTTTATTATAATATATTTATAAAATATAATAAAATATTAATATTGTAAAAGTATTTTTTGAAACAAATCTATATATACTATTTTTATATATCCATTCTAAATATTCATAAACATATCTATAGCCGAAGTCTACAAAGTTTGACTGCACACCATCCCAAAGCATCGCTCTTTAGATGGAGTAGATCTGTAAATTGACTTTTGTATTCCTGAAGGAACAGAAGCATGTACATGACAATACATTAATTGTTTGACCAATTTCAGGTGCTTCGATTTACCTTTTCATGCGTGGCTAAAACTGAAGGATGTGATCGATGAGTGATCTCAAATAATTAGTGCCATGAGTTGTGATCGATTTGATCTCTTCATCCAATATATATCAACCGTTGACAAGGCCATGGAATGATATGATGCCTAGTCAACCAAGAGAATCTGTAAGTAAATAGTGGAGCTCTGTGTAAGTTCATGTGTGCGTTATACCTCGTAACACGACAAACAGGCCTGAGCATTTGTTATATGACATCCAATAAGTTCAGAAACAGTTAAGCCACACATTAAATAACATAGGCCTTATAAACTATGTGAGCCCACGTGAAGATCATTCTATGGTTCTAATGCATATTTAACTTTAATTTGTAGGTTTTGTTGAAATTTGAGTTTAGTTTTGAAGCTTTTCAATTTTTAGAGTTGCTGTCAGGATTTAACCCATCTGACTGGCCTAGCAACGGTGGTTTGATCAGCCAGGCAACGACGGTCTGACCAGTAGCTATGGAGTGGTCAAACCAGCCTTGTGGCCTTTCGGAAACTAGACACCAAACACTTGTATAGTTGTATTAGAAGATATCTTTGCACTAGGTGTCACTTAATTTGGAACTTTGAGCTAAAATTAGATACAGGTTAACCAAAATTTCGGAGAGAGTATTTTCTGATGCTCTAAAGCGGTCTGACTGGGGTTGGCCCAGTGGTCAGACCGGTCCCTTATTACCAGGGTGTGGCTTGAGGTGTGTTGGGTGATTTGGCCAGCTTGTGGCTGGCGATCATACCGGTCCTAAAGGTTTAGAGCATGTTGTATGTTGAGTTGAGTTGCTTGAATGTGTGCATGGTACGGGAGCGGTTGGATGGTTATGTTGTGTTGCATGATGCATATTTTGACTAATGTGAATAAAGTGTATGAAACTTGGTGTCAGAATCAGATTGCTTGGTCTTTGGGTGCATGTGCAGGTGGCTTAGAGAGTGGTGGTTGTCAATGGCAGTGGACCAGGACTAGGCGGGGGAGTTGAGATCCGTGCAATTGGGTAAGTCCAGGTGAGGCAACATGGCTCAAGCGGGAAGCACAAAAGAGACGAGGATCATGATAAGACGAGTTGATGCATGTGGTGTACCAAGTGACGAGGCCAATGCACGTAGAGATGATTTGGGGAGTCTGAATATGTGAAGACATGACAACTAGTCATGGCACTATGGGTTACATGTCAAAACATGCAAGGATGCTTTGATGGATTGGGTTGTTATTTCGGGCTATTGCGGCCCTTTGGATGAGCTGTTTTGAAAGGCATGCATCTGTGTGTAAAATACAATATGGTGTTGAGTTAATGGGTTAACCCATGTAAGTGGATGAAACACAGCTAGAGTTGCTAGTTAGGATTTCTTGTGAGCCTTCGTATATAAGAAGGGAGAGGTGTTGGCTTAGGGCTAAGCATTAGAGAGTTTTGACTAAGCCTTTGGGAGTTAGGGTTAGAGTTTCTAAGAGGAAAAGTTTGTGTGTGTGCTCCATGGAGAGGGAGATGTATCCTCCAAGAGTGGACTGGTTTTAAACATCTATTTTCAAGTGAAATAAAGATCCAAATTTTGTTCAAGTAAGTTTTGCCATGGATTTCTCCTTGAGTTTTTGATTTGCTTTCTTTTCTTAGTTTGTATTTCCTCTCTCCTTGATCTTGCTAGTTCCCAATGACATGTGTATAATGGAAAAACCTCTTAAATGTTAGATCCTATTCATCTAGGCAACCCTACAGCAAGTTCTTGTTGTTTGCCTCGGTTTATCCGATTTTTGCATAAGCTACCTTATTTTGGGCAAAGTTCAGAACTTCGTTTAGTAGCTTGTCAATCCATTGATGGAATAGGTCCATAGGACCTTGAGGGAGGTATGTTTCAAGTTTCAACTCATTTGGTTGAGTAGATTATAAGTTAAGTCATTTTGAGTTCATGGCAGCGAGCTGTTCTTTGTTCTTGAACAACGAACAGTCAGACCGTCAAGACCCGATCAGACCGGTGTGATGCATGCAGTCAAACTGGTCAGTTAATGCCTTTGCCTGTTTGTTATTTCTTTTATTCCCTTAGCTTCTACTTTGCACTTATTTTTTCTATGCAGCTGATCTAGCTGTTGATAGCTAATTAAGTGAAGAAGATAAAGTGGGTTTATTTTGTAATAGTTGAAAAAGAGTAAAAGATCATTCACCCATCTCTAATATCTGCCATCTGTCATGCAAACGAAAACAAAGGCAAGAGTAAAACATCATTCACCCCTCTCTAATATCTGCCATCTGTCCTGCAAACTAAAACAAAGGCACCTTGACAGAACGATTTCAGCTATAAACTCTACTTTTCGTTTCTTAATTTTTACAATCAAGGGAGTTTTTCTCCTACCACAAATCTCGGAATCAAACCGGCGTGGCCTGTGGCGCAATCAAACCCGCATGGCATGTGGTGCAACCCCACGCTACTAAGAGCTCGCTCAGTTCGGCTGAAAAATGTGGCTTATGGTGAAATTACATTGTAACTCATAATGGCTTATTTAATGTAATTAAATTTAAAAATTTTAAAAATAGAAAAACATGTTAGCCCATCATGGATAATGCAAATGAATACAAAAAAGAATAGCAAAAAAGCTCAAAAAACTAAAAAGCTAGAAAAAAATGAAATTTAAAAATAGTAAAAAATAACGGGCCTAAATCTCTTGAGTGAAAGAAGCACTTAACAAGCATATATACGTGTACTGTGACCGACAAGTTAATACCTGCTCTCTCTCTCTCTCTCTCTCTCTCTCGATTCGCAGCTGAGGTCAAGGGATGTGATATGAGATAAAAATGATTATCAGCATTAACCACACCACGGCCGGGTTCCGTTCAACCAATATCAACGGTCCACAGCACTACAAGAATGATTGGTGTAGGCAGTATGTAGCAGTATGGCTAGTCAACGCCCGGGGGGAGCAATACCTTGCACATTGGCTCCGGTCGATCGTTGATTATTACTTGTCCTCTCAACTCTCACGTCACAAACCTACATCTGAGATCTTGCAACCTGGTTGGCCAGCACAAGCACGTACTACGTGTCAGCCTCCCTTTCATCTCTCCCTCTCTCTCTCTCTCTCTCTCTCTCTCTCTCTCTCTGAATTGAACTTAAATGACAGCATCATGCAAGGACACACTCCAGTTATCGCGTATAGTCGTAGTACTCCATAGTAGTATCCAAGATGCATGCAATCAGCAGGGGTTGAATTAAAATTACACATGCTAGATAGACAGATAGCTGTACGGTGAGTGCATATGGATCGAGTACGATATATATATATTCAGACACGCATGGAGCTAGCTACAGGCATATGCACATGGTCATGCAATTATGTGATTAATTACAATGTCGCTGCCACACATTTATAGCTAGCAGTTATGTGCGTACTGCCGCACTGATTCAATTGGTTTAGTTAGAGCAACTCCAGCAGGGCCGCTACTTGAGCCCTCAAAACTCAAATTTGAGGGTTTGAGCCAAAAAATGAGCTCCAGCAGAGCCCCTACTAGAGCCCTCAAATTTGAGGAGGCCCTCAAATCACCCTCCCACCCCTCATTCCTAGGGGCCCCCTACTCCGGCTCTCATTTTTCAGCTTTCCTCATTTTTTGTGGAACATTTGTGCTTTCAATTTAAATTCAGAACAAATTTGAATTTAAATTTGAATATTCATATTTGAATTCGTATTTGAATTCATATTTAAATTCGGAATAAATTTGAATTTAAATTTGAATATTCGTATTTGAATTCATATTTGAATTCGGAACAAATTTGAATTTAAATTTGAATGTTATGTGATGAACTTTGTGCTTTCAATTTAAATTCAGAACAAATTCGAATTTGAATATTTCGTATTTGAATTCGTATTTGAATATTCGTATTTGAATTCGGAACAAATTTGAATTTAAATTTGAATGTTATGTGATGAACTTTGTGCTTTCAATTTAAATTCGGAACAAATTTGAATTTAAATTTGAATATTCGTATTTGAATTCGGAACAAATTTGAATTTAAATTTGAATGTTATGTGATGAACTTTGTGCTTTCAATTTAAATTCGAAACAAATTTGAATTTAAATTTGAATATTCGTATTTGAATTCATATTTGTGCTTTCAATTTAAATTCGAAATAAATTTGAATTTAAATTTGAATATTCGTATTTGAATTCATATTTGAATTCGGAACAAATTTTAATGTTATGTGATGAACTTTGTGTTTTCAATTTAAATTCAGAACAAATTTGAATTTAAATTTGAATATTCGTATTTGAATTCATATATTTAAATATTGTCCCTCATTGTGAAATCATAAATATTTTATTGTGTATTGTGCTTTTGTCCCATACATATGCATATAGTGTGTGAGGAAATAGAGAGAATTGAGAAGTAGGGGCTCTGTTTTGAGGGCTCCTGCTGGAGTGCAGCCCAGAAAACAGGGCCCTCAAAAGTAGAGAGAGCCCTCAAATAAAAAGTAGGGGCCCTGTTTTGAGGGCTACTGCTGGAGTTGCTCTTAGCAGTTAAGATATATACAATGGTATAGACGATTACTGTTTATAATATTGTCTATGTCATCTATAAATAGCACTAAAAACAGCTTATATAATAATTTATTTTTTTGCATATCTCTATATATAGCTTTTTCATGACATAATATGTTTTGTTTACTGTGTTATAGTCGACTACTACATAATAGACGGCCTAATTCTCTATGCTTCACCTCTCTCCTCCATATTATCTCGTGTTCTACGTGACAATGTTTATAGACAACTGATATCATACCATTCTACATGACTTCACTATGTTCTCAGCTCATCGGCTCAGCTCCATTGATAAGACTAAGGCCCGAGGAACTCTAGTTACTGGCCTCTAGCTATATGGGAGATACATAGTACTAGCACCAGATAAGAGCATACATTCTAAAACGACATCAATTCGGTAGCGATACCTTTTGTTTTGGACATCGATACATTGAACAGCATACATTCTAAAACGACATCAATTTGGTAGCGATACCTTTTGTTTTGGACATCGATACATTGGCAGTACTTTTCTAGTAATATACTGGTAAAAATAGTAAAAATATAATGATATCGTAGTACTTTTGATGGCAAATCAGCTACAAACTTTTATGAATATTAGTTGGTTAGAATTTTAAAATATTGACTGCATGCAATTGTAGGACAACATGTAACAAGGAAAGCTGGTAGCACTTCCACTCGTGAGCTTAAGGTCTTGTTCAAAAGTATTGTGCCTTTTGGCTTTTGGTTGATTGCGAGAGAGGTTGAGGAACTAAGTGATACTCGCATTGAGAAGCTACTTCGTTCAAAACGGCTCCTACAGTAACTTCTATAAACGACTTATAGAAACCAATTTAAGAAGTCATTCTGTTTAAAAACCGACTTGTAAAAGCCAAAAAGTAGAAACCGTTTGGAACAGAATCTAAGGATGTTCGAGTGACGCAGGGTGAAGCCAATATTTAAGGGTTAATTAATTAATCATGCGATATATGTACAATAGATTCCTCAGTTTTTTCGTTACCTTCAATTCGTATCGTCGCGATCACTATATATATCTACCGTGTCATTAAATCAATGGAGAAATCGAAAGAATGGACAGGGCATTAGCGGTTCCCAGCAATTAAGTTAAATCTTTGAGATTTGTCTGCATCAAGACATGTATATGTGCATCATGCCCTCGTCAGCCTGGGCCATGCACTTCATTAATTTGACAACTTGAGCTAACTAACATGTTTAATTTCCTGGCCAACAAAGTGTGGCTGAAGATTATTTTATAGAGTCGTATGCGCAATTAATCGTGCGGGATTTCCGGCTAGTTTGTGGTAATAATGCAAATGCCGTCTCGGAATGGAACGGCGAAGATCGAACACCGTCAACATCGAAGTACCCGACCATTTCAAATCTCAAAAGAATTACGCAATTGACGAAAAAAAATGGAGTAACTCGATCGGAATCGTTTGATAGGAATCGATCAGTGTTGTTTTGTCAAAATGCGAAGGGACTGGACAAGCGTCGTACGTGGCCGAGAGGTCACACACATGACAAGAGATAGGTCGGCAAGGTTGCATGAACTTCGTGTGAAGATCGATCACTTGCCGTTTTTGGGCATGAGTGAAGCGCCAAAGTATTCGTTGGGTGTTCCCTCTCCCAACAATCTTTCTACTTTTGGCTTCCTTCAGTGCAAGAGATTAATTATGATTGTTGGACTGCATCTATGTTAGCACTCTCGACGAGTCTTGATCAACATTGTCATCCACAACATTGGCCACTTAGTCACGGCCAAAAGTTTTTTTTTGACAGGACTACACATGCATCCCCTCTCTTTCGAGTTTTTGGTATTTTTAGCATATTTTGAGACCGTATTTATAAGAATATCAGTATACACTAACAATAGCAAAAATATTCGTTTTGCCGCTCGGTCAACGGGTGGTAGCGCTATGGAGCTGATATCTGGCGAACGATGCCCTGTGGCTATGCGGCAAGCGTCTACCGCTCGGCCACCGTGCGGCCAAGCCGCTGTCGCCCAGCCACCGCGTGGCCAAGGCGGTGTCGCACAGCCACAGGGCGGCAGGGAGCATTACCCGCCCCAATTATCCTTTTTACCACCAATTAAGCAGCCTCTAATCACTTGTCGCACGGTGGTCGAACGGCAAAGTTTGGCACTATGCAGCAAGGGTGGGCCCCATGTTTTTTAGTTACTTCAGTACGCATGCGAACGAATGCAGTGGGCCAAAGGCCATTTGGCTGCTTTGAAAAATAAGTGCTCGTGCATATATGACAAGAGAACAGACCAACGAAAGAGAGGTTGCGTCACATCTGTCTCCCCACACGAAGTTCACTCCTGCCATTATCGGTGCTTCATTAGCACGTTGTGCTCTCGCTCGCGCTATAAATTGCGAGCTCTCTTGCAGTCGCTCTCGCAGTCTCACAATTCTTCGTAGTCGATTAGCAGTCGTATTAGCAAGTAATTCTTGTGTAATACATATATATATATATATATATATATATATATATATATATATATATATATATATATATATATATATATATATATATATATATATATATATTACATATGTACACATATGTGTACGTATGTAATTATTTATTTCATCATAATTTATAATTTGTAATATTGTACTGCCATTATATGTATGTATGTATATATATATATATATATGTGTGTGTGTGTGTGTGTGTGTGTGTGTGTAGATATATATATATGTACATATATGTACACATACAAATATGTACATGTACATACATACATATATATAGGCACACACATATACATACACATATGTACATATACATACATACATAAATATATACATACACACACACAAAATACCTTTTACTCTCGGGTCATTACACCCACCTCTAATATACCACCTAAACAAATTTGAAATACTCTTTTATCACTTTGGATACACTTGTATACTAATTATAAGATACTTCAACGTGAACTACATGAAAAAATTGCAAGAGATTCCATAGTTTTTAGCATATTTTGTAAGTACCTTTGTATTGGCACATAAAAAAGAGTATGTCAAAAAATGTACATATCACCTCTGAAAAATTATTCATACCACCTAGATGCTCTTAAATACTCATATATTACACGTACATACCCTCCGTTACATGAGATACTCCCTACATTGTGAGATACGATATAGCGTGTAATTACACATGGGTGTAGGCTTCATATATACATATATAATTATTTATTTCATCGTAATTTTTAATTTGTAATATTGTACTGCCATTATATGTGTGTGTATGTATGTAGAGAACATATGCAGTGCACTCAGCTGTGTTGTGCACTCATGCACTCGGCCACCATTCGATGTCATGCGCGAACCAGCAGGCCAGATCGAGTCGGGCAGACACAGCTGCAGTGCAGCGTCTGATCGGTCAGGAAGGCCCAAATTCACGCGGCAGCAACGCCCCGTCCATTTTGCAATAATCCCCACCACCACACCCCGCGTGGCCGCGCTCACTCCCCTATCGCGACCCTGAACCCTAAACTCCCTAATGGCGACAACAACGACTCGGTAGCGATGGTAGCACCCGCTCACGCCCGTCTGACCTATGTTGTCGCAGGTGCGTTATGCCCCCAGCGCAAAACTACAAAAGTTGTCTGCAGTAGCTATCTGCATTGGGGCTCACCTCCCCCTCCCCTCTGGTGGTTCGCCCTCCTTCATCCGCACCTCCCCCTCTCTCCAGTGGCTCACCTCCCCGTCCCCTCTGGTGGCTCACCCTCCTCCATTGTGGTCGAAGTGTTGTGGTCAAAGTCTCATGGTCGAAGCGCCATGATCGAAGTCGTGATCAAAGCGTTGTGGTCGAAGCGTCGTGGTTGAAGTGCTGTGGTCAAAGCGTCGTAGTCGAAGTGGCGTGCTCAAAGCACCGTGGTCCAAGCAGTCCCTCCACATTTGAGTCCCCCGTGCTTGCCGTGGCTGGCAGCCAGCGGCAGGAGAGGAGGGAGGGAGCTCCCGGTGCTCGAGTAGGGAACGAATTTGGGAGGCGCACGAGGGACTCAGTTGAGGAGGGAGACAATGGCGCACGTGGGGGTTGATTTTGAGGTGCCGTCATGGCCTACGCCGTCGCAGGGCTGGTCCCTCCTTGCCAGCACTAACACACAAGCCAGTGGAGTCTAGGGTTAGGGATCGCGAAATAGAGGAGGCAGGAGCTCTAGTGGGGAACGGGGTGATTTCGGAGGAGAGGGCATGGGAGGGGCTTCTTGCAAAATAGCGGGGTGTCGCTCGCGCGTGTATTTGGACCGTTCATTCTCGATTGGACAGTGTGTCCTGGGGTGGCCGCCCGCCTCAATCTTGAGCGTTGGTTGGCATCCGGACAGCCTGGATGGCATGAGTGCATGACTGCATGGCTGCAATGAGTGCACAACAAACGCCCCCATATATGTGTGTGTGTGTGTGTGTGTGTATATATATATATATATGTGTGTGTGTGTGTGTGTGTGTGTGTGTGTGTGTGTGTGTGTATGTACATATACATATATATATACACACATACATACATACATACATATAATATACATGTATATGTACATGTACATACATATGTATATTAACATATATATGTATGTACATATGTATACATATATGTACATATATATACATGTACATACATGTATGTATGTACGTACGTATATATATACATGTACATACATGTATATATGCATGCATGTATGTATATGTGTGTACATATAAGTATGTCTTTACTAAAGCTTCTTGAAGAGTTCTATGATGAGAACCACCAGTGCCAGTCGTGGATCGCGTGTGATGCGGATAGCCCCCCGCCCTTCAAGCTGCGGGGAGGGATGGATCATTGGGAGCTGGACTATCGCTACGTCCCAATCCTGTAGGCCACGGGCTTGTTGCCCTTTGTGAGGCTGCTCTCCATCGAACGCCAGTTCACCCTGGACGGCAGCCTCCCCGAGTGGATGGTGCCTGCAGTTGTTAATGTACCTAGGGGTGCAAATGGAGTAGATAATTTTTGTCTGACCAACTGATCGAAGGCCCACGGAATGAATACAAAAGGCGTAATGGGTATCTGATATTATCTATATCCGACTCTAACTCCAAGAAATAATACAAAATGAGTCATATCCATCCGTATATATCCGTATGTCAAGTGATATGAGTAAGTCTGTTGTAACTTCACTTAAGAACAAGATGATAGATAGGCGGATTGCCACATCTAAACGTGGGAAATATTGAGTACTCTTCCTTTGATATCTCGGTGATTAGTCTCTCTGTGTTCGCTCTGATTGCCCCCTACTGTTCAACTTCCTGTGTAGGGGTGCACAAGAAACATATAATTTTCATCCAACCGACCGTCCAAAGGCTTGTAGAGCAAATATAGAATAGAGAAATAGGTATCTGGTACTATTCGCATCTAACTCCAATAAAAAAGTGGAATAGGATACAGGATAAGTAATATATGTCTGTATCCGTTCCGATTGCACCTCTAAACATGTCGCCTGCATCTCATGCATTTGGATGGCTTTTGTGTAGTGTCTCTTCCAATGTCATGCATTCGAGTGGATGGATAGATGGATATCTAAGCTAACGAGCTATATAACCATGAGTTTGACACAGACACTACACAAAAGTAGGGTTGCTAATGGGCCAAAGCCCAGCACAATCCTGGACCAAGCCTGAAATTCGGTTTATTTGATCCAATCTAGTCTGAGCCCAAACTAAATAAGCCTAGGTCCAATCCAAGCCACAAAAGGGCTTAGGCTATGATCCAAACTAGAGCATGCACCTAGCCCAAGCAAGAAGAGAGAGAAGGAGATAGACGACCTGCTATTGCCGCCACACTTCGGTGGAGGTGGCAACGGTGAAGGCGGCAGTGGAGACGGGAGTGGGTTCATCGACGCCAGCAGTGTGGACAGGCTGCACCACACCCCTCCTCCCCTGATCGCCATGTCTAGATCTGGCCAGAGAAGGAGATGAGGAAGAAAGCATGGATTAGATCTAGCAGGATCCCGCTGGATCTAGCCATGTGGTGGTAGGCGACGGCAGTGAGGACGGGCGGAGGCGGTGGGGAAGAGGATGTTGTCGGTAAGGTTCTTGCTGGATCTGGCCATGGTGGCGACATTGAGAGAACGGGGATGGCGATAGATGAGGAGGAGCAGGACAGCGGGGAAGATGCTAGCATCGGTGAGGCTTCGTGTCAGGATAGCCGGTGAGGGAGAGCAGAGGTGGCGAGGAAGAGGCTGGTGTCGACAAGGCTTCGCGTCGCGGCGGCGGTGAGGGAGAGTGGGGGCGACGGGGAAGTGGCTGGCGCTAGCCGTGAAAAGATGCAATCGGGGGTGCTCTATGTAGTCAATTCCTCTATTGGGGCGATGTGCTCAGTTGCCCATATAGTACAAAATGATAAGGCCTAGGCCTGGCCCAAAACTGGTCCAAATAGCGATGGATCCAAAATGAGTGTAATTCATTTGCAGTTTTGGGCCACCCTAATCCGAAGCCTGGACATGTCCAAACCCATTAGCAGCCCTACTCAAAAGCCATATGTAGGCCAAGAAAGGAGGAAAATTTTTATGGAACAACGTGAAGGAGGCAGCGTACATCTGGATAGAACCTACGGACTACCTTTCAAACATGATAAATAAGAACTCAGATCTCTCAATCTCGATCGACATGCCCCGCACTTATAAAGATCAAGTTGGTTAGCACACACCTATTTTAAGACTAAGAAATAGTAGTTATAAATCAATCGTAGTACACAAATGATAGCTAGACCGATTATAGTATCAAACAATCTAAATGTGTCACATTTTATATTAGACAGGCTACCCATTAGCTAGACTTATTTACAGTCTTATTTGCCCTGGCATTTGAGAAACCTAACCTTACACCCATATGTACCACCCCCTCTTTTAATTCCGTGAATCCGTAAGTTTGCCTAAATAGTTCCCTTGACCAACACCACCCTAAGCTCCAGCATACATTGACCCCTTGGATATCTTCCATCTGAAACCATAATATGTTAACTTTGCATTTTCAAATATTAAAAACCATATAAAAACCAGATATCACTAGCAAACTGACGAATATTATCTGGATAATAACCAAACGGCCTATACCTATTTCAGATACAGTATGTAATTAGCTATTTCATTAATTACGGGAGATTGGATCATATACCCTCCCTTTAGTTGGGAAATTGAGGATTTACCCTCCACATCTCAATGACATGTGGGGTCATCATAAGTCACTGACACGTGGGCCAGGAAGGTAAATCCCCAATTTCCATATAAATGGAGGGTATATGATCAATTTTTTCAAACTAATATGGTGGTATCTAGAGGGTGAACCTGGCTTATCAGTGAGCAATTTGGTAACTACACACAGGCGATGTTGCTAGATAGGGGCTCTGTTCTTTTTAGCTTACAATGTCTTCAAACAAATAAATAAGACATCTTTTTCGTTATCATTTCGAAATGATTTATCGGAGTAGCCTTTTAGAAGTGGCTTATCAGTTTCTGATTCGTTCAAATGAGCGCTTACCCTAGATGTAAAAGACATAAACAGTAGTCCTAACTGTAGCCTTAAAAAACACACCCACACATAATGGACGGGTATCTCGATCTCCCACCCATCACCCACTCATTGTTGCAATCATTCATAGCACAACACACAGAGGATTGCTCATCCTCCAACGCTTCCATATGAGCCACAACAAATAAAGTACTACTAAATTGCTTTGCTTGCCCACCCCCTCCGGGCGCTCTAGAGCACCGATAAAAGGAGCTAGCAAAGCAGGATAGCTCAATTTCTCCTTCCTCTCTCTGTCTAATCTACACGCGCGTATTGCAGATATATAAAAAGTGGTACATGTAAACCTAGCCTGCTGTCTGTGTAGCCAACTCTATATATACTTAATCTACCTATTGTTCTTATCCCTCCTTGATTCCTCCTACACCCCTCTTCTTCTCCTTGGCTGTCGGTAGACTGCTCTTCACACGGCGAGGCGAGGCGGCGGCGGGGATCAATCAGAAGGAATGTCGGCCCAGATCGCGCCGGCAGAACATGTGTGCTACGTGAACTGCAACTTTTGCAACACAAATCTCGCGGTAAGATATGTGTTGCCTGCATATGATCTCTACTGTGTGTCTATCTCTTTGCCTATATGTGTAGATCTGCCTTCAAGAGAGAGCTTCATGAAGTGATTGGTCAATTATTGTCATCCTTATGATAGCTAAGTGTGTAAAAATTAGCCAATTCTTCTTCTTGATTTGGTATTTCTTATAATTGGTTATTCCTTCTTGTTGTCAAATGGTTGGATAAGAGTCTCAACAAGAGCTAGAATCATATCTCCTGCTGAGAGCCTTATATGTCTTCTTCTTTCTTCAAATTTCATTTTTTTTAATCTTAAAAATTCCCTTTGGGGGGTTTTATGTTTTAGGCCAGGTGCATTTGCTCCAGAATTCATAGAAATATTTGCCGATTATTTTGCTTTTAAAAATTCTGTTCATACTTCTGTATATAATATTTGTAGGATGCGCCAAAAAAAGTCAGCATTCTTCTTGTGTTGCACCTTGTGAATCACTGGATTTTAATAACTAGTGCAGAACTGTGCTCCATACTATACAAATATCAAATACAACCGTAGCACTGTATGCACACATGCATGGGTGTCTTAGATGTTGCTTATATATTTATGCACGGTCTTCCAAAAGGATTATATGCTACTTCCAAAAAATAAAGTAATTAAGTTTTCTTGATTGATCCGTTTCGATCATCTTCCACATTTTTTCCCCTGAAAAGGGCTTCCTTAATTTTTTTCTGAATTCTTCTTCCACCATTTATGATTTTCTGACATGTTTCTAGATCTCAATCGGATTAGAAAAGTGCCATGTTTAACATATTTGGTTTATATTTTGTCAAGAAGCTATTTCAAGAAATAGGTACGTGAAGTGATGTTTGCGTATATATGAATAATTTTGGTAGATTCTTCAGAAATGAATTATGACGATCTGGTTCTTTACTCCGAATTATTCTTAAGGCTTTGCATTTCCATATATGATTTTGATTTCTCTTAACAACATGGAATAATAACTATCCTTTTAGCACTATGAATCCTCTTCTGAAGTTAATTAAAACACATCTTCGTATCTTCCTATTCCGTGGCTTCTTTTGCTTTCTTATTCCTGTGCATGCAAAAGTTGTTACAAAAAATTTTAGATGGAGATCAATTAATAATAATCCCCCCCCCCCCCTCCTAATTCAGAATGTTCCATGAAGCAATACACTGAACCGTCTGAGCGCATGTCGATTGACTCCCTCTCCTCACTTCCTCTTCTTCGTCCTCGTGATTTTCATCTCGAATTTTTCCTTTGTTAATTCTTTCATGAAATTCAGGAAGGATAAGGGGATGTTTAGCTCTTTTTTTTCCTTGTGCGTCGATCAATATATCACTACAGTGGATATATGCTCGCAATATTTAGTGAAATTCTTGTACGCTCATTGAATACCAAGGCAAGACTACATATATAGCTATGCTACGTTCATGATGCTTGAGTAAGATAATTAAGAAAGGTCAGCTTAGAGTTTGTCGAATCATAAAAAAAAACGGAGGTGCAGTAGAGTGAGTGTACAAATTAACGGTGAATGTTAAAAACAAATGATCGAAATCGAATAGTATATCTCCATATTGGGATCGAAGTGATTGCTCGTATATATGTAACAATATTGATCTCACCTAGCTTGTTCTTGCTTTGTTGCGAATTAATACTGCAGCTCAACGTTTCCATGGATGTCAAGGTTAATTAATCATCACTTTTTATCTTTTAGAATATAGGTAGATATGTACTTTACGATCATGCATCAAGATACGAAGATAATATCATGCATGTCCTACAACTCTTTTTGACTTCCTTGAGTTCATTGATTCCAGCTTGACATGAACAAATGCTACAGTGCGTCACTGGTACACTTGGTTTCATGAACCATCAGAGCTAATTAATCAACAAACTAGCAAGTACATATGTCGACTTGTAAGCTAAATAATCATGAGACTGGTTAGTACATCTGGTACTGCAATATTCAGAAGAAAGTAGGATTGATTTCTCTGCATACATCATGATCTACACCACCAGAGCCATGCATAAAAATGTGTATGTGAAGATAAAGTTTTCCTATCAGGAATAAAAGACATGTCTGTTACTCTTCTGAGATAAATTAAACCCAGATAAAGCAGCCCCTTTACTGTATCTAATGTACCAGTAGACGTTTTAGGGGGTGTTTGGGACTGCTCCACAAACTCTGCTCCACGAATTCTACCGTGGAGCTGCTCCACAAAAAATCTAGAGTTTGTGGAGCACCCCTTTAGGTGCTCTCACAACTCCACCTTTTTTTCCTCGAACAGAGTGCGTGGAGCTGAACCTATTTGGCTAAAAAATATAGAGCGGAGCTGAAAAACGTGGAGTGGAGCAGTCCCAAACACCGGCTTGAGTATATGCTAAATCTTGTGCATGTGAGTGGTGTGAAATGGGTTCTGCATGAAGTGTCACTATCTGTTGCATCTTTTCCCTAGTGTAGGGACACATCTCTATTGCCTTCACTAGTTTATCATATTTTGCCTGGGAGGGTTGAGAGATGAGAGGCAGGCATAGCTGTGGGAAGCCAATGAGCATGCTCACGCAATGCATGAATATATATAAAGACCTCACACTTCTCTCTCAGCCACAGCAATCCCTCTTGGCCTTTTGTGTGTAAGTGTAAATATGCATGGGCCAAACACCTACATACACAATCATTGGTAGGGTCATGGACTTGTTTATTCTTTCTTATGGGAGTGAGTGCCCAAAAAGAGGTGAAAAGAATCAAAATGAGCCATGATTCTCATCTCAGATATTGTGAGCCTCTTGAGTCTTGCCTGCTGTGAGGCGCATGCTCCCAAAAGAGAAAAGAATGGAAAACAAGAAACAAAGTGATGATCAGCATGCAGGTATTGGGAAAAGGAGGAACCAATAATAGATCAGGCCAGCTGCAGGAGCAAGCCAGCCTCTGATAAAAGTCATAAATTGGACCATCAGCTTGAGCTTGCATGCAGCTGGTAAAGTAAAAAACAACAAAGTAGGTCAAGGAAAGCTACCTGGTGTGAATCTCACTCCAGTCCTTTTCAATCTACCTTGATCTTCGATTTTTCTCCATGTATCAGTTGTTCTTTTCTTGTACATATATGCTCTGGATGCCTGTTTACAATGAACGGATTTATTCTTTTTTGGAGTGGCTCCAGGAAGACATCATATATATAGTATTATTAGCATTATTATCTTATGATTATTCTGAAAAAGCAAATATGTAGTTAATTTCCCTCTTGATTCTGTTTGATGTATGGTTAATCACCATTAATTCTTGCAGGTGAGTGTCCCGGGAAATAGCATGCTCAACATTGTGACAGTTAGGTGTGGGCACTGCACAAATCTACTGTCAGTGAACTTAAGAGGATCGATGCATTCGGTCCCAGTACAAGATCATCTCCAGGTTGGCCTGCATGATGCATATATATATATATATATATATATATATATATATATATATATATATATATATATATATATATATATATATATATATATATATATATATATATATATATATATATATATATATATATATATATATATATATATATATATATATATATATATATATATATATATATATATATATATATATATATATATATATATATATATGCTTACTGTACATGAAATTATGAAGACAGCCGCACTCGATTTTCTTTATTGCAAATTGGAACTGACTACAACACTGCTATACACACAATTAATAAGAGATCATTTCTTTAGAATTTCTTGCATTGTTAGGACATTAGCACGAATTACCATGCTTATAGACAACATATATGATTTTGTTGGTGACAAATTAACTTCAATCAAGTCATGTTGTTATCTGTAAGTACGTTGAAGTAACCAACAGGACAAATAGGTATTGGGACGTCTCAATGCACGCCAAGATCCTAGCTTGCTGTGGCTATAGCTATATAGCCGCTGGCTGCATGCTAGCGGGAAAGGCTAGGTACAGTACATGCGTAAGTCACGTCCAAGTCTTCTTCAAACAGTAGCATGTACTACAAATCAAACCGTGCAGTAGCAAGCAGCTAGATCATAGATAAGAATCTTACGGAAAGCACATGCATGCCTCTCTACAAATTGCATATGAACCACAAGTTTGGTAGCTAGTCGTTGTGTACTCCATATTGATTTTTGTTGCAATCCTACTGACTACTCCCAGGATCTGTACGATCATCTTATAGCCGCTATAACCACCTCCTGCAACCGTACGACCACGGTGAAGAGGCTACGACCACCTCCTTGTTGTTACGATTGCTTTGCTGGTTCACCGACCACGCTGACAGTCGTTATGGCCATATTGTGACATCTCCGATCACGCCCTGCTTCTTCGACCACGTAGTCGTAAACTTCAGCTGAAGTTACGAGCACGTTCACCACCACTGCGCTGCACTTCTTTTGACCACGGCCGATCAGAGTAGTCGTAACCTGATTACGACCACGCTGTGATACTGTCGACCACGTCGAAGGCTCTGTCAACTAATGTGGTCGTAACGCTTTACGACCACGTCTCCCTGCTGTGGTCGTAACACTTATGACCATGTCTTTTGCTCTGTGATTATAGTCGTAACTCTTTTACAACCACGTCTTCCGCACCTGCGGACACCTCCACTTGTTGCCGTAGTCGTAGCTCCATTTACGACCACGTCTGCAATCCTCTGCTCGTCATGGTTGTAAGTCATTTATGATCACGTCTGCAAACACACGATGACCTCGATACTCGATAGTTTTCCAGAACCAAACCGCTCTTTCTTCTCTTCTTTATTTCTTTCTCTCGATCACACCAATCGCTCTCTTTTGCCTCTCGATCACACCGATCGCCTTGGCCTCAACTCGCCCTCTCTCGGTTATATGGCTCTGGCTTTTATACCCTGCTCTACGACTTTATCTTAGGTTCAACTACGACTACAACTCGAACTCCGACTATGACAATGACACTAACTCCGACTACAATAGAGTCGTACAAGACTGACTCGACTACCAACTCATATATGACTCCGACTTCTGAATCTGTTACGACTACGACTTTCAAACTAAAACAAGATTACTAACTCTAACAATTGTGAAGGTACATGACATGCAGGTTTGAGATTAACATGTGTTAAATTCCTTTAAATTTTAACTCTTGCCAGCAGGAGAATCCCAGCAAGGTCCATAGCACCAGCGGCTTCCGTGATCAAAGTGGTCATTCGGAGTTTGGTTCTTCGTCCTCGAGATTCCTGTTGCCTATGATGTACTCGGCACAAAACGACCAGGAACAAACGCTACATGCACGCCGTAAGTTGCATCTTTTTTTTTTCTTGTGGATTCAATATATAGGACAAATGAACTCGTTCGTCTGAACTGTTCTATTTGGAGCTAATACGTATCATATATACTAGCTAAATTAAGACTGCAATCATAAATTAAACGAAAGTTAATGCCACATGTTTTAGAGGGATACAAGTATGAGCTAGAATTTATGTAGTATATATCGATATGAGTTACTGATCATCACTCAGAAGGGTTTTGACATGATTTTCTCCAATATATCCTTGATGGAAACCACAGCTCCGGCGGAGAAGAGGCAACGAGTCCCTTCAGCATATAACAGATTCATTAAGTGAGTTCAACTATGTTAATTTTGTGTTAAGTAAATTGAGCTATTTTCTTCTAAAACAATTTAGTTTGGATTGAAATTTTGTGTGCGCGTAATTACTCAGGGAAGAGATACAAAGGATCAAAGCAAATAACCCCGACATTAGCCACAGGGAAGCATTCAGCACAGCGGCGAAGAACGTAAGCATTTTGCGTATGTAAATATTAGTATAGAAACCTAGCACCCATCAGAATTTCACAAACACTGACACTGCCATTATTTTAAAAAATGTGCATATAAATTAGACATGGTTATTTCGATCACCTTTTTATAAGCGTTCATGCTGGTAGAGGTTCAAAGGCAATCATAGTGCTTCTGCCACGCAAACTAACCTTGTTCCATAGATCTAATTAACCAGTTGTGTTTATTAATAAGCAATGTAGATTGTATATATTACTTAAGACATGGCACACTTTTCATTCTGAAAGCTTCAAATATTTTGACATGTTGTACTACACCTTTTGTTCAGTTAATTCTAGTAAATATTCGATTCCTTTGAAGTAATTTTCCAAAAGGAAAGAATGGAATTAATTAACATTCTCTTACATATTTTCTCGCAGTGGGCACATTATCCAAACATCCATTTCGGGCTAAGCCCCGGCTGCGAGGCTGGTGGCAAGAAGCACGTCGACGACGCCATCGCCACCGCGCCGGCTCCCAAGAAGATCCAAGGTTTCTACTCATAGATGGATCGATCTATCGGCCGGCACAAACACGCTCAAGAACTATTATTGTGTGTGTATACTGTAGTAAAGAAGCAAAGAAAAAAGAGAAAAAAAGCTGCATGCTATCTTACCTTACATAGTAGAAATGGAACATAAATTAAGTGAGATAAACGAAACATACAAACATGAAGCTACTAGCATCGATCGAATGAAGGACTGAATAATCATTTGACATATTAATATTGTTGTGAACTTGTGATATGTTTGAAGCTAGCTAGCTATCTGCCAGAGATATATTTGCAAAGGGAGGGAACTAGTTGATCGATGCAAATCGCATTAACTAATTCAGGTTTTTAGCTCACACATATGCGTGGGTTTTGATTGACAACTCAGGTTTTTACTATCTGTCATAATATACATGCAAGATTACCTAGAGTTGTTCGCCACTGTGTGGAGTTCACTCGCTCAATCTCGTTCATTTGTTAGCAATTCCAGTTATCAACTTCCAAAATTTTCATCTGGTACATTTGTAGTACTTAAATGTTCTTATTGAACTTCTTTTGATCATTAGGATCTTTGGCATTTTTTTTTGAACTCGGCAAGAGGACTGTCTTGAATTACTTTCAAAGGGAGAATGAAAACAAAAAACAGGGACGGTTTGAAAAAATGAGGGAGGGGTGGATGCAGCTAGGAACTATCCTAAAAGAAACTAAATTGTTGTTACAGAAAAAAATTGGGAGCTCCTATAGCCTCTTGGCCTCCTCTAGGACCTAGGCTCCAACTTCATCCTTAATGGTGGCGATCAAGAGCAGGGGTGTAGTTGCTGTCAAATCAAAAATGCGAGCATTTTGTTCCTTTCAAATTTACCAAACGACTAGCATCCCTAGTGATGCAATAGCCTTCCGGGGTGTTCCATGCAAGAGAACAACCTCCTCCCACCAGTCTCGGATCGAATGGAATGTCCGCCAGTAAGCCAGATTAATGGAGTCGCAAGCAGTCCATTGTGCTATGGAGGTCCAAATTCTTGTGGTAAAGCGGCACCTAACCAGCAGGTATATGGTAGATTTCGATTCCTGTCTGCACAGGGGGCACGTGCAATGATAAGGCCAACCACGCTTGTCCAGACGGTCCATGACCCACAATCTCAGGGGCGGATCCAAAGAGAGGGGAGTGAGGGCCCAGGCCGCCACTCAATTCGCAGGAACCCAGGTATATAGCTCAAGATTTAATGCTAGTGCCTCCACTCAGCCCAACTAAAAGGCCCTCACTCATGCTAAAATTATGAATGAGAACAATTCAGCATACTATGTGTATTGTTGTGCCCCCTCTCAGATTTTGTCCTGGATCCGCCCCTGCACAATCTATTTTGTAAGGCCAACTAGGCAAAGACTTCACATTTCTATAGTGCCCAAGTTTTCTAGACCAGAGGATTCATGGTGGTTTGAACCATCCCAAAGAACTGTGCTTTGTCTGTTGAGGCGGCCGTGTATGTGCCGTTGGTAGTTAGTTTCCATGTGATTGTATCGTCGGCTGTCTCGTGTAGAGTAATAGCGGACGTGTGTCCCTGGATGGAGATTAGTTTGTGCATGTGCTGTGGTGTTATACCGTCCGTCCATGTTAAGTGATGAAGCTAGTTGTTCCCTATCAAGGCAGTGCATAGGGTGCTTTTTTTCCCTCCTGGATGAGTCTATTGCCGTCAGCCTAGGAAGAAGTCCAGAACAATGTCTTTGTACTGTCACCAATTGTTATGATTATGGCCGCTGCGAAGGGAAGGCGATCTAGGTCATCGCATGGGGTTTTCATTCCTTGCCAGGGTTTGGTTCGGGCTCCCCATTCCTGCTAGAGCCATCTAAGTCTGAGGGCCCTGGCGAAGCGCTCTAGGTTCAAGAGGCCCAATTGACCTTATAGCTTCCACCCGTTAATTGCTGCTCTGACCCACCCAAAGGAAGCGTCTCATCCGTCTATTAAGTGTTTTGATCACACGTTTCGATGCCTTAATGGCTGTAAGAAATTAGGTCGACTGGGGTGTTAGAACGGATTTGATCAGGGTTTTCCTGCCTGCTAGAGTCAGCAACTTGCCGCGCCATCCTGCGAGGCCGCATATTTGTCTTGCAGTAATTGGAAGTCAACCTTGTGAAGTCTTTTGATTGCGAGCGGTAGGCCTAGGTACTTCATCAGGAAGGAGGTATGTTGCGCAGGTAAGTCAATCAATATTTGTCATGGGTCAATCTGGTTGCAGCTTATTAGGGCCACCTGGCTTTTCTGAAGATTGGTGCACAAGCCTGTTGCATCACTGAATTGTTGTAGGATCTGGACGAGGGTGTAGACGTTTTGTTGCTTTGGTACTAGGAATATGGTAGCATCGTCCGCGTAAAGAGAGATTCAGAGGGTGACTGGATGACCCCCTAGGGGCCGTAAAACACCAAGTCTTGTTGTAATGTCTAAAATTTTCTGCAGCGGGTCGATCGCTAAGATAAAAAGGAAAGAAGATAGTGGGTCACCCTGTCGGATGTCTCTGTTGTGTTGTAGTTTATCCCCTAGAACTCCATTTAAGAGAATTTTCAAGGTGACGGTAGATAGAAGGCATGAGACCCACTCTCTCTAACGTGTCGAAAAACCCCTGTTTTCAGAAGATGAAGCAGGATCTTTGGGTAATTGCGGTTGAACTTCACTCGGTTGACATATTAACAGATGCGTGCAAGTGCAATGATATATAATATATCAGGATGGAAAGTCTTAATCATGAATCAAAAGTCTCAATCATGGATGAAAAGTCTTAATCATGGATGGAAAGTCTCAATCATGGAACCTGAGCACCATGGTGTCCTTGTTATTTATACTATATATATGGTTTTATTCATCATATACCCTCCCCTTAGATGGAAATTCAGGATATATATATATATATATATATATATATATATATATATATATATATATATATATATATATATATATATATATATATATAGTTTTATTCATCATATACCCTCCTTAGATGGAAATGGGAGGATTTACCCTGAATTCGCCAAACGTCGATGACTTATGATAACCCCACATGTCATTGAGGTGGGAGGGTAAATCTGAATATATAAATATGATGAGGGTATATGATCCAATCTATATATATATATATATATATATATATATATATATATCGTTTGTTAGAGTTGGAAATCTAGTTTTGGTATAGTACTGTACGGCCTATCTCCGCCTACTTGGAACCTAGGAACTCTAGGAATTCCGCAGGAAATGAAACATGCACCCACTCTCGCTGATGTAGGGTTTGCCTGCGAGGTTATTCCCGCGTTGTAAATGAGGCCACATGTCATAACCAGCAATATCAGAGCTATATATGATACCACAATTAACATCACATGCTAGCTCTGGATCCTAGAGTAACAGGAATACAGCTTTCATAAATAAATAGAGAGAGGAGGTAACTTCAACTAGTACCAGTAATAGTGTTCTCCAGCCAGGCAGGCAGGGAGGCAGAGACAGTTTCTGCCATTGCTGGCAGGGTCAGCTCGGTTCTCCAAGCAACTGTTAAAACTAACCATGAATGGGCAGCAGATGCCCTAGCAGCTTCAGGAAGGCAGATGGCATTAAGCTAGCTAGGCAGCTCCGGCCGGTCCCCTACACAAAACGGCCTCTCGTCTCCGCCGCTCCGAGGCCCCCGGGCGACACAGTACGCCAACACCACCTGCAGCCGTATCTGCATTCTGTAGACGCCATGCTCGCGAATTAAAACCCCCATTTGCAGCGCAGCGAAGCACAGTGCAGTGCACTGCATGCCTCGATATACATGTCAAATTTGAAGGCGACCGGTTGATCACATGCATGCATTCATGATCGATCCATGCATGCGTGGACAGTGTACTACTACTATCTACAGTATTCATGTAGCTAGCTACATTAACTGAATCACTGATTGACTGCACAAGCTCTATGTGTCAGTACATCTTTCGGCGTTCAATTTTGTTGCTTTTCGTCACGCTTGAATGTGTAGTAACTGTATAGCCAGGCATGGCGAGGCAGAAGGCCAGTACACTGCCCTCGATGCGCATATCTAGGTGTCCCAATAATTAAGCTGGTTTGACACAGGGAAAGTACCTTGCTAAATTGGACTGGCCAAATTAAGATAAACTAGTACTGGTAGTGCAGATTTTACAGCAGATTCTTACACATAAGTAGGTGTGAATGCATGCATTTGTTTTTTCTTGGTGCGTGAGACTAGGAGGTGATCCATCCGTATATCTTGAACCGGGTGAAGCTCATCATGATTTTTAACTTGATCGAATCGCATAGAAGTTGAGGGAAATTAAGATGGAATCATGCATGCATGTATCACGCATCAACGTACATTGCAACGGCGTATCATCACGGGGACAAGAAGAGCAGAGGAGAAACCAGCTGCTGGTTGCTGTACATACATATCTGCAGGCCTTTGTGTCAAATCAAATCATCAGAGCATGCAGAGCTTTCAAATATTGCCTGGAAGTGAGTGAGCTGACGCTTCATGGGAGCGACCGAGCTGATGTGATTGATGGTTCTTCTGCCATGTCGCGCGTGCATGCATGATGGATGGAGAGGGAACCCAATAGAATGACACGTCGCTTCCGATCGATTCGACCGCGTCCTGCGCTGCCGCTTCTGCCCGCTAGCTAGCGGCTGCACGCCTAGCTCCACAGAGTCAGTAATTAAATGGAGAGCCTGCCCTGCAGTGCGTACGTGTTTGTGCGTGTGCCTGTCAGGGTGCGAAATAGTAGTGGATCACCTATTTTATTCTATATTTATATTCGAATAAATACCTATGGGGTAAACAAAATCAACATCCAAATTAAAGACGAATAAGAAATATAAATCTTATCCGATTTTTTGGTGAATATGAATATAGATATGGTATACGAAATGGCAGCGAATACGAATAATATCCGAATTCATAATAAAATTTAGGCTATGCAAAAACATCTCATCAGTCCAACCCATAGGCCACAGCGCAGCCCAACTACTCAAGACCCCATTTGTTAGAGTTAGTAATCTTGTTTTTAGTTTGGAAGTCGTAGTCGTGTACAAGTTAGTGGTCGAAATCGTGTAGTCCAGTCAATCTTGATAGTCATGTATGAGTACAACTTTGTCGTAGTCGGAGGTAGTGTCATAGACGTAGTCGAGTCTGCTTCATGGTCGAAGAGTCGGGGTATAAAAGGCAGAGCTTTGTACCGAGAAAAGAAGCACCGAGTTGAGACGATGTAGTCGAGAGGTGCCGAGCAGAGGGTGACCGGCGTAGTCGTAGGCGGTCGGCATGACCGCAGAACAGAGAGCAACTAGCGTGGTCGTAGGCGGTCAGTGTGACCGCAGAGCAGAGAGCAACCAGCGTGGTCGTAGGTGGTCGGCGTGACTGCAGAGCAGAGAGCGACTAGCGTGGTTGTAGGCGGTTAGCGTGATCGCAGAGCAAGAGATGACCGGTGTGGTCAGAGGCGATCGGTATGGTCGCAGAACAAGAGACGACCGGTGTGGTCAGAGGCAATCGGTGTGATCACAGAGGAGAGAGGCGACCGGTGTGGTTGGTAGAGATCGGTGTGATCACAATGGTGGCGATCGGTGTGATCGTAGCGATCGGTGTGATCAAGTACAAAGAAATAAAGAAAAGAAGGAGCAGTTTGGCTCCGGGAAAAATATCGAGTTCATCGTGTGTTCTCAGACGTGGTCATAACTGAGTTTCGACCACGGCAAGCAGAGGATCGCAGACGTGGTCGTAAAGGAGTTACGACCACAGCGATCAAGCGAAGGTGTCCACACACTACAAGAGAAAAGGGTCTTTAACAACGCATATCTTGCAATAGAATTAATTTGCGTTGCAGGCTAAACCGCTGGCAACAAATACTACCTAGCCATCCCATCTCCCATGCTAACCGCGCACCTACTCAATACTTATCCTTTTGACCCTTTCCTTCAACACAGCAAGGCTATCAACTGGCCCTAAAAATCTCTCCATCTTGTGTTCCTCTCCAATCCCTGCCATGGTGCCGTGCCACCTCCTCATCTTCAACTCCACGTTCCCACCACCAAAATTGCCCTAGATAGTAGCCATGCCTCCTCACCACCCTTGTCGCGTGCCATTGTCTCCATTATCGCATTGGTCGTGGCTGCCTCGTCTGACGTCTGCCATCTCTACAGTAGTGATCGCCTCCTCCGCCATCTCTATGGCCTCAGTCGCCTCCTTGAAGCTGGAGATGGAGATGGAGTTGCGTGAACCCGTCCAATTTGGTGAGTTCATTTAGATCCGTCTGGTGCAATACATTTAGATATGTTTATTGATTTTATTATGAGAACTTTTATCTAGATTTGCACACTTTACCTTTATTTTTCTTTGTTTCGATTTGTGCTGCAACTACCCTAGTATCTAGGATTCCAGGGCCACAATGGCCTCTGAAAGAGCTACTTCTCTCTCATGGTGTTTCTGTAGATTTTTTTTCATGTTCACAAGGTGTTTGATGAAATTCTAAGCAGGATGCAGGTCAGTGGTTGAGATTGTGAGAATGAATCTGTGTAATCTTTATCTTGTAGTCAATGATAACAAGTAGATTAGTCCATTTAGCTATGTAATGTATAGTTCTCCAGTTTTTCTTAGACATTATCTCTAAAATATCTTTAGGACAATTGATTTTGCCACCATAGAAAATATAAAGCATATGCTACTTTGATTAATTTGGATTATTTATATTATTCTGGATTTGTTTTTATAGGGACTAGTCACCTACGTATGCGTTTGCAACGAAATTTATTGGATATATAGGGAATTATGATATGGAAATGACTATTCGATCGGTTGAAAAGTGAAGAGTGGTGAGAAGTTAAAAATGAGATGGTTGAAGGAGAAGAGACATACAACCACCAATTTATTCTTTTATAATAGTAATGATAATGATAGATTAAGCTTAGTTGTGTCATCGTGATGCATCAGGCCATGACCAAAGAACATACGTGCATAGTTTAATTCGCTTGCTTGAGCAGGTAGGGAACAGCGTGAGCATAGAAAGATGCATCTGGAAACGGCAACATGAGGGGAGGTAGAGAAGTGGCGTTGTGGTAGAGAAGCAGATAGGAGGCGTAGCCTGTTGGCGGCACTGCCACAGAAACTGGGTAATCAAAGATTCCCTAATAACTAATTCTCTTGATTCTTTAATCCCTAATTTCTCTTGGATCCACCAAATCAGAATTTCTATTAGCTTAACTTACAGACAACTCTTACGAATTGTGCCATTTTACTAGATGAAAATAGACAAACATATACGTATTGATGTCTTTGGATCATCTGAAGCTCTAATGCAAGTTGTACCTAAGGACAACTAGTTCAAACTTGTTGCTCGAGTTGGAAGACAGGGTAGTTTTATGCATGGTACAACATTTTTATACAAGTATTTGATCCGAGTAGCTTTTCAATTTGAGCTAAATTGAAACCGATCGAAGTTCGCTAAGAATGGTCCATTGATCATAATTTAACCGTCGATATGGCTTGCTGCAATAATAACTTCCGCGCGTCATGAAAAATTACTACAAGCCAATAGAGTTTCTGCACATAAGGTTAATTCATATACTTATTTCTAGCAACCCATACACTTTGCACAAATTGACTACTATTTATGGTTTTATTATAGGCCAAATCAAACCAAAATGATATAAGATTGGACAAAAACAAGTATACTACTGCCAAGGTGATCGATGTCATTTCTTTTGTTATGAAGTTTATCAAATTGATGACCAGTGTTGTAATCAAACTAGCATATATTACAGGTTGTGGACCAGAAACATCTTCCAATTGCTCAAATCATGAAGCATCTTATTACTGTAAATAATCTCTTAGCAATATATTGATGTTATATGCAAATTTCAAATTATTAGCTAACTGCGGTGACTTTTATCTGCTCCGAATAAGAAGATGTCAACAGGAGCTAGTGCAATTGTACTTGCTAGTGTATAAGACACATCTTCCAAAAGAATTTCTATTTCCTATTTCCTAACAATTCATTTAACTACAAACTAATATTCCACGTAATATAATTTTGCAGAAATATCGTGATGGTACTACAAATTCGCATTTGTCAATTCGGTGTGGTATGAGTGTCTAATTAATGTTTGTACTATGTTTCCATTGTGTATTTATTTATTCACACACTTTTATATGTGAACTAGGTTCGCACAAAAGTATTCTTAAAGAGCATGAAAAATCAAAATAAGGATGTTGCCTTTGTACAGAGTAAGTTGTGATCCAACACGAAAATTGAGGGTGTTCAGCTAGGCAAAGAATTTTGGATGGTGCGTGTTAGTATTCCATTAACACAAGATGAACCATTGGTACGACCATACAAGAATTACAAGGCTATTGGAGATGTATCTGGAGCTTCTATAGCGTGGCCTTCAACTTTTGTATGGTGTTATATCCTGTTGCCCCATAAAATTTTATTTATCCTAAATGTCGCATTAACATACTCCAATTTTCATTGTAGATCGAGAAGATAAATGGATGAGATAGATGAATATGAGAATGGAGGGTGGACGGTGGTGGCATTCTATAGGACTTCTTTGTGTTTTATATTTTATTCCCATATGAACATGTGTTCGAACAAAAAAATTATTCCATGGATTACGTGGATGGTACTTATTGTAATGCAAAAATTGCTTTTAATATATGGCTTATTGTTGTTATTTCTCATGTGTGAGATGGTCTCTAATTTTCCAATTAAATTGCATATGCATTATCTCTTTATTTGGCTCCAAATTGAAATAATTTCCAATATTGTTTATTGATGGTTTATTCCTAGCTACGCATATAAGCGTTGCAGCAATCCAAATCTGTATGTTGCTACGAACTATAGAAGTCATTCATCCGCGATTGGTACAAACACATATAAGCGTTGACATAGCCCATTAATATCCGTTGCAACTTTGCAACGGTTATTTGTAGGTGTTACCAACGCATATATAAGTGTTGCAACAAACCCTTGCAACACCACTTCTGGCAACGCATAATAAATGTGTTGGTATAGACCCCACCAACGCATATATGGACTTTTAGCAACGCATATATGCGTTGCAAAAGGGGGGGTCATCTTGTAGTGACAGGAGCGACGACGGCGAAGAGAGCGGAGGTGTCGCGCAGTGATGAAGACGTGGTCGTAAAGGATTTATGATCATGGTCACGCAGCAGGAAGACGTGGCTGTAAGGGTTACGACAACAGCAGTCGACAGAATCACTGCGTGGTCATAAGGAGCTATGACTACGGTGATCGACCGTGGTCGAAGAAAGTGCAACGCAGTGGCGGTGAACGTAGTCATAACTTCAGCTAAAGTTTACGACTACGTGGTCGAAATAGTAAGGCGTGATCGAAGAGGTCATAACATGGTCGTCACGACTGTCAGCGTGGTCGGTGAACCGGCAGAGCGGTCATAACGGCTCAGGAGGTGGTCATAGCCTTTTCAATGTGATCGTACGGTTGCAAAAGGTGGTCGTAGCGGCTAGGTGATGGTCATAAAGATCCTGGGCACAGTCGTAAATGCTGTAACAAGTAGTATCAGAGCATGGGTGACATGGCGAAGGCTCATGGGTGAAGCATCAACTTGGAGGCGTGGGAGACACTGCAGACGATGCATGAGGGTGGTGATCATCTGGAGGAGGTGCACATGGTCCAAGAGAGAGGAGCAAGAGGCTCAAGTAATAGCGAAGCGATGGCTCAGGTGGTCGGCATAGACCACATGCAGAAAGCATAGTCGTAGCGAGCAGGGGTTCGGGAGGAGCTCTCATGCATACAACAGAAGGCAGTCATAGACTTGGAGCATCAGTCCCGAGGAGGCGGGAGGAAGCACAACATGGAGAGCAGTGGTCGAAAGCAAGAGCATGCGATAGAGAAAGAGTTGGTGCTAGTGGAAGAAGCATGAACAAGTGCTGCAGGTGGAAGACGACTAGGCATATGGCTGTGGGGGCAGGTGCTCCAGCCCAGGCAGCCATTCTAGGAAGAAGCAGCAGTCAAGAGAGAAGATCGGTGTGATTAAGAAGGAAAAACAATGGCTTGTATGCTCTCTGTCCTCCAAAGTGGAGTGCCTAAAACCTACATCTTCAAGTGGCAATACATCAATGTTTGATGATATCCATATATATTTCTTGTTTTGATTGATTTGCTCTTATTTCGGTTGGTTTTGATCTCTCATCTTCTCTCTTCTTCATCTTGCTATACCAAGGACGTGATTGAGATGGAGATACCTCTGAAAATCAATCTCCTATCATCTAGACACTTTGATAGTAAGTTCATGAATAAACCCGATTTTGCTTGATTTTGGTCTCTTCAAGTGATTTCTTGTTTTAAGGATTTTTGGGTCATGTTCTTCGGTGTTCTAACTTACTATGATATGTGAAAATACATTTAAAGCCATCTTGGTCATGTCCACTCACGAGCAAGTTTTATTCACCGATTTTGGTTTTAGCTCAGTTCCGGCTCACCTTTCCTTCAAACTGAAAAAGGCTATGATTTTCATGATCGTTTGTTGAAATATGTTCTTGATATCCTAGAGTAGATCCCTGTAAATTTTCATGTCATTTGGATTTATGGATCAAAATTTTTCTTGATTTTGGTTTTGAAATTGTGCTAAAAATACTATTCATTTGCCTGAATATACTGTAGCAATGGTCAAACCGCCTTTGATGGAGCGGTCAGACCACCGGGACTGGTCAGACCGTTATTTCTATGCCGGTTAGACCACCGAGAAGTGGTTGCTTCAAGGGTTTGTATTCTTGAGCTATTTGTCTTGAGTTTTGGATGAAAATTTTATTTTCTACAACTCTGTAGTTGTGTGAGAATAGAATCTTGAATATTTGGAGGAAAATTTTGAGTTGGCACCATTCACCCCCTCTCCCTCTGTTGCCATCCGGTCCAACAATAACCATTCTTCATCATGCTTGGATCATGTAGCTTAATGCCCCTATTTTTCTATTGGTTACTTTTTTTATAAAAAAAAGTATGTATGCACATGTACCTCTATAGTTTCAAGTAATACATTGATTATGTATGCGATAAATGATCTTATTAGTTTATACAGAATTAGAGTATATTACTCATACATACACCGATGCACCATGAGCAACCTACCTTAAACTTATCTTCCCTCACACGCCGGCTGCCCCTTCAAACCGTGTATCATCTATCTCTTCTCGCTGCCACAACTTTTCTGCTTCAACCTCCAAAATCAAGCTCAATTCTTGATCAATCCGTCCTCTTAGTTGCTACCACTTTCAATGCACTACTCTACGATATTGTTATTTTTTATTTCTCTCTAATTGTTGCTTAATTAATGCTGACTATTGTGATATCAACACATGTACATATGCAAAATGGTATGCTTCAGAACTCTTCGTTTGCTTATCCAGAACTCTTTGGCGGTATGCTCCAGGATCCGTCGCTCTTTTCTCCCATTTACCATTTGCTTGATGAAAAGCAATCTTCGAACTTCCATTGCAAATTTGCAATCGTCCAGCTTCAGAAAACCCTACAAGACCAAAGTTAATAGGATAAGCAGAAAATTATATCACAAAAGACAAGTGCAGAGTATAGAGTGATAGACGCGATAGTATCGTATAAGAACTGACACCATATGATCATACCATGGGTGTAGTTATTTCAGATGTTGACTCACTCATCGAGACGGCATACTTGTGTGATGTAGCATGGACAGTCTCAGCACCATCTATTACAATTAGGTAACTTTGGCAGCACCACTGATGTTATTGACTAAAGAATTCCAATATAAACAACTACAACGTCGGAAAATAAAACAGCTCGTAAGTATGAACTCTTTACTTCCATGACAAATGGGTAGATATAATATTAAACACAGCTCTTGTCAAAATAAGACACCAAAAATCGCATAACACAATCTGTTCCACTGTATAAGATGTACTCTGCATAAAATGAAAAGTATGCTATATTTCAGCTTAAATTAGCTAACTACAAGGGCCGATTTTAACTTCAAATCAAATGTACTATTACAACATATTAATATATTGCAAACCAGTATCGTTATTCCTCGACAGAACAGAAACGCATTACCACTGAAGCACTGCATGTGTGCTAACATCACCATTTTCATTAGAGCTACACCGTTTGTATTTAATGTAGAAATCAGCATGCAAGACGGAGTCTCTGTTGTATCCACTTTTCCTTCTCTGAAACACACATTAGCTTGGTGTAGGGAGCGAAATCCACCTACACTACACACCCATGCGTATGCGTGTGCGTGTTTTAGAGGCCTGTTTGGGCGTCCACAGGGTACCGCAGACGCTCGGTAGTGGTTGGGCCAGCATGAAGGGGCCCACGCCGCGTAGATGCTCGGCGACCGTATTTTTTTAGTTTGCAGCAATCGGGGCATTTCTAACCCCCAATGAGGCCACAGGACCCGCTGGCGTTGCCGAGGGGGCCCGCGCATGTGATTTGGGCCCATTGAGAAGCGATTCACGCAAGGTTTCTACCGATTCGAGGCCCAGGCATACAACGCATGAAGAGGGCAAAATCCACGCGCCAATGCCTGCGCGTGCGCGCATTTTGGATCTCTTTTTTTATACCTTTAATATAGAATAAATTTAAACTTAAATTTTATACATATATGAAGTAAATCATGAAGTATATAAAAATATAAAATTTTTCATTACTTTTTTTTAGTTTGAGTAGACGATAAATGCACCATAAGAGTGAGTACATATTATATGTTCCCGTAGTTGAATACAGAGGCCATCCAATTCAGATGATGCTGCTTGGGATAGGATTAAGGAATAGGTATATTAATAAACTAATAAGATTTGAGCTTTTTTTTTAGTTTGTTTGTGTTAGACCGTGTATCTTGGTTTACGATATTTTGGTGATTAATAATTGACAATAGTAAATTTGTGATGAATAATTGATGATATTGCTTACTGTTACTTGAGGTGTGTGGCATGAGTGTAGACTGATGATGGTCAAGTTGGGACGAATTTGTGCCAGAAAAATATTTTTTGGTCTTTGCATGTGCATATTAGGTTTGGAGACAGTCATGGTCGGTGACGAGGGGAAATCTGAGCTCCAGACAGTCGAGGATGTCACGAGGTAGTCGAGCTCACACTAGAGCACATGGAGATCAAAGATGAATGATGCGTGGAAAAGCTACGGGAGGTGCGGTCCTGGAGGCTTTAACACATGACGAGTTGGAATTTTGGAAAACCCGTGTTAGGAAGGGTTTTGGGTCCCTTATTTGTTGGAATTAAATTAGAACTTGTGGGCTTAGGATAAACCCAAGTTTTGAGCTCTAGACTATAAATAAAGATGGGGTTGGAGACTAATCTCGAGGCTTTTTATATGTTAATTTCGTGCTATGGTTTAGAGGTGTTAGGAGGGTAATTTATAGCCACCATGATTTAGAAATATAGTTTAGATCTATTTCGAGAGAAAAATTCCGATGGCGGTTTTTGGTTCACGTTGTTCATCGACGTCGTTTTGATTCTCGTTCCGCACGCCATGAAGAAAGTCAATCTCACACGAACGTATTTCGGTATCGGTTCTTCACTCGCCACGGTCGCATCGCTTGCTGCAACGCCTCATCATCTTCGTTTCATCGAGCGCACCTCGGTCCATGCACCACAAAACCAGTCACACAACGTCCAAGCAAGCACCAGGTCCGTTCGCGTACGACAACACAGCAGCACCGGGCATGTTTTCCTTGGTTCACGGTGTGTCTAGCAACATCATTTTTGGTCCTCAGTTCACGCTAGCACATCGCTTGACGTGAAGCCTGGTTTCTTTGGTCCTTGATTCGCATGCATGCACCGGTGGCAAGAAGCAAAAGGAAAGGAGAGCAGGGACAACGTCTTCAACAATAACAAGCAGCAGCATGTGGCAAGTTCAAGTCAAGACATTTGTTGCTTTGGTCCAGAGGGAAGCATCTGCATTGTTACACTTTTTGGACCCTGGCCGTATGCCTAGGTCTAACTGAGTGCCACAGGTCTAAATGAGCTGAACACAACTAAGCTCATGGAGTAACAGAGTAACAACATTATAAGTGGTATTGGGCCTTCTCCCCCCAAAAGACTAGTCCAATGAGTGGGGGCTCCCTCACATTTATAAGTTGTGCTTGCTCCTCTCCCACAATCCATGTGGGACTATTCCTAACAATCTCCCCCTCACACATGGATTGGGCACTTCTGCAACCATGAGGTCCAAGGAGATGTTAGGCACCTGAGTTCTGATACCAATTGTTATAACTTTTGGACCCTGGCCGCATGGCTAGGTCCAACCGGGTGCCACTTGTTACATCCTGTACCACAGGTCTAAATGGGCTGAACACAACTAAACCCACGGAGCAATGGAGCAACAACCTTATAAGTGGTATTGGGCCTTCTCCTCCCAAAAGACTAGTCCAATGAGTGGGGGCTCCCTCACACTTATAAGTTGTGCTTGCTCCTCTCCCACAATCCATGTGGGACTATTTTAACAATCTCCCCCTCACATATGGATTGGGCACTTCTGCAACCATGAGGTCCAAGGAGATGTTAAGTACCTGAGCTCTGATACCAATTGTTACATTTTTTGGACCCTGGCCGCATGCCTAGGTCCAACTGAGTGTCACAGGTCTAAATGGGCTGAACACAACTAAGCCCTAGGAGCAACAGAGCAACAACATTATAAGTGATATTGGGCCTTCTCCCACCAAAAGACTAGTCCAATGGGTGGGGGCTCCCTCACACTTATAAGTTGTGCTTAGAACACGAAGCAAGAAAGAAACACAAAGAAGCAATCAACAACAGTACAAGAGAGAAGAAATAATATATTTCCTTTTTCCTTTCTGCGGGTTGTTTTTCTTGTTTTATTGCTATATTGCAACTTCGGATGAATAGAAAATAGTGGAGTTTAGAAAAAGCTTCCGCTAGACATTGCAATCATTCATCCTCTCGATTGTCATCGACGATCCTACAGGTGGTATCAGAGCTGGTTGCTATGGCTCAGAGAGGAATGTGAACCATCGCTCTATGTTAGATGATACTGATTTTGCTTTTTAGAAATGTCGTATGAAAGCTTACATTGAGGCTCAAGGTAGCGATGTTTGGAATAAAGTTTCTACACCTTATGTGGTTCCTACTACTGTTACTAATTTAAATAAAGCAGATGCTGATTTAAATGTTTAAGCTCAGTAACTTGTTGTTTCAGGGAATTTCTCATAAAGAATTTGATCGTGTAGCTTATATTAATTCTGTCCATTTAATATGAAAAACTCATTGCGATTATCATAAAGGAACCACTAAAATCAAGAAATTGCATAAATCAGAGGTGGTCGTAAACGGAGTTACGACCATTGTGACGAGCACATCGAGTTCACAGACGTGGTCGTAAATGGAGTTACGACCATAGTGACGATCAGAGATGTCCGCAGATGTTGAAGACGTGGTCGTAAAGGAGTTACAACCATGGTTGTGGAGCAAAAGTGTTGTCGTAAGGGTTACGACAACGGCAGTTGATAAAGTCTTCAGCGTTGTCGATAGAATCACTGCGTGGTCATAATCGAGTTACGACTATGGTGATCAAGCTTACTACGTGGTCAAAGGAAGTGTAGCGCAGCGGTGGTGAACGTGGCTGCAGTTACGACTACGTGTCGGAGCAGCAAGACGTGATCGGAGAGGTCACAATATGGTCGTAACGACTGTCAAGGTGATCAGAGAACCAACAAAGTAGTCGTAACGACTCAGGATGCGGTCGTAGCGACAACAGCGTGGTCGTACGGCTCCTGGGAGTGGTCGTAAGACTGCAACAAATTATATTAACTCTGAATATCTGATGCCAAACATGCTAGGTTGGTGTATCTGTACTACTCCATCCATGGACTATGGTGTATCCACAAGATCAGTCAAGAATCCCCAAGAAGACAAATCTCCCTTACTTCCCTTGTATTACTACTTGTCTTCAATTGAAGTCTCCCTTTGAGCTCCACACGTACGTACGCAAACTAGAAGCGTCTCAACTCTGAACACCCGGCCGAACCACATGATCAACGAGACGCAGACAACTTCGGCTGCAGTTCAGGCTCGTGCATGCGTAAGGGGTTCAGAAAATCGAGAGAACTTACGATGATAAATCAACTTCACGGCGGTAAATTAAAATCAAGGTGCTCCTTACAAGCTAGCCTGACAAGCTTTGATATTACATTGTAGCTAGAGCGGAAGCTAGCTAAAATGCTGTGACTGAAATCAGTTCTGACATACACAGCACAGCTACGGGTTTGTGCGACTAGAAGCTAGGCAATGGCGCAGTGCCACGCAGGCGTCGACCAAATATCAAGTCGACGAGGCCTTGCGCAGCGCCGGGCGGAGGCGGCCGCCAGCGGCCCGCCGCCTTCGGTATTCCTCGTTGTTCGACGACGGCTCCACCACGTCGTCCGCGAACCACACCTTCTTCGTCGTCCTCTGCCTCCGCCGTTGCTGCTCTGCTTTCATGCATGCACAAAAGGAGGAGAACGGAAAAAATTCTAGAAGATGCTCGAATTTCATTCACATGTAAAATGCACATCACACAAGGGACGTCCGGTTTTATTTACTTGCCATATTTGCAGCACCAAATTAACCAATCCCCTGTTTCAGCATAGTACAAAATCAAGGATGACCAAGAGCTTACCGATCTTGAGCCTGAGGTCGGCCTCGAGCCGGCGGTGGAGCTGGTACGAGATGAGGATGATGCCGGTGGACACCACGGCGACGGCCACGAGCCGCAGGCAGGAACCGGCGCTGCTGCCGGTCCGCTCCATGGCGATCAAGTCAAGCACTTCCGAATCCCGACCGCAACAACGCTAGCTTCAACAAGAGATCAAGGCCAGCTAGTTTCACTGCCTTTCGGCCCCTGTTCTAACCAACGATGGGAGACTCGGCTCGAGGACCTGGAGCTCCGGATATACAAGGGAGGGCTATGAAAGGAAAGAAAGCGAGGGAGGGAGGAGGAAGGAGGAGGGTGAGACAAAGAGAAGTGCCGGGAGAAAGCAGAGGGGGGCGGGCCGTTTTTAGAGGAAGAAGGAAACAGAGCAGAAAACGCATGGAAAGCCCTGGTTCATGAACCAAAGGCATATATGTATGTCCCTTCTGCCGCGCGGGTGCGGCGTTACCAGCTTGGTTTTACCTGTATCCCCTGTTTCTAGGCCTTCTCTTTCAGTGTACCAACAAAACCGGTTGGTCAAAAGCGTGCCATCGTTTGCATCGAGCGCTAGTGTACAAAACGCAGTATGTGTAATACAATACAAAAGGTAGCTTTTAGAGATTAAAATTTACAGGCAATGAACCAGTTAGAGCAACTCCAGCAGAGCCCCTACTTGGCCTCTTAAACTCAAATTTGAGAACCAGAGCAAAAAACTCAGCTCCAACAGGATCCCTACTTGGCTCTCAAAAAATAGGAGGCCTCTCAAATGAGGTCTCCAAACCCTCATTCCTAGGGGCCCTCTCCTGGCTCTCATCCTTCGGTTTTTTCCGCTCGGTAAAACTTCCCTCGCGCCCCCCCCCAAAATCCGCCACTTCCGCTCGCCCCCCGCCTCGCCCGACTCCTCCGCCGCGCCGTGTCCCGCGCCGCCAAAATACTCCGCCGCCGCGCTTCGCCGCCTCACCTTGCCCGACTCCTCCGCGCCGCTGTGTCCCCTTGCGCGCCAAAATCCCCGCCTCTGCGCTTCCGCTCGCCCGCCTTGCTCGACTCCTCCGTTCGCCGCCGCCTCCGCTCGCGCCGCCCGCCACGCCCGACGCCCGCCCATTGCCGTCGCCCGCCCGACGCCTCCGCCGCCTCGCCTCGCTGACGCGTCGCCGCCAAAATCCCCCGCTCGCCCGGGGCCTCCGCTCGCCTCCGACCGGATTTGAGGAGTGGGTCCCATGTGTCAGTGTGTAGTAGAATGGATTTGAGGGCTTAGATTTGAGGGGTGCTGTTGGAGTAGATGCAAAAAACTGGGCCTCAAAAATAGGAGGAGCCCTCAAATCAAAAGTAGGGGCCTGATTTGAGGGCTACTGCTGGAGTTGCTCTTAATAAAGAGTTAATGAAGGTTGATCTAAATATATCTAGGTTTTAAATGTTAATATCTGATATTGTGATCCTGAAGCTATATCCTACAATTAGGGTTGCAAACCAGTGGAGTTTAAGCGAACTAGGCTAAACTCATCTCAACTTGTGTTTGAGTCGAGCTAGAGTATTAGCTTATACTCGGCTCGTACCGATCTTGATCCTTTTTTTGAGCCAAATATAAGCAATACAAATTTTGATTATCAACTTGTTTACCCTGTAAAATGTTCTGGACTAATTAAGTTACAACAACCACATAAGCAAACAGAGTTGCAAAAAACCATTCAAAGTGGCATGACGATGACAAATATTTTAAATATGTAAAATAGCTTTGTTTATTCTTCCTCAAATAGAATGGCAATATTTAATTGCAACAAAAAGCAGGTTCATAAAATGACCAAATTACTAGGCATGGTAAAAAAAAAATTAATGACCGAACGTAGCTCACAAAGGTATAAAAAACACACAAGTCGTACATGTTCTCAGGGTAGCAAGTAAGAGGCTAAAAGACTAAAAAATATCATAGGGCAACTGTACAAGGTAATAAATTATTTCTAAGTTTGTTTTTATCTGTATAAATTTTAACACACACACTATAATTCCAGTTATATGAGTCAAAATCGAGTGAGCTGATCTCAGCTCAAAATCGATGTGTCTTTCAACTGAGCTACACAAGACGATCAAACTCAGCTCATTTATTTTTAAGTCCATCTCGAGTTGAGCTAGAAAATGAGTTGATCTCGAGTGGCTCACAGGCCTCAAGCTTTTATTGTAACCCCACCTACAATCCATTAAATCTATCTTTATTGCAAGTTCAATTAATCCATAAATTTGGGACAAATACTTCCTTTCTTTATGCCTTCCCATGCGTAGAAAAACATGATAAAAATATCTTTTTAATTTTCAAACTTGCACTGGCCTTACTGGACTATGAGGAGGATGGCCCTCACAATACCATTAGTCCATAGACCCGGTCTACTCACATGTTCGAGAGTTGTATATGTGAACATCTTCTGGGGTAGTTGTGGGAGAAAATGTCAAGTGTTTGAACGGCGTTGACCATATGTGTTTTTCTTTGGAACAACTTGACCACGTGATTTTTTTAATACTCGTGCTTATATACGTGGTGGGTATACCGCTCGTTCGTTTGTCTTGTGAATAGTGTGTCCAAATGTTTTTGTACTTAGGTCAGTCTCAATGGGGTTTCAAAAGAGTTTCATTCTCATTTAATGCAGTGACACATCAACAAATTTGCTGAGTTGGCAAGAAATTTATGAGGAGAGAGAGAGCAACAGAGTTTCATCAGGATGAAACCCATCCGTCGATTACCAACACGATGAAACCAGTGAAACCCCACGAGACCGGTCGTTTGTTCTCAGCGCTCCGAGGATCTGCTGTGCATTCATATATATGCGAATGTACTCATGAATATTGGATTAATTAATATATTTTATTTGACCATGATTATTTGTCGGCATGAGATATATTGTAGTTACCAAAGTGACTATGTTTAGTTTAGATATATTTTCAAACGGCTACATAGTTTACATGGCACATAGGATCACAACATCATGCATACATTAATTGCTGCAGCTTGTCTATGAAACAGTGAAATGAAACTCCCCACTGAGAGATCCAGTTTCATTTCTCAATCCAAGTCTGCAAAGCTGACATGGCAGTCTTGGAAATTGAGAAATGAAACCCACCACTGAGATTGGCCTTCTGCCAAAAATGGGTTAACACGTTAGAGAGAGAGAGAGGAATAGCTTAATACATCAGTCAACTAAACGGTGAACAAATTCTTCTTCTTTTAGTAATCAAGTACCAATGTAGATAAGGTTAGGTTGTATGATCGTCAAAAGTCAGGACACATGTAAATTACGGAGAACCTTTTTTTTTCCTCTGACTGAATCTCTGTGAAGACAGATGAAGATACTCTGGCGATCAAACAAACTCTGTTAAAAGGAGAAATTTGTGGATTAAAATTTACTGCGGCCGTTTACCAAGGTTGATAAATTATGTATGCCCTTTTGAGGCCCTGATCAACTCGACTTCGACTTCTGGCTTATTTTTCACTATTCATAAGTTTCATCTTTTTCTGAACTTTTGACTTTTTGTTGAGCTTTTTTGCCGGTTCTTTTTCCCGTATTTGTTTGTATTATACGTAATGTGCTAACATATTTTTTATTTTTAACTTTTTTTAAATTTAATTATGCTAAATAAGCCTCTGTCAGCTACAATGCTTTTTTCAGCCAGCTACAGTGTTTTCAGCCATAAGCCACGAGCTTTTCAGCCGAACCGATCACCACCTTGATGTTTAGTGGCAGTCGAGTGAAGATTCCCATCACGATGACATGCATGTGTTGAAATTGTTGGTGAATTGAACTGAGTGAAGGCAGTCAACCAGAGAAGAAGAGGGGAGATTCTATGGCTCGTCGTCTGGTTCTTGCTTAATTAGGTTCATCACGGGAATTGAGCTATCTTGAAATCCTTGCGAGTTTCCTACAAAATTGTTGCATTCCAAACGACCCTTTCACCTTCTGGAAGTACAATGCTAGCGGTGTGCAAAACTCTGTAACAAATAAATAAATTTTCCAAAAGTAAAAAAGAGAAAAGAGAGGAAAAAAGTGAATGAACTGAATTGCAATAGCTAAGCTTGCCTGGTATTGGGCCGGGTCGAAAGGGCATGCCATAAGCTAACCTTGCCGCTACTTGTCTGTAGGAGGACCGGCTTTGTTCGGCTGGTAAGTTTCACCGTCGTACGTGCTGTCGTTCAGGTTTGATCCTATAGATCGGTCTTGGGTGTTTCACCTTACATACTTCTATATGTTTAGTAAAAAAGTGTGTGCTCGCACTCTGTGAGGTATTGAACAAATTCAGAATTTACCTAACGATCTCCGTTTAAATCCTAGCGTATGTTTCAGCAAAACACACATATGTATACGCATATGATATAAGGGCCTGTTTGGGAGAGCTCCACCAGCTCCAGATCCACGAAAAACAGCTCCACTCCATGAAATTTTACTCACACGCTCCAGCTCCGCGAAATCTGGATCCACCAAAATCCTGGATCTGAGGGCCAGATCCATAGATTTCATAGAGCTCCTCAAGGGGTGCTCTACCGTGGAGTTAGGTGGTAATTACCCACCAATGCCACTGGTTACACACCCCATCCCACCAAAAGTGGCCATTCCCACCAAAACCTCAATTTCGTGGATCTGGAGTAGCTGTACAAGCCAAACACTCCATAGTGGGATCCAAGATCCACGGTGGAGCTGCTGCTCCAGATCCACGTTTTCAGTGGTGGAGCTCTCACAAACAGGCTCTAAGTGTGATGTGTGTGAGTGCGCGTCATCAGATGTAATCTAAAAAAAATTGACTATGAAGAGGAGGGCCCAATTAAGGTTCATGAGGTCCCACCTAGTAGTCACCCACCATAACGCATAATGGCGACCACAGGCAACGAGACAAGTGTCATTCCATCCCTGCAGGCCGCTGCATCACATTCACAGCTCATCTAGTTCTCGTTTAATTGATTTTAAGGCATTTCTAATAGTACTATCTTAGCTGTCTCTTAGATGTATTAAATGAGTAAAATCTCATGTAGAGGAGAGAAAGAGGAGGTGAGGAGAGGTAATTTGTTGTCTCTTATGCAAGAGACGATTTTGTGTCCGTAAACTAACGCAATAGTAAGAGGGTGTGAGAGGGAAGTTATAGTGAAAATAGTTAGAGAAATAATTTAATGTTGAATAAGTTATCTCTAATACCATCTTTAAATGAAATAACGTCTTAGAGACAACTTTAAGAGGCAAACTATTTTGCATGCCCTCATCGGAACCAACCAACCAATCCAACTCGACGATACCATTGCTGCTCCTGATGAATCCCATGGCAGCTGGCCGGCCGCTGATCGTCATCGGAGCAAGCTAGCCCCGCAAGTGAGCCGAGGAGCAATCTCTGCGAGTGCATGCTTCCATCGATCTATTCGTACATATAGATAGACGGGTGCCACTAATGGGCAGATGGTGTATGGGGTGGTGTTCGTCGCCGTCTCCGACCGGCCGGCGCCTTCTTCCTCACCCTCCATCTCTACCTCATGCCCCTTCTCTACCTATCTCACTATCTCGATCACCACCTCCAGCTTAATTAGCTAGCTAGTTGATGCATGCATGGCTAGCTGCAACTGAGTACACACACATGCACCCTTGCTTGTGGCAGACGAGATCGAAGATCGACATGGATGTTTCTGCATACGTGTTGTGGCTTTCTTGATTTATCCGTGCAGTGCAAAAAGTCTAAATAGCTGCTGCTGCACGTACTGTTTCATTAGTTATCAATGGAGCTAGACTATGCATGTATTGCCACACAAGCATTCACAACAAGACGCATCCAGTTCTTGTACCATCCATCACTCGTCGTGCTTAGTTGACAGCATCGTGATGGCACATCACCATGAATTCCTGAGGATGCATGCGCACAGAGGAATTAATCGAAGAACGAAGCTGCATCGCGCGTCTTCAACGCTAGTTACCTGCTCCATCTCAGTACTGCAGCTGAGCTCCTGGTCCATCGTCTTCCAGACTTCGATTCAATGCCGAAGACGAGCGCGTCCATCGCCGGCAGCTGCTCTCGGCGGCCGGCGGTGATCGTTCTCTGCCATTAAAACCAGTAAGGAGGGATCATAAAACAAAGCTGCATGCGCTCACGTACCATTCATCTCTCTTTTCTCTTTTTTAATTTCTCCCTGTGCTGGTCTCATCTAAGCACGAAACTCCTCACGATGTTGCGCCACTCCATCCCCCCATCTCCACGATTTTTCTCGGGATTGTTCGCGACGTGCTGACTTCTGATCCATGAAAAAGAGGGAGGCAGCGTGAGAACCCCAGGGACGCAACCACCACGAACGTCCGGCCCGCATCCCCTAGAGTGGGCCAAACATGGGCCTAGGGCCGCAGCGGCCCTACCCACCATTCAATGGCATATATAATTTTCAGGCCCAATATTCTAGTCGGCCCGGCTCAGCCCACCGTTCCCACGGGTCGGCGGGCAGCCGAAAATTTTCGCTTGCCGCAAGAAGCCTCCCTCCCGACGGTTCAAAAAATTCCCCAAAATTTGTCCTCCAATCCAGTCTACGGCTCGCCTCTCTCACCTCCACGCTTTTTTCCCTCCGCCCCGCCCCGCCCCGCGCCGCTCCGGCTCACCCTTTTCAAATCCCTCCCCTCCCCTCACTGGCTACCACTCCACCTAACCCTCCCCTCGCTCCGCGGTCGCCGCCTTCTCTCCTCCCCTGCCGCGGCGGCTCCGGAAGCTTCCAGAAGGTTTTGGGAGGGAGGCGGAGGCTTCCAGGAGCTTCCGGCGGCGGCGGAGGCCTCGCGGACTTCAGGTGAGCGTTGTGTATGCCTTCGTCGACGTGCCCATCTCATCACCACTTCCCTGACCGCCCCCCCCCCCCCCCGGTGGAGCGCGCGCCGCCTCCCACCAGCATCGCCACCTCCGCCGGCGCCCCCGCGACCGCGGCAGCTGCCCTTCTGGTTGCCGCCGGCCGCCCCCCGATCACCGCCGCTCCGGCTCCCCGCCCTTGCCCCGGCGACCACCACCCACCCTTCCCTGCCCGCCGCTGCCGCCCCTAAAACCTAACACGACTCCGGTCCTCCTCGCCGTCCGCCCGCCGCCAAGCCCGCGACCGACAGCGCCATTGCCGCCGGATCGGTGCTTCATCAGGTTTAATGCGGAACGCGGCAATGCGCCACCATCTCTTCCGCACTGCATACAATTTGATTTGAGGCGTGGATTGATTTTAGGGTATTTCTGCGATTTAGGGATCAGATCCAATCCCCGCGTCTATATGTAAAATGCTAAAATAAATTTATCTTTAGATGGGGTTTGTGATGTTCATTCCTTATTTCGAGATAAAATTCTAATGAGATGCCACAAATTATCTCAAGTTTATCTGTTTGTCTTGTTGTAGGTTGAGAGAGCGGAAGGCAGAGGAGAAAGTGGAAGCAAAGGGAGAGATGCGGAAGTAGAGGATTGGATGCTATAATGGCGCAAGCTGCTGTTGAATCTTCTCTGAACGCCGACTCATTGATTGGGAGGCCAGCTGCAGTTCCAAGGATGAAGAGGAAGACCCCCTCCGAACTGAGGGTGATGCCTTGTTTCCCTTGATCTATAATTCCAACTTCCAACCCATACCTATTCTATTGTCATTAAAATGTGAAATAGGATGAAATGCTTTGTGAAATGTGTATGCCATTTTCCAGTGATTTTTCAAAAGAGATGACTGTACAACAAAGTATTCGTTGTTCCAGATCTATTTCATTTATTATGAACGTACATGAGCTATACTGTGATAACAATACACTATTTAGTCAAAAATCGATTTCCTTGCCAGTGGTCACCATGCATTGTGACTTGTGAGGTTGTACCACTGATGATAGTGAACTAGCTTTGTAATGCCACACTGGAGCAGTCCCAAGAATCCCTCAATGTACAAGCGCATTGTAATGTACAAAGTGATATTTGTTTTACTTGGTTATATATAGCTAATTGTACAGCAAATGAACCACATCGTCCCTTCAAATGCATTTTGGAGAACCATGTTAGATGTAAGATATGTGGTGAAAATGCTTATTTCCTTGCCATGGTTGAGTTGTTGATGATGGCAAGTTTAACGGGACAGTCTACACAGTAACATGACTAAATGTTTCTACTTGAGCACATCCTGATGTAAGCACCATATAATGCAGAGTTGCAAATGAACACTGAAAATGTTCCAATAATTATTTTTTGCAGGGGGAGCAATTGAAGCGACGCACTTCTGAAAAGCCTGCTAATGATCAATTACTCCCTTCTGCGTCATTTGACAGGTACCTCTGCTGTAATTCAGTTTGGTGATATTCCTCTTGTGCTTTAATGACAAACCTGGTATTTATCTTATGGGTGTAGGTCAAACAATGGGTTACGGAACCAGGAACAACAAAAAATACCCAAATACATCAACACCCGTGTTACGGAGGTGTTCCCTGTTAAAAAATCTAGAAACCTTGGAAAGGAAAATTGTAAGGTTAGACATTTGAAACGTTACTCAATTTGATGTACTTAATGATGCTCATTGCTTGATTAATCTTTTGAAGCATCATGTTGGAGTTTTAGTTTTGTTCTAAATGTAATATCATGGAATCAGGATGCTTTGCTGAATAATGAGAAGGCTCTTAAACCTGCTGACGCTGTAACGACTTCAAATTTTGCATCATCTTCACTCCCATGGTAATTGTTTGACTACAGGACTTTAGGTGCATGTTGTTTTGTATCATGTAATTCATGTTCAAATTCTTATGCGGATTGTTTTATCGCAATTCAGCAATCATGGTGACTCTGCCGAGTTGGACTCTTTTGTTCCATCACTGACGGAGGCAGCAAAACCAGGTTTTAGGAAAGTTGAGAAATGCAGTGAAAATGCTTTGCGGAGTGTATCTGAGCTTCACATTGGTGATGAGAAGCAGGCTGGCTCTAACAAACTTGATATGGTAATGAACATCTATCTATTGCATTTTAGTATATGTATTGCATTTTAGTATATGTTATCTTGTGGGCTAATATTTCTAATGCCTTTTGATAGGAAAAAGTGCTGAAAGGGTTTGGAGCTCGTGATACTTCTGCAGCTTCTATGCTCACGGCCCCTAATGTACAAGTTGGTGGTGTTTCTTTGAAGTCTTCAAATACCTGCCCTTCTAAGATCACTATTCCAGGAAAAAGTGCTCCTTTAGATCTCACTTTGAAGACTGCTTTGCATTTTGTTTCATCATCTTCTGTGAAGTGGTGGGTGTGCATTAGCTTCTCTTGCATTTCTTTCTTGTCCTTCAAAATTTTGTCAGTTAGAAAACATACTCTTCTCAAAGAAACCTTACAGTTATATTTGATAAATGGTCTTGTGCCTATTCATAATTAGTCTCTTACGATGATCTACTGCACCTGCAAAATCCACATGTTCAAATTCCTTTTGGCGTATGTATGGTCCAGTACACCAAATGATATTGGGTGGGTTCTTTTAGGTTATGGTTTATGGTATAAAATTTTAAATTCTGGCTGTTTGCGAGAGGTAGTACGTAAAAAAATAGTCGCATGCGATTTTAGTTGGTACAACTGAACTCAGTATACTTTTTACTACACTCTTTCTGTTGATCCCGTCTTAAAAAAATATACCATTTGAAAGCTAGTCACTGTAGCATAAGTTATAAACCACAATCCATAAGTGAAAAAGAAGGCACCTATTATGTCTACAGCAGTCCCAGCAGATGGTCAATGGGAAAAAAATCAAATTTTTACTTGCAAGTTGAGTTCTATTGTCTTTGTTATTATAAAATGTGGTTGTCTGTAGATTTTCTGTCCCAAAGACGTAAAGTAACAAACTCTTGCCTGTAACAGGTGTCACAAGTTAAGTACAAGTTTTGGTAGAAGCAGCATTGCTGGACCTATTGCTCAGAGTTATCATTGTGGGTTTCAAATTTCGGGATGCACAAAGCCCGAGAGCAACAAGGAATTCTTGTTCTCAAGGGCACTACAATCATGGGTATATCCACAATCTCTGTTGCCTACTTCCATCATATCCGCTATGGTCTCATCAAATGTACGAGCAGGTAATCACAAGACCTGAATTATTCCTCTCTTTTTTTTGTGTGTGTGTGGATGTAACTCTTAAATGTGATTTGTTCTTCTGGCATGTAGAAAGCGACTTCCTTCTCAAAAGGCATCAGGACTGGGAAGATTCATTTCAGAATCTGTACTACATGCTCCGGAAGAATCTGTTGAATATCTTTTATGGTATCTTCTTGCTCCTCAGACCTCAAAGATTCATAATAACTTAATAAGTCAGTCATATATATTGGAAATAGAACAATACTTGTAGCATTGATTTTATTCTCCACAATGTCCTTGTGTGTATATGCACCAAAAACGGTGCAATTTTTATTTTTGTTTTGTTAAAAAATGCAGTAGCTCATGACAGTTTATGCAAAATACCATTCATATATGGTAAGCAATGAACTGCAAGCATTTCTACATTGAGGGGAAGATGCATTTCCAGCAGTATATAATATGAATTTCTGTCTACCTTACACTTCGTTCGAAATACGAATGAGAGTACATAACGACACATTTTGCTCAAGGTCACCTTCATTTGCAGTTCCATTTCATGTAATTTGGCAGTATTGAATTTTAGTGTCATATTAGACTATTACTCTATAGGTTCCATTTCATGTGCCTTGGCACTATCGAATTTTAGTGTTATATTAGACTATTACTCTATGGCTAACCTCCTTAATCGCACTAAACATAACTTTTGTTGTTCTAGTTTATATTAGACTATTACTCTATGGCTAACCTCCTTAATCGCACTAAACATAACTTTTGTTGTTCTAGTTTATACGACACAATTTGTTGCTCTCTTCATTGGTGGAAATTGTATGGAGAAGAAGCAGTCCTGTAATGCCTATTTATCACAATCTACACGTGGTCTACGATCATTACTACGAAAACATGTGAGCTGTTCATTCTGTTTCTTTTCTCTTTCAGTACCATTTCCACAATTTTTAAAACGCCTATATTCTTATTTCTAGACATGGACATGTTGTTGCTGACCAACTGTTATGTCATTATGGTCTTACTTGATACTTTAGTGTAGTAGATCCAACTTATTGGTCGCCAATGCTATTCCAAAATTTGCCGTTGACCTTTTCTCATTTTTGAGGACTTACGGCAGCATTGTGAGAGTAAAGCATTAGTCTTTATTAATTTGAACAATCCAACTTCTGCTTGTCCATTATTTGGAAAGCAACTTCTGTTTGTTGGTTGTAGTCAATTTTCTACAGTTATTTGGTGCCGTAATAGGAACAAGATATAACCTCGGTACGTTGGTCTCTAAACTCTAAATGCATCAAATTACTTGAGACAAATCCAAGCTAAACTAAGTTGTTTTTGAGCTTTGTACTGGCTTTAAAAATCATTGTCTGTTAGGGTCATGATAGTGTTGACCATGTCACCTCGCATTATTGTAGGGTGTTTGCTTTTCTATGCCTCTTTGCAATGCTGAAGTGGAGCAGGCTACTGAAGATGACCTGATTGAACTTTCAGAAATCCAAAGACTCAATCTGGGCCAGGTTTCATTTGCTTCTTCAACCTTTCCCTTATGTGCCTTAGTTGGGCTGCAGCTACTGACTGGTTGTAAAAAAATATCATTGAACTTGCAGGCACTCCATATAGATGCTTTATCTGACATGGACAACACTACACAGTCGCTCCTTTCATTTACAGGCAATAAGAGTGTTCATGGCTTATATGATGTTTTGGTGAACTACAAGTAGGATGCTTAAAAACCTTACCTAATTGTCCCATTTCTCTTTATCCCCCTAAATTTCATGCTGTATAATCTGATTTTTGTGATTTTCCAGGTCCTTTTTGAATTCTTTATCAGCCACAGATGTCCCAATGTTATATTCGCCCGTGCCATTTCAAAATAGCTGCCTCCATTTTCCAGAGGTCCTTTCATTTCTCTAGACTTGGTTTTTCACTCTGCTATCTTAGGCCAAATGGTTTCCATACTCCTATTTACGTCCAGTTCTTAACCATGTGGTGTTTTTATTAGACAGCCTATAGTCTTGAAGTATTTTATGATAAAATAAAAAATTATTTCATTCACTGTTATACAATGTAAAACGCTCCATCCAGAAGCCCTTATGGCGTATTCATCTACTTGAATTTGAAGCTGCTACATCATGTTTGTACAATTTTGATTATGTAATGGGAAGTTACACGGGAAACATTGATATGTGTAATTGCCTTAAGTAACCTTGTATAATAGTCGGGTTTGATTAGAAAATCTGATATTCTGGACAAACATGCTTTTGCAGGTGAAATGCAGGGAGATGAGGAAAGCAGATTTAGGTTGGGCCTCTTCTAGTGAATTTGATTCTGAAGAATCTGGATCAGCTTTTGCTTCTTTGGCGGGCAGTATCTGTTACAGCATGGAAATAAAGGATCCGGTTCTTCCGCCATGGGTTGTTTCTGGAATCTGTGCTGCAATGAGCTTAGACATGAGGAGCTTTGATTTAACGTACGTGTGGTCTTCCCCGATGCAGCTTCTTCACCTCTTGTCATGTGCTAAAAATAGTTTCCTTTGTTTCTCGCAGAATTGCAACAGAGCCCTCATCCATGGGCTTAAATGTTGCCTTCAACTCCGTAAGCACAGACGCCCAATCCAAGACGCCTTCCTCCGAAAGCTGTGAATCATTGGGCATTCCTGATGCCGTTTTGATACCCTCCTTGTACTCTGCCTCGCTGCGGCGGCTCAGTTACAAGGACGGCGAATACGTCGCGCACACAACTGTGTGAGGTCCGTCTAACATCTCGAAGCACGGCCGGGAAGCAAGGCCGGTGCTTGTGCGCAAGTGCAACGACTACTTTTGTTGTTTAAGAGAAGAAAGGCTTCGCTGCTTGTTTAGCCTCTACGTCAAGAAGCCTCAATTCCTCATCCTCATCCATCATGCAGAAACCGGAGCTTGTAGGTATCTCACCCCTGATGACTGCTAGTTGCTTTTTTGCAAAGCACTTTGTGAAGTGTCTGGAATTTTGTAACTTTAGAGCCTGTATCATCTACAGGACATGTTACACTCGAATGGTAATTTATGGAGCTCTGGTTCTGCAAAACAAAACTGGCCTCCAAAGCTCACCTGTCCTCACTGTTGTGCTTGTGCCATTCTGCTTCCATGTCCTTTTGATTGTGCATCCCCCAAATTGACCCCAGAGGCATGGTTGTGACTTGTGTGAGTCGGTGGCTGGGGCGTTTCAAGCTTATCTTTTTTTACTGTAATCTTGTAAAGCTTTCTTTTGCTGTTCCCTGGCTTGGTTCTTTTCGGTCAGAAGATGGTGGGGGTGCAGCATTTGACTACCAGTCAAATGCTACTTCTATCTGTTTGTCGTTTTGCCTATCGCGGGAGACCGGCGGAGAATAGGGACGAGAGAGCAAGGGACAGTGCTCTGACGAAAGGTCGAGACAGAGAGACTGGTTTCTTTTCTTTTGGAGCCAGAATTGTCATGTTGCTACCGTGTTCAGATCTTCCATCATGGAATGCTCTGGCCTCTGGGACTGGGTATTGTTCCAGGTACTTAACGAAGGGAGACCACGGACGGTAACTGCTTGCTTGATGCATCCATCCAGTTCACACGCATCGCATGCAAATGCACCTATATCAGCATGCATGTGGAAAATGTCTTCCAAAGAAAACGAAGCAATCGATCTCATTCATGCGGTCCTTAATTTGATCCTAACCAAGAGCAAAACAAGGAAACAACTCTCTCCCTCTTCCTCTGTTGTGTTTGTACTTACCCAAAATGATTCCTCTCCACTCCAGGCCTAATCAGCTTTAGATGAGGTGCAGCAATGGCAAGGCTGCCACCAACGACCTTCCCTGGCCTGACCCCTGCTCCTCCGCCTGCGACATCCTGATCAGGTCGGCCTCCCTCCCTCGATTTCGCGCGCGCGCCACGCCCACCCACCAACCCCTCGCTTCCATTTGGCTGCTTCTTCGAGCGCTGCTGCTTTCTTGGGAACTTGTTGGCTTTCTTGGAAAGTTGCTGTGCTCGCTTCCATTTCCTCCCGTTACGTTTGGTTTGCTGTGCTCTGCCCGGTGGAAAGAGTTGTGAAGCCATGAGCGCCGGTGTCCACGCCTCGCGCTTCCTGCGCCGCCGCGTCGCCGGGGAGGACCGCGAGGAGGACGACGCCTTCTGGGCCGCCGCGCCCCGCCTCTACGACTTCTCCCAGCAGAACAAGCCCCCGCCGTCGCCTTCGCCGGCGTCCGCGGCGCCGGCGCCCTCCTGGAGCCCGTGCCTCCTCACCCTGCAGCGCTGCGGCGTCGGCTGGGGCGTCAGGAGGCGCGTCAGATATGTCGGCCAGCACCGCGCGCGCCAAGCGCAGAATCCCCGCCCATCCAGCTCGCGGTGGTGGTGCAGGGGGACGACGAGTGCTCCATCAACAACAAGAGGAGGAAGCGGCCGGAGGAGGCGGCGGAGGCAGAAGAGAGCAGCGAAGACACGCGCAAGGTGGTCAGGACGGAGAAGAAGAGCAAGAGGAAGAGTGGCCGCGGCCATGGCCGTCCCGGCACCAAGCGTCCCAAGAAGATCCGGCAGGAGGAGGAGAGGAAGCCAACCGCTCCCAAGGTCGAGGCGGCCGAGGCCACCGCACCGCGCGCCATGGTCGACCGGTGGACTGCCAACCGGTACACGACCGCCGAGGCGTCCCTGCTCGGCATCCTGCGCTCCCGCGGCGCCCGCGCCGGCAAGCCCGTCCCGCGCGGCGAGCTGCGGGTGGAGGCGCGCAGGCACATCGGCGACACTGGCCTCCTCGACCACCTCCTCAAGCACATGGCCGACAAGGTGCCCGCCGGCAGCGCTGAGCGTTTCCGCCGCCGGCACAACGCCGACGGCGTCATGGAATACTGGCTCGAGCCGGCCGAGCTCGCCGGCGTGCGGCGGAAGGCCGGCGTGGCCGACCCATTCTGGGTGCCGCCGCCCGGGTGGAAGTCCGGAGACCCCGTGTCGCCGGACGCCTGCGCGCTGGTGGTGAAGAGGCAGGTGGAGGAACTCGCCACGGACCTCGCCGTCGTAAAAAGGTCTCCTTTTTTTCTTCTCCTCTCGCCCTCTGCAATTTCCTCTTCTTGCATTGGTCTAGATAGTAGTGCAATGCTGATACTATCCTGTTTAGATTCTTGCATATACTTCCTCCTATTCCAAATAAAAGTCATATCATCAATACATAAAGAATTATCAAGATTTACAACATGAAATCTGTATGACTAGATCCATCGTTAAATATATTTTTGTAATGTATAATTATTTTTATTTGAATAAACACAATTTTTATAAAAGTTGATAGTCAAAATGTCAACTTGGAGGCTGTGTCAATGTACAAAACAACTTATATTTGGAATGAGAGGTAATAGTAAGCAACAATGCTAGTTTTGCGCTGAAATTGACTTGTGTTTGCTCTGAACTGTGTACATGAAGGCACATGGGGCAGCTCAGTTCCAGTGTGATGCAAGTGAGCAAGGAGATGAAACCTGAGGCAGAGAAAGCCTATATTTCATGGCAGGTGACCATATTTAACTGAGATATGCATCTCTTTTTTCGTCTACATTGTGTATAATTGTTTTAAAATTATGTAGAAGATGCGACATGCATAAATGAAACTCACACTCAGTCGTGCCATGCACTTGCCATGGTGTGCACATGTCTAGTACTGGTCTGATATATGTTGGAGTTACTCTGAAGTTTCAAGTCTTGATTTAGATTTTGTGAGGTACATTGCACGGTGCATCAAAAAAATGGCAAAGCTGTAGGAGCAGATTTTGCTTCGCGATGGTCCATTTCTAGCTCTTTTTCACCTCTGTGAAGGCATTGCATACACTTGCAGTACAGTTACCTTTAATTCTCAGCATTGCTTCTCACATTGTTTTATTGAGATTTAAGATTGATGGATGTTTAGGCAAAGCACCTGTTATTTCCAGTTTTTAATCAGCAGGTACACCGCACAGAACATCTGCACATAGATAGTATTAATCTGCATGCATGTCTCTTTCCAGTAGTACTGGATCCGGAAGAACCTAAAGAATGGCAAGTTCACATTTTTTTTCTATGGATTATATGTGGAATATTTTAATGTATATAGATAGCTGCACCTAGTGATGTACGTATATATGATCATCATGATTTTATTTGCAGGATAAGTATGATTGTATGATGAAGGCCAATGGCAATCTGGAAAATCTGGTTCTGTCCTTGGAGGTACACCTATACATGGGACAGCTCTTTCTCAGCTTTCAGTAGCTCTTCACACTACTTCAGCATACTAGGCTAGCATTGTTGCTTGTCAAGTTTAATCTGATTTGATCCAAGTCTTGTCTTCCTGATTTAATTTCCCTTCACTTGATCATGTTCAAGTATTGCTGTGGGTTTGTTTTCAGGAGAAGTACGAGCATGTGACACAAGCGAATGGCGAGCTGGAGGAGGAGGTGTTGTTTTTGAAGGTACATTTAAACAAACTTCTCAACTTCTGTTCTCATTACACTAGGTAGCTGCATTCATGATGAAGTATATGTTGATCTGGAATTCTGAATCTGTTTTGCAGGAGAAGTATGAGACTGTGCTTGAGAAGAACACCAGACTGGAGAAGCAAATGGCTGCTTTATCCTCTTCTTTCTTGTCTCTGAAGGTAACCCACACTTAGTTACTACAATACAAATGCATCAGTTGCACGAATGGCTCTGTGATTTCTTGGTTTTTGCATTAATTCGAAAGCTTTGCCTGATTACCCATTAGCATTAGTAATAATCAGTAGTAATTAACTGATGCAATGATGTACATTGCATTGGACTGTGTAAACAGGAAGACTTGTTCTTGCTTAATACTGGAGAACAGCTCATGATGGAACCAGGACAGGCTGATCTGTTTGTGAAAGAGACTTGGAAAGCTGACAAGCAAGAAGACAATGCCGGCAGGGCACCGGAAGATGCTGATCAGTGTGCAGGCAACCAGCCGGTCGACGCCACGGCCGTTGACGGCGATGGCACCAGCAGCAGCGGTGGCACCGACGTCCAAGCCAGCGGTGGGAAGAGGACGTCGAGGAAGTGCAGCGTGCGCATATGCAAGCCGGAGGGGACGTTTCAGTGGCCGGACATGGCATTGCTGCCGCCGGTGCTCGCGCCCCCGTCGCCACTGACCCCCATGGCGGAAGCAGCCATCGCCGATGCCGACGCCGTGGCCAACCTCGCGTTCATGGATGAGCTACACGAGTACATGATGGCCGGCGGTCTCCCCACGCCGCCGTCTGCCTCGTCCACCAACGCCGCTGCCGCGAAGCTCCCGCTCCTGTCCACCCCGGCCTCGCCAGTCCAGCCTCCGCCGCCGCCATCGACCACCAGCGCCAGGGACGTCCTCCAGGCAGTGCAGCCTTACCCCGGCGCCCCTGGGTTGCAGCTCCGGCACACGGTGAGCACCTGCCCTCCTGTTCAATGTTGGCATTGGTAGCTCGCATGCAAACGAGCAGGAAGATGATTTCTGCCTGGACATCTGTCGCAGGACACGTCGTCTTCCTCGTCGGCGCCGTGCGGTGCCAGCCTGCTGGAAGGGAAGAAGGCGATGCTCAACGCCGGCGCCGGAGGTGGCAATGTGGGCACCGAGCTGGCCCTGGCTACTCCCTCCTGCTGATCATCGAACGCTGACGAGTTCTGAAGAATCAATGCATCGTCTCCAGTGAAGTTTTGGCCCTGCGTTACCAGTAAATCTTAGGAAGATACAGCATAGCAGAAAGACAGAAGGAAGATTAAAGAGGAAGAAGATATATTACCTTTTTTGGTTACAGTTAAGACACTTGGTTATCCATCACCAGTAGTTATTTCTGGCTGTTTTAGCTTCAGACTTGCTCTTTCCCAGCAGTCTCTCTCTCTCTCTCCAGCCCGATGGTTACATACTCACAATTAGGAGCATGTTTAAACTTTTAATCTTATGGATTGCATAAACTGCTTCTGTGATTCTCGGTTAGCATTTGCAAGTGATTGCTCTTGTGCGGTGAAGTTCTTTTGATCTTTTCCTTGCTATTTTCGATTCGGCGAAAAATAGGAGAAGATTTTGCGTTCGGCTGCTGCTAGGTCTGCGCCTTGCGGCCCAAGTAACATTAGAGGCCCAATACAATTGATCAGAAGCCCAGCCCGTTGTTGTTCTGAGTGGGTCCACCACCACAGACGCGGGCCCACCTGCCAGAAAACAACGAATTTGCCCGCCCCCTCGTCGCGATTTGAACGAGGAACGAAAAATTCTCCCAATTCCCCACGGTTCCGAAACCCTCCTCCCTTTCCCGACTCCGGCGAGCCCCTCCCCCATCGCCGCCGCAGCCACATCTTCAATGGGAGGCGATATGGAGGCGTCGATCTCGTCGCTGTGCAGCTCCCTCTCGGACGTGCTCAACCACGCCGACTCCTCCTCCCGCGCACTCTCCGACGCCCTCTCCCGCCGCCCCATCCCCCTCGGTATGTACCTTCCTCTCCGTCTCCGTTAGGGTTGAGCGCTCCTGCTTAAGGGCCTTCCTGTCCTGCAGAGTCGGCGACGAGCGCGTTCCTGCAGGGGCTGGACCGGCGGGTGGAGGCGGCGGGCGCCGATCTGGCGCGCCTCGAGTCCATGGCCTTTGGCACCGTCTCCTTCGAGGAGCTACTCGGCCACTGCCGCGAGGCGCTCAACATCGTCTCCTGCCACGCCGACGCCGCCCAGTCTCGCCTCGTCTCCCTCGGCTACGTGCCCCCCGGTAACACAAATCCCCAATTCCCCACCACAAGTTCAGAACCCCAGTGCATCATTTTAAGCGCTGCAGTGTTAGTCTCGTTTGGTTGAGGATTTGCGGGTTGTTGTGGCGTGTAGAGGTGGAGGCTGAGGTGGATTTGGAGGAGGAAGATGGAGACGTGGGGAAGCTTGAGGTCCCCGAGAATGGGTGCTTTGGAGGATCAAGTTCGGTGCTGAGGTCCGGTCGGGAGCGCTTCGACGATGATGATGCACTGTATCCTTCGATTTGGTACGATGTTTTGGACAAATATATTTTGAATATTTCTTCATTGCTTTGGCTTGGGTGTGATATAGGATTGAACTGATAGAATGAGTAGATACTGCATATCGAGATGCATAGGCTCCACTTACTAGCTTAAAATTTGCGCCTAGTTGTAAAGACTTGCAGCTTTGACAACGTTGGCGAGCACGTTCGTTCATTCTAGTTGTAACTCAGAATTTGAAGACTTGTACATTTAAGAGTTTAACCTGTACTTGTTCAAGTAACTTATTCTGTCCAACTCTATTATTAGCTGTTCGTCTTTGTTCGTTTTGTTCCATTAAATCTTCCAAAGTTTCATCTTGCCATATTATTATTTGGGGCCAGCAGTACATTGAAGATTTATATTGTTCAGGGACTCACTGTTTCCAATGAGCCTAACAATAGATCTTTAAGGGCATTTCATCTATTCTTGGAAAAAGGGTGCACTAAGGGTAATTCTAGTTTATCTTGGGGAGAGCTATTTTGGTTTAAGCCAGCTATATTCTGATGCCGCAAGATCCAATGTACTTCATGACACTGTTGATTATTGTAGATGTGCTTTTGTATTTTGTTCAATGGTTTGTCTAATGGACAGTATTGAGTTCTTTCTTGACTACCGGTAAGATTTGAGGACTCCATGTCATTAAAGAATCTTGGGTTTTCGGATGCTTGTCTAGCTACTCTGTCCTCTCAAGGTACGGCACACTTGTACAATATCTTTGCTACAGCAACTGTTTACACGCATTATGTGCGTATTAGTATTTCTTGCTGCAGAGCCTTGTTTGAATATCGATAATTTGTTGATATTTTGCAGATAATGATTTTTCTGGAAGCCCAAAGAAGCTTTATAAGAAACCTGAAAGGTTAATCAAGAATTACAGACGGACTGTTCATATCTCCTTTCCTCACTGTTTATTTTACTCACCATGGTTCTTTACTCCTTTTTTCTTTCTTTAAAATGACCTATGTGTTTATAATACCTTGTAATCTTATAATATTCAGTGTTGATGATGGCCAAAAAATTGTAAAGGAAGCTGAACCCAAACCTCCCCAGAAAGAAATAAATGGTCAAGGTGGTCAGCAACACTGTCTTGATGATTAAAAGATAATCACATATTTGCTCTTTCTGATTTGTTTCGCTGTTAAATCCACGAAGGTAATGCTTTCCAAGGAACGATAAGGGCATCAAAGGAGGAGTATGAGCAACTTCCTCCTTACATGAAGACTCTTGCATCATGGGAGGTCTGAACTTTTTCTTAAACTACTTGGTGATTCTTCTCATAGTACTTTTTGCATGCTGGCTAGGTAATGGTTACAAATTACAGCACAGAGTCCGGAATTCAGTAGACTGCTTTACTCTCTAAGGAAATTACTAGGAGAATATTCTGCAATGTCTTTGCTTGCCTTTTTCCACAATTTTTTGTTTTGGTCTTTGCATTCTCAATAATCGATTGGCCAGTGGTGTCATGACGATGGTGGTGCTACCTTAGTCATGCCACCTCAAAGCAATCTACTGTAATGCTTACTTTTTTCGACTTCTCTTTGGATCAGGAATTGCAGGAGGCAATTTCAAAATTAAATTCGTACTTCGGTGGTGACAAAGCTCAGGGAAGTGTCGCTTTGAATCAGGATGATGTTGGACCAATTGGCTTGGGTATGTACACTTACCGCTCTGTGCCTGCAGGGCTTAAATGTCAAATATTAGTACATGCAAAATGAAATCTTTTTTGTCAGTCTACCGTTTTGTTGATGCATGTTCTTGATGCATTTCTGTTGTAATATGCAGCATAGTTTGATCTAGAACTATGTTTCTTGCACTACGTTCACACATTGATATGAAACATGGTCTTCTATATGAATGTATAATAGTACGTTACCTCCACAGGTGTGGCTAATATTTCGTGGTGTTTCTTTTCACCCCCTTGTTCCTTGTAGGGCGCAAAGGAAGATCCTACCTGTTGATCCTTCTGCGGCTGAGCCAATTAGCTATGGAGACAATTGAAGGCTCGATCTTCTACACCCTACGCAAGAACGACTCCTAGGCATATTTTTAGAAAACCTGGGGGAAACAGAAGGGTATCTGCAACCTGGATCAAACTGTAATGAAGGTTTTTTTAGAATAACGTGTTGCAATGTAGTTAATCTCGTGAAAAACTTGGATTTGATTGCTGTATATGACTATATTTAAACTTGGAGTTGGAAAAGTGTTTTTTAGTTTTCGCCTGCTCTGAGAATTTTCTGAAGCTCTAGGCTGTATTAACTGAAGCAAAGTAAAAATCGTGTTATGATATTATAGGCTATCTTCTTGCTGAGTTTGCAATATTGATCTGAAAAAATGTGTACAATCACAATATCATATCATGCATGACAAACAAAAGACGGCTATGATGCAGAGGTGCTTCATGCTGCAAGATAAACACCAAGATCTTTAGTTTTATCCACTCTTGTACAGAGTACGTAATGAATTGCCCCTGCATAAGAAGGGATATGCTCTAATGGATTTGCACATATTACACACCTTACACTTCCATCTATATCTATTTATTATTTACATTCCTCCAGAGAGGCACACACATATATATGATATAACCATACATTGCAATTTACACAACTTAAGAATTGACATATGAATTGAATTTTTCACACCCAGGTCTGGCTGTCTGCCATGCCATGCAGGTCGCTGCAGCAGCAGGGAACCCCGCCAGCCAGGTCCTCAAGGTTTAGTGAAATGGATTCTGGAGCACACATCGCTCAAGGCTGATCTGTAACAATGTCTTCCTCCTCTCTAGGCTACATACCCTGACGAAGATGAAGACCCGTATATCTCGTTCACCTGAGCCACTGGGACATACACCATGTCTTGTCAATGAGCTGTGGGTCCGACCATAAAAAATGTTCACGAAGACCCCCATTACCAGCCATGCCCCGAATCGCATGCATGTGCCACCACTAAACAACACGGGGCAAGTTGAGATTCAGAGCTAGGGGTGAAAACGGATCGGATTCGGACGGATATTGCTGTTACCATATCCTAACCCATATTTTTTCTCCGGATTCGGTACCAATCGGATTCGGTGTCGGATCGGTCGGGATTAACCCAATTCGTTTGTACCCCTACTTGTTTGTAAGGAATGCATACAAGGCAAGATAAATGGAGTAGACGCTTACTTGACTTGATGTTACTATTTAATAGCTGATGTGGAAGATTTTATTTTACCATTACAAAAGAAAATGAAACGTCAAATAGTAGCACTAACCTGAAATCATATTTGAAGACGTATCGGATTCGGACGGATATTCGGATTCGGACGGATATTGCTGTTACCATATCCTAACCCATATTTTTTTTCTCCGGATTCGGTACTAGTCGGATTCGGTGCCGGATCGGTCGGGATTAACCTGACCCGTTTTCACCCCTATTCAGAGCTCAGATGTGTCTACATCTATAAGCAATTAAGAATATAGAAGTATTCAACATGTTGTCGATAAGCAGGCTTATAACTGAAATTGTTGGATCAGGAACTCACCCCAGATTTATTAACAAGTACGTGTTTATGAGGATGCACATCACTGGCAGCAATGGATCGAATGCGCAGATGAATCCTCAAGGAGCAGCAGCAAGATGTAAGTTTACCAGGGGAATCTAGTATGGTGATGCAGAAGAGTTCTAGTATACCTCCAGAATGACGAGTTTTTTGTACGGATAATTCTTTTTTTATTCGAAATTACATAAATATACCCGCGGGAATTTTTTTTTATAAAAATAGGCTCCAGTCGCCTAATGGTTGGCGATGAAGCCTTCATTAACCATTAAGCGACACAATTTGTGTCGCTACGATAGAGCGATCGCATCCGATCGCTCTTCCAGATCTGGCGACTTACATGTAGTCGCCTTTCCGTTAGGCGACTAGCATGCAATCGCCATCCCGTTAGGCGACTGCATGTAGCCCCCGTGATTGTTTTAGATTTTGTGAATTTTGTAATGTTGAACCGGTAAAAAATACGGTGAAGTTGTAATAAAAGTTTATGTTCATTGTATATTGTAGGTGCGTAAAAAGTTTTTAAAATTTTTTTTATAAAAGATTAAGTAGAGAATGATCGATACATACACTGTTAAGTGAGATAGTTTATGTGCGGAGAAGAGATGATAGACTCATGTAAATTTAAATAAACTTCATAATATAACTGTGAGTAACATGCGGCATGTTTTTTCATTACATGTATAACATATATAGCATCTGCAGCTCGCCTCAGTCGCCACCCTGGTGTGCCCCGTCACCGCGCCGCGTCCTCCCATACGACCTCGCTGGCCTCCTCCGGTGCAACGGGTTAGGACGATCTGAAAAAGTAAAACGAGCGGGAGGGTGTCTATCCGCCCGCGCTGGTGGAGTCACCGCACCTCTGGTGTGTGCCCTCCGTGCACCGGGAGGGCACCGCCAGAGAGAACCTCCGTGCTGCGTCGAGAACCGCCTGCCACTCCGCGGCGGTCCACTTCGCCCGGCTCGGGAGACGCCGTCTGCTCGCCGGTAAATACGTGCAATATTAATATCGTTAGTTCGTTGCATGTCGTCTTCGGATAAACACGATATAAGACCTCTACGTACCGTAGCCTGGCGCCATCGAGTGGGAAAGAGGGGTGTGCGTAGGAGGCGTGAAGTGAATCGGTGTAGGAAGCCCCGCCGGCTGAACTCTCTGCCGCTCCGGTGAGGTGGTGGAGGACGTGTCCACGTAGGTGCACGAGTAGTGCCACACCGGTCGGGTGGCACGGTGGACGAGCGATCGGAGCGGTGGGCGTGGAGACCGCCGGTAGCCTCGTGCAGACATGAGGCTAACAATACGCCTACACCCTCGTGCATCCGACGCGTAAAGTTGACGCCCTCCTCACGGTCATTGCGCACTGATGGCGACCCTATCCGATGAGTGTGCCGAGTCGGCCCATAGGCGAACCGACGCCACCGACACAAAGACATGAAATGGTCGATCATCGAAACGACATTACCATTTGGGAATCTTTGAAATGACATGTAACGTACCGCGATGTGAGCGTCGCGCGCGAATTGCGCGGGGTACGTGTCCGTCGGAGCGGCGACGTGTGTGGCAAGCGGGTCTACCACATATACGAGCCTGGTGCGGGTCCGCGGTGGTACCGGCGCAGGTACTCGCGTACTCCTCGGCGTCGTGACGGCGGTCCTCCTCCACGCGGTCGTCGAGCGCACCACCCATCGCTCGACCAGTGCATCCTGACGACCGATCCGTGCCTCTTTTCACTCCCTTCACTGGCGTACTGCGTATAGAACCATTACGTAATGTGAGATACTTGCGAATGTAGTAGTAAGTATGTACATATTTAGCAGAAACGATCACTCACCTGTGCACGTGCCGCGGAAGCGATGGTCCGACCCGATACGAACCGGCCGCCAGAGCCCGAATCGCCGCATCACCATTGGGTGCGTAGTCCTCCACGTAGATGAGGTACACGAGTTTCTGGCGGGTGAGCCAGAAAGCCCGGTCACGCCAGCAAAGTGAGGACAGCCCGCCAGGAGCACGGGCCTGCACTGCCATAGCGTCGTACGGCTCCCAGCGCACGTCGTCGGCTGTGATGCGGTCGAGCTGCTCCACAAAGACCCGGTACGCCCGCGTGACCTGCAGGTGCGCAAACTGTACCTACAAGAAAGACAAGTTGTTTAGACCGACGATCGTCAATAAAAAAGAAATAGTTGACTGTGATAATACTTACTCGACGACGGCACCAGATAGAACCCATCGTCGGCCGGTCGACGTCTCCCCCTGGATACATCTCGGGCCCGTACGGACCCATGTCGTCTAGCACAGGTCGTCCGAGGCTTAAACGCTCGAACGACCACAACTGCAGTAGCAGGGGACAGCCCGTGAGGATCGAGTTCGCCTTGATCCTCGTGCATGCATCGCACAGCGCGCGGTACGTCGCGGTAAGTACGGCCGATCCCCAGCTGACCTGGTGGGGCTCGCTGTCAGTGATCGCCCTCGCATAAGCGATAAGATGCGCATCCACCGAATTGCCGTGGCTGGTGGTGAAAAGCACCTAACCAAATAGCCACAGCACGTACGCCTCCAAGTGGCGCGACACCTGGTGATCGTCTACCTGTGGATCCATGCGCTCCACCTGATTGCAAACAAGTTGTTATTAGTACGTAATACCACAAATAAGAGCTTCGAAGACACGATCGATTGTAACCACGTACCCGGTACTGTGCGAGCCACCTCAGTGTCGGCCCATGGGTCTGATCCTCTCCGAACATGTGGTGGCCATCGGCCGGTGGAACGACACCCTCGAATCTGCCTAGTAGGTCAGCGCGCCAGTCGGCCGGGGCCTCCGGTAGGAAGGCAGTGTCTCCCGCGATCGGAAGCCCAAGGAGCAGGGACACATCCTGCAGGGTCGGCGTCATCTCCCCGAATGGGAGGTGGAAAGTGTGCGTCTCGGGCCGCCAACGGTCCACCAAAGCCGTCAGCAGGGAACGGTCGAACGGAAAGCGTCGTGATTGCTCCCCGCCCACCTCGTCCCTGCCCTCGTCCCCGCCAGCGCCTCCATCCTTGTCCGTGGCCTGCACCATCCGGGCAAGAGGGAGTAGCCCGGCATCCCGCAGCCTGCAAACAAAGTGAAGGTCAGCACGGAAGCGAACTTACGGTTGCACTAAACGCCGAGTAGTGCAAACCGGCGGTCCAACGAAGGTCGAGTCCCGTGCCACGCGAGGTGTGCGTGTCGGACCACTCCCGGTGACTGGCGGCTCGTCCGTGCTCCCGGTGGCGGCACTAGATGGGAAGCGCGATGAGAGCGGTCCACGTGCTCGTCCAACAGCGCGTACGGGCACTCGGTGTCACGTCCAGCACGAGTCATACCTGCAAAATTTGTACAATAATTTCAACATTAAATTTTCTACATCTAAATTTGTACAATAATTTCAACATTAAATTTTCTACATCTAAATTTGTACACTAAACTTTCTACACTAAATTTTCTACATCTAAATTTGTACATTAAATTTTCTATATCTAAATTTGTACAATAATTTCAACATTAAATTTTGTACATGTACATTTAAATACTATATTTTGTACAATAATACATTATAAATGGTATACAAAATTTATAAACTAAATTTCTAAACTATATTTACTAAACAAAATTTGAAAATTAAATTTCTAAATTACATTTCTAAAGTTAATTTCTAAACTAAATTTCTAAACTAATTTTCTACACTACATTTTCTAAACTAATTTTTTACACTAACAAAAAATATAACACCAAAAAATTACCTGAAAATTGCACACTCACTCTTCTCTTCTCCTCCTCTCCCTCTCTTTCTCTCCCCCTCCTCTTCTCCTCTTCTCCTCCTCTCCCTCTCCTTCTTTCCCCCTCTGCGAGCGGCCGAATGAACCGAATGAAAACAGTGCGACGGTGACCGAGCGCGGTTTTATATCCCACCTCCAGTCGCCGCACCGTTCGGCGACTGAATTTCAGTCGCCCAACGGTTTGGCGACTTCATGGAAGTCGCCCAACGGTGGGGCGACTGCAGTTAATCGCTGAACGGTTGGTAGACTCTTTATGTGTCACGGTCTAGTTGGGCGAAAGACTCCAGTCGCCCAACCATTAGGCGACTGAAGCCTATTTTTGTAAAAAAATTTCCCGCGGGTATATTTATGTAATTTCGAATAAAAAAAGGATTATCCGTACAAAAAAATTCCCAGAATGACCAAATGAATGCCTTCCGTCATCTTGGTCAATCCAGCAGAGCACACCAATGCCAGCTAGGAGGAGCAAACCACCAAAGAAGCAGACGAAGCATCTAACCAGGCTGACATGACATGGGAAAGAATGATGCATATGTCAGACTGATGAGTATTTTGCTTATTACACAGTAGAGTTTCACCATGGGAGGGAAGCGTGTACTATTCCATAACCAGTAATATGCAATTTGTTCAGATACTTACATGGGCAAGAATGTCGAAGAAGCTGAAGTTGGGAGGACAAGAACCACTACACATACAGATGCAATGCTGCAAGCAGCTGTGCAGCAGCTGTCTTCCGTCGCTTTATCTCATCCAACTTGCCTGCAGAATTAACAGGAAGTCGATATGCTAGCATAAATGAAACGAATCAACTTAGAAATATAGAATGGGTTAAAGTCGAAATGCAATTGCCCAGACATACTTGCATAGAGCTGCTTCTCAATGAGGGGGTCCTTTATTGATTCTACTTCAATCACATCCTTTATTTCAGATGTCCCGTGTTCGTGACTCTCATCTCCAAGAAGACCCCTCACCTTCTCCTCATCATCTTCTTGCCTCAAACGGAATGATTCTTGTAGAGAAGATGGCAGGGGTACCTCATCCGGAGGAACATATCTGAGGATCAAGATGGATACGGCAACTGTAGTGAATGCAAGGAGCGTGCCTACACTGACCTGCAACCAAAAATAAACCCTTTTTAGCTCCAAGCTAGAATCTTTAATATTGCTTATAGTTGCATGCATAGCATGCCAGAATCTGCCTAACATGTTATCTGTAAAGAAGAGTCATTAAATCACATCTTGAACCAAAGACCATAAAAAATCTCGAATAATAACTATCAGGTACTCAGGTGATTCCTTTATACTTACCATTCCTGCCAATTGTGAAACATCCCTGAAGAAAGCAAGAGAAGCTGCGCAGATGCCAGTCACGATTGTGCTCTTGACAGGAACTTGTGTCGCTTGTTGACATCAGAGAAGGATGGCAACAGTTAATCTCGTGCCATGGTCATCAATATTCTTGGCTGTGAGAAAAATGTTGAACCAGAACTTCAAATTATCTATCTCCAAGGGTCTTAAAAGGTTCGAGAGGTTGTGAGAGAGCGATAATCTCTTATATTTTTTTGAGATTATGCTTAAAGAATTTACGGTTGGTTTTGCCAAATTTTCTCTCTCTCGTTGTTGTTGTTTTAACATCGTTATTTTAGTTTTCTCTACGAGATTTATCTTCTTCGTTCTTAATACTATACACGATTATACCGTATCTCATAAACTATAATCCGATCAGGGGCTACTGGGTATAAAAAGAGATATCAAAATATAACAAAGTAAAAATATATAAAAGATCAAAATGCATGGTATGATCATGTTCTGATCGATCTAAAGCATCTGCTCTTTTCCTAGAAAGAGGTAGCTCAAAGAACCGTACTGGAAAATGTATTCGCAATACTTGGAGAAGCATTGTCTTACAATTGTCAGCTTCCACGTACGGGGGAACATGTAATGGAGCTTCCTAGCCTGTGGGTGGTTGCGATGACACAACAGCTAGCTGGGAAATTTTCTTCCTTGACAGTAACAGCTGGGTGGCATCAATCGAAGAGAAGCTTGTCCAATATTATTTGAGATGATTTAAATATCTCCAATGATGGGCTCCTGAAACACCGGCACGTAATGGAATTTTAAGGCGTATTGAAAACGTAAGAAGAGACAGAGGTCGATCAAAACTGATGTGATGGGCTAACATGTATTTCTATTTTTAGTTTTTTTAAATTTAGTGTAATTATAGTGTAATTTCAACCTGTTACAGTGTAATTTCAGCCATAAACTGGCTTATTTGGCCCAACCGAGCGGCAACTAAGAAAGGTTCATCTCTTTTCTTACTTATGCTGAACTACATCATTGGCTCTTACCAGTCAACAATACTGCCACAGTGCCACTGGATGCTTTTATTAGCTATTTTTTTGAAAATGCTTTTATTAACTATTACTTCTGCTCCAACCATACAGAGGACTGACAGAAGAACTGAAATAAAAAAGAATTCTGCAAACTAACTATGTAGTCTCTAACACATGCATACATGATTCTTTGAGTATTGAAATAATTACTTCTGATTTCTGATGCTATGTTTGCCTACATAAGAAGCAATGGGTTTCTGAATCGGATCAGAGTACTTGTCAGAGGGTGAGTTCTTTTTGGCTGTGACTTATGTTTTATGGTTGTCGTTGATGGTTTTTAGTTACATTGTAAGTATTTGTGTGAACGAATCAAATACTAATAAGCCACTTCGAAAAGACGATGGAGAAGTCGTTTTGCTTATTTTGTTCGGAAGAAACCATAAATTATAAGTTACAAATTATAAGCTAAAAAGAAAAGAGGCAAAGTTGGCCTCCATTATTTTCGTTTCGGAAGCAAAAGTAAATGCAATTATGCAAGTAAGGACCAAGGATACATGACGATGTAGGTATCGTATCCAATCAGTTGAAAATGACATCTTCAATTGAAAGTGTAGCCAAGAAACCCCGAAAAAGTTAGACATGGACATACGTACAACGAATCTGCCGGTCGTGAAAACGTGAATGCATGAAAGCCCTGCTCTTATTTGTCTACAGGAATGGGATGGGAAAAAAAGCTACGGTACCGTTTAATTGGTCTTTTTCTGGTCATTTTAGCTTTTGATTAAAATAACATTATAGATAGAGATTATTAATTTTTTTCTGAGTATTCAATTAAAGAAAATAAAAGGAGAGAAAAAACATCACTATACCTCTACGGACAACACAAAGAAAAAAGAGAAAAAAAACCATGTTAAGAAACTAATGTGTTCTAAATGGCTTTAGCTTAATCTGTTTGGAACGGAGCCAAATATGAAAATATTCTTCGCCTTAGCGGCTATTATCCATGCATGTATATATATCCAACTCTTCCTTGTAAATTACATAGAAACGAAAATTGTTATTTGATGTATGAAATGTCCGGATGGTATCTCTCTGCTCAACTATATTCACTGAGCAAATGACCTCACAAGTCACAATTACAAGGAAGAATAAAATCTTAAAAAATAAATTCAAGACCCACTTAAAAATAAATTCAAGATCCATAATTAATGTCAGCTGATAAATGACAATCAGAGTTTCATGAGATAGAAATTTGTTAATGGATATGTTGGGGGAGTGACCCCCACATTAGTCCAATCGACTTATTGCTGTAGGAGATCTAATAGTCGTAAGGCCACATGGTTGACCTAAGAAGACCATAGGAAAAGAAAATACGGTACTGTCCCTACAATTGTAAACCCAGATAGAGACATTTATATAACAAACCTTCTTATGGCTATAAATATATGCCCTAAGGCGCAATAGGGACCAGAGCTCTCTTTTCTAGACAAATCTAAGTAGCATATACTTCTATCCTTATCCCTATGGTTTGTAAGGCTCTGGACAACCCTTTATGGCCTTTCTGTAGCTCTCTTTTTTATTGTTTGATCTGTAACCACAGCAGGATAAAAGCCGATATGTGGATACTACTGAGTTTATTACACCAATTAATTTAACAAAAAACTTAACCTTCTTTAATAACAAACAGCTAGGCCGTTGAAAAAGGATGGACAATCTACTAATGTGCTTCAGCAAATCTGGGTCCATCGTGGGTCCACTTATTTCTGGATCAGGCCAGAACAGATTTCCAGAAGCCGTACACGGCCCAATATTGTGATCAAGGCCAGATGTCCATGGAACAATCAAAAGCATGCAACCTGTGGAAATTATAGCTGAAAGCGTTTGTGCCACTCCCTACTTTACTGTGACTAATTTTTCTGAAAGACTTTCCTCTGAAAATGTTTTTTGAAAGACTTAAATGTGACTAACTATATACTGATATATCTAGACACTACCAGTCCTTAATTTGTTAAACTCAAGCTAGAGATTTCTAGCTCAAAAAATGCTAGAGGTTCAATTTTTTCGAAGAAAATTCGACTCTCTAGGAAAACAAATTTAATCTGAAGCTACAATATTTTGTTAAGATATAATGCCCTTTTCTTTCTGAAAACATATCGATCGATGCTTGTTTATTCATTAAAACAAGCTGGGTTTGTCTTATGTATATATGCCACGCCTTATAAGAGAAGACAGGGAAAAAATGATCCTTTAGAGTACTGTCATGCAATTCAAAATCGAAGGAGGAAGGAAGAAATAAATCAAAGGAGGAAGGAAGAAATAACAGAAGAAACTACATTAAGAACGAAAGGAATAGCTCGAACCAATAAACAAGAAACCACATGTAATAACATACAACAACGATACTTAATATATAGCGGTTCTAATTAAGCCTTCAAAAAAAAACAAAAACAAACGGTGTTGTTATAATCAAAAGATTGTTCTCATGACATAATCAAGCTAACGTCATGTACCAGCAAATGAGTAGTTCAGAACACGCAGATATCTTAAGACAACACAAATAAGTCTCTTGCATGAAATAGTTGAAGTCCCAACCAAACAAGTACTGGTAATGGTAATATAAATTGTCCTCGCACAGACAAAGCTGCGAATGCATGATAAAGGGATAACCAGTCAATCGATGCATAAACTAGGAAAAAATTGTCACTCATCAAGAGCTGGGTTAATTCTTGTTCTCCCTGAGATGCTACCCAGCTCGATCCGCCTTGTCCTGTCACAAAGAAAACATATATATGAATTAAATGAGTGGGTGTAATATCAATTAACAGAGGTAATCAAGGATACTCTATTTCAGTTTATGTTGCTGAATAGCACCTAAACATGTAAGGGAGCAACTGCAGCGCTTCCCGGACGCGCGCTAGTCTTATCGCGCACCCCCGACAGCTGGATCTTCTGCCCTTTTACAGTCCAAGTGCACTGCCTATATGACCACCGCTTAATTATCTTACCCTATTACTTAACCTATTACTGCCCAAGAAAGCATGGCCCATATAGCATTTGTGATGCATGTCTCCATATGCCCCCAGTGAATGCCAGATGCAATTTACCATCATTAGCACATCAAGTCTCCATTCAGTAGCACACTAAGACTCCATCAGTTGAATACTAAAGTTCACCATAAGCTGATACAAAGTTATCATTAGTTGCACATTAAGTTCAACATATTTTTATCATCATTAGCATACTAAGTCACCATCTCTAGTTCAAGAAATTATCACCCTAAAGTTTGAAAGATTCATCATTCAGATGTATTTGTTCAACGCACATGCATGGCATATTTGATGAGAATGTACCAAAAATCATCATCACTTGCACGATAAGTTATTGTGTACAATATGGAGAAATTGCCAACCTAAAATTCAAAAGATACCATCCATTTTGTTAATTTGAAATTAAATTTTTCAAAAGTTATCATTAGCTGCAATCTAAGTTATCGTATATAATTTGAATAAATTACCAGCCTAAAATTCAAATGTTTATTTTCAAACAAACCACCAATTACAATATGTAGTTTCGACAAATTATCAACCTAAACTACAAAAATTACCTACCATCCATTTTGTGAACAAAACTTCAAAATTACCACCTAAGTTAGCATCTACATTTTCAACAAATTATCACCCCAAATGTTTATTTCATCGAGGTGAATTAGGATGAACACTAGGCTACATTTCCATGCTTGAGTTGCACCCAATGTTACCATATGTAGTTTTAGCAAATTATCGATTTAAGATGGAAAAGTTACCACCAATTTTGTGAATTTAAATACTTCAAAAAAATTACCGTCAGTTGCACCCTAAGTTACCATCTGCAATTTAAAAAATATCAATATGTGTTAAAAATTATCATTAATTTACAAAAAGATATAAAAAATACTCTGAATTGTACCCTAAATTACCATATGAATGGTTGATGTGAGTGGGGTGTGTGTTGAGTGTGTGAGTCCTCCTTGTACTATTAAAAAATTAACAAATTACCAACCAAAAGGTTACCATGTGCACCATACGTTACCATGTGCGTTTTTAACAAATAACCATCTTAAATTCAAAATTTACCATTGGATTTTTTAGTATGAAAAAAGTTCAAAAATCACCATCAAATGCACCCTATGTTACCATATGCATTTTAACCGATTACCATCAAATGTTAAAAAACTTACCATCTATTTTGAATTTAACAAAAAGTTCAAAAATTACCATCAAATGCATCCTAAGTTGTCACATTCATTTTTAACAAATTACCACCCAAACTTCTACCACCTGAATTTCACAAACAACGGCAGAGACACCAACGAATTGTTCCTTCTTATGCTCGTGATTCACACCGTCGAATGTACGTAGCAGTGCGCCAGTGCCTCGCGGACACTCAAGAGCTCGGTGGCAGCGAAGATATGGATGGAGCAGCGAAGCTTGCCTGGATATGGACAAAGCAAGGTGGGAGGAGTGGAGGGAGCTGCAGCTGCCCCTGGCCTTGTGCGACATGTGGGAGCTCACCACTCGCAAAATATGCAGAGTGGTAGCAATCGAGACAACAAAGTTCAAACTACTCGAGCCCTCAAGACTGCCCCTAGACCCGTCACCAGCAGTTCGGCTCGGTGCTTGAATTCCCAGACCTCATTCTCGCAATCCCGTAGCAGCCAGATATCCACAGTCGTCATGTGATCATTACATGCATTTGGTCATGCCGAGCTTGTCAGCACAGCCTCCTCTGGATCACAGCAATGAACGAGCAATAGCGCCGGCAATACTCTTCAACTTATCGAACGCTTCAACAAAGAACGCAAGAGACAATTCTTTTTGGTGGTGCTCAAAACACACAGCACCTTTTCGGGGTTTACTCCATTATATAGGAATTACAAAAGCCCTACTACTAATCCTACTCGGAATCAAAACAGAAAACGGAACCATAAAACTAAACCGAAACTGAAACAAAAAAACATACTTCCGGTCGGACCGGACAGCCCACGGCGTCCGTCCGCTCCAATGCAGAATTCGATTCGGACAAAACTAGTTTAATTCTCACATTCTCCTCCCTAAACTAGTTTGTCTTCTTTCTTCACAGCTTGCATCCCGATCTCCTCTCTCATCTCGAGAAGTTTGACCCTGCTCAACGACCTCCTTAGCAGGTCTGCGAGCTGATTGCTTATGTTGATAAACTTGACATCAATCTTCCTTTCATCAACACTTTCTTGAAAATAACGAAAACGAGTATCAATGCGCTTCTTTCTATCGTGATGTACCAGATTCTCGCTAAATGCAATTGTAGACTTGTTGTCGCTGTTGAGCTCCACCTTCAATGGATCCTTGCTCAACACATCTTTGAGGGGTGATCCCAACCACACTCCTTTACTTGCATCTTCTTCCAAGTCTCCATGTAGGAAGGCCGATTTCGCATCCCTATGATGAAATCGCCATCCTTCTTGAGCCGTCAATGCGATGGATAACCCCACCGTCTCCATCTTTGCCACCGGTGCACACATCTCCCTAAAATCAATTCCCTGCCGCTGCACATCACCTTTTGCAGCTAGGCAAGCTTTCTGTTTGACCACATTGTCTTGCGAGTCTTTCGTTTCTTTGAAGACCCACTTGAGGCCACTTTCTTGATGGTTTGTCGGAAGATCTACAAGACTCCATGACTTATTGTCTTGCATCTCCTCCTGCATGGCCACCTTCCAAATCTCCTCAGTTTCTGCTTCCTGAAAAAACATGAAAGTTTCTTCTTCTGAAAAATCTCTGTTTTGTCCTTCTGAAAATGGTCTGACCGGTGTAGATGTACCAGTCTGATCGGCTGCGGGCGGTCTAACCCGCAGATCAATGTCGGTTGGACCGGTGGAACACCACCGGTCTGACCGGTTGGGTCGGCCTCCAGTTCTTCGGTGACCGCCGTCGATTCTTGATAAGCCGAGACGTGGAATACCTCATTGATGGTGACTCTTGTCATCTGTTCTGTAGTATCCCAGTCCCAGACTTGACTTTCTTCGAATACATCATCTCTTATGATGCGTACTTTCCCCGTGAATGGATCAATAATACAGTAGCCTTCTGAGCCGTCTGCAACATCTTCCTCGTTCACTCCGAGTAGAAGCTGCATCTTGTCATCAATTGGAGCCACTTCTTTGGTGAAGACTTCCTCTTTCTCTTCTACAAGGTCGCAAGCTTCAAGCATCAGCAGAACCGGTGAATCATCGTTCTCCTCGCTTGCATTTGCTCTTCCCTTCTTGGGCTTTTTGCATTCCGATGCAAAGTGCCCAAATTCCGAGCAATTATAGCATTTGATCTTCGTCTTGTCAAATTTTCGGTATGGCTTCTTTCCAATTATCGCCAATTCCTCGCATTGGGCTCGGGATAGCAGCAGCTGCTCCCCTTCTTCCTTGCCTTGTGTCGCCAATGCCTCCCACTGGGCTCGGGTCAGCAGCAACTGCTCCCCTTCTTCTTTGTCTTGGCGACGCCCCTTCTGACTTTCTTCGAAGACTCGTAGACGGCCAACTGCCTCGGTCAGCGTCATCTTCGTCATGTCTCCAAATTGCTCGATCGTGCTTATGATCTGGAGAAACTTGTCGGGGACGGCACTGAACAACCTCTCGATGACTATTGAGTCCGGCAACTCAACACCCAAAGCTCGGATCTCGCCAGCCTAGCTTGTGAGCTTCTGAGAGAACTCACCGACACCTTCGGCTTCACCCATGATCATCCGATCAAATTGCCTCTTTAGCACCTGTGCCCTTGCTTTCTTGACACAATCCTCGCCAATACGCATCTCCTTGATTGCTTCCCACGCCTCCTTTGCAGTTTCCTTTTCTGCAATGGTCATCAAGACCTCGTCGGGGATAGCCTGAGATATGGCAGCCAGAGCGCCCTGGTCTTTCTCCTCTTCGACCGGTGCATCTCCTTCAATTGCCGCCCATACTCCGAGAAAGCGCATGACGATCTTCATCTTCACAGCCCACAGGCCGTAGTTCGTGTTGGTCAGCATGGGGTATTGGATTGGAACCAATCCTCCTCTCGTCGGTGCTCGCGGCGGCGCCGGCGGCTTCTTTTCGCCGGAGCCTTCTCCCGCCGTGCCTTGCTTCTCTGTAATCTTCCCGTCCATCGCCTCCAAGCTCTGATACCAAATGTCAGCACAGCCTCCTCTAGATCACAGCAATGAACGAGCAATAGCGCCGGCAATACTCTTCAACTTGTCAAACGCTTCAACAAAGAACGCAAGAGACAATTCTTTTTGGTGGTGCTCAAAACACATAGCACCTTTTCGGGGTTTACTCCATTATATAGGAATTACAAAAGCCCTACTACTAATCCTACTCGGAATCAAAACAGAAAACGGAACCAAAAAACCAAACCGAAACTGAAACAAAAAAACATACTTCCGGTCGGACCGGACAGCCCACGGCGTCCGTCCGCTCCAATGCAGAATTCGATTCAGACAAAACTAGTTTAATTCTCACAGAGCTTACCATCCATCTCAAACAATTGTCTGTAAATTGGAGCCTACATCAACTGGAATGACTTTGCCATGGTGCTAAATGCCATTATCTTGCAGCTGCTGTAGTGGCAGCAGTGCAAGCTATCACGGACTAGAAATGTGTCTCACAGGAAATTCCCTTCTCCACGCTTCTTCGATGGGTGTTGAGGCCATGGGCCACCCGATGATCCTGGGCTGGTCACAGTCCACAGCCAGGACGTAGTAACCATCTTCGAGCTGTGACCTCCGGAACAAAAGCATCCAATACTGAACTCCTCGGTAGGGCGATGTGGGTAGAACACCAATAACCCGAAGCCTTCAAGCTGTGGGAGGCGACCAAACTGGCGTGTGGTCGGGTTGCAGATGAAGAACCCTCACGTCATCGTTGGTGAGGATGAGGAGGCCACCGCAGGAGGCCGTGGCACCGAACTGGTAGTCATTGAGTTGGCCGGTGGGCTGGAGCTGCTCGGCGGCAGTGGCCCGGTGGTCGAAGACGAGGAGGTTGCGGATGCCGTGATGGGTGCACGAGACAAGGGTGAGGGAGGGCTGGTGGTGGTGGTGGGCTAGGAGGAAGTCGTGGGTGGAGGTGAGGTGGCGCCAGGAGCAGCAAACGTTGTTGCTCAGGCCCCCACTCAGGGGGAGAAGCGCAGGGGGAAAGCAGAGAAGGAACAAGTGAAACACAGAGTAATTTTTTTCTCTTGGTCTCCGGCGACTCACACCATTCATGACTTCTATTCGCTGTATTCTTAAACTCTCACCGAGATCTATAGATGTACATGCCTTTAAATAGGCCTCATGCACATACGGTTACACCACCGCACGCACCCACTACTGCTACACTCTGACGACCACATCGCTCCGCCGCTCCGCTCAGCCACCTACTGAACACTCTCAGCCGTCTGCCCATGCCGCTTCGCTCAACCACTTGCTGATTGCTTCGACCAACCCATGACGACCGCTACAATACTAGCCGCTTGGGAATAGTCCCACATTAACTTACAAGTGTGAAGGAATCTCCACCTATTAGACTAGTCTTTGGGGAGAGAAAGCCCAAAGACCTAGGGACCAGGGACCGGAGAATAAACCTGATTGGACCTGGCGGGGTGTCAGGGTCTGGATCTAACATGGCCACCCATGCACCAGATGCCCTTTGGCATTGCTTGCGACACCGGCGGCTATGGGTGTGGATGCGGCGGATGCAGAGCGAGGGAAGGAGGAGGCACGCATTGGAGCTGCCTAGCAGGAAGCCGGCGATGAACTGGGGTAAGGGAGCGGGCGCGAGTAGCAAGCCGAAGCTACCGCCAAGATCGAGCAACCGGTGGTAGGGGTCCATGGCCACCAGGGGCGCCGGTAGGCCCAACATGAAGGACAGCTCGTAGTACGGCAGGGGCGTGGTTGGGCTAGCCGTGGTGGGGGCGGACAGAAGGCTAGGCGCACGTTAAGACTAACATGCACCTAGTCGCGCAATAGATTTCACGAGATGTAAATAACATCTTGCATGAGTGGGTAACACAGCAACACGTCGTTGCTATGTTATGACAATAAAACATCATGTGCCCGCACTGCAAATGTATGTGCAGGGAAAACAATTTAGTTTAGAAAAATTATTGGACCCTCCGAGAAATCTGAAATTTAGAAATTTAAAAATTTTTAGATTTTTTGGGAAATTTCAGCCGAAAATCAAACATGTAGTTTGAATTCAAGAAATACGATTATATGAAAATGGCAAAATCGCAATCAAATCTCACATTTTTTTGGCCGAATTAGGCTTTTCTCAGGGTTGAGATAACCAAAATTCGACGAATTTCACGGAATTTCGTCCTAAATTATTTTCCCTGCGTATGTTGAGGTATGTGCCTCCTCTGCCCTAAAATACTTAGCACTTCGGACTTCTGAGAGTTAATGGGTTTCATCGATAAGCGGGGACCATAACGTGTATATACTAGGGCGAGGCAGGGAGATGCATATGGAGCAATATGTAGTATAGGGTAGTAGCTCACCGCACAGACGGGTGGGATGGCACGAAGCTATGGATCCTCATCATGACCCTCATCGGCGCTGCTGTTCCCGCCGTCGTTGCTGCTCGCCGGCGACGCAGGCGGCTCACCTTCGATGTCCAGCGAGAACCTCACCCGACGGGCACCCCGGGGGGCGCCACCGGCGGCCGACGCGCCGTAACCATGGTCATCCCTCTCCCTCTCCCTCTTCCTCAGTATTGACTTGATCGGTTGCCTTCCCACAGACACAGATGCAGGATTCATGCCACTGCCGCCAGGAGTGGATGGGCCGGCGCGCAGCGGCGGAGCACCGAAGTCGACGAGATAGCCGCGGTACTCGATCTGATCGCCGAACATGGCGCGGTTCCTGGAGTAGCTGAGCGCGGACTCGGCGTGGGACATGAACTTGTAGACGACCATGCCCATGTTTGTCTCCGTCGACACCCGGGTGCCCCGGCCGTCGTTCTCGAGCGGGCCGAAGCGGGCGAACCTCGCCCTGATCTCCTGCTCAGACGGCAGCGGCTTGCTGTTCGGCTGGAACTTCAACACCAGCGCGGTCGCCGGAGCACCCATGGCCACCGGCGGCTCTTCCTTGCCCTCGGTCCCCTGATCACCGGCTGGAGCACGGGAGGCAATGGCTGGCAGCGGCGTTGTCTTCGCGGGGGCGTCATCGCTAAGCTCGGGCAGATGCTTGTCCTTGTTGGTCGCGGACGAGGTAGGCATGTTCTTCTCCATGAGCCTCGACGATTGCCAAATTCTGCAACGAATCAATCATCATCATAAGATAGTACTATGATCAACAAACAAACTGTGGAGTAATTTTGATCTACATTTTGTGTCCCAAGAGGAGAAGGGTGGGGAAGTGTAAGAGTCAGGAGGATTGTGTGGGCGGTTACTTTGGAAATGTGGCAGCAAGAGAAGTGTATGGCTGTTTCTCTTACAGAAGAATCAGATAGGGTTATATGGATGCCTGATGCAAAAGGAAATTTTTCTGTGAAATCCTTTTATTTACAGCTTTAGAATAGGCATAGGATTTTCACACACAGTCAAATGTGGAAAATCAAGGTTCCTCTGAAGATTACAATCTTCTTGCGGTTGGCATTAAATAATAGGATACTAACTAAGGACAATTTATTAAAAAGGGGATGGAAAGGATCTTCAAAATGCATGTTTAATTTGTGGTGTGAATGTATCTGAACCATCTCTTTATTGGCTGTCATTTGGCTAGATACATCTGGAGTACAGTCCAGTGTGCTTTTAATGTAAGATATGTCCCAGATTCAGTACAGGGCTTGGGGTTAGAAATTTGATTTCAGTAGGAGTTTTGGCAATCTTATGGATCATTTGGAAAACACAGAATGATGCTTGTTTTCAAAAGAAAATGCCTTGTGATCCAACTACTATGGTGTTTCAAATTTGTCACTGAATTGAATTTTTGGCAAAATTGCAGAAGGAAGGAATGCAAGGAATGCTTCGCTCGGGATCCAAGCAGCTGTGGTGGGTGGCGGCTGAAGCTTTCGACTGCGTGCAAGGATGGGCACCGACGACGCGGACGTTGGAGAATGGATGAAGTCATGCTGCTAAGGGCATGTACCATAGCGTGCAAAGCTATTGATAAGGGATGCCACATAGAAATTTTATTGAGGTGATTGAAAGAGAAAGAGAAGAGAGAAGGAGGTCGACTATAATCCTATAAACGGTTGAAGTGCGAGAAAATAACCTACTATAGACGGCTTACATTCCATTGTATCAATATTATCTATATTTTACAGACAACCCATTATAGAAGATATCTTTAATGTTATCTATAGATAACATAAAATGATACTATAGACAGCAGTTGTCTGTATCACCGTATATGCTCTAAGGTGATGTTGCTCATCTCAATCTCCAAAGTGTATGAATGGTTAGATTGTAGATGACGTTGCTCATCTCAATCTCCTCAGTGTGTTTTATTTTGTGTTGTTGGTGGGGTAGTAACTGCTACTTTCAGTTTCGTTAATGAAATTAGGGGCTAGCCTCCTGCTTCGAAAAAAAAAATTGTGCCCCAAGATCAACAAAATAAAATGAACACAACAGCAGCCAAGGTTCCACCAAATTTAATGTGCATGCCGTAGTGCTGTAATGTGATGATCAGCAATTCAGCAGTCAGCACTGCTACCCATATTGATCAGCAAAGCATGGTCCAAATTCTAGCTACTGGCTTGCTCGGGCTGACACTCTTGCTTAAGGTTGATGTAAGACTTGCTCCATAATCTTGAAAAGGACTTTCTCAATATATAATTCGACTTCACAAATCACAAAGTTGGTTTTGCATAGTTGATACACCTATATATTCTTAATTATTTGGTAACCAGCAGTTAGATTTAGCCTTAACATATGTTTAGCGAAAGCATATGTTATCTGCTCAAATCACATCTAGGTTAAGATTTAAGACCACTCAACGCTCCTTAGATTAAAAAAAAAATGGACTTCTTAAGACCTATCTAGAGGGTTTGTGTAGGAACGATGGCGGAGATCAGAGGGGGTAAATGATCTTTACCTCTTTTTTGGCTTTAATAAAATCAATCCTGTTTGGCTTCTTCACTCAATTAGCTATAAGAAGCTAATAAAATCAGATGCACAATATAAACAGGAACAAAATAAAAGCCAACAAGGCAAGGGAACAAAATAAGTAACGAGCGGGCCAAAACCTTATTGGGCCGGTTTGACCGTAGCCTTAAGACCAGTCTAACTGGCCCTGGTGGTCTGACCGCATCAGACTGAAAAAACCTCTCCGATCAAAACTCAAATATCAAGAAATTGCTCAAATCTCATCTAAACATCTCTATATTTTGCATGAGACTTCTTCAAGGTATTAGAAACTTAAACTAATTAAGAAACATAAGGTTCTTAGGTTTAGCTTCACTAATTTAAAGAAAATCAAATCTAGGTCTCAAAAATACTCAAAACCCTAAAATCCAAATCACTTCTTACTCGAGAAGTTTCTAATCAAGAAAATGATCCAAATCTACTCCTGCATGTCATAGTAAGCTAATCTAGGCATGAATTCAGAATAAAACTATGTTGACCACCAAAACCCAAATTTGAGCCAAGAACAAGCAAAACCAGGCTTAATGTTGACTCTTGCTGTATGAGTGATCTAGATGGGTGAAGACTGATCAACTAGACTCATCTTATACCTCTTCTCATCATGGGTCATAACAAGATCAAGAGAGGAGAAGGAAACACAAAAATTAAGCCAAATCAAGATTTCAATAGTAAAGAGGAGAAAGTGTTGGACAAATTTTGATACCTATTAATACTTGAAGATGAACATTTATAGCCACTTCTTAGCCACTTACAAAGTCGGATGACAAAAATCTCAATACAAAGAGCTACAACTCATCTATTAAAAGTTTTCTCCAAAAACCCTAACTCTCCCTAAATTAGCTTCCTAGAGAGTTAACCCTAACTCTCCCAACTCATCTCCTTATATAGTGGAGGCATACAAGAAACAATAACCAGAACGTTTAATTGGGTTTCATGCTATCTTATATGGGCTAGCCCATTAACCCAACACCATACCAAATTTTACACTCATACATACACGTTTCCCAAAGCAAGCACTTGGCTTCAATAGATCGAATTCGCCATTCTATGGCCTCTATGAAGACTCCTTAAACTAATCCAATTAGGCCACTGTTGTGGTTTCATGCACCGTCACTTTTCTATATTGGACTATTTACCAAAATACCCCTTTATCACCTTCTATGAAGCTTCACGCTTTCTTTGTCTTGAAGTAAGTCTGTGCTTTATCTTCAACTCTATGTGGTTCCAATGACTTACCGTGAAGCCTCTCAATACACCATGTCGGTACCTGGCTTTCATAACCATTCTGAACCTCAGTTTCTCTCTGAGTTTAGTCCTGATCCACCTTTGCCCGTCATATCCACACACCGGTAGCTCCTGCTCCGATTCTTTGCCTTCCGGCTTGTAACCACTTTGTTAGCCTCGGTCGTCTTTCGGCACCACTTTGATCATTCTAGACCCTACCTCCTCCCTAAGCTTAATCTCTATCCCTTGATCAATCTAGACCTAAGCTCTCATAGCTTAATTTTGGTCCCGTCTAGCTCACCACAACCTAGCTTTAGAGTCCTATAACCAACAACAATAAGTAAACTGTCATGTAGCATCGCATGATACAAAAATCATCAATTGACATAATTGATGAGCTAAGAATCCTTACCTTCACCTCAAAGTATCTCTGTGTGCTTTGACACATAGCTCGTAATGCCCAATGACTACCCGCCACATCTTCACGCATTCGAACTCTCTTGAACTATCTCTACATGCATTGGTATCGTCACTTGATGCACTATATGCAGCAACTCATCTCTTCATAATGACTGTCTTCTTTATGCTTCCTGCTTGAGTCACATAGCTTTACCTAGATTTACCTGGCCGCACGGACCTTAGCTCCTCTGCCTAGTCCCAGTCCTTTGCCGTCGACCACTAACATTCTCTAAGCCATCTGCATATCCAAAGATTAAGCAATCATCTCGAATACAAGTTGCATGCACTTGACTCACGTTAGTCAAAACAATGCATTAGGCAACGGACCACAATAAAACACCAGCACCCATGCTGTGCACACAGTTGCTCAGACATTGATCCTAATTCTAGGACCAAACCTCAAACAAAAATGCACAATTTTAGCACCAATTCGCCAAAAGCCAGTTGAACCACCATTACCAGACCGGTCAGACCGTCGGTGGCTGTCAGATTGTTGGCACCATTCCGGTCAGCGGTTTGACCGCCAATGTTTGGTCGGTCTAATTGCTTAAGAGCACCAGAAAATGCTATTTTTGGAATTTTGGTTAAACCATATCTAATTTTAGTTTAAAACTCCATTTTAGGTAACACCTAGTGCAAACATATCCTCAAACACGCCTACACAAGTGTTTAGTGTGTAATTATAAAAGCCATATGGCTAGTCAGACTGCCGACCACCAGCCAGTCATACTGCCATCCCATGACGGGTAGACCGCTTTACTCCTGATAACAACCCTGAACATTGCAAACTCCTAAAATCAAACTCAAACTTCGATAACATTTACATAATAAAATTAAATACTCATCATACATAATAGGGTGACCTCCACATAGTCTCACAATTTGAATTCGAATCCTCATGATTTAGTTCAATCCAAACTAAATCTCAAAATTTCCTAAACAAATCCCCTTATCTAAATTACAAGGCCAGATTTCTTTAGAGCCATGCAGGGTCCAATAATGTAATCAAGGCCAGATGTCCATGGAACAATCAAAAGCATGCAACCTGTGGAAATTATAGCTGAAAGCGTTTGTGCCACATATTGTGTAATATGTGGAGGCGCGCCGGAGTGACGTTTTTTCAAATAGGGTAAGTCTGAAATACAACATTTTTAAGGCATCACTTGGCATTTCTCCGAAACGGTCATTTTGGAGTGGCATATCTCTAATTAAATTTCCCTTTTAAGTTCTATGCAATTCGAGATGTGAGAACAAAATGAAGAAACAAAAAGAAGCTAAGTAGCAAAGCAAAAAGATTGAACGTGCAATCTACAATCGATATCTTTAATGTGCAATATATAGCATGCTAGAGTTTGTGATTAATTAAACCAAGGATCGTGCCATAACTGATCTAGGCATATACCTAAAATTGCAGAAACATCGTCTGTGCGCTGCAATGCAGTACTTCCAAAGAGTCCATACTAATATCCCGGTCAGCAAAAAGTGCTTGACGCACTAATAAAAAAACAAATCAATGATATATGAAGTGCATTTAGTGTTATGTATAGCTATAAAATTTGAGAATATTAATATCAAATTTTATCGATTCAAGCATGCAATAGAATAGGAGGCTACCACCAGATCCAAAATATGTAGATAGCAGCTAGAGATAAAACTAATCATGTATATATGTATGAGGGCCCTATATAGATTAAGGCTTTTAAAAAAACCACGTATATATATACCAGATCCAACTGCAAACAAATCATAAGCTTTTGCCAATAGTCAATCAACTGCTCAACTCTAATCAGCATCTTCCCGGTTAACATAAAGCATCAAATCTTGTGTCAAATTAATCAGATCACATCGCATCATCACATACAAATCGTACGCTACAAAACTACAACACTCGAACAAACAAATGGTACACAATGGTATATTAAACCTGTAGAACAAAGGATTAGCTTCATACCCCACTAGTCCCTCTTCAATTCCCTGGATCTCAAAAAATCCTAGTCAGATACACTTGCAACGTGTTGGAGAAACAATGACATAATATATATAAGGGTTACTAGATAATTAATTATTTCAATAATCCAACTAATGAGAAGATATTGTAATTAATTGATACATGTATATATGTTGTTATTAACTAGCAGCTAATTTGGGAGGAAGAGACGCGAATGGACATGGGCAAAAATGTCTAATACACATATTGCGTAAAAAATGTGGAGGCGTGCTGGAGTGACATTTTTCCTAATAGGGTGAGTTTGCTGTACAACAATTTTAAGTCATCACCTGGCATTTATCAGAAACGGTGATTTTGAGTGGCACATACATACATACATACATACATACATACATACATACATACATACATACATACATACACACACATACATACATACACACACACACACACACACACACACACACACACACACACACACACACATATATATATATATATATATATATATATATATATATATATATATATATATATAATTAAATTTCCTTTTAAGTGCTATGCAATTCAAGATGTGAGGAACGAAATGTAGAAATAAAAAGAAGCTAAAGTAGCAAAACAAAAAGGTTGAAAGAGCAATCTACAATTAATCTATAACTCTAATGTGCAATGTGTAGCATGCTACAAGAAAGGTACTTGATTGAGTTCCTAGTTAATTAAACCAAGGATCATGCCATAACTGATCTAGGCATGTACCCAAAAAATGCAGAAACATCATCTGCCTGCTTCAATGCAGTACTTCCAAGGAGTCCATACGAGACAACAGTACATATAAGTTTATTACATGAAATATATAGTTGAAACTAGGAATTAAAGCAAGCTCGACATAGCCTGGTTACTCCTGTTCCATCATAATCGTAACATTTCAAACAAAGTAGAAATAAAGAAGGAAAATTAATTAGTGCACTGGCCGAAGCGTTTGGGGTGGTACAAGCTTTGCTAGCAGCTTGGATCGATGGGACTGAAGAAACCCTTCAACATTTGTCGCAACCCGCCCCAGTAGAAGAGACATGTACAGCTTCTGCATCGTTTTCAGCATCAGCTGGACGAGATGCACGCCTTGTTGCGTGATGCCCGATTGAGGGAGCGGCATGCATCGCGATGTGGATGAGCATGCCGATTCCGGGTTGTGATAGAGACTTGCAAGGCAGCCATCATAACCATAAAAAATTCGAATTTTTTTGTACGGATAATTTATTTTTTATTCAAAATTATAGAAATATATTCGCGGGAAATTTTTTTACAAAAATAGGCTCAAGTCGCCCAATGGAAGAGCGACTGGAGCCTATCGTCCAACCAGAAGCCGATTCTGTCCCTGTCGCTCAACCATTGGGCGACTACATCCAGTCGCCCTCCCATTGGGCGACTTTCATGCAGTCGCCCAATGGTTGAGCGACAGGTATCAAACCTTCGCCAAAAATAGTGAAAATTGGTGGAGTTATTCTTCATACATCCAAAAGCCTTCAGAAAAAATTTAAGCAATTTCGGCTACGGGATTAAAAGTTATAGCAGTTTCAATCGAGGCTGAAACGAATTTGAGTCCGTTGGGCACGGGGGTCTGAGTGCAGTCGCCCAACCATTGGGCGACTGCATGAAAGTCGTCCAATGGGAGGGCGACTGGATGCAATCGTCCAATGGTAGAGCGATAGGGACAGAGTCGGCTTCTGGTTGGGCGATAGGCTCCAGTCGCCCTCCCATTGGGCGACTTGAGCCTATTTTTGTAAAAAATTTCCCGCGGGTATATTTCTGTAATTTTGAATAAAAATGGATTATTCGTACAAAAATTCTAAAAAATTCCAACCTTGTGCTTTAAGGTTAAAATTAGATAAAAGTGAGTGTTGTGATGTGGTGTGCTTTCTTGTCTTTCAGTGGAGTGGCTGTGAAATCTTTATTCTTAAGTAGCAATATATTAAGGGCCTGTTTGGGAGAGCTCCACCAGCTCCAGATCCACGAAAAACAGCTCCACTCCACGAAATTTTACCCAAACGCTCCAGCTCCGCGAAATCTGGATCCACCAAAATCCTGGATCTGAGGGCCAGATCCATGGATTTCATGGAACTCCTCAAGGGGTGCTCCACCTTGGAGTTGGGTGGTAATTACCCACCAATGCCATGGTTACACACCCCATCCCACCAAAGTGGCCATTCCCACCAAAACCTCAATTTCGTGGATCCGAGTCTGCCATACAAGCCAAACACTCCATGGTGGGATCCCAGATCCACAGTGGAGCTGCTGCTCCAGATCCACGTTTTCAGTGGTGGAGCTCTCCCAAACAGGCCATAACTTTGCTCTTCACTTGTAGTGTCTCCTTGTTTTTATTGATTTACTCTTATTTTTATTGGTTTTGATCTCTTCTCTCCCTTTCCTTATTTTGATGTGTGACACGGACGTGTAAATAATGGAGATAACTCATGGAGATCAAATCTCATCCATCTAAGCACTAAGTTTTGCATGATTTTGAAGTTATTCGGTTTTGCTTGGGTTTGGTCTAATATTGTGGTTTCTTGATCTAAAGGTTTTTGCTTAAAATCTTTGGGAGATTTTGTTTGCTGTGACATGTGAGAATACATCTAAAATTATCTTGGTCATCTTGTACCTACGAGCAAGTCATATGTCAAGATTTTAGTTTTTACCTAGCTTTGATGCAATCTTACTTATCTTTGAGAAATGTAGGAACAGGGAAGTAAGATATGTGCAAAGTTTTATCTCATTTGGCTATAAATTTTGGGAGTTGCGCAATTTTTGATTTTATTAAGCTGATTTTCTGTTCTGAAACAGGGAAGCGGTCAGAGCACCCTTAGACACGATCCAATCGACCACCAGTTAGACCGTCCATCGGTTAGGCTGTACTCTCAGTGACGGTTAAATTAGTAAGGTGCTGAGAACTTTTTTTGGTTCCTAAGGTTATTGTTTTGTTCTAGATTTATAATTCAGATCTTTGTAACTATATAGCCACTAGAGGGAATAATTTGATAGTGCTTAGGGGAAAAATTTCGGCGACACCGTTCACTCCAATGATACCATTGCGGTCGTAGATTCCCATACTGTAATATAAGGTTCCGCTATATCGATGGCTGTCCGCGGTGCTGTAGCCGGTCGCCGCGACGGGCTTTCCCCTGAGGTGAGCGGGCACGCGTGCGTCGCCCTCCCACCATTTGTCCCCTCGGTGAGGTCGCTGCTTTGCGTTTTTGGCCCTCAGCTCAGCTTCTCGGGGGATCCGTGCTCCAACCCCCCCTCTTCCGGTGCCTTTGCTTTCCGCCGCCGTGGTGCGTTGCGCAGATTCTTTGCCGTTCTGTTTTGTTTTCCCTGCATTTAGCTACGGTAAGTCTCGCTGCATAGTTAAATGGACTAGTTCATTCGTTGTGACAAAAAGTAAATAAAACCCATCTTTTTCCCTCAATTAGTCTGAACTCAACACAATTTGTGTTGTTGTAATTTTTGACGATAGGTGCAACCAGAGTACCAGTCTACCAGACCATAAGATGAGCAAGTCTTGTGAAAGATGCAGAAAGAGAGTCGAGCACCATTTCTGGGATATGGATGATCAAGGCAAGTATTTCTTCAAGGTTATGGTGGGTGATTTTCGACATCAAATGGTAAGGCATTACCAAGTTTCACTTCTTGCCTTCTCTTGCTATTAATATAAGGTTACATTGCAATTAGATTTTTTTGGGTACTCCTCAATTGCACTGATTTGGTAAATTAGATTCGGTTTTAGTTCATGTCTTCCACTGTACATGTGGTACGCCCATTTCTTGTAAACACAATGAACTCTGACCAAATTAGTCAATATGTTTTAATCTGTGTGTAGAAATATCTTGACCAAGTGAATTTTACCCTTTGCACCATAGATGTATTACATCGTAAGAATTGTGTTTTTAAACCAACTTGCTTGGGTGCCCAGCAATTGCGTGGTTACTCCTAATATATTTCACTTCCTATGTAGAAAATATAGATAAGTTCTAACCGTACCAATATGGAAAGTAATTTAGAAATTTATGGGATGCACTCCTGATAATTGTTTACTAGTTTAACCCTAGATGACATGACAAGTACTTGTCAACAGCAAGGAAAAATATACAACATTTTTCGATGGCAATATTTTTCTTATCACCTGTCATTATATTAAAAAAAATCATTGGGAACCCTCAAGAATTCAAAAGGCGCAATCAAAAGAATTTGACAAATTAGAAGAGATTTGAGATTTGCTACAGACCATTAGGTCGGTCATAAAACGAACAACCATGAAAGGGAGTTTGCTCTATTTGCTTTCAGAGTCGTTAGCAATAGCAAGTGGGGCAGCCTAGAGCAACCGGTCACTGAGAAGATCATCCATCATGTTTTCTGCTTTGATCTTTCCTTTGTTGTTTTAAACGCCAGCTCCTTTCCTACATGTGGGGATGGTTTATTAATATTCTTTCTTCCTTTTCTTTGTTGTTTTCTCTTATTTTCTTGGATGGGGGAGAGACATGCAAACAGATGTGGTTTCGGGGTCCCTTTTTCATATTTCTTTCTTTCCTTCTTCTTTTTTCTTCATGCGAGATATGTTGTAGGGATTTACTTAACTATATCTTATCTTAATGATGGTTGTTTCTATGTTGCAAGATTCTTTCTTATCTTAATATGAGTAGGTTATTCGCTAATAACATCTAATGGTTATAGACTATAATCATGGTTAAGGTCCATCAAAGTGAGGGTTGGATGTTTTCCATTTTTGCGAAAATGTCTAGCATGTCTTTTTTCTTAGCACATGAAGTGGTTACGGTTTATAAATCATAATTAGGTTCCACCAAAATGAGGGTTTAATATTTTTCTTTTTTGTGAGAATTATATAGTATATTTCTCTTTTCTCTTAGCAGTTGTAAAGTAACCGGCATCAGCTTTTGTTATATAATAGATGCTTTTTTATTCTTATCATTGCAGACCATACCGGATAAATTTGCACAAAGTTTAAGGGACAAGATCCAGGGAAAAATCAAACTGAAAGTGTGTAATGGTAACACTTGCACTGTTGTGGTTGCCAAATATCCGAATAAGTTAGTTCTCAAAGCAGGGTGGGAGGCATTTGTCAGCATGCATGACTTAAGGATGGGTGACTTCCTGGTATTCAGATACAATGGAAATTTTCAGTTTAAGGTTCTAATCTTTGATCCAAGCGGTTGTGTGAAAGCATCATCACATGTTGCTCCCAACATTGGTCATCATGTCCAAGGAAGGCAGGGAGATCCTATTGTAATTTCAAGCAGTTCTGATGACCATCAGCCCATGCAATTGCCAACAAGTAAAAGGCATATTCGATTTCAAAGGGATGGCTCAAACATGTGCAGCAAGAAGATGAAGATAAGTTCATCGGCCGTTCCCCTTGATGCATTTGGTAATAACAATAGCAGAACTAATACTATTGTGTGTATAATACATTTGCAATTACCTACACCATGCTTACTCTGTTTTTTTGGGGTACTGGAGATGTTTCTTCTTCAGAGGATAGTCAAGAAATACCTGCTGTGACTAGTTGCATCTTCTCACCTTTGACACGTCTAACTAAAGTGCAAAGGACGAAAATAGAAAAGAAGGTCCGAGCTGTTCGTTCCAACATTCCCATGTTTGGGGCTGTCATGACAAAATGCAACATTACTCGAGACCCTTGCTATCTGGTAAGTTAGATTTTTCATGCTTGAATGGGTTGTCATTACCAGTGTAGGTTCTGTAAGTTCATAACCATATAGTGTATGAGCTTTGCGATTATCAGTCGGAAGCAGAGGCCATCTTAACTTGCTGTAACAATTTGTTTGCCTTGTCAATTTAAAGCATTTCTCAAACTCTGCAATCAGGGCTTCTGTAGAAAGTATGCCAATGAATATCTTCCACACAAGGACCAAATGCTAAGGCTTCAGCGGAATGGCAAGAGGTGGCAAGTTCGGTTTCAAATTGTCAGGAAAAATTTGAGAAGGCTTTGTCAAGGGTGGAGAGAATTTGCAAGTGACAACAAACTGCGGATAGGTGATACGTGCCTCTTTCAACTGCTGAAGCACCAAAAGAGGCGCACGATGAACGTCCATATCATTGGGAAGTAGTGGCTGCTTATGTAGGTCTTTGCTGTTGGTGCCGATTTTTGCAACAGCGATAGTGCTTTTGTGTTGAATTGTTGGTTGTCGTACGGTCTACTCACTGAAATGTGTGTGTGTGTATATACACCATCTATGCTTAGTTTGCTACTAATTTATAGGCTAACACCATGCTTTGCTTGCAGCGTGGTGAATTTTGGTTAGTAAGTGTGAAACATGCTTTTGTGCGTTGCTATGTTATTCTGGGTTTGCGGGAAGATTTTGGAATCTTATTGAGCCACTGTAAAGTTTAAGCTGCTTGGCTTCAAGCCTCCTGAACCTTTTTCTTCAGGCATTATAAATTTGTTTAGTCCAACATGTTTCAGGAATTATGCGTATTTACTTAACTTTGTCAGGGAAAAATGTAAAGTAGCAGAATTATGAAAACTGTGAAACATAGCTCACCAATGCAAACACAAAAGAACTGAAACGCGGGGCACTGGCAGAGCAGAGCATTATAAATTCAGAGTTGGATATTCAGCGGCAATGGAAAATTTCATGTTTTGTTCGAATAGAGTTGTGTTGGTATAAAAAAAAACTACGTGTTACATACTTACATAATTACATCAGTACATTGTATGTAACTGTAAGAGGCCTGTATACCTATGGGAAGCAAATTATATGGGAGAGGGCCTTACTTGTGACCCTATCTCAAATGCTGCCATGTGGCTCCCTAGAGATGTTCAAGGGCCACGTGGTAGCTTCTGGGATTTGCTTGCCTACCCATGAAAATGTAGTGCTGATTCAGATGTGCTGTGGATGGTACTAGAGGTCTAACCGATTTTTTTTTCAGCGGATTCCATATAAATCCAAAAAAAACTTTGAAGTATAAAATACGGACTCCAGACAACAATTTTACATGCCAGGGGCCTTAGTAAAAATTTTCTCTGTGTTTTGATATGGTTGGAGGAAAAGGTAAATAAAACAGGGTAAGACGACATCGTCCTCATTGCCGCCAAAGCTTGTCCTTGTGGCCGGAGAGGCTATTATTAAGCTGCTACTAAACTTGTTGATTCTTTATTGCTTTTCTTAAGAGATAGTCGGCTGCCTTTACATGTTAGGAGCCTTCCTGACGATGGAAACTAAAGATAACTCTTTCATATATATCTTTCCTAATATAACTACTCTTCTATATATATCTTTCCATATGACCACTGTCATGAGCATCAGTGCGAATTTGTGGCCACAGAGGTGAGTCCGTTGGTATGTAAATGTGCCCCTCATGCAACAATAGGCCATCCACCAGCGTCCAAGCGGGTTCGGTAGTCCCAGCCAATACTTTGTCACACAATGCCTGAAGTGTGGAATTATTGGATATTTCCTCATGAATAGTGTTGAAGATAGCAAAAGTTGGAGATGATATTGCTAGTAAAGTAGTTGTGGGTTCTGCCACTTTGGAGAGTGCATCAGCGGCAACATTCTGGTGTCCAGGCCAAAATTCCACCTGGAAATCATATTCAAACATTTACTGACCCATTTATGTTGTGGTATGGTAGAAAGACGTTGGTCCAAAATATATTTCAAGCTATAGTTGTCCATATGAACGGTGAATGCCCTCATAGGTATGGACCCGCATAGGTATGGACGCCAATTGTGAATTGCCTTAACGAGGCTGATCAATTCTTATTCATATGTTGCCAATTTGAGATGATGTGGTGCCATTGATCTGCTAAAGAATGCAATTGGTCCCACACCTTGATGTAATATTGCATTAAATACAGTGCTAAAAGCGTCACAATCCACCAAGAATGGCTTATTGAAATCAGGAAGTTGCAGGATTGATCCAAATACTAGAGCAGCTTTAAGAGCATAAAATGTGGCATCGACTTTCAAAGACCATGCAAAAACTTCCTTTTTAAGCAACTTAGTGAGTAGGGTAGCCATCTCACCATAGGCCTTGATAAATTTACAGTAATAACCAGTTAGACTGAGGAAGCCCCGTAAAACTTTCACCGTGGTGGATTTTGGCCAATTATTCATTGCCTCCACCTTTGTACGATCCATGTCCACTTCTTGGTCAAAGATAGTGTGCTCAAGGTAAGCTATCGATTACTCCCCAAATTGGCACTTAGAGCGTTTGAGGAATAAACTGTTTTGACACCGAAGATGAAGAACTGCTTGAACATGTTGAAGATGTTTAGCCTAAGAAGAACTATAAATCAAAATATCATCAAAGAAAACCAAAACAAAATGATGGATATAAGCCTTAAGAATGTCATTAATGAGGGCTTAAAAGGTGGCTGGAGCATTAGTCAAACCAAATACCATTACCAAAATTCATAGTGGCATTGGTGAGTTCAAAAAGCTTATAGCTGTATGGTTTTTCCTATACGGTGCTGAAAGCATCTAGGTCCCTAAAAATAGTTTTTTTGATAATTAATGAATTTATGTGAATATGAGACTAACGTCTTTGACGAGTGTTTAAAAGGTTAAGTCTCTAAGATGATAACAAAGCGCATGCTAAGGATCAACGTGAAGATCAAAAGTAGCTCAAGGCAAAGGTATACTTAAACTAGGTCACTCTTTTTATTTTTATCGGTCTTAGGAGAAAAGATGGAAGACCGGATTATAGGCTAAATGTCATACCATAAAGAGGGATCATGACAAATAGCTTGATAGCATAATTCTTGTACCATTTGGATCAATTTAGGATCATGCATTCTTTGAAAATTTAATTTGAAAGTCAAATATGTGCTCTATTTGGGAAAACGGAAGTATCAAAGTTTTAACGGCGGAACTACCGTAGAGCGGAAATTCCGTAGTTTTGAACGGTACTTCCAGCGCCCGGAAGCTCCGAAAAATCGAGTGGAGCCTTTTTCCAGAGAGCACCCCCGGATGTGCTCGGTGCTCTGTCCGGGCAACCGGAAGTACTGGTGTGTAAATAATGGTACTTCTGCTTGCTAGAAGCTCCGACTATCCGAGCGGAGCCTTTTTTCCAAAGAGTATCCTTAGGAAGATTTTTGAGTTCGCGGAAACTGGAAGTACCGGAATTTCAATGTCGGAACTACCGTTCGAGCGGTAGTTCCGCAGCCTTAACTGGTACTTCCAAAGCACGAAAGCTCCGGAAGGTAGGGTGGAACCTTTTTTTCCAGAGAGCGCCAACTTCTGGTCTTGGCCCAAGCGAAAGTACCACGCCGACTTCCCGGAACTATTGGACAATGGAACTACCGGATTTATAATGGCGGTAGTTCCACACCGACTTTCAATGGCTAGTTCTAAAGCTCTAATATAGTCGTTACTGTCGCGTCAGAGCCGGAGCGGAAGTACCGGCCTTTGGCCTGTGGTACTTCCACTCGCCCTGATTTTCCTGGAATTTCATTCTAACGGCTACTTTTGGTTGGTGAGGGTATAAATACTCGTACCTCTACTCAAGGACAGTAAGAAGAGACGCTATTGAATATCTTTGAGCATTGAGCATTCACTCCACACCTCATTTGCTCCTTGTCATTCATTTGAGGTGGTTGAGCTAAAAAGTGCATTGCATCCAATAGTTTGATTCTTTGGCACTCAATTGTGGTCAAGTGAAGTTTGAGATCTATTACTCTTTGTATTTGCCAGCACCTGGACGACTTGGTGGAGATTTCCTGGTGATCTTCTGTTAGACCATGTGGCCAGGTCTAGGTTATTTTAGATGATGAATAATTGACAACGTTGGTTATGGTGTTACTTATAGTATGTTGCTTCTTTATATGCTTGTGATAGCATGGTGATATGATAATGTTATATGATACGCTCGTGTGAGGTATTGTGCGGATTGACTTGAGTCAAGTCGTGGACTTGTGCTCGACGCGTTGTTTGTTTATTCATGTGCAGTGTTGCTTGAGGCGGAACATGGTCGATGACGGACTGAAACTAGGTTGGGTGGGCGAGGTTTCGGGACTAAGTTCAGGGAGGAACTGAGGTCCTATCGGTCAAGGATGTCATGCGGGATGTTCAGGCTAGAGAACAATGCGCATGGAGATGATGTGTGGAGAAGATACAGGAGGTGCGGTCCTGGAGGCTTCGACACGTGGAAGGCTGAAAAATTGGAAGTGTAAAGAATTAAAAACCCATGTTATGAAGGGTTTTGGGTCCTGAAAAGTAGTGGGCAAAAAGCCTGGTTGAGGCAAAAGGCCCAGTCCTAGTTGGAGTTGTATTAGGGTTTTAATTAGAGATTGAATAGGTAAGAGTTTGGAGTATAAAACGTATACATGTGTGTGCGGCGGCCGTGCGTTGTGGATGAGAAAAACAGAGCGGCGGCGTGCGTCGTTTTGATCTAGCGATCGGAAGAAAAAAGGGGCGGCTGTGCTTTTAGTTGAAGATTCGCGGCTGCATGCATGTCCGCCTGTAATATTTTGTGGGTGCTCATCGAGACATTGATTTGAGAGATTAATCAATAGGGTGTTTGGTGAGTGCTGTTGAATTAGTTTGCATTGAGTTTTTTTTTGATGCTCTGTACGCATATGCATTATGAGAGATCCAATCAGTCAATGATTCGCTCAATCAATTATATGGTTGCATCCATCCGTGAGTCTTAAAGCTTAAAATTAGTGTCAGGTGATTAGGTAAGGTTAATTGAGTTTTGTTTTTTTATATATATTTACAGATTTTGTTTATTCGCTTTATTAGGGCTTAATTAATTCTCGTCACTTTCTGCATCAGCGATCTTGTTTATTTTATATCTCAAGTTCTAGTCCTCCGATTGATGTAATTCCAGTTGGGTTAGTTCAATAATTTTGTCTAGTTTATTCTGTCAAAATTTGAGATCAATCGGAGTTACGGTTTTTAATTGGGATCAGTTTTAGTGAGAGTATATTATTCTGTCCAGAATTATTAAACGAGACTTAAATAGGTTTTGTGTTTAGGGGAGAGTCTTAAAATTTATTTTTAGCTTCCGCAATCATTCACCCCCCCCTCTGATTGCCTATCTCAGTGTGAATCGATCCTATAAGTGGTATCAGAGCAGGTTTATTTTTCTAATTGATCTTAACCGGTGATTAGAAAACATGTCGACGGATAGGTATTCCACAAAACCTTGTGTTTTCGATGGTGTTGATTTTCAGTATTGGAAAGCGAAGATGGAGGCATATATTCAAGCTCAAGGCTTTGCAATATGGGAGATGGTCTACAAGCCTTATCAAGTGCCCGAGAACGATGATGTGACAGCGGCGAACATGGCACAAGTGGAGACAAATAGCAAGGCAAGGAACCTGATAATTCAAGGACTAGGAAGGAGTGATTTTGATCGTGTTGTGCATCTTAAATCCGCATATGAGGTATGGAAAGCATTGTGTGATTATCATGAGGGTTCATCTACTATTAAAGAGGTACGCCAAGACATGTACAAAAAGGATTACATGCGTTTTGAGATGAAACCTAGTGAATCAATAGATGATCTCTTTGCCCGCTTTAATAAAATTCTTAGTAACCTACGTCTTTGTTAATGTTATTTATACTGATGCTGAAAATGCACGTCAATTACTTGGAGCATTAGATATGTCGATATGGGAGATGAAGGTTACATCCATTAGAGAATCTCTGTCATGAGTACACTTACATTAGATGTACTTTATTCTAAATTGAAAACTCATGAATTAGATGTTTTGCTAGAAAAATAATGGTAATAAATCAATTGCTTTAGCTTCACAATCTAGCAAGTCTAATGGTGATAATTCTTCTACTAGCTATGCTTTGTCTTCTTTGTCTTCACTAACCGATGAACAGCTAGAGCAACTCCGGAAGATGTTTTGGAACTCCTCTCTACACGCTTCACAAGAGCCTTACAGATTGTGAGATCAAGAAAGAGAGGAAATTTTGGTCCTCAAAGGTGCTATGAGTGTGGTGATCTCAATCATATTCGTCCTAAATGTCCAAAGTTTCTAGCAAAATTTGCAAGGGAAGAAAATGAGAAGGAAGAAGAGATGGAGAAAGAAAAAGGAAGAACAAAAGAATGGCTATATAAATCGCAAGGTGGTGCATCGTGTTCTTGCGGCTCTTCAAAGAAATTAATATGAGTGATGTGGACACGGACAGCGAGGATGATACTCCCAAAGGCAAGAAAGATTTAACTGGTTGTGTCTAATGGCAAGTAGCAAAGCTCCACCGACAATGATGATCTTGACAATGACAACTACAATGAGGTAGAACCTTCTTATGATGATTTAGCTAAAGCTGTTGCTAAACTTGGTACTTTGCTAGAAAAGAAAGATAAAAGATTAAGAAATACGATACATTGATTGAATCTCTAAATTCTGAAATTGCAAGACTTAGAGTTTTAATTCTGATGATGAATCTTGTGAGTCTTGTCAAATTTTACATTCGAGTTAGAGAATGCTAGGTCACTTAATGCTTTAAACATGGATCAACTTAGAGATGTAATCGCTAAATTTGATGAATTAAGATTAGCACATGACTCTTGTGATGAAAAATTGAAATGTGCTAATGATGAAATTGGAAAGCTCAAGTTTAGTTCTTCTTCATGTTTAGAGTCAAGTATTTTAAATGCTAAATCTAAAGCTTGCTCTAAATGTGATTTGCTAGAAGCTAGACTTAGTTCATCTCAGAAACAATTCAATGATGCTTTATCATGAGATATCTTCTTGCTCTAATCATCCTAAGCTAAACACTGAAATAAAAGTTTTGACTAGACAACTTAATGATTTTTTTGAAAAGAAATATTGGCTCATCTAGTGCTTCTAAAAATCTTGTGAATGAATCATTAAATGCACAGCTTGTCCCACTCTAGCTAAAGAGAATGAATACCTAAAAGACACTTTAGAGAGATTTTCTTTTGGCGAGAAAAATTTAAATATGATTCTAGACAAGTCAAAAACAAGTGTGAAAAATCGTGGTCTAGGATTTAATTCTGTTGAGCATGCCAAGAATAATCCTCCTAAGATTGTTAAGCTTCTTGAACCTGGAAAGATTGAAGTGAAACTTGAACCAAAACAAACTGTGTTTAAATCACGCTTTGTGCAAAATTCATCAAATGATAATATAGGTGCTAGCTCATCATCTCAAAAGATTAGTGGTTGTGTTAAATTTCAATGCACCTATTGTGGAAGAGATGGACACTTATATGAATTTTGTTTTAGACGTGCAAAGAAAGAGAAGAAGGAAAGATTAAATGCTTTGAAACAAAAACGTGCAATGTCTTTTGTTCCTAGATCAAATGCGAAAGTTATGTTTTTAGAGAACTTTCATGATGGCTTTAAATCTGCTTCACATGCTAGATTGGGATCAAATTCAAATAATTCACGTTCTTTTGGCATTATGATCATCCACATGCACGTGATTTTGGTTCTAGCTTTGTTGCTCCTGTTCGTCGTGTGTCTCGAAGATCGATTCCTAGATCTTATTTCACTAACCCTTGATCTTGTGAGACCGGTGTTTCTGTGATGTAAGAACAACCGACAAGAATGGAGAACATGAGCTAGATTGAGTTCCGTCTTTTACATCATTGCTTGATTGGAACACTTGATGGTTCTTCACTCTCTTTGATGGTTTGCAAGAGATTTCACGTTTTGAGAGACTATGTGGAAAAGGTGATGTTGTCTTACATCTTGTTAAATTCTCAAGTTGCTGATTTGCTCATGGAATCGATTGATACTTCTCGCTTTCCTCGTTTGAAGTGAGTTGGGCGTATTATATCTTATGGGATTATTCGAGGGGAGCTTGTTATTTAAAATTTTAGAAGCTTTGTTTATTATCCTTGTCAAATAACTTATCAAATCCAAGTCATTGAAACCAATTGAGTAGTAGAGCTCTTTTATCATATTTATTCATATGTTGTGTAGCTTTGATCAAGTCTCGTTTATAATAAAATTGCTACATTTGAATTAAAAGTATGACATGGCGGAATACTTTGACTAGATTAATTATATTTATTACTTTGCGATGTCCATCGAAAAGATTAGCTTGATTGTGAGTCTTATTTTAACTCTTGGTTATGAGGCTCGCATGTTTCATGTTCCAATTTTATGATCACTCAATTTGGCATGTTATTAAAAAGGAGTATACAAAAAAATTTGAAAAGATGTATGCTTCAAGCATGCCATGGTGAATAAAAAAAGGCACAAAAGTGCGCAAAATGAAAAGAAGTATGCTTCAAGCATGCCATCATCAAAAAAAGAAGAAGAAAAGTATGTCATTATGAAAAGAAGTATGCTACAAGCATGCCACATGCCTAAAAATTGAGTGTGGAGCAATAAGTTGTTACATGAGACTGCTAGCCCGTCTAGAGTTAAAATTTGTTTCACTTTTAAGTTTTGACTTTTTGTTGTGATATCTAATTGTGCTCTCTATAATTGGTTTGGTTATTGTTGAGATGCCTGTCATTGATATAAATTTCTTAATCATATTGAAAACTTGTTTTGACATTGCTATATGATATATGGCTTTATATGATCTGGATAGCTCTACTCAAAAATATGACTTGGTTGTGTTTTTAAACCAATGCAACGTGGCTTGGATAATCTACAAAGCTTCTAGATTTTTATTATCTTTGCTCTTTCTTAGATTTATTCTTATTCACTGAAATTTCTTGATGATTACATTGCCAAAGGGGGAGAGAAATTTGACTCTTGTGTTGAGGGGGAGAGTTTGAAAGTTTGGCTTTAATTCTTCACTTAGATTTGTTGGAAGTCATGTTAATTTAATATGTTGTCAATGTATTCATCAAGGGAGATTGTTAGACCATGTGGCCAGGTCTAGGTTATTTTAGATGATGAATAATTGACAACGTTGGTTATGGTGTTACTTATAGTATGTTGCTTCTTTATATGCTTGTGATAGCATGGTGATATGATAATGTTATATGATACGCTCGTGTGAGGTATTGTGCGGATTGACTTGAGTCAAGTCGTGGACTTGTGCTCGACGCGGTTGTTTGTTTATTCATGTGCAGTGTTGCTTGAGGCGGAACATGGTCGATGACGGGACTGAAACTAGGTTCGGGTGGAACTGAGGTTTCGGGACTAAGTTCAGGGAGGAACTGAGGTCCTATCGGTCAAGGATGTCATGCGGGATGTTCAGGCTAGAGAACAATGCGCATGGAGATGATGTGGAGAAGATACGGAGGTGCGGTCCTGGAGGCTTCGACACGTGGAAGGCTGAAAAAATTGGAAGCGTAAAAAGAATTAAAAAAACCCATGTTATGAAGGGTTTTGGGTCCCTGAAAAGTAGTGAGCCAAAAAGCCTGGTTGAGGCAAAAAGGCCCAGTCCTAGTTGGAGTTGTATTAGGGTTTTAATTAGAGATTGAATAGGTAAGAGTTTGGAGTATAAAAACGTATACATATGTGTGCGGCGGCCGTGCGTTGTGGATGAGAAAAAACAGAGCGGCGGCGTGCGTCGTTTTTTGATCTAGCGATCGGAAGAAAAAAGGGGCGGCTGTGCTTTTAGTTGAAGATTCGCGGCTGCATGCATGTCCGCCTGTAATATTTTGTGGGTGCTCATCGAGACATTGATTTGAGAGATTAATCAATAGGGTGTTTGGTGAGTGCTGTTGAATTAGTTTGCATTGAGTTTTTTTTATTGATGCTCTGTACGCATATGCATTATGAGAGATCCAATCAGTCAATGATTCGCTCAATCAATTATATGGTTGCATCCATCCGTGAGTCTTAAAGCTTAAAATTAGTGTCAGGTGATTAGGTAAGGTTAATTGAGTTTTGTTTTTTTATATATATTTACAGATTTTGTTTATTCGCTTTATTAGGGCTTAATTAATTCTCGTCACTTTCTGCATCAGCGATCTTGTTTATTTTATATCTCAAGTTCTAGTCCTCCGATTGATGTAATTCCAGTTGGGTTAGTTCAATAATTTTGTCTAGTTTATTCTGTCAAAATTTGAGATCAATCGGAGTTACGGTTTTTAATTGGGATCAGTTTTAGTGAGAGTATATTATTCTGTCCAGAATTATTAAACGAGACTTAAATAGGTTTTGTGTTTAGGGGAGAGTCTTAAAATTTATTTTTAGCTTCCGCAATCATTCACCCCCCCTCTGATTGCCTATCTCAGTGTGAATCGATCCTATATCTTCTCAAGAAGTTTGTGAGTAGACCCAGCGTGTGTGAAGTTTGGAGCTCACCTACCCAGAGTGGGGAAGAGCAACCATTAGTGATTTGAGGTGGAAGGCTTAATTCGTGGAGCCGGTCCAATTCGTTTGGGCTAACCTTAACGTGGACCAGGGGAAACCGGCAAGTTTCCGAACACCACGGTAAAACATCGTGTGTACTTGTTTCTCTCTTGTCTTCTTTAAGCACTTGTACATTTAACTTATTGTGATCATTTATTTATGCTAGTGTTCTTGTAGAACCTCAACTTTACTAAAATTGTGTAGGTCTCAAGTGCATTAAAATCTTTGTCATATTAAAATTGTAAGAAATTAATTAAAAGATAAGAAAAATTAAAAATATCTTATTTACCTCATCTAGTCGGTTATCCTTGATCCTACATATGCCCGTAAGGGCATGCATAGAAATCTCCATCTCCTCCTACAGATGCCCGTAAGGGCATGCTGTTGCCACTTGGGTTGTCGAAGCCATGTTGCAGTTTGTTGATTGCCTTCTCTATGTTCTCCACTCCCTCAGGCCTCAACCGTCAAGGCCATGCATTCCATCATCTGGAACAACTTATCCATCTTTTCTCTGTCCGTGGGATCCATGGAAGTGGTGGTGGGATAGCTCTGATACCAAAGATAATATGACTGGAGGAAAAGGTAAATAGAATAGGGTAAGGCGAGATCGCCTTCAATGTCGGCAAGACTTGTCCTTGCAGCGGGAGAGGCTCTGATCAAGCTGCTACTGAACTTATTGATTCTTTGTTGCTTTTCTCAAGAGATAGTTGGCTGCCTTTATAGGTTAGAAACCTCACCAACAATAGAAACTAAAGATAACTCTTCCATATATATTGTTGAGGGAGGGTCTTCACGCAATCACGTTACCTCAAGCCAATGACAACTTCGGCATGGTGACACATATTGAGGAATTCACCTCAGATGCATTTACGAACAGTTACTTCTGAAAGAGTATTTTTTCTGGATGAAGAAAAGAACGGAGAATTTGGACAGTTGATTTCGCTAGAAAAAAAGGAAATTGGACCGGTTCAAGTATTTATTACTCTGTTTAACTGTGCATTGTACTTTTGCTTCGTGAACTCCAACTGGAAAGCAATACGTCTACATTGGAAATTGGAGTACAGAATATTTAATGCTCATACTAAAGCAGCCATTTGCAGGTTGGTAAGTTCTGAAGCTTTTGGTCTCCCCCATTCTTTCATCACTCTGACTTGTTCTCCTACATAAACCGTTTTTGCCTTTCTGCCGAGCTGTGGAAAGCATTCGGCAATCTCACTGTAAGCTCTGCTTTTCTATAGGTGACCCGTATGTTGTTTGCATTTAGCCAATGTTGAGAAGCTTTTGAAACATAGAAGCATGGTTTCTGCAACTGTTGCTCCCTCTATGTTATCATTTCCATTTCTTCCTTAGTTTCCTCTCCTTTATCTTCCATGATCATATATTTGATTTATTCTCTCCCTTTGCAATAAATTTAAGTTTCATGAAAAGGGAGGTAAATATGATTCAGAACAATATGTACTCTGAAGCTGCCAAAACCTGATTTTTTTGTAACCTTTTTCCCCGTTAGCTAGAAATTCTGCAACTTCTAGTTGGCTAATAGTTTTTGTGCAGGCATTGTTGTAAGATGAGCAAGCTTTATGAGAAATGCAAGAAGAGCAATGAACATTACCACTGGAACCACACAGATGATCAACATAAGCATTTCTTCAAGGTTATGATTGGTGATTTTCGTGAAAGAATGGTAAGTTATCTTCAACTGCACTTGGATAGTTCTTTCTGCAACCCGTGGAGTCACTGCTTGTTCTGAAGTTGGCAACCTGTGCTAGAAATTCCATCGTCTTTATTCTGTATTCGTTGACTTAAAAGCCAAGTTCCTAACGCAATTCAAAACTAAAAGAAAAGTTAATCATAGCCGATACACCAAGTATTTACCATGAGACGAGGACAAAACATGTTCATGTTTTCTCCAGAATAATTTGACAGCATTAATTCAGTAAAAGAAATTCTAGGAATGAAACTGAATTAAATTAATGAGATTTAGACAATTCTGTGCACTCTTCAATTACTCTTAGTTTGCCATCTGAAATTCATTTAGTTTTGCACTACAATGTGGTGTGCTTTATTTTCTCGTAAAGACGATGAGCTTTGGCCATAACAACCAAAATCTTCATATAGCAAAAGCCTTTCTACTGCTCCCTCAACTCACAAGACCTGTGTTTTTAAACCAATATTTTGGTTATCTTATTGCTGCAGACCATACCAGAAAATTTTGCACAACATTTCAGGGAGATAACAACCATTAAGCTAGAATCATGCAATGGTAAAACTTTTGATGTTCAAGTTACCAAGAATTTGGAGAAAGTTGTCCTTCAATCTGGATGGGAGGCATTTGTTAGTGCTCATGACTTAAAGATGGGTGACTTCCTGGTATTCAAGTACGGTGGGAACTCAAACTTGAAGGTTTTAATCTTTGATTCGAGCGGTTGTGAGAAATCATCGTTATGTGTCATGAAAAATGCCACTCATGTTGGACAAAGGTGGGAAGAACCCATTGAGATTTCAAGCAGTTGTCATGATCTTTCAACTAAATCTCCACAAAGGAAAGCTAGGTGGGAAGAACCCATTGAGATTTCAAGCAGTTGTCATGATCTTTCAACTAAATCTCCACAAAGGAAAGCTAAGGCACATAGGGATAGATCAAGCCAAGGGAATAAGATCATCGATATCAGCTCATCAAGCACTCCATCTGAGATGTCAGGTTATAACTCATAATGTCAAACCATTAGCAACCGAGTGTAAATTCAGACTTCATTTACATCATTTTTAATGGGATCATTTTTTTTGTTATAGAATATGTTATATCTTCAGACGACGATGTGGAAGCGCATTTTGTGCCAAGTTGCATCCTCCCACGTGGCACCTGTCTTACCGAGGATCACGAGAAGAAGATGGAAGAAAAGGTCCAAGCTATCCACTCCAAAACCCCCATCTATGGGTGCGTCATGAAAAAGTGCAATGTTTATGGAAACCCTTGCCTGGTGAGTTGGAGTACCTGTTCCTGAATGGATATTTTATTTCCATTGTGCACTAACGGATATTTTATTTCTATTGTGCACTCTTTTGGCAGGCAGATTATAAGCTTAGGATGTGGTTTTTTTTTGTAGCGACTGAAAATATACTGTAGATGATGTTAGGTTTTTTAGATTAATTAAATTTAAAAAAATTAAAAAGATATATCATCACAGACAATATATAGGAATAAAAGAAAAAAGAAAAGGCAAAAAGAATCTAAAAACTAAAAACAATAAAAAAAGATGAAATTAAAAGCTAAAAGCTAGAAGTAGAAGCTCGTTGGAGCAGGCAAAAACAAAATTTTCTCTAGTGTTTGTAAATGGAAACATATCTAGTGCGAACTCATGTCTGGGTGCCATCATACAAACTACTACGTGGACCGTTAGATACATAATGAATGGATCATATTTGATAGGTCTTTTGTTTTGAACTCACATTTGATAGGTCCGGGTGAAGGTAGGAGTACTCAGAGTATTTTTTTCAATAATAAGGGGCTATTCATAAAGTTATCCATCCACATTATCCTCAAGTGCCCTGAAATCTTATCCATCCATCCCTCATCCAACGATCCACGTGAAAAGTTGACATGTTTGCACCTAGACATGAGTTTATACTAGATATGCACCACTTACAAATTGTAAACTGTTGGCACTCGACACTGTTCTGTCTTTTACCCCCTTAATTTGTCTAGATTTATCATTATTAACGACATTTTCCCTCTGTAACAAGGATTTATCTCGAGAATATGCTGATGCATATCTTCCATACAAGGAGCAAACACTGATGCTCAAACGTCACCACAAGATTTGGAAAGTGCGGTTTTGCATTAATAAGAACAATTCCAAAAAGCTTTGTCAAGGTTGGGGAAAATTTGCACATGACAACAATCTACGGATAGGAGACCTCTGTCTCCTCGAGCTACCGAAAAAGAAGAAATACGTGGTGAACATCCATATCATTCGCCAAAGCTGAAATTCCATAGGTCTTTTCTTCTATTGGTGCCGACTTTTGCAATGGTGGTAATAGCGCTTTCATGTTCGATATGTGTCTAGCTTACTCTGCTGATACACTATGTATGATCTATGATCTATATATCCACACCTTATCGGTTTACTTGTAGTGTCCATGTTCAGTTGTGTCTATGTTTTTGGTATGATGGAATTGGTCGCTGCAACATGTACTGCTGTGACTTGTTTGTGTTCAGTCCTTCATGCTGTGTGACGGAGCCATGGATTGTTTGCCAAAAGGATGAATTCTAGGGTGTCTTTTTTTTCTGTTTGAAAGTGGGCAAGAGGCTTGCCTTGTATTAATTCAAAGGGAGAGTTAAAGAAGTGACAAATAAAGGAGAAAGACAGAAAGGGGCAAGGGTAGACAGGTGACCGGGGGCCACCACAAATAAGAATCTACTACCATGGTCGAAATCCGACCAGGTTGATTTTCGATCAGGTTGTGCTCAACTTTGCGGATCTCCGATCACGTAGTTGAATTCCAACCATGTTGTTTTCTGATTGGTTGTCAAATTCCGACCACGTTGAACTTCCGACCTGTAGTCGATTTTCGATCACGTTGAACTTCCGACTGGTAGTTGATTTTTGATCACGTTATCAGATTTCGACCACGTTGTTTTCCCTGCTGACTGGTTGTGTTCAACTATGTTCTCTGTATTTTAAGTCGTACATAGCTCTATTTCTTTGGCTTTCAAGTGGAATTCCTACCCTAATCTTTATAGTTTTGTAGCTATCGAAGAAAATGATAAGTGAATACTTGGAAAAAATTAAAGGCGTCATTCACCTCCCCTCTATTGCCTATCCGGTCTTACAAAGGGTCTGAAAGGGATCACTCGAACCAGGTGAATAAGATTGTGTATATCAGTTCATCGAGCTCTCCATTCGTGTCATCAGTTTATAAGTCATAATGTCAAACCTAAAAGCATTATATGTCATGTAGTCTTCATTTATATCATATTTTAAGTTTTTTTTGTATAGGTTGTGTTTCATCTTCAGAAGATGATCTGGAAGCGCATTTTGTGCCTAGTTACATCCTTCCTAGCCGCACCCGTCATACTGGTGCACAGAAGAAGAAACTGAAAGAAAAAGTTCAAGCTATCCATTCTGACATCCCCCATCTATGGGTACGCCATGAAGAAGAGCAGTATTTATGGACACCCTTATACTGTGGTGAGTTAAAATCCCTGTTCTTGAATGGGTATATTTGCACGTCCTTCAGCAAGAAGGCTGTTTAGCTTTGTAATTGGGTTGCCCAAAAAAACACTGTTTCCTATTCCTCAATTTTTTTTTCCAATTGTAAATGTTTTGCAATTCTTGATGAAATTTCTATTCGAGTCATGCACCCCTTGGGACAGGATTATGTAATGCATACTCACAATTAACTTTGCAACTAAACTGCAAATAGACTATTTTTCTGGAACTTCATAGATTGTAAATTGTTTGGAAGTAGACAATCCATTTTTACCAGTACGTTATATTGTTTGAATTGCCATCATTAAATACCCTTTCCCTCTTTAATTAGGAATTATGTAGAAAACATGCCGATGTATACCTTCCATTTGAGGAGCAAACACTGACGCTTCAACGCCATGGCAAGAGTTGGGAGGTGCGGAGTCGCATTAAGGAGGCAAATGTAAAAGGCTTTTAAAAGGGTGGAAACGGTTTGCACATGACTACTACTTACACCTGGGAGATGTATGCCTGTTCGAGCTGCTGAAAACAAGAAGTATGAAATGAATGTCCATATCATTGGCAGTGAATGAAATCTGATGTCTTCTCTGCTATTGGTGCCAACTTTTGCAATGCTGATAATGCTTCTCTGTCTGATAAGCGTCTAGATTACTCTGCTGACACACTATCTAGGAATTATGATCTATCCATTGCTTGATTGGTTTGCAATGGTGATAATGCTTCTATGTAGTGGCTTGTGTTTTGATAAGATGGAATTGGCTTCTGTATCATGTAGTATTGCTGTTATCTGTTTGTTGTGGTCCGTCCTGTCACATGGTGAAGCCATGAATTGTTCACTGTAAAGTTTACTTGAGCTCATTTGTCTCCCGCGAAGCAAGGACGAAAATACAGGAGGTGCTCCAGGTCGAAGATCACATGAGACAAATGTACAAAACATACTTGGTCATTCATAAATAAAAGAATAAGTCTATATAACAATTTCAATTTTATTTGAAAGTCAGTCCAGCATCTTGAACTATGAAATCAGTCATTTGACTATTTGAACTTTACAATCCAGTTTAAATAATATATTGACCCGGGTTTTGTATAGTGTTATTGTCCGCATGGCACGATGAGTAGACGATTTTACCACATAGGATGACACGCTAGCTAAGTTAGATCAATAACATGTGGGAGCCACAAAGAACTTCTTCCCACTGAGTTGCCAGTCGTACTTCCTTGGCCACCGCCCCTATAGTTCTATTTTTTTCTGTTTCGATTTAGAAGAAAGCCCTGTTGCATATGAAGAGATGCTTGCGTGTTGTGGCTTGCCTTAGTTGCTGCTGTAGCGATGCATGCTGCCTCCAGCCCCTGTTCGGCTGCTCTACTGTAGTACTGTGGGCACTCGGCTGATGGATGGCCTGCCACCCTGCTCCCTTGCGCTTCGCCGCCCACCGGACGCCCTGTGCGCCGCAACCTCGCCGTGCCTCTGTCCTCCCGACGCGCCCTCGTCGTGATTGGCAACTCCGTGACCGCCGTCCTGAAACCGCAAGAGGGGAGACTGGAACGCGCCGCCGCGCCTGCTGACTGCTGCCTAGTCGCCGGCTCGCCACCGCGTTTGCCTGTTGGCCACTTGGCCGTCGCGTCTACGATTTCTGGTTTTTGTGGTGCGTCGCTCCGTCGTTCTAACTCAACCGGACAAGAGAGTGAGAGACAACTAGCCAATTGGGCCTGGGCCTTATGTAACTCCGAAATAGTTAAGACTAACTTTGCCTCGAGTGTAGTTAAGATAAGTTAGGTCTTAACGATAAATATGGATTGTTCTTCGACTTTTATGGATCCCCATGTATGCAAATGATTGCAAATCATGTTCTTCATAAAGATTAAGAACCTTGTGACCAGAGGCAGAGTCAGGATTTGCCAAGAAAGCGACAGCACATAAAAATATAACATAACAATATAAAAGAAAGTTATATTTCTATTAATTTAAATTTGGCTCTAGGTCTACCAAGAAGATCATAGATGTCAATAATTTAATTAAAAGCGAACTTTGCTCACTCATGAGGGGGCCTAAATGAATACTTTACAAGATAATTACTAAAATACTTAATAGCTAATCAAGAGAAACAAAAATATTGGGGAGGGTCATACCCCTACTCGCCCCCTTGTCTCCACCCCTGCTTGTGACTAAAAATGATCCAATGAGTTGAGTATGGATCATGTTAGTTGACAAGTTTTTGTTTTTGCTTTTGTCGTACTATTAAGGGGGTTCAAAACTAGTAACTTGAGCTTGGTTAGATAGAATAGTTAGTTGTGGTGCGCATTAGGTCATTCTAGCTTAGTTCTAGTAAGAAAGTGCCTAGCAACAAGTTGTGGTTGCGCATTAGGGTCGAGTGACATGTGTCATTTATATACACACACACACACTGTCATTTTACCCTTATATTTTTCGCACTTTGGGACTATATATCATTATTTACATACTTTTCTATAATTAATTGCTTGAAATGGACCATTTTACATTTTTCATAATTTTCTGCAGGCTGGCGTGATGGAGGCACATAAACGACAAATCTGGACTTCCGGGACTACTCCGTACAAATGTATGTGTCACCGCGAATGTGTAGGATCTTCCCGTAAAGAAATTAAACTTCTGGAGGGCCCAAACGGAAGAAAACAACATGGAGAAGGACTTGTTTATAAATTTTAGAAAACTTGAAGGGACTAAATTGCAAATGGACAAAAAATTCCCCACTGGCCTAAAATCCCTAGTGCAGCCTTAATCCCAAATCGGGTCGGCCATTGCTTATTCCTTGCCTCCCCTTTGCTCTCTCCTCCCCATTTCTTCTCCCTACGGCAGCCGACGAGGGCCACGCCAGACTCGTCGGTGGCCACCCACTTCTTCCTCCTTCTGTGCCGCCTTCCCCATGCTCCCACTTGTAGCCTCTTCCACCACCACGCTGTCCGCATCCACCGAGCCAACCACAGCTGTGTCATCACCATCTCCTCCGTGTGCCACCTCTCCTCTCTCTTCCTTGGCCTCTCTTGCTTCTCCTCTCCACGCCCTTTCTTCTCCATCACCGGCGCCGGCATCTTCCTGCCCACCTTGGAGCCGCCTTCCCCTTCAACACTGGCGGCCACCTCTCCATTGGCAACTCCTTCACCACCGCCCCTCCCCGTCTTCTGTCTCCCTTGACCTCCGGTTTCTTCTCTCCCCTCCCTTCTTCTCTACCATCGACACCATCGAGATCTACCACCCGTGGGGTACCACTCCCTTTGGCTCTCTAAATCGGCACGCCACCGAGACCGGGCCACCACCATCCACCAGTGCGCCACCTCAAGGCCTCTCCACCTTCTCCTTCTACTACACCATCTCCTGTTTCACCACCATCTCGAGCTACCTCATCACCGCCACCACTCCTCTCCTCCGGCCGCCATAGCATTTCCACGGCCACCACCCACGTCTTAGTGGACCTCCTCCAGAGCCAACGCCGAAGACGATCCAAATGCCAGCATGCTCCTATCGAGCTCTGCTTCGGTTGAGCCACCACCACGAGGGACGACACCAACGACGACCTCACCTTCCTCATCGATTTCCTCTACCTCCTCTTCTACCCCTCGGTCCATTTCCAAATCATCCCCATTTCTTGGTTCTAATTACTATTAATCCCTTGCTTAATTGTACACTTTGTTGATAATTATTATTAATTGACCACTATTAGTTGTTTACTGTTAATTACTCTATTACTATCTGAATTGTGAATGTTATTTGTGATGTGTCACCATGTGAGATGTGATCTATGATGTTTGTTCAGTAATTGTGAATTCCTCTCTGTTAATTTTGTTTCTAGTAGTACTGCTTAATTGTTCCACTCAATGTTGTGCCCTTTCCCTGTAATTGTGTTTGTGTGAGATTCAGTAGTTGTGCTTCTTTAGGTTGTTAGCTGCTAGTAGTAATTGTTATTCGTGGTAGTGCTAGTAGCTCAATATTATTGTGTGATTGCTATGTCCTGTTCAGTGAGTTGTTAGTCATGTATCCTAGTTTGTATGTGTGTTCTAGCCCGAATTAGCTAGCCAATGATCGTTCCCTTCCCCTTGCTGTCTCAACCCCCTGTGCTTCTCGACTCCCTTTTTTCTCCTTTCAACAGTCGTTTGATAGTTAAGTCATGCATGTGTTCATCATAGTTTGCCACCATCGTCTAGTTAGTTGTAACACCCGCCCACCCTCTAGGGCCAGAATGTTACCACCTCCGCATACTCTTACCATTTCGACAACACTAGGAGAATTTAAGCCAACACTAAGATTGTTCATATTGCTGCGTTCAGATACAACATTGTATTTTTAGCGATTACTCTAGCCTAGTAAAGGCTAGATAAACTGACAAATGGTGATACAAAGAGTGCTGCTGGTTCGTGCCAATTATTCATGTGCTATTCCCGCCCATACATGTCGTCCTCAACGGTCACCTAAAAACATCAATGAAGTAAGGGTGAGTCCACCGACTCAGCAAGTACATAACAGAACGATATGCACTACCAACATAAGTAAGCATTTAAACATAATCCACATATATCATCATGTTCGTGTCATCATTCTCATAGCCAACCATTGCTATGCCATCAATGCAATGCTTCATTACTCTACATGCTCATATGCTCACCACTTTGCAAGTACCGGTACTGCTGAGTGAACACCCGTCGATGTTCACCCATCGTGGGCCCGCCCTCTTAGGCACGGGACCCCTCCACTCCCGTGGAGGCCTACCGAAGCAGGTCTTACTCAAGAGCACTCCGGATTAGTCCGCTAGCTTTACTCATAGCTAGAGACTTTCTCACCGCCCTCACTCTTGAGTGCTCCTCATGCAAATGCATATGCCCATGATCATAATCACGCTCATTATTAACATTATTAGCAGATAAGCATCATTGCCTACCCCACTCCATCATCTTTGCCATCATTTACCGTGCAACCTTATGTCATGTAAACATCTCATTTCCACATAGATATCATGTAATCAACGCATTTTCACATAAACATCATCATATCAGGTAAACATCGCATATTCATAAACCTTGGTCTACCGCTCTACCATGCACTTGCCTGTTAACCAAGCGGAGCGGAATGACGTGCGGACGGCGTCGTCTCGGGGCCTCCACCTGGGCAAGCAATAAATCCAACTTAACGACAAAACAGAAACCAGAGCCTCAATAGATATCGATGATTCTACGCGCGGACCCAACTCAAGCGTAGAATGCACAGGGTCAAGGTCCTGTTGCGCAGGAACCACCCCATTTTCTTTTTCTTCTCTTTTTTTCTTTTTTTTCTTTTCTTACTTTTCTTTGTTTTTTTCCTTTTCCCTAGTTCCTTTCTTCCCTTTTTTCCAACCGGTTCGGCCGACTGGCCCTACCTCCTTCTCCCACGGTCTCTCTCTCTCCCCCCATTTCAATCTGGCCGAATGGCCTCCTCTTCCCTGCCAACTCTCTCCTCCTCTCCCCATTTCCATCGGCCACAGGGGCCTCTCCAAGCGGCGCGCGGCACACGGGCGCCGGCCTCCTCCCCCTCGCCGCCGACCAGTGGCCGCCGGCGGCCTTCTCCGCCTCCACGGCTCCCCTCCCTCGCGCGCAGCCGACCGGCCGGGCCCCGAGCGCGACGCGTCGTGCAGCGCGTGCGCCGCCGCCGGCTGCCGGGCGCCGCCGCTCCTCCTCGACACCACCTCCTCCCGCTCTCTCCCCATCCCCTCTCGTCGCGCCGGGAGGCCCGGGCGGCGCGGCGGCACTTGGTGGCGCCGGCCCTTGCCCGCCGCCGGCGCTCTGCGGCCCCGCCGCCTCCGCCTCGCCTTCCCCTCTCTGCGCCTCTGCGTGCGCGACCGTCTTGCTTCTCCGGTGGCGTGGCCGGCCCGTCTGCCAGGCCGAGACCCGCCGCCGGCACCCCGCCTTCTTCTTCCCTACCCTCACTCTCTCTCTATGTGTGTGTGATGTCAAGGGATTGTGGGATGGAAGACAACCTCAGTGGGCGGCTTGGCTTGTGACCGGTGGTCGTCGACGTCCTCCGTCGTCGTGGCGCCGTCTCACTGCCGCCCTTGCTCCTCCTCTTCGGCCTCCTCCTCCTTTCCTCTTCCTTGCGGTGGTTGCTCTTGGATTGGCAGTGAGAAGGAGTGGAGGGGTGTGCTTCGGTTGGCTTTGCTCTTGAGGTTGTGGCAGAAAAGTGGAGTAGGTGGGGTAGCTGTGTGCTGCCTTCTGCAGGGTTCATGGCCAAGGTGGCATGCATGCACGCTAGGGCAAGCATGCAGCTTGCCACGTCTCCCTGGCAGTAGGTGAGGTATTACATTAGTCGTCAATCATCTTCCCTCTTTTTCTCTCGACTCCCTCCATGCTTCTAGACTCCCTCGGTGCTTCTTGACTCCCTTCTTTCTTGCGGTCGGTAGCTAGTTAGGTCATCACTTGGTAGTCGTATTCGTAGTTCAGCGTTTTTGTTCGTGTAGTCAGTCATCATGTTGTTTATTTGGTCGTGTAACCTCAATTCGCATGGCCGTTCGTCCCATCATCTTTTAATTGTTTAGTTTGTTTGTTGTTTTGTTCATGCGAATAAGAGTTCGTTCGATCATTTTCGATATTAGTTCATTCGGTCAATTCGGTAGTCATTTTAGGTTTAGTTTTCCGCTTTATCCCCCAGTTTGATTGACCTAGCTTTAGCTAAGCACCATTAGCCTTAGTCTTGTTCTTGTGGAGAACATGACACTCGCTGCTATTTCAGTCCAGCATACCCGTGCACTTGCGGGTGTGCTATTTTTGCACGATCATCAAGTCGTACCATCTTTCCAGATAAGGTGTATCTTATGTTTCGAAAATTTACAGAGGAGGATTATCTGCGTCAAGCCATATCATTGAGGCATACCATCTCTCCAAAGAAGATATTTTTTGGTGTTGATGGTGTTTTACACTGAGGCATGTTATCTAGCTCAAGGCGTACAATTGACATGGATGATCTGGCATAAGGCATATCATCTTTCCAAAGAGGATGGTTTTGAACAAAAGTAAGAGGTGGATAATACGACCCAAGGCGTACCATTGAGACAGATGATCTAAGTTGAGGCATAACATTGTTCTAGAGAATTTCCATGGGACATTTTCACTGAGGCGGATGATGCGACCGAGATGGATGATTTAGTTTAGGCGGATAATCCAGCCCATGACATGTCATCTAGGTCTTCGTAATAGCTAGTTTTTGAACCATTGGAATTGAGGACAAATGAACCGAGGCGGATGATCTAGGTCTACAAACACTTTTAAGAAAATGTGTTAAACGGCTAGATTTTAAATATAGAGCCTATATTAGTGGATCATGTGCATTCATGACATAAGCTTTTGAGACTTCAATACAGTGGCTTGCATATATTTAGGAATTCAAGGGCACTCCAGAGCTTTAAGTTGTGATTTTGAGAGTGTGAGAGAGTACATTGCGATGTAGTGTGCATCACTCCTAGTTACTTGACCTTACTGGTTCAAGTGACATCTTTGGGCCTATTATTATTAGAGTTTGGTTATTCTTAGCAACTTGAAGGTGTGCTCTTGGTGACCTTCCAAGGAGAGGCTTGTGAAAGGTACCGAGAGGGGTTATGAAGATTTAGAGTCCACCTATCAGGAGAGGAAGATTGCCATGAGCTGATTGCTTGAATCCTTATGTGGGTTCAAGTAGGAGCTAGATCACTATGCTCATCCTTATGTGGGTTCAAATAGGAGCTAGATCACTATGCTCAATATAAATCAACTCTGAATTATCGGATCAAGATCCCTAGGCTTACTACATCACATCCGGGTTGAAGGGAGAAGGAGATGGCGAGATGTAGGCTGGGACATCAATCTCTTGCTTGTGGATGGTGCTAATAGATCCACCTTTTGTTATATACTTCTGCATCTATCGCTAATTTTATTGTTTTACTCTATGTTAAGTACTTTGTATCGACCCGCATAATAGCCTTATGGCCTATTTTAGTATTATGTAATATTAAATATTACAAGAATTTTTATCTATATATATAATGTATTTATTTGCACTTCCTACCTATTTAAAGAATAGTGTGGTGTAACACATGGGTTTTGGGATGGGTAATCCGGGTCCCGACAGCTCCTCATGCGTGTTAGCAAACAATGACATGCGGCGTCAGAGTTAGCTTTTTCATGCCCCCCAAATCTTCGCATTGGAACTGCAAAAAGCAGCACCTGGGCATCCGATGTATACAGGAAATGGACCTATGCAGACATACAGTTCGGGTGGCACGTTATCAAGGGCAATAGGATGCAGTTGCCTTTTTCTTTGAACTTTTAAAAACTGTTTTTCTATTTTTTTTAACGGTAACTAATTTTTAATAGAGTGCGTTTAAGGTAAATCTATAAATTGATTACAATATATACTATAACGACTCCATTTATATCGATCAAAATAGCATACGAATTTTTATTACTCCGTGTTATTTCTCATGAATAGCCCAAAAGGCATAAGCCAAAAAAAAAGGCCCATATACTTTATCCAATATCAAAGCCGGTAAGAGTAGATCGTTCTTTGTGACTTCTAAAGCGGTTTTACAGTACCTAATTTTTAAACGGAGTATTTTTTTAAGATGTGGTGGATAAGTTAGTTGTAGTATATGTTGAAAGACTAACATCCGTATCACCTAAAATCACAAGTGAGAATATATTTTTGTAATCTCTATCGTGAATAGTATAAAATTAAAAAATTTATCAAAAATTATAGGCAAAAGTAAAGAACACACCTGCAATCGCTTCAAATAGGCAAGCGTACTGTGTGTTGGTTCATTGGCTGGTTTGGCGCTGCAGATTCACTCCTCATCCAGCTTCGATTCGGACGGATCGATTGGACGGATATTACCATATCCTAACTCATATTTTTCTCGGATTCGGTACTAATCGGTCATACTCCTTCCTACTTCACGTACTCGTCAGCACTGCAGCCCCATAAACAAACGCCTCTTGGCCTGACAATGCTGACATGCAAATCATTCAAGTTTGAATTAACCAGAAAGCAACGGTATTTGCATTAGAGCAATCCAGGACAATTCTCCATTTTGCCAGAACTGTTTATTCCTAACCATGTATTTAAACTGTTCTGTGCATTCATTCAGTATTTCAATTAATCAATTCTTTTGGATTACGACTGATAGCTTTTAACTGTAACTGATAAATTTTATTTGTGTTTTTCAAAATTGCAGCAGACGATACCTACGATTTTAGACTCGAAAAGTCGTTTGAAGAATCCGTTTTAAGAAGTCGTCTTATTATTTTGGCCTGCGACTGATGGCTTTTGTCTTCGTTTTCAAGATTGCAACAGACGACGCCTACGGTTTTAGACTCGAAAAGTCATTTGGAGAAGCAATTTTAAGTAGTCATTTTATTTATTTTGACTTTTAGAGAAACCAAAAATCAAAACCTAAAAGAGCATAATATCAGTAAAACACTGGCTGTTTGCAAATTTATATTAGAGTTTGTGCCTGTGAAGAAAAGATTAGGAGATTGGAAACAAATGAGCTCAGCTGAACTTTATAGCGGCTTGCAGGCATATCCCAGAATTTTTGGCAAACAATTCATGGATTCACCGCACAAAATGGGCAAAATGCTCACAGCAATGCATGCTACCGTACCCAATTTAAATAATCCTATAAATTTTCTCATTAATGGAGAGAAAAATAGAAGCATATACATCTCTAATTTTTGTGGGCCAAATTATAGTGGTGTAGATCATAGCACAAACTGTTGAAGTTCCTCACAGTTGAACTGGTTGATCCATATAACTCAGTATAGTATCTAAGTCTAGATAACCTGAGCTCAAAATCTGGTTAATGAATATTTTAAAAAATAAAAATTTTACGATATATTTTACTACTTTACTATGGTATCTAAATTCTCATAAGAATTAAATTGTTTACTACTCCCTCCGTTCTTTTTTTACCCGACTTCCTAGAATCCGTGACGTGACCACTAATAGACTCATAACTATCTGGATTAGCTATACAAAATTATATCATTAGATTTATCGTTAAAAAATACTTTTATAATATAATTTTATTAGTATATTTTAGTGTAAATTTATAAAAAAAAATAACAGTCAAAATTGTATATTAGAGATCATAAAAAATGAAAAATGTTAGGTAAAAAAGAACGAAGGAGTATAAAATTCCTGTGTTCCAGAGTGCGCTAGCCTAAGTGGTGTGGCTCCGTGTGTCTTCGTGTGCCAGCGTGCTCACGGTTTCACAGAGTTCCCATAGGAAGCATCGCCGGTGCTATTATAATGCCAAGTAGAACCTGAAGCTTCTGAGCTCTCAACTCTTTCACTACACACCTTCTATCTCTCCTTGTTTGTTTCTACCCATCCTGATCTCAAGAGCATGCAGAAAATGGGCAAGAATTGCAAGATCTGCATGGAGTGGCAAGAGCATTGCTACTGGTGCCACATGGCTGATGAGAATAAGCACTTCTTCAAGCTTATGGTTGGGGACTTCACCGAAAGCTTGGTGAGAATTTTTCTCAAACTTCTTCAAGGCATGGGGTCAGTTCGGGTGACATGCATCTGTATGAATTGTTGGTATGAGCATGCACGATTTAAGAAGAACATAGTAACTTTTTTTCTAAATGCTATAGTAATACTGAATAAACCTGAAGTCTGCAGAGCTTTTTGTCGTACATGTAGGTAACCAAATGAATACTGCTGTTCCTCCATTTACTCTGTACACAAAACTAAATGCAGATTTTCACTACTCCACCGAAGGTTTCTTCTTGCATGTCTTACCATTGTAAACTCAAGCATGGATCTCTACTTATATCACTATATACATTGGGGAAAAAAGAAGAAATATGACACAGAAAAACTGGTTTTGTTGTAGAGCATACCTGATAGATTTGCAAACAATTTCAACGGGCACATCTCCGAAGACGTCAATTTGAAGTCCCCTAGTGGCAAAACATGGAGCATTGGAGTTGCCAACGATACCGACGAAGTAGTCCTCCGGTCTGGCTGGAAAGAGTTTGTCAGTGCTCACAGTATAGAGGAAGGAGACTACCTGCTCTTCAAATATAGTGGAGTATCCTCCTTTGATGTCCTGATGTTCGATCCAAACGGCTGCGAGAAAGCATCCCCCTATTTTGTCAAGAATCATGGATGTGAAGGAATTGAGAGCTCTGCCGGAGTTGAAGGAGCGCTATGTGGCTGCCGCAGTTTCAACAGAACTCAAGACCGCACACCGCAATCGCCACCCATCGACGATGATGATGCTCATCTGGAGATGGCACTTCACAGAAACACTGGCAAGAGCATCTCCAAAGCATGTAAACGCGACCTATCTAACGATATAGGTATGTCATACTACAGCATTCGAATGTGTAGATCGGCATTCACGGTGAAACGATAATGTAACTAATGATGTCCCTGCAGAGCAAGCTTTCTGCGAAGTTAAAGATGATGAAGATCTAGAGCTAGATGATGGTAACGCGCCTACCAAGACTGGGTATTACTTCTGCAAGAACGGGCCGGTGAGCGAGTACCATCTGACGGAAGAAGATAAGGAGGAGATATCAAGCATTCGCGTCCCAGTTCAGCCGAGAAACCCGGTGTTCGTGCAGGTGATGCACCCGAGCCATGTCCGTGGCAAGAGTTCCAGTGTTGTGGTAAGTGACCTTCCTTCTAAACACCAGTACAACCAATGGCGTTGCAGTTTGCAATGCCAGTATTTTGCTATTACAGTGAACTTTGTCATGTCGTTCTGTTAATTCTTTTTGGCAGGGCGTGTCTTCAGAATTTGCAGGCAAGTACTTGGGAACAATCGGCAAAGAGATCATTCTTCAGAGGGCCAGCAGGAGGGGGACGTGGCACGTCCACTACGCGAGCCGAGACTACTGCCGTGGCCTCTGCGGCCGCGGCTGGTGCGACTTCGCTCGCGACAACGGCCTCGTCAGCCACGATGTCTGCCTCTTCGAGCTTATCAAGGGCAAGCGGCGGCCGACGATGGCCGTGCACGTCCTCCGGAGGCTGCGCGGCCGCTTCGCCCTGCTGCGCTGAGTGCTCTCCTGTGTTTGGAGCCAAAATGCCAAACTGAACTAAAACTGTATAGGAGACTCTAACGTTGCAGGAAGTGCTCCTCTTCCTGGTGGTAGTGTATGTATGTACCTGAGTGCTGCAAGAGCTTTTGTGCTTGGTGCTGGCCGTAGAGCTTGTAGCTCTGGTCTGATGGATTGGAATAATGCTGGACGTACGTTGTCCTGGTGTGTTTGATCTTGATGAAGATCAATTGCGTTGTGTTAGCTCTACTGTATGTATGTTTGGTTCAGTTTATGCTTAACCACACCTTATTTCAAGAGTCCTTAGATGATGACTGTTGTAAGCTACGTTGCGCGGATACTTCACAAAACTCACATACCGGTATCGGATACTATACCAGATACGGATACTGCCCCGATACGCGCCGATACGTATCCTGCACGTATCGGTGATTTACTGATTTTTCAAAAAAAGAAAATAATTCCCGATACTTCTCCGATACTGCTCCGATACTTTCCCGATACTTGTGACCTAATATTCCCCCCCTCACCCCTACAGCACCCACCCAGATCTTCCCCACCCCAATCCGCGCTGCGCGCAAAGCCGCTTCGCTTCGCCCCGCATCCGCTCGACCCAGATCTATTCCCCCCCCCCATCCCGCCGCCTGCACGCAAAAGCCGAAGGCTCGCCTCCGCTCGCCCGCCGCCTCCGCTCGCCGCTCCTCGGCTAGCTTGTCTCCTCCGCTTGCTGCGCGACGCCGTCGCCTCGGCTCGCCTCACTGTCGCCCCGCCGCCGCCTCGCGTCGCTGCGCACGTCGCCTCCGACCGTCGCATCCGGCCGTCGCCTCCGACCGTCGACTCCATCTGTCGTCTCAACACCCGCCGGCCGCCTCCGCCCGTCGACTCCATCCGTCGCACCCGGCCTGCCGCCTCCGACCGTCGCCTCGGCCTGCCGCCTCCGACCTCGCTTCTTTTCCAGTTCTGAAGTCACACCTTTTCCTTTTGCTTCCAGGGTGTTGATCCATCACAGAACGTGCTTCAGAGAATACAAATCAAGTAAGATGTATCGAACGTACTCATGGATGTGGGCTCTTGTTCAACATGGCTACTTTTATAATAGTTGACTTGAATTGTGTAAGAAAAATCGTAGATTGAAATGAGTACTGGGCATGCGATGAATTGTGATATCTACATTGTTTTTTCATCCCAGTTTGAGGTTTGCAATTGTGTTGAAATGGTAGACCCAGCTATTTCATGCGGTGATGGCTAGTTTATGCTCAAATTTATGTAATTTCGATCTTTCAAAAAAATATATGTATTTTCTGCTTGTATATACGTTAAGATGATGAGGGAATCCGAAAGTACTTTGCTGCATTTCACTTGCTTGACAACTTTCCTGCTGCTGTCATTGTTGATGATTTTGCAGAGTTCTTCTCCAAGAGGTGCTATTTTTCCATCTTGCTACGTTGATGACATAGACATTTATCAGTATCTATGTTACAACAATGTGTTATACAAATCCCCTTATGTTCTGCAACCATGAGATGGCTTCATTCTCGATGCATTTTTTCTGAATAAACTTAGCTGAGGATTCTGGGGCATTTTGTAGCTGATATAATGATGATATGCAGGACTATGTCATTTGTACAGTGTGTTGGGTGTCATTTTGTCTCCTAACTCAGCATATTCCATTCATAATATGTTTATTGGTTGTTTTACTTTTAACTAAACATTTGATTGGTAACGAATGGCTGAATGCAATGCTTCCTGTCTATTTGAGAGAGGAATAGATTAGCAGAAAGATGTCCTGGCAAAAGAACTATGAGCTCATTCAATGTTTGAACTTGAACACTCTTTTGGACTTGTGTGGTACTATGCTCTATGATTATCACTTTGATAATGTACTAAGTGTATGGTCCGTCGAATACTTACTATATGACTAATTGACTATCTGTCACTGTAATTCTATTATTTATTTGCATACATGATACATGTACTTATTTATTCTCTCATTCTTCGCAGATAGTTTATTATATTGGTTTAAAGATAGAAGGGAGAACTGAATAACAAAGCAATTTGCTACATCAATTTAAAGGTATTCTCGGTTCCTAGTAAGAATCCATTAATTTCTTTTTTTTTAATATTTATTATATATATAAACGTATCGCTGTATCGGCATTTCTGGGGAAATGGCGAATCGCGGTATCGCATATCCGTATCAGTATCAGAGTATCTGGACAACATAGGTTGTAAGTAACAAGAAGATGCATCCTCTTTCACAAAAAATAGTTCAGAAAACGAGGAGAGATTGAGCGTTTTGTGCTGTTTCCAGCACTGTTTGCTCTGGTCGCCTCTGCCTTAATTGGGACAGCATGAGAGATGCAGAAACTTTCGTAAGGGAAAAGACCCGGGCTAGAACACAGGAGAAAAATATCAACATGGTCAGCCAAAAATCAGAACAACTGTGTAACAAGCCAGTTTACAAATCAAAACAGAATAGTTACGATTAGCGAGGCACCACCCAAAGTAATCTGCACACCAGCCTAGTTTTTTTCTTTCTGTTTGATCATTAACGATAGTACTCACAAATCACAATCCAGGATTACCGAATAGGATTTTCGATTCGGATTCACAAGTGAGAAATCATGTTTTCATGCTCTCCCTGAAAAGCCTCCATATTTCTGTATTTCCATATGATCCACGGCAGGAGGATGTGTAGAGTGCATGATGTGTTGAACAGGGTAACAAAGACAGGTTCTGGTACTTTTCATTTGTTATGGTCCTAATGCGGTAGTTTCGACTCCGCTGACAGTGGATGATATTTTGGCTCCTTTTCATCTCCCTCTACGTGCTGAAGTTTACAAATCGGTTTCAGTTGTTAAATGATGACCTAGCTCTGATCGATTCCAGTTCAGCAAGATACCTTAGACATGCATTGAAACACCTCAAAATTCAAAATGTTTGAATTTGTTTTGGAGTTTGTTTGAATTCCCAAATCCTTCCCAATTTGGCAATCTCCCTTGAGAATCCACCTTCCTCTCTTAGCCTTTCCATCTCCCCTCCCGCTGGGCCCTTCAAGAAGCCATAACCGCAGCTGCCATCCTGTTCTCCCCATCCATGCCGCCGCATGCCCTCGCCGCGGATTGCAGCTGCGCTCGCTCCGGGTGTTCACACCACCAACCCTGGGACCTGCCATCTCGGCCCCACCACCAGCCAATCGCCTCTCTGCTGACCTCACTTCTTCCCTCGCTCTGCGTGCCCGGTTGACTCATGCTCTCCCACCGCAGCTCACACCACTCCTGCCTGGTGGGCGCGCTCGCCATACAAGCTCTTGTCACCCCTTCGCCAACTCCTACAGGATCATGGTACTACCCTGGACACCACGTCTGCAGTTCCCCTCTCTGAGCACGCCCTCGCCAGCTCCCCATCCATGCGCCGGTAGCACCTGAGCAGAGCCACTGCTCCCACCGCCTCACAACGGCTTTAAAGTCCAATCCACCGCTTAGAATGCCTCATTCCACTTCCCAACACTCATCTAAACCATTCAGTCGAACTCCCTCTTGCCGTAGCCTCGCCGACAATCTCCGGTGAGCTCTAAATGCAATCTTCTCCCTTCCTTGATTAAACTTTAATTGCATTCACTCATAGCATCTACCGCTAGTGAAGTCGCTTTAGCATGAGCATAACCCTAGAGCTCTAGCACCATGAGCCTCCGTCAGCCATAAGGCCTCTTCCATGGACAGCTCTGCTGGGACTTTCTAAATCAAAACGGTTGCCACCTCTCATCTTTCCTTGTGCCGTAGATGGTTAAAATACCCTTGATTTCTCCAGAGGCCCTTGGTAGAGTTACCTTGCCATCTAGGAGTCTGTAGACTTCTCTGCTTGCTTGATCCTCATCGCACGCGTGTTTAGCCCCGAGACCGACCTCGTTCGCACGCGCTGCAGGCTGCTCGGTTGTGGGCTGAGCCGTTTGGCCCAAAAGCCGAATTTGAATTTTCAGGCGCACGCCCCTGTTCAACTGGATCGGCCTGACGCTGTAGCATACTATTCATCCAAAAATTCCAAAAAATAAAAAAAATACCTCCATTTTGATTGTCTCAACCCCGTGAGTTTATCTCTAACCTCCGTTCCACCAAATCAAATTCCAATAAAACATAAACACTATACCAAAACCAATCCTCCATTGTATATCAGTCTGTTACTGTTCATTCCAAAATTTGTTCAACATATTTATAACCATTTTGATTGTATCAGATCCATCTAGCCCATTTCCAACTCTGTTCAGCCAACCTAAGCATTGCTTAAACCCCAACCACCCAAATCTACTTTTTCTTTTATGTATTTTCTCATTATTTTATTGCTTTTGTTCCCAGCTTGCATCTTACAAAGTAGCAACTTATTTGATTTTGTTCTTCTGCGTTAGCACCCGGATTCGGCTAGCTGATCAATGGAAGTGCTACGGGAGCTATCAAGCAATTGACATAAACCGGAAGACTACAGAAAAATAATCAGAATATGGACAAAGAGGCAAGTCACATGTTTTTATCATATTGAATCACATGATATTTAAAGCATTTAATTATAGTATTTTCATCACTGTTATTTATGCACTGTTATTTAATTACAATAAATATTTAGAATGACATGAAAATTAGTTGTCCTACCACTGAAAAATGCCCTGTTTAATTTGCGAGCACATTCACCTTGACAACCTTAGTAATATTTAGTTACTATGTAAATAATCGTGGGATGGTTCATCCAAATTTTGTACTACTAAGTGACTTCAGTATTTTGCTGATAGATTTATTTAAATAGTTCTAGGGTAAGGATGTATCGTGAAAAGCCACTAGATGGTTGAAGTCCACGACCTTACCCTAGGAAGGAGGCTTGAGTAAAGTGGTGGTAGTTTCGTAGAGCATTTGGGATCTAGGTGTGGATGGCTACCTAGTGGTGAAAAGTAAGGACTGAAACCTTATGTTAAGTAAAGGGCACAGTAATCACTCAACCACAAGTATTGACTTGTCAATTCTGGTATAGTAGCTGCTCAACTCGATTGAATATCTACAGGAGGTAGGTGTGACGAGGCGTTGGCAGGCCCGTCGATGGCCATGTGCGAGGTGTTCTACCGAACAGGGCCCCAAAAGGAATGGGCCCCCAATTCTCCAAGTTTTCCAGGCTTTTGGCCTTTTTATGTGTTGGTGATGAAGCTGAATCGTCGATCTCTTCAACTTCTACGCTGCCGCAAGGAACCTCGTACATTAGCCGCGATGTCCGCGACCGCGATACTGCGACGGCGCCGAGTGACGAACTGACGATCCACGACGGCGCCGAGTCACGATCGCTGGCCCCCTCCGCCGAGTCATGATCGCTGGCCCCCTCTATCTCTGCCGGTGCCCGCCGACGCCGCCGTGATCCAGACGCTTGTCTCCATAGCAATTTCTTTTGCAGCTTCCGTGCAGGTGCTGGCCATTGTCTGTGTGTTTTGTTTCATCTCCTGGATACTAAGCAAATTCCTATTTCCTACTTCCTAATTTCATTTTCATTATAGTGATCGCTATGAATGAATGGTGATTAGCTAATGCGTTTGTAAAACAGGATTACACGAAGGCCTTCATCTTCAACATCATGTCTTCTAGAAATAGAAAATATGATTAGTGTGAGAAGTGTAAAAAGACAGAGACTAGAAGCGACTCAATCTCAAAAGGGTGCTCTTGATAGATTTGTTCTGAGAGAAGCTTTAGATGCTAATGTTTATGACAATAATGGTGATGATACAGTACAGGTAGAGGCCCCCGCTGAAGAAATTGAGGTTGAGGCTCCCGCTCCTGAGGCCCCTACTGAAGAAATTCAGGTTGAGGATCCCACTCCTGATGCCAATGTTTATGATACTCATGATAGTCCTCGGGATGACATAGAAAATTCTGAGACTCCCAACATCAATAATTCTTTTCAGCCTGATATATTTGATCCAAGAGTTTGGGACTCACTGGATCCTAGTATGATTGATATTTTGGTGCAAATGGGTCCTAAAAGAGATTTGTCATTTGAGCATGGTCCTAGAGATAAATTGTCTAGAAGGTTTTCTGCATTATCTTACACTAGAGTTACATCAAATGGAGAAAAGTGTGATAGAGAATGGCTTGTATACATGAAAGAGCTTGACAAAGTATTTTGCTTTTGCTGCAAATTGTTAAGAAAGGGCTCGTTAGAGGTCAATTAGCAAATGATGGTTATAATGATTGGATTCATCTTGCCACGGACTTAGAGAACATGAAACTAGTAGAGAACATGTCACAAATATGGCTACATGGTATGACTTGCGTCTCGTGTTTGAGAAGAATCAAACAATTGATAAAGTCGCTCAAAGAGAACTTGAAAAGAAAGGAGCACTGGAGAAAAGTTTTCTTGAGGATTCTTTTGATTGTTAAATTTCTAGCAGAACATAATATAGCATTCGTGGCAGCAATAGTAGGTTGTACCAAGACAACAATGGCAATTTCTTAGGATTGGTTCAAATGTTGGCTGAATTTGACCCAGTTATTAAAGAGCATGTTGACCGCATCACCAATGATAAAATTCGTGATCATTATCTTGGTCCTTCCATCCGAATGAGTTAATAAATTTGCTAGCTACGCAATCGGATCTGCAATTATTAAAAGGGTAAAAGAAGCAAAGTATTTCTCAGTTATACTTGATTGTACTCCTGATGCAAGCCATCAAGAACAGATGTCTTTGATAATAAGGTATGTGGACACATCTTGATTGTGTTTGTATTGAAGAATCTTTCTTAGGTTTTTTGGAGGTGAATGATACTACTGGGCAAGGATTGTGTGATGTTCTACAAGAGGAATTGAAGAGTCTTGGCCTTGATATTGACAACATGAGAGGACAGGGATATGATAATGGGTCAAATATGAAAGGAAAACATCAAAAGGCAGAAGAAAATTTTGGATATAAATCCAAGAGCTTTTTATTCAGCATGTGGTTGTCATAGTCTAAATTTGACTCTATGTGATATGGCAAAGTCTTGTCGTCAAGCAACAGGTTTTTTTGGGATTATCCAGCGCATCTATACAACATTTGCTAATTCTACAAAGAGGTGGCAAATTCTTAAAGATAACATCAGTGGACTTACTGTCAAGTCTGTGTCATCTACTCGTTGGGAGAGTCGTGTTGTGACATGTGAAGCCTATAAGGTTTGGATGCGAAATAAGGGAGGCATTACTACAAGTGGCTGAAAGTGATAATGATCCATTGAAAAGTAGTGAAGCTAAATCGTTGGCAGAAAATGAACTTGCTAGCTTTGATTTTGTAGTGGCAATAATCATTTGGTATGAAATATTATCTGCTGTTAATTTGGTCAACAAGCATTGCTGATCAAAAGATATGCAAATTGATCGCAATTGAGTCGGTGTAGAGGGCTGATTTCCTTTTCCAAAAATCTGAAGCGGCTTTTCCAAAGCATTGGAAGCTGCAAAAGAAATTGCTATGGAGATGGATATTCATCCGATTTTCACACAAGCGTCAAATCAAAAGAAAAGACAGTTTGATGAGGGTGTGGATGACACATCTCTCTGTTTGCAATCTCGGAGGAGTCATTTAGGACCACTTATTTTATACTGTGGTTGATCAAGCTATAGCTTCACTTACCAATGATTTGAACAATACCAACACTATGAGAAAACTTTTGGCTTCTTGTTTACATCGGATAGGCTTGATCCATTGATGAAGACAATTTGATGGCTGCTTGTGTTAATCTTGAGAATGCCCTTAAGAGTGGGATACATAAGGATATTGATGGGCGAGATTTGTGTGGGAGTTAATTTTTCTTGAGAATGCCCTTAAGGATTCTATGGGTCCTCTTGATATTATGAAGTTTACGAACAAGTACAGATGTCCTATATCCTAATGCTACTATTGCATATAGAATATTGTTAACTATTCTGTGACCGTTGCATCATGCGGAGAGGAGTTTTCTAAACTCAAGTTGTTGAAATCTACTTGCGTTCTACTATGACACAAGAAAGACTCAATGGGTTGGCGACGATTGCACTTGAAAATGATGTCTTGGAGACGATTAATTATGAAGAAATAATTGGAGATTTTATTTCGAGAAATACTAGACGGATGATGCTTTTCAGTAGAACTTGAGGTCAGTAATAGTTTTCTTATTTCAGTTTATGTTTGTCATTCTACATATTGTATGAAAGAAGACATATTTAAGTTATTAGTTACATATTTGATGAGTGAAAATATATATCAATTTTATTTGCCATTCAATTTTTTTTAAAAAAAATTGGGCCCCAATTTACATTTCGAACATGAGCCCCAAATTTCTGGAGACGGCCCTGGGCGTTGGTATGGGAACAATAAAACCACACCTAACAACAGTAAGTACCACTCAAGACGGGTAGAAGTGTTTAGACCTAGGCAAATGATACCTAGGTCTGAGTGGGTGATCTACTGGGTAGAGACTACATACAGTAGGCCTGATATGTGGCGAATACGAATACGGATCCGGATATCCGAGATTTCAGCTCAATATTGCCCAGCTCATACCAGTCTCTCTCATCTCCACTGCCACCAGCCCACTAGCAAATATTTATGTTTATTAAAAATAAATTTAGTAATATCAGTAGATTAAAATTTGTACCGATAAAATTGATGCACTGCTGTTTAAATCATTCTGATGCAAATTTAAATTCCTAATTAATTTATTAGTCATATGTAAATGGTAGAAATCCATTAAGAATTATTTAGGACTTTAGAAAAAAAATTAACTGCCATTAGAAGATTTAAAATTTGTACAATGGTATGACTACTATGGATAAAAATACTTATGCTTGTTTAGATTTCATTAATGTTTTGACAAGATAAATTATTCATGTGTTTTCATTGATTTTGGATGTATAGTTTAAGGGGTATTTATGTTTTGATAAATATTCGTGACCGTATTAGTTCCGATTTGTATTCGCTCCGTATTTGTATTCGATATTATTCGTATTTGTATTCGTATCTGAGGTATCCGTATTCATATCTACATCCATGAAACAAATATGATAGAGGTATTATCTATCTGTATTCGATCCGTTTGCGTTCCTACTTGGCAGTCAATACGCTCTTTGTTGGAGGGTGTCAGCAAGGTATCTGGGGCATCCACCTCAGTAATAGGCAATATGAGGAGAACTTGGGCATGGGCTCTGGAGAAAAATGGTATGTTTTTTGTCCACTTGCATACGAAATGTTACAGGTTAATTCATGTATAGACTGTCATGATAAGAGCAGTGGGGGAAGGAAACTTCTCTGATGCTTTGGAAATTGCCAATTCACCCAAACATCAAAGCTTTCGCATGGAGACTAGCCAGAATTCTCTGACAGTAGCGTGAGAGATGGAGTGTAGAAAATGGCGGAGTCAGCAGTGTTTGGAGAGAAATCCTTCCAAATGGTGGAATTGGACCTGGTGGGCTAGGTGCACACCCACATGCCTAGCCATATGCAAATATGACTATGGCTTTCAAACGAATTCCAAATTGCGTAATATTTTCGTCGCGGTAACACATGCGGGGATGAACTATTACCAAGACTGAAACGAAAGATGTCCATCTTCGATCGAGCAAACATCACAATCGTTTCCAATTTGCCGATTGGCAAAGGAAGGATGCCTCTGAAAAATGGAATAGAATAGGCGCAGATTCACCGATTTTGATTCTCCCTGATCTCACTTTCTTGCGTCGTGCATAGTCTTAATTCCGCAGTGGCACGAACCAACAGAGAGGACAATATCAAGCCTGCTGCATGATCGATGGAGGATATATATGTCCTGTCTCAACAAAAAAAGATGGATGGAGGATATATATATATATGCCCGACGACCATCGCGGCTGGTAGTGCAACAACCAAAGCAGACAAAAAACAGTACACTGGCCTAATCAGTGAATCAGCCAAATTCAGAGTAAAACCAAAAGGAGATCTAGCTAGTCTAATCAGTGACAGCTTCGAGACAGCACGTCCTAAAAGGGTAGAGCTAGCTCGCTCGCTGTCTGATTGCACTTTGTCTTATGCACTCGATTAAAAAATGTGCATGATTAGTGATCTGCGATTATTGTTTCTGCGGCGTGTAGCTGGCTGGCTTGGCTAGCGCCGGGTGGCCGTTTCGCCGGGGAGGTGGGTGGAGGTGGTTGGAGTTGGCTGGAAAAAAAACCGCACCGCGATGCATGCATATGGATGGATGGATCGATCATCGCTAGCTCGCTCGTGCAATCGATGGATCTATCGCTCTCTCCCTTTCTCCTCCGCTCGACCGGCCTGTCGCCGTCGTCGATAATCCTTCCCGTCGCTTTCGGGGCGGCGGTTGTTGCGACCTGGAACCGGCTCTAGAAGGAGGAGGAGAAGAGTCGCAGTGCGTGCCATTATTTTATTGATCAATTATACCATTGCCTTGTCTTCACTTACACAAGTGCACGCTTGTTGGTGAGATATATAGACGGCGTCTCCTCCTGCCATGGATCTTTGTACTGGCTAGCAGAAGCTATATCCTATATATACCTGCTGCTGCTGCTGCACTGCAGATTTAAGTGCAGTTGCCTGTGAGCACGGGAGCTAGCTGCCGGAAGTGGAGAGGATGGAGGAGGGCCTTCCCCCCGGGTTCCGGTTCCACCCGACGGACGAGGAGCTCGTCACCTACTACCTCACCCGCAAGGTGTCCGACTTCGCCTTCGCCACCCGCGCCATCGCCGACGTCGACCTCAACAAGTGCGAGCCATGGGACCTTCCCAGTAAGTCTATACCGTGCTCTGCTCTGCTCCCTATCTACTTCGAATTCCTTAATTTAATTATCTTCTCATTCTCTCTGCTCGTTCCTGGAAAAGTGCAATTCATACTTAACTTGAATAGTGCGCACAAATTAAACTGGAATTGATGCACATTGCCTTTCCACCATGCATAGTTTTGGACCTCAGCTCTCCTTTTCTGATGATTTGGTGAGAATTGGAAAGCCTGGACCTAGTTCGATCATTACATGCATATATATTAAGCTGTCACTAGCTACTACTATTATGCACGCATTTCTCTACAGAGTACAGACGACACTACAGTTAGTGTACGCATTTGACTTAGTCGTTGTCGTATACCTGCACTGCATGTGTACAGTCAGTGTACGTCAGGAAAAACTCTTTTGGTTTGAAAAAAAATCACCTCACAGCGAAAGCAACGAATGGAACGAAATTTCGTTGTTTCATTTTAAAATTTGGACGAAATATTCAAACTTGTTTGAATTCCTTACCAAAATTCGAACGAAATTTGGCCAAAATTTGGGCTATACGTGTATCCGGATCCCAATTCAAATGGTAACGAATTTATTTGACCGAATTGGTTTTATTTCAGAGGGTAACGAAATAGCCGAAAAAATAAAATTTCATCGAAATTGTGAACCCGTTGTACGTACATTGTTTGCATACTGCTTTATGACATATATATGGATGTCACTTAATTTGCTGCAGGCAAAGCTAGCATGGGGGAGAAAGAGTGGTACTTCTTCAGCATGCGCGACCGGAAATACCCGACCGGCATCCGCACGAACCGGGCCACCGACTCGGGCTACTGGAAGACGACCGGCAAAGACAAGGAGATCTTCCACTGCGGCATGCTGATGGGCATGAAGAAAACCCTAGTCTTCTACAGGGGGCGAGCCCCCAAGGGCGAGAAGACCAGCTGGGTCATGCACGAGTACAGGCTCCAGAACAAGTTCCCCTACAAACCAAACAAGGTATAGTATAACTAAGCAATGCTGCAACTTAAAGTGAAATTCTTTATGAGAGAGGGTGAAATGTTTTTGTTGGAAGAAGTTCTTATGTGAAATGTTCTTCTTTTTCTTTTTGGATCGAAGGAGGAGTGGGTGGTGTGCAGGGTGTTCAAGAAGTGCCAAACCGTGAAGATGAGGCCACCGCAAGACAGCCCCACGATGGACTCCCCATGCAACGACACCAACGCCTCCCTCGGCGAGCTCGACGTCTCCTCCATCCTCGGCAGCTTCACCCCGGCCGCGCCCCACACGTCGTCGAGCTCCTCGGGCGCGCTCTGCCATGGCGCCGGCGCAGGCGAGAACTTCGGCCACAGGTTCGACGTGGGCGCGTACATGAGCTGGATGGCGGCGGCAAACCAGGGCGCGGCCGCGGCAGCCGCCATGCTCCCCTGGGCCGCGGCGCCGGGGCTTCTCGGCACCGTATTCGCGGCGAACCCCGCGGTGCACAAGGCGCTGCCGTTCGTCGGGCCGCGAGACGTCGACAGCGTTGCGGCGAACGTCGGAGGTGATGCCTTGTTCGGAAGCTCGGTGGCGACGGTGGACATGGAGTGCGGTCAGCAGCAGCCGTCGCCGCAGCTGGAAATGAACGAGACGACATGGAGAGCCTTCTGATCATCGCATACAATAAGGAAAGTAACACTATATATTACACCATTATATACCAGATACAAAATTGCGGTCGATATCTAAGATATATTTCTAGGGAAATCATTCTAGGTAATTGAAAATTGGACAAACCCATCGGGTCAAAATCAAGTAAAATTTAACTAGACGTGTACGATTCGTTGTTCCAAAATCTGTATGTTTTGTCCATTTGTTATTAAAAAAGTATGTACTCTTTAACTATAAATGGAAATGCATGCTTACACATGACACTTGACCTACATGAATTCAGTGAGTTCTTTAAGACTGAGACTTATGGTTTATAGCTGTGGTTTTTGAATTCTAACATATTCATGAGAGGCAGTATGCATAATAAAATAGTTGTATACGATTTTAACCGATACAACTGAATTTGATATAGTTTATATTATAATTTACTTATAGATTTCGTCTTATAAAAAAATACCATTTAACAGTGAACCACTGTAGAAATAAAAACCGAAACCTAAACACAAACAAAAAATACTGAGCCGAGCTCACATGCGGTTCTCACGATGTGCTGCATCGTGAGCATTGTAGGTGAAACCATTGTACATGTAGCGGCGCTGTTTGGTAAATGCACTTTGTTTAAGCCAAAGTGGCCCCTAATAGCAAATTTAATAGTACAAATCTGATTCAATACATTTCCATGTCAAACAGATAATGTTATAGCATCATACAATAGCAAAGCCCAAGAAAGACACAAGGACAAAGAGCTCTCAATCATTTAATACATACATGGGTATTGATAATTTAATACATGCATGGTATAGCAATTAGTTCTATGGGTACATGCATGGATAATGCATCTACTTTATAGTCGACTCTTGCCTTGGGTGGAGCTCTCTCTACTTTTGTCTCCCCTTCATATAGGACTATTTAAGGAATTACTATAGCTAGTGGAGCTTATTACTTTTTGGTTCAAACGTCTGATTTCATTTACCACAAACAGTAGAGAGTTATAGCATTGTAGCAAAGCCCAAGAAAGACGCAAGGACAAATAAGAAAAATGTTTAGTGCAGTCGAATTATTATTGTATTAAGAATTGCTCGTCAGTGTGTTAAGATCTTTTTTAGACGAACTTTTTCTATTAGGAAAATAGTTTTTCAAATGACCTTCTGGCCGAATCGTAGCCGTGTTTTGTCGGATCGGGTATACAGCCGCTCCCTCCCATCCCGCCCCATTGTAAGGGGCGTTCGTTTTGGGTTTTGTTGGTAATTTTTAGTTGTGAATTATAATTTTCATCTGAAAAATAATAACACTTGAAATAAATGGTTTTTAGGAGGAGAGTGTGAGTGGTGGAAAAAGTGATGAAGAAATGTATTCGTGTGACGAGAGCGAGAGTGGGATATATGATACATCTGTAACCCCTGTTTTATCTCTAGAATGAGACTGTAATGAGAGGAATAGAGAAACCACTTCAAAAAATCAATTTGTGAATATAGCATAAAACTGATGATGAGGCATCTGCCGTCCAAAGAGACGTCTTGATTTCTCTTGGCATGCACCACCAACCAAAAGTCTACAAGTGCGTCCATCAAAGTTCAATTGAAGCAAAATCATATGATTTTTTTTTCTAAACAAAAAATTGATGAATGGTAAACGCATAATCTAACAGACAGTTTTTCCTTGGATTAAACATGACGGTTAACTTGCTAACATATAAGCTATTTTTAATAAAATAGAACCGGCACAATACATCCATGGGCATCAATGCCTCGTATACAAGACAAGCTAGTGGTGTACATTGCACAGACAAACTACGTACTCGAACAAGAACAAGAACACCTCAGCTGTTGTTCCTCTTGCCACACCTCGACCGAGTTCGAGCCTGTACTCTCAGCGTCGCTGAGACCATCGTAGTACTCCGCGTCCGCCCAGGGATCCACCACTTCCCCACCACCGAGACGCGGCTCTTATACACTGCTATTTTCTCCGTTGCACTATATTTGTCGGCTCATGCTTAAGCTTAACAAACAGTCTTTCGTTCTTAATTTTTAAAATTTAAGCAGTAGTTTATTCTACTCTCTTCGTTTCGCTATATCTGTCTATGAGCTCGATAGTATCTGTTTTATTTCAATATATTTATCTATTATTAAAAGAATTTAGAACGTAATTATTATAGTTTTCTCTCACTACTTACTTAATTTTTTGGAAGATATTAAGCGACTATGTTATATAATTTTTTGGAAGATATTAAGCGACTATGTTATATGATTTAATAGAGATATATATAGTTATTTCTCATTAAACGGTGGGAGTAGCAGTGTATAACAAACTCAAGATAAAAGCGCTGCCTATTCTCCATCCAAACAGACGTCTTAGGGCCCGTTTGGAACCAAGGTTTTTCGCGTGGAAATCGTAGGAAACAAGAATCCATTGGAATGGCGACTGTAAATGCCGTTTGGTTCGCAGGAAGCGCTTATAGGAATTCCACAGGAATACTGTTCACCACCCACGGTTTCGTAGGAATTCCATAGGAAAAAACAACCAGTCGGATTGGATGGAAAAATTCCTGCGCGAGCGAGCCTGAGGGAGGGGAAAAGACACACCGTCGAAGCGACCTTTGAGGTGACGCCGTTGCCGTTGCTGCTCGTCGCCAAAATCACGCCACCCCCGCCGGAGACGAGCAACAAAATGCGTCGCCGCCACAACCGCTCGGCGCCAGATCGCGCCGCCTCCACCACTCGTCGCCGAGTCGCCCCGTGCTACAGACGAATCCCGCGCCAAATCGGACGCCGCCGCCAACCCCGAAGGCCGAAGGCGACCTCCCCACCGCTTTCTTCGCTCCTACTGTATCGCACTGAGCACGAGGAGAGATTGGATTGAGAGGAGGAACCGCCTTTACGATGCCTCTCGGTGTGTTGGAGAAAAAAGAGAGAGATTGGACAGGGACGCCTGGACAGATGGGTTACTTTGCTATTAATGTTTCTTTTAAACCTATTTTGGTATTCATGTTAATTATGCTTATAAATTATGGAAGCATTTTTTGTCATGTACGTCCCTATTCTGTATTCAAATGTTTTTCGTATTTATTACTTTCCTAATACTTTAATATAAAAGAAGACATGGCTTCAAACCCACCAAGCATCCGTTAGATGCTCCACGTGCACATCCAAAAAAGATAAACGACAAAATAATAAGATGATGTGCCCCTCCACCAAGACCCACTAATTCAGTAAGCACTAAATTTGGTAGCATCACTCTGAATTTTTCCTTAGGTATAAACAAAATAAAATCAAATTAGTATAAACTTAGTTTAGGTGTGAAACAAGTCGGCATGAATTCAAAATCAAGTTGAGATAAATATAAAAGCAAAAACAAGTACAATTTACAAGCAAAATAAATTAGTAAGCAAACTGAGCATAACTTGAAAGCAATTTTATACAAAATTCAAACTAGATTTGTTTAGATGTTAAGCAAATCATGATAAATTTGAAAATAAATTATCAAACTTTGAAAGCAAATCAGGGTAATTCGAGAGCAAAATCAATATAAATTTAGAAGTAAATCAGGATAATATTCACAGCAAAATCCACTACCCTTAGATTGCACAACCAAAGTACGTCTCCTCCCTTAGAAGCACACTGTGCCACTGTGATGAGTAGAGAAAGTAGAAAAATGCTTGAGGATAGTAAAGAACTGTGATAAGCAAGGAGAGTAAAAGATGCTTCTAGATGATAATGAGCAGACAGAGAAGATGCTTAGAATAGAGAGATAGAGAAAGTAGAGAAAAAGTTTAATTGTTTTGTAAAAAAGAGTCGTGCCGTTTTTCTGCCTCACGACACACCGACGACTCACGATGCTGCTGTTTCAATCAGATGGCTCCTATAGGAATAGGTGCCATTCGTCCACCGCATACGCTACATCGATCACGTTCCTGTCTCCCGTTAATTAACAAATGCAAATTAGCAATCCATGTTTGAAAATCAAGCAACTTTGGCAACACGTACGCCACTTCGATCCTTGTTCAACATGTACGTTTTGTGTACAGTACAAAACGAGTGCGCACTTTGTTGGCAAACCCGTGGACACGTATACCGGTTAAAAGCAAAAAAAACCAACGTCACTCCAAACAATTTCTCAGAAATACTTCCTTGAATTACCTATATTGAAAGAATATATAATATGTTATATTTCTCAAGAAGAAAAACGTCTGCTAGCATGTTATTATGATTTACATAAGCTAGGGTGTAATTTAAATGGAAAAATGGCTAGTGTGTTTATTTTCAAACACGTGGACTCTGTTATTGAAGTTTATTTTCAGACATGTGGACTCTATTACTGGCTGTATAATCCTGGATATGCAGCGCCGTCATTTCTGCCATAGTGTCATGTATGTATTAAGGGCTCGTTTGGGTGTATCTCTTTTTAAAAGAAAATTTCAGCATTTAGTTTAAAAATTGAACTAACTCAAAAAAAAATCATCCATCTAAACAAGCCCAGGCCCTTACTGCTGAAGTTGCTCATAAGTGACAGTAGCATTATAGATGACATCAGCAGAGGCGTAGAGCTTAAAGATTTAGGTGCCACTCGGGTGGGCTAAAATAAGCTGGTTTATAGCTGAAATTATATTGTAGCTGGTTGAAATTACACTGTAGCTGATGGTGGCTTATTTGTCATAACTAAATTTAAAAAATTTAAAATAGAAAAAACTGATTAGCCCATCACGAATAATATAAATGAATACAGAAAAACCGTAAAAAGCAAAAAAAAGCAAAAAAAAAGCAAATGATGGAATTTACGAATAGTAAAAAATAAGTTAAAAACCAAAAGTTTAAACTGAAATGAGCGAGGTCAAGTTTTCAGTGATTGGACAACCTAGGCTAGCACTCCAAAATTAGCAGGGTACTGTAGATACGAATCTATAATTGTGCTATTGCTTCGTTAGGTGCATGCATTGGTAGCTCGCTCCATACGCAAGCTGAATATGTACGTGGTGGGCTCTGGGTGATCGCGCGATGGCACCGATCAAGCGATCGATTGCCCTCACGATGGACAAAGCAACGTACACGGAAAGAAATTAAACCAAGCCTGTTTTAATACTCTATACCATATCTTATAAAGTAATAAGTATCTCACATAACAAAGAGTAACATATAATATATAAGTATATAAGATCATCTAGATAATATATATATATATATATATATATATATATATATATATATATATATATATATATATATATATATATATATATATATATATATATATATATATATATGAGATTGTATTTTCCATAATTTTTTAATATATTTCTTTTTATATACGAATATGAAGGTATTAGCAAAATATACAAAAAAAAATTATGTGCTTCATTGCAATTTTTTTATGCTTGACGTTAAGTATCTTAGAATTAGTATACGAGTATACATCATGTAATGAAGGAGTATATTAAATTCGTTTATGTGGTACATTATGGGTGGAAGTAACTACACTAAAAAATATAATGTATACATAGAGAGATACCCCAACGGCGACGATGCCTCGACGTTGACGTGTGTACTGCATCCTCGGATCCTCCTAGCCAACGAATCGGTTAGGTTCATTTTGGCTTAGGCTTTGGCTTTTTACTTTTGTTATAGTAACTAACTTTCAAACAATGTATTTTTTAAGGTGGGGTGTACTAATCAATTATAGTACACACTGTATCCGTTTTAGTTATACCAGCCAAAATCTCATTCGACTGTCTCTCTCCTCAAATCTCTCTCACAAACCGTTAGAATTTAAAATCATAAACGAAGAATCAAAAGTCACAACCTGAAATAACCCATATGATACCTAGCTGCCGGCCAGGCCACAGGTTTACCGGGCCGGGAATGAACCGGAGTCACGAATCCTGCGGTGTGCGGGCTGATAGGGAAGCGAAAGTGCCGTCGTGATCCCGCCACGTACACACGCTGGCGCCGGCACGTAATTGACACCATTTATGAGAGGCCAATTTAACTTTTGTTTTATGCAAGCAACGTCACCAAGGTCAGCTGCTCCGAGATTCACTTGAAAAGTTTTTGGCTCTCCGTGCGTACGAAATCCATACGAACACACGCACACGTACAATAGCACGTATATGTACGTGCTTGCCGTCTGTCTCCCGAGCCAACTCTACCCGTCTGTTCGGACAAGAGAAGAGCATGTAGCACTTGTACACCCCTTGCCTAAAAAGTCATGCACGTGTTCTTCCTTCTTTGAGCGCGCACAAAATAAGGTCAGAAACTAAGGTCCTGCCCTGCTTAAAAAAAGTTTATTTTGAATGACTTATGACTAAAAAATATTGTAGCTAGTTAAAAAAAAATATTATAGCTGACGGTAGCTTATTTGGCGTAATTAAATTTAAAAGAATAAAAAATAGGTTAGCCCGTCACGAACAGTACAAACGAATACGGGAAAAAAATAACCGACAAAAAAGCTCAAAAACCAGAAAAAGATGAAATTGTTGAATAGTGAAGGAGGTCTCAACGGTCATAGCGACTCAGGAGGTGGTCGTAGCCACTTGTACGTGGTCGTACGGCTACAGAAGGTGGTCATAGCGATCATAGAGTGATCGTAGAGATCCTAGAGCAGTCGTAAAAACTGTAACGAGGCCTAGATATCGAGCTGGCTCGGTAGGATAACGAGCTGGCTCGTTATAACTAACGAGCTAAAAAGCTAGCTCGGCTCGGCTCGACCACAAGCTCGAGCTAGCTCGTTTGGCTCGTGAGCCAGGGTCAAAAAATGTAAAATGAAGACTACCTTACATTCCAGTGAGTCATACAACACATATTCATCCATCATACATGCTAGCAGCAAGCAGCACATGCATACACATGCAATAGAGTACAAATTAGGTCCATGTCTCCATCATATATTCATCCATCAACTATCATCCATGCAATTGCAAAGTACGACATCAGCTAGATTGACTAGACAGGAAGGGCTGCATAGACATAACTACATAAGTTAACATAGCATAATGACACATTATTCAAGTTCCATCATAAGTTAACATAGTATGGCTCGTTTGGCTCATGAGCGGCTCGCGAGCTGGCTCGAGTTGGCTCGTTATAGCTAACGAGCTAAAATCTTGGTTCGGCTCGGCTCGTTATCCTAACGAGCCGAGTCAGCCACGAGCCGAGCGAGCAAACGAACTTCGAGTTTTTCGTCCAGGCCTAACTGTAACACTACCTCCACGTGTTCTACCAAGGTGTCGTCAATCTAAGATGCTTGATCCGAGTTGAAACGGAAAAGTGCTGAGTACTAATTGAGGATGTGGTCTGTTATGGCTTGCTCTTCTTCAAGTATGCCTAGAGAGCTATGTTATTCCTCTAATTATATATTCACTAGTTAGAGATCCGTGCGTTGCAACGAAGTTATAAAAATGGTGAGACGAAACTGACCGCCTGGCCAACTTCACATATCAAATATTGGAGAGCAAACGACAGAGATCGAAGGGTGGCCAGAATGCGCGAGGAGATGAAAAAAATAGAGGGGGTGGGTGGTTGTATCCTTGAGAGAGAGATGAGGAGAGAGACGAATGGTCCAGATTAAATTGGATGGCTGAGAAGAGATGAGAGAGAATAGATCAACCACCAACTCATATTTTTATAATGGGGGATTGGATCATATACCCTCCCCTTAGTTGGGAAATTCAGGATTTACCCTCCCACCTCAATGACATGTAGGGTCATCATAAGTCACTGACGTGTGGGTCAGGAGGGTAAATCCTGAATTTCCATCTAAAAGGAGGGTATATGATGAATAAAACCTTTTATAATAGTAAAGATAATTTGATACGGTGGCTCGTGCATAAAGATTTCTTCTTCTTTTTTTGTGTATCTTTAGGCCACCCTGAGGCCAGCTTCAAAGGAAGCACGAAATACAACCGCAGGAATCCAGATCTTTCCCGACGACGACGTCACTTGGCCAAAGCATTTAGTGAGGAAGTATCAACGGCTCAAACATCAACAACAGCAAAGATGCTAGTAGCAGCGTGTGCGGAATGTAGTAAAAGGATTGCATTTAAAAACGGTAGCTTTCTGAATTTCCCTTTCGGGGCCGTTCGCCCGGCCGTCCTGGAACAGGGAATTCGCACGGCAGCGGAGGATTCCCTGTGTAGCAATGCAACTCTGTAGAATGGCGCTTGCAACTGGCGCCATTCCAAGCCTGCTGGGCATCGTCCCAACCACATCCATCCTTTTCAGCTGCTCGGGTGGTTCAGATGCATGTAAACTGGCCGGCCGGGGCTACCTTCCCTTCAGAAAACCATCGAGCAGCAGCGAAACTCGTGTGAAGAACCAGCGGTAGCAAACGAGCTTGCCATGCAGCCCAGTAGCACCGCCGGAGCAACGCTCATGTACAGCCCCTCCAACAGTGGTAAGGAACAACATTTACAACTAGCTTAACTTACCATCTATCTTCATTAGAAGCAGCTGATGTAAATAAACCACTTAAGAGTCTCCAACTTGTTAAGTGTAGTATACAACTCCGGTACAAGTAAGGCACGTAGAAGTACTCGAACTCGGCGTGAGCTAGGCTCAACCCAAGCTTTTCCTGGAGCCTAAATTGAGCCGAGTTCTAACCTGGTCTCTCAACCTTGAATCAAAACCGAGCTGAGCAAGAGTTCGAAGTGCAAACATAAATTTGTTTTCCTCACGCACCTTCTAGAAACTTCCGTGCACAAAAAAAATTGTCAAGTTGTAGAAAATATCAAAAACTATCTCTGGCAGCATCTGGGCACTGGTCCAGAATTTCCCTGATGGCCTCCGTTGAGCCATATACAGTTGGTGGCGATATGCAGCGGCGACTGCTGCTCACTGTTTCGCATGCAGGCCAGACCCAGCTTCCTGTCGACCAGCATGGCACCATCGGCCAACTCCTCTAGCTCCTCTGTCTCTTCTTTCTCTGGTGGCCACAGGAAGAGGGCATCACAGTGGCACCAGTGGGGTGGGGCACTGGGTGAGTCTTACCCGTCAGATTTATCGTTCCCACTGACGCCGAGACCTTGAGATTGACCGCCGTTGCCTCCTCGCTACACGAGCTGCAATTTTCGCCAACAGTTTTATTGATTTCCAACAGCCCTCATGTGCAACCAATTTAGGGCATCTCCAATGGTCTGAGTCAGCTAGCTATATACATGTACACATCAGAATATATTCTATGTGGAGGAAAGAGAGTATGCAAAAAAAAATCGAGCCAGCTCTTCCTTAAGCACTAGTCTATAACGTCAAACGAGGCAGCCTCTATAAATTCTGTGTGTGCATGTAAGTATCAAATAGCTATCCTTATAGATAGTTCTTTAGAATGCTAGCTTTAGTGTGTACTATATAAATGATGTGAAAGTCTTATAGTTAGTTGCTAGCTATAACCATTGGAGATATCGTCCAATAGCCTTGTCGGAGATGACATTACCAACAGTTACTCGCCATTACTGTGTGCATATCCGACAGTCCTATCGGCGTTCTTTAGGAGATCCCAGGCTGGCATCGTCTATTCAGTCCGAATATAATATTGGTAGTTTTCGTTACCTTGACCGCACTATCACATATTCATCTTAAAAGCATGATAGTCTTGTCAGCGATTTGATATGCATAACAAATCAAATCCCAAAAATACCATTCTAACTTATCTAATAAACCAAATGTACGACAGACATGTCAAAAATGTGTGCATGTTGTGTTTACCTCTCATGGGGGAAGCATATTTTTCAGTCCATGTGTTCAATCCGAAGCGGGATATTTCCCTCTTTTCTGTATGAGTTTCTTATATAAGAAGAACAGATTGGTGGGATCAAAACCACCCCATTCACCACAGAAAACAAAGAGCATGCAACCGCTTTAAAGGGAAAGGTTGGTGTGAAGGCGAAGATAGAAATTACTGATGGAGGACCACAAGACCAAAAAAGGTTGTGCCTGAGTTTGATCTGAATCAGGCCTACGTTGAGGAAGGAGACGTTGAGAACAAAGTCGACTATGATTTTGATTTGAACATGTTCTACGTTGAGGAAGGAGAACATCGTCCTGATGAGGAGTTCCGGAAAGTGATTTTAGATAGGCTAAGGATTATGCTTCCATATTTTTATTAGAATGCATTCTAGGTCCTCCCTAAGATTTTGCCATGTGTGAAGCACGAATCTTGAGGGCCTTCCTTTCCCCACCAATTCCTCCCTAAGCCGCTGTTAGAATGTGATCTCAGGGCATTTGGCCCATGCCCCCCTCTCCCCTTGACCGCGCCCTGATCGGGGGCGCCCAGCCCAATAGGCTGGTGGGCCCCTGTCGCCAGCGCCACATAAATAGAGGTGGGGGCCGGGGCGGCACGTAGACCAAGGTTCACCGTTCCGCCGCCATCCCCACCGACAAACCCTAGACCCGATCTAAGAGGGGGCGCTCCAGCGACGGGAAGCACCACCGCCAGATCGCCGCCGCCCGGGACACGCCGCCACCGAGGAGCCCCGCACCTCTTCCCCGACCGTCGCTGCCCGTGCGCAGACTTCACCGAGCGTCCCCGCGATGGCCAACTCCTCCTCCTCCGCGTCGGACGGTTAGTCCTCTCTCTCCCTCTCGGTATTGCCTCAAGAACTCGAACCCGTATTGAAACCCCGCTAGATCTAACCTAGGAGATCCTAAAAGCTAATCCTAATAGCCGCCTCCTTTCCTTGTCTCCTCCGTCGTTGGGAATGGATGCACCACTCCTCCCGCGCCTACCACCTCCTCTGGCACCACCGACCCGACCAGCCGTCGCTGCCCTCTCTCTAAGCTAGAGGAGCTCGCCAAGGGACAGGAGGAGACAAGACGGGCTCGAATTGTCAAGGCGCATGGGGCTTGGGAAGCTCGATGATGTCGGGCTCATGTAGTAGGATGGCACCGGGCTCGGGGACGACGATGACGGCGCACTGAGAAGCCATGAGGACGAGAAGGGGCTCATATCCGCCGACATGGCCCACCAACCGGCCTCAACGGCGGTGGCTTGCAACCCTGCAGCCAAGAACCAAGAACCGAAGCTCAACTTGATCTAGATCTACACACGCAAGATCCAGGAAATGGAGAGAGTAGTAGCAGATCGATCAATCAAGAGGCCAGATCGAAAGTTCTCACCTTGCGGTAGGTGGTGCCATCATCCTCGACGACCCAGCCTGCCTCACGGCAGAGTGCCAGTGCTTAGGGGGCTTGTAGTTGCCGAGCGCGTGGAGGCCGGTGAAGATCTTGGCAGCGATGGCCCACCGCCGCCATTCCTGATGCTTGTTGTTCTCTCACTCCTTCCACGTCGGCGTCCACCCCACCCCTCCAGCCGCCACCACCGCCGTCCCCGATGTCATACTAGCTCCTCTCCTCTCCTCTCGTCTGCTTTCCCCTCCCCTCTCCTCTCCACTCCACTTGGCTTGTTTCTTTAACGGTGAGGTGGTGACATAGGCGATATGGTCAGAGTCGGTGGCACCAGAGGAGGTGGTGGACGTGGGAGGAGCGGTGCATCATTCCTGGCGATAAGGAGATAAGGGAAGGAGGCTGCTTGGAGAGAAGAATCAATGGGGGAAAGGAATATAATACCCTTAAGATTCTTGCTTGACATATGGTGAAATACGAGGAAGGGCCCAAGGGAAGGGGTAAGGCGCTCAGAATCTCTTTCGAGACGCTGGTGGCTCCCAGACAGAACCCTTCCTTAGATCGACGAGCCGGGATCCGCCTGTCGCGACGTCGTGCCACCCACGGCATCTCCCTCTCCCTATCCGTCTCTACGCGCGCGTATATATACTGCCGCTGCTCCGAATTCTCCTCCTCCAGCCTCGCAAGCTCCCTCTAGCTAGCTATGCACGTACCATAGCCTCCTATTCTTCTCCCTTTCGGTCTTGGGTTCCTTGCGAGGCAGGTCATTCCGCCACCACCTTGAAAAGCATCAGCCGCGCCGCGCAAACAGGTCGATCGAGATCACACTTCACAGTTCACACCCATCACCATGGGCAACCACAAGAAGCTCCTCCGCATCCTCTGCGCCGACACGGCCTTCTCCTCGCCAAAGTCCTTCTCATCCTCCTCCACCTCCGACGACGACGGGTACAGCTCCTCGTCCTGCAACACCACGGACGGATACGCTTCCGCGGCCTCCACGCCGTCTCGATACAGCGCGTCGACCCCGCCCAAGTCGCCGTGGGCGCACCTCCCGGGCCTCGGTGCCGGGGGTGATGCCGCCGAGGCAGGGGCGACCGGGCTCATCGAGTCGCTGGTCAAGGAGGACGGGCACGTCTACTCGCTGGCGGCCGCCGGGGACGTGCTCTACACCGGCACGGATTCGGAAAACGTGCGGGTGTGGCGGGACCGGCGCGAGTTCGCGGGGTTCAGGACCGGAAGCGGCCTCGTCAAGGCCATCGTCGTCGCCAACGATGGCCGCATCTTCACCGGCCACCAGGACGGAAAGGTCCGGGTGTGGCGCGCCGACGCGGACGACCCCGCCGTGCACCGCCGGGTGGGATCGCTCCCCAGGCTCGCGGATTTCCTCAAGAGCTCCGTCAACCCGTCGAGCTACGTCGAGACGAGCCGGGGGCGCCGAGCGCGCGCGGTGTGGCTCCGGCACTCCGACGCCGTGTCCTGCCTCAGCCTCGACGAGGCCGCCGGGCTGCTCTACTCCGGCTCGTGGGACTGGACCTTCAAGGTGTGGCGCGTGTCCGATTCCAAGTGCCTCGAGTCGGTGCGCGCGCACGACGACGCCGTCAACACCGTGGCCGCGGCCGGCTTCGATTGCGTCATGTTCACCGGCTCGGCAGACGGGACCGTCAAGGTGTGGCGGCGGGAGGCGGCCGAGAATGGCGACGCGACGAGGCACGTGCTGGAGAGGGTGCTCAGGAAGGGCGAGAGCGCGGTCACCGCCATCGCCGTCTCCCCCGAGGACCGCGTCGTGTACGTCGGCTCGTCGGACGGGCTTGTCACCTACTGGCACTGGGTCCACGGCGAGGCAAGGTACGGCGGTGTGCTCAAGGGACACAAGATGGCGGTGATGTGCCTCGCGGTTGCTGGGGATGTCGTCGTGAGCGGCTCGGCCGACCGGACGCTCTGCGTGTGGCGGCGCGAGGGCCCGGAGCACGTCCGCATCGCCGTGCTCGCCGGGCACACTGGGCCCGTCAAGTGCGTGGCCATGGACGAGGAGGAGTCGGACGGCGAGCGGCGGTTCGTGGTGTACAGCGGCAGCCTCGACGGGTCGGTGAAGGTGTGGCGCCTAGCTGACGACGCGGCCGAGCGGACAGAACCAACGACGCCTCGGCGGGCGTCGCGGGCGTGGAAAGGACGGCCGGCGCTGCCGCCGCCGGTGCAGGCGTGGGCACCGTACCAGACGTCGGAGCTGAAGCGTGTGGCAGCTGCGTGAGGGCGAAGCAATCGCGCGAGAGTGCGCGCAAGCACGAACAATGTGCTGCCACGCGTGTACTGTAGCAGAGCAACGAGAAAGTGTACATATACGTAGAATATACGGTTGTAAATGTATTAATTTTGAGGTGGAGGAAAATCAAATGTATGGCGGTGACCTGACCTGGTCGGAGATCTGATGTGGGTAGTTGACGGGGGGGAATGGGCGGTTGATCGATAGCGAGATATCTGATGGCCACGTCCTTGTCCAATTAATGCAAGGCAGCAACAAAAAATGGTTGATTTCGTGCAAGGAGGTGTACAAAATGGTTGGTTGCATCATCGCCAAAAGAAAATACGACGAAATTGACAGACAGCTTCTGGTTGCTTGTGAATTGATCTCATTTTTTTAGATAATGGATAGAAATCCGGCCTCTATATCCACACGTGAATATACACAGCCAATAATTACAGGAGCCATTAAACTCAATTCCTCAAAGCCTCAACACTGAGGTACACACAAAACAAAAAGCAAAAGACTAAGAGAGCTAGAAAGACTAAACTTCTAACTTCTAAATCCTTGTTCCAAACTTGTTTTGATCTTGTGCACTGACAAACCTTCGCATCCTAGTTTACTTAGAAACTCTTGATGACAGGCCTCATAATTTGGTGAATTGATCTCATTTACTGAGAGCTATGTTCTTTTCTTAACGGAGAAGACGGATCCGGTGTACCAACGTTGGGATATCGGATCCAACGACTATGGATTAGATCACCACTAAATCGGCGCGCTAAGTTGAAAAAGATGGCGGACCCAACGTCTGGAGACAACGAAGATGTTGGATCAGGCCATCTCCCGATCTGCCGTCGTGGACCTGACCTCTCCCAATTGTGCTTGCCTGCTACGCCGTTACTCGTCGTCGGTCGTGGCACCAGCACCTAAGGTTGTCAGAATCGTGATCCTAAATCGGATCGAATGTTATTTGGGTTGATCGCAAATCGTAGGATTGATGTAGAATCTAATATCTTACCTGATTCTACAAAAAAAACATTTTAAAAAATCTACAATGCATTATAACACTACTGCATTTTTAAAATTATGTCTTTTAAACTTTTCTTTACAAATTGTGGAGTAAATGTAAGATCATGTGTTATTTTATTATAATTATAGTGAACATAAAGAGATAAAAATTAAAATTTTCAATTAAAAGGAAGTATACAATTAATTATTTATAATAAAACAATAGAATCGACAGAATCGAGTAGAATTGTATGAAAAGTTTGATCATATTTCTACAAAAGTTTGGATAAAATCATAAAAACATTAAGATTCTACCATATTAAGATTTTACTATAAAATCGGATAAGTCTAGTCAATCTTGAATAATAAAATCTTAGAATTGTATCACAGAATCGAGATTCTGACAACCTTGCCAACACTTGCTGTCCGGCGTTGTGCCGCCATTTGCCGCGCTGCAACCAGCCGCTATGCGCCACTGGTGGAGGGGAGAGAGAATGGGGAGAATAAGGAGAGAGGGGTTAGATAGTATAGGTAGATATATAAGTGCAACCTACTGAATTATTTTGCTTTTTATTTGGGATTGCAAGATGACATTTTGCGATAGAATGCAAATATGCATAGCCACTTCACAATTGTTCTACTTGCTTTATTTGTTGTTTTGCTTATCATGTCATTCTTCGTATCAGGGGTATATTTTAGCTGAAATGGTAGAGATAAGCTCTTGCTCGTAATTTTACTGAAAAGTGCATTTAGATTTGCATTTTAAAAAAGTCGTTCTAGATGAGATTTAATCTAGCTGCCTATTGAGAGCTTCCTTCGTGAGTTCCCATACTATCTCTCTCTTTTTTAATGTTCATTATATGATTTGGTCCATGTTTAATGATATGTATTACCTTTTTTTCAATCACGTTGTAACGCACAGGCATCTTACTAGTATTAACAAAAGAGAAGAAGGATTGCAGAAAAACAGTTTTGATTTAAAACAGAGAGGTATGGTGGGACATGGTCAGCACAAGAAGAAATAAGTGTTGTTTAAAGCGTTAAAGGGATTGTGTGAGCTCTGCTAGCCTCTTGACTCCCGCTAGGCCCAAGTTCTAGCCTCTACTTTGATCTTGGCAATCAAGGACATGGATGTTGTAGCTGTTGAGTGAAAAATTCCAGCGTTCCTCTTTTTCTAGATTTTCCATGTAACCAACATCACTAACGTTGCCAAAGCTTTTTGTGGCACTCGAGGTGTGAGAATTACCAACTCCCACCAATGTCGAATCGAGTAGAAAGTCTACCTGGTTGCTGGTTTGATTAAGTCACATGTGGTCCACTATGCAATGGGGGTCCAAATCCTTATCGTGTAATAGCACTCGGCAAGGATGTGAATGGCTGACTCTGTTACATGTCTACATAGAGGGCGTGTTGTTTGATTTGGCCACCCTCTCAATGTTAGACAATCAGCCATCTAGAGCCTATTTTGTATCGCCAACCAAGAAAAAAAATTATACTTTTATGTCGCCAAGTTTTCTAGACTAGGGGATTCATGGTGGTGTTTGTTGCTCCCAGGAATTGGGCTTTATATGCTGAAGCAGCACTGTAAGCTCTATTGGGAGTTAGCTTCCATGTGTTGGCATCTTCCAAGCCCTCCTGAAGGTTTGTCGTCGAGACGAGGCACCAAAGAGTGACAAACTCTAATGTGTGTTGTATTGTTATTCCTGTAGCCAAATTTAAATCCTACAGCCATTTGTTCTCCATTAGCGTGGCTGCTAAAGTTTGGTTCTTCCTCTTGGAGGTGGTGAAAACATTTGACGTGATGTCACATGGTCGCTTTCCTTGTGCCCAAGCTGAGTTCCACAAGGTTGCCATTTTCCCATCAACGATTATTATGCTAGTTGCCGCTACAAAGAGTAATCAATCATCTTCATCACATGGAATTTCCATTCCAAGCCAAGGTTTGTTTTCAGCTCTCCATTCGAGCCATAGCCATCTTAGTCTCAAGGCCCTGGTGAAGTGCTCTAGATCCAAGATCGTGAGACCCCCAAGGCTTGTTGGCCTGCAAACTTGCTTCCAGTTGACCTTACACTTGCCGCATGTTAATTATTCTGGCACAGCCCAAAGGAACTATCTTATTTGTTTATACAAACTTTTGATCACACATTTTGGTGCTTTGATTATCGTAAGGAAGTAGGTTGATTGGGTTATTAGGATGGATTTGCCTACAATGTTCCTACCCGCTGGTGTAAGCAATTTGCCGCACCAACCTGCCAATCGGCTCGTAAACTTGTCTTCACGAGCGGTAAATCGTAGGTATTTCAAGGGGAAGGTTGCATACACTTCTGGGAAATCCTGAAGTGTGCTTTGTAGATCAATCTCTTCACACCTTATAGGTGCCAACTAGCTTTTCTATAGGTTCATTCTTTTTTTTTTGAAAGAAAAGGCAGGAGGACTGCCATATATTGAAAGAGAGAAAAGGAAAACAAACCGGTCACGAAAACCGGCCGAGAGTTACAGGATAAAGAGAAAAAACAAAGAAAAAACAAAAGAGAGCAAAAAAACTAAAACAGGAAGCCCAAAAACTCTGACCACTAACCGACTCCTGTCGCCTCTCGAGGCGTAGCAAATAAACTCAGTTGCCTGCTAAAAATTACTGCTTGATTTGCCACTGACTCCACCGAGAGAAAAGAGTTTTCAAAAATTCTTCTATTTCTCTCTCTCCAAACATTCCACCACGTTTGAATTAGCGCCCCAGTGCAATCCTTTTTGTTTGTTTTTGGCCTAATTTTTGTAAAAGCTTTCCACCAACCCGATAGGGTATTGTAATTTTGCCCAGCCGGAGGGTCTCTCAAGTTTAAGAGTTCTATCACTTTTCTCCAAACAGCCACAGTAAAAAGGCAATCTTTTGCTAGGTGACAGGGGTTTTCTCCCTGCTGAAAACAAAGAGCACACAAAGGATTGCATGGCCAATTCCTTTTGAGGAGATTGTCAGCAGTTAAAATCTTCTATTGCAGCAGTATCCATCCAAAAGATTTCGCTTTTTGTTCGGCATGTCCTTTCCACAGATGGTTTAGGAAAGGTTTTGGGATTATACCACTAAACTGAATTGAGTAGGCCGATCGTGTCGAATACTCCCCATTTGCTGTCCATCTCCAAAAAATGGAATCTTCCGTATCTTCGAGGTGAATCGAATCGGGCTCCGCAGCCCGATCAATTGCGAGAGCTGAATAGCATCCGAAATTGTCCCAATACAGTTTAACCAGGAATGGTGTCGCATTGCATCTTGAACCGAAATCCTTTTTCTCTGAGAAATTTTAAAAAGGTCAGGAGCTAATGATTGCAAACTTTGATTGTGCAACCACTTATCATTCCAGAAACTAGTTTTAGCTCCATTGCCAACCGTGATTGTTGTGCTTGCCGAGAAAAGGGATATGTCTTCTGTGTTGCACGGCAGCTCCATGAAGGACCAAGGCCGAGTAGGGTCTTTCCACTTTAGCCACAACCATCTTAGGCGAAGAGCTCGAGCAAAACGTTGCAAATCAAGAATTCCAGTCCTCCTAGAGGGCGCGGTTTACACACCGTGGGGCAATTTACTAGACAGTGTCCGCCATTTACATGTTCAGGTTCTGTACCTTTCCATAGAAAAGCTCTTCGAAAACGGTCTATTTTCTTTGTTAACCATTTGGGCGCGGGCAAAACTGTCAAGAAGTAAGTAGGCACAGATGAAAGAACATATTTTACCAGGGTTTCTCTTCCAGACATGGATAAGAACTTTCCCTTCCACCTCGGCAATCTATTTGCAATCTTATCAATTAGGGGTTGGCAATCAATTTTCCTTAAATAGGTTCATTCTTAAACCTATTGTGTCTCCAAATTTTTGCAGTATCTAAATTAGTATATTGACATCATCCTTTACTGGTGTAAGAAATATGGCTACATCATCCACGTATAGGGAAGTTCTAAGGATAGTGCCATGGCCTCCAAGAGCTTGTAGAAGACTACGATCCATCGCTAGGTTGAGATTTTTTTTTACCAAAGGATCTTTTGCTAGGATGCGGGATTTGATCCTAATATAGAAAAATTTTGTGTTTGTGTCTCCCTCTCTGAGCCATTTGATTCGAGACTCCTATTTCTTACATGCCTTTTTAGTTACTATTGTGTTTTTCTGTGCGCTTGGGGTTTCTAGATCTGAGAGAGGAGAGGAGAGGGAGTGGGGTATTGACCGTCGGACGCGTTGGAGGAGGAGCCAGCCATGAGTGGTTCGTCGGTGAGGTCTGCGCACGGGCAGCGACGGTCGGAGAAGAACGGCGTCTCCCGGTGCGTGGCGACGATGGCGGCACGGTGGAGCTTCCCGTCGCTGGCTGCGCCCCCTCTAGATCGGTCTAGGGTTTGAGTGTCGGTGGGGATGTACGGCTCAGGCCAACCTCGTGAAACGAGCCACCGGCCCCCACCCCTTTATATATTGCGCGATGCGGCGAGGGCCCACTGACCTATTGGTGGCGCCCCGATCGATGCGCGAACAAGAGAGGGCATTTGGCCGTTGGGCCAAATGCCCTGAGATCATTCTAACAGTTACCACTAATCCCATTACCCTTTTGTTTAATCACATTCGAAGCTCTCTCTCTCTCTCTTCCGCTGTAAGTGCTCGATTTTCTTGTGCAATATTGAGGCGAAGGATGATTTCTTGGGCCATATATAGTTGAAGTTTTGTTTGCGAGAATAGCCTTTTGCTCCAGGTCATTAGCATTTTCGTTGTGATCTTCAGTTTATTGTTTAGTCTAAGGATAGGGTCTGACCCCTGAGTAGGCTCCACCCAAGCTTGCTGAACAACATGCAGGAAATTTGGTACTTGAGTCCAAAACGTTTGAAACCAAAAATGTTTTGGTGGTCGTGGCCCACTGACATTCGATAGGAGAAGTGGACAGTGTTTTGAGGGAGATGTAGACAAGGCATGCAAGGCGTGATTGTTGAAGGTGGTGTTCCAAGCATTGTTGCTAAAAATTCTATCTAATTTGACAGGAGTTGGGTTCTCTCTTTCATTACTATAAGTGAATTTGTAGTTTTGCAGATGTATCTCCTTTAACTCACCATTGTTGAGAGCGTTTCGGAATTGGCACATAAGACGGCGATTCAGGTTTCTATTATTCTTGTCTCTCGGCTTGTAGATGAGGTTGAAGTCACCCAAAAGAAGCCATTTGGTGTTGTCTATCGGTCGTGATTGTTGCAGTTCGACTAGGAAATCTGGTCTATCCCTGTCTCTAGAGGGGTTGTAGACCATATTCAGAACAAAAATAGGAGCGCACTCTTTGATTGTTACATTAGTTGTAAGGCAATAGTTGCCAAGATGGAAATTGGAGATGTCAGCAATATTGCTATTCCAGATAATTAGAATGCCTCCATGGGTTGTTCTCTGGTGGCAAGAAGGAGAAGTTCTTGAGCCTGTTGGTATTGATCTCAGGCCAAACGGCCAGAAAAGGAAGGACGTGGGGAAATCCACGTATCACTGATTTTCAGCGCCCTGATCGGGGGCGCCTTACCAAATATTGGTTACGGTCCCCCGTTGCAACAGCGTATATATAAAGATGGGTACTGGCCTCTCCCGTACGACGGCGTTCGCGTGAGTCACAAACCCCAAACAAAACCCTAAAGATCCGATCTACTTCGCGCTGTTGAGCAACGGGAAGACCGTCGTCGCCATTGCACGAGGACATCGCGGCGACCCTCGGGCGACCTTCACCGACTCTTCCTCACGCCTGCATCACACAGGCACGGGTCTTCCGCTAATGGCCTTCATCGGTGACCGTGGGTCAAACCCTAACCCCCTTTAAGCCTAGGTGTTCTAGTGCTGGCTAGTAGTCTAAGTGATGCTCATGACGATTAAGAACACTATCATTTGGTATCAGAGCACCCACTAGCTTCCTAGAACCCTAGCCTCTGATGTACTCGGTTATGCTTGGGATTTAGGGTTTTCTGATGCATGTTCTTGGGCTCGGGTAGAATATTAGAAGGAGGGGAATCGGATTACATGTGAACCCTGAGGTTTTTCCCCAAATTTTTCCTGTTGAAATCCCCAAAATTGCCCCCCCTCGGATCTGCGGCAAATCAAGCACACACAAAAAAAGGAAGGGGGGGCTTACGCTTTTAGATCCGGCCGGCCTCGGGCCGCCGCCGCCGCGCGCCATTGCTCGCTCGGGGTCGCCTCGTGAGCGCAAGGAGCCTCGCTCGCCTCCTCATGGGCGCGCGTCGCGGGCTGTCGCTCGCCGGGCGCGCCGGCGTCGCCGTCGCCGCCGTGCCGCCGCTCCTCCCGGCCGGCCGCCGCTCCTCCCGGTGGCCCGCTGCCGCTCCGCCCGGGCGCGTCGCCGCCTTGCCGCTGCCGATCCGCCTCGCGGAGCGCCGAGTGCTCGCGCCGCTCCGCGAGAGCAGGGCGGCCGCCGCCGCCACGCCTTCCCATGGCGTCGCCCCTCCCGTTGGCGCCGCCTTGCGCCCGAGCACCGGCGCGCCGCACCGCCCATCCTCCGCGCGAGCGCGCGCGCTGCCGCGTCGCCCCGCGTTGCGCCGCTGTGCCGTGTTTTCGGGAGGAAGGGCAAATGAATTAGGGTTTGAGGAACGCAGCCCTTTTTTGTTCGGGCGATCTTCGCTCGTGACTGTCCGATCGAGTGGACGGCCGAGATCGGGCGGGGCCAGATGGGCTGGCCGGGGAGTGCGGGATTATGGGCCGCGGAGAGCGGCTGCTGGGCCGGCCGAAGGGCCGTTTCACGAAATTAAAAAAAAGGAGGGACTGTTGGGCCTAGCAGCCATAATATAATGTATATATTTCATGTTTTTATGGTACATCTCACGTTTAATTAATGATGTCTCTTATGAATTTATTAACGGATAATGTTGCTAAGCTGCTGAAAAATATTATGCACTTTTCCGCTGCGTAATGTTCTGCCCCTAATTGAATGGAACCAACGGGAAATTCAATTGGAGGGTTGTATTTAATTTTACATGCTATTACCTTTTGACCAACGTTAATTGTAATTGTATGTAATCAATTATGATTATTTTATTCATGCTATTACTCTTTGACCAACGTTTCCGCTTCCGTTTCCGCTCATGTTAATGCAATTGAGCCACTTAATGGTAGTAACTTCCAGAAATGGAAGTTTACTCTTATGACGACTTTTCAGCTCTTGGATCTGGACTACGCGTTCAGATTCGATGAGCCTGTCGCTCCTACTGAAGGGGAGGACAATTATGATGACAAGCGAAGGAATATAAAACTAATCTTTGAGAAGTGGGAGCGGTCTAACCGCATTTCACTTGTTGTGATGAAAAACTCCATCAGTGAGGCCATAAGGGGAGCAATCCCTAAAAAGGAAAGGGTAAAGGACTATTTGTCCTCCATCGAGGATCACTTTAAGGGGTCCTCTAAAGTTTATGCTACCACACTGATGCACAGGCTCATGAACACTAAGTACAATGGTACTGAAAATGTTCGTGAGCACATTATGACCATAATCAATATTGCTGCCAGACTTAAGACAATGGACATGGCAATTTCTGATGGTTTTGTTGTCCATTATATTATGATGTCTCTTCCTAAGCAATTTGAAGCTTTCAAGGTGAACTACAACACCATTAAGGACAAGTGGACCATGAGCGAGTTGATCGCTAATGTTTCACAGGAGGAAGAGAGGCTCAAGGCTGAGGGGGCTACTGATTTTGTGAATCAAGTCGGCTTCTCAAATAAGGCTGGTTCCTCTAGAAATAGAGGTGGCTACAAAGGAAAGGGAAAGAAGGAGCAAACCTACTCCCCTTATCAGAAGCCACAGCACCCACAGCATCCTAAGGCGCCTAAAAACGCCGGGACACAGGAGCTCAAATGAACAGAAGAAAAGTGGTGAATGTTACTTTTGTCAGTCGAAGGACCATTTCAAAGATGATTGTCCTGGATGGCTGAAATGGCTCGCCAAGAAAGGTGCTTATGAAATCACTTTTGTTGATGAAGCATTTTATGCTGATTTTCCTATAAATTCTTGGTGGATTGATTCTGGTGCTTCTGTGCACATTACGAATTCCTTGCAGGGATTCCATATGTTGAGAAGTCTCAGAGGGGAAAGAAGCCTAAGAGTGGCTAATGGGATGGAAGCCAAAATTCAAGCTATTGGATCAGTTTCTTTAGTTTTGAATAATGGTTTTGTAATGAAACTTAATGATGTTCTTTATGTTCCCTCGATGAGAAGAAACTTGATTTCCATTTCATTATTAGATAATGATGGATATTCTTGTAATTTTGGACACGGAATGTGTTTGATTTATTTTAATAATGATAATGTTGGTCGTGCCATCCGACACGACAAGTTTTATATGTTATCCCTGCAAGATTCTCCTATATCCATGAATGTATGTGATGTGAATAAAAAGCGCAAGCAAATTGATGAGACTTCGTCGAAATTGTGGCACTGTCGTTTGGGCCACATTTCGAGGGGGAGAATTGAACGTCTCATTAAAGAAGAAATTCTCCACCCTTTAGACTTTAATGATTCGGATGATCATTGCCTCGATTGTATCAAAGGCAAGTATGTAAAGACAATAAAGAAAGGTGCTACTCGAAGCACAGGGATTTTAGAATTAATTCATACTGACATATGTGGTCCTTTCCCTGTGACATCAGTAGATGGTTATGATTCTTTTATTACGTTCACTGATGATTACTCACGTTATGGTTATATCTATCCTATTAAAGAAAGATCGGAGGCACTTGATAAATTTAAGATATTTAAGGCTGAAGTTGAAAATCAGCACAATTTAAAGATTAAAGTAGTGCGCTCGGATCGTGGGGGAGAGTATTATGGGCGACACGCAACTTATGGGCAGATTCCTGGTCCTTTTGCCAGGTTTCTACAAGAAAATGGTATAGTCGCCCAGTACTCAATGCCTGGTGATCCCCAACAAAATGGAGTAGCGGAAAGAAGAAACCGCACACTTATGGATATGGTTTGAAGTATGTTGAGCTACTCCACTTTGCCTGTAAAGTTATGGATGGAAGCATTAAAAACCACTGCACATATACTCAATCGGGTTCCCAGTAAATCAGTGCCTAAAACACCTTATGAATTATGGACTGGGAGAAAACCTAGTTTGAACTACCTCCATGTGTGGGGTTGTGCAGCTGAAGCTAAAGTATTCAACCCACATATTGGGAAATTAGATCCCAAGACTGTGAGTTGTCATTTTATTGGCTACCCTGATAGGTCTAAAGGGTACCGATTCTATTGTCCAGATCGTACCACAAAATTTGTAGAAATAAGGCACGCTGTGTTCTTGGAAAATGATGGCATCAGTGGTGACTTGGAGCCTAGGAAAATTGATCTTGAGGAGAAGCGGATTTATGTTGCTTCACCGCTAATCCAACAGACTGATTTTCCCATGCCCCAAATGGTTGTGCCCACAGTTGATCCTGTAGTTGCAACTCCTATTGCATCTCCAGTTGATTCTGTGGCTACTCCTTCTGTTGAGGGCTCTGAAAATACAAGTGCAGTACCTAATGATGAGCCTTCACAGCCCCTGTGACAATTAATGAACTGCCTAATGAACCTGCTAATGAACCTGTCAGGAGATCATAACGAGTGAGGAGATCTGCTATCCCAAGTGATTATGAGGTTTACTTGAATGAGATGATCTTAGGAAGGCAGATGATCCTAGCTCTTATAAGGAAGCAATGAAGAATAAGGATTCATCTAAATGGCTAGATGCCATGAAAGATGAGATAGAGTCTATGGGCGCTAATGGCGTATGGGACTTAGTGGAAATTCCTAATGGAGCCAAAATAGTAGGCTGCAAATGGGTCTACAAAACAAAACGTGACTCCAAAGGGAACATCGAAAGGTTTAAGGTGAGACTTGTAGCGAAAGGGTTTACACAAAGAGAAGGCATTGACTATAATGAAACCTTTTCGCCTGTCTCAACCAAAGATTCATTTAGAATCATAATGGCGCTCACAGCACATTTTGATTTAGAGTTACACCAAATGGATGTTAAGACTGCATTCCTGAATGGAGACTTGTATGAGGACGTTTACATGACACAACTGGAAGGTTTTGTTGTGAAAGGCGAGGAACATTTGGGATGCAAGCTAAGGAAATCCATATATGGCCTGAAGCAAGCTTCTAGGCAATGGTACCTTAAGTTTGATGAAGTCATAAGAAAATTTGGATTTAAGGAGAATGATGTTGATAATTGTACATATGTTAAGTTCAGGGGGGGTAATTACACCTTCTTAATTCTTTATGTGGACGATATATTATTGGCCAGCAGCAGTGTGGACATGCTGCGAGAAACTAAAAGATTTCTCTCGTCCAATTTTGATATGAAGGATCTCGGTGAAGCATCTTATGTTCTTGGTATTGAAATTCACCGAGATAGGTCCAAAGGAACATTAGGTTTATCACAAAAGGCATACATTGACAGAGTACTGAAGAGATACAATATGCATAAATGCTCTGCCTCGCCTGCTCATATTGTTAAGGGCGATAAGTTTTGGAAATTTCAATGCCCAAAGAATGACTATGAATCTGATCAGATGAAGGCTATACCTTACGCTTCTGCTGTCGGAAGTATTATGTATGCTCAAGTATGCACGCGCCCTGATTTAGCTTTTGTTACCGGGATGCTTGGCAGATATCAGTCAAATCCAGGATCGGACCACTCGAAAGTTGTTAAGAAAGTCCTGCGCTATATGCAAGGCACTAAAGGTCACATGCTCACATATAGAAAATGCGATAACCTTGAGATTGTCGGTTATTCTGATGCTGATTTTGCGGGGTGTAAAGACACTAAGAAGTCCACATCAGGTTATATCTTCACCCTCGCAGGAGCAGCAATTTCATGGAAAAGTGTAAAGCAAACACTTACTGCATCGTCGACAATGCAGGCTGAATTTGTGGCATGTTATGAGGCTACCGGGCAGGCTGTATGGCTTAAGAACTTTATCCCGGATTGAGAGTGGTAGACGGCATTTCTAGACCACTTGTTTTGTCTGCGATAATCAACCCGCATTTTCTATTCGAGTAACAACAAGTCAAGTGCAGCTGCCAAGCACATTGACATAAAGTATCATGTTGTGAAAGATAGAGTCCAGGATCAAACAATTAAGATTGAGTATATTGGAACTAAATTTATGCTTGGATCCGCTCACAAAAGGCTTACCACCCAATAATTTTCGTGATCATGTTGCGGTATGGGTTTATTAGAAAGCTTTGTGATCACGGAATAAGAGGACCATATAAAGTAACCAACTCCCATGAAGTATTATGTTATCCGATTGATATAGAAGGGAGCACTATAAATGCGATGTCAGCGGTACTTAATTGACTGTTGTGAAGCATTACTTTGGTGTGAACTTTTATTGAGAGAGGGCTTATGATGTTTAGCCTTACGATCAAGAGGAGAATGTTGGTATTGATCTCAGGCCAAACGGCCAGAAAAGGAAGGACGTGGGGAAATCCACGTATCACTGATTTTCAGCGCCCTGATCGGGGGTGCCTTACCAAATATTGGTTACGGTCCCCCGTTGCAACATCGTATATATAAAGATGGGTACTGGCCTCTCCCGTACGACGGCGTTCGCGTGAGTCACAAACCCCAAACAAAACCCTAAAGATCCGATCTACTTCGCGCTGTTGAGCAACGGGAAGACCGTCGCCGCCGCTGCTACAGGACATCGCCGGCGACCCTCTGGACGACCTTCATCGACTCTTCCTCACGCCTGCATCGCGCAGGCACGGGTCTTCCGCTAATGGCCTTCATCGGTGACCGTGAGTCAAACCCTAACCCCCTTTAAGCCTAGGTGTTCTAGTGCTGGCTAGTAGTCTAAGTGATGCTCATGACGATTAAGAACACTATCAGAGCCTATTTCCACCGAGGGAGTTGGCCAAAACTTAGTCTACTGCACTTAGTTTCATCTCTTGGAGGCAAGCAATGTGGTATGGGTTGGTGTTGATTGTTTCTTGGACTGTTGTGCGGCATGCAGAGGAGTTTAGGCCCCTCACGTTCCAGCAACGGATGCTAAGGGTTTGGCCCTGACATTACCTAGACGTGGCTCTGATACTAGAGAGATTGACACATAGAAGAAAACAACTGGTGTGCAGATCGGCAGCGACAAGAGATGGCAGCTCTGGTAATGTGCAGTTCGACGACAACGCAAGTAGCATGCAGTTCAATAGCAGCACACGCAGTTCAGTACACGCACAAGAACAGGAGAGGTGCACGCAAAGGAAGGCGACATCGGAGACGAAAGCACCGATCACTCTGATAAACTTCTTGTTAGCTAAAAACTTCATTTAGGTTGAGTTGGCCTTCTGGAGACAAGGGCAAAAAAGCAGTCCTTCTGGAGACGTGCCTGCCTCTTCAAGCTCGAGCTGTGCCTGTGCCCCCTCCACGCGTTCTACCAAGTCCGAGTTGAAACGGGAAAGTGCTGAGAGCGAGGTAATGCTAGTTGGAGGCAGTGGCCGTTGAACATGGCCAAGTACTGATTGATGCGTGGTCTCTTATGGCTTGCTCTGCTTCAAGCATGCCTAGAGAGTTATGTTCTTCCTCTAATTATATATTCATAATTTGATACGGTGGCTCGTGCATAAAGATTTCTTCTTCTTTTTTTGTGTATCTTTAGGCCACCCTGAGGCCAGCTTCAATGGAAGCACGAAATACAACCGCAGGAATCCAGATCTTTCCCGACGACGACGTCACTTGGCCAAAGCATTAAGTGAGGAAGTATCAACGGCTCAAACATCAACAACAGCAAAGATGCTAGTAGCAGCGTGTGCGGAATGTAGTAAAAGGATTGCATTTAAAAACGGTAGCTTTCTGAATTTCCCTTTCGGGGCCGTTCGCCCGGCCGTCCTGGAACAGGAATTCGCACGGCAGCGGAGGATTCCTGTGTAGCAATGCAACTCTGTAGAATGGCGCTTGCAACTGGCGCCATTCCAAGCCTGCTGGGCATCGTCCCAACCACATCCATCCTTTTCAGCTGCTCGGGTGGTTCAGATGCATGTAAACTGGCCGGCCGGGGCTACCTTCCCTTCAGAAAACCACCGAGCAGCAGCGAAACTCGTGTGAAGAACCAGCGGTAGCAAACGAGCTTGCCATGCAGCCCAGTAGCACCGCCGGAGCAACGCTCATGGACAGCCCCTCCAACAGTGGTAAGGAACAACATTTACAACTAGCTTAACTTACCATCTATCTTCATTAGAAGCAGCTGATGTAAATAAACCACTTAAAGAGTCTCCAACCTGTTAAGTGTAGTATACAACTCCGGTACAAGTAAGGCACGTGCAGGTAGAGTAGTTATAGTTAAGGCTCCGTAGCCTACCACTCGAACCTATATGTAGTTATAATGAAACTCAAGCCAACCTATGATATCAATAGATAAACCTACATATGTAGTTAATGGGACTTGAAATCTAACATGTAGTGAATGGGACTCAATTGATGACAACTATCGGTTGGTAATTAAAATTGTCTAAGTTAATTTGGATGTGACAAGAACTCGATCTCAGTGTGAGCTAGGCTTGACGTAAGCTTTATCAGCCCATTCCAAACAACTTTTATTTTCTGGTTTCTAACTTTCAGAAATAGAAATTATTTTGAACGTGTTGACTTTTTAACATGATTTTTTTTTTTTTCTTTGCATTATCTATAAAGATATAGTTTTTTATTTTTCAAATTAAATGTCTTAACTAAAAGGTTGTTACCGTATTATTTCAATCGAAAGTTAAAAGACAAAAGTTTGGCCGCAGCCAAATTAAACGGAGCCTAAATTGAGCCGAGTTCTGCCTCGTCTCTCAACATTGCAACGAAACAGAGCTGAGCAAGAGTTCAAACATAATATTGCTTTCCTCACGCACCTTCTAGAAACTTGTCAAGTTGTAGAAAATATCAGGAACTATCTCTGGCGGCATCTGGGCACTGGTTCAGAATCTCCCTGATGGCCTCCGTTGAAGCCGGGGGCTGCTGCTCACTGTTGCGCATGTAGGCCGCCCCCGGCTTCCTGTCGATCAGCGTGCGTACCATGCGCGGGAAAGTTTACTGTTTTGGCCCTCTTAGGCTTTTTTTTTTTTTTGCAGTTCTAGTCTCCGTAGTAATTTTTTCATGAATCTAGCTTCTCCCTAAGCACGAAAACACACGACACTGACATGTGGTGAATTCCACGACAAGGTACCACGGAAATTGAAATGCCACACTACAGTACCGCGGAATTACAGGCAGCAGATTAAGTGATTTATTATTGTACCTTCTTCTAGAGGAGGTGGAATTGCCATAGTGGTATAGTACTTTTCGTGGTACTGTAGCACGGAATTTCGATTTCTGTAGTACCTTGCATGGAATTCATCACGTGTTAGCGTCGCATGTTTCTGTGCTCAAGGAGAGGCTAGATTCGTGAAAAAAAATTGCTACGGAGGCTAGGACTGAAAAAATGCTCAAGAGGGCAAAAATAGCAAAGAATTCCCATGCGCACGTTGTCCCTCTGTGCTGCGTGGTGTAGGGCGTTATAATTTTATCCGACTGTCAACTCAGCCCCGTTCAAAACGGCCTTCACTGATAGCTTTTAGCTACGACGGTTAGTTTTGGCTAAAGCGTTCAATTAAAGAAAATGAAGAAAAATTAAAAATCGTTATATCTCCACGGACAATACAAATAAAAAAAGACATGTTAAGAAACCAACACATTTAAAATGATTTCCAACTTCAAAGTTAAAAACTAAAAGCTCGTGCGGGAGGCCAACAACGATGGCTCATTCGGGGGTGACCAGCGGCGGCTTCCAATGCGACGTGACCATGAGGCGACAACAGCCTCATGCAAGTGGCTCAACGACGTGTCGTATGCGAGCAGCGCGGCCGCATAGTTGCAACAACCCACGCGGGGGTCGGCGGTGATCTATATTTTTTTCAATCAATCTATAGTACAATCATCTGCTCTTTTTCGTGTAATCTACCGATCGGCATTGTTCTGACAACTTCCAATCTACTCGCGGTAGATTAGAGTGGATTTGCACCGTAGGAAATCATGTAGAAAGCAAAATTTACGGAATTTAAAGCGATCTAGATAGGCAATTTAGTCTGTAAGTGCTTCGATAATTACTTTCGATCCACCAGAGCGATTTGTGCTAATAATGTGTTGAGAAACCATCGCTAGCGAGTCCAATCCGAATAATTCCTCCTAGGCAAGGGAGATTGATCATTTATAGAATAATAGATCGAACACAAGAGATGAGAGGGGAATTTCTTTTCTTTATTGCTTTTTCTTTTTCATAAGTATAAATATAATGATTAATACCCTTTATTTATAAATTAAATAGTGAGGGACCAGATTTGTAGGTTCTGACTCAAGTTTCACAACAGAAAAAACCAGGTCGCTCAACCGACCGCATGCATCATGATGTTAGGGACAAAAACGTAAATTCATGGAAAGAAGTTGCTCCTAACCCTAGATTCCTCGAGCTTTTATAAAGCTTTCCGATACGCCGCTGCCTCTTCCGCCGCCAGCTCTGCCATATTCGGCGTCTCCCCCTTCGTTTCTCGACTGGTTCGGTAATCTTGCTTTGGATCCTCCTCCTGCCAAGAACTTGGTTTCATTGCCATCTTTTTCTTTTTGTTTAGCTTCTCCTTATTTTACACGGAGGGCTTTTCTTGATGATGAGCACATCTATAGATGACGAGTCCGAAATCCATTCGAAGTTCCCATGAGGACAAATCGAGGCATTTGTTTGAGAGAAAAAGCTACTCGTATTTCTTGGTTTTACGATTTTTCTTCTTGATTTCAATGAGCAAGAATGTTTGATAGGGGATGGTGATGAGTTTTATTTGTCGAGAGATTTCATCTTTGATGAGCGATTTCCTCCTACTCGATCTGAATGTTCTCTTTTTCATTGCTCTGGAGGTTGTTTGAGTTATGATGGTACCGTGCTTTGTTCATTTAAAAAAATCTGAATGGAATACCGTGTTTGGAAGACCCTTCTTAGCCAATCTTTCCTATTTGTTAATCGTAATGAGCTAGGGAGCCATGCAGCAGTGTAGGCAAAAGTGACTCGTACGATCATGAGGTTTGGTCCATGGACAAACCATGATTACTTTCAAGCACTGTTGAGCTGCATCTCCACCTTCCACATTCTAAACTTTACTGTTTCTTTTTCCCAGTTCATGTTTCCGCGTTCATTCATCTCGATCCGTCATCCCGCACTGACGTGACTAAACAATGATTTGTTATTCATGGGCCAGAAGACAGGGAAAAGGGGGGGGGGGTCATTGGGCATCGTTATGAACTCCAATTTGATATGTAATGATTTTGCCGAAATAAACAAAGCAATCTGTAATGTTCCACTCCATCCAGTCCTAGCTTAGATGCACATCAGAAAATCAGAACAAACTCCAAGAAGCGATCACGGTTAAAATCAGAACAAACTCCAAGAAGCGATCTCGGTTGAATTAACTGAGGCAGTGAAAATTGCGGTTAATAAATCTTTCGGCATTTTGATAGGCACAAGGTAATGGACACGCGCGGTTGCTCCGGACAGCTTACATTGATGCATCTTTGCGCGATCTACAAACAAAAGCTGGTTTGAGTTCGGAGCCTGATGCGACTGTCCCATACGTATAATGTAAGGAAACAGCACATCCACTTCTGTACAGGAGTCCAGACTGTGCGAAACTTAACGAAATGAATGGAATATAGATAGCTATCGCACTGTGAAACGATGTATGGCACTAGTATCTAAAAGCCAGCGAGAACGTCTTTCATTTCGGCAACCGACATGATAGGCTCGTTACCGTAGATCCGTGTCACCATCTGAACGAAGCTCTCGTACTTGTCCAAAAACTCTTTCTGCAAATATTCAACAGGTGATGGAAATCAACGTGAGGACGTTGCTTCTCAGTTAAAAACGACAAAGATCAAAACATTCTGCAGTGCTTGCATCAGTCTCCAAAAAAAAATTTATTGTCTGCAAAAGCGCATCATCAACCCATCATTTTAAACAAGCAAATTGATAGGGTGGGTAGCGGCTTACCTTGCACTTATCCCACAGTGAAGGAAACAGCTCATCAGAAGTCAGTGTCTTCTGTAATCTTCTATACATGGCACCAATTGACTTGTCAATCTGCACAGTTTTACAAGTTAGTGAATTCGCATTGTCATTGTTACACCAGCTTCTTGAACAAAACAAATATGGGACATGAAATTGTCATCATTATTCTGCAAGGGGGCGTTGGCAATGGGCACCGTAACTCCATGAGGCCTTGTTTGGTTGGGTCAAAATCCCAGTCCATCGGCGTGCATAGGCTGGGAATTTGAACTAAAATCCCAGCCCATTATGTTGATGTGCTGGGACTCGCCTAGCCAAACAAGGCCTAAAGAGACATGTCAAAACCACATTAGAAAAGAACATGCACCAAGTGCACAAAAATGTCTACCACTCTACCATAAAGCACTTGCCAGCTTTGTACAAAAAATGGCAAGCCCGCACCCTGCTGCGTATGGTTTGTTTGTTGTTTGGTAGAAAGTGCTGAAGTACACCTAATTCATGAAGCGATCTCCGTTTACTTACCCCAGGTAAACTCGATTTCAGCACCCTCCTGAGATCATTTTTTGACAGCCCGAGCTGGAAAGGGATCTGAAGAGTTCAAGAAATAGAACTTAGATGTTTCATTCAAAGAAAATAACAGGAATGCTGGGTATCAAGTTGTTGCCACTCTCCACTTGAATGAAGTAGAAGCATGTGAATAACCAGAACATGTAATAAGATGCCCAACCTCTTACTGTACTACTCCAACCACCCACCCCAAACCCCTCAGTTTCGTAGTTTTTACTATAATTGAACCCACAAGCATGCAAATTGAGGACACATCTACTTGTGATGTGAACACATCGCGATAACTACCGGGCAGAGGATGGCCGGATGGCATGGCTTTTTGCTTGTTTATTATTAACATTCCTTTAAATATAGAAATTTGTAGTAGGTTCAACCGTTCAAGAATGACTATTCTATTGAGTATCTCTTTTACAGGCATTTGTATCCATTAGATCTGATCATCTGAAATCAGATGGTTGTGAGAATGTGATGATGCCACACTCCCTAGTGTCATCTTCAAATGTGGTGTGAATTGTTTGTACTCATACTAAAAATCCCTATTTCCTAGTCCCTAAACGTGCCAATTTTAACAAAATCAGTTCAATTCAGGATGGAGGCTGGTACTGCACTAAAATATACATTATATTATGAAGTTAGCTCACCTCCTCAGCAGCTATGGTGTATGTCAGTTCATCAACTTTTCGAGAAAACTGAAATAGCCTCTCGAATTGCTGCCATAAGTTAAAAAAAAATGTCTTAGATTTGAATGAGAAATGCATTATATCCATGAAAAGTGGAATCAGACTAGATTCACATACAAGATAAATGAGTGAGCTGATATGGCGAGTGCAAGCTTGTTCATAATTTTCGCTGGCCTGGTGGTAGAACTTTGCAAGAGTTGGCACAACATTAGCCAAGTCATAAAGACTGCATCCAATAAAAACATAGTGTTAGTTTGCTAGACCTATCTATACATTAAAAATGACAAACGCATACAAGTCAAAGATTTGATGCTAAAATGTTGGCGACAATTTAAGAATAACAAAGGAAGAAACATAACCTGTTCTGGAAAGCGGCATAATTCTCTATCAATACAATGTCCACAGTTTTAGGATCACTTTGTGCAATTTTCTCCAATGTTGTGAACATTGTGGTAACCTATTCCAGAGTACCAGCAGCAGTTTATTCAGAGAGAAAATAAAAGAAATCAACAACCTAGTTGCAAAAAAATAGATTTACAAAAAGAAGTAAAACTTATACAGCTATCAAAGATGTGAACAGAAACTGGTTGCATCAAAGAAAAATAGGACTAAAATACTATTTAAATTTATAAGACAAAAATTTACTAGTTACATATGGAATACCCAAAACGCGAACAGGTGCAAGATTGGAAGGGAAGTTACACTCACTAGCTTTGTGTATGCTTTATCAATTAAATCTCTGGATTGCCCTTGAATATATTGCTCCATCCGTGATGCAAGGACAGCAAATCTAAATAAAGTGAAGAGCATAGAACAATCATATCTTGATTTGTTTATTTACAAATATCCTGATTGACATAAAACGAAGACACCACAATCATCATATGACAGAACATTTGCACTTAAAAATGTTTCAACTTCTGAACAACCTTATATTATTAATAGCATAGCATACTACTTTTCCAAAGTGCTCTTGTAGCAGAAAGATTATCATATCATCAACACATCAATGCAGACAAGTTTTCTCACTGTTGTTTTCACATTGTATATAATGATATATCCTATGTTTCCACCATGTATAAACAAGACTTTGCAAAGTTTCAATAGGAACTATTTTATTTGAATGTTTCTATGAAAAATATGCACCACTAGGCGTGGTAGTGAAATCCAAAAAATATATTCTAGTAGTTTTATCTTGGTCTAACAGAATAAAATGATTGATAAATAATAATGCAATACCAGCATATTAATACCACAAATATCCAAAAGAGGAGACACCTCACATGGAAGGTTTCATCAGTATGTCGTCATCAAATATCTAATGTAGCATTAAATTACAACACCATGCTGCTAGGGATGAGGAATGCATATAAACTTGTTTGAACATGCCAATTCATCAAGTCAAGTACCTCGGAATGTAGGCTAGAATTCCCGTTTGACGCACATTTCTTTCATTACGCTCAATTTGATGGCATGCTTCATCAATAAACTGGAAAGAGAAAAGAACTAAAGGACATAAATGAGAGGTAGACAGAAAACTAATCACTTCTAAGTAGCTACACTGTAGCAGCACAGCCTCGATGGGAGCACTAACCCTGCTGAACTGCACTGATATTCTTGACTCCAAGTCATCAAGTAGTTTGCGTACAAATCCTGCAGCATCAGCTTTCTGACCAGAAAGGTAACGTTCTGTAATCCCATGCATCGAAATGCAACGCAAGGGGTCAATCTTGTACGCCCAATCTACAACTGCATAGAAGTCTTCCTGAAAGAGAAGGGAGTAAAAGGACATTCCACAAGACTACAATCAATAAAAGGAGGGTGCAGAACTTGTAACAAGCTGGTTATGTAGAAAAAATTGTACATTTGACTTGAATAACAAAAATTACTTCTTTTTGGTCCTTAAGAAAAACTTATTCATTTTTTGTTCTGGTTCTGTATCAATATATCAAAAAATCTACCTGGATTCCATCAAGTAGTTCTTGAAGAGCTTCGTTCAATGTACCCAGTTCAGCAGATGTATTATCTGGAATAGGATTATAATAGATTGCACACCGAGGTTATCATGCAATCAAAGGAGCATTAATATTACATTCAAGAAACTCAGCAACACAGTCATTAGAACAAGATGAGAAGAATACCTGGTTTGAGATCATTGCCATCTGGATCCATAAGATTCAGGTCATCATCTGGGTCATTTCCTCCGGATCTACTCTTATTAACATTAGGAGCACCAGCTGGAACAAGTGCGGGTACTTCAAAGCACATAAAATGTGCAAAAAAGGAACTCTGCAAATGTAATATTTATTACTTAGTCCATGAAGTCAAACAAATATAGTTAAGTAGCTGCATTTAAGAAAAAAGAATAACCTCATCCACAAGAAGCGGGATAAATATTGTAAGCATCTTTGAGTATGCATCAGATATTGTTGAAGTGTCAGCACTACTGCCATTCTGACCAGTATTATTAGAACCTTCAAGCCAAACAGCTGGATTTTTGGGTGCTTTTGTACTTGCACGAAGTTCATTGGCAAATTCACGTGCCTGAATCAAATTACATAAAAAAAGAAATTCTAAATTATACAACTCTTGAAACGGACAAGCTTAACGGAAGTTCAAAAAATCAGGCATGAGGGAAATAAATAGAGCCTGTGTGTATCGGTATCGTATCATTCCCAACCTTGTCTTAAATTAATCTTGAACATTTAAACGTAAGATAGGAAACAAAACAAGCATATCGGAACTAGATAAAGAGGCAGGATGTTAAAGCATGAAGGTAGCATATCAAACAATAGCATTTGATTATCTTTATCCTGACCTCTCGACGAAGTAGTAAATTAAGAGAATGACAGTATGCCTTCCTTAAGGGACCTAAACAGCTCTTATCCAGACTCTGCATACAAATGAGCAACAAGAAATGAGATAAGTGGGAATGGTGTAAAACATGTAACAAATTGACAAGACTACAGAACAAAAATTAAGAGGATTAGAACCTTTAAATGCTGCAGAAGCCGGGCATAAGTCCTGCATTTGTACCTTAGGTCTGCATGATCAGGTCGCTTCAATTGCCCTCGCTACATTCAATTCAAAGTGAACTCCCTAAGTCATCTCACAAATTAAAATGGAGATGGTAAAAATTACTGCAAACAATGAGGCTATGAAGAAACCTGAGAAAAGTAGCTTTTGTCACTTATCATGAAGTCCACCAAGCTGGAGAAGTAGTTCCTCAAAAATTCTGATGCTCGTCGAACGAAAGTTGTTTTCAGTTTCTCAAGTTCTGCTCTTTTTTCCCTAACCTGAAAAGATTTTATTAAAAAGTTTTTTCCCTCAGAGGTGCAGAGTCACAACTGAACTTGAAGCAATCACCAAAGAAAACTTAAATACGGTCTGTTTGTGAAACAGTTACATCCCAACCCATCAATGGTTTTCAGAAAAAACTACATTTAATACCAGAAGCTCCTTAAGTTTGTTCCCTTACCAATATAGGCAACTGAAATTACAAAACATGGTTTTATTAAAAGTTCATTATTCAGGTTGCTACTATTCCATTGTTAACATGACAAAAATCTTTGTGTGTGATTTGGTATGGATAAATGTGCTAATAGAAGAAAACAAGGATATAACAAAAATAGCTTACAGCACGCATGTTAACATAGCATGGGTCCAAATTTGGCACTTCAAGACTGCGAATGGCCCCCGTCAACCATTCACAAGCCTCAACATTTTTCAGCATCCGCGACTCTTCAAATGAACCTCCAGTTAATGATGCTGTAAACTGCATTGTGTTTAAATATAAAAGAACCAAATATTAGGCATCACATTTGGGGAGACGAATACCATTTCTGTGCACCGTACCTCCTGCGGAATGCGCAAACGTTCAAGCAATTTTTCTAGCTCTTCGACTAGTCCTTTGTTATTTACAGATTGCATCTCCAAGCCATTGTTACGCGATTCAATCTGCAAAAATATGAGCATAATAAGGAATATAGGCAAAGAAAATATGGAAAATATATCCTAACTAATCTTAGATATGTGTAACGAGAAGATACATACTCTTCTAGATGCTGGTAAGCAAAATTTCATAAACCACAATTCACCCATGGTATCAAAAAGACATAACCAGGACCACAAAAACAAAAATGAGAACATTCAGTTTCAAACTGCCAAGTCCAGGACAAGGGGTAAAAAGAATCAGGCCCTTGATGTGATTTAAAAATTGTGCTTTCGATTTTTGGGAGAGCACGCAAGCACTACTCAAAAAAAGAATTCCGCCCATGGTACCGATACTGATTATAACAAGCTAGTTACAGCCAGTAACAGGGCAAACCAATTGGAACACTATCAAGCAGTTAAAGCAGCTCATTTACTCCAACAAGTAAATACCAGTTCTGACAATAATAAGGTTGTCGCTAACAAGTTTGGGTGGAATCACATTTTTCAATGTCATAAGTAAAGTTTTCATGGGCTAGAAAATAATTTAAAATCAAAGGGCAACTTAGCAGAACACGGCCAGCTAGTGGCCAAAATTGGGCAGTTTCTGTTACACCCTAAGTTCTGAAAGAGCCTAGGTACCAGGTGCATTTTGAGTTAATTTAAGGTCCAAACCTTCTGGATTTGGTACTAGTTACCCCAGATAACAGTACAGAATTACTAGTAGTTGCCAGTAGAAACCATACTCCAACCAACCAGCTATATTGCTTAAAGGGTCAAAACCAAAGGGGCTAAAATTCTGAATTCGAAAAGTAAATATTGTGATTGCATCTAACATGTTAATTGAATGGATTAGAGTCTTAGAGATGTTTTCCACTTCCAAAATACTTCTACATCTTATAAAATAGATTCCATGAAGCATACAGATGCAATATCTTCTCTCATATGCCTGAGCTTCAGATTAAAAATCCGTAACCACTCATCCATATCATCTACGGTTGCACTAGCAGCATCCAGACCCTGCAAGACCTGCAAATCCAAGCAGTTGGATCAGTCGATGAAACAAAACTCTGTGCCCAAAAAATCAACAATCAACATTAATGATGAAAAGTAAAAGTGAGATGCAGGCGGCAAGGCAATCAGATGTCACAATGAATTCATTAGTAATCATTGCATAAAACTTTGATACTACACAGTAAAGGAAAAAATTAAAACTTTGATACTACACAGTAAAGGAAATAAGGAATATAGAAGGCCATACCTCCTCTATTAAAGGCTCATTTTCCAGTAATTGATAGACATTTGCTGCTTCCAAAGCAACAAGCTCCTGCTTCAATCTCTCAGAGAAAGCATCTGCTTCACCTATGCCCATAACATACCTGCATTATTTACACTAGTCAAATTGGTGCTCCCAAAATGTATGTCATTGTTGCCAAGGTTGGAAGCAAGCCATAAACAAACAGAAATTAATTAGTAGATGTAACATCCTAATATTTAAGTTTTCCGAATCATTTTTTTAATGAGGTGTTATAAAATTTTCACTAATTTCTGAAATTAATAAAGCTTAATTTGGGATTTCCGAAATTTAAAATGATTTAATGTTTCTAAAGCAAACACTAATTAAATCCAAAACTATTTTATTTGAGTTCCTTATGTTTCAAAGTATTTTCCTGAATTTTCTGGAATTTGTCCGAGTTCATTTGCTATTTTTCATCGCTTATTTGAATTTCCTGTATTTTCTAAAAAGGAAAAAAAGCTAAATTAAATACTGGAAGAGCTTGTGGTCAAATCTCTCTCTCCGGCCCATCTCTCTATTTCTCTCCCCTGGCCGAAGCCCATTTCTTTTCCCCGCCGGCCTCTTCCGTTTCCTCTCTTCCCCAGCCCGTTTCCGCTTGGCCCAGCCAACCCAATCCGCTGCAACACTACTGCAACTAACAAGTGGGCCCCGAGCCACTGCTGCCGCTGACGAGTGGGCCCCACGCCACTGTTCGTCTTCCTCCCGATGCCCATCTCCTCTATGACGACGCTGCCGTGCCACCATTGGACTCATCCACAACCGCCTCGCCTGGCTATAAAGCTCCACCCTGACCGTCGGATCCGCACCCCCAAGTCGTGCCACCCTTGAAACCCTAGCCGTCACCTCAATTTCGCTGCGAAGCCGTCAAGATCGAACAATTCGAAGCCGCTTCCTCCGTCGCCTTTGTTGCCGAGTTTCGCCGCCGCCGGTGAGCTTCAAGCCTCTCCATCCTCAACCCCGTGTCCGTGTTCGCCTTGACAAGATCTACTCTGCCCTTTGCTCTGTTTCGTCGGGAACCCGCCGCCTCACTGACTTCACCGATGATTGAAGCTCCACCGCCGCTCAAGCCTCGCAACCGGTCATCTCCATCGACCCTCGGTCCCCGTGCACTGCCCGTTTGCTTCGCCCACGCGCCCTCATCCAGATTCACCGCTCCAAATCCCCTCCCACACTGCAGTTTGACGTCGACGATGTCGTCAGAGTTGCGCCACCCACTTCCAATATACTACTTAAACGAATATGTTACACTTATTTATCATTTTCGGTATACTTAAATACTAATTATAAGATACTCTAATGTAATTTGGTTGAAATTTTTTATTGGAATCCTTTATTTTTGCTATATACCTTTTCCCATATGTAAAAAGAGTATATACACAAATTTTACTATAAAATATGGATTTTGATAAATTTTTTCATAAAACTCACTTTGGAGTATCTTATAATCATTATTAAAGTATACTCAAAGGAATAAAGAGGTATAACATTATTTAAGTGGTATATAACAAGTGAGTAGGCACTCCCAGGAGTATAGAATCATTTATATACATAGGATGCTGAAATGGGGCACCATGATTTCAAATGAGCGAATTCAACCCAAATTCGGGTGTTTTTTTAATATCAGTTTTAGGGTATATACCCATGTATAACAATTCAAATGAAACGTATACCTTGGAAAAACTATACTCAATTACAAAGTTTCAAATGAATTTAGATCACATACTTTGCTAATATATATATATATATATATATATATATATATATATATATATATATATATATATATATATATATATATATATATATATATATATATATATATATATATATATAATCAACACATATCTACAATCAAACTATCATCAAAAAAGGCAACTATAATTCAAATTTCAGTTCAAACTTGTTTGAACTAGTTAGTAAACTAGTTAAACTCGACGTCCAAAAAATTCCAAAGCTGTTTGCACATGATACATAGGGGAAATATCTATTTTAGATCATGGTGCTTAGGCACCATGGTGTCCCATATACGACTGCACTATTCTACGTGCAGATGTAAAATGCGCGCCGAAAAGTTACTACCGTGTTCGAGTGAAGTTACTGTCAAACGCATGTAGAGTTATTGAACACTACACAACTGGCAGCAGCTCTACATATATTCGATAGTAACTTCACCTAACTTCACTCACACACGACAGTAATTTTCCGACGTGCACAGTGCGCGCAAGCACAAAATAGCGCAGTCGTGTGTGTGTGTATTGCATTCCATGCACAACTTGTTGAGTACTCCACGTACTCACCCTTACTCCTTGCTATCTCATCACCATAATCATCGATTGGAGAAGGAGAATCTAGCCCATTGTTCGAAGAGGAACTAGGTCTCGTTCTCCAGTCGATTGCATGTGGCAGTTGATGAGTCATCATTGTCGAAATTATCTTTATTTTTCTGCAGCAACTTATTTATTAGTGCTAAGCCCTATGTGGCTAAGAAAGTGTAAACTCTAACCATAAGGTCTCATCGGTTTGCTCTTTAAGAAATTAGTACTTTTTTAGTTATTCTTGTGTATGGAATAATATTTCATCAATGTTACCACTGTGCGCACTAGCGTGATCCTTGACTAATGCAGTATACGCAGAAGGTCCAGATTTGCATATTCAAGTCCAGACAGTAGATATGCAGCTTGAAAAAATATAAAGTTAATAGAAAAATCAGACAAGAAGCGTCCATGCAAGATATAGCCATGTTTACGTGTCAAGAAGTGCCTCCATGTCTTCTTCTTCCTCCTTTGCTTGGGACACAAGATCATTTTCAACGGTTACTGTTACTTTCCTCTCAGTTTGAGTAGCTACAGATGCTTCTAGTCCATCTTGGGTGCTCACTTGGTTATCCAATGTCAAAGTATTTTCCTGAAAGAAAGTTAATTAGAAAAAATATCTTGCCAGCAATCGATCATCAAATTCACTTAAGATGTACAAAAGAAGATATATGCAGCTTGTAAAAAATAATTTTTAGCCCATTTTCAAGTATTTAGGCAAATAATCTGGGTTGGATTATTTTTATTTCCCATTAAATCACTAATAATTGGAGAGGAAAGGCGGGTGGGGGTTCAACAGCAAAAATCAAAAGCACGTATGGTTGATGGAAGACGAAGTTGTAATATGCACCTTTGCCCAAAGAGCTAGCTCCACAAAATCAATTCCGACAACTTTTGGAAGATAGCTAAGTATCTCCTTGCACACGTTCAGGATACAAAAAAGTAGACGATTTCTGCAAAATAAATAGCAAACATTTTGTTAAAAGTCTCCTAAATCAACGCATCAATGTGATCTACCTTAACATGCGAATGGACTCATGTCAAAGAAACACAGCGCACACAGAGAACATAAAAAATCTTTCGAAAAATGACTCAACATAACGATGGAAAGCAGATGACACCACACACATACAGAGAACTGTATATATTATATTTGCTGAGAATGTAAATTTGTGAAGACATGTAAAGAGGAGGAGGCAAAACAACATAAATAAAAGTAACAGAGTCTAAGACCAATGAGCAAACATTCTAGGCAACAACCTGTCATCAATGTTGCGCATTGTCCATTGTGGAGGAGCAACACTCTGACTTCTAAGGTTATCAAACCCCTGCAATCCAGTTGACAGTTAGAAACGGATATAACCAATAGCTTCTTTAACTACTCCACAAAAAAAAATGCAAAAGAGGAATGAAAGTATGTACCAGAACAAATGTACAACCGCTGGGATCATTCGAAATAACCTCAACCTTTGTAAGATGTTTCAACTTGTAAAGTTTGGCTGGCTGAAACAAAAAGAACAGGTTAAGTCTCTAACAGAAGACTAAACAATAACTTGTGTAGAGTGCAGGAAAAGCACAAAACAAAATGTAGTGCAAACCATTTATCGGTCAATCATGCATACTAAAAGACTAGCTAGAGAAAATGTTCATGCATACATATCATGAGGTAGACAATAACAGAAAGATTAAAGTACATGTGTGCAATGAAAATACACAGATCAACAACAGCAGTATATCTACCTAGATGAGAGCTTAACAAAACTGGTGCCACTAAACAAGACAATGTACCAATTCCTGTCATGTATTGGACAACTATTAGCTAGCAAGATTCTATGGTACAGAAAACGAACCTCAAGTACTGCCCCAGATGAATACTTCAACACTCGGAGAAAAGCTTTGTTTGCCTCACCTTTTGATAATTGTTTAGCTGCATGAAGTTGAAACTGTTTAGCAGATGTTATAAGCATATATTATCTATAATCAATCAATTACTACCTAAAGTTTCCTAGCACAAAAAAACTTAAGTCACCCTAATCATATCGTCCAAGCTACAGCTAACAAATAACAATATTAACCGATCTCTACTACTAACGAATCCAAGTTAACCATATGTCTGTATCCAAGTTAACAATCTCCACTGATTAAACTATAACTACCATATTGATTCGAATTAACCAGGAATTAACTCCAAGAGCAAATTCACTCCAATTAGACTATGTTCCTAAATCAATCAAAGTAATCAATATCACAGTGTCAATCTCTCCATGCACCAGCAATTGAACAGCAATGGCATATAGCTACAAAGAGTGTAGCACATTAAACAGAACTGATAATATGCAAATCCAACTGCAGAGCAGCAGTTCAGTACCACTGATTCTGCCACAGCACTGCATCAATCCACACCAAACATGTGCATTCACAAGGGTATTTCAACCCAAAAAAAATCCTTACAATCTAGATCAGCGTCATCTAGATCACTGTTTCTTCCATCCAAACAATTCCACTTCACAAATTCCTGACTAAGCTATGCATTTACATATCGAAATTTGCAATCGCACCATATAATGCCTCAACTCAACCAGCAGTAATTATGTGAACAAAGCAAACTGTTCTGGCAATCCTCCAAGTAACCCAACCAGTCTCTGCCAAGATCCACTCAAAAATCACATGAGAAAACATTAACTCAGCTGCTGTAATTATATGGCAGAATTTTTCTAGGCCCCCCTGTGTTGGCGTGGATCCAAGCCAATCCAGATGGAAGCAGTCCAGAACTCCAGTCCATGAAAAAATTCTGCACTGTTCAAAGAGGCTGTCTGGGTGGCACCTGGATTGGAAAACTCCTGGACCGATCGACAGGGGCAGACCCAGCAATGGATCAGGTGGGGCGCCAGCCCCTCCCCCCACCGCTGGCCAGCCGTGTGTACCTCCCCCACCCCTATAGCTCCACACTAGCCATATGAATGACCTTGTCGGACTTAAAAAGCCTTTGCATGATAAAGAAGATTGTATTTGTAGCGGTGATTACAAACCACAACGACATCTTGGCTCTTGGCGTGTAGCCTCTCTCCCTCTCGTGTCTACAAGATAACAACTCTACAAGAATCGAGCATGAGTTTCAAGTACTAGCCGCTAATTTCAGGAACCTAGCCAACCTCAATACTCAAATATTGATGGACAATAGTTGACCTCCGAAAACAAAGAAATCCCAATGGTTGAGGTATTTCGCATGTTGCAAATCAATACTAGTAGTTATTGATATGGATTATGTAATGGGTCGTGGGCGTATGTGCAATTATTTCATACTAGCTCAGGGTGTGCAGAATAAAGCAAATACAGATTTAAATAATGGTTATATGGCAATACTAACAATAATCTGTTAGGCGAAAAGGTAGTATTTCTGAAAATATTTTTGCAACTGATTTTTTTTCGCAAAAATGAATATTTAACTGTATTATTCAATAAATGATTCCCTATTTTAAGGTATGTTTACCAAAATTTAGTTTAAATTACTGGTCGCCCAGTTCTATCTGGACCGTGTGACGGCCACCATTTTCTCCTCCACACCGTGGAGTTAGCACCGCTACCCTCCTTCAGCAAAATATGACGTATATCATGGTTTCCAAGATAACCCGTAATAGGCACAATTGCATTTTTTTATCTCTCACAAGCAATGCAGCATGCTACCTAGAGCCGACAACTCGGCATTTACCAAATTGGTCAGTAAGTCCTATTAGCCCCCCCCCCCCCCCCAAAAAAAATTGATCCTGGGTCCGCCCCTGCCGATCGAGTCCATCCACATGGGTAAAAACTAAAATATAATCACCTCTGGCTAACTGCATCAACTCCAGCTAACCGCAGTTCACAAGGACTTGTCCAACCAGCTCCAGCCCCCCGCCAGCCAACTCCAGCTATTACTCGTCTTTTCCACTGCTTAGTTGTTGCTATCGATCTGTGTATCATGTTTTAGGTGCCCGTATTTGCACTTTGTTGGTCTCAGCTCCACAAGGTGAGAGCTGTAACAGGCAAATTCCATGCACAATATGGATCTGCTCAAAGCAGCGGCACGTAAAACCGCCTAGTGATCTAGACTACCAAAGCAAGTTAAACCAAAGTTAGCCACAGCCCTTAGTTCGATCCAAGCTACCCAGAAAGCAACCCTCGCATGCCGAATCAGAGCAAGAGCCGCATAACTGGAGATCAGGTGGAACAGCACGAATTCGGCTCCAAACAATTTGCTGCCTAAACGAGCTAGCCTCTCCAAGCAACGAAATCAGCGCCGAGATAGCCACATGGAGGCTCACCAAACCAAACCCTCGCGCGCAGCACGGCAACCCAAATCGAAGCAGCGACAGCAAAGCTGCAGAGCGGGGTGATGTGCCGGACGAGAGGGAGGGAGAGAAGAAAGATGAGGAGCACTTACCCGTGAGCGCGAGGACGCGGGGCTTGGCGAGGCGGCCGAGCTTCTCGAAGATGCCGCGGCCCTTGGCGACGCGGATGGAGAAGACCACCTCCTCGCCGCGCGCGCCCGACGCCGCCACGGCCGCCGCGCACGCGCGCCGCAGCTCCGCGTCGTCCGCGCTCGACTTCGCCATCCGGGCGCCTTCGCTCCTCCCGCCGCCCGAGCCCGACCCGCCGCCGATCTGAGAGGAAGGGGAGGACGCGAGGAGGCGGGCGTGACGCGGTGGGGGAGGGACAGGTTGGTGAGGAGCTGGGTGTTGCCTCAGCTCAAGATTAATCAAGTCATTTTTTTTTCTTTCCCTTGTGTGGGTATTACGGTCGTTTACCTTTCGTCGCTTTTACCTCTCCGCTACTCGGGTGGTAACCCTTTACTGTTACCGCTAGGTCTGGACGAAAAACTCCAAGCTCGTTAGCTCGCTCGACTCGTGGCTGGCTCGGCTCGGCTCGGCTCGTTAGATAACAAGCCGAGCCAAGATTTTAGCTCGTTAGCTATAACGAGCCAACTCGAGCCAGCTCGCGAGCCGCTCATGAGCCAAACGAGCCATACTTCCAGAAATTTAGATATGCATATGCTGCTTCTATGGACCTAATTTGTACTCTATTGCATGTGTTAATGTGTAAATTTGTACTCTATTGTACCCAAACGAGCCATGCATGTGTTAATTTGTACTCTATTGTACCCAAACGAGCCAAACGAGCTAAACGAGTCAAACGAGCCATGCTTCCATGGATGAATATATGATGGAGACATTTTTTGGCCCTAGCTCACGAGCCAAACGAGCTAACTCGAGCTTTTTACGAGCCGAGCCGAGCTAGCTTTTTAGCTCGTTAGTTATAACGAGCCAGCTCGTTATCCTACCGAGCCAGACCGAGCCGAGCCAGCTCGTTATCCAGCCCTAGTTACCGCGGTGGGAGACGAGTGGACGAGCCGCCGGGTTGGACTTGGGTTTGCTTGACTTGAACCCTGTTAAAAGGAGCCGTAATTTAGTTTTTGGTTGTTCTTTTTTTTCTTTTATCTGATTACAAGAAAGATTAAGAGAGTAAGAGATACTTATATTAAAAAGCTACTTTATTTAAGGTGTCTCCTGTAATGACTTTCACAAATAATTTATAGAAACCAACTTGAGGAAACCACTCCATTCAAAAGTCATTTTGTAAGAGCTAAAAATCAAAAGTTATTTTGAAACAGAGGCTTGGAGGGGACTTGCGGTGGAACCGGACGTAGGTTACTCGGTCGCTAATGAGTGGTGGAAATCTGTACGTTTTTCTCGAGCTTCTTGCTAAGGCCATATTCATATTGAATTATGTTTCTGGCTTCTGCATAGATAAGCCAAAAATGAATTATAAATATATGGCTTTTTGAAGCAGTTTCTCTACTTTTTCACTACCGTCTCGCTCGAGAAATAAGTCAGGAGTCACGTGTGCGTCACCTACCTCACTCGTTTTGCTCCGATCACACGTACGTATCTCTCCCTCACTTTTTTCACTACCCCGCCCCTTCCTTTTAAAATCCACTTATTTCAGCTACTACTATTTATTTTTAGTCATAAGTCACATCTAAAGACCCTTTTTAGGCTTTTCAGTCAACTTTTAATTTTAGTTTCTCTAATAATTATTATTTATTAGATTAATAAACCGTAGGCAAAAAACTAATAAAAATGCCCGTAATCCACTCGATGGACCATGGGCTGGCCTTTTCTTTTTTGTTTTTCCTGCCTACGGGATAAACAAAATAACACAAGCCCAACTTTTTGCCTGTCGAAGACATGGTCTAATCAGATTTTTTATCCTTACTAATATCTCCTATCACAGATAAGTGAAATTTTAGACATCCACAAAGTTTGACCATCAATTTTTATTATATGATATATTAAAAAAACTAAGAAAAAAGTTTTTGAGACAAGTATACTAATATCATTTTCATTTTGCTAATACAAATATGCATAACAATATCGCTGGTCAAAGTTAAAAATAATTTGACAGCACACATCGTATAATTTGTCTACATCCACTAACCTACCTAGTGCTAGAGCAGCCTAGTTTAGGCTCACGCAATAGTATCAACTATTAACAAGAGAATTCTCTAAAAAAAACTACTTCCACCGGTCACAAAAAAAAATACCGTTTTAGACATTGACACGGTTCCTAAAATATAATTTTAATCACTATTTCCTATTGTAAAATATTTATAAAATTAATAAACTTATATTTTTATGAAAGTTCTTCATGAGACATACCGATTTCATGTGTTCAATCTAAATATTAAAATAGATATCGCTAACTAAAATTTCAAAAGTTTTACTATACGTACCACAAAACAACATTATTTGTGATTGGATGTAGTATTAACAAGTGAAAGGTGCTGAGAACTAATACATTCATTTGGAAGGCAATAAATTTTTTTTTGTAGGAATTGAACTATTTATGGCATCGATACAAGATCGAACAGTGCACTTATACGCACCGTAGTTGGATTCGAAGACTGCCGAGGATGCGAAGGGACCCAACAAGAATCACACATGAATGGATAAATAAGTTTATTGCATATGGGTATCCAGGGTTACAAAATGGCCTCCCCTTTTCACTTACAAGGGATTATATTTATAGAGTAGAAGGGGACGAGTGAAATTACAAATTCATCCTTAGGACTAGGGCTTTAAAAAAGCTCGAAGCTCGCGAGCTACTCGAGTTCGGCTCGTTGTAGACTCGATTCGAGCTCGGTTCGAACTTTAAACGAGCCGAACTCGAGCTTGATCTCGAGCTCGCGAGCTTCACCGAGCCGAGCTCGAATAGTTCGCAAGCTCCGATTCGAGCTTAAATAGTAATACATATTAATTCTTACCGAGCTTACTCGAGTCAAACTCGAGCTCGAGCCTGTCTTATTATTGAAAATTAGTGTGTATTTGAATTATTTTGACTGTTATTGAGCTTACTAGAGCCGAGCTCGAACTTAAAATTTTCTTATTATTAAAAAATAATGTATAATAAATTATTTTAATTGTTATCGAGCTTCAACGAGCCGAACTCGAGCCTACTCGAGCTTAGGCCGAGCCGAGCTCGAGCCTAGGTTCAGGCTCGGACCCCAACTCGAGCTCGGCTCGAGCTTCTGCCGAGCTCAAGCCTGGAAGGCCAAGCTCGCTCGAGCTTGGCTCGTTTACAGCCCTACTTGGGACCTAGCTTATTCTTAAGAGTATCATCATCCTTTGCACCACGCAGGTCCCACCATGTCTGAGAGACCCCGGGGGTCGATCCGCGGCTAGCTTTGGACCTCGTCCACGGTTGGCTCTGGCCCCCTCCAAGGATGGCTCCGAACCCATCTAGGGTTGGTCCTATACTTCACTAGGGTTGCCCGTCGACTTCATTGGGGTTGGTTTGCAAACTTCGCTTGAGGTAGATTTCTTGTGTGTGCTGCAACACCGAAGTTGACGTGGGCTCGAGGTGGCACAGGGACCCTCTCTCAATAATAGCCCCTAGTAAATCCGTGTGGTCACCAACTGCTTACCTAGACAGATGCATCAAATAGAAAAGGGGTCGGCGCATGACGTCAGGCCAATGGTTCCCAATAATCTATGAGAGCAAGTTATGGGATGTCAAGGTACCTTAGTCTTGGAGCAAACTCTAGATAGCGGATCGTGCGTAAGGCTGTAAAAAAAAGCTCGAAACTCACGAGCAACTTGAGTTCGGCTCGTTCTTGGTTTGATTTGAGCTCGGCTCGAACTTTAAATGAGCTGAACTCGAGCTTGATCATGAACTCGCGAGCTTCGCCAAGCCGAACTCGAATAGTTTGCGAGTCTCGATTTGAGCTTAAATAGTGATACATATTAACTCTTATCGAGCTTACTCGAGCTCAAGCTTCTCTTATTGTTGAAAATTAGTGTATGTTTGAATTATTTTTGACCATTATTGAGCTTATTAGAGCCGAGATCAAACTCAAAATTTTTTATTATTGAAAAATAGTGTATAATAAATTATTTTAATTGTTATCGAGCTTCAACGAGCTGAGCTTGAGCCTACTCGAGCTTAGGCCGAGCCGAGCTCGAGCCTAGGTCCAGGCTCAGACCCCAACTCGAGGTCAGCTCGAGTTTCTACCAAGCTCGAGCCTGAAAGGCTAAGTTCGCTCAAGCTCGGCTCGTTTACAGCCCTAATTGTGAGGACCCTGGACTCAACTGGAGCACCCGAGTCTAGGGATAGCACACAGTATGAGGGGGCATCCTTATGCCGTTGGAACCTCCGTTGGATTTCATGCCTTGGTCCGGATATGCCACACATGGAGCGAAGTTTGTGCGCCGTCCACGGGGGAGTCGGGCGAACCAGTTTCCCCACACGCTGGAGTCCATTGTTAGGAAGTAAATGGTCCTGGTCCACCATGGATAGGCCCCAAGAGAGTTAAGTGAGCTTGGTCCATCGTGAACTAGCCCTTCACTTTTAAACACCCCTCCCACAGTCAAATTCTTTTTTCCGTACCAATCTTCACTTCCCCCAAATCCTTACTTGCATGTGCCCTGATCTGGCCTTCCTCTGGGTGTTCCAGACCACCTCCACGACCCTCTGTCCGGACCCTTTGGGGTCCTCCATCCCGACTGCCTCTAGAGCGCTCCCTATCCAAACCATCTCTAGTGCCTCTCTCCAGACCGCCTCCATGCCATCGGCTATTTGGACCCCCTCGGGATCCGTCACCTAGATTGCCTCTGCATTACCGACTGTCCGAACCCCCTTAGGATCCTCCGCCTAGACTGTCTCTGCGCCATCGACTGTTCAGACCCCTTGGGTCCTCCGCCAGGACCGCCTCCACGCCACTGGCTTGGATCGCCTCGTGATCTTCCACCTGGACTACCTCTGAAGCCCTCCCAGTCTGGACCACCTCTTGAGCCATCTCTCCGCCTAGACCGCCTCTCCGCCATTGATTGTCTTGACCCTCGTGATCTTCTGCTTGGACCACCTCTGGAGCCCTCTCCATCCGAATCGCCCCTGAGCCATCTCTCTGCTCGGACCACTTCCGGAGCTATCCCTCAGCCTAGACTGCCTCCGAAGCTATCCTTCTCCGCCTGGGCTGTCTCCGAAGCCCACTCCGTCTAGACCGCCTCTGGAGTCCCCTGTCTGGAACACCTTCGTGCCGACCTTGTCACTTCTGGGGTCTCCAGTCCGGATGTAACACCCCACATACCGATGTGAGATATTACTATGGAATGTCATCGTCAAAGTGAAGAATGAATAATAAATGCAATAATAGAAATCATGAGTAAATAACTTTTAAAGGTAATTTACTAAAGAATCAACAGAGGCTGAAATAAATGTTTGAAACATGAGACCGGTCCACTTCTAACCAAATAAAGGACGAATAAATAACAAATAGTGGCAAGCCACAGTGCTGAAAACTCGAGTGTTCCAACCCATGCATGATGCTATCACTCCACTGACGTTTACCTGAGAATGAAAAGAGCAAGTATGAGATTTGAAAATCTCAGCAAGTACCCAACAACGGTCGCAACACGGCGAGAAAAGGTCCAGTAAGCAAGCAAGATATGTAAAGAACAAGTAAAGCAAGCAAGCAATTGATATAGTTTATGTGCAAAGAAGCTAGGTTATCAAAAACACTGATACAAATTGGAGATAGAGATCACAGGAACAGTGGTATTAAAGATAAATGTTATTTAGCAAGTTAGGACGGTGGCACCGGTGATCACTTCCCACATACCCGGTTATACAAGAATAGTCAGGCATGCTATCGTCCTCGACTGTATAACCGCCGACGGGGTGTAATATCCTGAGTAACGAAAGTGTACGGCCCCCTGTACGTTACCAGGTAGGTGGAAATCTCTCCTATATGTGGATAATCCTAGGCCGGGTAACCGTTATATTATTAACATGTGTATCTGGTGTGAATTTTAGGAACTAAGAGAAAGCTAAGATAAAAGTAGGAAAGGTGAGGGGATTTGCTAAGGCTGGAAATGAAGACACATAATTCTCGATATGAGGATGATAGGGGATGATAATATGGTGATAAGGTAACTAATACATCATGGATAGATTATATAGTATGAATTTAAGGAAACTAGGAGATGGCGAGCATAAGGCTACGATAAGGTTATGAGAAGTGAAAAGAGGTGCTAAGATTGGAAATGGAGAGACATAGATCCTGACGTGAGAGCGATGTGGAATACTGATAAGGTGATAGTGATATAAGAATTATTCTAAAGAGGTATTATAATATAGCTCACGCTAAAGTTATCAACCAATCAAGTTTTATTATGTGATAAGTGATTATTAGCCAGATTAACAGGTTTAATACATACATCCTTCATGACTTAAATACAACATTGTACAATTATTGGAACATAATATTAGGAAACTAAAACATAGCAGTCCTAATATCAAAAGACTGTCAATAATTTAAATTTAAGTTCAAACATGTTCATATGCTACCCCCCATTAACAACGTAAGCATGGATTCTAAAACACTAATTAAAAGCATGAACTCTAGAATATTTTAACTGAACATCCTAATTAACATAGTAGCAGATGAAATAAAATAACCTAGAACATCATGGCATGGGTACAATATTAAACGTTTATAAACAGGCAAACATGAGCGATATGATAATAACCGGACAACATTAGTGATATGATATTTACCAGATACACTTTAGTGATACGCTAGTAGCTAGGTAACTTTAGCGACATAAAATTAGCCCGGTAACGTTAGTGACATGATTTTAGTAATATGATATTAGTCAAGCAAGCACGAGTGACATGATAATTATACTCAATGACTAGGTGACAAGCAAACTGGAAACATGTGATTTGCAAAATAGAAAGGTCACAGCCACGAGGTACTTACCTTGAGCACGTTTGGTGGCCTCGCTGCACGAGGGATCCGAGGTGTGCGACTGCCCAAGCATTCCCTTAGAACTACGTGCGAACCTACAAGATGGAATGAAGGCTAATCAGATCAAGGCTGAGATAACCTGTGGAGAGACTGGACAGAAAAGCTATCGGCCGAATGAATTTGCGTTCGCTAAGCCTTCATCGTGTGAATTACCGTTCGACTGTGCGACTGGCTGTTCGGTCATGCGAACCACAACCCGCTGCCTGACTTCTGAAAATGCTGTGCGAAACGCATTTCGGGCTTTTGGCTAAACGAACCCTGCTCCCCGGCATACGCTAAAGAAACCACGCGCGAAACGTGATTCAGTCAAGTCCAACTGGCCGAACCTCGTTGGCACCGCACGTCGGCCGGACCACCACTACTGCCGGCCCGTGCCGCCACCTTCTAGCCGTGCCCGGCCAACGCCACTGCTGCGCCTCCGCCTACGCGCCATGCATCGCCACCGCGGCCGGCCTTGCCGCCTCCAGCCTGCGTGCCCATCGGCCGTGCCGCCTGGCCGCTGCCGCCACTTGAGCATGCGCCTCCGCTCAATCGCACTCGGCCATGCGACCGTCCTCGATCGACCGTGCTGCCTCTGGCCTGAGTGCGCCTAACTCGATGTCGTCCGGCGCTCGGCCCACACCGGACCGCTCTGGCCCCGCTGCCGCTTGGCCGCATCGCCGCTAGCAAAGCCGCTTCCGACTTGCACCACCTGCGTGCTGCCTTTGGCCTGTGCCGCCTGCGCACTACCTCCAGCCATGCCGCCTGTGCGCTGCTCAGCTCATGCCGCACCCGGTCACACGTTGCACCCAGGATGCCTCCTGGCTCATGTCGCGGTCAGGCCGCCACCGCCCACAGCGCCGAGCCACCGCTGCGCCCTGCTGCCAGGCCGCCGCCACGTGCCTTGCCGTCGGGCTGTCGTCGCATGCCACAACCGCGCGAGCGCACGGCGCATGCGTCGCGCCTTGCCGCCGCCGCCCCTGCAACCATCAACGCTTGCATGGGGAGAGGAGAGAGAGAGAGTTAGATGGAGGAGGAAGAAGATGTGAGAAAGAGAGATCACAGGAGGATTAGATGAGTTGGTTATGATAGGAATAGGAGAGAAAGAGGTCGGTTAGGGTTTTTTTAGTGTGCTACACCGGATCTCCTCCGGACCTCCTATTTGGACCCTCTCAGGACCCTGTTCGGACCACCTCCACGCCGACTTAGTCGCTTCCAGGATCTCCAATCCGAACCCCCTCGGGGTCCCTACCTGGACCGTCTCCGCACCGACCTCATCGCCTCTAGATCTCTCCGCCCCCTGTCCGCTCTGGACTTCGTCCATAGTTGACTCCAGTCCCCCTCAGGGGTTGATCTTATACATCGTCCGAGTTGGTTTGCGGACTTCGCCCGGGGTAGATCGCTCAATGTGTGCCACAATACCGAAGTTGATGTGGACCTGAGGTGGCGTGGGAACCCTTCCTTAATAATTTAATATACAACTTTTTACAACCTTTTGAGTTTCACTTTCACGTGATCCCTAAGAATCCAAGTGCCCTAAAAATAAGACGAGTGTTTGTTTTTTACAATCCATTGCACATCGTTGTTTTTACAATCCATTGCACGTCATGTTCCTCAACTGAATTTCCCATTTTGCATTTTGCCCTTGCCTTGATTGGATCGATCCAAACCGAATCAACACTAGACCATATCGAGTTGATACAGAGCTGGCCATAGGCCCGACAGCAAGGACTTCTTGCACCAAATATACAAGACTACAATCATGTACCCATCAGCAAGCAACAAGGACTTCTTGCACCAAATATGCAAAGACTACGAGCATATACCCATCAGCAAGCAATAAGGACTTCTTGCACCAAATATGCGAAGACCACGAGCATATGCCCAGCAGCAAGCAGCAAAGACTTCTTGCATCAAATATACAAGCCTACAAGCATATGCCCAGAGCAAGCATCAAGGACTTCTTGGACGGAGCATCCGGCCATGGCGAGCAGCTCGGTTGGTTCGGTGATCTCAAATGCCTTGCATCTGTTTCAGCGTTTGGTTCAATCCAACCAAAGAAAGGAAAAGGGCACTCCAGGAAATTCAGTTGAGGAAGAAATTTAAAAGGATGAAAAATTGGGGAAGATCAAAGAAAATGGCATACATCAAAGGAGCAGGGAACCGCAGAGGCGTATATCTAATTTCATAAAACTAGATATCATTTTGCCTATTGTTATGTTTTGAAGTGGCGTATAACCGATTTTGCCTCTAGATTAACCACTGTAGTGTAGATCGATCAGCTTTTTGCCTGCTTGAAATTGCAACAAGACAACTACAGTGACCAAAAAAAATCAGGAAAAAACTATAGCGACAAAGAAAGGAGGATCTTGACGTTCACAGGAACAAAAGTGACATGAGTCCTGCACCCGCACGGCACCAACGTGCGCGTATCGAACCCGACTCTCCTCGTGTGTGTCAAACGTGCGCTACCCTACCCGAACCCACACTCCCCTCGAGTGCCAGTAATGAACGGAAAGCACATAAGGTGGTTCGAAAAGGCATTTTATTTAATTATTTTAAAAAATGATTAAAAAAATCATATTTATTTGTTTACAGAATATTATAAACCATAAGCTAAAAGCCTTATTCTTTTTAGTTTTTACTTTTTGCTCTTAGTTTCTCTAAAAGTTAAAAAGCTAAACGTCAAAATGAGTCAATCTTTTGAAACAAATTTTTTAACAGTTTTTTAAATCTAAAATTATCTACGGCACCTATATCAACACTGATTTATTAAAACACGTATATAAACTATTGTCCAACACCAAAAGCCATCAAAACGAAAAAAATAAATAAATAGAAGAGGCCCTACTAAACCACTAACCAACGAGTCGCTGCCTTCTCACCGAAGCCTCCTCGTTAACCCTCGTTTCCTTCCCTCCTCTCGCGTCTCGCCTCCCTCGCCGCGACGCGATCAAAACCCCACCATGGCCAGCGATGACGAGTGCTACTACTACGTCGACGACGAAGACGGAGAGGAGGCGGGCTGGGACGGCGTGGCGATGGAGGCCGACGAGGACGACGTCGGGCTGCTCGAGGAGGCCTCGCGGCTGCCGGAGCGCCGCGCGGATTGCTGGGTGAGTGGCCGCGGCGAGAACGAGGGGGCTGGGGGGGGGGGGCGCTGGCTCGCCGTTGGATTGGATACGCGTGCATTATTGGGGCCTCCGCCTCGGCGAGATCGGGGTGGAGGTGGCTGATCGATTTGAGCCTCCCCGTGCTCCCAAGTCTCAATCCTTGCGTCCTCAAATCCATCGCAAATTCGCGTCTTTTTTTAATGCTAATTTTTCGTCGTTGGATTTTGCGCCGGGAGTCTCTGTTGTTTCCATTCAGTGATGCTCTAATTCCGCCAAGCCACCGCGGAGTCGGCGTCAGGTCTCTCGAAATCCTTACCAGATCGGCTTCCGATGGGATGGGATGGGATCGGCATCGTGTAATGCCGACTGGGTTTAGAATTCCAATGCGATGAAAGAAACAATGTTGCTAATGGCTTGCCTGGTTTGCAGCCGCATAGCTAGCTTAGTTTGAATCTTAATTTTGGTTGTAAGAATTAGTAGTTCAATTCAATCCCCATCTTCCGCAGTAAAGGTTTGATCATTTGCGTAAAAGTTGTCAATTTTACCCGAAGCAATGGTCTTTGTACAAGAGAATTATACTTGTACATTTGAAGTAGAGTTGCTTACTAGTTTTGTAATATGATAAAGTAACATGTATTATGATATGCACTTTGTTCAAATTTCCATTTATTATCTTAAAACCTATAAGTTGGATGACATGAACAACTTTCCTTCTTGAATCAAATGTATAAATTTGTTGTACTAAATATAACTTTAAGCACTGTACGAGTCATACAAAGCAGCATTGGAGTCACCTCGATCTTTTGTGGTAATGCTCTCAATATTACAATTAACATTAGTAACTATTCACATCTTAATAACTGCTAAATCAAGCATCAAGTATAGATACCATTCGCCCGGTTTGCTGATATTTAGTTCAGTACTTCAGTCCCCATCTGTCACCACCAAAGCTTTGATCTTTTCTGTCGATTTACTCAAAGTATTATCCCATCATGTGTACATGTACTTTTGCATTCCCTATAATTATTTTAAAAGTTTTTAACATTTATAACTGTTGTTGCAGGCCATTACACAAGAGTCCCTTTCCTCCGCACAGGTAATGGGACTGAACTGGTCATTTCGTATGAGTTCAGAGTTCAGATTCTGCCCGTCTTACCCCTAATTGAGATCCAATGACTGTTTTCTTTGTCTACTCTACCAACAGCAACAAGACTTATCCATAGTGATGAACTTGTTCAACATAAAGCAGCACCACGCGCGCACACTCCTCATTCACCACCGGTGGAAGATGGATTGCATATATGACTACCTTGATAGGAATGGGCGAGACCACATGCTCAGGGAGGCAGGCATTGTGCTGCGTGAGAAGAATAGCATGGCAGTTAGCTCAACAACGTCCTCAAGAAGCGTCACCTGCAATGTATGTTTTGAGGAATTCTCCCTAAGTGCTGTCTCGACCATGGACTGTGGGCATTGCTTCTGCAATGACTGTGAGTTCCCACATGTCTCTCAGCAACTTTTAATCTCTATGTACAGCTACAGAGAACTTATGTTATATGCTGGTGTTTTATTTTCTTTGTGAACATTCATCAACTATAGATATTACTCAGCTTCCTAGGCTTTCAAAAAATGCCAAAGATCGAAAGAATTTTATTAAAAACACTCGGACAATTGACTACTGTTGTACTTTCACTCTTTGTTCAGGTTGGACAGAGCACTTCTTTGCAGCTGTGGACAGTGGCAAGAAGCAGATACGGTGCATGGAGGTGAAGTGCTCGGCCATTTGCGAGGAGGGCATCGTGCGGTGCCTCCTTGGACGGAAGTACCCCGACGCAGCTAAGCACTTCGATCATTTCCTGCTCGAGTCCTACCTTGAGGACAACGACTCAGTGAGGTGGTGCCCCAGCGCTCCGCACTGTGGCCGCGCAATCCGCATGAGCACTGGCGAGCGGTACTGCGAGGTGGAGTGCCCCTGCGGCATCAGCTTCTGCTTCAACTGTGCGGGGCAGGTGCACTCGCCGTGCCCGTGCGCCATATGGGAGAAATGGAATGCCAAGTCCCATGGCGAGTCGGAGAACATCAAGTGGATCCTTAACAACACCAAGAGCTGCCCCAAGTGCTTCAAGCCCATCGAGAAGAACGGCGGCTGCAACCTTGTCAGATGCAAGTGCGGCCAGTGTCTATGGTAAGTTGTTGTTACACATAGGGTACCGGGGGGTGGACGTACCGGGTGAGAACTTCATCATCTTTTGGTGAAAACACGTGAACTCGCCAGGCCAATCTGCCGATCAGTGTGCCTTCGGGAGAATTTTCGTCCAATGATTCCTGTCCACGGATATTGGCGCGGCTCACATGGCGAGTTCACAAGTTCTGTCCAAGAAATGAGCTTATACCTGATGCATGCATCCTCTCCCGACTTAAACCAATTCTTCTCCTTGATTACTAGCTTTTTTGGTGAATGCAGTTGGCTGTGCGGCGGCGCCACTGGGTCGGCTCACACGTGGGCGAGCATCGAAGGCCACAGCTGCAACCGCTTCAACGAGGACGACAACAAGGTGGACACCGGCAGGCGGCAGCTGCAGCGGTACACGCACTACTGCGACCGGTTCAAGATCCACGGTGACTCGTACAATGTGGAGCAGCAGAAGCTGGGGCCGGCCGTCAAGGAGCGGGTGAAGCAACTGGAGTCGGATCACTTCAAGCGACCCCTGACGATCAGGGACTGCGGCTGGCTGACCCAAGCACACCAGCACCTGCTGTGGTCGCGGCAGGCGCTGTCGCGGTCGTACGCGTTGGCCTACTACATGTTCGGCGGCGAGCTGCGGACGCACCCCGCAGAGCGGGGGAACCTGGCTTTGGCACGGAACCTGTTCGAGGACCAGCAGGAGCAGCTGGAGCGCAACGTGGAGCGGCTGTCCAAGGTGCTCGCGACGGACGTGCCAGCACTGCCGGAGTCGGAGATCCTGCGAACGAAGCAGGAGGCCGTCAACCTCGCAAAGATCGTCGAGACGCTCTGCGGGGAGATGTACAAGTGCATTCAGGACGAGCTGTTGCCGCTGCTCATGGAACCCATGAATATCGCGACGTACCGGCCGGAAGGGCCCGACAAGGCCAAGGAGTTCCCCGCGTGACGGACGGACGGGCTCCACATGGTTGCCCAGCTTGAGGGGCATTTATAGCAGGAAATGATTTAGGCTGTGGTTAGAAGCCTCGCACTTATTAGAATACCTGACGGTTATGTACAGTAGCCTATCTTTCTATCTCACCTTAAGACATTATTAGAGACAATTTCTCTAATAGTAAATTATTTTTCTAACTATTTTATATTATTTTCGTTATAACTTTTGTCGTACCTTATCACTATTTGCGTTAATTTACAGGTTTATATTTTTTTACATAAGAGACAACATATTATCCATCTTTATCTTCTCTTTTTTATATATGATTTTACTTATTTAGTATAGTTAAGAGATAGTTAAGATAATATTATTGCAGACAGAATTGATTGGTTGCGAGGGAAGTACGTACGGATTCATTCATATGTTTCAGTTGCAGGTGTCTGTACAAAGCATTGTTCTAAAAAGCGGGCACTGATTAAGCGGTGACCCTTCACTTACGCTTATAAAGCACTCGCTTATAACTACGTAGAACACCAGATAAATAAGTTAGAAAGCCCAAATGCACACAATTTTTGTTCTTTTTCTTAGTTTCATTGACTTGAGTAAGCTAAACGTTAACATTTCTTCATAATAGTTATGTTAGTTGCCCATTTGTTTTCAAATTACTATCTGTGATTAACGAAATAATATAGATATTACTTACAATTATACAATCCACCCAATTTATAACCGGTAGGGTAACCTTTTTTAATGCTCTTTAGAACATTGGTAGGAATGTTTGATTAGATTATGGTTCTTGAGATGAGCGTCGTATAGTTTGTATTGGCTTTTGTTTGGTGAACAGTAACATGTATTTTACTATTCATAGTGAGTTTCTACTATTCATATTAGATTTAACTGTTCATGCGGGTCGGGTTACTATTCACGATGGGTTTTACTATTCAACATGGGTCGACTTCAAGGCTAACGGGTTGGTTTACTGTGCTTACCAGATTAGACACTATTCATTGTGGGTTCTGGTCCTAGCGCTATCGGTCGAGTGAATAGTGACTACTTGTCACTATTCTTCTTCCTCGCGCTCACGCGCGCGACCGGAAACAGAGCAAAAGAGCAACGGCGACCGGCGACACTACGGTGATTTGCGACAAGATTGGGGACCATGGTTGGGTTCCTCAGGATGCAGGGAGTCCATTTTTGGGGTCGCGTGGCCAGGGGAGGCGGTGATCGCTGGCGGCGAGGCTTTCTCTTCTGCGGACAATTTGAATAGTGTAGAGTGAAAGGAAGTTTAATTGGGCGATTGGGCTGGTCCTTGAGCATTTGTGGGGCTAAGGTAAGCTAGTAGAAGTGGCGGTTTGGGCGGTGGTGGTCGAGGTTGGGTTGGCCACGGTGAGGTGGTTTAGCCGTGCGATGGCTTTCGGTGTCAGGGAAGAAGTGTGCTCGGGGAGCTAAGGCGGTGGTTTGGACATGTTTTTTGGGGCTTGAGGAGGCTACGGGTGTAACATCCCATTTTCAAACCCTGGCGATAATGAAAATTCAAACCTATGTTAAAAAAATTTAAAAGGCTTTATTCTTAGTTGGCTCTTCCTTCTTGCTTTTGAAAAAGAAAATTTTTTGAAGCGCAAAAGTTTTATAAAATGAAAACCTTGTTTTATCTCCAAAGAGGTAATTCAAAGTACCCCTTTTAAAAATCTAGAATCTGAAATTATCTGCAAAAATTAGAAAATTTCAGAGAGGGAAAATTTATGTTTAATATTTTAAAAGAGGAAAGGGAGAAAATGGAAAATTGGTAAAAGGAAATTTCCCCAGCCTCATCTGGCCGTTCATCCCCTTCTCCACTCCGTGGAGGCGCGCGAGCTCCACCCTTCCTCCTCCTTCCTGGCGGCAGAGCTCCACCCTTCCTCCTCCTTCCTGGCTGCGGCGCCTCCGCTCCTGCCGCCGCTCACCATTCCCTCAACCACCGGCACCAGTGAATAAATGCGACGAGGCCCGTTGGCGGCATCACCGCCCTCGCTTTGATGTTCGGCAACAGCGATTTGGGCACGCTTCCTCGCTTCGTTTTCAGCTCCGCCGCGTGCACGCCGCTCCCGGCCCCGCACTCGCAGCTGCCGCCGTAGTCCTCCCGGTCACGCGTCGCGCCGTCCTCGCCCGATTGCCGCTGCGCTCCGCCTCGCCGACTCAACCGAGCGCCGTATTCTCGCATTTACTCGCGCCGCGACGTCCCGTCGCCACGCCGCGATCGGCGCGCGGCGCGACGCCTCCCGCACGCCGACGCCATGCTGCGCTGCTCCCCGGTGTCCTCTTCTCTACTCCCCGGTCCTATAAGAGGCACCGTTTGCTTCTCCGTGTTTCCCCGACCAAGCTCACCAGAGAAACCCCTCCCCGCCGCCTCCTCTGCCGTGTGCGCCCCCCGACGAAACTCCGCCGCCAAGCGCCGCCGGTCGCCATCTGGGCCTATTGAGCCTCTCCCCGCACTCATCCCTACCCTCTCCCTCTCATCCCCGGTCTAATCACCTTCTCTCCCCCTGTAGGCCGCCAACGAGGTTGATTCTTCCCCGATTCCGGCGCCGGATCCCGTCGGTGAAGCGCGGCGTCTCAGGTCAATTCGCCGCACGAGGAGCATCTCCAAGGCACCCCGAGCATGCCCCCCACCTCGCCGGACCCCGCCGCCCTTCCTCACGAGCCGTCGCCGTCTCCTCCCTCACCACCGAGCACGCCTCCGCCGCCAGCCCGCTCGGCTCCACCCCGGCAGCCGCTCAAGCCCCAGGTGAACTCCATGACGCCCGTGTATGCTTCTCTGTTGAGGAATTGCTCCCCAATAGCCCAAATCGCCAGCGCCCAACTTCCCCTGTCTCCGTCGCTGCCCTGCCCGCCGTCGCGCCGAATCCGGCCGATTGGCTCTTCCCCGCGGTGCGCGCCTGGGTGGGCAACCCGTTTGGGCCAGCGCCGCCTCGCCTCCGTGCTCCCTCCGCCGCCGGACGGCTTCGCTCTCCTCACGGCCGGGATGAGCCCGAACAGAGAAGCTCCAGCACATTTATTTCCTAGCTAGCTACTGTCTTAATCGCCCATTAATTTGTCCTAAGCCGGCAATTAGAGGGAGTATTAAAGCACTGCCGATTAAAGACCCACCCGCCGGCTGCCGTGTCTACCCGAAGTCATTAAATCCCTCTCGGGCCCCACCTGTCGGTAGCACACACTCCCTCTCTCCCTTGTTATTTTTCGGATTTTTCAGAAATTAAAAACATTAACATGCTATAACTTCTTAACCATAGCTCCAAATTTAATGAAACCAATTTCTAAATTTTTCTAAAATTGAGATCTATCTGATGGTTCTATTTTGGTTCAGTTTTGAGTTAATTTAAGTTTGGTTTTATTCTATTCGGTATTTGTTTGCTTTCGTTCTTTTTGTGTTGCTTTTAGGACCGATCTTAGAGTAGATCTCAAGACAAGCGAGCCCAGTTAAACACAAGACCCTCAAGCTCTCAAACCAGGCGAGTCAATACTTTGATCATTTTGCGCCTATATTTCATGTGAAACTATGTTCATTTAAATTATCAAAAGCGCATGCTCTACTTTATATGCAAAAATATGTCACACTTAAGGTATCTAACAACCATATGTCCACCTAATAATAAGATATCCCACCAGAACTTTTGAACTCACCGTATCATTTGTCGCCTAGATATAAACTTTAACTAAGGTAGTTATAAGTCATAATCTGCCATCTTTGGTCATGTCAAGTCCAGGCACTAGTGGCCCCGATAATCATTCTTTACTCATGGAAAACTAGTTTTGCACATCATGGGATGTACGTGGGTGAGTATTTATGTTAAATTGTGATATGCTTCTCAAAACCCTAAAAATTTGCTAAACACATTCAAGCGGGTGGTAAGAGTGGTTGGTGCGAAGTAGCACGAGAACCCGTGGTTTGTGGTAGAACCGCCGGACAGATTAAGGACTGAATCTTGTGATGACCTCCCGTAGGGCCAAAAGCTCGGGCTCGTGAGCCACTCGTGCTCGGCTCGGGCTCGTGGAGGCTTGGCTCGGCTCGTGGATGAAACGAGCCGAGCCGAGCCAAAGCAAAGCTCGGGGTAACGGAGCCAGCTACCGCGAGCGGCTCGGTTGGCTCGGCCGGACTCCCCATTCGGCCCATTCTTTTTCTTTCTCGCTGGCGCGTGGCCGTTCCCCTTTCTTTTCCTCTCCTTCGCCGGCGCCGACCTCAACGCCTCTTCCTCTCCTCGCCTTTTCCACCGACGCCTCAACGCCTCCTCTGCTTCCTCTCCCTCGCGTCTCTCTCTCTATGCGCGCGCGCTAGGCTCCACCCCATCTATTCCCCGCCGCCTCCTAGCCTCGCGCCTCTGCTCCGCTCGGCTCGGCCCCACCCGCGCGCGATCCGCCGCGGCCTCCGTCGGTCGGCTCGATTGGGCGCGCGCGACCTCGGGAGGTGAGGCGGCTCTCGGCGCGCGATTGGCGTCCGAGCGCTTGGAGGCGCGAGAGGACTAGAGGGCGAGTGCCGGTGCGGAGCGGGCGAGAGGTTGAGGCTCGGGAGGCGAGCACGGCGAGAGCGGCGGCGGCGGTGGGCGGGTGGAGCGAGACGCCGGCCAGACGACAAGCGGGCCCCGCCGGGAGGAGGCAGCGCCGCGGTGAGGTGGTGGGCACTGGGGCGCGGCGAGACGAGGAGGAGGAGGAGCGCGAGGAGAGAGGAGCGATCGGCATGGTGGCGGTCTTGGCCGGCGTGTGGGTGCATTATTGGCTCGTGAGCCCTCGCGAGCTGGCTCGAGCCGCAACACGAGCCGAGCCGAGCCCACAAAAAAGCTTGATATCCTAACCGAGCCAAGCCGAGCCGAGCCTCCATTCCATCAAGCTTTCACGAGCCGAGCCGAGCCAGGCTCGGCTCGGCTCGTTGCCACCCCTACCTCCTGGTGTAAAACAGTACAACCACAAGTCTATAATGGGTACGACCTAGCTGATTAACTTGCAAAGGTTTAGTTCGGATACCACCAGTGGTAAGTGGGTACCAGGGTGTACTGCTTACTCACAGTGAGGCACAGGGATTTACTGTACTCGCACGGCGCAAGAGGGGGCTTCTGACTGTGGTGGGTGTAACCCTTCAGCGGTGAAACCTCAGCGGGTGATGTTTGGCTAGATCGGAGTAAGGTAAAGGCTTTGTGATAAATTATCTAGATCTCATGCCTAAGGAAGTATGTTGGCTATTAAGATAATTCATCTCTTGTGGTGAAAGTGTACAACCTCTGCAGAGTGTAAAACTGTTCGAATAGCCGTACCCACGGTCAAGGGCGGACATGGGAACTCACTCGAGATAATTCTATTTCAAAACTTTTGAGGTTGGGAATAAGTAAACCGTCAGGCGGATGTAACCTGACTTTGATAATTTTCCCTGGAGGGATGTACTCTAGTGTTGGTATTAAGGTGGAAGTAACCTGCTACCCAAAATTAAGCATTGGTGGATGGAACCTACCCCGCTATGATTACTGCACAATTTCAAACTCCTTAAAGCATGATTTGAAAAATGCTAAGTCATAGAAATTTTAAATATGATTATTCCAAAAGCCGCTTTAAGCAAATAAAAGAACCCGAGCCATCCTTGTTTAGCCTTGCATCTATAATTATATACATTCTGTGTGTTGGCTCGCGGAGCACGGTTGATTGTGCTCAATCTCGCTCTTAACCCCTTTTCAGAAGCGGTGAATCAAGAGCACTATGTCTACCACGAGGATCAGGACGCTGAAGGCGATAAAGATGGTGAATATTAGAATAGGCTTCGGTAGTCTTGCCTCTTGTCTCAGTCCAGTTGACCAGGCTAGTTTTGGTGAGTGCTTCCATTATTAGTCAGGTCCCTGATTAATAGCGGTAGTACTCAGATTGACCCAGTCGCTTACCTGTGGCGAGTTGTGCCCCTACGCTATGTACGCTTCCGCTTTCGTTCTTTATGTATTGTAAGACATTTGGCCTGGCGGCCCTGTTGTAACCTCGACCCGACGCGGTCTATTTGAACTCTGGTATTGTAATGTATGGTTTTGTCGTGTATGAAATGATGCAGCATTGTATCTATGAGCATTGGCTACTGATCCAGGGAATAATGCAGTGTTATCACAGAGGATTCCAGATAGTAAACTTGGGGTCCGACAACGGGCGAGGTTAATGGGAAAGTGTTGGACCGGAGAGGCGACATTGAGTTGAAGCTTGCCGCTGGGGATTCTGGCAATTACCAACAATGGGGAGAACAACAGAAGCTTTGGGGATGTCTGGCTGGCTCTGGGGTTTTTTTTGCCTTCGAATGGAGGAGCTCGGGGGCATTTATAGGGCGCCGAAGGCGGTTCAGCCTGATGGTGGCTATGGTTGTAACGGCGCGTGGCACATTGAGAGGTCGAGGAGGTGCGATCGCGGCGATCGGAGGGGTTATCATGGCTGCCTCGAGCGACTCAATGCGCGATCAAGCGATGGCTATGTCGGTCGACAGAGAGAGCAGAGAGAGGCTTGCGGCGTGGCGGGGGTCGACATGGTTGGGGGCATTTATGGGCGGTGTCTGTCGATTGTGGTGCAGGCCACAGCGGCGCGAAGGCGCGGGAGAGACCGACGGCGATAAAAATCAGGGGCGGCGGTCGGTTTTCGGACTGTGAACAGTGGCATCGAGCTTCTCCTCTGTTCGTGCAAAACTGGGGTGAATTGGGAGGCCTGGGTGGTCAAGATTCGTGCGGAATAGGCTAAGGATCAAAGGAAATCAACTTCAAAATGGAAATCCAAATTCTTTTGAAATTCGGTTTTATTTCAGGCTGCTTGCGGCGTACTGTCTACCACGCACTGATGACTGATCTAGTAGACGCACCGATATTTCTCGCGTTTTACTATGTGCCCTCAAATTTCCTTCTTTTGCAACATTTCGTGTTTCGGCCATACAGCAAGTCTTTGGCCCATTGGAAGGCTTCGTCGGCTAGCCCAAGGCGCTCCTGTAATGGGCTATATGGTCCGCTGGCCCAACCAATTCGCCACGGACGCCGCCGGTGTAAAGTTACCCAGACCTCCCTCCCACCGTTCACATAGCCTAGCTAGGGTTTTAGCCTCGCCCCCTCCAGAGCTCGGGAGCGTTCCGAGGAGACGGAAGCGAGAGAAGCAAAGGTAGAGCTCGGTCGGAGTGGAGATGTTCCTTGGTGCGATCCCGCGGCGGCCGAGCAAGGAGGCGGCGTACAAGCAGCTGCGCTCGCACCTCCTCGTCATGGCCTCCTGCGTCGCCGCCATCCGCGCCGCCCCTACATCCTCCACTTCCTCACCCGCGACGCCGACGTCCACGAGCTCAAGCTCGAGCTCTAGGTCCGTCCCGATGCCGCCGCCCTCCGAGGTGAGCCCCCCGCCCCCGCTAGGGTATGGTTGATTTGGGTGCGGCGCGGGTGATCCCGTTGTTGAATCGGCGTGCGACGGTGTGCTTAGATGTGTTTCTGCTAGATTCGGTGCCTGTGTGTTTGTGCGGATAGATACATCTTTGTTATGCCGGATTGGATGGGTCACGGTTACCCCTAGTGCGTTCCCCGGGCGTTGTCGGTTCTGATTGATCCATTTTGGTGACTTCAACTTAGATTCATGGTAGTTTGTTGGAAAAATCAGTGTGCCTTGGTTGCTGTGATTTTTTTATATGATGGTCTTAGCTGCTTTTAGCACTACACTGTTGTGTTGAGGAGGTTTTCATATGGTTGGTTTTTGCAAGATGGATCCTGGTGGGGATATATATTTCAACGAATTAATAATTTAGTATATGCTATTATAGAACATGGCATGATTCGTATGTGTGCTTATCTGTCTTCATTGGTCGAAACTTGTGGGTACTGGGCTTAGATGACAGTTCCTGTTTTGGATTCCACTTGTCACGATATGTGATCTCTAAGCATGAGTTGATGGGATGAATTGGCAGGTCATCAGTGCCTGCCTTGAATTGTTAGGGTGAATTAACCTGCCTTGAATTGTTAGGGTGAATTAACTTTTCTGGTGGGTTTCTGCTAGTTAATGGAGGTGGATTAGCTGGTCATTGTTTGATTCCTTTTACGCTGTGCTTGTCTTTATTTTCTGGATCATGCTTGGAACATTGGTTTGCATTAGAGTAAGAATGTAAAATAACTACCCTTAACAGGAATGATAGAAAGATGGACACAATTTTTTTCTCTAAAAACAAATGATATAAGCTATCTTTTGAAATGTTGATTCTTTGAATTTATTTTCACCTTTAGCTGATTTACTGTTCTCAGTTTGTCACAAGATCTGCTGTGGTAAATTGGCGTAGCTTCTGTTGTTTTTGCATTATTCATGGTGGGGACTTCTGTGGACAAACACAAGTTACTAAAGGGGCTGTTTGGTTCTAAGCCCATGCTTGCCAAAATTTGGGTTACCAACCCAAAATTTGGCCAAAACATGGGCCAAGAATTTCATGACTGCCAAAATTTGGTACACATTGGTAGGGTTTATTACTTATGCAAGCCCTACCAATGTGTGCCAAAGTTTGGTGGTGACAAACTACCAAATTTTGGTCATGGAATTCTTGGCCCATGTTTTTCCAAACTTTGGCAACAAATGAACTAAAGATCCAATGAAAAAGAAATGTTACCAGTTTTGCAACGCATTGGTAACAAACCAAATCGGTACCAAATTCGGTCAAAGTAACCAAAATTTGGGTGGTAACCCAAAGTTTGGCAATCATGGCCTTAGAACCAAACAGCCTAGTATAATCAGTAAAGTTTATAATTGCATGTTATAGAAAATGATAATTTCTTCTAGATTTCTACCCACTGCATTTTTGTTCTTGACCTGTTTAACCATTGTTGGCATGATTTACTTACGCTCCTAATTGCAATAAGTCACTGATATGTTTCTTATTCTTGTTAGGTGCGACTGGGATGGGCCAATCGTGGCCTTAGTTCCTTGGATGACTGCAAAGTTATGTTCAGGATCGGGTTTCGACGTACCTTATAAAATATGAGTTCAGTTACTTTTGCCTGATAGATCATCTTTCTGTACTGCGATAATTCAATGACAGTGCGTGCATCAACTTCCCTGTTCTTTTAATAGCATTACTTTGGCAACTAGCATTTGTGTTTTCAGTGTCCAGCGGTGCATCTTTCATTTTGCCTGGCTGTATGGCCCTGTCTGGCATTTTGGGGTGTTACAGATTATATATCTGTACTACATTGAATTCTGAATGCACGATGTTGCCACCACAATCGGGGTACTTACTGCATGCCTTGGGTTGTGCTTCGGTTGTTTCGTCTTGACAAGTAAGAATGAATTTTACAGGAATCAGTACGAGTCCTTGGAAATTCTGTCAAGCCGTATTAGACACTGCTTCATTGCAAGCATGAGGTATTCAGACAACTGTGGTGGTCGATTTATAAATTGATTTGTGTTCTGACCCGTTCACCTTGTTAGAACACGCCCTTAACATAGTGCGCTGCTGGAATTACAAGAATGCTTGCCAAGGACGCACTCTTGCCCCTCTGGTCAGCTGGCCATTAAGGCATAAACCCGGTCATGACTAGCTGGAAATTGCCAAACCCGCACAAACCAAGTAGAGAGAAAATAGTGGCCATTGGTGTTTTGAGGATTGAAACGTAGCTAGCTGAAACACACGGGCAAAACCAGCACAAACCCAAGCGCTGGCCCGAGTTCCCCCACCACTAATGTACGTAGAGTATATATGTGGTACGAAGCCACCCTAAGTATGTGCACTCGCGCAAATATAGGTACACGCGAGTGGCGTAGGTGTGAAAGCCCATGCCTTTGCTTCGTGAGATCGCTGATTTGTTTCCAGCCTCTGCAATTTCAAGCGTGCACAAGCAGAAGCGAATGCATGTGTCCATTGTAATCTAGAAGAACTGCAGTAAAATAATAAACTAAAAGCACGTCTTCTTGGACTACCGTGTTGCATGAACTATGTTTGGACTAACGTAGGTTAAGTTGTATTTTGATATGCAGATGCTTGGAGGCAACCATAGTTGACGGCGTGGACATGACTAGACTTGGGGATGAGCTGATGTACGGTCAAGAAAGCCGGATGGAATGGACTGACATGGAGAGAGTTGTCAATGTGTGAGTTGTTGATGAACCTACACATAGTGGATTGCTTACAAAAGAGGAGAAGACCATGGATTCGGTTCGGGGAAGAGGTGAGATCTACAGTAAAGACGAAAGTGTTTTGGTGGGGAAGCTAAAAATATTGGAAACGGTAAAGGAACCAAAACCACAATGTTTGAAGGGTGCTTGGAGACCGATTTAAGTCAAGAAGGTACCCAGCAGGTTAGCCCAATTTACTCCGCGCCTTCATGATACACTAAGCCGTAGCCCAATAGCCCTTTTGTCCAACCCACGTCGCCAATAAGCCCAATCGCAATAGCCCTTATTACCAACCGTACGACCACAGCCAACCCCAATAGCAGGCCAAAATGTGTCGGTGGACCATAGTGCAGCTGCAGTCTCTGGTACTATGCTAGCAAATGAGAGTAGGAGCAGTGCGGGGCAGACATCAGGAACCCTAGCAGCCTAGCCGCTAGCCACACCTTCCATGGTGTGTCATCGGCCTCACTCCGCTGTTCTATGGTGTTCTCATCGCCATTGAGCTGGTGGAGGAACTGTTAATTTGCATAAGTAATTTTAGATTTCTTTTCTTTTTTTCCTAGATCAAGTTGTTCCATCTTTGTTCTTCTCTAGCGAGTTCTCAACCAGATTTCCTTTAGATTTGATGGGCTTTATTGTGCCAACTCACTTAGACGATGATGGCAAAATCTATACCTTAAATTTACACTATATCGGGTTTTGTACAAATAAATCTTTGTTTTTTTTCCAACCAAAACAACACCTCTATTGAGATGTATGTCCTATGCATCAATGAAGATCAATAATCACTTCTTGCTATAGTGATTATTGGCAAATTATGACGTTGTTGCAAGACCCGGAGTCTCAAGCGAGGATGATAAAGATGTCCAACATGTTCATCCAACACAGTCACCAACTCAAGTACTTAATAGCAACATGTTGTTCATACAGAAGCTTCAATATAAAAGTGGGAACGTACGATACTTTATCAATGAGTTATTAATATAAACTAGATGATCTTTCTAAAAAATAGTCTATTTACTTATTAAGTTAGTGTTGATCCTTCCTATAGCAACTACAGGTATTGAGATGGTTTCTTGGACGATGACTTAAAAGGAAGACTCGCCTGGTGATTTTGTAATTTTTTGAAGTGTTCTGCGGTGTTGGCTCTAGTAGAAACAATTTGCTTTTCGAGCTACTTGGTATTTCCTTCACGTATTTTTAAACTTCTCTTTAACAAATAGCCACTTGATAGTGATGGCTATTTGTTACTTAATGCGTAATTAGTGGTTCCAAGAAACTGGTGCCGTAATGTTAGGAGTGCGTCTTAATCGATGAGTAGGTAGCTTGCAAATCGCGAGATAGATAGTGTTAACTACTAGTAACAGAGAAATTAATGTTTCTTACGTATTAACGGTAGTATTCTTGAGTTTAGAGTGGTCTATATTTAATATACTCTAAACTATAGTTGTCTAAAGAGTCTGTTTCTGAAATCCTTTTTCCTTGAAAGAATATCACTGGTGCATCTGTTTCTGAAATCCTTTTTCCTTGCAGGAATATCACCGGTGCATCTTTGGTTCCTTCCAAAAATATCCTGTAGGATCATATGACATAATTAGAGGGGGAGAGAGATGAATGATTGCCTCCGCTTTTTGAAATCTTTACATAGTCGATGAAGAATCCGACCGCTCGAACAAACACTTGATGCTCAGCTTTGCTAGTAATCGTACGTGTTGCCCAAACAGCAATCACTAGAAATCACGAACTAGGTTGATTTAAGATATTCTTTATTGCTGAATTTTGTGAAGTTACAAAGTGCCCTCACAAACACCCCTAAAACCCTAGCACAAAAAAGCCTCGCAAAGACACGTTCAAAACACTTGGCCTCTCTCTGCTTTTATATGTTAGAGCCCTAAATCGTGTTCGACTCAAATACGAACATGAAATCCTAACTCTTCCTCAAATCAAGGGACCAGAACTCTTCCTCAAACCATTTAAACCCCTATTCGACCAAACTTATTTTTTTTATGTCTTTTTAGTTATTTTATTGTATTTTGTTCCTAACTTGCATTCTGCAAAATAGAAACTTATTTGTATTTGTTCTTCTATGTTAGTATCTAGATTCAACAAGTTGGTTAACGGAAGAGCTATAGGAGCAATTAAAGTAGTTGGCATCATACTTGAACTCTACAGAGAAGTGATCGATGACCTTGGAGAAGGAGGCAAGTCCTTATAATTGATCATATTGAATCTAGTTTTCAAATGCAATATTTTTCTTTCAAATACAATGCATGCTTGCCGCTATTATTTACGTAGATTGGTTACTTACACCATACAGTTGATACCTCTTACTTTTCTTCTTTGATAATACCTTTCTCTTATCACAATAGGATACTCATAATAGTAATATCGCTAGATTATAGTTGTGCTTAAATGCGCTCTAGTGGTAAAGTCAAATACAGCATGAATATTGCAAGCAGAATCATGAAACATGATAATGATAGTGGTGACGTGGGTTACCATTAGAAACAAGGAATATTTTATAAAATAGTGGAGACTCGAATGAGAGGTGGGTATAAGACTGGTGCAGGGATGACACCAGGTTTAGGTTTGTTAGTTTGTCTCATTTGAGTCGATTAAGGACCAAATCTATGCACGCTCATTTCTACACCCAATCGTATAAACACAAGTCTAATATGGGATGGATTGAGCCAACTAATTTGCTTGATTTCGATGTAGACTCTTGCGCCAGTGTAACAAAGTTGGGGATGGCCCACGGGGTCATTGCCCAAGTAAAAGTGATGGGAGTGAACCTATAGGGTCACCGCCCGGGAGGCACTTGAAAGGTCCCTACCCTTAGTGCGCTCGACTGATGAGCTAATAATGGAGTTCCTCAATGCTGAGGGTTAAACCTCTGGAGTAGGAAAAAAACATCAGAACTAAGCATTGTAGATGCCTTGTTATGATTTCTTATTCGCATGCCTACGGATATGTGTGATAGCTGATATTACGAGATAATTATATCTTGAGGTAAAGTTATATACTTTTGTGGAGTATTATAATCTATTCAAATAGTCGTACCCCCAGTAATAGGCAAATGTAAAAATACCACAATGTGTAGTTTTCACAAAATAAATACTGGCTAGTGGTGCTTATGGACATGGAATGGTGATATGGAAAAATAATATGGAATGATGTCCACAGATTGGACATGGTAAGCAACTGAGGGGAGTTGTTCCCACAAAGTCAATTGAAATTGGACACTTTGATTTTAGTTAAAAATGATTAGGTCAAAGGTGTGGAAACTAGGTATGATATGACATTTGGCAAATTAGGTTCACACTAAAGAAACATAATGCCCTCCTTTGGTTAAGTCTTGCATATAGATAGTAGCCTATAAACGTATTCTACTATAGAGACTTGTTGAGTACCTAGTGCACTCAATCTTGTTTATTTTCATCGGAATAGATACTAGAGAAAGGATGCTTTAGCTTTCGTGTTAGAGTTACAACGCAACTCAAGTGTTCCTGTAGGGATTTCTTCGATTCTTCTAAGTGTAAATTAAGCTTTAGACTTAGACACCCATAAAATAGCTAAAGTTGACCGTTAGGTCATATTATAATCAAGCTAATCCTTTTAAATAATCGTGAGTAAGCATAATACTTTTTTATGGACTCCTACTCAGTTGCGAAAAGTACGATAGCTCTGTTCCCAAAAAATGGGATGTTGACAGCTCTGTGCCTAAAAATGGGATGTTACAAGGTCCATTGGATCAATCTGATTAATTCTACGAATCTACCCCTCTGTGTCTTCCATGTATATACAAATAACAATTGCAAGTTCGCAGGAACCATCTGATCATCGATCTACGTTGTTGTCGATCGTCGTCGCGGGCAAGGCGTCGTTCCTTCCTCCCCACTCTCTGATTCTCTCTTCAGCCAGCATAGCCTGCAACACTCGAAGTGCATACATTCCTTCAAATAAAGATCTCTTTCTTCAACTTTGATTGAGAGTGATGTATGTTGTTAAGCGTCAGTATTTATAGTACAGCACCTGTCTGTCCCACTTGGTTCTGAAGGAAATCCAGAGAAGTGTAGCAGTCTGCAGCAGCGTGCCAAGTGACATGCCCACCCAAATCCCCTGCAAAAATTAATCAAGAACATAATTATATATAGTCTTTGCAGAACATTCAAAGGTTAGAACTAAATTGTGCACTCCATTTACAAGTTGATTTGATTTGTTCTTACCAATGCACCAAGTTTCAGCTTGAAGCCAAAGAGGACTCCCAGCGGAATCCCAACCAAGTAGTAGCACCCTACGTTTATGAATGCCACAAGCGACTGCCACCCTGCTCCAATAGCCAGACCTGCAAAATTTGATTCAACAATCGTTCAATCTTCGCATTAGAAATGCAAGTATATACCTTGAAGAATTGATCGCGATATCATCGGCTTTGGTTATTAGTTGGTAGTAGTACCTGAGAGCACAGGCTGGATGCTGTTGAGGAAGATGGTTCCTGCGAGAAGGTACCCAAGTTTTGCAGCCTCCCTCAGCACTTCGTCGTTGTCGCTGAAGAACCGTGGCAGCTCGGTCCTCCAGATGAGGAACACCGCCATGAAGATGGCCCCGATGAAGGCGGACGTCGAGACTGCCACGATCACCGAGAACTTGGCCGCCTTCGGCCGGTTCGCCCCCAGCTCGTTCGACACTCTCACGCTGCACGCTCAAGCAAGAGTAGAAGAGAAATTTTGCATTAGCACAAGTTACTGATGCATTTAATCTTGTGTTGGTACTAGGACTGTGCTTGCGTTGATTTTCTGTTGAGAGTGTCTAGGTATCACCTGGATATTTTATTTCTAACTATCATCCAAATTTTTTACCATTAAATTAGAGATCAAGAGACCTCTTATTTTTGAAGAGGGGAGAGGAGGCAGAATTCAAGAGGAGGAGGGAGAATTCATGGCCATTGGATTTTTAATCCAATAATTCTAAATCTGAATGATGGTTAGGAAGAAAATATTCGGATAATATTCAAGCAAGAGTAGAAGAGAAATTTTGCATTAGCACAAGTTACTGATGCATTTAATCTTGTGTTAGTGCTAGGACTGTGCTTGCGTTGATTTTCTGTTACCTCACTGCTGCATTGAAGCCAAGAGCAACCATCAGGGTCCAAAGCTGGTAATTGATGCTGTAAATTTTTAAACGAGTTAATTAATTAATTACTAAGCGAACATCTACATATACGCATAATTAAGTTACAGGGTTGTCAGAGAAAAATTGCTTACCAAACTGACATGACGTCAACTTGGAGTTTAGCATTCTTTAGGAGACCCACAAGAATGAGCACTGCAGTGTAGTACCAGAGCTCCAAGCTGAAGACAACATAAAAAATTAATCGCATTAGGTAGGTAACTACGATGTTGATAGGTAGACCAACCAGAGCATGACAGCGGAGGCGAGCGACAGCTTGACGAAGGCCGCGAGGTTCTTGAACGCGAGCATGGAGAACCCCCTCCACGCCTCCGGGAAGCAGCCGGAGACGAGGTACACGAACTGCGCGACGATGATGAGCCACCACGACACGTTCCCGACGACGGCAGCGCCGACGAGGCCGTGCCCGAGCCGCGTCACGAAGATGTAGTTGAGCACGACGTGGATGGCGAGCCCGACGCCGGAGATGACGGTCATGGCCCAGACCTTGCTCTGCGCCTGGAAGAACTTCTGCAGCGGGAAGTTGGCGGCGTAGGCGAAGAGCTGAGGGGTGACCCAGCGCGTGTACCGGCCTGCGACGTCGGAGATGTCGCCCGGCTGGTGGAGCGCCCGGAGGATCGGCGCCGTGAAGACGTAGGTCGGCGCGAGCGCAAGCGCGGTGGCGCCGCAGACGATCCAGGAGCGCTGGATGTAGACGCCGAGCATGTCCACCTGCCCGGCGCCCACGGCCTGCCCGCACAGCGTCTCCAGCGCGCTGCCCATGCCCAGCTGCACACGCACGCATAGCGTCAGCGCGCGTCACAACCTTACATGCATGCATGCGCGGGAAAACTCATAACTTTTATCTTTTCGAAGAAGAAAAGTGCAAGTTTTGTTCCAAGAGTACCGCTGCTGATTATCATAGTCATCCTTATGACTTGCCAACCTGATATCGTGAGATCAAATTCCTAAAATCCAACCTTAGCGTATTAACCTTAGTTAACGGGACTCAAATTGTGGCTAAGCCACAATACACGGATATCATAGCAGTTGTTTGTTATTACAATTGTTATCTTTAAAGCTTAGCAAGATCATGACCTTTAGCCATAAAACACAAGTACATGTATATATATACCGGTCAGACTAGCTATCCGTTGACGTCTACTAGTAATATGGCCTAGCTTAAAATATGGAGTATGTATGAATCCCTTGCATGTACAGACGAATGGTTTACAAGTCACTACCAGTCGTGGAGGGAGGAGGAGACTGGCAGGAGCCATGGCCCATGTACATGATCGATCTTATTTGCGTGCACTATATATTATATTTCATCTAAAACTTATATTCTAGCCATTCGATTTGAGTGAATTTCGTTTGTATTAATGCTAGCTATCATCCGGCCCCTCTCATCAGATGTACATCATGTTTGGGCCCTCTAATCCTGAATTGCTGGCTTCGTCGCTGTCCGCTGCGCCCGTATTTTCTCGCTCGAGTTCTCATCGGATATTGCATCTGCTTTCTCGCTGTACCTAACGAAAACGACCACCGGAAATGGCTTCTTCGACGTGTCGGGACTCGTTATCCCGGGTTTTGGCCTCTGGTGGTGTCACTGCTGCTCGATCCGTCCAGTAGTTGTCGATCGAGCTGCAGTGCGCCCCACGGCACGGGAGTTGGTGCCTGTGCTGACCTAGATCACCATGATCGATCGTTCATTGGTGTGATGACCACACAGGACACATTTAGCTCTGTACAGCCACAGAAACATTTGTACGTACGTGTGTGCAGAGAGAGAGAGAGAGAGAGAATTGGAACATGTGTGCTTGCAGCTTCTACCAACTTCCGGAAAAGTGATCATCAGCAGAGGTTAATTTGTTCAAAGTGCGCAATCTTGCTTCCTTTTTAGCACAGCTTTAAATAATTTAACATGCATGCCCTGCACGGTGCAATGTCGGCCATCACAATTGCCAGATAGCTAGCTTGCTAATTAACCGGTTAGGTTTAGGGTGCCTTTGGTTGAGCTTTTGGGAGCTACTTTTGCTTCCAAAAAGTCAAAAGCCAATCAAAGGGGTGGAAATCAGAAACTGCTTTTTCAGAAGTAGCTACTTTTGGGTAGTAGAGTTTTGAAAGCACCTTGGACCCTACTTTTGGCTTTTGGATTTCTGCTTTTTGAAATTGTGAAAATAGAGAGCTGTTTCACAGTTGTTTCAAGGAAAATAGAGATAGGAGGTAAGTTTATACTTGTTTGAACCAAACAGCTTACAGCTTTTCCACAGCCCACAACCTACAGCAGCTTTTCCACAGCCCACAGCTCACAGCAGCTTTTTCAGAAGCCACAGCTCAACCAAACACACCCTTACACGGCTTTAATTTCCATCTGCCAGTAGCTCTTGTTAGCTAGCTAGATCATGTGCGCTTTCCTCCTTTTGCGCATGTGATCCCTAGTCACTCTCCTTACTCCAACCTAGAAAACAGACACGCATGATTTGCATATATTGTGTTATAATCGATTTCTTAGCTCGATCGATCGATCGATCCATGGTCCTTAGGGCGAGCCAGAAACAGCTTCACTGGGGATAAGAAACAAACTGCTTAAAGGCAATTACTACCAGTACTAAGTGTGGGATACATGCACGCATGGACAAAGTGTACATTATATACATGTACAAAATATACGTGAGAACTAAAGCGCGCACGCACATATATATTGACTAATGTTTCTTTGGTTGTACGCATATATATATTCGGATCCTCATGTGTGTGTGTGTGCATGAAACACTGTCCTATATATATATATATATATATATATATATATATATATATATATATATATATATATATATATATATATATATATATATATATATATATATATATATATATATATATATATATATATATATATATATATATATATATATATATATACACACACACACAAGATTAAAGCGCGTTATTAACTGATGAAAATTGTTTCTTTAGTTGTACGCATATATTCCTAGATACCCCACACACACCCACCCACACATTTGGAACGCATTTCTTGCAGGAATTTTGTAAGGACCCCACGTTCGGTAATGTTCATGAAGGTCTCCTTCTTTCCTCTAAAATTTTGACAGAATCCTCGCGTTCCAAACATGATCTAATCCGATCGAATAAACCACAATTTAGAGTATATCTATGTATGTATTTTTTTCTCTCTTAGCTAGGTTATAAATTGAATTTAGTACAACAATGCATGTATACGCCTTCTTTATTATGTGCTCGATCCATACGACAGTTCAAGGTTAATTTTGAAGTGGCTAGCCGGTCCATTAGTTCGTAACGCAAATGCGCATACCTAGTAAGCAGATGCCATGTACAGAGACATCCATGCAGCTAAATGTTGCGAGTGAACGTATATTACTATGTTTGCTGGTACGAGGAGAACCATTCATCTATATGTGAGATATATAGCTGGTGATGAGTTAGCAATTAAGTTGGCGTGTACGTACCAGGATGCCATAGGCGAACCCCTCGATGACGTTCTCGACGACGGCGACGGCGGCGAGCTCGACCTCGCCGATGTGGCCGACGAAGCCGACGGTGACGAAGCCGATGGAGAACTGGAAGACGGCGGTGAGGATCGCCGGAAACGCGATGTGCCACAACAGCTTCGACTCCTGCCAGCTCTTGCTCAGCACCAGCTTCCCCATTGGTAGGTCGATCAACGTCGAGGACCTCTTCGATCGATATATATATATATACACACCCAATTAATCCAAACTGGCTGGCTGGCTACTTGTCTCTAATCTTGCAACTACTTACGAAAAAGTAATTAAGTAGATGGACACCAAGTAATTACATATATTTGTTTGTGTGTGGATGAACTCCTGAAGAGCTAGTTATTGCAAAGTAGCATGAGAGAGAAGCTAAAGGTCGAGTGCTTTATTTATAGGCTTCTGATATGAGCTAAGTACATGAGAGTTAAAGACTGGGCCTACCAAGCAACAGATAATATATACACATGGGGTGTAGGACATGTACTACTACTAGTAGTTGTTGCTGCATCGTTATCGATCAGTTTGTAATTAAGAAAACTGAGAACTATTGCAGCTAGCTTGGAGTTACATATGCTTCAAGAAAAAGAGGAAAATGAGATAGTTCTTGTAGTGGTTTAGTGAGTGATCGATACGACGACGATGACGACGACAACGAGTTTAGTGAGAAGATAATCTGTGGCGGAGACGTCGCGTCTGGTTTCTTGTGGCTCAGTTTCAAGTTTTCGATGTTGCTTGGACGTACGGCCAAGTGCTGGGGGGAGGTAACAGGTGAGCTGGCGAGGTGGGGCCCACTGGCGGTGAGAGATGCGGCTCCGGGGGAGGCAGGTGGGTTGGTAGGAACGGAGTAGGTTTGGCTGCATAAACAGGGCCTCCTCTGACCTGGCCTTGTGGATTTCTTCCTCTTTGTTCGGGGGTTTCCATCAATCATGTGTAGAACTAACAGCAAAAGTGTGGAGCATATCTTACTACCTACCGAATGGATCAAAATAAAAGAGCCGATAATTCGTGAAGAGGTCTTTCGAAAAAAATCAAGGACATGTAGGTAATTCAGGAAAAAGCGAAGTTTTTTCTGGAAAAAACAAGGACTCACACGTAATTCTAGAAAAATTGTGGAGCTTTATCACATAAAAGGAGGGCCTCCTTGAAAAACCGAGGACCCATATGTAATTTCAGAAAAGAGGAGGCAAAAACCAAGAACCCATTGTAATTCTAGAAAAACTGCGGGGCTTTATCACGTAAAGGAGGGCTGTCTTGAAAAAATCAAGGACCCGTATGTAATTTTAGAAAAAAGAGAAAATTGATTCTATATCACTGAATAACATCCGGTTCTATAAATTACCGCTGAAAAATACTCTCTCTATTACATACCATCAAATTATACCAAAATTCAATTATATGCCACCGCCGCTAGTGCACATTTAGTGGAGGCCGTTATCATCTCAAAAATGACCAAAATGCCCCTATCAAAAGACCAAAGGTCCAATTTATTTACAATAGAAAATGATCTTAAAAAATTATGAAAATTCATAGAGGTGTTGTTCAATGTGTAAGTTAGCTAGGAAAAATATTTCAAGGCATTTTAAAAGAAAATTTTTAGATTTTTAATTTAAATGCTAATAAGGCTGGTATTTACAAACAGAGAATAAATGAGGCCTAAAAATTCTTTAAAAAAATTCACATGCTTCTAAGATGTCATATAGCTTCAGAACATTATGATTTTGCATTTTTCTATACTGAATTTGTCCTGGTTTATAAAATAGTTTAAATAGGTTGATTTTAGAGTTGAATTTCAAAAATATATCAAATGGAAGGGTCGGTTCATAAAATTTTATATTTGAGTGTACGTTACCCCAATGATCCAAAAAAATTTAGTATTTTTGGCTAAGCTAATTTGAGCTATATTTAATTTTTATTAAAGAGACAGATTTTGAAGAAAGGGCAAAATCGTCTTTTTCTAGGGCTAAACGGAGGCTAACTGATAGCAATAGCATATAATTGAATTTTGGTGTAATTCAATGGCAAATAATAGAAGGAGTGTTTTTAGTGGTAATTTATAGAATCGAATGTTATTTAGTGGCATAGAATTAATTTTTTCTTTTAAAAAAATTTAAGCCACCCATGGCCAAACTTGAATGGGACTAAAAATGATATGCGTGTGCTAAAAGCTCTCAATACATCTTCTCTTTCCACGCCCTCCTATGTTTTGTTAGACTATGTACAATGATATGATGTCAGTTATATATAAATCTTGCCACGTAGAATATAAAATGATGTGGAGGAGAAGGGGAGCATAAAGATTTGGGTCACCTATTATGCGGTAGTAAACTGTAGCACAGTAAATAAAACATATTGTGTCATCGAGCATCGAGAAGCTGTCTATAGTGACATGCAAAAAGACAACCTATTGTGTGAGGCATCTATAGATGATGTAGAGAATATTATAGATAACAATTGTTTATACCATTGTACATACCCTTATATCACCTCGCGATGTTCCTACTTCGACAACCTCACCAACAGTATGACAAGGACCCACTCAACGCCCCTATCTCCCTAACCCAACTTACGAGTGAACTGTCGCTCAATATCTCTCACCCTTCCTTTCCCTTTTATGTCCACATCCAAATTGGGTTTCTCTGGTCAGGAATGTAAATGAATATGAGAAAAAAATGAAAAAGATAAAATTGAAAAATAGTGAATTAGAATTCAAAAAACAGAAGCACAAATCGAAACGGGCGCGCCAAATCCAAAGTTTAAAGCCTGATCAGGTTTATTTGCCTTCTTTTTAAAGAAAAAGATCCGCGGGTAGCCGCACGTCATCCGTTGGATCGAAGAACATCAACAGCCCCATGGCCGCCAATCGTGTGTTCCCGTGCCGCTGTGATGTGACGAAAAAGAAGAAACTCACGAAACGCAACACAAACAACGGAAACACACAGGGCGTCAAAAAAAAAAAAAGAAGAAGAACGAAACGCGGAGAAAAAGGACATAAATCCCGGGGGGAAAATAAACACCAAGACCTCCATTTCATCCTCCAAATCCCCCAATCCAATCCATTCCAATCGTACCACCGGCTGACAGCGAAGACGGCGGCGGCGACCGGAACCCACCCGACGGCCGACCACGCACTGCTCCCCCTCCTCCGCTCCGCACCGCTAACCCTTGTCGTAGAATCCGCGTCGTTCGTCCAAATCCGCTCCAATTCTCCGTTCGCAGGGTCCTGATTTGAGATTAGGCCTGCGGATTGCGGCTCCCACCCTGCAGGAACGGGCGCTGATGCATGGTTGTGGCGCGTAGAAGAGGAGGAGCGGTACCATGTTGCAGTGTCTCGAGGGGGCGAAGCAGCTCTTCGGCGTGCTCCTCAAGTGCTGCGACCTCGATCTCAAGCAGCCCAAGGGCCTAGAGGATCCTGAAGTCCTCGCCAGGGAGACCGTGTGTACGTCCACTCTTCTAATTCTCTTGCTGCTATTAATTATTTAATTCATTGTGTCATGCTCGTCCCGCGACATGTAATTACGGCAGCATTGGGTGATCTGCGTGCGCATGCAGTTAGCGTGAGCGAGGTCGAAGCATTGTACGAGCTGTTCAAGAAGATTAGCAGCGCCGTGATAGACGACGGACTGATCAACAAGGTCAGTGGGTAAACGCCCTCTTTTTTAAAAACGATGTAGTTTTGTCGGTGTATGTGTGCATATCTGATAAGTGATGAATGACCTGGGTTGTGATGCTTGCGCTGTTGCGCATTGACATGGTGCAGGAGGAGTTTCAGTTGGCGCTTTTCAAGACCAGTAAGAAGGAGAGTTTATTCGCTGATCGTGTAAGTCTACATTACGCCTGTGTTGTTGTTTGTACGATGAAAATGCCGTTCTGCTCTTTTGTATTCTAATATTATTTCTATGGAGTCTCTCTTTCATTTTTGCCATATTCTTGGGATCTTGAGGTGTCCAATAGAGAACACACTGCTCAACACCCTGTAGGAATCATGAGTGATATGCAGCAAATACCCACTTGTGGTAGAATGATCTGGGTTTTTTTTTGGGATATGTGTTAAGCCATGTCTATTCATCTATCCAGAAATGCAGTGTTTCTGCCTGTCTAACTGAAACAAGAAGTTCTATATCATTTAATCAAACACTGCTATTTGCTTCCCTTTGCCCACTTGGTATACCCTTCCATAGAGGAGTACTTGACAGAAGGTGGTGTTTTTTGGGGAATAATATGACTTTACCTACTACGAGATATATTGTAATGCAACTAAGATTCTGACAATATTCAAACCTTGTGCTATCATGAAATTAGTTTGAGTAATATCTTCGACAGCTTCTTCATGATTCTGTTTACATGACTTGGAAGCAAGTACGTGTATGTATCGGTATTATTGGCTAGGGTTGGAAGCAAAATTATCCACATTATTGGAAGTTGTGATCATAATGGTGTATTGAAGCTATAAATACCAAGAGCATAAGACTTTATGTGCTAACAATTTCTTACATAAATTCTGCACCCAATTGCTCACATCCAAACCATTGGCACAATGGCACTCACCTACCACACCCTTTAGTCAGACTTTGTAATATTATTGATGCCTGTAGCATTCATCTATCAATAAATATCCTCTACATAAAAGAAACAGTCAAGTGAGAATGATGTTGGTACATAATTTGATTTCTGTTAATATGATAATGCATTTCCCTCAACATTTTCCCTGTTATTGCAGGTTTTTGATTTATTTGACACAAAACACAATGGAATTCTAGGATTTGAAGAATTTGCCCGTGCACTCTCAGTATTTCATCCAAATGCTCCTCTTGATGAGAAAATTGACTGTAAGTTTACAATAAAATTTAGGACATTTGCATAGTTAGTTTAACTCCAAACAAGGCAGTAGATTAATAGAAAATTTTATTACTCTGAAGGTGACACAGGTACATGTATGGAATATCTAACAAAAATGGATAATGAACGCTAAACAGCATTAAACATGTTACTATCTCACAAATGCTACTTCCAATTTCTTACCTTGCAAATTTTTTTCAACATGCTAATTGCATAACTATTTATATTTTGTAGTAAGTAACAAATTCAATATAAAAAACAACTCTTGTGTTTATCATTGCGATATCTAGTCACCTCCACTCTGCAGAACAAATTTTATTCATTGGTTACTAATGATGGCTGACAAAATGTGAACACTAGCTGCAACGTCACATGGAGAAAACTAGTAACATGGCGCTGCTATGTAGTGTGATTAATTCACATCTCGCAATAGCAGCCCTTAAGAAATTTGTAATTGTAGTTTTGATATTACAATGGAAACTATGCCATGAGACATTCTACCAACTTATCTAGTTGATTTATGTTGATCATGCTAATAACTATTAGGATTCTTCTGACCCCAGGCGTGTATAATATACAATCACCATTGTACCATGTTTATGCTTATCTGCCTATAACATTCTGTTTTGGTGTTTCATGTATTGTTTGCAAACCACATTAAGTCAACCCTCTTGTTTACTTGATCCTCTGACATGTGTGAATGCATGTAATTTTCTATTCATCTCAATGGGCATAGGTCTAAAACAGCACAAAAGGTTCATGATATCCCTGAGAAATCACCTGTAATTTTTCTTCTTTTTCGAGTTCTTTGATGCTATCTGAGAATGGTCTTTCTTGGAGAAAATATTCTTATGGATTGTAACTCTCTCTCTCTCTCTCTCTCTCTCTCTCTCTGCTTGTTTGATAGTGCACTGTGAGTCTGTGATGCATAGAAAATAAGCCAATTGCATGTTTTTTTGGCATATGTTCATGCCCTTTTCTTCTACATCCTCCTGCTTTTATCTTAATTGTTGCAAGTGAAAAAAAAACCTTACATAGTTGACTCTAAAATCCTTGCAGTTTCTTTCCAGCTATATGATCTCAAGCAACAAGGCTTCATTGAAAGACAAGAGGTATTTTACTAATCAGTGTAAGATTGAATAGAGGTTGAATTGTATTGAGGCCCAAAGGGACAATATATAGTGAATACATGGAAACCCTAGGACAACAAAAATGACTTTAATACCCTTAACACCCCCCTCAAATGCAAGTCATACGCAATAGCATTGCATTTGGAAGGGTTTACACTAAAATAGAGAAAAAAAATCCAAAGTTCGAGTCTTGAAGATATCGTCATAGTGTGCGACTCTTGGAAAATTGTGTCGAGTACCAACCATCTGGAATCGTGTAATAGCCTAGAAAGCACAAAGTGCAGGGGCTGGGAAAGTAGAGGTAAGCGGGAGTAAAGTCGACCGCGGTAATACGACGAAGAGGATGTGGAAGGTAACACAGGTAGAGAGAACTGTCAAATCAAGCTGAAGAGCGAGATAGAAGTATAGCGGCACAAATCGAAGCCTAAGATGGTGATGGCGTAGTGCACAAGAAGCGCAGCGAAGGTGCAGTGCAGAAGAAGCGTGGTGGCCTTACAAGCTCGGGGTGGCGGCTCAAAGAGAAGCAGCGTCATCATAATGACTTCTACGACCTGCAGTGACTCAAAGACTCAAAGAGAAGAGTGGCGGCTGTGGCTATGCGAAAGGAAGGAGAGGACTACACCCATCCGAGAGGATAAAACCGTGGCTAGCAAAGCAGTCGGCTAACTAACAAGAAATTTGTAGACTCGCATGGCTTTGACGAACTGATAGAGAGATGGTAACAGACTTGGATAGACGCAACGGAAGACTCAAAACGAAAAGGACTCAAAGGTAAGGCAGCGGATTCTAGCATCCTCAGCTCCTACACGTCAATGTGTGCTCTTGTCTACCTCCACTTTCCTGTTCCCTCCGGCCAACACAAATACCTAATCCCCATCCCCACCACCGCCAACTCCCCTCATTTCTCTGCCACCTACACGCCCCCACCTGACTCCAGTGCCTTGGGCAGCCGAAAGGCGGCGGTTCGGGTGCGGCACAGGGGCCGGGAGGTGAAGGCGGTGTGGCCTGGCGCGAGCGGCGTCGGGGGCGGCCAGATCCGGGGCGGTGGTGGCTAGTTGCGAGGAGGAGAACGGCCGACGGAGGTGGAGGGCAGCCACGGGCTCCGACAGCCTGAGTAGCAGCAGGAGGCTTGGAGGCCTGGGCCGGCGGCGGCGTGGGCACAGGCACGTTGGCGGCGGCCGAATGAGGCGGCGTCGGGGTGCTCGGATCTAGGCGCCAGCAGAGCCAACCGACCTCATGCTCGTCGGATCCGACGTGGAGGCGGCCAAATCCGGGCGGGGCGAGGCCGGATCCGAGCTGGGGCAGTGCGGTGACGGCGGAGATGGCCGGATCCGACAACAGGGAGCCCGGATCCGAGCGGGACGGCGGTCGGCGCGGATCTGGCTTGGGGTTCCTGGATTCAGCGACGGAGAGGTCGGATCTGGGGCGGGCGCGTGCACGGCGGCCGGATCCGAGGCGGCGGCGGCCTGGCACAGGCGCGGCATGGGCGCAACGGTGGCCTGATGAAGGAGCCACCGGATTCGGCGGCAGTGGAGTTGGGAGGGCGCTGGATCTAGCTAGAGGCGCGTGCACGAGCACGCCGATGAGAAGCGGAAGGAGGTGGCCGTCCCCAGGGGTGGAGCACACTCCTCCCGGGGGCGGCGGCCGGCGGTGGCGGCGCACGGCGACTGGAGCTAGGTTCTAAAACTTAGGCTGCGATACTATGTAAGATTGAATAGAGATTGAATTGTATTGAGGCCCAAAGGGACAATATATAGTGAATACATGGAAATCCTAGGACATCAAGAAATGACTCTAATACCCTTAACAATCAGCATGTAATATGTGAATTTAACATTTTGATTAGGATCAAGGTTTCATTTATCGTATATTTAATAATCTTGGTCTTGGCTTGTATGCTGGAAAGCAGGCACTTTCCATTTGGTTTCTGGTTAACTCAGTTTCTTCTCTTTCCCCCCTTTGCATTTTCACAAATTTTTTTGTTCCATTTATCTTCCTAACCAATTAATTATCACATATCTTCAAAAAATACCATACAATCAACCCAATTCCAGCAGGTATTGTCAAAATTCATATACTGGTTGACACTGATAAGTCTGGTGCAGGTGGTAAGCAGCTGGTTACTATCTAGCACCACTTTCTGAAACACTAGTTAGGATAGTTCAAAGTTCAGATTCAGTGTATTTGGTATACATGAATCACAGTTATGTTCGAATTGATATTATACCATCTGCAGCCCTGATCTGTATATCGTTAGTTTGTTGACAAATGGATTTATAAATAAAAAGGCAAAATTTGGCATGATTTTTGAACTTATGTTACATCCTTTTTGCTCATGAATGAGGAAGAATATCTTTCTTACTTAAGCCAAATTATTGTGCTGGGTTATTATTTAGGCTCCTTCGTGCAAAAATTCATTCATCTTCTTTCCCATGTTATATCCTAATCATTTCCTCGTTTGGCTATTAGGTTAAGCAAATGGTTGTTGCTACACTTGCTGAGTCAGGAATGAATCTTTCAGATGAAGTCATAGAGAGCATCATTGATAAGGTGCACTTGATTTGTTCACTTTTCACATACTAGTCTGGCTATGTATTTTCCCATGTAGAATCTTTCTATTCAATCATGATGAGCACCGTTTCCTTTTTCTGTCTGGCTATGTATTTTTCCATGTAGAATCTTTCTATTCAATCATGATGAGCACCATTTCCTTTTTCTGTTCTGTACACAAGATTTTGCTGATGTTGCGCTAAATGGAGGCCGTCTTTCATTAACATATCTGGCCCTTAATTGATCAAAGTTTTAAAGTTGATGTATACAGTATTTATTTTAATTGATACATTCAATATATTGTATTTGTTCTAATACCAAAGATAATGTAGTGGCTTGCAAATGGCTTTGGCTAAAGCTAATGGTACTACTTGTTTAGTTTTCATTGTTGATTTAGGTAATGTACTTTAGAGTCAAGTCATAGTGCCAATGCTTGCTATTAAAGCTGTTTTGCAAAAAGTTAGCTTTATACCAGTGCATTGTCGAACAAATGCTTCCTTAGCACATTGCACAAACTGACTGACCTGTTGTGCTCTAGATGTATTATTCTGTTAAAATTGTTTTCTTCTCTCGCTACAAGACTTTCGAGGAGGCGGACACAAAACATGATGGGAAAATTGACAAAGAAGAATGGCGTAATCTAGTTCTCAGGCATCCCTCTTTACTGAAGAACATGACACTCCAATACCTCAAGTAAGATATGCTAACTTGTTTGTACATACTTAACTCTATTTGCTTTTCACTTGATCATTTACATATGTCCCATCTGGAGCTGTCCTAACACTCCGTGAATGATATTATGAGCTTATGGTTTAGTTGATTGTTCTTGAATGAAGAATAGTAGGAACTATCTTTGAATTTTTTTTGTTAAATTACTCGTACGGTATCTCACAGAGCTGAGTGTTAAACAACACTTTTCTCATGAAGTAAAAAAAGAATGTTATAATGCTCAGATACTGAAAACTGGCAAACAGAATATGAAACGACACGGATTATTTAAATGATATTTTAATATAGTGGAGACTGGAGAGTATGCTGGCTCAGTGCATTGGTTCTTATATATGAAGAGTTCATTTAAATTCATGACTTATTACAATATGCCATATTTGTTGCTCAAGGCACATGCGATCATGAACGTGACAAGACTATTGGACTATTAAGTGCTAATGGTTCAGTTTCATCCAAGCCAGTATGTGGTAGTGTGCTAGATTCAAAGGGATATATTAAAGCAGCATATAGTCATCTGTTATCTTTTTCAGAATTTTTACTTTTCCTTGGAGGCATGAGAAAATAGTTTCCTTGCTTGAATTCAATCTATACCTTAACATTTCCATTCCTTCTGTTGTTCTTTGCCTACTCTATATTCACAGACTAATCATGTCAACTTTCGGCAGGGACATCACCACTACATTTCCAAGCTTTGTCTTCCATTCTCAGGTTGACGATACCTGAAATTCTGAGAATTTTTTTCCTGCAATGGAATATGAGAAGATAGTATTGAGTGTTTTTGTTAAGCTTTCCAATGACCTGTTGATGGTTCAGCAGATGCCATGGTGTTCCGAAGAATATTACATACTGGATTCGAGAAATCATATCTTTTCTTATTGTTAATAACATTTTTTCCTTGCTTTTACCCGGAATTCTGGCTGAAATCTTTCAGCGTGTTCGATGTATGTATGAAGTTTCTTTCCCCCCTTCGTTTTCCATTTTGCTTTCGGGTAGCTGGTAGTGGATCCAATTGTTTGAAGTTTCTGTTTTTGTGTACAAAGCTGGTGTTACCCTTCAGTGAAGTGTATTTTTTTGTGGGGAAGTTTTCTATTGTATATTGTAGATTACTTGAATGGAGCAGAACTGCCCTGCAGGTTGATTATGTTTGCCACAATTAGCTGATTTTCCCCCTAAGTGTAGACCTGTTTTTGTTGAATTTTTTGTACGGATAATCCATTTTTTATTCGAAAATACATAAATATACCCGCGACAAAATTTTTACAAAATAGTCTCGATCGCCCCCATTGGGCGACTTCTTCCTTTCGCCCAACCGACAAGCGACACAAAAGGAATATCTGAACCGTTGGCGATACTGCGAGTCGCCCTACCGTTGAGCGATTGAATCGCTCAATGGTTGAGCGATACAATTGCAGTCGCTCAATGGTTGAGCGACGCAATTGCGCTCAACGGTAAGGCGATCGCAATGGATATCCACCCACTCCGCCCACTACCCCTCATTCGCCAAACAACCACATTTCCCCATTCGCAGAGAGCCGAGAGAAGAAGAAGAGAGGAGGAGGAGGGAAGAAAAGAAGAGGAGAAGAGAAGGACGGGAAGAAAAGGAGGGGAGGAGAAGAGGAGGTGAAGGAGGAAGGAGTCCAAGCTATTCCATCGATTTGGATCCGGTATTTTCGTTAATTAGGTTGTATTTACACTATTATTTAGATGAAATATTAGTGTTAGTACAAATTGTAGATGTAGTATACATTTTGTAGTATGGAACATTTTGTAGTATAGAAATTTGACTACTCTTTTTAGTATAGAAAGTTTAGTTTAGTGTTGAACGATGATATTTGACACGTCGTAAATTTGAATCATACATGTAGGCGTACATCATTAATGGCGATTACTACATTGAGAGTGTATTATGGTGCTGGAATGATTCGTGAAGGTCCGAATGGTGTGGATTTGAGCGATTTTCCGCAAGTCACTCGTACTTCGGATGACGAGAATGCTCCAATGACGGATGTGCGGCATTGGTGACCCGAGTTTTCATTGGACCCCGAGGTGTGCGCGTCGTTGTGCAAGGGCTTTGGGCCGGTCTCCCACTCACATCGGATGGGAGTTGAAGACATTGGTGCGCTCGCCGTGGAAGGGCTTTGTGCAAGGGTGCCGCGCCGTGGATACGAGTGTGTCTGCTTGTGCAACCGTGCTCACTACAAGCAGTGCGCAAGCTCGCGCGTCCGCCTATGCTTCGGGAGGTGCTAGCGGCTCGGGCGGGCAGCACGATGGCGAGCGATGAAGTTGCTCATGATGAAGGCAATGCGGTACATGGAGGAGAGTTACACCGTCAAGCTATACAGGGGCTGGGCAAGCCGATGCGGTATATGGAGGAGAGTTAGAGCCGTCAAGCTCCGAGAGGAAGGCGGGCAAGGCGATGAAGGAGAGTATAATGAGTATATCGTGCGGCGAGATGGAATCGATGACCGGAGGGCATGGGATGAAGAGCAAGTCGTAGAGGGCGACGAGGAGGACAATTCCGATGATGAAGAAGTTCCTATCCCCGGGAATGGAACCGGTTTAATGCGGAGGTGTTTCGCATATGATGAGCATGAATCACCATGGGAGTATCATGAGACAAAGGTTGGTGCATCTTGTGTTTCTTGACAAGGAAGCGCTGCAGGATGCCATCAAGCTTTGGGCCCTTTCAATGCAACGGACATTTCGCGTCGTCAAATCAAGCCAGGAGCAGTACACTGTGAAGTGCGAGCAGGCTGGTTGTCCTTGGAGGGTGCACGCCCGGAGACCCAAGTATGACACTCACCGGATTGTGTCCAAGGTGGAGCCGCACTCCTGCGTCGAACCTTTGTCTTGGCGAGGCATCAAACTCGACGTCCGGATTATAGCCAATTTGATGTACGGGGAGATAGTGGAGAAAAAAGATGTTGCGGCAACACATATTGTGCTAGCTATTGAGAATAAATTCAAGTATAAGATTAGCTACGCGAAGGCGTGGCGTGCCAAGCAAAAGGCGTTGGAAAAACGTTTTGGCACTTTCGAGGCGGCGTACGACAACCTTCCTCGTATGCTTAAGGTGTTGCAACAAAGGAACCGTGCACGTACATCGCCGTGCACGAAGCCGTCCGTAAGTCCACCAGATTTGCGGTGTTGCGAGAGAGCATTGTTTGCATTTGGTGCTAGCATTGAAGCATTCAAGCACATGCCGATGATCTCGATAGATGGGACCTTCTTGATGAGCAAATACAAAGGGCAGCTCGACGCCATAGGCGTTGACGGTAACAATCAAATATTGCCGCCGCTATTGCATTTGTGGAGAGTGAGAATTATGAGAGTGGTGTGGTTTCTAAGACATGTGAAGACCGGAGTTGTAGGCACGGTACCGTGTGCGTAATCCATGATCGCCACGCCGGTATTATAAAGCGATACGAAAACTTCAAGAAGACCCTCGGAGAGCGTTCCTTGGCGGACATGAGGAACCGGTGGTGCGATCGTCACTTAGGGCAAACTTTTTCAAGCAATTCCGAAACAATCTTTGATGAAGCTATTCAAGAGGCTTGCTAGCGAGAACCAAAGAGAGAAAATTTGATGCTTTATGGGGTTCTTTGGATGAGCACACCAAGAAGAACGTCGACGAGAGGAGCAAGGGCGGTCACTCTGAGGCGGCACAACCGCAATGCTTGCCAAAGAATCGATGAGTCTAACCCAAGTGGTCCAAGAAGGAGGCGCGCGAAACATCAAGTGCTTCTCGCAGTGGATCGAGGGGAACCATTGGAGAAGTGGTCGTTGTTGCACGACACGGATGGCGCAAGGTGCGGAATAATGACAAGTAACCTTGCCGAGGTGTACAATTGGGTTCTCGGGGTCTCGTTCTCGGCCCCTTGTCGCCATCGTGGAAGGTGTTCTTCACAAAGACAATCCGCTACTTCAGGACGAGACGCGAGTGCCGCACTTCATGCGCCAATCCGGAGCCTCAGATTCGTCAAAAATTACTGCGTACATGGAGACGAAGGCACGAAGGCTCAATTGCACATGCATTGCATGGGCAACAGGAGCATCGTTTGAGGTGATACTCGTGTGAGCGGATTTGGGACATCTCGTTCACTTATTACTCACGAGGTATGCCTTGGAGATCATGCAAACAGACCTAGCTGCACATGCAACAAGCTTAAGTTGTTACACAGGCCATGCTCTCATGTCCTCGCTGCATGCGGAATCGCTACAAGCTTAAGAGAGAATCGCAAGCTTGGTGTGGGGAGCTCCGGGTTGAGCGGTGGGAAACTTCACCACTTTGGACATTTCAGCGAGGACACAGGTTCGGATATTAACATCTTGAAGGGTGGGAAGGGTCGGACAGAGCCGACGTATTAGAAATGACATGGACGAATCACAAGCTGGAACATCCGTGCACGTTGTAAGCGATGCGGTCGGGAGGGCACACGCCTAGACGATGCAATGCATGACTGATCGTGAGTTGGTGTTGTAATGCATGCTAAATTTAATGTACCATTTGTTAACCTTGTATGTTACATCCTTGTATGTTGTAATGGACTTATTCCGTGGACATCCGTGAAGTGCGAGTAGGTGGTATTTCATCCTTGTATGTTGTAATGGACATCCTTGTATGTTGTAATGGACTTATTCCTTGTATGTATGTTGTAACCTTGTATTTCATGCTCGGTATTGCTTAACACCGAAGTTTCAACGAAGGTCACACAAAATAAAGGCGTCACGCACTTATAACACGAAACAACACATACATTACACATACGAATTTATGAAAAGTAGTACACCCAACATTTTAATTCAACACACATCCTACCGCCACATGCCAAACGACACAAATTCTACATGCCAACACATGAACAAATACATGAACTAAAATACGACACAAGCATAACCCTCGTTACCTACATGCCAAACGAGCCTCGTGGCACCCACATGGAGAATTGCTGAGGGGCCGCTCGGACGTGGTGGCCGTCATGGTAGTGGCATGCACATATGCACTCGGGTTCGCGCAGCAACATGTGGGATCATAAGAGCTTCCTATATTCACGACCTCCTCGTTGCCCCTCGCGTTGCATCTGTTCGCGAGGTCGTTGTTCTCCTCGGTGAGACTCTCCATTCGGTACTCCAAGTCCCATATTCGAGCCCATAACGTATCCACATAACGATCAACATACCGTTCGTGAGGAGGGTCGATCCATGGGAGAAGTCGCATTTGGCCATCGCACAAAAATGACGGTAAACTTCGAGGGTCCATAAGCAATACAAAATGTAACATTACTAATTTGTACCGGAGCGTGAGCATCGAAGAAACGTCGCCGCCATCGTTCGGGAATCCAAGATCCGACGACCGCGTACTCATTGTGTCGCATTTCGCCACGGTGGTTGAGCACGGCTTGGTATCAATCGGCATCGCGGACCAAACATATCCCTCGTTTCTAAGGGAATGTCGTCCTTCGGTGACCCAAATCCCATCGCCCTCGACTTGGACATGGTATGTTTCACCACGAAAGAGAGGGTATACTTTGTTCGATTCACAATGTCATGCGACCCCAACCCCGCTACTTATAGCAAACAGGGGCAGCTTAATGCGGTGACCACCAAAAAAGAGGCTTTTGCTCGGGGACATGACAACACGCCTGACTTTTGCTCGGGGACATGACACAAGAGATCAGCTTTTGCTCGGTGAGATGACAAAAGAGGGCAGCTTTGCTCATGACATGAGAAAACGGGCAGCATATGCCGACTTTGCGATGATGACTGAGTAGGCCTTTAGCCTGCACACATATAGGGCGTAGGTCTTTAGCCTTTACAGGAGTAGGCCTGTGAGGCCTGCACACATATAGGGCGTAGGTCTTTAGCCTTTACAGAGTAGACCAGAGGCCTGCACACATATAGGCGTAGGTCTTTAGCCTTCTGAGGAGTAGACACAGAGGCCTGCACACATATAGGGCGTAGGTCTTTAGCCTTCTAGGCTTTGAATGGTCCAATCTCTGAAAAGGCTACAAACTATGAATTTATTACGAGATTATAGTCTCTGAAAAGCTGTATAGGGCCATTTATTGCTACACTGGAATCCGGGAAAGCGAAAAGATCCTCTCCTCTCCATGGACTATGCCCACGCACTGGATAACTCGCCTACATAAAGGCCTCTCTCCTATGTCTTCCATACCACATCTCCTCCTCAAGGCATCACAATACTACTACACAACAATGTCTTCTGGAGGTCCGACCCATTTGGAGTGCCGGAGTGGCATGGCGCCCGAAGTGCCATTGCGGTTTTAGGACGATGTTGGGAGTCGGATCGATCGAGTACAACGAGCCAAACACGCCGTAGGTTCTTCAAGTGTCCCGACACGGATGACGACTTCGTGGTAACGACCATAACTAAATCATTTCTTTTCCGTTATCGTTTTCAACTTGATCCATGACATCTACCATGCCACATAGGCTTGCGGGTTCATGGAATGGGTGGATCGGTGCCGCGGCATGGCCAAATAACCGGCGGTGGAGGTGGAAAACAAAGGACAATACCTTGTCAAGATGACTCGAGCTCGCGAGGTGGAACGCCGACGCGGCTTGAGCAAGAGCGCCGCGTGAGGGTGGACCAAATCCGTCTGAAGGGCAAGGAGGATGAGCTGCAAAGGAGGCGGGAGCAGCTAAGTCTGCGTGAAGCAGCCATCAAGCGTCAGGAGGAAGAGCTTCAAGCTCGTGAGGCAGCCCTCAAGTCCAAGAGTGACGGGAAGAAGGATGCGTGAGCCATCTTCAAAGCGCGACAAAAGGGGAAACAACCACGCTACACCCAGTAGACAAAATGTGGCGAGGAAAGTGGCCCCGGTCCACACAGTAGGTGGTACGAGCAGTTGGGTGGGTTAGTCGCATATCATGCTATATGTTATGCATGTAATAAAACTGTAAGCGGCATGTTACTCCCAATCAGTATTATGAAGTTTATTTCAATTCACATAAGGTTATTATCTCGTGTGTTCGCATTCAATGATTCAGATACCAAATCATGTAACAATAATTAACATACTAGTTTTCTTCGTACACTAATTCTTAGTAACATAAAAATATCACTTACCAATGTATATATCAAACGTTCTACTGATCAATTGTTCTTAAAAAAATTTCTCACAATTTTTAATGCACGTACAACATACAATAAACATAACCTTTTATTACAACTACACCATATTTTTCCAGTTTAAAACTACAAAATTGACAAAACTCGCAAAATCACGGGAGTGAGTAAAGTCGCCCTTCCATTGGGCGATGCACATAAGTCGCCCATCCATTGGCGATCGCATGGCGATCGCCAATGGTAAGCGACACGTGCGATCATTGCACGAACCAATGACGATATTGTGTCGCTTGCGGTTAGGCGAAAGGAAGAAGTCGCCCAATGGGGGCGACTGGAGACTATTTTTGTAAAAAATTTTGTCGCGGGTATATTTATGTATTTTCGAATAAAAAATGGATTATCCGTACAAAAAATTCTGTTTTTGTTAGTGTTGTGCTTAATGTTCGTGGACCGTGTATTGACGTGGGGGGGCACGACCTCTCCGGCTATTTGGATACACATTTGAAGGGTAATCAGGTTTCAAGTCAAACCGACGGCTCGGAGCCGTAGTGTTTTAAAGTTGTTTTGTTGCTTAGTGGGAGACTCCATGCTACTGAGCGAGTAAGTTGGGTTCGTCAAGTAGCCCGCGGCTTTAATACTTTTCAGTCACGTCGTTTCGTGGCGCTGCCGACCACGGTGACGAACATTGTTGGCAAAATCAAGTCGTGACACTTGGGTTCCTAGTTCCTGTCCCACCACCTACGTATCGAGATGGTAATTTCTGGAATTTTTTGTACGGATAATCCCTTTTTTATTGGAAAATACATAAATATACCCGCGAGAAATTATTTTACAAAAATAGTCTCCAGTCGCCACCCCATTGGGCGACTTCTGCCTTTCGCCCAACCGGGAAGCGACAAAATATCTGTCGCTCGATGATTAAGTGACTGCAAGTAGTCGCTTTCCTGTTAAGCGACTTTATAGTAGTCGCCCAATGGATGGGCGACTTATAAGCGTAGTCGCCCAATGGATGGGCGACTTTAGTCAATCCCCGTGAAATTTTAGAGTTTTGTCAATTTTGTAGTTTTAAACTGGAAAAAAATATGGTATAGTTGTAATAAAAGGTTATGTTTATTGTATATTGTAGGTGCATAAAAATTTTATGAAATTTTTTAAAGAACAATTGATCAGTAGAACGTTTGATATATACATTGGTAAGTGATATTTTTATGTTACTAAGAATTAGTGTACCAAGAGTATGTTAATATTGTTAAATGACTTGCTATCTGAATCATTGAATGCGAACACACGAGATAATAACCTTATGTGAATAGAAATAAACTTCATAACATGCCGCGTATAATTTTATTACATGCATAACATATAGCATGATATGCGACTAACCCACCCAATCGCTCGTAACATTTTGTCTCACGGGTGTAGCGTGGTTGTTTTCCCTTTTATCGCGCCTTGAAGATGGCTCCGCTGCATCCTTTTTCTGTCATTCTTGGACATGAGAGCTGCCTCCCGAGCTTGAAGCTCTTCCTCCCGACGCTTGATGGTCGCTTCACGCAGACTTAGCTGCTCCCGCCTCCTTTGCAGCTCATCCTCCTTGCCCTTCAGACGGATTTGGTCCACCCTCACGCGGCGCTCTTGCTCACGCCGCATCTGTCGTTCCACCTCGCGAGCCTGAGTCATCTTGATAAAGTATTGTCCTTTGTTTTCCACCTCCACTGCCTGGTTATGTGGCCATGTCGGCGACACCCGATCCACCCATTCGATGAACCTGCAAGCCTATGTGTGGCATGGTAGATGTCATGGATCAAGTTGAAAAACTACAACGAGAAACAAATGATTTAATTGTCGTCGTTACCATGAAATCGTCATCCAGGTTTGGACACTTGAAGAACCTACGGCCGTATTTGGCTCGCTCTTCTTGATCCGTCCAGACTCCCAACATCGCCCTAAAGCCGCAGCCGCACTTCGGCGCCATGCCACCGGCACTCCAAATGGGTCGGACCTCCAGAAGACATTGTTGTGTAGTAGTATTGTGAAGGCTTGAGGAGGAGATGTGGTATGGAAGACATAGGAGGCCTTTATATAGGCAGGTTATCTGGTGCAGTGGGCATAGCCAAAGAAATATCCCTATGTAGGCTTTTCAGAGCCTGTATCCTGTATTTATGAAACAACAAGGAAAGGTGACATGAAAACTCACTGGAAAGGATACATGCCTATGACGTGAACACTCATTTGTAAAGGCTACGACCTACGCCCTATTTTGTTGGTTTTCGTAGCGATAGGCTTTTCGAGTAGCAATAAATGTCCGTATGAAGGCTTTTGAGTAGCAATAAATGTTCCTATGTAGGCTTTTCAGAGTAGCAATAAATGTTCGTATGAAGGCTTTTGGATCGTAGTCTTTATGTAGGCAGTTTAGCTGGCATGTGTTGTCATCTGACTGAGCAAAGCTGCCCCGATTTGTCATATCACTGCGTAAAGCTGGCATGTGTTGTCATCTCACCGAGTAAAGCTGAGCGCTTTTGTCATGTCTCTGGGCAAAGCAGCCATCTTTTGTCCCGCCATTCGATATAAATAGCACGGTAGAGGTCCCATGAAGTTGTAGCCAGAAAACCCTGTAAATCGAACAAAGAACATACCATGGCGGAAGATGAGGGCCGATCGGATATGGGTCACATAAGGAAGACCTTCCTTGGAAAGGAGGAGATGTTCGGACCACGCATCGCTTGGTACCAAGCGGCGTGCGCAACCGGCGTGGCGAAATGCGGACACAATGAGTACGTGGTCGTGCGAGTCTGGAAGGGCGAACGATGGCGGCGCCGTTTCTTCCGATGCCCATGCTCCGGGGTACAAATTACAAATAGTACATTTTTATTGCTTATGGACCCTCCATGTTTATCGTCATTTTTCGCAGATGGCGAAATGCGACTTCTCCATTGGATCGACCCTCCTCATGAACGGTATATTGACCGTTATGTGGGTACTTTATGGGACCGAATAATGGACTTGGAGTACCGAATGGAGACTCTCAATGAGGAGAACAATGAGCTCCGCCAACAGATGCAACGCGAGAGGGGAAATGAGGAGGTTGTCAACATAGGAAGCTCTTATGATCCCACATGTTGCTGCACGAACCCGAGCTGCATATGTGCGTGCCACTACCACGATGGCCAGCCCCGTCCGAGGCGGCCCCCTCAGCAGTTCTCCATGTGGGTGTCACGAGGCTCGTTTGGCATGTAGGGTGCAATGTATGTTTTGGGTGTAGAACTTTCCATAAATTCTGTCTGTATGTGCAATGTATGTGTTGTTTCGTGTTGTAAGTGCATGACGCCTTCATTTTCTGTGACCTTCATATTCTGTGCCCTCTTTCCATTTTCTGTGACCTTCATATTCTGTGCCCTCTTTCCATAACGATGTAATGTGCAATGTTGTTAAGCATGTGATGAATTGGTTGTTATGTACGTGGAGTTGTTATCACAAGGCAACAAAAAATTGCAATACTTAAATGGTACATACTTAAATGACATTGTAAATAAGTGCATTACGAAAAGGGATGTAACATACAAGGTTTACAAATGGTACATGAAATTTAGCATGCATTACAACACCAACTCATCGATCCGGACATGCATTGCATCGTCTAGTGTGTGCCCCTCGACCGCATCGCCCACAACGTGCACCGGATGTTCCGACTTGTGATTCGTCCATGTCATTTCTAATACGTCGGCTCTGTCGCCGACCCTTCCCACCCTTTAGCATGTTAATATCCGAACCCGTGTCCTCGCTGAAATGTCCAAAGTGGTGAAGTTTCCCACCGCCTGAACCCGGAGCTCCCACACCAAGCTTGCGTATTGTCTCCTTAAAAGTACTCGGACACGAAGTTGGAAGGATCCATGCCCACGGTTCCGCATGCAGCGAGGACATGAGAGCATGGCACGTGTAACAATTTAAGCTTGTTGCATGTGCGATTAGGTTCGTTTGCATGATCTCCAAGGCATACCTCGTGAGTAATAAGTGAACGAGATGTCCCAAATCCGGCTCTATCACGGAGTATCACCTCGAAACGATGCTCCCTGTTGCCCATGACATGCACTGTGTGCAATTGACCCTTTGTGCCTTCGTCTCCATGTACGTGGTAATTTTTGACGAATACGGGGCTCGGGATTGGCGCATGAAGTCGCGGCACTCGCGTCTCTCCCCGAAGTAGCGGATTGTCTTTGTGAAGAACACCTTCCACGATGGCGACGAGGTGTGAGAACGAGACCCCGAGAACCCAATTGTACACCTCGGCAACGTTACTTGTCATTATTCCGTACCTTGCGCCATCCGTGTCGTGCAACAACGACCACTTCTCCAATGGTTCCTCCTCGATCCACTGCGAGAAGCACTTGATGTTTCGCGCGCTCCTCCTTCTTGGACCACTTGGATTAGACTCATCGATTGCTGCCAAGCATTGCGGTTGTGCCGCCCCAGGAATGACCGGCCCCTTGCTCCTCTCGTCGACGTTCTTCCTGGTGTGCTCATCCAACAACCCCCATAAAGCATCAAATTTTCTTTCTTTGGTTCTCGCTTAGCCACCTCTTGAATAGCTTCATCAAAGATTGTTTCGGAATTGTTTGAAAAAGTTTGCCCCTAAGTGACGCATCGCACCACCGGTTCCTCATGTCCGGCCAAGGAACGCTCTCTCGGGGTCTTCTTGAAGTTTCAGTATCGCCTTTATAATCCCGCGTGGCGATCATGGATTACGCACACACCGGGCGGCCGCCTACAACTCCAGCCTTCACATGTCCGAGAAACCACGGCCACTCTCATAATTCTCGCTCTCCACAAATGCAATAGCCGGCAATATTTGATTGTTACCGTCAACGCCTATGGCCGTCGGGAGCGCCCTTTGTATTTGCTGTCAAGAAGGTCCCATCTACAGAGATCACTAGCAAGCATGTGCTTGAATGCTTCAATGCTAGCACCAAATGCAAACAATGCTCTGCAACACCGCAAATCCGGTGGACTTATGGACGGCTTCTGCGTACGCGGCGATGTACGTGCGGGTTCCTTTGTTGCAACACCTTAAGCATACGAGGAAGGTTGTCGTGCGCGCCTCGAAAGTGCCAAAACGTTTTCCAACGCATTTTGCTTGGCACGCCACGCCCGCGTAGCTAATCTTATACTTGAATTTATTCTCGATAGCTACCACAATATGCGTTGCGCAATATCTCTCTTCTCCACTATCTCCCATACATCAAATTGGCTATAAAACCGGACGTCAGTAACGATGCCTCGCCAAGACGGTGTTAGAATGCGAGTGCGACTCCACCTTGGACACAATCCGGTGAGTGTCATACTTCGGTCTACGTCGTGCACCCTCCAAGGACAACCAGCTGCTCGCACTTCACGGTGTATCGCTCCCGCTTGATTTGACGACGCGAAATGTCCGTTGCATTGAGAGGGCCCAAAGCTTGATGGCATCCCTGGCGCTTCCTTGTCAAACAAACGTAGCATGCACCGAATCTCGTCTCATGATACTCCCATGGTGATTCATGTTCATCATGGCGAAACACCCTCCGCATTAAACCGGTTCTATTCACGGGGATAGGAACTTCTTCATCATCCGAACTATCCTCCTCGTCATCCTCTACACTTGCTCTTCATCACATGCCCTCCGGTCATCGATTCCATCTGCCGCACGATATACTCATTATGCTCTCCTTCATCCGCTTGCCCGATTCCGTCTCTATAGCTTGACGGTGTAACTCTCCTCCATGTACCGCATTGCCTTCATCACGAGCAACTTCATCAGCTCCACCAACGTGCGGCCCGCCCGAGCTGCTAGCACCTCCCGAAGCATAGGCGGACGCACGAGCTTGCTTGCATTGCTTGTAGTGAGCACGGTTGCACAAGCGAGACACACTCGTATCCACGGCGCCGCACCCTTGCACAAATCCCTTCCACGGTGAGCGCACCAATGTCTTCAACTCCCATCGATGTCGGTGGGAGACCGGCTCAAAGCCCTTGCACAACGACGCACACCTCGGGGTCCAATGAAAACTCTCGGTCACCAATGCCGCACATCCGTCATTCCAAAGCATTCTCGTCATCGGGAAGTACGAGAGTGACTTGCGGAAAATCGCTTAAATCCACACCATTCAGACCTTCACGAATCATTCCAGCACCATAATACACTCTCAATGTAGTACTGGCCATTAATGATGTAGACCTACATGTACGATTGAAATTTACGACATGTCAAATAACATCGTTCAACACTAAACTAAACTTTCCATACTAAAAAGGGTAGTCAAATTTCTATACTACAAAATTATACTACATCTACAATTTTTACTAACACCAATATTTCATCTAAACAATAGTGTAAATACAACTTAATTAACAAAAATACCTGGATCCAAATCGATGGAATAGCTTGGACTCCTTCTTCCGCCTCACCTCCTCCTTCAACCTGTCCTCCTCTCCTTCTCTTCTCCCTCTCCTCCTTTTCTTCCCTCTTCCTCTTTTCTCCCCTTCCTCCTCTCTTCTTCTCTCTGGCTCTCTGCGCAGAATGGGGGAAATGAGGGAAAAGTGGTTGCTAGTGGGTGGCAGGCGGTGGAATAAGTGGTATCCACTCCTGTCGCCCTACGGTTGAGCGATCGCAATTTCGATCGCTCAACCATACAATGACTGAAATTACGGTCGCTCAACCGTAGAGCGACTGCATAAGTCGCCCAACGGTTCACACATTTCCTAACTGTCGCTTCCCGGTTGGGCGAAAAGCAGAAGTCGCCCAATGGGGCGGCGAGTGGAGACTATTTTTGTAAAAAAATTTCTCGCGGGTATATTTATGTATTTTCGAATAAAAAAGGGATTATCCGTACAAAAAATTCGTAATTTCTGGACGTACAACAGTTTGGTCACATGATTTACGTACTGTCTTTATAGATCGCACAAATGAAGGGGGCGTTTATATTGGTTTTTGTTGATAGTTTTACTTTGGTTTATAAATAGTAATAGTTTATAGAAAAATACTTATGTGCGATTTTGACTAATATAAATAAATTCATTATAGTATATACTATAATCGACTAGAAGACCCTGCCTTAAAAAGATATATTATTTGAAAACTAAGTAATATAAAAAAATATTTACTGTAAAAAATAATTTTTAGAATTTTAGAAGCCAGCACGAACAGAATGAAAGCTAATCTATGGCTAAAGCTATATGACTGAAGCTGTGGGCCTGTGGCTTAGCGTAAGCTAGCTCTAGCTCTGCATCTTATTCCATTTGTCCTCAAGCGCAAGTCAACGAGCTTAGGTCACTGCCTCTCGTCGTCAAGGGACATAGATAATATCACAATACCGCTGGAACTGGAGGCCATTGAAGTAGTGATGTAGCTAACCTTTTTCATTCTATAGATTTTTACAAAATACTTAATTAATAATAATATTTATCTATAAGTTCATAAAATTCTAAAGATTTTATAATAGTTGATCCTATAAATTTTAAGACCTGGCTACGTCACTGGAGCATGCTTGATCGAAATCCCCGTGCACTTCTTATACAACTCTAATGATTTTTTTATATATATACACCTCAAATGTTTACAATTAAAACATGTAATTTTATTTCTTATACAATTGTAATAGCTCTATATCTATAACTGTTTTTTTGCACCATTATAATCTGAGTCTACTACAATCGGCAGCATAGATATTTCTCTTTGCCATCTAATTAACATTGGTGATTTCTAATCCTCAAGAGCGAAAACATGATTGCCTCGTTTTCTATCGTTCTAATAATAGATGGTATCACGTGCTAAACTTTAGCATTATCCGGTTAATCAGCCCATCAATTGAGAGTTCTATATACAGGTCCTATTAGGGCCTATTTAGTTTGCCTTTTAAAAAAAATTAAAGCCTTAAGTTGCATTTACATTGCTATAGCTTTCTAAAATCACTTTTCATGTACAATTTCTAGTTATATTGTTGATAGCCCAATATATACATTTTAGAAGTGTAACAAATTAAGGGTTTTATATTACGGTTATTTTAAAAAAAAGTGTTCTACTGTGATGAGTAAAATCCTCTGTAACTCAGCATCATAATTCGTAACATAGCATGCATGCACGTACGTACAGCGCTGCAACGCAAAAAACAGGCCCTCAAGAGTCGAAGCATGCAGGCTGCAGCAGTCGCCGCTAGGACATGCGTGGTGCTTCAGCCTCCTCACACCAGTCTCCCACTCGTCGATCGACGGTGTTACTTAACCCTGCTCATTTCGATTTTACCTTTTAATTTATTTTTTACTATTTATAAATCCTATTTTTCTGGTTTTTTTAGCTTTTTTTTGTTGGTTTTTTTATTCGTTTGTATTATCCGTGATAGGCTAACTTATTTTTTCTATTTTTAATTTTTTTAAATTTATTTACGCTAAATAAGTCACCATCAGCTACAGTAAAATTTTAGCCGGCTACATCCCAATTTTAGCCATAAGCCAACTTATTTCAATCTAACCGAGCGGTACCGTAGACATTTAGGCTTTATTTAGGAGGCCTACTTTCAGTCAGGATTCATATAAATGAATCAGAATTTTAAACTAATATATATCCTGGCTTATTTACATAAATTCTGATGGAGAATGAGCCTTCCAAACTAGCTCTTAAGGAGCTGCGCGCAAAAACTTTTCATGCCTATGTGATGTATGTGTCGTATAAATTGTATGTGCATTTTTAGCTGGATTAATCGATCAGATGCAATTCCATATCGAAATTTATACATATATAATTATTTTCTGAAGTTTTTGATGTAAAAGTTTTCATACCACAATCTATGTATGCTATATTTAATTTTCCCGTGTTTCCTCAGCTCATTCCTCAAGTGGGAGAGTGCCATCCTACATATTTTTCTCATCCTTTTTTCTTTAGGAAGAGACATTTTTGTCATCAAAAAAGTTTTTACACTGACATTGTCGCACTGCTAGGTTTAATCTTTTTACTCTTATGGTTTTTCATAATTGGCGATGGCGATGAAATTAATTGAGCAGGAAGATCGAGTGTGCGTGCATGAACAATAATATTTGTTATCGTTTTTCCAAATTTTTTTTGCTATATATGGCTAGCCTGCTATTGCTAGTAGCTTTAGCAAGGAAACCTGATTAGTCCGTTACATATCAATCATGAAAATAATTTTGATCAACACCAAATCAACATGAAAAATCTTGAAAAAATGATTATGTAGTCTATCAATTTGTCTACGGAATATTGTAGCATCCTTTTAAATTTCTGCTTCAAAATCAAATTATATATGTTTGAGGAAACAAAAAAAGGGCCATGAATAGTAACATTTGTCCTGTTCTTTTCCCATTTTCCTTTTGAGTACCATTTGGCAGAATTTTCTCCTCTTTTACTTTCAACATATATAGATTGAGTTTGAATTTGAAATTGTATACACAGGTAAAGTAAACTGCAAAGTACATCTGCATTTTTTTGAAACATTGCACCAAAATTAGTTGGTCCAATTTGGTTTCTTGAATTTGAAACTTGAGTTCCATGATCGCACCAAAATTAGTTGGTCCAATTTGGTTTCTTGAATTTGAAACTTGAGTTCTTTTTCATAATTTATTCTTTGGGATCTAAGCAACAAGAAAAAAATATAATTAAGTATTTGAATAGAAGAAGGGATTAAAATGGGCGTTTTGGGGGTTCGTTGAACAAGACCCATTTCTTGAAATCGGAACCATGCCGGTTTTAGTTACCGGCTGTTTCTCGGCGATTTCAGAACCTGGTTTAGTAGATACTTCCAGCTATTATTGTACTTCGTCTTGGTTTTACATACAATCCCTAAATTCTATAAGTTTAGATACAGTGACCAGCAGCTAATTGATTGGAGCAATAATCAATCACACAAACATATGCTTGAGCTAATTAGACTTCTATTAGTAAGTACCACAACAACATTAAAAAAACCACATATGTAGAAATATATATGATGTAGATAGAGTTCTTGTATTGGTTGTAGCAAACAAGCTAGTGTGTAAATAGCAGGTTACAACATGCGTTATTCATTACATGGAACCAAAATAACTCGATCAAGTAAATTCATGTCAAATATCTCAAACCATACAAATTAACCCTTAAACATACATACATATCATATATATATCTGTACTCATCGCTGTGTCTACGTGACTACTTAATCTGCCCATGCATATGCATGCATGTATCTTATTGAAAACTAAAACCAACGACACACATATATTCTTATACATATATGTAGATGCTATATATAGGCGCATGCACCTTTATATTTTCAAGCTAGATAGCTTTATGCTTGGGGTATTTTGAGATTGAGTCACACATATATTAAGTTCAAGCAGAGCCATATATCGATCGCTAGCTGCTCGATCTCTCAAGATTAGCGAAAATGGATCAATGATGGATGTTGGGGTCGTTCGTATAATTGGAATGTTCAGAGCTCTTCGACACCGTACTCGCCGTCGGCGTTCCCACCAACCGTCGGCCACCGTGTTCACCGACCAACGCCGCCGTGTCTGTGTCGTGCAGTGGCCTCGTCGCCACAGCACCGAGGCCTCTGGCTGACATGATCACAAGAATTGCTACCACCAAGGCGCAGAGAAACTTGAGCAACCCCATGCTAGCTTAGCTTGTAGTTCTCTTCTCTAAACTTGTATATGTGTAGGAAAAAAATTTGTGTGCTTGTTTGTGTAGCAAGCTAGGGATCGATCTCTGTAGTGAGATGGAGCGCAAGATCTTGCCTACCTTTCTCGTGTGGTGCAATGAGATAACTTGCCGTAAGAATGCATGCAAATATATAGAGATGAACCACCTGTGTACGTGTCATGTTGTGTACAGTAGTGGGAATTTGTCGAGAAAATACATATGTTGGAAAAGATCGATCGATGACGTATAGTCTTGATGGGGTCGGGTCCAAGTCTTGTGTTAACGTTACACACGTTCCAACAGCTTTATTTACTGCTTTAATTAGTTAGGAACTAACTAATTAACTTCCATCTGTGTTTGATCAGTACTTGTTTTTTCTTGTCATTCAATCGTACATACTAGCTAGTATTATCGGTGTTGACTAGCAGACGTTTCGCTGCTGGTTCCTGCTAGCTTTTGTTGCAGGCTCGAAAAGCTTCTTGATACCCTTTTTACCTCGCAAATTAAGCAGCTTAGTTTCGATTCCTTGCTATAAACAGGTCTGTACATGTATAACAACGACTTGCGAAAAGCATACGCCTGCGCTTTTGGCTAATCACACATGAGCCACGAGCTTAATTGTTTATCATTTAGCTTCAGCTGGGAATCTCTAATCTCATGATGCTTGTCGAGCTTTTGCATGCCGATTTGCCATGCATTTCAGTGCGTACTGTTGCTTCCACACGTACGGTCGACATGAGAAAGGATTGCTTCGAATTATGCACTAGCTTTTGTTGGTTCCAAAACTTAGTTACTTTATATATGTCAAGCAGTACAGATCGACTAGCAATTGCGTGGAACATGCAAGCATGCATATTTGACCTATCAAATGTTGGTGCACTGGATAGGTTTCGTGTGCATCAAGAAGGATGAGTTACTGGCGTTCGTATGGATTTTTGTTTAGAGTAGTTTAAAGTTAGTATAAATATTTAGTTTTTCAAAATGATTTTTTTACTTCTTTAACTCTCATTCTACGCATGCATCTCTTTTAGCTTATTGAATAGGTTTTGTGCACATGAAGAAGGATAAGTTACTTATTGGCACTCGTGTTAGTTTCTGTTTGGAGAAGGCAGAAGTCACTATGAATACCTAGTTTCTCGAAACAGGTTTTTTACTCCTCTAACTCCTGCCTTGCATATGCATCTATTCTTTATTTTTCCTACCGTTTGTGTTTTTATTCTAAAAATCATTTCTTTCAGCTATTAATATTTATTTTCATCTAAAAGACATCAACGCAGCCAATACGAATACCTTAGAGCTTATAAGTTGCAAAAGAAAAACTTTGAGCTTATAAAAAACATCCTCCACAATGCTAATTAAGGATTATTTAAGTTGGGGACATACGATTGATACAAACAAGGGAACATATCAGGTGGAAACCGCTATTTGATGGCAGAATGCAATAGATGGCGGGAAAAGTGTGTGCAAAATGCCTACATACATATATACCATATATGCATACGCCAACACTCTATTAATTTCCAACACTATTTTCTTTCAAAAAAATAGCAGTACAAAGCACCCGTCACTCTGAGATGAATGCTTGTCAATTTTGGAAAGGGGTGCTCTGGCTGCTAAGGCTATAAAATTTGGGTATAGATGGATGGTTGGAGACGGGAGGAAAATTAGGTTTTGGAAAGGCATTTGGCTAGGAACCTCTCCTCTAGCTGTCCAATTCTGGGACCTATATGTTATTGACAATGAGAAGGGAAAAACTATTCATGAGATTTTGGATGGGTCAGGTTAAATGCTCATTTAGGAGTTCATTCTCTGAGGAGATGATGTTAAGGTGGTATGAGTAAATGAGTTGGAAAATGCTATCCAGCATATTGTTTTAACTGAGGAAAATGATGCTCTGATTTGGCATTATGAAAGTAATGGGGTTTACTCTTCAAAATCTTTGCATGTTATTATTAACTTCAATTTATATCCCTGCAATTTGGAATTTGAAAGTTCCTCCTAGAGTTCATTTCTTTTTTATGGCGCTCTCGTAATAAATTGATGACTAAAGATAATCTTGCCAAAAGGAATATTCATCAGCATCTGAGCTGTGCTCTTGTGCAGAAAATGAAAATTTTAATCATCTTTTGTTTGATTGTGTGGTGGCTAAGGTTATTTGGTCTCAAATTTCTGATATATTTCAATTACACATTGGTTCTATTTACGAGTACATAGCTAAATTTTGGATTAACAATAAGAAGTACAAAGTGATGAGACATCTGAAGGAAGAAGCTATAGGAGATGTTGTGGCTACAGATGAGACGAAACAGCAGAGGGGGACTAGAAGAGGAGAATCAACGGAGAGAGACGATATGTGGGAAATGAGTGATCCTGTTCCCTCATGCCCCTTTTGGGGTTTATATACATGAGGGCATCTGTAGTGTATGAAAATAGAGGGTTTTAAGCCACCTTAAGGTCAACCTTATACATTACAGGGGTGATCTTAAGCAGGCTATAAGCAAAAAAGGTTTAAGACTGGTCCTCAAGTTAAAGACCTGGCCACATGCATTAAAATACAATTTTTCTTTATCTGCCGAGTGGGACCGTCTTAAAGCCCCTTGGATTATATACACTATGGAGTCAGCCTTAAAGTTTAGATGGGACCCACTTTAAGACCCCTTGAGTTATATACACTATGGATGCCCTGAGTGGGGCAGGATGGAAAATTACCATTCTACTCCTTAATAATTACATAAAGTAGAGGTACATTGGTACATTCCTTTATACTATTAGGCCTATTACATATTGGGCCAGTTGCGAGGCCCAGTCACGGAGGGTTGTGTCACCCCTATGACAAGAGAAGAGATTGGAATGAAGAAAAGAGGAAGATAGAAGCGAAGAAATGGGGTGGGTTCTTTAGCACTTATGGCCTGTAGTTTTTGGCTTATGCTACAATACCTAGCTTTTAAACGGTGCGTTTTTTAAGGCGGGGTCTACAGATAAATTGTAGTACAAACTATACTGACCAAAATCGCATACGACTATTTCGCTCTACGTACTGCCTCTCGCGAACAGTTCGGAATTCAAAAATTTTAGCTATAAAATACAGTCCAAAAAACATACCCATGATCTCCATGAAGATAACAATATAAATCCAGGAGAGGAATATATGGAGAACTTGTCATGTTTGTTATGTATCAATAATGTTTGAGATGTTAACCAAGATCTAGAAATGAGGAAAAAAAAGAAATGGGGGTGTACAAGGCAGCTCAAAACGGCTTAAAGCTTTGTCCTTTTGCTGCGGGATGAAATTGTATTATAACGGCTATTTTTTTCTGAAAAATAAGAAAAAATAGAAAATTTTGAGAAAAACCATTGAATCATCATGGTCGATGCAAAGGAATATGAAAAAAATAAAATAAAAAAGTAAAAAAACCAAAATAAACTAAAATTAGAAACCAATGCGTTTTAAGTGGTTTCTGATTTAAATAAGCTGAAAGCTAAAAAAAACTAGGAACTGAAGCCGTCCGAAGCGGGCCTTTGCTATGTACGGAGCTAAAACTGTGAGGCTCGGTTTCAATAAATATTGGAGCAGGGGCATCGGTTGAGATGTCCTGTTCAACTCAAAAAACACCCGTCCCAAAAAAATATGGAAAGGGATAATATTTAGGGTGCATTTGCACTAGAGTTTTTCAAATGCTTCTCTGTGCCGAGCTTAGAGCCAGGCTAAGTTTAGGACTGACCTCAAAGTTTTCGTTAGGCTCGAGCACGGCCGCCCCGACATACCTGGAGCCCAAAGCCAGCCCGAGTCAAAAAAAAAAAAACCATGATAAAAGTATATTTATTAGTTTTTAGTTTATAATGATTTTGGATGAATAAAATGCACAAATATATATTGAAAATTATACTATTTAATTAAATATCAGGTCCAGCCGCGCTCAACCACGCAGACCTTGGAGAGCTCGATATATAGGCTTGGCCAGGCAGGGCTAAACTCAAACTTGGAAAACTAGATGGCTCGTACTTGGATGGGTTGCCTACAAATATCTCTAGGCCCATTTGAAACGCATGAATTTTATAGAAATTTTACAGTAAATAATTCAATTCTCACGGGTATTGAAAAAAGTTTCTATGTTCCGAATAGGGTTTTAATGTACATGTATTAGGTTAATTCACTCATAAATATGTGTTGTGGACATAGCAAAAGTTCCAGCACCTTGGTTACGTTGGAATGGATCTATTCTTGGGGAATTGCATCACTGCACACAGAAATGAAGAAGTAGAATATCTGTATAGAGAACTCGAACCATATGAGAAATTTCAAGATAATATTATGATGAATCATTATAAATTTTATAGAGTGTGTATTTGTTTCTGCAAAGATTACATCATTTGACTATTCCTCTTAAACAAACCAGTCGAAATTCGTAGCCCTCCAATCTAAATCAAACACCCATAGTTCTCTTCATCATCGTCTTCTTATGATCAAGGTGGAGGTATCCATCACCGCTTCAACCAGATACAGTTGAGACCAAATACTCAAATCCTAAATCACTGATACAGCACCACATCATTGCTCATGCGGCACCTCACTGGCACCCGTGAGGGTAGCCAAAGTTGTATCGCACCCTCCTCATCCTCTCGTGCGCTTCCTCCTCATCCTCCTTGCGCACCATCGCCTCGATAGCGTCCTCCCTCATGCCTCCTTCTCCTTTCCTTGTCATCATTTTTGGCAACAGGTGTCAGCCTCTCTAACACATCTTCTTAATATAAGAAAAAGAAAGAGGCATCGATGATGGGGTGTTGGACAAGGGTCAATCGATGGTGGTAAGCTGATTTAGGTGGAGCTGGTGGCACTTGTATGTATTTAATTTTATGCTGAGGCAAAGCCAATTTTGTTTGAAATAGTGTTTGCATGCGTTTGGCCTCATTGGAGACGGAGAAGACGGTCAGGTGGCACACCATCGTGGTAGATGAATAGCAATTCCAATTGAAAAAAAATGAGACCTAGGCGCTTCTTCGTCGATCCGAGGCGTTGATTTGCGATCGGATGGCTCGAGAGGTAGTGAGGCATGCATCCGGGCATCCGGATCCGGCTGCGGTCTCACGAACGACTGCAACTGACCTCAACCTCGCGAACCCGCGATTTCCGCCGCCGGTCTTCCTCTCCCGCCCTACTAAGAGCCGCCGCCGCCGCCTTCTCTGCCTCACTATCCTGAGACTATCTCTTCTCGATGCTCCGGATCGCCTCTCGCTCGGTGAGACTAGAACTTTTCGATTCCTGCCAAAATTTTCAGCCTTTCCCAAGAATCCCCTCCAAATTTGCAGCTTTTCCATGCCCATTTGACCGTATGGCTCCAAGAATCCGAAAAATCAGCGTATTTTCTCTAGATTTGCGTTTCACTAGTTCTTTTTCCCCCTAGGGCTTGCTTGGTGGTAGGAGATGCTACAGCGCCGCCGCGAAGGGCGCCCCCTCGATCGCCGGCGTAGGCGACATCATCGCCGTAGCCTCCGGGAAAGGCGGCGTCGGCAAGTCCACCACTGCTGGTTCTCTTTTGTTCTCCTGTTATTTTCAAATTTATTAGTGCAGAAAGTTGAACGGACTGGGCATTAGGATTCGGGAATTCAGTCTAAAAAAAGAAGATTTGGTAATTCACATTGAAGTAGAAATGGTGCTACACTTAAGATATTTCCCATTAGCTATCTTGAAGTAGAAATGGTGCTAGACTTCCCCTAGACTTATGATATTGTCGATTAAGTGCCTGATTTGAGGGGCTTGGGCAGCTTGATGCCAATGGTTTAGGAGCATAATTTCTGCTTTTACATCCAATGTAGTGGCAAGAAGGTTAACGATTGTCATGGTCCTTAAATTGGTAGTCGATGCTCACTGGTGTGAACCAAACTTGTGCTCGATCGAGTTGAACTGAATTAAGTTGGTAGACTTAAGGTGCTCACGCAGAAACAGAGTGGCATGTTGCTTGTTACATCAGAATTTCCCCTTAGTCTTGCTACTTGTTTTCTTGCAGTTAACATTGCTGTAGCACTTGCCAAGGAGTTTCAGCTTAAGGTCGGTTTGCTTGATGCTGACATATATGGACCATCCATTCCCACAATGATGAATCTCCATGCGAAGCCTGAAGTAAGTGAAGGTATCAGCTATATCTCTCTCAACACACGCAACAAAGTATTTTTTCCCTAAAAACTTAAATGCTACTATGCTTAGGCTTAGCTAGTATTTTAAGTTGTTCTGCTTCGAGCTTTGATGTTTTGTTTTTGTAATGATACTGTTGTGTATTCTAACAAATAAATGTGTATGGTTTTGTTCAGTTTTCATGCATAATTTTGATTTATCTGAATTGAAGTATAACAGAGAAATTGAATAAATGTTGACTAAATACAACTTTATTGCAGTAAAAATACAAGTCAAAACTCTATGCTGAAAGCACCGAAGAGAAGTCTGTTTTGAAAAAGTTGTGATTACTTATTGCCATGCAATCTCTTTGTTCACAGTTCTTACTAAACCAGTAAAGCTAGATAGCCTCTGCATGTTCAAATATGGAATAGTGTTTAAAACAAATTATCAAGAGAATAACACCAAGCTGTGTCAATGTTTCTTTACTAAATAGCGCTTTGGTTTGCTATCAAATCTGTGTGATGAACTAAACTCCAGGCTGTCTGAAATTGCGATAAAAGCATTTTGTTTTGATCACAATTTAAACTATGCAGTACCTGAATGGAGTTGAGTAGAGCTAGTTGAATGTGTAATTCCACAATATTCTTCAAACCCTAATTAACATGCCATGGTTGGCCTTTTATTATCCCTACCCTATCACTAATGATTTTATGGATACTAACATGCCTATATTACCAGAATTTTTTTATTGCATTGCAAATATTCTTACCTGCCATTTTTGCATATGTTTTCCATGTGTCCGTTGGTCGACTGTAATTATCTCCTTTTCTAACAGCCATGAAGATGATTCCAGTTGAGAACCATGGAGTGCGATGTATGTCCATTGGGTTTCTTGTAGAAAAAGATGCACCAATTGTTTGGAGAGGTCCTATGGTTTGTTTTTTTTGGTTGCATGTGCTTCTTTTACCTTCGCACTTGAAGTGTCTATATCCTTATCGGGCATGCATTATCGTGTAAAAATTAATTTTTCTACTGTTTTGCTATCCTTAGTAAATGTAAAAAACATCTACAGAAGGGTACAAGCATGCATATTACTGTAGAAATATACATTGGAAATATGGAGCATTGTTATTTTATTGAAACAAGCACAACCCCATACACTTGTTATTGCAATATGGGTTGCTTTCTACAATTCTTGAATCTTTGAGACAACAACACTGGTCTGGGGTTAGGATTAGAAAGGGCTGGTGGATGTGGACATTTTCTTACTTTTTCATTCCACACAGTAGGTGTTTTATAATCTAATTTTGAAGTTATCCGTTATTACAACTGGAAATTCTTATGTTGCACTTTATTTAAATCCATAGTAATAGTATCTAATGAATTGGTATTTGCTATCTCAGAAATGTGTTGGTCATAGAAAGTCCTTGTTTACTTAGAAAATAATATTTTTTCGTACTTCCTTTTTGGTGTATTGTTTGGCAAAATCTATTTTCCTAATATTATAACTTTTCTTGGTATCAGGTAATGAGTGCTCTTGAAAAGTTGACAAGGGGAGTAACCTGGGGCAATCTTGATATTCTTGTTGTTGATATGCCCCCGGGCACTGGTGATGCTCAACTATCAATGTCCCAAAGGCTTCAGTTATCTGGTATTTATATGTCTTCCTAAGAAGCTTTGAATGTGGGTTTGATACAGTTTTTTGAGTATTTGTTTTACATGTTGTTTATGCAGGTGCTTTAATTGTTTCAACTCCTCAAGATATTGCTCTAATCGATGCTAGAAGAGGAGCAAACATGTTTCGTAAAGTTCAAGTTCCTGTACAGTCTATTTGACTTACATTTTGTGATTTTTGTATGTCTTAGTTTCTTTAACTGCTTGAGTATTTGACTAGTTGCATAGCTATTCTTGTGAATCCAATGACAGAAGGCATCTATCATTTTACGACTGAAAATTAATTAGTTTATTTGTTGCCTATACCACTCTCCAATACTACTCCTAGTCTTCCCAGCACAACTCGGTGGGTATTTTTGCAGATTCTGGGGTTAGTAGAGAACATGAGTTGCTTCAAGTGTCCAAAATGTGGTGAAAAGTCTTACATTTTTGGGGAAGGTGGAGCTCAGAGAACCGCGGAGGAGATGGATATGAAATTACTTGGTGAGGTCGGTGAAATTCGTCACAATTTATTAGAATTGGCATGAACTTATTCAGTTACAACAATTACCTTATACCTAGTGTCTTTTTTCTCTGAGGAAATTTCAAAATTTTCTTTAGCACTTTACTGTTATTTTGATGGCTAAATAATCATAAATTTTGGGATATAGAGATGTCATATATACAAGAACATGACTAATTGTGTAATGAGATACAAAAATATTCCCAGCCTGACCCTTTTCTTGATATGTTATTTATTGCTGATTACAACTTAGGATAGAGGAAAGCCTTTTCTTCTACCTTTTCGTTCCACCCAAGTCTTATATTCTTATGCGAGAACTGCTTGGTTAACGAGTCTTCTATGCTTCATACTGTTTTTTTGCAATTTTTTCAGTAGTTTTGCCCCTGCGCTTGCATGGGGAGAAGTTGTTTCTAACTTCATCTGATCGTTTCCTGTTTTTATTTGTTCAATAGATCCCTCTTGAAATAGACATCAGAACAGGTTCAGACAAAGGCAAACCAATTGTGATATCTTCACCGAACTCTGCATCAGCGCAAGCCTACGTTCATGTTGCTGAGAAGGTGACTCAGATGCTCAAGGAGTTAGCTGAGGAACGACTGATGGGCCCAGAAATCTTGCTTTGAGAATTCAGACCGCCCATGTGAACCCTTTTTTTTTTTTTTGGTTTCTGACTTTCTGTCCAACCATTTCGAGTTACACCATGTAGCGAATGATCTTGCAAGTGAACATACTATGATCTCCATCACTGCGACTGGGAATTGCACTCAAAATAAACCTTTGGTACCGACCTTGTCTTTAACATGAATGTACTTGGCTCTAGTCTCTGTATCGTGTATTATTCAGATGCATGCTTAACTTGATTGATGGTGCGCAAGGATCGAAACAAACTTAAAAAAGAGGAGTCAATCAGCAAAGTTGAAAGAGAGGAGGGAGTCGCATGTTTTTTTTAAGGGTGGTGATATGACGAAAATTACTACTCGAGTGTCTATAAGACATTAAATAAGAATCATTATTGTTGTTCAAAACTATTTATTTTGCACTCAACACATACCCCACAACCGTAAGGCCAGTCTCAGTGGGGTTTCATGTCCCAGTTTCTAACACACCCATATTTTGGAAACAGTACAGAAGAGTTTCATCCCTATGAAACTCTCTCTACTCCCATGAAACTTTTATCATCTCTCTCTTCATCAATACTGGGACATGAAACTCTTCTGCACTGTTTCATGAAACTCTCTCTTCTGCACCGATGAAGAGAGAGATGATAAAAGTTTCATGGGAGTAGAGAGAGGATGAAACTCTTCTGCACTGTTTTCAAAATATGGGTGTGTTGGAAACTGAGACATGAAACCTCCACTGAGACTAGCCTAACACCCACGCAAAACTACCAACTTTTCCGCCCACAATATCCTAATGCTTTTAAGGATTGTCTTTTTAAGCTATGCCTTATGTCTTTTAATTAAGATTTATTAGTCTAATAAATAGTAATTGTTAAAAAAAAATAAAACTAGAAACGAACTAAAAAATCGAAAAGTCCGGAGAGCAACATCTTTCATTGTTAACACCGTCAACCGGCCACCGGATTTGGTAGACAGCCAGGCACATGTTGAAACTGATAAATAAAAATTCTATGCGAAACACCTGACCGAGAGGAGTGTATGAATATCCTCTGAACCGTTTGATTTTTTATCGGATGGCCTGGGATAGTCTTGGACAAAACAACATATCGAATGGATCAAGATCGTCATTATTCAGATCAAACGGCAAGGAAAGCCTTCCTACCCTTGGGATGTGTTTGGTTGGAGGGGTGAGATGGGATGGGATAGTTCCTTTGACCAAGCTCATCTGTGTGTTTGGTTGGAGGGATGAGGTGGGATGGAATGGTCCAAAGTGGAATGAGCCTGTGCAAATTTAGAGAATATTCTTCTTAGATGCTGAACCATATGGTTCCACTTTTTTTGTGGAACTATCTCATCTCATCTCATCCCCATCCTATCACATCCCACCCCATCCCTCCAACCAAACACATCCTTGCATCCGCACTTCCGCAGGAAACTTTCCTATTGGGTGAAATTGTTGTCACCGTTAAGCCGCTGACGGCTCTCTGCTTGACGAGCATAGTTATTAGAACCGATCCGATCCAGCGGTCTGACAAAAAAACCAAAAGTCATAAGCTTTAACTGTCCAAGTAAGTTCACAAGATTATAGATGTAATTATTCAAAAAACCCATTCAACCTGGACAGATTTTAACTGACAGAGCAGACCCGCTCGGTTTTGTATGACCTAGCCAAGTTTTGCTCATGAGTCAATATACAAAAATACACTCACATGATTGAACTTTGAATGGTGGCCTAGCCTTTTGTGGAATTTTTTTATTAAATATATATTTTGAAAATTATTTTATTAATAATTTCTTCCCAGCTTTATTTTCAAATATAACATTTTTTATCACACCACAAACCCATGGTATGACAAATACACGCTTCCACGATATCGATCATAACGTGGCCAAACCCTGCAGTCTGCCACCACATGTGGCAATATTGTTTTGTCACGCCATAGGCTATTTTTTGACTCAGCGTTGGATTTATGCATGGCACAACAGTGTTGCTTATCACCAAAAAGGTCAGATTTAAAAATAAGTTATATAAAAGGGTTATTAACAAAAATAAATTAAATAAGAGTTAATTAATAAAAAGTTATCTTTTGTGATTTTGTAAGGCTAAACATAAAAAAAGGGATAGACTATTGTACAGACGACTGAAATTTTTTTAACTTTCAGTCACCTAAAGTTTCACTTTGAATCACCTAAAGTTACACATGTTTTTTTGGAGGGGGGCTGCAATTTTAGTTGATTGAGAGTACAATTTCATGTCACCTGAAGTTGCACTCTGAATCACCTAAAGCTGCAGCTATTTTTTTTGGAGGGGGGCTGCAATTTTAGTTTATTGAGAGTGCAATTTCAGGTGACTGAAACATAAAAAAATTTCAATCGCCTGAGCAATAGCAAAACTGTAAAAAAAAATCCCCTCTTTGACTCAAACAACTCCCCCTCCCCATTCCAAGTCTCCAATCCCCTCCTTGCCTCCATGGTCCCATACGATGGCTGCTTCCCCTGCCATTTTCATCCGGTACAAGCTATCTTGGCGGTAGAAGCTGCTGGCTGGACAGTGGTGGGGCTTGCAAGTTGCAACGCCTGTGATCTTGTCTTCAATCTTCATCACTGATTTGTGCATGTCCTGAATCCTCGTCTACTTCAAGCTGCTGCTCTTGAGATTTATTAGCTAGAACAATGTATTTGAGATCGTAAGATGTTCGACTCCAATACGACGTTCTTGCATAATTGTGTGTCACTCATGTACAGGGACTTATTTCATCTTTATCGTTCCATGTTGCACTGTTGATCACCGTTGTGTTTCTTTGATTATTATTATGAATTTGTGTTTTGTCTTGTTGATTTTGTTAGTATTTTCATTACTATTATAAAAGAACGAGTTGGTGGTTATAGATTCATTCTCCTTTAACCATTCTATTCCCTCAACTTCTCACCATTATTCACTTTCTAATCGATCAAAGTAACTCTCTTCTATAACACAATTTTTTATATATTTAGGGCCTGTTTGGGACTGCTCTGCTCCAGTTTTTTCAGCTCTGCTCCACCAACTCCACCATGGAGCAGCTCCACTGTGGAGTTCCTGGAGCAAGTGGTTCTGTTTGGCACGCAGCCTAGCTCCAGCTCCAGGAATGTGAGGTTTCCTTGAGAAAGGTCCAATGTGCCCCTGAATAATGTTTTGTGTATGTTTTGATAATCATGAGCATATGTAATCGAATATTTTTGTTGCCAATTGAAATATGATGTAAAATATTATAATCGCAATTAATTTATTCGAGAAAACTATAATTTATCACATTGTTGTATCTTACACAAGACTCTGATTTATCGATTTACCAAACAATGTGACCGGCTTATTGTACTGTGTGAATCTCATTATGTGTGAGCCTAAAGAAAAGCCAAATCCGCATTCCAACTAGTTTTATTATACATATTAGTTTGAGAAATCGGAACAAATGTAACAGTATCTAACTATTAGTTTCAGGACAAATGTAATAGTATCTACTACTCTACTAGTATTACACGCTATTTGACATGCAGTCTCTGTCACCGCCTCACCGGCAATCCATCGAACATCTCTTGGGCAAAGACTAAACCTCACCAAAGGAAACAATAAAACGACAGATGAGGGGCAGCTCGAGCACCGGCAGCGTGGCGAGCGTGAACACGACGGCCTCATCGGGCCACCGAACCTCCGCAGCCACGCCACCACCCGCAGACCAACCCGACGCTTGATCGAGTCCTCCGCGCAAAGCGCGCGCGCGCTAAGACGCAGCACCCCGGCGCGCGCCAAAGACCACCGCCCGCCATGAGCACCTAATCGGGCGCTGATCCGCTCCTTGTCACCCCAACCTAGCGACGCCACCACACATGGAGCTCCCGCGAAGCAGCAGAATGGCGCAAGGTTTGCGGGAAGGGGTGGGATTCGGGAGGAGGAGCGGAGCCCTCAGCGCAGAGCAGGCGGGATTCACTCGGGAGCTGCAAGAAGAAGAGGCCTCCATCTGCACATCGTGATTGGGGGAGAGGACGCGGCAAGAACCAAGGCCGCCATGGGCATCCGGATAGGTGTGGGGGAATAGAACGAACCGGTACTCTATTGTGTAATCAGTGGTAGTGGTGGGTAATTTTTTCACAACTCCACGAGGAGTTTGGAAACCTTTGTTTCGAGTACCTCGAGGAGCTTCATAAAAAACGTGGAGTTGGCCTCTAACTCCACCTTTTTCTTGGAGCGGAGTTTTTGGAGTTAGACCTGTTTGGTTAGCGAAGTTGGGAGCGGAGCTGAAAAACTTGGAGCGGAGCAGTCCCAAACAGGCCCTTAATAAGTTTCGTTGCAACGCCACGAATATATAACTAGTTTACATACAAATGTCAATTTAAACGTGCGGTCTGACCGCCTGGCTCGGCCGGGTCGATGGCCGGCTGGCCGGGCCGGGTCTGCTAACACCGGTGACAAGTGGCGATAAAATGGCCCACGAGCTCCCATCCGGCCCTCCCTCACCGGAATCCGCAGCCGTCGCCGCCTGCTCCCCCGCCGTTCAGAACCCTCCCCCACCTCACTGCCGGGGTCGTCGCCACCACCTCCTCCTCCTCCTCCTCTCTATCAGGTAACACCCTCTCCTCTGTGCCCCTCCCCGTACCCTGTTCTCTCTGACGTTCTCGCGCGGGCAGGCTTCGGGATTTGGGTCTTAGCTGTTTATTTTAGCGAAGGGGTTTGGCCTTTTGGGTGTTGCGGCCAGCGCGCGGTGGGGTTTAGGATTTAGGCGTTTAGGGTTCGATGTATGGCGGCGTGTGTACCCTGCGCTGATTTCTTTTGGTGGGGGCGGGGGGAGGTGTGATTTAGGTTTTTATCATTGGCTCATGGCGAGGTACAGGTAAAGGGGAATTGGAGTTGTCAAGCTAGTTTACCATGGAAGTCTAGAACTGTACTTGTTGTTGCTTGGCAGTATTTTTGCTGTTATTGTGGGTGTTCTAAATCAAGGATATTACAGCCATATGCACCGGTTAAAGCGTTTAATTGTCCATCGTTGCTCTGCATATCAAGGGTCAACGCTGGTAGTCTGCGTGCTCGCTAACCATTATTTGGAACATAGGCTCCTCTGTCATACTCATGGAACTATTATTTATTATCAAAAGGAAGATGTAAGGTTGTGTACGGCGCACTATTCCTGTGAAACAACGCTTGTTTCCTGGGTTTTTGAATTTTTATGTGTTTTCTTAAAGTTAGATGATCTGTGGCTTCTGACCAAAACCTTCCTTTTGTGTGACTAGAATATATGGATGGACCTATAGAGAATTTTGCTGGACATGACATGGGTGAAATGCCGCAAAATCTTTACCATGAGGAACAACCAAACCATTACAGCGATGTGGCGGAGCAGTACAATGAAGAACTGTGTAACCCATACAACGAAGAACCTGGGAACAAATATGATGAAGGATCTGGTAATCCATACAATGAGGAGCAAGCGAACTTGTACAGTGAAGAACCTGGGAATCAGTACAATGAGGAGCCGGCAAACCCTTACCTGGAGGACCCAGAGAATGCATACAATGGGGAAGTGAAGCAACAGGAGAACTCGCAGGCAGAGGCTGATGATAACAGATGGCCTGGTTGGCCGGGAGAGAGTGTCTTCCGTATACTGGTCCCAGCCCAGAAGGTAGGCGCTATCATTGGCCGCAAAGGAGAGTTTATAAAAAGGATGTGCGAGGAGTCTAAAGCACGAATAAAAATACTTGATGGCCCACCTGGTGTACCAGAAAGGGCAGTAAGTATCTCTGCGATACTGATAAGTTTGTTTTCTCGTCGATTCAGCTGCCACCACCATAATTCATACTGTCATTACTCATTATTAGGTGTAGCGGGTTCATGCATGAGGTTAGCTTTGATTTCTTGCAATACTACATTTTTAAGTGTTTTTCTTTTGATGGTTTCATTTAGAACTAATCAGCTAGAAACTTTGTATATATATCTAGATACTCTGCTAGTCAGTATCCAAGCCACTCTTAGATACATTTGGGATGATTTACTGACTTAGCAATTCATGTACCTAATGGCAGTTGTTTGGTGTGCTGTGCTCAATGCCTGAAAGGTGGAGTTGGGCTATGGTGTTCTTTGGTTGTTGCTTGTTGCAACCTTAAAAGCCTCACTATAAGAGGGGAAATAGAAAGAGAAACTGTTAGTTGAACACCTAAACTGCCTTACTGAAACTTAAAGTACATGTGTCGATTGAGCTACTTATCAGCAAGAGCTTGATTTGCTAATTAGTTGCGATTTTCTTAAATGTTTAATAAATTTTTGGGTTGTTTTAGTTGAGGGCTTACAACGCTTCCAGTAACTGTGAACATTTTTATTAATCAGTGTCAGATTTGGATGTTATATAATCATCTAAGATATTTTGGGGAAGTTTTGTAATAATGAAAATAATGGAGCAATCAGCGTTTCTGTGTAAGGAGTGATCTTGTTTCTTCTGTAGCTCTGCAAGGGACATATATGTTTGATGCAACACAGTAATCTTTAGCCCTTGTCCTAGCTCATTTTTTGAGAAATAAATCGGGTTGTTTTTTGTTGGATGCAATGGATTTTAATGTTGAAAGCATAGTTTTCACATGTAAATAAAAGCATCTGAATAACTATGAGATAGGAATACCAATTGTTTTTCAATTTAAGATTCACCTTATGAATCTACATGAGCTGTATAGGTATCCGGTTTTGCCATGCACATAGAGTGGCCATACTTCATAAAATTTCATTACATATAGTTGTGATCTATGCATAACAAATATGCACAAACTTAAAAATTGAATTTGTTTAGCAGTGCAAATGAGAATTATTGCTATGTTACTGATAGGCATCTCCGCTGAATTCAGATTTTGGGTGTCCTTTTCTTTTAAACTTCTACCCAAAACTATAACCTTTGTAATTGCTAGTGTTGAATCTAGCTTCAATCTATGAAACACAAATATTATCCTAGCATTGGCTAAGTTCTCACCTGTGGATACAGCAGTACAAAAAGGAGAAAATATATGTCAAGTGGGGCCGTACGTACCAGCGTCGCCCTAGTGCTGGGAAGAAGCTAGAAGCATACTCGGTTCGACGGGATAGTCAGGAGGATGTGTCTGAGGTGGTTACTGCTACGTAACCGAGTAGAATTGAGGTATAAGTCATAGTTATAGTAGATATTATAGTTTCCTTTACGAGTCCTAGTCCGTAAGGTAGGATTTGTCCTATATAAAGAGAGTTCTTGTAATCAGAAAGGGGAGCAATAGAAGTTCAGTTCTACCTCATATTTTCTCTCATCTGTATCTTCTTGGTTCTTCCTGCTGCGTTCTACCTTGCCAGAGACATCACGGGGCCTATCGGATCTAACTTCGCCGGTGTTCCAGGCAACATTTCCACGCACGGGTATAATCTGTGATCTCACGATCGTGTCCGTGACATCTTGTATCAGAGCCAATGGCGGGTTCATCGGAGATGATGACACTGACCCAGCAGACTGCAGAGCTCACGGCTTCCATGACGATCAAGTTTGAAGAATTAAAGGACATAGCAACAGACATATGCGGCATTAAGGAACGTATCAATCTGCTTGAGAAGTGACCCGTGAACCCGGGAGAAGGGCTATTACCGATGCTGCCTAGGATGATGCCCACCCTCCCTCCCTCGTATCATCAATCGGCGCATGGAGGAAGTCATTCTCAGGGGGCACACATTCATGAAATGTAAATGTATCCTACAGTGATACAATCAAGCAAATGTATCCTCCATGATGACACGTAAATGCATTTTCTTGGTGACACATCACTTCTCTGAAAACAAACTTCTGAAAAAAAAGGCAGCCATATCCTAGTTTACACCTGGTGTATTCGAGTGACACCACTAGCATGAGGTAGTTATTGTGGTGCACCACAATATCACATGGTTTATCAAACTCCAGAGTTATATCTGCTATATCATCAATTCATTGTCTAGCGTGCCGTATAATTTCTATGACACCTAGTTGGGAGTAGCTTCGCTTCCTAAACGTTAAACTTAATAGCTAGGTTACAAGTCGATATAATAAGCATATTTAATATTCGAACAAAACTTAGAAAGTACAAGATGGTGAAGTTCTTCACATGCATAAAGAGAGTGGCTCTAAACTAACAAGAATCAAAATATGACCATCCATCAAAGTTCAAAATTGAACAGCTTCGATAATAATAACACAATATAATTTTTGCAGGTTGTGACTGCAGTCTAAGGCCCCAAATCGAATCACCTTTCCAAAATGGATGAACAGACATGGTTCTGAAAGTTCAGTTTTGTGCTCCTGTGCTGCAAATATGATCTAGTTCCTTTGAGTAATGGACGAGGATTCCTTTCAAGATGCTCCACAATTCCACATGTTATCTGGTGATTCCACGACCTGTTTGATTTCTGAACTGAAAGGAAATCACTTGGAAGAAAAAGGATAAAAAATGTACAAGAGTTACATAACTTCTAAATGAATATGATACATACTAGATAAATTAAAATTGGACTGCATGGTGAATTTGGTACTAATTTGTCTGTCTAACCAAAGTATAAAAATGCATACATTTGTAAAAAGTGCTACATGGAACAACTTTTGCAGTCCTTTTGGAATTATCTAAAGTTTTTTAATAGTCATGTTATTTAAATTGTCAAGAAGTGAGCAAGTTATGTTTTAAGTTCTTGAAAAGTGAGCAAAATGTATTTATTCTTCACTAGGCTTTAAGATCTATTGCATAGGATGAGCAAAATAGAAAAAAACTAGACCCATGTAAAATAGTAAGGTAAACAATAGCCATAGTGAAGGATGTTTTTTTGGAGATGTAAATGATGTTGGATTCGGTAAAGAAGCATGAGGACTGATCAACAAGAAACAGCGATTTTTTTTGGGCATCCATACTCCCTGAACACCGTGCATCATTGTTAATTAAATGTGCAGGAGGATAGGTTGTTCTGTTGAAATTTTGGGGGAGCCCTTATTCAGGAAATATTATTTCCTGCAGTGGAAGGGGGTAAAATGCACACTTCTTGACACCCTTAGTTGGGCTCCTTATTTAGAATAGGAAAAAAATGATTATTTAGTTTATATGTGGATATATTACCTAAATACTTAAATTTACTTGTGGGGTCTATATCTAATGTCATAATCGCTTGGGTAGCAGTGATAAACACATGAGCAAAGATTTGTTGACTAGAAACTGCGATCTTGACCTAACAGAACATAGTTATGATACTGACCAGTGACCACATTTCATTATTTTTGTTGTAGGATGCAAATATTTGCATATGATAGTATCATCATATCATTGTTTATATGTTATGCATGTCAATGCCATTCATTGAGTCATATAGGATGAGCCATGTTGCTTTTCCCATTTCGAGGTAATGATTTCAGCAAAGGATGAGCCAGATGCACCAATATCTCCGGCTATGGATGGCTTACTTAGAATTCATAAACGGATAGCTGATGGTTCAGATGGTGAATCTGGTCAGCCTCAACGAAGTGCTGTTAATATAGGACCAACACGACTGCTAGTGCCAGCTTCCCAAGCTGGCAGCCTTATTGGGAAGCAGGGAGCAACCATTAAATCCATACAAGATTCATCGAAGTCTGTTGTCCATATTCTTGGTAAGTTTTTTTCTGGCATTTTTTCTATGTTATGTGTGCTAGATTTTTCCCCTCTTTCTGATATATGTTATGCTATGATACATATTGGATCCTTCAGCATTGCTGTGTCTTGCAACTTTGTTACATTCAAAATACAAGAAAATAGTCTACTTGTTCTCAATTAGTGTATTTATAATGGTTTTCTTTTGATGTTAGTCCGTAACTGATCAGCATAGGTACACATGCCTCATTTGCTCCTTAACTATGAATAGTAGTCCATGGCTCCATGCCTGGCAGAAACCAGGCTGGTACTGAGGAATCATTGTGGAGACTCTTCTGAGCTGGTCAATTGTTGGAACCTGTAGAAATTGGTCTCTTTTAGCTGGTTTCCAGTGCACTCTGGAAAACTAAACAATCTTAAAAGTTTTTTCCCTTTAAATGTTGTGTTTGAATTCAAGAATAATGTAAAGAAAAGAATATTCTATGGTTATGATTTGGCATATGTCAGTGTAAAAGGCCTACATTTTATCTGTAGGCAGGCTGTATTTTGGAAGAAAAATAAAGCCAGTTCTGGTGTTTCTGCTATTTGGGAACTTCGGTTTGCTGATAGGTGTTGCAGAAAATCGAATTATACCATACAAAATATTCTGAAATTTTGGCTTTCTTATTTTGTTAAATGTGCTGATTATTGTATTGGACTTATCATTTGTTTGATGGAGTTTTGTTGGTTCTGTGTATTGGAAATGGAATGTTGGTATCCCCAAGGGCTACTGCAACTAATGCACATGGAAATTGCATGTCAATATGTGACATATATGCAAAAGATGGTCTGTAGGGTCAGCATTCTTATGCTTTATGCGAAATTTTAATTCAACGTTATAATTTTCTTTTCAGAGAATGTGCCTCCTGTTGCATTAAACGATGACAGAATCGTGGAGATACAAGGAGAACCTCTTGGTGTCCACAAAGCAGTGGAATTGATAGCGTGTCACTTAAGAAAATTTCTTGTTGACTGCAGTGTTCTCCCGCTGTTTGAAATGCAAGTAAGTTGGATTTTGTTCCGGCATCCTGTGTTCCTGTCAATAATAAGTTTTTTTTTGCATTCAGCGTTTGATGGCTAAATTTCCATCTCTACAGATGAAAATGCACAGTATACAGAGGGAGCAGCCAATGCCAGCTCCTCAGCATTGGGGCCCTCCTCCAAACCTACCTCCTGGTGGTCCAGGTTATGGTGGAAATCCACAGTTCATGCCTCCAAGGCCGCAAGACAATTATATTCCTCCTGATGTCCCCCCTATGGAAAAGCAGCCACACTATGGTATCTCTCCATATGGACGTGAGGCACCACCAAGTGGTGTTTCTGCTTCAGGGAATCAACCACCACCGCATGTGGCTTCTCAGGTTAGCTGTGTTGCACTTGACGAAAATATGATGGATGCTTTTGAATGACGTGTATGTGAAGCAGCTACTGATTCCTATGTATTCTTCAAAAGGTGACACATTGCATGCAAATTCCTCTCTCCTATGTTGATGCCGTCATCGGGGCAGCTGGTGCTCGCATCAGCTATATCCGTAGGCACAGTGGTGCAACAGTAACTATTCAAGAAAGCAGAGGTGCACCTGGAGAGATGACGGTGGAGATAATTGGGAGTGCATCCCAAGTTCAAACTGCCCAGCAACTGATCCAGGTATCTCTTTTCCTTGTAATCAGCAATCAGTTGCACACTGAGCATTAATATTTTCCTTTGTTATGCATGATTGTTCTTATTATTCATATCTTTGTTATTCTTTGTTATTTCCATCATTTCGTATTTCTGAATACATTTCTAGTTGTATGACCACAATAGCTGGAAGGAATATACTATGCTAGTTTTTTACTTTTTTATTGTATTAATAATTAGAACTGTACAAGGGGAGAAAAAGAAGGAAAGTGCAACCATAGAGAAGACTTATACAATCCAACTAGATAATGCCGCTACGCAGGTGGAGGAACCAGTCCATCACATTAGCATGACATAGATCACAGTAGCACACAGTACTGCATCCACCCAGACATTAAGAAAATTAGATGTATCCAGTCCTCCATCAAAACAGGTCAATAGCTGATTAGCATAAATGGAGCACGCGTACTGTGTCCACCCTGAGATTTTTAAATAGCATGCCTCTAGTGTTTATTTTTACTTGTAAAAGAATCCAGAGGAAGACCCTATGTTTAAGCATACATTTATGCTTACAAACCCACTGATATATTGGAGAGACTTGAGTGTTTTCTGATAGATTCACATGTTATTTTTGGGCAACACATGTTTGAGAGCCCCAAATAGAAGTCCACGTGTCTTGATCCTCCTCTCTGATATCACAAGAGAAATACTCCTTTGGAACTCTTTAATATGAGCAGAGGCAACCTCTGAATTGAGGCAAGTTTGTACTTGGTGCATTACATGAAGATCACTGTAGGGTAGCTAATTTGATGTCAGGAAAGCATATTGCTAATATGGAGATGAGTTATGACTAAGGTTCCAAAACCCAGAACTGGGAGAAATCCTAGCCGTGGCCGGTACCGGCCGGTTACCGAAAAAACCGGCAAAAAACCGGTCACAATTTGAAAATCAAAATTTGAATTTTGGGGATGTTTTAAAACCGGTAACCAGAAATACCGGCCGGTAACCGGAAATATCGGACAAAACCGGCCAAAATTTGAAAATAAAAAATTGATACCAGCCGGTTTTTTGGGTTACCGGTCTCCACCGGTAAAAATGGTAACCAGCGGTTACCGGCCGGGATTTTGAACCCTGATTATGACTATATGCTAGATGCCACAGCCCACAGGAATTAGGATGCTATAGTTTTCACTTTTCAGGAGTAAGCGGATAGTTAAGTTTCAGAGAACTAGATGAAGCATTCGTAAGCGTACCTGTGTATGTTTTTTGCTAATCTGCATTTTGAGTTACGGACACGGATTTGAGAAGAAAGACCTCAAGGAGCAATTTTCTAAGGGTGTTAAGAATAGAAATTAAGACAGTGAAGACACTTGTGATTGGAAAAGAGGTCAAAGTGTGGTGTCTAGAAATTCAAGAGCCTATAGCACATCTCTGATATCTCTTTTATGCTCACCACTCAGTCAATATATATGTTTTACCTACCCATCGGTAACAACACCACATTGGCCTCTGCCTGGTCTACTCCATTGGTGGAACTAGCAGTAGCTTAGGAAAGGGCCTGATTGCATTTGATTTTGAGGTAACAGGAATTAAGCATTTAAATTCCAAATGTTAACTTGATTGATGAAATCATAAAATAGAGGGATGTGTGTAAATTAGTTGAACTTTGATACAGATTATGGCATAATGCTATACAAGAAGATTCTATCGTGTCATAACCATTTTCTAACGACTTAAACATGTTCTACATCTTCCTTTGGGTTGACCTCTTGCTGTCACCATTGTAGATTTGAGCTATGTTTTGTTTTCCTTCTAACTAATAGCACCTTTTTGCTTGCAGAATTTCATGGCGGAAGCTGCTCCCCAAGGCCTGCTGCCGGTTTCTAACCCTCCAGCACCACCAGTCAATCCGAGCTATGGCTCTTACCCGCCACCATATGGAGCATCCTATGGATCTCCTCCCGCAGGCGCAGGGCCTGCTCCTCACAATGGAGGGGCTTACGGTGGCGCCACCTACCGGCCCAACTATGGATACTAGCATCATCAAGATAAAGGGGTGTAGGAAGATTAGTTTTGTTGCCTGTTGTGATGACTAGGATTTTGTTGCTGAATAATGACAATCCTGAATTCCTGCCTATGGCTAAGTTTCTGGTGATACTATACATCATTTACTTTCCTTTCCTATGTTGTATGCTGAACCAGTGAATATTGGAATATGCTTCTGGTGATTCTATACATTATTTACTTTCCTTTCCTTTGTGCTCTAGCCTCTACCTGAGCTTAATTGTAAAATACCTACTCTTCGTCTGAGGCAAATGATCAATGAATCCTTTCTCCAAACAGGAAGGGTCGGTTACCACCAGTTTTTCGAACCATAAATGTAACTGTGCCGTATTATTTTTCTACATACTTGATACATGCGCACTCGAGGCTATTTCTTCTCTTTATGATTGGTATTTTCTTGTAGTATTTGAGACATTAAGTTGCATTTATTTTATGGATCCAAGCCACGTGGTCAGATCTAGAATTTGCCAATACCCCGTTTTTATCAATGAATCGGGATTTGGAATCGTGAATTGGTATTGCAATTCCAATTCCACAGTTTGTGGATACCTTCAGAATTCGCTTTCGGGATTGACTCCCAATTCCACACGAACTTGTTAACAACTAAAACCAAAGCCATCACGATTCAGACCCAAGTAGCTCTTGCATGGAATCCTTGTGTCTCAACATCTCAGCACAACTCTCATCGCAATTAACACCAAGAACCACACTAATGTTAAAGTTGAATCGGTCAACTCTCTCTCTCTCTCTCTCTCTCTCTCTCTCTCTCTCGAAAATCACCCGCTAATCTCCCTTCTCACCCACTCAACTAGTCGCTCTCAAAGGCACACACATACATGCATATGAGATACGCACGCACGGGAGCAACTGGACTCTCCAAATGGCTCATCTATTTCATTCACCATAGCACCTATTTATTAATACAAGACTGCAAGTGCTAACATGCACTAAGCCACTAACACTACTAACCCTCTACGTGTGTGGCCACAATGCTCAACAACAGCTGATCGAGCCTCACGCCTAGCACCCGGCGACATGCATACATACCTTTTCTTCAGGAAGCTAGTTGGTATTGTTGCCACACTTGCCAAGCACCATTGCTAGCATGTTGTGCACATCCCCTTCGTGACGCTTCTACCGGCTCCATGCACGGCTATACGCAACTACGAGTTGCGTTTACGATGCTGCATGTAAATGACAAAACAAATATACAACTATCAAACTCAATTATACATTTTTTGACAAGATTAATTATTTCTAACAAACAAGAACCGACTCGTCTCACCCACTTGACCACCATTGCCGCCGGCGACCTCCGTCCGTCGACCACTGCCGACGACCTCCCTGTTGGCTCCTCCGCCTCGTCGCTGGCACCTCCTCGCTGTTGGCAAGCTCACGATGGCCGCCACCGACCACTTACCCTTTCTCCCTCTTTGACCCCGCTACTCCAAATCTAAACCCGCCACGTCGTCGTCGACATAGCGTCCAGATATGGTTGGTGCTGCATGTCTTCCTCGACTCCGGTAGGTGCTGCATGTCTTCCTCGACTCCGGTAGCTACCCCCATCATCGATTCCGACCGCATAGATGTAGGGTCGTCTTGATCTCGAGGGTACAGTTTCCTCTACAGATTTGCTCGCCGTCAATGGCTCTTCCCCTCCACCGTCACGAGCTTGCCATGGGTGACCTCCCGAGGATGGCTCTTCTCCTGCCACCATGATGGCTTGGATATCAAGGGAGAGAGTGACCCGGCTGACCTTGGTTTCCCATCCGGCGAGCATGGCAACCACGATGTCGGCCTAGCCGGCAGCAACGGAGAAGAAGCATGTGCAGCACCAAGGTGCTTGGCATCTATCCCATTCCTAAGTCAGCCAAGAACTTTGTTGGCAACCAAGCAATATTTGGAATTGGCTTGTTGTAACACCCCGCCCGCCCTCTGGGCCAGGATGCTACCACCACTGCATACTCATACCATTATCAACACTAGAAGAATTTAAATCAACTCTAAAAGATACTTGAATTGCTACGTTCAGATACCACATAACATCCTTAACAATTACTCTAGCCTAGTAAAAGCTAAAGTGGCGGCAAAAGTGATACAAAGTCTTTCTGGTCGTGTTGATTTTTCATGTGCTACTCCGCCCGAGCAGGACATCCTCAACGGTCACCTAAAAACATCAACAAAGCAAGGGTGAGTCGAAGACTCAACAAGTACATAATAGAACAATAGACACTACCAACATAAGTAAGCATATAATCATAATGCACATATATCATCATGTTCATAACATCATTCTCATAGCCAAGCAATGCAATGCCATCAATGCCATGTCTCATTACTCTTTATGCTCATATGCTCTTCACTTTGCAAAGTCAGACGCTGAGTGAACACCGTCGATGTTCACCCATCGTGGGCCGCCCTCATAGGCACGGGCCCTCCACTCCCGTGGAGGCCTACCAAGTAGGTCTTACTCAAGAGCACTCGGATTAGTCCACTAGCTTTACTCATAGCTAGGGACTTTCTCACCGCCTCACTCTTGAGTGCTCCTCATGCAAATGCACATGCCCATGATCATACTCACGCTCATCACTAGCATTACTAGTAGACAAGCATCTTTGCCTACCTCCATCATCATTGCCATCATTTACCATTCAACCTTATGTCGGTAAATATCACATTTCACATAGATATCATGTAATCAACGCATTTCTACATAGATATCATCATACCAAATAAACATCGCATATTCATAACCCTTGGTCTACCGCTCTACCATGTACTTGCTCGTTAACCAAGCGAAGTGGAGCGTCGTGCGGACGGCGTCGGCTCGGGACCTCCACTGGACAAGCAAACACTCCGATTAACGCATCATACGAAACCGGTGATTAAACGGCGACGATGATACTTATGCATAAAGCGGTTCGGCAGAAACGCGTGGGTTTTGAGGATCTCACGAGCGGCACTAAAACCACTATTTTTTTCTTTTTCTTTTCTTTTCCTTTTCTTTTCTTTTTCTCCTCTTTTCTTTTCTCTCCTCTTCTTTTCTTCCCTTTTTCTCTTACCCTACCGCCCCTCTTCTTTCCTCCTCACCCATCTCTCTCTCCCCAACTTCTTCCCGCCGATCGGCCTCCACCTCGCCTCCTTCGCCGGGCGCTGGCGCGCTGCCGACCACGGCCGCGGCGCGCCGCGGCGGCCTTCCTCGCCCCGCCTTCTCCTCTCCGCCTCCTCTCTCTCTCTCTCTCGCGCGCTGCGCGCCAGGCTCCTCGGCGCGGCGCCGCGGCCGCCGCGACTGCCGCCGCCGGCTTCCCGCTTCGCCCCTTCTTCCCGCTTAGATCCGCCGCCCGACCGGATCCACGCCTCCACTGCGGCGGCGCGGCGGGGCTGAGGCGCCTCGCCCGATCGGCTCGGCCGGCCGCCTAGCCTTCGTCCTCGGCTCCGGCTGCGCCACCACCCTCCTCGGCTTGCATAAGGTACACCTCCTCTCTCTTCTCTACAAGCTACGGTGAGAGACCTGCAGGAGATGGCTTGGGCGATGAAGGGGTGTGGCTATGGGGAATGGTTGGTGGAGAAGAAGAGGAGAAGCATATGGTGGGTTGAGCTGTGGCAGAGGTGCTAAAATGGGGTGTTGGCTTCTGCAGAAGCAAGGCACGTGTGGCATGCATGCACGCCTAGGGCAGCCCGAGGTGCCACATCCCCTGGCGGTGGGTGAGGTGTTACATTCTACCCCCTTAGCGAATTCGACCCACTCGGCATTCAACAATCCGCACGAAAGAACAAAATAAACATAATCGCTCTTGACATAACATTAACTCGCACCAAGAGAACAACTGCGGGTACTTCGCGCATGCGAGACTCCAACTCCCATGTCGCTTCGCGCCATCGATGCGACCAAAGCACTTTAATATACTTTATCGTTTTATTCCTCAACACCTTCTCCGATTCCTCCGAATCCGAATCGACGGGACTCAAAGGTGAGGTCTTGTTTTAAGGACACTGGTTCTAACACAATCTCATGCTCGGGTCTCGCAAGAACTTTCTCAACATTGACACATGGAACACATTATGCACTCCTCGCATGGTGTCGGGAGTTCCAAGCGACGCATGACTTTCCAATCCGTTCAGAGTGAAATGGCCCAATGTACCTTGGGCTAAGCTTCCTTTGGTACCAAATCGCACTATGCCTTTAGTGGAGATACTCAGAGCACACGATCCCCAGCCGAACTCTAGCTCGCCTTCTAACATCTGGCGTAGCTCTTACGCCTACTGCAGGCGGCTAGCGGTCTGTCTAATTTCCGCCACTCGTTCTCATTGCTTGCTGGACCCGATCTGGTCCCAACACCGCCTTCGCCCACCGCATCCCAACACAATGGTGATCTACATTTTCGCCCATACAAAACCTCGAATGGCATTGCTCGAACACTGGAGTGGTAGCTGTTGTTATAAGCAAACTCTGCAAGTGCCAAATGATCCTCCCGGCTACCCTTCGAGGACAAAACACAGGATCTCAACATGTCCTCTAGTGTCCGAATGGTGCGTTGGACTGCCCATCCGCTTGCGGGTGGAAGGCAAGACTAAAGCGAGCTTCGTGCCCGAGCGCCTGTAAGCTCTCCCAAAACTTGGAGACAAACTTAGCGTCTCGTCCAAACTATCGACTTGGGAACACCATGCAACCTCACAATTTCTCGCACATAGATGGGTGCCAACTCACTGTTGAGTTCGTGGTGCGAATGGGGATGAAGTGCGCGGACTTATCGAACCGGTCCACCACTACCCAATCGCATCCTTACCTCGGCTGAGTACGAGGTAAGCCGACTCTGAAGTCCATGGTGATATCATCCCATGGCCATCGAGAACCTCCAAAGGCTGCAATAGCCCGGCGGACGCTTGTGCTCACCTTCACTTGCGGCAAACCCGCAAGATGCCACATACTTGGCGATATCCACTTTCATCCTCTTCCACCGAAGCTCTTCTTGAGATCACGGTACATCTTGGTCTCACCGGGATGCACCGTGTAGGGTACGATGAGCTTCCTCGAATATCATCCTGACTTGAGTCTTTGCACGCAAAGGCGACCTTTAAATCAAAGCACGAATCATCAAGACTGAAATCCCTCGTTTTCCTTCATTAAGGCGCTTCCTAACTTGTCTGAAGCAATCGATCATCTTGTTGCGCCTCCTTTACTGCTCGGAATCGCGATTCCAAAGAACGATTATTCGTCTCAACTTTGTGCTGTACAAATAAACAATAGGAAATTCTCATCCGTTCAAGGTCGAACGAGACAACCTAGAGTGGAGGTGTCACTGGCGACTAAGAGCATCAGCAACCACATTTGCCTTGCCCGGATGGTGCGAAGAGTGAGGTCATAGTCTTTGATAAGCTCCAACCACCTCCGTTGCCTCAAATTGAGCTCCTTCTGAGTGAAAATATATTTGAGGCTTTTGTGGTCGATGAAGATATCACAAGATTCTCCATACAAGTAATGCCTCCAAATCTTTAGAGCAAAACCACAGCGGCAAGCTCCAAATCATGAGTTGGGTAGTTCGCTCATGCTTCTTCAATTGTCGCGAGGCATACGCGATCACTTTGGTATCTTGCATGAGCACACAACCTAGTCCCACTCGAGACGCATCTCGAGTAGACCGTGAAACGCTTCCTGCTCGGGAAGGGTGAGAACAGAGCCGTTACTAACTTCTCTTTGAGAGTATTAAAACTGCTCACATTCATCACCCAGTGGAATTTCACATTCTTTCGTGTGGTGAGACATTGGCTTGGCAATAATGGAGAAGTCTTTCACGAAACGCCGGTAGTAACCAGCTAAGCCAAGAAAACTTCTCACTTCTTTAACATTAGATGGCCTCTTCCAATCCACGACGGTGGAAATTTTGCTTGGATCTACTGAAATGCCTTCCTGGTTAATTACATGACCCAGGAAGCTCACTTCAGAAATCCAGAACTCACACTTCTTCAACTTGGCAAAGAATTGATTCTTCCTCAAAGTCTCGAGCACGAGCCTCAGATGCTGCTCATGTTCTTCCTCCGTCTTGGAATAAATCAAGATATCATCGATGAACACCACTACAAAGTCATCCGGATACTTGTGTAGCATATCGTTCATAGTTTCCATGAAAGCAATGAGGGCATTAGTTAGTCCAAAGGACATAACTGTAAACTCATAGTGCCCATATCTTGTGGAGAAAGCTGTCTTTTCAATGTCTTGCTCGCGCACTCGGATTTGATTATACCCAGACTGCAGATCAATCTTGGAGAACACCTTGGCTCCTTTCAGTTGATCAAACAGGTCCTCGATGCGAGGCAATGGGTATTTATTCTTGATGGTTACCTGATTGAGAGCACGGTAATCTATACACATGCGCCAACTCCCGTCCTTCTTCTCAGTGAATAGGACAGGGGCTCCCCATGGTGACACACTTCGACGAATCAAGCCTTTGGACAAGAGTTCATCCAATTGCTTCTTGACTCTTCTGCAGGGTCGTGCCAAGCGGTAGGGAGACATGGAGATAGGTCTTGTGCCGGGAACAAGATCATTCGAACTCCACATCCCGCTTGGGTGGCATACCGAAGCTCTTCAGAAACACATCGGGATACTCCCGCACCACAGAATGTCCTCAATGTGCAATCACAAGACTTGGCTTCTCCGTCGGGGCTAGAAGTAACCTGACTTCATTGCACGTCGGCGAGGAACAGTGGCTAACACAAAGAGGAACACGTGGGTGCATTCCACGAAAGATTATCTCCTTCCCGAAGGAGCTTGCAGAGTGTTGATTTCGAATAGAAATCACGGCAGTAGCGATGCAACCAATCCATGCCAAGGATAACATCAAATGGCTCTAACTGAATCACCATAAGGTTGGCAACAAATTCCTCACCATCTATTGCAACCACACAGCCCGGGGCATACTACGGAGCTAGCAATGATACCCTTGGAGTACTAACAACAACCGATTGAGAAATTTCTTTGGACACCCAACTTGGCCTTTCTAACAAACCCCGGGACACAAAGGAATAAGTAGCACCGAGTCGAAAAGAACAAAGGCTTCACATGAGTCCACTAACAAGGTACTGTCATCACGTCAGACGAATCGGACTCGGAGAGCAAAGCGATGAGTAAACTCCGGGTGGTGTCAGGGCGGCGAGAGCCCCGACGCTCTGTTGTGGCGGCAAAGGGATTGGAGGCGGCGTAACATGCTGGAATGAAGGAGTCGGTGTAGGATGCCAGAAATAGCCGCGGTGGAGCCCATGAGTGGAGGCTGCAGAGCGAGGCACCGCCATCATCCGGATGACCCCAGGTGTAGTATTTGATGAAGTTGAAGGCGGCTCCCACTTGATAATCTTTGGAGGGTTACGACGACAAACCCGCTCCATGTGGCCTGATCGGCCGCAGTGCCGACACTCCCCCGTCCAGGAGCACTCAGCGGCACGGTGCCCACCTCCACACTTGAAACAAATCATGCCCTGCCCCGGAACAGGACGCAAGGCTGGGGTCGTCGATGAAGTACGTGGCGCTGAAGACGACGGCCTCGAAGTTTGGACTTGGATGATTGTGGGGATGCTGGCCCACTTGACTTCTTAGGCGGGCGGCGAGATGACCCACCCTTCGGTGAAGCTTCTCTTCTGGTCACCACCAGGAGCGCTCGAACCACCAGAGGGTTGCAGCCCTTTAGTGAGCTGCATCTCCATCTCCATCCCCCTGGCCTGCTCTACCACGGATCGAAAGTCACGCGGTGCAAGAGCTCCCATGACATGCCGGAACTCGAGTTGAGCCCTCGGCGGAACCTTTGGCCTTCTCAAGGTCATTGTTCGCGACCGATGGCACGAAGCGGACAGATTATTGAATGCCGCCTCGTGCTCTCACCACGGTCATCTTTCCTCGTACGAAGGTCGTCGGGCGACCTCCATACTCTCCACAAATGAATCGGGTAATACTTCGCCTTGAGCGCTCGCAAAGATTTCCCGTGTAGCGGGACCGGGCAGAGTCTGGTGAGAACCCCTTCCCACCAAATGTCCGCGACCTTTCAATTGAAAAGCCACGAAACGAGCTTTCAGCTGCGAGCTCATCTCAAGGGCTTGGTGCCTCTCCATGTAGCGCAACCAATCCGCACTGGGTGGTGTGCCCGAACCATCAAAGGTATCTAACCGCAAGGCTAACCACTCACGAAGGCCCATTCTTGCCTGCAGCACGGCGAACGAAAGAACAGGCAACCGAAGGAGCGGCGGCGGCCGTGCCGCCGCCCTTGCTGGCAGCGCACGGACCTCCTCTAAGAACTCCTGCAGCAAGGCTGAAGACCTTGCCGGATCTCTGGCTACGGACTGTTCAGCGGAAGCAACTTCTGCATCAGGTGCCTCCTGCTGAACCTCAAGCGCTGGCTCCGATTGGGCACGGCCACGACCACGGCCGCGACCTCCACGGCCACGCCCGCGTCCTCTCGCTCTCGGCATATCTGATCAGGACAGATAGCCAATCACTCAACAAGCCCATAAGCACCCATTTCAACAACACACATCAACATCAATGCTAACGAAAGCGTATAAGCAATGCAAGACCCACTCCCCATCCTATGGTGCACCAGTGTGTCAAATTTTAATTTAATTGTTGGCCTAAGTCAAATTTTGTTGAATATTTAAACTAAGTTATCACATTTCTTTACCACGGACCTAACGCCCGCTCTGATACCAACTGTAACACCCCGCCCGCCCTCTGGGCCAGGATGCTACCACCACTGCATACTCATACCATTATCAACACTAGAAGAATTTAAATCAACTCTAAAAGATACTTGAATTGCTACGTTCAGATACCACATAACATCCTTAACAATTACTCTAGCCTAGTAAAAGCTAAAGTAACTGGCAAAAGTGATACAAAAGTGCTGCTGGGTCGTGTTGATTTTTCATGTGCTACTCACTTGAGAGCGGACATCCTCAACGGTCACCTAAAAACATCAACAAAGCAAGGGTGAGTCTGAAGACTCAACAAGTACATAATAGAACAATAGACACTACCAACATAAGTAAGCATATAATCATAATGCACATATATCATCATGTTCATAACATCATTCTCATAGCCAAGCAATGCAATGCCATCAATGCCATGTCTCATTACTCTTTATGCTCATATGCTCTTCACTTTGCAAGTCTGCAGTCTGCTGAGTGAACACCGTCGATGTTCACCCATCGTGGGCCCGCCCTCATAGGCACGGGCCCTCCACTCCCGTGGAGGCCTCACCAAGTAGGTCTTACTCAAGAGCACTCCGGATTAGTCCACTAGCTTTACTCATAGCTAGGGACTTTCTCACCGCCCTCACTCTTGAGTGCTCCTCATGCAAATGCACATGCCCATGATCATACTCACGCTCATCACTAGCATTACTAGTAGACAAGCATCTTTGCCTACCTCCATCATCATTGCCATCATTTACCATTCAACCTTATGTCAGGTAAATATCACATTTCCACATAGATATCATGTAATCAACGCATTTCTACATAGATATCATCATACCAAATAAACATCGCATATTCATAACCCTTGGTCTACCGCTCTACCATGTACTTGCCTGTTAACCAAACGAAGTGGAGCGTCGTGCGGACGGCGTCGGCTCGGGACCTCCACCTGGACAAGCAAACACTCCGATTTAACGCATCATACGAAACCAGTGATTAAACGAGCGACGATGATACTTATGCATAAACTGGTTCGGGCGTAAAACGCGTGGGTTTTCAGGGATCTGCCGAGCGGCACTAAAACCCCTATTTTTTTTCTTTTTCTTTTTCTTTTCCTTTTCTTTTCTTTTTCTCCTCTTTTCTTTTCTCTCCTCTTCTTTTCTTCCCTTTTTTTTCTCTTACCCGGCCGGCCCCCTCTTCTTTTCCTCCCTCACCCATCTCTCTCCCCAACTTCTTCCCGCCGATCGGCCTCCACCGCCTCGCCTCCTTCGCGGCGCGGGTGTGGCGCGGCCGACCACGGCACGGCGTCGCCGGCGGCCTTCCGTCGCCCCCGCCTTCTCTCTCTCCCGCCTCCTCTCTCTCTCTCGCGCATGCCGCGCGCGCCGCGTCCGTCCCTCGGCGGCGCTGGCGTCGGCCGCCGACTATGCGCCGCGGCTTCCCCTTCGCCCCTTCTTCCCGCCTCGGATCCGGCCGCCGACCGGATCCACGCCTCTGCGCTGCGGCGGTGGGGGCTGGCGCTCCGCCCGATCGGCTCGGCCAGCCGCCTAGCCTTCGTCCTCGGCTCGGCTGCGCCACCACCCTCCTCGGCTTGCATAAGGTACACCTCCCTCTCTCTTCTCTACAAGCTACGGTGAGAGACCTACAGGAGATGGCTTGGACGATGAAGGGGTGTGGCTATGGGGAATGGTTGGTGGAGAAGAAGAGGAGAAGCATATGGTGGGTTGAGTGTGGTGAGAGGTGCTAAAATGGGGGTGTTGGCTTCTGCAGAAGCAAGGCACAGTGGCATGCATGCACGCCTAGGACAGGCTGAGGCTGCCACATCCCTCTGGCGGTGGGTGAGGTGTTACACTTGTGGTCCCATTTCTACGGTACAATTTCTTTGGCAACTGAACAATGAAATTTCAATTGTAGTTCGATTCGATTTCGACTTGGAATAGAATTGGTACTCTATTTCCATGGGTCCAATTCAATTAAGAGATCCAAGTGTTTTTTCAAGCTTGAATTCACACTACATATATATGCTTTTGACCTCTATGGCTTTGGCTACTCAGTTCCGTGCGTGCCTGGTCACGTGCACAGAATATATATTCGTGGTAGGAGAATCGATCCCTTCACAACGGCTGGACTAGTGTTTCGAGAATCTCGCCACGAGTGCTAGGAATATCTCTGTCTCTGGCCCGTGTCATTGCATACGACAACAAAACGGGGTCCGCTCCGGGAAATATGGTAAGGGTGTGTGTTGGTTTGCTGAATATGGACGGTTAGATCCCAGTTCTACTGTATATTACGAAAAATTCGGGTGTTTGGTTGGACGAATTTACTGTGGAAGCCTGGATCCGCTCGTCCCCGCATACGGTCTCATTCGGGACCGGGAGTGAAGGCCATTTCGACCGAATCTGCCCGTTCAGGACCGAGGGAGTCGAGCAAGACCTTCATACAGCCTCATATACAGCCTACCAATCACATACCCATTCAGCCTGTATCCACAGATACATCGAACCAAACACTCTTCTTTTTCAATATACGGCTCTCCTCATCCAGCTTCCCCTCATCCAGGATATACGAATACAGAGAATCCATCTGCATCGCCATCGGCTCTCCTCATCCAGCATCCATCGCATCGCCATCGGTTTCTCTGAATTCTTGATTCCATCTGCATCCGTCGCATCGCCGAGGTCAGGCAAGTAGGCAACAATTTACATCTAGTGATCTACTCATGAACTCATCTACATCTACTTCAAAAATTAGGTTAGGATTTTATGTTCTTGTTGTTTACTTTACTTTGTAAATTACAGGGTTTAGAATGTTGCCTAAAAAGCATATGTCGGGTGCTCAAAAAAGAAACAAAAGAAAACGAGAAGAACGGTTTATTGAATCGCAAAAGGGAGCTATACATAAGTTCTTTTCAGCTTCAAGTAGTGTTGTTCCCGGTGATAATCCTGAGGAGGTGGATGATACGCAAGATCAAGAACAAGAATCTGATCATAATTTAAATACAGAAGTTGATGCCAATGAGGATAGTGGGGGGGAACAAAGTCTGCAGCCTTCATCTGAGAATCCAAATGGTAATGAACAGAACGACTCATTTATATCAATTTTTGATCCTAGAACATGGGAAAATCTTGCAGCAAAGCTATTTCATTTTTCGGGGTTATACAACGGATATATGCATTGTTTTCATGTTCTACTAAAAGATGGAAGATTTTGCTTGACCATGTTCCAAAACTGACAGTCAAATCTTTGTCTAATACTCGTTGGGAGAGTTGAATAAAAAGTGTCCAAGCTATCAGGTACCAAACTCCCCAAATAAGGTCACTTTGTTGGAACTAGAGAAATCTTCTCACGATGATCCAAAAGCGTAAGTGATGCTCAATCTTTGTAATCGCACTTGAGAATTTTGAATTTTTAGTTGGTATGGTTATTTGGCATGATATTCATTTTTCGTAAATATGGTGAGCAAGAAATTACAATCTAAGATTGTGTGCATGGATGCTACTCTCACACAAATTGAAGGGTCATCTCATTTTTAAGAGGTACGAAATGAAGGCTTCATCTTGCTAGTATTGATATTGCAAAAGTTATTGCATCCGAAATGGATGTAGAGCCGAATTTCCCATAAAACATCAAAGTAAAAGAAAGAAGCATTTTGATGAACAAAATGACCAAAATAAAGAAATACAATCAGCTATAGAATCCTTCAGAGTTAATTACTTTATTGCCATGATTGATGTTGCAATTACTTCATTGACTAGTCGATTTGAGCAGTTGAAGGCATTTGAAAATGTGTTTGGTTTCTTATTCAACTCAAAAAATCTAAAGTCTCTGGATGATAATGATCTACGGAGGTGTTGCACTACTTTTGTACAAGCTTTTTTCTCATGATGGGTCATCTGACGTTGAGTTCAATGATTTTTCTCTAAATTAAAAGTGCTGCAAGTCACCTTGCCAAATGATAAGATGTCGGCATATGAGATTCTTGATTCACATACATTTGCAGATTGCTACCCAAATGTCTGTTGCATATCGAATTCTTCTAATCAGTACCTATGATCGTAGCCTCACTGAAAGGAGTTTCTCAAAATTGAAATTGCTGAAAAACTATTTGCGTCTACTATATCATAAGAAAGATTGAATGGCTTGGCTATGTGTCGCATTGAGAAGAATATCTTGGACGACATTGATCTCGATGTTATTATTAATGATTTTGCATCAAGAAGTGCTAGAAAAAGTTCCTTTTTATGAAAGATATTGGATATTTGTCGCTCCTATTTGAGGTAAATTAATTCTTACTAGTTACATTTGGTTTATGAACTAGTTAGTACCTAATTAGTTTATCATGTTAGAACTATTGATTTGTGTCACTTTAGACAATATAAAGTTTAAATTGCATATTTTATAAGTAGAAAAAAATTTATAGTAAAGAACCCATAGAGCCGAATTCGCCCTAGGGCCCTTGAAAACATTGAGCCGGCCCTGGCATTTGGTTGCCCAATAATGTCAATCGTGTATTCCTGCCTGTGGCTAAATTTCCGATAAGACTGTTAATTTAGTTGCTTTCCCCTGTTGTATGCTGAACCAGTGACTTGCGGGTATGTTTACTGCCGTGACATAATGTGGCCCAGTGGCGGATCCAAGAATTTTAATATGGGTATTCGAAGTCCCGGAGCAGGTGGTATGAAGCCGTGGTATGAAGCAACGAAGTAGGCGACTAGGTGCTCCAGCTGAGCAAGGTGGCACAGAGCAGGTTGTAGCAGCAGCAGTATATCAGAGCAAAGAAATCAAGCAGTGGCACAGTGTGTCAAAGTTTAGGATACATTTGAGCTTGCCCAGTGCCCCAGTAAATGTATACCCACCACAACATGCAAAAATGTCTCCCATATTATTTAACCACAAAACTTATCAAGGAAAAACAGCTAAAGGTAAACAAATCTATTTACATTCGAAGTTCCGCTATCCAAATGCAATTATGGAACCAATGTAACTCAATTTAACTTTTGTAAGTTCAAGGAGTTAGACACATTATAAGCAACTAAGAAAAATGGAAAAATGGTCATTCACAAATCACAACATGTGCCGCTGTATATGCAATCAATATGCCTTGATCATGACAAATGACAAACTCAATGGAGTCAATAGCTATTGTCAACCATGCCGCAGCCATCAAAAATTCAGGAATATGCGCAGATATAGCCATCTAACAAAAAGAGTTCGCAATCCCATGTTCCAAGCTATCACTAATGTTCCAGAAATTGATAATATAGCAAGCTAATGTGATCTATGTTGCAATAAGATATTGCACATAAGGCCCAAACAATGGATCAGCCCAGGAATGCCACAAACTAGAGCAAAAGGTTGGCAATTCATTGTGTTAGAAATCAAGTCAAATCTATCATCTCCCCCATTGATGGTCTAGAACATTGTTTTTTCAACCAAACAATCTAAACGAATACAGAGAATCCTGATGCCATCTAGTTATATGGCAAGTCCTATTTCAAAGGAGGTTATATCCAATACTAGGCAATACGCATTTCTACAAACACGTTCTACTCACTTAACCACCACCCATCGTTGCAATCAAATACGAGCAAGAACGCTGCACACCGCAGCGCAAACAAGCACACCAGGCAACAGACGAATCGTATCAATCTCATCAGCGGGGGAGCACCTTTCTTGGCGCCGAGGTCGGCGTTGGTGAAGGAGGCGGCGTCCCCGGCGTAACGGAACTCACGAACTCCAGCAGCACGTTCTGCGGCACCAAAACCCTCACAAAAATGAGAACCCCATCGCACCAGTTCACAATAGCAAACCGCAGAACACTCGGAGAGGGAAATCCAGAAGGAGAAATGGACGAGCAGGCCCCTGGCGGCGGAGGTGGAGAGGTCGCAACCCCGCAGCTCGAGCACGCGCAGCGCATGAGCAGCGAGGAGCGAGCGGCACCGGGTCGCGCTCAGGCCGCGCGCCACGACCTTGAGCGAGGTGAGGAGGCGCAGATCCGGCGGAGCTGCTCGGCGCGGTGGTCGCCGAGGTCGGCGACGTAGGCGCGGAGGTAGTCGACTGTGCCGCCGCCGGCGCCCGGCGCGGATCTGAGACTGAGAGAGTTAGGGTTGAATCGCTCTGTGACTCTGTCGCTGAGAAGTGAGAGCAGGAGAGATGAGGAAGAACCGAAAACGGCGCAGGCGAGGGACAGCGCGAATGGGCCGTTTGGGCGTGGGCCGTTCGGCGCGTGGGAGGTAGGGGTCGGCCCGAGCTCCTTTTACACTTTAATTTCTTTCATTTAAACTCAATTACTAATATATATGTATATTATATGTAATGTATAGCAGATTTTTTGCAAAAAAATTTTAGGTATTCAGCTGAATACCCATAAATTACTGTAGATCCGACCCTGATGTGGCCTACCTGAGCTTAATCATCCCATACCTATACAGTTATACCCTTTCCTCGTCTGAAACAAATCAATGGCATCTGTTACTTGGTTTGGGTGGAAAGTGCTGACGTCTGCCATGTCTCGAGACTTTACGGCTTCATTTCGGGCTGAATGCTAGGGCTCCACTTGCCATTACCGACAGGGGCAGAGCTGGCCGGAGCCAGAGTAGAACACTACGTGATCAAGATTTAGATGTAACTATGTATTAATGGGACTCAACGGTGCTGTTCGACGGTGAGACGGTGGCTCCGTCCTGATAACCATGGATTTTTAAGTGTACTTTTGGATGTAGCAGTTAATTAGTTAACGGTATCTTTTATGGAACCGTAACAACAAAGTGTAAGTGAAAGTGGTATAGATTCATCCACCTAACTAGGTTACACACTGCAGCACAAAAAATGCAAACTGGCCCCAAGTGCTGACATTGGATGTTTGGGTTAAGAGTACCTTGTTTCCTTGTCTAACGAATGTAAAGATCGGTGGAGCACTTGGCATTCGGCAAAGCAGGACCCTCGGGGTTCTGCACACTAGGGGTACTTGGCGTGGTAATGGATATCCGATATCGTGGATTTCGGAAACAAGAGTTGCTGTGGGGTAGAAATCATAGGTTTATTTTGAAAGGATCAGCTAGCCCTAGATTTAGGCCCCGTTAGGAAGCAGGAATTTCAAAAAAAAAATCATTGTAAGAATTGCGTTGTTTCATCTGAAATTCTTGTGTTCCAAATAAGCTTGTGATTGTGAGGACAAGAAAGTGACTTGCTTAATGCTACTTGGGCTGTTTGTGGTCCCTGTTTTTGATAAAAAAAAAAGGGAGCTGCTAGTTCCGAATGTCCGATCCAAATGCTAGCTCCGTACGATGGTCACAACACTTTTTATCCATCTATGCAATATTTCTCGACTATGCATGCAACAAAAAAATTGTTAAAAATATCAATGTTGTATACATGAAATCAAAATATTACACACATGAAATCAAAATATTGCATTCATGAAAGCAAAAGGGATAATTGATGATTTGCACGTCTTTTATTGGCATCAGCTTATGTAGAGGTATCCAGAGAGGCCAGCATGAGGATAGTGTTGTGCGCGAGGCTGCAGTCATCGCTGTCGACGGTGGGCATGTGGAGCGTGAGGTCGGCGACGAGGCCGCGGAAGTGGTAGGAACTTCGACCATGGCCATTGCGACTTTGCCCACGGCTGTTACGACCACAGCTGCTACGATCATGGTCACTTCGACCACAGCCGTGGTCGTAATAGCAATGGTCGTAGCGGCTATGGTTGTACGGTCGGTCACAATATTTTTTGTTCATCTATGCAACATTGTTAGCAATATATATAACAAAAAAAATTGATAAGAATATCAATGTTATACGCATAAAATCAAAATATTACACAATTAAAATCAAAATGTTACATTCAAGAGATGAAACAAGTCCCTGCAGTTTTTTTCTTCTATATATATTACAAGATGAATGTTCATACTTTGTTATAGATTAAAAAAATATTATCCCAACACGCTAAGTTAATATCGTCGAAGTTGGCATGTCCAGCCCATGTCCTCAGCTTCGCTTTCGTGCTCGACTGAGCTCAAACAAAGGTGGTGTTATGCTTTTTTGGCTCTGTTGTATATCTAATAGAGTTTGTTTTTTTATTACAGAATTTTATAGAGAGGTGAAATTTATTTGTCGATAGATTTTTTGTAGAGATTTTTTGAGGTTGGAAGGAGAGTTGAAAGGGATGACGTGCCATCATGACATCACCACTACTCCTTTTGTAAAAATAGTAAAGATAAGTAGCTAGGATATGGATGTGCGTGTACAAATAGCTAGCTTGATCCTGCCGGGGGTGAACAGGTGGTTCTGCTGACAATATTAAGGGTGCTAACAGTGCACATGGGCCTGTGGGTCTGTTCTTTATGAATATGGTTTATGATTTTTTGTTGATATTTTTGAATTTTAGCTATTCGTGACAGAGACTACGAAGAGAGATATTCGTATGTGATTTTGGCTGGAACAGATAATAGGCTTTCAATGTGTACTATAATTAATTATAGACCTCGTCTTAAAAAATACTTTGTTTAAAGTTAGATGCTATAGAAAAAATTAAAACCAATTTCAAAAGCCAGATAGAAACAGCCCTGTGTGCCTTGTTGGGCCAGTTTAGGTAAGCCTTCCATAGAGTAATTATTACACGGCATAGCATTAGCCCGTCAACTTGAGGCCACCTCTCGGCCGGTAGCCTACATCAGCAAAACAGCTTATGTTTTTGGCTTCCAAAGCCAAAAGCTATTTAAAATATATTAGTTTTTTATTGTAATTTTCTCTTTTTTCTTTTTTTCTTTTGTATTATTCATGAGAAATAACAATGCTTTTTTGTTTTTCTATTTTATTTTTTAATTACATACAGGGTGTGCATGGAAAGTCTGTGCCAGGAAGGTGAAGGGTACGGAGAGGTTTAAGATTACAACTGTGGATGGACCGCACAGCTGTGGGTCTTCCGAACCCAGCCGAAACATCATCAGTTGACTTCTCGGTTCATTGCAACCCGCCTGTACCCCATGATAAAGCACATGCCGACGATGCGCGCAACAGCAGTGATTGAGGCCGTTAAACTAAAGTGGCACTACACAATCAAGTATGGGAAAGCATAGAGGGCACAACAACGTGCTTTGAAGTTGATTTATGGTGATTGGGAGGAGGCGTATGAGCGTTTGCCGGCCATGTTGAACGCAATGAAAGCGGCCAATGCAGGAATGCAGTATGAGTACGTGCCTAAGCGTATGAGACAGATTTTTTTTCGAGCATTCTGATGCTTTGGTCAGTGTGTCGAGGCTTTCAAACATTGTATGCCTGTTCTGTCAATTGATGGGACGTTCCTGTTGGGCAAGTATGAGGGAACGTTGTTGATTTCTATTGGCTGTGATGCGGACAACTTGCTTGTGCCGTTGGCTTTTGCTTTGGTGGAGAAGGAGGACAAATCTAGCTGGGCTTGGTTTCTACGGCTTGTACGGATCCATATGTGGTTGGCCCGGGGAGGGAGGTATGTGTGTTGTCTAACAGGCACGCTGGGATCTTGAGCGCCGTTAAGGAAGTGATACCAGGATATTTACCTGTACATCATCGTTGGTGCACAAGGCACCTTGCAGAGAACTTGTTCAAAAAAGATGGGGTGAAGGCCAACTTTGCACTTTTCGAGGAGGTATGTCGCGAGGGAGGTCAAGGCGCTCGATGAGAAGTTAGAGGAGTTGAAAACGAAAACTAATGCCGAGGGTCGTGATTGGATAAGGGTTTAATGAGGATGTGCACAAATGGTCAAGGGCTCATGACCCATTGGGAAGGAGGTATGGGTTCATGACTAGCAACATGGCGAGAATGCTTCAACGGCCGCTTAAGGGGCACGTGGATTGCCGCCACCGCAATTGCGGTGTTCACTTTCTACAAGTGTGTTGCATGGTTTGTCAACCGCACCGGAAGCCTCGGACATGTTAAAGGCACATGCACGTTGGCCACCTCGTCCTCACGGCTTCATTACCAAAGCGAATATGCAAGCCAATGAACAGAGTACCATGTTTTGACCATGTGACGCACGTATGAGGTTGTTGAGGTGGAGGGACAACCGAGAATGGAGAGCTCCGAGAGCCCGAAAGCATAAGGTCGTGATTACATCCTTCACATGCACATGCGGTGTTCCCGACAAGTTCCATTTTCCATGCTCCCACATGGTGACCGCATGTAGGGCCGGAATGTCGATGTTGAGACCAAAATCCGAGACTATTCAGCGTGGATGCGTTGGTGAGGACATGGGCCCCACGGTTCAAGCCATATCGTGATGAAAGCGAGTGGCCACTTTACTCGGTCCTGTACATAGCGGACGCGGGTTACGTTGGCACAAGAGGGCAGCAGGAAGCGGTCAAGGTACAAGATGGACATGGATCGGATACCGGTCGCACCAAGAGGGTAGGGCAAATCCTTCGTTGAGGACCCACGGGAGACACACTGCGGTATGTGTGGTCTAATGGGTCACAATTCACGAACGTGTCAACGCTGCGTTCCACTCGAGTTAGCGGCGTTAGGTCTAGAGAGCATAATTTTTAGATATTTTGTTATTTTTATCACTAACGTAATTTTGAATGCACAGGATGGCGAGGTACCGGCTGGTGGACGAGTTCTACGACAGAGAGCACCGCGGCAAGCTCACGATGATTCCCATACTGCGTCCTCCAACCCATGATGATGAGAGTTGTGTGTATGTGTATTTTATATGTGTGCATGACGATGTATGTGTACATATATGTATGTGTATGTGTATTTTATATGTGTATGTGTGCATATATGTATGTATGTATGATTTGAGATATATATATATATATATATATATATATGTAAAATGTATGCATCTAGACTTTATTGAGAGTTATGCGTATGTGTTTTATATGTGAATGTATGTATATGTGTGCATGTGTTTTGTATATGCAAAACAGATGACTCTTTTCTGTTTTTTCAGAGGTTTAGTAGAGACGGCGCCAAACACTCTGGTGCCAAGGTATTGAACAACGGCGCCAGGACCTTTGGCGCCAACGTGTGGCGCCAAAGTTTTGTGCGCTGTATTTCAATATCTCGACGCTAGAGTGTTTGGCGCCGTGCTACTTATATACGGCGCCCGGGTGTTTGGCGCCGTGATTACTGCACTTGCTTTAAAAGTGCAAGCTCGGCCTAGTTGTTTCGTTCCATTCGTACAAACAATACTAATTGACATTCACCAAATGAATAAGCACAGCCCAAAATAACATACTGAGTGCATACGTCCACATACATACATAGTCCACATACATAGTTTATAAATTTTCAGAAAATACATGCGTCCGCATACATCAAACATTAAATATATATAGCAATAACTCTCGAGTGCATCGAGGCCACTTCCCTTCCTCGAGCATCGAGTCGCTCAAGGGCTGCCTTGGCACGCCGCGCTCTCTAGCTTCTTCTCGCTTTCTCCTTGCGCTTGCCGCGCCCTCCTACGCTCCTCCTCACGGTGTTCCCTCGCGGCCTCCTCCTGCTTCTTCTCCCTTTCCCACCTCTCCTTTCGTTCTTCATCCCACTTCTTATTGGCGTCAAGATATTTTTGTCATCCTCGCCGATCGCAGTTGTCGATCCACCGCTCAAAATCACAAAGCGGTGGAGGCTCCGCAAATGTACGCATTCGTTAAACCAACAGAATTAATACCAATTCGATGAATCGACAATACAACATACCATCTTGCCGAGGACAACGGCGCACGTGGCGGATCGAACGCCGGTTGGCGCACATCCGCACTCTACCTATATGTATCCGGATTATCCGACCTTTCCACTTTGCAAGGATCGCCGCAATAACACATCGGCACGGGAACACCGGATGGAGGTGGCAAACGAGTGAAGCCCATGACAACCTAAAATGCGAAATGAATAAGATTTATAATTTTTCTCGTTTCTAACCTTAGGTTAGCTAGTTACCCAAATCAAACCCTAATCCAACTAATTTCAACCTAAAAACGGATCTATACACATTATTACTAATACATTACGCATATCTATTGCGAATCGAATCTAAAACCGAGCCAAATCCAACTAATTTCATCTAGGGTTTCAACTTTTGCCCTACGAAATGTACCTCAAATAATCCATATATACTACAAAAATCAAAGGAGGAGAGGGAGCTCACCTTGCTAGCTCGGTTTGGAAGCAAAATCGCGAAAAAAATCGATGGATTGGGGTGGATTTTGAGGGGGGAGAGAGGGGCGGCGGCGGCTGTTCTCTGTGTCGGTCTGAGGAGTGGAGTGAGGGGGCTGCGCTCGGTCTTAAGTCCTAGGAAACGGCGCCACGACCGTTAGCGCCGTGTATGGATGGCACGGCGCCATGTGCTTTGGCGCCGTGTTGTACCACCGTGGATCTTACGTGTCCACTCACGGCGCCGAAGCATATGGCGCCGTGCCGTGTACCCTGGGCGCCATATGAGTTGGCGCCGTTCTAGGGGTCTATTTTTGCAAATCTTTTTCTAGGGGTTTATATGTAAAAAACTTTAAAATTTTAGGCTAAAAAGCAAAAATTTTACCACGGAGGCGCTCTGCAATCCGGCCGCGTGGCCTTCCAAGGGAGAAACGATCCCAACTGAGCGGCGCACGGGCTGGCTGGCTTGCTGCCTGGATGCAAGTGAAGAACGGGGCATGCACCTAGCTCTAGCTGCCGGTGTTGGGCCGCATTGGGAGCTATGCATGCCACTTGTGGGCTCACCACCGGCCCACTTCTTCTTTGTTACTACTACAACTGTATATGGAGCAACTGGAGCTTGCATGAATGATGAAACCCCGCAAGTTTTAAGTCCTTTTATTACAAGCGTATATAGGCGGCCCAGCCAGTTCAATATTAATGGTTCAGTTTTTTTAGCTTATGCTTAGATTTTGGCTTTTATTTTTACATTAACTTATTGTTAAATGGTACATTTTTTAAGACGAAGTCTACAGGTAAATTATAGTACAAAATATACCAAGTTCAGCTATACCAATTAAAATTACATATGATTATTTTCTTCTGTATACTATCTCTCACAAATAGATCAGAATTTAAAAATTATAATCATAAGTCATAACTATTAGACTAAAAAAACTCAGCACTAGTTCTACGTGTACTACCTAGTGGAGCAACCAGCAAATGCTTCCCACCAACCGGGTACCACGAGTTGCTGCTAGAATGATTTTCCCTGCATAAACACGCCGACTATTACACCTTAATTTAATGGAGTCTTCCATCCTGCTACAGGCAATAACTGAATAAATAAATGTGTGATTAACTACATGCTGGAGCTAGGGACCCTGATACGGATCATCGAGAGCCAGCCAACTAGCACGGACAATTCTTTGGTCGTTCTTTTCGGCCGATAAATTATGTCTACGACGGATGATTTTTAGTTTTAACGTAAATATATATATAAATAAATTAAATACTGATAAACTAATAAATAGTTTTGAAAAGACTACTATGATAAATCATTTTAAAAAGACAACAAAAAAACTATGTTATTTATTTATTTAAGAAAAACCATAAACTGTAAATCAAAAGAGATGTTATATTCTAGAGTAGGAGGTATTGTATACTAGAATTTTTGACATATATATATATATATATATATATATATATATATATATATATATATATATATATATATATATATATATATATATATATATTCAACACGTATTTATATAAATAGCCAGAAATGCGAACGGTATTGACAAAAATAGCGCTTCTGTCGTTCGGTGACCGGGCGACAGCGCCCGATAGTCGACAAGTGACGCCTGCCGCAGGTGTGGCTTGCTGTCCACCCACAAAACGGCAGGTGATTAAGCTGGCTAATTAGCCAGCTTAATTACCTCTCTAAATTTGTAATTTTATATTATATTTGTTTGAATTTTTAAATATACCAAATAAGCTAAAAAATTACAAAAATTTATGTACAGCCTCCCGTCTACTTCCTTGTGTAATTTTTTTGATAATTTTATCCGTTCTTAATGTTGCTCAAAAAATCATATGATTTTGATATTTATAGGAGTTGTTACATATAGCAAACGAGATTTAAAAATTACGAAATTTTATATGAAGACTCCCAACACAGTCGATCTAATTGTGTAATATTTTGAGAATTTTATATGCCCCAAATGTAGCATGTTAATTTGTGTTAATTTAATGTAGTTAGCGATATGCGAGGAGGGATGTCGCCCCCTTTGTGCTGCCCCTTGCCCGCTCGCTCCTTCAGACATGTATTGGCTCGACCATACCGACCCCCCTTGGTAGCTCCCTCATCCGCACAAACGTTAGTCTGTCCATGTCATCCCGTCTCGCCCGCTCCCTCGTGTGCAAAAATGTCACTCTTACCATGCTGTCCCACATCGCCCACGATGGTGTGTGTCGACAATGCGTCCATAATTTCTAGTGGAAAGGCATCGGGTTCTCTTTTCGCTTGGCTACAAATATGAAACTCTTGCAATCACTCATATAAACTGTGTTTCGCTTCTTGTAGGAAGAAGAATCTTCTCCGTCATACAGTAACGTAACATGGCAGACGTTGAGGGGCCAGTTGAAACGAGGTCACCAAAAGAAGACCTTCCCCTGGAAAGGAGGGAGGACTTTAGCCCTAACTACCCCTTGATGCCAAATATGTGTGTTCAACCGGTATGGTTGAAATGTAGACATAGGGAGGGCGTGATCGTACAGGTTGTTGCAGGCCATTTCGATGGTGGACGATATTTCTTCCAATGCCTACACTGTAGAGTACAATTAGCCAATAGTTTATTTTCTCTTACTACTAATAAAGCTTTCATGTTAACCTTCCTTTCCAGCAGATGGCAAAATATGATTTCATCCGCTGGATCGATCCTCCCCATGAACGTTATGTTGTGAGGTACGTGGATACACTGTGGGAGCAAAATCTTAAAGCTAGATGCACGGATTGACAATTTCAATGAGGAGAACAATGACATCCGGCAATAGATGCAACGTGAGAGGGGCAACGAGGAGGTCGTAAACATAGAAATTTCCTATGATTCCACATACTGCTACACGACCCTAGCTATATATGTGTGCGCCACTACAATGATGGTTAGCCAAGACCAAGGCACCCCTACTGCAACACTCCATGTGGGTATCGCGAGACACCTTCTACCAATAGGCACGCACAGAGAAGCTTGTAGCACATTACTCTCTCCTGTAGTTCGTGGTTATGTTCAATCTTGTAGAGCATATAACTGAATGGTGTACGCGTCATTACGGTTGCTATTTATTGAGTGGACTGTTCAAACGTTGTGTCACGTGCATTAACCTAGAGGGGTCGATATGCATTGAACAAACATACATCATACAAAAGAGTACAAATAAAAACGCAGCAGTAGTACAGACAAATGTGGAGACGGGGGAGCGGGCGAGTGTGGATGGTATGGACATAACGACATCAGTGCGGACGAGAGAGCGTGTGAGGGGGACGACACAGACAGAGTGATAATTGTGCGAAGGACGCAGCGGAAAAGAAAAGATAGCAGCAATAGGCCGACATATGTGCGAATGACAGAGGCCACGCACCGCAAAAGATGCCTGAGCATCACATATCGCTAATTACGATTAAATTAATACAAATTAACATGCCAAATTTAGAGCACATAAAATTCCCAAAAAGTACACAATTAGGTCGACTGTGTCGGGAGGCTTCACATAAAATTTTGTAATTTTTGCAGCTTGTTTGCTATATGTAACAATTCCTACAAATATCAAAATAATACGAATCGTTGAGCAATATTTAGAATTGATAAAATTGTCAAGAAATTACACAATGAAGTATGTTATGTCAGGAGGCTATGTGTAAAATTTTGTAATTTTTTGAGTTTATTTGCTATATTTAAAAATTCAAAAAAATGATATAAAATTACAAATTTAGACAAGTGATTAAGCCAACCTGCCGTTTTGTGGGTGGATGGCAGGCGCCACGTGTCGACTGCTGAGCACTGCCGCTCGGTGACCGGGCAACGGAAATACTATTTTTGTCAATACCGTCCGTATACGGATATTTCTATAAATATATGTTAAAAATGTGTTATATATGGCAAAAATTCAGTGTACTAGAGTTGTATTATTCTACAGAAGCAAATGTCACCTATCAGCGATATACTTGTTATCTTCAGCCCTGGCGCTGGCTGGCTGCCAAACGTGCGACAAGGACAGCCTTAGCTGCCTCAAACGTACATACCATATATATGCCTTTCTTTTCATTTTCTCCGTGGAGACATAAATTAGTGACCACTGGGCACTCCTGTTCATGTTCATATATCTGCATTTTCTTGGACCGTTGCTAATTACATCAATGGTTAAAAACAATTTGCAAGAGATCCATGCTAATTTTTCTTTCATTTCTGATCGGAAATCGGGCCAACAACTGGGTTTGTTTGGAACTGTGAATTGGAAATGGTAGTTGGAATTATATTCCCAATTCCAATTCCACTGGAAATTGGCTAACAATTCTATTTTTGTGTTTGGCTGACAAAGAAATTGCAACATGTAAATAAATACTCCGCTGATTCCAAGTCCTATTCGGTTGCCAAAGAAAACTTGAGCATAGAAATCGGCATTGATGAAAAGATGATAATGCATCGGTCTACCTGAGTTGGAGATTGGTGAGGACATTAGGTGGAGGCACCAGCTATGGGGGAGAAGAGGCATTCGTGTTGGCCACTGGTGACAAGGGAGAAGAGACATCGCTGCCAGCAATGAGGTAGAAGACTTGGTGGTGTCAACGAGGGCCTCTATGGGTGAGCACATGGGCGTCTGCTAGTGACGAGGAAAAAGTAGTAGCAATGTCGACGATGATGAAGATGGCTGCCGTTGCGCCACATGAGATGCAGGCAACTCCAAATCTGTCAAGCAGCCACACGAGGATGGTGATGGGTGCCGACGATGAAGGAGAAAAGGAGGTGGCAGCACTGGTGACGAGGAAGAAGGCAAAGAGGTGGCCGGCAACGAGGAAGAAAACGCTATGAAGGGCTTCCAAATCTGGATGTTGGGTGGAGGCCAGTGACAATGGAGACATAGGGTGAGTTATTTTGGGTTGCGGCTTTGGCTTTTGGCTTTTGCCTTATAGTTTTTGAATTTTAGCTGTTCGCGAGGAATAATATGTAGAGGAAAATAATCGCATGCAATTTTGACTGGTATAGTTAAACTCGGTATAGTATGTATTACAATCTACATGTACTGTAGCAACAGAAGCCAAAACCTAAGCCTAAGCTCTCCTGAAGGCAGCCATATGCGGTAAGTGGAGGGGTCCACAGGAGATTGGCAGCGGCAAGCGCAGTGGGAACTCACCAGTGGCCAGCAGTAGCAATGATGGCTGACGGCCTGCCTGAGAGAATGGAGGAGATGGGGAGGAGGGTGATATGTTTCATGAGGAGTGTGGGTGCTCAATTTCTACCAATTCGAAGGGGCTTAGCTCTGAATTGTAGGTGTCTTATCTCAATTATCCTCGAATTCTGGTGGAAATGGGCTACAATTCTAATTCCAATTCCGAAAAGCATCCCAACACTAGAGTTTGAGAAGACCAATTCCAATTCCCAATTCTGCAAACCAAACGGTGTGTAATGTACTTGGGTAAATATCTGGCTAGCTCGTGAATGTACAATGAATCATTCCGTTCAAAGGAAAAGGAAAATAAGGATGAAGGTCCAAATTTGGTCATCCACGACCAGGAGCGAGAGACTTGTCTTGCCCACTATAACCTTGCTAGGCAAGGGAACCAAATAAGCTGTAAGCTGCTTGCGTTAAACTGTCATTCTCCAACATAAGGTAAGCAGCAATCTCTTAGCTTTATCACACTGGATTTTTAGGATGATATAGAGGAGGGAGAACTCGATACACAACACAGGCCATCTATGCAAGAGACGACTTGGTATAAGAAATAACGCGGCATAGAGTGTAATGTAAGTGTACATGCATGGATCGTGTGATTCAGCTTTGAATGATTAATAAAATCAACTATTGTCACTACCGTTGGAGTGGATGTTCTCTCTTGTCTGACGTTGACATGCTTGGTGTGCATAGCAGCTAGATGTCCTTACTGACGCTAACGAGCAGGTTCAGTCGAGCACGGCATTACATACGTGCGTTTATTCAGTCAAGTCAGATAGAGCCATTAGCCAGTAGCAATACTAGCCAACCAACAACCGATCAGTAAGTCAGAGCGTCACATTTGCCACGCTCATCTGATCCCCAAGACCCAGCTAAGAACATGGAGCGAGTCGGTCTCAAAAAAAGGGCAGCAATGGCAACAGGTCCTATAAAATACAGCCGCGGCATCTCTTTCACCCGGCCTCTCTCACAGAGGAGAGGAGAGGAGAGGAAACGAAATAGAGAGCCAGGCAGCATCTTCTCTTCTCCTGCATATCTGATGCATAAATATCCTGTGTGTGTGAATACAGAGGGGCAGCATCTGCTCTCCCTTTCACTTCTTCACCCCCATTGAGCCGCCTTCACCAGTATTGCCGGCATCTACACCCCCACCCCCATCTATCCCATTGCATCCGATCCGACTCGGTCTTCCACTATGCCGAAAGGCAAGACACACGATCCTTTCGGGCATCTATATGTTCCTCCTGATTCCATGCTTCCTGCGGTCTCACCTTTCTCCTGTTCTGTTCCTTTTATTGCCCCTCTGTTTCGCGCAGATGGGTTTGGCAGGCTGCTGCTGCTCCACATCGCCGCGCTGTCCACGGCCGGGGCGGTCGCCGCCGCCGCCGTGGCGCGTCGCCGGCACCGGAGGAGGAAGGGGAAGGGGCGGCTGCCAGCGGCGGCCATGGAGGCAATGCCGAGGCTGCAGATGACCGAATCCGGCAGCATCCAGCGCCTCGAGAAGTTCTCGCACTACGTCGGTCAGTGAGCCTCTTCAGTTGTGCTGTTGCTTCTCGCGTTCTTTGTCCATGGAAAACTGGAGATTCAGTTGTTTCTTGCCGCTTTTTAGGGGAAAATTTTTATTGCTGCAGGTTTAAACGAGCAAATTGGCCGTCGTCTATTCGATTAAAAAATAGCAGTTTTACTGTTCCTGAATATTTATGACATGATTCGTTTGGATCGTCCCTAAGAGGATATTGTTTTCTAGTTTCTTTTGGCCACCGTTTTTTTTTCTTTTCCGGAGAGCGTAAAAGAGATAAATTTCTTTTCCACTAGTTCAAACACCTTTTTTTTAATAAAAAGAGCCTATTTGTTTTTCTTTGTCGAGAAAAAAAAACACCTGCCGTCGTGAAACAGATTTGTTTCATAAAAACATCCAGTTGAAAAAAAGCCATGTGTGGTCGAAAAAATATTTATTCGATTAAAACAATCCACTCCGAACGAAAGAAAGAAAGCGATTCAAAGTTTCTTATAAATCTTGTGTTAGGCCTCATTTCCCTGCTTAGCCTTGTGTTGGCGTAGGTGCTAGAAATTTCATCCTCAAGTCATTGGATCCAAATGAAAAATACAAATTTCATACTCAAGTGATTGAACCGACCCAGAAAGGATACAGAATCCAAATGAAAAACTGGTCCGCTCAAAACAGCTTAGACTTCTGGTTTCTGATTTATTTTTCATTATTCAACAATTTCATCTTTTTTTTGGTTTTTTTTGACTTTTTCTGAGTTTTTTGTCGGTTCTTTTTTCCGTATTCGTTTGCACTGTTTGTGATGGGTTAACCTATTTTTTCTATTTTTAAAATTTTAAAATTCAATTACGTCAAATAAATCATCATCAACTACAGTGCAATTTCAATCCGCTACGATGCTTTTTAGCCGTAAACCACTTAAAAATAGCTATTTTGAGCACTCAAAATGTCCTCTCCGGATTGACATGGGCACTGATGCTTCAATGGAAAACAAGCACGTAGCATTCAAGTGTCCTCTTCTGACCGACGTGTGCCGTGTTGTCTTCATGGAAAATAAGCACTAGCTCATAGCTATCAACTATGACGTCCCATAATGATAAACCAGCTGAAAATGATTGCGCACTGGAGAAAGCAGATAAGAATGTCATCTCATTTGCTTGCTAGGTGACCTGAACTGCCTGGCTAACTAGATCCCCATTGTCGGGATCAACCCATACATCGACATGGCAACGGCGATGGTAGGCGGAGTAGGCTCATCGGGGCCGTCAAATTTACATCGGGCGGCTCCGCGGCAGCTTCATTTGCTCCGAAAGATTTTTGTTTTTAATAAAAAGCTAATGTGACAGATCGCCCAAAAAAATAAGAAAAACAATTAAGCAGCATAAGATTGCCATTAGAGCCAGTTTGTTTACTGTTGTGTAAATAGCAAACCTTCTCTAATATTCTTTCTTATGATGTGCAGCTAGGCAGATGGGGTTCCAGGACATCAACGGGTGCCCCCAGCTTTGCAAATTGGCTAACAACTACCTCAAGAAGACCAAGAATTGCTTGGATGACATTTTCGACTTCTTCGCGAACGTCCCAGATGCAGAGTCGCTGTATGTCAAGTTCATAGAGGAGCTGGATAAGTGCATCCTCGGATATTTCGCGTTCCACTGGGATCATTCTACCTCTCTCATCAGTCAGGTATGTCCGCGAAAAACCAACTGTTTTATGTGAAATATTTTAAATGTGTCACCAAGACAGTTGCACATTTTTTACGCGCGCGTGCGCACACATATATATATAACCTATTTTGTATTCTTGAAAGTACATACTTACACGTTGAATATACCATTTAAACGAATATTTTGTATCTCTTTATCACTTTCGATATACTTAAATATTAATTTTAAGATACTTCAATGCGGTTTGGTTGAAAAATTTTCATTGAAACCCTTTATTTTTGCTATATATCATTTTTCATACACAAAAGGAATGTATACATAAATTATATTATAAAAAGTGGATTTTTATAAATTTTTTATGAAATTCATTTTAGAGTATATTATAATCATTATTAGAGTATACTCAAATATATAAAAAGGTATAATAATATTATTAAAGTAGTACATGAGAAATAGGAGTATGTACTTTCAAAAGTATGAAACCATTATATATCAGCTGTCTTAGAAAAATGGCAAAGCAGGCTCGATCCGAATCTCGTGCTGTTTGGCGGATCTCAAAGCAAAGTCGAGGTCTGACGTTTTGTAGCTAGGGAAGGCGTACGTGACAAAATTTTGTACGCAACGTACTGCGCATTGCACGTTGTCAAACCGATCGTTCGACGTGCTGCCATAACGACGTTGCCACGTGTGCAGGCCTTGACCGTGGACAGCGGCACCAAAAAGAAGCTCCGGAACTTGGTGTTGGAAGCTACAAGGTGAAAACCCCATGTTTTTTTTTGTACTTTGTTTAAATTCACATGGCAATAGATATTGTTGGTTTGTGTCTTTACAAGAGGAAAAAAAAATACCCAACAGAAGTAGACATAAATACTGGAATATTGTAAGTACTACAACGGATTATCTACAGAGGTTGGTAGGTAGGTCACACGATGTAAATATTGAAGTCTTAACTCAGTTAAGCAGAAACAAAACACCCAAAAAAATGCACAAGGAATTAGTGCTTGGAAGATTGTGATGTTGTTATTTCTCATCCCAGTTTCTTGTCGAGTAAACAAAACTGAAATTATACACCAAGGATATCTCAATTTGTCTACCACCTGTATTTTTTTAAAAAAAAAATCTTTGACGCGATCGATCTGTAATGTTATTATCGATAGTTCACATATTCAGAATGAGTTCTCCATTGGACCAAGGCTGAATCATATATATAATGTCCTACAAGAGAATGATTACAATGATGACCTTTTAAAAATGATTTTTTAGTAAACATGAATAAAATTTTATGGCAAAACGTACACACAACAGTGTTGTTCTTATACTTTTCGTTAGGTCGATGCCAACAATACTTTACAATTATGAGATCGCTCAAGATTTCCATCCGTTAGAGGGTCCCACGTGGATCTCGAAGTTTGCTAATTAATCCCCAAAAAACAATATTGTTTTTAGCATGTTTGGCCGTATGTATATGTACTACTCCAATCTTGGCTCTCACCAAAACATCAATATTCTGCCTCAACAATTTTATTTTATTTAATTTGACCTAGCCAAGAAACTGTACTTTATCATATATATATAGTATTATAGAGATGAGCACGAGCTTCCATTAAATAATTCACGTACATGCATGCATGTTTGACAATTTGAATCACAAGTCCCTTCTGAAGTCTAGATTAATTGTAACAATTAATCAATGGAGTCGTTAGCCAAGAAAGTGACATGAATAGGCAAAGCCATTTCGTAAGACAACTTCAAGATAACATATCGTCTAACATAGAGATGAGCATGACACTGGAATCGTCTAAAATAGTGCAACTTTCGCCACATTATATTAGCCCAAATAAAATACTGCAATAATTGCTACAAAACTACAGCAAGTAACAAAAATAATTTATTGTGTGACTTGGCATAAAAGCTTATACTTATTTTTTACTATTCCCGATCATTTCGGCTTGAATTTCTGGCTTCTAGCTTATTTTTATTATTTTTAAATTTTGTCTTTTTCTAACTTTTTGATTTTTTTAGCTTTTTTACTGGTTTTTTCCGTATTCGTTAGCATTGTCTGTGATTGGCTAAACTTTTTTTCTCTATTTTTATTTTTTAAATTTCATTACGTCAAATAAGCCACCATCAAATACAACATAATTTCAACTAGTTACAATGTATTTTCAGCTATAAACTATTTTTTTAGCCGAAATAAACGGGCTATAGGAGTATGGCTTAGTCTAGAGCTGTCGTAGTATGAGCTCGATAATTGAGTAGGCCATTATTATCACCCTGATCGAAACTATTGGGCTACACCACGGAGTGGGCCAGGCTCACTAACTCCTTGTTGAGGACAATGCAAGCGCTATCAATGTTGGTTTCTTTAGACATTTGTTATGATGTTTGCTGGACTATCATCGATCGCTAGCTTATCCTTCAGTCGCTGGACTTAATTAAGAAGTACAATTAACATGGACCACTTGCCATGTATTTACAAATAACACGTCGACATCCCCACCTGTCTATGACCAGGCAAAGTGTAATTAAGGTGTAAACTTGCAAAGGAAAAAAATTAAAAATACAGATGCTATTGAATTAGTAGTATCTTGACGCCATCATGGCACCTCACTGGGCGGGCCAGCTTAGAGGTCAATGCAAATGCAGATCGAGTTTCTTTGGATGTTATCTTATATGGGCCCAGGGCACCGGTCATCATTAATCTTTGTGTTGTTGGACCTAATTAGTACATACATGAACTGTTTGCTAGTGCCCGTTCCTTTTAGCATTTTTTTATAATTTTTGGCTTTGTAGAAGCGAAACAAATACCTCAAATGGCTTCTAAAGCTTAAAACCGTATGCGCTATCTACGTTGATGGCTTCGCTATTCGTCGTAGTCTCAAAAAGTGCTGACAAAACCATCAGCCGTAGCTCAAAATAACAAGGCAAACAAACTAAGCATATGCTTTTGTAAGGAAGAACTAGTTGCCTAGAGCAGTAACCAGATGATGAGATGAACATGAACTAGGATGCAATCCCTTATGCTTTTGCAAACTCCAGTGAGATGATCAAAGCTGAAAACTCGATACCTTAGGCTTCCTTTTGTATTGTAATAGTTTCTAATTAAAAGTACTTCTATTTTTCTACTTCTGGAAATACTAACTAAATAGAACATTTGCCTTAACTTTTTTCTTAATTTTTTTCTTTATAGCCAAAACAAAAATATTTTAGTGGAAAGTAAATTTTCACAAAACTAACAAGATTCCAGTGCACGGCACATCAGTATAACAGACCAGCACTTAATTGAAGCAAATTAATAGAAACAATGTAAGTGTACGTAGGAGCGCTCTAGCAAGAATGTAACATATCTAAAATCATGCCTTCCAAATTCTCAAGGGTGAAAAAGTTTGCAAATTCAGACTCGTATGACAATGACATTTCAATTGCCTATGATCAGGAAGCAGAGATTCGAGAAGGTGACGAGGGACCTAAAGGTGACGCGAGTGTTCTCCACGCTGGTGGAGGAGATGAAGGCCATCGGCATCACCACGGCGATGAACAGCGACGACGACGACGGGTCGCATTGCACCGACGTGATGGCTCCGGTGGCGCTCTCCGACCGCAGCCCGGTCCTGCTGCTGATGGGCGGCGGGATGGGCGCCGGCAAGAGCACCGTGCTGAAGGAGATACTGCAGGAGTAGGCGCTTAATTATACTTTTGCTCAATTACCGCGTAGCGTTTTCTGCGCTTTTCTTACAAGAAAACTGCACAGGTTAGTTCTAGATCAACCGGTTTGATTTGGATGCGCGATATGTTTCAGGCCGTTTTGGTCACAGGCAGAGGCGAACGCGGTGGTGGTTGAGGCGGACGCCTTCAAGGAGACGGACGTGATCTACCGTGCCATTAGCTCCATGGGTCACCACAACGACATGCTCCAGACTGCAGAGCTGGTACGTGCGTGCATTACATACGTAGCTCGATATCATATACCATCATCATGAATGTCCATTGCTACGCATCCATGAGCAATGTTTTTCAGTTGTTCATCACGTACACCAACGCTTGCAGTTAGCAAGTCATACATCAGTTCTCTCTCTCTCTCTCTCTCTCTCTCTCTCTCTCTCTCTCTCTCTCTCTCTCTCTCTCGTTTCCCCTATATATTAATCCGCTGTGGCTTAGCGCTAGTCGCTTAGAGGTTCTATACGTTGACGTGCTCAGAAAAAATACTAGGGCAAAAACGAGTGACCAACCGGCAGCTGGACTGTATGAATCAGCAGCCAGCACCACACATGGAGATGGGCAAGCTTAATTGGTACGACTAATACAGTTGTCCGACCGACCGACACTTTGATTGTACTATTTGAGAACTAGCTGGAATTGACTTGTATTGTGGTACGTGCGTAGGATCCTGTTCACGTATAAACCTCCCGAACTATAGAACTTAATTAATTACGGAGAAATAACCTCCATTCTATATGGGCTAGGACAGATTATTCTAGTACTGGGAGTATGAGATAACGAAAATGCGCGGCTACCGACCTAGGTTTGATCCCCGGTAGGAAGGAGGTGAAAAACGCTTGTTTTCTCCTTTTTTTTTGAGGGAAAAACACAGCAAAAACATTAACAAGAGAGTATTTTCGCGGTCATTACTTGTTGCTACCGGAAGTAGTACTCCTGTTCCTATAGTAGCGTCCTTTGTCCGGCAAGGTCCTGTTTGGTTGGGCTGAAAAATAGTAGCTTATAGCTGAAATTACACTGTATCTGAAGATGGTTTATTTGGTGTAATTAAATTTTAAAAATTTTAAAGTAGAAAAAATATGTTAGCTCATCACGGACAACGCAAACGAATACGGAAAAAAGAACCGATAAAAACTCAAAAAAATTTAAAAAATTTAAAAATAAAATTTATAAATAATAAAAAATAAATGAGAAACCAAAAGTTTAAACCGAAATGAGTGGCACGAAGACCTAGTGAGAAAAAGCTCTGGTGCAAAAGAGCACTAGGTTATTGGCGGGCATGTTTGGAGCTAGGGAGTAGAGGGGCCATGGCCGGCACAAGGTAGATCGATCCGTTGTAGATATGGTACATCTGCAGGCACAAAGTACATGGTCCACGTAAAAGATCGAGATCGAGATCGATCAGGGGCGCTAAGTTATTGGCTGACATGTTTGGAACTAGGGAGTAGAGGGACCATGGCCGGCGGCCTGTCTTGCTGTCCACGCCGGCATTATTGCTTGCTGGTGGCTCCGCTTTTCTACCCAATGATAATTCCACCTCCATGATATTGTCGAACGACCGTAAAGAGAAAAAGGAGAAGAAATAAAAGCTTGTCTTGTGGTGTCGCTTTATACAAAAATTAATCTTCGCAGCTGTTCTAGAATATAGGGGGTGTTTGGGACTGCTCCACTTCATGTTTTTCAGCTCCGCTCTATATTTTTTAGCCAAATAGGTTCAGCTCCACGCACTCTGTTCGAGGAAAAAAAAAGGTGGAGTTGTGAGAGCACCTAAAGGGGTACTCCACAAACTCTAAGTTTTTTGTGGAGCTGCTCCACAGTAGAATTTGTGGAGCAGTCCCAAACATCCCCATAATATACTCCCAAAGAGTCGCGTTTTTGACTTTTTAAAATCAATGAGATGTTCGTTTGACTGCTATATTCTATTATCATATATTAAAAAGCTGTAAATGTGCGATATTATGAAACTATTTTTTTAAATAAATTCATCTGTATCATTTTTATATGTTCAAGCCATACATTTTTAATAATATCTTTGATCATTATAAGACGTCACTCTTTGATGACTGGAATGAGTATACCAGTATAGTTAAGTTAGTTTTGAAGAGTCAGTGTAATAACGTACGTTTTAATAACACATGAAACATCATGTGATTCCATTTGTACCAAATGCTAAGTACTGCCCGGTCACATAGTTTTGCCAATGCTAGTTCATTCTAGCTAGTTTCAGGAATTGTAGCTGAGGTTAATTAAAAGGAAATTAATTAAGAAAGAGCCAACTTTCTGTTTGAGTGGGCGAATGCGCGCGGCTGGACCTGGACTGCTAGGCCACGGCTCAGCTAAACGCCCAGTAGGCTGGGCCGCGCGCAATTCTCTTGCACACCACATCGGCTTCTTGATTAATTGTTCATACTTGGTGCGCGCGCGCGTGAGTGCAGGTGCACCAGTCGTCGACGGACGCGGCGTCGTCGCTGCTGGTGACGGCGCTGAACGAGGGGCGCGACGTCATCCTGGACGGCACGCTCTCCTGGGAGCCCTTCGTCCAGCAGACCATCGCCATGGCGCGCGCCGTCCACCGCCAGCGATACCGCATGGGCGTCGGGTACAAGGTCGACGACGACGGCAACATCACCGAGGAATACTGGGAGCCAGTTCCCGACCACGAAGACGGCGAGCCCGCGCAGAACGGCGACCTGGCGACGAACGGCACTACGGCGGCGGCCGCGAGGAAGCCGTACAGGATCGAGGTCGTCGGCGTCGTCTGCGACGCCTACCTTGCCGTCGCCAGAGGCATCAGGTAACGTACGGATTATTATGATCTAGCTAGCTTCAAACTTACTTTGTGTAAATTTTGTTGGTTAAAGAAGACAAAGATGAGCAAATGTACAAGTGCTGATGGCGAGATTGTTCATGTAGGAGAGCGATCATCATGGGGAGGGCGGTGAGGGTGAAATCGCAGCTCATGTCGCACAAGAGATTCGCGGCCGCGTTCCAGAAATACTGCAGTCTTGTCGACGGCGCCAGGCTCTACAGCACCAACTCCTTGGGCTCTGCCCAGGTAGATTGGATTCTAATTCTCTTCAGTTCTGATGGAGATATTATCCTTAATTCTATCGATCGTTTTATCTGCCGTTAAACTAAGTTTATTTTCCTTGTACATTGCCACATTGCCGTCGTTGCAGCTGATCGCGTGGAAGGACGGGGGCAGCAGCCTGCTGGTGGAGCCGCACGAGATCGACTGCCTAGAGAAGGTGAGCAACCTCAACGAGAACGCCACCTCCCTGCACGACCTCTACCCCGACGGCGCCACCACCTGCGGATCCCGGTCCATCTGGGACGACATGATCGTCGCGCCGTCCCGCGCCGCCATCCAGCGAGAGCTCCGGGAGGCCATCTGCTCCGTGGAGCGTGACTCCATAGAGCCAACCAAGATACCAACCACCTTGTAGCATCGAATCGGTTACATATATGGCTAAGCTGCGTCCCTGCAAGAATTAATTGTTCCTACTGTTGCATGCTTGCATTGTTTGAGTGTTTTCTTTTATGGGTGTTGATAAACATCACCGGATGTTTTTATTATGTATAACTAGTGCCCGCACATTTGTGCGTGTACTATTCTTAAAATATATTTAAATGACTTGTCAATACATATATAATTTTCCTTTCAAGTACTAATTTTCATCTAGTTTTTACTCCGAATTTCAGCTATGTATGGGTTTTAATTTGGACTTCGTATAAAAAATCACATTGCTTATTTCCTTTTATTTTTAATTCCGAATTTATATTAATTTATGTTGTTATTTTTATCTAAGTTCTAGTTTAGAATTCGCATACAAATTGATCAACTACTAATTTTCATCTAATTTTTATTCTAAAATTTAGCTATGTACGGATTTTAATTTGTAGTTCTATAGAAATAAGATGTCCAATTTCCTTTTGTTTTGCATTCTGAATTTCTATTATTTTTGCAGGTCATATGAGAAGGTTGGTTCCTCATTAAAAAAATTGATGCTATGAAATATGAGAAATTGTAACTTATTTGTTTCAAAAGAGTTTTTTTACACCTGTTAATTTGTTGACTCAAAATTCGGACCTAGTGGCCACTTATCTTGAATCTGCATATCATTTGTGCCAACTTGCACATCATCTTCTAAAAGCATCCGGGTCAAGCAGCATTGTTTTCATATCATTGATTGCTGGAATTGCAGCCTTATTTAGCGGAACTGTCTATGCTATAACTAAAGGTAACTGTTGTAGCACAATATTGTACGTGCCTTCGATTTCTTGAGCATATTTTTGAACATAATTTGTTTCAGACATATAGCATGCATTCCATCCAAGATTAAAAAAAGGTCATTAAGGTGCTATTATTTAGTCTTCTGTGTAAATGCGACCAGCTTAGCTAAAATTCCAGCTGCTTGCTTGAACAACAATATAGCTTTTCATCCACCTCACAAACCTTCATGGATCATGTTTTCCTTCTGTTCAAAAATGACTTTCTATTCTAGCCATCTGGTGCAACTCAAGGATCCAACAACATTCACAAAAGTACAACTCCTATAAAATATGACTCCAATTGCTCTCACACGTGTCTCTCTGCATATTACACCCCAGGCCCAGATCTGAATCAAGAATTCTCACCATTTCCCTCCAATTCCAAACTTAGAAGCAACCATTTCTTATCAAGTGCTAGTTTAATATTCCAAGCTTGGGCTAGCAGGTTTTGTAACTTTTGTCTGCATCTGGGGCCTGGCATGTAGGCCATCCTACAAATAAAGCTTCACCACAAGAAGAAAATGAAGAATCTATGAGGGGTAAATAATCGTGCTGCAAGCACCCCAAACAAATCACATTGGCAGGGAAAAAACTGTATGTTTCATTAAATCCTGTTTTGGTCGATCGTAACTTGACTTTCGCAAGAAATTATGTGGTCTTAACACCTAAAACCGGTTCTAATCTTCATTTAAATTCCAAACTACTTATAAGTAATATGCACCTTCAGAAAACCAGAACACGTAAAACAATGCTAAAATTCACGCCACGGTACCATTTCAAACCACCAATAACCACAACAGCTCTCAGATGGTAACAGCACCACCCTATCCAATCCAACCTGCCATGGCGCAGCGTCCTCTCTTTTTTGAAACATGAGGGGTAGTGGCCTCTCACCACTGACATTTTTCACCCTCAATTACAGATCAGTTAGAGAAGTAAGCGACATCAGTTACCCAGCAAAAATGTATTCTCAGATGTTGAATTCTGAACCATATCCCACTCCAGAGTCCAGACGCCACTGGAATTATCCCTCAACCATCCCAGGGTGCCACGAAACCGAGCGATTCCAGCAAATTCCAGTGTCAAATTTACCCCCAGCGATTCCAGCAACAGATCCCTAAAGCTCAGCAACCGAGTGGCGCGAGACGTGGAGGCTGGAGGGGGGGCTCACAGTTGGCGTTGATGGAGTAGGGGGCCGGCGTGGGAGGCGCTGTAGGGGAGGAGCGCGGCGGAGGCCTTGTCGAAGAGGGGCGCGCGGACGTGGAGCTGGAGGAACTCTTAAGATTTATTTAGGCTGTCTTTTTTCTAAAATAAAAAATATATCTTTAAACAATAACATCTTAATAAAAATTACCGTCTCTTTTAAATTAAAAAAAATCTTTAAGCAATAACATCTGATAACTGCTATAGTTTTAATTAATTAGAACCCACTTGATTAACGATCATGCTTTGTTTTTTATGAGAATTTCTAGTTTTTTCTAACGATTCTAAAATACATGTAATTGATTTTTAGTAATAAATAGATGTATGCTGTAAACTCTTCAGTCTCGGTCATGGTTTTCGCTGGGCTGGTCCAGTAAATGGAAGCGAGTGGGTAATTAAATTTGTTGTAAATAAAGGAAAGTTTAATTGTGGTAAACGGTGGTGCGTACAACAATATAATGTTGGAGCAATTCAAATGAAATCTTGCAACATTTGAGAATATAAGCGAAGTGACTTCCCTAGCAGTAATACATTTTGTTGGGAATAATCCGGGTGGGCATGAATTAATACCTGTATCTATGTCCAACTAGCGAGAGGCCAACACAGTGGCAGAAATTCAAATAAGTAAATAAAATATAAAGTTTACAAGGGGAGGGGGAAAAAAGAGATCTAGAAGAAAGAAAGGATAGTTGATGCCACTCTACCAGCAGCCTTCAACCAATCACCTTTTTTTGGCTAAAAATAAATATGCTAGAAAACTAGAGCCAAAAAAGGAGAAGTGAGAGTTTTGTCAAAGTCAAACATCAACCTTGACCTTCCTGATCCTAGTCATACCGCAATATCTACGTCCTTTGCGTTCCGTCCTATGTGCTGCATGATGTATGCCAGCTCAATAGCTTAAGTGTAAGGTCCCACTTATTTTAACTTGAGCTTCTAGTTTCTGATTTATTTTTTACTATTAGTATATTTCATCTTTTTAATTTTTTGAGCTTTTTTGTCGGTTCGTTTTTCGTATTCGTTTGCATTGTCCATAATAGATTAACCTATTTTTTATTTTTTATTTTTTAATTTAGTTACGTCAAATAAGCCACCATTAGTTGCAGTATAATTTTAGCTATAAATTAGTTTATTTCAGTCCAAACGAGCGGCACCTTAATTCTTAACAAACTGCTAACTATTAAGCAGCCCCCTAACATGGCAAGTTGGTAAGGTTTTCTCATCACTCAAGAACCCTTGATAATGATAGGAAGAGAATCATCCTCAAATAGTGAAATGTGGTGCTGCATGCATGTATACAGCTGTCCTGTATAATGCAGATGAGGCTGTGTGCTTGAGAATGGACATGGGAACTAGGGCCAGGACAGCTTGGAAGGTGTTGAGATTAAGACAAGTACAATAATAGTCTTATAACCAAGCTAGTCAGCATTTTTGCTGATGTGAAGGAGAGAAGAGAGGAGAGAGATGAGAGCTTGGCTCTCATGCAAGCAACAAGCTGGGCACGAGAGCCTGTGCAGTGGTGGGCCTAGATAATAAATGTATGTGAGAAGGAATAGGAAAGAGAATGTGAGACATGATATCACATAATAATAAAAATCCTTTTGTAGACAAATAGAAGACAAATTATTGTATAACTTGGCTCTTCTAACTTGACTTATAGCCAAACACTTAGCTCTATTATTGGACTTGCTCTAAGTGCATCTCCAATGGTCTGAGTCAGCTAGCTATATGCATGTACACATCAGCATATATCCTATGTGGAGGAAAGAGAGTATGCAAAAAAAACTGAGCCAGCTCTTCCTTAAGAGCAAGTACAATAGTATAGCCAACTAGTGGCTATAACACTTGTACATTTTATCTATAGCCTTCAAAAAATAGTTCATACAATAAGGTAGCTATTACAATAACTATTTGACCCCACGTGTAAGAGAGTGAAATGCATATTTTTACGTGTTATAGCTAGCTGTAATTTAGTAGCCAGCTTCCTTCTCTCTCTTCATTTCTCTCTTTGTCACGTAAGATTTGGTTGATATTATATTTGCTATAGCCTGCTGACTAAGCCTTGTTGTACCTGCTCTAAGAGCAAGTTTAATAGTACAGATAGCTGCTACCTCCAATACATTTCCATGTCATCAAAAGATAATGATGCAGTCAACTCATACAATAAGCTGGCTATAAGTTGTCTCCACAAGAGCTCTCAATCATTTAATACATACATGTGTATTGATAATTTAATACATGCATAGGTATAGCAATTAGTTCTATAGGTACATGCATGGATAATGCATCTTTTCCTGTGCTATAGCCTGACTCTTGCATGGGAGTCGGCTTGGCTCTCTCTCCTTTTCTCTCCCCTCCACATAGGACTATACTGACATGGATTCCCTTGTAGCTAGCACAGTCAGCATTATTAAACTTGCTCTAAGCACTAGTCTATAACGTCAAACGAGGCAGCCTCTATAAATTCTGTGTGTGCATGTAAGCATCAAATAACTATCCTTATAGATAGTTCTTTAGAATGCTAGCTTTAGTGTGTACTATATAAATGATGTGGAAGTCTTATGGCAGTCCCAATGGAAGAAACTGACACGATTTTCATAGCACAAGAAATCATCTATAGAAACTATCTTCCACAGTGGAGGTGTCTTCGAGTAGTAATTATTTTCTCTTTCTCTCTCCCAACTCTATCTTCTTCCTCCAATGAGAGTGTGTCACGAGCCCCCTAGAAACTGGTGGTTTCTTCCTAATGGCGATTTCATAGTTTCTTGGTGCATTGGGTGGAGTGAAGACCTGATTTCTTCATGAGGAAACCGTTTCTAGGATTTGTGCTCTCTTTCATCATTAATTACGTTACCATGTCAGCATTTTGCCTACGTGGCAAGTCATTTAATGAGGATAGAAACCATCATCAATACACCATTGAGACTGCCCTTATAGTTAGTTGCTAGCTAGAACCATTGGAGATGCCCTAAGAGCAAGTTTAATAGAAGAGGTGGCTGCCACCTCTAGGACTAGCCAAATAAGCAAAAAGAGTACAAGTGACTCATGTGGAGGTAGTTAATACAATAAGTTGAGTAGAGACTACCTCTACTAAAGCACTCAAACATTTAATACTAGAATAAATATATCAGGGGTCACCTCTTGCATGAGGGGCAGCTTGCCTCTCTCTCCTCGTATGATGTGCTAGAGGTCATCTCTTGCATGAGGGGCAGCTTGCCTTTCTCTCCGCTTTTCTCCCTCTTCCACTTAGGATTGTGTTGACGTGGATTTCGCTAGAGGCGACCTAGTCAGCATTATTGTACTTGCTCTAAGGCCTAGCTAGTTTCCTTTTCCTTAATTTTATTTTTTTGCTGGTTTTTAGTTTTTTAGGATTTTTTTAATCTTTTTTCATATCCTTTGCATTGTCCGTGATGAGTTAATCTGTTTTTTTTTTCATATTTAGTTTTTTAAAATTTAATTACGCCAAAAAAGCTACTAGCAGCTATAATGCAAAATAAGTCAACTATATTGAAAAAATCATAAGCCATAAAAAAGCTAAGCTGAGACTTAGTTCGGTGCAGGCGGGGTTTAAACACATAAATGCGTCAGTGGGATTGAGGAGGCTCCTGCCTGCGATCTCAGTCGCCGAGCTTTGATCGGATGGTTAGGATTTAATGTGTGTATATGTCTATAAAATAGGTCCTGTGCACAAAATGGGGGTGCGTTCCGCATTAACATTGTACTTTTGCTAATACGTGGCTTGCTTTGAGGAGCTCTACAGTAGACCCACAAATTTCAATTTGGATAAAATGCATCGGTTTCTAACAAAGTTTTTAAAATCACATATATATTTCCTCACCAGAACCGGAAAATCAATGCAAAAGCCACCCCTTGGTTTTCACACGCATGGCTAGAAGGGACTAGCTAGTGGCTAAGGGAGGCTCAGCCGGCCCCGCTCGGTTGGGCTGAAAATAATGGCTTATGGCTGGAATTGTACTGTGGCAAATTGAAATTACACTATATCTGAATGTAACTTATTTGTCGTAATTAAATTTTAAAAAATTAAAAAATAGAAAAAATATGTTAGCTCATCACGGACAACGCAAACAAATACGGGAAAAAACTGGCAAAAAAGCTCAAAAAAGCCAAAATTTCATAAAAAGGACGAAATTTATGAATAGTAAAAAAAGCCAAAAGCTCAAACCGAAATGAGTAAGGCGTTAGTCTTAAGACTTCATGAGATCTCCATTCTCAACAATTGAACTTGTTGCTTCTAATTGGAAGCGATACCAACTGGTAGTCTTGTTTTTGTCAAAGACCATCCATCCTTTGCAGCTAAATCTAGCCGAACGGCCGAGCCAATTGTGTCGGTCAAGGTACGGTACTATTGATCTGATCTAAATATAGCATGGCATAAATAGTAAACGGCCTGTACTGGCTCACCCAATTAGGCAGGCACCTTGGCACAGTGAGCGGCACGACACGATACAAACAGTAACTCTTCTATGGTAATTAGTAAATTTGCTTATAATTGATAGTAAAAAATTACTTATGCTACAATTATTGTACTCTTGTAAGGACGGACGGATGACTGGTAGTAAAATTACTTGTGAATAGCAATAAAAATACTTACGACTCAACAACTAGTAGTAAAATTACTTATAACCAATAGCAAAATTATTTATGACTAACAGTAAAATCAACGAATCATCGATGGCCCGTTTGGCTAAATGAGACGGCCCATCCTCTCTTCGTGATGTGGCTGGCTTAGAGAATAGGCACATGAGGCAGCATGCTACGGTACGATAATTTATTCTGACTAACCATACTGGACCTAATTAGGCTGTACCGTATCTAAATCCGTGTCGTCCCGTGTCGGATGGGCGGTTTGGCCAGATCTGTTTGCAGCACTGCTATCTGCTACCTAGAGTTTGTTGGTGCAACCTTAGAATGATCGGGTAGGAACAGGATCATATCGGAGCAGTACATAAAGTAATATCGATAAGATCACTTTTATATGGTTCTCATTGGTAAGGAAAAAGGTCTCCAAAAATGGCACGTCTCTCTCAAAGCAAACATCTGAACAAAATAATTGGAGCAAATCAAGGTTAGGTTTACTATGAGATGACTCGGAACAAGCAAATTCGCAATCAACGATTAGTATGATATATAAATAGAAAATCATTAATTATTATTACTTTATTATATCAGTGAATTTAAGTGGATCAGGAGATGGGAAGCCTTCATGGAAACAATTTCACATTGCCACATTGCATTTTAATTTCTACCAATTAGAATAACATAAAAAAAAATATTTCTGAAGCTATCTCATATCAAAGCCTGACGTCTCATCAAACCACATGAGTTCAACGATTATGACATTGATTACAATGAGGGACCAACATATCACCAAAATAAGCTGGAGTCACGTAGGTCCCCAAAATTCTAATAGAATGCTTATCTCACTGATTGGCATCACCAACCAACAGATGGTTAGGAAATCCACGTACATATGCTTGTCGTGGCTTGAATATCTAACGCATCATTCATCTATTCATACATATAGTTTATGCATGCAAGCGAATTGTTTTTCTCGAATTTTTTTATAGGTTCGATCATAGACCACTCACCAGATCCACTTAAATACATTCTACAACGGATCCACTGGTCAGTTTTAGTGTTGTAAAAAAATTTGTTCGTTTGCGTACAACCACACTCGTACCTTGCAGTCCGCCATCCGTCGTGCTCACCTCACTCGCCTCAGAGATGTCTGATATATAGTCATCTTGTGTGCCCTACATTATATAACTTACTTCTATGAGATCTAGGCACGATCGGACAGTGATAGCTTTTTTTTTTCGGCTGATTCTTTGGGTTTTTACGTGACTTTTGAGTTCAGTTTTTTTTTTCTAAAAACCAAAATAAATAGGTCGATTTCTTCAAACAGCTTTTCTAAGTTATTTTTTAAATTGCTTTTCGAATCTAAAATCGTATGCGTCGTTCACATTAACATTTTCGTCATCTTGTAAAACACAGTAAAAAACCAACCATCGCAGCCAAAATAACCGGACCTTAGATCTTCACTTCGTTCATAACACCGTTCTTTACTTGCAGGTTAGTACTTCTTCAATGAAAAAGAAAAAATTTTCGTTTTCAAGATTAGTTAATACCTTTTTAGTTTTTTCGCAAGCATTCTAGATTCTTTATAAGAGAGAACTTTCATGTTAGTTCTTTTTACATACACAGCTTTTACATGAAAAACAACCGTCAGATTAAAGCAATGCAATGCAATCCTAGAGTACACGCTTAAACAAACAAATAAAAGGCTTCCAAGTTGGTCACGTCATGCTCAGGTCATTTTTTAAAAAAAAATAAAGAAAATAAAACACGCAAAATTATTGGCAACTCCTTAGATGATTAGGCATAAATGAGCAACATATATCCTTAACTTTAGGACCAGAAGGAAAATGCTATTCCACTGTGACCATGTGACGGTATGATAGCAAACCAACTTTTTTTATGCACTTCTTTTTTTTTTTAAGCTAGCTTTTGCGGACTCGGTACAAAAGGAGGGAGAGCGGGTGATTCAAGAAGATTTGTTGTACTAATTTTTCTCAATTTTCCAAGCTTACAACAACTGTCTTTTCTCCCCAACACCTATCTTCCCTTCCAACTCTTCACTCCCTCCTGAGCACAATCTCTGGTGTCCTATCTAACAGCCTGTTCTTCCCTGTCATCATTTACCTCCTTAAGGGAGAAGACAATTTTGTATTCTCCCGCATCACACGCTACAAAAGCATGTAGGTCAGGAGGCCGATAAACACACATCAGCTGCTAAAATGGCTCCATCTTTCTCTCCTTGCAATCCTAGCTTAGAACACCAGTGCAGTCGTCCGCTGACAAGGGCTGGGGTGTTGTCACTTCCTGAAGTGGGTGATGATCAAGAGGTTCCTTACGCCTGTGCAGACTGAGTTGGCATCCGAGTGTGGTTGTGCTCACCCTCGTATGTCACAATGAGCATCGATGGATCATCTACGCAACGCTCGACATGCTTCCTCGCTGGGCAGCCCCTCACGCTGCTGCATTTGTAGTAGCCCCTGCATTTTATTCAAGCAATCAGTGGGTGTTAGTTTTCTGCAGAGACAAATTGAGAATAGCAACATGCTGGATTGGTGATAAAAATAGAAATGCACTGAATCACGTTTCTATATCTAGTGTTTGTTAGATAGAGCAAAAGATCTGTGTTATTCACCAGACAACCATATTCATGTGATTGCTATTATGGTAGAGATATCTGTGTATTTAGTTATCAATAAATTAAAGCTAGAGCACAGGTGGGCAACTGATATGGATGGGATTATCATATAGACAATGAATCATCGTAGCATAACCTCAGTTGCATTAAGAAGTGTTCACTTTAAGCCTCATGATTGATCTGTTTTCCAAAAAGTGCGCACACAAAAGAATGAACAGCATCATCCACTAAGTAATTATTTAATGTCACAGCAATTAAGGTATTGACACCTCTTGGATACCGAAGGACCTTGAGGATAGAAAACAAACTAGAATATATAGCACCCTAGAAAATATATTCCATGGATAACGTGTGTAGTGATTATCATTGACACATTATTTATCAGAAGATACTTGAGTGGGTCATGGAGATATGCAGTCGTACATCATATTATAACATGGCAAATGATCACATCCTCACTAACAAAATTGATGAGTTAATACTGGTTGATTATAGCACCATCACAACTGATTTCTAGCATTATTTAATCAAGAACAAGCATGCAAAGAAGAACTACACTAAAAATAGTCAAGAGTTCAGTTAATACCTAGGGTGAGGGGAACCCTTAATTGGCTTCTGCCCATACTTCCTCCATGAGTATTCATCCGGAGGTATATCAGCAATTTTATTACTGATGGCGGGAACTTTAATTGATCTCTTCACCCGCAACTTCCTGCTAAAATAGCGCAGAAAACATCCGATGATATTCAACCTTGAATAAAAAACAAAAATCATAAGCACTAACAGAAAAAAAATGTACCTCCTCTTTGAGCAATGGCACCTGCCGGTTGCAGCGCACTTGCCATTCCCATCCTCCCCACGTCCGGTGCATCGCCTCCTTGGGGCCTGCTGTGCATTCACTGGGTCGCTCATGGCAGGCCCACCGACCAAATGGAATGACGAAGACTTGGCATCCAGACTGGCCGCACTACCCTCCATGCTCAGAGACGACAAGAAGGACCTTGCCGACGACATTGTCCCGGTGCCACTGGGGGTGTCAAACTTCAAGTTAATCCCACTATTGCTTCTCTTGAACATCTCAGCTTGCATCTTATGTTGCTGCTGCTGCTGCTGAAACTGGTACCGTGATACATTGCCGAACTGGAAATGTGCAGACAATGGCTGGACCATCTTGGGAGGTCCTCCAATCTGATGCCCGCTCTGTGAATCCAAAATTCCCATTCTAGGATACACTTGTGCGGAACTAGGCGAAGGATGAGCACTATTCAACACCACCACCGGGGTGTTACTATCCAAGAAGCCCCTCTGGCTCAAGAACCCTGGGGTCTGTCTTCTGTTGACAACCTTAGCTCTAGGATGGCTTCCTCCCGCTGCTGCTGCCCCTCCTCCTCCTCCATTGCTGAGGAGGGAGACCACTTTCCTAAACCTTGCACAGGCTTCATCTGTCTCCAAAGCTATGGTGTTGAGCTGCGCCGGGTCCTGGGGCTGGGAGAGCAGGGCGAGCACTCTGTGGCAGCTCTCCACGGCCGCCCTGTTCGCCTCCTCCACTTGCTCCATTATTCACACGCCAAAAAACAGAAACAATCCTTCCTTGAACTCTTCACGAGCACCTGAGCTTCTTCGCAACAGCAGATCTGAACAGCAGAAAGGGAGAGGGAAAAATTACTCAGATCTCAAGAAAGGCTCACCCAAGGCAGCTCTTTTATCGCACAACAACGCAACGGCCATCGGAGAAGCATCAGGCCCAGGGCCAAGAATGCGGCTCGGGACCGGATCACGGGGGGAGCCGTCTCCGCAAGAAACCCCAGAAGCGACAGGAGTGGGCACCAAGCCGAACGTTGACAGCCGCGGAAAGAAACGACCCGGGTGGGGGATTTCTTGCGTGCAAACACTGCAAGAACCTCCCCCCCAAGAACTCGCCCAAGCAAACAGCAGCAAGCAAACGGCGCCCAAACCCGAACCCAAAATCACCACGAGAGCCCGCGAACTCACCTCGGGGAAGATCCGGAGAGGCCGGTGGATGAATCTACACGCGGCGGTCGTCCCCCACCGGAGACTAATGGAAGGCGTGAAGGGGACGAAGAGGAGGGCAGCGCAGGCGAGACGCAGGAGAAGGCAAAACAATCCCCATTTCTTCCTTCTTTTTCGCAGCCGGCGCCGCCGGTTTATCTAATATAGCAACCGGGCCCCTCCCACCGTTGAAAAGCGACGCCATTGGACGTAATTTATTGCGGGGCCGTATTATAAAATTGTGGCCGTTGCGTTCATCCTGACCGTTGGTGCCGTGGGCGGGAGGCGATGGACGGCTGGAGATGCCTTTTTTCTTTTGCTTTTGGGGAAGGATTAGTTATTCTTTAATGAGTCCATGCTGTGCTGGGGTCAAAATGTCAAGGACGTGGGTCAGTGTAAAGTGGTTCCTGTTGACCGCTGCTACGCTCACATGGAAATTCTTCCATGCGTACGCTTTGTGCTTTCATATTTTAAGATGGCAGATTTGGACAAGGCATCTAATTAATGTTTTTTTTACGATGTGCCTTTAAAGAATTGTTTTGATACAAGACGGAACTTTACCTAACTCATCCGTATTTCTTTTAAGTATTTTTACATCACATTGTGTACTTCGGAATTAGCAAGTCAGGAAATATTAGTTGCAGCAAAATATGAATTGCTATAAATAATCCCTATTTCCTACCTCGCAAAAAATCCTATTCTTTAAAAATGTGAACACAAAAGATTGAGGCACATAAGCCCAACTATCTTTTTTTTTCTAAAGGTATAGCTTGATACATGTTATTTCTCCAATAAACTAATATTCTGGTTACATTTGAAGATTTTCCTTTGCCCATTCTTCCTTATTTATGTCTATATGCATGTTTGTTGGTGATGCTTCTATAAGATCAATTAAATATGCAAATTTTTGGTTCACTCACAATTGTAAAATAATTTAACGTTAAAATTGACCCCACGTCCAAGTCTTATTGGGATATATAAGATTTTTGTGAGAGAAAAAAAAGTTTGGGAATGCTTTGCCTTGGGAAAAACACTAACTAAGCCAGTGACGTGTGGGGCACCATAGATTCGTTGTACTGCATCATGATACAATAATTGAATTATCTATAAATGAGAAGGATCATTATTGCGAGACTACGATTGATTTTATGTATAAACGAGTAAGAGACATGTGAGTAGGGTGGAAAAATAGCTCCATGCTCGTGGCTTAGCTCGAGCTCATTGTAAGCCAGCCAAGCCTAGTATCCAGTTCATAAGAAAACGAGCCGACCTTTGAGCCGCTCATGAGCAGCTCGCTCGGCTCTTTTTCATGTTTTATGGCAGGACGTTCTGAAATGTGATTCTTACCTGATAGAATTGTAGGGAATTTTTTACCTCCATATTTGTTGGAACGCGATCTAATGTATGAATGGGATGTATAGCTGTACTGATTCTTAATCAACAATATATATATATATATATATATATATATATATATATATATATATATATATATATATATATATATATATATATATATATATATATATATATATAGAAAATTACATATAGGCACCATGGTGCCTAGGCACCAACATCCGATACACGTGTATGATTGATAATTTTTTTGAGTTTGGGTATGAAAATGTTTTATACCCTTGATATATTTATGGTAAGTAAGTTTTGAACTCAGTTCAAATTAGTTTGAACTACTTTTGAGTTCAATGCAACTACAGTGATTATATACCATAAAAATAGTTCAAACTAATTAAACTGAAGTTGAATTTAAATTTTTTCGGAGTTTGACATCTTAAATATACTTTTTTATGGGTATATGAAGATACCCACATCAAACGTTGCGAATCTCGAAGCAAATCAACAGATATTGATATTGGTGCCTAGGCACCATGGTGCATGAAACACTCGTCTATATATATATATATATATATATATATATATATATTATCCTTGATATATTTATGGTAAGTAAGTTTTGAACTCAGTTCAAACTAGTTTGAACTACTTAGTTCCAGTGTTTTCCTACACGGTAAACGGTACACGGTCGGCAAGGCCTCGTGTAGTGTTTAGACTGTGTACACGGCGTGTACACGGTTTTACACGGATTACACGTTTTTGTACTATATCTATAAAAAATAATTATAGATAATTATACGTAGTTGATATAGTCCAATAATGCATCCAACACAATAATCATAATTCAGAAAAGTATAACATTAATAGGCAACACATGCGCACACTCATTTTCACTTCTCACAAACATGACGGAGTTAATAGCACGATTTCTGATTCTCACAAATGACTGAATGATGAATGGCACAATCACACTCACAGTCACACATAGTTCTCGATTCGGTTCTCACATGCATTGCATCATAAACACGTAGTTCTCACAATCATCATAGTCATAGATCAACATCTAAAAGTTCTTAGGCATGTCTGGTAAAGATAAATTAACTAAGTGATAGAATGGTTAATGAAAAGGCTCAAGGCCTCAAGCTCAATCATCATCTGCTGTGTCATGATCTTGCTCATAACCCGTTGTGACCACTTCTTCTTGATCAGACTCGAACTCGATTTCTTCCTCTTCATTTGGAAGCTCTTCAGGTTCAGATTGGACATCCTCTTCAATATGTCTCACTGGGCCAACCTTGCGCTCCTACGTAGTTTTGTTACATCCTCAGCCCACATGTATCAACAATTTCTTCGCCATGTTAGCCTGTAACAACATCAACATCGAGTTGTCATCATCTCCACCATCAACCATCCACCCTTGGGCACAAGCCGCATTTCTTTGCTACTAGAGGATCTACTTTGTTGTTCTTTTTTGCCTTAGCCTTTTTCTTTGAATGAAGATTATTGAATCGAACAAAGACAAGTTGCTCAACTCTCTCACAAGTGAGCCTGTTTCTCTTCTTGGTATGAATCTACAAATTTCAGATTCACAAGTGCACTTAAGTATTAAATTGTTGGATAGAGCAAAAATTATCACAGTTCACAACTAATTAAGATTTAGAGACTTAGTGACTTACCCCATCAAAACAGCTCCAATTTCTTTCACAGTCCGAGGAACTTGAAGTCAAGGAGAGAATCCTTATAGCCATTTTTTGTAGAGTTGAAACTTGTGTTCCATAATTTCCCCACCACTTGGCTGCACCAGTAGTCAAGTATAAATGTTACAGTGTTAAACTTGCAACCAGAAATTTAGATACAACATTTCAGATTTGAAATACACTACAAACTTGCATACCTGGGCCGAAATTATAATCCTTACGACCGACCATTCTTTGCAGTTTTGCAAAGTGGCGGTTTGATCTTTGAACTTGTGCAGATCTTCATTGAGGACTTGACTTTGCTTGTCATAATCACCATGATAAAAAGTTTCAATAGTTGTAATGAACCCATCCATGACTTCCTCATCTCCAAAGATGGAAGAATCATTGTAGCTATAATAGGGATTCAAGAAGTATGCACTAAGTGCAAAGGACTATCTAACTCGCCCTTCATCTTGCCATCAATGATTTCTATGATATTCTTGTATAGATTGAGAGTCCCACCTTGTCAATATTCCCTAAGCCCACCATGATCTCTTTCTTAGCCTTAAGAATGTCTCCATAAAGAAAAGCCATTGATGGCTTCACGTTCCCATCAACCATGCGAAGTACTTTGACCAATGGCTCAAATACTCTCAAACAAAGAGCAACACCACCCCAAAAATTAGGTTTCACCAAAGTGGCTGTGGCCTGCACACCTTTTGGGCTTTTCTTGACTTGACTGATTCTCTCCCATTCCTCACTTTGAGACATTGCCCTTAGCTCATTCTTCTTCTCATACAAGCTTTGCAAGGTGAGAAAAGAGGAAGCAAATCTGGTCACACCAGGCCTAATGATGTCTCTCTTTTTTGTGAATTTTCTCATCAAAGCCAATGTTTTATGGTGTGCATAGATAAAGATGGTCAGTGCCTTTGCTTGATCAATGATGGTCCTGAACCTTTTCATTTTCCCAATGCCTTCAAGCATCAAATTGAGAGTATGTGTTGCACATGAGCTCCAAAATATATTGGGCCTCTTCACATACAATAGGGCCTTCATTTGCCATGTTGTTAGAGGCATTATCTGTAACTACTTGCACCACTTTTTCAGCACCTATTTTCTCAATACAACTGTCCACATACTGAAAGATAAATTCTCCAGTATGGGACTCAGCTGAGGCCTCCTTTGATTCTAAAAAGGTTGTGCCAATGCTGCAATTGACACACATATTCATTATGCTTCTCCTCTTTTGATCTGTCCATGCGTCAGTCATAATGGAGCACCCATTTTTGGCCCATTCTTGTTCTTGTTGCTTCAACAATTTCTTTGTGTCATCCACTTCCTCATACAATAATTTCTCCCGCAGCTCATGCTGATTTGGTTTCTATCCACCAGGGCCAAAACGTCCAGCAACTTCTAGCAACTGGTCAAACTCTTCATTGTTGATGGCATGGAAAGGTATTCCTGAAAATTACAAGAATTCAAGGTTAGACATTAGAATCAAATAATTCAGCAAGGTTAAGACTCCAGCAATTTACAACATTTATTTAACTAATGGAGTAATGGACCAGCTTATTACCATGCACATACACCCATCTTGCAATATATCTCTTCAAGGAATGCATTCTCTCTTTCCATAATGCTTCATTGATTCTTTGTTGCCTCACCGCTTTGTGTTGCTCAATGAGCTAGGATCCACAGCAATGTAAACTTATCCATAGGCCCCAACTTGCGCTGTGTCGAGTCTCCAACATCATCAAGCCCTTCTCCATTGATGGTGGTATCTTCAACATCTGGACCATCATCAAGGATCACAACATCCCGACATCTTGCTTCTCCTCTGCCTTGCCTTCTTAGCTTTCTTTGAGTCATCAATAGCTTTCTTGCACTTCTCTTTGTCCTCAAAGTGGTGCCTTGATGCAAGATCTAACCTCACCACGAATCCCACCAACATGTTGCTTCAACCTATATATCCCGCCCTCACAACAAGACCACGAATTTGCACTTGATCACGTTCGGGTTGTTAGGGTCCACCAGACTCCATAGTCCCACCCAATGTCACTGAGTTCCTCTTGAGGCTACTTTGGAGTTTATGGAAGGAGCAGATCTGGTGAAGACATCCTAAAAACAACATAGCACAAATTATAAATTATTAGTACAGCAGAGGGCACAAGACCATTCATGTAAAGTCTGAATGGAGCCATTGCCACAGAACAATAGGTTACAAGAAGCATATAGCGTGTACATACTATATTCATATTTCAAACTTTGAATTAAGAAATTAAATGCTAGTCTGCTAGATCTAAATTCTAATAGCCTAAGGTCATAATAAAATAATAAGTTAATAACACATCATAATTAAATGATTTAGTTTAACAAATGTATGCAATCTTTATGTGAGACAAAGAAATTCTCATAATCTCTATCTCTGTTCTTTAAACTTTTTCGAAATAAAATCTCTATTCTTTACAAGAGCCACTAGCCTCTTAGCACGCACATGCTAGAGCATATATGAGTTGATTTCTAAAGAAAAGAATGGAATATTATTATTAGTACTAATCTGCAGTCTGCACACGTTGGAGCATATATCAATTGATTTTTGGAGAGGAGAATGGAGATCTAGTACTAGTACGCACTGCACAGTATGTAGTATGTACATGCTGGAGCATAAATCAAAGAGAATACATGGAGCACTTAACTTGTTTGTGCCGGAGATGCAGAGTTGCAGACGAGCTCAACCTCAAGTAGACAGCAGAGGCACTGGATGGAGAACGGGGTGGAGGACGACTTGGAAATGCGATGGATGTGGAGGTGCGGCAGACGCCATGGCCGCAGCTGGAGCCACGGGCGCGGTAGCTGCGGCGGACGGTGTGTGTGCGTGCAGGGGATTTGGAAGTTACGGCGGCGGTGAAATGCCTTGGGATAGAAAGGACAAACCCTAACAGGTTGGCTTTATTTCGTGGTCACTAACTGGGCCGCGAGACGAGCCCGAAAATTTTCATTCTGCCGCCGAAATTCTCCGATCGCCTAAACGTCCTCCTACTCGCGTTACTCGCCGCCTAGAACCGTGTTAGCTCCGAACCGTGTCGCCCGTGTAGTCCGTGTAGGACCGTTTTTGACCGTTTACACGGGCTCACCGTGTACTATACTGTTTATGGCCTAAACTACACACAAAGCTGCTGAGTAACGTGTACACGGCGAGTACACGGCCTACACGGCCGTGTAGGCGAACAGTGCTTAGTTCAATACGACTACAGTGAGTATATACCATAAAAATAGTTCAAACTAATTAAACTGAAGTTGAATTTAATTTTTTTCGGAGTTTGACATCTCAAATATACTTTTTTATGGGTATATGAAGATACCCATATCAAACGTTACGAATCTCAAAGCAAATTTGATATGGGTGCCTAGGCACCAAGGTGTAACAAATTATATATATATATATATATATATATATATATATATATATATATATATATATATATATATATATATATATATATATATATATATATATATATATATATATATATATATGAAAAATCCTTATTACTCCCGGGTGTAGGGTTATGTATTACAACACATTTGGACATTAGGATCAGCCTTTGATAACACAATTTTTGTAACCCAACACTTTAGTAGATATAAATTTCTAAAACCAGTATTTCAGCAGATAAAACTTTTGCCTGCTCCTAGCTCGCGAGGACTCACAAGCCGGCTTGAGCCTTTCTTCAAACCAAGCCAAGCCACCCTTCTGACTGGTGCTCAAAACGAGCCAAACCGAATTGAGCCGCCTGTTAAAACGACTTTACGTGAGCTTAGCTCGAGCTCGTTCACACGTTAGTCCCAGGGGCCCGTGGGATCACATGTTCCTGTTTACAAGCGTCCAGGTTGCTGAAAGGTCAAAAGATAGCTCGGCCTGCAACCGCAGGGAATCTCTCTCACATGCAAGGACGTTTTTTTTCTTAGATTTTGGTTTTTGATTTCTTTAAAGGATGAAATATACCAAGCAATTTTTAAAGTGGATTATCTAAACAGCTTTTGAATTTAAAATTGTGTATACCGTCTACATCGACATCTCCAACATTTGCTACCGGCTTAAAAAGTATAAATAAAAACTATCAATTGCAGCTAAAAACTATAAACCATAGATCAAAAGAGTAGGGCAAGGCTTCCTCTCGAATCTCAATATCGTTTATATCGGTGTTTCTATCGTTTGCTACCAATTTAAAAAGTATAGATAAAAACTATCAATTGTAGGTATGTAACGGTATGCGTTACAGCGGGCATGTTTGGTAGCCCGCGCGAGGGTTGGCTCGAACCCGATTCGCCCTGTTTGGTTGCCTGTGTCTGCCTGGGCCAGGCTCCTGATCTGGTACTTGACCTTGCAAACCACGACAGGTTGTAAAATCTGAGGTAACTCATCCTGTTCATGTTATATTCTGAGGCCAAATTTTCTAGTTCAAATGTTCACCCTGCTAATGTGCTTATGCAAAATCTGAGTAAAAACTTAATACCGTTCGTGGTATTATTTGTTGATCTTCTACTTTGCCGGTCAGAAAAGTCCAGAGTCCAAACTGTTGTTTCCTGAACCGTGGGGTTCGTCCAATGATTAAAGGATGAGGCCAGAGGAATGTGTTTACAAAGATTTTTTTTTCTTATTGTACATACCATCTTTGTTGCTGGGTAGTCCTTGGTACAAATGACGTGAGAGCAAACAATCTGAGGCCAAGTTTTCTGATCCAATTTGTTGTTTGGAGCTTTCTGAGTCAAATGTTACTGATCCTTTGTTACTTGTTAGTAATGCAAATTTGTTCAAAACCGGTGCTCACTTGTCAAATTTTACATTTTGGTGCAAATGATGTGCAATACAAATAGTCTGAGGCCAATCTTTCTGATCCAATTTTCTGTCATTACTTGTAGGCAAGTAGTTATTGTTCATATGTTGACAACAAGAAGATAGGCAAGTGAAAGTTCCATCTTTGCACTTTTGCTTACTGTTGTAGTGTCCATTTTCCTTTGCCTTTGCAGTGCTTCTTCAATGATTGGTGCGAATGATGTGAAAAAAAACTCTGATCCTGTTCATTTCTTGCTTCTGTCAAAGGACCATGATGGTAGGTAACTAGTTCCTGATCTTGTTCATTTCTTGCGAATACTGCTGATGCACCCTCTCACGTTTTACTTTCTGAATTTTGCCAAAGTTGGTAACAACCTAGGACTAAAACAGCCAATTCTCCTGTTTCATTTCTATTACAAAGCACATCAAACAAAAGAGAAGACCCATGCATCTTTAGACGGTTTCATTTTTGTCTACTGATGCTCGTGTAGGGATGTTGTAATTGCTCTCTGTAAATAATTGTCTAACTATGTCTCAAAATAAAAATGTGTAACTCGTGAGCTTGCATGGAACGAAATTAATAGTTGTATTTCAGTATTTGTACAACTCGTTATGTTGAATCACTTAAACTGATTTCAAGATCGATTATTACACAGAGCTGTTCAGTTTTGATTTGGTTGTATTGATCTTGGAAATACACGGCAAAATGCCAATTGTAGCTGTAAAAATCTCGATTCTACAAAGTAACACACGCTGATTACATGTACAGTACACTGTCGGCTGCGGTAACAAATTTCACATCTTTGCAATGTCGTACCATAATCACTTTTAATGATACAAATAATACCCATTCCGCGGAAAAGTCGGGAATAAAGCACAAGAGATCCTATGGACTTAGCCATATTATAGGAGAAATTTTACGGTACATTTTACTAGTAGTAAATAGTATTAGTAAAAATTAAATCTGACTATTGAATTGTTAAGGGGGCATAATAGACATTTCTTTATGATTATTTTGTTTCACGAGGTATCATATCCACCACCTCCTCCTTCCATCCCTACCAGCCACCACCTTACCCGCCAGCCTCATTGCCCCCTCCTCCCCTACACACTGCTCCTCCTACTCCACTTGCTTTTTATTGCCGTGGTCCCAGCACCACCGCTACCTTGTCGCCTACTGGAGTTCTAAGATTTGGCACCGCTGCACCTTCGCGACACAGCTACCGAGGAAGGAGCGCCGCCGCATCCATCTCGTACAAGTGTTGGCACTTCCGTGTCCTATGCGCGCTGTTGTAGTGCGGTTGCACATTGTCCCTGCACCATTGAGATGCCACCCCTAGGAAGGAGCACCGTTGCCTTTGTGCCCTATGCGCGCTGCCGTGGTGCCATTGCACCACCGAGATGCCGCCGTTGCTTCTATCTCATACGTGCGGTAGCCGCGTCCGTCTCGTGCGCCGCCATTGCCCACATAGTAGATGTCGTTGCCCCCACCCAAAATAGTGGTCGCCCTTGGCACATCGTCCGCTATTTTTGTGTGGTATGAGCATGTGAAATTTCAGTGTGTGTCTCTTATTGTAAGTAATTTGTGAGTTTGAAGGACCATGTGAGAAGGTCTAGGATAATGTTATGATGAATCATTACAATATTTAATTATTGTATAAATAATTATAGACTAGCTCATTCAAAATTTTGTACTGCTAAGTGACTTGGTTTTTGATCGGTAGAATTGTTAAACTGGTTCTAGGGTAAGGAGGAATCGTGGAAAGCCACGAGATGGTTAGAGTCCACAACCTTACCCCAGGGTGGAGGCTTGAGCAGAAGAGTGGTAGCGCCGTCGAGCACAGGGGGATGTGGTTGGTTGCCTCAAGTGAAAAGTAAAGACAAGAACCTTGTGCTGAGTAAAGGACATAGTGATCACTCAACCACAGGTGTTGACTTGTCAACCCTAATTTAGTAGCTGCTCAACTCGATTAAATCTCTACAGGAAGCAGGAGTGTGGATGATGGGGAGTTGGTATGTGGAACAGTAAAACCATACCTAATAACGGTAGGGGCCACTCAGGATGGACAGAAGTGTTAGATTTAGCCAGTTAAATTGGGTCTGAATGGATCTACTAGGTAGAGCCTGCATAAAGAATTGAGCAGTGAAAAATCTTGTTTTCTCAACTCAGTCGCACACTAACTGAAGCGTGCCTATCGTGTGATAGTAAGAGTTTGAGAAATCTTGTGGGTAAAACTGAGCAACTTTGCGGGGTGAAATAAATGGTATTTGAATACGTCGTGCTTCTATTAAATGAAGCTGCGTTTAATGGGTGATTCCAACAGCGAGGCATAAGTAGATTTCGTTATGTTTTAATTTGAGTAAGCTGAGTATATAATTGTTGAAAGAAAACCCCTTTAATCTTAAGAGTTCTATTTGTGTTTTCCTATTTGCAAATAAAATTGCATTCACTCAAGTTAATAGAACCAGTATATTCCCTTCCTTTGAATATATTTGCAAGCGGTTAAGTTAGGATTTACCCTTGTGACTTACTGGGTACGGTTGTACACATTACTTGATAAACAACAAATAGAAAACCAGTGAAACTTTGATGATCAAGCTACAGATGAAGCCCAAGAAGAACCCTACTACGCTGAAGACGACTGGTTTTAGATCTTAGCCGTGATTAAGTTTACCTAGGAGTTTCTTTTATTTTGTAAGATAACTTTGGGCTTACATGCCCGCTGCGTCAAAACGAGGTTGCTAAATCATAATCTTGTAGTTTAGCTCTTTTTTTTGTAAGCATGTGTTGTTATGGTGCACACTTATGTATATACTCCGTAACTGAATAGATTCAATTAGTTATAGAAATTACTAGCGTCTTCAAAAATAGTGACGTTACATGATCGATGGAGAGCAAGTGCCAGAGGCCTGAGTTGGCGGCGGTCTCAGCCGGGCATGCATGTGGCATGCCACGACGATGTTGCGACCAACGGTTGCATTCATGCATGATTTATGGCATGCATCGCGCCCGCGTGCAACTTCAAGTGCACACAAATTAATTCCACGTACGGATACTAGGGGTGCAATTGGGTTATATTCGAGCAGATATTGTTTCTATCGTATTGTAATCCATATTGCTTTATATTCAGAGCCGGATAACGTAAAGGTGGATACGAACACAAATTCGGAGTGTTCAGAGTTTCGAATATGATATTGTTGGGACAAATACATAATATTTTCATATTGAAAATGGATAATATAGATGGATAGCACAGATATATAAAAAGGAATATTTTGTAAGAATACAACACAAGTAGTGAAAATACAAATGATGTTTGAAGAAATAAAGCTAGCGATCAAGTGCTCAAACAAGAAGAGATATGTTGTAGTGATGCATTACAGGACAATGTACATTACTACAGTTAAATGCTCAATGAAGATTCTACTACCAAACAACTCAATGAGTGCTTTCATGATGCATAGTAAGCAGGTGACAAGTGAACAGTTTGTGATCAAAATGGCTTAAGCTTTTGGCTTCAGCTTATTTTTGCACTATTCATAAATTTCGTCTTTTTCTGAACTTTTGGCTTTTTTTGAGTTTTTACGGTTCTTTTTTCCTCGTGTTTGTTTACATTTTACGTGATGGGCTAATATGTTTTTCTATTTTAAATTTTTAAATTTAATTATGGTAAATAAGACAAATCTGATGTTTTCAGCCATAAGCCACGGGCTTTTCAGCCATTTTGATCACAACATAATTAGATGACTTGAAAGCCTTTAGGACCAGAACTAGAAAGTGTTACCTGAAAAACATGAGGTCTGGCGCAATATATGTGCCATTGTTAAAGGTGGGTTTTTTTGCCTATAGCTTAGCTTTTGGTTTAATTTTTTGAAATTCGCTGTTCTGAAAGAAAATATTAAAAGATATACTCGTGTACGATTTTAGCCGATATAAATAAAGTCTACTAAACCCCGCCTTAAAAAGACACTCCATTTAAAATCTAATTACCATAAAAATTCAAGCCATAAGCAAAAAAAAAAACCACCTCAAGAAAACACGGAACACTACACTGTTTACTTCAGCAACAACCTTTGTAATCAGCCCAAACATCCTTTTGTTCCAAAAGCAAGGTAGCTGATTGGTTGCACCTAGGACCAAGAAGATGTGACCATATTCAACAGGATATGCCTTCAGGGGAAAAATGTCCATCAGCAAAGAACATGCTAAATGCAGATGTCAACTAGCACTTATATTTATATTTACATTTGGAGAGGGAGGGGGTAGACACTAGAGAGTTATTTGAAGCTCATCACTACAATTTTGGCAGTGTTGTCGAAGGAACAACCTCAGGTATATCCTTTTGTCCTTGTGCAATGCACATAAGTAACTCCTTGTAACTTTCGTACAGTTTGGCTTCAAGCATCCGAAAGGTTCAAGGAACCTGTCATATTCCTTTGAGGAAAAATGAATTCCACTTATCATTCAGCTGAGCAACAAAGTTTCTTTCACCGGCAATAACCTGTATAACCATCCAAAAGGCCAAAACCTATTATTTTCCAATCAAGCTTAGGGAATAACACATCGACATAGCGATATTGTTAACAGGGTTGATGGCCCAGTCAATTTTTTGAGGGGGAAATACATTAATACCACCTACATGAAGAGAATAACCTTCCATACAGTGTACGACTTAGGTCACTGCCGGTAATCAGAAGAACTTTACCACCTTCATCATGGTTGTACTATTCAGTGACAGTGACGAATCTAGAATCAAAATTTAGGAAGAAGTTAATAGGATTTGCTCATCGATTTGCTAAATGACGAGTTGCTGATCTGCGGTAGCTTGCCACATTGCATCTAGGCAATTATTGCCTACAAGCTGAGAATTTACCTGAAAAGAAATTTTCATACAAAATGGTAGGACTGACAGTGGTACACTGTATTTTAAGTCTTTTAAAATGTTTTCAGAGTCTGTTTATTCTGCAATAATTCTAGTGCCCTATGATGTTTATCTTGCATACTATATCAAATCTAATTATTGTCTCAACAAATTGGTTCTTGAGATCACCGTTTAATAAAACACAGAAAGCACATGCAAGAGCTCTACACAGCAGTCTAAAACTGGAAAGAAATGTCAAATTCCAAATCTAGTACACTGCACCACTAGAACCAGATGCATCTAGCCTCCTGAAGGTGAGCCAGGAGGGCATCTAGCCTCCCACCATCGTCGTCGTGGGCGACCAGTCCAGCGCCAGGTTGAGCGTGCTGGAGTTGCTGGCCGGCATCAACCTCTTGCGCGGGCAGGACATCTGCACCCGCGTGCCGCTCGTCATGCGGCTGCATGGCGACCCCGCCGCCGACGAGCCCGTGCTGCAGCGGCCGCGTGGTGACCACCTCCGAGGCCGAGGTCGATGACGCCATCATCACCGCGACCGCCAAGATCGCCGGGGCTGGCAAGGGCTTCTCGGACACACCCATCAGCCTCGTCGTGCGGAAGACGGGTGTGCCCGACCTTACCCTCGTCGACCTGCCCGGCATCACCTGCGTGCCCGTGCAGGGTCAGCCAGAGGATATCTACGACCAGATCGCCAAGATCATCAAGGCGAACATCTCGCCAGCGCAGGCGCATGAGATCGCCGCCGAGCCACCGGCTCTCTCTCTGCCGTCGCCGCTGGGCACCTGACCCTCCGGTGGGTTCGCCCCTGAGTACTATTCAATACATTTAAGTGAGATTACTTAATAGTAAGATGTAAAAGCTACAGAACAGAGGTCTAGAAATTCCAATAAACAGATTCCAAACCAGAAGCTTTTGCTTGCCTTGTTGTTCACGTGCAGGAACATTGCATAAGCAAGCTCAATTTAAAAGCCATTGCCTAGTAAAAGTCCTTGTAAAACTACTACACAAAATCCTAAGAACACAATATGTTCTGAATGAACATGAAAGATGCAAGTTCCAATCAACAAAACAAGATGGGTTTGGCCACCACAACCTAAGCTTCTGGATGGGAAAATAAGAGCACAGAGAGACCTTGATTACTATAGCACTGTTGAAGAACTTGTTGAGCTTGTTCCGGAAAAGTTGAAAGAATTATGATCTTGCAGCATACTATTAGTACCATACATTATTGTCTTGTGAGTCTACCATACTAGCAATTAGCAATTCACCAAAAAAACATACCAAGATGGGGGTGGCTCCTGGTGGCAGGCTGAAGGATCCGGCAGTGAGGTGGCAGGGGCGGCTCACGGTAGTAGGGCGGTGGATCCCGGCAACGGCGGCCAGACGCAATGGCTCCCGGCGGCGTGGGCGGACTACTTAAGGTACGGGGGGCAGAGGTGGAGGCTCCCGACGGTGGGGCAGAGGATCCCGGCAGATGGCCCAGATGCAGTGGCTCCCCGCAGCGGAATCGGAGGTAGCAGAGGCAGCGACTCTTGGCAGGGGGCGGCGAATCTGAGAACTTGGGGCATGTTCATATTGAATTTCGCTGATAACTTTTAGTTGTAACTGATGAATAGTAATAACTGATAAATAATAGTACATTATATAAGAAAAACAGTGCAATGAAAGGTATTACAATATTCGGACCATCATGTGATTTACAAAATTATGATATGATAAAATATAAAATACGTTACAATATGTGAAAGTGAAAAGTAATAGCTGATAAAAGTGATTTATAGAAACTGAAGTGTTTGTATTGATTTCTATTTTAAAAAGTAAAAGTCAATATAAACAGGCCTTTGATATCGTGGAGGACGCCAACTTGGTACGGGTGGTGTGGTCTGGTGGATAAGATTGGTGGGTGGCTAGCTAGTGGCTAGGACGGGAGGTTCACTTAATGGGCTGGGCGCCTGGGGCTAGGCCAGCTACTATGCTGGGCATGTACTGGATATTATCCGAATAGCTGTTTATCGGTACTATTCGGTCAAATAAAATCCCACCTAATTTTGCTACTGAATCTTATTCTAACTATGCGATACTGATATCGAATCTAGTCGGATACCAAACTCCCTTCCTAAATACGGTATCAATCGGATTCAGTAGCGAATCGACCGGGAATTACTCGATCCATTTGCATCCCCTAACGAATACAAATGCAATCGGGCTCCATCTACTTGGTTCTCGGCCATCAATCAGTCGTCATACACGATAATTTTATAAAAGTGCAATCTTTGTCTAAAACTCTGTTCTTTTCATTTATGGTTTATAACTTTTTATGAATAAATAAACAGAACGACTTCTCCGTTGCCTTTTCAAAGCGGCTTATTGGAACAGTTTTTTCGAAACAACTTATTAACATTTGGTTCGTTCATACAAACACTCGCGCTAAGATTAAAAAATCATTAGCTGCAGCCAAAGTAAGTCGTAGCAAAAAAGAACCACATTTCTGTCCACCTGATCGATGATGTCAATAGATAGATAGGAGTGGACTGTTTGTACGACTACTATACGTGCTTCGCTAGGCTTTTCAGGTTGGTCTAGCTATAATGGTATCTCCATTGCAGAATCCTACTACTACAGTAGTACTACAATGCTGTACATGAGTATGGAAGTGGTACTTACAATTTACAGACACAGAACAGAAACCACCTTAATATTTGCAGGTTAACCTCCGGGGGAAGAGAGGGAGCGAGAGAGAGAGAGAGAGAGCTTGTGAATATCGACCTAATTTGTTTTTTGCTCTGGCAAATAGTTGAGCGACCAGTGTGATGCAGGGGCTAGGAAATAGGGATAGCAGAAACTTGGTTTCAGGGCTTTTTTTTTGGCACTCACAAGTCACATGATTTGATCAAACATGTTTGCCAGGAAACAAATTAGCAGTGTACCACCCGCATGAATGAAATCTAATTGAAGAAAATTCATGTCGAGCTCAAACACTAAAATTCATACAACACACAGGTTCAAACCATTCGGTAACTTAAAACATAGTAAAGGTCCACAATTATGTCCTCACTCGTTTCTGAAGTAATCAACCGCGCAAATTCCCCCACGGTGCCTTTTTAAATGAAAAACACCCACCTTATCCTTCATGTTTCTGCTGGATAATTAAAGCTAACCAAATCCATTCCGGTCCAAGCATTAACCAAGCCAATGCATTACAGCGAACGATCTTGTAGAACTTAAACTCTCGTTTGTCAAACAAGCCAGCATCACAAGAAACGATGCAGTGGGGGTACAGAACAGCACCCCAACTAGAATGAGCATCATATGATTGAGCAAACAAAAGCCACGGTACTCGATGTTAATCTTCCTCCAAGTTGATGGCATCCTTGAACTTTCCGTACAGTATCTTCTTCAGTTCAGTCATCTGGGCGAGGATGGATTCCTTCTCCTCCTCCAGCCTCTCCAACTTCTTAGCGGCATCCTCTTTCATCTGCTCCAGCCTAGTCTCCACATCATCCCTTGGCATGTGGGCAAATACTTCTCCAATTTGGAACCGCACCACATCTTCATCAGACAAGATGAGTTCGTTCCCAGCATCATCGAGGTTTTCATTTGCTTCCTGGAACATAAGAGTAAACGAGCAAAATGGCATTAGGGTTGTGGTCTTCAAGGCAAAGTTTTGGTTGCAATGTATATCAGAAAGGTGCCAACTGTATATAAATACTGGCAGCGAAATTTTGAAACCATGTGGTAAAGTAAGATTATAATTTGGCAATCTTCTGCTGCTTATATACACGTGTAAACCACTTCATGTGAAATAGATACAGGAACACTGAAATGTTGTGATCGTCACTGCAAAAATCAAAGATCACCTTAAGATAAAGGTAAAGCACACGCCTTAACATGAATTCATATAAACTGGAGGGTACATCCAAATGCTTTATCTGCGTACATGATACATCGGTTGACATGTGGAGGGATTCACATAGAATACTACGCACCAGAATGACCTACCCACTGCAATTTCTTAGCCTAGCACTAATGGCAACATTTTTTATCGCATCTTTTAAGGTAACTGGTTCAGAAAGACCCAAGGCATTGATCCACATGGTAATTTCTTGCCACTCTGCAGCCCTCTTTATCTAGAAAGTGTTAGCACAACAACAGAAGATCAAAATAAGATATGTCAAGCCATGGCGTCTCCGGACAATTCAAAAAAATAATGAATAAGCAACTTCAGTAGCGCAGTTGGTCAACTCCTCTGCCTAGTGACAAAGTTTCAGCCAAATTAGATGATGTCTCAATACCTGTTGGGCCATGGTTTAAAACTGTGTGAAGCTTGACAAATGTAATCTCAAGTTCTACACACCATCCAATCCCATTGACCCAACCATTCCGATTTTAGAACAATTCTTAAAAAATGATTGATTTTAGAATAATCTGATATATCTATCAATTTTATCTTCCTTGTTTACTCTAATGCACCTTTTTTGTTTCTTTTGTCAAATTTATAAAGATTCACCAGTGTTACTAGGACTCGGACATGGGTGTCGGAGTCCGATTCGGATTCGAGTATCCGATTCGGCAAACTTTTGAAACAAGGTTCTGGGATTTGCCTAATATAAATATATTTTATCACAAAAATGATAGGAAATAGAAAACAATAGGTAAGATTATGTGAATGCAATCAAGATTCAAGATGATATGCAATGGAGCGATCTAGAAGACAGTACACAAATACCAAGCTCACACGCTTATTCTCTCTCATCATTCACTATTCGGCCGATGGACTTAGCCATCCCATCCTCTCTCTATTCCTATCTCTCTCCAAAATTTTCTATTCAGCTGAATGGCTTTCCATTTCTCTCTCTCTATTCCTTCTCTCTTCCTCTATTTCTTTTCCCCTTTTTCCTTCTCTGCTGCTCGATCTCTCTCTCTCTGGCTTTCAGCTCCCAATCTCGGCCTCCTCTGGCACCGCCTCCTGCCTCCAACTCCCGGCCCCCTCTTCCAACTGCATCGGCCAGCTTGCCTCCGGCCACCTGGCGCCGGCCGATGGTCCCCAACCCGCTTCCAGCCTCCCATCTGGCTTCCACTACTTGCCTACTCGGCCACAAGGTGATGGAGTTCTTCCACCCCGCGGGCATGGCAGCGGTGGTGCCTCCCTCCCACCTTGTTGACGCCATTGCCGAGAGGGGCTTCTCTGCTGCCATGCCCACCTCCACCGCGCGCCCCACTGTCCTCCCCTTCCCCATCGGAGGTATGTTTTTTCTTTGGACATGGGCAGAGGTGTCGGAGACACATCCCGCCGTGTTAGATGCGAGTTGACGCGTGTCAACGCGCCGAAAAAGTTTTGGATACGCGAGTCCCAGTAACACTGAGATTCACTGTTCAGAGATCATAGGGATTCTGAAAGACATGCAGAAAAGCAGGAGCTTAGTAGCACATTCCAGTACTTTTCTCTATGTTTTGTTCAGCAAGCTTCACCAGAATGTGCTCTGTGGGAATGGTCCGGCGTGATACCAGAATTCTTATGCAGATGTACCCATCATGATTACAACTCTCTTATAGATGAATAAAATCTAAGCTCTTGCTTGATCCTAGAAAAAAGAAAAATAGTGGACCTTCTTCAGCCATCCTCCAAGTCAACCTATCATCATTGCCATCCTCCAAATCAACCTATCATCATTTCCATGGGGTAAATGTTTAAACTTTTAAAAATCTAAATCTGAAAACACTTCCGTATTTCATGTTTACTTGAAATATCAGTGATTCAGTGGCATGGAGGCAAAATGTATTACAGCAACTGAGGCATGTAAGGAACTTATATTGCTAAAGAGATGTATCTACGAGCTCAAAATGAAGGAAGTGTATTTATTGTTCTGCCATATCTCAAAACTAGTGTGTGTGCATTGACATGCTTATATGAGATGGAAGCACAATAGTTAGGCTCGAAATCCACAATGTAGCCATATTGCAATGAAGGAAAAACACTTAGAAAGATATATACAGAAAGAACAATTCCTTGGAGGATATTGCGGAAGCAGACACACAAACAAAGCAGAAATTAATCCATTTCTTTATAACATAAAAATGATGCAAAGATGCAATCTACAGCTTAACCAAAAACAACATAAAAATGAATCATCTCTGCGAGCTCACAAGTCCCTAGGTTCCTAAGAGATACTCTCTCTTCCATCCTTGCAAATAAAGGCATCAAGAGAACCATAGCCCTATCGCTTCTCGCTCTAATCTTCGCAAAGGCTTACTGGCTTAGGCTAAAACTAACGCTTCGTTTTTTATCTCGCTGGGAACAAATCTAGCGACGCGCACCAAGAGCACACGGTTCAAGAAACATAGGAAATCCTTAAAGGAGAATCTAGAGAGGCGACCTTGGCGAGCCTGATCTCGTCGTCGAGCTCGTGGAGGCGGTTGTTGAGGCGGCCGAAGCGGTTGATGTTCTGCTGGTCCTCCCACGTCACCTGCGCCTCCGTACCGTCCCCCTGCATCGACCCGAGCCAAGAATCCCCACCCAGATCAGACGCGCGCGCGCGCAAAGAAAAAAGAACAGATCAAGCTGCAGAACGAACCCCTGGCCATGGAGGGATCGAGGGGATGGGGCTAGGGTTTGCTCTGCCTTACCTGCTGCATCTCCGATTCCCTTCGAGTTGCGGCGGCCCAAGATGAGAAGCTCACGCGTGGTCTTCCGATTTGGGGGAGTAACACCCCGACCCTCCACAGGGCCCAAGATGCTACCACCATCCACTTACCATTTCACAAGTGTTGCTATTTCAATTTTTAGCAGCACATCTGTTCTTTTTATACCATTACCCACAGATATTAAACCACAAATAACAGTAGGATGATTGCAAAAGCAACTAACTTCATATTTCACAAGTTATAACATAAACAGAAGCGGTGGGCTCCACGACCATGGAGACCCGCCATCCGGCTCGCAATCAAGCTAAACCAACCAATGAGCCACAAGTCTTAGCATTATAACAAACATAAAGACTCGTATACGGCTAAACCGTTATTCCATCATGCAAATGCCAAAAGTGCTATCCCATTCCATGCATGTCGTCATTCTTCACCTAAAAACAACGGCAAAGCAAGGGTGAGTCCAAGACTCGGCAAGCACACGATAAAACAAGAACATCACTTTAGCAATTTCGATTAATTTCATGAATGTAATCTGTAATCCCATTCTATGTCTCGTAAACCGTAGGCTAAGTCTCAGAATCGTATACTATAAATCAATTCTATGTCCGTAAAAGCTGTAGGCTAAGTCAGAATCGTATACTATAAATCAATTCTATGTCTCGTAAGCTGTAATTCAACCCTATGTCTCAAATCAGTAAATCGCAATCAGAATCGTAAATCGTAAATGCAATCGTATCAGTAAATCAGAAACGCAATCAGAATCAGAAATCAGAAACGAATCGCATCTTATAAATCAGAAACGCAATCAGAATCAGAAATCAGAAACGCAATCAGAATCGTAAACGAATCAGAATCGTAAATCAGATTATCACTTTCATCCTTTGTAATGCAATGCATTCTCATGCAATGCATCTGTATGCTCAGAATCGTATGGCGATATCTGGTATAGCGGAGCGCCCACCGTCGATGGACCACTCGCCTCGTCCTCTTTCATACGAGGTCTCAACCTCCACTCCCGTGGAGTGCCTACCTCTGTAGGTCTTATTCAAGAGCACTCCGGACTAGTCGTAAGACTTTCTCACCGACCTGGCTCTTATGCAATTGCATGATGCAATATGCCCCAAATGTGAATGTCTAATCATAAATGTTATTCATCAAACTATGATTAGCACATAATTACAGACATCTCATAACTACTGTAAACCATGGCATGGGAACATGAATAGCATTCATTCACAATTTACTGTTCTACCATGCACTTGCCTGTTAACCTGGCGGACGGTGCGTGGACGGCACCAGACTCGAACCGCCACCTGAACAAGCATTAATTATTTCAATTCATCACTCATGCAATACATACGAGTACATAACATCGCACTTACATGTCAACTTAGCACAACCAAACTCTATCATCGGACATCTCCCTGTTGTCCCGATGTTTAGCGATATGGTCAATTAAACTCGTATATAGCATTTTACATATTCATTCTCTTTCCTCTATCGCCACGGATCGACCAGATCACCAGTGGCAACCTCGATTTCTCCGCCTGGTAACCATATTAATAAACAATATTCTCAGCTACCGAACAATTCTAATAATCCACAAATTCACTTATGCCTGCTTCGATAAATAAATGGGAGAGGGTTTTGATTGTTACCCCAAGCCCGACGATCGAATCAGTGCACGATCGTTCCTCGGCTGGTTCTGGCGAATCCGACGCCAAATCAAATTTCCCCTTTTCTTTCTTTTCTTTTCTTTTCTTCTCTTCCTTCTCTCTCTCTCCTTTTCTTTTCTTTCTTTTTCCTCTCTTCCGTCAGTAGGACTCTGGCGTTTTCTTCTTCACCGCCCCTCCTCCTCTCTCACTCGGCTGGCTCCCTCCTCCTTCCCTCTTTTTCTCCCACGATCGGCGCCTCTTCTCCTCTCTCCACGCCGACGGCCGGCTCCTCCCTCGCGGCCGGCGGCTTCCCCTCTGCTCCCACGGCCGGGCCTCCACTCCCGTGGGCGGCGACAGCGAGCGGGAGGCGGGCGCGAGCGACGCGCGGCTGGCGAAGCGGGGCGGCGCGGTCGTCGGGAAGCAAGACGACAACGGCGGCAGGAGGCGGCGGCAATGAGCGCGGCGGCTGCCGGCGGAGACGACGCGTAGCGCAGAAGGCGGCGGGGCGCGCAAGGCGGCGGCAGACGAGGCGCGCGCAGCAGCGGCGCTGGTCGCTGGCGAGCGACGCGATGGGGAGCAGCAGCAGCGCAGGTGAGTTCGGGGGATGGCAGCAACTCGAAGGCACGGGAAGAGGAAGAAAAAATCTGGTTTGGCCTCACCCTTTGTCTCTCTCTCGGTCATATACGTGGCACAAAATGGGCCGAGCTGGGCTTATACGGCCCAGATATTACAGGGGGCTCTTGGTTGGGCAACGGGGAGAGGCAGAAGTGGAGGGGTTTTGATTAGAGGGAAGAGAAAACGACGAAGAAATATGGATTTGCATGTTGTTTCTATATTTTTTTAATAATAATTTAAATAATTTTTAAATTATAATAATATATAGATGTTATTTATTTTTTTATATGTTTTAAGATTAGTATTATCTTTGTTAAAGAGAAAAGTATAGAAGCAGAGCACGGTAGCTTTTGGACAATTCTCATCCATCTGTCGGAAACAAAGACACCAGATTGGAGAAAATTGATGATTTGCCATCTTCAAGAATGAGCTTCGCACTTTTGCCACTCTCAATGTTGGCTTCGCAAAAATGTCATGTAGTACATTAATCCCTTGATTAGTATGCCATTTCATCCCTTTAATTCTTTTTCTTTTTCTTTTTCTAATTTCAGGGACTAGAAAAGACCCTTCTACCCCTGGCTAATTCCTCTTCTTTGTAATATCGGGACAAGACATGACAGCGCGCTGTTAGATCTCTTATTAGTTATCCCAGTCCTACTGATCTAGCAGTATAGTGTTCAAAGATTATTGAGCCATCAGCAACACAATCGTGTAAGGGCCATCAGCAACAGCTCGTCGCGAACATCGCCTTCAAAGATTATTGAGCCATCGCAAGCACAGAACAGACTATTAGTTTGTGATGTTCTTGAAGAAGGTACAGACGTATTGGTAGTTGGTTTAAACATACCTTTTACCTGATCAAGTCAATCACATAGCCATCTTGCTCTGCTAACAGTTTCAGACAGCTCTGGCGGCTCCAAATGCCCTTCAGCAACTAACAAAACCGAAGCTTTAGAAAAGGATTCGCCATTGGATATCAACAAGGTTCAGAACATGAGTTCAGTTCACCAATCTGCACCCAGCAACTCAAGCATGATACACCCAGTGCGAAGTGTAGAAGAAGATAGTAATGACTCCCGTCCCGATATTACAAAGAAGAGGAATTAGTCAGGGGTAGAAGGGTCTTTTCCAGTCCCTGAAATTAGAAAAAAAGAAAAAGAATTAAAGGGATGAAATGGCATACTAATCAAGAGATTAATGTACTACATGGCATTTTTGCGAAGCCAACGTTGAGAGTGGCAAAAATACGAAGCCCATTCTTGAAGATGGCAAATCATCAATTTTCTCCACCAGATTGATGACGACTACAGCTTATTCACTATAATAAATATGATACAACATATTTGCGACTATTATGTCACATTGTTTCGCTATATTAGATATGCTAACCCAGGTTGCATTGTGATGTGAATTCAGCTAGCGCAGACATCCTAACGTTAGAAAATACAGAATTACTAATTGAATATTTTTTGTTTGAAAAACGGTTGAATTTCTCATCTTTAGATTCGCACTAAGATTTCATGCTCTGATAGTCAACGGCTCCAACGGGTTTCGTCTAAGAATTAGCGAGTGACGACGAGGATTAAGGCTTCGCTCATTTCAGCTTAGACTTCTAGCTTCTGACTTATTTTTCAATATTTCTAAATTTTGTCTTTTTCTGATTTTTTTGAGCTTTTTTGCCGGTTCTTTTTTGTTTGTATTTTCTATAATGGACTAACATATTTTTTCTATGTTTAAATTTTTTAAATTTAATTACATCAAATAAGCCATCATCAGCTACAGTGCAATTTCAGTCACAATCCAGTTTATTTCAGCCCAACCGAACGACACCTAAGATGATCCAATTAGATTTTTAAGTGATAAGAGATGAGGAGTGGGGCTCGGGGCGGTGGCAGCGGCTAGCCTTTGTACTTGAGAGAGAGAGAGAGAGAGAGGGGTATATAAGGTGGGAAGCAAGATTGAGTCCAATGGTTCAAACTTCAATCAATTTTTAAAGAATCTCATAAACTGGTTTTTTGGCATGAGCTACTTACTTTTTATTATTGAAAAAGATTGTATAATTATAATGTTATCAAAGTACTTTTACAATAAATCTGCCTAACTTATTTTCTTATGGTCAAGCTTAACACTTTGGAAGAATGAAAGATATCGATAGTCAGAACTTCGAAAGTTTGATCGGAACACATACTTAGCCTTTCTTGAAATGGAAGTGAAAGAGAAGGAAAATTCTGTTACGAACACACGATTCCAACATAAATTCAGTTACAAAACACAGGATTAGTTAGCTGACTTATAGTTTTTCACTCTACATTATGGCCTTGTAATCTTTGTAAATTAACTGGTTGGCAATTGCCTTGCCCGCGGTTCCTTGTAACCTCCCTTCGCAAAGACTCGGTTGCTATGCAACATTAACGAAAGCTCTCGGCTTTGTTTTAATAAAAGACTGTAGATCATTACTGGATGGGATATGTAGATACTATAAATGTGATCTATCCACACGACCACAAATACAAGGTGTAAGCCAGGTCAGTCTGACAGCTGAATTAAAATCGAAAGTGAACTGATGACTGAGCCCAAACCCGAGGCTAAGCCTGTAAGATCTTTTTGTAGGGTTCAGCAGACGAATGCGGTCGGACACATTCTTATTTAGCACTTACAAAAGTTGCCCAGCAAATTCAGATAACAGAATTCCAGTCCAAAAAAAACCTTCAGATAATAGAGTTGGCGACACTAAAATAGCAAACAAATCTTAATGTGGTCAGTTCTGACATCTAGGAGCAACTAGTTTACCTTTCAAGATACCATAACGCTACAAGAACGATAACGCACAAAACCGAACATTACAACAGATCATATGAGACCATTTCAACAGGGCAAGTTTAAAGAATTACAATTTGGTGTTACAACAATGCATGATACAGCCGAAAGACAATTTGCAATCCACTCGTCATCTCTTACAAGCAAAGGCTTAAAAGTGTTCACACTCTTTATACCCAACCTAAACATCAATGATGCCTACCAGTATCAACACAACCACCTTTTATCTATTCTCTTCATGATGTATAATAAATAAGAAAAAGACAATCCTAATTGAATCGAACAACATCTATGAATATCAATGAATACATGAATATGACGCCAAGGGCTGGCTGCCGAGTGAGCCAACCACACTGTGAGGCTATATCAGGGAGACTTTTCTTGGATGACCTCTTCCAGGGGCCCAGCAAATGGCTGGCTGTGACAGAAAAAGGGACCCACCTTAGGTCACAAACGGGTTGAATTTTGTGTGGTGCATTCACGACGCGATGGCCTTTGGACGTCCGTAAGTTAGCACCATTACAAACTCTTTCGCCGAGGAGCCTATCATGGTCTGTGTTGTCTGGGTTGATCGTCCCCTCAGCCACAACTCTACTAAACTGCACAGAGGTTGTGTAGGATTCACCGGCTGCCCGCAACAATTTATTTCCACCTGTAAACATGAAGATTATGTACTATTCAGACAAGTGAACAAGTTCAGTTTACAGCGGCCCTTCACAAACAATTAGAGCAACATTTCCTGGTACAAAATCAATTCAAAAGGTAATAATGCGGTGCTTAAGGTATTTACTATTATCAGAGAAAAATATAACTAGTAGTGAGACTATACACAGTGTCAAAGGTACCGATGCAGGAGCTGAATGTATTTACTATTGTCAGAGAACAAATGTAACAAGCTGTGAGACTATACACAGTGTCAAAGGTAACAGTGCAGGAGCTGAAGCCTGAAGGCATTGACTATTATCATAAAACAAATATAGCAAGTAGAGAGACTATACGCAATGTCATGTGTGATGTGCATCTGAGACAGTGAAAAAACAATGGAAAACCGACAGTTTCAAATGTTCTCCTCATCGTTCAGGATATTCCTTCAAAGCATCTAGACCACAAACTGGAAGTTTATCAATTCACTGCCCATCATCAGTATAACATGGATTTTGATTAGTATAATTTAATGCTCAAATTGCAAAAATTGGCCCATAAAGGAAGACAGACAGCAGAAATGAAGCAAGTTAACCACATCCAGATGAGCATGAAGTTAACCACATCCTGATGAGCATGAAGTTCTCCAATGATGCTGCTACTTTAAATATCAGTCATGCACATATATGACGTAACAGAAGAAAAAATCCAAGTGCAGACAAACAGTTGCCTGAATAATACATCAGACACATGAGGTAGGTAGGGTTCTTACCTCAGACTCACTTGGAAGACTGAGCTTCTGCATGAGATACTTTTGGATAGACGAAGCAGGTACATTTCCATCCCTATTGTAAAACAGTTAGCGTGTTAACCACAATCGGAACTGTTACAGGATATAAAGTTGCAAATAACACAAATACATGGACGTTATGCAACTAAATCTGCATCATGCAACAATATTATAGCAGGGACATCGAATTTACAAACAAGTCACAGTGATGCTAGTTTTTGAAGTGATCATTTGATTCCACTGACAAGCAATCAGCATAGGGGTGGGAAGAAAGCTCGAAGCTCGCGTGCTGGCTCGACTCGTTTAGAGCTCGGCTCAGCTCGGCTCATGGCATAAACAAACTGAGGCGAGCCCATGCTTCAGCTCAGTCACCTAACGAGTTGTCCGAGCCGACTTGCAAGCCACTCGGTAGCTCGTTCGGCTTGGCTGAAGCAAGGCCAGAGGCCCAGCGGCAGCCCAGCAAGCTAACCCTAACCCCCAAATCCCCAATGCCACCGCACCATACACTCCATGCCTCCACGGTAGCAGCCCTCGCGGGCATAGCCGTCCGCCTCCGCCTCCCCCTGTTGTCCGCCGCCACCTCCCCTACCCCTCTCCGTCTGCCTCCAACTCCCCTACCCCTCGCCATCCACCTTCGCCTCCCCTCGCCGTCCGCCTCCCTTTCCCCTCGGCGTCTGCCTCCGCCTTCCCTACCCCTCGCCATCCGCCTTCGCCTTCCATCGCCATCCCCCCTGATGTCGAGCCTAACGAGCCAAGCTCGATCTTTTAACCGAGCCGAGCCACCATTTCAACTCGTTTAGCTTAACGAGCCGAGCCAAGCCGCTTTGTCTAACGAGCCTATGCGAGCCAAGCCGAGTTGAGCCGTCTCAATATCCACCCCTAAATCAGCATATCTATGCATGAAGATCAAGTAATCAATGCATGGTAGAAATAAGATTACCCTGATATTTTGGAACTTCAAGTCCACCTATGAACCAACCTTTGCATATAGCCCCCCTGGCTTAGGGGCAGAAGTTCGTGAACAAATATTTTTCCAAATAAAAGTTTACTACAATTTGATGCACATTGTAGTGTAATGGTGGGAAAGAAACAATGATCAACAACAAGGTTATAACCAGCAGGCAAGTGAAGCAAATGGCAACACACATGGTGCTAAACCACGGTTATTTCTAGGATCAATGGCCAAGCAGCAGTGCAAGATTCACTGATCTCAGCCCCTTTTCACAAGAATTTACACAACCAAGTGACTTTTAGCTCCAATCAGTTCTAGAAAGCAAAATGCCCCCACTTTCCTTGAAAGTACACTGTGAAGGTAATCAATGCTATGCATTTTGTTTTGTTTTGTCAGCTTGCACCTATTCATCATAAAAATTATGCCACTATGGAAGTATCCCTGCTCTTTTTGACTTTTTGTTCCTTCCTAATGAACACTCTTAATTTTTCTTTCTTGTGCTTGTTTATCATAAGCCTATCTACTAACAGCCCAGTGTAATAAATTCGAACAAGAACTTATGTCAAGTTCAGATCTAGAAAATTTTAACAAACTAGACTATTTTTGAGTCTCAAGCAAACGCTGAGTAAACTATGAGCTCACTTTATTCGCAAATATTGGGAAGGTATCTGTGGTAAAGGTGGGTCTCCTTTCCTGAAAATAATCAGAGCACAAGAAAATAAGATAAAAGCCTATGCTATTGCGTTTTCAGAATTTTAAGACAAAATGATACTATATGAATTGACGATGCCTACTGTTCAAATGAGGCAACCAACGAAAACCATATGGAGCTAAACTTCTTTTCATTCTGCATAGCTGCAGCATCAGGCTTTCCATCGGCTGGAGCTCTAAGTTCTCTCCTTTTCCGTACAGTCCCTTGAACAACTTTCCTTTTTTGCATCACTGGTGGCACAGGAACATCCCTCTTGTCATCCTCAATTTTGGACTTCTGCAGATGCTCCCTAGCCTTTGTTTTGTTAGCATATGTACTACTGGGAGAATCATTGAGTTGCTCTCCCTTCACAACTGGATTCTGTGCACTTGACCTAAAGGATTTTGTTCTGTTTGCAGCTTCTACCAAACAATTTAAAGGTCTCCAGAGCTCAGCCTTATCTGCCAATTCCTCACTATCATCCTTGGTGTCTTTATTGGATGAATGGCTCGATGCCTCTGCATTTGATGATATCTGCAGACAAAAGGATCAGGTTACTGCTGGTATGTGCCTTCCTCTGGCTATTTTAGTTTTGAGAATTTATTATGCACATCCACAGCTAACTCCTATGTAAATAGCATGAAGATGCAGGACAGCACGAGATATGAATACCCAATTACCCATATGGTGTGATTTGTTTACCTGTCTTCTTGTTTGTGGCACTTTTCCCAAATTAGCAGGCAAGCTTGAATTCTGAGCATGCTTGTCACCATTATCATTTTCCTTTTTCACAGGATCCTCAATAATAGGACCAATTCCACACAAGGCAGCAGCTTTCCTGGCAACTGCTCTTGTCCGCCGTCCAGTCAATCCTGTTGGTGTTACTCTAGGTGTATTGACCACCAGCGAAGATATAGATCTCTCTTTCCTTTTAGTGGGAAGTGAAATAGGACTTGCAACTTCTTCAGCCTTAATCTTCTTTCTTTTGAATGGAAAAATTTTTGATCTCACATCTTGTAGGCTGTGATCAGCTCTGAAGATTACAAAATATAGAAAAATGAGTATAAGAAAGACATAAGGTAACAGGACAATGACGTAAGATTTTTCAACATGTGGGAAGCTACAAATTCCTGTCCATCGAACTTATTCAAAAAGTTACTTAGTCCTTCAGAATGCAACATTTCTACAATTACTTCCAGTGTGCTACTACCTTCTGTTTTGTCTCGAACTTTTATTGTATATTACAAATATTTGAATCAAACCGCCAAGTTCTACATGTACTACATCCAACAGTAAGGTCAAAACTGAAAGTAGCAACACACATTTATTTTGACCTTAAGATCTACAGCAATAAGCAAAGTGGATAAAATGTAAGTACATGGTCATGAGGATAGGTGTACCTAAGCTTCTCGACTGGAGTGCAGCCAAGATCAATTTTACATACTGGGCAGGATTCTACCTCCTCGTCATTAAACTTCTCATATATACACTTTCTGCAAACTGCATCAGAATGCAAACATTAGAGATCTGAAATTGTGAGCACTCAAAGATAATTTTAGTAGCAAATGAAGTCATGGCACTAGAAACGCTTTCCCACTGCTTCTATTACTGTGTTGTACACTGAGCTCTTCAGTTAGTGATATGGTCAGAAACCCACTTGTAAAACGTATCACGGTAGAAATACTTGAAAAAACAACACGGTTATCCCAGAAAAGAACAAGGAACAAAAATGCTACAGAAGTAACTCAGAAAATAACAAAGGGACCTCAGATAGTATAGGTAACATATTCCATGCTGACTTGGTATCCAAATAATTCCTGGGATAGGGTCAGTCATTTCTACTTTGCCCCAGAATTAGCGGATACCATTGCATAGTGACAAAATTATACAGAGACTCCAGAATCGAAGAAAAGTAGAAGCATTTAAATCCCACAATCTCAGGGGAACTAGCCAATACTGTCAGCTCACACGACTCATGCTCCCAATGAAGCTGAATAATTCAGTATTGGAGGTCCAAGCAGCAGCGTACTTGTTTCCAAATTGAGAACCCAAAAATTACATGTGGCATTGTCTTGAATCCCAATCTTTATAAATAAAAACAACCGGTGATATTCAAGGTAACTCCTTCGTTTTGAGGCAAGAAAATCCCACAATAATCTTAAAAAAAGGGAAAAATTCTAAAAAATTCTCACATTAATCGAAAGAAGAAAAAAAAGAAAAAAATCCCACCATTTATTTTGGTAAGACCAGATTATAACGATGCAGATTAATCATATATAAATACTAGAGTTATTTAACAAATATAATTGTATTTCAATTATAGAAAGCAGAGTTGTATATTAAAAATAACTGTACATAATATATAGCTGCACAGTTGCGCGGATAAATCTGGCAGTTAGAGGCTAACGCGAAAAGGTCTCTAGCCCAATGGTTAGAGGCTTGAGTAGCACCCCTCAGGTCCTGGGTTCGACTCCCAGTGGGAGCGAATTTCAGGCTTGGGGGAAAAAATCCCCTCGCGTGCTACCACACCAAAGCACAGGTCTAAGGCCCCGCCAAGGCGCTGATCCAAAGGATCCGCCGGTAGTCTCACAATGTCGGGCGATGGTGCCGCTGTGTAAGGGTGGAGCAGGGATTCGGGGGTTTTCTCGGTCTGCGTGAGAAGACCTTCTTCTTAAGCAATGCCCGGGGGATTCTTCCCCCCGTACGTCGAGTTTTTTTTAGTTAGAGGCTAACGTTTGCTAGGGTCCACGTCAAAAAGATCAAAGTAATAGCTCATCCAAGTCTTAAACTCGAATGACGCACCGAGTCAAGCAGGAGCACCCTGAACTTTACGCAAGACTAGTAGTAAATCTCAGCTACTTAAAGTTTCAGCGAAACAAATTTCGCAGCGATCCACGTACATGTTTAATATTCACATAACATCCACGCATATATAACCCGACATTTGCACGTCGCGTACAGATGAACAAAGCTAGAACCCACGTAACGTAAAACTTTAGAGCAAGCGTTGAACTCGGCAGGGAGAATTCCATTTGCCTGAGTCGACATGAGCTCGAAGCCAAGCACGGCAAGGCTACCCACGCCCTCACAAAATTAAACGAAATCGATCCCAGCCTGCGAGGCGTCAACGCGCACCAAATCCTCGTAGAACGCTCGGACGCGCGACCGTCCCCACGTCCCGGAGGCCACAGGAGCAAGCAGGACGCCGAATCCCACGTCCCAGAGCCCCACTGACCGTCGAATCAGGCGCGGCCGACGTCGGAGAACCGAATCCTAGTAGCAGCAGCTAAGGGCCAGAGTTGTACGGTGGCAGCAGGAAAAGGAATAACTCACATGTGTGGAGGCACTCGGAGACGGTGGTAGCGTCGCGGAGGAGGCGGTTGCAGAGCGGGCACGTCATGCACCGCGCGAGCAGCTCCCGCTTCACCATCGCCACCCCCCTTGCCGAGCCGGCGGCGCCCCTCCTCCCTCGCTTCCTGCCCCTGCCCCTCCTCTGCTCCTCCTCCCTCTCATCCTCATCCTCCTCCTCCGCAACAGCCGCCGCCGCCGCCGCGACCTTGGCCTCCTCCTCCTCCAATTCCGCATCCGCGTTGGCCCCCTCCTCTGTCGGCGCGTCCTCGGCCTCCGCCTCCGGTGGAGGAGGAGGGTTGTCCTCGGGCGATGTGGGGAGGGGCTGCATGGCGGGGGCTAGCGGCGCATGGGGTCGTTCGTCGTTGCGAGGTGGGGGAGGAGGAGAGGAGAGGAGAGGAGAGATCGAGGGGGAGGTGGAGAATGGAAATGCGCTGCCGCTGCGTGGTGACAGCGACCAAGGCAAGGAAAAGAAAAGTGGGCAAGCCTCGCGTCGCGTCGCGTCGCTCGCTCGCTCGCTCGTTCGTTGGGCTCGGTTCCTCGTAGAGTCGCAGGCGTGCCAGGCCGACGTGTCCGACCTGGGAGGTGCTTTGTTTATTATTCTCGCACCTACTCCGCTGCTGCCTATTCTGCCCCTGTTTCTTATGGGGTGAGACCAGCGTCTGCTGTAAACAGCTTAAGGGGTGCTTAAAATGGTTTTTTAAGTGGTTTATAGATAAAATTATACTGTAGTTGATGATAGCTTATTTAGTATAATTAAATTTTAAAAAAATTAAAAATAGAAAACACAGGTTAGTTCATCGCGGACAGTACAAACGAATACGAGAAAAAAAACCGACAAAAAAGCTCAAGAAAAGCCAAAAAAACAAGAAAAAGACAAAATTGTTGAATAGTGAAAAATAAACCAGAAGCCTAAGACGAAATTGTTAAATTTTTAGTTTCTAGATTTGACTATGATTGATAGATTTTGGTCTTAGTATGAGCATTTATACGAATGAACAGAATATCGATAAGTCATTTTAAAAATATTATTTCAATGAGCTATTTCAAAAACAACGACAAGGTCGTTCCATTTGGTTGTTTGAGAAAAAAGTTGTTATACATTGAAAAGAAAAAAGCCTTAATTCCCATGCCCATGTACGGAAAACTCAATGACTCTACGCTCAAACATTGTGTTCCCCCTACAGTGTTATGTTGCTAGAGCATCCACAATGTGCTCCAAAAGCAAACCATAAGTTCTACGTGACATGCTTGTGGTCTAGGGTTGTTTATTCGGTTTTTTCGGTTTATACGATTCGGTAAATACGATTTTGTTAGTTCATAAAATACGATATTTTATAGAAGACGGTTCGGTATGGGTAAATACTATCTTATTTTGGTATGGCATCGGTAAATACCAATTTTACCAAAGTTTGCGTGAATTGGTAAACGTCAAGTACTCAAGTCGATTACCAGATGACCTCCATAAATCCATGATGAGTTGATGACTAGTCGGTGCCTCACTTTAGAGTTTAGACTAGAAAAACAATAAAACATAATGCCTTGTGCGATTTGAAAAATAAATAGATGCTATTGGTAAGACAGCGGAGAAATATGCTTACATATTGAAGGAAATGGATAGGATTGAACAAAAACTTAAAAGTATCCCATCAATAGAAGCAACAACAATAGATAAACCTTCACACATGCAAAGCAAAATGTATCGTCAAATCTCATCGACTAATGTGGCCCACTAAATTCAAACCCAAAGGGTAGACCACAAAAACAAAAAAGAAGATTGAAACTATTTGCTGAACAGTTGAAGCAAATCATCACGTGTAGTCATTGTGGCTCACATAACCACAATGTGCAAACTTGCCCAAAGATACACTAAGACATGAGCAGTGCAAGAAAAAAGAAAAATTCAACATGGAAAGTAACAGGTAATTGATTGGCAATAAAAGAAGTTACTTTGTGATCTAAATTCCCATGGCAATAAATAAAAGACTAAGATTTTATTCATTATCTTTGATATGCAAGACAAACTGGAGTACCAAACAAGAAACACAAAACAAAGCAATGACTACAGAAAACAACTCACCGATAGAAGACTATTTATGTCTAATGCAATGCAAATAAACATGAAGAGCTAATTATTATTGCTATCAGAAAAGCATAATTATATTTATTGAAATGAACAATGTATGAATTATAACTTGTACTTTTCATTTCGCACTTGATTGTTATCATTTTGTACTGTAATATAATCTACCATGCAAGATTTATTTTGTTGTCAAAACAAATAATAATGAAGAAAATAAGAAATATAAAAAACCATAAAAAGGAACATACTATTTGAGGACAGCTTCAAAAAACTATACACTTTGTGGAGGACACGAATCAACAAAACATTACAAATAAAATAAAAACAGGAAAAACACATTAATGTAGAAACAAACATACAACAGCACGCATATAACATATATCCAGTATACTTCGCATTCACCAATGAACATTCAAAACCACATGCACTTTACATTGCAATAGAAAACAAACAACACACAAGTAACACCTGTCCAATATACTTCCCATTCACCAAGTATTTCTATATCTAGCCTATTCGTATTTAGAATACTTTAGAAGCTACACAGCAGTAGTACGAGCATATTTGTGATTACTAGCAAATGAATAGCGGAGCACATTAACCTACAAATTCACATGCAGATAATCTTGGAAAAATCACATATGTCCAGCATATTTGCCATACACCTACAATTAAAAACACATATGATGTGTGTAAAAAACCACTGTCAGTAGTACAAAAGCAAAAATTAGGGGAAAATTGAAAACAATATGTACATTACAAGTAATTACCCTGGTTCAAAATCTCTCACTAGACTTTTAGCTTCCTCCAACTGGTTATGCATGCTAAAAAGCATTTCATTAGCAAATTTGGCCCTGATATTAGCACTGTCCACATGGGAGAACTATCCCTAAGCTGCACTCGAGGACTCCAAGCTCCATAAACTTTAGGACGAATCACATAAAATGTGTGTAAATTCACATTACAAAAAATATGCAAATTACCTAAAATGCACAGCAAGACTAGTACAACTTGAAGGACTAAATTTCTTTAAGCAGATAACTAAATGCCATAGCCATCTATGAACTTTAGAATCATTCATTATTGCATAAACTAGAAGATAAGCATCAATTTAGTATTAAATTTGCAAAACCAAACCACCTATTCATGTTAAATAGTTTAAAACTGACAAAGTTTCACATAAATGAAAACATAAAAACATCTAAATCATCAGTTATGCAAAAAAACTTGCACTTCAATTATTATAAAAATTGTACATCAATTATAACTGCAATAATAAGGACTGTAAATTATTTCAAAATCTGCACATAACTAGTTATGCAATTCAAAATATCATGTCAAAAATGTTAAAAAAGAATTAGTAGAAAAAATGAGAAAAATACAGGTTGTCTTGAGGTGGAACGGTAGCATGAACAGTATCGAAATCTGATAAGTTCATCTGCTTTGGAACATATTGAGTCCATGCCTTCACAACATTTGGAATCTAATCAAACAAAACCAATATATGTGAGTGATAAAAGTGATTAGTAATGAAATGAAAAAAGTCTTGGCAATACAAAAAATGGTTATGTTACTTACAAGTATTGACTTGACTCGTTTGTGATAAGCAGAGTCTTTATTATAAAAGGAATCCAAAAATATAAACATGGAATCCTTCAAATCAACCACAAAAACAAACCAGTGGTCTTGAAAAAGAGAAGGGAAAATAACTTCAAAAACAACAATATAGATAATTTAATGATAATGGAGAAAAAACTAAATAAAAACATGCAATAAATAAATATGAACATTTAACTTACTAGATCACGTTGCCAAATAAACTTGTTAACTCCACCATAGTCAATAGCAAACCAACTACAATAAAAAAGAATGTGGAAAACCTATCAAAAATATAGGTGAGATATAAAATTTTAAGCACTATAAATATGGACCACTTACTATTTAAGGTTTTCTATATCAGAAATCTGAACAATAGCATCAAAATGCATCAGCTCCAAAGCAGAAACACAAGTTCTAATTCTATTATCGCCATATGGTGAAGATTTGTATCTACTTGGCTAAACCAATCTTAAAGGGACATAATGTCTAGGCTGGTCACAAGAACTAGAAATGTCGAGGATATCCACTGGTTGTATAATTGATCAGACTTATCAAACAAATTGTTAAACTTTGTCTTAAACCCCTTCTCTCCACAAAAAACAACCTCTTGAGATTCTTGGGAGCTCTGCAAACGTGCAATGTAATCAATAAATTGAACAACAAAGAAAGAAAAAAATGTGTAATGCAATCCACACACCTTAATCTGCTTCTTACAAACAATACATATAAGGTTAACCACAACAGAGTACAAATAGAAAATGACGCAAACGGACAAGTTTTATTGTAAGAATGACAAATAAATTAATAACCTAGGGCCACCTTAAAATTGCACCGATAATGAATTGAAAATGTATATGACATGAAACTGAAATGATATGCAACCTACAAGAGAACATGATTTATGTGAAGATTATCATCACCTAGGACTATGTGAAACCAAAATATTTGTAAGCACATAACTTTCTTAACCAGATGAACCAAAACAGAACACACAATGCAAGTTATATAGTTAAAAAAATTCATGTCCTAGGTCAACCTTTACAGATGACACAATTGAACCTAGAATGATCAGCTATTCTAGAGAAGGAAAGCAATATTGTAACCTAGGTAACCTAGTTACCACATGAGGTGATCCACATATCAACGAAACATAGCTAGAGATTTTCATTAACTACAAAACACTAGTGTGAGGAAAAGTAAAACCACATGGAAATTACAAATGCAACTTATATCATCTCCAGAAATCAAATATTGGCATATGTATGACCTTCCCATAAGAAAAAATGACATGTGGAGTTTAGATACTTACAAGTATAACCACCTTGCCATCCAAGTAACAGCTGCAATGGGCAATAGTTCTTGCTCCTGATCCAAGTGTTTATTTCACATTTGCATGCAATTAACTTGATCCTCATCATCACTGAAGTCTAAACTTAACAAATTAAATGTAGTCCTACATTGCAAAGTTATAATAATGTTTTTAACAAAAAGGACAAAAAAAGCAGCAAGCACATTATTTTACAAAAAAAACATAGAACAAAAAAATGGAAATTACATATGAAAACCTCATTAGATGATCCAAACTAGGAGGGGATACTCTTGATCACCTACTCAAAAGAAAATAGACACGTCACCATCTCAAAAGAAAATACGCACATATAAAAAAATAAAAAATATTGAACTATAAAACATTGCAAAAAAACGCTAAAAGATTTTTTGAAAGAGAAAATGTACAATTGTAATGAAAGTAAACCTAAAATTGCATAATGCATACCACTGCAAGTTTCTATAATGAGTTAGATTGGTTGAAAATGGAGAATGCATATAAAACCACCTCATTAGATGTGTAGTGCTGACTTTTAGAATAAGGGGATTCAATCTGGCAGGGATACTCTCGATCACTTGTTCAAAAGGAAATAGAGCACATATAAAAACAAAGAAGAATAACTAGGAAAATTTGCAAAATACTCCAAAAGTTTTTTTAAAAATGGGAACAATGTAAAATTGCAGTAAATACGAACATAAATTGCAGAATCCTTAGCACTGTAAGTTTTTAGACGATGAGTTATGAAAATTGTAATATAAAAGGATGCAACTAATAAATTCAATATGAAGTGGCAGGAGATATACCTTATTTTCAGGCATTTGAATAGAAGGACTACAATTAACACCAGTATTTTGCGCATTAGTAGCTTTATCCACATCATTGGAATGATCTTTGCCATCAAAACATTGGTCTACAGAAAGACCTAAGCATGAGTTGCCAATAACAATCTAAAAATCACACCAAGACAACACATTAAATAAATAAATTAGTGTACTAACCAAAGCCATAATGTGTAGAACAATGAATATTAGAACTGTTCTACTACGATTCCACACCCGACACTAGAATATTATACAGCTCCAAATATTGTTGCAGTGTTGTGCCATGTTCCAAAAATACAGAACTTAGGACATTTTGGCACACACCATTAAGGTTTGGTAATTGTGACTGGCTAGTAAAAATCTAGCTTCGGAGTCAACCCCCGCCTTCATTGCTAATGACAAAAATCAAACACTACACAGATGACTATTTACAAACCACACATTCCTTCAAATTTCAAACAGCACCAAGATCTTGTTTTAGTTAGCAATACATGCAAGGGTGAGCACATTGAAGTGATTATTTCTAGCTAGAATCTAATTGTTAGTATAATGCTCAAGAACCCTACACAGTAGCATCTGAATTCTCCAAACCAAAACCCGTCTGTCTACTTGCATCTGTACATCGGCTACCTACCTACTAACTCCTCTGCACTGCACAAAACTTATCCATGGCCACTTCTCTCCTCCAACACACGCTAAAACCAAAATAAATCCACATCAAATGGGCTTCACCAAAAATCAAACTCCCAAAACGCATCTCATCTGCCATCGCCCAAGACCCAGATTCAAGCCCTGAAAACAACCCATAACCCTAAGGAAAAAATCGAGAACACCAATCCCAGATTTGATGAAGAGGGAGTAGAAGCTGGACGGAGATAATCACTGATTGGAGGGAGCTCTGCCTCCCGTTCTTCCGCTCGATTTCTCCACTTTCTCTAGCTCTTCTCCCAGACAACCCACCCCCCGCAAATCAAAAGGCCAAACAGACCAAGCACCGGTGAGTAGGAGACGAAGACCACACTAATTACCAGTCAACTCCAATGCCCCGGGTCAACTCCGCCGATCAGAGATCGCCTCATCAAGTGATCCAAGAAACTTCGTCTCAGAAAAGAAAAAAGAATGATCCTAGAAAGTCTGACACGGAAGGGAGCAACAGCTCGCGAGTTCGATTGGGCCCGTGAAACCATTGCGCTGGAGCTGAGGAAAAAATGCTTGGGACACCATCTTTCTTCCCCTTCATGTCCTACCAAGTGTGTGACTGTACATGTCTGATCCCGTACTGTCTTGTCTCCCCCTATAGATCAACCTGCGTCCTCCTCCCTCCGAACACCGCTCTCCGCCGCGCCGACCGCGCCATAATATCGCACCAACCTCGCGTCCTCTATCGACCACTGCTGTCGTCCGCCTCAAACTCCATTTGTACCTTTCCTGCGGTGACCCGCCGCCGGTTAGGCAGCTACAGCGACGCCCACATCTAGTTCAACGGCGGCCTCAGTCATAGCCACTAGTGTTTGGTGACAAAACACGCCTTCACTACATACAACTACTGCATACAACGAAAGCAGACGATGGTTAGTTCTCACCGAAGACAAATGATCAACGGAAGCATGGGTCCCGAATGGGCGGTGACCGTCATGCGATGCCGAACATGGGTTTTCGCGTCGTCTGGCGTCGCGTCGCATAGGCCGTTTTCTCGGCGTGCGGCCGGTGCTTCGCCCCTGTGCGGTTTGCATGGATCCAGAATTTAGTTATACTCTAAGTTTAGAAGTGAGATAATCTAGATTATTTAGATTAAACCATGAAAATGTTATCTAGGTTAGACTGAATTTATTCAGGTTGTGTGCTAGATATTTTTCCACATCTTAAGTTGAAGTCTATTCTATCCGAGGTGTGATTTCGCAAATGCATGGATGCATGCATACGGATGGAACATTCGAGAAGAAGTAGTAGGATCTAGAAGAAGAAGAAAAGGTCACTCTTAGGTAAGTCTTGTGATCCCTGTATGTGCTACCCAATTTCGTTGTCCCCCTCTCTTAAGAAAATCCAACGATCGAGCGCTCCACGGGGAAAGTGTGCATGCACGTCGTACGTACGTACGTAGTGCTTGCTTGACCCATTAGCCATTACGAGTGACGGACGCTGTGTAATAAAGCATGCCGTACGTCGCTGCCAACAACCCGCGCCACCCAAGCACAGAAGATAATTAAGGCTTACGAGGAACACCGAGCATGCACTGCAGCACGTACGGTATGATTTGGCTAATCACTAGTGCTGGCCGTTATGAGTCCATAGTTAATCTTGGGCATGGCTAATTGCACGCCTGCGCCGACCTAATCACCTGCTGGCCTCTGCTTTAATTGGAGCAGGGTGTGAGAGGTACACACGTCAGCGACGGCAGGTGCCCTTCTTCTTCCTTTGCAGAGGGCGACGGCAAGTATCTGATTCCATGCGTTCTGTTTCCATGCGTTCGAATGATCGGAACCTTTTTCTCTTTTTTTCCTCGGCCCGAGCCCATCAATTTGGCCTAACTTTCGGCCTGCTAAGGGCCACAGCTAGTTGCTCCCCGTTCTAAGGTGGCTCAGTTCCGGTACTATTAGAGCATCTCCAACAAATCTTTTAAAGTGTTCATATTCTCTATATTTTAGAAGAAAAGGTAAAAAAAAGGCTCCAACAGATCCCCTAAGTGGTACCCAAAAATATAGAGGACTCCATCCCTGATTTTTCGTCCCCCATAAATGGAGGACGCACACCATCCCCTAAGGGCCTGTTTGGCAGAGCTCCACCACTGAAAAAATGAATCTGGAGCAGCAGATCCACCAAAAACAGCTCCACCGTGAATCTAGGATCCCACCATGGAGCTAGACAAAACTGTTTGGCTTGCACAGCAGCTCCAGATCCACGAAACTGAGTTTTTGGTGGGAATAGCCTGTTTTGCCCATGAGTTTTATGGTGGTATGGGATGGGGTGTATAACCAGTGGCAAAAGGTGGGTAATTACCCCCCAACTCCACGACTAGGTACAAAATAAGATTTCGTGGAGCACCCCTTGAGGTGCTCCATAGATTTCATGAATCTGGAGCTAGATTCAGTATTTTGGTGGATCCAGATTTCGTGGAGCTGGAGCGTTTGGGTAAAAATTCGTGAAGTGGAGCTGTTTTTGGTGGATCTGGAGTTGGTGGAGCTCTGCCAAACAGGCCCTAAATCGGGCCCAACGCTCCTGCACCGTCCGATCCCCTAAATTCTTTGGTTGGTAGTTTTTGTGGACCCAGATTTTAATTTAGAGGACCATATTTAGAGGACTTGTTGGAGGTTACATATTTTTAATCTTCTATATTCTAGATTGTGTCCTCTAAAAAGTGATTTAGGAGATGAGATTTAGAGGACATTATTGGAGATGCTCTTAGTATTTGGTTTGAAGCCATGGATACCAAATTTTTGTATCTCTTTTGGTTGGCTCTCCGGTTGATTTTCTTGCCAAAACTTGGCCAATTCATGAGCAATAAATTTTTGCTCATCAACCAAACAAAAAACACCCTTTTGTGTGAATAGTACGGAACTACACGTTTTTGCTTGAGAAGAAAAGAGCACGGGAATCCAAGGCTACTAGGAGCATAAACGGAGCAGATAATTTTTATTTGATCAAGTGACCGAAGGCTTTTGGAACAAATACAGAAGAGAGAAAGGGCTATACAACACTATTTATGTCCAATCTTGACTCCGATAAAATAGTGAAATAGAATACGGTATAAGCGATATCCATCTGTATTCGCGTTGATTGCACCCTACTGTCTAATGTTATGTGTAAGGATGTAAACATAATAGATATTTTTTGTCCAACCGTCCAAAGGCTTTTGGAGCAGATATATAAAAGATAAATGGATATCTAGCACTATCCGTGTATAACTCCAAGGAAAAAATATATAAAATAAGATACAGAACGAATGATATCCGTCATATCCGCTCCGATTATACCTCTAAATGCCAAGCCCTAACATCAACCCACCCAAATGACTCAAGGCATGGACACCCTTTACCATCACAATAAGGTTTTATTGTTGTGTCGGGCAGCCTTGCAAACTACAAATGTATCCTCGAACATGGACATTTGTTAACATCATCCACACACCAAAATAACCTACAACTACAGCCTATGGGTATAATGCTAGAACTTAGTAAATTATTTAGCCATGTCCTCCCCATAGGACATGTGGTTGTACGGTATGTTAGGATGAACGACACTTGAGGTCAGTCCTTAATTGACTCAGACAAGACTACTACTAACCCTAATTCCGCACTACTAACCATTCACTCAAGTCTAAACTATTTTGTTTCCATTTTTACCAACATAAGTTTTCCAAGAGTACACTCGTAACTAATTTCCCAAAATGTTTCAACCATAATGTAGTAATTTTTTTCGTATTTTTCCTACTAAGCATTTCTCTACCTAAACAAAGCTAAATCCCACTAACTTATTTCTAATATGTGGGTAATTATTCCTAAGGTGACAAGGGTAAATATGTACAATGTCAAGGAGATTTTCATGTCAATATTTGGCATTATCTAAAATCTGGATACAAATATAGCAAATTAATTTGAATTAAGCATGCATAAATAAGTTATAATAAAAAAATATAACATTTAAAATTGGGATCAACATGGTCAAGGGGATCTTGTTCTGGACCAAGCATGATCACGTCCGATACGTCGGGTTCTAATAAAGTCAAATAATACAAATAAATACCAAAAATACAAGATCAAAATACAAAAGCACAAAATTTTTACTGGGAGAAATATATTGAATTTATAAAGATATAGAGACAAAAACGAGGTTAATCAGAGTTCGTGTGAGGGAGAAAGGCCATCCAAAGTTTTGGTAGGGAGAAAATTGTAGAAAGAGAAAAACAAAAATACTATCCTCACAGGTACTAAGGCCCACAGCTATTTGCCCCACGAACCATCTCTAAGGTGGCTCAGCTGAGGAACCTTTTGGCTTGAAAGCCATAGATACCAAACTTCGGGTAAATGTGACCAGATTTGGTTAGTTGACAAAATTTAGTGAGATTTTCTTTTCGTTGGTTCTCTTGTTGATTTCTTGCCAAAACTTGGCCAATTCACCAGCAACTAAATTTTCGCAAACTTTGCTAAGGCAATTTTGGTCATGAACCAAGTACACCCTTACGCCCCGCTCATTTCACCTTGAACTTCTGACTTATTTTACACTATTCATAAATTTCATTTTTCTAAACTTTTGGCTTTTTTGCCGGTTCTTTTTTCCGTATTTGTTTACATTGTCCGTGATGAGCTAACATATTTTTTATTTTAAAATTTTTTAAATTTAATTACATCAAATAAGCCACCTTCAGCTACAGTATAATTTCAACTAGTTACAGTGTAGTTTTACTCATAAGCCATTATTTTTTTAGCCCAACCGAGCTTTTTGTTTGAGAGGAAAACAGTTGTTGAGTCCAATGCCGCACTTGTAACGATAATTTTCCATGAGATTTGATCTATACGATCTCTACTGGCCCCTAGCAGCTAGTACAGATGGCAATGTGGCGTAGTGCGAGAACTCGCGGCTACAGCTTTGACATGTCCTCCGTGCGAAAATCACGTACAAACGTACATCATATATCGCATAAACATTTGTTCACACCGCATGATTTTACAGCAAACAAATTCGCAGGCGCTACAAGCTCGGCAAACTAAACACTCGAGAACGCTAATTTAATTAAGAAGCTACATGCAGTTACAGTTACTCAGTCGCTCCTCCTAGCTCGCTCCCTCACATCACATGCATGCAGTTCACTCTGCAAGCTCATAGTCGCATGTATCTATGCAACATTGCGCGCGAAAGACTTCACCCGTGCACAAGGCCGGCCGGCCGGCAGCAGCAACACCGGCGGCGAGGCAGAGACAGTTTGTGCTAGCTATTTATAGCGAGAAGGCTGAGTCGTCGTCCTCGTCGACGAGGGTGGAGGTGCAGGCCACGTAGAGCGACCAGGCTAGGTCGAAGATGCTGACGAGGACCCAACCCAGCAGGCTGCCGCTGAGCGCCCCGAGGCCCTCGCAACCCAACGTCCTTTGACCAGGGTTAACAATTTCAGTTAGATTTTACCAAAATTTCCTATTTTTCGTTCTTTTTGTTGCCCAACAAAAGGAGTAGCATTCCGTCATATTTTCCGTTATCATTTGAATTTACGTAGGCTAGCCAAGCACCCCCAACAATATGGCTACCTCCCCATAGCCCACAAAGCAACCCACACAGCCCACAACGCCTGCCTCCTTGGCTCACACTCGCACTCAGCAATGACCGAAGACTGATCTCTAATTCAACATTTCTTCTTCCCCTTCGGTAGCGTCGGTGGCGCAGAGCAGTAGCAACGCAATCCCTTCCTTCCTGATCGATTCGATGATGGTGCAGCTCCTCTCCTCCCCAATCTCCCCTGAGGAAGAAGAGCTAGAGGTCGACGGGGAGCTACTCCGGTCGCTGCACTGCACCACTGCTCTCCACCCTAGACAACATGGACTGTCGGGAGGCGCTCCTCCACACCGTCTGCGGGATGCCTCTCTACGTCCCACCTGAGGTGTTCATGCGCAAGGGCTACGATGGGGCCAAGGCGGACGCATGGGCCTGTGGCGTGGTCTTCTTCGTGCTCACGGTTGGCCTCAAGCCTTCCCGATGATGAATTTGTTAGCCTGTACCGTACGATCTGCCACTGTGAATACCATTGCCCATGCTGGTTCAGCCTCGATCTCGTCTGCCACCTCCTATAGCCTGACCCAGCGTGCCGGTTACTGACTTACTGTAGCAATATTTTAATTTAGGGGAATTTCCAAATGAGTTGCTACTTCATCCATTATATTTCATTGAGGTTTGTGCTGAACAAGCCTTGTATGGTCCTTGTAGCCGTATAACCTTAGCCTAGCATGTAGGTAGTCAGAATGGAATTTCGGTAATTAGCCAGAAAAAGGGTTACCATACACACCGGTGTTCTATTATACTGGGCGATCGTATTAGCTGTGACTGATAGATTTTAACTAAAAATAAATAGTAGTAACAGAAAAGTGACTTTAGAAGAAGATCGTGAGTAGTGGAAGAAGTGAGGGAGTGATACATATACGAAACAAGAGTTATAGGAGTGAAGTGCGTAATGTGCTTGTGGAATCAAAATCCACTTTTGGCACTGTTTCACACTGTATTTATAGAATATCAGTATAGCGACAGTATTGACAAAAATGTAATTTTTGCCGTCCGACGGCAGTGGCTGCGAGGCGACGCGTGGCGCTGTCGCTCGGCGTGGCCGGCGGCAGTCGCTCGCCGCTGGTGGCGTGTAACTAGGCTGGTTGATTAGCCAACCTAATTACCTGCCTTGATTGTTTGAATTTTTAAATATATCAAATGAGCTCAAAAAATTATGAACATTTATGTACAACCTCCCGACACAACGTTCCTCACAGTGTATTTTTGGGGAATTTTATCCAAGGCGAATGTTTCTCAAAAATTCATACAATTTTGATATTTTTATGAGTTTTTACATATAGCAAACGAGCTCTAAAAATTATAAAATTTTATGTGAAGCGTTCCAATATAGTAATAGTTATTATGTAAATTTTTTTTGGGAATTTTATGTGATCCGAATTAGCCACGCTTGTTCGGATTAACTTAACCATGAATTTAACGAAAAAATCGGCATAAAACGTGACTAATTAGCCAGCCTAATTACCTACCGCCTAGGGGCTGGCGACAGGCTTGCTTGCCGCCTAGTGGCTAGGCGACAGGCGGCTTGTCGCCTTGTGGCTGGGCGACAGGCGCATGCCTCGCGGGCGTTGCCACCCGGCCTGCCGCCGACAAAAATAATATTTTTGTCAATACGTCTCGCATACTGCTATTTTTGTAAATACGGTACGAAACAATGTCAAAACTGGCTTTGATTCGTGTTTGTGACCCGCTGCTTTATCTCTATAGTGAGACGGGAGCAAAAGAAGTGAGAAAACCGCTTTTGAGAAATTGAGTGTTTATATCATCTTTTAGCTTCTCTAAGAGCAAGTACAATAATGGTCTTATAGCCAAGCTAGTCAGCATTTTTGCTGATGTGGAGGAGAGAAGAGAGGAGAGAGATAAGAGCTTGGCTCTCATGCAAGCAACAAGCTGCACACGGGAGCCTATGCAGTGGTGGGCCCAGATAATAAATGTATGTGAGGAGGAGTAGGAAAGAGAATGTGAGACATGGTACCATATAATAATAAAAAAAACTTTTGTAGACAAATTATTGTATAACTTGGCTCTTATAACTTGACTTATAGCCAAGCACTTGGCTCTATTATTGGACTTGCTCTAAATAGAAGCCAATATCAGTGCTCTCTAACAACTAGTCCTAGCTAACATCTAGTCCTAGTCCATCCAGGGGCGGAGCCAGCCATGGGCTGAGCCTCGGGCCCAGCCAACTAGAAATAAAATTTTACGGCATATTTTACTGTTGCTACAGTATTTATATAGTGATTTTTTTTGCTTTGGGCCTCGGGCCGCGGCCCCGACGGCCCGAGGCCTAGCTACGCCCGAGTCCATCCAAACAGGCCCTAAAACACTACAATTGAAGTGCTCCAACAACCATATATGGGGTGTTTTTATCTTGTCTTGGATTAAATGTTTGACGATTAGCACTTCCAAGAAAAGTTGCCCAAGATTCCAACGGCAAATTAATCTTTTTAACTTAGTGGTTACCTGAAAACACTCGACATGAAAATTGTTTGAAGCTCATGTCATGCATGTTCATATTCAGGGTGCATTTCTTCCAATCCAATCTCCAAGCCCGATCCAAACCAAACACCCAGCTTGCAATTTAAGGCCGTCTGCTCGTGCCCCCAAAAATGGCGCCGATCCCTCCCCGATCTCCCGCCCTCCCCTCCCACTCTTTCTCCCTCCACCCCCTACACTAGCCGCGTCGGCGTCTCCCAAACCCTAACCCCCGCCCCCATGGCCTCGCTGCCCCAGCCGCCCCCGCCGCCGCGCCCCAAGACGCGGGGCAGCTACAACTGCGGCCGATGCGGCCTCCCCAAGAAGGGCCACGTCTGCACCGTCCCTGCCCCCGCAGGCGGGGGGCCTGCACCGTCGCCCTCTTCCTCCTCTGGAACCGCCAGTGGCGGCGGCGGCGGAGGGGAGAACAAGCTCCGCCGCGCCCTCTCCTTCCACGAGGCGGCGACGCCATCCTCGCCGGAGAAGAAGGCCAGGTTGGTGGACGAGGAGGAGGCGGCCGTCGGGGACGGGGTGGTGGACGACGAAGAGAGGCTGGAGGTGGGCGGGAGGGCCGTGCCGAGGGAGGTCATGGCGGAGGTGCTGCGGCGGCTGGGGCCCAGGGGCGTCATGGCCGCGGCGGCGGTCAGCCGCGGGTGGCGCGACTGCGCGGGCCAGGTGTGGCGGGCAGCGGCGGAACTCCACCTCCGCGCCGCCGGCGTCAGCCTAGTCGGCGCGCTGCTCCCGCGGTGCACCGCGCTCTCGCGCCTCTCGCTCCGCATGGAAAGGTGAGGGACCTGGCGAACCCACACGAATCTAATCCGAAACGATTCAATTTTGACGCGATCTGGTCACGGCCGTGAGATCGATGGCTGGATCTTTCACCGGCGGCTGCTCCGGGCAGAGGTGTTATGCATAAGTTCTGGTTTAGGGTGCGGTAATTTTGGTTTAGGCTAGAACACAAATCACCGGTATAACGAAAACGTGAGATTTGTGAATGACTTTCCAAGTAGAATGGATGTCCGATCAATGACTTTCCAAGTAGAACGGATATCTGATCTGATACTGGTTCAGGGAGATTTATGCCTTGATCTTTGATAAGCACGACAATAGGGCATCAATTTACAGGAATTTGTGTTTGGATGTAGGAATTTAGTCAAAGGTGAGGGCATCATGAAACCATTCGTAAAATGCTGCCTGTTTGTAGCTTTTTAGCTTTGGGTGTGAAAAGCTCGTGTGTTTCTATGAGGAGAGCAGATCTTGGTTCGGGGAGATTGAATTTGAGCAGTGCTTGGCTGAATTGGTGTGATCAGATGAAATTCACCTAGTGTAGGAAAACCTTGTAAGAAATGGGTGTGGAGATGTCTGTCTGTTTTGGATAATCATTTGGTGATGCTGCAAGATTGATTTTTAGACCTTTCATCAGTGCTTGATTTGTAGTCCTTTCATCGGTGCTTGGTTGGATCGTTATGGGTTAGAAAGCACATATCTAATGGGTTGTTAGTCTATGATGATGTGTATAACCAATGACTGAATAAAATGTGCCACTTTTGAACATTACAAATGGTGTTGTTTATCCCTTGCTGTTAGCCTTTGACTTTAAACATACAACCCAAAACTAATGTTAAAAGCACTAGAATTTTGTTCCACAAGTACCTACTCAGATCAGTAGTATGGTATCCTTGCTGGATTTGTCTGCGTAGAAGTAACATACATCTATTTGCAATGCCAAACAAAAAGGGCTTCTTTTCAGCTTTTCTTTGTCGTGATTGAGGAAACTTATGTTTCAAGAGAATTTATGCTTATTCTGACTGATGCTGTACTTTTGAGACCCGTTATTCTATACATACATGATCAATTGGATGACCACAAGTCGGTGACCATCGATGATTATCCATAATTTTCTGGTATAAGATCATAGATGTCATCATTTGATTTTAGAATTCCATGTGTGAAATATTGAGGACAGCCTTGTTGCTGATAAGATCGCTGGTGTCTTGTGTCTCTTCAAGTGTATCATAGTTGTTTTCCATCTCACTTGTCTTATAGTATTTTTTTTCATCTGTTCACTTGTAAAAATCTTTTTTCTGTTGGATACATAAGTGGCTACCAACAAATATGTCCATTCTTATTTGAGTTAGCGTATTTTTTCTGTGTTAAAGGTTTTCACATCCTATTGCTTTCAAACAAGCTAGCAAATGCAGACTCACATCCTATCGCTTTCAAACAAGCTAGCAAATGCCAAGCTAGCAAATGCAGACTTAGTCTCACACTTTTGGTACTTAGTCTGCCCTTTTATTTTGTACATCAATATAGAAGTTAGGTGAATGTGGAACTTATCTACAATTAAATTATCTTATGCATTTAAGTTGATGCAAAAGAGGATAAATAAAATCCTTACATTGTTTTGGTTGTGGTCACGGTGATGGTTAAACTAGCTTTAGGCCTTGTTCCAAACAGTTTCTGACTTTTAGCTTTTAGAAGCCGGTTTTTGAACGGAGTGACTTCTCAAGGTGGTTTCTATAAGCTGTTTGTAGGAGTTACTGCAGGAGACGCTTTGAACGGAGTGGTATCTCAACGCGAGTGTTCTTTACTCCCTTAAATCTCTCTCGTAATCAGCTAAAAGCCACAACACTTTTGAACAGGGCCTTAATCCTCTGATGTATGTTTCTCCGTCCTATTTGTTTTTGGTGAAGCTTATCTACAATGAAATTATCATTTGCACTCAAGTTGTTGAGAAAGAGGAAGTAAAAACCCTACATTGTTTTGGATCTAGTCACAGTGATAGTTTATCTAGCTTTAGTCCTCCCGTGTATGTTTCTTATGCCGAGAAAAGATATTCTACTTATAATAGGTATATTGTTTTTTATGTTTGATGCAGTGATGTTAATGCCACTATGCTGGCATGTCTTGCATTTTCCTGTTCAAGTTTAGAAACTCTTGAGATCACAATGGCTGACATGGCAGTCAACAGGATGACTGGGTATGTTGAAAACTTCTAACATTACTTGATGCGTTACGAGATGCGCCTTTTCCTTATATATTGTGTTTTGATATTTTGGTTCTTTAATTTACATTATTGTATATTGAATGGGCTTGCTTCGTTATAATTTGAATAACAAGTATTAAAGATGTCTTACCTTGTTTACAAGTGCTAGCTTCTTACCCAAAAATTGCCTTGTAAGAGCAAGTTTCCTAAACAATTAGATACTGTCAAGCAGAGATTTTACTTTTATCTGATACATAAGGATTTGTAGTTGTTTTCAATTTTACTTATGCAATGCAATGTAGTTGATTTTTTAATCTTTGCTGATAGTTCTAGCCACCCCCTTAGTTATTTTATCATGTTATGTTATACTTACATAAACCAGTGTATTTCCGGTTTTCTTGCCATACTAGTCATATTGAATATTTATTGATTTTGAAAAAGTAATATTGTGCAAATTGCAAGAATGTTAGCACACTTTTCACTTTCAGCTCCTATATTAACTGAAGATGTTTCTTTTCTAAACAGAGAGGAGCTAAATCGATTTGTTTCGGAGAAGCGTTCTCTCTCAGTTCTCAAAATTGGTGGTTGCTCTAATGTTGATTTTCTTAATCTAAGCTCTTCAAGCCTTTCGGTTCTTTGGCTGTCAGATCTTTGTTCCATTTCAAAATCGGTAATATTGTGTTCTAGTACTATTTACAGTAATATCAGCTTTATTTTCTGCATGAATTCATTGGACTGCAAATTTCTTTCAGTTCATAAACTGTCCTAATATGAGCGAGCTCTCGCTGTGTTTCACACAGCAAAGTAATGATTGTACTGATCTGGTTACTTTGATGGATGGCCTGGGTCGTACATGCCCTAACTTAAGAAATCTGCACATATCATCAATTCAATTATCCAATGAAGCTGTGTTTGCTCTAGAGAGTGCCAAACTCAGGTATATTTCTATCCCACCATGTTTTCAATGTAATCTTGTCGAATCTTTCATCACAATTCTAGTTCCATAGAATTTCAACCTTTTAATCTCAATCCCGTTGTTGCTTCATCAGGGGCTTGTGCATGCTATCCTTGATTCTAGGTTCAAAAATAACAGATGCAGCTGTTGCATCTATTGTTCGATCTTGTGCAAGCTTGGATTTGCTTGATTTAAGTGGGTAAGCTCTATTTTCTCTCTTTGGAAATAAAATTAAATTATGGGGGCATCATAAAGCTGCTGATTTATTTCCCACGAGGAGTTACTTCAAATTAGCTGATATAATTACTCGTTTTGATTATACTCCAGATCTAGCATCAGTGATAATGGTGTTGGGATGATCTGCAAGGCGTTCCCTCATACTCTATCAAGGCTGCTCCTTGCTCTTTGCCCACATGTTACCACATGTAAGCCTCAGATTTCTTCTCATGGTTTATTATTTCTGCTCCACTCTAAATGAATTCAGCAGTCACCATTTATGTGTCCCAATGTAAAAGAAAACATTTTATGTGATTTTCCAGGTGGGATCCAGTTCGCAACAGCACAATTGCCACTTCTTCAGCTCATGGACTGTGGAATGAGCTTACGTGCTAATTTGCAGAATGAAAAACAGGGGGCATTTTTTGGTGAAATTATTGGAGGCATTAGATTCTGTCCAAAATTACCCACATCGAAAAAGCAACCTATGTACCAAAAGCTAATTATAAAGCATGGTAATTTGAAGAAGCTCAGTCTATGGGGCTGTTCAGCAATAGATGTAAGCCTTATAATTTTGCCAGCATTGATTCATTCAAGTGCTTATTCATATGGTCTTATTACTAATTTCACATATGGCAGGCTTTGTATGTAAATTGTCCAGAGCTGAATGATCTCAATCTCAACTCTTGTACAAATCTACATCCAGGTATTGTGCCCTTCATTTTTTCTTCAGCTTGTCAAGTTGGTACGTAGTTATTACCATTATCAACAATTTAAAATACTTGCCACAGAACGGTTGCTTCTTCAATGCCCAAATTTGAAGAATGTGCATGCATCTGGATGCCATGATATGTTGATTGGTGCAATCAGAAACCAGGTACTAATTTGTTAACCCATTTCTCACTCCCTAGTGAATTTTCCTTTCAGCTAGAGCTTCCTTTTGCAACTTGTCAGTTATGTGTGCACTAGCCAGAAGATTCAAGGTTACTGGATGTGCACGTTTGAGGTGCTAAGCAGCAAACCATTCACTATTAGCAATCAGAAAGTGGAAAATATGCTATCACAGGCTTAGCTACATATTATCCCAGAACATTCCTCACCAGTGCATTTGGCTTATCCAACAAATGTAGGTGTGTGCAGGATTAGGCTGAGCAAAACAAACCAAACTGACCTAAATTGTTTGTAACTCCCTGTTCGGTTTGCAATTTAGTAGGAAAAATTAGTGTCTTGTTTCCAATTTGGTGGGAAAAATAATTTAATGTGGCTTTTGTTTTTTGGCTCGTTTTTATCCTTCCAAAACTGATAAACTGAAAGAACCTAATGAAGCAATGTGTATCAACTGGAGTCTAGCAAGGAGTAAGCAGCAGTGAAGCTGAAGGTGTATCAGGCTGTAGGCAATCTTTAGCTTAGAAATCATACTTTCGGAATTGGTGCATGCACATTATAACGGCTTGTGCCCTGTGTAGTGTGCAACTGATGTTGTAACCTAAGAGTTTGTAACAAACCCTTTCTCTTAATGCAGTGGAAGCAGTCCTCCTGCGCTCCCTAAAAAATGTATATAGTACATGTTTTTTTTTAAAAAGTATATAGCAGACTTCCCTCCCTTTTATAAAGGATATAGCCGACTTCAGTGACTTGGTCCCAGGGCCTCCAACTTCGTAACAGGCCCAAATAACCCACTACATGAAGATAAGTAATAGAGCACCACCTGTATACCCAAACCCTAGACACTCATCAGTGTCCTGATGGCTTTTGAGTTCTTGCTCCTATCGGCTTGGCACTTGATCTACTGTGCGTACTGTCATCTTCCTTGTGTGACCTTTTGTCATAATCCCAGGCATTACTGGCATCCAATCTGACAGAGTTAACACGAGGCATCTTGGGGCGAGCTGCACTTGTGATGGCGTGAGCGTGACTCCACACCATCCATGTGAGGCCATGACTGATGGTGTGTCAGACTATCATATACTTTGTTGAATTGTTAAAATTCAAAAATGGCATCTTTGGTTGGTTTTGCCATTAATTGCTCGTTGCAAATTTAGAGTTGAGCAGTCGCAGGTGGAGAAACTTTTTTGTGGTAGACTGTGAAATGAAACCCATAGTATTATGCTGCTGCTAGACAGCACTACTTTTTGAGATAGCATAATGGTATTGGCAGTTGCCAATTGGTTTTTTTCCAGCTTGAAATGTGTTACCGCCTATTTACACAAACATGAACCAGATTATAATTTGTTTTGAAATTTCAAAACCAAAAGAAAGAACCAAAAATAACTATATTGAGTAGCTAATAATCCCAACGCACACTTGTTATGAACCAGGGTTCGGAGGAAGTAGGGGTACGGGGGTTCCGTAGGGAAGCCGGCAACCAAACGTTGCTCTGCTTAATTCCAATAGCATGCGGTAGCCCTCTTTATATAGACGGGCTCCCCCTAACAGATCGAATCTAATCTCAATCATATCTCTAACAATATCTCTAACATAAGGAAACTAATCTCTAACTCAAATAGAAATCAATCTCTAATTCCTAATAATACCGACTAGGCCCAAGGCCCACCTCTATGACATTACCTAAACGAAGTGGGTGGGACTCTTATTTATTGCAACCACCAAATTAACCAGTACGGTTGGCCAACTTGTTTTACTAACTTGCATTTGAGCTATCTCTCATTTTTAAAAAATTGGTAGAGCATTACCCCTGTGTTTCGTTTTCCAATGTATTGCCAAAATTTTTGCCAGGTTCTGAATGAGTTCGCTGCAGCTGAACCACATCTTCCATGCAAGCGGCTAGCAGATGGTTCAAAACGGGTTCAGCTCCCACAGTTCCCACAAAAGGTAAGCCTCATCCTACAGTGCTGTGCTATCTCCTAATCGTCATATCAAGGCATCCGCTAACTCTTGTATTTCTTTCAGCCATCGGAGGACAAAAAATGGATTGGATTAAGGCAGACTCAGTGCACCGTGCATCTTGATTAATAATAACATAACCAGAGCTAGGGAACTGAGCATTGTACACACCCTAATTTGTGAAATTATACAGTGGTGAATATTATTAACTTGTTGTGTGCCGACAAGCCCATAATATCTGTAATGCGCTTGTTGTATAAGCTGCTACCTGGAAGTGGAACTTGTATCAATTGCTTCTGGGTTTCCTGCAGTTTATTCCGCCTGGCCTGTGAGACTTTGTAGAACAATAATATGTAGCCATGACCCTGTATTCTCTTCGGGACAATAAATATCCTGAATCCTTTGGACTGTTCTACTTGGCATGTTTCACTGCATTGCTTAGTACAACTGCATTGTCCTGCTACTGTTGTTTATATATGCAATGCAATTGCTATGGTATATGGCCAGCAGTTGATATATTAGATTTCATCTATAATGTAGCGTTTTCTTGTTATTACTCCCTTCCTTTGATAATATTATTCTATTTTCTTGGGGATTGTTGTTCCACAGTAAGATTCAGTAGTTGGAATATCTTATTTAATAGGGGTTGCATGGTCCAATCTTGTGAACCATTTCTTAGATTGTCTCAGCTCCCATTTGGTGGTAGGCCATACATTTCGAAACGAAGGGGGTGGTATTTCAAGATGAAAAAAACCATTTCGATATCTATAGTGTGTGCTCTGTTTATTGAGCAAACAACTCAGATTTATTTTTGTTTCTCCTGACATCAATAGGGCCAAGGGTTGAAGGTGTGGGGGATGGTAAACCATCAAGATTGTCACGCCCTCTCTCTTTGGGACCATTGTTCACCTGACAATTCATGTGAATCCACGTGCTAGATGGTTCGTACCAGGTATGTTCCCTTCTGCTTCATATATGCATTTTTAAACATTTAAACATATGCTTTTCTGTTCTCTACTTGCATACTGAAATTGTTATGGTAGCTGTTTTTTTGTCCGAGAGGAAGAAAACCAAGAAGGTTAGCATCCACAATCTGGCTGTCATGCTACTTGATAGACTTGTTTTACTGAAGAAAAATAATGCAAGATTCTTCAAGCCTTGATTCTTTTCTTGCTCTGGTTGGAGCATTTGAAATCACCGGATTGCTTGGAGCCTGTCATCATTACAAGGGGACACAAGATCCCCAAAATGAAATATATGTTTTGCATAATTTAACGTAGTTTTTAACATACAATACAACCACCTTTTGGATACAATATTCACATATGAAGTGGCATGGAAGGAGCAAACCTCAAGTTCCTGAAAATAATGGCACAGCTTTCCAACACTTTTGTTTTTGCCAACCTTGCACCTTATAATTGCTTATGGAACAATGTACTGCACCTTGGCACAGAATACAAACATGCAGAAATGTATGATGCATCATACCTACTGAAACTTATATAAAAACTTGATCCCCTGTCTCTAATTCTCTATGCACATGGCATGTCTCCTCTAGTTGGCTTAGAAATATAAAACATGGAGATGTGTATGTGTATGCATCACAACACATGAAACACTGGCAGTGTTTAGAGATGGCAACGGGCATAAACCCGCTGGGTTTTGCTATCCCAAACCCGTGCCCATGAAACTTAGACGTGCCCGCTAAAAAACCCATGCCCGTGACGGGTGCAGATTTTTGCCCAGACCCATGCCCACTGGGTTAACGGGTACCACGGTCGCCGTCGGTCGCGAATGCAAGCTGCAACAATGGTTAATGGAGAGGAGGAAGAAGTTCACCGCCATCTTCGTTGGAGCCGAGGGCGCGCCATGGCCAAGGGCCTACTGCTGCGATGCGCGTTGGCTGCGGCGTGGGGGCGGCGGGCTCTCGCCGTAGGGGCGACGGCCGAACTGGAAGGCGAGGCGACGCGCGGGGCGTGCGGGAGGACGAGCGTGCAGCGAGTGGCGGAGCAGAGCGGGAGCCGCGGGACGGAGGGCGCGCGTGGAGATCGCCGGAGACCGAGCACGGAGCGCCAGATGCGCGCGCTGCATGCGGGCGCCGAATCGGGGTGAGGACTGGGGAGGAGTGAGTAGTGACCGTGACCGAGTGCTAGCTAGGGTTAGCCGTATGGGTAATGAGACATTACCGCATTGGATTTGGGGGCTTGGAGCTAAATGGCTAATGGGCTATGGGATGGGCTGGTTTGCCTGGGAGCCTGGGAGCCTGGGTTTATAATTCCTATGGATCGGGTTTATATTACCCATGGGTTTACGGGTTTGGGTACTATAGGAACGTACTCGAACCCGGCAGACCCGATGGGTTGGGCTTTTTGCCCATTAAGAGACCCATGGGTTAGGAAATTGACTCAGACCCATGTCCTAATAGAGTAAAAACCCATCGGGTATCGGGTTTCGGGTACCCATTGCCATCTCTAGCAGTGTTTCTTGCGTGCACATCACAAAAGAACGCATCTCATCATTGAACCCGGACGGACCAGTCAACAGCTTGATAATTAAACAACGGGAGGTGGTTCAATGCTTTTTTTAATAGTGATTTGCACAACTTTTAAAACATCATAAATGGTGGATATATATTACTTACCTCTTTATTTGCTTTAAGATCAGTGCTACTCTTGTTAGAGGGAAAAGTATAGAAGCACATTGTTGGGCAATTACTTGCTTCAACACACCCCGATAATTGAACATTGCTGTTAGACAAAGTGCAAGATCCCTCCAGTGGAACAGGTAGCACTGCTAGCACTTTACTGGAGCATAGTAAATTAATAGTATTATGATACAGAGAGGAGCAAGCAAAGCCAATCCTTGCAGTTAATACTGGATGCGATGCAATGCTTTTCCTCAAATCAGCTTCTGTTCTTGCATTTCTCCATTGCCCTTGGTGCTGAAACTAAATTTCACATGCGTTATATATGTTCTTTGGTCTTGCAAGTCCGAATGTTTGCGACGCAGGAATTTCGGGTCCCATATGAGAAGCGGGAATTCCCTACAATTTCTGTGTGAAACTCTTGTGTTCTAAATGGACCCGCATATTCCCAAAAAAGTGTTTTAAAAGGGCCCTAGAGAAGCAACTGTACAAACACTTTTCATTTAGCCGTTTCAATGGAGCATCGTTAGTTTCAAATTAGACGTCAGGACGAACACGAGCGGTATCAACTGTTCCTCCTCTGTGTATGGATCTGAATCCAATCTACGCCATAATAAGCTTAAGATCCGGGTGATGATGGCAGTGGACATGCAGAGACATTTTGCAGGGGAAAAAAGAACCCTTTTTATCATGTCGGCACAGCACTAGCTGCGGTCTCCTGGATCTGTTTTTTTTATTTCGATTTATGATTTTTAGCCATAGTTTATAGTTTTTTATCTGTTTGTGAGAAAGATTGCAAAGTAATAGAAACTTGTGTGCGGTTTTATCCGATATAAATGAGGTCTCTATAGTGTGTATTATAATCAACGTGTAGATCCTGTTTTAAAAAGATATCCTATTTGAAGGTTAGTTATTGTAAAAAAACAAAAAGAAGAGGCTGTACATTTTGCTCCCTGACCTGTCGTTCTTGTACTATTCTGTATCGATCACTGTACCAGCGTATCCAGATTGGATCCAAATGTTCCCAAAAAATGCAGATCCATTTTTTCCTCACATGCATGCACGCCACTCAAACCTGTGTGCTTTGCATCACTCGTGCCCTGAGAACCTGTTTGAATTGCGATAAGTTTTTCCAGATTCCTCCGAAAATTGAACTGCTTTAAAGCCAAGAGTTTATCAGGCTCATCAGTCATGGTCTATTGTCTTTTCCTGCTAGAAGCTAGCATGCATGCCTGGTGTCTGTTTATACTCCACGCGCTAAAAACTTCTGTCAGATCGACTGTTTTTTTAGGGTAACCCAAACATATCGATCGACCCTAATAAACTTTAAATTAAGCTCTCTTTCTTCTTTTAGAAGATGGGAAGTTCTTAATTAAAAGGCACAGCACATGGCCGTAGTTAGGTGGTAAGGGCAGTCCCAACCCTCCAACTAGGATAGTTTTCATAGCCTGCCATGTAGGCAAAAAATCTGATATGGTATCTTATTTAATGAGGAAAGAGGAGAAAAACACAGGAAACCGTTTCTCATATGAGAAACGAAGTCGACTCAACGTCCGATGCGGGAGGAAATCGCTCTTTTCGCGTTGGGGACTCCAGCGTCGTTTCCATCCGATCTCGTGTGGCGCCGCCGCCTCCCCCTCCGATCCCGCGCGCGCGCCTCCTCCGTTCCCGCGAGTGGTGCTGCGACCGGCGAGCTGAGGCGGCGGAGGAGGAGAGGAAGCGCGAGGGCGGAGTACCTGGGCCGGTGGATCTGCGGGCTCTGCGCGGAGGCCGTCGGCGATGAGATCCGCCGCGCGGGAGCCGGGGAGATCACCACGGCTGAGGCGCTCGACCGGCACGTCGCGTTCGCTCGCGCGGCGCCGCGGGGCCGGGGAGGGCGGCCGAGGACGACCTCGTGGCCGCCGTCGCGCGCCTGCTGCGCCGCTGCCTCGACTCGCTGCCGCCGCCTCCCCCTCCGATCCCGCGCGCGCGCCTCCTCCGTTCCCGCGCGCCTCCTCCGTTCCCGCGCGCTTCCTTCTCGATGCAGCAGCAGGACGACGACGAGGATGCTGGTGGGCATGAGCGGTGGTGGAAGCGCAGTTCCCCTCTTGGGACGTCTGTTGGCACACCTGGTGCAGAATTTTACGACGCATTCGAAGGTACCAATCGTTTTTTAATGTTCTGTTTTACTTATCAATTTGTTCTATACCTGTATAGGCTCCTTGTTTGCATCATCTTAGATTGTTATTACAGTAATACCAAAGATTAGCCAATTGATTGGTGTGATGTGATCCGAATCATGCTTCAAACTGATATCCACGGTTGCACTGTTCCTGGTTGCTTATAGTAATTGTTTATCAGTAAAAGGGTAGAAATGAGTAAAAAAAATCAAAGCGAAGAAGGAACTCTATAGGAGAGAAGATCCCAATCCATGGTTTAGTTTCCTAATCATGCTCTGCTTTTTGGTTGCAAATTGTTGTCACAGTGAAGCTGCAAACAGGGAGATGTCTCAAAGAAACCAAGAAGCTATCGGTATTCATGCTGAACTTAAACATGTTTGTCTTTGCAATTAGCATATTTGTTTCAGTGACATATACTACTAGTGAACCTAGCTGCTTTGCTGGTGTCAACTTTAATCTAGAATAGAAACTAGATGCTTTGCTGGTGTCAACCTTAATCTAGTATAGACCATTCTTATTGCATAGAAGTTTCTGGTGTTTGATACATTAGGTGAGAAAAATAACATATGCAGAACAAGTTTGAAAAAAATTACAAACTTCCATGTTAGATGTCTAGAAGATTTATATCTCCTCGCTATCAGGTCTGAACTGTCTAAATTCGAGCTAACATGAAATATGTTTGTAGTTGTCTTGATATTTAAGCATCTTGTTATCGGCTGCTTTGTATCAGAAACATTCAATAGAAGATTGCAAATGAGCATGAAACTGTAGATTGATCCTTGAATTCTCTCTCTTTTTTTTGTATGCGTTGCAGAGATGTCCAGGCAACAACGGAATAAACGTAAGAAGAGACAGAAGTGGTTCTGGGGTTCAGTTGGGCTTGCAGTCACCTTTGGCGCAGCAGCTATTGCCTGGTCCTACCTACCTGCAACGCAGCCTCAGGCCAGTCCAGACTCGAATAGCACCAACAGCGACTAGAGCTAGATGAAGATGCATCTTCTCCACCTTTGGCTTGCCACAATCAATCAAGGTTTCTCTTGTACTGTCATTAAATTTTTCTCTGTATGGAAATTACTATGGAAACTATAGGTTGGGAGGGGTAGTTTCTACTGAACATTGATTGCACTCTCTCTCCTCTAGAAACTACTCATGGAAACCATGGGTTGGGAGTGCAAATTAAGGAGGGGGGATGCGTGCATGGACGACGGCGTACTTGGGCGAGCGCGGCTTCTCGGGGTCCGGCTGCGCGATGATCACGCTGCTCTGGCTCGGCGACCTCTTCATCTTCCCGTCCGCGGCGGAGGCAGAAACCGGCGACGGCAGCGGCGCCACATCAGCCGCTTCCTGATCATTCTCCTCCCCCACGGGCTGCAGCTTCAGCTTCAGGTCGATGGTCTCGTCGAAGCCCCTCTTGCCGGAGCTCCTCGCCGCCTCCCCGGCGTCGTTGCCGCCGCCGGGCAGGCCGAGCCGGAGCTCGGTCTCCTCGAATCCGAGGCCCGCCATTGATCTCCTGCTCCAATGCAGCCGGAAAATTGTCAGAAAAATTGTAAATATAGAGGGTACATTCTATAGCCGTTGTATTATTACTCTGTATATATCCTACAAGATTCAACTTTCCACCATTAGTGTCTTGCATTTTTTGCTCCAGTGTGTTGCAAAGGGCTATAAAATTACAATAATCTTATTGTGCGAAGTCTAATTGTTTAATATATTAACGGTAAAAGTTTGAAAAGATTGAGCGACATACGTACGCAGAAAAAGACTCATAAAGACTAGTAAAGATACGAATAGACAAAGTATAGAACGTTTGACTGTATACAGTTTCCTTTTGTTTTGATTGCCTAGATTGTAGTTCTCGCAATGGAATTCATCGACGGTGACGACCTAGCTATATAGCTAGGGCTCCTAATTAAGCCCGGCTACGGTCGGCCAATCTAGCACTGCTCCTGTTCCGATCGAGCCGTGTATTTGGATCTAGCTTGGACTCCTCCAAATCCTACGTACGGACTCTGTCACCAGGCCATTGTAGAGGAAGGAGCTAGAAGTCGGCCGTCACTCTCTATGCATGGTCGGGCAATTCGTCGTTGCGGACGATCATGTGGACGTGTTGTTGGGCCCCTGACGATCGTGCCGTACGTAGTGCATGCGTGCTAGTTACGTTTGTTGTGGCACGTACGGATGAAACGGCTGTAGGCTCGCCATTGTTTTGCTGCAGCAAATGAATGGCCTGGCCAGGCGTCTGGCTAGCTAAGCAAAAACGGCTGTATGTTTAGAGCATTTTCCCACATGGATGCACCTGCATGTTCGATCATGTCGGCCTTTTGGTCTCAACCTGCAGGGTCACATGCATGCTGCATCGTATCCAAACTACCGCCCACAGATACTGACTAAACAACCGACATATGTCCCTAGCTAGCTACATAGCTACATGTACCGATGTACGTACGTGGCTGCTCTAATTTATTTTATTTCTTAATTTCTGGTAGGAACTATGTCTGTTATGTACCGTATTGTTGTGTAGACATGCCTCAACTAAACTTGCATAACGTTTTTGATAATTATATCCAAGCATTGGTGTATGGGTACGCTGAAGGCAGACCTGTTCGTAGGCCATCCAATCTGCCCCTATTTTTGGACTTAGTCCAAAATTTTAACCCCCATACCAAAAAAGGCCGACATAAAATAATAATAACGCAAAGTCCTCATTCTGTGCATGCACATGTTTGCATGATTGACCGCACGATGTTAGAAAATGTTAAATCAAAGCAGCCCATTCCAAGTTGTTCGTGGAGTTACATGATGCTCTTTTATTGTGTAGCAGCTTGTTATGTCTATATTAGTACATATCAACCCACTCATATATATAGAATGTTGTCCCATGAGGCCAAGAGGCAGTGACACATGAGTAACTTTCATTCAAGTAATGCACGGAGAGACAGATTGGTGATTTGTAATTGACTGGTGGATGGTGGTACAATGAGGGCATATGAATCTAATTTGATTTTTCTTACCCGTTTCTATCTAAATTATTCTCAATTTTGCTCCCAAAGTTGTACCTAGACTTTGTTCAAAATGATATTGACTAACTTCTAAATTGTAAAGATTAGATTTCGAGACTGTTTTACAAAATTATTCTGACTTGCTTCACACATATACTAATTTTATTTTATTTTTATTTTGCTTTCATGTTTGTCTTAACTTGCTTTCGAATTTATATAGATTTGCTTCACATATACTAAGTTAGTTTTAATTTTAATTTTAATTGCAAATTATAATCATTTTGCTTCCATGTTTATCTTAACTTGCTTTTGAATTTATGCCAACTTGCTTCACACATATTTTTTTCTTGCAAATTATACTCATTTTGCTTTGATGCTTATCCCAACTTACTTTGAAATTTATACTGGCTTGCTTCACAACTATACTAATTTATTTTTATTTTACTTGTAAATTATACTTATTTTTGCTTCCATGTTCATCCTAACCTTCTTTCAAATTTATTTCGACTTGGTCCCAATTTGTGTTCTCAAATTTATGTTGACCGGTTCCTTTCAATAATTCCACATTCAAATAGGCCCTATCTAGTCAAGTTCAAGGCAGGTTGTGTCCAATTGGACCTTAGATAGCGTAGATTCAATCCCATCTCTATATGCACTCGATTGGACTATGGCACACACGCGTGGTGCCTAGTCAATTCGTAATAATAATATTTTTCTCCAAAAATGAGTTAAATAATAATATTTTATTAAAAAAAATTAAATATAAAAATATTTTTATTTTTAAACAATTAAAAAGCAAAAAATATTTTTAATCCAAAAAAAGGATTTCCTACCCCGGATTTCCTACCTTGTTCATGAAAAATCCCGGTTACACTTTTGTACTTAGGCCAGAAGATTCAACCCAAAACTATTATAAGTTTGAATGATTATAAGTCCCTTATTAATTATATACTAGCCAAATAAATCTAAACTTACGTGAGACTAATATTAACACTACTACGCTTAAGTCGCACGGCCGCCACTGGTTGGCCGGGGTTTTGGACCTCTATGTCAAACTCCGTCGTATCTGTTGAGTTTGTTTATTTCACTAATCTGCAGTGCTTGTGTACACATCTTCATCGATCGCAGAATGACCAAGTTCCTAAGATATTGGTTTGGTTTCATGTACTAACGAGTTTATCCAAAAAAAGGTAGATGTGGACTTAAAGTGGATTATAATTATTCTTTTATTAAATTACGTTAGCTAAGTACTGAACTTAAGACATTTGACTCTTATAATATACTAACTAGTTTATCCAAAAGCTTAAACTATTAAATTAAATTAGAATACATTTCATAAAACCATAGTACTATATTGATAAAACTATCATAAAAATACTTTTAAAGACTTGTATCACAAAACCACATATTTGCCCAAATGTTTCACAAAACCACAGGTCTGTCCTATCTGCCCAAATAGGCGCGAAGCGGGTTGGCTTAGCACGCGCTGTGGCAAGTTGATCCATGTTTGCAAAATAGAACTCTCTGAGGATGTAGGACCGACTAGTGGGCTTAGATTGCCAGTTCCATAGGTTCCGATGAAAGTGCGTGAGGTTTTTGCGAAAAGTTTGGGCAAATTAAGTGTGGTTTTGTGATACTTTTAACAATAGTAATATGATTTTACTTAATTTACTTATTAAATTAAGTAACATACTCGTTCTTCAACACTACCATTGAGTTTGTTAAACAGAAAGAAATGTACACGGTCCATCTCAAGAGTTACTGGTGCAGTCCATATTATTTAATCTACATGTGTGCAATACGACGGCTGTGATCGTTTTGGCTTCAGCTTTTAGCTTACGGCTTATTTTTCACTATTCATAAATTTCGTCTTTTTCTGAATTTTTGGCTTTTTGTTGAGTTTTTTTGCCGGTTCTTTTTTTCCGTATTTGTTTGTATTATATGTAATGGGCTAACATATTTTTTATATTATTTAGTTTTTTAAATTTAATTATGCTAAATAAGCCTCATCACCATCTGATGTTTTTCACTAGCTACTGTTGCTTTTCAAAGATAAGCCACAAAAAAAGCCCAAATGAGCACCACCTTAATTATATGTATGGAATATGGATAAACTGCTAGCTCTTTTTTCTTTCAACAATAGATTGAGTGCACATTTGTTTTCTTTTTGGAGTGACTACACTCTAACTAAAAATTTGGACATTCAATCAATTTTTTTTTGAACCAGTGGATTAAATCCAACTGCCTAGATTTTCTCCCTCAACCCTCAAATATCCACACCACCCCTCACCTTATTCGCATCATATCTCGAGCAACTTCCCTTGTCCCCACCCCAACATCGTTGTGGTCACCATCCGTCGCCTCGCTAGCACCGCTTTGATGTCGGTCAGGCCTACCTTACGGCCTTAAACGTTGCCTTTGCTGCCTCTTGGTGCGATTATCAGCTACATCACCCAACCTAACTCGCCACTATCTGGATCTCATTGCCTCCCCTCCCCACCAGGGGCGGAGCTACAGGGTGGTCCCTGTGGGCCGCGGACCACCCTGCGCTCGGTCCAACCAAAGCCCATTGATAGAGTCCGCACAGGAGAATTCAGCATGTATGTCGCTTGATGCTTGGCCTTCTGCGTTCTGCCTTTAGCCATAGCCCAACGTGAGAGACCGAGAGTTCGCGTGGCCGCGTATTCGCGTCAGACTGCGCCCGTTCGTATTCTTCTCTGTGCGGCCGTGCGGTGCAGCCATGGGGGCGGGCGACGCTGCGACGGCGAGCGCAGGCGCGACCATCGAGCATCGGCGCGGCGACTCCATAAGGACCACGACGGCAAACGCTGAGCAGTGAGCAGCAGCCCAGCAGCCAGCAGGTACGTACATCAAAATCCTAAGATGAAGACTCAATTGCTAAGTCTAAGCCAAAGCCCTATTCTCCTTTAGTCAAGTACTCTGTACTCACGTTTCTCCTTTTCCTTTCAGCTTCTCTAATTTCTCCCCTAGTGGCTAGCGACTAAGCAAAATAGAAGCTAGGATCAACGGTGATAAGCCACGAACAGGAAAAGTGCACAGGCCCACAGGGTATGTAAAACTGATTTAATTTCAATTATATGTTTTTTTGCAGTATTAGATTATTGGTTTGGTAAATTGAAACTTTATATAATTCTCTTGTAGATTTGTTAAAACATGAAGAGGAGTGGTGACGTACTGTTCTTCAACTATTATGGATATGTAATATTTCAATTCTATGTTAAGAAAGCTATATTCGTCTATTTTATGAAGTTTGTATGTCCTTTTTACCTTAATTGCATTTCGTAATTCATATACTTGTGTACCGACATGTTAAATTTATAGCGGTTAAATAAATTTTAGACAATGGACTACCATAACTACAAATCCTGACTACGCCACTGCTCCACCCCCGCCTTCCTCTGTGCCCAAGGCCAACGGTACCAACACCACCTCACCGTCCCCTCCCTCTGTAGTCGGGCCTCGGTGAATCCAAAACCCTAATCCGGTGAATATGAGCCCTAAATTAACCGATCACTGGATCTTTGCCGGAGACAAAGACGGAGATGCATCGGAGCAAGATGCAAATCAAATGCCGAGAATTCAAACGATTTCCTTAAAAATTTTATTAGTGTTCTTTAGCGATTCCGTTACTTTTTGAAAGATAAATTGCACATATTTACACATGTCACGAGTTCACTGCTACACGATCTTAAAGTCATGACGGCTACTAAAATCTGAAAAAAAGAGGGTAATGCGCATGAGCAGAGATGTTTCTATTTTCCCATCTATTAATGCAGAGCCCCCATCTCCATCGTCTTGGTCTCGGGAATGCGATTCAGAGCACCTTCGATCGATATACATCGCGCTGTCCGGTTCGTCGTTTTGCCCAAGATCAAAGACATGCATAAATGGAGCTACTACGATAGTCTGCACCTCATCGCGACATCTCGCTTGCTTGATTGTGTCATTGTCCAAACCCCATCTTGAGATGTGTACGTAGAATGGCCGATCGCGACGTGGATTGTTCATCTTCGCCTGTTCCCATAACCATGACGTGGATTGTCGTCTGTTCCTCTAATTTCTGGTGGGCACCGCGGATTGTTCCCAGACAAATGGTTTAGCAAATGCTTGCGACGCAGGAGGTTATTGCAACACATGGCATCTTTCCCATACACAAACTGAACAGGCACCCGTGCACTGATTGTGGGAACCCCGATCGATGTAAGTATCTAGCTAGTACATGGAACAAAACAAGTCTAATTGCACTGCACTGCATTGCATCAGCATCAACGCTGTGCAACGCTCTAGTCGGTGCAGTTGTCAGAATCATCTCATATGCCTGCACATAACGTGCAGCAGAGAGCAGACCGTCTAGAATCCAAGGACTTTCCTGTGGGCGACGTCAACAGTACTGCTTGAACACTGAACAACAATATTCGCATTAGTGTTGAGTTAGGATTAATCGTTTAGCCTCGCTACCAGAGGCTTTAGCTTCGGGCTTCTTCGGACTTCTAAAAGCTAGAAACTGATAAGCCACTTAAAATATGTTGATTTTTTTATTTTTTTTTTGAGATTTTGCTTTTTTTTCTTCAGTTTTTTCTTTGCATTGTCTGTAGATATATAATGATGTTTTTATTTTTTCTTTTTTTCTTTATTTTTTTTAATTAAATGACTCAAAAAGCTAACAACCGTTATATTGCAATTTCAGCCAATAGCTGGAAGCTGTAGCTATAAGCCGGATGGAGTGACCCCTATAGTCTTTTAGATTTTAAAAATGTGTGCTATAAAAAGTTTTTCATAAATCCTACTAAGATTAGAACTCTTACTCATATTTCAAGTAGGATCCCTACTTTGAATTGGAGAAGGGTTAGAAGGGACTATATAAACCATAGGGGATGACAATGAAGATGAACCAAGCAACAAAATAATTAAGACTACTTATCCAAAGCAAAGAGCACACAAGAGGATTAAAACGATATTCTCTAACATTAGATTCTTGTATAGGGTAAGGATTCGAGAGTCCTAAAAGATTCGAGAGGGTTGCGAGTGAGCGATAGTCCCTTTTACTCTTTTGAAATTGTGCTTAAAAAATTTGCGATCAGTTTCGTCAAATCTTTTCTCTTTCGTCGTGGTTGCTTCAACGCTTTTATTTTTTGTTCTCTTTACGAGATTTATCTTCTTTATTCTTGATATCGTGCATGCTTGTACTATATCTTATAAATTATGATTCGATTTGAGAGCTGCAGTGTATAAAAAGGAGTAACAATTAGCTTATTATTTTAGCTTGTGTCTGCAGGAGGTTGCAGGGACAGATGGTATCTCACAGTAGTCAAATGCTACTGCAAAGCTTTGCATTGATGCAACAAATCAAGCATGCATGTATGGACTATAGCAACGTGACACGGAATCAAACTTGATTCTTGCGCGTTGGGTGAACTAGTTTATCAGATCAAGGCAGCCAGATTAGTTACCACCAAGAAACGATCGAATAGCTTAGATTGGATTTGATTGATGCTGACAATAGGAAGATATCATGGGAGAACACACACATTATTAACTGAAAAAACAAGTCGTTCTCATCATGCAGTACTATGTGTCGACTTCTGCAGAGGAGCATCTCGAGTTCTCAACACATAAAGAAAGAGGAGTTAGATTAGGTAGGTACTAGGCCAAGACCTATATCTTGTAGTGTTTTTGTTTAGGGTCTTGTCCACTAATTCTCTCTGTCACCCGAGACATTTGTTACCTTTTGTTTAGCATATGTTCATGATAAGAGATTCAGATGTATATATTTTATCTACACAGTACTGAATGAAGTTGCATTCAAAAGAGAGATTAAATTGTTGGGTAGGAAGCCAATTGAATGTTTTTTTGGTAGATGCTAGTTAGCATGGAAGATAAGTAAATGCTTTGCTGTTGAGTGTTGATCGACATAGGTTACTTGATGTTGCTGTTGAGTGTTGATTGACATAGGTTACTTGATGTTCTGGCAGCTCTACGCTATATATCCAAATTGCTAGAAGTAGTGTTGGATTCATGCATGGTTCGGTTAATGTAATCGATCAAATTACTACTGATCAAATTAACATGTCATGGCGCAACGACACCGTATACCCATGATCAAATTAACTTCGCTGCTGAAACTTGCACATCCTTCTCAGTATGGTGTGTACCTTTCATCGATAATCTACAACTTTAACAGGGTGTACAACTTTAACAAGGTGTCAAGTAGTTCTGGTGCTTGTTAAGGTAAAGGTACGCAACTGAAAGTAGCACATAGACCTAAAGCACATGAGGCTTAACCAAGTAGTTGGTTATGGATTATCACCCCAAAACTCTGCAAAGCACTCAGTGAACGTAATTTCTAAACCAAATCTTGAGAAATTAATGGAAAACTTGAGAAATATTATGCAGCTTTGACCTACAGGATAAAGCTTGTGTGTTTCCGAAAGCATTCACTACCCGACTACAGACCTTTAGTGAGGGTTTCTAATTTTTGTGATGGGCCTACAAGGAACCCACATAAAAATATATTTAAGTGTCGGGATCACTTAAACCTACAGAAAAATTATAATTTTTGTGACGGTTTTCGGAAAACCTTCAGAAAAATGAAATTACGGTGACGGTTTCAGGAAAAACCTTCAAAAAAATTACGGAGACCTAACTTTTGGTCTCCCGCGGCAATTTCGAAGACGCGGGAATATTTTTTTTTGCCACGTGTGCCCGTTTATGTTGGAAAATATTGTAAAACCCTAAATTGTGCAGTACTCACACAACCCTCCCTCCCTGTCCGCTCTCCGCACTCCGCACCGCAATCCCTAACCCTAAATCCTTCCCCACTCGGCCGCTCCCCGGTTCCCCCCACCCCGCCTCCGCCCCTCCTCTCCTCCCACCCGCCGGCCGCCTCCGCCCAGATCCGCCGCTCGAAGCCCCTCCTCGTCTCCCCCCCGACACCGGCATCCGCCCCTCCTCTCCTCCCACCCGCCGACCGCCTCCGCCCAGATCTGCCGCTCGCAGCCCTCCTCGCCCCGACGCCCGCCTCCGCCTCCTCTCCTCCCACCCGCGGCCGCCTCGCCAGATCCGCGCTCGGCGCCTCATCTCCCGACGCGGCATCCGCCCCTCTCTCTCCCACCCGCCGGCCGCCTCCGCCCAGATCCGCCGCTCGAAGCCCCTCCTCGTCTCCGCCCGACGCCGGCATCCGCCTCCTCTCCTCCCACCCGCGACCTCCGCCCAGATCTGCGCTCGCAGCCCCTCCTCGCCCCGACGCGGCCGCCCGCCCCTCCTCTCCTCCCACCCGTCGACCGCCTCCTCTCCTCAGTAGCTCTATGAGTTAACATTTTTATTTCTTTGTATGGTACTAATTGATTCATTGATGAAATAGTTGTGCTAAATTTCTCTAGTCTGAAATAGATTATGTTTCAGGTCTTTTATGCCCTCTATGTTTGAAGCTGCTGAAAAATGTTCTTGCAATGATAATGATGCTTATGTTAGGATCTGAAATAGTGTGTTCGTAAATCTTACTATGCTTATGTCAGGTCTTTTATGCCCTCTAGTCTGACCGCCTCCTCTCCTCAGTAGCTTCATTGACATGTCCTTTTTTGTACTGATCTTGGCAGCAGCTTCAAAGTTGTTAAATATCAATACAAAGTGCTGAAGTGACCGTGCAAGAATAATGATTTGTAAAGAAAGCTCGTGACTTGCTGGTTTACTAGCTTCAACAAGTTCTTGGTAAGTTCAAGCATCCCTCTACTATGTTGTTCTCTGCATAGATTCATAAAAATGTTAGTACAAGTATTTTACTCGCGTATTGAATATGATTATGTGCTAAAAGTTAATCTTAACATGTTTTAAACACAGAAAAAAATTAATGGCAGACCGAGAGTGGATGTACAGTGGTTGGGGTCAAGGCTCTACACTCTCTAGTGATTGGATTGAACAAACCAATCGTTTTCTAGATCGTGCCTTCTCCATAAGCACTTTAGTTAAATCTGGCACTGTTAAATGTCCATGTGCTATGTGCCGCAACTATTTAATGCACAAAAGGAATGTTATTGAGTTGCACTTGTGCAAGTATGGGTTTAAAGAAAATTATACAACATGGACAGCACACGGGGAGACATTTGTTAGGTCTGATGAACCTGCTTCTTTAGGTGTCCATGAGGGGTTTGATGATACTGATCATATGGATGATATGTTGGTTGATCTTGGTGCTGTCCAAGCACCAATAGTTGATGAAGAGCCAACACCTTCTAGTAGTGCTTTCTATAAAATGGTCAATAGTGCTGATGAATTGGTCCATGAAAACACTTTAAAATGGTCAATAGTGCTGATGAATTGGTCCATGAAAACACTTTACACTCAAGGTTGTCTGCTGTGGCACGGCTGCTAGCTTTAAAATCAGAGTACAATATGTCAATAGCCCACTACAATGATACCTTACAATTGATCCATGAATTACTTCCCCCGGGGTCTAAGTTAGAGGAGGACTTCTACCATTCAAAGAAATTATTACAAGGCCTTGGTATGACTTATGTTAAAATTGATGTGTGCTATAATAATTGTATGTTGTACTACAAAGAAAACGAACATAAAGAAAAGTGTGACTTTTGTGACACACCTCGCTATGAGGAAGGGAATAATAAGGTTCCACGCAAAGTCCTGCGGTATCTTCCAATTACAGATAGGTTGCAAAGGTTGTATGCACATGAAGACACTGCAAAGGCAATGCAATCATATAGACAATCCACATCCAATAGGCTTGTACACCCATGTGATGGTGAAGCATGGCAAAAATTTGACATAGACTTTCCAGACTTTGCTAGAGATGTAAGAAATGTGCGATTTGCTCTTGCTACTGATGGTTTTACACCATTTAGTTTGGGTCTTGCTCCTTACTCATGTTGGCAAGATTCATTTCTCCATTGAACCTACCACTGTGCATGCTCTTGAGACCGAATATATATTCCTTGCACTTGTTATACTGTGCCCTCAACACCTGGAAAGAAATTAAGCATTTTGATGCAGCCCTTGGTTGATGAGCTTCTTAAGTTGTGGGAGGGGGTTGAAACATGGGATGCTTCAAGTAAGCAAAATTTTACCATGAGGGCAGCTTTTATGTGGTCAGTCCATGATTGTCCTGCTTACGGTAACTTTGTTGCATGGAGCACCCATGGTACCTTTGCATGTCCAATATGTCTATGTGATACCAAAGCATTCCGCCTTCGTAGTGGTGGGAAAGCATCTTGGTTTGATTGCCATAGGCGTTTCCTTCCTAGGGACCATGAATTTAGAATGCAATCCAATGCTTTTGAAAAACACAATAGAATTGGGTGAAGCACCAAGGATTTTAACGGAGAAGAAGTGAAGGAGAAAATGTACACACTTGTAAGTGACACAAGGAACTATGGCAAAACACACAATTGGACCCATGTGAATTGCTTTTGGCAACTTCCATACTATCATAAATTATCACGCCACATAATATTGATGTGATGCATAATGAGAAAATGTGGATGAGGCTATATGGAATACACGCTCGACATACCCGCTAAAACTAAAGATAATGTGAAGGCTAGGCAAGATTTAGCTGACATATGCAATCGCCCAGCACTGCATTTAGAGTTGAAGGAGAATGGGAAGTGGCACAAGCCAAGGGCAGCATTTTGCATTGATAAGAATGACAAGCCAATTATACTAAAATGGTTTCAAGAATTGAAGTTCCTGATGGGTATGCAGCCAACATTAGGCGAGGGTTAACTTTTGCAAAGGAAGATATTCGGGCTAAAAGTCATGACTACCATATCTTTATAGAACGTTTGCTCCATTGCTTTTGTGGATTCCTTCCAGAAAACATATGGGTCTCTTTGTGAGCTTAGTTTTTTCTATAGGCAGCTGTGTGCAAAAGAACTGAGCAAGGATACCATATGTTCCCTTGAAGAGAATGTTGTTGTTCTTCTCTGCAAACTAGAGAAGATTCCCTCCGGGATTCTTCAATCTTATGCAGCATCTAATTATTCACCTTCCTCGTGAGGCTCGGTTTGGAGGACCTGTCCTAGCTCGCTGGATGTATACCTATGAGAGGTAGAAATATTAATTAAAATAGAATATCTTTTCTCATATAATTATTCTAACTAAATTATTCATTGGACTTTCTAGGTGTATTGGAAAGCTTAGAAAAAAAGTAAAAAATAAGGCTCGTGTTGAGGGGTCTATTGTTGAAGCTTATCTAGTAGAGGAAAATACAAATTTTCTCTCACTTTATTTCAGTCCTAAAGTGAGATCAACTAGAAATAAGGTTCCTCGATATGATGATGGTTCCTCCAATTTTGAGAGTTCATGCAACCTTCAAATTTTTCAATACCCTGGTCGTTGCTTTAGCCGCCAAGAATACCGTGATTTTACAAGGGAGGAGTACAAGGCTACTTTCTTGTACATATTGACCAATATTACAGAGATGGACACTTTCTTTGAGTATGTCTTTCTAATTAAATTTACCTATTGGTGTCTCTTTTTCTTAGTTTTTACTACTTTACTTACTTCTCCTAGAACATTTGATAAAGAACAATGGAAGAGCAGAATTACACCAACAGAAAAGCAACTTCGTGAATTAAGATTAAATGGCTGGAAATACAGCCGTGTGTCAACAAGTGGGCCTAATTTCTTTGACTGGTTCAAAACACAAGTAATGTTTACAAACACTCCAACATCTCTCCTTATCATATGAACACTTTCCAACTAATAAATAATATTATTTGTGCAGTGCATGAAGAAATCTAGTATTGATAATGTCTTGCGGCAAATCTCTTATGGCTTTTCTAAAAGAGTAACCTCTTATGGATGCTATGATACCAATGGATATAGATTTCGTTCGAGAAGTATGAGAGTGCTAGATCAGGAATAACTCACATTATCTTGGTGTTTGTGTGTCTTCTCTTGATGATGATGAGTACTTTGGTGTTATAGAGGACATCATAAAAATTTCTTGGCAAGGCAGCATGAAACTTGAGTTGGTTTTATTCGATTGTCATTGGTTTGATCCAACACCTTCCGGAGTTAGGCGCGATCGCAAATTTGGGTTTGGTAGAGGTTAAGCACACATCTAGGCTTTCAAACTTTGAACCATTTGTCCTAGCAAGTCAAGTTACACAAGTTTATTTTGTACAATATCCATGCAACTCCAGATCAGATTTGAAAGATTGGTGGGTTGTATATCATGTTTCTCCACATGGTTATCTTCCGCCTCTTACAAACACCCATGAATCTAACCCTCCTGAGGGGCAGCCACAAGGAGTATCATTCTATCAAGAGGAAGGATTAGAAGGGCATTTTGTTATCGATTTAGGGGATGACCTAGACATTACAAGCTCATTCATGTCAGATGAGATAACAAATCCAAAAGAGTTGGATTATCTTGCAAAACAGAACATTGAAGGTGAAGAATCTGAAGGTACAGATAAAGAAGAAGATGAAGAACAAGAAGAAGATCATGGGCTTGAAGCTCCTCATTATGATCCAGAAGAATTCTGATTGGGCTTAAATATATTTTGTGATTTTGTTGTAACCAGAAACTGAATTACCTTTATTATGATAAAAAACATTGTAACTCCTGCTGCAATCTCATGCTATTGTCTACCCTTCCTTTTTTATACTGTTATATTATATTTTTGTGTGCCATTTCTTATTTCTGCAGCTCATTATATTAATTCCAGCAAGTTATATCTAAGACAATGTCACTAACCTTTGAATGGCTATATGCAGACCATGAACCTCCGTCACAAGGCTCTCAATTCAAAGAAGGGAGCGGCTGCCCGTTCCTCCAATAGGACAAATGCTGATGGTGCCAACTCTAGGAGCTTGCCTCCTAGAACTAAATCTGCATCAAATTCTGATGGTACCAACTCTAGGAGCATGCCTCCTAGAACTAAATTTGCATCTGATGGTTCCGACTCTCATAGGAGCATGACTCCTACTACTAACTCTGAGAGTGTCCCTGCTAATGGTGCTAACTCTGGGGCTGATGTTGAGATGCAAGGGAATCGCTGTGGTACTGAAAGGGGAAGGGAGCAGCCTAAAAAGAGAGGCAGGAAGAAGAGGTCAAGGACCCAACTGAAACTCCCTCCACGAGGTCGAAAGGTGGCCATTCTACCTCAAGGTGATAGGTGAGCACAAAAACATGTTTTACTTAATTCTATTCACCTTATTTTTACACATGATGAAGTGACAAGTTGCTTATTACATGAATGGTTCGAATGGCATATTACTTGTAGGCAATTCAGATATGCGCAATTTAATCCTAGTGATTACAAGTACAGCACACAGCTTGGAGTTATTCTCAAAAGGGAATACCCAGGCATTGTGCTAGACATGGATGAGCATGGAAGAACTCTTCATACTCGACCTGCTCTCCATTGGGAAGATTACTATCTCAATGAAAATGATGCAGGAGAGACAAATGCAGATCGAGTGAAGGAAGAATTTTGGGTAAATGCATATTGTTTACCCTAATTTTCCCTTTTGTTGCCTATTTAATATCTATTAGTGTCATGCCACATAAATGTGCAGAGTTTATTCTCTACGAGAGAGGAATTGCAGGACGAGGCAGATCGTGTTTTGGAGAATTACGCTGATAAACGAGTAAATGATATTATGTACCAACTTCGTGTGGATGCTGTCAAGGAGTATTTCTGGAAGAAACATGGGGAGGAACTAGATGATGCACTAGCAAGATTATATGAACTTGAAGAACAGCAGTACTTGGATGGTTTCGTTGAATGGGCTGGTGAGGAAGCTTGGCCTCTCCTCTGCAGCCATTGGAGTGGTGATGAGTTCCTGCAAAAGAGAAAGAAAGCCCAAGAATCAAGGCTAAAATCTGAGAATGATGCTCGGAACAGAGGAGGATCACGCCCATACACCGAGACACAACAGTGGCTGGTATCTATTTATTAAACAATTACAATTTCTCAAGTCATCATTACTTCCTACTTACTATATTGGTTGAATTTTGTTTCTGGTTGGGTTTTTAGGAATATAACTATGGTCCTGAGAAGGCTACGGGAGTTAACACATTTGCGGTCATGAAGTCAGGAGCTAAAAACATTGACAGTTCTGGAAGTAGTGGTCCAGTAAGCTGCCAAAAAGCACAAAAAATCATGGTATATTCTCATTTTGCATATTTGTATTGTGGTTTTTCCATTTCTGTTGGCCTTGTAATTTAGCTGTAATTCATCTACATGGTCTTTTGTGTATAAACTTAAACCGTACTGTTTTATGATAGGATGATTACAATATAACAGCTTAGCTCAAAATCAACAAAATTTGGCTTACAATGAACTAGACGGAAGGCATCAGTACACCATAGGTGGCGGCTCGCCACATGGTCGTGTTCCAATAGGTAATGGAGCGGTGAGGAAGGTGATGTTATATCACCGCTAAAGCAACAAATATTAGGCCATCCAACACTCAGTCGGTCCAAGTGTCCTACGTGAAAATGCAATGCTTCATCGTCAATTACATGTTCAATCAAGACAGATCGGGTAACAAATCAAATTGCACATATGTTTTTGCTGATTATTTCATCGGTCCAAGAATTCCATTCTTTTCTTTCCAACTACGGATGCTCTTTGAGAAGATAGGAGAAGAACCACCACTAGATGAAGATTTAATGTCACCTTTGCATGGCAGTCGATCATTTAATGTCACCTTTGCATGACTTTTCTATTACATAATATGAGATCTAATGGCTTTTGGGTATGGCAGAATGCCAACAAATGCAGCAGTTCACATGCTTCATGTTGATATTTGTAACATCTGGGCATAACCTCATTATTAGATCTAACTTGATGGTAAGGTAGCAAGGAATGCCACCTTGTTATAGATGACCCCTCATTGCTTAAACTGTACAGTAATACAATCTTCATTCTAGCATTAAATTGTGCACATCATTGCTTATTTTGAAATTTTGTCACACCTGTAGTCATGAGTGATACAATCTGATCAGTTGTACAGAGTTACTTTGCATATAAGTTTAACATCTTCATTCTAGCATTAAATTGTGCACATCAGTAATATTTCTAGGAGTTAAGATAGGTACAGATCTTACAACATTCATGAAAAGGAAGATAATCATAGCTAACTATGCTAAAAGCAATGATATTGGCCATTTTAGTAATCAATTAATAATCCTTGCCTTTGCTTACTTAATTCATATTAATAAGTTGATTATTCCGCTCTTCACATGCGGGCTCACAACCAGATCCGGCAAGTTTCGGCAATGGGGATGGTGATGCGAACAACGGCTGCGAGGGAAACGAGGGGAACATCAGCTGCGAGGACAGGAGCAACAATGGGGCATCCTAGGATGTTGAACTTGCTCACAAAGATGACCTTAGTACTGATCATCTTAACTTTTGGTTGCAACAGCAGTTAGACTAACTTTTGGCTGATGCTACTTGCATATATAGTAAGAAGTATGAACTTACCTTTTAGCTGATGGTAGATGCATGGCTGTGTTAATTTGTGAAATGTCTGAAATTGACTTGCTAAACCGATGGTTGTGTCTTTGGTTGTGACAAGTAGACAATGGTTTAATGCCTTTATGTATGGCTGATTTGGAAGTTCGACCCTTTGTGGATGTGTCACAAGTATGATTCTGGATGTGCTGTCCATTTGTTGATATGGATTATTCTGGATGTGCTATAAACTGCAATGTATATGTATGGTTTTGTTCTGAATGTATAATTTGTGCTTCTGGAAGTTCTGAATTCTGGATGTATAATTTCTGCAATGTATACTGCAGTTTTGCTATCGATTTACTGTGATTATTTTGTGACGGGCCAACTACAGAGAAAGGGGTTCTCGACATATTTAGACTGGCTGCATTTTTTCTGTCGGTCACCTACACTATTAATTTTCCTGATGGGGATTTGTGACGGTACTAGTTACAGGAATATGAAGATTTGGGCCATGCACGATGCAATTTTTTCTGTCGGTGCACGTCGCGAATAAATTTTCTCTCGGATTTTTCTGACGGGGTTACCACGCGAAATAAGAACTGAAAACCTGACATGCCCAAAAATTTTCTGGCGGTAACCGTCACTAATAGCCGACACGAATATTTTTTCTGTCGGTTGACACCCAGGCAAATGCAATTTCCCTATGTGTAACATCCCAAATTTTTGCTAAAACAAAAAAAATAGTAAATAAATAAAAATTGGTTAAAATAAAATTTAAATTAAAATAAGTATTTTTTTTGTGCCTAAAGTTTGAATTTGGATTTTGCCCTGAATTTCTGTTTTTTTGTGTAACATCGCCGCCGCTCCACTCGCCCCCGCGCCCGGCCGACACCGCCATCACCTTCCCCGCCTCGCCGCGAAGCTCCTCCGCCCCTCGTCCGCACCTCCCCGCCGCCGGAACCCCCTCGCCATTGGAGCCCCCGAGCCGCCGCCGCCTTCCCTCGTCGCCGACCACCTCCCGGCCGTCCTCGGTAACCGCCGCCTACCCCGACTTCCTCGGTCCCTCTCTCCATTCCCGCCTCGCCACCGGCCGCCGCCCGGAGCGCCGCCGTCGCGCCGTCGCCACCGCCCGTCGGCGTGCGTGCGGCGTGGACGATGACGCGACGCCACGCTAGCGCCACCTCGGCCGCGTCTGCCCAGTCGGCACCACGCCAGCCTGGCCCCGCCACCCGTGCCACCTCACCACCCCTTCCCCTCTCGTGGACTCGGTCCATGGACCAGGGGCCCACACGTCAGCTTGACTCCCCCTCGGGCTGACGTCATGCTGACGTCATAAGTCCCTTTTCCCATTGAAAAATAATTCGGCCGAAATGAAATTCCTCGCTGACGTCATAATCCCATATTTTCCTTTAGAAAAATAATTCCAAAAATCTAGTTTTTCCTTTTTCTCTCTTTTCAAACTTCCCGGAGCCCGTTCTCCTTCGTCTTAACTCCGATTTGGCCCATTCAAATTTCTAAATTCATCAAAAATTCTCCTCTATCCATTTATAGCCTCAATTCAAATATTTGAGTTCAATTTGAATTTAATTTGATTTTATTTGAATTTGGTGGGTTAATTTTCACGTGTAGACTTCGACGATTCGGGAGATTTCTTCGACGAAGATTCAAACCAATTTGAAGGGCAAGGCAAGTCACCCTCCTTGATCATGTTGATCCCAGAATTGCAAATAAAATTATGTTGATTTAAATTATATTGCATGCGTATTTCTATTCAACGTATTTCAATTCAGTTTTAAATTTAGTTATTGCCTACTTGTTAATCTCTCCTTTGAATTTGAAATCCTCAATACCTTGTCACCCTAGAATAAAACTCTAGTTAATACATTAGTGTTGGCTAGAGAGTTTATTCAAATGCTTAGCCCTGCGAAGTTATATTATTTATTTTTGGGATATCTTTTCACATAAAATGATGATCCTGTTTACATAAAATGATGTACTCTTGACTTTGGTGAGTCAAGGAGTGTTATGAAATATTTTAAAAGCAAATTATAAAACTGGTTTAGACTTAGGCAATTGGTTAGAGTGGTGGGTGCAGGCATGCCCTGTTGGTTGGAGCCGCAGTGGTTGATTATCGTGCACGGGGGTATGTGGTTGGGCCTGAGTCAATTAAGGACCGGTCTGTGAGCTACTGGTGCAAAGCCCTAATCGTACTACCACATGGCTGGTATGGGACACCGGTGAATAATTTGTGAAGTCCCAATCTGAGTCGAGTCGTAGGTTGAAAGTGAGCGTGGTTGGTGCCATGTGAAGTCTCACTTGGGCGAGCGTGGTTAAGCCATGAGAAGTCTCGTCTAGGCTCAAGAGGGGTCCGGTGCAGTGGATTCCTCATCGGGTGAAACCTTAGAGTTGGCTCGACCTGGGTTGAAGGCTTTGCATTGTAAAGGCCTTGTCACGACTTCCCACCGCACACCTAAGGAAGTGTGTAATCTAGTGGTACAACGGGATGATCGTGTCTTGTGGGTAAAGCTATACAACCTCTGCAGAGTGTATAATCTATCCTGGATAGCCGTGCCCACGGTCATGGGCATGCTGAGTAAAAGTTTTCATGGATTAGATTTTGATTTTTTTTTTCAAAAATGTTTAATGAAAACCTTACGGATGGATGGAATCCGTGAGAGATGGAAAACTGGTGAATGGATGGAATTCATCAGAGTTGCGCAGTGAAAGCGTGTGGATGGATGGTATCCATACGTGGTCTTTTGGAAAAGATGGTCCGGGTGGGATGCCCGTGGATAGGTTGGTGTTTGGTCGGAGCCGGCACTGACGGTATTACTTTCTATTGCAAGTAATGTTTTTACTTACTGTATTAAATTCTGCGATTTCAATCTATCTATTGTATTTCTTAAATGTTGTTTTATGCAAACTAACCCTATAAGCCTTCCATTGAAGCCTTTATCATTATGTTGCATTTTCCCGGGTGATTTGCGGAGTACAAGTTTGTACTCACCTTGCTTTTTCCACACAGAGAAGGAAGACGTCAACTACGGTGAAGATTTGGACGAGTAGGCCGCGTCTTACTATCGTTTGCCTGTGGGCAGGCTTAGGCTTCGCTATTTATCAGTTTGCTTCCGCAGTTCTTTCCTTTATTTATTTTTGCCAATAGGCATTGATGTAAGACTTGGCCATAAGGTCGTACCTTTTATTTAATAAAATCAGTCGTTTATGCTTGGTATTTATCTTTGTTGTGACTGTGTGCACTAGCTGATCCTGGACTAGTGCGATTTACACAGAGGATCCAGGAGTCGTTACTCCGGGTTGGAATTATCCTCTGGGTTCATGCCTGACGGTTCACCGTCAAGAAATATATTCCTATGGGTTTTCCCCCATTTCCTGTGAGTTTTTCCCCCTCGCGAAAGGTGCGATTCCTGGTAGTGACTCACTTTGTCTTTTCAGAATGCCCCACTCATTTCGGCTTGAACTTCTGGCTTATTTTTTTACTATTCCTAAATTTCATCTTTTTTTTTAGTTTTTTTAGCTTTTTTGAGCTTTTTTTGCCGATTCTTTTTTCCCGTATTCGTTTGCGTTGTCTGTGATAGGCTAACACGTTTTTTTCTATTTTTAAATTTTTTAAATTTAGTTACGCCAAATAAGCCACCATCAGCTACAGTTAATCTCAGTCAACTATATGCAATTTCAGTCATAAGCTAACTTATTTCAGCCTAATCAAGCGGCACATAAATAAGTGAGACTTCCAAAAGGTAACCTGCTCCAACTCCCCATGACACCTTATGAGCTAGCCAAATCTTTAGCCGGGGGACCATTTGATTCCCATCAATAAACTAATCTTTAGCCGGGGGACCATTTGATTCCCATCAATAAACTAATTAAGGAACATATTTTGCTTAGGAAATTAGCATTGCCCAATAATACCGTAGGTCTGATCTTTTTGGCTTTGATTTATGGCTTTTAGACTATTTGTAAGAGAGAGCGTGAAGTAATAGAAATCCGTGTGCAATTTTAGACGATATAAATAAAGTCGCTACAGTATGTACTACAATCAATTTGTAAATCTCGTCTTAAAAAGATATTTTGTTTGAAAACTAGTTACTGTAAAAAATTAAAAATCAGCTTTTAGAAGCTAAAAAGAAGGTATCCTGCTTTGTGTGAAGATTTTGAAACAAACAACCCCCACTAGGCTTTGTTGGACCCTTACCCAACCAAAAGAAGCAAGAATAATAAAAGGGATTTGCCGAAGAACAGTATCTCATTTAGTAAGGGGACGCAGGAGAGGGTAGGTTCAGTGGGGAGAGAGGGAGAGGTCAGAAATTTTTGTGCCGTATTACGTCATAGTCAGAAGCTAGAAAAGTGAAATATTAATAGTTATTTATGCTAATCTTATACGTCAACTTATTTATCTAAGCTTGCTTAGTTGTGAAAATTAGGCTGTTTGACTTACTTAACCGCTCCAACTAGATCATCATTGCAATTAACAGCATATTTTGACTACTTAGTGAGATGTATGTTGACATAAACGGCGCAGTTATGTGATTTCCGTATCTGCTGAACTTACGGTTTGAGGATCTATGTGACACAATGACATGGAGAGTTACAGACCTCGTACGTCACCCCAAGTGCAATTTACTGATCAAGAATGAAAAGAAGAGAAAGAGGAGTGCATGAGAAAGCAATGGACAATGCCCACATATTCCGCGATACATTGCTCCATATGATCTATAGGGCCGAAAGGAAACAGCTCAGAATGTGCAAGAGATGCTCCCCAATACCTCTAATCATAGCACCTAGTAATCATTTCACACTTGTTTTCTTTTCCTCTATGATCACTAGCTCCTCCATTACATCGTTCATCCATATAGATATATAGATATATCCGGGTTATCGGATCCGCACCGGGTTTCGCCTGGATCAGTCGTATATATATAACTCCTGAACATAACCTAACCTGACTCGACTGTCTGGTCGGACGGGACCGTCGAATACAACCCGCAACCGTTGCGATCGACAGCCCGTTAACATGCCATGTGCCCCACTGAAGAATAGCTACCGGAGACCCGGAAAACCGCGTATGCTTGTATGCATGCATCCATCCGTCCCAATTAATCAAAGCCAACAATATTTAGTTAGATTCTATATGTTGATGCATGGAAGCAGGAGCGTATGTGTAAACATACACTGGCTTAGGTATATAGTATGGCACAGCTAGGCTAGGTTAGTCCAGCCGGCGGCGAGACCCGCCCACAGGGCCAAAAAACTTATATTAGACCTTCCATTATAGACGGTTGACTAAAATCATTAATGTTAAATATAATCACAAACAGTTTAGGTTTAGAGACCGTCTGTATTACTGTCAATGCTAAAAACTATCTGTGAAAAAATAATATCACAGATGATTCATAGTGAGAACCGTTTATGAAGTATCATAGACGGTCTATGATATTGTGAAATATCATAGATGGTTTTTCATTTAAATCATCTGTGATACTTCATATACGGTTTGTATTAAAAACCGTCTGTGATATGTTTCCTGTCTCACAATCCTCTAAAATTCCACAATCTCCCGCATGAGTCCGAGTAGGATTTCATTCCAAGACATCTTTAGTAAAACGGGCATGGTTTTTGCATACGGTATCCGTTTTTAACATTCTTATATTCGTTGGAAAGCTAACAACGAGTCTGATCCAAAAAAAATGTCCTGCTTGCACTAGTCACCCTATAAGACCCCCAAAATCAGCTATATTTAGACTCAAATTTGTGTCGCAAGTTTTTGGTTTATGTTTTTGCCAATTGTCGATCGTTTGTTCAGAATTTGGGGTTCGCCTCAACTGCAAAGTTGTAGATCTCATCGAAACCTTTCAAACAAACATATATAAGTCATATAGAACTTTGCTATTTTATCTTTTGAGACTCTGTTTACATTGCACCGGTATATACATATATTGTTTTCGACCACAAACCGTCAGTGATAATTACGTATCATAGATGGTTTGAACCATAAATCATCTCTGATAATTATGTATCCATGATCGCTGGGCCCGTCGATCCTCCCCAATCCAATCCCAGCCAATAGAAATCCACCAATCCCCACCCCACGGATTATAGCTTCCATTCCACCAAAAATTTCTCACTCCCGCCTCTCTCCCCTATACATACTCATCCATGGCCTTGCTACTTCTCACCCTCCTCCTCTTCACGTCTTGTAGTGCCATAACTGCCACCTTCCTAAAGTGCAGTGGATTGGCAAGCTTGTTGTCTCGCTCTTACCGCCACCGTCACTTTTTATCGAGGTCTCCAAATTTAGACGAGATTGTGGTGAATTAGCGTTCAAAATTTTGATGAAATCTCTCCACACCATCCTCCTCCTCGACCCCGACCCTGGTGGCCCTTATGAAGTAGACGGCACGTAATTCTATGGGCAGTAAGGGGCTATGGAAGCAGCTAGCTACCAAGACGGCGCTCAAGTCGGCACCGACGACGATGGGCGTCAAATACAATTCGCGCGTAGCTTCTCCTATGTTCTTGCATGCTATGTTTATGAATTGGGTTCGTAGGATTAGAAAATGTGTTCTTGCCATGTCCTTGATGTGTTAGATGGGTAACCTGCTCGTTATCTTATTATGCTGTAATGGTGAATTCTAATTTTAATGGAAATAGAATATGTTGTTGTGTTTGCTGCTGTATTTACTTGATTTCAAATGGCATAGTTAACACTTTTTGAGGCTAACCAAAAAACAAAAAAATTTAGGTATAGAATGAAATATCACAAACGATTTTGTGGTATAACTCATCTATAAAGGACTATAACAGACGGCTCAAACCAAAATCCGTTTGTGATACTCGCACATCGCAGACGATTCTATCTACCAACCGTCTGTGATGGAAAATTATCATAGACGGTTCTATATATCAACTACTTGTGATACCAGTCTATCACATACGGTTGGTAGTTAGAATCATCTGTGATATGTGAGTATCACATACGGATTTTTGTTCGAGCCATCTGTAATAGTGTTCTTCACATACGGTTTTAGTTACAAACCATTTGTATTGTATTTATCATAGACGGCTCATAAGCTATTTATGATAATCTCTTATTATCACTAACACATAAATTTAAACGGTTTAGAAAACTATTTGTAATGACAGTTCCGAACCGTTAACGATGATTCTTTTTGTAGGAATGCGGTGTGCTGTTGCCCATCGACCGAGGGATCCTGGACGGTCGTGCGCCCGCCGGCCGGGCCCACGTGTCCCCGGCCGACCCGGCAAGCCTAGCTTAGCGTGTGTTGCGTGCGTCTACGTGCATCTCCATCCATGTGCCCATGCGTTGTCTTCTCTCCTATAAAACATGCACGCCAAGCCTCCCCGTAGGGCCACGCCAACACATCGATCTTCTCTGAGATCAACTCGAGCACAAGACCTCTTAGAGATAATAGCTGAGAGATCGCCGGAGATATACGTACTTGCACGCTGGGAAATGGAAGCCGCCGTGGGCTACGTGAGTGCCGTCGACGCCGACAACCTCAAGGCGACCGAGCTGAGGCTGGGCCTGCCGGGCACCGTCGACGACGATCAGCCTCAGAAGACGCCGGCGCCGTCTCCACCGTCGACGCCGAGGGGCAAGAAACGCACCCTCGACGTTGCAGAGGGCACCACCGAGGAGGCCAACAAGTGCGACGACGTCGAGGCCGCACCGCCAGTAGCCAAGTGAGCACTCCTCCTCAACCTTTCAGATCATATGATCTTCTTCAAAAATATATTACTCTTGGATTCTTACATGCTTGTTACTTCTTGCAGGGAACAAGTGGTAGGGTGGCCGCCGGTGAGGTCGTACAGGAGGAGCTGCTTCCAAGCAGCGAGCAAGAGCAAGGTGAACAAAGAGGAGGCCGCCGGCAACAACACAGCAGCAGCAAGCACCAACGCCAACGGCTCCTTCGTAAAAGTGAGCATGGATGGAGCCCCATACCTGAGGAAGATAGACCTGAGAATGTACAAGGGCTACAGGGAGCTCAGGGAGGCCCTGGAGACCATGTTCGTCTGCTTCTCAGGGGTAGACGGATCCAACAGCGGCGCAAACCCGTCGGAGTTTGCGATAACCTACGAGGACAAGGATGGCGACTTGATGCTCGTTGGAGATGTGCCCTTCGAGTAAGTGTTTCAGTTCTTCATCTTTTGAGGTGTAAATTGAAGATCTTGTTTATGTGAAGCAGGGACTTACGTTCAATCTTTGCTCTTGTGTATTTGCAGTATGTTCACCAGCACCTGCAAGAAGTTGAGGATCATGAAGAGATCTGAAGCAACAGGCCTAGGATCACCAAGGCAAATGAAGATTTGAGAACAAGGGGTGTCATGAGCTTTTTTCCCCCCTTTTATTTTATGTTTTATTCTTTTTGTTCTTCTGGGTTTCCCCAAGCCAAAGGAGATGAGCTTGGTGCATCAAAGTGCACACATATGGATGTGTGGCTTTGTTCGGTCTTTAAACTAGGTTTTTAGCAGCACAAAGGAGATGTGGAGATTTAACTCTCCCCATGTGTTTGTACAAACAGAACAGTTATATTAATTGTTGATTACTTATAATCATGCATGTTGCTAGAGGGAAGAATAACTGGCTCTCTCTTTCCCTTGGTTTCCCTCCTGGCTATGCTTTGTATCCAGTTGTTAAATCACCGTATTATGGACTCTTTACTCTCGTTGATTGTTTGTGAGGACATCAGTTGTTTCTCCCATTAATCTTTGAGTCGAAGGCTGATCATACAAAAGAAAAGTCAAAACAAAGATGCAACGCGAAAACTTACTTAAAATGCAACACATGCAGTTAATTTCTGTTTTGTTTCGTCAGAACACTTTTAATTAAGAACTATGTATATGTGCGGTTTCAGGGGGGAGAGAGATTTGCACTTCGCAGCATAGACGAAGTGCAACTTGTTGCATCTGATTCTTTAGCCCATGTTCCAGATCATATTGACTTCAAGCGAAAGCACAAAGCAAAATACAACTTTACCATGTGCTACGAAGATTAAAATTTGATCATGGTCTCATGGCCGATCACTGGATCCCATACCAAACTGGCCTAGCTAGCTCGGTCAAATGAGAGAAAGAAAAGAGATACAATTCACCAAGATTGGTCAAGAAACAGAGCCCATGCAGGGCGCCGAAGACCGGCCTGCAACACATGCGTTGGTCGATCCATGGGCGGACAGCATACTTGTGGTGCACATGAGAGCCACATCGAAGCATCCATTTGGCCCCAGAAATTAATCAAGTCTTTATCCACCTCTCAATACACAAATCGATAAACCTCTTCTGCCTCTCAATACACAAAAATATATAAAAGAAATTTGGGGCCTTCGAGGCTCTTCTGCCTTCTGGGATGGTGTGGTGGTTTGGGTGCTGGGGAACATGATGCCTGGAGAAACGGTAGGTCCATGTGCCGGAGATAAAGAAAATGTCAAAGTCCCTGTCTACACGGATTTTATTCTGTGCGATTTCAGGTCAGGTACAACTAGAGGGGTATCAACAATCAAGTGTATCGAGTTATCAACGTATATCTCGGTGGTTCGGTGTATGCCTGGGCAGTGAGGTATACATGCTGCCAGACTTGGATATAGACTTGCCAATGCAAGGCCTTGTAATCTGCTATATCTGGATATCTGCTTCCATGTAGCAAATCTACCACCTCTTTGCGTCAGAGACATCCATACGATACAGTAAAAGCATAAATGCCCAAACTTCAGTTCTTCAAAATTATGGTCACAGCAGATGTGATAGTACTGTTGCTTCATCTGAGATTCTGAGTTAAGGAGCATGTCGCTTATCAGATGAACTCAACTGATGCAACGCACCAACGGATATACACCATTACTCGGACAGTAGGCCTATCTAATTCATTACATTTGCATCTGTCATTGCTACTGACTAGAACAGATGAATGAGCGCCTCTGATATGCTTCCAGACCCTAGCTATGTACAGCAAAATTGAGACACAGCGGCACGGATGAATTAGCTCAATAACACACTTCAATTATGATAGATAGTGGAGCTGGCTAATTGGGGATTGCGAAATGTCCTTCAAAGAGAGACTTCAGTGTCGGCACCAGATGCCATGAAGTCATCAGCATACATAAAGGAGACTGGCTTTCTCTCACTGTCTTGCAGAGAACCCATTCTCGAGTCCAAAATTGCCAGTTGAGAGATAACCCAAATGGGGTTGTACCTCCCATCAACCCACAATGCTTCACTAGTGTGCTTGTGCTTAAAGTCCGGATACCTCGGGTTCTTCTGTTGATATGTATAAACCCAATCAGTCATCAATGTATGGATTAGGGGGGCATTAAAGTCATTAATCTTATGTATTTAACATATCAAATAAATCTTCAGCATATATATCTTCAAAAAGAAATGTATGATAGCCAAATTATTGATGCAAACAAATAATTACATGAAGAAGAAATGCAACCAACTGCTATGATAAAGCTAGTGGGGGCTGGAAAAGAAAAATAGCACGAAATTTCACAACCTAACAGTGTGGGTGAACCTAACACGGAGATCCTTTTGCAAGGTATTATGAGGCAAAGTAAAAGAAAGTAGCTTCTATGAGGATTCTAGTTATAAATTGGACCAAACTAGTCACTATCCCATGCATTGCAATATTTCATAACATGGAGGGGGAAAAGTATTACACATGGACACATGTCTAGTGCAAACCAATAGTTAGGTGCAATCATGCAAACCATTTCAATTTGGCCATCAAATCAACACAATACAAAAACTGAGAAAATAGTACTCGATTTAGTCTGCCTCCACACAAAATTTCAAGTTCACATTCAACATATATTACAAGAAACAAAAGGAGAAACACCTGGCAGACTAATAAATTATGAGCTATTAATAGTAAATTCTATCTCCACAGCAAAGCTTATCTTTTTCTGTTTCCTCCTAACACCATTTCAGTTTTTCTTCTCTCTCTTTTTTTTTCTTGGCCCAAGCCAAAGTAGTTTGCATGATTACATCAAGCTATTAATTTGCACTAGATATGTCCCACTATACATAATAGGTAGATACTCCCTTCTGATGCAACAAGTAGAAAATTCAGTTTATACACCAAAACACCAAACCCATGTAGATGACAAGAAGGTTCTTTGTAAACTATACATATCATGACGACAAATCACATTATACTTGCATTTGTTACTGATCTTTTATGAATTCAAGACGAGTGGTTTTTCACAATTCTGCATGAGCATATAACACATATACAACTAACATTCAATTACATAACTCAAGCAGCAATATGGCCACAGGGCTTACATCGACTAAGTTGCAACTTCTAGATTTTATTATTACGCTTCTGGTCCAATCAGAAAATTCTGAGCAGTCTTTGTGCATGCTCACATACACATGTGTAGGTTACACAGATTAACACACAGACACAAGGGTATATCTGGTGCAGAAGACATCTCTGGAGTACAACATGCAGCCTGCTTAGGAGTTAGGACACACTTGTCAAAATTCGGAAGCTATATGTAATTTTTCAGTAGGAAGAGCAAAATTTAAGCCCTAACTCTTGAGAAAAATAGAAAAAGAAAAGAAATAGTTCTTATTTTGTTTTATGTTTCCTAACTATATTTGAACCTGTCATCGTTTCTGCTTTCAATGTTCAGCCACACTCCATTAAACATATCCCCCTCTAATATTTTAGCTTTTTTAGTGGTTTTAGACTTTTAACAGTGTTCTCTACATTTTGCACTCTTGTTTTATTTGTCATTGAATATACCCTCCTAAAAAGGGTAGCTGGTTTGCATACGAAGACAAAACTGTTAAAAACAGAAAATAATAAATGATAATGCATTTGAATGACCCAAAAGGAATGGAAGAAAGAAGACACGTAACCTTATTTGTCCTGTTATCCCACCAGTCAAGCGGATTAGCAAAGAAGGCTTGCCACAACTCTTCAGTTGAACGAGAGGAACTGGCGTGATCCCTATTTTTATCCTCAGTTGAACCAGAGGTAGAATCAACATAATGTCCACGTTTTCCACCTTTCATTCAACAAACAAGAGTCAATCTTTATTTATTATATGTATATAATTACTATTCTGCGCGTAGATGTAGAATGCGCGCTGGAAAGTTACTGCCGTGTGTGAGTGAAGTTACTGACAAACACATGTAGAGTTACTGTCAGTTGTAACACTACATAACTGGCAATAACTCTACATGTATTTGACAATAACTTCATTCACGCACGACAGTAACTTTTCGGCGCTCACAGTGCGCACTGGCACAGAATAGCACACCTGTGTGTGTGTATATACATACATACACTTTTTACTCCCAGGTGTAATTACACTCGCCTTTAATATACCACCTAAACAAAATTGAAATACTCATTTATCACTTTGGGTATACTCGTATATTAATTATAAGATACTTCAATGTGAACCACACGAAAAAATTGGAAGTGATTCCATAGTTTTTAGCATATTTTGTAAATACCTTTATATACGCACATAAAAAAGAGTATGTAAAAAAATGTACATACCACATCTGAAAAATTGTTTACACCATCTAGATAATCTTAAATATTTGTATACTATATTGAAAAGGCGCAAAACTTGAGACATTTTACATATGCATATAACAAGCTGTGAAGCTATTCATACAAATTCTAGCTACAGTACTCAAAACACAAATTCTAGATATCGTGAGTGCTCCAAGGCCAGATGCAACATAGGATTCTAAAAAAAGGCCAGGTAAAGCATATATATAAATAAAAGCTCATAAGTAAGCACATTGCATATAGACAGTGGCCCTATCAAGATAACTAGCATTGAAGTTTTTTTTTAAGAAATAACAAGGATGGCTAATGATGCCAATTTTCTATATAGAAAATTCATTAGACATTGTAAAGGTATTGCCATAACCTGAAAGCCAAAGAAATATCACAAAATAATTGACTATTGTTAAAAAAAATTGGGGGAACATGAATTGAAGCATGGAAGCCTAGGATGTGATCGGTACATGGAGCAAAGATGTGTCTAGAATAGAGAAGTGCGTAGAAAATACTGAGGTGGATCACGGGACATGGGAGCTGTCAGAGAAGGACATGAGTCCCTGCAATTTGCACCGTTGGATCTGTAGATGTGGGGTTGATGGGCGGTAGAGATTAGTGTAAGCTTGCAAATCAATGGTTGAGATTGTTAGTGGAATGTTTGGGTGAACATTATGGATACAACAATCATAATTCAACATTGGTAAACTACACAGCAGCATAGATAAGTGAGTCAGGACTGGTCCAAATATTTGACTTATTTTAGCAATTAGTGATGGTAGAGTAAATTTTGACTACACTCTTGCTAAGTACTTCCTCCGTCTAAGTTTATAGGGTGTATTTTTTGAATGATCTCGTTCACAAATATAAGGTATATTTCATGTTCTAATACAAAATTAGTGACATGTTCCCTATATAGTCCTAATAAATATCCAGCTTTACTTTACGTTCTCAACATGCATGCATTGAATATAATGCTCAGAGATAATAATTAGAGGTAACCTAGTCATTTTCAATATCTCCTTGGTCTATGTGTCAAGAGGAAATACACCTTATAAACTTGGACGGAGGGAATAAGATTATTGGAAAGCTCGTAAACATGCCCAAAGACATAAAAACTTCCTTGAAATCCAAAAACATCAATTTTTATTGACTTCACATGATGGTCACAAAATCAACAAAGTGAGACTAAATGTGCCTATCAAAAGTTAAAGTGTAAAGTGTAATTAACTACTGTAAAACTGTCTATCAAAAGTGAAATTCGTGGCCAGACAAATAGATAAACATCCGATAGAAATATGAACAGACAAGAACAGAAAACAGTAGTTGAGATCCATACCTTGGGTATCCTGGCTTGGCTCTGGCTCATATAGCTGCACTGGTTGGAAAGACTCAATGAAATTCAACTGTTGAACTACAACCTGCAAAATACATAATACCCTTCATAATCATGAAAGGAAAGGGTTGATGACAACAACATGAAAATGAATCATGGTAATCCAAAGAAAAAAAATATTATTGGAGATGATACCTTGTAATAAACCTGCCGCTTCTCAGGCCCCTCGTCAACAGTATCTGATACAAGCCGTCCAGAAACATATATCCGATCGCCCTTTTTCACATGCTCCGAGGCCACAACAGCCAGGTCGTCCCAAAATGCTAGAGTTACCCTACAGCCACCATCCCCAATAAACACTAAACAAACAATTAATATTAAGAATGTAACGGTCAATAATTTCAACTAACATTCAACATCCCCGATTCTGAAAAGACAATATAAACACTACGTACATAGCAAGAAAGAGGTACAGCTCCAACTTATGCTTAGGCATGGCTATTTATTTTGGTTTTGGGTTAGCAAACTGAATAGTCAAAGGGAACATGATTATTTCTTCATGGAAAGCTCAATTTCACACTTAATCTGTCAATACATCAAGATGTTCACAACTCAGTTTTTTATCACCATATTTCATCAAGAATAGGTTACTGAATCTTGTCAAGTGATATACAATTCTTATAGCTAGCTGATAAAATCCAAGGAAAACAATACTTAAACATTTGCTGCAACAAATAAAGTCACCTTTTAAACTGCAGAAATGCTAAAAAACGCTATACCGTTGGAATGGTATATCATCCTCTTCGTCTTGCTCGCTCACTCTTGCTCTCATGCGACGGCCGACGGGGGTGGCGCCACCGCCGACGGGTTCACCGCGCCCCCGGTTGTAGAGGGAGGCTGGGGAGGTGGTGGCCTGGCGGTGGGCGGTGGTGGAGGGCGTTGGGTAGCGGCAGAGGGAGGCACAGAGAGGCGGCGGCGCAATGAATATTAGGTTGGGTGAGGTGGGGGCGGCGAGGGAGGGGGAGACGACGGCACGGTGAGGCGGCGAGGTCGCTGTCGGCCGCTAGTGGGTGGGAGGGGCAGGGGGAGGCGGAGGAGGAGCACGGAGCTGCGGCTGGCGCTGGAGACGAAGGCGAGGAGCATGGAGAAGAGAGAGGGACGGGAGGGAAGCAGCGGGGGAGGGGAGGGGGAGCGGCGGAGCTGGTGGTGCTATCACGTTGCAACGGGATAGCGTGGGCTAGCAGCTTCCTTTAAACCGAGGCATTGCAGTACCCCATTAGTTTTGAGAATTGGTTCGGTCCACGTAGAGGTGTTGGAGGTGTTAACACCTCCACTGCATCTAGCCGTTAATTAACGAGGGGTATAACTGTACAATTGATTCGACGCCCACTTATAGGCCGCCTTCTTCCGTTAATCGCCGCCTTAATTACCTTCGTTGTTCTGTCTCTCCACCTCTCGCTATATCTGAGCGTGGACACCGTCTCCTTCCATCTCTCTCTCTCTAATTAGAGGAATGCCAAGAAGCACGGCGCGGCGCAATCTTTGGGTGCTTCCCCGGGTGGTCTGCACTGACGTCGCATCGGCGGCGGTGTACGAGGAGGGGTACACGTCGGCGGCGTCGACGTCGGTGGGCACTGGCTCGCCGCCGTCCTCAGAGTCGACCTCGTCCCCGGCGTTCCTGCATGTGGATCAATACTGTGGGATCAATACGAGCCTGCAGCCTGCATGCGGCCATCTGGTCTTGCTCCATGCTTGGCCATAAGCTGAATCGCTTATGCAACTCTTCGCTTTCTCTCGGCCTCTTGTCCGCGCCTATCCACCCTAGACTCCCCATTTCGATCAGCCTGCCAATGAACGTTAATAACACCACCGGCCCACTATGGGTACGTGTTCTATATGTTCTTCATTAATTGCAGTTTCGTTGTTTAATTTTTCAATACTGTTTCAATTTCTAATGATTTCGCAGGTCTTCTCATCTCGACCAGATTTATATTGTGCCAATTCTAAGTAAAGTATCCGTGGGCAATTACCATGTTAAAGCACACCACCAGATTTGTCTCTGAGGCTAAAAATTACTACGTTAAACATCTACATTCTCCACTGCTCCTTACTTCATGTATCCCAGGAATTTTGATATCCAGACCTATCCCCATTCAATCCCTAAACTGGAGTTTAAGTTTGAACAAAGATCAGCACAGTGCAGTTCCAGCCAATAAGCATGGTATTTTTACAGTATCAAAATTACTTCTTTGCCCACTTTACCTAGCACCACTCCTGCACACCACTCAAGAGACACTGGAGGTGTTAAGATCATGAGAACCGTTGGATGAGCTATATTGGAACAAGCGAATGTACCGAACCAGAACTCATTAGTTTTTTGTAACCTCACTCTGCTGAACCGCCCGCACACAAAACTTTGAACATTCCCTCCGACCATGGCTAAATAATCACCTTGCATTAATCCAATAATTACACACACTACCGCGCGGGGTAGTAAAATTGCTCCCCTACATGTTGCCGAACACCTTGCGGCATCTACCCAACAGGGGAACACGCTACCGGCATCCAACCGAGGAAGGAAAAAGTGACACAGAAATGGAATTACGAGTTAGCATAGCTCAGTCAAGGCTGAAATTACCATGTTGTCTCGGTGGCTGACTTCCAGACGGCGATGCGCCCCCGCGCGACGGCGGCGCCGCTGGGTAGCTGCCGCAGCTCCACGTCGGTGCCCACCGTCCCGATAAGCCGCACCGAGTTGCACAGATCCCTGCTCCACGGGATCTCATCTGGCCGCGGCGTCGTCGGAGTCGCCGCAGCGGCCTCGCCGTACGCGGCAGAGCAGCGGAGGCGGCCGCTCCGGGTTAGAAGCGGCGGGAGGTGGAGGATGGAGGACCGGAGTAGCCGGCGGCGGACGGGGCGAGGGTTCGGGTTAGGGTATAGGGTTTTGAGCGGGGAGGCGACGGCGAGGAGAGCCATGGCGATATTTTCGGATTTCGCCTTCCTTCTTCTCTCTCGAGTGGAGTGGAAGTGGAGGCCTCGCGAGTTTTTTTTTTAATTTTTTTCGGGGAGAAGGTGCAGCTAAGATTCGCTCTCTGCTAGTGGGCCCGACGACGTGAGGATGTGGTGACTGTCACATGGGCCCCACCTGGTAGTGTCTGGACTAGAGTCCGCCTGTCCGGTTTGTTTCATCCTCCCTCGAAATCCATCCTCCCTCAAATCCGCCATCATTAATCCAAGCATTGCATCAGCCATGGTTTTCTCTTAACTTTTTTACAGTATCAAAAATTCAAAATCAAGCGGTAGGGTCATGCCAACAAATTGATATACAGAATTAGCCCCATAAATTAACAATATGGTATTTCAAGCATGTTTTTTTTCCCGGGTACAAATAATATCGCTACATGGCCTGCAAGAACATCAAAAACAGGGAGCAATGTGCCGCTACTTGAAGAAACACAGCATACAATTTTACATACAAAATCCGTCCAGCTCGCGATTCTCAACCGATCCTCATGTGCGCTCCTTGCTACTGGGCGCCTCGAGCTCCTCCTCTTCGCCGTCGCCAACCGGCGTCGGGGTCGCAGGTGGAGATTGGTCGCCGCCATCTCCGGGCTCTTTCTTCAGCTCTGTTTCAAACTCCTTGGCTGCCTGAGAGTGAATTTGCACAGACCGGTCAGGAAACAAGTTGTAAACTGGAAATAGCATGCTGTGCTTTACAAAAAGTGCACTAATAATGCGACTTGATAGAACATAGCACACTAGGGTGCACACTTAGCCAACCGTTCCAAATCCTTAGAGCATGCAAAGGACCTTAAACCATCCATGGCAAATGATAGTGTGGCACCTAACAAGCCCTTAGACAAGAAATGCATAAAGCAAATTTTCTTTTCGGTAACAAATTTTCAAACTAGTAGTAGTATTGTGGTCTGTGGAATTGGGGATATGACAGTTCTCGCCATTAGTGCATTCTATTTCTTTTTTCTAATTTTGCATGTGGTGAAGTCCACCAAATCCTTTCCCTAATGATGGGCTTACATGTCTGCTAAGCATTAGTAATGTTCTTCACCAGAATATCAACAAGTGTAGTGCATCAAAGAGGTCCCAATGTAGCTATTAATTGGACAGACATACTCTGTCATCTTAACAATGTTTATTTTCTGACATGTACAGACAATCAAGGGGGAGTATACAAACACATGCTTCTGACGTTCGACCCATGACTAGATAATTTCACCATAATTCATATCACAACCTACCAGTCTACCACTAAAAGGGGGAAGCCCTGTTTCCTCAAAATCAAGTTTGTGCAGTGAAGAAATACTCTCTAAGTAATTAATTTATATTTAGCACGGCTTCTTATTTCCCTCCAGTACTTGTCCCCTATTCCCATTCTCATTGCCGTGTGAAAAGCATACTGGATGACATAGACCTTTGATCCCACAGTTACACTGGCCCATGCATCAGTGAGCGTGGGAACAAGATACTAATGGGACACACACTCATTCAGACTAGACAGTGCAATTTGGACAGCGTACCAAGATCATCTACTTAGACATATAGCCATATTTATCCACAAAAAGAATTCTTTGATTTAATAACAGCAAATGGCCAGACAAGCTCTGAGCTTGCCTATTGACACAATGAGCAACAGACTGATCAAGCTTAAAGCCTCAAATGTTCACTAATCTCGCCTATCACAACCAAGAAGCTTTTCCCATCAACCCTTATTCTCACTGATGCACACCAAACATAAAAAATGCTTGAGCCAGTTTGTGTGTCAATGAATGTGGAAACAGGGAACCCATAAGGTAACGGGAAACCCACAGTCATCTACACTTGGTTAAGTAACACACACTTCGTTCTTATTTACTTGTTGTTTTAGAATGTGTGCAGTCAACCTTTTAAAACTTTGACCACAAATATGCACGAAAGTATGTAGATTTGTCACATGAAAATTGTACTGGTAGATTTGTCATTGAAAGTACTACCATATCATTATAGTTTCAATAATTTTTACAAACGTATAACTAAAAAAGTAATAGTCGAACGGTTGTATTGGGGACCATGTTGATGTCTAAAACGACAAATAAAAAAGAATGAAGCGAGTATAGCACTGTGGATAACAACAACAATACTCACTTATGCGCAATGAAGCAAAATAGATGATCAGGTAACAGCAAAGGTACAATACCAAAATCATCTGCTTCATCTAATAGGCACCAAGCATGCCCACATAGTGTTAAAGCTGAAATGTTCGGCAATTCTTATCTGGATTAGGAAGCTAGAAATCGAGTACTGGTCGTTATGCCTCTGTTTAACTGTTTGTTGAATTTCCATGAATCGAGTACTGGTCGTTTACATTGGCTTCGGTATGAATGGACAAACTTCTGTTTGAAGCGTCTACTAGCATATCCCTCGGGGGAAGGATCATTGCCAAAATTTTGGCATTCCAGGTGGTTACATGGTCATGCGTCAAAGGAGATTGCACCTGAGTTGTTCAAGCAAGTCCGAAGAAGAAATAATTCAGTGTATCATGAGCTACACAATGGGAATTGATGGAAAGCTATGCGCATTGCGCAACATGTCTACTTCAGAACAGGTACATGAATTTGCTGATCTTTGGATGCAGATTAGTCATGTGCAATTGGCGGCCAAGTATCTTGGATTCCATAGTGTGGTAGTGGACTAGCGGAGATTATACGGAAAAATCAGCATACGAGATACAGTGTCAATGCTCCTTACCTATGGATAATGCTTCCATGATTTGGAAAGCACGAGCCGAGAACAAGGGCAGGTCTTTCTCATGGAAGAAGGTACAGGAAAAAATTCTAACAGCGGATAAATTGACAATTAGGGGATGGCCCAATAGCACACTTTGTCCCTTGTGCGCACAGGAGCAGGAGTCAGCCAATCATCTTGTGCTTCATTATATTTTTGCAAAGCAGGTTTGGGGCTAAGTTTTCCATTTGATTGAATTGCAACCACCATCGGTTAATGATCCTATGAAGCTCTCAGATTGGTGGCATGACGCAAGAAGGGTGCCTAAAGAGTTCAAAAGATATTTTGATGGCATACTAATGTATTCATGTTGGAACATTTGGAAGGAAAGAAATCGTAGAATTTTTTAACAGGTTTTCTTACAGCTCAAGAGGTTTTCAGACACATACAAGAGGATGTTGAGATAAGGAAAAGGGCGGTCGGTTAGTTTTGAGTTTTAGCTCTTGTTGCTCTTTTAGGCCTGTCTTAAGTGGGCTGATGTTGATTCTCCTTGCTTCCTGTTTGTAGTTTTGTGTTTTTGGCTGACCTTGTATGTTTTTGGTTGATTCAGTTGCTAGGGCGTTTCTTGACCTAGTTGTACTCTGGACTTTGTATTTTTGCTTTCCCTCTTTAGTGCATCGGTAGAGCTCCTGGCTGTTCTTTTTTTAAAAAATTTATGCATGGGCTTAACAAGGATAGGAATTTCATTATTTTTATGTTAGGTACAAAAGTAGTTACAACAAGATATGCCAAATTTCATCAGCAACAAAAGTAACTATATTTCATAATATCTAACATTCATGATAGATTGCACAACTGCAAATGACAAGAACAGACTACCCTTGGAGTTCCATCCTAAATAACTGCATCACAACAAGACAGCTTAAACACAACTAAATGACCATGTGAGAAGGTCCAGGATACTGTTGTGATGAACCATTGCAAGTTTTGCAAAGTGGTAAAATGGTTTTGCAAATATTACAATTGATTTAAGCTATTTTTTGGAAGTGTCAGGAAAACCGTAAGTACCCCAGGTGTTTACGCGGTAGTACCGCAGAGCGATAGTACTAGCGTTGTGAGCATAGTAATACCGCAGAACGGTAGCTCTAGTTAGAGCTGCAGAATATTTTTTCCAGACAGGTCTAGTTCGGGTTTACAAAGTGCGGAAGTACCGCTTTAGGGGGCGGTAGTACCAACGTTGTAAGTGTGGTACTACCGATCTTCGAAGAAAAATAGGATTTTGAGATTTGAGTCATGGATTGAGTTGGGATGACCTGGGACATTGGATTAAGGTTGCATGATACATATCTTGGCTAATGTATGTCAAGTTGTGAAGAATATGTAACTGAAAACGCTTTCTTTGTTTTTGGATGTGCAAGGTCGCTTGAAATCAACTATGGTCAACGGCGATAATCAGGGCTAGACTCATAGAGGAGTTGAGGCCCAACACGATCGAGAATGCCGGGTGACATGGTGAGCTCAAATATGGCACAAGAAAGGTGGGAAATGTTGAAGGCGAGTTCAAACGACGGGATTGCACTATGTGGCTTGCACAGGCCAAGTGAGCCGTGGTTCGGTGAAACAGGGACGAGAGAGACTTGGCGATGCGTAGCAAGCTAATGGTGCACTTACACGTGGCAAGCATGACAATTGCTTGCAGTGGTTGGTGATGACCAGGTCAAGGAAAGGTATTTTGGTAGTTTGACCAAAATATCAGAAACCATCATGGATCAAAACTGTGGCGCATGGGCAATGCGTTGGAGAGCGGTTTAGATCAAGGTGGAGTCAGTTGGATCAAAACTAAGAATTTAGCGGATACATACTTTGTGTCTTGAAAAGCGTGCATAAGTAAACTTGTGAGAGTAAAACCCATGTGTATGGGATTATTGGGTTTTCCATTATAATAGTGAATAGGATCCATTAAAAGATATAGGTGGTTGATTGCTCCACCTATAAAAGGGGGTTGGGATGGAGACATGTGGTTAACCATACAACCCATCTCTTGTGCACTCTTCTCTAGGTTTAGGGTTAGCGTGTGAGAGTGAATATCTTGGGTACTCTTTGTCCTCCAGGGTAGAGTGGATGTAAAACATACCTTCTCAAGTAAGCAATACATTAATCTTTGTGCAAATCTTAACGCTCTTATTTTTGATTGATGTGCTTGATGTTTGGTTGATTTTGATATATCTTCTTTCTTCTTGTGATCTTACTGTGCCAAGAACGTATAAGTGATGGAAATAATCCTTAAGAATACATCTCCATCCATCTAGACACTTTGATAGCAAGATTCACAAGAAAACCTAGTTTTGCTTGACTTTGGCCTCTTTAATCTATCTTTTGATCCGAGAGTTTTTGGCTTGGTTTCTGTGGTGAACTAACCAACTTTGGCTATAATTTTCATGATCGCTTGTTAGAATAAGTTCACAATACCTAGAGAAAATCCCTGCAAAATTCCATATCATTTGGATCTACAGATCAAAAGTTTCATCAATTCTTGGTTTGAACTTAGGCTAAAATTACTGTTCACCAAGCAAAGTAAGTATCGCAGTGCAAACAAAGCTACTTCCGAAAATGTAGTGCAAACAAAGGTGCTTCCGATTTTGCTAATTCTTCTCCAAAAATTTCAACAACTTCTCTTACTTGTCTTGTGGTGATTTCTCATCTTAATCTTCATAGCTTTATAACTATTGGAGTGAAGGAGTGTTGAATATTTAGAGGAATATTAGAAGGCACCATTCACCCCCCGCACACACACACACATTGCATATTCGATCTTTCAACAACAAACTTATCTTAGTACAACCCCCATTCCCAAATCCCTTCTAATTTCCATCAATGTTAACAAAAAAAAAAGGACTACAGAATTTCCCATCCTTAGACCCATCTATTCCCGTGAAGCAAATGCCACCTTTTACAACGTTATTCTAACTGGAAGAAAATGTAAGCAACTAATGACACATAAACAACTTTATCAATCCAAGGTTAGTCCCAAAATCAACAAAAATGTACCCAAAAATCTCTGTACTAGCATGATTCTTACTTCTAAGTAGATGACAACAAAAAAGGCACCATGGAAAGGCCTAACTTCAGAACGTCTTCAGGTGACACAGGGCACTAAATTCAACATTTTCTAAACACAGGAATTGTCTCAAAATCATCAAAATTGTATGCAAAATTGGTACGGTAACTAGCATAACAGTCCTTGTGAGTTGGTGAGAACACAAGTCCCGACAGAAAAAGTCCTAAACCTTTACCACCGCAAGCAACATCAGGCACTAAGTTCCACAACTCCTAATTAATCGCTAAGCACTGCCATCCTTGCGAATTGCAAGCTTTATGATAACGATGCCGAGATTTAGGCTTCAATCTGTACCTGCTGGAAGCTCTTGACGGTCTTGCCGATGTTGCGCCCGATCTCGGGCAGCTGCTTGGGCCCGAACACCAGCGCCGCGACGCCGGCGATGACGACGAGCTCCGGCACTCCGAGCCCGAACAGGCACTTGCACCCGAGCGCTCCGCCCCCGCGCCCGCGCGCCTCGGCCGCGCGGCCACCGCCGCGGACGCCGCCGCCGCCAGCCCGCCGCCCGCCACGAAGGAGGACGCCCTCGATGAGAGCCCGGCGGCGGCGAGGTGCGCCCCGTTCGCCGTCGCTCTCGCTGCGGTGGCCGGTGGCCGCGCTAGGGAGGAGGAGTAGGTCGTGACTGGAGCAATCCCCATGGCTGCCGCTGCTGCTGCTTGCCCTTGGTGGAGCGCAGTGGGAGGAAATGGTAGTCGCGGATATTTTCGATGGGATAGGCGTTTCATGGTTAAGGCATGTTTCTCTCGTGTTATCTGCAAAGGATTAGTGGGCCGGTCCATGAACACGCTAATCGCATAATGAAATGCAAACTGGGTCGGCCCATCAAATATGCCAAGACTTGACCAATCCATAATGGGCTTTTGGAATAATCTGGGCTTCTGTCCATCTTTGCATGGCATTGTAACGGTAAGCATGCGCATACGCAATAGTAACTAGTAACGAGCATCACTGATTCACTGTGTTTATCGCTAATTTGGTCCAACGCTGAGAGAGTTGAATTTGAATTTTACAAAAGTTTTAAAAATTTAGATTTTAGATTTTCTGTATGTTGAGGGCGGTCCGGCCGACCATGATTGACGATCGGACTGTCAGTGTGGCGTGACTAAAATCTAGTTAGAGGATGCCTTTTTTTCCAGACAGTATGCTTTAGAATTGGACATGTGCAGTCTGATCAGCCGTTGTTGGCGGTTGGACCAGAATCATGTTGGGTGGTGTGATCGGTATTGAAGATACTATCACACCAGTGAAATAGTCAGACCGACTGTTGGTTGGTAGTCTGACCGGTGCGGGCCAACTGTTATAGGATGTGTGGTCAGACATGTGGGTGTGACCAGAGAACAGTAAAAATGGTTTTGAGTATGATAAGTGAGTGTACCATATGGGTGTCATTGGGTGGTTGTGTGGTGTTATATGATACATGATTTTAACTAACGTGAGTCAAATACGTGGAACTTATGCTTGAGATAGTTGCTCTTTGGATGTGTAGGTAACTTGAAGAACTTTAACGGTCGACAACAATGGATCAGGACTACACGGGGGAGCTAAGGTTCGAGTGGTTGTGTAAGTTCGGGTGAGGGTATGTGGCTCAAGCAGGAAGTACAGAGATGATAAGAATTATGAAGAGGTGAGTTGGTGCATGTGTTACGTCAAGTGACAAGGCTGGTGCACGGAGAGACGGTTTGGGGGAGACTAAATGCATGAAGACGTGATGACTAGCCATTGAGCACTGCAAATTACGTGTGAAAGCATGTGGAGACACTTTAGGGTGAAGGTGAAGACGGAGCTAAGGGAAGGTGCTCGGAAGTTTCGTCGAAGGTATTTTGATAGTTGGCCAAATACTAGGTTGGTGCTTTAATCAAAACCATGGCACGAGCAAGTGCAAAGGACAAGTGGTTTATGTTAAGAAGAGCTAAAATTGTCAAGTGGATCAATCGCTAAGGTGTTAACGGGTTGAGCCTTCTAAACACTCTGAGAAACATGCGCGGGTGTGTAAAACCTGTGTTAGTGGGGTTAACGGGTTTCCCTAGTATCTTAATGGATTGGACCCATTAGAGTTATTGCTGGTTACTAAAGGGGAGGATGATGAGGTGGTAGATCGAAGGATTCTAGAGTTTAGATTTTTATTCTACTACCTTGTCTCTTTTCATGATTGTGAGAGAGAAAAATTGAGAGAGAGAAAGTGGTGCTTTGGTTGTACCTTATAATCATCTATGAGTATGTAAACTTCATTCTTCACTGAAAACATATCAAATTTTTGTCTCAATCATGTTCTTATTTGCATTTTTGTTTGGTTTTACTTGTTAACTCTTTTAAAATATTCGTGAGTAGGCATGATACTTATTCTAACCACAACTGAACTCCTGATCTGTTGCAGGACGTACGACAACCCTATTCCCAAAAATGGGGCAGTTACAAAATTGTATCAGAGCATACTTGACCGTAGATTGTAACACTAGGTAAAGATTTGGTTGCGATAAGAATACAAGTTTTATAAAACACTATTTTTAAATAGAAAAGAATTTTAAAAATCATAAGTATATTATTGTTGTTTTTTATCTCATGTCTCTTAAGACCCTAATCAAGGTGTGTGTGAAGTTCTATCTCATTTGGCTATGGATTTTAGGAGTTACATCAAAAGTGGTTTGGACTTAGACTGATTTCCCGTTTTAGGAACAGATAAACATTCTGACCGCTCCTAAGCCCAGTCAGACCACCAGGTCTATGCCAGTAGACCGTCCACCAGTCAGATCGCACCCCTATATCGGTCAGACTAGTGAGGTGCTGAAAGTTGTCCCTCTTGGTGTTTGAAATTGTTGCTTTGTTTCTAGGCTTTTAATTCTAATATTTATAGCTATGTAGGTGCTGGAGTGAAGAGTTAGCGAATATTTGGGGAAATTTGTGTGACACTATACATCCCTTCCTCGTCAATTGCTATTGCAATCCTACAAAAAGTTATTGGCCACATTCAAAAAACACCCAATATATATACACCTCCATCCTACAAAAGAATTCCTTCTCTTTTACAAACACCCCCTTCAACTTCTCACAATCCTCGCCCTAGGCAACATCACCACCGCCGCTCACCCGCTCAGTTGTCCCCATCTCCTCCCACGTCATTCATGTCGTCACCGCTCTCTCCTCCCCATCCTCTCCCATGCCGCCATCGCTTGCTCTCTAGCCTCACACTCCCATGATAATATTTCAAACGACTCTAGCATCATTGTTAAGCAATTTCATGGCAGGACTGTTGGAAATGTGGACAATATTTTAATTCCAAATTTTACTAGGAGACAAACACAATAAACTAGTGATGCAAAGCTTACTACTAACAGTAGGCTACTCATCATATTTCATAATATACTCAAGAAAATACAGTAACAAAGTCGAACGTGCGCGCGAACGACTTACTTTTTCGCCTGATGAAGAACAGGAAGCCGTGCAAGCTTGATGCAGTGCAGAACGCAGATGATGCAGTGCAATAAGCGGTCGCGCAGATGCGCTGCACGAAACCTTATTGTCGCCCCGTGCAGGTACTCTTTGCGGTAATGATTCGGAGATAGCCGCTCTCCCTCCTTCCAGGTGCACGCCAGGAAGAAAGATCGATGAGGTTCAGACGGCACAGCACAACAGCAGAAAGTAGAGGAAGAATGAAGGTGCAAAATTCTCTCTTTTTTCCTGTACGTCTCCAGGCCCTTTTAAGGGTGCTACAGTTACTACTCACTAGTAACTGTTGCGTTTTAAACAGAACTATGCACTGATAACTGCCTCATCAAATCACAAATTAAGCAGTGCGTGCGCGCGTGTGTGACTAGCCACAACCCTCTTCATACCATCTCTATCCATATTCAAGGAGTGATGAGGACTCCACCTTATAAATCTGTCTTTCTTCTTGTTTTAGTAATATGGTACTAAATCATACATGCTTTGGAATTAAGAAAATATGCCATAAAAAATGGGTCAATTTCTAACAATGACTGCCCCGGTGGCATCTCCGACACGTTGTCTTCCCTTGGTGATGATTGTTCGTGGAGGAAAAGATAAGAGGCCATAAGGAAGGTACGTACGGTGATGCGTGGCTTCGATCGATTCCTTCAACTGCTTATACAATATAATTCTCTTTTTGATCTGCCTGATTTTCCTTTCCTCAATCTTTGATCGAACGAATGAATTCTTGTTCCATCTGCCTGTGTGATATGCCAAGATATGATGTTCGTACGTACGTTAGATGATTCGTGTTACAGGCTTCCAGTGCAGTCGCAGGACGGCAAGTCCCTTCATCCACACATGCATGCCGTGCTCTCTCTCTCTCTCTCTATTGATCGATCCCCAAATTAATTGTATCAACAACTCGATAGTTACACACGCTTCCCTAATTAATGTCTGTTCAGCGTCTCGAAGCTTTCAAGAAGGCTGGTGCTCCTCCAGTTTACGATGATGATGACAGCGACGACGACGGCGACAACGAAGATGACGATGACGATCGACGAGGAGGAAGAAGCTGCAGGAGAGATGGGGAAGCTGCTGGGTGACGAAAAGAAACCTGCTAGTGCCGCGCAACTCCCAAGTCCCTATTGAAGGTGAGCGGGAACGCAGGATCAAATAGCATGAGACACGAGGGCTCAGGGTAGCAGTGTAGCACTGCCAAATTTGTCAAGTTTGCTTCTGCAAGAACGTCTATTTTCGTCTCCCTTGTATTTGTGAAGTACTATTTTTATGTTTGTTCGATACAGTGCACTCCCTTTAATTTGCATTTGTTGTCTCTAGCATAGCGCAGGAAATGTATGTCTATATCTGGCTCAATTTCGTAGGGCCTAGGTTCATACCTAAATTTCCCGCTTTGATGAGTTAAGTTGACATCACTATAGTGCGTTACGTGGCCTATTTGCAATTCGCTTAAGACAATGCTAGCTGCACTCATCGCTGAGGCCGAGCTTGAGCACCATTCCATGGAGCGCGGCGCCATCATCAGCGCAGCCGAGCCGCGCGTACGCCACGAGCAGAGACGGTAACGTGCGCCGCTCCTGGGCGACCGGAGCAGTTTAAGGAACAGCGCCATGGCTGTGGGACGGCGATGGGTCCCCTGGCGAGGCCGGGCTTGATGAGCGCGGCGTGGAGCTGGCGCAGGTGCGCCATTGAGGCGTGTCAAAATAGATGGACAGAGGAAGAGAAGAGAAATGCTCGGCTAAGCCTCAACGATGGAGGCGCTTCTATTTATATCTGAAGAGTGTCGGACGGTGAACAGTCAACTGAAAACCCGAGATTACAACGCACAGCGCACACAACTGCTAACCAACAGAGTACAGACTGAAGAATAGAAAGTTAACAAACAAAATCTTCTATACAGCAGAATATAACACCCTCCCTCAATCTTAACTAGGCATAGCCACATTAAGATTGTGTCGAAGGCAATCATGTTGCAGCCAGGTGAGATACGCCGGATTAGGAGCGGTGATTGCTTGCCCCCATCTGTTGTCATCGTGACAACCTTGTCTGGGCAAGGATTCAAGCCGTAGATGTACCCGAGAAGCTGCTGGCTGTGAAGATAGGGCAAGAATTGCGCCTTCCAGAGGAGATAATTCTCCCGCGTCAACTTGAGATTTGACAAATGGCTGAAGGAGGGAGTCAACAGAATGCCTGATGAATTGGCTGCAGCCTGCAGGTACAATCAAAGAAGAAAGGTTTGCTGCAGAGCCAGCCATGACATTGTGTTGTGGATTGGATTAGAGAGGCCCTGATACCATGTCAAAATAGATGGACAAAGGAAGATAAGAGAAATGCTCAGCTAATCCTCATCGTACGATGGAGGCACTTCTGTTTATATCTGAAGAGTGCCGGACGGTAAACAGTCAACCAAAAACCCGGGATTACAACGCACAGCGCACACAGCCGCTAACAAACAGAGTACAGACTGAAGACTAGAACGTTGGCAAACTTGTAACAAGGTAACAAGCAAGATACAAGCAAAATCTTCTATACAACAGAATATATACTCTAACAAGACACACTGCGTGTGGAGGAGGGTGGAAGGCGGGTGGGCAGCGACGAAGGCGAAGGGAGGGGACGAGACGGGTGGAGGAGGAAGTGGAGGAAGCGCACGTGTGCAACGGCGCCATTGCCATCCTCTGTTCCTTGGAGGAGTTGCTCTGCTTGGGTTTTTGGCTGCGGTTTTGGTGCCTGTATGTGTGCCATGGTTTTCTTCTGGATAAGGTCACTTCACTTGTGGCCTATCAGTGAGAAAGAATCTAGTGCTTACGATTGAACTCGGCGAAGCGGATTGGGCTTTTTAGGCCAGTGTAGTAGGATCGGGGGGAAAAACAAGATATTTCATGTTTCAATCGCCACAGAAAATAGCAAATGTTCTTTTACACCCATGTCTTCTAAAATAATAAGCCGGTGGTCATCGTTCAACAATGATTTTCACATGAATCAACAACATGCTAACTAACTGAAAATGAATAGAACTAGCCTCACAGGCAAATCAGATATAATGATCCCATATTTCAACAACAGAAAGACGGCTAAATAAACTGCAATGTACAGGAATTCAATACAAAGAACTAGTTGAAGAACAAAGCTGTAGTCAACTATCAATGTTGGTTTTGTATTCCACGTACAGTTCTCTTCTCAATTCTCATACCACTCCTTCAACAGAGCTTGTTAACAGCCTCAATCCAGGAAAATAACCCCCTCCTCCCCTTAAATGAATACTTCACAGCAACCATTGCCTCTTGTTCTTTGGTGTTTTCTCTGAGTTTCTTGCTAAGGATCACAAAAACCAGCATTTGCATCTACGCAGATCTTGCGGACCTTCAAACCACCTATCCCAAGACTGGTAAGCAGGGCCAGTAGTTCTGCAGTAACAGGGAAAAAAAGGCGTAAGACTATGAGATAGAGATATTTGGATAAAAACGACAGAAGGATGTTTCTGTGGTTACACTGGAAGTAGAGGGTCTGCTTTGTTTTCAATTGTTACAAGAAATCTGGTAAAAGTTAATAATGCAGTCAGTCTCCATTCTCCAACAATAAACCACAATACAGATGTTTTTTAAGCAGTAACACCACAGCGTACTAAACTAATAATGGAATTCAAGTTTCCTTCTGACACGTACTCTTGCAATGCTGCTGATACCTTATCTGTTTTCTCAAGCTCTTCAAGTTCCTCCTGCATGCAGTCACATTGAAAACATTACTGATTTGGGAGGGGAAGGAAGACCAGAATTTAAGGGAGTACCAATTATTTGCCCAGCAATGCTATACACACTAACTTTTTTATAGTACATGTTTACAACACTTGGATGGTGTAGATCAAGGGTAGTTGGTGTAGATCATGGGTAGGATTGGGTGTTGAGAGTCATCAAAGGTTGAGATCATTTTGAAGTATGCATGTACTACAAAATCTGTAGTGTGTGAAGTATTTTCCTTATTTGCCACTCGCTGTGTCGTGGACATGTGGCCTGCATGTCGGTGAGACAATGGGGTAGCAAATCCTGAACTTTCGCAATTTTCAAAAAGAAAAAGGATATACTTGCCGGTTGTATAATTCTAGATTTTAAGGAAAAAAACAAGTCTCTGACAGATCTACAGATAATGATGTTCAGAACAAAAGGTGAACAAATCTAGTCCATCTATAGCACCCCTATTGAGAAATTTAATATGATTTCACTTGGCAACTTGTTCTTTATTCTGCTATGCAAGTAGCTTTATTTGTTTGCATCTCTACAATGTGCAGCTAATGGATAAGCTGGACAGTTAGAAATAGGTGAAAACGGATCGGATAGTGTTCAAACCATATTCGCATTCATATTTTTTTCTCGGATTCAAATACGAATCGGACAAACGTCAGATACGAATAAGGACCAGACAAATGTCGGATATGAATTTGGATCAGATTAGACTCAAAATCGGATCAGATTCGACTATTTTTTGGATTCCAATAATTATTTGTGGCCTCTCCTATTTAAAACATGACACCGAATTGTTTTAACATTTGAGAATTGATAAATTGCTGACTCTTAACATATAACTACGAATTAGATATTGACAACAACAAATAAATGATTCATTTCATGTATTTGTATAATATAGCTTCTGAGGACAGCTTTATATCCTATATCACAGTGAAGTTTAACAAATTGACACCGGTTTTATAGTAATATTTATACCCCTTTTCCTCTAGTTTATCACGTAATCACTAATCATTGATATCATTTTGCCACTAATCCTAACTAATTCTAGATATATTGTAGATAAATTGGTTATAAACATATTAAATTTGGCGAAAAAGAACATGCAAAAAACTTTATTAGGGGATGTGCCAAAATGAAAAATATTAAATACCAAATTAGAGTCCACCATGACAACGGGCTCATCAAGATGATTGAAATGTATATATAATATGCCTAATTTGGAGGTCAAATACAAAAGGTATGTATTAGCTAGCTGCTGCTATTATATCTGCCAAATCCAGACATTATCCGGATATCCGACTCTAAATCTGGATTTTATTCGGATATCCGGCTCCGAATCCGCGTCAGGCCATACCGGATTCGCATCCGACATCGGGACTTCGTCAGTTCAACATTTGAATTCGAATAGATAATCCAACCGAATTCAGATCCGTTTTCACCCCTAGTTAGAAATAAATTTGTCACAAGTGAAGCATCCTCTTTTATTTGTACACAAAGACAGCAAAAGTTTGGCCACGCGTTCCATGGTTCCACTGTAATCCACTCTTATTCACAATGCAATGGCAACAACCTAAAACAACAAATTATGTATTGGTTTAATAGAAATGACAAATTATCATGATTTAGCAATAAAAAAGGTAGTTCTACATGATTAACACTCTTGGGATCCTAACAAGTGAATCTGATAGTACTATTAATTGTAGTTACTAGGTGATAAACTCTCATGATGCCTTGCTAGTTTTACTGACTAGGTACATGAGTGACTCCGTTAGGTAGGGTAAACTAAACACTACAGAAGTACAAAGGTCAATATGCCATGTGACAGATCTGATGTTGTTGATAGAAAAAAAAACTGCCTCCAGTGGGAGCAGGAATGAGACCATGCAACCGGCAAACACTCATCTTGAAAAATCATGCTCCTTGTCCTCAAAATCTAGATTATCCAAAGGGATAGATCACATGATGATATTCATCTGTCCTCGTAAGAACTTTACTGAATAAGAATTTTGAGTGATGCAAGGAATCCATCATTACTTCTAACTTGAGATTGATGATACTTAACGTATGAAGTTTAGATAGTTTGATAACGAAACTGCTTGCAAGCTATAGACAGATTTGATTAAATGTTAGCTAATAACTCACAGAACATACAATATATGTTTATCTGTTGATAGAGCAAGGGTATCTTCAAACTGTCAAGGTATCCTATATAGTATATAGTTATCATGTTTTGAAAGGGGTGGCAATGTTACCATGTTCCTTGCGCGTTGCAACTTGCAAGGTACGTGAAAAACATCAGTAAAACTGTCAAAGAACGAAAGGTAACTATTTCAAGGGAAATTAGCCAATTTGGTTTGTTGTAAGAACTGCCAAAGAACGTTGTCAATGGGATAACTGATGTCAAAGTTTACATTGGTACTTTCAGATAGCACTAGTTAAGCAGTTTCCCAGTTATATGACTGTACATCGTTGAATCAACATACCAAGTTGCCACCTAAACTTACGACCATCCAGAATGTCATGCTAAGGCATTAATTGAGCAGGCTTTATTATAGTAATCATTTGACTTATTATTTAGTTAATCCTAATTGTTATAAAGATATAGTACTTCAGAGAATTCTTCTGTTTCAGTAATCACTTTTATCCAACACTGATATCTCCCTCCAATTACTATCAAAAGGTTGGATCACACAAATTATAAAACATGGTTTGCCATGTGTACAGGTCCCCCAGGAAGGGGCATCAGCGCAATCAATAGTACTGTCTGCCCAATCATTTGATCCAGCAGAATTTTGCCTTTTTTTCAAGCATAGAAACTGCAGAAACCCATAAACTAAAAATAGTCGGACAGAAGAGCTATGTTTTTTTTTGTCCCCATCAGATAAAGGCCCACAAAAGGGTAGTACGGGAATTGAATCTTTGCCGCAAGAAAATGTGCAGCAGGAGTGCAGGACCAGGCAGCAAAGAAAAACACACCGAACATGCACATGCGCTTGACCACTTCCCCCCACCCACCCCATCCCCCCACCCCATGGGAAACAAGAAAGTTGCGATGCAAAGAGGGACGAACACGCAAGAAAGAACCTGGGAGGATAGCCATGACAAAGGTTTCTTGATAAATGATAAGGGATGCACCTTGGGAATTATCAGACATGTTGCAGCTAGTTTATATGCTTGAAACGTTGTGCTAAAACGCTACAAGTTTTCACCAATTTGGAGGGGAAATGCTGCTGCCTGCCACTGCATTTCGGAAAGAGAATTACCCTATTGTTCTCCATTACGCCGGTTCACACCACGAATCCTCTAAAAGAAGTCGTTAAAGGCCTAAAGAAATCTCTTTTTTTGTTTTGTTCTTTCCGAGGACAAAGAAACAAAGAAATTCGGGAAGAAGATAACCAAAAAAAGGAGGAGGAGCTAGGCAGACCTCGAGGAAGCGCGCTTCTTGCTCGAGCTTCTTGAGCTCGGCCTGGATCCGGTGCCGGCCCCGCGTGTCCCCTGCATCCCCTCCTTCGCCGCGGCCAACCTGCATCGCCGTCCGACGAGTGGCGCCCGAAGGGGAGGGGCCTCGCGTCCGCGCTCTACGACGACGGCGGAGAGGAGAGGATGGGTGTGATCCGGTGACCGGTGGGGCGGACGCACGCACGCACGAACAGATGCGCAGCAAAGAGCAAACGAAGAGAAGGACGAACTGTTACGAAGTGCGGATGGCGAAAAGGTTTTTTTTGGGTTGGTTCGGGAGCACTCATGCTTAGACTTCGGTTCGTGTGTGTGTGTGTTTTTGTTTGGTTTGGGAGCGCTCGTATGGTTAGATTTTGGTACTGTTTTTTTAGTTTTTTTTCCTACTTTTAACTTTTTACGGTACCTAACTTTTAAATTAAGTATTCTTTTAAGATAAAATTTATTGATTAATTGTAATAATATTATACCGACTTCATCTATATCGGCAAAAACTGCATGGGAGTTTCTGTTATTCTGTAATCTCTCATACAAATAGTCAAAAGTCATAAGCCGCAGCCAAAACCTATAAGCCTCAACCAAAAAAAATAGGTCCTTTGTTTTTTATTACTATAATAATTAGCTTTTAAACAATGTGTTTTAAGATATGATCTACATAAAAATTATAGTAGATACTATACCGAATTCAGCAGTACCGATTAAAATCACATATGACTATTTCCCTCTGCATACTAGTTCTCGTGAACAGCCAAATTTCAAAAACCATAGCTAAAAGTCAAAACCACAGCCCAAAAAACTCATATGGTTTGTTGTGACCAAATTGTGGACAGAAGAAGGGCCGAAGGGGGTAGGTGACCAATAATGGAGATGTAATGGTGGGTGGCAAACTGTTCATACATGTGCCACTGTTGTAATGTTTTTTTAATTTTGACCTTTTAGTACTTTTTTTTACAGAAATAGACCTCTTTCCGAGCTCAAAAGACGCGGCATGCGACATATGTCACTTGCCACGCCGCCACAGCTTGGCAGGACAACAAGCAAGTTGGTGCAGATCTACGCTTCTAACAGAGCTGTGCATGCTGACGGAAGCGAGACATGGAGGTTGAGGGCGTGCGTTAGCCGCACGGTGCGCTGAGTTGTGGCGGCTGTAACAGTCAGTGGAGCGGTTGGCTGCGCAGGCGACGCAACGACGGCCACTGGTGAAACGACACGTGAGTCGAGCTATCCAGGGCCTGGTGTGAATGGAGGGGAAAGCTGCGGCGCGAGCGGCAGGCAGAGGCGGTGCACGTGGTCGAGGTGCGACAGAAAACAGAGGCGGCTTTTCGGAAGACGCCGAAGAGGGAGGGAAGCAGCTGGCCAAAAGTGGAAGGCGGGAACTCAAAGGATTTAGCCAAATTGGGAAGGAAAATCGAAATCAAAAGAAATTCAAAAAATTTCAAAACTTTGAAAAATTTTGGGTTGTTGGAAGATCGATCGCACACATGCATGTTCCCCTTTCTTTCTCCTCTTGTCCCCTCCTTCACCCCCTGCTATGGCTTCTAGCTTCATCAACGCCCTCTTCAAATAATACGCTTCCATTGCTCGTCAATCGTCATCGCTCATCTTCTCTTTCATGGCCCAACCATATCGGGATACGTTGAAAGACTACGGGAATAACCAAGTTCATAGTTGAACGAGTGAAACTGGCACAGAATCTAATGAAGTCGTAGAGGTTGTTACGAATATCCGAGGGTGGCATCATTAGGTTATCTCCAATGATGGCCACCTGAGTCATCTTTATCCCAAAAAAATCATAGTAATAAATTGGATATCGGTGAAAATGATACAGATAGTTAGGAAAATGGTTTTAAAAAATTATTAGAGCTATTGTCTTTAGAGTCCTCTAAGTGAGGTGAAGTTTTTAGAGACAACTCTAATAGATGCCAATTGACCTATATCATGTATTACCGTTGTCATTACCCTAATGTTTTTTTTTTACAGTTTTCGTTATTTTGCCGTTACCGAAAAACTCGAGCTCAATGTAAAAAAAACTCCGGTATATATGTTCACATGGATGGAGTGGAGGAAATAGCACTGAGAAGGTTATGGGTGAGTTATTTTGAGCTGTAGCTTATGGCTTTTAAATTATGGTTATTCGCATGAGAGTACGGAGAGAGACATCTGTGTGTGATTTTAGTTGATATAGATTAATTTGGTATAGTGTCTACTACAATCAATTTGTAGATTCTATTTTAAAAAATACATTATTTAAAAACTAGTTATTGTAACGTAAACCAAAAGTCACAAACAATGAGACCAAAAGAACCCGTCTATCTTTAGTTGTTCCTAGGCTCGAAGGGCCGCTCCCTCGCCAATTCACCACGACCATTGCATCATTATCCATTTCTAGCATAGAAGTGGACGAGAGCGTCCGCAAATTAATGATTTGACTCGTTATCTGCAAACTAAATGCAGATTTGAGTATCATCTAATACAACCTACAAAACATTATGCATCTTTATCTTTTAGGGTAAAATGATTTGTCTTGACACACGTCTTTATCTCTCAAAAATTTAACAATGATTGCTAAGCATATCATCATCCAAGCAACTAGTCCAATATTTCAGCAAAGCTTTGGTAAGCATGCCTTTATCAACTCATATGTTGTGCATCATGATTTCTGCCTCATCTGAGAAGACCTGAATTTGAGAATATTTTTCATATAAAGTTCTCATAGCACCAACTAATCATAGAGCTCTCAACTCAATCCTAAAAATTGGTATTAAAGTTTGGGAGATTGGATCATATACCCTCCCTTTAGTTGGGAAATTGAGGATTTATCCTCCACATCTCAATGACACGTGGAGTCATCATAAGTCACTGACACATGGGCCAGGAGGATAAATCCTCAATTTCCATCTAAATGGAGGGTATATGATCAATTTTTTCGTAAAGTTTTTGTTAGTACTTAGTACATAGGTCACAAATTGTAGATTGAAAAATGTGTTCGTATCATATAGATAATGTGATTATATATAAACTGACCTAACCAGCTAACTGTTCCACCATCCCACCTTATGTTCAATTACTAGTGTTTGTTAATTATGGTAAAGCTACTATCGAATGCACATCAAATTATTATCTGTAATGCATAAACTTACTTACAGTTATCGCTATAAAACTGACAGTAATTTCACTAATACACTATAGTAATTTTATATGATATGATTTTCACAGCGTCAAAATATATTCAACATTTGTTCTGTTAAACTCGTAATTTCAAATACAATAATGAAAACGGATCATAGATTGAATTTTGGTGAAAGAGTTATTGTATTTTTAGCTTGTAAACAAGATAAAAAAAATCATAAATCAAGTGCATTTATTATCTTCTCTCTCCTACTGTATGCACGCATGCAAGTCAAGTTACAACCCGCTGTGAGAAAAGTTATAACCTGTTGTGAGAAAAGTTACCACCAGTTGTGTACTATGAGCATTCGACAATAACTTCGGTTACTTGACTTACATATATATATGTGTGTATCCGTATATATGTGTATATCTGTATGTATACATTTGTGTATATGTATGTATATATGTGTGTGTGCGCGCGCATCTGTGTGTGTATATATGCGTATATGTATGTATGTATTTGTGTGTGTGTAGCAGCGCCCATGCCTCGCATTAGCACATATGATTGATTGCCAATCAAAAGAATGTTTTGTTTTTAATTTATTTACCCCAGGAATGGACACAATGATCGAGCAAATTTCACAATATGTGTTGTGTATGAGGTGCATGTTAGCTGTTTGTTGGGGGAGTGGTCCCTTTAGTCCATCATATATTCATATATGGGCGATAGACTTAAACGTATATATAAGCAAATGATAGATTCAGTTAGTGCATAGCAAAAAAAAAGTCATGTATATCTCTATTATTAAACCCCTCAAGGAAGATATTTATGTGAAGATCCTTTCTATAGCTATAAATATAATCTATATGACACCATAGAGGTGTAGAGAGAATTTAAAAGAGAAATTGTTTTACCATCAAGCATAACCATATTTATTCTACTCCTATTTTCATACTCAAATCTTAGTCTTCGGACATCCCTCTCAGACCTTCCGAAGCTCCGCTATCTACAGTTTGACACCTAAACACAGCGCTGCTAAAATTATTCGAGGGACAGCCTTGCCGGCATCCGACCATAAACAACATCTTCATGATTCGATAGTAGCCGCAGAGGAAACGACAATACACAAGAAGGTGGCTCTTCTCTTTGTCTTGTGTTTGTAGCATCATCGACCGATCTACTTTATTTGTTCCCTATTTTTTTTTAATTTTGTGTGTGTTTTGTACGCCATGTACGTCCACCAGGAGATAATTGTGCAAGGGAATGTCTATGAGAAGGTGCATGGCTTAACCATTGACCTTGTGATTTGCACTCGCCTGGAATTTTATTTATCCATAGCCATAGCCTCCGCAATTCTACCTTGTACATTTTTTTTATAAAAAAAACGGGCTAAGCGTAGATAAGCCTAAACTTTTGGGCCAATCTTACGGTAGCAGGCGGGCCCAATAACTTCTTGGGCTGACCCAAATTATTCTGTTCATGCTACATATAAGAATACGGGGCCGAATTTACGTTGGGCCGCTATGGGCTGGGCTTTATGGATAGGATTCTCTGGGTTAGATGGATCCACGATGCTTTTATCTAGGATTGATGTCCTTGTGTATATACCTTTTCTATTGTGAATCTCGAGGCAGATCGGTGGCTCTTTTACGGCTTTTGTTGCGAGCTTTAGGGTGTGTTTGGTTGAGCTGTGGCTTCTGAAAAAGCTGCTGTGAGTTGTGAGCTGTGGAAAAGCTGTTGTAGGTTGTGGGTTATGGAAAAGCTGTAAGCTGTTTGGTTCAAATAAGTATAAAACTTACCTCCTATCTCTATTTTCCTTGAAATAACTGTGAAACAACTCTCTATTTTCACCATTTCAAAAAGCAGAAAGCCAAAAGCCAAAAGCAGGGTCCAAGGTGCTTTCAAAACTGTACTATCCAAAAGTAGCTGCTTCTGTTTTCCACCCATTTGGTTGGCTTTTGGCTTTTTAGAAGCAAAAGCAGCTCCCAAAAGCTCAACCAAAGGCACCCTTAATGCACGTTGGTTCTTGCTGTGTGGTTGTTTCCCGGCTCGAAGCAGAACTCCCAAGCACGGCAAAAGGCCTTGCTCGATCGCCTTTGCTCAAAGAAAGTGGTGTACACCTGGGATCGATATTGAAATGCTGCCTCAGGACATCTCGACGGCGACCAGCGTACGGGGATGGAATTTCCAAACTGCACGAAAAGCGGTCGCCGTTGAGCCGTCCCGGCCGGCCATCATACGGTCTCCCTCTCTCCTGTCTCTCGAGCACAGCACGGCACAATGATGCTCAAGTACCGAGCCCATTAATTCATGCATCCATCATGACAAAATGAAAGGAATGTAACAATAGTACACATTGTTTTCTCATGGCTTTACTTCACATCAGTGATATTCAGTTGTTGTGTCGTACTGTATAAATTTGGACTCGCAAAGATACCCAAGAAATTCGTGTACGAGGGGCAGCTGGAAGAAGCAGCCTCTTGGCTTGGCATAGAACATATACAGGGTTGTCATCGACCAGTGGATCGCTCGAGCTCGATCGAATAGCCGATAGGTGCTAGCTTGGATCGGATCGGTCATGCTTGGCAACTCACATGTGATTTGCAGGCGTATATCAATGTATTATTACATGATAGACTCCAATGAGTTTGAGCATGATTCGAATAGGATCGATAATAATGTAGTAGTATACTGTGGTAAATACGTGCACAATCAAGTCTAATGGAGTCGAGCTTGAGCCAAAGGTCATGTTCTTTTTAGTTTCTAAAAGCTGTTTTTTAGTTTTTTCATAGTAGCTGGCTTTTAAACGAGGTATCTTTTAAAAATATAGCCTACTAGTTAATTGTAGTATATATTGTACCGACTTCATTTATATTTGCAAAAATCGCAAGTGCGTTTCTGTTACTCCGTAATCTCTCACACGAACAGTCAAAAAGTCACAAACCACAGTCAAAAGCCATAAGTCACATCCAAAAAGAACAGACCCTTTAGCTCGGCTCGATTTGAGCTCAAGTCACTCCAGCTGGAGCAGCTCGTCGCGCAAAAGGGGCAAGATTCTCGTTCCGGCAACCAAGGTTTCAAGTAGTGTTCGTGATCATTGAGCTGTTCTTTTTTTCTTGTCAAAGACAGGAGATGCGTGTCCTTTTGCACTGGATCAATTCACCCATCCAGGTTCCATAAACTTGGCATTGCGCGCCTCGGATACGGCAGTCCCGGTAGCTTGCAAAGCTGAAAAAAAAAAGAGATATCTTTAGCTCACCAATCTCGAGAATGGAAAAGAACGTCACATTGTTCCATTGTCACATCCTCACATGTCCCTGATAATTAAGCTGCTGTGAGCAGCTTCATGCACTGAGTTTAAACTCAAGTAAAATGGGTTTGAGATGATTAGTTACTTGATAAACAGCTGGGATGCAGATTCTAGATCAGAATGTTCCAAGTTTTTATTTTTCAATGAGCAAAGAACTCCCTTCATACTGCATCACATTTTTTTTTTGCTCTAAAAAAACTGCATCACATGTTTTCGTCCAAAAAAAAAAGAACTTCATTGGATGTTGATTGTTCAAGAAGCAAATCATTTGAAAACGAAACACCTACAAATGACAAATAATGAATATTTTGCAAGTACTTTTATGGCTCGATGTGGTCCTCTGAACCAAACTGCTCAACATTAAAGATTAAGGTGGTCCTGAATCACATGCAATTGCAATTTGCATGCTGCATCCTCCTATAGTTGAAGGGAGTGTGATCCTAACTCCAGAGAAAACAGACAAAACAATGGGGTACAATCTTCACCAACAAATCGTCTGCATCCAGAGCAGAGAAGGGCCCCAGGGAATTCATGAGGCAACAGTTTTACTGGGCCCTGATCTCAGCTAGGCAAGCGGGGCAGATGATGTTGAAGGAACAGAAACAGCCTTTGCTTTCAGTCAAAGATTCTAAACCGCAACAGTACCACTGTGAGCACATCACTGGACTCTTTTTCAGAACTAAGAGTGGTTAAGGAACAATCAAAGAGTACCAACTAAGATAACCGCCTCAGCTCTTCTATCCTGTACAAGCAGTTAGCTAGATCAATGAAAACCAAACTCATACAGCATAAGCTCCCATTTGAAAGAGAGACAAAGTTAGATTAATGCTTTACCAAACAGTAAAGATGCATACACAAAACATTCAGGAATGGAATAAACAGATGCTTTACAAAATACTAACAGAACAAAGCACTTACCTTTTTCCAGTCACTGCTCCAGATAGATGTCTGTATAGCCACACCCCAAACGAGAGAAAAGAAGCAAAATTTACAGGAGACAGAACAAAAGGGTAAGAAACCAGGGAGGAAAGAGCACAGAGAGCACGCCCTTCGGCTCACTACTCCCCCTTTTCTTCTTAGTACGAGGGACGGAACCCCATGCATTGCATTCCCCACATGCACACAAACACACCGCCTTTAATTTAATTCCTGCCCTAACAACAACAACAACGACAACAGGGTCCGAGCTACATAATTCCTGTGGGACAGGCCCCATTGCCCGTGCTGTTCTGTTGCCTTCATCTCACATCTACAGCCTAGCAAACAGACGGCTCGGGCGTCGGCAGGTTGGTGCGGGCTGGCTAGTCACACGGAGCGCCTCTGCTCACCGGCAATGCTGAGGAGGCGCGCCACACCATTCGTCCACATTTCGTACTCCCTCTGGCTGGTGCACTCGAACTCGATTACCCGGTGCTCGGCCGTCCTAAGGCCGAAGTAGCGGCGGTGCTCTCCGTCCTCCAGCAGGTGCCGGCCTGGCCATGCCGCAACGTCCTTGCACACATCTATCACCACACCTGCACAGTAGACATGGATCAGTTCAAATCTGAATGCCATGGACAAACAATGGGATCTTTTCACTGCCATGCTTGTTTGCCACTTACTTTTTTTCTTCTTGGTGATTGTCCCTGCAACATGCCGGCTCTTCATTTTGAGCATGACCTGCAAACATGCCATCATAACTAAGCAAAAGTTCACAATTACCTCAACAGTTTACTACAATTCAAGAGCACAAGCATTTACCAGGCCCATTCGGTTGATGTACACTGATACAATCTTCCAGTGCAGTGCACCTGTAGGTAAAATGGTCATGAAACATCACATCAGAAAATGTACATGGCTTTTTAACACATCATGAATCAGAAAGAACGCCAAGCAGCACCTTTCCGTGTGCGCTTGAGGAGCGCAGTGCCACGAGCAAGTAGTTCTTGGCTGCACAGGCCCAAGAAGTTGTTCTCCTCCTCGAGCGAAAGGTCATCGCTAACACTACTACCGTTGCTCTCCAACTTATGATGCTGCTTGTGCACACTGTGCTTGTGATGGTGCCCTCCTCCCATTGTGCCCTTCTCTACTGGGATCACCGCCGCTATGTTCCACACCTCCTTCAAAGCCCTTGCTTTCAATGTGGCTGCACCTCTCAATGCTGCAATCAACAAACCATTACATGATTATCTAGCTCAAGATTAAATAATAGTTATTACATTTGGCAGAAATGACAAACCTGTAGCAGCAGCAGCTGTGACGGTGACAATGTCTCCAGGGGTCCTGACGTTCACTGCAGAGCCAACAACTGCCTCCAAATGCTCACGCTCAGCTCCCATGGACTCCGCAGCCTCTGCACATTGTGCAGCCACAAGTGTCGCTGCAGATGCCACAGCCATGTTGGTGCGGGCTGCACGATCATCCTTGCCAGATCCTGATACTGCAGCAGTCGCAGCAGCCACAGCTGCAACCGCCGCGGCCACGGCTGCAACTGAAACAGCGGCATGGACCTGTGCATTGTGTGCTCGCGTCTCCTCTTTCTTCTTCTCCTTCCTATCCTTGAGCCACCGACCAACTGTCTTATTGCCGCCTCGGTATGCCTGTGGCTTCGGCGTGCTCACTGCTCTGCAGTACTGCATATTTTCGAAATAGCCCACGATTAGCACAGATCACTCGGTCCAGCCAGAAGGATATCACTATGATTTTCCAATAATTGGTTCATAGTCCCGTGAACAATATTGTAGAAGAAACAAAAGAGATTCTGCAAAAATTCCATTTCAATTCACGCATAAAATTGGTAGGAAAATGTGTTGCAAGTTATAAATTCATCACATAAAAGGTGATGCATGAATTGCAACTAGGCCCAGACCTTGATGTGACAGAACGAATCAAAATTTCTCTGGTGGGTCCTTAACTCATAGTACTGATAATTATTCAAGACAGTGCATGTCATTGGCCAGTACAAACCATTGTGTTTGCACAATGTTAATCTAAGTCGAAATGTTGAGCTAAGCGCATCATATATTAGTGCACAAACCAGTAAACAATGTGTAATCACAGAAGACAATCGACACAATCATGAAGCAGTGGAGGAGAGAACCTAAGAAGCAGCTTTTCCAAGAGGACAATATTAGTCCTATATCAGATAAAAGAATGCATCATTACATTAAATTAGAAAGCTGAAGGGATAACACTTGATTAGGGACCAAAAAGGCACAACTAGCCTCATCATGCAGAAAGGGGAGCAACCTAAAGGCAAGGACTGCATGCCTGCAAGCCTGCTACTTTTTACCCAGAGAGAGAAATGGGTACATGGAGAGTGAAATGGGCAGACTGGACATGTTACAGTGTTTGCTTGCACAAGGAGGAGGCCAGAGGCCAGAGACAAGCACTGAGATGGTAGCGGGAATCAAAGCTTCTTTACCCCATCGTATCAGAACTCTCCTGCTCGGAGAGCTACATGACAGCAGGCCACACCATACAGAATTAGGATAAAAAATTAACACTGCAAGGGAGAGGTTAGGGGGCTGTACAACTGTGATTAGCTTAGCTGGAATGACCAGAGTGCCCCCGTATATGGCTTGTCTTCCTAATCAAATCTTTGACCTTGACCTCTCATAAGACTCGTCTCTCTTGGGGTTGGGAGCATGTGGAACAGCAGCAGTGTGGAGGCATTCTTGGGCCCTTCTTTTCCCTTACAAACCAAAACTAGAGGAGCCATGGAACAGTTGAATCTATGAAGGCCATTTTCACATTACTTTATAATATGAGCTAAATAAATTATTTAATGAATACTTTAAGAAAGAATCTTTTCAAATTCCAAATTAAGAATTTGTCATGTGACATGGTCCAATTTATAGGCTGGTCTGTCTGTATGAAAGATTTCTTTGTCTCTAGATATCAAAACACATTATTCTAGCACCACACTGTTGGTTTGCAAACTTGCCCAGTGAACATTGTGAAGGTAGCATGCTGAAATAACAGAAAAGGAAAAGAAAACAAGCAATTATTGTTGTGAGCACACAAGCACACAACGGGAAGTGACACTTTAACAACTACTGCAGTGAAAAAGAGAACAAGGTACAAGAAAGATGAAAACAAGGCATGAAGAACAATAGCAAGGAAGAAAAAGGGATGGAGTCACTTTTATTGACAGATTGGCAACAGGATCCTATATCTAGGAAAAGAGGATTCTTTGCTCAAACCAACAAGAGGTCAAGCAGATTTCTCTAGCATGCCTGTCTCAAACCTACAAATTTATAGACATGCCATCACACTGTTCAATTATCCAATGATATGCGTGTGAATAACACAGAAGTATATTACATACTTACAATCAGTGTAAATTTGTAAAAGTGGTGTTCAAATGGCTGAAAATACGAGTGTTCATGGGCATAGAAAATGAACAAATCACGAAAACAGGTAAACAATATTCTTGTGGAGTTTCATCCAAGAGAAAGGTCTACAGATTCTGCATGTGAATGGATACAGACTTCAATCTGCAATACAGGATTTGTCCGCGGGGGAGATGGAAAAGGACATGGCTATGACAAACAATTACACAATGGGCACCGAGATCACGAACTCTCAAGAGAGAAAGCAAAAGGGATTGGGCAAAACAAAAGATGTGAGAGGAAAAAGAAAAGGGTTAGAGGCCAGGTGTTTTATTGGAAGAAGTGAAAGGCATCCCTATGGGGAGTTCTTTGTCTAGATTTGTTTTTTGTTCTCTTATCTCTCTCTCTAGAAAATTTTGTGCACAGGGAAGGCTGCAAGGCTGGTCTCTTTGTCCCAGGAAGTCCCACAGCTTCCAATAGCTGTTCTCTTGGAGAAATGACGCTTGTGACCTAGGCTGTTTTTTTTTACCACAACGAAGTTCGTTCTTTGACAATTGACACCGTCTATTGCTCTACGGACCAAGTAAACTGCCATCCTAAAAAGGATAATAACCCAAATCTGCGACGTCTATCATATTAATATTTAGAAAGTTTTGGGATAATCAGTTGGTAAAATTTGTGATATTACTGCTTCAGCACATACATCTGCGCAGAAGTACTTCAACACATAGAGTTGTACTTACTGCATAGTGCATACCTTGATTAGCACTTATGAGTAAGCACAGGCTTGTCATGTAAAAAAAATACAAATTAAAAGCACAAGCATAGCTACAATTCTTATGGGAAAAGTAGGTAAACAGAACGTATTTTCCCTGAAAATATAGTATAGCGTAGCAAGGACAATTGAACTAGTAAAAAGTTACACAAAAGCTTCATTTTTTTTTTTTGATTTTTTGAAGGTGTGGAGCACACCAAAGATGATTTCCCACAAAACGAGCGCACGACCATTAGTCAGGCACACGACTACAATTTCTTTTTGGTTTTTTGAAGTTGTAAAGAATCTCACACAGCAAACAGTGCATCCACTAGTCAGGCAGTAAATGCAGTGCCTTGGTTCTTGTATCTTTTCCCTGATTATTAACATCATCTAGTGACTTTGTACTAACAATTAGTGAACCGCAAGCCTGCAGGTTAGGCATTAAAAATAGCAGAACTGCCGGTACTCCTTCACAGGCACAAGTGGTAAAAACAAGTAGTGGTACAAAGGTGACAAGAAGTGACCTTTGAGTCATCAATCTCCGGCGAGACCGGCGGGCTGTCGGAGAGGGAGCCACCGCCGTTGAGGGGGCCGCTGCTATGCGAGAGCCGGCCGGAGGTGAGCGGCGCCACTTCCTGCTGCCAATTGCAACACAATAAGTATGTTTCAGACATCAAGTTTAGCTTCTACAGATCAACTAGAACAACACACAAGATAGGTTTTTTTTTAACTTCTGCTAATTGAGAAAGAGCAGTAGAAAAAGCGTCTCTTTCCCTGCCAAACGCAGAACAAAATGAAATTTAGTTCTCAGAAGAGCCAAGGAATTGGTGATAAATGGTTTCCTGATCATTAAACTGGGACTAAGCTGCGTAATTAAACACAAGGTGAGGATTACACTTGTTCTATTGCCCTTATTAGGAGAAAAATCTCTGGTTTGGCTGTTTCTTCTTGTCCCAACATGAGGTCAGGGGGGAAACAGAGGAAAAGAAACCCATGCGAAAAGAAATATTAACCGAAGAAAGTTGGAATTCGATCAGAGAATGAAACCGGCTGGATGGGGTAAAAGATCCATTAACTCCCATAAAAAGGCTGGATTTTGTACAGCTTTGTACTGGAGCGTACGCTAGGAAGGCTCAGAGTTTACAGGAGAAAGAAAGAAAGAAACCACATACTCATCAGAGAAACGTACAGAGTAGAGTCGGAATTATGAACAAATTCGCAGTAGAATGCAGCTCGAGACAAAAAAAAATGAAGGAGTCGAAATCATCAATAAAAAAACGACCAAAGCACACGCCTTTTTGTTGAACAAAAAAAAAATAAAAGAGTGCAGATGTTGCCATAAACAGGAATCTCCGGTTACAAATTGAAAAGGAGTAATTTTTCCTTTAAATGGATCGTATCGTGATTTTTAACCGACCCGTTTCTTTTTTAGAAAAAAAAAGAACAAAAAAACAGAGGAAGAAACGAGGGGCTCACCGATTGCGCGAGGATCCGCTCCATGATGAGCTGCGAGGTGGCCGCGGAGGCGAAGGAGAAGGAGCTTCCTCCGGCGGCGGAGGAGGAAGCGAAACCGCCTCCGCCCACTCCGTCTTCGAGCTCGCAGGCGGCGTCCTCGGCGATGGGGCCGACGAGGGCGGACGGCGGAGGGCCCCCCCGCGCGCGGGGGACGTCGACGGCGGAGGCGCTCCAAGAGCGGGAGAGGAACTCGAGCGGGTCGAGCGGCGGCTCCGGCGGCCGGAGCTCGCGGGGCCGGGGGTCGCCCATGCAGGCGCCGCGGCGGTGGGCCAGGGGGAGCGGTGGAGTGCGAGGGAGCGAGTCGGGTGCTTGGCGTGCGTTACTGGTGGGAGTGGGAGAAGGGGGCGAAGTGGAGCCGTGCAGGTGCTGGTTTTATAGGATGCCAACCGCGTCTCTCGCTCACTTCTTTCTTGTGCGTGCGTGCCTTCCTATAGTTAGTAGTGTACAATAGTAGTATAGTAATTGACATATAATCGGTTATTTATATGATTTTCAGATAAGATTGAAAATAACTCCTACAATAAATTATCTATATAGTTGTCTACCATAATTTTATATAATCAATAGATTATCCATATAGTTATCTATATAATGATATAGATATTAGAAAGTTATCGATAAGACCACCTCTTAAATACTTTACATTATCTTTTTCTTTTCTCCATATCACTTAAAATTCTACGTGTCATAGACTTACAGACAGTTGATATATATCATTATACATACCTTTAGAAAGGATAAACATATAATAATCCTACGTGGTATTTCCTGCACAATTCTAAGTTTATTAAGCTTGTTGGTAAGTAGATATGGACGATAAACTCCTACTTCGGCGGAACCAAGGTGGAATCGTGTAAGTTTTTTACCAAAACACAAGGGTGAGGTTTGAGCTCGATATAAAGCATGTACAGTTCTATGCTTATGTATTTGCCTTAGCGGGTGTGCTAATACGGTACCTAAGCTCTTTCTACATTAATAGGATGAAATTCTCGCGTTTCAGGTCTAAAACTTAGAGACTTAGGTTTACAGTAAGTATGTCGTAGCGAAGTTAACTTGAGTACTGAGCAGTTGCAAATAGGAAACGAACTTCGATGAATCCACTGGCTAGCCTTGATCAATTCGGCTTCGCCTTCTGGTTTCTAGCTTATTTTTCACTATTCATAAGTTTCGTCTTTTTCTGAACTTTTGGCTTTTTGTTGAGCTTTTTTGCCGGTTCTTTTTTCTCGTATTTGTTTGTATTATACGTAATGGGCTAACATATTTTTTATTTTTAAATTTTTTAAATTTAATTATGCTAAATAAGCCTCTGTCAGCTACAGTGCTTTTTTCAGCTAGCTACAGTGTTTTCAGCCATAAGCCACGAGCTTTTCAGCCGAACCGATCACCACCTAGTTCTTGAGCATCTTGATCATGATTGTTAGCCCGTCCATCATATGGGGTTGATCGATCAGATTGACATATGAAGAGGGTGGTATTAACATGACTTTTCTGACCAATATACAACCAATTAGTGATTGGTCCATGGTCTTCGAAGTGTGTGTATACGACGTTGAAATAGGATATTATGGTGTCTGGACACCAAGCCTTTTTGTTTTCGGATTACTTTTAGATGCGTGCAAGTGCAATGATATATAATAATTTAGCATGCTGAATCAATCATGAATGGAAAGTCTCAGTCATGAAGCCTCGGCACTATAGTGCCTCATTATTTATATATATATATATATATATATATATATATATATATATATATATATATATATATATATATATATATATATATATATATATATATATATATATATATATATATATATGGAATTTGGAGTGTAGTTATTACAATTTTTTCTCTCGTTAAATGCTTTGCAAAAGGTTAAATGTTTATGTTATGTTATTTAACACGGATATATATGGTAATTTCTAGTTAAGCATTTCTTATATGGGAACTGCTAGTCTACGCTATAACGTTGGGTTGCATTCCAACGGTATAGCAATTTCATTAAGTTTCATACATGTTTCGTTGCATGATATATGATTTGTATGTTTCATCAAGTTTCAAATTTTAATTTTGCAGACTTCAACAAGTTTCCACGAGCTTCAAGTTCCAGATTTTAGAATGTTTTAGTAAGTTTCAAGTTTAAAGACCCAAGTTTCAGTAAAGTTTCAGAAAATTTAAGTTTTCAAATGACATATTTCTGTAAGTTTCAACTAGTTTCAGTTTTAAAATACCATACTTCAGTAAGTTTGAAAATACTATGGTTCAGCAAATTTTAACTAGCTTCTAGTTTGCAAATACTATGGTTCAGTAAGTTTCAATAAATTTTATTGATGCTTCAAGTTTCAAATAAAAATTCATGTAAGTTTAAAAAAAATCAAAATATAGAGCGAGTTTACAAAGTTTCAAGCGAAATTTCATTCATATTCCAGCAAGTTTCAACTATTTTTTCATGTTTAAAAATGCCATGTTTAAGAAGATTTCAACTAGTTTCAAGTTTTAAAATGTTACTTTTCAACAAGTTTCAACCAGTTTGATTGATGCTTCAAGTTTCAAAATCAAAATTTACGTACGTTTTATAGAAGCTTCAAAATGTAGAGTGAGTTTCACAGAGTTTCAAGCGAGGTTTCATTCGTGTTTCAGCAAGGCTCAAAGAAATTTCACAAAGTTAACCCAAAAAAGGTATAGCAACAAGTTTCATGAGGTATCAGCAAATTTTAAGAAAAAAACATTTGAAAAGGTTTCATGTTTTAGTGAATCATGTGCATTTCTAGAAGTTTCTCAAAGATTCGAAACAAAAGTTTTAACAAGTTTTAAATTTTGGAACCAAATTCTAACAAATATCACCGAGTTTGAATGAGTTTCGACAAGTTTCAATCAAAGAGTTTTAAAATTTTCAATAGATTTCAACAAATTTCAACCAAATGTTTCAAGAAGTTCCAGCAAGTTTCTTCAAACTTGTGGTCGTTGATTCAGGTAGGACGTCATGGCCGTTGGCCTTCCTGCAGCCTACCATTGAGCTCGCTCTATCGCTCCGCAGCCACTGAGATGCGACACTTGCTCACCTTCTCGCTTGCCCTTAAGCTCGCCCGCGGCTCCGTGCTTATCAGGCTACTACAGCCGCTTAACTTTGGTCACCACTCCCACTCGCCACCGCCTGCACTTACAATACACCCTTCCCGCACTCACCATAAATCGCCATATCTGGAGCTCCGAGATCTCACTGTTGCTTAGTTCTTCATCAAACATCGGCCTCATCTTCAATAGTCTCTCCTACCCCTACACATTCTAGTTATAATCTTTTATTTTTCTTTGCCCCCACCCTTTGAATCAAGCCAACATGGTTGCTACCCATAGCCCGCCAACACCGAGCTTACTACACCCACACGCTATAGGTCGCACCCCTCGCTTCTCACTCCCTGCCGCTTGTTGCTCCTACGAGTTGTCCGCGCAGCGAATAAATGGAGAGAAAGAGGAAGAGGAGGAGGAAGAGAGGTCGATGGGAGTACTCAGCAGTGGGATTTGCCTTTGCTTCTAGCAAATCGATGACGAGGTCAGCTGCTAGTGCTGGTGAATTTTAAGGAAAGGCATTGGGAATTGAGGGGATAGAGAGAGGAAGAGGAAAGTGAGCATTGAGCAGTAGACAGCCTGATACTTCGAGGTGTTACTTAGAGAATAGGATGGCTCGTTGTATGTAGCAGTGCCAAAGGGGGGATGTTTATCCCATTGGTTTGATACCGCAAGATATATCGTGCGTTAGTATTTCTCTCTTTAGATTTAGTGATTCCTTTGTGTGTATGGTGAGCCGTGGACAAATGCGTACGTACGGAGGGAGCCTCAGTGTACCGTACGTGTGTATGTACCCGGTGGCCCTGTCAGCGGTAGATGGATGGATCGCCATGCCCCGCGGCCGGCATGCATGGATGGCGGATGCCCTGCCCTGGACTGTGCGTGGCCCCACGGGAAGCATGAGCTTTCAGCACTCCACTGGGGCCGAGCCAGCCGGGCGATGGATCCATTCGAGTCTAGCTAGCTCCTCGTTTCGATTCGATCCCCCGCAGCAGGCGGCGGTTCGCTCCTCGACGCCGTTGCAGCTGGGTCACCAGCCGGCCACCCGATCGGTGCAACAAGCTAGCCAACCTCTGGTGCCAACTCTGGTCAGGTCTGTGTGCGCGTGACCTCATGAGATCTGCCTCAACAGTGCCCGGCAAGGGCGGCACAGCAGGCAGCTAGCTGGGCCGAGCGAGCTTAGCTCGGGGAGAAGACAAAGCGAGAGTCGATCTGGCCGGTGCATGGCGCCCGGCCAGCAGCTCATCCATCTGTGCATATTCGATCACGGCCGAGCCGGTGCCTTGCATGCGCGCGCTCGGCTTGTCGTGGCACTCAAAATGCTGCCTTGTTCTCTTCTTACTTGGCCATCGCCATCCTGACACCCTAAAACGCGCGCCTCAGCTTGCAATCTCAACACTGGCGACAAGAGTTCCCCCAATGCTCGGTGTCGTACGTGCAAATTGCTGCCTCTCCAACAACTTGCTTCCTTGGTCGCACGGCGGCATCGACCGTCGCAACTCTCTGGACTGGAGTGATTACCCGAAATTACAGAGTGAAAAGTTTCGAGCCGGAACTGAATTGGGAGTTGCAATTTTCGAGTTGAATGCTTCAAATTTTAGCGGAAGCCTGGAAGAGGGAACATTTTTGGTTGACAGTTTTGAAAAGTTCGAGCTGAAATTGAAGATTTTCTAATACAAATCAAAGGAGGAAATTTTAGACAGAAACTTCTGACGGTTGTTGAGTAGAAATGTGGCAGTAGGGAAGGGACGGCGACCGTCAAATAGCAACTCCCCGAAACGAAAGCACGTGCAATACGACTTGGATGCAGAACAGCCGTCGGCGCCAGTGCGGCACGGCACGTGATCACACCGGCAGCAGTAGCTGCGAACAAGGATTTTTGTGGCGTCATGGCGTTGATTAGTTGGCTGCGAAAGCGAGCGCGTTACACCAGCCCCAGTTGTTGCTCCGATATAATGTAGATACCATGGCTTAATTTAAAAGTAGACGTCCTGTACCTATTATTAGGACCTTGACTCAAAACACTACTTGAGGTTATGTTCTACCAACTTGCATTGTTCTTTTCTTTTTAAACTCAACCTGCATTGTTCTAAACAGCCACAGAGCTATATGTAACTCCATGATTAGTGTTCGATCGGCAGAGGCGGAATCCATGCGACTGACAAGGCTACATCAACCAACGTCCATGATATAATACTATCGACACAGGAAGTAATCTAAGCACCTATTCATAGGTTTCTATTTTTTTTACTTCTACTTAGAAAAATCAAAAATTAATATAAACATTTAACTTTTCGAAACGGCTTCTCCACTCCTCTCACTACTATCTCACTTCTGAGATAAGACAGGGTCACAGTGCATCATGCACCCTACTCCTCTCGCACCGATTACTATACGCACGTGTATTTCTCCCTCACTTTTTTCACCCCTCGCCTCCTTATAAAAATTACTTCTTTCAGCCACACTATTTATTTTCAGTCAAAAGTCATAATCAAAAACCACCAACAAAAAGTTAATACGAACACCCTCTAAATAAGGAGGCACGGTACTATTGGCCAAACCAAGATACGACATGTCATGAATAGTAAACAACATGTGCCAGTCCGGCCCAACTAGGCGTGCCATACTTGGACTGGTACCTTAGCACTGTACGAGCAGTAACTCTCCTGTGGTAGTATGAAAAACTTATTTGCAGTTGACAATAAATTACTTGTGTTAGGGTCATTACACTCTTCTAAGCAAGTACAGATAACTTGGCAGTAAAATTACTTGTGACTGATAATAAAATTACTTGTGATCAACAGTAAAAATTCTTTCGACTTAGCAACAAGCAGTAAAATCAACGAGTCACCAATGCCATGCCTAGGCCCGAGAGCAAACATATGGGCCAACACGATACGACACAATAGGGCTCCATTTCAAACAGCTTCTGGCTTTTTGGCTTTTAAAAGCTAGCTTTTGAACAGAATGGCTTCTAAAGATAGTTTTTATAAGTTATTTATAGGAGTAACTATAGGAGCTATTTTGAATGGAGTGGCTTTTCAACGTGAGTGTCCCTTACTCTCTCAATCTCTTTCGCAATCAGCCAAAAGACAGAGCTAAAAGTTAAAAGCCATAGCACTTTTGAACAGGATTTAACTTATTCGAGCTAGCCATACTAGGTCTAATAGAGATAAGCTCTATCTAGACTCGTGTTGTGTCATGCCGATGATGTATTTGGCCAGGTCTGCTCGAGGCAGTAACGTAGAGGATCCATTATGTTCCACTCGATCCGTTTGCCTTGGAAATTAACCAACTTACAGCAGTAGCTACCTGAAGACCGACGACGTACATACGAGCGTATTTCGCATGAATTCGGAGTACTGTGGATCGACGAATGCAACAACAAATTAAGCTGCACTGGCAAGCAGTGTAGGTTCATTCAAAGCATCAGATAAGAGCATCTCTCTTTCTTTCACCACACTCAACGCTCTTTCACAAGTAGTTTTATCGGTTTTAAACTTGCTTATACAAACGCTCATATTAAAATTAAAATCATAAATTATAATTATAAATCATAAAGTGCCAGTAGAAAAGAACATACCGTCTCACCGTAGGCACGGATAGATTAGCTAGCTACCACTTAGAGCAAGGCTAATAATACAACTTTCAGCTGGCTGTATGGACACTTACAGCCCACTTATCAGCCCATTCATATAGTAGTTTACAGCCAGCTGAAGGCTGTATGACCCATCCCTTTCTCTCACAAAGTTTCTTAGTTCTTGTGCTTCAGCTGGGTGTAAACTTACAGCCCACATCTCTCTCTCTCTCTCTCTCTCTCCTCCACCTGGAGGTAAGAGACAAAACACTATTCTGACCCACACTCAACGTGAAATAGACCTCTTATTATACTTGCTAGCGAGAGAGAGAGTTTCAAAGTTATTGCTACTCCACGGTCACCGAGGAGTGACAAAGCTAGCTAGGTACACTGCGCCAATCGTGCCATTGGGTCCATTGCTCTGTCGCTCAATTGTCAACGTTGCTATATGTGTACATTCTTAGCTTAGGGGATTTTTAGCGGATTTTAAGACTATTGGCTATGATATTTATAAAAGTAGCAGTATGTGTATCATATTTATAGAAAATATCACTTTAGATGTTCGGTGGACAGGCGACAGTGCCGGCGAGGCTACGCGTGGGGGCACCGGCGGCAGGTACCGGCTGCAATATCACTTTTGTTGTTCGGTGGATAGGAGACAACGCCGATGAGGCTACGCGTGGGGGCACCGGTGGCAGGCCCTTGCCGCCTCGCCAGCAGACGACAGGTAGCCTGTCACCCGGTGAGGAGACGGCAGGTGATTAAGCCGGCTTAATTACTTACCCTGATTTTTTATTTAGTATTTATTTGAATTTTTAAATATATCAAATGAGCTCAAAAATTACTAAAATTTATGTACAACCTTCCAACACAATGTATTTGACAATGTAATTTTTGGGTAATTTTATCCATTGTGAATGTTGCTAAAAAAAATAATACATTTTTTATATTTGTATGAGTTTTTATATATAGCAAACGAGCTCCAAAAATTACAAATTTTATGTGAAGCCTCCCGACATAGTCATAATTATTGTGTAATTTTTTGAAAATTTTATGTGGTCTAAATTTGCCACGTTTATTTGGATTAATTTAATCATGCATTTCATGATGCTCAGCATCTTTTCAAGTGGGTAACCTCTGTGCTTTGCGCATGTGTCGACCCGATCGTGCTATATTTTCTTTCCTGCTGTGTCCTTCACACAATTGTCACTTTGTGTGTGTCGTGCCCCCTCGCGCGCTCCCTCATCCACACTAATGTCATTATGTCCATGTCGTCCCCCTCGCCTGCTCTCTCGTTTGCACATTTGTCAGTGTTACTATGCCATCTCCCTCACCCGAAGTGCTGGTTATGACAATGGGTTCTCAATCTATGGGGAGGCAGACGTGGTAAAGAGATAGCAGTGACTCAGATGGGTGAGCTATATCACATCCAGTATGATACATTTTTTTACTACTATATTCACTTTTACTTGTACAAGTATTCTTAATGTATAAAATTCTAAAAAAATCGTGAAATATTCATAAATTCATAATTAAATTAACCCAAATAAACATGGTAAATTTAGATTACATAAAATTCTCAAAAAAATACACAATAACTATGACTATGTAGAGAGGTTTTACATAAAATTTCATAATTTTGGAGCTTATTTGCTACATGTAAAAACTCATAGAAATATCAAAATTATATAAATTTTTTAGCAATATTCCCAATGGATAAAATTACTAAAAAATTATAGTGTCAAGTACATTATGTCAAGAGATTGTAAATAAATGTTTCTAATTTTTTGAGCTCATTTGGTATATTTAAAAATTTAAACAATTACTAAGAAAAAATTAGAGCAGGTAATTAAGCCGGCTTAATCACTTGTCATCTCCTCCACTAGCCGCCAAGCTGCCTGCCGTCTGCTAGGCGGGCGGCAGGTGCCTGCCGCCAGTGGCCCCCTACGCGCCGCCTCGCTAGGGTTGCCGCCCGTCCACCGAACGATAAAAGTGATATTTTTACAAATACGATATGCATATTGCTACTTTTGTAAATACCGTCATTAGCAGTGCCAAATCCGTTAAAATGTCAAGCTTGGGCACCTGGTACGTAGCTGCACTGACATGTAATCCTTTTGGACGCAATGCGAGCTCCGGACTCGAGGTTGTTTTTTCTGATTTCCGCAGAAATTAAACTGTTTTTTTATTTCTACGTCACGGTACCTTGAATTCAAGGTTTTCGGGGTGCAGCTAGCTTGATTTTGTGGTCTCCATGCACGTGTGACTGCGAAGCACGGTCATTTCACGTCAACGACTGCGCGCACGCACGCCGCGATCGTAGTACAATTCTGCGGTCAACCATGCATGAATCGTACGCATGCACGGCTAGCTAGCTGCTCAGGATCACAAACAATTCTGTGGAGGATCGAATCGTATATCTTTGGAATGGTGAAAAAAAGCCAAGTTCCTAAAAAAGATTTAAGAGGAGAACAAAAATGATTTTTATTATTATAAACTGGTTATAAGATACTCTAGTTAAGATATTATAAAAGGTAAGACGGATCTAGAATTTTGTCACACTCTAGGCTAGGAAGGATCAGAGGGCGCTATTACCTGAGTCGAAAAAGAAAGTTGCGTACTTGACTTATTTAGATATACTTGAACTTTGCACTGATAAATATCACACGTCCCAATCTGGAGCCTAGGCTGCCAGGGTGTGGATCCGCGCCTGATAAAGAGGGTGCTACTTGCCTTAGAATGCCATTTCTTGCATTTGTAATCTATTATCCGGTCAGAAGATCTTACTTGATTCTCTCTCTCTTTGTTCGTGTTGGTCAATGTTCATGTCTTCTCTTATTAAACCTTAAATAGTACCGAAGGGGTGTCAATTATCCACTTGAGTAGATGCCTTGTTGATTCATCCCGTCCGGTCGAGCGAACCATCGCTGTCAGCGAGAGGATCCTGACAATAACTTTTCTTCAATTATTGTCAATGGGAGAGAATCATAGGGACAACTACAAGGCAGCTACCGCCAGAGATGTAAGACCGAGTCATCATACCGTTGGGAGAAGGATAAAGCATATACTTTATCCACCGCATGGGAGGAATTGCCTGGAGGGGGCCTATGTACCAATTCGTGAGATCTCGAAGCGGTAACTAGTCGGATGAATAGGGTACTTGGGCAACGTTTTTTAGAAGTTTACAATAATGATGATATTGAGGCATTAATTGTGTATTAACATCATATTTAATTGATTAATTAATCCTCATCAAATTCAGTAATTGATCTCGATTGTATACGGTTGTTAATACATCTACATCTAGCTAGTCCACACTTGCCATCGATCTACGTACGTGACATGGTAACATGCATTGCATTGCCGAAGAGTAGTTGGCGAAACTATATATTTTTTTCAAACGGCCTGTTTGGTATGGTTTTTGAAATCGGCTTTTGGTTTTTGCTATAGTACCTAACTTTCAAATGAAGTATTTTTTAAGATAAATCTATAAATTAATTATAGTACATATTAAAAGCTTAAGATTTGTAACATCCAAAATCACAGGCGAGTATCTCTCTCTATAATCTCTATCACAATAGCTAAATTTTAAAATTTTCAGCTAAAAATTATAAATCACAGTCATATCAAATAGGCCCGATCGAAAGTAGGCATATATATAAAGATGGACTAAATAGGTAACCTACTACGTACGTGCATGTGTACATGCATGCATGGATGCGTACGTAGTCGTTATGAATCCAGGATTGACTGATTATGCTGTACAAATCTACGATTACCGGTTGTATACAGTTGTGCGTTGCACAGTATGAGTACTATACGATCGAGCGATATGTGGATTATATATATATATCTGTAAACCTAGCGATAGCAAGCTATAGACGCTGCTAGTACCCCTCGAGAAAAAAACCCTTGCTGGTACGCCAACTAAGGACGTTACTCGTTCATCGAAGTATGCATCCTAGCATGAAAGGCAGGGCATGCAGATCAAAAGAACTGTTCGATCGACCCGTGCAAAATGCTCACCAGCCGTGCCTACCTACGTACGACGCGTTCGTGCGTACAGAAATATGCATGCATGATCGAATTATGGGCTTATAATTCGCTTCACCGTGCGTACATGCTCGATCGTGCAGGCATCCATGCCAGGAAACAACTTAATTGACCCCAGTATCCGAACGGCGACAAACACGCAGCTCGCTGATTAATATGTACGTACAAGACAATAAGTCCCGAGTTTTCAAGGTTTAATATACCCCCCTGCAAGTTTTTTTTCGCGCACAGTGAAATTGCCTACGTAATATGTTTATATTTGAAAATACAATTGAGTTTGTTATACAACTCTATTATCTATGATTAAAATTTTAATTTAGTTGTGTATGTTTGTTATATAACTATAACCACTACTAAAATTTACATTTCCCCCTGAGAATTATATGAATAACAGGGACGGAGCTAGTGATGGGCCACGTGATTAAAATATTTTCCGGCGGTCAGAATAAGTTAGCGACAAAACATTACTGACAGAGTGATGGCGAACAACATGATGGGGACTATATGGAAAAAAAACTATTACAAAAGGTGTACTACCGTCGACTATATACCAATATAACCGTCAAAAATGTCAAATTTGTAGTAGCAAACAATTGCAATAATTATATTTCTCTGATTAATGTACATCGCTACAGCATGGCCCTACCAAAATAAGTGGCATACATCTTTCTCTTTTTCTCTTAACTACTGAGAAAATTTCTAATATTTTCTTTTTTAGATTAATGTAGAAATTTCTAGCCCTAAGAGCAAATAAGGTGCCTATGTTTAGTGTAGATCACATTAGTCATAGAGCAAGCTACTGTATGTGCATGTGACAGTATTGCCTATATCTATGCGCTCGAAGTATCTAGTTTGCTCGTGAGAAAGAAAAGGGCATTGAAAATAGTTATCTGCCATGTGGGCATGGTGATGGTGATGGTGTGATCTCAGAGCGTTGGACTATGAGGTATGGTTATGGTCAGGCTGGTCCGTAGATATGCATGTCTCAGCCAGAACTAAGCAGCCAGATATATAGGGACCAGATGTCCAGATCAGCTCGAAGAAGAAAATTGCATGCATGGGACCAAGGTAACTAACCAGCTAGTACTTTCCTGAGCTGAGATGACCATGCATGCGTCTGCTGTAAAGAATATTGACCGAGATCCGATTGTTACTCCTACTTACTAGTTACTAACACATGAATAAATCTGTTTATATATTACTACCACGTTAACATGTCCAAGTACTGGCCGAGAAATGCATGCATACGTGACATACGTACGGCCAGAAGCCATGAATGTTGTGGGGAAAGCGAAGGAGACAGAAGAATCTCGTGCCCATTAATCCAGTAATACACTTGTACTAGCAACAGGCGTACGTACACGTGAGAATGCGTGGACCGTGAAATTTCCATGCATAAGTCCATCGTAGTTTGCAGTCTTTAATTGCTCCACAGGAAGAATGTTTCGATCGGCAGCGGGGCACAACTGCACGACGTGACTGATACCTGTGTTTCCCTCATCTTGTTTTCTTCCCCCTCTGTTTTTTTTTTTTGGCACATGCAGAGGATGGAAAGAACACCGTACTGGTGCAGATTTCAACCTGCGGCGAGCGGCGAACAGAGGATTTCTAAGGCCCTGATCAACTTGATTTTGACTTCTAGCTTATTTTTCACTATTCATAAATTTTATCTTTTTCTGAATTTTTGACTTTTTGTTGAGCTTTTTTACCGGTTCTTTTTTCCCTGTATTTGTTTGTATTATACGTAATGGGCTAACATATTTTTTTATTTTTAAATTTAATTATGCTAAATAAGCCTTTGTCATCATGTGTTTTTTTTCACCACTACATGTAATTTGACCATAAGCCACGAGCTTTTCAGCCGAACCGATCACCACCTTAGGTTGGAACTTAGATGTACAAAGGACTTCAAGCTAGGTTGTTTAGATATATTGATTTCGATATATTAATACCACGACACGTTATTTTTAAAAATATTGATATAATAATACGTGTATATATAATAATAACATAAAAATATAAAAATTAATGATTTCTTACGAGAAAATAGGCAACATAAGACGGGTATAATGGTATGAATTAAACAATAAATTATAGATATTAATGGCAGTTACTTACCTTACTAATCCTACCTTTTTTTATTCTTTTTCATCAGCAAGAACCCATATTTAAGAGGAAGTTATATGCTTCTTCCATAAAGCAAAAGATAGCAAAAATTAGCATGTAAACATATACAACAAGAGTCCAACTAAATGTCTATTGCCTAAGACAAATATTGTATTTTTGTATAGCATCCATTAAAAAAAGAAGAAAGTGGTGGCTAGACCCCAAAAAGAACCAGAGCCAGAATAGAGTAGAGCAAAGCAGAGGGAGCAAGAAAGAAAATAAGTGGTTGGACGGAGCACACTTAGATCTTAAGAGGGAACGACAACGGTGAGTTGGAAGCACTGCTCCCTTCTCGATACTGCGTTCTCTCCTGGCCGCCGCGCTACTCCCTTCTCGTTGTTCGCTCCCTACCTCCCTGTTCGCCATGTTGCCGCCCGCTTGGCCACGGTTCTGCATGCTTGCCTTGAGCCCACACCGTCTCACGTATGTTTACCATCGTGGCGTGGTGCAGTGTCCATCGATCGTCGCTTGCCTCCGCAACCCGATGCCCACCGATCGTCGCTTGCCTCTGCAGCCTGCGCCTATGCCTGCTTGCTACTCGGAGGGTGGAGCCGTCGCTCACACAGACAACCATAGAATGAGAGAGAATAGATGTTAGGGATTGGTTTGTATCTTTGTCTCTTTGAGCCTGTACGAGGAGAGTTGAGGTGGGAAGAAAAATAGGTCTAATATATTATATAGGCCATACACGAGATATAGGAGAGTGCAAACTGAATTCATTTACGGATATAAATATATGATTTTGATCCAACTACACACACACACACACACACACACACACACACACACACACACACATATATATATATATATATTATTGAGTTTCATGCACCAGTCAGTTCACCCAAAAGCTTAAGCTGATGAGAAAAGATGGGTAATTCACTTATACTTCAACACTCCCCCTCACGTGTAGGCTCTCTTGGCCCTAATACGTAGAATAGAAGTGGACTGCAATTATTATTTTTAATTGCGTTAGCCAGGTCTTGAACTCGAGACCTCTTGGCTCTGATATCATATTGAGTTTCATGCACCAGCCAGTTCACCCAGGGCCTGTTTGGTTGCCTGCATCCGGTTGAACCAGGCTGGTCAGATGTAGGGTCTCTTTGTTTGGTTGCTCGTCGCTGGTTCACCGCTCGCTCATGCAAGATTCCCCGCAGCCGTGCTCGAGAAACGTGGGAATCGGGCGTTTCTGGGGAGCCAGGCTCGCAGGATGCAGGTGATTAGTCAGTTGATGATGTTATTAGTGTATATTAGTAAATATCAAGTATTATTAACGTGTTTTGAAGAAGTTTAAGATATAATAAAATACGAACATCTCATATAACATATCTTCATAATCATAATCATAATCTTATATTATTTTTATCTCATGCAACATATCTTCGTACAGGCAACCAAACAATATCTCTTCTCAGCCAGACTCTACTCGTACGTGAACCAAACACGACAGCGTTGCATGCGCTCAATCTGTCCCACGAGAGCCTGGCTCTCAGATACAAGCCAGGCTCTACTTGTACGTGAACCAAACAGCCCCAAAAGCTTAAGTGATGAGGAAAGATGGACAATTCACTTATACTTCAATATATATATATATATATATATATATATATATATATATATATATATATATATATATATATATATATGTATATATATATATATATATATATATATATATATATATATATATATATATGAGACGAGTGTTTCATGCACCTTGGTGCCTAGCACCCATATTAATATCCGTTAATTTGCATAATATATCTATATATATTATATATATACATAATATATCTATCATGTAACTGATATTTTGTACACACTGCAGGTCCGTCCCTGCCTGCAGCTGCTACTGTTTTGAGTTAATTAATCGACGACGATGGCGCCGCGCCGACATGTCAATCTTGGTGTTAATTGGGAAGAGCTGTTGCGGCATGTGAGCGCATTCAATGCAAGAAAAACTAGCTAATCCGCCATGTGCATTTTCCGTCTCTCCTCCTCCTGATCATCGGTACTAATGCTGTAACCTGCGCTTCTGTTGGCATGGCATGATGACTCTCATCGATAGACCGAGTGGCTCGTCGGTGGGATCGGTTACATACATGGTTGCTCGTACGCGTAGCAGCGCGCCCTGTTTCCGACGGTGAGGTCGATGAGCCAGACAACACCAAACAGGCATTACACTGTGCCTTTTTCTCCTCTCCCACTGTGCTGTGCACACCTCTCGAGTCGAGAGGCGGTAGACGTCCACCAATCGAGAGCAAAGGTCGCAGCAGCATGGCAGTATGACGTCGCCGTCAACCGGGAGGGCACAATGATTCGCCCCAATTCCGTCTCTAGGCATTTGAATCCCTTCATCGTCATCATCGTGGGCACAGCCAGAGCTAGCATTCGATCATCCAATGCTTCAAGAGAAAGTGGCCGGGATATGCCAGAGTTTAGCTCTTGTGTCGTCCTCACTGTTAGAATAATCTTATTGTTACATGTATAAGTTCGAGTCTGAGATACAATGAAATTCGTTTTTGTATGTTATTTAAATTGAAGTCATAACAAACGTATATAAAGCTTTGTATGGACTCCCGTCATGACTAATACAACATAATCCAACTCAACCTACTCAACTTAGCACTTGATTGGTCTGACCACCAATCAACGGCTAGTTAGACCATCCTAGTCAACCTTGATCAAACCCCGGTAACAGGGGACTGATCTGACTGCAGCACTCATGCTGTCAGACTGCCTAACATCCTCCGGTTAGATCGCCGCCCACGGCAGGTCACACCGCTCTCAAAAGCTCATCGCAACTAGATAAGCACCTATCTGGAATAAACGTATCGCCAACTAGAAATTGGTTACACCAAATTTTCGGTTGGACCGCTACCCACGGTCGGTCACAACCGAATTGTTGGTCAGACTGCTCCCATCTTGACAACAAAAATGAGAGAGCAAATGGCACAAAATCAAGTTTAAACTTTGATAACAAAATAAGACAAAGTCAAATACTCATCATAAACATGGGATGACCTTCACATGATCTTACAATAATCAAGGTTACATGCACCTCCTGTTGACTGTTGTCAATGTTAGCCAGCTGTGGATTTTTTTTAGGGTGGGAAATGGTTAGTGTTGCTTCGGAGATACACCAATATCTACTCCCCATGTCACATTTGATATGCTCTTTCCACTAGGTAGAAGGTGGAACATGCATGGTCCCTCCTAGCTCTTTTGCTCGTCAAAAGCTAGCAATAGAATTGCACAGAGATGAGCTGAATCAGCGAGAAGGCGTACTGCAACACGATGGATAGACAACACAACAGAGGTTTGATCGAGAGGGCGCGCCGGGGGGGCCTCACACACAGGGAGGAGGCAACTGTTGAGATGATGAGGTGCCACCTCTCAAATCATGGCGTCCAACCTTGGCTCAATTGCTCCTCCTAATCGCCATCAAGCTGGTCAGCACTTGCTCGACCGCTCTATTATGCGTCAGTGGAATTTAGCCGTGGATGGACATTAATGTCTGGTAACTGTGTGAATGACAAGAACCGAATATTCTTTTTTTTCTTGGGAAAAAGAAGTTATTTAATAGACGCGTCTCTTTAATTTGTTCGTAAATTAGTACTGATGACACTAAGTAATATATATGTAATCAAGTCGTCACGGGAGGAGCTTCCAGATGATACTATTTCGATGATGGTAGTACTGCTGCTAAAAATAAAGTGCCGCTCGGGTGAGTTGAAATAAGCTAGTTTATAGTTAAAATTGTACTATAACTGATTAAAATTACACTATAACTGATGGTGGCTTATTTAGTGTAACTAAATTAAATTTTTTTAAAAATTTAAAAATAAGTTAATCCATCACGGACAACGCGAATAAATACGAGAAAAAAACAGGAAAAACTAAAAAAACTAAAAAAGATAAAATTTATGAATGATACAAAGTAAGTCAGAAGTCAAAAACTCAAAACGAAATGAGCGAAACCTAAAACGTCCCTTTCTTCGTGTGGCGTGCATCTAACAATATGATGATTGGGTCAACATAGATCCTCGGAGTCAATATAGCCAGTCTTATTCTCGATCCTGTGCATGCGATACAGACGACTGCCTGGCTAGAAGCAAATCGGATGGCGTCTTGGCTAAAGCTCCAAACGCTGGCTCTGGTATACGTGTCACTTTGCAAATGGGTTAGTATATTAGAAAATCTGAAGCAAAATCAATGAAATAGCTTTCGTCCGTCTGATCCAATGAATCCAATGAGTACGCCACCACTCCTTCACAGCGATCCTCTCCATCACGAGTCACTTTATATCACCTAATTCGCTTTAATTTGTCATCCAAGTCACTTTTAAGCCACCACTCCCTCGGATCCATGAGTCACTTCTCAATTATATGGCCTAAGAGCACCCGCGATGTGCCCTTTTTGACCTCTTGATTAACTAGCCGCGTCTCCATCTACATATCTGGGCATGAGAACTGGTACTCCCGCCTTTTTTCCGATCTCCCACACGTGTGGCCACTGGCCAGCTGCCCGCCGCGCGCATGCAGCGGCTTCCTCCCTCCCCCGTGCGTACGTTCCTGTGCACTACACTAGCTTGCATGCACCAGAAAACCGCCTCCGTCATCTAACATTGCTCTGTTTGACTGTGACGGGTGATTTTTGTTTGTATTTTTTGATATAATAGTAGATGATGGAGATGTTAATATAGATGATACATACAATTTCAGATTTGAAAAGCTGTTTGAAGAATCCGTTTTAAGAAAATGTTCTACTTATTTAGACTTTCCGAGAAGCGAAAGGACAAAAGTTCATATATACCCAAATCAATTCAAAGACAGCTGTGAGATTAGCTAGCCCGATGATGTATATAATCCATCTAGCTGTTGTCGGTCCATCGAACGATCTTAGGAACGAACATACGTAGCGTTAGAGTTGTAATCTTGTTTTTCTAGTCGTGGTCATAGTCCTGGTCGTGTACGAGTGGTCAGAGTCGTGTACGAGTTTGGCCGTAGTCGTATACGAGTTCGCTTCACGGTCGTAGTCAAGTTCGAATATGTTTCATAGTCATAGCCGAGTTCGAGTAATAGTCGTGGTCGTAACCGAGTCGGAGTCGTAGAGTAGGGCATAAAAAGTAAAGCCATGTAACAGAGAGGGCAAGGTGAGAGGGGCGAGAGAGGCCAAGGCGATCGGTGTGATCGAGAAGCAAGAGAGAGCGATCTGTGTGATCAAGAGGAAGAAATAAAGAAGAGGAGCGGTTTGGCTCTAGAAAATCTATCATGTTCATTGTGTTCTCAGACGTAGTCGTAAACGACTTACGACAACGGTAAGCAGGAGATTGCAGGTGTGGTCGTAAAGGAGTTACGACCACGGCGATCGAGCAGCAGCGAGCGCAGGAACAACAGATGTGGTCGTAAGGAGTTACGACCACGATGATGAGCAGAGGTGTTTGCAGGTAGACGTGATCGTAAGGAGTTACGACCACAGACGTGGAGCAGAATCTGTGGTCATAAGGCGTTATGACTACAGCGTTGACGGAGCCTTCGGCGTGGTCGATAGAATCACTGCGTGGTTGTAAGGAACTATGATTACAGTGATCAACCGTGGTTGAAGGAGGTGCAGCGAGAGGCGGTGAATGTGGTCGTAACTTCAGCTGAAGTCAGAGGCGGAGCTGAGCCTCGGGCCAGCCGGGGCAATGGCTAGAGGCCCAGCTGAGACAATCCTTGTATTTACTGTAGCAATATAGTGAAAGCTTTGATTTTTTTCTTTTTAGTGGGCTGGGCCCAAGGCTAGGCCTCGGACTGGCTATGCCCCCGGCTGAAGTTTACGAGTACAAGATCGGAGTAGTGAGATGTGATCGGAGAGATCACGGTGTGATCGTAACGATTGTCTGTGTGGTCGGAGAACCAACAGAACGGTCGTAGCAATATAAGAGATGATCGTAGCCACTATAATATAGTTGTACGGCTATAGTAGGTAGTTTTAGCGGTTAAAATATGGTAAAAATCCTAAGACAGTCGTTAAAGCTGTAACACGTATGGTTTCTCACCTCTCTTTGTGGTGGTTGGAGATTCAATGTAGATGGCGCTGACACACACCTGCACTGAATTTCCTCGAGACGTTGCTCTCTCTCCTTTTGCGTGTATATTCAGATGATATGATGTTAGAAAACGCCGTGCCTACCTACCTGTCGTACGTAACATGCATGATTAGACGAACACGGCCTGATTTGTTGCATCGGTTAATCACAGTACTGGAATTGAATCAGACCGCGCGCATGCATGCACAGCACGGTTGCTCATCGATCAGCTGTCACATAAACCATCAATGTATAACCAAATCAACATAGGCCCTGTTTGGATCCACCCAGATTTTAAAAATATGGTTTTTAGAAACTGGGTGGGATCCAAACAGACCAATTTTTGGGGCAGTTTTTAAAATCTACCTACCCAGATTCTTAAAAACCAAGAAGCTGTTGATACCCAGCTTTTGCCAGTTTTTTTGCACAAATACCCATTTACCCTCATTAAAGACCACGCATGGCTGTTTAATGTGCTGTTCAAGAGCAATAAATGTAAGGGTATAATAGTCTATTAGCACCAATTATAAATGAAACTAGTTTTTAAAAACTAGGAGATCCAAACACCCCACCAATTTTTACTTAGAAATCAGTTTAAAAAAACTAGAAGTAATAGCTGGTTTTTAAGAATTTGAAACTGATCCAAATAGGGCCATAATAGTACTACTATTAGCTGGTGGTAGACGAAGCCGGCAATTACTCATCGCACACGGCCAATTTATTAGCATGGATATATTGCCGCTCGCTAGCTAGCTCATCAGAGATCGACGATGCCCGTTAGTTGTACCAGTGGAAGATCGATGATTCAGCTCTATATATGTTTGAACACGCCTCGATCAATACGTTGAATGCATGCATGCATGCTCGCAAAAAAATTGTTTTCCTACCTTATTCTGTCCTTCCTTGGGTCTCGTTTTCAGCACTAGTAGCAAGTAGAGTGGTACAGTAGTAACGAGTGCGGAGAAGAAGAATCGGGAGTGCACAGACTCCAGGGCGACAGGAGGGAGGGGCCGGTCGGCAGCTGAGCCCACCGCGGCGTGGACGTCACCGGCACGACGTCCGAGAAAAGCTAACGACTAACCCCAATTCTGCTGCCTGCAGCTGCAGAGGAGATTCAGTGAAGGGGCTGATCACAGCCGGCGCATATTCTCTGACTTAGCTCGCTGTGACTTACCATATGATCAGTCGTTCAATCTGCATCAAATGGTACAGATTATTTTACTTCTATTTCTAGCTTTTGATTTTTTTTTTTTATTTTTAGTTTTTTTACTTTCGTTTTTTTCTAGATGAAAATAAAAAACTAAAAACTAGAAGTAAAAAAAAATCAAAAGCTAAAAAAGCTAAAAATAAAAGTAAAATAATCTGGATCGTTTGATACAAATCGAACGGTAGATCATACGATAAATCACAGTGTGACTTAGCAGGAGCTTAAGTCAGAGAATCTCGTTCGGATCACAGCGTGGCTGCGTGTAGGCATGGACGTACGTGGAGTTTCAGGAATGAACGCAGGATGCGCATGCAGCAGCAGGAGGAGGAGGAGGAGGAGGAGGGGGAGATCCCGATAAAGCTGCCGGGGAGGGCGAGGGAGACGGCTCCTGGACCTCGCTGTCGCCTCGCGTCGCCAGTTCGGCGTCATTGCGTTTCCTGCAGCCATGTGGCCGGAGTGAACTGACCTCATGATCGACCTGCGGTGGACGTCAGAGATGCATGGTCAGACGGATGGCCCATGGGTGCTCCTGCATGCTCGATCGATCGATTCATTCCTCCTTCGGCTTTTGCATGTATACAGAGTATATATGTGCGCTGTAAAGCTGCATGCCAGCATGTGAATTGTGCTCGCTCGCGGTAAGAATACGTATTCAAAACTGGGCTGGCTTTGTAGCGGCTGGAAAACGCTGTAAAGCTAACTTCCCCCACAGAGGAGTTAGCTAGTGTAGAAAAAATTAGGGATAAAAGCGGACCGGATACGATTAAATAGTCTTAAATATGAGTGTGAATCTATATTTTTAAAACAAATACAAATTCTAATATTTTTAAATACGAATCTAATGTCTTAACGAATACAATTTGAATCGAATATGTACTTAATTTGGTTGAATACGAATATCATCCTACAACTTCTGTAACAAATATCGGTATAACAAATTTCTAGTGGTTTTACCAGTTTTTCACCGGTTACCGGTTTCGAACCACCAAATTCAAATTTCAAATCACAAAATTTGTCTGAATTTTCCCCGAGTTCCGAAAACGGAACGAATATTCTCACATACGAGTGCAAATATGAATACTTTCAAATATGGATACGAATATTCTCAATATGAATATGAATATTTTTAAATACGGATTTTGCTTACCATATTTATATTTTCTCATATAAAAATATCAGATAAAATTGATTATTTGTTACTGTTTTTCGCCCCTAGAAAAAAAACTACGCTAATAATGCCAGCTGATCGCCGAATCAATTCAGCAGCTTGTCACTTTGGAAGTTTTGGCTGGGACAAGGCTGCCTATAGGCAGCCTAGTTAGATTGGCTGATTGGGCCATTGGGGTCGTACCGCCGTACTCCTACTCTTACCGGCCAACAGTAAGATGATAAAGGGTGTTGTTTTCCTGTGGTCGTTGATTTTTGTTTGTGTTTTTTTGATATAGCTATAAATAATAAAGATATTGATATAAATAACACACACGATTTTAGAATCGAAAAGCTATTTAGAGAATCTACTTCAAAGGCCTAGCCCGTTTTGATATTTGGCCTTTTAATTTTTTGAAGAAATCAAAAATCAAAAGCAAAAAAAAAACCCCAAAAAACAACGTTGGCAAAGTTCTGATCGCCCTACCTTCTGGGTTCTTTCACTCTCTCTTGAGTCTCTTGTAGACTTCGTCAGTTCCGCACGTAGGTAAATGGTAATAGACCACTGGACCCGGCATGAGGTTTCCAGTTGTCCGTGAATCGGACGTACGAATGTAAATTTGTAGTAATGCCACCAGCCCAGCTAGCCCGGTCCATCAAATTTTGACCAAACATGCTTCAGCCCAGCAATTAACCCATGCATGGTTCGCAAAGAAAGCGCACGTTAAGAACGTTGGTATTAGTTTTTACTGATAGCTTTTAACTGTTATTTATAGTTTTTGACTGAAACTAAATAGTAGTGGCTCATAGAAGTGGTTTTTGAAAGGAGAGGGTGATTGATGCAAAAAGTGATGGAGAGATGAGTGTGTATGACGCAAGCGAGAGAAGTAGAGTTGATGATACATCTGTTCACCCCTGTCTTATCCCTGGAATGAAACGGTAGTGATAAGAGTGAAGAAGTCGCTTCGAAAAGCCAGATGTTCATATTAGCTTATTATTTTTTTTGAAGCAGAAATCAGAAACAGAAACCAATACAACAAATGACCTAATTCTGTTCGTCATGCTGCGAATTGAGTGCTTTCCGAGCAGTCGTCTGCTAACATAGTTTTTAATTTCACACGCAAGAGTAATTGTCCTCAGATACCACCACATTTTTTGGGTTTTGAAAGACCCATTTCCTGTTTCCAGTTACCTAAATAGAAAATGCATGCACAAACGTGACAACTTCTCATATTAGCTTTTGCTGATGACTTTTAGTTGCGGCTGATAAATAATAGTAGTGATAGAAGTAGCTAATGAATAGTAATACATTATGTAAGAAAGATAGTGCAACGAAAGGCACTACAACATTTAGATAGCTATGTGACTTACAAAATTATGATATAATAAAATACAAAGTATGTTACAATATGTGAAGCGAAAAGTGGTGACTGATAGAAGTCTTATAGAAGCTGGAGCGTTTATATTGACTTCTGCTTCTAAAAGTAGAAGCCGATATGAACAGGCCATATAATTATCTCCTTACTAGCTCTCATACTTAGTCTCGTGAAGCAATAACTACTATTCCATTTTCTACGTAGTACACACAATAGAATTGGAGGAAAAAATACAAATGACAGACCATTTTGTATCTTTCTAACGGCATAGCTCCACACCATACGATCCAAACATCCAATGGCCGTGGCATTATCTTCAACCTCCTGCTGGTCTCTCACTCTCATAGATCTGGTGCTCTCTCTTCTCTCTCTCACTCACATCGACAGAGGGCCGCCACCGCTGCGGGTTTCACCGTGCCCTTGGATATAGAGGGAGGCCAGGGAGACAGTGGTCCGATGGTGGGTGATGACGGAGGATGGTAGGCGGCGATGAAGGGAGGCTTGACAAGGTGGGCATTGAATATTAGGTTGGGTAGGGTGGGGTAGGGGGAGACGACGGCGTGGCGAAGCGACGAGGTCGCCGTTAGCCACTAGTGGTGGAGGGAGGCGGAGGACGGGTGTGGAGTTGTTGTCGGCGCCGGAGAAGAGAGGGAGGGGGGGAGCGGCAGAAGAAGGCTATGGGTGCTCTCCATGATATAGTGTGGTGTATATGTTGCCTTAGAATTGCTGCCCAAATTAATATTGTAACATGACTACACGGTGCTAAAGTGGGCCAGGCCGTGCTGTTCTAGAACTACGTTTTTTTTTTCTTACACTTCAATTTCCATTTCACCCATCCTTTTGCTTCCATGATGGAGCGTGTCTGGATAGGAAACTTCAATTGTGCTGTTTCCTCTTGTTTTCTTTGCATTCTTTTGTTCCTTCTAGCTTATGCGCCATCACGGCCTAAGTGCATGCCAGAAACTTTCCGCTTCTGCGAAATGTCTCGTTGCTTAATCTCTTGTTCCAACGTCAGCGTGTAGATTCGATAATAGTGATAAGCAAAACGTGTCGAATTCCACTCGCTTTTCCAATAATCTTTAATCTTCACTGATACGTTTAAATTCCATCAAAAACAGTACTATCAAGTTCAAAATTTTACCAGCGTTTCCCCAAGGGCCACCACTTCCAAGGGGAAATTTAACTTTTTGCCACTCATATAAACGCCACCTATCCAAATGCCACTCATATCGTTGCACTCAACAATTTGCCACTCTTAAGATGGGTTGACTCATTTTTTTGCCACTTTTGAGTCCACAGCGCCAACTCCATCGCCATGTCGGCGCCCGCACCATGTCGGCACGCGCCGCCGCCCAAGCGCCGCGCGCCGCCGCCGCCTCCGCGCGCGCGCGCTGCGCGCTCGCTTCGCGCCGCTTCGCCGCCTCGCCGCGCGCCGCGCGCCGCGCCTGCGCCGCCGCGCTGCGCGCCGGCGCCCGCCCGCGCGCGCCGCCGCCGCCGCGCGCCGCCGCCGCCCGCGCGCCCGCCGCGCGCGCGCGCGCCGCGCGCGGCCGGCGGCGGCGCGGGCGGCGGCGGCGGCGGCGGGCGGCGGGAAGCGGGCGACGCAGCGCTGGCGCGAGGCGGCGGCGGCGGCGCTGGCGCGCGGCGGCGACGCTGGTGCCGACATGGCGCGGCGCCGACATGGCATGGAGTTGGCGCCGTGGGCTCAAAAGTGGCAAAAATGAGTCAACCCATCTTAAGAGTGGCAAATTGTTGAGTGCAACGATATGAGTGGCATTTGGATAGGTGGCGTTCATATGAGTGGCAAAAAGTTAAATTTCCCACTTCCTCCATGTGTGCTCTGTTCAAATCTCTGTAGAGTCCTCTAAGTTTAGTTACATAGGTGATTCTGCAGATATTAGTCACCTGGCGTTCTCCTCTTTCCACCATCCTCCTCTGCACCAGTCTCCTACACTAGATCTAACACTGGTCTCCTACACTAGATCTAACGGCCTTGGCGAGGCCGGATCTGTCGTCCCGGCGGCCTAGCAGACTGTGGAGAGCACTCATTAGGTGGCAATGGCAGCGATATTTGTTGTGATTTTTTATTTCTTATTGCAACTTGTTGAAACAGGAGACGCAGTCTAGTTAGCTCAGTCAAAAGATCAAAGATCTAGCTAAATTAAACACCTCTTCGCTACTATTGTACAACCAAAAACTCTTATCAAAAGGCAGAAGCTCCAACCGTGAATTTTGGACATATCTGTACCTCTAAACACTCGAAATTCCATTTTTAGCCCCCCAAACTAAAAAAATTCCAAATCTAGACCTCTCCCCGAGCGCGCGTTCGTCTGGCGCCGACACCTGTCCGGTCGTGCGGTGTGGTACCGCACGACCGCACTGTAGCACGGGTCGTGCGGTACCACACCACACGACTCCACTACTGCGCTCCGACCGCATGACCGCACATCTGTCGACCGCACGTCTGCCGACCCGAGCGCACGACTCCACTGTGCTGCGCTCCGACCGTATGCCCGCACGTCTGCCGACCTGAGCGCATGATTCGCATCCAGGCAAGACTTATCGAAAGCATTAAATCCACTAAAAAACTATTGTCAGGGTTCTCCCTTTCAGTGATAAACTGATAATTATACACGCTCTAAGCCAAAGTCAAAGTGTTTGTCTATGGGTCTCCTAGGGTTTAGATCTAGCGGGTTCTTTTCTATTGCGTACGGGTTCTTGAGGGAGACATTAAGGGAGAGGGGTACCAACCTTCTGATTGCGTTGAAGAAGAGGTGGCCAACTCGGCGGAGCGCGGGCACGGCGACGGTCGGAGAAGAACGAAGACGGCGGCGCGTCCCGGTGAAGAAGACGGCAGTGGAGCTTCCCGTCGCTGGAGCGCCACCCTCTCAGATCGGGTTAGGGTTTGTCGGTGGGTCTGGCGGCGGCACGGTGAACCTCGTCATGTGTGCCGCCCCAGCCCCCACCTCTCTTTTATATGGCGCTGGCGACAGGGGCCCACCAGCCTATTGGGCTGGGCGCCCCCGATCAGGGCGCGAGCAAGGGGAGGATATTTGGCCGTTGGGCCAAATGCCCTGCTGAGATCATTCTAACATTCTCCCCCTTGATCTCAATCTATACTTTATCTTTAATTACTTTTTGACTTTACACATTCCATCATAGATTAGTGCATAGAACATGTCTCATCGTCACGGTCAATCGCCGATATATTCAACAGCCATAATACACTCTCTGCTCAAACAATTACTTTAATCTTTGGGCCATCTTTTAGTCCAGAATCATAGGCTTTCCCTTAAACCCATGCCGCTACATGTTCTCTCGAACACGTTGGGTGGTAAGCCTTTGGTAAGCGGATCCGCTAACATCTTTGCGTGTACTTATGTGCTCAAGACTTATAATTTGATCCCGAACTTTATCTTTCACAACATAGTACTTTATGTCAATGTGTTTGGCAGCACCACTTGACTTATTGTTGTGGGCATACGTTATGCGGGTTCATTATCGCAGTACAACTTAAGTGGTCTATTGATGTCGCCAACCACTTTTAAACCGGTATGAACTTCTTTAGCCGAGTTCACCGCCCGTAGCCTCATAACATGCTACAAACTCGGCATACATTGTGGACGATGTAGTGACGGTTTGCTTTGAGCTTTTCCACGATATAGCTCCTCCAATGAGAGTGAATACATATCCGGATGTAGACTTTCTATCATCTCCGCAAAATCGAATCAGATACCCCACTATATGGAGTAAATCGATCTTCTCAGTATGTCATCATGAGGCCTTTTGTTCCTTGCAAATAACGCAAGACTTTCTTTATCAATTTCAATGTTCTATTCCAGATTGCTCGAATCGCCAAGTAACCCAGTAACAAACGCTAAGTCGGGCGTGTGCACACTTGAGCATACCGTAAGCTTCCGACAGTGAAGCATATGGAACCGCTTTCATTTGATCGATCTCATATCGTTCCCGGGCATTGAAAATCCCCATATCTGCCGCCCTTGACTATAGGTGCAGGTGATGGACTACATTTATGCATACCAAATTTCTTTAAGACTTTCTATGTATGCCTTTTGTGACAGTCCCAATACCCCTTTGTTTCTATCTCGGTGAATTTCGATCCCTAGAACGAACGAGGCTTCACCAAGATCTTTCATATCGAAGTTTGAGGATAAAACTTCTTTGTCTCCAAGAGTGCATGACATCACTACTAGCCGAGAGGATATCATCCACATACGTGATTAGGAAGATAAACTTCCCATCTTTAAACTTTGCATAAACACAGTTGTCCTCTACATTCTCTTTAAACCCAAATTTTCTTATTGTACTGTCAAACTTCGAGTACCATTGTCTTGAAGCTTGCTTTAACCCATAAATCGATTTCTTTAGGCAGCATCCCATTCTTTCATTTCCTTCCACGACAAAACCTTTCGGTTGTGCCATGTAAACATTTTCCTCCAAATCCCCATTAAGAAATGCCGTCTTTACATCCATCTGATGTAACTCTAAATCATAATGTGCTACTAATGCCATTATGATTCTGAAGGAATCTTTACATGAGACTGGAGAAAATGTCTCATTGTAATCAATCCCTTCTCTTTGCGTAAAGCATTTTGCCACAAGTCGCGCTTTATATCTTTCTACATTCCCTTGGGAGTCATGTTTAGTCTTGTAGACCCATTTACAGCCTACTGTTTTGGCTCCTTTAGGAATAATTTCCAAGTCCCAGACTTTATTAGTCTTCATGGACCTCATTTCCTCTTCCATGGCCTCAAGCCATTTTGAGGAATTTTCGCTTCTCATGGCTTCTCATCAGAAATAGCTGATCTTCTTACTCTTTGAGACCTCCTCGGGGCCTCCTCATTTGGTACATCTACTGTTTGAGGTCTTTGTTGCACCCTCATCTGTGGCAATTGGTTCTATATGATCCTCAAGAACAGGTTCTTCATTCTCATTCATTGTTGCCACGGAGGAACAATAACAGTGTTGGCACCACGTTGTCTTGCACCGTCGGTGCAGCGACGACAAGTAGTGTGAAGAATGGCTCTTGAATCATCTGAGTGGGCGCATACACCGCTTCTCTTCAAGGTCAATCTCTCGAGCTACCATGCTCCCCTCATCATTTCATCCTCTAAGAAGACAAAGATGTCTCGTTTCTACAAACTTTGTGTATCCTGTCGGACAGAGAAACGATAACATTTTGACTTTTCAGGTAGCCAATGAAATGGCAACTTCGCTTTGAGATCAAGTTTCCAAGGTTTGGGTTAAATACTTTAGCCTCAGCAGACTCCCCACACACGTAAGTGGTTTAGTGAGGAACTCTTCCCGTCCACAACTCGCATTTGTTTTGGGCACCGACTTACTAGGCACTCTGTTGAGAATATGAATGGCGGTTTTCAACGCTCCATCCATAAACTCAATGGGAGTGTGGAATAGCTCATCATGCTTCGCACCATATCCATCAGTACGGTTGCATCTTTCACTACTCCGCTTTCTTGAGGTTCGCCGGCATAGAATATTGGGCCACTATTCCATTTTCTGTAAAAACCTTGCAAAGGTCCAGAACTTGTCCATATGGGGTATGTCGACCGTAATACTCCCCACGATCGATCGGACTATCTTAATCTTTAAATCGTGTTGGTTTTCAATTTCAGCCTTAAATATCTTGAATTTATCCAAGGCTTCATTCCTTTCTTTGATTGGATAAATATATCCATAACGGGAGTAATCATCTGTGAATGTTATGAACGAGTCATATCCATCCACACTTTCACAGGAAAAGGACCACAAATATCTGTGTGAATAATTTGTAGAACTCCTATGCTTCTTTTAGCGTCTTTCTTAATTTTCTTTACATATTTTCCTTTGATGCATTCTCTGTATTGTTCTAAGTCTGAGAACTCTAATAGAGGAAGAATTTCATTCTTAACTAGTCTTTCTATTCTCCCCCTCGAAATATGACCTAAACGACAGTGCCATAATTTCGACGATTCATTATGAGTTCTCTTTCGTTTTCTGTTTTCATTTGAGACGAGGATTCAATCACTTTCTCGCACGCGACGTTCTTATTATCGCATACGACATTCACATCATCACATAATGACAACAAATAAAGCTCGCTCGTAAAATGGCAAGACCAACACATTCTTTATTAAACATTATTTCACACTTGCCATTTCCAAAATTGCAATCAATTCTTTTTCTTGTTATCCCTCACATAGTTCACAGAACCACCATGTGAGGATTTGATTCTTTCCTCCTCTTGCACGCACATAGCTATGCACTTTTCCAAATCCCATTTCTCGGGCTGCATATTATAGTTGACAACAAAATGTCAAACTCTTTTGGCAAAAAGCAAAACCAAATGAATAAGGAACTCATCCTTGAGAGCCAAATCCATCGGTTTAAGTTTAGATGCCAAGTTGCTCATTCTAAGAATGTGCTCTCTTATGCCATTTCCATCGCTGAATACCTTTTCACTACCGCTTAATCATTGTGTAGCATAAGTCTTTGAAGAGCCAGTAAACTGACTCTTTATTTTCTCAAGGTACTCTGTGACAGTGTCACACTCTGCGATTGAGCCCACAATTGCAAGCTTAATCGTGTTCTTTATCACAGTCAAACATTTCTTGTTGGCAGTGACCCACTTTTTATGATCAAGATCATATGACATTTTTATGGGAGCATAGTCCTCTGTCAGTCCGCCAAACAAAGATCGACCTCATTTTCATCCTCACCGGTGCCACAGCTGCTGTGGGACACGGTGTGGCGACACAATTCATATACAATGAGAACAATTAAACATAATAACAACAATCGCATGCATTGGTTTCAACGTTGGTTAAAATTAAAACATACAGTTGTTTACACATTAAATCTACATCACCGTTGGGCAGAAATAGAAATAATGCATAAGAACATCAATTGAAACTATAATACTGTTAACAGCAAAATTATATGCCTTATTTCCAACATTGGTCAAAATACGACATACAATTTAAATCAATTTTATCTATACATTAAATCTACATCACCGTTGGACAGAAATAGAAATAATGCATAAAAAACATCAATTAAAAAAATTATAATATTGTTATTATCAACGTTGGTCAGAAAATAACAATATCACAATTATCTGAGATTTATATCTATTTTTCCGAAATTGAATTCTCCCGTTGGTTCGAATTCAATAATGAAAACAATTAACATTAACTTTTGCAGCGGAAACAATAAATTATTCAAAATAATTCATTATTCAGAAGCATTAAACTGTTCACATTTAATCTCTGGAAAAATTAGCACGTTGGTGCAAAAATTTTCAGAGATTTTAAATCAAATTTCAATCAAATTCATCAAAAATATGCTTCTGAAAAACATTAAATCCATTTTGGGGACTTTACTGTTCAAAACGGCCTTTTGGCCCATTCTTTCGGCCGCGGCCCAGCCGGCCCGTTCGGCGCGCCCGAGTGCGCGCACTCTCCCGGCGCCCAGGCCAGCCCACACAGCCGGCTCCCATGCGCGCGGCCCATGGCCTCCATCGGCCCAGTCTTTCCCCGCGCCCAGGCCGTCCTCCCGCCGGCCCAAACATTTCTTACCTCTTGGCCGTTGATCTCTTTCGGATGGCCAGGAGAAAAATCCGCCCGCACAAACTGCCGCCCGCCCCCAACCCTAACCCTAGAAGCATATGCGCCGGCTCCTCCCCAAAAAAGCGGATCTGAGCACACGCGCACGTGGCGGCGGCAGCGCGTGGCGTCGGGCGTGACCGGCGGCGGGTGTGACGGCACGACGGCGCATGCGCGCTGCGGCCCCACGGCGCGGCGCCGCGCGGCGCCCGAGAGCGGCGGCGGCGACGCGGCAGCGCTGGCGCGCAAAGCGGCGGCGCGGACGGCGGCTCGCAGCGCGGCGACGGCGGCAAGACGCTGGCGGCCGGCGAGCCGAGACCGCAGCGGCGGCTGCGCGGCTCCCTCGCACGGCGCGGCGACCTCACCCGTGAGCCCCAAACCTCCCCTTCTCCGTTTCTTTCTTTTCTGTTTTCTAGGGTTGGGGATCCTCTTTTCTTTTCTTTTCCCGCATAGATCTACGCCTAGGGGGTGGCTCTGATACCATTGTTTGTCTATGGGTCTCCTAGGGTTTAGATCTAGCGGGTTCTTTTCTATTGCGTACGGGTTCTTGAGGGAGACATTAAGGGAGAGGGGTACCAACCTTCTGATTGCGTTGAAGAAGAGGTGGCCAACTCGGCGGAGCGCGGGCACGGCGACGGTCGGAGAAGAACGAAGACGGCGGCGCGTCCCGGTGAAGAAGACGGCAGTGGAGCTTCCCGTCGCTGGAGCGCCACCCTCTCAGATCGGGTTAGGGTTTGTCGGTGGGTCTGGCGGCGGCACGGTGAACCTCGTCATGTGTGCCGCCCCAGCCCCCACCTCTCTTTTATATGGCGCTGGCGACAGGGGCCCACCAGCCTATTGGGCTGGGCGCCCCCGATTAGGACGCGAGCAAGGGGAGGATATTTGGCCGTTGGGCCAAATGCCCTGCTGAGATCATTCTAACACAAAGCTCATAAGGACTGCAGTCTGCAGAAATAATAAAGTGCATACGGAGACAAAGCTATTGTGGAGCAAAAAAAGCAAAGCTTCCTATAATCAACACGATATACCAGAATATCAAGCCTATTGAGCACATTTATAGCCACAGAGCCAGCCTTCAATGCATTCCCAAGCAGCTACCTAAAACGTACTACACCTAAAACGGAGGGCTCAAACCGACCAGTGAGGATGAGAATCCCCCAGATTCCCGCGTCGCGCGGAGCCGGACGTGCGGTCGGCAGATGTGCGGTCATGCGGACGGAGCGCAGCAATGGAGTCGTGTGATTTGGTACCGTATGACCTGTGCGGTCGTACGGTATCACACCGCACGACCGGACATGTGTCGGCGTCAGACGAACGCGCACTCGGAGAGGGGTCCAGATTTAGAATTTTTTTAGTTTGAAGGTCAAAAATGGAATATCAGGTATTTAGGGGTCCAGATATATCCAAAATTCTCCAACCGTTCCCCATAGCCAGCCTTTCTTTGCAGGTACGTGTCCCTGACAGAATAATCCACCAACCTTTTCCCTCTGCTGTTCGTTGCTTGGCAAGTTCTTGGGATGACCAACCCTGCAAGGTATCCTCCATGTGATCTCTCTTCTGTAAATGGGTCATTCTTTTGTAGTGTGATTTATGATTTATAGTTTAAAATTTTAAATTCTAACTATTCATAAGAGAGAATATGGAGATAGACACTCACGTGCGATTTTGACTGATATAATTAAAGTCGGTACAATGTCTATTACAATCGACTTGTAAACTTTATTTTAAAAATATATTTCGTTTGAAAGTTAGTTACTATATTATAAATCATAAACTAAAAGCCAAAAAGAAATGAGGCTACAATAAACAAACATGAAAGGCCAGAGAAGGGAGAGAGAAGGCCAAGTAATCTTACCACACTGCTATTGGAAATGATATGTGCAACACCTTAATTTCCAAGGTAAGCATCAAGCATCCATCACATATAGGGTAAACTAATTGCTCAACCGGTTAGAAAGGATATGTCACAACAAATATCTTCGATCGATACTTCCTTTTTTTCTATTGGTTTTTAAGTCTCATAGCATTTTCTTGTCAATGGAGGAAGAATTTTTTTTAAAAAAAAAAACTTATTCATCACTATCTGAGTCATTCAGGGCAAGAACTCAAACCAATGGGCTGTGGTCTAAAGGAGAATATTTGCAGTGATTAATTAAACCTGTAATGGTTTACCAGCTCATTCCAGAGGCACATTATAACATACTTAACTCTGCAAAATTCCTAACCTAGTGAATAATTAACGAGCAGTTTTCCTATCCTTGAGGAGGTACCAAGAGGTACAAGGTACCTAGAGGTACCAAATTAGATCCAGTCGTTCAATCAGTGTGATCAACGGCTCAAAATTTGGTACCTCTTGGTACCTCACGTCCGGTACCACTAGGTACTGTCAAATCTCAGCCGTCCGATCAGTGTGATCAACGGCTCAAATTTGATACTTCTTCCTCCTTAAAGATGGTAAATTTTCCCTAATTAACATAAGCCAATTGGCGATGCTGCGTGATGTATGCGATCCAGACAGCACGTGCCTCCCGACCCATCCTGCCTTTTTTATTATTATTTTGCCAAAATATTTTGGTCTTCAGTGTTCGCGGCCAGTTTGACGAATATATAGTATTGTTTGCGAAGTCAGATACGGATCCCGATGACTTCTATCTTACTGAAGGTCAACTTAAAAATTGATACCCCCTCCAGTCCAATACGTATCGTTTTGAGATACATACAATCAAATTTTTAAAAATTTAAACATCAATATCTTTTAAAATATTTAGATTAAATACATAAAATCATATGTATATAGATTTGTCTTGAAAAGTATTTTATAATATCATAATTTTATTGGGTGTTATAACTATATTATAATAAAAATTAGTGATCAAAGTTGTGTTTTGGATATCATATTATTATTTAAAATGATATATATTTGTGACTCGAGGGAGTACAAGTTTGCGGTTATAGCTCAACTAAGACCGCCTGCTATTTCTGCCATTCTCGAGAGGCCATAATCAGCTTGTCTTGCTTAGCATCCATTTCATGCTCTGCTCACACAACAAATTGGCAAGTTTCAAACCATGCATACCGGGGAGAACATTCAACCAGAAGGAAAGAACACTGAATTTCAAGTTTGGATAAATGAGCCAAACCTGTTCAAAATTAAACCCCACACTGCCCAGTTCAGTGCGAGCTCTCATGTATTTCCCCTGTCGCGGCAAAACAACGTTCAAATCCCTGTGTTTGAACTGAATCAAAGCCCAAATTAAATGCCTAAATTCAATGAGGGACGCTGCCTCCAGTCCTGGCCCCCCTCTTCTACAGGTTACCTGAATGTCGAGTCGTCGGGCGGCTATGATACAACGGAAGGTACAGTGCTGTTCGCCTCTGCCATTCTTTTTTAAATGCTGAGGATCCTTGTCCCTGTTTGACACCTCTATCAAAGGTGGTACAACGACTGTAGAACCACTAGCAGTTTTATCAAGCTGCTTGTGGTAGTAGTAGAGTTTTTTTTAGGCCAGTAGTAGTAGAGAGTTGTGAAGGCAAGGAGCAGTTAACAGGCTCATCATACTGGACATCGGATCATGTGCTAGAAAGCTTTGCTTAGGATCGTTAAAAAGGCAGATTTGACGCAGCTGGGCTGTGCCATGTGTGACCGCCAGTTGCTCTGCTTCTGATTAAAATACACAGTTTGGAATAAGAAATTGGGGTGCTGCATTAGGAAGCTGTTATCGTGGAGATTAATTAGTCACCACATGCAGCTCTGACCAGCACCCAAATCCTCCTATTAACTAACTACAGTCAAACTTATCCATCATCAGATCATCCCTATCACGAAGTTCAGTAAACCAGAGAATGGGCTTCAGTTCTTGTTCTAAAAAAGGGGAAGCATGAGATTCGGTCAATAATAGCTGGAGAATAGTTGACATATATATATTTATTCCTTTATGGATTAAGATTGAAATGTAGGTAACCATAACTCCGTCCGTAAGCAAAAGCTGGGAGAAGTTTAATTCACCATTCCACTGCCAAAGCGCAAAAAAGCAATGTCATAAAATTAATTACATTCTCATTTTTTGGGGGCAAATCTTAGCAAGAAATAAAATCGAGGTGAAAGCTTAGTCGTTAAAGACGAGAAGATTTACATACAGCATTTGCTGTCATGTCAGATCAAGTTACCGTGCCGGTACCGCGTTATCATTTGTTCTAAAAAGTGGGAAAAAAACTTGAGCAATTATGCTAAAAGCTTTTCACCTAGCTACTAGGCTAGTTCGTCTGAACATCTGAGCAAGCAAAGTATCAGCCAGACCAAGTCCTTCGGAGCCGAGGCATCAGAGCCTCACATTCCAACCTCCTCCTGATAGCAGCAGCACTTCACTGGGAAGCGCGCTTCGCCAGCACGAACAGGACCAGCTCGGCGAAAATTCCATTCCATTACGCGCCGAAATTAATACCCGTGGTCGTGGATGTCGCGACGCACAGATTAAACACGCGCGACGTGGATGCGAAAACGAACAACAAACGCGCCATGCAAGCACCTGGATGCTGTGCTGTGCGCTACTAGTAGCAGTAGTTATTACAGGTGAGCAGAGCGCCAGACGAGTTGCATTCGCACATGGTGGCGCTCGTAATATATTCCTCCACGCAGTGCCCTGCACGTCCGAGCTACAGGGCAGATCGATCGTTCGCGCACGGCACACGTAGTTTGTAGCTGGCTGATGCCGTGAGGCAAGCGGATCATCATCATCAGTTGCTTCTGCTGCGAGATCGTGCAGTGCTAGTGGTCGAGTGACTGCCGCAGATGGGCAAGGCGGGTAGGTGGCTCAGAAGCTTCCTGCCGGGCAAGAAGGGAAAGGACAAGGGCGGCGGGCAGACGCCGCCGCTCGTTCCGGCGGTGGAGCAGGGATTGGCGTTGCAGACGGTGACGCCGGCGTCGACGCCGGGGGCGAAGGAGAAGAGGAGGTGGAGCTTCCGGCGTCCTGCGGCGGCGGCGGCCGGGTCAGGGAAGGATGCGGGTCAGCTCGCGTTCTTGGAGCCCTGGGTGGACCCGAATCAGCACCCCGTCGCAGTGGCCATTGCTACTGCCGCCGCAGCCGCCGTCATCCGGCTGACGGCGTCCGCGCCGGGGTCGAAGCGGACCGTCATCGGCATTGACGAGGCGGCGGCGATCAAGATTCAGTCCGTCTTCAGATCCTACCTGGTGAGTCGCGTCGATCCCGTTCTTGGTCTGCGTGAAGCGATCGAACAATTGTATCTGAGACCTGTTTGTTTCTTGGGATCGATGCGCAGGCGAGGAAGGCCCTGTGCGCGCTCAGGGGGCTCGTGAAGCTGCAGGCACTGGTGCGCGGCCACCTCGTGCGGAGGCAGGCGAGCAATACCCTGCGCTGCATGCAGGCACTCGTCGCCGCCCAGAACCGGGCGCGCGCGGCTCGCCTCCGGCTCCTCGACGACGAGAAGCCCATCCGCACACCGAGGATGACGCCGACCCGGCGCTCGCCGCACCACCCCCGATTCCGGCAGCAACAGGTACGCGACCGACTCTGTTGAAACTTGGATGCATTCGACCATCAAAGCCTGGAACTAAGTTTCATTAATGCGAAGTGTAGGAGTTGGAGGAGAACGTCAAGATCGTGGAGGTGGACACCGGCGATGGCGAGGTGCATGGCACGCCGAGGACGTTCCGGCGCAGCAGCTGCTACGCCACGCCGCTCTGCCGCACGCCATCCAAGGTCGAGCTGTGCCAGAAGGTGTCGCCGACGCCGTCGGCGCTCACGGACGCGAGCGCGCGCAGGTACAGCGGCCGGTACGACGACTTCTCCTTCGCCACCGCGCGGGCCAGCCCGTGCCACTACGCCTACGACGCGTCGTGCAATCAGCAACAGCAGCAGCAGAGCCACAGCGCGGACCACCCACTCTTCTTCCCCAACTACATGGCCAACACGGAGTCGTCGCGCGCCAAGGCGCGGTCGCAGAGCGCGCCTCGGCAGCGGTCGTCGGTGTCGTCCGCCCCCTCCGAGGCGTCGTGGGAGAGGCAAGCCAGCGGCCAGCGCAGGACGTCGCTGGAGGGGCCGATGCAGGCGGCCGCGCGTGCGCTGGTGGTGCCCAAGGGCGCCGTGCGCGTCCAGCGGTGCCCGCGGGGCGTCAGGCTGGACATGTCGAGCGCGTCACTCCACGACAGCGAGTGCGGGTCGACGAGCACCGTGATGACCGCCGCCACCACCACGTACTGCTGGTCGATTGCCGCGGACATTGCCGGCATCGCGTGATGACGCCACAGCTCACATGGTTTCTGATCGAATCAGGCAGAAGAAATGCTAGTGTCAGTAGGGAGACAACAAGTTGCTGCTAGTACTGGGGTACTGAAGTTTCTGTGGCTAGCTAGTTACCAGTAGAAGAAGCTGAGCATGAAGAGTGATCTTTCTAGGGTCTGACGACACTTAATTTGGTGTTTTTGCGTGCCAAGAAACATGCATAAGCGTGTTTTTGTCCTTTGTTTCTGTTGTAATTGTAGTGTGCGATCGATCTTTCAACCATTCTGTCTAGTCCTGGTCGTTGCAGACTGAATTGAACTGAAGCAAGCAGAAGAAGTCCCAGTCTTTCTGCTATTTACTGGCTGAGCACTGTCCCAGAGTTCTCTGTCGGCGAACTGAAAGAATGTACTGACGAGTGGCGACGACTCAAGCGCAGCACATGGTGCATGCTGCTTGGTAGAACGAACGAACGAACCAGCTGTACATTACAAGTGTAGGTTCATGTGCGGTACCGCAGGGGCAAGATGGAGACCACCAAACGGCTTCAGTTCTTAGAATTTTGTTTTTAGTTTATTTAAACCAGCGACCACTTGAAACGTAATGGTTTCTAATTCTAGCTTATTTTAGCTTTTTTTTTAGTTTTTATCTTTTCTTTTTTTTGTCTTTATTCCTTTGTATTGTACAAGATGACATAACATTTTTTTCAATTGTTTTCGATTTTTTCTCAGAAAAAGTTAGCAGTCGCTATAATATAATTTTAGCTAAAAGTCCGAAGCCACACCTAGAATCTTAGGCTAAAAACTGAAGCACCACCCTAAGTTTCAGGAATCAAGATTGTCTCATTGACAAGACATCCATGGTAGCTTAGGGTCAGTGTTGTGCCGCTTCATTGTTCATACCGGTGAAGATATCCTTCCTCTGGTTTAATTTGTTATCTTCTTTTTGGTAGCAAACTGATCGATCAGGAATTCTGACAATATATGAGATCCGTGGTCCTTGCAATCATTTTAGCTAGCTATTTCCGGACAGCTCACAATTTTGTCACTATAGCTCATTTTTTCTTTCAAATTTGACTATGGGATTCCCGTTTTTGCAAAAAAATGGTCTCGTCTTTGAGCTCGGCAAACGTGACAAGTAACACCTGTCTCTTGATCGTCTGCCATGCCACCAGAGCTCCGTTCTCACTAAGGCCAGTCTCAATGCAATGTTTCATGTCACTGTTTCCAATACTACTAGTCTTGGAAGCTTGAACATGAAACAACCTCTCTCAATAGGATAGTTTCATTTCACTATTTCATAGACTTGTTGTAGCATTTAATTATTGTGTTTTGCTGTGATCAAGGATGCTAGATGACTTTGTAGCCATTTCTTGTGTTCAAATAACTGCATTTACTGCATGGTTGGGATCAACTAAAACGCACACATGATCTATCTCGAGCCAAATAAACTTGATTACTATATATAATATAATATATTAATTGATTACAATAGTCATCACACACTCGCATATATAAAAACGTTACACATATATAAAAATGATTACATATATTCTATCTCAAACTTCAGATATATTTCGATTGCGAACAAACTTATTCCAAATATGTTCCACTAAATCCTTTTTAAGCCGGAAATGAGCCGATCAATCTCGAATATCACTATGTTTTTCTAAAACTCTGTCAAACTCTTGGGTTGAAGCTCATAGTCTGACCAACCAAATGAAAATTTTCTCCATGCTGATGTGGCTGCGGAAATTGTGGTCTTTGAAGAAAATTTAGAAAACCACCGGGTGAATAGACCCTGAAATTTAGATCGAAATCAGCTAGTTTGCAGGCAACTGAGATTTCACATAGCTAGAGTACCTTCTCACAGTAGCTCTAATTTTACACCCAACTAAGATTCTGATCACCAACAACGAACAAGCAACCTGACAAACACTAGAAAAACCTGCAATCTAGTACCACTTCTCCTTTCAGATTACAACCAGATTGACTTGTCTGCTATCGCAAATCTACCAGAACTAGCTGCAGGCAAGCACTTGCATTCAGACTGAAGTTCAGCTAGTTGCAGGCAAGCACTTGCATTCAGATCGACATCCAGGCAAACACATACCAAAATAGACTACTTGCACAAGCACAGATTGACATTCAGAGATGAAATCAACTAGTACACATCAAAAAGTGCTTACCATGAATTTGGGGCTTGTTGCGGTGGCCATCCTGGGGCTTGCGGTGGCCGTGGTGGCAGAGATGGGGAAGCTGTCACAGTGGACATCGGCGTAGTCGCAGCGGTCGCAGCGGACGTCGATGGAGTCGCAGCGGTCGTCCGCACCGGCGGAAGCGGTCCCGGCACTAGGGCCGAAGTCGGCGGTGGCGGCGACACTGTTGGGGCTGCGGCGGGGGCGGATATCACGGGCGGCGCTACTGGCAGCGACGGCGCATGCGACGAAGATGCAGCACCACCCTTCTTCAGTCCCAATCGACTGCCAGATGCAGCGCCGCCCGGAGCTCTCGACGGTGGATCCATCCTAGCCAGATGCGCGCGCCGGACCTCGTTCTTTGGGGAAAGAGGCAAGGCGGAGGTGGATAGCGCGCGGAAGAGGCAAGGGCGGAGGTGGGCTGGCGCGGGAAGAAGCCCGATGGAGGCGCGAAGATTTGCGAGGAGCGCGCGTCGGAGTCCCCCGCCCGCACGGGATCGACGGGATGAAACCTCCCATCCTCAACGCGAGTTTCATGCGGTTACCGATGACTTGGTAACGGTGCCCAAACGTTTCGTGGCCATGAAACGTTTGCATTCTCTCTCCTTCTCAAATCATGCAAAGATTCCTTTTGTGCTGATGTGTCACCCTAATTAATGTGCATGACACTCCCATGACATCCCCGTTGAGACTGGCCTAACTAAATTGATTTAAGTTTTTTTCGGCAAGCGTGATAAATTCAAGTCAGTTTGATTCGATAAAGCTATCTCTGTTCTCACTAACCAAATTGATTTAATTTTTTTATTGGTATAGAAAGCCGTCGTCCCACACTCCTCGCATGGGCCTCAAAACTGACCAATTCTTAGCCATATCACAGCTCGTACACGCAGACTATTGCATCCTTGGAGCTTGGCCAGATGACAGCTCCGACAAACTGGACCGACAACTCTATTACGTTGCGCACATGGACGATCCGAAGCCGACGAGCATCTTCTACATCCAACCTACTCGTGGTAGCCAAAGGTACTACCTTAATGTGTCTGTGCTGCTCCTAGGAGGCTAGGGCTTCTTCAGGCCTTGGTGGCCATGCGGTGGCTCCTATGGTACATGGGGTCGGCACCCGCCCTATTTTTTATGCTCACAGGTCCAACCGGAAACCATTCGAAGTACTGCTGCTACAAAGAAATATCTAAGTCTCTGTATTCTACTTCTGTAATACTGCAGTGTCTAGCTTATAGACATTTCTACAGTACTTTGCGAACGCTAATGCGTGCGTGCTTACTGGAAGCCCAGCTCGGCGTTGCGGTAGTGTTGTGGGCAACGAGTCGCTGTCTGTCGGCCTCAGGAGGCCGAGGCAATCCGCTGCGCGCGATTTTTTTTCGCAGTAGTGTTCGTGTGGCGGGAGTGGACCCATGAGAAGGTGGTGCTGATGGTTTTTTTTTTGGTGGTGCATGATACATGATCTTTGAAGCTGCCTGGTTGAAAAGGTGGTTTTCTTGAAAAAGAAGTCTATTTTGTCACTGGATTTTAGCGTGTGTCTAACCCACCCTCTAAAGTACAAAACTGTCTAAATAATTTTTGAACTATACAAAACCATCTGAATAACCTGTTAGAAAGTTTCAACAATCGTTTTGCCACTTGTGTGATGGTTTTGCCACCGTGGCTGATGACAGCCATGTCATCTACCACGTTGGGCAAAAAAACCACGGTAGCATTGGCACATTCTCAGCCATGTCATCCACTACGGTGGTAGGACCATCTTTGAAACCGCTCTAAGGAGTTATTTCGGCTGTTTTGCGTAGTTTAAAGGGTTATTTAGGCGGTTTTTTAGTTTAAAGGTAGAATAGACACGCCTCCAAAGTTTAGGGGATAAATTAGGCTTATTTCTTAGTTGAAAGGTGAATGTTGTCTAGTTAAAAGGTGTATGGATTGAAATATTGTCTATTGAAAAAGATTCATATAACACCCCGAACTTTGTTCGAAAGTCCGTCTATCATCCTGAACTAAGAAATTGGACATTTGACCTCCCCGAAACTTTGCAATTCAATTCAAATAACACACCGACCCAGTTTCTGATAGTGGTATTATTCGTGTGTCACGATAAATGGGCGATTTTACCACGTGGGATGACATGCTGGTCAAATTTAAATAAATGACAAGTAAGGTCCACATGACCTTCTTTCCCAACTCGAAACAGAGAGTGAGGGAACTACGGGGGCGGTGGTCATGGAAGCATGGCTGGAAGCTTGGTGGGGGAGAAGCCCTTTAGGCCTCACATGTCACCGATCTAACTTGGCAAGCGTGTCATTCTACGTGGCAAAATCACCGCACCACGCAGGTAATACCACCATGCAAAACCGAGTAAGGGTGTTATTTGAACCAGATTACAAAGTTCAGCAGATCAAATATCTGATTTTATAGCTCAGGATGCTAGATAGACTCTAAAACAAAGTTTAGAGTGTCACATGAACTTATTCCTAAATAATTTAATTTACGATGTTGCGCGAACCAACGCTACAATTGCGCCCGTAGCAACAGCAATAGTAATGGGCCGCAGCAACAACAATTAGAAACGACAACAACGCAGCGGTTTTTACGTGGGCCGCGGGCGGCTTGGTGTGCGGGGCCAGCCTGGACGTGTTGCCCGCGCTAGAAAGATAGGTACGCGCGTGATACACTCACCCTTCACTTCTTTACCATAAAACATGGTACAGTAATTTGTTCTCGAGCATTGCTAGAGAATATCTCTTACTAGCTTAGATAACTCTCTGGAACTATGGAAGTATGCACTGCTAGTTTCAGCAGAACATAACATCCATGAAGACGTTTTCAGGGGAATGAAGATGGCAATCCAAAGTCAGAAATTTTATTCACTACGGCTCGCGAACTCTAGTACAAGTGTACAAGCAAAAAAAATAAACATACCTCGGTACTTAGATCAGCAGATGATGACCGGATCAAATTAAAATCTTTGCACACCTTGCCATACATCCTGTGCCTAGGACGAGCAGCGCCATCACATTGCTGCCAATTGTACTTGTCAGAAAAATGCAAATTGCATAGATGAGGATGTATATTCAAGATCGACCATCCTTGCTGCCGTTTCTGGCCACTCGCAGATTCCCCTCGCGCTCCTTCAGATGGCCGCCGTACGCGTCCTCGCTGCCTTGGGGATTGACTTCTTCTCAACGGTGAGCAAGCTATTCATGCTGCGCTGCGAGCCGATTACGCGTTGGACTGGACGAGAGAGAGAGAGAGAGAAACTCCGGTAGGGTCCCATGGTGAGGGGAGAGGCGGCCATGGCGGCTTGAGAGAGGAGACGCTGGGGAAGGGGGCAGATCAAGCACGTGTGTGTGTAATTTGCGGGACTAAGGGCATGTACAACCCACAGACAGGTTGCTGTCTGCAAGTTCTTTTCACTTTATACACAGACAACTGAACAGACAGCTTGTACAATGGGTCCACTAGACATGAGGAGACAAGATTACACACACATATATAATAGTATAAGGTGTAATAATGGAATATGTACCTTAAGGATGATCCAGTGATCCTATCTTTCAGCAATTAGCACACAGCAGCAAGTAGTGTGATTGGCCAAGAAAAATCATCATAATCATGCCAATATGCCATTAACCTGAGTAGGAAATAATATAACTAATGCAGCAAATTTGACATCTAGATTTGAACAACCAAACACAACAAAAAAGTGACGACTGATGAGGAAACAGGAATAATCAATAAGACGTGAAAAAGATGGAAACTGATAGGAGTAAACTTTACAATCTTAGGAGATAGGATGACATCAAATTGTCAGGACTAGTGTTCACAAAGTATAGGTATAGAATGATAGAAACATAGGATAGTTGTGTTCAACTTAAGTTAGATAACAAACTTGAATTCAATGAATAATTAAATTTTAAAAAGATGTGAAACAGACTCCTAGTCATCTTCATTTGGCTATAGGTTCTCTACAGTAGACCCATCATCAAAAGACACACTTTCTAACTCTGGTTCTTCAAGAGAGAAATTAGCAACTTCAAGAATGCCAACACTAGTGAGAGATTCAAAGTTATCTCCTCCCACATCCCACATCCTTGCTGTCTCTTTTTTTTTTTTGTAAGCTTCCATTCTCCTTGATAGAAGTCTCAAATTACTGTGCACAAAGACCCAATCTTCAGCATGCTCAGGAGTTAGCTTGTTTCTCTTCATATTGTGGATGAAACAATATGTGCTCCAATTTGTTTCACAATAGCTTCATCATCAATTCTTAGCATTTTAGCAGAACAAGTATTTTTCAGACCAAGATTTAGAGTATGAACAACACAAGGAGTCTAGAAAGATCCGATTGTACTTCTGTTGAATAATCAAATCCGCACCTTTACAATTTGCAACATTATCAGTGATGACTTAAACCATATTTTTTGGACCTACTTCTTCAATAACAATAATCAACTTCTCTGCAATGTACTCGTTTGTCTTTACCTCGCCTTCAACATGTATAGCTCGCAAGAACACAGGTGCACTCTTAGAAACAACGAGAAAGTTTATGAGCAGGCGTCTCTACACATCTAACCACCTATCTGAACAAATGGTCACTCCCTTTTTAGACCATGTGCTCTTTGTCCACTCCAATAAGCACTAAATGTGAGCCATTTCTTGCTAAGAAGAGTTGTCCTCAACTTATTGTACCTATGGGGGACATAATGAGAGATGTTGTGGTCTACCGCAAAGGTATATGAACTTTGGTACTATTTATGTCTTGCAACATTGAAAGACAATCCTGTAAACAAAAAACATAACTGTAGGATCGGAATGGCGAGTTAGAGGGGGTGAATGACTCTTTCAAAAAAGAAATCTTAGGTATTATCAACACGCAGTGAAGCTCACCAAAACCAAGAGCTAAAGAACACAACTCACATCGGAGTTTTTGTCCCAGCTGGTCTAATCGCTGGTTTAGGTGCGATCTGACTACCAGGCCTTGGAAGGACCACTTGCTTCACCGGTCGTACCGCTCGACGGTTGGACCGCTCAGGCACCAATCTGACTGCCTGCCGATCAAATAGCTCGCATCCTTGCGGTCTGACCGCTCAATGAGGGAAAGTACAAAACAATATTACACATGATTCAAGAAAAGAGCTAACTTCTAAACCACTGATCCAAATGCTGTGAAATTTGACACAAGCCCTCCCTAGGATGTCAGGACTAGGTGCTTGACTGCAGTGTCCACGCATCATAGTTGGAAATGGCTCTTGACATGGACAGATAGCTCGACTGATTGATGGAGGCGAAAGGCAACCTATATATTTGTGCTATGAAACAATCTAAAACAACCTAGAATTTTGTCCATTTTGAGCCCATCTACCCTAATTCCAGCTCTGTTTTCCTATATTAGCTATCAACAAAACCCAAAACCATTGGAACACTGTTCAAAACGCTAAACCTAACACGGTCCGAACTTGTACCGTCCACCAAAACCAATTAGGTATAAATATACTTGTTTAAACCATTTTAAGCCATGAAGTCCCTTTCAACTCTGCTTAGCCTAAATACGCTCTGATGAAACCCTAACCAGTCTAGATACTGTTCCGAACCTATGTCTGGTACTGTGTCAGCCATCATCATTCATTGAAACCCTATACACACACACATTTTGATCGTCTTGAGCCCATCTACGCCATTTCCAACTCCATCTCACTATCCTAGACATTGGTAGATATCTAAATCACCTAGATGATATTCTGATCCCAAACCCAATACCGTCCATACCCGCAGCTATTCACAGAAACCCATATAACACCTATATACTTCTTCAACCGTCTCAGACCCATCTAGCCCAATTCCAACTCCGTTCAACTAAACCAAGCACCACCTGAACCCTAACCACCTAATCCTATTTTCTTTGTATTTCTTTGGTTATTTATGGTATTTTGTTTTTAGCTTGCACTCTGCAAAAGTAGGAACTCATTTGCATTCGTTTTCCATATTAGTACTCGGACCTAACAAATTGGTTGAGAAAGGAACCACAAGAAGTCAACCTGAAGACTACAGTTGAACAATTAGATACTATGGACAAAGAGGCAAGTCACATATTTTTAATCATGTTAAATCTACATTCCTTTAATTATTTAATTATCAGTATTTTTATTATGTTATTTGTGCACTGTTATTTTGTATACAATAAATGTTTAGAATAATATGATATTAGTTATGTTCTACCATATGAAAAAGTTCTATTTGATTTGATAATCATATTTACCTTAACAAGACTTAGTGGTATTAAATATAGTATTTAATAATCATGGTAGACTAGGAACTCAACAGTTTACACTAATAAGAGATTCGGCATTGTGCCAGTAGAGTTTTAAAAAGTGGAGCTAGGATAAGGAGATATCATGGGAAACCACGGGATGGTCAGGTCCCATGACTTTGCCCTAAGGTGGAGGTTTGGACCGGAAAGGAGGTAGTGCTGATAGGCACTAAAACAAGGGCTTGTGGATGGAAATTGACTCAATGAAAATATAAGGACTAGAACCTTATGATAAGTAAAGAATATAGTGATTACTCAATCACAAGTGTTGATTCGTCAAACCTAGTTTAGTAGCTACTTAAATTAGATTGAATATCTGTAAAAGGTGGAGGGAGACTGAGGGAGTATGTGGCATAGAAATGGTAAAATCATACTTAACAACAGTAGATCCGCTTCGAATTGGGTGAGGCCATGGGCCACCTGAGTTTGTTGGAAAACAACACCTACTGGATAAAGGCTGTATAAAGGATTGGGTAGTGAAAAGCTTTGTTTTCTTAACTCTGTCGTGGGAGTTAAAAGATTTTATGAGTAAAGTTGGGCAACTCTATAGAGTCATGATTAATGGTATTCGAATACGTCGTGCTTCCGGTAAATGAAGTTGTGTTTAATAGGTGATTCCAACAGTGAAGCATAAGTAGATTTAGAAATAATTTAGAGATGTTGAAGTTTGGCAATCAAGTTTTGAAATCCCAATTTCTTAAGAAGTTATTGTTCTTTTGTGTTTAAAAATGTTTACAAATAAAACTGCAACCGCAAATACTTAATAAGACCCATATATACTCATCTCTTGAAAATCCTAGCAAGTAGTTATATAGCATCTCCCTATATGACTTATTGAGTGCAGTTGGTTGTACTTAGTCTTACTTTATTTTCTACCCACACAGAGATCTGGTGAAGAAAGAATGTTATAAGTATTCGTGTTAAGGTTACGACCGCATTCAAGTGTTTCTGTGGAGTTTTTTTCGGTTCTTTTGATTGTAAGTTTAGTTTTAGACTTAGGTGCCCTTATAATTGTTAAAGTTGATTGTTAGATTATATTTTAATCAAATTAACCATTTTAAATATTCGTGAGCAGGTATAATACTATTTCTATCCGTAACTAAACTGCTAGGCTATTACAAGACATACGACAGCCCTATTCCTAAAAATGTGTTCTTACACAATCGATCCCCTCGGAGTTAGTACGAACGAAGGGCTATTACCGGATGAATCGGAGGCAGAGATGGAATCGGATGTTGGAGGCGCAAGTTTGAATCATTCGGCCGGTGGGTGTCCCTGTCCGATGCGGTCACATGATCTCGCGAGGCCGGCCTTGTTGCGTCGAGGGTGGGCCCAGTGCGAGTGTGTGTGTCAACTGAGAGCAGCAAGCATCCCTGCCAACCCTTGGGATCAATGCAGCAGCATTCTGATGAAATCAGCAAGGTCGGCCTGGTAAGGGAAGCAGCAGCTCGATCGCGATGAGTTTGTTGCATGGTTCTGGTCGCGCATGGAACTAGAGCCGAACAAGGATTGCAACCGCCCGGCTCGCTGGGCCGCAAGCCCAGGAGTCCAGGATTGGCCGGGGAAAAAAGAGTACTCACTCCTTCGCTGCTGAATACAGGTCATCTTATTTTTAACTTTAGAATTGCTATACAACATACGACCGTTTTTTTAGAAATTAGTTGAATTTCATCTTGTTCAATTTGTGTCAAGATTCGTGCTCCCGCCCATCACCATCTCCATCTCTGGCGAGGCTCCCTGTCACTAGTGCCGGCGCCTTCAACAGAGGCACCGAGTTAAGGTTTACGTTCACCGATTAGGATTAGGGTTCACCGGTGGCCACCGGGTTTAGAGGGATGCCGGGGTGGTAATGGATCGACCGTGGCACCGCCGGACGCTGATCAAGAGGGTGGTGGCGCGCAGAAGGGTGGGGGTAGTGGCGGCGGCTATGGAGGAGAGAGGAGGGAGGAGTTAGGTCAGGGTTATATTTATATAGAATTTTAGGTCCAATCTAGGACATTGAATCTCCATTTGATGGTCTAGAATCTAATTGATTTAAATAAATATAGTCGATTTTTAAAACAAACCATTTAAACTCAAACATAGGTCGTCTTACAATGTGTACGGCTGAATATCCTAGCTTTGTCCATCGATTTGGCAAATAGTACCGAGATTGGCTAGATGGATCACCTATGAAAAGATTCACCATGAAATACACTCTCATAGCATATCTATTATAAAGACTAGCCGCATAAGCGCGGCGCACGCCGCGCTAGCTACTATGTGGACCAAAGTAAAAGAGGCGATAATTCGCAGGGAGCTTCATAAAAAAACCAGGGACACATGCGTAATTTCGAAAAAATCAAAGGGTCTTTTCGCAAAAAAAGCGAGGACTTGTAACTTGTAAGGGCCTGTACGTAAGTAAATAAGGACTTATACGTAATTTTGAAAACCCGCGGGGCGCCATCTAAAAATTTTTTTATAAGAAAAAACTTGCAGGGACCTATTCGCGAGGAAAAAGGATCTTTACGTAATTTTCAAAAAATATGAGGAAAGTGGCTCGGCCGCCGACGCAAATTTTGCCACGCCACCACGAGCGAGGGGCGACGTGGATAGCGTCGGCGCCCGGGAAACCCACCGCTTATACTTCGGTTACGATTAGTGGCCAAAGTGGCAAACATTGGCCAAGTTCTTTTCGGTTTCTGATTTATGACTTATGCTAGCTTTTAAATAGAGTGTTTTGATCTATAAGTTAATTGTAATAGACATTAAACCGACTTCAGCTATACCAACCAAAATCGCATGTGAGTCTCTATCTGTACTCTCTCGCGCGAACAACTAAAAAGTCCAGAATTCAAAAATTTAAGCCATAAACTATAAAACCCAGCCAAAAAAAACCGACCCCATTCTATTCATTTACCAACTTCCAAAAGCCACAGATGCATAATAATGTGGCTCTCCAGCCTCCATCACACTTGGGTTTGGTTGCACTGCACCCGCCTCGTGTTGACCACCGCACCAGTGCAGGAAGGAAATAGGGGATAAGAATCTGAAACAAAGAAAACAAGCAAGATTGTGAGAGATCGTGGAAGAACATTGCAGCTTGGACCATGTACAGTACAGAGCTGAGCAGCCCTTTGTCCAGTTCATCGGTCGGTGCGTCGGTACACCACCAGCCTAGAGCTGATCACTTCTGTAATCGCTCGCAAGGTACACTACACTCCGTTTCATCGGCGCACGTGGACATATATCGATCCGCGCACAGTTTCTACACAAAACCGTATAGACCATATGCGAGGTTGAATGGTAAAAACAGAAGCATGAGTTCACACATGCACAGAGAAATGAGAAGGGCAGAGGACGACAGCATTTTTCGTACACGGTCATGGCGTTGTCAACAGTTGAAGACAGCTGCAAGAGGCCAAAAGCACAGCACTGCCCATGATTCTAGCATCGCGAAACCCAAACAGTTTGTAGTTTTCTCCCGGGTAGGCAGATGCCAGGACATGACCTAGGGAGAGCAGGGGCAGCACATGGACAGATTCGGCTAGCACAAGCTCCTCTCTCAAGTTCCCTGTCCTTGCCTCCTTCCTGAATCCTGATTCACATGGCCACCGCTGCCTACTAGGGATAAGGCAGCACAGTTTACTCTACCCATCAGGATATGGTGTAAACCTAACCTAGCTAGGCATACGCATGCAAGCACCCTAGGTCAGAACGATCAAAAACTTTTCTGCTCTTATTCTTCCAAATTCCAAGTGAGTTCAAATCGTAATCCTTTTTTTTTTACGAACAGGCTTCAAGATGTAATCTTGGCGCATGGATGCATAAGCAAGCAACTAAGATGTTGCTCAATGGAGATTGGCTCAATCCACTGAAACTCTCTCCAGCCCTGATCAAGAGAGGCCTGGAAGGCCAAATTACCTTTGAAGCACTAGATGGTTACAGGACAGGATTTCACTACTTCCTGGCTCAGACTTACAACTCCACTGCTACATCCTAGTTAACACTGGGGGCCTAGAAAAAAGTAGCAAGGTAAATCTTAAGCTGGGATAACACTGAGGTGGCGTTCACTCCCAGCAGCTAGACTGAATGCTAATACCTCTTAGCCTACCTGAGCTACATTGCACATTACAAAACTGAAAGTTCCGGTCATGCCTAAGCAAGGTGAGCAGGCTACAACCCTGTCTCCTTGAAGCTCTTGGTGAGCCAGATGGCCGTCTCCCTGGGGGACACCTTCTCAGGGCCAAACGGCTTCAGCAAGATCCCCAGCTCCTCGTACCTCTCCTGCTGCAGCAGCTGCGCGCTGAACTCGAGCAGGCCTTCCAGTGCCTCCGCACGCTGCTGGTACGACGACATGTCGAACCGCCGCTGCCTGGAGTCTGAGGAGCCGCGGCTGGAGGCAGCGGTGGCGTTGCGGCCCGAAGAGTCGCTCCCGTTGTCCCCGTCGGTGCGGAATATCTGGACCGTGCACTTGTCCTTGGTAATTGACCGGTCGATGAACTGCTGCGGTGTGGTGGAGTACGAGCCATGAGCAGAAGAGGGCTTGCGGATTGAGAACAATGGCTCCTCAGACGAAGCTAGTGGGAATTCGGCGATTCTGTCAATTCGAGGTGAATTCACAGACACATCTGGGGATTCCAACCGGTCCAGGATGCTGATGCTGCGCTTGGGTGTCTCAAAGGTTGGCAATGGGAGGGATACTCTGCGGGCTGGTCGAGCACTTCTGTTGACTGGTGTTCTTGGAAGCACCTGAAAGAAATCCAAAATAGAAATTTGATAATAAATGTGACACTGTCTCTCTTAAAACATAACCAAGTAAATTAGTCGTGGAAGCACACAGGGAGTGTAAAATAAAATGCTAAAACAGCACATATTCAAAAGGATGAAACATTAAATCTTGCAGTTTATTGAATCAAAACTTCAATGGAACTTATTATAACCATCCACTTTCGAAAAATTATTAGACCAAGGTTCAATTGAAAGATGATCGACCAAATGGACGTTAAGATAAATTATATGCACTGAGCAAGTCGTGTAACAGCATCCAGAACATCCTGTAAAAAGGGTTTAAATGAAACTGCTAGTTTTTTTAGTACTGCTAATAGTGTAACAGCATTTAGAATATGAGGAATGTGCCATACCTCACTCCGATTTGTTCTGTTGTAAGATGCTTTTGGAGGTTCTAGATGAGGAGTTGTTATTGTCTTGACCGAAGTACTCTTGGGAGTCTTCATGATTCTTGAGGTCCTTGTGGTAAAGGTTTTACTACTAACCTCCTCAGCTTGACTGTCATCAATAGACAACTCTTTGACACTCTGTGTAGTCGTGTAATCCTTGATACTGTGAATAGAGCTGACAGAATTCCTTTCAGGAGAAGGTTTGCTGAAGGTCACAATCCTCTCATTACCCAAAGAGTTCCTCCTGCCCTTGCTTCTGCACATGGACTCAGTGGGAAACGTCATTTTCTTAACCTTGTCACTAGGAGACAGATGGGCAGGAAGTATATTGCGAGCAGGAGAAGATTTCAAATGGACTTGCAGCACATAAGGTTGGAGATGTGGATGCTTGAGTAGTTCAGCTGCCTGCACAAAACAATGATGCAAAGATTCTTATTGGAGGGAAAACATATTTAATTAGTAATTGATTCTACATAACGGGGTTATCGAGAAATTACACTTGGCCTGTGATCTGGACTTTTTCGTAGCATACTCTTAATAAGTCCCCTACTGCATGAGGGAATAAAGCTTTCAGAAACATGCTCCAGTCAAGTTACAAGCGAAATTAAGTGGACAACAAAAGTGTAACTCTCAGAAACTCACAATGCACCGGAATATCTTGTTGGCAATGGTGATACGATTGACTTGGTGATCTTACTGATAAGAGCTTGCATATCCTATAAAAAATGATGAAATCATAATTTGTCAAATCAATTGAAGGGTGCCCTGCCATTAGGTGAGATCAGCAGTCTAAATTTATCTTCCAAATTGAGTTGAGAGTAAAATGTGCACTTGAATGAGTCAAGTGACTAACACAAAACATCTGTGTAAGTAGTGACAATTGCTGGGGAAAAGCTATTAAATTCAGTAAGGTAAGACAAAGAAAAGACCAACAGGAACTAAGTACAATCAGCAAAAGTAAAGCATATACGAAGTCATTTATTAGTTCAGCAATCAACTTGCACAAGTTCATAATTGACTACAAAAGAAGCTAATAAAAGTAAGCTCAGAACTTACAAAAGCTTTAAATGCCGGTCTGAGAGCAGTCATTTCATATATACAACATCCTGAAACAGAGTGATTTAAGCATTACGATCCAAGGAATATATGTCTAAGTGAGTGCGTATGGTTTCTTACATTTGAATGATGCATTACCTAGTGACCAAATATCAGATTTGGTACCATAAGGTATATCAGCAAGAAGTTCTGGGCACATATAACTTGGTGTTCCTACCACCTTCATCAGGAGCATAAAAGTTGTTACTACCAATATAATGGAATGTGTACGAGAGAAATGAAATGTTTAAGTACTAACAGAGGATGCCAGATCATCAGGGGTCAATATTTTTGCAAGCCCAAAGTCACCTGCATGTGTTTAGAATGGAAATTACAGTGCACCCAAAATTATCTAACTAGTTATGAAGCATGCACTTGTAAATGAAAAGTGACGTACCAAGTCTTATACTTTGATCCCTAGTAAGAAAAATATTGGAGCACTGAAACATTTCAGATAAAAGAGCAATTCAGCAAACATATTTCCATGTTGTAGATGTGCTATTCAAACATAGCAACATTACTGACCTTCACATCACGGTGAAGAATGTGATTTGCATGCAAATAGTCAAGGGCCATGAGAAGTTGCACGAGCCACTTGCAAAGCTTCTGCGAAACGAGAGAAGAGTTAATGGTGCATGCTTTGGTATCAAGGAACAAGCTAAAAATGTACAAATGAAAACAAAGCCATGAACTATTATACCTCCTCAGAGAAATGGTTATCGTTAGCACTTTTAATAGCTTCAGCCCTGGACAAAGAAAGGTCATGTTAGCGATAAAACAAATCCCACTAAGTTTGACAATGGATCAGCAAACATCACATTTCACCTCAAGAGAGATACATACATGTCTCCTCCCTCACAGTACCCTATGACGATGCAAACATAGCAACCCTGAAATTGAAATATAAAATGAAAATGAAGTGAACTGTTTTTTTATACTATCAGTTTGGGCCAAAATTCAAGCTAATAGATTGAGGGAATTATAATGCAAGTATTTATTTCAAGACAGGTTGTTAAACATTTCAAGATTCTCAGATCATTCAGCATGATGCCGTGTATAAAACGTGATGATCTACTTGTTACATTAGATCTTTTTCCTATTTACTCCCACTAACCTTCTCCACCCATGAATCCTTATACTCCACAATGAAAGGGTTCCTCACTGTTGCGATGAGCTGCATCTGCATTGAGATTCCAGCTTACATAAGTATACAAACAACATCGTAAGCATCGAACATAAGATGTCTTAGTTCAGATGAGTTGACATCTCTAGGGGAAAAGGCCATCATCATCATCAACAACAACACCACCACACTAGTTATTTGGGAAACCAAAATCTGGCAAAACTAATCATTGTGTACCAAGAGTTGACCTGCACAAGCCATTCTTGGTGAACAAAAGACACTGTGTGAAATCATAACTAGGCACAAAATGCTAAAAAAAGTAGCATTACAAAGCAGAACTGCAGAGGTTGCTTACCTCCTGGTGGGCAGACCGTCGAGTGCGGTCTGTCTGCCTGGCAAGCCGGATCTTTTTCAATACATACCTGCACAGTTCACAGGCTCCAAATGATCAAAACGGATGAAAGATACTGCTACCAAAAAGCGAATTTATTTCATTTTTTCTAAGAAATGGGAGCAATGTGGTGCTAATCTCACTTCTTCTTCTCCACCTTGTGCCTGACCAGCAGAGCAGAACCAAATGCTCCTTTGCCGATCTGCTCCAACACCTCGTATTGATCCATAGCTGTGGTGTTTGCAGTCTGCCTGAAGAGAAAAATTACAAGAAGTTAAAACAGAGTTAGCTCCCATTGTTCTAGCCGGACTAAACAGGAGGAAGATTGACCCAAGAACGAGGAAGCCTTAGACGGCAAAGATCAAACTTTTGTTCTAATGGATGATAAAATAGGAATTTAAAAAAGTTAAGCATTCTACAGCTTCAGTGTTATACTAATAGATACGGCCATCGACATGTCACTAGCATAAAAAAAAGATTTACAGAGAATAAAACTTGAAATCCCTAATGCCGACACATTTTCACCGTAGATGGTATGGTTGCCGACGCAGCAAACGAAGAGCGGGGGGCGGGGGGCGGGGGGGGGGGGGGGATGTGCGCTCACAAGAAAGAAAACAGTGCCATGTGATACGAATGCAGTGGGCTTTCCGACAAAATAGCGGACAATGCTGAAGCTCTCTCTCTTTTCTCCTCCAAAGAAGAAAAATTGGAGCTCTGAACCCCAAATGCGAAACCAAAAGAACACATTGAAATGCTAGAGATTGAATCCATTGAAAATATAAAGCTTCCTAGTGCTCCAAATCCAAAGCACGCAGCTCGAAGCCCAAAAAAATGTAACAAAAGAAGAAGAAGAAGAAGAAGAAGAAGAAGAAGAACTCCGAAAACTCATTACGACTCACATGTTCATCTGCAGTAGAACTCCAATGAAAGCCCACAATACCAAGGGTATACCAAAATCACCAAAGGAAAATCCGCAATAACCTCCAAGGAACTGTGTGCGCCGAATAGGAAACTCCGCGCACGACAAGCAAATGAAACTCCAGAAAAAGACAAGAAAAAACACAGAAGAAAATCCAAGCTTGGAAACCGCGAATGCCAACTCCAAGAACTCACGAAAACCACTCGAGAGCCTCCCCCGAGAGCAAAACCGCTTCCCTGAACCCAGCCAATTAATGCAAGCAACGGAGTAGGGAGGATACCATATTATGAAAGAGGAGAAGAAAGGTTCGAGGGTGCTCACCTCACGCGCACTGATCTCGCGGCATTTGATCAGATAGAGGCGGAGAACGAGGGGGAGTTGATAGCGAGTGCGAGAGAGAGAAGGGGGGAAAGGAATGGAGGACAGCTGGGAGCGAGTTCAAACTTGCCAAATGCTTTTGAACCCGCAAAAATGTATGTAACCAGAGAAGAGGAAAAGGTGGAAAAGGGGTTGGAATTCTGGAGGAGATAGAGAGGGGGGAGAACAGGGGAAGCTCTAGAGAGAGGGAGGGAGAGACGGGAAGAGCGATGAGAGAGAAGGGTGTGGAGTGGGGGGAGGAGGGGGCGGTGATGGTGAGGTCAAATCAAGATCTTTGATCCAGTGTTTGTTGACTAAATTAAAGTGATTTAAATATTTTTATTTAATAATAATATAAATGAAATAAGTCATGTAAATGCACTTGCAACTCTAGATCCAGGATTTCCTAGTGTTAGATGGAAAATCTACAGATTTCCTAGAGAGAGGGCAGTGTGTGTGGACTACGGTGTGGATTATTGTGGGAACAAGAGAGGGGCTTTGCTGTGTAGGTACGGAAGCGAGCGAGAGAGAGTGACTAGTATATTTTATATTAACTCTCTTTTCTAACCGACGGTGAAATGCGATTTCGTCTGTTGAATGATCCTTCCTATGAACGCTATATTATAATGCATGTGGATACACTATAGAAGTGAATCTTAAAGATAGAGACACGGATTAATAGTCTCAATAAGAAGAATGATGACCTCCACTAATAGATACAGCGCGAGAGGGGTAACGAGGAGATTGTCAATAAAGGAAGTTCATATGATCCCATATACTGTTGTGCGAACCCTAACTATATATGTACGTACCACGAGACGCCCCCTACTGCAACACTATGTGGGTAGCGTGAGACACCTTCTACCAGTAGGCACGCACAGAGAAGCTTGTAGCAGTTATGTTCAATCTTGTAAAGCATGTAATTGAATGGTGTACGCGTCATTGTAGTTGGTACTTATTGAGTGGACTGTTCAAATGCTGCGTCATGTGCATTAAGCTAGAGGGGTCGGTATGCATTAAATAAACGTACATTATAGAAAAGAGTACAAATAAGAACGCAACAATATTACATACATCATGTGCGATAATAGATTACGGAGTTAATCATTTAGGTAATCAATTAGTTAATTAACAATTACATCTCAAATTGGTACAAATGTGAATTAATGTAATACAATAAAAGATACATAAAATTATGACACTGAATGGCGACCAGATGAGCTCGGTCTATTGGGGCAATCCTTCGTTGAGTGCCTGGAGGTCTGGCATATTCTGCATTTCACTATGCGGGTAATGCTGCTGCGTTGGCTCACATTTTATATCGTTTTGGAAGTGCCGCGTCTGCTGACGTCCCTTCGTAGTTATCTTCAACTCCTTATTGGGGGCCCATTGCAGCATGTCTGGCCAAAGATCCATGTCGTCCATGTCCAAACCGTATGAGTGAAACTCTGTACTCTATGTACTAAAAAGATGTTGCATGTCATAGTACTCTAAGATGTACGGCTCGGACATCTGCCTCATTTGTGCACATGCCTTGTACACATGTGAGCATGGCTTGTGCAGGAGCTTCGGCTTATTGCATATGCATGTTGCGACATTATCGAGGGCGCATGCCCATTTCATTTCATCTCTGGTATGACTAATCTCATACTTCCTTCAGAAAATACGCAATAAAAATTACCTACCTTTCAGGAGAATAAATCAGCACTACCGTGTCCTTCTACCACGTCCTTAATGAGCTATGCACTGCCTTTTCAAAATAATAAGCTACACAATCTTAATTTTGAACGACGACTACGAGAATGAGCTTCTGTGATGAGCGATGATAAACAACGAGATGTTCGTATTTATGGCCGAGCGAAAAGGGAACCCGACGCACTTACCCCGCAAATTAAGAACTCCTTATTCACATGCAACACTTTGGATGAGGGAGGGCGGTATGGTAATACTGACAAATATGCAGATGAAGAAGCGGACAAGGGGGACGGCACGGACATAACGACATTAGTGCAAACAAGGGAGCGCGCGATGGGGGACGATATGGACAGAGTGACAAATATGCGAAGGACACAACGAGAAATAAAAGATAGTAGCAATGGACTGACATATGTGCGAATGACAGACGTTAGATACTGCAAAAGATGCCTAAGCATCGCTAATTTTACGATTAAAATAACATAAATTAATGTAGCAAAATTCAGAGCAAATAAAATTCTAAAAAAATATACAATTACTATGATTATGTCAGAAGGTTTCATATAAAATTTTGTAATTTTTTAAGCTCGTTTGCTATATGTAACAACTCGTAAAAATATCTGAATTGTATGAATTTTTCAACAACATTCAGAGCGGATAAAATTGTTAAAAAATTTCACAATAAATTATATTGTGTCAAGAGAATGTACATAAAATTTCATAATTTTTTTAAATTTATTTGCTATATTTAAAATTTTAAATAAATATTATATAAAAAATTAAGGCAGTTAATTAAGCCGACTTCATTACTTACCAGGGACAGCCGGGACACGTGTCACCCCTCCGGCATTGCCGTCTGACCACTAGATGGCAGAAACACTATTTTTGTCAATACTTGACGCATACGTCTATTTCTGTAAATACGTACTGCAATAGTGCTATATATGTGCTAGAAACTCGTTGGAAGCAACGGCATTTTCTCGTACAATGCATAGTAATATTACATTTTTTCCGTATCTTTATACATCCCTGTGTTCTCTGGGACTTTTTTAGTGGATTGACACTTTTAGCGATGGTCTTTACAAAAGTAGTAGTATGAGCATCGTATTTGCAGAAATATCATTTTTGCTGTCTGGTGGGCAGGCGGCAGCGCCGACGAGGCGACGTGTGGGGGGCACCAGCGGCAGGCCCCTGCCACTCCACTAGCAGATGGCAGGCAGCCTGCTACCTGGTGAGGAGATAGCAGGTGATTAAGCTGGCTGATTAGTCAGTGTTTGTTTGAGTTTTTAAATACACCAAATGAGCTAAAAAATTACAAAAATTTATGTATAACCTCCCGACACAATGTACTTTATAATGTAGTTTTTGGGTTGTTTTATCTATTGTTAATATTGCTGAAAAATTTATATACTTTTTATATTTTATGAGTTTTTACATATAGCAAACGAGTTTCAAAAATTAAATTTTTTTATGTAAAGCCTCTTGACATAGTCATAGTTATTGTATAATTTTTTTAAAATTTTATGTAGTCTGAATTTACTATGTTTATTCGGGTTAATTTAATCATACAAATCGTGAAATATTTGTAAATTCGTGATTAAACTAACCCAAATAAGTGTGATAATTGTAGACCACATAAAATTTTCGAAAAACTATGCAATAACTATGACTATATCGGGAGGTTTTACATAAAATTTCATAATTTTGGACCTCGTTTGATATATATAAAAACTTGTACAATATCGAAATTGTATGAATATTTGAGCAACATTCACAATAGTTAAAATTATCCAAAAATTACAATATCAAGTGCATGTACATAATTTTTTTGTAATTTTGAGCTCATTTGTATATTAAAAAATTCAAATAAACACTAAACAAAAAAATTAAAATAGGTAATTAAGCCAGCTAATCAGTCGGCTTAATCACTGCCAAATCTCTTCACCGCAGCAAAGTGCCGGCGGCTGGCGTTCCCACGTCGTCTGCTCGCCGACGCCGTCCGTCCACCGGAAGACAAAAGTAACATTTCTGCAAATACAGGGGCAGTTTGGTTGTCAGCCACAGTTTACCACGCCTAAGGTTAGGCAAGTTTGACTAACTTTGGGAGCTGTTTGGTTGCAGCTACAGTTGTGGCAAGATTCCCTTTCAGCAAACTAGGTCCCACGCGTCAATGACTCAAAAAAGTGTGGCAAGATTCCCTTAGGCTTGCTAAGGTGTGGCAAAGAATTTGAGCACCTCAACTTAGGTAAGTGTGGCAATTTTTGTTGGTAAAGTGTGGCTAGCAACCAAACAGCTCCACAATATACACATTGCTACTTTTGTAAATATCGTGATTAAGAGTGCCAAATCTGCTAAAAATTCAGTGAGCTGCTAAGGCTGAAGCGCATACGGCGTTATAGAAAGAATCTGAGCTGTTTGGTTGCCAGCCACAGTTTACCACGCCTAAGGTTAGGCAAGTTTGACCAATTTTGGGAGCTGTTTGGTTGCAGCCACAGTTGTGGCAAGATTCCCTTCCAGCAAACTAGTCCCACGCGTCAATGACTCAAAAAAGTGTGGCAAAATTTTCTTAGGCTTCCTAAGGTGTGGCAAAGAACTTGGCAACCTCAACTTAGGCAAGTGTGGTAATTTTTATTGGCAAAGTGTAGCTAGCAACCAAACAGTGATTACATGTACAGCAAGGCTATTGGATGTAGCCATTTGCTTGTCATCTTGTGAAGAGAGAGAGAGTGTGCGCGAGAGAGAATCAGGGGCTAGTTGCCATTGCCCAGTGTTCTTCTTCCTCTGTGATGCTGCTGCTGCATCTCTTCTGCTCATCTCTCTCTCCTCTGCTTTGGTTCCACCAATGCATGATGCCGTGGCTGCTTCCTTTCTCTGACCCGGAATAGTTTTCCATCCCTTCTTTCCACACACCAGCAGCTGATGCTGTTTCCTAAAGCTGCACCCTGTCATGTTTCTCTCTCTTCCCCGGCTAAAAACGACAGTCTTAGCGTTACTTCACCTGTTCATTTGTTGTCAAAGCATTAATTACTAAGTAGAAGTAGTATATAATTGCACAAAAGCATAGGTTAGAAACAAGCTAGCACGTGTATGCTTATTTAAGAGAGAAGTACTGGGACATATGGGTCCATCCAAAGGCGTAATTCAATTCATGGACCCTAAATGTCAGTGACTGTTCGTAGCGGTTTCATAACACAACGAAGCGTCTGTTCATGTAACCCATATGAGCATCGGATTTTTCAAAATGGTTTATTTGTTTCTTTTAATTTTATCTTGCTCTAAAGATAAAATAAATTATAGATGTATCATATATTTTACTTATCTCGTTCCTATTTCGCACATGCATATCTCTCTTACTTTCCATATTGCTCGCCACCTCTTTCTAAAAAATACTTCTTTCAGCCACTACTATTTATTTTCAGCCAAAAACTATCAGCCGCAACAAAAAAACATTAGCCGTAGCCAATAAGAATGGCCATGTTCATTTTGGTTTTTGTGTCTTTCGGGTTCAGCTTCTCGAGAAGTCAAAATAAACGGGACCATTTCTCTAAACTGTTTCCTTAAATAACTTTCTGAGCTTAAAATTGTGTACGGCTTAATACCTTTATCATTCATTACTATTTTAAAAAATACAGACAAAAGATATTGTTCCTTACCCGCAAGCTCGCTCATCTGGCCATTCAGATTAATAGGTTGCACTTTGCACGGACAAACTTTGCTTCCACACTTCCACTGGAGTTTTGCTTGTGCAAAACAACCAAAGCACTGTGCAGAGCAGAGAGCCAAGCTGAGACTGTTGCCCGTCGGTTGAATGGTCCGTGCAATATGATTGTGATGAGTAGGTCAGGTCAGGCACTCAGGCCTACCACTTTGACAAATTGCCAGCCAAGATGTTGAAAAACTTGAGGTTGGTGCGGGTTCAATTCTTCAGGGCAGCTGGCCACACACGATGCATGCATGGATCGCTGTACGGGCCTATTTGGTTCGGCTGTAACTTATAATTTTTGACTGAAATTTTTGAATTTAAGCTATTTATAATAGAGATTACGGAGAGATAGATACTCATTTGCGATTTTGGTTAAGAGTAATGCTATACAACATTCGACTGTTTTTATCCTCAAAAACAGTCAGATTGATCTGGAGCGTTAGATCTCCATCCAACGGATCCACCCATATAAGCCTCCTTCAAAAAAAATGACCTCCTCCAAAAAAAATGATCTAGGACGTTGGATCTCCATCTAACGGCTCAAAATCTGACTATTTTTGCACTAAAAAACAGTCAAATATTGTATAGACACTCTCTTTAAAAATTAGATACTGTAATAAAAATAAAAAATCGTTAGCTTACGGTCGAAAATAACATGCCCTACGTGTGCTTAAACAATCAAACATATGATGTTCCAATCAGATTCTCAAATTTCGAGTCATGCCGCGTACTGTGTGTCCTGCTGTCCAACAACTTTTGAGGTCAACGTGCTGAGGGGAAATATCAACCTTCAAACGTGCTTAATCTGTTTTACAAATTGAGTTCTTTTCTTAACCTTTTAGGATATTAATTGAGAAAGTTGAAGCAGTTCCCTCGAGGAAAACATCCTGAGTAGAGATAGCAATGGGTAAATACCCATCGGGTATTCGGGTATCGGGTACCCATTACCATCTAATTGGTGGAGTGTGATCGAACGTTGCTGGCAGTCCAACTGGTGTTTAGGTTGTGGCATGATTGGCTGTAGTGGCGGTTTGATTGGCATATGTGCTGGTCCCTATTCTGAAAGGAGTTTATTTTGAGTTGATTCTTGTGGTGTTACTCATGACAGATTTTGTACAGGTATTAGTCAGGGTGTGTCCATGCATGTATTAATCATAGCGTAGGTCCATACATATATTTTGCTAATTGAGAGTCAAGTGCATGTTATTTGTACTTGGATCAATTACTTTGTCTTTGACGTATAGGTACTTTGATAATAGATTATGACCAACGGCAAGACCAAGACTTGTTGGCTATGAAGTGTGGTATAAGTCCGGGTAAAATATCATCTCAAGCCAAGAGCACAAGAGAAAGACAAGGATCGTGAGGATATAATACGTGCATGTGATGTGCCAATTGATCTTGTGCATTTCAAGTGGTTCTTGGAGTAGATATACGATCTTGTGGCAAACATTGGGTATCACGGACTACAGTGTGATGTTGGTGTGCCATAGGACTTGGGCAGCAAAACCGCAGCACTGGTCTAAGTGATTTAGGTCATGTGTTTTGTGGATGAAATATCTTATCGGACTATTGGAGCTTTTGAGAAGTGGCACTTTGAAAAGCGCGCAAGTGTGTGAGAGAGTAAAATCTATTTGTGCATAGGTTAGCAGGTATCCTCATGTGTAAGTGGTGTGATCCACTAAATATATGCTGATTATGGTTAAGTAAGAGGTGAGAAAACTACACTATATAAATCTTATGTTGAGTTGTGAGAGGGATGTCTCTCTAAAGGTTTCTAGGTTAGGGTTTCTAAGTACGGAGCTTTTTAGGTGTGTGCTCTAGGCTTAGAGCTCCACTATCCTGAGGGATTGGCTATAAAAATATTCATCTTCAAATGATATGAATATCTAAAATTTACCTAAGTGAGTTGTGTCATAGATCCCCACTTATGTTTTTGATTTGCTTGGCTTTTTTGTTTGGATTTCTTTCTTAATATTTTCTAATGTTAAGGACGTGTAATAGGTAAAGATGTCTCATGGAGATAAGATCTTATCCATCTAGACATGATTTATAAGAAGTTTTTGAGTTTGCTTAGTTTTCCTCAAGAGAGAGAGGTGATTTTAGGGTTTTGCTTATTTGGGTGATTTATATTGAATTTGTACTGTAATCTAGTTTGCTATGATATGTGAGAGCCCATCTAAGGTCACTAGATCATTTAGGACCCACGAGAATGAGCAAATCAAGATTTCCCTCATTTGCCTAGGTTGATGCAACATCCCTTCAAATAGAAAATATCATAGTTTTGGCAACTATTCTCTTGAATGTTGATTAGAATATGTTTGTGACATCCTAGAGAAGGTGTATAGCAAGTTTTAAGTCATTGGGATCATCGGATCAAAAGTTATATGAATTATTGGTTTTGAAATCATGCTGATTTTACTGTTCATCATCTAGAGGTCTGACCGCTAGCAATTAGAGGTCTGACCGATGTTGGTTTGCTTTTCTAAAGTTTTGCCATCTTTGGCTCTGAGTTTTGGTAAGTTTATGAATTTGTGTTTTTGTTGTATATTGTTGTTGATATTTAGGAGAAGATTTTGAAGGATTATACTCAATCATACAATCTTCCACCCTGTGAGCATGAAAGCATCCCATTTCTACCCAGGATCCTGGTCTTGACAACCTTTGCGTCATTGGGGTAGTCACAAGTCACAACCAGGCCCGTATAAGGCCCAGTGCAAGTGGACCGATCGCGCTAGGCCCCCAAAATTTTTGGGCCCCCATCCGACTCCTCACGACCTCACGTGTAGAGCGACGAAGTTGGAAGTCGAATCGACAGTCGACACTTCGACTTCGCCGGCCGAGCGATCCGCATCCGCCATTGTCTCAGGAGCCAAGCCATCACTCATCAGCAGCCATTTACTCATTTAGCAATAGCAAATAGCAATTCCATTCAGCAGGTTGCATCTGCAGAACGAAGCTTTTCAAAAATGAAGTTGTTGAAGTCCTATATGCGTAGTACTATGACACAAGAAAGACTCAATGGATTGGCAACAATTGCACTTGAAAATGATGTTTTGGAGAAGATTAAATATGAAGACATAATTGAAGATTTTATTTCGAAGAATACCAGAAGAATGATGCTTTTTACTAGAGGCTAAGAAGATTTCGATAAGATTCACCCATTACTCCTTTAGCATGAATTTCTATTGTAGTTCTTAATATTGCAAAAAAACAAGTCTGTTATAATGTAAAATTCAAATACACTTTGGTATCTGTATTTGTCTGAAATAGGCCCCATTTTGTATTTTGCACTAGGGCTTAAAATTCTCAGATACGGGCTTGGTCACAACACTTCGAAATAACAAAAAAATGCACCAGGCTAATTGTCTGCCCTGTTCTCCTACAATGAAGAGGTGTCCCAAGGTAATCAGATCGACCTTTCCGTTTTCTATTTGTAATTAATCATCACTGCACCATAGCTCGAACAATGACAGGCATGTTAGCACTACCAGCCGAAAAGATTGCCTGAACCAGACATTGCAATTTGGCACAGCTATGGAGCATAAGCATAATGATGAACATGAAAAGACATGTGTTGGCGTTTTAATATCAATCTTACATATGATTTATTTGGATTCAGAATTTTCTCAGAAGACTAAACTATGGTCTTGCAGAACAGGGACACCGGAAGTTTTATCCAGATTCGGGCCTTCTCTTAGTAGAATAATAACCCTACGTCTTGTGTTATTACTAATTAAAGAAAATGATTACAAGAGTCTAATGCAAAAAAAGTCTGCACTATCTCTAATCTAGCTTCGCCTCCCTTCTTCCCCTAACATTAACCTTTAGCTGACAAAGTGATGACTGTTGTTTTGCTCTAGAAGACGTCGTAACGTTTCGGGTGATAACCGTTTGGCGAAAGTTATTGTCAAAGAGACGTAGTGGTCCGTTCGCCATACAGCGGTTGTTGTCAGAGAGAGATCGTGTGCGGTTATTAGATAAACGCACGTTCTAACCACCTTATCAAATGCCCCAACGATATAGTAAGACGATGTCGTTTGAGAAGTCGATTAGGGATATAGAAACCGCAGAATAGTCTACGATCATAAGGTGATCGTATAACTGCTTATGAGTATGTGGTCGTAAAAGAGTTTACGACTTGATGGTCATAGAAGAGCTTACGACCGCGGAGTAGTCGTAGAAGGACTTACAACTTCTTCTTTTTTTTATCTTTAGGCTATTGACTTTTCACGTGCTCAGAATGTTCTGTAGAATTAGGGACTTTTTTCTTCTATTGGCTGATCTTTTGATGAGAATTTTCTCCATTTATATTTTATTTCCTTTAATTCTAATTGGGTGGAGTATGGCCATAGAAGAGCTTACGACCACGGAGTAGTCGTAGAAGGAGTTACAACTTCATGATCGTAGAAGAGCTTGCGATCACGGAGTAGTCGTAGAAGGATTTACGAATACTTCGTGAATCTTCTCCGTTATCCATAAAAAGTATATCTAGTGGATATAGTAACATAATAATTTAAGAATTATTCGTCAACATGCATTCTAGCTGTTGCAACCTTTGTATGGACAGATAATGGCCTCTCCATGTGATGGTGAACCAATCACGCATTTGATGATCATTACAAAAGGCACTCAGGATTCTTATGGGTATATATGTTTGTTTTTTATGGCAGACAAGAGAGGATACAAATCGAAGGCTCTGAAAAATTATGTCGATCTCACAGGGGCATGTATTTAAGCAGGTCACACATGGAGGGGACAGTTGAATGGAATCCAATGTATGAGCATTTGGGCGTGTACTAGTACTAATATAATTAACAGCCTGATGAGGGACTAGCAGAAGTGTACGTTCTGTCCTGTCCTGTTCTGTTATGGATAAAGTTGCATGCCCTGGAAAGGAGTATGCCATGGTTAAGAACTCTTCAGATCTTGATACTTTGCTGGGTAATATTAGCTTGAGACTACAATAGCAAATTATACAAGTTGATACAGTGGACTACGTCAATCATTTTATATATCTTTTGACATGATCGCTTAAAGTTGAAGCTATCTTCTGGCTGAAATGTCGGAAATGTGTCCTTCGTCCTCTTGGAGCTCTTGCAGGTCGGTTTCGTCCGAGAAGTAAGGAGACAGTAGAAAGTCCTGTTTGCAATGCGGATTTCCCCCCCTCAAATTCCTAGAATTTTTTGTACGGATAATCTATTTTTTATTCAAAATTACAGAAATATACCCGCGGGAAAATTTTTTACAAAAATAGGCTCCAGTCGCCTAATGGTTGGGCGACTGAAGCCTTTCGCCCAACCATTGGGCGACTTTAATCCAGTCGCTCTACCCTCAAGGCGATCGTGATCCATCGCCAACCATTGGGCGTCTTAAATGGAGTCGCCAATGGTTGGGCGATCGCACTCAAGTCTCCGTGAATGTTTTAAATTTTTCAATTTTGTAGTTTTAAACTGGTAAAAAATCTACTGGAGTTGTAATAAAAGTTTATGTTCATTGTATATTATAGGTGTGCAAAAAATTTTGGAAAATTTTTTTTAGGAACGATTGACCGTAGAACGATCGGTACATACGATGGTAAGTGATATTTTAATGTTATTGAGAATTCGTGTCTCGGGCTAGGATTGGGTTGAGGAGGATCGACAGCCCAACGGTCGATTATCACTGCACGGTTCTACATACAAACCATCTGTAATACTCTCTATCACAAGTTTTATATATCGATGCAATATAAACAACTAGTCTGAAAAGATAAAATAGCAAAGTTGTATATGGCTTATATATACTCATTTAAAAGGTTTCGATGAGATCTACAACTTTTCAGTTGACACAAAATCCAAATTCGAAAGGAAAACCAAGAAAAGGGTAACAATGAAACCAAAACTTACGACGCGGGTTTAGGTCCAAAGATGGCCGATTTTCGGGGTCTTGAGGGCGACTGGCGCAAGCTGGTCATTTTATTGGATCGGGCTCGTCGTTAGCTTTCCAACGAGTACAAGAACGTCGAAAACGGACACCGTATGCAAAAGTTATGCCCGTTTTATCAAGGTGTGTCGAAACAGAAACTGCTATAACTTTTGATCCTGTAGCCGAAATTGCTCAAATTTTTTCTAGAGGCTGTTGGATGTATGAAGAACAGCTCCACCAATTTTCACTTTTTTGGCGAAGGTTTGATGCACTTTCCAAATTCTCAAGAAATCAAAATATTACTTACCATCGTTTGTACCAATTGTTTTATGGTCATTTGTTCCTAAAAAAGTTTCCCAAAATTTTTACACACCTACAACATACAATGAACATAAACTTTTATTACAACTTCAGAAATTTTTACCGCTTTAAAACTATAAAATTGACAAAATTTAAAACATTCACTTGGTCTGAATGCAACGCCCAACCATTGGCGATCGATGAAAGTCGCCAATGGTTGGGCGATCGATGCACGCCTGAGGGTAGAGCGAGATTAAAGTCGCCCAATGGTTAGCGCGAGGGCTGACGCCCAACCATTAGGCGATCGAGCCTATTTTTGTAAAACATTTTCCCGCGGGTATATTTCTGTAATTTCGAATAAAAAATGGATTATCCGTACAAAAAATTCCAAATTCCTATGGAAACTGAGCTGTTCCATGTGCAACTAATTGCCGCATTCCAAGAAGGCCCAGGATGCATACACAGCTTACAAGAGCACTTTTGCGGGCAACGCGTGCGTACGGAGCATCCTCGTAAACATGGTCGGTGCACGTCGTTGCCTGCCTTCACTCCATCTGCGATCAATATGCTGCACATGTGTCCCCTGAACCTCGCTTGGTTATTTCTAGCTAGGCGTAGATAGGTTTCACAGGTCTGAACTTGGACCAAGTAGCCTGAACACATGAAGCTTCCTGCTTTAATTGTTCGTCCTTGTTGAAATGCTATGGGATTGGATCTTTGACCGAATTTGCCGAACAGATTTTCTGCAATTACTCGAGCATAAATTACAGCGGATGAACGGACCACAATAAATAAATAATCCCACACAAGCCGCTTCCCACTCAACCGCCGCAGTAAAGCCGCTTGTCTGGGTTCTGCTATACTTACCTACCTTATAATAAGCAAGTAGTAGTAAGTAAACTCGTGTAATTTGTGGTGCTTCTACAGAGTCCAGTAGCTTCTACGAGCGCTAGCTAGGAGCAGTAGTAATTTGTTGTGATTCAGCGAAAGATTGTGTAACCATGGAATAGTTAGTATTGGTCCGCTGCTTAAGGGTTCGTTACTGTAACAATGATATGTTTCATCTGCTCAACAAACAAAAGAAATCGTAGTCGTTGTGGTCGACATTTCGAATCAGGAAACAAGATTTATTTTTCTGAACTTGCTACTTTTCATATACCCTTTTTTGCTGAATTTTATCATGTTCATATTTGCTTTCAGGTTCACACACATGCAACGTCTCTGATTCCGGCTCCGACTCCATATTTCTCAAAACTGTATGTGTTTTTGTCAAAACTATTAGAAACAACACGTATTTGGCAACCGATAGGCAGCTCCCCACATGTCAATTACACCAACCGGTGGACCAACTCAACAAGAATAAAACAATACTAGAATTCTGTGAAATCAGGGGCAAACCCACCGAGTCAACTAGAGTTAGCATTCCTACCGTTGGCCGGCCCATGGGTTCCCCAACCACCGTGACCGCGGGAGTCAAAGCGGAGAAGGAGCACCTATACGTACATCACCGCAAGCGCAGCTAGCGCGCGGTGGAGAGGCTTTTTGAAGAGGAGGTGGCTGATGATGGGAAGAGACAGTGGGCTTGGCGAGAAGTAGCTATGGCGCTTCTTGCTCTTGAGGCCCCGCCTGCAGCGGCAGCAGGAGTACAAACATCAAGAACTTCAACTTGGATATATTGACGAAGCCCTCCATGAGCGAAGGACGATCACATGGATCCATACGTCGCGCCGCGGGGTGTTGTTGTGGCCAGCGGGGGGCGGCAGAGGCAATGACCGCTGAGGCAGCACAACACGGAAGGCGACAAAGCAGGGGCGGTTGATGCTCGTGCACGATGACTAGGGTAAGTTCTTTGAGCTGCAGGACCTACTCAAGGTGACGGCGGAGGTGCTCGGCTAGGTACTGTAGGGCTTGCTCAAGGCAACTCGGCATTTGGCAAATCGATGAGCAAATTCTATTAACCTTTTCTAAATTTTGATCACGAATCCATCATTATGTCAAATGCAAATACATTTTCCGATAGCCATGCCAAAATATGTGTGGTTCTACAGAATTTACTCACTTAGGTAAGGATCATCGTCACAAAACCAATGCTGGGGCAGGCATCGGCATCATGCATGCCCGCTATGGCGTACGGATTCGGAGCCGCTTGGCTTAATTCGGCCGTACAGCATATGGTACAGAGCCGAAAAATACATTGGCTCACTAATTGGAAGTTGACTTGAGATGTCAGTAAAGCCCCACCATTAATCCAAACACTAACTCTAATTATAGTGCCTTAACTAAAGCGGTGCATCTGCATCTGCATGTATAGGCCGGTCCTCGCAAGCGGTTTACGAATTACGAGCTACTCCTGTCCAGTGCACTGCACGCGTGCTAAATGCATACGGCTCAGAGCAGCTCAGGTGTGCGATGCTACTGTGTAACGGTGAAGGTTAATCTCATAGCCATGGACCTCGCTGTGTACACGGTTCTTTTTTTTTCCTGCTTAAAGCCTTATCATTTTTTTAATAAATAAATGGAACTATTTTTTTGTCTTCTTTTCAAAGCGGCTTATAAGACAGTTTTTTCGAAGCGATTTATTAACCTTATCGGTATTCATTTCGTTTATGTAAACGCTCGCGCTAAGATCAAATGCCATCGGCCGCAGTCGAAAGAAACCCTACAGATGTAGATGTCTTAATAATATGAACTATCTTATTCACGACCGTATATTTTGACATAGAAATTACGTTTTATTAGCGGGTTTATTAATTATATTTTCATCCTTTTCTTCCCTTGTTTCTCACATGCTGGACGCTGGTACCAGCTAGCATTTGTAGGTTGTACATACGCGGGTTCCCTTGGCTCGATCGGCATCTGCCTGATGTCGTATTTATGAGATTGATACGATCATAAGAGCTCGTACAGTACACAGTGCAAGCTACGTACTCTGCACTTCACAGGCAGAAAAGTAGGAGCCAGATCGAACGGATCGGAGCGCTGTCTGTCTTCTCCATAAACACCGCAGATCGAGCTCATCACTTCACCTATACGAACGCACATCCATAGTACGGGTGGAGTAGTATCTATTTTTTTAGGTGATGTCCATCGTCGCGTGAAGAAGCGTCAATTACCGGTCGATCCCGTCAGTATACTTGTCGCTGCGTCCGGCGGAGCTTAATTGCAAACCTAATCTTTCAGTTTACCTTCTTTTTTTTTGGTAGCGATGAGCTTTTCTAGACAAACATACTCTGAGATGTATTAATGAAATGATGATTAGGTGCATAAGCGTTCAACCAATACTTGAGCAGATGCAATGGCCCAATCATCTCACCGCGGCGGCCCATACCCGCCCCCGAGGGTGCATCTCAACTTGGAGGCGACTCCGGCCCAACCTCCGATGAAGCAGCTGGCCTACTGCTCGTGCCCCTGCAGCCTGTGGTAGGCTACGCCGGACGAGTCGGAGATGTTTTTTCTCTAATAATAACCAAATTTATCTTTAGAAAATGATTTAGCTCTTCTCTTAGAGTTGCTCTAAGTTCGTCAGTTCTTCTCGCTCGGCACGTTTTAGGCCCATAGAGCAATCAACTTAGATGGGGCTGGCTGGGCCACAAGAGTATTAATCCAAATGGCTGACAGATCCAATACCTCTTCAAAAGTCATGCCATGCAATCCAACGTCTGGCCCAATAGATCAAGAAATCCATATGCCTTTTTTTTATATGACCAACGGCTTGATTTTGAGCACGACCATGGCTGGGATCCACCAGGCCCTGCCCAAATGCCAACCTTGGCATGGCAAGTGAGACACAAACTAACCCTTTGGACGCTCCTCCTAAACCACAAGGGGAAGGGGTAGGAGGCTAGTGTTGGAAGAATAATTATATCCCTTTACTGACAGGATCCGCTCTGCAAAAGACACCTCATAGATTGAAGAAATGTAATTACATTCACAAATGACAACCACACTCCTCATTTGTACTCATAGACTAACTTTCTTAATAAGGGTATTCTTATTATTTGTACAGCCTAGAAGTCTATAAATACCCTATGTATCTCTTATTTGAGCAATAAAAAAGCGTATTCAAATTAGTGAGCCCTCGGAGGTTCCCTTCCTGGAGGTAACCCCTGTTGCCTCACCGACAAGAGTAGGACGGTCCTCTCGGACCCTTGAACTTGTATAGATCCCCATATCATTTTTATTCTCATGGATGACGGTTCGTAAGATGATTGACATCTATCTCCTCACTTGTGTTTGGGTTTCATACATTCAATAATATATATCTTCTCTTAGAGATCCTATGTATCTGCTATTGACATTTCTTCCAGCAGCTATTACTGGTTTTTTTGGGGGTTGTACCTAGAAGGTTCGGGCCTCTCTTGCGGAGTAACAATACTACGTCTGTCGTGTCACTATAGATCAATGCACAAGATTACAGTGTAGCCTACTGCTATGAAATTACAATAACGCAGTGGATTGTATTATGCTTGTGTTGTTCTCTCTGTCCGACCAGTCTTCTTATAGCGTCGAATGGGCGGTTGTTCTGGCTGAAGAGACGCCTAGTTGGCGCCCGTGGAGTCAGCTGCAGCCACCGAATTAGGCCGCAGTAGACAACCCCTTGCCCGTTGTGCCCATCTTCTTCAGCGACGCCACATCTCCCAGTCTCGGCGGGAGTCAATTCGGTGGCGCGACACGAGGATGACAACGCATGTCGGGCGTGGCGGTGAGGCCACTCTGAGAGAGAGCGTGACGCAGGCCTAGCATGGCAACAGGGGTGCGAGGCGGTCGCCACGGAGCTCGGCCGAGCGCCCCGACGGAGCCGGTAGTGTGGCACGGGCAAAGCCTGCTGCCGATGGTGCCTCGACTACGTGCAAGGGAGATTCCACATGTCGCTGGTCCAAACCGCAGTGCTTCGTGGACTCATCCCAAGGACCGCAGGATCCACACAAGAAATCCTTGTTGAGCTCATCCCTCCTCCTCCGTTGGTGGTGGCCATCAGGGCATCCGAGAATCATCCTTCCTGGATGCTTTCGTTGTCCGGCCCTATCAGGTTTGATTCGCTGCGCTTGCATGCCCTCCTGGATTATCTGCTTGTTTCTTTCTTGTTTGCATCGACTGCGCCTTGTTCTTTCTTCCTGTGGGTGGCAGGGCAGGGCAGGGCACTTGATCATTCAGTTTCTAGCTCTCCAGTACTGAGCTTGGACTATTCCTGCGAGTTGGGCCGTAGCATACCGCGCCCGCTTGAGCATGACGGGCCGGCAAGGCAAACTTGCCGGGAGCGAGACCCAGCATGGCACACAGCGCTTGCGTTAGAGCTAGACGTATACCTTAGCCATATGCAATTGGTGCTGCTGCCGCTCATATGCTTTCTATCGGTCCTTGAGACAGGTTAGGACCTCCACTGTCTTGGACGTAGAGACGATCTCATTTTTTCAATAATTTTTTTGACCATGCTGAATATCACATTGGAAGAGATAGTTGACACTGTAACCAGTAAAATATCCTATGCAAAATGGCACAACAGGAAAAAAATTTGCAATGGTTGTCTCTCTATCATTCAAGGAGTTAGATCTTTTCGGACGAAAGGGTAGGATCGGTGGCTGCAAAGTTATGGACGAGATAGTGATAGAGTTCTACATTAGGATTCCATCTTATAGATGACTGAGATGAAGAATTGAATTCCTTGCCGTTCATCCTCTTCCATAAATGGACTGTCACGCTTCCTTTGGATAACGTGCCGCGTGCTTTGAAACATACAACTCTTATCTCATGGATGCCGTACTTGTAGTACAAGCAGAGTACTTGAAAAAGATTATCTTTCACATGGTTGAAAGCTTTAGAGTAATTCAGATTGAGTGTCGCACATATTCTTCTTCGTATCATCTTTCAAACCGTTCTACTTCCTGTGTGAATAAATTATAATAGCGAAATAATAGGTAGACGATATAACAGAAATACTAATTTGAAGTGCATTGCTGTCAGCTGACCCGCGTGCAACGGGATTCCGCACATGTCGCTGGCGTGGGACCCAGCATACCAGGCCAGGCCAACACATGGTCTCCAGAGTCCAAGGCGCACTGCTTTGTTGACCCGTTGTTCTACTCGTCCCCATCATTCAATCTTTGCCACCGTTCTCATCCCATCCCAAGCACCGCAGGATCCACACAAGAAGTCCTTCCTTGCTCGGCTGCTCATTCCCTCCTCCTCCTCCTCCTCCTCCTCCTCCTCAGTTGGTGGCGGCCATCAGGGCATCCGAGAATCATCCTTCCTCGACACTTTCGTTGCCCGGCCCTGGCAGTGGCAGGTTTGATTCGCTGCGCTTGCATGCCCTCCTCGATTATCCGCTTGCTTCTTTCTTGTTTGCACGGACTGCGCCTTGGCAGGGCACTTAATTATTCAGTTTCTAGCTCCAGTACTGAGCATGGACTATTCCTTGGAGCTCGGCCGTGTCATGCCGAGCCCGAATGTTGCCGGCTGCGTCGTGCCAGCACGGCCGGTCACCAGTGAGGCTCAGCATAGCACGATGCATGGCATGCCGGGCCCCGTCAAGCCGTGCCGGTACGGGTACGACACACGGACGCTTAGCGTGTGTTTGGTTCCAGGGACAATAGGGGATGGGACGGGGCGATCCCAGATTTGGACCTGTTTGGATTGGAGTCAGCAGGGACAGAGTCCACCTCCTTTGGGGAATATCCTGGGAATATTCCCCTAAATTGAGGATGCCCCCATCCCTCAAAAATGAGGGGATGGGCTCGTCCCTTTTCCTCGCTATCTGCCTCCAATAGTGTGTTTGGTTTAGGGACAATAGGGGATGGAGACGGTTCCATCCTTAAAAATAGGGATGGATTCATTCCATCCTTACCTGACTCCAAACCAAACAATATGAGAGCTAGAGGCATATCTTAGTTATCGTCGGTGCTGCGTTTGTCCGCAGAAAATCCATCCGAACCAAAAACACTTTTGATATATACTTCAAAATCTTCAAAATCTATATTCAAATGATATAAAACTTTGTACGCGTCTGTTAAGTTAAGGATCTTAGGAATATATTCTATTCAGGTTGCTAAGTATTTAACTTTTGATTCACTTGATTTTCTCAGTATCTCCTTAACCTAAACCATTTTCCCAAACACCGCAGTTTCGATCCAATTAGGTTTTTAGTATTTGACCAACTACCAAAATACCTAAGCAATCGTCATACTTACCACGTGTAAGTACACCAATGGCTTGCCACGTAGCGGTAAGTCTCTCCGGCTTCGGTTCCCATCGGACTAAGTTTCACTCAGACCGACCAAATCACTTGGTGCAACCAGAAACCATTTGGTGCAACTAGTCGATCGAACCTTCGTTTCAATATTCCTTGCCTTCCATGTGCCATATTTGAGCTCAATCATCTCACCCAACATTCTTAACTGTTATGGACCTCAGCTTATCATGAGTGTAGTTCCAGTTCTTGTCGTTGACCATAGTTGACTCTAAGATTCGCTACACATCTAAAGACCAATAAATTATTTTCGGGTAAAAGTTTTTCACAACTTGACATACGTTATCTTAAGGTGGTGATCGGTTCGGCTAAAAGCTCAAGGCTTATGGCTGAAAACACTGTAGCTGGCTGAAAAAAGCACTGTAGCTGACAGAGGCTTATTTAGCATAATTAAATTTAAAAATTTAAAAATATAAAAATATGTTAGCCCATTACGTATAATACAAACAAATACGGGAAAAAAAAGAACCGGCAAAAAAGCTCAACAAAAAGCCAAAAGTTCAGAAAAAAACGAAATTTATGAATAGTGAAAATAAGCCAGAAGCTAGAAGCCGAAGCCGAATTGATTAGGGCCTAAACATGTTTCATGCAGCATGAGTGTACTGAAATAGGGCAACTTGACTCGATCCATGGTCAAATTCTTTAATTTTAGACCTCTCAACCAAAATTCAGAATTAATTGGTTTGACTGCCATGCGTAGCCGGTCTGATCGCTCAGCAAAGCTAGTCTGACTGCTTAGTAAAGCCTGTCTGACCGCCAGGAAAAAAAACAGGAAACCAAAAATCCAAATCTTTCATAAAGGTTCATCATAAATATTCTTGGACCTTCTCACATGGTCTCTCACTTTGAATTTTATATGTCCTTTTTTTTTATCCAAAAGCAGATTTGCTCGCCAACATGGCTTCCACGTGGCATTACACCCTGACGTGGACAAAACCAAAAAATTATCCAGCTTCTTCCCAATGCATCTCCTTCTCTGGTACCTTGAATCATGTTCATCCGTGTGACGCTCCAAGCCTCCAACGGATAATGGCACCCTGTAGGCCTGCAAGACATCAAAGATAGCCTATAGTTCCTCTGCTTCAACGATTGGATGGCAGCAAGCAGGCTTCTCGACCTTCTATTTCTTTCTCCTTTTTTTCTTTAGAAGATTTGAATTCTTCTATTTCTGCAAATCAACACGCATTTCACTCTGAACATGACCTGATTTGGTCCATTCACAACACAGCACCAACCAAATACTTCAAATTATGCAATTCGGGCACAATATGGACATGCAGTTCACTCTCTTTTTTCCCAGATGTTTGCTTGCTTCCTGTATCCCGTCCAAGGACATCCTGCTTCTGTTGCTGTATAATCCTGAACCACCGCATCAGATGTCCTGAATATATTCTGTGGTTTGGTTTCGTTACTGTATGGTTCATATTATTTGGACCAGGAAGTTGAATTGATCAAATAGTTGACCAAAAGTTGTTTTTTTTTCAGGGAAGATTGACCAAAAGTTCATACTCTGAGATGTCTCACATTGCTGAATCAGCAGACGCTGCTAATATGGAGACATACACTACGGATGATGCGCTTGCAGCCATGGGGTTTGGAAGATTCCAAGCACTTGTTCTTGCATACGCAGGCATGGGTTGGGTTGTGGATGCCATGGAGCTCATGCTACTGTCATTTCTTGGGCCATTGGTACGGCAAGAGTGGAGAGTCTCTGCCCAGGATGAGAGCCTGCTCTCGAGTGTAGTGTTTGCTGGCATGCTGATTGGATGCTGTGCTTGGGGCTTTGTTTCCGACAAATATGGACGAAGGCAAGGATCATATTTACTCTTACAAAAGTTCTATCATGCATGTTTCGGTTTTCAAAGTGCAAGCCTTTCTGATTAATTCTTGATTATGTTATGGCCTCAACCAGGTCAATTCTGTTGTTAAGAATTTGATTTACATTTACTTTCCTCTTTTAGAACTATTTCTAACATACTTACCCCCTGAATGCTGAAGGCATGCACTTTTGTATGAAGCCACCGGCAGACTTAAAACTGAATGGCAAAGTTGAGGCAACAACAGGACCTGAACTAGTTGTTCTATTCCATTCTTTGCTTTGTTTCGACTTCCTGTATGTCAAGCAAGCATACATGAGAAATAAACATTGTGTTTCTCTTGTTTCAGGATGGCTTTATTGGGTTCAACTCTGTTTACTACCGGAATGGGTTTTCTAAGCGCTTTATCTCCTAACTATTCGTGCCTGCTGGCTTTTCGGTTTCTTGTTGGCGTAGGAGTGAGTGGTGGGCATGTGTTTTTATCTTGGTTTTTGGAGTTTGTTCCTGCACGAAATCGTGGCAAATGGATGGTAGTTTTTTCCTGTTTTTGGACTGTTGGCACGGTCTTGGAGGCTTCACTTGCATGGGTATGATACTTTTTATTCCTTTACCGCGGTTCATAGTTTACCACTTTTCACGCTAAATTTGTTTCCCTATTGCATATATGCATGCTATATGTGTATAGAGCCACAAAGAACAAAATGAGTAAACACCAGAGTCAGAGATACTGTGTATAGTGCCACAAAGAAGCTTGCCTTCTTTAATTCTTTGGAGGAATGTGATTCAAGCAGGTCTCTGTCGAGTGAGACAATGGTGTTTCTTCAGGTTTCGTGTGTCGTGAATACACGTGCAACCATATTTATCATTTGTATACTCTGTGTTCTATGTTGTTATTATCTCCGTAGAAATATCTTAATTGTGTGTCATCTGATAATCATACGTAGCCATCTGAACTCCCTGCATCAAGTTAAAATAACTGAAGTTCAGTTAGATTTGGGTTTGATACATTTGTGCTTCTAATTTATATTTTATGCTATCATGTTTTTTTCTATCAAAACTAATTTATTCATTTATGCTCCTACTGCAGGCTGTCATATCGGCATTGAGTTGGAGATGGTTGCTGGCATTGACCGCCGTTCCATGCTCCATCTTGCTTCTCTTCTTTGTAATTACACCAGAGTCACCACGCTATCTCTGTGCACAAAACAGAATGTCTGATGCAACGCGTGTCCTGGAGAGAATGGCCAATGCAAACCGAGCAGCTCTTCCTCCGGGAGTTCTCACATACCATCGAGAAAGAAATGTTGACCAGAGCACTCTTAATTCTGAGACTGAACATGTTCCAGCCAGAGATGAGGAATGTACAGTTGACAATGCCAAGAGCTCCAAATCTGGTGGCATCGCCGCGTTGCGCAGGCTATTGTCACGCAAATTACTCAGATCAACTCTTCTTCTTTGGTTTAATTTCTTTGCAAATTCCTTTGCGTATTACGGGCTAGTATTGCTGACAACGCAACTGAGTGATGCAAACAGAAGCTGCGCATCTGGGCGGACAGCAGCAGTGCACCACAAAGATGTCAATCTTTACAGAAATGCTTTTATCACTACTTTAGCAGGTACAAAGTACCTTTCTTCTCCCAATATGATTGGCTATGCAAATTCCTACAAACCCATGGCTTATTGGCTTTATTTCTCGATCTCTACCAGAGGTTCCAGGCTTAATTTTGTCTGCTGTTCTTGTCGATTGGTTTGGCCGAAAAGCTTCAATGTGGTGCATGCTGTTCGCGTGCTGTGGTTTCCTTGGACCACTCGTGCTTCATCAGAATGAGATGCTGACAACTACTCTTCTATTCGGTGCTCGCGCCTGTGCCATGGGTAGCTTCACAGTTTTATGTTTATATGCTCCAGAGGTTTGTATCGACTTCTTATGGCATATAATAATTTTGCCATTTATAGCGATTTGGTTGTTATATTACACTTAATTAATATGTCAAAAATATATACCATCTATTAAAAAAGTGTTGCTGTGAACTTGAATATTTTGTCCGTACAGCAAGTGTACTCGATTTGTAGTTTTGAATATCCATTGTTCAGGGTTTTCCTTTCATTACATTAACGGGTTGAAAACAAACATGTTCAAGGAGTAGTTAGATCTTCATTATGTTACAAAATGAAGGCAGTTGATTACCTTGGTACCGAAAGAACCTACAAGTAAAATACTATTGGATCCAGGTTTCAAAATCCCAACGATAACCGACTGATTACCATAAATTACTGGTTCTGGGCACCACCATCATTGCAGCTACTGTACCCATATGTTGTTTTGGGGTATTTTTGGGTTGATTTGGGTAGTATTCATTATTATAGCCCTATTCTTTTCAACTTATAGTTTTCCCCGAACAAACAAACAGAACGATTTCTCTGTAGCTTATCGGCATTTGGTTTGTTCATACAAGCGCTCACGTTAGGGCCAAAAGCCGCAGCCAAAAAAAAAAGTACCCTATATGTTGTTTGGATAGAAGTTGTAGAAGTTTTGAATCAAATTTGGGGGAAAAACAATTTTACGGCCGGTTACATATCTTGTTGCTCTATCGTATGCATTACTACCATTCTCCTTGTGTTGAGTGACAACTAATGGGTTTGATTTCTAGTTGTAGCTGGCACAAATGCCATGAAAGACTAGCACATGAACATAGGCATCTGGACAAGGATATTTTCCTAGCTAAAACATCAGTTTTCATTGATTTGCAAGTTGTCTGAGTTTTCTTGTATCAGATTTACAAGGTTTAGCGCAGAGTTTTTTACTTGGAAATTCCCTGAGAACACTAGCATAGGATAGGTTTGGGTTGGGTTGGTGGATTCAGAACGGGAATCCGATATCTTTCTACCATGATAATCGGTTTCCATGTAGGGAGAAAGTACTCCAAATCCATTCACAGCTCCTAAGCATTGTCCTCTCCATCACAATCACATTCATTCCCTACAGATTGGGTTCAGCTGTGTTTGCCTGTGCAAGTCTTCAAATTCTGAACTTCGCTTTGGATGTAGCAGTTTTGTAGACAAGTTTTGGAACTTATTTTCTTGCAGCAGAGTATTTCCTATGTGCTAATTCCCTATATCTATTTTTCTTTGCAGGTATATCCAACATCAGCGCGCTCAACCGGTGTTGGAATCGCGAGCGCCATTGGTAGGGTCGGTGGGATTGTTTGCCCTCTTGTCGCTGTCGGTATGCTGCGGAACTGCCACCAAATGGAGGCCGTTGTTGTGTTTGAGCTGGTGTTGTTTTTTGCTGGAGTTTCTTGCATTCTCTTCCCTGTAGAGACCAAGGGTCGCGGAATCGAGTGAAGATTAAAGCACTTTGGTATCATGATAGTGTATACACGTCGCTATATATGTACATTTTAGTGGATATGAAATGGCGAATACCTCAAAATATGTTCTGGAGCTCTGAAACTGGTCGGACATCCTTTTGCGGAGTTCCCACTCCAGAGACTGTAAAGTAGGACTATGAAATGGAGTCCTCGCTCTTTTAAGCTTCTAGCTTTTAATTTATTATTTTTCTTATTTTGTCTTTCTGGTTTTTTAAAGCTTTTTTTTTTTGCATTTTCTTGTTTCCTGTATTCCTTCTTATTGTCCGTGATGGGCTAATATGTTTTTTCATTTTAATTTTTTAATTTAATTAAACTAAATAAACCACCATCATATACAGTGAAAAATAAAACAGCTACAGTGAAAAAAGGCATAAACTATCGTTAAACTGAGCACAATCTAATTATTCTGTTACTGACATTTCTTCCGGTTATTACTAGACTTATTTTGGTATACTGAGAACATCTGGATCAATGCTGGATTGATGTGGATCATAAATGCAAAAATATACAAAGATATTTTTGTCAAGTATATTAAATTTGTGTAACATCGGTTTCCAAATACATCTTGGATTGTTAGTACTTGATTATTTAATTGTGTAGCATCGGTTTCCAAATACATCTTGGATCGTTAGTACTTGATTATTTAATAGATTAAAACTCAAATTGTTTCTAATCACTGTTTGATTTGGACTAAAGCATAACTTTGAGTGGAGTAAATTCAGTGCAAACAGCAGCGTTGATGTTTGAACAGATGTAAATGTATTGAGTTGGTATTATATGACTCATATATTGAGTTGGTATTATATGACACTCTTCTCAACACACTTCCATATATATGCACTTGTCTCCCACAAGCACGTGGAAATATACAAAACGACCTCTGATAAAATCGCATGAACAGAGCAACTAAAAAATGTCGTGAAAAACGAAATTGAGTAATAGACAACCGAAGCATGGTGCATGTACCGGAATTATTAAGCATCCGGCTCTAGATAAAAAATAGAATAATTATCTCTATATGGTTGGACACTTGGACCGGTAAAAAGAAGCTAATACTAAGTTCCTGTGACTGTTCATCAAGCCTCACAGGAGATAAAATCAGCTTTAGATGCATCCCAGGAGTTTAGTTGATCCAGGAGATCAACCAGTCAACAAGAACCTGACTGACAAATGCAATTTGATGAGTAATACGTATTAAAGATCAAATTTACATCAGAAAAATGAATGATCAGATGTATACCTCAGGTGCCAAATGCTGATGAACTCATGTTACTGGGGCTCATTATTTACATCACCAGTGAGAGAAGGGAAGGGAGGATGGAATTCAGAATCAATTTCTTGTCACTGATTGGAGACAAGCTGGTACCAATGCGTAGGGGAGATACCCTCTTCTGTTAGTGCTAGGTCACACCACCTTGACGCTGGCAGTGCAAGATGAGCCCTCTTCCTGGCTGTTCCCAAGAAACATTTCAGCGTAGCTTTCAAAAGGAGATGTCAAAACATCTGTCTTCATGGGAGGCTCAGAGTTACATAGCCGGGAATAATATCTGGATGATGATGGTGGCGGCTTGGAGCATGTAGATGGAAGTAGGGCCAAAGATCTGTAAGGGAGAACACATCAAAGTATTATGGGGTTTTGAAAGGGAGGTAAGAAATCATGCTAACATATGTGCACACGGCACACAAACCTGCAAGACTCTATCGAAGGTGTTGTGAGTAGATTCTCACTGGATGGAAGATCGCCAGTTTGGCCAATTACATGCTGTTTGTCCACCTCAGGCTGTTCTTCATTCGCATGAGCATTGTTTTCTTTGTCCACTCGCTCAATTTCGTCAGTAGCTAATAGTTGAACTCCTTCAAGGGAAGTTAGACCATTTAAACCTGGAAACTAATAAGGATAAGGCCATAAAAAGGGTAAATTGTAGGATATTTTTACATGAAACATATTAAGATGGTTACAGAACAAAGTAATGACAATACATTCTAAAAATCTATATGATAAAATTATACTTTCAGTTTACTTCATTTTTTTTAGAAAAATGATCTTTAATATTATTTAATCAATATGAGATGTCGCTCCTCCGTTAAATATTCTAACAACCTAGTATGGTCAATCTTGATAGCCAGGGGTAGAAGACCTCAGGCATGCCATAAACAATAAACAAATAAAAGGGTCAAGATAGTGGTGATCTCAATGTTCAACTGGCTTCAGGTGAAGAACTGTCCCAGAGAAAATAATCTTGTGATCCATGAAATTGCTATTTTGGTTTCATGTGAACAAGGAGATAAGTAATTTGTATGAAGTACCCGACTTCGTTTCTCATCTTTTAGTCAATGGCATAATGAATGCTTGTTACATAAAGCTTCTATTTAACCTCAAATTAAATAAAAATTGTTTTCAGCATGTCAAGATCCAATTTGAGCAGAGTGGAGAGCCATCCAACCTTTTGGTGTCTATAATGGTATAACTGTTTTGACAAACCATGCTATGGGAGTGTATAAATAACGCAAAGGAGCATAAAGTATTTGGATCCATATCCGCTGCTATGCAGCTCAGTTAACTAGATGATGCCATGGACTGTTCGCTGTTCCTAGCATTCAAAGACTAAAGATCGAGTGTTATGTAAGCACAAATCTATCATTACCCTGTCATCAAATTGCACTCTCAGTTTGTCACCTACTTGCATCTCTTTTTTCTTTCGAGACAACCTACTTACATCTTGACCCTTCAATTTCACATCATCTATTCTTGTGATGTTATGATACTCTGCCATTTGGCCTCAATCGTAGGGTCCTAACTTCGAACATTCTAAGAAATTGACATCACTTTTCCAATATGGAACTGAAAAGCTTACTGAACACAACCCTTTTGACCTAAAACTATGCTGTGGGGAAAAAACATTGGCAATAAATGGCAAGCATACAGTTTATTAAACATTTTATGATAGACTAAATTGAGTTGCATATGAACTGGTTAATTGCACCTTCCTAAGAAAATCACCAAGAAAAGATCAAACTCACCCTTTCTTATTCCAAAAGCATTCTTACAACTCTCGCATCGGCGACTAATGGAGCACCCCATACATACATACATACATACATACATACATACATACATACATACACATATATATATATATATGTATATATATATACATACATTACATACATACATACATACATGATTGATAATTTTGAGTTTGGGTATGAAAATGTGTGTCAGTTCAAATTAGTTTGAACTACTTTTGAGTTCAATATATAAAAATATGAAGTTGAATTTATAGTTTGACATCTCAAATATACTTTTTATGGGTATATGAAGATATCAAGCGTTACGAATCTCGAAGCAAATCAGCGGTATTGATATATATATATATATATATATATATATATATATATATATATATATATATATATATATATATATATATATATATATACTGATTATCCCTTGGTCATAAGTCCTTTTACGACCACGTAGAAATAAGTTTTACTGTAACTACCTCCTTGGTCATAAGTCCTTCTATAACCAAATAGTCGAAAGTCCTATGTGACTACTCCTCTGGTCGTAAGTCCTTCGAAGACCATGTAGTCGTAAATCTTACTGTGACCACTCTTTGATCGTAGGAATTCCTATGACAAGTCTATCTCCAACCAACCTGTCTACGACGATGAACTATATTATCGGTTCATCTGACAAGGTGGTTAGAACGTGCGTTTATCTACTAACCGCACACGATCTCTCTCTGACAACAACCGCTACATGGTGAACGACCTTTTATGTCTATCTGACAGTAACTTCCGTCAAGCGGTTATCATCCGAAGCATTGAGGCATTTTCTGGCACGGGACAACGGCCGTTGCTTTATTGGCTATATAAAGGTTAACGTCAAAGAGAGGGGGGGAGAGAGGGTGAGCCACTTGCATGATTCTTTGTTGTAATTCTTTTTCTAGCAATTAGCAATTACATAGGACGTAGGGTTATTATTCTCTCAGGAGAAGACCCGAACCTAGATAAAAATTCTCATGTTTTACTCTGCATGTGCATACTCTAGATCTATTGAAAGAATTCTCAAATCTAAACAAATCATAAGTAAGATCGATATTAAAACATCGACAATAATCTTGTATCATGCATGGCATGACCAGCTTAACCAGTCATGGTAGCAAAGCTCAACACAGCCAGTGGGCATGCAACCATGCATGCGTGCGGGCAGACACAACGACATCGGCTCAACAAGCGGGAGGTGCCGGGCGAAGGCGTCAGGAAGTGGCGGCGCCAGGAGCAGGGTGGCTGGGAGAGGAAAGAGAGGTGCCTAGTATTTGGGTCCTTCTCCTCCCACGTTCCCTTTTATCATGGCACGACTCTGAGTCGATTTCAAACTTCTCCCGTACGAATCGGTATAGAAAACAACTCCCTCTCTTGATGTTCAAACATCCCGTTTTCACGTATACTCTTTCCTCTAATTATGTACAGCTCCTTGAGAGGGTAAATTTCAGAATATTACAGTTTATATGCAAGGCGCACTTAAGTGGTTGACATGTTATACTCCTAATTGCTATTTGGTAGCTAACTTTAGTTAGGGCACTAAGTACTCATAATCTGCAACTGAAATTAAATATATATTTTTAATGGAGTTGTATTTTAGCTTAGCTCCCTTTTATAATGTTGCACTTTAAATTAAATGCCATTGATACTCTAATTATCCTCAATTATCATCTGGCACAAATTAATTTTAGTAAAAATCTAATTATATGGGGGCCTAGCTTGTTATACACCTATTACCGGAGTACATATTGCAAGCGCATCATTCATGACCTGGGGCTCCATAGACAATTATATTTCAATATCATTTTAATTAAATTTGTATTTATAATTTAGTGCTAGAAGCTTGCCAATAACTTTAATATCATTTATATAGAGATTATATTTTAATAGGTTCTCAAATTGACATATGAGTTTCTAAAACCAATATTAATGGCATCATAATTGACCTATATTACTATCTAACTATTCTCCAGGTTTTGGTATAGCTTGTAGGCTTGAGTTTTCTACTACATTCTGTTGCTAATACCAAGGACAAGATTCAAAAAATTCATTTACCACCTCTAACTCGTCATACCCAATTCTATAAGTTCCAATAATCTCTAAAGTTTATACACAACACGTACACTGCATAAATTAGTCTCTATGGGAAAGATGTGTTTATAGTAAAAGTAGTATTATCAAATCACTGTTTAGTGGCGACCGAGCGTTTGCTCGAATGGCATGCATGCCAGTGGGCATGCGGCCCCACCGGCTTTGAGTTGTGGCTAGCGTATTTTTGAGGTACTGTTCATTCGAATAGTAGGCACTATTTAAATGAATAGTGCCTCTGAGTACACATATGAGTGTATTCAGTAGTTAAAGCGTGTGTCTACACTTTCGGGGATATCCGGTTTTCGTTTACTTTTAGGCATGTGTATTAAATGTATCTATATAAATATATGTCAAGGTAAATGTGGTGTTGGATACGTATGTACGGAAGTATGTCCTTACAGAATCAGTTTAGTGGTTGTGACCAGTTGATTGATTGCAGCCTCGGCAGTGGGCGCGCTTTTGCCGCGTAAAGCTTGTGGCTGGCACTATCATGGGAGAGGATAAAAGCCATAAACTGGATGCTACAATTCCTTGTCAAAATAAACGGTGCAGACTTTGCGGCTGATTTCTGTTGTATTTTGTGGTCTCAATTTGGTCAAGTCCGATCACATTTAGTTAGGTTCGATGACTGCCGATCTTTTCGATTACTTGAAGAATTCGATTAAGAAACATACGAATTGATAGGGGGTTATAATTGAGATAATCTTCATGTATATGATAAACTCTACGCCAATCTATATCAGACATGGTCACTGCTACAGTGCTATTCTGATACCGGACTTAACTGCTCACACGGAGAGGTACAAACAGCTAGCTGACAAGATCCGAGTACTATATACCGGCTGTTTGCACTAGTCCTATTCATTGTGTGAAAACCTCATTACTACTATTAACCATCCACATAACATTGCACAAACCATTGCAGGTGAGGCATCAGATTTCAGATATCTGATGCTTGTTAATTAATTTACCCAATTTATAACTACCATCCGCACAGATACTAGTACAACAACCATAACGCCTTTGCTCGCAAACATCCAGAGGATCGATCGAACAACCAAATGATTGTGCGACTTTTAATTCCATACTCTTGAGGTTCCAATCATTTCGATTTGAGCTTCTACTTTCTGATTTATTTTTTATTATTCATAAATTTCATCAGTTTTTATTTTTTTATCGGTTCTTTTTTTTATTCATTTACATTGTCTGTGATCCTCTAACCTGTAAAATTTTTATATTTAACTATATCAAATAAGTCACCTTCATATACAGTACAATTTCAATCAGCTACAATGTAATTTTGTTATAAGTTACATTTTTTAGCCCAAATAAACAGCACCTTAGCTATGTAGTTTTGGATTGACACTCTCACTTACGAATTCTCAATGTACCGAAAGCCCAAATAACTAGTAGAGACAACAGTGTGAAGAGAAGAAACTTTTAACGCAGCAGCAGCAGCAGTAGTTAAGAGGCAGGAGCACTTGCATGCGTCGGGCGCGTTTGGCAGCAAAGCATCTCAAAAGGTTTAGACCCCGTTTAGCATTTTTTTTATTTCAGCTTCACGAGCAGATTCACCGGTGAAGCTAAAGCTGTTTTGGAAAACTGTTTGGCAAAACAGCTTCACCAACAGCTTCATGCATGGCTGAGAGAGGGCAATTATCCAAGATGCCCCTGTCTACCTGACTTGTTCTAACATTTGGAGTTGTATGTTTGTATATGGTCATATGAATTAAAAAATAATATATTTGAATGAGTATGAATTAAAAAAATTAAAATAATAAAATAATAAAAAATAAAATCAGTGCAAACGGTAGAGAAGTGCGAACGGGAGGAGAGGAAACAGGCGTGGGGACCCAGTGGCAAAGTGCTGTAATTTCTATCAACTACAAGGGCAGTAAGTTCCTAGAACTGCGAGCCTGAGGGAGAGAGCTGTGAAAAGCTACTATTTTCAGCTTCACCCCACCCCATTCCCTTGTGAGAGCATGATTTAAGGAGTTTCATCCATGAAGCTGTTTGCAAAAAGGGTGTTTGGCAAAAAACATCTCACAATAGCTCATGAAGCTGTTGGTGAAGCTGTACCAAACAGGGCGATGTCTTATTTTCAGCTTGAAAAGCTTAGCTTTTAAAAGTTATTTTTTAACTTTTTTATAGTAACTAGATTTTAAATAGAGTATTTTTTTAAGATGAGATCTACAAATTAATTATAGTATACACTGTAATAACTTTATTTATATCAGCCAAAACCACACACGAGTTTATGTTACTCCGGACTTCCTCACACGAACAGTCCAAAGTCATAAGCCAAAACAAAAAACAGACCCTTAATTCAGCGACGCCAGAAACTTCAAATTGTTCATATAAGCTAAGCTGAGTTGCTAAATGGAGCGTTTAAAATGGTCATGACGAGGATATAACAATTCTCAATTTATTATTTATCTATAAATGATATTGTTACGCCATTATACTTCTTGAGTATACCCCTTGCACATAAGGGAGAAACTTAGCTAAGTGGTCATAATATCTTCTACAGCCACTCTTTGGTCGTAAGTCTTTCCATGACCGCTGCATGATCGTAAGTCCCTCTGCGACCACTCTCTAGTCACAAGTCTTTTCTATGACCACTTTATAAGCGTAAGTTATCCTACAACCATGACATAATCATAAGTTATCCTACGACCACCTTGCCTACGACAATCCATTGAATCATAGGTCTGTTTGACGAGACAGTTAGCATGTGCATTTATTCTCTGAAATAACTGTGCATAATTTCTCTCCAATAGTAATCGCCACATGACGAGTGAGGTACCACGTCTCTTTGACAATAACTCCCGTCGGACGGTTATCATCTGAAACGTTAAGGCGTCTCTTGGCATGAAAAAACTACCGCCACTTCACAAGCTATATAAGGGTTGGTGTCAAGGAGAAGGGAGAGACCCAAGAGATAATAGAGGTAGAATAAGACATTTCTCATTATTTTCTCAGTTGTAATCAGTTCATTAAGTAATAGCCACACAGGGGTAGAATTGTTATTCTTTCAAGAGAAGGGCCGAACCTGTATAAAATCTTAACAATAATTATTACATTACATGATTACACAACTAATCAATTTTATTATTACACTAGTAATTAGTGCAGAAAAAGGAAAATAGCCAGGGTGCATGAAGAAATAAAGAAAATCACAACACGTATCGCTGGTATTATTGCTTAGTGCGTGCTCTCCACATCCTCCTAAGCCGTTGGGATGATAGATTAGCCTCATCCTTGCCGGATCTAGCGCGGATGTCATCTGATCTAGTGTAGGAGGTTGACGCAGAGGACGAGGACATCCGGACCATGACAAATGTGGAGCTCGTGGTGGCACCATCGGCCAGCATCGGAGCACATGGTAGGGCCGTCGGGGCGGCGGCGAGGCGCATGGTGTCGCCGTCGGGGCAGCGGCGAGGCTCGTGGCATTGTCATTAGGTGACAGCGGACCATGTGACGACGCCACGCCTGGCGACGGACCGTATGGCATGGCGGCGCAGTAAAGGGAGGCAAGGCAATGACTTTTAAATGCCACTTTCAAAAACTGAGTATTTGATTCGAAGCTAAAAACTGAAGCCGTATAAAAAACCCTCAAAGTCGCGACTTTAATTTAGTACTCTTTTGTTTGCATCGTCTCATGTCACCACTGCCTTATCCATCCTGATTCGACAAATTACTGTAGTTGCTGTATCAGCACATGCATTTTGTTTGGATCGTCTCATATCACCACTGCCTTATCCATCCTGATTCGACCAATTACTGTAGTTGCTATATCAGCACATGCATTCATTGTATAATAGACTAGTCCAGAAGTGATCTCTTCCAGAACTTGCTGTTAGGATCACTCAAGAAAAGGGGAAACAAATTCTACTTCAATTAATACTTCTTGTGATTGAAAATATAAGTTCACTTTAACATTTCAATCAATCAAAGTCGTCCTAAATACTGATCAAAGTAGAGAGAATCTAGATTTGTCACACGATTGTAACAATATCACAGCCTATATTTGCAAATGGAGGGAGTAGTTCCTAAGCAAGCGTGTCAATCTTGATAAACATAGGACATTCCAATTTAGTATCCGGCGGTGGTAGTTCAATGTGCGCTAGCTTTGACAAAATTTCTCAAATACACTCAGCAGGTGGGGACGTCACTGCTAAGATTTACGTACTGTCTGTCCTGTTCAATAACCAGATCTGAAAGAGATACATGGATGTTATAAACAATTTTTTCTTAGAAAAAATTAGAAAGTTCTACTACATGCTATTAAAAAACGTACTAATTCCTACGCAATGCTCATGAGCTACTCCAAAGTTCTTTCAGAATCGTTCACGCAGAAAAAAAAAATCGGTTTTGGTAGCATTCGTTGAATCAAAGTTGTACACAAATTCCTTCGCCATAAAAACAAATAAGTACAAAAATTTCCAAAATATGATCCAATATTCATGAACAAATGGCGCCAGAACAATTTATATGATAAGATAATGGGTCGGCGTTGACTACAAAATGCGCTCGCCGTCTGTGACGCAGACACCATTGCTTTTTTAAAGCTTTATTGTGTTCAGGAGGCAAATCAATACTACTTTTTTTTTTGAAATCTGCAACTGTCCATGATTTTCTCGATCGAGTGTTCAACTGGAAATAAAAAGTCGCGCAGCAAAAATTTTTTGTTTCCCATGATTAGCGACAATACTTCAGTTGTGTATCTAGTTACATCTTATTCATCTTAATAAAACTTTAAGGGCCTATTTGGATAGGATGGATTTGGATTTGAATAAATTCTCAAGAATCCCAAATGAATCTCCTTGTCCAAACACCCACTATATATGTTGCCTTAGAAACAAGTATATAGTAGTTGATGCAAAACGATGACGCTTATATAGATACTTTAGGTGTCAAAGATTGGTATAGTTATAACTCCCTCTGTTCCAAATGATTTAAATCATTTCAGGCTTTTGTTTTTGTTTTTCCTCCTTTCCTGGAAAAAATCACCGTAATCTTAAATAGTTTCCATCCATTTAATAATGTTTAATTACAACGGTTTGCTAGTAGATAAGTTCTCTTTATGTTAACATATGTTAATAAGTGTGTGTGTGTATAGTGCTAATAGACAATTTAGTGATACGGTGCTAATGCGAACGCTGGCCATCAGATCTAGCCCAAACGGCTTGCATCGAGGCGGGCGGAATGCATCCAGCCACTTATACATTTTTGCATAAAAAACCCTCCACGTGTTAGTCCTTGCCCCCTTCTCTCTCCCTCCTCACCTTTTGTTCCTCACGCACGCAGCCTGTACTTGGTCGCCGCCCTCCCCGACCCTCCCTCTCATGCCGCTTGCACCCAATCGCCAGAGTCCCCCCTCCCTGGCGCTGCCTTCCTTCCCCCTCCCCACGGCCACGACACCACCTCTCTGCCCCTCTAGATCTGGGCCCAATGTGGCCTAGATGTGGTCTTGCTAGTGGTGAAGGAGGAGAGTGAAGGGCAGTGACAGTGGAGGAGAGGTGGGATCCATGACCGCCATGACCATAGCTGCCTTTGACCACAGTCGCCTTCGACCACGACCATCGTGACCACAACCACCTTTGATCGTGGCCACCACGACCACAGCCGTCACAACTACAGTCGTCTTCAACCACGGCTGCCTTCAACCATGACCACATCTAGGAGGGGAGCGGCACGGAGGGGCGGCGAGGAGGGGGCTAGTGAGGAGGAAAGCGGCGCAGCTGTGGAGGATGGCGCCGGGGGAAGCCGGGGAGGGAGCCGAGGGGGCAGCGTCGGGGGAGGCCTGGGGAACGGTGCTAGGGGAGGCTGGGGGGCGATGTCGGGGGAGGCCTGTGGGGGCGGCGCCGAGGAAAGCCGGGAGGGGGTGACACGAGGCTAGCGAAGGGGACTGGGGAGGAGGGGTGGCGAGGGGAGGGCGGCGAGGAGAGGGCAGCGTAGAGGGGGCGACGAGGAGACTGGTGGAGGAGGGCGACGCGAGGCTGGCGGAGGGGACCAGCGAGGAGGGCAGCGGTGCGAGGCTTGTCGGTGGGGGAGAGATAGGAAAGAGGAAGAGAGAGAGGAGCGATGGAGAGGTGGAGGGGTTTATTTGCAGGAGGTTGTGATTGCGCAGGGGGGTTTTCAGAATAACGTTTAAGTGGATTGGGTTTCCACCCATCTTGATCTAGGCCATTCGAGCCAGATCCGATGGCTAGCGTTTGCATTAGCACATTATCACTAAATTATCTATTAGCATTAGATATGCTCTCATGTGTGTGTATTCACCCATTTTAGTTTTTAGGTCAAGAGTGCACTTACGAAATGAAGGGATCGAGTAATTTGACTTGGTTTTATCAAGGCATTGCAGAAATAAAAGTGAAAGCGATCAAGGTGATATAATATGGCATCCACTCTTGATGCAAACTTCACGAAGGAATAGTTTTCAAAGACTTCATCTTTTAGTTGCGCTAAAAAAAGCAACACGTTTCTCTTGTAGACTTACTCCCCCCATTGATCAAGAAGACCAGCAATTCGAATGAGTTGGAAAGGTTTTGTTTTCCTCACAGGGACATGATTTACTTCTTAAGGATGAATTGTTTGGGAACTCAAAATTTGGAAACGAGTCATTGAACAAATCTGTTTGCAGTGCCTCATGAGGCATTCATGTATAAGTTTGGACAAGAAAATATTTTGATAAAAAACGATGCCCGTATGGAACAGGGGAATCACGTAGGAGTTTCGGAGGATTTATAACGTTGCTTACAAAACTCCTGTAAAATTCATACGTTCTGCTTTCCGAACACACCAATGCGTACGTTGGGCTGTCAGTTGTGCGTTTGGCGTGCACCATGCAACGCAGCTACATCAAAAGAACTACCCTGACACCTAAATGTAAACACGAAAAAAAATTCCTTCCGAAAGAAAGACACTATCAAGTATCGACCCCTACAACTACTCTTGAAACCAATTAAACACAAGGTACCAGGAAGACATCAATAAATTAAATACTTAATTACTCTCTCCAAATTAACAATAAGTATAAAGATCTTACACTCTCCCACTACACGTACACGCTGAGTACACCAAGGTTAGGCCACATCGAGTCAAAAAAATCAGATGACATCGACGTAGGAGTGGCAGAGCTCATCACCGATCAGCAACTCGTTGTCGGGCTCGTCGACCAATCTGGACCCTCCGATCTCGAACCGCTCGATCCTGGCGCCTCGCCTGATCACCTCCTCGTCCTTCTCGTCGAACCCGACGCAGCTCCTCGCGCTGAACTCCCTGAGCTCCTTGCAGCCGGCGAGGATGGCGAGCAGCTCCTGCTTGGGAAGGTAGGACTTGTCCAGGCACAGCGACCGAAGCCTGGGCAGCGAGGCCGCCATGGCCGCGGCGTCCTCCGGCTTGATTGACCCGGAGGTCTTGAGGCCGGAGAAGCCCGGACAGTGCAGCGCGAGCTGCGCGGCAACGACGGGGAAGGAGGACGGCTTGGAGTCGAGCTCGAGGTGCTCGAGGAAACGCCACCGGGGGATGAGCTCCGGCAGGCGCGCCTCGTCGCCGAAGGAGATCTTGGGGAGCGCGAGCCGCCGCAGCCTCGGGCACTCCGCGGCGACGTGGTCGAGCTCGGCGGCCGGCGAGGCGAGGAGCGGCGGGAGAGCGAGCTCTTCTGCGTAGCCGCGGGCGCGGGCGGCGCAGAGCCTGAGGAAGCCTGAGAAGGCGAAGCGGGCAACGCCGTAGCGGCGCGCGAAGGCGGCGGCGAGCGCGCCCCAGGGCATGAAGCGCGCGAGGTGGTCGTGGCGCAGTTCGAGCGCGCGCCACAGCGACGGGTCCGCAGCGGCGCGGCGCCACTCGCGGCACACGAGCGGCGCGGCCGCGGCCAGATCGTCGAGCTCCAGCCGCCGGAAGACGTTCACGAGGCAGTCCGTCTCCATCTCCCCCCACGCCGGCGGCGCGCTCCTCTCCTCCTCCCCCACCCCCATGGCCAGCCTGGCTCCTGGGGAGGAGCTCATGGAGGCGGGCGGTTTTGGTGCGAGCAGCGAGCGAGAATAATGGTGTTCGGGGAGGTGTTTAATCGTGCGACTTTAGTGGGATTGATCTGAGAGAGATGGAAAGAGAGGTCTTTTAGAGTATGTACAATGCAAGATGCTTATATATGAATACTTAAAGAGAGAGAATATAGTCACATCATCAAGCATCCATATAAAAGTTATTTCCTCCAATGCAAACATCTCTTCCGTGGATGCTTAAATGTTATATTATCTATTAATAGATATAGTTATACACATAAACACCTACTAAGCATCGATGCTTATTTAAGCATCGATGCTTCAAAATAAGCACCTTATCTATCCTACATGGCAAGAAAAATCAGTTTTTCATTGCTAAGCATCTCTTTAAGCGTCTGCATTGGACATGCTCTTATAGAGGGAGAGGAAGCTTCCGACCTTTGTTTTTCTTTGGAGGATCACGTGGGAATGTACACGAATATTTGTGATAGACAACCATGAATGTGTTACTATGAATACGAATATGTGTTCAGTTGAAATTTAAATTTATAAAAGAATCGAATTTTTAGTTCGTTAGTTTCAACTTGACGGTCTAACTAGCCCTGCGTAGTTTTCTGATCTGCCACTTGGTGGCGGAGAGATAGACTATTTTCTGAATTTTGGCTGAGATTTCTGAAATTTGGGAATTTGATTATGGATTGGGTCAATTGGTCATAGATCAGTGCATTCATGTTGTATGATGCATACTTAAACTAATATGGGTCAAGTTGTGAAGAATTTATGACCGAAAATGATTTCTTATTTTCTAAATGTGCAGTGAAGTTTGGAGTTAACTATGATTAATGACGAGAATCGAAACTACACTTACAAAGGAGCAGAGGTCTAGAACGGTTAAGAATACTGGAAAAGATGGTTATGCTCAAGTATGGCATAAGGAAAGCAGAAAATATTGAAGAAAAGTTCAAACAACGGGTTAAACCAAGTAACTTGGTCGGTCTAAGTGATGCGTGGTCCAATGAAAAGTGGAGTGGAAGAGACTTACCAATGCGTCGTAACCATTGATGCACTTACATGTGGCAAGCATGGCAATTGTTTGCAAGGGAAGAAAAAGATTGGGTTAAGGCAAAGGTATTTCGGTAGTTGACCAAATACCAGAAACTTCGTTAGATCAAAACCACGTCGCTTGAGCGGCTGGGAAAGTGGTTTAGATTAAGGAGATGCTGAGAAAATCAAGTGCATCAAAGTTAATAACTTAGTGGGTTCAAACTCATGTGTTTTGAAAGGAATGTATGAATTAAGTGTGAGTGTAAAACTCGTATTATGTGGGATTAACAGGTTTTCCTCAATTGTGTTAATGGATAGTGTCCATTAGGGTTAAATATGGCCCTGTTGCCCCATCTAATTAATGGTTGGAGATGGAAACTTGCAAGCCAACCATATAATCATTTCATACCTAAGTTTTAGGGTTGGTGTTTGAGATAGAAGAGTAAGTGTTGTGGTGTGTTTTCTTGTCCTCTTTATAAGGTGATTATGAAATCTTCATCTTCATGTAGCAATAGATCGATTTTGCTTAACTCTCATCAAGTATTCTTATTTAGGTTGATTTGATTTTGTTCTTGTTGGGTTTTTTTTGCCTCTTCTCCCTCTTCTTATTCTTACATGTCCAAGATGTGTAAGTAATAAACACGACTCATGTAGATCTCATCCATCTAGATATTGTGGTTTGCAAGATTTCAAAGTTGTCCGGTTCTTTCTTGCCGAGGGTTTTGGTTTCGATTCTTTAGATGGTCTTGTTTGCTATGACATGTGAAAACTTATCTAGAGTCATTTTAGCTGTTCTTAACCCACGAGCAAGTTGTTTATCAAGTTTTTGAGATTTGCATAGTTTTGGTGTAATATTGCATGTTTTGAGCAAATGTCAGAATTTTGTCCAAAATCCATACGATCCTTGGATGGAATAGGTTCCTAAGACCCTCAGCAAGGTGTGTAAAGTTTTATATCATTTGATAATGGATTTTGAAGTTTTCACCAAAAGTGGTTTTGGCCTAGACTGATTTTTCTGTTATGGAAGCAGGAATCAGTCAGACCGCTCCTAGATCCGGCTAGACTGTCAGTTGGTCAAACCGGTGATTTATGGCCAGTCGGACTGCCCATTGGTCAGACCACATCCCAGTGGCAGTCAGATCGGTTAGATGCTGATTTTGTGAGGCTTTGTCATTTTGGGTTGTGGTGTGGATTTAGACTATCAAATATGATTTTCTTAACTCTATAGTGAAATATTTCTAGATATTTAAAGAAAAATTTTAGAAGGCATCGTTTGCCCCTCAATTGCTATTACCGGTCCTACATTCTCTCTTTTACCATTGCCGTGGAACGCCGGCTGCCGTCGCAAGGAAGCATAACCCTCGCCGGCCGGCCGGCCGGCTGCCGTGCTAGGGTACATTGATTCTCCGATTTTGAGCTGATAGGCTATCATAGAATTAAGGTGGTACAATACCATTCCACTCTAGAAAAACTCGAGAGTAGGAGGGGGGTTGCAGAGATTAACACCGTAGCATTGCGCTTGATCGACGCTTGGACTGGTGGATCGATGGTTGACTTCAATCTTGACGGAGACAACTGGATGGGGACCAGAGCTCGGGGGTGACGATGATGGTGCATAGAGTCGTGTTACAACGTTAGTAGTGGGATTTTATACGTTCCGGATGGGTCTTAGTATATATGTTGATATGTCCGTCTTACCGTACAAGCCACTTCTTTTCTTGTTGATTTGAGATCATGGCTGGCGTACGCGCACGTTGCATCATTTAAGTTGAAACGAGCTGCTAGAAGAGTATGTGGACACCGGAGGGTATATCTGTCAATAAGTCATGTAATAACACGCTTTTATTGTAACCGAATTACTTACTGGGTGTGTATAGGTATCACCCGGATGTTTTCTTCCCAACAATTATCCAAATTTCGGACTGTTGGATTAGAGATCTAACGGTCTCTTTTTTGTAGGGGGGAGAATTTTTTTGGAGGGGGGTGAATTTTTTTTGAAGGGGGTGAGAAGAATTTGTGGCCTTGGATATCTAATCCAACGGTCACAAATCTGGATGATAGTTAGAAAGAAAATATCCAGATGATGTTTATCAATACCCTTACTTATAATGTTTCGTCGCAAAACAAACTTATTTTGTACATACGAGGAACTTTTCCCCCCATCAATCAGGGGCGGATCCAGCGGTGGGGCGGGGGGCTCGAGCCCCCCTACCGCTACCGGACCCTTGGAGCCCCCCTAAATTTTTAGCTATAGATGTATAATGTAGAAGGGGCTGAGGTCGAGTTGAAGGTACTTCAGCCCCTCCAAAAAATTTTCCTGAATCCGCCACTGCCATCAATCTTATTGGAACTAGAAAGTGCCACCCGTGGTGCATATAATTGATGATACATTGCTACCCAAACATGTTTAACAAAACATCAAACTAGTGGCACAACATTGAAAAACTTCGAAGTAGCTAAGAGTAGTTAAAAGTATACGCAATGCTAGCTAGCTTGGGCCAAAGATATATGTATGAACGCATAGATTCGGTTCAGCATCATTGCAGGAGCCTTTTTCACACCACAAGGTCGCGATGGGCAATCAACTACCACTGCAGAGGGTCCAAGCACACTACCACGAGATGGTCTAAGAAAAGACACCTGCAAATGACCTTCCATTCTTCAAGGAAACTGGACTAAAGATTCCAGCGCCGGTCAATTTTCGAGTTAGAGCTTATTGGCTTGGAACTTAAACTTGTTTACCAAACTGCTCTGTTTTTCTCCATCTACCAAGTATAATTTCCTGATCGTACTGTTGCACAAACCTCACCCGAGCTGGACGTTTCGAATTAAGAAGCAAATCATGGACCTAGCTCTCCTCCATGGACCATGGTAGGTCAGGTATATACTTGAGAAAGCAAAATGTTTGAAGCCTTTGTTGAATTCTCCTGCTTATAGTAGAGAAAATTAGGGCCTGCGAGCAAAGACGGATGATGGTTTATGACTATAGTTTCTCGTGAATAAACAAACAAACAAATAGGGTGGTTTCTCCGCTACCGTTTTGAAGTAGCTTATAGACATTAGATACGTTTGTATAAGCATTCACAATAGGACTAAAAACTATCAGCTACAGTAAAAAAGATCGGAACCTAAGGTCGCAATGGTCCAAACTTAGTTGGCGTAGGTAGATATAGGCCATGATTAACTCGGGTTCGGCTTCTGGCTTATTTTTTACTATTCATAAGTTTCGTCTTTTTCTGAATTTTTAGCTTTTTGTTGAGCTTTTTTGCCGGTTCTTTTTTTCTCGTATTTGTTTATATTATACGTAATGGGCTAACATATTTTTTATATTTTTAAATTTAATTATGCTAAATAAGTCTCTCATCACTCTGATGCTTTTTGATCACTCTGATGTTTTCAGCCATAAGCCATGAGCTTTTCAGCCGAACCGATCACCACCATAGTCGTCGGTCAAGTGAAATGATCGTTTTGTTGAGTTCATATTGGTCTTTCCATTTCAAAGCATATGAGGCCCTCGTGGTCTTGTGCACGCTTTAGGACCGAGAAAAAAATGGTGGAATTTGTGTACTCATGTCGATGGAGGTGATTGGTTAGTACGTGTTTCCGAGCTCTTCACAAAATCGAATCGCACAAATCTTAAAGCACCGCTTTTAGCAGTGGAGGATGTAGTAGGTGATTGCAAATGAAACCCTCAAGTTGATTTAGAATTCATTCATGGTTTCCTACCAGAAGCGAAATGCAGTTTAGATAAACGACGACTAATTGTGAGAGCTCCATATTTGAAGTCAAGCGAAAAGCGAACCCAGTGTGTTGCCACCGAAAATTACAAACGCGTTGTCGACACGTAGCACCACGGGCGACGAGGGACAACATGGTAAGAGTGACATATATACGTATGAGGGAGTGGGCGAGGCGGGACGATATGGACAGACTGACATTATGTAGGCGAGAGGGGCCAACATGGTTGAGCCAACATATGTCCGAAGGATGGAGCGGGCCAGGCTAATTAAATGAGCATCGTATATCGCTAATTTCATGATTAAATTAACATGGTAAATTCTGAGTATATAAAATTCCTATAAAATTACAAAAATAGATCGACTATGTGTCTATGTCTGGTACGCCATGTGTTACCTATAGGGCGCTGCCGCCCGTAATCGGGCGGCAGAAGCGTTATTTTTGTCATTCTCATCTGTATACGGTTATTTTTATAAATACGAGTGCAAAAGACGCTATACATATGCCAAATATATAGCCAGAAAGTATTGCCTTGTACTACGGGAAAAAAACAAGTCTTGCTGTCTAGGTAGAAAGAAGGCTTTCTATTATGAAACAGAGGGAGTTGTTAGTTTCTCGACTTGCAATGTTCTTTAGTTGAGCTTCCAATTGTTACACTTAACTGATTAACCTTTTATGATTTAAAAAATGCATGTAAAGCTTTTTTTCAGTTATATTTGAGAAGGTTCTATCCGCAAAATCTTTAGATCAAACTCGGTCCAAATTGGTGAAGAAATCTTTAGATCAAACTCGACCTAAATAGGCTAGGGATGTGTTTCGAAGCATATAGTTTACCTAAATTATTTCCTGTAACATTGGAAGTACAAACTGGTTGGTTGAGAAACTAACATTAAGCACGCGCGAGGAAAAAGGGAATAGGAGACAGATTGAGTTAGTTGGTTGAGAAACTAACATTAGGCACGTGCGAGGAAAAAGGGAATAGGAGACAGATTGAGACAAGATAAAACACCTAATGTTCAAACACCTAATGTTCCTGAGTATTTTGATGATTAATTTGTTTCAACGCAATGACCTGCTTTAGATACATCGATTTTGAGAAGGCGTGCAAATCCGCCTTTAGGAAAAATTTACTCTGAAGCATGCTGTTTTCGGTAGCTACATAAAGTTTTTCTTGAAACATGACATTTTTTTATTGTTTTATCAGACTTCTTCTTCTTCTTTTTTTACTTCTTCATGTGATTCGACTGCCAACAATGAGCAAATGCCTGTAGAAGGGGCGAAATTCAAGATAGGTGTCAACAGTAAATAGCTCAGGAAAGAGAGGAATGCATGTTTTTCAAGGTTTCTATTTGAGTTGATCACCTCCAGTTATCTATTTTAACACATATTAATTACAACAACTTGTAGCCATTTTTCCAGACGACACTCAAAGTCAAAAGGCCTTTTTTTTTAATATAAGATCATTGTTGCTTGACCAAATGGGAGACCTAAACATCTAGAACACCTATACTTTCTAGAAAATCGACTTGGGCATTTTGTTAGGGAGAAAATGGATCCCGCACCAAATAAATTTCTCCAACAAATGAATATTCTATGCTCCTAGCTACTATGGCCCATCTTGCACATGATTTATCGTGAACAATGCATATGGATTTGTCAAATTTGTCCAACGGCCAACGCACGTCTGTTCGACGAGAAATTTGGATAACAATTACTTATTTACTTATCATTCCAAATTTATAAGACGTATTTTTAAAATAATTTTATCTATAAATATAGGACGTATTTTATATTTCAATATAAAATGAGTGTGATGTTCTCTTTATACCTCCTAATAAATATACAGCTTTGTTTGCTATTCTCTACATACATATATTAAATATAGTGTTTAGAGATAATAAGTACGGGTAATTTAGCTATTTTATTATTTTCTTGATCTATGTATTAAAAGAAAATGTATTTTATAAATTTAGACGGAGAGTGTAAATTATTAGCCCCTGAGCTCTTTGGCAATATGATATTGCAGCTCTAGGCCCCCTCGAATCTCCTAATTTGTTTTGTAGAGAGTGTCATATATAGCTCGGTCGTTTTCTTCCCCATGTCAATCCAAATCAAAACAAGCATATACTGTTAACCAACCATTTGAATATGACACGTAATTTGTGTTCACCATGTACGCCTTTCTAGAAGCTAAAAAACTTGTTCGTTACGACTTACGAATACGAATGACACACGTGTAGAGTTGGAGGTGTAGATTTTTGTCGCTCCATGATTTCGTACCAAAATATGGTATGTAATCTTGTCAGAACTCTCGATCACAAGCAACAGATTCCGGAAGAATCTAGAAGGACCACGCAAGAAGGGTCTAAGTTTCCGTTACAATGAATTATTGAAGATTTTGAGATTTAGATTTTACAATAAAAATTAATTTTCAGTTTTTCTGCAGTTATGATGGTTTGACCAACATAATCGTTTTCATTTCGGCTGAATTATGGTTTTTTAGAAATTTGAGTCATAAAATAATTTGGTTTGACCTATGTAAGTGCATATGTGTTACATGATACATGTTACGGCTAACACGGTTCAAATTGTGAAGAAGTTATAACCGAAAATGTGCAGAGCCATTTGGAATCAACCATGGTCAATGGTGAGGATAGAGGTTATACTCATGAAGGAGCCGAGACCTAAACTAATCAAAGATGTCAGGTGAAATGAATGAGGTGAAGCATAATACAAGAAAGGTGGAAATATTGAAGAAAAGTTAGACCGACGGGATGCACCATGTGGCTTGCTAGGTCTAAGTGAGGCGTGGTCCGACGGAACTGGAACGTAAGAGATTTGCCGATGCGTGGCAAGCCAGTGGTGCATACGTAACAAGCATGGCGATTGCTTACAATGAAAGATGAAGATCGGGGTCAAGAAAGAGTATTTTGGTAAGTTGACCAAAATACTGAAAACTACCTTGGATCAAAACTGTGACGCTTGAGCAATGCTTGGGAGAGCGGTTTAGGTCAAAGAGAAGTTGAGAAAATTAAGTTAGATCAAGGTTAAGGACTTAGCAAATTCGAGTTTATATGCTTTGAAAAGTATGCATAAATGGAGTGTGTGAGTTAAAACCCACGTGTGTGGGGTCATCAGGGTTTCTTCATATATGCTAACTGAATAATATCTACTAAAGGTCAGATGGGCTGGCTAGCCTATCTATTTAACGGGTTGAGATGGAGACTTGCTAATTATCTATTCAACCATCCTCTCATTGAGTTCATGAGTTCTGAGGTTATGGTTTGAAAGAAGTTAAGTGCTATGGTGTGCTCTCTTGCGCTCCATGTGAAGTGGCTGTAAAACTTTTGTCCTTAAGTAGTAATATATCAATACTTGTTCATCTCTCATGAATTCATCTTATGTTGATTGCTTTGCTCTTAATTTGGTTGGTTTTTGCTCTTCTCTCTTCTTTTCTTGGTCTTGCTATGCTAAGAACATGTAAGAGATGGATATGACCTCTGGAAATCAATCTCCACACATTTAGACACTTGGTTGGTAAATTCATGAAGAAACCAGACTTTTGCTCTTTTTGGCCTCTCTGAGTGATTTCTTAATCCAGTTGTTTTTGTCTCGATTTCTTTGGTGTTCTTACTTGTTGTGACATATGGGAACACATCTAGAACTATCTTAGCGATTATCCACCGACGAGCAAGTCATATTCATAGTTTTTTATTTTTGTCTGATTTTGGTGCAACCTTTCTTCAAATAGAAAAAGCTAGAATTTTGGCAATAATTTTCTTAATCGCTGATTGGAATAGATACTTGACATCCTAGAGAAGGTGCATACCAAATTTCATGTGATTTGCAGTTTTAGTTTGAGAGTTAGCTCAATTTTAGTTTTTGACTCAGTTTTGATGCAACAGAGCTACACGAACCAAAAGATTCTAATTGTTTTGAGTTCTTTCAAGATTTTTGGTTGAGATAAGTTCTTAAAGTCATGATCTAGCCTTGGTTCAAGTTTTAAATCTTTTGGATTTATAGATCAAAAGTTTCATGGATTATTGGGTGTAAAATAGTTCTGGTTTTCAATGTTCATGGGTTGAAATTACTGTAGTATCAAGATTTTTTGAAATTTTGGGTTGTTAATCTTCATAGCTTCTTATAACTATTGGAGTGAGGAATTAGTAAATACTTGGAGGAAAATTTGAAAGTGTCATTCACCTCTCTATTGCCATACCAATTCTACAAGTGATATCAGAGTCCGGTTAGCTCTTCTCATAGATTTTAACCCGTCTTAGAAGCCTTGATATCAGACAGGTATTCAACCAAGCCATCCATTTTCGATGGAGTCGATTTCTCTTATTGGAATGCTTGTATGCAATCCTACATTGAGACTCAAGGGCATGCAATTTGGATTAAAGTCAAGAATCCTTATGCGGTGTTGACCAATAATGAAGTGATCTCACCTAATATAGAGGCAAACAGCAAGGCTCGTAATTTTCTGTTTCAAGGGCTTAGTCAATCTGTGTTTGAGCATGTCGCTCACTTAAGGTCTACTCACGAGATCTGGAAGACCCTCGCTAACTACCATGAAGGCTCTACTGCAATTAAAGAAGTGAGACAAAATCAACTAAAGAAAGACTACTCAAAAATCGAGCAGCAACCTGGTGGGTCTTTGATTGAGCTGTGGGTAAGATTTTCCAAGATCATTCATGATTTGCGTGATGTTAGTCTTGTATTTGCTAAATCTAAGAATACACGCTAGTTTTTATATGCACTCGACCCTTCTCGGAGTAGCTTTTTAGATTATTTGGACTTTGGCTCTTTTGGATTTTCAATATCTACCTTGCACCCTTTGAGTGATGAGCAGCTAGAGAGGTTCCTTGGGAATGACCTAGCCCTTTGATCCACAAAATTCAAGAGAGCCTACAACAAGGTGAGAAATAAGAGTAGAGGTGGCCTTGTCACAAGCTTTAAGTGTGGTGGGCTGAATCACATTCGGCCCAAGTGCCAACAAACTGAAGGGCAAGGAGGAGAAAGACATCCAAAGGTGTCCTCAAGCTTGAGACGTGAAGGCCAAGAAGTCCAACTACCATAAGTTCATCAACCGGGTCCTTTCTACTCTTTGAGAACATCGACATGAACAATGTGGACTCACGGACAAATGGCAACAAGAACGACTCCCATGGTAAGGAAAAGACCCAGGACTTCACCAGCATGTTCTTCATGGCTAAGGATAGCACTGCCATCGACTCCTCTGATGATGAGCCCTATAGTGATCCCGACGAGATATGTCCATCCTCCAAAAAGATAAAACGTGAACTTGTTGCTGCTAAACAATAGTTAAAGAAATAAGCTAAAATGATTAGGAATTAGGACAGTAGAAGTTGTTAGGCTTAAATCCACTAATTCTGATGATAATTGTGAATCTTGATTGTGCTTGCATGATAAAATGGCAAATTTAATAATTGTTCATTCCTCTATTGTTGGTCAACTTAAGAATGCTCTAGATGAACTAGAATCTCTCAAATCAAGTCATGATCATGATGCTTGGATGCCATTGCTTTAAATGTTATTCCTGTATATGCTATTGTTTCATGTTGCTCAAATTGTGCTTTGCTTGAATTAAAATTGGATAGTGTTACTAAAAAATTGTTAAAATTTAATCCTGATCATACTTACTCTCATTGTGAGGGTAGTAAGATTAAAATAAAAGAAATGACTGAAATGGTTAGTCATTCTATAACTGAATCTTGTGAAAATTGTTTTAAGCTCACAATCGATAATGATGCTCTTAACAAGACATTATAGGATAAATGTAAAATAAACAAATCCATGTCCATAACTGCATCTAAGAAAGTTATTGATTCTATGTGTTGTGCATTTTGTGCTGGAATTGGAACTGATTTAGATGAGATGCATGAGGCCTTTAGAGTCAAGTATAAGGAGCAGCTGGATAGGATTAGGAATTTCCCTTGTGTGTCTTGTGACGCTTTGAAGTTTAAGGTAGCTATCCATAAAGAGCGATATGCTAGGGTAACTAAGAAAAATGAGCGTGCCTCATATGAGAACCTAGCCCAAGAAATGACAACCTCAAAACGACCCTTAAGAGATTTTCTAGTGGGAAGAAAAATCTTAACATGATCTATGACCAATCCATGGTGAGTATGAATAAGAGAGGCTTAGAATTTAGCTTCCTATAGCATTCCAAGAACCACCCATCTAAGGTTATGAAAGTTGTTGAGAGTGTCAAGTTTGAGGTAAAACTCCTTGAGTCATCTAAGACTGGCTTTAAATCTATAGGTTTTTCTCAAACCCCTTCTAGCAAGACAAGTGCTTCTACTTTAGCAGATCAAACCCCTCAAAAGGTCAAATACCATTGCACCATCTGCAAGAAGAGCGGTCACATAGTTAAGTTCTACTTCCGTAGCGCTAAGGTTGAGAGAAAAGAGAGGGTCGTGCTTTGAGGTTCATTAGAGGAGTGTTGGATCTTGCCAGGCCAAGAGTTGAAGAAGGAGCTGCTAGCACTTGAATCAGAGGAAGATCATAATAGCAGACGAGTTCTTCACCTATTAGTGTCTCTAGAGCCAAACAACCTATCTTTTCTACCTATTAGTTTCTCTGGAGCCAGACAACCTATCTTTTCTTCTAGACATAGGCCTAGGTTTATAGATGATTTCTTTGACTCCTTTGGTAGCTCTAGGCAGCATTTTGGATTAAGATAGCATGAGGGTAGACTACGAGTAGCATCTAGACAGGTGGTTCCCGTATGCATCCTCATGTTTTTCATGCTAACCATTTTATTCATACTTCTGTTACTATTCCTAGACATCATGTGGCTTAGTATTAGATTCCCAAGTCTTTTATCACTAACCCTAGTACTAAGGCATAGATGTTTCCTACTTATGCCCTGTAGGTTCGGTGTGCGAGGAAGGAGGATACATGACTTATTGATTTCAGGTGTTCTCGACACATGACCGGAGATTCTAGATGGTTCTCCTCTCACATGTGCATTTAGCAATGAGTTGATCATGTTTCGGGATGCACCCTTCCTTTGAATGGAAAACGGTTAGAACTTTGGCGATGATTTTCTTAATTGTTGATTGTAATAGGTTTCTGACATCCTAGAGATGCATGCAAAATTTCAAGTCATTTGGATCAACCGATCAAAAGTTACATAGATTTTCACATTTGAAATAGCACTGAAACTATTGTAGCAGCGGTCTGACCGGTGCTATAGCAACGGTTTGACTGGGGCTACTATAGATTTGCCTGATTTTACTATTTGTACCGGTCTGACCGCCATTGAAATATAGGTCTGATCGGCCTGGAGGTCAGATCGCCATATATGTATAGGTCAGACTGCTGGGGGTTTTCGAAGCGCATTTTGCTTGATTTTGATCGGATCTTTCCTTGTGATTATTTGTCCATGATATTCATAGCTGTCATAGCTATTAGAGTGAAGAGTTTTGCTTCCTCTCAAAGGAAAAGATTTTGAAAAGCCTCGAATTGAATTTGGGTTCCTATTCACCCCCTCTAGTCGCCATACTCGATCTTACAAATAACAATGCTACAGTAAAAGCCAATGGTTGATCATGTTAATTGAATAGTGATGGCTTTTAGATATAGGTTGCGATTTATGGCTTTTGGCTGAAATAAATAATAATAACTAAAACTAGTGTCTTTTAGAAGGAGGGGGTGAGCGATGAAAAAAATAAGAGAGAGATGTGTGCGCGTGACGGGAGCGAGAGGAGTAGAATGTGTAATGCACCTATGACCAGGGTCTTATCCTTGGAACAAAACAGTAGAAAGAGGAGTAAATCCTGAATTTTATCCTGCGAAGACTTTTAATTTTAATTAGCACTAATTAATTGCAAGTGTAATAAAATATCGTGTATGCTTAATAGCACTATATGATTAGTGCTAATTAAATATAATTAGCACTAGATAAAATACTATTAATGTAGTGCTTTAATTAGTGATAATTAATTACTATTAATATTAATCCATTGCGATTAGTACTAATTAATTGGCTTAATGCTAATTAATGGCTGAACAGTGCTGCATAGTATTGCTACAGTGCTTGCCGCAAAACAAAGGCTCGGTAGGAGTCGGTCAGCTGCGTCGGCTCGCCTGCTACACGTGTCCGGCTTGGTAGGAGCTGGCCTGCCGCGCTAACTCGCCTGCTGCCCGATCCCCCTACCGCGCACCACCCAGCATGCTGAGCTAGGGTGACGTGATATGTGACATATATCGTTTGTCACTTCTTATGAGCTTAGGAAGATGTTTATTTTTGTAAAAACGAGCAATCAGGATCATTTTCTGAAAAGATATGTTGCTGCAGGTCTAGATAGGTAAACAGTTCTCGCTAGAGAGAGATATAGCTATGGGACGAGTCAATCATGCATGTTTTTTAGAGGTTTCATTTATATCCTGGGACAGAAACTTAGAGGCAAACTTCACGCCTGTCGTCGTCGAACGGCCATCAACGGATCAACCTGCTGATTGGCTGATCGCTGTTTTTTTTTTCTTTTGGAGAACACTAAATTAAAAATCGAGTTTTCATTCGTTATGGGCTGGCATGATCCATCCGATTAGTGATGACAAGATTTTATTTGTGCAAATTGAAGCCCTGCTGATGGCGGCAATTATGTAAATTAAAATCCCTTGTATTTTTTTAGAAACAAAAATTCCTTGTACCGTTTTCTGAGAAAAATCTCTTGTACTTTTGATCGATGTGCAAATTTGAAGTATCAAAATATTCACCTTATGGAGTGGTGTGACGTTTACCTGTACACACATATTAATTTGCATCCTCATGTATTTTGAAACATTAAAATTTAAGTAAATTGCTGATTACTTATTAACAACCATTCGTTACACTTCAAGCAGTCTAATCTACACCAACTGTTACGTAATTGGTTTATTAACAACCATTCGTAACACTTCAAGCAGTCTAATCTACACCAACTGTTACGTAATTGGTTGCTTTGCATAACATGCTTACCGCCCCAGTTGATGCGAATGGTTCCAAGTATGCAGTTAGGCCCTGTCCACATAGGCTTCTATATCTAACTTTTGTTTGATGAAGTTAAAAGTTAATATAAATATTCAACGTTTCGAAACAGCTTCTCTATTTTTCTCGTTCCCGTCTTACTTCAGGAATAAGTTAAAAGATTACGGGCGTGTTATGCACCCTACTAATCTTGCTCCCGTCTCGCACAAGCATCTCTTCCATTTTCCCCACTGCTCATTTTCTTCTTTTAAAAATTACTTCTTTCAAACGCTACTTATTTATTTTTATACAAAAGCCACACAACTGTAGCTAAGCCTATTCCCACGCCGCGCGTATATAGGCCGGATTGGGCCAGGGTTTTTACCATGCTGAACTGTGGCTTGCATCAAACTAAAAGCGCCATCAACTGTGCAGCGAAATGGATTCCTCAGCTCTCTCAAAAAGAGGAGATCGATCGTCCTTTGCAAAAAAAAAAAAAAAGCTAATCAGCACTGTAGATTGTGCAGCAACCTTGCAGGAGCCATGTGTGGTTGCCATCAAACCCCTGGAGCCAGAAAATTAAAGGTGATACGATGCAGGCCTTTCTTTAATCTCTTTCTGTCCAAGCAATTTCCTTTTTGGAAAGGTTTTGAGAGCTAAGTACAATTCTATCGCCACGGCAGCACTGTGAAAAAGTATATCATTGGGAGGTTTTGATCCTTTCAGTGTCCCTTTCTTTTTCCTTGGAGCCTTTGTGACCGAGAGAGAGAGAGAGAGAGAGAGTGCAGGCCAGGGAGTAACAATATTGTCGCTTGGAGGCGAAGGTAAAATGATCGATGCGCGAGTAGTTGATTGGACGAGACGCCTTTTTGGACGGGCATATTTGGTTGATGCGATGACAGGGTCGAATGGACGCAGCTCTGGGATCACTTTCCAAGTACTTGAGCTTGCTACCGTCTGCATGTGTCCTTGTTTCCTGAAAGGCTGAAGGGTTTTTTTTCCAGAGTATTCCTCTCTTCTCTACCCCTAAAATACATCAGTTCAGTTCTTTCCTACACCCACCTCAAATTGTGCCCCTAACAGTCATGAGTTTTCCTGCGTCCACACAAATTCGTGTCCCCAGGAAAACCAACCAGTGAAATCAACGATCAAGGATCAATTCCCACCTTTCTCTCTCCTTACCCACTCATATCCAACGATCCAAATCCAAAGCGGACTCGCGATCCCCACCTCCACCGCGCGACTCGCGATCCCAAGCCCAAATCCCCATCTCCGCCTCCCCCGCGCCTCCACTCCCGCCGCTCCCCCGCGCCTCCGCTCCCTCGCCTTCCCCGCGTCTTCGCTCCCCCGCACCTCCGCTCCCTCGCCCCCTCGCCACGCCAGCGCCCGAGCTAGGGTTTCTGTGCCTCTCCCGCCGCCGTGGCCGCCACCGAATCGCCGGAGGAGGGGGAGGATATGGGCACGCCGAAATTCCCCATCTCCTCAAAAACCCTAGCCGCCACCTGTGGAATCCTTGAGCCCGGCACTGTTCTGCTTCTTCTCCACCTGCGCCGGCGAGGGCCGGGCCTAACCTCGCCGGAGTCCACCCCTGTACTCACCGCCACCAGCGCCTCCCGTCTCCACCTTGCCTCCCTTCTCCACTACGCCATCCGCGCCGCCATCGTCCTTCTCCACATCCGCCGCCGCTCCTCCATCCGAGCCGCCAACCGAAGCCCTTCTCCTTGCCCCACCTCGCGGCTGCCGCTCTCACTGCTCCTCACTGGATCGCCTCTCCGCCGCCTACACGCCTCCCTTCGCCGCTTCTCCACCCGGCTGTCTTCTCGGTGCGCGCCACCTCTACTCGCCGCCCGCCTGCCGCCTCTCCTCTCCTCCCTCCTCCACATCCGGCCGCTGTCTCCACCACTCGCCACCGCTCCCTCTTCTCCGCCGCGCATAATCCTCCCTACACCCGCACTTCTCACTCCTCTCCCTGCTGCTCGTCTCACCGAGGCCGCCGTCCTCACCAACACGTCGCCATAGCCCAGTCCTTGCTGTAGGATCAAGGATACCGACTAGAGGGGGGGTGAATAGGAGGTTTTTAAACTTTTCTTGTTTACTTGATTAATTCTCCACAATTTAAATGACAATGATGCAAAGCAATTTAATCCTATGCAATTTTAGTCAACAATTTAGCTTTAAACAAATAAGTGATCTCAATGAAGCAAACGAACAAGAGCTAAAGAGACAAAGAACACAACCGATGTTTTTACCGTGGTATTCGGAAACTTGCCGGTTTCCCTAGTCCACGTTGAGGTAAGCCGGACGATCGGACCGGCTCCACGAATTGAGCCAAGCACCTCGATCACTAGTGTAGCTCTTCCCACTCCGGTAGGTGAGCTCCAACCTTCACAATTTGCGGGTCTTCTCACAATCTTCTTGAGAAGATCACCGAGGCAACTTCCACCGGATCGCCCAAGTGCCGGCAAGCACTAAGAGTAATAAATCCGGTGTTCACTTGAATGCAACTCTAGTGCCAAATGGATTTGCAAGGAAATCTAGCACTAAATGCTCAACCACCTCACTTTGATGTGCAAAGAAAGAATTTAGGTGAAATGAATGCACTTGGGCTTGAGAAATACGCAATGAGTCTCGACCTTGGCCCTTGAGCAGTGGTGGGGTTATTTATAGCCTCCACCAACCAAAACTAGCCGTTTGACTCAGCTTCCAGAAAATTTTCTGGTCGAGCGGAACTACCGCCCCCAAAGACCGGTACTACCGCTACCAAATCTTCGCGCCAGAACGGCTATGTCAGACGTCTGCAGTGACCGTTGGATTCGGGGGCGCGGTACTACCGCCGTTGATATTTGCGGTACTACCGCTACCCGGTAGTTCCGCAAAGTCGGCGCGGTACTACCGCTTCAGCCAAACTCCAAAGGGTCCCAGACTTGGCGCTCTCTGGAAAAATACATCCGCTTTGAAGTCGGATCTTCCGGACTCCGGAAGTACCGCTCTGAGTGGCGGAACTACCGTATGCAGCGGTAGTTCCGGTGTTGAAATAGCCGGTACTTCCGCTCCAGAGAATCGAGCTTCATCCGAGGACGCTCTGGAAGAATTGATCCGCTCTCCTCGGATCTTCCGGGTCGGAAGTACGCTTTAGGATGCGGTATTACGCTCGCAGCCGTAGTACCGGCGTTCAAGCGCCGTACTTCCGTTCCCGCAAGATTTTGGAATGAGCCAAGGGTGCTCTCTGGAAATATCGGTCCGCTCCAAAACCGGATCTTCCGCTGGCCGGTACTACCGCATTTTGGTTGCGGAACTACCGCTTTCCGGTAGTTCCGACGTTCAAAACTGCGGTACTACCGCTTTTCCAGACAGAGCAAGATTTCTTTTGAAAGCTAGATTTCTTTAATGGATGCAAGTTTTAGGACAAAACCATTTGGCACATGAGATAAGTATTCAAGCTACTTAGCCAAGATCCCCCTTGATGGTACGATCATTTATCCTATAATCCGGTCTTCCACCATTCACCTAAGACCGGTAAAATTCAAAAGGGGTCCTATTCTAAGTATACCTTTGTCTTGCGCCAATTTTGATTTTCACGCGTATCCTTTGGCTTGCATCTTGTCGCTCATGTGTGTGGACTAACCCTTCAGCATACTCATAAAAACACGTTAGTCCCATATTCCATATTCTCTTAATTTCATTAATTACCAAAATCCTTTTTAGGGGTCTAGATGCTTTCAATCTCCCCCTTTTTGGTAATTGATGACAACCCAAATTTTGAGAGATGAAAGATTTGAATATATCAAATTGTTAGACAACAAATTGTATATTCTATGTGAACTCTAAATGAGAGTGTAGTTCTTATGCAATAAGATTTATTTAGATAAAAACAACTATTTTCATTTTAGAGTCCAAGAGGAATATGACTCCCCTAAACATGTGCATAGATAAAGATTACGATATTTTATACAAGATGCACAAGACAAAGTTATTCAATGAGAGATAGACAACTAAGTAATATCATCAACTTATGACCATAAGGTTCATTACATCCAAGCACCAAACATAAGTTCATTACAACCATCCATAGATAATTAAAAACATAGTCCCATAGGTCCAAATATCATAAGTAAACTTATTCTCCCCTTTGGCATCAAGTACCAAAAAGATCAAGTCCGAGAGGGTCATGGAGGATCATGAGCAGCTTTACGGCGACGACCATAGCGACGCAGGCGAGGGTGAGCGCTCAAGATCTGCAACCCACCATCTAACGAGGTCAAGCTGCATGTCAATGGAGTCGAGACGCTCATCCATCCTATCCATCCTAGAGTTGAGAGTAGAGAAGCCCTCAATCATGGTAGAATAGATCTGCTGGAGAGTGGGTGGCGGGGCTCTGTGGATCGAAGCTGCCGCTGCTGCTGCTGCCTTGATGAACTCGCTCCCGAGGTCGCCGTCCGGCTAGCGCGAAAGCAGTGGGAATGGGAGGCTCCGATCTGGGCTTGTATGGCTTATGCACACCACCGCGACCTCCACGATAGAGAAACTTAGAATCAATCAAGGCCATGATGTAGGGTGCATAGTTAATGCGCTTGTAGCGATCATTTTGGAGGCAACTATCTCCTTATGATGACATCCACTACATCGATTTTCCCCTTCATAATATAGTCTATGATGTTCCGGACATGTCCTCGAATGGCATCATAGTTACCACCTTTGGAAGAATGGTATGATTGATGATGCGATTGATCAAGCTGGGAATGGGTTGAAGTCCAATATTCTTGCCAAGTGTAAATTTTCTGCAGTGTCATAGTAGGGATGTATGGCATCAGTGGGGAGCAGTTTGTCATAAACCTTCTCATAAGCACTTAGTTTCGCCCTTAAGACAACCTCAAAGTCATGCTTGGTGGCCTCATATCTGGTACATACTGTCATCCAAGTCATGTTCGAAGGTCGGAGAGACATGCATCGTAGCATAAAGCGCGGATGAAGGTCTCATTGTAGTCACGTCCTAGTGCTACGAGTGATTGAGACCGTATGCGGAATAACCGGAAAGTTCCATCATACTTGTCAATATCATCAATGTGATCCCGATTAATATATTTATGATCGCAAAGCGCGATCCGGTCCATACATCTCATCAAATATCTTCTCCGGAACTTAGTATGGAATTGTGGATTGATTGAGTTTGATGGAAAGCATCTTGGTTGGTGTGACGCAGCGAGCATACTCATCAAAGCGAGATCTTCTTCAGATCAATCTCAAGACACTCCTTCCGGCTATATCTTCTTGAAGGTTCCATGGGAGAGCTTGGAGGGTAGGATGCTCAGACTGTTTGAGATCCAGTCGACTCGTGGTCGCGCGCAGCCTCTTCCCTCTGTCTGGGATGCCTTTTGAGTCACCTCGGGGATGGAAGAGCACGAGGGCTTGAGGAACTCCCGAGGCATAGGACTTTTGGAGGCCGCTCTTGTTCTAGGCATCTAGGCACAAGAAGAATGGATTATGAGATAGAGGAATATGGCCAAATTAGATTCAAAAGAAATAAATTGAATTTGCCAAAATGTCGGTTAAAGCGGTAGTACCGCCGTTACGGGCGGTAGTACCGCTCAGTAGTATCACATGCAACCGTCGAGCGGTAGTTCCGCTTCCGCTGATTCTAGGGTTTTGGAAATGTGAATGAATCTTTGGTGTTTTCTTGGATTGAATCCATGAAATGGGTTTGTATATACCCTTAAACACCAAATATGCTCAATTTCCTAGAAATATTTGGCAAAAACAACTATATTTCGATTTAACCTAAGCATGACCTAGGGTTCAAGAAAATGAAGATCAAAAGAGGTTTCGATCCAAATACCTTAGCAATCGAAGGAGTTGAACCACGGGAAAGGATTCGCCGCAAGGAATCGAAGAAAATGCCGCTAGATATGAAGGTCCGAGAGGCGATTTGGAGGATTTTTGGTGAGAGAGAGAACGAGGAGAGGAGTGCAGGCTCGGGCGGAAATGGAGAGGAACTACCGGAGAGAGGGTCCAAGGTGGGGCCAACAGAGGAACCCCGAGGTTGGCGGTTGCTCCCCTTAAATGCAGGTCCGGTAGTACGCGGATGCGGCCGTAGTACCGCCAAGCGGTAGTACCGCTTCCTGACGGAAGTACCGTTACCGGAAGTCTGCATGAAGCGCGGTAGTTCGCATTTTCTGAGACTTCAGAATTTGAACTTTAGGACTATAGATGCAAATGATCCCTAGATTTTGCATTCAACTAAAGTCTTTAAGGATCATTATGCATTAAACAGAACAAAATAATATAATCAAATACTTTTGCATTTTACCTTTATAAATTAAAGTCCTTTGCATAGAGACATAATTTCAAAAAACCTTTCAAGCTTCTTCTAAGAGTATGCATTTAAATTTACCATGAATTTATGCAACATTTGAGTAATCCAGGACATTTAATTCACTCCTAAGCTTGCAGAAATGATTCTCATCTAATGGCTTGGTGAAAATATCCGCTAATTGGTCTTCGGTCCGGATGTGGCTAATGCAAATATCTCCCTTGCCAACATGGTCCCTCAAGAAGTGGTGGCGTACATCTATGTGCTTAGTTCTTGAGTGTTGGGTGGGTTATTGGATATTTTCACGGCACTTTCATTGTCACACAATAAAGGCACTTTATCGAAGCTTATTCCATAATCCAACAATGTTTGCCTCATCCATAATAATTGAGCACAACAACTCCCGGCGGAAATATATTCGGCCAGCGGTTGAGAGTGCTACGGAGTTTTGTTTCTTTGAGGACCAAGACACTAAGGATCTACCTAGAAATTGACAACTTCCCGAGGTGCTTTTTCTATCCACTTTGCAACCCGCATAATCAGAATCCGAATATCCAATTAAATCGAATTTAGCACCTTTGGGATACCAAAGCCCTATATTTTGGGAGTGTTTTAAATATCTCAAGATTCTCTTCACGGCCTTTAAATGACACTCTTTTGGTGAGGCTTGAAAGCGAGCACACATGCATACACTAAACATGATATCGGGCCTAGATGCGGTAAGGTAAAGCAAGCTACCAATCATGGATCTATAGAGTTTTAAATCTACCGACTTACCTCCTTCGTCGAGGTCTAGATGCCCATTGGTTGCCATTGGTGTTTTGATGGGTTTTGCATCTTCCATGCCAAACTTCTTGAAAAGATCTTTAATGTACTTTGTTTGGCTTATGAATGTCCCATCTTTGCGTTGCTTGATTTGAAGTCCAAGAAAATAGCTTAATTCTCCTATCATGGACATCTCAAACTCCTAGACATCATATTACCAAATTCTTATAAAAATCTTGGTTAGTTGAGCCAAATATAATGTCATCAACATAAATTTGGCATACAAAGAAATCATCACCAATGATTTTTGTGAATAGAGTTGTATCTACCTTACCAATTTTAAATCCTTTTGAGACAAGGAAATTTCTAAGGCGTTCATACCAAGCTCTAGGAGCTTGTTTTAAGCCATACAAAGCCTTTGAAAGTTTATAGACATGATTAGGACATTTAGGATCTTCGAACCCCGGAGGTTGTTCAACAAATACAAGTTCGGAGATTGTTCCATTTAAGAAGGCACTTTTAACATCCATTTGAAATAATTTAATATCAAAGCTAGATGCAAAAGCAAGCAAGATTCTAATTGACTCAAGTCTAGCAACGGGTGCAAATGTCTCATCATAATCTAACCCTTCGACTTGAGTATAGCCTTGAGCTACTAACCTTGCTTTGTTTCTTACCACAACCCCGTTTTCATCTTGTTTGTTCCGGAAGACCCACTTGGTGCCAATCACATTATGTTCTTCGGGTCTTTCCACCAAGGTCCATACTTCATTTTGCGCAAAGTTATTCAATTCTTCGTGCATGGCATTTACCCAATCCGGATCATCTAGAGCTTCATCTACAAGCTTAGGCTCAAGAGAAGAAACAAAAGAGTAATGTTCACAAAATGAAGCTACTCTAGAGCGAGTTTGAACACCCTTACTCACGTCACCCAATATTTGATCTATTGGATGATCCTTGGCTATTGCATTGTGAATCTTGATGTTATTTTGTTGTTGATCCTTTGTTCATCTTCAACACTTTGAATATCACTTGAAGTAGACGATGTGGGTGGCACTACTTGTCTTGATGAGCTTGGTGAAGATGGATCTTCTTTGGCTTGATGTCTCCAATTTGCATATTTTCCATAGCTTTGCGCAAGCCTTCATCACCTACATCATCCAAGTTTTCTTGCTCTTCTTGAGAGCCGTTAGTTTCATCAAATTGTACATCACATGATTCTACAACCAACCCCAAATTTTTGTTATAAACTCTATATGCTTTGCTATTTGAAGAATAACCTAATAGGAAACCTTCATCACAACGACTTTGAAATTTAGAGAGCCAAACACCTTTTCTTAGAATATAGCATTTGCAACCAAATACTCTAAAGTAAGAGATGTTCGGTTTTCTTCCAACAAGAAGCTCATAGGAGGTCTTTTTCAAAAGTCGATGTAAATAAAGCGATTTATGGCATGACAAGCGGTGTTGATGGCTTCCGCCCAAAATTTGTCTAAGTATTATATTCATCAAGCATTGTCCTAGCCATTTCAATCAATGTGCGATTTTTCCTTTCTACAACTCCATTTTGCTCCGGAGTGTAGGTTGTGGAAAGTTCGTGCTTTATTCCAAGTTCATCACAAAAATCTTCAACTTTCGTGTTCTTGAACTCGGAACCATTGTCACTTCTAATCTTCTTTATTTTAAAATCAAATTCATTTTGGGCCCTTTTTGAAAAACTTTTGAAAATTCCGGAGGTTTCACTTTTGTCATTTAGGAAGAAGACCCATGTATATCTAGAGTGATCATCCACAATGACTAAACAATAGCTATTTCCTCCGATGCTCTTATAGGTTGTTGGCCCAAACAAATCCATGTGTAAGAGCTCCAATGGCCTAGAGGTTGACATGATACTTTTGGAAGGGTGAGAACTAGCGACTTGTTTTCCGCTTGACAAGCACTACAAAGTCGATTTTCTCAAACTTCACATCTTTCAAGCCAATCACTAGATCATGTTTGAAAAGCTTTTTAAGTTGTACCATACCCACATGACCTAACCTTCTATGCCACAACCAACCCAAAGAAGTTTTTGCAATTAAACAAGTTTTTAAACAAGATTCATTTGAAGAAAAATCTACCAAATAGAGATTCCCAAATCTAAAGCCTTTGAAGACTAGTTCATTATTGTTATCTTTTGAGATTACAACACTTTCTTTTGAGAATGAGCATTTTAGGCCTAAATCACATAGTTGAGCAACGGATAGCAAATTGAAGTTTAATGTTTCAACTAGTGATACATTTGAAATTGAAAGATCGTTTGAGATAGCGATTTTACCCAATCCCAATACCTTTCCTTTGCTATTGTCTCCAAAGGTGATCTTGTCATTGCTTCCACTCTCAAATGTGGTGAACATCTTCCGGTCTCCGGTCATGTGTTGAGTGCAACCGCTATCCAACACCCAATGCCTTCCACCGGTTTTGTAGTTCACCTACAAAAGAAGATCAAGTTCTTTTAGGTACCCAAATTTGTTTGGGTCCTTGGAGGTTAGTGACCAAGGTTTTGGGTACCCAAATGGATTTCTTCTTTGCACCCAAAATCGAGGTACCAATGAAATGAGCAATAATTTTTCCATTTTTAGATTTTTTAAGCATATAACAAGAATTATACAAGCCAATGGAATGCATACTATTTCTAGAACAATCATTTACCATATGTCCTACATTCCGGCATTTTGTACAATACTTACCATTCTCATTTACAAACCTTGGAGGTTTGGATATCGGTTTCTTACCTTTCTTGGGAATGTATCCAAGTCCTTCCTTATTGAAAGAGCATCTTTGGGTATTTAACAATTTATCAAGGGTGTCTTTTCCCTTGTATGCTCTTTCCAAACTTTTATTCAATTTTAGAACTTGTTCCTTTAAATTTTGGTTTTCATCTACTAGCATATCATCATGAACATAAGACAAAGCATTAGATGAATCAATCTTAGAAGCACATGGCATAGAAAGTAAGTCATCACAAGAGGTAGACATGCTAGATGTTACTTTCTCTACACTAGGCATCTCATTCAAAATATTGCAAGATATGCCAATACTCATACTAGACTTATTTGTATGCAAGTCATGAGCTTCCTTTAGCTCCTCATAGGTTTTTTGGAGAGCTATGTGCTCCCTTTTCAAAACCTTGAATTTTGACTTTTCTTTTCCAAGAAATTCATTCAGTTCTACCAACATGTCCATCAAATCGTCATAGGAGGGTTCATCGTCATCTAGAGTTTTACCTTCTCCCTTTTGCCATAAGACATGTGGGGGTGGAGAATAGCGATGGAGCTTCCTTGATGGCGATGCCGACAAGTCCCTTCTTTTTGGGAGACTCATCCTCACTAGATTCGGAGTCGGAGTATTCCTCATCGGAATCCCACTCACCAATGTGGGCTTCATTTTTGCCGTCTTTGTGGAACTTCTTGAAAAGTTTCTTCTTGGCATGATAGCCTTTCTTCTTGGATGACTTCTCCTTGTCATCCTTCTTTGTGGGACATTGTGAAGCTATATGCCCCTTCTCATCGCACTCATAGCAACGGATGTTGCTATACTTGTTTTTGTTTGAGGATGATTGCCACTTCTTTCCTTTATCATAGCCTCCTCCTCGATTTGAGTGTCTTCTCATGAACTTGTTCATCCTTCTCACAAGGAGGGCAAGTTCTTCTTGAGTCTTCTTCTTCATCTTGGACTCTTCACTTGCCACCGCCTTTGCCTTGAAGGCGGTGATCTTCTTCCCTTTGGAGGTGGATTGCTCCAAAAGTTCCTCCTTGTCCTTCTTGTACAACTCATTGGTAATTAGATTGCCCAAGAGTTGTGTTGGCGTCATTCTTGCCAATTCCGGTGAGTTGAGGAAGAGAGTCACCAACATCTCGTACTTCTCGGTAGAGCCCTAAGCATCTTTCTCACAACATCAAGATCCGAGAGGTTAGTGCCAAGGCCTTTGAGCTCATTCACAATGTTGTTGAGCCGTGTGTACATCTCATTGATGTCCTCATGGGGCAACATTATGAATGTCTCATATTTAATTCTAAGCCGATGCAATTTTGCCTCCTTAACCGTGGATGTCCCTTCGTGTATTTCCGAAAGGGTATTCCAAATAGCGTGAGCCGTCTCAAGATTGCTCACTCTATTGAATTCATCCGCGTTTAAGGCCCCAAAAATAGCATTCATGGCTTGGGCATCTAAATGAGTGTTACGCCCATCTTGTTCCGTTGGGTTGTCGGGATCAAGTGGCATGACGTAACCATCATTTACGATTTTCCAAATATTAGGACTCATGGCCTTTAAATAAATTGACATTCTAATCTTCCAATAAGCATAATTTGAGCCATCAAATAGAGGTGCCTTTCCTACCGAAATCCCCTCACTAGCCATCCTTATCTCTCTAGACGGTTAAGTCTAAAAGTGAGAGACCAAGCTCTGATACCACTTGTAGGATCAAGGATACCGACTAGAGGGGGGGTGAATAGGAGGTTTTAAACTTTTCTTGTTTACTTGATTAATTCTCCACAATTTAAATGACAATGATGCAAAGCAATTTAATCCTATGCAATTCTAGTCAACAATTTAGCTTTAAACAAATAAGTGATCTCAATGAAGCAAACGAACAAGAGCTAAAGAGACAAAGAACACAACCGATGTTTTTACCGTGGTATTCGGAAACTTGCGGTTTCCCTAGTCCACGTTGAGGTAAGCCCGGACGTATCGGACCGGCTCCACGAATTGAGCCAAGCACCTCGATCACTAGTGTAGCTCTTCCCACTCCGGTAGGTGAGCTCCAACCTTCACAATTTGCGGGTCTTCACAATCTTCTTGAGAAGATCAGAGGCAACTTCCACCGGATCGCCCAAGTGCCGGCAAGCACTAAGAGTAATAAATCCGGTGTTCACTTGAATGCAACTCTAGTGCCAAATGGATTTGCAAGGAAATCTAGCACTAAATGCTCAACCACCTCACTTTGATGTGCAAAGAAAGAATTTAGGTGAAATGAATGCACTTGGGCTTGAGAAATACGCAATGAGTCTCTGACCTTGGCCCTTGAGCAGTGGTGGGGTTATTTATAGCCTCCACCAACCAAAACTAGCCGTTTGACTCAGCTTCGGAAAATTTTTGGTCGAGCGAACTACCGCCCCAAAGACCGGTACTACCGCTACCAAATCTTCGCGCCCTAACGGCTATGTCGACGTCTGCAGTGATCGTTGATTCGGCGCGGTACTACCGCCGTTGATATTTGCGGTACTACCGCTACCCGTAGTTCGCAAAGTCGGCGCGTACTACCGCTTCACCAAACTCCAAAGGGTCCTGACTTGGCGCTCTCTGGAAAAATACATCCGCTTTGAAGTCGGATCTTCCGGACTCCGGAAGTACCGCTCTGAGTGGCGGAACTACCGTATGCAGCGGTAGTTCCGGTGTTGAAATAGCCGGTACTTCCGCTCCAGAGGAATCCAGGCTTCATCCGGAGGACGCTCTCTGGAAGAATTGATCCGCTCTCCCTCCGGATCTTCCGGGGTCCGGAAGTACCGCTTTAGGATGCGGTACTACCGCTCGCAGCGGTAGTACCGGCGTTCAAGCGGCCGTACTTCCGTTCCGCAAGATTTTGGAATGAGCCAAGGGTGCTCTCGAAATATCGGTCCGCTCCAAAACCGGATCTTCCGCTGGCCGGTACTACCGCATTTTGGTTGCGAACTACCGCTTCCGTAGTTCCGACGTTCAAAATCTGCAGACTACCGCTTTTCCGCACGAGCAAGATTTCTTTTGAAAGCTAGATTTCTTTAATGGATGCAAGTTTTAGGACAAAACCATTTGGCACATGAGATAAGTATTCAAGCTACTTAGCCAAGATCCCCTTGATGGTACGATCATTTATCCTATAATCCGGTCTTCCACCATTCACCTAAGACCGTAAAATTCAAAAGGGGTCCTATTCTAAGTATACCTTTGTCTTGCGCCAATTTTGATTTTCACGCGTATCCTTTGGCTTGCATCTTGTCGCTCATGTGTGTGGACTAACCCTTCGCATACTCATAAAAAACACGTTAGTCCCATATTCCATATTCTCTTAATTTCATTAATTACCAAAATCCTTTTTAGGGGTCTAGATGCTTTCACTTGCGTCCACCTCAACGCCTCCCCTTCTGCGCCGCCATCTCCATCGACATCGAGAAGGAGGCGAGGGGCGCCGCAGCAGCGGAGGCGGCGGCAGGGAGCAGCGGCAGGTGCAGCGAGCAGGAGCACGCGCGCCTCGGGGAGAGGGACCAGCAGGAGTGGCTAAGCGGCGAGAGGTTCTCACCGACTGCAAGAGGCGGGAGTCACCGTTCCTCACCGGGCGGGAGAGGTTCCGCAACGAGTTCCTGCGTCGCGTCGTGCCGTGGGAGAAGGGAAACCTCACGTGGCAGAATTTCCCTACTACGTCAAGTGAGGCGCACACCATCTGTTCGACGCTTTGTTTGAGCGAAGCTAACATTAGTGTGCTAACGGCTAGAGAATGTGTTTTTTCCCTTTTGGATTGCAAGCGAGAACGCGAGGCAGCTGCTGAGCGAGTGTGCGGCATCCCATCTGCGGCACAAAGGTGTCACATCAGAGTATGGCTCCCGGCTGCAATCCTCGGGATGGAGGATACTGCTCCAGAGCTTGCCAGGTATTAGTGAAGAGGCAGATACTTAGTGTTGTTGAAATGCTTGGGTTGTGAGATTTGTTTAATGCAGGAACTGAGCTTTACAGGAGAGAATGGTAAGAGCTCGCACATGAGTTGCAGTGCCACTCTCGATCTGGACAGCAGTGTTCTAGCTCCATATGTAAGATACTGAACCTTTACATACATAGTATAAAGGGGTAGCTGCAAACCTAATGTCTCACCAAACCTGTAGGATTATGGGGAAGATTATTCAGAAAACGAGGAAGAGGATGAGCATGCCGAGTCAGAGGATGAAGGCTTGGATTCTGAAATGGAAGTTGAAGGTGATGAAGATTGGACAAGCAGCAATGAAGCTAAATCCGATAAAAGTGATGAAGATGAGACTCTAAAATCCGCGGAAGACCTAAAGAAGTCTGTGGACGACCTCAGGAAGTTGGTCCCATGTACTATTGAGGAATTTGCCAAGGTGATATATCCTTATTAGGATGTCCAACCGTACCAAGAAATGAATTTTCATATTTCTCCTTGTCAAAAAGGTTGATATTTGGGCCGTATGTTTTCCTCGAGGTGACCTTTGCCTTTGACTTCTCTTACCCTCATCTGCGCCATCTCCGCCTCTCCCCCGTGCCTCCACTCCCGCGCTCCCGTCCTCCTCCATCGCGCGCCACTATTTCTTCTTGAGTCGGGAATGAATCTTTCTGATGAAATTATAGAGAGCATAATTGATAAGGTGCGTTAAAATTGCCCACTTTATCTTTAATTTATCCTTGGTTATAGCTTATGTTCTGTAGTAATTCTCTTTGTTGTATTATGTAGTAATTCTCAACCCCTTTTTTATAATGATCGCTACATAGCATCCTATTATTGAACTACATAAATACTTTTTTGTTTTGGTTTTCCATTTTCAATAGAAGCATTCTTTCTTACTTCCTTGTTCCCTGCTATTGTGATGGCTTTTATGGAGTTGGCATAAGACATAATCAGACTGTCGTCTTGTTGCTTGCTCCTTGTAACTTCCCATGTTAAAATTATTTTGTTTTCTTATTTTAAGACGTTTGAGGAGGTAGACACAAAGCATGATGGAAGAATTGACAAAGAAGAGTGGCACAATCTGGTTCTTCAGCATCCCTCTTTGCTGAAGAACATGACTCTCCAGTACCTTAAGTAAGATATGTTTATTGTACTTCACATATTTTTTTCTACAGTTTGGTTCTTTTATGTGTATATTTCACATGTGGTCTCTGGCTGAAGTTCCCATTTTCTTCTTTCCTCCCCTTTGGTTTTTAGCTGGTTAGCAATCAGATCCAGTTCTCTGAAGCTTCTGTCTTGTGTACAAAATGGAAACTTAATTTTTTTAATCTTTTCTGGGAATTTTTCTGTATGGCTGTGCATTGTAGTTTAGATGAATACGGGCACGCTCACTTGTCATGGCAAGGTTTCTTAATGAATCTGATTGTTCGTTTTATTTTTTATAAATTTTATCTTTTTTTGTATTTTACCGTAGCGTTAGCATGGGCACACTACTAAATTTTAAAAAACAAGATAAAAAACATGCAGTAGTGTAGAGATAAGCTTTGCCGTGGTCGAAGATGGGCGTGGTCGAATCGCCCTGGTCGAAGATGGGCGTGGTTGGATGGTCGTGGTCGAAGATGGCCTGGTCGACGATGCTCGTGGTCGTAAGATGCTCGTGGTCGTGTAATCGTAGTCGTAAGCGTGGTCGTAAGCCGTCCTCGAGCACGTTGTGGGTGTTGGAATTAATTTTGATAATCTATACATGGCCGTGGTTGAAGATGGCTCGGATGGGCGTGGTCAGATGGCGGTGGTCGAAGATTGGTGTGGTCGAAAGATGGTGTGGTCGTGTAATCGTAGTCGTAAGCGTGGTCGTAAGCCGTCCTCGAGCACGTTGTGGGTGTTGGAATTAATTTTGATAATCTATACATGGCCGTGGTTGAAGATGGCTCGGATGGGCGTGGTCAGGTGGCGGTGGTCGAAGATGGGCGTGGTCGAAGATTGCCGTGGTCGCAGAAGCCCCTGGTCGAAGATGGGCATTGTCAAAGATGGCTGTGGTCGAAGATGGCCGTGCTCGGATGGGCGTGGTCAGAGATGGACGTGCTCGGAGCCGTGGTCGTAGCGCCTCTTGAACACCTTCGATCACCTTCGCCGAAGCTTTGCCGTGGTCGAAGATGTCTGTGGTCGGATGGCCGTGGTCGAAGATGGTGGTGGTCGGATGGCCGTGGTCACATGGCCGTAGTCGAAGATGGGCGTGGTCAGATGGTCATGGTCGAAGATGCGCGTGGTCGTAAGATGCTCGTGGTCGGATGGTCGTGGTCGAAGATGGCCGTGGTCGAAGGATGCCCGTGTACTCGTAGTCGTCCGATCTCAAAGGATCAATCGTTATGTGACATTCATTATGTGACAAAAATATTTGGTTATACAATATATGAGACGTGAATATTAATGAATCTGATTGTTCGTTTTATTTTTTAAAATTTTATCTTATTTTGTATTTTACCGTAGCGTTAGCACGGGCACACTACTAGTGGAGGGTTAATTAGCTAGTGGTGTTTGCCGCCCACATGGTGTAAGTCCTGTGTTCTACGATAGTTTTGTGTGAATGAAAATGGGAAATGTTATAACGCTTTAAAGGGTACAAATAAAAATACGAGACGTATTACCAAGAGATTTTTTGTGCTAAATATTATGTACACGTGCATAGTTTATGGCCAAAAACGATATTGTACTTTTTCTGGAATAAGATTGGGTCTAAAATATATGGATGACCCTCTTTACGATTTGAGGGTACCTAGCTTATGCCCTAGCTAATAGAGGGCTTACACTGAAATTTTTGGAGGAATTATACTGCTTTCCGCAAAGTTTTAGTAATTCTATGTGAAATACCTGCATTCAAAACTGCACTTGAAGTTTTGGGGAAATATTACTGAGAGGTTTGCTGAATGTTATGTATACATACATAATTGGTTCATGATGCAACCTTGTTTACGATTTATTGGTTCCTAGATTAGGCTGTACTTGGTTAGGGTTAATTTCCATAAAAAAATTTAGAGGAATTATAGTACCTTTGCAAAGTTCTGATAACATCTATACGAAATACCAACATTCCAAATAGAGCTGGTATAAGATGATATACCGTTAGGAACGTTCCTAATGGTATAGAGTTTTACTAAGTTTCGTCTCTCTTCCCTCCCCCTTCTCCATCGTTCCACCTCCCCGCATTCTTCCCCGGCGTCGGTTGCAGCTCCACGCCCCTCCTCCACTACCCCCTCCCCCACCGACGACCAGCGACGACTTCGCTGCTCTGCCATCTCTCCCTCCCCCGCAGCCCCACCGCACCCAATCTAATATTCAGTGCACCGCCACCTTGTTGTGCCTCCCTCCGCCACCGCCCGACGCCCTTCGTCGTCGCCTACTGCCAGACCACTGCCTCCCTGTACATCCGAGGCGTGGTAAACCTATAAGTGGCTATGGTGCCATCGCTCCTCTTGCCAGAGCTCGAGAAGGTAGGAGGGAGTGGATTAGAGCGTTGGAGCGAATGGCGTACCATCAAGGCTGGAGCTTGGACAACCGGTCAACCTCGCTCCTGCCAAGGGATGACTGCATCTGGCAGCACCACGGTCGAGGATGATGATACGCGGTGGCACTGTGGCCAGAGATGATGGATCCAATGATGGCTACCTCGATGACGGTCGGGGCTGGAGCTTGGGCGGTCGATCTCACTACAACAAATATGGGCTTCAATGATAATTAGAAATCATCATGGAAGATCACATTTTTGTCGTAAAAAATATTTTACGACAAAAATGAGGCGTCATGGCCATCATCACAAAAAGTTTGTCATAGATTTATCTAATGACATGGCAAGGCATTTTCGTCATAAACTCAACAATGAAAAATATTATTGTCATAGAATGTAACAATTAGTGATGTTTATAATCTTCATGCATGTTTTGGTAAACGTCATGTAAATGTGCCATTTTGTCATAGATTTCTAGGCCTGCCCTGCTAGGTAGGCTCCGAGCAGGTATGTTTTATGATGTTTTTTATCCTTACATCCATAAAATTCATCCAGCTTCCTAGAGGCCACCCATCCTAGCTCTTCTCTCACCCGAGCTTGCTTAATATCAAAGTTTTTTCAAGGTATGGTGCCATGGTGCGTTTTTCTTTCATTTGATTGAACAATTCACCTTTAGCCTCTTGTACTCTTTACTTCTCTAAGCTAATTTTCAAACTAAGCCTCATCTCTACCTCGTGCAAAACTACAAAATGACCCAAATTACTCAAGCATCAATTCTCAGCTATTTATTTTTCATTTATTCTGTTGTTTCCTTTTACTTGGCAGTTTCAAAATTAAATGACCAAAAACCATCGTTCCCGAATCCTTTGATTACTCGTCGGTGTTTCCCATCACCCAAACCTTCAAATTGAGTTCCCGTAACTCTGTTGCTTCCCTTTCACACTTTTACAAACTTTCTAGAGCTTCCAAACACCGTCTTTCTAAGCGTTTGGTTTAGTCAAGCAATGAGAATCGAGATTTTTCTAAAACCAACCGTTTCCGGTCCTTATCATCGATTCGTCATCTTCGGTGAGCCGTTCTTCTATTGGTGCGATTTAAGGCATTTGCTTCTTAGAAAATTTCACTTTAATCCAACATAGCATTATCAAACTATGTATGGGTATGCAAGTTGCAACACATGACCTTTTTTGTTTCAATTCCTCGCATGGTGTATTGTTTTTGTCTAGAACAACATATTGTAACTTGGTTTTGTATATTTAGGTACTGGATGCTTTCCTAGTGCCAAGGTTAGAGTTGTGGATGTTCAATGATGTCCCTGAGATGGACAAAGAAAGAAAGATGATTGATGGAGGTCTGCACTTCAGTCATATAAAAAATACCATTTTGGTTCATCGTGAAGGAAATGTTGTTATTCGCCATCACTTGGAGAGCCTCCCTTTAGAATTGTTTGATTATATAAGTTCTATGAAAATAAGATTGTAATTCCGGGAGAAAACATGTACCGTTTTAATTTCCTATTAAAACGATTGATTGTTTCTTTGATCTGACTGATGCTTAAAAGCAAAATGCAGATCTTGATTTTGGTAGATGAATCTGTGGAAGATTTAGCAATCCAAGCTGATTCAAGTTCCCTTGCAACACCACTACTAATAAGAGTCATTCAGGTTTCCTCTAGGAACAGAAAATTATTTAATCTGTTCTTTTGATTTTGGATTTAACTCATTATTGGTTTCGATCGTTTCATCTTCTCATCACATGTGATTGTCTTTGATTATGTGTTATCTTCATTTCTCACTTATCTTTCCAAATGCTATTCTAGGATCTTTACAATAACTGAAGATTGTTCTCGCACTCTTGACTACTTTAGGCAAAATGTTTTCTATTCAGGGAAGCGATGGTTTCAAACATTTTTAGAATTCAACAATACGAAGTTATATTTGTATACCCATGGGATGAATGCATGTAGCATGGATATTAATTAGTTGTCAAATTTGATTTTTAGTTGCTATACACAGGCACATAACTAGTTAAGTATATAAGTAGTAGTAAAGATGAACAAACTTGCTCTGCCTTTGGTCCTTTCCCAAAAAAAAAGATTAAGGAAAATAAAACAAAAGCATTTTTGGGCCAGCACAGCCCAACCGACCTGCTAGTTTGGTCCAAGATTTAAGCACGGTGGATCCACCTCAAGTTGCATTAGTAGCCATGAATAGGCCCAATCTGTCCGGGCAAGAGTTGCCATGCGTGGTCGAGCACTCCAGCCGGACGCACTAGGCCCTTGCCTTTTCTCTTTCAGATCAAAATTCAGTCTTCCTCTAAAAACAGATCAATATTCTGTCTTCCTCTAAAAAAAGATCAATGTTCAGTCTTGTCAGTCTTCTTCCAAACTAATTATCTTAATTTATACGCCGGCTGTTTTTCTGTAAACTTAATCGACTATATTGAAAATCTGACACCCTTCTCCACTAGCTTTTCTGATAATCAGCCAGCCAGCTGCTGGAGAAAGCCAACTCGATCCTCCCAAACAGTCAGTAATCTAATTAATCAAGTAGCTCGGCAACGAATTGTATATCTTGATTGCTAATTCAGACGACTAATGATACATAGGATCATCAGATATAGGATGGTGCTATCTAGGTCTGCCTATATATACACGATGCCCATCATACATCAAGCATATATCTATCTAACTCCCAGTTGCGCATGCAATGATGCAAATATGCAATGCCCCGGCTGGGCTAGCTGATTCGTTGGCCACCCAGAAACGAATGTGTGATCGATCGAGTTGGAAAACCTGAAACCTCATGACTTTTCCACGGAGGAATAAATAAAAGAGCATACCATGCATCGATCGATCGACCTGCCATATGTGGAAGGAGTTGCATGGAATCATTTTTGCTTTGGCATATAATGTTGGCCTCTCCGTGGTTGTAAGGCCTGCGCCGGTTAGAAATCGTACGGCCTGGATCGATCGACGTATCTCTCTCAAGTCTCAACCATCTACTCAATCTCGTATCTCTCTCGAGTCTCAACCATCTACTCAATCTCTATATTTAGTTAATCCGATCGAGCCGTATGTTTCCCAAGCGAATGCCATCGAAATTAACGTCTCGAGAGAAGAAAAAAGGTGACGAGTTGAATAGGACAGGAACCTTCGTTACCATCGCAAGATTTAGCTTAAGGTTTTGTTCCAAACAGGTTGTATTTTTTATTTTTAAAAGTTAGTTTTTGAATAAAGTGATTTTTATAAATTGTTTATAAGAGTTATTATAAAACCGTTTTAAACGTAGTAGCTTCTCAATACGAATATCTCTTACTCCTTCAATCTCTATCATAATCAGCTAAAAGTCACAACGAAAAACCAAAAATCATAACACTTTTATACAGGGTCTAAGCGTGCCATGGCTTCTTTTTTATATATATCTTATGAGAAAAAAGAGTTAAGCGAGCGTTGGCTGTTACAGATTTTATTCCCTCTAAAGTCATGCTTCGTTTTCTCCCTCTTGTTTAACCGATTGATTGCTGTCCTGCATTTTACCAGTTGAGTTGGACTTGCCAAGTTGCCGGAGCTACTAGACTTGATTGGAATCGTAAACAGGAGATTGTGTATAGCTATTCGTGTCCTATCTGCGGTCGCCGGTTACTAGTAGTACTTTCTATAGCTATTTGTGTCCTATCTGCGGTCGCCGGTGAATGTGGAGTTTTTGATATTTTCGTACATTTTGATTTTGTATTTATAAAAATAGTCGTAGTCATGTAATAAATACAAAAATATTATTTTTATTGCATGGTAATCAGCGGCAGCGCCATGGAGCTAACACATGGTCAACGGTACTCCGTGGCTGTGCAGCAAAGGCCCGCCGCCCGGCCATCGTGTGGCCTTGCGCCTACTACCCAGCTGGCTTAATTACATGTTTTAATTAGTAGTTTATATTTACTGTTTGTATAAACTATTAAATATAGCAAATGAGTTCAAAAAATTATGAAATTTTATATGCAGCATCCTGACATAACGTACTTGATTATGTAATTTTTTATAATTTTATTCACTCTGAATATTGCTTAAAATTCATACGATTATGTTGTCCATAGGAGTTGTTACATATAGTAAACAAGCTCAAAAAAATTACAAAATTTTATGTGCAAGCTTCTGACATAGTCGACCTAATTGTCTTTTTTTTTGCGAATTGTATCCATTATGAATTTTGCTCAAGGAGGACTGGTGCGCCCGGTAATACATGTATCAAATCTTGTTTGTAGGTTTTTTGTATTATGGAAATACATAATAATAATATTTTTTTCATTGATCCAATGAAAATATTATGGGGGATAAAGAGCAAGTTTTGTATGTAATACATGTAGCAAATCTTGTTTGTTAGTTATTTTTTTTAAATAAAAGGGCAGAAAAGGTTGGTTGGTCCTTTAATGATTTTTGTATATTCTCAATGATATAAAATTTGTTAGACTGACGATAACATTTTATGGTCATTTGTTAGATCATGTGGCTAGGTCTAGAATTTTTTGGTGATGAATAATTGACAATAATTAATTTATGATGATGAATATTTGATAATATTGCTTATTGATGTTATGCGAGACGTGTGGCGTGTGTGGACTGATCGTGGTCAAGTTGGAACAAACTTGTGCTAGAAAATGTACTTTGGTCTTTGCATTGCAGATTGAGCATGAAGGCGATCATGGTCGGTGACAAGGTGGACCGGGACTAGGATGGGGAGATCCAAGGTTCGGACGGTCAAGGATATCACGAGATGGTCAGGCTCATGCTTGGGCGCATTGAGATCAAAGGTAGATGGTGTGTGGAGAAGCTACAGGAGGTGTGGTCCTGGAGGCTTTGACACGTGATGAGTTGAAAAGTTGGAAGTGTGAAAAATCCGTGTTGGGAAGGATATTGGGTCCCTTGAAAATTAGTGGGCCAAAAGCTTAGTTGAGCTAAAAAGGCCCGGGCCTAGTTGAATGAGTTGTATTAGGGTTTTGAGTAGGAAGAAAGAAAAAGTAAGGGATAAAAAGGAATAAAACGTGGAACATGCGGCGGCAGTTTTTGAGGGACAGAAAAAAAACTTGTGAGAGACAGAAAAAAAGAGAAAAAGCTTTTGCTGGGGATTACAATCATTCACCCCCCTCTGATTGCCATCGATGATCCTATAAGTGGTATCAGAGCAGGTTGCAATGGCATCAAATCGGGATCGCTTTTCAGGTAAGCCACCGTTTTTTAATAGAACAGATTATCTCTATTGGAAAACACACATGAAGGTTTTTGTTCAAGCACAAGGTAATTCTATTTGGCAAAAAGTTGAAAACACATATGAAGTGCGTCCTGTTGTTACAACTGAAAATTCCTTTGATATTGAAGCTAATGCTAAAGATAGAAATATCTTGTTGTAAGGTTTAAGTAGAAATGAGTTTGTCAGAATGGCTCACCTTAAATCTGCAAATAAAATTTGGACTACTCTAGCGGATTATCATGAAGGATCTAAATCTGTTAAAGATGTGCGTTAGAATCAATTTAAAAAGGAGTATTTAAAATTTGAGATGAAACCTGGAGAATCAGTAAATGCTCTTTTTGATCGCTTCAATAAAATTATTAGTGATTTGCAATCTGTTGATGTCACATATTCTAATTTTAATATTGCTCGTCAAATTTTAAATGGTTTAGATATGACTGTTTGGAATGTATTAGTCACTGCTATCAATCATTCTGTTAATTTGGAAACACTCATTTTGAATGATCTTTATTCTAAAATGAAAACACATAAGATTGATATTTTGGTCAGGATAAACAATACTAATTCTTTGGGCTTAGTGACTAACCAAGCTGACAGTTCTTCTATTGTTTCTTTATCTGCATTGTGTTCGATTTCAGATGAACAATTAGAGGAAATTCTAGAAGAGCAGCTCGTACTTCTCTCCAACAGGGTGACCAAGGCAATTAACAACATCAGATCAAGGCGGAGAGGAGCTCCAATCCAATGCTATGAATGTGGTGAGCTAAACCACATTAAGATGAATTGCCCCAAACTGAGGAGCAAGGAGGATAAGAATGACAAGGCTCAAACTCGTCGCTCTCAATTCAAGATTGATCCAAACAAGAAACGCAATTATCGTAGGGCAGTCAACAAGATAATTTTAGCACTTGATGAGATTGTTTTGAATGATGATGATTCTGAAAGCGACGATGAGAACAACATATTCATATGTTCATAAATCATATTAGTTGTTCTTACATATTCATATGTTCATAAGTCGTTCCCAAAATAGCTTTACATTTTTTTAAATCTTAGCTAGCTTTGTATATGATTCACCATTTTCTTGGAAATTTTGGCTCCTAAGTAAAAAATACACCTAACAATATATGCATTTTCATATTAGCTAATGCCCATCATCTACAACATGAGACTTGTAAAAGCCCCTGCATGTTCAGACCCAGATAATGACCATTGCATTCTAATTTAACTTATTGCTTTATTCCTAGTTATCATGTAAGGGATCAGACCCATAAGATGGCGATTGGGGGACATGGATGTTAGCATGTTGCTGATCTTTGAAGCTTTTGCCTAGTGTAGAAACTTGTTTCTGCCTTTAGCTGTACATATGGCTTACAAGATTTGCCTTTAGAAATCTTGTTGGAGATCTTGGTGTTTGCAAATACATTTTGTTCTGGCCTAATAAGCTAAAACATGCTTGTGATGGGAAGTTGCCTTCATTTGTTTCATCAAAAGGTAGCATGCTATTAAAGTGTTGAGCTCATGGCTGTTGGAGTCTTGCAGAGCTGATTCTTGCTGCTGGCGGCTGAAAAACAATGTGTGGCTCGCTAGCCAGTTCAAGCTGGCTCGAGCCAAGTCGAGCCGGGCTTCTAGCTCGTTTCTTAAACTAGCCGAGCCGAAGCTTCAGGTGAGCTCGACTGAGCCTGCCTCGAGCCAGTTTGGCTTGACTCATTTTCACCCCTAGGCCCTAACGTGGAGTGTAGTTTCTTGGGCTTCAAGCCAGTTTCTTGAGGCCTCCTTTGGACGGGCTAGGATTAAGCCAAATCCTAGGCCACTAAAAAATGAAGTTAAACTCTTCCAAATTAAACAATGGGATATGCCAATTGTGTTGATGCATGCCTGGTTACCGATGGAAGTGATGATATGAGAATTTGTCAATAGTTTCTCATAAATACAACAATAATTTCAGAGAACTATTTTCTCCAAAACAATTGCATGCACCCACTGGCCGTCATCAATCGTATGGACGGCGAGCTCCTGCCAACTGGTTGGCTTCATGACCAGCTTTGGCCTGCATGGCATGTGAGAAGCAGGCCACAAATTGTATTTGATTTAATGAAGTTAGAGAGGATGTGTCGTGACTCGCGAGCTGTGGCTAGCGAGAAATCTCATCCACATGCCATTGGCCGTTCCCCTGCCTCAGGGGGGGCTCACAGGTCACGATGGCCTCAATATGAGATGTGGCCAGGATGTGGAGGATCTGTTTTGTGGTCAAGGCTGCTTTGATGATGTGGATAAACCAACTTGGCTAGAGAGAATCCATCACAAACTGAGGAAATTCATAGAGGGATCAACATTTTAGGATCTTCGAATTTTAAGAAAATAGTTCAATTTTCATAAGAGTTGAGTAAAATTCTTGTGTTCTAATCATGGCTTTAACATGGTGTTTGATAATCTGTTGAGTTTTAAGCAACCAATGGATTTGTCGAATTGGTACGCCATTCGAGCTACTAGCTAGCCTACCCGATAGGACTACATCTCCACCAACTAGAAAAATTCTATTATATCACGGTGGTATAGCCCAGGATATGTAACAAGCTAACCAATATCTGACACGTGGCACATATGCACTATAGCAACACTATAGCGCGCACTGTAGCAGACGCGTTTTTGTGCGGCTCTGCGCATGCTACAGTGCGCGCTACAGTGTTGCTGCAATGCATATGTGTCACAGATATTGGTTGGCTTGTTACATATCCTGAGCTGTGCCATCATGATACAGTAGAATTTTTCCCACCAACTACATGTTGAATGTGGATTTTTCATGATTTTATATGTGGTCCCACTGCTGCCTAAGTATGGATATTAAGATTAAATTATCACCTTGTATATCTAAGCTTTTATATATATATATATATATATATATATATATATATATATATATATATATATATATATATTATATATATATATATATATATATATATATATATATATATATATATATAGAGAGAGAGAGAGAGAGAGAGAGAGAGAGAAAATACTTTTACTCCCGGGTGTAATTACACCCACCTCTAATATACCACCCATATAAACTTGAAATACTCCTTTATCACTTTAGATATACTCATATACTAATTATAAGATACTCCAATGTAAATCATACGAAAAAATTGCAAGGGAGTCCATAGTTTTTAGCATATTTTATAAATACCTTCATATACACACATAAAAAGGAGTATGTCAAAAAAATGTACATACCACCTCTGAAAAATTGTTCATACCACCTATATGGTCTTAAATACTCGTATACTACATGTACATACCCTCCACACGTGAGATACTCTCTACATTGTGAGATACGACATAGGGTGTAATTACACCGGGAGTAGAAAAGAGGTTTCTATATATATATATATATATATATATATATATATATATATATATATATATATATATATATATATATATATATATATATATATATATATATATATATATATATATATATATATATATATATATATATATATATATATATATATATATTCTAGAAAGAAACATGTGAATTTTGATACATGGTCAACTAAAGATATACTTTCTCCACGCAAAAACCCGAATTCATATATGAGCACAAAAGGAGTGCAAGTACCCCTAATTTATTTTTCTTTATTCGTTTGAGAACAGTTATGCATGAACAACTAACCATACATATTGGGAATCCATCAAATAATTGTCAACGTTTTATTATCAACATCAGAAGGAAAAGATAATTAAACTACGAGCCTCCCACCTGGTAGTCAAATTAATTGATTTGATTGCTGCGTCCCCGTATGTATTGTGGGCACAGACGCACAGTGGTTGGTTAGTCGGCACAGCTATTATTCTTTCAGATTTATTATTATAGTCGGCGCCAGTCGTACTATCAACTTCTCCTGCATTAATTTCATGTCATTTTTTTCTATACCCATTCTCATGTTATGTATCACCGTCAATCTTTCCTAAGAGATTTCTGGGGAAAAACGCTTTGCTTGTTCTAATTTCAAGCAGAGCCGTTTCAGACAATCAGATTTTATATCCGCTTAAGTGGTCCATTCATAATGGCGGTGATTATTTTAGTATAGCTGTCAATCTTTCCTAAGGCTGTTCTATTAGGATTAAGCTTCTAGTATTTAGTTTCTATCTTTTTAATTTTAGCTTCTAGTTTTTAGTTTCTATCTTTTTAATTTTATCTTTTTCTTACTTTTTTTTGGTTTTTTACCTTTTCTTCTTTTCCTTTATTCCTTTGTATTGTCTGTGATGATATAACCTTTTTTCTAATTTTTTTAAATTTAATTATACTGAAAACTAACAGTAACTACAGTGCAAAAAGCCCCAACATAGCCAAATAAACCAAAAGCTTAAGCTTTAAGCCCAATAGAGCACAATTCAAAGAACTCAAAAGATCATGGGATCTATCATTTTGTTAGAGAGAATCAAATCTTGACATTTAGCTAGACAACCAATGCAGATAAGCTAGCTAAGGATGTGAAAACAGTACGATGTAGTTTTTGGAGAGCGTTGAAGCACCTAAGTAATTTTCAATTTTTATGTGACAAATTACCTCAAAGAGTTTGTAACCCGGTTTACTAGGTTTATTAGTTGCAGTTAACACTATATATAGAAGCATGCATGAGGTTAATTACTCCAATTTTGTTGGGTGTCTCCAAAAGGACATGAGGCTATACGTGCTATAAAGATGCCCTTTGCATCGCTTCATGTCCTAAATAGGCTTCAGCTTACCCGCACAGGATAAACAAATTAAAACGTTTGCAGCAATTCCGTTTACAAATTTCGTCGTTGCTTAGTGTAAAAGAATTAATCCAGAGTTGAAATGCATTTGACACCTAGGCGAATATGTTGTTTTCTGTCATCTTCAATAAGCAGCATAAGACTATCTCATCCGTGCTACATTGATGCCCTCATTTGTGCTTAATCTAACTGGGTCGGGTGTCACGTTGGCTCTCAAAATGAAGGTTGTAAATGTCTGATGAAATTTTTACTGCAAGAGCACACCTAATTGAGAAATTATATATGTTAAGGGCACAACTAAAAGACAAATGACAGGAAAATAAACCCTTCAGCTGCCGAATCAAATTTGACAGTACGAGCTGCCAAATAATAAGGCAAACATAATTCTCGGTCACATCACCAGACTTAATGAAATTATTCTGTACTAGATGGTTTTGCTTTCTTGTAGACCCTCCAACGTTGACATAAATTTAATTTGTAATAGACCAACATATTTTTCCCCTTGTACTGTACATGATTATAAAGGTTTCCGGTCACATACGAAAATAATAAGTTGCCTCTCAAATATTGCAATGAATGTCCTGCGAGTAACTTGGACGTGACATTAACCTCGGAAGTGTGGCACGGATTTCTTAGATCTTGAGAAACAGTTGGAATTATGGCTTCCAAAAGGATCGTATTTATGTTGCAGTGACACGAATTGTAGTTGGACGTTATATTAATTATTAGTAGGAGATTTCTGTTTTTATTTCCTCTTTTTTTTTTAGTGAAACAGACTTCTGTGTACAACAAAATTTGCAGATCTATATCTTCAATAAATTGTAAAGTTGTTCTTAAAAATAAATGTATTAATTAAATGGTTCCTTGTTTGTAAATGTTCCTTGATTGTTAAATCTCTTGTACTCTAATTTAGAATTAGTGTACCCTATATAAATTTTTTAGAGGAGTACTTTTTTGCTACTTTTATTTTTATAATTATTTTAATATGTAGGAGGAGAAATTATGTTGACAATAATTTATATATTTTAGAGGTGCATTTGAGGCAAAATGAAATACAATGTTGCGGAGATGTTTTTGCTTCAACCAATCCTCTGCCAGGCTAGACTATTTCATGTTTTTGCGTGGAAAATCCTTTACCATTTCATGGTAACGGTAGATAACAATTGTATTAGACCATTTCTTCAAATATTATCATCTGATCGAATGATCAATGTATTAGTAGAATAACTGATATAATAAAGTGAAACAGTGCCCTAATGTTATAAATTAAAAAGATATCAAATACCAAATAAATATATGATATTGTTTTTTGTATATTAAAAAAAGATTGTGAATGGCGCGATGTCCTTACCATACAATGGTCGAGGGTGTGAATACTGGAAATCCTTGCTTTAATTGTCTTGATGGAAGAGCCAAATTACGTCACCCATTCAAGCAGAGCATGAATCATTGCCGCGTGTTGAACGTTCTTCTTCTCCTCCACTATTAAAATTCAATTTTGGTTTCAAAAAATATATTAAAATTAAACTTTCTGGACTGAAGCACATTGCATATAGAAATAATTACACAGTAAAAAAATGAAGGGTTTTGTTAAACGTTATTAAGATGTTTTTTCTAACTATCATTCAGATTTAAAACCATTGGATTAGAGATCCAATGGCTATGAATTCTCCTCCTCCTCTTAAATTCTACCCCCTCCCCCTTGAAAAAAATCTCCTCTCCCCCCTTTAATAACAAGAGACCATTTGATTTCTAATCTAAAGGTCATAAATTTAGATGATAATTAGAAAGAAAACATCCGGATAATGCCTATACACTCCCAAAAATGAATATGTGGCAAAATAAAACACGACAAATAAAGAGTAATTTTGTCAGGACATGCAAATAACTTCGATCGTGTCGTTGTTATTAGAATAAAGGAGTCGACCCACTAATAGCAAGTGCTCCCAGAATCCTGCACGCCTTTCGGAATAAAACTGGTTATTCACCCATTGAAAGCAATATATATTTAGAGGCAAATGTGATATTAATGTAAAAGCACTATGCTAATTTTGGCAGCACATGTATTCTCAATATCGGCTATATGATTTGATATATGTAATTATGCATTACAAATTTTGTGCCAAATGAAGATTCATTCAATATTTATGTTTATGTTGCAGAATAAAAGTAGGTAAGATTTGTAACGGTGAAAACATGCAAAGAATACGAGACCAGTTCAAACAACACATTTTAAAGATTTATTTAAAGGTTCTCGCAAAAAAAAAGATTTATAAAAGGTATAGATTGACTATGTACATATCAAAACTTTATAATTGACAGAACACTTATTTGATATGTGTGTGTATGTATGTATATGCATGTTGTAAAATATTTTTATTATACATTACTTATAGTTTATAAATTACTTACAAGTCTATACGGCACACAACCACACGAGATTTTAGACACTTTAAATTTAACTAGAAAATACAAATATGATATACTAGCATGCTTAATCATGAACGGGGTACTGTGATGCCAGTGATTTGATCGCCAAAGTGCCAGAACAGCCTTAATAATTTCTTTTGAGTTAAAAATTAGGAATTATAGCAAAGTATGAGAAAATGTCTTTTGCGAAAAGATATTTTTGGCAATGCAAAAATGAAAAATAGAGACAAAATGTATTTTTGGCAACATCAAAATAAAAGGTAAAAATGTTGAAACAAAGCTAATGATCCCAAATAGATATGCAAAGCTAAAAGCAAACACAAAAGACTAGTGTAGAAAAGGGTTTTTCACCTAAGGACATAAATTATATGGTTAGAGTTTGTTCTAGGTCCCGTTGATCTTGGAGACCGGGTGTGTTTGGTTGCTAGGATGGAGTGGGATGGGATGGGATGAGGATGGGATGAGATGGTTCCACAAAAAAAAGTGGAACCACATGGTCCAGCATCTAAGAAGAATATTCTCTAAATTTGCACAAGCTCATCCCACTTTGGACCATTTCATCCCACCCCATCCCTCAAACCAAACACATGAATAGGTTTGGTCAAAGGAACCATCCCACCCCATCCCAGCAACCAAACACACCCAATTTATCGTGGCTTAGCTCTGATCCAAACAGTTTAAAAGCCTTTGGCTTCTGGTTTCTAGGTTTCAGAAGTAAGAACACTACGAACGCGTCTTCTTAATTTTGGCTTTTTTTTATCTTTTTTTTACTTTTTTGTCAATTTATTTATATTATCCGTAATGATATAACATGTGTGTGTATATATAATTGTATGACTCAGAAAAACAAACATTCGCTATGATATAATTTTAGCTAGAAACCAGAAGTCCATTGGAGCGCCCCTTAGTGCCTAGTATCCCACGCTCGTAGGGGTTCGCTATCTACCTTGTTCTGTTGGGCTCTGTACACACCGGACACGCAAGGCAAGCCACGGTGGTATTTGATTGATCCGTATTTTCCGCTGAGACGCTAGAGCGACACATGATTTTTCCTCGACAAAACTTTTGTGTTGCCCAAGCTCTCTGCATCGTTTCTCTTTTCATGCCTTCTAGAGGGATGAACTCTCTGTACTTCTCCAGTTGAAGGTCTGAGGCAAATGAAAGGTGCTCAAAGCTTAGGGTTATTATTTAGGGCCTGAATAGGGGGATCCGGATTTCAAACACCCTCTCGTCAGTTGGTAGCCTCTGCTACACATGTCACTATTGGGCATGGGTCTTTATTTTCGGTTGTTTGAGGAGGGTGTTTCCTGTGTTTCTCCCATTCTTATGGCAATCTTATGGCACTAAAAAGAGAAGCTTTTAGCTGCAAAACACACATGCTTTGATGCACACTTAGGCCCTGTTTGGCACAGCTCCACCACCAGCTCCTTGGAGCTGTTTGAAGCTGTTTTGTGCCAAACGGGGTAAAGCAAAATAGCTCCACCCAAGGAGTTCCTTAAAACTTGCTGAGACAAAAGTAGCTCCACCCAAGGAGCTGAAAAAAGTAGCTTCATCCGGCTCCACTTGTGAAGTCAAAAAAAAAACAGCTCCACTTGTGAAGTGGAGCCATGCCAAACGGGGCCTTACTCGAACTAGCACACGGTTGGTCTGTGTTCTGGCGATGGAATGCGCACGAAGCAACTCTAAACACCAGCGGCGGATCCAGCGGTGGGGCGGGGGGCTCGAGCCCCCCTACCGCTACCGGACCCTTGAAGCCCCCCCTAAATTTTTAGCCATGGATGTATAATATAGAAGGGGCTAAAATCGAGCTGAAGGTACTTCAGCCCTTCCAAAAAATTTTCCTGGATCCGCCACTGCTAAACACCGTGGTATTGAAAGAACTAGCACGACTGCCACTGGGGCAGTTGGGCCCTGCTGTCATTGAAACGACGTTTATACAGAAGTACTACGGAAATCTTTGCTACTGAACAGTGAAGAAAGGCAGCTTCCTCCAATCAGACGCCTGCAGCGAAGAACCTGCAACCACGGTACGTGCAGACTAGCTACCGTTGCGACCTACTAAGATTACTAGGTTACTCGAAATGGTAAATCCCATGGTCTCCTGGGCGATGCACAAACGGCATGCATGCACCCTCCCCATGTTGCTTTGCTGCTGCTGCTCAGTCATCTGCAAGGTGTACTCAGCTCCTGCTCCCTAATCATCCCCCTGCCTGGACCCCCCTCCCTTTCTCTCTCTTCCCCTCTTCCATCTCTCTCTCTCTCTCTCTCTCTCTCTCTCTCTCTCTCCTCTTCCATCTCTCCGTTTCTCTCTCTCTCTCCGTCCCTGTCTGTAGGAATCCAGTTCAATTCAACCAGAATGTTGTACTGCTGTTTAAAAGCCACTGTGGTTGCCAAGGTCCCCTCTGCTTGCCTCTTCCTCCTTCCCACTGCTTTCTGCTGCTGGCGTGGAAGCCCCTGCTCTGCTCTCTAGTCTTCTTCACAATTTAGAAACAAGAACTGCAAGTGTGTGGCTGTGTGCTCCTCAAAGCAGGATTAATTGGAGGCTTTGGAGAGGAAGGAAGCTATCTGGGCAGCAAATCTTGGAACTAGGTAGATAGGTTAGTTCTTGTTTCTAAATTGTTTCCTTTTTTTCTGTCTTCTCCTATGGTTTTTAATTCACCAGTTATGTTTGCTTTTCTTGTGCTGTTATACCCCCGTGTGGCCAAGATGCATGCTTTTTTAATATTTAAAAAAGATCCGATATGGTACTTTCACCCTCATCCATTCATTTTAACAGGATAATCTTAATTTTACTGCTGAGAAAATCCTCTTGCTATTTTTTCAGCAGTATAACTTATTTGATATCTAGCTAGCTAGTGTTCTCTGCTTGATTGATTAGTAAGCTAAAAAAGGACCTTTTCTGCAGCCTTTTCATTGTGTCTGTTGATTGCTAGCTGCTCAAGCTCTCCAGGTGCTTCCCCCCGGCAGGTTTACATGACTGGTAGGTTTTGTGGTGCTCCATGCTACATCTCTCACCCTTTTTCCCTCCTTTTTTCCCCACTCTTCCCTGTGCATCTTTCTTGCAGTACTCCAGAGTCCAGAATCCACATGCGTTGCTTTTGCAAATTTATGTATTTTTATTGGGTCTGCATCTCTTCTCATATCTGCATGTACTAGAGCATTAATATTTCCCTTCTTTTGCCATGTCTTGTGACACATGCCTTCTTGCTCCATTTCAAGCCAAAGCAAGCTGTGCTGCAAGATCCTACACAAGAGACACCATTGTTTACAGTTATCGATACTGTTACTGGCATAAAAAAAATTGCTAGAAGAAGAGCTATCTTGTCTTGTATTCACCCCAAGTTCCCATGGAGTTTGTTTTGATTCTTGGAGCTGAATTTCTTTTGTGCTTCTTTCTTTCCGATTCCTCTGCTTCTGCAGTGAACTGAAGGGAATCATCATCGTCATCGATGGTTGTGGGGATCTGAGCCATGAACCAATTCGCCCCTGACTGGGGCAACATGGGAGACACCTCCAGGCTACTGGGGTTCGCGCTTGATCGCTCAATTCATCAAAATATATAGTGGAGCGTAAATCTCCGCGTCCAATGATCCGGTCTCTGCGAGAGGCTAAAGATTCTGATGCTTCTTGCAGAGAAGACGATGACCTCATTGAGCTGCTGTGGTGCAACGGCCATGTCGTCATGCAGAGCCAGACTCACCGGAAGCTGCCGCCAAGGCCCGAGAAGGCGGCGGCCGCCGCCGCCGCCGCTGCAGCGGCAGCGCAAGAAGATGAGGCGGGTCTGTGGTTCCCGTTCGCGCTCGCCGACTCGCTTGACAAGGACATCTTCTCGGAGCTCTTCTGCGAAGCACCGGGGGCGGCGGCTGCGGGCACCGGAGAAGGTGTCGACGGCGGCAAGACCTGCAGGGACGCCCCACTGGGGGACGACAAGCGCGGCGGGGCGAGCGCGGTGTCCGAGGCGCCGCCGCGCGACCTCATGCCGCCGCCCAAGTCGACTCACATGTCCTGCTCCAGGCAGCAGACGATCAGCCTCGCGGACGGCGACGACAACGCCGGCGACCTGTCGGACCTCGTCCGGACGAGGACGGCCAGCGCGTCGGGGAAGGCCACGATGGAGGCCGGCGCGTCGTCGATGCTGAGCGCGATCGGCTCGAGCATTTGCGGGAGCAACCAGGTGCAGGTGCAGCGCGCGCTGAACGAGCCGGGGAGCGCCGGCCGCGTGTCCGACACTGCCCGTGGCGGTGGCGACTCCGGCAGCGCGCTGCCCTCTGCCGTTGGGAGCGCAAATGCCGACGCCAGCGGCAGGGGCCACGAGGCCACCGTCGCCTCCTCGTCTGGGCGGTCCAACTGCTGCTTCGGCACCACCACCACCGAGCCGACGAGCACCAGCAACCGGAGCAGCAAGCGCAAGCTGCTCGACACCGAGGACTCCGAGAGCCCCAGCGAGGTATGTCTACCGCATTACACTTCCCAAAAATGCCATTCGTTCTCCATCCAATCCTTGCTTTCTTATTAAGAACAAAATGTGATCGACCATTCAATGCAGGACGCCGAGTCGGAGTCCGCCGCCCTTGCGCAAAAGCCGCCGCAGAAGCTGACGACGGCGCGGAGGAGCCGCGCCGCCGAAGTGCACAACCTCTCCGAGAGGGTGTGTGATTCTTGTCATCGATTCTTGCACGATGGTAATTACATCCTCTTCCCCTCTGACATTTTGTGCTGTTTCGGATGATGCAGAGGAGACGAGACAGGATTAACGAGAAGATGAGAGCCCTGCAAGAGCTTATACCTCACTGTAACAAGGTGCCAAACGCACACAAACCCACACCATTTTCTCCTCGTAAATCTGCAGAAATTCACCTACTAACCAATCTGCTACCTCCCCATTGCCAGACTGACAAGGCGTCAATGCTGGACGAGGCCATCGAGTACTTGAAGTCTCTACAGCTGCAGGTGCAGGTCAGTGGCAGCGCGCGTCGTTCACGTCCAATCATAGGCGCGCAGCAACGAACTGAATGTTTTTGCCGTGAAATTTGATGGCGCAGATGATGTGGATGGGCAGCGGCATCGCGCCGCCGATGATGTTCCCGGGCGTGCACCAGTACCTGCCGCGGATGGGCGCCGCGGCGGCGATGACGTCCATGCCACGGATGCCGTTCATGACCCCGCAGCCGATCGTGCCCAACACGGCGGTGAACCCGGGACCTCTCTGCGCGCCGCAGAGCCACGGCCCGTCGGGCTACCGGACCCACATGCCGGCGGTGAGCCTGCCGGAGCCCTACGCGCACTACCTCGGCGTCAATCACCTGCAGCCATCCTCTCAGGTTCGCCGCGCTCGGTGCCAGCTGCCGAAATCATCTAGGCCGTCACAGCTGTTTGAAAAACGGGAATTTCCGAGGAAATTTAGCATTTTTCTCTTGACAAATGCTTTTATTTCTGCAAATTTGCTGCGAAATTCCTGTGCTCTAAGCACCGCCTTGCGGTGTTATTTGCCTGCCTATGTTTGTTTACATTTTATTTCTCTCTGCCGTTTTCTGAGATGTTTCGGCAGCATTATGCGCAGGGGGTGAGCTACTATCCACTAGGGGCTAAGGCGGTGCACCAAAATCCAAACCTTCACGTGCCGAGTGGAAGCATGCCTGCTGCAGGTGCAGCCACCACGCCGGGCGCGGAAGACGCACCAAACACAAGATCAGGTTTGCCGCCGCTCTCCTCTGAGTAAAGAGTTACATATAGAGAGAAAAACTCGTGTGCAATTTCAGTCGATATAAATGAAGTTATTATAGCGTGTACTACAATATATTAATAGGCTCTACCTTAAAAAATACTTCGCTTAAAAAGTAGGTACTATAGAAAAAGCATATTTTAAAAGCCAATACGAACAGAGCCAATAGTTTGAAACTAGTAACCATCTAGGCCTAGTTTGAAACGCAAGATTACACAGGTGTTGCCTTTTCGCAGCTAGAAATGCTACTTAATTTCTATCCTAAATAGGGCATTAGCGTTCTCGGAAAAAAAGCAAGTGCTAGAAGTAAAAGAGCTCCCTCTAAACTAGTAACAGTGTCAGCTGAGTTCACACTTTCGGACTAAGCGTGGACGAAAACACGTATGTTCCTGTCGGTTGGGTGTCACATATATGATTTGCAGTCGGTTTATTCTAGCACTCTATCCGTGGGCTCCATACGGGCCAAGCCAAATGAAATGATAATTACACCAACGATTGACAGAGAGGTCGATTTTGAAGATGAAATGAAACCACTTGATCCCTGCAACAAAGGGGATCGAAGCTAGGTTTCTGACTCCATGGAACAAAGGATAAAGGTGTGTGGACAAGAAAAAAGGAAAAATAGAGGAGGGACTAGAAAAGAAGCCTGACTTTTCAGAGCCCAATGATTAGTAGCATGCCGGAGAGGAAGGTTCTGTGTTGAGATTCTCCACAGTATTATTAGTAGTGGAGTTGGTACATTAGAAAGCAAACAGAGCACTTGAGTCTCAACAGGGCCTGAAAAGGTTTCAGTTAGTCTACTACTTTAACATGCAATCCAAAGTTCCAAATACAATGGAAACTTCATCACCCTGATAAACACTTTCTTTCTTTTAGGCACTCATGGTCCTAAACTATGTCATAGGTAAATATGTGTGTTCTACTGTTACTATCATATGAAAACTATATGTCGTCTGACAATTACCAAGTGATTCTTTTTTTTCTTTGCAAACAAAATTCCTTTCAATAAAAGAAATATCTGATTTAATCGGTCAAGATAAGCTTTGGTGGTGCGAGAATCCGTCGTTTTCGGACAATTTTTACATAAACCAAAAATTAGGTCTTTTGTAGCTAGCTCTTGGGCAGGTACCTAGCCATGTCAATCGTTTGCACTAATCTTAATTTGTTGCCATCAGTATGCTCGTCAGTGGTTAGTGGTTGCATACGTACATATCTCTTGTGTCATCATCTGTCCATGGTTTTTAGCAGCCTAGGATTTTACCTAATTTCCTTCTCATTCTTGGCAGGGTAAATAACCCAAAAAAGGGGGTAAAAAAATACATGGCTGCATTGATCTTGTAAGGAGTATGACAATAAAAAAAAGGAGCTGCACAGCAGGATGGAGCGGAGGAAACGGTGGTGAAATAACAAGGGACGTTTTCTTTCATTTTCCCCCCTTTTGAGAACTGTGCAGGAAATTTTAGCATGCGGATCTCTAACTGATTGTATTAATATAGTCTTGATTTTTCTTCAGTTGATACTCCATCTGTTCTTTTTTACTTGATGTTTTTGAATTTTTACGGTCTTCAAGCTGTGATTTTGACCGCTACTTTTTATATCTTTACACGAAGATATACTAATATAATTGTAATATTATGAAAGTATTTTTAATGATAAATCTAATGATATAATTTTGTATAGATAAATTAGATAGTTTTAAATTTATTGATGGCCAAAGTTTAGAAAGTTTGATGGCACGGATTTTAGGAAGTCAAGTAAAAAAAAGGAGAGAGTACATAAGATTGTTGTCTATTGATTTGGTATATATTCACCCTGTCCTTACTAATATTTTCATTTCTTTTTCTCAATCAAGAGTCGAAATCGATCAGATTTGCTGCTTCTATTTTCATTGAAAAGAAGCTATTTAGATCCAAAGCAAACGTGGAATTCGACAGCTATTAAGCACCAAAAGTAATTGTAATTGTTGGTGTTTTAAGCACTGTGAGAGAAGGTGAGCGACATCCTGTCATATATACCATGTTTTGCAGCACCGCATACTTTTCCCTTGATACCTAATTAGCATGTAACTGGTGGATACGTAACATATTGGTTAGACTAGTCAACGGTTTGTTATTTCTCCTCATAATAAACCCAATCATACATAGCATTTGACTCGAGATAGTACGTATATGCTAAAGATTTTAGTTGAAATAGCTATTTCCCCCTCTTTCGTCGTGTGGTACCACAAGGCAACAGAAAATAAATTCTGGAGATCTTTTCCGCAATCAGGAACAAATATTGTTCCAAACCATTGGAAAAGGCGAGAGGAATATTCTCATCTTATCGCCTTGTCTGTGTGGGCGCGACCCGATCGAGAAGCAGCAGCTCGATCAATTCATTGCGGCCAGCTAGCTTCTTCATAAGTATCACTGTGTTTTTTCTTTTCAAAAGAGGAGAAAAATTATTCGGACAACAGCAACAAGTATGGATCTTGTACTAGCTGTATATGGACTACCTAGGGCCAGGGTTTTTTTACCGGTTTTTATTTTCAATCGGAGGGGACCGGTAAGTCCGATTTTTGGTTTTTCAAGAAATTTGGTACGAAAAATTCAAACAAAATTTGAAATTTAGATTCATGCCGGCCGAAAATCTGTTGAAAATATCGTTCGAAAATTTTTAAACACATTTTGGTAAAAATTCCTTCTAGATTTGACAAAATTTATGCAAAACGAATTTTTTAGATCTAGTTTGGATTTTTATTAGGAGTCACTAGTAAACCCGGTAATACCAGTTACTGACCGGTTTTTGGCCGAAAAGAAAAACCATGCCTAGGACCCATGCTTAATCCCTTGCCGAGATCTGGACCTGCCTGCCTGCTGCGTATCGATGCAAATCCGTCAGAAACTGCTGCATGTTTGCTGGTGAGTGACAAGGTAGTAAGTACACAATTAGCTCACCCATTCATGTATTTGCTCAACCATGAATGAGAGAAGCCAAATGCTAATAACCTTACAAAGTTTACATAGTAAAATTAATTCTGTGTACACAAGATGTGGGCAGTCACAGAGAAAACTAGCTCAACGAGACTCGAGCTAGCTAGTGCCAGCCGGCCAGTGTAATTGAGCTCCAGCTCGACCCTGATTCGTCATGGATAACCGGATTGGCCTAGCCAGCCAGCTGCTCGCCAGCGCCTGTTTGCTCATATGTACTGTGAGAGAGCAATCACACTCACTTAGGCTCCGCTCAGTTAGGCTGAAAAGTTGTGACTTATAGTTAAAATTACACTATAGTGACTGAAATTTCACTGTAGCTGAAGATGTCTTATTTGACGTAATTAAATTTAAAAAATTACAAATAGAAGAAAATATGCTAGCTCATCATGGATAATGCAAACAAATACGGAAAGAAAAAAAAGAACCGGCAAAAAAATCTTAAAAAGCCAAAAATTTAGAAAAAAAATAAAATATATAAATAGTGAAAAATAAATCATAAGTTAGAAACTAAAATCGAAACAAGCGGAATCTTAAAGATATCTGAACAACAGTACTGTCAGGATGAGCTCTGACTCGTAGGCAGCATGGCCAGGGCAGGAGGCCCAGCGACATTGCTGCTGCCAGCTACCCTAGATTGATGCATGCAATGCATCGACCACCACACAAGTGGGACCACGCTATCGATTGAGTCGCTTCTTTCTCTCTCTGTTTGGCTCGTTAGGCTGGGTGTTGGGGCCCACTCAAGGGGATGGCCCCACTTCATTCTGCCCTGTAAACTACTCAAGCTATTTTATGTAAACATAAAGCTCAACATTTTCTAGCAGAGAATATACTTAGGGTCTACTTGGAACATTCAAAATAGCAGACAGAGGAATAGGAAAAACGAATGAGTTGGACGTCATGCCCAACCGATTGGCCTATACGAATTGGAAACAGGGGAAATATTCGAAATATGTGTCTAGATGCAACACAGAGAAAACACATAAATTTTGAAATGATTGGTGAGTTCTTTTAAACTTATGACTTGACTTTTCACAGTAATTAATTTTTAAATAAAGTGTTTTTTTTAAACAAACGTTTACGTTAAAATCGAAAATTATAGGCCGTGGCTGAAAAACCACCTAAAATTTTAGGTTTGTTTGGCGTGTTCTGGATTCTGGTTGAACGGGACGTCTGGTCGGAAGGTTTGGATCACTAGCTAGCTTGCGCCCTCTCTGGCCTCTCATTTGGAACGAGTTCGTCGTCATTGATGGTACATATCATACATAAAGCATGCATCTTGTGTGGCCATGTCGATTTCGATGTTTAGTGCTCATAGGCTATAATATAAAGCTAGCGACAAGTTCAATTCCTGTTACTGTACAGGCGGTGACCCTGCCACGCGTCACGATGAATCGATCGTACGTGTGGCTGATCAAGAGGACAGCGCCTCGCTTTGCCAAGATATATTTGAGCCAATTAGATTGCCACGACAAAACAGCTACTTTCCTGTGCGTAGTGAGAATATATACCGACCACAAGTGGTCTCGGGAGGTCACAATTGACAGAGCAGTACAAGGGGATCAGCGAGTGGTTAGTTGTTCCAGGCTCGCCGGACGTGCCTGTTCTTTACCTCTGAAACTAGTGGTTTTTAATTTTTACTATAATACCTAACTTTCAAACGGATATTTTCTCAAGATAGGGTCTATAAGTTAATTGTAATATACGTTAAAAGTCTAACATCTGTATTAACCAAAATCGCAAACGAGTATCTATATCTCCGTAATCTATGTCATAAACAGCTAAAATTCAAAAATTTCAGTCAAAAGTTAAAAGCTGTAGCCACGCCAAAAAGGCCATATACATCTATGATACTACAATCTAATATGCATGACAATATGTATCGTCATATGTGTACTGTTCCATGCTGCAGCTAGCCGCAAATAGACACTGGTCTAGCTTGGACTCTCAGGTCGAATCTTAACTCTACATGGAGAGTTCACAAGTGCAGTAAAGAAAAAGGTCAGGACTCAGGGTGCGTGCATGCAATGCAACAATGGCATTGCATCAACTCCCAAGGTGCAGGCAATCTCCATGGCATTTCTCGCAAGGAGCACATCATTCACAGCTAGCTAGCCATCTGTGCCCTCCTATATATACTTGGATCATGAACCATTTTCTATCATTGCTGCTTTTTGTCACGTACTCCTATACTAGTATATCCCAGTAAATGGAAGTAACTAGCACGCACCGAAATTCATACTCTTTCCCTTACCGAATAACTCATGTTTTAAACCATCCGATGTCTCCAAGGTACAGTTCTAACCATAATTTTTTGTGTGGGGGCTTAGTCACTTAATTTTGTATCTGCCTCTGCAAAAAGAGCATATTCTTACATACCATTGCAAATATATATATATATATATATATATAAATATATATATATATATATATATATATATATATATATATATATATATATATATATATATATATATATATAACTTTTATCTGGCATAGTCATCCTTGAAATTTCTGAAAAAGACCAAAATTCAGGAGCAGATCGAGGTTGCTGACGACGAACAAGGGCCATGTCCTCCCTTCAATTTCGTAAGTCTTTAACTGGACGAAGTATCGCGCCTAGCAAATGCTTGATTTTGAAAATGGCCAACGTCTTTCTTACGCAATTCATTCTCCGGGCCTTCTTCGTGTGTGCCCAAGCTCAGCCACTGCCGAAATTTCTCTACACAGAAATCTTCCTCGTGGCTGGAAGAGGCGTCGCTGATGCAAGTTCACCGTCCAATGGCGCGCATGCCTCACCGTCCGATGGTTCTTCTCCTGTCCTCAATTCTGACTAGGGGGCAGGGCCAGCACATTCCTCGAAGCAAACACTCTATACTACCAGAAAAAGGATATTTCCCCACGGTTGAAAACCATCAACAAAATAGCAAAAACCACCGGTAATAATTTTCCTAACCGTCAGACAAATCCCCTCAGGTCTAGCTGGTCAGGAAAATTTAATTTGTCTAACAATTAATCATCAAGAAAATTATTTGTCATGGTTTTTACTATTTTGCTTACGGTTCTTTTGCCCGTCCATAAAAATTATTTGCCCGATGGGTACTCACCGTCAATAGAAATTAACCTGGCGGTTTTTAACCCGTCCTTAAAAAGAAATTGGTCCACCACTAATAAAAATTATTCTAACGGTTTCTTGCTCGTCGATAAAAATTATTGGTTGATGGTTATCCACCGTCAATAAAATTAATCTGATGATTTCTTGCACGTTGATAAAAAGAATTTGGCTGACGGGTATTCACCGTCAATAAAAATTATTCTAACAGTTTAGCTATTCTCTGTCAATAAAAATAATACTGATGGTTTTAGCTATTCTCTGTCAATAAAAATAATACTGATGGTTTTAGCTATTCTCTGTCAATAAAAATAATACTGATGGTTTTCTTGCACGTCAATAAAAAAGAATTTGGTTGACATACGCGTTGCAGTCTAGAAAACTAGCAGCCCAGATTTGCATTGGTGCCCAGAAAATTAGCAGCCCAGATTTAAGCATTGCTTTCAAGAAAACAAAACCTGACCGCCCTTACCGTCAGAAAATTGTACTAATGAGGAGTAATTCTAGCAACCCGGATTTTAGCAATGCTAGCAGAAATTACAGTTAGATAACCACAATAATATTTGATTTATACACATCCATCATCATATATAATCCAATGTCCATCATCATATATGATCCACAGTACACATCCATGTATCACTCCAGAAACAAATAAGTTCACTTCCAGAAAGACCACAGTAAGATGCATGCATCAATTCAAACCCAATATCAATTGATTCACAAGTCAAAAGATTACATCTAAATATTTGATGCAGAAAGCATTACATCTAAAGTTTTTATATCAGCTACACATTTGTTTATTTGGGCTTTGATTGTCTCTCCTGTTAAATGCCTAGGTGCCTCCTCAAGCACTGTTGTGTTCTTCCGAAATGTATTAGCTTGGTTCTAAATTCATGGTCTCTAGGTAGAAAGCGTCTATAACAATTAGACTAGCAAGCCTTGCAACCATTACAGGGTTGAAATGCTTTGCATTCACACATGCATTCTGGACAAACAAATGAACCATGTGTGCTCCAATCAGCAAAACTAGCATATGCAGTGAAATCATGGACTAACCATAGATATACTATCCGCATTGTAAAGTTTTGCTTCAGTGAAAAATCCCATGTTTCTACCCCCTCCCAGAACTTCATAAGTTCATCAAGTACAGATTATATTAGAATATTTAATTTATTTCCTGGATGCTCAGGACCAGGGATAACAAGGGCAAAGAATATGTATCCTGAACTCAAAAGTTTGTTTGGGGGAAGATCTAATGGAGCCACAAACATTGACCAACATGAGTAAGGAGCAGCACCAAACTAAGATGCCATTTGGCCGGGCTCGGCTTATCTCTTTTTGGTTTTGAAGTCAGGCTCTAAGAGAAGCTACGAAATTTAGGCTCTAAATTTATATTTCATTTTAGACTAGACTTCAAATTTTAGTTTATCTTTAAGCTTCGAAGTCCGAACGTTTGGCCAGAAAAAGGGCTTCGAAGCTCAAAAAAACTAAATCCGAGCCCGGCCAAACGGGGGCCAAATAGTGTGAACCCATATGTTGCTATAGTGAATCATATATTTCTACGATCAGTTACAAAGCCTGACATCAAATTATTACAAGCTTCTCTATTGCATAGGTGCACCATCTTAGCAGATGTGGAGGGACTATATGCGATGGCATTAGCTTCCGGAGAGCCGCGAGACGATCGGCCCTGCAGCAGTGGCGCGGAAATCAACAGCGCGAAGGGAACAGACGTACGATAAACAACGGTACGAGATGGCACCATTGATTGGACTTGCTTCGCTTAGTCTCCTCCTTCCACCACCCCCAAGAAAAGTGATTATGAAAATAACCTTTTGTTGCACCACTCACGGTTCCTAATAAGCCCCCCTTTCTCAGCTAGTACAAAAAACTAGAGAAAAGATGACAAATTTGGCAGCCACATCTAGGCTTTCAATTTCCCTCCTTTTCTCAACTGGGAAAAAGAGAGAGAAAAGATAACTAATTTGGCAGCCACACATCTAGGTTTAGCGGTCGGACAATTCACGGTGATAAAACTACACGCTTAGGACCTGTTTGGCAGAGCTCCACCACTGAAAAAATGAATCTGGAGCAGCAGATCCACCAAAAACAGCTTCATCGTGAATCTGGGATCCCACCATGGAGTTGGACAAAACTGTTTGGTTTGCACAGCAGCTCCAGATCCACGAAACTGAGTTTTTGGTGGGAATAGCCTGTTTTGCCTATGGTTTTATGGTGGTATGGGATGGAGTGTGTAACAAGTGGCAAAAGGTGGGTAATTACCACCCAACTCCACGAGTAGATACGAAACAAGGTTTCGTAGAGCACCCCTTGAGGTGCTCAATGATTTCATGAATCTGGAGCTAGATTCAGTATTTCGGTGGATCCAGATTTCATAGAGCTGGAGCATTTAGGTAAAAATTCGTGAAGTGGAGCTATTTTTGGTAGATCTGGAGTTGATGAAGCTCTACCAAACAGGCCCTTACAGCGCAGCCGTGCAAATTCTAGATTCTTGTAATGAAGGCATCTACGGCGTTATGTCGTTAATCATTAGCATATCTAGCCACACGATAATCATTCATACAACATTTTCATATTAAGTTTCTCTAAACAAATACTTCATATTAAGTTTACAAAATACAGATACAAGAAACCGAACAACACGTCAATCATGCATTCATGCCTATTGAGACTCATAATCCCTAGTCCCCATAACTTTGCGCACCTGCCAGCCGATCCTGTAGGCATTTAAGCATTTTGCACAAGTATATATTCAATCCCGAGTTAGTTCTCTGTTTGTTCTGCCATTAACTTCAATGCAGTAAATTTCTTTTAAAATGAACAGGGTACACGAGTAACAGCAACACACTGTCAGCAGGAAAGAACACAAACTAACAAATCATGTATCACAGTATGTATAACTACATGAAACTACTTTCATTCCCATTGACTATTTGATCACACATTGAAGTCTAACAGAGCTCTACATACAAAAGAATCAACAGATTCAAAATACAGCTTTCAACATTCATGTTTTCCTTTGCGAGATTCCAAAATCACTTGTTGTATTTTTCTTCTTCAAGGTCAACCAAGCAACCAATCAGCAAATAGCAGTGTAATACATGGTATTTCCAGCTTCTGATATAGAACAGTAGAACACAAAACAAGGACGTACCAAGTGACAGACAACACGTCACTTTTTCCCAGTTGTAACTCCAACTACAACGTTGCTAACCTGTGTCAAGTGAACAAACGTACTTAAGCACCCCAAAGTTCAATCAGCATTGGAAAAGACACAGTCGAGTAGATTTGAGGAAAATAAAGGTCTTACCAGTTTACCCTTTTCATCAACTGTCGCAGGGTTCTCGACAACAACGGTGACATTCTGGGGTTGAGATGTGGGCTGCCAGCAGATGAAATCAAAATGAGATAAATCACTCATCTTCAAGAACAATTTGTTAGACCATAAAATACATGGATGTCCACATACAATAGAAGTTGATGGGCCATTATATGATGATCCATTTGATGCGGGTCTTGGAGTGGGTGCCACGGTATTTATCTGAGATTCATTCAGAGCAAAGATGGTTCAACATCAGTAACTTTTGTCGTAAACATGAAGTGTGCTTGCATCACAAGTTGGTGTAGAATGAGCCTTAACGTACTCCAATATTTGTGATATAATTGCATACGGCACATTTGACAGAAGGTGCTCCATATGGATACATCAAAGTTGTCCGGCACTGGCCACAGTTTACGTGAGCTATATTATTCACTGCATAAAGAACAAAAGTGAAAACTCACAACTAAAAAGGGAGATCCAGAAACAGCCGGGTCTCTGCAGGAAGGGGGAGTACTTGGCTTCTCACTACAGCGTAACATTTAACACAAAGACAGTAACTTACTATCTAGGAAGCATCGATACGTCGCAAAGGTGCCGTACCCATGCTTGATACGTATCCGATACGGCGATACGTATCGATATGTGGCGATATGGTATCGGCTAAGTATCGGTGCATTTCAGCCAAAATATAAATAGTAAATGTCCCGATACGCAGTGATATGACATCGATATGTTTTGGCCCATTACATTTCGGTCCAACAGACGGCGGCCCGGCAAAATATCATTCATCAGCGCCTGAAACGTAGCCAGAGCATTGGTAAGACCAAAGGACATCACCAAAAATTCAAAATGCCTATGGTGTGTCCTGAAAATTGTCTTCTCGATATCGTCTTCATTCATGCGTACCTAATCCTAATGGTACCCGCTACGCAAATCCAACTTAGTGAAGTAGCATGCACCTTGCAACTCATCCAAAAGCTCATCGACCACTAGAATTGGAAATTTGTTCTTTATTATCTGTGCATTCAAGGCACGATAATCCACACAAAACCGCCATGTGTCATCATGCTTCTTGACTAGCAAAACCGGAGAAGAGAATGCCGATGTGCTGGGGCGAATTATGCCTTATGCCATCATATCCACACATTGTCGCTCAATCTCATCTTTTAAGAGATGCGGGTAACGATACGTCCTTACAGCCACCGCTGTCGCTCCTGGAAGAAGACGGATCTTGTGGTCGTACTGACGTGCTGGTGGTAAACCACGAGGCGGCTCAAAAATATCTGTAAATTCTTCAAGCAATTCAGGCATCAATTCCTGTCCCACCATGTGCAGTCTCGGCTGTTGATGTATTGCTACTCCCACCCCTTGCCAAGTAACGCTACGATCTGTCCGCCAAAAAGACATAATAACTCAAAGTCCCACACAATGGGTCCGAGAGTGCGGAGCCACTGGACACCTAGGGCAAGATCAAATCCACTCAAGGGAATTGCATAGCAATCGACTGAAAAAGCTTCTTGATCAACTCTCAATGACACTTGAGGACATACTCCTGCACACTCCACGCGATCCCCATTTGCTACCGCTACCTTCATGCCTAGACGCGGCAATATACGCAGGTGTAGCTGCTGTGCAATCTTCACATCAAGGAAAGTATGTGTTGATCCAGTATCCACAAGTGCTCGGATGGTGTGACCATTGACCAACCACAACAACCTGCAGCTGCATGATTCGGCCAGCTCGTACCCCTGTAAGGGCATGAAGCGAAATTTCCAATCCCTGTTCCACAGCTGGTTCTTCCTTTTTCTCCAACTCCAATACATAAATTCCTCGCATGGAATAGCGATGGCCCGGGCCAAACTTCCCCATGCAGTTATAACACAACCCCTTCGCCCGGCGTTCCGCCATCTCTGCCGTGGAGAGCCTTCTTCCATGGCAGGGGTGGAGGTGAAAGAGTCTGGCTCTGATACCAAGCTGTTAGGGCTTATTTTCAGGGGATGCTTGCAGTGGATGGAGAGGGGCGGTAGAAGGTGCTGCTGTGAATCTAACTGCGAACGGAAAGGATAACGAGGTGGAGAGCGCTCGCCCTTTGGCCTTCGGCCAGGATTCTCGCCAGCCAGGGCTAAGGCTTTGAGACGCAATGGGGTAAAGTTCTTTTCTTTATTGCTTCACTCTGACTACCGACGACACCCCCTTATATGAGACAGACACACCAACTATATCATATCTTAACCGAGGTGAAAGCAACTTGGTCTCTATCTCTAATATGCTAAGTACTATATGAAGCTACTTATTCTTTCCTAATAGATAGACATCCTTTCCAAGCTGCTGTTGATGCCAATTAACCCAGCCGACCGACTGTAGCCCATCAGACTTTGTCGCCGCTGCTACTGGCTGCTATCGCCAACTGGCCATCCTGAAGCTGGTGCCGCTGACAGTGAGTATAATGCTTCCCCCAGTATAAGTCCACAACAGCTATCGTTCTACATAGTGCAATACCATATTATATGCCACTATCAGGTTTTGCATGGCTACTTACTCAAATTCATTTAGGGGTACGACAATTGATTCACACCTAAGGTTCCACACATGATCCAATTATTTACCAGCAATATAATGCCAAAATTTCACATTTCTCATACAACACGCTGACAAGTCAAAAGTAGTAGAGTATAAAGCTCAAAGAGGAAAAAGGATAGAAAACAGAATTAGTAGTACCAGGTCTGACAAGATTGACTGTATTGCAACATGAACATCTCACGGTATCTGCATTGCGAGTATACATCAGCAAAGTTCGGCAACCACCACATATAAGCTGAGCCATTTCCAGTGCTGCATTATCAATTTCCATAACTTCTATAAGCATATCAAATTGATGTATAAATGATCAAACACTATGAACCATAAACCTTAGAATGGTAACACCTTCGGAAATATTGGAAGCAGAGAAGGAAAATTGTACTAATTGAAAGATATTACAAGATTTCACTCATTTCAATAACCAACAATCAATAAAACCAGCACTGTGCAGACTACATGGTGGTCGCAGACATGCCTGGAGAGTAGAGGATAGTGGGTAGCAAAGAGCAAACAAATATGACCAAAGAGAGGATACACAACTTTGGTAACTTGTGAAGAAGATAAGGTAGTGCCTCAACATGAAGCTTCCTACTAACGCAACTGAGCGGTGATCCTTCAGAAGTTTGTGCCACTTATGTAGCTAGTTGAGCTTTTTGCAATAGACACAAGGTAAGATTTTTTTTAATGCAGATGTTCCTTTTTACTTACCCACCTTACAACAGAGGCAGAGTGAGAAGATAACTGAGGGATCAAAACATGTTAATGAAGTGGTGCAAAAAGTGGCACAACATGTTTATTTTCTAATTAGCGTATTGGTGTGCAGGGGGCAGCAGAGATGTGTCAATTAGAATACTTTTCAAATAACAAATGACACATCGTGTTACGAAAGAAAAAAGCAGAGAGCACAATTTAGTCGAGAGGATGGAGACGAGGCGCAATTTTGGGTTTCATCGTAGTTTCAATGCGAGGAACATAGAGTTGTCAACAGAATACATGTAATTGGGATACCACATAAGCAGTAACAACTCAATATGTTGTATCTGAAACACTCATCAACTGGAAAACAGAAAGCATGTCTCCAGTACTCAGCTGTGTGTGATACTGATCCAATGCGCATTAGAAATTGTAAATTGTTAGTGTTCTAAATTAAAAATGGTTTTATTCTTCCCCAGTAAGTTCAATATAATTCTATGTTACTTCTCTATGCTTCTTCGAGGAGGCCATGACTTTTGTGTGTTGTTCAGGAATTTTGCCCATTTGAGAACAATTGACAGAGTGAAACATAATATTTATCCATGAGATTGAAATGATTCGCACTGGAATACTAAAGGTCCAAAGTACTCTCCAAGCATCAGAAGTAAAACTAGGTGTGCAGACTATTAAAGCGAGAATGCCAAAGTTGAACTTGAGGACTGGATCACAATGGTTTATAGTGTTATACACGTTCAGAGGTGATGATTGTCGATTCCAACAACACAAAACATGCAAATGAAACGATCTAAACCATGCTGCATCCAGCAGTACCTGGGGTCGGCACGGTGGTGATGGCTTGGCACAGCGTGCAGCACACGCTGGGCGCCCCTCTCGGGTAGAGTAGAACGCTCTGACAGCCACGGCACACGATCTGGCTCTGCATACCTGCAATCGAAATAGAGAAGAGAGGGAGGGAGCAGTGGAATGAGCCATGAGCGCATTACAGGTTGTAACAATACGACTCCAACAGCGAGCAAAATCTACAGGGCAATCTGATCATCGGATGATTCGAGACACGTCGCCGGGACCTCGTCCCCCCCCATCCTGAATTGGATTGGGGAAAAGCGAGATCGATCGATCAACCAATCAACGCTTACCAACCCTACCAAGAGAAATGAAACGTTTGCTACCCGTGCGGATCTGAGCTTCCCCTAGATCTCGAGATTATGGAGGAGGAGCAAGTGGATTAGGCTACATACCGGCTCCAGGCGAGACTAGCCTAGCCGCTCGTCTCCGGCTGCAGTGGTTTGGTTCCGGAAGGGGTTGACGCGGGAGGGGGGCGAAGGACTCCTAGCGACGGGCGCCGGGCGCGGCGGTGCTTCTCACCGGCGAAGGTGGCTGGGGAAGGGAGGAGGAGGGTTAGAGAGAGAGGTTGGTTTTGGGTTGGATTTATTTGGGGAGACACGCGGGGAGGGAAGGAAGGAAGGGAGATGGAGGAGTAACGGAAATTTTTGGTTTTATCACGCGGAATTACATTACATATAGCGAAAGTCAATTTTTTTAAATAATATTTTATGCTACGTCACCTTTCAGGTAAACTGCTCTATATTCAACAAATAACCCGAGCGCTTCTTTGATGTGCTGCGCAAATTTTACGTTATTGGGTGTATTTTTATTTTAAACCTAATATATTGGCAGTATGGAGTATTTGACTTCGCGTATAACGACAAAAGGCGTCCGCTAACATCAGCCCGCAATTTATATGTGGGGCTTGTCCTTTGAATCATTCTGAGAGATTTGTTTTGCCGTATTTTTCAAGTGGTTGATTGTTCATGTTGACTTTTATTGTTAATTTTTAGTTTTAATTTATGAATAAAAACAGTTTAAAGTCATATTAAGAGAGAAATTTATGTGTGATTTTAGTCGATATAAATAAAATCGTTACATATATAGTATAATCGACTAGTATATTTATTTTTGAAAAAAAAACACTCTATTTAAAATTTGATATTATAAAAAATAATTTTTAGAAAGCAATACGAAGAGGACGTTCCGGCTGCTTCGTGAGATGGATGGTAACTCTAAAGACGGACGAAGAGTACTAGAGTTATTGTTTTATATATATATATATATATATATATATATATATATATATATATATATAAGCCTCTTTTCTACTCCCGGGTGTAATTACATCCTATGTCGTATCTCACAACGTAAGGAGTATATCGCGTAACGAGTAGTATGTACATGTAGTATACGAGTATTTAAGACTATATAGATGGTATGAACAATTTTTCAGAGATGGTATGTACATTTTTTTCAACATACTCCTTTTTATGTACATATATAAAGGTATTTACAAAATAAGCTAAAAACTATGAACTCCTTCGCAATTTTTTCGTGTGGTTCACATTAGAATATCTTATAATTAGTATATGAGTATACCTAAAGTGATAAAGGAGTATTTCAAATTTATTTAGGTGGTATATTAGAGGTGGGTGTAATTACACCGGGAGTAAAAGGTATTTTTTTATATATATATATATATATATATATATATATATATATATATATATATATATATATATATATATATATATATATATATATATATATATATATATATATATATATATTACCACTGAGTGTACAACAACATCTTAATGGTAAGATGGTGCTTGCGATGAGAAGCTTGATAAGCATGCTTAAGATATTCTTCTTAATTCTGTCGTGCCTTGGCAGACACCATCAAGCTACGGTGGTCTGAAAGAACACTGAAGAAAGGGTGACAAATTAACGTATTGCCAGTATTACCACAGAAATTTATGATTTCTTAGAGAAAACAAATCAACAGGGAATTGAAATTGCACGGATTCAGGTGATAGGCTTATATGCTATGATGCAATTTTAGGTAAAGAAGCTCGATTACAGAACGAGAGAGTGAGTGGCCTTGCGTGCTCGGTGCAATCCTGTCAGAGAAGCAGAACGCCGCAATTTCCGTGTGGGGGCGGGACCGCGGGGAAAATCCCTATATGGTGCGGGCGACACCGCTAGGCTAGCCAAAAGTATCTAAATTCTTTAAAATAATTTTAGTAATTAATAACGATTAAACTCTTAAAAATAATTTTAATCATTAATAATGACAATAATTAAAGGATTAACTTATTTATTAAGATGATTAAAAGTTTAGTCTTGATTTTTGATAATGTTATGGAAAAAGCATGTAAAAGTGATTAAAAATCGATATGGATAGATATAGCTTGTAGCAAAGGTATATTATAGTCTAAGAACTTCTTTATAGCTTTTACTGGTATCGATATTTTGTTAAAAAGATCAAATTTATATAATAGATGTCGTACTATAAAGATGGGTTGTAGTTAGTAGTTTGAAGTTTACCTTTATGCTACTTTGATCAATTAATTGTTTATGCATGCATTTGAAACTTTATTTGGAACCCTCTTTGATTTCCTTTGAAAAACCAGTATGATCGTAGGCTTTTGAACGATAGTATCGCTGCATCGGTAGTACGGGTCGTTACATGTTGGTAGCTTTTTCAAATCATTTAATCTATTTTTCAATACCCCGCGGCGATCCCGGTAGGGGTTGGATCCCCGCAGTGACCGAGGGTCATCTTCCCTCAAGATCGAGAGGCCTAATGGGGCCGAATGCAGGACCGTGCTAGCGAGGATTGAGGCGGCGGCGTAGGAACATCTCCCATGCCCCCCACCTTGTTGCCACCCCTAGTGCCAACCGACATTGCGTCACTCTCCAAGGCTGTCGCGAAGCTCGTCGCTAGCCTGCTCCTCGTTGGGGCGACGTTCTCCGGGGTCATCGACACTGCCGTGGACACATCGGCAGCACGTCCTCCGGGCTACTCCAAGAGGCATAGGTCGTGCTCATGTGCCTCGCTGTCATCCACGTCCGGACCAGCACCTCGATCCCCAGTGAACGAGGCCCAGCAGCAGTCGTTGGGCCAACGACGAAGTGCGGCGACAGCGACGACGGGACAGGGCGTGAGAGGTGGGGGACGATGGCTCGGTCAGCTGCGCTAGCACTGCGTCAGATCCAACGATGGCAGTATCAAAGAGAAGAAACGTGATAAGGAGGAATGAGGAGAGGAGAGAGGGAAAGGAGCATTTCAAGCATTAAGGAGCACTGTTAACGGCAAAATCTAATTGACCTGATGTCAATGGTATGGACGGGATTGTTTTGCAAAAGGAGTGGCAAATAAAAGAACGCCGATTTTGCAATGCCATTTTAGAGATTCGAAAACTTAGCAGTGGCATGTATAAAATTTTTCCTAATTTCAAACTCCACGTCATCTTCTTACATGACCATTGGTGGCCTACATACACAGTTTCTCGATTAAGATGGGCGACACTTATTCAAATCATACATATCAGCGTTGACAATATCGTAGTCGTAGCCTTACGGGGCAAGCAAAAAGGACATGTCTTTTCCTTATCAACAACTAATACGCAGCTTTAAAAAAACAGAAAAAGAAAAGAAAGGAAAACGGAATATATGGAAGACCAAAAGGTAGAAGTAACCAATATTCCCGACGGTTCAAACAGAATATACCAGGACCTATTGTTTTTTTCCTTCAAAAAATAATGCGCCTTCTTCACCCTAAGAAAAGCAAATACGACCTTGTGATGTATGCTATCATCTTAGCAAGCACATGAGCAGACGAGAGTGGTCCAAAAAAATCCCCTAAATTTTTAAACTTGTGGTTATTTTAGTGCATACGGTTTCGCAGTGCATATGTCTTAATATGATCTCTATCTAACAGAATTTCCGGAACATTCTCATGTCCAGACCATACATAGGAAAAATAGTGATGCAACGATACTTGTCAAATTTACCCAAATGTCTCGCTTATGTCTTTTCAAGCATAGATTAAAAGGATCCGGATTAAGATAACCAAATTAGATTTCTAGAACTGCAAGCTACACAGCAACCTGCCTGAACTATCTTTAGAAAGGAGCAAGCGACCATGATGCGGTTGTACCACAACTTTGACTCTAGTACTACCATTTTTTCAAGAGAGCAAACATGCTTCAAAAGTGTTTCTCTGAAAAAAAAACTTACCATCAACTAAAGTTCGGTACTTCCGGGTTGCAATAGTATCGAACTACCTTCCCGATCATACCACATAGTGGTAGTACCACTGTGTAAACTTTGGTACTATCGATTTTTCTGGGAATATACAGTTGATTTTCAATTTAAATTCTAAGTACATATATGATTCTAAATTGATTCAAATGTCACACGAACATGTTATCAAGCTGCTAGTGATGACCCCTCTTAATAGTACGGTATTTAATCTAAAATCCGGTCTTCCAACATTTTCTCCTAAGCCTGGTAAAATCAAAAAGAGATTAGACTACTTATACTTTTGTCTTGAGCCATTGATCTTTATGTTGATCCATAACATGCATTTCTATTTTGTCACATTCATCATCGGGACTAAACCTTTTAAACACTCAATAAATATGTTAGTCCCATATTCACTTATTATCATTAGTTACTAAAACAATTTTTAGAGGCCTAGATGCTTTCACCAATATGGGGGGTGATCGGTTTGGCTGAAAAGCTCGTGGCTTATGGCTGAAAACACTGTAGCTGACAGAGGCTTATTTAGCATAATTAAATTTAAAAATAAAAAAATATGTTAGCCCATTACGTATAAGCCGCATCCAGCTTATGGCATACCGCATAGTGGTAGTACCACCATGTAAACTTGGTACTATAATGCACAGTTGGCTTTCAATTTAAATTCTAAGTACATGTATGATTCTAAATTGATTCAAATGGCACACGAACATGTTATCAAGCTACTAGTGATGACCTCTCTTAATAGTACAATATTTAATCTAAAATCCGGTCTTCCAACGTTTTCTCCTAAGCCTGATAAAAACAAAAAGAGATTATAGACTACTTATACTTATAAAAAAAAAGAACCGGCAAAAAAGCTCAACAAAGAGCCAAAAATTCAGAAAAAGATGAAACTTATGAATAGTGACAAATAAGCCGCATCCAGCTTATGGCAGCTATGTTGATCGCTCCCTATCCTATTTGGCAAAGAGTTAACAAATAAAATAAATAATAGAGCAGGCCCACAAGTCAGTCCGTCCTACCTTCTTCTTCCTCTCTCCCCATCCCTACCTTCTTCCTCTAGTCTTCTCTCACACTCTTCTCTTCCCTAGTGTCGATGGACACCGATGTCTCCATGCTTCTACCAGCGTTGCCACTTCTATTCGTTGCTCACAGTCGTCGCCTCACTCTCTCCATCTTTCTACTACTTGTAACCCTAACACCATGGCGGAGGTGCAGCCGCGGTGGATGTGGAGGACGGTGGTGGGCGCGTGAAATGGCATGCCATCGCGAAGTTGGAGATCAACCGATGGACAACACTAGTTCTCCTCTAATGCCCATATCTAAACGGAGTAGGAATGTGGCTATCTGGGGGTGATGGTTGTCCTCAATTGATCTGAATGGAGCAAGATGGGTCGCAGCTTCACAAGAGAAGAGACAGACGATGTCACTGTGAGAGAAATCCCAATTGAGAGCCAAGGCTTGAGTAGAGCTCGCGATGTTTGATTTCCACAATGTTGGAAATAATCTTGATTTATAATTTGAATTCCGTCTCTGTGTATTACTCAAGTTGAAGTCATGGCCAACTTGAATATTGAATACATATGTTAGTCGGTGAGTATTAGGCTATATAATGAGAAGACTTGTAACTAATTTTGTGAGCAAGAAAAGAAAGAGAATAGAGATTTAGAAAACTCAACTATGCAGCTATGGTCAAGACAATTCTCTTGAGTTCTCTGTTTATTTTGCAATATGTAAGTTTTCTTTTAAGGTTAGGCCAACAATTTATATCAGAATTGAGGGATTATCAGAGGAGGTGATAGAGACAAGATGTTTTCCTTGTGCGTGGATAGCAGCAGCTGTCGGCAATAGGAACCTAGCTCTTTGGCATGAGACGTCCACAGGTGACAGGTTGGCTTTCTCTTGGTCAAAAAGGGGCACGCAGCCTGAGGAAAAAAGAAAATATTAGTTTTTGGATTCTTCGGTTTTGAAGCGACTAGGAGAAGGTATGCTCCAGGGAAGGAAACTGGAGCCAATTCGGTCTGAGCTTCGGTACAAGTTAGAAATATAGTAGTTCAGCTGACAACATGGAAAAATATTGTTTTATTGTAGTTCTTTAGTCTAAGTAGAAAAGCAGAGCTCAAAGCACAACAACTGTTGGCCTATAGGAGCCTTGCGAAATTAAAAGAGATTATGCGTGAACATCGCGGTTCAAAGCGGCGGGGACGCATGGGGCTGGGGCCAGCAGACGCTGCGGCGCGTTGATCGCACGCCGCCATCGATCGTGCGCCGGCGAAGAATCCAGCGGTCGAGCGCGAGCCACGCGTCGGTCGTTCTTTCAGTACCGCACGACCGTGCTACTGCTGTGGTCGCGGCGGTACCATCCGCACGACCGGGCACATTTCGTGATAAGGGGTCTAAAACCGAATTATTTTTGTTCAAGAATTTTGGGTCACAGGTCCTAGTCCAAATTATAGAAGGTATGCTCCAGGAAGGAATGAGCCTTTATTGAGCTTCATTTATATTAGAAATATAGTAGTTCACATTGACAACATGGAAAAATATTGTTTTATTGTAGTTCTTTAGTCTAAGTAAAAGCGAGCTCAAAGCACAACAAGCATGCCTATAACAGAGCCTAAAAAAGAGATTGTTTCTTGCTAGTCTGAGTTCTTGATCTGCGCGTAATATCATGTCGCGTTTTTAGAAAGTAGTATCACCGACATCAAGTATAATGGCAAATGAGAGTTTCACCATCTCGCTGCATTATGCAATACTCACAATGAGTAATTATGCAGCCTGAGTAATCAAGATGTAGGTGTATACGAGGGCTCAAGCTAAGTGGGAAGTCCGATCATCGAAGCGTGAAGGCAAAAACACTTCTAGTGGGGTGGTCGAGGCTGCCAAAATCAGAAGCTTGATAAGGCAAAAGTGAGGTGATATAATTGTAACAATTATGTGTACCTTGCTTCAGAATGCTGCGAGCCGAAGAAGGAGAAAGCTTCTTACTAAAACTCTCAGTGATAATGAACCAACACTGCTCTAATGTTGAGATGAGTCTGGGATGTTGAGAAGATATGTTCACCGTCCTAACTCGAGTATATAGAGTTGAGTCTGGAACGTTGAGGAGATGTGTCAACGTTCTGTGTCGAGTATGAGTTAAGTTGTAGTTGAGACCAATTGTCTCATCAAGTTAGAGTCTTACATCTGGATGGATCTGTACCAGTTGATTTGAGTTTCTACATATAGCTATATATTTAGCTTGCATGTGTATCGCTTCATGTGGAAGTGTAGCTAGTAGTTTATAATGCGTTGAGACTAAACTAGGAGTATGTCGAGTTAAGATTATGGGAAAGAATGTTGGAAATAATATCATTTCAGAATTTGAAAGTAGAGTATGTCTTTGTATGTTATTTAAGTTGAAGTCATGACCAACTTGAATATCGAGTACGTATATTAGTCGATGAGTATTAGCTTATATAATAAGAAGATTTGTAACCAATTTTGTGACCAAGAAAATAAAAGAATAGAGATTTAGAAAACTTAGTTACACAGTTGTAGCCAAGGCAATTATATTGTATTATCTCTGTTTATTTGTAATGTGGTCAGTGTTTTTCTTGGGGCTGGATACGGGAGTTCATGAGTTGGATGGATGGGACTGCGCAGAGAAGCTCTTGCTATGATGAACTCGACAAAGTGGTAAACAGAATGATATGTGCAATGGCTAGCATGACCAGTGATGGTGGCCTCGCCGCCGCCGTGGCCACCCTGGCGCTCGTCCGGTTGCAGTGTTAGGATGACGTCGACCAACAAGCCCAAGCCCGCTGCTTGGGTATGGTAGGGAGAAGATAAAGAAGAAGAGATAATGGAAGATTTTTTTTCTTTAACTTGATCATCGGCTGCTACTTTGTCTACTGACTAAGCCCTTATATGTCCATTTTGGTGTCGTGGACTCAAAACCGCCACCACATTAGCTAGAAATCGGGTTGGATTGGTTGTAGGGGTTAAGTGGACTAATTTTGGTAGTTCAAGGGTATAAAGTAAATGGTTTTATAGTTTCAAGTTAATTTTTGAACTCAATTAATAGTTGCAGGCCCTAAAATGAACTCGTTCCCTTTGGAAAACCAATCCCATATTCCCATCCCAACTCCTGCACTGCGAAGCTAGCTAGCCTGCTCGGTTTGGAATGCCTGGCCTCTTGTTCAACGACTAGCTTAATTAGCATCTCATCGAAAAAAAACTAGCCTAGCATGTTATTATCTGGAGTACACTGATCAGGACATGTACAAAACAGTCAAGGGATAATTAGTTGACCAATGAACGCTGAACACAATCATGCAAGAAACCCTAGTTCAAAACTATTCTTATCACATACAAGAGCAATCTTTTTCTTACTGTTACAATGGCTGTCTGAAAATTCTGCATGAAGATAAACAGTAGCGACAGCAAGTCAGCGGAGCATAACAGCAAGCGCAGTCACATCCACAAAGGGAAGTCACATCTACAAGCAAGCGAATGAGTTCTTTTAGGTGGTGATCAGTTAGGCTTAAAACCTCATGGTTTATGGCTGAAAACACTGTAGCTGGCTGAAAAAATACTGTAACTGATAGAGGCTTATTTAAAAAATATGTTAGCCCAATATATATAATACAAACGAATACGAGAAAAAAGAACCGGCAAAAAAGCTCAACAAAAAACTAAAAGTTCAGAAAAAGACGAAATTTATAAATAGTGAAAAATAAGTCAGAAGCTCAAGCTCAAGTGTGGGTTATGATTTATGACTGAAAATCTTGAATTCTGGATTGTTCATAAGAGGTAGTATATAGATAAAAATAATCGTATACGATTTTGATAAGCACAATTAAATTTAATATAATTTATACTAAATTCTATCTATAGACTATTTTAAAAATATATCATTTAAAAGCTAATTACTGTATCAAACAAAAACCAACGCGCCATAAGTGAAAATATCACATCTGCGAGCGAAAGCAACACATCCGATCATCGCACGAATCTCGAGGCGGACGATCCACCACACTTCCGTTTCTTCCTCCACCTCTCCCGTTCCACTCTCCCCCACAGACCCATCGAACCGTCTCGCCGCCGCCCGCCGTGGAGCTCGGCGCCACGCTTCCAATGGCCACCGCCGCCTCCGCGCGCCTCGCCCCTGCACTCTTGCCCCGTCCCCGCCGGAGAGCCCCTGCGCCGCGCGCATCGGCGGGCGGTCTCGCAGGGCGCGGCCGGCGGCTGCGCTGCGAGTTCGTCGCCGGCGGCGGGAACGGCGCGCTCTCCGGCGAGGACGACCCTCGACTCATCGACCGCGTAAGGAACTTACCGCTTACTTGGTTCTTGTTCCTCTCGTCCTTTTCGTTCTTTCTTTCCTTTTTTTGTTCCTTTTGCTGCCATTTGGTCGAACAAGTGATGCGCGCTCATGCTGTCATGCAACAACAACTCGGCGCCCTGTCCGTGACTCCGTGTCGTCGCGTAGAGAACCAGGAGCGCGGCACGGTGGTGGCAGAAAGCAAGGACAGATCGTAGCTTTTGCTGCGCCCGGAGCATTGCCTGTATTCTTGTTCTTGGGTTGAACATTCTATCGAATACATGGCGTACGAAGTGCCATTGCGCTAACTGAAGTGTGCTTATGCTGTTGCTGCTGCTGCTTCTGCTTCTGCTTCTATGTATCCGTGTCAGTGGGGCACGAATGGTATCGAATAGCTTGTGACAAATGAAGTGAACATCTGAGTCACCTTTCAAAAAAAAATTTTGAACATCTGAGTCTGTGTATACACAAGCATGACCCTGACTGCACTTGATTCACGCCACGCTTCAGGGAAATGCTTGTCTTATCATTAGGCATTTAATTTCCATCCTACTGTTCTATATCATAACTGGTGTAGTTATGCTAGGTTTTACTTTACAAGATTAGATTATGATGTGTGAACTTAAAAGTTTGAAATAGAGATAGGCATGTAAGTACATCTCACCAAAATATATCACATCGCTTGCTGTCATATTAGTCACAGACCTTTCAAGCCACAATGACATACACGAATCAAGTGATATATAATTTAGGGTAGTGGAGTGCAACCTGAAGGATCTGGTCAGGATAAACACTATATTTCATCGCCAATAAGGCACCCCTCTGCTGCATAATTAACTGGAACAAAAGTTTGTACAGTACTGCAGTTAGATACAATACTTTGTTAGCTTATGTTTTAATTCTGTTTGGATGTTCCATTCACGATTTTCTTCAGTATAGATATTGCCTTAAGTTAAGATAGGCATCCTATCTCAGCTTTACATTGTTGAAATTGTAAAGGCATGTTATATGACTTTACTTTTTTTTGATGACATACTTATGTGAAATTGTGACGCCTTTTCTTTTAAAAGAACAGATTATTACTTTGCTTTTTATTAAGACATACTCTTTACAATTTCATCTGCAGCAAAAATCTCTTGATGCAGCCATGAATGACATAAACAACTCTTTTGGTAAAGGAAGTGTTACAAGATTAGGCAGTGCTGGTGGTGCTTGTGTGTATGTTTGTAATTGCTTGATTCCTTACATGAAATTTTTGTTATAAATTACATTCATGTTATTCATACTGATTGTTACTTTGTATTTCCAGTGAGACTTTTCCGAGTGGCTGTCTAACACTAGATTTTGCTCTGGGTGGTGGCCTTCCAAAAGGAAGAGTAGTAGAGGTAACTTCTTGTTTTTCTAGCTCCAATTAGCAAGGGATTGTTCATTTTTTTTGCTTTGATTTTGGCACCTTTGGGCGTTGGGTCACCATTTGCTCTAATTTCTGGAAAAAAAAGAGAATGGTCTTGCATTCTTGCTTGTGCAGCTAGGAGCTGTGACCTCCTCTATAGTAACTTACTAACTTCTTACAAGATTTGATATAGCTGTAAACAACTTGCAGGTATATGGTCCAGAAAGCAGTGGAAAGACTACCCTAGCTCTGCATGCAATTGCTGAAGTACAGGTTTGTGTTTTGTGAAATTACAGTATCACACCATTGTACCCTTTATGAAATTGTGATAAACATTTGAGATGCTAAAAGACTTTCTACATCCAATATGCAGAAGCTAGGAGGAAATGCCATGCTTGTTGATGCAGAGCATGCTTTTGATCCAGCTTATTCAAAAGCGCTCGGGGTAGATATTGAAAATCTGATTGTCTGCCAGCCTGACAATGGAGAGATGGCACTAGAAAGTAATACATTTTCCATTTCTTTTCTAATGTTTATTCTCTCATTTGTTCTAGTATTGGTCTACTTGACTTGTAAAGGAGGGTTACATAGTGGAAGAATCTGATTTTCTTTTTGCAAATCATATTCTGTTTTTGATGGTTTTTTTGTGAGTCATTTCAACTACAAACATGTGAATAGTGGTTCTTCATGTAACAGTAATTAATGACATTGCAACCTTTTCTTATTTGTCATTTGAGAGATCAATTATATTTTACCATTCTTTGCTATGGTTTATTAAGCCATTCTGAACTGAACTATATTTTTTTCTATTTTGGAGCTCTTACTTTGTGTTGATAACTATACGTTCTAGGATTGTACTCTAATATGCGTACATAACTACATATTGTTTTTAATTAAAAAGTTGGAAAATGCATACAATATTTCAAACAACTGCTAGGCTGGAAGGCATAGTTAGTTAGTTAGTTACATATATTGGTATGTAGCTCCAAGCCTCCAACTGACAAAACGCACACCCTCTATCGTAGGGGCACAATATAATTGAAAAGAAGTGTTATTGTGCTTGGAGACAGTTTCTCATTGTGCTCTCCATTTTAGAATTTTTATGATGAATGGTATTGAAATTTCATTAGTAGCCAGTATCTTGGTTTCTTTACGAATCATATCAGGTAGATAAAGGGATCAAAACAAACTCAAAAGGTAACACCATATACATTTTCAGCAAGACTTTCTTCCTCATTTATTTTCATGATTATTTGACTTATATGTCTCTGTTTTATATCAGTTGCGGACCGCATGTGCAGATCTGGAGCAATAGATCTCATCTGTATTGATTCAGTGTCAGCTCTCACTCCACGTGCAGAAATTGAAGTATGCCTCTCTTTCCTTTTTTTTTGGTATTTTGCTCAAATTCTATTCAAAACTCTGCATTAACAAGATGATTCATATATTTGTTATGTTAGGGTGAGATAGGGATGCAGCAGATGGGTTTACAAGCACGTCTGATGAGTCAAGCATTGAGAAAGATGTCAGGCAATGCGTCAAAGGCTGGTTGTACTCTTATGTTCTTGAATCAAATAAGATACAAGGTGTGGTTCATTAGCTTTCAGCTGACTCTTCATTTCCATCTTATTCTGTCTCTTGATGAATCCCCTATGTCCTAGATTGGAGTATTCTACGGGAATCCAGAAGTCACTAGTGGAGGGATAGCTTTGAAATTCTTTGCATCAGTTCGCCTAGAGATACGGCCCATCGGGAAGATAAAATCTGTAAGATCAATGAAGTAAATTTCATCTTCCCTAAGGCTTGACTTGAGAATATATTCGTTGTTCTTTTGCCAAGACCAAGGGAGATGAAGATGTTGGTGTGAAGGTTCGTGTCAGAGTGCAGAAGAGTAAAGTATGTCAAGTTCTTGCTCAGAATTATGCTCCACACTTTGTACAGTAGGCATGAATTACTTTTCTCTTGTTGTTTGCAAGGTTTCCAGGCCCTACAAGCAAGCTGAATTTGAAATCATCTTTGGGGAGGGCGTTAGTAAATTGGTCAGTGTACAAACTTTTCAGCTTTAGGCATTTGATCTCATTGGATCTTGGGCTAAACAGAATTTTTACTCAGGGGTGCGTTCTTGATTGTGCTGAGCTGATGGAAGTTGTGGCGAAGAAGGGTTCATGGTATAGCTACAAAGATACAAGGTATGCCAACAGCTTTAGAAGAGTTTACACTGTGACTTGTGAATGTGTTAGCAAAATGTGACCTAGTAGCAGGCTAGTAGCTCTCCTTTCACGCCATTCGGGAATTGAAAGCAATATTACAAATATAAGTGATCCTCCTCAGTCCCATTTCCATGTGAACTTCATTAGTTTGGGCTGGCTAGATGAGACCCTCGGAAAGACCTTCTACATAAGGATACCTAGATTTGCCTACAGTTACTGATTTTTGGTGGGGCTTACAGTAACTTAAAATGGTAGGTATAACTATAAGGTCCGAATTTTTGCTTCATGCTAGTTGCTTAACTTTGATGATCTATTCTATTGCAACTGTATAGATTAAATGCATATCTGAGCTTTTGTTGCATATCTGTTCAGGCAAGTAGCCAGAGAACTTCTAGTTGGTCATCTCACGTAATTGCCTTGTGATTAATGGTTGGTTCAATATACTGCTTCAGAATTCAGGTTGCGGATCTGTACATTCCAAAATTGAAAACGTTCTTTAATTAATCCAACATTATCATACTTATGTAACATAATTCAAATTCAGGAATGACATTCTCCTTACGAGTATTTATTCTATTTGACCTTTAGCTTTCCGTGGATAGTTTAGTAGGGATTGAGATCACGGTCAAATTATCTAAATTATCTGCTGGATAGCTTTAGCTTTCACGTGTTTTATTTTTTTCTTACAGATTGGGTCAAGGCAGAGAAAAGGCATTGCAGTATCTCCGAGAGAGCCCGACCATCTGCAATGACATAGAAAAGGTTTGTTTGATTGTACCTGCACTCATTGTGTATTTGTCTTGTAGACAGTCTTCTACATCCGACAAGTATGGAACTCACCAATTTTCACAGCTTTACATTTCCAAACTTGAGACTTTAAATTATATTGATCCCGTCGTATCATGATATTATCATTTTTAAACATTTATCTTGAGTTCTTAATCTGCTTACACATCATATATACGTTCTAGATTGAAGTCATCTATCTGCTACTCGCCATTTGTACATGCCTGTTATTTTGATTAGTCGAACTTGTTTCCTTGACATAGATAATACTTTTGGATCGTGCAGAGATAGATTGTTTAGTGAGCAATTTGCTTTTCTTTGGAGTACCTGTGTGAATTCTAGTGTCTCTATCCATATATTTTCCTTAGACATGCTTGATGCACCTGCAGGCGGTTCGAGCCATGATATCAGAGGGAACGAGGCATATGAGCCTGCTAGCTTTCGGGCAGTCATCGTCAACCGAAGAACGAGTATACGATGAGTGATGGATGATGCATCAAGTTCTGAAGTTGAATAGATGCTTAGCCATCTAGCACCACAATCTCGATCGTTTTGGTCCCCCGGGCGAAAGACGAGACTAGAAGTGGCCCTTCTTCACTAAACCTAATCAAGCGTTCAACAGTTGGCACAGCGGCATTGTACCACCATTGGCGGAAAGGATTTGGTGTAACCAAAAATGACATTGATATTTCCTGATTAATGAAGCTGGAATTTCTGTCAACTTGTTCAATATTTTGGGTGATTCGTGATCGTATTTGCCTGCAATGTTTGCCCAATATATTGGCTAACAAAAGAAAGTACACACTGTTATGAATCCAACGATGTTTCGACAATTTGATTGTTCCGTATAACTTGATCTGTATTTCCCTAACACTAAACCCAAAACTATTTGGAAACGAGCTCCAAACAGTAAAGGAAAGTCTACGTTAATCAATGGTTTGCTTAATCAATCAAGACCGCTCCAAAACGAACTCAGGAGAAAATGCACTTCGTTGCCAAGAGCGACACAATACTTCCTATGTTGGTAAATGCAAGAAATCCGTTAGCATGTAGGTTGCATCAAATGCTTGTTTTCCCTGAAGGATAGAAAGTCCAGGTTCAATTATGTCACTTGTAGCTTGTTCTTTGCCTACAACAATAAGCTACCAGCACATTTGCAGACAAACCATGTCATCAGTAAAAAAATTAACATATAGATGCACTGTAATATCCTTTTCTGCAGCTCAGATGCGGCGAAGAGACTTCAGCAGAGGATTCAGGCGCCACATTTCTTGCGGGAGCCAAATTCCTGCAGGCACAACATTTGCATCAGGAAAAGCAAGACAGATAAAAAAAAAGATCCGGAACAAAAACAAAACATGATCTGCTCATCTATTGACACGAAAATTTAAATTGTGATGGTAGGAGAAGAAATCTTTTATATACCGTGCTTGGTTATTCTCGACTTTCTTCTTACTCGCACAGGAGGAGAGAGATAGGAGGAGAAATAGGAGATGGGAAAAGGATCTAAATTTGGAAAAAGGCTGTGCACGGAAAAGTATAGGATTTTTTTAATTTTTATTTTTTGAGTGCTACAGTATTACCAAAGTAGCTCTGGTGCCCTGTTTGGATGTGGGAATTTCCTTCCATTTATATAAAGAGTCGGACTGTTTCTTGTAAAAATCCATACAAAAACTATGTAAAATTTTCTGTATTTTAATCAGGGCCTATACGCAGACGACCAGACGAAGCATGCAGAGCATTCGTTTTGCCCCATGGAAGGTCCCCGCGGTGGTGAGTGGCAGGCAGGCACGCACAGCGATGGGTCAAATCCTACTCCCAACAAAAAGCAGGCTGCAACACAATTAAAACTCGCTGCTAGGCGCTAGCCTCTCTGATCACATCAGAGTTTAAACTTTAAAGCCTGGAGCAAAGCTTAGCCCAGCGCAGCCTTGAACCAAGCTAGCCGGTACTAGTACTGCATGTCCGTACGTCGCAAGTAAGTAGGATACATAGATATGCGCAGCCAATGTGCCATCATGGCCTGCGCGCGTGCGTCGTCGTCCATAGAGATAGCTGCTAGCTTAAGCTTGGACACGTCGCCATTTACCCCCCGCCGCGCGACACTCACTCACCGTGCATTTGATTTCTATTTACGTTTTTGAGATGATAAATACGCCCACGCGAATAACGCTCATAATTAAAGTTATTTCAAGAGTTTGTTTCAAAAAAACCGTCCCGATTATTTTGATCAATTCGGCTTCAACTTTTAGATTTCGGCTTATTTTTCACTATTCATAAATTTCGTCTTTTTAATGAACTTTTGGTTTTTTGTTGAGCTTTTTTACCGGTTCTTTTTTCCCGTATTTGTTTGTATTATATGTAATGGGCTAACATTTTTTTATTTTTTTAAATTTAATTATGCTAAATAAGCCTCTGTCAGCTATAGTATTTTTTTAGTCAGTTATAGTGCTTTTCAGCCATAAATCATTCAAAATAAGCCAAAATGATCACACTCTAAGCGGCTTCATCTAATACAATACAGTGCTTATATATAGGTGGTAATCGGTTCAGCTGAAAGCCTCATGGCTTATGGCTGAAAACATCAGAGTGGTGAAAAAAAAATCATGGTGACAGAGGCTTATTTACCATAATTAAATTTAAAAAAATTTAAAAATAGAAAAAACATATTAGCCCATCACGTATAATGTAAACAAATACGAGGAAAAAAGAACCGGTAAAAAACTCAAAAAAAACCAAAAATTCAGAAAAAGACGAAATTTATGAATAGTACAAAAATAAATTGAAGCCAGAAGCTGAAGCCATATTGACCAGTGCCATAAGTAATGGCTCGTCACTCATAGTCATAGCTGCATCTCATAGACCAGCATGGCTGTTTGGTTCGTCAGCCGCGTGCTCGCCAAATCTGCGTGTGAGATCGCACAGAGCCCTAGGAATGTAAAGGCTGTTAAAGTAGATTGTGGAACAACAAGTGTTGAGAGACAAGAGTATGAACTGTTTATTCATTCATTCATTAGTCTTTCTGATTTTGTACAAGATGATTTATAGATGTTCAAAGGGTGGCATAATAGGTGCCTGTTTGGAGAAGACATCTATACAAAGAGGCATCTGTACATTGGGCATTAACTGGTTTGTAACACTCCCCCTTGACCAATGTGTCTTCATATGATCACCTTAATTCATCATCTTGAAATAACTCCTCCAAAACCACAGTAGGGAAAAATATGAGGAGAATCGATAGAGTAGATATGCCATGAAAAACTCCTTTAAAACCCAGTGGGAAAATTTTAAGGAGAAAATGGTATGGCATATATTTGATTATATCTCCTAAAACCCTGTGGGAAAAGAGAGATATATTTATAATTACGTTGTCATATTGCCTCATTAAAAACCTTGATGAGAAACCTTAGAGGAAAAACTCATAAAGGGAAAAAGAGTACAATATTTGTATTGAACGGGTTAAGTCTTAGGAGATTTCTCCCCCTGACATCTGCAAATCACATAGTCTTCGCACACCAATTCCATGAACACATTTTTGGAATGTGGAGGTCGGTAATGACTTGGTGAATAAGTCTGCGAGATTATCACAAGACTTAGTTTGCAGAATATTTATTTCCCCACTCTCTTGCAATTCATGTGGGTAAAATAATTTAGGTGCAATATGTTTTGTGATATTGCTCTTTATGTAACCCGTTTGCATTTGAACAACGCAAGCAGCATTATCTTCGTAGATAATGGTAGGTGATGCAATAGCACCTATACCACATGATTGTTGTATGTGGTTAATCATTCTGCGAAGCCATATACATTCACGTGATGCTTCATATAATGAAATTATTTCAGAATGATTAGTGGATGTAGCCACTAGAGTCTGTTTTGAAGACTTCCAAGGGATGGCCGTTCCACCATATAAAAATACAAAGCCTTGTTTGAGATCTGGCATTATGGGGATCTGATAAATAGCCAGCATCTGTATATCCTATTAAATCCACATTGTTATTCTTCTGGAAGAATAGACCGAGATCTTTAGTGCCTTGAATATATCTGAGGATATTCTTCACTCCTACCCAATGTCTTTTGGTTGGAGCAGCGCTATATCTAGCAAATAGATTTACTGCAAATGCAATATCCGGCCGGGTGCAATTTGCAAGGTACATAAGCGCTCCGATGGCACTGAGATATGGAACCTCGGGTCCCAATAACTCTTCATTGTCATCTCGGGGTCTAAATGGATCTTTGTCCCTGTCGAGAGATCGAATAACCATGGAGGTTTTCGATGGATATGCTTTGTCCATATTGAATTTCTCCAATATTTTCGGACATAGGTGATTGATGCACTATGATGCATGTATGAAGGTGCTCAAGTTGTATACCTAAGCAAAATTTGGTTTACCCAAATCCTTCACTTCAAATTCCGTCATAAGATGATTACGTGCTTCATCTGTTGAGGATCTTTTGATGAATACACATGGGCAATCATCATTGTTGGAGTATCCCTTTTTGGTTAGGAACTCACTTAGTCGGTTGTACCAAATTCTTCCATCGTTTCAAGCCGTATAAAGACTTGTTTAATTTTACACAATACATATTGCGATTTGCGTTTGGATTCGGAATTGAAATTCCATCGGGAAGTTTCATGTATATGTCCGAATCAAGTGACCCATAAAGATATGCGATCACTACATCCATCAACTGAAAAGATAGATGATTTTGTATCGCCAATGAGATTAAGTATCGAATGTTATTCCACTCATTCTTGGAGAATAAGTTTCATTGAAATCAATGCCGGGTCTCTGCGTGAACCCTTGTGCTACAAGCCTTGCTTTGTATCTCACCACCTCATTGTTTTCATTCCGTTTGCGGACGAAAACCCATTTGAAACCGACAGGGAATACTTTGGGAGGTGTATGTATCACATTGGTGAATACATTTCTTTTCTTGAGCGAGGCTAACTCCTCTTGAATTGCATCCTTTCATTGATTCCACCGAGCGCTGCTTGCGCTCTCGCCATGGTCTTGGGATCTGGATCATTTTGAAGGTTGTTTGCAATTGTTGTGGAGAAATAAATGTCGACAATTGTAGTCTTACGATCGTATGATTCTCCGTAATCGTATAGTTTGTGGAAATTTCTTGGACCTCGATGACTCAATGTTATTTCCCAAAACATTTGAGTCGGGTATTCGATGTCCCGTGATCGATATTGAGTGCACCGTTGATCCGGGTTTAAGGATCCTTTGGTGTCTATCAACTTGAGGTTGATCTGCATTTACATTCTTTTGTTTCCTTTGTCGCTTGTTAGAAGTCAGTATCCGCCATTTGTACCGCACTTCTCCCCTCTTATTTTGAACGGGAGTTGAGTGGTATTTTGCGGTACCTCCACTCTTTCAGTACATTTCGCAGGATTATAGGATTTTGTGACACCCTTATAATCGTAAATGCATTCGCGAGTTATTTGCAATGTTTTGCAAATGAATGAGTTTCGAACTTGAAGTTCGGTCTCTCGCACGTGGTCCGAGGCAGAATGCCTTGTACATTCCAATTAATTTCCGGCATTTAGTTTGGTACTTGTTGTCTCCCTAATGCCGGAAATGTTCCTCATTGAATATGCAATCGCGTGCATCGTCGTAAATGAGTCCCCGTGAGGGGCTCGAGGTATTTTATGATTGACTGAGATTTATACCCAACATAGATCCCAAGTTTCTGTGCGGTCCCATTGAGGTACGCTGCGGTGGTGAGATCGATGCGTATGTAGCGCAACCGAACTTTCGCAGATGGGAAATATCCGTGGATTTTCACGTACTAATTGTAGCGGGAAGTGCTATGATAAGCAATTGGACGCAATTGGATTAAGTCAAGCGTGTAAATCGCATGACCCCAACATGATGTTGGTAAGTTGCATTCAGTAGTAATGGTCTTACAATGAGCTTATTTATCTTGATAAGAGATTATGCTAAACCATTTTGTGTATGGACATATGGAGCAGTGTTGAACTTGTATCCCAAGAGCCATACAATCGTCATTGAAGGTATAGGATGTAAATTCAGCAGCATTGTCCATTCGAATTGATTGAATTCGATATTCAGGATAATGTGCTCGTAATTGGATAATTTGACCAATTAACTTAGCAAATGCATGATTTCGTGTGGATAAAAGACACACATGTGATCATCTAGTAGATGCGTCAATTAGAACCATGAAGTACCTGAACGGTCCACACAATGGTTGTATAGGACCACATATATCTCCTTGAATGCGTTCAAGGAATTTAAGTGGTTCAGCTCTGATTTTAAGATAAGAGGGTCTTAAAATCAATTTTCCGGTGGCACATGAAGTACACACAAAATCTGAGGATTTCGGAAATTTTATTTTGAGGTATGTATGACCAATTGAATTGCTAATAATTTTCCTCATCATTCCAATGCCTGGATGGCTAAGGCGATCATGCCATATTTGGAATGTGTTAGTGTTTTGGAAATTACTTTGTACGCAATATGTTGAACGGGTTTGATGTATGTATAGTACAATCCAGAGTTTAAAGATGGAATTTTTTCTAGTACTTGTTTGCCATATCCGTTGTTTGTGGTTAAGAGGAGATATTCCTCTTTGTTGTCATTTTGGGTTTCAATATGGAAACCATTTTGACGGATATCTCTATAACTAAGTAGGGTACGTGTTGAATCGGGATACAAAAGGGCATCCTCAATTTCTAATTGTGTACCCATAGGGAGAGTAATAGAGGCGCGACCAGAGCCTACTATCGTTGCATCGCGTCTAGCGATTGTCAAAACATTTCCTTTCCTCCTAGCAAGAGTTAGGAAATATTTTGTGTCCCTATGTATAGAGTTTGTGGTACCACTATCCACAAGGCATAATTCCTCCTCCATTGGATTAACTCCAAAAATCTATATACACAAAGAAGAATTTAATGAGATTCTTATAGTAGTATATAGAATACATACAAACTTCATTTTCAATACCAAATATGTTCGATATGAACAAAGATGGTTGAACTCTCCCACGATTTAAAATCTTGTATGCGGAGGTGGTTCCACTCATTGTGACCTCCGGTAGAATGATGCTTCATTGCTCATACCGTGTTTGAAGAGCAAGCCACAGAGCGCGTGGGTCTTCTTCCATCAAATACTCACCTTGAGATCGGGATGGATGTGGTTCCTTATGATAAATAAGGTATTGTACTTGAGAGAATCACCAAAGGAGATACACCCTCTTGAGGAGCCGCAATTGCTCGGTACATTCCGCGCAACGATAGACTCACTTTGAGATGCATCGCCCATGTGGGAAGTTGTGGCCGTCAAGAGCGAGAGACTCAAACTCTTTAGCACCATTGTGCCAACATATGTAGGACCATAGATTTGTTAAAATCTTTGGCAATATTAAATAAGCAATGCGAAATGCAAGTAATCAAGGTAAACTTGAAATACATAAAGGACATTCTCCTATTGTGGAACAACATAGTTAATCACCAATGGTATTAACATTATTTAATTCATTTTTCAACATTGAGTGCGCACTTTGAGGATGATAATCCCACAGAGTACTTTGATACTACCTTGTGTATGGCCAATGTGAAAAAGAACCATGGTAATCACTTAGGTGTAGACCTTGTATAATTTATAATCAAATTGGGCACGCACGTTGAGGATGAAATCCCACAGTAGTACTATGAGACTACCTTGTGTATGGCCAATTTGAAAATAAATAAAGGTAGTCACCCAAATGTGTAGACCAAAATGTTTCAAAACTTGATATTGGGCACGCACGTTGAGGAATAAATCCCATGATAGTACTATAGTGCTACCTTGTGTATGGCCAATATCAAAGTTAAGAAACTTTGTGTTATTCCAAAACGAGAAAATCAACCTAAAGCATTTGCATAAAAAAATATTAAGTGCTTGTATGGTAAGCTAGTAAACGTAATATTTAAATTGCATAAAATAGATTACAATAATGGATGTACGCCATAAAGAATTAATTTACATGAGGTAAATTAATGTGTATGGTAATGTTGTAATCCAATGAATATATATATACCCAAATTAAATATAACATGTGGTTATATTTATAATACCGTATAATCATAATATTGGTGGTGAACACCAATTTGTATGGCATAGCCTACAAGCAAAGTGCCATAAATTGTGATTTTATGGTATTTATGGTAGGTATAATATTTTGCAAAAAATTCCAAATTATTAAGTACAATGGTACTTACTAAATGGGAATTTTAAATATTAAATTTGCGAAAGATAGCAAATTTAAATATGGTCGCAATTCATATTGTAAATAAATTTGCAACAAAATAATCCTAAATATGTAAAAGTTATAGAAATGTGCATGCACATTTATTTGAACAATTACATAATTTTCAGGTCCTGGAGGGACTGAAATGCTAATTTATTTCAGCATAAGGACTATACTGCAAAATATGTACAATAGGAATGTATTTTAACATGAAATTCTGCATTATCATGAAACGGAGGGGGTTTTGCAAATTTATAAAATCTGGGCTAAAGCCCATCCGGCCTTGTGGCCCATGCGGTGAGGGGGAATTTTGGGCCAAAAGCCCATTTTGGGCGACCATTTAAAAGGATGAGGAGGTGTGGGTTAGGGTTAGGGACCCCAACCACCGGCCGCCGCCAGCCGGTCCCGCCGCCACCGCCGCCTCGGCCATGTGGGCGCGCCGCCGAGCAAGCCGCCGCCGCCGTGGGCGCCGTCTCCGCGACGCCGCTTCGGGCGCCTCGCCGGCTCGGCGTCGTCGGCTATGGGCTCGCCGGCCGCAGCCACTCGCCATGGCGCGCCGCCGCCTGGCCGCCTCGGCAAGCGCGCGCTCGGAGCCGCGGCGCGGCGCCGCGGGTAGGCTGCGCGCTGCGCCGCGCCTCCTCTGGCCGGGTTGCGCCGCCGCGCGCCGCGATGTGCCGAAGCCTCGGGCGCGTCGCCGCCGCTCGGGCGCGCCACCGCGGCGCCACTTTCGGCGTTGCGCCGCCGCCATGGATCCCGCCGCGCGGTGCTGCCGCCGCGCCGCGGCGCGCGGCCGGCTCCGGCGTCGCCGGTTGCGGGCTACCGCCACCGACTCCGCCGCTTCGCCGCGCGGCTGAGCCGCCACGCCAACCGGGCGTCGCGACGGCCGCGCGATCGGGCGTCGCGCCGAGCCATGTCGGCCTCGGGCTCGAGCCGCGCCATCTGCGTCGGCGCGGCGCCGAGCCGTCTTGGCGTCGGGCTTGGGGCGCGGCACGCGCGCCACCTCGGATCGCGGCCGGCCGCCGTGCTTCCGGGCCTCGCCGAGCCGCGCGCCTTGCCGGCCGCTTAGGGCCGCGCGCCGTGCCGGAAACAGGCGTCGACTTCACCGGGTTCTACACCGGCGGCGACGGGTTCAATGTATGCGCTGCGTGTTTTACTGTTTCTCACAGAGGGCCATACCTGGTTCGTCTCTGTTTTTTCACTTGTGAATGTATGCGCTGCGTGTTGCTCGATTTGGAGAGAAGCGTGCTGATAACGTGTTAAAGTAGATTGTGGAACAACAAGTGTTGAGAGACAAGAGTATGAACTGTTTATTCATTCATTCATTAGTCTTTCTGATTTTGTACAAGATGATTTATAGATGTTCAAAGGGTGGCATAATAGATGCCTGTTTGGAGAAGATATCTATACAAAGAGGCATCTGTACATTGGGCATTAACTGGTTTGTAACAAAGGCGACGGGCGTACCACTCGCGAACAGCGAGGCCACCTCGGTCTGTCCCCCGTAGGATACCAACAGATATCCTCGCCACGCGTGCTAATCCCAAGACTAGTGGCGCAACATGCATGGGTTTTCGCGTTGAGGAGCAGTCGAGCGAGTAGACGGGGGTGATGGGAGTTGTCGCGAAGGAGAGAGACAGAGACAGGAGAGAGCAGACTGTTGATGCAGAGGTAGCAAAGCCTGGCCGGCAGACTGCAGACAAAACGGATGGAGCAGTGGAGAGAGACAGACGCAGTCCTTGACAAGACACGGGCTCTCGCCGATCATCCGCGGCGTGGGCCCCACTCGCACCTGCCGCACACAAACCGGCCTGGCTGGCACGGCCGTACGTACGTCGGCGTAGAGATGGGCACCGGGCCGTCACGGCTCGGATCCATCGTGCTTGGATTGTTTCGTGCTGTGCCCGGCTCGACTCTGTTGATCTACCGTATTGTATCATACTGTGTCGATCCGTCTTTGGCTAAACTTAAGCACCACATAAAGGTGGTGATCATTTGGGCTTATTTTTTGTAGTTTATGGCTGAAAACACTGTAGTTAGTTGAAAAAAACACTGTAGCTGACAATGTCTTATTTAGGATAATTAAATTTTAAATAATTAAAAATATATAAAAAAATATGTTAGCCCATTACATATAATACAAACAAATACGGGAAAAAAAGAACAGGCAAAAAAGCTCAACAAAAAGCCAAAAGTTCAGAAAAAGACGAAATTTATGAATAGTGAAAAATAAGCCAGAAGCTAAAACCTGAAGCCCAACCGATCACCCCCAAAATCGTGTTTCTTTGATATTTTAAAATATTTTGATATTTTACGGCGTACGTGTGTTGACGTAGAGGTGGGCATGGGCCGTCACGCCCCAGTCCACCGTGCTTTGAACCATTTCATACCGTGCCGACTCAGCTCAATCAAAACTGACGTGCCGTGTCGTGCATGTTGGTCCGCCTCGTCTCTAGCTAGGCCTAAGCACTGCACAAAAACCGTTGTGCCGATTTTCGTGTCATGCCAGCCCAAGCCTAGTCCAAAGTATTTATACACAACGAAGACAGCGGCGACGATAGTGGCCGCGGCTGCCATCTTCCTTTCTCTCGTAACTGCCTCGTTAAAAACAAGTAAAAATTGAATTAATTACATAAAAATATGAATACGTAATGACGTAAATATTCGGAGAAAAGTAAAATTTGTTTGATATTTTAAAAATACAATGTTACTACCTCGTTAAAAAACTTACGCCTCAGAGTGGGGTTCCCCGAGTAAGGAAATAGTATAGTAACAATATATATGCATACTAACTATAACAACATATGTACATAGTATCTATTTATCATGTCTAGATAATTCATACGTTCAAGGTTAGCGTACGCCTGTACGATTTCAGGATTATCCAGCTGATGTCGTTACCGCTCTTTAGCAAATTCCTAATCTTTGACGCATGTGATTGTCTCCACCATCCTAAGCGTGAGGCGATGATCTCCGTGTCGTGCCAGTTCGTCCAACGGGCCTGCATTCAAAGTCTGACCTAGCCCGCGCACATGGTATACCTGTACCGTACTTGGACCGTGCCGAGTTAACCAGACCTCAGGCAGGCACGGATAAACCCGCGACGGCGCATGCATGCACGCTGGCAATCGCATTGCCGTCCGTCCCAGCTATTCCGTCTTCCCACGATTGCGCGCGCAGCGGCATAGCATCGGAGCAATCGTCTACAAGTGGTCGCTCGTCCGAATGGGAATCGATGCCATGCCACACTCCATTGCTTTCGACCGGGATTCTATATGTTTGCTACTTGCATGGTTCGGATCAACACACGAATTTTACTGGAATCTCGCAGAAGACGACGCAACTCCTTAGGAAATCAGAAGAACGTTCCAAATGGGGCCCTCGTAGCCACCCTGTGATGAACCCCGGCAACACCAAATCAAACCGGTTCAACTTGCTACGGTCATCGCGTCGCACGGTACGATACTCACGGATCGGCGGGGCTCCCAGCCAATCGGTACACGGCTTTTGTCCATGCCACTTCCTTGCGCCAACCTGCTTGTACGTCTACGATCTGTCGTGGGTTTTGCCAGCTCGCTCGCCGAACACAGCACACATCACGAGACGCTCGCCTGCTCGCCTGTACGTCTTCTCTTCCTTCCCTTTTGATCTCCTCAAGGATAGGACGGATGACAGCGACCTTGCTGGGGTTCAACTTGTGGCATCCAACACGAGCCCCGTTCGTTCAGAAGACACATTCGCTAGCTGAACGCACGCAAAATTGTCCAGCTTCCGGTTTTGACACACGGCGAAGTTGGCGACGCGCCCTCGTCGGCCGGCGTTCGCCGCCATCCCCAGGTGTGTCCCGGAACGTGGCTTTCCTGCCTTGCTTTCACTCTCTCACGACGACCCGAAACCAAACCACAAAGCGAACCAGATCGGTAGATCGGTTGGGATGCAAGCCGCCGCGGGTGGTCGCATCCGCGCCATTGTTGGCCGGCCTACGAGGTCGGCCACATCGCGTTTCACACCAGAAACCCCTAATAATAGCCAAAGCATGCAAGCAATCAGGCAGCAACGTACGCACGCAGAGAGTACCGGTAGATTGATAGGCAAACCATGGTCCATCATAGATTGATAGGCAGTACTAGCAGTTTGCTCCACAGGGTGACAAACTGGATAGGGGTTCTTGATCTGTGTCAAGGCACGGCAAAAGCGACAGAGTGAGTACCGGTACATAAGTTTTTAAGGAACAGACAGCTGCGAATACTAGGGCGTGTCACACGAAGGACCAGTTCACAAACATGAAGGCGAGGCAGTGCGGAGTGTCGTCGTTGCTCAGGACCTTCCATGCCACCGCCTGCTCGAACGACACAGGCCGCCCCATGCTCGACACGCAGACGCCACCAGGGAGGTATGCGAAACCCTGGTGAGGAAGAGTTCCGTATTGTTACTACCATCAGAAACGGCTGGCACGAACTGGACCTAGGAAGTCGCCATTAAGAACGGTGGTGGCTACGTACCTGCTGCATAATCTTGGGGAACTCAGAGCACAGAGCCTTCCGGCCATCATCGTCAAGGATCTTCTCAAGTGAAATGTCCTGGAGAGCAATCAGCGTTGTCTCCAGCATGTCGAGGCCGGCTTGATTGGCAAAGGTGAATACAGGTGCAGCCTAAAATTGTAGTTTACACAAAGTTTTCATTAGGCCCAGGAAACACCAATGTAAGTATGAATGACAGCATGAGCAATCACACTACTGACCTTCAGGGAACAGCACATGATTGAATCTGAGTGTTGCCACAGTGCTTTCAAGGAGGAATCCGTGCTTTCGGAGTCTGTGTGAAGGAGTTCCGCTCCAGTATGAAACCTGAAATTCAATGCGACCAAATTACTACATTGCAAAACTGAAACAAAGCAATCCTATTAACAACGATAAAACTGATGAATGAATTAATGCTGTCACTTATCTAAATGTGCTATTCCAGAATTAGCATGGTTGTGCTAGTAAGACAAACGAAGAAATGCCAACCAGAACAAAGACAGCATTACCTGTAGCTCCTGCCAATCCACCTTGCAAGTGTATGAGCCTCAGGAGATCCTAGAGGGTTCTTCATTTCAATCTGTCCACCGAGACGGGAAGGAGCTATTGCCATGGCCACTCTCTGCACCGATGCCACCACAGTTCTGACATACTGCCTGGCCATTGCTGCAACACTTTCTCGAAGGTGATTTTCGTATGAAAACTGGAAAGCAATGGTCAGGACGGATCTTGTGTTGCAGGTGCTGGATGTATCATTGGAAGCACGTGTAGTCCCACCAGATCCAACCTCAAGAGTAGATGCTAGGTCAAGTGTACGTGTTGCAGATGGTGCATCCTGCAGTTCAGTGGATAATACCAAGCCATTGTTAGTTTAGACAATGCGAAAGACCGATGCTACCAGAGCAAAAGCAATTAAACTAACCGTCTTCGCATCCAGTGGTATCACACGGAAGCCCGAGGGTAATAGTGGTGCATCATCAGCGAAAGATTCATCAATGGGTGCAAAGACAAGCTGTGCACATGCACCTGCAGCATTCTCATCAACGCCGCTACATAACTGCCATAGAAGATACTACGCTGTCAGGCCAATGCAACAAATAAAATGATAAATGTGCAAACTAATGCTGTCTTAAAACATACCTGCAGAAGATACATATCTCTTGATAGAACAGCTTCATCATGGCAGAGACTGTGTCCCTCGAGCCTAATAACCTCTAAGAACTGCAATTTAAAAAGTTAATTTGATGAACAAAGATTGGTCGATAATTAGTACAAGGCAATTATAAGAACTTAAGCTAGCTTGAATTACCTCTTCATGCTCTAAGGTGTGTGCAAGTGGCAATATAACCTGGCTGCCCATAAACCCACTAGCTCGCAGACCAGGAACTGCATATGGACTAGCCCTCAAAGCAGCAGCAGAGTAAGCATCGATGCCAGGATCAGCCCATTCAGAGCGGTGCTCCCTCAGAAATCGCACTAGTAGAGCCGGTGGTACATTCTACATCATGAAAACAAGTTTACCCAGTCTTAATTATGGTCAGGTCACATAAAAATCAGCAATTCATCTAGTTATGTTTAATAAAAACATAGATGGCCTATGAGTAAAAACCTGTAGCAGCATTGATGCCTTTGCACATAAGATGCCACCTCCGATCGCAGAAAACAGTTGGGAGGAGTTGACATGCGATCCAACAAGTTTGTTTGGCGATGAGTTGATAGCAATTGTAACATCCTCAGCACCGTCGCTGCTCATCAGTGACCAACCATCATCCGGAAATCCATTAACAGCATCATTAAAGCCTCTGCAAATTATGTTGAGGACCTTAGTCATGGCATGCACTAGGAGTAGGACTCGATACGAATTGCAGAACTGTGAATGCATGTAGGAACAGAGGAGCATTGCTACAAACCTGCTCAGCCTCTGACTAAATGTTCTTAGAACTGCTGGCTGGTGTCCCCCTCCATAGGGCATTTCCCCACTTGATTCATGCGCAATTTGCCTAATGTGACGCAGTGCCTGTAAAAAATGAATCAGCACTTGTCACTCTTTATCATTGATATATTAGTGGCACAAGAACAATCGAATGCTTAGTGCAAATGAAATCTTAAGGCAAATGAAATGGTAAAACATACCGCAATAGTCATCTTCTGTGCAATAATCTTTGGAGATTCATAAAGTGGTCTAAGGACCTCAGGCACACTCCAAGCCTGCAATAAGGCAGGATTGCTAAGATGCATGTACAAAAATATGCAAGTTTACAAATTTGATCAACTATCCAAAAAGGGACTGGAAAACATTGTTTATGCTTACATCCAAATCAACATGATCCACAATGTGAATCATGGAACCACCCCCCTCACAAGGGCGGATTAAATAGCCACTAGGAAGCACCTCGGCTCTGACAAAATTTGGAGTGTTAGGTCCTGATGGACCACCAGTGGATTGAGTCAATGATCTCTCACAGATCTACAGAACAAAGCAGTGAACAATAGTTACCAACTGTGAGCACAAACAATATTCAGAGGAGGCAATCAAGTCTCATTTAATACAACACTGCAAATAATACACTGGAAAGTCACAAGAAAGCTGTTTGATCCAAACATAGCAAGATCAACAGAAAAATTGACAACAGAAAACTGGCAGAACCAACATAAATGACAGCATCATAACAAGAAAACAAACGCAGCAATACCACAAGACTGCCATCTTCAAGACCACTGGTGTAACGGAGTGTCCAAAATTCACGCGGTGCCGCCAAAGTTGTTGGTGCATAAGTCTAAAGAATCGGAAGAAAGTAACAATCATGTTACAGGCAACAAAGAAAACAGTATCCAAGTAAAGGCTAACTACAACTTTGCAAGATGATGCATACCTGCATGTACATAAGCTCAATAGTTCCACCATTACCCGTAGGAATAACATGGAGCACATCCACACACCGGCAGTCGCGGTACCAAGAGGGGCGATCCTTGAGGATCTCAGCGACCTATGGAGTAGTCTATTAGGAAATGTCTGCTGGATGGAAACATAAAGCTCTGTGATGATGAACAACAACACACCTTTGTGGGCTCAAGGCTCACAAGGCCGCAAGCTCGTGCTGCTACACCACTACAATTGTGTGAAACAGCAATGATTCCAATGGAATCCGGACCAGGCTGTAAGGAAATTCCCACTTTAATTAATTGGCCAAAAAAGGAATTGAAACAATCAACGCGTCCAAATTCTGCCTTTTAATAACTACGTTACCTTCATCCCAACCATCTGCACCCAATCAACAGCAGTTCCCGTTGCCTTGGACAGGAACTCTGCCAAGGTCTCCTCAGCAATAGCGAGTAGACTGCAACAAACAAAATGAATTCCATCAAAATTATACAGATTAACAAGCAAGTGTGCGCATGCGTGCACGCATGAAAATGGTATTAGAAAAGTGAAGGCCACTAGTACTGCAATTACCCAGCTGGGTTGTTCGCGTCCCTTTGCGGACACGGAGCTGCTGGGTTTTGCTGTTGGTGGTGCTGACCACTAGTAACCACAGACTCACAGCTCGTGTCTGTAGTCGCTACAGAAGGCTGCAAACATCATAACACAGGACATTAGAAGCAGGAACCAGCAAGATGAACAGCAGAATCTACATAAATCCAACACAAACTGGAATTTGTTTCTAGAAGATGCTAGGAGCATTCAGCTCATTAGCTATATAGTTTTGTAGTTTTATATCAGCAGCTAAGCACATGACAGTATCCAATGGTTCTCAAATTATCTCTAAAATAGTCTATGCTAACGTTCACTAAGTGAGTAATATGTGATGGGATTAACGGAGATGAATCTCACATTATGAATCTGCTGCCGCATGTACCCGTTCTCGTAGACGAGACGGGACACCTGCTTCTGCAGCCTGTCATTCTCCTCCATCAACAGCTTGTTCATCGCAGTCAGCTTCCGGTTCACAGTTTGCAGGCGAGAAGCCTCCTTCCGTTGCTTCTCGCGGCATCTAGTAATCAGGCAATCACAAGGATCATCAAACGCCAGCCACATTAAAACAAGAGTTACAAAATGTCACTTGCACATGAAGAAAACCGAGACAGCGATCGCTAATGCACAAGATTCCTGTGCTATTGCTAACATTGGCGTATCACATCCCAGGTGAGCACCAAGTGTATTACGTAAAGGCATTCCAGCTACACATTGTTATGGCATGAAAGCAACTAATGACTAATAACTCATGCATGTTAATTATTGTTCCAGCTGAAAATGATGTTCACTGCTACTTTTAAATCCGGTATAAATCTGAACACTGTGTTGGGTAAGGGATTCTTGGTTAGATCCCCTTACATGGTATTAGTAAGATGTAACAGTATCATCGCCAAGAACAAGATCTTGCAAAAGATTACTCATCCTGTCTGAATGTAAAGATAGGTCCCTAAAAGGAAGAACAGAACAGGAGAGAGAATCACACCAGTTTATAAGGGTTTACTAAACGCAAACCAGCGTAAAGAATCCAGGATATGAAACCAGCAAAAAAAGACGCATCCGCTCCTCCCCCACAACGCCATAAATGGCAAAAATCTCAAGAAAGGCATTTAGAGCAACACACAAACACTCGATTTTGCGTATTGACAAGGATCAATTACAAAACCGGAGCTCTTTTTTTTGTTGACAAATCGAGCCAAAACCAAAGTCAAATTTGGGTATGACATAACTACTAGGCGCCTGCTTCCACAAACTAAACCAAACATATCCCAGAAACTGACGAAAAACAGACCGAATGAGACTCCCTAAAAATCAAAAGGTAAGAAACAAAACCAGATTTTTAGCCGCTGGGACTTCAAAATCCCAAGAGACGCCCCCGAAAAAGGCCAAATTTTAGCCGCAAGAACCCCATGACGAACCAAAGCGTCCAGTGAGCGTCAGATCGAGAGGCATAGCAGCAATATATGACGAACCTGCGGTTCTGGAACCAGACCTTCATTTGCTTGGGCTCGATGTTGCTGAGTATGGGGCACTCCCTGATGAGCTGCTGGCGGCGCAGCGAGCTGGGCTTGGGGCACTCGCTGTAGACCCGCTCGAGCGCCTCCACCTGCTCCGGGGTGTAGCGCACGTACTTGCCCGTGTCCACCTGCGGCGCCCCACCGCCGCCAGGCGACGACCTGTCCTTGCCCCCGTGCACCGCCGTCACCATCGCCGCCGCCATCTCGACCCTGCTACCAGGTCCACCGCCGACCGAGTCGTAAGAAGAGGGGGAGCCACGGCCACGGGCGCCGCCAAGTCATGGCCTCAGGGCGAGATCGCAGCCGCCGGACGCCATGGTGGTGGTGGTGATTTCTTGGGAGAGTTGTTGCGCAGGCGAGCTGAGGAAGGAGAGGAAAGCGAAAAGGCAGCAGTGAGAGAGGGCAGGAGGGGAAAGCAGAGAGCTCCGTGCTCTTGTAGCACGACGCTTACTGCTAGCCGTGTAGTGTGAAGATACGAGGGAGTAAATATAGAGAGGGGTGTTTTGGTAATATGAGTTTCCTGTTTCTTTCATTTTTTTTGGTTTAGGCAAAAGTGAGTGAAATCTGTTGCGATCAGGGAGGTGCTTTTTTATGGGGAAAAAACATATCTTTGTCATTTGCCGAAGGATAAGACCATTTCACACTATTATTATTGTATGTCAGAAAATTGATCCTCAATTATAAAATTAAATATTTAACATCATCATCATTATCTGAGTTCAAAAATTAACCCTCAACTATAAAATTAGATATTTAACATCCCCAACTCTTAAAACGGGCAAATCACCCCTCACCCTAGAATATCATGGTTTTGGTTGACTAGGCACTTGCGTATCAAAATCCCGATGATCTCAAAGGCACATGTCTGTGGTATCATTTATTCATCTCCTCCAATTCGTCGTCTCTCTCCCTCTCTTTATGTGCAACAACGCCGACATTAGCTCCACCGAAGATGAGATCTTGGCCACAACTTCGTGGGCGAGACGTTGCTCCCGATGCGGCACAGGCCCTTCACGACGGTGTGGGGGAACGCTCTAGATGTGCTTGTGGCAAACCTCCTCAACACCCATGGCAAGCGCCCAAACACGCCATGGTCGCACCCAGGCTAAGTCGCTACTATGGCGTGTCGTGTTCAGGCTGCTGGTGCTCATGAGCTTCGGCTCGTCATCTCGATGATCCAGTCTTGGCACTTGCGCTGCATAGCCTTGGATGATACACATGACAGTGTAGCTTTATGAGGAGATGTAAGCCAAGATACGTACGTAAGCACCATTTGCACAGGCTCGAATTCTCATGCATCTTCTAACTTGAGAGATTCTTGCTTCTCATTTGTACAAGGAAGTGAGTGCTAAGGAGGAGATTGAGGAAGACGACCTGCCCGCACTTTGTCCTGATGAAAGGGCTCCGCCTGTACGCACCAGCACAATTCGTCCTGCCCTCCATGCTCTTCGGTGAGGTTCTCGATCGATGGCTACATGATTCTGCATGCCTAAGAGCAAACAGCTCAACTTATGGATCATTGTGATAATATAGTGTGGACTGTGGTGCAGGAATTCCACCTAGAGCGGTTCTTGGTCGACGATAAGGGCTGTGAGTGGACATCATTAGGAGGAAGGAGATGATGTGGCAGACGCGGCATCCATGCCAGCAAAATCTGAACACATAGGTGCCACATGAGCCAATACCATGGTGATTTCGGGTGAAGAGGGTGTTTTACCCGGTTTCAGAGTTTAGGGTTAGTTTTTAGACTCAGGTAAAAGTTGAGAAGGGCAAAATAGACTTATTCCTTTGCAGAATTATAAATGGTTGATGGGCAAGTTGTCTCCTCAAATTTGCTGCCCTAAATTTGACAGGTAATGTTCTGCTAAGGATTTGCGTAGCGAGGCTCACTAGCCTTCAACTCTTTTGCACCCCATTGCCTTTACTTGCCCTGCATCTGAAACCTCCTAAATGTATTATCTTAGAGCGACGATTGCTTCATCGCCAATTTGAAGGGAAACAAGGGAGGCAAGACAGATAAAAGAAGAATCATGGCGCGATGGTAATGATGTTACTTGTTGCCTATTTATAAACGATGATTGGCAATAGTAGAGACAATGGCTATGCGAAGGAGGCTCTGGGCGATAGAAGAAGGGTGGCAAGGCGAAGGGGGTGAGGTAGCTACGCGGCAACGTACGTAGCTGCTGCAGGTTAGATAAGAACAGAAAAGAAGAGAGGTTAACTATGTATTTCAATTTGTAGTTTTGTGTTTGTTCCCACGTATATATCGATTTAGTGCATATAATTTAGCGGCAGCTCAGATGATCTCGTTCATCTCTGCCCACAAAGCTTGTTTCTCTAGATACCAAACCATACATGCTGGGTTTTGATTTATGACATTCCTGCTAGGAACCTCCACCCATGGTTTTGTGAGGTTCAATGGACCTTGTTCTCTCCTTTGGAGGAGTCATTTTAATCCATTTCCAGGGCTTGTTGGGAGCTGTGTGTGTGTGTGTTGGTGGCGTTATGCTTTTCATGGCGTGCACATGCCCCTTGCAGAAGCATGCATGCTCTTGTGGTGGGTAAATGGTAGCAAGGGCCCCCACAGTGCCGGGCTTTTGGAGTGAACGGAAACACAAAAACACACACACACACACACACACACACACCATCGATCTGGGCCATAAAGCTGTACCCATTGCTAATTTTGATGCATCGTTTGCCCATATACTTGTGTTTGGTTTGCTGAATATGGACGGCCGGATTCTAGCTTCACCGTATATTACGAAAAATTCAGGTGTTTAGTTGGACGAATTTATTGTGGAAACCTGGATCCGCTCGTCCCCGCATATAGTCTCATCCGGAACTGGGAGTGAAGGTCATTTCGACCGAATCTGCCCGTCCAGGACCGAGGGAGTCGAGCAAGACCTTCATACAGCCTCGCCTACCAATCACATACTCATTCAGCCTGTATCCACAGATACATTGAACCAAACACTCTTCTTTTTCAAAATAAGGCTCTCCTCATCCAGCTTCCACTCATTCAGGATATACGATCCCACTACCCAAAAGCAACCAAACACACCCAAGCTCCTGAGTTTTGCTCACTGGACACGCTGTGGAATCAGCTAACTACGGATGAGTTTGCGTCCAATGCTGATCTACTTCTTAGGTCTCGTTTGAGACACGGGTTTCCATAGAACTGCGTACCACAAGGAGGCCTAAATTTTGTTTCTTTTAAATAAAACATTGCGCTGTAGCTAGTGAGGAGTAATTATCCTGTGTAATGCTTGAGTTGAAGTTGAACATGGCGAGCTGTTATTCGAAAGGCACATAAATTTGGTGGGGCATTTTTTTTAACAGAACTGATGAGCCAAACCATGGCAAGCAATGATGAAAGGCTTTTGGATTTCACATTGACTGTTGCTCTAGCCTGCTCTTAAAAACCCAAACAGTTAGCAGCATCGCCCCCTGCTTTAACAGATCTTTGGAAACAGTAGTAAAGTGAAATAAAACACTGCTACAAAACAAGCAAGCAAACAGTAATCAGCTCATGAGAGAGAGAGAGAAAGGGGGGTGTGTGGCTTTGACTGTATAAGCTGTTCATATATACTGTGTACTGATCCGATTCCATTGGAGCATGTGACTATGCGAGCGCGCTCACTGCACGTATGCCTGTGTGTGATACCCTCATCTATGTGCACAACTGTGTTAGCTGATCGATACAAGTGAACCTGTGCAGGGTTAGTTAATTCAAAACCAATGAAAAATAGTTTAACTTTTGACAATGTTTATACATGTTTCTTTCGCCAACACCGTCAGAGTCTCAAATGGCAGTTAAACTTACACACAAGAGATGTTCTAGAAATGATATATACATCAATGCTACACAACTACAATAGTGACAAAAAGCCTTTCGCATGTTCATGACCAATTTAAAATGTATAAACACTACTATAAAAAAATCTAATATTAAACGTCATATCAGAGATGGTTCCCGAAACCGTCAGTGAAAATATAATATCACAGACGGTTCGAATTAAAACCATCTATAATGTCAATTATCACAAACAACTTTTAAATAGAATTGTCTGTGTTTTGTCTTTTGTCATATGAACTATAAAAGTTATTGATCGATCAGTTAGAACAAACAAGTATGACCAGTCACTTTTACAAAAGACAAATTCAAGTCAAATTTATTACAAAAGTTAAAAAAAAAAGATTCCCGGATCTTGATCTTCTAGGCTTCATATACTTCCTCTTCTACTTTTGGAGTCGGAGGATCAGCGGTTGATTTCTCGAATGTCGTGAAGGTTGTACTTGCCCTCTCCACTTCCTCCTCTAGCCTAGGCAAATCATTAGCATGGTCCATAATTTCAAAGAGGATACCAAGATATGCTTCCTCAGAATCAGCTGCTTCTACTTGATCAGCAAGGTTATTCATGTGTCTCTCCACTGCCGCAAAAGCTTCTTCCGCTTTGCGCACATTGAAGAGAAGAATGAGGCTGAGGACGGTTTCCCTTTCTTGAGCGGCAAGGAGATACCTCTGTCGACGACGGATGATGAGGTTCAGCTGAAAGATGGAAATGACTCGAGTAAGGAGAGCAAAGCACGAGCGGAGGAGCTGCTCCAAATGTAAGTTGTTGGCTGCCTGTGTAAGGTTACAGCCGAACAATTCATAATGGATAGATGAGAGGAAGGAGATCAAAAGAATATTAGATGCCATTATTGAGAAATCTGGTGAAGAAGATGAGGGAGATGACAGTTTAGAAGAGATTGAGTTTGTAGTATCAAGGAATTGTACACTGCGCTACACATAAAGCCAACTGTGTGGAAGTTTAGTCGCTTGCATCGGAATATTAACATGCGGGAGTAGGGCGCGCATTTTTAAGCATTATCACAGACTGTTCGTATTCCAAACTGTCTCTGATTGCATTATCATAGATGATTCGTATAAAAAATCGTCTCTAATATGTGCATTATCACAGATGGTTCGTATAACAAACCGTCTCTGATAATGCCACGACACTGATCCGTGGCATCTCCCCCAGGATTCTGATCTCACCCGTCTATTCTCTCTACATTGAATGGCAGGCACCGGTTCCTCCCACCTCTCACCCCTTATTAATTACTCCTCTCACTTTTCCCTAATTTCACTCTAAGATCCGTGAGTTCTACCGGCTGCTCCTAGTTCATCCACTCCTAACTTGTTCCTCTACAACGCCGATTACCACCATGAGCTAGTGCCTCCATTGTAACACCACGGTCCACTACACAAGACACTCTTGTAGTAAGTATCGTAAGAGTGTCTTATGTAGTGTCACCATCGTGACACAAAGGTGACGCTACCGCCACCTCTTTTTTATTGCAAGGCATCGCGGAAGCAGCTGGCTACCAAGACGGTGCTCAAGTCAGCGTCAAAGACATTCAGCTCACGCGCTGCTAGAATCTCTCCTTCTATTATTTTGCCATGGGTTTGTAGGATTAAGAGATGCGTTCTTGCCATGTTTAAGAGTTGGGCTCGTAGGATTAGGAGATGTGTTCTTACCATTTTCTTGCTATGTTAGATGAGTAACCTGCTCGTTATCTTATGATGTTGTAATGGTGGATTCTAATGGAATGTGCTGCTGTTTTGCTGTTGTATTTGCTTGTTTTTAAAGGGCATAGCTAATATTTCTTGAGACTAATCAAAAACTAAAATAATTTTAGATATAAAATGAACTATCACAGACGATTTTGTGGTATAAACTGTCTATGAAGAACTATCATAGATGGTTCTAAATTACAATCGTCTGTGATACTCACCTATCACAGACGATTGGTGGCTAGAACCGTCTATGATATTAGAGTATCATAGACGGTTTTTAATTCTACCCGTCTGTGATGTTAGAGTATCACAGATGGTTCTAGTAACAAACCGTCCGTGTTGTATTTATCACAGACAGCTCATAAACCATCTATGATAACCTCCAATTATCACTGATAATCTTTGATTATCACTGGCTTATAAATTCAGACCGTTCGAAAAACCATCTATGATGACAGTTTCAAACTATCTGTGAAGACTTTTTTTTGTAGCAGTGAAACTTACAATGATTCCTATGAGAAATGAACTGTTTTTATATGAACTCAAAACCGATTTGAAACATAACAGTAGCATTCTAGATTGAACAAAGTTTTTTTAAAAAATGTTGGCTAGCTTGGCCCAATGCTTACACCGGCAAAAATTTGCATTGCAACAAGAGAATCTTGTTCGCCGGAGAAAACAGAACAGTAGAATTTTGCTGCCGGGAGTTCAATTTTTTTCCGGCGGGAGACCAGGAGATGGCAAGAGAGGAATCGCATCACTTTAGCTCGTTTCATGCATGCTCCCTTCCATCGCTCTTGCCTCCTGTATCCCATTCAGTGCATGGATGAGCTGCAAGCCTAGCTGCAAGAGTTCATCCGGCGCCCATAGATGTATCACAGATTTATAGCTAGGCATCTGTTCTTCCAGTGCTATATAAATAGATAGGGTTCGTACTGGGTTCATTTTTTTTGTAGGTTGTGTTGCTGCATGGTAATTGGTGGCCACCTAACTAGGTATCGATCTCATATTCTCATGTTACAAAACTATTGATCCTTGTTTTCATGATTTACGCCACATTCAGTTTAGCTTGAACTTTTAGTTTATTTTTTATTATTCATAAATTTTGTTTTTCTGAACTTCTGGCTTTTTTAGTTTTTTTGCCGGTTCTTTTTTTCACGTATTCATTTTGCGTGATGAGCTAACATATTTTTCTATTTTTATTTTTTTAAATTTAATTACGTCAAATAAACCACATTTAGCTACAGTGTAATTTCAGTCATAAGTCACTATCTTTCAGCCTAACCGAGCGAGGCCTTAAATGTGCTCGATGAATGATCAAACCTGTTGATAAGGTCTTGTTCATTTCAGGTTGAATTTCTGATTTTGGCTTATTTTTATTATTTATAAAGTTTGTCTTTCTATGACTTTTTTTGCTTTTTTGAGTTTTTTGCTGGTTCTTTTTTCCTGTATTCGTTTGCATTGCCCGTGAGGCCGTGATGGGTTAACCTGTTTTTTTTTTCTATTTTTAAATTTAGTTACGCCAAATAAGCCACTATCAGCTATAGTGTAATTTCAGTCGGCTACAATATAATTTCAGCCATAGGCCAATTTATTTCAGCCCAATCAAGCGGCAACAAAATTTGAGGCCATGTGCTGCTTACATATAATCCCACCCTTTTTTATCATGTGTTGTTAGATCATGACCATGTTAACTATAATTGCATCATGGGGAGGAATTGACAGGATATATAGCGGATGTCGGAGACATTTTGTTGTCACGCGTACGTGAGTGCTTTTAGTGGTTAAAGCGGGTGCCTACGCTCTGTGAGACCTTTACGTCTCTGTCTTGTCTTAAACGTATGCATTGAACGCACCCACATGGGTGTGTGTACGTACGTGCGTGAGTACATCTTTATTGTGCTCACTTCAAAAAAAAAGAACATGTATGCGTGTTATCGCATATGAGAAATGCTCTCTGGTTCCTATGACAATAAAATTATTTTCTATGAAATGCATGCAAAATTATCGTAAAATTCCAATGTTTATGGATTTACTTCTCCCCCTCGCTCACACATGTTATGGGTGCACCTTAGATGAATTTCTTTAATAATACTTTTTAATTTATATTACAAAAATGCTAGAATAAAAATCACAAAACATACCGCTGTCGTCATTTGAAATGGTGATCGCATGTTGTTGCTGTTCAAAACGGTGATAAGATGATGTGGATCCTGCCTGGCTCCGCAGTGGCACGAAGCAGGTCTCTATCACCGTTTCTCACTGTTTGAAATGGCAATAGAGACATTGTTGATGTTTGAAATGATGATAGAGACTATTTTCCTTTCTATTTGTTTAAGTATTTTACATGGTTTGGACGATTATAATGTTCGTCTATTAGATATAATTTGGACTATCGGAGACACATGTTAGAAGCATGACCATATGGTAGGTACAGGAAATTAGAATTTTTGGTACGGATAATATATTTTTTATTCAAAATTACAGAAAATATACCCGCGGAATTTTTTTTACAAAAATAGGCTCAAGTCGCCCAATAAGAGGGTGACTGGAGCCTATCGCCCAACCAGGGGCCGATAGAGTTCCTGTCGCTCTCCCATTGGGCGACTGCATCCAGTCGCCCTCCCATTGGGCGACTGCATCCAGTCGCCCTCCCATTGGGCCACTTTCATGCAGTCACCCAATGGTTGGGCGACTGCACTCAGGGGCCGACAAAAACCGTATGTACCGATCGTTTTATATACCGATGCAATATAAACAACTAGTCTGAAAAGATAAAATAGCAAAGTTCTGTATGGCTTATATATACTCATTTGAAAGGTTTCGACGAGATCTACAACTTTTCAGTTGAAGCAAAATCCAAATTCCGAAAGAAAGACCAAGAAAAAGGGCAAAAACAGAAACCAAAAACTTACGACGCAGGTTTAGATCCAAAGATGGCCGATTTTCGAGGTCTTGGAGGGCAACTAGTGCAAGCGGATCATTTTTATTGGATCGGGCTCGTCGTTAGTTTTCCAACGAGTACAAGAACGTCGAAAACGGACACCGTATGCAAAAGTTATGCGCGTTTTACTGAAGGTGTGTCGGAAACAGACTGAAACTGCTATAACTTTTGATCCTGTGGCCGAAATTGCTCAAATATTTTTCTAGAGGCTGTTGGATGTATGAAGAATAGCTCCACCAATTTTCACTATTTTTGGCGAAGGTTTGATGCACTTTCCAAATTTCGGCAAACATGGACTCTTTCCTCTCTTTTTTTTCTCTTAGGGCCTGAGTGCAGTCGCCCAATCATTGGGCGACTTTCATATAGTCGCCCAATAGGAGGGCGACTGGATAAAAGTCGCCTAATGGTGCGGCGACTGCAATTAATCGCCCAACGGTTGGGCGATTTTCCAGTTGTCGCTGCTGGGTTGCGCGAAAGGCTCCAGTCGCCCAACCATTGGGCGACTGGAGCCTATTTTTGTAAAAAAAATTCCGCGGGTATATTTCTGTAATTTCGAATAAAAAATAGATTATCCGTACAAAAAATTCCAGGAAATTAGAACCATCAAAATTAGCTAGGTTTTTTTTTATTACGTGAACAATTGGACTGATATTTTGTAAGCTTCAATTTGAGGGAGAATAGAGAATGGAAGTTAAGATTTCAAACCCGACATAACACTTAATAATGAAGATGCGAATTACATAGCGTGCAGGGTTTGATTATGTGCATATGTTTGCCTTGCTACTTTTATGATATAAATGGCAATATGTACGAACCATGAACCCGAACTACAACTAAGATACATGTGTGTCTTTTGGGATCTAAAACACTTGGCGGATGAAAAACAAGTCAGGCTTACGTACATATGTCCTACTCCTCTTGCAGGCGCGAGCCTTTGCGTGAACCTCCTAGTACTTTGTTATAAGGTGTTTTTCAGGCCTGTCCTCATCCAAAATACTATTTGATGCAATAAGGGCATCAAGGACCATGTGTGCCTTAGGGGTGCAAATGGTATGGGTTAATCCCGACTGATCTGGTACCGAATCCAATCGGTAGCGAATACGGGAAGGTAATTTAGTATCTGGTACCGAATTAATTGGTACCAGATAGTTATTGCCAGATACGGTAGCGAAAACATGAGAGCTAAAATCCGACTGAACAACATCGGTAAATGATAAACCGGAAACTATTCGATAAGTAAGTTAGTACCTCAACCGGCCCAGCCTATCAATCAATCGGCCCAGCGCATCAATCATCATTGACACCAACCATCCCATTTTCGGTTGCTGATTGTTCCCAGCTTTCGACTGTCAATTATGTTCGATGGCTGATGACTTCTGACTTTTGACCTTCGACTATTTCCAATCACCTATGGCTTCCGGCTTCAACTACTGACTACATCCGATAGCTGATGGTTTCTGCCAATGGTTTCCAGCTTTCAACTATCAATCACTACCAAGTGCAGATGGCTTTCCGGCTTTTGAGGAGTCTTTTCCAACGATCACTTTCGATCACTTCAATACTAGACCCTGGCGTCCTGCCCTGTTAACAGTAAGGATTGTTTGCCTTTACAACATCGGAGTTCGCCTAAGTGAGCATGTGCTGCAGAGGGGTCCTTCCCGTTGGTCACTTTTGACCCCTTCAACATCTGATCTAGGTGTTCTACTCTGTCAGCCTCACCGCCCAAATTAAGTATGTCTACTACACTGATTCTGCTATTGTGTCATCAGATCAGTCATGCTAAACGTGAATCATGCACTTTTAACCACTTTAATTTTATGTCTAGTTTAATACCGACGAGGTTGAGCGGCACGGGTGGGCACGGCCAATGTAAAGGCTACGTTGTCAATGGCCCCATAGACCGACGAGGCTATAGATAATGCTAATGTCCACATCTACATCAATCATTCATCACATGCATGGAGAACGTGAAGCGAAGACTGAAGACAACGACTAATGCGTAGCTTAATCGGAGGTATTCTATGGGCTTACCCCCGGACATAATTAATCGAGAGACTTCTGAGGCTCTGGGAATCAAGAGAACACAACGCCTATGTCAGATCTGCTATACATAGCAGGCTATGGAGCGTATATACATGTTTTTCTCAAATAAAAGAATAAAATACATGTTTTCCCTATCTTTTTATATTTATCTATTTTTGTGTACCTTGGTACACTGGCACACCTGCACCTTACACCCCAAGGCAAGAAATCCCGAAAGCGATTTCTCGCATCAAACACATCAAACCCAACTGTAAGTCGTTCGTACAACCGATCAACTTTGTTATAATATTTTTATTGTATATTTTCTGAAGTACAATGAGTAGCCTACTGTTAGATTTGTTTATTGCATCATTATTTTTTTACTGTATTTGTCTCTTAATAAAATTTAAAATTAAAATATTGCCTACGTTTTCAACATAGATGATGGTTGGAGGAGACATATTAGACGGACAGGGTACAAGAGAAGAGAATCCTTCGTATATCTAGCACTGTAGCTTTTTTTCCTTCAAATTTGAATCCGAACTCCTGTTTTTACAAATTTAGCTCCTTCCTAAGCTCGACAGATGACACGTATAACCTGTCGTGCTATAACAGCTCGGTAGATCCTGTCGAGCCACTAGAGCTCAATAGCATCGGCAGTAGCTCAACAGGACGAGCTGCCGAGCATCTACGCATCAACAGGTTAATTAAGTCATGATGAGCACTAATTAAGCGTTATATTGCATGATCAACACTAATTAAGTCTGATTAGCAGTAATTAATCATTGTCGCGCCGGCGGGCTCGTCATGTTATCTTGTCGAGCTTAAAAAAAGAGCTCGGTTTATAAAAACGAACGCTTGACAATCAAATTTGGGAAAAAAATGACTACTGTGGCAGATATACGGAGGACTAAAAGAGGAGAAGCTAGGCAGGCTCATGGGAGGTGGTACTTGGGCTCGGAAGGTTGCCAAACGCGTAGCATTGGCCGTAGTAAGTATTTCTTCACCACAACCGATTCTTTTTTCTCTCTCCTCTAAATTAAATTAAAAACTTAGGAGCATTGACTGGTTTAACTTCGCTCTCTAGACGATTGCAACACCAAAGATAACACCAACCACATCTTACAAACCCTGAATTCCAGAACGACGATTGACACACGTAGGTACATACTATGCATAATCGCGATCGTTCAATCAGGAGCTCAATAGCCTAGCTAGCTGTATCGATCGATCCCTCTGGTTAGCTCCCTAGATAGTTACAGTTCTAGAAATCGGCATGCAGGTTGAAACCTTGAAAGGGAGGCTTTGCAAAGCACACGAAAAAGGATAGATATGCTCCATACTCGATCGTAGCCAGCCCAGCCGTATGAGCGCGGGCATCGGGGTCCGGGCGCGCAAAGATGTGCGTGCTCGATCGTCGTCAGGCTTTGCCGCGGCCGCAGCCGACACCGCCCGGCGCAGCGCACGCCAAGGCCCCCCCACGCCCACACCATATATGCTGATATGCATTTTTAGCGAGCTGTGCGACAGTGTGATATATACCATTACCAGCTGGTGATCAATGTGGCAAAAATGTTTGCTGGTTACTGATACAAAGTTCATATCTCTGAGGGGGGCCACTGTTCAGCTAGTAGTAGCAGCTTCTTGTGCATATACTATATAGTTTGCTCATATATATTCAAGGTTCCCCCACCGAGAGGGCCAGGGGAATATTTGGATTTGGATCATCATGGTCCCTTTTGGATATGAGTGTTCCTTTTCTTTTCTGTTTGGTTAATTTTGTGCCGATCTTCTGTGTATATGCATGCTGTTTGAATCTTGACAGCATCTTATGCATTGACATGGAAAAGGAAATTGTAATCGACTGGGTTTTGGATTGATAGAAGACTGTCTTACTTGTAATGCAGGCACGAGCTAGCTGCCCTAGTTTTGATCTCACTTTCATTTTTCATTTACGAGTTATGATCGATACAATTTTTTCTACAGCAGAAAAAACGGCCACATTCACCCCTAATCGAGAAGATGAGGAAGTACGTACTAAAGGAGCTAGTAGAACATGAAAGCTAGCTGTTAATTAACTAGCACCAACCCTTTTGCAGAGATTGTTGGGACATTTGGTCTTTGCATCCTCGCTAAAATGGTCAAAGAAAAGGCTCCCTATGTCTGACAAACTGGTCTGTATGTTGTTAGAAGCTACACATGCTGATATATTACCCACATAAACTAAGAATTCTTACTTAAAAAACCTTCATATTCCAAATCCAATGTGACTAAATTGGAACATATAGAAATGCAAAAGAATGTTACTACCACACTTAAAAAAACTAACACAACTAATAAAGTATATCATTTGGACCGACAAATTCTAAGAACAAACTAAAGAAACTTTTAGGGCCTCAAGTTCCATTAGAGAGAGTACTTAGTGGGGTACCTCAGATATGTTAGTTTTATTAGCACATTGCGTTGGGAGCACTGAGCCCTAGTGTTAGGGGGCAAAGCATGAATGAGCCAAGAAAAGTCTGCATCTTTTTCTTGGGCTTTGGTGATGTGCCTTGCATCCAAAGGGATGCCAATTCCACTAAGCCCCACAAATGCAGGCTTTAGCTCGTGATCACATATTGTGCCCGTGGAAAAGAGGATAAAAAGTTTTCGGCGGAAAATGTGTGTGGAAAGGTGAGAATTTTAGGTGTTAAGGAAACACTCATCGAAATATGATGTGTTCATGCCTGCTGATCATCATTTAAAAGAACATTTAATTTCCCCCAGTTTATATAGGTCGGTGAGCAGTTTATTCACCTTCGAAGATTGTGAGCCTTGGATTGATATTGACAACATTGCTCTAAATTAAACAGTAAATTCTTCAGATGAAGTTTCAGATTGTAAACAGGCATTTTTTTTTACTCTTTACTGCTTATTTGATCATGATGTTGTGCATCTGCACGGATATATATTAGACGTCCATGCTGAAACTCTACACGGTAAAAGTCATCATCCAGCTAGCAAGCTAGATAATTGAGCTATATATGTCGAAGCAGCATATAATAGATCTATTTGGGAAGAACTCCGTTTGTGCTAGCTTGTACACGGCATTAGTTAATAAAACTTCCACCAGACATTTCTCATACAAATACTACATATGTAGTTGCTGAATTGAATTTGGGCATCAATTACCACAATCATAGTTTAGCTTGTATATTTTCTATAGCGGATTTATATATCCAAGCTTGCATTAGGAGCGATGCAAAAGAAATAGTTAATTCAAGGCCAAAAAAAAATGTGATATTTTCAATCAGATTTCTCCCCAATAAAGAAAGTCTTGCAGTGTGCCATCTTTCACCTTTGACATCTGCAAAAGTTGGTGCATTCAGAAGCTCTTCCAAATGTTGCCATTTTTCTATAGATCAAGATCAGTTCTTGCATCACCATCACGCAGACACGCACGCAGAAAAGGATTTCTTGGAACAGAAACGATCGATGCATCAAAGACGAAATAATTCAGGGAAAAGTGCATCATGCCTTCATGCTCGTGTCTTTGTCGCTTCAGAGCTGCAGGCAGGGGGTTGCATAAAGGCTGACAGGATGCAAGATCTTTCATTAGATTAGCAATTGGATGAATGAAATAAATGGAGGCAATGCAGCGCAAATGTTCAATGCAATTAAGTGCTGCCCCTCTGCATGCTGGGTTAGCAAATGCGAAACTTGGTTGAGGCTTGAGAGGTATAGATATATATTGATCGACCTGACAGGTTCAACGCATTGAGTAGTTGGCCTGCTGCCTGCACTGCTCTACCGCTACTTTTGGTTGGTTGTTATTGCTAGCTTAAAGCATTGAATCATGCATGTACTACAATTAGGAGTTAATCATACTGAATATATGGAAGTTAATTCGATGGTCCAAACTATCTATAAAAGTTTAGGTTTGATTAATGATCTTGACCATGCAAGCCGTTCAGTAACTTCAGTTGAATTGCTTAGCCACTTATTGCTAGTCAAAAGGTAATCATATATACATATAGCTGAATAGAATGGAGTAGCTTAAGAACTTAGGTATAGAATAAACAAGATATGAACCAATCACTTAGTGTTTACATGATAAAAAAATGATGTGGTGGTTCGATGGTTAACTTTTTTTTCTTCGAGGAGTTCAGTGGTTAACATGTGGAGATCAAATTTGATTTATGGAAAGAGCACTGGATTAAGATATTGTAGGATCGGTATGGCGAGTTAGAAGGGTAAATGACTCTTTCAAAATTATTCTTTAAGTATCAACAACTCTACGCAACGAAAACATGGTTTACATGGTTTTAGATGGATTCAAAATGCCCTCAAGATCAAGACTCTAAAATCACCCATCTCTTGAGCAAAACTAGGCAATCATAAGAACTTTTCACATGAAGTGCCTAGATGGATAAGATCCGATCTCCAAGAGATATCTCCACTCCTTACACATCCTTAGCACCAAGAAAGATCAAGATGAGATAAAATCCAAATAAGAAAACCAAACAAATCAAAAGTACAAGGAGAAATCCATGGCACAACTCACTTGGATAAAATATAGATATTCATTTCACTTTGAGATAAATGTTTTACAACAATTCCCACATAGAGGATAAAGTTCTAAGCCTAGAGCACACATACAAAGCTTCCCACACAAGAAAACCCTAACATCTCTTTCTAAGCACACATAAGAGAGCTATCTCTCTCAACACATATAAGGGCTTATATAGTGGAGACTCCTCACCTCCCACCAAACCCTAACAACCAACCCACTTAGTAGATACAACCACCTACAAATGGGGAACATGGTAACTCATGTACAAATGTGTTTTACATTCATACACACTTGCATGTTTTTCAAAGCATGACTTCCACATGGCTCCAATAGACCGATAAGATGCTCCATCCACTAAGACGTGACCTAAACCACTTAGGCTACTATCGTAGTTTGCAAACTGCCTCTCCACCCATTATCGGATAATTTCCTCAATTGCCACTCATCGGTTTTAACTGTGCTTTTCGTTGAAGCAACCATCACAACGAAGTTTGTGATGTCCAATGACTTGCCGTCAAGATCGTACGTCTGCTCCCGAGGACCGTCACCACTTGAAACACTCAAGTCTAATGGCATACCACATGCATGCACTTGCATCATCACGATCCTTATCTTTCTTTTATGCTTCTCTGCTTGAGATGATGCTCCACATGGACTTACGCAACCCTCCATAGCCGCAGGGCGCCTCTCCCTAGCCTCGGTTTTGCTGTTGACCGCAACAATCACTAATGTCGGACCCGGAATTTTTCAATCCAAATCCACTGTGATTCACTGCACTATTCCCTGGATCAGTAGATAGTGCTCACAGTTTACAGTTCTGAATATCAAAATACATATCATGCGGAAGCGTAAATATAATAGTAAACTTACACATGGGCCGATTAGGCCGAAATCAATAAACAGCAGCAGCGGAAGAACGAAGCACACAGGTGGGACCTTCAGGACATGCCCACGGGCAGCCAACTGGAGGTTCGCGACCTAGCCCTTGACATCTTCATCTTCTCGGCCAGCTTGTCCAATCTTGTTGCTGAGGCGAGGTGATTTGATTCCTGATTCTGAATTTTTGTCGCAAAAGCGAGAGTGAGCACTCCGACCCCGTGCTCAGCAAGCCAACACACAGAATGCAAATATATAACATGCATGGCTTGTCAATGGAAAGGCATAGGGTTATTTTGTTTTGCCAAAGAGTGCTTTGGAATACAATTACTTAAAATTTCCTATGACCTAGCAGGTTTTAAATCACATTTTTAAACCATTAGTTCAATAGTCCAAGTGCTTTTGTCGGCATCACACCAACTATCCTTATGGCATCGCACCATAAGTTGCCTCTTAGCATCGCACCAAGGGCGGCGTATGACATCGCACCATACGCGTTGGCATCACACCAACTAATCCTATGGCATCGCACCATAGGTTGCCTCTTGGCATCGCACCAAGGGCGGCATATGACATCGCACCATATGCTTATGGTTGGCATCGCACCAACCATCCTTATGGCATCTCACCATAAGTTAACCCTCGGCATCGCACCAAGGGTTGCGTATGATATCGCACCATACGCTAAGTGTAGGCATCGCACCAACACTACATATGGCATCGCACCATATGATTTAAAATAGTTTGAGGAGTTTTCCTTGGGGCATTAATGTCACCCCAAGTTGCTAGCATTCCTAAGCATGCCATATAAATAGGGACTTACTTTGTGAAATCATATGCTATTTCTTACTATGGGTACAAGGTTCACATTCCAAGTATGGCAAGGAGATTAATATGAACAATAGCAATAACAAGGCATAACTAGCTTGCTGAAACTGAACATATCATATCTCATGAAATAATAGCATGCAAGTTGCTAATTTAAAAGGAAATAGCTTTGAAAAGCTAGGTTCAATATGTTCAAAGTGTTGACTCGCCTGGCGCGGTTTACCGTGATCTTGAGCTCACACGAAGTTGTCTCATACGATGATCTTTAATTCCTGGTCTTCATCAATCTCGGTCTCGCTTGATCCATAGAATCTTCCGGACTTCAATTTCTAATTATGTGCTAAGCAACTGAATTCAAATAAAGGAAAATAACTCAAAAGATCCAAATAAATCCAAGTAAACTCAATTTAGATTTATTATGAGTGATTAGGATGATCTGCTGCGAGGTCGGTGGCAGAATACGATGACTTGATCTTTTATTAATAATCTCTTTTATTATTTTTGTATTTATCAAGGAAGTTCCATGAGTTAGGGTATTCTTATGAATTGGTGTATTTTGTCGAGTAGTAATGTTCAGGGCACATGATTTACATTTATATATATAAGTAATATTTGCAAATCTTTGCGAATCAGGTTATGGTAAAGGCAAACTGGACTGATGGATGAGATCTGTACTTATTCTATAAATCTTTTAATCGAAGGTATTATAACATTTGGATATCTTTATTACGTTTTAGAATCATCTCCGATATAGGCCTTTACTTATTAATTAGACTGAGATAAATAGCAAGGGCTTAATATTTATTCTTATATGGTAATGAATTAAAATTTAAATCTCTAATAATCCCATTATCATATTTTATGTATCTTCATTCATAGCTAGGCTAAATTTAAGTTGAATTAGGATCCACTCATATGCGTACTAACTTGTTATATATATAACTATGCTTAATACTATTTTGTACTAAAGCTAGTGTCAAGATTTAATTAGTGGTACCATTACCATTTTATTTGCACCTTTGTTATTATTAAGCTTAACTCTATATTTGATTCATTTATCTAGCGAGAGATCTTTGTACAAGGCAAGATTCCCTTATTTAGTAAGATACCTTACTAGGATTTATTAGGTGATGACATGTTAAAAATCGAACATATGTTTTAATTATGATTAAGAGCATCTTTACCAAGTTTGGATGTTTAGCCAAAGTTGTTCATCTTTATCAATGCCCTAACTAATATTTAGTCTTTTAGATTATTGCTCAAACCATATTAATCATGCATACATGAACTAGTCTAAATATTAGTGGCTTAATATCCAAATCATCTAATGGTCAAAAAGGGTTCTTCTAATTGCTTGGGACATAGAGATGATGGTTATGTTTTAAACCATGCCATGGTTAATCCTATAACATTTACTAGTATGCCACGGTTTAGGATTTATTTCTTCAGACCATCCTCATTTGTTAAGTCGTCATTTCATGTGAGCATAACCTAAACAAGATTATGGCTAAATTCCTCACTATGCCTTTGAGTAATAGATAAGATTTTAGAATAAAGATTGAAGACATATTAGTCATTAACATTTATCAACTAATCCATGACTGAACATTAAATAAGATCATTTATATCCTAATAAACTTTAGCATCTTTTATGAATTATTTCGGATTTTCCTGATTCTTCCTACTTGCTGTAGCTCGGCAAAAACTCAAAGAAAAACCCTGCTTTATTTCGGCGGCAGAGGGGATCGAACTAGGGCTGCCTGGGTGAACGCACGTACTGCTAACCAACTCATCTTCGGGTGTTACCTGACTAGAAGACGATAGTAAGGCTGGTTGAGCCGAGTTGGGAGCCGGGCGAGAGGAGTTTGAGGCGCACGGCCGAGACGTCGCCGGCGAGGGGTGGCCCGAGAGGGAATGCGACGCCGGAAATGCGTTTCTCGCGACGAGGGTAAAACGGTGGAAGTGTCGGCGGGGACCCAGGGGACCCGAGGCGGACCGGCGACGAGCGGCGGCGGCGGCTTGGGAGAGGCTTCGGCGCCGGCGCAGGAGAGGCGGGGAGGAGCTCAACCGAGGACACGAATAGCTCCACGACGTCCCAAGGAAGCTCCGGCCTAGAGGAATTGGTTCGGGGTGGCTCCAAGCGGCGGATTGCCGAGTGGCCGGAGTTGGGGAAGGAGGCGGCTCACGGTGGCTCACGGGCACAGGGCTCAATTACCTTTAAGGAGCGAAGAGGGCGCGTAGGGAGCTCAATGGAGGGCTCAAAGCCTTTATAAGCGGCGGTTGGCGCCGGCAACGGGCGGGGTGGCCGTGTGGTCATGGCGGGGCAGGCGGCGACGCGATGGGGCAGGGGTAGGTTCTGCAAAGCGGTCGGGCGCGACGTTACGCTGCTGGCTGCAGCTTTGCGCTGCGCACGCTCTCAGCGACAGAGGACTGGCGCCACGTGGCTGTCGAGCGCGACGGCGCGGAGCTGTGGGCGAAACCAGGGGCGGAGGCGACGAAACCAGGGACGGGTGCGAGTGCGCCGCTCGGGCGATGGGACGGCTCGGAGACCGGGGCAAGCGAGCCTTGAGACGGCAGCAGCGTGCATGCACGCCACGAGGAGAACGCGCAGAGCGGGGAGCAGAGAGGGGAGTGAGCCGCGGGAGGAAGGAGAGAGTGGAAAACGGGCGCGGGTGCGGGGCCACCGGCCAGAGGAAGCGGCGGGAGGAGCAGGCCCATGTGGCGATGGGCGGAGAGAGGCGGGGCGGGTTGGCTGGGCAGTTCGCCCTTTTTTCCTTTTCCTTTTCCTTTACATATATATATATTGTTTTATTTAATTACTTATTCATTTTATATACATATATATGTATATATATTTATATTTCTTTTATGTTTATTCTTGTGTATATACATATACATTTTTATGTTTTGCTCTAAGCTCTTTGTGCCATTATTTCCAAAAATGAAATTTGATGTTTTAATTCAAGTGTCTCCCTTTCTTTTATGGATCATCTTTTCAGATTCGAATTTATAATCTTGTGTTTTCATTATTTGCACATTTCCTTTTATGGCATTACTAATATCCGCCTTTGTCTTTTATGAGTTCTTAAATTTTGAAACCTCCACCAAATTCAAGAAAACACCATAAAATCCAAATTACAATAAAATATATTGTAAAATATTTCAAAAGCTTCATATTTTCAAATTTCAATTTTTTGGGATGTTACAACTAAGCACCATACAAATCAAAGAACAAGCAACCGCCCTGAGCAAAAGTGACATGTATTTGACTCTCATCAACAAAATCGATGAAAACATATATCACTTGACCCACATGTCAAGATTCCCGCAATACGTGGACTCTTGCCATGACTAACACTTGCCTAAACTCCCTCCATAACTAGCACAATCAAAAACTAACTCAACTCACTCAATTCACTAAAGGTCAGCCTGACTGCCAACCAATAGCTAGTCTAATCATCGAGAACCAACTTAAAACCTCCCAGTAATAGGGGACTGTTCTGACTGTGGCAACCATTCCAGTTAGATCGCCCGATGACCTCTGGTTGGACCACCATTACATGGCTGGTCATACCGCTCTCAAAAACCCCGCGCAACGCAACGAGCACCTCTCTGAAATAAACATACCATCAACTAGAAATTGATCACACTGCTTTTCCGATCGAATCGCTTTTACACCAGTCACACCACACACGCACAATGGTCAAACCGCCACTGCTGGCCTGTCAGATCGCTATTCACCTGACAGCAAAAGCTAGAGAGCAAATGACACAAGGTCAAACTTAAACTTTGACAACGAAGTACAAGCAAAGTCAAATACTCATCACACAATATAGAATGATCTCCACATGGTCTCACACATTAGCTTTATACACTCAAAAGGAGGAGAGAGAGAATGTGAGCGTGAGATGGAGAACACAAGCGCTAGACTTCTGCTTTCCTTTTGAGTATATCTAAGGTTTGACATGCACAACATGACATAGCTTTTTGTTTTCATACCCCATACTCGCAACACTTTCATTTTCTTCTCCTCTTTCAAAGCTGGGAACAATCATACATGCCCTTCCATGTACAAGACATACTCGTATGTCATGTCACTTTATGCGCGCAATGTGTGTGCATGCAAGAACGGAACAAAAGCTAACCACAAGAACACTAGAGAATATATGCGTGGTATATCTCATAATTAAAGATTGATAAGACTTGCGTTGTCGTACGTAGCTAGCTAGCCTCACACTTTAGTTAGTATGTACAAAGGCTACAATATATGCAGGTATCTGCATCAAGTCATATTATCACAAGATGCAAAGTTTGGCATTATGAAATATTGATCGATGCTAATTGCAGATAAATTGGCACACATATAGCTAGCTTTCGTATCAAAAACATAATGATGATCTTGTAGAGATTAGATATTGTTTTGGGCTTGATCTTGTTTGTGATGTATATATGCTGGCTAGGTGTGCGACTGTGCAAGAACGTGGCACACACAAGAGAAAGCTGGCCACTTCCCTTTTATCTCGTGCAGGGAATGCAACAAGAAAAGAACAACAATGGCAACTACTGCGAGCACCAAGTACCAACCAAACGTGCATAACAGCACAATTAATGGGTTATGATGGAGCCGGAGAGGTAGTAGTGAGAGAGAGAGATAGGCCAATGTTGGGGCTCGTGCATAAAGAGTTTACATATATGCAACACACCATGCACCAATGTTGTGTGTGCCGGTCGACCTCCCTTGTCCCTTGCTCTGGCCCTGGCACGGCATGATGAGGGCTCATGTCACTTTCCCCATGCCTTCTCATCAATGTCCCTCACAAGAAAGAAAGAAATGAGAGAGAGAAAGAGAGTCCTTGGAGGAGGCATGGGGCCCTGGCATTGTAGTGCAAGCAAAGCATGTCGAATGCGGGCGTCCATATGGGTTCTTTTGGACTGTAACTTATGGTTTAAAATTTTGAATTCTAACTGTTCGTAAGAGAGAGTATGGAGAGAGATATTCACATGCGATTTTGGCTGATATAGATGAAGTTGGGATAGTGTCTACTACAATTGACTTATAGACTCCTCCGATTAAAAGTTAGTTATTGTAGAAAGCCAGGCCATAAGCTTAAAACAACCCAAACCAAAGTCAAAAGCTAGTTATATATATAATTCTCTTCTCTCTATTGCTGCAAAATATCTTTCCCTGTTTGAGGAGCCAGCCATTACAATGGTCCATTAGAAGCCACCTTAGATTTTGATGAGGTGGAAGACAGAAGGATGAGATAGAAAGAGATCGTCTATTATATAGTAGTCGATTGTAACATGATAAACAAGATAAATTATATCTAGAAGAGTTGTTTATAGAGATATATAAAAAGATAACTTATTATATGAGCTGTTTTTAGTACTACCTACAGATATCATGAAGGAATACTATAGACAATAATTGTCTATACATTGTAGATGCCCTCAGCATGCATGCATGTCCCTAGCTAGCTTATGAGCAGAGAGCACCAAATGCAAATTAATTAAGGAGATAGAAAGTAAGACTCTTGTGTGTGTAGGCCTAAGCCATGACAGTGATGAGTACGTGTAGATCGAGACGCATGTATGGGTCCGAACGAACGAAAGGCGCCGCTGTTTGTGCGCGCGCGCTAGGGCGTGCTGCATTGGGGCCGCATGTGATGTGCTCGCGTGAAGGTGCGCGATTGTGGCTCGATGGAATTCTAACCAACCAACAACTAAACAGGTAAGCCACTCGATCTCTTGTGTGGATACTGGAGATCAGTTCGAAAATGTTTCTTCTTTGTTTCTTGAGTTCTGATAAGGCCATCTGGATCGATCGAGGAAATTAATGCTCTACTCCTCGCTGAAACTAGCATCGATCGTACGTACGTACGTGCATTCCCGGCATCGATCCATGCATCCATGGTTCGTTGCTAGCTAGGGCTGTCAAAAATATATAGCTCCAGTCGTTCGACAAGCCGCTTGAACTCGATCGGCTAGCTCATCGATATATAGACACCCACCCTAACTCGTTGCTCTTAATTATTCGTTCGTGTACATGCGTGCGTAGAAAGTTTGTGGCACACGGACAACGGTGCTCTACACTACTACAGAAAGTCTAATACTAGACGTCAAATCACAGACGGTTTTGTGAAACTATCTGTGATGTACACTATTACAGACGTTTTAATTTGGAGGCCGTTTGTGGTATTTGTGGCGGGAAAAAGGAGTATCACAGACGGTTCTTACCGCTGAACCGTCTGTGATACCGGAATATCACAGACGGTTTTATAATAAAAACCGTTTGTGATACGTTTCCCGCCTTACAATCCCTCAAAATTTCATATTTTCCTGCTTAAGTTCGAATATGATTCAGTTTTGAGACACCTTCAGTAAAACAGGCATAACTTTTGCATACGGTGTTCGTTTTCGACGTTCTTGTACTCGTTGGAAAGCTAACGACGAGCCCAATCCAAAAACATGACCATCTTGCACCAGCCGCCCTCCAAGACCCCGAAAAGCGGCCATCTTTGGACCTAAACCTGCGTCGCAAGTTTTTGATTTCTGTTTTTACCCTTTTTCTTGGTCTTCCTTTTAAAATTTGGATTTTGCTTCAACTGAAAAGTTGTAGATCTCGTCGAAACCTTTCAAATGAGTATATATAAGCTATATAAAACTTTGCTATTTTATCTTTTCAGACCAGTTGCTTATATTGCATTGGTATATAAAATTTTGTGCTCTAATTCACAGACGGTTCTATATATAGAACCGTCTGTGATAATCTAACCGCTGGGCCCGTCGATCCTCCTCAACCCAATCGTAGCCAATAGAAATCCACCAATCCTCACCCACGGATTGTAGCTCCGCCTCTCCGTTCCCGCGCCAAAAATTTTGAACTCCCGCCTCCCCCTCCCTCTCCCTCCCCTATAAATATAACCAAAACCCAGCCTGTCTCCTCTTCCTTGCTGTCCTCCTGCTTGCTATTCTCCTCCTTCTTGCTATTATCCTCCTTCTTGCAGACGACGCACAAGTCTACGGGAAGCAAGACACCGCAGAAGCAACTAGCTCGTGCCAACCGTGCAGGGGCGAGAAGGCATCCAGCTCATGCGTTGCATCAGGGGCGAGAAGGCATAGAGGATCTTTGTTTTTTCTTTGTTCTTGCTGTGTAATCTGCTTGTTGTTTTGGGATATTGTAATCTTTTTCTCTGTTCTTGTTGTGTAACCTGCTGTTCTTGTTGTGTAACCTGCTCGTTGTTTGGGATATTATAATGGTAGGCTCTAATCTTAATAAAAATGGATGTTTTATGTTTGTGAAATGAATTGAGATGTGAATTGGATGTATATATGTACATGTTGATCTGCTTATTTCAGAGGGCATGGCTAGCATTTCCTGAGGCTAGCCAATAAACAGAAATAGATTTAGGAGTAGAAGGGAATATCACAGACGGTTTTTAACTAAAAACCGTCTGTGATTTATAAATATCACAGACGGTTTTTAGTTAAGAACCGTCTATGATTTATAAATATCACAGACGGTTTTAGCTCGTGATATTTGCATCCTGACGGTTCAAAACCGCTCGTGATGACATCGTATTATCACTGACCCATAAATTCAGACGGTTCACAAAACTGTCTGCGATGACGTTTTTGAACCGTCTGTAATGACTTTTTCTGTAGTAGTGCTAGATTTGTCATTCGCATGTCCCTTGATCAGTGGCATGTTCGCGACCAGGACAAGAGATCAGTGGATCAGTGCATGTGATCAGAGTACGTACGTGTGTTGCTTGCGAGATGCAACTTACTTTGAACCCTCTGATTGCTTTCATGCGATCGATCGATGTGCCGCCCGGTACCGCAAAGGAGTAAAATTATGGCCTCTTGCGGACGCCCGGAATCTTAATTTCCCTCTCCAGTCACAAAAGAGGTTGTTTTATGATACGTGCCGCCAAACCTTCTAAACTTTAGCTATCGATGTTTTTTAATATTTAGATTGAACATAGAAAATAGCATATATATATATATATATATATGTCTTGAGTCATAAAAGTATAATTATATTAGGTTTTACAAATATGTTACAATAGAAATTAATGGTTAAAGTTGCATTTTGGGGACTATGTCAATGTCCAAAACAACATTTTTTTATGACTAGAGAGAGTATCCCCACATAATTCTCATGCATTTTTCCTATCTTAGTGAATAGGTAGAGCTCCTCACACTTTTTCGGAAAAAAAATTAAAATTAAGAAACTACTACTAGTTCGCTTCATGTTATAAGAACCAAAACTAAAGGCTTGGCGATTAATTGCTTTTAAGATCTGTGAGTTTTTTCAAATTTCCTTTTCTTTTTTGTCGGAGAGAACAGGAACACGTACTGTTCCTCAAACAGTACTCAACAACTCTATACTACTTGTGAAAATCAATTTTGAAGAAACAGATATCAATTGTGCAAACTTTTGCTAGACTCATAATTGTCATGTAAAATTGGTTTTCAAGTAGCATCCGTTGTGATGGATCGATGTATCTATCAGATCTGCATGGAAACTTGCATGCAATCACATCATTGATGAACGAGTTCAATTAATCAGTCAGTTTGGGCTAGCCTAAATATATATTTCATTCATGCTAACTAGGGTGGGTGCATGCATGATTAAGCAGTGCCGGTACGTGAAATATATATATCAAGCAAATTTATTAATATTTATTAATTTAAAAAGGCATCGATTAGGAAAGAAAGGCATTGATGGAAAGAAATATGCATGGTACTAGCAGCTAGCTATCTTGCGCGCTACGTAGGTAGGCATGCTTCACTGATAATTCAGGGCAGGGCCCAATTAAACACACTAATAGTTTCGCTTTCTGCGTGTATAAACCAGCCGAGATAGATTTGTTTCCCGTACAAAAAAAAGAAATCTATTATATAATAAAAGCTCATGACAATCTATTTATAACTACTAAGAAAAAAGATAAATATTCTAGAAATTCTCATAAAAAAGAAAAATATTCGACCCTTGATTAGAGGGTATAATTAAAATTAAACCATAAAGGCCACTTAATGTTATTAAAAAAAGAGCTACTTACTGGAGGGCCTGACGGTTGTTCAGTGCGGCGAGAAAGAGGACAACATGGTGAACTGGAGTACTGGACCGTTCTGATCAACTCGGTTTTGACTTTTGATTTATTTTTCATTATTTATAAATTTCGTCTTTTTCTGAACTTTTGGCTTTTTATTGAGCTTTTTTGCCGGTTCTTTTTTTCTGTATTTGTTTGTATTATACGTAATAGGCTAACATATTTTTAAAAATTTTTAATTTAATTATGCTAAATAAATCTTTGTCAGCTACAATGCTTTTTTCAGCCAACTACAGTGTTTTTAGCCATAAACCATGAGCTTTTCAACCGAACCGATCACCACCGAACTTGCATGCATGATACAGAACTGTGCCTGCTATCATGCACACGTGCATGGCTGATGACTTGAAGTGGATATGTAATGCAGCTGAATTGATATGATGTATTGCGATCGAATAGCTAGAGACCAGCAATTCAACGAAGAGCAACAAAAAAAAAATCACAGTCCTATTTGGAACATAGAAAATTTACATGAAATAGTTCAATTCTCTGTAGGAATTTAGAAAGAAAAAATCCCGTGTTTCAAAAGGGTCCGACAACAACATGATAGCATGCGTTGGAAGTTCTCCACAGCGCAACTGCAATTCAGGATATCTATGTATATACATGATAGCATAGCTGTAGACAAATATTGCAAAACAATTTTTTAGATTTAGTACTTTTTTTAATTTGTACGCATGATAAGCTGTAGATAAATATTGCAAAACAGAGGAAGTATTGTTTTTATTGCACAAATTTCAAAGCTATCAATTGGTTCAAAATTGATGTCGATATTTTGTACGTAGGAAAACATTTTCTCAGATGCCTAGACACAACAATATAGAAGAAAAAAAAGGTTGTTGGATTTGCTCAAACTAAAGGATATACATACGATACATACATACTGTTGATGACGTGTGACTGACTAGCTAGCTAGCTTTGCTTCTTCTTCTTCTTGTTTTTTTGAGCTTTGCTATCTCATATTCTCATGCATGCTTGCTCAACATTCCGCCCGATCCTTTCTTTCCTTTCTGCACGCGTATAACTGGCTTGGCCCTTTGTGTTGTTTGATTTGTACCATTTTAATTAAGCTCAAAATATTGAGCTCTTATCTTGTCCTTTCCGTTTCACGCTTTCTTTACCGGCCGAGAAACCACAACCGGCCTACGGTTTTTAGGACCCGGTAGACACATGACCGTTTACCTTCTACCGGCTTCCTTTTAAATCAACTTTGAACCATTTCCTTGCAAAAGGGGAGAAGAAAACAAGCTAGGTTGAACCATGCATGCATCATTCATCAATTGGCCATATGCAAATTTAGTTGACTAGCCTGTATATTTATTCCTATCTGTCATGACAACTAACATGTTTATATCAATGAGTTAATATTGGCTTTTGGCCGGGCCAACATAGTGTTAAGTTTATATATGTGCTTAATTTCAAAGTTCACAGAGCTCATGCCTACAAGCGGCCACAGTAACTCATATTTCTTTCTAACATTGCAAGGTCATGTATAATCATAAAAACTATCTTTCCAATACTCCATTGCTCTAGGCGGAAAATCATTTGGAACAAAATAATAACAGACGTCAGTTTGGAGGATCGTGTTTGCACCACAATGTACACAACACAAGTAGTTACGAGGGATTTAATTAATTACGAGAAGTAGTAGATATGATTTGCTTTTCAGTAACTTGTGAGCCAAGGGAAAGGTACTGTTGGGCAGGGTATGCCATGTGTGGCAGTACTGTCTCACCTTTGGTGAACACACCACGTAATTAATCACAGTCCTCTACAGCTCTTATAAGATAATCCAGTGGGTCACTGTATGCCTGGATAATCTTGGGAGCAACTGATGATCAAAATTATTTGATCATGCTAATTCTCAGGAGAATCCTAAGCTGGCAGATCGACCGGTACGCAGTAGCCGTTTGTACTTACGCGATTGCAACTAAGTTCTAGCTTTTAGTTTGCTTGAGTCCTGCAAAACTTATGTGGAATTCTTGGCCCTAATGCCTGTTCTTTTCCTCCGAAGCTGATAGCTTTTGACTTTTGTTCAGTACCTGACTTTCAAACGGAGTATTTTCTCAAGACGGGGTCTACAAGTTAAATGATCTACACGTTAAAAGCTCAATATGTATACCAACCAAAATCGCAAATGGGTATCTGTCTCTCTGTAATCTGTATCGTAAACAACCAAAATTCAAAAAATTTAGTCAAAAATCATAAACCGCAGCCGAAAAGATCATACCTCGTGGAGCCACGATTTCTGTCATTCCAAGAGGCTACATGCTAACCTCTCTTTTTTCCCCAACGATTCTGTTGGTTTTTATTTTATGCGGGACGTATCCGTGTCCGGCCGCCGTGAGCAATTCGCGAGGTGTGCTTGTGTTGGTGCGAGCAAACGAGGGGAACATGCTCGTGTTGTTCCCAAGAAAGGAGGAAAGAGAAATATATTCTCCTTGGTAATGGTTGCTCTTGTTAATCCATGGCTGTCCAATCAATAGCCAGCCTCTCGTCGATGCTAGAAGGCACAAACGTACGCCATGATACGTGCACGCCTCGATCGCTGCTTTTGAGCACAACAAAACTAAAGATTATTAGCCTTGCCGCCATGGCAGCAGTTTCAAAGGTTTTTTAAATAATACATTTCTTTATTAATACTATAAAAATAAATAGTCAAAAAAGAATTAACAAAAATAATCTCCTCTCGCCAAATGAATCAAATGAGTCGGCGATATGCTGACGTGGCAGCTCCTGTAGCTAATTCATTTGGCAATAGGGCATGTCGACAGCTTATTTGATGACAGCTTAATTGGCTGACAGAAGCCTTGTCGTTGATTTACTAGCCTACATCACAATTGACCGACAACTTTTGTCCCCAATTCATTTAATGACAGAGCAATAAGTCCACATGTTTGGGCTACACCGTTCAATTGACTAGCCTCTGTCGTCAATTCATTTACTGACAAAAAGTGCCTTCTCAGCCTGTCTCCAAATAAATTAGAGGCAGAGTATTATTTTTTGTAATTTTTGACTATTTATTTTTTAAATATTAATAAAACAGTGGGCTATTTAAAAAATGGAGTTTCAAATAGACCTGAAGCTAGCCTTCTGCATGGATGGAGGAATGGACTGAAATGGTACTGCTAGGTGTAGCTAGATCAAGCCCAAGATGCAGGGCCCGTGTTCTTCTCTTTGATGCCAATAAGACATCAAGGCGTACGAACCGGAGCATCGGGGAAGCCCATGGCAGCTTTCATGATTGCCATGGCTTGGCATCACACCCACACATACATGTTACCTGTACCACATCAAGCAACCAACCGAGCCTGGACAACAAGCATATGACTAGCCATCGGATTACTACGCCTGACAAATGTATATGACTCATAAAAATATAACAAGCATATGAACATTGCAGATGTATATGGTTCATAAAAATGTCAACGATGTATATGATTCATAAAAATATCACCGATGGAAAACGCAAATAAAACAATCAAGCGCAGATGTAAAGAGAGGATTACACTGGAGCCTACTTTAATTTGCATTTAAGCTTTGATTCAGTCTGCTTCTTCGAGGCAAATGTTTCTGGAAGGAACTCAGAGAGCGCAGAAAGATCATCATATGCTTTCAGTTTCTTCTGACGGCTCCTCTGTTTCTTTTTTCTGTGGACAAGAAATTGAAAATGAATCACATAAAGCATAACACCTAAAATGATGAGAACTGCACGTAAACTTCTTCCGTATTGGATCAATCGAAAATACATATAGGGTACCCAACAGCAACAAAAACAAGATAAACAGCCAGTAGAGGCGGGGTTTACTTCAGATCACGAGATAATATCGCTCGACGATTCTTCAGACAAGGGACCTCTTCAAAAGTGGAGATTCTAGACATGAGGTCTTTGTCTTGCCTGCAGATCCTCATCACCCTCTCGGAGGAAGGCCTGAGGATGCTCCCCGTCCATCACACTCTCCCACCTCTCGTGAGAATGGTGAGGAAATCTCCAGTGATGAGCCCGATCAGTACTCTGACGAGCGTAGGAGAAATCCTAAAAATAATCGCTCTCTTGTGAGGCAACCCTAGCCAGCATCAGGGATCAAGGATCCCAAGACCGCTCGAAGAAGGTGACTAGTAGCCCAGAGGTCTTTGCCTAGGCATGTCTAGTACCAGTTCGAAGAGGCTCGAGAGCTTCAACAGATCAATGAGTTGCTCGAGAACCCGACTCGAGCCTGCATGGGCACCGGGCTACGACCATTTCGTTGAAAGGATGGCGCAAAGACTTTGCAATCTGATGGCCAGACTCGAGCACCATCACCAACGTAACTACGGGAATCGGCAAGGTATGACTATATCTAGTCAATTACGAAACTCATCTAGCTAGGTTCGGCATGATGACAGGGCGCGTTGGACTCCCAATCGCAATACTAGTCGGAGGAGAATACCTCGAATGGCTCTGAATTGGCAAGTTGATCATAAATCACTGCTTCAAGCAAGAAACCTGTAGCAGTAGATGGAGTAGAGAAGTGCTACCCTCATATGGACGAGGCCTATTATAGGTTAGGTCCACCGACCATTGGGCATCGCTGAGTACAATCGCTCGGCGATGTCAACTACCCTTTTCCACAAAGGAGACGCCAAGAAATCGTTACCAGATGCCAAGCATTTGTGCCCAAACTCCGAGTGTGCGCTGGTCGCCACATTTTCGACTAGTGAATATGGAGAAATTTGATAGGTCCCAGAATCCCATCGAGTTCTTCCAGATTTACACGACAGCAGTTCGGGCAGCAGGAGGCAAGCACGTCATGGCAAACTATCTTTCGATGGTGCTCGAAGGATCTACTCGGTCTTGATTGCTTAACCAGCTATTCAAGTCGATGTACTCGTGGCAACACCTCTACGACCTTCTACTGGCCAACTTCTAGGATACATACAACCGCCCTAGGAAGAAGGACGAATTGCATCGAATGCGCCAAGGTAGCGACGAGACCTTACGATAGTTCATCCGATGCTTTAGTCAGGTTTGTAACTCGATTTTGGAGGTCTCTGACACTTCTGTCATCAGGACATTTAAGCAGGGCATACATAACAGGAGTTTCACAGAGGACATTGCCTTGAATCCTCTGACCACCATCACCGAGCTCTTTGAGATGACGGACCATTATGCAACTGTTGCTGAAGTAGTTGAATGAACTAAGTCTATTGACCAGGTCAACTGAGGTTCCAAAGAGCAAGGTGAAGGCAGTGAGAGGCAGAAGAAGGCCAAGAAATCGAAGAACAAGACTACTGGTCAGAAGCCTCATGCCGGAAATTCGAAGAAAGTCTTGGCCGTGGGTGAAAAGAGCCACGTAACTCCAAGCAATATTCTGACTGGGGCAAAGACAAAGTACCTGCATGGAAGGGCAACAGCTTAGATGGTGCCCACTTCATAAGAAAGAGAGGCACAATCTTCACAATTGCTAAGGAAAAAATCTACTCAAAGTTCTTTGTAATTTTCAAATGCATGAGGAACGAGGAAAAGGACTTAAAACGTCTCTTGATGACAGCCAGAAACATGTTCCAGTATTATGTTGTCTAATTCTCAACTAGTTTAATCATTTTATACCTCTTAAGTGCACTTTAGTCTTACATCTCCCATTGTTGTTTCCGGTGTTCTTCATATGCCTCGTCCAACACCTGCTTAGGATTTTTTTCTTATATTATCCTCTGTTTTGTATATACATTCTTTTCTATTCCTATGTTTTTTCTCCATTTGTGTGTTTTTAATCCTGCCTTCCAAAGGACTCCGAAAGATGTGGTTACCCCCTAAATGCTAAAAGGATTGCCAGTAAGGTGCTTCTAACCCCCTTGTTAGCATAGTGTTCTTTTGAGCGTTGTGAATTTGTGTTTTCCTTTTATTGAACACAACCTAACCATTAGTTTAACTGCCATCTAAAAAAATCTTATTCTATACTATCTTGCCAGAACAAAAGGCAAGCTATTTTTTAACAATATGATCTGCCAAGTACTATATTTTGTCCTTTCTGTTACAGTTGTTCAAGCGACGTGCCGACGTCCTACACCTAGTGGGCATGCTGGTTAATGGTTATTAACGGACGATCACATTTGTTAGGTTAGGTCTGGTTAGCGTTGTCATCTATGGCATTTCTCTATTCTGAAGGATCATGTTACGCTTCACAACTAATTACTGGGTAATGCACAGACAGTTGCTGAATTGACCTGACCTTCGTGTAACATTTGTAGCCAAGAAAGAAGTAGGGCTTCACAACTAACGTTTATTAGGTTTTTGTTGCTGTTGAGTCCCCTATATGCATCAGCAATTGATCCAATACAGAAGCTCGCATGCAGTTCTCATCATTTTAAGATGCTGTGTGATTCATTTTAATTTTCTTATTCTGCAGAAAAAGAAACAGACGAGCCGCCAGAAGAAACTGAAAGCATATGATCTCTCGGCGCTCTCTGAGTTCCTTCCGGAAACGGCTGCCTCGAAGCAGCAGACTGAAGCAAAGCTGAACTGCAAATCAAAGCAGGCTCTAGTGTAATCCTCTCTTTATATCTGCTTCCTTGCTTGCGTTCTTTGCTTTTTCCATCGGTGGTCTTGATACCTGCTCTGTTTTTCAGGCAACGGGAGACTGCTCAACTGAACGCTGTATTGAACAATCGTCAGTTCCAGCTCGACCCATTCGTTGCAATTAATCAGCACCTCGTATCAACGCAGCAACCTTCAGCTGTGAAGGACAATTGACTCTGCGAAGCACGGGAGGAAATCTATGAATGACAAGAAAAGGAGGAGGAGGAGGACGAAGAAGAAGAAGAATGCTTCGTCGACTGCGAAGTAACGATCTAAAAAAATGCGTGCAATTATTTTCAATCTTGTTTGAAGGCGACACTTGTTATGCGGGAGCTTGAACTTGTCAAATTTTGTTACCAGTGCGTGTATTCTCTGCCAGAGCTTCCAGATTGCTTGTAACGTGGCTCGAAAGGTCCAGATTTAGCTATTGTACAGACGATGCTTGCGTAATGTTCATGCAATTCCTTCTCACCGGTTGCTATTAGATTCTTGTGAATTGTGATAACCGATCATGGTGTGCGATGTTGCCATCTCGGATGCAGCCAAAGCCTTGGAAGGAATTGAGTGGCTGTCCGAAAAAAAAAACTAGTGTGGTTTAGGGTGAGTGGTTTGATTTGTAGCGGTTCCAATAGTTGCAAGGTGTAAAGTGTACGGATTTATAGTTAAGGGAGGGGTGAATATCTTGAACATTTCTTGTGCCACAAGCCCCAAGCATCATGATACAGTAATGCTTATATGCTCGAGCTTTGCTGTTCCCAAAGTCAACCGTGCACGAGTTAAACACATGTCTGCAATTGTTTGTGCGAGCTGAGCATTAGAGAGGAGAAACCACACTCAAGCAGATCGGCGTTCGGCAGCCAATAAACAAATATGTAGCAGTGAACAAGATTACAAGAACTCGGGGAACAACAGGCATACCGGATCCTAATTGTTTGATAACATTAATCTCTCCGTCTTTACTCTTTAGAAGGCCGCAGTGTTACAAAATTACCTCACATAAATATAACGGTTAGGATATCCAGAAGGATCTTCCCAAACAGAATCCATCTTTGGAGCTCAAATCATCTGAAACACCCTCCAAATTCCCAGCGCTTGCAAAGGTAATTCGTTCAGCTTCTCGCATTGAATTTCTTCTGCGGGAATGGTTGCCAAAATGCAGGGTGAACGGATGTTAAAACTGTAATGCTCCTTTTGTGAACTTCTACTTATTCCAGGGGTTTGTCGACGTATCAATCATCTACCCTACAAGTCCTCGTTTTCGTCTTCTAGTTGGATCGGATGGATCGCAACTCCATTTTGAGCTGATCGAACACGGCCCCATCTTCCAAGGCGAGGCTCCTGATGAAAGAAAGAAATAGATACCAAAGTTGAAACTTGCACTGATAAGAGCATGGTGTTTCAAGAGTAGTGAAGTCTACATGAAGAATGAACAGATATGGTATCTTTGCGCGTTGTTCAGCATGCGGAAGTATCCCAGAAACCAAGAACTTGATGCAAAGGACACCTAGTTAATAGTACTTATGAAACAAGTTCACGCTAAACAGGAAGCTATATTGAAAATAAGTTTTCTTTCTTTATCTATTCTCAAGATAATATTGAGAAAACATTGCACTAAAAGTCAAAGAAATTGGACTGTCAAGTATCTGAACTGTAGTAACAAAGGGGGAGTTTGATATACTGACCTGGCCAACACCAGCAACAATAAAGCGTCCAGATTTAGCGATGGCAAGAGAATTAACAAATCCATCCTGTCCATAAGAGAGAACAAGTATATCAATAAATATTTGCATCCCACAGTAAGGCACCAGTATAGTACTCATCTTTCTATGCATCGGTAGTGTGTGTTAGATGTGTATTATTAGCTATGTATTTTACCTGTTGTATAAGGGGTTACCTGCATATATGCCATACCTGTATTTGTATATATATTGGTCCATTGACCTCATGATGTACAAGCGATATTCATACTATGATATTAGAGTAAACCTAGGGTTTGTTTTCGTCAAGCCGCCGTTGCTTCATCTTCCAGCCGCCACCTAGCTTTGCCATCTACACCGTGCTTGTCGCTCTCCGCCCGTCACCACCCGCTGTCTTCCACCCATCGCTTGCTCGTGGCCGCCCGTGGGTTCGCCTCCTGCCTTGTTGCTTGCCGAAGTCGCCGTCTTCCATCTGGGCCGCTGCCATCTCGGGCCGCCCGGATCCATCACACCTTGCGTCTCCTTCACCCGGCATCGCCCCGATCAGCGCCGCCTCGATCTACCGGCATTCTCTTCGCCAACGTTGCCCTGATCGATGCTACCTCGATTCGTTGCCCCGAGTTTGCTCGGCGTTGCCCCGATCGATGCCGCCTCGATCCGCAGTGAGGCTGTCTCCTCTTCCACTTGTCACTTCCAGCCCGTGGTCGCTTCGTCTTCCGTTGTGAGGTCGCCTCCCGATCCAGAGCCGCTCAGTGCTGCCTAGATCCGCACCGCCACCGCCTGGGAGCCACCGCCGGCAAGCCGCCTCCATCGTTGCAAGGTACTGAGACACTCTCTCGGATACGGTTTCGGTTCAAAGCAAATACACAACAAACCTAGGCATCTGATAAGCAGAGCCTTCGCCCTTCGGGTTAAGAAAAAAAAAGCAAAGAAAAAATATCATCCTCTTCGGGCACTATTTCTATTCCTCGTTGCCCAGTGATCTTTGATGGTCTCAATTATTAATAACTGGTTTCAGCACATGCATCTCCATATACGTGGTCAGCATCTTTGGGATTTTCTCACCCGCAAGTTGCCTTGTCTGCCTCGCCTTATTCCACCTGCGCGATGTGTCATGCATAAGACTTGTAGGGAAGCCTTTAAATAATCCATATCAAAAAGGTACCTAGCATGTACAGATTTGAGATCTGATACACTGAAGCAAAACACCCACAACTCGGTGATCAACAGGCAACTTGACTTCAACTTGTTGAGTTCTGTCTGTTTATGATTCAGAGGGCTAGTTCACCAAGTATCATGCAGATCCGACCACAGGAAAGCCATCCCCCAAGGCGATGAAATACTCAGTTTACACAAACATTCAGATGTAACAAATCGAAGCAGAACAATCACAACTCAGATCATTGACATGATGCATGTTGGTACAGATGTATCTCACCATCGAACATGGCAACCATCAGTGGAGAGAAAGGAATGATGTTTGAGATATCTGGAAAAGAGGTAATGAGATTCGAGTCACCAAGTTGGATCCTTCACGGAGTGTCGGAGTGTGTTTTTGAATACCTTTGCACTAGGTAGGGGTTTTTGTACAGCCTCTTGTTTTGAAGAGATTTTCCCTCATTAAATAAATAGACAAATTCTGCCAAGGGATCATCTAGGTGACTAGGTCTAAGGAGTCAGAAAATGTTGTTGTTTAAGATGTAATGGCCATCTTATAATTACCTTACTAATTATCAGGCCCAAAGCATATCTGCTCTCCTAGGATGTAAGAAGTGCTAAAAGTGCTAGTGAATGGAACTGAAGAAGGATGAACAAAAAAAGTTGACTTAATTATATCTGCATATTGTGCATGGTCTAAGGAGTCCTATAAAATAGCTTTCTAAAACTCCCTTTTGTTTTGACAACTATTGCCTATATACCAATGCCCCTGTTCACAAATAGTTGACAACCCAAACGAACAATGGCATGGCCTCTGCCAATAGCCAAGCTGCTTGGAAACACCCATAGGACCAACAAACACCACATCTATGCACAACTGAAACTACAGTCTAAGGCAATTACCCAAAGTAATAAAAAAATAACGGTTACGACAATAGATTTGTTAAGGAGGTGAAGAGTTGACAATATATTGGCAAGTTCAGAAAAATGTCAGTGCTGAATTACAACCTACGGAATGCCAACTAATCAACATGCTGAAACAACAATTACTATCTATCTGTACAGCTACTAGAGTAGCATGCCCTTGGACCTTCACAAAGCAGAGACCATTTACATACTATGACCAACTCAAAACTCTCAAAGGACCTAGAACTGAAAGAAATTCCAATAGTGTCGAGTCTCAACAATAGAACGAGAAGCAAGTGCATTGGTTTGCTTATCTACAGTAGATATATATTTTTTGTTCAGAATTACATTCAAATGATGTTAATTGAGTAGCAAGAGTACCATACCAGTGCCAAATTAAATAATGGTCGAATTCCCTTAGAATCAGATTGGATACCCCAAAGACGAACAAAACCATTTGCTGCTCCTGATGCAGCAAGATCAGAACCTTTTCTTGCAGCAACTGCACTAACCCATGACTGGGCTGATGAGACACACTCACGTTTATGTATCCCATTTTCTGCATAGTGAAATGATGTATAAAGCAACAAATAAGGATTCCATAAATACAAGGAATAAAAAATAGTGCAATCATGACGAGGATTTATATTTAAATCGACTGACATCTCAATGGCAAAAGTGTACATAATAACAACAAAAAGAGGAAAAGGGTGAACAGAAATCAGATCCAAATGCATTGAGTGGCAAAATTTTGCATTAAGTAAAGAGACAATTTTTCAGATAGCCTCCTACCTTTAGTTAAAACCTCATCATTATTGCCAAGTGAATTAAGGTTATCACGCAATACTGGATGAGCATTTCTTATTATGTGAGTAGGCTTCTTTCTCATTATGCTCCAAAGCTCAATGCTTCCATCATCAGATCCAGACAAAAATTCCTTGTCATCAATAAAGCAGCAACACTCCAAAGATGCAGCAGCAGGAGCACGGAACACTAACTGTGACTCTTCTGGAATCTGTCCACAGAGCAAGAGAGTTTTCGAAAGGTCAGGGTAAATCTCAGCATCTGCAACATGGTTCACATTACACACCCAATAGTACAGGCAGTCAAACTATTTTAACTTTGACGGGATGTGTAGATTGAAATGATGAGTAGATTTGCCTCGAAACATACTTACATAATATTATAGTTAGTTAGCTAGAGAGAACATTTGCTAATATATCTGTTATGAAAAATGCTCTACCTGAGATTGGTGAGTGGTGAACCTTTTGGAGCCACAATCATAACCCACCCCAACCCCCCACGCCCAATAAAAAAACTCTTGCACATAGGGGTGAAAACGGATCGAATACGGACGGATAATGCCTCTACCATATTTGTTTTTATTTTTTTCTCGGATGCGGATACGAATATAAATACGAATAATGTTGAATACAAATATGGAGCGAATATGAATCGAAATGAATATAGTCACGAATATTTACCAGAACATAAAAGCCCTTTAAACTGTACATCCAAAATCAATAAAAACACATAAATAGTTTATCTTGGCAAAACATTCAAGAAATTTGATCAGTACATCATGCAACAGTTCGTTCTTACTTATGGACAGATCAACAGTACAATTAAGATAGACAAGTGAATAAAAGGTGATTAAGTTAGCTCTCAGCCTGTCACAAGAGAGAGGAGAGAAGAAGAGGAAAATAATTATAAGGGGAAGGAATAAAAAAAGGGAAGCAAGCAAGCTGCAGCACAAAGGAAAAATAGAGAGAGGCTCTGTGCAACATCTGTGTCCATTTGAACGCCTTGTCCTTCCCTCTCTCTCTCTGAAACTACCTCTCTATAGTGGGGGCCTGGGGGAGGCATGGCCTAGTTCCTGTTGCACTGTGGCTATGAGAGAGTGAGGGGGCACTAACAGTCTAACACTTCGAACTGGTCACTGACTGGTGCAGCGAGTCTTCAGTCTTCATTGCATTACACCAGTGGCGGAGTGGCCCAGTGGGCAGGGTGACTAGCCGCTATGGTCTTATGGCCAGTGGGCCGGATATCCGGACTCCGTAATCACCGGATAGTCTGAATCCATATTCATATTCGAAGGATAGTAGGCTATCGCATTTGTATTCGTTTCCGACAAAAAAAATCCGTATTCGTTTCCGATCCGAGACTATCCAACAAAAATCCGAGCCGAAACATTCCGTATTCGAAAATTGTCCAGCTCGGTCAGAAACTATCCCATCCGTTTTCACCCCTACTTGCACTACCTCCATTCCCACCTCCCTACCCCTAACAAGTAAAGCACCCCACTCCCAATCTCCTTCCACTTTTCTACTCCGCAGCCATTGTACCCTTCCACCCTTTGCCTGGCTGCAACTGCCTCCCACCCACAGCATGAAATCCTGGTGTCCACCAACAGCAAGAAATGACATCCATTTATCTAACAATATTTCACTTGAACTATCACTTAGAGCTGGGAGGTACAATGACACATCTTCTACAATATTAAAGCATATTAACAAGTTAACATGACAAGTCTAGTCACTCTGCTGATGTGTGTCAGGTGATAATAACCCTACCTTTTATTGAACATAGGACAGGGAATTGAAAGTTACACTCCGCATTGTTCTATAATGACTAGCTTACATTCATTTAGTAAATATCCCCGTCAATTACCAATGCAATCAACCTGATCATGTCCCTTGAGGATACAAATCTCTTGAATTTACAAAGGCTTACCAAGTTGTTGCCCTTTATGTGCATGGACATTGCAATAGTGCCAAGTCCACAATTCTAACCACAAAATGGAATACATTGAAAGAAGCTATATCTAAATTTTGGCAAGTCATGCAATAGAATGAAGAACAACAAGTAAATATTTTAATGTATATTAATCCTCGAACAATGTTTTTCAACTAGATAATTCCTTCCCATTCATCATAAGAAAACTATATGTTTAATTGGGCAGTTAGGTAATCTTATATGTTTATGCTTAATGAAAATATTTACCTTCCAAAGATGCATTGTTCGGTCCCGTGCTACAGTCAAAAGCCTATCTTTACTGAGTGCATCCATTGTCAAAATTTCATTCTGATGGCCGTATAGGCAGTTCATGTATGTTCTGTCTTCTGCATTCCACTGCATTATTGAACGATCAAAAGAACCAGAGAATAGCTCTGAGGAGTCCAGCCCAAAAGCAAGGCATGATATCAGTCCTCGATGGCCGCTAAATGCCTTTGAAAAACAAACAAAACAACAACCAGTTACAATGTTGAAAGGTAGATGGTACAAGGAGCCCAGCTTAACTGCAAGTAAAGTTCCTTTAATCTTCCAGGGTTCTCTTTTTATGAATATTTCTAGTGTACATTTCTCAATTATGACACATTAAGAAAATTGTTGTGAATCTTAACTGATATACATTGGCCAAGGTGTTCTGTTACAAATTTCACCGAGACACTGACCATAAACAAGCTAGCAATTGGTTCGATATTTTTGCTGTTACAGCTTGCTTGCAACAACCCTGGGCCCTGGCGTCAACTATAATAATCAAAACCAAATGCAAATGTGAAAAATGAGTATATTTAATTAGTCTTTCCATAGTTGATTCGCAATTAGCATTTGATTACAAGTTAATATTTGCCTACACTATAATATAGAGACCAGAGAGGCAACACAAGTTTTCAGACCTTTCGAGAGAGAATTAGAAGTGACAATGCATTCATCAATATAGACACTTAACACAACCAGACAGTTACATCACACACGCAGAATATAGATGATTTATAGCTTCTCTTGACTAATCCAATAAAATTGCCTTTTCAACTAGTATGTCTCAAAATTGCAAAGTGTAACTCAACTGTTATCATTGACTACCTGTATGTGCTCCTGTGACCGAACATCCCATAAATGGATATGGCGGTCCAAGCCACCACTTGCCAAGTAACGACCATCTGAACTGACAGCTAAAGCTAGCACTTTTTTACTTCTTTTAGCAGACAGAGGTGGTTTAGCATGATGAGAAACCAATACGTGTTCACTTGGCCATAAATACTTTTCACTTTTTCCTGTTTCAACGTCCCAATGTAGAATGACTCCATCTTTTGATGCTGAAAAACCCTTATCACTATCCTTGGATAAAGCAATGGCAGTAACTGGTTGTCGGTGCTTCACAAGAAGCTTAAAGCCATCCTTGGGGTCTGGTGGTAATACCCTGCAATGATTTTGCAAAGTTTAGTCATATTTACAAGATCAAACTCAATGAATTTATGAGCAGCTGTACAAATAGGAGTCAAATATAAAAAACACTGACATTCTTATATCACATCCTTGAGTAAATCTTATGGAATACTTGTTGGATTCAATTAAAAGGCTATCATAGCTTAAAAATGATGGAGACCATTACCATACTCCAGTTCAGATAATTGATGACTCATACTGACAAGTGTAGCACCTTGTATTTTCATGGTGAAAACAGATGCATCTCCGAGCAGCAGTCAAAATGTACATCCTTCAAACCACATTTCCTTCTGTTTTCAACATCCTAGTTTGGACTAGTGTCCAGACAGGCCGATGTGAATAAAAAATATGACCAAATACAAAGGAAATGGATAGGTGGCAAAAAAAAATCAACAGTGAGTGAAAGAATGTGATGCGGCCATGAACCCTAAAACCATTACTACACATACTTCACCAAAGGTTAGTACTGGTTTTAAATTAGTGCTATTTTGTGTGGGAAAGTACCAGGAGTAGCGATGGAGATGGTCTAGTGCATGGAACTGTTACACGGGGAGAAAGCAGCACATGCATGTGTTATGTGTGTGCAACTCAAGCCAAATAAAAGACATGCCCATTGGAAGCCAAGCGTGGAACCAGGCCATGCATGCGAGACAAATAATGGGCAGATTGAGCCAGGAAGAAACTAGCCTGGGGAGGAGCCAAAAAGAAAAGGAGCCAAGAGCATGTGAGCCAGAAAAGGAGAAGGCAATGCAAGTCTACATCGGTTCAATTTTGCTCCGAATCAACATCAGAGTCGACCTAGTACTCCTAGTCCGAATCATATTTAACTTTCTTATCTAAATGAGTTAGTCCAAGTCCTATGTTAGTTTTTTGCTTTCCGTCAGTTTATTTTCTTCCAAACGGGAATCTTCTTTTGATTCAGATAAGTCTGGTCAGGGTCGGGGTTGTAAACATATTTGAGTCAAGAGTTGTGGTCTAGGTGGTCTGCGAGTTGTGGGCCAAGTTGGGTGCGTGTATGTTTTGGTGCGCCCATAAAAGGGGAGGCCAAGTGCAATATAACCCTATAACCTTTTTGCATTGAGAAAAAAAATCAGAAAATCGCATGTTGGCTTTTTCGGCCGTGGCCACGGAGGATTGGAGGCTTTGGTACTCTAATCTCCGTGGATTCTTGAGGTCCCAAGTTGCAACTCGGTCACATCTAGATCGGTTTGCACCTCCCGGTTCTCTGGATTGCATCCACAACTATTTTTGGTCAAGCTGGTTAAACCCAAGATAGTTATCCTTTGCCGCTGCTAGAGATTGTTTTGGGACAAGAAGACTCATTGGCACGTGAGGAGGACAAACTAGGGTTACACCCTAACCCTAATTTGCTGCTGTGCTGTTGGCTGATCACACGTGGAAGGAGGGCACTGCTGGTTGTTTCGGTACTGTGAAAGATTGGACCCTCTACGCATCAACTACTCGTTGGTCCATAAGGGGAATGGAGGTGATCCTTCCCCTCCATGCAAACAGTGTCTGCCAAGCAGCTTTCTCATGTTATAAGTAAAACCAGTCTCATACGAGTGTACAGCAACAATTTATGGGTGAGGGTGCATGCAAGGATAAAAAACGGATTATGAAAATTTCCTGGATCAAGGTCGGTAATCAGTAACCGGGCTGTTATGGCTGGTTTCTGGTCTACTCCGGTTTGCTATTTGTTTTAATCGTTTTCATACTTTTTTCCTCAAAGTATGTATTTGTCTTGTCTTGTATAAGCATTAACATGATGATCCCATTAAAATTAGTGTGAGAGCCAGTAGGGCCAACTAGTAATTTTTTTTATCCATGGACACAGATGTGATTCTACCGCTACCTCAATTACCAACATTTGGCAGCATTCCTGTTCCTAATCTTACCACCTGATTTACAACCCCCTCTAACCGTCAACGCCAAAGCTCATGCCAGAAAAGGGATTTCCTTTGCGAGGAATTAATTAATATATACAATGCAACAACTGCTCCAATTGCTATCCCAAAACAGATGAGGTTCCTCTTCTCTACATTTCAAAATACGAATTGTGATTCCTCACAATCGCCGTGCGTATAATTCATGGCCATAGAGAGCGTCAGGGTACTTAAGTAGCATAGACGTAGAACCAGAGGCAGCTTGGAAACCACGTCCACCATATGGAGAAACAATTGCCAAAAAAAAAAAAAGTTGCTCACCTCGCGGCGATCTCCCTCCGCTTCCTGCCGCTCTCCTCGAGCTGCTTTCTCTGCAGGATCTCGGCCACCCGCCTCCCCCCGGCCTCCCCGTCCCCGCCTTCCTCCTCGTCTTCATCGTCCCCCCTCTTCGCCGCCTCCGTCACCCTCTTCAGCCACTCCTTGGCGATCCGCATCCTCTTCTCCCCAGCCGTCTCCTCCTCCTCCTCCTCCTCCCCATCCTCATCGACGCCGCCAGCCGCAAGGTCGTCCTCTTCGCTGTCGCCGCTCTCGATGTCCTCGTCGCGGCCGCCGCGGCGGCGCTTGGGCTCGGACTCGAAGAAGGGGTCCTCATCGCCGCCGCCGCCGCCGCGGGGCGGGGGCGGGGGTTCGGGCGCGAGGCCCGCTTGCGGGCGCGCGGCGCCATGGGGGAAGCGCGCTAGGGTTAGGGTTTCCCGAGAGCCGAGCCGTGCTTTTGAAGGCGGCTCCGGCGGCGGAGTCGCAGCACGAGGGCTTGGGAAGCGAGGAACGGGACGAAAGGAAGCGGCGGGAGGTGGAGGGCGAGGGTTTAACAGACGGGGGCGGTGGAGGAGGGCTTAACGGGTCGGCGGCGTCTCCTTGGGGTTTGATTGGGCCGGATGGATCTCGCCTTGCAAATGGGCTTCGCTGGGATTTCTGCCGGGTGGGTCTCATCTTACTTTTGGGTACGCACGTATTGACGAGGATGCCAGGTCCCGCGCAGGAGAAAACCACATGAGATCTCATCACATTTCAACCCTTATTAGACCTCGTCAATCTCATTACAGATGTAGAGAAGATGCCACCGACGCCGTAGGGCATGAAGTCGAACAAGTTGTTGACAGCGTCGACCTTGGTGAGCCTCGTGTCGACGGTGGTGACGAAGATGATGGAGAGGACGTAGTTGAAGTGGGAGGAGCTCTTGGTGTGGTGATGAAGATAATGGCGATGTGGATGATGGAGAGGACGCAGTTGAAGTGGGAGGAGCCCTTGGTGCCGAGGACGACCGCAAAGACGCCGACGAGTGTGATGACGACGACGGTGATGGGGTCGAGGCGGGAGTAGTCCGCGGAAAGGAGGAGCTATGGTTGTGAAAGTTGTTAGGGGAGGTGGTTAAATAGCGTCACAAAGTAGGGCATCCACCCTCGTGCCACAACTCCACTGTCCGTGCATGGAGATCCTCGATCGACATTCTATTTCATGCTACCATCATTGTCAGCACTCAGCAATCATGGCGTTGCAATATTGAAGTCTTCGACGGGGAAGACAAATAAGTTCAGCACTCTCTCAAGGGCTTAATGGCACCATGTTCATCCAATGTCTTCCGTATAAAAGCTGAATGCTTAGATACTTTAACCTTGTGGTGTATACCCCACTCACCCCTTAGCGTGAGGGCCATTGCAATTCATCGTTGTCGGAGCAGAGTCGAATTGGAGATGAAAGTATGAAACAAATTTGATTGATTTCGTAAATTTTTTGATCAAGTGATGTATAGTAAGGGCCTGTTTGGATGGACTAGAACTAGTTGTTAGCTAGGACTAGTTGTTAGCTGACTAGTAGTTAGCTGGCTAAAGATTAGCCTAGTCCTGTTTGGATCCAAGGACTAATAAGTACTACTATCTCAGTACAAAGTCTGTTATACCCCTATGCATGGCGGTCTGGGAGGGTTGGCGTGGGTATTGGCGTCTTTTTTCCATCCGGCTAGTCCTTTAGCCCTCATTAGCTGGGTTTGGCCAACTAATTGGCTAACAACTAGTTGGGGCTTTGGCTAAACTTTAGCCCACTCATTAGCCCTCCTGTCTGGATCCACAAAGACTAAAAATTAGTAACTAGTTGTTAGCCTATGGGATCCAAAACAGGCCCTAATTCTGGTTTTTTTTCCTTTTGAATCTCTGATGTTTTTTTTCTCTCTATAGAAGAGCTGGCTCAAGATGGGAGTACAACACAACAACATCATCTAAAACAAACACAACATACAAATATTAAAGACACCAACAGAAAATCAATGTACAAACTTATTGGGGTACTTATCTCTCATAGTCACATCCTAAACCACTTGCCACACAACATTAACTCACTTGCACATACACCCTACACTACACCATCACAATTCACATCACATATATAACGTTTGAGATCATGCCTCACTACTGCATGGCACTAAATCACGATGCTTAAAGACGCACACAACTACTCTGAAACGGAAATGCATGATGCTTAAAGACGCACACAACCATTCACTACTCTGAAACGTTAAAAGTAAAACGACAACTAACTGCAGAAACGAAACAGTCACAAAGAAAATTACGGTGAGACGCTGGGGTAAATTCAACACCGTCGCCGTCCTCCACCTTGCCGGCGTCCGCGTTGCCGGCGTCCGCGTTGGCGGCGAGCTCCTTGGCCGTGTCGTAGGACGCGTGCAGCCCAACGAAGAGGTAGTACACGAGCAGCGCCGCAGTCCATATCCCGAACCGCATGAACGACTTGGAGTCGATGGAGCCCAGCAGGAAGATGTTGATGGCGATGGACGCCGACGGCAGCCACGGCACCAGCGGCACCCCCCACAGCTTCGGCTTCCTCGCCTGCGGCACGAACGCCCACAGGTACGCCGTCACAGCGAACCACGCCGGCACCGTCACCTTGTACGCCACCGACCCCTTGGTGTTCAGCCCCCAGAACGTCGCCGTCGCCACCGACGATGCCAGGATGGCGGCCAAGCAGGCCACGAGCTTGTTGCGGTTCGCTCTGGTCGTCTCGCCGGAGACGTAGTACCGGCGGACGAGGAGCGCGACGGCGACGAGCATGAAGATGAAGAGCGTGGAGATGGACAGGAGGTTGGAGAGAATGTTGAGGTCGGTGAAGAAGGCGATGACGGCGGTGGCGAAGAGCATGGCGACGGTGGCGTTCACCGGCGTGCCCGTCCTGGGGTGCACCTGCGCGAGCCACGGCGGCATCATGTGCGTCCGGGCTATGTGCGTGAGGTACCGCGCCTGGCCGACGGCGCTGACTAACAGCACGGTGGTCATCCCCTTGAGCGCGCCGAAGGCGACGATGTACTTGGCCCAGTCCATGCCCCTGTCGGCGAAGGCGACGGAGAAGGGCGCGTCCGGGTCGATGGCGCCGTAGGGCTGCATGAGGCAGAGCGTGACGGCGAGGACGCAGTAGAGCGCAGTGGTGAGCGCCATGGCGCCGACGAGGCCGATGGGGATGTCGCGCGCAGGGTTCTTGGTCTCCTCGGCCATGGTGCTGACGGCGTCGAAGCCGATGTAGGCGAAGAAGAGCACCGCCGACGCGGCGAAGATGCCTCGGGGGCCGTAGGGCATGAAGTCGCGCATGTTGGCGGTGTCGGCCTTGGTGAGCCCCGCGACGATGATGAAGATGATGACGGCGATGTGGACGATGGAGAGGACGTAGTTGAAGCGGGAGGAGCCCTTGGTGCTGAGCACTGCGAAGGCGCAGACAAGCGTGATGACGACGACGGCGATGGGGTCCAGCCGCGAGTAGTCGGCGGAGAGGGAGGTGGCGTGGATGCGAAAGTCGTTGGGGTGGTGGTTGAGCAGCGTCGCGAAGTAGGACGTCCATGCGCGCGCCACCGCTGCGCCGCCGATGCAGTACTCGAGGAGGATGTTGCCCGCCGCCACGAATGCCATGAAGTCTCCGAGCTCCACGCGGAGGTACGCAAACGAACCGCCTGCAATGCATCATCCATGTTTTCATCAGGGATCCATCGATGCCAATGCACATTTATTTCGTCTAGCACTTAAAAGGTATGAGTTGTATTGTCTCCATTTGGAATGCATAAATTTTACAGAAATCAATACAATTCTAGCAGGATTCTTATCAAATCCCCACATTCCAATCGGGGCATTAGGAGTACTGTAAAAGATTTTCAACATGCATTTGGCCTTATTGTTCAGTGTCTAATTATATAATTTGTCAATTTAGCTGCCTAATAACATATAGCCTGTTAAAAGCACTAGTGTACACGTACTCATGCATGTAACCTCAATGCTACTAATTATGCAGTCACAAGTCCATAACGTTCCTCCATACACACACACACTTCAAGAAATACGACATCTAGTCAAAAGAAGAAAATTTTCATCGCAGAACATCTAATGCTCGACCATGTTGAGACGATGAGAGAAATATTGAAATATCAGGTGTGCAAATGAGAAAATAAAATAAGCAATAATTATCAGGTGTGCAAGGTTCAAGAATCCATGTGGGGGAGTCCCGAGTCTGATCAACTAGAAAACGTCATGGAGATATGGACATAAAGAAGGCCACACTTGCTCTCGCCGTTGACTAATCCATAAGAAAAACGAACACGTAGCTGTACTTCTATAGTGTGAAGACTAGTATAAACCTTGTCACATGGTACTGGACCTACTGGTAGTGACGTGTTGTTTAGATTCAACTGAGAGATAACCCTACCATATCTAAATTTATGGGACATATTTTTTAATAATTTTATCTACAAATATAAGGTATATTTCATGTTTCAATATAAATTTAATAACATGTTCCATCTATATCTCTAATAAATATCTAGCTTTATATGCATACATTAAATATAGTACTTAGATATAATAATTATAGATAGTCTAGTTATTTTTAATATATTTTTGATCTATATACCAAGAGAAAATATATCTTATAAATTTGAATAGAGGGAGTAACACATCAATATATGCAGATGAGATCAACTGCCATAGTCATCCTTCAAACAAATATACTCTATACCAGCCGTATCACCTTGTTTTCTTCGATGTGATTGAGATTAGCATCACACTACGCTGCTCCCTGTTTGGACTTCCTTAGAAGTTGCAGCGTATTAATGAAGAGAATATTCACATTTGTTTTTGAGAGACAGAATAATCTTTCCAAAATTTCAGTAGCTGCTTTATCCATCAGGCTGCTAGGCTCATCAAGTCATCATCTTTTTAATCTCCGCAAAAAGAAAGCACTACTTTTCCATCAAGGAATTAATGAAGATATATACTGTGATCGATACTCTTGTTCTTAAGAAAAGAGTCATTTGATCTTGAGACAATGAGAGAAATATTGAAATATCTAATGCTCGACCATGTCTTGCAAGCAATACCATACGCTTGTGATCGATTTTTATGTATTCATGCGCATGTAGCAGTATGCATGCAGGACAGCAGGAGTGAGTATTACGTACCTGCGACGGGGATCTCGACGGCGAACTCGGTGTAGCAGAAGACGGAGAGCATGGCGGAGACGCCGGAGACGACATAGGAGATGACGACGGCGGGGCCGACGGCGTCCCTGGCCTCCTGGCCGGTGAGCACGAAGATGCCGGCGCCGATGACGGCGCCGACGCCGAACCAGGCGAGGTCCCACCACGTGAGGTCCCGCTTCATGTCGGCGCCGCTCCGGGCGCGCACCTCGTGCAGCTCCGTCGCTTCCAAAGACCGCGACGTCAGCCGGTCGGCCAGGCGAGACCCCGTGCTCCGCAGCGCGCGCCCGTACGCGGCCCAGCTCGAGAACGACTCCTCCGGGAAGAAGTCCGCCTTCGTGCACGAGCACCCGCGCTGCCGCTGCCTCACGCCCCCGGCGCCGTTGCCCTCACCGCCGACCGTCATGGCTGTCCTTCCTTGTGCTGTGTACCTGTGGAGAGGAGAGGGGCGAGGGAAAATGGGAGGGAGTGGTCAAAGGACGTGGTGAGCCCGGGGTTTAAGAATGCCAACGGGAAGGATTTATTCATCATATACCCTCCTTTTAGATGAAAATTTAGGATTTACCCTCCTGGTCCACACGTCAGTGACTTATGATAACCCTATATATCATTGAGATAGGAGAGTAAATCCTGAATTTCCCAACTAAGAAGAGGATGTATGATCCAATCCCCCCAACGGGAAAAGGGCTGGATGGCAATTGGCAAGAAGAAAATGCTTCCGTTTTTCAACTGAATGTGCAACCAGCACACTTCGTATAGTACACATTTTGATCCGAGTTGTCTAGGTTAGATCCGACATCCTGTTTCGCATTAACATATTAACACTCAATTAGCTATTAGCGCTAGATAGGCTGCCCATAAATAAATACATTGCACGATCAACGTTACATGCTTTACCTAGCGAATGACTCGCAAGTATAATCGTAGTCAACGGTTAACATGGGAATGACATAATATATAGAACAAAAGAAAAACCCGGGTAACTCGGGAATGCACGCGAGAGCTCACACTGACTTGGTCAGGAATTTGGGCTTGATTGAACTCCCAACTAATTGGATTGATTGCATCCGTCTTTGCCTTCATGCGTGTGCGTGACTTCATAATGGAATTGTATGGATGCAGAACATAATATATACTGTTGGATCAACATTGGCGTTGACTATATGTTGCAACTGGCAGAATGGGTATGCTCTTTAGGTGGTGATCAAAAGAGCTTCAGCATCTGACTTCCGCTTATTTTTCACTATTTATAAATTTCGTTTTTTTTGAACTTTTGGTTTTTTGTTGAGCTTTTTTGCCGGTTCTTTTTCCCGTATTTGTTTGTATTATACGTAATGGGCTAACATATTTTTTATATTTTTAAATTTAATTATGTTAAATAAGCCTCTGTCAGCTACATTGCTTTTTTCAGTCAGTTATAGTGCTTTTCAGCCATAAGCCACTAAAAAAGCCTAAATGATCACTCCATTAATTTGTGATGTGTTTTTGTTCGTGCAAATATCCTACGACAAAGTTGTCTTGATACAAGAACCGTCGCTAACTACGTGTTGAGCTGTGTTATCGATGCGCTTTTTTCTTCTTTTTCATACCTTCGGTCTACTCTACGCAGTTTGTCACCCGAATGAAAGCGGAAAGGGACCTATATTTTCAAAATCTATACACATGAATACATGATGGCTAGCCAACCCAGTTAGGCCACAATTAAACCATGATCTTTAAAACTACAATCTCTGTCATTTTAGACGTGCGCTAAGGAAGTATATTTACCTATGTGTGTATATGGTGATGTGTACATCAGTATATGTATGTTTTATCTGTAATCGTAAAAAAAAGAAATGTACTTAACGCGTACATAGAAGCATTGATGATGCCAAGCCAAAACAGGATCGATTGATGGATTTTTTAGGCATTTTTGGCATATTTTGAACTTGTATTTACAAAAATAGCCGTAGTCGTACAAGAAGTGCAAAAATGTCACTTCTACCATATGGTGACCGGGTGGCAACGCTGTCGAGCTGACACGTGGCCAGCGGTGCCCCGTGGTTGTGCAGCGGGGGTCTGCCACCCGGCCACCGTGCAGCCAAGATGCACTACAAGGAAACACGATTGTTGTAACAAAATTAATTGTTACATTAAGACTAAAATTATTGCAATATGCACATTTTGTAATGAAATTAAAATCGTTGCCAAGCATTACAATAAACCCTGTGGTAATGGCTCATTGTAGCAAAAAATAAATCGTAGTAATAAATTATCATATTGCCACGATTATACTGTTGCGATAGCATTCTATTACCACGAATAGAAAACATTGCAAAACATCATATTGCCACGATTTACATTTCGTGGCAATAGCTTAATACATCATTTTATACGCTTAACAGTAGACGAATGACAAAAAAAGGAATGCTTGATATTTTTCTCTTTTCGTTTATGTACATTGTAATATATTCTCAACATATATAAAAGATTAAAACAAGAATGCTTGACATAATTCTATTGCTAGAGTTAGTGCATGTTCAGAAATACAATCAATTGGGGCATTTTATTGACTACAAATCGACAAGATACAAATCACTTCCATAGTGATGACCAAATTCGTATTAGATGGTGCAACTATACCAACCTGCAAAATAGTTAAGAAAGATTTAATTAGACTTAGATTCATGCATGTGTTAATAATAGTGACTTCTAATTCATATATTGAAAGAGAGTCAGTCGTATTGGTTTTTACTTCATCTACATTAGCTACGGCACTAGATGATCCGGTTACTTAGTTCAGGTTTGCAATAATATTTTTTTGCCTTGTTTTGTGACTTGCAAGGCCCGTGTTTACCTGGTTCAGCGCTGTAAGTTTGAGACTTTGAGAGTATTTGACATTTTGACATGTCTAGACTCCAGAGTCTCCGGATCAAAAAATCATAGGCCATGAAATAAGTGAAAGCTCTGGTCTAGATTCTAGAAAGCTATGAAAACATTGATGATTCTTATTTGCCTATACTGGAAATGGAATACATTCAAGGTGTTGTAAACTTCTAATCAATGAGGTAGTACTTACCAACCAGGAGTTTCCTAGATTCATCCAGAAGGAAAAACACTAGTAGACAGTAGACATCCAAACATCCAGTAGCTCAAATACATTTCGTTGCAATTTTTTGTTGCAATAGTTAGAATTCCTTGCAGTGGCGGTGTTATGTAGTCGAAGCGTCGTGGTCGAAGTATCGTAATCAAACGCTGTGGTCGAAACAGTGTATGGTCGGGGAGGGGGAGCCGCCTCGTGGCCATGCGACACTGCCTTGGCCACACGGTAGCCGGACAGTAGTGGTTGGGTGGCAGGCACCTGCCGCACGGCCACGGAGCTCCTTCGGCCAGATGTCACCTACACGATGTTGCCGCTTGGTCACCGTGCTACAAAAGTAATATTTTTACAATTATCGTATCAATACGGCTATTATTTCAAATATGAACTTAAAACATACCAAAAGTACCCAAAAAAACTTTTGATTGATGTGCGAACAAGTTACCTTTCTAGCTACCCTCCTTTACGCATTGATTTTTCTATTTTTTGGAGAGATTATAAGACATACACGCACTCAACACACACCACACGCAAACCACCACGCACAATCCATAACATATTGCACATGCACCTATCACAGGTAATAACAAAATGTATGTGATTATAAATTACGTCCTTGTACAATCCTTTCGGAGTACGCAATGCTACATGGATGTACTTATTTGCTTGTCTATTGCAAGTTACGGCCATAAACGATTAGCGAATGAGACATCAACAAGACATACAAACGAATGAGCAGTTCATTTCGTGGAAAAACTATAAGAGCAGAATTAAGGAGCTGAAGTACTAAACATTATTTTGAATACATGGGAATACAATAACTTGCAGCTGATGTGTGCACTTAATTACTTATGCTGCCAAATGATGGGTAGAACAAGAACACAGCAAAATATGTGTTCGCCTGTCACTAATTAAGATGGTAAGGACATCCGGAAAAGAAACAAATGATGTCACTTTCACCGGGAAAAGAACAGGCAATGCCAAAATATCCCAAGTGCATCAATCAATATGTATCCTCAGGAAACAGCTGACGATCGATCGAACAGAATAAAGGGCAAGTGTGCCTGCGCATCTTGATTATTTCCGTCTATAAATTACACCATCCGATGTGTCTTTGTGCAATTGGGATATGCACACACAAACCCTACAAGATGTGCAAGTAAGGAGTTTGTACACTAGCACATCCTGAATAGCAATGGGCTACTAGTACATTCTTAATGCATAAATTGGCCACCTCCGGATCGCGGCAATTTTACCAGATTACTGTAGGAATTCTTGCGTTCCTAGTGAAGTACTGCGCAATCTCCAGCTAGTATTGCCATGTAGCATTAGCAAGAGCTCTAATACCTCCAATTTTATAAAATATTGTTATGTCCAACAAACAAATATGGAATAAAACTATACGAGGTGGATATGTCAACCAATGTTCCTTCTGTAAAAGCCCTTCCTTGCTTGACGGAGGTTCAAAGAAACTACACTGCGCGTCTCATTTCAGCAGTCAAAAAATGTTGTATAACGTTTAATTTCCATCAAATGTTCTGAGAGGCAGTAGAGAGTCTTAAAAATACAAGAAACCATGACGATTTTTTATGAACAATGCGTTCAGATACATAAAAGCGGCTGTCTATCTTGCAAATACAGCTACTTTGCAAGGTTTCTAACGACTGAAAATGCCAACTTCATTGGCAACTCCAAGCAAGCCAGCCGAGGCCATTCCAAAAATATCGCAATGGAATTCATTTGATTTGTCAGCTATTTGCTTGCTTGAAGCATCAACATGCTTCGGTCAAAGATTCTTTCTTCGATGTGTGATGGGAGATCTAGCCAGATAGAAGGTTTGAAGATGTCATGCCCATTTGCATCTCACATTCTCAAATCAGGTAACGACGCTAGCTTCGGAAATCAAAGCAAGCAACTGGATTTCTGCAGTGTTCCTTAGCTTTCTCTTTCTGAAGTTCACACAAGTCACGAATCATGAGAAGAACGCTGGAGTTGCGTCTGAACTATTTTTGTTGAATAATCAACCCTTTGGCTCATATCCGGTTCATCACAATCTAATCATAGAAGATTACAATACAAGAGTTAACAATTCAAATAACCAAAGCTTTGTGCATAAATACCATAGTGTAGCGACATATCACAGTAAAACCATAAGTGGCAGAGAAAGTCCTTACAATTATGAAGTATGAACTGATCACTTCTACCACTTCAGTCAATAGAAAACATCAAATTCTCATTCTTGCTACACATTTCCATTCTCACTAATACTCAAAACATCAGAAATGTTCACCTCAAGGAACTCAACCACTGCACTTGACTTCGCACATTTAACCTAAACAACTACGAACAAGAAATAAGTAAAAACAATTAACACCAGGCTAAAATTACAAGAGAAGGGAGTTTCAGATTTCAGGCATCTACAGACAGCTGCTTTTTTTGCTTTGACACCTTTGCCTGCAGCTTGTCGAGCTTTGCGCTCATGCTCTTCTGCCGCTCGCTGACTGAGCCCTCCTGGGCGCTGCACATCTGCGACTTCATCTTCAGATTGAACTTCTTGGGGACACGAGAAGTCCAGCCACTCTTGCCGCGCCCCAGCTTCTCGATCTCCTGCCTCATGTTTGAGCACTCCTTCTCGAGTTCAGACAAGCGCATCGTCATGCTGTCCATGCCAATTTTTAGGACCTGGTTCTCCCTGACGGCTGTAGCCCGTCCCCCAGCCTCGCCGGATGTTGCAATGCCGCTTCTTAGTGGCCTAGATCCTTCAAGGTTGTCAGAGACGAGCAGGCACCCAGCAATTGAGGTTCTTAGTTGCAGCTGCTCAACGAAGAGGACTTGCACCACGACACGCAGTGGGAGACGCTCATTCTGTGCAGCATGGGTGCATGCTTCTAGGGAGAGCTTCTGGCAGTCCATTAGCCGACAGAGTTGCTCTCGTTCAGCTTCTGATAGCCAGGAATGTGCCTGTGAGCAAGACAAAATGATATTAAACAGCTGCAACAATATATTACGGAGAAGCCATGAAAATATTACAGTGGTTCAATGTTCAGTTCCCGAAGGCAGAACACTAATGGTTATTGTCACAAATACTGAAGTACTGCAATAACAACTCGTGAAAAAAAAGTAGGCTAAAAGATCTACCTTCAAGTATATATCAATGGAACGATAGAGGCCATCATCTAATGGACGTGCGTACTCAGGCACAGCAGATGCCAGAGATTGGAATTTTGGAAGTTTCAAATTGATATCTGGTGCGATCTCTGCCAGATAGCCATCAATTAACTTAGCAACAGTCGTGATTGGCATCAAAGAAGAAGGGGATGCCATCACATCATCCAAGCATGGGGAGGCGCCGTCATTAGCCTGGTCCATTGCCAAGAAGTGCTCAAGAATCCTGTGCACACACTCAACATTATACAGTGTTTCCATGGTGTAGGAGAAATTTGGCAGCAGTAGGTCTTCCAGAGTGGCCTGGTCTAGTTGCATGCCAATCCGTTTCTCTAAGTTGGAAATGCAAGTGGGGCTGGCTTTTAGAATCATGGCTGTGCGAAGCAGCCCGAGCAAAACTTTTGTAGATGCTAAACCTTTCTGAACAGGCAATAGTCTATCGACCTCCTCAAGTAAGTTCTTCTGTTCTGCCTCGGACAGAGTAGCAGTCAGGGGTACTGTTCCCATGCTATGACGCCTATTGAGTCCTGGGAGATACTTTTTGGCATAGTATGTCAAAGAACCAGCAATGATCTCAGGTCGGATGCCTCGAGATTCCATAGTAGAAATTAACCTCTTGTACATGGGGAAACTCAATGATGAAGCATCATCATACCACCAATCTGAACTGAAGTTTCTCGGCCTAGCACCAGTGCTGATCCCATTCCACAGTACACTACCACCAGGGCTTTGCACGATGCCATGTTCCCTTATCGGCCAGCCAAAGAGGTTTGGATCAGTAGTAGCTTTCGATGCTAGTGACTCAATGCATCTCTTCACAATGTGAAGGTCTTCAGCATGAGGGAGGAGGTCATCACATGTTTCCAGCGCTTTTAGAGAATCTTTCCAGTTACGGAGGACAACTTGATTAAGGAACATTTCCGACTGTGCAATCAAGTTGTCCTCAGCTATTTCTTCAGTCATCTGGAGATGCTCAGAGGCGCAATGTAGGTAGACAACATTTGAAGAAGAAAGTTCTATTTTTACTCCATAGCAGAACCTTGCCACCAGCTCAAATGATTTTGCACTCCCGGGAATATCACGTAATTTGATGATACATTCTTCTTGGTCTGACCTCTCCTCAATCAACCGTTCGAGAAGGGCACTTTTTGAAAGTAAAGGGAACTGCAAGGGGATAACCAGGCAAACAGCATGAAGGAGAAAAACAGCAAACCTAAGGTGAAGTCAAGGTATACAAGCTAAGAAAATTCAGTAAAAGACGCATGAGTTGTTGGATTATGTGGGCCAAGCCCATATAAAAGAATAATTCCTAAAATCTCAAAGGCCCACTCATGCAAAGGGGGCATGCATGTGAACTTTAGTACCACATTGCTAGTTCTAGGAGAGGAAGACCACCTTAAAAGGGACGGTGCACTCCAAGCCACTTGAGGCATGTGTGGGAGAGAACTAGAGGATCACACGCGTGCGCTCGCTCGCCTCGCCGGGCGGGGCGGGGCTGGGCTGGGCTGGGCTGGGGCTGGGGCGCACGGCACCTGCGTGAATGGCCCGCCAAAATCGGCTCCAGGTGCTTGCGCAGACGCGACTTTCTTTTGCAGTTTTATTTTGCTGTTTTGAGTGGCGATGAATCCGGATCGGATACGCGTGACTAATCCGTTTCGGTTACGAGTTATGGAGAACGTGCAGGCGTCCTAATCACGCGTCCTGGTTCTTCTATAAATACTGAGTCGCCGTCTCCATACAGTATACGCGAAAATCAATCTAGGGTTTTGCCTTCTCCATTGTGCTGCGCCGTCCCACGTAGTCTACTCCGCCCCGTTCGCGGCGTGCACCGCCGTTCGGGAGAGCAGTCTCCGAACCGCCGCCAAGTCCTCGCACCGGAGAGGCGAATAAGGTTTTTGGAAGCGCTCTGCGCGAGCGCCGCTGTCTGTAGCTCGCTCGTCTTCCTCGTTGTTCGGCCGCGAGTCGTCATCGACTTCGTGTCATCTGCACGTTCTGCGCAGCGTCAACATCGATAAACCAAACGAACGTAATCGTCGATGCGTATGCGGTCATGTTCTCAGTATTAGATCTATTCATGTATAGTTTCCTGGTTTACATGTCTAGATCTTTTATGCCTGTGATGATTCTGTTATTTTGCGTGCGTGATGTCATGATTTATTTATGGAATAAATTGAACCTACATGTGCTTATATTTTCAACAATCCAAAAACCTTATTGTAGGCACTGGTGGTTTTACTATGGCTGGATTTGCCGATGCACTGAGGCCGGATAAGTTCTCCGGTGTGCACTTTAAGAGATGGCAGATCAAGGTCACTCTGTGGCTTACTGCTATGAATGTTTTCTGGGTTAGTAATGGCAAGCCTGAAGGTGTTCTTGATGCTGAAAAGCATAAAGAATTCGAGATCACTACTCTCTTTGTTGGATGCATTCTTAGTGTTCTTCTTGACCGTGCGTGCGAGGTGTATATGCACATGATGACTTGAAGGAGTTATGGGATGCATGAATTCCAAATACGGTGCTATCGATGCAAGCAATGACATGTATGTCATGGAGCAATTTCATGACTACAAGATAGTTGATAACCGTTCAGAGTAGATCGGGCTCATGAGATACAAAGCTATTGCCAAGGAACTCGAACTCTGAAGTGTGTCTTACCCAGACAAGTTTGTGGTGGATGTATTATTGCGAAATTACCTTCTTCATGGAGGAATTTCGAACAAGACTCAAACACAAGAGACAAGAGTACTGCTGAGAGTCCGATTGGGTCTCTTGAAATTGAGGAGAAAGCTCGGAAAAGGACGCGTGTGTCTAAGGGTGATGGAGGCGATCTAGTGCCAATGTGGTACAGAAACCCTCAAGCAAGAACAAAGGAAATTTGTCAAAGCCCAACAGACAACCAACTTCAAGAAGAAGAACAACAACAACAATCGGGATGATAGAACTTGCTTTGTGTGCGGTGAGGTTGGTCACATGGCCAAGAAGTGCTCACAACGCAAAGGAAAGAAGGCACTGTAGGGACGGACTTCTAAGTCCGTTAACGCGACCATTGGCAAGACCGAGATGGGACTGGGTATGGTAATTTACCTCATCGTTCTTTCAGTTAGTCAATCTACCAATTGGTGGATTGATACAGAGCTAATGTACATGTGTGTGCTGATATTTCGTTGTTTTCTTCTTATCAGTCGCCCGATTCCTCCGTCCTAATGGGAATGGGTCACATGCTACTGTTCATGGTGTTGGTACGGTAGATCCAAGTTTACTTCGGAAAGCTCGTACGGTGAACGTGCAGCATGTCCTTCTATAGACAAGAATCTCGTTAGTGGCTCCCGTTTATGTAGAGACGGGTTTAAGTTGGTGTTTGAGTCTAATAAAGTAGTCGTGTCTAAACATGGATATTTTATTGGTAAAGGCTATGAGTGCGGAGGCTTGTTCCGCTTTTTCCTTTCGATTTCTGCAATAAGTCTGTGAACCATATTTGTGGCGGTGTGGATGATGAGGCCACCGTTTGGCACTCACGCCTATGTCATATTAATTTTGGCTTAATGTCTCGGTTTTCCAAGATGAATTTAATTTCAAATGTTTCCATCAACAAAGGTTCTAAATGCCATAGTTGTGTGCAATCAAAGCAACCTCGTAAGCCTCACAAGGCCGCCGAGGAGAGAAACTTGGCACCACTAGAACTCCCGCATTCGATCTTTCGAGATGAATGGCGTGTTGACGAAGGGTGGAAACGATATTTCATGACATTGATTGATGATGCAACTAGGTTCTTATGTGTATTTATTGAAAACGAAAGATGAGGCTTTAGACTATTTTAAAATCTATAAGGCGAAGTTGAAAACCGTTAAATAGAAAGATAAAAGACTTAGGTCGATCGTGGTGAGAGTATTTCTCAAACGAATTTGACTTATTTTGTGAGGAACATGGCATTATACATGAGAGGACGCCTCCTTATTCTCTCGAGTCAAATGGGATTGCCGAAGGAAAAATCGCACGTTGATCGACTTGGTGAATGCCATGTTAGACATCTGCGGGCTTACCTAAGGCATGGTGGGGAGGCTTTGCTAACGTCTAATCATGTATTAAATAGAGTTCCTAATGAAATAAGGACAAAACACCATACGAGGTATGGATTGGGAGAAAACCATCACTTTCTTACTTGCGTACATGGGGTGCTTGGCGAAAGTTAATGTGCCAATAACTAAGAAACGCAAGCTTGGACCTAAAAGCGTGGATGTGTCTTTTCGGGATATGCTAATTATAGCATTGCCTATAGATTTTGATAGTTAAAACCGAGGTACCGACATGCATGTTGGTACAATTATGGAGTCTCGAGATGCAACATTCTTTGAGAATATTTTTCCAATGAAGGATACACATAACACTACTAGTCAACCTTCCAAATAATTCCCAGTTCAATCACACCACTGAACCTTTTGAACATACACATGAACTTGTCAATGAGGAGGATGACAGTGGAGCTTCTAGAAGGAGCAAGAGACAAAGGATATCCAAATCCTTTGGTGATGATTTCACTGTGTACCTTGTGGACGGCACTCCCAAGTCTATTTCGAGCGTATGCATCCCCGATGGAGACTACTGGAAGGAGGTGTCAGAGGAAATGGATTCCATTATCGCTAATGGAATCGAGAGTCGACAGATAGACCTTATGGGTGCAAACCTATAGGGTGCAAGTGGGTGTTCAAAAAGAAGCTTAGGCCCGATGGTACTATTGAAAAGTACAAGGCTCGGCTTGTTGCCAAGGGCTATACTCGAGAAAGAAGGCGAAGATTTCTTTGACACTTACTCCTGTTGCTAGACCGACCACAATTCGAGTACTACTTGCTTTGGCTGCCTCACATGGTCTTCTCGTTCATCAAATGGACGTTAAGACAGCCTTTTCTTAACTGAGAGTGGATGAGGAAATTTACATGCAATGTGACTGATGGATTTGTAGTAGAAGGTCAAAAAGGCAAGGTGTTAAAACTGTTGAAATCTTTGTATGGTTCAAACAAGCCCCTAGCAGTGGCATGAGAAGTTCGATAGAACACTAACATCCGCAGCTTTTGTCAATGAGCAGATAAATGTGTATACTATCGCTATGGTGGGGGTGAGGAGTTATTCTATGATTGTATGTGGATGACATCCCGATTTTTGGGACAAACATCAATGTGATAAATGAGGTCAAATCATTTTTGTCTCAAAACTTTGATATGAAAGATCTGGGAGTGGCTGATGTTATTCTAAACATTAAATTGGTTAGAGGTGAGGATGGAATTACACTTTTGCAATCTCATTATGTGGAAAAGGTCTTGAGCCGTTTTGGCTTTTCTGACAGCAAGCCTTCATCAACACCTTATGATCCTAGCGTGTTACTTCGTAAGAATAAGAAAATTGCTAGGAATCAGCTAGAATATTCTCAGATAATTGGCTCACTTATGTACCTAGCTAGCGCAACAAGGCCAGACATCTCCTTTGCTGTGAGCAAGTTGAGCCGGTTTACATCTAACCCAGGAGATGATCACTGGAAGGCGCCTAGTATCAGTTAAGTCTTTAAGTGAAGCTTACTTGCACCAAACTTGCAATTCAAGGCGTAGTCCATTGTTCAAGTTGTGAGTAAGTGTAGCTTGGAGTTCTAGGTGGATGTTCAACCTTAATCGGTCTCCATCGAAACACCGATATATAAACAAGATATTGGAATTCGGCAAATCTCGTGGGACTTTGAGATCTCAGTGGGGATTGTTGGATTATGTGGGCCAAGCCCATATAAAAGAATAATTCCTAAAATCTCAAAGGCTCACTCATGCAAAGAAGGCATGCATGTGAACTTTAGTACCACATTGCTAGTTCTAGGAGAGGAAGACCATCTTAAAAGGGATGGTGCACTCCTAACCACTTGAGGCATGTGTGGGAGAGAACTAGAGTATCACACGCGCAGCACTCGCTCGCCTCACGGACGGCGGGGCCGGCGGGCGTGGGCGCACGCACTGCGTGAATGGTCCGCCAAAATCGGCTCAGTGCTTGCGCAGATGCGCTTTCTTTGCGCTTTATTTTGCCGCTTTGAGTGGCGGTGAATCCGGATCGGATACGCGTGACTAATCCGTTTGATAACGAGTTATGGAGAACGTGCGATCGTCCCGATTCTTCTATAAATACCGAGTCGCCGTCTCCATACGATATCGCGAAAATCAATCTAGGGTTTTGCCTCTCCATTGTGTGCGCGCCGCCCCACGTAGTCTACTCCGTCCCGTTCGCGGCGTGCACCGCCGTTCGGAGAGCAGGTCTCGAATCGCCGCCTTCAAGTCCCGCAGGGAGAGGCGAATAAGGTTTTGGGAAGCGCTCTGCGCGCGCGATTGCTTGCTGTAGCTCGCTCGTCTTCCTCGTCGTTCGGCGAAGTCGTTATTGACTTCGTGTCATCCGCACCGCCTCAGAAGCGTCAACATCGATAAACCAAACGAACAGAATCGTCGATGCGTAACGGTCATGTTCTCCGTATTAGATCTATTCATGTATAGTTTCTGGTTTACATGTCTAGATCTTTTATACCTGTGATGATTCTGTTATTTTGCGTGCGTGATGTCATGATTTATTTATGGAATACATTGAACCTACAAGTGCTTATATTTTCAACATGAGTGACAAGAGAGGAGAAAGTTTACAAATATCTTGTGCATTCTTCTTACAGATGAAATGCTGCTAGAAGTTAATTCTCCCAAAAAAACAGTAGTTAAAAAATGATTAGTATGCATCCCTTTAAATACAAGTAGCTGTTTATCCTTCCGATAAGGCTTAGGATGGATAATTTTCACTTGTCATGATTGACTACATTTCATTAGCCCTGCGTACAACTTTGAATAATTTCCTTTTTGTTTTCCAAAAAACTTTGATTAATTTCTTCCAGAGTGCTAGAGTAAAACAAGTAATACAATAGCTGTAAACTTCCTTTAAAAAAACGTTGTAAACAGCTTCAGTTCTAGAGCCGTGAAGGGGGAGAATGGGAGATAATTTACAGACATTCACAGGAAAGGCAGATTAATTACCTTATGAAGGTGGAAAGACATATCCCCAACCTCAACAGTAACATCGCTGGGAAGTCCTGTTGTGCAGAACCTAGGAGGTTCACAGGCAGAACAAAAGTCAACATCCACACAAATTTAAGTTACATAATTTTACTGAGCTGATTTGAAACAAACACGCTGAGGAATAGGTCCTCGAGGTCACAAGCAGTGATGTTTGCACGACCTACTGGCTAATGTTGATTTAAACGGAATTTTAATGCTACATCTTATCCACAAACAAAGATAAGGGATAATGTTCCGTTTTTGGATGTAGCCTGATTATAACCGCTTCTACTATTCAATCTACTGCAGAAAGAATCAAAATCTTGCTTTAGGTTGTAAAGCATATAACAATCCATAGTGTGATTCTTACAATATTTTTCTTACCGAAGACACAAAATGAACCAGTCATCCAATTAAGATAAAAAGGAGCAGGTTTCTGTTATAATGTCTACCTACACAAAATCACGGCTGCATTATCCCTATAAGCATAGGAACATCAGAATTTTTTGAACAACCCAACTGGAAGGTGATTGATGAAGTTGAAATTTGAAAAGCTTGACTTATCCATTGAAAATACATCAGAACCTGCTCCCGCCTAAATAATTACGTGATGGTTACATCTTCCTCCATTATGAGGAACCATAGCATCTCATTGCCAACTAATGTGATGTGGATCCATGAAAAGCTACACGAGACCCTCCCCACAAACTAATTGCACAAGCAGTCAACTACAATTAACTAAAATCTTTGTGGATAGAATAAGTCAATAACTACACCCCACCATGTTTCAACGGCCACAATGCATTTAGATGTGCACTGAGGCACCAAAATGGGTAATAAAGAGGAAGTCTTCCCTGATTTCATACGGAGAAATATGCAAGATTCAACTCTAGTGTGTCATATATACTCTAGTGTGTCACATATACTGAAAAGTGCAACTTTGCTAAGTCAGACAAGAAAGAAAGGAAAAAAGGAGCAGTGCTCATCGTGAGTCCTGCAACACATCAAATTTTCAAAATTTATCAACACCACATTTATGAAGGATATTGTAACGATTATAACATCTGAAATTCAGGTTTTCACCCCTAATTTTTCTTTTAATCACTCCAATAAGAATAAACAGAAATTATTCTTGTGCCTGTAAAGATAACATCACAGTATTCATGATAAACAAGTACATAAACCAGCTCTGCTAATCCAACATTTTTTGGAATTTCAATTGATTAAAGATGAGAGTGGTCTATACACACAAATAGAACATATTCAATACATGCATCATGGAAGGAGCGCGTATACAGTGAAAACGTGCAGTCCAGCCAAACTAGTTGACTTCTGAACTGTGGCTCTTTCAGACAGAACTCTACCAAATTCGTACCAATTTGAACAGAAACCCAACAATCCGGAGCCCGCCACCCCAAAAATATTCGACCAAATCTTCTCCTAATTTCTCTTCTATAATTGTTTAAGGTTTCAGCTAGCAAAAGAACAACAGAAACAAAACAAAGCGGCCTAATTCTTTATCCCGGCCAGGGAGCACACACATACCACAGAAATCAAATCAAACACAAAAAACACAAAGAAACTTAGGATGAATAGGAAAGAACTGAATAGAAAGGAAAGAACTTTACCAGGCCTGCCCTTGCCTTCTGAAAGCATCAGGCTTTGATCCCAGCTTCATGGATGCTGCCGCCATCCTGGACAGCTAGCTCTCACAGTCACAGCCTCCCACAAAGAAAGCAGCCTAGGAGCGAAGCGCACAAGAACCCCAAGCTACAACCACCCAACCAACCACCACTCCAGAGCTCAAACCATGGCTGGCCTCCAAGAGCTAGCTCTCTCAACCAGAACCAGTCCCCCCAAGAAAGAAAGCTGCCGAGCAGGGTCAGCAATTCATGGCCCCTTTCGGCCACGTACTAGTCCAACCACTCCAATAAACCAAGCGGGGATTCAAGAAACCACCAATGCAGGCAGTTAATGGCAGGGGATCACAGTGGGAGAGAGGGGGAGGCCACGTTGGTTGGTGGGGTGGGGGCCTGAAGACGGCAGTTTCTATTCTTACCCTCCCTGCCCTCTCTTCGTTTGTGTAGCAGTGCAGGTGAGTCGTCTCAACCATCGTCTGGGCATGAATAATATTATACAGGATGATCGCGTATAATACATTTTTATATTATCTACAAATAGAATTAGAGGTATTTCATACAATAAGCTATCTGTATGTTATTTATAATGGTCTCACATTATTAATAAATTATCTATATAATTATCTATACAATAGTATGTATAATATAAAGCCATATATAAAATCATCTATTGAATACTAGAGAATATATTTATCTCTCCTCTACATAACTCTAAATTTTATATAGTATAATCTTACAGATAACATCTATCATTGTACATATCTTCTAGCTTTAAGATAGGAGACTGAGAGAGAGGTGTTATTTTGTTTTCTGGATGGCTTTTTGGTGTAAGGACAACACAAAAATATAAAAAAGAAGCAAATTTTATGAGACAATACCAGCCGTACCACGTAAGAAAGAAAACCAACGAACTAGGTCAATTAAGCAGCAAACGGCCAAACAACAAGCAAAAAAGACAAAGCAAATCCTAAAAGCTAAGGAATCAGGTCAACAAATGTGAAGTTACTACTATAAATCAACAAAGGAAAGATTGCAACTTGCAGCAGCAAAAGGAAAGGGGTGCCGAATGCATGAATAATTCCTTACTTATAGCGGGAAAAGGGACAAGAGAAAATAGGAATCCCTTCAAGAAAATGGATTTTTAAATTATGAAATGTTTTAGTGAGTACAAGATTTCAAAGATTAATTTGTGCTTGGGAGCTGGGACATGGGAGCAAGGGTGCAGGCTGCATCCTGCATGGGCGGTTGGTGCAGTGCAGGGGAGTAATTGAGGGCATTAAAGTACTGAAAATCTTGGGCTGTGTGCACAGAGATTCTCTGGGTGAGGGGGAGGGTGCAGTACAGCCCGGCAGCTTTAGTTTATGCTGCAGTGTATGGATTAGCGACCACTTTGTCCTCTTCGTCAGTGAGTAAAAAATTGAGGGTTGTAGTTCGGTGTGTGGAGGTTGGAGAAAGAGGTAAACGAGTGTGATGTCTCAGATTTGCCCCTCTAGTTTGCTGCTAATGATTTTGGAAAACGAAGAAGGATAGAATGACGAGCGTATTGATTTTTTTTTCCAGAAACTTGACATTGGTTTTCCGAGCATATTATAGCCATTTTTCCCTTTTACGAAGAAAAGAGTAAAATTTGAAGGGAATTTCTATAAACTTTGCGTCCAATCCAAACCATTTTGCTCGAAGACCTCCCCGAGCAAGCGCCAATATAAGGAGATATCTTAGTGAACATGAGCTAATTCGTCTATATATGTACACAGCGAATCAGGATTGTCTGATCCGAGATCAGTGAACGAGATCAACGAGAGGTAGCCACTTATGGAGCTTTACGAAACCCCCCTCACGTGACGTCTTCGCTCCCTCCCCCGTGTCTTATGGAGCTTTACTACGGCGATGGCATTAGGAATAGTTTGTCTGTATCAGAGCCAGGCACATTTCTTCATGCCCTGACAAGTACACTGTCATGGAGGCTGGTGGTGCAAGCGACGACGCGAGGTGCGGCACTGGCCCGCGCACGTCAATGGCATCACCCTCAAGTGACAATTCTTGTCATTTGCACATGTTTGATATATATTACATGAGCAAGGCGATTTACCGTGCAAATATAGCTCAATTTTATTTATCCAAAACTGGTATCATAATGCAAGCCATCGGTCAGAATGACCATTTTGATAACAGGTCAGCAATTTAAAGCATCGATCAATGCACAGAAGCATTGCTTGAATCCAAATTTCTGTATACATCTACTATACTAAGCACATGTACACACAAAGTACATAATATCATGACAAGACTTGGAAGTTATTCATACATTTTTACTATTATAAAAAAATGAGTTGGTGGTTGTAGGTCTATTTTCTTTCAACTACTCTATTCTCTTAACTTCTTATCATTCTTCACTTTCCAACCGATCAGAACAACTGTCTTCTATAGCACGATTCTCTATACATTTAATAAGTTCCGTTGCAACGCACGGATACATAACTAGTAAAGCATTACATTTAAGCAAAATCACCATCGACAAGCAGACACTACTCTACTTGTCGCTCTTTCAAATGCTCCTAACCGTCATCAACATCAGGACACTGAGCTGCGGGCTACGCATTAACCCGTTGCACATACATCTCATAAAAGCCAGGACAGATGATTTGCCTCCTTTCCTTTGTCCCTTGATGACGAAATTGATATTATGATCACACAACCGACAGAACTCAAGAGCTATGTTAAAGCTTCACAGTCCATCATGTACCTCGTATTTACATGTCAGACTGTAAAATGTTCAGGACCAAGTAACAAGTGGCAAGCAGCCATCCATGAGCATTCAGATCAGTGATCTATCTCGATCCTGCCAAAGAGCTGCTCATATCCAGTCAGCAAGCTAGGTAGGGGAACTCTGATGATGAACTATTGCCTCAGGATGAAGTGCTGCCTCACTGCTTGTCGATTTTGACATGGCAATTTCTTCTAGGCGCTTCCATGTAGCATCACGTTTTGACCTCACTGCAGTTTCTTGTGGTTCGTCTTCCTCCAACTTCTTGAGACACTCCTCAAACAGTACGGGGTCATGGTCCAGGAATATTTTGCGAACATTAAGACTCAAGCTTTGAATAGCCTGGTTCTGGTGGCGTTTTGTATTTCGCTCTAATGCAGGAAGAATTATGGGCAGTATCAACTTGCTGTTCTGTTTGATCAAACCCTCAATATGATCATTGTTCCATAGAAACAGAGCTCTCTCTGCTGCCACCTGCAAAACGAAAGAAGAATAGATGCATCGTTACCTTTCTTTTACACTGAACAGGCATGGAAACATTGCTACACATTGCTTGATTTGTCACTACTACTGGAAAACTATCCAATTTAAAATCAGCAGGTAAAAGGCCAAGCAGCAGGTGATAATTTTCAAATGTCAACTGGAAAAATGGATGTCATGACACATCCTAAACGGCCAAATTAAAATATAAATCTCCACATCTCAGCAGGAAATTAACGGTTAGGTATGATAATGCAAGGATGTGTTAAGAACAGAAGAAATTCAGCTTGTTCATCACAGTATTGGGCACCGACGGAGGAAGGCGCCGCTGGAGGGAGAGGCAGCGATGGAGGTGAGGCGGCGCCGGAGGAGATTGGAGCTGCCCTGGGCGCAGATGGAGGTCCTAACCCTAGCTCACGGGGTTCTATCGGCCTGGGAGGTTTTCACAAAAACGCCTACTAGAGGAGATGGGAGGTGCCCCGTGCGGATCTTGGCCGCATGGCAAAGATCGGATGGCCCTGATTCGTTATGTGCATGAATCAGCTCATGTCCACCAGATATCTTGCCCAATGTAAGAGCACACGCAAAGAAGCAAATCCAAGGAGGGAGAAGGCTCCAGACACATTGACTAATAACCGCTATTTATTGGACATCGGAAGCAATCGAACGGTCACGGTAGCCACCATTCTACGATCCAACGGCTAAGCATACCGAGATGACGTGGCTTCATGGGATAGCTAAAATTCCAGCTATAATGTACACGCGCGCGCGCACACACACACAGGCATGCATGCGGGCAAACCAGGCCTTTCTGCCTCTCTCTCCCCGCACCGCACATCAATGCGGGCAAACCAGGCTTTCCCTCGCCATTCATGGTTGCCTAGTCATAGCTCAATTCTCACCGGACACAGGTTGTGTGGATTTTCCACTATGATTCTAACCAAACGCAGTATCGCCGTCACTTTTCTGTGACGATCATTTAGTACCAGAAAGAGGGGCATCACATGCCAAACAGATTTGCATGCAATTTCATGCGACAATGCAGCCAAGCAAAGGCTGTTGTAGACAATGCAGCCATCCATGCAAATGCGGCGACGAGCACATTGCAGCGAACCATTGACATTGAAAAGGAGTAACATGTTCAACATAATGGAGGGGCCAGCATATGGCACTGAGCTCTGAATTCTGAAATGATGTTGCAAAGGGTGTACCTACCGAAATGGTAGGGGTATTGTTGCTGGTGCATTCTGGCTCACATGGTTCCTGTAACATAAGCTGATGCAACTAGGGGGCAACTGCTTTTAACTCGACTGCAGTAAGCATGTACATACAGCAAAAGTATTAAGGTAGACATCATCTGCATCCTGTAGCAATGCTGACTGGAACAGCTCTGAGTAGCATCAAGCTTGGGCCATCTGCACATGTAAATGGAAGTGTCAGATTTTGATGGAGCAGCGAACCGCGTTGGTTTCCTATTTGTTAGATCGATATACAAATTGAATCTTTCACACAGGAAGGCATGCACTTAAACTCAATATTCACCTTCACCTGAAAGAGCTTTGATGTTAAAAGTAATATCTTTCCCAAGTAAACAAATGTCAAATAAATAACTCTGGCTGTTCTGATCTATTTCTAGAGAATAGCACATAACAAAAGGAGGTTCCCATAGGTAAGATCAAGGTCAAAGAGCAGAAACCATATATAAGTGGATTTGACTTGCTAGATGCTTTTATGGTGGTGTATATTTTGGTCAGCTCTTATCTTTTGTTTGTTATAATACAGCTGTCTAATATGGATCACATGCTCAGTTTTTATAGGAACTTCGATCAAATTGAGAAGTACATAAGATCTGAGCAAAAGATTATTTGCGAAGGGGGTTGTTTTCCTAAGAGTCTGTTCACTGGACATTTTTTTCACTGAGATCTAAACACGGTGAGATAAAGATGAAGACAAAGAATATACGCCAAATGTGTGGAAGTCGTAAGAAAAGTTACAATGGTGTGATAACAGTTTCCCATTAAAGTTTCCCAATGCTAGGTTTCATTTACAGGAGGTTAATAGAACGTGCAGATCATTTTGCACAACAATAGTTGTCATTCAAAATAGTTAGCATTGAAAATAAACAGTGAAATCAAAAGCAAGTTCCTTTGACAACTGTCTGAAATTGTTGTCTTGTCCTTGTGTGAACAGCAAAATGCGGAAAAAAATCGAAATGGGGGCAGGAGTGCAGCACAAATTTAACAATGAAGACACCAATTACAATGTGCTGGTTGATCATATTTTTTGTGAAGAGTTCCATAACAAGTGAGCTTTAAAATTCTAAAGTAAACAGAAAGCAAATGAAACACCTCAAAATTTAAAAAAGTTTCAAATTTATTTGAATTTTGGCCCAATTGGGTTTACTTTCCCAATTTGGCAAGCCTTCTCGTTTTTCTGCTTTCCTATTTGGTCCCTGTCATCTTCCCCGCACGGTGGTGCATTTTTCCTCCCCGCCTTCTCCCCTGCGCCTCAGCGCCACTGGGCTCCACGCCACTCGCCGCCGCTGCCACCTCCGTGCACGCCACCTCAGCGTGTAGTCCCGTCGCCGCTCCGCCAACTCGCTGGCCACCTCATCAATGCCCATCACCTCCTCACCGTCCTCGCCTCTCATGCCCCGCCGTTGACCACGCCTGACGAGTTGCGTGCTTTGTGTAGCCGACGCACGCGCCTACCCATGCCCTGCCCGCCAACTTGCCAAAGCTCCAGTGAGGTGCAGCAAGATTGACGTGCCAGCTTCGCACGCCACCTCGTCGCCAAAGCCACCCGGCTACCACTGTGCCAACGCCGTTGAGACCTCGCCACCGCTCCCACCGCCTTGCTCGCCTTATAAAGCGTGGCTGATCACCCAAGTAGCCACCGTTAACTCCAATTGCAATCCCTTGCACTTCCCTCCCAACCTCCAGCCTTACATCGCTGCAACCACTGTGCCCTGTATCGGTGAGGTCCCAAGCCCAATTCTCTGCCATGGCCGATAATTCTTCAATTCTCTATAACCATAGCGCCCTTAGGACCTCCCAAACCCAACGCCAACCTCGCCTTACACTCCCTTAGCTCCTCGGCCACTGGCGTCGTGCGCCGCCGTTGTCCGAGAGGGGGTCCTCCGTGGACAGCTCTCCTCAAGCTGCTAGAGCCAAAACCCCCACTGCCATTGCCTTCCTAGCACGCCCTAGATGCTCAAAATGCCCTTGGCCATGCCGAAAAGACACCAGAGCTCCGTCGTGCTGTGGAGAAGCTCTAGCGAGCCCTCCTAGCCGCCAGCCATCTCCAGTGAACTCCGGTGTTCACAAACCCCAAAAATGGAACCATGTCGCTTCACTGAACCCATCCATACCTCCGCTTGCTGTCGGCAACCTTCGTCGGAGCTTGCGTAGGCTCACTGCTGTCGTTGCTCTACTTGGGCACCATGGCGCCGAGCTCAACCGAGCTGAAGCCAAACCAGGCTAAAGGCCTGGCAAGTAGTGTTGGGCCAGGCCGAGTCGGCCTAGAAACCAAAACTCATCCCAGCCAAACCTTTGGGCCAAGCCCAGTACGCAAGCCCGATCCAAATACTATTCCACACCCGAAACCCGACACTTGTCAGATCGGTTGCCTCATTTGTGAAAAGTAAGAACTAGAAGCTTATACTGAGTAAATGACATAGAAATCGCTGAACCATAAGTTTTGACTTGTCAGACCTAGTCAAGTAGCTGTTCAAGTCGAGTGAATATCTACAGGAGAGTTTGTTGTTCCAGGGGTAGGAACGACCTGTGTACAATGGGGTGGTTTGGAAGCAGTATCTTCCATACTTAACAACAGTAGATCCACCCAGAGTCGATTCACAGTTTCTGCTTTGGCCAGTGGATTACTTACAATGGGTGGCCCCGAATCTACCGGGTAAAAGCTAGAAAGAAGAGAGCAGTGAAAGACCTTGTTATCTGAACTCAGTTGCACGCTATCTGTTGCATGTCTATTGCATGACATTGAAAGTTTGAGAAATCTTATATATAAAGCTGGGTAACAGTCAAACTAATAGTATTAAGATATACCGTGTTTCCGGTAAATGAAGCTGTGTTTAATGGGTGAATCCAACAATAAGGCATAAGTAGCTTTAATAATGTATCAATTTGGTAATCAAGTTGATAAAACCCCTTTCTCTTAAGAAGTTAACCTTTGCTTTAGAAAGTTGCTTACAAATAAACATGCCTTTGTAAATGTAGTAATAAAGACAACATATCCCCACCTCTTGAAATAATGACCAGTAGTTAATTAATATTTCCCCTTGTGATTTGTTGAATACCATTGTACTCATACTTGCTAAAGCATCAACGAAAGAATCATGGGATGATAACGAAGATCCCATCGAGGAAGAATTTGAAGAATCCTTTGGTGTAGATGATCTCTGGTTTTAAATCTCATCCTTACTTAGGCACGCCTGTGTGGTTTCTTTTATGATGTAATAACTTCGGGCTTGGACGCCCGCTGTGCTAAAACCTGGCTATTATGCCCTAAATCTGTAATAAATTTTGGTTCTTATGTTATAAGCATATGTTAGTATAATCCACACTCGTCTACAATACTCTGCGACTGAACAATCCAGGATAGTTTCTAACGGTCTCAGAAACGGAGACGTTACAACAAGTAGAGATGCTACGGATAATTAATTGGGGCACCATGGTGCGTAGGCACCATGATATAAAATAGAACAATAGATCCTGGTGTTGAATAACGCTTGTATTCATCATGTGGCCAAAGGGCCAATATATATATACATACATGTACAGGTGGCATATATGCAGAAAACCCCTTATACAATAGGGTAAATACACAGTTATGTAATACACATCTAACACCCCTCTCAAACTTATGGTGGATCAACAACATGAAGTTTGGAGAGATGAAAACTGTGCTGAGCCCTGGTTTGTGCCTTGGTGAAGAAATCTGCTAACTGAAGCTTGGAAGGCACATACTGAAGAGCAACAATCTGGTCCTGCACCTGTGTCCGCATGTAGGAAGCATCAACACCAATATGCTTTGTAAGCTCATGCTTCACCGGATCTTTAGCAATGCTAATAGCACCTGTACTATCAGACAAAAGAGGAGTCGGTGCAAAAACAGAAACACCAAAGTCCTCAAGTAACCACCGTAGCCAAGTAACCTCCGCAGTCAACAAAGCTATAGCTCGCAACTCAGCCTCAGCACTCGAACGAGAAATTGATGTCTGCTTCTTAGTCTTCCAAGCAATGAGAGAACCACCAAGAAAACGCAATAAGCAGAGAGAGACCGACGATCAGAGGGATCACTAGCCCAGGTGGCATCAGAATATCCCAACAAGATGACGATAGCGAGTAGGATCAGCGAGAGGCTCACCATCAGAGGGGCGAAGATGAACATTAAGCTCCATGGGAGTCTCAGCTGTGCGCTGATCAGTAAGAGAGGCACGATCAAGAAGATCCTGGATATACTTTTCTTGGGACAGATAGAAACCCTCAAAAGTAGAAATAACCTCAATCGCAAGAAAGTAGCGAAGAGGACCCAGATCAGACATAAGAAACTGCTCATGAAGCCGCTCCTTGACAAAAGTGATATAATGAGGATCATTACCAGTAATGATCATATCATCAACATACAAAAGAAGAAGCGTCCGACCACGAGATGAAGTGTGGATAAAAAGAGCAGGATCATGAGCACTCGCTGAAAAACCAGCTGCAGTGACAACAGAAAAGAAACGATCAAACCAGGCACGAGAAGCTTGCTTGAGGCCATAGAGAGATCGGCGAAGACGACAAACCATACCCTCAGGAACAGAATACCCAGGGGGTGGCTGCATGTAAACCTCCTCACGCAACTCGCCATTGAGAAATGCATTCTTGACGTCCAACTGAGAGATAGACCACTGTCGAACAGAGGCCACAGCAAGAAGAGTGCGAACGGTGATCATGTGAGCGACAGGAGCAAAAGTCTCATCATAGTCACGACCATACTCCTGCTGGAAACCACGCGCTACAAGACGAGCCTTGTAACGCTCAAGAGAACCATCAGAGCGAGTCTTAACCTTATAGACCCACTTGCACGTGATAGGAGTAACACGCGCAGGAAGAGGAACAAGATCCCACGTGCCAGTACGCTCAAGGGCAGCAATCTCCTCCGTCATCGCATGCTGCCACTCCTGATGAACAACAGCATCACGATAAGAAGTCGGTTCAGCAAGAGCGGCGGCAGCAAAACCAAAACGCTCAGGAGGCCGAATAGACTGGCAATCACGAAGAGCATAACGGGGAGTGGCCGAAGGGGATGACCCGTCAGAAGGGGAGGGCATATCAGAAGGATCCTCAACTCGCGGGCGACGAGTATAGTAGAAAGGGTAAGAAGGAACAAGATCGAAGCAACCTCGGAGAGGATGCCGGTGGTGAAAAGGGCCGGCGAGAAGGAGGCACCGAGAGACCAAAGGCGTGGTGGAGTGGTGACTATAGGATTGGAAGGAAAAGTCGAAATGAAAGCGGCTCAACAACAGATCTTTGAAGTGGAGGAAGGAGAAGGACGAGGATAGAAGGACGAGACTCATCAAAAGTAACATCCAGAAATCCGCATCCGTCGGCCAACAGATCCCAACAACGATATCCCTTGTGCTCAAGATCAGAGCCTGAAAAACACACTCAAGCGACCGAGCGATCGGTTTGGTGCGCTCACGAGTGCAAGAAGAACATAGCACACACACCCAAAGAGACGGTGCGGAGTAATGTGAGTGCAGCCACGAGACGCTCAAGCGGGATCCCACCTGCAGAGCGAGAGGAGGGTGAATGTTGATCAAGAAAGTGGCGAGAAAGCGACCTCACCCAAAAATGTGGTGGAGCAATGAAGCAATCAAGAGAGCACGAGCTGTCTCAAGAAGATGACGATGCTTGCGCTCACCACACCATTCGAGCATGGGCACTGGACAAGAAAAGCGAGAGAGAGTGCCATGCTCAAAGAAGAAAACCACAAAGGACTCCCGACAAGTACTCTCCAGTGAGAATCGGTATGCAAAAACACGAATAGGAGTCAAACTGAGTGCGAATCATGGTGGCAAAGGTCTTGTAGATAGATAAAACCTCACTACGAGATGACATAAAGTATATCCATGTATGTCGAGAAAAATCATCAATAAAAATGATATAATATCGATAACCTCCTTTCGAAACAAAAGGAGCTGGTCCCCATACATCAGAATGAACAAGATCAAAAGGACGCTGAGACACTGACTCACTAGAAGAATAAGGGAGTTGAATCTGTTTGCCAAGCTTACAACCCTGACAATTTAGAGAAGCATCATCAGACACAAACCCTAAAAGACCTCGACGAAATAAGGAAGACATACGAGAACCACAAAGATGTCCTAAGCGATGATGCCACTGAGCAAACGATGCGGTGGAGACTGCAGCAGCTGTAGAGGCAGTGGTGGAGGTGAGAAGACCGACCCAGGCGGCGGAAGGAAGGCGAAGCGATCAAGCTCCAGAGACGCTGGGAGTCACGGCGGCGAGGGCGGTGCCAACCGAGTCCGTGCGGCGATCCCGAACACAACAAGAATCAGAATCGAAAATAACACGACAACCATGATCAGTGAGCTGGCTAGCAGACATGAGCTGCATGGTTAGTTTTGGAACATGAGAAACAGCAGGAACATGAAAAGAGGAATTTGAAAGAGTGCCTCATCCTGTGACAGAAAGAGAGATACCATCTGCTGTATGTGCCTCATCCTAATGGAAGTAAGACAGGTGGAATCAGATGTCATATGAAAAGAAGCATCAGAATCAAGAATCCAAGGTGATGTACCTGAGGAAGGAGAAGTAGAAGGTGGTCTCTCAGGAAGGCGAGAAGCGAACAGCACGATGCGAAGCAACCATGCGGCCTAGCAATGCGAGAAGCTGCTGAGTGTCAGGGGTACCAGAACTCTGCTGAGAGGAGGAACCTCCAGTGCCCCTCGGAGGAGAGCACCACGACGAAGATCCTTCTTCTTCTTGTAGCAAAAATGTTCCACATGTCCATCTTTGTTGCAATAGGTGCAGTGAAGGCCCTTACCAACAGCAGCTGTCACTGGTGGAGACACAGCTGGTGGAGGCAAAAGCACAGCAGGTGTAGAAGCCGGAGAAGCCACCAAAACCGAAGGAAGTGATGATGCTGATGATAGCAGACCCGCTCCACGAAGTCGAATCTCCTCCGTACGAACAGCTGCAAGGGCCTCCAACAAAGTCACACGAGGATGACGAGCCAGCAACTGAGCATGAGTCTGCTCAAACTTGGACCGGAGACGTGTCAAAAAATCGTAGATGCGGCGAAGCTCCATATGAGAATGCTGACGCTGGCAACACTGAAAGGTGCGGCAAACATCTGACCCCAAAGAGTCAATCTGACGCCATATCGCAGACAACTGAGCATAGAACTCATCCACAGTGGCATCTCTCTGCTGCAGCGACTGCTCTTGTCGCACAACAGCAAGGTATAAGGAATCACCAGATGGCTCGTAGCGGCTGTGTAGATGCGTCCACATCGCATGTGCGGAAGCCAATTCGACAACATCACCGGTGAGATGCACCTCCATGCTAGCAACCAAAATAGCAGAGGCACGAGCATCTTCATCAATCCATGTCTTGTAAGCAGCATACTGAGTCTGAAAAGTCTTCATGGCATCCTCAAAAGCCTCAGAAGCCTTTGTACGAGCGTCTTCGGAAGCATCCCTCGGGAGAACAGGCTCAACAGGTGGAGTAGGACGAGACAGGCAAGGTAAATCGCCAGTAAGAAAGTCCCAAAGGTGCTGACCACGCATGTGGATGCGCATGTGCTGAAACCAGTCCCGATAATTGAGGCCATCGAAAATCACCGGGCAACGAGGAACAGAAACGGTGCCTGCAAAAGAAGACATTTTTTTTGGGGGGCTCTTTTTTTTTGCCCTTTTCTTTTTTTTTTGCTTTTTTTATTAACCGATCGGATTGCAAAAATTAGTTGTGACCGAATCGGTCACAACTTTCCAACCCGACCGAAGCTCTGGAGACCAATTTTACCTATTTTAGATCCTAGATGTTATCTTACATGTGAACAATAGAAAAATTATATATATATATATATATATATATATAGTATAATTAATTAGGACACCATGGTGCCTAGACACCATGATCTAAAATAGGTGTTTCTCTATGTATCGTGTGCGAAAAAAATTAAAACATTTTAGATGTTAAGTTTAACTAGTTTACTAACTAGTTCCAATAAGTGTGAACTGAAATTCAAAATGTTGTTACCTTTTTTTATGATAGTTTGATTGTAGGTATGTGCTGATTATATATATAACTCAGCAAAGCATGTGATCTAAATTCATTTGAAATTTTGAAATTGAGTATATTTTTCAAAGGTATATGTTTTTTTTTGGATTGTTATAGATGGGTATATACCCTAAAACCGATATTTTAAAAAAAATTATATACCCAATTTGGGTTGAATTCGTGCATTTGAAATCATGGTGCTCAGACACCATAGTGCTCCATTTCAGCGTCCTAATAGCCACTTTATTAAGATGAAACGTAGCACTGTTGCTATGTTTCATCTGATGATTGGCAACAAGCACTATGCCACATGGTGCTTTGAAATCCCAGTACTAGACTAGTTCCACTTGGTTACCAAGTGGAAAATAAAATAGATCTTCTTAGGTGGCAACTCATCAAAACTAGGTTGATTTATTGCTTGTTTCCGGCAAAACTAGAGAAGACATGAATTTAAAGATTTCTTTTCATTTTTTCAAATATTATTCTTAGATACTCCCTCCAGTCACAGAGTGACATTTTTTACTTTTGAAAGTCAATAAGAAACCACTTTGACCACTAAATTTTGTTATCAAATATTTGAAAGAAGTTATAAAAGTGTAATATTATGAAAGTATTTTGATGACAAATTTACTCTACCATTTTCATATATACAAACTACAAATTCTAGACAATATATTTGGTCAAAACTAATATGGTTTGACTGGAGGAAGTATCATGCATGATTGAGTGCAAGAGCAACAAGAAAATCAGTTAAAACCAATGCTTTATCTATAGCTTGGCATAAGTTCCTATGGGAAATCTTAATCTTCATTCCTTAAGCCAATGATTTTATGAAAACTTGCTCAATTTGGGATTTTAGTGACCAGAGGTAATCAATCACTCAATCAGTTACTGAAGGGATTATGAAACCTAGTTCTACATGTGAAACATTTTTTTGAAAGGAATAACCAATTGGACATATAACTAAAGGATTCATGGACTAGGGCTATTACCAATTTCGCAGCATTTCTGTTCCTTAATGTCAACAATGCTGCTTCGGCGAAGGCTTGTGCAGCTTGGGCATCTGCTTCTGCAGCCTCTGCTTCTCTAGCTGCTGCTTCAGCTTCTGCCATGAGAGCTTCTGCCTCTGCAACTGCACAAGCGGCGGCTGCTGCAGCCTCCTCTGCAGTCATGGTTGCCATACGTGCCAATTCAGCATCAACTTGAGATTTTGTGAGGGTTTTACTATCACTGCTCCATATTTTCTGGGGCTCTCTTTGTACATCTTCTAGCAGCAGTATTTTGGGGCTTCGTCCCTCAGAATACGGTGAACTAGGTGCTATCCTGTACTTCCGATTCACCTGCAATGTTCCATAGGGTCGCATGCTGAACTGGTGTCTAGTTTATATACTCTTCATATGAGTAACCATAGTCTATAGCCGAGATAACAGACAGCCATTCTCATGGTTTAAGACACTTTACATGCCCACAAAATATGCAGAACTAAGCAGCTTCTAATTGGCTCAAAAAAATCATTTAAAGAGAAATCATGAACAACAAAGAGCCCAACAACCAAAAAACGCTTTCAGGAAAATGGCATTTTGCTAAGTACTTGAAATGGAACTGGAAATTAGTATGAAAAAGTAATTGCTGGTATCTGACAAACATGTTTGGCAATTGGCATTGTAGTAGTAGTCTAATAGAGTATGGTGCACAGATAAATAAGTGTATGCATCTTTTGGCACAAATACATATGCCATTATGCCCAACCATGCAAATATCAAAAAAGCTTCATAGCTTCTATTTTAGCAAATATGGCATGTCGATTGTTCCAGTTGAATGAAAATTGGGCTTCCAAAGGTTTTTATGCAATAGGTTGTACTTATACTTGATTACAAGGTGTAGTTAATTGAACGTTCCTCCATGTGGGATCACCAATTAGTTTCGCCTCAATCATCGATGTTGTATTAGTTTTTTTTCCTCTGAAAAGCGTAAATATGCAGTTGAGAACTAAAATGGAAATTACCTTTATTAATTTTCCAGTGGTGGTCAAGTCCTTCAGTTTTGCAGATAATATGTAATCAAAATCACTAGGTGGCCAATATTGCTCCTATATGAATCAGGGTAAGAAAGTTACCACATGCAAAGCAAATTAGAGCAAGTGTAACTCATTTCAACAAGATTTTCTATTAGCAAATAAAAGCAATTGCAAACATGATCATAATTTCAAAATGCCATCAGAGATCTACACAAGAAGGGATAATGCAACAGTTTGATCCACGTTTACAGAGCCAGAACCAGCCCTAAAACTGGAACCAGGCTGGTTCTGGTTTTCGGCTGGTCTCCTGGCAAAAAAATTTGTCTGGTTATTGCTGCATCTTGAATTCATTTTTTTTTAAAAAATATAATCATTGGAAGTTTCAAAGTAGGCGCTAATATACACATTCCAACAGAAAATGTGATGAAATACAGGGTTTAGGGGTGAACCGGGCCAAGGTTCAGAAAACCAGAAGCACGCCAGTTCTGGTTTACTCGCCAGTTATGGCCTGTTTTCTGAACCCTGGCTGGGGCAGCCAACAGGTGGGCGATAGTGAAGACAAAGTAGGTTGCAGTTCATGCACAAAAAGATGCAGGAGATCTTGAAGTACCAGACTTGCTAAATTGTGGGATTCTACTGGTTGCTGTCTGTGATAGCTCATTTTGATAAATCAGATTAGTTGTAGTTTTTGTTTCTGGTAAGAAAACTGTGTTTGCTTAGGTGTTGAGGCATAATGAGCCTTCAAATATATGTTTTATACTCCTCACAATCTTTCTGAGGAAACTAGGGTTTTTTCCTCTTTGTCGTACTAATGCAGATATGAGTGATGCTGGTACCCATGGGCACCAAATCCTCTCCAAGAACTCTCCAATTCCAAACTCCAAAGGGTTTTTATCGAAGTTGAAACGCTGAATCCATATATGAGAAGCTGACTGCTAAGTGCTCATTAAAACCTTTGGTTGACTAAACAAAAATAGCAAAAATGGACATTAACAAATGTAAAACACTAGATAAACAAGAAGAAGACAATAGGAAAGCTCATTTTCAGACAGATCATAAAATATATACCTCTCGTGGCTTGGGGTAAGGTATGTCTTCCTGTAGAGCTTGGAGGTTTAGGAATTTCAGATCTTAAATCTCTGGGCTGGGCTCTTCGAATGAGATGGGTCTGGTTGCAAAAAACAGAGCCGCATCGCCCTTGGGCTAATCTTCCAATCCATGTCCCAGAGCAAGTCAGAGCCTTCTTCGCAGTGGCTGTTTATTCCGAGGTTGGGGATGGAACAAAAACCCTTTTCTGGGCAGACCGTTGGCTTCATGGCCAATGTATCGCAGATCTTACGCCTCGTCTTTTTGCCGTCATTCCTAAAAGGAGGATCAAACAACGATCTGTCCAGGATGCCCTCACCAACCGGACTGGATTTCGACATAAAAGGGGCTCTCATTGTTGGTGTAATTGTGGATTTCCTCCACCTATGGGACGCCCTATCGGTTTCTATTTGCAACCGGATGTTGAAGATAGACATTTATGGCGGTTCTCTTCTGATGGGCAATATTCAGCCAAAACCGCATACAAGGGATTTTTTGTGGGTTCTACTTCTTTTGAGCCTTGTGAAAGAGTTTGGAAGACTTGGGCACCGCCCAAATGTCGCTTCTTTGTTTGGTTAGTAGCTCACAACCGGTGTTGGATGCGGATCGCCTTGCTCGCCGTGGGCTCCTCATCCCGAGCATTGTTCTTTGTGTGACCAGTCATGGAAACTATTGATCACCTCCTTGTCCAGTGTGTCTTTGCAAGAGAGTTTTGGTTCCGTCTCTTCTCTCGAATTGGACTCCAAGCCTTTGCTCCACAACCCACGAAACATCCTTTCATTCTTGGTGGGAGAAGGTGAGCAATCTGCTAGTGACATGCTAAGGAAAGGAACCAACTCTCTCATAATCCGGAGCTTGGACCTTATGGACACACCGCAACAAATGCGTTTTGATGGAGCGACTCCAAGTGTTGCAGTGCACTTGCCGTCTGTGAAGATGATAGAAGGTTGTGGTCTTTGGCGGGGCTCGAGGATTATCCTCTTGGATGCCCTCGCTCCGGGTGGTTAGCGCCAAGTCTTGGTCGTGATATTTTTTGTTTCGGGCACGTTAGTTTCCTTGCAGTTGCTACTGCAGCAGAGTGTGTGTGTTTAGAGTGTGTGGGTTTTTTGGGTTTTGTGTGTGTTTGTTTGTTGTTTGGGTCCCTTTCTTTCTTTCTTCTTAATATATTGATGCGCAGCTCTCCTGCGTTTTCGAGAAAAAAAAAGTGCTAGAAAGAAATGAAAACAGAGAAGACACAAACCTCTATGTAATTAGCAATAGTAGTTCTGTGTGACCCTGTAGGCTCATTCAAGTTCTTTATAGCCTCCATTATGATATTGTCTAGCCTGCAGGAAAGCCAGAGAACAACAGTAGAGCATCCATAAAATCTAGTTGTTTTCCGGATAACACTGTGAGAAAAGAACTAAATGACAGGATTTATGAATTAGACTATTACATATATATAATTACCTTGAGTGAGATTTCTTTGTATTCGAATTATTCCACACTTCACTAGATACTGATGCTATAGGCTGTACATCAACAATCTCATCATCGACATCAGAAGCAACTGTGCTGATTGCCACTGAGTGATCATTATTCTTAGGAGTAGCTCGGTTCCTCTTCACGCTAGTCCTTCCCTTTTCACGAGAACCCGATGCAGTGACAATTACATTGATGTTGCGCCACTTGTCCTAAGTAGTGATTAGTACAAAAAGGGCATGCACATTAAGAATTGATTACTGATATCTGGAAATTTAACACCAAATGACACATGATTTCTAGAATAGAAATTTCAAAGACCATGATTAAAGCAAGTTACCTCAACAAAAGTGGAGTTAAGTGTAATCTGTTCTAACCTTTAGGTCAACATTTGAGCGGTAGCGCAAGGTGGAGCTAAATTCTGGATCTTTCAATATTGTGCGCCAGTTTCCCACTCCATGCTTTGCTACTCCAGCTCTGAGAGCAGCCTCTTCATCTGAATTCCACCTCTGTTTTGGAGCTCCCATGCTTAGGCCTAATCTCCACTGTCAAATACAATTCAAACACGAATGTGCACCTTCTAACCTGAATTCATTCCGTCACAACATTGTAAATGCATGTAGAACAAACAACTGCAAGGAATATGAGTATATGACTGATGCTAGACTACGTTTAAGTCGCTACCGACTGCAAGAATTGAATATTCTTAAATCTAAATTAGGATACTTTGGCAAAAATCCAACATGTAGAGAAAATACTCAACAGAAATAAGAAATAACATATATTACATCCATCCATTCTTGTTTAAAGCAACAAACTAGGTTTATACCAACTTCAATATACCAAACAATGGGGGAAAGTATGAAGTACCACTAAAATATGGGCAAATCTTGAGCCAATTAAAGAAAATTTTGTTTTTTAGATCAAAGACACTCCATTATTATTCATTGTGAAATACAGCTCATCATATCCGTAATTATATACATTTTGATCCCTTAAAAACTATATACATTTTGAGTCACAATGGTACATTGATACTAAACAAAACAATGGCCACTACAATGTGTCCAGATAAAGCTGCAAATTAGGGTTTACTAGACAACTTCAAATTACTTGTTTCTCAGAAATAATTTGAGGCGCTAAAACATGACCAGTTGCAAGTTCAATGCATGTCCAGATAAGCTTGTACCCACAGTTTGATACATGAGAATTCCATTGCTAAGGGGGTGTTTGGATTAGGGTATTTCATTGGAAAGCTTAAGGATCTAGTTCAAATTTGAACTAAATCCCAAAACCTTCCAAGGAATTACCCCTCATCCAAACAGGGCCTAAGTCAATCATAACAACAAGCACCCTAAGCACCTAAGGGGCTCAAACAAACCAAGAGGAATATCAGTGCAAAACATAAGACGTTGCCATGTTGTTGGCTTGGTGCTGATAAAAGTGCTAAGGGGTAAACAGGAAAAAGAAGTACATCATAACTAATAAAAACATTAACAACGAGCATTTCACAAAGCTAGAATTTGCTTCACCATGCCTGTTTTTAACTGAAACTCTTTGTGACACCATTCTCAAACGCATCAAAATATTATGGAAGTCGGGTAAAGTATCATTGCTTCCTAACAGCTTAAGTTTTTGTTAGATAGCTGGTCAAATTCAACAAATTATCCGAGCAGAAGGTGATGAGTATCAGACCTATTTGGCTCATTCATCATCAAAAATAAAAATGTGATTGCTGTATCTGAATGACTAGTCTGGAGTCTGGACTATGACCACACCCTAGCGTCACATAAATTGTGCCAAATGCCAATGTGATTGGTCTAGCCTAGTGCATGAGTATCACCCAACCAGTTCAATCTATGTCTTAGATTTGATGATAAACTGACATGTCAAATGGAGTGTTGAAACACAGAAAGGAAATGCTGGGCACTGAAACTGGATACCTATAAAGGCATTACAAACGATTTTTTTAAGATATCCAGAAACTAATGGAATATGGCTTCCGAGGATAGCACTTCACACAGACTTTAGTACTTACAGTTGATGCTGCATAAAAACCCATGGGGACAGAAAATGCAACACGATAATGATGAAGACCATACTTCCACACAAATCCATTTTAGGAGTAATACACAGGGCACTGTGTCCACAATCGCATTCCTATCACAGTGAAAAATACCAGAGAATTCTCCAAGATGCTTGCTTTTGCAGCTTGATCTAAAGCAGCTAACCTGGACATACATATCGCACATGTAACATCAAACTTCGTATCGACCTTAGCACAGACAAAGGGATATTATCCGCTTGTCAGTTCCGATTTCAGAGAACGTTAATCGCCACCAAGAACTGCAAGGAACCTATGCAGATGCTCATCTCGCGATTCCCCAGTCAAGAATTGTATTAGCACAGATGTAATTGATCAAAACAAGATGCTGTCCCAAGAAAAAAAAGATACCCCAAATAGCGTTGAACAGCGTTGGAGAAGCCGAAATGAATTGGGGAGCTGCTATGAGGGATCGCCGAGCGGTTCGGATCCGAGAAGGAAAGATAGAAATTCCCTGCAAGAATTGAGAAAAAAATTACCTTGGCGGCTGGTGGCTGGCATTGAGCAAGCTTGATGGCAGGAGCACGATACGAGGTGGAGGGGAGACCACGAGGACAGCAAACAGCGAAGAGGAATTTTTGTTTCTCTTTCTCCCTTTCATAGGGTGTTTTCTGTGAATTGTTAATTGGGCGATCATCTGTGAAGCGGCCGCATAAAATGCTAACGGTACCTTGCGGTCTACTCGTGCAAACATATGCACAAATGGATGCGTATCCTCTACGACTAAAATGGTAGCGGTACATTGCTTACCATTCTCAATGCGATTGAATTTCAGCGAGGGTGCCGTAGCAAAATCACTATAGCGGCTTCGTTTGTGGTATTACATCACTGTAGCGATTGATTTTGACCATTAGCTTTTCGATCCAATAGTGAGAAATGAGATGATGGTATCGTACTATTAGCTTTTCCATCGAATAGTTGACTATGTTCTCTTGATTTCATATACAGACTACACTCAAAGAAGAATGGGACAGATACACTCAAAAACGAATATGGCAACTACAGATTAACTCTTTTGGGCTAGCAAAGACGAAAGCCCAGAGAATTTGCCATCCACATGGGTGATTTGTTCCACAAGAGATAAGTGTGTTTGGATGTTAGATCATTATAGGCCCTCTTCTTTTTATCTTATATCTTATAGTTTTTTCTAAATAAATAAATAGGATGATTTTTTATTATATTTTTGAAACAGCTTATTAATATAGCTTTTTAAAAACGGTTCGTATAAATGCTCACACTAAAATGAAAAGCCATCAACTACAGCTATAACTCATAATAAGAAAGAATTCATAGTAAAAAAGAACCTACTGATAGATTGGAGCCAGACACCAGGACTTGTATTGATGCAGTTTTGGATATGTTACTGGGCATGGAAGTGTGCTGATATGGACGCCAAAGTCCTTTTGAGTGGAAAGGGTGTATGTGATGTCTTCACCCAAGTTGGAAGTTGCCCCAGTGACTCGTGTGCTGTTGCGTGTGATATTAGGGTATTTTCAATGCTTTATCATGTATAATGTCTATAAAATTAATTAGTTATCTATATAGACTGAAATACGATGTGTCAATGAGTTAAGAAAGAGAGAAAAGCAATATCTTACATGAGATATTACATATACATACAATCCAATATCAAGAAACAACTAAAATTTGCATTGAGGAGCATAGTTATGTCTATAACATTAAATCGGTGGATGGATAAGAGAGTGAGAGGAGATCATTATTTATTAGGCTCACTGATAGACATTATACATTAGAGGATTAATATCTACAATTTATTTCTATGTGATGTGAAATGTATAAATATTGCTTTGCAATGTCTTCTATTAAGAGTGCCCTTAGTCCAATAATAGAGCCTAGAGAGGAGTTATACCACATAAATGCTGTAAAGTGTGCAGTACGGACCATGAGTTTCGTGATGCTGAGTATCTTTAATGTATCGAATCAATGTTGATTTAAAGTCATGTTACTTAAGTATTTTAGAAATATAAGCTTGTTTTTCTCCAATATATTAAATCGATTCCTATTAATAATTGGGATCCACGTTACATTAAAAACCACAAAATAATAATATCTTCTCGCAACCGTATTATCTCCTATGTAGTTGTTTAATGCTTATATGAATTGTTTAATGTTTTGAATCGACTTCTAAATAGAGTCTGGTTCTATGCTTTTTTTTGTTAGAATCGACCCCTTCAATGTATTGAATTAATTTAGTATCTTCTCTTTTTATTTGAACTGGCTAAAACACAACATTGGATATGATCTTAGATGGCTGCTAGTTTTTTGTGGCTCGTTTGGTTTTTTTCCCCCAAGATGACTGCAAGTTAGGATATATTGCAATGTGTATGTACGTTTTGATTTACGCAAAAAGTTCAAATTACTGCTTTACAAAGATGAACTTTCTCAAGGGGTCAAATTGAACTGCTGATAGAGAACTAGTAGTAATTTGCAAAGGTCCTTTTTTTTATTCCCTCTTAACATTTTGCTTTGCCATTTCGTTGGCTCTACAATTTTCTGATGGTTTTTCAAGTCTCAAGTTTCCGTCAAGATTTGAGATGATAGAACATGTTAGCCTGCAAATTCATGCTTGGCAGAGATCAGATCTCCAGGAAAAATTGCAAAGGTCACATCAACTGTAATGTTCAGTTCTGGTTGTTTTCCAGTCGCTTGGCGTATGTTCTGGCTGGGTGCCCGATCATGCGCGGTTTTACGATGTATTATGAGGCTTTTGTTGGAACTGATGGAGTATTATGCTAGAGTGAATCAATTCATTTTATCATGGAGAGAGAACTGATGAACTGTGGGGTTCCAGGGACAGCAGCAACACTCGAGATGGCGAGTTTTTGAGTCTGAAATGCGCTCTACTCTCTGCTAGTACTGTTTTGCTGCCTGAAGCTGCATGTCTGGACCTATGGCAACTCGATTCTTCGGATCAAAACGGTTAAGAAACTTTTAAGCTCATCTCATAGCAGTCGACAAAATTTTTCGTCATTTCTGGTTTTTTTTTTCTTCACCTTATTTTGGTAGTGTGTGAATGAAATAGGGAAATACTGCCCCCCGTTTCTTTTATAGTATTCAGCTCCAAAGTAAGCTCTCGTCCAATCCATTGTTCATTTGGCAAACAAGCAAAGAAATGTGTGATGAAACAGATGTAAACGGGGGTATAGTAACAGGAAGCTCATCAGCAGCAGAGCAGCCAGTGTCGCAAGAACCCGTCTGTATTTCTGTCTGCCACTCTTACGAGACACAAGGCCATGGAAGAACAAGGACCAAGCATCAGATACCACATGGCATTGGTTTAGCCTCACAATACTTGAATTAACCGATCCTCACATTGACAGGGGGAAAATAAAATTAACAGGGGTGCCAAGCACACGAAAGATGGGGTGCAATCTCCGCCGAAAGATGGCGATTTTTGTTGCGCGATAATCACAGAGGAACCCGGCACAATTAATCGACTTCGTCACCGATTGCAACCAGCGAAACCATCATAGAAGATGCGACAAAAATCATTGCATGGCAAACAAAAGAAAGAAAGGGGGAGATCAGATGGTAGTGCATGTAGTTTTAGTTGGCAATCATCATCTGGAGATGCAGAGGATGTGGTTTATGGATTGAGATTCCTCACTTCACCCCCACAGAAATGACTCGTCAAGCAAACACAAAAGAGAGAAAGGTAAAAAGAAGCAAGAACAGAGCTGTATAACCAGAACTGGAGTTCATCTTTTCTCCTTTCGGCGAGACATGTTTGGATGCCGAGCGGCGGGGGAGGAAGGGCTCCTTTTAACGGCGGCGCCGTCTAGGGTTTAGTTTACAGGGGGAGCTCACCAAACGGCTGACGCGCGGGCCCAACGTACACTCGTGCAACAGTGTCAGGGTATCGTGGGCCGGGCTAGGAGCGCAGGATATGGGCCGATGGAAGTATGGAGTAGAGAAGTGCTCGCCAACGTCTGCTATGGGGTCCATTTCCCACCCCTACTTCCATCTATACTGTGTATCTTATTGAATATGATAGTCAAATAATACGGATCCATTTCTCACCCCTACTTCCTCCTCTATCTCTCCGGTGCCCCCCTCTCTCTTCCCTTTTTTTCCCCTAATACCAGTCGCCCACCACGACCAATATGGGGAGCTCCAACAGTAAACCCGTGTTGGCTGCTCTGCGCCAACAATCTGCCAATGCTTGACTGCTGGAGCCCATGCCAACTGCTCCACTCCCTCAATCCCTCGATGTGAAGCTGTTTCTTCCCCAAAATTATACGCCTCGTTGTCATGAATCCCTCAATATGGTGTAGTTTTCTTGCCTAAAATTGCTCATCACCGTAAAAAATCCTCTTCCACTTGTTGCACCTTCTCCACCTCCACGAAGCATCGTTGACTCTTACTCCATCATCTGGTACTGGAATGGGCAGAGAGCATAGTTCCTCCCGGAATGGCTGGGACTAACCAAAATGATCAGAATCAAGGCTGGTATAGGACACAGGCTGTTGTGTGTCGTTTTTGGCGGTGGTGGCATATTCTGACTGGTGTCAGAGTGGAATTGATAACTTTGTGTTCTAGTGTATTCGTTGCACTAAAGTGGATAGCGGTAGCGGTTGGGATGGTACATTCTTGTATTGGAAATTCTAAGACATTTGAAATTTTGAGTTCTGCATGCTTATACCACTGACTTTATAGTATCAAAATCAAACCAATGTAGAATTTTAAAGCAATCAAATTTCATGAGTACACAACAAGGTTTTAAATAGCGGATAACATGTTTCTAGCGAATTAGTTACAACGTTATCATAAGGGTGGCCCCACCAGGCCCATCGACCTAATGAAGACACCAAATGTGAGTGCAATCCCTTTACACAGTGCAAAGGGTACGATATTATCGGTATAACCCCTTCGCATAGAGTAAAGGGTATAGGAAGACTGGTTGACCCCCTCGCATAGGGTGAAAGGTAACAAAGAAGTCGGCACATGGGTGCCCCCAAAGCGAAGCCTACTACCACGACGTCAACGAGAGGAGCTTTGCCTTGGGACCACCTCGTATGGGCCAAAACGGGGGTCAGCTACCCATGGACCACGAAGATGATGTGGTGGACGAACTTCATGGCAGTCCACCGTGCACCAAAGTGGCATGAAGAGGGATGCAAGAACCATAGAGTCCTTGTGGATTCATTCCTTCGAAAACAAAAAGACCTTTCATCTCACATTGTAAGACCGCTTCTCATTCCAGGGAGCTTCGGAGTGCTTATCCTCCCTTTGCGAGGAGGCATACAGAGGTCCCTTTTTTCTTAGTGTTTGGTCTGTAACCACAACAGACATAGTAGATGACGGTAGCGTAGAGACGGTACATTCTTGTAGTGTAAGTTTTAAAACATTCATGATTTTGAGGTATATATGTCTATATCATGCCAGTACAATATCAAAATCCAAATAATATGGAATACATATCATGTATCAATTTACGAGCATAACAAGTTGTCGTCAAATAGACATGGGTTGCTTCTAGCTTCCATTTGATGTATACCATTACTTCTAGATTATATGTCCCTTTTTTTATTTATGACTTATGGTTTTTTCCAAACAAACAAATGGAACGACTTTTTTGTCACCTTTTTCAAAGCGGTTTATCAAGATAGCGTTTTTGCAGTTGCTTATCGGTATTCAATTCGTTCACACAAATTGTCACGTTGGAATCAAAGCCATAAGTCATCAATCACAGCCGAAAGAACATACCAAGGAGACCATGAGGCTAATCTGATATGAAGACTCCTCAAGACCAAGGGGAGCAGAGACATGGACTTATACATGTTTACATGCCCTATACGGCACCTACTCCTATCGGCACTTGTGGGCTGTATCGTTGGCTCCCATTGAGACACCTATTTTGGTCTTGTTGCACTATAACAATGAGGGGCTTGTAACATGTCGGGATTGCATGTATGCCTAGATTGGATGCATAGAGTTTATTTCTAGGCTGTTGCAACCTCTTCAGTCTTGAAGGTCTCCCGAAGGTGTGCTGTAAGCATAGATGAATAGCATGGGTTTGGTAGGATCCAGAGTCATATGATCCTTACAAATACGTCAATACTTCCTATAAATAATCCTAGAGTGTTTCCTCATCCTGTATTACAGAATATGCAGTAAATAATCTTACTACGACACAAGTTTGTATCAATGTCCAGTTCAACTAAAAGAGAAATTGGTTGAGTTCAGTTTGTTGTAAGCTTTGTGGGAAGACTAAAACATCAGATAAAATAATTTTATCATTGTCCTGTTGCATATTTTACTTGGTGTATACTGATATAAGCTCTATTATTGGGAAGAAATGCCCTTTGCGTTGGACGATTTATACTCGATTGGTTAGACCCTAGGAGTAGTAGGAAGGCATGCTGGAATCGAATATGAATACCGCGGATTTGGTTTTTAAATATGAATTCTTCCCAATTAGGGGAGGGGCCCAACGCAAGTGAAAGTGGCGCAACATCGTTTGTACAAGATGTGTGTCATAGTTGCTCCTTAAAAAAAATTAAAAATAGAGTAAGAATGCTTCATCAAATGTAGGGCATGTTCTTTATGGCCTCTAAAAGCGGCTTTTAGCTTTTGCTACAGTACATAACTTTCAAATGGAGTATTTTCTCAATACGGGATCTACAAGTTAATTGTAGTACATGTTAAAAGCCTAATATCTATATCAACAAAAATCGCAAGCGAGTATCTCTCTTTCCGTAATCTCTGTTGCAAACAGACAAAATTCAAAATTTCAGCCAAAAGCCATAAGCCAGAAAAAGAATAGTCCGTTTGGCTAACGCAAGATAAGCAATCTCAAATCCCAACAAATGTCTTCACTTCTTTCATTTCAAGTGGTATAATCTCTTCATTGTTTTTCTTGTTTGCAAATTTGAGAGGGAGCCCTTTAGGACATTAGATATTTGGTGCCATTGTAGGGAAATTCATGTTAGTTAAGCATCTTTTAAGTTTCTATTTTTTAAAAATAATGATTCAAATTTCACATGGATGATGACCCATTGCCAGCCGTAGATTGCCGAACTGCTTTGTTCAGTGCGCAACTAGTGGTCTAAACTGTCGTATATGATTAAACTAAATCATCCAATTTATTACGTACTATAGAGTAATAAAGCCCGAATCCACCTCTCACTCACTCAGGATGACTTCTGGATCCTCGAGTTAAAGACCAAAGTCAGTTAAAAGAGCATCTGATTTGGTCCGACCATCTCAAATTGAGCGGTTTATAATCGTCTAAAGTTATGGCAACGTTGGCCTATTCTTTTAACCTGCGGCTTATAACTTTTGATCCTAATATAAGTGCTCATGTAAACCAAAAGCCAATAAGCCGTTTTCAAAAGGCTATTTTGATAAATTATTCTAAAACAGTAATGAAAACATATTTTATTTATGTATTCGAAAAAAGACATAAGATATAATTCAAACATGAGAGAATCCTCTTCTCTCGGGAGAGTTTTTGGCACATATAGCACGTTTAGAGTTCATATTTACAAGAATATCAGTATACGTATGACAATAGCAAAAACATATGTTTTACTGCCCAGTCACCGGGCAACGACGTCGTGGAGCTAACACTTGGCACCTGGAGCCCAATGGCCGGGCGGCAAGGACACTGTGCGGCCAAGCCCTGCCGTCTGGCCATCGTGTAGCCAAGAGCCTGCAACACGGCCATAGGGCAGCAGGTAATTAAATTGGCTAATTAGTCGGCTTAATTACCTGGCTTAATTACTAGTTTATATTTACTATTTATTTTAATTTTTAAATATAGAAAATGAACTCAAAAAATTACAAAATTTTATGTGAAATCTTCTGACACAATATACTTAATTGTATATTTTTTTATAATTTTATCCACTCTAAATGTTGCTTGAAAATTCATACAATTATGCTATTTTGTATGAGTTGTTAAATATAGAAAATGAGCTCTAAAAATTATGATATTTTATTTGTAATCTCCCAACATAGTTGAACTAATTGTCTAATTTGTTAAGAATTTTATATGCTCTAAATTTGCCATGTTAATTCGTATTAACTTTTGAGAGACATCCGATTCACATGGCGTACAAAGTATATTTGAGAGATATCAGATTCATGTGGCGTACAAACTATGTACAATAACTCATACTAATCATTATCTGTCTTCCATTAGGGATGCAAAACGGAGCCATTCCTCAGCCCCTGCATTGTTCTCCTTTACGTCCTAAAGTATTTATCCCCATTCTCTCTACCTTGGTTTGCCTCTCCCTCTCCCAGAAGTCCAGATGAGCCAAGTCAGTGTCTCTTCGTCGGCACCCACAGTGATTTACCTGAAGTGCAACACGCTTGTCAGACGTAAGACCTTACAGATGGCTATGAATCCTAGACAGTGCTACTACAAGTGCCTCTTTCACTTGGTGAGTTAGCTTATTTCACGTTGGTTCCAATTATTTAGTAGATGTTACAAAAACCCTTTTCTTATTGAATTGCAAGATGGCATATGTTGTTGCCAATTCTGGGTGTGGGAGGATGAAATGACCTCTAGGCCCAGATTGTTCCATAGGAGAAAGTTGTGATGGGGGTAGCGAAATAGTGAAGATGTGTCATCATTTTGCTAGACTGAAGAGCAAGATTAACTTAATATTGTGTGCTATTAGTGCTATGAGTGTTGTTTTGATTCCCGTTGTTACCTATAGTGCTTTGTATGATATATGTATGTGTATTGCATATCCATGCCTATACCGTAGTAGACGGTTGCACGTTGTTATCACTTCAATGTGTTCGCATCGTAGTAATTTGTTTTTTCTCCGTGAATGGATAACTGCATCGTAAAAGGATAAAGTGCAATATGGTTGATTCATTTTCGTGTCTGCGAGGCAACAGGCCCGAGGAGGTATCGTCAAGTCATTTGATGCACGCGCTCATCTTTTCATGCACGTGACCGAGGAAGCAAGATTCCCGCTTAATGAGGTTGGGTGGAATCTTCATGCGTGGGTGGGGCCACCCACTTCCTTTGGTCAGGGAGCGCTAGTACAAAGTAAAATGTAAAACTATTTACTGCAAAGTACGAAGTACAACATGTTGTAAGATTGAGGAGGTCGACTAAAGGGGGATGAATAGGCGGTCAAAAAAATTTCTATTTGTCTAAACCAAGTATATAATGCAGAAGCTAAAGCTAAATTGGTTTAGCACAAACAACGCCTAAAACAATTATGTTCACCTAAGTGCACCAACAAATTAAGACTTTAGCAAGGTTTGAAATCCTACGAAGACAAGCAATCAATTCAATTCTATTAACGCAAATTGCTTGAATGTAAATTAAGCAAAAAAAACCACAAATGGCATGGTGCCGGTCTCCCCTAGTCCACGTTGCGGTTAGCCCAAACGAATTGGACCGGCTCCACGAATTAAGTTGAATCACCTCAATCCACTAATGTTACTCTTCCTCCACTCCGGAGATGGCAAGCACCACACCACTCACAATTTGTCGAGTCTTCTCATAAACTTCTTGAGAAGATCACCACACACTATGCCTCCAACGCCGTCTAGGAGTCGGCAAACTCCAAGAGTAATAAGTCAAGCCCCTCGCTTGACTCTCGCCACGTGCAACAAATATAGAAGCTCGAGTGGATACTCAATCCATCTCTAGATGCAATATATGCAATCTAAAGCCTTCCTCCTTACTCACAAGGTGTAACATATGCACAATTAAGAGGAGGACCTCACACTAGCTCAAGGAATGTCAAAGGATGTAGCAACTTTTCTCTAACTATCCATAAGGGGGTATATATACCCACACCACAAAAACTAGCCGTTGGAAGCAAAGCCCTTGAAAAATAGGATTTCTGGAATTACCGCCAGCTTATGACTGGTACTTTCACTTCCTTAGCAACGGTAAAACTACTAGCCGTTGTAGATAAACACGGTAGTTTTGACATGCGAAGTCTGGTACTACCAACCATTGGAAGTACCATAGTACTCATGCGGAATTACTGATTCACTCAGGACGAGACGACATCCACACAAGTGTCGTTCTGGGAAAAACATACTGCTACACAAGCTGGTCATTCTGAAACTCGAAAGCACTGCTCACACAGAGCTGGTAGTTCCGCTCGCTGATCGGACCGCTCACACAGAGCTGGTCAGATGTTCTGATCATCGACTACACTGGTCTTCGACCACGTCGAATGGTTCGACCACTCAAGTCTCCGACCACGTTGTCTGGTTTGATCACATAGGTTTCTGACTACACTGGTCTCTGACCACGTTATCTAGATTGACCACACAGGTCTCTGACTACGTTGGTCTTCGACTACGTTATCCGAATCGACCACACAGGTCTCCGACTACGCTAGTCTTCGACCATGATGTCCGGATCAACCACACAGGTTTCTGATTACGTTGATCTTCGACCACTAAGGTTTTGACTACATGGACCATGTCAATCTTTGATCACACAGATTTCCGACCACTATATCGATGTTTGACTACATTGTATCAATCACGTCAGTTCAATTACGTTAGTTTCGACCACACAGGTCTCAACCACATTAGTTACGACCACATTGGTTCGATCACGCAAATTTCGATCACACAGATATCAACCACGTCGGTTCCGATCACTTCGGTTTCGATCAGATAGATCTCGGCCACGTTGGTTTGACTACTTTGGTTTTCGACCACGAAGGCCTTTGATTGCCAACAAATGCAGTAGTTCTGTGATTACAATGTTGGTAATTCTGACTAGCCGTAGTACCGCATACCATACTACGGTAGTTCCGATTTTCCTGAGAATTTGTAGATACTTTAACAAATTTTGCAAAACACATTTGTAAACTATAGTATCATACACATAAGGAACAAATATAATTTCCAACAAGTTGCAAAACACATTTGCACACTTTTGAAATCATGACATAAGGATTAAATATGAGTTTCAACCATTTGCAAAACACATTTGCAAATATAAGCCTCATACTACAAGAAATAGGAAACATGGATTTCAAACACTTGCAAAACACATTCGCAATGTATAGTCCCATGTTACAAGGATTCAATGTATAGTTTTGATAAGCATCGACTCATGATGCATACTTTATTTCAATTCTATCAACGTACACATGATGGATCTTCACTTGACTTGATGAGCAACACATGATCATCTTCTCTTGGATACGCATTAACTCATGATGTATCCTTCACTTGACTTGATGATCTTGAACACATGAAATCATCCTAAGTCACCCTCATTTGTGGAACTTAACCTAGTCATCCAACTCATGAAAAATGTTACCCCACAAATCATTTATCATCACTTACCAAAACTTCACCATTAACTCATAATAGAGGGACTAGATTCTACAATCTTTTCTTTTTGGTAATTCATGACAATCTCAACAAATGATGAGATAGAAATTTAATTGCGAGTATATAACATATACACAATAATTGTATACTATAGAGTAAGCTTTCAAAGAAAAAAGTTACACATCCGGTTGTCATTGATCATTCAACCATTAACATATAATTGAGGAACTAGATGACAACCCGATCATGAGTATATATAAACTATACAAGCTATATATACTCAAGGAACATGTTTTAAAGTAAAGATCCTTAATATGTGGAAAGATGAACGTTGATCAATATTAATGAAACATCAAAACATAGAGTGAACCCCCCTAAATGTGTGCATACTAGATAACATAATAAAGACATGCATGTATTCTTCTTTGACTATTTGCGGAGTCAATTTATATTTTGGATCTAAAGAATGCACTAAGGTATAAGAATGTAATGTTGAATGCATACATCTTATGATTTTTATCTTTTCATCTAAATGAGACTAAATAATATCATAATTAATAAACAAATTAGTCTCATAATTAGATTTATCATTATCACCACAACCAACATAATTGAGCTTGAATTTGCACATGCGGAAGGGCAAACTTATTACAAGTGGGGTACACATGTCATTGTAATGAAGTGGGTATATAAAATAATAAGCGGCCTGTAATGAAGAGAGCAGTCACAATAAACAAAAAAATCCTATTAAAATATAACCTTATGCATCTATTAAAGCACAATGAGCCCTAGGTCGTTGGTAATAAAAAAATAATGTAGCTAAAATTTACCATTAAATGGCAAATGATTTTATAAATAATCGCATGCGATAATAGATTATAGAGTTAATCATTTAAGTAATCAATTGATTAATTGGCAATTACTACCACATAAAATACTACATCTCGAATTGCTACAAATATGAATTAATTCGATAAACTAAAAGATACATGAAATCACGACACCGAATGGCGACCAGACGAGTTCGGTCTATTGGGGGGCAATAACGATGAACACATGCGACCAAAAAATACCTGCTCTTCAGGGAAAGCAATCATCAGTGTTACGATTGTGATGACTGCTTCGATACTTACTCTCCAGAAAATGTTAATTATGCTACGTGCTCTTAATTCTTAGCGATGAGCGCGAGAACGAGAAGTGAAACACCGTTGAGATGAGTGATGAGCGACTGTGAGAGCTCTCTATTTGTGGCCGAGCGAAAAAGGAACCCGGTGCATTGCCACCAGAAATTATGGACTCGTTGTCGATGCGCAGCACCACGGGCGAGGGGGCGGTATGGTAAGAGTGACATATGTGCTGATGAGGGAGCGAGCGAGGAGGATGACATGGACAAAGTGACATATGTAGGCGAGGAAGCGGGCAAGGGGGACGGCATGGGTGAGCCAACATATGTGCGATAGAGGGAAGGGGAAAGGGGGGATAGCAGTAGGGGCGGCATATGTGCGAAGGAAGGAGGTCACGCAATACAAAAGATGGCCATCGCATGGTGGTTGTGCGGCCTACGATTTAAATCGCGAATTAAATGAGCATCGTATATCGTTAATTATGATTAAATTAACATAAATTAATATGGTAAATTTAGGGTACATAAAATTCCTAAAAAATTAGACAATTAGGTTAACTGTGTCGGGAGGGTGTATATAAAATTTTGTAATTTTTGGAGCTCGTTTGCTATATGTAATAACTTGTACAAACAATATAATCATATAAATTTTCGAGCAATATTCAGAGTGGGTAAAATTATGAAAAAATTACACAATCAAGTACGTTGTGTTGAGAAGTTGCATATAAAATTTTGGAATTTTTAAGTTTATTTGCCATATTTAAAAATTTAAATAAATAATAAATATGTACTAGTAATTAAGATAGGTAATTATCTACTACCCTTTGGCCATGCAGCAGGCTCTTGATCGCATAATGGCCAAGCAACAGGGGCTTGGCCATATGATGACCGGACGATAGGTCCTGCTGTATAACCATAGGGCTCTAGGTATCAAGTGTCATCTTTACGATATCATCACGTGATGACCGGATGATAAAGTAGATATTTTTGCTACTATTTTGGTCACATGTATACCGATAATCTTATAAATATATAATAGTACTATATGTGTGGGTCTTGTTTCTTCTTCCGTCTCAACCCAAACTCACCCCAAAGTGCGTCTCTCTCTCGATCTCGAAAAGAAAGAAAGAAAGAAAATCCTCTTTGCCCGCGCCGCCGAAGCCGCCTCTGCAAGTCGTCCTGCCGCCCCGAGGCGAAAGGTTCCTCGTCCTCCTCCCAGCATCATCTACTGGTACTGGACTGGCGTGGAGTGAAGAATCCATACGGACGCGATCCCTTTTGTTGGTAAGGAAGCCCTAGCTTGCTTGGATTGTGGTTCGTTTTGCTGCGAGCAATCGAATCCAACCAGATCTTTCTCCTTCAAGATCGATCTCAGCTGGCCCCGTCCCGTTGATAGAATTATCCAATGCACGGGTGCATCCGCCCATGTATTTTGGCGTCTATTACCCTGAGCTAATGCTACTAATAGCAGCAACCTTATTTTCCACGAAAAAAGATTGGGGGGTTCAACTGATTGAACCCCTGTGCTGTGCCCCGCGTTAAGTCCGCCCCTGTTTGAGGATTGGTACGCAAGATCGAAGGCAGGACTTTGCTGCTAATTGTGTTGTAAGGATTTTTTACGTGGGAGTGATGGAAAGAGCACATGCTAATTGTCGTGTTTCTATATGAAAAACCAGTTTACATTTTACAGTCTCAACTCTCAAGAATACCAAGCTTGTGCGGGAAATGTCCCTTGCACAATTTCGCCCTCTGATTGCAGCATGTAGACATGGTAGTTTTGTGCTATTGGATATGAGATAATAGATTCTATGCCATTGAGGAATGGTCGATTCGATAAACTGCCATCGCCGAAGGGTATAACTACCGTATGCCACTGAGTTTAACAAAACATTAATTATATGCTATTGCCATCATTTAACCTCCGTTTGGCCCTGGAAAAAGACGATTTTGCGTTCAAAAATCTGTCCCTGTGATAAAAATTAAATATAGGGCAAATTGGCTTAGCCAAAAATACTGAATTTTTTTGTGGATCATTAGGGTTGTAGAACTCAAATATAAAATTTCATGAACGGGCCCTTTCATTTCATCCATTTTTTAAATTCAACTCCAAAATCAGTCTATTTGAGCTATATTGTAAACTGGGACAAATTCACTGTAGCAAAATGCAAAAAATAATAATTTTCGGGAGCTATGTGACATATTAGGAGCATGTGAGAATTTTTCCAGAATTTTTATACCTCATTTAGTCTCATCTTGTAAATAGAAGCTTTTATTAGCATTTAAATTAAAACTCTGAAAATTTTCTTTGAACAGTGCCTTGAAATATTTTCCTAGCTCACTGACATATTGAACAACACCTTTGTGAATTTTCATAATTTTTGGAGGTTGTTTGCTATTTTAAATAAATCGGGCTTTTGGTTTTTCGGTAGGGGCAATTTGGTCTTTTTTGAGAAGATAACGGGTTCCACTGACGGTGCACTAATGGCAATGGCATATAGTGAAAATAATCTCAAAGTCAATGGCATACAATAGTTAGGGCCTTTAGCGATGGCAGTTTGTCGAATCGACCACTCCCTAGTGGTATATAATCTATTATCTCATTGAATATTGAGATCCAATTTCACCCAAGCTTAGTGCAGCCTAGACCACGCAAGGGTCCCGCCCTCTAGCATGGTGGAGATATTCTGAACCGTTCACTTCTATTTTCTTTCTATTTCTGCCTGCCAAATCTTAATTAACAGTTAATTCTGTTATCATTCCAAATATGTTCAAGGAAGAACCAGTTGGTGCCAACGAGAATCGTACTGGCAGTATGTTTGGATTAGCAACTCCTTTGTGAGGGCCACCGGTATGGTACAGTTGTATCCTGTTTACCAGCACATAACTTTGCGCCAGTCTATGCAGGACTTATATGTTGTTTACTGAAAATAACTGATCTTGACATTATGAATATTGACCTCTATAAACACCTACCTTAACTATACACGGAAGTATGGAAAGACAGCCTTTTCTCCATACTAAAAATTTGTAACATTAGTAGATGCAATATCTATTCCCATTGTTGGTGTTAGTTATCTTCATGCTCTCTAGTACATTTTTTAGAATGTAACCAATTAACTTCAGTTCTGTTTGCTTGGTTGCTTATTTGTATGTTTTTGTCAAATCAAATTTTAGGTGGACATGCATTCTGTGAATGTCAGGATCTAATCGGATGGGTTCGGATGGCAAGTTTGGAAAAGGTTAGCTTTTTAGTTGCTATATTAATTTTTCATCTTCAATGTTTACTAAGAAAGGAAAATCTGTATCCAGACTCTCTTTTGGTGTAGCGTGTTGGATAGATTTCAAAAACATTTATGTTTTGTTTAAAGAAATTGATAAGGTACTGAAATAAATGAATAAAAGAAACAGATTGGCTTATGGCCGTTTTGATTTGTGAGTAAGGGCTAAGGCATGAAACTTAGCTACTTCTCATCCATGAGTTTGACTCACTTCCCTTCTATATAGGTATATCTTTTTTGCAAATGTTACGGTTATGACACTCTTGCTAAATGCTAAGGTGATGCCTTGTTAGGTTGTGTTAGCTTCATGCTCTTGCTATTTTCTGTGCTTTTGACTTCAAGCATGATCATCTTTTATTGTTTTGATTTGTGGCCCTGGTACTGTTGAAAGTGGAGTTTGTCCAGGGGATGATGTCAACAATGTGCCCCTTCAATACACTTAAAACCACTTCTTCATGTGGCATTATCTGTTGATGTGTCACAGCATGCATCTTGTGCTGAGTAGATAAGTTCATGAGTACCATATGCCTAACAATATCTAAAGTGGCATGCAGTACTGCAGTATTCCTAGTTTGTTTGACTTCTGCTGTATGGTTCATATATATTCATTGTTAAATGAAGGATATTTTTGTTATATATGCAAAATATTGCTTTGTGGCTTATCTTACCACTTATTGTGCTACAAATTGTTCACCTTTGCTGCTGGACTGAATTTGTTCAGAGGTTCTCATCCTGTATCAGTTTTGCCCCTGAAAGCCTGAACCTTTGTTATTGCTTGCAAAAGCTGTTGGCTAAAACAATCCTTGAACCGTGATTTCTTTTGGTATTTCAGGTCCTCGGGAGCTCACTGGTGCTGTTGATTTAATTAGCCGCTATAAGCTACTAAACCATCATAGTTTCTTTTGCAAGAAACCTTTGCCATTAGCTATTTCAGATACACATTATCTTCATAATGTTGTGGGCGACACAGAAATTCGTAAGGGAGAAGGAATGGAGCTAGATCAACTCTTTCAGGATGCATACCTGAGGGAGAAGACTGCTTACATTCAGCCCTTCGACATGGAAACACTAGGACAAGCATTTCAGCTGCGAGAGACAGCGCCAGTAGATTTGCCTTCTGTAAGATATTTTCTATCAGAACTTTTACTTCTGCTGCATTTACTCGTTTTTCTTATTGCAACACTCCTGCATTCACCAGGCTGAAAAAGGTACACCAACTATATCTGGAAAATCAAAGATCAAGTCCAAAGACAAAGTAAAGAAGCATAAAAGGCACAAGGAGAAAGATAAGGACAAGGAGCAGAAGAAGCACAAACATCGCCATAAAGATCGGAGTAAAGATAAAGAAAAAGACAAAGAAAAGAAAAAAGATAAGAGTGGGCATCACGATTTGGGAGGTGACCATTCCAAAAAACATCATGAGAAGGTTATCGCATCTATCCTATGTTTTTGAAAATTAACATGATTGATTCAGACTTTCCTTATGCTCTAAAATTTTCATAAATTATGTCAGAAGAGGAAGCACGAGGGAATGGAAGAGTTGGCAGATGTCCATAACCACAAGAAAAGTACGGTAGCATTTACTCAATATTTTATTATTGTCATGACATATTTCCTTCAATAACATTCTTGTCGTTGTTAACATTCCTTGTTGGTTTATGACAGCACAAAAGCGCAAAAATTAATGAAATGGGCAATGGACTTTGTTAGCTGTGACAAATTTGTTCCATGTTAGTTCTTGTAATGTGACTCCATGTTGTATGCTGTTAAATTGTGGCTCTGAAGTTGTACTACCAATAGAGGTATATGCTCTTGAGCTTTGAATCATCTACTGTTTGAATAAATTGTATGTCCCAAGTCAGTTGCTATGCATAATGATGGATGCATAACGTACCTTCTATTACGATTGGATTTGTATCAAGCCTTTCCACTTTGGAACTAAGAATTAAGATTACATGCCTTCTGGCTCCCTTATATATTTATATACCCCTGATTGCGAGTTTGATTTCGTATGATTCTGTGTCGTTCTGAATCTATCATGGTAAAGTTGGTAGATGTTCTCAATATTGGAAATGAGGAATTCGATTTAGAATTTTGGCTAATTTTGTTGTATTTATTGTCAGTGCATAGTAGAGTTCGTCATAAATTGGTGTAAACAGACCAGAATTTGAGTACATGTACTAGATGGTTTATAAAATTAGTCAGTCCTGGTTTATTCCACTCTGGTCAAAGCAAAGCATCGGAGTGTTTTTAGTTGACTTCATGCAGCTCACTGTTTGTACTGTAACTACTGCAGTACATGCTGTTGTGTTCTGAACAAAAAAAAAGAGATGATTATTTCTTTCATAAATTTCTGTAGACTAAAAAACCCACATAGTGGAATGAATAAATGGTATCGTGCAAACTTCCAAAACTTTACAAAGGGGTGACTCTAGGGTACTTTGATCCTCGCTTTAGACTTTCCAGTTTTTTTTGTAATTATCTGTAATTTTCATCTTTCAGGCTTTTAAAAGATTTGTTGCTACCACATCCTTCTCGATTTTAGGCTTTCTAAAGAGTTGTTGCAACCGCATGTCCGCATCCATTTTTCAAAAACAGTGCAATAAATTTATTAAAAAATATTGTAAATTTGTAATGCAGTTCATCTAATAATTGAGAGGACATTTGAGTTCTTGTTAGCATGTTCTATCTGTTTAATTATCTAATGCGTACTTTTTTTTGTACAATGCAGTTACTACAGATGTATCATTTTATACCAAGCTGCTCCAGTGGGAAAGGGATATCATTAAATTGGATTATGATATGCTATACATCAATTCTGTGGAACTTGAACTTGTCATATGGAAATATTCGACTTATTATTTAAGCCTTACGCCCTTCAACAATTCTTCAGAGTTTCTACATATGGCCGGTCCTGTAATACAGACAGGAACAGGGCTTGTTGTCAAGCCACATACAACAGAAAAGTTGGTTGGTACATATACATGATCCAGCAAATTTGATGTTGGTGGTGAAACTAAAAAACTTAGTATTCCGTGCATCAATCATCTCTGGCAATCGAGTTATGTCAGTACTGTTTTTGAGGACCCCCTGTCATGGACGAAATTATAGCAGGCGAATTGCGTAATTCACCAGACATCTGTGTTTCTAGTTGCTCCGAGTCCCTGTTTGTTTAGACTTTTTATCTGGTTTATAAACAAAAAAAAGCCAAAGCCTAAAGATGTGATCTTTGTTTAGGCTTTTTATCTGGCTTATAAACAAAAAAACCAAAGCCTAAATAAAGATGTGACCTTTTTATCCAGCTATAAACAATTTAAGCCATTTTAAGCCTAAAAACCAAAAGTCACAGGAGATGTGCTTTTTTTTTGGCTTTTTGCAGAATAGAATATCTCTTTGTCACTCTAGTTCACTCAAATTACCCACTAAATGTTATTCATATATAACTCCAGATTCTTTTATTTTTTCACCTTTTTCCTCCTTCCCACTATGTTTTCCTTTCCCCTTCACCTCTCTCACCATCTCCCTCTCCCGATGCCGTTGTCCTCGTGCCTCAACTCTCGTCAGCACTTTCCTTGTGTAGCAACTTCGTCGGTCTCCCACTTCACCGTGCCCCAACTCCGCTGGCTTGCCTCTTCCCCGCGCCCTAACCCCGCCAGCCTCCCTCTTCCCCACGCGCATCGCTGTCGGCATCCCTTTTCCCGGCACCCGTCGCCGACCTCTCTCTTCCCCGCGCCCAACTCCGCAGTCTCCCTCTTCCCCCCGTCCTAATTCCGCCGGTCTCCTTCCCCACGCCCCAACTCCGCTGGTCTCCCTCTTCCCCACTCCCGACGCCATCGGCATCCCTCATCCCTGTGCCCCAACTCTGTCGGTCAGTCTCTTCCCCTAATCAGTGATTCATGTTCAAAGTAGTTCTCAAAATTCTATAAATTACCATTAATTGTTGTGTGTTTATGCATTATTTGTGAATTGGTTATGTGTTCATGCATGGTCAGTTGCATATTCATGTGTGATTCTCAAACTGTGATGTGTAAATTTGATATCTTCTTAGCTTAGCTCATTTGTGAAAATGTATTTCATGCATTCATTATTGAAGACAATAAGCCAAAAAGTCTAAGTATAAACAAATAGGGCCTTAGTTGGCTTTGCTTAAATGCTAGGTGTTTATAAGCTGATTAAACTAAAAAGCTAGCTTTAAGGTATAAGCCAAAAAACCTAAGTATAAACAAACAGGGCCTTAGTAATGTCCATCAAGCTCTTCTGCCATGCTTGTGCCTAGTCTCGTAGGTTTCAGGCTCCCTTTGAACTCTTTAGAGATGAAGAGGCTCAAGCTATATGAATTTATCCAGATTTACCACACTATGACTATATGGTGCCAATTTATGCTGCACGTGTCACGTGCACTTACAGTGGTGTTCACCCATGTTAGGTGTAGGAATTTTTTTAATTCATGTGAGAATTAAACCATTTTCTGTAAATTTTTATATTCCAAATAGGTCCCAAATGTAAGTGCAATCATCAATGGTCACTCAACAGTACGACCGATTCCTCAGCAGAACTGGGTCTTACGGTAGCTAATGCTCTAACGCATGTGACCTCTCCGAGTCCTGTGGCAACTAGTGCTCGCATGCATTCTCGCTCATGCAAACCTGAACAATGCATAGTTTGTATCCCTTTAACTCCATTTGTACTGCATGTAAATGTGCTAATGATCAGTACAAAGTGTAACTAAGTTTTGCCAAACTTCATGGTATCAAAGCCTTTCGGCAACTAGACCTTCTCCTGTTTTTAGCCCTCCCTCCTCCCTTTCACCATGAGTGATACTCAGGATGCCGCAGCCACCACCATCGCTCCTACTTTGACAAATGCTTCCATCATTGCTTCCTCCTTGGCCTCTCTGCCAACGACACTTGCTCCGTCCTCCATTCCAGTTGCCATTCACACCATCAACATTAAAGTTCTAGTCCCCTACACACTGGATGTCTAGGCTAGCAACTACACCAAGTGGCACAATCTACTGCTTCTTGCACTCGGCAAATTTGGCCTTTGTTGTCATGTTGATGGCATGAAGCCTCCACACGACGACTCTGATTGGGTCAAGGTGGATCTCACTATCCTCGAGTGGATTTATGCCACCATCTCAAAGGAACTTCTCGACATTGTGATGACCTCCAGCAACATCGCCTATGGCGTCTGGCGACAACTAGAACAACTCTTCCGGGACAACAAGATGAGTCATACCGTCCACTTTACAGCTGATTTTAGTGCCATCACGCAAGGCGATCTCTTTGCCTCTGCATATTGCCAATGCCTCAAAACCCTTACCGACGCTCTCACCGACTGTGATCAGTCTGTCTCTGAACAGGCGCTTGATCTCTAGATGATACACAGCACGAGTCCCAAGTTCATGATGCTCAAGTCCATCCTTCTGATGCAGCAACTGTTCCCTACCTTCATGTAAGCCTGTGGATATATGCTGCTTGACGAGACTTCCTAAGCCACCACTGCTCGCGATGTTGCCGCAGTTGCTCATGTCACCACCGGGGTTCATCCTCAGGCCACCAACGACACCACTGATTGCACCAATAGATAGCAGTGGCTGCAATGATTGGGGATAGCACACCCACAACACCGGCCAGTGCGGCAACAAAAACAATGATCGCTGGAACAAAAGTGGGCATGGTCGTGGCCATGGTGGACGTGGCAGATGTGGCAGCGATCGTGATGCCCATGTTCAGTGGGTTCTAGTCTCCCCTCCTTGGGGGTCTCGTTGGACCGGCTATCCATGGTGTGCATCTTGGACTAGGGCCTCCGGCCCAGGTGTTCTCGGACCACGCTCGAACCAGCCCACCTTGAATGCCGGACAGGCTTATGCCACGTTCCTGCCTCAGGTCACTGCCATGGCACTAGTCAACACACCAACTTGGGACACCAGCGGCCTCATCCAAGCACTCCATGCCTCCTCGCTACATCAGCCTACCACCTTGTCAGAGTGGTTCATAGACACTGGCGCCACATCCCACATAACTAGTGACAAATGGTAATCTCTTTAAGTATTGCTCTTCATCACATGTAATTGTCGGTAATGGATCTAAGCTCTCCATTCTCGGTTCTGGGTCCTCTGTTTTACATACCCCTCTATCTTCTTTTCATTTAGTGAATGTTCTCTACGCTCCTCATTTGGTTATTAATCTTATCTCTACTCGCAATTTTACTTGCGATAATTCTTGTTCCATCAAATTTGATCCTTATGATTTCTCTATAAAGGATCTACACACCGAGATTGAAATTCTGAGGTCCAATAGCTCTGATGGCTTGTATCCTCTTCTTAGCACGGCCAAGGCCACCAACTCAGCTCCTTCTACCGCCCTCCTTTCTTCTGTTGATGTGTAGCATCACCAGCTTGGCCATCCTAGGCATCACACTTTCGAATTTAGCTTCCAATAAAAGAATTCCTTGTCATTTCGAAGTTACTGTGTGATGCGTGTCTGATCCCAGCTTCAGAAATGTCACAGATCAACCGCTATCTCCAAAACAAAGTAGCGACCAAAATTTTATCTTTTTATTTTTGTGTTTGTATTAGACTATAAGTCTTGTTAGGTGTATTAAGAGGGCTAAATAGCAAAGGGGTGCGCCCCCACGTACTAGATTGGATGTCAATTTTTAGATTAATCATATTCTTGATTCTGGGGTTTGAACAAACATTGCCTCGCTAGAATTGAGAGTTCTATCTGTTTTGCCATTCCATTATTCTTGTGATTTTTTGTAAATTGCAAAACACATCTACCTCTTTGCATGGCGCGTGAACAAGAATCAAAGCATGTTATTGGGTGAATTGAAGTGTCGCAGGTTTTGGTTAACCATATCGTTGTTGGCGGTACACCGTTCATCAGATTTCATGGGTCTTTTGGTGTTAGCCACACTAGTTATGAGGCTATCAATACTACCTATATTAAACCTGGGGGATTCTCGTCCCCCAGCATGCCACCTCATCAGAAATGCTTAAATGCCCTCCACTTTTTTTCACAATTATATACAAGTCCTTAGGTTTTCATACATGTCCTTATTTTTTATATACAGGTCCTTATTTTTTTACGTACAGGTCCTTATTTTCGCAAAAATGACCTCTTAGCCCATCCACGTCATCTGGTTTGCAAACGAGCCCTCAGAGTTGGCCAAAATCATTCCGACACCCTTCGTTTGCTGCTATCGGTCTGATCACCCCACCGGTAAGATCCGTCACGTTAGTGCCCAGCTTCATGTGTTCTCGCGAATCTTCGTATCACTTTCCTCGTGGCGTGTTGCTTTCCTGGTGGCACACCACAACTAGCTTCTCCGTAGTGCCCATCACCTTACTCTCTACCCTAGATCTATTCCTGTAGCTCTCCACCGGCGTCGCTTGCTCCACCTCCGTCGGTCGACCTCCTCCCCCTTCCTCCTCTGCGTGCCTTCCGGTTTCCGTTGGAGGTTCTCTAGAAGACCTTGCTCTGCCTCAACCGGTCGACCTCCTTCCCCTTCCTCCTCCGCGTGCCTTCCAATCGAATAGATCCGGCCCTCCATTCGTGTGTGTTCGATTCCCTCGCACTGGCCGTCGTTTCAGTCCCTCCCCCAAATCTACTCCTCTCACTCTCCACGGGTGTCGCTTGCTCCACCTCGCTGGTCGAGCTCTTTCCCCTTCCTCCTCTGTGTGCCATCTAATTTCTGTTGGAGGTTCTCGACAAGACTTTGCTCCGCCTCCGCCGGTTGAACTCCTCTCTGTTCCTCCTCCGTGTGCCTTCTGGTTTCCGTTGGAGGTTCTTGAGAAGACCTATACAGGTTCACGAGTGATTTTCAAGCCGTCGAGCTCCTCCCCCTTCCTCCTCCGCATGCCTTCTGGTTTCCGTTGGAGGTTCTCCACAAGACCTATACATGTTCACCGATGATTTTTTAGGATCTTTTAGGTTTCCGTTCATGTTCGTTTTGGCGAATTATTTATTGGAATATGTGTGTGATTTTTCTCAAGATTTGGTTTGGTTTCTAATGGTGTGCATGATCCGTATCCGCGGCACCATGGTTGATTGCGATGGCAACTGGAGTTGCCAGCTCGACCATGTCATCTTCACTACCAAGGTACTTTTACTTGCTTGTTCCCCTTCCTTCCTTCTCCAGACCGTATCACTGTGTGCACTTAATTCCAAACCCCTTAGGCACGCATGTTCATCCGCATCTTCATAGACCATGCCGGGTAGTTCTCTGAGTTGAGAACTGGATATGGAAGGGAATTTGGTCCTTCCTTCATTGTCGACAAAGATCCACTCCCTGCCATGTGATGCTCCTTTTGCAAGTCAATTGACACCTGCTCTAATACTAGATGATGGATATGATCACTCTCACAAGTCACAGTCGTTTACGACCACTCGCAAGACGTAGTCGTTTAAACGAAGATTGGATGGTCTGAATGTCTTCACTGATCGAATTGGTCCGATCGTCTTTTTTTTCACGTCACAGCCGATTTTCGAAAGCTATGAACAGAGACAATACAATAACATGAAACCTTTGAGGATACTCGAATCGCTGCACCTTTTCTTTGATTTTCTTCTCTATTTAAACACAATATTTACAAATTAAACTCGGATACAGAAATTGACTTTAAAACACAAATTTTTATTTCTAAATTGACACAGACTCAACTCAAAAATAAATTCGACAGAATTATTTCAAACATTATTCATGTTGCTCAGCTCTGTCTCCCTGCAAAAACAGCCAGCAGCTGCAGCCACCTTCCCCGAACGCGCAAACCTCCATTAAAAAACACCAAACCGGAGATCTATCCATCGAACGCAAGCAACCGCTCGTATTTAATGGCCGCTCACACCACCGCGTCCTCCCCGCCCAAGCCTCCAAACACCGCAGCCATGATTGAGCCGGCGACGTACCCGGACATGAACGCTGCGGCGCCCAACTCCAGCGTCAGCTCCGCAAGCAGCGGCGGCGGCAGCACGGTCAGTGTCGCTGGCCGCTCCTCCACCTTCTCCCTCGACTATGCCGCCTCGCCCTCCTCCCCACCACGTCCGCACCGCGCGGGTGACGTGGCCTGGGCGCCCATCCGTGCCGCCGCGGCACCGCTCGGCCCGCGGGACTTCACCCTCGTCCGCCGCGTCGGTGCAGGGGACATCGGCACCGTCTACCTCTGCCGCCTCGAGGCCGAGGGGGGCCACTCGTGCGCCTACGCCATGAAGGTGGTGGACAAGCGCGCTCTCGCCAAGAAGGGCAAGCTGGGCCCCGCCGGCGCCGAGAAGCGCGTCCTGCGGCGACTCGACCACCCGTTCCTGCCCACCATGTTCGCCGACTTCGACGCGGGCCCGGACTACTCCTGCGTCGTCATGGAGTTCTGCCCCGGCGGCGACCTCCACTCCCTCCGCCATCGCATGCCCAGCCGCCGCTTCCCGCTGGCCTCGGCCAGGTTCTACGCCGCCGAGGTGCTCCTCGCGCTGGAGTACCTACACATGATGGGCATCGTGTACCGTGACCTCAAGCCGGAGAACGTGCTGATACGGGCCGACGGGCACATCATGCTCACCGACTTCGACCTGTCGCTCGAGTCCACGGCGTCGCCGGCGCTCGAGGAGGCAAGAAACGGGCCCGAGGAGGAGGAGAACGTGGAGCCGACACCGACCTGCCTCCCGGAGGTGCAGCTCTTCCGGTTCAGGAGGTGGAGGCGTCGGGCCGAGCCGCGGCCGCGGTTCGTGGCGGAGCCGGTGGACGCGCGGTCGAGCTCCTTCGTGGGTACGCACGAGTACGTGGCGCCGGAGGTGGCGCGCGGCGGCGGGCACGGGGCGGCCGTGGACTGGTGGGCGTACGGCGTGTTCCTGTACGAGCTCCTGTACGGGTGTACCCCGTTCGTGGGCGCCACCAACGAGGCCACGCTCCGCAACATCGTGCGCCGCCCGCTCGAGTTCCCCTCCTCCCCGGCGCTGCACGCGGCGGACGCCGCGGCGCGCGACCTGATCGCGCGGCTCCTAGACAAGGACCCCCGCGTGCGCCTGGGGTCGCGGCGCGGCGCCGCGGACGTGAAGGCGCACGCCTTCTTCAAGGGCCTCAACTTCGCGCTGCTCCGATCGTCGGCACCGCCTGTCGTGCCGCCACCGGTCGCGCTGCACCAGCAGTTCAACAAGGTGGCGCCGGACGTGCCGCAGCTGTTCGATCACTTCTGAGTTGTTCTTTGGGCCCCAAAGAAAGCATTTTTTTTTTGTTGCTCACCATCGAGACACGAACTGACCAGCTGGCTGGCTAGAATCCTGTTTACTAATTACCCCGTTAGCACCGTTGTGCAACACTGTTAATTATTAATTAAACAATTAATTTAATTACTGCACCAGCCCTCAGCTTAGCTTGATTTTGCCGGCATGATCGACATGTACCACCTGGTGACTGATTGATCGAGCTTCTAGACGATTACATCGAAGGTTGCGTGATTAGCTGGCGCTAAACGCTAGTAGAATTTTCTTGACTAATTACTCCTCTAGCACTGTTGTACAACATTGTTTAATTCTTAGTTAATTTAATTACCGCGCCAGCGCTTAGCTAAGCTTAATTATGTTGGCATTATGTATACCACCACCTGATGACTGAGCTAGGGGTGCTGGATATATTACTACATCGAAGAGCTGGCGGTAAACGCATCTTACCGGGCGTTAAACGCGTGCTTATATTAGATTCAGATATTCACCCGGTGAAGCTATGTGCTGTGCTCTTGTACGTTGAAGCTATAATTAAGGCAGCTTCAAATACTAGTAGCTTCAGGAGAGAGGACAGCTTCAAAAGTTCAAACATACTAGTAGCTTCACGAGAGAGTGTCAAATTAGTTGAAGCTAGCCATCACCCAGAACTCTCTCTCCAATACATATAGTAGCTCCTAGATAGATCCACATAATTCCATTCCAGTGCGTAGTACCTTCAGGATGTATTCACAAAAAATCTGAAAAAAAAATAAAACTATGATATCTCTTTCTAATGCATTCGGAAAGAGGTTGCATGCACCAACCCGAATTAGTTAAAGCATTTAGTTTTGAGCTTTTCTCTGATACGATCTCTATCCTGATAGCTAGAGCGACTGTACACGTTAGCGCATTGGAGATGATGTTGCTGCCTGCGGGTACGTCCGACATGGCATATGCAGCATGCATGGTGGACTTGTCAGCTGGCCAGCCGGCTTTATTCCTCTCGTGTGCAAGTACTGATAATTAATTTGGATTTAAGTACGGATTAAGAGGTGAGTATAATGATGATGATCGATCTCGGTTGAGCTGTCACTGGGATGGAGGCGGCGGGCTGTTTTGGCTCTGTCGATGATCAGTTCCGCATGGACTACTAATCTTTTTTCCGGGAAGCTTAGCTAAGAGTTTTTTTAAAAAAACGGGGGCTAAATTTCATTACTCAGCGGAAGTACAGTGCTGGATCAGATAACTATACAAAAAAAATTAGGCACTTGATTAAACCAAGTGCACCATTGCCTATCCCTAGTACCTGCTTCTTAGCACGTAAGTGAGCACCCAAATGTCTCGCTCATTTCACCTTGAACTTTCAGTTTTTGATTTATTTTTTACTATTCATAAATTTTAATTTTTTTTTCTGAACTTTTAGCTTTTTTGAGCTTTTTGAGCTTTTTTTTCCCGTATTCGTTTACATTGTCCGTGATGAGCTAACATATTTTTTCTATTTTTAAATTTTTTAATTTAATTACGCCAAATAAACTATCTTCAGCTATAGTGTAATTTCAGTCAGTTACAATACAATTTCAGCCATAATCCACTATCTTTAAGCCCAACCGAGCGGAGCATTACAATCTTGGTTAGCAAAAATTAATTTAAAAACCGAGAAAACCCCACTAAACCTCTGAATTTCAGAGAGAATAGCTGAAACCTCCGACCGGCGATAGGTGCCGTCACTCCAAAGATTAACAAAGGCTATGTGAATCAGTTTCTATCACCACCTTGCCAATGTCCCATTGCGCAGCCAACCGCGCACATCTCGTCGAGCGATCGCCTCATCAACGAGAGGACTAGCCACATGAGGATACCACCTCCATTCTCGGGCCTACTCGTTTCGGCTTTAAAAATCTAGCTTTTAGTTTCTATTTTACTATTCTTAATTTCATCTATTTTCATCTTTTAGCTTTTGTGTTTTTTTACTTTTTCTTTTTTTATTCGTTTGCATTATCCTAAATGAGCAGCCCTAGAACCGTAAACTAGTACTCAGAGAAGCTAAAGCAATGTGACCGTAAACTAGTACTCGGAGAAGCTAAAGCACTGTGATCTATCGAAAGAAGCTACGCCACCTCGCCTCCTTACAAGCTTTTATGAGAAGTCAGTTTTTTCCTTCCTGTAAAAGCACAATCCGTTTCAAACAAGCCTTAAGTTTGTCCCAGAAAAAAATAGGTTGAACTGACCTAGCTAGATTAAGATTAACTAAATGTACCTAGTTATTCCAAATCAAATGATAGATTGGAAAATTACTTCAACTAGCTGATTGGCCCGCACAATTGCATAGTTTGGTGTAGTATAATAGAACTTTATGCAATTTCCAAAATTCAAAATTTATATTTTGCAATCTAACTTCGAATTTGGGGATTGATTTCATATTTAATTAGCAAATTTTATTTTGAGATATCTCTCATTATGTGTGAAAGAGAGAATTGAGAGGTGGGTGCATCAAGCAAATTTACACTCTCAGTCTTTGAATTAAACATAGTGCTACTATTTATTTTTTTCAAATTAATATATTTCTAAACCAACTATTGAATCTAAGCTTTTACAATTAGGGTTCATCAAATTAAGGGTTGTATGTTTTTATATCTTTTTCAAATTAATATATACATATATATACACACACATATGTGTGTGTGTAAGACAACTATCACATCTAAGCCTTTAAAATTAAGGTTCACTGATTTGATATTTTCTTCTCTCTTTTTTTGAGAATTTATAGAAAATTTCTTTTTTATATAACAATGGTAGTGTAAATCATTCTTTTTTTATCTCATGAATGAGAGAATAACTCAAATTGTCAAATTGTTTTCTTTTTTATAAATTGTTACGAGAATCTCTAGTCCTTGCAGGGAAGGCGGATCCTTTTGTCTCACCAGCTGTTTGTAGTTACATAAATTAGTTCCCTACCACATGCAATTGTGTTTGTTGTGGGATTCTCTTGCCCTCGTATGCATGGCCCTGATCAACTCGGCTTCGGCTTCTGGTTTCTGGCTTATTTTTCACTATTCATAAGTTTCATTTTTTTCTGAACTTTTGGCTTTTTGTTGAGCTTTTTTTCTGGTTCTTTTTTTTTCTCGTATTTGTTTGTATTATACGTAATGGGCTAACATATTTTTTATATTTTAAATTTTTTTTAAATTTAATTATGCTAAATAAGCCTCTGTCAGCTACAGTGCTTTTTTCAGCCAGCTACAGTGTTTTCAGCCATAAGCCATGAGCTTTTCAGCCGAACCGATCACCACAGTCTCACCAATTGTTTGTAGTTATATAAATTAGTTCACTACCACGTGCAATAATTTTATAGAGTTATATTACATCGGACTGTTTTAAATTGAAGTATAGCAACAATAAAATTCTATTTCATATAACAATGGTAGTTTAGCTTTTGATTGTTGACTCTCCAGCCATATGTCTTTGGCCATGTCACTGAACGACTGAATTCATGTACTCCAAAAAAGAACCCAACAATGAATTCATCCATGCTGTTCTATATGGAAGCAGCATTCCACTTTTGGTCTACCTATCGTGCGGCTTCCCTGTTCCTAACCTTGTGTTCCCATAGGTGTTTCCGAATACATGGCTAGCATGTACAATAATGTGACGTTAATTATTTATAAGCCTCGTGTAATAAGCCAAAGAGTTTCAAAAATGTTTTTTTTGCAAAATCTCTTGAATTATTTGTTGCATTTTCCTGAATTTCTTCTACTTTTCGTGAGCCAAAAAATGCTATCTTCTTTTCCAAAAATCCCTTAAAAACTGTCTAATTTTTTCAAATCTTTTTTCCTCCTTTTGGGCCATTTTTAGCCAGCCCACAGCCATTCTCTCTCTCTTCTTTCTTTCTTTCCTCCTTTTTTGGGTCGCAGACCATTTCTTTTTTCATTTCCTCCTTCTTTCTTTTCCCTCGCTCACCCTTCCCTTGTAGCCTATTTCCCTACCCATCATCTACGCTAGCCTTATGCCTTGGCCCGACTCCCGCATCGCCCCTCACCTCTCTTGGACCCAGTCGTCTTGTTCACGCGGTCTGCTTCGACGCCGCCGAAGCCTCACCCCACGAGCCACATTGCCAACCACACGTCGTCATCACCTCACCCTTGCTCTATGACTTCTGTGCCACTGCACACCAGCTCACCTACAATATGTGCATGCTCGTCCATGCCAACACCCACACTCCTACTCTACCGTTCATCGCGTCTTGTGCACCACCGCCTTTGAGCCCCTCTAAAACCATCACCAATAGCTATCTTTTTCCTCTTCTTTCCGCAATCACCTTGGACCCCTCATCGCTGCCACTAGCATCGGCATCACCTTCAAATCTAGCGAAGAGCATTGCCCCTCTTCTTTCGGTCGCTTGGATAATTCATCCAAATTAACTCTTATCTTCATTCTTTTTCCCAAATTAATTGTGATGTCATCTCCCTCACTCCCTTGCGATTCTAATGGCACCTTTTTCCACTCCAAGTCATCATTAGAACCATTCATTGCGCCGTTGGCCACATCACCACCATCACCGATCCATTGCCTCTATCATTTCTTTCCTTCGCTATTCCTGCCACAAGGTCCGCCTCATTGCCCCAACACTGAACCCCTCCTTCTTCAGTCGTTTGCCTCTCTGTGAGTCATCATTGCCATCCTCCGCCTCATCGCCATAACCACCACTACCGTAAGCCTTCCACGCAACACCCCAAGCCAAGCCATCCTCATCAAAGGACTCCCATACCTACACTGTGCTCATGCAACCGATGCTTTCATCAGAGACCATCGGAGCTCAACGTTGGTGAGTTTTCCCCTTTATGCAGTTGTCACCCTTACTCAGCCTTTTTCGACCACCACATTCCTTGTCATCCTCCTAAACCACTCAAAATAGGTTAGCGGTGCTCGAGAACACTCTATACGCACGTCGTCATCTCCTCCTTGTTCTTTGTTTTTCGCTGCTCAGCTGAGAAAAAGAATAGTGCCAGTCAACAATGTGCTCTCATGGTCCAACTAAGCCAACTAGCATGCCTAACCCGAATCATTCACACTCGGCCGAGCTAGTGCGCAATGTTGTGCACACGTGGTCGAGCTAGACCATCTCGCACCGAGCCCAACCAGACTTGAACTGCTTTCAAACCAAGTCCAACCCGAGTCAAACCAGTTTAGTCCGAGTCCAACCTGATTACCATTGATTCAACTTGGTTTAGGCTGGTTTAGAACCGATTTTTGACTGATTCACATGTTTCCATACCATTTATCATCGAGTTAGCATCAATTCTACACAATAGATAACTCTAAACCCCTATAGATCACTTAATTATCATTGTTCACCCTAAATCTTCATATTCAAAGCTTTCCAAAGTCAATTCTTCATTGGTTTTTCCTTTCAATCACTTTTCAGCCCCGTTTTCCCTTTCTGTTTTAGCAGTGTTTTATTTGCAAGTGTTGTAGCTCTGCGGTCGTCTTATTTGGCTTTGTAATTAGCATCCCAGCAGATTAAGGGCTAAATGTTTCTCTTTTTGTGAGAATTAATTTTATCATATTCCTCTTTTTTATTAGAAACACCTAATGGTTGCCAAGTTAGCATCCACCAAATTAAGGGTTGGATGCTTTTACTTTTTTTAGATTTTCTATTTTTTTAGAGTTGTTAACCATGGATCATGAGCTTTTAATGTATAAAGAGAAATATCCTTTATGCGGTCTAACCCAACTATAAGTCGTTTTCCCGTCAAGTTCCTGCCCAACAAAATTTCCTTTGGTTTCTAACTGTTACACGTAACTCTTTTCTGCTAAGGCTCTATCTGCAATACGAGAATTTTGCGGGAATTTTTATATGAATTATACTCTTTCCTATAAAAATTTATATCCTCCAAAGAGCCTGAATCTAAACGTGGAAAGTTGAGAATTGTGCACCACCTCACTCCTTTGTAGAAAAAACCTCATAGAGTAACATCTCCAAAAGATAGAAGATACAACTTTTGAAAAAAAAAACAAATTATATATTTTGTAAATACAAGTACGTAACTCCGAAATGATCCACCAAATCGCTACAATGAAAAATGCACTAATTAAGAATACATTTGTCGACCAAATGGCCTCTTAAGAACCTCTCCTTTCTTCTGAAAAAAGTGCCTCTCCTCTAATGATGGATAAGAACAGCACACCCGGAATAACATACTCCCTCCGTCCTATAATAAAAATTCAAAGCTGATCACTATACGTAGAAATCAAGTGGATATTAAATTTAAGAAAAATTTAATATATTAGAATATATATATATCTCTATTAAATAACATACTACAATTACTTACTTATTTTACATGATTTTCACAGAATTAAACAGCTCAATTTCTGCAGGATTCGAAAAAAAATAATGCAGTCCAAACTGGGCCTTAATCTGTAAGGTGGGCTCGCACACGAGCTTATCTTCAATAGCACCGATGACATTTGACAATACACCGATCATACATACACACACGGATTGTAGGTCCGTCTAATCAGAGTTATTAAAATCTGCCCCGGGCTGCTCGCGCGACAGCATTTCGCGTGCCCGCGGAGGCCTTCGCACAGCGACGCGTGGCTAGCGCAGCAATGAGAGGGCGCGCGTCGCGCGAGAGAGCGTTTCACGCACCGCATAGGTCTTCACGCGTTGACGTGTGGCGAGTACAGCAACGGGACTGAGCGCGCGTCGCGTGACAGTTTCGCGCACCCACTAGGCCTTCGCGCACGTGAGAGCGTTTTATGCGCCTCTCTGGCCGGTGGTCCCGCTGCTCTCTGAGTCCACACGCAGCGACAGAATGCGCGGAGAGGAAGTGTACGCGACCTTCGCGTGAGAGGGTGCGCGAAGAAGACGAGGCGCGGCTCGGGCGTAGCGGCGCACGCGAGTCCAAGGAATACTACCCCTATTATTAGCGGGGGAACGCTGCGCCCCTGCTCGGCCACGTCACCCCGCGCCCGCGCTCCGGCCGGCGCATGGCGCGGGGATTTCGATACGGCAGGGGGAGGGAAATCCCTTCTGTTTTTCGAAAATTACGTATAGGTCCTTTTTCCTCGCAAAGAGGTCCTTTTTCCTCGCGAAAAGGTCCCTGGCGGTTTTTTTACGCTTTTTTTTCTTCTGAAAACACCCCTCCAGTTTACAGGATGGTGCCTTGCGGTTTTCTAAATTACGTACGGGTCCTCGTTTAGTTACGTACATACTCTTGGATTTTTGCGAAAAACAATCTCTAGCTTTTTCGAAAATACACATGTGCCCTGAATTTTTTTTAAAAAACTCCTCACAAATTATCGCCCCTTTTACTTCGGTACACACGGTGGCTGGCGCGGCGTGTCGCCGCGCCTATGAGTCTAGTTATATGATGCCATGCAAAACAGCAATGCAAGAGAATAAGCTAGGAGGCGGGCCACGGGGTTCTCGCATGCAGGGACGGCGCGGGCGGCCGCATGTTGCGCCGCTGCAGATACGGCCGATGGATGGAGTGGACAGGACAGGACACTGGACATGTCCCATGCACGCACGCGTGGCGCCCAACGTGGCATCTGCATGTACTGAGAGCATCTCCAATAGTGACTTATGAGCTAGCTCTAAGCATATTATTTCATATTTTAATAGAAGAGAGAGAAAAGCTATCTCTTGATCAAGAGCTAGTCTCATACACACATTCCAAAATTATGTGAGAGTGTCATGTGAGGCTATTTATGTTATGAGTTATGTGCTAAAAGTTAGTACTATTGGAGAAGTTGTTTTAGAGTTAGTAATTAACTCGTAGAGGAAGGGCGATGGGCGGCGATGGCGCTAGGCCAGACCACATGGAGTCGAGCCAAGGGAGGAGTAGAGGAAGGCCACGACGGCCAGCTTGATGCCAAGGGAGGCCCCAGAAGCAACGACGATGACTACTAGGAGACGGCACACCGACGGCGACGCCAGATTTGGTCAGTGACCCCGACAGCTTGGGATGGCGCGGCGACACCATGGGAGAGAGGACGATTCTCTCACCCCCTCTCTCTCCCCTGGTCTCTCCCTCTCCATGATGACAGGCGGAGCAATGAGGGGTGGCCGGAGACGTCACTAGGCCAAACCACACAGGGCCGAGCCGAGTGTGGGAAGATGGATATACTGTAATGGATTGATGTATTGAGCCTCATGGGCAGTTTATATAGAGTACAAGACTTGAAGGGCAAGAAACCTCTCCTAAAGATAAGGCAGGTATCATGAAATTTCAAATTCTAAACTACCAAATATAGAGATATGCCAATGTACTCTAACATCCTCCCGCAGTCGTAGCGGTAGCATCGTGGATAGCAGGAGCATTGCGTATGGTCAGACTGGAGAGGAGGCTATCGCAGACAGCAGGAGTGTCACGGACGACCAGACTAGAGAGGAAATTATTGCGGATAGCAGGAGTGTCGTGGACAGTCAGATTGGAGAGGAAGCCACAAGTGGGAAGCCGAAGGCCATCGGACTGACATCCCCCTGCAATCACAGTAGGAGCATCGGGGACTGCTATGGCATTGTGAACATGGTGAATGTAGAGGGAACCAAAAAGTTTGCTCAAGTTAATGATAGCCCTTTGTTACCGAGGTAGCCGAGAGCATGGTGACCATGGTTGTAGCCGTGGAGGAGGGAGCCATGTCAAGGTAGCTGGTGCCGAGGTCATCACTGTGGTTAGGGTAGTAGAGTTGATGCAGAGGAGGTTGTAGCCGATGTTAGTGAAGAGGTCGCCGATGTCGTTCGGCCGTGGTCGACCGGAAAGATGAGAGAGGGGAGTAGAGAGAGGTCGTTTGAGGGAACCAGTCGGAGCTACATGGAACTGGTTGGAGCTACAGGAAACCAGGCCGTGGTCAAAGATAAAGCAGAGGGGGCAGGCCGAATCCGGGGAGGAGGTTGGTCGTGGTCGAAAATGAAGCAGAGGGGGCTAGCCAGATCCTGTGAGGAGGAGGCCGGATTTGGGCGAGGCACCACTGGATCTGGTGTGGAGGAGGCTGGATCCGAGAGCGGTGGCATCGGAGAAGGCTGAGGCAAGCTGGAGGCAGCAGCGCCATCGACCGGGGAGCCCAGATCTGGGCCGTGGAGACGAGCGGTGGAGAGAGCCGGCTCTAGATCCAGGTGGAGAGAACACCAAGGAGAGCAGATGAGGACGGTGGCAAAGACGATGGCAATGGTGATCATGGGCTCTCAGTGGTGCGATGGCTCATACTCGCGGATGACGGGCTGGCGATGATGATCTAACATGATGACGATGGTAGACGAGGAGCTTGGAAGGCCGCAGAGGGAGGGTCGTGTCGATGAGCGTGCTGCGTCATGCCACGATGTCATCGGAGGAGAGGAGGCGCCGGAGAGGTCGAAGGCAAGGCGGTGAAGTCCAGAGCTGAGGAACGTCGATGGGTCGACAGGGCGATGCAAAACCGATCTATGATCGGAAAAAGTAGAGAAAACCCGATCTAAAGATGACCGAAAAAAACACTAATTGGTAGCCGATCGGATGATCGGTGACACAACTTAAACTACAGGTTGCATAGCCCCCCAGGAGAGATCATGGAGACAAGATCATCTCCTAGGGGCAGCTCAATGTAAGCTGTGGAGGCGGCGGCTTAGGAACGGCACCGCTCTCATACCATGTGGGAAGATAGATATACTGCAATGGACTGATGTATTGAGCCCCATGGGCAGTTTATATAGAGTACAAGGTTTGGAGGGCAAGACGCCTCTCCTAAAGAAAAGGCAGGTATCACAGGATTACAAATCCTAAACTAATAAATATAAAGATATGCCAATATACTCTAACACCGAGGGAGTATACTACAGCAAAAACAACCCATAGAGACGGTTTTTAGCTAATGTAGCCATGGTTATACATGTCTCTAGTCTCTACAAGTGCTAGAGACAGTTTTAGCACCTGTCTCACAGCTGTTGCCATTGCTCCTGCCTCAAAAAATTAGAGACGGTATTGATACCAAATTTTAGTTATTTTTTATTTTATTTTTATACCAAATTTTAGTTATTTTTTATTGGAATTTATATACAAATCCAATCTCTAATTCTTATTTTAATTTTTATTCTAAATTATAGCGAATTAGGAATTTTACTTTAGATGTCGTATTGAAATAAAATTTCTAATTATATTTTATATTTCTAATTTTTGTTATTTGTTGGAATTCATATACAAATTTAATTTCTATTTTTTGTTTTGATTTTTATTTTCAATTATTTTTATTTAGGAATTTTACTTGGTAATTCATATGGGATTGAAATTGCTAATTTTATTTTATTTTTATCCTAAATTTCAGTTATGTCTAGATAGTACTTGACCTAAATTTTTTCTTTTAATCTATTGATATAATTTGGACTACTATAATCGACAATGTAAATCTTTCTCATTTTCTACTGATTAATATGAGAATTTTTAGTCCTTGAGTGCAAATATGGTGTCTTCTTTTTCTATCACTTTAATAATAGTATATACATGTATGTATGCATGTATGTATGTATGTATATATATACATATCTAATGCTAATGACTATTTTAGTGCTAAGGTAATAATGGTGATGTGAACTGTCCGATCTAAATTGTGTGACTTGGATGGAGATGGGTTGAAACCCATTCCACTTAAAAGCTTTTGCAGAAAACCCGTTACACTTTTCATAAATACCCATCAAGTGGGATTGGATTCCCACTCACCCGAGCTACATAATCTAGATCGGACAGGTCATATCACCATTAGTACCTTAGCACTGAAATAATCACTAGCACTATATATAGGAAAATAATTCTATACTTCTAGGAGTACGTACTTCCACTTGTCATATACCACCTAAATGATATTGTTATACCTCTTTATCCTTTTAAGTAGACTCTAATAATGATTAGAAGATACTCCAAAGTGGGTTACATGAAAAATTTCATCAAAGTCCACTTTTTATAGCATAATTTGTATATATACTCCTTTTATATATATGAAAAATGATATATAGTAAAAATAAAGAATTCCAATAATTTTTTTCAATCAAATCATATTGGAGTATGTTAGAATTAGTATTTAAGTATGCCAAAAGTGATAGTTAAGTATAACTTTTTTGTTTAAGTGGCATATATATATATATATATATATATATATATATATATATATATATATATATATATATATATATATATATATATATATATATATATAGAGAGAGAGAGAGAGGACGTTGAAATGGGGCACCATGGTGTGTCAGGCACCAAGCCTCTCTACCTTTGGATTGCTTTTAAATACGTGCAAGTGTAATATATCAGGCAACCCCGTTAATATTCATTAATTCGAAAAGGTGTCAATTTGGAAAGAAAATAATTGGTTTAGCATGTTGAATCAATCATAGATAGAAAGTCTCAATCATAGAGCCTGTCATCATAGTGCTCCAGTTATTTATACTATATATATAGGAAAAATACATTTTATGTGCGTATATGAAGGTATTTATAAAATACGTTAAAAACTATAGATTCCCTTGCAATTGAGTATCTTATAATCAGTATACGAGTATACCTAAAGTGATAAAGGAGTATTTCAAGTTTGTTTAGGTGGTATATTAGAGGTGGGTGTAATTATTTTAAGTTTGTTTTGGTGAAAGTTAGGCAAGAGGCTTCCTATATATGTGTGTATGTATATAGGACGTTGAAATGGGGCATTATGGTGTCTGGACACCATGATTTCAAATGCATCAATTCCATCTAAATTTGGATATATTTTTTTTTTTGAAAATATCAGTTTTAGGGTATATACTCATCTATAACAATTCAAATGAAACATATAAGTTTGGAAAAATATACTCAAATTCAAAGTTTTGAATAAATTTAGATCACATACTTTGCTGATTTATATATATAATCAGCATATACCTACAATCAAGCTATCATCAAAAAAGGTAACTAAAATTCGAAGTTTAGTTCAAACTTGTTTGAATTAGTTAGTAAACTAGTTAAACTTGACATTCAAAAAATTTTAACTTTTTTCACATATGATACATACCTATTTTATACTTATAATGCCTAAGCACCAAGGAGCACTCGTTAGAGTGTGTATGTATATATATCCAATGTGATAAAATTGGTTTATCTGAGATCTCACGTGTACACGGCCCAATCTAACGAGAGCCCGAGAAGCTTCGATCGACAAACTCCTGGACTCCTGGTAGCCCAATACGAGTCGTGAACAAGAAGGGTCAGAGAATACATCGCCCCTAGGGGTGAAAACGGGTCGGGTTAATCCCGACCGATCCGGCACCGAATCCGATTGGTACCGAATCCGGAGAAAAAAATATGGGTTAGGATATGGTAACAGCAATATCCGTCCGAATCCGAATATCCGTCCGAATCCGATACGTCTTCAAGTATGATTTCAGGTTAGTGCTACTATTTGACGTTTCATTTTCTTTTGTAATGGTAAAATAAAATCTTCCACATCACTATTAAATAATAACATCAAGTCGGTCGTCTACTCCATTTATCGCACTATATGCATTCCTTACAAACAAGTAGGGTGCAAACGAATTGGGTTAATCCCGACCGATCCGACACGAATCCGATTGGTACCGAATCCGATTGATACCGAATCCGGAGAAAAAAATATGGGTTAGGATATGGTAACAGCAATATCCGTCCGAATCCGATACGTTTTCACCCCTAATCGCCCCACCGCCCCCAAAAGGAAAACCCTAGCTCCACCCCACGCACACCTCACCGCGCGTACGCCGCCTCTGTCCAATCCCTGCATCTCCCCTCGCCGCCGCCTCCACGCTACGCGGGCGTCCCCCACTGTCTCTCGCTCGCCGTCGCGGAGGATCTGAAGGTGTATGTAAGAGAGGATGGCGCTGGCAATTTCGATGGAAGGCATCGAAGCGCGGGCGCGGGAGCTCGGGGTCGACCTCTCCTCCGTCGATCTCGACGCCATCACCGTCCCCGCCGGCGAGGACTTCGGTATCCTCAGGTAGGCCACCTTCGCCTCCTCTTCCAGCTCCCCGATCCGTGCCGCGAACGGTAGCTCATGCTGTTACGCGCTTGTGGTATATGATGGCTTTGCTTAGCTTGTTCTTGTGTCATCCAGATGCAAGCTCCTGCTGTAGGATTGTTAGATTTCGTGCATTATTGATTTGTTTTGTGTCGCAGATTCTAGTGGTGGGTAGATTTGAGGAAAGTGTTTGCTTAGCTTAATGGACTGGATTGATATGTTAAGTAGTTTCTGCGGTGGTTTTGCTGGCGCTTGTGCTGGTTGTGTCATAGGCACAAAATTTCTGTTGGATTTATATATGTTGCGGTGCTAATCTATCTACATGTATAAACAAGTCCATACATCCTAAAAAGAATCTAATACCATGTCTAACTAGGTTCTGATATGGTTAGCTGTTAAAGTTCCTTAGTTGTGCCCAGCTGCAAGCATGCGTGTCCGTTTTGGCAGATGTAATTGGTTTTTTGCTGGTTTGATGCGGTGCTGATATTGTTATATGCCACTAGTTTTGTGGTGTATGGTATAGTCGGCTAAATATTAGGCTAGCTACATCAAATATTAAGCAGGTTTGGGTTGAAAGAATACCTGTCTTGGCCAACTAGTTCCATTTTTTGCAACATGGAGTGAAACTACATCTGTGGGGCTGTGAGATGGCCAATCTTACTTTACCCATAGTTCACCTGGTTAGGAGTATTTCTTTATTTTGTTTTCTATGTTGTTGATCGATTCTAATTTGCAGTGATGATGATGAGATACTTCAGAATGAGGAACCTCCGGAGATTGAAATGGGTTTTGCAAACATTATTGTTGTGGACAATCTGCCGGTTGTTCCCCCAGAGAAGTTTGAGAAGCTGGAGAATGTTGTACGCAAGATCTATAGTCAAATTGGTGTGATCAAAGAAGGTGGTCTTTGGATGCCTGTAAACCCAGAGACAAAGAAGACCTACGGCTTCTGCTTCATTGAGTATAATACCCCGCAGGTATTTTGCTTCTTTCCAGTTGCATTTCTTTTCTTATCTGCATGACGGCAAGAACCAATGACTTGATTCTATTTCCTTTAAAACTCATCTGTATTCCATCTATAAATACAAAGTCATCCTTATTCCATGGGAGCTCTACCCTGGTGAATGTTTGTATGTGCAAGCGAAGTTGATCTATTAAAATATACAAGTGATACTTTTTTGTGTTGGAAAACTGCCCTTTGGAATGAAGTTCATATGCTTTGAGAATACCATACAACCAAAAATTTACGAAAATGTTCTGATAGATTGAGCCACCTTTTCTTCTTTTTTTGTCACTGGTTCACTCTGTGTCCATTTTAGCTCTCTCTCTTTAATTGTTTTGATTTCCATCAAATGATTCATGCCCATGTTGGAAGACTGAAAGAGATAATTGTTTGACATTGTGCCAGGAAGCCGAACTTGCTAGGGAGAAAACAAATGGGTACAAACTCGACAGGTCTCACATCTTTGCAGTTAATATGTTTGATGACTTCGAGAAGTACATGAAAGTTCCTGATGAATGGACACCAGCTGAAATTAAGCCATACACTCCTGGAGTAAGTCTTTTGCTTTTCTACTCCCTAGAAGTCTGTTTCTTTTCAGCAATTTCATTTTCTACATAACCAGATTTGTCATGTAACATTGCCTAATGACATGATATTGCACCTGTGTATTGCAGGAAAATCTGCAAAAGTGGCTAACTGATGAGAAGGCCAGAGATCAATTTGTTATTCGTGCTGGTACATTCACAGAAGTCTACTGGAATGATGCAAGGCAATCGATGCCTGAGCTTGTGTACCAAAAGCAGGTACTTGTTTTCTTGGGTTTACTTGCTTACAGTTTGACTGAAAATTGAAGTTCATGGCCTGCCACTTCTGTAAGTAGAACTGATATCATATGTATACTTATCTTTTTACCAATTTTATTTCTTGCCAGTACTGGACGGATAGTTTTATTCAGTGGTCCCCTCTTGGGACATACTTGGCAACGGTGCATAGGCAGGGCTCACAGGTGTGGGGCGGTGATGATAAGTTTGAGCGTTTAATGCGCTTTGCTCATCCACAGGTACTGGTTTGTGCTACACTGAATCCTATCCAATATTTATTGTTCTAACTAACAGTGCCCTGTGACAGGTCAAACTGATTGACTTCTCTCCTGGTGAGAGATATTTGGTCACATATAGCAGCCATGAGCCCAGCAACCCCAGGGATATACATGTAAGAGACTGCTATAGATTTAATTTTCCTGTCGTACCTTTTTCCTGTCTTGACTTTCATCCTTAAAATTGTAGAGGGTTGTCCTAAATATCTTCGATGTAAGGACTGGGAAAGTGATGCGGGACTTCAAGGGAAGCGCTGATGAGTTTACTACTGGTGGAAGTATTGGTGTTTCTGGGGTTTCATGGCCAATCTTTAGGTGAAAACACCAGTGTTGTACTTTTTAATGAATGCACAAATTTTCATTAAGTTGTCATAGTTGGATGCTTAGTATAGTTTTTATGTGTTTGAAGGTGGGGTGGTGGAAGAGATGACAAGTATTTTGCTAGGCTTGGGAAGAATGTTATATCTGTCTATGAAACTGAGACGTTCTCCCTCCTTGACAAGAAGTCGTTGAAGGTAGAAAATGTAGTGGACTTCAGTTGGTCACCCACTGATCCTATCATAGCTCTATTTGTGCCTGAATTGGGTGGAGGAAATCAGCCTGCCAGGGTAAGTAGAAATTTCTGCAGTGAGCCTATCTTAAGATGTTTGTTCAATTAATGGTGAAGGCTAAAATATGTGCTTTGTGTTGAAAGGTGAGCCTTGTGCAAATTCCTGGCAAAGAGGAGCTGCGGCAGAAAAACCTTTTCAGTGTCAGCGATTGCAAGTTGTACTGGCAGAACAATGGAGAATATCTTGCTGTCAAGGTAGATAGGTACACAAAAACAAAGAAGAGCACATACACTGGGTTTGAGCTGTTCAGACTTAAGGAAAGGGACATCCCAATTGAGGTCCTTGAATTGGACAACAAGAATGACAAGATAATTGCCTTTGCATGGGAGCCCAAAGGTCACCGCTTTGCTGTTATTCATGGTGATGGACCTAAGCCTGATATAAGCTTCTACTCCATGGGCACAGCCAACAACACTAGCCGTGTGTCAAAGCTCACCACACTCAAGTCCAAGCAGGCTAATGCATTGTTCTGGTCTCCTGCCGGGCGTTTCATTGTTCTTGCTGGGCTGAAGGGTTTCAATGGCCAGTTGGAGTTCTACAATGTCGATGATCTTGAGACCATGGCAACAGGAGAGCATTTTATGGCGACGGACATCATGTGGGATCCCACTGGAAGGTGAGACTGTTTTGTGAAATTTGCAAAATAGTGTGTAAGACATTTACAGGACAGGATAGCTTTTAGGAATTCTTAAAACCTGAACTCTTTAAGAATCTACATGCTCAACTGAAATGAATGAAATTCTTAAATTTCCTCAACTCTAAAACCACGCTCAAGTTAAATTTAGTTATTATTGGATGCAACTAAACAATTGGTGTTTCAAGTACCTTTAGATTGATTCCCTTCTAATTTGGTGGAACTGAAATGGTTTAGTAACCTTGCTTCTTGTTCAGGTATCTTGCAACTGCAGTTACCTCAGTCCATGAGATGGAAAATGGTTTTCAAATTTGGTCCTTTAATGGCAAGCAACTTTACAAGGTGTCAAAGGATCACTTCTATCAGGTAGTATTTCCATCCTTTGTTCTTTGAACGCACGCCTTGCTGTATCACTGTCATTGCTTTGCCATTTACTTGTAACTGAATGGTACAGTTCCTGTGGCGCCCGAGGCCACCATCACTACTTACCCCAGACAAGGAGGAGGATATCTCGAGGAACCTCAGGAAGTACAGCAAGAAGTACGAACAAGAGGACCAGGACACGTTCAACCAGCTAAGTGAGCAGGAGCGCAAGAGGCAGAAGCAGCTCCAGGAAGAATGGGAAGGATGGGTTAGCAAGTGGAAGCAGCTTCACGAGGAGGAGCGAGCATACAGGATGGAGCTGAGAGATGGGGCAGCCAGCGACGAGGAAGAAGAGTACGAAGCCAAGGAGGTTGAGGTGGAAGAGGTTGTGGATGTCACGGAAGAAGTTGTTGCCTTTGACCTGGACTAGAGGTGATGCACTGAAGCTTATGATAGTCTCTGGCTTAGGGCTTTTTTGTTCGTCGCATTGCATAATAGGCTTAGAGATCAAGCGCACAATTTGTTGATCTTTGCACTGGTTGATTGTACACTTGCTTCTTAAAGACTTAAATTTACGGTTATGTATTCGAAGATGAAATTTTGCGTTTGGAATGCTAATCATTGGCTCTGTTATTTTTGATTTTTTTTGTTGCATTTGGCTTTGGTTTCTCTGAAAGCTAAAACAAACGGAATGTCTTCTTTAAGTATCTTCTTGAAATCGTTTGGAGTCTATTTCTTGAGTCATATTAGGTAAATATACAATGAAGAGCAGGATAAAGAATCGGTTGGAGTTGCTCTAAAATTGTGCTGTTTACGTCAGAACTTTCGTCGTCTACCGTCACTAGTTATAGTCTAAAATTATTAGTCATAGTCTAAAGGTACACGGATATTATCTATTTCTATAAGTAGGTGTATTTCATACCGGTAGTAATATGTCCGGCATGACGGCCGCCCCAACCCTCGACGTCTACCGTCGTCGTGTGGGCGTAAGCGCCGGCGCCGTGGCTGCGCAAGCACCCCTAGGCGTCACCACGAAGTGAAGTACCCAAGCAAGTCACACGGCGCGTTTTCCCATCCCATCGCATTGCATGAGTTTCAGAAACAACAACGCCGTGACAGTCACGACCAGCGCCATGTTGTGCTGCCGTGTGCCCGTCGTTCGTGATGACGGCCGTGGTGCAGGGGATGGACGTGGCTCCACCCTTGTTTCTGCTCACGCCTCCCCGACTGACTTCGACACTATTCTGGGACGTCTTTCTCAAAACTTCAGAGCTCACTCCAGTGTTCACTTCCTTGCTAGCCATTTCTGCAGTTTCTTGCCTTGCTGTTGCAATTTAATTTAGTACTCCCTCTTCAGAAAATATTCTCGTTTTGTGTTGATAACAAGAGGAGCAAAATTGGAACGAACGGTTAGCTGTGGTTCTCACATGGTTCATTTTTTCTTTTCTGATGAATATGCAATGTCTGGGAGCACACGACGCCGTCTACTCCTGGAGAGAACATAGTTAGTGCTCCCGCCATATTCCATGCTCCCGCTGCTCCAAAAGTGATTCAAATTGTCATGAAAAAAATCCAAAAAAAATTATATCGATAGGGTACAATATAATACATCATACCACGAAATTTCAAATCTAAATTAGATCTACACATTAAGAAACCAAAAAAACAAATTATGCTGAAAAGGAAATCCGAAATTAAAAGGAAAAAGATAAAGCTACTATTCACCCAAATTTGTCCTTTTGTTTTTCAATGTGTAGATCGAATTTATTTTTGAAATTTTGTGGCATGATAGATTATATTGTACCCTATCTATGTAATTATTTTCGGGATTTTTCTTTACCATTTGAATCACTTTTGGAGGAACGGGAGCACCGATAGCACGAGATATGGTGGGAGCACTGTATATGTTCTCCATCGAATCCATTTCAGATGTTGCCATGGACCTGATAAACCATCTTCTTACGCTTGGCAATCGATGACAATTGGTGCGAACCCAAATCTAAACCGCTTCATGCGCTTCAGCCAAAGTATTGAATTGATGGCCATTTCACAGATGCTTCCTTTTATTCAGGAAATAAAGAGCACATAATGTGCAACACAAATACTGAAACAACCGCACCTACAAACAGCCCAGAAATGTGCAGCCTGTGTCTTAGCCTTCTCTCTTCTTCCCCCCTGATATGCCGTGCAGGGTGGAAACTTGAATTCAGAATTTTGCCACATAACCCGGCCGGTTTCCCATCCCCTGGAAACTGAGTGGATCTCGGAAACGCTAGATCATTTTAGTTTTGTAGTATACAACGATGAGTTGTTCAGAGCTAAATAAAGTCTTGTTTCACACCGTTCTGCGCCTTCTGCCCAATTCAAGTTTACACATATCTACTCTAAAAAACCTTTACACATATCTGACATCTTACAACTTACACATGCCCAGTAGTATTTACAATGGGAGAGGCACATGTTAGGGTGATCTCAGGCATTTGGCCCAACGGCCAAATGCCAACCCCTTTGACCGCGCCCTGATCGGGGGCGTCCAGCCCAATAGGCTGGTGGGCCCCTGTCGCCAACGCCACATAAATAGAGGTGGGGGCCGGGCGGCACGCATGACGAGGTTCACCGTGCCGCCACAAACCTCACCGACAAACCCTAGACCGATCGGAAAGGGGGCGCTCCAGCGACGGGAAGTTCCACCACCGCCGCCACCGAACGCCGCCGCCAGGGAGACGCCACCTTCTTCCCCGACCGTCGCTGCCCGTGCGCAGACCTCACCAACGAACCAGCGATGGCCGGCTCTTCATCCAGCACGACGGACGGTCGGTACCCCTAACCCTATTGATCTCCCTCTCCGTGTATCACTCGAACCCGATTAGAACCCCTCTAGATCTAAACCCTAGGAGATCCTAAAGAGAGATCTAACAATGGTATCAGAGCGCCCTAGGCGTAGATCTTAGATGGGGAAAAGAAAAAGGAAGAAAAGAGGGGAAGGACTAGATTTAATCCTAACCCGAACCCTAACCCTAGAAAAGAAAAGACCGGACTTACGGCCGCCGCCGCCGGCGCATGGAGACCGACGGGCCCGCTCGCCGGGCCCACGTGACGGCCACCGCCGACGCACGGGACAGATCCAGCGCTCGAAGCGCGCCGATAGGGTGAAAAGTCGGATTCGGACGGATATTGCGTTACCATATCCTAACCCATTTTTTCTCCGATTCGGTACCAATCGGATTCGCACCAATCGATTTGGTGTCGGATCGGCCGGATTAACCCATTTCGTTTGCACCCCTACTTGTTTGTAAGGAATGCATAGAGGCGAGAAATGGAGTAGGATGCACCGACTTGATGTTACTATTTAATAGTCGATGTGGAAGATTTTATTTTACCATTGCAAAAGAAAATGAAACGTCAAATAGTAGCACTAACATGAAATCAAACTTGAAGATGTATCGGATTCGGACGGATATTCGGATTCGGACGGATATTGCCGTTACCATATCCTAACCCATATTTTTTCTCCGACGGTACTAGTCGGATTCGTACCAATCGATTCGGTGCGGATCGGTCGGATTAACCCGACCGTTTTCACCTCAGGCGCCGACACGGAGCCACTCGACGGCGCGCTCCTCTCGTCGAGGAGCGCGACGCGCGTGAGGCCCATGGTGGCGCCGGTCTTCTTCTCCTTCTCGCGGCGTGGGCGAGTCGCCGCCGCCATCGCCGAGACCGCTCGAGCGCGAGGAGAGAGAGGAGAGAATGAACTAGGGTTACGGCGTCGCCGCGGCGCGGTTTTGATCGGCGCAACGCCGCCGGCCGTCGGATGGCGACGGACGGCCGAGATAGCGCCAAGCCGCGCAGTTACTTTTGGCCCAGCGGCAGCGGAATTCCCGCCCAGCCCAGTTGCGAGCGCGGGCGCATGGCGCGCGCGCAGCTACGCGATGAGGCCGCTTGGCCGCGTGGCGAGTGAGCGCGCGCCTTCGCCGCGTGAGCAGCCGCCGAGGCCGCGTGGCGGGCGGCAGCGTTGTGGGTCGTGGGTCGGTGAAACAGCCAAATGGCAAAATGAACAGTAAAACTGTTAAATGATTTTTAATTGTTTTCAGAAGTATTTTTTTGATGAATTTTGATTGAAATTTGATTTAAAATCTCTGTAAATTTTTGCACCAACGTGTTAATTTTTTCAGAGATTAAATGTATACAGTATAATGCTTCTGTATAATGAATTATTTTAGAATAATTACAGTTTCCGCTGCAAAAGTTAATGTTGATTGATTTTTCATTATTAAATTCGAACCAACGGGAGAATTTAATTTTGGAAAAATAGATATAATTTCCAGAGATTTATGATATTGTTATTTTCTGACCAACGTTGATAATAACAGTATTATAATTTTTTAATTGATGATTTTATGCATTATTTCTATTTCTGCCCAACGGTGATGTAGATTTAATGTATAGATAAAATTGATTTAATTGTATGTCGTATTTTTGACCCACGTTGAAAATAAAGCATATAATTTTGCTGTTACGTTCTCACTTTATTTGAACTATTTTTCAGGCGGATACAACTTGATGGGTTGTATCAGAGAGATCCCCACTCTCAAAGGAGATAATTATGGAGAGTGGAAGAAAAAGATAGACTTAGCGTTTATCTTGGCTGAGGTGGACTGGGTCCTCACTACAGCACGTCCCACTGAGCCTATGGCACCAGTGAGGGATTAAAATGAGGATGATACTGCTTGGCAGAAAAGACAGAGGATCATGCTCCTTCTGATGTCTTATGACCTTGAGCATAAGAAATGGACCACACCAACAAGAAATGTATGGATCGTGATAAAGAACACAATTGAGCTCGCAATTGTGGGCTCAATCGCAGAGTGTGACACTATCATAGAGTACCTTGATAAAATAAAGAGTCGAGTTCACTGGCTCTTCAAAGACTTATGCTACACAGTGATTAAGCGACTTGTGATGTAAAGGTACTGTAATGGCGTTGGCATAAGAGAGCACATACTAAAAATGAGCAACTTGGCATCCAAGCTTAAACCAATGGATTTGGCTCTCAAGGATGAGTTCCTTATTCATTTGGTTTTGCTTCCTTGTTGAAAGAGTTTGACACCTTTGTTGTCAACTACAATATGCACTGCAGAAATGGGACTTGGAAAAGTGCATAGCTATGTGTGTGCAAGAGGAGGAAAGAATTAAATCCTCACATGGTGGTTCTATCAACTATGTGAAGGATAACAAGAAAAAGAACTTCAACAAGAATTCCTTCTCAAAGAATAACGGAAAAGCATCCGTCCATCACCTCAAGAATAAGTTTGTTGTAGACAAAGATCAGTGTCTTCATCAGAAGAAGACAGACACTACAAGAAGAACTGTCACGATTACTTAAAGATGATAATGGCAAAGAAAGGTGAGAACATTATTACATATATAAATGAATCCCTGTATGTGCAATATTCGAAATCCACTTGGTGGATTGACTCAGGAGCAACTGTTCATGTTGCTAATTCTTTACAGGGATTCCATTCGACGAGGACTACGCAAAGAAAAGAAAGATGCATTAAAGTCGCAAATGGAGTCCAAGCTGAAGTTGAAGCCGTTGGCGATCTTTCATTAGAGCTAACTGATGGCTTCACTCTTTTACTTAGAGATGTTCTTTATGTACCCTCTTTACAGAGGAATTTGATTAGTGTTTCAAATTTGGACAATGATGGTTATGATTGTCATTTTGGAAATGAAAAATGTGAAATAATGTTTAATGATAAATGCATTGGTCTTGCCATCAAACAAGACGAGCTTTATTTATTGTCACTTCGTGAAAATGTGAATTGCGTGTGTGATGTGAATGAGCGTATATCCTCGCCTGTGAATGCGAACAGAAAGCGAAAGAGAACTCATAATGAATCGTCGAAATTATGGCACTGTCGTTTAGGCCATATTTCGAGGGGGAGAATAGAAAGACTAGTTAAGAATAAAATTCTTTCTCTATTAGAGTTCTCAGACCTAGAACAATGCAGAGAATGCATTAAAGGAAAATATGTAAAGAAAATTAAGAAAGACGCCAAAAGAAGCACAGGAGTTCTACAAATTGTTCACACAGACATTTGTGGTCCTTTTCATGTGAAAAGTGTGGATGGTTATGATTCGTTCATAACATTCACGGATGATTACTCCCGTTATGGATATATTTATCCAATCAAAGAAAGAAATGAAGCCTTGGATAAATTCAAGATATTTAAGGTCAAGTTGAAAACCAACACGATTTAAAGATTAAGATAATCCGATCGATCGTGGGGAGTACTACGATCGACATACCCCATATGGACAAGTTCTGGACCTTTTGCAAGGTTTTTACAGAAAATGGCATAGTGACCAAAGATTCTACACAAGGCGAACCTCGGCAAAATGGAGTAGCTGAAAGACGCAATCGTACTCGATGGATATGGTGCGAAGCATGATGAGCTATTCCACACCGCCATTGAGTTTATGGATGGAGGCGTTGAAAACCACTATTCATATTCTCAACAGAGTGCCTAGTAAGTCGGTGCCCAAAACACCGTATGAGTTGTGGACAGGAAGAGTTCCTCACTAAACCACTTACGTGTGGGGAGTCTCACTTTGAGGCTAAAGTATTTAACCCAAATCTTGGGAAGCTTGATCCCAAAACAGTGAGTTGCCATTTCATTGGCTACCCTGAAAAGTCAAAAGGTTTTCGTTTCTACTGTCCAGACAGATATACAAAGTTTGTAGAAACGAGACACGCTGTCTTCTTAGAGGATGAAATGATGAGAGGAAGTATGGTAGCACGTGAGATTGATCTTGAAGAGAAGCGGGTGTATGCGCCCACTCCGATGATTCAAGAGCCATTCTTCACACTACCTGCTGTCGCTACACCGACGGTGCAAGACACTGTGGTGCCAGCACCTGTTATTGTTCCTCCCGTGGCAACAATGAATGATAATGAGGAACCTGTTTTTCAGGATTCTATAGAACCCATTGTCACAGATGAGGGGGAGCAACAGTAGTCTCAAACAGAAGATGTATCAAATGAGGAGGCCCCGAGGAGGTCTCAAAGAGTAAGAAGATCAGCTATTTCTGATGATTATCAGATTTATCATACAGAGGAATTTCAAATGGAGGATGATCCCACCTCATTTGAAGAAGCCATGAGAAGCGAAAATTCCTCAAAATGGCTTGAGGCCATGGAAGAGGAGATGAGGTCCATGAAGACTAATAAAGTCTAGGACTTGGAAATTATTCCTAAAGGAGCCAAAACAAGAGGGTCAGTAAATGGGTCTACAAGACAAAGCTTGACTCCCAAGGGAATATAGAAAGATACAAAGCGCGACTTGTGGCAAAGGCTTTACGCAAAGAGAAGGGATTGATTACAATGAGACCTTTTCTTCAGTCTCATGTAAAGATTTCTTCAGAATCATAATGGTATTAGTAGCACATTATGATTTAGAGTTACATCAGATGGATGTAAAGACGGCATTTCTTAATGGGGATTTGGAGGAAAATGTTTATATGGCACAACCGAAAGGTTTTGTCGTGGAAAGAAATGAAAGAATGGGATGCCGCCTAAAGAAATCGATTTATGGGTTAAAGCAAGCTTCAAGACAGTGGTACTTGAAATTTGACAGTACAATAAGAAAATTTGGGTTTAAAGAAAATGTAGAGGACAACTGTGTTTATGCAAAGTTTAAAGATGGGAAATTTATCTTCCTAATCCTGTATGTGGATGATATCCTACTAGCTAGTAGTGATGTTAGTCTGCTACTGGAGACAAAGAAGTTTTTGTCCTCAAACTTTGATATGAAAGATCTTGGTGAAACTTCGTTCGTTCTAGGGATCGAAATTCACCGGATAGAAACAAAGGGACATTGGGACTATCGCAAAGACATACATAAAGAAAATCTTAAAGAAATTTGGTATGCATAAATGTAGTGCTTCACTGCACCTATAGTCAAGGGCGACAGATATGGGGATTTTCAATGCCCCAGGAACCAGTATGAGATCGATCAAATGAAAGCGGTTCCATATGCTTCAACTGTCGGAAGCTTACAATATGCTCAAGTATGCACACATACGACTTAGCGTTTGTTACTGGGTTACTTGGCGATTCGAGCAATCTCGAATAGAACATTGAAATTGGTAAAGAAAGTCTTGCGTTATTTGCAAGAAACAAAAGGCCTCATGATGACATACAGAAGATCAGATTCACTCCATATAGTGGGGTATACAGACTCTGATTATACGGGAGATGATAGAAAGTCGACATCCGGATATGTGTTCACTCTCGCTGGAGGAGCTATATCGTGGAAAAGCTCAAAGCAAACCGTCACTACATCGTCCACAATGTATGCCGAGTTTGTAGCATGTTATGAGGCTACGGGGCAGGTGAACTAGCTAAAGAAGTTCATACCCGGTTTAAAAGTGGTTGACGACATCAATAGACCACTTAAGTTGTACTGCGATAATGAACCCGTAGTAATGTATGCCCACAACAATAAGTCAAGTGGTGCTGCCAAACACATTGACATAAAATACTATGTTGTGAAAGATAAAGTTCGGGATCAAATTATAAGTCTTGAGCATATAAGTACCGCAAAGATGCTAGCGGATCCACTTACTAAAGGCTTAGAGCAACTCCAGCAGGGCCCCTACTTGACCCCTCAAACCTCATATTTGAGGGCTTGAGGCAAAAATAGAGGTCCAGCAGGGCTCTTACTAGAGCCCTCAAATTTGAGGAGCCCCTCAAATCCCCCCTTCACCCTCATTCCTGTGGACCCCTACTCGCTCTCATTTTTCCGTTTCTTCCCGTGGTGAAAAATCCTCCGCCGTCCCCCTCCTCCCACTCCATGATCCGCCTCCCGCCTCCCCACCGCCTCCCCGCCTCCCCGCCTCCGCCTCCCTCCTCCGCCTCCCCGCCGCCCTCCTCGCGACGCTCCGCCCGCCCGCCTCCTCGCGACGCCTCTCCGCCTCCCGCCTCCCTCGCCGCGTCTCCTCCGCCCGCCGCCTCCCGCCTCCGCCGCTTCCCGCCGCCTCCTCCGCCTCCACCGCCTCCTCCGGCCTCGCCGCCTCGCCTCGCCGCGCCCGCCCCGCCGCCTCGCCGACGCCTCGCCGCCTCCGCTCGCCACCCGCCTCTCGCTTCCCGCCGCCGCCTCGCGCCTCCTCGCGCCGCCCCTCGCCTCCTCGCCGCCTCGCCCGCCGCCTCCTCTTCGCCGCCCGCCGTCCTCTCGCCGTCGCCGCCGCCGACGCTCCGCCCATCGCCGTCACCTCGCCGTCGCTGCCGCCACCAAAATCCCTACCGCCTTCGATCGGGATTTGTCGAGTGGGTCCCATGTGTCGATGTGTGGTGGAATAGATTTGAGGGCTTAGATTTGAGGGTCTTTGTTGGAGTAGAAGCAAAAAAATTGGGCCCTCAAAAGTAGGGGGAGCTCTCAAATGAAAAGTAGGGGCCCTGTTTTGAGTAGTACTGCTGGAGTTGCTCTTACCACCCAACGTGTTCAGAGAACATGTAGCCGGCATGGGTTTAAGGGAAAGCCTATGATTCTTGGACTAAAAGATGGCCCAAAAGATTAAAGTAACTATTTCAGAACAGAGAGGTGTATTGTAGCTGTTAAATCTATCGGCGATTGACGTGACGATGAGACATGTTCTATGCACTAATCTGCGATGGAATGAGTAAAGTCAAAAGTAATTAAAGTTAAAGCATATATTGAGATCAAGGGGGAGAATGTTAGGGTGATCTCAGGCATTTGGCCCAACGGCCAAATACCAACCCCTTTGACCGCGCACTGATCGGGGGCGTCCTGCCCAATAGGCTAGTGGGCCCCTGTCGCCAGCGCCACATAAATAGAGATGGGGGCCGGGGCGGCACGCATGACGAGGTTCACCGTGCCGCCACAAACCTCACCGACAAACCCTAGACCGATCAGAAAGGGGGCGCTCCAGCGACGGGAAGTTCCACCGCCGCCGCCACCGAACGCCGCCGCCAGGGAGACGCCACCTTCTTCCCCGACCGTCGCTGCCCGTGCGCAGACCTCACCAACGAACCAGCGATGGCCGGCTCTTCATCCAGCACGACGGACGGTCGGTACCGCTAACCCTATTGATCTCCCTCTCCGTGTATCACTCGAACCCGATTAGAACCCCTCTAGATCTAAACCCTAGGAGATCCTAAAGAGAGATCTAACAGCACATACATTGATTATATATTCTAGTTGACCATCTGAAAACAATATACTACAACTAAACAAACTAAACAGTCCTCTTACAAAACCAACTAAACAGTATATTGAGTTATACATGCCTTTGCAACCACGACTACAACAATAACAATATACACACAATTTTCCATAAGAAACTAAGAAGAAGTGCTGAAAGCGTCACCGTGCAACATCGACATCCAATTGCAGCTTGTCCGTCTCCATGCTTTGGTAATTCGTCGTGTCGAATTGTACATGCCCCATTGATCCTCCATAGAAGTGATCCACTTGATCAGTGCTGTTTCTTCCAACAACCTGCATTTCCAATCGCCTCAGCGCCTGCAGACGCTCCGCGACTTCCTTCATCTTGGGCCTCTCATCTCCTCTCGGGCTCAGGCAATGCGCGGCGAGCTCCGCGAGCTTCCACAGCACTTCCATGGCCGCATCATCCATGACCTCACGATCCACCACGCTCGTGAACCTGTTCTGGTGAAACATGAAGAGAAAAGTAGAGGACAACGATTTTTTCTTATTGAAATTGTCGACGTATATCGCCTTCTTTCGGGTCATGAGCTCCAGGAGGACAACTCCAAAGCTGTAAACATCGCTCTTGTCGGTGAGGTGGTGGTTGACGAAGCTCTCGGGGTCAAGGTAGCCGAGGGTTCCTTGCACAAACATGATGAACTCGTCTTCATCCATGGACTTGAGCGCCGATGCTCCGAAGTCCGCGACCTTCGCGTTGAACCCATCGTCCAAGAGTACGTTGAGTGATTTCACATCACCGTGCAGGGTCGTGCGGGATGTCGAAGAATGCAGGTAGGCAAGGGCTTCCGCCGATTGCGCCGCGATCTTCAGGCGAAGATCCAGAGAGATTGGCGGTCGGTGCGCATCACGGTGCAGGAACTCAAATAGGGTTCCATTTGGGACGAACTCGTAGGCCAGCATCGGGACATCCACCTCCAAGCAACAGCCCAGCAACCTCACGATGTTTCGGTGGTTGATCTGCGAAAGGATTATGATCTCGTTAACAAACTCTTCCTTGCAATCGTCGTCGATCACCTTGGACTTCTTTATGGCAACTTCTCTGAGGTCATCCAGTGTCCCTCTGTAGACCATTCCTTGGCCACCACATCCAATAACCTGATCGTCGCTGAAGTTGTTCGTGGCTTTCTTGATCTCTTCTTCTGTGAGTATGCGCACCGTGTCGACTTGCCTTGACATCATCTCTTCGTATAATTTGAGGCCTCCATTCTGCTTGAAGTACTCCCGTTTCTCCATTATGTGCTTTCTTCTCTGGAGTTGTATTACCAGCAAGCATGTCAGGGCCATCACCATTATAGCACACGCACTAAGGCCTGCAAAACAAGATAATCGTTACAAGCTTGGAGGATGTTCAAAGGTAAAGGACTGGTTAAATGCCAGAATTGCATCCTGTCCTCTGTTCCAAAATGAGGTCATGTTGTCATGCATCCAAAATTGATCTCTGTTTTTGTCCTTGTGACTTGGTACTAGCTAGTCTTGATTTCCATGCATAGAGAAACTTGCCAGGTTGTAGCCCAACTGGTAAAGCACCCCGGCAAAATGTCCAAAGTTCGGATATATCCTGAGAATTTGCTTGGGGTAATGAAGTCGCTATATACTTCTTAAAGTAGACGCCTAGCTAGATGACTCAATAATCTCAAGAAAAATTGGCAAGCATATATAATTGGATCATTGGATATTTGGATGTCATTATCACCGCATCTTTTGTTGTTTTCATTAGTGGAGCAATCTTTAGATGTCAAGCAACCTAGACCGGTTCAAGGTTTGCACATATAATAATTAAGATGCACTTGGACGTTTTCATTAGTTATTCCGGTGGCTGGATAAAGCTAATTATATGGGATGGACGAATTCAGAACTTGGACACAAGTGTTACACGAAATCGAAGTACATAGGTGAGTGTGTGATAAGATTAAATTTGACTCCTTACCTATGACCACTTTTGCAGTCATGGGCAGCACTTGTTGGCATCCAAAATCTGTGCCATCTGATCTTGTTCCAGCCTTGCATTTGCAGCGGTAGCTCCCCGGCGTATTGATACATATTCCGTGCTTGCACGGGTAGACATGCTCGTACCTGGAGTCCTGGTTTCTCAGCGCGCACTCGTCTATGTCTAAATAGAAGTAGAGTTAATTTCTTAATAATTAGTACTTACTTGATAGGGACAATATAAAACATATCTGGTTATTGGTGATCATTGCAACATCGTTTCCAAGTATTTAGCCATTCCATCTAAAAAAATAGCTACTCAATCTATATAGTTTTCTTTTTCCCCGTACACTAAAACGATGGTTTCTAACTAGAGGGCGTCTGTTGGTAGGTCCTTGCCACCCCTCTCCCGCCTTCTCCCTTACCCCTCACACTGCCGCTGACTGTCAACCATTGTCGGGCCACCAACAACCCGAGTCTGAGACTCCATTCAAAAGTGTTGTGAATTTTTAGTTTTTGATTGTGATCTTTTACTTTTAACCGATTACAAGAGATTGAGAAAGTAAGAGACACTCACGTTGACAAGCCACTCTGTTCGAAGTGGCTCATATAGTGACTCTTACAACGGTTTATAGAAATCATCTTAAGAAGTCACCATATTCAAAAATCAACTTTAAAAATCAAAAACCAGAAATTGTTTAGATCAGAGACCAAGTCTGGGCAGTGAACCTTAGAGGAGACTGCCATGATCATGGAATCTCCCTGTGAATTATACCTTTGGCCATACACGTGTATATATAATAAGACTTTCATTCGTAAATAGTTAATCAAGTCTTCAAGAGACAAACCAATTAGTTAATCAAGACTTGACAGACTTGTAGCTTCCAAAAGCCGGAACCCATTTTAAACACGTTGTCTTTTGTTGGTTTTTTAACATAGCTTTTTTCTTTATCTATAGAGATATAATTGTTTTTCTCATTTTCCCTCTTTTTTAATTTCCTTTAATTAAATATTTTAGCCAAAAGTTAACAGCTATGTAGTGTTTATTTTAGCCCAAAACCTACAATCAAAGTAAAAAAAAACTATCAACAAAAGCTATTTTGAACAAACCCATCTGTCGAATATTTGGCTAATTTTCTCCCACAAATTAGTCAATTTTTTTGGCTAAATCCGACCATATTCCGATGGCTGATAACGTGACCACAAGGTCCACAACCCCCAGAGCGCCCCCTCCACCCTCTTCCTTCCGCTCTAACCAAAAAGAAAAGGGTATTGATAAATATCATCCGGATGATTTCTTTCTAATTATCATCCAGATTTGTGACCGTTGGATTAGAGATCCAACGGTCACGAATTCTCCGCGCCCCCTTCAAAAAAATCTCTCCTCCAAAAAAAGAGACCGTTGGATCTCTAATTCAACGGTCCGAAATTTGAATGATTGTTAGGAATAAAACATCTGGATGATACCTATACACACCCGAAAGAAAAACCTACTAAAAAACTCAACTCGTAAAATTTTAAATCGGATATTCAACACATCCGAAGGTTTAACTGATATCCTAAAATTTTTGTTCGACATATCGATGTATAGCAATACCTTGGCAACCGTTGGCAAGGTAGGGGTTGCCCTCGTACCCTTGCGAGCAGTTGCACATGTACCCCATGCCGTTGCTCGAGTTCACGCAGTGGCTGTTCGTGCTCACGCACACGCGCGCCTTCTCCCCCAACGACACCGGGCACCAGCCGTCCCTGACGACGGCCCAGTCGAGGACGACGGGGACGCACCTGGTCTCGTTGAAGAACCCTAGGCGATCGACGAGGTGCCTCCGCTCGAAGCTGTACCACCCAGCCTCGGCGATCATGGCGTAGAAGCACGGGTTGAAGCGCCACGCGGTGCTCGGCCACTCACGGAACATCGTGCCGAGGAGGCCGAGGTTCGGCGAGATGGGAACCTGGCAGCACCCCGTCCCAGCGCACGGCGCACCGTCGGGGTCCGTGCTGTTCAGGCTGGCGCAGTAGGAGTAGCAGCCGGTCGCATACAAGTCGTCGTCAGAGCGGCCCGAGCGCTTGCCGGCGACCATGCCTAGCGCTCTGCACCCGATCACCGTGAGCTGGTTGCGCGACGGCGAGAAGCTGAGCGGGGTGCCCTCGAGGGCTATGAAGGCTGTGGAGTTGGTGGACGAGGTGTTCGACGTGTAGCAGATGTAACTGATGAGACCGCACATGCGCAGCTCGCTGCGCTCCAGCGAGACTTCGATGACCTCGAGCTGCATGCCAGGGTCACCGAACATGGGCACCGGCGGCTGGAAGGTGTCGTTGCAGGTGAGGTTGAAGTAGGGATTCAGGCCACCGGCGGCGCAGCGGTCGCCGATGCCGAACGGGTAGGGGATGGACACGTTGCCGCACTTGTCGGGGCAGCCAGGCAACGACACGGCGCGCCTAGCCGTCGACGCGGCGGGCGTTGCCGTCCCAAGTAAGACGAGTAGGAGGAAGAGAGATGATGATATTTCTTGCATGGTTGCAAGCAGCATGGTTGTTGTACTTAGCAGTGTAACACTAGTTTGCACTTTGCAGTTAGCTAGCTAAGTGCTTATGAGTAGTGGTGTACTACGATTTATATATAGTTTGGCTGCCTACGGTTTATTGTAGAACTCAGCATTATATATGTCCACTGGCAGAGTAAAGAGGTTTGGGAATATACCTGCAAATGAGAACCCTAATGAAGAGGACGAGAATTTATGTCTAAAGCTCCGTTCGGTATCACGTTGGATTATGATAATTTCGTTTGGTTGAACCGTTCTTATAATTGGGTGTTGGCTAGTTACTTTTTTAATATATTACTACGTTCTATTGCATATTCAATTGTAATTGCATGGAGCGATTTGGACTTTTGGGAGATCAGTGGCGTAACTGAAAGTTACCGTGAGAGTTATTCACTCGTAAATATGTACAAGTTTTCCGACGAATGCTTGCGTTGGAGGGATGCTTGCGTTCATTGGTCGATTCGGTTGCCTAGGGGAGCAGGGGATGCATGACACGACCTTTTTATCGCCATGTTATGTCTGCTAAACTTTCTGCTGACTTTTAGTCCTCACAATTTTTTAAAAATAAGTTTATGTTAAGTCAGTCTTGACACTTGATAAACCGACCTATAAAAATTTAATTTTAATTTCCCCTTCATCATAAAGGAGAGACTACTAAAAGAATAATGGAGCTGCTATGACACGTGTTTGTACATACTTTAAGCACTTTGTACACAATTTTTTCACCCGTCTACTAGCCATCATAATATCCTCGAACTTAAGGCCTATTAGGAACTCGTGACCCATATGAATTCAGATCACCATCTGAATTATATCTCAGACCCTTAAGTGTGCGACCCTATAGATTCACGTACACTAGGACATAGCCCGAGTACTTCTACTCGTCCGCTAATCGGTAGCGGCCCCTAGCAAGGCATGCCGACTCCCAAGCATACATCAATATTATATCGGACAAACCTCAACAAAGTTTATATGCATTTCCCTTTGCCTCATGATATCGGTCAAGCTCAAGGTGAGTATGTACCATTCTTGTTGATTAGCTCGACCGCTCTTTCTCGATTATGTGACTCGAATTCCCTAACTATGGTTAACACTTTAGCCACGAGTAGCATGACCATGCATTTCTGGAATCTAATCACTCGAGAGACCTAGAGATATCTCTCCCATTGCGTGGAGGAGCAAATCTTGATCGACCATGCCTCAATGCATGCATCGTGACAAAGCCCGAAAGCTACCTTTATAACCAGGGGTGGATCTAGGATTTCATATCAATGGTGTCACCATGGCCACCGACGGGCCGAGCATTATCCAAATAAAAGGCTGTGGGTTGCTTTTAGAGAGACATTGAGGTCACATGGCAGGCTGGGCTGCTGTCATCAATACAAAATGAGAGAGGGGTACACAGGTCTGGTCCAAAGCATTGCTGTCCTGTGACAGCACTGCTTGCACTTGGATCCGCCCCTATTTATAACTACCTGGTTACGGAGTAGCGTTTGGCAACCCTAAGTTAGCCATTATGCATCACGAGTATATGCAATGATCTCAAGTCTAAGAACATAGCATACGCATTGTAAATGAGACCAACTGATGAGATGTAAGAATACAACATTCTCATAGTGTCTCATGGTGGGTTGATCCAACCCCATATTCCCTAACATGTGTCCACACTATTGGTTTGATATCTCCATATCTATGACCCATGAAACATAGTCATCAACCAATACATATGCTAGTATATTCATATGTGTCTTCATATGTTTCCGACTAGGGATCGTTTAAGAATAATCATAGAAATATAGAGTTTCACAATCAAAATACATACTCAATGATAAATATTAATGATATTATTCGAGGAATAAGAACATATTATCTAATAGATCATGAACATAACGAGCCAACGTGGTCAAACCAATATGGTGAACACAACATGGTCGAAACAACTTGATCATCCCTATGATTACCTTTAGGGCATATTTCCAACGCTACTAATATATAGATTCCTACTTTTTTTTTTGGAGGAAGATAACTGGAGTTATATAAAGCCATGCATGGTTGTGATCATAGTAAACCAATCTATTTAATCAAGCAATAGGCAATCTCATCCAAAGTAGGGTACAAACAATATCGGGTGTATGAGATGATTAGATACTATATATGTTATTTTTAGGAGAATATGAGGGAGGGTGACATTTTCTTGTACTTTTCAAGGCTACGCTACATTCTTATATCAGAAATGTGTATTACCATGCATTGGTCTTACCACACGCATGCTACGCCCACCATCCGATGCAGCGGGGGACGCACATGATTCGCACATACAAAACTACTCTGCTCCCCTTAGGTCCGACTCCACCTCATTTTTGTTGTTGTTGTCTCGCTGCTTTCCCCAGACTGCACAAGTGAAGCTCGACTGGATTGTAGTCGCGTCCTTCTTATATAGAACAAGATCCCAGAGTCCTAAAAGATCGAGAGGGCTCTAAGAGAGATAATCCCTTGTACCTTTTGATGTTGTGCCTAAAAGAATTTGCAATCAATTTCACCAACTCTTTCTCAACTTGTCGTGTTTGTTTCATCGTTGTTTTTGGTTTTCTCTAGGAAATTCATCTACTTCTTTCTTGATATCATGCTTATGAAATATCTCACAATATCATATCCGATCCAAGGCAACGAAACATAACAAGCGATATCAGAGCATAGCATAAACAATAATACATGAGGAGCTACCCTTCCTTGGACAATCTTTTGCAAGAACTGTATAAAATTCATGTCAAAGCCATTATTGAAGCTATGATCTGTTCATGGAAATCCATTAATTGGAGCACCCATGTCAGTAATACTACTCTGCAAATTTGATTAAAATGTTACTCCAGTTCAATCGATCACCTATATGGTCATCATCATAACAGTGTTTGTTAACTGCTTTTGAATCTCGATTAAGGGGCTGAATAGATGCTTTTGTTTGATCCTTTCTGTTGTTGTATTATATAAATTTTGAATTCTTAATACTATCGTGAGAGTTCATGTTTCTTGTATTTTTCAGTTTGCCTGCTTAGTTTTTTGAACTTTTTCGAATAATCTCATTAAAAAAGCCTTTTTCAAATAAAGGAATATATATTATTACTTAAACGTGCAATATTCCTTATTTCTTGATGTTCTGAGGAATATGAATCGAAACAACTTCGCTTCACTGACATAAAGCAAATCTGAACCAATATTGGCAAGGTCAACCGAGCTTTGGCACTAACTAGTCAATTTGCTTCAATTACAAGGTTAACACACAAAGTCCACACAAACGACAAAGGTGATGTACCTTTCAAAATAAAAAAGAAAGGGTCTGTCTCATCCAGTGCCAATTCCAACCCTTCGCATCATTCTTATTTTTGAAAACATTCTTTTGCATCATTCTCATTTCGTACCAATTCCAAACACCTAGGTTAACGAATGTTTAATTATAGATTCTTTTTTTTCTGCATGTTGTTTGTGATATATCAACAACAACAATGGCATGAAGTAACGAACTTCTGAAAACCGATGGCATATATGAGGATTAAGCACTTATTCAATGGCAGACCGTGGAACCGGGAGCTATTCAATGTCATATAAGGATTTTCTCTACATGCTTTTATTGAACATTTTAATTTTAGATAACTCAAGGGACACAAATGTTTATTCGGCAGTTCCTTTTTTCTGGCACTATCGGCAACTGGAAACTAGTTGAGAGCCAAGAGTGAGGAGTACAATTTATCACGAAAAAGGTGGTACCTTCAATGGAGTTAGGACGACCAAGTGTAGATATGCTACCAAAAAAAAATCAAGTAATCACTGAATTTATACACGAGTCAATCTTTGTTTATAAGCAGAGCCACAAAGGAGATATGGTTTTATTAATCTTGCAGTAATCTACAATGATATTTCCCTCAAAAAAATCTACAATGATATTACCGAAACTGATGAGATACCCACACAACAGTGTTGCCGTTTTTTTTCTTTTTTGAACGTAGTGTTGCTGAAATATGCAATGCATCCAAAACCTTATTACAGTTCAATGAAGATGCGCAGGCCGTCATGAGCTAGTTGTACTGGTATTCCTTCTCTGCAATTGTATGAGTACAGACTTCAGACATTAGAGTTTAGACAGGACCTTCAGGGAAAACAATAAAATGTTCTAGCAACCACACGCACCTGCGAGACCATTCTGCCAGCATCTGGTTTTCTCTGTGATGTTCGAACTCGTGGTTCATTCCAGTCAACAGAGCTTTCATAGGGCATATCCTCTTTATAGCATCAAGACTCTGTAAAAATTATACGACATCAGCATCGGATATTGAGGGGAAAATAAGGTGGATTGTAACATCTTGGCAAGCAAGGTTCCAAAGGTTGGATCAAACTAAGTCAATACCGTTTGCTTTAAGCTATCATGTTCTAGGTAGGTTTCATGGAGAGTAAGATGGATTAACAGAAAATTTATCCACCTAATTGCTGTAATTTTTTCAGACAATATTCAGAGTTATGAAATACAAATTAACCTGACTCAGAGTAAGATGGCAACTGCGAGCATCTCCCTGTTCAAAGAACATAAAATCTGTATCAGACTATCTCCAGATTCGATAACATGTGGAGCTTATTTGTGTGTAAGATTTAGCGAACATGTTTTTGAGATTACAAGCATGTGGCACAGGCTTACCATCCCATCCAACCGATTTGTTTCAAGTATAAGAAGATCAAGTTGTCCGGCACCAGACTTCGAAATTGCTGCAGGAGAAGACTGCATCAGCAATTCAGCAGTATATTCTAGAAATGTAGAGCACGAATTCAGGGGAAAGCAAATACAAAGAACTAATTTGGTGGACTGGAATCATGATTTGCAGACATATTAATGCTATTTAATCATTGCATGATGCTAAGACTAGACTTGGGAAAAATATTGGATAATGTTTTTATTGAAATTGGTTAGTTCAAAACTACAAATCAGAGAATTCTGCTACCGATTTCAGTGATTTTCTCAAGATTCCACAAATATGAAATTCCAGATACAGGATTAGTACAGAACAATACGATAAACAGCATGCTGCATTATCGTTATATCCCCCCACTCTTATATATGGTCAACAATTTTGAATGTAAGTTCAAAAGATTACCTACATTCTTTTTCCTTCACAGCATACCCCCTTCTAATTCATTAACTTATATAACTCATGTGATTTTCTGAATAAAATACTAAAAGAAAAGCTTTGTGCGATGACCAACTATTCTGCCACGCAGCCACGGTACTCACAAAAACTAGCTTTCTATATTTGAATGAAGAATGATGGAGGACTAAAACATTATACCGTGCTCTGTTGTAGGGAGAAATCTTGAGACATCAGATAAATATGCAACTCTCGCTTTCCTCCCAAATAGGAAACCTAAACAAATATAATCCTCTCCGTGCATGACCTGAATAGAGAATTGCAAACTAGCTATTTCAGAGAGCAAACATAGCAAAATCAAAGCAGCATTTCACAATAGTGACTCTTACTGGCAAAGGAACAAACTCCAGCCCTGATGATACAAATGGTTTGTCAACATCACCCTGAATTATCCTCCAGTCAAGTTGAGCTACTTGGGATTCATCACCTTCCTCTAGCTTTTGTTTCATCAAATGTGGGAATCTTGCTGCAACACTGTAAAATTAACAGCGGCTGTTACATGATATGTAGTGTGATGACTAATATGGTACGGCTAGTCCATTTGGAAAGCTAGGATGACCTGTCCATTGTAAATTGGGTGAGAAAAATAGGAAGTTGGTCAGTATCATTTCTATGACAACTTGGCTGTACCACCCATACATCATCAAGACCTAAGACAGCGTCCGCGTGCTCATGAGTCAGAATAATCTGCACTGCACAGAATTATCGTACTCTTGTCATCTGTATGGATTGATCCTTGCGAACTTTAATTGACTGAAAATGAACCATGAAGGTCCCACCGAATCAACGGAAGGGACTTTGTGGCGAACAAACCACCGGAGAACTTGTTCTCTAAAGGTCTTGCCGACATCGATTAGAATGTACTTATGCGTGCCGTCATTGTGGCAGTAATCTATCAAGAGGGATGTGTTGCACCTGAAAGCAAGAAAATACAAATTAAAACTGTATGGATTTGGAGGGTCCATTACCGTCATACAGTCCCTGGCTATTCACATTTAGTACTTGTAAACCTTTGTTTGGTAATTGTGGTGGCCCTCTCAAAGCAACTTTAGTTTGCTATTTTTTTTATGCAATAACTACTAGAAAGAATTGTTCTTGGTTGCGGTCATAATAGAATCTTACTAGAATTGATAAAAGATCCCCCTTAACTTTGTAGATTCCACATCGCGGCACAACACACAGCAATGGCAAATTGACCCTAACAGGATCATTAAGCCCAAACGGCCTAAATGCAGTACAGATGACAGAAAACTACTTGTCACTAGAAGAGGTTCTGATACTGTGTGTCTCTATTCAGTGCCCATGGTAGGTTCATCTTTCTACTAAAACTAGAGAATTTTTATGGCATATATATAATCCAGTTGGCGTCGTAGATGCCCCTAGAACCATTCTGAAGGCTACAAACAAAAAAGGGTAAAACGAAATGGGATATAGGAAAGAGAAAGGATTTGTTTCTTGTTTGAGCGTGGGTTTGCTGAGAGGGCCTGGCCGGGGGAGGATCCGTAGCGCGCACCTGTAGTTGGGGTTCCGGTCTGGCGGGAGGGAGAGGGCCTGGGAGCAGGCAACGCACGGCGGCGTGGACGGCCTGATGAGGCACCGCGCGTCGGGGAGCGCGCCGGAGCAGCCCGTGCCCAGGAAGATGAGCGACGACGCGGCGTCTCCGGTTGGCGTCGTGGCGGGAGGCTCCATCGCAGGATCGACGATTCCTGCTTGTCTCGTTGGGGGTTTGGGTTGGATTTTGGAGAGGGAGAGATTTTGGTTTCGGTTGGTGCGGTCTTAATTTTCTTGGCCTGCTTTCTTGCTCCGCTGCTCCTCTCGCCATTGGTTTGGTTTGTTTATCGTTGATGGTGATGATGCCTGCACCGGGGGCGGGAATGGGAAGGAAACAATTTCCAGTCGATGCAGTGCTAAAGCTCAGTGTTAACATGTTAAAACCTCTTCAGAATCGTTAGATCTGCTTTCAACGGTCCAGATTCTTAAAGGTGGAATGCCTCAACTCACTTATACAATTTTGTCAAAACCCCCTACCGATTTCCCTTTTTTTCTCCGCTCCCGCGCCGTTTCGCCTCCGAGTCGCCTCTGCCCCTTCTTCTCCCCGCGATCATCCGGCGACATCTCCCCGCGCGCGTTCCGCCTCTTCCCACGTCTCCACGCAGCACGTCGGTCCCGCCTCCCTCGCTCGCTCGGGCTTTTCCTTCAGCTAGCGGCTGCGTGTACGCAGCGGATAAGACCGCCTGCGCGGTGGAGACTATTTTTCTCGATCTTTTTAGGATCTCTACACCTGCCTGCGTCTCACTCGGGCAAACATTTTCTAATTGTTTTCCTTCTCGGTGCAATGTTTGATGTACAATATAGAAACTCTTCGCACCCCTATCAATACGGATTCGTTCTTTCGGAGATTTTGTGTTCTGCTAGTCAGGATATCGATTTTTCAGGTTCTTGGATCTGCATGGATGGTAATCTCTTTCTTCAGTCTTCACCGATGATTGGAACAAGAAGCGCAGTTGCTTGTCGAATGCTTATCAATGATGGCTTTGAAAGATTTCTTTAAATGCCTTGTTCAATTAACTCAGTTAACTTTATTGTTTCTTTTTTTCCCCTTTGATCGGGAATTTCTTGTTTTTACTTTCTGTCATGCCCGGATCACAACCCCCGCCGATCCCGAGAGAATCCGATTTGAGGCAAATCTCTAATTTGGAACTGGGGAAAGATCGGCAAAAGAATGCATTCTTGTTTCAGATTAATAGCATTAAACACTAATTAAAGGCGCCAGCTTTCGATCTGTCATGCCCGGATCACATACCCGAAAATATAACAGCCGACATTCCCTCCTCCTCAACCACCCGCCGCGCACCGGGCGATCGCTTTGATAAAACTAGCGCCTTCGGAGGTAAGTTCTCCCACCAACAAGCCACCGAGTAACCAATTGATCTCTTCAGGTAGCGCGAGTCTCCAAAGATCGGACAAGGCGGTCTTCAATCTTCCATCCTTGCCAACCAATGGTAAATGCGACTGGTTAAACCACAGTCATCGTGAAATCGGGATGAATACCAACACCCGTAGATGAAGTTTGTATGCTACTTTCCCAATTCTTTCTTTAAAGGGCCCATAGTAGCGGCCCGGTGAGTTTTAGAGCTGATATTGCGGTAGGGTTGCATTTTCAAATACACCATGTCCCCTACCTCAAAATGTCTTTCAATGCGGCATGTTTCTTCATCCTGGCTTGGGCTTGAGCCAAATTTCCCTTCAACCTCCTGAGCATATTTTGTTTTTCTTGAATAAAGTCTCTAACTTCTTCTTCTTGGGGGCCTGGGATACTAACTTCACTGATAGTCGGAGGAGGAAACCCATACAATGCCTGGAATGGAGTTACTTTCAGAGAAGTGTGGAAAGAGGTGTTATACCACCATTCAGCAAATGACAACCAAGCCACCCATTGCTTTGGTTCTTGAAAAGCCATACACCTCAAATAATTCTCCACGCATTGATTAACCCTCTCCGTTTGTCCATCCGTTTGAGGATGATATGCTGAACTAAATCTCAATTCAACCTTCAATGATTTAAAAAGTTCTTGCCACAATTTACTTGTAAAAATGCGGTCTCTGTCTGACACTATAGCTAAAGGGAAGCCATGCAACTTAAAGACATTGTCAAGAAAGGCTTGGGCCACTGATTGTACAGAATAAGGATGAGTGAGAGGAATGAAGTGCGCATACTTTGTAAATCGATCTACCACAACGAAAATGACTTCATACCCCTTAGATTTTGGCATTCCCTCAATGAAATCCATACTTATGTGAGTCCAGGCCATATCAGGTATGGGCAAAGGCTCCAACAGACCAGGGTAATGGCAGTGTTCAGATTTGGATCTCTGGCAGACAGGACAGCTCTGCACGAAGGAGTGCACTTCCTTTTTCATACCTGGCCAATAGAAGAGATGCTTAATCCTTTGGTAGGTAGCAACCATGCCTGAATGCCCACCTACAGCAGAAGAATGAAGGGAAGATATGATCTGCTGTCTTAATTCAGCATCATTGCCCACATAAATCCTTCCCTTATACCGGAGAACGCCTGAATTGAATGTGAAGCCTGAATCAGGATCTGGGGCTATTGTTAGACTCTCCATCAATTCTTTACAATGGTTATCCACAGTATAACTGTTTTCAATTGCTTCCACCCAAATGGGGACTGCCACAGAGATAGCATTCATTTCGGTTCCTCTTCGGGATAAAGCGTCTGCAACTCTATTTTCCTTTCCTCTTTTGTACTCAATCAAATAATCAAATTCCAGCAGCCTCAACATAAGTTTGTGTTGAATACCCTCTCCAAGTCTTTGCTCAGCCATAAATTTAAGACTCTGTTGGTCGGTTTTGATCACAAGTTTGGTTCCCAAGAAATAATGTCGCCATCTCTTCAATGATTCAATTATGGCCAATGCCTCCTTATCATAAGTGGAAAGGCCTGCGGATTTAATTCCAAGTGCCTTGCTGAAGTAAGAAATGGGTTTCCCATTCTGCATAAGGACTGACCCTATCCCTTTTGCGCTGGCATCGGTCTCCAGAGTGAATGGTTCAGAAAAGTTCGGTAGAGCTAAGACAGGTGCAGTAGTTAATCGGAGTTTTAATGCTTCAAAGGCTTGATCCTGAGGCTTTCCCCAATTGAACCCATCCTTCTTCAACATGTCATGAAGAGGCCTACAAATTAACCCATAGTCCTTGATGAATCTCCGATAATACCCTGCCATTCCCAAAAAGCTTCTTAGTTGTGATGCATCTTGAGGCTTAGGCCATTCTCTCACAGCTTCAATCTTCTTAGGATCAGTAGATACCCCATGCTTAGAGATGATGTGACCTAAGTACTCCACATGGGTAGCTGCAATCACACATTTACTGAAGTTAGCAAATAGACTCTGCTGTCTCAGAATGTCTAAGACTATGGTCAGGTGCTGCATATGCTCTTCATCGTTCTTGCTGTAAACCAATATGTCATCAAAGAACACCAGGATGAATTTCCTTAAGAACTTGGCAAAGATTGTATTCATCAAGGATTGAAATGTGGCCGGTGCGTTTGTTAACCCAAATGGCATGACTAGATATTCAAAATGACCAAGATAAGTCCTGAAGGCAGTTTTACAAATGTCTTCTGGCTTCATACGAATTTGATGGTAGCCCGATTTCAAGTCTAATTTGCTGAATACAGTCGCTCCGTGCAGCTCATCCAATAAATCCTCAATGACAGGTATTGGATATTTGTTCTTAACTGTCAAAGCATTAAGCTTACGGTAATCTACACACAGCCTCCAAGAGCCATTTTTCTTCTTGACTAGGATGGCAGGAGATGCAAAAGGGCTTGAACTAGGTCTAATAATAGAAGATTCCAACAATTGGCGAACCTGCTTCTCCATTTCATCCTTTAGTTGGTGTGGAACTCGATAAGGACGAATATTGGGAGGTTTAGCCCCTTCTTGGATGGGAATGGAGTGGTCACACTCTCTTTTGGGTGGAAGACCTTGGGAGTCTGTAAACACATCTTGGAATGATTCAATCAAAGATTCATAGAGTGAATTCTTCAATGTGATTTCCGCATCTGACTTTTTGTGTTGAAGATCGATTACATAGCCGCAGACCCCCTTTGCTGCAAGCCTGTCCCAACCCTTCTGATCCATCCCATTAACCAAGGAGATTGACTTCGGTTCCTCAAAGACCACCTCTGATTCTCCATTCTTTTTAATAGTCAACCTCCGAGTCTTCAAATCTAGACTCACAGGGCTGTGGAGGTACATCCAGTCACAACCCATTACTACATCATATCCTTTCAAGGGTAATACTTTAAAAGAATTACTGAATTTTTCTTTCCCAATGTGATATTCAGCCTGAGCTATATATGATCCTGTCCACAGAATACCTCCCCCAGCTACAGTGACTTTTTGCAATGGGGTTAATTGGATTTTACAAGTGGTCTGAGTGGCAAACTTCAAATCAATGAAGGTATGAGAGCTTCCACTGTCTATTAGTGCAAATCCCTGTTTACCCCCTATCTTGAGCGGCAGTGTATAAGTTGATACTCCTTCTAATCCACATACTGCTTGGAGGGAAATATGCATGAGTTGCCCTTCGGTTTCTAAAGGTGAAGAAGGCTTTTCTGTATTTTCTTCTTGCCCTCCTCCCTGATCCTCTTCTTCTACTGGAATTGCCACACTATCTTCACTGACCATAAGGTGAACTTGTTGATATTGCTTGCATTTATGGCCTAAGTACCACTTGTCTCCACAATACCTGCAGATTCCAGGAGTGAATGGTTTAAGAATCCCTTCTTTCTTGGGAACAATAGCTTCTGGAAGAGGTTTGTGCCTTGAAAAGGTTGAGAAACCCTTGTTCTGCCCCAAATTAGAGTGCTGAACACTTTTCTTAGCCGCTGCAATAACACCTCTCTCCATATCCTTTGCCATCCAATAAGCTTCACACAAACTTTGCGGTTTCAGGGGTTTCAAATAATGTTTGATATCATTTCTTAATCCATTAATGAAACACTTGACAAAGAAGATAGAATTCTGTAAGGGGTTCTCGCTTTTGTATAACGCCATAAGCTCTTCAAACTTGTCAATGTAATCAGAGACACTCAAGTTATACTGTTTGACTGCATGGAAATTTTCAAGCACTTCATAATCACTGTGTTGGGCAAATCGGTTGCATAACATATCACAAAATTCAGACCACCGGGGTGGTTTCCAGAGTATTCCCGTGCTTCTCAGCCATCTATCAGCCTTCCCAACCATGTACATTTGTGCCAGGGCAAATTTCGCTTCTTCAGGTACACTAGCCATTGTAAAGTAAGTTTCACATTGCCTAATCCACTCCATAGGCTCTCCCCCGTCAAATTTTGGAAAATCTAATTTTGGCCCCTTAGCAATGGATTGGTAAAAATTGTGCACTCTGTCATTGCTAGGGTTAAGGTTCCACGGCCTGGCTTGATACTGATGGTTAGATGGATTCAGGTGTTCCCTAGGGTTTGGAAGCCACTGTCTATCCGGAGCTGGTTCTTGATTAGGATTCAAGTGATTCAGAGTAGGGGATGAAAAAGAAGATTGTGGCTCTTGATCTAAACCCCAACCAGTAGCAATGGCGGAAAACCCAGTGGAAGGATGAGTATAGTTACCATCAGGTGTACCCCCCAATTGCATCCCTTGAGTGTTGTGGACATTGATGCGCCCCAATTCCTCCATCCTTCTCAACATCTCCCCGGACGGCGCAACTTCTGGAGTAGCTCTCCGCTCGGGTGCTCTTGTTTGGGAAGTAGCCATCGCTTGCATCAGTGTCTCCATGCGATTCATCTGAGCTTGGATATCATCCATCCTTCTTTCAAGAACATCCATTCAGATTAATAGCATATTAAACACTAATTAAAGTTAACTAACTCATTAGCTTAAACAGTTCCGGCTGGGTGGACGTAGACCATTGATTCCCTCCGATCAGTAAGTAGCAATCCTGGCCATCCACGTAGACTTAAACATGAAAACGATACCCATCCGAAAATATAAGGTGTTGCACTTCTTCAGACATTTCCACAACCTGACAAACCCGACAGCCGCCCCGCCGCGCACCGGGCGATCGCTGGCGCCGGCGAGCTCCGCCCCCGCGTCGCCCCCGGCGCTCATCTCGTCCGTCCAGGACCTGTACGACTGCATCTGCAGCGGCCCCCTGGTGGACAATCTATTGGGATTAGTTAAATCATGCAGCAGATTTGGTGCGTATTGCGTTCGATTTACAATCTATTGGGATAAATTTGCAGTTTTGTAGATTTGAATGTGATGCCCCGCTCTCCATCTGGACTGTCGGCCAAACGAATGGTACTGCGTGGGTCAGATTGGTAGCAACACTCACGAAGTCGCTTTTGAGATAGCGATTGTGTTGCGCTTCCTAGAAATTAGGATCTTGTTTCATAAAGTGTGAGCTCCCTGCAGCGAGAGATGATTTCTGAAAGTTAATAGTTTATAGGATCATTTTAACATGGAACTGTAACTACCTGGTGCCGGTTAGATTATCGAATGGATCGATTTTATTCGGCGCTTATTCTCTGAAGATTACAGACCTAGTGACCTTTACATTGTTTGTTTGATGTGCAGATTACAGTCGAGATGGAACACAAGGAGACGGGCTGCCAGCAGCGAGAGGGCCCAATCCAGTGCATCAACGATGAACATGTGCTCCAAGTGCCACAAGGAGAATGAGGGCCCGAATCGGTGTGCTACCTGTAGGAAGAGGGTTGGACTGACAGGATTCAACTGCCGATGCAGTAACATGTACTGTGCAGTGCACCGCTATTCCGACAAGCATGACTGCCAGTTCGACTACCGGAGTGCAGCTCGGGATGCCATCGCCAAGGCCAATCCAGTGGTGAAGGCAGAGAAGCTCGACAAGATCTAAGGGGGTTGTGGGGAGAAATGGATTGCAACCTGCAAGATTTCATGATCCGTCTTTGCTGCTATACTCTTGCACTTCTCTTTCTTGTTGGCTGCTGCACTTCTTGAGTTATTCAACATTGTGATGCGCACAGCATCTTGGCAGCTGCAAGAATTCAACCCCTTAGTCGAGTACGAATGGTTTGTGTGTTGGGTATGTTGTGTAAGGTTTATTCATGGTGGTTTTTCGGTGGCTATTGTGGCATCTCATTTAGCTAGCTCTGTAATGTACTATTGTCCCATGCGTGTTACTTTCCAATCAGTAATAGTAATCAGCAATGGTCCATCGTATTGCCCTCAAGTCCATTTTCCTATTCAATTTCTACGATATTCCATATGCACCACTATCCGATACACATTCAATCCATGTACGTTCTATCATGTTTGTGGCTGTATAGTGGTGTTACTTCTCATTCAGAGAAGTGTGACAAATTGTGTTTGGTTAGCACTCAGTCTTGACAATTTGTGTTTGGTTAGCACCATTAGATTGAATATTGAAACACAGAGGAAATGGTGTCATGGTGGTTCTCAGGTCATTGTTCGATCCCCTTTTGGTCGTATTTTAATGTCAGCGTGGATTAGAACTGAAACAAGTACCCCTGAAGGTAGACATGTATTATTGGCATCTGCTTAATAGCTTAAGTAATCCAGGATGCAGTGAATTTGGAATCTTGTCCATGATCACCAGCTGTTAAAATTCTGTCTTCGAAGGCTGTGATTTGGATCAGGGTACAACTAGTTTATTGGAGATCGCTGCGATTCTGCATTACAATACAACGCGATATGATGATTCGCTACTGTCGTGAAGATTCATTTTCACGGGACAACGGCGCGTGCGGGGAGAAGTCGCAGGACGACGGCGCTTTGCAGGACGACGGCGCGTGCAGGTAGACCCCGTCGCAGGAGATGAAACGGCGACTCGGAGGCGAAACGGCGTGGGGCTGGAAGGCGCGCGCGGGGAGATATCGCAGGGCGACGACGCGCGCAGGTAGTTGTCGCGGGACGACGGCGCGCGCCAGGAGACGACGCAGGACGACGGCGCGCGCGGGTAGACCCGTCGCAGGAGATGAAACAGCGACTCAAGGTGAAACGGCGTCGGGCCGGAAAAAAGATTGCGAACCGGCAGGGGGTTTGCACAAAAATGTATAAGTGAATTTGGTGCTTCCACCCCCACAGATCCAGACCGTAGGGGGCAGATTTGATGCTCTTGTCTGGTTTTAGCATGTTAGCACTGAAAAGCCTGTTTGCACTGGATACGTTCCCTATATATATATGACGCTGAAATGGGGCACCAAGCCTCTCTACCTTTGGATTGCTTTTAAATACGTGCAAGTGTAATATATCAGGCAACCCCACTAACATTCATTAATTCGAAAAGGTGTCAATTTGGAAAGGAAATCATTGGTTTAGTATGTTGAATCAATCATAGATGAAAAGTCTCAATCATAGAGCCTAGCATCATAGTGCTCTCGTTATTTATACTATATATATAGGAAAAATACCTTTTATGTGCGTATATGAAGGTATTTATAAAATACGTTAAAAACTATGGACTCCCTTGCAATTTTTTCGTGTGGTTCACATTGGAGTATCTTATAATCAGTATACGAGTATACCTAAAGTGATAAAAGAGTATTTCAAGTTTGTTTAGATGGTATATTAGAGGTGGGTGTAATTATTTAAGTTTGTTTAGGTGAAAGTTAGGCAAGAGGCTTCCTATATATGTTTGTATGTATATATGACGTTGAAATGGGGTATCATGGTGTCCGGACACCATGATTTCGAATGCATCAATTCCATCTAAATTTGGATATATTTTTTGAAAATATCAGTTTTAGGGTATATACTCATCTATAACAATTCAAATGAAACATATAAGTTTGGAAACATATACTCAAATTCAAAGTTTTAAATAAATTTAGATCACATACTTTGCTGATTTATATATATAATCAGCATATACCTACAATCAAGCTATCATCAAAAAAGGTAACTAAAATTCGATGTTTAGTTCAAACTTGTTTGAATTAGTTAGTAAACTAGTTAAACTTGACATCCAAAAAATTTAAAATTTTTCACATAAGATACATACATATTTTATACTTATGGTGCCTGAGCACCAAGGAGCACTCGTTAGTGTGTGTATGTATATATATCCAATATGATAAAATTGGTTTATCTGAGATTTCACATGTACACAGCCCAATCTAACGAGAGCCCGAGAAGCTTCGATCGACAAACTCCTGGTAGCCCAATACGAGTCGTGAACAAGAACGGTCAGAGAATACATCGCCCCACCGCCCCCAAAAGGAAAACCCAAGCTCCACCCCACGCACACCTCACCGCGCGTACGCCGCCTCTGTCCAATCCCTGCATCTCCTCTCGCCGCCGCCTCCACGCTACGCGGGCGTCCCCCACTCTCTCTCGCTCGCCGTCGCGGAGGATCTGAAGGTGTATGTAAGAGCAATGGCGGATTTAGGATTTTATGAATGGGTGTTCGCTAATTACATTGTGTTACATTTTTAATATATATATTTATATTGGTTTATAAAAACTGAATATAAAAGTCACATTTCTAAGTCTATTGAAAGTCAATAACACTAAAAAATTTGAAATAATAAACTAATACTAACACTTTATTTGGTGGCAGCACAATGATAACTTTTTAGAGTAAAACTATTACAACTTTAGTTGACAACACAAGTGTGCATTTTGTTTTTAAATAGATATTACCTTTATCCCACTTCTCTTTTCTTATTTTTCTATATTAGCATATTAAACGATGTTTTTCACGCACATAGAAAAAGAAGTAGTACATATTTTTATTTTTTACATATGTTGTCTCTATTTATGATTTACCTCTCTAAGAATAACAATTAACATGGGCACTTTGAACATATTGCTTCCGAAAAATAAAATATAAATATTTATAAACCAAACCAACTCTCCCAAATGATGTATATTTTGGATTGAAAGGATTATATAGATTCTTGTGACCACTAGATTTATGACAATTGGCACCATCAAATTCTTTCGAATAAAGCATCTAAAATATCTAGATATTTCTAGGAAACTATCTGGATTTAAGATCATGTTCATGGGATCTCTAGAACCCTTAATTATCTACATCTTTCATGTAGATAAATCATCCAACATCCCATCTAGTAATTTTAATCTACAGATTAATATATGGTACTAGAAGATGATAAATTTACCAGATAGTCGGATTACAAAATTCATAGCTTAAAATCTATTTATCTGATCAACATAAATAAATAATGTACAGAAAACTATCGACTTTCTCTACAATTATCTAGTAGATAACATTTTTAAATTACTCTCATACAGTACCCAACATTACAGGAGAACAATATACCAGATTAGTCGATATACTAGTCTTTTCCTAATGAATACTTTTCACTCTCTCTAATCCCAACTCTAATCTCTAATTAAATTAACAAACATAGCGGCTCTTGTCCCGTTGCTGCTCCTCCTTTTCTTCCCTTGATTGACACCTATTTTCCCCGGCCTGCTCGCTGCTCCCTTACGCCAACAATCAACAACTGGTCCTCACGGTCCACGTGTACATACACCTGTGCAAAACCGACGAACCTTGTGAGCGAGCGATACAAGAGCGGCGTTAAGTAACATGCATGACATGTGGGCCTTCGACGAGTGTCTCTAGAATGGATCCCAATGTTCCGCACAAGAGATAGACCATTGTCAAGACTTCTATCCTCCTCCCTCCTCCCCAAATCCGCAATCCTCACAGCCCAATCCCAAACCTCTCTCGTCTCTAGTTCCAGCCCATCCTCTTCCTTGAACTCTTTTCCGATGGCGGTGGCGGCTATTGCTTCGCCGTTTGTCTCAAATTCTCACGCCAACATCATTTAACCCTTGAAGCGAAGGAATTATTCTCTCCTAGGCGTCGTCGTCCTCCTCCGCTCTGCTGGGTTTTTCTCTTCTTTCCAGAGGTAGATCTACAGTAATTCATGGGTATTCAGCTGAATACCCAAAATTTTTTGCAAAAAATCTGCTATACATTAGGTATATATATATATATATATATATATATATATATATATATATATATTAGTAATTGGGATTAAAAATAAGAATCTGAAATGAAGAACGAGCTCGGGCCGACCGGCGACCGATCGATTCCCACGCGCCACGCGGCCCAGTCGGTCGACTTGCTCCCACGCGGCCCATTGGCCCATTTCCTCCCACGCTGCGCAGCCCCGCTGATTAGGTCGGCCGCCTGCGCCGTCTTCCGCAATCCTCATCTCGCAGCGGCCGCCCTATTCCTCGCCTCCGCCGCACGAACTGAGAACTGAGAAACCCCAAATCAGGCCGCGCCCGATTCCTCGCCTCCCTCCGCCCGCCGCCGCCCTAGCGCCCTCGCCTTCGTGCGCCGCGCGTCCACCGACCGTCGTCCTCGCGCCCCCGATTCCTCGCCTCCGCGCCTCCGAGCCCCCGCCGCCTGCCTCGCGCTCCCGACGCCGCGCTGCCCCAGATCCCGCCCACTCGGCACTCGCCCAGTGCCGACCCCTTTGGCGATCTAGCCTGCTTCGGCGTTCTTCAGCTGGTAAGGAAGCCCTAGCTTGCTCCTGAGGATCTTTTCCGCTGGTAAGGAAGCCCTAGCTTGCTCCTGAGGATCTTTTCTTTTCCGTGAGCAATCTCATCCAAATCTTCCTTTCTGGGATGGATAGTCCAGTCCATGGAGTTTGTGGTGGATTTGCTTGCTGCGTTGTGGATTACCAGTAGCAGTTTATTTTTCCATATTTTTGGGGGTTCAACTGAACCCCCATGTCCCACGTTAGGTCCGCCCCTGTGAGAGGATGGCGCTGGTAATCTCGATGGAAGGCATCGAAGCGCGGGCGCGGGAGCTCGGGGTCGACCTCTCCTCCGTCGATCTCGACGCCATCACCGTCCCCGCCGGCGAGGACTTCGGTATCCTCAGGTAGGCCACTCTCGCCGCCTCTTCCAGCTCCCCGATCCGTGCCGCGAACGGTAGCTCATGCTGTTACGCGCTTGTGGTATATGTTGGCTTTGCTTAGCTTGTTCTTGTGTCATCCAGATGCAAGCTCCTGCTGTAGGATTGTTAGATTTCGTGCATTATTGATTTGTTTTGTGTCGCAGATTCTAGTGGTGGGTAGATTTGAGGAAAGTGTTTGCTTAGCTTAATGGACTGGATTGATATGTTAAGTAGTTTCTGCAGTGGTTTTGCTGGCGCTTGTGCTGGTTGTGTCATAGGCACAAAATTTCTGTTGGATTTATATGTGTTGCGGTGCTAATCTATCTACATGTATAAACAAGTCCATACATCCTAAAAAGAATCTAATACCATGTCTAACTAGGTTCCGATATGGTTAGCTGTTAAAGTTTCTTAGTTGTGCCCAGCTGCAAGCATGCGTGTCCGTTTTGGCAGATGTAATTGGTTTTTTGCTGGTTTGATGCGGTGCTGATATTGTTATATGCCACTAGTTTTGTGTGTATGGTATAGTCGGCTAAATATTAGGCTAGCTACATCAAAGATTAAGCAGGTTTAGGTTGAAAGAATACCTGTCTTGGCCAACTAGTTCCATTTTTTGCAACATGGAGTGAAACTACATCTGTGGGGCTGTGAGATGGCCAATCTTACTTTACCCATAGTTCACCTGGTTAGGAGTATTTCTTTATTTTGTTTTCTATGTTGTTGATCGATTATAATTTGCAGTGATGATGATGAGATACTTCAGAATGAGGAACCTCCGGAGATTGAAATGGGTTTTGCAAACATTATTGTTGTGGACAATCTGCCGGTTGTTCCCCCAGAGAAGTTTGAGAAGCTGGAGAATGTTGTACGCAAGATTTATAGTCAAATTGGTGTGATCAAAGAAGGTGGTCTTTGGATGCCTGTAAACCCAGAGACAAAGAAGACCTACGGCTTCTGCTTCATTGAGTATAATACCCCGCAGGTATTTTGCTTCTTTCCAGTTGCATTTCTTTTCTTATCTGCATGACGGCAAGAACCAATGACTTGATTCTATTTCCTTTAAAACTCATCTGTATTCCATCTATAAATACAAAGTCATCCTTATTCCATGGGAGCTCTACCCTGGTGAATGTTTGTATGTGCAAGCGAAGTTGATCTATTAAAATATACAAGTGATACTTTTTTGTGTTGGAAAACTGCCCTTTGGAATGAAGTTCATATGCTTTGAGAATACCATACAACCAAAAATTTACGAAAATGTTCTGATAGTTTGAGCCACCTTTTCTTCTTTTTTTGTCACTGGTTCACTCTGTGTCCATTTTAGCTCTCTCTCTTTAATTGTTTTGATTTCCATCAAATGATTCATGCCCATGTTGGAAGACTGAAAGAGATAATTGTTTGACATTGTGCCAGGAAGCCGAACTTGCTAGGGAGAAAACAAATGGGTACAAACTCGACAAGTCTCACATCTTTGCAGTTAATATGTTTGATGACTTTGAGAAGTACATGAAAGTTCCTGATGAATGGACACCAGCTGAAATTAAGCCATACACTCCTGGAGTAAGTCTTTTGCTTTTCTACTCCCTAGAAGTCTGTTTCTTTTCAGCAATTTCATTTTCTACATAACCAGATTTGTCATGTAACATTGCCTAATGACATGATATTGCACCTGTGTATTGCAGGAAAATCTGCAAAAGTGGCTAACTGATGAGAAGGCCAGAGATCAATTTGTTATTCGTGCTGGTACATTCACAGAAGTCTACTGGAATGATGCAAGGCAATCGATGCCTGAGCTTGTGTACCAAAAGCAGGTACTTGTTTTCTTGGGTTTACTTGCTTACAGTTTGACTGAAAATTGAAGTTCATGGCCTGCCACTTCTGTAAGTAGAACTGATATCATATGTATACTTATCTTTTTACCAATTTTATTTCTTGCCAGTACTGGACGGATAGTTTTATTCAGTGGTCCCCTCTTGGGACATACTTGGCAACGGTGCATAGGCAGGGCTCACAGGTGTGGGGCGGTGATGATAAGTTTGAGCGTTTAATGCGCTTTGCTCATCCACAGGTACTGGTTTGTGCTACACTGAATCCTATCCAATATTTATTGTTCTAACTAACAGTGCCATGTGACAGGTCAAACTGATTGACTTCTCTCCTGGTGAGAGATATTTGGTCACATATAGCAGCCACGAGCCCAGCAACCCCAGGGATATACATGTAAGAGACTGCTATAGATTTAATTTTCCTGTCGTACCTTTTTCCTGTCTTGACTTTCATCCTTAAAATTGTAGAGGGTTGTCCTAAATATCTTCGATGTAAGGACTGGGAAAGTGATGCGGGACTTCAAGGGAAGCGCCGATGAGTTTACTACTGGTGGAAGTATTGGTGTTTCTGGGGTTTCATGGCCAATCTTTAGGTGAAAACACCAGTGTTGTACTTTTTAATGAATGCACAAATTTTCATTAAGTTGTCATAGTTGGATGCTTAGTATAGTTTTTATGTGTTTGAAGGTGGGGTGGTGGAAGAGATGACAAGTATTTTGCTAGGCTTGGGAAGAATGTTATATCTGTCTATGAAACTGAGACGTTCTCCCTCCTTGACAAGAAGTCGTTGAAGGTAGAAAATGTAGTGGACTTCAGTTGGTCACCCACTGATCCTATCATAGCTCTATTTGTGCCTGAATTGGGTGGAGGAAATCAGCCTGCCAGGGTAAGTAGAAATTTCTGCAGTGAGCCTATCTTAAGATGTTTGTTCAATTAATGGTGAAGGCTAAAATATGTGCTTTGTGTTGAAAGGTGAGCCTTGTGCAAATTCCTGGCAAAGAGGAGCTGCGGCAGAAAAACCTTTTCAGTGTCAGCGATTGCAAGTTGTACTGGCAGAACAATGGAGAATATCTTGCTGTCAAGGTAGATAGGTACACAAAAACAAAGAAGAGCACATACACTGGGTTTGAGCTGTTCAGACTTAAGGAAAGGGACATCCCAATTGAGGTCCTTGAATTGGACAACAAGAATGACAAGATAATTGCCTTTGCATGGGAGCCCAAAGGTCACCGCTTTGCTGTTATTCATGGTGATGGACCTAAGCCTGATATAAGCTTCTACTCCATGGGCACAGCCAACAACACTAGCCGTGTGTCAAAGCTCACCACACTCAAGTCCAAGCAGGCTAATGCATTGTTCTGGTCTCCTGCCGGGCGTTTCATTGTTCTTGCTGGGCTGAAGGGTTTCAATGGCCAGTTGGAGTTCTACAATGTCGATGATCTTGAGACCATGGCAACAGGAGAGCATTTTATGGCGACGGACATCATGTGGGATCCCACTGGAAGGTGAGACTGTTTTTGTGAAATTTGCAAAATAGTGTGTAAGACATTTACAGGACAGGATAGCTTTTAGGAATTCTTAAAACCTGAACTCTTTAAGAATCTACATGCTCAACTGAAATGAATGAAATTCTTAAATTTCCTCAACTCTAAAACCACGCTCAAGTTACATTTAGTTATTATTGGATGCAACTAAACAATTGGTGTTTCAAGTACCTTTAGATTGATTCCCTTCTAATTTGTTGGAACTAAAATGGTTTAGTAACCTTGCTTCTTGTTCAGGTATCTTGCAACTGCAGTTACCTCAGTCCATGAGATGGAAAATGGTTTTCAAATTTGGTCCTTTAATGGCAAGCAACTTTACAAGGTGTCAAAGGATCACTTCTATCAGGTAGTATTTCCATCCTTTGTTCTTTGAACGCACGCCTTGCTGTATCACTGTCATTGCTTTGCCATTTACTTATAACTGAATGGTACAGTTCCTGTGGCGCCCGAGGCCACCATCACTACTTACCCCAGAGAAGGAGGAGGATATCTCGAGGAACCTCAGGAAGTACAGCAAGAAGTACGAACAAGAGGACCAGGACACGTTCAACCAGCTAAGTGAACAGGAGCGCAAGAGGCAGAAGCAGCTCCAGGAAGAATGGGAAGGATGGGTTAGCAAGTGGAAGCAGCTTCACGAGGAGGAGCGAGCATACAGGATGGAGCTGAGAGATGGGGCGGCCAGCGACGAGGAAGAAGAGTACGAAGCCAAGGAGGTTGAGGTGGAAGAGGTTGTGGATGTCACGGAAGAAGTTGTTGCCTTTGACCTGGACTAGAAGTGACGCACTGAAGCTTATGATAGTCTCTGGCTTAGGGCTTTTTTGGCTGTCGTGTTGAAAGGTAATTGTTCGTCGCATTGCATAATAGTCTTAGAGATCAAGCGCACAATTTGTTGATCTTTGTACTGGTTGATTGTCTTAAAGACTTAAATTTACGGTTATGTATTCGAAGATGAAATTTTGCGTTAGGAATGCTAATCATTGGCTCTGTTTTTGATTTTTTTTGTTGCATTTGTAGCTTCTTGAAACCGTTTATCAAAATAGCTCGTCGTGCTTAAAACTGTGCTGTTTACGTCAGAACCTACGTCGTCTACTGTCACAGCTTATTAGACTAGTTATAGTGTAAAATTATTAGTCATAGTCTAAAATACCCAAGCAAGTCAGCACGGCGCATTTTCCCATCCCATCGCATTGCATGAGTTTCAGAAACAACAACGCCGTGACAGTCACGACCAGCGCCATGTTGTGCTGCCGTGTGGCCGTCGTTCGTGATGACGGCCGTGGTGCAGGGGATGGACGTGGCTCCACCCTTGTTTCTGCTCACGCCTCCCCGACTGACTTAAGACACTATTCTGGGACGTCTTTGTCAAAACTTCAGAGTTCAGTCCAGTGTTCACTTCCTTGCTAGCCATTTCTGCAGTTTCTTGCCTTGCTGTTGCAATTTAATTTAGTACTCCCTCTTCAGAAAATATTCTCGTTTTGTGCTGATAAAAAGAGGAGCAAAATTGGAACGAACGGTTAGCTGTGGTTCTCACACGGTTCATTTTTTTCTTGTCAGATGAATATGCAATGTCTGGGAGCACACGACGCCGTCTACTCCTGGAGAGAACATAGATAGTGCTCCCGCCATATTCCATGCTACCCGTGCTCCCGTTGCTCCAAAAGTGATTCAAATTGTTATGAAAAAAATCCAAAAAAATTATATCGATAGGGTACAATATAATATATCACACCACGAAATTTCAAATCTAAATTAGATCTACACATTACGAAACAAAAAAAAACAAATTATGCTGAAAAGGAAATCCGAAATTAAAAGGAAAAAGATAAATATACTGTTCACCCAAATTTGTCATTTTGTTTTTCAATGTGTAGATCGAATTTATTTTTGAAATTTTGTGGCATGATAGATTATATTGTACCCTATCTACATAATTATTTTCGAAATTTTTCATTACCATTTGAATCACTTTTGGAGGAACGGGAGCACCGATAGCACGAGATATGGTGGGAGCACTGTATATTTTCTCCATCGAATCCATTTCAGGTGTTGCCATGGACCTGATAAACCATCTTCTTACGCTTGGCAATCCATGACAATTGGTGCGAACCCAAATCTAAGGCCCTGTTTGGCACAACTCCACTTCACAAGTGAAGCTGTTTTTTTACTTCACAAGTGGAGTTAGGTGGAGTTACTTTTTTCAGCTCCACTCAAGGAGCTACTTTTGTCTCAGTAGGTTTTAAGAGACTCCTTGGGTAGAGCTATTTTGTTCTACCCCGTTTGGTACAAAACGGCTTCAAACAGCTCCAAACAGCTCCCAGGAGCTGGTGGTGGAGCTGTGCCAAACGGAGCCTAAACCGCTTCATGCGCTTCAGCCAAAGTATTGAATTGATGGCCATTTCACAGATGCTTCCTTTTATTCAAGAAATAAAGAGCACATAATGTGCAACACAAATACTGAAACAACCGCACCTACAAACAGCCCAGAAATGTGCAGCCTGTGTCTTAGTCTTCTCTCTTCTTCCCCCCTGATATATTTGCCGTGCAGGGTGGAAACTTGAATTCAGAATTTTGCCACATAACCCGGCCGGTTTCCCATCCCCTGGAAACTGAGTGGATCTCGGAAACGCTAGATCATTTTAGTTTTGCAGTATACAGCGATGAGTTGTTCAGAGCTAAATAAAGTGTTCAGTGTTGTTTCACACCGTTCTGCCCAATTCAAGTTTACACATATCTACTCTAAAAAACCTTTACCATATCTGACATCTTACAACTTACACATGCCCAGTAGTATTTACAATGGGAGAGGCACATACATTGATTATATATTCTAGTTGACCATCTGAAAACAATATACTACAACTAAACTAACTAAACAGTCCTCTTAAAAAACCAACTAAACAGTATATTGAGTAATTAATACATGCCTTTGCAACCACGACTACAACAATAACAATATACACACAATTTTCCATGAGAAACTAAGAAGAAGTGCAGAAAGCGTCACCGTGCAACATCGACATCCAATTGCAGCTTGTCCGTCTCCATGCTTTGGTAATTCGTCGTGTCGAATTGTACATGCCCCATTGATCCTCCATAGAAGTGATCCACTTGATCAGTGCTGTTTCTTCCAACAACCTGCATTTCCAATCGCCTCAGCACCTGCAGACGCTCCGCGACTTCCTTCATCTTGGGCCTCTCATCTCCTCTCGGGCTCAGGCAATTCGCGGCAAGCTCCGCGAGCTGCCACAGCACTTCCATGGCCGCATCATCCATGACCTCACGATCCACCACGCTCGTGAGCCTGTTCTGGTGAAACATGAAGAGAAAAGTAGAGGACAACGATTTTTTCTTATTGAAATTGTCGACGTATATCGCCTTCTTTCGGGTCATGAGCTCCAGGAGGACAACTCTAAAGCTGTAAACATCGCTCTTGTCGGTGAGGTGGTGGTTGACGAAGCTCTCGGGGTCAAGGTAGCCGAGGGTTCCTTGCACAAACATGATGAACTCGTCTTCATCCATGGACTTGAGCGCCGATGCTCCGAAGTCCGCGACCTTCGCGTTGAACCCATCGTCTAAGGGTGTGTTTGGTTGCCTGCATCCCTTTCATCCTGGATGGGTGGATCCGTATAATCTGAGAAAGAGCCTGTTTGGTTGTCTGTATGAGCGGATACAGCTGTATGAGCGGATGCAAAAATACGCCTCATCACGGATGGGTGGATACGCTCAAAATGAGCTTCACTAGCCATCCTGGATGAGTGGATGCAGTGTATCTTATGCGGTCCCACGTGTTAGCCTCTCGGGTTTGGTAGATCGCATCCGCTCGCATGTGCAACCAAACAGCATCTCAGTTTTTTTGTATCCGCTCATACAGCCTCACCAAACATCTTCTTTTTCTGAAATACGATTCCACTAAGCCTGCATCCACTCATCCAGGATATACGATACAACCTCCGTCCACGAACCAAACACACCCTAAGAGTACGTTGAGTGATTTCACATCACCGTGCAGGATCGTGCGGGATGTCGAAGAATGCAGGTAGGCAAGGGCTTCCGCCGATTGCGCCGCGATCTTCAGGCGAAGATCCAGAGAGATTGGTGGTCGGTGCGCATCACGGTGCAGGAACTCAAATAGGGTTCCATTTGGGACGAACTCGTAGGCCAGCATCGGGACATCCACCTCCAAGCAACAGCCCAGCAACCTCACGATGTTTCGGTGGTTGATCTGCGAAAGGATTATGATCTCGTTAACAAACTCTTCCTTGCAATCGTCGTCGATCACCTTGGACTTCTTTATGGCAACTTCTCTGAGGTCATCCAGTGTCCCTCTGTAGACCATTCCTTGGCCACCACATCCAATAACCTGATCGTCGCTGAAGTTGTTCGTGGCTTTCTTGATCTCTTCTTCTGTGAGTATGCGCACCGTGTCGACTTGCCTTGACATCATCTCTTCGTATAATTTGAGGCCTCCATTCTGCTTGAAGTACTCCCGTTTCTCCATTATGTGCTTTCTTCTCTGGAGTTGTATTACCAGCAAGCATGTCAGGGCCATCACCATTATAGCACACGCACTAAGGCCTGCAAAACAAGATAATCATTACAAAGTTGGAGGATGTTCAAAGGTAGAGCAAAGGACTGGTTAAATGCCAGAATTACATTGCATCCTGTCCTCTGTTCCAAAATGAGGTCATGTTGTTATGCATCCAAAATTGATCTCTGTTTTTGTCCTTGTGACTTGGTACTAGCTAGTCTTGATTTCCATGCATAGAGAAACTTGCCAGGTTGTAGCCCAACTGGTAAAGCACCCCGGCAAAATGTCCAAAGTTCGGATATATCCTGAGAATTTGCTTGGGGTAATGAAGTCGCTATATACTTCTTAAAGTAGACGCCTAGCTAGATGACTCAATAATCTCAAGAAAAATTGGCAAGCATATATAATTGGATCATTGGATATTTGGATGTCATTATCACCGCATCTTTTGTTGTTTTCATTAGTGGAGCAATCTTTAGATGTCAAGCAACCTAGACCGGTTCAAGGTTTGCACATATAATAATTAAGATGCACTTGGACGTTTTCATTAGTTATTCCGGTGGCTGGATAAAGCTAGTTATATGGGATGGACGAATTCAAAACTTGGATACAAGTGTCACACGAAATCGAAGTACATAGGTGCGTGTGTGATAAGATTAAATTTGACTCCTTACCTATGACCACTTTTGCAGTCATGGGCAGCACTTGTTGGCATCCAAAATCTGTGCCATCTGATCTTGTTCCAGCCTTGCATTTGCAGCGGTAGCTCCCCGGCGTATTGATACATATTCCGTGCTTGCACGGGTAGACATGCTCGTACCTGGAGTCCTGGTTTCTCAGCGCGCACTCGTCTATGTCTAAATAAAAAAAACTCGACCTGCGGGGGGGAAGAATCCCCCCGGGCATTGCTTAAGAAGAAGGTCTTCTCACGCAGACCGAGAAAACCCCCGAACGCCTGCTCCACCCTTACACAGCGGCACCATCGCCCGACCTTGTAAGACTACCGGCGGATCCTTTGGATCAACACCTTGGCGGGGCCTTAGACCTGTGCTTTGGTGTGGTAGCAGGCGATGGGATTTTTCCCCCCCCAAGCCTGAAATTCGCTCCCACTAGGAGTCGAACCCAGGACCTGGGGGGTGCTACTCAGGCCTCTAACCATTGGGCTAGAGACCCTTTCGCGTCTATGTCTAAATAGAAGTAGAGTTAATTTCTCAATAAGTAGTTCTTACTTGATAGGGACAATATAAAACATATCTGGTTATTGGTGATCATTGCAACATCGTTTCTAAGTAAGCATTTAGCCATTCCATCTAAAAAATAGCTACTCAATCTATATAAAAATAGCTACTCAATCTATATAGTTTTCTTTTTCCCCGTATGCTAAAACGATGGTTTCTAACTACAGGGCGTCTGTTGGTAGGTTCTTGCCACCCCTCTCCCGCCTTCTCCGTTCCCCCTCACACTGCCGCTGACTGCAACCATTGTCGGGCCACCAACAAGAGCCTGAGACTCCATTCAAAAGTGTTGTGAATTTTTAGTTTTTGATTGTGATCTTTTACTTTTAGCTGATTGCAAGAGATTGAGAGAGTAAAGGACACTCGCGTTGACTAGCCACTCTGTTCAAAGTAGCTCATATAGTGACTCTTACAATGGTTTATAGAAATCATCTTAAGAAGTCACCCTATTCAAAAATCGACTTTTAAAAACCAAAAACCAGAACCGGTTTAGATCAGGGGCTAAGTTTGGGCAGTGAATCTTAGAGGAGACTGCCAAGACCATGGAATCTCACTGCTAATTATACCTTTGGCCATACACGCGTATATATAATAAGATTTTCATTCGTAAATAGTTAATCAAGACTTCAAGAGACAAACCAATTATTTTTCCTATTCAAAATAGCTTCAGGCTTCTGACTTCTAACTTCCAAAAGCCGAAAATCATTTTAAACGTGTTGTCTTTTATTGGCTTTTTAACATAGCTTTTTTCTTTGTCTGCAGAGATATAATTGTTTTTTCTCATTTTCCCTCTTTTTAAATTTTCTTTAATTAAATATTTCAGCCAAAAGTTAACAGCCATGTAGTGTTCATTTTAGCCCAAAACCAATAGTCATAGTAAAAAACTATCAGCGAAAACTATTTTGAACAAACCCATCATTCAAATATTTGGCTAATTTTCTCCCACAAATTAGTCTTTTTTTTTGGCTAAATCCGACCATATTCCGATGGCTGATACGTGACCACAACACCCAGAGCACCGCTCCACCCTCTTCCTTCCACTCTAACCGAAAAGAAAGACCTACTAAAAAACTCAACTCGTAAAATTTTAAAAGATGATAGTTAGGAAGAAAACATCCGGATGATGTTTAACAAAACCCAATTTTAAATCGGATATTCAACACATCCGAAGGTTTAACTGATATCCTAAAATTTTGATTCGACATATCGATGTATAGCAATACCTTGGCAACCGTTGACAAGGTAGGGGTTGCCCTCGTACCCTTGCGAGCAGTTGCACATGTACCCCATGCCGTTGCTCGAGTTCACGCAGTGGCTGTTCGTGCTCACGCACGCGCGCGCCTTCTCACCCAACGACACCGGGCACCAGCCGTCCCTGACGACGGCCCAGTCGAGGACGACGGGGACGCACCTGGTCTCGTTGAAGAACCCTAGGCGATTGACGAGGTGCCGCCGCTGGAAGCTGTACCACCCAGCCTCGGCGATCATGGCGTAGAAGCACGGGTTGAAGCGCCACGCGGTGCTCGTCCACTCACTCAGGAACGTCGCGCCGAGGATACCGAGGTTCGGCGATATGGGAACCTGGCAGCACCCCGTCCCAGCGCACGGCGCACCGTCGGGGTCCGTACTGTTCAGGCTGGCGCAGTAGGAGTAGCAGCCGGTCGCATACAAGTCGTCGTCAGAGCGGCCCGAGTGGATGCCGGCGACCATGCCTAGCGCTCTGCACCCGATCACCGTGAGCTGGTTGCGCGACGGCGAGAAGCTGAGCGGGGTGCCCTCGAGGGCTATGCTAACTGTGAAGTTGGTGGACGAGGTGTTCGACGTGTAGCAGATGTAACTGATGAGACCGCACATGCGCAGCTCGCTGCGCTCCAGCGAGACTTCGATGACCTCGGCCTACATGCCAGGGTCACCGAACATGGGCACCGGCGGCTGGAAGGTGTCGTTGCAGGTGAGGTTGAAGTAGGGATTCAGGCCGCCGGCGGCGCAGCGGTCGCCGATGCCGAACGGGTAGGGGATGGACACGTTGCCGCACTTGTCGGCGCAGCCAGGCAACGACACGGCGGGCCTAGCCGTCGACGCGGCGGGCGTTGCCGTCCCAAGTAAGACGAGTAGGAGGAAGAGAGATGATGATATTTCCTGCATGGTTGCAAGCAGCATGGTTGTTGTACTTAGCAGTGTAACACTAGTTTGCAGTTAACTAGCTAAGTGCTTATGAGCAGTGGTGTACTACGACTTATATACAGTTTGGCTGCCTACGGTTTATTGTAGAACGCAGCATTATATACGTCCACTGGCAGAGTAAAGAGGTTTGGGAATGTACCTGCAAATGAGAACCCTAATGAAGAGAACGAGAACTTATGTCTAAAGCTCCGTCCGGTATCACGTTGGATTATGATAATTTCGTTTGGTTGAACCGTTCTTATAATTGGGTGTTGGCTAGCTAGTTACTTTTTTAATATATTACTACGTTCTATTGCGTATTCAATTGTAATTGCATGGAGCGATTTGGACTTTTGGGAGATCAGTGGCGTAACTGAAAGTTACCGTGAGAGTTATTCAAATCGTAAATATGTACAAGCTAGTTTTCGCACGAATGCTTGCGTTCGAGAGATGCTTGCGTTCATTGGTCGATTCGGTTGCCTAGGGGAGCAGGGGATGCATGACACGACCTTTTTATGGCCATCTTGTGTCTGCTAAACTTTCTGCTGACTTTTAGTCCTCACATTTTTTTAAAAAAATAAGTTTATGTTAAGTCAGTCTTGACACTTGACAAACCGACCTATAAAAATTTAATTTTAATTTCCCCTTCATCATAAAGGAGTGACTACTAAAAGAATAAAGGAGCGGCTATGACACGTGTTTGTACATCCTTTACGCACTTTGTACACAATTTTTTCACCCGTCTACTTTTTTTTTTTGATAAGGAAGACTTTATTAAATCCCAATTCTGTACATCGAGGTGATACACATCATTGGAACAAAAAAACTTCCAACCTCTGCCTAGGAAAGGCACACAGCTTGAGATTAAAACAAAACTGAACAAAACTTAGTGACATTCAATCCTAAGACTAGATCGCCACCCATATGCCCGGGTAAAGATATCCTTCGCCAACTGCTCCAACTGTCGCGATGCCACCATAACCGTATCCTGTAATTCCGGTCGTTGCAGGATAGCCCACGAACGGAGTCGGTGAGAGATTGCATAAATAACCTGCAAAGGAGAATAAGAGTTGTTCTTTTCAAAAACAATATCATTCCTGTACAACCATATAGACCAACATGTTGCTGATGCCCCAAGCAGTACTAATGATTTTAAATGATTAGGTATACCATGTAACCAACTACCAAACATATGTGCTACACTCCTTGGTTTTGTTAGTTTCAGAGCCACTTGAGAGAAACCCCAAACAGCTCGCGCAAATCGGCAATCAAAAAACAAATGCTGAATTGTCTCATCACTATGACAAAAACAACATCTCTTGCTCCCTTGCCAATTGCGCTTGAATAGATTATCTTTCGTTAGAACCACGCCCCTCCTAAGATACCATAGAAAGATCTTCAACTTAAGCGGCGCTTTCAGTTTCCAAAGGCGTTTATTCAAGTTAGGGGCCGGTGTTTGACTCATCGCTCTATAGAGGGAATTCACCGAGAACTGCCCAGTTGGGTGTAAAGACCAGTGAAATTCATCATGTCCATGTGTCACTGAATATTGGATAATCGAGCTAATAGGTTATTCCAATCCACCAGCTTGGGACCAATTAAATCACGTCTCCAAGCAAAATTAGGTGGAGAAGAGGACAAAGCTTCTGAAATTGTGGCAAATTTTGGTCTAACAATGTTGTATAAACCAGATATTGGTTCATCAAACTATCATCGCCTAACCATTTGTCTTCCCAAAATCTGACTTGTGAGCCATCTTTAATAATAAAAAATCCATACCGGAGAAAAATCCTTTTAACTTTCAATAGACTAGCCCAAAAATGTGAATCGCTTTGTTTACGTTCAACTTGCACTAAGGGTTTAGATCCCAGATACTTATTTCTCAACAGTTGTTGCCAAGTACCATCCGTCGTGAAAAGCTTGAAAAGCCATTTACTCAACAACGCTAAGTTCTTGAGATGTAAGTCAGCTATTCCTAAACCACCATGTTCTTTTGGCTGGCATAGAATATTCCACTTCACAAGTCGGTATTTTCTCTTATGTTCATCACCTTGCCAGTAAAATCTGGATCTGAAATAATTTAATTTCTTTAAAACCCCTTTTGGAATCGCAAAAAAAGACATCATATACATGGGGAGACTGCTCAAGATGGAATTTATCAACGTCAATCGACCCCCAATTGATAGATGTTTGCTCTTCCAACTGCTCAGTTTTTTCTCAAACCGTTCCTCTACCATTCTCCAGTCAACATTTCTCAATTTTCTATAGTGGATAGGAATGCCGAGATACCTAATCGGAAACTCACCGGATTGACACCCAAAAAGGTCCACATAATCTTGTCTAGTGTCTTCAGCATCTCCGAAACAGAAGAGTTCACTTTTGTGAAAATTAATCTTCAATCCAGATAATTGCTCAAAAGCGCATAGCAAGAGTTTCAAGTTTTTCGCCTTGTCAACATCATGATCCAAAAATAACACCGTATCATCTGCATATTGTAGGATCGACAAACTGCCCTCTACCAAATGGGGTATAATGCCGTCAAACTGGCCCCTCTCATTTGCCCGTTTAATGAGTATTGCGAGCATGTCCGCAACAATATTAAATAAAATTGGCGATAAAGGATCACCCTGACGAAGACCCTTCCTAGTCTGGAAGAAATGACCCATTTCACCATTTACATTAATGACCACACTACCCCGTGAATGAATGATTGAATCCAAGATATCCACTTGGATGAAAATCCTTTCATACGTAAGGTTTGTAATAGGAATGGCCATTTAACTTTATCATACGCCTTCTCAAAATCAAGCTTCAAAATTACCCCATTCAAATTCTTACGATGTAACTCATGAACCGTTTCATGCAGTATGACGACTCCTTCCAGAATATTTCGTCCACGCATAAACGCCGTTTGAGTTGGGCTAATGACTCTATCAGCAATTTGATTAATTCTCATTGTCGCTACTTTAGTGAATATCTTAAAACTCACATTAAGTAAACAAATGGGCCTGTACTGCTGAATAACATTAGCCTCCTGGACTTTTGGTAGTAAAGTAATCAGCCCAAAGTTCAAACTACAAATAGGCAGCTCTCCTGCGTGGAACTCATAAAACATGCGCATCAGATCACCCTTTATGGTTTCCCAAAATTGCTGATAAAATTCAGCAGGAAAACCATCCGGACCTGGCGCTTTGTTATGTTCCATAGAGAAAACCGCATTTCTAACCTCATCCTCAGAAAACGGGGCGGTCAAAATATTGTTTTCAGAATCAGTAACCTGATTAATATCCTCTATCCGATCAGCGACCAGATTAAAAGAACTCTCTTCAGGTTCGCTAAACAAGTCTTTATAGAAATGTGTAATGTATTCTTTGAGATTTGACTGTCCCTCAATTCTGCCATCAACATCATCAAGAGAAAAAAAATCCTTTTTTCCTATGCTTACCATTAGCAATCATATGGAAATACTTAGTATTGTTATCTCCATATAAAATATCCTTGACTTTGGCCCGCTGATAAAATTTTATTTCCTCATTCCTCAGTAATTTGGTCAGGTCAACCCGAGATTGAGCTAAAAGGGTGCGCTCAGCCTCATTCAAATCCCTTACCTCACCATCGTGTCAGATCGTGATAGTAGCTGCAGAGCGACCTTCCACGCTTATAGCTTCCACTAATATTGGATGCCCAGCCACGCAGATGCCTTCGCAAGGCGCTAAGCTTATTATTCCACCTTCGCACTGAATTATTTCCTGTCACCGCCTTATTCCATACCTCTCGGACTCGCTCCTGAAAATCCTCATGTGTGAACCAACTCAACTTGATCCTCGAACTTAAGGCCTATTAGAAACTTGTGGCCCACATAAATTCATATCACCATCTAAATTATATCCCAGACCCTTAAGTGTGCGACTCTATAGATTCACGTATACTTGGACATGGCCCGAGTACTTCTACTCGTCCACTAATCGGTAGCGGCCATTAGCAAGGCATGCCGACTCCCAAGCATACATAAATATTATATCGGACAAACCTCAACAAAGTTTATATACATTTCCCTTTGCCTCATGATATCGGTCAAGTTCAAGGTGAGTATATACCATTTTTGTTGATTAGCTCGACCGCTCTTTCTCGATTATGTGACTCGAATTCCCTAACTATTGTTAACACTTTAACCACAAGTAGCATGACCATGCATTTTTGGAATCTAATCACTCAAGAGACCTAGAGATATCTCTCCCATTGCATGGAGGAGCAAATCCTATCTTGATCGACCATGCCTCAATGCATGCATCGTGACAAAGCCCGAAAGCTACCTTTATAACTACCCAGTTACGGAGTAGCGTTTGGCAACCCCTAAGTTAGACGTTATGCATCACGAGTATATGCGATGATCTCAAGTCTAAGAACATAGCATACGCATTGTAAATGAGACCAACTGATGAGATGTAAGAATACAACATTCTCATAGTGTCTCATGGTGGGTTGATCCAACCCCATATTCCCTAACATGTGTCCACACTATTGGTTTGATATCTCCATATCTATAACCCATGAAACATAGTCATCAGCCAATACATATGCTAGTATATTCATATATGTCCTCATATGTTTCTGACTAGGGATCGTTTAAGAATAATCGTAGAAATATAGATTTTCACAATCAAAATACATACTCAATGATAAATATTAATGATATTATTCGAGGAATAAGATAACATATTATCTAATAGATCATGAACATAACGAGCCAATGCGGTCGAACCAATATGGTGAACACAACATGGTTGAAACAACTTGATCATCTCTATGATTACCTTTAGGGTATATTTCCAACGCTACTAATATATAGATTCCTACTTTTTTTTGGAGGAAGATAACTGGAGTTATATAAAGCCATGCATGGTTGTGATCGTAGTAAACCAATCTATTTAATCAAGCAATAGGAAATCTCATCCAAAGTAGGGTACAAACAATATCGGGTGTATGAGATGATTAGATACTATATATGTTATTTTTAGGAGGATACGAGGGAGGGCGACATTTTCTTGTACTTTTCAAGGCTACACTACATTCTTATATCAGAAATGTGTATTACCGTGCATTGGTCTTACCGCACGCATGCTACGCCCACCATCCGATGCAGCGGGGAATGCACATGATTCGCACATACAAAACTACTCTGCTCCCCTTAGGTCCGACTCCACCTCATTTTTGTTGTTGTCTCACTGCTTTCCCCAGACTGCAAGCTCGACTGGATTGTAGTCGCATCCTTCTTATATAGAACAAGATCCCAGAGTCCTAAAAGATCGAGAGGGCTCTAAGAGAGATAATCCCTTGTACCTTTTGATGTTGTGCCTAAAAGAATTTGCAGTCAATTTCACCAACTCTTTCTCAACTTGTCGTGTTTGTTTCATCGTCGTTTTTGGTTTTCTCTAGGAAATTCATCTACTTATTTCTTGATATCATGCTTATGAAATATCTCACAATATCATATCCGATCCAAGGCAACGAAACATAACAAGCGATATCAGAGCATAGCATAAACAATAATACATGAGGAGCTACCCTTCCTTGGACAATCTTTTGCAAGAACTGTATAAAATTCATGTCAAAGCCATTATTGAAGCTATGATCTGTTCATGGAAATCCATTAATTGGAGCACCCATGTCAGTAATACTACTCTGCAAATTTGATTAAAATGTTACTCCAGTTCAATCGATCACCTATATAGTCATCATCATAACAGTGTTTGTTAATTGCTTTTGAATCTTGATTAAGGGGCTGAATAGATGCTTTTGTTTGATCCTTTCTGTTGTATTATATAAATTTTGAATTCTTAATACTATCGTGAGAGTTCATGTTTCTTGTATTTTTCACTTTGCCTGCTTAGTTTTTTGAACTTTTTCGAATAATCTCATTCAAAAAAGCCTTTTTCAAATAAAGGAATATATATTATTACTTAAACGTGCAATATTCCTTATTTCTTGATGTTTTGAGGAATATGAATCGAAACAACTTCGCTTCACTGACATAAAGCAAATCTGAACCAATATTGGCAAGGTCAACCGAGCTTTGGCACTAACAGATTTGAACTAGTCAATCTATTGCTTCAATTACAAGGTTAACACACAAAGTCCACACAAACGACAACGGTGATGTACCTTCTCAAAATAAAAAAAAAGAAAGGGTCTTTCTCATCCAGTGCCAATTCCAACCCTTCGCATCATTCTTATTTTTGAAAACATTCTTTTGCATCATTCTCATTTCGTAGCAATTCCAAACACCTAGGTTAAGGAATGCTTAATTATAGATTCTTTTTTTTCTGTATGTTGTTTGTGATATATCAACAATGGCATGAAGTAACGAACTTTTGAAAACCGATGGCATATATGAGGATTAAGCACTTATTCAATGGCAGACCGTGGAACCGGGAGCTATTCAATGTCATATAAGGATTTCCTCTACACGTTTTTATTGTACATTTTAACTTTAGATAACTCAAGGGACACAAATGTTTATTCGGCAGTTCCTTTTTTCTGGCACTACCGGCAACTGGAGACAAGTTGAGAGCCAAGAGTGAGGAGTACAATTTATCACGAAAAAGGTGGTACCTTCAATGGAGTTAGGACGACCAAGTGTAGATATGCCACCCAAAAAAAATCAAGTACTCACTGAATTTATACACGAGTCAATCTTTGTTTATAAGCAGAGCCACAAAGGAGATATGGTTTTATTAACCTTGCAGTAATCTACAATGATATTTCCCTCAAAAAAAATCTACAATGATATTACCGAAACTGATGAGATACCCACACAACAGTGTTGCCGTTTTTTTTTTCTTTTTTGAACATAGTGTTGCTGAAATATGCAATGCATCCAAAACCTTATTACAGTTCAATGAAGATGCGCAGGCCATCATGGGCTAGTTGTACTGGTATTCCTTCTCTGCAATTGTATGAGTACAGACTTCAGACATTAGAGTTTAGACAGGACCTTCAGGGAAAACAATAAAATGTTCTAGCAACCAACCACACGCACCTGCGAGACCATTCTGCCAGCATCTGGTTTTCTCTGTGATGTTCGAACTCGTGGTTCATTCCAGTCAACAGAGCTTTCTTAGGACATATCCTCTTTATAGCATCAAGACTCTGTAAAAATTATACGACATCAGCATCGGATATTGAGGGGAAAATAAGGTTGATTATACATCTTGGCAAGCAAGGTTCCAAAGGTTGGATCAAACTAAGTCAATACTGTTTGCTTTAAGCTATCCTGTTCTAGGTTGGTTTCATGGAGAGTAAGATGGATTAACAGAAAATTTGTCAACCTAATTGCTGTAATTTTTTCAGACAATATTCAGAGTTATCAAGTACAAATTAACCTGACTCAGAGTAAGATGGCAACTGCGAGCATCTCCCTGTTCAAAGAACATAAAATCTGTATCAGACTATCTCCAGATTCGATAACATGTGGAGCTTATTTGTGTGTAAGATTTAGTGAACATGTTTTTGAGATTACAAGCATGTGGCACAGGCTTACCATCCCACCCAACCGATTCGTTTCAAGTATAAGAAGATCAAGTTGTCCGGCACCAGACTTCGAAATTGCTGCAGGAGAAGACTGCATCAGCAGTATATTCTAGAAAAGTAGAGCACGAATTCAGGGGAAAGCAAATACAAAGAACTAATTTGGTGGACTGGAATCATGATTTGCAGACATAATAATGCTATTTAATCATTGCATGACGCTAAGACTAGACTTGGGAAAAATATTGGATAATGTTATTATTGAAATTGGTTAGTTCAAAACTACAAATCAGAGAATTCTGCTACCGATTTCAGTGATTTTCTCAAGATTCCACAAATATGAAATTCCAGATACAGGATTAGTACAGAACAATACGATAAACAGCATGCTGCATTATCGTTATATTCCCCCACTCTTATATATGGTCAACAATTTTGAATGTAAGTTCAAAAGATTACCTACATTCTTTTTCCTTCACAGCATACCCCCTTCTAATTCATTAACTTATATAACTCATGTGATTTTCTGAATAAGATACTAAAAGAAAAGCTTTGTGCAATGACCAACTATTCTGCCACGGTACTCACAAAAACTAGCTTTCTATATTTGAATGAAGAATGATGGAGGACTAAAACATTATACCGTGCTCTGTTGTAGGGAGAAATCTTGAGACATCAGATAAATATGCAACTCTCGCTTTCCTCCCAAATAGGAAACCTAAACAAATATAATCCTCTCCGTGCATGACCTGAATAGAGAATTGCAAGCTAGCTATTTCAGAGAGCAAACATAGCAAAATCAAAGCAGCATTTCACAATAGTGACTCTTACTGGCAAAGGAACAAACTCCAGCCCTGATGATACAAATGGTTTGTCAACATCACCCTGAATTATCCTCCAGTCAAATTGAGCTACTTGGGATTCATCACCTTCTTCTAGCTTTTGTTTCATCAAATGTGGGAATCTTGCTGCAACACTGTAAAATTAACAGCTGCTGTTACATGATATGTAGTGTGATGACTAATATGGTACGGCTAGTCCATTTGGAAAGCTAGGATGACCTGTCCATTGTAAATTGGGTGAGAAAAATAGGAAGTTGGTCAGTATCATTTCTATGACAACTTGGCTGTACCACCCATACATCATCAAGACCTAAGACAGCGTCCGCGTGCTCATGAGTCAGAATAATCTGCACTGCACAGAATTATCGTACTCTTGTCATCTGTATGGATTGATCCTTGCGAACTTTAATTGACTGAAAATGAACCATGAAGGTCCCACCGAATCAACGGAAGGGACTTTGTGGCGAACAAACCACCGGAGAACTTGTTCTCTAAAGGTCTTGCCGACATCGATTAGAATGTACTTATGCGTGCCGTCATTGTGGCAGTAATCTATCAAGAGGGATGTGTTGCACCTGAAAGCAAGAAAATACAAATTAAAACTGTATGGATTTGGAGGGTCCATTACCGTCATACAGTCCCTGGCTATTCACATTTAGTACTTGTAAACCTTTGTTTGGTAATTGTGGTGGCCCTCTCAAAGCAACTTTAGTTTGCTATTTTTTTTTATGCAATAACTACTAGAAAGAATTGTTCTTGGTTGCGGTCATAATAGAATCTTACTAGAATTGGTAAAAGATCCCCCTTAACTTTGTAGATTCCACATCGCGGCACAACACACAGCAATGGCAAATTGACCCTAACAAGGTCATTAAGCCCACACGGCCTAAATGCAGTACAGATTACAGAAAACCACTTGTCACTAGAAGAGGTTCTGATACTGTGTGTCTCTATTCAGTGCCCATGGTAGGTTCATCTTTCTACTAAAACTAGAGAATTTTTATGGCATATATATAATCTCTCCTCCCCTAGAACCATTCTGAAGGCTACAAACAAAAAAGGGTAAAACGAAATGGGATATAGGAAAGAGAAAGGATTTGTTTCTTGTTTGAGCGTGGGTTTGCTGAGAGGGCCTTGGGGGAGGATCCGTAGCGCGCACCTGTAGTTGGGGTTCCGGTCTGGCGAGAGGGAGAGGGCCTGGGAGCAGGCAACGCACGGCGGCGTGGACGGCCTGATGAGGCACCGCACGTCGGGGAGCGCGCCGGAGCAGCCCGTGCCCAGGAAGATGAGCGACGACGCGGCGTCTCCGGTTGGCGTCGTGGCGGGAGGCTCCATCGCAGGATCGACGATTCCTGCTTGTCTCGTTGGGGGTTTGGGTTGGATTTTGGAGAGGGAGAGATTTTGGTTTCGGTTGGTGCGGTCTTAATTTTCTTGGCCTGCTTTCTTGCTCCGCTGCTCCTCTCGCCATTGGTTTGGTTTGTTTATTGTTGATGGTGATGATGCCTGCACCGGGGGCGGGAATGGGAAGGAAACAATTTCCAGTCGTGCTACTGTGGCAATGTGTGTGCAATGGTATTTTCATATTCTGGCAAGCTAAGAGCTATAGGTGACATTTTGGCAAGCAGGCAAAATATAATAATGCTATTGTTGAGTTTACGGTGACTTGTGTCTTTTTAGGATTTAGAAATGTAAGCTGTAAAGAGCTCTATATGAATTATGGTAGAATTAGGACTCATACTCCTACTTAGATTAGGATTCCTACTTTAAATTAAAAAAGGGCTAAGCGAAACTATATAAACTATAGGAAATGACTATAAAAAGGGACTATATAAACCATAGAAGGTGACCATGGAAAGCAACCAAGTAATCAAGCCTACTCATCTAAAGCACAGAGCGCACAAGGGGATTAGAGATTAGGATATTCTTTAACACTGGATTCTTATATAAGACAAGGATCCGAGTGTCATTCAAGAGGGTTATGGAAGAATTTAGAAGAATTGTATATGGCAAAATCGTTGATAAACCAGTAGATGTTGAAGCGATAACTGTACAAGTTGCACATAGAGGAAGGTACACGGTTCTTTGACCATCTCAATATTTCAACAAGCTTATCACACAGTTGACTAGTATAGATGAAAAACTTGAGCAAAACGACAAGATTGTCATACTGATATCATATCTACCACCATCATGAGAGCAATTGGTGATGAATATTCTTATCAGAAAATCACTCTCAATTCAATAAGGTAGTTGCATATGTATTGGAGGCGAAGTTCTTGAAAAAGCCATCGAAATCTTCATTATCAGGTGATCAAGCATTGGTTACAGTAGGTGTTACAGACCGAAGCAAAATTCATAGGAAGAAGAGCAAAACAAAGGGCATACGTGTATGCTATCTATGTGACGAGGAATGTCACATGATAAAAGACTATCCATGTTTGAAACAAACGAAGGGTGCCTGTTCAGTGAATGTAGCAAGGGATGATTCGGACACACTAGTCGTTAGTCAATCAGATATTTCTCATAAATGAATATTAGATTCAGGTTGTTATTTTTATATATGTTCAACGAGAAATATGTTAGATGAATGATCTTTACACCCGGAGCATGGAATTGTTCACTTAGGGGATTGTAAGGAGTATGCAATTATTGATGTGGAAACGGTTACATTGGAGATATATGATAAAACACATCGCACATTAACTTGAATTCAATATGTTCTTAGCTTAAAGAAGAATATAATATCTGTGATGTCACTTAAACTCGAAGGTTATGAGGTATTACTTCAAGGTGGAGTTATGTGGGTTACTTATAAAGGGCAAGTAATCATGAAAAATATCTAAAACAATAGAGGATACCGATTAAACGGTAATCTTAAAAGTGGAGCAACCAATGGAAGGTCTAATAAAAAAATCCTGGTCAGGAGAAGGCAACCGCATCATCAATGATAGGTGCGTAGATCTCATCTGCAGTTATATGCAGAACTGCAAAAATTGTTGCAAAATCTAGCAGACGCAAAGGTCATGGTGCAAACTATTGGAAGAACGAAGACGTAGTGGGACTAAACACAAGGTACCATAGAGTGGGTGGACCTCGAAGGCGATACAAACCTCCTCGTGACCTGGGCCGAGCTTGCTGAAGACATGGCGGAAGATGGCCGGAGATGTGAATTTGCGATTGCGTGGATCGAGATTAGATGGAAGAGTTTCCTCGGATTTTAGGTCGGTGCAGCGGCCTCCCGATCTGTGATTGATTAGATGCGGGGTGACGCGGATCGTGGGCTTTAATTTCGTCGGCCTTGAAACAAAACTGTAATTTGCAAAAATCAAATTTGGAGTTGAATTCCCGTTTTTCTTTTGCCCTTCTCCTCCCTAACCCTAATCTGCACGAATCTCGGCACAAACCATCTCTTAATCAGTGCCCTAGCTGCCCTGAACGGAGGAGAAATCACGGCTACTGTTCATGCCCGATATTTTGCCGCCGCTGTCGATTTTTGCCGCCGATTGCTTCTTCCCGCGCCTTCTCGCAGCCGCTCATCCCTGCCAGCCTTGTACCACCTGTCAGTCGCCGTACCTCGCCCACAGAAGCTCCTACACCCGTGCCAAGCCTTCCCGGCTGTTGCCGCCACCGTCGTCCGCTATTTTGCCGCCACCTCTGCCTTCTCCCGCAACTTCCTCCCTCGGCCGACCTGCAGCTCCCTTGGACACCTTTTCCGCCGCACCTTCACGCCCAAGGAAGCTCCATTCACGCCCGAAGTCGTGCACGCCAAAACCACCGTCACCGCCGTGGGTTTCTTCCCCTCTCCGGCGCAGACCACCCCTCCCCGCCTATTTAAGCAAGCCAAGCCCTCCCTAGTGCACCTCACATCTCCCTGAAGCCCACCAAACGCCCCCAAGCTCCCCTCTTCCCTCCTATTGTCGGTAATCGCAAAATTCCCCAATTCCGTGCCCTAGCTCAATGTCTACCTTCCGGCCATCCACTCTTCAATTGCCCTTGCCAATAGCATCCTCAAGCTCCCAAGAACACCCCCAAGCCACCGCCCTAGCTCCCCAAGCTACCTACTTCCCTCCCACCAAAACCGCCACACTACCAAGCACCTCGTCGTGGCTAGCCCGGCCTAGCTTCCCACCTGCACCGACCCTTCCATGAGCCTCTCCTAGCCCCAAGGATGCTCGAGCGCCAACCAAATCGCCCAGAGGAGCCCCTATTTACCCGCTATGCTCAAATCTGCCGCGGTAAGGAGGAGCTCGCCGCCGGCGATTGCCACCTCCGTCGGACCCACTAACACCAAAAATGGAACCCCTACAGTGCCCCGAACCCACCCATACCTTCGGTTAGCGTCGCCGTCCACCCTAGCCCCGCCGGTAGCCACCGCCCCCTACTCTGTTTTCCCTGCGCGTGCGTGGGCTGAGGAGGAAGAAGAACAGTGCCGCCCCGACCGAGTCGCTTCCACCCGGTTGAGCCTGACGCAGTCGACCGAATCCGTTCCGCCCGACCGAGCCAGACCGTTGTGGTCGTGCCGAACCCGCTCGCCGGGACCCGATGAACAGTGTTGACCGAACCCGATGAATAGTACCTGACCCAAAGTCCAAAAATCTATGTTTATACTCCCGGATTCGTTTCGAGCCCGTCAACCCAAATCCAAGGCCCATTTTCCCATATAGCCCTCCTATAAGCCCAAAACCCTATTTTATTGAAGTTTTTTGGATTTTCTTTATTCTTTTATTTTCTTTATTCCTCGCTCAATCCTTCGAGCCTGGATTGATTTGTTTTAATTGTTTTGCATTAGCTTCCGGGATCGAGGTTTCGCAAGACCAGGAGGGAGAAGCTCAAGTCCAGGCCCAGTCCGTCGAAGAATACAAATTAATCGAAATCGTAAACCCGCAAGGCAAGTCACACATATTTTTGAACATATTGATCCTACATTCCCTGAATTATTTATTTACATGTATTTCCATTATGTTATTTTTGCCCTGTTATTTTATGTACAATAGATGCTTAGAATGACATGATACTAGTTATGTCTACCACCCGAAAGAGCCCAGTCTAATTTGATGGCCATATTCACCTTGACAAAACATAGTAATATTGAATATAGCAATAATCTATAATCATGGTAGCTTAGAGAATCAACATCTACTATTAATAAAAGAGTTGGTATTTAATTGGGAAGTGGTTCTGAGGTAAGCGAGGATCGCTGGATCCTATGACCTTACCATGGGTGAAGGCAAGTACACAAATCAATGACAGTGTTGTGACACTAGACAAGAATTTGTGGGAAGAAACTGCCACCGGTGAAAATATAAGGACTAGACCCTTATGCTGAGTAAAGAACATAGTGATCGCCCAACCACAAGCGTTGATACGTCAAACCTGGTCTAGTAACTGCTCAAACTCGATTGAACCTCTACGAACGCAAGGCGAAGGCAAAGTGTGAGTACATACGGAAGGGAGTTAAGAAGGGCCGTATGGAAGTTGGCGCAGTTATTGTTTTTAATATTGAATTGATTATCGGGCGTCCACACAATAGTAGGCTGAGATATGTCAGAGGTTATGGCCTGGGCTTGTTGAGGAAGTCTACTAGGTAGAGGCTATATAAAGAATTGAGCAGCGAATAACCTTGTTTTCCTAATTCTGTCACGGGAATTAAGGAATCTTGTGGGTAAAGCAGGGCAGCTTTGTAAAGTCATGACTAATGGTATTCGAATACGCCGTACTTCCGGTCAATGGAGTTATGTTTAATGGGTGAATCCAACAAGGCATAAGTAGATTTGGAAAGGGTTTGGTAATGATGGTGGTCTGGTAATTGAACCTTGAAAACCCCCTAAAGCTTATAGAAAGCTATATGATTTTATGTTTAAAATCTGTTTACAACTAAAACTGCATCCAATGAAATAACAAACTTCCCCCCATCACTTGATATACCCTGCATGTAGTTATTGATAAAGCTCCGTGTGACTTGCTGAGTACGGTAGTTATACTCATACTTGCTAAAAACATTAACAGAAATTAGCCAGCAATGGGGAGGCAGATGAAGGCGAAGAGGCGGGATTTTACGAGATCGAGATTACGTGGAATTAGGGTCGTCTTCCGCTCAGGCGTGCCTGTGGCGTCCTTTTTCTGTAATGTATCTAAGGGCCGTTTTCCCTATTGTAAAATTTGGCTTTTATGCCTTTATGTTGTAATAAAGTTGGCCTTTGTCTTAAGCATGTGTTGGCAATGTTATACACTCAATTGATGTAACTCGCAGCTGAACAGTCCTGGGCAGTTGCGAGGGTTTCATAATACTCCCAGAAATGAGGGTGTTACAGGCCTGACTGTAATGAATGGAATTGATGTTTCAGGTGTGTGTTCACGAACTCAACTGAGAGCAAGTATAATAAGAGGCTGTTAGTAGGCTGTATGCTGAGGTGGAGGAGAGAGATGAGGAGAGAGAAGAGAGGTGGGCTGTAAGTTTACAGCCAGCTGAAGCACAAGAACCAAGAAACTTTGTGAGAGAAAGGGGTGGGTCATCTGACCTCCGGTGGTCTGTAAACTACTATATGAATAGGCTGATAATTGGGCTGTAAGTGTCCATACAGCCAGCTGAAGGCTGTATTATTAGCCTTGCTATGATGAATGTGTGGCCGTAAATTCTACGGCGCGCTTAGGTACACGCGTTAGTCTTAATCGTTCGATCGAGTCGTGCTCCTGTGTGCACGTTGGTATCACACCTGGATTGGGTTAAACTACATCGAGCCAAGTGTGACGTGTGTCATGTTTCTCCGATTGATTAGGGAGCTATTTTAAGATGTACTGCTACATGCATAAGCAGACCTACCTGTAGGATCAAGGATACCGACTAGAGGGGGGTGAATAGGAGGTTTTTAAATTTTTCTCGTTAACTTGATTAAATCTTAACAATTTAATATGGCAAGAATGTTAAGCAATTAATCTTAAACAATTCTATTCAACAGCAATTACTTCTAGCTCTAAGCAAGCAAATGATCACAATAAAGTAAATGAGTAAGAGCTAGAAACGAAATGAACACAATCGATGTTTTACCATGGTGATCGGAAACTTGCCGGTTTCCACTAGTCCACGTTGAGGTTAGCCCGAACAAATCGGACCGACTCCACGAATTGAGCCGAAACACCTTGGTCACTAATGTAGCTCTTCCCCGCTCCGAGTAGGTGAGCTCCAACCTTCACAATCCGTCGGGCCTTCTCACAACCTTCTTGAGAAGATCACCGATTTCCCTTCCGCCCAACCGTCCAAGTGCCGGCAAGCACTAAGAGTAACAAATCTTGGGCTTTGCTTGAATGCAAACTAGTGCCAATTGGATTTGCAAATGAAAACTCTAGCACTAAATGCTCAACCACCTCACTTTGATGTGCAAAGGAAGAATTGAGGTGAAATGAATGCTCTAGGGCTTAAGAATTGTGCAATGAGTCACTAAAAAATGCCCTTGTGCAGTGGTGGGGGTATTTATAGCCTCCACCAACCAAACTAGCCGTTTGGCATAATTTCCATAAAAATCGGGATGAGCGGTACTACCGCCTTCAGGGCAGTACTACTGTTGTGGCTCTGAGCATCAAACAAGAGAGAGATGGTAGTGGAGAGTAATGAAGTGGTGTGTAATAGCCTCTCCCTCCCCATGGCTTGTGCTCATATATATATGCACATGAGGAGTGCTTTTACTGATTATACCCTTACATCTCAGTTATCCCCTGCAGGCGGTTATGTCATTACACATGGCCTATTCGGGCCTTATAACCTTCCTACCAGCTCTGCTGGGATTAGACGGGGCCACCCCTACGCGAGAGCCTCTCATGGGGAAGGGCTTCACAGGCCGGCCATGTAGCCGAGTCCTTTGGCCCCCTCCCCCCTGCGGCTGTGAATGTCTCGGGCTTGTGGTGGGGCGGAAGCTCGATGGTGGCTTGGCGAGGTGGCGCCGCCAGAAGTGGGACGCGCGTTCGCCCCCTACCCGCCGAGCGGGTGGCGCGGCCGGGCGCCAACCGAGTAGAGCGCGCGCTCCGCCCACTACCCTTCAAACGGGTGGCGGCGGTGGCGCCTGGTCGGAGTAGACGCGCGCGCTCCGCCCCTACCTTCGAACGGGTGGCGGCGGCGGGCGCCTAACCGAGTAGACGCGCGCGCTCCGCCCGCTACCCTTCGAACGGGTGGCGCGGCCGCGCGCTAACCGAAAGACGCGCGCGCTCCATCCCCTACCCTTCGAGCGGGTGGCGGCGGCCGCGCCTGCCGAGAGTGAACGCGCGCTCCGCCCCTACCTTCGAACGGGTGGCGCGGCCGGGCGCCTAGTCGGCAGACGCGCGCGCTCCGTCCGCTACCCTTCGAGCGGGTGGCATCGGCGGGCGCCGAAGTCGGCAGACGCGCGCTCGCCCCTATCCTTCGAGCGGGTGGCGTGGCGGGCGCCGAAGTCGGCAGACGCTGGCGCTCCGCCCGCTACCTTCGAGCGGTGGCATCGGCCGGGCGCCGAGTCGGTAGACGCGCGCTCCGCCCCTACCCGCCGAGTGGGTGGCGTGGCTGCGCGCCTACTCGGAGTAGACGCGCGCGTTCGCCCCTACCCTTCGAGCGGTGGCGCTGGCCGGGCGCCGAGTCGCGTAGACGCGCGCGCCCGCCCCTACCCTTCGAGCGGGTGGCGCGGCCTACCCTTGGCGGCGCCTACGCGAGTAGACGCGCGCTCCGCCCCTATCCTTCGAGCGGTGGCGCGGCGGGCGCCTACTCGGAGTCGCGCAGCGCGCGCGCTCGTCCCTACCCTCGAGCGGGTGGCGGCGGTGGCGCCTACTCGGAGTAGACGCGCGCTCCGCCCGCTACCCTTCGAACGGGTGGCGTGGCCGGGCGCCTACTCGGAGTAGACGCGCGCTCCGCCCGCTACCCTTCGAACGGGTGGCGTGGCCGGGCGCCTAGTCGAGTAGACGCGCGCGCTTCGTCCCCGTGCTTTGGGGCTTTGTGACCTTGCATGCGGTAGTGCGCTTTTAATGGCGGTGAAACATGCCGACGCCGCGCGGCAGAAGCGGTGTCGCGTCGTCGCGATACCGCCATGTTGCGGTGGGGCGCGTGGCGACCCACGGCATCGGTGCGTCGTGGGATGTGGGCGTTGCGTGACGCGCGCCGTTCGCCTCGCCCCCGAGAAGCTGGGGCGTGTAGGAGATGTGGGGCGGCAGCGCTGTCGCCACCTACCCGCCCGGATCTCTATGTTCGCGGTTCTTCTTTCCAAAGCTTGATAGCCGAACGGCTGGGAATTCGATCCGTCTGTGCATTGAGCCACAAGGCGGGCGAGCGGTCTTTATAAGGTGCCGATCTTTGGGGTGGAGGCATCCTTTCTTGATTGGCTTTTGATCCGCCGCCGCTCGCCGTGCTAATTGTCACGCGGTTGCTCCTTGCTCGCTTCTTACGCTCTTGTCACCGAAAGCGATGGCTAGCCATGACGACGCCACCTACCACCCCCACGGCGGTGCCTTGCACGGCGGCGGCGACCCCTACCTGTGAGTACAACCGGTGCGCGGGGCTCGCGCCAACAAATGGTGGGACGCCATGGAGCACTCGGGAGGGTCTCGCTCGCGTCTTTGGAAAGAGCCGCATGATCGAAGGGACGCCGCAGTGGCTCGTGGATGAGGAAGATCGTGGGCGCCATGGGGCTCGCCTACCCACCGGGGAGACGGAGCCGAAGCCCGGGGCCCTGGAGGCGATTGTTTTCGTCGCATTCTTCGATGCCGGCCTTCGGATGCCCTCCACATTGTTCGTGGGCGAAGTCTTGCGGGCCTACAAGTTGGAGCTAGCCCAGCTGACGCCCCACGCGATATTCCGTCTAGCTGTCTTCACATGGGCGATGCGGACGGAAGGGTGGCGTCCCAGCGCGAGCTTATTCGCCACCCTGCACGACGCATACTGTCGACCCAGAAATGTTGGCGGGGCGATGTCCAACTTCGGCAGTGTGGACTTCGTGCTCCGGGCATCGTGAGCGACGTTGTTCCCTGTGCCCGCCTCGTCTGGGCAATGGGCGGCCGACTGGACACGGTGGTGGTTCTATTACACCGTGACCGACAAGAGCCGACTGCAGTGCCGAGGTGGGCTGATCTCATTCAACAGCACGCCGGGTCTGACGGCGGAGATTGACGACGCGTGGAAGCTACAGAGCCTTGTCGGTGTCGCCCGTCGAATGAGCGTGCGCGACCTAGCCGAGGAGTTCACGATGTATGGGCGGCGCCACTGTCCTCCCGGGAAGTATGTTCACCGTAACGGCCCTCGCGAGGCGGGTTCGACCCTCCGTGTCTACTTCGCCGCCGCCCCGCCCCTTGTAAGTCGCCAAAGCACACTTTACGCGCCATCAGATCCGCCTTTCTTTCGCCTAATCGGCGCAATCTCTCGCGCAGCTGCTCGTCTAGAAGATGCGAGCGCGCGTTGCAGCGCTCCTCGGCCCGTGACACGCTAAGGAGCACTGGGCTCGCGAGGCCGCGATTAAAGCGGCTAGCGAGGCGAGTAAACCGCACTCGCGAGGCTTTGGGCATTGCCGCGCCCGAGCGTGTGGTGCGGAAGAGCTTCCGCGGGACTCGGGACTTCGGGATGGTGATGATCTGCTGGGTGCTATCTTCACGACGCCGCCCGTTCCCGGCTGCCGTAGGCGACGCGGCAGCCCCTCCGCGGCGGCCAGGTGAGGCGGGGCGTGCACCGGCGGTGGGCTGGCCATAGTGCTGGCGAGCGCGCGCCGCAGTCCTTGGTACCGCTGCCGACGCCACGAGCCCATGCTCGGGCTTGCGGCCGTCGTTGAGTTGGGCCGTCAGCCGCCAACCCGGTGGCGGCGCTGCCTGGCGGGCAAACCACGATGGGAGGTGTGTTATCCTCCGCCGCGCCGCCGAGGGCGTGCCTCCCTCTGAGGAAACCGTGGGGCGATAGTGACCGGAGCTGGTCCCGCCATGGAAGAATCGCTGTGCCCCGCAGCGAACGCCTCGACGCGAGCCCCGCCGCCAACGGGAGTCGTCACGTTGCGGGCCTTGCCGCGGATCACGCCGTCGCGCACGGCCGAGAAGACCTTCTCCCTCGTGAGGCGCCCGCCTCCCGGGTGGTCGAACCGCGCCCTTCCCACCGCGACGAAAGGCGCAGGAGGTAGGCGTGAGTCCTTTCTTCACTTGACTTCGCGAGACTTTCACGATCGCTCGCTCATTTCGCCAACATTAGACGAGACGAAGTCTCCCCAACGTGGCGAAGGATCGAGCAATGAGGTACGCAAGTCGAAGCCTGTGCGGTGCCCCGCAGTGCCCGCCGGCGCCGACGTGGTGTGGCCTCGGTAAATCCTGGCGCCTTGGGGCGGGGCTCACGCGGCGCGGACTTCTTCCCCGATCGAGATATTCTCGCGACCTTGCCGCAGCCGCCGAGCGTGCGACCACGGCCTCAACAGGCGCGCTGTCGTCATGCGAGGGGAACTTAGCGCTTGCGCCGCGAGCATCCGAAATAAGGGTAAATATGCGCGCCGGGCTTGCAACGCATCGCTAGGCGCTGCGACTTCGTTGTTTGCCAGACGCTTGCCCTCACCGGTCCTTGACGAGGCCCGCATTCGGAGCGAGGGCGCTGGAAGCCACCGTGGAAGCAACCGCCGCCTTTGCCGCGAAGGATGAGGAATGTCACGCGTTGGGGTGCCACGCGCCGCGACAAAGACGGTTATAGAAGCTTAAGACGCCATGGCGAGGAGCGCGCCGCCTTCCTCCAGCGGTCGCCGCCTAGAAGGGAGAACGCCCACTAGCGAAGTTCGTTGCGAGAACCGCCTTGCCTCGAGAATGCGCCCATGCCGCATGGCGGGCCATGGAGTCTCTGAACCGCACCCTCCGAGATGCGTGCGTCCGAGTGCCGGACACTACGCACAGGCGGAGGCCCCGTTGAGACGCCGGGCCGTCGAGGAGGGCGGCGTTGCTCTTCATGGCGCCGAACCTTTGGCGAGCACTGCGGCTATGTTGGTGCGTGCCGCCTCGCCACCGCTTCATACCGTGGGTGTAGGCATACCAGAGCTAGCGAATCCAAGAATCGATCCGCCCGCCAGCGAGGTTATGTCGACGCCATCCGCTCCGTCGGGCCTAGCTCGCAAAACTTCCACCAACGGTGTGGGGCGGTTCGGGAAGCTGCGCAGGTCGCCGTGCGGCAGACGCCGCATGGGGAGGGGACCTCCTCCGGTGGCTTGAAGGTCCTTCGTGGCCGTGGCGATGATGGCGCGGCCGTCCGCACCGCGCCAAGGCCGAGTGTTTGGTCGGACAGGCGGGGATGAAGCACGGGTTCTTAGGCTTGTTACCATGTAACCCTTTGCTTTTGCAATGGAACCAAGTAGTACTCTATGCTTGGTCCGACCCGCCGTCGACGCAGAGGCGTGTCCGCACAATCTCGTTTATACTTCGTGGAGTGGCGTGTGCGGAGGCGACCCTCCATGCTACGACTTCCCTTATAGTCCGGAGACTCGCGCGTGCGGAGCTAGGCTCGACGCTACATCTTATTTAAAGTCCGTGGACTAGTGCGTGCGGAGCTAGGCTCGACGCTACGTCTTCTTTATAGTCCGGAGACTCACGCGTGCGGAGCTAGGCTCGACGCTACGTCTTATTTAAAGTCCGTGGACTAGTGCGTGCGGAGCTAGGCTCGACGCTACGTCTTCTTTATACTCCGGAGAGTGCGCGCGTGCGGAGCTAGGCTCGACGCTACGTCTTATTTAAAGTCCGTGGACTAGTGCGTGCGGAGCTAGACTCGACGCTACGTCTTCTTTATACTCCGGAGAGTGCGCGCGGAGGCGTCCCCCCGCTGCGTCTTATTTATACTCCGTAGAGTGCGTGCGGAGCTAGGCTCGACGCTACGTCTTATTTAAAGTCCGTGGATCGTGCGTGCGAGCTAGGCTCGACGCCACGCCTTATTTAAAGTCCGTGGACTGCGTGCGGCGGAGGTAGGCTCGACGCCACGTCTTCTTTATAGTCGGAGACTCGCGCGTGCGAGCTAGGCTCGACGCTATGTCTTATTTAAAGTCAGTGGGTGGTCGCGCGTGCGAGCTAGGCTCGACGCCACGTCTTCTTTATAGTCCAGGAGACTCGCGCGTGCGAGCTAGGCTCGACGCCACGCCTTATTTAAAGTCCGTGGGTGGTGCGTGCGAGCTAGGCTCGACGCCACGTCTTCTTTATAGTCCGAGACTCGCGCGTGCGAGTTAGGCTCGACGCCACGTCTTATTTAAAGTCCGTGGATGGTGCGTGCGAGCTAGGCTCGACGCCACGCCTTATTTATAGTCCGAGACTCTTGCGTGCGGAGCTAGGCTCGACGCCACGCCTTATTTAAAGTCCGTGGATCGTGCGTGCGGAGCTAGGCTCGACGCCACGCCTTATTTATAGTCCGCAGACTCTCGCGTGCGAGCTAGGCTCGATGCTACGCCTTATTTAAAGTCGTGGGTCGTGCGTGCGAGCTAGGCTCGACGCTACATCTTATTTATAGTCCGCGGACTCGCGTGCGGAGCTAGGCTCGACGCCACGCCTTATTTAAAGTCCGTGGATCGCGCGCGCGAGCTAGGCTCGACGCCACGCCTTATTTATAGTCCGGACTCTCGCGTGCGGAGCTAGGCTCGACGCTACGTCTTATTTAAAGTCCGTGGACCGGTGCGTGCGGAGCTAGGCTCGACGCCACGCCTTCTTTATAGTCCGAGACTCGCGTGCGGCTAGGCTCGACGCCACGCCTTATTTATAGTCGCGAGACTCGCGCGCGGAGTTAGGCTCGACGCCACGCCTTATTTAAAGTCCGTGGACTGGTTACGCTCATCGTGGGCGGGGATGTGCCGGGAACAGCAATCTTTATTGAGGTCCCGTTTGCGCGGCGAGCATCGCCGATCAACAAGACGGACGGCCGACGCCATCGCATCTGTTTCTAGGCGAGTACCGCCGCAACTTTGTCCGCGTTCCATGTGTGCCGGAAGGCTTGTCCTTCGAGCGTGGCGAGGCGACACGCCCTTCGGCAATGCCTCATCACGTTGTACGGGCCTTCCACTTGACTCCAGCTTGCCGCGGTCTCGCCGAGCGCCACTGAGGACGAGATCCCCGGTGAACCCCGCGGCATACCGAGCGGTCCCGAGCACGCACCGCTTGCGCGCGTGCATTTCGACATGGTGGGCTGCGTCGGCTCGTATCCCATCGAGGAGGTCCAGGACACACGGCGCTCTTCTTGGGTGCTTGGGCGAGGACCCTCCGTGAGCCGGCCTTGATTTCCTCGGGTGTCACCGCCCGTCACCGAAGAGGAGCTTGAATGGAGTGAACCCGTCGGCGCGTTATCGTTGCAGCGGCGACCATAAACGCCAGGAAGCTCGCCGCCACTTGCCCTTTGGCAATCCAACCAGACGCTTTTTGATGGCGGCGGAGATGGCGCCATTCGCCCTTTCGACCGCCCCGTTGGACTGGGGATGTCCCACCGAGGTGAATCGGAGGGTAATGCCCATGCTGTCACAATAATCTTTGAAGAGGGTGGCGTCGAACTGCAGGCCATTGTCGACCGTGAGCTCCCGGGGCACACCGAAGCGGCATATGATGTTTTGCCATAGGAAGCGCTGTATGGCCGCCGAAGTTACTTTGGCCGAGCGACCGCTCGCCATCCGAAAATACTCTAGCGCGACTACCACGAACCGGAGGTCTCCTGGGGCTCGGGCAAGTGGTCCCACTATATCAAGACCCCAGCGTGCCAATGGCCACACCGGGGGGATGGGGTTGAGGCGCGTCGGGGGCCTGCGGATAATGCGCGCCATCCACTCGCACGCTTGGCACCGACGGACGAGGTCACGGCGTCGGTGATGGCGATCGGCGAGAAGACTTGCTGAATGCCTTGCCGACTAATGATCTTGGTGCCAAGTGGGATCCGCATACGCTGCGTGGATCTCCGCCAAGAGCTCCCTTCCCCTCGGTTGAGAGCGCAGAGCGGGCGCAAACCCTCTCTTGTAGAGTATTCCTTGAACACCGGAAGGACCGTGCAGTCGGCCGCAAGCGCCGCAGCCTCGGCAGGTCCTCGGCCGGCGATGCCCTCGCAAGAAATTGAAGATGGGCTCACGCCAATCTCCCGCCGACCAATGCGGTGGACGAGTGCGCGCCCCGGTGTCTGCGCGATGGCCGCTTTGCTAATGTTCAGAACGCCCTGGGGGGCGATTCTCGGTTGTCGCCTCGCGAGGGCGTCGGCTGCTCATTCTCCGCGGGGATGGCCTTGACGGTGACACCCAAAAGTGCCTTTCCTCGCCCTACGCCGCAGGTACTTGGCCAACTCTAGGTCCTTGGCTTGATATGACTTGTCCACATGGCGGCCACCAGCGCGAGTCGGTGCGGACGACCAAAGTCTCGCGCCGATTGCCTTGAGCCGCCGGGCAAAGAGTAGTGCCTCGTACTCACCGTATTGTTGGTGGCGGGAAGTCAAGCGCGCCGAGTACAAAGCAAACGCTGCCCTTTAGGTGTGGCGATCACCGCCCCTACGCTCGGCGGCGACGCCGTAAGCTCAAATCGATTGACAAGCGTCGAGACGGGTCATCGTGCGTCCGGAGGGGCGGGCCGCGGGTCCATTCGGCGAGAAAATCCGTCGGGACTTGGGATTTGATTGTCGTCGCGAAGCATACGTCAAGGAGAAGGGGCGAGCTCGGCGGCCACTTGCCGATGCGCCTGTGGACTCCTTGTTGTGCAAAGATCTCGCGCGAGGGAATGAGGAAGGTCTCGTGATCGGGTGGGCGTAAAATAATGCCGAAGTTTTTCGAAGCCATGACCAGCGCAGAGGCGAGCTTCTCAAGCTCCGTGTATCTTGTCTTGGCGCCTTGGAGGGCTTCAGAGACAAAGTAGACGGGCTGCATGGCGCCTTCCTCCAAGACGAGGACGGCGCGACGATGGTGGCGACGCGCCGATAGAGCAGAGGGGAGCCTCTCGTCTTTGGGCGACAGAGTGGGAGACTTGCGAGGTTTGTTTGAGCTCGTTGAAGGCCTTCGCACAATCTTCGTCCCAACTAAATCCGTCGCACCATGGCGCCTTGAAAATGGCAAGCCCGCTCCGCCGCTCGATAGGAAGCGGCTTAGCGCGCCATGCGCCCGCCGACCTCTGGACCTCCTCGTAGTCTTGGGCGCTCCATGCCCAAGATAGCGTCTACCTTGTCGGGGTTCGCTCGATGCCCCATCGGAGACGAGGAAACCCGGAGCTTGCCCGCCCGCACTCAAGACACACTTGTCGGGGTTGAGTTTGATGCCGCCTTCCGAGGTTGTCGGAAGGTTTCGGAGGTCCCGCCATGCAGGCGAAATGACAAGTTTTGACCACCACGTCGTCGACATAGGCTTCGACGTTCCTCCCGAGCTGGGTAGCCAGGGTGATGGCGACGAGGCGAGTGAAGGTAGCGCCTGCGTTCTTCAAGCCATACGGCATTCGGACGGCTGAATGTCCCGGTGGTGTGATGAAACCGGTCTTCTCCTCGCCGCCTTCGCCATGTACACCGGGTGGTAGCCGAGTAGGCGCCCCAGAAACTCATGAGTTCGCACCGGCAGATGGCGCCAACCAATTGATCGATGCGCGGCAAGGGTAATTGTCCTTCGGGCACACCTTGTTGAGTGCCGTGAAGTCGACGCACATGCGCCGTGCCCCGTAGCCTTTTGACTAGCACGGGTTAGCGAGCCACTCGATGGTGGACCTCGCGAATGACCCCGCGCGCCAAGAAGCTTTGCCACCTCGCTGGCGCTGCACGCCGATCCATCGACATACGCCGAAGCCTTTGCTTGACTGGCTTGGCGTCGGGGCGGACCGCCAGGCGATGCTCGATTAGTGCTCGGTCCACGCCCTTGATGTCCTCCGGGGACCATGCGAAGATGTCGACGTTGTTCTGAAGTACTCGGAGCAGATCGCGCTCGTCCCCCGGTGGGAGCCCGTCGCCAATGGACACAAACTGTCCTTCCGCCGAGCTGCACTTTCTTGATTCCGCCCGGCCGAGGCTTGGCGCCCACCCGGCCGAGGGCCCTCCCGAGTGCGCTTGAGAGGACGTGCATCGGCGATGCGGAACGCGCCGCGCTTTCGCACGCCCGCCGAGTCTCGTCGCCGGCGTGATAATACCCTCGGGGCCCGGAGCTTCATACACAAGAAGGCGTGGTGCGGGATCGCTCGAGGAGTTGAGGGCGGTCGCCCGCATGGCGTTGTAGGGGTGTGGGAGGTCTACAACGCCGAAAATAATGTGCTCGTCCGGATGTTATTTTGTTGCCTTCCGACGGAAGGTGACCTAAGAGACACGTGCCCCGTGGCTCGCGGCGGCCGACTCGAAGCCTCGAAGGAGCTCCGCCGCTCTAGCCGGCCGGGATTGCCATGCGGTCGAGGGTTTCGCGAATAAAATGTTCGCGAGCTTCCCAAACAACGGGGCGCGCGACTTCACAAAGATGCTATGTGGGTCCGAATGACTAGAGGGTCTGGTGGGGTACTCCACACCGGCGTCGCTCAAGTCGAAGGTGATGTTGCGGGCGGCATCCACGATTGCGCCGCTTCCCCGGGGCTTTGAGGAGGAGCCTCCGGTGATGACGTTGATGGTACGATGTCGCGCACTTTCCATTGCGGTGGCTCGTATGGGGTTGTCCCCTGGTGCCCTACTTGAGCTCCGCGGGGCCGAGGAGGCGAGCTCGCGATCCGGCCGTTGTTCTTCGCAGCGCCATCACCTCGGTGCATGCCCTTGTGCGATGGTCGCCGTAGCCGTGTACTCGCACCACCGCCATAGTGCAGAGCTCTTGCTCGCGCGGGTGGTCGTCGAAGCTAGTCCACCTTGCGATCCCGACCCCCTCCGTGAGGCGGGTCGGGTCCTGTGGCGCTCTTGGTGTCGAGGACGTGATGGGCCGCTGCGGCCGCGCGCGGCGCCGAGGTTTAGGCTCGCTCCTTGAAGAGCCTTCTCGCACCCCCACCACCGCCTTGGGGTGGGTTGCCTGGGGCTCTCGGCACGGCCGGCCGTGGAGGGACCACCCGCCCGACCCGCGCGGGCGCTCCTCATGGGCGAGACCGAGGGCGGTAATGGTGCGCCACAAGATCCTCCTCCGCCCGCGCACTCGCCCATTTTGTCGAAGAGCTTGGCGACGGTCTTGATTGGTCTCCGCGCTGTACTCGCCATCGGACCGGGCGAAGGCCCTGTATGGCTGCATTAATGACCGTGGTTTCATTAAGATTGTTCACCGCATCGAATCTTGGTGAAGCGCTTGAAGTAGCCCGGAGGGTCTCCGATGGTTGCCGCTACACAAGAGCTGGTCCGCCTCGACCGCCGCCATAGTACCCCGAAGTTGCTATGAAGGCGGGCGCGAAGTCGCTCCCACGCGCAGATGGAGCCGGCTCTATGGTAAAGAACCAAGAGAGCGCCACCCTTGTAGCGCGAGGAGTCCTTGGCCTCGTGGGTGTCGTCTCACGGAGGCTTCGATCGCGTTTCGACACGCAGCGCACGAACTCACGGGGTCCGTGTCGCTTTATACGAGTCGATGGCGCTAGGAAACTGAAGTCTTGGGCCATGCCGCCGCTGCAGCCCGCGAGAGCGGAGACTCGATCCACGCGCCGCAGCAAAGACGCGGCCTGGACGTGGGGACTTCGCGACCGCCCGCTCTTTCCGCGACAGGCTCGACACGATTGCCGGGCGCGGCGGCCGACTCGAGCCTCTTGCATATTTCGACGGCCCGCGAGGTCCCCGCTCCCGCGAGAATCGCGTTGAGGGCCGCCACAGGCGCTTTCCCCCGGTCCGGGCGGAGTTGCGGTGCTTCCGACGGCGGTCGGCACGGACGACCACGCCGCGGGTCCCGAGCTGCCGGCCGCCCGTCGCGCTACCTCGGACCGCCCGGTCCACATCGCCGGCGAGGGTTGCGATGGGAGCGCGGGTCGGCCGTCGTAGCATCGGCGGGTCGGTTGTCATTTGCTGCGGTGACGGGTTGGTCGCCACCGCGAACGCCGACGTTCCGCCACCGCTCCGCCGCCGCCGCCGCGTCGCCGCCGCCGACGCCGGCTCGTGCCCCTACGACGCCCGCCCGTTGCCTTCTTTGCCTTCGCCGCCGCGAGGAAGCTTTTTGGTGCCATCTTTTCTTGGTCTTCAGCTTGTCTTCGCCCCTCCCACGGACGGGCGCCAATCTGTTGTGGCTCTGCACCAAACAGAGAGAGATGGTAGTGGAGAGTAATGAAGTGGTGTGTAATAGCCTCTCCTCCCCATGGCTTGTGCTCATATATATATGCACATGAGGAGTGCTTTTACGCTTATACCCTTACATCCGGTTATCCCTGCGCGCTTATGTCATTACACATGGCCTATTCTGGGCCTTATAACCTTCCTACCAGGCTGCTGGGATTAGGCGGCCACCCCTACGACACTACCGCTCCCAAATCTTGCGTCGAACGCTGCTGACGGCGAGCACGATCGTTGATTTGGCGCGCGGTATTACCGCCGTTGACATTTGCGTACTACCGCTCTCCAGTAGTTCCGCAAAGTCGGCGCGTACTACCGCTCGCCGACATCCGAAAGGTCCGGTTCGCACTCTCGGAAAAATTGATCCGCTCGAGGTCGGATCTTCCGAGGCCGGAAGTACCGTCAAGAGTGCGCGATTACCGCTCTGCGCGTAGTACCGACGCTTAAACGGCCGGTACTTCCGCTGCACGACTTCAATTCGGCCGCTCGAAAATTGATCCGCTGAGGTCGGATCTTCGAGGCCGGAAATAGTCGTGAAGAGTGCGGTACTACCGCTTCGCAGTAGTACCGACGCTTAAACAGCCGTACTTCCGTTTCGCACGACTTCAATTCGTGCTCTCTGGAAAAAGGGTCCGCTCTGCCGGAGCTTCCGCTTCGCAGTAGTACCGGCGTATAAACAATGGTACTCATCGCTCTTCCGCATGAGCACGTAAAAGGGTATTTAAAGCAATTTAAATGAGTGCATGCTTCTAAACATGATCCAATTGGCACAAGAAATCTGTTTTCAAACTACTTGCCAAGATCCCTCTTTATGGTACGGTTATCTACCCTATAATCCGGTCTTCACCATTCTCCTAAGACCGGTAAAATAAAAGGGTCCTATTCTAAATGTACCTTTGTCTTGAACCAACTTGGGTCTTCTTTTATGTTCTTTGGTTTGCATCTTGTCACCATCACATGGATTTGACCTTCGCATGCTCATACAAAACATTAGTCCCGTATTCATATAAGTTGATTAATTACCAAAACCATTTTTAGGGGCCTAGATGCTTTCACTACCCCTAAATATATATTAACAAACAAAGCATGCTTTTATTATGTTATTTTTATGTGCGCGAAATCTAACGCGCACCTAGGCGAGCGTTTGCCTTGGCGCACGTTAGTTTCATAGTCGTTGGATGAGTGACAAACTCATGGATAAGCAAGGCAAGACACAACTATGTTACCTTCCAATGCGTTACACGATTGTTTCCTCAAATCGAGACGGGGTCTTTTTTTCTGTAATCATTGGTGTATATGACGTACATAGAAATGAAATACATGTGTCATGATAGGCGGGGCCAATTTATGTGGGCCCAGTTTGCAGACAGGGCAATACATGTTGTATCAGGAGTTAAAACAGTTGTTTGTATATACAGGGTGGATTTTTTTAGTAATTACTATTTATTAAACTAATAAGGTGGTGTTTTTTATGAAGACTTGCCTTCGGTGCGGAGATGTGTGCGGCCTGGCCTGGCTGTACCAATTCGGCCCAGTCGTTGGTGTAGACGGCAGTGGCTCGGCTCTGCCTCTCCTGCAGCCCGCATGCATTAGAAGCCCAAAAGGCCTGATCGGTCGGTGGTAGCTCGAGGCCCAAGCTTCAGCACAACGCCCACTTCGCTGACGTCAGCATGGGGGTCAGCAGCCCACTACCACAGAACAAAATCAATTCATTGAAAATTCAATTGGTGCAGCAGTGCACGGCACAGCCAAACTATACTACTGTCATCCTTGTTAATTTACGGCTGTCATAGTATGCGCGCGATCTTTTTACAAAGTGCATTCAAGGTAGAAGAACAGTAAAGTGCAAACACTAGAAGAAGTTAATTAGCTATGCCAAGATCCGGGCCTGTTAATTGGTACTTAGTCCCTGTTAATTATCTAAGTTCACTTGACTCTGCTGATCGAATGGTTTTATCCACGGCAATTTGCTCCTAATTTAGAGGAGTTAACATATATATATATATATATATATACATTTGTTGAGTTTTGAAACGTGGCTAACTATTTAGAATCGCAAGCTTCGACAGAAACTTGTGAAGGTAGCCACAATCTAATTAACTAACGCAAAACTACAGCAGCGGAAGATAAGTAAATATGAAATCGACGGCTTGATTTGTCAACACCAACACTTGGCAGATTAAGCTAAACCCTCCTGTCAAAAATAACTAGACGCGTCTACTGTACAATTATTAATGGCCAGGTGCGTTTTCTGGTTGCACGTACCGTTAAAGTACAATTGAATTATCTATTTTTTTTCCATAAGTTTAGGTTTTTAGATGAACTAGTTGGTACATATAACTCAATATAGTATCAGAGTCAAGAGATTTTATGTTTAAGGCTAGCTTGACTAACATAATTAAAAAATAATTACAATCTAAAGCCTACACGTGAGAAAAAATGTTGAGGTACAAATGAATTACCTTTTTTTTTATAAGTTTAGACTTTGGATGAATTGATTGGTGCATGTATCGCCATCCATCATCGCAGTTTCTTTGCTAGAGGCATCAATCAATCATTCACAGTTGGATTCTGACTGTCTTCACACCAAGTATTATATATGTCATAGATATCCAGTCAAAGCTACATGCGCCATACGTATCTGTATTGTCTGACTCAGCTGGTTGTTCACAGTATATATACGTTCTAATCTGTTAGAAAGCAAAAGTGCCCAATATACAGATACCTCTTCTAACAGACACATCACTTCTAGAACAGACACCTTCTATTGCCAACCTTTCATCATCTATAAATTTGTAACATCATGTATCAATGAATGTATCAATCAGTTCTTTGCAAACACTTGTCTCAAACTCTTGCAACACGTTATCAGCACACGCTCATTCACACAAGCTCATACAGAGAAGAACAAGGTATGGCCCTATGTGAGAAACAGTTAAGCAAACACACGCTGTTAATAGCCGCTGTCCACGGCGTCCACATGTATGTCGCCGAACCCGTCGCCGCCGGTGTAGAACCCGGTGAAGTTGACACCTGTTTCCGGAAGGCGCGCGGCTCGGCGAGGCCCGGAAGACGGCGCGCGCGACGGCGCTCGCCCATCGCGGCGGCACGAAGGCGAGGCCAACGCGGCGTGTCCACGGCGGCGCGCAGCAGCGCGCGGCGGGCGCGGCCCGCCAGACGGCACGGCCGACGCAGCCTAAAGCGGCAGAGCCCGCAGCAGAACCCTCAGCGCGCCCGACCGGCCTCGGCGAGGCGCTCAACACGCGGCGCCCGCGATGGTCGCGCGCGCGCGCGTGGCGACACGGCCGGTGGTGGCGCGCGGTGGTGCGGCGCGGCCGACGAGGCCCGAGTAGGCGCGGCCGAGGCAAGGCGCAAAGACGGCCACCCGCGACCGGCGACCCCATGGCGGTGACCCTCACGGCCGAGGCGCCGCGGCCGGCGGCGGCGTGTCCGAGGCGGGAAGAGGCGGCGGCGGCACTGGCCCTGGCGCGAGGAAGCCCGCCCGCCGCCGCCAGCACGGCGGCGCCGCGGCGCGGCCGGCCGGCGAGGCAGCGGCGGCGGCGTGGAGGAGGCGGCAGCATGGAGGTCGGCGTGGCATGGCGCCCGGCGACGCGCTTGGTGGCGCGGCATGGCGGCGTGGAAGCGGCGCCGCGGTGGCGACCCGAGGTGGCGCGCCGACGGCATGGCGTGGGGCGGCGGCGGGTGGCGTGGCGGCGCGGCGGTGGCGCCACCCCACCTCCTTGCTTTTATATGCTGCCCCCATATGGGTTTTGGCCCATTTACCCCCCACCTCCCTCATGGGCCCAAAGGCCGAACGAGCCGCAGCCCAGGTTGCCAAAAATTTGCAAAAACGCCCTCCCTTTTATGGCAAATGTAGCATTTTATGTTTAAATAAATTCCCATTGTAAATATTTGCAGTATAGTCCTCACACTTATTTATAATTGTACCTGTCAGTTTGTATTTTTATAAATAAGCATTTCAGTCCCTACAGGATCTGAAAAATATGTAATTGTTCAAATAAATGTGCATGCACATTTCTATAACTTTTACATATTTAGGATTAATTTATTGCAATTTCTTTACAATATGAATTGCGACCATATTTAAATTTCGCTATCTTTAGCAAATTTAAATATAAATTTCCCATTTAGTGAGTACCATTGTACTTAATAAATTGGAATTTTTGCAAAACATTATACCTCAATATATACCATAATTACCATAATTACAATTTATGGCGCTTTGCTACATTTATTTGTACGCTATGCCATACAATACATTGGTGTTCACCACTAATATTCTAATTTCACGGTATTATAAATATAACCATATGTTATATTTCATTTGGGTATATATTCTTTTGGATCACAATACTCATATTGTTTTCCATATATTTTGCATTTTATTACAACATTACAATAACATTAATTTACCTCATGTAAATTAATCATTTATGTTGTACTTTTTCATGTAGCCTTTAATGGCTACCAAAGATTTTGAGCATCTCGCTCTCGATGGTTCCAATTACCCTACATGGGCTATGGACTTAAAAATCAACCTCACCACACATGGGTTGCAACGGGTGATATTTGATCCTCCAACGGATCAAATTCCTCCAGATATTGTGATACATTCCGTTTTGAGCATAATACGGAATCACATCCATCCCGATTTAAAAGCGGAATATCTGTATGAGGAGAATCCACTCATATTATAGTTAGCCCTAAAAATAGATATGAACAGCAAAAAGCTGTCATCTTACCTGAGGCTAATCATGAATGGGCACATCTTAGACTCCAAGATTTCAAAACTGTTGGAGACTACAATCATGCCCTTCATGCTATTTGCTCTAAGTTGCGGTTTTGTGAAAAGGAACCAACCGATGTGAATAAAATAGAGAAGACTCTCTCTACTATGCTCTCATCTGATAGGGTCCTCCAGCAGCAATGGCGTGCTGCAAATTACCAAACTTATTTTGATCTTATGCATACTATGCTTCAGGCAGAAAAGCATGCTGAACTTCTTTTAAAGAACAATCAGCAACGTCCCATTGGGGCTGCTCCACTTCCTGAAATACATGCTAATCAAAATAACACCAAGTTCGGTAGTTCAAAAGACTACTCAAAGAACTTCAAAGGTAAAAACAAACGCAACATGAAGCACAAACCAAGTGGATTCAAGAAAGGTACAGGCAATTCTGGTAAGAAAGTTGACAAAACTGAAATTTGTCAAAAATGTGGTTGTTACAACCATCCTACCAAGAAATGCCGCACCCCGAAGCACCTCGTTAACCTCTACCTCCAGTCTTTGGCTCAAGGCAAGAAGACTAGACAGAAGAGATATGAAGCACACTTCAATCTCACATCCAACAATGATGAAGCCGGATGCTCTCAAAAGTTCATTCAAGAACTGAAAGACACATGTGCTTCTCCAAAGAAGGATGATCTTATGTGCGTTGAGGACACACTTGAAGAATTTCATTCTCAAGACATGTTTGGAGATCTCCAATAGACTCCTAGTACCATAGCTTCTTAGTACCATCAGTGTTGTAATATAAATAAAGTTGTCATTTATTGTAAGCTTGTATGCTACAAACATATATCGAACACATTCGATATTTTCAATAAAGTTTGTATGTATTCTATATATACCACTATAAGAATTTCATTAACTTCTTCTTTTGTGTATATAGATTTTTGGAGTCGATCCAATGGAGGAGGAATTGTGCCTTGTGGATATTGATACCACAAACTCTATACTTAGGGACACAAAATACTTCCTAACTCTTACTACGAGGAAAGGAAATATTTTAACAATCGCTAGACGCGATGCAACGATAGTAGGCTCTAGTCGCGTCTCTATCACTCTCCCTATAGGTACACAATTGGAAATTGAGGATGCACTCTTGTATCCTGATTCAACACGTACCCTAATCAGTTATAGAGATATCCGTTAGAATGGTTTCCATGTTGAAACTCAAAATGACAACAAAGAGGAATATCTTCTCTTAACCAAAAACAACAGATATGGCAAACAATTACTAGAAAAATTCCATCTTTACCCTCCGGATTGTACTATACATACATCAAACCAGTTAAACATATTGCGTACAAAAGTAATTTTCCAAAACATTAACACATTCCAAACATGGCATGATCGCCTTGGCCATCCCGACATTGGAATGATGAGGAAAATTATTAGCAATTCAATTGGTCATACATACCTCAATACAAAATTTCCGGAATCTTCAGATTTTGTGTGCACTTCCTGTGCCACCAGAAAATTGATTTTAAGACCCTCTTATCTTAAAATCAGAGCTGAACCACTTAAATTCCTTGAACGCATTCAAGGAGATATATGTGGTCCTATACAACCATTGTGTGGACCGTTCAGAAATTTCATGGTTCTCATTGACGCATCTACTAGATAGTCACATGTGTGTCTTTTATCCACACGAAACCATGCATTTGCTAAGTTAATTGGTCAAATTATCCAATTACGAGCACATTATCTTGAATATCGAATTCAATCAATTCGAATGGATAATGCTGCTGAATTTTCATACCATGCCTTCAATGACGATTGTATGGCTCTCGGGATAAAAGTTCAACACTCTGTTCCATATGTCCATACACAAAATGGTTTAGCAGAATCTCTTATCAAGAGAATCAAGCTCATTGCACGACCATTACTACAGAATTGCAACTTACCAACATTATGTTGGGGTCATGCAGTTTTACACGCTGCTGACTTAATCCAATTGCGTCCAACTGCATATCATAGCACTTCCCCGCTACAATTACTACGTGGAAATCCACCAGATATTTTCCATCTGCAAAAATTCGGTTACGCTATATAAGTACCGATCTCACCACCGCAGCGTACCTCAATGGGACCGCACAGAAAACTTGGGATTTATATTGGGTATAAATCTCCGTCAATTATAAAATACCTCGAGCCCCTCACAGGGGACCTGTTTACGGCCCGGTACGCTGATTTCATATTCAATGTGGAACATTTCCCGGCATTAGGGGGAGACAATAAGTACCAAACTGAATGCCAGGAAATTAATTGGAATGTACAAGGCATTCCTGCCTCAGACCCACGTACCAAAGAGACTGAACTTCAAGTTCAGAAACTCATTCATTTGCAAAACATTGCAAATAATCTGCCAGATGCATTTACCGATTATAAGGGTGTCACAAAATCCTATTATCCTACCAGAAATGTGCCTGAAAGAGTGGAGGTACCGCAAAAAACCATTCAACTCCCAGTTCAAAATAAGAGGGGGAGAAGTACGGCACAAATGGCGGATACAGCTTCTAACAAGCGACAAAAAAAATTGTAAATGCAGATCAACCTCAAGTTGATAGACACCAAAGGATCCTTGAACCCAGATCAACAGTGCACTCAATTACTGATCCTGGGACATCGGAATACCCCGACTCAAATGTTTTGGGAAATAACATTGAGTCAGCAGGGGTCCAAGAAATTTCCACTAACTATAATGATTCTGGAGAATCATACGATCGTAAGACTACAATTGTCGATATTTATTTCTCCACAACAATTGCAAACAACCTTCAAAATGATCCAGATCCCAAGACCATGGCAGAGTGCAAACAACGCTCGGACTGGACTCAATGAAAGGATGCAATTCAAGAGGAGTTAGCCTTACTCAAGAAAAGAAATGTATTCATCAATGTGATACATACACCTCTCAAAGTATTCTCTGTCGTTTTCAAATGGGTTTTCGTCCGCAAACGGAATGAAAACAATGAGGTGGTGAGATACAAAGCAAGGCTTGTAGCACAAGAGTTCACGCAGAGACCCGGCATTGATTTCAATGAAACTTATTCTCCAGTAATGAGTGGAATAACATTCCGATACTTAATATCATTGGCAGTACAAAATCATCTATCTTTTCAGTTGATGGATGTAGTGACCGCATATCTTTATGGGTCACTTGATTCGGACATACACATGAAAGTTCCCAATGGAAATTTAATTCTGAATCCAAACGCAAATCGCAATATGTATTGTGTAAAGTTGAACAAGTCTTTATACGACTTGAAATAGTCGGGTAGAATTTGGTACGACCGACTAAGCGAGTTCCTAACCAAAAAGGGATACTCCAACAATGATGATTACCCATGCGTGTTCATTAAAAGATCCTCGACAGGATTTTGCATTATATCTGTGTATGTTGATAATCTCAATATCATTGATAGCACACAGGATATAGATGTAGCACGTAATCATCTTATGACGGAATTTGAAATGAAGGATTTGGGTAATACCAAATTTTACTTAGGTATACAACTTGAGCACCTTCATACATGCATCAAAGTGCATCAATCAACCTATGTCCATAAAATATTGGAGAAATTCAATATGGACAAAGCATATCCATCGAAAACCTCCATGGTTGTTCGATCTCTCGACAGGGACAAAGATCCATTTAGACCCCGAGATGACAATGAAGAGCTATTGGGACCCGAGGTTCCATATCTCAGTGCCATCGGAGCGCTTATGTACCTTGCAAATTGCACCCGACCGGATATCGCATTTGCAGTAAATCTACTTGCTAGATATAGTGCTGCTCCAACCAAAAGACATTGGGTAGGAGTGAAGAATATCTTTAGATATCTTCAAGGCACTAAAGATCTCGGTCTATTCTTACAAAAGAATAAAAATATGGATTTATTAGGATATACGAATGCTGGCTATTTATCAGATTCCTATAATGCCAGATCTTAAACAGGCTTTGTATTTTTACATGGTTCTTGGAAGTCTACGAAACAGACCCTAATGGCTACATCCACTAATCATTCTGAAATAATTGCATTATATGAAGCATCACGTGAATGCGTATGGCTTCGCAGAATGATTAACCACATACAACAGTCATGTGGTATTGCTGCTATCGCATCACCTACCATTATCTATGAATATAATGCGGCTTGCGTTGTCCAAATGCAAATGGGTTACATAAAGAGCAATATCAAAAAACATATTGCACCTAAATTATTTTACCCACATTAATTGCAAGAGAGTGGGGAAATAAATATTCTGCAAACTAAGTCTTGTGATAATCTCGCAGACTTATTTACCAAGTCATTACCAACATCCACATTCCAAAAATGTGTTCATAGAATTGGTATGCGAAGACTACGAGATTTGCAGATGTCAGGGGGAGAAATCTCCTAAGATTTAACCTGTTCAATATAAATATTGTACTCTTTTTCGCTTTATGAGTTTTCCGTCTAAGGTTTCTCATTAAGGTTTTTAATGAGATAATATGACAACGTAATCATAAATATATTATATCTCTATTTTCCCCTCAGGGGTTTTTAAGGAGATATAATCAATTATATGCCATATCAAATTTTCTCCTTAAATTTTCCCATTGGGTTTTAGAGGAGTTTTTCATGGCATATCTACTTTATAGGTTCTCCTCATATTTTCCCTACAGGGTTTTGGAGGAGTTTTTCCAAGATGATGAATTAAGGTGATCTTATGAAGATACATTGGTCAAGGGGAGTGTTAGAAAGCAAAGGTGCCCAATGTACAGATGCCTCTTCTAACAGACACATCACTTCCAGAACAGACACCTTCTATTGCCAACCTTTGATCATCTATAAATTTATAACATCATGTATCAATGAATGTATCAATCAGTTCTTTGCAAACACTTGTCTCAAACTCTTGCAACATAATCCATGAACGACTGGCACCTGTCTTTGTTCGCCACGTACGCAAGCATAATGTCATGAGCCTGCTGAGAGAGACGATGCTGCGCGTTCAAGTTGACGGAGTAATTAACTCCAGTCGGTCTGTCGCAGCAAGGGTTATAATTTGTAGTACAAAATGCGGTAGCAGGACGACGCGATTCACGGGATTATATTAATTTTTCAGGAAAGATGGAAATATATATTTATATTTGTCACAAAACGTACTGGAGCACGCACCTCGATCGGACTATACATCCGTAGTGATACGGTGTTAAAGTCGGCGGCTCATTCATCTCAAGTTCATCAATGTCCATCTACTGACAAAATTCGGTATGTAAAATGATCCAAGGACTATGTACTACTAGTACGGATAAATCATGTCGCGGATACGTATGATAGCTAGACTCCTGTCATGTACTGTAATTAATTAATTCGTCATGAAGGGGTGTTTTTATTGGCGGTAGGTTATGTATTTTGATTATGACTAATAGTTTTGATTGAAAATAAATTATAATAGCTGAAAAAATATCTTTTAAAAAAAGAAATGAGCGATAAAAAAGTGATTAAAAGATACATATATGAGATAAAAGTAAAATAAGTGAAATATGTGATATGTATATGACCCTATGTCTTAATCTCGAAATGAGGCAGGACATAGAGAATTAAAGAAATCACTTCAAAAATTAAATATTTATATTTGTTTTAACGTTTTCAGAAATTAATATCAACACTTCCGGTAACTGGCAGAACGAATCGGTACGCGTGCTTTCGACGTGATTTTCGCCAATCGATCGGCTGATCCTGTGAAAACGAAGCGTCAGCTCGCGCTATCGATCATCCGTCACCGGCTCTTCAAAGGCCAGCAATTTAGATACACATGCAGGACATCCATCATTGACACTTGTCATAAACTCGTAATTAACCACCGTTTTATCCTGTCTTGTCTGCGTGACGTGTAATCCTGCGCGCGCGATCGGCTGCGATCCCCAGACGGATACGTACTCGATCTCTAACGTATGGGCTGTTCTTTTGTGCTTTGATTTATTATATTACTGAAAAATTGAAATAAAAACTAACTAAAAATTCGAAAAGAACGAGGTATATATCTTCAAATCTTGTTTGTCTGCCGAGGCGTGTAGCACTTGTAAAATTAATATGTATCAAAGCTTCTCTAGCTAACTGCTGAACATATGCATGGACGTACGTGTACACAAACTAAATCCTGGCCCAGCTAGTTCCACTCATCATCAAATTTTAACTTCTTCTAAGAGGAGAACAATTAAGAATTAAAAGGGGAACTTAGCTACGACTAGTAGTACAGTAGTACTGCATATATGATGTCACAGTAACACTGTAACTCTATATAAAGAACACATACATGCAACTCAATATACGTACATGAATAGTGATCTAGCTATATAAGTGTGAGACTATATGAAGGTCACCCCATATTGTATAATGAGTATTTAACTTTATTATGATTCGTTATCAAAATTTGATTTTATGTCTATTACAATCTCTGATTTTTGCTGTCAGGTGCTAAGCAGTCTGAGTGGCAATGATCCGCGGTTAGACTGGCCATGGGTAGCGGTCTAAGAGCATCTCCAACAAATCTTCTAAAGTGCTCATATCCCCTATATTTTAGAAGAAAAGGTAAAAAATTGGCTCCAACAGATTCTCTAAGTGGTACCCAAAAATATAGAGGACTTCATCCCTAATTTTTCGTCCCCCGTATATGGAGGACGCACATCATCCCCTAAATCGGTCCCAACGCTCCTGCGCCGTTCGATCCCCTAAATTTTTTGGTTGGTAGTTTTTGTGAACCCAGATTTTAATTTAGGGGATCATATTTAGAGGACTTGTTGGAGGTTACATATTTTTAGTCTTCTATATTCTAGATTGTGTTCTCTAAAAAATGATTTAGGGGATGAGATTTAGAGAACATTGTTGGAGATGCTCTAACCAACAAATACAAGGGCGAAGAGAAGGGGGGCGACTAGGGCCTGCCCGCTCCCCCAACTGGCCTACAGCTTCCCATGGACCTCAATTGAAGTACTGATCGAAGGCCTATAGTCCAAATAGAAGGCAATACGGCAATGCCAAATTGCCGATGCATGATTGCAGCGGCGGATCCAGCGGTGGGCGGGGGCTCGAGCCCCCCCTACCGCTACCGGACCCTTGGAGCCCCCCCTAAATTTTTAGCCATAGATGTATAATGTAGAAGGGACTAAGGTCGAGCTGAAGGTACTTCAGCCCCTCCAAAAATTTTCCCTGGATCCGCCACTGCATGATTGTCTCTTTAGCTCCCTTTCAACAAATGACTGCCCGCCGGACACTCGGCCAACTGAACTGGGCAACTGGCTGTTAGTATTCTATTCCCATCTAGCCATCTAGGTTTTGCTTTAGTATTTGCTTCAGTTGGCCAGGCGTTGTTAGTCTAGGACGCCAAGGGCTAGCAGTGCAGCCGTGTAGGAGTAGGACTAGAGTCTGGACTGCCGACAGCTCACAGCCGACTACAAGACATCCAACTATCCAAGGATCAAGGTATTGGCATATTGCTCCTGCAAGCCTACAATCTGTATTTCAGATTTTCAGTAACTCAGTTCTCCTGCAATCTGTGTTTTAGATTTTTAGTAACTCAGTTCTTAGACTCATTAGTTTTACTTGTTAGTTGTTAGTGACTCAGTAACTGCAATCTGTATTGTCAGTAACTCAGTTATTAGTTTTACTTGCAATCTATCCTTTTAGCAGAGACATCAATCATGAAGAGAAAAACAATAGATATATTTTTTTTACGAAAATGGGTATTGACAAGAAAACACAAAACTATATTTGTTAGTTGTCATAGTCATGTTGGAGTTTAAAAATATTGTTATGTGCATCTTGTTATTTTAATTGTCTATACTTGGTCTCCACATGTTCAATTCTTAGTTACTTGGCCCTCTCCATGTTCAATTCCTGGTTCCACCATTGAGCGAGTAGTCGTACCGGTCCATAGTTGGCGACGCGTTTATTCCAAAGACATCCCTGTTTGTTGTGCAAAATGATTTGAGAGCGGTGCGATCAGCCATATGATGGCAGTCAAACCAGAGGTGTGTCGAGCGGTCTGTCTGGCATGGTTGCAATGGTCAGATCAAATCCCTTATTACTAGGGTTTACCAAAGTTGACTAGCGCGGTTAGACCAACCAATGGTTGACAGTCTGACTAGCTAGGAAGGGTTCGGGAGTTTGGTTTGAGTGTGTGCATTGCATGAGTGCCAGCGTTTGTTTGTGTTATGTTGCATGATGTATTGTTTTGATTAACGTGAGTCAAGTGCATGAAACTTGTACTCAAGATGATCATTTGGTCTTTGGATGTGCAAGTGGCTTGGAGAATGCTAGCGGTCAATGGCAATAAACCAGGACTAGGTAGGGGAGCTGAGATCCGAGCAGACATATAAGTCCGGGTGAGACTACATGGCTCAAGCGAGAAGTATAGAGAAGACAATGATCATAAATAGGCGAGTTAGTGTATGTAGTGCACCAAGTGATGAGGCAGATGCACGTATAGACGATTCGAGGAGTCCGAATGTGTGAACACATGATGACTAGACTAGCCATTGGATACTTCAAGCTACATGTCAAAGCATGTGAAGATGTCTTGAGATGAAGGTAAGGATTCTTGGCTCATCAATTATGTTAATTGATGATTTTATGTCATGCGGTACTACGTGATAGTTTACTTGGTGTTATTGATTGTAGGACTCTAGAGTTAGGTCATGGTGAGGTGGAAGGGATCGAGATTAAGCTAGGGGAGCTGAGGTCTAGAGTGATCAAAGTGTCATTGAAAAATGAATTAGACTACCGGAGTGATTACAAGACGGGAAGATAAGGAATTGGAGTGAGAGCTACCGATGGTGGACATGAAGGGCAACAGCAAAGTGAATTGGGGCTAATCTCAGGGAGGAGTTGAGGCCCAGAACAATCAGGGTAACCAGGTGTTACCATGGTGCGCGGAGAGGCATGTAGCGTACGAAAGTGACTTTAGGCAATTTGCAAACGAGAACGGCTCGGTGGGATCCAAATGCGTGAAAGGCATGGCAGCAAGTCATTGGGATCATATGGAGTTGAAGATAAAGTATAGAGCTGCTTCAAGGCAAACGAAGTGCGAAGCTTTGTGGAAGGTGATTTGGGGGCAAAACGGTCTTTTGCACTAAACTGGAAAGTTGAGAGTTGATCATACCACAGCATGAGAAGGCACAAGATAGGTGGTTTAGGTCCAAGAATATACTAAAAATGTTAAATAAATCAAGTGTTGATTCACTATCGGGTTAATAGTTGTGTGCGCTTTGATAAGCGTGCATATGTGAGTGTAAAACCCGATATGATATTAGGTTAACGGGTTGGGCCATGTAAGTGACTGAAACCAACTAGAGGGCTATTTAGGGTTTCTTATAAGCCTCAACCACATATGGAAGTGAATTGTGAGAGTTAGTATTAGCTCTTTAAGAAGCCAAGTGGATGAGAGTTAGGATTCTTGGAGAGAACTTTTGAAAGATGGGTTGTAACTCTTTGGTTTGAGTTTTTTTGTCATTCTTAGACTTTGTGGTTGGCTAGGGAGTAGGTGTAAATATTCATCTCTAAGTATCAATATATATCAAATTTTGCCCAATTCTTTCTCCTCTTTGAAATCTAGATTTAGCTTAGTTTTTTGTGTTTTCTTCTTTCCTCTTGATTTTGTTGTGATTCATGATAACTAAGAGGCACTAGAAGATCCTGGTTGATCAATCATTACCCATCTAGATTACCTCCGTAGCAAAATTCAAGATCAAGCCCGATTTGGCTTGTTCTTAGCTCAAATTTGGTTTTTTGTGGTCAAGATAGTTTTATCTCGAATTCATGTCTACATTAGCTTGTTATGACCACTACAAGAGAAAAGGGTCTTTAACAACGCATATCTTGCAATAGAATTAATTTGCGTTGCAGGCTAAACCGCTGGCAACAAATACTACCTAGCCATCCCATCTCCCATGCTAACCGCGCACCTACTCAATACTTATCCTTTTGACCCTTTCCTTCAACACAACAAGGCTATCAACTGGCCCTAAAAATCTCTCCATCTTGTGTTCCTCTCCAATCCCTGCCATGGTGCCATGCCACCTCCTCATCTTCAACTCCACGTTCCCACCACCAAAATTTCCCTAGATAGTAGCCATGCCTCCTCACCACCCTTGTCGCGTGCCGTTGTCTCCATTATCGCATTGGTCGTGGCTGCCTCGTCTGACGTCTGCCATCTCTACAGCAGTGATCGCCTCCTCCGCCATCTCTATGGCCTCAGTCGCCTCCTTGAAGCTGGAGATGGAGATGGAGTTGCTGTGAACCCGTCCAATTTGGTGAGTTTATTTAGATCCGTGCAGCTGCAATACATTTAGATATGTTCGGCTGATTTTATTATGAGAACTTTTATCTAGATTTGCACACTTTACCTTTATTTTTCTTTGTTTCGATTTGTGTTGCAACTACCCTAGTATCTAGGATTCCAGGGCCACAATGGCCTCTGAAAGAGCTACTTCTCTCATGGTGTTTCAGAGATTTTTTTCATGTTCACAAGGTGTTTGATGAAATTCTAAGCAGGATGTAGGTCAGTGGTTGAGATTGTGAGAATGAATCTGTGTAATCTTTATCTTGTAGTCAATGATAACAAGTAGATTAGTCCATTTAGCTATGTAATGTATAGTTCTCCAGTTTTTCTTAGACATTATCTCTAAAATATCTTTAGGACAATTGATTTCTGCCACCATAGAAAATATAAAGCATATGCTACTTTGATTAATTTGGATTATTTATATTATTACTGGATTTGTTTTTATAGGGACTAGTCACCTACTCGTGCGTTGCAACGAAATTTATTGGATATATAGGGAATTATGATATGGAAATGACTATTCTGATCAGTTGAAAAGTGAAGAGTGGTGAGAAGTTAAAAATGAGACGGTTGAAGGAGAAGAGACATACAACCACCAATTTATTCTTTTATAATAGTAATAATAATGATAGATTAAGCTTAGTTGTGTCATCGTGATGCATCAGGCCATGACCAAAGAACATACGTACATAGTTTAATTCTGCTTGCTTGAACAGAGTAGGGAACGACAGAGCATAGAAAGATGCATGTTGGAAACGGCAACATGAGGGGGAGGTAGAGAAGTGGCGTTGTGGTAGAGAAGCAGATAGGAGGCGTAGCCTGTTGGCGGCACTGCCACAGAAACTGGGTAATCAAAGATTCCCTAATAACTAATTCTCTTGATTCTTTAATCCCTAATTTCTCTTGGATCCACCAAATCTAGAATTTCTATTAGCTTAACTTACAGACAACTCTTCTGAACTTGTGCCATTTTTACTAGATGAAAATAGACAAACATATACGTATTGATGTGCTGGATCATCTGAAGCTCTAATGCAGGTTGTACCTAAGGACAACTAGTTCAAACTTGTTGCTCGAGTTGGAAGACAGGGTAGTTTTATGCATGGTACAACATTTTTTTATACAAGTATTTGATCTGAGTAGCTTTTCAATTTGAGCTAAATTGAAACCAGTACCGAGTTCGCTTAAGAATGGTCCATTGATCATAATTTAACCGTCGATATGGCTTGCTGCAATAATAACTTCCCGCCCGTCATGAAAAATTACTACAAGCCAATAGAGTTTCTGCTGCACATAAGGTTAATTCATATACTTATTTCTAGCAACCCATACACTTTGCACAAATTGACTACTATTTATGGTTTTATTATAGGCCAAATCAAACCAAAATGATATAAGATTGGACAAAAACAAGTATACTACAGCCAAGGTGATCAGTGTCATTTCTTTTGTTATGAAGTTTATCAAATTGATGACCAGAGTGTTGTAATCAAACTAGCATATATTACAGGTTGTGGACCAGGAAACATCTTCCAATTGCTCAAATCATGAAGCATCTTATTACCAGGTAAATAATCTCTTAGCAATATATTGATGTTATATGCAAATTTCAAATTATTAGCTAACCTGCAGTGACTTTTTATCTGCTCCAGAATAAGATGTCAACAGGAGCTAGTGCAGCTGTACTTGCTAGTGTATAAGACACATCTTCCAAAAAGAATTTCTATTTCCTATTTCCTAACAATTCATTTAACTACAAACTAATATTCCACATAATATAATTTTGCAGAAATATCAGCGTGGTACTACAAATTCGCCGGCTGTCAATTCAGTGACGGTATGAGTGTCTAATTAATGTTTGTACTATGTTTCCATTGTGTATTTATTTATTCACACACTTTTATATGTGAACTAGGTTCGCACAAAAGTATTCTTAAAGAGCATGAAAAATCAAAATAAGGATGTTGCCTTTGGTACAGTAGTAAGTTGTGATCCAACACAGAAAATTGAGAGTGTTCAGCTAGGCAAAGAATTTTGGATGGTGCGTGTTAGTATTCCATTAACACAAGATGAACCATTGGTACGACCATACAAGAATTACAAGGTTATTGGAGATGTATCTGGAGCTTCTATAGCGTGGCCTTCAACTTTTGTATGGTGTTATATCCTGTTGCCCCATAAAATTTTATTTATCCTAAATGTCGCATTAACATACTCCAATTTTCATTGTAGATCGAGAAGATAAATGGATGAGATAGACTGAATATGAGAATGGAGGGCTGGACGGCTGGTGGCATTCTATAGGACTTCTTTGTGTTTTATATTTTATTCCCATATGAACATGTGTTCTGAACAAAAAAATTATTCCATGGATTACGTGGATGGTACTTATTGTAATGCAAAAAATTGCTTTTAATATATGGCTTATTGTTGTTATTTCTCATGTGTGAGATGGTCTCTAATTTCCCAATTAAATTGCATATGCATTATCTCTTTATTTGGCTCCAAATTGAAATAATTTCCAACATTGTTTATTGATGGTTTATTCCTAGCTACGCATATAAGCGTTGCAGCAATCCAAATCTGTATGTTGCTACGAACTATAGAAGTCATTCGTCCGCGATTGGTACAAACACATATAAGCGTTGACATAGCCCATTAATATCCGTTGCAACTTTGCAACGGTTATTTGTAGGTGTTACCAACGCATATATAAGTGTTGCAACAAACCCTTGCAACACCACTTCTGGCAACGCATAATAAATGTGTTGGTATAGACCCCACCAACGCATATATGGACTTTTAGCAACGCATATATGCGTTGCAAAAGGGGGGGTCATCTTGTAGTGTAGGAGTAGATCTAGATCATCCTCTTGTATGATATGTAGGAGCAGATCTAGATCATCCTCTTGGTTAGAACTCCTTGAGTAAGAACTAATTTAGATTTTAGGGTTTTGAGTGTTCTTGAGATCTAGATTTTGTTTGCTTTTAATTAGTGAATCTGAGCCAAAGAACCTTATGATTTTTTATTAGTTTATGCTCAATATACCTTAAATAAGTCTCATACAAAATTTGGGGATGTTTGGATGAGATTGAACAAGTTCTTGAGTTTTGAGTTTTTGACCCGAGTGATTTTTATGTCTGGGAATAAGGGTTAGGTCAGACCGGCATTGAGCCTAGTTGGACCGATGGAGCGGCCAGACCGGCTTTGTCCCAACGGTCTGACCACCTGGGCCCGGTCAGACCAATCGTAAGCCTACGGTCAGACCAGCCCGGTGTCAACTTTGGATCGTTTTGTACTTCGATTATTTTCTTAACTATTTGGCTTTTGTTTAATGGTTGTTTCTATTGTATATATGAGCTTATTAACTCTTTCTAGCTATTGAAGTGAAGAGGCCTTTGTATTTAATGGGGTTTATTTTATTGAAGTTGAAAAGAGGCAAATGACTTTCACCCTCTGATCACCACACATTTTATTGAACAACGTAATTGTACACGGTAACTGCATTCTACTACTAGGTAGGAAGCTGTTGCTAGATGTACAGTACTAGTAGGTAGAACTCAGACTCCTGCTTCCTGCTCGATCTGTAGCCTCATCTCTCGGTTGAACCGCGTGATGAACTCCTCCACCCTCCTGTTCAGCTCCTCGTCGCTCAGCTGCCAGTACTCGCGCTCCTCCGCCGGCCTCCTCCCCTCCGTCGCCGACCGCCGGAGCTTCCCTTCCCTCGCGACAACGATGCTCATATCTTGCAGTAAATCATCGCCAGGTGTTACACGAGGATCTGATATTGGGCACTGATCCTCTTCTTCCTCCTCCACCAGGCTCTTGCTTGTGACTAGCCTTGGGCGCCACGGCTCTGTCTCGGCAAATGCATAGTCGTAGTTGATGATCGCAAGCTCGTCGGCGACGTCGTCACCGTCCTCCACCAGTAACTCGTTCGGCTTGCTTGCTACTTCTTCTTCTTCGTCTTCTTCTTCTTCTTCACCTTTCGCAATCATTGCATAGTTCTTGTTGGTGGTTGCCTCGATCGCTACTTCTTCTTCTTCTTTAGATCTCACAACCAATGCGTAGTTCACGTCGGTGCTTGGTTTGCTTGTTGCATCTTCGTCTTTTTCTTCAACTTTGATCAAAGGCAACGGATGGCCCTCCATGTCGGTGTTCGTTGTCTTGCAGCTTGTTACTCCATCCTTTTGCAGCCGTTCATCACCTCTCACAACATCGGAGACATTCACCGCCGTTGGCTCGCCGAAGGAAGCCATCAATGGCACCGCCGGCGAATGCGCATCAGGGCTGTCCTCTTCGACGGCCACCGGCGACGTATCACCGGGGAGGTAGGAGGAGGGGTCGTCGTCGCCGCCGCCGCCGCCGCCGCCGGAGGCCGTGGAGTTGGACCTGAAGAAGAGCATGCCGGAGTCGGCGGCGATGATGACGATGATGGAGTTGGACATGAGGAACCAGAAGGTGGTGTCCCTGGCGAGCGTGGACGGCGGGAGGCGCAGCAGCGACACGTAGAGGATCGGCAGGGAGATCACCAGCGCCGAGATGGAGACCTTGGTGATGACCTGCGGCTGCGGCGGCCGCAGGCTCAGCACGGGCAGCATATCACTAGCAAGCTAGTGACTAATTACTATGACTCGAGCTTATATGTCTTGCTGTTGTAGCTAGCTAGGCTTGTGCTTAACTCGTGTGGTGTTCGTGACCGGTGTTGCATCTGCCCCTTTATAGTAGTTGCCTGTGAGCAGGTTGTAGTGCAATTGTGATTGGGGTGTGTGTGAGTGGTTGCGTTTGTCGCGTGCGGGGTTTAATGATCGGTGTATGTGTCTGGACTCCAGAGAGTGCTACTACTCCTACTACGTTGCGGCGGTGTCACGGTGTGGCCGGTTCTGCGTGGAGGCAGAGGGCATGCAGCAGCGCTAGGGCAGAGGCGCGCCGTTCTGGTGAAAGATCAGCTATCGCGCGCGTGTGCAGCGGTGGGTGGGCGCATCGCATGCGTTGGATTGGACGGCGGGCAAAGGCCACCACGCGCGCCCCGCCGCTGCCGCAACAAAATTAAGCTGCCGCAGCAAAACATGCAGGGAGAATAAGACGTGGGGCTGACGTGCTGAGCGCATGAGAGAAGTGTCGATCTCTTCCTACTCTGGAGGAATTTAGATGGAACGATTCACTGCCCTCCCGTTAATTTTACGATCAAATGCCATGGCAAAGAGAACTATCCAATTATAGGTTTGCTATTTGTGTGTTGCCTAATTTTTTTAACTCTTAAGTCGGTTTTTTTTGGTCTTTCAGTTAGTTTGGAGATATGTGTGTACGAGGCCATTTTGATCCAATTGTTTGAAAATGTGACTTATGCCTACGAAAGCGCAGGTCACCATAGAAACAGACGTTGACATCGGTTATGTAGACAGAGTTAGAGGAGAGGCATGGGAAATGTCTGACGAAGAATCAGGAGACATACAAGAGTACATGGTAATTTGCATCAAATGATTTTGCACTGTTGAGTTAAAAATAAAATGAATCAATCGCACCATGATTGTGTTAGTAAGTAGTGCCTCGTCAACTCTAGTTAGTACTTCCAAGTACTATAATGATGACGCATGAGGACCAATCTCCGTAGTCCATCTGACCCTGCAGTAATTAAATGGAAGCCACCTAGTCATAATCACAATTAATTAGTCCTGGTTCAGAACAACTGCGGCCGTTCAATGACGATCACCAATCAAGCCCTTGTACGGTTTCAATCAATCGGCCACACTGATGGTGCTCAAGGGCAGCACCTGGCGCAACAACAGAAGCATTCTTTTTCCTCCCCTGAATTTTGAAGGCAATTGAAAGGACCAGACTTGACTCTGCAACCTGCCTAAGAATGTTTATGTCACACTGATTGCTAGCCAGCTCAACGACTCGTCCAAGTCCACAAAAAAAAAACAGAAACTCAAGGCTCGAATTCAGTTATTCGTAGTATATATACATGCATGGCATCAGAATATTTTCCTTGTTGCGTTTGTATGTTTCGTCTTTGATGGAACGGACACATCTCGTCATGTAATCAAGTTTCCACCAATAATTGGGCAAATATCACAATATAACGTGTGAATCATGAGTTCATGACCGCGTGTTTGATCCTATATGTCTAGCTAATATGTGCAACCTCCAGCACGCCTAAGCCTATGATTGCTTTATATATATGAAAAATGCATCAATGATTTCTTGTTCTTATTTTGTCGGATCATTATAATTTATAACCATCCCTTTTTCGATAATTTCTAAAAAAAAAACTCATCTTCCAGCACGTACGTATAACGGTGTAAGCTCCGCATGGCAAATGAAGCCACGAATTTATCCTTGTGACTTTATTTCTCACAGGCGTCGCAAAAAAGTTAATTGCAATTGATCGTTCTCGCGTCAAAGCTAGCTAGATAAGCTTTGCAAATGAGATGACCAACTCTATACATGGATTAGTACTAATCCATCTCATTATAGATCACTGGAAGGTAGATCTGCAATTATTACATCCTGGTTAATTTCCTCATTACAACTAGCGAGCTGCTCGCTGTTAATTACCACCGCACAGCTATTTACACTGTCATCATTACAGTCTGATGACCACCGAGGAGTTTGCCACCGGTTACGAAATCTTAATTCCGAAGGTAGCTAGTTGTACTAGTAGCATCAGAAAATGACAGGGGGCAAAGAAAACAAAAGAAAGGAGATATATTTCGACGCTTTAAAAAAAAAAAGAAATGCTAAAGTCTAGATCAAATGAGGAGCTCACTAATTTGCATTCACCGAACTCTTCAGAAAAAAAAGTACTGAAAAAGAGAGAGAAAACGTTGCCTCTTCAGTTCAATCGGTTCAAATCTGCAGCTACAGTACTCTAGCGAATGTACTGTGGAGTGCAATACTATATGATGAACAGATAAACTCAGATGAACAGAATAACATCAAGACTTGATTGGCAACAGTAATGCTGCCATACCCGGCCCAGCTCAGTCGATCAGTACTTATCCTTACTTCAGCCATGTGACAAAGGACAAAGTTAACTTCCACTGTCTGATCTGACCGATAAGCACGATTTATCTTTCCAGAAAGCAATCAACTACACCAGTAATTTGCAAAGTTGCGATTTGTCCCGGCTAGCTTAGCCCCTTGCATGCTTATGTAGCCCAGCTGCCCGGACACGTGTACATGTGGCTTCACTGGGTGTCGTCCATGTGTGTTTGCCTCATCTTGTGCGTCTTGGCGGTGGTTTCCTAGCTTGGCTTAATGCGGGGGGACCGGGGGTTTGGGGTCAAAAGATGTTACGATGCTCTCATGATTATGTTTTAAGCTAACTCATGGCGCCCATGTAATCGTTTGCGTCATCATGCGCAATCAGATCAACTACTTGCTTCTTTTTTTGCTACTGTATTTGCTTATGTTAAGTACATGCAGTGATGTAGCGAGTGTGTACTCGGACGGTTAGAACATATATCGTGGACTCAATTTACAGCTCTTCTTCTCTCTTTTTTATGTGTGTGTGTTTGTAATGGGTCTGGTAAACCTGTAGTGCCATACAATGGCTTTGTTTTTGTTTTTATTTACGAGAGATTGTTTACTATATATATATATATATATATATATATATATATATATATATATATATATATATATATATATATATATATATATATATATATATATATATATATATATATATATATATATATATATATATATATATATATATATATATATATATATATATGCAATGGCTTAATTGACTTTGATGGCAAGAAATAGCACCAGCGGCATCCGAACCCACTGAAGTTCTAGACCCCAAATTACACTGGTTGTTTTGATTTTATTTTTAGTTCAAGGAAGGTCGCCTGATCCATTATGTCTGAAAATCGTAGCCTCACAACGTTTCAACCATCGCCTCCCTTTCGCCGTCTCACGGCAACCTGGCGACGGGCAGGCAGAGTTCGCAGCAATGCGGAACATGAACGTACGAGGCCAATACATCTGCACTGCGTGTTTGATTGTGAACAAAGCAAGAGCATGCATGTCTCATGGTCAGGGCAGGGCTCAGCAACAAAAAAAAAACTGAGCCCAATGCACTGGCTATGATGACACTCGATCATGCATGCAACTGTAGCACATGACATAGTTGAGAGAGAGGGGTGTGTGCTGTGACATGGCTAATTCATGGCAATTCGGCCCAGCCCAATCCTAATCAAACGTACTAGGGCCGTCCACTTGTAAGCCCAAGCTAGGCCCAACCTGCGCACGCGTATCAGTTGGTTAATCAAACTGTTGCCGTTGATTGATGACGTGACTTAGCGTTACACGTGTCATCAACCTAGGTAGCTATTACTAATAAAATACTCTCGGGTCTCGACCTAAGCATCTTGTGGGCCTGGTTAGAGCCTACCCAGGTTGTCTTAAGAGTTAGAGCCTGAAATGTCAAGGCTGTGATGGGCCTCCGTACAAGCTCTGGCGACGAGCCGCCCAACAAACAATACGGAAGAATCAAACAAGCCAGGGCGAAACAGAAATAGTGAAATACTCCACAGTTGAACGAAGCATAGACCCCTTCAAAACACAAAAGGAAAGGAAAGGAACGGAACGAGGCGTAGACAGTAAGACAAGATCTCCTAAGTTCATATTTCCCGTAGCAACATGTCCTTTATCGGGCCTCTTCTCTTTAATATACAAAAACTATTTTTCGGTTTTTTAAATAACTAACTTTTAAACGAAATATCTTTTTAAAATGAGATCTATAAGTTGATTATAGTATATATTGTAGTGACTTCATTTATATCGACTAAAACCGCACAAGAATTTCTATTACTCCGTACCCCCTCTCATGAATAGTCTAAAAGTTATAAACCGAAGTAAAAAAGAACAGACGATCTACTACTCCACTTGCAAGCTGCATATAGCTGCAGGAACACCAGTAACACCACCCAGGCCATTGTGTCACGCTGCATGGTCGCACTCCATTGACACACACACAGTTTGTGGGTGTGTTCGTGAGAAAGAGTAGAGGCATGTAAAGTACAGGAGGAGGTAAGTTTTTCAGCTCATTGACATATAAGCGGAGATCAAGCTAGCAAATTTTTCTTCATTTGTAGCTCCCCTCCCAACTTACATATGGGTCTCACAAGGCCATCTTCTTTTCGGCTTCTAAAAACCATTTTTCTACAGTAAAGTGCTTTATACAGTAACTAGCTCTTAAATAGAGCGTTTTTAAGGCGGTGTCTACAAGTCAATTGTAGTACACACTATACCGATTTCATTTATATCGACCAAAATTGCATGCAAGTCTCTATCTCTCTGTACTCTCTCTTACGAACAACCAAAAACCGCAGCTAAAAGCTATAAGCCGCAGTCAAAAAGAATGCACCATATATTAAAGTAAATAGAAAATGTAATCTAACCGCATCCGTTCTCTACACACTCACATGTTCCCACTCAAACCTGACCTCCCCAAATAGGTGGCATTGCACGGCACAACACGGTCCCATTAGACACGACCCGTTTAGCCCAGGCACGGTCCAAAGCATGTCATGCTGGGCCGGCACACGGCCCATTTAGCCCAACGGGCCACAAAGGCCTGGCGCGCCCATCTGGCTCGGCTAGCCCATTCAGGTCGAAAAAATTTGAAAAAAACTTAATTGTAAAAAAATATGTAGAATTCGAAAAGGACATAATAAACTATAGAAATTACAAAAAAAAAGACACATTAAATTATAGAAATTATAGAAAAACATAATAAATTGTAGAAATATAATAATGAGCTTTATTGATGTTAAAATGGCTATCTCGTTAAAATTTTTGCCAAGTAAAAACTCAACTCGAGAAAACCTTGGCTAAAAAGAGTACAGCATGTAGCTCATCATTACATGAAAAAAAACCATAAAAAGCACATTTTGATATTTCACGACGAAGCTGTTATCACGGTGGACTCTAATTTGATATTTCATGCTTTTCATATGGCACCTCCCAGTAAAGTTTTTACATGACATTTTTAGCCAAATTTGATATGTTTATAACCAAATTATTTGTAATATATCTAGCATTAGTTAGAAATAGTGGCAAAATGGTATCAACGATCAATGATTACGTGATAAACTAGAAAAAAGGGCATAAATATTAATGTAAAGTTGTGTCTATTTGTTAAACTTCATTATGACATAGGATATTCGCAACCAATCGAATTGAGTAGGTATTAGGGTTAAATCTTTTGAATTGAGAAATTTTTTGTCATGTAGCAAAACGGACAAAACCCCAAAATTTTGCTCATTTCGTTCAAAATTTTGGATGAAAATTTCAAATATCATTTGAATTTTGACAAAATTTGGATAAATTTTGAATGAGGACAAATTTGGCCAAAATTTAACTGAATATCTTTCTTTCGTTGGGTAACGAAATGACCAAAATTTCAGCGAAATGTTTAATCGTGGACTAGGTATTTGATTCGTATTCGTATTAGAGTATATTCAAATGTATATTTGTTTAAACAAATATGAATGTGGATATAAAAAACTACTATTCAATTCCTATTTGGTCCGGTGACACACCCGCTTTTACATCGGGCCGAGGTGCGCGTCACGTTGCTATTGGAAACATGAAACCGACCCGCCATCGTCGTGTCTCTTGCCATGTGCGCTAATTAATTTCACTGCCATGCATGAAGCGAGCGAGGGAGGGCGTGCAGTAGGAATTTTTTTTATTTGGTTCTATTGTGCCACCTTAATTTTGAAAGGAGTCCCATATGGCACGAATTTACAAATCTAACCCTCTTGCCGAGCACAGAAGAACTAGCGGCCAACACGTGGCTCCTACCGTGCCACCCGTGGCAACATCCAGCCACCATGGCACCGGAGGAGGTTGGCCTGGCGCGGCAGGTGGCAGAACTTACAAAGATTCCACACCACTTGACCGCGGCAAGGACCTAGAATGGTCTCATGCTCTAGTTCCGTGGCAGAAGTGCTGCATGGCAGGCACGTCGGCGCACCTCAACGGAGCCCCGCCCTGTCATCTATACCGTGAGTTTTCAAATCTTTGTTTTTCCTAATTATTTCTTTCAAATGTCTTTTCTCAATGTTTTATTTGCAAATGTACTGGGGGCATGGTATTACGCCTCCCTAACGTGGCACCTTTTCTGCTCCCTGCCATGATGGGGTGATGTGGCACCTTCATGGGCCCCGCCACCTGTCGCCCCTGCCAAGATGTTCCGCGCTGGGGTTGTTGTCGTGGTGGGATGAATGTGCTGTGGTAGAAGACTCATGTCATACACTGGTTTTTTTTCGTGGTTGGTTAGAAGGCTAAATTTGTAAATTTGTGACGCATACAACTATTTTTTTAGAAGTGCGATGGCCCAATAGAGCTAAAAAAAAATCCGCATGCAGGGGAGGGGCAGGCGAAGCGCACGAGGAGGCAGGCAGGTCATCAGCTCGGATCGCGCTGCCAGGCGTGGCCCGCGCGCGCGTGTTTGGCTTTGGCCGCTGCGACGGCGCCAGAATTAGTCGGAGCAGCGTACTGCCGCACTGGACTGTCACTGGTCACTACGCCCACTAGTACTGCAGCGCTGTGACTAGTGTTGGGCCTGCCCTCTTCCCCGTCCACCTTTTCATGCATGCACAGTCACATCTTTGACCATAGTCGTCGACGAGAGAGAGAGGGGTAGGCTTGTACATGCATGTGCATGTGGTACTGACTAATTACTGAAGCGCCACAGTTTATGTGTTGTTCTGGAAGAGACTGGGCCCTATTCTTTTAATATGGTTTATGATTTTTGGCTATAATTTTTGTATTTTAGGTTGTTTGTGTGAAAGATTATATAGTAATAGAAACTCACATGTGATTTTTGTCGATATAAATAAAATCGGTATAATATGTACTACAATTAACTTAGTAGACTCCATTTTAAAAAGACACTATGTTTAAAACCTAATTATTGTAAAAAAAGTTAAAAGCAGAAGCAAAAATCTGAAAAAGAACATGGCCTGGAGCACTGCACTAGGACGCGGATTTCTTGTTTTATTTATTTCTTTTCCTGTTTTCTCCCAGTGGCAATACTCTATTTGATTTGATCGTTTGCTTATGTACTCGTAACCTTCGAATAAGTACTCTAATGATGGTTACGACCACGCTGTATAAGTTATGACCACATTGCGTACTCGTAGCAACCATGTTTTCTAACTCGTAATGACCACGTTTAAATTTAATCATGAACAACTATAAAGAAATAGAACTATAAAGAATTCATAGCCATTAGATCTCTAATTCAATGGCCTAAATCTAGATGATAGTTAAGGAAGAAAATATCCCGATGATGTTTAATAAAACCCAATAAATATTGCCAACTGGAAAGAAACACAGGAAAGAGAAGCCGCGTCCTCTGCACCAGGGCTAGCTGCCTGCAGCACGACTCAGGACAACCAGTACTGCACCTGTGCATGTTGTATAACCCAATCACGCACGAGCATCCCCGTGCTGCGGAGCGTCCGCAATTCCGCGTCGATCACCATGTACACATTGTGTAATGGCAACTCAAACAAGGGCATGCAACGTAAGATATTCTCTGTCTCCCCCCTCCCTCTCTCTTAAAGAAACATACGTAAGACACTACTAGGCTGTACGTACACTAGCTACTACTATATGTTACGCTCGTAAGATGTACAACTCAAATATACAAGTTGACGCGTGAGAGAGATAACGCATGGTATATAGAGCCATGGACTTGGACGGCAGATCGATTGATCCCTATCTGCCCTTGCGTGCATTTGTGTATGCGGTACCGTATTTATCTCTCAGAACGGTAGAACCCATTTGGGAGGGTTTGCCTCGATCTCCCACCAGAGTTTGCTGGGAGGCGGCGGAGCTTAAACTTTTATAGGCCTGTTTGAATTCACCCAAATTTTAAGAATTTAGCTTTTGGAAACTGGGTGGGATCCAAATAGGCCAGTTTTTTGGGCAGTTTTTAAAATCTACCTACCCAGATTCTTAAAAACCAAGAAGCTGTTGATACCTAGCTTTTGCCAGTTTTTTTTGCACAAATACCCATTTACCCTCATAAATGAAACCAGCTGCATCCATGGCGGTGGGTATAATAGTCTATTAGCACCAATCATAAATGAAACTAGCTTTTAAAAACTAGGGGATCCAAACACCCCACCAGTTTTTGCTTAGAAACCGGCTTTTAAAAACTAGAAGTAATAGCTGGTTTTTAATAATCTGAAACTGATCCAAACATGCCCTATAACGTTTAGCTTGGGACGCAGTAATTTCATGGGAACTTTCAAAAAAAAAAGATCGTACCATTTCCCGTTCCAAATGGGTCTTAAAAGAAGAGACCACATATAGGTGCCACTCGGTTGGACTGAAATAAGCTGGTTTATGGCTGAAATTGCACTATAACTGGCTGAAATTACACTACAATTGATGGTGGCTTATTTGATGTAACTAAATTTTTAAAAAAATTTAAAAATAGAAAAAATATTATCCCATCACAAACAACGCAAACGAATACGAGAAAAAAGAACCGGCCAAAAAGCTCAAAAAAGCTAAAAAGCCAGAAAAGACGAAATCTAGAAATAGTGAAAAATAAGCCATAAGCTCAAACCAAAATGAGCGGAGCCATAAGCTAACTTCAGGTGATTTGAACCGAGCTTTAGCTCTCAAGCAGGGCTTTTCATTCTCTTCATCTTTTGTTGTAAACTTCTCACTGGAGGATGCATATAGAAAGTCACAAAGGACGGGAACTAGGGCCAGGCTAGGGGTTGTAGCCCAAGTTCTGACCCAATTAATTCCCTAGCATTTTACTGTTAATAAGGCCCACAGACATGTAACACCGTCGACTTAGCCCCCCTAGCGCATCCTCCCTCTAGAGTCCAGATTCCGGTCGTGTTCTCCTTCCATTCTCCCAACAACCCAACCCTAGCTGGCTAGCTCGCGACGCGCCTTGCCTAATCCCGTCGTCCCCAACCACCAGCCTATCGGAATCCCAGAACTCCGTCTCTGTCTCCGGCCTCCGCCTCCTAGCTCCTGCTCCGACAACGCCCTCCGCCGCTTTCGGTGCTCCGCCCCCCGCAGCCCTGCTCCAGCAATGGTGCAACGCCCTCCGCCATCCAACCGCTTTTTAATAGTGTACCACTACGACATCGCAGTAGCCTCTGGTAAGTTCCTGAGTCTCTTTTATGCCCAGTGTGCGTTGATCTGTTTGCTTGCTTGCTGCTTGCACGTGAGGTGTTTGATGCAATGCCTCAAAAGAAAGGGTGTGAACTAGTGTTTGGTACTACTAGTCTTGATCTAGTTGTTGTGTGTACCATATGTTTATCGAAATGTTGCAACGAACATGAGTGATACAATTTCTACAGTAAGGGTTTTCGTGCTAATAAACTACGAGCTTGGGTAACAATTATAGTTATCTCCCTACCAATGTTCAGTTTGATACAAGCTCAAACATGATTTAAAATGCATTCCTTGCCTGGTTTTTCATATAAACATTCTAAGATTTAACATTTGTTCATCAGCTTTAAATAGCTATTTGTGATCTATGATGGATAAACAGAGGCATTTGTCTGAACTTTATGTGATTGTACTTAGACATTGTTGTACTCAAATTTACATCCCGAAGAAAGTTTAAGAAGAAACTGGCAGTATCCATTAGATGTGAAACCCCTCTTTGAAAGTCTCATATTGCTTACGAATGAGGCTGTTTGATATAACAATGATTAATGTCTAAGAAGATAGTTTGCACACTTCCCTTCTGTTGTTTGTTAGGAATGTTATTCTAATTGTTATATTTGTTCAAATCGTATTGTGATATACTCGTATCTATATGAATCGTCAAAACCGTATCGTGGATAGAGGTATTGTAGATTAGCCCACTGTTTGCTTCGTTTCTCAGGCCGCCACTGCATTGAGGACGTGCATAACAGGAAAAGTCCAAGGTCTTGTCTGCTGATTGACAGTTTGACCCTGTACCACTACCACTATGCATGCCTCCACCAAAGTGCGGAGACATGTCTACATACATAGGCGCCACAGTGCGCCCCTCTGGCTGGCGTTTGCACAATGTCTTTTCCCCCACTCACATTGAATAGAACTACTGACCTGAACCATCTGATCGATGGCCCCTGCGCATGAGTGCCGCTAGCTGTGCAAACACATGCAAGCTGAATCTACTGTCGCAGCACTGACAGGTTGCAATCTGGTCGCATCCATTTGGGGCCTCGCTCTCAGTCTCGGTGCCCATTATTCAGGGTTGAGTTGATCTGGGCCCTCTACACTTTGATCGGACTAAAATACACTAATGTCTAATGTGATGCACGTACTCCTTGTATCATCCTCTGCACGCATATCCTTGATCTTCGTTGTTATGTGAATTGTGATGCAGTGCACTCTGCATGCTTCTTGGTGAAATGTGTCAGTTAGGCTATGTTCACCATTTTTCATGATAAGTAAATGGGATAGACTATTGCACATGCAACTGAAATTTTTTTATCTTTCAGTCACCTAAAGTTACACTTTGAATCACCTGAAGTTGCACATATTTTTTTTTGGGCTGTAATTTTAGTTGATTAAGAGTGCAATTTCAGGTCACCTGAAGTTGCACTCTGAATCATCTAAAGTTGCAGCTGTTTTTTTAAGAGGGGCTACAATTTTAATTCATTAAGAATGCAATTTTAGATAACTGAAACATAAAAAAATTTCAGTCGTCTGTGCAACAGCAGTAAAAATAAATTTGCAACTTACTTTTCACCATGTGTACTATGAGAGAGAGATGAGTGTGTCAGTGTGTGTGCGTGTGTCTTGTCATAGCTCATAAAGCTAGAGCAGATGACCAATCTATTTCCTTGCATTATACCCCACTACGTACTACACCGATGGCTTCTTCCTATTCCTTGCTAGCAACCTCCCTGATCCTCTTCTTCCAAACCGTGGCCGTGGCCACCGCGCAGCTCGCCGGAGACGCACCTGCGCAGTTGCCGAGGTCGGAGCTGGCGGCCATCTTCCGGGTGATGGCGGACCTCCTCGGCGACCCGACGTGGCCTGAGCTCCACCCGCGGCCCTGCACCGACACGCCCTGGCCGGGCCTCCAGTGCGAGCTCGCCCCCGACGACGCTCGCCGTCTCCGCGCCACTCGCCTCCACTTCGGCCCCGACGTCGCCACCCCGCCGTGCAGACCCGGCGCCAGGCTTGCCGCCCCCGCGCTCCTCGGCCTCCCATACCTCAAGACCCTCTCCCTATTCGGCTGCTTCGTCGACGCCGCCGGCGACGGCCAGGCTGTCGAGCTGCCGCCAGTGCTCTTCACCAACGCTTCCTCCCTCGAGCAGCTCGTGCTCAAGTCCAACCCCGGTCTCACCGGTCCGATACCTCCGACCCTGAGCAACCTGAGGAGCTTACGAGTGCTTAGCCTGTCGCAGAACGGCTTCCACGGCGAGATCCCCAGGGAGCTCGGCGGCCTCGCCGCGTTGCAGCAGCTCGACCTCAGCTACAACAACCTTACCGGCGAGGTACGTACATACGCCCGTATAAACTTCGTTACACATGTGCATGCTGTGATGGTGACAATGACACGTATACGTACGTTTGTTTGGGCGCGCGGCAGATACCTGAGGAGATTGGAGGGATGGTGAGCCTGTCCATCCTGGACCTCAGTTGGAACAGCATCGACGGCGGCGTGCCGGCGGCGTTGGGGAACCTGAAGATGCTGCAGAAGGCCGACCTGAGCTACAACCGGCTTGCCGGCAGGGTGCCGCCGGAGGTGGGGTCGCTGCAGGAGCTGGTGTTCCTGGACCTGAGCCACAACGGGCTCGCGGGCCCGTTGCCAGCCTCGCTGGCCGGGCTGGCCAAGCTGCAGTACCTGCTCCTGCAGGACAACCCCATCGGCACGGCGGTGCCGACGGTGGTGGGGTCGCTGCGGCGGCTGCAGGTTCTGGGCCTGTCAGGGTGCAACCTCACCGGTCCGATCCCGCGGGGCGCGTTCGCGGCGCTGGGAAGCCTGACAGCGCTGTCGCTGGACCGGAACCGGCTGGACGGGCCGATCCCGGCGAGCCTCGCCGCTTTGCCGCACCTGGGGCAGCTCAACCTGAGCCAGAACCGGCTCGCCGGGGAGATCGCGCTGCCGAGCGAGTTCGTGGCGCGGCTAGGCAGGCGGTTCGACGTGCGGGGCAACGACAAGCTGTGCGTCGGCCGGGGAAGGTACGGCGGCCTGCAGGCGAGCTACCTGGGTGCACCGCCGTGCGTGGCGGGAGGCGGCCCGGGGAGCATCAAGGGAACGTCAGCGCCGGAGGAGGGCTCCGGCGGCGATCCGGCGACGGCCGGCCGTGGTTGCCGGGATTACGGGGTCATTGGAGTATTGGGGGGCTTGGCGTACCACCTTCTTGTACTGTTGTAGTGCTATGGACCTGTGGTATTCGTGCTGTGATGTAACTCCACCTCTTGGTGGTGCGTCTCTTCATATTCCAAGCAGTTTCTGCACTCTCGCTAAAGTCTCGAGAATAGGGATGAGACAGGAGGTAACACATTTATGGGAAAAAAAATTTAGTGAGGACCTCCGAGTTTTAGACATTTATAGCATTAATTATTCTAAAATATCAAATATAGTCTTCGAAGTGTAAATTTTTTATTTTTGACCCCTTAGAGCAGTCCCAATGGGACATTGATGGTGGTTTCTATCCCAATTAAATTTATTAACAGATCAGCATTTTGATGATGTGGCAATGTAATTAACAAAGAGAGAGAAGGAAAAATGAAGAAATCGTTTCTTCTACTAGAAACGACGTGTTCACTAGTATCGATGCTCGAAGAAATCGGTGAAATCGCGATGGGAAGACTTGATCGTTTCTATCTCGAGCGCGGATCCCCGTGACGTCGGCGCCTCCGCGCCCGCGCTTTTCCTTCTCCCTCCCGCTTTTCCTTCTCCTTCGCGCGCGCGCTTCTCCTCCTACTTCTCCCGCGCGCTTCTCCTCCTACTTCTCCGCCTCCTCCTACTCCTCCCATCGAAACCCTAGCCTCCAGCGCCGGCGGCGGCCGCTCGCCGGCTCCACCACCGCGCGCCGCCTCGCTCTCCCACGTCGCCACCGGCGCCTCGCCGTGTCGCCACCGCGCGCTGCCTCGCCCGCGTCGCCGACCGCGCGCGCGCGTCGCCCGCCCGCCCCGCGCGCCGCCTCTCGCCGCCCGCGTCGCCTCCGGCCCGCGCCGCGTCGCCGCCTCGGCCGCCGCCTCGGCGAGACCCCCCTCGGCGTCGCCGCGCTCGCCGAGGCTGGAGCTCGCGGCGCGCTCAGCTCGCCGAGCGCGCTCGGCTCGCCGCTGGGGCTCAGGTGCCTCGCGGCGATTGGAGGTATGACTAGTTGCACGACTGCTCATAGATTTGGAAATTTCGAGATATCACATGTTCTTTGATTTCAGTTTAGCAAGGATATATGCACGATTCTAGCATTGCAATGTATGTATCATTTTGCATTTCCATTGATTTACGTTGGTAATTAATAACATCCTCATGTGCATTGTTCTATTGTTGTCTTCAAACTAGTTATACGCTCTGTGGACTACAAATACTACGATTTTTTTCTATTTTTCAACTAATTTCGCCGATTTTTGGTTGATAATTGGTGGTATCGTTTATAGTTCAAATTTTATTTGAATTTTTCAGCCCAAATTTCTCCAAAAATCGATAACTAGCCTAACTGGACTTACAGCCTATGGTACAAAAATAAAAATCGGCAATGTACACTCGGTAAGATATTGATATGCTAAAACCCTAGCTAGAGAGAGCATTGCATCAAATATAGATTGGACGAAAACTATAGCAAAAATATGAAGTACGTGTTCACAGGAAATGTAAGGGTACATACAGTAAAGAAAATACAGATTACAAACTGGACTAATAATCTAGTAGTAGCATAGTTCCATAGACAGTTTGCATTTGCTCAAACGAAGTATTAAGTGTTCAGCAAACAATCTTGCTAGCTAAAAAAAAATACAGTAACACAAAGCAGTACAATAATCTTCTCAGATTTCTTCTTTGATACTCTTCCTCTCTATTTCAAAGTCTCCATGTATTCTTGAAGGCAAAAGATAGTTGAACTACTCAAATCCACAGGAGAAAATGAGCTTCAGAGTTGTGCAAGTGACTAGTCAAAAGTGAGCTTCAGAGCTTCAGAGTTGTGCTTCAGAGAGCCAAGATCCGTCCAATCAAAAGGTTCAGGTTGCTTGTGACTAGTTGCTTGAGATGGCTCAGGTTGGCATCCAAATTTCCCTTTTAGCCGCAAAATGGGGAGATATGACTAGTTGCTTGTGCTGCTGCCTGCAAAATTTCTCTTCGTAACTAGAAATGTATGTCTTTTTTGTTGCTACTGGAAAAGTGCAAGTGCATTATTCCGTTGTAGGCACAAGACTTGTTTCTTGGAGATATTCATGGTACACAAGTAGAAAGTTCTTTTAGTTTGAAGTTCACTTCACTCGGAAACACATTGTTTCAAATACCTGTGGAGGTTCTGGGCAGAAGGTAAAGACTGTTTATTGTTTAGCTAATGCTATGATAGAAAATGAGCAAATTATTGCGTGCGTCCATGCGCATAGTATCAGGTTGGATGCAAATTATGCATATTACAGTTTATGATTGAAAGGCACGATTTCACTAAAGTTTAGCAGATTTTTGGTGTTTATGTCCTATGTGTGCTCAACATGTAAATCTTTTTTGGGTATGATTGGTTCATGGTTGGGTGTGGGTTCTGAGGGGTGTGCCTATTTGAGTGATATGTGTTGATTAAATTTCACTTTATATGGCCACATGAAAGCTACATATATTCTTGCCACAATTGAGCACATCTCTCTTAAAGAGCATGCAAGAGATAATTAAATTTTTATCTACATAGAAACTACATTAGAAACCATGCATTGGAAGGGGTTGGGTCTAAAAGACAATTTATTGCTCTCTCTCTCCTTAAGAAACTACTACTAGACACTATCCATTGGGACTGCCCTTATGCGACCGCAGGATTTTAAGGTGATAACACGTGTTAGTCATGTAGCTTAATTGTGTGGTCGGGACCGTACGATTAAACTGTGATTAAACTGTAACATGCAATGGTGTGGTCTACGAGTGTCTCCCGGAATTCATGCGCTCGTGGACCGCACCGCTACATGCTACAGTTTAATGGTATGGTCCCTGACCGCACGATTAAGTTATAGTGCTAGTCGTGCAGTCCGGAATCACACGACTAACACGTGTTGCTACCCTGTAGTCCCGCGGTCATATAGGGGTCTAAAAGTAGAATTTTTTCGCTTCAAAGGCTATATTTTGTGTGTTTAGGATAAACAGTGCTATAAATGTCTGAACTTCAGGACCTCTGTGATCTGTTGTTCATGCAAAGCTGATCTAAGCGAATGGACGGTGAATGAGAAGGGTCTCATCCAGAGAATTCTTTTCCCACATATATTATATATTCTTTTTACCTCTCGCTTCTCTCCATCCACGTATCTTTTTTACTTTTTCAATGCTTATTTTTTCTTTTTAAAACTATTTTATTAGTTAGCATTAATTTATTTTAGATAAAAATTATTAACTATAGTAAAAAATATTAGTCACACAACCAATATGAATAGGCTCGTACGATTCCATGACAAAATAGGCTATCGGAATTCGTGGACATGGTGTGTACGTGTTTCCTTGATCCGTATAGTAGATATTTGATAGAGGAGATGGACGCAGCACTATTCGTAGTTTAGTAATACATTTTAAGTAACTGGTAGGACAGGACAGAAGAAAGTTTATTATATAATAAAATTATGACATGTGGTTAAAAGGTATAATAAAAATTAGAAAACCAAGAAAGTCTTAAAAAATAGAAACATACCTTTATTTGGTGGACCCTAATTATAGGAAACTGCTAACATACTATATCGTCGAAATCATTTACAACGATATAGGCACATTCTACTTGGTTTCAGCAGGCTTCATCCATGTTTCGTAGGTTTTATCAGTTTCGAAAGAGTTAAAAAGGTTTCATAAGGCTTCAGCACATTTCGACAAATTTCAATGGATTTCAAATCTGAAACTTCGTGCAATTTCAAATCCAAAACTTCCGAATTTTTTCTATTTTAGCCATTTTTTGAAAAATATTCACATTTAGACCCATCGTAGTTTTAGTTCTGTTTTAGACCCAGAGGTCAGCGCCGTAGTCCATGGCGCCGAGGTCGCAGGCCCGCTCCAGCGTGCCGGCCTGCGTGGCGCCCACGTGGCGGCACCTCCGCGCCGTGGATCGTGGCACCAAGCTTGGCGCCAAGAGTAGTGGCGCCGAGCTCGGCATCGTGACTGGTGGCGCCGAGGTGTGAAACATTGAGAAATTAGATAGGCGCCGTGACTGGTGGCGCTCCAGCTCGGCGCCTTCAAAATAATCCTTAGCTTTCGGAAACATTCAGAAAATTGATCAACTGTGTGAAACACAATTTTCTATTAATTTTTTGATGTTGTCGTATTCAATATGAAAATTTCGGGTGCTAGTATGGTAATAATGTTTGTAACTTTTTTCCTAAGCAGGGAACTCCGATGGTCAAACACTAATTGTTAGAGAAGGGGATAATGGTGTTGCTTATTCATGGAATTCAAAAGAACTAAAATGGGATAAGGTAAGAACCTATGTGCCTTAGACTTTTCCATTATATTTTTCTTAAGTAATTATGTTGCTATCTCAAATCACATGGTATAATCTGCGAAGTTGAGGATATAGTTTAATGTCTTGTTGTTATTTTGCAGACATTTATATGCTTGAAAATGTGAATTTTTCATGTAATGATTTACAATTTTGAACTGAGTAGTCATGATTTCCATGTTCTTTTCTATATGCAAACTAATCCATTCGACCTGTTTGAGACATTCTTTGGAGCAAGCATGGGTGGGCAACATTATGCACTCTATTAAATTGTAGTTTTGTGAAGCACCGATACGCAATACCGTCATACCGGTAGTCTCAAGTGCAGTCGATACAGCTAGGCCTTTAATCGAAATTGGATACTAGATAGTAACTAATAAGTACCTAGTCACTAACTAAATGCTTATTTAGAAAATATACAAAATCCGAATAAAAAAAGGCTTAGTTCTTTCACAAACCAACTTATTCGACAGATTGTTGGGAAGTGGCGTAGCCTAGGGCCAAGGCGGCGCGACGTGCCAGGGAGGGCGCCCGGAGGGATGGTGGAGGGGGCGACGGTGAGGAGGCTGGGAATGGTCAATAAGAGCACGCCTTGAAGTCACAACATCTTCGTCATCGTTACGTAGCAGAGATTCTATGGCTTTGATTAAATTATGCTTAAATTATAAAATCATGAAATACAGGTTTATCTTTGTGGAAAACCATTCTTCTACCCTGTCCAAGTGTCCTGTTCTAGTGTCTAAGAACATGGCCTTTATGCATCAATAGCATGACGAGCATCTACCATTCTCAGTCTAAAATTTACTCACAAGCTCAACATTTGCAGGGTTGTCAAATCCAAAAACAAGTAGTAAAACCCACCGAATCTAGCATTCTCCAATTATCACGGTGAAGCAATATGCAATCATATCAGAAAGACCACAAGTTCATAAATTCATAAATCAAATTACACTGAAGGAAAGAGGAGCACTTGATTATAGGGCGGGCGGCGCCGGGTGGGGATGGTGTAAGGGGCGCGTGAGGAGGCGGGCGGTCTTGGAGCCGGCGGCGGAGGCGCTTGAGGGCGGCGGCGTGGATGGGCGGCGGCGTGGATGGGGCGGCCGCGCGGGAGGCGGTGGGGCTCGACCGCCGGCGGGACGCGCAAGGGGCGGCGCGCGGGAGGCAGAGAGGAGAAATGAACGCGAATGAACGAAAAAGACAGAGGGAGAAAGGAGAAGGCCGCGGGCGGCCTGGTGGCCACCGCTCGGCACCAAGGTCCACGGCGCCAAGCTCGGCGCCATGACTAGTGGCGCCGAGGTGCTTGCCACGTCGGCGCCACGCAGGCCGCCACGCTGGTGCGGGCCTGGGACCTCGGTGCCGTGGGTCACGGCGCCGACCCCCTGGGTCCAAAAACAGAATTAAAACTATCAGGGGTCTAAATGTGAATATTTTTCAAAAAAGGGCTAAAATAGAAAAAGTTCGATTCAAAACTTGATTAAAAACGAGTTTTAGAAGAATTTCAATTGAGCTTCAAAAAAAGACAAACTTCAAAGTTTCAAAGCACCTTTCGTAAGTTTCATAGGTTTAAAAAAGAGTTTAAAATTGATTTTATAAGGTTTCAACATGTTTTTAGTAAATTCCAATAGATTTTAAATCTGAAACTACTAGTTTCATGTAGTTTCAAGTCTGAATCTTGACTAAAAATGTGTTTCAAATCTAAAAAGTGGTTAAAAAGAGTTTCAAAAGAATTTCAACTAAGTTTCAAAAAGACAACTTTTAAAGTTTCAGAGAGTTTCAAAAAGTTTCACACGAAAATTCATAAGTTCCATTAGATTTTTATAAAAAATCAAAATTCATAAAAGATTCAACACGTTTCATGGAAGTTTGATGCAAGTTTCAATATGTTTCAAGAAGTTTCATAAAATAGTTTCAAACAAGTTTCAAAAAGGTTTAACGGGCTTCAGCAAAAGTTTTAAACAATTAAACAAAATTCAAACAACTTTCAAGTATGTTCACAAGCGTACCTACCTGGGCTAGTTGCTGCGCTGTCGCGAGTGTAGCTGTTGCCTTCGACCACGAGCCGTGAGTCCGTATTGCCACCTTCGATCACGAAACGCAACTGCTCCTCTACCCACACCGCCTCCGCCTTTGGTGATGAGCCGCATTGCCTCATCTCCTCCGTAGACCGTATCTCGCAGTTGCTTCTCCAACCATGCTGCCTTCACCTCTGACAACAAATTGCGATGCCTACTCCCCTAGCCGTGATTGTGCCACCTCAACCCCTCCTCTGGCCACAACCATGGAGCCACCTGGGCTCCTCCTCTGACCGTTAGCCGTAGCTATGTAAGTTTAAACTTCATTAGGTTGGTTTTGGTGATAATGACAAATACAATTATGAAACTAATATGTTTATTAATTATGATATTACTTAGGCTCATTTGGATGACAAAGTGAAAAACATAAGAGGTATGCATCCAAGATCACATTTTTATCTTATTGCATTCATCGGATCCGAAATATAGAATGAACTTCACTAAATAAGTCAAACTTCAATATGTGCATATACTTTCACAATACATACTTGTATACACATATTTGGGGGAGCTCACTCTATGTTTTGTGGTTTCATTAGTATTGATCCATATTCCATTTTCACATATTAAAGATCTTTACTTTGAAATATATCTCTTGAGTATATATAACTTGTGTAGTATATATATATATATATATATATATATATATATATATATATATATATATATATATATATATATATATATATATATATATATACTTATAACCGGGTTGTCATCTAGTTCTTTCATTATATGTTAATGGTTGAATAATTATTAATAATAACCAGATAAGTAAGTTTTGCTATAAAACTAGTTTTAAACAGGAAGTACAAAATATGTGTTTGATTATCGTAGTTCTATAGTTCTGAAAAGGTGACAAGAACGTACTCACGCTGTCACGCAGCTATGCTTCTCTCTCATCTTTTGAAACTGGTTATTACATGCATAGAAGCGAGGGTTTCAGTCCGAAGTACCTCTATTTCAGGATTGGGCTTTTCCTTTTTGTTTTAGTTCAGGTTTAATCACTCATATTTTGAAACTGGTTGCAACTCGGGGGCCATCTAAGGGCATCCACGGTGTAGACAAAAGACTAGCATACGATTTTAATCGATATAAATAAAATTACTATAATGTATACTATAATCCAGTAATAGACTCTACGTTGAAAAGACATTTCGTTTAAAAGCTAGATACTGTAAAAAAACTGTTTACTATAGAAAAATATCTTTTAGAAGATAATTTGAACAAGACCAATTCAGAAGTTACCAGGGATGGCAACTAACAAGCTTGCCAAGAACACTAGCGTTAATTCATGAAATAGATGCCAAAAGGCCATCTAGGAGACCACGACCGTTCGGTAGTCGCTGAAGGCTGAAGCTCTGGAGCGTCTTGATCAACTTCTGAACGGTTGTGTTCAAACCAGTTTCATTTGGATCGCCGAAAGGCAACAGCAGTATCAAGAATGCCAAGGCTGGGCAACGCCATGCATCAAATAATGTACGTTGCAAATGAATATATGCATGCTAGTGTTCAGTGTAAGCCAAATGAGTACAGCAGTTAGCATTGAACCAAATTGCAGCAATCCGGGGTCAGGCTACAGTGGCCAGATGGTATTACTATTCCCAGATGTTCCAACATATTTGCGCATCCAAGTACAGGAATAGTAACAAGTGTCTGATCGTTCATCCAGCACATCAACCTGCAAATGACAATTATTGAGAGCTTGCATTTGGCATGGGTGAGACAACTGTCCTGCCCATACTGTTACTGCCAAAACAGCAATCCTTACTCTGGGTATTCGACACGTAACTTGATCATAAGTTACGTATTTGGACAAAAGGTGACCATGCAGCACAAGAGACAGGCATATTACAGAACTACAGCAACAAAAACCCTTTGCCGGGTACTATCTGAAGCCGTGTGACAATCATTGCTCAAAGTATTTCCATGATAGTTGGCAAGCACATTGATGGATAAGTTTTTAGGGTTTTTTTGTGTGTAACAATGAGAACATAGTTCAAAGGGCTGAAAAATGATACTAACCCATATGATAGCAATCAACAACTCAACATTTGAAGAGGACCAACACTTTTGGGTACCCTGCGAGGTGCCCGAGTGCATTCTTGATGGAGTTACATTAATATCAAAATAATAAAAATTAGGTGAACCATTTTTGGGTAAATAAAACGATAAGGTGAAAAAAAAGGGTTTGATGGTCGACAGCTCAAAACATAAGTACATGTTCAAGCGTGCCGTACTTAGGCAGCAACCGTTACCAAAAATGTTATCATACTGCAGTAGATCTATATCCACAACTGCTCCTTGCGGTACTCTCTCACAATGACAGGTACACTTGTAGGTGGAAGCTGCAACAGCAAGACAATCCCATCAATTCAAAGGATCTCAATAACAGACATGTCTTAAATATCACAAACCATTAAACAAAACTAGCATAAACATGACATGCATATGTCTAACTGCAGACGAAAATAGATTAGTTCAGGACATTAGAAGCATATAACAGATTTTCAGGCTAAATCAATGTGATGCAATATCCGATTTTGAAGGGGCAAAATTATAAAACAACAAAACCGGCTATAAAAACCAAAGAAGTAAATAAAGAAATAGATGGCAAATAAATGTTTTTTTGTCAAAAAACTTGCCCAAACAGCAGGAAGAACAAAAACATAGCATCAAAACTTGCCTAAACTTCTTCTCATCAGATTAGCTGGACACTACAAAAAAACAATCAGTTGACCTAGTTCAAAGCTCGTATCAAAATTGGAAAGCAAGTACAAATGATCCTGTTTCTACCTAGTTTCCAGCTGTTTCTCTAAAATCTGTACCATGAAGATCAAGTTTTCAATGCAGGTTCTCTTGCTTAACAAACCACTATGCAGACAGCTGTCGCGCAGCCTAAAATAATGGTTAACTTGATTAACACTTAACAATACAATGAACTCCCTCCCTAATAAGAAACAGTCAAAATGGAACAAACTATATACATGAGTTGAATAAATTCACTAACAAAAAAAAGCCCATTTGTTGTATTCCTAACAACCGAAATTCAACAACTAGATGCTTACATGGGGAAAAAATTGAAAGATATCCCATATGATAAATAAATTAGGACAAGGGCTACAATAACTGTGAGAATATCTTACCATTCCATAATCAGTTATGATCATCGACACATAATCAGGAGGAGTTGCATCGTACCTATCAGATGTGCAAAATTATTTACATGGAAGGCAATATTAATGGAACTAAGAAACTATTTTGTCTACGGAATTCAGGAACATACGTAAGATTTAGCAGTTGGAGATTTTCGTTGTCAGCCCAATTCTTCAGATGGCCTAAATCTGCCTTCCCAGGAACTTTGGAAATGACATCTGGATCACCTGAGTAAAAAAATTATGGTTATGCAGTTCTTATGCATTACCCAGATGTATACTTACAATGCATAATCAACAAAATATGCATACCAAGCTCATTAGCGCATATAGAATCAAGTTGCACCCTCTCATGAAATTTGTATGCCTCGCAGCAAACCAGAACAGGAATTCCAAATGCGTGTGCAACCATAGCCACAGATGCTGTCCCAACTCGGGAATAAACTGCTCCATTTGATAATATGGAGGAGGCACCCAAGAATACTCTCGTAACTTCATGCATGATGTATGAGATGGCATTTATATGTGTGTATGTGCAGTTGATGCCCTTTGCCACTAATCTACGCAGAAATCCTTGTCCCTCAAGCTTGGGACGAGAATCTACCACTATAACATGGAACTTCCTCCCAAGTTCATGAGCATAATACAAAATCATTTCAACAACTGATGATGACCCATATGTCAGCAAGACATCGTTGTCCCTGACTTTTGTAATGGCATGACCGACAATGACCTTATCTGCTACAACTATCTTTTCATTAATAAAACGATCAATATCAGACTGAAGACTGGCTTTGGCTTCCGACTCTGACAATGTAAGAGGTAGCTTGGCAATCCTGTTCTTCAAAAACCTAATAGCGTTGCCCATGCTAATCGAGAGGGGCCTGCACTCAATAAGAAATGATACATAACTACTGATTTTTGCGGTAAGATCTCTGTTGAGAGTTTTTTTTGGAGGTGTAGAGTAATCATTTATTGCCTCTCTGAATGCAAGAAGCATTGCTATACAGCGACCATTGCCACCAGATACCTCACCAGATAAATACTGGAGCCCAACCTGAAACACAATGAAGACCAGATGAGTCATTCAAACTTAACGAATATTGACAATAATTAGTTCAACTTATTCTTATTAGCTACTCCCTCTGTTTCACTATATTTGTTTACAGCCTACCATGCACACAAATCAAGGAAGTACTAAGTCTAAGAAATACTTAATGAGTAATGACCATACATACCCCCTATTAAATGACATACACAACCAATTATCCTCTTCCAAAGCATTTAAATAGGGGTAGAGAGTGGAAGAATTGCAATAACTATGCTCTAGATTCTCTCAGTGGACAAATATATTGAAACGGATACTCCCGAGGCCATGGACAAATATAGCGAAATGGAGGGAGTACTTTGTTTACTTCTCCAAATAACTAAACATCTAGGCATTCAATCAAAAGCAAATTGAGGTTGCAAGGCTGTTAACAAATTTTTCCTGGTCTACTTGGTATTTTAGAGGACCAGTCTAACACCCAGTAAGGAATTAGCAGGCATCACCATACAGCATTACATATTTGCAATGCCATAGCTCATATAAGAGTGCATGAAGTTGTAGTTGGTGACCGTAAATGGCTTCAGTGATCTCACACAACCTTTTGTATACCAAAAAGTAAGCAGGGGCTGTTGGGTTCGTGGCCAAACAAACTAAGGGTGACTAGTTTCAGGCAATGACCTTATGACCAAATAGCTCCAAAATTCCCCAGTTGTTCCTAATAGGGCATGGTACTTCAACATTTGTATAATAAAAACAGCAGAGGATTGTTCCATACATGCTCTACCATCTCATATTCTCACATATAATAGAAAATGTTTCAAAATTGATGGACGATGGTAACGCATAATGATGGAAATATGTAATGTAACAAAAGAACTAACACAATAATAGTTTGAGACAAAACAATAATGAGGGGGCAAAAATCAAAGGATAGCTCCAACTTATTGTATCTATGTCACAAAAGTGTCAATAGTTTTTACTTATATCTATGATAAATCAAATGCTGCACCTTAGTTTCCTACACTGCTACACCACCATCCTACTCCTCTAAATGCATGAAGATTTAATGTGGGATAAGCGACAAATCATCAAATGGTCCTACTTGAGACTGGGGAACAAAAGCTTTTATGTGGCACACAGATACAATTCTGGGTAGTGAATGTATAACAATTACCTTGTACACAGAAGGATGCATTGGTTCAAGTTGAAAGAATTTTGACTCGAGGTCAGGAAGCTGAGTGCCATGCACGTACTGAGGCAGATGCCTAAACAATTCAACTCTGTTTCGAGCTTCTGATTGGTTGACAATTGCACGTTTTTTCGCTTTCTCCACCCGATGAACATCATCAAACTGCATGCGGGGGTGAGGAACATCTTTCTTTCTATCTCTTTCTGCAAGACGTTCAGTAACCTTCTTCTCAGAAGCAACTGTACCCGCAGCTTGGGGCACATCTTTCTTCTGAGAAGTTTTTGCTAACTTGGGTTGCTTGGACATTGCAGCACTAGCCCCAGAAGCAGCACCTGCAGACTTTCCTGATAAACCTACAAGTCCAAAGTAGTGCGATCGTCATGCTTGGAAGCTGTGGCTACATTATACATGTGTAAGATCGTTATAAAAAATGTGAATCCAATAAAATAGAGCACTATTTTAAACTGATTTCATCAACCTTGTTCAAAGTTAAAAAGTTTTATTTGCACCTCATCAGACCCAAGCCCCAGAACACCCAAAAAGAAACAGTGGAAAGGGATGGGAAGGTTTCTATCATTTAAACATCACTACATAAAAAGCTGAAAACAAAATAATTACCTGCCTCCTTCGAGCAGCTTTAGCAGCACGTTGAGCCTCCTGAATAGCACGCCTCTCTGCTTTAGAAGTTTTCTGCTTTTGTGGAATGGACGCTGGAGCACCTTCATTCCGTATTTCAGCCAAACCTCCCTTGTTTGCTTCTGAAACAAATAAAACAAAAATCATGTGTAAATTATAAATAAAATGATCGAAATAATTATCTCAAGAACTTTAGCAGATGTTAAGATAAAATAAACATATAAAAAATAAGCTATAGTATGCACATATGATATCCACCCTATTTTTCCTTTTAGCAAGCAAGTTAAGTCTTGGTAAACAAAGTGGTCTTCTAAGTTCCTCCCACTCCGGAGCTAATTAACAATAGTAAGATGGAGAGAATAACAAGGTCTATTATAGTTCCTCACGACTCCAGTGGCTAGGTAAAATAATAGAAAGATGAAGAGAAGGGGGTACACACGAGGACATAATATGTGATCAATCCAGTCTATGGTGCACAACATCGAAAAGATGTACATACCTAAGATAATAGATCAGATAATGACTTTTCAATAGCCCCACTATTCTATTAATTTGACAACATATCACATATGATATACGGATATACCACCTTCATGATAGAACTCTTCGCAATGACTTAAATCCACACCATTTCATAAGCATTACAGTCTACAGCTGTTAAATTTTACTTATCATACCAGTTTTTAGAAGTATAACCCAATTTAACAAAGCCAAACTTCGGTAACAATTCGAAAGCCAATTACCTAACACATTAGCTAACCATACAAGTTGCTTCCAGTGTCAACAAATTTGCTGCTAGAGATCATAAAGAAGATATCACTAGCAAACAGGCTCACAAGTTGGTGCTTATATCCACCCCTCCATGTTACAGGCTTTGGTCACCTTCACATGATTAACCCAGACAACTCATAACAATGTAAATGTTCTGGAAATGGAAGAAATAATGGTAAACGAAGACAAGTAGAGAGAAGATAAGTAGAAGCAAGCTTAGGAAGGAACAAGATTTGGGCAGGACTGCAAGAAATATTCTCTCTAATTAACCATTGGTACATTGCAACAACTATTTAAACCACGTGATGCACAACTAAGAAGTAACAACCTGACGTGGCTTAGGAATAAAATCCACTCAACTTGCTAGTTCTACTAGCCAGCTATTTACTTACACTAGCAACCTGACATCTTAACTCCACATGCCACAACCACATCAAGCTAATATCCAACCTCTTCTACACAAACTGCATATACATTGGCCTCGACACTCCACGGCCTTACCTTTAGTCTTCAACAAAATAAAGGCATCACAATTCCACAACTTGCGGCTATGAAGTATGACATGATCATCAAGAGTAACAATGGATATGGTTTAATCCAATTAATCCAAATACAAGGTCACATTATATCATAATTTTGCCAAGAACCTTCCATCCAAGTAAGCATTTTCCCTATATCCCACTGTGATGAACCTTAGTTCATTGGGGGGTAAACACTACCAAGAGAGAGGTTGGACATAGTCGTTTGGTGGGATGAGAGATTCCACTATAGACTGAGATGATCAAATTTGGGGAAGAAACTAGATTAATTCATCTTCATTGCTTGATTCATAATGGATATATACTATCTCTTTTATAGAAATGACCCGACTTAACTCCTAAGAAATAATCTCTATCTATAGGGAAACATATCTCTAATAGATGAAATACATCTATAAGGAAGTAAACACATTTAATAAGGAAACTAACTATTCTTATCTCTTCTTCCCAACTATTAATGTACCCATGGGCCCAACATGAACAGTGCACGGCGCTACTGTAACTGTGGAACTGTTCGCATGTGAACATTTCACGGCACGGTAATTCCTGCACGCGACACCCACACCCAAATAAAGACCAGCTATTCACATCCAAATTTAAATCCAACAAAACAGTAACTTCCATTCCAATTTGACAAGCAGTGGAGTAGCCCCATTCAAATTAGATGCATTCAAGTCCTAGTCCTCCATTCTAGGGATATTCTTTAATAATTAATATGATATATACAGTTATTTAACAAGACTATCTTTAAAAGACCATAAGTAATGAATATTAGTAGCAATCCAGCAAGCATATGTATACTTTGCACAATGGAAAACAATACATGGAGAGCATGCAATGTCACTGAACTTTTTTAACTCATGTGCTTGCTTAGTTTAACATACTGGTGATAAAGTCATGGAACTCATCAGAAGTGCCTCTAGTTAGTCATTTTCATGATAAACAAAGTACCCTTTTGCATAGCTACAACACCTTGGCTGAATGAAAAAAAATTCAGGATAATAAGTTCTGACCATTCACTTGTTTTCTATTTCATCTAATAGAAATGTACCATCTAATGTATAGAATTTTTTCCACTAATAAAACGCATGATAAAACTAAAAAAATCAACTGTGTAGATGGCTACCTCACTGGACATTCAAAAGGTTCTACAATTTAAAGTTCCATGATAAAGTATGTCAAAATAAAAATCTATGGAAGAACTCGTTACTCGTGGTGTTCCCCTCATATGTACCAGATTGTACCATAGTCTTACCATGTTAGTCCTTATTGATTCTAACAGAGAGTAAAAAATAGAATGAAACTACAATTACTTATCCCTTAATAATTTATATAAGGAACATTTGACACATTTGAATTTCAAACAATGAAATAGTAAAAGGCTTGACATACAGCCATCTAATAGTGGTTCGATAAATTCTAATTCACATTTTTTTCTACAACCTTCATTTTCCAATGAACTCATCTAATGTCAATGTCCTAGAAATGAAGCGTGAATTGAGTTAGTACTTTTTGTTCATTTTATAAGCAGACTGTTAGTGTGAATTGCAACTGCCAACATACAGTATCCATCCCTGGCTGTTAGATGCCAGGACTGTTCCTTCACTCCATAGAAATGGCAGCCACAACAATTTACAGGACTGCGGGATAAAATTACTGCAATCGGATAGGGGAGGCATACCTAGCTCCGCGGCAGAAGGGGGCCGGGACCACGTGTCTTCCTCGCCGAGCTCGGACGCGGCGTCGAAGCGCGCTGAGGAAGGCAGGGGCGCCGAGGAGGCGAGAAGGGCGCCGGACGCCGCGGGAGAGGGGGAGCCGGGGGCGAGGAGGTCGGCGTGGCGCGGCAGCGGGATCATGACGGGGGAGAGCGAGCTCGGGGAGAGGTCCGACGCCGGCGGCGACCCGGCGGGAGCGTCCGGCTGCGGCTCCGGCGGCGCGGCGACGGCGGGGGGCTCAGACGGGGCCGAGGCGTCGGGGGTGACGAAGCCTACCTGGCGGATCTTGGGCTCGACGCCGCCCGACGACGACCGCGGCGGGCGGCGGAGATCCATCGCCGCCGCGGGGGAGTGGGTTGCTTCGCGGCGCGCGAGGGTTTGGGGTTTGGACACGGGCGAGCGAGACGGGTGTCGGGTGGGATGGGGAACTGGGGGCTGGGAACCAAACGTCGCAGCATCTCGGGGAGACCTCACCTAGACCGATTCGTCGGGGGTGGTCAGGCCAGTGACGTTGCGCGCGCGTGGGAGCCTTGGGCCGTTGGGCATTGGTGGCGCGGCCTGTGAAGGTTAGGCCCATTTCGACGGGGATGGGAGACGGCCCAACTACTTCTTCGAGGCCTACTTTATATTGCCGAGTCAAAGACGGCTCTGTTCACTTGGACTGGGTTGGTTCAGCCTAAGTTTCTATGGCGTCAAAAGTTGGGTGCACGTGTAATTCACTCTCCCTTCAAAAGTGGCGTCCTTTTAGCGTTAGGTGTGGATTTCGGTTTTTGTTTGAAATGAGGCTGCAACATTTATTAGTTTTTTCTGAAAAATTAAATTAAAGTAAAATATATAAAATAGGAAAAACGTCGTTATATCTCTATTGATAATACAAAGGAAAAAGAAAAGAGAAAAAAGCTACGTTAAGAAGCCAACGTGTTTCAAACGGCTTTTGGTCTCTGAAACCAGAAACTGTTTAAAACAGGGCCTTAGATCCATTTTACAGCTGATACATGTGGTGCACTATATTTGTTTTTAAAGTTGTTCTGGAAAAGTAGTTGTGGAAAATCTAGCAGTTTGTTTAGCAAATCAAATTAAAGATAAACAAATTATGTTCTCCAATGCCGTTCCTCTCACATTTTCACATATTTCTTCTGTGATTGAAACACAATAATATCTGTGTTTGCAACTTAGTTTAGAAATAACCAAACACTAGAATGCTTAAAGTGGTTCTAAAAACAAAGAATATGGTCAGGTTCTTTTGGGTTTAAAGTTAGCTTATATTTATACTGTCTATAGTAACTAGCTTTTAAACAGTGCATGTTTTTAAGGTAGGTTAATAGAGAAAAAATTGTAGTAAAAATTATACTAAATTTAGTTATACTAGCTAAAATCACATACAACTATTTTACTTTATGTACTGTCTCTCATGATCAGTCAGAATTTCAATGGAATGCTAAGCAACCTTATGGCATTGATATATAGACAACCTTTCTCAAATTTAAAAAGCTAATTAAAGACGACTCTTGTAAAAAAATACTAATTAAAGACGGGTACGTACTTGAGTAGTGGATTGTTCCGGATCGATGATCATGTTGGGACCCTAACGTGCAGTTGTGTGCCCTAGCTAGGATGATTTTTTTTGCTATAATTTATGACTAGCCTCATAGGCGCGGCGGCACGCCGCACCAGTCACTATGTGTACCGAAGTAAAAGAGGCAAAAATTCGTAGCTAAAGGAAAGCGTAGGGTTTTTTTTAAAAAGCGAGGGGCTTTTCGCAATAAAAGGAGACCAAAGAGATTTTTCGTAAAAATCAGGGGATGTTTTGAAAGAACCGAGGGCCTGTACGTAATTTTCGGAAACTGCGGATCGTTATCAACGAAAAATAAATATGCGCAGGATCTTTTTTGAAAAATCCAGGGACCTTTTCGCGAGGAAAAAGAACCTTTACATAATTTTCGGAAAATACAGGGAAAATGCCTCCTCCGGCCGTACCAAAACCCCCCCACCACGCGTCGGCCGGAGCGCGCGGGCGGGGGCGACGTGGCTCGCCTCCTCGCGCGGGGAACCCCCGGGGCGTAATACAAGATGATTTGTGGTTATGATTGATGGTTTTTAATTATAGCGTAAATATTTGTACAAACAAATTAAACGTCGATAAGTCATTTTAAAAAGATTATTTTGATAAATAGCTTAAAAACAATTAAAAACATCATATTTATCTATTCATAAAACTATAGATCATAAATCAAATCATAAACTATTAACTAAAAAAGAACTTCATAACCTAACCTAGTAAACGGCGGGCATTAGGGGCGAATCTACTGGGTGGGCTTAGCTGGGCTCGAGCTCACCCTTCGCCGGCGCCAGAATTCCCCCTCCCTCCTCTGGACCACTATCCCCTTCACCCACGGCTTGGAATTCGACCACGACCCTTCGATTTCAACCACAGCCCTTCGAATTCGATCGTGGACCGACTTCGTCCACGGCCCTTTGACTTTGACCACTGCCCCCTTCGACCACGGCTTGGACTTCAACCACGGCCTGACTTCGACCACGGCCCTTCGACTTCGACCACAGATCTTTGACTTCGGCCACGGCCCCCCTTCAACTACGGCTTTAACTTCGCAAAGCCCCTCAACTTCGACCATGATCCCTCGACCTCGGCTCCATTCAACCATAGCGCCGACTTTGACGACTAGTTTGAGAGACCAAAATTACCAGACAGCATGACGGCCTCCGAGCGAAGAGCAGGAGGAGGTAGAGAGGCTCACCGAGCAAGTGACCACTGGGCAGCGGCGGGCCGCGGCGGGGGGGAGCCATGTGGGCGGGCGTAGTAAGAAGAAGCCGCTATCGCCATCGCCGAGTGCTCTTCTCTCTGATCCATCGGCCGCTATTGCCGAATGCCATTCTCTCCGATCCACCAGTCGCTGTCGTCGAGCATCTTGCCGCTGGTTGGAGGGGCGATGGGAGATGGAATTGGTGGCAGTGCCCTGGTGAAAGTTGGGATCTGCGACCAGACGCTGCCGCGCAGGAAAGGTATTGGTGGTAGCGCCAAGGATGAGGAGGAGGCACAACACGAGGGTTCAGGGAGGAGGCGGCTAGCATATGGGGAAAGGAGGCGGTTGGCAATTGGGTTGGGGAGGCGGCAACGGAGGGATGCGACGCTATTGGGGGAAGTCAGGGACTGTGATCCAGATGCTGCAACACGGGAAAAGAATTGGTGGTGACACTGAGGAGGAGGAGGAGGCGTGGCACTAGGGTTGGGGGAGAGAAGGGGCGGCGGTTGCGGGAGGTGGAGTGGTTGCGGGATGTGGGGGGAGAGAAGAGGAGGAGCGTGGCCACGCATCGGCCCAGCCTTTTCTACAAGGAGCGAAAAAACTACCTACATGTGGATCTAGACGATTGATCTTTGATCGGATGACTAACGACCACCAACTCATATTTTTATAATAGTAAAAATATGTACGTACCCACCATGCATGCACGGTAGCTCCCATGTCTTCGGCCCATCTGCTCCATGCTACGGTTGCTGCCTTTTGTTCACCCAATTGACTATTAGGTCAGAACATATCCATCGTATGTTGTTTGGGCCTCTCTCACATGCACGTGTCCTAGTATGTGGTGTCGGGGATTTTTTTTTCAACTTCTATTTACACTATAGTTAGAAGCATAAACCCCCTCAGATGTCTAGCATGATATATGGTGAGTTTTTTTAGGCTATGACTTATAGATCAAATTTGTGAATTTTGGTTGTTCACAAGAGACAGTACACAAAGAAAAATAGTTGCATACGATTTTAGTCGGTACAGCTGAATTCAATACACTTTTTACTACAATCTTCATATTGACATCGTCTTAAAAAATACACTATTTAAAAACTAATTATTATAGATAAATCATAAGGCACAAACCATAAATATAAAAGTACTGAGCCATAAGCTAGATCGAGCGACTTCACATGCAAGCTAAGGCCCGTTTAGAACACCATTATCATTCCGATCATATATACTATATGAACTGTTTCACGTGAAATTCAGAATTAAAAACTCCTACGGATTGTTTGCATTCCAAACAAGAGTATACTGAAAAGCTACAGCTCTTCTGCTGAGTACCGACAATTTGAGCAGAACGTTAGGCTCTGTGACTTTGTTACTCCACCACGAACGTACCCCTTTGTGTTTGCGTCGTGTGTCGTGACGGAACGGCTGCTCTCGCCGGTACAAAGGCCGGCTGCATGCATGCCACTTGGTTGCTTGCGTCCAAACCGCAGCGCCCCACAACAATTAGTCAGGTACAAATGAAATGAAATGGAAACGCAAGTTGCTACACACGCGCGTACACATGCATGTGCTCGACACAAGTACTAGCTAGCTGCCGCCCATCACAGTTGGCTACGTACGTAATTGCATAGGCCAAGACTTTTCCATGCGTGAACAGATCTTAGCTTCATTCGAACTGGCTTTTATTTATGGTTTTTAATTTTAACTGATAAACAGTAGTAATAGATAGAAATAATTTATAGAAATTGGAACATTTATATTAGTTTATGACTTACAATTTTTATTTTTTTACAAAAAAAGAAAAAGAACAAACAACAACGAAAGGCACTGCAACGTATTTTAGTTTCAAGGCAAGACAGATTTTAGATGCATCGTACCCTTCTTCGTATGTATGGCCCCAACCGAATAGCACTTGCTTGATTAATACATAAAGGATTTTGATCCCTTTAATTCTTTCCAGGTAGAACCAGGGGATGACTATAATTAGTAGTCAGGGACGGATCTACAGTGATTCATAGGTATTCAGCTGAATACCCAAATTTTTTAGAGAAAAAACCAGTATATATAAGATATATTGCATATATATATTTAGTTGGGCCGAATTCTTTATTTTCGAAGTAACTCTCCCCGTCAGCCCGTCTCCCACAGCCCGCACGCAAATGGGCTCCACACGCAAATCGCTCGCATCGCAGCGCTCGGCCATTCCCCCCGCACTCGCAGCTCTGGCCCGCATCGCAGCGCTTGAGCTCTCCACTCGAATAAATCGGCAGCAGAGACAGTGGCGACCTCGTCACCTCCACACGCAAATCGGTAGCTCCACCTCCATACACACCTCGCCGTCTCCCCTTTGGGGGCGACTATAAAAGTACGAGGAGGTCGCCGCCGCCTCAGACCCCCTCTCCGTCCGCCGCTACTCCGCTCCCCGACCCCGAGAGGTCGCTAGGGTTCCCGGCCTTGCTGCCGATTTTTTCGAGGGGAGATATTTGAAGAGGCGGCACCATGGTCGTGTACCAGGATCTGCTTACTGGTGCGCGCTTTCATTCCCGTTATTTTTCTCTGATTTTTTTGGGGTTTTTCGGGTCGTTTTTAGTTGGGTTTTGAGTTGGGGAGTAGGAATTTGGAGGAATCATGGTTATATCTGATCGCTCATGTGTTCCAAGAGTTAAAACCGAGTCATTTGTGCTAGTTTTTGGTTGCCGATCCGGAATTACTAAGAAAAAACTTGTGATTTGTTCGCTTGATTGAGCTCAAATCGTCAGGTCGCGTCTGGGTTCGGATTTGAACTTGATTTATGGCGTCGATGATTATCTCTATGGGTATATGTTGTGATGGATCTGACCGAATCTGTTGTGTTTGATGTGTTGCAGGCGATGAGCTCCTGTCGGATTTGTTCCCGTATAGGGAGCTCGAGAACGGCATGCTCTGGGAAGTCAATGGCAACTTGGCAAGGTGCATGCGTTCATCTGGATAAGCGAAATGGCGAATTCGCCAGTGCTACACTGCTACCTACTTAGTTGTTCTGTGCCGTGCTCGATTAGATTAGTGTAGTATTATGTGGACTTCAGTTAATCGGGACCTATTGGTTAGTTAAATACCCGATCTGGATTGGTGATTGGACATCCATTTTGTGTTAACTTGGGTTGTTGACTGTTTTAATTGCTTAGTGTGGCTTATTTGTGCATAGTTTGCTTAGTTATGATTTGTCAGATCATTCAGGATAGATTGAAAGTGCTTGTTTCTACTTATGCATATATTGGATTACTGTCAGGCACCGTCTTAAGTTTTATGTACTTATTGAATCTGTCATGGGTAAACGAACCTCACCTTACATGACCATGTGTTGTTCTGTATGCTAGAATCCTAGAATTAGTTTTTTCCATTGCATAACATTATGCCAAGGAATATGAAGTGCATGCAATCACTAAATAAGTAACAAACGCAAACTTTGAAACTTCGAATACCTATTCTAAAATTCCTGGATCCGCCACTGTTAGTAATGACCTCATTCCATTCATAATACATGTTATTTTAGACACGATAAAATCTCTAGACTCAAGCTAATTCTGATCATGTTGATTAAAAAACTATAAAAAAATATGTTATTATGAAAACATCACCCGTTTCATCTGTCTATCCGCTAGGATCAACATGACCGTCTAGCACCAGAACCACATCTACACCACCATGCTCACCCATCATCCTCAACTTCCATCTACACACCTACACTTCCCCCACTTCACAGGCGCTGCCAAGTGGACTCGGAGATGGCTGCACCAACAACACCCATTCATAGCCACAACGTCCGCACGCTTCCAACCAGGCATGCCATGACTTCATTCGCTCCATTAGCCCAAATTCCCAACGGACCACTTCCGACGAATGTCTCCACAACATCTCACGGTGACGCCATACAGTGTTAGGTCCAATGCGAAGCTACATGTCAGCCAATGTAACACCTTCCAGATTTTAACATTATCCGGATTCGGGTGATACAGTGTGGTCTGCAAAAAAATTACTCAAATCAACTCCACATAGCCCATAACAAACTTCCCCCTATCCATAAAACACTTTTTAAAAAAATTGACCTAACATGCTTGCCACATGACTCAAAATATTTAGAATGCATACTAAATAAGCATGCTATATCGAGTCGAACGAAGACCATATCCTGCTGTGCATATCACAATACTCCCTATGTTAATTAAATGAAAAATGCGATTGCAAATGTTCAACTAAATTACAAAATTATAGATACCCTAAAACTGAGATCCCTAGGTCAGACGGATCTAAACGTAAGAGGCCTATCTTCCCCTAATTGATCTACCAATGGGGGTATCCTAGCGTTTTTATGCTAAAATTGTAAATAAATAATCTACGTTCTAACAATACACGCGTCATATATAAACCGTAAGAGTGTCGATCTACAACTACAAAGCTTGTGTCTACCACTAATATATGTTTGTTGTCACTAACCTACATGTTTTTTATTAAATGAACAATAAACCACATTAGGAAGTAAACTCACGACAAATAAAACGAGTAGATGGAGGAATGCTAGCAATCTCCTCCTCTCCTCTCCTCGCATTTCCTCTCTTTTCTTCTCCCCTTCTCTTCTCTCCTCTCCCCTCCAATCGTTGCCTTGTATCACGACAGGCTCACAGCCCGTGACCTTGTTACGCGATTATAATACTTTCAGGATTAGATTTATCCCAAAACACTTTCACAATATTATAATGTTACATTTTTCACATATGCCATAGTAGAAAATGGTTTTTAAAGTTATGTTTTAAAGATTATGATAATGTATGAAATGACACTTATTTAAGACCAGAGGAAGTATATAGGTAAGCAAATTTAAGATAGAAAAGTTTAGGCCCTGTTTGGATCCCATGATCTAAAGTTTAGTTGTCTAAAGTTTTGGACTAAACTTTAGTTGGCTAAACTTTAGCCACTAAACTTTAGTCGAAGGTTCTGTTTGGATCCTGTACTAATGGATTGGACTAAAGTTTCAAAAAGACCATACTACCTCTCCTCGTTTCGTGCGTCAGCCATTAAATGGGAGGTGAAAGACCAACATGTATGGGTAAACACGTCTTTGTGCCTAAGAACCCAAAACTTTAGACCACTTTAGTTCACTTTGGTGGACTAATGGTCTAAAGTGTTTTTTAGAGGTTAGCTAAGGTTTAGATCTAACTTTAGACCACCTGTTTGGAGACTTTAGATCTAAACTTTAGTGACTAAACTTTAGATGGAGGGATCCAAACAGGGCCTAACATCTATTTGTGATTGGAGGTCTAGTAGTAGGCCCTAGCTTCATGAATCGTAATTAATGGGAGTCCTTGCTTGTGTTAATATTAGTAAGATTTGCTTTATATCGACTGGTCCTTATAATTAATGGGTCCCGGCAGGTTTTCACAATGTTGCGGCAGTAGTACAAGTGCTACATCGATCATTTATTTGACGTGTGAGGGCAGCCACTCTGCCATAGTGTAGTAGTACTCCAGTAGCCAGCTAGTGCAGCAACTTGCATGAGGTGGACTTCATTTTTAACATGCTGGGCCAATTACATGTGTGTGTCCACTCCCTTTGTGGCTTTGTCAGTGTTCCAATCCATCAAATTTCTTGTCCCATTCCAGGTTGAATTGCTCCTCAAATGTCGCCGCTGATTTGGACGTCTCAGAATCGACGAGAAAATTAGGTGTAGAAACGAATGCGAATTGAGGTCCTGCTTGCTTCAGCTTCTGTCGTATTTTTTACTATTCATAAATTTTTTTTTTCTAAAATTTTGGTTTTTTTAGTTTTTTTACCGGTTCTTTTTTTCTCGTATTCGTTTGCGTTGTTCATGATGAGCTAGCATATTTTTTCTATTTTTAATTTTTTTAAATTTAATTACGCCAAATAAGTCACCTTCAGCTACAGTGAAATTTCAGCCGCTACAGTGCAATTTCAGCCATAAGCCACAACTTTTCAGCCCAACCGAGCGGGGCCAATATGGTTTTTACTATATTCGTACTCATATTTTATAAATAAATATAAATATGATTATTTTTTAATAAAAATGTGAATCAAATATTGTAATGAATACGAATTTAAATTGAATATCTACTCAATTTGGTCGAATCAGGATATCCTCATGATTTATATAATATGAAGACATTAATGACATTTTATCATTATAAAGTCATATTTAATAATTCTAATTCATTTACTTCACCTCAAGAAATATGAATTCACATTGAATTAAAATAACTTGTCCAACTAATTAGTTATATTGTAATAAAATATGTATATTGCTTTGTGAATATGCATACTGATATGAATAGTCCGGATAAAATTACATTTCGGATGGTAAAAGTTCATACTATATTCGTATCTATATTTTTATGTGAATTTAAATACAAATAGGAGATAAATTGTTAATTGGATAGGAAAATCTATACCATATTTATATCCTATCGGTAACCGGATAATTTGTATTTATTTTCCACCCCTAGTGGAAATGCAATGGAAAACCAATAACATCACTAGAAATAAATCATACGTTTGCATGGTAATTCACTACTACAGAAAGTCTAATACTAGACGGCCAATCACAGACGGTTTGACAAAACCGTCTGTGATTGATACTAACACAGACGGTTTTAATTTGGACACCGTCTGTGTTAGTGGTCGAGTATCACAGACGGTTTTTAATAATTTGGAATTATCACAGATGATTTTTAATAAAAAAAACAGTCTGTGTTGTGTAAATGTTCACAGACGGTTTTTGACAAGAATCGTCTGTGATGTCCCTCTGTCTGTCATATTCTGTTCATGATCAGAGATTAATATATAAGTACACATTGCTTCTAATAACTTAACTTCAGAACTACTGAGACAAGAAATCACAAATTAAAGGCAAATTTATTAATTTTAATTAGAGGCAAATTTATTACAAAAGTCGCACAGGTAAACAGTTTCCCAGATTGAAATCTTTTGGGCTTCATACGCTTCTTCTTCGACTTTGGGACTTGGAGGATCACCGCTGACTTCTCGAACGCCGTTAAGATTGTCCTTGTCCGCAGCACTTCCTCCTCCAGCCTGGGCAAAGAATCAGTAGCATAGCCCATAATGTCGTAGAGGATAGCATGAAAAGATTCCTCGAATCGCTGTTTCGCTTGATTGGCAAGGCTATCCATCAGTCTCTCTAATGCGTGTAGAGCTTCTTCCGCTTTGCGCACATTGTGGAGAAGAACCAGGGTAAGGGCTGTTTCCCTTTCTTGAGCGGCAACGAGACGCCTCCGTTGACGGCGGATGATCAGGTCGAGCTGACGGATGCAAGAAAGTCGGGAAGGAGAGCGGGCGCAGCGGAGAAGTCGCCCAGATGCAAATTGCTGGCCGTCTGTAAGGTTCAGTAGAACAATTCTTGATGAACAGATGAGAGGAAGGAGATGATCACAAGAATAGTAGAAGCCATATTGTACGTACGTAGAAAAGACCTGGATTAGACGCGCATATTTAACCTTTAGCACAGACGGTTCGTATACCCAAACATTAATGATATAGACGCTTCGTATAACGATCGAGAGACGTTAATTAGATGATCGAAACACGAAACGTTCTGACATAAAGCTTATGACAGACAGTTTTATAAAAAAAACCGTCTGTGATAATATTTATCACAGACGGTTTTTAAACTTAGAACCGCCTGTAATAAGCCTCCCTATAAATACCCTCTGGCTAGGATTTTCCCCATATGCTGCAGTTATATTCTACATCTAAATCCCGATCTGTCTCGTTGCCGCTGCCTCCCCGAGCCCTCCCCGGCCGCCTCCCCGAGCCCTCCCCGGCCGCCTCCCCGACACATAAGCAGTAAGGTACCCTTGTCTGGCCTTTATGTATTACTGCTGTTTGCTTTGGCCATAAAACTGTACTATATGGTATTGTTGAACTATTGTATTATATTGCTTATGGATTGTATGGTATTGTTGAAATGTATGGTATAATGGTGGATTGTTCATACTGTTGGTATTATAATGGTGAAATATATGGTATACTATTGTATTATATCACTTTAGGTGTTGTTACTCCAATAATGAATTTTACACAAGTGTGTTTAGCCTACATGTGGAGTAATCTAAACACTTGCCATAATTTTTTGCCACACTTTTGTGGCAGTGAACCAAACAATAGCCACAAAGTTTTTGCCACACCTTAGTTATCAACCAAACACCTTTTTTTGCCATAAATTTGGCTAGCCACAAGTGTGGCAAATTCTTAAGTTGAGGCATGGCAAATTGTGGCCTCCAACCAAACATGCCCTATATGCCACATAGACCTTCAAAGGGCATGAAGCAAGTGACACACTCTAGTGTATCCGGTTCAATGAACCTGATACACTAGTTTGTGTTATTTGCTTCATAGAACTTTGTTTAGAGACCTTGTAGTAATAATATATGCCACATAGACCTTCAAAGGGCATGAAGCAAATAACACATTCTAGTGTATCCGGTTCAATGAACCTGATACACTAGTTTGTGTCATTTGCTTCATAGAATTTTGTTTAGAGACCTTGTAGTAATAATATATGCCACATAGACCTTCAAAGGGCATGAAGCAAGTAACACATTCTAGTGTATCCGGTTCAATGAACCTGATACACTAGTTTGTGTCATTTGCTTCATAGACCTTTGTTTAGAGACCTTGTAGTAATAATATATGCCACATAGACCTTCAAAGGGCATGAAGCAAGTAACACATTCTAGTGTATCCGGTTCAACGAACCTGATACACTAGTTTGTGTCATTTGCTTCATAGAACTTTGTTTAGAGACCTTGTAGTAATAACATCATTGCTTGATCTGCTTGTTTCAGAGGGCATAGCTAGCATTACCTGAGGCTAGCCAATAAACAGGAATAGTTTTAGGGGTAGGAAAGAATATCACAGATGGTTTTTAACGATTTTTAACTAAAAACCGTATGTGATTATCAGATATCACAGACGGTTTAAAACCGTCTGTGATAACCTTCGATTATCACTGACCCATAAATTCAGACGGTTCACAAAACCGTCTGTGATGACGTTTTTGAACCATCTGTGATGACCTTTTCTGTAATAGTGATTGAAGTACCGACCTATGCATGTACACCTGTTAATTATGCTTGTATAGTGGCAGACCCAGAATTTTTAGGATGGGTGTTCGAATTTTAGAGCTAAGTTGCTCGAATACGTCGATACCGCAGCGCACCGTCCCCCCAAAACACCGATACAACAATACATGTATGTAGATGTAATAAAAATACATAAATTACATAAATTAATGATTTCTTATAAGAAAATGGGCGACATAAGGCGAGCATAATTATATGAATAAACAATAAATTATAGAGATAAATGAGAATTGTATATCTTGTTGATCTTGCCTTTTTTTTGCTATTTACCAATCAACAAGAGCTGTCCATCTAAGAGGAAATTGTATGTTCCTTCTATAGAGCAAAACAGACCAAGAAAATAAATAAGTGGAGTGGGGTGGAGCACACATAGATCTAAAGGGAGGACGATGACAATACGTTGGAGGTGCTACTCACTTCCCAAGGCTATGCTCCCTCCCGGCTACCGCGCTGCTGCCTTCCTGTAGCCCGCTCCCTACCTCCGTGTTCGTTGTGCCACTGCCCGCTTGTCTGCGACACCTCTCTGCTCACCCGCGCTGCCACGCGCCGCCTCACGCATGATTGTCGTCACATCATGGCATCACGTCCGCGTCCGTTGGTCGTCACTAGCATCTAGCCCGCACCTCTGCCTGCTCGCCACTCGAAGGCCAAAGTCGTCTCCCACACAGACATCCACAAGATGAGAAATAGAACAAATATCAAGATTTTGTTTATATCTTTACCTCTTTAGGCGTGAGGAGGGCTAAGATGGAAAGAAAAATGGGTCTAATGTATTACATGAGCTGCGCGCGAGATATGGAGAGTGCTGGCTAAATTTATTTGCAGGCATAAAATATAGTTTTAATACAAGTAATAGTATATACATCTAATTAATATACCTATTATATATCTGATATTTTATAAAAAATTTAGATATTCAGTTGAACACGCATGGCCTACGTTATATCCGCCCATTAACGTATACATAGCTAGAGTACGTAGGCCGTGTAAGCGACCATCGATCCAGAGCTGGTGCATGCATGCGAACGTCAGAAACGACGCTTGTCATAAAGCATGCATGGTATACGTACGTAGGCCCGTGCGCTGGGCATGCCTGCATGCATGGGCCGTAAAGACTAAAGAACCATTTAAGCACAGACCGTTAGGTAATGGCCGTTGGTAGTTGTTTCCGGTGGGGAATTGTTGCATGGGCTGTTGGGCATGCATGAGAGACAGAGAGACAGAGAGAGAGAGAGAGAGAATGCGGGGAACAGTATCATTTGCTGTAGAGACACATGCATCTATGCAATGTAATTGCATGATTAGAGGGGCAGGTCATAAATAGCTCTAGTGGCATGCATCATGTCATGTTGTGATCATATGGCAGTTAATGTGGAGCTAGAGAGATCATGCATGAGAAGCCGACTTAAGACCAAGGGCTAGCTTGTGGGGCTGCTCCAATGCATTGCAAATTGGCAACAAGGGCACATGAGTGAGGGAGCCTAGCTAGCTGCAAACCACACATTAACTTCTTATATTACCATGCTGTCCATGCATCTACAAGAACTCACCATTAATCTGCAGCAGAGTCAGAGCCTTCTAGCAAGTTTATACTCCTCTATAGTTAGTTAGTGCATTTGTTTGTTCGGTCAAGTGGAATATTGCCACAACAGTGAGGTCATAGAATATTGGCTTGAAGATCGCCCAAATCTTCCTTGGGACGGCAGGAGAGGAGACGAGTGGTGCTGATATTGGAAGTGGTGATGGGTGGCTAGGTCATGTGCCGCCATGTGCCGGCGATTGATCGGTCGGTTATCGCCATGTACCCGGGCGCCGCGCGGGCCCCACGTCAATCGAGTATGAACGTACGCATGGCTTGATGAGTAATGGATGGATAGACATGAGCTTGATCGTCGTTGGTCTCCATACCGGCCGGATGTCAATTCGCCGTCGTTGTGTCGCATTACTGCTAGGAGTTAGGACCACGCATGCATTACAGTCTTCTCGTGGCAGCTAGCACATGCATGGTGCCGGTTGATGTCTAGTCGTACTAGTGTTTAGTAGCTCTGAATCGATCGCATGCTCTCAAGCATCCGATCTCTCGATTGATTATCGATCCGGCCGGCCAGAATGTGCATATGTGTAGTACATTGTGAGGGCAGAGACCAACACACGTTGTTAGTTAGCTAGTCACTAACTGGGCGGCGATCGGACGGCTGGCTGTCAGTTGTGTTGTTAATAATTCTGATTCTGACCAAGATGGACCTGAGTTTAACTACCAAGATCAGAGATTAATCAAATCAAGAGAAGCACATAGAATATTATTTCAAGTCAAATCAACGCACAACAACACAATATACAAGAAAGCACCTAGCTTAGCTGTGACCTACAAGACTACAATTGAAATGCAAGCCCTCCAATTTTCAACTCAAGTATATATTCAACTCGACATTAATATATATACTCATCACACTAGCTACTCTCCAAGTGGGTCACGGTCTCACAGACTCGTATATACCTGAATCCGGCCTGCATGTCCCCCAAATCCCGATTAATGTTAGTTTAAGCTAGTAACTAATCATGACAAGTTGCATGCCCATGTCGCTAGGATTTTGTGCTCTATATATCTCTAGCTTCCACTCTTCCATGTGACCTAACCGTCCAAGATTTGGATCGGGCGCCAACCGCCCGGAAGGCCGCGTCGGACGGACGGGGCGGCGGTGGGCGGCGGCCGGGCGGGCGACATGGCCGGCACGATCGTCTGACCGCACGCGGTCTCATGCGTACCACTACGCGCGCGCCAGTGGTTAACCTCGCTAGTTGGTTTATCCTAATTAGCGTGCCTCGAGCCCCGTGCTAACAGCTGTGCTAATTAAAGAAACACCGGTCATGCATGCCGCGCAAGATGATTAGTTGGTACGTAAGTGGACGTTTAATTTAGGAATTGACCAATTTGTGGTCATTCAACTTGTTTCTTTAGGGTAACTTGTTTTATTTGATTGGTCTTCACATCTGTATTCTCGCAGGCGCGCGTTTGATTCGAGCTTAAAAGAAGAAGAAGAGAACTAAACACGACTGGTATTTACAAGTGATAGCCATGGGTGACACCCCTCCCCCCTCGACGTTGGTGAGGTGTCGGCTGCCGAAGAAGGCGAAGGGGCCAGATCCTGTGAAAGAACAAAAGGGCAAAAGTGGTTCTAGCGGCGGAGAACGAGGGATTGGAAAAAAAACTATCAGGTTAAAGTTATCCAACTTACTTGTCTTAACTCTGAATTAAACACAGCCTTTAAGAGCAAGTTTAATAAGGCTGATTGTGCTAGTTATAAGGGCACTCCCAATGCAGAAACTATGAGATAGTTTCTATACTTGCTAATTAATGTAGACACTACTCATAGAAACTATACTCCCAATGGATAGTTTCTACAAATAAAATTTTCATCCAATCATCTATCTTCTCTCTCCTATCATCTACCTATCACAGCTCTTTCTATTTGGTTCCTGTGTAGACATGGTTTCTACATAAGAAACCATTTCCTTATCTCTCCTCCTTAACTCCAATGACACATCAGCATTTTGCTTACTTGGCACCTTATTTAATGCCATAGAAACCATCCATAGTTTCTGCATTGGGAGTGCTCTAAGGGAATCCATGTCAGCATAATCCTATGTGGAGGGGAGAGAAAAGGAGAGAGAGAGTCAAGCCGACTCCCATGCAAGAGTCAGGCTATAGCACAGTGCACAGGAAAAGATGCATTATTCATGCATGTACCCATAGAGCTAATTGCTATACCCATGCATGTATTAAATTATCAATACCCATGTATGTATTAAATGATTGAGAGCTCTTGTGGAGACAACTTATAGCCAGCTTATTGTATGAGTTGACTGCATCATTATCTTTTGATGACATGAAAATGTATTGGAGGTAGCAGCTATCTGTACTATTAAACTTGCTCTAAGCCGTAGAAACAAATCCTAGAAGAAATGATTGCAAGGTTTTTTCAGACAAGGAGATATGAAACCTGTTGGACTAAGAGCAAGTTTAATAAGAGCAAGTACAATAAGGGTCTTATAGCCAAACTAGTCAGCATTTTTGCTGATGTGGAGGAGAGAAGAGAGGAGAGAGAGGAGAGCTTGGCTCTCATGCAAGCAACAAGCTGCACACGGGAGCCTATGCAGTGGTGGACCCAGATAATAAATGTATGTGAGGAGGAGTAGGAAAGAGAATGTGAGACATGGTACCATATAATAATAAAAAAACTTTTGTAGACAAGTAGAAGACAAATTATTGTATAACTTGGCTCTTATAACTTGACTTATAGCCAAGCACTTGGCTCTATTATTGGACTTGCTCTAAGGCTGACTGTGCTAGCTACAAGGGAATCCATGTCAGCATAGTCCTATGTGGAGGGGAGAGAAAAGGAGAGAGAGAGCCAAGCCGACTCCCATGCATGAGTCAGGCTATAGCACAGGAAAAGATGCATTATCCATGCATGTACCCATAGAACTAATTGCTATACCCATGCATGTATTAAATTATCAATACTCATGTATGTATTAAATGATTGAGAGCTCTTGTGGAGACAACTTATAGCCAGCTTATTGTATGAGTTGACTACATCATTATCTTTTGATAATATAGAAATGTATTGGAGGTAGCAGCTATCTGTACTATTAAACTTGCTCTAAGTGCATGCAGCATGCATGCTTTACCCGTCTATAAGTAACTACTCTCTCCATCTTGTAATATAAATTCAAAGTCCACCATATACATAGATAAATGAGACATTAAATTTAAAAGTTAATATTATTATACTATGCATACCCCTAACATACTACAACTAATTACTTATTTTTTCAGTATTAAAGTAGAATGTATATTGTAAAAATATTATAATACCTATATCTTTGATCTCTACAATATATTTATATTGTAAGATAATATTTTATAAGAATGATGATTTATATTACAGGATGAAGGGAATAGCGTGTCTCTCTCAAAAGGGTAGGCATACGCACAGCACATGGTGATCTTGAGTGCCATTTCATCTAGTCTTTTTCCCTTTACCTGCCATACATAAGAAGTGAACACTTGGATCACCTAATCTAACGGAAACCTGTAGCTGGGGGATAAGTATTGTTGTAAAACTATTGAGACAAGTGTACATGTTGATGCTTTCATTAACATTAGTCTTCAATCTGTACATGTTGATACATATATATAGATGATCATGGGGTGGCTTGAATAGATGTCTCAGATAGAGAAGACATCTCAGACATAGAGGCACCTATACATTTGGGCACCTGTTACTTTTTGTATGTAACACTCCCCCTTGACCAATGTATCCTCATATGATCATCTTGATTCATCATCTTGGAAAAACTCCTCCAAAACCCTGTAGGGAAAAATATGAGGAGAACCTATAAAGTAGATATGCCATGAAAACTCCTTTAAAACCCAGTGGGAAAATTTAAGGAGAAAAGTTGATATGGCATATATTTGATTATATCTCCTTAAAAACCCCTGTGGGGAAAATAGAGATATAATATATTTATGATTACGTTGTCATATTGCCTCATTAAAAACCTTAATGAGAAATCTTAGAGGGAAAACTCATAAAGGGAAAAGAGTACAATATTTACATTGAACGGGTTAAGTCTTAGGAGATTTCTCCCCCTGATATCTGCAAATCACGTATTCTTTACATACCAATTCCATAAACACATTTTTGGAATATGGAGGTTGGTAATGACTTAGTGAATAAGTCTGCGAGATTATCACAGGACTTAGTTTGCAGAATATTTATTTCCCCACTCTCTTGCAATTCATGTGGGTAAAATAGTTTAGGTGCAATATGTTTAGTGATATTGCTCTTTATGTACCCTGTTTGCATTTGAACAACGCAAGCAGCATTATCTTCGTAGATAATGGTAGGTGATGCGATAGCACCTATACCACATGATTGATGTATGTGGTTAATCATTCTGCGAAGCCACATATTCACGTGATGCTTCATACAATGCAATTATTTCAGAATGATTAGTGGATGTAGCCACTAGAGTCTGTTTAGAAGACTTCCAAGATATGGCTGTTCCACCGTGTAAAAATATAAAGCCTGTTTGAGATCCGCATTATGGGGATCGATAAATAGCCAAGATCTCAGATATCCTATTAAATCCATATTGTTATTCTTCTCGGAAGAATAGACCGAGATCTTTAGTGCCTTGAAGATATCTAAAGATATTCTTCACTCCTACCCAATGTCTTTTGGTTGGAGTAGCGCTATATCTAGCAAGTAGATTTACTGCAAATGCGATATCCGGCCGGATGAAATTTGCAAGGTATATAAGAGCTCCGATGGCACTGAGATATGGAACCTCAGGTCCAATAGCTCTTCATTGTCATCTCGGGGTCTAAATGGATCTTTGTCCCTGTCGAGAGTTCGAATAACCATGGGGGTTTTCGATGGATATGCTTTGTCCATATTGAATTTCTCCAATATTTTCGGACATAGGTGATTGATGCACTAGGTGCCTGTATGAAGGTGCTCAAGTTGTATACCTAAGCAAAATTTGGTTTTACCCAAATCCTTCATTTCAAATTCGTCATAAGATGATTGCGTGCTTCATCTATATCCGTGTGTTGAGGATCTTTTGATGAATACGCATGGACAATCATCATTGTTGGAGTATCCCTTTTGGTTAGGAACTCACTTAGTCGGTTGTACCAAATTCTACCCGATGTTTCAAGCCGTATAAAGACTTGTTCAATTTTACACAATACATATTGCGATTTGCGTTTGATTCGAATTGAAATTCCATCGAACTTTCATATATATGTCGAATCAAGTGACCCATAAAGATATGCGGTCACTACATCTATCAACTTGAAAAGATAGATGATTTTGTAACGCTAATGAGATTAAGTATCGAATGTTATTCCACTCATTCTTGGAGAATAAGTTTCATTGAAATCAATGCCGTCTCTGCGTGAACCCTTGTGCTACAAGCCTTGCTTTGTATCTCACCACCTCATTGTTTTCATTCCGTTTATGACGAAAACCCATTTGAAACCGACAGGAATACTTTGGGAGGTGTATGTATCACATTGGTGAATACATTTCTTTTCTTGAGCGAGGCTAACTCCTCTTGAATTGCATCCTTCCATTGAGTCCAGTCCGAGCGCGATTTGCACTCGCCATGGTCTTGGGATCGGATCATTTTGAAGGTTGTTTGCAATTGTTGTGGAGAAATAAATGTCGACAATTGTAGTCTTACGATCGTATGATTCTCCGTAATCAGTATAGTTAGTGGAAATTTCTTGACCCTCGTGACTCAAAGTTATTTCCCAAAACATTTGAGTTTGGTATTCCGATGTCCCGTGATCGATGAATTGAGTGCACCGTTGATCCGGGTTTAAGGATCCTTTGGTGTCTATCAACTTGAGGTTGATCTGCATTTACATTCTTTTGTTTCCTTTGTCGCTTGTTAGAAGTCAGATCCGCCATTTGTACCGCATTTCTCCTCTTATTTTGAACGGGAGTTGAGTGGTATTTTGCGGTACCTCCACTCTTTCAGTACATTTCGCAGGATTATAGGATTTTGTGACACCCTTATAATCGATAAATGCATCGCGAGTTATTTGCAATGTTTTGCAATGAATGAGTTTCAACTTGAAGTTCGGTCTCTGCACGTGGGTGCGAGGTAGGAATGCCTTGAACATTCCAATTAATTTCCGGCATTCAGTTTGGTACTTGTTGTCTCCCTAATGCCGGAAATGTTCCTCATTGAAAATGCAATCAGCGTACCGGGCCGTAAACAAGTCCCCTGTTAGGGGCTCGAGGTATTTTATGATTGACGAGATATATACCCAACATAGATCCCAAGTTTCCTGTGAGGTCCCATTGAGGTACGCTGCGGTGGTGAGATCGGACGTATGTAGCGCAACCGAACTTTCGCAGATGGGAAATATCGATGGATTTCCACGTAGTAATTGTGTAAGGGAAGTGCTATGATAAGCGCTTGGACGCAATTGGATTAAGTCAGCAGCGTGTAAAACTGCATGACCCCAATATGATGTTGGTAAGTTGCAATTCGTAGTAATGGTCTTTCAATGAGCTTGATTCTCTTGATAAGAGATTCGCTAAACCATTTTGTATTTGGACATATGGAATGTATGTTGAACTTGTATCCCAAGAGCCATACAATCGTCATTGAAGGCATGGGATGAAAATTCAGCACCATTATCCATTCGAATTGATTGAATTCGATATTCAGGGTAATGTACTCGTAATTGGATAATTTGACCAATTTAACTTAGCAAATGCATGGTTTCGTGTGGATAAAATACACACGTGTTACCATCTAGTAGATGCGTCAATTAAAACCATGAAGTACCTGAACAGTCCACACAATGGTTGTATAGGACCACATATATCTCCTTGAATGCGTTCAAGGAATTTAAGTGGTTCAACTCTGATTTTAAGATAAGAGGGTCTTAAAATCAATTTTCCGGTGGCACATGAAGTACACACAAAATCTGAAGATTCCGGAAATTTTGTTTTGAGGTATGTATGACCAATTGAATTGCTAATAATTTTCCCCATCATTCCAATGCCTTGATGGCCAAGGCGATCATGCCATGTTTGGAATGTGTTAGTGTTTTGGAAAATTACTGTGTACGCAATATGTTGAACGGGTTTGATGTATGTATAGTACAATCCGGAGTTTAAAGATGGAATTTTTCAGAGTACTTGTTTGCCATATCCGTTATTTTTGTTAAGAGGAGATATTCCTCTTTGTTGTCATTTTGGTTTCAACATGAAAACCATTCGACGAATATCTCTATAACGAAGTAGGGTACGTGTTGAATCAGATACAAGAGTGCATCCTCAATTTCCAATTGTGTACCCATAGGGAGAGTGATAGAGGCGCGACTGAGCCTACTATCGTTGCATCGCGTCTAGCGATGGTTAAAACATTTCCTTTCCTCCTAGTAAGAGTTAGAAAATATTTTGTGTCCCTAAGTATAGAGTTTGTGGTACCACTATCCACAAGGCATAATTCCTCCTCTATTGGATTGACTCCAAAATCTATATACACAAAGAAGAATTTAATGAAATTCTTATAGTAGTATATAGAATACATACAAATTTCATTTTCAATACCAAATATGTTCGATATGAACAGCATGGTTGAACTCTCCCACGATTTAAAATCAGATGTGAGGTGGTTCCACTCATTGACACCTCAGGTAGGATGACTGCTGTCATTGCTCATACCGTGTTTGAAGAGCAAGCCACAGAGCGTGGGTCTTCTTCCATCGATACTCAGCCTTGAGATCAGGATGGATGTGGTTCCTTATGATAAATAAGGCATTGTACTTGAGAGTCTCACCAAAGGAGCTACACCTCTTGGGAGCCGCAATTGCTCGGTACATTCGCGCAACGATAGACTCACTTTGAGATCCATCGCCCATGTGGGAAGTTGTGGCCGTCAAGAGCGAGGGCCTCAAACTCTTTAGTAGCCATTGTGCCTACATTTGTAGGACCACAGATTTGTTAAAATCTTTGGCAATGTTAAATAAGTAATACGAATGCAAGTAATCAAGGTAAACTTGACATACATAAAGGACATTCTCCTATTGTGGAATAACATAGTTAATCACCAATGGTGTTAACTTTATTTAATTCATTTTTCAACATTGGGTACGCACTTTGAGGATGATAATCCCACAGTAGTACTTTGATACTACCTTGTGTATGTCCAATGTGAAAAAGAACCATGGTAATCACTTAGGTGTAGACCTTGTATAATTTATAATTAAATTGGGTACGCACGTTGAGGATGAAATCCCACAGTAGTACCATGGTACTACCTTGTGTATTGCCAATTTGAAAATAAATAAAGGTAGTCACCCAAAAGTGTAGACCAAAATGTTTCAAAACTTGATATTGGGTACGCACGTTAAGGAATAAAATCCCGCAGAGTACTATAGTACTACCTTGTGTATAATAATATCAAAGTTAAGAAACTTTGTGTTATTCCAAAACGAGAAAATCAACCAAAAGCATTTGCATAAAAAAATATTAAGTGCTTGTATGGTAAGCTAGTAAACGTAATATTTAAATTGCATAAGATAGATTGCAATAATTGATGTATGCCATAAAGAATTAATTTACATGAGGTAAATTAATGTGTATGGTAATGTTGTAATAAAATGCAAAATATGTGGAAAACAATATGAGTATTGTAATCCGAATGAATATATACCCAAATTAAATATAACATGAGGTTATATTTATAATAACGTGTAATCACAATATTGGTGGTGAACACCAATTTATTGTATGGCATAGCGCACAAGCAAAGTGCCATAAATTGTGATTTTATGATATTTATGGTAGGTATAATATTTTGCAAAAATTCCAAATTATTAAGTACAATGGTGCTCACTAAATGGGAATTTTAAATTGTAAATTTACGAAATATAGCAAATTTAAATATGGTTTAATTCATATTGTAAATAAATTGCAATAAAATAATCCTAAATATGTAAAAGTTATAGAAATGTGCATGCACATTTATTTGAACAATTACATAATTTTCAGATCCTGTAGGGACTGAAATGCTAATTTATAAAAGTACATACTGGCGGGTACAATTATAAATAAGTATAAGGACTATACTGCAAATTTACAATAGAGATTTTATTTTCAAGAAAAGTTTGCATTTCCCACGAACTATAGGGTGGATTGTGCAAAATTTCGAAAACTTGGGCTGAGGCCCATTCGGCCTTTGTGGCCCATGTGGGGAGGTGGAAGTTTTGGGCCAAAAGCCCATTGGAGGGCAGCACTATAAAAGGAATTGGGGGGAGGAATTAGGGTTTCCTCCCCAAACCCTAGCAGCCGCCGCCCTGCCCATGGGGCCGCCGCCGCCTGCTTGGCGCGCCACCGCCTCGCCGCCGGCGCCGCCGCGCCCGCCGCTGGCCGCCGCCACCGCGCGCGCCATGGCGCCGCCGCCGCCGGGGACGCCGGCTGTTGGCGGCGTTGACGCACCGCCACGGCGCCGCGGCCGGCCTGCCGCAGCCGAGCACCGCTTTGCGCGCCGCCGTCGCGCCATGGAGGTCGCCGCCATGGCGCGCCGCCGGCCGCCGCGCGACGGACGCCACCGCTTGCCACGGCCCGCCGCCGCCATGGGCTCGAGCGCCTCGCTGGCGGGTGTTGCCGCGCCGGCCAGTCGCGGCACCGGCGCCGCCGCCGCCGCTGCTCGGCGTGCCGGCCGGCCTCGCCGGACGGCCGCACCACCGCCGCGCGGCGTCAGACGCCGAAGTCGGCGCTCAGACGGGCTCCATCGGGCGCCGATGTTCTGGCGCGCCGCCGCGGCCGCCACGTTTGGCGCCCGCCGTGAGCCTCGGCGCGCGCGCCACCGTCTTGGCGCCAGACGCATCGCCGGCCGTGATCCGGCCGCCTCGGGCCGCCGGCGCCATGCCACTACGCAGCGGCGGCCGCCGGGCTTGGACGCTCACGCCGCCGCCGCCACGCTGCGCTGCGCCGCGCGCGCCACGCTGGCCGCGCAGTGTCACGTCACGCCGCGCCGCGCCGTGGCGGGCGCGGGCGTCGGCACCCCATGGGCGTACTTCGACGGCGCAAATGCCTCCTTTTTGTCTCGCTCGATTTGGAGAGAAAGGTGCTGATAACGTGTTGTAAAACTATTGAGACAAGTGTACATGTTGATGCTTTCATTAACATTAGTCTTCAATCTGTACATGTTGATACATATATATAGATGATCATGGGGTGGCTTGAATAGATGTCTGTATAGAGAAGACATCTGTACATAGAGGCACCTATACATTTGGGCACCTGTTACTTTTTGTATGTAACAAGTATAACCTGCCATGAAAAGCGCAGACAAGAGGCAGCCGGCATCGCATTCGCAGTAGCGAATCTCATGTGTCCAATTCGCCACGTCGTGTACTTTTGCCAACTCAGGCCGATCCATCGATTTTGACGGAGGGATCGACCGAGTGCACCCAAGAGTTAGGGTGGGGGGAGCCTATTCCACTTATGGTCGTAGAATCTGATCCGATTGCCACTAGCTGTAACGTCCCCGCTTCGGTAGCATGCACGGACACGCAGATTCGTAACTATTCACGCATGAACAAGATTATGGAGCGTCGCGCAAGAGTATACCATTGCATGCTTACAGCAAAAGTCCAAGATATATTTCATATAAGGAATAACATCCATTTTGACAATGGGCGTGCAAGCCCAAAGTATAATTACATCACAAAACTCCAAGATCCGCTTGAGCGGCGAAGACCTAAAGCCACGGATCCTCGTCGAAGAAGAGACCTTCGGGACTTCTCAACGGGAGACCTTCACCTTCGTCTTGATCCTCTAAAGAGTGGATTAAGCAAGCCATGAGCCAACCAATGGCTCAAGAAATCCCAAAGGGATTCTACCATATTACATGCATGGATTTACAACTAAGGGAATATACTTGGTTTATTAATTTGCGTGGATGCGCTTTATTTGCAAACATTTTCGTAAAACGGACCCAAAACTACTTCTCAAGAACTCGTGGGTTTTTCAATCAAGAGTTAATTTAACCAACTAAACAAGTTAAAATATGTACAAAACTACTTAAGCTTTTATACCGAATCACCAAGTGACACACCCAATAACCGGAGCACGGCGTATTCGAATACCATTTATTTGACTCGCAGAGTTTGCTCGGCTTTACTCACACGATCCCTTAACTCCCGCTAAAGAGTTAAGAAAGCCAGGTCGTTTCACTGCTCAATTCTTTATATAGGCTCTACCCGGTAGAATTCCACTCGTGTCTGGCTCACACACTCACACACCCACACACCCACACCAACGTCCACTTCGAGTGAATTCTACCACAGTTAGGCACCGCGGCACGGCTGCCTAACCACGTTACTCAAACACCTACTTCTCACCACCTGTAGAGTTTCAATTGAGTTGAGCAGCTACTAAACCAGTGTTGACAAGTCAACTCCTGTGGTTGAGCGGTCACCATGTCATTTGCTCAGCGTAAGGGTCTGGTCCTTATATTTTTCCCCCCGGAGTCCGCAACCCCGGCCAGTCCGCAACCCGCAACCAGCAGTAAGAGGCGGGCGAAACTGCCTCGCGGCGCACCACAGCCCCCCTTACCCTATCTTACATGTCGACATACTCCGCCCTAGGGCACGGCATCCCATACTACCCTGCCCTAGAGTCGGGTTTTCCAAAGTCTATTGGCCCGCAGCCACAACCTTATTAGTGTAAGACTTTGAGTGATATTAATAACTTACAGTTATTTAGATTAACAGATATTTATTTCTAGGGTTACAAAGGCATGGCTACAAGTTTAACATGGCTTTTGTCAGTGGTAGGTTTAACTACATAACATGTCATTCTGAACCATTTTATTTTACTTTGAACTAACTTTTCAGAACTAGCTCAATGTAAATAATATAACAACATAATTAAATGGGATGGGATACAACATGATCAAAGGATTTGGGACTTGCCGTTGATTTGGATGATCTCGGCTAGCTCGAACGAAGAAACGCTCGATCCCGAAATGGCACTTGAACTTCCGGAATCTCCGATACTAGCGTAAACACGAAATAATAAGGTCCACTTGAGACTAATCAAGCGAGGAAAATAAACTAATTAAAAAGGAGTAAATGCATAAATCCATAAATGGGGAATTTTAGAAAATTATCTGGGATGAATTTATGGAAATGGAGGCCAAAAATGGGTCCGAATAATATTTGGAGCAGAGTGGTGAAATTTGGGAATTTTGGGATTTTCTGTGATTTTCTAGGATTTATTTGGATTTTTGGATTTTGGAAATTGGAAAAACATCCGAAAATCGAATGAACAGAACGGGCCGGCCGGCAACAAAGGCATTTGGCCGGAATGCCGCTACGCTGGCCGAACGGCGGCGCCGGCAGCGACGCGACGGCAGCGCATGCCAGCGCGTCCGGCGCGAGAAGCCGCGAGAATGGCTCCCGCGCGCGCCCATGCGTCGGATGACCGACACTGGCGCCGCGACGGAGGAGATGGCGCGGAAAGAGCGGATGGATGGAGCGCGGCGCCGACGGACGGCGAAGGAGGGGAAGGGCGGAAGCGATGACGAATCGAATGGCCGAGGTTAGATGGCGAGGGAATGATCCGACGGCGGAGGAGGAGCCGCGTCGTCGTCGTCTTCCTCGACGGCAGTGCGCGCGCAGAGGAAGGAGACGGCGAGCCGCTGCACCGGCGGCGAGGATGGCTCCCGAGGGCGATGAAGGGTATCACCGGCGCGTCTCAACACGGAGTCCAATGGCGCTCAGTGAGGTGAGGGGGTCACCGGAGAGGTCGGGAGGCGAAGGAGGAATCGGGTTCGCGGTGGTGGAGAAGCTCGCCGGTGGCAAGGCAGCCCAAATGGCGCGCCACACGATCGGGGCTCAAGGGGCTTACGCTGAGTCGGAGGTGGAGGCCGAGGAGCCGCAGAGCGCGGCCGCCACGGGAGGGTGCGGTGGCGGCGGCGGTCTTCGACGCCGGAGCTCCTCGAGGCTTCTCCCGGCAGTGAAGTCGGCGTGTTGAGGAGGTGGAGAAGCTCGACGCACGCAATTGGGAAATGAGGGAGGGTGGAGGAGATCCGAAGCAAAGGGGAAGAGGGGATGTTGGGCGGGTTTTAAACCCAGCGAGGGGAGGAAGCGGGAAGGGGCACGAGCGACCGGGGAAGGAACCGGCGCCAAGGGGGAAGAACCGGCGAGAGGCTGCAGTGGGCTAAGCGGGGAGTGGCGGCGCGCGGGCGCGCGTGACGCTCGGTGGCGTCGCGCGGAAGGGGGAGAATGAACCCACCGCCGCGCGAAGACCGAAGCGGCGCGCGCGCGACGCGCAGGCGCGGCGGGAAGGCGGGCAGAGCGAGGCGCGAGCGGCGGAGGGGCGAGGCGCCGGGAGGGAAGAGAGGCGGAGAGGACGCGCGCCACCAAGAAGGAGCGAGGAGGCGCCGGATCGGGAGGAAGCGGAAAGGGAAAGGCGCCATCGGAGAAGGTGGCGCCAGCGGAAAAGGAAAGCGGAAAACTAAGGCTTTCCAAAAGGGAAAGTTTTCAAAATTCCCAAAATCAGCAAAAATTCACAGAAAATTTAGGTTTGAAATTTTAGGGCTTTTCAACCTACCCCCCTTAAAAGAATCTCGACCCCGAGATTAACTTGGTCCAGGGAGTAAGTTGGGGAAATCCCGCTGCAAGTCTGACTCTCTTTCCCAAGTGGACTCATCCGCGGTGTGATTCTTCCACTGAACTCTGCAAAACCTAACATTCTTGTTTCTGAGCTGCCTTTCCGAGGTTTCGAGTATTTGTAGTGGTTCTTCAGCATATGTGCAGTCATCTTGTAATTCAATATCTGACAATGGCACTTCATCTGTGGATTGGCGAGACACTTCGTGAGTCGATACATGGAACACGTTGTGTATTCTTGATAAGTTGGGTGGAAGCGCACTTGATAAGCTACCTCTCCAACTCTTCCAATTATTTGAAACGGTCCCACATATCTCGGTGCTAGTTTGCCCTTGACTTGAAATCTTTTGACTATCTTAAATGGGGTGACTTTGATGTAGACGAAATCTCCAACTTCAAAACTCAAGTCTTTCCTGCGGTTATCTGCATAGCATTTCTGTCGGTCTTGTGCCATCTTGAGTCTGTCCCTGATAATTCTGACATGTGCCTCTGCATCTTGGGCAATCTGAGGTCCAATAAGTTGACGTTCTCCAGTTTCTGACCAGTTCAGAGGTGTCCTGCATTTTCTGCCATACAAAGCTTCAAATGGGGCCATTTGGATACTGGCTTGATAGCTATTATTATATGAGAACTGAGCGAATGGTAAACAAGTATTCCATGCTGCTCCATACACAATTGCACAAGCTCTCAACATGTCCTCTAGAATCTGGTTGGTTCTCTCTGTTTGTCCATCTGTCTGTGGGTGATATGCTGAGCTAAAGTTCAGATCGGTGCCCATAGCTTCATGTAGTTTTTCCCAAAATTTGGAGGTGAATTGGGCTCCTCTATCTGATACAATTCTCTTGGGAATTCCATGGAGTGTCACAATTCTTGTCAAATATAACTCAGCAAGCTTGTCTTTCCCATAGGTTTGCTTGATTGGGAGGAAATGAGCCACCTTAGTCAATCTATCAACAATGACCCAGATAGCGTCATATCCTTCACGAGTCTTGGGAAGTCCAGTAATGAAATCCATACCGATACTATCCCATTTCCATTCGGAATTGGCAAAGGTTGTAACAATCCCGAGGTTTCGATGATCTATCTTGATCTCACGCGACATCGCATTTAGCGACATATTCTGCCACTTCTTTCTTCATTTGGTTCCACCAATATTTCTTCTTCAGGTCTTGATACATCTTGGTACCTCCTGGATGAATTGAGAATTGAGACGAATGTGCTTCGGATAGGATCAATTCTCTTAATTCCTTCTTGTTGGGTATGCAATAGCGACTACGGAAGGTAAGAATTCCATGTTCGTCTATCGCATATTCTGATGAATCTCCTTCTTGAATGTCCTTTTTCAGTTTTTGAATCTCTGCATCTTCATCTTGTGCTGCCTTGATCTGATCTGTCAACAACGGTTGAAGTTCTAATGCTGCCATACTGCCTTGTTCAGTGATCACCAAATTCAGTCGTAATATATCCCTTTGCAGTTCGTGGATACTCTGTGGCATTGGTTTTGCCTTGTCTAACTTTTCTGCTGAGGGCATCGGCAACTACGTTGGCCTTGCCCGGATGATATTGAAGATCAACATCATAGTCTTTGATTAACTCCAACCATCTTCGTTGTCTCATGTTCAACTCTGGCTGTGTGAATAGATACTTCAGGCTCTTGTGATCTGAGAATATCTCACAACGATTCCCTAGCAGGTAGTGCCGCCAAATTTTAAGTGCATGCACCACAGCTGCTAGCTCTAAATCGTGTGTTGGATAATTCTCCTCATGCGGCTTCAATTGTCTTGAAGCATAGGCAACAACTTTTCCATCTTGCATGAGCACACATCCTAAACCTTGCTTCGAGGCATCACAGTAGATCTGAAATTCCTTTTCTGGGTTGGGCAAAATCAGTACTGGTGTTGTTGTCAACTTGGTCTTCAATAACTGGAAACTCTCTTCACAAGTATCTGTCCATGTGAATGGCTTGTCTTTCTTCAGTAGCTGAGTGAGTGGGCGAGAAATCTTGGAGAATCCTTCTATGAATCGGCGATAATAACCTGCCAATCCAAGAAAGCTTCTCACTACATCGCCTTGGGTTGCTTCCATTCCATAATCGGTGATCTTTTCGGATCAACCTTGACTCCATCTTCGATATAATGTGACCTAAGAAGGCAATTTCTTTTAACCAAAAGCTGCATTTATCAAACTTAGCATACAACCGATGCTTCCTCAACTGTCAAAACCATGTGTAAATGCTTCTTGTGCTCTTCTTCATTCTTGGAGTAAATTAGAATATCATCAATGAAAACTATCACAAATCGGTCCAGCTTGGTCCATATGCACCGATTCATAAGATTCATGAAATAGGTGGCGCATTGGTTAAACCAAAGGAACGACCGTGAACTCAAATAATCCATATCTCGTGATGAAAGCTGTTTTCTCTCGATCTTGCTCTCGGATCTTGAGCTGATAATAACCCGAGCGCAAATCGATCTTGGAGAATACTTTGGCTCCCTTCAACTGATCAAACAGATCATCAATTCGGGTAGAGGGTACTTGTTTTTGATTGTGACAAAGATTCAAACCTCGTAATCAACACACATCCTTAATTCTCCATTCTTTTCTTCACAAACAAATCGGTGCCGACCATGGTGAAACACTTGGTCGAATAAACTCTTTCTCTTGTAATTCATCCAATTGCCTCTTGAGTTCCTTTAATTCACTGGCTGACATCCTATACTGATGCTTGGCAATTGGCTTTGTACCTGGGACCAGTTCTATGGCAAGTTCTACTTGTCCGCCGTGTCTGCTGGCCGTTCCTCCGAAACACATCCGATACTCTTGTACATCGCACTTGATTAGGTGTGGTCGCTAACATGTTGATCATGCGCTTCCTTGCATTCTTCAAGATTTCTATCTGCCTTCACTACCACTCTCGATCTTCGTGATTGACCAATGATACTGCTTTTGATCTCACAATCCACTTTGCCTTTATTCTTGGCTAGCTTGATTCATGCCCAAAATGGCATCTAATCTCGACATGTCTAGCTGCGAAGAATCGCTCTAAAATCTACCCTTGATTTTTATATTGAGTCCAAGACACCCACGGTGGGACTCCATTCTAACCTGTGGGTTTCACCACATAGGGTCTTGGCAATGAAACAGAAGGCAACTGATTTCTTGAAGCAAAACTCTTCGAAATAAACGAATGTGTTGCACCAGGGTCAAACAAAATCAATGCAGGTATGGAGTTGATTGGGAACATACCAGCAATGATGTCACTTGCTCCAGCTGCGTCTTCGGCAGACACATGGTTCACCCTCGCATAGAAGGTGGGTCTGGTGCGGCCTCTGCCTCGGCCTACAGATGTGAAATTTGCTGTACCTGCTGGAGATTGGGGTCCAGCTGCTTTGATCTGCAAGAGACCTCCTTGGGGAGTGCTAGAGCCTACTTGTGTCTTCGCTTCTTGCTGTTGCTGGTTTTGGACTTGTAGCTTGGCTGCATCGGATGGCAAGTTCTTCCGGGGACACTGATCTCTGTAGTGCCCAATCTCACCACAGTGGAAACAAGCATTTGATCTCCGTGGTGAGTCGGCAAGATGATTGCCACTGCAGGTAGGGCATTTGATAGCAAGTGGTAGAGGAGTGGCATACTGCTGGGGTTGTCCTGACTGGGTCTTGGGTAGCACCACAAACTGGCGGGAGGGTTGGGTCCGAAGGAGGACGATCCGTGGTCTTACTCACGAGCACGTGTGAGGAAGACCGAGTCTTGTGTGCCGCTACGCTTTCTATAATCCTCCATCTCACCTCTAGCCTCTTCTCGAGTTGATCGGGCTATCTACCATATCATGTAGGTCCTGAATTTCATGGTGAGATATGAAATTTCAAGGATCATGTAGTCCCGCTGGAATTTGCTCATCTTCTTTTCTTCATTATCGACATCGCGGGGCAAACTGGATAGGTGGTTGAATTGGTGCGTATTCCATAATCGTCGCCCACCTTGTTTGAGTGCTAAAATTCACTGCGTTTGGCTTCCATTACGCCATCGGGTATGTGTGCCTTGCGGAAGGCTTTTGAGAATTCTTCCCAACTAAGTTCTCTGCTCGCAGTGGCGCGATAGTTGATCCACAAAGTTGCCGCAAAGCACCAGAATCGTGGGATGCATATGATACCTTCTCTTTATTATCACACCGCATGTATCAAGCTTCCTTTCCACGCCCACAAGCGCCCCTCACCACTAGGGTCACCGAGGTAGAAAAGACCGTGGACGTGTCTTCAAAAGTCGCCCATCGGGTGGAGATTGGTGCACCATCCCGATTACCATTACTTCCACAGATGCACGCCCGTGATCCGCCGCTATCTCGCTCAAGAAGTCCGCATGCCGATCTAATATTTTCAGAATATTTCGTTCTCCTGATACCGATTCTGCTCCATCATTGCTATAACACCGCGGTGTGGGCGACGGTGGCAGTGCACCGCCCGTTGGTCCACCACTCGCCGTCCCGGGTCCATCCGCCAATTGGGAATTTGAGATCAGCTTCAGCAGTGGCTTTGGCAATCAAGAGTAGATAAGTAAGATTTTGAATTTTTCAAGACAAGTATAGGACTAAAAAGATAAGAACGAGAGCGAAAGGACAGGAGAAAGCTTTGAACACAGGGATTTATTGATAATCAAGCAAAATAACATACAAAGATAATAGACATAAATTTATATTATGCAAGTGGTACACAAACCACTTAGGGTTCATGAATACACTTGCTTTACATTACAAAGAAACACCACTACCACTCGAGTGTGGTCACCCAATCTAGCGAACAATCGCTACTCCTCCAACTACCGAGGAACGGAATTTTGAAGCTAGGCGAGTAAAGCAAGAAACATTTTGCAAGAGCAAAACTTAGCGTATAAACTAGGATAGATAAGGTAGCAACAAGAGAGGAAAAGACAGAATAATACTTATATTTTCATAAACCCTTTTATGGCTTAATTTAAATTTTTGCGATTAAATTGCTTCCTAATTTGCCTTAGGTCTTGACCTACGGTCAAAGAGCTCGCTCGATACCACTTCTTGTAACGTCCCTGCTTCGGTATGCCAGACGGACACGGCATTCGTGAACTATTCACGCATGAACGAGCATGGAGCGTCGCAAGAGTATACCATTGCATGCTTACAAAGAAAAGTCCAGCATATATTTCATATAAGGAATAACATCCATTTTGACAGGCGTGCAAGCCCAAAGTATAATTACATCACAAAACTCCAAGATCCGCTTGAGCGCGGCGAAGACCTAAAGCCACGGATCCTCGTCGAAGAAGAGACCTTCGGGACTTCCTCAACGGAGACCTTCACCTTCGTCTTGATCCTCTAAAGAGTGGATTACAAGCCATGAGCCAACCAATGGCTCAAGAAATCCCAAAGGGATTCTACCATATTACATGCATGGATTTACAACGGAAGGAATATACTTGGTTTATTAATTTGCGTGGATGCGTTTTATTTGCAAACATTTTTTAAAACGGACCCAAAACTACTTCTCAAGAACTCGTGGGTTTTTCAATCAAGAGTTAATTTAACCACTAAACAAGTTAAAATATGTACAAAACTACTTAAGCTTTGCTACTGGAATCACCCAAGTGACACACCCAATAACCGGAGCACGGCGATTCGAATACCATTTATTTGACTCGCAGAGTTTGCTCAGCTTTACCCACACGATCCCTTAACTCCCGCTAAAGAGTTAAGAAAGCCAGGTCGTTTCACTGCTCAATTCTTTATATAGGCTCTACCCGGTAGAATTCCACTCGTGTCTGGCTCACACACTCACACACCCACACACCCACACCAACGCCCACTTCGAGTGAATTCTACCGTTGTTAGGCACCCGCAGCACGGCCTGCCTAACCACGTTACTCAAACACCTACTTCTCACCACCAGAGTTTCAATTGAGTTGAGCGGCTATTAAACCAGTGTTGACAAGTCAACTCCCGTGGTTGAGCGGTCACCATGTCATTTGCTCGGCGTAAGGGTCGGTCCTATATTTTTCCCGAGTCCGCAACCCCGCCAGTCCGCAACTCCGCAACCCAGGTAAGAGGCGGCGAAACCGCCTCATGGCGCACCACACCCCCTTACCCTATCTTACATGTCGACATACTCCGCCCTAGGGCACGGCATCCCATACTACCCTGCCCTAGAGTCGGGTTTTCCAAAGTCTATTGGCCCGCAGCCACAACCTTATTAGTGTAAGACTTTGAGTGATATTAATAACTTACAGTTATTTAGATTAACAGATATTTATTTCTAGGGTTACAAAGGCATGGCTACAAGTTTAACATGGCTTTTGTCAGTGGTAGGTTTAACTACATAACATGTCATTCTGAACCATTTTATTTTACTTTGAACTAACTTTTCAGAACTAGCTCAATGTAAATAATATAACAACATAATTAAATGGGATGGGATACAACATGATCAAAGGATTTGGGACTTGCCGTTGATTTGGATGATCTCGGCTAGCTCGAACGAAGAAACGCCTGGATCCTGAGCTGGCACTTGAACTTCCGGAATCTCCGATACTAGCGTAAACACGTAAAATAATAAGGTCCAGCTTGAGACTAATCAAGCGAGGAAAATAAACTAATTAAAAAGGAGTAAAATGCATAAATCCATAAATGGGGAATTTTAGAAAATTATCTGGGATGAATTTATGGAAATGGAGGCCAAAAATGGGTCCAGAATAATATTTGGAGCAGAGTGGTGAAATTTGGGAATTTTTGGGATTTTCTGTGATTTTCTAGGATTTATTTGGATTTTTCTCGATTTTGGAAATTGGAAAACATCCGAAAATCGAATGAACAGAACGGCCGGCCGGGCAACAATGAGCCCGGCCGGAACGGAACCACGTCGAACGGCGGCCGCGCTCGCGAAGCGACGCGCGGCTGCGCAGCCGCAGCGTCCGGCGAGGGAAGCGGCCGAGGGAATGGGCCAGCTCGCGCGCGCCCACGCTGTCCGTGATGACCGACACTGGCGTCAGTGACGGAGGAGATGGCGCGGAAAGAGCGGATGGATGGAGCGGGCGCCGATCGGACGGCGAAGGAGAGGAAGGCGGGTGAAGCGATGCACGACGAATCGAATGGCCGAGGTTAGATGGCGAGGAATGATCCGACGGCGGAGGAGGAGCCGCTGCCGCCGCCTTCCTCCGACGCAGTGCGCGCCGCAGAGGGAAGGAGACGGCGAGTCGCTGCACTCGCGGCAGCGTGATGGCTCCCGAGGGCGATGAAGGGTATCACCGCGCGTCTCAACACGGAGTCCAACTGGCGCCGTGGAGGTGAGGGGTCACCGGAGAGGTCGGGAGGCGAAGGGAGGAATCGGGTTCGCGGTGGTGGAGAAGCTCGCCGGTGGCAAGGCAGCCCAAATGGCGCGCCACACGATCGAGGCTCAAGGGCTTACGCTGAGTCGGAGGTGGAGGCCGAGGAGCCGCAGCGCGGCCGCCACGGGAGGGTGCGGTGGCGCGGCGGCTTCGACGCCGGAGCTCCTCGTGGCTTCTCCGCTAGGTGAAGCGCGCGTGTTGAGGGGAGGCGGAGAAGCCTCGGACGCACGCAATTGGGAAATGAGGAGGTGGAGAGATCGGAAGCAAAGGGAAGAGGGGATGTTGGGGCAGGTTTTAAACCCGAGCGGAGGGAGGAAAGCGGGAAGGGCACGGCGACTGTGGGAAGGAACCGGCGCCTGGGGGAAGAACCGGCGAGAGAGGCCGCAGTGGGCTAAGCGGGAGTGATGGCGCGCGGCGCGGCGTGACGTTGCTCGGTGGCGCCGCGGAAGGGGAGAATGAACCCACCGTCGCGGCGAAGACCGAGCGTGGCGCGCGACGCCGCGGCGCGGGAAGGAAGCGGGCGGAGCGAGGCGCGAGCGGGGAGGCGAGGCGCCGGGAGGAAGAGAGGCGGGAGGGATGCGGCGCCACCAAGAAGGAGCGAGGAGGCGCCGGATCGGAGGAAGCGAAAGGAAAGGCGCCATCGGGAGAAGGTGGCGCCAGCGGAAAAAGGAAAGCGGAAAACGGAAGGCTTTCCAAAAAGGGAAAGTTTTCAAAATTCCCCCAAAAATCAGCAAAAATTCACAGAAAATTTAGGTTTGAAATTTTAGGGCTTTTCACTAGCTAAGGCGAAATGATGCTCTTCTTTAGCCATCGATTATTGCACTTACGTGTGCGAATCTGGACGGTTAGAGCGTGTGCCTACGCAAAGGAGGACGTCAATTCGATTTCAATTCCTTCAATTTTCTTGCGTGCGCGTGTATGCATTTGCGTGAGTTTGGTTGTGTGCTGCCAACAAACAGTACATACACCAGATAGCCACCTGTGATCAGTTCTCTGAAAAAAAAAACTTTTAATTAGCAAATACTTAAAAATAAAAATCTTAATTTTAATAAAATTTATTTAGAACTCTTTATAACATATATTTTTAAATACTAAAAGATTGAATATAAGTCATTGGATCTAAAATGGATGTCTATTATGATGGACTGCAGAGGAACGTCCAGGAGGCCAACGTTAGACGATCTGATTCCAAATGGAGGGGTAGATCGATGGCGATGCGCAACCAGCTGACGTGAGTTTCCTCCTCTTTTTGCCCCCTCCAATCAAGGAGAAAAAATTGCAGTGTGCATGACCCTATGACAGGGGATTGTGGTGAGCACACACCACCTAGCTAAGCTAGCTTTGTGATATGCATCGCGCGCACGGGCGCGCAGTAGAGGTGATCGTCACCCCACTGCCTTGCAACTTGCAAGATGCAAAGCGAGCTAGCTCCATTATATATTGAGGAATTGACCGGTACATCAGCCACATTGTTGCAAAGCTAGCTGGATGTTATCCGATCCATGTAATTGTCCGACCAATGAGCTAGCTATATATATAGCTAGTGCTCTCTGTACATAGATTGAGCTTTAAGTGAAATAGTCGATTTACCAGACATATATTGTATAGTCACGAAAGAAATAGTTCTGCTATCTAACTTGCGGATGGGCGAACGGGAAAATCCGTTTGTAGAGTAAGTTCGGAGCTTAAATTTTTAGCTGTTTTTTTTAATAGCGACAAACGGCACAGGCACATTCTTTTCGGCTGCGGCTTATGGATTTTAGCTGAAATTTTTGAATTTTGACTATTTACGGTACAGATTACGGAGAGACAGATACTCATTTACGATTTTGGCTGGTACAGATGTTGGGCTTTTAACGTGTAGATTGTTTAACTTGTAGACCTGTCTTGAAAAAATACTCTATTTAAAAGTTAGATACTATAACAAAAATTAAAATAAAAACTAAAAGTCATCAATTTTTGAGATAAAGAACATACCTACAGAAACATCTAAAGCGTAAAATAGCATGTCCCTAATCTCACAAGCTCTGTGGTCCATGGAGATCGAGTGCAATCACACGAATGCTGCAGTGCAGTACTATTTCAGGTCAATTCGAAACATCATGCTGCAGTGCAGCACTATTTCAGATCAATTCGAAACATCATTAATGGAGTGGGACCTGACATCCTAGAGGCTAAGTAGGAATGGCCAACGAACCCAAGAACAGGCAGGCGGGGCCTACAAAATGATTGAAGAAATAATTGGGCAGCATAGAAGCAGCTGCTCCCATAGAAATCTGGCGAGTGCCAAAGTGCAACAGAGATGTCAGATGGCTTAGAGCAAGTTTAGGGCATCTTCATTAGTTATAACTAGCAATTAACTATAAGACTTCCACATCATTTATATAGTACACACTAAAACTAGCATTTTAAGAGCAGGTACAATAAGGCTTAGAGCATCTCCAATAGTGACTTATGAGCTAGCTCTAAGCATATTATTTCATATTTTAATAGAAGAGAGAGAAAAGCTAGCTCTTAATCAAGAGCTAGTCTTATACACACATTCTAAGATTATGTAAGAGTGTCATGTGAGGCTATTTATGTTATGAGCTATGTGCTAAAAGTTAGTACTATTGGAGAAGTTGTCTTAGAGCTAGTAACTAGCTCATACTGTTGGAGATGCTCTTAGTCAGCAGGCTATAGCAAATATAATATCAACCAAATCTTACGTGACAGAGAGAGAAAAGAAGAAAAAGAAGGAAGTTGGCTACTAAATTACAGCTAGCTATAGCACGTAAAAATATGCATTTCACTCTCTTACACGTGGGACTAAATAGTTATTGTAATAGCTACCTTATTGTATGAACTATTTTTTTGAAGGCTATAGATGAAATGGACAAGTGTTATAGCCACTAGTTGGCTATACTATTGTACTTGCTCTAAAGAACTATCTATAAAGATAGCTATTTGATGCTTACATGCACACACAGAAAAGGACTATCATTTATAGAGGTTGCCTCGTTTTGCGTTATAGACTAGTGCTTAGGGCATCTCCAATGGTTATAGCTAGCAACTAACTATAAGACTTCCACATCATTTATATAGTACACACTAAAGCTAGCATTCTAAGAGCATGTACAATAAGACTTAGTCAGCAGACTATAGCAAATATAATATCAACCAAATCTTACGTGGCAGAGAGAGAAAGGAAGAGAGAAGGAAGCTGGCTACTAAATTACAGCTAGCTATAGCACGTAAAAATATGCATTTCACTCTCTTACACGTGGGGCCAAATAGTTATTGTAATAGCTATCTTATTGTATGAACTATTTTTTTGAAGACTATAGATGAAATGGACAAGTGTTATAGCCACTAGTTGGCATACTATTGTACTTGCTCTAAAGAACTATATATAAGGATAGCTATTTGATGCTTACATGTACACACAGAATTTATAGAGACTGCCTCGTTTGGCGTTATAGACTAGTGCTTAAGGAAGAGTTGGCTCGATTTTTTTTGCATACTCTCTTTCCTCCACATAGGATATATGCTGATGTGTACATGCATATAGCTAGCTGACTTAGACCATTGGAGATGCCCAAAGAGCTGGCTCGGTTTTTTTGCATACTCTCTTTCCTCCACATAGGATATATGCTGATGTGTACATGCATATAGCTAGCTGACTCAGACCATTGTAAATGCCCTTAAGAGCAAGTATTATAAGAGGTCGTAAGTGTGTCAGTATCTTTGAGGTGGAGGAGAGAGAAGAGGAGAGAGAAGAGAGGTGCGCCAGAAGCTTACACCACCAAGCACAAGAACCAAGAAACTTTGTGAGAGGAAGGTAGGTCATACACCTTTAGTGGTCAGAACTACTATATGAGTAGGTCGATAAGTGGGTCAGAATATCCATACACCAATAAGACTGTATTATAAGACTTGCTCTAATAAGGCTGACTGTGCTAGCTACAAGAGAATTCATGTCAGTATAGTCCTATGTGGAGGGGAGAGAAAAGGAGAGAGAGAGCCAAGCTGACTCCCATGCAAGAGTCAGGCTATAGCACAGGAAAAGATACATTATCCATGCATGTACCCATAGAACTAATTGCTATACCCATGTATGTATTAAATTATCAATACCCATGTATGTATTAAATGATTGAGAGCTCTTGTGGAGACAACTTATAGCCAGCTTATTGTATGAGTTGACTGCATCATTATCTTTTGATGACATGGAAATGTATTGGAGGTAGCAGTTATCTGTACTATTAAACTTGCTCTTAGAGCAAGGCTAATAATACTGCCTTTAGCTGGCTGTATGGACACTTACAGCCTACTTATTAGCCCATTTATATAGTAGTGTATAGCCAGCTGAAGGCTGTATGACCCGCTCCTTTCTCTCATAAAGTTTTTTGGTTCTTGTGTTTCAGCTGGCTGTAAACTTAGAGCAAGGCTAAGTTTTCTATTTAATGGCTGTAAACTTGTGCAACAGAGATGTCAGATGACTTAGAGCAAGGCTAGGTTCTAAAGGTGGTCTGAAGTCTCGAAACAATGGCTGGGCACAAACGCTCCTGCATTTTTTTTTACTATTTTATAATTTGCAGACAGTTTTCTATTTAAATGACAAATTCAAAATGCCCCTTACAAAGAAAATTCCAAATATACTTCGCAAAAAAAAGAAAGTTCCAAATATAACAAATGTTGATTTTGTGAGAGGTAAGTTTTTTAAATACAATTTTATTTCCCGTTTTGAAAATACAAATTTATTGATCTTTAGAAGCATAGTGCCGAAAGTACAGGAGGGAAGCTCTGCTCCTGTAGGCCTATCTCAAAACACATGCGCAGGTAACATTGCTCCTAATGTCTGTTCCCTTTTGGTTTTTTAGAAATTGTCGTTTCAACGGAGTGTTTTTAGATGATTTTTATAAGTCATTTATAAGAATTACTATAGGAGCTTTTTTTCAACGAAATGATTTCTCAACACAAGTTTCTCTTATTTTCTTAGCTTATCTCATAATTAGTCAAAAGCCACAATACTTTTAAACATGATCATCTATGCCCTAGAACTGATCTGTACACATGTGTTGATGTATCTTGAGATAGGCAAACAAGAGCAGAGTTGTGTAAGAGCACAGACTATAATAGATAGCATATGCACTAATTCTTAGGATATATTCCTTATTTGCAGCCGTAAATATAGTCTAGACGCAATAGAATTTCGAAAACCCTCCTTGCTCGGTGTGTGTATCATCTTTGGCGTCCAACCCAGTAACCCCACAATTGGAAGTTGGCATCCTCATCTCACATATACTAGCTAGCTCCGCAACTTTAGACCAAAGAAACCAGAGATACTTCAAAAAAAATTATATAAAATTCAACACAGCTATAATTATGTGTTACAGAAAGTTTCTATTGTGGTTTTAGATAGTATTGTAGATGCTGGATACTACAATTTTAGAATGCTGATCTATTGTATTTTTGGAACTCTCTATTTCCAAATACAAGTCATTATAGCTAGTTTTCAAATTTTGTTTCTCAACGCATGTTATTGTGCGAGGTAACAGGTGTTACCATTTTTTCCTTTTGCATACCCCTCTTATTCCTATTTTAAACTTTATTTACTACTCCCCCTGTTCCTCAATAGATGTCATCCTACGAGTTTGCACAACAATCAAGTGATACATAAAAAGGACCATATTACCATTCTAAAATATTTTCTCTGTCCAAATTTATAAGGTGCATTTTTTAAATGGCTTTGTTCATAAATATAAAGCATATTTCATGTTCTAATGCAAAATTAGTATGATATTCTCCTTATACCCCTAATAAATATGCAGTTTGATTTGTTATTATCTACATATGTATATTGAATATAGTACTTAGAGATAATAATTAGAGGTAATTTAGCTATTTTATTATCTTCTTGATCTCTATGTCAAAAAATACGCCTTATAAACTTAAACGAAGAGAGTACACTACTTATTACTCTTGGATGATGTGCATTACTCTAATCCTTACTAGTAAATGACCTTGCAAATAGCCAAGAACAATGAATGGGAGGGGTATGCAAAGGAAACAAGGTACAAAGTTATCTCAAAATTCGTAGAATGACACATATTTAGAACAAATTTTGAAAGCTAGGATGACATATATTTGGGAATAGAGAGAGTACTATTGACTAGAGTGCACATAACATCCAAGAGCAATAAGTGACCAAACAAATTAAGGAGCATAAGATGGTCCTTGGATGTTGTGCAAAATCCTTCAATGACATATATTCAGAAACGGAGCGGGCATACATATACACATACACACATATATATACGTACACACATATATATATATATATATATATATACACACACACACACACGTATACACACACACACATACATATATATATATATATATAATATAGGAAAAATACTTTTTACACCCACCTCTAATATACCATCTAATGATCTAAACAAACTTGAAATACTCCTTTATCACTTTAGTTATACTCGTATACTAATTATAAGGTATTCCAATGTGAACCACATAAAAAACTTATAAGGGAATTCATAGTTTTTAGCGTATTTTGTAAATACATTTATATACGCATATAAAAAGGAGTACATCGAAAAATGTACATACCACCTCTGAAAAATTATTCATACCACCTAGATGGTCTTAAATACTCGTATACTACACGTACATACCCTCCGTTGCGCAAGATTCTCCATACATTATGAGATACAATATAGGGTGTAAATGTGTAATTACACCTAGGAGTAGAAAAGAGGCTCGGTGTGTGTGTGTGTATAAAGTCAGAAACAAAGCTATCGTAGGGAATAAATTAATATTCCAGGTAGCGGATGCCTAGATGGTCAAGTTTGATGCGGACATCTGTAGTACTAGAATTTCCCTCGGACTATTCTAGGTGTTTTTAGCCAAACAATAAGAACATGTAAAATGAGCTGAAAGGAATAAGGATGTACTAGTGGAGTTGACTATACGAGTTCGGACTAAGAAATTACAACTAAAGGTTTACACGCAAGAAAGAAGAGGAACACACTGGTTATAGGGGCACCACGTGGAAGTAATACATTCATACGGCCATCATGGAGCCGAAGTAAAGAAAGAAGATACTACATGAGCATATCCAAAAGGAAGGAACCAAGAGGGAGGAGATGGAGACTAAAAACTCATAATAGCATGTGCCAAATTATCTTTCTTGTATCACAAGGAAAACAAATTGAAAACACATTTTACCTTCTAAAAACAATGTAGCGTCGATGTATTGTAGCAACCAACTTTGTTAGGCCAATATAAGGAGCGGTGATGTAGAATTGAAATTTTTTAAAATTAAATGTTCTTATTCTAAAGTTTGTGTGAGATAGATTTCACCCTATAGAATTAAGGCCCTGATCAATTCGGCTTCGGTTTCTGGCTTATTTTTTACTATTTATAAGTTTCGTCTTTTTCTGAACTTTTGGCTTTTTGTTGAGTTTTTTTGCCGGTTCTTTTTTTCCCCGTATTTGTTTGTATTATACGTAATGGGCTAACATATTTTTTATATTTTTTTATTTTTAAATTTAATAATGCTAAATAAGCCTCTGTCAGCTACAGTGCTTTTAGCCATAAGCCATGAGCTTTTCAGCCGAACCGATCACCACCTAAGAATTATCTGTAAGTGCTTATCTCTACCATTCTTGTGATTGCCTCAGTGATTGAAGAATACGTTTACTCCACACAAGTGACTAGGCAAACAGATCAAAACATGTGGTTGAATAAATCAAGTATCGTAGGTGATTGAATAAATCAAGTATAGATAGCTATAATAAAAATGGTGGTCGATGGTATATATTATCCATCGGATTCCACAAATCCAATTACCTCCGATCCTTAGAGCAACTCCAGCAGGAGCCCTCAAATCAGAGCCCCTATTTTTGATTTGAGGGCTTCCCCTACTTTTGAGGGCGCTATTTTTTGAGTTAAACTCCAGCAGAAGCCCTCAAATCAGGGCCCTCAAATTCATTCCAACTGAGAATGACATGTAGGGACCACTCCAAAGAACCTCCCAGCGCGTGCAACGCAGTAACGCCGAAACGCCGCACCGCCGCGCCGCGCCTCCTCATCCGCGCGCCACGCCGCCGGCCGCCTGCCGCCGTCTCGCGCGCCGAGCAGCAGCGCCGCCAGAGCCGGTGTCTCATTGCGTCGCCCGAGCACACCCGTGCCTCGGCCCCGCCGCTGCGCCGCGCCGACGCCACCTCCCATTGGACCAGCCGCCGCTCGACCTCCCACGCCTGAAGCTCCCGCGAGGGCCGCCCGCTGTTGGTTATGTGGGCCAAACCCATATAATAAGAATAATTCCTATTAAATCTCAAAGGCCCACTCATGCAAAGGAGGCATGCATGTGACCTTTAGTACCGTATTGCTAGTTCTAGGAGAGGAAGACCACCTTAAAAGGGATGGTGCACTCCTAGCCACTTGAGGCATGTGTGGGAGAGAACTAGAGGATAACACGCGCGCGCTCGCTCGCCTCGCCTCACCGGGGCGGCCGGCGGCGAAGCGCGCGCGCGAGGCACTGCGTGAATGGTCCGCCAAAATCGGCTCCAGTGCTTGCGCAGACGCGCTTCTTTTGCGCTTTATTTTCTTTGTTTTGAGTGGCGGTGAATCCGGATCGATTACGCGTGACTAATCCGTTTGATTCGAGTTATGGAGAACGTGCAGCGTCTTGATCACGCGCCCCGGTTTTCTATAAATACGAGTCGCCGCCTCCATACGTAAAATGCGAAAATCAATTTAGGTTTTGCCTCCTCCATCCTTTGTGCTGCGCCGCCCCACGTAGTCTACTCCGCCCCGCCCGGCGGCGTGCACCGCTGCTCGGGAGCGGTCTCCGAACCGCCACCCAAGTCCTCGCACCGGAGAGGCGAATAAGGTTTTTGGGAAGCGCCGCGATCGCCGCCGTAGCTCGCTCGTCTTCCTCGTCGTTCGGCCGCGCGAATCGTCATCGACTTCGTGTCATCCTCACCGTGCTCGCGCGCGTCTACATCGGCAAACTGATCGTAAGCGAGAATCATCGGCACGCAACGGTCATGTTCTCCGATAGATCTGCTCATGTACGCTTTCTGGTTTACATGTCTAGATCTTTTATGCCCGTGATGGTTCGTTATTTTGTGTGCATGGTGTCATGATTTATTTATGGAATAAATTGAACCTACATGTGCTTATATTTTCAACAATCCAAAACCTTATTGTAGGCATCGTGGTTTTACTATGGCTGGATTTGCCGATGCATCGAGGCGGATAAGTTCTCGGTGTGCACTTTAAGAGATGCGATCAAGGTCACTCGTGGCTTACCGCTATGAATGTATTCAGGTTAGTAATGGCAAGCTGAAGGTGTTCTTGAAGCTGAAAAGCGAAAGAATTCGAGACCGCCACTACTCTCTTTGTTGGATGCATTCTTAGTGTTCTTCGACCGTCTGCGTGCGAGGTGTATATGCACATGACAGACGCGAAGGAGTTGTGGGATGCACCGAATTCCAAATACGGTGTTATCGATGCCAAGAATGACATGTATGTCATGGAGCAATTTCATGACTACAAGATGGTTGATAACCGTTCAGTAGTAGATCGAGCTCATGAGATACGTGCCATTGCCAAGGAACTCGAACTCTGAAGTGTGCCTTACCCGACAAGTTTGTGGTGGATATATTATTGCGAAATTACCTTCTTCATGGAGGATTTTGGGAACAGCACTCAAACACAAGAGACAAGAGTACTCTGTTGAGAATCTGATTGGGTCTCTTGAAATTGAGGAGAAAGCTCGGGAAAAGGACGCTGTGTCTAAGGGTGATGGAGGGCAGTCTAGTGCCAATGTGGTACAGAAACCCTCAAGAAAGAACAAAGGGAAATTTGTCAAAGCCCAACAGACAACCAACTTCAAGAAGAAGAAGAACAACAACAATCAGGATGATAGAACTTGCTTTGTGTGCGGTGAGCCTCTTTGTGTGCGGTGAGCCTGGTCACATGGCCAAGAAGTGCCCACAACGCAAAGGAAAGAAGGCACCTGTGAGGATAGACTTCTAAGTGCATCAACGTGACCATTGGCAAGGCGGCGATGGGGTGGGTATGGTAATTTACCTCATCGTTCTTTCAGTTAGTCAATCTACCAATTGGTGGATTGATACAGGAGCTAATGTACATGTGTGTGCTGATATTTCGTTGTTTTCTTCTTATTAAGTCGCCCGAGATTCCTCCGTCCTAATGGGAAATGGGTCACATGCTACTGTTCATGGTGTTGGCACGGTAGATCGAAGTTTACCGGGAAAGATCGTGGCACCAAGAACGTGCAAACATGTCCCTTCTATAGACAAGAATCTCGTTAGTGGCTCCCGTTTGAGTCTAATAAAGTAGTCGTGTCTAAACATGGATATTTTATTGGTAAAGGCTATGAGTGCGGAGGCTTGTTCCGTTTTTCCCTTTCAGATTTCTGCAATAAGACCGTGAACCATATTTGTGGTAGTGTGGATGATGAGGCTAATGTTTGGCACTCACGTTTATGTCATATTAATTTTGGTTTGATGTCTCGGCTTTCAGATGAATTTAATTCCAAACGTTTCCATCACCAAAGGTTCTAAATGTCATAGCGTGTGCAATCAAAGCAACCTCGTAAGCCTCACAAGGTCGCTGAGGAGAGAAACTTGGCACCACTAGAACTCCCGCATTCAGATCTTTTCGAGATGAATGGCGTGTTGACGAAGGGTGGAAAACGATATTTCATGACATTGATTGATGATGCAACTAGGTTCTCATTATGCGTATTTATTGAAAACGAAAGATGAGGCTTTAGACTATTTTAAAATCTATAAGGCGAAGTTGAAAACCGATTAAATAGAAAGATAAAAAGACTTAGGTCAGATCGTGGTGGAGAGTATTTCTCAAACGAATTTGACTTATTTTGTGAGGAACATGGCATTATACATGAGAGGACGTCTCCTTATTCTCCCGAGTCAAATGGGATTGTCGAAAGGAAAAATCGCACGTTGACTGACTTGGTGAATGCCATGTTAGACACTGCGGGCTTACCTAAGGCATGGTGGGGGGAGGCTTTGCTAATGTCTAATCATGTATTAAATCGAGTTCCTAACAGAAATAAGGACAAAACACCATACGAGGTATGGATTGGGAGAAAACCATCACTTTCTTACTTGCGTACATGGGGGTGCTTGGCGAAAGTTAATGTGCCAATAACTAAGAAACGCAAGTTTGGACCTAAAACTGTGGACTGTGTCTTTCTGGGATATGCTAATCATAGCATTGCCTATAGATTTTTGATAGTTAAACCGAGGTACCGACATGCATGTTGGTACAATTATGGAGTCTCGAGATGCAACATTCTTTGAAAATATTTTTCCAATGAAGGATACACATAACACTACTAGTCAACCTTCAAATAATTCCCAGTTCAATCACACCACCGAACCTTTTGAACATACACATGAACTTGTCAATGAGTAGGATGACAGTGGAGCTTCTAGAAGGAGCAAGAGACAAAGGATATCCAAATCCTTTGGTGATGATTTCACTTGTGTACCTTGTGGACGACACTCCCAAGTCTATTTGAGCGTATGCATCTCCCGATGCAGACTACTCGAAGGAGGTGTCCAGAGTGAAATGGATTCCATTATCGCTAATGGAACCAGGAACCGACAGATAGACCTTATGGGTGCAAACACGTAGGGTGCAAGTGGGTGTTCAAAAGAAGCTTAGGCCTGATGGTACTATTGAAAAGTACAAGGCTCGGCTTGTTGCGAAGGGCTATACTCAGAAGAAGGCGAAGATTTCTTTGACACTTACTCACCTGTTGCTAGATCGACCACAATTCGAGTACTACTTGCTTTGGCTGCCTCACATGGTCTTCTCGTTCATCAAATGGACGTTAAGACGATTTTCTTAACGAGAGCTGGATGAGGAAATTTACATGGAAACGACTGATGGATTTGTAGTAGAAGGTCAAAAGGCAAGGTGTTAAAGCTGTTGAAATCTTTGTATGGTTCAAACAAGCCCCTAAGCGGTGGCATGAGAAGTTCGATAGAACACCGACATCCGCAGCTTTCTTTGTCAATGAGGCAGATAAATGTGTATACTACCGCTATGGTGGGGGTGAGGGAGTTATTCTATGCTTGTATGTGGATGACATCCTGATTTTTGGGACAAACATCAATGTGATAAATGAGGTCAAATCATTCTTGTCTCAGAATTTTGATATGAAAGATTTGGGAGTGGCTGATGTTATTCTAAACATTAAATTGGTTAGAGGTGAGGATGGGATTACACTTTTGCAATCTCATTATGTGGAAAAGATCTTGAGCCGTTTTCGTTTTTCTGACAACAAGCCTTCTCCAACACCTTATGATCCTAGCGTGTTACTTCGTAAGAATAAGAAAATTGCTAGGAATCAGCTGGAATATTCTCAGATAATTGGCTCACTTATGTACCTAGCTAGTGCAACAAGGCCGACATCTCCTTTGCTGTGAGCAAGTTAAGCGGTTTACATCTAACCCGTGAGATGATCATCGAAGGCGCTTGAGCGAGTGTTGCGCTATCGAAAGGTACCTCGAACTTTGGACTTCACTATCTGGGTACCGTCGGTCTTTGGAGGGTTATAGTGATTCCAATCGATCTCTCGATGCCGATGAGATCAAAGCCACTAGTGGATATGTTTTCACTATTGGTGGTGGTGTTGTTTCATGGAGGTCTTGCAAAGCAGACCATTTTGACGAGGTCAACCATGGAAGTAGAGCTTGCGGCACTAGACATCGCCATCGTTGAGGCGTAATGGCTACGGATCTATTGATGGATCTACCTACGTGGAAAAGCCGTGCCGGCTATCCTTATGAATTGTGATAATCAAACCGTTATCGCTAAAGTGAACAGATTCTAAGGATAATATGAAATCGTCTAGGCATGTCAAGAGACGATTGAAGTCCTGTCAGAAATTGAGAAACTCCGAGTTATAACCTTGGATTACATCCAAACAGATAAAACTCGCGATCCCTTTACAAAGGGACCATCACGAATGTGATAAATAGTGCATCGAAGGAGATGGGTATGAGACCCATGTGAGTTATCTATGGTAGTAATCCAACCTATGTGATCGGAGATCCCGTGAATTAGGATCTGGGAAAAACAAGCCATTAGTTAACTGGAGGAGAGTAATTTCAACCCTCTCTATGTGAAGATGCAATACTCTCAAAAGCGCAAGGCGAGGTTGGTTAAGGCCTTAATGTGTTCCATTGGCTTTCAAAAGCGAAGACGTTATCCTGCAGAACGTTCTTGAAAGAACACACCTATATGAGCCCGACTGTTAGTCGCAGTCTATGGAGATCTTGGGTAATCTCCTACTAAGCTCATGAAGAGACCAAGGAGTATGACTTATACGCTCCAACCGAGGGGTAGCCTCATCGCGGCCTAGTATCGATTAAGTCTTTAAGTGAAGCTTGCTTGCACCAAACTTGCAATTCAAGGCATAGTTCATTGTTCAAGTTGTGAGTAAGTGTAGCTTGAGTTCTAGGTGGATGTTCAACCTTAATCGGTCTCCATCGAAATACCGATATATAAGCAAGACATTGGAATTGGGCAAATCTCTGTGGGACTTTGAGATCTGGTGGGGATTGTTGGATTATGTGGGTCAAGCCCATATAATAAGAATAATTCCTATTAAATCTCAAAGGCCCACTCATGCAAAGGAGGCATGCATGTGACCTTTAGTACCATATTGCTAGTTCTAGGAGAGGAAGACCACCTTAAAGGGATGGTGCACTCCTAGCCACTTGAGGCATGTGTGGGAGAGAACTAGAGGATAACACGCGTGTCTCGCTCGCCTCGCCTCGCCTCACCGGGCGGGCGGGGCGATGGGCGGGCGCGCGCGCACGGCACTGCGTGAATGGTCCGCCAAAATCGGCTCAGTGCTTGCGCAGACGCGCTTCTTTTGTAGTTTTATTTTCTTTGTTTTGAGTGGCGGTGAATCCGGATCGGTTACGCGTGACTAATCCGTTTGATTCTGAGTTATGGAGAACGTCGCAGCGTCTTGATCACGCGTCTGGTTTTCTATAAATACGAGTCGCCGCCTCCATACGAAAATGCGAAAATCAATCTAGGGTTTTGCCTCCTCCATCCTTTGTGCCGCGCCGTCCCACGTAGTCTACTCCGCCCCGTCCGCGGCTGCGTGCATGTCGTTCGGGAGCGGTCTCGGAACCATCGCCCAAGTCCGCACCGGAGAGGCGAATAAGGTTTTTGGGAAGCGCGCCACGATCGCTCGCTGTAGCTCGCTCGTCTTCCTCGTCGCTCGGCCGGCGAATCGTCATCGACCGTGTCATCTCACCATGCTCTGCGGCGCCTACATCGGCAAACCGATCGTAACGAGAATCATCGATGCATGCGGTCATGTTCTCCGTATTAGATCTGTTCATGTACGTTTCTGGTTTACATGTCTAGATCTTTTATGCCCGTGATGGTTCTCGTTATTTTGTGTGCATGGTGTCATGATTTATTTATGGAATAAATTGAACCTACATGTGCTTATATTTTCAACACCGCTCGAGAGCCTCCTCCGCCTGGCCCGGTGAGTCGGGACGGCGGGAAGGGGGCGAGGCGGAGTGGAGGACGGGCGCGGGGAAGGGAAGGGGGTGGGGGGGTGGAGGCGCGGGAAGGGAAGAGGCGAGGCGGCGGTGGAGGGTGGGGCGGGGAAGGCGGGGGGATCGGCGGTTGAGGGTGGGCGCCGGGGAAGGGGGAAGGCGCGGGAAGAGGGCGGGCGGGCGTGAGGGCCGGGAAGAGAAGCGCGGGAAGGGCGAGTCGGCGGTGGAGGGGGGGAGGCGGGGAAGGGAAAAGGCGGCGGGGCGCGGCGCGGTGGCGGCGGGAGGCGGGAAGTCGGGACGGCAGGGAGGGCGGCGGGGAAGGAGCAAGGAGGAGGCGGGAGTCGGGAGCGGGGGGTGGGAGGAGAGGACGGGCGGAGGCGGGGTGGGAAATTTCACCATGGAAGAAACGGAAGAATGAGAGCGAGTAGGGGCCCCAGGAATGAGGTGGCTGGGGATTTGAGGGCTCTCAAATTTGAGGGCTCTAGTGGGCTTCTTTGGACCTCTATTTTTGCCTCAAGCCCTCAAATATGAGGTTTGAGGGGTCAAATAGGGGCCCTGCTGGAGTTGCTCTTACAACGTTAGATCAGGCAACGCCACCCGTATCACAGTTCGTGCCGACATTGGTGCGTGCATCATCTATCGGTGCATGGCGTGGCCCTTCCTTTCGCTTTCTCCCATTGGGAGATTTAGTTTATTAATCGGGTCAGTTATCGTTGGAATTGGCGGAGACATGGAAAATGACTCGCCTGGTATCGTGCCACAGAGAGAGAGAGAGAGAGAGAGAGAGAGAGAGAGAGAGAAATTGCCGACCAGAATGGCTTTCTTTCTTTCAAAAAAGAAAGTGTCGTTAATCAGTTCTGTTAGTTAGGACAAAAAGGTGGCTTCAATAGAGCAAATAACATGATTAATTAACTATAGGCAGGATGGAAAAGTAGGCGACAAGAGAAGCATTCCTCTGCCTTCCTTTAGTAAAGCATAGCTTCGGGACCATCCGATCGAGAATCGACGCTCGCGATCCAAGCCGAAGAGAACTCACCAGAAATACAAGTCTTCTCGTCCAACTTGATCTGGGCCCTTCGTGCCTTGATCCGATGGCACTAAAGTGCCTGAAGGCACGATACTATGCGCGCGGGCGAGAAAAGGGACCAAGATCAGTTGCGAATTGCGATCGTGGAGAAGACAGGCTCATGGTTGTTTATCAGACAACTTCGGAGGTCTAGAGTGGCTACACAGCTGAAGCGGATCGACATGGTCGAAAAACATGCCCCACGCAAGACAAAATTAATTACATGAAATTTGATAGTAGTTATCAATGGAAGTACCATTCAGAAAAAAAATGTGAAGTATAGTTTCTTCTAGAAAAATGCTATAACATATATGTGCCTTCTTTTCTACTTACAATCTGTGGCTTATAACATATGTTACAATAGTTATTTTTTCAAATTATGTGTTTTTTCAAGTCAAGGTTAACAGAAAGATTATAGTAAAAAGTGTATTAAGTTCAATTGTACCGATCAAAATTACATGCAACTATTTTTCTTTGCGTACCGTATTTCGCGAATAGTCAGAATTCAAAAATTTATACCATAAATCATAGCTTAAAAGAAACTATCCATAATACTACAATAGCCGGGAGGTAAAAGAAAGAAAATTAACCCTCGTTGAAACGGTATGAACTCCGGATTGGAAAAGCGCGCCGGAAGAAGGCGTGGGCGGCGGTGTGTCACCGTTGCACTCTCCGCGGGCGCCCACGAAGCATGCCATGTTACTTGAAGAGAAGGCCTTCCCTTCATGCCACTCATGCGCTCAGCAACAGTTTTAATTTTCATTCCGTCAAAAAAGGCAATGTTGAATTTGACGTTAGGCGTTGTTGAGTTTGTCGTATATTAGCCATTGAGTGGACCGAGCAACAAGTTCATACCTACGCGCGCGCAGGGAACGAGTAGATATTTGAGATGGAAGCTTCAAAATTCTATTGCCGCTAGGAAATCAGAAAAATGTGCACTCGACATGTGTCTGATGGACTCTGCGTGCTACGTACGTAGACGGTAGACCACACCGCAGTGATGTGCGAGTCCAAGGCCGTGCAAAAACACATTCAATCCTGGGCTCCAAAAAAAGTGGTCCTGCAAGGTCCGGACAAAATAGGAGGAGATGGACTATAAATTTTTTTTTTTGTTCTCCTTTACAATCCCGACGCGGAATGTAACTTCATTCCAGTAGCGAGTCACCGAAAACGACCGCGACGCGGAAGGAGGCAGCAGTTTTAGGCATGCAGGCGCTCGAGCGCGAAGCGACACGTGGACCCATGCGACGCCATCGCCCGATGGTGATCGGCGCCACCTCGTCAGCACCCCATCCAATCACCGCGCCACACGCGTCCCGGCAACTTTTTTCCGAGAAATTATAAAAGGAAGATCCGAGCGTACTGCTGCTACCGAGCCCTCCTCGAAATCGCGGCAGATTTACTACATTCCAAAGCCCCTGGCCTGGAATGTGCGCAAACATTTTGCCGCTTTCGGTCGCTAGTGACGGACGTCCGTCCATCTGGTGGCAGCAATTTCTGTGGGAGCTTTCATGGGGGAGGGGAGTTTTTGGTCTGAAGGAAACGGAGCGATCGAGCTGCCAATCGCTCTGCTGCACGTATGCTGTCATGCCATTCCATCGCTCATACGATATACGAGTCACCGTCATGCATGCGAAAGCAAATCGTCCTTTCCTCCACTTCCTATGTCGGCCTTCCTCGTCTCGAAATCTTCGATTGATGGCTCGGGCAGCTATCCATCCGATTGATCTGGAAGATTAGCTTTGCCGTGTCTAATGTTAGATGTGTCACACTACCTTGCAAATGTTTGGTTAATTTGTTGTTGAATTGTATTTGTGGTGCACCACACAAGTCTTTGGATGCTTATTTAGACTTTTGAAGTTTAAGTTTCTAGCTTTTTAAGTATTATGACAAGCTTTTTTTATGTACCGTAGCTGTTCATAGTTTTTCAGCGTAATTAATTTTTAAACAATTAAAAAAATAAAAAATTATATCATCATAGACAATACAAAAGAATAAAAGAAAAAAAATAAAACACAAAAAAAACCAAAAAGCCAGAAAAATAAAATTAAGAAGTTAGAAATTAAAAAGTAACGGTTGGAGTTTTATGTCCCCACATGCCAGTGGTAGTTTGTTTTTAAGTTGTTTGATGTTTGCAATTAGATTTGGGGGGAGGGGGGCATTCGTATTAACTGTGGCTTATATGCCTTTTGGCTAAAATGAGTAGTAATGACTAAAAGAAATGACTTTAAAAAGGGGAGTGTTAGTGGTGGAAAAAAAATAAGAAAGAAATACGTGCGTATGATGGAGCGAGAGGAGTGGGGTCTATGATGCACCTGTGACCTCTGCTTATTCCTGAAGCGAGACGGTAGTATGAGGAGTGGAGAAGTCGTTTCGAGAAACTAGTTACACGTATTGACTTTAAGCTTTTATAAGCAAAAATCGGAAGCAGAAGCCATTATAAACATGCCATTACAAGAAACTAAAGAGTGTTTTTAGAAATTTGATAGTACTGGAATTGGCCGGGTCTTGTAGAATCAATTCACGATGAAATTCGTACAACCAAGCAAGACCAAGGATAAGCTAGGCATGCTAAAATTGACGTCCAAAATCTAAAAGTGAAATATATCGTAGAGGTTTAGTTGCATAGTAGCAATACATCTTTAATCCTTGCCGGCAAGATCGTTCAACTTCACTTCACCGTCGGCCAGACAGGGATCCACATTGCTGTTCTTCCAAATGGGGATGCGTACTCGACAGTCTACACAGAACTCACACTAGTGACCCCTCCCCCCTCCCTACGCACTGCCCCGTCACCTTGTGCGCACTATTGTGCGGATGTCCCTACCTGCAAGCCTAACAAGTCATCACCTATGCAGTAAGAGCAAGTACAATAGTATAGCTAACTAGTGGCTATAACATTTATCCATTTCATCTATAGTCTTCAAAAAAATAGTTCATACAATAAGGTGGTTATTACAATAACTATTTGGCCCCACGTGTAAGAGAGTGAAATGCTTATTTTTACGTGCTATAGCTAGCTGTAATTTAGTAGTCAGCTTCCTTCTCTCTCTTCCTTTCTTTCTCTGCCACGTAAGATTTTGTTGATATTATATTTGCTATAACCTGCTGACTAAGTCTTATTGTACCTGCTCTAATGCTTAAAAAAAAACATCACCTCATATTGAAAATGGTTTTTTCACATGTAGACGACCGGCCGGCAGGGCAGGCTCACGCTGCACCGACCAAATCACCATTTACTCGCTGGTCAGTGGTGAAACTAGACCGCATGTAAAATGTGCAGCACTAGTGGTAGTACCACCACGACGAGGCAGGCAGCGAGCCGCCCCGCCCGATGGGGCGCGCGCGCATGTGGGGTGTCAAGATGGGATGGGGGCACGGCCGCGCGCGTGGGATGTCCGCGCTGCCCACTTGCCCAGCGCAGCAGCGGAGACACGCCCGGATGGCGCACAACGACACAAAACGCGCGCGCAGCGCCGAGGCGGGGGAGGAAGACACCCGCCGCCCTCGGCCATGCGGGGGACCACGCGCGCGCGCCCGGCACCTGAGCCCAAACCATTTCGCCGACCCTGCCACGATTGTCCCCGCCCCCTCACCTTGGCGGCTGGTAGTGCGCGTGGCTGCATGCTGTGGCAGGTTAATTACTGCTTCATTCGAGGCAGTTACTCATGCTACCTCGCCGACCAAGCATAATTGATGAGCGTTGTGCCACCAACCGGGCAGCGGGTTAGGGCCTCGGCGGTTGGTTTTGCTAGAAATGATCTTTTTTTTTCTTTGTTACTAGTAGTATTTGAGTCGGTTCGATATGTACAAGTTATGTCCGTATACAATTATACGAGTTAAGGATAGAGTAAGAAATCGAGTAGGTGGAAGAGTCCGTTTTATAGTCAATATATTGAGTATAAGTAGCAGAGCAATGTAAATGAGATAAAAGTGAACAAGAGCGGTCAATTGTGATCGAAAAGTTGAGGGAAAGAAAAGGAAAAGAAAAACAGAAGTGCTTTGACTCCTGGAAAAATGGACTGTATTCACGTGCTTTATCGAGTCCTCGAAATCATCGAGAACCAAGGGTGTTCGAAGGTAACGAGTACATGAGCACTCGAAAAGGCGGCAAAGTAGTCGTGGTTGAAGGCGCTGGTGTTTGCAGTCGAGGTATCAAGTACTTGTAACTCGGCTATGAGTACGTGCAAAGTACAGTGGGAGCGTGGTCATAAATCTTATCAAGGAAAAGCTACAAGCACGTACACATGAGAGAAGATGTGGTCGTTATGAGGACATACTGGTCGTAACAAGGCTATGAGTACGAGACAATCGGGAAGACGCAATCGCAAGTCGGAGTGGTCGCTACTCAGTTATGAGTATGTGCACAGCAGTAAGAAATGGTTGTAACCAACTGAGCGGTCGTAAGCCACGTGATAGTAAATGTGCTAGTATTTGCAGTCGAAGTATCGAGTACTCGTAACTCAGTTACGAGTACGTGCAAAGCACAGCAGGAGCGTGGTCGTAAATCTTATCAAGGAAAAGCTATAAGCACGTACGCAACAGAGAAGGCGTGGTCGTTATAAGAACATACTGGTCGTAACAAGGCTACGAGTATGAAACAATCGGGAACACAATCATAAGCTGGAGTAGTCGTTATTCGGTTATGAGTATGTGCACAACAGTAAGAAGTGGTTGTACCAGCTGAGCGGTTATAAACCACAATATAATCATAAACGAGCTACGACAACTAAGTTCGAAAGTCCAACATGGTCATAAATATCGATTGTACCAACAGGTTTGTCTAACTGTGCCTGAGCGACAAGAGGAACTATACTAGACTACAAGTGTCGAATCTGCGTACTCAATTGACGGCATCCTGTTTAATTACAGCACTCGATCCCTAATGCGTTCTCTTCCAAACAAAGGGCTTAAAGAGGTCGTGGCAGTAGCACAGTTTTAGCACGGGGTCGGGGGATGCCTCCAAGGTGCAAATACCAAGGCTAGGCCTAGAGGAAGAGGAAACGGTGGGAAACATGAGTTTTTATCAGATTTTGTGTTGTTTGCGATAATATTTATAAAACTAGTCGTATGCGCAATGTATTTACAGAAATATTGTTTTTGCCGTTCCGTGGACGGGCAGCAGCGCGGTGGAGACGACGCGTGGCACCTGCCGCCCCGTGAGTAGGCGGCAGGCGCCTACAGCCCGCCCACGGAACGTTAGGTAATTAAGCCGGCTAATTAGCCGGTTTAATTACCTGCCTAAATTCATAATTTATAATTTTTTAAATATGTAAATATAGCAAATGAGCTCAAAAAATTATGACATATTGGTGGAGCTTCCCAAGACATCGTGGTATGTTGTATAAATTTTCACATTTTTTTGAAGCCATTTTCTAACTCTAAAAATTCTTAAAATAATACATAATTAACCAGACGATTAAGATTATGCACCACTTTAATAATTTTTAGAGGTAGTAAATGGTTGTGAAAAATTACAAAATTTTTTGTGAAGCTTTCTGATACAGTGTGCTATGTTGTGAAGCTTCCTGGTGCTGCATAGTGGCCACACATCAGGCCATTAGCCCCTGGCTATTAGTGCTTAATCATCCGTTTAATTATGCGCTGCTTAAATAATTTTTAGAGATATCAAAGTGATGTAAAAAATTATATAGAAATTACAAACATATCACGCTATATAAGAAAGCTCCATAAAAAAGTTTGTAATTTTTCACAACTATTTGCTATCTCTAAAAATTCTTGGAGCGGCGCATATCTGCTTAATCGCTTGGTTAATTATGCGTCGTTTTAAGAATTTTTAGAGGTAGAAAATATCTCAAAAATTACAATAAAAATTACACAATGTATGATGATGCATCAGGAAGCTCCACCAAAAATTGTCATAATTTTTCGAGCTCATTTGATATATTTATAAATTCAAAAAATTATAACATAAAATTACAAATTTAGGCAGATAATTAAGCAGGCTAAATTACCTGCTGTTTTGTGGGTAGACGGTAGGCACCACGTGTTGACTATTGGGTACCGCTGTCCAGTGATCGAACGACAGAAGCCCTATTTTTGTGCTCACATACGGCTATTTTTGTAAATACACGTTGAAAAGCCACTATATATGGCAAATTTGGAGTACATGAATTACCAAAAAATATATAATTAGATCAGCTATGTTTGGAGGCTCCACATAAAATTTTATAATTTTTGAAGGTCGTTTGTTATATGTAACAATTTCTACAAATATCAAATTCTATGATTTTTTGAGCAATATTTAGAGGGCTTAAAATTGTAAAAAAATCTACACAATGAAGTACGTTACGTTAGGAGTCTATGCATAAAATTTTATAATTTTTTGACCTCATTTGCTATATTTAAAATTCAAATAAATATGATGTAAATTATGAATTTAAATAGTGCCGTTCCGTGAGTGGGCGGCAGACGGCAGGCGCCTGCCGTCTACTTATGAGTCGGTATCTGCCATGTGTTATCTTTTTTATGTTGCTATCTATCTATCGAATAATATGACATCATTTATATAAATATGCTACGTATTTAACTAGTTTTATAAATACCGTTGCCTGAAACAGACAAGCACTGAGTTGTGACTGCGCACACAGGATCGGGAGTCGGTTGCTGTCCATCCCTGAAAAAACGGAGGAGAAACCAAGGGGGGAAAACGGATGACGCAGCGCAGCGCAGCTCGCTGCTGGGGCACGTCACCGTCAGCCCGTCCGCCCCGAGCGCACCACGTGGGCACCCGCAACGTGTCAATTCCTTGGACTTGCCCATTCGAACCGCCCACGCCCCACCCACGCCCACGCCCACGCTGCCACCACCACCACACCACCCTCCACCTCACTCCCCCTCCCCTCCCTCCATTCCTACCCACCCTTCGCTCGCTCGCTCGCTCGCTTCCCCTCCCTCCCCTGCTCCGCAAACCCCCGCAACTCTATATAATGATACGCTCCCCTCCCTGCCTCACCATCCCAACCCAACAGGGCTCCGCTCAGCTCACTCTCGTACGCGCTCGCAAAACCCACCCCAATCCTTCAAAACCAGCGCGATTCTAGCCAAAATCCGCGCGATTCTGCCGTGCTGATGCCAACTCTCACCACGCCCAGCTCTGTTTCCATACAGCGGCACAGGCCGGGCGGCCTCGCGTGCCCGCCGGGGCGGACCAAGGCCCCCAGTTCGGTGCGGTTCTCCGCTCGCGCCATCAGCTCCGTGCCGAGCGCGCCCTCCGGCGCCGCCCGCGAGCCGGCGTACCTGCCGGCCACGTTCGTGCGCGGCGCCGACGCGCCGTCGCCGTCCTCGGCGAGGCCTGCCATTGGCGTCCCGAAGGCGCCGGTGGCGGACTCTCCGCGGATGGAGGGGAAGAAGCTTAACTTCTTCCAGCGCGCGGCGGCGATGGCGCTCGACGCCTTCGAGGAGGGGTTCGTGTCCAACGTCCTCGAGCGGCCGCATGGGCTGCCCAAGACGGCCGACCCCGCGGTGCAGATCGCTGGCAACTTCGCGCCGGTGGGGGAGACCCCACCCGCGCGGGCGCTGCCGGTGTCCGGGCGCATCCCGCCGTTCATCAGCGGCGTGTACGCGCGCAACGGCGCCAACCCGCACTTCGACCCCGTCGCGGGGCACCACCTGTTCGACGGCGATGGCATGGTGCACGCCGTGCGGATACGCAACGGCGCCGCCGAGTCGTACGCCTGCCGGTTCACGGAGACGGCGCGCCTGCGACAGGAGCGCGCGTTGGGGCGGCCTATGTTCCCCAAGGCTATCGGTGAGCTACATGGCCACTCCGGGATCGCGCGGCTTGCTCTGTTCTACGCGCGCGCGGCCTGCGGCCTCGTCGACCCGTCGCACGGCACCGGCGTGGCCAACGCCGGGCTGGTCTATGTCAACGGCCGGCTCCTCGCCATGTCCGAGGACGATCTCCCGTACCACGTGCACGTTACCGCTGACGGCGACCTCGAGACTGTCGGCCGCTACGACTTCGATGGGCAGCTCGGGTGCGCCATGATCGCGCACCCCAAGCTCGACCCTGTCACCGGTGAGCTCCACGCGCTCAGCTACGACGTGATCAAGAAGCCGTACTTGAAGTACTTCTACTTCTCTCCCGACGGGACCAAGTCCACCGACGTCGAGATCCCGCTCGAGCAGCCGACCATGATCCACGACTTCGCCATCACCGAGAACTACGTCGTCGTGCCCGACCACCAGGTGGTGTTCAAGCTCCAAGAGATGCTGCGCGGCGGCTCGCCCGTCGTGCTCGACAAGGAGAAGACGTCGCGCTTCGGCGTGCTGCCGAAGCACGCCGCGGACGCGTCGGAGATGGTGTGGGTGGACGTGCCGGACTGCTTCTGCTTCCACCTCTGGAACGCGTGGGAGGACGAGGAGACCGGCGAGGTGGTGGTCATCGGCTCCTGCATGACCCCCGCCGACTCCATCTTCAACGAGTCCGACGAGCGCCTCGAGAGCGTGCTCACGGAGATCCGCCTCAACACCCGCACCGGCGAGTCGAACCGGCGCGCCATCCTGCCGCCGTCGCGGCAGGTGAACCTCGAGGTCGGCATGGTGAACCGCAGCCTCCTGGGCCGCAAGACGCGGTACGCCTACCTCGCCGTCGCCGAGCCGTGGCCCAAGGTGTCCGGCTTCGCCAAGGTCGACCTGGTCACGGGCGAGCTTACCAAGTTCGAGTACGGCGAGGGCCGGTTCGGCGGCGAGCCCTGCTTCGTGCCCATGGACTCCGCGGCCGCGACGCCCCGCGGCGAGGACGACGGGTACGTGCTATCCTTCGTCCACGATGAGCGCGCCGGCACGTCGGAGCTCCTGGTCGTCAATGCCGCCGACATGCGCCTGGAGGCCACCATCCAGCTGCCGTCCCGCGTGCCGTACGGCTTCCACGGCACCTTCATCACGGGCAAGGAGCTCGAGGCCCAGGCCTGAGCCGAGCCCGAGCTCCCCTTGCCCGCCTCCGCGTTTCTTGGAGGTGGGCAAGAAGCAGAGGAGGAGACGCGACACGGAGGGAAGAAGTCACCAGAGGGAGCCTTAGGCATAGGTCCCCGGAGTCTTCCCTTCCTCGCGCTACAGTTACAGTTAGTAGCAGTTGGTTTCTGTTCATTTTTAGCTCACTTCCTTCGGTTCAGACCAGTGTAAGGAGTATAATTTATGTGTCAGTACTGGCAGAAGAACAGAGATAGAAAAGTGCCCAGCTCGTAGCTTTTCTGCTAGTGCTTGCTTCTAGAGAGCAAGCAGAGCTCAGCTGGTGACTACTGAGTAGCAGTAGAGTATATATTTTTTTCGGCCCTTTTTCCTTCGCATCAGACATGGATATGCTCCAGTTGTTGTCACTCACTGTTCGGTGTTTGGGATCCTGTTTGCCACCCAGTTGCTTGCTGCTATGGCACACTGAGGTGTTGTTGGCTCATGTGTACATTTGTTCATAGTATAATGAGATGATTCTGCCTCCATTTCCTTCTCACTTGTTCACTTCCTCTGCGTCTCTGTATGTCTGGTTGTGGGTTTCTGTTGGGCTGCAGTGACGGCAGTATTGGTGGAAAAGTAGTCTGAAGCTTTGCTTCTTCCACCACTCTGCTTGTCTGCTTGTGTGGGGTTCTTCCAGCCACTGCGCTCTGATGGTACAAGGTTGAGACAGATTGATCATTGCTGCGAGTTAGTTTCCGATTGGAGTCAATTCGAGATGGAATTTCTACCTTTTGGGTTGAATTAGGGGGGACTTGTCGGCTGTGGTTTGTCCTTTGATTTGCGGTCGATTTGTTACAGGTGAGACTAGAGGTGTACTGAACCAACCTGAATCTGACGGAAAATGATTGGTGAGCTGAATTGTTTTCGTTGTGGAGATTTCCCTTGTATAAATAATGTGGTACCTCCGCGAGAAATATGTGCCAAATTGCATTTCCCAGACGAAGCAGTGCCGCTTTTGGATGTAGCTATTTCGTTGAATTCTGACGAATTGAAGGCGTCCACGCATGAGCGTTCAGTTTCCACCAGACAAGCTCTAGCAAAACGCCGGGCCGGGCAGGTGATGTCGTATCCATCCAGGAATTTTGACCGAATTCCTAGCCTCACAAAAGATCGCAGCAAGACAGGCAGGCATGGGCAGTGCCTAGGAAGAGGTAGCCAGTCATGCAGGAAACATAAACATACCATTTTTCACTGCACTCTAATTTGTTCCAGATATATATATTTTGTCACTGGGGGCATGGGACATCCTTGTCGTAGAGATGAGAAAGGCATGCATACAGAAGTCCTTGGCTTGGGGCGTGTTTTTCCAACAAGAAAATTCAATGGTGAAGAATTAACGGGCATGAATGGATCGGCGGCATGGGCAATGTGACGTTTCGGCCAGTTCCTTATACTCTGTACTTATGTAGCTTTCGGCTCGTATGGCTAATTCGCATCATGCTTCATGCTGTTTTTGTCAGAAAATCGTGTTTCACGCCACTAGAGTCCGACAGAGGTCCCCCGAAGGAAGAAATCAAGAAAACAAGATAGTACTTCCGGCCAGGGAAAAGGGCTAATCTCTTCTGGAAGGCTCGGGCAGTTGTAGCACAAGTTTCATATAGATATCGTACTACCGTAGTTGTTAATTTGAAATGTACGTAGAAGCTAGTGACAGTGATCTCAAGAAAAGTAAAGAATCTCACCCCGTTTGGGTCCTATGAATTGAATTTGATTCGTTCAATTGGATTGCAACTTCTATTCTAGTAGAATATGAATTTGATTCAAGCCGATTCAAGTTCCAATTTTTTGTTTGGCTGTTCATTGGATTTGGAATTAGAAAATCAACATCAAAGTTCAGAAATAGCACTAACAGGATTCGGTTGCGTTGGTCTCCCCTGTTCCAGCAGCCAATGAACCGCTAAAACCTGGATCAATCTCCCCCAATCAGGAACGAATCCAATTTAGTGACCAAGATTATACTTTTATGCTAATTGCTGGATGGTAGATAAAAGTTTGAGATCTAACACATGACAAAAGTTTGAATTTTAGGAGATAGTTGTGGATAGCTTTTAGTCCAAAACTTGTTTTTACTAAGACGAGACTAAATTGTATTTTCAAAAGTGCTAAATATGTTAATTATACTCAAATCTAAGTATTTGAACAAAACGATTCAAACTACCAAAAATTGTACAGTGCAACTACCAAAAATTGAAACTACCGGACTTGACTAGTCCTTTGCTTCTAACAACTAGTTTTTTAACCGTTGTGAGGGGAGTGAAAGTACCACAGTTTTACCGCTGATCCTTCCGATAATCCTGTTTTTTTTGTCCTTTGCTTCTAACGGCTAGATTTCGTGGTGTAGGTATATATACCCCTTGTGGCCGATTGGAGAAAGGATTGCTACACTCCATTTTACTCTATTGAGCTAGTGTGAGGTCCTCCTCTCAATTGTGGATGTGTTGCACCTTATGAGCAAGGAGAAAGGTTCTAGATTACATATGTTATATCTAGAATTGGATTGAGTATCCACTCGAGCTTGTGCATTTATTGCACGCGGTGAGAGTCAAACGAGGGGATCGACTTATTACTCTTAGAGTTTGCTGACTCCTAGCTGATGTTGGAGGTGTCGTGCGCGGTGATTTTCTCAAAGAAGGTTGTGAGAAGACCCGACGAAGTGTGAAGGTTGGAGCTCACCTACCCGTAGCGGGAAAGAGCTACCACTGGTGGTTGGGGTGTTTCATCTTAATTCGTAGAGCTGGTCCAATTCGTTTGGGGTAACCTCAACATGGACTAGGGAAACCGGCAAGTCTCCGAACACGACAGTAAAAAGAGATCGTATCAATTGTGGTTTATTTTCTGTGCTCAATTTACATTCAAGTAATTTATATTCATAGAATTAAATTGCTTGTTATTCTAAGATTGCAAATCTTGACATAGCTCTAGAGTGTTGGTGCACTTAGGTGAACATAAGTGAATTATGCTTTATTTGTGCTAAACCAATTTGATTTAAGATTCCGCATTGTATACTTGGTTTAGACAAAAAGAAAAGGCCTTTAATTGATAATTATTGAAAGAGAATTTTTAGACCACCTATTTACTCCCTCTAATCGGCCTCCTTGATCTTACAGGCGGGGAGGCCGGGGGCAGCTGCCCCCGGCTTGCCCCTATGGTAGTTCCGCCACTGGTATCATGCTCTTTGTTATACTTCTTTTTTGTTCCTCAATCTTTTTTTTAAAAAAAGGAGAATTTGTCTCTTGAAACAACTGCATTAACTAAATAGAGAATAATTGGAATCTTCATGAATCCATTGTCCAAGGACAAGAATTTATGCCTAAAAATACACGATGTTATTTAAAAGGAAAAATTAATCCTAAAATAGCAAATTAATTCTTAGATGGATTAGGGTCGTGAGATTCTTAGTAAGGTATGTACAAAGTTTAAAATTATTTGGAGATGCATTTTAGAGATTGCACCATGTTTTATTTTGGCTTGAGCTGATTTTCAGTTCTAGGATCAGGGGTGCGGTCCGACCGCCCCTAGGCATATGGTTCGATCGAAGGCCGGTTAGATTGACCATCTCCGGTGGTCAGACCGCTCGGTCGGTCCAACTGCTTCCGTCCGTATCCGATCCGTTTGCATCCCTACTCGTAGGGGTCCGACTAGCCATGAGAAGTTGAACTCTATTTGCTTCCGTGTTTTTGTGAGTGATTTGTTGGTTGGCAAATATGATCTTTCTAGCTTCCAGTCGCTGCAGAGTGACAGTTTAATAATAACTTTTGGGTAGTTAAATTTGAAGGCATCATTCACCCCTTCTAATTACTATATTGGGTCCACCACCTTGTTTTGCCCAATTGAGCCACAACCATGGCCGATTTGTGTCCTAATGATGCGCCGCCGCAGGGCCACACCTTGTTCTACAGCTCCGGCGTTGGGAGAAGTTGGCGGAGAGGGGAGAAGCTTGCCTCAAGTTGGCGGTGGGGGAAGAAGCATCGTGACTCGGGAGAGGAGTTGTGACTTGTGACGCTGCTTGATTCTAAACAATTGACGTGGGAGAGGAAAGAATTGGAGTTAGGTGTGGCCCGAGTACTGGAATTGGGGTTGGAATCGATGCTTCCAATTCCGGTGGTAGCTAAACATCTCCATCTCTCGAATCCGATTCCAAGTCCACGATTCTGACCTCAATTACTGCCAGCCAAACGGGGTGTCAGATGATTTTGTCGCTATATAAATCTACAATACAAGCTTTCAAACAAAGTGTTCATTATGTTGTCTAGTATTGTAGGTGTGGCACCGTTTCTAGCTTAAGAGTTCGACTCTCACTAACCATGTGTTAAGATTTGTTAGGATTTAATTTCATGGCCTTCGGATCATTCAAGTCTTAAAAGTAGCCACGTTAACTACTGACCCTAGCTAATATAAAAAGAATTACCGCAACGAAACCGCACAAACCGCAATGCTAATGCAGTTTTAATTAGAAGATGCCTATTATCTCTTTGATCAGTTCTCACCTAAATGAAAACTGTTTTCTTATACGAACAGATGAATTTGTTTAATTTTACTTTTTGAAAGCATAGAGGCACTTCCGAAGAAAAGAGCAGTGCAAAAACTGATGTATCACCACTGCCTAAAAATTAATGTATCATCCCTAAGCACCTTCATCCATTTGCACAAACCAGTAGTTCAGATATTGCACAATACTAGTACTACCAAACATCCAACTAACAAACCGGCCAGAAGTTGTTGGAATTTCTACGTGGTTTTTAATATTTATTATATTTATTGTCTTTTTAATTTAATGTGAAATTATTCATATTATTGATACAAGTGATAGGGAATAATTTAGTACGGAATTTAACTTGAGATGTCGAGAACGGCTGTGCAGGAATATGATAGACATATTTATTAAGGTCGAGCCTACTAGAATTTGATATGCATACATATATTTAATCTGGGTACAGTACAGAGCAGAATAGCTGAGCTTATTTTATAGGATCGGATCTGCAGGCTGTTGACTCACATGATCAGATTGAAATTGATCTCATAAACAATCTGATTATAACGCACGACTCACGCATATGTGCTAGAGACTAATATATCTTAGACTCATTAAACTTGCCTGTCTGATCGTGATCGGTGACATGATTCAGGAGTTTCACGGCGTACCGAAAACAAGTAGATAAGTTTGTAACACCAGTAAGTGGAGTCTATAAATAAACCCTTACCTTTTAAACTCACAACGTAATTGTAAACGGCTTCACATAAAAAACAAATGAATAAAGAATAGACGAAAAACTTTCACAAAATCAATCTAGTGTGTAAAAGAATCCAACAGTAGCAAAGTCCCAAGCACCTGATCAGCTGCTGACCAACGTGCCTTACTGTGCTTTTCACCGTATTATTACGCGAGATGGTATGTCCTTTTCGTGATTTATATTATCCCTTCCCTTGGCGCGCTGCTCTTCTCCCGCCCCGGGCACGTACAGGTACAGCCATCACATTAGAAAGTCGCACCTACCGACCACAGTAATGCCGAGTGCAACCGCGACACCTCTCGTTGAGTACCACGAGCTAGTAGGGAAGTGTGAGCCCGGGCCGTCTAGTCTTAACCGTGATTAATTATGATTCGTGAGAAATTGATCCTAAGAGGCCAGGATCTTCTGTTTCTTTCGCCCCGTTTTGACCAAGCTAGGCTTTCAACTAGGGACAAGCTCCCATGCACATCCCAGCTGAACTGACAAATGGCCGGCCGGTTGTTAGTTGTGGATTGCCTGGAGGACCGGCCAAACACGGAGGATGCCATGCGTGACAGACACGCTGCTTTGCCTAAAGACGGCGCTCCACGTGAGTAGTCAAGCTGCCGCAGAAATGCACGCGACCCAGTCAAGAGCTAGACTTGCCTAGGTATTTCAACGGATATGGCTGGTTCTTTTTAATTATGGTCTACAACCATCTCTGATAATTTTTAGTGTTAAAATAAGTATTTATATAAATAAGTTGAATATCGATAAGTTATTTTAAAAAATTATCGATAAATTGTTTTAAAAAATACTATATAAATTGTCTCACTTATTTATTTTGAAAAATTTATAAGCCATAAAATACAAACGAAAGCCGTCCTATGGCGCCGTCGTGCTCCTTGCATGCATGCCAGGGAATCCCCCGTCCGTCCCCCACGTACGCACGCGTGAATCGGTGTGATCCGCGATCGACGGCGACGTGGAACGATCGATCGGTCGGCATCGTACGTTATCGCGCCGCACCGCCAACCTCGTGACGCACCGTTGATGCGATGCCGTCGACGTCCCAAGGAGGCCGGTGTGGCTACATTAATTTCCGGAAGACGGCGTGATCTAGGCCGTGTTTGAGCAGTGCAAACGGGTGGATTCGGACGGATATTGTTGTTACCATATCTTAACCTATATTTTTCTCAAATTCGGTAAAACAAAATAGGTCCACAATCGGTCGAGTTCGTTTGTAAAACATGCTGAAACAAAAGTAGCTCCACCCAAGGAGCTGAAAAAGTGAAAGATTTTATTTTACCATTGCAAAAGAAAATCCACGTCAAATAGTAGCACTAAAAAATCAAACCAGCGTATCGATTTGGACGGATTGCTGTTGGAGCCTAACCCATATTTTTCTCGGACGGGCCTAAAGATTCGCTTGATTCGGAGGCGGTCGGGACGTTTGCGGAGGTGAGAGACCCGGCTGAGATGGGATCTTATGAAAGCTGATCAGAAACTAGCTTCTCTTGTCAGGATAGGGTCTTATAAAAGCTGCTTTTCGATTTTTCTAGCTGATTTTATAAAAGCTATTTTTTAGTTTTTCTAAAGTAACTAGCTGATCTTATAAAAGTTGTTTTTCGGTTTTTCTACAGTAACTAGCTTTTAAACAGAGTATCTCTTCAAGATAAGGTCTACTAGTTAATTATAGTACACACTTTACCGACTCCATTTATATCGGCAAAAACTAAAAGTGAGTTTTGGTTACTCTATAATCTCTCGTACAAATATTCCAAACCGCAGTCAAAAGTTATAAACTTAAGCTAAAAATAACAGGCCCTGGGATATGCCAGGTCAGCTTCAAACTACCAGCTCTTGCTGGCGTAGCTCACAAGTTGAACATTTGCACACGCGAATGGTTGCTCACAAGGTGCCTCCTCTTCTTGTTGCTGGTGCTAAATAGTGTTAACTTTTTATCCTTAAAGCGCATTACAATGGAATGATCATGTCCTAAGTGCCAAACTCGCTAATCCAGCACCACTACTACGGGGAAAAGGTTCACCTCTGCGTCAACATCTAGAATAGTGATTGGGACGTCTAAAAAGAACATGTAGAATAGCTATCAATAAGCTCTTGGTCATTATAGAGTAACAAGCTTTTTATTTATTTTAAAACCACCAATTAAGCAGACCACCGAGTTCTAACGCTTGGTTCTCACTAGATTTCTTAATCGCTAGCAAAAGGAAGAAATATTATCGAATACCTGAGTACGTTCGCTCTGCTATATATTACTTTTGCTAGCGCCGAACAACGTACTTTTTAGAACAGAAAATGATAACTTTTTAGAACAGAATATGATAAGAAGGGAAAAAAACTTGTCGAATGTCGGTGTACGTGTCTCTTCTATTGCCTAACTGCTCTCTCCTTTTTCTTTCTGTACTTCGTAAGCTTGCTTAATTTGTTCTAGTATTTTGTCGGATTGTTGGATACACACACACATCCCCTTGTAAATGGAAATGTAGTGGTATATATTATATATATGTAGAGGTTTCTCACTTGCTCTACATATGAACCATACGTACAATGACGGATCTAGGATTTGAGTACGTTCCAAGCTAAATTTGAACTAAATAGTAATATAGTAGAACATATGTCACTTACATGAACCTAAAACGAAGACATGACGGGGTTTCCTTTAATCTGGCCACTTTGCTGATGAAGTTACCTATATCGACCTATACATTATGAAATGGATTAAAGATCGCTCAACATTCCTCTCTGCAAACAGTCCACTTGATGATAGATCAAGAATTTTGAACAATAGCGTTATCCAAACCACATACTTTGTTTAACCTACGGATATCATAATATAGGTTACCGACGACCTACCTTTCGAAAAAAAGAAGGCAAAGAAACCTCTGCATGCTCAGCCCACAATGACATACGCACGAATCTTCGCATCCTTGGACACTGACCGCCATTGCACGTGGGACGGTCCAAGCTCTTAACAAGGGCAGAACGACAGGATTAAACAAATGGATTAGAGCAGCAATCGGATTAAAGTAAACACAAGTAGGCTTTGGCTGCAATCTGCATAAAGAAGCTACGGCACTGTTCTTTTTTACTTTTTGGTTTCTGTTTTTAACTTTTCTACAATAATTAGTTTTTAAACAAAGCATATTTTTAAGATGAAATCTATTAGTTAATTGTAGTACATACTGAACTGACTTTATTTATATCGGTAAATACCATACGTAAATTTTGTTACTTTATAATCTCTCATACAAACATCTTGGCAAAAAGAACAAGCCTTATTTAATATGCAGCACTGCATGGCGTGCATGCAAGTGCTGCGCATCCTAGCTTTCCAAGCCGGTCCTTGTCCTGCAGACGTGGCTTTGTAGTAGTGCCTATTAATCACACGAGATTAAGGCTTCGTTTGGTATCGATTCGAGGTGGGTATTGTGATAATCTTGTTTGGTAGAATCATTTTCAAATATTATTTTGGTTTTTGGCCAGTTGCTTAATTTTTATAAACCACGCTACAAAAGAGATGTTTTTGTTTTCCAAATGACCGGGAGTAACTAGAAAATGAAACACCGGCTTTTGTAACTTTAGAAAATTTTACACGTATTTTTTTTATACAACTTTAGAAAATAAACACAACATGGCAATTGCAGATTGGCCCTGAGATGGCTAAACGGTGTTTAACTAATTTCGTGACCGGGTGACCAAACTCTGCGATCATTGGTACCTGACGATAGTAGTGGGAGCGATCACCAAAAGTATAAGAAAGCAATTAAGTATAGCAAAAGCAGTTTTTGGTTATGGTTTTTAGTTAATTGTGAAAGAGATTGAGTGAGTAAGAGACACTCACATTAAGAATCCACTCCTACAGTGACTCGTATAAACGTCTTGTAGAAATCATTTTGAGAAGTCACTCTATTAAAAAAAACCAATTTTTAAAAGCCAAAAACAAGCAACTTTTTGAAACGGAACCTAGAACGGCCGTGTACGCACGCAGTGATGCCATCAACCAAACAAGAGAGCTCGACATAAAACACATCATGCATAGAAAAGGCTCGAGAGAACTTTAATAGCTAGGACATATCGCTTAGACTTGTTCTGCGATCGCAAAGAAATACTACTTGTTTCCACCAATTGTGAAAAGACATCGTTGGTCACCGACCAGAAATCGCTACTACTAATCACCTAACAAGAATCTGATGATGAACTAATGCCAATTTTTAAATGCGTGGTTGGTGCGTCCATGAGGTGCACATGCATGACAGGAACCCCCTTGTGCTTCGGTTTCATGTTTGGAATTCATAATAACCACTAAGTTCATACATGTTTTATACCATCGATCTGAATTGATCATTCGATGATATGATGCATTGTCTGCATGGTTCCAGTCTTGTGGCTGCAGGCCTCCAGGTGCAGCAGCAATTCTTGACATTCCATGTGACCTCTGAGTAGTCTCTCTCATGCTATGCCCCTAAATTTGACAATCATGCAGATCCGGCCGAATTAATCGTTTCCAGAGTTTGTGGCCAAGGAGAGGTCAGTTAGCCAGCTGCATGTTCTGCGATTGCAATTTGCAAAGAAGAAAATGCCATGACACCAAACAGCATCATGGATAACTGCCACTGAGAGTCCAATGCGAGTACACGAAGACAAAGATATACAAGAGAGTTGTTTCTGTGGAGGGAATTTAGATGGGTACTTTTGGACATAGCTTATGACTTAAATATTTAAATGGGTTTTGTTAAACATTATCCGGATGTTTTCTTCATAACTATCATCTCCCTCCCCTTAAATTCTACCCCCTTCCCCTTGAAAAAAATCTTCCCTTCAAAAACAAGAGCCCCTTGATTTCTAATCCAAGGATCACAAATTTGGATGATAGTTAGAAAGAAAACATCCAGGTGATGTCTAGGCACTCCCTATTTAAATTTTGATTGTTCGCGAGAGGCAGTACGCAGAGGAAAATAGTCACATACGATTTTGACCAATACAATTAAACTTAGTACATTTTTACTACAGTTTTTCTATTGAGCCTGTCTTTAAAAAATATACTATTTAAAAGTTAATTACTATAGACAATATAAGCACAAGTCAACTTCAAGTTTGAAAAAACCCAACCTTAGGTATGGGGGTGGTAGGTCAGACATCTCATTTAGCAATGTTTTTTAAAATCGATTGTATTAATTGACGTCTTATAGTAGTACAATGGCTCCACGCATTTGATGAAACTGAAAGGACTTGCTTGGATCTGGTTGAATGTTAATTTGTTTCGAGTTGCGAGCAGCCAGAAACCTTTAACAAAACTCATATACCAAGCTACTTCTGGCGCGATTCATCTAAAGAAAGCTCTAAAACATTTGTATTGTGGAACTCGTGTTAACACCTCTAATATTATGAACATTTGTCACTAAGAGCCCGGCCAAGCAAAAGGCCAGAGTCTCCAGACCCACCCTTAATTTCAGGCAGACAAGCAGCGGCCAGTGGTGTCGTCAAGTTGGTTATGGGTTGGCCATCGCTAGGACCAGCAGGAACCCTGGACACCTCTACTAATATAATTTCAGCACATGCTTTAACAATTAACATGGCTGTGTGTGCCCCTCGTGTCCAAATCACCTACGCCAAAACTGACAAAACAAAACACCATGTATGTCACATGCTCACAGAGATATCAGGCAGGATCCCTGGAGCCAAATTATCTAAACATGTCACGTCCAGACTCTGGACGACATGGACAAAACCTTCCAGCAGCAGCAGGTCCAGCGCCTAAGGAACCTGTCGGGATCTCACCAGCCAACGCGAAATCGGCTCGAGACATGGCTGCTTAAAGCCATGCAGGGGAACAAAGGAGGCAATATGCTGGCACCAGGCACTGGTGATTGGTGCTCATCTCAGAGTTTGAAGCTAGACAGTTGCACATGGAGCTCGGTGTCCACCAGCCAACGACATGGTGATACTATGATACTACTATCACTTGGTGCTTATCCCCAGCAGTTTGGTGCTAAGTCACATGGTCGTGTGCAAGAAGCCAGGGCAATCCACGTTGGGTGTCATTAGCCATTAACTCATTACCCAACTGAAAAAAAGAAAAGAAACCACCAGGGCAAGTGCAGAACTCAGAAGGTGCTTCCTTTTGGATGCTACAGATTCATCTTGGCTTTTCGCATTGGTGTTCCTGTTAGCTGCCCTGGAAGAATGAAACATGTTAGTCAAAAGTGCCGAGAAACAAGTTCAGAAGTGGTACATGTTGGACATGCCTTTGTTGAAGTCTTGAAGAGGCGAGTATAGTCCAACAGCTGATCCCTGCCAGCCTGGAAAGAGAGTTTCTTCCAATACAAGTTCCAAGGATGACATATGGTTGAATGCAGACCTCATATTATGCTATCTATTTGACTGGTGAACCGAATAAAATATGTGCAAGCAGGTAACCCAACTTCTATGAGTATATTTGCTTTAGGGTAACCCAAAACATCATGCAGACCTCATACATGGTAACACAAGTGCAGGTGCAGCACATTTGCTTTAGTCAATGAAAATTCTACCGGAAGCTAAAGAAGATGAATTGTAAAGGATCGGAACAATGTACAATGATATTGTTAAATAAACTAACTAGGAAAAGCAAGATTCATGAGAATCATCATCAGCAAGGCCATAAGAATGTAGGGGAAGATACATGTCACACAAGATACCAGACAAAAGCCAAAGGAAGACAACAGAATGTGCATATCAGCACTTGCACCAATCAAATCTTCATAATTCAAAGATACATGCAGGGAACCTTTTGAATGCGTTCTGGGCATGTTAGTCAGCATATGGGCCACTTGAAGCCAGTGACAACCTCACAGCAGATTAGACAACATAAGCTAACTGACTCGCATCCAACAGTTCACGTGATGTTTTGGGGCAAGGATGATACATGTATCATTACTGTCTTCCTAGGAATGGAATCAGATGTGAAATCTCAAATCAGCATAATATCTTCATTTGATTGCAGCAGCCTTGGTATGGCAACTAACCACTAAAATGGAACATTTGTCTTTCCCTTTTCCCATCAAGTTCTTCATTATTTGGCATAACATCATGCACCAGAATTGATCACATGAGTAGATTCCAGAAGAGAATATATAGTAACACGCTATTAACAATAACAAGCAGATAGCACAATGTTACCTTGACAATCATACAGCAAAGCTCACTTACAGCCTTACAGGCCTACTTCGCAAAGCTTACTGATCTCTCTTTTTCCCCTCAAACATGACATTGCACATTCAGGGGCAGGATTTGATAACATAAAACCAGTAACTTCAGTATCAGAATCAGGTATGTGTGTAACATGATTTTAGATGAACAATCAACACCCCTGTATAGAACCATGGTGAACCCGAGTGTCACGGTCCCGGCTGCGAGACCGTAACTGATAACCGTGCGCGGCCGGAGGGCGCGCCGTGATGTCGCTGGAGGCGGAGAAGCTGCAGATTGGAAGAAGATGCAGAAGACGGAAAGGAGCAAATAGAAGATGGAGATAAGTCTTTTCTTATTATTCCTCAATCCCCATCGCTAGTACATATATATATACGGTCTGTATGAGACCGACTGGAACTCTAATAAGTAGATAACTCAAATACGGCTAGGTTGCCGTAAGCAACAAGGAGACCTAATCAGCTATATTGCCGTAACACGCAAGAGACTTATGCGGACTCTGCTGGAGCGTCCGAACTGGAAGCAGACTTAACAGAATTGGGCCGGCGACGAGTATAAGTACGGCCCCACATGACACGAGTGATGCATATGGTACAGAAAAGAAAATAGAACCAAATTAATTCAAGAAGGAATAGAGTAATGAAACTTTATATCTGGCGCAAATTATCTGAGGTTCTCAAAAACTAAACCTCTGTATTCCTTCGAAGTTGTTTACTGGATCCAATTGAAAGGGTACTCTAATACATTGTGCATTGGCATTTTGTAAGTTAAATGGATTACAACTATATTGGACTGGGTAGTCTGATAAATTGGGTTTGGCTAAATATAATCCAATAGCATTAATAGTGTTTAAAAGTGGATCTAACCCATCAGGATAATGCATGGGCTAAAGTGCTAGACCAAAGTAAAAGTATACAACTCTTATTGAGGCCCCAGTTACTGAAATGAATTAGAGGCAAAATAATGTGATGGCTGGGATTAGTGTGACATGTAGTGTTATGTGGGTCAGTTTGGGCTGTAGTGGCAAGTTGGTCAGATTGTCCTGCTATATTTATGTTCATAGGTAAGGGTTTGATCTGGTTTAAATCAAGCGGCATGCCAACCAACATCGCCAAGACAAATGTACGGTGATAGTGGAGCATCAAATTATCTATCATCAATTCATAACTACTACCACAGTTGACGAATATGCTATTCAAAATTTAACAGAGTACCCAACTGTTTGCAAAGTTTACATGATTGAACACGGCATGTTGTGATTGAAATTTGAAAAAGTATATGCATACTAGTTATCTTTCTATCGCCAGGTTTTTCCTTTTGCACCATATCTGAACATGCTACTTGAAGGATGAAACAAAAAGATGTATTTTAAAAAACTGAACTCTGCATATGCTGTTGTTTTATGTGGATTGCCATAACACCGCAAAGTGCACGTGAAAAGAATTGTTAGATATTACTTATTAACAACTGTGATAATGATAGTAGAAAAGTTGGTTCAGCAGCACAGATCCAGTCAAATGGATTTCCACGTACTAAATTCCATTTTCTATCACAGGGAAAAAGGTAATACAAGTGTTATACAGATGGAGCCAGAATTGATCCAGGAAAATAGGTGTACCATAGTACCATACCATTTTTTGGAGAAAATAACATAAATTAACAAATATTTTGTTTTGTATGGTAATTAGTGAATATTTTCTTGTCTAGACTCTGGGTATGCATACAGATGACAATTGTTGTCAACACTAAAAAAATCTATATATCTCCAAATAACTTGGGAAATGATAGTATTTTTATTGCTTATTTCAGGTTATTTGTATAAACTTATCCAAACTGTAAAAACTTAAGACACTAGTATGCACAATGCAACAATCTCTTATCCAAAAGGAAATGGAGTAACAGGATTTTTGTGTAGTACTGTATTATTTTGTTGTGATCAAACTATTAAAGTATACATGATTCTAGTTTTTCCTTCAAAACTCTATTTTCAACTTTAAATATCCATCTCAACAACCTTATCCCACAGCCACCAATATTTATACAGTATCATTCTATCATGTCTGTAGGTTGTCATAAGTAAATCTGGATAGCCGTAGATTCTCATAAGTAAACCTGGAACCTGCCTATACATGTGTGGTCATGTGGTGTATAAAGTTGTTATCATAAAAGAATTCGTCGAGAATCAACCTAGAACCCAGGGCACCTTAATTGATTTGCCATGGGCATGAAACAATCCAAGTCAAAATAGCAAATGACATATATGTAAGTATATGGCTAGACGATAACTGTGCTGAACAGTCTTTTACTTGAACAAGAGATCCACATATTAGTGAAGGGAAAAACAAGCTATCAGCCTATTTTATGAGCAACATACTTTAAGAATCTAAAACATATATAAAATACTCAAGTGAAGCCACCATTATACAACAAGAATGATAGCACTTGGCAATCACCAACTACTTGACAATCCAGTAAAGCAAGAACATGCTCCATCTTCTAATAGGTTTTCTACCTGTTATGGGAATTGACTGTACATTCTCTTGCTCGGTGTTCCTTGTGTGTTCATGCAATCCAAAGGAACAGACATGCTACCACCAACATCATCTTGAAGAACAGTTGCGATGAAAGCTGCAGATTCAATTTGCGATTGTGTCCTTTGTGATGTCTTCAGCTGCCGTACTCCAGTTTCTCCCTCTGCGGACTAACCAATGTTCTCTGTATCCTCGTCATCACTCTCTTCATCCTCTGAAGCAACACCGGCTTCCATGTCCACCCCATCCTCTTCCTCGTCCACTTCATCATCATATTCCTCATCTTCATCATTCTCTCCTTCTGCACCAAACTCCTCCCCTATCATTTGCTCACCACGCATTGTCTTCCGATCTTTGCCCTTCCCAGCCTCTTCCTTCCCCATATGCATCAAATGCATGTACTGATACCTTATCCCCATCATCGGGTGCTTGTCCACCAGCATGTGCCTCCGGTACGCCTCCCGGAGCACCACAGTCTGCGTCCTCAGCTTATGCGACATGTAGAAAATCGCTGGATGCCTCGCCACCACCTTCCTGAATCCCGGTGGTAGCCGCAGCGCTTCCCCGAGCTTCACCAACACCTCCTTCTCCATCTTCTTCCCCACCGTGAGGCTCAGCACCTCGTGCAGCACCGCCACGGTCCTCTTCTCCGTAATATCGCTCCTTGGAGCCAAATGCGACCCGTCCTCGTACGGCGAGATGTACGGCAGCCTCTGCCACTCGTCCAGCCACTTGCGCACCTTCTTGTCGAGATCGAACCCCCGTGGAAACGACAGCGGGACGGCGACGCGGTGCGGTGCGCGTAGGCCTGCGTCGCCGACACGGCGAGGTCCTTCCGGTAGCACACGAGCTCGAGGAGAGCGCCGTCGCGGGAGAGCGCGAAGTAGTCCGGATACTGCGGGAGGAGGGAGCGGGGGAAGTCGGGGGCGAAGCCGAGGTCGAGGCGGAGTTGCGCGACGAGGTGGAGCGGGAGCGCGCGGGAGGGCGCGAGCATGAGGAGGTGGAGCAGCCGGTCGGCGGCGTCGGGGCAGGTGGAGTCGAGGACCTGCGCCTCCGCGGCGTGGAGCGCGGCGAGCGCGGGGGTCGGAGAGACGGCGACGGGGTGCGGTGAGAGCGCGAAGGCGGAGGGGTAGAGGCGGAGGAAGCGGAGCGGACGGAACGGGAAGGGGATGGAGGAGGGCAGCGAGTGGAGCGGCACGGCGTGCGGCGGCGGCGTGGAGACGAGGAGCACGTCCTTGGCGAGGATGAACGGCACGAGGTGGCGCTCCCGCTCCACGGCGTGGTCGAGCGCGCGGTCGCGCACCCACGGTACCCGCGCATCCAGGAGGCCCCGTGCCGGTACGTGCAGCGCGGCCGGCCGCCGCGACGGCAGCGGCACGCGCGGAAGAGGCATTTTTGGGCGGTTTTAGGAGGGGTTTGCGGGGGTGCGAAATGCGGCGGCGGGGTGGGTGTGGTGTGTAGTTGGGCCGTGTTTTTCTGGGTAGTCTGAGGATAGCTCAGTATGGCTCAAATATGGCCCGACATATCGCGTTGTGGGCCGAAACGATACGATATGAATAGCAGATTGGGCTGGGTCTACAAACTTGGCCCATGGAATGACACAGTACGACCAGCATACCATGCTATGCTCGAGCCAATCTGGCACGGCGTGCATGGTCGGCACGGCAGTGTTGTCTAGCCTAGAGCCATACGGCGCCAAGCAGTAGGTTGGTGTGCAGCACGCGAGCTGGGGCTAAAATAGCGCGGAGGCGAGGCAGCGTTAGGGCAGAGCAGCAGGTGCTGCGCGGTGTGCCCATGTCAAGGCAAGCCAGCCGGTGGAGGCGCTGGCGGTCGGCGACCGAGGGCTGGCATGACTGGACGGAAGGAGCAGCAGCAGTGGCTGTTGGCGTGGAGGCGTGGAATGAAAGAAGGAAGAGCAACAACCATCAGGTGGAGAAAAGAAATGGAAAAAAGAGACAGGGGAGAAGAAAGGGAGGAAGAGAGAAGAAGAACGAGATAAGCAGTAGAAGTGTCGGTGGAAGAAAAGAAAAAGGAGAGAAGAGAGAAGAACATGTGACTGTCGGGTGGAAAGAAAAAAAGGAAAAAGGAAAGGAGAGAAGAGAAGAAAAGAGAAGAAAGGAGAAAAAAGAAAGAAAAAGGCGGAAGTGTCGATCCGGTGATGACGTCGGCAACTGTGCACCAGTGATTAAGAGAGATGTAGATCTAGTGGTGACGCTGGCAATTGCGCACGAGTGACCGAATAGTTCGCGTCCGATGCTAATTAGTACGCCTAGTGTTTCGATAAAATCTTAATACTAATTGTATTATTGTATTTACATGTATTTGGGTGTGTATGTTTAGGGTGTCAATTTACCTAACATTGGATAAGAGCATTGGTGATTTCAGTATAATTAATGTATCAGTTTCTATTATGTTGTTAGCCAATGAATCGGGTGATACATTAGATAGGAATCAGATGGTACATTAGATGCCATTCTTCATTAAACTAATTAAATGAATTTGCTTATGATGTAGAGTGTTTCTGGTATTTCCTTCCCACCAATTCCATGCAGGTTTACTTGCTTATGATGTAGAGTGTCATCCTGTTTTTAGTGGAAAGAACGGGGCGGCGGGGTTGCAAGTGAGTGAAGAGATAAGGAGAGAGAAGAGATGAAGATGGCGGCCACCGCCACCATCGCCGTTGCCGCTTTCGTCGTGTATAGTTACTTCGTACTGGGCTTGAGCTAACACAACATGGTGGGTTTTGAGCTATGCCTGGGCCTGGTGGAGGCGAGGCGAGCAAATATATGGTCCCAAATTGAGTCGACATAAGGAAGGCAAACATATAACGCATCATGCCAACGAAAATGAGCTTCACATATTTCAATTGCGAAGGTAAACCTTTATTGCATCAAAATCAATAAGGTATGCTTTACTATTTTCAAGATAAAGGAAGGCTCTTATTATTTATTGAAGTATCACAAGATATTGACGTGTTACTTGTTATGTCTTTTTAATGTTTTCTTGCTAGAAGTCCATGCTTGCGAAGGTCCAATTACATTTTTTTTGCATGCAGTTGTATAAGATAGTGGGCATCAGAGTACCTCAGGTCGTAGGTTCTCATCAGGAACATTCGGAAATGATGGCACCACATCACTTCTATACTTTGCAAGAACAAGGATATTTCTAGGGAAAACACTAAAATAGCTAGAAAAAATAATTTAGGAAACCTTCTAGTGTTTAGATATTTTCTTGAAAGAGTGTAAAGATTCTAGATAATTCAGTTCAACGGCTATGATCCTGACACATGTCTAGAATCTAATTGTGAGCTCTATAAACATAGGACCTTGCTCTTGCCATGGCATGGCATGAGAGTACAGATAAAAGGCAAGGTGAGTAAGAGAGTGCTAGGATAGCCACCTAAAAGAGTGTGTATACACTCTTTTTAATAATGCTTGTGTTTTTAATAAAGTAGCATTTTGTTATTGTAAGTCTTCCGGTTAGGCCGTGTTATTTGTAAGTACTTAGTGCATTACTAAGTTGTGATTCAACGTGAGTGACTCGGCCACCTGGAATCACAAAAGACCTAGCTTTAACTTTAATGTGAGGGAATCACAAAAGACCTAACTTTAACTTTAACGTGAGCAGTTAGGTCGCACTGAAGCTAGACAATCTTGCCTTCAACGTGAGCGACTCGATCGTCCGAAAGCCAATAATTAATAATGTACTAAGTAAATAGAAATTAAAAGGGTAATAGACTTATGATAGTTGGTGTAGCATTAGATGCAGGTCCTCTTAGAGTGGGTATTAGGGATACTCCAATTCCCAACATTCTTTGTCTAACTCCGCAGCTCCCATGTCATATAGGTAGCTAACTAACACAAAAATACTTTAGAATTCAGAAAATTGTATCCTTAAGAACGCAATATACTTCTATCACTTCTTAACTTAGATGACAACATAAAGCTCACAAGTCTGATGCAATACGATTAACTTTGTATTCAACAATGACATTGCTCAAGATGTTAAAAAACTTTATTATATCTGCTACTTCACCATCACCATTAACTAGTGCAAATTTTTTAAAGAACTTTCTAGCAAAGAAATAGCATAGATAAGAACCTTGTGTAACTACTAGCTTTATCACCCATTAAAAAGAACATCAAATAGACTAAAAATAACAGAGTTATGACTTGGAACACAGAAGATTAAATGAAACATCTAATTATCCAAAAACCAAACAATATCACAAATGATAGCCTAGGTTTTGTTAAACAAAGAAAAAGATAAAAAAAATATTTCCACATCATGTGTTCAACAAAATAGAAAGTATTTAGAAGTCACTTACCAGGAGCAAAGGCCAGATATGTGCATGATGAAAACTCATAGGCCAGACATGTGTATGATGAAAACTCATATGAGGAACGTATTTCATAATTCCTAGAATTATAGAGTGTTTGGAAGCAGAGTGCTAGATGAATTGGTAAGCTTATGAGGCATATACTCCAACCACATTACCAGGTTTTGGCAAAAGCCTATCAGAATGGTATAAAATAACATGAAATAGGCCAAGTCATCAATTTAACATTACCACATAAATTAATAAAGAAAGCACAAGTTGCCATATATTTTAGTTATGACCTAGATAATATGAAATGTTGTGGTGTAAAACAGTGTACTTTTTATCTACAAAACGAAGAAATTCTCCCAAACACATAGCAAAACACACTTAATATTGTTCAATCAATTTGTAAGAACATAATCATCGAATTTTTTCTCCAATCATGCATTATGGCTTGACTATCTTAGCAAAAAGGTGCATGTTCCTCTCCATGCTCTTGGAAACCTCCAATCAGCTTTCTATCTTCAACTTTGCCCTTGACCTGTTATTTGTGATCACCAACCAGATCATTTGCAAGCATGTCACATACTTGTAGTTGAACACCTTCTTGGCTAATGCCATCATGTTGGCTATCATCATCCTTACCCTTCGGACAATTGCAATCCAACTAGAGCTGCTCCTCTTGGCTCAGAGAACCTCACTCCTCTAGGTCCAAGTGATCAAATTCGTCATGTAGCTGAAAGGCATAGGGCGACGTTCTGCCTGCTGAGAGGCGCCTATGTGAGAAGCACCTCACACAGAAGCAGATGGCCAGGCCTCCAACAACGAGAGGGACGATGATAATTGTCATGGGGCAGTTGATGATGAGGATGATCGGCGGCGGCGGGATGGTCATGGTGGAACCGTCGATGGTGGAGGGAGGAGGTGACACATCTACACAACAGAACAAGATTGTAGTTAAGAGTTTGCAAATACCAACATCGTCCTCTTTGAGAGCACGCAAGTTGATCAATGGAATGCCCCATGGGCATACACCACTGGATTCGAACCAACTTCACAAACAAAGAGGAGGGGAGGAGAAGGAGAGAGAAGGTGTGGATCTTACCTTGGCAAGATGCACTGGTTGCTGGCTTAGCACCTCCAGCACATCCACGGTTACAACTCCCATACAAGGAGAGCATTCAGCTCACATTCAGCGATTCCACAACCAACATCTTCTTTTTTGCCATGGCACAGAGGTAACTGACGCCTCCACTGTGGGCGCTGAGGGAGGCGACTAACGCGTCACAACAACCGTCTGTAGACATGCTCAAAGTATTGACACTGCACGATGGGACTCCCGCGGGTGCGACGCTATGGCATCCGAGGTTGTGGGGACGACGACGATGACCATGTAGGAGAGCACGATGGCGACGATGATGGCTTGACGTGTCTCAATGTTTCTCTCTCCTCACTCGTGGTTGCAGACTGGAGGATCTGGAAGAGGCCCAGGATGAAGGGGCCCAACCTGAAGGAATCCACAACTTTATCATAGCTTCAGAAAAGCAGCTAGTCCGTCAATAGATGGGCCCAGGTCGAGATGCAAGGCGCAGGGACCGCCTTAGGGTGAACACACTCAGATGGATGGAGATCCAAGGGACAAGATTGCTTGTCATTTAGTTTTTTTTACTTGCCTCGAAAGCTCTCCTCCCCGCAATGTTCTTTCACATGAAATGTTTAGGGTTTTATATTTGTGCACAAAGAAAGTAATAATTATGAAAATTTTGTGTATGGCATCGAGACTTATCCATGTCTTACGTGTGTCATCTTTAGACGATTATTTTTGTGTATGCCATCGAAACGATCGAGCTTGCTCGTCGGTGCCATTTTCCACCGTTTGAACATGTTTACCAGTGAAGGGCACAATTGATATTGTTGCCCTTGGTATGGAAATTTCGTATATGCCACTGCAACCCATGAAATATCCCAAACCCTGTCTTGCTATTTTGTATTAGTAGTACCATTTTAGCTTTTGGGGGAATTTATATGCCGCCATTTAGTTTAACACACTAGGATATGCCATCGCTCTCAACTTAATACGTTATATGCCACTCTTAGTTTAATTTGCTATTATTCTATTTTGTTTGCACTTAGCGCCTTCTTTCTATCTCAGCTCCAAGCGAAAGGTCCACAATGCCATGGTAGGCAAAATGCTACACTTGTAGGGCCTGTTTGATATGGCTACGGTTTATGGTTTTTAGTTTAAATTTTTGAATTTTAGCTGTTTGCTATAGAGATTACGGAGAGAGATACTCGCTTGCGATTTTAGTTGATATAGATGCTGGGATTTTAATGTGTACTATAATTAATTTGTAGATCTCGTCTTAAGAAAATATCTTATTTAAAAGTTAAATACTATAGTAAAAATCAAAAAATCACTTTTAGAAAAAAAAAACAGGGCGTATTCACTAGAACGATGTCAGTCAAAGAACAAAGATGGGTGGATATGTCCATCACCAGCAACAAAAAGGCACGTGGTCAGGTCGATCCTACAAACCATGATAACCTGCTTGGCATCGGATGGAAATTTACCGTTCCAAGGCACATCCAGACGTGTTGACTCCCACCCCAGTTCTCCCTTTTAACACCAAGGGTTGGGCCGCATCGCCCGCACCCGGCCCATTTTCAATCCTTACGTAAGCGAGCCCTAGCTTCCAAAGCAAAAGTCCATTGGAGTTCCGGCCCGCCCGTACTAGCCCAGACCAAAAAGCCCCTACTCCCAAACCGACATCCCCTGGGCCTGTCCCGAGCTACCCAATTTATATTCCGAACCAAATCAGCGAAACGTCCCCAGTTCTTCGCTTCTTCCTTCCTTCCTCTTCGCTTCTTCCTTCCTTCCTTCCGTCCCCATTCCCCGTCCCCTCGTCGCGAGACGCAGTGCACCGAGCCACACACAGAACCCCACATCCAGGACTAGGGTTTCGCGGGGTTTGTCGCCATGGAGGACGACGAGTACGAGGAGGGGATGGAGATGGAGATGGGCGAGCACCACCACGGCGGCGGCCACGTGGGCTACGGCGCTGACGAGGACGGCGGCTACGGCGGCGGGGGGGAGATGGAGGACGAGGAGGTGGAGGGGGAGGAGGAGGCGCGGGACGAGGAGGACATCACCCAGGAGGACGCCTGGGCCGTCATCTCCGCCTACTTCGAGGAGAAGGGCCTCGTGCGCCAGCAGCTCGACTCCTTCGACGAGTTCATCCAGAACACAATGCAGGAGATCGTCGACGAGTCCGCCGACATCGAGATCCGCCCCGAGTCGCAGCACAACCCCGGCCGTCAGGCCGAGTTCGCCGAGGTTGCCCCCCTCCCTGGCGACCGTAGCAAATATGGCTTGACTTTTGCTGTCCGCTGCTCTTAAATTGGGCGATTAGGGTTTGGTGAGCTTGGTACGGCAGGTTTTGTCGGTGGTGATGGGCAGGTCTCGTTTTTTGCGCCCTTTTACTGGGCGGCTGCTTGATTAGATGACCAATTAGGGTTTTGCGAGAGGATTCAGTTGCGTGCTGATGTTTATGGTGGGGGGCTGAGAATTTTGGCAATGAGATAGCAACTAGGAACGGTGATGCTGATGGTTGAATTGGATTTTGAAGGGTGGAATTGTTTGGTGTCTAGTGTTGAGATGAGTGTTGAGATGAGAGTTCTGTTGAAGTTATATCTGTGGGATGAGGTGGAGAATGCTTGAATTTCGCAGGGTGCCACACGCAATGCTTAGAGTGACGCAGGGTGCCACCCACAAAGCTTAGAATGAGTTTTGCGTTAGGGACATTGCTTTGTAGCTCTGTAGTTCCAGTTGTTTCTAGTGATGGCTAGAGGAAGCAGAGTTGATTTCCTGATGAGGATAGTGCTTGTCTCAGGATTTTGACTATCAAGATGGCTTCTGTTTTTTGCTTGTGTGGAGATTGCGTACAATGATTTGCAAATGATGGACAATGAAAGCTTTACTTTGGATGTTTTCAGGAAATTTAATCACTGTTGTTTATAGCAGAGCACTTGCAGGGAAAATAAATAAAAGAATATGTAATTCACAAACTTATAATTCCTTCTAAAATTTTTCATGGACAATGGTGTTAACCAGAATGTACAGTTTGAGATAGATATCATAGAAGAAATGTTACCAGTAAAGACAAAACATATTTGTGCTAAGGGAAGAAACTGAAATAGACTAGACTGGCTTGCCTCTTGTTACAGTCAGATTGCTTTGCAAGACTATGCATGGACTTTTAGTCAACTGTTTAACAATGTATGTTTTGAAGTGTTTTCATTGGCTGTTGTCTTTCCTAAACCATTCAGGGTCACAAAAAAAGATCCAAAATGGCGAGCCTATGCTAAGAATGTAATGTGTGGACTGTGGATGCAGTTAAGGCTGGACTTACTGGCTTAATGAGAAGCTTTGATGCTTTTTGTAAGATATGAAATTCTTTTAGGTGATTGAACCCTCTAAGAATCCTATAAAAAACACTAACATTAATCTCTTATAAACTTTTATCAATGACAAGTGAAAATATCCACTAAAGGAAAAATGAGAAGGAACTGTTTCACAAGTTTTGAAGAGGAATGTTATTTCTGGTTGGCATGATCAGTGTCCTCATTTGTTGTTTTCTTGTTGAGCTATATATGTTATGTATGCACACTTTACATCTCTAGAATAAAAACAGATGCCATACCATGGGATAGACGACTCGTGTTATTTAAACAAAGAAAATAAACAAACACTTATGCCTTAAGTGAGATCAAGGCAAAATTTGAATGTTTGTTTTCTTTTAGAGCGTGGGGGTTGCTAGTGCCAGCATGCGCAATCTTGCTGATGCTCTTTCAGTTTAAACCAAATTTCTTACTTTTACTTTTTCCATTCCCTTTGTGTTGTGACTTATGATGGTATTGTATTCTTCTTTAGACACTCCATAAGATCAGCTTTGGTCAAATCTATCTGAGCAAACCAATGATGACAGAAGCTGATGGAGAGACAGCTACTCTATTTCCAAAATCAGCAAGGCTCAGGAACCTGACATACTCAGCACCACTATATGTTGATGTATCGTATAGAGTTGTGAAGAAAGGACATGACTGTGAAGAAGTTACAGAAACCATGGAGTACCCAAAAGTCTTCATTGGAAAGGTGTTGTAATTAACAACTTAACATGTGCTGATAGTACGCACAGATGTATAGTCCGCTTTTCAACTGTTTTTTCTGCTGCAGGTTCCAATCATGTTGCGTTCTAGTTACTGCACACTATTTCAACAATCTGAAAAGGACCTCACAGAACTTGGGGAGTGCCCTTATGACCAAGGAGGATATTTTGTAATCAATGGTAGTGAAAAGGTTCTCATTGCCCAGGAGAAGATGAGCACCAACCATGTCTATGTGTTTAAGAAGAGGCAGCCAAATAAATATGCATATGTGGCTGAAGTCCGTTCTATGGCAGAAAACCAGAATAGACCCGCTAGTAGCATGTTTGTACGGATGCTTTCTCGGGCTGGCGCAAAAGGGGTCAGTCTTACTGAAGCTTTGAAAAATAGTTCTTCATACATGCATGTGTTTGTATAGTGGTCTTCTTACATAGCATACATGTAGGAGGATGCAATGAGTTGAATTAATTTTATAATCTTAAATGCTGTTAAATGTTCCTTATGCTGCAGGGTTCATCTGGTCAATATATCCGTGCTACTCTGCCCTACATTCGAGCAGACATTCCCATCATCATTGTGTTTAGAGCATTAGGATTTGTTGCTGACAAAGATATACTTGAGCACATATGTTACGACTTCTCTGATACACAAATGATGGAATTGCTACGTCCATCTTTGGAGGAAGCTTTCGTCATTCAAAATCAACAGGTATTTGCTTAGCTATTTGATTAGTGAAACTAAATTGTTCTTTATTACTTGAATTGATAACACATCTACTTGACTTTAAGACATGTAACGAAATTGTTCTTTCTTACTTGGGGGCACTTCGTAAACTGAGCTCTTAACTGGAACTGAAGTAGTTATATGAGTTACTAAATTTATGAGGCTTGATTTTGGTTTCATCTTTTTAAAGCTTTAATATACCTGTATGCAGGTTGCTCTGGACTACATTGGAAAGCGTGGTGCTACAGTTGGTGTAACTCGAGAAAAGAGAATTAAGTACGTCGGGGCAAAAAATTACTCTATATTTGCTAGAAGATTATATGTCTATATTATATTAGTACTTACCTATGTGAATTTTGCAGGTACGCCAAAGAGATACTTCAAAAGGAAATGTTGCCCCATGTTGGTGTAAGCGAATTCTGTGAAACTAAAAAGGCGTACTACTTTGGGTATGTGTTCCAAATTGGCTGTTCAGTTGCAATCAACAAGTATGCGTGCTAATATGATATAGTTTGGTTGAAAGCAGATTGGCTAATTTCCTATACACTCATTGTGCGCAGGTACATTATTCACCGTCTATTGATGTGTGCTCTTGGTCGAAGAGCTGAAGATGACAGAGATCATTACGGCAATAAAAGGCTGGACCTTGCAGGCCCATTGCTTGGAGGACTGTTCAGAATGGTTTGTCTCAATATATCAGAAAATTAAGATGGTCTTAGTCCCCTTTTCTGGGTTGGGAACATAACTCTTTTTTTCCATTGCCAATACAGCTTTTCAGAAAATTGACAAGGGATGTGAGGTCATATGTTCAGAAGGTTTGTCCCTTCTCTAAATTGCCAGGCTCTTTTTCTTTTACTCAGTCCTGGTGATTACTAATTGCTCATTATCCTTGAACCCAGTGTGTGGATAATGGGAAGGAAGTTAATTTGCAATTTGCTATCAAAGCCAAAACCATTACTAGTGGGTTGAAGTATTCCCTTGCTACTGGAAACTGGGGACAGGCTAACCAAGCTGGTACCAGAGCTGGTGTGTCTCAGGTTTGTCCCTTTTCTTTATCACTTAATGTGTATGCTTCACTGCTTCCGACTTGGTTCAGCAAATAAATGTTCTAATCTTTGTTCTGCATTCCCTCTATTCTTTGGCATGAAGGTGCTTAACCGCCTTACCTATGCTTCTACATTATCACATCTGCGGAGACTGAACTCTCCCATTGGGCGTGAAGGTTGATATGGAACATTTTCATTTCATATATTACTTCCCCATTGAGACTTGATTCTTACAATTGTGTTGATCTTTTTAATAGGGAAACTGGCAAAACCTCGCCAATTGCATAATTCCCATTGGGGAATGATGTGTCCTGCTGAAACACCCGAAGGACAAGTAAGTGAGATTAACACTCTAAATTTTCTTCTGTTCAAAGGAAGCTTGGATGATTGTCTTATATTTTTTTCATACACCTTGTATGCAGGCTTGTGGCTTGGTTAAAAATCTTGCCTTGATGGTATATATCACTGTTGGCTCTGCTGCAAATCCTATTTTGGAATTTTTGGAGGAGTGGGGCACAGAAAATTTTGAGGTTTGTTTTTATTCCCTTGTCAGTGTATACATGCATTTTGATTTGGTTTACCTTCCCCAGTCTTACGGGTTAGGTTTTGATGTTGTTTACAACAGTAATTTATTTTGGCCCATATTCATTTTTCACAGGAGATATCGCCAGCAGTCATTCCTCAAGCTGCTAAAATTTTTGTCAATGGTTGTTGGGTTGGAATTCATAGGAACCCTGACCTATTGGTGAAGACACTTAGGCGTTTAAGAAGACAGGTTTGTACCCTGCTTCTCTTGTCTACTTTCGAGTATGAAGCCAAATGCTGCAGGCCAGAAATTGGGGAATAGATATTTAGTATAAAAAAGACATTATTATCCAAATTCATGGGTTTACATTTATATATACGAGAGATTGAGAGCACTATTTTAACAAAACTGATGTGATTTTGTTGTTCCCCTTTTTATATGCGATCCTAACTTTGTTTGATATTTACCAGTATTTAATGTAAATACCATTTTCTGTGGTAGGTTAAACATAGGTATGTGAAGTGTTAACATAGACCAGCTGACCAGGTCAAGAAAAGAATGCAATCTATTGCTAGTATGTGACTTTGAAGGACAGTCAGATCTCAAAACTTACTGAGTATTGTGCCAATTTTCAGATTGATGTCAACACTGAAGTTGGTGTGGTTCGTGATATTCGCCTTAAAGAACTTAGACTTTATACGGACTATGGGCGTTGCAGTCGTCCACTGTTTATTGTTGAAAGCCAGAGGCTTCTCATTAAGAAGAGACATATCCGAGCATTGCAGCAAAGGGTCTGATATTGATTACTGTATGCTAGTTTTTATTCCAATTTAGATTGGCATGCATGTATTTGTTCTCATATGCTTCTATTGTCCTACTGTGTGCTTATCCAGGAGACTCCTGAGGAAGGTTGGCATGACTTGGTTGCAAAAGGATTTATAGAGTACATAGATACGGAAGAGGAAGAGACTACTATGATCTCCATGACCATAAATGTAAGTGAGATCTGTTGCGTTTAAAGTATGCCTGATTGAACATTTGTGGGCTAACTTGGGTTCCTGTCTGTGGGAAGTCTTTGTCTAATCAATTCCATTGGCATTCCTTTACATGGAACAGCTTTATCTACTCTGTTCTATTGGTATTGCTTTATGAGGAAAGGCTTTTCCTTCTAGATTCATCTTCAGCTGGTAATGCCAACAAAAAATTTCAGGACCTTGTAAATGCGAGACAGAATCCAGAGGAGGCGTACTCTGAGACTTACACGCATTGTGAGATTCACCCTTCATTGATACTTGGTGTTTGCGCATCAATTATTCCTTTTCCTGATCACAACCAGGTGACCCATCCCCTTATGCAATGCTGTATACTGCATATTTTTTAAGTATGTCTAATTCATTCCTTTGATTGTACAGTCACCTCGTAATACATATCAGTCTGCTATGGGAAAGCAAGCCATGGGGATCTATGTTACGAACTATCAGTTAAGAATGGTGAGTGTGCCATTTGTCTGTCTTAGTTTGTTGGTCTAGGTTTAAACCTTCACCATGCACCATTTGGATTCAGGACACATTGGCCTATGTTCTGTACTACCCACAAAAGCCTCTAGTTACTACTCGAGCTATGGAGCATTTGCACTTCAGACAGTTACCAGCTGGCATAGTAAGTGAATATTGTTAACTGCACACTACTTTGTTTGTCTGTTCATATTTTGAATCTATGCTGTTATATTATGTAATCATTAATACCTTGCTTTGGTGATTTGTGAAGAATGCAATTGTGGCTATTGCATGCTACTCTGGATATAACCAAGAAGATTCAGTTATTATGAACCAATCTTCGATAGATCGTGGGTTTTTCCGATCCCTATTTTTCCGCTCTTACAGGTACAGTGGACATTTCAGCATATTCTACTGTAGGTTATGCCACCACTCAGTGGACCAGTGCTTGCACTATAACCATTCTAACTTCATATGCAGGGATGAGGAAAAGAAGATGGGGACTCTTGTCAAAGAGGAGTTTGGTCGTCCAAATAGGGAGAACACTATGGTGATGTTTTCTAGAGTTCATTGCACTTTTTTTTCTTTGCAGCTCACATGGGCTAATATTCTTGTAATTTTCCTTGTAGGGAATGCGCCATGGGTCCTATGATAAATTAGACGATGATGGACTTGCACCACCCGTGAGTAGAAAACTTGATTACTGTAGGCTTATCTTTATCATGGAACCATACTCTTGGTCCCCTGTTTTATAATTTATTTATCAGGGAACAAGGGTCTCCGGCGAAGATGTCATTATTGGGAAGACATCTCCTATTCCACAAGATGATGCTCAAGGGCAAGCTACTAGATACACAAAGCGTGATCATAGTACTTCTATGCGTCACAGTGAAAGTGGAATGGTGGATCAGGTTTGCTGTTTCCTCCACCTCTCTTTATGTTTCTGTGCAGTCTTACGAATTTGAAACCAACAGCTTCAAAGTCTGCTGTCTTTTGTGCAGGTTCTGTTAACAACAAATGCTGATGGTTTAAGATTTGTCAAGGTTAGAATGCGATCGGTTCGCATACCACAAATCGGAGATAAGTTTAGCAGTCGGCATGGTCAGAAAGGAACTGTTGGAATGACTTACACACAAGAGGACATGCCATGGACGATTGAAGGCATCACGCCTGATATCATTGTGAATCCACATGCTATTCCATCCCGTATGACTATTGGCCAGCTGATTGAGTGTATTATGGGTAAAGTTGCAGCTCACATGGGGAAGGAAGGAGATGCGACTCCTTTCACTGATGTTACTGTGAGTAATCTTCTGGAGACTCATTATTCTTGAGAAAAGATTGAATCCTCATTCAGTTATAATTTAGTTGCTGAGAATAATAGTGATAATGGTCCCTTAACACTGATCGTAACTTCTATTGTCATAACTTTCGACGAATCTGGATTTGCTATGTAAATTGTGTGGTCTTATGTTTTTTTTTGCTTCCATACTAGGTGGATAACATCAGCAAGGCACTTCATAAATGTGGTTATCAGATGCGTGGATTTGAGACCATGTACAATGGTCACACTGGGAGAAAATTGACTTCAATGATTTTCCTTGGTCCCACTTATTACCAGAGACTCAAGCACATGGTGGATGACAAGATTCACTCTAGAGGTCGTGGTCCTGTCCAGATACTAACTAGACAGCCAGCAGAGGGGCGCTCACGTGATGGTGGTCTCCGTTTTGGAGAAATGGAGAGGGATTGCATGATTGCTCATGGCGCTGCATTTTTCCTGAAGGAGAGGTTATTCGACCAGAGTGATGCTTACAGAGTGCACGTATGTGAGAAGTGCGGACTCATTGCTATTGCTAATCTCAAGAAGAATTCCTTCGAGTGCAGAAGCTGCAAGAACAAGACCGACATTGTCCAAGTAAGTAAAACTTGCTGCATCTCTGAACCGCTGATTTACTGATTATGATCTTAAGCTATCTTTGCTAGCATCTTTTGCCAAAGAAAGGAAATCATATTGTTGCCGTTTTCGCATTGACAGGTGCATATACCATACGCATGTAAGCTCCTCTTCCAGGAGCTCATGGCGATGGCCATTGCTCCCAGGATGCTTACACATGATATCAAGACAGGGAAGGATGAGAAGAAACGTTGAGCTTGATGTGCTTTACTGGAGCCATTTGCCATATGCTTTGGTTCATGCCATGTAAGCATTTGAGATTTTACCTACCCAACCCTGTTGCGGAACTACTTCTGTAGCATGATGGACACAAGCATCGACTAGGCATTCTCTGAGAGCTATCCTGCTGATTCGTGTTCAGGTATCTTATATCAACGCCAGCCGCTAAGTGCGTAGATTCTTGTACATTAGGAAATTCATTCACCAGAACTGTACCATCTGCAAATCTTTAACGGATTGTTGATCTGGAAGTGCGTTTTGTTCCAGTTTTAGCTTTTGGGATGCTAGAGATCAATTCGAACAATACTTGTGTGTTTGACAGTTGCATGAGCGACTGGCGTGATATTTGTTAGTAGTGTTAGATCTAGGTCTATTAACAAAGAATTATTGAGTAGATTGGTCTGTCGCGTTTAGGTGGTGGCATGCCTACGGTTGCAGTGCGGTCGAGAGAATCGGAGAATCCCGCCAAACGCTCTGCGGCAGATTCGATTTTTCTCATCGCAATAGATTCAGTGGCCGTGAGAATGAACTGCACCTCCGATTCCCAAAAACGCGGCTCCACGCCTGCGGTACCGATACTGCACCGCGCGGTCGACGAACGCGGTCCCAAACAAGCACTGCATCCGTGCTATGGGGCTACAGGTCGACGGCTATTCTTTTTTCGATTTTGTTCTCTCTTTTGGAAGATCAATCAGCAACTGTCGGAAAAGATGGGTTGGAGCGTACGCCTTGCAAACCGTGTGGTAACAAAGCTACACATGGACACGGGCTTGCAGAAACATGAAGTACCCCTTTGCATGATGAGAAGAAAAGTGAGATGGGACGTGTTTCGTACATCAACCACCCTAAGTAACCCCTCTTTTCCTCCATTAAATCAAATCACCAGCTCCATTCGCCACCCAAAACTTTACACACAAAACTAGATCGCGACCAGGTCAGGCATGAGGTCCCTGTTGCAACTCAAAAACACCATGCAAATCAGAGCTCTAGACCCCCAAAGGGGGGAAAAAGGGAGGAATACCTAGTGCAATAACACTATTCCTTTTGCCATTCCAATTGGATGCACAAACACATACACCCGCTCATCCACCTGCAGCTGAGTATGTGCAAGTGATGCCTCCATGGATCATCAGGCAATCTGTCTTGGGTCGATTTTGTTTTACTTGTGTTCGGGGAAACAGAATGGAGAGCACGGTCCTGTCCTGGATAAAGCTCCGTTCGTCCATCTTTATAGTCCACTTCCACCTTGCTCTCTGTAGATAATGGACTGCAGGGGGCAAAGGATGAATTAGTTTTGGAACGACCACAAGGTCTCTACCCAAAACCAAGATTGCACCGGCATTATTTGCAGTACCTGTGTGCATACCATGTCAAGCGATCACAGAATCGAGCCAAAAGGCTGAAAATAGAGATCTTGTTAAAACACGTTCTCACCGCAATACTTTGTTGCAGAGAAAAGAGTGATCAAGTGGCCTTGAGCAAAGCGCTCAAAGCCATCCATCACGCACGCACTCGTGCGCTCGTGCAATTAATTGAAGGTCATTGTTGTTGCAAAACTCCATAACGCGATCAGGCTGAGTCAACAACACGTGTTAGCTTCAGAAAATCAAAGGGACCAAAAAAAGGGGAAAGAAGAGCTCATCAGCAACGGGATGAGGGAGCACCAACCCGAAATATAACAAGAGCAGGGCCCCGAGCATTTGGACCGAGTCTTTCGACACTGTCATTCTCTGTTGTGGATCAGACTCGCGGACTCGCTTGCCATATTTAGCCGTGTGGTTGTGGATTGTTCTGCATGCAGGAGGGATCGAGGCAGTTGTTGAGTAATCCCCACCATCAAGTGCGCGTGAACGTCTAATGGCCACACTATGAATCCAACCAAACCCACAGCCTCCTTCCTCTGCCCCGGACTAACATGTTCGACTGCGGCGGCTACAAGACGCAGTTCATCGACGGCCGTAAGCAGAAATTTGTAAGGTACACATCGACTCATCGAAATGTTCTTGTCTAAATTCCTCAATATGTTGCTCACGAAGAAAATTCTCGCAAACAAAATTTTCCGATGTGTTGCCGTTCTTGGTGAGATGATTGCACATATATTTTTGTCTGCATCGGCGTGTTGAATTTGATCCGCATGTAAGTTGTCTCGTAGCTAGGCTTGACGACGTGAGCCCCAGGATGTCGTACGCCTCCAACGCCAGTGCCGACCGGCCGGCGCCCCTGTCCAGCTTCCAGATCGAGTACGGCGGCGGCGGCGGCACGTCCCGGCGGCGGCTGGCCCAGCCGGAGGCGATGGCCCGGGGCGTGATCACGCATGGGTCGGCGCAGCTCCGCACGCTCGGGCGATCGATCCGGACAGGGGCAGCCATGGCGGTCGTGTTTCAGGAGGACCTTAAGAACACCTCCCGCAAGATCTTCGACCCGCAGGACCCGCTGTTGGTGCGCCTTGACCGCGGCTTCCTCATCTCCTGCATCCTCTCCATCGCTGTCGACCCCATGTTCTTCTACGTGCCCATGGTGACTGACTTGACCAACCTCTGCGTCGGCATCGACCGCGACCTCGCCATCTCCACCACCGTCGTCCGCACTGTAGTCGACCTCTTCTTCGTGGCGCGCATCGCGCTCCAGTTCCGCACCGCCTACATCGCGCCCTCCTCCAGGGTGTTCGGCCGCGGTGAGCTCGTCATCGACACCGCACAGATCGCCAGGCGCTACTTCCGCCGCTTCTTCGTCGCCGACCTCCTCTCCATCCTACCGCTCCCGCAGGTGGTCATCTGGAAGTTCCTCCACCGCCCGAAAGGCACCGCGGTGCTGTCCACCAAGGACGCGCTGCTCTTCATCGTCATCGTCCAGTACATCCCGCGCCTGGTCCGGATATACCCGCTCTCATCGGAGCTCAAGCGTACCAGCGGCGTCTTCGCCGAGACCGCCTACGCCGGCGCCGCCTACTACCTCCTTTGGTATCTGCTCGCCAGCCATGTGTGTACGCAGTAACCATCTTCAATTGCATCAAGCCAAGAACAAGTTGATGACGGTCAAATCACCATTGATAAGTTTGATGCTTGGATCATCAGATCGTGGGGGCGTTCTGGTACCTGCTGTCGATCGAGCGGGTGAGCGACTGCTGGAGGAACGCCTGCAACGAGTTCCCGGGGTGCAACGAGATCTACATGTACTGCGGGAACGACCACCAGAAAGGGTTTCAAGAGTGGAGGACCATCACCAGGCAGGTCATCAGCGAGACCTGCGAGCCCACCAAGGACGGCGACATGCCCTTCAACTACGGCATCTACTCGCCCGCCGTCGAGTCGGAGGTGATCAAGTCCGACGACATCACCTCCAAGCTCCTCTTCTGCCTCTGGTGGGGCCTCGCCAACTTGAGGTATACATACGAAGAGCACTAGCACAGCAGAGATGGTGTACATTTCAGCACAGAACGAGAGTGATTTGTCTCTGGTGCATTTGACCAGCACCCTCGGCCAAGGGCTGCAAACTAGCATCTACACTGGGGAAGCGCTCTTCTCGATATCCCTCGCCATCTTCGGCCTCATCCTTATGGCCATGCTCATCGGAAACATTCAGGTGAAGTTGGGTGGATTTCACATCATGCATGCACAGTATACTAAAGCTTAAACCTGTTCCCTAGCTAGTTATATAGAGTGATGCATGTGGCACATGAATGGATGCATACATACATATATACGTTGCAGACGTACCTCCAGTCCCTGACGGTGCGGCTAGAGGAGATGCGGGTGAAGCGACGTGACTCGGAGCAGTGGATGCACCACCGCCTGCTGCCGCAGGAGCTACGTGAGCGTGTCCGCCGCTACGACCAGTACAAGTGGATCAACACCAAAGGCGTCGACGAGGAGGCCCTCGTCCAGAACCTCCCCAAGGATCTCCGCCGCGACATCAAGCGCCACCTCTGCCTCGGCCTCGTCCGAAGGGTACGTACGTACGTGCAGCCATATATAGTTCCCAGTGCCCCCGGCCCCATCATCATGTGTCTACGACTCTTATACACGTACTAATTAATACTGTACTGTACGTGTAGCCGTACGTAGAGTTTCTTGTACCATATTGTGATTATAGAGATTGTAGGTGCCGTTGTTTGCGAACATGGATGAGAGGCTGTTGGACGCGATCTGCGAGCGGCTGAAGCCGAGCCTGTACACGGAGAACACGTACATCATCAGGGAAGGCGACCCGGTGGACCAGATGCTGTTCATCATCCGTGGCTGCCTCGAGAGCATCACCACCGACGGCGGCCGGAGCGGCTTCTTCAACCGCAGCCTGCTCGAGGAGGGCGACTTCTGCGGCGAGGAGCTTCTAACGTGGGCGCTGGACCCCAAGGCCGGGGTGAGCCTGCCGTTGTCCACGCGCACCGTCATGGCGCTCTCCGAGGTGGAGGCGTTCGCGCTTCACGCGGAGGAGCTCAAGTTCGTGGCCGGCCAGTTCCGGCGCATGCACAGCAAGCAGGTGCAGCACACGTTCCGGTTCTACTCGCAGCAGTGGCGCACCTGGGCGGCCACCTACATCCAGGCCGCTTGGCGACGGCACCTGAAGCGGAAGGCGGCGGAGCTGCGACGGAGGGAGGAGGAGGAGGAGGACGCTGGCAGGTCGTCCAGCTTCAAGACGACAATACTGGTGTCTCGGTTCATGGCGAATGCGCTCCGTGGTGTGCACCGGCAGCGTTCAAGGCGGGCCGGGGAGCTCATGATCCCTGTGCCCAAGCCGCCCGAGCCCGACTTCGGCATAGATGACTGACTAGTGCTTACTATCCAGCTTTTGACGTGTTGCGTGTGTCAACTTCGATGTGTAGTGTTCGTGTCTAGTGAAATGTGTAGTGTTTGTGCTGCTTCGACATCGATGCTATGTTGTACATGGGGTTCTACTTCGCCTCTCACTGAATGTTGTAAAACCTTCAGTTCTCATCCAGGTTTTCTGGTGTACTGAATTTGCAACATTTTTAAAAGATGCTGGTGTATTGAATTTGTAACATCAAAAGATACTTGCCATCTTACCGTCAGTTCAGGATGAAGCTTCTCGTAGTATTTTGCACTGCATGTCTTGATAAATGGTAGTATTTTGCACTGTATGTGAATTTTGCAGGTATGCCAAAGAGATACTTTCTGCAAGAACAAGACTGACATTGTCCAAGTAAGTAAAACTGTCTGCATCTCTGAACCGCTGATTTACTGATTGTGATCTTAAGCTATCTTTGCTAGCATATTTTGCCAAAGAAAGGAAATCATATTGTTGCCGTTTTCGCATTGACAGGTGCATATACCATACGCATGTAAGCTCCTCTTCCAGGAGCTCATGGCGGCGGCCATTGCCCCCAGGATGCTTACACATGATATCAAGACAGGGAAGGATCAGAAGAAACGCTGAGCTTGATGTGCTTTACTGGAGCCATTTGCCATATGCTTTGGTTCATGCCATGTAAGCATTTGAGATTTTACCTACCCAACCCTGTTGCGGAACTACTTCTGTAGCATGGGTACAAATACAGTTGTTCTGATTTGGACCTTGGTTCTGATGGACACGAGCATCGACTAGGCATTCTCTGAGAGCCATCCTGCTGATTCGTGTTCAGGTATCTGAGATCAACGCCAGCCGCTAGGTGCCTAGAATCTCGTACATTAGGAAATTCACTCACCAGACTAATAAACTGTACTATCCTGCAAATCTTTAACGGACTGTTGATCTGGAAGTATCGTTTTGTTCCGGTTTTAGCTTTGGGGATTGGGGATGTTAGGGCATGTATAATGGTATACGTCTATTGGATTTTAGGTGATGTAGAGAAGAGAGAGAAATATGATGTCTACTATTTAATAGACGGTCTTAGATAGCTTATGCTACCTATACTATTGTATAGACAACTATATAGATAACACATTAATTATAGAAGTCTATTACAAACAACTATATAAACAACACATTGTATACGTTGTTTTTAGTTCTATCTATAAATGATACGAGAGTGCATTATAGACTACCATTGTCTATACCATTATATATGCTCTTAGAGATCAATTCAAACAATAATTGTATCTTGTGTGTTAGAAGTTGCATGAGCGACTGGCGTGATATTTACTCATTTCAGCCATAGCTTCTGGTTTTTAATTCACTATTCCTTAATTTCGTTCTTTTCTATCTTTTTTGGCTTTTTGGAACTTATTTTGTATTTTTTTTCCCGTATTCCTTCCTATTGTCTGTGATAGACTAATCTATTTTTTCTTTTTTAAATTTTTTAAATTTAATTATGCGGAATAAACCATCATCAACTACAATAAAAAAAATAAATCAACTGTAGTAAAAAACCGTAAGTAAACGTCAAACTGAACGCCTAGCGTTCATCTAGGGCTATTAACAAAGAATTATTGAATATGTTTGTCTGTCCGGTTTAGGTGGTGGCTACAAGCCTACATCCGTGCTATGGGGCTAGGTCGACGGCTATACTTTTTTCGATTTTGTTTTCTCTTTTGGAAAACCAATCAGCAACTGTCGGAAAAGATGGGCTGGAGCGTGCATGCATCCGGACGGGTTGGGGCGTATGCCTTGCATACTGTGTAGTAACAAAGGCTATACATGGACACGAGCTTGCAGAAACATGAAGTACCACTTTGCACGAGAGTAGAAAAGTGAGATGGGAAGCGTTTCGTATATCAACCACCATAACACCCCTTTTCCTATATTAAATCAAATCACCAGCTCCATTCGCCACCCAAAACTTTACACACAAAATTGTACACATCAGCATCAGACTGAAATTACAACGGGTATGCTGCGACAAAAGTGGAGGGCTATTATACACTAGATCGCGACCAGGTCAGGCATGAGGTCCCTGTTGCAACTCAAAAACACCATGCAGAATCAGAGCTCTAGACCCCCAAAGGGGAAAGAAAAAGGGAGGAATACCTAGTACAATAACACTATTCCTTTTGCCATTCCAATTGGATGCACAAACACATACACCCCGCCCATCCAGCGGCAGCTGAGCATATACAAGCTGAGTATATACAAGTGATGCCTCCATGGATCATCAGGCAATCTCTGAGAGTCGATTTTGTTTTACTTGTGTTCGGGGAAACAGAATGGAGAGCACGGTCCTGTCCTGGATAAAGCTCCGTTCGTCCATCTTTATAGTCCACTTCCATCTTTTGGCATGGCTGTGGGCTAGCCCCGTCTCTTGAACACAAATCGTTTTCTTGAATACGGATGAAATCAAAATAGCAAGATTCCGCTGAGAGATTTCAGATGGATCATATCAACCAATTTCTGGCGAATCAACTATATCCAGGCAAGAGAGCCTCGATCGTTAGCTGCAACATGGGGACGGCCCCTGGTTGGAGTTGGTGGTCTGTTCGCATTCAGCTCCTGAATTTCATTTCACACATCATGGTGTTAAGAGGTGGACGGCAGCAGTAGCAGGTAGTTCAAATAAAGAAATATATTTGCAACTATATAGTGTAACCTGCATCCATGTGTCTTCAATGTGATGCTCTGGCGAAGTCTCAGGTGAAGTGACTGCAGGGGGCAAAGGATGAATTAGTTTTGGAACGACCACAAGGTCTCTACCCAAAACCAAGATTGCACCGGCATTATTTGCAGTACCTGTGTGCATACCATGTCAAGCGATCACAGAATCGAGCCAAACGGTTGAAAATAGATCTTGTTAAAACACATTCTCACCGCAATAATTTGTTGCAGAGAAAAGAGTGATCAAGTGACCTTGAGCAAAGCGCTCAAAGCCATCCATCACGCACTCGTGCGCTCGTACAATTAATTGAAGGTCATTGTTGTTGCAAAACTCCATAACGCGATCAGGCTGAGTCAACAACACGTGTTAGCTTCAGAAAATCAAAGGGACCAAAAAAAAAAGGGAAAGAAGAGCTCATCAACAAAGGGATCAGGTAGCACCAACCCCAAATGTAACAAGACCAGGGCCCCGAGCATTCGGCCTGAGTCCTTCAACACTGTCATTCTCTGTTGGATCAGACCTGTAAGCATCATAACGAGATCAATACCATGACATCAGCATAAATAAACAGCCATGTAAGGGTAAATATCAGTGCGAGTTCTTGAAATGCTGACCATAGAAGATCCATGAGGACAACTGAGCCTGCTTCCATGGTAATTGGTCTTTGAAGGTTCTCGATTTGCTCTACATGATTGATTGACCGACCAATGCCACCATGCATACAGATAATTTTCTTTTCTATGAGGGCAGCCAAAGGAAGCCAATTAAATAACCTATTCATACGGTGCCATGTCCAGATGCCATCTCTCTCAACCTATTTTTTGAGCAAGGAACATCCATGTAAGCAAAGATGAAAGGTGATCTTGTACAGAAACGCAGTACACAAAAAAAATTAATTACCATTCGCTCTATACACTCTATTCGGAAGCCAAATAAAGCATTAATGTCTGCGGCCTCATGATTTCCTCGAATTAAATGTATGTTTTGAGGATATTCAACCTGAAATGTACAATAGTGTAGATAGTACAATTTTAATAAACTACTACACCAAAACAAGTCTACATGGCATGAAAGTTGACAGTATAATACCTTCAACGCAAGAAGAAGAGTGATAGTTTCCAAACTATGCTGGCCACGATCCACGTAGTCACCCAAGAAGAGATAATCAATGTACCTGCAGGTTAAGAAAAAATTATAGATGAGCTGAAGACCAGAAAAGTGAGAAACTCGCAAACAAAGCAAAATGTATCTAGAGATTAATACGCTTAAGGAAACATATTAATAACATAATTAAAGCATTCACAAGTTAGTTTGGCATAATAAATGATCACAATTTGTCGTGCAGTTTTGGCATATCGAAAACCCACCATAACTGTTACCAAAATTTAAGAAATGTGTCGTTATCGTTTTCTCAAAAGCAAGAACTTACGCAATGTCTCCTGCCGTTGAAGGGGCACCGTACTCATCAAACAATCGCATAAGGTCACCAAATTGACCATGTAAATCACCAAAAATCTTAACGGGAGCTTTAAGTTGCAGAACACATTGTTCACTTGAAAATATTCTCTCAGCACTATCACACAGATCTGCAATCTCATTGCAGTCCAAGAAGAACTGCCTTCGCACGGGGGGCTTCCAACCGCGGGGTTTCAACAGAGATGCAATGACCTGGATAAGTATTACAGCAGACAGAACAAAGTGATTAAGTAGTTGAGAAGAAGCATAGTAGCTCTTATCTCGGTTAATGCCTACATCGTGCATTGAAACTTACATCACAAAGGCCCAGAACAAGAGCAGTTGAGCCACTAGGTTTCTAATCTTTTGTCATGTAGATACATGTCTTATTTTACATCAGAGAACATTTATAGTTTTATTTTGATTGCGACCATATTTTCCACGTGATAAAAGTACCTTTTTAGGAACACTATTAATGGACATCTGTCGGTCTAGTAACTTCCTTGCAGCAGTTGCGTTCTCTGGGGTGCCATAGCTGACCCTTCTTCCTTCGTTTTCAAACTGGTCAATTGAAAGCTGTCTGACCATACCACCTAAGGCACCTCCAGTTTCTGCAGCCACCACAACCTGTAAGACAAAAAAGAAATACAAAGGATGACACCTAATGTAATGCAAAAATAGCTTTAGCTAGACTGGTAACAAGACAAGCATTTCGAGATATATTATAAGAACAAGTACATTTACGTGCTATAAAAGTAACTGCCAACTGAAACAATGAAATACCAAGAATGTAACAAAATGCAGCATATGGTCTACTCACAGCTCTATGGTGCAACCGAACCCCAGGTGGAGGTGTCATGTTGGAAAGAGCAGTGTCTGGTTTGATGAGGCATGAATGTTTGCTGCTTGATGTGGAATCTGGAGGCGGCTCCTTGTCAGGCAACTGCTCCATCTCACCATTAACCTGCCTAGCCTTTACAGCAGCTAAAGTAGCACTAATTGCCTCTGCCTCTGCTGCTGATGCTTCAACTAAATAATCGACACCTTTGCTTAATCTCCTGCGATGATATTAATTTCAAACACAGAAACACTGTGAAATAACAATTATAAAATAAATGAAGTGTACCTCTGTCCCTGCAGCACAGCGTTCTCAGGGCTAATATCAGTATACATGTCCCCATTAACAGGAGGGGCAACTGGAGTTCCAAGAACTACAGATCCATCTGGAGCTGATTCTGGAGCTGTCTGCTTTGTTCGTTCGTCATTATAGGCATGTCTTCCAGGTGCTCTTCCAGCTTGTATATTAGTAGCTGCTGCATTTGCCGCTGCATGATTAGCAGCAGTTGTCGTTTCAGCAGCAGCGAGATCTTCAGCCACAAGAAGATCGTCTAGCAGTACACCTACAATGGCAATCCTATGATGTTAGCAAGCAATAAGCAAGAGTGCATAAACTGTATCATCCAATGCTGAAAACATAATTCTAAACATGATCATTTCTTCTCAACAGACAAATCTGACTAAATGTTTTTATCCAATTGAAAAGAATAGCAACTATGATTAGAGATGTTCTTAAGTGCTTCGGACATAGGATTGTGACTATTGTTCGATACTAATGTAAACTACAATAGAATCAACCTCGCACCATATGAAAATTCTGTGTGCTGTTCAGAATTTAGTGGCCACTCAATGACTCAATATTCCAATGTACTCTTTAAGTCTCCACAAAGGAGCAGAGGACTGGTAGTGCATATCTCATTAGCAGTTTAGCACATCAGACAAAAATGCCACAGCAAGAGAACTCAAAATGGATGGCAATTTGTTTAGACATTAACCGTATAATGAATTTGATACCTCACAGGAACAAACGCTAATCTCTTAAACATCATGCACGCAGATCATACGATCATACTGGATGTACCAAATGACCAAGATGTTGTGAACTACATACATTTTTAAGAGATTGTCCATAATGGAGTAGCATGCGATGGACATTTAGTCATTTCATTTATGTCAGTGATAATTCATTATATTTGATCTGGATGAATTGAAAGTGATATAAGGCATTTCATGGAAGAGCGAAAAATAGAATGAACGGTGGCATGTCCATCAAACCAGAGATAAAACTCTCTGAAACGTGCAAAGCAATAACATGATGGTCCAGTAAAGTCAAAGTGTTATGGCTACTGACCAAACAGTAGAGTAGGAGAGTAGTGGAGTGGCTGTGATGGATGAACAATGCTTGCCCCTTCTCCATGTGCAGGGCATATACAAATATCTCTATGGAGCACAATCACAATCTTGCCCTCACAGTCATGTGTCTTTCATAAGGGTATACATGTCATTACATATATCGTACAGGCCGGATGGGCTCAAGTGGGGGCCACCCCTACTTCACAAAGCTTTTCACACAAGCACGGGATCTACACAGAGTAATGCTAAATGGGTCATCTAGCAAAAAAGTGGGGATATCGGATTCATAGAACAGTGTGAAACGAACTGAATGCGTAACACTCATTCAATGTCAAACATCAAACATGGATGATTATTTTCTTACCTCCCCGTAAACCTCCATAAATGAATATTAGATCACCAACAGCAGCTGCTGCATGCCTACACCGCCGTGTAAGTTCAACAGCAGCATCACCTCCTGCTGCATCTGAGCTATATCTTCCTGTCCTGGGAGTTGTGACAACCGACTTTGTGTCACACCAAACTCCAGCAGCCGTATCCAACACTGAACCAGGTAGAATGGTACAACTTATAAGAAAATCGTTCGAGTCCACATTGGAATTCTTGTCATTGATAGATAGCCGCAATAAGTAGTCAACAATGCCATAAGCCCCTAGCTATGATGGTACAGATACAAACAACCAAAGATAATTTCAACACTAGCAAAAGAGGAAGAAAAGCTGGCCAGTATCAGCACACGGTCATAGGTAACAAGAGTAAACTACAGGAAATATTTTTTGTAATATATAGATTGACATCATCAACAAGTGACGTTTAAGTTATGACACTGTTGAAAGTAATTAAGGTATTCAAGTGCTTTCTATAGTAATTAAGGTATTCAAGTGCTTTCTATAGTAATTAAGGTATTCAAGTGCTTTCTACAGTTCAGATTTTGATAAAATGGATATTAGAAATACACCAACAGGGCAGAACTTTTTAGATGTTGATCTTCTGAAAGACTAAAAGAGGGTTTTCTTCTAGAAGACATTTCTTCCAATCACCAAAAGAAACTATGAGCTCGGAATGCACGATTTCATCCCAAGGTTGTTTCTTTGAATTGATGGCAGTGCAAGATATTTTTCTAAAGGTATTTCACCAAAAAATAAGTCAGTTAATTCAAGGTCTTAAAATGGAACCTGCAACACTCGAGGAGTCCTCTACCATCCGACCACCTCCAAGAGCACCTCCTGACACATGAAGACGTGCATTCACAAAAACCTAACAGATGAAACAAGGATTACACAAACACCAAACTGGGGACAATGTTATTAGAGGGGAAAAAAGGAGATTGAACGACAGCTTACAGCTGCATGTTGGTATCTGGGTGAAGGAGAGACACCAGGGGCAATTGCCCACTCCCAGCGCCCGTCTCTATGTTTTGCAAGACCATATGGACTTGATAGGGGCTGATGGTTTTACAAAAATACATAAGAACAGAGAATATTAGATCTGAAATCGATGGTCACTATTATTACTGATATTAAACACCAAGACGTAACGCCACAGAAATTTGTGCTATTTTTATTAATTCAACAACTAGACATCTGAAATGAAATTAGGGCCATGTACTTCATGATGATGATTGTATCACTCGCATCATTTGAGCAATAAAATATCTCCTTTTCCTCACAAAATAAGGACAAATAGACATCTCTGGTAACAGAAAACAATGCTCCAATGACTCAATAGCTGCTACATGGCAAATGGATGTATCATGTATGAGTGAACTACGTGCCATGCATAACAATGTTCATTTTCCCTTAATCCATGTGAGATGGAAGTGATATCGAAGTAATAACTTTCTTCGTTTTCCATGTCATGGAGCTACACCAGCTGTCCCCTCATCAAATAGTTTCTAGTTTGAGATTTTAGATACATTGTATCTGAAGATGCAATTCTTGAGATAATCGTTCCATTCCTCACATAACAGACTATAAGGAACCTTATTAAAATAGTTTGACATCTGATCACTAAGACAATAAAAATTAACAACATATTATTAGCTCTCAAATGTTGCATATTAATTATTTAACTTCACTTAATTTAGTCATTTATAAATTTTGCTCCAACAAAAGGTTCACTAGATGCTATTTAATACTGTTGATATTATTTCACTTACCACACTGTTAGCATCCCTCCCACCACAAAGTAAAAGAAGACCATCAGAGCGTGCACTCGCAGTAGCATACCTGAAAGAAAATACCACAAAGTACACTTAGTGAAAGGACATCAAAACTAACTCTACTTCCAGTAAAACAATAGAGGAATATGACCTAAATGCAGAAGTCGGATCACAACAAACAACTGATTGGGAAATATGGTGGGTTAACTGTGCCACGTCATGCTACTCTGTACCATACAAAATAAATAGCAGACGAATTGTAGATAGTTTAATATTAAATTAATGAAGTAAGCATGCAAAAGATGGTAGTTTAGTAATGTAATATAACGGATATCTTGTCAGGAAAATATTGTAAATTTTCAAATCACTGCCACCAATACAATAGCTCATTAATTTAATGTGCTTTACAACATGAAACACTTCTCATTTCTGTTAGCATACTTACATGCATGGCGGTGGTCCTTCACCTTCCGGTTCAAGTTTCCTCCATTCATATGGCTTAGCTGCAGTATCAAGAGCCCATACATCCGCTAGAGGCCGCTTCCCTAAACAAATGAAATGGTCCCAGCACCGACACCATTCATGGTGGATCCAAGTGCAATGTATTATTATTTAAAACTTGACAAATGTTTAACGAAGCAATCGCCTACCATCATTTCCACCGACTGTCAACAAAAACCTCTGTCCAACCAAGGCCATCACATGTCCATATCGTGGACCTGGACCAGGTCCTTGAACCACCACTCTACATAGAATGTGTGCACCCTCAGAAGAGATGACAAAGAAAATCAATTCTAAACTCAAGTCAATGCATAATAATAATCACCTGTGCCATCGTGGTCGATGTTGTGTAAGGTCTAGAACATGAAGGTCCTCTGCAGATAAACCAGCAGGGCCAATTCCACCCTGGATTGCAAGAAATGATGAAACAAAGATGAGACATTTCGTCCCCCCCCCACAAAACTAAAGTAAATAACTAAAGAGAATTCCTAAAAATATAGTACCTGGTCTTTTAACAAGGTATGCTATACTAGTTACCTTTCATTTGATTAGCTTGGAAATAGGGGAGGTGTGGTAATAAGGTGCAGATGATTTAAAAAAGATGAGAGATGTTTAGTGCAAAAACAGGTACTAGAAGACTACTTGTGCCCAACAATAAGGCACTAGTCTGATCACTAAATTGGTGCAACCACTGGTAAAAAAACAGAAATACCTGAATGACAACCATGGTTCCAACCGCTGTTGCTACATGTGCAGCTCTTGGTGAAGGAGGCTCACCAAGTGGAGTAAGCCTGACAAAGTAGTGTTGTAGTCAAAAAAGATTTGATGATTTGCTTCGTACTAACAATACAATTATGCTAGTATGCTACCCTAAAAGACACAAGTCGGTAAACTTAACTGAAGTAGCAGCCCAAGTATTAAATGCTGAAAAAGAAAGTTGGAAACCATTTATAGAATACCCTACCTGCTCCACTTATTTGATAACACATCATAACAGTGGACATCTGCTGTCGCGCCAGCAAGACCTGCAACCAAGGAGATCAGTGAGAAATCCACCTTTGTGTTGTGTTTGACTGAGAAATAAAATTAGCATGTCACACCAGATAAGACCATCTACGTTTTCATTTCCATGTATGGTTTGGACATTGGAGCGACTAAATTTGTCTTATGTGTTGCAAAAGGTTTCTATCCATGAAAAAAAAATGGTACCCCAAAGAAGAAAGCCTGTAATTTCAAAATGTCAATTATTAAAGAAGTTCCATTAACCTCCTAACTTACCCCCAAAAATGGTTCCTCCTCCAATAGTGATAGAATAGGCATAAAATGGTAACAAAAAATTCAGCCTCATCCCCAATTTGAGACAGTAAAACATTTCCTTCCAACCAATCAATCATAATCCTATAGACATTTGGCGACTTTAGATGGCAGTGTTAAAAGCAAAGTTGCCCAGGGAATAGGTGATTCGTTCAAAAAGTAGAATATAGCAGTACTCAATTTAACTGCTACCTGAAACAGCATTGAGCATTCCAGCTCACAGAACTAATTTGGCATCAGGAGCCAGCCAACAGCATTTACATTCAATGTTTTGGCCGACAAAATTCAATTCCTCAAAATAGCTCAAATTTGTTTTCTAAGTAGAATTGGCATCTGAAATTCACCATCTTTCAGCTTCCTGGTGCCAATTAGCTATCAGACCGACTTTAACCATAAAATAGCATGAATTCTCAGTAAATCACCTGTAGCCCGGAAATCCATTTCAAAAATGAAATCTCAAATTGCTCAAGGTTACCACCTTATCCAGACATCACCCCAGAGCATCCCCTATTAGACTGGTCCAAAACAACCCTAAGCCACCAATCGACACTCGAGACCATCAGAAATTACAAGACACGAGATAAAAGGCATACGGATCCCAGCGCTGCCTGCCGAAGAGGGTGGCGTGGCGGAGTTGCCCTCGAGCGCCGTAGCGCCGCCAAACAGGATCAGCCGCGGACCGATGTAGTCCGGCGAGCCCTCCTCCCCGACGGCCGGCACCACCGTGAGCGTGTGGCCGCACCGGCACCCGGGCCCGTCCTCCTTCTCCATCAACGCGTTCACCACGGTGTACCCCGGAGCCGGCCTCGGCCCCGTCGCGACCACGGCCGCCGCAGCCGCCGGAACCGGAGCCGCCGTGGGCGTCCCCGGAGTCGACGGCGCCGACGAAGAGGCCTCGCTCGACGAGCCCCCGGCGCTCCCTCCGCGCGCGGCCGCAGCCGCGGCGTCGGAGTCGGAGTCGGACTCCGTCGTCATGCGCGAGTCCACGTTCATAGGCACCTAGCCCCCACCCCCTAGGGTTCGGAGGCCTCGAGATCTCCACAAGCGCCGGCGATGCAGGAAGCTGCCCCTACGAGGAGCCCGCCACCGCGGCCGGCATCGCCGGAAGCCTAGATTCCCCGCCGCCGCTCAGCGAGATTCGGACCGCCGCGCGATTTGGCGCGTTCCGCTTCTTCGCCGCGATGAGGGGGCGTGAGAGAGAGAGAGAGCGTGAGGCGCCCAAGGCACCCCCGGGAGATTTGGGAATTGTGGGGACGCGGGAGGCCGGCCGGGTGGTGCGCGCGGCGCGGGGGGAGAATTGGGGAATTCCGGGGATCCCTGGGGGGCAGCGTGCAAATCTGGGGATGGTTTCGTTTGGTTTTGGTTGGAACGGAGGCCGGAGACGAACGGGAGGGAGGAGAGAGAAAGGGGGAAATTCTCCAACGTTTTTTTGGTTTTACTCGGAGCGGTTTCACTGTTTTGCCCTCGTGGCTTGCCTTATTTCTAGTAATGACGCCCTCCTCCTCCTGCCCTGTTGGGTCTCAGAGCTGAAGTAGAATAATTTGGTAACTACAAAATTGAAATCTTTGCCTTGAGCATGAGAGTAGCGTACCACGCTGGGCTGCCACTGTCTGACTCCTCACCTCCTGCCGCCACCAGCTTCCTCCCGACCTCCTGTCGCCCCAATCGGCCTCATCCCCTCCTTTCGCATCATAGGATGGATCACCGATGTCCGCCAACATCGACGTTGGCAGCTTCCACTCATACCCATGGTGGTGGCTGCTATTGCTGTGCTCCTCAAATCTGGGAGTTCTTTATACTTATTCCTTCAAGAAATTGAGTTCTTGATGATGTGCAACTTTAGCATCTGATTTTGTGATCGGAGATTGGATTCGAGGCTTGCTGTTCTTGTGATGGCACTTTACTTCCTCTGTCCTGCTATGCTCTCTGCCATACAATCTGCTCACCTCCTCCCTACCCATGCGTGCGTTCACTAGCTCCGGTGTTGATCTGGCTTACCACGCGCATGGAGATCGGAGAAGAGGAGAGTGTGGAGATTGTAGAAGGGCACGGACATGTGGGCCCCTAATTTTGAGAGGGCAAGATGGATATTTATCAAAAATATGACAAGTTTTTGGTACTAACGGCCGATTGCCCTAACAGAGCTAACGACAGTGGTATGGAAGAGATATGAAAAAAATTTAGTGGCATAGAAGGAAATGTACTTTTTTATTGGTAGATCAGGGGTCGGATCAAAACTCAGTAGCATACAGAGAATTTTCCCATATATCTATATATAGGTTGACCGCTTTTGTATCTGCTTCCCTTTTCCTACTATTGTTCTTAGATTCTCCTACGGAATCTAGAAAAGGGGATAAACATCTGTGTTCATCAGTGTGCACGACATGGTAGCGGCACTGTACATGACTGCATGAGGAACATACTACTCCGTAGATATCATCACATAGCATGGACAAAACAATAATAATCCAAATCTTTTGAACTTTTTACTTTTGATTTTTCTAAATAGAGCTATTTTTTGAAATAAATTTTCTAAACAGCTTCTTAAACTCAAACTTATAATCATATATGTCATTCGCTGCCGTATAAAAAAATACAGATAAAAACTATAAATCACACCAATACGCTGCCCGAAAAACCGAAATAGCTTCTTCAGTTCTTCAACGAGCATTACTATACAGGTAAACTTTTGCGTATTACGACATACGTAGATGGTGTAGATTATCGGTATGATTTTAGTTTTTGTTTTCTTTTGTAAGGAGGGTATACGAGTTTAGTGTGGGAGCCATTCTCGAGTTCTTCGCGCACGGGCCGGCGTAGAGTAGGGAGTCGGGTCTCGGATCCAATCATGGAACCCAAACCCACGGCACCCCGGGTTTAAGCTTAGGCCCAAATCCTAATGCTCCTTCGTAGAGGGTTTAAGCTTCGCCTCGCCACAGTTCGGATCTCTAACCCCAAAACCCTAACGCCATGGGAATCGCCGCCTCCGCCTCAGCTCCTCCTCCACCCGCGGAGACCGCCGCCCCGGCCGATCCGCTAGCCGAAGAAGAGACCCAGCGCGCCCCCGCGGCTGAAACCGCTCCCAGCGGCGATGCGGAGCAGGCGGATGCCGGCGGCGGCGGCGCTGGCGAGGAGGGGGAGACGGTGGTCGTGGACGCCGCCGCGGAAGCCGGCGATGGGGAGGGGGGGGAGGAAGGGGAGTGCGGGTTCTGCCTGTTCATGAAGGGCGGCGGGTGCAAGGAAGAGTTCGTGGGCTGGGAGAAGTGCGTGGAGGAGGCGGAGGCGGCCGGCGGCGACGTCGTCGAGCGCTGCTACGAGGCCACCGCCGCGCTGCGCAGGTGCATGGACGTGCACGCCGACTACTACGAGCCCATCCTCCGCGCCGAGCGCGCCATGGCCGAAGACCTCGAGGCCGCCAAGGCCGGCGAAGCCTCCGAGCCCTCCCCCGCCCCCTCCTCGCCGCCGGCTCCGGTGGAGGAAGACGGCGACAAGAAGAATCAGGCGGAGGAGGTGGATCAGGTGGTGGTCTCGGAGAAGGAAGATCTTGCGGCCTAATTGGGGCGAGAAAGGTGGGATCTTGCGATGATTTTTTGTGAGCGATTTGAGGCGTTTTAGATGTGAATTCGTTTCTTTTTTCGAGGATTAGTTACACAACCGTGATATGAAAGACGGGAGAGGAAGATTGATCTCTGGTCTCTCCAAGAAAATGTGATTCTTTGGGTGGAAATTAATCATACACGTGTTCTGAGTTCTCAATCTGATGAATTATATGGTGGATCTTATGCTTTAATAATCTCATGTTTCGATGGCAATTGGCATGATTTGTTCTTGCATTAGTCGATTATATAAATGCTTTGCCCCGTGCCCTGGCTCTTGTCCTGATTTGATGTTGTAAATCATAGGTAATGTAGATTGTGTTTAGCATACAGTCGACAAGAGCATTGGCAGTTCGTGTCCAGGAATGAGTATTCATTGCCAGCTGCTCTATCTGATTGTTGTATGCTGATCTGATCCTGTGCATTATGCATTATGATGATGTAACTTGCTGCTATTCTCAGTCAAGTTCTGTGCATTTGTCAGCAAATTTGAGGAGAATCTTGTTTGAATTAGCTGTAGATTGAAAGGCCCAACTGCGTTTGCGTTTAGCATTCTTAGGGCGCTGTGTAAGCTTTGCTATTGAGCTTTCAAATTATCAGCTTGTGCTTTTGGGCTTTTGACTTGTTCCAAAGTTAGAATAAAAGGAATGATTTCTTAAAATAGATTATTTAAATGGCTTCCTAAATTTAAAATTATGTGCACTATTCATATCGATATGTCTGAAAAAAATTATCAGCTATATTTAAAAGCCATTAACCATAGCCCAAACATGGCTAGAGTTTCACGTTTAATGGTTGAGCATACTACCACCTAGTATTTCTGGAGGCTAATATTTGTCCAGTTGCTTTACAATGTGCCATTACCAATGTGACAACGGGAGCCTGCAATGCATTCTTGGAACTAACGGGTTGAGTTAGGCCTTTTCTTTTTAGTTAAAGTTTATGATTTTTGGTTGTGGCTTGTGGTTTTTAGACTATTTGTACGAGAGATTATAGAGTAACAAAAACTTATGTGCGGTTTTTACCGATATGAATGAAGTCGGTACAATATGTACTACAATTAACTAGTAGACTTTATTTTAAAAAATATTTCGTTTAAAAGTTAGTTACTGTAGAAAAGCCGAAAAATAGCTTTTAGAAGCTGAAAAGAACAGGCCCCGAGGCATATAGCTTTTGGCTGTGGCTTGTGACTTTTGTGCTGTTCGTATGAGAGATTACAGAGTAACAGAAACTTATGTGCGGTTTTGCCGATATAAATGAAGTCGATACAATATATACTACAATTAACTAGTAAATTCTATCTTGAAAAGATATTTCGTTTAAAAGCTAGTTACTATAGAAAAATTAAAAGTAAAAGTCAAATGCTGAAAAAGAACATAGCCATAATGTGTTTTATTCATAACCTTGTTGCTTGTTTTGGCCGCTGGCTTCCCATGTTCTAGTTGATTGTTTGGCCCGTCATGTTCTAGTTGATTGTTTGGCCCATATGTCTGCAAATTGGAATGCGACCTCCCATGAGGTTCTCTGCTTAGCAGGGAAAACATCAGCATTTTTCTGAAAATAAAGCTCATGGAAATGGGAGAAATTGCACGTTCACACCTTAATAACCATGGAACTGTATGTCTGATGACTGATGGCACGTTCACACCTCAATAACACTATAGCCTTATATGGCAAGAACTATACTTTTTTGCTTCACTTCGAAACAAAATCAGCAACACAGACTGAACACGATGATTTGCTGAGAGATAAAGTGGCCGATCTTCGTAAATTTAGCTTTCATATCTCAGGCAAACTTCTATGGAAACTAGCGTAAACAAAGCAACGCAGGACAGTGTCGCAACACACAGATAGTAACGAACAAAAGTTCAAACAAAATGGGAGAATTTTGTTTGGGGGTGATTATGTAGTCTGATAGCATTTTGCATCCAAACAGACTGGGAAATACTTGTACTGTCAGGGAAGCTACAGGAGTTTGACGTGGCACACAGAGCTTTTGGTCCTAAACGAGGGTTTGTACGAACGAACCGAATGCCGATAAACCGTTTTGAAAAGGATGTCCGATAAACTGCTTCAAAACGACGACAGAGAGACCATCCAATTTATTTGTTCAAAAGAAGTCATAAACTATAAACTCAAAAAAATTTGGACCTATAGTGCTAATGGTAGCAAAATTAACGGCAGGTTTCTGAAACACCCTTACAACCGCCGTTCCATCTGCGCGATCGTTTCCAACCCTCCAGGAACGGTCCCTCTTCCTCTCGGGTTTCTTGTGGTGCTTGTAGGACGGCTCTTTCTTCTTTGTTGAATTCTTGGACACTTCGCCACGCAGGCCGGAAGATTCAAGGTCACTTAGGACATGACTGATGTTTGGGTCAGCTCGATTGATTTCCTCATCCTATGCATCAGAAGCACAGTGATCTGATGAGCTGCTGCAGTGCTTGAGCCCTCTAGGTCAGTGGTATCCTCTGGGTCAATTTCAGCATCTGTCTCACCAGGAGGAAGCTCAAGTGCGGGGTTTTTCCATCTATGTAATCCTTTAGTCGAGGCATTTTTTTTGTGCTGCGACTAATAATTTTTGTCTACATTTTTGACAAGACAACGGATGATGGAGACATCGATGTAGATAGCGCATACGATTTTAGGCCTGAAAAGTCGTTTGGAGAATTGGCTTTAAGAGGCCATCCTATTTCGATGTTTGGTTTTTTAATTTTCGAAAAAGCCAAAACCAAAAAGAACTAAAGCCAATCGAGATGTACAGTATGCCCGCAACAGCTCAGCAGCAGTTGGTGGTCGGGATGGTTGTTCATATGCCTTGGGCTTTGGCAGGGTGATTTTGTAAATCTGTTCTAGGACATCTCTCGGCACACGATTTGCCACCACTTGAATTGCTCCCCTGTGCTTTGTCATTCTGTCAATCGGCAAGACACCACAGGCTACCATCTCATGCCTTAGCTTGAAAAGGAAGGGAAGACCAGGCCAGGATAATCGCAGAGCATGAGCTCTTCCGAGATTATCAGTGTCTGGAAATGCTTGTCTTGCCAGGTGTAGATGTTACACCGGTTCTCTTCTGACCTACCAAAGCATTGATAGTTGAACTCTTCCCAACATTTGGATAACCAACAAATCCGACCACCACATGTTTGGGTCGTGTCAAGACAGAATCAGAAGAACTAGAATCATGATCCTCTCCAGCAGTTGATGCTCCCTTTTGGCTCACAATATACTCCGCTTCACCCTGCAACCTCACCAGTTCATCCCGGCCATATATCTTGGTGCCAAGATCTGGTGTATTTGAGTTTTCCATGGAGTAGCCACTTTACTTTTTACCCTCTAAAGCAGGGGTAGCAGCTTAAGCAGACCAGAAATAGATAGAGAATATCATGTTGCTTAAAGTGTTGGATTTTGATCTAGGCCAAACGGTTGAAAGAGGGAGACGTGGGGTGATGCCCACATTCACCCATTTCTCACGCGCCCTGATCGGGGGTGCCTAACCAACTTTTGGTTACGGTTCCCCGTTGCGCAGCGCAATATAAAAGGGGGTTCGGCCTCTCACGTTAGGGTTAGCCATTCCGTTCCCGTGAGACTCTAAACCCCGTACAAACCCTAAGTGATCCGATCTACTGCGCACTGCCAGCAACGGGAAAGCCGCCGCCACTACAGGACATCGCCGGCGACTTCCCGGAGTGCGACGCCTCCCCGACTCGCGCCTCACGCCTGCATCACGCAGGCACGTGGACTTCAGCTCAATGGCTTTCATCGCTGACCGTAAGTTCCCCGATCTAATGAAATCCTAGGTGTTCTAGTGCTAGGCTAGCAGTTTATGTGATGAGCATGATTATTAAGGTTTCACATTTGGTATCAGAGCCACTGCTAGTTTTCCTAGAACCCTAGCCCCTTGATGTGCTCGGTTATGTTTCGGTCGGATCTAAGGTCTAGTGGCTTGGTTAGCAATTAGAAGGAGAGGATTCAAACCCTAATGAAATCCCTAAGAAATCACACCACCCGAATCCCAATAATGCGAGATAAAATCTTAGATCGGGAAGAACAAACAAAAAAGGAAGGGGTCGGGACTTACCGGGTGCGCTGCCGCCGTTTCGTACGGTCACTGCCGTCCGCCACACCGCTCCATTGCGCCGCGAGCGCGCCTTTGCTTGCGCGCCGTCGCGCGCCGCGCCGCCCGTTTGGCCGCGCGCGCGCCTCCTGCGCCGCGCGCTTCGCTCCCGAGCGATGCGCCGTCGCGCTTGATGATGCTCGCGCCGAGCGCAGCGCCGCGCCGCCTGCCGCGCGGGCGCCGCGCCGCTTTTGGGCGCCGCCGCTGCCGTCCGCCGCGCGCTGAGCCGCCGTCGCGCCGCCATTTTCGAGGCAACCAAATGGCACTAGGTTTAGGGTTTGGGGTTTTTTGTTGGGCCGCGCGTCCGTCATCGATTGACGGTCATCGCCGCGAGTGCTTTATGTTGGGCGCGTGGGAATTTTTGGCCACCGTGCCGCCCGCCCGTGATTTTGGGATGAGGCAACCAAATGGCACTAGGTTTATGGGTTTGGGGTTTTTGTTTGCTATCATTTTCGCCGTTATTACGTCTCTAATTGAATGAAACCAACGAGAAATTCAATTGGAGAGTTATGTTTATTTTTCATGCTATTACTTTTGGACCAACGTTAATTGTAATTGCATGATATCAATTATGTTTATTTTTGTGTTTAATTTTCCCATGCTATTACTCTTTGACCAACGTTAATTGTAATTGCATTTATGAATTATGTTAAAAATTTTATTTCTGCCCAACGGTGATGCGAAAAAAAAATCTTATGAGCATGTTGTGACCATACCAACGTAAGGTTAATTTTCATGCAAATTAATTATGCATCTTCTAATGAAAATTTTAAAATTTTCATTTGCTATCGTTCCGTTCAAGTTAATGCGATTGAGCCATTATAAAGAAGAACTTCGAAATAGAAGTTTGCACTTATGGCGACCTTCGGCTCATGGATGCGGACTACGCATTCGAGTTCGATGAGCGTCGCTCCTATTGAAGGAGGACAAATTTGATGACAAAATGAAGGAGTATAAAACTAATCTTGAGAAGTGGGAGCGGTCTAACGCATTTCACTTCTCGTAATGAAGAACTCCATCGGTGAAGCCATTAGGTGACTATTCACTGAAAGGACAAGGTGAAGGAGTACTTGTCCTCCATCAACATTCTTCGCTAGACTTAAGACAATGGATATGGAAATTTCTGATGGTTTTATTGTCCATTACATTATGATGTCTCTTCCTAAGCAATTTGAAGCTTTTAAGGTGAACCATAACACCATTAAGGACAAGTGGACCATGAGCGAGTTGAGCCTCTCTTCTTCCTGAAAAACATTAGCGATCAACTCGCTCATAGTCCACTTGTCCTTAATGGTGTTATAGTTCAGCTTAAAAGCTTCAAATTGCTTAGGAAGAGCCATCATAATGTAATGGACAACAAAACCATCAGAAATTTCCATGTTCATTGTCTTAAGTCCGCAAAGAATGTTAATTATGGTCATAATGTGCTCACGGACATTTCAGCACCATTGTACTTAGTGTTCATGAGCCCGTATCGGTGTGATAGCATAAACCTTAGAAGACCCTTAAAGTGATCCTCGATGGAGGACAAGTACTCCTTCACCTTGTCCTTTCAGGAATACTCACCTAATGGCTTCACCGATGCGCTCATCGAACCCAATGCGCAGCCCGCATCCATGAGCCGAAGGTCGCCATGGTATTATGCAATTATAATTAACGTTGGTCCAAAAGTAATAGTATGAAAAATAAACATAACTCTCCCATTGAATTTCTCGTTGGTTTCATTCAATTAGAGACAGAACAACAGGTAGCGGAAATGATAGCATAATATTTTCAGCAGCTTAAAGACATTACCCAGTAATATTTTCATTAGAGACATCAAATAATCATTAATTATTCATGAGATATGGCCGCATCGAAAATGGCCGGACGGCCCATATCACGCGCACCCGCACGAACAGCCCAAAACTATACATTTAGCCCATAAAATTGTGCAGGGCGTGAGGCCTGAAATGCCCGTACGGCCCAAAAAATTCCCACGCGGCCCAACATAAAAAGCACTCGGCCTAAAGAACCTTGGCCCGTCCGATCTGATCGGACGGCTAAACCCGCGCGCAGCCCAAACAAAAAACCCCCAAACCCTAAACCTAGTGCCATTCGGTCGCCTCCATCCGAAAATCACGAGCGGGCGGCGCAGGCGGCACGGTGGCTCCCCGGCGGAGCGGCAGCGACGCGGTGATTGGCAGCGTGGCGCGCCCCAAAAGGAGCGGCGATGGCGGCGCTCGAGCAGAGAGCGGCGCCCGTCATGGGAGTGGCAGCGACGGCGCGTGGCGCCCGCGAGGCGGCGGCGACGGCTCCAAGGCGGAGCAGCAAGCCGGCGACAACAGACATTCAGCCAGCCAGAAATAGATAGATAATATCATGTTGCTTAAAGAACTCTGCCCATTTCTGCCTGTATTTTTTTTTCAAGTTGAGAAAATATGTTATTGGTGACAACAGACAATAAAGGTATCTGGGAAATCAAAAGATGCACCTCCAAGGAGCTCCTAACCTGACATTCAGCGGTAAAAGATCAGCCTTGTTCACAAGGAGCAGCGTTCTCTTGTGCCCATCAATTTCCTGCGCATATACCTTAGAACATAGGCAAAGACAAGTCAGAAGACAACAGAGAACTGCAAAATCCCAAAATACCATAAAACGAACACAACAGTTCTATACCAGCAGGGAAAATATCTCTTTCTCTTCCACGTTAGCTCACAGCTAGAGTCTCAAAAACCACAAATCATATTTATCCCAACGACGGAACATCACAAACTAACAATAGTGTGGGTTGCAAGTGTTGCCATGTCAGAAACTAGCAGGCACCTACTCACATTGTCAGAGGAGATAGAACATCGCTCAAACACTTTTTGGGACTTGTCAGCCTATTTTGATTAAAAAAATTAACTATCCACAAGGCACAGCAACACAGCACCACATGATACCAGCATTGAAACACACAAAAACACGTATTTAAACCTTATGCCATTGGTACATAATAACACCAAAAATCATAAATCAATACAGCATTTATGACACCGATACGAAGGCAATTTGACAAAGAAACATATACAATTGCGTCACCAATTCTTTTTTAAAAGATGCCATATCTTTACGCCTGTGTCTGAGCAATCTAGACAATAATGTGTCTGAGAATAAAGGCAACAAAGTATGGAACTACTGATCATGCTATGAATATAATATTGCAGTTGTAAGTTTTGAGCAGTGATGAAATTTCATGACAAATTGGCTTTTAATGCTTTGAGATAACCAGAAAATAATCAGCAGTTTCGAAAAGTTGGCTACTCTAGTCTAGTCACTGGTCATCTAGCCTCAATGAGAACATATTGACTATGTATTCAAATGGACAACCATGTAAGTTAAACTCAAAATGGGTTGAAACAAATATTGAGTACTGGATTCTTTTGAACTAAGTACCTCAAGATCAGGGCAACGGTAGAAGGGATCTCGAGCATCAACGACCATGACCAGCTTCAATAAAGAAGGAAAACAGTCAGTACTTTCACATTATTTCCTGAAATGTCAGCTACTCACTACTCAGCTCATTCAAAGAAAAGGAATAGGATCGGTCACAGTCACACAGAAGACTACAGTGCTACTAAGATAATAAAGTATCATGATTTTAACTTAATAACAGATAAAGATACCATATCGTTGTAACTCGGTGATTCAAATGGGGCCACAATAGGCACAAGGTTTACAAAATGAATGTAGAAGATGTTGCCAAAGATGCGTGAGTGTGCACATGCATGTACTCATGCACAGAAAAACTGCGAGATGCTGAAAAAGAAGATGGAGCATTGTACTGGTGATGTGCAACTGATTGAAAAGTGAGATAAATGACTAATGACTTCACTCTAACGTACTAACCAAAATGTACAGTAGATTTCTCAGATAACTCACTGCGTTCAAGTACTCTCTAGAGCTGTCTCCAGATAGCAATGTTCTTCTCAAAAGGCGTAAGAACAAGTTTTTCATTCTCTTCCAATCTGCAGAACAAATTTCTTTTTAGAATAACTTGTATATAAAATAGACAACACCTCAACTAACTTAAAGTTTGAGTTAGATGGACTACATGCTAGAGACATTCGAAATACCTCAATTCTGTAGTTCACTCAGGGCAGCATGTATATTTTTTAGTTCCTTGACATATGTTTTACTTTTTTTAGCCCAAGAAACAAATTAAATGTACATATATGCTTCAATTAGATATTGTTCAATACTTCAATTAGCACTTCACTTGCTGCACTTTGTAATGCCCAAAAATCACGAACCAGGTTATGTATTTCTCCAAATGTTTACAACCAAACATAAGTTGTTGTCCACTTATTGATTTTTAACAACTTACTACGTTTTTGGTACACAAACACGGGAAACATCAACAGCTCTACTAGACAAACATTCAATGTGCATAGATTAAAAGCAAAGGAAACCAACTACACCAACCTCACAAGGTTCCTCAGCCACTCCAGGAAGGCCCTTCTCTCGTTGGCGTCGAGTTACTCTACCGTCATCAGAGCAGTCCACGGTGGCCTGAAAAGATTCGAGTTCCGTTCACCCATACATCACTCATCCCACTCCATAAGATCAAAAGAAAAGAAACGGTGCTGAGCACTCACCGGCGAGGCACCCTGAGGCTGCCCGCGTGCAAGGCCTCCTGCTCCTCTTGCAGCCGCCACCTCTCCTCCTCCGTCTCGCCCGTGCCACCCCTGCAACGCAAATACCTGTCGCCGCCTCAGAGGCAATTCGTCGAACACTTGTGGGGACACAACAAACTCAAAGACACAAACTTCTTTCTCCCGGGCGCTTCAGATCGATGAGGCCGGAACCGGACGCGGCGGACAGGGAAGCGTCGTGGGCATCGTCGCCAAGGAGGAGCTCGTCCTCAGCCGCTCGCTGGAGGACGGCGTCGATGTCGCTGACGTACTCGAGCGGCGGCGGCTGCTGCGCGCGGTGGGAGAGGATAAGCGCCTGGCCCCTCTCCCTGGCGGCCGCGGCGGCCTTGTTGCGCTGCCGGAACAGCGCGCGGTCGAGGCCCTCGCCGCGATCCTTCCTCCCGCCGCCCATCTCCACCACCGCGGCAAGTCAGGTAGTACAAAGAGGAAGGCAGGAGAGTTTACGAGTTCGGCGGCGCGAAGAAGGGTGGAATCGAGCCGAGCCCTGCCGTGCCGAGGGCCCAGGTGCAGAGTTTGGCGGGCCGAAAATCACCTGCTTTCTACCTCAACTTTTAAAATAAAGCACTGCACATCATGGCACAGCAACTGCCAACCGACGCTAAGAATCCAGATTCCGCTTGGTTGGGCTGAAAAACTATGCTTTATGATTAAAATTGCATTGTAACAATTAAAATTTTACTGTAGCTGAAAATGACTTATTTAGCGTAATTAAATTTAAAAAATTTAAAATAAAAAGACGAAATTTATAAATAGTGAAAAATAAGCCAGAAGTAAGAAGCTGAAATGAGCGGAGTTTCAGTAGGCTCGATGCTGAAAATGAGTTCAGTTTTTTTGAGTTATCAATATAATGATATTATCATAGAATTTCCTTTGGTTGACATTCAAGTTCCATGTCCCTATGATTCCTCGTCAACTGTGAAGCACCAGCCGGATCGGGGAGTACGAGAGGTGCAAGAACTACACGCAATTCAATATTTTAGTTGGGGTTGCTGCTTCATTCTGCTAAAATGTTTAGAGAACTCCTAAAAATTATAAGGAACTCGATACTTCAGTTGGAACTTCTCACCTGCTAAAATTTTCATAACGACCACCTTGTCACCAAAACGTAGACATGCTAACTCAAATACCGTATTACCGCAGCTTAGACAAGCTTACAAGTCATCAACTATGACAACGGCGATTACAAAATATTATGTCTTAAACTCACAAAGCAAACAAACTCCAACTTACTCCATTACATCTCCAACAGGCACGAAGTTTCAGACTTGCAAGCTTCAAATAGACTTAATACATCTCCAAGAAAACCCTGAAGTTTGAGACTTTATTCTGTCACAGATCACAACCTGATACCATCAAATTCATAATACACTGCTACTAAGTAATGGTGCTTAAGATACAATTTTACAGGCATATGGGGAGCTGCATCATCACAAGATCCCTGGAACCAGCACTAGAGTTTCAGGAAAAGGTAGGTGATGTGGAAGGCACCCCCTATGCAGTAGAGCCAAGAATGATTTGCCTACAGGCAACCAAATGACGGCAGGGACAGTCCCTGAGCCAGAGCCGGCCAACGGGCGACACCCGGTGGCCTGACGCTCTTTCATTGGCTGTCTGGGTATTCCCTCAAGTCATGCTTTGAGGAGCTCACAGCAGCCATCGGTGGCTGTGGCCCAATGGAAGGCAGTAGCAGCCCCGTGCTCGCCGTCCATGATGATCGGGAGCGGGGTGAAGAAGGATGTCCGGAGGTGTTCAATGCTGTTGCAGTGGTACGTGTCTTTGTGATCGTACATGCTTGACACCTCTGAGCCAGAGACGCTTGAGACACTGCTCCGGGAGTGTGGGTTGCCCAGCTCTGAATGCTGGATGTCAGAGTTTGGAAATGCGGCCAGGTGCGCAGGTGGGGTACAATCTGTCTTCTTGCTGCCTCCGAGAGTGCCCTTTCCATTCCCCTCATTCTTTCTGTTGAGGAAGCGCCCACCGGAGCCTCTTGCTCGACGCATGGCATGACGATGGCGCGACTCATGAAGATATGGCTGCATCATGAGAAGTAGCAACGAGAATAATGAGAGAAATAGGGCAAGAAATGTTGCATGACAGGATGGAATGGCAATGGCATGGACGTAGGGATAGTTCAAAGATTCAGCTGGGAGTAGAGACTCACCTTTCTACCTTTCACCAGATTATTCTCCCTCTCTGCCTTGGCGCGAGCACGGCGGCGACGAAGGATGCCTTCGTATTGCTTTGCATTCACATAAATTGGTGCATCAGCTGGTGTATTCAGTGGCAAGAGCATGCGCCCACCAGACTGCAACAGCCGGAAAAAAAAAATTATAAAGTCGTTCAAGAATCATATATCACAGAGAAAATTAACTAACATCCTGAATGAATAAATGATTCCATCTAAATTAAAGGAACCTAATTTTAATATACTCCATTATTGGAAAAGAAATGACCCATTTTCCAGTAGCAATGTTAGACACAAATGTTGACACATGAAATTTTGATGATGCTTTTAGTATCACACTTCCTAATCACCACTTGCTCTTTTTACTTACGAAGTTATTTTTGTATCCACTATGTTTCAATGAAGACCTGGTAAGATACCTTTTTTGAGATGGGCAGTACAATATAATATAGCCGCATGCCATGATACCAGTAAAAGACAGTGACACAGAAGTGCAAACTTTGAGCACAGACTAACTTTGTGTGACATGTCTGGGAAGCAGTTCACAACACATAAATCCTATAGTAGCACCAGAAAAGGCAAGATTTGCAGAATTTGACAAACTAAAATATTAATGCATGAGATTGCTAGGAGCTATGAATTCATGTGAACAATAGCCACCTTAGTTTCTTGCTAGTTCTGCATACAATATTGGAATCAATCAAAGAGAAAATTTGAAATGTTATTTATATATAAAAAAGCTAAACCCTACCATTGATTTCATTGCATAAGTGGTAAGTAGGCCATAGCACTGGTCAGCACAAGGATAATTGGAAGAGACCTGAAACACATGCGGTCAGTTAACAACTGAACTGAAGACACTCAGAAAGAAATTTTGATATATAAAATTGGATAATTTCAAACCGCATTGTAAACGTAATAGAAGTTATCTTCTTTTCTATCCATAGACAAGGTTAAAGGAAAAGCTTACTATGGATTGACCAAGACCAAGCTCAAAACGACTGTTGTACTCTGGGAATGGTGACTGCAGCGCAATAGTGGCAGAGTGCTCTGAGTTCTTCTCTCCTATACCCCCTGACTCCAAATTCCCTGAACATTACAGTTTCTCAAAACCACAAGCACAAAAGTGTCCTATGAATCCTTATATGCAGACTGAAACAGGTAGACATAGAAATAAATCGAATATTCAAGTTGCTAAACACTAAAAACTGTTCATGCATAATTAGAAATCCATGTAACTAAAACAAAATGGAAATATTGGCCTGTTTGAAATAAGAAGGATTGGGTTGCGATGTATTTGAAATTTAAGCATCATTCAGAACCATTGAACTGAAAGAAAGTGGCTACAAGTCTCCTTTAGAGGAGCGAAGACCAAACATTATGTCTTAGAAAAATGCTGATGCTTCCTTATCTTTACTAATATTCTAGAAAAGAAGATGTGAGCTTTATATTATAGAAATGAACTCCATACGGTTGGACAGACGTGCATGTTACTCATGGAATCTGAGGAGTAAGTAGGCTATATTGAATATCATCAAGAACTACTGGGCTGGTCTATTATAAGATTATATGAGCCAAAAAGCTATTCCATGGTTCAAAAGTAAAACTGGAGAATCGTTGGCTTCTAACCATCAAATATGTGCCTTATTACACATTCTCATTTGTTTATTATTGTATACATTTTTTCTAGGACATACTTTTGTGTTCCATAAAAATATATCCTCATAATGATTGTGTGTTCTGCAGGACATCTCACAAGTCACAAACAAGGGGGCAGAATATCCAGCCCACAGCTGCTGAACTAAATAGCAATGTCATGTTCATCAAACAAAAGCTTATCTTAATTACAAAAATAAGAGAGACCCAATTGATACCTCCTCCAAATATATTACATAAATATTGTAATATTTCTTTTCTTTACTAATTCATGGGCGTAGCTAATTCGTTCCTTTTAAGTTTTTTGGATAATAAAAAAATTAACAAAGAATGACCACAAACTAAGCCTGCAGCCATCATTACTCTTCAAACTTGTTGACAAGTATTGCAATAGGGAGACAAGAAATCATAATGGTTAATGAATGTACCTATAAATTGAACAGTGGCATCAAAGTAAAGGGGCCACCGTATTCAGAGAACAGTATGTTGGGCCCAAAACATCTGACAATCCAACTAATTGCCCCCATCCGACATGATAGCTAACACAAGCACTGTCTTTCTTTACAAACGTATGCAAATTCATCTAGTTCATACCAAGTTCTTGCAAAAAGCATATGATTTCCCATATGAGGAGGAGAAAAAACCTAAGCTTTCAGCTATCACTTCATTCTAAAACTCATCTATATATCTAGCAATAGAGAAATGATCACAATAAAGGTGACCCACCAAATTGTCGAGTGATGCCTAAGAAGTAAAAAAAGGGCTACCAAGATTTAGATGACGGAAGTTGATTCTCTAAGCATAGTAGCATATAAGCTTGTCTTGCAATTAGACAATAGGATAATTGAACTTTGTGAGATTCCGTTCTCTTCACTGGCATAGTAGCATGCACAGATCCAACAAGGCCATGCCAAATTCTTGTAATCAGCCCACAAACTTCCAAAGGGACAAGCAACACCTCACCTTGGAACACTGAGAACTTGAGGACCTCAGGAGCCCCTCTCTTCGGCACCGGCTGCCGGGCCTTCGCCGGCGGTGCCGGATCCAAGACGCCCTGAGCTCTCGGCACAACCTGGAACTGGCCGTCCCGGCGCGTCTCCTCCGGTGACAAGGCCGCCGGCTCCCCGTACAGCTTCTGGGACCCTGCCCACCATGGCACTGGGGCTCCAGCTCCATTATTGGTGGCCTGGCTCATAGCACCAACCTGTCCAAATCCTTCATGGCTCTTGAAGCTCATCATTGTTGCCTTGTCAAGGAAATCAAACTCCGAATTTTCTTTGGTCTAAGACAAAAGACTCCCTCCAATGCTTTTGTAGGATATTCTTACTAAGCATCCAACCACCTAAGGCCAAATAATTAAACAACAAATTAGAGAGAGTGATGTACAAATACATGTAAGAACAAACAGTTAACAAATGCAGGGGAAAAACAAGTGGGGAATCCCCAAGAACCGAATCAAAAGACATAAGAGAACAACAGCAGCAGATGGAAGAATTAAGAGCAGGCACGTAAGTGTATGAAATACTGAAGTGTGAAATACTAGTGGATAGCCTACAGAAACATGCACCAAGAAACTAATAGACTGGCAGGGAAATCAATGGAATCCCAAAGAACCAGAAGAAATTGATGCAGAAATCCAAGAAAAAATCCATTCCTTCAGCAAAGGAAATGTTTGTGTAGAAACTAAAAAAGGTACCAACAAAAAAAACCAAGATCAGCATGAAAAGAAGGGAGGGTGGCAAGATCAGACCCCGTCAGATATGTTCAGAAGGCCAAAGATTTCCAAGAAGAGCACAGAAAGTCAAGAACTTCTTCAGCAACAAGGCCATGTATGTACCAGAGTATATATGCCACGGATTTAGGACAAACCAAACCAAGGGCAGGGCACAGCACAATGGTTGCACAAAAGAGGGGAAGCAAACAGAGCCCACTCACATTTCAGCTGCAGGAGGCCACCTAATAATGGGAGCAACCCAGAGGACAGCATTAACAAACAACAAGAGGGGGGAGAGCGATGTTAGTAGCATTGTACTATATATAAATGCAAATGGGCACAGAGCTGAAGCCAAGAAAGGTCTCCCGATCTCGCTGTTAGAATAGTTTTTTTGTGTTTGTATTTTTTTATATGTATATAGCATATTCCTTTACAATATTCTCTTGTATTTTTATGTTTATACTGTCCATTAGACCTTATTAATATATACGTAATATTTATAACATAATATCAGAGTTTGGACACTAACGTACTTTTTTCACTGTCATCCCACCTACCGTCTGAGGACACTGCTGCAAGGAGGAGGCCACCGCCACTCCGGCCGCCGTGGTCGTTGTCCTCGGCCGGCCGTCGTGTCATCTCCCTCTGTTGCCGACGCAAACTGGATCGACGCCATCACCTGCTAGAGGAGGAGGTCGCACGGAGGAGCAATGCCACCGACTCCTGTTCGGGCGCCTTCTCGTGCCTACGCAGATCGCCGCCGCCCGCTAGAGGAGGTCACGCTGACGAGTGGTGCCATAGCCTCCTCGTCTAGTCGCCTTCCCGCGCCGACGCAGGCCGTCACTCGATGCTGCTGTCACCCGACGCTGCCAGCCTGCCACCCCTGTGTCGCCAGCTCCTCGTTCGGCCGCGATCGACGTCGCTAGGAGCCGTTGCCGCCCGTCCGCCACCCACTGAGCCTCCTCCTCCCAAACAACCTATTTTTGCATCTTCTGCAGAAGATGGGACCGCTAAGAAGGAGGCAGAGGTTGCTACTACTGATGATGAAGCTTTTTAGTATGTCATAGATGCTTTTGAGTGCTGTTGTACTGATAAGGCTCATATTCAAGCTATCCTGGTGGTCAGCGTCGATGACTCCATCCAGCCAGACATTGTTGGTCTACGTTTTACTCATCAGATCTAGGAGTATTTGTGCGAGCAATACCAGTATAGCAGCAATGCTTAGTTCTTTTCGTTTCAACGTGAGTTGGAGACACTGCGCCAAGAGGACTCCTCCGTCGATGATTTCTTTTGAGCCCTGACCAGTCTCTGATGCCATCTGGATAAGCTGGCTTCTCCACTCTACAAGGAGTGTCATAAGGTGCAGAAGGCGGATTGTTACCGTCTTCAGTTTTATGACTTTATCTACCGTATTTGCCTATAGTTTGAGCCTATTAGGGCTCAACTACTGAGCCGCTCGCCACAACCGACGGTCACCGAGGCTTTTTCAATGGTTTGTACTAAGGAGCTTCGCCGCAAATTAGTATCACAATCTGTTCCGACTATGCTTGCTGCCCCTTCTTCTTCGACTACACCGATGACTTCTGCTTCGACAACAATTAGATTGTTGATTTCTTTACGAAGCCACTGACTAGGTTACAACGTTTGTATTCTCTCCAAACTCAGTGTATGTGATCCACCATGAGTTTGAGGAAAGTGTTAAAATAGGATTTCCTTATATGCCTTTCTATGTTCTTAAATGTATATGGCATATTCCCTTGTAATGTCCCATTGTACTCCTTATATATACTGTTCATTGGGGCTCATGAATATACACACAATATTCATAACACTCGCCACTAAGGGAACATTAGTATTAGCTTTTGTTAATAGCTTTTAACTGTGGCTTATGACTTTTGGCTGAAAATGAACAGTAGTGGTTGAAAAAAATAACTTTAAGAAGGGCATAAGTGATGAAAAAAGTAAGGGAGGGATACGTACGCGTGATGGGAGTAAGAGAAGAGGTATGTGATGCACCCGTAATCTTCTATGTTATACCCAGAGCGAGACAGTAGCTAAAAAATAGAGAAGCCGATTTAAAAAAGTTAAATATTTATATTAATCTTTCTAAACAAAAATCAGAACAGAATCCAATACGACCCGTGCGGCCGTGCCCAAAGCACTGGCTCCTTTGCTGCAAAATACTGTAGTCCTTTTCTTTTTTAATGACAATGGCCTGCCTTTACTATGCTAGTTTAGTGCAAGTGTACTACTACTTCAGATTCTTTGTAGTAGAAGTACCAGAACAAAGTACTAACCCGGGTAAGATTCCCAGGAGACGGCAAGCCGTATAATTTACCAAATTGGTCATGCAGCTAGTACTTAACCGCCAACTATTGGTTATCTCCCCCTCTCCCTCTCAAAAAGGTGAGGGCCAAGTCTCTCACAAAAAAGAGAAAAAATTATATATCTTCTTTTCAATTTATAATTTTTTAAATAAACAAATAAAATCACTGCCAACGTTTTGAAACAACTTATCAAAATAACCTTTTAAAATTAGCTTATCTGCCTTCGATTTATTTACACGATCACTCGCACTAAAACAAAAAAGCACAAGTTATAACTATAAATTATAATCTAAAAGAACATGCTTGCACCAATATCTCTAGGACTGCACTGCGATCAATGGCTTCGAACGGCTTGCTTTATCATGGTCATGGGCCCAAGACTGGCGAGAAGCTGTAGATATCTTCGTGAGGAATTTGGAGGGACTCGATTTCTTCCACCGTTTTTTTACAAAATTCTTTTGTTGTTTCGTATAATTGTATCAGACATTGGAGCCCAACGGGATGGTCCTCGAAGACGTGCCATTTGTGACGTGCCTTTAGACATAACAGGGCAGTGGCATAGCCGTGAGTTTGTATGAGGTAAGGCATATTTCCAAACACTACGTACACAGACTTGTGAATTACGGCAGACGAATAATGAACAACTACATGGCTCACACAAGCTTTTTTTTTCTGGCCGCCCAACCAGTCTAGAATGAAGTTCTTTCACTTATAATTTGTACCTTATAATTTATACTACAGTAATTAATTTTTAAACGGTGTGTTTTTTCAAAACGATGTCAATAGAAATATTGTAATAAAAAATGTACTTAGTTCAGTTATACTTACCAAAATCATATGCGACTATTTTCTTATACATATTGTCTCTCACAAATAATCAGAATTTAAAAAATTAAACCATAAGTCACATGCCAAAAAAAACCTACCCCTCCGCACCCGTAACAAGGATCATCCTTGAAGTGATTGTTAACATATGCATATGGATGGAGGGTTTTTTTTTCCTCTACGTATAGAATCACTGACAACCTTCATAACAATAGGAAGATGTGAGGTGGAACACTGGCACGGGTTTCTTATAGGTTTTTGAGGAATGCTTATTAAGTAAAACTAAAGATCGAAGGTGTAGCAAAAAGGAAAGTTTGTGTCTGTAACAACCCTGTAGTTAGGAAAGTGGCATTCTAGAATATTAAGTTTGGCCATATATATATAGGCACTATGATATCTGGGCACCAAATCTCCTTGTCTTTGGATTACTTTTAGATACATGTAAGTGTAATGATTTGGAAAGAAAGTTATTAATTTAGTATGCTGAATCAATCATAGATGAAAAGTCTTAATCATAAAGCTTGAACACCATGATATATAATCTATAAGCTTTGCATGATCATTGTGACAAAGCCACTCCACTCTAAAATCATCACTGCCATCAAGTCGCACCATTCTGGATAGGAACACATTTATAGTACAAACACCTGGTGTCATCAAACCATTAGTAGCCATTAGTACTTTAGATTTTGTGCAACTTTTTTAAAGTGAGGCCAGAAGCACTCCTCAAATAATACTGTGCCCCGAGCTCTTGCCAGTACAAAAAGATCAAAAGAAACCGCGCACTGCATGCCTGAAACATGGGGCCATGCATCTTGCCGAGCCCTATCCACAAACTAAACTCTGCAACAAAAAAGAACAGAAGTGATCTAAACGGCAATTGCATTATATAGTGGAGAAGCAACCAGAATCTTTTTAACTGGAGAGATACAGTGTCAGCAACCTTTGCAATAGAATCCTTCTCTTGTTAGCTTTCTTGGGAAGTACTGCATGACCAACGTATTTTATGAACACCATTAGTGGTGGTGGTTTCACATAATGCAAGTTGCATTTGTACCTTTTGGTTCCTACAAAATTCCTGGTCGGTAGTACTAGGTTAAAATCTAATGAAGTGCTATCGTTATTGGAACCTTTTTTTTATGCAGTTGCAAGTTGGAACTGAAGAAAACGGTTTGGGATGTACTTTTAGGACATTTATAACTATAGTTAGTACTTCGCACTAAATTTTATTTTGCATCTTCATGTTATTCTGTCCAAATATGATATAATTTAGAATGATGTTCAGCTACAGCCTTTCCATGTATGAAAATTACAGAGCAGTTTGTTATGACCATAATGATTACATTGGTTGTATTGTATAGTTAATTGGCAACTTGTGCATTGTTAAAAGTGGGACATGACACTAAGGATTTTCTTGTTCGATCTGGCCTAACTAAGACTTGCACTGCTGAGATTTTCATGAAGTCATCCCTTCAGCTTTATGCCACTAATGGTCCTCTTCTTGAGGATTCTACTCAATATCGTTATCTTATTGAGAGTTTAGTGTATCATATGAGCACTCGTTCTGATATTGCTTATGTTGTTTATATCTTGAGTCGGTTAATAGCTTGTCTAATCCACCTTCATTACAGTCACCTTTTTTGGATTCTTTGCTACTTCCGTGGGATTATCTTTCGTCATTTGTTTTTCTCTAGCTCCAACTCACCCTAGCTTTAAGCGTACTCTGATACAACTTGGATTAGTGATCCTTCTGATTGTCATTCTCTTTTTGTTTACTGTGTTTTTCTTGTCTCCTCTCTGATTGCATGGAAGACAAAGAAGTTGATTGTGGTTTCCCATTCGAATACATAGACTGAGTTGAGAGTTATGGCAGAGTGACAGCAGCAATTATTTGGTTGAGATGGTTACTTGTATATTTTGGAGTGACTGTGATAGGACCTATGATTCTTTTACCTAATAGCACATGTGTTATTAGTATAGCCCATGACCCAGTAAAGCATGAGCTTGGCAAATATATTAATGTAGATGCTGTGCTTGCTTTATAATTTATGTCTTTAGAGTTATAGATTGTTGATTTCTCTACGAAGCCATATAATTAGATGCAACATTTGTATTTTAAGTTCAGACAACTTTTACTACTATTGCTACATGTTTGCAGCATAGTACTCGTTAACTAGTACTAACTTCATGTGCTCCCCTCTTGCAAAAGTTTCAGAGCCTGTAGTGCTGCTTCTATCCCCTCAATCTGTCCTCTCATAGTGCAAATTTATGCATCTTTGCTTCTTTTTGGATGACACAAAGTTCGATTCCCTTTGGCTTCAGCTTTGATGAGCTGTACAGATGTCTTTTTCATACAATGTTTTGCAGATTATTTTGTTTTTTAACGGGGTTTGCAGATTATTTCTTCAGTATGATATGATGTACTGGTCCATTACCAGCTAGCAAAGAAGCCAAGAAACAAGGATACGAATACAATTGTAAGCCCATTGCCAAGAAACCTGAATTTTCTGTTTTGTCTTTCTAGAGTAATGCTTCTGCTTAAGCAGCAGTTTTTGTAGTATAATTTGTGTGTTTCTCGTCATCTCATGCATGCAGGCCAAAGCAACAAACTGTGATGCAACAAGTCTGTGCTCCAAGAAACAGATAGGAGCGTTTAAGTCAGCCTTGGAGCAAGGAACAACAAACACAAGCAACCAAATGGCGATACTAGTTTTGTACGCGCAAGATCAATGTTTAATCAATACAAATGCTAATGGACACCAGACGCGCGCATTGGACGTTCGTAGGATCGACAATGTCAACAATGCAGGTAAATGATGTATTCTTAAAATTATTTCTAAGTATTTAAAAATATTTCACTCCAGTATCTAGAGAGCTAAGAAGATTAGATTTATAGCTTAAATCCAAACAACAATATAAAAAAGCAAGGTCTCATAGATTTAGAATATAACCGGTCTGATTGCCACTGGAGGTGCAGTCAGACAGGTGGTCGGTGTGACTGGCCACAACCATCGGTTTGACAGGTGGCTGGTCCAACTAGGCCTAGAAGCAGTCTGATCGCTCGCCTATTCTTTAGACAAAATCAGCTCAAGCCAAAATCGAATTTGGTGCAAACTTCAAAATCCATGTTCAAAATATTTGAAACATTGCACACACTTTATAGAAGGTATCAGGAACATAATTTATCTAAGGATCATATGGAACTTACCAAAATTTCAACCTTTTCTCAAACACATACAAGGCTACATCGAAATTGTGCAAAACTCAAAAATTTAAGATACAACTTGCTCATGAGTTAAGAACAACTAAGATAGCTTTAGATGAATTTTCTCATGCCATAGCAAGCAAGACCACCTAAATGTTCAAACCTAAAACTCTCGGATCAAGATTCCTTAAGAAAGTCACCAAACCAAATAAGAACCGGACAACTTTGAAATCTTGCAACCCATAGTGTCTAAATAGGTATGATATGATCTACATGAGATATCTTCATCACTTACATATTCTTGGCACATAGTAAAATCAAGGAGGGGAGAGAAAGGGCAAAAAACCAACAAAAATAAGAGCAAATTATCCAAGACAAGAACAATCTATGAGAGATAAACAAAGTTGATCTATTGCTACTTGAAGATGAAAGTTTTATAGTCATTCCATAAGGATGACAAAAGTGCACACCACAATACACACTCTTCTCTCTCAAACCTTAACCCTAGAACTCAAAATTGAAATGGTTGTGATGGTCTTTTTGCAAGCTTCCATCCCCAACCCATTAAATAGATGAGGTAATCTGCCCACATCTATCCTAATGGATAATATTCATTAGTACAACTGGGAACTCCACACAACACGGGTTTTATACTCAAGTGTAACTCATGCACATTTTTCAAAATATATGACAGAACCCACTAAGTTATTAGCCTTTAATCCAGTAGATCTTCTTAGCATCTCATTGACCTAAATCGCTTCCCCAAGTGCCGCGGTTTTGATCCACCGAAGTTTTTGGTATTTTGCCAACTACCAAAATACCCTTATCTTTACCCGGTTTTCTTCTTTGCTTGGAAACCATCACCATGTTTGCTACACGTAGATACACCAATAGCTTGCCACACATCGACAAGTCTCTTCCACCTTGGTTTCCAACAAACCATGCTTCATTTGGATCGACCAAACCACTTTATGCAACCCATCCTTCAATATTTCTTGCATTTCTTATACCATGCTTGAGCTCAACCATATTACCCAGCATCCTTGACTGTTCTGGACCCCAATTCTTCTATGAACATAGTCCCAGTCCTCGTCGTTGACCATATTTGACTCTAAGGTTCTCTGCATATCCAAAGACCAAGAAATCATTTTCAGGTACAAGTTATTCACAACTTGATTCATATTAGTTCAAGCATGCTTCATGCATAACTATTTCCCACAAATATCCAAAACCTCTCGGATATTTTCAGTCATAGCGGGTCTGACCACCCCCGTAACAGGGAAGCTGGTTAGACCGCGGCACCCATACTGATCTGACTGCTCGGCCAAACACGTTTGGACCGCTCACAATTCTCTTGCGCACACAAGAGAGCACCTCTCTAAAAAAACTAGCCACCACTTAAAAATTAGTTGCACCAGATGGTCTAACTGCCCTCAAAATCCGGTCACACCGGACTTGCGATCAGACTCCCCGCCGGTTAGACCGCCCAAGTCTGACAACAAATTTGAAAACTTGCAAACTTTTGTAAATTCAAAATCATCATGCATATGCCTAAACTTTCTTGTATGGTCCCTCAACATTACAACAAGAATGCTTAGGTTAGCAGCTGATAATGGGCATCTTCTTTTCAGTTTATAAAAGCTGTTTTTCTACTTTTCGACAGTAACTAGCTCTCAAACAGAGTGTCTTTTCAATACAGAATCTACAAGTTAATTATAGTACACACTGTAGTAACTTTATTTATATCGGTTAAAACCGTATACAAGTTTTTGTTATTTTATATTATCTCTCATAAATAATCTAAAAATTATAAATCACAGCTAAAATAAACAGTCCCAGATTCTTTCCTCGTGCTCTATATTTCATATTTGTCGTCTTCGCCCAGTCCGCATGTGCATGTTACCACAGGGGAGACACTCGTCTCTCTCTTTGGAATCTTCACCTGGTGGCCAGTTGCAACCGTCCATTTGGAACGCAAAAAATTCATATGAATTTTGCAAGAGAATATAATCCCTAAAAGGCCCTCCGTTCCAAAACGAGCCTTAGCATTTAGACTACAGACCTATTCTAAGAAACAAGGGCATGAATTATGCTAAATCCATGAACAACACAACAAAATCCATTTTGTATCACGAATCATTGCAATAGGCGGCAAAAATATACAAATTACTTGAGTGAGGACGTTAGTTAAGAAAATGAAAAATAAAAAGGCCGGCTGTAAATCAAACAGCTGTTCAACTGTCGGACGATCATAAACGACAAATTCAGAAACTTAAGGCAACTGGCACATAGATACAAGCTGTTGATATCAAGATGCACATTCAGCTGTTCTTTTCAATTCTGCAAACTCGACATGATGTTTTTTTCTTGAGTAGAAGACATCGTTAACAGCAACTCATGACATAACGGAAGTAAAGTAAAGTGCAGACACCAATGGAAAGAATACTCGTTGAAAATGACCCAATGGGTACATATGGTTGAGCTTTCCACACAAACTAAAATCAGTTTGGATACAAACAACCTGACGGGCAAACATAAAGAGCCATAAGTACAACATCAGGAAGTTCCAGAGAAGTAGTGGCAGGAGAGAATGAACAACAGCTGCTTCGAAAGCCTAGAAGAACTTGTTGAACTGGCCGCTCAGGGTGTCCTTCAGGTTCGAGTACAGCCCGTAGAGGGAGTATTGTCGCAGGTTGGAAACCTCATACCATGAGTTCAGAACTGACTCGTGCTTATCGGTGCCTGAGAAGGCCAGTTGGATGCCGATACTGCAGTCGACAGGCCCCTGGGTCTTGCAGCTTTGTGTTCTGATGGCACAGGTTTGTTTACCAAGGCAAACGAAGTTTGACTTCCCTGAGCAAGCACCACAGCCATCCTTCTTCCAGTGCAAATTTTGAAGCCTGCCTTTGTTGAACTCAAGAACCTAGATAAGTATCATGACATCACGATAACATTCAGAATATTCCTTGGTTACAAGTTCATAGATGATGGACACAATGGTACATTTCTAGTTCCATACCAGGGTGAAGCTGGACACTGTAAATGAGGAATTGGAGACAAAGATTGGAGCAGATCTGGCTGCATACTTCCTACCAGCAAATGCTACCATGAACCCACCAGCTGAGGCCTAGAAAACACGCACAAGAACTTTGGTCATATACTGATGCCATCATTAGATGCATGATTTGACCATGAATGATGGAGCACGAACCAGTGAGCCATGACATCATAAACTTGACGAGTGATTACACAATATAAATTCAGGTAAATAAAACAAATAAAGAAACTAGCATTTGGCATTGCTATACTATGCTATTGAAAGTTGTAAAAATTTGTAATGCAGAAGCATTTGCTGTTTTGATTTGAGCTTCTAAGCATACTAAAGCAATACCAAATCTAACATTAGGACTCAAAAAAGAATGCTAAGTATATCACCAATAACATTACAAGGTAATGAAGATCCACAAATTAAGAAGCCCAAGAGCTACCAGTAACATATTAAGTATATCAGTAGGGCATGTTATTAACAACCAGACAGATGTAAAGTTCCAGCAATTTTTTTAATTGAACAAAACAGACGCAGACAGACACATTTTCAGAATGGTTAAGCAAAGCATTGAAAATGAGACAGAACAAAAAGCCAATCCTGACAATTTATTGGTGGTTAGTCGGTTAGTGTCAAATATACTAGGTAGTCTACACTCTACATTAAGTAAAGCATTGAAAATGAGAAGGAACAAAAAGGCAATCCTGACAATCTAATGGTGGTTAGTCAGTTAGTGTCAACTGTTAAATACACTAGGTAGTCTATTAGATCCTACTTTGACATTCTGGAGCCCAAGTCAGCAAAACAAATCCTTGTGATAAACACAAGATACAAATGCACAGAAGCAACTAAGGTACCATGATATTTAAATAATCTAGCCAATACGTACCTTTAACAATATACCTTAGTGGATCAACTTTTTGCACAAAAGCTTTAAGCTTATACAAAGGCACTTTTAAGCTTATCTGATCTCACAATTGCACAAGCCTTTATTTCAAATACAACCATGGACCCAGGTAGATCAGAACCTTAAAGGGCATAGTTTCTTAATGTGTGCCATATTGGGATTGAGTTCTCAAATCCTAAGTCTAGCCTCTTGCCTTTGCACAACATGGTTCCAAAAAGTCTAAAAGGTGCAAACTATTTTCTAGAAATAGCCTCTTGCCTTTGCACAACATGGTTCCAAAAAGTCTAAAAGGTGCAAACTAATTTCTAGAAATAGTAAAGTGCGCCATAGGTCCTAAACTTGCACATGCATGTCACTTGCATCCTTGAACTTGAGAAATGCATATTTAAATCCCTAAACTTGTATAAGTGTGCAAATAGAGGTCCAAACCGCACTTAATTAGCAACTAATGATTACGAAGCACTTTGGACATATTTAGGCCAAAGTTTGGCCATGCAATTGCTAACTAGGATCAATCAGAAACTTCTAAAAGTTGTCCAATGACATGCGGAAAATTACTTCAAATCCAAATATACTAACTCTCCAATAATGTCAAATGGTGATATAACAGTGATCACATGGTCAAATCGTGATATAGATTGAACAAAGATGTCATACCATCTTTAATTCCCAATAAAGTAGCATTCTGGACCTTTAGGAACCTTACATGTGCAATTATCAAGTTCAAGGATCCAGGTGACACACCCACGTAAGTTCAGGGACCTACGGTGCACTTTACTCTTCTAGAAATATGTGTAGTGTTTTAGCACCCTCAGAACTTGGATTTACCCTTGGCAGATAATAGCGTGCTAACCATAGGATTAAAACTACAAAAAAGGTCAGCTCAAATTGAAATTTAATCTTTAACAAGGTTGTTTCTGTAGGATCAGTTTTTCCATGAAGCATACCCATTCAATATGTTTCATGAACTGTGAGCATTATTCAAGGTCCACCAAAGAGAACAAATGCACTCTGTAAAGATATTTCGTACAAACCAAGATCATCTCTGATTAAACAGAAGCCAAACAGTACTTTTTATACATCTGATAATCTAGCTATATTGAGACGAAATTGATTTGCGAGAAGAAAACAACATCATCTAACGCATGTTGTTTTCACCATTTTAACCCAGCACATTCACTAACTCTCTGCATGCAGGAACAGATCTAAAGTGCTTCCACATCTATCGTGCTGAACATTCCTAGATAATGTTGGTGCATTTCCAACAACAAACTAACAACAAAACTGTACTTTAGATACACATTATATCAAAAGTACAATAGCAGTAGCACAAAATTCTGTGCACAAAACACATGCCCAAAAAAAACTTCAGACATTCTCTTTGCGGTGCTTGAGTTTGTAAGACAATTGGATCCACAATGAGTGCTATCAGCAACATCAAGAGGGGCGTTCAGGAGGTAGGAAGTTGCAGGGAGGATTCAAGAAGATGGCAAAGGGGGTTTACGTTTTTAGGTGGAGGGCAGGGTGATGAATGTTCTTTATAAACTCCCATAATGCTGGTACATTTCAAACAATATAAACTGACACCCATATTGTCTCTAAAGTCTAAATAACGCAATATCATCCCATGGAAAGATTTATCAAGCAAGAGGGCTTATTCTAACAGATACACATGTATGCCCTCATGGTATCTATAATCACAGTACTCCAGCAGAAAAACAAAAGAAGAAATGGTAGAATACTAGAACATCATGGGGCCAATTCTACTAATGCCCACAGAACAAAGTTATGCAAACCGCTCACATGACAATGGACAACCCGGTCCCTCGCTCTCCAACATATTGAGGTGGTCTGCTCCACTGGACAATTAGAACACCAGGATCCCACATTAGGATAGTCACGTTTAAATGCGCATTCTGGCAACAAACTACTCAATTGTTTGCACAGCGCATTCTCGCAAACTGCAACATTCCACCAATCCATACTACTTCCAGCAACAACCAAATGGAGAAACATTGAAGTTAGGTAACAGGAGCATCAATCCCCGCTAGTCTCCAGCTTATCCAACATTCCCATAAGCACTTATGGAGCAAGATCCTGCATACTAGAAGTGTAGAAGCCAATCAATCGAGCAGCGGCGTTACTCCAAGCTCCAACCGGATCAAGAGATACTACAGACAGCACCAGGATCCCACTCGCCCATGCTACATCCAGCTCAGATCAAACCAAGAAAACACCAGCGGGACCGGCCAAACCGACCTCCACCTACTCCCACATTTCCACAAGCACGTTCTTTGCAAGCTCCCCCGGATCGACCGAACTTACTTACCCCGAGCAAATGGAGAGAACCAAACCAAACCAAACTAGAAGAGATGGGGAGGGCGGTAGGTTGAGAAACGGGGGAAGAGAGAGATCGCTTACGGGGTTGAAGCCTGTGGTGGTGTTGATGGTGAGGAGGGAGATCTCGTCGACCTTGGGGCGGAAGACGGCGAGCTGGGCGGGGGAGGCGAGGTTGAGGCGGCGGTCGCAGGGGGAGAGCTGGGTGTCGCCGGAGAAGAAGGCGTTGTAGCCCGCGAAGGCGACCCCAAAGGTGAACCCGTCCCCGCGCTGGATCCGCGCGTCGCTGCACGGCTCGTACACCCCGTTCGTGTCCCCCGCCGCCAGCCACGCGAGGGCGGAGACAAGCGCCAGGGCGAGCAGCATCCGCCGCGGCGGCGGCGACAACGCGGAGGCGGCGGCCATGGGCTGAGAGATTCGCGGGCTCTTGGAGGCACCGAGCCGGCTGGATGAGTAGCTTCTTTTTTTTGAAGAGGGAGGCGGTGTGTCGGGGAGAGGAGGAGCTCGTGGGTGACAGCGATGGAGGTGGGTGGGAAGGTGGAGATGGAGGGTGAGTGGGGTGTAGCTTCGGTTAGGCGATGGGCCTGTTAGCCCGTCCCGACCTCTTTGTATAGTTGGGATGGGAAGTAATTGGCCTCAACTCTGAGGATGACTGGGCTCAGGTGATCGGCTTTATAAACGACCGTTATCGCTCTACCCTCGGCGGCATCTAGTCGCCAACCTGGAAGTGCATGAATGTTTTAAATTTTGTCCGTAAAAAGGATTGTAATAAAAGTTTATGTTCATTGTATATTGTAGGAGTGTACAAAATTTTGGGAAACTTTTTAGGAACAAATGACAATAGAACAATTGGTACATATTTTGATTTAGTGAGAATTTGGAAAGTGCATCAAACCTTCGCCAAAAAAGTGAAAATTGGTGGAGCTGTTCTTCATATATCCAACACTCAATTTCGGGGATCAAAAGTTATAGCAGTTTCCGGTCCCACTTACGCTTGTACTCGTTGGAAAGCTAACGACGAGCCCGATCCAATAAAAACGACCTGCTTGCGCCTGTCGCCCTCCAAGACCCCGAAAAGCCATCTTTGGAAAATTGTAGTTTTTAGTTTGTTTTTGCCCTTTTTCTTGGTCTTCCTTTCGAATGGATTTTGCTTCAACTGAAAAGTTGTAGATCTCGTCGAAACCTTTGAAATGAGTATATATAAGCCATATACAACTTTGCTATTTTATCTTTTCAGACTGTATATAAAACTTGTGATAAAGAGTATCTGACGGTTTGTATGTAGAACCGTCGTGATAATCGACCTGGGCCCGTCTATCCTCCTCAACCCAATCCTAGCCAGAGACACGAATTCTCAATAATATTAAAATATCACTTACCATCGTATACCGATCGTCCTAAAAAAATTTCCCAAAATTTTTACACACCTATAATATACAATGAACATAAACTTTTATTACAAAGGTTTGGCAAAATTGCAAAAAATAGATTAAAAACCTCATCTTTTCATACACAATGGTTGAAGCTCCATCGCCAACCATTAGGCGATGCCTCTAAAAATTTTTGCGGGTTTGCTTGAATTTTGAATAAAAATGGATTATCCGTACGATTGGGCTTTGGCTTTATAACTCGTTGGAATGCATGTAACAAAGGATTTTAAGAGTCTCATCTAAATCTTAAGATCAACTTCATAGTGTATATAACTGTGTCTTGATCCCACTTGCGGATAAAGAAAAATTATATTTTAGTGCTTATGGTTAGGCCTTTAGCTTGAGGAAAGCTTTTTAAATAGGTCCTATAATGTATAAGGTTGACCTTAACGTGGCTTAAGACCTCCTCTTTTCATACACTACAGATGCCCTTAATTGCTTTGCTTGAGCTATAGTACGATTTTGGCATAATTGGAATTGTGACACTAGTTACATGCTGTGTGTTGTAATAAAATAAATACCATATAGATAGCACATACAGGCCCGGCCCTGGGGGGCGACCGCACCGGGCCCCTAAAATTGAGGGCCCCAATCCCCCATATACATAATATGTATACATATATAATATCTGTCTATGAGTCTATCCGTCTTCCGAATTCCCGGCCGGACCGACTTCTCGTCTTCGGTTTTCTTTCTGAAATCTGACTTTTCGACTTCTTAGTTCTTCCGTGATTCCGTCTAGCCGTCTAGGGCACACCGCACGCCGCGCCGAGCCGCGGAGGGTGGCCGTCTCTCTCTCCACCGCGACAAAGTAGCGAGCTGAGCGAAGCATCACAATGCGGAATTCCCAAACCAAGAGTCCACATCTACATCACTTTGTCATTGCTTCTTGTAGTTTGCATATTAGGAAATTTTTAATCAATAATTAGTGCTTTGTAGTTATTAATTATACTATTGTTCTTTAAATTTTCAGTACCATGTCATCTAGAAAATATGCATCCGTCAGTGAAAAAAGAAAAAAAGAGGAAACGAATAGATGAGTTGATAGAATCACAGAGAGGATCCATTGACAAATTTTTTAAAAGTAATACGAGCAGTTCAAGAAATCTTGATGAATTAGCGATAGTTGCTATGGAGGAAGATGCTAATGTGAATCTAGAAGATGAGGGCCCTACGGAAGACCATGTCAACATCAACACAGATGATAACAATATGAGTGATTATGAGCACATATTTAATTCATCTGCTACAGAATCTGCTAGTTTTGATGAATTTTTAAGGTAATATCTATAAACTCTTTGATATGAATTTTTCTTTAATACATAACGCATTTTAAGTGTTTGTTGGTAAAATTAGATATATATATATATATGTGTGTATGTAGATTTATATTTAGATATTTATACAAGGCCCTTTATTTCTAGTTTCGCCCCAGACCCTTAAAATCCCAGGACCGACGTATCATTGATAAACTTAGTAATAATATAACCATGATGAAGATATGCAAAATTAGAGGATCGGGGAACGGGAGGGCGTCGTAGCCCATATGTCGGCACGATTTTTTTAGGAGTGGAAGGAAGACAGACGAACTTACCATTCACCAAATCTCTCTTTTAAGCTAAATAGTAGTATGAAGCTGTGGAGAGAACTAACTACCACCAACTATGTTTCCTCTCATGGTGCTCAGCAAAGCTACGCCTTAATCTGCATCGCGCTTCTACATCCTGCTTCCTGGCGCCACGCCATCGGGATGTCCACATCAAGTTTTTTTTTTTTGGTTGAAGACCAATGATAATAAATGTCCGGAATCGAGCATCTATTTGGAAGAATTTTCCTCCGCGTGAACATTATGCGTTGCGAGATGCAGCATTGCACAGAAACTGCGAGGACACAGCGACCAGCCGTATCTCCCTAGCTAGTCACTCAGGTCGAGCACACCTCTGCCGATCGCAGCAGGCACCATCGCCGTTGGCCGTTGCCCAGTCACGCCCACAATGACCATGGCGTGGTCCTGGCTGTCTACCAGCCATCTCGGCCGAGGCGGCTTCCTCGCCCAACTGGTCATCGCGGCGGCAACAGGGGTTTGTAGACTTGTAGTTGGCTGCGCGATTCTCTACAAGGGAGGAAGCGCGAAGAACCTATCGACAATCACCAATCGAGTCTTGTTAAGCGGTATACAACACACACACACACACACACACACACACACACACACACAGAGAGAGAGAATGCCAAGTAGTAATTTACATTACATATATTGGTGGTGCTCTTCACAAGCAGATCTCAGCAAGAAAGTTAGAGTGCTTGCAGAAGTTGGTCACAAAGATCTTGTTTCTGACAGGACATACAGAAATACTGCTTGTCCTTAACTGTGACATGAAACTGTACATAGACCATCAACAGTAGCCCTCCCTAATACAGCATCATAGCTAATGAAAACATTTCCTATCTTCCCGTGATGTATCCCAGAAAGGCATGCCAACCATGAAAAGTTTGGGACAGATTCAGGACAAACAAAAAGTTAGGCCACTGGAAACACATAGCAATGCCCCAGCCATGAGCAAGCAGAGCGGGAAACAGGTAACCTAACAACGTTTCGTCACTGGATTCAAAATACATAACAGAAGAATCTTTGAACCCAACTTTGGGCATATTGGGGTTTAAGGTTGCTTGCATGGATTGTCCTGTTAGTGCAGCTCTGAACTTTTTTTCTTTACAAAGACTTCATACAAAAGCATCCAGCATCCTACAGCCAAAGTCAAATATGCTCTTTTACTGTTATTTATCTCTTCAGAGTGGCAGAGTACTTCAAAAACAAGGCGATGGCACCATGGCACAGACAAAACCATCAGAGTATAGTATCAATGACAGGGGAGATTAGAATATATGCATCAGAAACTACAAACCATCACTGCATGTATTGACACAGTGCATCCATGTAATACATAGGATGATCATGCTAACTACTGCACTATTACTTGCCGATAAATTGGTGCGTCAAACAGCATGCCCATGTAGAGACAATTCGTGTAGCCATACCATACTCTCCGAGCAGCACCATCTCTTACTGGAAAAACTTTTTAGAACAAAAGAGCAAGGAGGGGATAAGTTGTCCCTTGAGAAAGATTTGGAGGGCATAGATGGACCAGCTTGTGCTTGTCATAACCCTGCAGAGGAAGAAAAAAAGCATTGCCCTTAAAATTTCTTTGTCGACTAAACCCAAGAACAGCAAGTTCAGATAACCATGGGTTAATATTAACAAGCTATTATTATGTAGGTTGGGTCCCAACCATATCAAGAAAAAAACAGTAAAGATTTCTATAGCAATGTACATCTGATCTAGCATACAAATTGCTACACTAATAGTAACAGAAATGCGTTTCTCTTTAATGAGAAAGCAGTAAAAGCCATTGTAGGTTGGATAGAACTGAGATGTTAACAGAGAAACAGCCCCCACAGCCATTGGATCATACCTTAATCTACAGTTGGATCTCAATCCAATGTTTGCCAGGGGGAGGGCCCCCATGAATTGCTTCCACAGTCTAAATTAACTACAAGCAAAACAATGATGTAGGGCGTTTCAGAATTCCAAGATGCTAACCATTGTTCAAAAATAGCTACCAACTGGTCAAATACTTGTCGTCGATCTCACAGTACCAGAAACCTTCCAGTGGCTGACAAAGCAACAATCTAATGTAATAAACAGTTCACTTGACGCAACAACAATCTCATGTAGTATGCCACTTTATTATGTAAGTGTTAAGCGTACAGATTACAAAACAACCTAAAGCCCCCTATGTACACTCTTTCAGAGACAATTCTCTCCAACACAACACCTAAACAGAAGAAGATTAGAGATTAGTTCTTTTGACACCGCCGCAGCAAGTTCACATCTCCATACCTCAGTCATCTCAGTGTAAAAACTCCGACACCCCCAAATGGGGGGTGCTACGGGCCTAGTCACGTAGAATGTCAGTGTCTGCAATCTCCATCAGTGGCTTGAGGCACTCAGGGGCAAACTTTCGGGCAAACATGTATGAGTATGTCCCATTTGACTTCCTCAGCTCCCTGATCAGGTTTACCGACACCTCTCCAGGCCGGTACATGTGTGGATGGCCACCGACTGAATCTGTCCAGTTCACCCTCATCAGGGTATACTTGGTGCACCCCTCAGGGTCCTGCATATCCAGCAATGTCGGGAAGTAGTGCTCCTCCGGGTAGCATGAGTCCCTGCGCTTGATCAAACAAGGCAACTTAAACTTCCTCCACAACCGCATGTCCCTCACGACCATGATGGCATGCCTCCTGGCCAGCACAAAGAACTGTGATCCAGCCCGAAACTGATCATACGGCACCTCCGGGAGCATCACATCATCACCGCGGGCATAGTACCTATCATGAAGTGTGGAGGCGTTGTCCATTATCTCTATGAAGCTGCGGTGGTGGCCGTGAGGGCCGGCTTTGTCGGAGAGTAGTGCATTGTACAGCTTGGGGAACGGGTGGAGCGGGATGCAGGACTGCGACAGTAGTGCGAAGAACTGGTTGGACGGGTCGTCGAGGAGCGCGGTGGCGAGGAGGCGGCGGGCGGCGGAGATGAGGGTGGGGGAGGCACGCTGCGTGACCTTGGCTGGGACGAAGCGGCCACGGAAGGAGGGCGTCGGGGGTAGCTCGAGGACGGAGTAGGGATCGGCGTGGACGTAGAGGTTGAAGAGGTTGTGGTGACCGCGGAAGAACTTCTCCCAAAGCGGGGAGAAGACGAGGTCGGAGTTGGTGAGGAAGAGAAAGGCGACCTTGGGCGCGGGGCGGCGGCGGAAGAAGTAGGAGGCGGCGGAGGAGGGCGTCGGCTTGGTGGTGGAAGAGGACAGGATGGCACGGCGGAAGAGCGCGAGGTCGTCGGACTCGTCGGCGTCCCGGATGGCCGGGAGCGTCTTGGGCGGGAGCAGGCGCGGCGCGAGGAGGAAGACGACTGGGATGGAAACGAGCAGGAGCACGGAGAGCACGAACGGCGAGGCGTACGTCGTCGCCGGCGACGTCATCTCCGGTGAGAGGCCGAAGGAAGCTGGGAGATTTCAAGAACCAATCGGATCAAGAAACCAACCGCAGGATTTGCATAATGCGAGCAGCTCGCGGCAAATGCAGTGGAGGTGGGAATTGGATCTTGGTGGTGGCGGCGGGTGATTTGGTGGGGGTAATATTGGATTTTTACAAGCGTAAAATGAGGAGATTGAGAGCGATTGATAGGGACAGTCTCTCAGATTGGGGAGAAAGCAGAAAAAAGGCTCCGCGAATTGGATCTTGCGACTTGCAGCTTCAAAAAAGGGATTAAAACACGACAAAGAAAATTTCTTGTGAGGCAGCACAAGCCGAGATCAATAGAAGGAACAGGAGAAGAAAAATCGGACAAGAAGGTCCTAACCCTCCATGGGAATTGTAATGGCGAATGGTGCCGCGCCCTAGGCTCCAAATCCTGTAAGAATCCCGGCCATCTCAGCCCAGCGCAAGGTCCGCAAACCGCAAGAACAGAGGAGAACAGCACGGGCTCTTCCCAGCCAAGAACACACGACCAAACCAACCGAACCCGGCGCCAAAACGGGAATGGCGGCACGGGGCCTACTCCTCCTCGCGGATCCAATACAAGAAATCTCTGGATGCAGGGCAAGAAACTACTTGGAGATTTTTGGAGGAGATCTTTGCGGAGGAGGCCAAGAACGGAAGGGGAGATGAAGATGGAACGGGAGTGAGCGCCCGGGGGTTGATGGGATGCCAAAGAGAAAATCAAGTGCACCGGTGGTATCTAGAATTTTTTTATTATTTAATTCTTTTTTATTAATATTTTAGAGCTAATCTTTCAGCAATTTTATTTCTAATTCTGTCCCCTTTGGCCAAAATGTTTTGTCATGTGACCAAAACTGCCATGTAAGTCGTAGGTCACGCATCATGCCAGCGTGGATGGCTTGCGTGGCCTTTGTCACATCATACATAATAACGTGACAATCTCGTATTGTTACGCTACGAGACTTGGTGTGACAGGAGTGGCTTAAGTGCGGCCGCCGCTCCAGTTTCCATTTTTCTCTGCGTTTTCTTTGTCTGCCCCGTCGGCCACCTGCATCGTCGGCTCTTGCCTCCATCGTTGTCGCCCGCCTCCATCACCATCGCCTGCTGTAAGTTCAAACTCCATTAAGTTGGTTTTGGTGATAATAACAAATACAATTGTAAGATTAATATGTTTATTGATTATAATATTGATTAGTCTCATTTGGATGAAAATGTGAAAACATAAGAGATATGCATTCAATATTACATTCTTATCTTTTTGCATTTCTCGGATCCGAAATATAAAATGAACTTCACCAAATAAGTCAAATTTGAATATGTGCATATACTTTCACAATACATTCCTGTATGCACATATTTAGGAAGAGTTCACTCTATGTTGTGTGGTTTCATTAGTATTGATTCATGTTCCATTTTCACATATTAAGCATCTTTACTTTGAAACATATCCCTTGAGTATATATAGTTTATGTAGTTCATATATACTCATAGTCGGTTGTCATTTAGTTCTTCTATTATGTGTTAATGGTGGATGCTTAATGACAACCGGATAGGTAAACTTTGCTTTAAAAGTTTATATTAGAGTATACAATTGTTGTGTACATATTGTATACTCGTAATTCAATTTTTATCTCATTTTTTTGAGATTGTCATGAATTGCTAAAAAGAAAAGATTGTAGAATCTAGTCCCTCCATTATAAGTTAATGGTGAAGTTTGGTAATTGATGATAATTGTTTTGTGAACTAACATTTTCTATAAGTTGGATGATCATGTGTTGAAGATCATGTCCAAGAGGAGATAATCATGTGTTGATCATCAAGTCAAGTAAACACCCATCATATGTTGATATAGTTGAAGTAAATGATACAACATAAGTTGATACATGTCAAGACTATGACTAAAAGCAAAGGTATGGCTAGGTAGGGCTAAAAATGTATTTCTAGTCTTTTTACCGGTCTTGGTGTTTGGTTGGAAGACCAAATTGCTAGTATATGTGCCATAATATTAAGAGGGGCCATGTCTAGTAGCTTGAGTCTCATTATGTGTTGATAGCTCAATCTCACTTGTTCTAGCTTTTCTTGGCATGAGCCTTGTATTTACGAATGTGTTTTGCAAATAGTTGAAACTCATGTGTTGAATCCTTGTAACATGAGACTATATATTGCGAATGTGTTTTACAAGTATTTGAACTTCATGTTTCCATTCTTTGTAGTATAAGATTTATTTTTTGCAAATTATTGAAGCTCATATATATAATCCTTGTGTTATGATTCTAAAAGTGTGCAAATGTGTTTTGCAACTTGTTGGGAATTATGGATAATCCTTATGTGCATGATACTATAGTTTGCAAATGTGTTTATATAAAATATGTTGAAGTATATGCACTTGACGAGGATAGAATAATCTTCAAATTATTACGTCATTATATTTCTTGAATATATCCTTTGTCGATAAGGAGAAAATATGGCAGAATGGTCGTAAGCTCTTCTACAACCACATGGTCGTAAGTCCTTCTACGACCACATGGTTGTAAGTCTTACTGTGACCACTCTATGGTTGAGATTTCCTGCTACGAGTCTACCTCCAACTGACTCTCCTATGACAATGAACTGCACTGTCAGTTCGTCTGACAAGGCGGTTAGAACGTGCGTTAGTCCACTAACTACACATGATCTCTCTCTCTGACAACAACCGCTACACGACAAACGACCCACTTATGTCTCTCTAACAGTAACTTCTATTAGGCGATTAGTGCCGAAGTGTTAAGGCATCTTCCGGCGCGGCACAACTATCGTCGCTTCACCAGCTATTTAAAGGTTAACGTCAAAAGGAGAGAGGAGGGGAATTGGGTGAACCATTAGCACTAGTCATTCATGTAATTCTCTATTGTAATCCACTTTCCAGCAATTAGCAATCATACTAGATGTAGGGTTGCTATTCTCTTAGGAGAAGGCTCGAATCAGGATAAAGTTTCCCGTGTCTCTACTTCACACCGCATATGCCGAGTCTTCTAAGAGTTCTCCCTAATCCAAATAAATCATACCTAAGATTGATATTAAAATATCGATAGCACTTCTTAGAGAAATCAAAACTACCGTAGTGTATTCTTCGGTACCACCGACGTTGTAATCATGGAACTATTGCATTTGTTGGTGGTCGGAAGATCTGTGTGGTCAAAAACCATTGTGGTCGAAACTAGTATGGTTGAACATCTGTGTGGTCGAAGATCAATGTGGATGGGAACCAGTATGGTCGAAGCCGACGTAGTCGAACTGACGTGATCGAAACCGACGTGGTCAAGATCTGTGTGATTGAAGACCAGTGTGGTCGAACCAAGATGGTCGGATCCAATGTGGTCAAGATCTATGTGATCGAAAACCAACGTAGTCGAACCAAGACGGTTGGAACTGACGTGCTCGAGATCTGTGTGATCGAAAACCAGCGTGGTCAAACCACGTGGTTGAAACCAACGTGGTCGAGATCTATGTAATCAAAATCAATGTGGTCGAAACCAGCGTGTGTAAGATCAAGGAGGCCAACTAGAAGAAGAGTGAATAGTTATTTCTAAAAATTATCGTCTTAATTAATTATATTAAAGCTATTTGGCTAAAACCAAGAATATAATGAGGAAGCTTAATTCAAATTGGTTTTAGCACAAACAATGCCTAAATCAACTAGATTCACCTAAGTACACCAACAACCCAATTCTATGTCAAAAGTTTGCAATCCTAAGATGACAAACAATTAATTTAATTCTATGAATATAAATTACTTGAAAGTAAATTGAGCATAAGAAAACAAACTACAAAGATACGATATCTTTTTACCATGGTGTTCAGAGACTTGCCGGCCTCTCTTAGTCCACGCTAAGGTTAGCCCAAACGAATTAGATCAGCTTCACGAATTTAGCCAAACACGTCGGTCCACTAGTGGTAGCTCTTTCCCGCTCCGAGTAGGTAAGCTCCAACCTTCACAATTTTATCATGTCTTCTCACAACCTTCTTTAAGAAAATCACCGCGCACGACACCTCCAACGTCGTCTAGGAGTCGGCAAACTTCAAGAGTAATAAGTCGAGCCCCTCACTTGACTCTCATCATCATGTAACAAATGCACAAGCTCGAGTGGATACACAATCCACCTCTAGATGTAACACATGCAATATAAAATCTTCCTCCTTACTCACAAGGTGCAACGCATGCACAATTGAAAGGAGAACCTCATACTAGCTCAAGAGAGTAAAATGGAGTGCCTAAAGTTATTCTCTAACTGGCCACAAGGGGGTATTTATACCCCACACAATAAAACTAGCTGTTGGAGCCAAATTCCTGAAAAATCAGGGTTATCGGAAGTACCACTGCGGTACCTCCACTCCCCTCGCAATGGTCAAAAAATTAGTCGTTAGAAGCAACAGTCCAGTCGAATCTGGTAGTTCCGCTGTTTATTTTCCAGTAGTTTCGATCATCGGAAGTATTGCTCCACATGCGGAACTACCGCTCTCATAGGGAGAGAAGACCACCACACAGGTGCCACTGGAAAAAACATACCACTACACAAGCCAAACATTCTACAGATAAGATGTATGGCTTACAAAGAGCCGGTAATTCCACTCGCTAATCGGACCGCTCACATAGAGCTGGTCGGAAGCTCGATCATTAACTACACTGGTCTCCAACCACGCTGGTCTTCGACCACGTTGTCCGGATAGACTACACAGGTCTTCGACTTTACTGGTCTATGACCACGTTGGTCTCTGACAATGTTATCCAGATTAACCTCATAGGTCCAACCACGCTGGTCTATGACAATGTTTTCGTCCGACCAAAGGCTCGCAGAGTAAATATGGAAGGGGTAAATGGGTATCTGGCACTATCTGTGTTTGACTTCAACTCTAAGGAAAAAATATGAAATAAGATACGAATGAGTGATATCTGTCTATATATATCCGTATATCAAGTAATATCTAGATGTTTATTGTGATTTCATTTTGGAACAACATAACATATAGGTGGATTGCCGCATCTAAACAACGAAGAATATTGAGTGCTCCTCCTTCAACATTTCAACGATTAGCCTCTCTGTGTTCACTTTGATTGCATCTATAATGTCTAATGTCCGTGTAGAGGTGTAAAAGAAGTGGATAATTTCCATTCGACCGATCGTCCGAAGGCTTGTGGAAGAATACAGAATGGAGAAATGGATATCCGGCACTATCCGTGTCCAACTTTGACTCAGAAAAAATATGGAATTGGATACAAGATGAGCGATATCCGTCCGTATCTGCTCCAATTGAATCCCTACCCGAAGGCATTAAGTTTCAAAGTTTTCTATTGCGTATGGTCGCGTTTTTGTGCGTCCCAACAATTTGAACTTTTTTGGTGTATTCTCCACCGATGTGTTCTTTAAACTTTCTAATGAGATTGTTGTATCCTCTACTATTGAGACAATCCATTGGTTAGTTGTTTGCTGCTACCTCCTCATGGCAAATTTCTAGTATAGCTAAGTGTGCGACATCATCCCAAATAGTAGAGGGTGACTTCGATTTGTCCATCTAAATGCAGCGACAACAATATAAAACATGACTCATGTATTGTATAGCAAAATAACAACATTGATCGGGCACGAGGTAGTGGTGGAAAATCAAGCAATGGAAATCGCTGGAATTAACCACAAACGGGAGCAGAGGATGTACCACAACTGCGCACACCTGGGGCTCGTTCACAGAGGGGGAGGCGTTGTGCAGGACAACCTCAATGACAACGGGGGAGACAGCGCACACAACAGCGGTGGGGGGTGGCACACAGCAGGGCCTCAGAGACGGCAAGGGAGGCAGCATGCACCTGAGCCTCACACACGGTGGGGGAGGCGACGTCTGACAACGACGGCAGGTTGGACGCAAGGATGGAGGAGGCAGCTGAGGACGAGGTAAAGCTAGAGGTCGTGGCCGAGACAGATCCAGAGGCGGAGGAGGAGGCACACTTGGACTGGGATCTGGACCCAGACAGAGATGCCAACTCGATGGTAGCACCGAACGGCGTGTAGACCTTGCCGAAGGCAGAGGAGGCGGCTGAATAGGCAAACGCGGTGCTAGACTCGCGCCATAGCAAGAGGCCTCAAATAGCTGCTGAGGCGGAGCCGGATAAAGATGGATCCGGTGGAGGAGGGCCCGAAGTAGGAGCCAATGGTCAAATCCAGTGGAATGGTGCCTCTCAACAGAGCAATGACACGGCCAGAGAAATCCCAGAGATGAGTGCGAGCGAGAGTGATAAGAAGATGGGGGATGGAAAGAAAAAAAAGGTTGCGCAAAGAAACTGCTTACAAAAACCTAGCCACAAGCCGAAGTCTCCGCATCCAACGGCCTCCTAGTCATGTGTGGACACAAGCTTCTTTACGTGGACTGTACGGTACAAGCGTATAGGCTAGTACCGTACAAAACTTCAAATGTCAAAAACAAGACGACATACTCGTGTTTTGGACTGATCCAAAAGTCGCAGGATTACCCGTCGAGAACTCCAAATGGGGGAATATACTGCTGAGTTCTTTCTTTCTCTATCTGAAAAAAGAAAAATTAAACAAGAATACTATATAATGTACAATTAAAGATGCTCGGTTGGCGGAGGGCGTCGTCCAATGGCTATCCATCCGGGCTCGAAAGGATGCCCGCCTTCTTCCTTAATAAGTGAATGCTAAAATGCTGATCAATTTTTAAAAAATAATTAATATGCAATTGAAGGTGCTTGCTTGGTGGAGGGTGTCTTCGAACGCCCATCTATCGGGACTCAAACCAGTGTGCCTATCTTCTTTTTTAAGACTCCGTTCGTTTCAGTTTTAACTTTTGATTTTGACTTATTTTGTACTATTCATAAATTTCGTCTTTTCTATACTTTTAGCTTTTTTAACTTTTTTGCTGGATCTTTTTCTCGTATTTGTTTGCATTATACGTGATGGGCTAACATATTTTTAATTTTTAATTTTTTTTAATTTAATTATGCTAAATAAGTCTCTGTCAGCTTACAATATTTTTTCAGCCAATTACAGTGCTTTTCAGCCATAAGCCACTCAAAAAAGCTCTTTTGAGCAGGGACATAAGTAAATGCTAGAACTCCTGGTCAATTTTCAAAAAAAAGAAACAATGTGCAATTGAGGTTTTCCAGAATATTCGCGCGCGCAGGCTTCCAAAATTTTCATACATCCGAATTGGAGAGTTTGAGGACCGCCTTGTAATCACATATTCACATCCATTGACAATATCGTGTTGACAGTCATGTAAGGTTCAAAAACTAAATCAAGTTAAAAAAGAAAAGAAAAGCGGGTGCCTTACCTGTTATCCTGTACAACTGGCAGACATAACTAGCACGATGGAGATGTGGACACTGGACACACCAGTACCACAATGATCAATGAGAAATTGAAACGAGCGTAGCTGCCCCAAAAATGCACGACCACATGTAAACGTGGATGCACTATTTTAAGGATTTTTTACACTATATTATACTGGTAGTAGAAAGATAGTAGTAGACATAAAATCTGACCGTTGATTTATAAGGGTATTATAGACTTTTATTTTTTAACCTGATTTTTCAAGAGGGTATTTTAGACAATCTTATGTGAACATCTGTATGTAAACTACAATTGCATCTGATTAAGGAGCTCCTTGACAAGCTCATCGCTTTTGGCTGCTAGCTTCATCCACTAGAAAGGTAGGGACGGCAGCAACGGCGATGGCAAGTCGTCGACGCTGCTGTCCGGTGAACATGTCCAAGTGGGCATCAGCCAACGCCGCCATGGCGTCATCGTCGTCCGAGCGAAGGTGCACCACTATGGCAAGTCGAGCAATTCCTCGTTGTCTTGCTTAAGCCATGCCTTACCATACTCCATTTCCTTGAGCAACGTGGCCTTCTCAACCAATGAGCTCCTTAAGGTTGCTGGTCGGTGGTGGCTCTAATACAACGCAAAGAATAAAAGGATAGTAAGTAACAGTAATCACGCTAATGCAACGCAAAGAATCAAAAGAATGTGTAGGACCGAAATGGCAACAGAGGGGGGGGGTGAATGGTGCCTTCTAAAAACTCCCCAAGTACTCACACGACAAATCGGGCGAAAGAACTAGCTTCTTCGATCGAACACACGTGGTCGTAAGCCAACTGATGGTCGAACACCACGTGGTCGAACACTTGCTGAGCCGACAAAAGAAATCAAACAGTGATAAACGAGAGGATGAACCAAGAACGAGAAGGACTCGAGGCGCACAATCATCCGGTAAAGTGAACTCTCTAATTCGACTCTCGCTCTGAATGAATCGCCAAGTGGCCTTGAGACAGATTCCCGCCTGAGCTAATCAAGGCACACAAAGACGAAAGCGGACTCACGAAGAAGAGAAGAGAGAAAAAGGATAGCAAGAAGTCCAAGCTCTCAAAACAGATCGCAAACAAGTCAATCACAACATCTCAAGACGACAGAAAACAAATAGAGGAAGAGAGATGAATGATTGATAATGGAGGTTTCACACCACTCCAACGGGAGATACATGAGCACACTTGCTCCATCCCGAGAACCCACACACTCACAAATAACAAAGGAAGAACAGAGCAACTCGGGATCGAATCTCACAAGTACCCGAGCTCTACCCTCTCTATTTATAGCCACACACTCACACACCAAAGAGGGGAAAACCCGCAAACCCCACCTAACACCGGGTTTTCAACTCACTTTACCCACTAGCGAACGAGCTCGAGTGCTTTACCGTTACACCCAACGGCTCCACCGCTTTGCCCGTTAGTGCCAACAACTCCGTGCATTGGCAGAGACACGGCTTCCCTTTGCGCTTTCCGCATTTCTCCAAAATGCCACTCCACCGCCTTCCCTAAGCTTCCTCCCGCCTTGTCGTCCAAGCTTGCAACCACCTCGCAAGACTAGGTCTCCTTCGCTTCCCTTGGTCGTTCGGACCTCGACATCCCCATGTCTAGTCCCGACCACTCCAAGCCTCATCAAGACTTGTCTCCAAGGTCCTCTGGCAGCTCAGCCCGGTTCCTCGTCTCCCGGCTTGCAACCACTTCACCGGCCTCGATCATCTTGGCGTCTCCGACCGTCTGGACCTCAACACCTCGGTGCCTAGTCCCGGTCCTCCCACGCTCACCATGAAATAGCTCAAGTCCGCAACCATCACGCACAAGCAAACCATTACATAGCACCGCACAACACAATGTGTACTGGACATCTGCATAAAAGGAACTCAAAACATGCTTCACAAGGTCGTACATTCACTACGATCGGTCAAAAATACTTAAACATTAATTCTCAAGACCTACGATCGTTACCATAGACCATACGACCACCCCGGTGGTCCTTACGACCGCCTTAAAGCTTGCTACGACCATCACAAGTTTCAGTTCCAACTTCATCACCAAGTTGTGCCAACTTATGACCTGGTCGAAACCATAGATCAAGACTTTCTTAAGTCCTACGACCATATCTCAAGATGATACGACTACCTCGAAGTCCATACGACCGGTTCCCGAGACTACGACCAAAATCGAGATTCCATCGTGGTCGAACCACTTTCCACCACGCTCATCGCTTTCACCGTGGTCGAAACCCTTCGATCACGCATTCGACTTGGTTCACCGTGGTGAAGCCCTTCCAACAACGCTTGAACACTTCCGACCGCAGCGCCCACTTGCGACCACGCCCAAGCTCGTCGACCGCATCCGACCGAAGCTACGACCATGTTCGCCATAACGTGGTCGAAACCCGCCGTTCTTAGGAAGTGAAGTCGCGACAACGTGGTCGTATGACGCGCCGACCACCGACTATGCCTTACGACCGCGTTCTCCGTCGGTGTGGTCGAATCGCGCTGACCACGACCAAACGTGGTCGCACTAGGCTTCGACCACGCCAACGTGGTCGAATAGATTTTCGACCACGGCAAAACCAATCGTAGACTTCGGTGACCTACGACCAAGGTCGAGTGGTCGAATCGCCATGTGGTCGTCTGACCTTCCGACCACGGCCGAAAGAGTAAACCATTGTTTTCCGGCCGATTGGCGATAGAGTGGTCGTAAACAACCTACTGGCTCCCGATTGACGACAATAAGTTCATAACTCGCCCGACAAGCCCGACCACAACCAATGTGGTCGTGAAGAGCCTACGACCACGATCGAAGCTACGACTTTGCATAAGGCGATTCGATCACTTCTAAGGCTATGACTTGGCAGAAGAGCCCAACCCAAACTCAAACTTTCTAAAACAAGAGTCAATTACTCATCACAAACATGTGGTCACCTCCACATGGACTCTCAATCTCCCCTTGATGAGTATATTGACAAACCCTAAAAACCATGAAGATGAGTTTGAGTTTTAAGAATCCAACATGGTCCAAAGAAAGAGAATGGAGCTAATGACCATGTCGACTGAAGGAACATTAGAGCAACAACTGAAAGAGCAAATTGATCTCCAAAGCTCTAAAATGATCCCAACAGACTTTTTTTTTATTCTCCCCCTTTTGGCAATAAACACATCAAGATGCAATAGAGAGAATATGACATGTCAATGGATGAATATGGCTGAAGTTTATTTATTTAAGCATTTAGAGCCATGAGAATTATCCATAATGACAATAATGTAATACACAAAGCCATAACTCAATAAAACGCTATCTAGATCATGACAACATATATATAAACCAGCTAGAGCACATAGATGACAATCTGAAATGTAATGCATTTAGTGAGCAAGTCAAGTCATCAATGAGCAAAGTCTAACTAGAGATATCCAAGGATGATGCAGGCCATGTCAATAAGCTAAGCGGAACAAAGATGCTAACATTGAGTCCAAATAGAGTGCTATAAGCTCAAGATTGAAACATTGGTTAAAGTACTTGGTTCTGATTGTAGATTAAGCAAATTGAGCACATTAAACATTGTCTTTTGAAAGCATATGGTTGTTTTCAACCCAATTTTTTTGTTTATGTGCTAGATCTCAAGCCTTATGCGACTACTCCAAGCAATAAGCTTAAGAAGATAGTCTAGGTCATCCAAAACTCCCCCTGAGTTCATGCCTAGTGCAATGGCAAGCTGTCTCATGAGAAAGGATTGGTGAAATCAGTTTTTCGCACAAAGAGATCTTTTGCCTTTTAAACACATTGTACTAACTCATGTATCATCAGAGACTAAACCAGCTCAAACTAAGGCTCAATATAGATTCAACGCTCTACTCAAATTTATTTGACATGGCATGAATCATAAAAGGATAGCTCAAGAAAGACTAAACTCAAATGCTAGCATGACAAGTTTAATTTAAGTTGATCGCTTTACTTAACTTATCATGGCAAACGCTAGTCTACACATATGAAGTCATGATAAATTTAGCAAGTTAAGCACAAGTCATGACAAGGTGTAAAGCATCAAGCATGTCATAACAGATAATAATCAAGGCTCAATGTAGTTATATTACAATGCGAAATGCTAAAATGCGAAAAATCCAGCTCCCCTCAACATGACATGCAACTTTTAGTTCAAGTTGAGTTAAGTCACAATTAAGCTCGAAGCTCCCAAATGAACTCTCCCGAACCAAAGCAATAAATCGAGAAGTGGCAAATAAAACCAAAACAGCGATCCTTAAAGCATAGATAAGATATAGAGACAACTATGGCTCAGATCGACTCTCATCTACCCCATATGACTCGGGACAATCGGCTAACAAGAAATCACACACTAGAGAGCAAACACGCACTGCCTACTCGAGGGTGGCCCGACCCTCGCTAGATCCTACAAGAAGTGAGTGAGCTCAATCTAGTGAGATAAGAAACAACTAATAAGAAGCATCCGGAAGCATAAGATAAGAGTAAGAAGTCTAAGCAACTAGACAAGAGAGGCACTCTAACCTATGCTAGAAGGACTAAGCCCGATGCACCCCAAATGCAAAGCAAAGAAATGAGACAAGCATAATCAATATAGTAAAGCATAAAGCCCAAAGCTCCCCTCACTACACCATAAGGACAAACCACCCCAAGCTCTCTCCGCAGAGTGAAAACCTCGAACTATCCAAAGGCTTGGTGAAAATGTCACCAACTGGTGGTCACTCTCACAAATCGAGCACTATGTCACCCTTCTCTACATGGTCTCTAAGGAAGTGGAAGCGAATATCAATATGTTTAGTCCGGAGTGCCGCACTGGGTTTTAGCAATGTTGATAGCGACGTGTTATCACAAAAGAGTGGAACATCGTCTAAGGCTAACCCAAAGTCCCGCAGGTCGAAACCATCCAAAGTACTGGCCGCAAAGAATCGGGCAGCAGCAACGCATTTCGCCTCGCAGTGGATGTGTAACACCGATCGCTTCCTCAAGACCAGAAACGAGAAGTGCCAATGAACCGCAGTCTGGAAGTGCTCTTCCTATCTATCCTACAACAGCAAAGTCTCGCATCCAAAAGGCTCTCAAGGAAAGACAGATGAGGAAGAGTACCGATACCATAGTCAATGGTAGCTCAAGGTATCAAGAATGCGCTTCACCGCTGGCGGTGAGATACGCGAGAGAAGCTCGAAACGAGCACAAAGACACACAAAGAAAGTGTATGTCCGGTCTCGAGGCGTGAGGTACAAGAGGAGCCGATCATACTCTGCACTCCTTCGATCAATCGCTCGCCATCCTCATCCGGGTCGAGTGAAGCCGAGGTAGCCATTGGAGTGGACACCGACTTACCATCACTCATATCGAAGCGCTTCAGGAGGTCTCGAGTGTACTTGCCTTGATGCAAGAAGGTACCCTCCCGAGTCTGCTTAATTTGGAAGCCAAGAAAGAAGCTCAACTCGCCCATCATGCTCATCTCAAACTCCGAGCTCATGACATCGAAAACGGGAAACGAGCATGCGAGGAGCCGCCAAAGATGATGTCATCGACATAGATCCGACGAGCGTAAAGTCATTGCCATGTCGTCGAATGAACAAGGTCTTGTCTACTCTACCCATCTCGAAACCATGACTCAACAAGTAAGACTTAAGCCTCTCATACCAAGCTCTGGGGCTCGCTTAAGTCCATACAACGCTTTGGAAAGCTTGAAGACATGGTTAGGTATTTGGGGTTTTCAAACCGTGAGGTCGTCTAACATAGACTTCTTCCTCAATGAAACCATTAAGGAAGGCACTCTTGACGTCCATCCGTACAGCTTGAAACCCTTAGAAGCCGCAAAGGCAAGCGAATTCTAATGGCCTCAAGTCGAGCCACGGGGCAAAGGTCTCCTCAAATCCGCACCCTCAACCCGGGAGAACCCCGAGCTACCAGTCTAGCCTTGTTTCAATAACCACTCCATCCTCGCTCGCTTGTTTTGAACACCCACTTAGTCCCAATGACATTGTGACCTCGCGGGGCTCGACAAGCGACTGCACCTTGTTTCTCGAAGTTTTCTAGCTCCTCATGCATGGCATTGACCCAAGACTCGTCGGAAAGAGCATGAGAAACATCCTTGGGCTCAAAGGAGGCAATGAAAGCAGAATGGAGACAGAATTGAGATAAGCCAGATTTTGAGCGAGTAACACGCTCGAACAGGTCTTCAATCATCTGCTCAGAAGGATGCCTTTTCTGGATATGACGGGGAGGTCCAGGATGAGATGAAGAAGTGGCCTCTACCTCGTGAGCTGACGAGGTAGGAACAGAGCCACTAGCTCCAGAGGAAGCAGAAGGCAAGGGCTGGTCACCTGGAGGTGCGGTGGAAGACGGCACCTCAAGGGGTGGATAAGCGACTGGATCGGGTAAACAACCCTCATCTCCATCGTCCTCATCATCCACGAAGATGGGTTCGGACTGCTCTAAAGAACCTGAGATATCTGGCCTAGTCCCTGACCGCCTCGTCAAAGGTCACCTCACGAGTCTCTACCATTTTGCTAGACTCGCAGCCTGCACCCTATAAGCCCGCTGAAGAAGGCGAGTAACCTAGAAAGATCCCATCACAAGAACGTGACTAACTTATCTAGGTTCCCGGACTTCAGAATAAAGCACTTGCAACCAAACACACGAAAATGAGAGACGCTGGGCTTTCGCCCGTATCTCAGCTCATAAGAAGTGCGGTGCAAGTGTGCCCTCAGAAAAACTCGATTTGAGACATGGCACGCGGTGGCTATAGCCTCAGCCCAAAACTTCCGCGGTGTAGAGTACTCATCAAGCATCGTCCTGGCCATCTCGACCAAGGTACGGTTCTTCCTCTCCACAACGCCATTTTGCTGCGGGACGTGCGGAGAAGAGAACTGGTGCTCTACACTGCCTCACCACGAAACTCTCAGTAGGAATTCTTGAACTCCGTGCCATTGTCACTGCGGATCGCTCGTAAGGCACCGGGAGCTCAACGAAAGCCTACCAAAAGACCTCGGAAATGTGAAAATGTCTCATCCTTCGAGGCTAAGAAAAACACCCAAGAGTACTCGAGAAGTCATCGACCACGACAAGGACATACCACTTCCTCCCGCCGATCGCACTCGAGCCGTCCCATCAGATCCATGTGGAGCAACTGTCTCGTGCATCGGTCATAGTAATGTGGACCGGAGGGTGAGAAGCGGCAACCATCTTGCCGTACGCACGACGGAGCGCAAACAAGATCTTTGACCAATTTGAGTTTCGGCAAACCACGAATGAGATCGTGGTCGCTAACTCGGTCAAATGGTCAAATCCGATATGACCAAGTCTCCTATGCCGTAAAGTCGATCGCGGACTCAAGCAACCAAACACCGGAGAGGATCACCGTAAGACTCGGAAAAATCAGCACGAAAGATCCTCCCATAACGTGAAATCCGCAAACCGGACTACCGAAGAGTCAAGAATTTTGCAAGCATTTTTCTTAAAGCTCACCTCATAACCGCTATCGGTAAGCCGAGAAACCAAAGCAAATTATAACGCAGCTTACTAACCAAGGCAACATCTCTCAAAAGAAACGAATCATTAACGCAAGACTGCACCTTTGGCGATGACGCGCCGGATGAAGCATCTCCGAAGGTGATCGTCTCATCACCGGAGCACGGGCTAGGGAAGAGAACCAACGGAGTCTCCGGCCATGTGTCGTGAACACCGAGTCTACAAGCCAAACCTCTCCTTCCCACCGGCGAGCACGAGTCAAACAGAGTAAAGTCTCGATCTGGGTAAATCAAGAGTGATTTTGGCACCCAATCTTGAACAACACGCCGAGCGGATGAAGTAGTCAAGCACGATCGACCTCTATCTACCCTACGCCTCTCACTCAAAGCGGATGGTCTACGAGTAGACCTAGAGTCATTGCCGGGTCCATTGCTACAGCAAGCGAGTCTGAGCACCGGCAATAGGTTGAACACGCCGCGTAGTCTGTCTCGATGGGGAAACGAAGTACCCTCGTAACGGAAGTCACGACCAGGAGCAGCATGAGGACAAAAAACAGAATACTCAGAAAAACCAAGTCCTCTATGCTGCCTAAACTCCGTAACAGGAGCAAACCTAGACCTCGAGTTGGTTTTAGGTGCACTCAGGATCTGGGGCTGACCCTGAATACCCCTAACGGACTCAACACGGTCTCTACGCGCGATCTTGGCGCACCTGAAGCATCTCTCGATCGAGTGCCCATCCTTCTGACAGAAGGTGCAGTGGTACCTCACCTTCGAAGAGGTGGAAGTAGCACGCGAGGACTTCGCCGAGAGGCCAAGTAGCAGTGAACCAACCTTGCTGTCAGAGATCCCTTGGACAAAGCCCGCTGATTTGAATTTCACCTCGTCAGACCTGGGCTCAACCTCGATCACACCTCCTAAGATAGGACGGAGAATAGCAGGAGGATGCTTCCTCATATCCTTATAGAAATCATATCCTAGACCTTGATTGAACTTGCAAATCTTGGATTGGTCTAGAATAAGATTGAGCTTCTTCTGCCGCCTACAAACCTCTCGAGAGTGTTCATAAGATACCGACACTCTCGAAAGAGAGAGATGCAAGAAGAGCAGGAGAAGAAGAGACAGCAGAAGGTAAGGGAGCAGAAGAAAACCAACAGCGAGAGGGAAGAATGGCTTGTGCACGCACACCGACTGAATGGGCATCCCATCGCTAACCGGTTGGTTCACGTTCCTAGGCGTCTCCACCTTACCCTCGGGCTTCTCCCTTCTCGGCACAAACAAGATAAGCAGGTTGGTGCCTTCACTAGTTGATCCTTAGTTAGCTTCATACATTTGTCATTCAAGGCAACGAGTTCAAGTTTTAGTTTATCACAACTAATGCAAGGTGAGCTAACAGATCCTTAGTCGCGATTGAGCCATTTTCTTATTAGTGTCAATCATTTCTTGAAACTGCTTTGAGACGATTCAAGTTCAAAGATTAATCTAGGACAATTCAAACATGAATCAATGGGCTCAAGCAATGAAGCACGCAACTCAAGCAATCTTGTGATCTCGCCTGCTTTAGGTTCATCTTTAAATTATTGCAATTTTCACAAGACTCGGGCAGATCAAGGAGCATGGCATAAGGTCCTCTAGCAAAGAATGTCCTTAACCTCACATGAGGTGGGAGAAGTAGTCTCATCGTAGTAAGTAGGGTAATGCCCATCCTACTCAACTCTAACTCAAGAAGCGCACTAACATTCTCCACCTTAATAGAATCAAGCTCAGAGGACACACTATCATGCGAGGTCCTTAATTTCTCCATATCAACCAGCAAAGCAGAGCATGTATCACAGTCGTCACGGGAGGGAGCAGATGTAAGTGAAGTAAGCTCCCGTGACAGTCTATCTACTTCCTTCTCCAACTCGCTACATCTAGCTCTAGATCTAGCATGAAAACCACCTAGCTTAAGAAATGCTTGATTGAGCTGGTCGTAAGTGGGGCCTACCTCGTCCGAAGTCGGAGTACACCGCCGTCGCCGAGTTCGCCCTCAAGGGCCATGAAGCACATGCCGAGAAGTCGCCGCCATCCTTGGGCTCTTGGTCACCCGTCCGTCGTCGTCGCTCCATCCCTCCACCTCGAGGTCGAGGTCGTCGAAGCGGTGAGGACGCGGTGGAAGAGCTTCTTGGCCTTCCGGTTGCGGAACTTCTTGCGCCCGAGCCGAAAGCTTCTTGTTGCGGTTCTTGTCGGTGTAGTCGTTCTTGCCCGAACCGCCGTAGTCGTTCTTGCCCTTCTCCGGCTTGGGGGCTTTGTTCGAATGTGGTTGGGGCCACCACACTCAAAGCAAATGACGGTCCTCCTCTCTTTTGTCCCTCCTCCTCCTTGTAAGCATGGGAGAATCTCCGAGCAAGGAGGGCCACCGCCATCCATAGTCGCTCTAATCGATCATCGCTATGTCACGAGAGCAAGAAGGGAGAAACCACAGAGTGAATCGACGACAAACCGTGGTTTAATCGATCGGTGACTAGGCCATCGATCGCGATTTTGACTTACGAGAGACAATGTCAATCTCGTGCGTCTTGAGGCGTGAGTCTGCTGCGTCAAGCGCCAAAGTCGATAAATCGGTGGTGTCCTTGATGGTAGTCACCTTCATCTCCCAAACGCGCAAATCGAGTGCCGCGAGCATCCGACGAGCGTTGTCCGAGTCGGTGTATGTGAGACCGACCGCCGGAGGTTGCTCAAGATTTTGTGAAATCGCGAAAAGCACTCGCCCGTGGACTCACCAAAGAAGCATCTCGAATTTGTTGTATTCGCGCTTGAACCGTCCTGCCGAACCGCCTTGATCCGGGTGGTGCCCTCATGGTATGCGCCGAGGGTCACCCGGATGTCGAGGCGGACGACAGGTGAGATATACGGCCAAACTCGCTACGACTCAACCCCGGATGATGATGTTCCTTGCCTTTGCATTCGCCTCAACATCACCATGTTCCTGCATTGATGTTCTCATCGGCAGAACAACGAATCGTACCTTGACCTTCCGCCGATGGCATACCCACGGGCTGGATGTATGTCTCCATTCGCTCTTCCGTAGGGTAATCGATGCCATCGAACACGCGACTTGGTCGAGTACTTGTCCGTCGCCATGGCTCTTGAGACCGGTTAAGATCTATGAATTAGAGCTAACCGGCTCGATACCAATTGTAGGACCGAAATGGCAACAGAGGGGGTGAATGGTGCCTTCTAAAACTCCCAAGTACTCACACGACAAATCGGGCGAAAGAACTAGCTTCTTCGATCGAACACACGTGGTCGTAAGCCAACCGATGGTCGAACACCACGTGGTCGAACACTTGCCCGAGCCGACAAAAGAAATCAAACAGTTGATAATCGAGAGGATGAACCAAGAATGTAGGACTCGAGGCGCACAATCATCCGGTAAAGTGAACTTCTAATTCGACTCGCGCTCTGGAATGAATCGCCAAGTGGCCTTGAGACGATTCCGCCGAGCTAATCAAGGCACACAAAGACGAAAGCGCACTCACGAAGAAGAGAAGAGAGAAAAAGGATAGCAAGAAGTCCAAGCTCTCAAAGCAGATCGCAAACAAGTCAATCACAACATCTCAAGACGACAGAAAACAAATAGAGGAAGAGAGATGAATGATTGATAATGGAGGTTTCTACACCACTCCAACGGGAGATACATGAGCACACTTGCTCCATCCCGAGAACCCACACACTCACAAATAACAAAGGAAGAACAGAGCAACTCGGGATCGAATCTCACAAGTACCGAGCTCTACCTCTCTATTTATAGCCACACACTCACACACCAAAGAGGGGAAAACCCGCAAAACCCCACCTAACACCGGGTTTTCAACTCACTTTACCCACTAGCGAGAACGAGCTCCGGTGCTTTACCCGTTACACCCAACGGCCCACCGCTTGCCCGTTAGTGCCAACAACTCTGTGCATTGGCAGAGACACGCTTCCCTTTGCAGCTTTCCGCATTTCTCCAAAATGCCACTCCACCGCCTTCCCTAAGCTTCCTCCCGCCTTGTCGTCCAAGCTTGCAACCACCTCGCAAGACTAGGTCTCCTTCGGCTTCCTTGGTCGTTCGGACCTCGACATCCCCATGTCTAGTCCCGACCACTCCAAGCCTCATCAAGACTTGTCTCCAAGGTCCTCTGGCAGCTCAGCTCGGTTCCTCGTCTCCCCGCTTGCAACCACTTCACCACCTCGATCATCTTCGGCGTCTCCGACCGTCTGGACCTCAACACCTCCGTGCCTAGTCCCGGTCCTCCCACGCTCACCATGAAATAGCTCAAGTCCCGCAACCATCACGCATAAGCAAACCATTACATAGCACCGCACAACACAATGTGTACAGACATCCGCATAAAAGGAACTCAAAACATGCTTCACAAGGTCGTACATTCACTACGATCGGTCAAAAATACTTAAACATTAATTCTCAAGACCTACGATCGTTACTATAGACCATACGACACCCCAGTGGTCCTTACGACCGCTTTAAAGCTTGCTACGACCATCACAAGTTTCAGTTCCAACTTACCACCAAGTTGTGCCAACTTATGACTGGTCGAAACCATAGATCAAGACTTTCTTAAGTCCTACGACCATATCTCAAGATGATACGACTACTCGTAAGTCCATACGACCGTTCCCAGAGACTACGACCAAAATCGAGATTCCATCGTGGTCGAACCACTTTCCACCACGCTCATCGCTTCACCGTGGTCGAAACCCTTTCGATCACGTGCGACTTGGTTCATCGTGGTCGAAGCCCTTCCAACAACGCTTGAACACTTCCGACCGCATCGCCCACTTGCGACCACGCCCAAGCTCGTCGACCGCATCCGACCGAGCTACGACCATGTTCGCCATAACGTGGTCGAAACCCGCTGTTTAGGAAGTGAAGTTCGCGACAACGTGGTCGTATGACGCGCCGACCACCGACTATGCCTTACGACGCGCTTCTCCGCCGGTGTGGTCGAATCGCTGACCACGACCAAACGTGGTCGTACTTAGGCTTCGACCACGCCAACGTGGTCGAATAGATTTTCGACCACGGCAAAACCAGTCGAGACTTCCTCGGTGACCTACGACCAAGGTCGAGTGGTCGAATCGCCATGTGGTCGCATGACCTTCCACCACGCCGTAAAGAGTAAACCATTATTTTCCGGCTGATTGCCGATAGAGTGGTCGTAAACAACCTACCGCTCCCGATTGACGACAATAAGTTCATAACCGCCCGACAAAGCCCGACCACAACCAATGTGGTCGAAGAGCCTACGACCACGATCGAAGCTACGACTTTGCACATGTAGGCGATTCCGATCACTTCTAAGGCTATGACTTGGCAGAAGAGCCCAACCCAAACTCAAACTTTCTAAAACAAGAGTCAATTACTCATCACAAACATGTGGTCACCTCCACATGGACTCTCAATCTCCCCTTGATGAGTATATTGACAAACCCTAAAAACCATGAAGATGAGTTTGAGTTTTAAGAATCCAACATGGTCCAAAGAAAGAGAATGGAGCTAATGACCATGTCGATGTAAGGAACATTAGAGCAACAACTGAAAGAGCAAATTGATCTCCAAAGCTCTAAAATGATCCCAATGGACTTTTTTATTCTCCCCTTTTGGCAATAAACACATCAAGATGCAATAGAGAGAATATGACATGTCAATGGATGAATATGGTGAAGTTTATTTATTTAAGCATTTAGAGCCATGAGAATTATCCATAATGACAATAATGTAATACACAAAGCCATAACTCAATAAAACGCTATCTAGATCATGACAACATATATATAAACCAGCTAGAGCACATAGATGACAATCTGAAATGTAATGCATTTAGTGAGCAAGTCAAGTCATCAATGAGCAAAGTCTAACTAGAGATATCCAAGGATGATGCAGGCCATGTCAATAAGCTGCGGAACAAAGAAGCTAACATTGAGTCCAAATAGAGTGCTATAAGCTCAAGATTGAAACATTGGTTAAAGTACTTGGTTCGATTGTAGATTAAGCAAATTGAGCACATTAAACATTGTCTTTTGAAAGCATATGGTTGTTTTCAACCCAATTTTTTTGTTTATGTGCTAGATCTCAAGCCTTATGCGACTACTCCAAGCAATAAGCTTAAGAAGATAGTCTAGGTCATCCAAAACTCCCCGAGTTCATGCCTAGTGCAATGGCAAGTCGTCTCATGAGAAAGGATTGGTGAAATCAGTTTTTCGCACAAAAGAGATCTTTTGCCTTTTAAACACATTGTACTAACTCATGTATCATCAGAGACTAAACCACCAAACTAAGGCTCAATATAGATTCAACGCTCTACTCAAATTTATTTGACATGGCATGAATCATAAAAGGATAGCTCAAGAAAGACTAAACTCAAATGCTAGCATGACAAGTTTAATTTAAGTTGATCGGCTTTACTTAACTTATCATGGCAAACGCTAGTCTACACATATGAAGTCATGATAAATTTAGCAAGCTAAGCACAAGTCATGACAAGGTGTAAAGCATCAAGCATGTCATAACAGATAATAATCAAGGCTCAATGTAGTTATATTACAATGCGAAATGCTAAATGTAAAAATCCAGCTCCCCTCAACATGACATGCAACTTTTAGTTCAAGTTGAGTTAAGTCACAATTAAGCTCCGTAAGCTCCCAAATGAACTCTCCCGAACCAAAGCAATAAATCGAGAAGTCGCAAATAAAACCAAAACAGCAATCCTTAAAGCATAGATAAGATATAGAGACAACTATGGCTCGATCGACTCTCATCTACCCCATATGACTCGTGACAATCGGCTAACAAGAAATCACACACTAGAGAGCAAACACGCACTGCCCACTCGAGGGTGGCCCGACCCTCGCTAGATCCTACAAGAAGTGAGTGAGCTCAATCTAGTGAGATAAGAAACAAACTAATAAGAAGCATCCTGGAAGCATAAGATAAGAGTAAGAAGTCTAAGCAACTAGACAAGAGAGGCACTCTAACCTATGCTAGAAGGACTAAGCCCGATGCACCCCAAATGCAAAGCAATGTAAATGAGACAGAAGCATAATCAATATAGTAAAGCAAGAAAGCCCAAAGCTCCTCACTACATCCATAAGGACAAACCACCCCAAGCTCTCCCGCAGAGTGAAAACCTCGAACTATCCAAAGGCTTGGTGAAAATGTCACCAACTGGTGGTCACTCTCACAAACCGAGCACTATGTCACCCTTCTCTACATGGTCTCTAAGGAAGTGGAAGCGAATATCAATATGTTTAGTCCGGAGTGCCGCACTGGGTTTTTAGCAATGTTGATAGCAGACGTGTTATCACAAAAGAGTGGAACACCGTCTAAGGCTAACCCAAAGTCCCGCAGGTCGAAACCATCCAAAGTACTGGCCGCAAAGAATCGCAGCAAAGAACGCATCGGCCTCTGCGCATGGATCAGGTAACACCGATCGCTTCCTCAAGACCGTGAAACGAGAAGTGCCAATGAATCGGCAGTGCCGGAAGTGCTCTTCCTATCTATCCTACAACCAAGCAAAGTCGCATCCGAAAAGGCTCTCAAGGAAAGACAGATGAGGAAGAGTACCGATACCATAGTCAATGGTAGCTCGAAGGTACAGAAGAATGCGCTTCACCGCTCGGGCGGTGAGATACGCGAGAGAAGCTCAAATCGAGCACAAAGACACACAAACAAAGTGTATGTCCGGTCTCGAGGCGTTGAGGTACAAGAGGAGCCGATCATACTCCTGCATTCTTCTCGATCAATCGGCTCGCCATCCTCATCCGGGTCGAGTGGTGAGGTAGCCATTGGAGTGGACACCGACTTACCATCACTCATATCAAGCGCTTCAGAGGTCTCGAGTGTACTTGCCTTGATGCAAGAAGGTACCTCCGAGTGCGCTAATTTGGAAGCCAAGAAAGAAGCTCAACTCGCCCATCATGCTCATCTCAAACTCCGAGCTCATGACATCGGAAAACGGGAAACGAGCATGCGAGAGCCGCCAAAGATGATGTCATCGACATAGATCCGACGAGCGTAAAGTCATTGCCATGTCGTCGAATGAACAAGGTCTTGTCTACTCTACCCATCTCGAAACCATGACTCAACAAGTAAGACTTAAGCCTCTCATACCAAGCTCTGGGGCTGCTTAAGTCCATACAACGCTTTGGAAAGCTTGAAGACATGGTTAGGGTATTTGGGGTTTTCAAACCAGAGGTCGTCTAACATAGACTTCTTCCTCAATGAAACCATTAAGGAAGGCACTCTTGACGTCCATCTCGTACAGCTTGAAACCCTTAGAAGCCGCAAAGGCAAGCGAATTTAATGGCCTCAAGTCGAGCACAGGCAAAGGTCTCTCAAATCTGCACCTCAACCCGGGAGAACCCCGAGCTACCGGCCTAGCCTTGTTTCAATAACCACTCCATCCTCGCTCGCTTGTTTTGAACACCCACTTAGTCCCAATGACATTGTGACTCGCGGGGCTCGACAAGCCACTGCACCTGTTTCTCTCGGTTTTCTAGCTCCTCATGCATGGCATTGACCCAAGACTCGCTGAAAGAGCATGAGAAACATCCTTGGGCTCAAAGGAGGCAATGAAAGCAGAATGGAGACAGACTGAGATAAGCGATTTTGAGCGAGTAACACGCTCGAATGTGTCTTCAATCATCCGCTCGTAGGATGCCTTTTCGGATATGACGGGAGGTCCAGGATGAGATGAAGAAGTGGCCTCTACCGTGAGTCGACGAGGTAGGAACAGAGCCACTAGCTCCAGAGGAAGCGAAGGCAGGGTGGTCACCGAGGTGCGGTGGAAGACGGCACCTCAAGGGGTGGATAAGCGATCGGATCGGGTAAACAACCTCATCTCCATCGCCCTCATCATCCACGAAGATGGGTTCGATCGCTCTAAAGAACTCGAGATATCCGCCTAGTCCCTGACCGCCTCGCCAAAGGTCACCTCACGAGTCTCTACCATTTTGCTAGACTCGCAGCCTGCACCTATAAGCCCGCGAAGAAGGCGAGTAACCTAGAAAGATCCCATCACAAGAACGTGACTCGAACTTATCTAGGTTCCCGGACTTTAATAAAGCACTTGCAACCAAACACACGAAAATGAGAGACGCTGGGCTTTCGCCCGTATCTCACTCATAAGAAGTGCGGTGCAAGTGTGCCTCTAAAAACTCGATTTGAGACATGGCACGCGGTGGCTATAGCCTCACCCAAAACTTCCGCGGTGTAGAGTACTCATCAAGCATCGCCCCGCCATCTCGACTAAGGTACGGTTCTTCCTCTCCACAACGCCATTTTGCCGCGGACGTGCGGAGAAGAGAACGGTGCTCTACACTGCCTCACCACAGAAACTCAAGTAGGAATTCTTGAACTCCGTGCCATTGTCATCGCGGATCGCTCGTAAGGCACCCGGAGCTCAACAGAAAGCCTCACCAAAAGACCTCGGAAATGTGAAAATGTCTCATCCTTCGAGGCTAAGAAAACACCAAGAGTACTCGAGAAGTCATCGACCACGACAAGGACATACCACTTCCTCCCGCCGATCGCACTCGAGTGGTCCCATCAGATCCATGTGGAGCAATTGTCCGTGCATCGGTCATAGTAATCGTGGACCGAGGGTGAGAAGCGGCAACCATCTTGCCGTGCAAGACGGAGCGCAAACAAGATCTTTGACCAATTTGAGTTTCGCAAACCACGAATGAGATCGTGGTCGCTAACTCGGTCAAATGGTCAAACCGATATGACCAAGTCTCCTATGCCGTAAAGTCGATCGCGGGACTCAAGCAACCAAACACCGAGAGGATCACGGAAGACTCGAGAAAAATCAGCACGAAGATCCTCCCATAACGTGAAATCCCGCAAACCGGACTACCCAAGAGTCAAGAATTTTGCAAGCATTTTTCTTAAAGCTCACCTCATAACCGCCATCGGTAAGTCGAGAAACCAAAGCAAATTATAACGCAGCCTTACTAACCAAGGCAACATCTCTCAAAAGAAACGAATCATTAACGCAAGATCGCACCTTTGGCGATGACGCGCGCGGATGAAGCATCTCCGAAGGTGATCGTCTCATCACCGGAGCACGGCTAGGGAAGAGAACCAACGGAGTCTCCGGCCATGTGTCGTGAACACCCGAGTCTACAAGCCAAACCTCTCCTTCCCCGGCCGCGAGCCCGAGTCAAACAGAGTAAAGTCTCGATCTTGGGGTAAATCAAGAGTGATTTTGGCACCAATATCAACAACACGTCGAGCGATGAAGTAGTCAAGCACGATCGACCTCTATCTACCCTACGCCTCTCACTCAAAAGCGGATGGTCTACGAGTAGACCTAGAGTCGTTGCCGGGTCCTACCTCACAGCAAGCGAGCCTGAGCACCGCAATAGGTCGAACACGCCGCGGTAGTTGTCTCGACGGGGAAACGAAGTACCTCGTAACGGGAAGTCACGACCAGAGCAAGATGAGGACAAAAATGAATACTCAGAAAACCAAGTCCTCTATGCTGCCTAAACTCCGTAACAGAGCAAACCTAGACTCGAGTTGGTTTTAGGTGCACTCAGATCCGGGCTGACTCGAATACCCTAACGGACTCAACACGGTCTCTACGCGATCTTGGCGCACTGAAGCATCTCTCGATCGAGTGCCCATCCTTCCGGCTGAAGGTGCAAGTGGTACCTCACCTTCAAGAGGTGGAAGTAGCACGCGAGGACTTCGGGCCGAGAGGCCGAAGTAGCAGTGAACCAACCTTTTGCCGAGATCCCTTGGACAAAGCCCGCTGATTTGAATTTCACCTCGCGGCACTGGCTCAACCTCGATCACACCTCCTAAGATAGGACTGAGAATAGCAGGAGGATGCTTCCTCATATCCTCATAGAAATCATATCCTAGACCTTGATTGAACTTGCAAATCTTGGATTGGTCTAGAATAAGATTGAGCTTCTTCTTGCCGCCTACAAACCTCTCGAGAGTGTTCATAAGATACCGACACTCCGAAAGAGAGAGATGCAAGAAGAGCAGGAGAAGAAGAGACAGCAGAAGGTAAGGGAGCAGAAGAAAACCAACAGCGAGAGGGAAGAATGGCTTGTGCACGCACACCGACTACGAATGGGCATCCCACGCTAACCGGTTGGTTCACGTTCCTAGGCGCCTCCACCTTACCCTCGGGCTTTCTCCTTCTCAAAGACAAACAAGATAAGCGATTGGTGCCTTCACTAGTTGATCCTTAGTTAGCTTCATACATTTGTCATTCAAGGCAACGAAGTTCAAGTTTTAGTTTATCACAGCTAATGCAAGGTGAGCTAACAGATCCTTAGTCGCGAATTGAGCCATTTTCTTATTAGTGTCAATCATTTCTTGAAACTGTTTTGAGACAGATTCAAGTTCAGCAGCTTAATCTAGGACAATTCAAACATGAATCAATGGGCTCAAGCAATGAAGCACGCAACTCAAAGCAATCTTGTGATCCGCCTGCTTTAGGTTCATCTTTAAATTATTGCAATTTTCACAAGACTCGGGCAGATCAAGGAGCATGGCATAAGGTCCTCTAGCAAAGAATGTCCTTAACCTCACATGAGGTGGGAGAAGTAGTCTCATCAGAGTAAGTAGGGTAATGACCATCCTACTCAACTCTAACTCAGCAAGCAGGACTAACATTCTCCACCTTAATAGAATCAAGCTCAGAGGACACACTATCATGCGAGGTCCTTAATTTCTCCATATCAACCAAAGAAAGCGAGCATGTATCACGATCGTCACGGAGGAGCAGATGTAAGTGAAGTAAGCTCCCGTGACATCTATCTACTTCCTTCTCCAACTCGCTACATCTAGCTCTAGATCTAGCATGAAACCACCTAGCTTAAGAAATGCTTGATTGAGCTGGTCGTAAGTGGGGCCTACCTCGTCCGAGTCGAGTACACTCATTGTCACGAGTTCGCCTCAAGGGCCATGAAGCACATGCCGAGAAGTCGCCGCCGCCATCCTTGGGCTCTTGGTCACCCGCCCCGTCGTCGCCGCCCATCCCTCCACCTCTCGAGGTCGAGGTCGTCAAGCGGTGAGGACGCGTGGAAGAGCTTTGGCCTTCCCGGTTGCGGAACTTCTTCTGCCCGAGCTGAAAGCTTCTTGTTGCGTTCTTGTCGGTGTAGTCGTTCTTGCCCGAACCGCCGTAGTCGTTCTTGCCCTTCTCCGGCTTGGGGCGGTTGCCCGAATGTGGTTGGGGCCACCACACTCAAAGCAAATGACGGTCCTCCTCTTTTTGTCCCTCCTCCTTGTAAGCATGGGAGAATCTCCGAGCAAGGAGGGCCACCGCTCATCCGCAGTCGCTCTAACCGATCATCGCTATGTCACGAGAGCAGCAAGGAGAAACCACAGAGTGAATCGACGACAAACCGTGGTTTAATCGATCGGTGACTAGGGCCATCGATCGCGATTTTGACTTACGAGACAATGTCAATCTCGTGCGCCTTGAGGCGTGAGTACAGTGCGTCAAGCGCCAAAGTCGATAAATCGGTGGTGTCCTTGATGGTAGTCACCTTCATCTCCCAAACGCGCAAATCGAGTGCCGCGAGCATCCGACGAGCGTTGTCCGAGTCGGTGTATGTGAGACCGACCGCGGAGGTTGCTCAAGATTTTGTGAAATCGCGAAAGCACTCGCCCAGGACTCACCAGAAGCATCTCGAATTTGTTGTATTCGCTTGAACCGTCCTGCCGAACCATCTTGATCCGGGTGGTGCCCTCATGGTATGCGCCGAGGGTCACCCGGATGTCGAGGCGGACGACGGGTGAGATATACGGCCAAACTCGCTACGACTCAACCCTGGATGATGATGTTCCTTGCCTTTGCATTCGCCTCAACATCGCCCATGTTCCGGCATTGATGTTCTCATCGGCAGGAACAACGAATCGCACCTTGACCTTCCGCCGATGGCATACCCCGGCCCGGATGTATGTCTCCATTCGGCTCTTCCGAAGGGGTAATCGATGCCATCGAACACGGGCGACTTGGTCGAGTACTTGTCCGTCGCCATGGCTCTTGAGACCGGTTAAGATCTATGAATTAGAGCTAACCGGCTCTGATACCAATTGTAGGACCGAAATGGCAACAGAGGGGGTGAATGGTGCCTTCTAAAACTCCCAAGTACTCACACGACAAATCGGGCGAAAGAACTAGCTTCTTCGATCGAACACACGTGGTCGTAAGCCAACTGATGGTCGAACACCACGTGGTCGAACACTTGCCTGAGCCGACAAAAGAAATCAAACAGTGATAACTGAGAGGATGAACCAAGAACGAGAAGGACTCGAGGCGCACAATCATCCAGAAAGTGAACTTCTCTAATTCGACTCTGCTCTGAATGAATCGCCAAGTGGCCTTGAGACAATTCCCGCCTGAGCTAATCAAGGCACACAAAGACGAAAGCAGCACTCACGAAGAAGAGAAGAGAGAAAAAGGATAGCAAGAAGTCCAAGCTCTCAAAACAGATCGCAAACAAGTCAATCACAACATCTCAAGACGACGTAAAACAAATAGAGGAAGAGAGATGAATGATTGATAATGGAGGTTTCTACACCACTCCAACCGGGAGATACATGAGCACACTTGCTCCATCCCGAGAACCCACACACTCACAAATAACAAAGGAAGAACAGAGCAACTCGGGATCGAGAATCTCACAAGTACCCGAGCTCTACCCTCTCTATTTATAGCCACACACTCACACACCAAAGAGGGGAAACCCGCAAACCCCACCTAACACCGGGTTTTCAACTCACTTTACCCACTAGCGAGAACGAGCTCCAGTTGCTTTACCCTACACCCAACGGCTCCACCGCTTTGCCGTTAGTGCCAACAACTCCTGTGCATTGGCAGAGACACGCCTTCCTTTGCGCTTTCCGCATTTCTCCAAAATGCCACTCCACTGCCTTCCCGGAAGCTTCCTCCTGCCTTGTCGTCCAAGCTTGCAACCACCTCGCAAGACTAGGTCTCCTTCGGCTTCCCTTGGTCGTTCTGGACCTCGACATCCCCCATGTCTAGTCCCGACCACTCCAAGCCTCATCAAGACTTGTCTCCAAGGTCCTCTGGCAGCTCCAGCTCCGGTTCCTCGTCTCCCCGGCTTGCAACCACTTCACCAGCCTCGATCATCTTCGGCGTCTCCGACCGTCTGGACCTCAACACCTCCAGTGCCTAGTCCCGGTCCTCCCACGCCTCACCATGAAATAGCTCTGAAGTCCTGCAACCATCACAGACAAGCAAACCATTACATAGCACCGCACAACACAATGTGTATAGACATCTGCATAAAAGGAACTCAAAACATGCTTCACAAGGTCGTACATTCACTACGATCGGTCAAAAATACTTAAACATTAATTCTCAAGACCTACGATCGTTACCATAGACCATACGACCACCCCAGTGGTCCTTACGACCGCCTTAAAGCTTGCTACGACCATCACAAGTTTCAGTTCCAACTTACCGACCAAGTTGTGCCAACTTATGACTGGTCGAAACCATAGATCAAGACTTTCTTAAGTCCTACGACCATATCTCAAGATGATACGACTACCTCGTAAGTCCATACGACCGGTTCCAGAGACTACGACCAAAATCGAGATTCCATCGTGGTCGAACCACTTTCCGACCACGCTCATCGCTTTCACCGTGGTGAAACCCTTCTCGATCACGCACGACTTGGTTCACCGTGGTGAAGCCCTTCCAACAACGCTTGAACACTTCCGACCGCGCCGCTTCACTTGCGACCACGCCCAAGCTCGTCGACCGCGTCCGACCGAAGCTACGACCATGTTCGCCATAACGTGGTCGAAACCCGCGTTCTTAGGAAGTGAAGTTCGCGACAACGTGGTCGTATGATCGCCGACCACCGACTATGCCTTACGACCGCGTTCTCCGCCGGTGTGGTCGAATCGCTTTGACCACGACCAAACGTGGTCGTGCTTAGGCTTCGACCACGCCAACGTGGTCGAATAGATTTTCGACCACGGCAAAACCGTCGAGACTTCCTCGTGACCTACGACCAAGGTCGAGTGGTCGAATCGCCATGTGGTCGCATGCACCTTCCGACCACGCCGTAAAGAGTAAACCATTGTTTTCCGGCTGATCATTGCGATAGAGTGGTCGTAAACAACCCTACTGGCTCCCGATTGACGACAATAAGTTCATAACCTGCCCGACAAGGCTTCCGACCACAACCAATGTGGTCGTAAGAGCCTACGACCACAGTCAGAAGCTACGACTTTGCACAGAAGGCGATTCCGATCACTTCTAAGGCTATGACTTGGCAGGAAGAGCCCAACCCAAACTCAAACTTTCTAAAACAAGAGTCAATTACTCATCACAAACATGTGGTCACCTCCACATGGACTCTCAGAATGTCTCTTAATTCACTCCACTTGTAGATTGCAGTCGTTGCGGCACCGGCGCACCGCTCCAACAGAGGGCTCAGACATGGTAGGAGGAGGTTCCAACAGAAGGCGAGGAGCACAATGGCACATTGGAAGATGGTGGTGAGCATGGCGCCCATGGTGTGGGTGTTGTGCCACTGCACGATCATGGCAGGCGCAGTAAAGAAACCGGAGCACCCTACGGCGGAGAAGACGACAGTGAGGGCGTGGAGGAGGAGGAGGAGGAGGCCACAGGGGAGGGCAGGAGGTAGAGCGAAAACATGAGGAAGATGTAGCTGGAGGCCACGCCGTGGAGCACGTAGTTGCAGAGCAGGAACGTTGGTAGGCAGGTGGTTCCGATTGGGACCTGTTTCATTTATAATTTTATGTCACTTGTTTCGTTTATAATTTTATTTTTTAAAAGATTCTACTGCTAATAATATGTGTGGTAGTATAATTAAATCATAACTAATCTGAATTATTAGATTGTAAGAATTAGATGGCTCATATTTATTTTAAGGTACCTAAAAAAGCTCTATTTTAATCCTTAGAAATGTCTCAAAATTCGTACAAGTAGTATTTTATTATTAGAAGATGGTATGCTAGTATAAAATTTTAAACGTTTACATCAACCTCAAGACATATTTAACGATAATGACAGTCCATATATCCGTATGTACACGTGAAAAAAATAACATTCCTAATTGCCCTTTTTTTCTTGTGCGATCATTTCATTTCCGTTTTTAGGAATTGCGGTAGTATACCGAACACGGGCCAATCACATTCACATTCGCGTCCACATGTGGACGAGAAGTAGATGAAAGAAAGCATTTTAAAAGCGTCTGAACATGCAGCTAGATAGATCCAGAACACGTCAGTCAGGATCCAGAGGCATGCACCCCCATATTTCCACGATCCCATTGGTCGGCACCAACACAGATAGGAGTAGTGAATGTGTACATATCAACACAAAAAGACTGTTGGAAGCCTTATAAATCATATACAGTGATAAATATATATATACTACCTATATTTATTTAAAAAAGAGAGCCCTGCCCTCTTGACGCCCTAAAGCATATATTTATAGCTATAAAAAAACTTGTTACATAAATATTCATATCTAGATCTACACTTACAGTAGTAAATATATCTTTTAACTTAGAGTTACATAAATATCTTTATATAGATATACACTTACAGAGTATATAAATATCCCTATATAGAGCTACACTTTTAAAATATAATATTTTTCTGACCTATAGCTCCTGTCTAGCCGGTCGGGTGGTTTACTGAGGTGAGAACCACTCCCCCAACAGCAACTCTTGTCCGCGGCCAGTTTACTGCTGATCATCTGGCCTAGTGATAACCAGTGGTATTTTTACCTTATCGAGTATCGGTAGCATGGCCTCCGTCGTTCCCAACAGCTTAAGCTTTTAGCTGGTGCATGAAACTGACATGGTATTAGATTAGGACCCATTTACCATTGTGGTACCATTGTATGTATCATAGATCTCAGACGGGTACGCAGTAGCTCTGGACTCGCTGTCTGCTTGACAAAACTTGCAGGCTTGAAACAACATTAGTACATTACCCAATTTTTACTGGTTCAGAACCTACACAATTGTCAAGACCAACACAAAAGTCTGCATTCATAAAACAGGCCACGATATGCTATGCACTGTTCTCTAACCCTAAAGAAATTTACTGAAGTAAAATACCGAACTGCAACGCAAGCACCATCCACCATGTACCATACCAACACAGCTTGGACAGAGACAAGACACATGCCATGCACGTATGACATTGACACACCACATGATCTCAACAAAGCTAGGGAGGGTCAAAGACATTGACACACCACATGATCTCAACAAAGCCAGGGAGGGTCAAAGAAAGGCAAGTTTCACTTCCCAGTGGCGCCCAAAGGCGATCTCACCTTTTCTTTATGTTCAATCATCGTAAACAAACCTGCAAACATTGCAGCTTTGAGCTGCATAGTTGAACCCAAAGATGTAATAGTACCAGCAGAGGCTGGTGCATTGCAAAAGCAGGATCACAAGAAACTTCCACACACTTGATAAAGGTGGCAAAGGAGAGCTCAATCATAGAGAAGCTACACCAAATACATTCTGTTTATACTACTAATTTGTACGTCCCCATCGAGCAGAGATTAAATATGGATGGCTTTCCAACGAGGCAAAGCTGGAGCAAAGGTAATTTAAAGGAAAGCAATGCTCCTAAAATACCCCACACGCTATTAATACCAAATCACATTCAGAAAGTATGGCTTCTAAAATACAGATTTTAAAAACATGTGGGCGTGCATCTGCTGATATATCATCAATGGCTCATTGATCAAATCGATGCAGCAAAGGTTAAATAAAAAAAGGAGTGCACATGTTTGTCATCAGAAAGAAAAGGGTGCCCAACAGCACAGGGTAATAGTTTTCAGATACAACACAGTTCCTTCTTTCAGTAATTAGAACAACATAAAGGATGGCAAAATGTAAGGAAAACAAGTGAGGCTAAATGGGTAATACAAAAGAAAAAGATGGCACAACACCCACAACCTCGCACAACAGGAATATGAAACACGCCAGCACTCCAGATGACGGATTTTTTTCTGGAAAATTTATACACACAGGTGTAGCATGCACAGCTGGAGAACAACACACCAAGAACGGCTTACCCAAGTCAGATTGGAACAGGAATGTGTTGTCAGGCCTGTAACTCAAGTTGCTTCTCATCTTGGTTAGGAGCGCTTGCCCGGGGTTTCAGATCAGACCAAGCACTGGCGGATCAGTTCATCGAATTTCTGTTGGTTGGCCCCTTTCCTGCTCCTGCACCAACTATTAAGGCACACACATAACAAACATCAGTTCTTGCTGAATTGTGGAATGTTGATTTCATGGAAATTTATGACAGAAAAAGGAGAGATGCATAACAAGTTAGTTTCTAGACCGATGTATAACTGGCATGAAAAACATACAACAATCAGGGTGAGAGGATAGAATGCAAAGCTCAGCTAGCTTCTGACGCCAAAGAGCTTTACAAAATTCTTGCAGAAAAAAAATTGTTAAGCAGATCACTAAGGCTTGCCAAGGGAATATGGGGAAATTTTGTGTTTCAACCCCTAATTTGGCAGTACAAAAAATAAACTGAAAAAAACGTCTTGCAGGATAAACCACTTGGTATTCTGTACTACATGGTTCTAATTGTTTCTTTCTGAAAAAAAAGGGGCTCCAGATGGTGGCCAACAGTTTTCTGAATGATTGCCAATAACACGAGAAACCATTCTAGGAGGCAAGCATGTATACTACAAAAACGACTGAAAGGCTGCAAGAGTTGTGGGTATTGTGTGTTTTCCATTATTTGGCAGGGATAGCCGCTTCTTGGCTGGTGTATTCACCTGCGCGGGCCTTTCTTTTGGATTGAGCACAGAAACAGAAGCTAGATCTTTTGGCTGGGAACTGATTTTCATCAAAAACTTCATCTGACAGCTTCGACTTTTGTTTGGATGACCCCAAAGAGGTGGAAGGTAGTATACTCACCGATCTCCCAAATGAAGTACAACTTACGTCAGAATATGACCTTTTGTGGTTTACACCTTTCTTCTTGTTTGGACCATTAGGAGTACTAGATATTGGCACTTTGGTCTTTGGTGTGATCTGAGACTTTGTTTCCTCATCCTGCTTGTCATCACACATTGGCATACTCTCTTTGGCATTATTGTCAAGTAACCTGTTCTACCATGGACGTACAGCCATCCACCTCTCTAACCAGTTTGATCCCCAGTTGTTGTCGTGAAGATCGAGTCCTTGCAGACTTGTAGGTTTCTGTTGCCTGGAAGCAGCTTGCTGCTGTCCAAGAGCAAAACACAACTTAATGATTTCAGAGTTTAACAAATATCAAAAAAGCGTACAGAATAGTTGGGATGGGCACTAACTGTCTTTTATAATTTAAAATCATTTTCAAATGCTATCAATAGTTTGCTATGGACATCAGTTAAATTAAAATTTCTAGTACCCTAGTAAAATTTTGGCCGTCGACCCATGGTTGAAGTACATTAATCGACTACATGTACATATTCAACAAACCCTTCGGTGCTAGACCATCAAGTTAACCTCACTTGACAAGTCCCAATCAGTTCATGTATCTCAGTCTAGTACATGTATGTACCCTTCAATATTACCTGATGAGTCAAAGCATACACCATTGCTCTCTCGCGCTTGGCAGCAGCGTCCTGCCTTTTCAATACTTTAGCTTGCATTTCTTCCACAGAACCAATACTGCCACACGAGTCATCCGCTGCTTACGTGGCGGGACCCGGCGGCTGCGCGGAGCGGGAAAGCGACGCGGTAAAACCTCTCGGGCGCTGGCTGGCAGAGTGGCACGTTTCGCACGCGGCGCAGCGGAAATGTGGAATTCCCTGTGCTGACTAACCCGTCACGTGAGCTCACTCACGATAGCCCGGCCCAACACGTCCACGGGTTTGGACCGGATCACTCGCCTGGATCGTCGGGCCCACGCCTGGGTTGGGCCAATAAGAATACCTAAGGGCCCATTTCGTCCCGCACCACCGGTCCACCACATGCGCCTCCGCTACGCGGTTCACGTGGCGGCGGCTCTCTATATTAGCCCAGGCGTATCGACCGGGCCAAACCCTCCCTCTCACTCCGCTCGGCCACCAGCCTTGACCGCCGCCTCCTCGTCTGCTCCGCTCCTGCTCTTCCCACCGACCCGCAGGAGAGGCGGCGGCGCCGAGGAGGCTAGGCTAGCTAGGGTTCCCCACCACCTCGACGAGCGGCTCCCCCTCCCCGTCGCCGGCCAAGATGTTCGGGCGCGCGCCGAAGAAGAGCGACAACACCAAGTACTACGAGATCCTCGGGGTGCCCAAGACCGCCTCCCAGGACGACCTCAAGAAGGCCTACCGCAAGGCCGCCATCAAGAACCACCCCGACAAGGGAGGGGACCCGGAGAAGGTCCGTCCGATCCCCTCCTCTCCCCTCTTGCTTGTGCTCCTTTACGGCCCCGATCGGATCTTAGCTGCCTGCTTTCTTTATTGCTTTTGTTCCTTGGGCGCGATCTGATCTGACTTTATCTGTTACGCGGTAGATAGATCGGGCGCGAAAAGTTCGTCTTAGGTTTGGTGTGGCGTAGGGATTCATGTAGGTCTACGTGTCTCTGTTCCTCGTGTTTATGGGGGCGTTCGAATTGGTTCTAGCTGATGGTTTATGAATAGTAATGGCTGAAAGAAGGGGCTTTCAGGAGGAGGGGCGAGCTGTGGAAAAAGTGAGGGAGAGGCGTCTGTGTGACAGGAGCCAGTGAAGTGGGGTAACTGATGCACCCGTGGCCGTGACCTCCTGCCTTATACTTGAAGCGAGACGGTAGCAAAAGAAGCGGAGAAGTCTGGTTTCTTGAAGCCAGGTGTTCGAATTGGCTTTTGGTTTTTCTCAGCGGAAGCCAATACGAACAGCGGAACAGGGCTTATGTGATGTGGCTATGTGGTGGATTCGTCGTGGCTTCTTGATCTGGTTCTGGTGGGTTTTCTAGTTTGTGTTGCGTGTGCTATGATTTGTGGTGGAAGAGCCTTCTGCAAGTGATGACTGTTGATACGAACAAAACCTAGCGGAAAGAGCTCTTAGCACAAGCGTGGCGTTGTCCAGGTTCTTGTGTTTTATGCGCTGTGATCTGCTTTCACATGTTTAGTGGCTAGTTATCCAGGCAAGGAAAATATTTTACAGTTGGTGACTTCACCTGGCTGCTATTCAGTATTTACTATTTAGTACCCACATTGTTCATCTGCACTTGAGGCTGCTGATGTGCGAGCTATTGCATAGGAAGTTGCTTGCATGTTTTGAGAGGGAGGGTAATTTTGCATCTTGATTAGTAAGAAAGATGTATTGGCCAAAATGAGCAAATAAATTTAGTTTGTGGTCACGTAGTATTCGTTTTATTTGATTCGCCTGGGGATATTGGATGTTGCTGTTCAATGGTGCTTGTTTGCTGTACTGTCATGAGAAGATAGCTTACGCTTCTCATTTCTGCAATGCCCCCATGAAGCATATATTAGTGCTAAAGATGCTCAATTTCTGTGTTACCCCTCGGATACATTGACATCTTGGAAAGTGATGGTGCTCACTTGTTAGGAATGGCAGCATAGGACCCTGTGGGTCATGCAACATCCCCCTAGCATATGGAGGCCCATCTTATAGGTTTGTCACATGGGACAACTGTGCATTCCGTCGGTCATGCATGATGGCATGATGCCTGTTCTGATAATTTCATGTGGGATGGTTATCCACTCAGTCATGACTGAAGCTACTGCTGATGGTGTCATGTGGGATGGTTATTCTCTCATCAATGGCCAAATCCCATGGTGCTGACAGACAATAATATGTAACAGTCCAGTCTGTTCTTTAGCCAAAGGATCTTTTGATGATCCTTCTGGATATTCCCATGGCTTGTGTATCTCTGTTAAGCACCTTATGTGTTTTTGGATTCTTGCATAACTCAATGACATATCTGTATGAAACTTATGGGTTTCCTACAGTAACCATATTGGCTGTGATTCAGACTCACTTAGTAAATATGACAAGCTAGTTCGGGTACTGTGATTTTTATTTCAAATTTTCAATGCTGTGGTGGGTTGGAGTATTTTGTCGGTTTGAAAACTCTTTAGATAGATATTTTAGATGTATGGTTATGATATAAAATTTTCTATCATAATGGTGCTAGCTTTGATATAAATTTACCGAATGTTTCTCTTGGAGTTGACGAATGCTTATTACATAATGAGATATCTGCGTGGAAAGGCACAGATGGCATCTTGTGATTGCAACCAGCTCATTGCTTTTCTATACTATTTCAGTTCTTCTGCTAAATTCTTGTGTTGATTTATCATGATCTGTAGAATAGTAGGGGCTAATTTCGGGTATATGTGTTCTTTTTTTTTCAGTTCAAGGAGCTTGCACAAGCTTATGAGGTTTTGAGTGACCCTGAGAAGCGTGAGATCTATGATCAGTATGGTGAAGATGCCCTCAAGGAAGGAATGGGCGGAGGAGGTGCCCACGCTGATCCATTTGACATCTTCTCATCATTCTTTGGATCTTCTTTTGGAGGTATTGTTTCATTAGTTTGAAGACAACCCATTTTCCTGTGGACTGTCAAACTCTGGTATACTCTTTGTTTTGTTGGTGTAATAAATTGCTCTGCATACTTTGTGCACAGGTGGTGGTGGCAGCAGCAGGGGCAGAAGGCAAAGGAGGGGGGAGGATGTGATCCATCCACTTAAAGCTTCTCTAGAAGATCTTTACAATAGTACCTCAAAGAAGCTCTCTCTTTCTCGTAATGTCATCTGCTCAAAGTGCAAGGGGTAAGTCTGATTTGCTTATTCCCAGTAACCCAGCTAGCCAATCATTTTCACAGTCCTGGTCCTGAACATACTTCCTTGTTTATTTCAGCAAGGGCTCCAAGTCTGGTGCTTCCATGAGGTGCCCAGGTTGCCAGGGTTCTGGCATGAAAGTGACTATCCGCCAGTTGGGCCCTTCCATGATACAGCAGATGCAGCAGCCCTGCAATGAGTGCAAGGGGACTGGAGAGAGCATTAACGAGAAGGATCGCTGCCCAGGCTGCAAGGGTGAGAAGGTTGTTCAGGAGAAGAAGGTTCTGGAAGTTCACGTTGAGAAGGGGATGCAACACAACCAGAAGATCACCTTCCCTGGTGAAGCTGATGAGGCGGTATGCTTGTTCAATCGCATGATAGCCTGTAGAGTGTGGTTTGATGTCCAAAAATATATAAAAGTGTGTTTTACTTGCAGCCTGATACTGTTACTGGAGACATTGTATTCGTCATCCAGCAGAAGGACCACTCCAAGTTCAAAAGAAAGGGCGATGATCTCTTTTATGAGCACACTTTATCTCTGACTGAAGCTCTTTGTGGCTTCCAATTTGTTCTGACACATCTGGACAACAGGCAGCTGCTCATTAAGTCAAACCCTGGTGAAGTTGTTAAGCCTGGTAAGACCTTGTAGATCTTAACCACCGTGTACTTATGCAACCATACTTGTTGGTAATCCTTGTTTGGTAAATTTGAGCAGACCAATTCAAGGCAATAAACGATGAGGGAATGCCAATGTACCAGAGGCCTTTCATGAAGGGGAAGCTCTACATTCACTTCACAGTGGAGTTCCCCGACTCGCTGGCACCAGAGCAATGCAAGGCTCTTGAGGCTGTGCTTCCACCAAAGCCTGCATCCCACCTGACAGACATGGAGCTAGATGAATGCGAGGAGACCACTATGCATGACGTCAACAACATCGAGGAGGAGATGCGTAGGAAGCAAGCCCATGCTGCTCAGGAGGCGTACGAGGAGGATGATGACATGCCTGGAGGTGGCCAAAGAGTGCAGTGCGCGCAACAGTAAGCAGAGTATATCATCTAGGAACTAGTCATTGCTTTGCAAGTCAACATGATTGCAAGGTTCGCAGTGATTTTTTGGACCCAAGATGATTGCTCTCTGGTTTTGTTGTGGCAATTTATGAAATAGCAAAGCTGATTTTACCCCGTAAGCCGGGACTGTATCCTTTTCTTTGCGACTGAAAATTGCTATCCACGAATAGCTGGCTACTTTTACTGTATCGTGAGACTCGTAGTGTGCTTTATATAAAGGCAATTTGATATGTGGTGAATGCTGCAACGCACACTATTGATATGTGGTGAATGCTGCAACGCACACTATCTGAGACTTCTGAGTGCCATGGCTCAGCACTTTGTCATTAGATTGGCTTTGACATTCTAATATTTTGTCTACTGCAGTATTGTTGATTGTGCAAAGCTGTGGTTTGGCGTGTTCTCAATGCTTATCTGCATTCTTGGAACATTTTGGCTGATGCTGATCATACTTGATGATGTTAGATAGTAGTGCATCTATCAGGTTTACAGGAGGCTGATAGCCAGCAGCAAAAGTAACTGCAGATAAATACAAGATGGCACACTGCAAATGCACCAGGAAATGTTGATGCTAGTGTGGCGGATTCTGGACACTAACATACAGCTTGACGCCAAGGGTGCAGTAGTTGCCGACGGTGCATATGAAGTAGCGCACGCCGGCGGCGTCGAGCGGGACGACGGCCGGGCCAGCGTGGAAGGTCCTGAAGGGGTCCTCCGCCGTGCAGTCCTCGTACTCCCGTCTGGAGACCTGCACCACGTTGTAGAACCCCATCTCGAACCTGAAAACTGCAGGATGGATGGATGCATGGTTGGTTGGTTCTTGTGAGGAAACAGTTGATACTAGGCTGTTCTTGACACGCTCACACATGCATTTGATGGACTCACTGAGGTTGTCGCCAACGAGGAACGTCCTGTTGCTCGCCCAGGCGCCGTAGAGGTCGCTGCTCGGAGGGATGGACCATATCGAGCCCCCGACGACGTGGTCGGTGGCGAGGACGGACGGCGGCGCGGCCAGGAGGAGACCGGCCAGGAGCGTCATGCCGAGCATCCAGGCTCCCATGGCCATTAACTTCCCGTCGATGCAAAGAAAGAGAGAGGGAGAAAAAAATAATAATAACTGCTCTGCAGCAATGGCCAATGGGGCGTTTCGACTTTCGAGGCGAGAGAGACTTGTTTGGGCTTACAGGGTAACTACCTTCCTTACTGGCCTCACTACGGTTTTGTTTTGGGGCTCGATCGATATCAGGCTCAGGCGCTTGCATGTCTTGATAATCCTATGTTGCTACTAATTTTTCGTCTGTAAGTTGTTGCGTGAATGTGACTGCCACAAAACATCACGAAGAAGACTCTATTGCTTCTCCTACCTGCGCTTTGACCCTGTTTGTTTCCACTTAAGATTATTATAATCTAGCTTATAGGTGAGGATTATATAAGCTAGCTTATAATAAGCTGGTGGGAAATAAGCTGTCAGGTGTTTGGCAGCCTGGATTATCAGAGTTATGGATTGTTGTATTCGAATGTTTAAAGACTACAATGCCCTTGGAGAGAGAGGCACGGGAGTTGGGGGTTGGATGAATGGCAAAGATGGATAATATTCCTAAAGTTTTATGGTCATTAAGATAAAAGGTAGATCTATAAGCTGAAATAAACTTCTTTTTTGAGCTTATTAGATTACAATAATCTGGGCTATTAGATTATAATAAGTTACCTTATAATCTGGGCTGTTTGTTTTCACTTATGATTTATAAGCTAGATTATAATAATCTTAAGTGAAAACAAATATGACCTTTTACTAATAGCCACCGTTAATTGTTGTAGGGCAGTAAGAACTTGGAAATTACCAAGAAATCTACCTACCTTAAACAAGCAAGACGAGTGAAAGGTGATAACCTCCATTATTTGCATCAGGCCGGCCGGGCGGCCTCTGACCTTCGGTTTCTCGAGGAAAGTACGATACGACTCGCTCGCAAGCGACTTGACTAGGATTGCTAGAAGGTATGCAAACAGATCAGATAGTTTCTGATAGATTTGGATAATTTTTAAATATAGAATATTTCGACTTGGATTTTTTCGGAAGATCGGAAATAAATACGGATTATTTTTTCGGAAACAAATATAAATATGATAGCATACTATCCGTCGAATACAAATACGGACTCGGACTATCTGAGGATGATGGAGTCTGGATATTCGGCCCAACAAGAAGTCTACATCTAGCTCGGCACCTTCGCCACCACCGAGGCCACCACGCGTGCAATTCGCATGGAGGCCGAACCAAGGGTCGGCGCCGGTGTTCGGGGAGCCAGGCGAGTAGGAAAGGGAGGTGGCACCGTGAGGCAGCAGCGGCCGGAGCCCAGGGGCGACGGCCGGGGACGGGGAGCCAAGCGAGTAGTAGAGGGAGGTGGAGCTGGGAGGCAACAGCGGTTGGAGCCCAAGGGCGATGGCAGAGGTCAAGCCCAGAGTGGCCGGCACGTGGGGATATCGGGAGGCGACCAAGGGGAGACGCGCAGGCTACCAGGGCAGGCTAGCTAATCTAGAGGGGCAGCGGCCTGGGGGTTGAGGCCAGGCTAAAGCAACCGGGATCCAGTCGGCGCAGCAGCAGGGAGTGGTCAGAGGCATGTGGGACGGTGGCGGTGGTCATGGTCCAGGGCAAGGACTAGCCAGAGCATGAAGGATTTGGGGAGGAAGAGGAGTGAGTCCACTACGCACGCGGTCATGATGGAGGTCGGACCGAGGGTTGGCAGCGGCGGTCAGGGAGCTGGGCGAGTAGCAGAAGGGGTGGCGCCGGGAGGCAACGACGGCCGGAGCCTAAGGGCGACAACCGGGGTCGGCCTGGAGTGGCTGGCGGCGGGGAAATCGGGAGGTGACCGAGGGGAGGCGCTCAGGCAACGGGGGTCGGGCTAGCTAGGCTGGAGGGCAGCAGTCGCCTAGGGGCTGAGGTCGGGCTAGAGCAGCTAGGATTCAATCGGTGCAGCAGCAGGGAATGGCTGGAGGTGTGTGGGATGACAGCGACGGTCATGGTCCGAGGCAAGGACCGAGCATAGCATGAAGGATTTGGGGAGGAGGAGGACTGAAGAGAGAGAGAAGGAAGAGGATAAGGCTGGAGGAAAAGAAGGAATGGCCATGGGAGGCTCGGCTAGATGAGGAAGAGAGAGAGATGGAGGAATTAGGGGAGGAGAGAGAAAGGTTAGGAGAAAAGTTAAATACGATCAATTAAATTCACACAATATCATTTAAATTAACCTGATGCTAGATCAAATACCCTATTAATTCGGTTAATCCTATTTAAATCATAGAAACTATAAATATTGCTTAAGTTTATTATAATAAATTTAGTGTCATCTGTGAATTAAAGCTAATATGTATACAGATTAAAATTTATATACTGTCGTTTATACCGCTCCATGATACATATAAATACCCAAATATTTTGGCTAATTACATTTGAACTGTAGAAAACCATTAATAATCATTCATAATGAAGAGATTGCTACCAAAAAGGAAAAAAGAAGAAGAAAATGCAAGGGAAACAAATTAAGTGCATGGAACAAATTAAGAGCATCCAAGCCTGAATAGTATGTGCGTTAGTACTTATGATATGTTCTTATGCTTTTTTCAAATTGCTATCATGTGCACTCCATGAATTTCACGTTGTTGATACTTATGTTATGTACTGATTGATTATCGTGTATATTTTTATTGTGGATAAAAATACTTATACTTGTTTAGATTTCATGAATGTTTTGATAAAATAAATTATTTATGTATTTTTCATTGATTTTAGATGTATAGTTTAAGGGGTTTTTATATTCTGATAAATATTCATGACTATATTCGTTTTAATTCGTATTCGCTCCATATCTATATTTGATATTAATCGTATTTATATTTATATCTAAAATATCTATATTTATATTAAATATGATAAAAATATTATCTGTTCATATTCAATCTGTTGACAAATGGTTCGGTCCTTCAAAAGTTTTTGGACCATCCAAGAAGCATAATTTGACGGTTCTTGTGACTGAGCACCTGTGGTTTTCACCAACAGTGCATCGGAGAGGTGCTACCAAATGGGGGTATAGAGGCAATTTTGTCTGCACTCTTTTGGCTCTTCATCGCTACCATTAACCTTGTAAGTTCAAGCGACGGAAGACTAATATTCCATCGGTCATCATCTCACGGTCGATTGGCAATTCTTGCTCGTTGCAGCCGCTGGCCATAATTTCTCTCACCCTGTGGCCAATCGTCTATGTGAGTGTTTGATGTCGATTAGTTGGAATTTCTTGTGGTCATTTATATTAGTTTTTAGTAGCCATCAAACTCTTTCCATTACAATATTAGATCACAAAGATAACAAAATAGCCGACTTGTTGTTCGCAGTCATCTCGATAGTGAGATTTGAAACACATGACGGATCGGAGTCAAGATAGACGGAGCATGAGTGGTTGCGGAGGGCTCGATGGGAATTGAACGGGAAACACTTTCTTTCATTCCTGATTGGTTGGTTGTTTAGTAACCGATTAACCGTCCAATAAACGTGAAGCTCTCGAAGTAATTGTACAGCTAGGATCATGATTAATTAACGGTTAGATGTAGTGAAGGTGTTAACACTTCCAACACCTCTATAAGACCGAACCAGGGCTCTAATCTACTTGCATTCCTAATTGCTAGTGCCCAACCGAGTGAGCTTACAGGTTAGAACCGATCAATGCTAGCTCCTTGTGTAAACATTGCCATCAGATGCGAGTATGGATGTGACCATTCGACGCGTAGTTTGACTGACCTTAATCATAACTCTCACCTAGGCGTACTAGCCTACTACTACAACTTTTTCATTACTCATGTCAACACATAGCTCTCACCTAGAAACAGAAAGACCTCAAGGTTTGGTCACGAGTCAAAGGGCCAAACAAGTCCGCAGCATCTAGAAGGAAATTAAGGGGCCTGCCTGCAGCAAACACACAGCGATAGCCCCCCCCCCCTTTTTTTTTCCGTTTTTGGTTTTTTCAAGACCGAAACAAATAAGATTTTTTTAAAGTAGATTAAATAAATGATTTATTGAATCTAAAATTATGTACGCTATATGTGTTCGATATCTCTGTCATCCGCTGTTAATCAAAAGCCGTTAGCCATAACTAAAAAACATAACCATAGATAAATACACTAGATTAAAAACAAAAGGACCAACATAATTAAGGGCCTGTTTGGATGGACTAGGACTAGTTGTTAGCTGACTAGTAGTTAGCTGGCTAAAGATTAGCCCAGTCCTGTTTGGATCCAAGGACTAATAAGTACTACTATCGTAGTACAAAGTATGTTATACCCCTATGCATGGCGGTCTGGGAGGGTTGGCGTGGGTATGGCGTCTTTTTTCCATCCTGCTGGTCCTTTAGCCCTCATTAGCTTGGTTTGACCAACTAGTTGGCTAACAACTAGTTGGGGTTTTGGCTAAACTTTAGCCCACTCATTAGCCCTCCTGTCTGGATCCACAAGAACTAAAAATTAGCAACTAGTTGTTAGCCTATGGGATCCAAATATGCCCTAACTACTATAACAAGACGTTCTAGGAAGCCTCTTTATCTCCCTCTGATCTTTCTTTCTTACTAAGTCTTGGCCAGGAAGCTTATGGTCTCTTCTGTGGAGCTTATATACCAAAGCAGGAGCTAAGGGAGACAGAAGGAAGGTTACTGAGATTGCCATTTGGTTAGCTCAAATAAGGAAGACACAAAGAAAGGTTGCTTATTGCTGTTTGATTTTGCCCAGAAGCATGGGCCCCGACGCCGCCCTTAATCTCGAGGTCGCCGCGGTGGTCGCCGTGGCGGTGCTCATTGTCGCCGTTGCCGTCTTTGCCTGGGGCTCCTGCGCATGCGACGGCGACGCCGGCACCGCGGTGCGCGTCGACGTCGAGCGACTGGGCGACGGCACGCTCATGACGTACGAGCAGGCGGCCAAGAAGGCGTCGCTGCTGCCAACGCCGCCGTCGGAGGAGCAGCGCTGCGCCATTTGCCTGTCGAAGTACGCCAAGGCCGACGAGCTCGTGCGGGTGGTGCCGGCGTGCGGGCACTTCTTCCACGCGGAGTGCGGCGTCGACAGGTGGCTCCGGACGCGCCGGACGTGCCCGCTCTGCCGGGGCGGGCTGTGGCCGCCGCTGCCGAGGCTGCCACGGCCGGAATGCCCGCCACAAGCGAGCCGCGCCGCCGTGGCCGTCGCAGTAGTTTAGTCATGGTCCCCCTCTGATCATTTCGACGGCTGATTGTTAGGATTTGGACAGTACAGATAGAGATTCATTGCACAGCTGCACTTATTACAGGTGAAAATGGTGCAGCATTTTTTTGTTGTTTCTTCCGAGGAAATTCTGTATTGCCCTGTCGGTTGCGATGCAAATTTGTTGCATTGCATTATGCCAGTGGCCAATAGGTAATCAATTGATTTTGATATACCTGATGATGAACCATCGTACATAAGATGGGCAGGGGATGTTAAGGGGCAGATTAGAGCGCCATCACAGATGGGGAATTAGGTGATGTTAAGAGCCAGTCTAGACCAAGTTATTATTCACGTCTTCTGTAAACAAAGACCAATTTATTGGCTATCATCACTAACCCTAACCAGAAAACCGATCAGAACAACAGCATGACATCCATTTCTGAAACGGCAATGAAACACTACCCAGCCAGGCAGGCTACCTCTACGTTTTTCTATGGCGATCGTTGCAGGGAGCGTGAGAAGCGTCATGGCAGGGGAGAGGTCTGAACGCCACATGAGATTCATCCAGTGTCTGAGCGACAGCGTACCTCGGACAGCTCAACCGGAGCAGTGCAGGGAAGCCTCGTCGGGAACTGGACCATCAATTCATTTAGGACTGAATTGCTCGTTCAATTTCACAGTTTGGTGACATGGACCCACAGAGATCAGATCACACAAAAATTAACCCTTGGAACCCAATTCCCCAGAAGTAGAAGCAGCGGCGGCAATGGTGCGCCACTGGCTCCATTTGGATTTTGGGGTCAGTGATTTGTTCTTTGATTTGATTTGGTGGATAACAATAGAATTACACATGATAAATTATACTACATGGTGAAACAATCGAAGAATTTCCTTCCAGATCAAGCAGCCTCGGCTTGATTAAAGGACAAAAAAAAATTGCCACGCATACCATCTTGAGTCCTTTGAGCTAGCTGCAGAGGGGGCATGGCACGAGCCCGTTCTCGTTGCATCCGGGGCACGGCACGCGGCCGCCGGTGGCGCCGCCGTCATAGAGCCTATGACTGCCGCTGCACCCGCCGCACACCACGAACCTGGCGCCGCCGCAGGCCGCGCAGGGCAGCTCGCCCGCGGCTTGGCGGGCGGCGCGCCGGAGCACCGGCCGGAGCCGTGCCTGCTCGTGCAGCGCCACCACCTCGTCGGCGCCACCGATGTACTTCCCGTCCACGAACAGCCGCGGCGGCAACGAGGCGCCGGGGGGCAGCAGGCCCCGGAGCTCGTCCCGGTAGGGCGCGTGCATGGAGACGTCGCGCTCCAGGAAGGCAACGCGGAGGCCCTCCAGCAGGCGGCGCACGCGGGCGCAGTCCTCGAAGGTCTTGCGCACCCCGCGGAGCGACGTGGTGTACATCACCACCGCCCGCTCGCCGCCGGGCGGGCACCGGCTCTCGAAGCCCGCCAAGGGGTCTTCGACGCCGCTGTCCGATACGGCGGTGTCGCCGTCGTCGCGGCGCTTGGCCTCCTCGAGGGCGCGGGCGTATGCGTCGACGGCGCCGCGGAAGGCGGCGAGGAGGTCCGGATCGAAGAGGCTCGCCGAGCCGGGGTCCGGGCGGCGGTAGCAGGGGCCATCCCCCCCAGGACTCCCGCTCTCACGGCGGTTTTCCGAGCTCGCCTTCATCTTCTTGGCCTTCCGCGTGGTGACCTCCGGCGAAACATTCTCCTTATCTTCATCGCCGCCCCCGCCGCAATCGGAGACGGTGGGCAGCTCGGATGCAGCCGTCTCCTGCTGCTGCGCCTCCGCTTCTTCTGGTGACGGCGCGTGTTCTTGCGGCGGCGAGGGGGCGGCTTTGGGATTGGGGAGGAGGAGGCTGGATTGGGCGGCGGCATTGGGGAAGGACTGCAAGGTTCTGAGGATTCTTGATCTGAGCCCTCTCATCCTGCTCTCCTCTCCGATCTCTACTCCGCTGCCTGCCTCTGCGTGCAGTGCAGCAATTCGTTCTCGATTCTGTCTAGATAGTGGGGGAGGAGCCAAATGGATGCTTGCGCAATCTACATGTCAGTTGTTCTGTGCCAACAGGGAGTGGAGTGCTGTTGGGTCGCAACGGCTAGAAGCAAGCAAGGACTTCTTTTTGTCACTCATCGTTTTTGAAGTAAACAGAGGATGGGGATGGGAGCAACCAAGACGCACACCAAAAAAGAACACCAGGAGATCTACCACCTAAGCAAAAACCTCCAATTACGGGAGTTCTTCGCAGCTCGTCATTGCGGATTACACCGATTGGGACGCAACGGGGATTGACGGCCTCGTACATCATAGCAAACGAATGCTCATTCATAACCGAAACAAACATTTGCACGAGAGATTTATTAACTCAGATAATACGGGTAACCATTCCACAGCCGTTCACCCCGGAATTGCCAGATCGACTCTACCTGAAGGTGGACGGGACCCGAACTGCCACCTCATGGGCTTATTCATGGATACAACACCAGCAGAGTATCATGCCCTGTCCTCCTGAGATTAATGTGCACATGCTAATAAGTTGCATCACACAGCTAGTACATGTCTGCGCGAGGTGCTTGCCAGTGACCGAGGTGGCAAAGGCCAGCCTCCTGCCCTGCAGCACCACCACCATAAAGGGAAGGGTACAAGTAAACTACACGCGGAGGAACCTACTGTTACACAGCGTTGTCAGGTTAAACACCGCTTACAATTCTCAAAAGCAAATGCGAGATTTCATCCTAAACACACGGCGGCACGGTTTCGCTCCATCTGATAAGGCTTGAGATTCTCAGGTACACTTCACGGTGGAAACACCGGGTTGGATCTGCCCCTTGTTGTCGCAGTTCACCGGCGATTGTTCTTTGGGGGCGGCGTCCGCCTTGTCATCCTTGTGAGCGGCGCTGTCTGCTGGATTCTCGGCATCTTTCGCTGCCTCTGCTGTGGGGGCATCTGTTTTCGTTTCCGATGGAAGAGGTGCTGCAGAATTGGCCGCACCGCCATCGCCTTTCTTCTCCCCCTCTGAAGATGCTGAAGGCGGCACTGCATGTTCAGTTGCCTGAGCATTCTCAGTTTTCTCACCCTCTGGGTGAGCAACTTCAGATTCAGCTGGCTTTCCATCCCCTTTGTTCTCCGATACAGGAGCAGAAACATCATTAGGCAGCTCCGAGCCTTCTAGCTTGCCTTCACCTTCTTCAGTCTTCTCTGTAGCATCTGCGCTAGGGACCTCAGTCTTCTCTTCTTGAGCAGTTTCAGCATCTTTCATCTCCACATCAGTGCCTTCTGCATTCTCGCGATCTCCAGTTTCAGCGGCATCCACTACATCCTCCTGTTTCTCCTTTTTGCCCCTCTTAGAGCTTGATCTTTCCCGTTTGGGGGTCTTCTCGCCTTCTGGGCTCTCAATAGCCTTAACCTTTTCACTTATACGCGCAGACCGCCTGGGAGTATCACCTGCTTACAAGCCTTTTAGAGGGAGCAGCCAGACTTTGAATATTGACAGACCTACTTGTATTGAAAGAGAAACAAACAGAAGTAACCAAGGAAGGAGACGTGTCACCAGTTCCCCAGTCGAACTCCGAAGATGCAGGGCCTCCAGGGTGAGCTTTTAGGTATTGGCTCAACTGTCTCTTGCTCTTGATCTCCTCACCAGTTGGTGAGACAAAAACAGCCTCCACTTTTCCACCTCGAATGGGATTAAGCTGCAATTGCACAGGAATCGAAGAAGTTATTTTGGTAATGCGTATTTCATTATACTTAATACACGAAAATGCTATTCAAGGAATATCACTCTGGTGGGAAAAGAAGAATTACATTAAAACAGCAAACTTCTTGCTATTATCATTTCAAAGAATCAAAATGAAGTCTCCTTTCTGTACACGTGTATCAAGCACTTTCAGTTCGTTACAGCAGACAAACAACAAAAAAAAAGCATATGGGAATTTTTACATAGAACTTGTCGATGTTTAGCTCATAAAAGCCACTCAGCCACTCTCCGTATTTTTTCTATACAACCCAAACTCCTAATTTGACTGGCCCAACCCATTGTCATACTTGCTCATATAGTCATCACCAAAAGGAAACACTTTTATTCAGATTTTCAGACAAATGTAAATGATGAAAGCAAAGTTATCTAAAAATAACTTGGACAGAGAAACATCAGATGGACAACAACTTAGATTCAACAGAAACAAAGAAAATGATGAACTTTAGCGGGGCGCAGACATCAGCCCCTGCCCCAGGAATCTAATGATACCCTATGCGGTTTGGCAAAATCCACTGAAAAAATCCAGATGTGAAGTTGTCCCATGATTACACGCTGGGCGACATAGCATCATCCGAACTCTCAGTTGACCTTGTTTGTGTGTGTTCTCGATCAAAATGTGCGAAGCAATTTCAGTAGCTCCACAGTTTCCTATATCATGGGGTTTTACCCATACCCAAAAGCAAGCCCAAACAAGATATATTTAAGATACCAAAACAAGATATATTTTAAGAATTTGGGATCATTTGTGCCAGAAACAATGTAATTACACCACATGGCAACCATAACTAGATATGCCCAAAAAAGAATTATTCAACAGCAGCATGCGGAATATCCGAGAAGACTAGCCTATTACTCCTTCCAGTCACAAAAGTGTGACATTTAACAAATTTAGTAAAGTCAACTTAACAGGCAAGCTGCCCTAAAATGTTGAATTTAAGAAGTCCATTTTGACTTGTGGGAGATTCATATGCATACAGTCCAATAACAACATAAATAGACAAAAAGCTAATGCTCAATTGAAACTATAACCATGTAACTCATTTTTGCTTTCCTAAAATGATCATAATTCTAGTAATATTGCTCACACAAAACAAAACATCAGGAAGTGTACCAAAAGCATGGTCTCTTAGTTTCTTACTTTCGATCTAAATAAGTGGGCTCTTAGTCAATGACTATTAACAGGATTACGCTACAAATACTACTTAATGTCTAAATAAACATCTGAAGGAGAACCATGTCACAGGACAACTGACAGCAAGCGAACATTCAGAGCGACTATTTAGAAGAATATCATCAGTCCAAGAAAAGGTTGTGATTAAGAGTGTCAATATGGCCACAAACCAAATCTTACATCTCCATATCTAATTGTGAACTTACGAAGGACCCTGGTTCTTGTTGAGACTAGAGAGTGCTCAGACTAATAACAACGATTAAAGAAAGTTCAAGTAATATCTAGTCTTCAGCATGTGGATTAATTCCAGTGGAGCTATTAGTCAGCGTTTTCCAGTATTTCTTTAAACTGTCACCATCATTTGATAGAGACAAGTAGAAATATCTAATATCATCCCAAGAAAAAAATTAGCAATTTATACATACTGAAAACCCGACATCAACCGCCATGCTGACTTGTCACTTGTTTCTGATAGGGAAAAAATACTAAAAATGACCAGATGATGATGGGATGATGTCCACATACAATTACCAATTACTAGGGATGGATAAACAGCAATGGCATTCTATCATGCTGGCTGCTGTTTATCGTTCTATCACACATATTGGTAACAAAGCAATAGATCAACAATCATGCACATAATACTTATACCAAATCATGCACATAATACTTACACCATAATTTGCTCCTAGATTTGTCAAGAGAGCTCGACATCTTAAACAATATCTGTACAATATTTACCTTATAAATATTGATCTGCTAAAAATATCTCAACAAAATGAAAAGAATGAAATAACAAAGGTCTCAAGAAAATATGGACAAAAACTGAAAACCACCTAATATTTGCACCAATATTGACGCCATAAAGTTTTAAGGGTAGGGTAAAAAAAATAAGAACCCCCTAAGTAGACTGACAGAAAGAAAAGGTGAAGCAGAAGAAAGAATAACAAATATGAATGCAATAACATAATAACTAGCAAGAAAGCAAAGTACGATGAGCAGAAGAGTCATTTTCTGTTCACATCATCATAAGTATTAACCATAACTGCAAGTAATAGATAGGGGAAATTAGCTTATTTAGCAACCCAAAGATGGATTAGCTGGATTACATCGCAACCAAATTCAACTGGAAAATAACATCACAACCAAATTCAACTGGAAAATAACATCGCAAACAAGTTTATGATAAATAGGATTGTCAACCTTCCTATACATGGATGCTGGGATTATGAAGAATCCAAATGGCTTTATCTAATAGGTCAGAAAAATCTAATTATCTAATAGAAGCTTTGCTCTTCTAGTTGGAAAACCAGTTTTAACTCCAAAACATAGATCCTAGAGTAACATCTTTGAATGCTTGTGCACAGAATGAACTCTTAATATATTTGTGTTTGTGTCTTGTTGAGAAAAGTTGAGAAAAATGCAGTCTAGTCCATAGTGACAGCATGTATGACCTTAATTATACCATTTTATCATATATGTAATGCTTGGGGTCATAAGATTCTGAGACAAACAAATCAATAATAAATAAATGTCAAGAAAGGTTCTTAGATAAGGGAATAAGTGATGTATTACAATATAAAAGCAACATCCAAAAAAGGTAGAATTACACTGGTACTTCAACTGCATATACTGCAAGCACAAAAGCAGGTCAAAAGTGAAATGATAGGAAACTATGAACAAGATAATCAAGAATCTGAAAGTTGCTATTTCATGAAACAATAAATTCACATATCTGCAGGGTATGCATAAAGCACATGCCAAAAGATTCAAAGCTTCCACATATAGTACCACCATCACGTGATGATTTGATTCAAAAGCTTTCCTTTACAACGCACCCTTTCTCACATAAGTCCCCAAAGTGTAGCTTATGCACTGGCCCAGCTCCTAACAAAAAAACATCAAGTAGGTGCTACAGAACCAATCAAGCAGCAGATGAAAAAGGAAACACATAACGGATGGCCTCAGAAGCCACTGCCCAGTACTCACAAGGTGGATCATCCGTTGCATGCCATTCCATAAATTATTAAGAGTGAACATTTGATTCACATGCAATTTATAGTGTTTATTCATCAATAAAGAACTATCTTATCAGTTCATGTTAATAATGTGCATGTGAGGATGTCTAAAGCCCAGCATCAAAATTCGGAAGACATTCATTATTCTCAAGGAAAATTTGCACCATCTTGTTCCCCTTTGGGTTGTGTTGTGAATCTGTGCATCTCGAGAACTCTTCTTCACATCTTCACCACTGGAAGTTCTTTTGATCAAATAAATTTAAACCTTTGGATAAACTTGTGCAAAATTAATAATTCAAATTAAAGTAAGAAACGACGAGATTATCCTACCCAACTAAATTAACTAGGGATAAGATACCATTCATTAGGTGCAACAATCCGACTGCACAAGGCACGATGACATTGTGAAAAACAAACTGTTACATGCGCGGTTACTGCAGCATGTGCGCACTGTTCACGTGCTTACTGTAGCACTGCGTGTATTAGATATGGTTTGTTATTTAGGAATTTATATATTAGGTGTTTAGTATTATCTATTAGTTAGGCAAATTCTTATTAGATTGAATTGTTAGAGATAAGTTTTCTTATAGATTATTTCTTAGAAGTCAAATCGGGTTATTGCAATAAAAGGGCTAGGATGTATCTATTATCAATCAAACAATGAATAATGAACAAGTATTTCCAAGTCTCCAATTCCTAGTTCTGATCTCTCCCTAGACCTGCTACTCTAGATCCATTCCTTCCCCTAACCGGTGCCCTCCTTCACCTAGCGCCGTTCTACCTCAAATCGTTGACATCCGACCTCTCTCTGACGGATGTTTATCCCGTTATAAACTAAGGTTCATAACAATTGGTATCAGAGCAGTCGATCCATTCCCACGACTTCTGCTTACCATGAAGGCACTGTTGTTTTACATTGGTTGCCCTCATCGCCAGCAACTTCCTCAAGCAACACTAAGGCCCTCGCGTCTTCACCATCAATCGTCATCAACACACTGTTAATCTCCCACAGGAGGCATCTTAATTACTCGTCAGATTAGGTCTGCCAAGGGTTACAACCATGGCCACCATCATAGCTAGAGGACGAGCTGTCACCGAAGGAGGGAGAAGTTGTCACACGCGAATTACTGTCTGTGAACAGTATCCGCAGTACTGTAGCGGCTATGTATGACATGATTAGATGAATTAGAATAGAGATAAGAATAGTTCGTTTCCTTATTAGATGGGTTTACTACCATATAGATATATTTCATTTAGAGATAGGTTTTCTTATATATAGAGAGATTATTTCTTGAAGGTTAAGTTGAATTATCCCTATAAAAGGGCTAGCATATATTTATTATCAATCAAGCAATGAATAATGAAGTATTCCCAAGTCCCCAATTCCTAGCTTTGATCTCTCCCCTAGAACGACTACTCTAGATCTATTCCTTCCCCTAACCGGTGCACTCCTTCACTTAACGCCGTTCTACCTTAAGTTGTCGCCGTCCAACCTCCCTCCGACAGCTGTTTATCCCGTTATGAACTAATTTTCACAACACAAACTAATAAGTTGTGTCAATGAAGTAGTTGCATATACATTGTACCAATTTGCAACTTATGGATAACTACTTCACATCTCACTTCAAATATTACATTAGCATAATTTTGTTACATATAACGGAAGGAATCTAAGTAGAAAGAGATTTTGTCAACAAGGTGCTAAGATGTACCAGGGCTTTCAGGAGTTCTGGACCTCTTACTTCAACAGCTAGATATGATTCACAGAAGTTTGGAGAAGTTAAAATGAAGGAACTAGCAGAGGAGGTACCCTGCTAAAGCAGGAATTGTGGATGAAGGGACTCTGATAGTACACTTCTCCTTCCTCACCTCATTCTGTAATAGATCCAAACTCAGAGAAATCACAAGTTTTAACTATATCAGGCTAACACATGTACTACACATTAACACAAGTAAACTTAAATCAACGCAAAAAGGTGATTATAGAAAAAAAAAATGAGCTACATCAAGCTACGGAAGTTGCACAGGCAGAGCAGCAGGTCAAATCCATAGGAAGTGACAGGTTCCGATATTCTATTTAGATGCAAGTATGCAACTAATGTCCAAACGAGTTTATAATCTGGAACAGTTTATGTGTCTAGATCAATCTCTAGAATAGTGATCATACTCTTACCAGCAGAACACGAAAACATTAGCTTGCATCCAACCCAGCCCAAGCCCAATCATTAATAAAAACTGTCAAATCCAACATTACAACACAAACAATTTGGTGGAGCAGATCATGCTATGCAAAGTGAAAAATAAGCTCAGAAAACATACATTATAACCAAATCCACAGAATCACAACTTATGACCAAGGTTCCAAAACCATTGGTAATTGGCTGATTTACAAAAATCCCAGCTGTAGGTGGGATCAAGGATAGAAAACCCGGGACCAAGGAACTTCCCACCCGGCGGCCGGTAATGGTTACCAGACGGTTACCAGAAAATCAGTTGAAATTCAAATATCAAAATTTGAATTCAGGCTGTTTTCAAACCGGTAACCGGAATGATTACTGGAAAAATCAGAGAACCGCTAAAAACTGGAAAAACCAATAAAAAAACTTGCGATTGATGCATATTTAGGCCCCGCTGGGTTGGGCTGAAAAGCGGTGGCTTATGGCTGAAATTGCACTGTAGCGGCTGGAATTTCACTGTAGCCGAAGGTGGCTTATTTGTCGTAATTAAATTTAAAAAATTAAAAATAGAAAAAAATATGCTAGCTCATCACGGACAACGCAAACGAATACGGAAAAAGAACGGCAAAAAAGCTCAAAAAAAGCCAAAAATTCAAAAAAAGAAATTTATGGATAGTGAAAAATAAGCCAAAAGCTGAAACCGAAACGAGCGGGGGCCTTAGTAATACAACAAGTAATCTAACACAAAAAACCTAAACCAACCTAGAAAATGCATTATACAGTATGAAAATTCCGGCTGGTTTTCTTTTACCATTACCACCGGTTTTCCTAGTTACCAGCTGGTAAACGCCGGTTTTTCTATCCCTGGTTGGGATTTCAAGTACCAGTTTCCCAGAAATGCCAGGTTAACATGTTTGGTTCTAAATCATGAGTCATGACTGATTCATGGAGAGTGGCGTCTCTAGCAAGACATTTCATAAAGTTGTTGAATCGGAGAAAGTTGTTCTTTGCTCATTCAAAAGAGGGACATGATTGTGAATTGAAGTTCAAACGTCCCAATTCAGGTTCAGCTATAGCTTCGGTACAACTCATGGGTGTTCAGCATTGATTGTAAATCCGGTAAAAAAAATTTCACATGCAACACACATGGTGGAATTTTGGAACGTTCGTTCAAATCAGATTCTACACCCAATCATCGACCCCAAAAAGAAGAGTCGGAATCCAAAAGTTTTCCGAAAGCAAACCCAACACATACCAAGACACAAATTGAAAATGAATTGCAACAAAGAAGTGGGATATGATATTCCGCCCCCAAACTGCAATATGAAGCCCTAAACAGAGCTGAAACAAGCTCGGGAACCCTAAAAATCTGCGAATACCTACGCAAACTGCCCCGAGACGCACTATCATGCATCACGGTCACATCAAAGCTGCACAACCATCACTAGTTAAACAAATTGCGAACTTACGAAATCATTCCTGAAACCCCTCTAATACTAGCACGTATGATGTATCTAACCGAAACTAACCGCATGCCGCGAACTACGAACCCTAGTTAAGCTAAAAAACCTTAGGACCTAACGTGCAAAGCCCTAGACTCCGCGAACAACAAGAGCACCCCACGAACAGTAGGCCCCCTAATTCGATTGAGCTCCGAAACCCTAGAACCAGACGGCCCGACCCCGAACGCAGAGGCAAAATTCCCCTACAAACCAAGCCAGAGACCTTCGAATTCGACCTCGACAGCCTCCTCGCACCCCTCGCGAGCCCCACCAAACCGCGACCGGTGCGTGCAATCCGAGAGCACCAACAGGTAGAGGAGGAGGAGGTGCTAAACCTTCTTCATCCAGCCGGAGGGCGCCGGGAGCTCTGCCGCGGCGCCAGGCTCCCCCTCGACCACCTTCCTCTCCGGCGTCTCCTCCGCCGCCGCGTGTTCGCCGCCGGTGGCCATGCTGCTCTCGCTTCTCGCCGTCGGGTTTCGAGTTTTCGCTTCCCGCTCTCGCTGTCACAAAAGCTTGGGGGGTTCGCGAGAGAACTGTGCTGTGCGATTTGGGGAATGGATCGTAGCGGAGGTGGTGGGGACGGTAAAAGTAACGGTTTTCCTGGTAGCCCGTGCCCGTCGCTCCGCCACGCGGACGGCGTGAGCCGGCTGGGATTTAGCTGGGCGTGGTCTATGGACTCCTTCACGCTAGTACGTGGAGTCGTGCGACTCGCGTGGATCACGGACCGGGTGCAGGGACTGGTTCGCGGCCGACATAGGTAGCAAACGGCGGGACCGAGAAGGCGGCAGAAAACCGTATTGCATTCTGGATGGTTCTGGTCCGCTGTTACACCATACGCGGAAAGAGCACACCAGCACCCTGAGGGGCTCGCCGCACGCACCTCAAAGCACGTACCGAGGCAACGCTGTCTATGGATGACGTGTGGGGCAGAATACTTTTGGGCCCACGTGTCATAGTAGAGTCCTGTTTTGCGGCTCGTCGGTCCGGCTTTCGTTGCGCTGCCGCGTGGAGGGCCCGTCTCGTCGACGTCGGCACGTGGCTGACTCTGGTTTTTGGCCGAGTGCGCGCCCAGGTAGGTACGATCCTACCGGGGAGCTTAAAATTGGATCATTACCCGATTTATCATCATTTAGACATTCGGTAAACTCTTTTCGACTTACAAGTTATAATTTTTTTTACAAGAAGTTCTGAGTTTGCACGTGCATGATTGGATTTAAGTGCACGCATGCCACTTAAAACCATTGGATCGGAGCATGCTAATGATAGGATGTCTGGTGTATAGAGAGCTAGAAAAGTATGTATTATTTATCTTTATGTTACGTAGCACTAGCGTGGTGGTATGTTGATTACAGATAGAACCGATTAAAATAGCCCTCCACTTGACATACAATTACGGGAGATGGAATGTATGATGCACTAAATCAAGAAACGGAACAATATGTTTATAGCTTCCACTAGTAGTTCTCAAAGAAAAATCTAGACTTTATAGCTTGTAGCAAGTTGTAGAGTTTTTTTAGACAAATCATTTTCCTTTTACTACTTGTTTTGGTCAAATTTTTTGCAGGGCAGACAAGAAGCAAGTCGTGGTAGTATACTAAGCAGTTCAACTGGTCAACAAAAGCAAAAATTATACGGTAATAAGCATGTTGGCACGGTTAGAGTTTTTGTAGAATGTATGCTTGCTATGATGACAAAAGCAAGTAATATTACAGAAATATAAAAGTTAATTTGGCCGTCAAGAGCAAAACTAATAGTTTAGGGAGCATGTTACCTCATTATGAAAGCAAACTGTGATGCTTCCAAAAGCAATATACAAGAATAATCACACTTGCATCAACAAAAAGTAAGTTAGGATAGTATACTAGCTAGGCATTTTAATTTAGTCAATTAGAGCAAAACTGATACGATAATATGCAAATTAGCACGGTTAGGATTTTCCTGAAATAATTATGTATACTTGGTCTAATGGGAAAGCAAGTTATGTTATAGTGATAGGCAAACTGATTTGGTTAAGAGCAAAAACAATATGGGCTAGGAAGCATATTACATCATTTACAGAAAGCAAATTACAATTCATCGAAAAACAATATATGAGTCAAATGACACTTGCAACAAAATGGTATAAAAACGGGGATACTTTTATTGGGAGTGCAAAAATATCATGTAGTATGTAACTGTGTGATGAGGACATCACTTCTTCGGATACACACAACACTCCTCCACTTGACATTCAAGGACCAATCACTAGAGCTCGCGCCCGACAATTGAATTTACAAGTGAGCTCGTTCCTAAGTATTTCTTTTTTGTTCATTTGAGAATCGATTGCTACCTAATGATTTAATTATGATTAGAAACCATGGAGAGGACCTGGAAGTACTTGGAGAAGAGCTATGAGGCGCACAAGTCCAGCAAAGGCGGTCGAATCATGTTGGAGGCCCAACTCAAGCCGACTTCGAATCCAATTCGGAGTCCAGGACCAGGCCGCACTAAAACGGACGCCCAGATTGCATCCGGGCTCCATTTTAGACGTTCTACATATGGATGGAAAGCTGAGAAGGCGACCTTTCCAATGGCTCTGGTCCCATGTCAAAATTCCTTCTGAGTCAACGGAAATCGTCGAAATAAGTGGGCGTTCAGAATCTGTCAGGGTGCTGCGCCACCGTCTTTTGGGCCGTTCGGCTTTGTATCGTGTTGGAGCCCATTAGGGAGCGTCCAGGGGTTTTGCACGCCCCTCACTCCTCTATATCCAGCCGCCACCCCCACCATTAGGGTTTGGGTTTTACTTAGATTATTCTGTCTTTGAACAGTTTCGCCGTTCATCGGTTTGTGAGACTCCAACTTTCGAGTGCTAAATCAATACATCTGCAATTCAGTTGTCTTCTTCCTTGTTCTTGCTTGTGTTCTTCGATTCGCAGGCGAGGATTAGCCTTCTTGGCGAGGTCAACCGGGCTGCGCACGGTTGATAACCTGAGGAGACGTGGTGCTGCGATTGCGGGGTTCGGAACGTGTTGTTCGGAAGCCGGATCAAATTGTTTCGCGCCTCCACCAAATCGAACATATCCAAAACATGTTAGAAGATCGGGACCCTGTTCCTATCACTGTGAGAACTAGAGTTGTGGCCTGGTGAAAGCAAGAGAGGTGGCGCAGGGTGTGCGCAGAACACAATGAGAAAAAGCGTTTCTTGGGTGAGGGCGTGGTGCATAGATAGAAAAGGCAAGGTCTGAAAGCGCGTCTTTTTGCCGTCTAGCCATAAATGAGTGCACGTGCGCTAACCCTACAAAACACATGGCCGAACTAAGTCATGTCCTTTTTTAATAAATAAAGAGAGCATCTTTTCCTTTTTTGAAGTATCTTATTAGAATAGTTTTTTGAATCAACTTATCAACATTTAGTTCATTTGCACAAACGCTCACTTTAGAGATAAAAATTATCAACCGCAGCCATCATCCACAACCAAAAATAAGGTCCATTGTATCCGAGTTATTGGAAAATGTCAAATACAATAATAAAAAAGTCAATCTAGCTCTCGTTCATATATTTGATCCATACAAATATTAAGGGCTTGCTCCAAACGACCATAAGCCGTAGCTTTTTGTTTGCAAATGAACTATGGTGGCTGTTAACTTTTTTTAAGTCAAGAAAGAGAAAAATTGTAACACACCACTATATTTTTGGGATAATGCAAAGAAATAAAGAGGAAAAAAGCAAAATGCTAAAAAGCTAAAAAACCAAAATTAGGAAGCCTAGAAAATAGAAACCGAAGCCGTTTGAATTTTGAAATGGGGCCTAAGGCGTGTTTGGAACAAGTTGTTTTCGTTCCAAATTGTGAAGACTAGCCCTATACGCTCGAAAAGTTTTATACTAAGTGCCTGCGAAAAAGCAAGGCGTGTGACTCGTCTCCTCTCTTTCTCCCCGTCTCTAATCCTCGCTACACCAACACTGCAACCAAGTTTGTGACCATGAAATCCCCAGTCCTAGTGGCTAATGGTTATTTCATCTCTTCGCATCTAAAATGGACACCGCAACTAAGGGTATGTTTATGTTGACTTTTCTGCTTCTGATTTCTGCTTTTAGAAGCAAAAATCAATACAAAGACCCTAACTTCTATAAGTCTCTTTTATTCATGAGTCACTACTTTTCGCTTTTCACATGTTTGTAACATACTTTATATTTTATTATATCACAATTTCGTAAATCGTATGACAGTTCAAATGTTATAGTGTATGCACAATTTTTCTTACATAATGCACTACTATTTATCAGCTACTACTATTCATCAGCCGCTTCTATTAGTCACTACTATTCATTAGCCACAGTTAAAAGCCATCAATAAAAACCAATATAAATAGGACCTAAGTCCATGGCCATGGAATCCCTGGTTCTCGTGTGAGCATACACAGTGCGCTCGTATTTTGGACGAGAGAGTGTGTCTTGAAGGCTGCCTCCGAAGTCTAAATACTGCAAGAGAAATGGCAGCAGCCTCCAAGCTAGAGGGAGAAATGGTAGTAACCTGCAAAGTAGAGGCCGCCTCAGCCTCCAAGCTTGTTGGGGCCACTTGCTAGAGAGAGGGGTTAGGGAATAGAGACGAGAGAAATTGTTTTTGCTTTTTTAACTTCATTTATAGATTATACATTAAAGGTAATTGAAGGTGCTAAATATTGCAAAAAAAATTATGCTAGACTTGAAGATCACAGGTGGACCCTAGCTTAGAGGCTACATAGCCTCCGTACACCGTGGGTGGATGCCTAACTGTGATTTCTTCTCTTCATATCTAAAATAGACACTAGATCCACGTCATCATGGATAGTCTAAGGTGTCCATGATCCGGCTCACAACTCACAAGTTCTGGGATCTAGGACGTGAGCTGGACCCAACTACATCACTTCGTCTGTGAGGTGCTATCACTGAGGTGAGTGATATCGTATGTACTTCGTAACAATTTCTTTGTGTGCACAAACCATCGATTAATTGCATGTTAGTTCAACTTGTTAAAAAATCATATTTATTTGAAACGTGGTAAAAAAAGTACTTATTAGCTAGTCAAAACTCTCTTTTTTAGAGGGGGCTAAAGAATAATAAAGGGGTATTTTGTTTGAGGAACCACACAATTTGAGGAACGGAATGGAATGAGGAGGCTAGTGGCAGTGAACACTAGAGGAAGAATAGGGTATGCTCCAGTGACGAGCATGAGACAAGGGTTCTGAATTGTTAGTGAGGCAATAAGAGTGTTGTGATAGTGGTGGATAGGACTAAGATGGCGTGAGGTGTGTCAACAGCGATGGTCGTCCCTACGGCAGGAGGAGTTCACCGATGGTAGGTCCGGCGATGAAAAGGGGAAATCGAGATGTCAGGAGCACCAGGGTAGTAAGGAACATGATTGGCGATCATAAGTTGGCAACGGTGGTTCGAGTTAACCTTACGATTGTAGCCGTCACGGCGAGGTGAAGGGGCTAACCGACAGTGTGCAACATGACAATTGCAGCCAGGGGATGTGGCTCACCAGCTTCAAGATGTCAAGGTGATTGAGGTGACGTGCTTGGTGTGGCCCAAGATGACCTAGAGCGGCGAATTTCCTGGGGCCGTGTGGCATGAGTATGCTGGCATAGAAACACAATAGAGGTGAGCTTTGAAACACCTCAAAAATTTAAATTGGTTTTGAATTTTGGCTAATTCTGAAAACTTCCCAATTTGACAAGTCCCCTTGGAAAACCGCTTTCCTTTCACCTGTTTTCTCCATTGGTTAGCGCCTTCCTCCACTCCGCCATCTCCCTAGTGCCGCAGAGCCATCTGGCCACTCATCTCCGCCGTTGTTGCCAAGCCAAAACAACCATAGCGTTCACACCTCTCAGTACCCCCACCAGCGCAAACCACCCTTTTGACTAACTATCACCTCAGCATGAGATCAAAAAAAAAAAAAAAAACTATCACCTCAGCATTGCCTTCGCCTTGCATGATGCGCCCTTGACCGAGCACCACCACAATTTGGTACGCCGTGCGGCCGATGCGCGCCTGCGTCGTACTGCCTCCGTCGACCGTCAGCCCGCGCCACCGCGCCAGGGCTACAGGTGCACTGGCTATCTTGCTCATGGACGCCCTGGACTACACGTGATCACTGTTTTATCATCATCGTTTAGCAGTTAGTTGAAATCAAACCAGCAGATCACATCTGTACTTCTAATATGAACGTCTCCACGAGATGGATTGATTGGATTTGTTGATTTAAAAGTGTCGAACTAGGTTTCTAATCTTTCATGGAGATAGTTCAAATATATTGGCCAAAGCATTGACGCTAACTAAAAATTTTGTTAAGATAAAAAATTTCACGTACAAGTACGTAAGATAGTTCACTTGTACAGACTGGTCTGGGCTAGATTATGGCCCTCTTTTTTTCGACTTTAGTTTTTGACTTTTCTATCGTAAAATAATTTTTTTATACTAACCAACTTTAAAACGGAGTATTTTTTATTATAACAGATACTGTAGCGATTTTATCTATATCAGGCCAAACGGCGTGCGAGTTCCTCCTATTTTGCACTCTCTCTCACAACCTTTCTATTAGGTGTTACTATTTATCCATCGCAGCTCAAAAGAACAAACCTTACTATTGGCTAGCGAGTTCACATGTTAAGTGATAGCCACTTCATGTTTTTCTTAATAATGACTACTTGGTTTGATAGCTATTTTTTAAACAAAATCATCACTATATTAGTGATGGGGGAGTACTAAAAAGTCAGCAATGTTCACCAAGGAAGGATTCCCGCACGAGCTGCTTCGCCGTATAAACTAAGACCTATTTCGGGCTTGCTCTTTTTTATTTTAATTTATGATTTTTACTTACGACTTATAATTTTTAGACTATTTATCTGAGAGAATATATAATAATAAAATTTGTGTACGATTTTAACTGATATAAATAAACAAAAAGGCACTGATGGAATGCACAGCAACCTCTGAGTTTGCCAAATGGGTTGCTGACAATGCTCATCGACTGCGAGTAGAGCAAGATGACGTCTCAGAGGATGAAACAATTGAGAGCTCCTCAAACTCCTCAGAAGAAACCGCAGAGGAAGCTGATAAAGATCCTGGTCTGTTCAGGTGGTATTGAGCTTTGCGCTGACTAAACTATAGAGGAAGCTTACGCATGCTGCTGTCGTGCACGGTGTGTGAAAGTAGGAAAGGGCGATGAAAATAGTTTAGCATTAGGGTAGCAGTTTGTCTTTTGCACGATCGTTGCCACAGTTCATTCTGAATGGTGACTGTAGGCTCAGACATCTCAGTTCAACTAAGGTTAGGTTTAGCTGGTTAGAAATCATCTATGGATTGTTAGGATTTTAGAGTGAATCAGGCGGCTTAACCGATGTAAATTGAACCTAAGTCGATCCGTCAGAAACAATCGTGTTGGAAGTTGCTCATTAAGGGGCTGTTTGGTTGGTGGAACCAGGGCGTACGTGAACGGGATGGTTCAACATTTGGTGCTATCCCTCTATTTGGTGGTCTAGAACCGAGAGATACCATCCGGGCAAATATACCCTCTATAACCTGTATCACTTGGTTCGACAGATTCGGGGGAACCACGGCGTTCTATTCATGAGGCTCCAGTCATCCATATACACAAACAAACAGAGAAGAGGCGGTATTATGGTGCCTAGAATAGGCTTGCTGGTGGTGAGCGATGGCTAGAGAGTAGACGGTGAGTAGTAAAATGGATCGTTGGTAGGACAAGGAAGTAGGGGGTGGGTGTGTCGTGGCTAGATCGGCACCACGGCGAGCGGGCGGTGACATGGAGCTGGGGGCCGAACGGGGGCGATGGCAGACGATTAGAATGGGGAAGAAAGTGGAGAGAGCATGAGCTAGAAGGGAGCTTGGAGAAGGCTTACCAAGCAATCGTGGAGGTGGAGGAGCATCGGAGAAGGCCGACAGCGGAGGCTAGGGGCGACGTGAGTGAGCCCACGGTGGTGGCCGCCTTGGGTGGTCGGGAGCCTAGGCTAGCGGTTGGGGAAGCTTCGGGGCACCGAGGGAAAGCTCTGGGAGGAAGGAATTGAGCCGAGACGGAGCGGAGGAGATGGCGGCATTGGAGGCGGCGTCGACCAGACTTGAGGAAGCAGCCAATACGGTGAGCTCCGGGCATGAGACTACAATTAAATCGAAGGAGAGGAGGAGGACTTCCGGGAACATGCCGTGACGTGAACGGCTTCGAGAGTAAGTCACCGGTGCAGCTGGAACAACGTAGAGTGGCGACATCATCCATCGGCGGGCACCGAGGAGAGTGGGGCCGAGGTCACCACCGAGGAGAGCAGGCCGAGGTCGCCACTGAGGGGAGCGGGGTCACAGTCGCTATGGAAGGGAACTGAGGGAGCCGCCGATCGGAAGGGAGCCGAGGGAGCCATTGATTGGAAGGACTAGGAAGAACGATAAGGAAAAAAGAAAATAAAAGGAAGAGAAAAAAGACTATTCCATTTTATCCCATTCTCTTAACCAAACAAAATCTCAGACCATTTCATCCTCCCAACTAAACACCCTATTGGAACAATACAATTCCGTCCCATCCCAAAAAAGAACGATCCCATCCCATCCCACTTGGTTCCACCAACCATATGCCCCGTCGCTTGGAAGGGACTTCTCTGGGGTATGTCCCCATTCGCCTCTGTGGGGACTGGCTTGGATATTGTACGCGTGGCGCATAATCCCCCTCCCTCCCTCCATGTGGCCTGCCTTGATGAAGCCGACTCGTCCGCTCGTATGCAAACCAAAAGAAGAATGCGTATACAAACCTGAGTCCTTTGTGATTTTTACATCGTGGTGGTTGCATCACCGCAGTTGTCGGTCGCGGCGCAGCTAATGCGGGTGACGATGACGTAGCGATTTCTGTTGTACTACTTCATATCGTAGCACCCGTCATCATCATTGTACAACACGCATAGTGTTTGTGGTGGCCTCCAGCGCGTAGCAGATGAGGTGGCACTCGTCTTAGTAGACGGGGCACCATCTCATCAGAATCGCTCAGCTGTGGTTTTGCCTATTTATAATTTTATTCTTGTTGAAGATTCTACTACTAATAATATGTATGATAGTATAACTAAATTCTAATTAATTTAAATTATTAGATTGTAGAGATTGAATGGCTCATATTCATTATAAGGTACCATAAAAAAGCTCTACTAATATTATAGCAATTCCAGCTGAATTGTCTTGGTCGCAATATTCTAATTCATATTCCGGAACGACCCTATCTTCATGGAATTAACAAATATTTAGTGTTAAAATAAGCTAAGTATATTTAACCAAGGAAAAATAGCACGGGCGCGTCACTAACAAAGTATACCCGGGTTTCATGCAGCAGTCGAACGTTGGGTGTCATTTTCCACTAATTGAGTAGCAGATTTTTACTACTGGTAAACTCAGGAGCAATGTCAGCATCAGAATTGGGAAGAACTCACACGCTGCCGAGGGAAGGGAAGTTCCGAGAGCCAATAATTGAAGGGCCACTTGGCCGTCCACGGAGTGAGGATTTTTTTGTCTGCAGCCACAGCCAGACGATGAAACGGCCTAGTACCGGTACGGTAAGACAGCAACAGGTGAGACTGTACACAAATTACGTGTTAATACTGAGCCATGCCTTATACCTCCCACAGCACATGATAACATGAGAGACGTTCCATTGTTGAATCATTCCTTCTTAGACAACAATATTGACCACTGTGAATCTGTTCTTCGAGTGATCAACACCGTGAACCATAATATGATAAATTAAGCTCCGAAGGAATGTGTTGACACTTAATTGAAAAGTGCCCATATACTTAGACATGATAAAAAAAAGTAGGAAAAATCCAGATATGGTAACTGTCCTTGCAAGTTAGTCTGATTCCGCTTTTGTATTAGAAACTGGATATTTTACCCCCTCTACTTTTTAAAATAGATTAATTTTAACCTTGAGGTTGGTTTTCTAAACGGTTTTGCCATGGTGGCACTGATATAATGTGGTTTGGCCACGTCGTATGGGTGACTCAGCAAAGGAATTAAAAAAAGGTTATATCTCCTCTCTCTCTCTCCCTCCCTCTTCGGTCTTCTTCCTCCTCTTCCTTCCTCCTTTGGCCATGCCTCCTCTCTATGGCTGACGCCAAGGACCACAACGTGTTCTCTCGCTCTTATCTTTCCCCGCATCTCGCTCACCTTCTCCCCCTAAGGTTGCAAGGAATTTGGTTGCATCCCTGATCTTCCCCAACCCAGGCTGAGTGTGTCGTCGCTCAAAACTGACCGTCTCGGGTGAGCTCCTCCCTTGGTTTCTTTAAGCATCAAGCCTACCTCGACGGCCTCTTCCTCTTGCTCCCATTCACTCTCTCTGTCTCGCCACATGGAAGCCGGAGCACCTTGTCGCCCTTGGATCCGACTCGGAGCGCACCCACCTTCGTCGTCACGGCTGTTGTCTTTCCCTACGTTGACTCTGAATAAAACCTCCCATTCCCACGTGTCTCTCTATGAAGTAAACTGCATAGGCTAGCCAATTGGATGCACAGACCTCTGTAGCTCTGCCGCCTCGTAGAGCTTTATCACGCCACCATAGGTCACCGTGGATAGAGTAGCACACAACACCATCTTGGGCAAGGATAGAACAATTAGGTCTACATTGTTGAATACATGTTAAATCCGCATTCAATCTTGAGGTTTTGTTACGATTTTCGCGCTTGCCGCCATGGTTAATAGCGTCACTGCCACTCAACTCGCTGCTACTCTAAGCCACTTGATCTATTCCCAAGCACTGCTACCCTCGTCATCGTCGCGTTCGTCACCGAACCCACCTGTTAGGCCCCATAGCTCCTAAAACAACCCGCTACTAGTCATAATGGCTCGGATGACACATCATCTCTTCTATTGAGTTAGAAGCCACATCACCGCAAAACCACTATCAAGAGCCGCAGGGAGATTTGATATTGTACTGTAAGTACAGGGGTTACATATTCGATTTTATAGTACAAAGACTGAATCAGATCAATATGAAAGTATAGGTATACGCTGTCTTGTTTTGTTGAATTCAAATACGAATTACATAAATGAGACAACATTTTGGATGGATAAAATAAAACTATATTCAAGTCTATATTCTTTTTGGTGAAATCAAAATACGAATTCAAGTGGAGGACAAACCACTATTCAGATGAGAAAACGTGACTTTCTAAAGCATAAAATTGTAGTCGCTCCTACGTATTCGTTTATTTCACCTTAATTTTCTAGGCCACAAATTTAAAGCCCTTTTGTACTGTGTTCTGTAATTATAAATAAAACCAAGAATCTCGGTTACCAGTTGAAGGTTACCAGTTGAATGAGGCAATCGAATCTCAGGGTGGCTTTGGTTGGACTTTTGGGAGCTACTTTTACTTCTAAAAGTCAAAAGTCAACCAAAGGGGTGGAAACCAGAAGTTGCTTTTTCAGAAACAGTTACTTTTGGGTAGTACAGTTTTGAAAGCACCTTGGACCCTGCTTTTGGCTTTTGGCTTTCTGCTTTTTAAAATGGTGAAAATAGAGAGCTGTTTCACAGCTGTTTCAAGGAAAATAGAGATAGGAGGTAAGTTTTATACTTGTTTGAACTAAATAGTTTACAGCTTTTCCATAGCCCACAATCTACAGCAGTTTTTCCACAGCTCACAGTTCACAGCAACTTTTTCAGAAACCACAGCTCAACCAAACACACCCTCAATCATTGTATAGGAATGCTTTCGGAGTTTTTAACTCGCGAAAATGCAATGGTAAAAGTGAAAATGCAATGGTAAAAGTAAAACCTCCACGTGGATCACTCTAAAAACTCTTTCCTTCCGAGACAGATATACCAACAAAGGAGAGGAGAGAGCACGCGAAAGCGCGAGCCAAGAAAGCTAGAGAGAACGGCGAAGCTATCGAGCTCTCTCCATCTATAGTCCCCTCGCTCTCCCCGTCCAATCTCCGTGTAATCGGCGGAACTCGATGCCCTTATCCTTTCTCTGTTCGAATCCCTAGAGGAAGCCTGGTTCTTTTCTGGCTTGATTACTTGGTTCTCGGCAATCTTGATGGCATTGGAGGGCGGAAGCAGCGGCGGCGGGATTGGCGGGCGCAGGGGATGGGAAGGCGGGTTCCGGAGCCTGATGCGGCGGAAGCAGGTGGACTCCGATCGGGTCCGCGCCGAGGAACACCACCAGCTCGCCAAGGAGCTCAACGTCCCGGAGTTGGTCGCGATCGGTGCGGCTTCTTCTTCTTTTATGCCCACGTTCCTGTGAATTCCTGCTTCTTTGTTTTTCTAATGGAAAGGTGTAGACGTTTCTTTGTGTGGTTTTGGGGGCTTTTTTTATCTGAGCAAGTTTAGCGATATCTTGTGAGGATGCAAGCTCTGGAAAAGTGGAAGTAGGTTTATGGTGAATTGTTGGTAAATTTTGCGGTTTAGGATTAATGGAGCTGCTAGATGTAGAGAATTTCGTTTAGTTGTTTAGTGTGGTTTACATTTTTGAAAGGTTCCGTTTGGGATTGACCTTTTTAAAAAGCTTGAGAATTCAGCTGGCAAATTTTGATTTGTTCTTCCTTTCAAAACAACAACGATGGAATGAAATATTTCGTCATGGTAGTCAAAGCACTAGCATAATATAACATAATATACTATTGGTACTCTGTTTTTTCTTTTGAAAAAAGTAGTCTCTTTTGAAAAAAGTAGTCTTTATATTGCTTTTTGGATGCTTACATTAGTTTGAGACAGAAGTTCAGAAGTGTGTCAAGTGGACTTGCGTGCGTGGCATTAATCTATTTTTGGTGGTTGCTTTGCCTCTTCTTGTCTAGTACTCCAGTTGTTTATAGTTAAGTCGGTCTTGGTTGGCCACTCAAAGGTGGGTCTCAGGATCCTCCACTCTGCTATGCTTTCCTGTGCGGTAAATTAGTCTAGTTCATAAGATTGATGTAAAATGAATTATCTCACTTCCACCTAGGTGTAGTGGAATATCTACTTGTATGCTCATTGAACTTTGTTTTAAAGTTTAAAAGATGATTCCCGTGAGACAAATTAGATCCTAGAACTAATAAAGTTTTTTTTCCAGTTCATGGAGTGCTTACGTGGATTGTGTATGATATATGAATTGTTGTTAATGAACCCCTGTATTATCTACCAGGGGTAGGTTCGACTATTGGAGCTGGAGTATATGTTCTTGTGGGAACAGTTGCTAGGGAGCGCGCTGGTCCAGCATTGACAATTTCGTTTCTGATAGCTGGAATAGCTGCTGCACTTTCAGCATTCTGTTATGCCGAGCTTGCTAGTCGTTGCCCCTCTGCTGGAAGTGCCTACCATTATTCATACATCTGCGTTGGAGAAGGGTAAATTACTGACCCCATAACAGGGTGTGCATTCTTCATAGAAGAATTAGCGACTTAAGATCCTACAAACAAATGGCTAGAATGTTCTCACATGGTTCACACGTTTTATTTATCTAGTGTTGCCTGGTTGATTGGTTGGGCTTTAGTGCTGGAATATACTATTGGTGGATCTGCTGTTGCCCGTGGCATATCCCCCAATTTAGTAAGTGCGGTTTCTCTTTCATCCAGCTTGTTCTGTGGCATTTGATTAATTCATGAACTATAGCTCTCCCATATTCGTATTTTTATAAATTTCATTAATATTTTCAGGCCTTGTTTTTTGGAGGGCCAGATAGTCTGCCGTGGATTTTAGCATGCCATCAGCTTCCATGGTTTGATGTCATTGTTGATCCTTGTGCTGCCGCTCTTGTGTTTGGTGTCACTGTTTTATTATGCATGGGGATAAAAGAGGTTGCTACTTTGGTCAATTCATAAGTACTTATCCCCCCTCCCCCCAAAATATAGGACCATTACTGATTGTTCTATTTGAATTTGTTGCAGAGTTCATCTGTACAAGGGCTTGTAACAGTTCTGAATGCTTGTGTGATGCTATTTGTTATTGTAGCTGGTAGTTATATTGGCTTCCAGATAGGATGGGTCGGCTATAAGGTTACTGATGGGTAATGTACCCTAAAAACATTTGGTGTGTTGTATTTTGCAGATTGATTACTTGTGCACTTATGCATCTGAACTTTTCAGATATTTCCCATATGGACTAAATGGAACGCTTGCTGGATCAGCAACCGTTTTCTTTGCATACATAGGCTTCGATATAGTTGCTAGCACTGCTGAGGAGGTAAGGAAGGTCCTAATTGCCAAGTTCATCCACTTCCTGTACGGAGTTGTTCATTTTTCCCCCTTGTTGGCCCTTGCAGGTGAAGAATCCACAACGAGATCTACCATTGGGAATAGGAGCTGCATTGTCTATTTGTTGTTTCTTGTACATGATGGTTTCTGTTGTTATTGTTGGCCTGGTACCATATTTCGCTATGGACCCGGATACACCTATTTCATCTGCCTTTGCAAAACATGGAATGCAGTGGGCAACGTAAGGACTCACTCTCCTTTTGTTTATCCCCTTATCTATGATGGCCTTGTGGCATGCTTCCAATGAGTCAGTCACCGAGTTATTTTATTTTAGGTATGTTGTGACAAGTGGTGCTGTTCTTGCGCTTTGTTCAACCTTGATGGGCTCACTTCTTCCACAGGTTTACAAACATCAAACATATCACTTGATATGTGACTGAAACTCGTGATGAGCCCTAGTGGATTTAGCAGTTTACCCTATATAATTAAAACTAGACACACTTGGTCCATATGGAACTGTCAGTCTAATGTAGTTAATTATTCCGCAATACATAAGTGAACCTAACCTTATGACTGGCCAAAGCTGAATACTCTTTAATCCTTACTTCAAAACTGATTGTTTTTTAATTTACGGTCTGAATTCTAAATCTGAACCAAATGATCCAAATATTGATTAATGTGGTTGGTCCCTAATTCTTGCAATTTGGCCAATCAATTCCTCTCCAACCATTCCTAACAGACTTGAAGATGCGCCATGCATGTCACATCAGCAATAGAAAGGTGTTGAAGCATTGTGGCACACAGATCAGCAGTTAGACTGATGACATGGCTTGCCATGTCAGTACTTTGGGCGCCCGGGGGGGGGGGTTCTTTTCGGTTACGGTTTATGGTTGTTGGCCCTAGCGTGAACGTTTATGTGAATGAATCGAATGCCGATAAGCTGATAAGCCGCTTCAAAAGTACTGTCTTAATAAGCCGCTTCGAAACAGCGGTAGAAAAGACATCCCGTTTGTTTGTTTGAGAGAAGGCATAAGCCGAAAAGAAGGGGGCCATTATCTCTGATAGCTCTCTGCCTCTCCCTGCCCCCCAAAATGCTCCTGCAACCACACATACACACCCTGTCCTTTCTCCTTGGGGGTTTTACATGAAATTAGGAATGTAGAGATGCATTATCTTGTATTGCCATATATCTTAAGATTTGAGTTGTTTCTGGCAGCCTAGAATACTGATGGCCATGGCACGAGACGGTCTGTTGCCATCTTTCTTCTCTGATGTTAACAAGCGGACACAAGTTCCTGTCAAGAGCACAATTGTGACTGGCATCTGTGCAGCTGCTCTGGCCTTTTTCATGGATGTTTCCCAGTTGGCAGGAATGGTAAGGAATCAGCTGGCTGTTATCGTTTGGATATTTTGATGGTCTTTTACCCAAAACGTAAGACGCGCGTTCTGCAAGACTATGCATGCATGTAAGTAGTACAATGGTTGTAACCTGGAGAGAGAATTAAATGCTTGTCTGCTGCAGGTCAGTGTAGGCACACTCCTTGCATTCACCATAGTTGCTGTCTCGATCTTGATACTCAGATATGTTCCTCCGGATGAGGTCTCATTGCCATCATCTCTGCGAGAATCATTACGTTTGAACCAAGAATATGATGAGGAAAAGGCTAGGGATTCTCTTGGAGATGAGAGCTACAACACATCTCAAATAAATGATGTGATTGTGGTAGAATCAATAAAGGACCCTCTTATGGAGAAGAAAAAATATACAGGTTGTGTGCACAGAATTGCTTTCATATTAAATTCAGTTGTTCCATTTTCCCCATAACTGGTGCATTTTACTTCAGCAAGCTAAAAAGTGGAACTTTTCCTGATAATTCTTCAGGCAAGATGGATGAGATGAAGCGTCGAAAGATGGCCGCTTTCAGCATAGGATCTGTTTGTGTAGGCGTTCTGGTTCTCACATCTTCAGCCTCTGCCACATGGCTGCGTTTGTTAGTATCAATACGATGCATAAAGCTGTGTGAAAGGATAGTTGGATTCCTTATCAAGGCCAGTTTTATCATATCTTGTTCTAACAACTCTCTGTCTATTTCCCATGTCAGTCTTCCTATATGTATTGGCTGCATCGTTGGTGGTGTGCTCCTTCTAGCTGGTCTTGGCGTGCTCGTCTGGATCGACCAAGATGATGGCAGGCACTCTTTTGGTCACTCCGGAGGTACATAACACTGCCCCCTTTTTTGTTTCACTATTTTATTTTGGTCACTCCGGAGGTACATAACACTGCCCCCTTTTTTGTTTTTCTTGGAGAGGATAGCACTGCTTGATTCTTCCAGTGTGTTCAGGCTAAATTGTACCTTGCTGTTGTCTTTCCTGCAGGATTCACGTGCCCTTTTGTTCCTCTGCTGCCAGTTGTGTGTATCCTCATAAATACATATCTGTTGATAAACCTGGGGTTAGTATCTGATCCAAATGATCCACTTTTAAGCATATCTCTAGATGGCTTGTCTCTTATTTTTTTGCTATTTCATCCGAAACCTTCATTTGCCTTGTGTTCTTCAGCGGCGGCACATGGATGAGAGTCGGCATATGGCTGCTGATGGGTGTTTTCGTGTACATTTTCTACGGGCGAACCCACAGCTCCCTAACAGATGTCGTCTACGTCCCTGTAGCGCAGGCCGATGAGATATACAGGAGTTCATCTGGATATGTGTCCTAGACAGAGAGAAATGTTGCAGTAAAAAGAGTAAAAACAGCATGGTAAGTTTCTGCTTGTACGCTGAGGGTTCAGGGACCTACCGCTTGTCAATATGTACACTAGGGCTGACACCGAGTCAGGTTAGGCACACTGCTTTGCCAAAAAACAATAGTCATTTTCCATAACAAGTTGATGCTTTGGTTGTCTTACAGTTTCTTGACATGTACACTACTGGACACTGGTAGACGCTTGGCAATTGGACTTCCTTTCCAATTTGGATATGTACGTAGCAACTCGGTGTGTATTGTTGTATGCAACTATGTACAGCAACTCTTCTGCGTCCCTCTCTCCCCTCCTTACTCAAGACCCATACGCCAACATAGGATACTGCATTGCAGCTCTCCCTCTTCCCTTTATAAATCAATAAACTGCAGCCTCCACCACCTAGCCACTCACTCCTCGTGTACCATAAACCCTAATCGCCACCGCCGCTAAGGAGTGCCTTGCCTTGCCTTACTCGCCCTCCCCCTCCTCTCAGTTGCCGGCACCTCAGCCTGGTGGCCCGGCGGAAGCTCCGGTGTGCAGCCCAGAGCTTTCCCCCACAGAGGTGGTCATCTACTGCACGATGTGCAAGCCAACGGCGCGATGCTGCATGGCGCTGGTGGCTTCTGTCCACACCGGCTCGGGCGGCGTCTCATGCCTCTGCCTACTGGCTAGGGATAGACGGATAGCCAGCGGTGAACGCCACAGACTTGCTCTTGGTATACATCTCGTGCGGAGGGATACCCACTGGAGGCGTATCTACCAGTTGGCTACCAAGGTCCGAACGCACATTCTTAACTAGTGATGTTGAATTTTTGTGCTGTTCTTAGTTGAGTTCTAGCCTGTTTGGTGGTGTTTTTAGTTTTGAAATAACCTAAAGTTCTATCTTTTTTTGAGATTATTCTTGTTTCAACCTGATTTCTGGAGCCCTTAGTGCGTTTTGAATAAGAGTTCGTGGTCTTGAGTATGTCGAACGAATTATTGAGACTTCTCATCCGGATTATAGGTTCTCCACCTCCGCCACCCGTCGCCCTGCCTCCCGCACTTGCAACTCGTCGTCGTGGCGACCCCTCAGAAAAACAAACATTGCTAAGAGGTCAGGTCGATAACACCAAGCAATTGTCATGATATCTATATTCAAGAGGTTATGCAGGAATTCCGGTGCTCGGCTCGGCGCAGCAGTTGCCGTGCAGATAGCTGGGTTTGCCTTTGTCTGACAGACGTCTAAAGCGTTCGGCCTACTAGCCCCTGCTTGATACACACGCACCAAAAAAAAAAGAACGGCTGGACTGCTTGTAGCATATCTCCACAGGAGGTCGCATTGTGCTTGACTGCTTGTGAAGTCCGTGCTATCTGCGACGCCAATACACCACCTGCTTGCGTGGCAGCCGCCGAAGCAACTTGACAAAGCTCGTCGAGCCTTCTTATGGACCGGTGGCGATGTTGCAACGGGTGGCAAATGCTTAGGGAACGGGGGACCTGCGGAAGTCCACGCGAGTGTGTCTAGGCGGCAGAGGGCCAAAACAGGGGTGGGTTCCATATTAGAGGGAGGGGACGACGTTGTTTACTACCATAGCACATTCTTCTAAATTGGCCCCTTTGTTAGTTTCAACATACTAATTTTTGCAAAGAAAATTACGCTCATGTTTAATTCCGATGATATCAATAACCTATATGATATGTTTGACAGTCGTAGAGCTACATTTAAGTAAATAGATGTATATTTTCTCTTGTATTGAGCAAACAAGTCTTATCTGCTTGGCCCTCCTCGTGCTTAATTCCTGGCTCCGCCACTGCCTGCTCCTCGTGCTCAATTCTTAGCTCCGCCACTGCTGCTGCGTGTGGTATGGTCCAGAGGACTTGATGACTGCCTTGGGAGCTCGCAAGGGAGAGGCGGGTTGTGCTGGGGGCTTTTCTTTTTGGCGTATTTCAGCCTCCTCCCGTTGGGAGATCACCGCAAATGAAGCGTTCAGTGTGATTCCACCCGCCTCCATCTCTCCCATTTCCTCGCAATCGGGCGGCTTAACGAGATTGCACCGCATGTGTCGCCTACGTCCTTCATTTAAATTTATGTGCTCAAGTGAAAAAAAATCGCAAAATAAACAGACTCAATCCTTTTTTTTTTTTGGAAAACTGAATCTAATTTCAGCATATGTTCAGATAGGGTGTAGGGTACTACGACAAGGAACGCACAGGAGAGCTCTAAATTCACCCACAAGGTTACAACTGGGCAATTTTGTAAGACTTGAGTTCCATATTCCAACAATTCCACTCGTCGAACTACAACATTCACAATGATCAAAATGCTTTGAATAGCCCTACAGTCATGGCGCCCTAGTTTGTTTGTACTGATAATTCATCCTCGAGGTAGTTGTACTCAAACGTAAAGTCGTTCTTGATTCTTTGGCACCTGCAATCAGTATTAACGGGTTAGAAGAACAAGAGCACCATCAGCAGTACTATCCTTAGCCCAACTAAAATACAGAGAACTCAACTTGGAAACACTGTGATGCCACTGCCCCAAAACTGATATATTTGGAGTAAGAAGCCAACGTACCATCCTGAGCCATCCTCTGTGAGATGGAAATCGAAGTACACATAGGATCCCCTCTCGTACTCGTCTGTCGTAACTTGTGGCTCCACATGCCGTTGGAACCAAGTATTGTACTTCCTGTGAAATCTCCATGACTGCTTTTTTAGTTCTCTAGCAGCCAAGTATTGTTGGTATGTGTTCTACCCCAAAAAAAAAAAAAGAGGGGAAAGAACAATGTCAGGAGCAAGAACAAACAGTTCATAACTCGTTAAAAGTTGGCAGTTAGTGACAGGCAAACAAATAGACAGTTGGAAATAAGTATGAAAACTGACCTGTTGATAGTAGAATGCAAAGAACAACATATCCGTAGCTAATGAATCGCCACCAATTCTTTCCCAAAAAGCAGGATTTGATACAATTGGTGCCTGAATTTGCGGGTAACTGGCAGGGGTGACTGCAGGGTGCCTCTGAAAATAAAGGGAGATTAAAAAAAGCTAGAACACTACACTAAAACGCTTGGTGCATACACAAACGTACTGCAATAATCATACTGGAATATAATTTTTCACACGCTCAGAGTCCTTAGGCTGTGGAAGCCTGTGGTATGCAGCTTCGAGCATTTGCAAATTATAAAGCTGATCATGACCAGAACTTGCTGAAGTGCCACTGAGGTTATCGCCAATTGCACCAAGATCAGATACACTCCTCCGTCCAATAACACCGACAACAGATGATGACATGCCAGGTTGCAAAGGCTGCCCAGGTGATAGATCAGTGTCTCTAGATAGCTGAGTGCCTTCTGCTATGGATGCTGAAGGATTCTGTGAAAACCAAACCAGAAAAATCAGTGTTCAAATATTATAGAAACTAAGCACAAAGAAAAGCAAGATACGTTCTGTCCAGAATATAAAACATTACTACCCAAAATGGTTACTATGTATTGAGAGGCAAAACAATTGTATACTATGTGTTGGTTTGAATTTTCTGTTGAGGGTACAGAAGGCTGAGTTCCAGGTGCTTGCACACGTCAATAGAAATACGGTGTCATATAGTCCAATACTATTAACAAAACTGCTTGGTACACTGTAGAACAGAGAAAAGATATGCAACATAGAACTAATGTAATAAGTAACCACAAATTAGCTTCCCAGGAAGTACCCGCCAAGTAGCATCCGAATAGGCTGAAGTGAACGAGTGGAACGTGGAAAGAAGAGACGGAGAGATAGTCCACGAAGGTATCGCAGAACTCGAACAAGGTGGTGTAGTGGACACAGTGGGAGCCGAAACAAACCGACTCGAATATGAACTGGATAAGTGATATCCGAACGAGTAATGTGAAGGTAGACAAGACTCCCAACAAGATAACGATAGCGAGTCGGATCGAGAAAGAAGCTCGCCATCGAGAGTCGGAGATGAACATTGAGCTCCATGGGAGTCTCAACGATCTGTTGATCGATGAGAGGCGCGATCAAGAAGATCATGAATGTATTTCTCTTGGGACATAAAGAAACCATCCGGAGTGGAAGTAACCTCAATCCCAAGGAAGTAACAAAGAGGACCAAGATCCGGCATAAGGCGCTCACTAAGACGAGCCTTGACAAAGGCAATGTACTCAGAATCATCTCTGTAATGATCATATCATCAACATACGAAGAAGAAGAGTCCGACCACGAGGCGAAGTGTGAACAAAGAGCGCAGGATCATGATCACTAGGTGAAAAGCCGCGATAGTGACCACAGAGGAGAGCGCTCAAACCAAGCACGAGGGGCTTGCTTAAGGCCATAGAGAGAGCGACGAAGGCGACAGACCATGCCCTCAGGAACAGAATACCCAGGTGGCGGATGCATGTAGACCTCCTCACGCAACTCGCCATTAAGAAAGACATTCTTGACATCAAGCTGAGAAACAGACCAGTGGCGAACAGACGCCACCGAAAGAAGAGTGCGAACAGTGGTCATGTGGGCCACAGGAGCAAAAGTCTCGTCGTAGTCAACACCATGCTCTGCTGAAATACAAGCAACAAGACGCGCTTTATAGCGCTCAAGAGAGCTATCGAGCGAGTCTTAATCTTATAGACCCACTTACACGTGATGGGATGAGAATGAGATGGAAAAGGAACAAGATCCCAAGTACCAAGATGCGCTCGAGGCAGCAATCTCTCGGCCATGGCAAGCGCCACTCGGGATGAGTATGACATCCCGTAGGAGACAAGCTCACGAGTAGTCTGTGCCGGCAAAGGCAAAACAGGCGGAAGCCGATCGATCGCGATCGCGAGAGCGTAGCGAGGAGAAGATGACCCATTAGGGAAGATGGGGCATCGAAGAAGATGGAACATCGTGGAGAAGATGGCTCATCTAGAAGATCCTCAATGGGGAAAAGGTATCAGAGTGGGAGGAGCACGGGAGTCGAGGAGACGACACAGACAGCGACAACGCGTGGAGAGGCCACGGGGAATATGTGGAGACTCGTGAGGGGCAAGGTGGACGAGGCAAAGCAGATATAGGTGTATCCGGAAAGGTCAAGAAAGACAGAGACTCCACGAGAGGAAGCCAAGCAGAGGCGGGACGTGGGTAGAATGGACGAGACTCGTCGAAAGTCACATCCCGAGAAACCCGTGATCCGACGACCATCAGGATCCCAAAGACCGATAGCCCTTGTGCTCGCATCAGATCCCGAAAGACACACTCAACAGATCGGCGGTCGGTTTGAGTGCGTTCTCGGCGAGAAGAACGTAGCAAACGCAGCCAAACAGATGGAGGCGAGTAGTCGAAGACGACCACGAGACGCCAACAGGATCGCACCAAGAGCGAAGAGGTGGATGTTTACGAGATAGGTGGCGGTGAAACAAACCTCGCCCAAAGTGAGGTGGAATAGAGACGGCGATCATCGAGCACGGCGGTCTCAAGGAGGTGACGATGCTTGCGCTCACGACACCATTCGAGCATGAGCACCGTGACAAGAGAATCGGCGAGTGCCTTGCTCAAAGCAAGGAAGCCGCAGTGGACGAGAGAGGTACTCGCCGCCAGAATCGGCACGAAAGACACGAATAGGAGTGGAGAAGTCGTGAATCATAGTGGCAAATTGTTTATAGATAGGCAAGGCCTCACTACGAGAAGACATGAAATATATCCAAGTGTGCGAGAGAAATCATCTATAAAATGATATAATAACGATGACCCCTTTCAAACGGAAGGAGCGGACCCAAACATCCGAATGAACAAGATCAAAAGGACGCCGAGACACAGACTCACTATGAGGATAAGGAAGTGAATCGTTTACCTAACTTACTTACGACAATCTAAAGACACGTCTCCGAGACGCAGAGACCCGAGAAGACCATGACGAACTAAAGACGACGGAGACGGATCCACATAGATGACCAAGACGGTGATGCCACGCCTGGAAAGAGCCTGGAGGCGAAGTGCCGAAGCGAGAGACCGGCGACGATGGTGGCGGCGGAAGGAAGATGAAGCCATCAAGCTCCCGAGACGCCGTGGAATCACGGTGCGGGGCGGAACCAACCGAGCTCCGTGTGGCAATCCCGACCGTGTAGGAGGTGGTTTCTCGCACGAAATGTCGATGAGCGTAACCCGCAGAACCCGCCGAAGGAGAACTCAAGCGGCAAGCGGCGCCGAAGTCCGCTATCTCTTGCTCGGTGAGAGAAAGCTGCGAAGTCGATGCGAGACGCCGTCGAGAAGCACTAGTGCGCGAGAAGAACGGCGTGAAAGATGCCGCTTCTTCTTATAGCAGGACTCAATGTGGCCGCCCTTGTCGCAGCAGGAACAAATGAGGACGGCCACCTCCAGACGGAGGACGGCCACCACCACTGTGGTAGCCACGAGGAGGCAAGGTAGCAGTGCAGCGAGAGCGGCGAGCACGCAGGAGTGGCATCGCATCAAAGACCACTCGGACAAGTCTCCTCCGCGCGTATCTCGGTAAGAGCCTCCGGAGAGTGACACGAGGTGGCGTGCAAGGAGCCGGGCACGCTTTGCTCGAACTCGTGACAAAGCGAGTAAGCAACTCATAAACCGCTGAAATTCCGTGTCAAGACGCACATCCAGCAAAGACGGCAGTACGACGGCCAAGAGCGGCGAAGTGAGTCCAACTGACGCCGCATGCCAGAACTCGAGCGTAGAAAGCGTCAAGCGGTAGCATCACCTGCTGAAGAGAGTGCTCTGGCGACCACTGACAGTGCGGTGAAAACCGAGGGCTCAGAGCGCCGACGAAGATGAGTCCACATCCGAAAGCCGAAGAGTCCCACAACCTCGTAAGAAAATCGAGGCCGGACATCGGCGATGAAGACAAAGAAGAACCGGCGTCGTCATCGTACCACCGAGCGTAGACGGCCGAGCGAACCTTGTAGGAATCCGAGCCTCTGGTAGGCGAGGCGGCTTCATTATCGCCTTTATCATCGCCAGCTGACCTTATCGGGCCGTCGGAGGCAATGCAACAGCGAGATCCGTCTGAGGAATAGGCAAGGCAGCAGTGACATCGCGCAGACGGCCCGAGACGAAAACCACGCATGAGACACAAAGTCGGTGTAATTAACACCATCAAAGATCACCGGCAGCGGCGAGGGAAACGGTGCCCGTTGGTAGGCGGCGCCGACGGCGCGGCGGTTAAACGACGTTTTTACAAACCCTAAAACTTAACGGGCCTCCGTTAACACAATGCCACCAACAATTTTACAAGGTCTGTTTTGCAAGGCTGATAGGCCATATCTGCCACCAGTTAATCAAAATAGTAGCAGTACCCAGAAATCCTGAAACTGGACATTTTTATTTGTTTCTTCTATCAGAAAAAAAAAGCCAGCTAGGGAATAATGATAGATAGTACACCTTTCCACCATTAGCTACTCCAAGTTATAAACTATTCTCACTGATGATTGCAGTATTCTTTCAGGTAAGCACCTTATTTCACATTGTTTTCACCTTATTATTGCATGTAAGCACCATATTTCACTAATTTCATGAGCAGACATATATGCAAAAGGTAGACCATACCAAAGTAGGAGTCTTTGCGTCATCTTCATTGGTGTGTTTATTTGCTCCAGTTGTTGCAGCAGATTCCGCACTAACATCTTCAGCCAAACCTTGTTGTTCTTTGCCTTTTGTATGCCCAGCATCTGCAGAGACTGATAAATTCTTAATGCACACAATAAGCAACTAATGGCCAAATACTATGAACCTCCAACTGTCTATCCACTCGAATGAAGGGATGTTCATTACATTGCTGGAGAATTGGGGATTGATGAGGTTGTAGCTGAGATGACAAAGCAGAAGTAATACCTGGTCCCTGAACTCCAAGCCCAAGGCCCACTTGAGAGGAGATAGAGGAATTCTGAGAATTAAACTGCACAAACAAATAAATCATGAATGTGAAAGTGGTTGGTATACATAAAGCAAGAAAAATTAAAATAAAGCTATCATTAGAAAGGTTTTCATAGATGGCATATCTAGTGCAAAAAAACCCCATTAAGTGAAATAATGCTAACCCTTTAAATTACAGTATCAAATCAACTAAAAAATCGATAAGTTTTCCTAAATGTGTTCTACCACCACATAAAATTTTAAATACAAAGTCAATCAGTCCTAAGTAAACAAAACAGTGAAATACTGTCAAATCGTGAATAAAAGGAAAATGGAAAGGGAAATTTTACTATTCGCAGCAAACTTCACCTTTTTGTTTCTTTTAGCACCAATAGAGTGACTTCAAAATTTATAGGATGATAGATCACATTGAGGATTACCACTACAATATTTTTACGAACTTTCCTAGTTGATAAAAACTAAAGAGGGGCTTTGCACTCGATATGCCCAACTAGAAGACTTAGAAGCAGAAAAGCACCAAAGTAACACGCAGACAATCAAAATTCGATATGTTCAACTATTTTGTGCTTCTCAACTAAAAGGAGCTCTTGATGTATCACAAGTTCACAACAAATATCAATTATATAGTAACGGCAGGAAGAACCTGTTGTAACAGGCCATTTGGCTGCTGGGTTGAAAATTGCTTCTGATTTATGCCCGTTATATGAGAAACATTAAGAAGGCTGCCTTGCTGCTGTACTTGCTGCAATCTTTGCAAGTACTTCTCCCTTTGGTCAGCAGAAATCTCAGGTCTTCCACGAAACTGGCCCTGCAAATACAAATAAGTTAATGTCATATATTCCTAAAATCATACAAGTATTTTGTGGCCCCAGAGGGATTATCAAAGATTTAAAATGAAAAATCCACAGCAGAAAAACGGCAGTAATTTGGGTGCATCCAAATTGAGAGACACACACAATTGAGACCATGTAATAACTCAGAATAAATCTCCATATGATTTGAATCAGTTGAAAGGACTTTAAAAAACTGAAATATTTTATTGAGCAATTATTAAGTCTGACATGCCTACAAAGAGTTTATGATCAATGCCAGAATGTTCAAGAGCACAGTGGAATTCAAAAACAAAATTAACAGGGGGAAATTTACGTACAGTTTCACTTTGATTTTGAAAAGCAGCAGCAGTTTGAGGCCTCCATTGAACCCCAGAAACAACTGGAGGAGAAAAGACTCTTCCTCCAAGAACGGTACTTTCATTTGTGCTATTCGAATCAGAGCTAATTGCATCGTTAGTCCTCAGAACCGGCTGTGGTTGAACTTTATTACCAAGAGGTGAAACCAACTGCTGAGAAAGAGCACCACCGTTAATCCTCTCATCGGTATTCAATATGTTTCTTTTGGACAAGTCATTTATTGCGGGAAGTGCATTAACTGATCCATTTCCTGGGACTGGACCTATACTTATGGGAGCAGCACCTAATGCCTGGCTAGTTAACCCATGAGTGGTACCCCTGCCAAGTCCAATTTCAGTAATTGCAGGAGATGACCTACGCGGAGGAAAGTTCATGCTATCATCATCCTTCAATGAGCTAGATGAGTTTGCAGGAGCTGAAGTAACAGCAGGCATGCTCTCTGAAGCACTTCGAGCAGTAGCAGAAGCAGAAAGTATTGTGGCTACTGTGGTAGGTACAGTTGGCGCACAGGGGAATTAATGGTTTCCGCAGAAACAGAGACAGCTGCAGTACTGGTACTGATGGAAGTGGGAATTACTGGCACTGAAGTTCCAAGATTTCCAACTTTTGAAGGTGGTGTTTGTGGCACCGATTCAGGGTTGCTTTCTTGTGATGCTGATTCCTCTGCTTGATCTTGTGATGTACCTTGTGAAGTTGTTGTTGATACAGTAGCCTGAAGAGAAGGGAAAAAGAGTTGGTAAATCAGCAAAATAATAAGGGATAACCAGGATTAGGCATTAGAATTAACCTGGCTGGACATAATTCCTTAATCTTGTTAGCAAATGTTATTATTAAATGAACAGATAAGACATTCAAACATTAGCTTCATGGGGAAGGGGCATACATCAATACTAGCACTTGAAAGTAGATAAAGAAGTAGGTTACAAAAAGCAATCCCGTGTGTTCTGTGGTTTCAATATAAAAATACTGTATGCCATGTCCCATGTATCACAAAACCAACAAATAATTAATTACTATTAAAAGCCAGTACCTGAGTAGGTGAAGTTGCTACAGAACTCTTTGTACTCAAAACTGCAGTAGTAGAAACAGAAGCAACACCCTGCCAAACAAGAAACAAGGTTGAAAGATATACAAATAACCGTATATATATAACTAAAAGCTGAAGAACAGCTTATCATAAAACACATGGAAGAGAGAATCCGTACTAAAGGTAGCAGTATTTATAAATAACACATAAGAACTGATAATGTTTTTAGTTGTTCCTTTTAACATTATCACAAGAACAAAAGTAAAATAAAAGATAACAAGCAACTACAGCTCATTGTTCACCTTAACAAGACTGGAAGGAGCAAGCGAAACCATGTCCTCAAGTGCTTCAACCTTCTCCATAGGTAATGTGCTATAGAGCTCCTCAACATCACTAAATTCATCAAAATCTTCCTAAATTTGGATTAAAAAATTGATGGTCAGAAAAGATAAAAGATCTACGATGTGCTTGTAGATTATCACAATTAGCACTGAACTATATCAAAAATGAATATTATGACAGTTAAAAAGGAAGACAGTCACACCTGGTTACGTTCAACATAGTCATCTAGGAAATCTTTAAGATCATTGACTTGCTCAGGACTCAACTCATCATTATCCAAAAGTCTCAAGATTGACTCCAATTTCTTTATATGAGCTTTATGCCTTGTAATAGATTTCTCTAAATGTACCTGATAATGCAAAATTACTTCCTCTATACTAGAGTTGTTCAGAAACAAGTTTTGTAAACAGTAAAAGTGTAAAACATGATCAGCTTGCAATGCAATACAACTGATCATACCAATCGAGGAGGTCTTTGCTTTCCTTTCTTAATTGAAAGTCCTTCAACCTCTGCTTCAAAGTTATCAATCTGGCTTTCCAAATCACTAACCTGTAAACACAACCCAAAAGTACATTAGCGATGTTGCAAGCGTGTACAACAAAGAATTCAAAATAATAACAACGGCAGAAATCATCACAAACCATACAGTAATAACTGAGGTAATCAACATATCAATAAACATCACCAGAGCGAAATATAAATGCAAGTGACAGTTTCAGAATAATCAGGTAACAGAAATTTGTTTTCCAAATTCTGAACAGCCTATCCTCACAAGGATGAGAATTGTATCTTTAGGAACAATTCTAGACCAAAGGTATTCAAACAAACAATAATGCAACATGTAGATGTTGAAAGTCTTCTTTGTTTCAGTCATGCTGACAGAAAACCAAAAGCAGACATGAAGACATCGCACAAGACTAAGCATACAGGTGCTACTTCCAACATACCACATTGTTAAGCCAATCTCTTGTTTCAGCTTTGGCCTTCTCTTTGGGATCCTGCACCAAATAAGAAATAAATTGTAGACATAAAAGGGGAGCTGTAAGATGCTGAGATGCACAGCAGCTCAGGAAAAAACATATGGATAGATCAAGGCTCTCACTTTTGGAAGACTGCTGTGTAAAATCAGCCACTAACCAGATAGACAAGGCAGGCATAAATGATTATCTGGACCAAATATGCTAGTAATTGAATTTTGCTATTTCATTTCTACTCATTTGTGAAGTAAACTCATAGCTCCAGATAAAAGTTGTATTTACTTTCTGAAAAACCTAAATAGCATTGTCGTCTCATGAGAGGACGCCAAACGATTAGCTCAGACTTCAACTTATTTTAACACAAACAAAGTTTGATTATGAAGAAATGTGTCAATCAGGAAAGGGAAGAATTGCGCAAGACCAGAAGAAAAAAATCTGTTACAAGCCTCAAAGAGGCATATTGCAGCAATAATTTATAATCAGTATCTTCAGTCTTAGGAACAACGTGTTATATAAACAACTTGAATCAGTTACAACCGAACTAGAAAACTATAATAGCATAAAAAAAGGAGCCCAAGTGCTTACAGTTTTTGGTTGTTGACCTAACCCTTCCTTTGAGAAGGCCTTGGTTTTAGTTTCCTTCTCACAGACCTTAAACCGTTCCATCTCTCGTTCAATCTGCTTTCGGGAATCCATAAGAGCCTGCTCATAAGAGGCACTAACCTATGTCAACATATATCACAAATGGATTAAACCCAGAACAAGAAGTTATGCCTAGCTTAAAAGTTATCTGCAATGGCAAGAAAATTTACCACACATGGTGGCAAAAACCATTAAAGATACTGAGGCATAGAAACAACTGCTGCTGTAAATGAACAACTAAAATCAAGAATCCTACCATATTCTTGAGTAAAACATTCTTATCCATTCCCAAAGTAAATTATGCATAGCATAATTCGAAAGGTTAAATGAGGTTACCAGCAAGAACATGAACCAAACAATTTTACAGTTGACAAAAAAAGCGTATTTAAATGATGGTACATTTCTAATTTACAAACAAAAAACAGATCGCATCAGCTCTAGAACCATCAGTGTGCTTTTGATTTGGCGAGTTTGTCTAAAAGCTTGTTTGACCTTGAAGGTCAGCAGGGACTTCAGGGTCCTATAAACTCATAAACCCTGCATGCCATATTGCCATCTGTACAAAAACTGAGACAAATTGCACTAAAAAGTGGTCTAAGTGATGCGGATACCTTAATTGAGATTACTTCTAAAAACTGTGGACTCCACACGTTGATCCAGTCACAGCACAATTGCAACACAAGGTGAGAACTGTGCCAACAGACTGGCATTATAAGCTATGGACAAAATTTTCGCACGTTTAAAGCTGAACACCAAAAAAAGCTACATAATGTTCCGGTGTTACTCAGACTACCACAAAATCTCCCAATTAACCATCTAAAATATATCATCTAGATTCTAGAGCCTTCTTTACCTCCCCGCTACCACTTAAGTATAGTGGCTCTTTTTGTTTCCTGGAATGATTCGTTATAATTATTACCTTTTAAAAAAATTTACCATTATGTGCAAACTCACTTCAAGCACAGGTATGATGCCTGTATTTCCGTATGATCATGATAAAATCATATCAGAATCCAATTCATCATACAAACTCTGAATGTACCAGTTAGCCTAGCCTAGAGATGCCAGGTATAACCACATCATCGTTCCAAACCATCAGGAATGGTCTATCCTTACTCTTACCAAAAATGACACAAAAAAATACCTGCATACCACAGTAAACCTAGATATAAATGTGTACCATGTGAAAAACAGAAGCGTTGAAAAGTGGATCGCAGATCTCATCATCTAAACTCCCAGCTAAATTTGAGAGGTAACCTACACCTAAAAAGCAATCATGTTTCCTCCAAATAACTTAGCATTGCAAGTGGCATCTACTGAAAACTAGCTGATGATTGGACTTACTGACAATGGCAAGAATAGAAAACCTACTAACGACAAAATCAGCATGCTCATGAGCCCGTCTTAACTACATGAGCATCATTGCTACAAGAGAAGCTATACGACAACACAGCTACTGACAACAAAAACAGCAAAAAGACCAGGGAGCCATATTGACAATAACACCAAATACCTTTTCACCCTAACCCTCAGACACTTAAGGCATATATAACTGGTTGCCAAAGCAGCTAAGCACTTAATGGTCTATCATATGAATCATCTCCCAGGTGATAAATTTAAGGGACCATTCTCTAATCAAGGTTCCTCGTCACCAATCACCATCCATAAAGGCTCCTAATCACCAATCAACGTCTATCCATACAGTTAAGTGAACAGAATAGCATGACGGTACACGATCCTCAGCGAACAGCAGCAGCGCATTGCATCATAAGCGCTCCCCTCCACGTATACATAAACGAGAAGCTAAGGGCTACTACGGCGCGGAAGCTCGTGGGCTCACCTTCTTGTCCTTGATCTCGCTGGACTGGATCCACGTCTTGATCTGGTCCCTGTACCGCTGCAGCTTCTTGATCTCCTTCTTGAGGTCCGCCTCGAACTTCTCCTTCTGGTTCGCATTCTCGGTGTCGTAAACCTGCAGATGCCCGGAGCAAAAAAAAATCCTTAGAAAAATCCCCTAAAATCGAAAAATAAAATCCGGGGGGAAATGTGTGTGTGTGTGGGGGGGGGGGGGGGGGGACCCATGCCTTGTTCCAGATGCTGTCGAAGACGTCGACGCCCTCCTGGACCTTCTTGAGGACGCGGTCGATCTCGCCCTGCAGCTTCCGGCTGGCGCCCATGGCGTCTTCCTCCTCCTCGGCGGCCTCGGGGCTGGCGCTCGGCTAGGGTTTACGATTTGGGAACGAGCAAAAGGAGTGGAAGCCGAACTTCGGAAGGGGACGCCGACGATTTGGATGGGAGGCGTGACCGGATGACGTCGGCCGAATGATGGGGTCTGTGTGGGGACGTAATGTTGGCCTCTAGCCTATGGGCCGAATTCTTGGAAGGATCTCGCGTGAGTTTGAGTAGGCGGGCTTGCGGCCCATTGTCTGGAATCTTCTAACCATCTCGCCTACGGTTCGGGTAAGCGCCTATTCATATTGACTGGATTTTGGAGGCGGTTGGTATTTTTTTGCTTGAAGATAATGACAGTGTTTGAAAGAAATAGTTTTTAAAATAAGAAAAAGTGGTAATGACAGTGTTTGAAAGAAATAGTTTTTAAAATAAGAAAAAGTGGTGAAGAAAATGAGAGAGATATATAGACGATATAGGAGTGATAGAAGTGGAGAGTGCGTGATGAAAAGGTGAGAAAGCTTAACATTTGAGATTAGTTCGATCGGTTTGAGTTTCTCGCGAGTGAAATGATTTGAACGGTATTTATGTCAGACTTGAAATAGACTTAACATTTGATATTGACCAACTCCTGTTCCTCGGACCATACAAGGAATAGATTACCCATAGAACTTATCTCCTTTAGTGGCATAATAGGCCAAACTCATTTCTCAAACCAAACGATCATCCCTTAACAGTCCTCTTTAAGGCACTGCAAAGACTGTTCTTAATGGATCTCGCACTCAAGATCAATGCGTGATCCTCGCAAAACAAAAAAAAACCAATCCATGCGTGATAAAGGGCTAGTTTTTTAGCTTATAGCTTACATCTTCTTTCAAACAAACAAATGTAATGACTTCTCTATTATTTTTTCAATCAACTTATAGGAATAAACCTTTTAAAACAGCTTATCTTTATTTAATTCATTTACACAAACGTCACCGGCCATAGAAAATAAAAAGAACGGATGAAATGATGAACCCCATGACACGTACTCGCGTATTGGCATGCATTTGTTGGTGATGGGCTTTCCAGTTCCCCATGGGCTTGCAGTGCAACAGCAGTCACCTCCGATTTGGGGTTCCATATCCAGGCAGCCAATAGCCTGGTAAAGTCTCCAAATCGGCCCACTCATCACACCCTTTTTTTTTTCTCTTCTCACTTTGCTTCTGTACATCAGTACATGTGCTGCTTTTGGTTGTTCAGTGCTCCTCCTTATCGATTTTCCCCTTGCTTTCTTTCTTTTTGCAAAGAAGAAGAATAATCTTCCTTTTTGTTCTACTGTGGATTCCATATCCTATCCATGAGCACTATCATGGAAAAAAAGAAAGAAAAGAAGGTCTAACCATTGGGAGCCATGGATTCTACATATCATGGTTGCTCCTTAAGGAAACCAAACGTGTTCATAACATACACTAATCATTCGAATGATCGCACAAGTCTCAGCTTCGTTGTCAGGGAATTGTTGAAGTAGCTTAACTGAGCAAGACTACCTTAGTTTTGCCCCATATTGGCTTTTGCATAGAGCAGACGATTTTATAGAATTACATTGTTTCTTATAGAATTCCTACATTTCCAAACCGGTTGGTTCTAGAAATAACAATGCCAAACACCAAAAAATTAGCAACATACAAGATCTTGTACGAATGGATGCATCCATAAATTTACTCTTGACGGTTGCTCTATAACAATTCCTATAATAATTTGCAATGATCATCCTGGTAAGCCGATAAAGTCTTCCTCAAAGAAATCCATTTGCTACAGCCGGTAAGCAATAGGGTGTATTCTTTTCGGTCATGATTTATAAATTTTAACTCTAATACGAGCGTTCATGCGAATAAATGAAAGTTGATAAGATATTTCTTAAAGGCTATCCAGATATATTGTTTTTTAAAAGATATATCGATTAACCACATTGAAACAGTGATGAAGAAATCATCTCATTTATTTATTAAAAAACCATAAATAATAAATTATAAACTGAAAAGAACATGCCAAGCAAGTGAAAAACCATGCCCGCCCAATTTCTATTGCACTGTAGAGTTTGAAACAAAAAAAACTGCGCACGCTGACGTGTAAACCCCACGGCCCTTGCCCCGTCATTCTTACAGTCACCGCACATCATCATAAGAGACGCTCATCTCTTCACTGGAAGACAGAAGAGCAAAGGGCCTGTTTGGTTGCCTGCATGCGAGTGCCTCGCACCAGCGCATGCAAGGAGATGGTGTTTGGTTAGCTGCGGAGAGGAGAGAGTCTGCACGAGCGGATGCAAAAAAACAACTAGAGCCGGCCTGAGAAGTTTCCCTCCTCAGTCTGATTATGCTCATACAGCTACACCAACTCATGCAGGCAACTAAACAGGCCCAAAGCCACCGCATGCCCACCTCCCGGAGTCCCGGTTCCCTCCAACCGGGCGGTAACCGTACATCCCACTTCGCCTCCCCGTTTGAGCAGAGCAGGCGAAGCAAGCAAAAGCCGCGGCTGGTGCGAAAGCGAAAAAGCCAAATCATATGAGACCAAAGCGACTCGCGGATTAAGAGGGGGAGAGAGAAAGGGGAGCGCGGCGGAGTGGTAGTAGGCGATGGCGAGGCAGGGCGCCGGCATCGGGGAGATCACGGGTGCCAGCGGCGGCATTGCAGGGGGCGGGGCGGCGCCTACCCCGGCGGCGAGCCCGCACCAGGTGACCAGCTCTCGGTTCGCTCATCGCTTGGTGTTCTCGCGCTCGCGTGTCTGCGTTTGGCTCGATTGCGTGGTTGCTGCTGCTGCTTTTGCTTGGCGAGGTAGTGGGTGTTACGTGGAATGCGCGTCCTCGTGTCCGTATGTTGGAATTGATCGATTCGGTGCCTCGATTTTGTTCGTGCGCAAGTTGAGTGCTGGTAGCTTAGGATGTAGCAAATTTTGAGCGGAATTTTAACCCAGGTCCTCGAATTAGGCGCTTACTCGTGCGTGCCTTCGAACTGGTTTGCTTGTGTTGGTTATGCTTGAACCATGGAATGCAGATGCAGTATGCGCGTGCGTTCGTTCGAACTGGTTTGCTTCTGTCCGTATTGTTCGAATCCGTTCGTTCAAGCATATACATGTGTTGGGTTTGGGCATTTTCATGCTGTTCATGTGTGCAGTTGGTTGAACAAGTCCGGTGACAGATTGGGGATACAGGGTAGTGGACTGAAGTTGGATTAAACATAGGATTGCTGCTGCTGCTGCTGTTGCAGGTGTGTTAACTCGTGCTTGTTTGCAAAATTACTCAATGAAGTGGTTGGGGTTTGGTGGCCTGTTTGAGAATTTCAGAATGACCCTGATGAGATGACTCGGTTGGTGTTGGTGCCTGGAAAGCTTTGGATTGCACGCATCTGGATTGATCCATTTGGTGAAATAGGTTTTTTTTTTACTTTTGACATAAAGTTGCAGTACCGAGCAATTTCGCAATTCAGTGACGAAGCAGAACCTGTGGCCTGTGGGGTTTGCAGTTGTTTGATGATCTGATGCACAATTGTTGTAGTGACTCCACAGTAATAGAATAACATGGCTATTAATTTGAAATATTGAATACTAAAGGCAATTGGAACTCATTTCCATTAAAATACTTCTAGAAATCATCTTAATATTGATTTTTTGTTATTGTCGAATTCTCTGTAAACAATGATTTATCTGAAGCAGGTGCCTTCTATCATGTCAATTTGCAAATTATTCATGTGTTTTTATTCGTGTTGTTGATGTGCAACAATTGCTTGTGCTACTGTACAAACAATAGCTAGTATATGCTAATCTATCTTAAAGTACAAGCTACAGCCAACAGGAGTAAACTACACTTATATTGATCCAAGAAACACCGATTCTCATCTCCTTGATAATTAGCTTAACAAATTTGTTGCAGCTTAATGTAGGTTAAAAGATATCATTCTCTTGATTTCTTATTAGAAAACCAATCCAGAAGTGCCAAATTGCAGCTGTTTTCATAAAAACACTACACCTTTGAGTGCACAAACATCTATAATTTAATTTGAATTGTTGCTGCTCTCATTTTGGATGGAATTGACTAATTGTTTATCAAGTGTGAAACCTTAGTTTCAGTTCAGTTTATTCTGACCGGAAGGCAACCTGAGGGCATTAGTGAATTTTATGCCATCAGATAAGCTGATAAGATCAAGTCTGACTTGCATTGGTCTCTCAATTTGCTTTCTTGCATTAAGTCAGATATGATGTATTGCGTTAATTTTATTCTGGATTAATTTAAACATCTGTCACACTTGAGGATTTTGAAAATACCTTTTGGTGTCATTTACAAGACATCACTATAGGCATGAGTTTGTTGCTTCATAGTTCATTTTAACAATTTAGACTTGTGTCATGTTTTTTAGCACAGTCAGATGACAATAATGGAATTCACTTATAATTAATAGAACATAATTAGTTATTGATGATCCAAATGCGAGTGAGTCTGCTTAATTTTCAAAAAGATTGGGAAAATTTTATCAGTTCGCTGCTGATTTGAACTAACACATGTGAAATGGATGAACATTTTTCTGCCTATAACCTTTTGTTTTGGTGTAAAGATTTCACTCACTAACATTGTAAATGCTACTTCCTCAGGTGGCTATTGAAACAGAAGAGCAAATTTACTCCCCAGTATTTGGCAACATTGCTGCCCCCGACAGTCGTGGCTGCTGCAGTGGTTTCACAGCTAGTGTCACAAAGGTCCTGTTCATCTTGCACCTCCTTGCTTTCGTTGCTCTCACAATCTTCCTTGGCGTCCAGGCCTCTTCCCGCCAAAACCCTACTTACAAGCCCTTTGCCAACTACATTCCGCTTGCCTCCTCTGTCATAGTATCCATTATTGCTGCCTGCTTTTGGACCATCCTTGCTGTCACTAGCCCTCCAAAAGCCATCAAGACCTCTCTCTGGGCAGCCCCTGTTATCGCACTTGCCTGCGATGTAGTCATACTCCTTGTTGGTAATGGTGCTGCACTCGGTATTGGAGTGCTCATAGTTGTGGTTGCCATTGCAGTGGCACTATACAGCTGCTGGGCAACTGGTCCACGTCTTCGGCATGCCGCTGCAGTTCTTTCCACCTCTATCAATGATGCCCATTTGCCGGCCACTGCTTCTTGCCTTGTTGTTTTTGTCCTTGTTGCTGCGTTTGGCTATATGGCCTTCTGGACAGTGGCTATCAGCTGCATTGCTGCTGCAGAAGGGCACTTCGTGAACTTCCAGACGGCTCACGTGGCTGCACTTCTGGTGAGCATGGCATGGACCATGCAGGTGCTGCGCTACTTTGTCTATGTGGCAGAGATGGCAACGAGTAAATACCCATCGGGTATTGCCATTCTATATCCGTACCCGCTAGGTGTACATTTACCCGTCGAGTTACCCGTATCCGCACGCGGGTAGGAAAATTTACCCATACCCGTACCCGCGCGGGTATTACTACCCGAGGGGTAACTCGTACCCGCAAGTATACCCGGTTCAACACATAAGAATATCATCAATTTAGACATTCATTAATCATACATGCCAAGCACAAAAGCGTCTAATGATCAAAATTAGTACATTACATAAACATACTTGACATGACCATATCAACATATGGCAAACAAATAAACAATCAACAACAAGTAGATAATAAAATTAACATTTGAGTGAGATGTCTAGTTGTCTAATGCGGGTATTCATTACCCGCGGGTAGGCGGGTATGGGTAGTATATACCCACACCCGCACCCGCCTACCCGGCGGGTAGAGGATTTCGCCCAATAACGTACCCATGGGTACATAAAATTTTCCATACCCGTCTTTTTATCGGGTAAAATCCGTCGGGTATTCGGGTATCAGGTACCCATTGCCATCAAATTGTGGCTGTGGCAAGACTAGCACATGCACGGCTTGTCTATGGAGTCCGTATGCCAGGTGGTGCTGTTGAGGCATTCTGTGGCACAATAACGGGTCCAGCTTTTGGTGACATATGTATGGGGGCTGTGGCTATCCCGGTGATTGCAGCAGTGCGGGGCTTAGCTCGAGCGATGAACACGGTGACCGGGGGCAATGACGAGTTCCTTTTCTCATGCCGGGGCTGCTGCCTGTCTGCATCAGAGAAAATGTTGGGACGGGTGAACCGGTGGGGTTTTGTGCATGTGGGGGCACGGGGGAAGGCATTCTGTGTGGCTTCACGGGATGTGTGGTCTCTTTTTGTACTCCGCGGGATAGCAAAGCTTGTTGATTCAGACCTTACCGGCTCGTTCTGCTTCCTTTCTGCTGTGACAGGAGGCGCATTGGCCTCACTGGTTGCTGGCTCATGGGCACTAGCCATGGATAAGGACCATAAGGAGGCAGCTCTGCCCATAGCCATCTATGCATTCCTCATCGGTTATTACATTGTATGCCACTCGACTCTCCCCCTCTGTTTTTTTTTTCTGAGCTTATCTGCATTAATGAAACCTGATTGAATTTGGTTTTGGTCGTTTGTTTGAAAGAAGCAGCACATTTTCTGCATTAGTGAAACCTGATTGGATTGATTTTGGTAATTTGTTTGCAAGAAGCAGCATAAATCAGTTCTAACATTTTGCATGCCTGCACAATGACAGTATGCCACTATACGTGCTTATACTTGAGATTTTAGTCGATGGCATCCATAAGGCATTTAAGCTTGTTGATGTCAAAGAATATTAACTAGCCGCCAGCAGTAATCCCAGAAAATTTGGACTTACTACTATTAGGCTGCCTTAGTGAAATGGCATGGCCTACCTTTTACCCTTTTTGTTCTGGATACTTCTTTAGTTCTTTTATCAGGATTGCTTGAAAAGGAGATACTGTTGTCTTCCCCCCAAAGAAGAGATACTGTGGTTTATCCATTTAAAAGGGTAGCGACCCAACATTTCTTTCACCGAATTACAAAGTGTACATGTTGCTTGCTCTTTATATTCCCTGTTTTCTAATTCTTTGTTTTGCTTGTTGTTGCAATGGTGCTAGTGCCGGATGATGATCGCGTGGCCGCAGGCTTGTGTGGCAGCATACCATGTTGCGTATGCAGAGAACCCACAGAACCCTCACTTGGGAACACTGATACCAGACCATCTGCGCGAGCTCCAAGCACTAGCTGTTAGACAACTGTGTAACCTTCCAGGCGATTCTCCAACAACCAGGACCGAGTCCTTTGGATCGCCACTACCTGTAACCATCCAGGCTATTCTAGCGCCTGTACGTGTGGGCACATAATCTGTACTCTCTCTCCCCTCTCATGTATTCTGTATAAGTATTGTACTGATCAATAGAACACTTTGTGCTGAGTTTACATAAAGTCTTTCTTGGTATCAGAGCAATATTTCGATCTCATCTCCCTCCCCCTACTCCCTTTCCACACTGACGCCATGAGCGATACTTCCTCTGCCGTCAACGACGGCACCGCAGCGGCAGCCCAGAACAGCACCATGCCTGCGGCTCTTTCCTCCACCATTCTTGCTGTCGGCACTGGATCCAGTGGGGCCGTCCGCTCCTACTCCAAATCAGCGGCCATGAACATGGTCAATATAAAGAGTTTGATCTCCTTCACTCTTGATGTGGCTGAGAACAACTACCGGAAGTGGCGGCACTTCATGTCCATGGTTCTCGGACGCTTCGAGGTCTATCACCACGTTGATGAAAACGGTGAGCCAGACCATGATGACGAGGAGTGGCGCTGCATCGATGTCACCATCACCATGTGGATTTATGCCACCATTAGTGATGAACTTCTTGACATCATAATGCTCCCGAGCCACACGGCTTACGAACTGGGCGGCAGCGCCGATTCTTCACCGACAATAAAGGGCTCGAGCTATCCATCTCGACTCGAATTCCGCACCACCGTGCGGCGACCTCACCATTGCCCAATCGCCGCAAGCTCAAGGCCCTTTGCGGCGCTCGGCGATGTGGACCAGCCGATCTCGACGAAACGCTCACCTCCGGATGATCCGCGGCCTCGGCAAGCGGTTCCGGTGATGGCGTCGATGCTTCCATGCGAGTCCCCTTTCCCACCTTTGTGCGAGCTCGTTCTCGCGATCTTTGGAGGAGACCGGTCTCAACAACAAGGATCGCGCTGAATCGCATCCGCACTTGTCGTCAACGGCGAAATGGATCCTCCTCGTGGCGTAAATCATCGCGATCATGCCGATCGCATTGTGAGCGATTATCACGGCAGCGGCAATCGACCGTGGCGCGCGCATGCCAAACAATCACAACAACTCCGTGGGCGTGGCAAGGAGGCGTGGCGCGCCGCCGCGACGCGACAGCGGGCGTGGTGCTAGCAACAACATCGTGGCGCGGTGTCGCGAACTCTCCGCAACAACCCCGGATGGGGTTCTTTGCGCCGTGGGCGCTCGCCAGCCAACTTCGGTGGCGCGGTGCTTGGAATGCACCCATCGCTCTCTGGTGTCCTAGGAGCTCGTCCAGGGGTGTCCACGCAAGCATTCCCGGTGATGTACTCCCACCAGCCGCCGACACAGCAACCGCCGACCATGCCGTTCTCCTGGGACGGACCGCACGTCTTGAGCAGCGCCGCCAAGAACTTCTCTGCAGCACCCAACGGTGGCTCGATCGGTACATGGACTCCGGGGCGTCTTCCCACATCACCGGCGATGGCGGTATACTTTCTAAGTCCTATTCTAATTCAAGGCTTAATTCTTCTAAGCATATCGTTGTAGGAAATGGATCTATTCTTCCTGTCACGGGCACTGGTTCCACCTCCCTATACAGTTCTAATTATCCTTTTCATCTTCATAACGTTTTAATATCTCCATCCATTGTGAAGAATCTTATCTCAGGACGTCGCTTTACCACTGATAATTCTTGCTCCATTGAATTTGATCCTTGCGGCTTTTCTGTGAAGGATCTGGCCACCAAGAGAACTCTCATGAGGTCCAATAGTGCGGGTGATCTTTATCCCTTCTTCGGCGCTGCATCACATGCCCTCCTCAGCTCAACAAGCCAAGCAGATTTATGGCATCGTCGTCTTGGGCATTTAGGCGATCTTCTCATTTACATTTATCCAAAAATTCGCCATTCCTTGTAATAACAATAAAGCACGCTTTACGTAATGCGAAGCTTGTCACTTGGCGGCAACCTCGCCTTCCTTTCAGTTCTTCTTCGTCATTTACCAACATGCCTTTTCAGTTGATCCATTGTGACTTATGGACATCACCACATTCCAGTTTTTCTTGTTTCAAATATTATCTCATTGTGCTTGATGATTTCTCACACTATTCGTGGTCTTTCCCTTTACGCAATAAGTCCGATGTCTCCATTACTCTCCAGCGCTTTTTTATCTATGTGCTTAATCAGTTTCACCTTACAATTCAGTGTGTTCAATGCGACAATGGAGGCGAATTCGTTAATTCGGACTTGCGTACTTTCTTTTCCACTCATGGCATTTCTTTTCGCCTCACCTGTCCACACACTTCGCAACAAAATGGAAAAGCTGAACGTATGATCCGCTCCACTAATGATGTCCTACGCACTCTTCTTTTTCAAGCGCATATGCCACCTCAATTTTGGGTGGAGGCCTTGCACACCGCCACTCATTTACTTAACCGCAGACCTTGTTCCCCTCTACAATTTCAAACACCTTATTATGCTCTTTTAATTTGCCATCCTTCTTATGATCATTTACGGGTTTTTGGTTGCAAATGTTACCCCAATCTTCTTGCCGCCTCACCACACAAACTTGCTCCTCGTTCAGCTCCATGTGTCTTTCTTGGGTATCCTCTCGAGCATAAAGGATACCGGTGTATGGATCTTGCCACACGCAAAGTTATTATCTCGCGACATGTTATCTTTGATGAGGATAACTTTCCTTTTCACTCTCAGTCTCTTTCTGAAAACCAGCCACATTCATCCTCAGCACCTCCGGTGCTTCCGCCACCTTTGATCTCATCCATCCCCTGTGCACCTACCTCAGATCGCTTCTACCGCGTCTCGCCTCCGGGCTCCAGAGCGTGCGGATCTGCTGCCCCATCAGCTTCACCCGTCCAACATTCACCTGCACCGCTGTCCACAAGACCCGTTTCTTCCTCCCCAACCAGTCTTTCCCAGGGGCCTTCTGCGCCTAGCACCACCTCACAATCCCAGCAAAAACCTCCGGCCAATGCTGTTTCCGTTCCTCCACCAATCAATACCCATCCGATGACAACTCGCGCCAAGTCTGGTTTTCATATCCCCACTACCAAATTTTCCCTATCTGCCTCAACATCTTCTATATCTCCTATTCCATCCAATTATCGTTCTGCCCTTAAAGATCCTAATTGGTACAACGCTATGTTAGAAGAATTTAATGCTTTGATGCAGAATAATACTTGGTCTCTTGTGCCCCGTCCTGCAGGTGCTAATGTCGTGACCGGGAAGTGGATTTTTCGCCACAAGCTACATCCCGATGGGTCTCTTGCCCGCTACAAGGCCCGTTGGGTTGTCCGTGGTTTCACTCAGCAAGCCGGCCTCGACTATGGCGAAACGTTCAGCCCCGTCGTCAAGCCGGCCACTATTCGTGTTGTCCTCAGTCTTGCCGTCTCCAACAACTGGCCTATCCACCAGATGGACGTCAAAAACGCCTTTCTTCATGGGCATCTTCAAGACACGGTGTACTCTACCCAACCATCTGGCTTTGTTGATTCTTCCAGACCTTCTCATGTGTGTCGCTTGCACAAATCCCTTTATGGTCTCAAACAAGCGCCACGCACATGGTTTCACCGTTTCACGACATTTCTTCATTCTCTTGGTTTTGTTGGCTCTCGGTCTGACACTTCACTTTTCATCTATCACCATGGACAGTCCACCGCCTATCTCCTTCTTTACGTTGATGACATTATCCTCACTGCGAATTCCACTTCACTGCTGCGCACCATTATCTCTAGGCTTCAGAGTGAGTTTTCCATGAGCCATCTTGGACCCCTTTCTCATTTTTTAGGGATCTCTGTCACACGGACTCCCACTTGTTTATTTCTATCCCAGAAGCAATACGTGCTTGATATTCTTGAGAGAGCTAACATGACAAATTGCAAACCTATCTCCACTCCCATAGATACTAGCTCCAAACTGTCAAGCCATGGCGGCATTCCTTTCCGAGACCCTACTCTCTATCGTAGCCTTGCCGGAGCCCTTCAATACCTCACCTTAACACGTCCTGATATCTCATATGCGGTTCAGCAAATCTGTCTTTTCATGCATTCTCCACAAGATCATCATTTTCAGCTGATTAAACGTGTCTTGCGGTACCTCAAAGGGACTGCTCACTTTGGATTGCAGCTTTACAAATCCTCTGGACATGACCTCATTGCCTACTCCGATGCCGATTGGGCCGGGTGTCCCGATACCCGCAGATCTACGTCTGGTTTCTGCATCTTCTTGGGTGACAATCTCGTGTCATGGTCCTCAAAGCGGCAACAAACAGTCAGCCGATCCAGTGCGGAAGCCGAGTACAGGGCGGTGGCTCATTCTGTTGCTGAGTCATGCTGGCTTCGCCAACTCCTTCATGAGCTGCATTGTCCACCTACACGTGCTACCGTTGTTTATTGTGACAATGTCAGCGCTATGTATTTGTCTACCAATCCCGTACAACATCAACGAACAAAACACGTGGAGATTGACTTACATTTTGTACGTGACCGTGTCGCACTTGGCGAAGTGCGGGTTCTTCATGTACCGTCGACATCCCAATACGCGGATATCTTTACGAAGGGACTCCCGTCTACTGTGTTCTATGACTTTCGGGACAGCTTGCACGTTCGGGAGAACCACGTTCAATCTGCGGGGGGCTGTTAGACAACTGTGTAACCTTCCAGGCGATTCTCCAACAACCAGGACCGAGTCCTTTGGATCGCCACTACCTGTAACCATCCAGGCTATTCTAGCGCCTGTACGTGTGGGCACATAATCTGTACTCTCTCTCCCCTCTCATGTATTCTGTATAAGTATTGTACTGATCAATAGAACACTTTGTGCTGAGTTTACATAAAGTCTTTCTCTAGCTGCAGATTGATCTCTCACTGATATTCCCCAGCGTGACCCTTCAAGAGTTATAGATTCTTCAGATTACATTGATGATTCCTGGAGTCTTTAATTCATTCAGTCATTTTTTTCCTTATCCCCGAACTTTAAGGCATCGGTCAGAGTTGAGGTTTTGTGTAGATGGTTCAAGACTCTGCTGCTGCTACTTGGCTTGACATAGGAATACTGTATATGTAGAGTGAAATCTCGCGTGCTCAGTTGTGTAGATATTGTGGTAACTAAAAGAGATTAGATGATCTGAAACATCGGGACATGCAGCTGCACAGAAAGTTTAGCACAGCGAACGCATATATAGAATGGAATATATCCTTTTTCCTGGTTGAATTGTTGCTTGCCACTGATAGGTTCGGTTGTTGCGATGCTTGTGCTGTTAAGCTGTACAAAATTCAGGCGTTCCCTTGTGTTTCAAGACGTATATAGCTCAAAGGAGAAGTCGGTCTGATGCGGTGATGCTGCTCATCCTGCGACTGGATTACTGAACTGCATGACGTGAGAAGAACTACCACACGAGTGATCGTTTTGTGGCTTACGGGTCATACCATTTTTTTTTCTTTCTTTCTTAAGCAATCTGTGTGGAGTACTCGAAATCTCGAAAAAGAGTGTGGACATGCATGCATGGCCCCTGTTCTAGATTGTGCCACGTGTAAATACAGATCTCAAAGTAGTTCCCCTCCTTCCTTCCCCTACCGTCTCCTTCGCTCATGCTCCCCTACACCGAAGCGGCGATAGCTAGCTGCCACAACGAACCGGAAAAAGATCTCCTTGAGTCAATCGCAAGATACTTTTGCTGTATATGCTTTAACTTGAAGTTCTGATAAAAAAAAGGAAAAGCAAATTTGGTTTCGTTTTGATGCAATTACTAATCTGATCAAAAGACTTTCATAGGACAGGGCTGTCCCCCTTCTCCTTATTCCCCTCCCTATTACCTCAATCTAGATCACTCACATCTTATCCAATAGCCAGTTTTTTTTATATTTTCACTATTTACCCATCCATCATAAATAATTAAAAAATACAGAAAAATAAAATTTATTTTTTATTATAATTTTTTTACAGAAATTATAATTTTATTTTTGAAAAAATTATAATACAAAAATAAATTTTATTTTTTCTGTATTTTTTATCATTTATGATGGATGGGCAAATGGTGAAAAATAAAAAAAAAACTGGCCATTGGAAGAGATATGAGTGGTCTAGATTAAGGGAATAGAGAGAGGGGGACAGGGAAGCTCTAGTCTAAATTGAGGGAATAGGGAGGGGAATAGGGAGAGGGGACAGGGAAGCCCTTTCACTTCCATGGTCCCATGATTTCGCAAGAAGCAAGGCTATTTTTTTTTGGGTAGTGACCATGGTGCTGAGCCACTCAACCAATGGCTGCGGCCAAGAAGCACGACACAAGTGCCCACCTATGAACTCCCGAGCACGGCCCTGACGATCTCCTTTTTCCTGGACTTCCCCTACGAGTTAAGGGAGGCAAACATTAGGACGTTCTTCGCAGACGGCGCGGGCGGAGGAAGGGGCTGCCCCCCGCGACCAAGGAGATCAGGAACCGTTGGGACTTGGGAGTGGATCGCCATCGGGGTGCACGGGCAGATTTGGCAGCGCGTGAGGCCGCCGGCGATGATGGCAGTGCGGTGGCGGACTGGCGGTGGGTGTTGGGGACAGGCGAGTTCGAGCCAAGAAACGGATGGGGCAAGGAATTTGGGAGATTTTAGTTGGATTGCTTTGAGATCGGTTTTTACACGTGGCATAATCTAATCTAAGGGCATCTGGTAGGTGAGATTTTTTGTCCTCCCCTAGAGAAATTTTTTTCCTATATGCGGTATTCTTTGTGTGTAATTCATCCGGTACATATATATACGTACACCCGACACAATGTGCTCACATGAAGAGTACACTACTTCTCAAGAAAGCAATACAACAAACTCAGATATTGGGTGTGTGTTTTTTTGCTACTGCTGATATCTTTTGGTTCTATCGCAAACGTTTATATAAACGAATCGAATACCGATAAACTGCTTTGAAAAGACTATCTAGATAACACATTTTGCAAAGGTAGCAAAAATATCATCTTGTTTATTTATTTAAAAAAACTATAAATTTTAAGTTAAAAAAGTTAAAAGAAACTAGACCAACGATAGAGGTAACACACTGTTACACAGTTCACTACCTGGAGCCCGTGTGCATGAGTGGTCACCTATATAACTCAGTGAACAGACGTTCTTATTGTTCCATGTGTTTTTCTAGGTAGTGCGCTTTGCTTACGAGGGAAATTTCGGAACAACCGCATCTGTGATCAAAGATGGTTTTTTAAACCCTAGGCACCATTTAAGACCGAGCCATAGTTCGGTTGGCTTGGTGTGAGGTTGTTTGTCTAGCCTGTCTGGGTTTAATCTCTTGGGATCGCACTCACACGTCTCACCTAAATAATTAGAATAGGGTACACACGTGTGTACGTTCAGTGAGAAAGCGGATATCCGTGTTTCGTAAGGTTTTAGTTGCTTCGCAAAATTCTCAAACATGTGTTAGGGTACACATATGTACGTGCAATGTGTGAGTAAGGTGTAAATTATGTATGCGCGTCTACCTTAATTATATACTCTAAAAGAAAAAACGTAGTCACCACTCTCACCGAGAACAGTGCAATCATAGGAGCAGCTCCAAGACTCCAACGCTCCGTGTGCCTCCCTTTCACTGAGCTACATTGGAGGGGGACTACAGTCATCCGGTCATCCCTCCTCGACGCGCGTTGAGGAGAGGGAAATGGTGCAAGCAAGGGCACATTTGGAGATGAGCCGTCACGCCAACCTGCAATGCATGTCAACCCACAATAATGCATGTCAAAAACCACATACGATCAACGCGTTGTTTAGATACACTAGATATCGTAAGAAGCACATGTACCAGAAAGATAGCAGAAAGAGTTCGCCGATGAAAACTAATGACGACATTCCCGGTTCTTGATGAACTACGTACGCAGAGATGCCACCTCGTCAGAAGAAAGTACCAGTGTGAGGAATGAAGCCTGATCCGAGATATATACCCTATAACACACTGAAAAATAAGTTTAAACTGCATATCGAAATAGATAGAGACAGATATATCTTGGATCAAACTACATTCCAAACACCCACTTCCATCTCTCTCACTCTCCCTCACATCATTGTGCAACTACTTCTTCACTACATGTGCATGCCATGCAACTTAATTACCAAGCACCGAAGGAAGCCGCCATTGCACACACTTATATATACCGCGCTAAAGCTAGCTATATAGCAGTTAGGAAGCTACATGGCTGGAGATCTTTCTTCTTCTGTACCCGGCGTGGCCGGCCGGTCTTGCATCTTTAGTTAGGGCATGGAAGTGAGGGTGCATGCATGCATGGCCTCACAAGCTTTTGCAGGCTACACATTAAGAAAAAGTGCGGCTAAGTACTATCATTAGCCTATAGCCTCTCATTCTGCTCGAAGAACCAATTCGATCTAGAGGCAGTAGTTGCAATCAGGGCAGTCCCAATGGGTGATTTCTATGGCATTAAATAAGGTACCAAGTAGGCAAAATACTGATGTGTCATTAGAGTTAAGGAGGAGAGATAAGGAAATGGTTTCTTAGAGCAAGTACAATAGTATAGCCAACTAATGGCTATAACACTTGTCCATTTCATCTATAGCCTTCAAAAAATAGTTCATACAATAAGGTAGCTATTATAATAACTATTTGGCCCCACGTGTAAGAGAGTGAAATATATATTTTTACGTGCTATAGCTAGCTGTAATTTAGTAGCCAGCTTCTTTCTCTCTCTTCCTTTCTCTTTCTGCCACGTAAGATTTTGTTGATATTATATTTGCTATAGCCTGCTGACTAAGCCTTATTGTATCTTCTCTTATACAAGAAACTATGTCTACACGGAAACCAAGATAGAAAGAGCTGTGATAGGTAGATGATAGGAGAGAGAAGATATATGATTGGATGAAAGTTTTATTTGTAGAAATTATCCATTGTGAGTATAGTTTCCATGGGTAATGTCTACATTAATTGGCAAGTATAGAAATTACCTCATAGTTTCTGCATTAGGAGTGCCCTGAGGGATCTAGGAGGTGCAACTCGATGAGGCGTTTGATCATTGTGCAAAAGCTAGCTCGAGCAATGGAGTGCGTGAGGAAAGGTAGTAAAGAGGAGAGAGTGAAAGACTAAAGAGAGAGATATCATGCACCGACCAGAATCTCCGGGCATCATCTCCCTGCATTCTCAGTACGTACGTATGGATCCTAGTCGATCGGCTATGTGATGCAAGGAACTACATAAATATTATTCAGATATTTTCTTCTTAACTATCATCTAAATTTTGTTAATCATAAACCTTCTTTATATACACCGTACAGCTACGACAAGAGAAGCGCTAGTCCTGTACTTGCAGACTTGCAGTGTAAAAGTTGTCACACTGATTGCTATGCTAGCTGCCGTTCTTAGCACAGCCTTTGATGGAATCATCTTAGACTGCCTAAACAAGGCATTGAATCTGTTTGATAAGGCTTTTGAAATTGATTTTTGATTTTTTTGTTATAGTATTTAATTTTTAAACGGAGTGTTTTTTAAAAAACAAGGCATTGAATCTATTTGATATGGCTTTTGAAATCGATTTTTGATTTTTGTTGTAGTATTTAATTTTTAAACGAAGTGTTTTTTAAAGATGGGGTCTACAAGTTAATTGTAGTACACGTTAAAAGTCCAATATCTGTACTATCTAAAATCGTAAGCGAATATCTCTCTACGTAATTGTAACATCCCAAAAAGGGGACTAGTGTAATTACGAAAATTTAAAAATATTTTTGTGGTTCTTTCTGTGTTAAAAAAATGGCGTTATTTGAATGTCTCGAATTGATTCCTTGCCGAAAGCCCGATTAATGAAAGTCCAAATCTTGGAATCAAGAACCAAAAATTTAAAGTTTAAGATTGAGAAAATCCAAATCTCCTTGGAAGTAATAATTTCAAATTTAAGAATTGAAATATGGAGATTCAAAGCCAAGAATGGAAATTGAAAACAATATAAATCCCTTCCATCCAATCTTCGTATCCGGAAACTCAAATTTGGAAAATTAATAATTATTTCTCCAAAATTCGACAACCTTAAAATTAAAATGTTGATTTCCAAAGCTTGACATAAGTTTTCAAATTCGAAATATACTCACAAATCCAATTTCTGAGAATTCACAAAAAATCCCCCCCAAAAAAAAAGCCTTCGTGGGCCTCGGCCCGTTTCTTTCTCCCCCGTCCCATTTCTTTTCTTTCTCAGCCGGCCCGCGTCCTGCCTCAGCCCACCCGGCGACTTCTCTTTCCCGTTTCTTCCTCCCTCCCTGTTCTTCCGGCGCACAACCCGCACCAGCACCCTGGCCGCGCCGCTCTCTCCGAACCAAGCCGCCCCGCCTGCGCTCGCGCCGCCCCCGGTTTCTTCCCCCATCACATCTGCGCTAGCACCCTACCACCGGCCTAGCCCCGCGCCACTCCCCTACGCCGCTGCCCATGCCACCGTACCCACGCCTATGCCGTTGTACACCTCGCCATGCCTCCGGATGCGCCGCCCATGCTTGTCGTACCCCGCCCATGCCGCCGCCGTACGCGCGCTCGCCTATAAAGGGGCCCGAGTTCGCCTCCCTTCCGCTCCTCCTCCTCCTCCCTCCGGCCGAGCTCGGCTTGTGTCCGCCGCCATTACCGCCGCCGCTTCCTCCTCCCGCGGTCCCGGGCCGATTCCGCGCGGCAAGAGCAGCGCCTCGACGCCCCGAGGCCTCCCCCACCGTCGGCCGACTCCCTCCGCCGCCCAAGCCGTCCCGCCACGGCAACCCGACCGCGCCTCCGCCCGTGCTCGCTCGCGCCGCCCGCTCCGTTCTCTCTCCGATCAAACCAACCACTCAGGTAAGCTCCAAGTACTTCACTACTGCTCATGTGCGCCTCATCTTGCCCCTATCCCTTCCCGGCCGCCGGTGCCCCGTCTCCCCTCATCACCGACCGCCTAGCTCTACCGCCGGCACGCCTGGGCGCCTCCTCGGCCGGAACTACTCACTTCCCGAGATACCTCATCACCCGAGCATTCAATTTCGTCGGTCGCCGGCGTCTCCCCGGCCGTTCCCCCGCCGGCGCCGCCGCCGCCATGATCGGCGCTTGCCCCTCCCCTGTTTCCGCTGTTGCTGCTCCCTGCTCTATTCACAACTCTGCCGACAGCTCCTTTTACTGTCTGCCTCCCCTCTGACTGGTGGGTCCAGCTAGTCAGTGTCCCCCGTTTCTAGTATGCAGGTCCCAGCATTCCCTGGTATATGGCTAGCTTATAACATAATACTGTATAAATACTCGTATAAGCAACCTTATGAAATCTGAGCTTTAAACAAACTGGGGAACAAGAATCTAATGATGAAATTAAACTAAAAGTATTATGAAAGTAAATTAACCATTTAACTCTAGTCAATTTCATGTAAATAGAGAGTGTGAACTAATCCTCTTATAGGATTAATAAGGTAAGATTATGCCATGAACTAATTCCCTCATAACAAGTAATCATCTTGGGTTCAATGTTGATATTAAAATTAAGGTATGAAACTAATTGGAAGGTTCTTTTTTACAAATCGAGTGTAATAGAAGTTGATCCTAAATAATTAAAGTTGCATATGTAAAGCTTTGTAAAGATAATTTCAATACTCGCAAATTTGACGTCGAAACAAATCGAACATTAATATCACATTCTATTAAATATTCGAGTGATCTAAATGGTATCTTCCATCTCCCGATCCAATCTATTAGTACAAATTAAGTAAACCAATTTAACAAGATTTTGCCACATAAAATATTAACTATAAATTGCTCATCTCTAAAATCATATCATCGCTCTTACTAGTGTTTAAAATAATTATCGGTAAAGTCCTCTATAATAAATCAACCTTAAAAATAAGTAAGAAACCATTAGTCCTTGCCCCACATCCAAATCCCCAATCAGTATCATGGTATTTCAAATGCAATGGTCAAAAATAATTAATAATAAAAGAACTAGCTTTATCAAGAATATCATTGTAAAAATCATAACTCTCCTTTCTGACAAATCATAGTCGCTGGTCATATCAAGTAAAGCGGTTAATCAAACAGAATAATTGACTTTAGAATCTGGCAGTTGCAATCTCAGATAAATATTGCCACATGAAATACCAGAGTTGCATCGAGTATTTAAAATTATACTCAACTTATGCAAAGCTTCCGCATCCTAAACTCATAAAATTATATTCCTCGTTACTACCATCGATACTCTCTTTTACCTATCCGTAAGTCCTGTCCGACTCACGGAACTTCCCTGATAAATATAAAATCAATAGAAGGAAAGCTATCAAGTAACAGATCGAACCTTGACTTCCCCTAATCAGCCATGTATGGCCACTACCCTTTTCCAGAATGGATAAATGCCTGAAGGTAATTATTCATTTTGATTCCCGTTCTCCTAAAATTTTCCCTCACGGTAAAGCTATTCAGACAACTCAATCTCTCACTCAAATCTAGCTACGGCTGTGTTTGAGGTGCATTAATCCAAATCGTCCCCTTATTCTCAAAATCGTAATAGATTTATAATCTAAATTTAATTGGGCATTTAAAGTGTTTGAATTTAGTTGGTCTTTCTTTTCTTTGCCGCGTATTAGAATCTGAAGACTCAACAAGGCGACGGATTCGAACAAGATCAAGACTCGGGTAAAAGCGACGACTAGGAAGTTAAGATCGTTGACTGAGCAGGCTTTGATTTAGGTCAATCAAGGCCGTGGTACACCAAGCGAGGCAAGTCATCACTTTGATCATATTGCTCCTACATTTTATGCAAAACTATGTTCTTTTAAGCTATCAACTTGCATGCCTAATTTATTATGCAAATATATGTCAAAGCTTAAGGTAGCTACATGCCCACTTGGTGTTGTCTTAAATTTATTATGCCACCCCTTGATACTTGAATTACCTGATCCTTGTCACCATAGGTATTAATGATAACATTACTAGCTATAAGTCATATTAAATGCCATGCTAGTCTTGTCAATGTCTAGGGCGCTAGTTGCCCTGATCATCAATCTTCACAAACATAAGAACTTGTTTTGGGGCAGTCACGGGATGTACGTGGCTGAATACTTTGGGATTACTTATTTTATGCTTCTCAAAACCCTCATAACCTGCTATACCTGTCTGGGCGGTTAGTGAGAGTGGATGGTACTAATGTCGCACGAGAACCCGTAGTTTGTGGTAAGAACCGCCTGGACAAATTAAGGACTGAATCTTGTGATGACATCCCGGTTTAAAACAATACAACCACAAGTCTATATGGGTACGACCAGGCTGATTAACTTGCAAGGGTTTAGTTCAGATATCACCAGTGGAAAGTGGGTGCCAGGGTGTACTGGTTTACTCACAGTGAGGCACAAGGATTTACTGTACTCATACGGCGCAAGAGGGGGCTTCTGACTGTTGTGGATTTAACCCTTCAGCGGTGAAACCTCAGCGGGTGGTGTCTAGATAGATCGGAGTAAGGTAAAGGATTTGTGATAAATTATCGGGGTCTCATGCCTAAGGAAGCATGTTGGCTATTAAGATAATTCATCTCTTGTGGTGAAAGTGTACAACCTCTGCAGAGTGTAAAACTGTTTGAGCAGCCGTGCCCACGGTCAAGGGCGGACATGAGAACTTACTCGAGTTAGTTCTATTTTCAAAAACCTTTGTGGGTGGGACAAAAACCCATCAGAGGGATGTACTCTGATTTTGAATTTTTCCTGGAGGGACGTACTCCAGCGTGATTGATAATATGAAAGTGGCATAATGATCAAAAGCTAGCATAGGTGGATGGAACTGACACCGCTATATTTATTGCACAATTTCAAACTCTTTAAAGCATGTTTATAAAATGCCAAGTCATAGAAATTTTAATTATGATTATTGCAAATGTCGCATTAAGCAAATAAAAGAACCTCAAGCCTCCTTTGACAGCCTTGCATATATTATTATTGCATCCTGTGTGGTGGCTTGCTGAGTACCGTCGTACTCACTGTTGCTTAATTACCATCATTCAGTCAGAAAGAAAATAAAGTCAAGCCCTGCGATGCCTCAAAAGGGTCAACAGAGCTGGAAGACGAAGAGGCCATGGACTAGGTCGCGAGCCCCAGTTGGCTGCCTGTGGGCAAGTCCTGCGGGTCCCACCTGTGTGAAGTTTTCGCTGCTGCATTTTATCGTTTTCAGCCTAACCGGCCCATGAGTAAGTATTACTGTATTATTTACGCTTCCGCATGATATGTTTTGATATACAGTAATGTATCTGTGAGCACTATCTACTGATCCAGGGAATAGTGCGGTGGAATCACAGAGGATCAGGGTTTGCTAACCCGAGGTCCGACAGTAATCTCTGTCACAAACAGCTAAAATTCAAAAATTTCAGCTAAAAACTATAAGACACAACCATATCAAACAAGCCCATTAACTTGCTACATTTACACGCTGATGTACTTGCAACCTAAACCTCTGCTCAAAAGAAGTGCTCGAAATCTTTATGTTCTTTTCCTTTTTGTTTGTGTGAGTAAAGTATGGATTTTAGAAGTTTGTCCGAGCTTTATTTTGTCTTGCATGCAAGCCCAATGGCTTTTGCATGCCTTCTCTCTTTGTTGGCTCCTCCTTAGCAAAAGCGAAAGTGAAGTTTGGTCTAATCATTAGATACGACCATACGAAGGTAGGTAATTATACACATAAATAATACCAAGAAGCTACCTTGCTCTGCCTTGTTGTCCTATATATTTCCGAAGACAGGGCATTGCATGCACTTAAAGTAAGAACTGTCCACGTAAATGGTAACTCTGTCACTCAGTGTTCGTTACCCTTATTCAAAACTATATTTATACTATTGAGTAAAATATAGATAAGAAATAAAATATCTATTTAAATTTGGGTATTGGGAGGGTAATATCTACTTATCCATCTTTATCCATACCTATTCAAACATAAGGTTAGGTATATTTAGACTATCTATGGACATGGATTATCCATACTCAGTTATAACTTCGTATAAAATCATATGGAAGTCACCTGTGCATCTGTACTCGTCAATTTGCAGAGTAACTCCCCTACACACATAATCATTTCCAACAACTTTCAGTTGATTTCGTAAATCTTTTGTGGTGTGAACGCGAGGTTGAAATTTCAAATATCAAAGTTCTACGGAAACTTCCTATAGAACTTTTAATCGATTTCGGAGAACTTTTATGGTGTGAACGCGATGTTGAAATTTTAAATACCAAAGTTTTACAAAAACTTCCTTCATAAACCTATTTGACTTAGCCTCTCATTTTCCTTCTCCTTTACCCACTGGGTTACCCCAAACCAGTTGGGTATACCCTTTTTCATTTGGGTATGGGTAATATCACTTTAAATGGGTATGGATAAAACTGGGTATAGGTTTGGGTTATCCATACCCTAGCCAGTGGCACCCCTGGTAAATGGTACTGATACAATTTTTTTTTCTAAATTGAACTTTGAACACCTATTTTTGCAAATTTAGGCCCCTCTATGAACCTACCGAGCTCGACAGCCAACTGTCAAGCCAGGGGGCTTGGCATGCCCTCAATTAGTGCTTGATAATTAATGCTAATCTCAATTAGTGCTTGCTAATTAAATTTTAATGGCCAAATGTGCACGCGTGCCACGGTAGCTCGGCTGGTGTCTGCCGCGCTTGGTAGGTCTAAGAAGGGGGCTAGATTTGCAAAACAAAAACGAACATTCAGAGGCTAATTTTGAAAAAAAAAGTTACAACAATACCATTTTAGTGAATAGTTCTTAAAGCAATGGTGTCCGTGTGTGTGAGAGACATCGAGAAAGTGAGCTATTTGCTCGCTTTGGCTAGCTTACAATAGCATTAACTGGCAACTTAGCATCCCTTGTAACTGAGAAATTTTATTGTGTAACCGTTACATAGATGGATTTGCATGACGACCCAACGAAAGTATCTAGGCCTCTAAAAATTATTTTGGTAATTAATGACAATATGTGAATATGGGACTAACACGTTTATTGAGTGTTTAAAAGGTTTAGTCCCAACGATGAATGTGATAACCTGGAAATGCATGCTAAAGATCAACATGAAGATCAATATGTTTCAAGACAAATGTATAAGTATTTTAGGATCCCTTTTGATTTTACCGGTCTTAGGAGAAAAAGATAGAAGGCCGGATTTTAGCTTAGATGTCATACTATTAAGAGGGATCATGACTAGTAGCTTAATAGCATGTTCTTATGTCATTTGGATCTGATGAGAATATAATAATCCTCTAATAATTATGTCATTATATTATAATAATCCTCTAATGATTATAATCCTCCAGTGTGGTCTTATTTTGACCACACTGGTCTTGTAATACCACACAAGCCTTATTTTGACCATACTGGTTTTGTACGACCACACTGGTCTTATTTCGACTACAGTGATCTTGTAAGACTACAGTGATCTTATTTCGACCACACTGACCTTGAAAGACCACATTGGTTTTATTTCGACTACACTAGTTTTGTACGACCACATTAGTCTTATCTCGAGCACTCTGGTCTTGTTCGACCACACAAGTCTTCTCTCGACTGCACTAGTCTTGGTCAACCACACTGGTCCTTCTCGATCATACTGGTCGTGGATGACTACACTAGTTTTTTCTTTATTAAGGGGGTGTTTGGCAGGGCTCCAGCTCCCGGATTCACCTTTGGTGGTGCCGGAGCCATGCCAAACGGATGGAGATTCGCAAAAATCTGGAGCCAAGCGGGGTGAATCCACTCCAAAAATAGTACTATGGTGGTGGAGCAGGATCCAGGCCACTCCACAGCTCTAGATCCATCTAAAGTCACAAATATTACCCGCAATTGCCATTGGGGGTATACCCCACTCCTCCCACCGGCCCCATCTGCCAGCAACTCGCGCGCCTCCTCCCCACACGCGACTCCTCCCATTCCCGTACGCGAATCCCATCTGCCCTCTCCTCTCGCGCGACCGGGGAAAGGGGAACCCTAGGCGGCGGCCAGATACCCGGCAGCGGCGGCGGGGGCAGCCCTAGGCGGTGGCGGCGGGGACGACCCTAGGCGGCGGCGGGGACGGATCTAGGCGGCGGCGGCCAGTGACCCGTGAGTCCATCCCTCTCTCCATTTTCTTCCATTCCCTACTGTCTCCTCCTAATCCCCCCACTATTTTCACCAGTGACCCGGTGGCGGCGGCGGCCAGTGACCCCTCTACGCGTGAGTCCATCCCTATCTCCATTTTCTTCCACTCCCTCTCTCCATTTTCTTCCATTCCCTACTGTCTCCTCCTAATCCCCCCACTGTTTTCACCAGTGACCCGGCGGCGGCAACGGCGACCAATGACCCCCTCTACCCGTGAGTCCATCCCCCTACTGTCTCCTCCTGTAATGCAATAAAACTTGTATCAATTTTTGTTAAGGGTGAGGGGAAAATAAGCATGAAAATTGGTTTATTACGGGTAAGCATGAAAATTGGTGGGTGTATCTGTAGTTGTATCAATGTGAATTGTTGATTGGTAAGCATGAAAATTGGTGGGTGTATCTGTTGTTTGGAAATGTGCTGACCACCAATTCAAATTGGTGGGTGTATCTGTTGTCTGTTGGTGGGTGTATCTGTTGGTGTGTTGAACTTGTCCAAATTGGTATGTTGAACTTTTTATTGAGGCATAATTGGTGTGAGTGGATGGCAGGCATGGATCAAAATGAACCATCACCTAGTGTTAAAATGGCAATGGACAATGCTGATTGGTCTGACTACAACACAAGGGTAGTGTGTGAGATTTTTGTTGCTCAAGTACAAGATGGTAATCGCCCTAGTACCCATTTAAACAATAAGGGGTATAAAGAAGTGATTGAGAATTTTAGCGCGAGGACAGGCTTAGTGTACACAAAGCGCCAATTTAAGAACAAATGGGACAGACTTAGGGGCGAGTACAACACATGGAAGAAGTTGAACGCTCAAACAGGATTGGGATGGGATGAAGCCAAGAAAACAGTGGTTGCTACTCCTGAGTGTTGGGCAGCACTTAAAAAAGGTAAGTTTTCACTTTATTTCATTTCTGTCCAGCACTTGCAAGACATAATTTTCATTGGTTTAATGTCATGTTTTTCAGGATATACCAGGTTGTGGCAAGTATATGAAGGCTGGACTGCAAAATGAGGAACTTTTGACTGTGATGTTTGAGGACATTCGCAATAGTGGTAGCGACCATTGGTCTGTAGGCATGGGCACTATGCCTACGGTAGACATTGACGCTATCAATATTGATGATGAAAATGACAAGGATAGCGAACCAGAGGATAAGCCACTGTCCCAAAAGAGAAAGAGAGGAAAGGTTGACAAGCCCAAAAAGAACAAGGGTGGATCTGAAAGGTTAATAGATGAAATGTCGCGGACTGCTGACATTTCTGAACAAACTTTGTCCTCTATTCAATCATTTGCTAAACAAAGAGAGGACCCTCCAGGTTGTTCCATAAAAGATGTCATGGCCCTAGTTGAAGAATGTGGTGCTACTGAAGGGACTAATGAGCATTTCATTGCAACTGAAATTTTTATCAAGAAGGAACAAAGAGAAATGTTTGTTAATTCACTCCATACCGCCACAGGGCGTTTTAATTGGCTTACCAAGAAGTATAAAGTGAAATATGGAAAGTGACGTGTGTTGGTTGGTGTACCATTTTATCCAACATCTTTTGTTGGGTTGTATCTTTTAAACCTATGTTTGCTTTCAATAATATGAGAACTCTCATGGATTGTAGCACTAAACATGTTCTATTTGTGTGGGGATGTATCATTTTAATTTAAGACATGTTTGTTTGTGTCATAATTTGAAAATTTTGTTTCTTTTTGCTGCCATATTCATGTAACTCTTGTCTTTTAATTTGTTTCTTCAAGTATAGATGTCAAGTGATAGTGAAGAAGATGGTTCAACTGATGAAGAACATGAAAGTGATACACATGTCTTGCTCATGTATCAAGCTGTTGCAAATAATCTTCTAGCAGCTACAAGAATTGCAGAGAAATATCGCTCAACCTACTTGGATAAGGCAGCACCTAGGACTTCACGACTCAGCGGGATGGGATGGGTGAAAGAAACTTTGACCACTCCGGGTGAATGCTACCGTATGCTTCGTATGAACTCCAGAACCTTTATTATGTTGCATGATCTTTTGGTTAGCACCTACAATCTGAAATCCACTACACATGTGCACACAAGTGAGGCGCTAGCCATTTTTCTTTATATAGTCGGTGGCTCTGAATCAAATAGAAAGGTGCAAAACCGTTTCAAGCATTCTGGAGAAACTATCAGTAGGAAGTTTGAGGAAGTCTTGAAATGTATGGTGGACTTGGCACGCGACTTTGTGCGCCCTAAGGATCCAAACTTTACTACTGTCCATTCTAGAATTAGAAATGATCGTCGTATGTGGCCACATTTTCAAAATTGTATTGGTGCTATTGATGGAACTCATATTTTGACGGTCGTTCCAGAAGAAGAAAAAGTTAGATATATTGGTAGATCTCAGAAAGCAACTCAAAATGTGATGGCAGTTTGTGATCACGACATGAGATTTATATATGCATCTATTGGACAACCAGGAGCAATGCATGATACAAGTGTGCTATTTCATGCATTGGAAATTGATAGAGACATCTTTCCTCATCCTCCTCAAGGTACTTTCTACAAATTTTATTTTGTTATTTCATATGAAATATGGAAATGACAAATACTTGTTTTTTCTATTAGGAAAATATTATCTTGTCGATGCTGGCTATCCTAACCGCCCAGGTTACCTAGCACCATATAAAGGACAAAGATACCATGTTCCAGAATTTCAAAGAGGTTCGGCGCCAACTGGTGAGAAAGAAAAATTCAACCATTTACACTCTAGTTTGCGGAACATCATTGAGAGATGCTTTGGTGTATGGAAGATGAAGTGGAGAATACTTTTGAAGATGCCTAGCTATCCAATGGATAAACAAATGATGATTGTGGCTGCAACTATGAGATTGTATAATTTCATTCGTGACCATGATGCGCCTGATAGGCATTTTCATAGGTTTGATAGGAATCCAAACTATGTTCCTACCATCCCAACTAGATATAGGAGATATGTCATTTCTCAAGATGCATCTGATACATCAACTGAGGGTAGAAGCGATACATCGATGGATGCATTTCGTGATAGACTTGCAAGACAAATTTCAGGATGATGGAGATACTTTGATTTGTTCTCTTTTTTTGTGTGTGTTTTCTTCACAACATAACTAATGCCCCGCCTCCTTCCCCTCTGTGACTTTTGTGATAGACTTGCAAGACAAATTTCAGGATGATGGAGATACTTTGATGTGTTCTCTTTTTTTGTGTGTGTTTTCCTCACAACATAACTAATGTCCCACCTCCTTCCCCTCTGTGAATTTCGTGATAGACTTGCAAGACAAATTTCAGGATGTTGGGCATTCTTCAATGTTCGCTGATATTGAACCAAAATAATGTGGTATTAATTGATAACGAACCGTATTATAAATAGCTTTCTTCAGAACAAGAAATATAATTCATATAACGAACACAGTAAAAGAATAGTTCACACACGAATTATTCACTAATTCCAAATAACCATCAGAACATGCCTCCAACAAAGTCAATGCTCTCACAATAGCAATAGAATTCTCTGCTCATAAAGGTCTATTTCCCTCAAATCCTCCTTTTATGAATCTGGAGCTAACCTAGTAGCCAAACGCTTTTCAGAGGCAGCTCCAGATTCTCAGAGAAGTGGATTCTCAAATAATCCAGAGCAGAAGCTGAAAATTGAGAATCTGGAGCTCTACCAAACAGGCTCTAAATTAGTCTCTGTTGATTTATTCCTTACTCTTGATCTTCTTGCTTCCTCATTACTACAGGAGTAACTTTACGTTATGGAAATTTCAAGAAAGACCAGGTTTCCACGGGTTCGTGGTGCCAGTGATGGTAAGAACTGAAACAATTCTTGAGCAAGAGTAAGTGACTGAGCAAGAGTGACATATTTTTGTTTTTCAGCACACTACGGTAGAAGCTGCAGCAAACTAGTCTAATAATTGGTTATCCCCTAATACTAATCGCAGTCGCATAATATGGCTTGGGGATTTGAATTGTCGGATTGCCCAGTCCTATTGCTCAGCAAAAGCTCTTGTTGAAATGCGTAGCTGGGAGCAATGTTAAAGAAAGACCAGGTAATTTGCAGTGCACTATCAAGCGGAGCGGAGCAACTAATCTCCTTGGCCTCCGCGTCGCACCGCAGCGCCCCCTCATGCTCTCTGTGCTCGGCCGGGCAGCTGCCAAGCTTCTCGGCAGCAGCTCGATACTTTTTGACGTACATAGCATTGTTTATAATTATAATTATAAAAATGATTATATATGTGCTGTATTAGCAAAAATAATATTTATACCATCCAGTGGCTATACGGCAACACGGTACGGCTAACGCATATAACCTGCCTTAATTGTAAAGCTCAGGATATCTAAAATGGATAATTACGAACATAACTACGAGTTCTTTTGCAGAATTTGAACAAGTAGGGCTTCCTGCTGCTTTATTTGCGCCCCTGAATGCACAAATAGATTGACATTCATGACATAAATGATGGCAACAAGATTGACAGGACACTCATCAGCTGGTAGACAACGGACTTTCACATAATATCCCTGTGGAGTACAATCTCACTATCATCATTTCGTAGACGTGGGGATAAAAAACCCTCCCATTCAAGAAATTTAAAACAAATATTGAAAGGATCTACATGACTGTATTTGATCCGAAAGCATAATGATGTACTAAAAACTGATCTCCTTATGCGGATATTCCATATTTTTCCCCAAACTCTTGAATCGTACCATTAAGTCGAAATGACACCAAACTGAACTGGACTTGCTGGTTGCTCGTTCAATCTTTTGCAGGCCCCATGGTTTCACCAAGCTGCGTTGTACAATGGCATAGAATTTTAACAATCTCACAAATTTGATCTACAGACTATACAGTTCATTCTTTGTTCAGCACTCTTGGCACTTTGATGTATGGATCATCATAACTCGGAACAGCCTCTACTATTGCATCTCTGCATTGGTGAAAACAAAAAAGATACTCAACTTTTCACTGCAAGGCATGGCAATAGTTCACTGAAAGACATGGACAGTGAATGCTTTCTTACCTGTTAGCAAATGCTTCAGGCTTATCTTCTCTCAAAGAACTACCGGCCACAGTACCTACGGACAAGATAGTCAAAACATTAAAAAAGTTAACACACTGCGGTGGACATATAGAACAGAACTAATGGGCAACATCATTGCGTAGCAGGACTTCTACGGACTCTGACAGCTCAAGAAAAGATGTATGTTTTGTAAAACAAATGCAACAAGAAAAAAAAAGTAAGGTTGTTGTATAAGTTTTTAAGCAAACCAAATGTGTGTATGAAAGCACAGAAACACTGGATTAAATTGATCAAAGAAGAAAGCAAACAGATCTCTTCTCTCAGAACTCAGAAGGCTCACCGCCTTGTTCTGTTGCAAATTATAATTCGAAAGTGATTGTTTAAAGCATAACTAATTGATGACATTATTATCCTTCCCATTTGATCCTTCCATTTCAGGTGTGTTTCCTATAGCATACAATGCTAAGTCAAGTGAAATGAACAGAGAGGTCTTACAAGGTCACATCTATACATAGATGGAAAAAAGTGGGTAGAGAGTATAACCATGTGTGCTGTCAAGTACAGTATAACATAACATAGCATGCACGAATATATCAAGATTCAAAAGCATATGTATACAGCCTGCATTGCACAGATACTTTTGAAAATTAGCATATCGGTATCGGAAACCGTATCGGATACAAATATGTATCTTGCACGTATCGGTGAATTTCGTGTTTTTCAAAAAAAAATCCCGATACTTGGTGGATACTTCCCCGATACCTCTCAACCATAACCCGTAAAACCCCGCACGCCTCACATTGTTGCCCCCATGCTCCCAAATATCCTCACGCCCGGCCTCTCCCGACACTTGGTTGCCGCTCCCCTTCCCTACCCCAGTTCCCAGTTGCCCCCATGCCCGGCGGCGAGCATCAGTCACAAGGGAGGAGGTGGCACTGCTCCATTGATGGCACCCCCTTCTTCTGTGCCACAGCGATGGAAGTGGGATCGAGCGAGGGCAACACCAATTCGATGATGAGGAAGGCGATATCAACCATCGGCGAGGTGGATTAGCAACGGGAGAGGCGAGACAAACGATAGTGAGGCGGAGGCGGCATCTCCTTCACTAGAGATCCGTCCTGGCCCTCGCGTCCGCCTACCGCACTCCATCGCCCTCCGCCCTACCGTGCGCCACTATCTCCCGCCACCATGCATCGCCTCTGACACCACTGCTCTTTCACCGTGGCCTGCCACTGCTCCAAGCCCTAGCCGCCACCTTCCCCTATCGCGCGCCACCGGGGATTAAAGTGGGCACCGCTGCTGCAACCCTCGCCCAATGCTACCACCGTTGTCCAGGATTTAGATGGCGTGACTATCGGCTGCCTTCGCCGACACTTTCGCGTCAGGTTAGTTTATTGGTATTGTTGCTAGTAGTTTACGCAAAGATTAGGTTTGCTCCTCCGTCTAGGATTAGTTTATTGCACCACCTTCTCACCGTCATGTCGTCTTCTCCCTCTACTCCATCACCGACCCCTTGACATGTGGCTCCTTCGCCTTGGTCCAGCGGCGCTTTGCCCCTCCCCTCCCTTCGCCAACGCCGCCACCTCTCTTCCACAGTGTCGCCGCCTCCTGGACCGAGGTGAAGGAGCCACGTATTTGCTTTTCTAGTTTGATGCGGTCTACTTGTGGACTTTGGAGTTTAGAGAAAGGGAATGATGGAATATCGGAGTGCATGGGCTACACTTATATAATGTAAGACATGTTGTATTTATTACTATGTAATTTATATAAATTTTGAGATATCTAATGTATGTTTACAATCTCATTTCTTGGCAGTGGCAACCGGCAACATAAAGTATACACTATATTGGATTTAGCTTCAAACTTCCTCACTATTAAGGTATTCCCATGTCTCATAGTCCATCAGTAATTTGTATATTTTTGGAATTATATTAATATATATATATAGAGAGAGAGAGGCGTATCGGTGTTTCTGAGGAAATGGCGTATCATGTATTTGTATCGGCGTATCCAGGCAACATAGTATACAATAGGGGTGCAAACGGAGTGGATAATTTTCGTTCGACTGAAGGTTCACGTAGAGAATACGGAAGGGGTAAATGGATATCTGGCAATATCCGTGCTCGGGTCCGAGGAAAAAAATATGGAATAGGATATGAGATGAGTGATATTTGTCCATATATATCCGTATGTCAAAGTGATATGAGTAAGTCTGTTGTGACTTCACTTAGGAACAAGATAACAGATATGCGGATTGCTGCATCTAAATTGGTGAGGAATACTGAATGCTTTTTCTTCGACATCTCAGTGATTACTCTCTCTGTGTTCGCTCTGATTGCACCCTTACTGTTCAACGTCCTGTGTAGGGGTGCAAAAGAAGCGGATAATTTCTGTCTGAAGGCTAGTGAAGCGAATATAAAATGGAGAAATGGGTATCCGGCACTATCCATATCTGACTCCGAGAAAAAATGTGTAATAAGATACATGATGAGTGATATCTGTGCGTATCTGCTCCGATTGCACCCCTAGCATATAGTAACCATTCCTAAGTTGCATTGCTAAGTAAACAAAGAATGGATTTAGTCTAAAATATTTAAATCAACATGTACCAAATCTTATGACCTAGACAATTGCAGAAAACAGAGCTGGACCAAGCATGAAGTAAATGGCTAAGGTGCTACTTAAACACTAGAAGCCCCTCTACTTTGTCACAGCTAATTGACAGGATCAAGGCCCAGTATCTTATTCACATGAATCAGAACAAGCATTCAAAATTGTCTTGAACTAAGAGGAGCTAATAAGCAGTAATGCAAGATGGAAATGTGAAGACTTCAAATGGATGAATACCAGCTCTAAGTGAAGGCTCAATGGATTTGAGATCAACCGCTTGAAGTTGCCCAAACCTGTGAAGAAAACGAGAAAGAAGGATCATTTCTAACTGTGTCTGATGGGATGCATAAACATAAGTTTACTTTTAAGTTCAGCCCCCCAAATAGCATAGCTTTCTTACAGTCCATCCAAACATCAATCCAACACAAGGAGTCATAATTTGCCATAGAATGGTAACAAGAACCCTCCATTTTACCATGAAGAACCGAACTGCACGATGTTCCAACTACCGTCCGAGCCTAATCTACACTGTTTTGCTAGACTCCATCGGTTGGAATTTCCAAGTACTACAAGCCGAAGCTTTGGATTATGCAGAGAAAGAAAAACAGAAAAGGGGGGATAAATTACCAATCCACCATCTGCCGAATCTTGGGCGCGAACTCCTCGGCCTAGGGGTCGAACACACAAACGCAAGCAAGCATCAGCCTCATCACAGCGTCTAGAAAGTTCTAGAGGGTTCTCATAGAGAGAGAGAAGCGTGCTGACCTCTTGAGGCGAGAGTGATATGCGTGCGGCATCGGCGGCGGGAAGGTCCGCGGCTCAGAGCCCCGCCCACGACCCGCGCGCGCGGGCGTTACATTTGAGGAGGAGGAGGAGGAGAGGGTGCGCCTCCGCTGCAGCAGCCACTGGGTCCTCGACGAAGAGTGCAGCGGCGGCGCAGCCCAGCGGATCCTGGGGATGGCCGAAGCGGCGGCGGAGAGCATGGCCATCGTCGCAGTGGCGGATCCAGGAATTTCGGAATGGGTATTCGAAGCTACAAAAATATTGCTCAATAAAAAATGTAAAGGTCCATAATAGCAAAAATTAAAGTACAATTGTTCGTACTATAGACAACAACTGAAATAATACAAAGAAATTATAAAATAATTAAGAACTAAATATTAATGCAGCGACGCTTCATGCTTTGAAAGCGAGATATAATATCATCATCCTTAACTACTGTATTTCTCCTGAATGGGAATGCTCACTTGCTTATAGTGGAAGAATGCTGTCTAATACCATTTGTTTGAGAGGATTGTCCAATATCGTTATCTCTGTTATACTCTTCATTCATCTACTTTGTTAATTTTTCCTTTTGTGTTCCCACCTTTCGATTGACGTACTCAAAACACTCAATTCTCCAGGCTCCTCCCATGGAACCGTTGGATAATCATCAATTGAGTGTAGACTATCTAGATGCAATCAAAGTGATTGGGAAAGGTAGTAGTGGAATCGTGCAATTGGTTCGCCACAAATGGACTGGCCAGTTTTTTTGCTCTGCAGGTAGTCTGAAACATACATTCTTTGCTGCTTCATATTTATGGCCCCTTCCACTTATTTCTGCACAAACTAGAGATTTAGCTTTTATCTCTTTACTGTACCTAATAGTTGTAACTTCAAAAGCGACCAGTACTCATTTTGTGTAACCGTGTGCCTATCTGTTGCGAAGGGTCTTTATCTCCATTGGTGTATTGTGTTTGCAGGTTATACTACTCAATATTCAGGAAACCAAATTTCCCCCAAATCACCCTCCCGTTTCCTCGCAATCGCCTCTACCCTGCGGATTCGACGCATCATCAAGAAACCAACCAGACATCGCATGCCGGCATCAAGCAGGAACGAAGAATAACAAATTGATGGTTATGGAATGACTCAGTAGCTCACCTATTCAGGTCGGGCGCCGCCGCGCCGGGCGGAGTCACGGATGGTCGGAGGGCGATGAGACCACAGACGAGCCGACGAGGGAGTACTGCGCTGCGGCTGGACTGAGCCTGAGGAGTGAGGATGAGGAAGGACTGCGCCTGATCTGAGGGATCTAGGGTTGAGTCGGCTCGGCGAAGACGACCGTCCCCTGGGCGAATGCGAGAAGGGGAATTGGGGATTTGGGGTTGCCGAATGCCGAAGACGGCGCCCGGACGCAAGCGAACGAGTGACCTAATCGCGTGGGCGAGTGCGGACGAAATGGGCCAACGGGCCGTTCGGGCGAGGCGTCGTGGCCGCGTGGGAGCGAGGCGCGCGACTGGGCCGCGTGGGAATCGGCCGGAGCCCTTTTTCCATTCAGATTCGTTTTTTTAAACCCACTTACTAATATGTATACATATTATACCTAATGTATAGCTGATTTATTGCAAAAAAAATTTAGGTATTCAACTGAATACCTATAAATTACTGTAGATCCACCCCGGTCGTCGCTGCTGCGCTGCCTCCGGCAAAGGAGAGGAGGACGAGGAGGCTTTTGGCCTTGGATTTCCGGAGTCGATCTGAATATCCGCTGCTACTATTCTTCCCTCCCATCTCCACCGTCAGATCTAGAATCTAGGGCTGTGATGGGGCATGCAGCATTTCCGCTTTAAACCCTAGTGTAACTTATCTAAAAAGGCCCTGAGGAGGAGTGAAATTACCAGTCTTTACTAGATCGATTGTGTTGCATGCGGGATCACCGCATGCAATCGTTACTTCGCTCGCTAGCAGTGGCGGATCCAGGAAATTTTTTTGGAGGGGCTGAAGTACCTTCAGCTCGACCTCAGCCCCTTCTACATTATACATCCATGGCTAAAAATTTAGGGGGGGCTCTAGGGGGGCTCCAAGGGTCCGGTAGAGGTAGGGGCTCGAGCCCCCGCCCCACCGCTGGATCCGCTCCTACTCGCTAGTATCTTGCCATCTCTCTTTTAAAAAAGGTAGGAACATTGCATTAAACTTCGTTAGAAAGGAAGATTACAATTTATAGGTTGCCAATCAAGATGGACTATATTACTAAGACTTGAGAGGGCAACAACTATATCGCCATATAAGATAGCAAACATATAAAGTAACAAACAACTAGAGTAACATATGTGCCATTGTAGCCCTATTTTTAAGAAATTACATGCTAGTATCTCGGAGACATGGACATCAGGATACTACAAGATGGTTGAATGAATGAATTTTATGTCGATGTTGCATTCAAAATCTCCATATATCCATCTAAGGGCGTGTTTGGCAACGACTGCGGCTTATGGCTGAAATTTTTTAATTTTGGCTGTTTACGGTACAGATTACGGAGAGAGATACTCACTTGCGATTTTGGATGATACAGATGTTGGTCTTTTAACGTGTATATCGTTTAACTTGTAGACCCTGTCTTAAGAAGAATTTTTTGTACGGATAACCTTTTTTTTATTCGGAAATACAGAAATATACCCGCGGTTTCATTTTTTACAAAAATAGCCTCGAGTCGCCCAATGGGACAGCGACTCGAGAATTTCGCCCACCCGAAGAGCGACATTTAAGGAATCTGCGAACCGTTGGGCGAATCAGCGTTGTCGCCTGTACGTTGGGCGACTTAATATAAGTCATCATGCGGTTGGCGGCTGAATGATCGCCAACGCTAGGCGACTGAGGAGTTAAGGCGGCTCACCGTGGCTCCCACTACCAACCACCTTTTTCACTTATTGAGCAAACACATTGGCGCATGAGAGAAGAGGAAGAAGGAAAAGAAACAAGGGGGAGAAGAGAGAAAGGAGGGGAAGAAGAGGAGAAGGAGAGGGAGGAGGGGAAGAAGAGGAGAAGGAGAGGGAGAAGAGGAGAAGGAGAGGAAGGAGGGGAAGAAGAGGAGAAGGAGAGGAGGAGGTGAGGGAGGAAGGAGGAGTAGAAGCTATTCCATCAATTTGGATCCAGGTATTTTTTTTGGATTATGTTGTATTTGCATTATTATTTATATGAAATGTTGGTGTTAATAAAAATTATAGATGTAGAATAATTAGTACCGTGTTAGTATGGAAATATTATTGTAGAAAATGTTTGGTATGCAATTTGTAGTATGGTATAGGAAGTTTAGTATTGTGCGATATTATTTGACATGTCGCAAAATTGAAATATATATGCAGCCGACATCATCAATGTCCACTACATTGAGAGTGTATTACGGAGTGGAACCATTCGTGAAGGTCCGAATGGTGTGGATTTGAGCGATTTTCCGCAAGTCACTCTCGTATTTCGGATGACGAGAATGCTCGAATGGGAGATGTGCGGCTTTGGTGACCGGAGTTTTCGTTGAACCCCGAGGTGTGCAAAGCGTCGTCGTGCAAGGGCTTTGGAGCCGGTCTCCCACGGACATCGGATGGGAGTTGAAGACATTGGTGCGCTCGCCACATGGAAGGGCTTTGTGCTAGGGTGCGGCGTCGTGGATACGAGTGTGTCTTTGCTTGTGCAACCGTGCTCGATACAAGCGGTGAGGAAGCTCGTGCAACGGCCGTTGTTGTGGGAGGTGCTAGCGGCTCGGGCGGGCCGCATGTTGGCGGACATGATGAAGTTGCTCGTCATGAAGCCGATGCGGTACATGAAGGAGAGTTCACCGTCAAGCCATAGAGAGCCAATCGGGCAAGCCGATGAAGGAGAGTATAATGAGTACATTGTGCGGCAGATGGACTCGATGACGAGAGGGCATGGGATGAAGAGGAAGGCGAGAGGACGGCGAGCGAGGCGATTCCGATGAGGATGAAGTTCCTATCCCCGAGAATGGAACCGGTTTAATGCGAGGGTCTTTCCGCACATGATGAGCATGAATCACAATGGGAGTACCATGAGACAGAGGTTCGGTTGCATGCTATGTTTGTCGACAAGGAAGCGCCGCAGATGCCATCAAGCTTTGGGCCCTTTCAATGCGGCGGACATTTCGCGTCATCAAATCAAGCGGGAGCAAGACACCGTGACGTGCGAGCAGATCAGTTGCCCTTGGCGGGTACGCCCGTAAACCTAAGTATGAGACTCATTGGATTGTGTCCAAGGTTGAGCCGCACTCGCATTCTAAACATCGTCTTGTCGGACATCGTAACTCGACGTCCGGATTTATTGCCAATGTCATGTATGGGGAGATAGTGCGAGAAGAAGGACATGGCGACCACGCATATTGTGGTAGCTATTGAGAATAAATTCAAATATAAGATTAGCTACGCGGCGTGGCGGGCCAAGCGAAGGTGTTGGAAAAACGTTTTGGCACTTTCGCGGCGACGACAACCTTCCTCGTATGCTCAATGTCTGCAGAAAGGAACCCGCACGTACATCGCCTCCACGAAGCCGTCCATTAGTCCGCGGGTATGCGGTGTTGCAGAGCAATGTTTGCATTTGGTGCTAGCATCGAAGCATTCGTGCACATCGCCGGTGATCTCAATTGACGGGACCTTCTTGACAGCAAATACAAGGGCGATCCGACGGCCATAGGTGTTGACGGTAATAATCAAATATTACCACTGGCCATTGCATTTGTGGAGAGTGAGAATTACGAGTGTTTGTGGTTTCTCGGACATGTGAGGGTGGGGTTGTAGCCACTCGGCTGGTGTGTGCGTAATCCATGATCGCCACGCCGGTATTATCAAGGCAATAAGAAAACTTCAAGAAGACCCCGAGAGCCCTTTCCTTGGCGGACATGAGGAACCGGTGGTGCGATCGTCACCTAGCGGCAAACTTTTCAAGCAATTCCGAAACAATCTTTGATGAAGCTATTCAAGAGGGCAAGCGAGAACCAACAGAGGAAATTTGATGCTTTGTGGAGGTTGTTGGATGAGCACACTAGGAAGAACGTCGAAGAGAGGAGCAAGGAGCCGGTCACTCACGGGCGGCACAACCACAATGCTTGCCGCCAATCGATGCGCCTAACCCAAGTGGTCCAAGAAGAAGGAGCTCACGAAACATCAGTGCTTAGCGCGATGGATCGAGGGGGAACCGTTGGAGAAGTGGTCATTTGTTGCACGACACGGATGGCGCAAGGTGCGGAATAATGACAACTAACCTTGCCGAGGTGTACAATTGGGTTCTAAGGGTCTCCGTTCTCGGCCCCTTGTCGCCATCGTGGAAGGTGTTCTTCACAAAGACAATCCGGTACTTCGAGGAGAGGCACGCGAGTGCCGCGACTTCATGCGCCAATCCGGAGCTCAGATTCGGCAAAAATTACTGCGTACATGGAGATGAAGGCACAAAAGGGTCAGTTGCACACAGTGCAGGTCATGGGCAACAGGGAGCATCGTTTTGAGGTGATACTCCGTGATAGAACCGGATTTGGGACGGCTCGTTCACTTGTTACGCACGAGGTATGTCTTGCAGATCATGGAAATGAACCTAGCTGCATGTGCAACAAGCTTAAGTTGTTACACAAACCATGCTCTCATGTCCTCGCTGCATGCGGGACCGTGGGTATGGATCCTTCAAACTTCATGTCCGAGTTCTTCTTTAAGGGGAGGGTACTGCAGGCTTGGTGTGGGGAGCCCAGGGTTCAGGTGGTGGGAAACTTCGCCACTTTGGACATTGCATCGAGGACACGGGTTCGGATGTTAACATGTTGAAGGGTGGGAAGGGTCGGCGACAGAGCCGACGTATTAGGAATGACATGGATGAATCACAAGCTGGAACACCGGGTGCACGTTGTGGTCGATGCGGTCAGCAGGGGCACACAGCTAGACGATGCATGTCCTGATCAGTAGTTACATGACTTTTCTGTTTAATGTGTAATGTAATTGGTTATGTAATGTACTTGGTTATGTACTTATTTAGTACATGTATTTGCTGTTTGTTAAAATGAGATACTTTTGTGGCTCGTGCACAAGACAAAGAATTCATGACATGCTTAACAGCATTGCGCATTATTTCGATCGACCCTCGTACATACTACGGTACAACCATACACATGGTTGCTTATATGCCAAATGAGCCTCGTGGCACCCACATGGAGAACTGCTGAAGTGGACGCCTCGGACGGGGCTGGCCATCGTGGTAGTGGCACGCACATATGCAACTTGGGTTTGCACAGCAACATGTCGGATCGTACGAGCTTCCTATGTTGACAACCTCCTCGTTTCCCCTCTCGCGTTGCATCTGTTGGCGGAGCTCATTGTTCTCCTCATTGAGAGTCTCCATTCGGTACTCCAAGTCCATTATTCGGTCCCATAAAGTACCCACATAACGGTCAATATACCGTTCATGAGGAGGGTCGATCCAGCGGGAGAAGTCGCATTTCGCCATCTGCGAAAAAGGACAGTAAACATGGAGGGTCCATAAGCAATAAAAAATGTACTATTAGTAATTTGTACCCCGGAGCGTGGGCATCGGAAGAAACGGCGCCCGCCATCGTTCGGCCCTTCGGGACTCGCACGACCACGTACTCATTGTGTCGCATTTCGCCACGCTGGTTGCGCGACGCGGCTTGGTACCAAGCGATGCGTGGACCGAACATCTCCCTCCTTTCCAAGGAAGGTCTTCCTTGGTGACCCATATCCGATCGCCCTCGGCTTCCGCCATGATATGTTCCACCACGAAATAGAAGGTATTCTTTGTTCGATTCTGTGGTTTTCGGCTACAACTTCATGGGACCTCAACCGTGCTATTTATATCGAATGGCGGGACAATAGAGGGCTGCTTTGCCCAGAGACATGACAAAAGCGCTCGGCTTTACTCGGTGAGATGACAACACATGCCGACTTTACGCGGTGATATGACAAAGCGGCGGCTTTGCTCGGTCGATTACAACACATGCCGGCTAAGCGGCTACATAAAGGCTACGATCTGAAAAGCCTTCATAGGAACATTTATTGCTACTCTGAAAAGCCTATCGCTACAGAAAGCAACAAAATAGGGGCGTAGGCTGTAGCCTTTAAAGTGAGTGTTCACGTCATAGGCATGTATCCTTTCCAGTGAGTTTTCATGTCACATTTGCTTGTTGTTTTAGAAATACAGGATACAGGCTCTGAAAAGCCTACATAGGGACATTTATTGCTAAACTGGAATCCTGAAAAAGCGAAAAGATTCGTACAACCTCCTCTCCATGGACTATGCCCACTGCACCAGATAACCTGCCTACATAAAGCCCTCGTATGTCTTCCATACCACATCTCCTCCTCAAGTCTTCACAATACTACTACACAACAATGTCTTCCTGGAGGTCCGACCCATTTGGAGTGCCGGAATGGCATGAGCGCCCGAAGTGCCATTGCGGCTTTCGGACGATGTTGGGAGTCTGGACGGATCGAGTACAACGAGCCAATACGGCCGTAGGTTCTTCAAGTGTCCAGACCTGGATGACGACTTCGTGGTAACGACAACAACTAAATCATTTGTTTCTCGTTATCGTTTTTCAACTTGATCCACGACATCTACCACGCCACACATAGGCTTGCGGGTTCATCGAATGGGTGGATCGGTGCGCCGCATGGCCACGTAACCGGCGGTGGAGGTGGAAAACAAAGCACAATACTTTGTCAAGATGACTCGGGCTCGCGAGGTGGAGCGGCGGATGCGGCTTGAGCAAGAGCGCCGCGTGAGGGTGGACCAAATTGCCTCGAAGGGCAAGGAGGATGACTCGCAAAGGAGGCGGGAGTAGCTAAGTCTGCGTGAAGCGACCATCAAGCGTCGGGAGGAAGAGCTTCAAGCTCGTGAGGCGCTCTCAAGACCAAGAGGACCGGAACAAGGATGCGTGGAGCCATCTTCAAGGCGCGATAACAAGGGGAAACAACCACGCTACACCCAAGAGACCAAATGTAATAGACCTAGCAAGTTTTATTCCCTAAGGCGATCTTGTTGAGTTGCTCTTAGTCGCATATCATGCTATATGTTGTGCATGTAATAACAATGTACGCTGCATTTTACTCCCAACTGTATTATGAAGTTTATTTCTATTGACATAAGCTTATTATCTAGCATGTTCGCACTCAATGATCCAGATAGCAAGTCATACCGGTTCTCTCCGTAAACTATTTCTCAGCAACATCAAAATATCACTTACCACTCTATGTATCTATCGTTCTACGGTCAATCATTCTTCAAAAAAATATTGGAATTTTTTTGTGCATCTACAACATACAAATGCACATAAACTTTTATTAGAACTATACCAGATTTTTCTCTGTTTCAAACTACAAAATTGCCAAAACTCTACAAATTTCAGGTGAATGAAGTCGCCTACCTATTGGCGATCAGATTACAAGTCGCCAATGATTAAGCGACCGTTAAATCGCCCGATGTAAAGCGACTCGTGATGTCGCTTTTCCGTGAAGCGACATAGCTTCTTGTCGCTCTTCGTGGCGAAATTCTCAGTCGTTGCCCATTGGGCGACTCGAGGCTATTTTTGTAAAAATGAAACCGCGGGTATATTTCTGTATTTCCGAATAAAAAAAAGGTTATCCGTACAAAAATTTCGTCTTAAGAACATACTTCGTTTGAAAGTTAGGTACTATAGCAAAAGCTAAAAGCTATCAGCTTCGGAGGAAAAGAACAAATCTTAAGATATGTTCCTTCACTTTGTCTTCCTCCCCAAAGATGCCTTGTTTCGTCATCAATAGGTGGCTTGCTTTTGCTAGGCACTGTGAGGTCGGCCTTCTGCTCTAGAGGTTAATGGAGCACTCATCATTTAGCAACAAATGCTTCTACAAGGGCGAGGGATATCTGCCAACAAGTCGATAAAAGTAGTGCATGTACAACCTTTTAAATAGGTCCATTTTTGGAAGTCAAAGAATTTAAATCGGTTTTCAATTTTTCTAAGCAGATGACCAAAGTCGAAACTAATTTAAACATCTATAGGAGATGATACTAACGTCAGCTTGTTACAAGTATATGTAAAGAAAGAAAGTAGTCACTATAATTGAGTGCAGAGGATTCAAATCTGCATTATATATTAAGATTCCTCATATATTAATATAGACCCCTGAGACGGAGGCCCGTGGAACGCTGTTAGTGCCATGCGCACAGCTTCTAGCATGCAACCTAAGCCAAGCCATGGAAGGGTCCATTCCCTGCCGTCCATCCTTCACTGCTGCTAATCATGGCTTTGCCGGCCACCACTAATGACCATCAACCGATTCCTAATCAAGCAGCAAGCAGCATCACGGCAGGTGGGCCCAGGACGCGGCTAATCCGTCCAGAGTGCTGCTTCCTCCTGCCCTAAAAGCCTCCTCTGCCTAGGCTACCCAGCCATCCACGCTAGACATCCATCATGACACGAGCCATCAGAAATCAATTCTTCAACCCCGCTCCACACGAAGAGAAGGAAAAGTCCAAGTAAGCAACGGAACGGAACGGATTTCCACGCTGGAGGTAGGCCCCCCTGCGGTGCGAAAGGATGGTCGCCATCTTTTGGATTTTCTATTTTCCTTATTTGATAGTCCAGGCAAAGAAATAGTTTTTTTAAAGCGGTTTTTTCAATCGAAACAAAAGAAAAGTTTATTAAAATCATGTATATAGAGTGAGTTCTTTTCTACTTATGTTCAGATTTTAGCTTTGTTTTCTACAGTAAGTAGCTTTTAAACGATACGTTTCTAAGACATAGTCTATAAAAATATTGTAGTAGATATTATACCAAATTCAAATATACCGGTCAAAATCGTATGCTACTATTTTTCTCTACGTACTACCTCTCGTAAATAGATAGAATTGAAAAAATATAAATCAAAAAATAACACTATAATCTAAAAAAACTCAGTCTTATTCGTACCAGTATCTTCCTCATCCACTGTAGGATTAAAAAAATACAGACAACTTATGGATCGCAAAGCTATACTTTGGCCCGTTCTTATTATAAGCAGCAGCGGCATCGGGGGAGAGAGAGGAAGAAACGAATTGAAAGAGAGGCTCCGAGTCCAAGAAAGCGCGGTGCCCCTGCCGACGCGTGGTCGCCGCCGCCGTTCTCCATCAAGAGTGGAGTAACTCCTCTCCTCTCCAATCCTATCAGCTCCTCCCTGTTCCGGTCGTCTGCCGCGCGTGCTGCCTCATCCCTTCGCCTCGGCGCTTCGCGTCTCCCTGCGCGCAGTCGCCGCCTCGATCGGCACATCGACCCTGCCTTCCTCTGCAGTTACATGCAGGTAATCCCACCGCCGCTCTACTATTCTGTGGTTATGGCTTCTTGTTCTATTTCGGTGATTCTTGCATGGGCCATTTGGTCGTTGTCGTCGTCGCTATGAATTGATCTAGGATCTTCTGATGTATCCGTTGCGGCGAGAGTGATCAGGAATCTTTTTTTAACCGTTTCTTACGGTTTCAAAATTTCCCCTGCCGAATCCAATATCTCTCCGTACAGAATTAAGAGCGCCCGGCCGGTCGGGGCATGGGAAAGTGCAAATCTTGCAGGAATAGATTTTCTTAGTCCATGTCTCATTAGTTCGGTTCACTAGTAGCAAGTATGGGTAGATGACTAAGCGAAGGTGGTGAGTCTGGTGATGTAGGAATGTTACGGCAGGGGTGGTCGTACACTAGTAGCAGTGCAATCAGGTTCAGTAGTGGCTGGGTTCATAAACACAACTACGTCATATATGTTCAAATCTTGGTCCGGTACCGAGCACGCATAGCAAAATACAAAAGAAGGAAGAAAGAAATAGTTCCTTTTTTATGGTTTTTTTCTGGAGTTAACCAATGTGAACTCTTTTTTTTCTTCGAAAAAAAGTTTAGTGGGTTACATTATATATGATACAAGTTTTTTTAGCATCAGAATTTTTTACTTTTTTATGCCCCATAACCATTTTGTTAGTTGTTTTAACCCGCAATATGGCTGCTATATCAAGTAAGCTTTCTTCTATACTACAATTATCTGTCTCAGTTAATGCATGCAAGTCTGGTTTTGGTCATCGCTATGTTATTCCTGGAGAGAGTGTGATTCCCTGTTAAAATTGTTTCTTCTTTTGTGCAAGTCTGTGCTACTTTGGATTAGGGAGTTAAGAATATTAAATTGAATGGTTACTGCATTGGTAAAGAGTACAGCTGAAATACTCTTTCTTGATATACCAGATATGATATTGCAACTATTTAATTCATGCATGTGGTACAGTGCAATTTATTGATCTTTGGTTTATTTTGTATTTTAAATTTCCAAATAGAGTGTTTAATCTCCTCAAGAACACATGGCTCTAGCTAATCTTTCAGGTTTTTCTGTAGGCAAGATGAAATTTGGTTCGATATATGAGGAATACCTCAGGGCGGAGCAGGACAAATACCTAGCAAAATGCTCCCATGTAGAGTACAAACGCCTCAAGAAGGTATTGAAGCGATGTCGAGTTGGTTGCTCATTGCAAGCAGATGGCACCAATGGTGACCAGCAGCAGGAGGGGAGCGACGACTCTTCAGACATTTGTGAATGCAATTCATGCACATGTATGCTCAACCTCTAGCGCAAATAGTCAGACTATGTATTGTGCTGTCATTCTTCTTGTTTATGATATGGCAATGAACCAATGGTATCACCATGGTTACCATTTATTCCTTTTTTTTCCCCTTAGCATTTGTCTGTTACATTCGGCCCAACATGTGAATTTTGACATAGAACTCAGAAAATTGCGAGGAAATTGTCATATCTTTTGATAAGAAACAACAAATTGTATTTAGACTAGATACAAAAGGGGTTTGAAAACTGTGTACTCAATTTATGAAGATGTTAGCTTACTAATTGTTATGGCCTGCAAATTAGAAGCACCCAAAAAGATACCAATAGTTATTCTTCCCTTCTGTGAAAGATTAGGAGAGTCTAATTTCACTTTGTACAATCTGGTTCTCTGCTTTTCAAAGATTACAGGTTTTGGATGGAAAGGTAGCTCTGGTTGTCTATTTGATATAGTTGTGAAGTATTTATAGGTCTGAATGTCTGGTGATTTAATTTTATAACTAGAACTACTTATGTTGACTAAAATCATTTGTTTTCTTTGACTTTGTCGAAATTGCACTTCGCTATTTTCCTGCTTTTCTTCTACTTATTCTACAGCTTGTGCTATTAAGATTCTGACTTGTAATATTTTCTTGTTCAGTGTGTGATCAAATGTTCTTTACAGAACTCACCAAGGAGGCTTCAGAAATAGCTGGCTGTTTCAGCTCTAGAGTACAGCGTCTCCTACACCTTCATGTTCCTTCAGGATTACTACGCTATATATGGCGTGTACGGCAATGTTTTATAGATGATCAACAAATCATGGTTCAAGAAAGCAGAATGCTACTCAATTATGTGACCATGAATGCTATTGCTATCCGCAAAATTCTCAAGAAATATGACAAAGTAACTGTTCATCTCCTGATTGTCATTACACATGTTCGAGATCTTTGTGCTAATATGTTGTTGATTTCGCAGATACATGGTTCTGTGAGTGGTAGAGATTTCAAGAGCAAGATGCAAACTGAGCATATTGAACTGTTGCAGTCACCTTGGCTGATAGAGCTGGGTGCTTTCCATCTAAACTGCGATAGTTCGGACATTGATGAACCTGTAGGGTTCTTTAAAAATGGATTCCTCAAGAATTTTTCCTGTGAATTGACAGGAGCACAGCCACTGATGACTATGGCCATTTCTGAAACTATGAAGTATGAGTACAGCCTGTTAGAGTGATCTCCTTTAACTGACGCATACGATCGGGCGCCACCGTTGGTGGGTGGGCCCTGTCGCCAGCGCCATAAATACAGAGGTGGGGGCCGGGCGGCACGCATCCCAAGGTTGACCGTGCCGCCGTCACCCCACCGACAAACCCTAACCGATCTAGAGGGGAGCGCTGTAGCGACGGGAAAACTCCACCGGCTCCTCTGCATCCACTTCTTACGATCGCCGCCGCCAGGAGCCACCACCGCCCGGGACGCGCCGCCGCCAAGGAGCTCCACGGCCTTCTCCGACCGTCACTGCCCGCGCCAGACTTCACAGAGCGTCCCTGCAATGGCCTCCTCCTCCTCCTCTGCACCCGAAGGTTGGTACCCCTCTCCCTCTCAGTGTATCTCTCAAGAACTCGAACCCTAGAAGAGAAAAGACCCCGCTAGATCCTAACTCTAGGAGATCCCAATAGCTCACAATGGTATCAGAGCAAATCCTAAGGGTAGATCTAGACGGGAAAAGAAAAGAAAGAGAACGGGAAAAGAAAGATAATCGCGAACCCTAGCCCCGGACCAGAAAGAATCCAAAAAAAAAAAAAAAAAAAAGGGGGGGGATTGGGACTCACGGCGCCGCGCCGGCGTTGCGCGCTTCAGTTTGCGCGCGGTGCGCGCCGCTGCCGCGCGCGCGCGCCCGCCCGGCCGGCCGCTTGCTGGCGCGGCTCGCCGCGCCGGTTGCGCGCGCTTGCCATCGGCGCCTCCCTGCGCTGGTGCGGCCGCCGCGCCTCGCGAGATCTAGATCCGCCCCCTCGCGCGCATGTCGCCGCTTGCCGCTCCTCCCGCGCCGTTTGCCACCGCCGCTGGCTCCTCTCCCGCACGGCCGCCGCTGGCGTCTCTCTCGCACGAGCGCCCGAGTGCGCGCCGTTCTTTTCGGGGGAGACGGCGCAATGAGGTAGGGTTTTCGGGGGGCCGGCGTTTCTTTGATCTGGCGAAAATCCCTCCGGACCGTTCGATTAGAATGGACGGCCATGATGAAGGCAAGGGGGAAAAGGCTGGCTGGGGTTTGGCGCCGCAGCCAGGCTGCACGAGGATTTTTCAGGCGCGCGCGCGCGGAATGGGCCGAGAAGTCGCGCGTGAGGCCGCACGCATGTGGGCGTGAGGCGCGCGCGTAAGGCTGGGCTGAGCGGGCCGCCGTGGGCCGCGGCCGCGTGGAACAGGCCGAAATGGCTGTTTTGCACAGTAAATCCCGAATAAAGTTTTTATTGTTTTTCAGAAGCATTTATGAGTGAATTTAATTGAAATTTGATCCAAAATCTCTGTAAATTTTGCACCAACGTGTTAATTTTTTCAGAGATTAAAAGAGTAAAGTTATAATGCTTCTGAATAATGAATTAATTTTGAGTAATTACAGTTTCCGCTGCAAAAGATAATATTGATTGATTTTCATTATTAAATTCGAACCAACGGGAGAATTTAATTTTGGAAAATAGATAAAATTTAATATTGATTTTATGCATTATTTCTATTTCTGCCCAACGGTGATGTAGATTTAATGCATAGATAAAATTGATTTAAATTGTATGTCGTATTTTTGACCAACGTTGGAAATAAGGCATATAATTTTCCTGTTATGTTCTCACTTTATTTGAAATATTTTTCAGGAGGATACAACTTGATGAGTTGTATTAGAGAGATCCCCACTCTCAAAGGTGATAATTATGGAGAGTGGAAGAAAAAGATAGACTTAGCGTTTATCTTGGTGAGGTGGTGGGTCCTCACTACAAGACGTCCCACTGAGCCTTTGGCGCGGTGAGGGAACAGAATGAGGATGACACTGCATGGCGAGAAAAGCAGAGGATCATGCTCCCTTACGGATGTCTTATGATCTTGATCATAAGAAATGGACCATGACCAACAAGAAATGTATGGCTGTGATAAAGAACACAATTGAGCACGCTATTCGGGCTCAATTGCGAGTGTGACACAACATCATCGAATACCTTGACAAAATAAAGAGTCGGTTCTTGGCTCTTCAAAGACTTATGCTATGGTGATTAAGCAATTGCAATTAAGAGAGTATTCAGCGGTGGCAATGGCATAGAGAGCACATTCTTAGAATGAGCAACTTGGCATCTAAGCTGAAACCGATGGATTTGGCTCTCAAGGATGAGTTCCTTATTCATTTGGTTTTGCTTCTTTGCCAAAAGAGTTTGACACTTTTGTTGTCAACTATAATATGCACCAGAAAAATGGGACATGGAAAAGTGCATAGCCATGTGCGTGCAAGAGGAGGAAAGAATCAAATCCTCACATGGTGGTGCTATCAACTTTGTGAGGAAAACAAGAAAAGAATTACAACAATAACCCTTCTCAAAGAACAAGGGCAAAGCCTCAGTACATCAGCCTCAACAGAACAAATTTGCTGTAGACAAAGACCGGTGCCTTCATTTGCAAGAAGACGGACACTACAAGAAGGATTGTCGACTATTTAAAGATGATAATGGCTAAGAAAGGTGAGAACATTATTACCTTTATTAATGAATGCCTGTATGTGAAATATTCAAATCCACTTGGTGGATTGACTCAGAGCAACTGTTCATGTTGCTAATTCATTCTGAGGATTCCGTTCGACGAGGACTACGCAAAGAAAAGAAAGATGCGTTAAAGTCGCAAATGGAGTCGAAGTGAAGTTGAAGCCGTTGGCGATCTTTCATTAGTATTAGCTAATGGCTCCACTCTTTTACTTAGAGATGTCCTTTTTGTACCCTCTTTACAGAGGAATTTGATTAGTGTGTCAAATTTGGACAAAGATGGTTATGATTGCAATTTTGGAAATGGCAAGTGCGAAATAATGTTTAATAAAGAATGTGTTGGTATTGCCATATTACAAAATGAGCTTTATTTGTTATCATTGTGTGATGATGTGAATGTCGTATGCGATAATGAGAACGTTGCGTGCGAGAAAGTGATTGAATCCTCGTCTACGAATGTAAACAGAAAACGAAAGAGAACTCTAGATGAGTCGTCGAAATTATGGCACTGGTCGTTTAGGCCATATTTCGAGGGGAGAATAGAAAGACTAGTTAAGAATGATATTCTTCCTCCATTAGAGTTCTCAGACTTAGAACAATGCAGAGAATGCATTAAAGGAAAATATGTAAAGAAAATTAAAAAAGACGCTAAAAGAAGCACAGAAGTTCTACAAATTATTCACACAGACATTTGTGGTCCTTTTCCTGTGAAAAGTGTGGATGGATATGACTCGTTCATAACATTCACGATGATTACTCCGTTATGGATATATTTATCCAATTAAAGAAAGAAATGAAGCCTTGGATAAATTCAAGATATTTAAGGCTGAAATTGAAAACCAACACGATTTAAAGATTAAGATAGTCCGATCGGATCGTGGGGGAGTACTACGATCGACATACCCCATATGGACAAGTTCTGGACCTTTGCGAGGTTTTACGGGAAAATGGAATAGTGGCCCGATATTCCATGCCGGCGAACCTCAAGCAAAATGGAGTAGTGAAAGACGCAACTGCCGTCGATGGATATGGTGCGAAGCATGATGAGCTACTCCACACTCCCATTGAGTTTATGGATGGGCGTTGAAAACCGCCATTCATATTCTCAACAGAGTGCCTAGTAAGTCGGTGCCCAAAACACCGCATGCAATTGTGGACGGAAGAGTTCCTCACTAAACCACTTACGTGTGTGGGGAGTCCTGCTGAGGCTAAAGTATTTAACCCAAACCTTGGGAAACTTGATCCCAAAGCGAAGTTGCCATTTCATTGGCTACCCTGAAAAGTCAAAGGTTATCGTTTCTCTTGTCAGACGGATACACAAAGTTTGTAGAAACGAGACACGCTGTCTTCTTAGAGGATGAAATGATGAGGGGAGCATGGTAGCTCGTGAGATTGACCTTGAAGAGAAGCGGGTGTATGCGCCCACTCCGATGATTCAAGATCCATTCTTCACACTACCTATCATCGCCTGCAAGCGGTGCAAGACATCTGTGGTGCCGGCACTGTTATTGTTCCTCTGTGGCAACAATGAATGAGAATGAAGAACACTGTTCTTGAGGATCATATAGAACCTATTGCCACAGATGAGGGGAGCAACAGCTGACCTCAAACAATAGATGTACCAAATGAGGAGGCCCAGGAGGTCTCAAAGAGTAAGAAGATCAGCTATTTCGATGATTATCAGATTTATCATCAGAGGAATTTCAAATGGAGGATGATCCCACCTCATTTGAAGAAGCCATGAGAAGCGAAAATTCCTCAAAATGGCTTGAGGCCATGGAAGAGGAGATGAGGTCCATGAAGACTAATAAAGTGCAGGACTTGGAAATTATTCCTAAAGGAGCCAAAACAAGAGGGCTGTAAATGGGTCTACAAGACTAAACATGACTCCCAAGGGAATGTAGAAAGACATAAAGCGCGACTTGTGGCAAAAGGCTTTACGCAAAGAGAAGGATTGATTACAATGAGACATTTTCTCCAGTCTCATGTAAAGATTCCTTCAGAATCATAATGGCATTAGTAGCACATTATGATTTAGAGTTACATCAGATGGATGTAAAGACGGCATTTCTTAATGGGGATTTGGAGGAAAATGTTTACATGGCACAACCGAAAGGTTTTGTCATGGAAGGAAATGAAAGAATGGGATGCCGCCTAAAGAAATCAATATATGGGTTAAAGCAAGCTTCAAGACAGTGGTACTTGAAGTTTGACAGTACAATAAGAAAATTTGGGTTTAAAGAGAATGTTGAGGACAACTGTGTTTATGCAAAATTTAAAGATGGGAAGTTTATCTTCCTAATCCTGTATGTGGATGATATCCTACTAGCTAGTAGTGATGTCAGTCTGCTACTGGAAACAAAGAAGTTTTTGTCCTCAAACTTCGATATGAAAGATCTTGGTGAAGCTTCGTTCGTTCTAGGGATCGAAATTCACCGGGATAGAAACAAGGGGATATTGGGACTGTCACAAAAGGCATACATAGAGAAAGTCTTAAAGAAATTTGGTATGCATAAATGTAGTCCTTCACCTGCACCTATAGTCAAGGGCGACAGATATGGGGATTTTCAATGCCCTAGGAACCGATCTGAGCTCGAGCAAATGAAAGCGGTTCCATATGCTTCAGTTGTCGGAAGCTTACGGTATGCTCAAGTGTGCTGCGCCCGACTTAGCATTTGTTACGGGTTACTTGGCGATTCGAGCAATCTGGAATAGAACATTGGAAATTAATAAAGAAAGTCTTGCGTTATTTGCAAGGAACAAAGGCCTCATGATGACATACGAAGATCAGATTTACTCCATATAGTGGGGTATCTGATTCGATTTTGCGGGAGATGATAGAAAGTCTACATCCGGATATGTATTCACTCTGTTGGAGGAGCTATATCGTGGAAAAGCTCAAAGCAAACCGTCACTACATCGTCCACAATGTATGCCGAGTTTGTAGCATGTTATGAGGCTACGGGGCGGTGAAGCGGCTAAAAGTTCATACCGGTTTAAAAGTGGTTGGCGACATCAATAGACCACTTAAGTTGTCTGCGATAATGAACCCATGATAACGTATGCCCACAACAATAAGTCAAGTGGTGCTGCCAAACACATTGACATAAAGTACTATGTTGTGAAAGATAAAGTTCGGGATCAAATTATAAGTCTAGAGCATATAAGTACCGCAAAGATGTTAGCGGATCCGCTTACAAAGGCTTACCACCCAACGTGTTCGAGAGAACATGTAGCGGCATGGGTTTAAGGGAAAGCCTATGATTCTGGACTAAAAGATGGCCCAAAGATTAAAGTAATGCTGTTTGCAAGCAGAGGTGTATTGTAGCTGTTGAATCTATCGGCGATTGACCGTGACGATGAGACATGTTCTATGCACTAATCTGTGATGGAATGTGTAAAGTCAAAAGTAATTAAAAGATAAAGTATAGACTGAGATCAAGGGGAGAATGTTAGAGTGATCTCGGGGCTTTGGCCCAACGCCAAAGCCCACTTCTTGACCGCGCCTCGATCGGGGCGCCACCGTTGGTGGTGGGCCTGTCGCCGCCGCCATAAATCAGAGAGGGGGCGGGCGCACGCATCCCTGTTGACCGTGCCGCCACCCCACCGACAAACCCTAACCGATCTAGAGGGGAGCGCCAGAGCGACGGAAAACTCCACCGCCTCTGCATCCACTTCTTACGATCGCGCGCCAGAGCCACCACCGCCGGGACGCGCCGCCAAGGAGCTCCACGGCCTTCTCCGACCGTCACTGCCCGCGCCAGACTTCACAGAGCGTCCCTGCAATGGCCTCCTCCTCCTCCTCTGCACCCGAAGGTTGGTACCCCTCTCCCTCTCAGTGTATCTCTCAAGAACTCGAACCCTAGAAGAGAAAAGACCCCGCTAGATCCTAACTCTAGGAGATCCCAATAGCTCACACAGCCTAACTTGTCCAATTTGCTTGGTGAGATGTTGTTCTTCTCAAATTCGTTTTTCTTCTTTTAAATATCTTGTAATTAAAATGGTGATCCTGGTTATACCTAAGTATTTTTTGAAAGCAGGTTATACCTAAGTATTTATGTTAACTATTTTTCAACTTATGATTTGACCATTTGCACAGGGCACTTTGTTCAACCCATATGCTCTTAGCTGTGGGCATCTTTTCTGCAAAGGCTGTGCATGTGGTGCTGCATCTGTGTACATCTTCCAGGGTGTTAGGTCTGCACCTCCAGAGGCCAGGTGTCCTGTATGCCGATCGGTACGTGAGCAATTCATACATCATTGTGAGCGGTATCTGTTTTCTTTTTTCTTTTTTTCCATCTGTGCATCCATTTTCTTCCATATCACCTTTGCCAACAGCAGCCATAAAATTTCTTACCTTTCAACCTGGCTAATTCGTTTTATACGTGAACTTGCTGCTAAGTAACGAAACTACCCTGGAAGACTGTAACTAAGAATGAAGTATCGCTACATTGCTTCAACTTCCATGGTAATGGTTTGGATTTGATGACCTTCAGGTTGGTGTCTTTGCTCATGCCGTGCATATGACTGAACTTGACTTGCTCATCAAAACAAGGTACTGGAATTTCACCTACCTCTCTTTTGCAACAAGAATTTTGAAAAACAAAACTGCCTTTTTCTAGCTCTAATTTGCATCTGTTGGTTGATCAGAAGCAAATATTACTGGAGGCAGAGACTGCGCGAAGAGCGGACTGAGATGGTGAAGCAAGCCAAAGAATACTGGGAGTCGCAGGCGATGCTGTCAATGGGGATTTGAATTCTGAGTTACAACCTTAGCCATTCATTGCTTACATTGGTATTAGTCTAATAATCATCAAGATGGCCATCAAATCTCAAGCATGGAGAATCCTGCAGGAAGATTTGATTTATTAACTGCTCGTCTGCTACGAAGTACCACGGTGAGCTACCCTGATATAGCAGGGATTAACACAACTGTGGTTATTTTATTTGAGCCCCCTGGAAGGAACCATTGCATTATGTTGTTGCCCACCTGGTTCAGATCAGGAAAGACAAACCAGATTTTCTCAATTCCTTTGTTCCTTCCATTGTAGTTTGGAATGATGTACTCACACTTTAGCTGTTTTTATTACCAGCTTACTGCTTTTGTCTTCGCTTTGTAACAAAAAAAGGTTTAACTATTGGAATGTGATGCTGTTTAACATGTATGATTGCCGGTCACCCAGTTAGCTGCGAATTTGTATTGACCTCGATCTTCAGGGCCCATTTTAAACACATGAATTTCATAGAAATGTGTGAGATTTCTATGACGTTTTCATGTTCCACATGAGGCTTAAGTAATTCTAGAAAAAAAATTCCCTGCTTTCTAGTAAATTACTATCAAATTCTCATCTTACAAGTGGCTCTACAACTGCTGCCACAGCAAGTAGTCTGAATAGAGCCGAAAGATTTCTTAGGCCCTGTTTGATCCGATTCTGGGTAGAATTAAGCGAGAATCTCACCCAAACGCTTTGATTATTTTTGATTCTTTTAACCGCCGCGGTGGGAAAGATCGGCATTTGCACTGGGAATCCAAAATCCTGTACCGCGAGCCCGAGGGGTCGTTTCTTCCACCGCGACGATTCTTCAGACTGCAGATTCTTCAGATCGCAACTTATCAGAAAATCCTGATCAGATTAAAATCGATTCTCAGATAAGCGTATCCAAACAGTGCCTTAGGGAACAGAAATAATCTGCCAAAGCACGTCTTCCTAGGTTAGCATCAAACCTGTATGGTAAACAATCGTGTAACCCAGATTCGTTGAAACAAACAACTAATATTCTGTACGAACATAAAGGAGATATAAGTTACAGTTTGGACAAATTGTGCAGCTAAATTCTTCAATTTTCACTCACCAATCTGGAAGCAAGCAAATCAATCAACCACCATCATGTATTACACGCACAGTATAGATGCTTTTATAGCTTTTGCTGGTGAGAAATAAGCAAAAGCGTTTCCTCAAAACCCACATGAACAATTGCTGGATCAAAAGCGTAACTCCTCATCCCCCGAGCTGGGGCCAAAGCAGAATCAACAACTAAAGAATCAAAACAACACCCGCTCCACCCAAACTTCAAATAAAGAATGAAATTCGACACAAACTTCCCAACCAACGTCTATGTTATTTACAATGAGCAGCAGCTGCTTCTTCAGGAAGGTTTTACTTTGTTCTCATGAGAGTTTTCTGCATCCGGGGGCGCTTGTCCAGGAGTATGAGCAAACCAACATTGTTACTTGATAAGCCAAATGTATACCTATCAACAAAGTAGAAAAAACAGTCAATATCACCATGCTTTATAGATAAAATAAATATGTATCATGAGCTAAATTCCCATGGAAGCCTCTGATACCTGCTTTGTGATGGTTTCTTTTTCTGAGAGCAAAATAAAGTGATGATCCACTGCAAAAGATGATGGTAACAAACATTTAAGTTGGGGGAAGAAGATACTTTATTGTTCTCAAGAACAGTAGGAATAGAGCAAGCATATGGTAAGTTTACAAGGATCACATCACAAGCATATAGAGGTGCAAAATAGTAATGCAATTAAAATAGAACCACAGTAGGGGGGAACTACACAGGGAGCAACCACATGCTGCTGCCATGAGCTCCACTAATACACATAGAGCAATCATAGTTGTCATGGCACTCTCACCAGTTGTGGTGACCCAGGGGCGCCACCTAGGCAACAACTAGACGATGGCTTAGATTGGTGTAATCGGCAGATATATCACACATATAACAAAGAAAAAATGGAAAATAGATGAGAGATATGGCCACTACCAACTCAGCCCACAACCCCACTCAAGCCCAAAAGCCCATCTAACTCATCCACTCCCTCCTGCTGGGCCCTAATACCACCAGGCTGCCACCTCCTCGAGCAGCAGCATTCAGCACCGCCAGCCGCAGAGCAGAGACGCGAGCAGCAAAGCAGAGAGCATCAGAGCAGAGGACTGTGGTGGGTGATGAGCAGCAGATCAGATCAGGGGAGAGGGTAGAGCAGAGAAGAAAGGAGAGGGATGGAAGAGTACTTGCGAGGCTACGGTGGAAGGCAGGGAGGCGACCACGTACTGCATGCAGATGGCAGCAGTGACGGCGGATGCGAGCTGGAGAGAGTCGGTGACCGGCGGTGGCAGCTAGGATTTCCTCCCAGGCTTGAGCCCTCTCTCATCTCCCTTGAGTCACCCAAAGACCAGATCTGAGCCACTCATTCTCCTAGACCACTGCCGGTGGAGACGAGCAGCCATGTCGTCCACTGCTGGACGATATGTCATCGACTAGGTGACACCGTGGGCCCATGACAACTATAAGAGCAATATATAGGAATAACACAAAAAAATCCTAGTTCCATAGGCAATCCTTCATTTCTCCAAATGTTCTATAGGTCTATCCTATTTTGACTTCGTACTAATTTGAAACTTTGAAAACAGTAGCACACAAATATTCAAAAATGAGCAGAATTAATCATTTACCAAAACTCTGAATCTTCTACCTTTGGGCTCATTTAACAAAATCAGCTAGAAGACTTGGACAGGAAATTAACAAAATTAGCTAGAAGTAGGACTTGAACGGGACATTAATAGAAACAAATCATGTGGCAACATTCTACAACAATCATTTTGATCAAATATGCCTGAACCTCTGCAAGATAAAAGTAGCTAGATAGTATTCCATATTTGCATCTTGCTTGATCTAATTAATGGATCTGCGCCGCACATGATCTACATTAACTAGAGGGGAAAAAACCGCCATTGCTTCAATTTCGTAAGTTTTCTACTACTCAAACCTATCAGACGAAAGCAAAGTCCAGCAAACAATGTCGATGACTAGATAATGCTGCAACATTTTGTTAAGGTAACAATTGAAGCATGAAATTAAACACCCATGTACCAGCATCCTATCAGCACAAAAGAGCATCGTACCTTAAATAAGGAAACCATAGAGAATGTCCTGACAAGTGCCGTCTTCTTGTCCTCCCCAACCCTCCTATCTGCGACCCCCACAGCTTGCTTTCCAGGCGAATGGTGCACAATTGGCACCACCCCGACACCTGTGCCAGCTGGACTTGCATCTTTGGCTAGCTTCTGAGCAATCTCCCGAAGAAGAACTAGCTGAGCCTTCTCTGTGCGCATTGCCACCAGCGCTTGCCGCATTGACTCCCGGTCTGCCTCCAGCGCCTCCAGTCTCATGTGTAGCTTCTTAATGTCTGGCTCCACTGCCTCGTCCTCGTACTTCTCCAGGACCCTGGCCGCAGGAGCCGCCACACCTTGATGCACCTTGTCAATCATGTATACCCTGTCGCTGTCGCTGCCGCTGCCAACACCATCACTGTCGCTTCCCCCCTCCTCAACACGACATCCAGCACCTGGAGACTCTGGCATGTCGTCGTCATCACTATAGAGGCGGCTCCTTTCTTGCCCAGTATCCTCAGGTAACACCTCGTCGGCATAAAGAGCGCTCGTTTCCTGCCCGGACGACTCCGGCAACGCCTCATCCGCATACTGGTGGGCTCCTTCCTCTTCCGCCAGGGGCAGTCCAAGCGCTTGCCTTTCTTGGTCGTGCTCGAGGCCGCAGATCCGGCGCTCCAGATCCACGACCACCGAATCCTCCTCGCTCTCCTCCTCCTGCCCGTCCACGTAGTAGTACTCCCCGTCGTAGCAGCGCAGCTCGGGGTAGTAGCCGCCGTCGTCGCCCTCGAGGAAGAGCTCGTCCTCCTGGTCCTGCTCCTGGCCTTCGTCGCCGTCGGGGAGCGGGATGCCGAGGCGGAGGCACGTTTGGCGGTAGTCGCAGAGCCTGGAGCGGAGCCGCGCGATGTGGCGCGCGCGGCGGGCGAGGAGGGCGCGGAGGTGGTCGATCTCGGCGGCGTCGAGCGCCATCTTCTCGTCGGCGAAGCGGCGGAACTGGCGGAGCTCCATCTGGACCTCGGCCTTCTCCCGCTGCAGGCGCAGCATCATGGCCATGGCCTCGCTGGCGGCGCTGGCGGCCGCCAGCCGCTCCTCCTCCACCTCGGCCCGCAGCCCCGCCGCGGCCTCCTGCGCCGCCGCCGCCGCCTCCTCGTCCGCCTCCACCCTTGCCAGCCCCAGCGCCCCCTCCTCCCCGTCTCCCTTCTCCCCGTCCAGCTTCCGCTTCACGGAGCGCCGCCACGTAACCACCGCAGACGGCGAGGAGCAGCACGGGCACGGACCAGCATCCGCCGCGGAGGGCGGGTCCGGGTCGTGCTCGTGGTCCTCGTCCATGACGGCGGCGGCGATTGGACGCGAGGGTTTGTGGAGCAATCAAATCGCAGCTAGCGCGGCGCAGTCTCTTGCCTTGTTTTCGTGGGGGGTTTCGATTTTTGGGGAATGAACAATCGATGGTGATGCGTTCGGCGTTTCGTCGTCCTTTTTTGCCAGACAACGAAGGAGGTCACCCGAGCCTGCCTGCTGCTTCAGTTCAGAGGAGGATTATTCGGACTTTTCCTATAAACTGATTATTTGGGCTTTCACTTTTTCTTTGCCAAATCACTCTTCTATCTGCTCCTCCTCCTTTTTTTCTATGTAGTTTCTCTTCGAGTTGTATGGTGTGGTAAATCGAATGCATGGGATTCGGACTTTAGTAGGTGATACTTACTGGATCCTTTTCAGATGGCGATGTCCTTGAGATATTTATGTCTGCAGGGACCTAATTGTAATTTTTAGGAAATTTCTTCTTCTTCTCGCCGGTTAGTAGCTAGGATGGTTTCTTTTCATCTGCAGCGCTTATGGCTATCATTTATAGATTTTGTCCTTAGCATAAGTATATTTATATGAATAAATCAAATATCGATAAGTCGTTTTAAAAAGTTGTTGCGATAAACTATTTCGAAACAACTGCAGAGAAACCGTCCAGTTTATTTATTTGAGAGAAACCGTTAGCCAAAAATAACTCACCCTTAGGAGTAGCATGGATTTAGAATGACTCAATGGAACAATTACTTTTCAGCTTATGATTATGTGCCAAAAACGCAAGTAAAATGAACAAGATGACGTACGATTTGGTTCCTCCAAAGAAGAATTTAACCAGAACGGTTGATCAACTAGGATCGAACTATACAACAAGACAAGAATTTTCCTTCCCCACCGTTATAGTTTCCAGTACAGTTGTTAAGCCCAATTTCGAACGAATGTGTTTTTTTCCTTACAATTTCCGAAGGGATTACCTATTCTGTACGAAGTTGTCGCTCAGAAATACCATTTCAACGTAGATCCTGAATCATACATAATTAATGGTACCGATCAAAGTACAACTCGACCGAATCGCCTCCTGGAACATGCATCCCCAACAAGGAAAATTTCTATTGTATACCGGTGACACAATCTACTTTGTGTAACGTGTGAATAAGGCGGTGACACATGGCAAAAGTACTGTAGCAGCTATTGTAAAAATATTTTTCCCGTACGACTGATACTGTAGCAAAAAGGTAAAAATATTATTTTTATATAAGCTACAGTATCCTTATCATGTGTCGTCATCTCATTCATACAAACTTAATTATGTCACCGGTATACAGTTGAAAAATTTCCCAGCAAATGTGAGAGAGCATCTCCAAAAATAATAAAATAAAGATGCGAGAGAGGACTACCTGTCAGGATATTTTCTTCTGACCGTCGAGCCCCGCACGTTGCGTAGTTTTGGGTGGATTGCGATGAACTGGATACTGCTAGGAGCAATCGAGAGATGGCGATCGGCGTGTTCTCTCGTGCTTACCTCCTTTCCAAAAATGACGTGGGTCAGCGCACCCTAAAGCCCTGATCAATATGGCTTCAACTTCTGATTTCAATTTATTTTTGCATTATTCATAAATTTCGTCTTTTTCTGAACTTTTGACTTTTTTTTTAGTTTTTTTACCGGTTCTTTTTTTCCTCGTATTTGTTTACATTATACGTGATGAGCTAATATGTTTTTCTATTTTTAAATTTTTTTAAATTTAATTATGGTAAATAAGTCTCTCATCATTCTGATGTTTTTTTCATCATTCTGATGTTTTCAAATATAAGCCATGATGCTTTCAGCCGAACCGATCATCACCAAAGATAGGTCTATTTTTTTTAGATTTTAGATTATGGTTTTTTCGAATAAACAACCTATGCTCTCTGGATCCACGGAACGGATAATGTCACCGATCATTCTCTTCTTGTAATCGTGGTCGTGGGCGACAAAATGGGACAATCATGTACCATGAACACTAGCATGATGATTGATTGCATCCCAGAGAAGCTTCCAATAAGCATGGCTCTGCTGGTAACCGACAACGTTTCCAACATCCATAGCATATTATTTGTGCCACTGTCTTGGGAGTATATATATATATATTGAAGTCCGGTTTTGGAACGAGTGATTCTCAAGGAAATTTCATAGAGAAACCCTTTCATTTCCTACGAAACATTGTCCCGCTCGTTTTGGCTAAGAGTTTTTGACTTCTGGTTTATTTTTTCACTATTTCACCATTTCGTCTTTTTTCTGGTTTTTGGCTTATTTTTAGCTTTTTTGCTGATCTTTTTTCCGCATTTGTTTGCATTGTCCATGATGGGCTAACATGTTTTTTTCTATTTTAAAATTTTTAAATTTTAGTTACGCCAAATAAATCACCATCAGTTACAGTGTAATTTTAGCCAGCTATAGTACAATATCAATCATAAATCAATTTATTTTAGTCCAACCGAGCGGCACTATTGTCGGATAATCAGTATATATGATCCGCACAAACTCCACTTCAAATCGGCCTTCTTCCTAAGTTGGATTTTGTCAACTCTACCTGAAGGGAATCCCTTTCTCAAAAACGAAGCACCCGGGGGGTATCATTCTTAATTCTTTTGAAAAGTTAGGTTGGTGCCATCGTAAAAATCTCTATTTAAGAAAAATACTATTGCAATTGTACTCGACTAAGATGCTATCACAAAGTCCAAAAAAAATATGGCAAATGCCCAATCCATGGGTAAAAAGACATTTATGCCCTTCTAATGTTTTGGAGGCCATCGCTGAAGAACACTTTGTCAGTGTATAGTGAGCGGCGATGACGACGGTGAGGGCAGAGGACCTCTGCTCTGTTGTCTTCCTCGCTCACACCCCTCTTCTTCTGACTTCGCTGTCGATGGCTTCTCCACCTCGAACAACAAGCGCGGTGTGTCCAAATCCAAAGCTCGTTGTCGTGCAGCCTATCCTTTATCACGTTCTTCGTCTCATTTCTTCTTGTTCACTAATCCAAGCTGCCCCAGTCCCCTTCTCCTTCACTAATATGATTGCTTTGCCGCCACAACCAATTGAGTCCTCCCTCTATTGTTGTTACTTCTCCTTCACTCCGGTGGGCAGCGACGACTATGCCCTGCTGCTTGGGCGAGCACAAGGCCGCAATAGCGGCGAATCTGGTGGCCAAGTTGGGATAGGAAGGGGTATTCGTGTCATTTGGGGAAAATGTGAGGGAGTGGCATTTTCCTTCATGTTCAACCGTTAATTGCCACGGTATTGTTATCCTAAGCTAGCAGATTTACCTGCGTAATTGCGCAACTATATATTATGGTGCAGTTGTTTTTGATACACATCTTTACTTCCTGTGATTGAAACGCAACTGTATTTGTTATATAACTCTAGTATTTATATGTAATCAATATATCCTGTTATAATCTGGTCCCATCAAAATAAATGGTAGAGATCCTTTTCTTTTTCTCTCAATTAACGTAAGAGTTTCTAGATTTTTTTTCTTTTTAGAATTATTATAAGATTTTCTTGCCCTCAAAGCTAAAGAGGTGCTGAGGTGCTTTGAATGACACCCGTTGTTTTTATTTACATAGAGAGCGAAATTTGCAATGGCACTTAACGTAATATTCCCAACTTCTTTTGGAGGAACAGGGAGGTGTGAGCAAGGATGCTCAAGCGCTTCTATGCAGTGTAGTTGGTAGTATAGACAGCCTAGACGAGGGCGGACAATAAATCAAGATATTAATCATCCATCATTCTCTTTGAGATTTGGCGAGCTTCAAATCTACATTCTTCCCCGCATCCATCTACGACCACTGAAAAAAAAAAAGAAGAAACACACGCTCAAGTTCCAGGGTATTATAAGATGGTCGATCTCAAACCGTGCGATTATCTCATCCTAATCTTCGAATGCAGCATGCTCGTCGATGGTCAACACGTTAACGTGCACAGCAGAGACCAAGTCCATTCCCCGGGCGTGGCACCGGCGGTAAATGCATGCGAACGGGACCGACCGACTTTAGGTGTATGTGTTCAGAAACGGCCGGCTTGTTGGTTACTTTCCGTCTCTCTTTTCGCAGAGTTAGCAACACTTTCGTTACGAGAGCTAAAGGCGGATTCTTTTTTTTCTTTGATTTTAGCTTATTATTTTATGTTACAATAACCAGCTTTTAAATTATACGTTATTTTAAAACAGGTTTACAGGTGGATTATAATAGACATTGTACCGGCCAAAATCGTATACAACTGTTTCCTTCTGCGTATTGTCTCTCATGAACAACCAAAATTCAAAAATCAAGTCACAACCTAAAATATCCCACCCAAAATAGATCATATATAGCTATGGTTCTTTCTCTTATAGTACTGCATGCTAATTAACAAAACATGAATTGAGACTTTTTATCATCATTGGAAAGTTACCAAAAGGTATTAAAAGGTTATCAAGAGGTATATATAATTTAATGATGAGATATTAGTATCTCTTAATACCTTTTAAGAATGATATATCTCTTTCTTATTTTCTCTACCGCTTCACTCTTCTCTTTCAAAATTTATTTCTTTCAGTTATTACTATTTATTTTTAGCCAAATATGAACAAGCCCTGAGCCCGCTTATCCTCGTCACACCGGCGGCGACAACACTTGCCAGAAGATTCCCGTGGTCTTTCTTTGGGGATTTTGCCTTTCTCGCCCGGTTGAGTCTTTTGACTTTCTCGCCCGGTTGAGTCGATCAGTACGTCTAACTAAACCGGCAATGCAAGCAGCACCACGGACGAGACCAAAGTTTACGTAGTATGCATGCATGAACAAAGACGTACGTACGGTTGGTTGCTAATTTGGGTGCTCCTTGTGTAGATAAGTAGCAACATGCATTCGCCACCAAGCTAAAACAAATCTTGGGTCTCCCGTTACGTGCTAACTAGCAACCGAAAGGCTTTCGCCGTGGATTGATCAAAAACGTTGGGGCAGCACATATATGTATAGCCCTCCTGAATTACACCTCGTTAAGCTCGACATAAGAAGGCTATCTGATGGGGCTTCTTCGTACCTACGCGTAGCATTTCTCTGCTTATCAAGAAGATGCTCGATTAATAGTAGTATTGTCGATTGTTTCCCGCTCCTTCCTCCTCCCTAATTTCTCCCAAACATGAGAGAGGAGTGGTGCAAATGTGCAATGATGAAACGGAGAACAGTGTGTCGCTTTCAGCCAAGAAATTCAGATAGGCCAGTGTGTGTGTATTTGGGCAAAAGGATACAGAAAAAGAGGAGTGGCTATCAATCCAGCAGCGATGTCCATATTAAACCGGGACCAAGCCCTGTGGGGATGTCGATCGCGACAGAAGAGCCGAGGTTGGCGACGCCCGTCGATCGCACGATGCGTTGTTGGGTTTGGGTTTTACATGTTTTCGCCGGAGCAGAGTTAGAAGACGGCGAGACAGCCAACCTTCCGGCCGGCCGGTCGGATCAACCAAGCACATGCATGCATGCATGCTCCACCTATACATCTAGCTGAGGTAGTACGTGAAAAAGGGATTTTTATTCACGACCGGCATCTGTTTGGTTGGTTACCTAGCTTGACGTGCTCGCTTCAGAAACCGAATTGGACAGGCACCTTAGATATTCAGTCAAGTCCTAATCGGCTAGAATGACGTGAAAATGGCTTAAATCGAGGCGATTAAATGGAACAAGCATGGTGGTCGCAAGGCATGAGAACGAGGTGGTCACATTGGCCATTAGATCAAAAATTGGCCTTGTTCTTTTGGGCTTTTAGGGTAGTTTTTAGCTTCAGTTTCTTCGAAAGTTGAAGTAAACATGACAATTTCTCTAAACGTCTTTTTGAATCTAAAATCATGTATACCATCTATACCACGTCTCTACTGTTTCAAAATACACAGATAAAAAATATCAAACATAATTAAAAGACATCGACCACAGTTTAAAAGAACAGTACCAGTGAATGGCTGAAGCACATGGATGACTAACATCCAGCCAATCAGCCACGATGGTTTCTCAGGAACGTGGAAAGAAAAGTGTCAGGTCTATGTAGTTAGAGAAAAGTGTGACTGCAACGGCAGCCAATGAAATTGGGTCTAAACTTGCAATTTCTTTTTCTTAGGTTAAAAACTGTTTTTAATGTTAATTAGCGATTGGCCCGCGCGATTGCATGGCTTGATGTAGTATAATTTTAAAATTTATATTTTGCAATCTAAATTTAAATTTAGGATATTTAATTAGCAAATTTTATGTTAATATCTCTCCCTACGCGTGAAAGAGAGGATTCACTTTGAAATATATGCTTAGACGTTCATTACAGGAATGGTGTGTGTGTGTGTGACTGCCGTTTTCCTCAAAAAAAAAAATGCTCATTGCTGACGCCCCCCAGTCCGAGGCTTTGGTAGGGTAAATGGACAATTCCAGCAAGGAGAAAGCTTATGCCGTTCTTTTATAGATAGCATTGGATGCAGAGAAATACTCTTATTTTGCAGCTGTACCAGCTCCCGAATTTTTTTCTATTTTAGCCCTTTTTTTGAAAAATATTCACATTTAGACCCCTGGTAGTTTTAATTCCGTTTTTGGACCCAGAGCTCGGCGCCGTGGTTCACGGCGGCGAGGTAACACGTCTCGGCGCCGTGGACCACGGCGCCGAGGTGCGAGCCCCGCGCCAGCTAGCGGCCGGCGTGGCGCCGACGCGGCGGTAGCTCGCGCCGTGACTCGTGGCGCCGAGCTCGGCGCCAGGCCGTGGCGCCGAGCCGCCTACCACGTGGCGCCACTACCGTGGGTTTGCACCGATCACCTTTTTCGCAAAATGAATTAAGTTGTATTTTTATTTGGATTATTTAATGATAGTAATATTATGTAATATAGTTAGTTATTTATTTATACAGAGCAAAAATACGATGTATATTTTGAAAATTCGTTATGTAATGCAGATGATACATGTAGGAAAATTCGTGTAGATTTTTAAAAATATTATGGTACGTTGGTAATGGTTTTGAAAAATAAAATTCGCAGCCGTGACGAACGAGTTTTGTGTGAAGTTCTCGGGCCGTTAGATGTCGGGCAAGACAGAGGAGGCGACATGTGGCATACAAGCAACTCTCATCTTCCTTTTGTTCATTGTTACTACACACGAGTTATGTGTGATTGACGAACGAGTTATGTGTGAAGTAACGATTAGTGTATTTCGATTTTTGTACAATGTCGACCGTGAAAAATATGTTGAACTGGCAATAACATTTTTCGATCATGTTATGTTGTTTTATTGGTAGAATTTTTTGAATTATTTTTATGACAACCGTGATAGGAACAATTGGATGAAAGGAGGAAGTGATAATAAGACACGTGGGAATCATTGCATGCTAAAAGCCGAGATGATAAGCTTATGAAGTTGGGACGAACATGGCGCGTATAATTTTATTACATGCTAGCATGATATCCGACTAATCGACCTAATCGCCGCATTCGACCTCTCGTGTGGACTAGGTCTATTACATCTTGTCTCGGGTGTAGCGTGGTTGTTTCCCTTCTCGTCGCGCCCAAGATGGCTCCGCCGCATCCTTCTTCTGTCACTCTTGGTCTTGAGAGCCGCCTCACGAGCTTGAAGCTCTTCCTCCCGACGCTTGATGGTCGCTTCACGCAGACTTAATCGCTCCCGCCTCCTTTGCAGCTCATCCTCCTTGCCCTTCGACGGATTTGGTCCACCCTCACGCGCGCTCTTGCTCAAGCCGCATCCGCCGCTCCACCTCGCGAGCCCGATCCATCTTGACATAGTATTGTAGTTTGTTTTCCACCTCCATCGCACGGTTATTTGGCCATGCCGCGCGCACCGATCCACCCATTCGATGAACGTGCAAGCCTATGTGTGGCGTGGTAGATGTCATGGATCAAGTTGAAAAAAGATAATGAGAAACAAATGATTTAGTTGTGGTCGTTACCACGAAGTCGGCATCCAGGTCTGGGCACTTGAAGAACCTACGGCCGTATTTGGCTCGTTGTACTCGATCCGTCCAGACTCCCAACATCGTCCTAAAGCCGCAATGGCACTTCGGGCGCTCATGCCACTCCGGCACTCCAAATGGGTCGGACTTCCAGGAAGACATTGTTGTGTGGTAGTATTGTGATGTCTTGAGGAGGAGATGTGGTATGGAAGACATATGAGGCCTTCATATAGGCAGGTTATCGGTGCAGTGGGCATAGTCCATGGAGAGGATCTTTTCGCTTTTCCTGGATTCCAGTGTAGCAATAAATGGCCCTATGTAGGCTTTTCAGAGACTATAGTCTCGTAATAAATTCATAGTTCGTAGCCTTTTCAAAGACCTATACCCCTATATGTGTACAGCCTACAGCCTACTCCGTAAAGGCTAAAGACCTACGCCCTATATGTGTGCAGGCCTACTCCTCGTAAAGGCTAAAGACCTACGCCCCTATATGTGTACAGACCTACTCCTGTAAAGGCTAAAGACCTATGCCCCTATATGTGTACAGGCCTACAGGCCTACTCCTGTAAAGGCTAAAGACCTACGCCCTATATGTGTACAGGCTAAAGGGCTACTCACATCACAAGCAAAGTGACATATGCTGCCCCGTTTTGACATGTCACTGAGCAAAAGCCTCTTTTTTTGGTGGTCACTGCATTAAGCTGTCCCGTTTTGCTATAAGTAGCACGGTTGGGGTCCCATGACATTGTGAATCGAAGAAAGGAGTACCCTCTCTTTCGTGGTGAAACATATCATGTCTGAAGCCGAGGGGCCAGTGGGATTTGGGTCACCGAAGGATGACATTCCCTTAGAAACGAGGGATATGTTCGGTCAGCAGTACCGATTGATACCAAGCCGGCGTGCTCAACCACCGTGGCCGAAATGCAGACACAATGAGTACGCGGTTGTCCAGATCTTGGATTCCCCGAACGATGGCGGCGACGTTTCTTAGATGCTCGCGCTCCGGTACAAATTAGTAATGTTTCATTTTTATTGCTTATGGACCTCGAAGTTTACCGTACTTTTTTGTGCAGATGGCCAAATGCGACTTCTCCCGCTGGATCGACCCTCCTCATGAACGGTATGTTGATCGTTATGTGGATACATTATGGGCTCGAATATGGGACTTGGAGTACCGAATGGAGAATCTCACTGAGGAGAACAACGACCTACGCGAACAGATGCAACGCGAGAGGGGCAACGAGGAGGTCGTGAATATAGGAAGCTCTTATGATCCCACATGTTGCTGCGCGAACCCGAGCTGCATATGTGCATGCCACTACCATGACGGCCAGCCACGTCCGAGGCGGCCCCCTCAGCAATTCTCCATGTGGGTGCCACGAGGCTCGTTTGGCATTTAGGTAACGAGGGTTATGGCATTCAGCAATTCTCCATGTTGATGTGTTGATCTTTGTGGCGACGATCGTTGTGTTGAATTAAATTGTTAGGTGTACTACTTGTGATTATTGTTATCCTCAAGTTGTAGTGCTGGAGGTTCTGCTCGTGTGTGTTGGGAATGTTTTATGGTATCTTGTCGTCAAGCTATTTTGGTAATGTTTTATGTACGGTTGTGTTTAATTTTAGTTGTTTTGTTCGTTGGTGTGTTGGTTGGTTGGTTGTATGCCGTCGTAATAAAAAAACTTATAGCAACCCTTTTATACTGCAAACCATCTGTGAACATCAAACCATCAAGCACTTGAAAAACCTCACAACAATTACAAAAGCACTTGAAAAGCCTCACAAAAATTACAAAAGCACAATGAATATAACATAAACACATATATACAACAACTAGCTCATTACAAACACATCTCAGTCCAACCACTTACCAAGTGCCTCCTAGCTCATTACAAAATATATACAACGACTGTTAAGCCCAACCACAAGCCTACACATAAGTATCTTCCCAGTCCCCATATATCATCTTCCAGATGCGTTGCTTTGCCCTCCATGCTTTTCCATACCTTATCTCGTATCCAAATTTCTCCTTAACAATCCCAGCAAGTGTCTTCACCTTCATATTGGGTTCTCCCTTTACTATGTGACACAGTGACTTGGCAATAATGGTAGAGGTCAATCGCCGATGCTTCGCTTGAGCTCGCGCCGGCACAAGTGTGTGGGCCAACGATTCTTGTGATCTTGAACTTTCCCGTGTCCTTCTGTTTGCTAGCACAAACCCTCCATTCACATGTTTCCTTCTCGCACACAACTGAGTACCTACGCTCCACATAAGAATGTCTCACCTTGAATGGCCTTTACAGATCACCGAATACTCCTGCAGCCACCTTTTCAATGCGAGATAAGTCCTCAAACACCATGCCCTTCTCAATTGTCATGCTTGACCCGGCCTCAGGAGCATCTAGCAACTCGTCATCCCTTCCTTCTGCATATGCCTCACGACAATGCCTAAGATCGCTGAATTCATGAACTAATGGATCCCGGCCAGGGCAATAACGCCTGATCAGCTCAATATCACTTTCGGTCAGCTCTCCAAAAGGGCGGTCATCATCAGAATCAACGGCCCTTGCGATCTCATAAGGGTCCAGATCATCCACAATTTGAACATCCACAATTTGATCATCCACACTGTTGGAGTCCCTGCAGGCTTCTTCAACATTGCCACATGGAGCAACGGGAGGAACGACCACATTATCAGGAATGTTTCCTGCATCATAAGCACAACAACGATGTGATTGAGACAAAATAAAGGAATGACGGGGAAAGGCTAAAGTGTTGCTCGACACTTACTGGGATGATTCTGGGTCAATCCCATCTCCTGAGGGGCCGCCACGACATCATCATCCGACATTTAACTTGAACGGTTGAGAAATCGAACCTCGTTCGGGCGATAGAGCATCGGGCACCTCTCGCACTTCTTCCACATCCACCGCAAGATCCGTAACGGAGGGTCAAAGGGTGCCCGATCACCTAGTTCGTGAATAACCGTGAGGGTGGGATCAATGGACACCTTCCGCACAACAACGCCCAAACATTTTAACTCATTCCTCATAACCAATTTGACATAATTGTCCCACTCATCCTCTGAACCAATTAAGATCAACCGCCTGAGAATTGTGTCTTTTCGAACCGAAGTGAAGTAACCCCTCAACTGTGATGCTCTCATCGTTTGCATGACAATGTAGCTTCTCCCGAGCCCTAGCAACCAACTCACTAAACGACGGCCGATCACCGAATATCAGAGGCACCCTTTGCATTTCAACAAATCGAACATTTCCATAATCATCACTTGTCACACTGCCTCCATGATATAGGGTGACTAGGTTGTCCATCTATTTCATACAGAAAACCAAACTTAATACCTTTAATCGAAATTGGATACTAGATAGTAACTAATAAGTATCTAGTCACTAACTAAATGCTACCTAACTTCAAGCCAACAAGTTAATGTCAACATTGTAAAAAGAAAATTACCAACAAGCTAACTTCAACATGATAAAAATTCAATTAGTATGATGGTATAGTATCCGACATTGCATCCAGAGCAAGTAGGAATTATATTGTTTCCTTCAAAATTCTGCATTCCAAACATGCCAGTTTTCTATTGCGGTATCGCCTTAGGATATTATTACCATACTCACAGCCTCCCACCCTCGTCCCATGTGCCCATCCTACAGGCCATAGCATCGTTTCCTCTGTCCCATTTCAACGACCAATCACACTATCTAACCATGAACACATAGCACACACAAGCAAGGGCATCAAGCAAAACCTAATGCAAGCCCATCATAATCCAAATCAAGGCTACAAAGATCACATTTCCCACAATTGTAAACCTCCTCATCATCAACACATATTATACGCAATGCTACTCCTACGTAAGAAGTAAGCATCTACTTCATATATCAACACATATCATACAAATATCATACACATATCATACCGCCGGGGGGCGGCGGAGGCGGGCGGCGGGACGCGGCGGGGAGCGGCCGGCCGGGACGCAGCGCCGGGACGCGGGCGGGGGGAGGCGGCGGGGCCGGGACGCAGCAGCGGCCGGGACGGCGCGCACCGGGGCGGCGGCGGGAGCCGGCGCGCGGACGCGCGGGCGGAGCGGCCGGCCGGACGCAGCGGCCGGGACGCGGCGGGAGGGAGGCGGCGGGGCGGAGGCGGCCGCCGGAGGCGGTGGCGGTGGCGCCGGGAGGCGACGGGAGGCGGGGGCGAGGGGACGCGAAATGAACAGCATGCCCTCGGGTCGGGTAAGTGCCGAGCTCGGCGCCAAGATCCATGGCGCCGAGCTCGGCGCCACGACTTCTGGCGCCGAGGTCCCGCCACGTCGGCGCCACGTTGGCCGCCACGGTGGTGCGGGCCTGGCACCTCGGCGCCATGGATCACGGCGCCGAGACGTCTTACCTCGGCGCCATGAGTCACGGCGCCGAGCTCCGGGTCCAAAAACGGAATTAAAACTACCAGGGGTCTAAATGTGAATATTTTTCAAAAAAAAGGGCTAAAATAGAAAAAATTGGGTACCAGCTCTTTGTTTTTAGTTTTTAGTGATTCGAAGATAGTACTATCATATATGCAGCTTGCAAGGTGACTTGACAGCTTACGATTTGGGGTCCTTTTTGTTGGTTTCTTCTCCCTGTTTTTATTGTTTCCCTCTTTTTTTTGTACGTGTCACTTCTTTCACTAATATATAATAGACGTGGGCTTTATCCATGGAAAAAAATAAAGAAAAAAGAGTTTTGTTAATCCGTTATTTCATGGTAGGTGGGTCCACAAAACCGACCAGATTCTAGTCCACTTCGTGCACGCACAAGTCCTCCTCGCTAAACACATCCTCTTAAGTTTCTACCTGAAGCAGGTGCATACGTGTTAAATGAGATAGCGTGTTAAGAGAGATCGTTGAGGCTTCGATTAATTCCCTAGCATATATAGAGGACGTGCACGCGTATATGTTTGTATGGTATGTGTGAATTATATACTTCCACCTTGTACCTTAAAAAAAAAAAAGCAAACCCGTACCTCACCATTCTCCTCCAGATCTACTTGAATCTCTGATGATGTAGCATGCATGACCATACCAACACCTAGAGCAAACTCATCTTCGACGTGCAGCTCCAGCAAGAGAAGGCCACCCAGACCCAGTGCTATGAGCCATATCTCGTAGGATGCTTAGAGCATCTCCAACAATCCCCCTAAATCTCCCCCCTAAATCAAATTATTGAGAAATTGTGTAAAAAGTCTTCTCCAATAACTCCCTAAACACCCACCTATTTCTATTCCCCCCCAAAACTCTCCCAAAACCCAGCTAGAAACCGGGAACTTTCCGGGGTCCCCTATCCTCGCTCCCGCCGTCACGCGCACAGGGAAAAAAAATTCGCGCCACACTTTTCCTTCACAGCTCGCCGCCCCCGCCTTTTTCCCAGCCACATCTCCCCGCCCGCCGCCCCAAACCTCCAGACGCCGCCCGACGTCGCCCGCGGCCTCCAGACGTGCCGACGCCTCGCGGCCAGACTCCCCGATGCCTGATGCCCTGATGCATCGGGAGATCGAAATCGGGCGCGGGCGCCGGGCGACGTCCTGTGCGGTGCAACCTTGCAAAAGATTTCGTTTCTTTTGGTTCTTTTCGAAAGGAAATATTTGTGTCCCTCCGTCCAATGGAACGGTGCAAACTAGTATCCGCAGCTGATGTAGATTTTGATCCGCAGTAGTATCCGTCATCGTATAAATACATGCACGGACGGACGGAATATTTCTTTGAGAACACACTACGTGTACCGATCGGAACAGGACTAGATGCGATTACGGAGTTCATGCCTTGTACATGTACACGCGATGGCCGAGTGCAGCGGTCAAACCGTAATCGCATCGTACACAGACGAGCTAGCACATCGGCCGCCAGTGCACGCGGCCAACTCTCCGGATCGCTCACGATCAAAATGAGGTATCGAGCAAAGTAAATGGGCCGGTTGTTAATGTTGGGCCAGATTCAACATACTATTAGGATATATTTAGGGGAGCTGTTGGAGGAGGGGACTAAAATAGGTTAACAAATTTTTTAGGCTGCCCCTAAAATGTGTCTTTTGGGGTGGGTTTTTAGGGGGATTGTTGGAGATGCTCTTAGCAGATGGTAGCAAGCTAGGGTAGCATTAGCAAATGATGGCGTTTACTTGCCAGAAGTCTGCAACAAAATACAAAATACATGCAGGAGAAATATCTGGGCAATACAGAATACATCTTTACCACAGATTGGCACAAATTAACAGTCACACAAGCTAACTATTCAACTCTCTTTTTTTGGCCGAGAATACTGTTCAACATTAGAGTACGGAACTACCCAGTACTTTTTCGAACAAATATTAATGGACTAGACAGACACAAGTCCATGCCTCTCAGAACAGGACACTGCTAATTAGAGTTTCAGTTTTTAGCTTCTAATTTTTTTAATTTTATTTTTATCTGATTATTTTTGGTTTTGTGTAGTTTTTCTTTATTCCTTTACATTGTCCAGATGATATAACTTTTTTCTAGTTTTTTTAATTTTTAAAGTTAATTATACTAAAAGGCTACCAGCTGCAGTGCCAAAACAAAGTGCTACAGTAAAATTAAACCAGAAGCTAGACTTCAAGAGCCCAAATGAGCACCCCGACTCAGTCAGGCTGAGAAACTACGGATAAAGTGCAAATAAGGCAAAATTTAAAGAACGTGGCTTACAATTGAAAGAGGAAAAATTAAGCTCGCTGGTGAAATTCCAGATTGACAAATATTTGACCCCCTCGAAAAAAAAATGACGTGTAATTACTCCGCGCATGTCAGTGTCTACTCTTTTCTTTTTGAAACAAAAGGAAGGACGCCAATTCAATTGAGTGCATGTTCATATTGACTGCACCTGATGATTTTTATATGAAAATAAATAATAGTGGTTAAAAGAAATAGTTTTTAAAATAAAAGTGCGAGCTGTAGGGAAAGTGAGGGAAATATGCATGCGTGAGATATGAGCGAGAGAAGTGGGTTGTGTAATACACCCATGATCCTCTGACTTATCTCCAGAGTGAGAGGTGTGGATAAACCACATATTCATATTGTCTTCTCCAAGTAAAAGCCAGTATCAACAGTAAATTAGAGAATACAAAAGCAAATGAGACAACTAGACAGGGGACATTCCCTAGTCCCTACCCAGACGACAACAGACGTCAGGATTGTATTATGGGTGCATTCGCATCCTCTGCCAAGCAAAGTATCTTTTTAAACTATGACTGATGGCTTTTGGTTGCAGCTAATGGTTTTTATCTGTATTTTTCAACACGGCAATAGACGGCGGAGAGGTCGACACGAATGGAACACATAGTTTTCGGGTTAGGAAACTGTTTAGATAATCCACTTCAAGATGTCGTCCCGTTTCGATGTTTGACTTTTTGGCTTCTAGAGAAGCTAAAAAACAAAAGTTGACGCCAAGTTTTTATATTTGAAATGATGTCAGTGCAAATTAATGCACCCGGGTATCTAAGCAAGACTAAGTATGACACTTAGATGCGAACTTATATCTAGCATGCTTACTATTAATTCTAAGACGATAAGAGTTTATGTCCAAAGCTAATGGGTGTGATATAATTAAGCAATTGTCCATAGGGAATTAACTATGAGCTAATTACGAACATATTTTGCATAATAAAGTAAAGCATACAATTTTATAATTTAAAATAATATAATTTGCATTCAAAAGTAGATGCAACATAATCAAAATATTGACTCGCCTTGCTCACAAGCTTGCTGATCTTGGTGTCTTGGTGGAGCTCGAACAGCTCCTCTTTCAGGTATTTGTAATATACTCAAGTGATTGTGAAGAAAAAGTGAATAAATATATGAGCATGCAAATAAATAGAAATGAACTTTAAAATCCATGATTTTACTTTTGTTGGAAAGATCTTGGATTTAGATGAATTTAGAAATAAGTTTTATTTAGTTGGAGTTAAAATGAGTGAGAACGGACATTCCAAAGTTTAGTTTCAGAAAAATCCTAAAACATAAACAAAGAGATAACATGTCTCCCTGACGGTTTGGTTGCACAATTTTAAATTTGTTTTCTGATTTATTTTTCTATTGGAAAATACAGCAGATGCTGACATATGGGACAAGCTGCGGTTTTTAATTTATTTTCCTATTAGAAAATACCACAGAAGCTGATAAATTTGTCTCAGTGGCAGGGACGACATTGCCATGCTCGACGCCTGTGAGGGAAGTGGCGGTGTGCGCCAGCAATCCCCAAAATGGGTTGTTGGGACCACGCCACACCTGTGGGTCGTGACGGCATGGTTTAGGCAGCACGGTGGCGAGCACGGCGGCCGGAGCTAAGGGAGAAGGGACGACAATGCTGAAGAGGAAGAGGAGGAAAAAGAAGGTGCATATAAGTATTAGGGGGTGTGAAGTGGGGTGTATTGGAGCTGACAGCAAGGTCGGGGAAGGACCGTGAGGAGTTGGCAAAGAGAGCCTGGGGCGGTGCAGCGAGCTTCACGGCAGCGACGACCTGAGGCAGGATAGAGCTCATATTAAGTGTTGGGTAAGGAAGAGGGATGCAGGGAGATGCTCCCAGAGAAAGGAATCTAGGCAAGGATCGCCGGAGAGGGAACGACGGTGCAGGAGATAGTTTCGACAAGAGGGGAGGAAGATGACGGCGCCAGTGAGACTCACTGGACGAAAACCCAATTAGGGTGAGGGGAAGTGAAGAGGAGGGCAAGATGGTCAATTTGACGTGAAGGGGGAGGAGAGGGGCTCATCGGAGTGGGAGACGATGCACAGCGGGGCACGACGACGATGAGAGCGATCTCAGATTGGGCTCAATGCGACACAAGGCGAAGTAAGGGGAGTGAGTGGGAGGAATGTGGAGGAAAAGGAAGGGGCTTGGCTGTATTTATAGTCGGCGGAGGTGAGCTCGAGCGAGACACGACAGTGAGGCTGACAGGGCGGCGTGGTGACATTGACGCAACTGTGAGATGAAACGGGGAGTAATGACGGCCGACGTCATGGTGGTGTGGGTGCAGCAGTGCTATGGGATGGAGTGTGCGCGATGAGGTGGCAGGATAAGGTGGAGCGGGTGTGGCGCTCTCACAGTCAGTCGTCGGCGTGGCCATTCAAGGTGACGTGATCGCAAAGCATGACACAGGTGAAGCGACAATGCGACGCAACGTGACGTGCAAGGGGCGCACGACGAGGCAACGAGATAAGGTGCGCAACGATTGTAGTAGAGGCACTCTCACGGCCGATCGTCAGCGTCGCTAGTCAAAGTGACACGACAGCGTGCTAGTGCAACACGCGCTATCGTAGCGTGGTGATTTAATACAGTAGGTGGTGATGGGGCGACGCTGATGCGGGCGAGGCGAGGCGCAATCGGGGTGAAGCGACAACGCGATCAGAGAAGGCGGCGCGAGCTGGCTTGGTCAAGAAACAAAGTAAGAAAGAGAGAGCGAGAGAAAGAAGGGGAAAGGCAGGCCAGACACACGACTGGGCCAAGAGAAGAAGAAAAGGGGAAGGGAGAGTGGGTTGTGGGCCGACAATGATAGGCCAGGGAAAAGGAAAAAGAGGTGAAAAGGAAAGTGGGTCGACAGGTCGAATGGGCCAGAGTCAAGTAGACGAGTGAAGAGAGAGGAAAATAAAATTGAATTGGGCTGGCCTGAAATCGATTTTCTGATTTTTGATTTCGCATTTCCTTTTTATTTAAATTTGGATTTTAGATTTGAATTTGAATTCCAATTTGAGTTTTGTTTTTGCTAAAATTTTGAATTGTGCTAAAAAATGAACTAAATTCAAAAAATTAAAAAATCACAAAAATGGTGTGTTACAGATTTAAATGCAGAAAATATATTACAATAAGAGTTTGCATGATTTTAAGGTTTCTCGTATAATCGTATTGAGACCTGCATTTGGAGCCGTGTGCACAATTCCACAGGAAACCTAGGGTATTACTTAAAGAAAGTGCCAATGGGCATTACAATGCTAACGGATACCTTGTGGCTAACATTTAATTTTGAATAAGCCTGTCAGGCAATTATCCAAAATATGTTAGGGCTAATCACTTAGGTTATTCTTTGCCTTAAAAATCTGTAAGCTTAACAACACCCCCCCCCCCCCCCCCCAAAAAAAAACTAGAGAGGGGTTACAAGCTTACAAGGAATTATGAGTTTACCCAAACATCTCTATGGGTTTGTCTTGTTTGCTACACACCCAGTAAATTAGCTTAGAAGACAAAAGCCCCACACTACTCAGTGCTCATTGAATCTAGACATGCCCTAAAAAATTTTCGACATAATAAGAATCATTTCCTAAAAGTATTAAACTTTAATTTCCAGTGCCTATGAATCTGCGGCACAAACACATACTATTGTCTGAAGATTGAACCATATAGAAAATTATTTTCAGATTGCTAAATTTGACAGCTAAACAGGCTAGGCAAGAGTTGAACCTCAGATAAATGGACCAAACAATAAAAACACGACAACCAAAGTATCACATAAGCCTCAAGGTGCATGCGTAAACATGCTGTTAGGATGAGAGGCGGTGAAAAGCAAACATCAACACAACATGAAAATTGTGAAGACCAAACTGTGTAAGATTAGATCAGATTTTTATAACTGAATATCTGAACCTCAAGAGATGTGCAAACATAAAATGTGCCAATGAGATGAAATTGATTTAATGTAACCATGAATAGCAATGATGGATCTCCCAGCCATTGTTAATATGACTGACAAAAAGAAAGAAAAGCAAAGCATGAAAGCATATGCAATAATTTTCACTTTTTGCCACAGGGCCCTACAGCCATCATTCTATAGATGTTAAGTGAAAAAAGTTTTGTAAGTTCTAACAAGGTCTTTTATAATAAGGGTAAGTTAACGACAAGTCATACCAGTACTCCCTCTAGTTATAAATACATTTCGTTTTAGACATAGACATAGTCCTCAAAAACGTAACTGTGACCACTAATTTCTATTGTAATATAATTAGAACACCCAATAAAATTATAATAATATGAAAATATTTTTTGAGACAAATCTATACATATGATTTTCATATATTTAAAAAGATATCGATACCAAGTTTTGAAACTTTGACTGCACATACCCCAAAACGACATGTATTGGTCACCGGAAAGAGTATTGATTATTAAGACCCTGAATTTGCAGTAAGATTGACTCAAGAGGGCATAGTTCACTCTGAAAGAAGAAAAAAAGGGATATTCGATACAGGTAATTTGATTAGCTAGAATCAAAAGGCACAGAACTATGGAGAACATAATCTTTCGATATACTCAAAAGTTACATAACCAAAGGAAACTCAGAATGGACTTTTAAAGAAAAAATGTCAACATAAAATCATGTAAAAAAAGATGAAAATAATGACCGTTACCATTGCATTGGTAGCAACATAAGTAAAGGTTAGACAGTTTGCTTCGACAACAGTACATTGAGGTCTTTCTAATCTGGCACTACACAAGTTATTGAGATCTTTCTAATCTGATACTACACAAGTTATTATAAGGTACAACCATTTGATACTTTCTAGTGGCGCAGTGCTCAAACAAGAAAGACCAGAAATCCACAACTCATCGCTAATCCTTCTCTAAGATACCAATGGCGTACATGTCTCAAAACAACAATCTCGAATAAAAAAAGAACTAGCATATCAAAACTATATGGTGATATGGTCATATAAAAATCCATAGTTGATTATATTTCAGTTTACCAGGACAAAATCTGGAACAAAGATACAGTTTTCCTACCTCCCAAAAAACATAACTATACTTTCTTAGCAAGTGTCCGCTGTTTTGTGCCATGCTCCACAACTTTCTCTTCAACATGTAGTCCTTTCCTTCGCCTGACAGAATTCATAAGCTTCTTAGCCAAGTTTGGCCCAATGCTCGAACCATCTCCAAATTCTTCAATCTCCTCCTGCGTCTTTGGGGTAAAGAAGGGGTCCTCGGGAATAGCTTCCCAGTGGCTAAGAACAAGCAGAGCACTAGCTGCGCCTGATGTTACACTCCTAAGCTGATTAGAAAATCCAATGCTCTCAGCAACTGGCAAGTAGGCATGCACAGTAAATAATGAAGTTCCTTCCTGCATCTCTTCTTTCAAAACCCTTGCTCGCTTCTTACCAAGAACTGCATACGTTGAACCTAACTGCTCTGTTGGCGTGGTCAATTCACAAAAATACATGGCTTCAACAAGTCTTGGGTTGTTCTGAAGAACAGCTGCCCGGCATGCTTCCTTTACTGCAGTAATTACTTGCCCACTGAAAATGTTGTATTGATCAGACTGATTGGCAACATCGGAGTTGTCAGCAAATATGTAAGGCTCAACAATAAATGCCAGACCCCACATAGGCTCATCACATAAAGGCCCAGCATTTGTGGCAAACTGAAAGCCTGAGACAATGCTGTTCCTTAGTGCCACAGATTCTAGATGTAATGATTCAGGAGCATCTGCTGATGATTCACTGTTGTCAAGATCATTGTTAGCCTCAGCATCAGATCCACTCGCAAACCCCAATCTCTCAGAGACATGAGATCTACCACGCACAAGAATACCTTGCCTTCCATCTTGCATGGTTATCACACCATCACTTGATTTCACGTCAGGCGAGAGTAGGAAGTTTGGGCCAACCTGCCAAGGACCAAGGGACCAGATTCTTTGAAGGTATCCAAGCCATGTCTTTCTATACCTCTCAAGTTTTTCTTTATCCACTTGCTCAGAAATCACTTCCAATTCACTGTCTATGGCACTTATCATGCGCAGCCTAAGCGTTGCAACAGAATCACCATCATCCAGAGAAAGCCGTGGATCCAACACACCGTTCCTCTTTGCTGTTTTCCCGTCAACTATTTGACCAAGCAATTGTTCACTTTCTTCAAAGACCTTAATCAGAGCATTGGGAAGCCTCAGGACCTGAACCCTCACAGTGCATCTTCCATTTGGAGTAGTCCTCTCAACAAATTCCTGCGGAGCCTTCAAACTCTCCATTAAGCCAACACCTTCTCCCTCGATTGTTTCTTTGAAGGACACCAGGGGGTCTGAAACCACCAATTTGACCTTTGCAAATCTCTCCTCCAAATCCTTTTTGCACCGCTCCAAATGTATCTCCCCAGCTGCAGCAAGGACATGCTCACCCCTCTGCGAGACAGTATACTCAACAAATGGATCTGCCCGGTTAAGAAGCTTAAGCCCTTTAACAAGGGCTCCCAAATCCGCTGGGTTGGAGGGCTCAATTGCAACCTTAAGCATCGGAGACACCTGGAACATCATACTGGAGAAGGGCCAGCAATTCTTGGTGGACGATAATGTGGCGCTCTTCAATATATGCTGCCCAAGGCCCTGGATAGCAACCACATTCCCAGCACCCACACTGGCAACTGGCCTCAGGCCCTGCCCCAGCATCTCATACAAGTATTGCAGCTCCACCTCCTGTACATGCCTCTGCACTGCATCCCCTTTCACCGGATCATATAACGGCGACAGCACATACACCTTTTGCCCTGCACGAAGGACCCCACTGAAGACCCTAGCAAACGCCATAAAACACTCCTCTGACTCATTGGCACCCTGGTGGTTCAACAACTCCCCATCCACCCCCTTCAATGGTAACATCTTACATGGAACCGCAAACATCTTTGACACATACACCACCACCGGTGCATCTGCACTCACATCACAGGCCTCCACACACCTCCTCACCCCCTCTGCCTCAGCGACAATCTCAGGACAACCGGCAGCATCCTCTGGAGCAACCTCCCTCTTCGGCATAAGCCTTGCAACCCTGGCCCCTTGAGCAACAGCAGGGTCAGGTGTGCATTCCACCACCATTGTCATCACTGCATCTGCCAGCGGCAGCCAACGACTCATCACAGCCTGCAGAACCACCTTTGGGTCCTTGTTCTGCAGCTCCCGCGGCGGAACTTTTAAATTGAAGTTTGTAATGATCTTGTTAACCTTCTTACTCTCACCATCCTCCCCCAACACCTCCTGGTACACCTCCCATACAGGCTTGAGGACGAACTCCACAAACATGGGTTGCGGGTCCTCGGTGCCCTCCATCGCCTTCTTCCCCACGATCATCTTCCTCTTCTTATGGTAGTATCGTGGGCCCCAAAATCCTTTCAGCAAGGCGGAGGCGCTGCCGTTGGCGCCAAGCTTGGCAGCGTAGAAGTTGGCAAACTGTTGGATGCGGAAGCCCCAGCCGTCGAGAGCGCAGGCGAAGATGACATTGCCCTTTTGGGGCTGGAAGGCGTCCTCCTCCTCCTCCTCGTCAACGCCCTCGGGGAGGTCGTCCGGGGAGGAAGAGGAGCCGGAGGAGGGCTGGTCCTCGAGGGAGGAGAGGAGTGAAAAGTAGGAGTGGGACCGCAACGCGGATTGGATGGAGTTGACGTCGGAGATGATGCGGTGGATGCGCGCGTAGGCCTCGGCGGGGGAGAGATGGAGCTCGGTGATAAGGCGGTCGAGCTTGTTGATGACGAGGCAGGGGCGGAGGCGCTCGAGGAAGGCCTGGCGCAGGGCGGCGTGGGTCTGGATGTGGACGCCCTCGACGGCGTCGACGAGGATGAGCGCCGAGTCGGAGAGGCGCGCGGCGGAGGAGACCTCGGAGCAGAAGTCGATGTGGCCCGGGGAGTCGATGAGGTTGACGCGGTGGCCCGTGGGGCCGTGGCGGAGCACGACGGCGGCGGACTTCATGGTTATGGCGCGGCGCTGCTCCTCGTCGAGGTAGTCCATGAAGCGGAGGCGGCCAGCGAGCTTGGGGTGGAGGAGGCCGTCGCCGCAAGAGGCGACGAGGTGGTCGGCCAGCGTCGTCTTGCCGTGGTCCACGTGCGCCAGGATGCACGTATTGCGGACCCGGCGGGGCTCCGCCGGCGGCGCCACATCGTCCGCCGCCATTGCTGTGGGCTGCGGTGGTAGTTAGGGTTTGGGCTTTTGGTGGGGAAGGGGAAGCGGGGAGGGAGAAGAGAAGGTCGCGGAATCGTAAAGGCTCGAACCGGGCCTTGCTTGGGTTGGGGGCTTTCAAGATGTAGTTGGTCTTGGGCCAGCTGGGCCCCGAGTGCTCTTGCCGTTGGATCTGCGACTCTGTTGAACAGCTGCCGTTGGATCCCAAACAAACCAAACCCACAAGGGCATTTGGTTCGATGATTACCAATCTAACGTGTGTGGACTGAACTCTCCGCCTCCGCGCAGAAACTTGGCAGTGACGAATTCTCGGGGAGGGGGGAGCAGAAGAAAAAAGAATTTTTTGTACGGATAATCTATTTTTTATTTGAAATTACACAAATATATCTGCGGGATTTTTTACAAAAATAGACTCAAGTCGCTCAATGGGAGGCGATCGAGCCTATCGCCCTAACCAGAAGCGATTTGTCACTCGTCGCTCTACCATCGCGATCGCATCGATCGATCGCCTTCCATTGGCGACTTTAATGCGATCGCCAATGGTTGAGCGACAGGATCAAATCTTCGCCAAAAATAGTGAAAATTTGTGGAGATATTCTTCATACATCCAAAAGCCTTCGGAAAAATTTGAGCAATTTACACAGGATCAAAAGTTATAGCAGTTTCAATCACTCCGTTTCTCTCTTTGTATTCCTCGATTGCTATAACTTTTGATCCCGTAGCCGAAATTACTCAAAAAAATTTCTGAAGGCTTTTGGATCAATGAAGAATATCTCCACCAATTTTCACTATTTTTGGCGAATGTTTGATCCCTGTCGCTCAATCATTGGACGACTGCATTAAAGTCGCCCAATGGGAGGGCGATCGCATCGATCGCTCGATGGTTGAGCGGCGAGGACGAATCGACTTGGTTAGCGATAGGCTCGATCGCCTTCTATTGGGCGACTTGAGCCTATTTTTGTAAAAAAATTTACCGCGGGTATATTTTTGTAATATCGAATAAAAAATGATTATTCGTACGAAAAATTCGAAGAAAAAACTGGCGCCCACGAAACTGTATATAGCTATGCGCAATTCCTTCGCTTTCCGCTGTTAATTATTCCTGGTAAAAAATATCTCGATAATAATAAAGTGTGTTGCAGAAATGTAGCGAGACAATGCTGGTACTATATGCGCATCTTCTTTTTCAGCTTTTAAAAAATATGTTTCGATTTTTCATAATAACTAGGTTTTGAGCATGATGTTTTCTCAAGACACGATCTATAAGTCAATTAAAATACACACTATAACGACTTCATTTATATCAGTCAAAACCGCATACAAGTTTCTCTAACTTTATACTCTTTCATGAATAGATTAAATACCATAAGTTACATATAAAAGCTATAAACTATAGAAAAAAAAAATAGACCCAGAATTCCCCATGCAATACTGGCATGTATATTCATTCAGCCCAACCCTGGAAGGAACGGCCCAGCAACTCTGAAAGAGGCCGAACATCAAGGGTCTTTAAATTGAGTTAAACAAAACTCACACGACCTCTAAAAAAACAAATTTCACACTACGCTTTTGTTAGAGTTCAGATAGTTTTTTTTTGGCTTATGATTTATTTTTCTATAGTAACTACTTATAAATAGAATGTTTTTTAAAATGAGGTATTCCGACTTCATCTTTATCGACACACAAGCGCCGTCCCTCCATCATCCAGCGGCCGGAGTCTCCCTCGCACGGTGGATGCGGGCGCCCGTAAATTTGCAGAAGCGCTTCTCTTCTACTACAACTCGAAACTTTTTAAAGCAGCGGTCGACTCCGAATCACTGTGCTAACTTTACAAATCACCATGGCAAGTGCACACTGCATAAGTAGTTGCGCGCACGACTCGTGAAGAGGGTTGCGCGTGCGTGACCGATCGGAGTCGCACGGATTAAAGAAAAAAACATCACTGGCTAGTGTGCAAGAGTACTGATCGATAGACATATACAGATATTCAGTGCACCAGAAACAGATTTTATACCAAACAGGAACAAATGGCAGGATATATAGTCTACGCATCGAGCCCACAAAATAGACACATTCCACTTCAAATGTGTCGCAAAGGGCAATCCAACCAGTCAGGCACTAGCAATCGACCAACCAACCAGTCAGGCTTTTGCAGCAGTACAAAACTTGGAGACAACCTAGAGACTGACCAATTGACCTGAAACTGCTACCAAATTAAACACCAAGGTCTTAACTGCAACCAAGAAAGATCATGTGAGTTCCTTCTTTTTTTAATCTGTTCTTTACCTTATGCTTTCGTTATCTTCAGAGAAAGCCGCTAGGCATGCAGGGAGGGAGCTCAGCCGTAGGAGGGAGTGGCCAGGGCCAGTTCAGTGCCCACAGTGTTGAGCCCCCCGACGTCTGCGTCGAACATGGACATCTTCTCCTCCAGAAGACCAGCACCGCAGGGCGCCGACAACGACGACGACGAGTCCTGCACAGAAATTCGCATGGCCAGGCATGAATCACCATGCACCTGCCTTCATTGATTTGCCAAAGTACTAATGCTTACAGCCAACAATGAAACAGAATGAAAAGAATTCTACTTCAAAGAACTCAAAGGCACTTGGCAAGGAGAGGTGAAGAGAGAAAGCGCAAGCAGAAGGTGTACTACTACTTACCACATGACGTAAGCTGAGGCCGGAGAAAGACTGCATTGCCGGGACGGTAAACCCAGCAGCACCGGCGGCGAACAGTGGCTGTGTCTGGAGGGGCGACGTCGGGCTGGGCAGGGGCAGTAGCTTGGCGGCGGCGTTGGTGGACGACGCCGAGGGCGGCGTGGAGAGGCCCCCGAACATCACGTGCTCGTCCAGGGGCGACGCCACCACCACCTCGCCAGGGGCTCGCGACGACGGCTGGAGCCCCGGCTCGATACTGGGGCAGCTGCCGCTGCGGGGGAGCTGCTCCGTTCCGCCGGCCGCGGCGGCGATGGTGCAGCTGCTGCTGCCTTCCCCGCTGATGGTCATGCCAGACGCCATGCTTGGCCATAGGAACGTGCCCTGTGGCTTGCAGATGCGGAAGCTGCTCTTCCACGCCGTCCTGTTCTCGCCACCTTGGACGATGGTGGCATATGCTTGCTGGCTGATCTGATCACCACCAGCGATGTGCAGCGGCTTGCCGGGAGTAAAAGCTTCTTGCTTGCCATCATGGGGAGACACAGCAACTTCCACCTGATCTATTTTCATCTTCAGCTTATCTCCATTCTTTTGCAATGGAAATTGTTCCTGTATGAGTGAAGGCATATGTTTCAGGAGCCCTACATTACACAGACAGGACAGGGTACCACCGCAGTTCCATGCAAGAGTGCTATCTACCTTCAAAAAAAGGAAGGAGCTGGAGAGAGAATCCATCTGCTCCTCTAACTTGTCGTTCTTCTCAACCATAAACTCGTACTTGTCCTGAAAAAAGGACCCAGTTGATCAATACTTGTATCATGATATATTGCAGAAAGCTACAACAGAATGAGCATAGAACAGGTGGACCAGCTAAAAATATTCTTAAGAAGAAACGTTTCTAAGATAGATAGAAAATCACAATGTAACAGTGGTATACAGATGGTGAAATTTCAAGTCTATCTACATGAGTGTACCTTCAAGGACAGCACCTCCTCCTTCAACTTACCATTTTTCTGAACCTCATTCTCGTACATGTCCTGGAATTAAAACAAGGCAAGATCATTTTCCATATGCAGCTAACAAAGAATGATCAATGCTTGACCATTATGAAGTGCAGGTGGATACTTAAAACAGGATCAAGCACTGTCTGCTTAGTTTGTGATGAATCTAACCTTCAAAGACGAAACATGCTTCTCGAGCTTTTCATTGGACTTCACCACCTTGTGGTACTTCTCCTGAGAAACAAACACAAATGAAATGAGTGCAGCAAAAGCAAAACAAGTGAAGCTGAGTAGCTACAATGAAAAGCAGAGAAAAACAAGACAGTGGAACCATTTTCCCATTTTTACCATGTTCTTAGCACCTTGGCTGATTGTACAATGTAAGGGGGAAACCAGACTAATAACTATCATAAGTGCAATTCTAAAAGGGGTTATGTCAAAATATGTTTTTGTCAATGTGAGCAATATGGGAAATAAAGCTGAGGGCATGTGCAATGTTGCCAAAAAGTAGAGGCTAAGAAAAGTTAACCCCTCCAAACCCGGTTCCAAACCATTGCAGGCACGGGGGCTTGCCTAAGAAAAGCTGGATCAGATCGAAGTCCAGGACTCGATTCCAGCTTAATTGAGAGAGAGAGAGAGAGAGAGCACGAGGTCGGGAAGAGAGAGATGGAAGAGGCCGTCGGTTGTGGGAGGTGAGAGAAATTTTTTATTTTGCTATGGGACCAACGTTTTGAAATTAGGGAAAAGGCTAAACATGGGCGAGAGGATTAGGGTGCTTCAGCTAACTTTTAGCTTAAGATTATAGCTGTATAAATGGTAATATAGCTTTGTTAGTTATTGTTATTTTTTTAGAAAAATTAAAAAAAAGAAAATCATCATATCTTTATGGGTAATATAAAAAATAAGAGAGAAAAAAGTAAAAGCAAAAAACTAAAATTTAAAATCGATATATTTTAAGTGTCTTCTAACTTAAATAAATTAAAATTTTAAAATAAGAAACTAAAACTGTTTGAACGGAGGTCTTAGCCGTGTGATGTGGCACTAAAAAGATGTAGGTTCCACGCTGCCATTATTATTGATGTACCCATATGAAACTTCGCAGACAGAATCGAGAGTACGAGACTAGCACTTTTAACACAATGGAAAAAGTGCTTATACAGATAGATAGAGACAGGCAGATCAATGCATGTTCATAACACCCATGCGTATATCTACTTGTTTCATTTTCAATTACAAGTGGCAAACAACAAACATCACGTTTCTTGAAAAGTAGGGGAACAGTATATAGAAGGAAAAATGATTGAAAGGCAAGATCAACTGGATCGTTTGGCTACCTTCCGGGAACTGTAAGCTCTTTCTGCCTCGGATTTCGCTTCCTTGCCCAGTTGCACCATGTTAGAACTCAGCTGCTCCACGTGCCTTCACATCACCACAAGTCCACAAGTCAAATTTAGCATAGAACTCGTAAGCCTTACCAGAACAGTGGCACTGCACTGCTATAAACCAATGCAAGAAGTGGAAACTGCAAAGGAGAGTCAAAAAAGGAGACCTTTTGACGCCATAGACCTCCTCAGCGAGCTCCTCCACTTGCCTCTTGACCAGGAGGTCACAGGCAACCGGGGACAAGTCATCGCCCGGCTTCCACCCCGGCGGCGGCACCCAGTATGGATCAGACACGCCGGCCTCCCGCCGCACCTCCGCAAGCTCGGCTGGCTCAAGCCAGTACTCCATGGCGCCATCCGCGTTGTGCCGGCGACGGAACCGCTGCGTGCTGCCTTCCGTCACCCTGCCAACCATGTGCTTGAGCAGGTGGTCGAGGAGGCCGGTGTCGCCGATTTTCTTGCGGGCTTCCTCCCGCAGCGCCTGCCGCATCACCGGCGCGCCGAAGCGGGCGCCGCGGGAGCGCATGATGTCGAGCAGGCTCCTCTCCGCCGCCGCGTACCGCTCGGCGGACCACCGGTCCTTGCCGAGCCGGGGGTCGCCGTCTTTAGCATCGACGGCGCTCTTCTTCTCCTTCTTGGAACTCTTGTGTGTCTTGTTTTTCTTCCTATCGTCGCTGCGCTTGTCCTTGCTGCCCTCTGCTTCCTCTCGCTTCCTCTTGCCGTTGCTTGAGCTCTTCTTATCTTCTTGCGCCGTGCTTTTCTGCTGCTCCTTGACGCTGGCCTCCGTGTCGTAGCCGTCGATGCTGGCCTCCTTGGAAGCATCGCGATGCCGGCAAATGTACCTGACACGGCGCCTCACGCCCCACCCGGCCCCATCGCACTTCAAGGTGGTGAGGAGGCAGGAGCTGGCTGCCGGTGCAGCCGCCGGTGGAGCTGCAGGCGGCGAAGGCGGCGTCGGCAACGGCGCATCACGTGGCTGTGGCGCCGGGTGGGACGACGCGGTGAAGTCGTAGAGGCAGGGCTTGACAAGCCAGAAGCTGTCCTGGTGCATCTCGCCCTGGAGCTCCTCCTCGGCCACCCGGCGGCGCAGGATGCGGGCGGCGTGGTTGCTGCTCATGACGAAACGCTCGTCGTGCTCCGGCCCTGTGCTGGGCGCCGGGAAGGAGGAGAAGAAGCCTCGCAGCGCCAGGAGGGACGGGAAGCTCACCGTGACATCCAGGCCCGTGCAGTCACTCACCTACAAAATCAAACATCAAATCAGAAACATACCAAATTAATCAAGAAACCCAAGATCGGGCTAGCTGTTGAGTCCCAGAAAGAAAAAGCCTCACCTTTACCACGCGTATTGACTTGAGATGGGTTGGGGATTTGGGGGGCAGCCTCTCGTGGTCGATCTCGTAGAACCCTCCTGATCAGACCAAAACCAAACACAGCTTCAAGAACTTTGCACGAAGAGGAATGGTAGAAACAGAATTGCACAAAATACATGGCCGTGCTGAAGCGTTGCTCACCGGTGTGGAAGTAGGTGGGGGTGGCAGATGAGGACAGCAGATTCTGTCTGCTCAAGGGCGAGCTGGGGCGTTGGATCCCGGAGTCGTGGCGTTTGCTATCATCCTTGCCGTTTCTGCTGTGGCTACTAGGCCTCTTCTTGTAGTACTTGCTCACCTGTGGCCTCTTGGGATGGTCATAGAAACACTGGTGAGACAGGTGTGAAGATGCAGTGGGGAGCAGAGAGAGACTGAAATGGAAAACGATTTGGGGAGTGGGCGTGCAGTGTGCGTGGAATGGGAAGACCTAGCCTAATTGTCAAAGAGAGACACCAATCAACATCACATATACTACTGTACCTTTTTAAAAACCAATATACCACTGTACCTTCAGAAACAAAAGGAACACAAGCTAAGCTAGGGACTAGGTAGTTTTTTTTTTCTGTATCTGACAAACTGCGACTGCCTTTTGCTTTTCACGTTAGTTGGTCCGTCCTGAGCCATGTATGGGCCTTTGCATGTCTTACTCATCTATCATAGGTGAAAAATTCACAATTCTAGTTTGATTCTATTAACTTGAAGAAGTTTTTTTTTCTATGGCCATGCATGATCAGACTCCGGATGGTGATAAGTGAATTGAATTTTGAATAGTAGTAGTGTCAGCAAATTGTGCATGCAAGCAGCTGAACTTGAATATATTCAGGACGGATCAAGAGCAATTGTTCTAGTAGCATCAATTAGTGGAGTCAAGAAAACCGAGAACATGCATGCTGATTAAAGCAAGTAACCAATCAAGTAACAAGAATTGCAGAAAGTGACTAGCTATTGACCTACATATCAATCTCTGGTCTAATCAGCCAATTGAAACAGGTGTAGTAATTGGAATATAAAGTTTGAAGCACTTTTGATGGTAACTTAACACGTGTAAATTGTTCAAGGACGAATTGCACGAACGACCCAAAAACGTACGGATGCATGCTTCATAGACCACCATGCATGCATAATAACCTGGGATTGTACCAAACTAGTAAAATTAAACAGGAGCATCTTTGGCAACTAATTAATAACTCAACTTATATTCAACTGCATTCTGTTCCTTTAGCAAACCACGTTTCCTTTTTAGCATGGGGATCATTAGAGAAACAATTAGTACTTCCATATCTATGCGATGTCCACAAAAACCAACAGCTTCTAGCTATCCTCACAAGAATCATAAAAGAAACACAGTTAATAATTCAAAACTAAGCGCCACATGCAGTTCCAACGAAGTAAACATCAGATCAGCATGTAGATTAACAAGCTAGCTAGGATCTTACATGAAATACCAAGTCTTGAATTCTACTTTTTGCCGCCCTACTAATTTTGGCATGCAACTGTAGTTAAACAAGATCAGTTCATCAAAACTAGCCATCCCATTAATCAATCCATCAACTGGACTCAAGTATAACTAATCCAGTGGCCGCACTAAGTAGAAGTACTGCTCCATTATCACGCAACACGGCAACAGCATCTAAATGTTAGACTGCGCATCCGATCGAGTGAACCCCGAAAGGAGCTAAATCAAGCAGCACACACCACACACCGTGGTCACAGCAACATGCACAAATATTCCCTCCTATCAATCGTAACTAACCAGACCAGCAGATAAAAAAAGTAGAGCGAAACGGATCGCTTCAGATTAGTGCCCAGAACAAAAAAGCAAAAAGAAACGAACTGGCAAAAGGCTGATGCTTCCACGTACGATCGATCGAACGTACGTACCATGGGGGAGTCCTGCAGATGAGCCGCGAGTACTGCAGGAGCCACCGTCTCTGCGTCCATCTGCCTCCGCGTCAGAGCCTTGTCTCCAGCAAAAGCAAGAACGAAAATGCCAGAATTAACCCATCGATCTCATGAATCAGGACGGATGTACGTAGTAGCATATAGTTTGACACGCACGAATAAATTGCATAAGAAACCAGCCGATCTGTTGGGATCAAAACCCGCAAAAACCCTAGCCGCACTAATGCACGCTAGCACAGAGCACTGCTGCAACTCCTGCCACTACCGATCAAAAGAGTTCGAGAAAAAAGTAGGGAAATGACACGGATCGTTTGCGTACGCACGGCGTGAAAAAACGGGCCAAATTGATCGAGACTGAAACACCAACTGCGCAAATGCTCTCCGAGCAGCAGCGCATGTGATGGTCCTAGCACCTGCTGCATGCTGCTGCTGCGGCTATCTGCGAGCGGAAAGAACGGAGGCCTCGAAAAGGGAAGAGATCGGAAAGGACAACTGGACTCTTTTGCGATCAGATCAGAGTGGCTTTAGCCCCTGCGGCCATGAGAGCCAAACACACAGGACCAAAGAGAGCAGCGAAAAAAAAAATACAAAGCAAAACCAAACAGTGCTGCTGCAGTGCTGCTGCGCGGCGTGCAGAAGAAATCGAACGGATCGCTCCCCAGAAGCAGCAGAACGTAAAGCAAAAGATGGGGAGATCGAATCCGTGCGTGCTCGAAGAATATCGAACCCGTGCGTGCTCGAAGAAAAACTCACCGTGGCTTTGCTGCTTATGAGGATCAGGTGGGAGGGACTAACTAAATAGGCAGAAACGGGGCGAAATTTTATGGGAGAATAACAAATCAAATGAGATGAACTGGCTGGATCGTCGCTGCTAGCGTATTCGGATCGATCCAACATGTGGGAGCTTTGGCTGCTATTCTCGCTAGATCGACTAGTTCTTCGTCGTGGAGGGGATCGATCGAGGGATCGGCGCCGGGTGGGGTGAATCGGTGCTTTGGCTAGGGTAGATCGATTGGTTACGGCGTGGCACGGACACTGCAGCAACGGAACGGCCGGCCAGCGCCGTCATGCACTGGCACGCTCGTACACGGCACCGTCTTTCAAGGGGGTGGAGGGGTCGCTGACATGTGGGCCGTGCGTCTCAGCTTACGTTGATGCTCTAGGGATGACGCTTCGTGGCCTGAGAGGACACGGGTGGCGCGAGGCTCGCTTCTGTGGGCCATCCTTGTCGATACGTGCTCGCGAAACATTTGGCGGTGGCGCGCCATACAGAAAGAGAGAGGAGAGAGGGGGAGACATGGGAATTTTTTTTGTGTGTGACCACTCACGTAGGAGCAGCAATATTTACCCGTGGAAAATGCGAATGTACTACCACCCCCACCACACCATGCTGTGAGCATGCTCTTTTTCACATTTTATTAACAGTTTTTGACTTTTTTTTAATAATTATCATTTATTAGACTAATAAATTGTAGTAAAAAATAATGAGTCATAGTCCAAAAGAATAGACCCATACATACTCAGTGAGAAATTCCTCATGATCCTAATTCAAGCATCGATCTCTCACGCTTACACTAGTCTAGTATTACTAGCATCGATAGATCAATTTAGGAGGAAGCTTTTTGCATGGTATGTGTTGTGCGCCGTGCACCCACACCGAGGCGCGCTTGCATTCGCATGCAATCGTGTGGCGCAGCCCTAATCAATCCTAGTGCAACGCTGCTACATTACTGGAGGAGTACGAGTATATACTAGTAGTATAATTTGCATCGTGTTCATGCATATTAATTCCTACAGCTGTGGGGTAGTTAGTTACTCGTAACCCCTACTAATATAAAAGAGGAGTTTGTCAGTTCACCTCCCCTCCACACGTTGTGTGCGCTCCTCCCATTCAATCGTCTCATTCAAAAAAATTCGCACCCAACACTATCATCACAAAAACCCTGATATGGACCCACATGTCATTGTGCTCGTGTGCGGTATTGCTCGAGCCTCAGCCCCAACCTACCCCACCCCACCCAGCCTCAACCGCAGCCCTCACGAAACCCTTTCCCACTCGGTCTCTCACTCGCCCCTAGCCCCACGTCGCCTCCCTCACTCTCCTCTCTATCCCCCCGCCCTCCCTGTTTGCAACGGCCACCACCCCCGTCCAAAGCACTATAGAGTTCCAAACCCATGTGCTTATAAAACATAATATTTTCAAATTTTCATCTAAAAAAATTTATGTTAATTTGGAGATAGATTTATCACTTAAAGAGGAGCACAAGTTTAGATTACTCGTGGAGAAATGGAAGTACGGAGAAGTATTTTAAGTAAGACTCTATTCGGAACACAGGAATTTCATGGGAAAAAGTTTAATTCCTGTAGGAATTGGAAAAAAATCTCTCCAAACGGAGTCTAAAGTGTGGGGACTTAAAAGGTTCCATCTACTCCCATTCCTTGTTAGGCTTCGACTTCTGGCTTCTGGCTTATTTTTCACTATTCATAAGTTTCGTCTTTTTCTGAACTTTTGGCTTTTTGTTGAGCTTTTTTGCCGGTTCTTTTTTTTCTCGTATTTATTTGTATTATACGTAATGGGCTAACATATTTTTTATATTTTTAAATTTTTTAAATTTAATTATGCTAAATAAGCCTCATCGATTCTGATGCTTTTTTCACCAACTACTGATGTTTTGACCATAAGCCATGAGCTTTTCAGCCGAACCGATCACCACCTTGAACTGGGATAGTATATGACCAAAAGAAAAATATCTTCTCGTCATGGTGAGTACTAAAATCAGATCAAGAAAGAATAACTGAAGCTACTGATCAGATCTAGTTTGCAGTTTTGCAATGGTGGATGGATGAGGAAGGAGAAGAAAAAGGCTTCACCTTTTCTCTAAGAACTCCCTATCAAGTTCGCGCTCGGATTCTTGGAATCTACTGGGCAAGTGCCTCAGATCTGGCCAGCAGTCTCGGGTGGCGAGGAGGGGTGGAGGCGGCACCACGCAGTGGAGGGGCGGCGGCCTTAGGCGGCGACGAGGGGATGGAGGCGGCGCCACGTGTGGAGGGGTGATGCGCCGTATGGTGGACGCCCCAACCCTAGCGATAGCTCGCTCCAGAAGAAATGAGGAATAGGGGAATCGGTCATGCTGTCCTCATCGATTTCACTTGGGGGCACTATGGTCATTTCACATTGGTATTTAGCCTTGTACAAATACAAAATTTGCTGAAAATAAAAAGATGGCAAATCATCAAATAAAATTTCAAAGATGGGGCAAATCCTTAATTCAACTCAACTATAGGGCAAATCTGTTGTTGCCAAACAAAAGAGGGACAAATCCTCAATTATCTCTAAATCTATTGAGGTGTTATTTTGTATGTATTCTGTATGCGTGCATTAGTACAAATAATGAAATAGCTTATGACATTCATCTGCTGCAGTGAAAGCCTTTTTTGGTTCTTTCAAAAAAAATTCAGATTTTTTGAGATTTTTCAAAGCATTACTAATTACTTAGGACTAGTAATGCTTAGCAGGTTAACTAGTGGGTGCTTTGGTGGGCTCAGTCGCAGTATGGCATCAACAGCATTTTGCAATATGCCTTGCAAGTTAGCAGCAGCTGCAGTTGCCTGCAGAAATGAACGGCCAGTGTTTTGCGGGCCAGCAGCAGCCGCAATTGCTAAGCGGCTAGTGCGGGTGGGCGTAGGCTGTCCGCAGCCCGCCCCACTTGCACCCCTATAAGGACTCCCACTACACGCTCACCTTCAACTGGATCCACACAGTGTCATGGATGTCAAAGATGCATCTGCCATTGTTTGCATTGCTCGATTGCACGACACCATTGTCCCACCGGATGCATCTCCACTCCATTGCCTGATTGCACCGACGCCTTTGCCACGACAGCTCCCTGACCTCCTTCCCTCGCGCCACCTTCTCCTCCCACATGTCATTGCCGCCTTCCCCTACACCTACAACCAACACATTACCGGCGACTCACCGGGATCTGTTGTCCAATGGCGGGGTGAATCATAGACGCTGGTTGCACGAATCTGGAGTGAACTCCACGGTGGGGGAGATGCATGTTTGATTTTCATAAAAATGGATGAATGCGCATAGGTTAATCAAGCAAGCAAGCGAAAAGCGCAACGGCCGGCTCCTCCCCCCCGGAAATGTGCGTGCATGGCTGCTGCTCTGCTTTCCTTTTCCAGCTTCCTGCCTGCCTGCCTCCCCCAAGAATGGAGAGAGGCCGACCGGTTTCTCCGCCGCCGCGAACACCGCCCCCAACCCGAAACCGTTTAAGCGTCCCCCTCGCCCACCACCACCCACGCCTTCCTCTCCAAGGACATCCTTTTCCTTGGCGGGTGATCCATGCGGCCCCGGCGCTAACGTTAAGGCCAGCCGAGACGACTTGCCATGGCCGACCGGTCGAGAAAGCCCCACCACCGCGCTGAGACCTCCACTCCAGCGACCTCGGTGGCCGTGGCGGCGGCGAGGGCAGGCGACGCCCAGCGGGCGCAAAGAAGAAGACCGGCCACGCAAGCGCAAGCGGATCGATCGTAGCCCGGTCGCGGCGAGGTGGCGGCGGCGGCACGGCGGCGGGTGCGCAGCCGTGTGGCTTCGCTTCCGTCGCGCGGTGGTGGAGGTCGCCGTGCTCGCACGGCGGTGCGCCCCGGCGGCGGCGTGCCGCCGTGTGTTCGGCCCGCCGGCGTCGGCGCTCGGCCTCGGCGGGGCAGGCGGTGGAGATGAACTGATGGAGCAGCTCCCAGGATCAACAGCTTGCGTAACAACACAAGCTCCCTTGGCTGCACTTCTCATGTAACACACACACGAGTTGGCTGGATGGAGCACACAAGAAGACAACTAGTTGGTGAATGCACACACAGGTGCTTGGGTGGGAGTGGATCAAGAACACGTACACAGACACGAGAGAGAGAGAGCAGCTGTGGCGACGAACGCCCCGGCGACGAACGCTTGGTTTTTCTGTTTTCTCCACACAGCAACAAATGCAATTGAGTACATGGCTTTAAAGCCCAACGACGCACGCCGAGCAACAACCTGCTGGCTGGGTCTCACGCATGCACGAGCACGTCTCCACGCATGCACGGGCAACTACCTCATGCACCGCATGACTCCTACTCCATCCGCAAGAACCGGTCTACCTCCACGATAAATGACCTACATGCAGGGACTAATGACGCCGGCCAGGACTAATCATGCATAAAGAATAAAAAGACTAACACTTCTATCCTATATGCAGGACACAAAACTAATTCAAGTCATGATTATTTCCAACATTGCCTCCCCTAATCTTGACTTGCAACGTCGCTTCATAGGAGAGTCGGCTCGTCATCCACCGTCGCGAGGAGCGCCTCTTCCTTCTTCAGTTTGCGGCACTCGATAGCAAAGTGCCCACGAACTCCGCAGTTGTAGCACTTGCCTTTCTTGCCCTTCGACTTGCGCTCGCCATTCTCGGAGTAGACGCCGCGCTTCCGTCATCGCCGTCGCCATGGCCACCACTACGCCATCGCCATTGTCGCCGCCGCGCGATCCTGCCGTGGCCGACGTCGACATGCCTCCCATCGCTCCTCCGTGAGCGATGGCGGCTGGACGCCGCCCGCAGCCTCCTCAACGCCGCCACGGCGCTCCGCCGCCGCGCGCGACCTCCCGACGAGCTCCTCGGCGACATCGTCTTCAAATCTGCGAACATCTCGATGGAGCACGCGATCTGATTGTACCTCGCCGGCACAACCCGCAGCATTTTCTTCACGACGCGCTCCTCCTCCATCTTCTCCCCAAGCTTGCGCAGCTCCGTGGCGAGGGAGCCGATTCGCACGGCGAAGTCGTCGATCGCCTTACCGTCCTTTAACGCCGTGTTCTTGAACTGCTTGAGGAGGTGCTACGCCTTGGCCTCCTGCACGCGCGAGTCCCCCATCCGCCTCGACTTGACCGCCTCCCAAGCCTCCTTGGCGGTCTTCTTCACGGCGAGGCCGGCCTTCAGCTCCGGTGGCACCGCGCGCAAGATGACGCCAACGCCCGCCGATCCTTGGCGCGCTCGACCTGCCCGCCTCCACGGCATCCCGAGCTCCATGCCCTCCGTGTTGACTTGCATCACGGCGCCCACTCGTGGTAGTTCGTCTTCGTCAAGATCGGAGCTCCATCACGCCGCCGATCACGCGCTCCATCCTGACGTCCTGAGCAGCCTTGTCGCTGGTGCTCATCTTCACAGTGTCGATGGCGTGTTGCTGTGCCGCCTCAATCGGCTCTGATACCAAATGATGGAGCAGCTCCCAGGATCAACAACTTGCGTAACGACACAAGCTCCCTTGGCTGCACTTCTCACGTAACACACACGCGAGTTGGCTGGATGGAACACACAAGAAGACAACTAGTTGGTGAACGCACACACAGGTGCTTGGGTGGGAGTGGATCAAGAACACGTACACAAACACGAGAGAGAGAGAGCAGCTGTGGCGACGAACGCCTGGTTTTTCTGTTTTCTCCACACAGCAACAAATGCAATTGAGTACATGGCTTTAAAGCCCAACGACGCACGCCGAGCAACAACCTGCTGGCCGGGTCTCACGCATGCACGAGCATGTCTCCACGCATGCACGGGCAACTACCTCATGCACCGCATGACTCCTACTCCATCCGCAAGAACCGGTCTGATTGATAGCCACCACCTCCACGATAAATGACCTACATGCAGGGACTAATGACGCCGGCCAGGACTAATCATGCATGAAGAATAAAAAGACTAACACTTCTATCCTATATGCAGGACACAAAACTAATTCAAGTCATGATTATTTCCAACATGTACGAGCTCCTCGTGGACAACGGCGGCGTGGCCGTGCCCGGCGAGGCGGCGGCGGTGTGGCCATCGATGCCCCCGGCGGGGGAGGCGGGGGAGCTGGAGAAGGAGGTGTGGGCGAGGTTCTACGGCGCCGGATTCTGGAGGAGCCCGTCGCAGCTCGGCGACGAGATCAGGTGATCGCAGACGGGCGCGCTTCTGCGGGGTTCTCGATTTCTTGCTCGGGTTCCTTCGTTGTCTGTCGTTTTTGATCGATACTGCACTCTTGCTCTACTTTTCTTCTTCTTTCGGTTTTTTTGTGGTTTTTTTAGAAGGGAAAAATAATTCTCTTCTTTGATGCCAATCTATGTAATTAAGTGTATACACTGAATGATGTAATTGATAAAAAAAGTGCAAGAAGAAACGCACAATGGTTTGCAATGGCGGGAACTTTATGATTGTACTGTGTCTTACACCCCAAAAAAAGAACAGGCACTGTAGTTGTTTGAATTTATGGTTAAGACTGTAACATGTGGATTTTAATTTTGTGACTACACGTAGAGATGGAAACTGGCATGAATCTGTCTGAACATTTTTTTCAGCAGGAAAATGAATGACTTGAGGATAAAACAAGTGTTTGTAAAATGATGTTTTAGTGGCCGAAATATGTGGAGTCCAAGAACTATAAATAGGCCCAGGAAATAAGAATCGGGCCTTGGTTGGGCCGTGGCCATCGTTAGTGGTGCTACTATTCTATCTCAATGGTTGCTACGGTAAAGAAAAAAGAAAGAAAGAAGCTACTTGCGGCACGAGCTAGCACTAACGCCTTCTTGTTCAGAAAACGTACAACATTTCCTCCAGAAGTTTCTCCATGCATACCGTTTTCGCTGCAGTGCAGGTTCATTAGTTGTCCAGGATGAACCCAAGGCAGCTAAGCTAGCTTCAACTACATCAGCAGCTGAAAGAAATTCTACTTCTTCCCTGGACAACACCAACCGACAACCGCTGCTCTTCATCGATGTCTGTTGGTGAAAAATCAAAAGCAAGATCCTCAGAATGTGCGCAATGGGTGATGTTTTGTTTTGAGTCCAAGGGTGCGATCAATCATGGTCCATGTCCTGAATGAAAGTCCTGGCGCAGAGAGATACGGTGGTGCCGTGCTCTGTTTCCCCTGTGTTTTGATTTTGAGATTGCAATGTGCCGGATGTTGAACATTGACTCTGGATGGTTTCGTTTCATTCTAACCGGGGAGGTTAGAGCCCTCTGTTTCTAAAAAAACACCAATCACATTTTGTTGGGTGCTTTTCACAAGTTTTCCATGTCGATGGACAGTGGCGGAGCTAGAAAATTTACAACAGACGTATACACTTCATCGCATAATTTAATAGCCTTATACAATAGTTTCATAATGTTGTACCTGCAATATTATTTTCAACTCTCCAATCTCCAATCACAACATTCCACAAATCCCAAATCAGAATAGAATGCTTACATTGATGCAATGTTGCTCCCCTTGGCCATTAATTGGTCACTACTTGTCTGCTTGCCGGTAGACTACAGGCTACTCCGATGCAGCGGTGCTCCCTGCCTCCCTGGCCAGTTTGTAGCGATGGAGCTAGAAAACTTACAATGGATGTGCACACTTCACACACATAATTTCATAGCCTTGTATAATGGTTTCATAACATCGTAATCACAACATTATCTTTAACTTTCCAAATCTCCAATCACAACATTCCACAAATTCCAAATCATAAATTAGAATAGAATGTTTACATTGATGCAATGCTGCTCCCCTTGACCGCTGGCCACCGCTCGTCTGCTTGTCGGTAGGCTACATAATTGCTCCGGTACAGCGGTGCTCCATGCCTCCCTGGCCAGTTTGACGGTTTGAATAATTGAATGATTGTTAACTCAACTTGTTGATTCTTTGTTGCTCTACATTCACAATTAATAAATCACAAAATTATTGTCAACTCTCCTAATCTCCAATCACAACATTGCATTTCCACAAATCCCAAATCATAAACATGAGATTCAAAATCAAATGCTTACTTTGCAATGTTGCTTGGATGCTCCCCTTGACCCACTTGTTGTTGTCTGCTGCTCCTGCTCGCTTGCAGTGCAGGCCTGCTTGGCTCATAAACATGAGATTCAAAATTAAATGCTTACTTTGCAATGTTGCTTTGCTGCTCCCCTTGGCCCACTAGTCACTGTTCGTTGCTTCTGCTCACCTGTAGTGTAGGCCTGCTCTCCCTGGCCCTCGGCGGCTCAGTGGCGCCTCAATCACTGGAGGTTGCAGCCTGCTCCAATGCTCCCCTTGGATGGGCGATGCTTCTGCTCTGCTCTCCAGCCCCGCGCACCGAGCCGCTAGCCCATTGTAGAGCCATTGCACCCCCGCATTGACCGGAGCAGTTGCATAGCAGGGCGGGACACAACCACGCCCACACAAGAGGAGAGGAGATATTAGGGATTTATGGTTGTCTCGTGTCTCTAGATGAATAGTTGACTCATGACTTGATGATTGGATAGTGGGCTTATAAGTAGATGGTATGTATTTTGTTTGATTAGGCAATAGGCACTTAGGCCACCTGGTCTATGCTTCAGTGATTTGGTCCGACTAAATTGTGAAATATGTATTTGGCCGGATATACCGGGCACCTCAGTCAGCTCGCCCTTGCCCACGCGAACCGAACATACTGAGCCGTAAAGCGAACCGGTTTGACCAGCGTGTGGTGATCGGTACGGCAGGTTGGTTTGTCTAGTTCTGGTACTGTGTTTCTGCCGTACGTGGGAAAACCGATAGAAACCGAAGAGGTCCCTGGTTGGCTGGTTCTGCAGCGCGTCGCATGGCGGATCCAATTCGGCAGGGGCCTCAGTCGCCTCCCCTGCCCGATCTCGCGCGCGTGGGCGCCGACCGCACGACGCCGCGAATCCAGCTTGCGAGAGCGCGCCCGCTGCCTGCCTCGCCGCCTCCGATTTGCAGCTGCACGGGCCGCTTAATTCGGCCTTCATTCTTTCACTGCGTACATCTCATCTGTTTTCTTGAAGGCGCGCTCGAGTTCCTCCTGATTTTTTTTAAAGTAGGGCAAGTTCTTCCTAATTTGCCTCCTGCAACATTGTTCATAAATAAATCTTGGATCCCGTAAAATCAATCCATGGCCATGTAATTGCAGCACACACATTGGAGAAATACTAGCTTGTATCCTCCTCTCGCGGGCGTGCGCGGCTCCCACGGACGCGAAAGAACGGCGGAGTGACGGCGCTCGCTCCCCACCGCCGCTGCATGTCGCCATGGACGAGCTTTCACCCCGTCTCCTCTTGGGCATCCTCGGCGTGTGGGAGGAAGAAGCCAGCGTGTGGGAGGAAGGTGAGTGCGGGAGCTCCACGTGTTTCGATCACAGCGCAGGTCAGGGGACACGTGGCATACTAGGAGGCGCGCCCGCACTAAAGAATAGAGTATCCTCAACTTTGGCAAATTCGTCTAATCGTCTTGTAATCACGATATTAGCAACATAAACGTGGCGTCACGCCGCGCTAGCTATTGTGTAGACCGAAATAAAAGAGACGGCAATTCATGAAGTTTTTTTAAAATCGAGGACTTCGAGAAAACCAAAGGTCTTTTTCGTAAAAAATCAATGATCTATAAGGGTCTGTACATAACTAAATGAGGACTCGTACGTAATTTTGGAAGCCGTGGGGTGCTATCCTGCAAAGAATACGCAATTTCGGTGAAGTGGAGGGTGCTATTCGAAAAAACCTGGCAGGGACCTTTTTGCGATAACCAAGGACCTCTACGTGATTTCGGAAAACCCAGGGGGGTTTTCGCATAAAATGTGACGTGACACACCTCACCAGCCGAGAAGTCTGCCAGGTATAATATATAGAGTATTTACCGATAATGAACCAAAACAATTCATTATTTACCAACAACAAGCCAAAATTTTAATTAATTGGTAGATTCGGTATCTTATTAGAGCATCTCCAACAAATCTTCTAAAATGCTTATATCTCCTATATTTTAGAAGAAAAGGTAAAAAAAGGTTCCAACAGATCCCCTAAGTGGTACCCAAAAATATAGAGGACTCCATCCCTGATTTTTCGTCCCCCATATATGGAGGACGCACACCATCCCTTAAATCGGTCCCAGATTCTTTGGTTGGTAGTTTTTGTGGACCCAGATTTTAATTTAGGGGACCATATTTAGAGGACTTGTTGGAGGTTACATATTTTTAGTCTTCTATATTCTAGATAGTGTCCACTAAAAAGTGATTTAGGGGTTGAGATTTAGAGGACATTGTTGAAGATGCTCTTATGATATTTACCGAACTGGAACTGCTCGTTACTCGCTTCGTTTTTTTAGAGAGAGAGGACTTGGAGACTGCTGGAAAACGAACACGATCAACGTGCATTGGGCCAGCATGGGCCGAGCCCTTAATGGGCCCTATATGGGCCATGGTACTACTTAGGGTCTGTTTGGGACTGCTCCGCTCCAGCTTTTTCAACTCTGCTCCAAACTTATCTAGCCAAACGGGTCCAACTCCAAGAACTCTGCTCCAAGAAAAAGGTGGAGTTGAAGGCCTACTCCACGTTTTTTCTGGAGCTCCTCAAGGGATACTCCAGAAATTGAAGTTTTGTATCTCCTTATGGAGTTGGGGGAAAATTACCCATCACTGCCATTACACATTCCTCTCCTCTGTACCAATTGGATTTCTTTTCGCTCTCGCCTCTCTCTCGCTCTCGGTCTCGCTGTCCCCTTGCTTCGCGCACAGGAGGCCACCGCTCGCGCTTTCTTCCTGGCGATGCGAAGGAGGCTCAGGCTCGTGGTGGAGCGGGATTCGGTGTAGCTTCGGGGCCATTGCTGATGTGATGGCGGCGACGGTGTTCGCCGGGGACGGGGGCTCCGCGCGTGCGGCGTGCTCGGCGGAATGCGCCGGCGGGGCCGAGAGGCAGCCGGATCTTGGCGGCACGGCGCGCCCCGCGGGGGCCGGGTGCGGCAAGAGGAGCGTGTACCTCATGGAGTGCGTGCCGCCGTGCCGCGCTTCGCCGACGTGCCGGCATGGATGCTCGCGAGCAGGCATGAGCTGGACGCTCACGGGCTCGACTTCGACGTCGTCGCACGAGCCCCAGACCGACGGGATCGACTCCAGGTTGCGCACCAAGTGTTCAATTCTTTTCCCCAATGGGATAATTTATAGTTCTATACCCCGGTTGCTATTTGCTAAAGTTGATTGTGAGGCACTTACTGCATATTATTACATGTTCGAGCATTTGCAAGGCCAAAAATCCCAGCGTTGCCGCGCTTGCATGTGATTAGCATCTGCTTCTTCACTAATTTCTGCTTAGTGCTTACAGGCATTGACAATAGCACTTTGACTGATCAACTTGTTTGTGGACTAATGGGTTCAGTAGAAATACCATGAGGTGACAAATCTAGTCAAGAGTGAGCTTGAGATTTGAGGATAATTAGTTACTATACAAATTTTAGTGACAATGTTGTTTACCTTTTTTTAGGTGTGCAGAAGGAGAGGATGGTGGCAGAAGACATGTATGTGTTGTCGGCAGATGGGAAGGTGCTCTCTGCACCAGTAGCTATTGCTCCAAGTCTCCTTATGTTTTCCATGAAATTTGGCTGTAATGCTCACTAGTGGTGCAGTAGTACAAAGTAAACACATCATTTTTAATGTAGGTAAGGTCATGCAAGACATTACACAAGATTACCACAAAGAATGGCACATGATTTTTGTATAGTTTCGGTCCATCAGTGATTTCATATAGATATCCATGAGCTAGTTGTACCAGTGAACCTTACAGTGATTTTTTATACAGATCCCCAAAATTCTCCATATCATGGACTCCAATGTTTAGAACTGTTTATGATACATAGTAGATACATTGATTGGGAAGTTCCGTGGTGGAGCGTGGGTTGTATGTTTTGGCTTATATGTAGAACGTAGAAGGTAAACGCAACAGCTAATAACTATGTCATATAAATATATCTCCAATATATATGCCTTGAAAATCAATGATATACTGACATATCTAGTATACCTAACACATCGGTGCTATATCAACACCATACTCATCGTATCGGCTAATGAGTTCCAAAACAAAATTCAAAACAAACTAAAATAGCATAGAGTTTTCAAGATGACAATGACATACTGGCCGATGTGTTTGTAATAGGCTAATAGGTAATAGCAAACACTATTTGAAATTTTGTTTGTGTGGTCAGGGTTTACAAAATTACAAACTGACAGTGGTAGCAAAGGATAGAATTATTTGACCAAAATATTTGTTTTTTGGTTTTCTCAAATAAATTAATTGCGACTATAATATTTTACATCATATTTCAATTGGCAACACAAAAAATTCAGTTACATATGCTCCGCAGACATCAAAACATACACCAAACATCATTCAGGGGTACATTGGACCTTTCTCAGGGAAACCTCACATCCCTGGAGCTGGAGCTAGCTGCGTGCCAAACAGGACCACTTGCTCCAGGAACTCTACAGTGGAGCTGCTCCATGGTGGAGTAGAGCTGGAAAAACTGGAGCAGAGCAGTCCCAAACAGGCCCTTAAGGCTGGACCTTAATTTCGGTTCCGGAGCCAGAATAAAATGAAAGCAATGTCTACCTTCCCTTTGGGCGTACCTACGTAGTACGTACGCAGCCCAAAACAGAAGCTTCGATCGATCGACCCAACATTTGGGCACAGCACGATGCCATGCATGCATTCACGTACAGCCCTACATTACCAGATGAACCTTTTGTTTTAACTTACTACATTAACAGATGAACTTTATGCATCTAGATTTTGGTTAACTTATTACATTAACAGATGAACTTTATGCATCTAGATTTTGGTTTACTTATTGCATTAACAGATGAACTTTATGCATCTAGATTTTGGCAAAGAAAAAAAAAGCATTGGACCGCTCTTTCTCTGGGTTGGTGAACGAAGCTGTTTTGTTTTTCCTCCCATGGAAATGCATGGCAGTTCCCTTTCGTATCGCAAACAAAAAAAAAGAAAAGGATAATTTTTATATTTATTGTTGCTTAACAGTTAACACCGGCCTCCAAAATTAGCATCCACATGAAGAAATGATCTACTTCCCGTTCATAACACCTGCAAAATTCTTCGTTTCAAACATGCCAATTGCCCAATTCTACAATCTTCTCGAGCACCCTAATAAGCAAGGTAACGATCAATAGGTAGGCTGGCCGCTGGCCTGCTCGGTTGGGCTGGAAAATAGTGACTTATGGCTAAAATTATATTGTAGTTGGCTGAAATTACACTGTAGCTGAAGATGGCTTATTTGGCGTAATTAAATTTAAAACATTTGAAAAAAAAAGAATCAGCAAAAAAACAAAAAAGCCTAAAAGTTAAAAAAACAAAATTGATAAATAGTAAAAATCAATCAAAAGTTAGAACTTCAACCAAAATGAGCAGGGCGATACCTGACGACCACACCGCAAAGCTGGCTAGCTTACGCGCAAGTACGCACCGGTGGTCCTTTTTTACGTCGTTACTTGGAGACATGTCGCCGCCCGGCCGGGCGCCGTACCCAGCCAGCCAGTAGACGGACGGACGGACGTACTTGCGTATGTTAATTTGTCCACATATCCATCATGGCATGGCATCATCGTCTCTCAGGCTCTGGCCACGCGCGTATGCAATGCGACGACGACGAGCAACGCATGCAGGTGTATCACTTTAATCCTTCGCAAGCGCCTGCTAGGTCATATATATCGATCGATGCGACGCAGCTTTGCTACATCCAACGCACGCATGCCCACGTCCGTGAGGCTGCGCCTGTTCGCGCTGGCTGCAAAAATTGTGCATGCAAACTGTAGCTTCCTACATGAGTAGTACGTACGTACGTACGTACGTGGCTTCTTCCTGCTGTAGCCTGTAGCTCATCATCCAGAGTTTTTGGCGTATTGTCGCTTTTTCAACACGTTTTTTTTATAATAATGATAGCTGCCACACGAAAATTGCAGATCTAACGTCTCCGTCGCACAGCCACTGTACCACATCGACACGTTAGAGGTACCGCACCATGCGGTACTCCCCCACACGGGCTCCATGCGGTGGCCACTGGTCACTATAATTAGTATTAAGTAATTTGTAATTAGCAAATTCATTTAATTGTATTGTTTATAGAATTTTTAAATATACCAAACGACCTTAAAAACTTATAAAATATTTTGTAGAGCCTCCTGACACAATGTACTTGCTTGTGTAAGTTTTTATAATTCTATCTGTTATGAATTTGACTCTAAAATTTGCTTAAGTGTACTGTTTATAGGAATTTATAAATATAGTAAAGGAGCTCAAACACTTACAAACTTTTTTGTTGAGTCTCTTGACATGGTGTACTTGTCTGTGTAAGTTTTTGATAACTCTATCCATTCTAAATTTGACTCTAAAATTCATTTAAGTATGCTATTTATAGGAATTTGTAAACACAGTAAATGAGCTTGAAAAATTATAAATATTTTTTGAAGTCTGCATACATAGTGGACTTAATTGTGTAATTTTTCCAAAATTTTATATATTCTGAAAATATCTCAAAAATGTCTTGATTTGTAAGTACACACTCTTGCGGGACACTAGTTGCAAGCCATGTCTATTCCATCTGTTGTAAGTTGCAACAGATGGAATAGACAGAATATTAGTAAGAAGATTGATAATGAGGATAAAATACCATATATTTAATTAACGAGTGTCCCTTGAGAGTGTGTATATACAATTCAAGATGCTTTTAGAACATATAAAATTATGAAAATTTACACAATTAAGTCCACTATGTAAGCAGTGTTAAAAAAATATTCATAATTTTTTAGCTCATTTGCTATATTTAAATTTTTCTACAAATAGTATATTTAAATGAATATTAGAGTCAAATTCAGAATGGATATAATTATGAAAAACTTACAAAATTAAGTACACTATGTTGAGAGGCTCCACAAAAACTTTCATGCATTTTTTTATCTTGTTTGCTCTATTTATAAATTCCTAAAAAATAGTACATTTAAACAAATTTTAGAGTCAAATTCATAATGGATAGAATTATAGAAATTATACACAAGCAAGTACACTATATCAGGAAACTCCACAAAAATAATTATAAGTTTTTTTAGCACATTTGCTATATTTAAAAATTCCTATAAATAGTATACCTAAATTAATTTGTTAATTATGAATTAATTAATAATAATTACAGTAAACAGTGGCTGTCGCACGATGGCCGTGCAGGAGGGGAGCTCCGCACAGTGGCCGTGTGGTCTCGGTGGCACCGTACGGTTACATGTGGTAGCTCTAATGTGTCACACCTGTATCGATGCCGCGCGGTGATCACGCGGTGATCGTACGGTGGAGGCACTAGATTTGCAATTTCTATGTGATGGCTGTCATCCTTGTAAAAACGCGCTGAAAAAGCTACAATACGACCAAAAACTCCATCATCCAATCATGTATATACGTTGGGACGTGGAATGGTGCTCGAAGCTTGTAGGAGTACGTACTGCCATTGGTTGTGCGACCTCCATCTCACCGGTTGGGGGCGGAGGTAGGAGGAGGCGCGGCTGCGGCGGCGGCTGGCTCGAAGAGGAAGGGGGCGGAGGAAGGAGGAGGCGCGGCGTCGCCATGGCCCCCTCCTCCGGCATTGTGGCCTTCTTCCGCAACCTCCCCTCGCTGCCCGCTCCCCTCCCCGCTGCCGCCCACGACGCCATCTCCTCCCTCCTCGCCTCCCCTACCCTGCCGTTGCCGCCCACACCGCGGCATCCCTCGGCCGCCTCGCTGCCTCCCGCGCCGACCTCCTCCCTCCCGACCTCGCCCTCCCACTCCTCATTGCGCCCCTCCCCCCGCCTCGCCTCCTGCCTCATCAAGGCCGCCGCAGCTTTTGCTTCCTGCGTCCTCCGCATCGGCCCCCCGGGTCACGCTTCCCGCCCCGCGACCACCCTTTCGTCCAGGCTCTCGCGTCGGGGGGCCGACGGCACGCGTGCGAGCGACGCGCGAGCAGCCGAGATGGTCACCGGGGTGGACGGAGTGGTGGGGTTCCTGAGGCCGTTCGTGATGTTTGCCGTGGTGAGGAAGGGGAGGCTGCGTTCAGAGGATTTGATCGGTGCTGCCGGCGCGCGGCGCAGCTGCAAAGCCGGATTCTGCGGTCCCGTTGCTGAAATTGCCCGACGAGCTTGCTGCATTTCGCCGCGGGATGGCGAGGTATGTGACGTGGTCTCGCTTCTCTCATGGATGGTAGTATTGATGCTCTGGGTGATGCAATAGTTCGAGCAGCCCTGACAAGGACGGTTATGATGTGCAAGCAATTATGGGAGTGATCGATTCCTGCTTCCATGGATGTTAATGTTATTGTTTAGTAGGGATTAGTATGATAAAGCACACCGCGGGGAAACATGGAAGTTCATGTATCTCATAATGCATAATTGGAAATGTGTTTGGTAGTGCATTATGTAATTGTCGAAGCCTCAAATGGGAATTAGGCAATTAGCCTACTCGAGCTTATTTGTGCCCGGTTTTCTTCAGAAGTGAGGCTCGGCTTAGTTCGTGGAGTGGTTGGTGGATGCTTATGCGGTATTATTGAGGAAGTTGGCTCATGCTGAAATGGTCTTGCTCTCGCTATTGCTTAATTCTTGAAAAGAAATGTATTCTGCTTATCGATATTTTAAGATGCAGTCATGTTGGTTCTGAATTAGATATTCAGGTATTTCATATTCTAGGTTGTGCCTCTTGAGTTGGCACCGAACAGTTTAGTGCTCTTTTTGTAGGGCTTTTATCTGCTTGTACCTAATGGATTGAGTACTAATTTCATATATTTATATGATAATTAGTGGAATAATGCTTCCCTCACTAAAAATATCACCCTCTGAAAACTTAATTTATGTAAAGGTTATGTAGTTGCCTCCATGAACACTCACACCCATTTGGACAGGGCTTGTTTATACTGGATGTTATACTGCCTACATACTGATTAGTACGCTTCTGCACTTAATTCATAGCTGCTATGCAAACAATGATCTACCATAAAATTTATGTTTTCAGTTGAAATATTGTACTATTCAATTTGTTGAAATTTCCAGTGTATTCATCCCTGTGCTGCGTATTTGGGCTATTAGTAGCAAACTTTGTGAGAAACAAAAGCTACATCATTGTCATGGTGGTAGTTATATAATTGTTATCAGCATACTTCTTGCAGTAGGAGTGCCAAAGATATCAGTATTTCTTCTGTACAATGAACTCTTGCGAGCTGCTCACTTCATTTAAATCTAGCATATTTGTGTTCTCCCTTAGCAATAGTGCTTGTACCAGCAGCATATTTTGTATCATACTTGTATTGCTTAGCTTTTTTTCCTCCTAACCAAAATCATTCTCTTTCTCCCCAAAGGGTTAAATTTTGCTTTTGTTCACCACTTGTTTAATTTCTTCTTATCCTGTTTTTGCAGTAATGAATTGGCTGGAAATCTGTTTGGCATACCACTTTGTGGAACACAATCTCATGCTTATGTTAGCTTACATATGGTCAATAAAATATCCTTCCTATTATGAATGAACAAAAGGTTTCACATATGAAGCAATTGGTCCTCTACCATTGGTACCCTATGTCTCTGTGCATACTGTAGTCGCATTGGTCAAACATAATCTTAGTTCTTCACCACACATTGGTTGCTAAGCCTTAGTGTTGTTTCAGGATTCAAGTCGAAAGATGTGTTTTCTCATCATACAAAGCACTTGTTACTGGCTCAAACCTTGATGTATGCCTTTGCAGTTTGGAACTGCACTCAATCTCTTCAGTTAACTTACAACTATGAGTACATTTTTATGCCCAATCAAGATATTTGGTAGTGTGTTGATGTCAAGTCTTTTTTTCAAATGGATTGCCAGCATAGAATATGATAGAATATGAATGGCATATATTAACTTCATTCTGTGTGTAAACTTGCTTTGTTGATGTTTTGCCAGGAAGACGTATATGCTTTATGTTACATTGCAATTATGCTCTATTAAATTGCAAAAATCTACTACTCACTTAATGTTTTACACGAACATGGCCATGGGATTGTATGACTAGACAATGTATACAAACATACGAGATAACATGGTAGTATAATATAGTACATTAATATTAACGCAGGATCTGAGCCTAGCTTAGTTCGATGGGGGCATGGATGTACAACCCCGGCTCCCACCCTGTTTCGAGTCCATTGGTTCAAATTTAGATGTCTCTTCCTGCTTTATTACTAGGACATGCGGTTCCTCCTGCATTTGTTTCATATATAATATATTAATACGATTCGTACATGGTTTTTGAATTAGGGAATTAGGCCCAATTAAGCACCGAGAGTCTTCCCCCCATGAGACTTGCTTCCTCCATGCCGTGGGCAATAACCCCCACATTGTGCGACTTCTTCCTTCAACTACTGTCGGCAGCAATGCTGTCATCTACGACCCTCCTACATACAATCTTTTTCCTCCTCCTCAAGCTATGGCTTTCCTCCGCCAACCACAAGCATGCCACCGCTTCGTCACATTACCACCAATAATCGTCGTGTATGCTTCCAATCAGGTTTTCCAAATCGGCTAAAAATCAACAAAAAGTCGAAACATCAGATCCCTTGGATAGAATTTTGTTATATAACACTTGAGTGTTTTTTGTTTATGAGCACTCAATTATTTATCCATTAGATGTTGCTTTGTTTGAGCTTTATATTTTTGACTTTGTGGTTTTTCTGTGTCAACAATATGATAAGAGGGTAATCAATTTGTTTAGCATCGTCGGGAGCCACAATATAAATGACCAAGTAGATTTTTTGTATATTTTTTGTTGTGTACCGTATAGTTTATTTTGTTCCTCTTTTTTAGAAATTGTCTCATCATTTTTTACATAACTTAATTTATGTAAAACTAGTATATAATTGATATAAGGAGACTATAAATAAAAGAATAATATGTATTAGAACATTTCTCAATATATCACATCACATACTAATAACTAACGAGCAAACTAGTGAATAGAGGTAGATATGCATCTAACATCTAAAAAATTGAGTACTCCTTGATAAAATAGTACTCAAATGGGAGATGAGAAAACAAAGTAATTTCACCCATTAGATCTAGACAAAAGGCTTAAAATTTGAGTGCTATTTAACAAGAAAACACTGAAATTCTCCATAGACACTCGTTTTTGCATGAATTTTGTCAAATATAAAGAAAATCCGTAACCATTTGAAATCACATGCGTGTGCCGGTGGTAAGGTCTCTACCTTTGGAGTACCATGTCTTGGGCTTGAACCCTTGAAACTGTATTTTTTTCATCTTTTTGTTTGAACCTCAAAAACTCAAATTTTAATTTGAAAAATTCGGCCAAATTTGGCCTATTTTTTCGAAAATCAGAAATTTTGGACCTTCTGTAAATTTCAAAACCAATTTTGAAAACCCTGCTTCCAACTAAGGGCCTACGTCCGACCATCATGCCTCCGACCACATGAAGACCTCAGGGCCTGTTTCACAACTCAAATTTTGATTTGAAAATTTCGGCCAAATTTGGCTGAATTTTTTCAAAAATCAGAAATTTCGGACCCTGATATAATTTTAAAACTAATTTTGAAAACCCTACTTCCAACTACGGCCGACCATCATGCCTCTGACCACACCCACACAGCTGCATAGCAAAAGTCAAAAACCACCAATTTGTAAGGTAAAGATCAGGCCCTTCAGCATTTTCGTCCTATTCTTTCAAGAACTGTATCACGGTGGCTCAAGTATTCAATGCAAATATGAGCCACTGTCATTCTGTCTCTGGCCCCTAGTAGCAAAAACAACGCAAAACGCAAGCAGCCCAGTCAGTGAGCAGTGAGCTGAGCTGAGCTAGAGACTCCATTCATTAATTTCTCCAGCACATAAATGGAGGTACCAGCTGCGTCGCTGCTGCATCGAGATTGGTGCGGGGACGTGTAGGGCCATGCACGGCAGAACGATCGAATGCATGCGATCATACGCGACCGATGCCATCGCCGCAATCCACAGTAAGCTAGCGTAGATGAAGTAAATAAGGAATTAAGTACTACTACTAGCACTGCATGATCCCGCTCGACGGCGCCAAGCAAACTAGCAAAGTTAAGGTTCTGCTTCAACGAGTTTCTCCTTCTCGTTTCTTATTTTCATTATTTTTTGGGGTTTTGTGTTTCTATTTTTTTGTATTGTTTGTAATGATATAACCTTTTTATTTTTTTAAAAAAAATTAATTACGCTAAAAAACTTAACAACCGTTACAATGTATTTTCAGCTGCTAAGTAGAAAAAAAAGTCAAAAATCTAAATTTATAAGCTCAAAATAGCAGTAGATCAGTCTGGTATTTCTAGGGGAGAGATCGAATGAGGTGCAGCTAGGGCAGTGCATTGGTTGTTGTAGAATTGTAGGGCCCCGTTCGTGTGAGTTCAATGCACCCGACGTGCCTCAGACATGATGAATTCTAAGAGCAACTCCAGCAGGGCCCCTACTTGAGCCCTCAACCCTCATATTTGAGGGCTTGAGGCAAAAATGCAACTCCAGCAGGGCCCCTATTAGAGCCCTCAAATTTGAGGAGCCCTCAAATCCCCTTCACCCCTCATTCCTGGGGCCCCTACTCTTGCTCTCATCCTACGGTTTCTTCCCGCTCTCGAAACTTCCCCGCCCCAAAATTCCCGCCTCCCCAAAAATCCCGCCCTGCCGATTCCCGCCTCCGCGCCCCCGCTTCGCCTGCTCCGCCGCCTCCGCTCGCCGCCTCGCCGCCGCCGCCTCCTCTCTCGCCGCCTCGCTCTCTGCCGCCTCCACTCTCGCCGCCTCGCTCTCGCCTCCTCCTTGCTCCTTCCCCGCCGCCCTCGCTGCCGTCCCGAAGCGCCGCCGCCGTGGAAGGAGCGGCCTCGCGCCGAAGTGCCGAGGTCGAGCCGCCGCCATCGCCCCGAGTAGATCCGGCCGGATCCGCCGATCCGCCGCCGAGCCGACGCCGAGCCCGGATCCGACGAGCGCCGCCGCCATGAGGCGCCCGGCAGCACGCATGGAGGCGCCACCGAGTGGCCGAGCGGGAGGCGCCGGCGGAGGCGCTGCGCGCGCCGCGGAGGAGAAGAACCGGCGCCGAGCTCGGGAGGAGTGGACGGCGACGCGCGCAAGGTGAGGTGCGCGCCGCCCCGCTCTCCGCCGCTCGCCTGCCGCCACGCCCGCGCGCCGCCATCGCCGACGCCCGCCCGCCGCCCGCCGCCGCCGCCTCCTCCCGCGCGCCTCCCGCGTGCCTCCTCCCGAGCGTGCGCCGGCCTCCCTCCCCGCGTGCCTCCCTCCCGAGCGCGCCGCCGGCCTCCCTCTCCGCCCGTCGCCGTCGCCCGTCGCCGATGCCTCCCTCCCCGCGTGCCTCCCTCCCGAGCGTGCCGCCGGCCTCCCTCTCCGAATGGATTTGTCAGTAGTGGGTCCCATATGTCAGTGTGTATTGGATGGATTTGAGGGCTTAGATTTGAGGGGTGCTGTTGGAGTAGAAGCAAAAAAATTGGGCCCTCAAAAATAGGGGGAGCCCTCAAATGAAAAGTAGGGGCCCTGTTTTGAGGGCTACTGCTGAAGTTGCTCTAATCTACTCTCTCTCTCTCTCTCTCTAGAAGACAGGGATCTTCTAGACATCTACAGTAAGGACTAGCTGGGTAAATCAACCAGTAAATACAACGTCGATAAAGTTGATCAAGGTACTGTATTTGGAGTAGACAAAATGGTATCTCTATTTTTGTACGCTAACTAGTTCTTCCATGCACTCCCACAAAATGAAAACACAACTTTTAAATTTTGAGTTGGGATATATCAATTTGCTCTGAATACCCGTGAAGAGGATTTGCCCTAATGGAACGGACGTGGAGCAAATTATCCTCGATAACTTTATGGACGATGGGAGTCCTCAACAGTTCCGCTAAATCCCATCAAGTAACATCTAAAATTTTTTCTCAAAGTGTACATGAGTTTAGCTGTTGATAGGGGTGAAAATGGGTCGGGTTAATCCCGACCGATTCGGTACCGAATCCGATTGGTACCGAATCCGACTAGTACCGAATCCGGAGAAAAAAATATGGGTTAGGATATGGTAACAGCAATATCCGTCCGAATCCGATACATCTTCAAGTTTGATTTCAGGTTAGTGCTACTATTTGACGTTTCATTTTCTTTTGCAATGGTAAAATAAAATCTTCCACATCAGCTATTAAATAGTAACACCAAGTCAGTGCGTCCTACTCCATTGACTGCACTGTATGCATTCCTTACAAACAAGTAGGGGCGCAAACGAAATGGGTTAATCCCGACCGATCCGACACCGAATCCGATTGGTACCGAATCCGGAGAAAAAAAATATGGGTTAGGATATGGTAACAGCAATATCCGTCCGAATCCGACCCGTTTTCACCCCTAACTGTTGATAGCTCATCTTCTTTTAATGAATGGCAAAGCTTCAACCTTATTTTTTAAAACTAGTAAGGTATCCGTACTTTGCAACTGATCTAATATAAACGATACTATAAATTCGGAACTGGTGACGTGGGTGTTTGTGGTTTAAGTTAGTTATGCGTGGGTTAGAGTTTTTCAGGGTTTTTTAGCCCTATTTTAGGGTGGTTCGGTTTTTTGGGTGGGGTGTAGAATTGCTGGAGGGGTAGGACTAGGGACAAACTTCCTTTTATACATTTTTTTAAAAAAAAACTGTAGATAGCTGAAACAAATTTACTGAAAATTGTTCACCTAAAACTGTTGATAGCTGAAACAAATTTACTGAAAATTGTTCACCTACTATTAATTTGTTTGGAATGGAATAGGTTGTGTGCATCTGGATTACAGTACTTGTGCAAGAAATTTAACATCTGGTCACAGCTAATATAGCGCTCGTCATTCTCACAGACTTCTGGCTCTTTGATTAAGGATCCTCTATAGAATGACATGGTTGAAGGTTTCGCACAAATTAACAAAGGGTTTAAAAGAAACAGCACATATATGCATGGCCATGTGCAGAAGGCCGAATACAGACTATATCTTAATTAGATGTTTTTATCAAGACTTCAAATTGACACAATTCCTTAAGACTAAAGTATTTGATCTGCTCTTGCCATTTTCTAATATGTAAAAATTCGCAAACGGGATAATTAATTTGAAACAATTAAATAACAACATGGTGAGGGTTTTATTCAGTCTTTCATGGGCACTGGCTTCATGTTCTCATATGCTTCTTTCTCACTTCATGCATCACTCACTCATCTATGTACGCACTAACAAACTGATTAATAAATAAGATAGGTTTTTCTTAACTTAATTACTTACAATATGAAATCAAGCATGTAGGTATGTCTCAGTAGAGACCGTGAACTTTCTGGGGACCAGGCGCCGCGATGGCTTCGTCGAGCTTCTTGCTGCTCTCATGGGAGCCTAGCCCAACATGAATGTTTGGGAAATGCGCCCACTGAAATAAAATCAGTAGTGATGTAAATTAAGTAGGAGTTGTCTCTACTAATTGTTTCTGGAGAGATTTAGATATAGCTCGTCGCAAAACAAAAAAAATATTTAGATATATTTGCCCACCTGAATTAATATTTTTTAAGAAAGATTAGAAATGGAGTAATTTGCTGACATCAGTTGAATAATCAATTGGCTAACAAAATTTATGTTTTAGAGAAAGCAAATGGCAGAGCATATGCAATCAATGTAATCTAGCTAGCAGTAACTTTTAAGATCAGACAACATTGTTCATGTGGTTTGGTTTCAAAAAACATTGTTCATGTGGTTGCCTCTGTAACCCCTATATATATATGGATCTCATGCTACTATCAATATGCATTATGATCAATTGTGAAGTAGTTGTGACTTGTGAATTGTGGTAATACAACTAGTTGATCCCATGTGTAAATATACATAGAGATGCTGAGATGTACACTTATGTGTTATGTAAAACATACTAACATTCTTTGCTGCGGTGCTGAAGGCTTCTCTGTGGCTTATGTCAGGGTTGTTTGCTTTTATCCTCCGAATCTCTTCCCTGTAATGTTTAATGTGTCAAAATTATACTGTTAGTAGAAGACAGCAGGTTTATTGTATCATCTCAAAAAAAAAACTATTGACGATGGAAGAACAAACTTGAAATTAATTTATTGAACTCACTTAATAAATCTGTTATACGCTGACGGAATCCGCTGCCTCTTCTCTGGAGCTGTTAATGCAAAAGTTCACCAATATTAAGTCATCAGAGGTACCAAACATGTAGATAACATTCACTTCAAAAAATAAAAAACATTATATGTTACAAAGGCACGATAAGAAAATATTAATAAGGAAATATGCACTCTTAATTATATCTATATTAATTTTGATTAATTGGATAGACCATACCATGCGTAAAAAAAGTCCTGAAGACTCCTATCAGAGAGTTTTTATAATTGTTTTCTGTCTCGAAGTGTTGCAGCACTCTAATTATACGATAACTACAAATGGTCTAATAATTGATCATAGAAACACAGAATGTGATGATAATTGAAAGTTAGTTCATTTTCAAGAATAACTCTTTATTATGGTATATTGTTATTTAATTTTAAGAGATGGGCGTGGTTTTAATGAAAATCTTATAACGTTTGCATAGAGTTCTTTTCGAAAGATGTATGACGAACACAATGTGTGTATTATATTATTTGTGTGATGTATTAATGTATGCCCTAATTCTTATATTAAATATTACAATATTTAAATTTCCTCTCTCTGTTCTCTTTTTTAAAAAGTTTATGTTTCTGTTTTGTTCCTAAATTAGATGCCAAGTGAGATGCACACCGATCCTATTTTGTAAGATTTTTTTTCGTGCAAGGGCTGATTTTGTTAGATTTCGTTGTAAAGAAAAGCAATAATCCATAAAATGTGTAGTGTATTTATATTGTTCAAGAGGGGAGAAGAAAGTTAAGTTCACAAACTAAAAATTGATCTAACATATATGCATTGATCTTACGTCGCACGTGCAGCATATGTTCTGGGTCACTCTGGGTTGAGAACATCATCGGCATTCGGTATTTAGAAGATGAATCGTATTCAGAGTAGTTTTCACGAAAATTGATATTATGGGTCTTGAAATTCTCCTGCCACCAATTGAAACAATCAAATTAATTTAACTTAAATCCCCATTTTAAAATAAAGGACATTATAATATAACATTTTCAGTATGGCATAACATATATAATACAAACCAATGCTAACGTATATTCAGAGCCCAGAGTTTGACACAAAGAGCACAAATTATGTAAAAATGTTGTTTGAATTTAGTAAAAAAAGCACTGAACTATCTGGTGCACGACACTAGAGATCTTGGTGTTTTTGCATGTGCAAGCTTTAAAACTCTTTCCTGTGAGCAAACAGTGCATGCTGTAATCTGTACTCTACTGCATAAAGGTATTCAAGCATGACATGACCCATGCATGTTGGCTTTTCTCTGTATAGGTAGGGTAAGCTAGGAGTTTGGCATCTCCATGCCTTCCTTCCAGTTCTGAGACTTACCATCTTTCTAGCCTGTATGATATATAGTAGGAAGAAATAATGCAGAATGAGTAGTACCCTATCTGTAACAAACAAGATGTAACATTTTTGCAAAATTTTGCAGACATGTAGGCATGGTTATATTATTTGCAAGAACAATTGGATTTAATTCGATCCTCCCTTTAGATGAAATATATGAGAGGGTTGTCTTCATAATTTCATGCACAGAGATCTTGCACAAATGATTAATATTCATGTCAACCTGGAAATGATCTTGAACTGGGAGTGATTGCATCAATCCTCTCAAGTTCACTGACAACAGACTAGTGCAGTGCCCACATCGGACGGTCACGATGTTTAGCATGCTATTACTTGGAACACTGACCTGCAGTTTTATCACAAGGTGAACAATGTTAGTTTTCCTTAATTTATCAGTAAAGATTTTTTTTAGAGGAATCCAGTAAAGAATATTGATAGTCCAAGAAATAAATGCAAGCAGTGGGTACGTGTTTACTATTTCAAACACACATGAGAAGGTGCAATGAACAGCAAGGAAAAGGGGAGAAAAGAAAAATAAACAGCATCGTGAGATGTAACAAATGCAAAGTTCCAAAGGAACATTTTCAGTATTTACAAACGAACAAGGAGTAAATTTTTCAAAAGGCATCTTCAAAAGAACCCAGCCATAGCCATTTGCTCTGGACTTGTTCTTTCTCTTTTACTCCTACCTGTAAAACTGTTGCTCCATGACTTTTATCAGGGCTCTACTGATCAAATCAGAGCTGGGGCACCTTTTCCGATGCCTGCCCATGGGTTCCCTTGCCCTTTCCATTTTCTTTTCAATTTTCTTTGGGTGCACTGCAAACACCCAGCCTGAAGAACCAGGGCCTACTGTTTGATTCCTCACCCTCCTTTTTTGGGCACGCACTCCCATAAAAAAGAGTAAACAGATTAAGATCCCGCTCGGTTGGGTTGAAAAGCTGTGGCTTATGGCTGAAATTGTACTGTAGCGGCTAAAAGTTTACTGTAGCTGAAGGTGACTTATTTAGCATAATTAAATTTAAAAAATTAAAAATAGAAAAATATGTTAGCTTATTACGGACAATGTGAACGAATACAAAAAAAAGAACCGGCAAAAAAGCTAAAAAAAAGCCAAAAGTTCAGAAAAGGACGAAATTTACGAATAGTGAAAAATAAGCCAGAAGTTGAAGCTGAAGCTGAAATGAGTGAGGCCTAAGAGCAAGTCTAATAATACAGCCTTCACTGGTCAGATGGACACTTACACCACTTATCACCTATTCATATAGTAGTTTACATCCAGTGAAGGTCAGTATGACCCACCCTTTCTCTCACAAAGTTTCTTGGTTCTTGTGCTTCACTGGTCAGAACTTAGAGCAAGTATAATAAGAGACTATTAGTAGGTCAGTATCTTTGAGGTGGAGGAGAGAGAGAGAGAGGTGGGTGTAAGTTTCTGACACACCAAGCACAAGAACCAAGAAACTTTGTGAGAGAAAGGAGTGGGTCATATAGCCTTCAGCTGGCTGTAAACTACTATATGAATGGACTGATAAGTGGGCTGTAAGTATCCATACAGCCAGCTGAAGGCTGTTATTATTAGCCTTGCTCCCACCTCTCTTCTCTCTCCTTCTCTCTCTCCTCCACCTCAGCATACAGCCTACTAACATCCTCTTATTATACTTGCTCTAAGAGCAAGTACAATAGTATAGCCAACTAGTGGCTATAACACTTGTCCATTTCATCTATAGTCTTCAAAAAAATAGTTCATACAATAAGGTAGCTATTACAATAACTATTTGGCCCCACGTGTAAGAGAGTGACATGTATATTTTTACGTGCTATAGCTAACTGTAATTTAGTAGCCAGCTTCATTCTCTCTCTTCCTTTCTCTCTCTGCCATGTAAGATTTGGTTGATATTATATTTACTATAGTCTGCTGACTAAGCCTTATTGTACCTGCTCTAAGTGAGTTGAATGCATCAACAAATGATTGCGTGTGCTACCATAGTTCCATGAAGAGAGTTAGCTAAAATCACACTCGATATGTTGCACAAAAAATGGCAAAACCGGCACTAAAGGAGGTAGTACGTTGTGATAGAAGCATGCATTACTATATATTTTGATATGTTTTAAAAAAAGCATGCATTTGCACGGCACGGCATGCTCCCTCCTCCCACTTCTGCTCCATGCTCTCTCTCTGACCTATCCACAAAATACTAGCAAAAATGATAGATTTCACCTATAAACAGTGTAGGAAAGAAAAATGCGAGCGGCAGTGTCACATCAGGCAGAAACTACTTCACACAGGTGCATAGTACATTTTAGTGGGTCATGCATGCAGGTGTCAACAAGATCGATCTCCTTCGATTCTTATCTTTGGGTAGGAGAGAGGAGACGGCATTGGAGTTTCAGCAAAAGTTCAGAGAAGGCAAGATCCTGCATGCAACTACAAAATCTACACTAGACATATGCATCACAATGTACATATCACCTACACCTGAACCATTAACATTAGTGGGTGATGTACGAGAGATCAGTACGTAGTTTATCTTTGTTAGGCGAGAGAGGGACGGCATTAATTGAAGCTGCTTTCAAGTTCATACAAGAGATCTTGGGAAAGATCATGTAGCTATACGTGCTAGAAAAGATTCCACACCAGTGATGTAGCACAATTTGCCTGTAATTACGTACGTCAAGTATGCACTCATGAAGTCAAATAGGATTTCAAGTTCAGGTATGCGCCATATGTACGAATCACACTAAAGATATATTGATGGTACTCGCCGTCCATGCATGCAGAGGCTGAGGGGAATAAGTACGAGCAATACTAATTCCAAAGCAAGGACAAGATCCAAAAAGGAAAGAAAAAAAAAGGGAACGAAACTAAGCATATAAGCTCCACCATGAGTACTAAGCATCATTTTAATCACCAGTTTAAAACATCACTGCAAATTGAAAAAAAGGGAGTGTGTTTGAATATTTCCTTTTAGTGAAGCTCAAGGTTAGAGCATAAGCATCGTTTTATTTGTAGTGTTTTTATTTTTTACTTTAACTTCTACTCGTTACATTTTGAAACTATTAACTCTTTTCAAACATTACACTACACACAGAGAGTTAGTAGACAATTCTCTTCAATTCCTTGCCAATTGCAACCAATTCAATACCCCTATCGGGGGGATTGATGAGCGCGTGCACCAAAAGAATAAAACATTAGTTTCGATTATGTCCAAATTAATATCCACACTTTCTAAACATCAAAGAATAACAACCAACAAAATCAAGACAAAGCACAGGAGCATGAAGAGGAGGAAAAATAAGAAAATCAGGAAGTATCCATTTGGATTTTCTTGGTGACGAGTCACCTAGTACAGTATGATACTGTTCTTCCTCTATTCCAAAAAAAGTGTGGATATTTTGCAAGCACTCTAGCATATAATAGTTTCAAGCTATCGTTTCCTAAAAAAAGCTGACTTGACTCCAATAATTAAAAAATAGCAAAAATACGGCAAACATTTCATTGCTACGGGATCGATAACTAAACTTGCTTTTATAGTTATATACTTTTTGGGTATATGTCATTGCCCTTTGTGCTTGAAGGAGGAGGAAGACGAGTAAGAAGGTTTAGCTCAAGTAAACGGAGAGAATTAGTTATCAGTTATACACTAAAGCTATTGTTGTTATTGCATGCTCTTTGTTGCAATTCAAGTAGAAAAAATATACATGTAAAACCCACAAATTGCTTCGACTAGTTAAAAACAATCCATTAGAACTGAAATATGTAAAAAAAAGGTGTTGAATTAGCCATGCTAATCTTCTTGGACAAGAAAAGAATTACCATATGCAATCAGCACTTAGTACATCACGTGGCAAGAAATCGACTGGTTTATTCAAGCTCTAGTCACAGACACGTGCGTGCGTGTGTATGTATGTATTAATTTCCCAGGAAAAAGAAGAAACAAGGGGGGAAATATTTGAGAAAGAATTAATAACAAGAAGGATGGTATACTATTTAATGAAAGTTCAAATTCGCCTAAAAACCATATGAAAGCACACACATACATACGTACAGTGGACATCCTTGTCCACTAGGCCAAGACTCTAATCATGTAGATATCCATAGATTCGTTCAGAAAATGCAAGACGAGAGGCAGCTCAATTTTCAATATGTGCTGACCTTGACTTTTTTTCTTGCATGCCCATGGTACAAACAAGGGACACTGCCTTTCAAAAATCCTACTGAATTAGCGAGTAGAAAAGGGAAGGAAAATTCTTTGAGCACTGTTTCCAAAACAAATTAAGGACGGCAGCTAAAGAAAAGATGAAGAAATCAGATCTCTCTTTGACACCTTTCCAACAAATTTAAAGAAAAAGACGAAATCTCTCAAGGAACTAGACAAATCCTACACAATTAACGATGAGCTACGCAACCAATCATTCCATGCATCTCTCTTGGTAGATCTGCACTTCAGAAGAAAAGAGCAGGAGGGAGCGAGAGAGATCAGAGATTGGGGGGCCAGAGCACATAATACCGCGAGAATTGTGTTACAGAAGTTGCAGTGCACGTAGCACACATGCTCCGCCGGCGCCGGCGCCGGCGCTATCTGTGCCGACATTCCTTCCGGTCCCGACGGCACGCCGCGCGATCGATACGCCGACAGTTGAGAAGATGAAGAGAGAAGAAGAGGAAGATGAATACGAAGGAAGGAAGATGAAGAACACGAAGTGAAGGACCAGTGGTCAGACAGGCCGATTGGAAGGTATAGTTAGCTAACTACAGCTAGATGGCTGCCTGATATATTTATACGAACACAACGTGTAAATTAAGTACAGAGCTGTATACGAGAGTGAGGGAGGAGGGATTGAGCTATCTAGCTTCCTATTTTCTGGTTTAATTGGAGAGAGAGAGAGAGAGAGAGAGAGAGAGAGAGAAGCTTGGTGGTGCAAGCGGGAGGTGTGGGGGCAGATATATAGTGGCCTTTTTGTTGTGGCTCATGTGAAGGTCGGGGTTGATGAATGCTAATATGATTGCAACAACGAATGGTTGGGGGCTCCCTCTTTATGCCCATGGAATGGAAGGATCGTCTGCATGTAACTACTCAGCAGCCACTTATATATCAAGATAGATTGGTCTTTTGTAATTATGGTGGCTCACGGTGTTTTTTTTAAGAAAAACACTCTTAATCCTAGGAGCGGACGAGGATCTTAGGGCATCTGTAGTGTATATAACTCAAGGGCCTTAAGGTGGGTCTCATCTAAATCTTAAGGCTGACTCCATAGTGTATATAACCCAAGAGGCCTTAAGACGGTCCCACTTGGCAGATAAAGAAAAATTATATTTTAATGCTTGTGGCCAGGTCTTTAGCTTGAGGACCAGCCTTAAGCCTTTTTTGCTTATAGCCTACTTAAGGTCACCCCTGTAATGTATAAGGTTGACCTTAAGGTGGCTTAAGACCCTCTATTTTCATACACTACAGATGCCCTTATGGGAGGGGGCTCGTATGCTATGCATATGTTGATTAAAAATACGTATACACAAGACTTTAATTATGCTACAACCAAAACTATAATAAGTCACTGATGTTTATACCAGCAACATCAAAATATTACATCTACGTCTATATGTCTACATACAAACATCTGTTGATATTCAAGGTACTTCTATTGATTTAGAGGTCTAGAAAATTATATAATATAGTCCTTAAGTTAAAAAATATTCTAAAGATTATCTTATTAATCAAGGGAAAAAAATGAAAAATCTACATAACTTATTTTGTGGAATCAGATTATAACAATATAAATTAATCACATACAGATATAATATATTACAACTGTTATAATTGTATAGTAAATATAACTACATTTTTCAAAAGTATTAGAGTTATACAACAAATACAGCATAATTTAATATCTTGTTATACTAAGTTCACAGACTTAGTAAAAAGAAAGGCTAAGAAAGGGAGGCATGCAGGTCCAGAGACTTGCGGCCTCCCCTGCTTACTCCAGATCCTTTAGTGAGGCCCGACGACTTGGAAAGCATTTACATGATGTGCAAAAACATACGATCCTAATCTATAATTCGACAATAGCTCGTGGTCCTAAATCGAGAGCCTTCGACAATAGCTCGTGGTCGTACGTCGGAAGACAACTACCATCATTTGTGGTTGTAAGTCGGAAGCCATCGTGGACACCTCATGATCGTAAGTTGGAACACATCGACTAGCGCTCGTGGTCATAAGTCGGAAGACATCGATCGCACCTCATGGTCGTAAGTCGTAACACATCGACCAGCGCTCGTGGTCATAAATCGGAAGCCGTCGATCACACCTTGTGGTTGTAAGTCAGAAACCATTGACCATCGCACGCGATCGTAGGTCCGGAGCGGTCGACCATCGCGGGTGGTCGTATGTTGGCAAGCCTCCAGTGCACCTGTGCCCTGTTGCTCAACTGCCGGTGCCAGGCTTCCGAAAAGAACCTAAAAAGAAGAACGAGAGGAATAAATAGGGAAGCATGTTACCTCAACGCAACTGCCATTTAAACACGATCAGCCACACAACTCCTCACTTTGTAACTGCTGAGGCTCGGTTGCTCTGGCTCCGCCTTGTTCTCAGCTGATGCACACCACAACCCACACCGCACTTTCGTTGCCATGGTCGACTATTACTACGCCCAGGTCATGTTGTCACGTCGGTGAAGGAGTGTCAAGGCCCGTCGCCTTGCGGCTTGGCTCTTCTCCTGCTGAGCCTAAAGCGCCTTTTCTAGCTTGGGGTGGGAGCTATTTTGCAAAAAAAAAAAAAGATGCTAGGGAGCCAAAATTAAAAGAAAACGTTGCTACAGAGCTAGATAAGTGAACAGTTCTTTAATATAAGACATATCGTAGCGGCATGTAATTTTGAAAGTAGGCAGTAATTATAATGAGTAAAAAAAGTAAGGAGTAATAGTTTTCATATGTATAAGAATAACATTATGAAGGAAATTAAGCTCACTCCTTGCAAAGAAAGAAAATTTTGAACACCGGTTCATAGAAACTCTAGCCATGAAACCATCATTCTTTTGATTGTTGCCTTTGTTTCGCATATGACGGATCATGTGGACGTGATGGCTTCCATTTTGTAGAAATGCAAGTTGAAACAAGAATACAAATTAATACCGGGAGAAGTATGTATCAATCTTAACTTTTACGATCATGAAGTTGATCCGCATTAGGTGCACTACACTAACATCTCGGAATCAGAAGTGGAAAGGTTGTGGGACGAAGAAACACGCAACATGGACTTTGGTGCTTCACATCACCAAATATGTTAAGTCTTCACAAGAGAATGGTGCAACATATACTACGCTGTGTCCATTTCTTACAAAACAAAAAAGTTTTAAGCAAAATTTGGGAATTTCTGTGGCCCACACACCTAGCTTAGGTATCCACCCCTCCAGCAATTCTGATTCAGAGAATCATGTGGCATACAATTCATATATAAGTTAATCTCTATAGTTTTTCTTTTCTCAAAACATGGTGTTGTAAAGCAGGGTATCTAGTGTGAGCTAGCCCTTCTTTTCGACGGTTCTAACTTGTGAACGTTGATAAATATATTGTGTATCTGCTGAAAACAGGCGAGCTATTGAAAATCGCGAAACCAACGAGTTGGAGTTTCTAAAATTCTCAAAAAAAAAAGTAACATACATAGGGGAGGACATATTCTGTAGCTATGCATAATTTTAAGATCAAACTCCATTGCATTTGGACATAATTTGTCGTTTTATATCTAACAAATACAATTTAGTTTTAACTTGCCATTTTGCAAAGATATATATAGATAGAGCATTCTTTTTCCCTACATATGGTAATTTTTTGAGATCTTTTAAACAATTTTGGTAAGTCCTTTGTGTGCTTCAAACAATTTTGCCTTCTTTGTATTACTATATCTCTAGAGTCAATAGTTTTCTACGAGAGGAACTACGGAACTCAATCACTTATTGCCGTTACTCAACAGTTTAGTTTTCTGCCGATGCGTTTCATGGGTTTTCAATACTTAGCCGTTTTCACATGATTTATGTTCGTGATATACACATTAATTTATGCTAATTGAAAAAAAAAGACTAGAATAACTATAAAATACAGCAATTTTCATATAACTCTAAAAATTTGTGGGCCTTTTAAGTTCTATATATAATTGTGTGGTTTGGATTTAATTTAGATTATTAGTCTCTTTCCTATCTGTGTCATCCGATTTACTGCTGGACACACCGAGGAGGACACAGCCCCTTGTTTCTTTCTCGCCCTCTTTCCTGATCGAGATCTCGTCTTGTTTTGTTCTTGAAAAGTTTTTCGATCGAATTTGTGTTTGGCACTCCAGATCTTGATGCGGACAATTCGACCCCGAAGGATTTAATATTAATGGCGCCAATGACAAGTCCAATTGTTTCGGCTTTACGATTGATTTCGCTCCACGGCAATTAGTGACTGTGACACCACGTTCGTTCGTACGTAGTACCAAGAGATTAGTGAAACATCCCGTTCACTTATATCAGTTTGGCCTTTTCAACTGCCGCTGTGTTGCAGTCAAGTTCTCTCACCGATCATTCACCAGTACGCACAGCTAGCCCTAGCCGGTGAGCTTCTTTTATAATTTCTATTTAAATCAGATTGTAATATTCTTGCATTAATTCAGGGGGTATTCTGGATTTCATGTATAGCCCATTTATCTCATGGTACATCCATATAATTGTAACACACACGTGTGTATATAAACTCTTTTTTTACTTTTAGAGTGGTTATTCTCTATGTTGTATCTCATAACATGAGTATCTCGCGTAACGGATGATATATACGTGTAAACAATGAGAAATGATATATACCTATTTGGAACACACGAAAGGGAAAAAACAATGAGAAATTTGCTCTTTGACATCACACTTAGGTGGCATTTGCTATAACGCAATGCAATATCGTGATTCGACTGAGGGGCATTGTAAAATCATGCACATTTGCTAATATACACTTTGGCCAATATAATAATATTATGTTATAATTTAGGAGAGAAGGTGTCTGAAAATTCATACTTGTCCGTATCAGTTGGTAGTTTCCACCATCAATTCCCCGTTGACTTGCGTGACATGCATTGACAGGTGGGTGTACTAACTGACAGGGGCAACAAGACTTTTTTAGATGCATTTTCAATTGCGAGACAAGATTGCATATTATAGAGAAAATTATAACTCTACAAAATTATAGAGTTATACCATTTTATCTCTCTAAATTTGTATTTTACTTTTTTTACTCATGAACTTGTAGAGTTGTGCCACTTAACCCCCTAAATTTGTATTTTAATTTCTCAACCCTTGAACTTGTAGGGTTGTACCACTTTACTCCTGAACTTGTATTTTACTTTCTCATCCTCCTAAACTTGTGTCTGTTTGCACCATAGGTCAATTGGACCGTTTGCTAACAGAAAACGATGAACTAGCATAGCACACGGTTGATGCCGTAGGGTCGGACTCGATCGCGTGGGCATAGTATCAAGTCGGTTGATGCGTGGGCATAGTATCAAGTCGCGTGGGTCGGACTCGATCGCGTGGGCATAGTATTAGCCATGTGCTATGCTAGCTCAACACTTTCTGTTAGTAAACAGCCTAATGGATCTACGGTGCAAATAGACACAAGTTCAAGAGGCTGAGAAGGTAAAATACAACTTCAGAGGATAAAGTGGCACAATCCTACAAGTTGAGGGGCTGAGAAAGTAAAATACAAGTTCAGATAGTAAAGCAGCACAACCTTACAAGTTCAGAGAGCTGAGAAAATAAAATACAAGATTGAGAGTAAAGTGGCATAATTCTACAAGTTCATAAATCTATGGTGCAATTTTCTCTATATTATAATTGCCAACTTTTATTATGCCAAATACATTCAATTTGCTAGTGGCTATCAACTGAATCGCAAATTTGCATAGTGTTATAGCAAATGCCATTATCCAAGTACTATCTCTATGAGCCAATTTTGAAACAAAAAACCATGACATGATTTCACGGTCTTAAATCTTACGAGAAATAGAAACCCAGGTTAAAATACGTAGTAAATCAATAGTTTCCATGCACATGTACTGCCCCTCTACACAAGTAGTAGATGTTAAGACATGAAACGTAGTACATAGTTTAGTGAGAAGTTAGAAGATTACGTCCTTTCTTTTTAATTTATGGTTTCTCTTGAACGAACAAATAAGATGATTTTTTTATCATCTTTTCGAAATGATATATCATAATAGTTTTCTCAAAACAATTTATCCGTATTCATTATATTCGTATAAATACTTGTGCTAAAACAAAAAAACAATTAGTCATCACTGCACCTGCATCCACGGTCGCCCCGACCCCACCCTGGCCAGACAACGCAAGCATTCGGCGCAGATGGAGGGCCCGGTCGGGTGTACGATAGCAGACCCAAGCTGTGTCATTTCGACGGGACACTTTTGATCCACCGCTCTGCCACTCTGCAACGCCATGCCACGCTATCGTACGCCCGACCGGACAAATGCAATGCGCACACGCGCAAAACTTGCAGTACAACCTGCGATGCACACATGCGTGATGGCGCATTGGCACGCGTGACTCTCTGCCGCATATTTCAATCAGTGTTTTAAATCTCCGGCTATGACGTTTAGCGGATGACTTCTCAAACAGCTAATAGCGGAGCTAAATGAGGCTATAGCGGGCTATAGCGGCTAAATTATACATGAACTCAAATAGCTCAATCAATCTAAAACAGCTATAGCGGGCTATAACTGCAGCTATAGCCGGAGATTTAAAACCTTGATTTCAATGCATGCATGCGCGCATGTCGCCTTTTTTTAATTAAAAATTTTGGTTAATGCATGGGGTGGTGTGGGGGCCAGCGGCAGCGACGGCATGCATGCGCGAGGGCACGGCTGTGAATGTGATTGATGCCAACGCCATGTGGCCATGTCGCCCACTCTGTACTCGCCCCTCGCGTAGTCGCTAGCTGAGCTGGCCTTTTGCGTGTGAATGTGATTGAAGATGCTGCAGACTTGCAGCTAGCTAGGGTCGACTTGGTACAGACTCGGTTGGGTTCTTTTAGATTTATAGTTTTTGATTTATGCTATAACAATTAGTTTTTAAACGGTGTATTTTAAAGTAGAATCTACAAATCGATTGTAGTAGACACTAACGAATTCAGCTATATCGATCAAAATCACATGCGAGTGTCTCTTTTCGTAATTTCTCTTGTGAATAATTAAAATTCAAATAAAAAACCATAAACCACAACTCAAAAGAACCCACATGAGCGTTTGGGTTGGCCACTCTATCTCCCCTCTCTCTCTCCAAAAATATTTAGAAATACATGTTACTAGCATTATCACCAGCGCTTTGCTGCGAGTTTTATTGGGTGATGCTTATTTTTACTATCAACACTAATGAGAGTACTTCTAGACTATTTATAATCTCCAAAGGGTGCCATAAAAATGTGTCTTTCCATAAAAAATGTTTTTTTTCATAAAACAGTGCATACGGTCTTTATAAACTTCAACCCTTTCAACTAAAAGGTGTCTAATCAAAACATCTCTTAAGTATTTAAGATTTTGAGGGGTTAATATTTTAATTGAGTTTGATCTAACGGCTATAGTTTTAAAGGTGATGTGGCACAATTACGAGGATGCTTTTATAGGCAAGTTTAGATGTAAGGAGGATTTGTGTACATATATACATGAGCACATATACACATACACACACACATAGATATATGTGTGTATGCGCACACACATATACATGCATAAATACATATGCATATATACACACACATATACATATCTAGACTATTCACATGAAAATGATACCAATAGATTTAACTGGTATAGAAATGTTTTGGAAAGTAATCTTTTGCTAGCGTATAGTTACATATTAATTAATGGTCAAAGGTAAAACTTTGAGACTGAAATTTCCACAACGAGATACATTTATACACGGGGAGAGATCAACCACTAGCTAGCTCCTACTTAAGAAAGAAAGGTATAATCCAGATGCTTTTCAATTTTTGGAACGCAAGTTTCAGTGGTCAGATGAAATAACTATCGTACATATATGATGTTATTTCATGGGGTAGATAAGTTTTCTTTCAAAAAATAGGAGGTAAATCCATCCGCCATACTAGATAGAGAATAAAGAGAATGGAATTACGTTATGCCTACAAAATATTTCATACCTTCTTAGTATTTGTAAAACAACGGCTAGGCTAGGAGGACTTGGAAATTTTGAAAATAGTCTCTAGGCTTTACTCTTGGATTTGTTCATTTCTCTTCTAGAAACACATGAATATTATTTAAATTAAACACGATATATGTATGGACGGACCTGGCATCTTGTCATTTATTGAAGGTACGACGGTCGGTTGAGGAAGCTTTTGCGACAAGGACTGCAAAAAACTTGAGAGCTAATCATCGACACTTCTCCGCAATACCTACTTGTCAATGTCCCTCTTCTACCTGCCGAGGCGCTCCTAACGTTAAAAGTATCAAAAAAAAAAAACCCGACAAAAGTTAAGAGTTCAAATCTACCATAATTCTCTTTTTTGGTGCTGTTAACGTAGAATTAATTTGAATTTGAAATTTTTTATATAAGTGGAGTAAACTATGAAATACACTCATAAACTTTTTTGGAATTTTTTTGTGATTTTTTAATTTGAGTGCACAGTGAGTGCATCGTAAGGATGAGTGCATATTATATGTTCTCGTGTTCTTATGCTGCTCTTTTTATTATGTTGTGGTGATAGTCCTACAAGTCAGTCTGAAAGTGTGATTATTGTCATTTACAATTGTATTTCCATGTTGACAATTCATCAAGTAATAGAAAAAGTTTATTCCTTTGCACCTAGTTGGCCTCAAAAAACATAGACAATCTTACACAATTTTTTATATTTTTTGCAGTTCTTTTATTTACATTTGATCGATCGACTTTCTACAATATATATCTCATTTGTATTGCATGTGTCTTAATCATAATTTGGAAACACCGATAAATAAATATACAGAATAATGCCCCTAGAGTCTAGAGTTCCTAGTTCTTGCACTCTTCTACTCACATAGCAAACCAAGCCGACACAAACGCTGCCAACATCGCCGATCCCTTTCTTGTCGCCAAGACCCAACAGTAGCGTCCGTTTACTTCACATGTTGACAAGGCTTGCATAAATGACAGTTTACCCGCTATATGTGAACCACACAGGCGGATCTAGAGGGGCCTACAGATACCCTCCTAGATCGATGATACGTATAACGATGTAAATCTACTCTTAGAAATTGCAAATTACCAATATACCATGATACAACTACTATAGTAGCTCACTTACGATTATAAATAAAAATATCCACGACTTATTTTTTCTCATCGCCTCTCTCTCTCTCTACACCGCTTTTAAGTTAGAATGCTCGGCTGAAAACAACACACGACATATTCTTAACTAAAAAACTTAATTATGATAAAATGAAACAAAAAACCTAAATAGATTTAAATTGTTTGATAACTAGTTATGCACCCGTGCATTGCAACGGAACTCATTGAATATATAAAGAGAATCGTGCTGTAGAATAGAGTTACTCTGATCAGTTGGAAAGTAGAGAATGGTGAGAAGTTAAGGGAATAAAGCGGTTGGAGGAGAATAAACGTACAACCACCAACTTATTCTTTTATAATAGTAAAAATATCAATGGTTCACTGTAATAATGGCATTTTTCAGTTACATTGGAGTTTTTGCTTTGTTTTATCCCTCGATGCTAGACTACTTAAATAACTTGTTTCTTGTAAAATCTGTATCACGAACATTTCCATTTTTGCATGATGCCGACGCAAATTTACAATAGCAATGTGCTTCGCTTTCTTTGCCATTATATCCCGCCTTAACATAAATCTAGATCCGCCCATTGATCAACTATTGGCGTGCGCCTATCCATTAGTTGGCATTTAACCAGTCCAATCGACAAGACCAACATATGCGTATCACTTAGTCCAAATCTGCCTGTAACCAAAGCTCATATCACATAAAATAGTTTTCAAAAATTATTATTACGTTTGACACACACAAATTAAGGAATCTTAATAGGGGTGGTTGCCGGCATTCTATGTATAGTACATATAAGTGATCTCCAAAATTTTGTGGGGCAAGTAATGTACTGAAAAAACAAGCATAATGCAAGCAGCAACACTCCATGCATGCCACTTCTGAAGTAAATTGAATTCTCTGTGCTAGCTAGCAGAAAGAGCTAGATGCGTGCATGCGTTCATCTCTCCAAGAAGTTAAGAAATCCAACAAACACTTCAAACTAATTTGAAGCATGGCTAAGGCAGGGGACTCCTCACTACTATAAAAAAAGATTAATATTAGACATCTCATCACAAACGGTTAACCAAAATCGTCAGCATTAAATACAATCACAGTCAATTTTGGTTTAGATACCGTTTGTGTTGCTGCCAGTGGAAAAAACCGTCTGTGAAGAGAAAACATAACAGACGGTTCATGGTGAAGACCATCTTTAAAGTACCACATACTGTTATTAACAAGAACCATCTATGATATTACCAAATATCACAAACGATTTTTTCTTTAAATCATCTACGATACTTTACAGACAGTTTATATTAAAAACTGTCTGTGATAATTTCACTTATTAATTGCAGACCAGTCGACCCTCACAGATCTGTCTTAAATTCCATATCTATTTTCTCACAAGCTGCTGCTTTGAGGAGGTGGGGTTTTGAGGCCATTTGGTGAAAAGAAACCGCTACTGAACTATGCCACTATTTGCATGGTGTGAAGGTTCTGTCTAATTACTCTGTCAATATGAAAAAACTTGTTTCAATAGAAGATTTGAAGTTAATTAGCATGAAGTCTCATGATTGTCATGTGATGATGACACAGATGCTCCCTATTGCAATTAGAAGTATTTTGCCGATCAAGGTCCGAGAGATAATCATAAGGCTGTATTATTTCTTTAATATAATTGCTCAGAAGGTCATCGATATTGAAGGACAAGATGCTTTACAGGATGAGGTGGTGACAACTCTATGTAATCTTGAGATGTATTTCCTGCTATTGTTTTTTGATATCATGGTCCATCACATTGTTCACATTGTGTGAGAGATAAAAGATGTGCGGGCCCGTGTTCCTACGTAGCATGTACTTGTTCGAGAGGTTCATAGAAATTCTCAAGTCCTATATACGGAATTAATCTCGGGCGAAGGGTTGCATCGTCGAAGGTCATACAATCGAAGAGGTCAGGGCCGTGATCGAAGTCAGGGCCGAGCAGGCTGGCGTCGGCAGTCGGGCGACAGGGCACAAGCGCACTGGAGGCCTGCCAACGTACAACCACCAGCGATGGTTGACCGCTCTCGACCTATGATCACGCGCGATGGTCGACGGCTTCTAACTTACGACCATGAGGTGTGATCGACGGCTTCTAATTTACGACCATGAGCACTGGTCAATGCGTTTCAAATTACGACCACGAGGTGTGGTTGATGTCTTCTGACTTACGACCACGAGGTATCTTCGATGACTTCTGACTTACGACCACGAACGATGGTCGTCGGCTTCTGATGTACGACCATGAGCTATTGTCGAAGGCTTCCAATTTAGGACCACGATCGATCTTCAACCGTTGTCAACTTATGACTACCAGCGATGGTCGACCGCTCCCACCCTACAATCATGTGCGATGGTCGACGGCTTTCAACTTACGACGATGAGATGTGCTCGAGGGTTCCCGACCTACGACCGCGAGGTGTGGTTGATGTCTTTCGACTTATGACCACGAGGTGTGAACAACGGTTTTCGACTTACTTGACGGATTTAAAAACTTTTAGAACATATTTATATGCATATTCTAAAAAATTTTACCACTCATGAATTTTAGAATATGTAGTATGATAAATTTTAAAAATCTATAGCAACACACGGGCATTTAACTAGTGTGTATATATAAACCCCCACAGGTCAGGAGGTTTCTAGCTAGGCGCTGACAAGTCTAACACACTTTCCTGTTTTGTCCCATGGGCGGTGGGGCCTACGTGAGTACGTGCTGCCGTGGGACCCCCGCACCGGCCGGCAGCTTATCTTTGGCTTTGGCGTGTACCGCTCCTTCCGATTATTCTCACAACCAACCAGCGCACCAAAGAGATCGAAGAGGTTATTGCTCCACATTACTGCATGCTAATAATTCAGTATTGAGTACATGACCTTAGATGTAATACCACCTTTACTTCAAGATTTTTTTATGTCACTTTAGTTCTAAAGTGTCCGAATACACCGAATAGATTTATGCCATATTATTCTTTTCGGAAATGCTGAAAATCCATCGAATGAAATATTATGTGAAAAAAAAAGTCGGAATCCTTGTCTTCCGATGCGCTTGAAGGTTCGTGCTCCTTGAGACTGTTGGTGTGAAGAATCATATCTTTTAATTCCCCTGCTCTTCGTGCACGGCTACTAGCTACCTGACCTGTATTGGCCCATGCAAGTAGCACTCACAAAAGTAATTAAATCAGAATCTTCCGTATCAGCAATGCTAGCTTCCAAACCCGTTTGCTCAAAAGGCTCGAAATGCTCGGTGTAGTGCAGCTACTGTAGGTCGGCTCCGGCGTCCATGCATGCCTGCCTGCCTGCCTCCACGATCTATCCATCGATCCACCAGAAACGAAGAAGTATGGGCGTGCACATGGCTCGCAAACGCTAGCTAGCTGCTACTTCTGCCTTCTTGTTCCTGTACCCTCTCCAGAATTCGATGCTCGATCAATACTACCTGCCATATGCTTTGCTTCCATTGCTAGCTGCATGCATGCCTCCAAGGCTGGCTAGCTAGCTAGCGGAAGTGGCCTGTCTCCTACGTCGATCGATCTTGGATCGATATGCTGAATGATGCATGAGCACCTTGAGGAGCTCATTAAGATGGAATAATTGTATGTTTGCAACTTCAAAGATGCGGTTACGCGATGATCGATTGTGCGCATGTACTGCCGCAGGTAGGGTTTGCGTGCGCTTGATCCGTACCATTAAAAAATATTTAGTGTATAGCTCGAGTAAATTTAGTTCAGTTTAGATAATATTTTTATGATTCAGTCTAGATGTCCTATATTATTTCACCACTGAGCTCAATGCGTAACTAAATTCTGGCTCCGTCGTCACTCCATGTATGGTTTGAACCACGTTAATTCGCTCAGCCAAATGAACGGTGTAGATCAAAATATGCAACATGGCTAAGTGTGATTATTGCGCTCGTGACCGATCTGAGCCGTTCGCTCGACCGACGATCCGACGGATGTGTACATGTGCTATTCGACTATATATATATGGAAACGGGAGATATATATATATATATATGTTCGATCCGGCCCAATATAATCCTGGGAAAAGCTGATGCCTAAAAACACAGTTGCATACGCCTTCGAGCTCTTGCTAAGTGGGGCATATATACGTACCATATATATTGCTAGCGTTGCATGCATCTTGATAAGCACTTTCAGGTGGGAAGCTAGCTAGCTAGCAGATGCAAGCAATTGGTGGTGGTGAGCAGCTTGATCGGCCGCAACGACGACGCTTTTTTCTTCCATCCTCGATCGAGCTAGAATGGAATCGAGTCTTTCCTCTATGCGTGGCAACGGGAATGGCCGTATGTTACATATGCTAGCTTCCGTTGCGTTGCATGCATGCATTCCAATAAAGAGATCAGGAGGCATCACTCGGATATTTTCTTCTTAACTATCATCCAAATTTACGATTTGGATTAGAGATCAAGAGACTCTTGTTTTTGAAGAGAGAGAATTTTTTTAAAGGGGAGAGGGAAAATTCATGACCATTGGATCTCCAATTTAACAATTCTAAATCTGGATGATAGTTAGAAAGAAAACATCCAGATGATATTTAACAAAATCCTTCCAATAATGTGCCGTCAAGTGATCAAAAGTGCCCTTTTGATTTTTTTTCTTTCTCGCACATGCATACGTACGTAACAGAAGCTGCAGTGATGAGCAAATGCGCAATATTAATTAACTCCCGATTACGGTGTGCCGTCTGACTAAATGTTAGGGCTTCGAGTCATGCTAGTAACTAGGTGTACATCGCCGCGTGAATTTCATCCGTGGATTCTGTATTTTTTTTTCTCTTAGTTTCTTCTGAAAGAACACATGCAACAGGGGTAAATAAGAAATCGCTCCTTTTTTTTGAACCCCACTGATCGACGTGAAGTACTAGCTACTTGATCTCTCTTTCTTTTCACTTTACGTGCCTTGCTTGAGAATCCTAAAAGGTGAAAACAAAAGTGTGGCAAACTTGTTGTCTAACGAACATGATTACATGAAGCTCCCAGAGGAAAGAAAGAAAAAAGATCAACACGCAGCTCTCTCTCCTCTCTCTATTTGCATGATCCCCATCCCTTTATTCCTCTAGTGGAAAGTAATCGAATATAGGCTTCTTCACCAGGGGCGGATCTAGCACTAAAATTGAGTGGGGGCATACAGCACATTATCTAGTAAACTGCCGGCTGCTGCACTGAGCCACTGGGGGCCTGCTGAGTTGCGGACTGGGGGCCTATGTGGATTACATCCAAGGGGTATACGTAATTAACGAAATTGACTGGGGGCCAAGGCCCCCACTAATCATACTTTGGGTCCGCCCCTGTTCTTCACGAAGGGCTAAGTTCATCCGACATATATTGCCTTGTGGTAAGTAAGATTAGTTGTACTCTGATCCCTCATGTCTTAAAACATCATTCTTTAGAGATTAGATGGAATAATAATATTGCCTTGTGGTAAAAGGATGTGCATGCTCTCTCCAAACCTAGCATGCATGTAACTACTAACTACTGTTAATTCATGAACGAGGCAAATTAACACGGGAAGTAAACAGTATACACACACACACAATGTATCAAGCAGGGATCGGAGTGAAGAAGAGACTGAGATAGATGGAAGATGCTCATGTGTTATTTCCTTCGATTGGTCGTGTCACCTTACAATGCATTGACGTCTCCACTGTACTCTTGTCGCCCAAATTTCGGGATAACGATACCAGGGACCCACGCAGCAACCAAACCGGCACCTCACCCTCGGCTCACCTCTCCCGGATCAACCCTGGCTTACTCGCCCCTGCGGCACACCTGTGGCCAACGTACGTTCTCCATGTCTCCATACATGATTGACACGAGCGAGTAGGCCTGCAGTAGCACAGTGTCTGCGCTCCTTTTGGTTGGAAACGGATCCTCCGTGGCCAGCGGAACAAGGTCCGCGACCCCGTTTTTTTAGACCGTGGCCTATGATTTTGGGTATAGATAATAATTTTTATTTGTATTTTTAAAATAGCAATAGATGGTAAAAATACCGATGCAGATGGCATATATAGTTTAGACTCGAGAAGTCGTTTAGAGAATCCACTTTAAAAAAAATATTTAGCTTGTTTTAATTTTCAGAGAAACTAAAAACCAAGTGCTCAAAAGAACGGGCCAATAACAAGTAGTGCTTGATCTATGCTCTCACAATAATTCTAAATTCTATAACGTTTTGACTCGCGATTAATAGAGACAGAGCGTTTGCCAGGGGGCGTACTCACGCTGGAGGAAAAGGTCATGGGTTCGATCCCAATTTCAAACACAATACCAGATTTTCAGTACTATGTTTTATCCACACCTTTTAATCGCTAGAAATTTTTATCTGTTGACAATTTCCCATTGGATCATGTACACCCATTTGAAAATTTCTAGGTCCGCTAGCGGAGCTAGCATGCTATAATGTGCGCACTACGTATGATCGAGTACGTATATAAGTATATACAACAATATGATCATCTCCTCGCAAGGTGAATTGTATGTACTGATGGAACACTTGCATCTATGAGATGTATGGGTGGAATTTTTTATTGTGCCTTATATTTTTTAACTTTAACATGAGAGTCTATGTGAATGTTTATGTGAATAAATCAAATATCGATATGCTATTTTCAAAAAGTTGTCTTAATAATTTGTTTTAAAATAATGATGAAGAATATATTCTATTTATTTGTTCGAGAAAAATCATATACTATAAGTCAAAAAAAATTGAACGGTAGTAGCAGGAGGTTGTTCGTGCAAGCGATCCTCCGTTACTTAGAGTAACTCCAGCAGTAACCCTCAAAACAGAGCCCCTACTTTTTATTTGAGGGCTCCCCTTATTTTTGAGGGCCCTGTTTTCTAGGCTGCACTCCAGCAGGAGCCCTCAAAATAGAGCCCCTACTTCTCAATTCCCTCTATTTCCTCACACACTATATGCATATGTATGGGACAAAAGCACAATACACAATAAAATATTTATGATTTCACAATGAGGGACAATATTTAAATATATGAATTCAAATACGAATATTCAAATTTAAATTCAAATTTATTCCGAATTTAAATTGAAAGCACAAAGTTCATCACATAACATTAAAATTTGTTCCGAATTCAAATATGAATTCAAATACGAATATTCAAATTTAAATTTAAATTTATTCCGATTTAAATTGAAAGCACAAATATGAATTCAAATACGAATATTCAAATTTAAATTCAAATTTGTTTCGAATTTAAATTGAAAGCACAAAGTTCATCACATAACATTCAAATTTAAATTCAAATTTGTTCCGAATTCAAATACGAATATTCAAATTTAAATTCAAATTTGTTCCGAATTTAAATTGAAAGCACAAAGTTCATCACATAACATTCAAATTTAAATTCAAATTTGTTCCGAATTCAAATACGAATATTCAAATACGAATTCAAATACGAAATATTCAAATTCAAATTCGAATTTATTCTGAATTTAAATTGAAAGCACAAAGTTCATCACATAACATTCAAATTTAAATTCAAATTTGTTCCGAATTCAAATACGAATATTCAAATTTAAATTCAAATTTATTCCGAATTTAAATATGAATTCAAATACAAATATTCAAATTTAAATTCAAATTTGTTCCGAATTTAAATTGAAAGCACAAATGTTCCACAAAAAACGAGGAAAGCTGAAAAATGAGAGCCGGAGTAGGGGGCCCCTAGGAATGAGGGGTGGGAGGGTGATTTGAGGGCCTCCTTAAATTTGAGGGCTCTAGTAGAGGCTCTGCTGGAGCTCGTTTTTTGGCTCAAGCCCTCAAATTTGAGTTTTGAGGGCTCAAGTAGGGGCCCTACTGGAGTTGCTCTTAAGTGCATAGTCTGACCGGTCAAGATCATGAACAGGAGAAAGAAGTACTCCTCACATCTCCCTCGGATGACAAGAAATGTCCCCCCATTGCACTTAATTTTGTAAACCAGTTGCATGTGCGCGTAAAATATTTAGCTACATATATTACTATCTAGTAGTTAGTAATAGGTCGTATTTGTTTAGACTATGGCCGGTACTTTTCGGTTATGATTGATTAACCTAATAAATAATAATTAGAGATAAAAGTCAACAGAAAAGCTGAAAAGATGAGAACATATTCTTGTAGACTCATGGATGCTCGATCTTTCATTGTGTAGTCGCAAGGAGAAAATGTGTACTCGAGTAGTCTAGCTATAAACCCCTTACTTGTTGACGCCATGGCGCCACCATTCCCATAGAGGTATGGGTGAGTTTTTTGTTGTTGTGATTTATAGATTAAATTTTTGAATTATAGTTGTTTGTGTGAGAGAATATGGAGAAAGATACTTGCGTATGATTTTTTTATCAATATAGATAAAGTCAGTATATTATCTACTATAATTAATTTATAGATTTCATTTTAAAAAGATACTCTATTTAAAAACTAGTTAATATAAAAAACAAACATAAGTCTAAAAAAAGCTATAGTCGGCGCAGTTGCGAGGAGTAGAATGAAACACTGGTGGTTGGAGAGTACCACGAGTACCATACGGAGATAAAAATTGACTAATTAAAGAGAGTCCTGTTATACTGGTTTTCTGAAATGACGGTAAATTGGAATTGCAATGCTGGTTGCTGGGAAATATATCATTTTCATGCAATCAATCTAAATGTACCTATTCTCAAAATAAATCTAATCACGTAATTTTCAAGCAACCAATCCAAATTAAATATTCAGAAAGATTATTTTTGCGAGGAATATGCAGAGAGTTGCTGTCGGTCAGAAATTCAAATGGTTTACGTACATGCACATTCCCAGTTGTAACATTTTTTGTGCCTGCATGGAGTACAACTAATGCGAGTAGGAAATTTCAGCATTTAGGGCTCTGATCAATATGACTTCAGCTTTTGACTTCAGCTTATTTTTGCACTATTCATAAATTTCGTTTTTTTCTGAACTTTTGGCTTTTTTTTAGTTTTTTTACTGGTTCTTTTTTTCCTCGTATTTGTTTACATTATACGTGATGGGCTAATATGTTTTTTCTATTTTTAAATTTTTTAAATTTAATTATGGTAAATAAGCCTCTGTCAGCTACAATGTTTTTTTCAGCCAGCTACAGTGTTTTCAGCCATAAGCCATAAGGCTTTCAGCCGAACCGATCACCACCTAGATCCCTGGAACAACTGCACATTTAGACATCGTCATTTGTTCAGCATAAACTTTGGAGCTGAATTATTACTGGTAGTGCGGCACCGTCTTGGTTTTGACCTGCTGCTGGGATTTAATTGCCCACTTTTAGGCAAAGATTTGGCTATGAGTGCTAAATCTGAAAACAACAACTAGGAAATTAACTCCTAACCTGGTACGGTTCTCTACTTCTCTGAAGATATGCTGCATGGTCTGAGACGAGGGTACAAGTGTAACGCAGTGCTGGAAGATGTAACATCACAATCAACACCAGCACTAGTACTGGAGCAACTCATCGATGTTCACATGCTTGCTGGCTCTGTGCATCACACAAGCATGTGTATAGTGTGTATGTGCTGCAAGCAAAGAAGAGCCCAGCAATGGTTCTCAAAGAAAAAGGAGTCTCGAAATGCAAATAAAAAAGCCCAGATCTTTTTTTGGAGAAAGAAAAGAAGAGCCTAGAAATGATAAATCCCCTTCGACTGCAAGCACTGCCAAGGCCCAATGCATGTGGCGTCAGCAAAGGGCCATCGTTGATTCATGTGGGCCGGAATGTATGAGGCCCTTTTGTTTAGTTTCTTTTTTTTTAATAGGTCGATCATCTGTAGCTGAACTGCTGAAGTGTGTTGTCACTTGGCGGCCGAATTAAGCATTGGACAAATGGGGTAGGCCTTCAGAATTTCTAGCCCAATTACCACATGCCAGAACAAGTCACTCATGGGTTTTCCCTATAAAAAAAAGGTCACATATGGGTTCCTTTTTTTAGATCACATATGGAATTTCTTTGTGGGGAATTATATATGTGTTTCCCAAACGTGGACTTTTCCCCGGACGAGATGATAGTACTTGCTTCGTTTATTGTTGTCAAAATTTGTTAGACCATGGGGATGTAGATGGTTGTAAATAAAGTGATGATGAATAATTGACATTTGAATTTTTTTTTGGATTTTGTGTTTATCAAAGTTTTGGTCGATCGCGGTCGAAAGTTTCTAGTTCAAGTGGTTTCAGTCTGTTCTGAGTGGTTTTTATCTTCTCCGAGTGTTTTTTTGGTTTGTTCCGAGTAGCTTCGGACTAGTTCGATCTGGTCCGAGAGGCATCGGACAGTATTCGAGTAGCTCTAGAGCATCGAACGGCTTTCGAGACGCGTCGGAACATCGAACGGCACTCGAGTGGCATCAGAGGATCGCACGGCTGAACGGCCACGGTAGACTTTGACCACGACAACTTTCGACCATGGCAGACTTCGACCACGTTGTTAGACTTAGAGGGCCTGTTCTTTTCAACTTCTAAAAACTGTTTTTCGGCTTTTCTACAGTAACTAGCTTTTAAACGGGGTATCTTTTCAAGATAGGGTCTACTAGTTAATTGTAGTACATACTGTACGGGCTTCATTTATATCAGCAAAAATTGCACGTGAGTTTCTGTTACTCTGTAATCTCTCACACGAACAGCTTAAAAGCCACAATTCACAACCAAAAGCTATAAGCTTCAGCCGAAAAGAACAGACCCAGAGTCTTTTACGATCACGTTCTACTTCGACCACGTCCGACGTTGACCACAGAATATCGACTACGATAGTTTGACCACGTTCGACTTCGACCACGACAAAACGACCAACTGAAGATAATCATAGCTACAATACTTTTTTATGGTCGTAGTTGTAGTACCTGGTCGGTATTCGATAGTCGTAGATTTTATTGGTCGATATTCGAAGGCTTTGCAGTCGATGGTCGTAGACTTTGTGGACTGCTGTTATAGTCGTAGACTTCGTAGTCTTATTTTCATAGTAGTAGATTTTGCAGTCTGCTATCGTTGTCTTCGATAGTCGAAGGCTTTGCGATCGGTTGTTGTAGGCTTCACGGTCGGTACGAGTGCTTTAATTCCTGTGATCTTCGAGTACCTTGAGTACTCGTGTTGGGTCAGTGGTTGACTGATCTAGTCGTAGCGGTTGTCGGTGATACTCGGTGCTCGGTGATCGATAGTGCGGTGATTGGTTGATGATTAGTAGTCGTAGACTCGGTGCTCAGTACTCGATGGTTTTGCTCGGTAGCGATGTGTGGTATTCTTGAGTGTTTGGAGCGGAGCAATAGTATTTCCCGAGTACTTGTGGTTTTCGAGTACTCGTTGAGCTAGCGGTCATAAGAAATTGTCTGGAGCTGATTTACGGCAAGCGATGGAATGCATGGTCGTAAACGATCTGGTTTGTGGTTGTGGATGGTTTTGTTCTTATCTATGAATAGACAAGGGTGGTGTGAGTTTGTGTGTTGATGATGGTCAAGTTGTGGTGAACTTGTGCCAGGAAACGTTTCTTTGGTCTTTGCATGTGCAGGATGGTATGGAGACGATCATGGTTGGTGACGAGGATTATTGAGATTAGGATGGGGAAATATGAGGTCTAGACGGTTGAGAATGTTACGCGAGATGGTCAGGCTAACACTGGAGTACAAAGAGATCAAAGGTGGTGATGCGTGGAGAAGCTACGGGACACGAAGGTTGATAATGCAAGATGGAGCTACAGGAGGTGCGTTTGTGGATCACGTGGTGAGATTGAAAACGTTATGGAAGGAGTCTGTAATGGGAAGGATTAATATTTGGTAAAACCCGTGTTAGGAAAGATTTCGGGTCTTTTAGTTTGAGGAAGAGATAAGATTTTGTGTTCGTATTTAAATTGAACAAGATTTAGGACTCTGCCATATAAAAACAGGGAGAGGCCAAGTGTTTTGGCCATGGCTTTGTGATGTTTTTTATGCTAGGGTTTTTAGGCGTGCTTGTAAGGGCACTTTGTAAATTTATAGAAATTCAGCAATAAAGAACATATTGAATCCATCTAGTTCGTGATTTTTGGTGATTGCTGTTTGGGCGACGCGTACGACTACGAGCAAAGCTGAGCATCAAGTGTTCATTCGAGCGGTCAGATTCTTCATCGACTCCGTAGAGATTTTGTTAGATTTAATCTTGACTTAAGAGTCCTAGCGTAATGGAGTTCGATTTCATCTGTAATTCGAGTTGAAGTAGTGTCCAATTCGAAGTCCTAGTCATGTGCTATTAGGAGTTATAGACATATAAATTGAGATGCTTGTAATCAGTTTATGCATCGCATGATTTGCAAGAAATAAAGCGTAGCAAATTAGAGCTATAATCGTAACAATTGGTATCAGAGCTAGGAGATTAGAGCTTGAGAGATCGAGAGCCAAACCTTGAGTTCTTCTGCTGCTGCCCTCGGGGGGTGATCTTTGCTCCGGGGGCGGCCACCATTGATCGCCGCCGCTGCAGACAAGAAAAAAATTCGGCGTCGTCGAATCGCTGAATCGAAGTCGTCTCCGCACCCCGTGCAATGCTACCAACGACTCGCCCAGCAGCAGCAGCAAACTCGAGGCAAAGTGTGCAGGAGAATCCAAAGGAAAAAGAGAAGGCTAATCAACACATTGCATGTACCTCCTTCACGTCAAAGCAAGTGGCTGGAGAGAGCTTCACTTCCAACAGATCTCGAACCACGTGCAAAGAAGGCATCACGTCATGCATTAAGCAATGGTAAAGCAACACAAAAGGAAGGCAACAGAACGATCCAAGCAAAGTCAAAGAAAAGGGTATTAGCCTGTACGTGTCGGTTACTAATCCGATACCCATGCAAATTCAAGTATTAGCCGAGCTAGTTTTTTTTTGGCTTTCCGTCTCCGAGTCGCAATGACAAGACGCCGCAATAAAAGTCCAAGCCAAGTGCAGATCCAGGCAACCCAAACGCAGAGCAGCAAAAGCAGGTCCAAGCAAGAGCAAAAGCAAAATTCAAGAAAAAGAGAAAAAAAAACAGCAATTTTTCCTTCCGTTTCTCTCCGTCCAAGAGACTTCAAGTAGCCGGAGTTTTTTAATCCGCGCCCAAGATCATGTCGCGTAATTCGGGAAGCGATCTCGACGGCAACAAGGCATCATCCGGTGCGATGGCGAAGGAGAATTCCGCTATCTCGCTGCATTATCCGATGCTCACGGAGAGCAATTATGCAGCATGGGCAATCAAGATGAAGGTTTACATGAAGGCTCAAGGAGTGTGGGATGCGATCGAGAACGGCAAGGTCGATATGCGCAAAGATCAGATGGCATTGGCGGCCATCTACCAGGGCATTCCAGAGGAGACGCTCTTCCTACTGGCCGAAAAGGAGACGGCCAAAGCCGCGTGGGAGGCGTTGAAAGCGATGCATCTTGGCGCAGATCGTGTGAAGGAAGCAAAGGTACAAACTCTCAAAACCGAGTTCGAGGTGCTGCGTATAAAGGAAACGGAGTCGATCAATGACTTCGCCGTCCGGTTGACGGTCATCGTCAACAAGATACGAGCGCTTGGCTAGAAGGTGGAAGAGTTGTACGTGGTGAAGAAATTCCTTCGTGCTATTCCCTCATAGTTTCTCCCGATTGCTTCAGTCATAGAGCAATTTGGAGACCTAAAGGCAATGACCATGGAGGAGGTCATCGGTCGTCTTAAGACGTATGAGGAACGCATCCATGACACTAGCAACAAAGGTGAAGGACAGCTCTTGTTGACTCAAGCCGAGTGGGAGGCCCGATCATCGAAGCGTAAAGGTAAGAACACTTCCAGGGGTGATGGCCAAGGCCGTAAAGGTCGGAGGTTTGATAAGGCAAAAATGAGGTGTTATAACTGCAATGATTATGGACACTTTTGCTTCAGAATGCCAAAAGTCGAAGACGAAGAAAGCGTTTGTTGCCGGCGCAAATGAAGATGAAGTGCTCTGAAGATGAGTTGAGTCAGGGACGTTTGAGATGTGTCGCCGTCCAAACTCAAACAAGATGGAAAGAAGTTAGAAAGTCAAGATTAAGAGGGAGATTGTTAGATTTAATCTTGACTTAAGAGTCCTAGCGTAATTGAGTTCGATTTTATCTGTAATTCGAGTTGAAATAGTGTCCAATTCGAAGTCCTAGTCGTGTGCTATTAGGAGTTATAGGCATATAAATTGAGATGCTTGTAACCAGTTTATGCATCGCAATATTTGCAAGAAATAAAGATTAGAATTCAAGGGCTAGATTTGTAACAATTGGTTTGTTGACTCGCGCCGAGTGGGAGGCTCAATCAAAGCGTGAAGGCAAGAACGCTTCCAGGGGTGATGGCAATGGCCGTAAAGGTCGGAGGTTTGATAAGGCAAAAGTGAGGTGTTATAACTGCAATGATTATGGACACTTCGCTTCAGAGTGCCCAAAGCCAAGACGAAGAAAGCGTTCGTTCTTTCAAGAGCTCGGCGAAGATGAAGTGCTCTGAAGATGAGTTGAGTCAGGGACGTTTGAGACGTGTCGCTGTCCAAACTCAAACAAGATGGAAAGAAGTTAGAAAGTCAAGATTAAGGGGGAGATTGTTAGATTTAATCTTGACTTAAGAGTCCTAGCGTAATGGAGTTCGATTTCATCTGTAATTCGAGTTGAAGTAGTGTCCAATTCGAAGTCCTAGTCATGTGCTATTAGGAGTTATAGACATATAAATTGAGATGCTTGTAATCAGTTTATGCATCGCATGATTTGCAAGAAATAAAGCGTAGCAAATTAGAGCTATAATCGTAACAGATTTTAAGTAGCGAGTAATCATTCATCCTTATGATTGCGTCATACGATTCTACAAAATTGTCTTAAATTGGTTAACATAGTTATCCTAATTAAAACTCCGGAACCAAAAGGCCATGGAGTTAAATAGCGAAAAATCTACAAATAAACGTATCTACTGTCCCGAACCACACGACATGGATGCCACACCAAGGCAACCCCAAAGTTTAAGCAAAAGAAAATCATGTAAACCTAATGAATTACCTTATTACCACAACATACACATATGTGGTATATTCCCTGTATCGTTCAACCGACCATAGAATAGTCTTGGCACCTTGCCTGTCCGGATTGGACCAGAGTTTAATTATCAACAACTACAAGTTGGATGGGTTATTCATGCGAATTTTTATTATGATTTTTTTGGTATATTTGAATATATACCTCTGTGAGTTGTGAGTCTTGAGACCGGTTGTTCTCACACTTAAAAAAAGACTTGGCCGACATTCAGGTGGAGGCTTCCTCTAAAAATGGGCTTTGTCTGTTAATTTGACCTATCCTCCAACAACGAAGGGCCAGGGAATTTCAGTTGGCTTCTCCAATCTTGGGTTAGGTTTCGAATGGTTAGATATATCTCATTGAGATCAATTAGAGATTATGTTTGCAGGCCACAGCCTGTTTCAATTTTCGGCATCCATCTATTGAACCAATTCGACGATGTTAGGTCCTGTATTTTTTTTTTAGGGTTTTCAACTGCTTTTGGCTTTTAAGTTCTATGAGCAATTACTATTTATTAAACTAATAAGTTATAGGCAAAAGATATAAACCATAGCTCAAAGAAACATACCTTAATCTGTTCTTGATTAGGCGTTCTTGTTGCAGCACGTGTGCAGCTAAACACATACACAACTCCACAAGGGGCCAGACGGTCAAAAGCTAGCTAAGGAGCAGTAATAGTACTCTTGTTTGTCTCGCACAAAAGCTCCTCCAATCGATCCGGATCCTGGCAAAAATAACGTAGTCACGTCCCAATCCAAATCCAGCAAGAATAGAGTACTAGTCTACTAGTGTGCATTATCCAGGACACAAGGTGTTGCAATGTTTGCATGCCACAAATTCCTCCTAATTTAATTTGTTCCCTCCACAGCCACGGAAATCTCTGTATCATTTTTAGATTTTTACAGTGTTTGTTTATTGCCCCTCGAATTAATCGCTATGATCAAATTTTCTGACTGGACTACACACAAGATTGATTTTTAAAAATTTTCAATACGGACATTCGTTTTGTTTAATCTCTAGTACTGAAAGTGCAAGATATTTTCATTTGGAATCAGCACTGAAGGGAGAAGAATACTTCTTCTTCCTTGGGCCATGGAAGCTCAAGCAAGCGATCGACAATACGAAAATAACAGATTAGGTTCTCGATTACTACATTACATGACATGTTATAAATTCTGTGGAACGGGGTGCCTTTCGCAACTTTTCTCGTTTCTGGCATCGGCCTCTTGTGCTTGTCCTAATCTGTCAAAAATGGACACTTTGTGTAAAGAAGACCTAATTAAACAAGTTGACTAGTCTCTTTCCCTGGCCTCAGGATGCTAATGCAATGGGATTTATCTATAGTAATGTCTGTTTTTGACCATTACTTTTTCTGAAAGGAATAATAGTTTTTACATACAAGTTAAAATCTTAATTGACTACCCAAGTGACTCAAGTACACAATTTTAGCCCCCTGTTTCATCTCCATCTTTTCAAAGTCTATCAAATTAATCAAGATGCAAATAACTTTTTAATTTATGAATAAAACCATGTTGAAATTCTAAAGTTGAACCGAGAGTGCTATGTACTTAAGACCCAGGATTAGATTCTGGTGACGCAAATATATACGAGTAGCAAGGCTCAAATCACAAGGCTCATCACCAGAATGGGCGGCGTTATCCTGAAGCAGAATATTTCGCTATGTCAACCAACAACCACTCAATAAGCTTGGTTTTTTTTCTCTAGCTTCTTTTGCCAACCACTGCCGTTCTTGAGAGCCTTGCCATCCACTTGTAAGCTCCACAGGTATATGCACATTGCTAAACATGCATGATGGCCTGAATTATGACGAGCTTGGATGTGATTTGACAAATAGGAGATCGATCTCTTGACATCATTCTTTGGGATTTCTCTGTGGGTGCTAGCCTCTTCTTTTACTCAACAAAGCTTGAATCTTTTGTTCTTCTGGGCCCAGCTGAGAACGAATGAATAGGCGTCGCTCGGTTGAAATTGAAAAAGGCGTAGACATATACTGAAATTGTACATGATGCTATTGAAATTACATTGTAGCTGAATGTGACTTATTTGGTGTAATTAAATTTAAAAAATTTTAAAAATATGTTAGCTCATTACGGACAACGCGAACTAATACGGGAAAAAAAGAACCGGCAAAAAAGCTCAAAAAACCAAAAATTCAGAAAAAGATGAAATTTATGAATAGTGAAAAATAAGCTAGAAGCCAAGCTCAAGCTGAAATGAGCGGGGCTGTGCTATCATCACTCATCACCATGACACTAGCTGAATTCTTCGGATATTCTGGGCGAAATGAAACTAGCGTGAAATTTACATCTGATATGTAGGTCCAGACATGATCATGTATAAACAATGGCTCCTCCGTTTTTTTAGAGGAACAATGGCTCCTTTGTTGACAAGTGTTCCAACTTCAAAAATGGTATTTGGTCTTAAAACAAATATATTCGTGCGCATAGATGTGACATGGATAGATGATCAAGCTTCCAAATACATATACAGCCATACAGGGCAAGTGCATCTTTCTGTTACTCGACCGATGATCTCTTGTTACATCTAAGCTAAGCTAGTAGTACAATAAATTAACCCCGTTGATACGTAACACAAGGTTTGCCATTCAGAAAGACCAAATTATAGTTTGGTTAAAACGGCTAAAAAGACAGAGATGATAGGGGTCGTTAACTACTCCTATGTAGTACGTGGGCCACTTGGAAAGTAAATAACTTGATGCTACTAGAGTAGTACTAGTTATTTACCGCACCGGCCTTGCATCACTTTGGAAAAAGCCAAGCGAACGCATGCAGGACAAGGAAAGGAAGCATAGTATATGCAGCCTATTTAACCCAGCCCTTTGTTTATTGACATCCAAGAAGAATATCTTCATTTGAAAAAAAAAACGATGAACATTTGTGTGCACGCAACAGGAATATATTAGTCATATTATAGCTAAATAGCTAATGGTTTCTGAGAAATCGCCAGTTAATTTAACTCATATCTTTGAACCTTAACCATTGATTTCTGATAGGAAAGGCTACTGTTAGACCATGTGAACCATTGACTTCTGATAAGAAAGGCTAAGTGGTCGTAAATTTAGTGGTGATGAATAATTGATATTTGGATTACATTAAAATTTACATTTGAGAAAGATCTGCTAGATACACTATTATTGCTAGAATTTTCAGGATAGCGAAAGACTATAGCAAAAGAGCAAGGTCGATCGACCAAGGCAATCAACCACGACAGGTCAACCAAGGCATTTCGACAACAACAGAACGACTATGGTTGGCGATCGGCAGGTTTCGACCACAGACAAAAGTTCGATCGGCTTTGTGATAGATGATCCGATTGGCAGGTCCGAACGGCAGGCTTCAACCACGGCATTTCGACCATGATATTTCGATCATAGCAGAATGACCATGGTATTTCAATCACGGCAGAATGACCACGGTAGGTAATGATAGGCTTCAACCTCGAACAGTGAACCGGTAGTAAGCAACAGTCAACCGATCGTACACAAGTGAACCGGTCTTAGTTACAGTACCTTTTCAATGGTTGTAGCTACAGTGCTTTCTCGTAGTCGTAGACTTTATAGTCTTTTGTTGTAGTATTAGATTGCAGTCTTTTGTCGTAGTCTTAGACGTCACAGTCTTTTTTCATAGTCGTAAGTTTCATGATCTGCTATCATGATCTGCTATCTCAGACTTTGCTAGTCGGTAGTCTTAGACTTTGTGATTAGTTATCTTAGGCTTTGCGATCGGTTGCCATAAGTTTCACGGTCGGTAGTGAGTGCTTCAATTATAATGATCTTCGAGTACCTCGAGTACTTATGTCTAATGGGCCAGTGATCTGACCGACCTATGCATGGCGGTCAGACTAGTCTTACTTAATAGTCGTTGCTACAGTACCTTGATGGTACTCGGTAGGCGTAGCTATAGTACTTAGTCGGTACTCGGTGATCGGTTAGTGGTCGATGGTATAGTGATTGGTTGTCCGTCGGTAGTCTATGTGATACTTGTGATTTTTGAGTGTTCTAAGCAGAGCGATAGGAATTCCTGAGTACTTGTGTTTTCGAGTACTCAATGAGCTAGCGATCAGTTTGTACATAGCGATCGTAACCAGCCATAATGAGTTGTCTAAGATTGATTTCTAGAAAGGAATAGAATTTGTGGTCGTGCCTGATCTGGTTGGTATTGATGGATGGTTAAAGATGTGGTTTGCATGTGTAGACTGATGACGATCAAGTTGGGAAGAAATTGTGCCGGGGAAAATATTCTTTGGTCTTTGCATGTGCAGGTTGGCGTGGAAATGATCACGATCAGTGATGAAGACCAGAACTAGGATAGGGAAATCTGAGGTCCAGACAGTCGAGAATGTCACATGAGGTGGTTGGACTCATGCTGGGGCACGTGAAGATCAAAGATGGTGATGCGTGGAGAAGCTACGAGAGGTGCAGTCCTGAATGTTTTGACATGTGAGATGGATGGTGCGTGATGAAGATACAGGAGGTGTAGTCCTGGAGGCTTTGTCACATGATGAGTTAGGAGTTGTGGAAGGAGTCCATAACTGCGAAGGCGTAGAGATTGAGTAAAACCCGTGTTTGAAAGAGTTTCAGACCTCTTGTTTTCCTGAACGGATAGAGTTAGGTGTCCATATTTGAGGTGAACATGCTTGGGACGTTAGCCTATAAAAGCAGAAGAGGTTAAGAGCTAACGTGTGGTTTTGCGGGGCTTTGGAGAGAAAGTTTTTGTGCTAAGAGTTTGAGGGATGTCGGGAGGGCACTTTGTAGCCGCAGAACATGTTTTAGAAATAAAAGATCAGATCTATTCCTGAAAAGTTCGTCAGCGTCGACGGCGTGTTTTTCTGGGCGTTGTCTTCAACTTGTTCTCGTTCCAAGTAGAGTTGCGCGTGGCGAGACAGTGTCCCTTCGTCGACTTGATCGCATGTCGAGTCATCTACTCAATCGTCACCAACAGTATCGGCAAGGAGAGTAGTTGAGTGCAATGATCGAGAAGTTCTACTTTCAATGTTGAAGATTACGAGTATGTATAAACCGGTCAAAGATCAACACTGAGCGAGCAGTCAAACGAGTAGTCGAGCGAGCATCAAACACCAAGCGATCGAAACCTTCATCGAACACGTGCAAAGGGGTCGATTGATCGATCAAGCTCCTTGTGGTCGAAATCCACATCTGTTAAGTTAGATTATTTTCTTTTTAGTTTGAGATTTATTTTCAGATACTATGAAAATAGAAATAATCATTCACCCCTTTTAATTGTGGTATACGGCCCTACAACTACAATTTGATGCATTCCCTTCTCCTGCCTAAGCGGTCTCGTACTCTCATCTCCTCCACTGTAGCACGACACATCAGGGTAGCACAGGCACTATGCAAGATGACCAAAAAAGAAACTTCATTGTAGCTTTTGGTGAATTGACTAATGCACGAAACTAAACAAACGTGTTCTTGTCTCTCTGTGTTACTTATGGTGGTGATCGGTTCGGCTGAAAAGCTCATGGCTTATGGCTGAAAACACTGTAGCTGGCTGAAAAAAGCACTGTAGCTAACAGAGGCTTATTTAGCATAATTAAATTTAAAAAATATAAAAATATAAAAAAATATGTTAGCCCATTACGTATAATACAAACAAATACGGGAAAAAAAGAACCGGCAAAAAAACTCAACAAAAAGCTAAAAGTTCAGAAAAAGACGAAACTTATGAATAGTGAAAAATAAGCCAGAAGCCAAAAGCCGAAACCAAATTGATCAGGGCAGTTCTTTAGCAAGCTGTGGGGAAAGGTTGTATTTTTATTTCCCATTTTTTTTGCATCATCTGCCTTTTGTATTTATAATTTGGGTTGTCCATCAATTTGCAACTTTTGCAAGACCTTGGAGGATTTATTTTTTGAAGGCAGGATATTGGAGGCTACAAATCTCCTGGTACTAAGAGCAAGTTTAATAAGGCTGACTGTGCTAGCTATAAGGGAATCCATGTCAGCATAGTCCTATGTGGAGGGGAGAGAAAAGGAGAGAGAGAGCCAAGCCGGCTCTCATGCAAGAGTCAGGCTATAGCACAGGAAAAGAGACGTTATCCATGCATGTGCCAATAGAACTAACTGCTATACCTATGCATGTATTAAATGACCAATACCTATGTATGCATTAAATGATTGAGAGCTCTTGTAGAGACAACTTATAGCCAGCTTATTGTATGAGTTGGCTGCATTATTATCTTTTGATGACATGGAAATGTATTGGAGGTAGCAGCTATCTATACTATTAAACTTACTCTAACTAGGAGTAGTAGGTAGGTCACTTTTTGGTGTGCGCGCTTGCGTTCTCGCACATCAATAAATAGATGCCGGCTATGGGCGGTGACACACAGGAGACCAAGAAAATGGTGTTCGTCTAGAAGGTCTTTATAATGGTGTTCGTATAGGACTTCATAGGACCCAACAACGAACCAAGCTACATGGTGCTTTAGATTTGTCAAAAATGTGTTGTCACAGGCCGGACCAAGCGGACAGCCTAGTGGACAGTAGTATAGTGTAGTAATTGTTACAGCCGTTGACTTACTGTGACACATATTTAGTCAATCTGAATTTAGAAAAAGATAATATAAAGAGTTCTGGATTAAATTTTACTGGGATTAGAACTCCTGTTTCTACTAAGATTAAAGGCATGCTTATATTAATTTCTGCTTCTAAGCCGTTTCTATTCATCGGTCACTACTTTTCGTTTTTCACATATTGTAACGTACTTTATATTTTATTATATCACAATTCCGTAAGTCTTGCCAGTGCTTTACAGTACCTCACCTTCACTTGCCTGAATATTGCCTACGCCGTACAACAAATTTGTCTCCATAAGTGTCAGACCCGGATTTTTCAATCCGAATCCTCTGTGATTCCACCGCACTATTCCCTGGATCAGTAGATAGTGCTCACAGATTACAGTTCTGATTATCAAAATACATATCATGCGGAAGCGTAAATATAATAGTAAACTTACTCATGGGCCGATTAGGCCGAAATCATGAAATTGCAGCAGCGGAAGAACGAAGCACACAGGTGGGACCTTCAGACATGCCCACAGCGTGGCGGAGGTTCGCGACCTAGCCCTTGACATCTTCATCTTCTTTGCCGGCTTGTCCAATCTTGTTCCGAGGCGAAGTGATTTGATTCTGAATCTGAATTTTGTCGCAAAGCGGCGTGAGCACTCGACCCGTGCTCGCGAGCCAATACACAGAATGCAACTAAATAGTATGCATGGCTTATCAAAGGAAGGCTCGGGTTATTTTATTTTTGCGTAGAGTGCTTTTGAATACAATTACTTAAAATTTCCTGAGACCTAGCAGTTTGAACCAAATCATAATGTACAAGGAAATGCATTATTAATATCGATTCAGATTCCATCCACCGTTACATGGCATCTGCACCATATAGCAATTTCTTCAGCGTTATAGCCGCTTAACTTACCACTGGGACGACACCCAGGACAATTCCAAACCAGGGCAGTCCTTCGCCCTTCAAGTTTCCATTCCCAGTTTCCAATGTTTTTAAAATAGAACTATATCCAGTTGAGTTCCCATGTTTGCCCATGACCGTGGGCACGGCTATTCGAATAGTTTTGACTCTGCAGAGTTTGTACACTTTCACCACAAGAGATGATCAACTCGTTGCCCCACACGATTCCTTAGTCATGTGGTTGAGCAGATCATCACAGTGACTTTTCAAAATATCTAGTCCTTTCTCCCATCTCACATTATGGGTGACCGCCCATTTGCGATGGGTCCCATCTGTGCGCGGGATGTTTTCCCCAGACTCTAACGCAGCTCGGGCTTCTACTTCCCGCAACGTTAGGAAAGCGGGAAAACTTCACCTTCCACCGTGTCCCTTCAGCCCCTTGCCATAGCATAACCCCATCAATCCACTACCAGTGAGATGAGTCCGGGATTTCGATAAGTCTACTTAGCCAAGTTGTATTTTACAGACTTGTGGTTGTACTGTTTTACACGGGTTGGCATGACAAGATTCAGTCCTTAGTGGTATCAGGCGGTTCTACCACAAACCACACTCGTGCACCACCGCACCATACCCCGAACCATCCGCCCGGATATTTAAGCATGTTGGGGTTTTGGAAACATAAAATAATCATATCCAACATTTATCAGTCATTACCACCATGACTGCCCAACCAACTTTTCTTATTCTCAAAAGTGATGCTTGGGCGCTCTCGCGCCCATGAGTATCTAAACAATACTACGTATGGCATATAATTACGGACTTATTTTCGAAAGATCACTATTATAATTTGTGCTAGGGCGACAATATTCACATGTTCAAATATTTCAAAGGAGGGGTAATATTAACCAAGTACACAATGGGATATAACTAGAATCTTAAATTAACATGTATTTGCATATAACATAACAGCATGCAATTTGATAATTTAAACAAAAGTAATTTGCAGAAAATGTAGGTTCAACATGATCAAAGTATTGACTCGTCTGGCGCGGTTTACCGCGATCTTGAGCTCACACAATGCTTTCTTGAGCTTCGGTCTCTATCTTCACTTTGAGCTTAACCTCGTTTGATCCGCTGGATCTTCAGGACTCCGATATCTAATTACGTGCTAAATAACTGAATACAAATAAAGGCAAATAACTCAAAAGATCCAAATAAATCTGAATAATTCAAATGGCCGATTTAATTTATTTTATACATTTATTACGATTTGAGAATAGAAGGGTGATTCGGTTTAGTGTGTTGCAAAGACAGCAGTAGCTGGGTTTGAGTGAGAGAACGAGTTATTTGAATAGCTTTACCGTGAGGGAAAATTTTAGGATAATAAGGGATCATAAGTGAGGAAGTATCTTGAGGATTATTTACTTTGGAAAGTATGGCCAAACATAGCCGATTGGAGAAAGACGAGGTTCGATCTTTTATTAATAACTTCTTTTATTATTTTCGTATTTATCAATGAAGTTCCATGAGTTAGGGTAGACCTATGCATCTATGTATGAGCCTAGCTGGGTAGATATTCCTTGCAGCTTAGGTTATGGTGAATGCAAACCTGGGTGATGGATGAGATCAGACTTATTCTATAAACCTTTTAGTCGAAGGTATTATAACATTTGGACATCTTTATTAAGTTTTTAGACCAATCTCTGATATAGGCTTTCACTATTAATTAGATTAAGATAAATAGCAAGGGCTCAATATCTATTCTTATAGGGTAATTAATTAGAATTTAAATATCTAATAATCCCCTTATCATATTTTATGTATCCTCTTTTGCATTAGGATTCATTTGCGGGGGCCCTAGCTTGTTATATATACAATTATGCTTAATACTATTATGTACTAAAGCTAGTGCCAAGATTTAATTAGTGGTACCATTATCATTTTATTTGCACCTTTGCTATTATTAATCTTAGCTTTATTTTTAATTTATTTATCTAGCGAGCTTAAATGCATGAGGTTATATATTAATATAGCTATTTAATTAAATATACTACGGAGATTTGTTTAGCGACGGTATGTTAAATTCTAGTGCATACATTATAATGAAGTGTAATCTTTATTTAGTTTTGAGTATCTAACCATAGTCATTCTATGTGGAATGATAATCCAAATGCCGATTCTTATCTTTCTACCATTATTAACTAAATCTACTTTTGGGATTTATTTATCAGCGATGTACTAATGATGGGGTTTATATTATAAACCACGGCTTTCTAAAACAAGTATTTCATTTTAAATGGTTTTGGCACATCGTTAAATAATTTTCATGAAGCGGTTTGATTTTTGTCAATCCTCTAGTTACCTTTAAATTGAGATGACTAAATTTGGACATTTCATTAAGGTCACCTTTTGTTAATGACCTTAAATTAATAATTAGTTTTGGACTAACTAACAAGGACATATTTATTGTTCATACGAGATAATTAATCAATTATTAAATCTTACATAATCTGGTTTACATACTAATAAAATTTGTTAACTTCCATGGACAAATCCCTAATTTTCTTTAACGTTATCCCGAATGTATTTTTATTTGAGATCCTTATTAACCTTGGTCACTAAGCATAACCTTCTTTTATTAATGTCCTAATTATTGGTTAGTCTTTTAATCCATTATTCAAACCCCATTAATTATTCATATATGAACTATCCCAAATTTAAATCTTCAAATACTCTCAGTCATATCCTAATTAAATTTTACTAGTCTTCCTAGATTATTCCCTAAATTTACCCATAAATTTCTGGATTTAAAATGGGTTGCAAAAATAAAATAAAAACACAATAGAAAAGTGCGGCCGTCAGGGATCGAACTCGGGTGATTGGGGTGAGTCTCGCATTGCTAGCCACTCGGTTACAGACTGCGATACCGATAGCGTGGCGGAAGAAACCACCGGAGCCGATGGTGTGGGCGCTGGAGCAGAGGAGGCTCGGGGCGGTGGCCGGGCGGCGGCGTTGCCGGCGAGTGGCAGTCGGAGGGAGGTCGGAGATGACCCAAATGGGTTCCCGGTGCCGCGGTGAAGCCGATGAAAGAGTCGCGAGGACTGGAGCGCCGAGCGACGGCGGCTGCACAAGGCGGCGCGGTGAGGCGAGTTCGGGCGCAGCGGAGGAAGGAGTAGGAGGTTCGGTTGGGCGTGAGCTGGAGGAGGGCACAGGGAATCCATCGGAAGCAGCAGCGGGGCCGAAGAGGGGCTGAGGTGGGCCGGCGGCGTGAAGCGGCGGTAGCCATGGGCGGCGCCGACACACGCACGACGCCGGCAAGCGGCGGTGAAGGGGAGCCGCAACCGTCTCTTGGGGAAGCTTCGTGGCGCCGAGAGGAGGCTCCCCGAGCAAGGAATCGAGACGGGATCGCCGGAGGGAAGGGGGGCGGCGAAAATGGCGGCGGCGGCATCGTTCCCGGGCGGAAGAAAAGATAGGGGGGAGGAAGGAAGAATAGCGCAGGGGAGCTACTTATGCTCACAGGTGGTTGAGAAAACCGTGGGCGCGTGCGGGGGAAAACCTCAGGCGGGGGCTGCGCATGGAGGCCACGGGGCAAGGAGGACCTGCGTGACGCAGAGAAAAGAGGAGAGCTGGCGCGGGCGCTCGGGGAAGGAAGGGAGAAGGAGAGAGGGAGGGGGCGGTCCCGCGCGGCAGAGAGGGAAACGGGGAGAGAGAGGCGCGGGGGAGAGGGCCCACTGGCCAGAGAGGAAAACGCGGGCGGAGTGAGGGGCGTCGTCCGGGCAGGGGAGTAAAGGGGTGGGCTGCGCGCGGTAATGGGGAGGAGAGGTGGGGTTGGGCTGGGCCAACTGGCCTGGTCTGACCCCATCTCTAAAATTTTCTTCTTTTTTTTATTATTATTATTTCATTGCTATTCTTTTTTTTATACATGTGTACAAGTATATATATATCTTTATACCATTATTTTGGTATCCATATATATACACATTTTTTTATGCTTTTGATACCATACTAGTCCTTTTGTATATAATTGCATAAATTTTATTTATTATTATTATTTTGTCCTTGTACTATCATTCTCAAAATGAGATTTTATATTCTTAACTTAGATTTCTCTTTTCTTATACTGGATCATCTTTTCAGATTCGTATCTACAAATTTTTGTTTTTCCATTATTTGCACATTCCTTTTTAGGGCATTATTAATACCTGTCTTTCTCTTTTATTAATTCTTCAATTTTTAGAACCGCAATCAATCTCAGGAAAACTCCATGAAATCCAAATTCCAATAGAACATATTGCAAAAAAAAATAATAATTCAAAAGCTTCTCATTTTCAAATTTAAAATTTTCAGGATGTTACAATAAGCATGATCATCGCAAGCCGCACCTCGCCATCGTAAAGTGCATTCTTCGGTATCTTCGCGGTACTATCGACCATAGCCTACTTCTTCACCAAGCAGCCTCTATAGATCCGCTTGCCTACTTCAACGCTGACTGGGTTGGTTGTCCCGACACGTGCAAATCCACTTTGGGCTACGCTGTATTCCTGGGTAACAATCTCGTCTCTTGGTCCTCCAAGCGGCAACATATTATCTCTCGTTCGAGTGCGAAGGCTGAGTACCGGGTCGTGGCTAATGTTGTTGCTGAGACGTGCTGGCTACGCCAACTTCTTTAGGAACTTCACAGTCCTCTACGTTGAGCTACCCTCATCTACTGCAACAATGTCAGTGTGGTCTATCTCTCAACAAATCTAGTGCAATATCAGCGCATCAACACATGTTAAGATTGACCTCCATTTCATCTGGGAACGAGTTGGTCTTGGTGATGTCCGCGTTCTTCACGTTCTGACGTCATCTCAGTATGCCAACATCTTCACCAAAGGACTGCCTACTTTTATTTTCACCGAGTTCTGGTCCAGTTTGAACATCCACTCCGCCGACGCTCCAACTACAGGGGTGGTGTTAGACGTCTTGGTTAACATGTTAGACGCCTCGGTTCCTGGTATATACTTAACGCATGACATGGTTTCACACTTATCCCCTTACCTGCTTTGCATGATTTCAAACTTAGCATGGTTTCACACTAGCCCCTCACCTATCTGGTATGGTTTCATAGTTGCCTTCTCACCTGTCTGGCATGGTTAATATATTTAACATTTGGTTCCTTTTTCTATTCATTGCATGATTGTCCCAAATATTTCATGCTCTTAGCGACTTTATTTATATCGGCTAAAATTGCATACGAGTTTCTATTATTATATATTCTCTCTTACAAATAAACTAAAAATCATAAGCCATAGTTATAAACCATAATTAAAAAAACAGGCCCTATATGCATGATTATTGATTGGTAAGATAATCATTGTGTGTGCATCAGCCCAGTTTGTTTACAAAACGCATTCTACAAATATCTCGACAGAATCACCATCGAGAAATGAGCGCAAATAAACAATTAAACATACACACCTGGAACCAGACGGAACCGTATAATCATTGGCATTTTTTTGGCTTGTCCGTGGTCGGTCACCGTTGGAACCCGTGATCACCATAGCTGGGAGCGGCGAACACAGACTCATCACTCATCAGACCAACCTTGTGGATGCATGTAGCCAACTCGACCTTCCGTTTTTGTCTTTTTACATGTGACAGATCGTCCTGCCCCCAACTCTTCTTTTCCTTTTCTACTATTCTCCTCCGACTTAGGGCTAGTACCTTCGTTTTTAACTGCCATGTAATTAATAAGTCGATGAACAAGTAGATGATGATTCTTGAAAATTAGTTGAAGAGATCTCCTTGTGTAATTAGCTAGGATCGCTGTGATTGAGACAAGTGGAATTTGTGTGCTAAGCATCGATGGAATCGTGCTTCCTAAATCTCAAGGAGAGCAAGCAAAGGCATCTATTCCGAAGGAATAATACTAACACAAGCTGTCCACCTCGTTCCAGCTGGAGAGACTTGGGATGGATTCACCTGTGTGCGGCTAGCAAACTGCTGGATCGATCATATACATAACCGCATAATCAAATATTCTACGTTCGTTGAGAAAAAATCATATATTCTACACCAAGATTGGAGATCATGTTAATTTGAGTAAGCAATGGCTCAGTTACAGGGGTGCTCAAAATGCGTTTTTTGAGTGGTTTATGGCTGAAAAGTACTGTAGTTGGTTGAAATTGTACTGTAGTTGAAGGTGACTTATTTGACGTAATTAAATTTAAAAATAGAAAAAAATAAGTTAGACCATCACAGACTGTACAAATAGATACGGAAAAAATCGACAAAAAAACTCAAGAAAAACCAAAAATACTAAAAAAAGATGAAATTACTAAATAATGAAAAATAAACCATAAACTAAAATTGCCGTTTTGAGCGGAGCCACAGGCACAAGTGTAATGGAAGACGATGAAGTTGTTCCACCCCGCACGTTGATGATGAAGATATTCCACCCCGCACGTTCGGCCACGGTGGAATGGAATCGACGGGGGTATCAGAGAAAACGAGCAGCAGCCAACAACGAGAAACAATGGAAGATGCTCTCGCATTCCCCTAAACAACAACGCAAGACGATGTAAACAAAGGTCTTTTTTTTTTCTTTTAAGTGGTTTTTTTATTTTTTTTGGATAACTATTATTTACTATATTAATAAATTATAGTTAAAAATATAAGCCGTAACTTTAAAAAAGGACGATCGCAGAGCTGCACGCGCACGCACTGCTTTTTCAACGCCTGCCTGCCAGCATCTGCATCACTGCATGCATAGATAGCAGCACGCCCCCTCATTGGCCATCACAAACCACCGTATTTCCTCTTGTAAATTTTACCAGAGCCCAAAAAAAACTTCTGCCTGCAGAAAAACAACAGCTTTTCTAATGTAAAAAAAGAGAGAAGCGAAAACGATACTGTTAAAAGACAGCGTAGAAAAGCCGGCAGTGGCCCCGTCCGTCCTGATCCAACAAGGAGGAACACCGCGTCAACTAGTTTTTAGTTTAAAGATCTGGTTATACCTTTTTACTAAAATTATACTATAGCAGTATTAGTTTTTTCTGAAAAAATAGAAAAAATAAGAAAAATGTTGTACCATCACTCATAATATAAAGGAACAAGAAAAAAGTCAAAATAAATTACAATTAAAAATCGACGTGTTTTAATTGATTTCTCATTTAAATAAACCAAAAATTTAAAAAAAACCATATGCCCAAGCCGTTTAGAACGGACAAGAACACTCAGCAGCGCCCTTCCCTAACGTTTCTCCCCCTATTTATTTCCTTCATCTGTCTCCTCTCTCCTCCTGCACCCGCTCCCCCAATCCCCACCGCTTCTCCCTGCAAGTCAAATCGTAGCCCAGCTCGCAGTTGCCCGTCAAAAATCTGGCCTTGCCGCGTTTCCTTGCTTCGAATTTGAGCCTTTCTTGAGTAATTTGGCCCTGAAACCGCGCGTCCTGTGAGGATTTGTTCTGCTTCGTGGGGTTGGGAGTGAAGGCAGGAGTTTTTTTTGCTTCTAATTTCGCTAAGGAAGCGCAATCTTTTGCCTGCCTTCTTGGAGTAGACGCGGGGTTTGTACTCAACATTTCGGTTGGTTCTTGGACCGAAGTTGAGATTTTTTTTGTTCTCCGCGTAGTTTGGGCAATCTTTGTGAGGTTCTTGTTCGTTTCTTGTCCGAGGCCGAGCGGCTTTGATGGTAGCGAGGATGATGCGGTGGCCGCGGCCGCCGCCGGCGCGCAAGTTCCGCGTCCGGCTGGTGGTGCGGCGGGCGGAGGGGCTGCCGCCGCCGGCCGAGCCGGAGACGGAGGGGAGCGCGAAGCCGAGGGTCGCGGCGGAGGTCAGGTGGAAGGGGCCGAAGGCATCGGCCCTGAGCTCGCTGCGGCGCGCTGTGCGGCGCAACCGCACGCGGGAGGAGGAGGCGGCGGCAGCGGCCGCCGGCGAGGGCGGCGGCTCGGTGGCTGTGGCGTGGGAGGAGGAGTTCGAGAGCGTCGTGACGCTCGCGGCCGCGTCGCACCGGGGGGCGGCCGCGTTCCAGCCATGGGAGCTCGCCTTCACCGTGTTTACTGTGAGCTATTCTTCCTAGAATTGGATCCTCTTGTCTTCTCATGTTGTTCATATGAACGTATGGAAATATTTTAGATGGTTTTCATGCGGGTTTGCTTGCATCATTTTTTATTTTACTCTTGTTTGACTTTTTTAACATGAAATCTGCGTGTTTATTTTTGTCTTATTTTTAAGGGTCTGATGAGAGGTATTGTGCCTACCCTTTCCCCTGTTAGCTTTGGGTCACGTTCCTGTTTTATTCTGTTACCAATCGATATTATGATTTTTCTGTGTAGCTTAATTTCAATTTCAGTTTCCGATCTGCTGTTGAATAATTGTCTCATATGTCGAGTGATTAGTTTTTCCAACGGCTTGGACCTTCCTGTGTATAATCTGTGCATTTAGTTAATGAGAATGTTTCTTTAGTTCCCTTATAATCTGTACAATTTTCCAACGGCTTTCATTTTGGTGTAATAGTAGTTGCTGGATGTCAATCGATCGATCATAGCAAGATTCCCGTGTGTAACTGTATTCCTGTTAATATGAAGCAAATTCTGCTTCTTGATAGTAACATTGTACCTTGTGAAGATAAGTATTGCGTTGAGCAGTCACGACAAACATGGACAAGATAATTTCTTGTCACAAGAATCAGAAACATATCATTTAATATCCTTGCTTTTCTAAATATCATCCCTTGGCAAGTTGGCATACTTTGTTTTGAGTGATTTCTGCAGGTGAGGTTGTTTGGGTCATTGAGTGACTTCTGCAGTCGAGTCTGACCTCCTTTCTTTTATTTCCCTCGACGCAGGACGTCAACAGAGGCCCAAAGATTAAACCATCAATTTTGGGAACTGCTACCCTTAACCTAGCAGATTATGCATCAGCATCCGAACAAGACATTGAGATAATTCACCCATTGTCCTTGCCCGATGGTGCACCTGAGTCTGCTCCGTCGCTTCATGTGAGTTTGTGATGTGATCAGCAAGCTCTAGCTAACAATTCTCTTTTGAATTACCATCTGGTGTGATATTCGAAACTTAATTTTTGTTGCAGCTCACTCTGAGTATGGTGGAATTAAGAGTTCTTCAAGAAGCATCTGATGCCTCACAATGGTCTGCTGTGGCCACTCCATTGTCTCCATTATCTGGTGATTCTCTTCATGGAGGAAGAGATGATGTTTCAGTTATTAAAGTAGGGCTGAGAAAGGTGAAAATCCTCACAGATCTGGTGTCGACACGAAAGTCCAAGAAGACTTGCCAGGACGAGGAAGGAAGTGAAGATAAGTTCTATGTTCACAGTGATGGTGCTGAATATCCGTGTGATACCGAATCTCTTGATGATGATTTGGATGACAGAGCACAGGAAGATGAAGTTGGGGATTCAACTGTCAGGAAGTCCTTCAGTTATGGATCACTGCATTCTGTCAACTATGTTGGCGGCCTAGTTTATGCACATGCAAAGATTGATGGGGAGCATGAGGACTGGATCTATTATAGTCACCGGAAATCTGATGCCGGTTACCATGTAGAGGAAGTGCCGTTATCAACTGCTGAGGAAACCGTGTTGCCAACTGCAAAGCGGAGTATCCTTCCTTGGAGAAAGAGGAAGTTGAGTTTACGATCACTGAAGGCTAAAGGTGAACCTCTGTTGAAGAAGGCATATGGAGAAGAGGGAGGCGATGATATTGACTATGATCGGCGGCTGCTAACCTCGTCTAATGGATCTGTTTCAGAGGTAATTTTTCCTTTTCTTAATGGCATTGTAAAACAAATCATCAGCATCCTGTGCTTATTGGCCAAGATGCAATTCACGAACTTCTTGAAATAACGGCTTGTTTGTAAATCGTAAAACTATTTTTAATGTCCATGATATTTGTTCTAAGCAATGCATCTTTCAATTGCAGGGATCAAGAGGCGAAGATGGGTCAGTTAATGGTATGGTGTCAGAATTTGGTGACGACAATTTTGTTGTGGGGAATTGGGAATCGAAGGAGATACGTAGCCGTGATGGCCAAATGAAGCTTTCTTCCCAGGTGTTCTTTGCATCAATAGACCAGAGAAGTGAGCGAGCTGCTGGGGCGAGTGCATGCACGGCACTTGTGGCTGTTATTGCAGACTGGTTCCAAGAAAATCAGGATCTGATGCCTATCCAGTCGCAATTTGACAGCCTAATCCATGAAGGATCACTAGAGTGGAGAAACCTTTGTGAGAATATGACATATCAAGATCGTTTTCCTGACAAGCACTTTGATCTTGAAACAGTCCTTCATGCCAAGATCCGCCCACTCAGAGTCTCCCCCAGCAAGTCTTTTATTGGATTCTTCATACCTGAAGGTTCTGATGACATGAGCAGATTTGACTTCCTCGATGGCGCCATGTCATTTGATAACATCTGGGATGAGATTAGCCAGGCAGCAGAGTTCTCGTCTAGTGATAACCCTAACCTATATATAGTGAGCTGGAATGACCACTTTTTTCTCCTCAAGGTTGAGCGTGATGCATATTACATTATCGACACCCTTGGAGAAAGGCTCTATGAAGGGTGCAGCCAGGCCTACATTTTGAAGTTTGACAACACCACCACGATTCACAAGGTGCCCAGTGAAAAGGAATATAGCCCTGACTCAAGTGGACCGCTGAAGGATTCTTCAGGGAACTCTTCGACGGAGCAGGACAGTCAAGCTGACATCAAAGAGAACATACTTGTGTCGAAGGGCAAGGAATCATGCAAAGAATACATCAAGAGTTTCTTGGCAGCCATACCAATCAGGGAACTACAGGTGGACATCAAGAGAGGACTGATGGCATCGACGCCATTGCACCGCCGCCTCCAGATTGAGTTCCACTACACCGAATCATCCCCAAAAGAGATGGCCTCACCCCCTCAAGTTCTCACCATCGAAGCCCCTTTTGAGTTCTCATGGCCTGAACCACCACCAACTCTGGAGGTTGCCCTAACACCTGCAGTCGCCGTTGTATAGCTTGCCACCAAGATGGCTGAGACCTGGCGACAATCTGCCCTGATGTTAACATGAAGAGCCTCTTTTTCCTTGGGCCACTGCAATCTACATGGAGGGGAACTTTGTTTCCTTTCTGCTTGCACTGCTTCTTGTCTAATATGAAATGACTAATATAGGTTTTCCTCCCAGGCATAGGAGCTTTCTTCTGTATTTTGTATAGAGATGTTTGCTCCTACCTATCTTCTCATCTGCTGGATTTGTAATCATTTAGAACCTTGTGCTACTACTAATCAATTTGGATGCCCCTATGTTAATTAACTATGGGTATGTTTTTGTACACATTTTGCATCTAGTCGGAATTCTGAATCTGCTAGTTACAAACTCTAGTATTGAGTTTCAGAGCTCTTTGTGATGCTGCCAAAAAGAATAACTAAATCTGTTCTGGCCAGAATTTTCGATCGTTGCTGATGCTGTTAATTGTAGTTTCTTGATGCTACAGTATTGTCATGTCTGTAGAGATATTGGTACATGAAGAGCTGATCCATTTTCAGAACCTATCTGTCATACAACATCAAGTACATTTTCAATGAAATTTAACCATAAGCCACAATAATTCAGCCCAACCGACACCACCCTAGTATTTTTTAGACTATTGACTTCAGCTATGTAATAAAAACAGTCTAAGCGTTTATTCTTTTCAGTTTCTAAAATATATGTTTTTCAGTTTTTCTTTAGTAACTAGCTTTTAAATGAAATATCTTTTTAAGATAGAATTTACAAGTTGATTGTAGTATATGCTGTAACAATTTCATTTATATCTACCAAAACTGTACTTCAATTTCTATAACTCTATACTCTCACACACAAACAGTTTAAAAGTGATAAGTCATAGCTAAAAGCTATAAATTGGAATAAAAAAGAATATGCCCGAAATGGGTTTATATGGCGAAGCAGCTCGTGCGGGAATCCTTCTTCGTGAACATTGCTGACGAGGCTATTTTATTGCGAGAAAATCACATGGTGTATTGCACAAGGACTCTTACATTAATGTGGTCAACCGTTCCTTGGACTCCTCTAATCTTTGGATCCGTTTGATATAGCTATGATTTGTAATTTTTAGTTAAAATTTTTAAATATTAGCTATTTGTAACAGAGATTATGAAGAGAGATATCGCTTGAGATTTTGATTGATACAGATGTTGAGCTTTTAACGTGTATTACAATTAACTTGTAGATACCGTCTTGAGAAAATACTTCGTTTGAAAATTAGCTACAGTAGTAAAAGTTAAAAACCACTTTTAGAAGTCGTTAAAGAACAGATTCTTTGTCTATCTATATAGAGTCGGTCCTCTTGAGACAGTAAAATTAAATCAATCAGTAATCAAGTTGTTCCCATATTTCGAAAAGAAAAAATTGTGTCCTCATATCAGTATAGATCTGGCTCTCTTTTTTCTTATGTTTTAGTTTTTTTACGGTAACTAACTTTCAAACGAAATGTTCTTTTTACAATAGAGTTTACAAGTCAATTATAGTAGATAATATCTCGATTTTATCTATATCGGTCAAAATCGCATGTGAACATCTTTTTTCGTACTCTCTTGTGAACAGACAGAATTCAAAATCTTAGATCAAAAATCACAAATCATAGTCCAAGTAAATCAATCTTGTGATTGCTATTGGTTGATCTTGTCTTGATTCTAAATCACAACAACTTTTTAGACCTTCTAATTCACAGCATGACGGTATTTAGTTCTTGTTTATTACTAGTCCCGTAGATTTCATTTATGAGAAGAAAGACGAGGTCTCCAGAAACCTGGTAAGCTGACGTACGGCAAATGATAAAGAGCCAACTCGAGAGAGAGAGTACCCGTATGGCTTTACTTTGACTTTAGGGTTTTGTTGTTCATGAGAGAAGTATAGAGTAATAGAAAATCACGTACGATTTTGATTGATATAAATAATCATTACAGTATGTATAATCAACTTGTAGACCTTACATTGAAAAACACTCTGTTTAAAATCTAATTATTGTAGAAAAACTGAAAAGCAACTTTTAGAAACTGAAAAGAAGGGGCCTTAAACTTGGACAGTCCAATCTGCCACAAGTTCAGAAAAATATGTAAAACCAGCATTTCATTAAAAAAATAGGATGTAGGTTAGATAAATAATAATTTTTCTACATCCATAAATTAAGGAGAGAAATAAGGGAGAATATGTTTTTTCCTCGCCTTTGAGCTGCACCAACGCAGTCAATTTCTGACGGTCAGTCGATCACCAACCACGGTAATTTCCGTGTGATAGTCAATTTCCGACTACACTGGTTTCTGACATACCGTCAATTTTTGACTACGGTGATTTCCGTTCGGTAGTCAATTTCCGACCACGTTGAACTTTCGATTGGTAGTCTAATTTTGATCACGTTGTCAGTTTTCGACCACGTTGTTTTTCCTGTTGTCTAGTTGTGTTCAACTCTGTTTCTTCGGCTTTCAAGTAGGATTTCAACCCTAATCTTCATAGCTTTGTAGCTATCGGGGATGAGAGATAAGTGAATACTTAAGTAAAAATTTTAAAAGCACTATTTACCTTTCCTTTTTTATTGCCTATCCGGTCCTACAGGCAATTTGAATGAATTTTCGATTTCATTCTCTTACTATTGGCTCTTCTTAAGTAACACGATAGTCTACTACTTCAGAAAATGAAATGAAAAATAAACACAATCGACCTTCTTAAGACTACGATGGGCACACACGTCCTTGTAGCAAAACGGTTGGTACAGCACACGGGGTGCACAAAGTCATTGCCCTCTTTAATCTCTCATTTTATTTTCCTTCCTTTTCTTGAGTCGTCTCTTCCTTCTTATCCGATGGACCTTTCATTTCTTGAGACACCACCACCGTAGGCCGCGGGCCACGGCCCTCTATAAATACCGGCGACGAGGAGCCAAACAAGATCACCGCAACATCGCATTCCATTCCATTAGCATCTCATTGCCATTTTACTTGAGAAGTAGCCAGGCAAAACAACACCAAGATCAGCATGTCGGGCATCATCCACAAGATCGAGGAGAAGCTCCACATGGGCGGCGGCGGCGAGCACAAGAAGGAGGAGGAGCACAAGAAGGCCGAGGAGCACAAGGAGGGCATGATGGAGAAGATCAAGGACAAGATCACCGGCGAGCATGGCGAGTCCGGTGAGGACAAGGAGAAGAAGGACAAGAAGAAGAAGAAGGAGAAGAAGTACGGCGAGGGCCACCACGACGGCCACAGCAGCAGCAGCAGCGACAGCGACTGAGCTCCGGCCGCCGGACGGTCCGCGGCGACTCGCCGTGCTCGCATGCATGCAGGTATATAAGATCGCCGGCCAAGAATTTCTTTTTTTTTAAAAAAGTTCTTTTTGTTTGGTTTGGTTTGTTGTTGTTAGATCTGAAAATGTTGGCGTGTGATATGATGCCATCTGTGTGATCTTCTGCAGGTGAGGCAGATGCTTGGAGGAGTACGTGGCAGAGTTAATTAGGTCATGTGGTATCTGTATTTTGTGAATTGTCTGATGCATGTGTGCTTATGAAAGAAAACGAAAAGGGAAAAAAAGATGGCATGGTCTGCGTAATTTGCAATGTAATAATGGCTGAAAGGTGCTTGTAATAAGAACGCTAATTATGCTGAAATTGATGTCACTGCGGTGTCTCGTACAACTTTTATGCTTTTTGTTTACGTGTCCTATATATGTCTCCGGATGGAGTACTTGTTCGATCTCAAAGTAGTGACAACTGACAAGTGACAACTTAATAATATCTCATCAGCATGAAGTATCACTAAACAGATTTAAATCCTCTCTTCCAATATGCCTAAAAAGAGATGTTCCAGTACAATGTGCCTACAACAGTTACGTTGTTGTGCAAAGAATGCATTAATAGTGCCATATGACTGCTACAAGGTCGATTCTTCAAGGCTTGTATCAGATGACAGTAAGCATGAACATTTTTCCAGTGACCTTTTGCACAAGTTTGCTACTGGGCATTCATTACAGCAATAAGCTTTAATTATAACATCACAACTAGCTGTTGATGCCATTGAAGAAACATTACAAGTCTACAACACTAATACTACTGTATGGCATAATAGGAGATGAGGTATTTGCCACTGCTAGTTGACATTCTATTGCTAGAACATTCCAGAACACAATATTGACAGCAAAAGTCATCCAATACATCATGATCTTTCAGCACATCAAGTTTCTACTACAAGGACAGTCTTAACATTAATAACATAATCAACACTTCCAATTCTCTAATACGTCACACCATTTACGTTCTAGCTGCTGCTGGACTTGGGCTAGTTCTTCAATGTTATCCATTACATGATTCCAACATCCCAGAACCCAGATGCAAAACAATGAGTAGAGTAGAACTGCACCAATTAAACCACAAAATCATGAGTTATTTTGACTAGAACTACAGAAAATCTCGAAGGGACAGAACAAAAGATTTGTAGAACATGAAAAAAGTACATTATGAACTCAGAATTGGGCATCACGCACACATTTGCAAGTGTTGGTTCTGGTTTAGGTGTTAGTCATTGAGGGTACTGTGCAAGTGTTGGTCATAGGGGGTTCATGCATATGTGAGTCATAGCATGTGTCCATGCATTTGGTTTATTAATGGAGAATCAAGTACATGTGATTTGTGCTCGGATCGATTGATTTATTCTTTAATGTGCAGGTGCATTGATGATGGTTGTGACCAGCAATGAGACCGAGACTACAGAAGAAATCCTAAGACCATGGTGTGTTGCGTACGTTCGGGTGGAACAACATCTCAAGCTAAGAAGCACAGGAGAAAGACAAGGGTTGTGAAGAGGCAATACATACATGTATGTGATGTGTCAATTGGACTTGTGCGTTTCAACTGATGATGTTTCTCGGAGCATGCATATGATCTTGATGGCAAAGCGTTGGGCATCACAGACTGTGGAGTGAAGTTAGTGTGCCATGGGACTTAGACGTCTCAAATGGTGACGGCCTTGGCGCAAGCGTACGATCTCAGCGACAAGTCATGAGCATCGCATCGTTGTGAAGACCGGCGGTGGCAATTTGGGAAATTGTTTGAAATCGGGTAGAGTAGTAGTTTGCAAAACCGCGGTGCTAGCCTAAATGATTTAGATCACATTTTTGTGGATGAAATATCTTATCGAGCTTGTGGAGCCTTTGAAAGTCACACTTTAAAAAGCGTGCAAATGTATGAGCGTGTAAAAATCATTTGTGTATGGGTTACCAGGTTTTTCTATTTGTAAGTGGTGTGATCTACTAAGGAATGGCTGGTTGGTGTGAGGTGGTAGCCTCCACTATATAAGTTTTGTATTGAGTTAAGTCTTGTGAGAGACTTGAGATATTAGGGTTATGATTTCCTTGTGTTAGAGCTTTTTATATGTGTGCTCTAAGCTTAGAACTCTGCAATCCTGAGGGATTGGCTTAAAACATTTCTCTCCAAGTAAAATAAACATCTAAATTTTATCCAAGTGAGTTGTACCATGAATCTCCTCATGTGCTTGATTTTCGTGCCTTTCTTGTTTGGAATTTTATGCTCTTGAGCTTTTTCTTGTGTCAAAGAGAGGTGGAGATATATCCTGGAGACAAAATCCTATCTATCTAAATATGATTTAGAGGAAGTTCTTGAGTTTACTCGGTTTTTCTGAAAAGAGAGGTGATTTTTGGATGTTGTTCTTATGGGTGTTTTAGGTTGAATTCGTGTTGTGTTCTAATTTACTATGACATGTGAGAACCTATTCTAGGTCATCTAAACTATTTAGGACTCCCAAAGTAAGAGCAGATCAAAATTTCTCTTTTTTTAGCCAGTTTTGATGCACCCTGCATTCAAATGAAAAAGGTCAGAACTTTCATAACAATTTTCTTGATCGTTGATTGGAATATGTTTTTTATATCCTAGAGAAGGTGTATGCAAAGTTTCAAGTCATTTGAATCAACCGATCAAAAGTTACATGGATTGTGGATCTGAAATAGCGCTGAAATTACTGTTTATCTCTGAAATTATTGTAGCAACGGCTGACCAGCACTGCAGCATCGGTCTAACTGGGTTTACTGTAACTTTGCTTGATTTTATTGTTCATAGTGGCCAGACCGTTAGAACAGAGGTCAGACCGCTTGGAGAGAGGTTAGACTGTCTCCTTCATGAAGGTCACACCGTCTGGGGTTGTCAAAGCTAGTTTTGTTCATTTTTTATCTCATATTTTTCTTGTGCTTATTTATCTCTGGTCTTCATAGCTTCGTTAGCTACTGGAGTGAGAGTTTTGCTTCTACTCAAAAGAAAAGATTTTATAAAGTCTCAAAATTAATTTAGGATTTTATTCACCCTCTCTAGTCGTCGTACTATAACATTTTTAGATTTTGGAGTAGTTAATAGTTACCAACTATAACATTGTTTTTTTTTAAAAAATCCATATACCTAAATTACCCTTTATTTAATCAACGGTTGATATTTTTAGGTGTATCCTAGTACCTTGCAAGCACGGTAGAAAGTCCTATACTCCCTATATTAAAGCTCGGGGCCACCTCATCAATTTTGCGAAAAAGTCCTTTTCTAGAATCGCATATGGGTCCTTATATTTTCCCAAAAAACCCTCCTATTTTCTATAATTACTAGCCTCATAGGCGCGGCGTCACGCCGCGCCAGCCACCGTGTGTACCGAAGTAAAAGAGGCGATAATTCGTGAGGAGTTTTTTTAAAAAAATCGAGGGTGCATATGTATTTTCGAAAAAGTCAAAGGTTTTTTCGTAAAAAAGCGAGGACCTGTACGTAACTAAACGAGGACTTGTATGTAATTTAGAAAACGCGGGGCGCTATCCTGCAAAGCACAAAAAATTTGGGTGAAGTAGAGGGTTGTTTTCGCAAAAAAAGCGAACCAAGTAAAAGAGGCGATAATTTGAGGAGTTTTTAAAAATCAAGGGTGCATATGTAAAAAAAGTCAAAGGTTTTTTCGTAAAAAAGCGAGGACCTGTACGTAACTAAACGAGGACCTGTATGTAATTTAGAAAACGCGGGGTGAAGTAGAGGGTTGTTTTCGCAAAAAGCGTTTAAGGACTTTTTGTGAGAACTAAGGACCTTACGTAATTTGAGGAAAATGGAGGGGCTTTTTCGCAAAATGGCTCGCCAGACCGTACCGAGATTCGCTCGGCCACGCGGCGGGCGGAGCGCACGCGCGGCCGACGTGGAGGCCCTCCCCGCGCGCGGTTTCCGCGAGGCGTAATAGCGGATGATGTATGGATCCTTGCTTTGGTTTTTTTGCAGGACGCAACATAGCGTATACACACGTGATAGCTAGTATGGCATCTAGTTATTCTTACATCCGGTGGAATTAGACCCAAACCTGTCCTAACATCCATCCCGGCCTACCAACTCATAGCCATGGCGATACCAACATGGGTCATAAATACAGACATAAGGAGACGAGCGTTCCTTTGGAAGGGTCGTCAAGAAATGAATGGTGGTGACTGTCTTGTGGCGTGGGGGAAATTTTGCAGGCCAATCAAGAATGGTGGTCTTGGAACAGCGTTAAGGATAAGAGCAAGTCCAATAATAGAGCCAAATATTTAGCTATAAGTCAAGTTATACAATAATTTGTCTACAAAAGGTTTTTTTATTATTATGTGGTACCATATCTCACATTCTCTTTCCTATTCCTCCTCACATACATTTATTATCTGAGTCCACCATCGCATGGCTCGTGCATTGTTGCTTGCATGAGAGCCAAGCTCTCATCTCTCTCCTCTACATCAGCAAAAATACTGACTAGCTTAGCTATAAGACCATTATTGGATTTGCTCTAAGATGATTATGGCTGCAAAAAAACAGACCCCAGCAAGCCATGGAAACATTTTAAGCTGGATTTACCGAAGCACACAATGGCGAGTTTACGAGAGTTGGCGATGGTGAATCCTGCCTTTTTTTGGGAAGATAGGTTGCTGCACGGGAAGTCGATCTCAGAATTGGCCCCGGCTATCTATACAATGATTCCTAGGAGGATCAAATCCAAGAGGACAGTGGCGCAAGCTTTGACAAACCGGGCATGGGTTTCTGACATCAGAGGCGCCCAAGGCAGACGGTCTGCAGGTACAGCAACACGAAGACCAAACAGAGAACAACTCGCATCAAAATTCAGAGGCCGCGGACTGTCCGCCATGGCACCGCGATCAGTCTGCTAATCCTGAAACTTGCTGAAACCGACTCCATACCGGTTTGTCAGTTGTTCATCACCTCACTGAGGAATCCTTGGGTAACCTCCACCTAGTCTTTCAACAGCAATAGGAAGACCTCTATGGGCATTTCCGAGTAGCATGTCACCATGCAAATGGTGCCATCTGGTGCTGCATTTTTCGTAAACGTCCGAATCTCTTCAAGGAGAAATCGCAGTGAAACATGTGAATCAAAGGTGACATTTGGAGCATCTGCTGCACATCTCGGGACTAGGTTGTGTGCGACAGCTGCAGGTAAGGTAGGCCAGCATGATCTCTCTCACACGCTGTTTCTGATTCCAAATGTAATGAATTCGTGCATCAGCATCATGCTTTCATCTGAAATCCTTAGCGACGATTGCTTATCGATTCGCGCGCTACAGCTACTAACACGTAACAATACGTATATATTTTTTCTCGGACATGGCATGACTGTCTCCTAGCTGATAATGTATTTGTTTTGTTTTGTTCGTTAGATTTTTGCTTTTTCTCAAGCAGCCTGTGAATCTGACTAACTTGTGACTGAATGCAGAAATGCTATACTGAGAAGAGAAAAATAGGAGTATTATGTTAAGTAATAAGTAATGACTAATACCTGGAATCAAACCGGCCTTATTTTTAAGATGAAAACAAGGAAAATTCAGTTCTTCCTCCACTCAGTTCTGTTAGTACAGGGTAGAGTAATCACAGTTTTTGCCAGGTGGTTAACTCAGAGATAGCATTGCAAGAAGTGTGAGCGCCGGGTTGACAAATGGGGTATTCGAATTACCTGAAATGCAGTTAAGGTAGCTGGACGCCTGGACATACATACATGTAGTTTAGTAGGAAGAGTATAGCTAAGATGCAGCTTAAACTGAAAATACAATGATTACAGAACAGCGACGTTTATATCAATATACAATTAAGTATTTTTTTTCGCACTTAGCTGTGATGCTCAGCATGGTACGGCTAGCACCAAGCTGCAATTAGTCCAGCGACATCCAATGGTTAACAGCTCAAAGGCATATCATGTGCATGTCAGTGTTCAGCAAGTACACATATACGGAAGGTCCGTCCAGTTCACTTCGGTATGCTCCTACCACACATGACACAAGATGATAGCATTGTGATAGCGAAAGATGAGCAGAAAAGAAACGGTAATGCTGACTCCATATGTCAGAATGTCAGGGCAGTTTGATCTCAACGTCAGTGACTCGGTGTTGATGGTATGCAGCTTGGCTGCTTGGGGGGAATCAAGAATATTTTAGTTTGCATAACCTGCTGTTTATGAAATGTGCTGGAGATCAATATTATAACTCAAAGTCCATTTTTTTTTCTTGTTCTCTTGAGGTCATATTGGGGGCCATCACCATATCTTAGTGGCCAATAAGATGATATCCTAATTCTTATAGACCTAGACTTCAGTTTGCTCTTTTTCTTTACTCGTAAACTTGAGAATTCTTTAGTTGTCATTCTTAAAGGTCGACTTGGAGTTTGAGCATCAGAGCATATGTACATCATCAATCAGTTGCGTAATGGTGTATTTAGGTTAATCAAAGCGACAAATCCAGTTAACACTGGCTGTACAACAATTTACCCGGAAAGGCTGAATGCTAGTACCCGAAATACTAGAGGGTTCATGATGTGTTGCAGTTCTCATTTGCGATGATAAAATCATGAACCTCGCAAAACAATCCCAGGAGAAAGTTTATTATCACTACACAATCAGCATTACAATGATCACTGCTGGTTTTATCATTCTTTTTATTTTTATTTCATATACTCATGGCAAATGCCCGAATGCTCGGTCAATTCTGGCCTCATATGGCGCAAAGCCAATTCAGGATGGTGTTATGGGTCTGTTTGGTACAGCTCCTACTCCCAGCTTCTCTGTTGAATCAGGTGGAGCTGTGCCAAACAACCCGCTTCCCAAAATGACCAGATTCAGCTTCTCACGAGGAGCAGGTTCCAAAATGAACTGTCCAGGAGAATCTGGGTTGAGGTGGATTCTCGTGGGGAGCCAACACACCCTAAATACAATAACCCATTGAAGTTCGTAGTATTTACCCGCAAAATGCCACCATATAAAAACCAAAAACCCTCCCCCCCGCACACCGTCGCCCGGCCGCCTCCCTGCATCCCTCTCGCACCCGCCACCTTCCCCTCTCACGCCCGTGCGCCTCCCTCCGCCTTCCCCTCAGGAACGCCGCCGCCGCCGCCTCCTCCTTCCCCTCTCCCTTCCTCTCGCGCGCCGCCGCCTCCTTCCTCTCCCTTTCCTCTTGCGATGCCCGCCAACTCCCTTCCCCTCTCGAGCCCCGCCGCCTCCCTCTTGCTCCGCCGCCGCCTCCTCCCGCCTCCTCCTCTCGCGCGGCCGCCTCCTCCAGATCTCGCCCCAAGACGGTACCGCCGCCTCCTCCCGCCTCCTCCTCTTGCGCCGGGCGCCGCCTCCCTCCCGCCTCCTCCCTCCCACCTCCTCCCACTCGCGACGGCCGCCTCCCCCTCCCCTCAGCACCGCCGCCTCCCCCCTCCCCTCAGCAAGGTGAACCCCTAACCCTAATCTCCCCCTCTCTCCTAACCCTAGATTTGGGCTTGTAATTGAATTTTGTGGTTTAGATAGGGTGTTAGGAGTAGATCGTAGTTTGGTAAGTATGTTTCTATTTTGTTGCTTGGCCATGCTTGGAATGGAATTTCATTTCATGCTTTTCCTGATTTGCTTGTAGTTCAATGCTTAGGAGTTAGGAATCAATTTGGGCCTATTATGTTTGATGGCTGCTGTGTGTGACTGTTTTGAGGCTTTGAGCTACCTGTCCATGTCATGATTTGGAAACGTGCAAAGTTTGTAAGCATGCGGTTGATCCATATGGTATATAGAAGAGAAAAATATACATGATTGCTTTCTCAAGGTCAATGTTAGAAAAATATACTTTGAGCCACTCCTTTTGGAATTCCTGCAGTTTATGGTTCCCTATGTTTGATATACAAGATCGTAGTGCCTATGTTCTTTATTTTTGGGATATGTGGGGGGGTGGGGGATGCCTAACACTGCCGATGCCGGTCCCAAGCCCGGATAAAAGTGGAGGGGGCATGAATTCAAAGTTTTAAGTTGTGGTAATTCCAATGTCACGGTAATTCCTTTGTTTCCATTCACTTGAGTATGTCATCCAATGTCACAGTAATTCCTTTGTTTCCATTGACTTGAGTATGGAAATGCCTTGTGAAAAATAATATTAGTCACAACTCAATATCAGTTTCGTTCATACAGAAAAATAGTATTTTCATGTATTTTCGTGTGTTTATCATATCATAAAAAGTATCATTATTTATCTATTTCAATCATATTCATTTTCTTTTAATCATGTATCCGAAATAAACAAAAAAACAAGCAAAAAGATAATTGTGTGAAAACTAGGGGTAACATGGTCTATTTTCATCAAATCCCTCATTTTATGAATCTGGAGCTAACCTACTAGCCAAACATTTTTTAGTGGCAGCTCCAGATTCTCAGAGAATCCAGAGCAGAAGCTGAAAAATAAGAATCTGGAACTCTACCAAACAGACCCTAAGAATGATATCATATGGCGCTGGATGACCGATGGTAAATATTCACCTAAATCTGTGAATCAGGCCTTATACCAGGATACTACTTTCCTCCCCTGCGCTGCGCCAAGATGCTCTGGAAATGTGCGGCCCCTCTAATAAGGTAAAATGTTTACTTGGCTAGCGCTAAAGAGACAAATTTGGACTTCCTCAAGGCTATGGAAACACAACATCCCCGCGCCTTCAGCTTGCCTTTTCTGCGATCAAGAACCTGAGACGATCGACCACCTTCTTATCTTGTGCCCTGTGGTTCGACAGATATGGCACCGGATGTTCTCCTGGCCACTTTGCACTTCTTATCAACTCACTGAGCAAACTCTGCAGGACCATTGGTCAGCCATCAGAGGTCTGGCATCCTTTCTTTTGAAATCTGTGGGCTTCGTTTGTGATATTGTAACACGCTCGTGGACCAAGCAAACGTTGTCACAGCTCTGTCAAACGCGATCTTATCAGATTAGCCGGTCTTCTGCAAATGGTTAAAGCATCGAAAACTTTTTAAGGATAAAGAAAGGTGCTAACCAGTTCATCAGTAACTCTGGTCTCTAATTAGGCTCAGCAAAAAGAGCAAGAAGCATTTCTTTACTAGGAGAACGGCAAACAATGTAACTTTCATCAGAGTATGCTAATCCATGTGTGTGAAATACAAACGACAAGCAGTCGCGATTCACCTGTCCATAATGGTTGGAGGGCGGTTATATGACAAATGCAAGCTTCTGATTAAGCCATTGTGATGTTTTATACGGAAGGTTTCATAGAGAGTAAGAACATTTTGATGTCATTTTCCCAGTAACAAACAAAGAGCCAGAATAGTCGAGCAAGTGCGTTAGGAGTTATTAGCAAGGGGGAAAAGCCATGAAACATTACTACTCAACTTCAAGAGCTTTACTCCTAGTGAGGATTTCTAAGAAAATACTATGTGCTGAAGTAGAACTGATCTTGTCTCTTGCTATTGCATAAATTAAAGGTGGTCTGAAATTCCGAATATCAATTTGGTTGGTAATTGGTCGGTGATCATCAAAATAAATAAGCAGCAATGTTGGCCTGGATGCATTATAGTGACATAATTGGACTTACCTGGAGCGTGGCATTTGAAAGAGTGAGTGCAGTTTGATGTTTGGTTTTCCATAATGGACTAACATTTTTACTGGGGCTCTTTTTAGAATACCTTCAAATCGATATAATATAAGCCATCCGATATTTTTTATCCAATGGATCAAATTAGTTAGAGTTAAGTTCTATTTCTCTTGGTGTACTACCAGTACAAATCCCATGAGGGGTATAATTGTAATTGCCCAATTGAGTTTGAAATGAACACACATGGACAGTCTAGCAATAGGTTAAGTGAAAAGTCCATAATACCCACACAAAAAAATTACGGAGAAAGTCTATTATGTCATCAATAAATCAATAATCAGATTTAATTTCTACTACCACCCCCTACTAGTAGTAGAAGGTATTGTAAAAATTCCACAACTGAGATGGTCGGTGCATGAAACTCAAATTGTTACTAGAGCTTGGCATTCCAAGTTACAGAATTTTTTGCAATAACAAAGAGTCCGGCTATGAGACCACAGGGTCTTAAAGTTGAGCTAGATTCTGAATTATATAGAGTACTAGCCGCATAAGCGCGGCGCACGCCGCGCTAGCTACCATGTGGACCAAAGTAAAAGAGACGGTAATTCGCAGGGAGCTTCACAAAAAAAAGCAGGGACAAATACGTAATTTCAGAAAAATAAAAGGGTTTTTTGAAAAAAAGTGAGGACTTGTAAGGGCCTGTACGTAAGTAAATAAGGACCTATACGTAATTTCGGAAACCCGCGGGGCGCCATCAAAAAATTTTTTAATGGGAAAAAACTTGCAGAGACCTATTCGTGAGGGAAAAGGACCTTTACGTAATTTTCAAAAAATCTGAGGAAATCACCTCGGCCGACCGACGCGATTCTCTCGCACGACGCACGGCACGAGCGCAGGTCGTGACGTGGATGCGCTGGGGCCGGAATCCCCACTTTGTATAGCGGTAGCATGTCTTACATGCCTTAAGGTCCTGTTTAGAATGTAGGAATTTCACAGAAACAATTTAATTCCCGCGTTCTAAATGGGGCCCAAGTTTGTTTTTCATGAAGCGGTTGGTGCGTGGAACTCAAGATCATATCATAGAGCGGTTTATGGTGTAATTTTGCCTTTGATTGTGCCTCCTTAAGCATACCATCATGCCAAACCAAACCGACTCACCATGAGAAAGTAGTTTTTGAAAAAGCCATTATCCTTTTCAGGCTCTTACCCACAGAAAGGGTCAGTGGAAGAATGAATTCAGGGACAAGTAGTCTGACCTAGCATGAGCATCTCCCAATATACAAAGAAGTTATTTTACAGTAAAATTTTTCCTAAGAAAGGATATCCATAGGTTCTTTTGAAGCATTCAGACTCAAGGAACTGGACGGCAATTGTAGTCAAGTCTCTTCAAGTATGCTGCATGCTGTAAGTTACTGAATGGCTGGCGCAAAACGAACATTCTACATAAATGAAATATGCCATAGCTCAACTCACACAAACTTAACTATTCTTGCTGTCAAAATACCACCTACTACTAACTACAAGCTGTACAAAAGTATTTTGATATCTCTGCCATCCAATCATCTCTGCTATGCTGATATCATTAATTTATCGCCTATAATGACGAGCGACAACGACGGGTGTTGCGGCAAGTCGGAGTACACAATGTGGTCAGAAGACTTGTGAAAGTCTCAACCATGAGTACTCGGAAGTTTCGACCGTGAGCACTTGAAAGACTTTGACTGTGAGTACTCAGAAGTTTCAACCGTGAGTACTTAGAAGAATAGTACTCTGCTATAGTACTTGTAGAACAGTACTCTGTTATAGTACTCTTATAACAGTGCTCTGCTGCAGTACTTGGTGAACAGTACTCTCATGCCCACGAAGGTACTCGTATATGACCATGAAGGCACTCGTGTACGACCACGAAATACACAGGGATGTCTGAAACACACTCAGATATCTAGACTCTCTGGAGAACAGGGAACTCAAGAGACAAACAATTTTTGTGCTGCCCCTCTGAATTGGTTTGCGGCGTTTTCTTCGTTGATTTTTTATACTATGAGAAAAAAGTAACTGACCCGATATACCCGCAACGTCCAACTCTTCAGGACGTGCCATCCTACGTCCGAGCCATTCGTAACATTAATGAAGTTATAAAACGCACGCACTAATATTCTTAACGCATGCACTAACTCACTTAACGCACACACTAATGCAGTATGACTAAGACTACTGTAACGTCTGCAGGTGTGACGTGGTTAAGTCCAATAAATCACCCCTTAACCATGGTGCACCAGCTTCACCTCGACCACCCTGATCTTTTGCCTTAGTTTGATAAACTTGACACGACCAAGGGCCTTCGTAAGAATGTCAGCCACCTGCTCATTTATGCCGACGTGCTCCACATCTACTTTGTCATATTTAATGCAGTCGCGAATGAAATGATACCTCGTATCAATGTGTTTGCTGCGATCATGTGGTGTTGACAGCGGCATAACCATCTTTCTTGCTCAACTTCAGTCGGTTCTCCATGGATTACATCGCGCCATTCCCGTTGCTTCCAAAATCTTTCACGCATAGCTACTCTGTGGTAGCGTGATCCTCCCGTCCTCTTGCTTGACCTCGATACCCAAATAATAACTTAGCAAACCGAGATCAATCATGCTGAACAGTTCCTTCATCTGGGCCTTGAACTCAACGATGTCATCCATGTTTGAGCCGGTGATGATGAGGTCATTGACGTACACCCCCACGAGTAAGAATGTGTTACTTTTTTCCCGCCGGTATACCGCATGCTTGAGTGGACTTCTCATGAACTCGAGCGACACCAAAGTGGCGTCCAGCTTCAAGTTCCAGGCTCACGGCGCCTGCCGCAGCCCGTATAAGGCCTTGCATAGCCTTAGCACATCGTTCTTGTGCTTGTTGTTGACGTACCATGGAGGCTATTGAACATACACCTTCTCGACTAGATCACCATCCAAGAATGCGGACTTTATGTCCATATGATGTATTTGCCAATCGTCATGCGCCGCCAGTGCGATCAGCACTCGCACTGTCTCAATGTGAGCCACCGGTGCAAATACTTTGTCGAAGTCCACCCCCTGTCACTGTGCATATCTTTTTGCAACCAAACAAGCTTTATGTTTAACAGTGTTACCTTTAGGATCTTTTTCACCTTGAAGACCCATTTGAGCCTGATTGCTTGATTACTAGTAGGGAGTACGACGAATTCCCAAGTGTTGTTGTCGTAAATGGATTTCAACTCTTCATTCATGGCTTGTTTTCATGTTGTGTCTGAGAGCACCTCTGTACGCTCGTGGGCTCCTCTGCACAAAGGAGGCAGAGGTCGCCGTACTCCACGACTTCATCAGCAGGCTTAGTGTCATCGATTTGCACCGCTTCAGTTGTACCGTAGATATTTGACACCGTACGATACCTCAGCGGCATACCTTTGGAATCACAGGATCTGCCACTCAGTGGTGTTGCCCACTGCATCATAGCTCTGGACGACGTTGTTGGCTAGAGTGGTTCCGCCGCCTGTGGCATCACAAGTGTATTCGTCGTTGTTGAAGACGTAGTGCAATCGACGTCCACCAAAGTGTCACTCGTGACGTCATACTTGGCGGTGAACGTGTTAAGTTCGCTAACGCTAGTCAATGAAGATAATGTTGTCCAGTCCCGTTGCTTCTCTTCTTTGAACACGACATCACGTGTCACATGGAGCTTCTTTATGACTGGATCATAGACACAATAAGCCTTTGAGCCCTCCTCGTATCTGATGAACACCATTGACATGGAGCGGTCGGAGAGCTTGATGACGCCAGGGCCAACCTTCTTGATGTGTGCCACACATCCGAATGTTCAAAATAGTGGACTTTAGGCCTCCTCTTGTACCACACCTCGTATGGCGCTACACCGTCCACTTGATGCCCATTTCATCGCAGTAGTCATTGAAGTCGATGGAGTTGAACTCCCCTCCACGATAGGTTCGAAATGCCGTCAGCTTAAAGTCGATCTCATTCTCAGCAGTGGCCTTGGTCTTCTTGAAGAACTTGAATGCTTCATCCTCCATCTTGATCACCTTGAGCCACATGAAATGACTATGATCGTCCACAATCAATAAGAAGTAGCGGTCGCTTTCTGGTGTGGTTGGTGTAATCGGGCCACATAAGTCGCCGTGAGCCAGCTCAAGGCCATGCTCAGCATGGTACATCGAGGCGTATGGGAACGATGCATGGTGCTGCTTGCCCAGTGCGCACTCGTCACTGAATTGTTCCAGTCGTTCGATGAAGGGCATGCCCTCGACCATCTTCTTGGCGCTCAGGTTGTGCAGGGCGTGAAAACTGAGATGACCGTAGCATGCATGCCAGCGCCACGCCGCCTTTTTGCCTTTGACATCAGGCATATGGGTGCGGTCAGATTCAGGCCAAGAGTGTATAACCTGTTTCTTGACCAATGCACCCATGCTAGCAACACTCATTCTTGGGTGAAGATGCTCAGCTCGCCATCTTCAATTACAATTTTGCATCTACCCTCCTCGAGTTGGCCAAGATTAATGATGTTAGATCGTAGTCGAGGGATGTAGTATACATCCATGAGCGCTCGATGCTCCTGTTTTTGTACTGAAACATCACGGAGCCTTTTTCTTAGATGTCCACAGTTGAGCCATCACCTAATTTTACCTTGACTTTCATGTGATCATCTAGCGAGGTGAACATGTTCTTACCACCAGTCATGTGGTTACTTGCACCTGTGTCAAGGTACCACTCGTTATTTCTTGAATCAACTGGTACCACCTTCTCTTTGTTAAGGTACACAACTTGTGTTGTGTCGATGGCTATCTAAGCAAGCTTGCTATGCTCAGCCATCAGTAGCACCGGTGCTCGTCTTGCACCTGTGCTAGGTTTGTCGTTTCCTTGCGCTCGCGACGTGGCTTGCGACAGTCCTTCGAGAAATGCCCGTAGTTATTACAATTGTAACACTTGACCTTCGTCATGTCACGGTCACCAGTAGACGACATAGAATCTCTACCGTCACGGCTACCATTGCCATGCCCACGACCACGTTGCTTGCCGCGGCATCGATCACCGTCGCCACCTTAGTTCTTCTCGCCACTAGAAGAGCCTTCGCCATGCTCCTTCTTCTTCTGGTACGCGAGCCACTCCTCCGTGAGAAGTAGCCGCCCTCCTTGGATGCTGGCTTCATACTCCAGGTCGTAACGTTCCTCCATGACCCTGAGCCATCCCATCAGCTCTTCAATGGAGATTGTCTTGAGGTCAACAAGCGTCTCGATGGAAATTACGACCTGCGAGTACCGTGAGGAAACAACATGAAGAAACTTGCTCACCACCCTTTCATCATCGATCTTGTCACCGAGAAGATTATGATTGTTGATGAGCCCGGTGAGCTGCATCGTGAAGTCGTCAATAGCCTCTCCATCCTTGAATTTCATGGACTCGAATTCTGAGCGCAACATTTGCGCTTTGGCTTCGCGCACACGCTCAGCATCCATACACATTACCTTTCATGGCGTCCCATGCCTGCTTTGCGTGTTCTTGACAGCAAGAGTTAGCAACATCTCGATCGAAACATCATGCAAGATTATCGACAACGCCAAGCAGTCATCGCGGTAGTCGACGGTGTCTCTAGGCTCAATTACCTCCCAGAGTTCTTGTGCCTACAAATTGACCCTCACAGGAGGGACCAATCATCGTAGTTTGTGCACGTCAGCATGTGATAGACCACCGTGCCACCCTCATCTTCACCACATGCTGCACCACGACCTCGCGATCTCCATTGCTACTCCCGTCACCATCTTCGTGGATGCAGGTGCTCGGTGGTGGTGGTGTCCGTGATGGAGATCTTGAGTCATGCTCCGACATCGTGGCAGGATCAACCACTACGCTCACTTTGATACTACTTGTTGCAGCAAGTTGGAGCATACAACGTGGTCGGAAGACTTGTCAAAGTCTCGACCGTGGGTACTCGAAAGCTTCGACCGTGAAAGATTTCTACTGTGAGTACTCGAAAGTTTCGACCATGAGTACTCAAAAGAATTGCTCGGATGAACAGTACTCTGCTAGAATACTCATAGAATAGTGTTCTACTACAGTACTCATAGAACAATGGTTTGCTGCAGTACTCGTAGAACAGTGCTCTGCTACAATACTTGATGAACAGTACTCTCACGACCATGAAGGTACTCGTATACGACCACGAAGTCGCTCGTATACGACCACGAAGGCGACCACGAAGCACACGAGGATGTCTGGAACACACGCAGATATATGGACTCTCTGGAGAACAGGGAAATCAAGAGACAAACAATTTTTGTGTCACCCCTCTGAATTGATTTACGGCATTTTCTCTATTGATCTTTTATACTGTGAAAAAGAAGTAAGTGACCCGACATACCCGTCACGTCCAGCTCTTCATGACACGCCATCCCATGTCCTAGCTATTCATGGCATTCATGAAATTACAAACACACACACTAATACTTTTATTGCATGCACTAACTCACTTAACGCACGCACTAATATAGTACAACTAAGACTACTGTAACGTCTGTAAGTGCGATGTGATTAAGTCCAACAATGGGCAAGGCCACCGGGAAGTTGCCGCCGCTAAACTCCGTGCCCGTCTCCATTGCCCTGTGGAATGAACTCCATTATCCGACGCCAAACCCCCCATTAAACAATCTTAGGCTGCCACCATATAAAACAAGCCCTCCTTGTTCTTCACACCCACCGTGTGGCACACCTCCACGCCGCGCCGGCCATGCCATTGTTAGTACATAAGAACTCTCTCTCCACTACTCCCACTCCCCTTGATGGCCTCTTCTTCCACCATTAGCTACACCAAGAACTCACCATCACTGTACTAGTTATAGTACAGCAAGAACAGATAAAGTTTGCACCCTTGATACAAGAAGGGATCAAGAAGAGAGGAGGAGATGGACAGGTTGGTGATACCGGAGCCGACGAACGAAGTGGTGGTGCGGGTGGAGCCGGGGAGACCGGCGAGGGGGGAGATGACGCTGAGGAACGCGATGCACACCATGCCGGTGGCGTTCAGGCTGCAGCCAGCGGTGAGGGGGCGCTTCGCCGTGCGGCCGCACACGGGTATCCTGGCGCCGCTCGCCGTGGTGACCGTGGAGGTGGTGTACCTGGCCTCGGCGGCTCCGAAGGGGCCCGGCGGGGGAAGCAGCCGAGGGGAGGACGCATTCCTACTGCACAGCGTGGTGGCCCCCAGCGCGGCAGTGAGGGAGCCCGTGACGGCGCTGGACTCCGTGAACCCGGAGTGGTTCTCGGCGAGGAGGAAGCAGGTGTTCGTGGACAGCGGCATCAGGGCGTGCTTCGTGGGCGCGGCGGTGGCGAAGCGTCTGGTCGCGGTCGGCGCCGTCGAGGCGCTGAGGGAGGTGCTCGACCGCAGCGAGCCCGAGTGGCGAGCCGCGGACGCCGCCGACGAGTCCGGGCGCACGCTGCTCCACCTCGCCGTGAGCCTCGGCCGGGCTGACATCGTGCAGGTGCTCCTTGAGTACGGCGCCGACGCCGACAAGCCGAGCCGCGGCTGGACGCCCCTCGAGACAGCCGCGGCCTCCGGCGAGTGCCTCATCGCCGAGCTGCTCCTCGCCAACGGCGCGACACCCGCCGGCTCTGACGCCCTCCACTTGGCCGCGGCCGCCGACCACAACGATGTCTTGAAGCTGCTTCTTGGCAAGTTAACGTCCGCTTCTCCCGCCGCCTCCTCATCCGCTTCCTTCTGTTGTTCCTTCACATCCATTGACGCGGCGGGGAGGGACGGCAAGACACCTCTGCGGTTGGCGGCCGAGGCGGGGAGGTGGGACGCCGTGAAGGCGCTCCTCGCGGCGGGTGCGAGGGCCGACGCGAGGTGCGGCACAGACGGTGGCACCGCCCTCCACGCCGCGGCGAGGCTCGGGGACGAGGCGGTCGCGCGTCTCATCCTGGCGCACGGCGTGTCCGGCACTGCAGCGGTGCGCGACGCGGCGGGGAAGACGGCCTTCGAGATCGCCGCCGACGAGGGCCACACGGGCCGGATCATGGACTCCCTGGGCCTCGGCGAGGCGATCCTGGCCGCCGCACGGAAAAGAGAGGCGCGGGCCGTCCGGCGAGCGGCCGACGGCGGCGCGTCCGTGGAGGGGCGAGACGCGCACGGGTGGACGCCGCTGATGCGCGCGGCCTTCAAAGGGCGGGCCGACACAGTGCGCGACCTCATCGACCGCGGTGCGGACGTCGAGGTGGCCGACGCCGAGGGCTACACGGCGCTGCACTGCGCCGCGGAGGCGGGGCTCGCGGACGTGGTGGACATCCTCCTGAAGAGCGGCGCGAACACCAAGGCCACGACGGCGAAGGGGAGAACCGCCGCAGAGGCCGCGGCCACCGCGGGGAAGTCCAAGGTGGTGCGGCTTCTCGAGAAGGCCGGCGGGGCGGGGCGCAAGGAGGGTGGCGAGAAGGCGTTGGCGAAGGCAGGTAGCATGGACAGGAGGCGGAGGGGGAGGAAGGGAGCAGTGTCGCCATACGGTTCGGTGGCAGGAAGGAGGGCTTTGAAACCGCCGCGGTTACAGTGGGATGGTCGCACTAGTGTTTCTTTACTGTTATTTTTTCAAAGAGTATTGTTATACAACATTCGACTGTTTTTTAGACAAAAACAGTCAGATTAATCTGAAACATTAGATCTCCATCCAACGGATCCACCCATACAAGCCTCCCTAAAAAATGACCCCTTCCAAAAAAAATGATCTAGAGCATTGGATCTCCATCTAATGGCTCAAAATCTGACTGTTTTTATTCTCAAAAACAGTTAATGTTGTATAGACACTCCTATTTTTTTATCTACCATACTCTATAATACACCAAAATTTTCTTTACTAAATCCACTCCATCAACCACCCCAACAGTCATACCTAATCTAAGTCCACCCAGATTTGTGTACCAAAGGGTTTCAACTTCATACAAATGAATGGTCTGGATCTCTTCTCAAATCTTCTTCTCTTACTGATTGAAAATCCTTAGACCAAAATCATTTGGATCATGCACATCATTGTGGAACCCACCCGACGCCCACGCACACGCCCCCCGACCTCGCTCCTGCCTCCCCCAACTGAACCGTGCGCTCCTCGGCTCCTCGCCTCCTCCTCCGCCGCCTCCTCCCCTCCCTCCACCGAATCCGTACGCCTCCTCCGCTCCGCCGCCGCCTTCTCCTCCCCCCACCCTTCTGCTCCGCCGGCACCTCCTCCTCCCCCACCCCTCCGCTCCGCCGCCGCCTCCTCCTCCCCCCACCCCGCGCCGCCGCCTCCTTCTCCCCATCCGCTCCGCCGCCGTCTCCTCCCCACCCCATCCGCTCCGCCGCCGCCTCCTCCTCCCCACCCCACGCCGCCGCCTCCTCCTCCCCACCCCTCCGCTCCGCCGCCGTCTCCTCCCCAACCTCCGCTCCGCCGTCGTCTCCTCCCCACCCTCCGCTCCGCCGCCGTCTCCTCCTCCCCACCCCGCACCGCCGCCGCTTGTGCTTTGATATCTCTACTACCGCACTACCGTCGCCGCCGCCTCCTCCCCAGCGACCGACCGAACCGAGCGAGGCGGCGGCGATGGGGATCGGCGAGCATCTCGACGCCTTGAAGCAGCACTGGGCGCGCAACTTCGCCTTCCTAGACTACTTCAAGAAGGTCTACAGCCGCCACCAGCCCCTCCCCAGGTGGTCCGACGCCGACATCGACTAGTTCATCGCCTCCGACCCCGTCTACGGCCCGCAGGTCTCCTCTCCCATCCTTCCCCCAGCCCGATCATTCCTTCCGCTCGCCGTCCGCTTCCTTCCTGCCCACCCTCTAAGTCTCTACCTAACTAGAGATGCCATCTTCCCGATTCGCTTCCGCCCGCAGCTCAAGGCCCTCAGGGAGTCCAGGAACTTCGCGCTCGGCGGGGCCCTCGTTGGCGGCGCGCACCTCGGCGGCGTCGCCTTCAAGTACTCCAAGAGCCCGCACGGTACGTACGACGAATCGCGCCCTTGCGGCCTGTGTTGCTGCTTGCTGTAGCTGTTGTTTATGGAGATGTCGTGGCTGACTCTAGCCGGGCAAATGTGGATCCAGTTGATGTTGCAAATGTGGATCCAGTTGATGTTGCAAATGTGGATCCAGTTGATGTTGCACGAAGCTTCAAAGATTTAGATCCTGAAAGTACCCTTGGTAATCACCATGTTTAGCTCTTTAATACCCACTTTCAGCACAGATGCTCTGTCTGATGCTGCTAATATCTGTTGAAGTTTTTAATGGTTCTCATCTAACAAACGTGCAGTTGTTGTTGTCTCAAAGACCTTCACGACAGCTGAAACAATGTTAAATGCTCGAACTCTTAAGGAGTGGATAATCTCTTCTCTTGGGTTAGTGTATTAGTACCTGAAACATCCCTTCCCCCCTTCTCCTCTCTTTGTTGAGTGATTTATGTAAATTCCATTGATTCAGACCTCAGGCTGTTGCAAAACATATGATCGCTGTCAGTACTAATCTTAAGGTACTTCTCTACCTTTTAACTTTCCAGCCAAATCTCGCATGATCTTTTTATCCCCATTTGAAGTTCCATCATCTGTACATTTGAGCTAGAGATGAGTTAAATTCTGCATGTTTAACATGTTTGGCTAATCTGTTAGAATATTCCAAATGTCACATTACTACTCAAGAACCCTAATTCTAATGTGATAAATTTTCAACTATACCTTTTTCTGTTTTTAAAGCTTGTGAAGGAGTTTGGAATTGACCCTAACAATGCTTTTGCATTTTGGGACTGGGTTGGCGGCCGCTATAGTGGTGAGAACTGTTTTTCTATATAAAAAGTTATCAATACAGCTTATGTTTTGTGTCATAACCGTAGTCTAATGTTGCAGTTTGCAGTGCTGTTGGTGTTCTGCCCTTATCCCTTCACTATGGCTTTCCAATTGTTCAGATGTATGCTATCTGAATCTATATTTACATCCTTAATTTAATAACATGATTTCTATTTTAAATTTTGTAGCATAGGTTAGGTTCATGTCTGCCAAATGAGTTTGTGTTTATTGGGATTTTTTGTGTTTAGAACACACAGAATATGAGTAAATGAGAGATAATGGCAATGAACGATGAAATAAAAAAATAAGCTTGGAGGATGCTAATGCCAGTGCACACTTGTCTGGTAAACAGGAATGTGTCAGGACCTCGATGTCCTTGCCTTAATTCTGTCAAGCCATTCCTACTTCTTAGGATAAACTCTAATGCATGATTTGCTTCTTCACCTTGAGAATACCTAAAACTTTCCTTTTATCCCTAAAAAAGGACCTCTATTTAAATCAGGATGCATTTTTCGGCTGTTTCAGACAAGAGCAAGTTCCTCCTATACGTGTTATTCTTCATGGCATCTGTCAAAAAATTACAAGAAGTGCTTTAGTAAAGGTTACTACACATATATGTTCATCAGCATTGACCAATCTTTGCAAGAATAAGAAATATATGCAGAAATTTGTGATAAAGAAATATAAGAACTGGAGCTGATCCCTTTTTTCCAGCAAAATGCATCGACTTAACTGCACTATTCTATCATAGTAATGTGGAAACAAATATAGAATGTGGTAATGTGGAAACCGATGTAGGATGTTGGATTTCTTGTGTTTATGACAAGTAAAAATCTGAAGATAGGATAATTAAATCCTGCTGGAGACCTGGAGTGCTAAATAAGTATCTACAGGTTGGAGGGGCTTGAGTTTAAATTCTAGAACTCAAGCCTGCAGACTATACACCTTTCAGATGGTTTGAGACTGATACAGCTTATTCCAGGTAGCATAAGCCCACTTATAACTAGAAAGCTCAAGCCCCTCTCATCTTGTTGAAGTCAGCTTTGGTGGTTATTAGGATACACTAAGTCGCTATCACATAAGAGCACTCTATGTTGCTTAGACATATTTATCTAACTAGCATAGCACTGAACAGAAACATTTCAAGGGACTTCTCAGATGTACTGTATTTTTATTGGAAAAATAACAGATAGTTAATTCTTTATTTTACTCTTGTAGGTCTCAGCTATGACAGGACAAGAATCCAGTGTTGTTATGGAGTACATATTGAAGGTACAGAGTCCGCTAGCTATGGATCTAATTCTAGCACTACAAGGATGGTTTTTCATGGGATATTTGTTTATTAATCAGCTCGTGTCTGCTACTCTGCTACATATCTGCAGATTTTAGGATTGGATATTTGTGCTGACACGGTGGTAGGAAATGAGATGTTAAGGGTGTGTCCGATGGGTGTGAGTGCTGCCTGATGGATGTGTTAGTGGGGAGAAAACTGGAGGATGCTGGTGTGTTGCAGGATGCTGCGCTCCGAGCTCACGGTAAGCGCCAAACTTGACGAGAGCATTTTGTTTCAGATTAGTCCGCCGCGATGCCACCATGGTAAGAACATGATTGAGTGCGCCTTATTAGTTGTTGAGGGATTAGATACTGGTTTGGATTGGTGATTGGGAAGTGGGCGATTTTGTTAGAAGAATCTAACTCTAGGTTTAGAATAGTTGGCCAATTGGTCAGAATGCTTACAGTGACATGCTGTTATGTTCGATTAGCTGGTGGTTGTAGTTGGCTTTATTGGCTGAGTAGATTGTTCTCTGAGATTGGTGTCTATTTTGCACCTCCCAGCGCTGCTAAGCCATTGCTTTAGTGGGAATAACAGCAATCAAGCAATCTGATTTAGCTATAAGCATGTTAGTAGATGAGTTGCACGAGAGAATTTTGAATGTGCTTACAAACGTTGAGCTGAAGGTGATGGTTTTCTTTTTGGGCGGATGTTTGATGTATTAGGGGAATCAAAAGGATTGTTGTGTCTACATTTTTGTTTCATCGTCCCTGTTCCCATGTTGCATGAGGAGACCTGCAAAAGCTTAAATAATTCGTGGGTATGGAAGGACTAGGAGGAGAGCCCAATTGAGCTATTCTCATACCGAGTTACCGACCATCTGGTCTTTAGGCTGTTGCTTTGAGAGAGACTTTTGGTACGGAGTGTTGGAGACAATAATAGTACAGTTAAAATGGTTAACTGTTTTATTAATTTTACATGCCTTGTAAAGAAGGGACAAAAGAAAATTTGATTAAATCATCCAAATGCTGGTGCGATTCTCAAACCGGATAAAATGGGGTTTCTTTGGGAAATTTTTGGGATTTAGTTCAAATTTCAGCTAAATCCTAAGGTTACTGATTTATTGTAGTGCTCTCAATCGACCCTGTCATTGGAGCAATCGCTGCTGGGAATGCTGTTGTTCTGAAGCCATCAGAAATTGCGCCAGCCACCTCATCAGTGTTTGCAAAGCTGCTACCTGAGTATGTTGATAACTCCTGTATAAAAGTTGTGGAGGGAGGCATTCCAGAAACAACCGCACTTTTGGAACAAAAATGGGACAAGATCTTCTACACAGGTCAAGTTCTTACCTGTGAAATCTTCATGCTTGAAATGTTTTTCCTGTGTAGTAATGCATTGATTGTTTTTCCTTGTTTGCTGGTTCTTGTACTGAATTGTACATCGCTCTTCCATTCTGTATGACTATATGTTAGGCATGTAGTAATATAAGGATTCTAAAGAATATTCCTGTGTAATTGCAGGTAATGGAAATATAGGCCGCATAGTGATGGCAGCAGCTGCAAAGCATCTAACCCCAGTGGCTCTGGAGCTCGGTGGAAAATGCCCTGTTATTGTTGATTCTAAAAACTCGACCTGCGGGGGGGAAGAATCCCCCCGGGCATTGCTTAAGAAGAAGGTCTTCTCACGCAGACCGAGAAAACCCCCGAACCCCTGCTCCACCCTTACACAGCGGCACCATCGCCCGACGTTATTGTTGATTCTGATGTTGATCTTCATGTAAGCCATCTCCTCATAAATTGTCAGACCCTTTTGGAAAAATCTTGTTTTTTGGTTTTTCGTAATGTATTTTTTCCTTCAAGATTGCTGTTAAGAGGATTGCTGTTGGCAAATGGGGCTGTAACAATGGCCAAGCATGCATGGCTCCGGATTACATTATAACTACGAAATCATTTGCTCCAGAGCTGGTACATGCAACCATAAGCATTACCGCTAAATTTTTTTGTGCGAACTAAACTCTTATTTTGCTTACCTATGAAACTTTCTACAGGTGGACTCTTTGAAAAGAGTTTTGGAGAGGTTCTATGGGAAGGATCCTTTGCAATCCGCAGACTTGTCTCAGACAGAATTCTAATCATTTCCACAGATTGACAGATTTGATGGAAGACAAGAAAGTTTCTGACAAGATTGTGTATGGTGGCCAGATAGATGAGAAGCAATTGTGAGAATATATAATGTCAACTTTGCACTCACTATTGGGTTAGTGAAAGGAGTGTGATTGATTTTTAACATTTGTTTCTTGCATCGCAGAAAAATAGCTCCTACGGTGTTGGTAGATGTTCCTCTTGATTCAGCACTCATGACGGGGGAGATATTTGGCCCCTACCTTCCTATCGTAACCGTTAGGAAGTAAACATAGCTTATCCTGTACCTGTACCATACTTCACTTCAGTTATGGCAATTGTAGCTTATATAATTCTAAGGCATGTTCTTAAGTTAATTAATGATACTATGACATTGCCCCCACATACTTAATTTCTCTTCAATATGTGCCACTGTTTGACATATGGACAAACCGACAAACTGAAAAACTCGATCTTTTCTAAAGAATGTATGGCTTCTGAAGGTTTCGATATGCACTTAACAAGAGAAATAACCAGTATTTCTGTGTTGAATGATTCATTTGAAAATTTATCTGGCAGTAACAACAAAAAAATTGTTTGCTTGTGGACAGGTTGGCTTGGTTTCTGATGATTTATTGGTTGATTTGCTTGATTTGGCACTCTCTGCCGACACCGTGAACACAAGTGAAAACTTTACGAGATATTACCGAAACAGTGTTGAGCCTTTGGCTTTGATGTCTCAACTTGCCACAATAATCACTGACATCCTTGCTGGCACCTACACATTCACACAAGAAGAAGTTCGAAGAAAATTCTTCAGACGGCCAACATGTAAGCAACATTACCCACTTTCGTTTTTCCCTTCGAAGGAATTTTTTTGAGACGCCCTTTAAAGGAATTTATAGTAGGGGATGATTTGTACCTGAGCCATCTATTGTAGCAAAATTGTACTCACATTTTCTTTAATAAAAGGGTTGTTCAAGCCTTTTTTGGGGTACAAATCTTCCTATTAGTGCTGCTTATTTTATTTACAACCTTCCTTTATAGAAAGAATACAGTATTAGTGTTGGACTGCTTTTGTGAATACCTAGCATTTCCTTTCTTAGTAGTTAGTTTTCATCATCGTAAATATCCCGCTTCCACACAACGTTAACATTTTGATATAATAATGACAGATCAAAGGATGATATGGAAAAACTACGCCAGCCTTGAAGACGCTCTCAAGCCGAGAAACAGCTTGAGGGTATCTAATGACAAGATGGCTCGCTTACACTGCTCTCGTCACTTGCTCTCGATAAACAGATATACCGCCAAGTTCATCCACAAGCACAAGTTTTAACAGTGGTCCGCCTACCGCCCCGAGGAGACATACCAAGGAACTCGCTATAGATCATAATGAGATATATGCTGGTCCCCATGGTTTACCAAGAGCATCCGACTGTGGGAATCAGCAGATGTAAATGCAAATCGGGAGTTGGTTCCGCAACAACATGGCAAGCACTTACCATGGTGGAAGGAGACCCGGGATCATACACCGCACAGCCATGTATTATCAACGGGTGCTACCAAAGTGAATGAAGGATCTAAGTATAGCAAACCGACAATGAGATGATTTGGCAGGTTGTACTAGAGAATGTTCAGTCAGATTCATTGAGAAAATGTCTGGCAAAGAGGGAAAACTGATTTGCCATCAGCCTAGGCACAGTGCAAGATTCCACCCATTTCTGTTTGTATTGTTGTTATATCATGCCAAAATTTCCATTGCAGAATATTCCCAAGGACAAATTATTATTATTGCAAGGAATGGAATAGATAAATATACTTAAACCAGCTGAGTGTGAAAGCGTAGGTAGTACTGTATAAATAGGATCATCAAACAATAGGATAGAAGTGCCTTGCTTTTATATGTTAGCATTGGGTGTTCTTGAATACAGTGGACTTTGTTGATCCTGGTTATGATTCTGGTTACAAATTTTATCTTGTTTTGTATTTTATCGTAGCGTTAGCATAGACACACTACTAGTATTATAAAAAGAACGAGGAGCGTCAGATCCCGTGCAAGTATGAGTATGTGGTTGTTCCAGTAACAAAATATGGATAGGTCCAGTAGTCACGGCCCACAACAGAAGATCTACCTACGGCACGAGCGCCGTTTATAAATAAACCCCCTAAACCCCTCGAATTTCCCCGTGTCCTCTCCGCCGCTCCACGCTCCAAGGGTAAGCGCCTCTCCACCGCTCCCTCGCGCTATATTACCCCTGCGCGCGTCCGTTTCTAGGACCGCCTTGGTGCGGTGAGTCGTTTACTCCGGCCAAATTCGTGTTCTTGGATCGTCGGCCTGGCTGCTCGGGTCTGCGTCCTCCGGATGCATGCCCACTGCGTTTCCCTTGTTGGGATTGGAGCGTTGTGGTGTGGTGTGGGATACTTGATTAGTGCTCTTAGTTCGGGTACGATTGGTTTCTTGGGCTGTTCTTGTTGTTAGGATCATTGGATTACGTTCGGTATGATGATGTTGTTGTGGTGTCGATAGTATCCATTTCGTTGTTGTGGGAGGGGGTGGTTTGATCTAGGTTGGTGTTTGGATGCGATTTGGAGTGGAATAGCTGCTCAGATCCGAGCTTTTGGTTGCCCCAAAAAAATTGCGTTGTTAGACCTGACTGATACGAATGGTTTGGTCCCTGGTGTCTGCTTGATGTCTCTGGCATTAGATCTGTTTTTACGTTTGGCATATTTAATGATGATTATGCGTATAGGATCTCAGATGCTATTTAGTTGGGTTTAAAATTGGTTGTGTTTGTGTACGGAATACTAGTTACAAATTGATGAATTAGTTTCATATTGTTCGAATTATTTCATATGACATGTTTGATGTAGGCAATTACGTTTTAGCCGTAAATTTTATGTTTATTCTATTATTGTCCTACTCGTTAGACATTTTGATTTGAGCTATCCGTTGTTCAAAATGTTATTTGTAGTATGATGCTCACATGTCTGAGAGGGACCGTACTTCCCTTCCGACCAGTTTTAGCTCTCCTGTACCCACACCCTGGGAAGGGTAGGTTGGATCCTAAATGGAGGGCTTTAGTGCATATAACCTGCCTCCGTGGTATGGTTAAGAGTTTCCAGTTTAAAGAAGCATCCTTGCTTAGCCAAAGGTATTTCTTCATACCGAAGCCTAATCTTACAGGAGGGACCCATGCAGTAGGAATAGAGTATTGCATAAAAGAAAATAAAGAAGTTGGGTTACTGGTTTTGTGAAATATATCGGGATAGTTCTGGGCTATTTGGCAGCTAAGTTAGGAGACAAATATTTAGTATCTGTGCAAAATATATTGGGAAGCTTCTTAATGTTGTAATCTAATTGATAATTTTGTCTCTGTTCCTGTGAATCAAACTGATTTTAATTCTTTTTCATTGGTACAGAACGATGGCGTCCCACGTTGTTGGATACCCTCGCATGGGCCCCAAGAGGGAGCTCAAGTTTGCCTTGGAGTCTTTCTGGGATGGGAAGAGCAGCGCTGAGGAGTTGGAGAAGGTCGCCACCGACCTCAGGGCTAGCATCTGGAAGCAAATGTCAGAGGCTGGAATTAAGTACATTCCCAGCAACACCTTCTCGTACTATGACCAGGTCCTTGACACTACAGCCATGCTTGGCGCTGTCCCGGAACGTTACTCTTGGACTGGTGGTGAGATTGGTTTCAGCACCTACTTCTCAATGGCCAGGGGAAATGCCAGTGTCCCTGCTATGGAGATGACTAAGTGGTTTGACACCAACTAGTAAGTCAATTTGCATCTCTTGAATGCTTATCAGTTATCAGAGGCTTTTTTTTTTGTATTGGTCGAACGTTTTTGCTTACTGGTGTTATTACTTTTTTCAGCCACTTCATTGTCCCTGAACTGGGCCCAACCACCAAGTTCTCCTACGCTTCACACAAGGCTGTCTCTGAATACAAGGAGGCAAAGGCGGTATGTTGCTACAAACACTGCATTGTCTCAGCTGTCTGTAGTTCAATTTATTTCTCTCTTTTTCGTAGTAGTTTGTGCTCCTATATGATTTAGTAGTAGAAAAAAATTGTTCTGACCCATCTTATTAATGTGCTATCTATCTGAATATGATATTGTTAGTTTAGCATGTCTCCCTTTGTTAATTAAATTACAAGGCCTCCTTTATTGGCTTGATGTTCTTGGGTTAGCAAAGAGCCTTTAATGCACACATTTGGAACCAGTGTATCATTATCTATTGGTTGACTGTGCTTAATGGAAAATTGCAAGTGAATGCTAACTAGCTGATTTTGAGAGCCATATTTGAAATTGAAAATGGAATTTGTTTCTGGAATAAACACATTTTGTTATCATGTGGAGAATGATGCATTACCATTTGCATTCTAACCATCTATCAAACTTCAGTAGTTCAGTTCTTTTTCCTTGTTTTCTGAAACCACCTTTGCAATAATATTGTGAGTTTTCAATGGAATAGATTATGACGAGTCTATTTGATGTCATCAGTTGGGATGTTTTGGTGCTGCCTTGAATGTACCCCACCTGAAACTATTCTGTTATTCCATGCTGCATAACGGTAGTGATACACTAGGACCCCTCTGTTCTCTGTTCTGTGTTGGTGATGTTCACCCTGAAAAGGAAGTGCCATGATATTTTCTTTTATGAAAATGAGGACTGTCTGCTTATGTGTTGTCGCCTCTCATGCAGCTTGGCGTTGATACTGTTCCGGTGCTTATTGGACCAGTTTCGTACTTACTGCTTTCTAAGCCTGCCAAGGGTGTGGACAAATCATTCTCACTTCTTTCACTTCTTGGTAGCATTCTGCCCATCTACAAGTAAGCATCTATTCAAGCAGCCAGCTATTTTTTTTTTCTTACCTTCAATCCTCAGTTGATAATGTCATATGTTATAAATTGCAGGGAAGTTGTTGCTGAGCTGAAGGTAGCTGGTGCTTCATGGATTCAGTTTGATGAGCCCACCCTTGTTTTGGACCTTGATGCTCACCAACTGACCGCATTCTCTTCGGCATATGCTGAGCTTGAGTCAGCACTCTCTGGATTGAATGTGCTTATTGAGACATACTTTGCTGATGTTCCTGCGGAATCCTACAAGTATGTTTTCTAGTGCTAATGCATCCTCTTCACCTTTGTTTTCTTTTCAAATTCTTTTGTTGAGAAAACAAAACACTCATTCTTTTGCAAACACAGGACTCTCACATCCTTGAGTGGTGTGAATTCCTATGGTTTTGATCTTGTCCGTGGAACTAAGACACTTGATCTTGTCAAGAGTGCTGGTTTCCCATCTGGAAAGTACCTCTTTGCTGGTGTTGTAGATGGACGGAACATTTGGGCTGATGATCTTGCTGCATCTCTCAGCACTCTTCAGTCTCTTGAGGCTGTTGTTGGCAAGGGTAAGCATTATAGCATATAATTGTTATTATTCTGTTTTCCATTCTTGTTGCATTCTGTTTTAATAATTATGAATACTTTCAGACAAGCTTGTGGTGTCCACCTCCTGCTCGCTGATGCATACTGCTGTTGATCTTGTAAACGAGACTAAGCTCGATAGTGAGATTAAGTCATGGCTTGCATTTGCTGCCCAGAAGGTGGTTGAGGTGAATGCCCTTGCCAAGGCTTTGGTGGGTCAAAAGGACGAGGTATGATATTCAGTTTTACCCTTTCCTTCTCCTGATACCTTTTTTTAACTATAGCTGGGTGCTTCTTTGGACCTCTAGTTACGACTAAGGATCTGTTGTTTTTGGTTGAAGACTATGTCTTTTGGCTGCGACTTGTGACTTTTGGACTGTTCGTGCGAGAGATTACAAAGTAATAGAAACTCACGTTCGGTTTTTGCCAATATAAATGAAGTCGGTACAATATGTACTACAATTAACTAGTAGATCTTATCTGGAAAAGATACTCCATTTAAAAGCTAGTTACTGTAGAAAAGCCAAAAAACAGCTTTTAGAATCTGAAAAGAAGAGGCCCTAAATTAACTTTGCTGACTTGTTAATATTGAACATTGTCAACTACAGGCTTACTTTGCAGCCAATGCTGCTGCTCAGGCCTCAAGGAGGTCATCACCTAGAGTGACAAATGAGGAAGTCCAGAAGGCTGTAAGTGCATTGAGCTTCATTCATATAGACAGACGTTAACAGTTGACACATTCCATTTCTTAACCGGAAGTGCATTTCTTACAGGCGGCTGCTTTGAAGGGCTCTGACCATCGCCGTGCTACAAATGTTTCTGCTAGATTGGACGCTCAGCAGAAGAAGCTCAACCTTCCTGTCCTTCCCACAACCACAACTGGTTCATTCCCCCAGACTATGGACCTCAGGAGGGTCCGCCGTGAGTACAAGGCGAAGAAGTGAATGTCTCCACAGATACTTTTCTTGTAATATTTATCTGCATTTCTTATTGAAAATTTATGTTGGCGCAGGATCTCTGAGGAGGAGTACGTCAGTGCCATCAAGGAAGAAATTAGCAAGGTTGTCAAGATCCAAGAGGAGCTTGACATTGATGTGCTTGTGCATGGTGAGCCTGAGGTGAGCATTACTGAATTAATACTGTTTATTGTAGACTCATCTATGTTCTGTCAGAGGTTATGAAAAACATGAAGCTATGTTTGTCTACGGATCATTGAAACAGATATATGTTTTAGCATATTAATATTTTTGTTTTCTGCAGATGAAATGTTTACTAATTTTTGTAACATAATTTCTCTGTATTTTCAGAGAAATGACATGGTTGAGTACTTCGGCGAGCAGTTATCTGGTTTTGCGTTTACTGCCAACGGATGGGTGCAATCTTATGGATCACGTTGTGTGAAGCCACCCATTATCTATGGTGATGTCAGCCGCCCCAACCCCATGACAGTCTTCTGGTCCAAGATGGCCCAGAGCATGACCTCTCGCCCAATGAAGGGAATGTTGACTGGTCCTGTCACAATCCTCAACTGGTCTTTTGTCAGGAACGACCAGCCAAGGTTGTTATTGCTCTCTAGCTGCTTAAATATGCTTGCTTAGTTCCAAACACCATTTTGCTCCGTCATGTGGAGGTGTTTTAACTACTTATTGGTGTACAGGTTCGAGACATGCTACCAGATTGCTCTTGCAATTAAAAAGGAGGTTGAGGATCTGGAAGCTGGTGGTATTCAGGTTCGTATCTTCTGCTTTCTTTTTCTAGTTCTTGATTCATCATACGTCCTTGTGCAAGTGCAACAATATGTTTTTGGTTCTTTGCAGGTGATCCAGATCGATGAGGCCGCTCTAAGAGAGGGTCTGCCGCTGCGCAAGTCAGAGCATGCTTTCTACTTGAACTGGGCCGTCCACTCATTCAGAATCACCAACTGCGGAGTCCAGGACACCACTCAGGTAATCTTCTTGAAATGTTATGAGATATCCGGAAATCTTTCTTAGCATCGCTCCAGATGGATCTCATTTTTTCTTTTCTTGGGCAGATCCACACTCACATGTGCTACTCCAACTTCAACGATATCATCCACTCCATCATCGACATGGATGCTGATGTGATCACCATTGAGAACTCCCGGTCTGATGAGAAGCTCCTGTCCGTCTTCCGCGAGGGTGTGAAGTACGGTGCTGGCATCGGCCCTGGTGTCTATGACATCCACTCTCCCAGGATCCCCTCCACCGAGGAGATTGCCGACCGCATCAACAAGATGCTCGCCGTGCTTGACACTAACATCCTTTGGGTGAACCCCGACTGCGGTCTCAAGACCCGCAAGTACACCGAGGTGAAGCCTGCCCTAACCAACGTGGTTTCCGCGGCCAAGCTCATCCGCACCCAGCTTGCCTGCGCAAAACGAGCGTCTGATTGATACTACTCCTTTGTTTGTCGAAAGTTGAAACACAGAGCCAACAGAGCCATTTGTTTTGAATAATTCGGGTCTTATGTGCCCCTGGTCTTCGGTTAGGTTAGCCTTGGTATACATACACTGTTATCTGTATTCTATGTTTGGTGGGTTTTTTTGAGGCTGTTGTGTGGGGCATGGTGGTTATGGTTATAAACAGAATTGAAATACGCAGTCCTTGATCTGCATTTAGCACTGTCCACATTGTTAATGCTTCAGATTGGAGTGTCTTCTTAATACCTGAATGCAGAGACAGCTTATATGCTACTAGTATTGTGCCCGTGCTAACGCTACAGTAAATTACAAAACAAGATAAAATTTGTAAAAAATAAAACGAACAATCAGATTCATTAAGATTCACGTCTCATATATTGTATAACCAAATATTTTTGTCACATAATGCTACAAGCCTACAAAAGCCATGTCCAAAGCAGCTAAACAGGTTGCAAAATAAGTGACCAGAAAGTGAAGAAAGTGAAGGCTTAATATGAGCGGAATTATATAATCCCCAACCAATGAAAATACGACTTGTTTGGGACATTGTTCCACCAAAACATCCAATTTTGTTGTTTCTCATCAGCATACCTTATCGTCAATGGTCATAGAAGATTCAAATAGTGTCAATTTCATAATGAATCATATAACGAAAATCTTAGGGCACATTGCCAGCTATGGTATGCACAGCTAGTATTTATCAATTATCATCCTATACAGAATGTGGAATGCACAAATCTAGTATCAAGACAGACAGAGAAAAGAAACTCACAATCAGTTGAAGTGACGTGCAGAACACAGCCACGCAAGCGCAGATGAATCCCTTGGCATTGACCTCCACATCCGTGACCGTGCAAATCCCAACACCAGCCGCCACGACCACCACCGCCGATATAACCTTGGTGCTGTAGTGCTTGCTGTTCAGTACCCATTCCATCAAACAAACAACCGGAATCATGCTCAATTTGGAGATCTACAAATTTGCAGAGTTTTCGCACAATTCAGCTACACAACCAGACCATACACTCATGGCCAATAGCTGGCGTAGACATAAGAAAGTGGAAATTGGATAAAATGAATAGATACTCCCTGCATCACTTACAAAAGACCATGTCTTGTTCAGTTTAGCTACTGGACAAATGGAGGCGGGGAGGGCAACAATGAAATAACATAGCAAAAATCACATGAGCATATATCACAATAACAGAAAGGGGACAATATCATCTCAGTGCACCAAGATTCATCACTGTGCAAAAGTCCATAATTCGCCAATGAATGCCCACTTTTCAAGAACCACCGACTTCCCCGATCGGGCAACATAACGAGTCCCCGGAACTTCCCCGATTCTTGCATTTGTAGGGTGCGCTAAATCGCCGACGTTTATCTCTCGCAGATAAACATATGTAGTCAAGAGAAGGTCTGCAAGAACTCGGTGATGTCAAGCGACCTCGATTGGCTCTCGCTCGATTTCATCACATGTTCCAAGTTGATAAATCTTTACTGGCTTCCCCAGTCTTGACTTATCCTCCATTCTGGCAATTTCTAATGCCCTTGTACAGACAGGAAAGCTCATAGTAGGGTACTTAATATCGGTGGTATGTCTCAATCTCCTCAGCACTTTCCTGAGTCTCAGCAATCTAAAAGGAGGCAGAATTATCATAAGAACATAGTTTATCACCCACAAGGATCTCAATCCAATGAAGAGATCTTACCTTAAACTAGTAGTGTGCCCGTGCTAACGCTACGGTAAAATACAAAACAAGATAAAATTTGTTAAAAATAAAACGAATAATCAGATTCATTAAGATTCACGTCTCATATATTGTATAACCAAATATTTTTGTCACATAATGAATGTCACATAACGACTAATCCTTTGAGGAGGCGACAACATCATTGGACTCACCCACCGACGACTTTCTCCATCCCCACATTGTTTAAACTTGAGGCTACAAAGAAAACAAACATTTTTGTCACATAAAGAAATATGAAACACAGTAAGGAAATATGTGTTTGTGGACTATTTACTTACCACATCACCATGTTAGGACGTCTTTATACACAATATTTTTGGTGCTCTTCCCTGAGGTATCTACTTCTTTCTTTGGTTTGGCCAAAATTCTTGTCGTTTGTCTTGATACACCCCTTGATAGCGCGACATAAAGCTGTCCATGTGAAAAAACAGGCTCTGGAAGGTAGATGCCAACATTTGGGATGGTTTGACCCTGCGCTTTGTTTATGGTCATTGCAAAACTCAGGCGGATCGGGAATTGTTTCCGCTTGAACTTGAAAGGAAGTGAGATATCGTCGGACGGAGCCATAGGGATTCTAGGAATGAACACCCTCTTGCCTGCATGGTGGCCACCAACTATTTCTGCATCAATTGCATTGTTTTGGAATGCTCTAACCATGAGTCTTGTTCCATTGCACAATCCGTGGTTAGGATCTAGATTGCGGAGAAGGATCACAGGGCAGTGGATTTTCACTTTGAGCTCATGTGGAGGCAGACCATTTGGAGTGATGGAGTTTAGGAAGTCAATAGGGTAGTTATTTCTTGAATCGTCATCGACAGAGTCGGCTATGAAAACCTTTTCCTCACTCGAAACTTGTCAATCATCTTTGCATTTAGTGATCTACATGTGCATTTTTGCGTAAAGAATGGCACGTGTGCTCATATAAGCCGTTGATCTTGCATTTTCTCAAGTGATGGAAAGATTTCTGAATGAGTTTGTTTATGAATCTTCGTCGTCTGTATATCCAATTACAATATCATCCGTAGGCGTACATAGTCATCTCCAATCATCTCTTCGTGCCATTTCCAATTCGAGTAGGTAATCTGAAAACCATGGGTCGATTGAGCTCTCATGTTACGTGACAATCGATCTTCCTTATATTGTCCCATAAATATGATCTCTGCAGCGAGCATCCGTTACTGTGCTCTTGTCCCACGTGTTACCACAGAAGCACCGCCTAAAATCTCCACCAAATACCACAACCTTTCCCCAAATGGCAAAGAACAATCCATAATATCTGTAGGGACCTATCAAGACACTCAACGACTTGACGCTTTGTCATTGCAACCTCGTCCCAAATAAGCAAAGATGCCGTGACGCAGAACTCAATGTGCCACTTTGCTTTGTGAAGTTGCATGTGCTATTGTCAACAAGCTTAATTGGAATTTTGAACCTTGAGTGTCTGTGCGTCCTCCGTGCAATATTGACGCCGCAATACCGAAGTTGCCGTTGCAATTGCTATTAATCCCTTTGAGCGGACTCTAGCAAGAAGTGCCTTGTATAGGAATGTCTTTCCTGCTCCTCCCGACCATCCACGAAAAACACTGCTCTTCTTATTCATGACATGATGTATGATTTCATCAAATCCCGCACGCTCCTTGTTAAGGGATTTATATATATCCAAATGTTCTTGGTCGACACCCACGTAAAGTTCCTCCTAACCTCTCTCATTATGTCGTTGTTAAATTCATCTGCATGATACAAAGCAAGACAATACCGGGAATATTTAATACACAGGAATAATTATAGAATAATATATTTGATACCATGTAGTTTATCAAAAAAAATTGTAATTTTCATGTAATAACATATGCATGTGTGTCCATTCGCTTGAGTTTTATTGGGTGGGGGAGGGATTACCTGTATCATGTACCTCAGGAAAATCATAATTTCTGATATCCTTCCCCATTGACTGAATTAAATCTCGAATGTCTCTAAGCACCATTTGTTCTACTATCGCAGTGTTAGGATTGTCTCGCTGTAATCTTCTGACAATGATGCCTTGTGTTTATCCCACAAACCACGAATATTGGTGGCCTCACAAAATACAAGAATAGTCGCAAATAACCGCCGCAAAGCATAAGGCATCCGAAAAGTTGTTGCCTCACTCAAGCAATCATCTAGCGCCTCGTCCCTTTCTATGAGTCCTCTCTTCTCGCATGCTTCCCCGAAAGTAGAGTAAGTGATACCGCCATCGTTTTAGATCATCATAAGAGGTCGCACCTCTTACATGATTTAGAAGCACCCTCAAGAAATATCTCTCACCTTCACAGGTTAGCATACACAATCCGCCCAATCTGTCCTTTTTCTTTCTTCTTTGCCACAACTTGCTACCACCGATCCACCAGTAGTGTTCGGAAGTTCTCTGCACAAAATATTCCTTGCATAAGTTTCCACTGATTCAAACTGAAGTATTCGTGAGTGTTGTCATAGTTGCAGATGGCTCATTAACAACATCTTCTAGATTTTTAGTCTCATCGACAATAATGATTGCATGTTAGGTAGATGACACCGAGCTGCAAGACAAATGGATACACACCAAAAAGATGGAATCCAAAGATCCTATGTACCGCTTCTGGTGGTGATATGTATCGAGCATCCCTGTACTGACGTATTTCATTGATAACTCCAGAGGGGTCGACTGAGAATGAGGCACAGTCATGGCCTTTGTACACATATTTGAACAGTACTTAATAGCTTTGATGTCGAGCAGCTTCAACGTTGATGTGACAAATTATACCTCATCAATAGCCCAGATTATACGGAACAACCCACCTATTGTCCAATTCAGCCCTTCTTATTTTCACATGTTTTCCATCATCCCTCCTTCTATACAAAGGATATGAATCACTACCTTGTTGTGTTGCTGCACAAAATTCTCGAGGATAGCGAAAGCGACACTCTCCATCTACCATACAAGCACACTTTGGATTCAAGACTCCACATGGTCCATGCAAAGATATGCTTGATGACCGGATCATGCAACACAGGTACTTGTCCTTGTCTGGTATCTCTGCAGATATGAATTTATCATATCCATCTGGGCTTGTTAACTTACTACCTGATTTCATGATCAAGAGGATGTGCTCGTGTGGAAGTCCTCTCTTTTGGAACTCAGGAACATGCACATATGCTGCAACCTCTCCAAAATATTTTTCTTGATCAATAAATCTTTCATCGAACGTAACTTGGCTCAGAAACCCTTGAAACAAGGTCCGGCCTATCTTGTGGTTTTTGCCTGTGTTCAAGATGCTCTGTAATCTCTTCCCAATATGGATTGCAAGTCATGGTGATGAAGTAATCTGTTTACCAAAACGCTGTACAATAGCCATTGCATTGAGAAATCTTTGCATCATGTCACGATCACCACCGTGGAAGGTACGGGCAGCACTATTCTCTTGCCAACTTCAAGCTCTTGTCTCACCAAAGAAATTACATCAACCAAACCCTATATTCAGTAGATAGTATAAGATGGATGGCTCATGAGTGTCAAAATTATTATGCATGAAACATTGGCAAGTAATAAATTGTGAAAATACATTCACCGATATAGCTCAAAGACGTATTAGTTTCGTTATCGTGGTTAGAATACCAATCAAGCCTCATAGACTCAATCTTGATATACATGTCAATGACCCATTGTTGGAAAAGCCTCCTCCGAACAACAAGATGTTAAAAGCCCTTCTAACTTGCATCAAGAAACAATAGTATTCCCTTGTCTGTCACATATCCGCGATTGGTTCTCTTCTACCGTGCTATCTAATAAATCGCCTTGTTGTATGTCAAGATCGTTTTCACCATGATCTGTGTCAAAGGGAAAGTATTTAGTATATAATACACATGCATTAGATCAAATAAGATGCCGTACAAATGGTGTTAATGTAGGTACTTGTTGTTGGATCCATAGTAGTGGTTGTTTCCTAGCAGCACCTCGGCATGTTGCTCTCCATGATCCGCCCGTAGGAAAACTATTTAGTATGTAAACCAACATTAAATTAAATGTGAAAAAATAGAGTTTCGGTAGGTACCTGTTGATCCCGTACAAGTGCCTGCCCCCATGCCGGACAAATTATTACAGGAAGAGGAAGGAGTACCATGAAAGGTAGAATCATCATTGTACGACATAAACTTATTCTAGCCAGTTTCCCCCTAGGGAAAAACAATGGATATGCCAATGGATCATAACATCCATGATAAGCTCTAATATAGCGTGGGCGATCCCCTCTGGCATACACAAGCACACTCCTATCAAAACTTCTTTGTGGATCATTGCCTTTTGACCAGATTGCTGCAACCTGTGAGGCCGTTGGAGCATTGTACCTATTTTTTATAAGAAATAAGAAATAATAATCATTTGGTTAACACAGTCATATTAAAGAATGCGTGTATTAATAACAAAATTATATAAGTAGTAAATACATAAGCATGTTATCAAGACAAAAATAAATTGCTCACCTTCACGGTCAGCGTGACATTAGTATTGAGCTCAATTACGTAGTCATCAAGATTGGGAATAGCTCCAACTCTATTGAATGTCCGTCCGTATGGGTTACCTTCTAGTATTCTTAAAACATTTCTTATAAGGTTGATATCAAGGTCGAGATCTTCGCACTCGTGGGATAATGTATCATCTTTCGTATCATAAAAGTAGAGCCGCAAGTGACGAGGGCCTTTACAACCTGGCACCGATGGTCAGACGATGGTACATGGCACCATGCACACGGAATGTATATATACCAAAGAGCACTGCGGTGGCATATCGTCGATCCAAGTGACTCCAAGGGTTGTAAAGGAGAAATGAGAGTTGAAGTAGCGTATATGTTGTCTAAAATATTTTGCATCATTATCAACTCGACTTGTGAACATGCCTTTTCAATTCAAAGAGAACATCCGAATATGCACCTTTATCTTTCCTTTCCGCAATGTAACCTGTGAGGCTCATATTCAAATCGTATGGCTCCACAATACATGCAATGTGGACTTTTCTCAAAACATGGTGTCTCTCTCGCAAGTCTCGTAAACATAGTCATAAGGATCATCGTGTCATTCGGTCAACACCATTGGGATGTACACGATATGACTCGAATGCATCATCTGTGATGTAAAAAGGGATGGTTATCACTACATGTTAATTTTTAGTCATGATAATATAATGACTCAAACTATAACTTCTAGTTACCTTCTCCAAGGAATTGCCTTGTTTCATCATCATTATGATCTCGCAATGTCCAAGATTTGTGGTGCCTCAAGATGATCTGTTGCAAGAGGTTATATATAACAAATCAGAAAACTATTAAGTCACCATGGTTGGTTCGTAAACATTCAAATTATCGCCAATAACCCACCTTCTTCATCATCGCCAGTGGTCCGTAGGCTCAAAGGGACTGTCATATTCTATATCATTGGGCAAGATATGATACTACCCTCACCATGTAAGATCGCCTGTATTGAAGGTTAGCTCTTAGAATTAGTTAAAAATATGTACTGATACAAAGAGATGTTAACATATTATTCAAAAATATTGCAAACATGTTCACCGGGCTTGGATAATTATCTGCAGATCCATTCATCTTGTTGCAACTTGATTTTATCTTTTTGTAGTCTCGTATACTATGCAACAACCTCTCCTTCTTAGATTCTTCCATATTTATGTATAGTGCTCGATTCGTCAGGAGCCTGTTCTTATAGGTATCACAAGTGGATTTCCCACGTCTCTCATAATTATCATTTCTATGTAGCCAATCCATGGTTTCATCCGGAAAAATATTTTCTTTGCCAACTATGGGTGATGCTTGGTTCAGAGTTGAACACCCTGATCCATACGTAGGTTGTTGGCCTACCGTGGGGGAAGCATCTGCGATATTTTGAAATTTAGACTCTGATATATAATATATAACATGTTAGCAAAGCAATATAGACTACTATTTACCTGCAGAGGCTTGTACGTTGCTACCTATTATTCCTGGAGGATTTAAAATCGTCGAGCACCGTGTACCATATGATGATAGGACGCAACCTAACGTGTAAACTCATAAATATGCAAATACTATACTTTTATAGATGGATATTTGAGCAGTGCAATCAATCAAGGATTACCAGAGTAGTTGAGTTTTGTTCACCTTTCGCCTTGCATAGTTTTCTCGTAGCTGCTTTTCTTCTTCTCTTTGCTCGTCTGCTTCTTCAGCCCTCTTCCTTGCACGGTATTCTCGTTGTTTTTCTGCTCTCTTCTCTTTGGTCATCTGTGATTATGTTATTTGATAGATCTCCAAATACGCGTCGGCCTCCTTTTGTCCGGTCCATTAGGACAAGTTATTGAGTTGTAGTATCGGCAATGTTCACTTATTCCTCTTCTTCTTCTGTCTGTAACACAAACAATACATATATACTGTGGGTAAGTGAAAAAACAAAAGTAGGCTAGACAGTGTAATGGTCCTTTACTAAACAATACCGACAACAAAACATCAAGCTATAATTTATTGAAACTAAAAGACAGCACAAAATCTAGCAACCTTCGACATAGGAAGAGAAAAATATACATGAAACAAGAAATAGAGGATATATCTTATCTTACTTTGCCAAAAAAGAAAAATATACATGAAACAAGAAATAGAGGATATATCTTATCTTACTTTGCCAAAATCCGATCCAATAGTTCACCACCCTCACATAGTCTGCAAAAAGTAAAAGAGAAGCAAGAGTTGGTACTGGAGCATAGCAATGATTATTGAAATCATATGACCACGTGTGCCCTTTTTTAGATAAAGTTTAGAAGAAAAAAGCCCCTAACTATCCATGAGTGTGATAAATCATGATATATATATATATATATATATATATATATATATATATATACACACACTATAAGAAGTACATCTAGTTCACAGTTTGACAAAATTTATAGTATATAACAATGCAAGGAAACTGTGAAATACAAAACAAGATAAAATTTGTAAAAAATAAAACGAACAATCAGATTCATCCATATTTATGTATAGTGCTCGATTCGTCATGAGCCTGTTTTTTATAGGTATCACAAGTGAATTTCTCATATCTCTCGTAATTATCATTTCTATGTAGCCAATCCGTTTGCAGTCTTCGGACTATAGACCGTCACGTATTGCCGGAAGCCACCGAGGATTCCAACTCTGCCTGTGGTACTCTCTTTGGCCTTCTTTCATATGTTTTCCCGCAATACGAGTCCACAACATGCTACATTTCGATCGGTTGCATCCAAAGCAACCCACCGAAAGGGTATCTACGCTTAGCTTATATAGAAGCAATGCACGGAAAAAATATCTATATATTGGGAAAAGGTTACTCCATGAGAAAATTCTGCGGTTTACTGCGATATTGAGGTGCTTTTTCCAGTAAGAATGTAGAGGCTATTGGTTTTGTAGCTAGTTCAGATAAAGCTGACGCGGATAAACAAGAACCTGATTCCAAAGATCGGATGATGCTACACAAGATTTGCCCAATCTTTTGAAAGGCGATCGATGCTGATTTTCTACCTTTCCTGCATGAAGAATCCAAGTGACGAGTACCGAAAGAATTAGTAATACCGCAAAATACATGGAGTTAGTTCAGAAATGCACCGGGTTGAGCTGCTTCACCTAAATTACTCAAAGTGTGAAATGACATCCGAGAAGAATTGGTTTCGCCTTGCTGAATGCTATCACGTATCACGATGGTGGATTCATCATACTTATCAAATACAACAGAAAACCATTGTGTATTTCATACCAATATTTAGCACATTGGCGCCGCAGCTCTCGCTGAAATTAACATCACATGTACAATTTACCATATTATACACAAGACACTACACCAAAAGCGTATAAGTGATATGTGGTCAAATTGACAACATCGAAAGGTTGCTCAACAACACTACAAGCACGAAATGTTATGAATCGAACAGAATTCATAATTTATAACTCAAACCTGCACTCAACATAAGAAAATCCACAAAGGGTATTTACATCCAACTTGCTCACATGCTACATGCTTTCATTTGCGGCTATTGCACTACCTAATTGTGTGCATCCTCGGTGACAAGATCATGATCTCAAGCGTAAACCGTGCCCAATACTCTAAAACTTGGCAGATTACCACCAGCAGATGCTTGCATTCTGTAAATGTTTACATCGAAGCGATATACACATCCCAAGAATATTAGGACAACAATCAAACGAACTGTTTGATCATTAGAACAAGGTAGCATAATTCCCCTTGGCCAAGGATATAAAAAATTAAGGCCATCCAATCTTTCTTGGAGATCAGCTGCATACTTTGGTCGATCAAACATCACAGCAATCCCCATCCCCCCAAGCCCTAAGCTCTGATACTCTGTCATGGCAGCAATCCCGGGAGGCACCTCCTTGACACCCATTATGTGAGAAGTCAAGCTTGCGCAGTCTCCCATCCCCCAAGCCCCGCAGGATCGCGCCAACCAAGTAATTACAAGACAGGTTCAAATACTCCAATCCCTTCAGAGATCGGCACTCACCAATGGGAGAGGAATCTCGCCAGATATCCGGTTGTTCGACAAATCTAGAACCTTTGATCAGCAGCGATCAAGCTCCGCCGTAGTGCCCTGAGAGCGGTTCCCCGAGCCGCAGCATGTAAGCCGGAAGCGCCGGCGAGCCCGGCAGTACTACACCGACAACCGATTATGCGACAAATCCAATACCGCAAGTAGGTCGTTCCCAATCCCGGGAATCTCCCTGACAGCTAGTTGTCCGCAAGAAACAGCCCTTGCAGTTCGATCGCGGTGATCCCCCGGGATCTCTCCGAGAAGCGTTGTGGGAGAGGTCGAGGAGGAGGAGGTCGATGCGCGGGTTCGGCGACTCATCGAGGTCGCCGACCCGGTCCAGACCGCCCGAGATGGTCTTGGACTGGATCTCTCGACGGGACATCGCTGTAATTGACCATGAAGGGGTCCTCGGCGTGGGCTTGCGGCCGCTGCCGCGCCGCCGCGCTTTCTCGGCCTTCTCCGCCTTCCCGGCGCCTTCTTGAGCCGCTTGCCGAGGGTGGCGGCGGAGAGATCGGACGCGAGCCTCTGCGGAGGCGGGTGAAGGCTCGACGACATCTAACCAAGCACTTTTTGGTGGGTGAAGAAATCTTATTATCACGGCAGATAGCACTTGAATCAAGACATAATAGCGTTACAATTGCTGGAGATTTTGGGGAAAAGTTTCATGATCCAAGAAAATCCTTTGAACCAAAGGGAGAGAAGGGCACCTTGGGGCGAGGAACAAGGTGACGGTCGCGCTAAAGGTGGGGTGAGGTAGCCCGGGAGGTTGCAATGATGCCGAGGTACACCGCTTGTTCTCCCTCGCCGCCACGATGGCCGTGTCGATCCGCTCGCGCGCTGTCGTCCAGATTGGTCACCACCGCTGAATCCACCAACAAGCAAATCAGCCAATCGTACCAAGAACCGCCCGATGGAACCCAAGAAATTAAAGACAGCCAAGAAGACGCAATGGGGCACGTGCACCGTGGCAAGTGACGGTTCGGAAACAATGGAGCTCCCGGAGAAGTCCGGAGGCCGATGGTATGGTGGAGGATGCGACGGTGGCCTCGCGAAGGCGCGGCGCGGCGGCACCTCCAGAACCCTAGATGGGTTTTGGGAGAGAGAGAGAACTCTTTAGGACTCAGCGGCGGCGCGGAGGAGCGGGGAGGAGGAGGCGGCGGCGCGGGTGGGGAGGGAGGAGGAGGCGGCGCGCGGGTTGGGAGGGAGGGGAGGAGGCGGCGCGGGGTGGGGAGGAGAAGGAGGAGGAAACGGCGCGCGGGGTGGGAGGGAGGGGAGGAGGCGGCGCGCGGGTTGGGAGGGAGGGGAGGAGGCGCGCGCGGGGTGGGGAGGAGGAGGAGGAGGCGGCGCGGCGCGGTGGGAGGGAGGAGGAGGAGGCGGCGCGCGCGGGTGGGGGGAGGCGGCGTGGGCGCGGGTGAAAGGGAAGGTCGGGCGCGCGGGGCGGGTGGGAGGGAGGGTCGGGCGCGTGCGGCGCGGCCGGGGCACGGGTGGGTACTGCTCAATGATGTGCATGAACCAAATGATTTTGACCTTAGGATCTTCAATGAGTAAGAGAATAAGGCTTAAGGAGAGATCCAAGCCATTCATTTGTATGGAGTTGGATTACTTTGGTACACAAATCTGGGTGGACTTAGATTAGGCATGACTGTGGGGATGGTTGAAGGGGTGGATTTAGTAAAGATAATTTTGGTGTATTATAGAGTAGGGTAGATGTAAGCGATTCATCTCGAAACCGAAGATTTTCTGTCGGAACAAAACCAGCCAAGAAAATGTTGATGCCCTCTCGGACATAAAATGGTAAAGTAACTACACCATAGGCCCCCGGCTTCCCATATAAGCAAAGATAAAATCGGACAAGTAATCTAAGACACTCAAGTCATGCTCCACAACAATTACATAGCTGAGAACAAATTAAAGAGGATTTGACATCAGATTCATTGAAGTTTCACCTCAGACATAATCACATAATGTATAAATATAACAAATTTCTGTTACCTATTGGGTCTAAGCAAGGAGCGAATAATTCGCGCAGCTTTAAGCCTCTCGCTTGACATCAAGATAACTTGATGGCTCATCAAACATGAAAATTTCTGCATTTTGCACAGCAACTACAGCAATCACAAATCTTTGGAGCTCGCCACTGCACAAATCTCCCACATTACGGTCAATAACTTTGTTCAATTCAAGGTCAACACAAAGCTCAGATTTCATATCCCTCTCATCCTTTGATCAAGCACTTGACCTACATTGTCTTGCACAGCTTTTGAATGTGGTCAACATACTCGGGCTTGATAATTGCCTGTATAACAAAATAATATATAGATGAATGTAGTCCACATTATGGTTATAAAGTACCACATAAAAGGCAGCTAATCCTAATATAATAAAAGCATGCAATCGAGAATGCTAGAAACGGTTAACTTCTTTTGAGAACCCAATAATACTGGACCACCAAGCTCCGTAAATTTAATAGCTATTAATAAAATGTATTCCATCCCTAAATAGATGTCATTTTAGAATGTGTGATCACATTTAACACTTTAACCACTGATAATCTCAGACTCTACTATGCACAAAAGTATTTAAATTTGTAGCATGGAGATCATATTAGTAGACTTGTCATCAAAAGTACTTCCAAATCATTATAATTTTTTATAATTTTTACTAAAATGTAATTAGAGAATAATGGTCATAGGTGAGATCGTGTCAATGTCTGAAAAACATATATTTGGGAACAAAGAGGGTAACTAATAATGCATTGTTTCAAGGTACCAACGGCCAAATATTAAGTCAATATAATAATGGCATGATGCTATGTGACATAAGTGTAAAAAGGGTCTGTGAGAATTAGTATTCAGTTTACCTTAGCACTTGTACATAAGAGCACCCTTCCCCATGACTAATCGAGTAAATGAAGGCTCCAGAATGTGCAATCAAGATGCATGAGTTAACCAACATTGTTATAAGATCTGATATCATGTTTCTGGTTGCAGCTGAAGGTAATTTCTTAGTGAGGAAGACCATGTGTGCAGAGAATGGGAAATTGGTCCTCGTCATTGTAGCCATGGGCATCTCAACAATTGAGCTTGCTTCAGTTCGCTCATCAGTGTCACATCAAATTTCGTATCTTCAGCAGACCGCACAATTGAACTGTTAAAAAGGCATCAATATTGAGTTTCATGCGCTAATTAGTTTAACCAAAAACTTACGTTGTTGAGAGAGGGTAGGCAATATACTCATATACTTCAACAAGCATTACAGCAGTTTTGCTTACAACCAACAGAAGCGGGAGCATTCTTTATTGTACTCGATCAGAATGTCTATCGTTTGCTGTGAAAGATTGGTGATATAAACACTTCAAAATTTTAACCTGGTACGCAGCCTGGTTGAGAGAATTGATGCAAATAAATTTACAGAACAGAAATTTGGAGGCGTAATGTACTGGACCAAGTCGAGAAGATTGGCCGCCAACAATTCCTTCCTTTCAAAATCATGTTGTGCCGGGGGCACAAGGGACAATAACCTATTCTTTCTATGTACATCATCCAATCCCAGGATATCTGTGCTAATGTTGCAGGTATAAATAGACCAAACAAAAGGCCCCAAGGAATTTTTTCACTGTACAATCCTCACAGCTTTCCTCTTCAACCAATGCTTTAGTGAGTTGATAGGGATCTTTATCAACCCCTGTGGTCTCCTAACAAAATAGTAGTGTGCCCGTGCTAACGCTACGGTAAAATACTTGGTATAAAAAATACATGTGGAAAAACGAAGCACAAATGAAATGGATACCTACTTTGCACCAATGCAGTCCATGGTACAAATAAATGGCTCATTGCCATCTCCAAGTCCAGCAATAACCGGCTGGCAGAAGTATGGCCCGAATCTGAAATTTTCATGCGGCACGAAAAGTTAGATAAACCTACTCCCTAATCCAATCATACAAAACGAAGAAACATGGTTTAGCATAGATAAACCATAGATCAATATTAGTATACAAAGGTTAATCACAGAGCTAATTAGTGCATACAAAGGTTAATTACGGTATGTAAATCATAGAAAGGCTAATTACCGCATAGCTAAAAAGCTTAAATGACTTATGCTTATCAACCAGAAATGTCGGTTTATATCTAACACAATTCCCAGATAATCACCTACTTCTACATATTACATAAATATGAAAGTAACTTCAAATATTAAAATACATGTACAGGTAATGTACCACCATATGGTAAACCATTGGTATATATGTCTTTCAGAACTGTATAGTATACAGCTATTATTCTATCAAGAATGAACTAATGAGCATCAGACTTTTCAACAGTATACGCACAAATATATCAATCCAAGGCTGAAGATAAAGATACTATTACCAGAATACCAGTCATAATCACAGAAAGTTACAGGGAGAACGTAACATCTAAATCACCATGTTCTGTTTACGGGATTACACCCGCACAATATCTTTTTACACAGTGACAGTACACTTGACAACAATATTCCCTGCCGATCAAGCCAGACTTTGCAACCAGAAACACAACGTATGAGCACAGCAATCGCAATCACAACACAATACTACATGCTTACCAAGAACTCGAACAAAGTCCACCAATTTATGTGCCGTCAAAGTTTTTGCTTGTCAGTTGTCACACAACCACTCTACAGTACGCAAATTACTATATTAGGTTCCCGTTTTGCTGCTACAATTTCCTTTGTAAGTCGTATTAATCAGTAAAATCAAACAACTAATATTCTTGAATTTCGATTAATACTCACCGTCAAAGTCGCCGATTGCCGGCGAACCAATCCGCCGGAAGCTTCTTCAGAAGTGGCGGGCCGCAGGGCGCGCGTGCAGACGGCGGGCTCTCCGGCGCAGCATCCGGCAACGTAGACCTCAAAGGCTGAGGTAAAGCCCGCAGCTCCAGCGGCAGGGATGCAATCGACTACCTAGGTGGGGAATCGGCCGATCGTGGCATCGCCGAAGAGAGCCGCGAGATCGGTGACCTCGAAGTCAGCGGCGGAGGGGAGAGCGCGCGCGCAATGGAGACGTAGGTGGACTCGCCGAGGCGGGTCGTGGCGGTCGAGGCGGAGCGGCAGGCGAGGGAGGCAGCGTCGCCGGCGGGATGGAGGCCAGCGCGGCGGGCAGCGCGGCGCCGCGTGAGAGACGCACATAGAAGAGACGGATCTCGGCGCGGGCCGGGTCCGGCGGCGCTGGTCCATGCGCGCGCGAGGTGGCGAGTGCCGAGGAAGCGAGCGTGGGATTAGCTTAGGGTTCCGCCATCGGAAGGCTTAAGTGGAGACGAATGGTTAATTAAGGAGGAGGCGCAGAGGAGGAGGCCGTCAGGCGCCGACGCGCAGATCGCGCGCAGCGTCGGAGGAGGAGGCAGGCGCGCGGGTGGGAGGGAGGGGAGGAGGCGACGGCAGCAGGGGTGGGGAGGAGGGGAGGAGGCGCGGGCGAGGGAGCGGGGAGGACGCGGCGCGCGGGTTGGGAGGAGGCGCGGCGAGAAGATTCGTGGGGTTGGAGGCGAGCCGCACGCGCTTAGGGAGGAGGGTGGGGCGCTGGGGCGTGGGTTCTGGGTTCAATGATGTGCATGATCTGGATGATTTTGATCTTAGGATCTTTAATGAGTAAGAGAAGAAGGCTTGAGGAGAGATCCAGACCATTCATTTGTATGAAGTTGGATTACTTTGGTACACAAATCTGGGTAGACTTAGATTAGGCATGACTGTGGGGGTGATTGAGGGGGTGAGTTTAGTAAAGAAAATTTTGGTGTATTATAGAGTAGGGTAGATAGGGTAGATGGTGTGTTGCACTGATACTCGTCAATGAGCTCTTGTGGTGCAAACCAGTCCCCAGTTGACAATTGTTATGCATGAGATACATTTACAGTTTTACACATACAACTTTAACGCATGCTTCAGAGTAACATTACATACAGGACACAGGCTCCAACACCTACCAATGCAAGGATGAGAACTAATCCAAGAGCATGCAGGGGCCTAATCTTCCTCCACCATCTCTTGCTCTTGCCCTCACCATCTTCTTTTTTGACAGCATTTGCATCGTCACCACCGTCGGTCCTGGGTACGTCTTGTGTGGCAATCTCCTCCTGTCTCTCTTCCTTCATCTCCTCCAGTTCCGTCTTCCTCTCTTCAATCCTGTCCTTCACTGCATCTTCTTGGGCGCTCCATGGGCTGCCAGTACTTGAGCCATCTGCACTGCCAGCTCCTTCTTTCTGCTCTCCGCGAGGCTGAGAGCCCCCAGGCTGCTGTTCTTTCTGCTTGTCCATGGAGGATGACGACGACGACGTGGCTCCCTTGGGCAGGATAACATAGAGCAGGGCGCTCTCCTTGTCCATTATGGCCTTGATGGCGCCGGCGTCGCAGCTCCTCGGAACCGGAAACACCTTGAGGAAGCGTGCCCATCGGGCGCCGTCGACCTGGCGCTCGCCGGTGACCTTCAGCTTCCTTCTGGTGTTGTAGAGCACCTTCAGCTCCTCCTTCCTGAACCCTGAAACAAACCAACTCAGAGGATGCAGGTCAGACTCTCCCAGTGCAACTCTGAATTTCACTGCAGTGAGTTATGAGACGCATTGCAGCAGCACTAGCACCTGACACATCGACGACGAGTGTGTCGGCGTCTTCCGTGCGTGTCCACTCGCACCGGGGGTCAGCGGCCGTGTACAAGCGGTGGCGCGGCGGCGGCGGCGGTGCCGCCGGAGCAGCTGCTGCCGGCATGATATGTACAATGCACGGTACTGTTCTGTTTCTTGGGCTCTTTCAGAAGAAGATTGATTAGGACAGAGCAATGGGGGTTATGGGGAGCATCATGGTAGATTACAACATATTTTGTTCTTAGCGGCAGATCGGTGTTACCTCCTGGATGAGTTACACGGTGATGGTTGTTGATAGACAACTCCTTTCTTTGCTTCTGCTGGTCTCAGATGTTTTGCTTTAGCCCCAAGATGTCTACACTACTACGTTGGAATACTATGCCGTAAGCAGGCAGTGCAAGCATGCAGAAACTTATTAATAGGAAGACCATTCTGGTAGTTCACCATGTATTATTTATATGTATAAGGTATACCTCCCGTGAACCAGACACTGGCATGCATTGCATACGGCCGCTCAAATTTAGTGTAAAAATACAATTGTGAAATTTAACTAATTCTTTTTTAACAATTGGTAGTCCAACTGGTTTGAAGCCGATGTTGTCTTTGTGGAGACTGGAAACTAGTATGTCTTGTGAATTGACATTTAGTTTAATTAGGGAGTGTTTATCCATCGCTCACATGATTTTTGGATGCAAATCAGCCGGATTTTCTGATCATCATATCTTCATCCAACCGTCCAGATCTATCCCCTTAATACAATATAAAATCTCAACCCAAGATGGTCACCACAACCTTAGCGTTGCCTCCTCCCTCCCTCACCCCACCGCCACCATACACATCACCGTCCAACTGTCTCGCTGGCATCACCCCCACTGTCGGTGAGGTCCCTCCCCCACCGTCGTCGCCTCCCGTCTCCTCCCTGTCACTGCCACCACCAGCCTGAGCCTCTATCTCCCCCAACATGTCCTTCTTCCTCGTCTTTGGTGGTTACTACCGTCGGATCTGCCGCCGCCCCGCCACCTTCTAATTGCTTGTTGTTCTCGTCACCCCCGCTGCCTTCACTGCCCACTGCCCTCCCGCAAGCTCGAGGCCAGCGGTGTCCCCCGCAGCCACCATTGTGCCTTCGTCGCTCCTCCCCTTTATAGATGGGCTCTAGTGAATCCAAACCCTTATCTGGTGAATTTCCACCCTAACTTGCCGCCACGGAGAAGATGACTTGAAGGTTAGAAATTCGAATGATTTGCTCAAAATATCATGCGTACGATATATAACAATTATGCTATTTTTATTAGGGTACCATTTCCTGATCAATGCGACAGCACGGGAGGGGAGCATTTTTTTGGGAAATCTGGACACTGTTGGACCTATGCACACCGAAATTCGGATTTGGCCCCGGCGAAGAAAATTCCGTTTTGGACCCGCTCAGAGCGCGTTTACGGTGGCTGCCACGCACTCGGCCGCGCGGTCGGAAAAAGAATCTCGCGGTCGGGAGCGGCAAACGCGCGGTCGGCGGAGTCGCGCGCCGGCGACGGCAGACGAGCGCCACCACACGGTCGGCGCCGAGGCGGGCGGACGCCAGCGCGCTGGCCGACGCGCGCTTCGGGCGGGCGGACCGGAGTCGTGGCGGCGAGGAGGACGATCGCGCGCCGGGCGCGTCGCGAGGCCGGTCGCGGCGGTGCCGTACCGCACGCACCGGGTACGTGGCAGCCATCGGTAAAATGCGCGCTCCGAACGGGTCCAAAAACGGAATTTTCTTCGCTCGGGGGCCAAATCCGGAATTTCAGCTGTGCATAGGGTCCAACAGTGTCCAGATATCTTTTTTTGGTGGCAAGGGAGAATGTTTGATTTTCTTGCCTAGTGATTGTCCACAAATATTTTGATAGCAAATGCATAAAAAAACACATGTGACTGTGTGTTAGAAAGATCGTTTGGTTTACATCGATAACACAAGGTTTAAGCACCTTTATCGAAAAACAAGTGCCTTGGGAGAAAAACCTGTTACTGTCGAATCGAGGTGTATATCATTTTACATTGTAGGCCTTGTAGGCCCGTCACTATTATAGCATCTTCAATAGTGATTTATGAGCTAATTCTAAGTATATTATTTCATATTTTAATAGAAGAGAGAGAAAATTTATCTCTTGATCAAGAGCTAGTCTCATACACACATTCCAAGATTATGTGAGAGTGTCATGTGAGGCTATTTATGTTATGAGCTATGTGCTAAAAGTTAGTACTATTAGAGAAGTTGTCTTAGAGCTAGTAACTAGCTCATACTGTTGGAGATGCTCTAACATTTTCCCAAGTGTAATTAAAGGATGAAATGCTCTTTTGGTCCCACTATTTTTATCGCTAGCTCAGTTTGGTTCATCTACTTAAAAAAAACTCAAAATTGGTCCATTTTGTAAAAAGAAAATAGTATCCGTCGGTTATCAAAATTTTATTGAGGAAATCTGACGCTTTAAGTCAAAGATGGTGTAGTTTATGTGCCCTCTGTAAAAAAAAGCCGAAATCTTTGTCCAACAAAGCTAACTTGATGGTTTCGAAAGTCCTTGTGTTGCCATTGTGATGAGGAATCAGGATATTCGTGTTCATCTCTACCTCTTCTTTTTAAAACGAAATTGTAGTATGAAGAAAAGGGAAGAACAACTTATATTGATTTTGTTCACTCTTTATGCTGCAATCGACTTGTCATGTCTGGATGTGATCTACTTGATAATTGACTTACTAGTACATGCAGTAAACTTTTTCAACGCAGCAGCTAATGTTGTATATACCAAGGGCAAAAGGGTAATTTCCCATTTGATAAAAGGAAAAGAAAAGAAAAAGAGAAAGAGGGGCCCACCTGTCGGTGGGCCGAAGAGAGGCAAAAGGGGGGAGGCTTCGGCCTCCCCGTGACCCAGACCGAGCGGGCGGGCGCATGAGGCGGAGAAGGCGGCGGCGACTCCGGAGGGCGGCGCGGAGAGAGGCAGGCTCGGCGGGCCCGGTGACTCGGCTCTTCGGCGGCCCAGTCTTCCCCGCGACCCGCTCTCCCGTGCGACTCGCGCTTCTCTCTCTCTCCCGTTGGGTTCGGAGCTCCTCCTCTTCCCGGCTGACTCGACTCCCAGATCCGGTTGGTGAGGTGCGGTGGTGATGCGTGAGACTCGGTCTCGGCGGTTGATGGCGCCGCCGAGTGCTCATCCCCTCTCCCTCTCTTGGCTATAAATGGCGGCCGGCTCTTTTGGTTGAGGCATCGGAAGCAAAGTGCTCTCTCTCTCTCTCTTTGTTCTTGCCTGTGGTGTGTGACGACTTCGGTTCCTGGTGCTCCGGTGAGGTGCTTGGCCGGCTCCTCCCCTGTGCTTGTGCGGCGTACCTCTACCTCGACTCGGCCGGCGTGTGCTTCACTTCGGCGAGAGGGCTTTGTATCTCCGTGCCTCATCGACTCTCTCACGGTGGTGTGGGGGCAATAGGTTTTCGGGACAGCGCCAAAGCGTGCCTAGCCCCGATCTTCTCGGCAATTTCGAGTATTGCCGGTCTTGTGAGTAAAACAATCACTTATATTTGCAATCTTTGTGTGGCTGTGCTAGATTCATAATCTCTATTTGATATCTAGTACTGGGAGACTTAGATTGCAGTGGGATTGGATTGTTGCTCAATGATAAATGAAATCATATATTGAGATTGGTAGATTCTATCTTTGAGCTCTTCTTTCGCCGCTATTGTCCGTGGTTATTGTTAATTGTGAGCTTAACTGATATCTTCTAGACAAAGACATTTTGTGCTGTGTGGCTTGGTTGGAGCTCTCCTTAGCTCAGTAGAAAATTCTCATATCTATTGCAGATCTGTTAAAAGTCTTATTTTGCTAAATAAGTTTGGTTCAGATTATCGCAAAAGGACATTTTATATGTGTTTGAACTCTTGCTTTAGCAGAACCTTGGCTGCTTGCCGAATGCTCACATGTGTTAGATATAATCTGAATCTTGAGATTGTATAGTTTTAAGAGCTCAAGGATTGAATGCTAATTTGGTATAACCAATCTGTGAAAATTATATGATTTAGTAGCGGACGGCCAAGTTTAAACTTGTGCAACCCTACATTTGAGAGCACAAATTATCAATTAAACTTGAGCTTATTGCTAGTCTTGATTGATACATGCTTTATATTTTGACATACATATTCATGATTAGAGTAGCTTTGTCTCTATTACTGAATATGTCATATACCATGAATGAAATGTTCAATTCATATGATTATATACTTGTTATGTCCTGTATATATGAATTGATGTCTTTGATGTGCTTATATGATTATATTGGAATTATATTTATATCTTTGCTTATACCGCAAATACTACAACAGCTAATACTATTCCCTCTCCCTCGGTCTCCAAATATAGGGCTTCATGAACTATTGAAACCTTGGCCACAAATATATGTTAAAAATATACAGATTAACTACACGAAAATAGTACAATGGATTTATCTTGCAAAATATGTTTATAATGTGTAATTTTTTATTTTTGCTACCATATTATGATAAAGATAGATAGTTAAAATATTGTATTGGAGATTATACAAATAAAAAATAACTTATATTTGTTGACAGAGGTAGTAATTAATATTGTTAAAGAGGGAAAAGATAGGCGAATTTGCACATGGAAATTCTGGAGCCGAAAGATGGAAGCGACAATAGAAGACATAATTAGCAGAGTATGTGTGCTCATCATCTTATTTCATCAAATTGATCAACCAAAGCAAAGAACATATCTTTTTAAGTTGTAACACCACATGATTAACAGACCACACATATATACCCTTTCCCTTTGTATGCATAATGCATATATATGCTTGACCTGTTCACGTACGTACGTATATATAAACTCACACCACCTCAAACACTCTGCACTTGCTCACATCTCGTCATTGTAGCTCCTGGCTCCCGGCTTGTCACCGCCGGCGTTGGCGTTCCTCAAGGTGTGCCACACATAGACGGTGATCCCGACAAGCACCACCACAGCCACCGCCACGTTCACCAGCAGCACGCGGCTCCTCTGCTGTGCCCTCTCCATCACCCCCTCTTCCGGTTTCGGGACGTCGGCCGGCCCGGGCATCGTGGTTGCAGCGCCTCCATTGTTCTTTTTATGGGTTTCCACTTCCGGAGCTGGCGCTGGCACGGAAGGCGGCAGCGACGGCCTGCTCTGGGGGACGGGCTTCTGGGAAGGAGCAGGAGGCAACGTCGCCGGTACCGGGGGCGGCGCTGTTGGAGTCTCAGGAATCGCCCGCCTCCTGGGCTCTGGCCTGCTGGGTGGCGCCGGTACTGGGGGTAGCGCGGTTGGAGGCTCAGGAATCGCCGGCCTTCTGGGCTCTGGCCTGCTGGGTGGCGCCGGTACTGGGGGTGGCGCGGTTGGAGGCTCAGGAATTGCCGGCGGTGGCTTCTGGGGCGGCGCCGTCGCCGGCCTCCTGGGCTCTGGCCTACTGGGTGGCGCCGTCGCCGGCACTGGCGGTGACACCGGGGCTGCCTGCGGCGAGGGGCTCTTCTTGGGGAGAGTGATGGTGAGGGTCTCGTTCTCGAACTTGGCGCGGATGCCATCGACGTTGCAGTCGGCGGGGAGCTTGAAGTCCTTCTGGAAGTGGCTCCACCTGTTGCCGGCCACCGGCCGCTCGCCGTGAGCCCGCAGGTTGCCTTGGTTGTCCACCAGCACATGTATCTCCTCCCTCTTGAACCCTGCCATCCATCCATCGTTCCACATATACTCAGTCAGTTGCTCATTCCTGCATGCATGCATTCATGGACGTGAATTGCAGTGGAATTAAGCTAGCTTTCTTGCTTGCCTGGGAGGAAGATCTTGACGGCGTCGGCCTCGTCGGCGTGGCTCCACTCGTCGGCGGCGTCGAACTCCTCATAGCTGCGGTTGATGCCCCTCGCGGCCATGGTTTTGCTAGCGCTAAAGCCTAAATGTGATGTGATAAAACGAATGAATGTGTTGTTTGGATGCTGGTGATGGTGTTGATGCCGATGGCCTTTCAATATATTTTACATAGTCTTATGGGTTTAGATGTATATATAGTAGTAGGAAGGCTCAGGAGGCATAGGAGAGGAAAAGAATAGATTCTTGGATGGATCAAGATCGGACTTGGCTTGGTGGACAAGTGATAGATCGATCGTCTGCTGCATTTTCCTCTTCCTGTGTTTCTGGGTCACCTCCCTGCGTGGGCAAGGCAAAGTGATCAAGTATTCCTTGCTTGGTTTTGGCCTTCGGAGCTGGCAAATCCATGTGCATTTGCTGGTCCACGGCTCAAGAGAATCATATTGGTTGGAGTGGGATAGGTATTAACCAGGATCATGCCTGGTTTGCTCCAACAATGGAGTCCATCTCCTATGTAGAATGAATGTTGCTTTCGTACACATGCCGTCATACTTTTTAAACTTGGACATAGAGCTTGGGTGTGCTCTAATGTATTATGTATGGTTCTGAGCGCTTAATCGATGATGTATTGGAAAAGAACCAGTGTCAAACACGAGGAACTTCTGTGCTACAGCCGATTCGCAACCTACAATTGCTTGAGATTCGAATTTATAAATCCCGCTAGATCTTGACTGTTCATTCTGGATAAAACTGTCGCCTAGAGTGGGGTCTACGGTCCTGTTCTTTTTCAGCTTCTAGCTTCTGCTTTTGACTTTTCTATAATAAATAGCTTTTATACGGAGTGTCTTTTCAAGATAGGGCATACTAGTTAATTATAGTACATACTATACCGACTTTATTTATATCGGCAAAAAAAACACACGTGAGTTTCTGTTACTATGTAATCTCTCGTACGAACAGCCTAAAAGGTACAATCCGCAGCCAAAAACCATAAGTCTCAGCCAAAAAGAATAGGCCCTACATGGGCATCCCCGCTAGAATAGTATAGCAGCTAACCTCGATCCCTCATTATGACCATTTCTTGTTTACAAGCATTTAGCATATCATCTTTCGTGGTGACGGCCAAATAGCGTTAAGGCCTCCTTTTCAGTGGTCCATATATTTTTGTGTTTGTTAAGACACCAACGAATGGTAGAGACGTCGATGCGAAAAGTACATATGATTTTTGGCTTGAGAATCTGCTTAGAGAAGCCGATCTATTTGTTTTGGCTTTTGGAGAGGCTGAAACCAAAACCCATTTGAAAAGAACAGAACCTATGGCTTATGATTTATGGTTTCTTTTGAACAAACAAACGGGATAGCTTCTCTGTCATTTTTTCGAAGCGGCTTATCAACATCGACTTATCGACATTTAGTTTATTCGCATAAGCGCTAGTGTTAGGACTAAAAACCATCGACCACGGTTGAAAAGATCCCATCCTAAGTATGAAGCTGAAGAAAGGCACAAGATGAGATAGTAATGAAAGTAGTGTCGCAATTTATACATCAAATATATTCTATGGCTACTCATGTGCTAAATGCATTATGCAAAACAACAAGAATAACACAATAATTGACTCATACATATGCTATACATATCCTTTGTTTTCTTTGTTTAGTATATTTTCATGTTATCAAAAGTTGAAAACGACTTTTCTTGAAGAAGAGGAGGAGGATGCAGCCAACCTTAGCTATATTGTTCTATACAGTGTTTTCAGTTGATCAAGTACCTTAAAACAACATGAGCTCACTAAAAGAGCAAAAGAGCAAGATAAACTTAACCAACAAGTGAACTTGCTCCTAAGTGAATTTTCTTTTTATTGTCATGAGAATTATATACTATCTAATAGTAAGCTATTGCATGTGTTTAGGTTTGAAGGGAAGGCATCCTGGGAAATCGAGAAGAATAGAAATAATGTTTTTCAAGTGAACAAATGAACAAGTGTCTAATGGTGTGTACAAGTGCATGTGACATGTGGAAGGCGTGGGAGGCAGGGGCGCATGAAGAAAATATAGCGTGCAGTTCTGTCGACAAAGTTAACAAGGATATCTATAGCAACTCGAAAGGTTCCACTGCATATAAACATATACATAGAAAGCTTATCAAGTCTATTTTTTAATGCATCAAATGGCACATGATTTGAAATTTTCTACAAAAAAGTTATGGCCATTAGAGTACATGTTGCATAGACAAATCGAGCGACATACAAGACTTGATAAATTTGATGAGTTTGAGACTTGTATGGTATTTTTGGTTGGCTTTTCAAAGGTTTAAGAGGCTTCCTATTACAAGTCTCCCACGGATTCAAGACGTTTCTGACAAAGAAATTAAAAATAAGATGATTTGGATATAATTCGAATTGAACTCGTCACAGCCAGTAGGGCTAGATTGTAAAGCCCATAACTTTCATGAACAGAATCTGTTTTGAACGCGTGAGTACCCATTGGAAAACTTATTATGAGACCCATGTGATAGATGAAGTGCCAAAATCAATTCTATTTGTATGCGCTGTCATAGTGGAAACAAACTAACTGTTCTAAAGTTAGTGTTTCCTTTTTATTTGTATTAGAGTTCAAGTTTGTTTTAGATGTCTTAGGACGGCTATATAACTCATTGTATCACGCATTTGTAACTTAGACCACGTTATTAAAAAAACTCTTGATTATCAAGTTTATGCTATGTGATGCCTTTGAGAATAGAAAGTATTTTCTGGTATTGTCACCGTTCTTGTGATCCCATCGTATTTTTGCAGGGAGAATATGTCTACTTTTGCATGGTCAAGTAGACAAGGATCGAAGCACATGGTTGAACAAATTTGAGTGTCGCAGGTTGCTATATTTGAGATAGTGGTTGGCATCGTCATTAGTTAGGTTGTACATATCTAAGTTATCAACAATCTTACATCGTAAAGATTGGGCATCCCTTGTAACATCTTGGATAGTGCACAGTTCGGTCAACAAGGTTCATAAGAATATCTGTAGCAACTTGAAAGGTTCCTGTGCATACAAAATATATACATGGAAAGCTTGTCAAATTGGGCCTATGCTATGTGTTGCCTTTGGGAGTAGGAAGTATTTTCTGAATATTGCCGCCATTCTTATGATTTATTCGTGATTTTTCAGGAAAAATATATTATACTTTTATGTGGTCGAGTAGATAAGAATCGAAGTATATGGTTAAACAAATTTTGATTTTGAGTGTCTCACACTGCTATATTCAAGACAGTAGTTAGCACCCCTTGTACGGATCTAAATTATCAACAATCCGACGTGGTGAAAATCGGATATCCCCGTACGGAGATGCATACGCACAAATGGAGAGATAGAGTAAGCATGGCTATCTATGATGTGTTCAAGCATAAACTGCAACTCAGCAAGTAGCTGACATACCTCTGCTGGTTTTGTCCACTGTATGGTTGCTGAAACGGCAGTACCGCTTTATCTGATTCATCCCAAAAAAACACATCAACGGGCACGCATTGTCAAACGGTTGAGAACAGTAATCTGACAGAATGGAAATCTTTTAACACAGGATGCTTTCAAATGTTCTCATAGAAATGAAGTCAGGTTACAGCTGACCCTTCAATACAAATAAACGGTTCATAGAACGGTATGAGAAAATCAACTATGAATCTCTTTGCTTGTCTACATGAGCAGTTCAACTAGGAATCTCTTTGCATGTCTTCAGAACGGGAATCCCGACCAACATACTCGAAGAAGGCGCTACTTTAATTACATTGCCTTGTTTGTGAGACGCAAACTTTGGCAATTCATGAGTGTCCACGACCTCCGCATTTGCAGCACATAATGTTTCCAGTTCCTCCACAACCTAAAGTGCAACACCAGCACGTACAGATCATGTATCATCCATATAGCAGTAACACATATACACGATTACTGCACAAAAATGATTGTCAAGCTTGTTTACCTAGACATTTGACTTTTACGATGATTCCTTGGCTCTCTAGTATTGAGTCGACGTACAAGCCTGAACCAGAACAAGTTGCACACAGCACCGCACCTTTAGCTTCACAGCTCACGCAAGGAGGATTCTTCCCAACATTCTTCTTTTCTAAATTTAAACCAGTTGGTTTCCCAATACCCTCCTCTGGAACAGATTTGCCGCAGCAGAATAACGATTCAAGGCTACTCTTGCTTCTTTGCAGGTCATAAATTGCATTTGCTCTAATCTGCATGGCAAGAAAACTCATGAACCTTTAACACAAACCTGTACTATCAAATAGGATGTCCACTTAGCTAGTCAACACACATCATGCATCAGAGCACAAAAAAGAAAGAAGGGGGAAAACAACACTGATAGTAAAGTGAAAGATGAAAAATCCAATTTCCTGTCTCCAGAAGTAGATAGTGAGAAGGTTGAGGTTGGAAAGGAAACACATATAATATGAACATTTAAACAACCAAATTGGCTGGAATTATCAAGGAACGCTGTTGTTATTACTCTCACCAGTGTTTTCAGTGTGTGATTCATCTAGACAAAAAGGTTGTGAATGCTGAACACAGGAAACTAAGCAGTATTTGCTATCATAAATGACCATAGCAGTGGCCTAGGTTAGACTGTCATAATAAGAACACTGTGACTTTGAAAAAAGCACTTACACACCAACAATTAATGTCAGTTACCACTGAGCAGTACTTACATGCCTGACCTTACAATATGTAAAGACACTGAAGGACCATGTGAGAAGGTCTGAGTTTCAGTTATGATGAACTATTGTCATATTGGAGATTTTGGGATTTGAATTTTGCAAAAAAATTCAGTTTTCAGTTTTGCTGCAGCTCTGGCGGTCTGACCGGCAAAAGTATTTTCATTTCAGTTGAATTGTAGTTTTTGGGAATTTGAGTCATACAATTATTTAGTTTGACTTAGGTTAGTGCATATATATTGTATGATGCATGTTACAATTAACATAGGTCAAGTTGTGAAGAACTTATGAAAGATAACAATTTCTTAGTCTTTGGATGTGCTTGGTCAGTTGAAGTCAACCATAGTTAACAGCGAGAATTAGGGCTACGCTCATGGAGGAGTCGAAACCCAGAATGGTCAAGAATGCCATGTGAGATGGATGAGCTCAAACATGACACAAGAAAGGCAAAAAATGTTGAAGGGAAGTTCGAGTAATAGGTTGCACTATATGGTTTGGTCGGTTCAAGTGAAATGTGGTTCGGTGGAACTGGAACGGGAGAGACTTGCTGACACATGGTGAGCCAGTAGTGCACCTACACATAGCAAGCATGACGATTGCTTGTAATGGAAGATGAAGACCGGGTCAAGAAATAATATTTTAGTAAGTTGACGAAAATATCAAAAATTATCTTAGATCAAAATCACGGCGCTTGGGAGAGCGGTTTAGACCAAGAAGAAGCTAAGAAAATTAGGTTGGATCGAGGTTAAAGGATTTAGCGGATTTGGACTTATACGCTTTGAAAAGCATGTATAAATGTCGTGTGTGGGTTATCAGGTTTCCCCCATATGTGCTAAGTGGATAGTATCCATTAAGGGTTAGATGGGGCAAGCTAGCCTATCTATTTAACAGGTTGGGATAAAGACTTGATAGTTAACCATCCTCTCATTGAGTCCATAAGTTCTAGGGTTAGGGTTTGAGAGAAGTTAAGTGTTGTGGTATGCTCTCTTATTCTCTAGGTGGAATGGTTGTAAAAGCTTCATCCTCAAATATCAATATATTTATCCTTATTTATCTCTCATAAATTCATCTTGTATTGATTGATTTGCTCTTGATTTGATTGGTTTTTGCGTTTCTCTTTCCGCTTCTTGATTTTGCTGTGCCAAGAATGTGTAAAAGATAGAGATGATCTCTGGAAATCAATCTCCACACATCTAGTCACTTGGTTGACAAGTTCATGAAAAACCTGATTTTTGCTTTTGTTTGCCTCCAGCTATTTTTGCCTTAACTTTTTTTTGATGTTCTTACTTACTGTGACATGTAGAAACACATCTAGAGAGTTCTTAGCCATCATCCACCTAGGACCAAGTCATATTCACCGTTTTTGGTTTTTGCCTGATTTTGGTGCAATCTTTCTTCAAACGGAAAAGGACATAACTTTGTCAACGATTTTATTTATAGTTGATTGGAATAGGTTCCTGAAAACCTAGAGAAGGTGCATACCAAATTTCAAGTGATTTGAAGATTTGATTTAAGAGTTAGCTCAATTTTAGGTTTTAGCCTGGTTTTAGTGCAGTAGAACTACACAAACAAAAAAAATCCTAATTCTCTTAAGTTCTTTCAAAAATTTTGGTTGGGATAGGTTTTTAAGGTCACGATCTAGTCTTGGTTCAAGTTTCAAGTCTTTTGGATCTTCAGATCAAAAGTTACATGGATTTTGGGATTTGAAATAGTTTTTTTTCACAGTTCATATGCTAAAATTACTGTAGCATTGAGATTTTTTTTTGGAATTTTGAGTTCTTGATTTTCATAGCTTTTTATAACTATTAGAGTGAAAAATTGGTGAATACTTGAAGAAAACTTTAAAGACACCATTCACCCTCCTCCGTTCACATACCGGTCCAATAGACACTTGTTACTATGCATTATGTCTATAAGAGGAACCTGCCTGAGGGAGGTGTAGATGCCACCTTACGGCAACATCCCGGTAACAGGAGGCCAGCTAGGTGGAAATGAGCCATGCACACAATGCAAGCCAGTTTTGTTTCACACCCACAACCAGACAAGCTACAGCTGGTATAGACATGGTTAATTCCACACCATTTCTGCTGCTAACCCATCTACATTGCCATGTTCTTGTTGTTACAACCTACCATTTCGTACCACAACAGTATGCCAATGTTCAATACCATATATGCAAAAGAATCTCCAGTTGAAGGGAACATAGGCATGCTTCTCAGTTTCTCACAACATGGTCTAACCAAAAGACTTCCTAAGGCATATATGGTATTGTTTCTCACAACATGTAATTGTTCTAATAAGCACCGAGAGACTTTGTTCATACATCATAACAGGGACATCAAAACAGCTTTGCTGTACGGTTCATCTACGCAATTGTCGATACCATTTTCTTGGGAATTTCACAAGAAAATTCCTAAGGCACCAGAACCACCAAGGCATCAAGCATGCGTTTGCAAATGCATCACATGCCAACCAGCACATAAGATTGCAATTTTTCCTTGGCATTTTAAAGATTCCACAATCCTAGCCAATTCAACCATGGACATTCCAATAACTCAATCGTGTTCATTTATGGCTTGGTCTCAGCGTTTTCTTGGATCATTTGGATAGGTTTACAATTTCCAGAGGCCATAAATTTAGGAACGTTCATACAGTACTGCTAAGTGCTAACCGTTTGGATCAAGGAAGTGCTAGCTTATCTACTTTCTTTGCACTAAGAAAGGGACGAACAATTTGGGGGCAAAAGCTACAAAAGATGCAACAAAATGTCAAAATTCGTCCGCAAAGCGCCACACCATGAAATCCCCACCACCTTGGAAGTAGCAGCAACCCGTAAGTAAAGCATTATCGGAGCAGAGCTACACAGCTAACGATCCCCACATCCTGATAACTCACGAAAAAGTAAGGGCAAGAATAACCCCCGAGGAAGCAAGAAGAGGGCACCTCACCTTGGCGGAAACCGCGCGAGAGGCGGGCCGCACCGAAGGGAAAGCCGTCGGCGGCGGCGATGCTCTGCCGCGGAGCGACACCGCCGAGGCGGGCGGCTGGCGGAGCCTAACCGAGACCTCCATCGCCATGCGGTCGGGTCGGAACAAGCGTGTGGAATGTCTCCTCGCCCCCTCCGTCGCAGCGGAGGGAGAAGATAGCTACTCGAATTGTTTATTCCATTTCCAGATTCCAAACCGCACCAGCCGTGGGTTCATCGCCGGACGTGGGCCCACCTGCAGAGAGACACGAAGCGGCCCAACAGCAGTCTGGGCCGGGCCAGGGAGCCCACTAGCTCAGATCAGAAGCGGGGCAGTTTGATGTAACACGATGAAGCGTGGTGGCCCGTCGATTGATAAGAAGCCCTGGATCAAAACAGTGTTGCCCTCTGACTTTTGTCTGATTGCAGCGGACTTAAAAAAGTAAGGAATACTTATATTGAGAGGATACTTTATGCGAAGTGATTTTTACGGTGACTTCTACAAAAAATTTATAAAAACCAACTGAAGAAACCATTCCATTCAAAAACCGTCTTTTAAAACCAAAATCTAGAAGTTGTTTAGAACAGATCTAAGGTTGCTAAGATTTGCTTTTGGGGATTGTAATCATTCCAAATTATATATGCTAGCATGTGGATGTCCCTATGGGTGGCAACAGCGCTGGTCTAGGTAGGGGGTGCAAACAGAGTGGATATTTCCCGACCGACCGTCCGTCCGTTTTATTTCGAATACAATTCATAGCATATTCTCGGATACCCGAAGGTTTTATCGGATACTAAAACAGAGCTGGATATTTTGTCAGATATAGAAATGGATTCGAAAAAGACATTATCCGATAGATACGGAGCTATACAGGTATTTTCCCCGATAGTTACCAGATTATTATCAGGTAAAACACCAATCAATTCAAACTTGCAAACTTACTTAACCCTAGCGAACAGGAGTGGCGCCTAAATTCCCAATTCCAGATCGAGCGGCTTCTTTTTCTTTGGTCCTCCTCCCACACCGCCATCCGCCGCATGGAACAGCGGTGGCGTTGCTGCTGCCCACCTCTCCTCCCCCACAAAACGGCGGCGGCGCCACCCACCTCTCTGCCCCCACAGACTTGCGTCGCCCGCCTCTTCGCCCCATAGACTAGCGCCGTCACCACCCGCCTCTCTGCCCCCACAGATCGGCGCCGCCGCTGCCCACCTCTCCTCCCCCACAGACCAGCTCTGCCTCCACCCCTAAAGACCAGCGCCGCTGTTGCCCACCTCTCCTCCCCCACAAACCAGCACTACCGCCATCGCCGCGCCTTCTTGGCTTCTTCTCCAATCTCCCGACCACATCCGGTGAGACAAAGGTGAGCACCCAAGGCCGGCCTCCTCCTCTCCCTTCTCCCCTCTCACTATCATTTATATACCATATGCATCACAACATAATCCCATCAAAGTCATACTAAAGACTCAATCCACAGGTTAGATAATGCGCTCGAACCATCTAATGGACTGCCTACCAAGTAGCCTCAACCCTTAGCTTTCTTTTAAAGTCTATCAACTAGAAGCCGAATAGTCCTTATTAGTATATGTAAATTGTTGTTGGGGTGGCCCCCACCTAAACCCAGCCGGCCTGTTAGAGGAATGTAAAGCCCAGAATAGGTCATGTGTAATGACATAAGTACCCCTAAAAGGGGATACTCGGATGTAAGGGTGCAATGGTAAAAGCACTCCCCATGTGCATGTATATATGGGATACGGGCCATGGGAAGACCCAGGCCATTACTCATCACTTTCTCCCAACTCTCCACTACCATCTCTCTCTCTCTGCTTGGTCTGTAACCACAACATAAATCATTTTAGTTATCCAACCTAATTACTAGCTATCTATATGGTAATTAAATATCATTATAGGTTATACTAAAGTTGTCGAGGTGGATATAGCCTATAAGAATATGACTAGATTTTTCGGTTGTAGGATCTAACTATTCATTATGTTATTATAAGATATTTTTTATGTAAATAAAAGTGCACAATTAATGTAAATGAAAGTAAAGATACTTAAGTAATACAAGATCAACATGATTAAAAACATGTGACTCACCTTCCTGTTTGTAGTCTTCGACCACACCTACTTCTTCAGTGTCCTAATTAGCCCCTTCAGTGGCCTGCTCAACAAATTTGGGAGCTATCACGAAGGAAAATGAATCAAATAAGTTCAGGCTTGAAAGAAAATGATCTGGGAACAAAATAAAAGAGAAAAATCCAGAAAAATGTATAAATGTAGGAGGGTTTGAGTGGTTATGGTCTAATTGGTGCTTAGTTGGGTCAAATGGAGTTGAAAATGAGCTAGATGGGCTCGAGACGATTAAAATGAGTACAAACAAGCTTAATAGGTTTTAGGTAAACAATAACTATTGGGGTGAACAGTACCGGATTGGTACTATTTCTAGTAGTCTATACAGTGTTGGGCTAGCTGTGAACAGTGCTAGGTTTAGCTGGGCTATTGGGCTATACAGTGTTGGGCTAGCTGTGAATAGGATTAGGCTGCACCGTATTGGGCTACCCTAGTTTGGCCGACTATGCCAAGAGCTAGCTCGGGCTGGCAAACTTGGTGGTCCATAGAGCACGTGGCATAGCTCCCTTCAAAGCGAGTTGGAGTTCGCTCCCATGTTGAGCGAAATAGGGGTGATGGTGACGCCGAATTCGACAACAGCGATAGAGGATGGTGGTGAGCGGTGGTGCAACGAGCATATAGGAAGTGAGGGGAATCCATTTTAGGCATTGGCATGGACGGAGGTGGTTGATGGCGGTGGAGTTTGGTCAAAACAGGGGAACAATGTGGTTGAGCTTCAGCGGTGATATAGCCAAATTGATGACAACCTAAGCATCTAGGGAATGATGGGGGTGTAGTGGTGGTGTCAGCTTAGCTTGGGATGACCTGAGGAGGGCTGGCGATGGTGGTCGTGTGAGGTGGAGCAGTAGTGCACGGTGACGATGAGCTAGAAGCGGTGAAGCTTGGCAAGAAACTAGGGGCGGAGGTGAGAAATCGAGGTTGGACTCATCAACAATGATTTGGGCATTGGCTGTAGTGGCACAACATGGCCAGAGTTAAGGAAGAAGTGGTGGTGGAGGGTGTGGGACAGTGAGGGAGTCACAAGGCTCAGGTAAATAGGCAGCGAAAGTAGTGGCACGAGAGCATGCTTGGTGCATGGACGACAGTGTGGGTAGGCACGAGGGTTTCACGCTGTAGCGGCAAAGCTAGTGAGCGCATTGGTGGCGTAGGAGGCGTCGCCTTTCACTGGCATGAGCGCTCAAGGTGGTGCGGTGAGCAGCGGTGGTTGCAAGGTGTCGAGTGGTTGGTGGCGCTATCTTGCGATGGCGTGGATCAACAATGGGGTGGCGCAGTATGGGGTCAACTATGGCATTAAGGTACGGTATGGGTGGTCGGTGAGGTGGCGCAACCACTGTATGGCTTTGGTGCAAATGCTAGCAACAAGTGAGCGAGGCAGTGTGAGCCGGCGTGAACCACGCCGCGGCGTGCCGCAGCAGAAACAAGGGTGGTGGTGGAGTGGCTTGAGTACGCCTCTGAGTTTGGAAAGCGTATTTTCGAAAAGGGAAAGCGGTTTGATCTTATAGACTTTTCCGATTTGACAAAACTCATAAATTCAGGTAAAATTCAAAAAAATTCAAAAATTCGAAATTTTGCATTATTGCAGATACCTACCCACCAGGCCGATCGGTCGGTCGATCGATAAACCAAAACACTGTACATGAACAGAGAGACGAGTTGATTACACACGTACATGCGGTGCTGAACGCGGTCGCGCCCAAACGACGCCGTCTTTGGATCTCCCAGTACCTCTTCTGTGTGCCCAAGGTTTGACGACTAGCTACTTGGGTTCACCATGGCTCCTGCCTCCTGGCGTGATGAAGACTTGGGAAGAGCTAGCTATGCGCGCGTGGCACACATAGGGTTAAATATTTCAGACGTATTTGAATGAAATTTTGGAAATTTTGGTTATTTCGTTACTCAGTGGAAAGGAAATCATTCGGTTAAATTTTGTGCGAATTTTTCTTCGTTCAAAATTTGTCCAAATTTGATTAAATTTCACCAAAAATTCAAATGAAGTTTAAAAATTTTGTCCGAAATTACAAACGAAATCCCGAAATTTCGTTTAATTCAGTTGTTTCGCTGAGTGGTGAAATTTTTTCCATCCGAAATGTTTAACCCTGGGCACACATGTATCTATCTGGAGTTGTAGGAAGATGGATGGATGCCACAGAGGACTGATTGGTGGGTGATTTCCGCGGCGTGCCAAAAATCGGATTTGCGACTCGTGTAGCCGTGTAGGTCCAACGGTGCCACTGATGGTGGGCTAGCAAATCATTACCAAATCGACTATCTTCGATAATTTGTTCAGTGCTAAGTCCACTTTAGGCCTTCTTCAATATTTTATTTAGTACTAAGTCCACCTTAAGCAATATAAAACAGTTTTTTAGTACTAAGTCCACTTTAAGATATGTTAAGTAAGATGCAATGGAGTCAGATCTCGCGATCCCAAAAGTTCACATCAAACCAATCAGCCGTCGGAATCTAAGCCTGCGTGTTAATTGGCTAGATGCTAAAAACGAGTGCCACACTATTGGACCATCCAACGGTTGGCCGCTTATCCTTTTTAGAGAGAGAAATTGGTAACTTGTCTTTGTATTAGTGTTAGTACGTAGTACTTCCAAAATACATCACTGAATCATTTTTATATGACGTAAACTATACCATACACTAATCAGAGTTTAGATAGACTATATCGAGTCAAGTTTACATTAGGGCCAATCAGACCAAAACATCATTCAGGACCCTATAATCCACACATATTCTGGTAGTGTCATCCATTTTCCTCACAAAAGGGCTGGTAAACCTCAAGGTGATGAGCTTAGTCTGATAAATTCTTTCTCCTACAACTCCTCATTTGCTTCTTTAGCTCTTCGAGTTCATTGGCAACCATTCTATAGGGTCTCTTGGCAATTGGGACGGTCTCTAGTTTTAGATTGATGACAAATTATATGTTCTAATCTAGTGGCATGCTAGGCTATTCTTTCGAAAACACCTTAGGGTATTCTTGGACTACTGGCATTGCAAAAAAAAAACAAGATTGAACATAACAGATGGGGGAACTCCTTCCTTTCTTTATTACTTTCTCCTCCAAAAGATACAAATGATAGCCATTGGAACCTCCTATTTATAGACTAAGTGGAGAGCCACTAATGAGATAGGCTTGCAGACCTTGGCCCAGCTTTCCCAACACTCCCCTTTGGGCACTTATCTGATACATTCATGCCTCATTAAAACTCCATAAAAAACCTAGTTGAACAAATTTGGAGAAAGAGTACATGATACATGTTATATTGTATTGCATATATTGCCCCATTAAAAATCTTGGTGGAGAAACTTTCGGAAAACTCATCAAGAAAAAAGAGTATAATCTACCCAATTTCATTTAATCTACAGGATTTATTTTTTGGGTACTTAATCTTCATGATCAAGCTTTGATAGTGAGCTTGAAAAGAATCTCCCCTAAGTTTTACACTTTCTAAATCTCATCATCCCAATTCCACATACATACCTTTCAAAGTTAGATACTGGAAGTGACTTAGTGAATAAATCTGCAAGATTTCCACACGACTTAGTATGCGGTATCTTAATTGCATCCATCTTTTGTAATTCATGAGCAAAAAAGAACTTGGGGGTTGATATGCTTTGTAAGATTATTCTTCACGTAACCCGTCTGCACTTGTGCAACACAAGCTGCATTATCTTTATGGATAATTGTGGTAGCTTGCATGATATTCAATCCATATGACTTCTAGATGTGGTGAATCATTCGTCGAAACCAAACACAGTCTCGTGCGGCTTTGTACGATGCTTTGATTTTTGAGAGATTCATCGAAGTCGATACAAGACTTCGCTTAGACAATTTTCATGAAATTGTAGTCCACCACACAAAATTACATGACCTATTTATGACCTGGCTGTATGTCTTGATTCTTTTGGTAGAATAGTCCAAGGTCTTTGCTTCCTTGGAGGTATTAGAATATGTCGTTTATCCCCTGCCAATGCCTTTTGGTAGGTTCTGCAATAGGTTTACGCAAATACGATGTCCAGTCTAGTACAGTTTGCTAAATACATAAGTTCTCCTATTGCATTTAAGTATGGGAATTCCAGTCCTAGAACTTCCTCTCCCTCTTCTCTAGGTCGGTACAGATCCTTGTCTTACTGTAAAGATAGTCCGATCATCGGTACCTTCCAATGCCGAACCTTTCTAACATCTTCTGAGTGTATACGTATTGATGTACTAATATTTCTTCTGGGACATGCTCAAACTGCACGCCTAGGCAATATTTGGTTTTACCCAAATCTTTCATTCCAAACTCCGACTCCAGGTAAGAGCTTGCTTCCTTTATATCTTCCAGGGTTCCAATGATATTCAGATCATCTATATGCACTAAGATTATACAAAACTCATTCTGCGATCGTCGTCTAAATACATTGGGACAATCCTCGTTGTTTATGTAGCCTTTCTTGCATAGAAAGTCGCTTAAGTGATTATACCACATTCTACCGATGCTTAAGTGATTATCCTGGGACGGAGAAGAAGGGCGCGCAACTGCGTGCCGCACCGGTATGAATTGGCTCGCTGGTCGGCTGTGATGTAGTTGCATGAAGGCCAGCGATCAGCGCCCAAAAAAACACCCCAGATCTGAAGTCAGCGACGGCAAGGGGAAAAGATGGACATGAATTAGGAAGGGCAACCCAGATAGATGGCTTCACCGCGATAGCGATAGACTCCTGGGCGTCCGAGATGGGGAGTCACGACGCATGCATCTGCCGTCGCCGTCATCCTATAAGAGCAACTCCAGCAGTAGCCCTCAAAACAGGGCCCCTACTTTTCATTTGAGGCTCCCCCTACTTTTAAGGGCCCTGTTTTTTTGCATCTACTCCAACAGCACTCCTCAAATTTAAGCCCTCAAATCCATTCCACTACAACTGACATATGGGACCCACTCCTCATTCTCTCCCTCACCCCCGCCGCCTCCGCTTCCCCCTTCTCGGGCGGCTTCCTCACCGTGCGTGCCCTCACCCCGCCGACGACGGCGAGGCCGAGGCGTTCGTCCGCCTCCTCACATCTTCACCGTGCGCGCCATGCGTCGGGAGCCGCCGAGGAGGGCGGTGGCGGCGCGGGAGGAATCGCCGGGAGCGGTGGCAGCGGGAGGAAAGAGGCGCGAGGAGAGAGCGGGAGGCGGCCGCAAGCGGCGGCGACCAAGGGGACCAGGCGGGGAAAGAGGCGGGCGGGAGGAATCGCGGTCCGACGGCGAGGCGTCGGCGCGGCGACGGCGAGCCGAGGAGCCGGCGAGTGGAGGCGGCGAGCGAGCGGAGGAGCCGGCATGGCGGCGCGAGCGGCGAGCGAGCGAGGCGGCGGCGAGGCGGCGCGGCGAGCGAGGCGCAAGCAAGCGGCGGGGATTTTGGAGCACGGCGCGTAAAAAGCGAGGCGGGGATTTTGGGGGAAGTTTCACTGAGGCGGGAAAAAAACCGAAGGATGAGAGTCAGAGCAGGGCCCCTGGGAATGAGGGTTTGGAGACCTCATTTGAGAGGCCTCCTATTTTTGAGAGCCAAGTAGGGGCCCTGCTGGAGTTCAGTTTTTTGCTCTGACTCTCAAATATGAGGTTTGAGGGCTCAAGTAGGGGCTCTGCTGGAGTTGCTCTAAGGTCATAGGTTTTCTTTTTCTTCATATTGCGGCTGTTTTGATTCCTGAAGGGGAAGATGAAACATAAGGCATGCAATACTTAACGGGTCCCACCGATAACCCCTCTAATTTAATTTGAAACAAAATGATTTCTATATGGAAAAATAAAAAAAACCCTTGGCCAATAGGAAAGATTAGAGATGGCAACGGGCACAAACCCGCTGGGTTTTGCTATCCCAAACCCGTGCCCATGAAAGTTGGACGTGCCCGCTAAAAAACTCATGCCCGTAACGGGTGCAGATTTTTGCCCAGACCCATGCCCACTGGGTTAGCGGGTACCCACGGGCCGCCCGTTGGGTCTGCAACAATGGTTAATGGAGAGGAGAAAGAAGTTCACCGGCCATCTTCGTTGGAGCCGGAGGGCAGCGCCATGGCCAAGGGCCTACTGCTGCGATGCGCGTTGGCTGCGGCGTGGGGGCAGCGGGCTGAACGGAAGGCGAGGCAACGGCGAGGGCGTGCTGGAGGACGAGCGTGCAGCGAGAGTGGCGGGAGCAGGAGCGGGAGCTATGGGATGAGAGGGGTGAGCATGGAGACTGCCGGAGACCGAGCGCGGAGCACCAGATGTGCTGCCGCTGCGGAGGTTGTTGAATCGGGGTGGGGACTGAGGAGGAGTGAGTAGTGACCGTGACCAAGTGCTAGCTAGGGTTAGCCGTATGGGTAATGGGGCATTGCCGCATTGGATTTTGGGCTATGGGCTGGGCTGGTTTGCCTGGGAGGCTGGGAGCCTGGGTTTGTAACTCCTATGGATCGGGTTTATATTACACATGGGTTTACGGGTTTGCGTATTATAGGAACGTACTCGAACCCGGCAGACCTGATGGGTTGGGCTTTTTGCCCATTAAGAGACCCATGGGTTAGTAAATTGACTCAGATCCATGCCCTAATAGAGTAAAAATCCACCGGGTATCGGATTTCGGGTACCCATTGCCATCTCTAGGAAAGATGATGGGTGTGGATGTGCAGCATGATAGGGACGGTTTTCGCGACCGGAGCTGTTAATGTATCTACGGGAGAAGTGGGATGACACATACGAAGTTTTGAGACAGTTTTAATGCCCGCCTCTTTTTATCTTGTCTGTATAGCGCTGTTTTGCTGTAGCGTGTGTTGGTCATCTGCCGTTGCACCCCCCCTCCACCAATTCCGGTGGCCACGACGTACTTTTGCACGGGTCCATGACAAGTCACCCTCCTGAAATCTTCTACGCTTGAAACTCCACCGTCCGTCCAGCCGCCAGGGCCCACGGACCACGCAGCAGCAAGTATAGCATTACCCTCGCTCCCACGTGCGGCCAAGAGTGGGCACCGCACGGCCGCTACCATCGCCGCCGCCACCACTACCAGGAATCGCACCTTTCGCAAGAGGGAAAAACCCACAGAAAAGGGAGGAAAACCCACAGGAATATTTTTTGTGACGGTGAACCGTCAGGCATGAACCCACAGGATAATTCGCACGGGGAAATTGCATTTGCCTGGGTGTCAACCGACAGAAAAAAATATTCGCGTCGGCTATCAACGACAGTTACCGACAGAAAATTTTTGGGCACGTCAGGTTTTTAGGTCTTATTTCGCGTGTTTACCCCATCAGAAAAATCCGCGAGAAAATTTATTCGCGACGTTCACCGACAGAAAAAAGTGCATCGTGCATGTCCAAATCTTCATATTCCTGTAACTAGTACCATCACAAATCCCCATCAGGAAAATTCATAGTGTAGGTGACCGAGCGTAAAAATGCGACCATTCTAAATATGCCTAGAACCCCTTTCTCGTAGTTGGCCCGTCACAAAATAATCACGAGTGAATCGATAGCAAAGCTGCATAAAAATCTAATTTCAGCACAAATTATACATCCGAATTGAGAACAAAACCATACATATACATTGCAATTTATATCACATCCAGAATAATCCATATCAACAAATGGACAGCACATCCAAAATCATACTTGTGACGCATCCTCAAAGGGACAGAACTTCCAGAAATCAGCCATACATCATAAAGGCATTAAACCATCGTCTACTTGTCACAACCCGGCATGGAAGAACTCTTCCATGCTCAAGTGAAATAATTACTTGGACGAGTTGGGGACCACCAATTTCAGAACGTTGCATTGGTTTGAGCAACACATGCACGAGCCATCAATGTCTTCCAGTTCTGGCGGTCCATATAAAGAACTCCTTTTGGGGGACGAATACCCAACTTTTGGAACCGATCTTTGTGCGTCATGGGCAACACAATTGCCTCCACAAGCTCCCGAATCTATATCAATAACATAAGATGCAACGGATAAGAGATAATAGAAAAGCAAATGAGCACGAATCATTACATTCTAGCTGTATGAAGTGATGCAAATTACTAACATTCCTTGAAGAACAACAATTTGGTTGTAAACTTGCCATTTACCGGATAAGAAACTCAAAACCTTCCAACAATTATTCAACAAAATACACCTTTTCAAGACCTCCAATATCATTATAATCTTGGTGGGTTTTCATCCACCTCCATTGCCTTTACTCGTGAATCATACTCAAGCGGTGTATCTAGTATAAGGTAGCTATCTTTGTTGACTCAACCAAATCACGGTGCTTGAGCATGTCGAGGTCAACTAGCCCAACCACGGGAAGGAATATAGTCCGCAATCAAGATATAAATAACGTAAATTTTTGCGCAATGAGTTTGATTTCTTATTTTCTTGAACTAAAAATCACGCTTGAGATTTAAAAATGCAGTTCATAAATCTGTTCGTTGCTTTTAATTATGAATCTAAAACATGATTCATTCAGATTTGTGGAAGTTAACAGCTGAGTCGAAGAGATTCACAATCCCACACACGCAAAGCGCACACTATTGCACTAAAGCAAAGAAATTGATTGAGAGCACACTCTTCTTCTTTGGATAAGCATACAATTGTTGCATATAACTATTTATTTTTGTAAAACTTCAACCAATTAAACTTGCTTGAACAAATTGTGCTTTGCAATTATATTCCTTTGACACCATCTTTGCACCCAAACTACTCCATTCCAACATAAAGTGACTTCAATCGCCAACATGGCCATACCTAATATGTCGGATGCTTTTCATTATGTAATCAAACTTAACTATTTGGCGAACAAAAGAAGCAGTTGATTCATATAATGTAAAAGCTAGGAATCAAACGAACAGATAAATAATTTTCTTACTTGTCTCGTGGAGGTCTTCAGAACAAAAACATTTTCCTTTTCTTTGCGAGTCCAAATCAATGTTGGCACCATCCTCCTCGACTTCATCCTCGTGGTTCATTTCCAAAATCTAAAAGAGTTGACAAAAGTAGAAACCACATGAGTAGACCATGTGCAAATTATTCAAATAAAAGGCTACATGAATATCCCGATCAAATGCTAAAGCATGAGCAAACGGCAATTTCTGGAAATAACATTTAGCATCACATCGTCTAAGCAAGGAGTGCAAGAGAAGTATATTTGAATACTTCAACTACTAGACATCTAGAATGCACCATAACGTATTCTAAGTCAAATAGAGTGCATTATTTTTAATATTTGATATACTTGAATGCATTGTAGATCATATTCTCTACAAAACTACCAGAGGTTAACTAGCTTAAGACAAACTCAGTTTGGACCTTGGAAGTCTTCAAAGTTAAAGAGGCGTCAAGTAGAGTTCGGCATTATTAAATGTGAGTAGTCCTAACCAGATTAGTTGTTCTTGATTAAAGTCATAATAACTAAAGCATTACTCTGCAAAGACGAACTACCTCCTAGCTAATGCAAGGAATCAACCGAAATAATAGAAGCATAGTTATAAGAGAGAAAAGAACAAGTTATTTCTTACAAAGAATTGCGGCCTTTTCTGCACAAGGAGCAAAGATTATTTAGAATCGAATAGAAGATATCAGAAGCAGTTCTACTAGTATGCTGAAGCTTATAGAAGCAATTCTACTAGTATGCTGAAGCTTAATACTTGTACCAAACAGTGCCATACTAGCACTAGTAACGCACATAAAATTTTTTCACCTTTTTACTTATTCACTTCCCATGATATCGGATTAACATAAGAGAAGGCTAAACACACCAAAAGTGATGCGATCTTACAATATAGGGATGAAAATAAAAGGAGAAGAAATCATGACGCTACAAGTGGATATATTTCTACCTCAACAATGTTGCAAGCGAGATAGGGAAGTCGCTTGTTGAGCTTAATCTTCTCCTGGTTCTCCTTAATCTTATCCTTGAACAACTCCGTTCGAGTTCGTCTGCTGCGGCTCGTCCTGCGCGTCGCAAAAAACCGCCACCAATCGGACTCGGACCCAACCGAAACCCTAACGCCAACCAAAAATTAAAATCCGCGAGATCCTCGCTCCGTGGAGGTAGACATCGAGGGGATCTAGGGTTAGGAGGGCGAGGCGGCTTGCCTTGAGGATGCGGATCTCGTTGTCCAGAGGCGAGAGGCCCGAACGATGTCATCCGTGGACATGGGCGCGAGTTGGTCAGGCGGAGGCGCGGGGGGAGGAGGAGGGGCTTGAGCGGCGGATGCGGCGAGGCGGTGGCGGGTGGGAGGAGAGGAGGAGGCGAGGCGGCCGACGCCGGGGATGAGGAGGGGCGACGAGCGCGATCTGGCGAGGCGGCCGCGGGTTGGAGGAGAGAGAGGGGCGAGGGCCGGCGTTGAGAGAGACGAGGAGGGCGCGAGCGCGGATTCGGGCGAGGCGGCCGCGAGTGGGAGGAGAGGAGGGGCGGCGGCGGCGTCGGGGATGAGGAGGGTCGGCCCAGCGCGGATCTCAGGCGGAGGCGGGGGGGGGAACCGGGAGCGGGAACGACTTAGGGTTAGGGATTGCGGTGCGGAGTCTGCGGAGTGCAGATTAGGAGGCGGGTGTGTGACAAGGTTTTACAATATTTTCCAACATAAGCGGGCACACGTGGCAAAAATATTCCCGCATCTCGAAATTGCGCGGAGACCAAAAGTTAGCGCGAGTGACTATTTTTCGTAGATTTTTCAAACCGCCAATCACGTAATTCGCATTTTTTTTAAGGTTTGCCTCAAACCGTCACAAAAATTAGAATTTTTCTGTAGGTTTAAGTTATCCCGACACTCAAATATATTTTTATGTGGGTTCCTTGTGGGCCCGTCACAAAAATACGAAACCCTCACTAAAGGTCTGTAGTCTGGTAGTGCACCGGTCCCGCATGCTCCTCCCATCCTCCACGCACACACCACCTCATCCTCTCACCATCACATAGGGGCAAAGCCAGGGAGGCTTAGTAACACTTGAGCCTCACCCCCAATGGCAGCCACCCCCTCCCAGCGACTGGCGACCAGCAAGATCCGTGGCGACGTTGACGCATGAGGAGAGACAGCTGCAAAAAAAACCTAGTCAAGTGGTCAGCCTATTGCTCTTAAGAGGCCCAACAAATTTATCTCATTGGCCCACCAAGCACCCACTTCAACTCACAAAACTGGCAATAGCAATTGGATTTCATAGAAGAGACGCATTGGTGCAGACACAATGCAGAGGGGGGCGACCGGGGCGAGGGCACATGCAGAAGGGGGTGCTACCAGAGCTGGACCAAAGCTCGAGTAGCCAGATCTGACGGCGAGCCGACCGAGCTGCCAGCCGAGGGGAGACTGATCCGAGGTCGGGGCCGCTGGGGCCGAGGGAGTCGGACCAAGGCAACGAGGGGGCTGAGCCGGGGCAGGAGGAGTCGAACCGAGGCGGCGAGGGCCGAGCTGCCACCAGCGCGTGTGGGTGGCACCACGGAGCAGCACCAGGCGACGGGCCGGTTGCGTGGCCATACCCTGCGCTGCTGCCTGCCTGGTCGCCTAGAGAAGATGAGGACTTAGGAGAGTGATTGAGTCTCGGAGAGGCAGAGACCAGAGTTCGAGCGACTGAGAGTTAGTGAGTCTGAGATTGAGAGAGTCGAGAGGGTTGGAGACTGGAGAGTGAATTAGTGAAATAGAGGGAGTTGGCGTCTCGGCGAGTTTGGAGAGTGAAATAGGGGGAGTCAGTCGACCATCGCCTATCTGGAGTTCTGGACTGACCGAGTGAGACACAGAGAGTGAGTAATTTTTCCCAGTTTCTTCCATATCAATTTAGTATTTTAGAGTTTAGACTTTCACATTCAGTGTATATAGGTAGTTTAGTCCTTATAATTAATTTATATATTTGTAGCTCTTTATTGATATAAATTAATAATTTATTTATAGATTTTACTATAATGGAGAAATGAACCATGTGTAATTATTTCGCAAGTAATTCAAGTAGTTCTCGTCCAACCGATGAGAGTACAACTCAACCAAAGAATTTTCGACTAGAATTTAATCCAAATAAAATTATTGTCAATCCGGCCCAGTGCATACCAATTAAAGATTATGCTAACGAAATTAGAGATCAAGTGAGAAGGGTATATTTATTGAATGGCCCTACTCGAGTAATTGGATATTCATTTCCACTGGCATTGGATGGCAAACAGTCGCGGTCCTTTCAAAAATCATGGTATAATAAGTTCGATTGGTTGGAATATAGTGTGGAAGAGGATGCCGCCTTTTGTTTATATTATTTTCTCTTGTTCGACTTGCTGAAATTTATGCTGATGATTTCACGGATGCTAATCGGGTTTTGTTAAGGAATCAGCTTCAAACCTTTATTCTCAATATTAGAAGAAGTGAAGAATTCAACGGATATCGTGATATATCAAAAGTTGCTCAATTGATAGTTCAAACAAAAAAGATAGAACTTTTCCGTTGGTATATCGCCTCATCGAGTTGACATTGATACTTCCGGTGGCAACGACATCTATTGAGAGAATATTTTAGGTAATGAATATTATCAAAATAGATTTGCACAATAAGGTAGTAGATAAGTGGCTCAATGACTTAATGGTGTGGTACACCGAGCGAGAAATCTTTAGAAACATTGATTATGATAAAATCATAAACCGCTTCCAAGGCATGAAGTCAAGTAGAATGCATTTGCCTTGTGATTCAAATTTGTCTCGTGATTCAAATTAGCTTAATTTTGGTGTGTTTCATATGATTTAAATTTTCTATTATATCACTAATTTTAATATACTTCATACATAGGTGATTTATCGCTTCTCCGCAATCATGGCAGAATAATTATATATTTTAGATATACACTTTCTATTATCGAGGTACCTATTTTGTATTTCTCTATTTTTCATTATTTGTCTACATTCAATCGTGTAATTTCTATATAAATTTAAAATTCTATAAAAATCAAAAACTAAATTTATATTAATTTAGTTTAGATCTATACATAATTTAATCCATCCTTAAATTTATTCTTGGCTTCGCCACGGCTCTCACACACTCGCCGGCGCGTTCCTTCCGTGTACTTACACGTAAGGACCCCGCCCACGACGGATCGAGTGCCCTCTGACGTAATGTCACCTGACGTTGAGTCACTGACACGTGTGTGCGTGAGAACTTCAGGTGACGTTACCTCAGAGAGGATTCCATTCCGCCCACGACTCCCTCCGTCCCTGCCCTGTCCCCTCCTCTCCCTGATACGCGCGGCGCCACGCACGCCACCTGAGTCCGAGCGTCCTCAGCAGCTGAGCTCCCCTCCCGCACCAGCACCGCAAATCCCTCTCCCCCTCTCATCTCGTCGCTCCCCCTTCCCGCCGCGCGCGCGCCATGATGTCCTAGCGGCCGGCCGTCCGATTAAAAATCCCGCCTTGCTCCCCTTTTTATGGCGCTCCTGCGCAGGCGGCAAGGGTACAATGCCGCCGTCCCCAGCGCCTGCTTCCTCCTCCTGCTGCTGCTCCTCGCCGCCTTCATACTCCTGTCCACCCGCCATGGCTCCACCGCCACCGGCCATGACGTCGACGTAGAGGGGATAATTCTTGCGGCTGGCAAGGAGCAGGGAAACTGCCAGGAGCTGCATGCCATCAAGGGCGGGGACGCCGGTGCTCGTACCTCGGACGCACACGCCGCGCGCCGGTGGGCTACATCGATTACCTCCGCTGTTCTCTCTGCGGCTTCGCCCGCGGCGTGTCGGGTGCGTCGCGTTCTCGCTGTGGCTCGTGGTGCTCTTCTATCGCCGGTGATACCGCGACGGAGTACTTCGCGCGTCGTTGGAGGTTGTCGGCGGCGGCGCTGTGCGCGCGCCGCCATCGCCGGCGTCCGCGCTTGCCGCTCGGCAACGGCGCACGGGCGTCTTCGCCCGCGTCGTGTCGTTCGCGGCGGGAGGCGGCGGCGGGTGGGGCTCAACAGCGCGCGCGGCGGCGCGCTGCTCGTGTCCACGGTGGTCGCCGGGGTGGTCGCGCTCGCCGCGGATTCTCGCGGCGGCGGCGGCGGGGCCGTCGTGGAGCTGCGTGGGTTCGTGCGCGACATCTGCTTCCTCCTCCTCTCGCTCTGCTACCTCCTCGGCGTCCTCGTCAGCGGCGCGATCACCGTCTGGGTGGCCGCATCCTTCGTCTCGCTCTACGCCGTTTACGTCGTCCTCGTCTGGACCGCACACTGCTGCGAGGATGTCAGAACCTGCAAAGAATGAGTCTGAAGACCAGTGCTGTTTTCTGGAGATGATACCGCTTCGCCAGTTCTTCCAATTCCATCAACGGTCAGGATTGCGCGTCTCTGGAAGGGTGGCATCTACGGTCAACATTAGCAATGTTAATGCTTGTTTACTTATACTTACTTCAGTGTTTATTTGTAATCATGACTTTGCTTAATGGGAACTGTACTCATATAAGCGGTCGCTGGAATGAAAGGAATATGCTTTTGCCAATCAAAAATCAGAGCCCTAGTTTCTTAGGCGTAGCGTAGCGCTTATGCTGCAGGCGATTCCAACCATAGAACCCATGATTTTGGTGAAACCCTCTCTAGGTCGGATTCCTCACGGGATCGACAAAATGGTATCGAGCAAGACTATCCTCGGCAACAAATGGTTTGGAGCGATTGGTGTGGATGATATACTCCCGATGAAGCCCCAATCCTTCCGATCTCGGCGGCGGACCGGCTTTCTTCTTTATCCACCATGGCGCGACCGTGTCGGGGCATGGTGAAGGCGGACCGGCCTTATACCTTATACGGCTATGGCGGCGGACCAGATCGGCGTGAGGTGAAGGTTCCACACTCTAAATCCCCGTTTCATCCGATGGCGGCGGACCGGCCTTCTTCCATATTCGGCTATGGCGGCGGACCAGATCGGAGTGGGCCAAGAATGTTTGGGAGCGATTGGGTTGGGGTCTTGGCTGTGAAATCCCGATCGTTTTCAATCCGGATCGGTGGAGCTCGCGCCGGCTGCGGAGCCTCATCTTCTTCGTCAAGTCCGGATCCTCGATTTTGCGGCGGCTTGATCGGCGGAGCTCGGTGCGGATTGGAGCGGCGCTTGGTGAAGGTTCCGGGCTCCATTCCGGGTAAAATCCCTAAACCTTGTGACGATCTGGGAAAGATGGCGAAGTCGATGGTGACGTACGAGGAGGATGCGTCTGATCCCACAGCGGTCTGGCGAGTAGCTCACATGCGACCATCAGAGGAGCCAAGGAATGAGTCATTCTTGATCCAGCCGAGAGAGATGGAGACAACAAGAAGGAGTGATGAGCTGAGGCGGATTAATCTCAAAAGCACTCAAGAAATCCAACCGAGGGGAGCACCAGAAGGTAACCTCAAACCCCCTCTTACTGGTCTTTCTGAAGTAGATGAAGTTTTTGGGAAGCATGAGGTTCGGCTTGAGGAGGTTATTGATGGTCTTGATGGTGCTGTGTCGGGGGATTTTGGAATTCCATCTTGGCTGTTTAGAACTCCGGATTACATGGCCCCAGAACAATGGAATCACCAAAAACCTAGCCAGGGTCCAGACTTAGCAAAGCAGTGGCTGCAGAACCCTAGAGGTCACTTGAATCCATCTCAGTTTCAATATCCTGCTAGACAGTGGAACTCTAATTCCAGCAGTGATAGGGCTCCTAGTTTCTTTAAGTCTCTAGCTAAAGGTCCTATACTTGATTCCCCTGAATTTGTTGGAGGAGAACCTTTAGTGGGAGCTGTAGTCCAGAAAAAGGAGACAGAAATGAAATCATTCACTCCAGGAGCTTGCAAGTATTGCGGGTCTAAAGGGTTCTCTGGGCACAAGTGCAAACAAAATCAGCATGTTGACTTAATAGCTAGTGAGGTTATCGTTGGTCCTGATTGTGCTGGGTTAAACATGAAGAAGGGAGAGGTTGCCCTTGTAACAATTCCTCCTGAAGATGCAATTGGTTTTACTGAGTTGAATCAGGATCTTGCGGTAATCCCAACTAACAGTACTTGGATTCAGGAAGTAGAGCTTGTATTAATTGTAAAGGACAAAGAGTCAGTTTATGCTCTGGCTATGAATGATACAGGGAATCTGCTGGTCCCTGGTGGAATTGAGCAGGTTGTCCATGTATGGGATCCCGGGACAGGATCTAAAAATATGAAATGGCAGAGCCCACCTCTAGGAGTTGGGGGTGGACTCACATTTGGTGTCGTCTCTGCTGCTGGTAGAGCTCAGCCTCACCAGATACTTGATATGACTGATGATGAAGCTGATTTTCATATGAGGCAGGGAGCATTCCTTTACAATTTCGATGCTCAGATGTTGCTTAAAGGTTACCACTGTTTCTCTAGGAGGCTGATGTTAGAGTATTCCAAATTCTCTTCATTGGATTCAGATGAACCTTTTGCCTGTAAGCTCAATGATCCAAAACATAGAAATACATACAAACAAGTATATGTCCATGTCCTAAACTATGAAGCCATTTTGTGGGAGAAGTTACCAAAGTTAAGTATGCAACAGCTGTATTTTGTGAGTTTGCTCTGGAATCTTCCACCTTGGCCAGATTTAAGCTTTTGTGAAGTTCACTGGAGGGCCATGGGCATGGAGAAGGGGGCTGGAGCAGTGTCAAGGAGGAATGCTTACAATATGGTTACTCGGCAGGGCAAGAATCAATTCCAGCCGACAAGGGACAAACAACTTACCGACTTTGTGAAAGAGTGGGTAGCGTGGTTGAGCAAAGTACAAGCTCAAGGACAATGAAGGGTTCTCTGCTTTGTGCAATTGCTGGAAGCGATGGGCTCTGGTATGTAGATCATCCATTCGGGCATCGAAAGAAGACTGGGCATTTATGATGATTTCTATGTGTGTGGCCATGAGTATTTAGAAGATATAATTTACATTGGAGCAGAGAACATGAGCTAGAGGAGTTTTTATTGTCAGTCATGAAGGAAGTGAAGGACATTGGTTTCACAGAGCTTCCGCTTGATTTTCAGACATTGGTCGATGAGCTAACATGCTTTGGAGCTGTTTGTTTTCTCTAAGACGTAAGAAACAGTGGATTTCAGTCATGGGTCATCGGTGGCGAAATTTCTGTTATACTGGAAATTCAGATACTCTTGAGGACACTATAAAGAATGCTATTGAAGACTCAATTACATGGTCCCCGAGGAAAGTCATTCCTATAATTCTGGAGATTACAAAGTGGGTTGGGCCAAGTCTGTGGGTATAGTGGAAGTCAATCTTGGGCAAGCAAGAGATTTGACAAACAAAGATGTGATAGGAAAATCTGATCCTTTTGCTATTTTGTATGTTCCCCTTTACAGACCATACTAAGAGAAGTAAAACAATTAACAAATATGCTGATACTCATAGTGTGACGGTGAAGATTTATGATGGGGATGGTATTGAGGATCTGAATTGATTGGTCGTGTTCAAGTTGTGCTAAATGATCTACAAAAGGCAAAGTGAAGGATGTCCAGGTTGAAGCTTGTACAAGATTTAGAGATTCTAAGGGACAGGAAAAATTGGGGTCGGAGCACCTTGAACTCTTGTCTTGTCCATCGACATGAAGGATGAGGCCTATATTGTTGAGAGGATATGCGTCACATTGTCGAAGGAGCAAGTACAAGGGCATACTCTTTTCGTTGTCACCTCTAAACAACCGAAGTTGATGGTTTAAAAGGGCTTGATGTTGTAGAAGTGAAAGTGGGGGAATGTGAGATAAAAGCAGATCAAAATTGCAACATTATTGTTGATCATAAACGGTTAAGTGAAACCACTCATCAAGCATCATGTGCTCCTATTGACATCAATAGTCTTGAAAGCACAGGGGATCCACGAAATTCCGATGCTGTTAACCAAATGAATATTCATGGCAATGGTGTTATGGCCTCATCAATTGAGCAGGTTGTGGCAGCACACTTGGAAATCAGATCCAGTTTACATTTTATTGAGGTGATCCAATCAAGCAAGGCTCTCTGGAAGGGTGTTATGCAAACTTGGCTGCCAGCCGGTAATGCTTTGCTTGGGATGGTAATATTCCACCTTTCTTCTCCATCCACGGCACAGAAATATAGTGTGGAGAACCTGTACGAGAGATCCCTTGATGATATCTATGCCACTGCAATTAGAAATTGTGATCTGGACGGGAAAGTTGCAACTGGCTTGAAGAACCTTGCTTTAATGGGAGTGTCTTGCGGCCATAAAGGAGCTCTAATTTTAATACATGAAGATTTCATTGAGAAAAGCTTCTGGAGCCGACAATTTTTGTTTCGTGATTGGAATATTGGACTGGCTAACTCTACAGTAGCTGCTGTAGTTGCTTGTGCTACCAACTCCTCGCCGCACATCGATGCTCTTGAATTGTGCTCGCCCGAGACCGAGTATGTGTTTCCCATGCATTCTGGAAGGCCCTTGATATTGTCTTTAATGCAATTGATAACGTCAAGGCTAGGATGCATTTGGTACTGTCTTGGTTTCCTGATTTCCATACTTGAGGACAAGTATGTTCTTGAGGGGGAGGAAATGTCAGAACCTGCAAAGAATGAGTCTGAAGACCAGTGCTGTTTTCTGGAGATGATACCGCTTCGCCAGTTCTTCCAATTCCATCAACGGTCAGCATTGCGCGTCTCTGGAAGGGTGGCATCTACGGTCAACATTAGCAATGTTAATGCTTGTTTACTTATACTTACTTCAGTGTTTATTTGTAATCATGACTTTGCTTAATGGGAACTGTACTCATATAAGCGGTCGCTGGAATGAAAGGAATATGCTTTTGCCAATCAAAAACTGTAGCCCTAGTTTCTTAGCTGTAGCGTAGCGCTTGTCTGTTCTGGGCGATTCCAACCATAGAACCCACAGATTTTCGGTGAAACCCCCTCTCTAGGTCGGATTCCTCACGGGATCTGACGGAGGAGCCGGGCAAGCCGACGCCCGCCGACCTCGCCGCGCCGCTCCTCCTCGACGACGAGGACGTCCCGCCGCTGCCGTTGCACTCCAAGACGTCTCCAAGCTCCCCATCAAGAACCCACTTGTATTGCATCCTGGTCGCGCTCCGCATGCCGCTGTACCTCCCGCGCCGCCTCACGATCCCGGACATCGCCGCGCACCGCTGGTCCCGCCGCTACGCCGTCGCCTCCGCCGCGCTGGCGCCGGTCCTCCTCACCGCGATCTGGACCTCGCAGCTCCCCGTGTCCTCGTCGCGCCGTCACGGCCTCGCCATCCTCCTCGGCGGCGCCCTCCTCGGCCTCCTCCTTGCCGCCCTCGCCGCGGTCACCACCGACACCGCCTCCCCGCACGGCCGCCGGCGCCGCGTGCCGTGGCTGGCCGCGGGGTTCCTGATGAGCGTGCTCTGGGCGTACACCCTGGCGCGCGAGCTGGTGGCCCTCCTGGTCGCCATCGGGTACATGGTCGGCGTGAAGACGAGCGTGCTCGGCGTGACGGTGCTGGCGTGGGGGAACTCGCTGGGCGACCTAGTCTCGAACGTAGCGATGGCGCTGCACGGCGGTCCCGGCGGCGCGCAGATGGCGGTGTGCGGGTGCTATGCGGGCCCGCTGTTCAACACGGTGGTGGGGCTTGGGCTCTCGCTGACGCTGGCGGCGGGGGCGCAGTACCCGGCGCCGTTCGTGATCCCAGCGGACGGGGCGGTGTACGAGACGGTGGGTTTCCTGGGCGCCGGGCTGGCGTGGGCGCTGGTGGTGGTGCCGGCGCGGGGGATGCGGCTGGACCGGGTGTATGGGCTGGGCCTCATCGCCGTCTACCTCGCCTTCTTCGGCATTCGCGTCTGCGAGAGCCTTGGCCTCTGGAGATACTCCCGGTAGCTAGCAGCGGCAAACACTGCTGCTACTACTAGTAATAGTCTCATCAATGGCGGCCGCTGATGTAGTACTAGCGAAATGGAATTAAGAGCACTCCCAATGCAGAAACTAGGGATGGTTTCTATGACATTAAATAAGGTGCCAAGTAAGCAAAATACTGATGTGTCATTGGAGTTAAGGAGGAGAGATAAGGAAATGATTTTTTATATAGACACCATGTCTACACAGAAACCAAGATAGAAAGAGCTGTGATAGGTAGATGATAGGAGAGAGAAGATAAATAATTGGATGAAAATTTTATTTGTAGAAACTATCCATTGGGAGTATAGTTTCTATGGGTAATGTCTACATTAATTGGCAAGTATAGAAACTATGTCATAAAAACGCATTAGGAGTGCTCTAAGTTGAGGCGGATCGAGATTTGTGTAATAGTGGTTCTAGGAGTAGCCTTTAGTTATTAGTGGTGTAACTGTGTTGCTACATCCAGTTTCGATCCACGGTGAATGTAATACAAGGGTAAAAAACCCTTTTACTTAGGTCATATTTATATTGATTTCTAAATACTACTTTTTACAGTAAATAATTTTTTACGGTATGTAGCTTTTAAATCGGGTGTTTTTTCAAACCGGAATCTATTAATCGATTATAATATATACTGTAGTCTTTATTTATATTGATTAAAATTATATGTAAATATTTCTCTCTATAAATTTTTACTATTTATAAACTAAAATTCAATATGAACGGATCCTTAATTAATTATTCGCCTAAAACACGCTCATGACGAATAGCTTCGGTTTGAGCTAGCCTCTACGCGCTAACACGTACAAGACCAGATTCGTCGTCGTCGTCGTCAATAAGTGTGATGGGAACAGGTTCTTGTTCCTTTTCTCTGTCCGTGGATTCGTTGGGGTTAAGCATGCTATGTGCTTTGCTTGGAGCTTCAGGTATTGCCTCTTTCTTCAGCCCGGCACTTTTCAGATGGTTGTCTCGTCTATCTATTCTAGAGTTGGTCTTACGTCTCAACCCTTTTTCTCCCAACTCTTGACTTCACTTTAGATCGATCAAGCAAGTTCTTGTAACTATTAAGCGAGCTTTTCATTTATTGATTGATTAAACAACATCTCAGCTTATTACCAGTACTACTTGTATGAGTTTTCTCGCCCAGCGAAGCGAACGCGAACACGTACGATTCCTCGCCCAGCCACCGGCAGGATCGAGCCTGTGACATCACAACATGGTGTTTGCCCTGTGCTATCGTTGTCTGATGTCACCGGTGAACTGTGGCCTGGCTCTCGCTAGCTTCGCGTCCTGTATGTATGTACGTACGTACGTGCTCACTCCTGGGTCCTGACTCAACTGACTATTGCGGGCTCACGGCACTGTACGTGTATGTACGTACAAGAAAAGGGGAAAGAATTGCTGGCCACAGTAGTTCGGTACATTTTTGTTGTAAATGTTTCTGGTAATCTCTTGTAGCAATGAACCGCGACTTGCTCACGCTAAGAAGTCTGGACCTGGTTGAGAGGCCTTGGTCTATTTGTGGATATTTCTTTACTTAGTTTATAAATAAAAAGTTTTAATGGCTATTACTTTTACCTTGAGAAGGGAAAGTAATAAAGAAAGAAATGACTTCTCCCTCTAACTCTGTGTTCAATCTTGCATTTTCTTGCATTACTATGTGTTTAATCCATCTCTCTTGCCTAGGAGGAATCGCTCGGACTGGACTCGCCAGCGATGGTTTCTCAATACGTTATTAGCACGAGTTGCTCCGGTGGATCGAAAGGTAATATCAAAAGCACGATATTCGTAGATTGAATTGTCTATCCAGATCGCTTTAATTTCTGTAAATTTTGCTTTCTAGATTATTTTCTATGATGCTAATCCACACTAATCTATAGTAAGCAAACTCGAAATTGCTGGCCAAGCTGATCGGTAGATTTGCAGAAAGAGTATATGTTGATTGCACTGTAGATTGAAAAAAAAACGATGTTTGGTCCGCGCCGCCCGCACACACGGCCGACCCACATGGCTGCTGCTGCGTCTCGCCGAGCGGTGCCACCGGCCCGCACGGCCGCCCGCCCGGACTGCCGGCCACCCATTCGACTTCCCGCACACAGCCGCGTCACCGTGTGTGCCGAGGCCGTACCGCCTGCACACAGCTAAGCCGCCTCGCGCCACCCACAGGCGGCATAGCACGGGCCGCCCCCCGGTAGCCGGCCACCCACATATGGCTGTGCCACCATCTGTGCTACACACGCCCCCACGTCGGCTGCCTGGCCCCGCAAGGTCGCTGCCGCCGTCGCCTCCCATGGAGCGTCACCGTCGCTTGGCCTCCAAGCGCCCGCATGCGCCACGGCTGCCGCCGGCCCTCGCTGTACGCGCCTGGCCGCTCGGCCCCATGTGCGCCGCTATCGCTCACCCTACACGGCATGCCGCTCCGCTACCCTTACACGTCGTCGGCGACCCGGATCGGCGCTGCGCCGCCCCGCATAGGCTTCCCTGCTAGCGAAAGGATGCCCAGAGGAATTGCTAAAATTGGACATGCGCTCCTCATCGGTTCACTTTCATGATACTATTATATGCTTAATAATCATCACACCAAGGCACCAGTGGTCTAGTGGTAGAATAGTACCCTGCCACGGTACAGACCCGGGTTCGATTCCCGGCTGGTGCAACTTTCCTTTTTTTTTTTGCCGTTTTCGAATTTGCATTTCTTGCATTTTGTCTATGTTTTAGAGTACCTTTCTGTATGTTCACCTGATTTCAGGACATATTCCATCGCCACTATATTCTGCGGGTACAGATCGATACTGCTGGCATGCATGTCAGCATGATGCATCTCGGCAGCTAAGCAAGCACAGCAAGCAACGCGAAGCGAGTCATCAGATGATGCCCAAAACGCGCGCAGGGTGAGTGCCCGTGAACGTACGAGAGGAGCTAAGTTTCGTCGGTGTCCCTTTTGCTCCACCGGTTCCTCATCGCCATTGAAGCTACACATCATGGCAGTGGTACACTACCGACGCATGGTGTCTCGGCGGCTACTTGCTGCTGGCACTATGCTCGGGTACACTGCTGGCTTTGTACGTCCTGGGTGGCTACCTCAACTTCGGCACATTGCGTCCCATTGGCTATGCGACCGACACATGGCCATGGTTCTTCTTTCTCTGGTTTATTCTACTCCTTTACATTTACAGTACCATATCCCTCTTTAGTTCCATGCTATTGTTGTTCATCTTATTTTGTGGAATGTTGTGCATGGCTTCGGGTTTGGGTATGTGGTGAGCAACCATGTAGGTGTTCAGGTGTTGTCATGCGCCGAGGAGCATTGACAATGTCCCAAGAACTCATGGATTGCCATAGACCTCCTTTCCACTAGCACCATTAGCCGACAACCATGTTTGCCTTGGCTCTATTGGTCAACTCTAGTGTTAGCAAGAAGAGATATAGTTTAGGGCCTTACCTCACTGGTGTTGCTGGCTTGGTTAGATGTGAGGGAATGCTCTTGTTCTCTCTAGGTTACTCTCCCTTGATTTGGCTGAGTGTTGTGGGAAATGTCTTGTGGAGGTGTTCCTTGGCCATGGTACCTTTGTGGTGGTCTTCAATTTTGGTTTGATTTTCCTCTTTCAGCTATGTTAGGGTTCTTGTGAGGATGGGGGGTTTAAATGCACAGTGCTATCACCTTGGCTGCTTGCTGGCCGGTTGTGGCTCATGAGTGTTATGGGCAATGGCATGGGGTGGTGTTTATGAGACGTGATGTGTGAAGGCAGCCTATTGTCGATTTCTTTCGGCTACAGCAGTGGCTATGGCAGTAGGGTGAGCTCATTGGGTGCTGTGGGTGGTGGTCTTATTGGCCTTCTCTTTTCTCTCCGCTGTTGGCTCTTGCTAGCTTGCTGCATGGCATTGGTTTGCCTAGGTGAGGACTGGTGGCTTAAAACGTGGCTTGTGTATGGCATGGAATGGCATGACTCCCTAGTAAGGGTAAAAAAGGTAAGAATGGTAAGTTTACCGCCGAATGATGAAAACCTAATACGCGAGAGGTATCGATTGGACCCGAACAATCTTAGCATCTTGGTGAGCGATTGCCCTTGTGCAATAAAGTACCTGGTTCTGATGACAATTTGTTATTTAAATTCATTTTATGTTTTATGGTTTTTGGCTAATACGATTTTGTAGGTGTTTCAACTTGAACTGGCTTATGAAGACTTGAAGATATTCAATATAGTTGATGTCATATCCGTGTAAATTCTATTCCTGTAAATGGATGGGATTGTAATTTGAAATGTTTACTTTAGAATTTTATTCCTTTGTAGTTCATGTGATTGCAATTTTTGTATATTGGACTTGTAGCATTGTAAATTTATGAGGTTCAATTATGTAATTAAGTGTATGTAATTCGGACCTTTGTATAATGACTTTTTATTCATCTTAATTATTGTATTGTATGATTAAAGTTTAAATCCCACTTTAATGTATTAATTACTTCTTAAGAGCATCATTTTGGTTAAGTAGATTTGAGGGTCATCACATCTGCCCAGGCAGGTCCTCTGTCAATTGGTTCTGATTCCAGAAAACCTGATGCAAGCTCTGTAATGCGGTAATGCCACTCTGTTAACTGAGCACTGTTTGGTTCCCTCTTGATAAAAAAAAATGAACGACTGAGCACTAGGTCCTCAATCCTCATGGCGAGGAGTTTTGGTTAGGTTCAAGTATGGTCCTCAAGGAACATGCTTCCCAAGCACTGCCCCTGTCAGCCACCTGCGAAGCACGACTATGTGTACCAAGTTGCCCTAAAAACAGGCGAAATCCTAAAATATTTCGACTCACTCTGCTGCCATATAATTGGAGAATTCACTACACAAACTCATGTGCTCCCCAAATGCAATGGTAGGGAGGGGCTCACAAAAGGTTTCAGAAAAAGAATCATAGAAGTTGCTTTTATGAACAGAAAATCCAAAGCCCTCACTTTCCATCGCTTGCATTAGGCATTAACCTGACCTCTAGCTTGCCTATCTATAGATTAACTTCACCTCAAGAAAAAAAAAAGGTTTACTAACCCACTTGTCTCCTCCGTGTTTACCCCCCAAAAATCTAAATCCAGCAGCTTGAGCTAGCTGATCGTTACTGAATTCCTACTTCACATTTTGACTTAGCTTTAGTTAGTTCAGGTTTCACCTTGCCTTTATTTCTTGTTCTAATTAGCCAAGAAGATTATGGCAGCATTCTTTTGATCTCTTAGCTTTCCCTTAATCTCTTCCTCTTTTGGCTTGATGACTGCAGTGTTTATGATATACACAAAAGTGCATATGTAATACTAGTTGTTCTTGAATGGAAAAGTTTGAAACTTTTTTCGCTGCCTTTCTCCCTCCTCCTATGTGGTTCTTCGTCATCACACGTTCAGTTCTATTAAAAACCCCCTGTCCTTGTCCACCTTCAAAAATCCGGCCACTAGAATAATCAATCCCCTCGCTCACTCCCTCCAGTCTCTTCATCATCCAATTCGCATCCTAGCTCTTTCTTCTACACCCCAAGAAACCGCGTTTCTTGAATTCTTGCGTGCTTGCGTGGCCTGATAGCTAGCTTGGTCTTCGATCATGGCGGGCTTTCGGCTGGTCGTTGTGTTTGCTGTGCTGGTGGCCGTCCGCATCTGGCTGCCGGCAGCCGGAGGGCTCGGGGTGAACTGGGGCACGATGGCGACGCACCCGCTGCCGCCGCGCATCGTGGTGCAGATGCTGAAGGACAATGGCATCAAGAAGGTGAAGCTGTTCGACGCCGACGCCGGGCCGATGAGCGCGCTAGCCGGCACCGGCATCGAGGTGATGGTGGCCATCCCCAACAACATGCTCGACATGATGACGGACTACGACACCGCCAGGGACTGGGTGCACCAGAACGTCAGCAGGTACAACTTCGACGGCGGCGTGAACATCAAGTGAGTTCGTCAGACTTCTTTGATATGAATACGATCCTCCTCTTCGATTTAGAATTTCAGATGATCTTCATGGTGCAGTAAATTTTTTCATGCAGCTGATGCTTCAGGTGTCATGTTGTAATTATAGTTCCTATGGATTGAGATGTTCATCTTTTTCAAAGACCTAATTATCAGTTTCTCCTCTGATTATGACATAGTGTATATTAACCTTCTTGATTGGGTGTACAAGGATATTTTATAGTATGCTGCAACTAGAATGTGCCAGCAATATTCATGTTCCTGATTCTAAATTTCTAGTGTGCGGTATGCACTCCAAAATCTTTAGGAGTTGTTCTTGAATATTGCACAGTAGTTGTTTAAAGTACCTACTATAGGGTGACGTGGATATTCTGTTAGCTCATTCAGGGGAAGCTCTTTGATCAGCAAAGTGGAAACCTGACATCAACAAGTTGCAAGATAAAGTTATGCATATCCATTGCATTTGGAATGTCCAATTGCTGTCTGAAGAATCTATCCTGGGAATTATCTGCTAGGTGTACTTTGGGATTGAAATGCCTGAAAATGATTTGTCATGCACTAGTGACACAAGGATCATCCCACTTAATTCTTGTCGCAAAAAAGGGATTAGTTATCTTAAAGTAGGACACTTGATCTAATTGCAGTGGCCACTGGGCATCTAGTAGACATGCACTCGTCTTTATGACATGGGAACTGTTTAATGCGAAGTTTAAAGAACTGCTCTTTCGCAGAAAGGTCAGCACTTGAAGAAGAATCTTCACACAAACAGATTATTATGAAATCGGCTTTGCCCCTGTAGCATGCCTGGAAATATGTTTACAGACAGATATCTTAAACCTGAAAATAAATGTGATTTCAGTTAACCACATTAGCATTTCTCACTAACTGTGCTCAAGTTAGAAAATTATGCAACTACTTTGGTAACCATAGTAAAATTTCAGAGTGGTAATGTGGTTCCTCGCTGCAACATTCCCCTGCAGATACGTGGCCGTCGGGAACGAGCCGTTCCTGTCGTCTTTCAATGGCACGTTCCTGAACGTCACCTTCCCTGCCCTCCAGAACGTCCAGCGCGCCCTCGACGAGGCCGGTTTCGGAGGCACCGTCAAGGCCACCGTGCCGCTGAACGCCGACGTGTACAACTCCCCGCCGAGCAACCCGGTGCCGTCGGCCGGGCGGTTCCGGACGGACATCGCCGACTTGATGACGGAGATCGTGCAGTTCCTGAAGCAGAGCGGCGCGCCCTTCACCGTCAACATCTACCCGTTCCTGAGCCTGTACGGCAACGACAACTTCCCGCTCGACTACGCCTTCTTCGACGGCACGAGCAGCCCCGTCGTGGACAACGGCATCCAGTACACCAACGTGTTCGACGCCAACTACGACACGCTCGTGTCGGCGCTCAAGGCCGCCGGCGTCGGCAGCCTGCCGATCGTCGTCGGCGAGGTCGGCTGGCCGACCGACGGCGACAAGCACGCCAAGGCGGGCTACGCTCAGCGGTTCTACGCTGGGCTGCTGCGGAAGCTAGCGGCCAACGCGGGCACGCCGCTGCGGCCGAACCAGTACGTGGAGGTGTACCTGTTCAGCCTCGTCGACGAGGACGCCAAGAGCGTGGCGCCGGGCAACTTCGAGCGGCACTGGGGCATCGTGCGGTACGACGGGCAGCCCAAGTACGGCATGGACCTGTCCGGGCAGGGCCGGAACACGGCGCTCGCGGCGGCGCGGGGCGTCCAGTACCTCCCCAGCGCGTGGTGCGTGCTCAACCCCAGCGCGTCGCCGGACACCATGAGCAGGCTCGGCGACAACGTGAACTACGCGTGCACCTTCTCTGACTGCACCTCGCTGGGCTACGGCTCGACGTGCAACGGCATGGACGCCAACGGCAACGCCTCCTACGCGTTCAACGCCTACTTCCAGGCACAGAACCAGGTGGAGGAGGCGTGCGGCTTCCAAGGGCTCGCCGTGCAGACTCTGCAGGACCCCTCCACGGACGCCTGCAACTTCACCATACAGATCGCAACGTCGGCGGCCGGGCGGCCGGTGGCCGTGACGGTGACAACGGCCGTGCTGGTCTCGGTTCTTGCAGTCCTGGTTGCGCTCTGATTGATCAGATGTTACTGTGGTAGTTAATTAACAGCAGGAGCTAGAGGTTCCATTTGTAAAGATTTTTGTTTGATTAGTGATTATACCATACCCATGCATGCTCATGTGCAACTTGTCCTGATCTACTCAGCTGATTGGAGTTACAGAGATATGAGATCTAGTTTGACGTATTGGGATTTCCCCGCTGTTTGAGAAAAGTTTTGCATCTTTCCTTGCACAGAAAAAGGATTACTGCTAATTGCCCAAAGTGAGAAGCAAAAATGTCGTTGTAATAAAGACTCCTAAGAAAACGTCATCCCAGAGTGAAGCTATCAGTCTAGCCGATCGAAGCCAGTGTAATTACGGGTCTCTTCTTTCCAACTTTTAAATCACTTCTAAAAAAACATCATTCTAGACTGGAGCTATCAGTTTAGCCGACGGAAGCCGCAGTAACCAGACAGATTACCGGACCCTTCTTTCTAACTTCTAAAAACTGCTTTCAGTTTTTTTACAGTAACTAATTTTCAAATAAAATATATTTTCAAAATAAAATCTATAAATTGATTATAGTATACACTATAATAATTTTATTTATATGATCAAAGTTACATATGAGTTTCTATTAATTATCTCTTATAAATGATTTAAAAAATACAAATCGTACTTAAAACTCATAAGTTGAGGACAAAAAAGAATAGCTCAGGGAGGAGCTAGAACGTGTTTCACGTGAAACGAAACGAATGGAAGCCTCGCTTGGCGACAAATAATCTGTTTCTCGAGTTCAGGTGACTGTGACATTGCCTGAAAGTTGTTTTAACGCATGCAAGTGAAGCACCGAAAATTAATTAATGCCTTGCCTTAGCATGATCCTCCCAATAAAAGGGTGGGTTTTTCGGCTAATAACTTATGATTTTTTTTCAAACAAGAAAACGAAATGATTTTTGTTGTTTTTTAAGCGACTTATTAGGACAGATTTTTTGAAGTGATTTACCAACATTGTATAAGCGCTCACACTAGGACTGTCGGTGTTTTAATATCGATCTTACGTATGATTTGTTAGGATTCAGTGACACTCTAGAAGATTTGGTGTATGAATATGCAGAGTAGAGACACAAAAAAATTTATACAGATTCAGGCCTTCTCCTGGGAGAATAATAACACTACGTCCAGTGTGGTCAGAGAAAGAATTACAACTAAGGGTAATGCAAAATGCCTAGCACTATCTCCTGCTTCAATACGCTTTTATTCCACTCTTCCCTAACGTCAACCTTTATATAGACGACGAAGTGGTGGCTGTTGTCTCATGCCAAAATACGACTCAATGCTTCAGATGATAACCGTTTGATGGAAGTTACTGTCAAAGAGATGTAGTGCACCATTCGCCGTGTGACAGTTATTGTCAGAGAGAGATTGTGTGCTATTATTAGGAATGAGCACATGTTCTAACCGCCTTGCCAGACAATCCCACGATAAAGTAGTTCGTCGTAAACAAGCTGGTTGGGAATATGTTGGTTGCAGTAAGATCTACGACCACGAGATGGTCGTAAGATATCTTACGGCTATATAATCGTAGAAAGACTTACGACTGGGTGGTAGTAAGAAGACTTATGACCAATAGGTAGTCGTAGTAAAACTTACGATCAAGAGGCAATCGTAATAAGACTTATGATTGAGTAGTCATAGAAAGACTTACGACCAATAGGTAGTTGTATTAAGACTTACGACTGATTGGTTGTAGGAAGGCTTACAACTAATAAGTAGTCGTAGTAAGACTTACGACTATCTTGGAAAATCTTTCCATTATCGTTAAGGGGTATACTTAAAGAATATATTGACGTAATAATTAGAGGATTATTGTATTCTCATCATCTAGCTCTCTAACTTGAAGTGAATACAACTTACTTGAGAAAGTGATGTCGTATACAAAACAGTAGTCAAAAGCATGGCCTTTTCAACCATCATTGACCAGAAACAAGTTTGGGCAATAAGGTAACTTCGCTTGAGTTGTAAAGATAGACGGACTTCAAACAGGAGAAATTAAAGAATTCCAATCGATTTCCATCGATCTGTCCACCGGATCGGTTCCTAAGATAACCGTTCAGTTCCCAAGACAAATAACTCACATGGTTATAAAAACTTACCTTAGTGTAACTTTTAGCTTAATTACTTCCCCTTCTGCTTCGATCTGTTTTGAGTTTTCCTCCGCCAATCAAGCCATCTTCTTTCTTCAATCTCTTCCAAATCCAATCCAACCACTTAAGAAAATGACTAAGCCTTCATCTAACTAGCTGGTCTCGAAGATGGATGCTGCGAAATTGAGGGCATCGAAGGATGCTGAGAAGATTCCTCTGCGAAAATTCATGAGATGGATCAAAGCTGCCAAACAAAACTGGCCATCAGGGAGATTGGGCAAATCTCGGTGCTCCAGGCGTATTGTTAGTGTAGCCTTCACCTTCCAGCTCATCCCTTTCTTACAGTTGTACTCGAAGAATTAGTGAACTTGGTTCCTAATTCGATCACGATGTTAGAGTGTATTCGTGTACCTGTGTGAGACATATTTGGGGATTCCTACGGATCTCGAACTCTTTCATTATTATTACAAAATGAGTTGGCAGACCAGAATTGCTGGGAGCTGCTGTCTGAAGCTCCATGACGACAAGATGGAGCAGTACATCCAGATGTTTACTCGGTCTTCATGGCTGTACTGGAAGAAGTGGTTCTACTGGGAAACGACCAGTGAAGACAGTCTTTTCTTTGTGGGGAAAGGTGATGAGAAGAACACTTCCTAGAACTCGGTCCCAAAGGATCTTACTCGGATAGCCCCTTACATCTCTACCATCAAAGAGCTGAGGAACAAATGGCTCACGAGCTGGCATGTGGTGAAGGACTTCATCACCCGTCATGTCAGCCCCCTGAAGCAACGAGCTCATCCCATGTGGATGTACTCGGGAGGCGAGGACACGACCAGAGACTATGAAAACATTAAATAAGAATCATACTTGTAATCATGGTTATCAGACCCAGACCGGCCCGATGGATGGACCAAAAATCCCGAACCCAGAGGTTATGTCGGGCCGGGCACCTCACAGGACTACTAATGAAGTTGACTCAAAAAAACTCGGTCAACCCAGCCAAGTTTTACGTGACCCGGTTGACCTGGCCGGTTTTGACCGACCCAGCCGAGTTATGTTCATGAGGCCAAAAGACATAAATACCCTCCAATTAAAGAAATTCTCAAGAGAAAACTGATGAGCAAAATTGTCTTTTGGAATATGGAGAGGTACTAGGGTTTTTTTTACTCGTTGAGATTGTATATGGAGAGGTACTAGAGTTTTTGACTCGGTGAGATTATGATTGTGAGAGACTCAGTGAGCACGCCCCAAAAGTACTGTTCATGTGCACTGTTCATGCGTGTGAACAATACCCTTCGTACTCAGTTTTTACCTACAGAATTATTGTGCATGAACAATACTCACGAGTACTATAGCAGCAGGCCTACGAGGAGGAATGCTTGTTCTCTACTAAGTTATCTATTTACTAATAGTTTGATTAGTTTTCTAATATAATGATTAGTTATTTGGTATCATATCTATTAGTTAAAAATAAAATTTAGATTGATCTCATCCATAGTTGTTAGAAGAGCTCTCTATATAAGAGGCTTATTGTAATCATTATTCTCAAGCAATCAAGCAAGAAGAAAGAAATAAGAGCTCATCCCCGTCTATGTCTATCTTCCTCCTCTAAAGTCTCTCTCCAATCAAGCTGATGTTGCCTAGTAGTTCATCACGTGTGTCAGTGTGATGGAGTCAGGACCCTCATTTAAAAAAATTGGGCATGATTCGTTTTATTCTCCTCTGTTACTAGGCCTGATTTTCCTGTAGAGCATAATGTCTTATGGGCATCCCAACAATGAGCGAGAGATTCAATACAGAAACTGAAGTGCTTGGCATGAATACCGGTGTAGCTACTTTCTTGAAATATCTTAATTATTTTCCGCCAATATTTGTTGATTCCGTCCTAAAGCTCACATAATTTTTCTGATTTACTCAGTTGTATTTTGCTCTCTGTTGTGGCTATGGGCCAAACAGTAAAGAATGGGACTCGTAGAAGAGGAAGAGGAGAACCAGATCTGTGGGAGAGTTAGTAAGAATGAGAGGATGTCCCCCTCCTGCCACTCCTGGGGGTTTATATATATGAGTGGGGTAGAATGGGAAATTCTCATTCTACCCCTTAGTACTTATAAAGGATGAGGGTACATTGGTATATTTACATGAGTATATTCCTCTATATTATCGGGCCTATTACATATTAGGCAAGTTGCAAGGCCCAGTCACAGGGGGGGTTGGGCCACCCCCACAACACTCTCCAATTTGAGCTACAACAATATTCTTTGCTGATTCATTGAAAATTGTGTGGGCAAGATGAACCTGTTGCAAGGATCCTTGAACTTTGCATTCTTCATATTGCTACGACAGGGATGACATCAAAAGGAACATCTCACAAAGTCGCCAATAATGAGGTTATTATTTTCTCACTATGTCCTGCATATTTTTAGTTTGAGCATGTAAACATATGAAATATCTCTCTCCTCATGTCCATTGTTATTCAAGCCGTAGATCTGGCAAAATGGTTTTGTGACGGAGGTGCTCCTCGGGTAATCAACAGCTGTCTTGGAACATTTGTAAAGGATCACATGAACATTGGCACTAGTTAGCCAATTGAATCAAAATTGTGAAGTTTTTTTTAAAATACATATTGTACATCAGAAAGGTGGTTGAAACTTGAAATAGCAGAAGATTGGAGAAAACGCCGCTCTCTTGGGCCAATCTTCTTCAGCTGTTTTAAGATTGAACGGTGGAACTGAAAGGAGGCAGACATGCTGGGTGCGTGAAAAGATAGGAAGCGGTATTTTCAATTTTTAACCAGTGACTATGCCAAATATACTTTGTTGTATGCCGATGATGCGGACTCATCCGAAACTAGCAATTGTAGGGTAGTTTCTCTTACTCTTGCTCCTGCTATGACTTTGCTGATCTGTGGTTCACTAAGGCTGTGTCACAGGTGGTGTAAATTTAATGCAATGTAAATGTAAGATTACGGTTGCAAGTTGCAACTCATTTTCACTGTATTCTGACTACCATGCTGCGTATTTCGGATGTTTGGAATTTACAGAGGATATTATGCAAGATACATACATACATTGTATGATTATGGCCATTGTATAAGAGTTGTGCCAATTTCATATTTTATTGGATAATAATATTCTACCACTGTCCCCAGGGAACATTGCAACAATGCCACTGCAATGTAGACACATTAAATTGCAACAAATATACTACTAGTGATACAAGAATATTACGGGGCATGGATGTAATTTCCAAAAATTATAGGACATGCCCACAAAATGTGCATGTTGATATCAGAAACTCACCATTTCGTGTAGGTCTCGAAGCACGGCACGGCTTGATGCGTGGCCAGCCGGGCTGGCACAGCATGAACGGTGGGTTGGGCTGGGCTTGGAAAGCTGGCCCGTCGGGCGACACGACACTCTCGACATATCGTGCCATGCTTGGGCTGGCCTGGCACAGCGAGCACAGCAGGCACGGGGGCACGGCTGGCACACCGACGCCAGTGGCCGCCTTGGCCTCACCGCTCCATGCTTCCCACCTTCTCGTTAGTTCGTCACCTCCTACGGGCACCTCACCAGCTCCCGCCCTACGGTCTCGCCGCCTCTCACCTCACTGGCTCCCGCCTTGGGCCTCGTCACCTCCTGCGCGCCCACCTCAGCCTCACCACCTCGCCTCCTACCTTGGCCTTGCTATCTCCTACGTGGCCGCCTCGGCCTCGCCGCCTTCCATGCACCTGCCTTGGCCTAGCTGCCTTCCACACACCCGCCTTGGCCTAGGTGCCTCGCCTCCAGCGTGGCCACCTGCCTCAGCCTCCCGTGCCGTGTCGAGGGGAAGGAGCAAGGAGTTGGGGGCTTGGGGTAGCAGCAGCTGGGGGATGATTGGGATCGGGTGAGAATGGTGGATTGAGTTAGGTTATAGAGTTGTGATGTGTGCATGTGTGTGTGTATATGAGATGAGGAGAAGGACAAGGATGGTTGGATCTTAATCCAATGGCGGCGAGTTCATTTTTGCTCTTGTGACATGAGGTGTGTTTTCTTGTTCTTCATTTTTGCACTTGTTAGGTGTCTTTGTTGTTCTTTCTTAAGAAACATCATCATACAAAAATAATGAGCATTTTCAACGTTGCTCCTCCTTAGGTCACCACCGCCGAACCCTAGGTCACATCCTCACAGCTCCCTTGCTTCTTCGCATAAAACCAGTAGGTCTGGAGAAGAATACCAAACTAATTCAATAGGTCAAATAGATTTTCTGCATTAAAGGTCTAGTTCCGACCACTTTGTCACACTGGGAGAGTAAAAGACCACCTCGTGCGCATTGGAGAGTTAGGTTGACCATGTCATCAAAAATCATATGAAAACAGGTAGCAGGGAGAGTTTCAAAGAAATATGTACTAGTGGAGGTTAAAGTGCCATAAAATAGTTGTATGGGAAAAGTCAAACTCTAGCGTACTTCCAAGTGATTTTCTTTACAATTTTGTCTTTATAAATCAACATATTCTAACATATATTTATAATTTTTACAACATAGCTCGCCATATTGTGATTTTATTTTATGTAAGCAAATTACTAAACTTTCGACAAATTATTTAAAATTGATTTCTTAACTACAGTAAACTGCACTCATGATTCTGCTTAAAATTTTCTATTTGACCAGCTGGGCAGCCCTATGTCGGGGAATTGGCTAGATGGCCACGTACGCCACAATCCGATTTGCACCCAGATATGCATGCCACTAGACTAGATGGCTAAGTTCGGAGGTGGAATGACATGAAACAATAGTGTGGAATTTTAACTGTCTTTAACGAGACGGACATGAGAGAAATGAAGATGGCGGTCGCTGCCACCATCGTCATCATTGCTTTCGTCGTGTATAGTTATTTCGGACTGAGCTTAGACTGATATGGCACGAATACCAACACAACGGGCTTTGGGTCGTGCCTAGGCTTGGCCGGAAGCGAGGCATGCCGACACAGCACGACACGGCGGGGTGACCGGGCTGAGCCGGCACGGCATGACGCAGCCCAAAGCACGATAAACCTAAACCATACCGACACAGCCCAATGCTCACCTCTAGCTATCACACCCACGTGCACTGGCCCATCCACCGACACCCCGTCCCCACCAGCACCACCACCCAGGGTCAGTATCTGACCCTCTACGCAGAAGAACAGCCACCCTGACCGGCTACAGCAGGTCAGCCCGCTGGTCGTACAAAACCGCGTCCACCGCCTACTCCCCGTCCACGTATAACGACCAGCCGGCCCCACAAGCATCCACCTCCTCCATCTCTCTCGTATATCATCCTACTACACGCCTCCCCTCTCGCGAGACCCAGACAAAACCGGCGGCAAGATAACCAACCCTAGCCCGCCCACTCCCCCTCCTGCTCCCGATCTCTATAAAAGACCCCAAATTTGAATTCTTCGGCCAACCTGCAGGCCCGCGCGCCTCTTCGCGCCTATTTCGGCCGGATTGCGCTGGTTTGGTGGGATTTGTGGTGGCAGAACCTTCGGATTCGGTGGGCGGCTGGATCATGGCGGAGGCCGCACTGGAGGGGAGCGAGCCGGTGGATATGTCCAAGCACCCCTCCGGCATCGTCCCCACGCTCCAGTAAGTTCCGGATCTGCGTGGGCGGCGGGAAGATCCCGTCTTGGGTGGCGGGCGCTGTGGACTGGTTCTTGAGCTGTTTGCGTGTAGCGGAGCGGCCTATGTTTGGGGCTGTGGCCTGGTCGGTTTCTTGGGTTCATGGGGGGCAGTTCTTGGTGGGTTCTGTAGGAGGTGGTGTGGTTAGTTCGTGACGCGCTGTTGGTCTCTTTTGGGGGTGTTGCAAGAAGTGAAAGGTGCTAGATTTGGGTTAGATATTGGGGTCTTGATGGTGCTTGGTGATGCCTATGTGCTTTGCAGAGGGGCGATTTGAGTTATGAGATCTGTGAAATCGGGAGAAAAGAGGCAAGTGCAGTGCAGATCTCTTGTCTGGTCTAAACTCATGTTCTTGGTGTCACTATCCCGCCAAATTGCTTGATTAACATACCGTTTTTCAATCTAGGTTATGATGCACGTGTTGGCAATTGGTTAGGAGAATAATCATATATAGATTCAATTGTGCCTCAAATATTACGGTTGGATCCCTCACCTCATGGAGGGGGCTAAATGCGATGGCTGCGAGCTGTCCAGAAGCAGTGGGTGAGGGCTTCTGTGATAATGGAGTATGGAGATATCACAAGATTGGAGGGATTATATCTTTAGGGAATTTCATGGTGTTGTGGGATTTAGATGTCATGAGTTTACTCATGTATCGGGTATTGAGGTGATCTTTGATCAATATCCTCTATGGCCTAACCAGTATAACCCATTTGATGTTCTACCTGTTGGTACGAGTGGACATTTTGGATGTTACATGAACAGGAAAGCAGAAATCAACAGCATGCATTAGCATGTGGGAAAAAGTGAACGCATGCTTTTTTATAGTGCAACGTGCTAACCAATCGTACCGGCTTGATCCATGTATAGCATCTTGTACTAGGCTACTAGCCAATTTGTACGAACTTAAGGGCCTACTTCAAAGAGTTTAAGCTTATGGCTTTGGCTGAAATTGTATTGTAGCGGGTGTTAATTTTTTCTGAATCATTGAATAAAAAAATTAAAATAGTAATAATAATACTAAAATAAATCATTATATCGTCACGGACAATACAAAGGAATAAGAGAAAAAAGGCAAAATAAGCCAAAAAAAACCAAAATAAGCCGAAATTAAAAGACAGCATATTCCAAGTGGCTTCCAAAGATATTTTGTTAGCATGCAGCACTGTCATCCCAGGTTATTTTTTAGTGGCATGTAATATGTAGAGAAGTCCAAACATTCCTATGGCCTGTCTACGTTACTTCTTAAGATGATATTTTGCTAGCATCTGTAACCCTTGCTCCATGGGTGCATCTAGTTTCCTGCTAGTGACTAACGGGTGACCTGGCATGTGAGCCGAGTGCAGTGCGGCAGTTTTACTAGTGTCATTTTGGGTAACTCTGTAATTGCCTTTCCAGTTTGATAGGGTAAATCTGAGGTAACATAGTGAAGATATACCCCCATATCCAGCTTGTCCCATGAATCAGAACTTATTTTCCTTAAAAATAAAATCCTAAACTGTCAGCTGTTTAGCTTATATCTTGTTTTGCTTTGTCCTTTGGAATTCTAATTCGTGCTGCACTTACCAGATAAAGCTTGGCTGTGTTGGGAGATAATATGCATATTGAGGTTATAATAGTGCAGCGTTGGAACTTGATTACTCTGTTTTTTTTTCTGTTGGTGCTATGTTTTAAGTAACTTAGTTTTTCTGTACTATGGTTTGCTAACTCTTCTATTCATAAACAGCGTTTTGCTGCAGTTATCATGAGAATAAGAGAACCAAAAACTACAGCACTGATATTTGCATCGGGTAAAATGGTAGGATTCAAGTTCTTGTGCAGTTAAGCTGGTACATGTTCTTGACTAATAGGATGCTTATTGGTTCATGAATTGTTATTGCACTTATTAGAATGCTTTTAATTTATCTTTTCAAGTGCTGATAGATCGCTGGCTTAATGGCAAGACCGTGGCAGAATTGGCACCAAACTTGTTCAAGTTGATTCCTAAAAGAGTAATGAAACAACGAACAGTTGCTCAAGCACTTCAAAACAGAAGGTGGGTGGCTGATATTAAAGGAGCTTTGTCTGTTCAGGTTCTTTGTGAATATTTGATGATCTGGAACTTGGTGGATAATCTTTCTCTTCTCCCTGATGTCCAAGATCAGCATCGCTGGAAGTTGACTCAATCAGGCATTTATAGTAGCAAATCAGCCTATGCTGCATTCTTCATAGGATCTATCAAGTTCTCCCCATGGAGGAGGATCTGGAAGAGCTGGGCGCCGCTGAGATGCAAGTTTTTTATGTGGTTAGCCTTCAACAATCGGGTTTGGACTGCAGATCGTTTGGCAAAACGTGGATTGCCTCATCCGGATGTTTGCCCTTTTTGTGACCAATCTGGAGAGACTATCCAACATTTGCTCATCTCATGTGTCTTTACCCGGCAAGTGTGGTTCTTGATCCTGCAGTGTCTGAATCTGGACGCTGTCGCTCCCTTGCCAGCAGATGTTCACTTCTCTAGCTGGTGGAGGAAGGCTATGAGAGGAGTCCCTAAGGAGATACACAAAGGGTTGAATTCGCTCATCATTTTAGTATCCTGGGAGGTTTGGAAACACCGAAATTTGTGCGTGTTTGAAGGAGCGACACCTAACAGTAATTTGCTTCTTCAAACCGTGGGAGAGGAATGTGCTGCGTGGTGCATGGCCGGTGCTTCTAAACTTAATGAGCTACTCATGAGATGGCTGCCCCAAGGTGCTTAGGCTCTAGGGATCCTTGGTCTTGTTCTGGTCATGTCTTTTTTGCTCCAGCCCATGGAGTTCTTAGTGGTTTTTGTATTTGGGGTGTGTGGGAGGTGGCCTTTCTTGAGTTGGGTTTTGTTGACTCGACTCTTTGTACACTTTGTACTTTTCTCTCTTAATGAAATGACACGCAGCTCTCCTGCGTCGTTCGAGAAAAAAAAGTGCTGCAGGTATCACATCAATTTGTTATCCCTAATTTGCAATCTGTGTTAAATTTGTAACCATGCAATTGAATTTCGCACCCAAATGAAGTTTCCTCTGATTTTCAGAGATGATTTGTTGTTGTATTGCTGTGTTATATAATAATTGGACAAGTAGTGATCTTTCTCTGAGTGGATAGTTTGCCCTAGTTAAATTTTCATGGCCATCAAGCATCATCAAAATCTGTTGTTAAGCTGTAATAGATAGAACCAATAATTTTATACCTGTGGAAGGATAATTGGCAATGAAAATTTACTTGGAATTTTATTTAGATCAATATCTTCATTTAATAGGCTTTCTTGGTTGTCATCATTGACCTTACTAGCAACTTTGGTTGGAAGAAAGATTTTTTTCAAAGAAAGGAACTTTTCTTTACCCTCTATTCATAGTGAAGTGCATAAGTTCGACAGAGAACTACCTTCCTGTATCCATCCATCCTACTTATGTAGTATGTTAAAGCAAGGAACATCTTATCGTGTACCAGGTCTGTTCTGGAGCAAAGAGCGAACAACAAACCAAGCTTGCAGCAAGAAAGGTATCACATGGCTTGCTTCCATTTCGTTTATGCTGGCCTAGAGGTTTCTGAAATCTAACACAGTAATTTTTATTTCCAGTATGCTCGTATTATTCAGAAACTTGGCTTTCCAACTAAATTCAAGGTAACTATTTCAAGCTCATCTAATTTTCACCTGTACCTGTGCTCTGGCCAATTTCATTTTTTGACTGTTACTAACCCTTGTGATATCAGGACTTTAAGATTCAGAATATCGTTCGCTCTTGTGATTTCAAATTTCCAATTAGGCTGGAGGGCCTTGCGTATTCTCATGGTGCTTTCTCAAGTGTAAGTTGAATGATTCTATATTTCTTTTAGGATCTGTCTCTCCGGATATGTTTTATTATTCTCAAGTGCAAGTTGAATGAAGTTTGATTTTTTTTCTTTTTGCAGTATGAGCCAGAACTCTTTCCTGGCCTGATCTATCGAATGAATCAACTGAAGATTGTTCTTCTGATTTTTATTTGTTTCAGGCAAGATTGTTTTGACCGGAGCAAAGGTTAGCAATCTTCTATTGTGTACAACTCTATTGGCTATTCCTTTTCATACATCTGAAACTACTGTCTTTCCAGGTGAGAGATGAGACATACACTGCCTATGAAAACATATATCCTGTACTGACAGAGTTCAGAAAAGTCCAGCAATGGTATGCAATTTTTCTAATGATGTTTAAGTTTGCAGTGTGTGCTAGGAACTTTGCAAGAATTAAGAAATCTCTTGTTCAGTTGGTAAAGTGTGTGTGTGTGTGTGTTAAGGTGGATAATTGCAACTGATAGGTACATATGGGAGTGGGGACCTTGGGCATGTTCTTTATAGTAAAAACAATTGCATACTTGCCATTGTAAATAGTGATATGTTGAATTCTTGAACATTATTATCGTAATGGTTAGTTGTTATATGGGAAGTGTGTCCTTTGTTGTGTGGCCCAAGCAGCATGCTCATGTTGTTCTGAGCACCTAAGCTGTTCTTGTAATGAAGGTTAGTGAGAAAGTGAGGGCACAGTTCATCTTGGGGGAAGCTGAATTTCCCACTGCCTTCATCTCAGATAGTCAGGTGTTTGATGTTGGATTGAATGGCATGCAATGATGCAATAATACTGTGTGGTTGACTTATTTCCCACTTCCTTCTTTTTTCCTTTACAAATTTTGGTTACAGTCTTACCTTTTTAGATCTGGAAGAACACATTTTTTTTTAAAAAAAAACTAATGGTTTCTTGCTTCTTCCTGTTTACGGATTGATATATCGAAGTCGCAACTACAAGGTCCTCTAGATTTTGCCGTCTTGTGAGCTGTGACTGCTAATTTAACTGTACATATAGTCTTGAGGAGCCTATAGCATCTTGTAATTTATATGAGATTTGATGTGCGCACACTTGTGTAATGGGTTGGTGGGTATGTTGTAGGGGCTGGCGCCTGGCGGTGACTTGTCCATTCTATTTGAATAGGTCCTTGTGATTGAGTGTTCGTCATCATGGGTGTATTTGAGTAAAGTTAATGTGACCTGCACAGAAGACATGCAAGCCCATGTGGCTGCGGTGTTCACTGAAACACTAACGAGACTTGGGAACTTTTGCCCTAATTTGTGTCTGTGTAATGCGGCTGTCTTTTCTGAGTACTTTACAGTGCCCTGCATGGCGTTCATACTTCTGTACGCTTTACAATGATAGAAGGCTGACTGACAATGTCTAACTGGGCAATATTTATTTCATGTACTGTTGTAACTATGTAATCGGATGTCGGTTTTCTGTTGTATTTGAGATGTTTCAACTTTGATGAAAGTGGGGATTAACCCTGTTTACTATCCTTTTGCGGTGAAACCCGTCATTCATGTTCGTTGTGTTTGAATTCGACCGTTTAACCAAATAAGCAGATCGGGTGCTATTGGTTAGGTCCTGTGGATGCTTTTGCGGTGATGCTTCCTCTTGCTGTATGTTTTTGTCATTTAGTTATGGATTGTTTACCCTGTTTAAGTTTTAGGCTAAGTGAAGGAAAAGGTTGAATCCTATTGTTACAAAATAGCAGATGTAGCACAACCTGTGTTGTTTGTAATGTATATGGTGATTGGATTGAACTATTGTCTGGTGAAAGAATTGTGTGTGTTGTGGGGTTGGGGGGGGGGGGGTGATTTGTTGCATTGTGGTATTCGATTACCACTGAATTTCCACTCCTGGTGCTGCCATGCCTGCTTGATAAAGTGATGTGCACTGCCAGTGTTGCTTTTCATCATTGGAGAAGTGATCCTACTCATGGTGCTCCCATGGCTGCTTCACTGCCTCTATAAGAAAGTGATGGAGAAAATTAACGATGCCGATGTCTCGTCTTTTGTTCTTGCTTTAATCATGAGGATGCTATTTTCTTTCGTTGCGCACGTATGGTTCCGACTTGCTTGATTCTCGTCGGCAACCCGGGATAGGTATGTGTATGGCACGAGTTACACATTGAAGCTTCTTATTGGAGCTTTGCTTGCGGAAAAGAAAACTTTTTATCAGCAAATAGTTAAATGTTAGACCTGTCAACTGAAGTAGCCTTACCCCCTCTCAGAAAGAGAACTGGTACTAGCCTTATCCCATTGCCAAAGCTAGCTAGCTAGAAAAAGAAAAAGAAAAGAGAAGAGAAGGAAATAAGTTGGTGATGGAGACTGGTGAAGCCTGTCTAGTCTGGTACCAATGGTGCTCTAACCTAACTGGCGACACGTTAATAGACAAGAAGAGCTTGCAATTCTATTTAATTTTTCAGTTGTCTCTCGCCAAGGTCGATCAAACCGTTTGTGGCTTAGAATAGTCTTGAGTGGCTGGTGCACATCATCACAGCACACGTCGCACTACAGGAAATTAAACCTGGCTTTTAATAACGGAAGAGCTGGTGTCTAAGCCGGCGAGCCAGCAAGGGCCACGGAGGCGCCATGAGGGACAGGGAAGCTACAGAAGAAGATTTTGAACCAAGTCAATGAGAGAGAGAGATAGCAATGTATCTCCACTATTTGCATGACCGCCTCTGGTGCTACTGCTACTAATCGTCAATTTTGTCATGCCTGCGTCGTTGTACTGGACTACTACTGCCACCAGCTAGAACTAGTGTCTAGTAGTGTCTAGCAGCGTTGACCAGCAATAATTATGGCCGATTAACATCACGTTGCACCGGCGCAAGCCTTCAGCTGGCACTGCAACTTTCAACCATCTGATTACTCCGGTGACAGATGCGCCAGCTAAATGAAGATGCATGGGAATGCATCTCATCCTGCAGATCGATCTAGTCACTGCGTACGGGGCCCACCGAAGTACTGGACGCTGAGGTCGTACTGGTTGGCGGCGGCGCCGTCGCCGTCGCCGGGGCCTCCTCCCTGGCCGGCTATTGCCGACGGGGAGCCGTGCTGGTGCGCGCCTTCGTAGACGATGCGGAGTTCGCTGCCGGGGTCGTGCGGGTGCCACTCCACCTTCTTCTTCGCGCCGCACCGCTTGTCCCGGCACCGGAAGTAGCTCCTGCATGCGCGCGCGCGCACGTACGTACAACCAGCCATCAACCATCCAAGATCTTAAGAAGCATGCTACGTGTGCCAATTATTTCTTCGATATGCATGGCTTTTAATTAAGAACATATACTCACTGAGACTGGTAATTACGTACCAATCTCTACGAGCAAGCGCAATAATTCAGAGAGAGCGATTCAGTTAATTCAGTGGCCTGCCGTCACATCGACTTGAAGGGGCTGATGCACGGGGAGGGAGGTCAACACTGATGGTGAAAGTAATGATGCCGTGCATGTGTGGCGGATTTGTGAACAGATGGACATATATATATGTACCTGGTTTTCTGGATGTTTTTGATGAACTTCTGGCCGTACTTCTTCCACTGGTACCCATCCTCGGGCATCACTGGCTGCCTGCCGCCGTCGCCGCCGGTCGAAGTCGCCTGCTCCTCCCCATCGTCGTGATTTCTCTCTCCTCCGCTCCATCTAAATAGATATCAAGTTTAGCAAAAAAAAAAAAAGATGTCGATTCTTATGGTAAGGAACATACACGCTAGCTTGTCTCTTTTTCACTTGTGCGAGCTGCATCATGCACGTATAGCATAAACCTCCCGTTTGGACGCTTTATATAGACGTTTTAGGATGAGGATTCATTCATCTATATGTACAAAAAATAACCGGCAAATCAGAGGACCCAACCTATTTGCGGCGAGACATGCATGAATGATGTCCTACGAAAGGGACACTTTCGTTTTACTAGGCCGGCTTGGGAAATAGCATATCATCATGTATACACATATCTAGATTTATGTGGAGCATAACTCCATGCTGGTCCATATATATATTAGGGCATCTCCAATGGTTCTAGCTAGCAACTAACTAGAAGACTTCCACATCATTTATATAGTACACACTAAAAGCTAGCATTCTAAAGAACTATCTATAAGGATAACTATTTGATGCTTACATGCACACACAGAAAAGGACTATCATTTATAGAGGCTGCCTCGTTTTGCGTTATAGACTAGTGCTTAGGGCGTCTCCAACAGCTGGCTATTTAGTTAGCTAGATCTGATGTGGCAAGAAAAAAGTAGGAGAGAGAGTAGTCACTAGCGACGAGCAAATAGCTGATCTATTTCACGTAGTCCAAGAACATGAGAGAGGAGCATGTGGGTCCAACAATATAAAATAGTCTTTGCTTTTGTCTCTCACCTCCACGTCAGCTGACTATATAGCTAGTACTAGCTATTACCATTGCGGACGCCCTTAAGGAAGAGCTGGCTCGGTTTTTTTTGCATACTCTCTTTCCTCCACATAGGATATATGCTGATGTGTACATACATATAGCTAGCTGACTCAGACCATTGGAGATGCCCTTAGAACTGAAAAATAATGACGAGGACAAAGTCATGCTAACCCTAAAAAAAATTGAACCAAGGCAAACTTCAAAACAAGCTGGATAGATAGCTATGATATCAATACTTTTTCAGTTTTGCTATTGCACAGGCGACTGAAATTTTTTTATATTTCAGTCACCTGAAATTGCACTCTCAATGAACTAAAATTGCAGTCCCCCTCCAAAAAAACAGCTGCAACTTTAGGTGATTCAGAGTACAACTTCAGGTGACTTGAAATTGCACTCTCAATCAACTAAAATTGCAGCCCCCCTCCAAAAAAAACATGTACAACTTCAGGTGATTCAAAGTGTAACTTTAGATGACTGAAAGATAAAGAAATTTCAGTCGTATATGCAATAGTCTATCCCATACTTTTTACGTACTGTTGCCTTCTTATCCACCTTTCCTTCTGTCTTCCATTTCAATCTTCCTGCTTCTACCTCTTTATCTCAATACCCACTTGAAGAATTAGAGTATGAAAAGGTCAAGAAAGTGTTTAACAATTGCATAAGAACATTGTTAATTATTGACAGTCATTTGGTGCATCCAAACAATTTTTTAGTTCCCAGGAACTGTAGGACACGATGTGTTAGGCGCGCAGCATGAAAAGTACCATGTGGGGTACTGTAGCACTGTGAACAATACCATCATGAGGTATCGTAGAACAAGTACAGTACACTGCGTGAACAGTGTCTAATGGTGGGCATATCAGTGCTATATATTTAGGTAGTTTCCTTATTATTTGTTTTTGTTTCTTTTTAGATTATTTTTATGTATTAAAGATAAGTTTTCTATTATTAAGAATTAGTTTCTATAATATAGAGATAGGTTTCTTAGTGGTCGAATTTAACCATCTCTATAAAAAAAGATATTATTGTATCATTATCATTAAACCAAAAAATGAACAAATTTCTCTAGTCTGTCTCTCTTCTTTAACAAGCCATAGAGCCTTAGCGGCAACATGGCCTACCAATGAAAAAACGAGTGCCCTACTCTCGGTCCTTAGACCCATACCCAATCAACCCATACCACAACACGATGATTTTCATAAAATTATAGCTATTAGCTAGTCATGCGTGTACATATGCATATCTACTCGTCTTTATAAAAAAACACATCCTAATCAACTAATTATATTGATTTTCATTAGGTGCAAGTCGGTGTTGTTCTAGAAATGTTGCAAATATCACTTCCAAAATTTACCGATAAATATTTTTATTTCGAGAAGCAGGAAGGGAAATAGGGAATCATCCTTTGTAATGGCGACACGGGAAAAGGGACGCATCCTGACATGAGATGAACAAACTAAACGCAGCGCAGAAGAAGCTATAGCATGCATATATATGCTTAAAGATCGAGAAAGGAGAGGAGAAAATAACATAATCTTTGGAGAGAACACACACACACACACACACGCAGGGGGGAGGGAGAGAGAGCGCCATACATTGTGGACCTTGTGGTAGGCTGTGAGGTTGAGGCCATGGAGGGATGCCGGTCACCGTACGTGGTACTCCGGTACTGGCATGTTGCTCCAAGCTAAGTGAATGGGAGCATTGATCTTGTGAGCTTGCAGAAGAGTATGCGAGAGGGAGAGAGAGAAAGTAGAGTACTAATGAAGCTCTTTGGCTGGTATATTTATCAAGGTTTGGTCGAACTGAAGCTTCGCAGATGCGACGTTAACGTCGTCAAGACGGAGTATAGGGCATGGGTTCACATGCTGTGCGACGACCCAACTATGCTGCCGCTCTCTTGGATTCAGAAAACCATTGCTATCTCTTTCTCTTTGGCTTGCGGGGAAAAACATTCGACAATCCTATTCCACAAACGTTCGCTGCAAAAGATCGCAAGAGGAGCCTAAGAATCGCTGCAGTTGAAGTTAGCTGTGTTCGCGACTCGGAACGATAGTATCGGCCCGCGTGTTCACTGCCTGATATTGGAGATCTACGATCCAAGACATGTTTATCAGATTCAAAGTATCACAAATGAGGTATGTTTTGCAAGTAGACACATTTATGAAATTAATTTTTTTTGTTTTTTCTTCATATTAGGTAAATTAGTTTGAATGGTTCAGTTAATAAGGATGGCACTGTGGATACAAGCTCCCACGAACATTTTCAATCATAATAATGCATCTAAATTTTATCATATCACTCATATGCTAAGACAGCTCATGCCACATGATCAATAATAACCCATCTAACACATAATTAATATAAACCAAACTCTTAATTAGGCCCTATTTTGGAATGCAGGAGTGACACCGATCAGACTATAACCAACAATTTGCAACTGTTATTTTGTTTTGTAGATCAATTATTTGATTCCTTGGTATTGAAAACTTCCTATTGATTTTGTTATCTTTTTTGCTCTTTACGATGCTCGTTCTTGCTTCGGCCGTGCGCCCAACCAAAACATAACTTGTGTTCGTATGTAAGTAGGGTTGCCACTAGGTACTCATTATCTATGCCCAAATCCATACCCACGTTGTTTGGACAGGGTATGGATAAAATTGTAATGTCTATTTATATTTGGGTTTCGAGAGGGTAATACCCACTCACTCATTATTTACCTATACACATTTTTCTCTCTTCGCCCACTTCTTTATCTTCTTTTGACTGAGTTGCTCAGTGCCCTTTCTATCTCCCTCTCTTCTCTCTCTCTCCCCTCTCCACTATCAGTCGTGCCCGTCAAATCCACCACCGTTGGTCTTGTCTGCTACATCCGCCGCTGCTCAACACTATCACACCACCGCCGTCATAGTCTAGCCACCCTGTGCCACCCCTCCACCACCGTCCAACCACCACGTGCCATCGCAATCATCAGTGCATCTTGCTCCCTTGCCGCCATCAACTGTAGTGGGCGTGCCGTCGAGCTATGAGCCACTGCGCGTGTCGTTGGTTGTGTCACCGCTATGAGCCCCCTCACCATCAACCGCTATAGTTGCCTACCAGTTAGGCTCTTCCTCCGACTCGTTTTCCATTTTTATCTACAGGTTATCTGAATCTATTAGGTATCATTTAGTTTATTTTTATAGATAAATTAAGTCTAAATGGCATGAATAATTTATGGGCATGGGTATAGATGAATAAGCAGGTTTTACTTACCGTCGCACACAAGACAACTTTGTCCGCTGCCTACGTGGCACTGTGCCAGCGACTTCCCTGATCCATCATCCATCTCCATCAGAAAAGCTGAATCCTTCGGCCGCCGTAACAGCGGACGTGTGCCTTTCCGTTAGCGGGCGGGGCCCCTGGCCGCTCCCGGGCCCACAAACCCAGACGTGTAGGACGGGAGTGCGCGCGACGGCTGACGTCACCCGTGATACGTCATCGATCGTTTCGGACGGTTTGGTGATTTCGCCGCTGCATCCAACGGGTTTCGCTTCAGTTTCGGCGTTGTCCGTGTGAATCTTCATCGTTGGTCCAACGAGTGACCGGCTCTGTCCCTTTATATGGTTTTTAGTTGTGGTAGGATTGGAAAATCGTTTAAAAATTCACTTAAAAATCCGTATTATTTACTTTGACCGTAAGAAAAACTTAAAACCCTTTAAAAATAGGCTCTTAATTGTTTACTGCACGTAATTACACAGAGGATCATATGTACATGGCTTGTCTGGATGCATATGATGTGTGAGCGCTCCTACTAAATGAATAGAAGTTTTTGACTTTACATACTACAATTGACGATAAAAGCTAGACAAAACTATTAGAATCCACGCCATTGTGATTGGTCAGGATCCGCTTGGGAGCATGCTACTTAATTAATTAGAGATTTTCACAGCTAGCAAATGTGAAAAAAAAAATAAGAAATAACATCAAATATATGGTAAACCAAAATCAACAATTTTATTTGGGGGAGCTAACCCTCTACTTTTGCCACAACCGAATCCTGCCGGAAATAAAATGGCTTGTTTGGACAATCATCTTCAGCTTAGAGCGTAGGAGAGAGATGACACGTTAGCAAGGATAATATCTTTAGATCGGGCTACAATAGCATTATAAACCCGCTCGTTTTAGTTTCAGCTTCTGGTTTCTGACTTTTAATTTATTATTTTTTTATTTCGTCTTTTTCTTGCTTTTTGGGGCTTTTTTGTCTTTTCTTTTTTCCTATATTCCTTCGCATTGTCCGTGATGGGCTAATATGTTTTTTATTTTTAAATTTTTAAATGTAATTACGCCAAATAAGCCGCCATCAGTTACAGTAAAAATAAACCAAACTCCCCAAAGCCGGTTTCACCAAACTCCCCAAAGCCGGCCGCCTCCTTCAATGCAACACAATGAAGACAGATCTGTCAGGACCATATTTAATAACGTGGCGTATTCCAGACACGTCCAAACACGAACTATCTATAATACATAATTATCACAATCGATTCTCCTTAATAACCATATGTGATAATTCACAGACGGTTCTAATTATAAACCGTCTGTGATATATGCAATTATCACATACGATTTGTATTAATAACCGTCTATGAATTATTACATACGTTTCTAATTAAAAACCGTCTATGATATATGCAATTATCACAGACGGTTGGTATTAATAACTGTTTGTGAATTATTACATACGGTTATTAACAAGAACCATCTGTGATAGTTGTATATCACAGACGGTACACCATCACGATTGTAAAATCATCTGTGATAATAATAATAATACAGACAGTTTCTTATAAATCGTTTGTAATAAGACGTTTAATATAGATTGTTTTGTAGAAATGTCCCATGGCTTTCTTGAAATTGAAGTCAGCCCAAACAAGATTAAGCTTCTTGAGCTTATCTTATAAACCTAAGCTAGCTACAAGTAAGGTAAGGCTTCGTCTGGAACACGGGTTTTTACCCGATTCCTGCCACATCCACTCGGATGCCAAGTAGTGTAGCCTTAGGACCTGTTTAGAATCAAAATATACCCTCAAAGCTGTGAAGTTGATGTGTGGTTTTTGCAAGCCTTAACAATAGTTTTATGGCTCGCCGACTTACTACGTGCCTGTCTTGGTCTCCTCGAAGTGTCAGCCAATGGAAGGACGAGAATAGTATTACTAGTACCTTTTACTACGACGTCAAAAACAATAAAAAAAAAAGAGTTTCTAGTGTCGCCAAAGACTGGTCTACTCTATAGCAAATGACATGCATCGATCTGTCATTGACTATCCATGGAAACTAGTCGCCTCTCGCTTTCGCATGATAAATAGATAAGCAAAGTGTTGCTTTCTCTCTAGCTATGAAAGGAGAATTTTCTAGGGAAAAAACAAGTAAATAAAAATTTTGTTCTAACTTAGCTAGTAGTCGCGTCCACATCAGTTTTACTCTTCTTCCCTCTTTTTTTTTTGGGTCTTCTTTCACGCACTCGTCTGCTAGCGCTGCCTTGCCGGCTCGATCCATAGTTTTAAAAGCCGGACAGACGATCGAACCGGTCAGGCCACCGGTCCAACTGCCAGTTTATAAGTAGCACTGTTTTATTAGTTGTATATTGTTTTTATTCTAAGATATTGTAAACAAATGTGCGAAAAAGAGAAATATATATAATGTCCAAATTAGAGGTTCAGATGAATAAATGCTGCAAGCGAAAAAGACCAATGTAATTACAACATGAACATACATTCATTTCCCATGAAAGACGTCTAATCTAGCTCATCATTGAAGCACCAAACTGTAGTCTTTGCCAAATCTGCAGGGGATCTAACCAAATCGAGTTATCGCCGTGGAAATTCACCTACTTGCTTGATGCAGAAGTCAAGCTGTCGTGGCCGAACTGTCATGGCGAAGCTATCGCCGCTATTGACCTAATGCCGCCAACACCTACGCTGCCAAACGCTGAAGCTGCCGGTTCCGTTTTTTCTTCCCCCGATTCATCCGGCGGTCCGGTCCGGCTTTTTAAACTATGATCTGAACAAAGCCTGCTTCGTCGTTGCTACCGCTTTCCTGCATGACACTGACGGAGAAATGGCCGAGAAGCTCTGCGAGTCTCCTCGGAGTCAAGCAAGCGGGGCAGTCGGTTTCTGCTCCCCGGGTGACGCCAGTGCCGCAGCCAGAGTGACAAGAAGGCGATGGAAATTTCCTCTCCATCGTGCCGCCCGGTGATGAAGTCCAAGTTAAGATGGCGCTGTCCTTTTGTTCTTCGACGGAAGAGGACACTAATGTCCGACTGCCAGGTCGCGAGTCGTCTTGCAAGTCGTCCGCGTCGACGTTGCTATCTTAGCACTATGCCGACTTGATCCCCTGCACAGCTGCAGTACTAAAAGGACATGGAGTGGCCACATCCTTTCAGCTCGGACTAACTCGATCGGAATCGATCTACATCGGCAGCAACTCAGTACAGAAAAAAAAACACTTTCTGGGACTCAGTACAGAAAATACGTAGGAGGACCTGATATTAAGAAAGAGAATAAGGCCTTAAACTCACAGCCTCAATCGTCAGCCTTATGCTCTACCACTGGATTATGACCTTGTTCAAAAGTATTGTGCCTTTTGGTTTTTGGCTGATTGTGAGAAAGATTAAGGGAGTAAGTGACATTTGCGTTGAGAAGCTGCTCCTTTCAAAGCGGCTCCTACAAATAGTTTATAGAAATCAGCTTAAGAAGCCACACCATTCAACTTTCGACTTCTAAAAGCTAACAGCTAGAAATTATTTGGAACGGCTCTTATATGAGCGACTAGGCGGCTCCTATTTACTAGACTTTAGTTTCTGCTGCTTTGTACCCTGCACTAAGGTGGATGATCGAACTGTACAGATGATTTTCGACATTCCAACCATTTTCCCCCCCTCGTTGATGTTTTACAATAGGGTACATCATTTCATCACTCAACCTCGACCTCTTCGTCACGGGTAGGGCCACTTGCTAGTTGGCTGGACATGAAAGACAAAAAGAAAACGAAAGTGAGACAGCAAAAGAACTCACTCAATACACTGTTAGTGACAGGCTGACGGCCGACAGGCAAGTTGCAGTAAGGGTAAACAAGAAAAGGAAAGGCATTCACCATCAGCAGGTCAGCAGAATTCTTCTATTCTAACTCGTAGGTGAAGAACATTACACATGCATTTGATGTGGTCATTATTCAGTAGAGCTTTGTGAATCGAAGACGACTTGGCTCCGGTCTTTTCAAGCTCTTCTTTTCTCCCTTAGGTTCAGGTATTAAGCTTCAACACTGTGCATTGTTGTACAGCTTGATGATTCTTGTCACACTTTTGAGTTGTTATGCTATCAGGTGGATGTGTAATGTGTTGCCTTGCAAGTCTGGTATTAGTTTATCTGTCCTGGTGCGGTTCGGTAGTCCTAGTTATGTGTAATCATCAATACTTATACAAATATAACAGTTATTCAACTATCTTTATTTGATCATCGATTCTACTAGAAAACATAACCGAACAATATCATCTATTGTATTTGTCAATTATAACCGATTTAAGCTCTTCGGAGAAGTTGGATGTGAAAGCCGTCTGGAAATCGCAGTCCAGGATAAAACAACATCGTCCCCCACTAATCGCTGTCCATCTGTCCACCAAAATGCAAGAGTAAATTGCTCCCCGAAGACAGGAGACGAGCAAGGACAAAGATTAGTGTCCTCATTACTGTATCGATCTCTCAATACATTGATGGGCAGGAACCGTACGTCCAAACTCAATATGATCGCTCCGTAGTTTCTATGACTACGATAAAAACAAAGGACAGGAAGGACAGCTCGCTCTCGACTACTTTATTGTCGGATGGCAAACAGTGCAGACTCGAGTTACTTATGAATGCACACTACATGGGGGAAGACCTGCTCAAGTTATCCATGGACACATATTACATGGGGAAGTCGAACGAACAGACACGAAAGAAATTTTCCGACGCGAACACAACTTGCGTCGCTTTTCTTCTTTCTCTGCTCATTCGACTTACTTCGCTCTTACAGCTTACAAGGTATATATATACAACTGGGCCTCCCTGCAGAGCACTCAACTGCTTTGCTGCTCGCCTATGCTCCGCCGTCTGCCCCATGCTCTGCTGATGACTGCTACAGGAATCGCCGCCTACCCATGCCGCTTAGATCAACTGTTACCGACTGCTACGGTGACAAGCCGCTTGCCCGCGCCTGGGCAGTTCACCGACCAAGGTGTGGCTTGCGTCATCCATGACCACCCGTGCTGACGCCTGCTACAGTGATCGCCACATGACCACGACCATTGCTTCATCCTCGGCTTGTCTTCGACCGCGTCTCTGGAGCTTCGACCACGCACTCACTGTGCTACGACCATGGTCACGTAGGAGCTATGACCACGGTGCCTACGACCATGTCGCTTTCGATCATGGTGCCTACGATCATGGCCATGGGCTCGACCACGGCCTGTCTTCAAACACTTCTTCGATCAGCGCTTGTCTTCGATTGCGGCACTGTAGCTACGACTACTGCAGACACAGGCGTCATGACCCTGGCGCTTATGACTACCTCACTAGTCGTTACGACCACACACAACATGGTCGTAACTGACCACACACACCGTGGTCATCTCGACTTCATATAGACTGATCGTCCACGACCACACTGGTCGTAACCGACCACTGACACAAGTGCCACACGCTGATCGTTACGACCACTCACACAGGCATCACGACGTTGATCATTACGACAACACACAACGTGGCCATAACTGACCACTCACACCCGCGCCACGACGCTGGTCGTAACGACCACACACAACGTGGTCGTAACCGACCACTCACACAGGTGCCACGATGTTGGTCATTACGACCACATACAATGTAGTTGTAATCCACCACTCATATAAGCGCCACGACGCTGGTCGTTACGACCACACACAATGTGGTATTAACCGACCACTCACACCCGCACCACGACGCTGGTCGTTACAACCACACATAACGTGGTAGTAACCGACCACTTACAAGAGCCACAACCACAGCCACTCTCCGACCATGGTCACTCCGACCATGGCCACATCGACCATGGCTAGTCTGACCACGATCACTCTGTCCACGGTCACTCTGATCACGGCCACTCCGGCCACGGTCACTTCGACCACGGCCACACCGACCATGGCCACTCCGGCCACGGTGGTCGTCCGAGTAGCGCTTGCGGTATTGACAAGCATCAAGATTAATTCCAATGTACATTACCTGTACTTAGTGATTAAGCAGTGGAGGAAGATAGCCATTTGCAGCTTGGCGAAGTCAGCACCAGCACAAAAGACACAACTCCAAAGGCCATGAAATCCTTGGTGCCATACATATATCTGAACAACTCAAGACTACATTGCACAACTATTTCTTCAACATAGCATGAAGCCAAGATTTTGTTATTCATATGGAGTTCACCGACCTTCCATCTCCATGGATTAAACACATTGGGGTCCCTATAAACATTGGATTGATGTGGGCTATAGAAGGTGATGGACCATGTGAGATGGTCCAAGTTATTGTTGTGATGAACCATTACAATGTTTGTGGAGTGATTTGTTGGCTTTGCAAAGATAGCTCTATGTCAGGATTAGTTTGTACAGATTTTGAGAATTTGGGATTTGAGTCATGGATTTAATTAGGTTGACCTGAGTCCTTAGGTTAAAGTTGCATGATGCATGGCTTGTCTAATGTATGTCAAGTTATGAAGAATTTGTGTCTAGAAATGAATTCTTTGTCTTTGGATATGTAGGATCACTTGGAGTCAACTATGGTCAATGGCGGTGTTGGGGCTAGACACATGGAGGAGTTGAGGCCCAGAACAATCAAGGATGCCAAGTGGAATGGTGAGCTCAAGCATGGCACGAGAAAAGCGGGAATGTTGAAGGCGAGTTTGAACAGCGGGATAACGCCAGGTGGCTTGCACGGGCCAAGTGAACCGTGGTTCGGTGGAACTGGGACTGGAGAGACTTGGTAGCATGTGGCAAGGTAATGGTGTACCAACACGTAACAAGCATGACGTTTGCTTACAAAGGAAGGTGATGACCGGGTCAACAAGAGGCGTTTCGGTATTTTGACCAAAATACCGGAAACCATCTTGAATCAAAACCGCGGTGCATGAGTGATGCGTTGGAGAGTGGTTTAGGCCAAGATGAAGCTGATCTGATCCAGGCGGATCAAAGCTAAGGATTTAACGGATGCACACTTATGCGCTTTGAAAAGCGTGCATAAGTGGATTTGAGTAAAACCCGTGTGCGTAGGGTTAACGGGTTTCCCCCATTGTAATAGTGAATAGGATCTATTTGGGGAGTAGGTGGCTGGTTGCTCACCTATAAAAAGGGTGGGGATAGAGACATATATGGTTAACCATCCCACCCCTCTCTCTTGTCTGCTTTCTTGTTTATGGTTAGAGTTTGAGAGTGCAGCACATGGTGTGCTCTTTGTCCTCTAAGGTGGATTGATTGTAGACTTAATCTTCTCAAGTGAGCAATACATCAATATTTGCTATCTCCATGGATCCTTCTTGATTTGGTTGTTTTGTTCTTGATGTGTTCTTGATTTGGTCTCAAAGTTGATTTTTTAATCCAAGTGTTTTGAGTCAATTTCTTTAGTGTTCTAACTTATTGTGACATGCGGAAATACTTCCAGACTCATCTTGGTCATCATTCACACACGAGCTAGTTTGATTCACCGATTTCGATTTTGACTCGGTTTTGATGTGACCATCCAATAAACTGAAAAAGGTCTCATCTTTAGCCGTAATTTAATAATCGTTTATTGAAATAGGTTCACAATACCCTAAAGAGGATCTATGCAAAGTTTCACATCATTTGGATTTATGGATGAAAAGATCCTTCGGTTTCCTTTGGTTTTTCAATTTGATTCCGAACTGATATAGTCGGCGCTGGCGCTGTTCACTGTTTGGAATGTGATCGGTTTTACGACCACGGTTGAGTTCCAGACTGAAGCGCATTACTTTCGATCACGTTTGGTTTTTCGATCGCTTCGCACCGCGTTGCTTTCGACCACGTTTAGATCTTTTGATTACTTCGCGTTCTTCTGTTGAATCTGAACTGAAGCATTTAGTAGTTGGTGCACTCTTTGTCTAGAACGTCGATAAGCTTTACAACCACATTGGTTTCGACCACGGTTAAGTTCTCGACTGTATCGTGCGGTTTCGATCACATTCACTCGTCCGAACGCTTCGCTTTTTCCTACCGCATGGGATTTTCGACTGCTCATGGATCCTCGTTTTCTTTGGTTGGTTTTTGAGCTAAATCGATCTCACTGGTCGCAGATCATTTGTTGGCCTTCGGCCTCGTTGGTTGCTAGACCACTGTGGGTTTATGGCCATGTTGGTTACGACCACGTTGATCATTTTGATTGCGGTCTGGTTACGACCATGTTTGTTGTTCGACCACTCATTGGCCTACGACCATGTTGATCATTTTGGTTGCCGTCTGGTTCCGACCACGTTGGTTGTTTGATCACTCATTGGTGTTCGACCACATTGTTTACGACCACCTCATTGGCTTACAATCACGTTGATCATTTTGGTTGCCGACTGGTTCCGACCACGTTGGTTGTTCGACCATTCGTTGGTGTTTGACCACGTTGGTTTCGACTACACTCATTTTCAATCACGTTGGTTTTGGTCTCGGTGGTTATTGACTACAGTGATTTCCATTCTGTAGTCGATTTCTATCCACGTTAATGAATTTATGACCATGTTGTCAGCTCTCGACCATGTTGTTGAATTTACGACCACGTTGTCAGCTTTCGACCACATTGCCAGCTTCCAACCACGGTGTGTTTTCCTGCTGTGTTCTCTCTATTGCTCTGGTTTTCAAGTGGGTTTTCAATCCTAATCTTCATAGCTCTGTAGCTATCGGAGAAAAGAGTTAAGTGAATATTTAGGGAGAATTTGAAGGCACCATTTACCTCCTCCCCTTTGTTGCTTGTCCGGTCCTACAGAAAGACAGATCATGATCTTTGGTCCTTCTGGAATAATGTATCCTGTATGCATCGTAATTAGTTGAGATTAAACACAGGATGTTAATGGTTGGAGTAATATATACGTCAATTTTCAACAATACTAGAGCAACATTTACCTGCATTTAGCATCATGGATAGCAAATGTAACCGAAGATTATACGCACGAAGAATAGAATATACATACCTTTTATATGAACATCCTGTTTTGCTTTTCTGAACGCTACTCGTGCGATGTTTGCCAGCCTTAGTGCCTCGTATATAACCTGTGAACAAAGCAGATCAACGTACAGAGAAGGAACAACAGGATTACCTGCATGAAGCTATGAAAACGTGATATACATGGTTGCGTTTTAAGGGAGAAAATAGCTGGCATAGATGAACACTGTCTCGACATACATGAGAAGTGAACTTCATAGACTTGTACTCCTCCCAGGTGACTTCAGAATCTGGATCAACCCTTCCCTTTTGGATTTGTTCGCTCCTCCTGATCGTATAAAGAAACAACTTTGTTTCCGTGTTAATTTCCCGCAGAATAAACCCAAATACGCATGACAAAAAGAAGCACAACTCTTTTACTTACTGTTAGTTCTTGAATGATTTTCGGGTTGTCCGTCAGAAACTTCAGAATAACAGTCAGCCCAATGGATGTGGTCTCATGGCTTGCAAACAGTAGCAAGAAGAGTAAATCCAGTGCAAATTTCTCGTTTAACACAGGCTTCGGCTTGTTCAGCTCATCGATTACAACGTCAAAAAATCTACGGTTTTCTGCTGTAGCACATTTGCCCTCTCTTCAAGCTGTTGTTTCAGTATCTTCATAACATTCTTGCGCCCCTCGAGAGATCGAATTTCAGGAGTGTAGTGTCAACTGCTAAGGTCAGGCGTACAAAACGATTAGATGGAAACGCTCCAATCTGCCCACTGCATAGATCCGCTCTTCATGCATCTGTAGAATTCTGTCCCGGGAATGCAAATTGGAAATGCCAGTAGCCCTCTTGTGCATGCATCGAAGCATTTCCATAAGCTGCCTCCAGAGGCTGCGTCGTCGTGGCCGATCAGCTTCTTGGCCGTGACGCTAAATGATATCATCTGCAATGCGAATATATAGACACAATTGAAGACATGAGAACAAGATAGGAGTATGTCGATCGTTAGTGTTTAACCGATGACGAGACAGATACCCTTGAGGTGGCTTCCTTCACGTCGACACTGAGCAGCTCAAGCCATGACTGCAGGCCGGCGCGCGCGGTCGCGGAGCAGCGCCAGGCGGAGGCTCTCGGGGCCGAAGAGGCGGAGGACGAGACTCCTGATGTGCTGGTGCAGCGGGCCGAGCGCGGTGAGGATGTTGTCGGCTCCGAAGACGCGCATGAAGGAGTCAGGTTACCATATCTGGAAGGCCTTCTTCTCCTCCTGCAGCAGCACCCAGATGCTCACCTCCGGGTCCAGCGACACGATCAGGTCTTCACCCACCAGGTTCGTCCTGCAGATCGGGCCGTACCTGCAGAGGCATGGCTTGAATTAATATTCCAATTTTTGTGGCAAAATCGCATTTCCACCTATTTTCAGATGTGGTAACAAAAAATTGGCGATTGGGGTGAAATTCAGAGAATTTTTTTTCGACCAGTAGGATCCGATTATCGCCAGTTATCGGTGTTACCGTCTGGTCCCGATTAGTAGATAAATCGGTCTCAAAAAATTCGACTTATTTCAAACAAAAAGCCGGCCCGGTCTGGCCCATTGTGGTTTATTTTTTGTGCTCAATTTACATTCAAACAATTTACATTCATAAAATTAAATTAATTTCTTGCCTTCCTAAGATTGCAAACCTTAATATAGTCTTATCTTGTTGGTGCACTTAAGTAAACCCAATTGTTTTAGGTGTTATTTATGCTAAACCTTTTTTGTGTTAAGTTTCCGCATTATTTGCTTGGTTTAGTCAAATAGAAATTGATTATTAATTTAAAAAAGTATATTTATACCACCTATTCACCCCCTCTAGTCGGCCTCCTCGATCTAACATGCCCCCACTGCTGGAACTTGGATGCTTGCCCTCAACTTGTGGACTGGAATGGTTCAGGCCTGGCCCATGCCATGGCGCACGTCGGGTACTGGTGTTCTCAGTCCACGGCCCGACGCCCTAGCCTAACACACCTTGGCGGCATCGCACCATGCTGGTGCCCCAAGTTCACCTACCATCTGGGACAACGGCGCCCTTCTGGCCGCGCTACGCAACATCCCCATGACACCGGCCTCCGAGACCTCCGAGTGGTACCTCGACACAGGGGCTACGTCGCACATGTCTGCCTACCCTGATACTCTACATTCCATCCACCCTTCTCCTTTTCCATCTAATACCACCGTCGGCAACGGTGCTGCCTTCCGATCACCTCGACCAGCGATGCTGCTATTCCCACCACTACTTCTCTCCAACTCCGTAATGTTTTGTTATCGCCACCTCTTATCAAGAATCTCATTTTTGTACGTGCCCTTACTCGTGACAATTCTATTTCCATTGGATTTGACCCCACAGGCTTTTCCATTAAGGATCTTCGAACCAAGACAGTGTTTCTCCGCTGTGACAGTGACGGTGACCTCTATCCCCTTCGCCATCCGTCCATGCACGCTCTCCACGCTAGCGCAGCTTCCATCGATGTTTGGCATCAACAGCTCGATCACTCCAGCCGAGATTCTCTTGCACGGGCCCTCCAAGTTTTTTATTACACATGCAATAAGTCAGTGCATCTTATTTGTCATGCTTGTCAGAAAGGCAAACAAGCACGCCTTTTACTTGTTCTTGTTCCAATACATCGTTTCCTTTTCAATTGTTACATTCTAATGTTTGGACCTCTCCAATAATTAGTAATTTTGGTTTTCATTACTACCTGATACTTCTTGATGATTTTTCTCATTATGTTTGGACATTCCCTCTGCGACAAAAGTCTGAGGTCCTTCCCACTCTCATCTCCTTCCACGCATACGTCCACACACAATTCCAACGTCCAGTTCTCTCACTACAAACTGATAACGGTCACGAATTCAACAACTATGCCCTCCGCTCTTTCTTCTCCACTCATGGTATTGCCTTATGTCTTTCGTGCCCATACATCTCACAGCAAAATGGCAAGACCGAACATATCCTTCGAACTCTCAATGATAGCATTCGAACACTCTTGTTTCACTCTCACATGCCACTATTATTCTGGGCTGAGGCGTTAGTTCACCTGATGAATCAATGCAATGTGTGTTGGCTCTCATTGCTTCTACACTTAGATGCTATCGGCGTATGCTCATCATACAAATTATCTTTACTATTATAAAAGTGTGAGTTGGTGGTTGGTCCATTCTCTCTTCTCTCTTCTCAGCTATCCGATTTGATCTGGACCATTCGTCTCTCTTCTCTCTCTCTCTCTCTCTCTCTTAGGATACAACCGCCCACCCCCTCCACTTTCCCCATCTCCTCGCGTATTTTGGCCACCCTTCTCTCTATCGCTTGCTCTCCAATGTTTGATATGTGAAGTTGACTAGCCAGTAAGTTCCGTCTTATTATTTTTATGACTTTGTTGTAACGCACGGATCTCTAACTAGTATCGTACGCATAGCATTTTCCCTCGATGTATCAGCGTTATCTGTAGAAATGAAAGCGATGTTCGTTTCTTCTATTGGGAGGGATTGCAGGCTAGGGATCCTTTGCAGCAAACCCCCGTGAGTCACTTTCCTTGGCACACGTATGTGTTCCTCTTGCATTGCTTCTTTGTCCATTTGTGGTGGATTTTAGTTTTTTATATATAAGCCCTTTAGCTATCCACGTAAGAGATATGCCACATCAGCACAGATGTTAGCTTCAGCTAATTCGTGTGGATTCAGCTTAGAGCAATTCCTTTATAAAGAGATATTGTAGCTTGCTTCAAATTTTATTTACCCATGTCCAATTTCCAGCTGACATGGCACGAAGGAATTGGGAATCAAACAAACAGCCATGCTCTAGACTAGACTAGGGTCCTTTGCTCCTACAATCTCTCACAGCCAGTTAAAAACTATAGCTAAAAATCATAGCACTTTTAAATAGGGTCTAGATCTAATGAGCAAGACCAATGCCTTTAACCAGGAACAAATAAGGTAGGCATTCATCTTTTAGGGTGCGTTTGGTATGTATAATTTCACATTTCTCTTGTAATCTAATATTCCCTTGAATCTGATTACCAGCAACACATTACCAGTAATATAATATTCCAGTGTTTGATTGGCTTGAAAAAACTACAAAATGGTCTTTATAATAATTCAAATATTTCATCACTCGAACCAACAAATCCACAAATTTAAACTACACATTTGAAATGTCAAACCTTGAAGGTCAACATTTATAAATTTTATATTGAAAGCTAACATTTGAATTTTACAATTTAAAATTGCAACATTAAAACATATAATTATTATGATTCAAAAGTTCAAATTTTTATTACTAAAAATTTTAATTTTAAACTTTGATTTTGGAATTTTAAAATATTTGAATTTATAAGTTTTAATTTTTTGGAACTTGAATTTTTCAAATCTAGGATTCAATTTTAGATTTTAAGATTTAAATTATCAAAAAAAAGGAATTTCAAAATCTAAACTTGAAATTTTGAGTTTTGAACTTTAAATTGCCTGAATTTAGATTCTGAAATTTATGATTCAAATTTTGTTATTTTATTTTCAAAATTCATGCTTTGAAAAAAAAGTTTTTTAATTTGGATTTTGAATTCTGAAAATTCAAATATTGACTATGAGAAATCAAAACAAATGATAAAAGTGCTATAATAAAGATTACTTTCCCTTGGTAATCCAATATAGATATTCTTATCTATGGGTAAATGATTCCTGAAAACTATGGTAATCTGATTTCCAAGCTAATTTTGGATTTTTTTTTTGTTCAGATTACTTATTGTTTTACTAAACAAGGCAATCATATAGAATTACTAAAGCATTCATGAAAACCTTCAAAGGATTCTACCAACCAAACACACCATTAGCACTTTCCAAAGAATAACTTTCCAAGAAATTGGGAGGATCCCGCGAACACAATGGACGGCTCTGATCGTTTTGTGCTATCAATCTGCACGGGTGTGGAAAATCGACATTCTTCCATTTGCAAATCCGTTTCCAGAAAAAGAGGGGAGAGAGAAACAAAAAAGGGAGGGACAGCACCTTATCCTCCAAAACGCGCACCGCCCAACCTCTCGCGCTCTCTCAGCAACCACCCGCCGCACGCGCACCATGGCTGCCGCTGCTTCACTGCTCCACCTCGCCACCTCCATCTGCTCCCCGCGCCTTCAGCTCCGCCACCCCACCGGACTGCTCCGCCAGCCGCAGGAGGCACGCGCCGTGGCGTCCCCACCGCGGGCGTACAAGGTGACGATCGAGCACGGCGGGGAGTCGCGGGTGGTGGAGGTGGAGGAGGACGAGACCATTCTGGGGCGCGCGCTGGATGAGGGCCTGGAAGTGCCGCACGACTGCAAGCTCGGGGTGTGCATGACGTGCCCCGCGCGGCTGGTCGCCGGCGAGGTGGACCAGAGCGACGGCATGCTCAGCGACGACGTCGTCGCCCAGGGGTACGCGCTGCTCTGCGCCGCCTACCCGCGCTCCGACTGCACCATCCGCATCATCCCCGAGGACGAGCTGCTCCAGCTCCAGCTCGCCACCGCCAACGACTGACCCCATCGCATCCGGCAGTGCGTATTTCAGGTGTTCTGAGGCCTGTACAACTTTGTTAATTAGTATTTGACGAGCTATGGCGAATTGCGATCCTCTTCTTTGCCTAATTACTTGTGTCAATTGTGTGACTAGTACAACTTAATTCTGTAGCTAGCCTACAATGCAACATTCTTGTTCTTAATGCTTCGATTTATGGATTACAAGATACGAGTACAAACACTAATTAAGATGAGATTGACAAGGAAAGACACAAATCATTCAAACTTAACAACAAAGTACAAATCCAGTCGCATACGAAGCCATGTTACAACATAGGGGGGCAAATATATATAGCTTCGGATTTATTTATGGGAATGAATCTTTATCCCGGAACGTCTCATAAGATTCAGCAATTCCGGCTGTTTTTAGTCTCCGGTGTTTATTATCTTCAAGGCATTGCCTGCAAGCAAACATCCACACCCAACGTGGTGCATAAGATGATCAGTGTAATGTTCATATGCAACAATTAACTAAAAGAAACTGCCTGTACAAGGGAATATGATATACTTTGGTATAGCAGCTCCCTGCTTAATTTCCAGCACTGGAAAGCCTAAAGAGCATGAAGCAGAAAAATGTAACAGTTACTTACACAGCTATTTCAGAAGTAGCAAGCATATCATGCTCCCTTGTTACTTATCGTTTGTGCTCAAGCTTGTAACTTCTAGGCCATTGCCTGCAATAACACAAAACTGTATAAATAATCACAGAGTTGTGTATGTAACACAAGATAAATAAGGACACATTCCATCTGCTACTCATGATTTTGTTTCAAAGCTGAAAGCTCAAAAGTGAATAGTGTTACTTACACACGGGAAAGATGACTACTGACTAATCCATAAATTTCTGAATGCAAAACTAAATGAGTGATGATATTCATGACAGGTGCCTCATTTGGGTTTTTAGTCATCACATTAGGAGGGGTAAGACACGCTTCGCAGACCAGTTGCAAGTTGTAGGACAACAAAGGCTTAGTAATTTGATGAGTGGTGTCATATGCAAAGTAATTGACAAATGTCACTCCAGCCCAAGCATCAAAAAGTATCTAGGTGCCAACCGATGGATTTGATCATAATCAACAAACATGCAACACCCATACCGGGTAAGAATAATCTCTGTTGCTCAAAAGTAAAGAGATTATATTGATATGCTGCAGAAACAAAATGAATAACCGAACTAACCACGTACCAGGTTCGCAACACTGAACTTTTCTGTTAGTAGTAGGCCTAAGGCCATAAAGCGTGCACAAACCCAACGCAACAACTCTGCTCTTTGCCTGAAGAACATCATAAGGATGCAAACTGTACACAGAGCACAACGAATGGACATAGAACCAAACAAGCCCTAGGCACTCCTCCATCAGAATTGCGTTCCCCTTTCAATCAAGGCCTAAAATTTCAGCTTGCTTTACAGTTCTACGACAGTGGCGGAGCCACCTCCCTCCCGGCGACCTTAGGCAGCTGCCCGGGCTAGCCGGCGAACAGCGCAGTAGGTGTTCTTAGCTCCAGTAGCGGTTTTCTTGGCTCGGCGGCGAACAGCGCAGTGGGCTCGCCAAGGCCTACTGGTTTTACCCCAGAACACACTAATCTTCTCCTTGTGCTGCCTGGAAAATTGTAAGCGCTGTACTATTCAGACTAAATACAAGCTGACACTCCACTAGTAAAAAGAAGTTTCCAAACTTTGTTTTACAGTCAATCATTGATCTCTCGAAAATACCAGCCAACAACTTCGCGAGTTGCAATCTAAGGATCACGCACGAACCAAACTGTCCCTTTTAACAATTAACATCAATCGTAAGTCCTAATTAAAGACTTAAAAGGCCGGGTTCAAATGGACTGCTAGCCGGCTTATATTTGTACTGGTTACAGTAATTAACTTTTAAATGGTGTGTTTTTTCAAAGCGGATCAATAGAAAGATTGCAGTAAAAAGTATACTAAGTTTAACTGTACCAGTTAAAATCACATACGACTATTTTTCTCTACGTACTGCCTCTCACAAATAGTTAGAATTAAAAATTTTAAGCCATAAGCCACAACCTAAAAGAACCTACCCAAAGACTAAAGTCTTGAATACTGTAACTTTAGTAGCACTACTAAATTATGAACTAACAGCTGCCTGAACTAGAATATTGCGTGACATTATTCTGGCGAAGACACAATAGTACAAGTCCAATGATCACCATGAGACAAAGCCGAATTTAGCTCTGTTGTGCACGGTATTCATAAAACTAGCTGTATGCGTATCGTATTTGTAAAAATAGCAATTCTGTCGTCCGGTGGGTGGACGGCAGCGTTGGCGAGGCGACACGTGAAGAGGCCGGCGGCGGCAAGCGCCTGCCGCCCCGCCAGCAGACGACATGCAGGCCTGCCGTCCGGTGAGGGGGCGGCAGGTGATTAAGTTGGCTGATTAGCCAGCTTAATTACCTATCCTAATTTTTTGCATTTAGCATTTATTTGAATTTTTTAATATATCAGATAAGCTCAAAAAAATTACAAAAAATTATGTACAACCTCCCGACACAGCATATCTCACAGTGTAATTTTTGGATAATTTTATCCGTTGTGGATGTTACTTAAAAATTTATACAATTTTAATATTTGTACTAGTTTTTACATATAGCATATCATGCTCCCCAGGTTACTTATCGTTTGTGCTCGAGCTTGCAACTTCTAGGCCATTGCCTGCAATAGAACCAAACTGTATCAATAATCATAGAGATGTGTACGTAACAAACAGGGGAAGATAAATAAAGAAGCAGTCCATCTGTTGGACTGTTATTCACAATTTGTTTAGAAACTCAGAACACAGAAGTGTTACTCACATGCAGGAAGGTGACTGTTCACTAATTAACAATCCATAAACTTCTAAATTCAAAACTAAATGTGTGATATTATTCATGATAGGTGCCATCTTTGGGTTTTTAGTAATCGCATCAGAAAGGGAGATTGGATCATATACCCTCCCTTTAGTTGGGAAATTGAGGATTTACCCTCCACATCTCAATGATACGTGGGGTCATCGTAAGTCACTGACACGTGGGCCAGGAGGGTAAATCCTCAATTTCCATCTAAATGGAGGGTATATGATCAATTTTTTCCATCAGAAATGGGTAAGATAACATTCACAGACCACTCCGCAATTTAAAAGGGAAACAAAAGCTAGTACTGCAAACAATAGTCCGATATGCAAAGCAATGGACAGAATCCATTCTAGCCTAAATCATCAGAAAGCATGTAGGTACCAGCCAGTCGGCTGATAATCAGTTTTACCGACCAGAACAAGCAGTTTTGTCTTCTAAGACTTGATACTTGCTAAAGTGACAGGCTTGAGGAAATGACTTGGCAACTTTGTACCAAGTAAGCCCTACTTATGGACAGTTTCTAGCGATTCACCTCTTTTCACATTATTGTTGAGGCCAGCACGCTGCACACGTGTTAACTACATGAGGAGAAGAGGCTATTGATGGCAAATTTTGAGCGCCTCTTCTTGTTTACTTATATTCGAGCATGTCATGGTTAGATCCAATAAGGCGTCTGACTTGCATATAAACTGTGTGTTACGTCCAATGAAAATTAATTAATTATTTGAAGTTCTAGTGTTATTGCCAAATTTGTTGTTAGTGAAGCCAATTGAAACTAGCAGAAGCTGTCAGGCACCAAAATTGTAAAAGGAAGAAGATACCAGTTATGGACAATTTTTGGCGATTCACTGCCTTCATACTATTATTGCAAGTAAGCACACACCAACACTACTTACGAAAAGCAAATGTCACCAGATACCAGCCATAACCAGTCTATTTCTGGCTCAGATCTATCGTCAATCGCTAGATGGCTTGCTATCTGTTGATGATTTATGGATAAGTAATCTGTAGTAATTCGCTGGAATTGATACCAATCTGGAACTCATTTTCAGAACCCAACTACAGTGTGTACTACATACAAGACCAATGACAGCACATACCTAATTAAACCATACTAGGCTTAACGTAAGCTGATTAAAAAGTGAAACGGACAAGAATTTACTGAACAACTATCTTACTAGACACTGATGGATTTGATCATAATCAAGTACAACACACATATCGGATAATGATAACCTCAGTTGGTAAATAATAAAGAGATTCTATGCATATGCGGCAGAAAGAAAATGCATAGCTGAACTAACCACATTCCAATAACGTGACATGATAAGCTGATAAGGCAGATTGACAACACTATTGTTCTATCAGTAGCAGGCCTAAGGCCATAAAACATGAAGAAACCCAACAACTCTGCTCTTTGCCTGAACAACATTACAAGGATGCAAGGTGTACAAATAGCACAGTTAATGGACTGTGAACCAAACAAGCGTTAGGCACTCCATCAGAGCTACGCGCCCATTTGAAGCAAGGCCTAAACTTTCAGCCTGTTTTACAGGTCTACTCCAGAACACTCAAATCCCCCTCCTTATGTAGCTTGGTTATTGTAAACGACGTGCTATTCAGACTAACTACAAGCTGTCAACCAACAAGTGCAATTTTTTCGAAATTAGTTTTACAGTAAATCCTTGATCGCCCGAAAATACCTGCTGAAACTTCACAGCTTGCAATCTCAGAAACACGCAGGAACTAAACTGCCCTGTTAACATCAAGCCGAAGTCCTCAAGACTTCAAAAATGAATTCCTGAAGACTGTAAGTTTGGTGGTACTACTAAATTATGAACTAACAGGCAAGAGCTTCACTAAGTAAAACCTTTGCGTGGCGTTATGCTAGCGAAGACACAATCAGAAGCAGCATGAAGACCTCACCGTGATAGCAAGCACAGTTTTTCGAGAACACATGATAGCAAGAACAGTTAAACAAAGTAGCGAATTTCGGGAGCCAACGAACGGAATAAGCATCCGAGAATCGCTCACCGTCCGGGTCGAAGAAGAAGACCTGGCACGTGCGGTCTTCGGGCTGCGTCTTCTCGAACACGTCCGTGCCGCGCGCCTTCAACCCGGCGACGAACCGTCGCCGTCGTAGTCCGCCATGGAGAACGCCACGTGGTGCCTCCTGGGCAGCTGCGCGGGCGGCGCGCCCGCGGCGCCGGGGGAGACCGTGGCGGAGGGCGCGGCTGGGTCCCGCTCGATGATGTGGAGCGAGACTCCGGGGGTCCCCGGGAGGCGGAGCCAGGCGACCTGGAAGCCGGAGTAGCAGGGGGAAGGGACGCGCTCGAAGCCGGGCACCTCCTCGTAGAAGGCGGCGAGGCGGCGCACGTCGGCGGTCTCCCGCGCGATGTGGTTTAGCTGCAGCGTGGCCATCGGAGAAGAGAAGCACGCGGAGCGGAGTGGATGCGAAGAGTGGAGAAGGGAGAACGACGCCGCGCGGCCGGCAATGTTTTAGCGCCGCGTGCTGTCGAGGCCAGGACACCGCACACGTGTTAACTACACGAGGAGAGCAATTTTGTGCGGTTCTTGGTGTTGATTTATACTGGAGCATGGCATTGGGAGATACAATTTAAGACGTCTGACTTGTATATCAATTTCGTGTTATGTCTAATAAAAATTAAGTAATTTTTGATGTTTTAATGTTATTACCATTTTTTTTTGTTAGTGAAGCCAATTGAAACAGATCATATATAACTGAAGCACATCACCGACGCTGACGAGTAGCAGCAGCAATACAGAAATGAAAGGAAAAGAAAGCGGGACCAAATGTATGTAACTCAAAAGCCAAGGATAATTTCATTCATCTTTGGAGATATATAATTACAGACAGGGAGCTGGGAATGCTCTCATTCATTACAGTCTGGTTAATTAATGTTTAATAGTTACACAATTCTGCCATAGGAGTTTTCCTCAGATTTCAGAGAGGAGTCTTTCTTAGCTTTCAGACATACAATTACAAGGAAAAAAACTGTCAGCAAGCACTGGATATCAGCAACAATGCTGCAAGAAACCCTCAACTTCATTCAGAACCTTGTGTCCGAGGTGACCGATGATCTGCGTCCCCATCTCCTCTTGAAATTGCGCTCATCATCGCTTGAATCATCACGAGTCTTGACTCCTGGAACTGTGTCTGGACCTCTTCGTCTGCTTTGTTTTTTACCATCCATTGGAGAAGACAGGCGCATTCTCTTCCTACTATGGTGATCCTCGTCGTAGTCGTTGGAAGCTCTGTCAGAACGCTCATGGTCCCTCCTCTCCGGCCTTGGCCTGGATCTGTTCCTGGACTCTGTGCCATGAGAGCCCAACTGTTGGTTGCGTTCTGATGATCGGGACTGAAGACCGATGTCTTTTGGCCTCTCAGCCTGCCTTGAACGTGCAGCAGCTTCAGCGTCCCAGTGAAGTGTGGACTGGGTCTCCCAGCTAAAAACAAATCAACATTAAACGCCACCATTCTAAAGAAGGATTAAGGAACTGAGCTTGAACAAATTGTTCTATTAGTCGGTTTTATGTATATGTTCATTTTCTATTAGAAGTGAAGTAATAAGTCTGGTACTATACATACCTGGGATAGTTTGCTGGATAGCCTTGCATTGCAAGTCTCTGCGGTGGCATGTTGCTGATGGAATTGACACCATATGGGCCCATAGGGTAACCACCATAAGGCATGCCGAGTGAGCCATACATGTAAGGTTCAGTTACCCAAGGATATCCACTGTTGAAAGGGCTGTAATATGCAGGGTCAAGTGGAGTGCTGTAACCATAGTCTGCAATGTTCGGATGACCGATCTTAGTTGAGTCTGACTTCCTTCGCTTCTTCAATTTATCAGTCCTAGCGGCTTTCGGTTCTAGGGACCCTGAAATAGTGGTGGCCTTCGAAGTTGATTCGCTTCCGTCTTTTAGTTTGAGGACATCAGCACTAGGTACAGCCTTTTCTACTGACCATCCTGCAGAATTGCCTTTATCTTTGCTCTTGAGATCAACATCCATTGCCAAATTCTCCTGAGGCCGGTTCACAATACCATCTTCTGTTGCAACCTGTAGGCCATAATCAGGAGTAGCTGATGCTAGCTGGTGGTCCATAGATTGCTTCATGACCCTTTCCAAGACAGTAGAAGGGGTGTGGCTCTGTGATTTGGGATCAGGGTTGCTACCTGAAGAACTTTTGTGCTTCCCTGTACCACTTGTAACGCTGCTAGCCCTTGTTGCTAACATATTGCTGATTGTGCTCCGAAGTGTGTGATTGGGAATGAGGTCATCTGCAAGCACCTTGACTCCACAAATGCACTTTGATTGTGTAATAATGTAATCTCGAATGCCTGAGGGGAAAAAACACAGTTATTCCTCATGCAGTCTGAAGCATAATAACTGGACATGGAAAATGCTAGTTCAGACTATTCCTGTTAACTAAAGGGAATTTAGAGTATGACTAACACATACCAAATATCTGAATATTGCATTGATCAACCCCAGAGGAAGACTTTTTAAGGATACACATGGAACATATGAAAAGCACTTACATTTATCACAGAAACTGTTGAAGCAGCATTTGCTAGTCAACACCGCATCTGTCATCACCTTATTACACAGTCGACAGTGGAGTTCTGCTGGCAAGTCATCACCAACACTCACAGATGCAGCTGGGGCAATTGCTGATGGAATGCCATCAATAGGACTTGCAGATACTACTGGGGCAAGAGAATGGGACATTTTATAATTGTCAAATTTGGGATCACCAATGGTTGGGCAGTGGTGAATAAAATGCCCTGGAGTTCGGCATCTGTAGCAGATATAACCAGGTGGAGGTGTCTTGATTTCCTGTGGGCAATGTCGAATGAAATGGCCTGGAACTCCGCAGCTGCGACAAACATAGCCTGGTGGAGGTGCCTCCCATTCCAATGGTCCATGACCTTAAATTAGAAAGATTTGTCAAACAGAGCACAGGTCAAATAATGTTCAAAACAAATGCAATGCAATCATATAGTTTGCATATTCACAAAAACAATGCAAATTCGTTGCAGCTTCAACACTATCAAATAGGTCGGGAACAAATGGTTGGTTTAAGAGTAATAATAAAATTTGACTGAAACCAGGTCTTAGTAAGTTTCAACACCTACACGAACTTTCTTATTATCATAGGTTTGTTTTTGCTTAAAAAAACTTTTCAGGTAACCTACTACTGGGTCTTGAAGTTCATAATCATAACAGAATAAACAGAACATGAAATTGAAGCAAGAGAATTTTGGCATTACCATAATGACGTCCTGATGTATGCCTTCCACTGGCTTGTCCTCTTTTATATGGTTGATCTTCCCTACATGCACCACCAAATGAGATCATCATTAGAGAAGGTACCAGAAAAACTAGGTACAGATTTCTGTGAGGAAAGGAAATGTGATATACTAACCATTTGAGTTCAGCTGCATCAATCACAGCTGTGATTGCAGCATCTTCGTCCTGCACTTCTGTGGAGGAACAAGATTTCGAGGTTGATTCAGTAACCACTGACTTGTTTGAAGCTATAGAACCTTCTATGACTTTTCGCCTGCAATTAGTCACACAATGTTAGTACATACAAAAATATCTCCTTAGCCATCAGTTACTGTTCTGCAAGGTCTCAGCTCATACAGGTCCAATACAAACACTTGAGCTGAAGACCTTGCAAAGTGACAATGCAGTTAAAATCTGTTTGGAGAGAGAGGTTTAGAGCATCTAATATAAGATAATACTTCTGTCATTTAGTTCATTTTGGACAGAAAACAGATATAGAAGGAAAAAGACACAGCTCATTCGTCGATTTCTATTTTCATTGCAAACACCAATTATTCAGACTGAAGCTACCAATTGTCTAAGCAGAACAGAAGATATAGTAACACCCAAAGAAGGAACTTAAAAGATAGCAAATTGCACACGTAATCTCAGTTCCATCCCTTAAGTTCCAACTATGACTCAAAATGTTTCTCCTAACCTCTCTGTCCAAACAGGGCAATGGTGACTTCAAATGTGAAATACAAGATTGAGGGGACATTACGAGGATAACAAGACAATTTTCTCTGACAGTTGCCCAGCAGTTCGGCGGATCAGCACAGTTCTGTTCTGCGGTATTAAGGTGCTTTCATCTGCATATTCTGTATTCAAGAACAAGCATAGAAAATAGAAATGTCAAATCACTTCCCTAAAACAATACTCTTTTTAAGTGTGAAAAGAACCCTTCTCATGTATTAAAAAAAGATGCATTTAAACAACAAAACTTATGTGTTTAAATTGAAAATAACTAAGATTTTTAAATAGCAATAGCACACATCATAATAACAGATTGATTTACATCATAATAACAGATTGATTTAGGTTCACAGAACTGGGAATTTTCTGAGATCTATTGAGATGTACTGGATGTCCGGATTCATGTGTAGGATGGCAAAAAAAGAGGGCATAAGTAATAACAATTCACAAATAAAAACTTTCCGTGGGGTTTACAAGGTGCAATCTGAAAAGAGAACTATGGGAAATCTCTCATCCAGGAAACAGCAAGCTGACCAGCTGAGCACCTGTAGGGGCATATCCTGACATGCTAAAAGATGTGTGTAGCAAAACTCTTCCACTGCAATAATAGTATGCGCTAGTACTTCATACATGTTCCACTCATACAATCTCTTTAAATGTGCACAAAAGAGACCTCTATTACAATCATAGTACAGCTCTCAGCATCTCTAAACAAATATGAGAGTACACAGGGATACGGAGAAATATTGACATCAGACTGAACAAAATGCATAATTCACACCATTACCCAAACATTTTGTCATCTACATAGCAAACAAAACCACAGCATCTCATAAGAACTGAGACAGTGGGAGAACTGACCATCAATATGTAACAACACACAAAAATAGACATGCTGAATGAACAACACAGATTGAAATGAGCCACATCAAAAACCATTTGATTGATATAGCACGAAGAGCGATAAAAATATCCGGGCATTGCTTTGTTCATAGTTACAGTTAGTCAGCACTTAGAAGCCACAACTGAACTACAAATTATGATCAACGCACAGGAATCCTTGAATAGAACTGATGCATCTCTAGACTTTGCATACATCACATGAAGATATGCATGACTTCCAGTAACACCCTAGTTGATCTTTTTTCTGACTATGTAAGTGAGAGCAATTTCCAATTGACCCAGATATTCCTTGTTACTGGTATTTTTCGCTCTGCATATAAATGATTGGTACTTTGCGTAGCCGTAGAACTAACTTAGTCACAATATTTTTTACATTATTAGCAAGAAACTGACAAGATGGTGTCGAACAATTTGCTAATGGATGCACTCATTGTTCCTGGTGACAAATGATGTGATCTGTGGAGAAAACCCCAACTTGTCCTAAAGGCTACAACATGAACCCACAAATCCCAAAAGGCACTAATGATGTGCTCAAACGCTCTGTGTACATTGCCCCAACTTGTCCTAAAGGCTACAACATGAACCCACAAATCCCAAGAGGCACTAATGGATACACTCATCGATCAGGGTGATGAACATACCACTCTGTTTCCAAAGCGACCACTTGCCCTAATGCCTAACACATGAATCCACACATCTCAAGAGGCAAGAAACCTATCTCAATTCCCAATATTGTGGTTATGATAAGATGCGTTGCACATGATTTTATTAGATTGCACAATTTGCATTGTAGCATGACTGTTAACCCAATTACCCAGAATTTTACAGAATCGAATGCCGTTGTATAAGTAACCATGACTAAAATGAAACTACGCGTTAAAACGAACCTTCGCCGGTCTGGGCGTTGGAGATGGCGATATCCTCTCTGGGGCCGCGGCCGCGGGTACGGCCACGGCCGTGTCGATCGCTGGTCAAGATGAGCTGCTTGAGTTCAGAAACAGAGATAAAAGAATGGGGCACAGGCACAGAAAAGGTTTCCTTTTCACTCTTATACTTGTAATACACAACACCCATGATGTCGAGTCTCTTTTTTTTCTCTCTGCCTCTCTTTGCACAATTTTTACGAGACGGCCCGAGATTTTCTCAGATCAAATACACAGAATTGCAACGGTAGAGAGTTACAGCTCGAATTCGATCCACGGGGAGGCGATCGGCGGCAGCGGCTCGCGGATCCCTTCGACGGAGGACGGAGTCGAAGCGTGGAGACCGGCGCGAATCCTGACGAGGTCGACGAAGTCAGGACGCGGGCGGAGAGCTCGGATGGAGGTCGGAGGTGCCGAAGCGTGGCGCCGGGGGAAAGAGCCGCCGATCTCGCCGGAGTAGCCGCCCGGATCTGGAGTTCTCGCCGGAGCTTATGGTTCCGTGGCGCGTGAGCAAGGCGCGATTGGGGAATTGGAGAGGCGGCGGGGTGCGGTGGTTTACAGGGGATGATGCGGAGAGAAGGTACGCGTGAACGAGGAACCCTACGCGGTCACGCTTCCGGCTCGTTTTCCTGGCTCGCCAAGTTTTTCCCACCTTTGGGTGCGCTGGAAAAGGCTGCTTCACTACTTAGTACTTACCCAAACGGTGCCGACTTCCGACCGGTCCAGTCTCTATTCTCGAACGTGAGGCTCCTCGCGGCGAATCCAGAAAGGCATTTCACGTTCAGATCTATATAGTTTCGATCGGATTCTGTGTTAGAAGCTTGGTATCATATTGTTATGTCATAAAAAAAATTGTATTGGTGTGATCCAAATATTTTGCCCACCTAAGCAAAAGTTAGACTAATTTATCAACTTTTTAAAAATTCTTAACCTATACAGTTGGATCTTAAAAAATTGTGTGTAAATGGAAAGTGGGGATGCGTTGATTGTGTTGACCTATGTTTGAGTGTGCTATATGATTAGGCATATGATGTTTTTGTGTCTGCATAATATGTGTAAGCATAAATTCATCTATTCATAGTCGATCATTATTCATCCCATATCTATACTCTATTGTTTTACTATCTACTAGTTACATACCGTGCATTCCAACAGAACTCATTGAATGTATAGAGAATGGTGCTATAGAAGAGAGTTACTCTGATCGATTGAAAAGTGAAAAATGGTGAGAAGTTAAGATAATAGAGCGGCTGGAGAAGAATGGACGTACAACCATCAACTCGTTCTTTTATAGTAGTAATCACATGCACTCTCTTGCACGAACGACGAATAGGATAAAAAAATTGTCTTCTTCCCCCTCCCTCCACTTCACTCTCTCCCTCTTTCTCCCATTTGCTTGTCAGCAGACTTTGAACTGGCGTTGCTCTAGAAAAATGACCCTCACAAAAGTCATAGGATCAATAGCCATATGTTCATGGCACATGTGACTAGCAAACCAAAAGAGACTAAGCTAGACCTAGCCCAAGCCTAATTTGGTCTACAAAAGGATCCGCCCAAGCTTGACCCAAACCTAACCTAGACTAAGAATTGTTTAGTAGCATAGTTCAATGGTTAGATGGCTTACTTTCGTCGATGTATCGAGTGAAAAAAGAGCACTTTTCAAAATGGTACAAATTCCACTAAAATCGAATGTATAAGTTAAAAAAACTCAAAATTTGTTAGCTATAGGCAAGGGCACGGTCTATGGACTTGTTTGGTTCGCGTCCTGGTACCCTCTCTCCTAGCCAAGACACTACTGAGCACCTGCCAGGATGGCGTTTGGTTGCTGCCCTGGGTCCATCTGTCTACCAGGCTGCTTGCTTCAGGCCCAAGCGTTCAAAATCAGACATCTGGGAGCTATACGAGCTCACTAACACCTCTAATCATCTTCCACCACTAATCATCTTCCTCCTCATGAATGGATCTTGTCGATAAGCTTGGATAGCGCCATCGAGCCTGGATCTTGCTGACCTCCACCACACCGCCACCAACCTCAGCCTCACCATGGACGAGCTTGGATCGTGTCGCTAAGCCTGGATCTCATCGACCTCCGCCACACCGCCGCGAGCTACGCGCCACCGATGCCGCATCCCTTCTCCTAGCCAGCATCCTACCGCCACTGCTGTGCGATGAATCCTGTCTCCTTGCCTGCATCGCGTCACTACTTCCTCGCTCGGACGCATCCCAACACCACCGTCGCCTATCGCTCATCAGCGGCGGTAAGCCATGGGGGAGATAGGAGAAGGGGGCCGAGATGGAGGAGAAGAAGAGAGCGGAGGGTCGGCAAAGAATGAGAGAAGTAGCGAGAGCTCTTCATCCTTGTGTTTTTAATATGCTTAATGTATTGGTTAGGGATGATTTGGATGGTTTTATAAGGGTTATATGAAAGTGTATTTCATGCTTTTAAGCTTTCTCATTCTCAAAACATGATTTCTTAATTTTACGCTTCTCCAAGCCTAGATCTTCAATCAAATACCAAATTCTCAAACTGATTGCCCAGACAAAAATCATCATAATTCTAGATACCTCCAGACACCACTTTTTGCTAGGCATAGAGCCTAGGCGCTGGCGCCAACCAAATAAGCCCTATACCATGTAAAAACTCATGAACAAACTAAATCTCGTTTGTGAGATACAATAAAGGACAAGGACAATTGATTATATACCATGAAAGATCACTACTCTGCCTGTATACCACTGAACTGATCACGACTATACTTGTATACCACTAAACTTAATTAAATTTAATACCCGCGAAAGATCATTCCGTTCACCTTTATACCACTCCGCTCATCTCTGTTAACATGTATTCCCTTTTTTTCATTTTTCACCCAATTTTGGTATGTGAAGTTCCGAAAATACCCCTGCCCTTGAATTGGTCGAGCCCGACCAAATCTCCTCTGTTCTGCGCTTCTTCCCCCATTCCCAACAAAGTCACCATCACGAGAGCTCCCCGTCGCCGCCATGAGAGTTCCAAATCTCCACCAGTTGCCACCACCCCGATGCGGATCGACGCTAGCAGTAAAATCTATGCTAGATTTCCTCGTCGTTGGACTGCATTTTGGCCTCCATCTGAGCATTCGTCGTAACAATCAAGTATCCAAGACACTATAAATATTCTGGCGCCTAACGCAATAGAATAGCATTTATGGTACTTCAAACATTGCGTTCAGTTGGTTAATACAGCAATGCATTACATGTTGTTCTTGCATTACAATTCCGCAGCCGGTGAACATAAAACAACTAATACAAGTAATATTGCTTCTATTTGCATTGCAATCGGAAAAGTGTTAGAAATAGGTATAAGGTATGTTTTCTATAATTCCAAAACTGCATGATTTAATACCATATTACTTAACTAAGTGAAGGAAAGACAAGTTATAAGATGAAGTTTTTGACACTCCTTAAAATATGTGACACATGAATGGGGATGGCATAATAATAAAAAAACTCGACGGGGAAGAATCCCGGGCATTGCTTAAGAAGAAGGTCTTCTCACGCAGACCGAGAAAACCCCGAACCCTGTGACACCATCGCCCGACCTTGTGAGACCGCGGATCCTTTGGATCAACGCCTTGGCGGGCCTTAGACGTGCTTTGGTGTGGTAGCAAAGCGAGGATTTTTTTCCCCAAGCTCGAAATTCGCTCCCACTGGGAGTCGAACCCAGGACCTGGGGGGTGCTACTCAAGCCTCTAACCATTGGGCTAGAGACCTTTTCGCGGATGGCATAATAATGACTTTGGCTAAACACGAGCGTGCATGTGTGCGCATGTTCACATATGTTTCATGTGAAAAATCGCGTGACTTATAACTTTCAATACGCGACCGTGCCGTGATGTAGTGCACCACTTACCAAATCAAGTCCACCTTATTTTTGCTAAACCGTACATCTCTCTCTGTTTGAATGAAATTCAAATATTTGAATTTAAGACTTTATTGGATGTTGATAATAACCAGTTACCAGTGGGTAAAAACTGGTTAATTGTGTCAGTTACTAATGGATAAATGACTGTTTAATCATATCAGTTCACAGTCTGTATATGTGTGTGTGTGTGTGCTGAAGGCACCCAGAGCAGACAGCCCTAAATAATTGCCCCCTCTATTTATTTTTTCTTCCTCCAGTAAACATGTCTTGTTGTGTTGCACCTTCTAATCTCGTCAACTCTTATTTTTGACGTGCATTGTGAAGAAAGGGAGCAGTATCTCTGATTCATTGTTACTGTAAAAGACCTGTACGGGGGTTGGCAATAAGTGGTTGTCAGTGCATTCTCATTCCTCTCTTCTCAACCGTCTGATCTGAACACTAAAATCTTGACCATCTATCTAACATCATTTCCCCTTCCTCTCACATCTAACTATCCTTCCTCTCCACTTCCACCAGCAGTTACCATCTCCACCTCCTCCCCTCCAACGCCTAACTGAGGGAGTTTGGGCGAAGAATATCATCTCCTTCATAGTGCGGGGGGACGTCCGCCGCTGTACTTATCACATGCCACCATCACTCTAAAGGGTAGGTGCTTATATTTCAAACGTCTAGTGAGTAGTTGAGGTGCTATTGGTTCCACCTTTCAAATCGCTTGTAGTCTATACATACAAGGCATCCATTTTTTAGAGCCTGTTTTAAATGAAAAGGAAAAATTTTCCAGTTAGCTAGGTATGATATCATATTTCGATTCTTCAAAAGAGTGGAGAAAAAGAATTTTTTTGCAAGATTTTTAGGGGTGATTCATAAAATCCAAATACGTAGCTTTTTAGGGAGATGAGTTCTTTTTTGTAATAAAATTATACAAAACTCCTCCAAAATGTTTGATCAACCATGCATAGTTCTTTAAACATAAAATTAGAACACTAAGAAACGTGATAAAATAGTTGTCGAGTATGAAAGAATTAAAGGGTAATAGGGGACTAATGTATATTTAGCCATGTAAGACACTGGATATGTACGGTCGGATGACAACCAAAAGCTGCTTGGCATGCATGTTTTTGTTTGTTTTTGACTATTCATAACCATAATGCTGGGAAGAGGAGGTATTCTTTACATCTTTGGAAAACTAGGCTTGCTTCTGTTTTTCCCTTCACGGCTTGGCTAGCTTCTGTTGTTGCAAATGATCTACAGGATTAGGAGAAGAATGGAGTCCCATAGCCTTACTCAGAAAATATAGAGGCGTTTATACATATGCCTTCCACATATACCATAGGTTGGGTTGCGCAAGCTAAACAATGAGTCTTGTGTGCAGTGTGAATGCCCAACAATGATCGAGTGGGCTCAATATACTAGAGGAGTGTGGAGTTACGCAAGCATTCAAACCACAAGCGTGTGGTTTCATGTTAGAATTATAAGGCCAGAGTGCACATGCAATAGCATACCTACATGAAGCCATTGCCCATTCACCATTAGGGCTGGATATCGAGCTGGCTCGGCTCGGCTCGGTCTGGCTCGGTAGGATAACGAGCTGGCTCGAGCTGGCTCGTTATAACTAACGAGCTAAAAGCCACTTCGGCTCGGCTCGACAAAAAGCTCGAGTTAGCTCGTTTGGCTCGTGAGCGGGGCCAAAAATATCTCCATCATATATTCATCCATGGAAGTTTGGCTCGTTTGGCTCGTTAGGCTCGTTTGGCTCGTTTGGGTACAATAGAGTACAAATTAACACATGCATGGCTCGTTTGGGTACAATAGAGTACAAATTTACACATTAACACATGCAATAGAGTACAAATTAGGTCCATAGAAGCGACATATGCATATCTAAATTCTGGAAGCATGGCTCGTTTGGCTCGTGAGCGGCTCATGAGTGGCTCGAGTTGGCTCATTATAGCTAACGAGCTAAAATCTTGGCTCGGCTCGGCTCGGCTCGTTATCCTAACGAGCCGAGCCGAGCCACCACGAGCCGAGCGAGCTAACGAGCTTCGAGTTTTTCGTCCAGCCCTATTCACCATACAAAAATTTGCCAAGCAACCATTATTTGCAGAATTGCACATGTCTTTTTGAGGGCTCTAGATCTGTGACAGTGGAGCTCATTATAAAGAAATTGCCAGATCTATGAGTTTGTCATTGATGTTTGCCCTCTTCGTTTAGGATCAATATCAGTTCCTGAAGAATATACTGTTTGAATGTAGGGCAAAGGACGATTCGATCTTTATATTTGGTTGATGAACTTAACTACTCCATCCGGTCACAAATATATGTCATTTTGGACATCAATATAGTCTCTAAAACACAACTTTAGCCACATAATTCTATTGCAATAATACTAGCTGAATACTCATATATTGCTACTGATTTTAAAATTTTATCATACTACAAATTTTAAAACTTACAGGTGGTAAAATTTTTAGAATATACATATAAATATGTTAAAAAAATTTAAAATCCATAGCAATGTATAGGCATTCAGCTAGTACAAATATGACATATAACAGTGCGCAACGTTGCTAACAATAATAGCCACTGTTACATGTTGTAATTGTTCTTTTGTAGTTTACTAGTAAGGTGCCCGTGCGTTGCAACGAGGTACCAAATAAAGGTGGTACATATCAATAAACGTGATCTAAAAACGTCATTATTATAGTACCAAAAAAATAAAGCATCTCATATTTAAAATAGTTTAGTATGTGCTTGAGGCATGTACCTTCCTGGACAAATCCAGAATCACTACAACTGCAGGCTCACAAAATCCTTGACAAAGGGAGAACATTTGTCATGTGTCCACTGTCCTGAAACCCATCCAAACCTAGCAAGTGATCCAAATCCAAATAGACGCCCCAAAATATTGTCCTTAGCTTCGTACGGCAAAAAAGAGTAATAAAAAAATAAGTTGGCATTTCATCACGTGAAACTATATGTTTGTGACTGCCTAGATTCTCAAGTGTGAAAAGTTATATATTGACTACTCTTGGAGGGCGGGATTAGGCTTTGGTTCATCATTTCTTGGCCTGTGGAAAGTAAGAGTTGGATAATGTTGCGACATCGCTGCAACACAGACTGCTACCAAATCCACTGTAAAAAGGACATGGAGATGTGGATCACTGTTACCACTTACCACTCAGGAGGTATTTGCATTCAAACTCAGCAGGCTTTGCATTGGTATCAATGGCTTGCATGATGTAGCAGAGTTTGAGATTGATCGGAAATACACAACTGATTGGTAGAATTACACCATAAGTAATAGATAAAACTTGGTGCTAAAGTGTTGATACTTAAGAAGACATCATTGGAGAAATTATATTATATCATTTGTTCGCCTACATTGACTTCCAGTATGTTTTTTATCTCAAGGAGCTTTCTGTTATTAAACTCATATATTTCATAGGAACAGTTGTCATCAGCATCTTTTGGTAGCAAAGGAGTCAATGTTGATGAAGGAGATATCATCATGTTATCAACATAATAAGCATTGCCTACAGATCTACTTTCTGATCTGAGTTAATGTATGTGCTCTAACTGACCAACTCTATGTAATAGATAAGAGAGAAAGAGACCTGCCATCCTTCCATCAAGTGACTTTTTAGCTCTATACCGGCGGTAGTAGCCTTGATTCTTTGTTTCAATACCTTTTAAAGGGACATTAGTAAGGATGTAGAAAAACTCATTATATGATGCTCCAGAAAGTACTACGCTTTGCTGGTTTATTTCTGTACAGGCCATAAGCCTTCTCTTACATTACCAGACTCCATCACATAAAGCTGCAGCAACATGGCATAAGATCAGAAAGAACAATCCAAATGAGACATAAGTAGTGTGAATGTCGAAAAATACATTTGAAATTGGAGGGTGGAAAACTTAAAAGGAAACCTTCCTCAGATGATGTCCTTGTGTTAGAATTGACAGTGGTATACTTGAAATCTTTTGTGCTTGTGATAACCATGCAACAGTTTACATCTTTCTCCATGAAAACTAAAAAACCTGGCTCATCTGATTTCATCTTTTTACAGAAAACCCTATAATATATAAACATATCAAAAATAGCAAAAAGATCCAAACAGTTCAAATTTCATAAGCTTAAAATATATGACTCCTTTGTAGGAAGGGGAATTACTTATTAGGACGTAGATCACATACTGTACAAAATAAATTGTCACTATTTTGAGTCCATGCTAAACTAACTATTCCCTTGTCCGGTGAACTGAAAATGACATTCTTAGACTGAAAATCTTTCGCCTCCAGGGAAAAGAGTTCACCCCAGATGTATCGAGAGTATATGCAAGGAACCTATGATCAGGAGAGATTCAACAACTCCCAATGTGCACATAACTCGCATAAGTTTCAAAATTACCAAATGATAAATTTTCATAGCTAAGCAAATGAAATATTCTCATCACAAGAAATTGATAAATAAGAGCAAATAAACAACGTCCAAAAAATAATTGCAAGAACAGAATAATCAAATGATATAAAACTATACAGGAGATCAGATCGGTTTCTTAAATGCAGCACGAACCAAATTTTTCTGCAATCTCATTCCAGTCAAGCAACAGTTACTCCTTCTCCGAACCAGAAAGGTAACTAAGGAGAGCTCCTGCTAGACCACCGAGGGCCTCAACTTTCTACACAAAATTGGATATTCCTTCCCATCCGGTACATCTTGGTAATATAACTTTGTATCCACAAAATAAGTTATGTTCTAACTCCTGGTTTATAATATGCACTGTTTAATTCAAATAGCAATTACACATTTGTTGTACCGTACTATTTACTCTTGCATAAATATTGCAGCACTGAAAATTCAAAATCATCACCGAACATAATATAAACCTCTTTGTTATGTCGATGCATAAAAGGCTAGGTTTCCAATCAGATGCGTCAAAGCTATGTTTCCAATCAGAAGCATATGCACAAAATGCAGTATGTCCGATGAACTTAGGCCAAATCCAGCCCCTACAAACATGTCCTGACGTAGAGACATGGCAAAAGAAATTTGACATACCAACATGGCATTCCATCTGACAGAACTAACCAAGAAAACCAAATAGTTTTAATAGGCTACAGCTAGAGCCAGACCAATTCCATCTAAAAATGGACTTCTCGAGCCCAAGAAGCCTACAGATCTTGTTGCTCGTGACCTCAAACCCTTCATCCGGGTGCCCCAAGGAAGTATAGCAGCACCTGGGGGCGCTGTTGCCACTGGCAGCATCCACATCGTCGAGGAAGAGATCCTCTAGCATGCGAAACGCGCCATGTGCAGCGACAATGGCGCCGTTGACCAGTAGCCCAGAGGTAATGAGCAACGCAATGGATGTGAAGAATGCCACAAATGACACGACAATGAGCCCTAACAATGGATTACCATGAAATGGAATTGGACCCAGCTACTTTGCCCAAGGATACGCACCAACAACAATAGTAAGCAGAGGCAAACAAGTTACCATTGAATCCTCGCACTGCAGAGTCGATGATGTGCTTGGTGCGGGCCCCGTAGACGTCAGCGGTGTGGCACTCCTCGCTGAAGATCCGATCTGCAAGCACGAATCTACGAGCACGAAACGGAACACAAACCCCTCAGTAAACTTGCCGTCTCAAGCTGCCAGAAGCAAAGCCGCGGTGGAGGGGGGAGAGGGCAGGAATTCCTCACCGAACTCGAAGCGGGCGATGGTCGGGCGGAGAGCGCGATGGCTTTGTCCGCGATCCGCCACGCAGCTCTCGCACGCCCTCCACCGAGAAGCGCGCGCATGCGGCGATGTGGATCCGCTCCATTGCTAGCCGCGCGTGTAGGAGAGGAATCGCCGCCCGGCAGTGGTGGGGTTTGGGAGAGAAGGGGAGGCGAGTGGGGATGGGAGGGGTCGTAAGGCGTCGGGCTTTGTGGCTACAACTGTTTTATTCCTAGGTGAGAGGAGTAGACGAGGCGGAGCGGAGGAGGAGGAGCGAGAGGCGAGGCGGAGCGGAGGAGGAGGAGGAGGCGGCGGCGGCGACGGGAGGGGAGGGAGGAGGCGAGGCGGAGAGAGAGGAGGCAGAGGAGGCGTCGCGGAGTGGGGGGAGGAGGTGGCGGCGGCGCGGGGTGGGGAGGAGGAGACAAGGGCGGAGCGGCGGAGAACTCTCTGGGGGAGGAGGCGAGGGTGGGAGACGGTGGGGATCGGTGTGAGAGGAGAAAGCGGCGCACGGGCGGGCGGAGCGGAGATGATGCGATTTAGCGAGGCGGAGCGGTTCGGGGTGGGAGAGAGCAGTTTGGGCGGAGGTTTCGTGAGGTGGGGGAGATCAGAGTGAGGAGATAGGGAGGAGGCCCACAAGTCAGCGAAAAGTTTTCCTGAGGAAAGCGGTGAAGCGGAGGCCGCACCTACCACCAACTCCTTCTTTATATAGTAAAGATTCTTGAAATTTATACGATACCATACAGCCAAAACCAAACCCTAGCCGTCTTCGTCCCTTCCCAAACGCTCGCAACGCCATGTCGGCATCCACTAGCGGCGGCGGGCCGCTCTCGGCCCAGGCAGCAGCGGCGCTTGGGGAGGGCATCGGGCTGGTGTTTGGCCGGTGGACGGCGCTGCAGATGGCGGTGGAGAACCAGTGGGGCGGCCGCGACTCCCGCGCCAAGGCCGACCAGCTCGCCGCATCCATCCTCTCCTGGTTCTCCCACTCCAAGGGTACCTACTCCTCCTTCCCTTCAACATCCTCTGATAATTTTCTCTTACTTGACGGTTGCTAGGGTGGGATCCGGTAGCAAAGGTGTCTCTTCGATTGGTTTTAAGTTAGCATCGCAACAGTTTCTTTGTGCAATCTTGTTGGGGGATTTGGGGGTTGAAATCAATGGTAGAAAGATAGAACCTTTAGCCTTTAGGTGTGACTCAAATGTCAAATCGAGTAGTTATAGCGATGATTTGAGTTTCTAGATTCCGTGGTAAGTTTGATTCGGCTACTGAAAAGAAAGCTATGCTTTATCTGAGCTGATCATTTCAATTGCTATGGCATTTGAGTGGGAGGTGCGAGCGAAGATAAGCTTATTTAGTTCTTAAATAGAGGTAGGCAGGTCGCTAATTGGAGGGAAGATAAGCTTATTTGTTATGATTCAAATGGCGGAGAAGGTGCTAGTCTCTTCTTGTTCTTCTAAGTTTCAGGGATTTCGATCTTGCTATTGGAATATTTCCCGCCGGTGGGCCTGTACTGGTTTCCGGTTGAAACCAATGAAATCCTCGACGACTTTGTGTTTAAAAAGATGAATGTATGAATGCATTTTGGATTCAAAAATGGGAACATGCAGCTACCGCCCAGTATCTGGTCAATTTTACTGTAGCCCAGTATCTGGTCAATTTTACTGTAGCCACCCGATTTAGATGTTAAAGACCTTACCAACTACCAAAATCTGACTTGGACCTGAATATGGATCGATGAGACAATGGAAATCACTGGAGACAGACCTTTGTATTAGGTGTTGGATGCTTTCTGCAGCCCAGCAAGGAGATGCTTCAGTGCACCATTTATGCCACTGTTCGGTGACTAGTAACAACTTTGCATGCATTAGTTTTGATATGGTAGAGATGGGGGAGACAGGGGTTCAGTATCTAGAGAAGTGGGAGCAGTTTTTATATTGATAATATGAACAAATAAGTTATTTAAATAACTAAGGTTAGTGCACTAGAATTTAGAAAAGTAAGTATTTCACTATCGCAGCTAGCGGTTAGAGGGGAATTGGTCTCTAGCATGGATAGTGGCCAATTCTTTTTCAAACCTCCTAGGTGGACAGTGGTCAGGGGAAGAAATGAGTTTCTAGCTTTAATAGCGTCGTCTTGTTCAAAATGTCATCTTGTATCCCCCTCCTTTCGGTTTTGATCATCTGCTCAGTAGGGAAAAAACTTCCATCATATTGCTGTTACATTATCTCGGGATGCCAACATGATTATCTGGTTGAGTTTCTAAGATGGGAGCCATGTCACCACCTTGAGCAGCAAACTACCGTGTCTTGCTTTGAGGATTCTTCGTGCCAAAATCTGCCTGCAGGACCACATCCTTTCTACTAGCGTCAGATAATCATTTGCTAATTGATACTAGACATTAGACCTTTAGGATTCATGATTATTCATATTTCGCTTCAAATTTTGCTGGGTGTCACCTGAGAATTGTTCCACTTCGCCCATCCCATGATTGTCAGTAAGCAGGCAAGGTCATTCAGGAGTTTCAGTAATCAATTAATCATGCATTAATGAGTTTGTTGAGTTAGTTTTTTCCAGAGCCTGACAGACCTTCCTGCTACTTTAATGGTAAAAGCAACAGAAAAGAAGAGTGGGCAAGTGGGGCTCATCAACCCAAGTGGTTGTCTAGAAATGTGGAATTCAAACTCCAATGGTGCTACCGGTTGATTATTGTACTGACCGCTAGCAACAATAATGACACGCTTATGTATCTAGATAACAATCATAGCAGTGATGGTGCCTCATTTGTCTAATTAACCAAATTTGCTGTCTTACTAGTAAAACATGTGTAGTAGGTAGATTGTTGGAGCCTTTCAAGTTTTGGTACTTGAGCCACAGTGAAAGAGATATGTCAAGGCACTTGCGAGGCTGCACAGAGTGGGAGTCCAAGGCTCAACCGGGAAGCTGTATTAGCTGCTTTGTTCTAGTCCTTCACCACCAACAAACTCCTGCTAGTTCCTGTTGGAACTCAGCAGTACGTAGCCAATTAAACCCCCTCCAACTCTGTTTCAGCGAGAAGCATGTCAGTAGGACTCAGGTCTGATTCAAAGAATGGGAGTGAGAGCTCAAGAATTCAGACTCACTAGGTCTTATCCAAAACTTATCAATTAATCTCTGATAAGCAAAGCAGATCTTGTAAGGCTTGCAAATTTGGCAAGTTTGTGGGATTTCATCTCATTCTTATGCTTCTCTTCTAGCAGTTTAACAGACTTGAAAGAAAAAAAAATTGAATTGTAAATCCAAATGCAGCCTGGCCAGTTTTCAATTACCCCTATCATGCTGTCATTTCCTAGAAGTGGGAACTACCAGCCAGTTACCAATTTACCATTGGAATTCCAAATTCTGGTAAAGTTTATAAGTAAACCAAACCAGTCAATTGTGTGACCTTCTGTAACATCTACATTTCAGCTTTTAGCTATATTAATTCTATTCATCTTTTACTTTAGTAATTTGTATTGAACTTTGAGTGCTCAAGTACATATATTTACGCAGCATTCTATTTATTCGTATTATTGTGTACTTTTTTTAGTTAAGAATGAATTTCTGTTCAGAAAAAAATCCAAAAATTTGTTGCAGTCTCAGTTTATACTAGGAAGTTAGGTGATTTCATCTACTACCTCTGTTCTTTTTTACTTGTCTGTTGGACATCGACACGGTCTCCCATACGCACATTTGATGGCTACCTTTTCTAATTGTATGTTTGTAAAAATTACTAAAACTGAATGATATGGAAATACTTTTGATGATAAATCTACTAATGTCATTTCAATGAGACAAAGCTAAAAAGTATTCTGTATATTAGTAGTCAAAAGTTTTAAAGTTTTGGCTGCACGTTTTCTAAAACAACATCTATTGATTTTGAGGACGGAGGGAGTATATCATAGGTTGTGAAATGCGATTTTGTCATGGCTTACATGTTTTACTATATGCTTGTGGGTTCAATTTATTGGCTCTACCCCTGTACATGTTTGCATTTGTATTCAAACTGACAAGGTTTCTTTTCCAGGTCCACATTATATCGATGACTTGGAGGATATGATATATGACACAATGTCTGAATCCTTCAATGCTGACTTTGAGGATGGTAGTGTTGAGGAGGTAATTATCTCCTCTCTCCCTTCATGTTTAGCAACAGCCGTAAACTTTTAAGTTGATAAATTATAGACCTGAACCTAGTTCTGGTTGATGCTTCATGGATTTTTTGTATTTCTATTGTGGACTTGTATTTATAATTGTGTCTTTAAGAAGAAGGCTGGTTTTTGATTTAGCATTGGTGGAATATGTTTGGATTAGCAGTAAAGTTTAATTAGGATGGGCAGATATCTCTTTTACTGCTTTTAAGATGTTGCATTAGTTCATAGTACCTGCTTGTTTTTCACGAGAAGTCGATCCTATTCTTTACCAGTTCTGCAGCAGAAGACCTTACTCTGCTTGGCATGACCAAAGTCAACCTATAATGCTCTTCTCAATTGTTCATGTAAAAGATGTGTTAAAACACCTCAGCTTGCCTGCACATAATATTACCTGTTTGGATCATGAAATTTGCTTTGGAAGTCAAAATTTTGTGCAAAGTTGTTGGGATTGGGGACTTCCGTAGCTATATGACATATGACCTAATTGTAGCTAGTATTTCTTCAAAATAACCTGAGCTTGTTCAATGAGGCACAATACTTCACAGTAGCTAATTTGTCTTTAAGGGAACCTGAGGTTATTCTACAATTCTGTAGCAGAAAACCTGAAACATCTTACCATAATCAAGGCAAAATGTATTGTTTCCATTGGTTTTGTGAAAGTTGTGTTCGTTTTTGCTCGTCAAAGCACGATATATGTTTATTAATTTCAATTGTTTTTGTTGCAACAGGTCGCTGAACAATTAATGATTATGCATGAAGAATGCCTGCAAAGCAACTATTCATCAATTGAGAAGCTAAGGAATTCACATGTTCAAGGGAATGCTGTTTCCCAAAGTAGACAGGTACCTACTGGTGTTGCAATTTAAGCAAGTAATGAAGTGCTCCTCTTTCCTGCTATGTAATTTGTGCTGCATCTGTTCTCATTTCTTAACTCACTTCTGTCACAACTTAGCATTTCAACATGTTCTCTCACAGTCCACTTCCGAAATTTTTGTGATAATTTGATTTATGATTTCTTGAACATGTGGTCTTTCTGATATGATTGCATATTGCTTCACCGTGATAATTGGAGAATGCTAGCTTCAGTGGGTTTTTGTTCTCTTTCTGTCTGTCGGAAGGGATCTTAACATCATTGTTCTAATTAGAGCTGGGTGCTTGGGATGGTGCCATCTTTAAACATATGTTAATTTTGGGAAACCATGTATATACACTCATTTCAAAGGTGATCTTCGAGCATTACCACTGATTTCTTGGGCATCACATGAACTCCTTACAATATTGCACAAGTTAAAACCGATTGGTTCTATTTTCGAATTGCGACTTGATTCAGGTGCTTAGCTGCAGCAGCCTACCAGTTTCTTGGACTCAAATCTGCTAGGTTTCTTTCCCCAATATAGTATAATTATTTGTCAGGAAATGACTAAATAATCCCCCAAAAAAGTATATTTTGTGATGAATTATTAAAAATGAATATTTGTGAATTAAATACCCTACAAATACATTTTGAGCTGATGTGGGGATGTTTGATTGACCATGGAGGTGGAGGGGGAGCTAAGGGGGAAGAGGTTTAGTAGTTATGTTTGCAGAATAGGGGAATGCATCAAATGAGGGCTAATGGTAAACTAGCAATATTATTATCTACTTGATTGAATGAATCTAATGATTCAGGTGAAGTGATGAAACATTAAAAAGCATCGACATTTCTTAAAAGATCCCTTCAATTTTTAATTACATCTATGCCTTCCACCTTCCAGTCATAGACAATGCACCTTGATATACACATCTTGCAGCTAAGATTAAAATTCTCATTTTTCCTATCTTAAGATCGGTCCCTTCCTGATTTTCTCCTTGCAGAATACTTTGAAAGTTTTTGGTAAACTGGTAGTTGCACCATTGGCAAGTCTGCTAGAACTTGGTTAACTATATTTAGAACGTAACTCCCTGTTTTTAATTGATAATCCTCATGAGCAGATGGTGGTTGATGATAACGATGATAGCTCTGATGATGATGGTGATGAGCCATCGATGGTGGGTGATGACACAGCTAGGCCAGAGCAGATGGCAGTGGATGAGCCAAAACCCTCAAAGCCTGTCCCTGACGCTGATGGGTGGACTGTTGTGCCACCTAGGCGTGGTCGGGGCAAGAATTAGGCACAGAAGCAAAACTTGGCACAAGACTTGCCACTTGCAGCCGTTTCTGTCTGAAGGTTCTCATCGTTATATTTTATTTACTTTTATTGCTTGGATTTTATCTGTGATGTAATATGCTGAGTATTTAGTATCCTATCCTTTCCATTCGCTTGGTGTTGGACACGGTAACAAAAGATACAGCTTGTAACTAGGTCTGAAGATGCCTTTCTGAGGAGTTCACACTCGAACTGATACTTATCTATATTGTCGTAAGATGCCATTTTGAATCAGGACTATTTCTTGTTACTTCTGCCCAAACAAGTACCAGCTGTAGATTTGTTCATCAAACAGCTGAACCCTGGGATTTGCTAAATCGCCGCATGCTCCGTTCATGCCCTTGTCCAGTTCTCAACATCTTGAAGGCCTGGGGAGGGAGACGTGTGCTATTTATGTGCGTGATTTCGCAACCATGTATGTTTTGCTTGTCCATTGAAGATGCTGTTTGTGCCCGAGCCAAAAGGTACTGTTGCTGGCTTGCAACCCTACTTTAATCTAAGTTCATTGGGTTCGTAATCTTAAAAAAAAGTTCATTGGGCACGTACTCTGTAATAGTGATTCATATTTTCAGTAGTAATACACAACAATCCAAGAATTTTATGTCATCTTACCTCAGACGTGCCATTTTCTGTAGGATTTTATCTTCATTTTCTATCAAACAGAAGTATGACAGTTCTGCTTTGAAACCTCTTACTATCTTGTATTTGACCATACTTGCTGATGCAGTACGTTGTATGTTGTATCAAAGGAAGAAAATGTGTGGCTGCAATAGTTGAGTTTATAGTAGACTTAGGCTCAGTTATTTTTTTACTTATGGCTTATACTATATTAATTAACTTTTAAATATTTGTTTTTTCAAGGTAGGATCAATAGGAAGATTGTAGTAAAAAGTGTACTGAATTCAGCTGTATCGACTAAAATCGTATGCGATTATTTTCTTTTACGTACTATGTTTCGTGAGTAGTTAGAATTTAAAATTTTAAACCATAAGCTTAAGCTATAACCTAAAAGATTCCACCCTTAAACCTACAAGGGAACAACTGCATCGTGTTCTTTTAGTACTACACTACTTTTGTTTGGCGAATACTTGAATAATGTCCCTGCAACTACAGTTAATAATATTACATGGTCGTTGTCAGGAAGAGAACAAATAGAATGTGGCTAATCTCACTATTTCCTACACTGTTTCATAATATTTATCTTCATCCCATTATGTGCACAAACAACAAAGCACTAAATCTGAGAAAAAAAATTAATTACACTCTATATCGTATCTCACAACATAGGTAGTATCTCGCGTAACGGAGGGTATGTACGTGTAGTATACGAGTATTTAAGACTATATAGGTGGTATGAACAATTTTTCAGAGGTGATATGCATATTTTTTGACATACTCCTTTTTATGTACGTATATAAAGGTATTTATAAATACGCTAAAAACTATGGAATTCTTTGCAACTTTTTTGTGTGGTTCACATTGGAGTATCTTATAATTAGTATATGAGTGTACCTAAAGTGATAAAGGAGTAAGTTTGTTTAGGTGGTATATTAGAGGTGGGTGTAATTACATATATATATATATATATATATATATATATATATATATATATATATATATATATATATATAATATATATATTACCTTTTTACACCCACCTCTAATATACCATATATATATATATATATATATATATATATATATATATATATATATATATATATATATATATATATATATTGTTTAAATGACATATTACTCTTTGATTTTCTCAACAAACAAATATTTTTAAACGAAGGCTCTCGATGCCATAGACAAAAATTATGAAACGGAGGGAGCATGTCACTCTGAAGCCCACCACTAGCAAAGAAAATGCCGCTTCAGACTTCTAGCGTTATAAAACTGCCAGCGCAACAGCTACTTTTTTTTTTGAAAAATTTTCGAATACCAAAACTAAAAACAAGGTCTTGTTTCCTTCTTTTGACCAGGCAAATTCTTATTGCGGATGGATGTAGTAGGAGGAGGAATTCTTTTGACCTGACCATGGAGCGGCGTTCTTCATTTGTCGCTTCCCTCGTCTCCAGTGGCGGATCCAGAAAAAATTTTTAGAGGGGCTGAAATACTTTCAGCTCGACCTCAGCCCCTTCTACATTATACATCTATAGCTAAAAATTTTTGTCAAGGGTCCGTAGCGAGGGGCTCCTCGTCTCCGTCGTCGCAACGTTGCTTACACTTGTCCACAGAAGCGGCGCCGCCGGCAACACTACTTCCGAACCATGCTACCGGCGGTGCTCCACCTCCGGCAACTACACCAGCAACAGCCCATACCAGCTCAACCTCGGCCAGCTTCTCGCCATTCTCCCGGCAAACGCCACCGACAACAGCGGATTCTTTAACGGCACGGCCGGGTGGGTCCCGGACAGGCTCTTCGGGGTCGCCACGCCATGTGCCACGCCGACGTGCCGTGACCGGACCAGTGCCACAGATGCCTCCAGGCGGCCACCTCCGGGGTGACCGAGGCGTGCCCGTCGAGCAAGAACGTCAGCGTCGGCTACCTTGGGTGCGTCGTCCGGTACTCGGACGCGTCTGTCGCCCCCGTCGCCGGCGTTGGCATCGCGTACTACGTGCAGAACCACGCGGTCGCCGTTCCCTAGAGAGTCCCCTTCCAGCGGACACGCACGCAGCTGTTCATCGATCTGTCCAGCGCCGCCGCCTTGTCGCCTTTGCTGCTCGCGGCGGGCAACCGCACGCTGTACGGGCTGGCGCAGTGCGGCAGGGATTTGAAGGGGGACGAGTGCTCGAGTCTCGAGATGCATCACGTCGTTCGTGTCGCTTCTCCATGCCAAAGTGCCCTGGTCGCGGAGGGGGTGTCCGTCGCAGGGTTTAGAGCATCTCCACTTCTCCAGCAGGAGCTTTCAAATCAAGGTCTCTATTTTTGATTTGAGGGCTCTTCTAAGGGCCTGTTTGGCAGAACTCCATCAACTCCAGATCCACCAAAAACAGCTCCACTCCACAAATTTTTACCCAAACGTTTCAGCTCCACGAAATCTGAATCCATCAAAATACTGAATCTAGCTCCAGATTCATGAAATCCATGGAACACCTCAAGGGGTGCTTCACGAAACCTTATTTCGTACCTACTCGTAGAGTTGGGTGGTAATTACCCACCTTTTACCACTGGTTACACACTCCATCCCATACCACCATAAAACCCATGGGCAAAACAGGTTATTCCCACCAAAAACTCAGTTTCGTGGATCTGGAGCTGCTGTGCAAGCCAAACAGTTTTGTCTAGCTCCATGGTGGGATCCCAGATTCATGGTGGAGCTGTTTTTGGTGGATCTGCTGCTCCAGATTCATTTTTTAGTGGTGGAGCTCTGCCAAACATGCCATAACATTTGAGAGCTTGATTTTGTTGCATCTACTCCAGCAGCAGCTCTCAAATTAGGGCCCTCAAATTCATCCTAATAGACACTGCCATGTGGGACTCATTCATCATCCTAAACCAAAATTTGAGGGCTGAGGACAAAAACACAGGTCCAGCAGGGCCCCTACTCATGCCCTCAAAAGTAGGGGCCTCCTCCAGGGTCCCTAGGAATGAGGGCTTGATGGGTGAATTTGAGTGCCTCCTACTTTTGAGGGCCTGAGTAGGGGCCCTGCTGGACCTATATTTTTGTCCTCAGCCCTCAAATTTTGGTTTAGGGGCTTGTTTGAGGGCTCTGCTGGAGTTGCTCTTAGCTGCTACATTCGATTAGTCCTGGTTGGACTGTGCTTTTCCGGATAAGCCCGAGGCTCAGCTAGCACAACACGGCCTAAACATGCCATATGGTGGGCTGGGCTGTTATGAACAATGGAACCATGTTGGGTGGCATGGCACAACCCACTCCAATAAACTATGCTTGGGCCAACATGGCCCAAAATGCCCAACGCAGCCTGTGGCACACGGCTGGCAGCACCATGGCAATGAGACAGCCATGGCTCATCACCGATTTGTCGCTCCAAATACTCCTCGCTTAGCTCTGCTGAGATTTAGGGGAGGGAAGAGGACAACTGGACAACTACCATCATCATGGTGGGTTTTGTGGTCACCGTTGCTTAGATTTGGGACAGGCATAGAGGGGAAGGGCACTCATGGTTGCCGTTGTCATGGTGGGCTGCGCGGCAGGCGATTTCAATCGCTAATTAAATGAGCATCGTATATCACTAATTACGATTAAATTAACATGAAATGACATGGTAAATTCATAGCACATAAAATTCTTAAAAAATTTAACAATTAGGTCAACTGTGTCGGGAGGCTGCATATAAAATTATGTAATTTTTGGAGCTCGTTTGCTATATATAATAAATCCTAAAATTTTCATAATTTTATAAATTTTTGAGCAACATTCATATTGGATAAAATTATGAGAAAATTATACTAGATAAGAGGTTACAAGGTGGCGGCGCTGTTGGAAAGCCCTTGCTGTCCGGTGGCGGACGATGGACAGGTGGATAATAGTTAAACTATATTTGTATTTATTTTTTGAAAACATATCAACGGTGCTAAAAATTGCACGTGTCTCCGTTCTAATGCTACGGCCCTGGATACGTCAAATACAAATCGAGCATTTCGCAATGGCGTCTCTGTGATCAGGAAGAAGAATAAAGATCGACATGGAGACGTCGATTACTAATACAGCTAGCCTGTGAAGTGCTAGCTAGTATACGGACCTATTCCTATGGTATATTATGGTATTGCGGTTTGCAATCTCTGAATTAAGTACAGCTTTTACTTTCAGCTGCTTGTAATGAATAAGGTATACTATGGTATTCTGGTACAACTTTTACTTCCAGCTGCTTGTAGTGAATAAATAACATTAGCTACTATTTGCATGGTTTGATCAAAGTTATGAAATTAATCAATGTGGTTTTGAGTGACTGAAGCGTGGAGTATGTTGGCCCTCTTCTTTTGTGATTTTGGTATAGTTTAAATATCCTCATAACTTATTAGTATGAAGATATTAATCAAAAGATATTTTAGTTCTAATTCGCGTGCCACGCTGGGAGAGTACTAACTTGATTCAGTCAAGCGTGGTGAAAAGGTTGTGAAAAACTTTCGTCTGGCAGGTCTCGCCTTGGAGATCATCCATGTAGGTTAGCGCACACTAGAGAAGAGGTTACAAGGGTGAAAATCCTCATAACTTATTAGTATGAAGATATTAATAATATTTTATCTTCGTACAATCATACTTAATCATTCTAATTCATTTACTTCAACTAAAGAAACACAAATTCACGTTCAATTAAAAAACTTATCCAACTAATTAATCATATTATAATAAAATATACATATTACTTCACCGAATATAAATACGGATATGGATAGTTCTAGATAAAATAATATTTTAGATGGTAAAAGTTATACCATATTCGCATCCATATTTTTATGCGAATTCGAATCCGAATATGGTAGAAATTGTTAATTGGATGAAAAAATCTATACTATATTTACATCCTATCAAATAGGATAACTAGATAATATAGATAATTTGTACCTACTTGTCATGGACAATGGCCAGCAATTCCTATGGATTGTATTGTCTTTTATACCCTTTTTGTGCAGGCTGGCCGTCCGAAGAAAAACTGCGCGGTCTGGCTATTCCGTTCCGTGCATGTCGATGCGACGCAGTGAACAAATACTTCGGCCCCGGTCATTTTTAAGAAAGCCCACCTAATTCTTTTGATTTGGCAGGCCGGGCCCATCAAGCATTCCTGCTCAACGGCTCAAGCCTAATCTTTCGGGTCTTTTCATGAAATCTCGTGCTCTTTTCAATCCCGCGTGTTTCAACGCCCCACGAAGGCATTTGCATGCGGTTCCACCCAATACCTCGTCTGCACAATAGATATGTCGTATGATTCCTTTGTTTTCCTTGACTTACAATGCTTGAGGCGCGAGCAATAGATAAAACCAGCTTGGCCAAACAAGAAATAGTCGAAGCAGTAAGGAAGTCAAGGGTAAACATGGAGGAAGTGCTCGTATGTCGAGGTCACCTGTCACAGCCGCTGCGTCAGTCTGTAGGGTTTGACGGTTTGCGTCGCGTCGCGTGTGGTGCTGCCGTCCGTTCGATGGCACATCGCCTCATCGCCCACCCAAGCCTCACCACCCCTGTCCGGCAGGGGGAGCCCGTGCTCAAGCACCACCAACGGTGGCTCCGCCCCCGACCCGAAGTAAACTATCTCCGACGAGTACTGTAGTCAAATTTGCACTTCAAGTATAATTTGAAGTGCCAGAAGACAAGCAAAAACTTCTATGCACCGGTATTAGCTACTGTTATTGCTGTTTCGAACAAGGCAGCATTGGGGCAGAAAAGAAATCTTCAATAATATGTGTGTGTGTGTGTGTGTGTGTTCAGTTGAAAAAGAAAAGATACGAGTCCAAACTAAATCAAAGGTAAGGAAAAAAAAAGAAGAGTTGAAGCAGGTTTCGCCGCAGTAGGAGAGGACGACAAAAGGAAAGCGATGCTGATTTCTGAGAGGAGGAGAGGACGCTGGAAAGTGACGACAAGTAGGTAGCGGAGTGGGACGGGAGCTAGTGATTTTGCAGGAGGGGCGGTTGGGAGTTCTGGCCCTTCCCTGCCGGTGCTGGTTGTCCGTACAAATCTGGATAGAAAATTTATTATTATCTTTAGTTAAATATAGACATCGTAAGAATACAGAGGAAATCTTTACTATTATAAAAATATAAGTTAGTAGTCGTCGGTCCATTTTCCTCTTCTTTTCTCAGCCGTCCAATCAAAGATCAGTCGTCCAGATCCGCATATAGGTAGTTCTTCTGCTCCTCGTAGAAAAGGCCGGGCTGACGCATGAGCCGCGCTCCTCTTCTCTTCCATTACAAGGGGTTCTATTTATAAAAAGAGAGGAGAGCGAGTGAAGTTACAAGTTTGCCCTTAAAAGCTCGCTTACCTGTAGGGATATCTACGCCATTTACCTTCCGTGGGCCCTGCCATGTTCGGACTCCGAGATCGGTCTAGCGTTAGCCCTGAGCCTCATCTGGGGTTGGCCCAGACCCCTTCGGAGTCAGCTTCGCTTATCTTGTTTGGAGTTGGTCTCGAACCTTTTTAGGGTCGGACCCGTATACTTCGTTTAGGATTAACTTGGGGACTTAGTTCGGATTAAATACTCTTATGGATGGGAGTGTGGTTGTGAGCTCGAGATAGGGCGAGACCTTCCCCAACAGTGCCTATTCCTTTTCTTTGGTTGGGCGGTTCAGAATGGGATTTCCTTTCTTTCCCTACGCTATTCAGACCGGTGATTCAAGCCATGGCCACCCCCTTGTTTGCACCAGAACAATAGAACTGAGATGCACTTATCCTTCGACAACAGAAAATTGGATCCCACGTTAAAACTCATAAAGCCTGAAACAATCGATCGCTGGCGCCTCTCCTGATCATCGGTCTCCTCTCGTCGCCATCTTACGTGGCGTACGTGTGAGGTCTAAGCTAAAGGTGGCAAGCAAATCGAATGTCCGGCTGCACGCGCTGCCTCCCTCCTCCTTTAACAGAAAGACAAAGGGATCGCTAGTACTCCAGTCCATGCATGCTGACCATGCATGGAGTCTTACAGGCATCTGATGCATCCATCCATCTCCCTGGACTCCAGAGTAGTACTCTCTCTGATGTTGCTCCTTCAGCTGCCTCAAACACACTTTCGCAGCATCCCGGTCCATCGATAGTTCTACCAAGGATAGCGGCGGCGGCGCATGCAATGCACTCATCGATCATTTCGATCCCTTATAATTAATGCTAGCTAGCTGCTTTAGGTCTTCCGCTTGTCAAAGCTCAGGAGTGGATGAATGCATGGCCGAGATTTGCTAGCGCCTGGATCGGGATTTGGATGTTAGCCCCGTACACTCAATTATAATATTTTCTTACTATATATATTTCGATTTTATATATATAACAAAAAATTGATAAAAAATCTCAACGTTGCACACATAAAATTAAAATATTACATGCATGAAATCAAAATGTTACACATATGAAATAGAAAAGGTTGCACACATGGAATTAAATAAAAATCTCAATGTTGCACACATAAAATCGAAATATTGTATACATGAAATCAAAATGTTCCAACAAAAAATAAAGAATGATGTGAGTATTCCTATCCGCGATATTTCTCGTCTATGCTGGCGATATTTGCCAGCCATTATGCAAACCCAAAACAAAGAAACTTACACCATACAGATGCAACATTTTTAGATAATATGTGCAATAATTTTAATTACTATATGCAACAAAAATATATGATATAAAAATCAATGTTGTATATACAAAATAAAAAATATTGTAATAAAAATATGGACAAAAAATATTATAAATATAAACAAAAAAATATTACCAATATGAACCGGAAATTATTGTAGCTGATCATTCAAAGCTGGCGCACATTTCCCCTACATAATTATGTATGGAATGATTCGTGTCTAGACCCCACCTAAGGCAGAGAATCCATCTGAATTTGATCTCTGGAAGGCCCTCTTCAGTCTTCACTCTGTACATCGAGTGACAAGGCCCTCTCTCTCACACAGAGACAGAGTGACTAGACTAATAGAGGGTGAGCCGTTTGTTGGCAGTACAACCCCCAACCGAACACAATCCCACTTTTGAGAGAAAAAGCAGATTTCTTGGGTAAAACTCAAGTAACACGCACATATGAATGAGTGAAACATTATAATACATGACCTGTTAAATCACCAACAGTGAGAGATGGATGGATGGATGGATGGATGGAGAGGAGATCTCGACCGACGCATCAACAGTACGTTGTTACCGCTTTGCAGTATTGGATACTCGCTCGCTTGCTTCCTAATTACTTTTACAACCATAAATCTCTACGTACCACCGCACATCTTGTACTGTCGCAGCGCGCTGTGGTCAGCGTGTGCAACGGCGTTATGAAAGCCTTCGGCACGGCCTTTTTCCTGTGCACAATGTACAGTTCGAGAACAAAATCCTAACAGCAGACAACCTTGCATTGCGAGGTTGGCCCCATCATCAGCATGCCTGCTGTGCAACAATCATACAGAGAATGGCCTTCGCCCTTGCCTCCAATGCCCCTTCTCCATGGACGTTTGGTCCAGAGTCGCCAACTCTCCCAAACGTGACATCCTGCAACGTGTGAACCCGCAAGACTCTTAAAGAACCATGCGAGAGTGTTCTATTTTTTGTTGTGATTAATCATTATAATGTTTTAAAATAGTTTTTGAGGATTTTGTAAAAGATTGCTTTGTCTGACGACTTCGTGGTTTACGAGTTTATTTGGACTACGAGTACTGGAGTATTCGAAGTTTACGACTACGTGGTTGGACGGTCCGATCGGCCCTAGGTAATCGGTAGTCCGATCAGCCTTGTGATAGGCAGATCGAACGGCCATATGTTAGACGGTCCAATCGACAGATCGACCACGGATGGTCGATGGTCGAATGTTAAAGTGCCTGAATGACCACGGATGGTCGATGGTCGTTGATCGGTAGTCATAGACTTCGTATGTTGTCGTAGTCATATGCTTTGCGGTCGATAGTCGTAGGCTTTGTGTTTAGTAGTGGTAGACTTTGCGATCGGTTGTCGTAGATCTCGAGTACTTGTGTCAGACCAGCCAGTGGTCTGACCGACCTGTGCATGGTGGTCAGACTAGTCTCTCTCGGTGGTTTGAGGTTGTTTTTGGAATGCATGAAATTTGGGTCATGGTTTGATCTGGGTGTTGTTGCTTGTGTGCATATGGGTTTATTGTCTGGTCCTAATCTTAGGAGCAGTATTTTGATTGCATACTTTTTTGCATGGTGCATTATATGGATTAATTGCGCAAATTGAAGACTTTGTGTATTGTGCGGTGCTACGTGACGATTTGCTTGTTGGTGTTGGTTGCAAGAATTTAGAGCTAGATCATAGTGAGGCATAGGAGGACCGAGACTAGGCACAGGGTGATGTTGAGGTCCAGAACAGTTAGAGAGAAGCCAAAATTGACTGAGGCCTGTGGGATGGTTGCAAGGTGGGATGAAAAGCTATAGAGGGGTATTTTGGTAAATTATTCAATACCAAAAAGTGACTATGTGAAACTGTGGCGTTGGCCAAAGTGGTTTAGGCTTGTATGTGTTGAAATTGTGAAGTGGATCAAGCGTTGATTCGTTAATGGGTTAATGGTTGTAAACTGCTTTGAGAAGCGTGTGTGAGAGAGTGAAACCCGATGTTAAGTTAGGTTAACGAGTTATCCTCAGTTTGGCCTAATGGGTGGATCCATTAAGTTTTGGTTCAAGTTGTGAGCCTATAAAATGGGAGGGGGAGGCAAGAGTTATGGTTTGAGAAGGTTGGCTAAGCCTTTTGGTGGCTAGCTTCTCCTCCCTCCCATGAGAGATAGGTTAGAGAGTGTATGTGTGTGTGTGTGCACTAGGCTGAAAGTTTTGTCCTCCTAAGTAGAGTAGATGTAAAATTGACCATCTCAAGTGATCAATACATCAATCTTTTGCATCCTCTTGAATTCATCTTGTTGATTGAGTTCTCTTATTTTGGTTGGTTTAATCTCTCGTCTATTCTTCTCTTGATCTTGCTATGCTAAGAACATGCACGAGATAGATATAATCTTTTGAGATTAACCTCCAATCATCTAGGCATTTTAATAGCAAGTTTGTCAAGAAATCCTATTTTTACTTGATTTTGGCCCGGTTGAGCAATTTCTTGATCCGAGGACTTTTGATTTGATTCCTTCGGTGATCTTGTTTGCTGTGATATGAGAACGTACTCAAAACCATCTTGGCTATTTTTTACCCACGAGCAAGATCTGATCATTGATTTGGTTTTTAGTTCTTGGTTGGTGTGTTCGCTCTAGGAATGGAATAGCTTCCTAAGACTTTAAGAAATATGTGTACAAATTTTCACGGCTTTTGGTTTAGTCGATCAAAAGTTCTGTCGATTTTGGTTCTCACAGTCAGCTGAAAACCATGTTCTTCTATTGGAAATGGTAGTACCGCAAGCCTTGTAGCGGTAGTACGCTGTCACTAGTCTTTGACTACTCTGGTTTTCAACCATTCACTAGTCATTGACCTCTCTTGTCGTGTTTTGATTTGGTTCGACTGTATTGGCTTTGACCGTCTACAGGTCAAGCACTCACTAATAGTTGTTCTCACCGGTCGGATTTCAGTATGCCTAAAACACTCGGGTTTGTATTCAGATCTTGAACCGTGCTGGTTTTTGACCATTTATTGGTCTTCAATCATGTTGGCTTTCGACCACTCGCTGGTCTTCGACCATGTAGGTTACGATCATATCGGTCTTCGACCGCGTTGGTTTTCGACCACTCATTGGTCCTCGACCACTCTGGTCTTTTGGGCGCTCACTGGTGATCGACCACAAAGGTATCATCCACTCAATGGTTCTCGACCACGTTGGCCCTTCGACCACTCGTTGGTTTTCGACCACTCTCGGTCATTGACCACTCGAGTCGAATTTCGACCACGTTGGTTTCGACCACTCTAATTGTTGACTACTCGAGTTGTCGACAACGTTAGTTTTCGACCGTTCATTGATCGTCGACCACACAAATCGTTTTCAGACCACGTTATTTTCCGACCGGTTGCGGTAGTACCCTAAAAAACAATAGCGATAGTACCGCACTGCAGATTTTGCATAGTGGCTCAGCTCTGGGTTTTTCTAGATTTTGAGTAGGGTTTTTATCCGAATTTTTATAGCTTCATTGCTATCGAAGCAAACGATAACTAAATACTTTAGGGAAAATTTTAAGACCTAACGTAGGAGGGATTTCTTTCTCTTGTAGTAATGCCTAACGTGCGTCGTTTGTTCTTTCTCCCACGAAAAGTTGTAACATTTTAATGGGCGCTTATTGAGTTTCTACCCCCATGTGGGTGCCTTGTATTCGCCTCTACACCGGCTCCTCTCGCGCTGGGGTGGTCGTACTTCTTTCTCCGTATATTGATTGGCACAAGTTCAGTTGTTTTGCGTAGTATAATCCAACTGGCACAAGTTCAGTGTCACATTCGAGATTCCTACCGGTGAACATTGGGACAGTTATTGGTCAAAATCGTCGTACAAAATGGACCTACTAGCCAACATTTTCTCCTTGCTTGTTTAATTCTTGAGATATTGGTTGAACAGTTTTTTGTTAGTTTATATCGCCTTAGACAGTGTATCAAATATTAATTTGTCCTGAGCCCGAAAGGTCATGTCCTGTTTTTTTTAGCTTCTAAAAGTTATTTTTTCAGTTTTTTTTACATTAACTAGCTTTTAAACGGAGTATTTTTTCAAGATAGAGTCTACTAGTTAATTGTAATACATAATTTACTAACTTCATTTATATTAGTAAAAATTATACGTGAGTTTTTGTTACTCTATAATCTCTCGTACAAATAACTAAAAAAAAAAAAAACTACAACCAAAAAAGTACAAATCATAGGAAAAAAAGAACAGATCTATGGATTGGCTCTGTTGTCAAGCAGTGTAGCTCATTAATGCATGTCTCCTTTGCAGCGGCCGGCTACTCCACACCTATGAGCTAGTCTTTGTCTACTAGCCACTCCCTGAACAATTTCATTAACTAGTAAAACCTAGCAGCAGAAAAAGTAACAAACTATGCCCGTACGTTTCTCCCTCCCGTTTGATAGATGCCCCAAATGTGATGATTGAGCTGTGTTATTTGGTCAGCACTGTGGGGCTCTGATGTTACGTTAGTCATGGCTAGTAAAAAAATGTCTCTTCAACTCTTTATAAGTAAGTATAGACAAGAGGCTTCGTTCACTTTTGGTAGTAAAAAAAGAAAAAAGAAGAAAAGAAGTTGCTCTGAATCTCTATTGCATGTGAGGAGCTTGCTAGAAAGAACAAAAGTTTCTACAAAAAAGCATTCAAACCCAAGTACCTAGTAGTACTTGTCAAGTCGGAAAGAGCCTACAAGCATGGGTACATGACATTGTATAAGTACAAACAAGGATAAGTATGGGAAACTTATATGTCCAAACATGAAGCTAAGCAAGATATAGTACTCACCAAACACACTAACACTCCCTAAGTCTTAACACGCCAAAACAAATTGTCCTTCTGACTCTGATAGTTTACTGCCACATGACACTAAATAGGATCGGTATAGCAAGTCAGATAGGATGAATGCCTTCTTTCAAATCTTTTCTTTAGTATTATCAACTTAATGTAGAGAAAATATAAACTCACAAATTTATCAAAGTCATGAGCTAAAGAACACAAACCAATAGAGACTAGTCACAAATTTATCATTATCTTTCTCCCATGCTTCTCCACTTGAGATGATACTCTACCTGGACTTACACGACACACCATGGCCTTTGGGTTTCTCCATAGCCTCGGTCTTGTCGTTGACCACACCAATCAATAAGTGCCGTGCATATCAAAGGCCAAGCAACCGTTTTGAGCACAAATGACATGCACTTGACTCTAATTATCAAACCAACACATGCATGAACTCATGCCATGACTCACATTGCCGAAAAACCAACTCACCTCAAATAAGAACCAGAGGCCGGTCTGATCACCAACCAGCAGTTGATCAGACCACCCCAAACCATTCAAACCTCTCCTGGTAACAGGAGACCGGTCTGACCACCCTACTCCACTCCGGTCGAACCGCCAACCTTTGGCCAGTTGCACTGCTCTCAAAAACTTCGCGCAACACAATGAGCACCTCTCAAAACTTTGGCCAGACTGCTTCCCATGGCTGGTCGAACCTCCCGCCTGTCTAACTACCTCTACAGGCCAATCAAAGCGCCTCGGCACAGTAGTCAGACAACCTCTGTAGGTCGATCAAACCGTCGTCTCCCAGACGACAAATTTAGAGATCAAAAGACACAAAACAAACTCAAACTTTGACAAGCACAAGCACAATCAAATACTCATCACAAACATGGGATGACCTCCACATAGTCTCACAATCTCCCCCATTGATGTGTAATTTCATAGACACCCCCCAAAAGCAAGAATTTGAGTTTGAATTTGGACAATAAAAGCAAACAAATTGCAAAAGCCACAATTGATCCATTTTCAAGAGAAAGACATGACCATGACCATATTGGTAGGACGTGGAATGGTGCTAACACCAAGAAAGAGTAAGTTTTTTTAAAAAGCTCTAATCCACACCTGAAGCTCCTTGGTCCAAATAAAAGAACAATTGTCCAAAAGAGTAAAAGAGAATAAGTGCAATGCAAATGAGCTACCCTTCAAATCAAGTTCTTGTTATTTTTCCCACCCACTAGTTCATATTGCTCTTTTGCAACATCACAATACTTATTTTCACATTTTAATTTATCCTCCCCCTTAGAAAATCATTCTCAATAATTTCTCCTTTTTGACTAAAACCAAATTTTGACTTAATTATTCTCCCGCTTTGGCAAAATAGTCATCAAGGATGAAGGGGCTATGCAATCTCACTAACAATCACCCTTTCTAATTCTCTCCCTAAAATGATGCTTGCTAACAAGTAAAGCACCAAGTAGCAATAGAAAGAGCATCTATGCATGAATAAAAAAAGCATAACCTAAAAGAGCTTTAGAAATTATTTCAAGTGGTGTTCAAATTAAAAGAGTACCACTTGAAGCCATAAAATACATATAAAACTATTTAGATCATGGTGAACATTATATAATCAATGTAAGCAAGATAGGATAATTTAAAGCATTCAAATTAATGTCAAGTTAAGCAAGGCTTAAAAAATGATAAGTTTGTCTAAAAGTATCCAAATATGATCTAAGTCATGTCAAGAATGCTAAATACAACCAAGGAGGTCAAATTGAATCAATCGGGTAGAAATTCGATTTTAACCAATTATGCTTAATCACTTGATTAAAGTTGAACTTGATATGCCAAATATTATTTTAAGGCATTATCTTAGCAAAGCAAGTGCTGGACTAGGAGCCATCCATAACTACTTCCAAAGTTGTAACCATTGATAACAATTTTATGGTCTATCTTAACAAATCAAGTCCTAGACTATGAGCCATCTACAACCGCCCCCCGAGCTTAAACCAATTTGAGATAATCTCATTTTCATTGATCTCAAGATATTGTCGACCATCCCAAATATTGTTCTTAAAAGAATGATTTTGGTCATACAAAACTCTCTCTGAGTTCATGTCAAGTGCAATGACAAGCTGTTTCACAAAGAAGAATTATTGAGATTCATAATTCAGCACAAAGAAATCATTTAATCAAGTTAAGCATTAGTTCATTAAGCAATTACAAGATTCATTAAAGAATTAGCGTGCAATAAATAAAGCTCAATTCTATACTCAATATTCATATTTTTAAAATGGCATATATCATAAAAGGATCACTATAGAGTAAACTAGTTAAAAGATCCATGCTTACAAATTAAAAGATACCAATTGCAATATTTATACCAATTGTAATATTATGTTCAACTTTGCATATTAAGCTAGTATGGCAAAGATTAAATCGTACATATAAAAGTATGACAAAGCTAACTAAGTAGGCATAATATGACAATGAGCAATCACATTATAATTACATCACAATTTAGTAATAGTAAAAACTCATTTCTCAATGCAATGCTATGTATGCATAATGAAAAAAGAAAGTAAGAACATAAAACTCCCCCTAACTACAAGATCCATTTACAAAAGAAAAGCAAGAAGCACCGCTTGCAAAAACAGAAAACCTTTGCTCCACATGTTCTCTAGCCCAAGTAAAACACACTGCTATAGAGCGAATCAACCACAATAGCTATTTGTACTACTAAACACTAGTAATATACAAACCAAGCTCAACTTAGACAGGGTAAGATATCCTAGAAAATTTAATAGGGAAGAGAAGTGATTAAGAAAGACAAAAGATAGAAGGTATGACTCAAAACACCTTAAACTAACTTAAAACCCTTACATGCTCAAATTCTATGCAATACTGAGTATGGAAGGAGAGAATTGACAAAGCTCAAGCATTAAACCTGTGTCACACCACTTTACGGTGATATATAGTTGATGTAGTTGAAGTTAGAGCAAGCTACATCCTGAGAAGTGAAAATCATCAACGGATGCCCACAATGAGGTAGGAGATCCAAAAGGACTAACAAGATCCCCATGATCTTCTCCTCACCTGAAAAGCCTACATCAAAGAGACAAAAAGCATATGTCTCAGAATTAGGGTTAGTGAAATATGATCTATGTATCCAATACTGAGACACACGACTACTAGGAAAAGCTCCAAAGCATGAGTTAGCATCATATGCATCATGACGTGTCCTAGAACAATCAAAACCCCTGTCAAATCCTCGTTGTGGACCACAACAAAACAATCCTGCCTAGGGGGAACTCTGAACCTAAACTCACTCTATTGGAATCTAGAACCATGTCGCCCTTTATCACCGCCAAAGGAATCAAAGAACATATCACAAAGTTGGTCTAGAGACATCTCTAGGAACACGAGCTAGATGGAGCTGACCCTGAAGTTTCCTAGCCTGTCTAAAGTAGAACTCTATGATGTGACTATCCTTCTTATAAAAGGTGCAGTGGTATTTGACCTTCTGAGGAGTCGTACTTGATAAAGTAGAAGCACCTACAATGTTTAAAGTGTTCTGAACAAATCTTACAGACTTGAACATTGTCTTGGCTAACTCAGGAGCGGCAACATCTATCTTTTCACTCTCAACTACTCTCACAACCTTAGGAGGGTGACTATTGGAATGCTCATAGTGGTTGAACCTTAAACCACTATTGGCTTTACTAACTTTGCATTTATCTAAAAGCATGTTCAGGTTCTTTTCCCACTAGAGAACTTCTTAAGGGTTTTCTGCAAATAATTATTCTTCTTAGCTAGAGTGACACAAGACTCACAGGTTTGACTCTTAACATCTCTAGCATATCTCTTCTTATGCATAGCCACTTACAAACCTCATATCGCTCAGGATCTTATGAAATTTACAAAAGAAGAAATCGATGGATTCTCCAAGTTCCATCTCCAGCTTCTAGTAGTCATTCTTGAACGGGGTTTTACACACTTTCTTGATTTCCAACGTTCCATCATGGTAATTTGAAAGGGTCGTCCAAATCTCATGTGTGGACACAAGATGAACCAACCTGTTGAATTCAATTCTCCCTATGCCCTGCATTAAGAAGTTATGTATCGTAGCATTTGCCCCAACCTTAGCTTTCATGTAGCATCGAGGAACATGACAACAGTAGGTACAACAAAGGGACTTCTCACTTTGTTCCAAATGGTTTGGCCTTGATCCTAGATGTACATCACCATCCTTGTCTCCCAATAGGAATAGTCGAATCCATTAAAGATTGGGGCTTGTTATAATAACTCATCGACGCCATTACTTAAAAGACCAGTTAGGATCCATGAAGAAGAGACAATCGACAAATATACGAATTGTAGGATCGATATGGCAAGTCAGATGGGGTGAATGACTTCTTTAAAATCTTCTCCTGGGTATTGTCAATTCAATGTAGCAAAAACACAAATAAGCTCATCAAAACTAAAAGCTAAAAAAACATAAACCAATAGACTATCCTGTCCGACTTGTCTAACTGTTGGCCAAGTGCGGTTGGACCATCCTGACTAATCTGACCGAGATCAGACAGTCTGACCGCTCGGATCACGACAGTCTAATTGCTTGCCATGGGAGATGTACTGAACAATATTGCATACGATTGAAGAAAAAGACTAACTGCTAGACCACAGGGGACCTCGCGTCTGATTCGTGTACATGAGTAGTACACTGCACAGTGCGGATGCAGTCTGTGTTGTCCGGGACCAGAGCCCAGGAGGAAGAACTAGAAGTGACTGTTGCTGTGTGGCTGGTCTGTCTGCCACGCCGCAGCCTACTGTCGAGTACAGGCACGCGGTTTTTTGACTTGCTTCTGTCTGCGATTCTGCCGCTTCTCCACCGTCACACACCTGCTGCCTCGGCGCTGCTCTGCTCCCCCGGCACCGCAACGTGTAGGCCTGGAGCTCCATCTGATCCCTGCCATGCCATGGATCCGATTTGACTCTTTCCCCCTTCCTTTGAGCCTCCTTTTACTGTCCTTCAATACCTTGCACTGTTGTTCCCAGCTGCTCCAATCCTTGTGTTGTCAGTTATTACAGACACGGGGCATGTGACGTCAACGCTGAAGTGAAATTTAGGTTAGAACTTTGCTCAGGGGTAGAACGCACACTCAGCCCATACACCACTCGCATTATTCACGCCGACACACCCGAGTCCACATCCCTTATACCTGGTCCTATTTATTTGGTGAGGAAAGGGAGTTTCGATCCTATAAGGATCCAACCCTGTGGGCAGGGAGTAGCAACAAAGAAATGTATTTAGGGTCTGTTTGGTTGGAGGCTGAAAAAAGCTGTCTGGGCCAGGCATACATCTCAGGCGTTCGATTTTGGATGCCTGGGGCCAGGATGTGTTGCCTGGCAGGTATTTGCCTGGGAGGTCTCTAACCAAACAGACCCTTAAGACGTGGTACATTCTTTCCGTTTTAAGTACAAGCAGCAATGCTCTTTCTAGAATTTGAGGGATTTCACAGGATTTTTTACATAATTGTACTGATGTGGCGATATTTTTAGCATGTATTTTCCAAGAGGTACAAGAAAGACGTACATAACTTATGTTCCACTTATATCATCATATGCACGCACACGCATGTGCATCTTTTAACACATGTTTGATAATTTTTGCAAAGACACCAAGCAACGGTAGATAGGATTTCTGATATAGGTGTTTGGAGTTAATAAAATATTGCTCAAATAAAAAAAGAAAAGGTCATCAGTACAAAAAAATCAAAGTACAGGTTGTCCTAACCAAAACCATCTCAAAATAATGTAAAAAATTACAAAATAATTAAGTAAAATATAATTTTTAACCCTACAACCTTCATACAATTTTAGGGACAATTATTTCATTGTTCCTTAGAGCCACCTTACTAACTTGTTCAAATTTTTATGCTAACCATTTTCAAAGTCAAAAAAAATTCATTTATTATGTTAATCTAACCAATGCTATCTACAAAGATTTTAAATATACAAAAAAAACTTCTTCATTTTCAAAGGTTATACTATCTATATTTCACAAAGACACAATAATTCAATGAATTATTTAGTATTTGTCAATTTCGGAATTGGGAGGGAGAATGGGAGACCGAACGTAACTCACCTGAGAATGAGACATCGCTACAACGATGTTCATTTTATACCTCCTACTCACTATGTCACCACCCAACTCGTCACGTTACTTTCTTGCTCACCAGTATCGCCTCGCACCATCACTTCGCTCTTAGAGCGCACATGTGGCCTTGATTTGGGAATTAGTTTGCCTTCTCACCGGCTCATTGTCACCAATCGCCACTACACGTCGCGCATTCGCTCTCCCTTTCTTTGGCCACCGCTGCGTGCAACCATTGTAGGCTTACACCAAATACGACACTACCTTGTGCCTTCTATCTAGCCAGCTCCCTCATCCTCTACGTGCACGCCACTGCAGCATTGAGAGAGGTGAGCCAATTAGAGTTGGAACTTAGGTGGCTGGTGGGGACCTTGGATAATTTGGGCTATGGTGGGGTAAGCGTAGAGGGAGCACTAGCGGACAGAGAGGGAGTTGTGGGGTTAGATTAGGCTGATTTTATATTTTTTGTATAAATATATAGTATTTTCGCTCAATTAAGAGTATTATGTGTAATATACACAGTATATATATTGTATTTTTGTAAAAAAATAATGAGTGTTCAATTGAACACCCATGAACTACAAAAGAATCGCCCTGCCACCAAGGCCTTAAGGAGCTGTAGCTCCATTGGTTTGGTGCAAAGGTGTTGTTCAGCTTGTCCGGGTTACATCCCCTGGATCGCACTTGCAAACCTCACCTTCATATTTTTTCAGTATGTCTTTGGTGGTGATCGGTTCGGTTGAAAAGCTCATGGCTTATGGCTGAAAACACTGTAGTTGGCTAAAAAAAGCACTGTAGCTGACAGATGCTTATTTAGCATAATTAAATTTAAAAATATAAAAAATATGTTAGCCCATTACGTATAATACAAACAAATACGGGAAAAAAAGAACCGGCAAAAAAGCTCAATAAAAAGCTAAAAATTCAGAAAAGACAAAATTTATGAATAGTGAAAAATAAGCCAGAAGCTGAAGCCGAGATGAACAGAATCTTGTTGAAGGTTTCCACGTGAACAAGAAGGAAGATCCAGGAGTGCCGCCGTACAAGTGTTCTAATCACAACCTGATGTTGCAATGGCACGTAATCACAGCCGCTGGCTTTCTTTATAAGCAAGCAAGCAATGCAAATGTTTTGTGTGCAGGGAAAAGAGCACAAAAGGATAAAATTAACATGGATTAGTGTCCCCAAAAGGACAAGGGCCGAGAAAGAAAGGACGGTTAATCAAGTGGTCATCACGACGGTCTCACAGCGATGCTGTGCGCGATGGTAGCGGTACAGACAAAAATATTTTATTTTGTCACTGGGGCGCCGGGGCCCTGCCTGCCTGCGCCCCAACCTGTCCATCCATCCATCCATCCATCGACGAACCAACCGATCGATCAAAAGATGTTCCTGAGATGTCCAACTCTCTCTCTCTCTCTCTACACGAACACGCATCGCCGTCCAACAGAAACTGGAAATGATGGCCTGCCTTCTTTCTTTTCTCTCTCACACACCTCAATGCTAGAATAGAAGAACACTGAAACAAGAAACAGATTGACTGAGCTTCCTGCTGCAGCCACAATCCTGTCTTTTACGTTGACGTACAGGTTCCTATACAGTAAACCTCACTATGAGGTAACTGCAGCTTGCAGCTGGAGTTCTGAATTACTTACTGCTGGCTGGCTGGCTCACAGCAATTCAGCCAGTGGGTCAGTCATTCATGCGCAAATAATGCAGCCGAAAAGCGCTCGCAAAGACATGCAGCGATCGGCATGCGTGCCATGAATTGCTTTCCCTACGGCGTGTTGAAACGATCGGTCAAAGGGAGGGAGGGAGGGAGGAGAGCGAGCAGGCGGGGAGCGGATAAAAATCGATGGAGGGCGGCATCAGCGTGCGTCATAGTACAGCCGCGGCACCATCTGTGTCTGTCCGAGTGTCCCTCCCCCTGCCCCCCTCCTCACCTTTTGCACTCGGCCCGTCTCCCTCTCCTCCTCTTCTAGAAAGGCTCCCACGACGACGCCAACCAACCGGCCCCTGCTCTACCGCGTCCTAGCTGAGATAGCAGGTGCACTGCACGCCCAAGTTCGGCAACAGCCGTATTGTATTGCTGGCGGCAGGCTTGAGGGCTGAGGAGAGAGGAGGCACACCGCACACCAACGAGAGGAAGAAGCGGCGGTGGCAGGTATCATGAGGGACGTGCTGTCGGCCGGCGGGAGGGCGAGCAGGCAGGGCCAGGGCCAGGGCGGCGTCGGGGGAGGGGCGTCGGCGCCGTGCGCGGCGTGCAAGCTGCTGCGGCGGCGGTGCGCGGCGGGGTGCGTCTTCGCGCCCTACTTCCCGCCGGGGGAGCCGCACAAGTTCGCCAACGTGCACAAGGTCTTCGGCGCCAGCAATGTCAGCAAGCTCCTGCAGGTACACTGGCTACGCTGTAGGCTGTATGGTTGCGTACGCTTGCCTCGTGATTCTCTAGTTGCCTACTCGTACCACCATATATGCCACTCTGTTGCTTGTCTTAATTTCCTTGTTTGGTTCGCCAAAGTGAACTTGTTGCAAGTGTCTGGGCTTTTCTTTGCCTCCCATCTCATTCTCTTCTCTGTGCAGCACAAATCTATGTTTTTTACAGTTTAGTTACTGAGTTCTTACTTCTAGTATTGTTGAGTCCCTGTCACTCAGTTCACCAAAAGGGAAAAAAAAAAGGCACGGTCAAGTTTCTCCTTGTGCTGATGGAGCTTCAGTTGGAAATAGTGTTGCTTGCTTTTGTTTAGCCTACAGTGAGTCAATGTGCATGTACTGCACTGGTGGATAGTTCAAGTGCTCTGTCTGTCTGTCTCTGTGTGTGTGTCACTCTGCTTTGCTAAAAATAGCATGAATCTTTTTTACGTATATAATTAACAAAGTTTCTCCTGATGGCGATGCTACTAGAGATCGTGTTGCTTTAGTTTGCTTGAAGTTTTTCAACTTGTACTGTACTAATCACAAAAAGAAATATTTGTTGTACTGGTACACGCTTAATACAGTGGTTCGGCCAATTTCCCCATACAATTTTGCTATTCTTGCACTCGCCTAGCTGCGCAGCCCAGCTCTAGGGTTTATCTACTTGGGTGTAAGTTCAAATTTGTACTGATAGAGTTCACGCGTGCTCTTCAGTTTTGACAACAAGCTGCATATCAGCATATGTATGAAGATTCATGAAACATGAGCAAGATCCTACTTTCACTGCTCAGTGGGGTCATTCATGCAGCAACCCAAGCATTTCAACTAATTAGATTTGCCCAAAGAAAAGTCAGCTAATTAGATTTGCTATATTTTTCATCAGCATGTGGCCATAGGCATGTCTAGTTGCTACAGTTTGGTACTAATTAAATCGACAAAGACTTAACCATATCTCCAAATTAAATCTTTCCCATGTGATAGCCGTCTGAAACAGTCAATCAGTACTGTACGGCCTCGTTCTATCTGCAGCGGTCATCTTCAGCCAAGAACTGCACATGCTATGTGAAAAAGAAACTTTCGGCTGCACCAAACATGTTGTTAATAATGTTTCCATCATCTTTCTTGGAACAAGAGAGCCCAATTACCACCAGCTTTCCTTGGTCCTAGACTCCCTAGTGTGTGCTTTGTCAACTGTCATGTAGGAACAAGGAAGAGAGGACACTTCTACCTTGTGTGTGAATGCACATTGCACTATTTTGCAAGTTTGCACAGACGGTTCCGCTGAAACTTGCTATGGAACTGCAGGAGATACCAGTCCAGCACCGTGGGGACGCAGTGAGCAGCCTGGTGTACGAGGCAAACGCCCGCGTGAGGGATCCGATCTACGGGTGCGTCGGCGCGATATCGTCGCTGCAGCAGCAGGTGGAGGCCCTCCAGGCTCAGCTGGCGCTGGCGCAGGCAGAGATGGTCAGGCTGAAGATGAGCAATGCCTACATCGCGCACCGCCTCAAGGCGCGGGGCGGCAGCAGCACCGGCTCGCCGTCCTCCATGTACTCACCCACGACGGCGGAGCCGGAGGCGCTCTACAAGCCCACGCCGGAGCTCGACATGTTCCTGGATCAGCCCAACATGATAGATGACTCCGAGTTCTGGCCCTACTAGACTGACTGACTGCATCAGGTGCTTTTGGGTCCAAGCAAGTTTCGGCCTTCGCTGATTTAGTGTGCGATGAAGTGCTGTCTTGAGTCACAGGTGGTTTGGTATATAGTATCAAGTATATGACATGGGTGCGCTGTAACGGCGTAACACTGGGAGGAAGGTGAGGCCTTCTCCTATACCTTCTAGTATATCCAGGGCCTTTTTTTGCTGTCCTTCTGTGAGAAGGTAGAACACTGTTACAGACGTTGGTGTTCGTTGTATTATCCATTGCAAGAACCTTTATTGCTCTTAGCATTTTACTTGGCTAAACAGTTGAACTCTGCTGTGGAAATGCAGATAGCTTCATCTATGTTTGTCCTAATGTTTTCTTATGGGCTGTGTTTTGGGAATTGTCTCCGAAGTGAACTGCAGAGCAGAATCAAAAAGCATCTCAATTAATCAATAAGTATAGATCAGATAACCATTGCAGCTGAAGTTATCATAAGGCTTGAAATACTTTCAGGTTTGTGTTTTGCAATTTTACAATGCTGGATCGCATGCACAACCTGAAACCTAATTTGGGAAACGAAATGCTACCCAATTTCAACAACTACAGCACTTTTATGAAAACAACGGCCCTTTTGTTCAGAGAGAACCGATCATTTCAGCCATAATGTAGATTTTAGGACCCAAAATTGCTACTGACCATTGCACACCACAGCTCTAGATGCGATAAGTTATCCAATGCAGTAACTTCACGTAATCTGCAATTCTAACAAGAAATTAGCATATTTTGTTTCCATGAAACTCTCTCAGCATATAAATCATGGATTATGAAACTCTTTGGTTTGGTAGAAACCTTACCGGAAGCGGAGCAATGTGAAGCCTATGCCCTACGGCAAGCTACGGTTTAGTAAGCCTTGGAAAGAGAGGTAAAGATCTTTGTTGTCTGGACCAAAGATCTCTTCAGCCTTCTTGAGAGTTTCCTGATTCAGATGTAATTATGGAAAGTTACGCAATCGAGTGCCGTGAGACAACATAACCACAATTCATAAATTAGCAAACAGATGCCAACGACCAACCTCTCGTGACTGCTTATGAGCATTGAGCTCTTTGATGTTGGCTAAGAATGCTCCAAATTGTTCGTACGATAGACGGCTCCTGTTATTGCAATCGTGTTTTATGAATTATGATGCACCCATCTTAGTTGCTGTTGAAGATGTACAAGAGTAAGAGATCAACTAACCTGGCCTGGCGGAAAAATTCTTTTCCATCAATACGAGGAGTGCGACCTGAAACCGAACCATCAACCATACTTATGATATTTCATTCTACACAATAATTTCAGGCAGCAATATTGTTATAGACGTGGGCCTTGGGCCAGTTGGGTTATTATTAGGAATTAGAAATTGGTTTCTATTTGAGTTATGGATTGGTTTCCTTGTATTAGAGATATAGTTAGAGATATGATATTAATTAGAGATATAATTGGGATTAGATTCCATCTGTTAGGGGGAGCCGTCTATATAAGAGGGCTAGCGCATGTTATTGTAATCAAGCAGAATAATATCAAAGTCTTCCTAGTCTATAGTCTCTCCTCTCTCCCTACGCCGACGCCATCCGGCCATCTTCCTGGTGGTGTTTACCCGTTAACAAATATGTCTCCAGAGTTAAGGATAAATGAAACCTGGGTTGGGACGTCCCCTTGGAGGTGAGTTAACTGCTGATGACTGCTTGCTTGATGGATACCATGGTGTCATTGACATGTATCCTTCAATTCGAGTTCTTGATGGTGACGTAGTTCCAGATATCAACTTTGGTGTTGCTGTAGTAGACATTCCTCTCGGTGAAGCAGAAGTGGACATTATTTTCGGTGTGGCTTCTGGAGTAAGGCGAGGGGTGATGTGCGACGACAGAGCATACTTTTGGACTGGAGGTCTTGTCGCTGTACCTAAAAGATTAGTCAAAATGCAGATGATTTAATTTTATATTGTCAGAGTAATTTGACAATATCAAAATAAACAATAAATAAGAAGCTAAGAAAACCTTCTCGGATTGTGCTTCCGACATCCACAGACCCACTCAAAAGATTTGCTGTAGAGTGGCTGATAGATCCATCTTCAATGTTAAAAAGAAAATAGCAGTCAGGGATTGGTGCCACATGTTTTCAAAGATAAGTAGAACTAGAATATTAAAGGTTTTCAAGTAGAGATGAACCTCCACAAGATGATGCTTTCGATGATGCTGACTGATCACATGTCGTGATGTCAACCGTTTCTTGTGGCTGCTTGGGAAGGATTCAGCAGAAAATCAAGGGCAAACAGTCAAACATTACCATAAACTAGCAAGAATAACACACATGGAGAGATCATTGAATATTGTGTGGGTAAGTTGATGAACACACCGATGGACTATCATCACGGAGCGACTGCATCAGATGCCTCTTGAATGACTCCAGCTGAGGAGGTGAGAATAGAGCAAATATTTCAGAATATTGTCAAATCATGGGTTAGGGAAGAAAACAGACAAAAAGACTAAGTGACAAGCTGAACGATCATCTGACTTGGTCCTTAAACAGCTTAACAAATAGTGTCTCTCATTTGTATCATAGAATGTGGAAAAAAAAGGCACACATTTGTTTGGACCTTGCACGAATTCTTGCATGTCTCTAATATGCTTCATTGTAGTAGGTGACAGGCCATTATGCCAATGAACATGATTGCGAATTCGATGAACGGTATTCATTTCACCAGAATAAATCCAGTTGATTACCTTCTTACTAGTACTTGACAACTAGTGCAATCAGGAAAATGTCCTTCATCTGCTATCGTTATAGATGGTATTAAACATGTGAAGAAGTCCAGCTTTATTCTCCGATTCTCACTCCCATTTGCCGCCTACGAAATTACAATTCACTCTTCACTGGCACTCCTAAAATTAATCTACTAAACAGACCAAATTGAGCCTTTCTCCCTCCTCCACCTAAATGTTCAGGCTTAGTAGCCAACACTGTAATTTTTTTCGGACAGATGCGGCCAATGAGCTGCTACTTTACAATAGTCATCCATTGTTCCGGTCATTGGCATCAAAGGTTTCATTTGTACTCCCTGACCCAATCTCTATAACAAGTTCCTGAAGGTGGGGTCTTCTAAACAGAGTTGCACAGCACTACACTGACAAATATCTACAAGGATAGCAAGAACAAAATGGTCAAAGAGGCCACCTTCTGCAGGTCGCGCGCCAGCTTCTTGGACGTCTGCGCGAGCGAGTCCCGCTCCTTGTTCAGCTTGATCTGCAACCGCAAAGCAAATAGCAAGCTTCGTCAACCAAGAGAAAGAGAACCGAACGAACCGAGACGGGATCAACAATAGAAACCGCGGCACATAGCGCCACCCACATTGTCCTCGAGCGCGGCGCGGAGCCTGGCGTTGGTTTCCTGAAGCGCGCGGTCGAGAAGCGCGACGCGCTCCCGCAGCTCCCCGTTCTCTCGGTCCTTCTCCGTGGCGGCGTCCCTCAGGCGCGCCGCCTCCCGCTCCAGCCCGGTCACCCGCCCGGCCACGGCCAGCGCCGTGATGCGCCGCGCCAGATCCAGCTGCTCGTAGGGGTCCCGCGGCAGCACCGCCGCGACCTCGTCCGGCAGCGCGAACTCCGACAACCCCGCCCCCGCCGCTCCCTCCGCCAGTGGCATCGCCGGGGGGATCTCGCCGAGGCCGAGACGGAAGCGATTGGATTGGGTTGGATTCTTCCCTTTTCCGCTTGGGTTTCTCCGGTTTGGAGGGGAGGGGAGAGCGGAAAGGGACCACTGCTTGGCGACGCTGCTGCGGTGCGGTGCGGTGCCCCTGGAAATTTTCGGATTTGAAATGCGGGGGCTCGCCGGCCGAAGCGAGGTTTGAAGTTGTTTTGGGGGGCCTCGTTTCTGCTAGCGTGGGCGCCCAAAGTAGCAAGGGATTGTTTGAAACGGTGGCGCTGAGGTCGTACCTGGGCTCACATGGAGCTCCGGTACGAAATGAGAATAATAAGCTGATGGAACGCATAAGGGGAAAGGTTCTGTCGTTTTTGTCCTGTTTTTTAAGCTTTTAGTTTTCTCAAAAGTTTAACATTAAAATAGGATAGCTTTTAAAATGAACTCTTCAAATGACTTCTCAAGTCTAAAATCGTATGTGCTATCTATATTAGTAGCTCCACCGTCCGCTGCTATATCGAAAAGCAAAAACAAAATTTACCATCCACAACCAAAAGTCATCGAACACAACCCAAAAGAATACCTACTAGAGCACTTTAAACAGGAGTAGAGGTGAATGACGCCGTGAGACCAGATTTATGTAACGTTCAAACGACTGATTCACGGTTCATACTGTCACCATCTATCCGTCAAGAACGAATGCAAGAAATTAGAAATACGACTGTCAAAAAACCAGTAGAAAGCACTCATCCGGGGAAAGGATTCACCACGTTAGAATTGCTGTCCGGACTCAGGCCTCAGCACGTTGATAGTTTCAGCAGCAGCAGAACGATAACTGATGAGGCATTGAGGCCGCTGAAGCCAATACGCATCTGCAGTTCTGCACCATGCGACTGAAATACGTAAATGGTAAGCCACGACACCTAACGGATCATAGCAGGAAAAGGATTCCCCTTTCAATTTCCAACAGAAGCATTCAGCAAAGAAGGAACATTACATAGTCCTGTAAGAACTTTTAGTGCAAATCCAAATGAATAAAATTGTAGGCACTAAGTTGCAACAACAAATCATACCATTAGTTTGTACCATTCGCAAATGCACGCTGCAATACTGCATGTTGCAGGTCCCACCTACAGGAGTACAAAAAATTTGCACAAAGTAGAACATTTTTATACAGGACTAGAACGGGCATCCTCATTCAGACGGTAGGGAATGTACATGTATCATGAATAGATACAATTCAGCAGCTTTACCAAATACCAAAAAAGATATAAACTGATGGGAGCAACTAACTGGTAATGTTCAGCCGACATCAGTCGGCATAAGCTGCAATGCATATTCGTCATTATCCTTTTAAGGGGATGCGAGTATCATATCAGCTTAAAAACAGAGGGCTGTTGCGCAATCACCCACCACGATTGCCATTTCCTTCAATTCTCCATTTTCATCTTCGTTTTCCTATGTCACCTGGTCATTTTCATTTCGAGGTGGATCAGCGTAATCTTGACCATGATCAACCTGATCATTTCCATTTCGAGGTGGATCGGCGTAATCTTGACCATGATCACGGACATCTCTGAACATAGAGAAGAAAGAAACTATGCCATCAGAAGCACCGCCTCCTAACAACCACAGCAAAAGGGAACCAAATGGATTCAAGGAGCCTGAGCCTGCAGGAGCATTGCCAGCTTGCTGAGAGTTTTGATCTTGATATTGGAGAGGGTTGCTGGCCGTAGTCTCGACATTTTCATTCGGTTGGCCCTCTTGTTGGTTCCTGGTAGGCTCATCCTGAACCAGTAGGGCATCTGCTTCACGAGCAGCACCAAGGCCATCATTTATTGTGCCAGGGTCCCTCACATTTACCCTTGCAATATGCAATGTTGATGTATAGATGGTTGAGGATGTAATCTGAACACCAGTTTGTTGGTGAATATGAGCTCGGCTCCTAATGAATCTCTGCAGGGCTGGCACCTGACGTACCACAAGCCAATCTCAAGTTAATGCCAAGGGTGACAAGGAGATGTTGGGAGCTGCTGAACCCATTATATAATCTCTGCACTGTCTTGTGTGCACCTTATCTATCTCAGTGAATTGACTGAGTTTAGGTGATCTTTCCAATTTAATACATGAAAGTGTGACAAGTGGTACATACTAAGCAGTGTTCAGAAACTACAAATGGTAATGCATTGTGTCGAAGGACAAAAATGTGAACTGGAATTTACATGCCAGAATATTAAACAGGGTAGTAATAAGCCCTAAATAAAGCAGAACGAAAAACACAGGTACAAACAACAACTGGATATTAACTTACCTCGAAACGGTTCCAAAAATATAAGATTAGATGCTGCATGAACGCGGCCATAGCAGAGAAAGCCAGGTATGAGAAGCCTGATAGGATACTCCCATTAGTTTATCAATAGTGAGTTGCAGAAAAACCCTATCAGATATATGTGATAGCTAACCAATGTTACATACCGTAAGTGTATGAGAAGAAGTAGATGTGGAAAACCAGGAAATACAGCAAGAAAAAGCGTGGAAAGAACTGCATTGATATAGATGTCCGCACACTGCAAAGTAAGGATGCAAGATTTAAATTAATTCAGTTTAAACTCAATTTGCTATGCACAAGATTAATTCTGATAAGTGCATGCTTGTCAGTGAACCTACATAATGTTCCTAGTGATCCCTGTAAAGCTTTCTCTACCCTGAAATATATCTAACTGCTCCCCCAGCAGTTCAATGAACCTCCTAGTTATTCCCCCACAATCTCACATGCATGATATAGTAGGATGATAATTTCACAGTAGAAGTAATCATAAAGCATTCCAGCACTATGTTCACGGAAACATTACCTGATCATCGTGAATAGCTCACATAACCATACAAGAGTCAAAACGAGAAACGCAAGCAGCTGATCATCGTAGAACTCAAATAGAAAAAAGAGAATTCCAATCATAATCTACAAAGATCAGAACAGAAGAATTAGTAAGTTCTGCAAAAAATTGTTGAAGGATACAGCTATACATTTTCACCATGAATTTAAGCCAGTTAAATACATTGAAGAAAATTTCATACCGGAACAAAAACCAATGATTCAATGACATGCACGAATATCAATTGAAATGTGGGTAGTTGGTGGCGTGCATGGTGTTGAAGCTGCACTGAAAATTTCAAGGAAGAAACATGTGTTATTTATTATTCGTGAAGTACTAAGTTAAGCATCTAGCAGTCCCAAGTTGCAACTCACAAACATGTAGCAAGAAACACAAACCTGTGAACCTAAGCATGCGGGATTGTGTTTCTCTCAGAGTAAATGAAACGGACATGGTGGTTGTGAAAAAAACAAAGAGTGACATTAGAAGGACACCACATTTGGTCACAAAGTAATCTGCAAACACCAAAGTTGCAATGCATCAGATTTTGATACACATAAATGAGATAAGACTCTTGTAAGATATGAAGGGCTATAAAAGGGTTGTTATGAAATTTGAAAATATTTCAGTTCCACATTTTCTAATCAAAGTTCACTGCATATTAGCAACCAGAAACTCAGGTATCACTAATAGCTCAATACATCATAAAAACGCGTCTAGCAGTTGGGTCAACATATTTGAGAGAACAGAGTTTGGAAAATTATACAAACCTCCAAATCTTGTAGGACCTGCTGGCGGTTCATGCCCGTAGCTGAGATCATAAAGCTCCTTTGTCTGAAAGTTATATAGATAGCCTGCATATTATACCAAAGTACAGATGAATGTAGTTTATAATGGGTCATGTTGAAGAACAATTAAACAGAGTGCTAACAACTGAAGTTCAACATGCTTCTAAGCAATTATCCTAAGCAAGCCCAATGCATCATTAGTTTATTGTGGACTAAGTTCCTGACCACTATGTACAATAATTCTGATGGTTAAGACCAGCACAAGCACGATCATATCAGAAGCATACCATGACCAGGAGAATTCACTAAGCTGTTTGTAAGTATAGTATCATAGCCAACAATGCTGTTTATTAAAAGCTGCTGCCACCTGAAAAGAAAAGGAACACAGGAAAATTTGGATAGAACAAGTAAAAAAACAGAGGACATGAAGGAACCACTGGACCACCACCACATCCCAGACACCCACCAGAGAAGCATAATAAAAGAAAATAGAAAGAATGGGAGTTCTTTTTCACATTCTGGATACACTATACAAGTGACAGATGTATACAAGTGTGAAAGAAAACGGAAAGAATGAAAGATTCTTTTCACATTCTGTACACAAGTGAAAGATGTTATGTAACCACTGGACATTTTATGTTTGCAATGAGATAGAATTTATTATCACAAGGTTCTTTGAAATATGGCACCAGTTCCAACTATTTGGGTACAAGAGCAATATTGGCATAGTTGCCATAGATAGGTTCAACTCAAGATGGAAAACAAATAGACCTGCCGAAGCAACAAAGTACCCAACCATGCATTTGTTGGGCAGGAATGCAGGATACAACAGGTTGGAAATATACATAGCATGACCAAGAAACATATGCCAAAGTGGAGTGTTCTGGAGAGAGATGTATCCTGTTATGGCTATTATGATAAGTTGAACAGTAGTACAATCTGCTGCAAATTCCACAAGATCCACCCCAAGGTTATACAATTGTAAAAATAAATACAATTTTGCGTTTTGCTTGCACCTTACGGATTTGTCAACTATGAAAGTTTTTGTGCTAATGAGTGATACTATGGACATACTTGCATTATGTATCTGCATAAAAAACCTTGCAAGCGACGCCACGGGGGAGGGTGGTCATTAATTACCTATTCCCAAAGCAAGGATTTCGAGCAGAAATTGTGATATTTATAGTTCGTACACTATGGCGAATTTTGGCCCCTTCTGAAAGCAAGAAATAACCCTGCAGGAAAGAAAGCAACAAATAAGAAAGCTCTTAAAGTGAATACTAGTCAAATTACAATGCTACCAAATGTACACAACCATAAACGGAAGTAATAAAGGGTGCCTTCAACCCTTTAACAACTGCATGGAGTTATGCTAAGAATGGCCTAAAAAGTTCAGTCGTTTTCAACAAAAGTTGATACTTACTCTGCTAGGAAGTTCATCAACAAGCAGTCAAGCAGCATAGTAGAGTAACCAAAGTGACCAGATGATATCAATATGCCAAGAAGAATCTTACCTTCTCCACACCATATAAATAGGTAGGCTCAAATGCTTTGCTTCTTCTCTCAAACCACCGCACTGTAATAAACAAAATAACATAGCGAGAAGTTAGAGAAAATGAGTACTGGGAGTTTAGCAACCAAAGGATAAAGTTAGTAAAATCCATGCACCATTGTAGGATGAGGAGCCAGAGAATGTAACCATTTAATGCAAAGTGCAAACATTACCTATCGTCGAAAGAAGATGCTCCATGCTTGGTAGTTGAAGATCTTTAATGATATTGAGGAAGTCACTCCAATTTGATCTGACCTGTTGTTCAAATAAGCAAGAAAAAAAATAACCCTCAGTAAATAGGATATATGTATGTTTAACTAATAAACGATACATCAAAATCAGCACCACACAAATATGAAAGAGCAACTCCATAACAAAAAAATCATGATTTCACTTTATGGGATTCAGAGAGGAGAATTATCACAATGACACCATTTTTCTTAATCCGAATCTTTCTTATCTTGATGTTATTCGAGTGGACTACTGGCAATACAAATCTTGACAAAATGATACTACAAGCTTTCACCTTCACAAGTGTTCCTCACACAGCGAGTTGGAAGGCTAACAAGCTCCTAACAACTTGTTTCTTCAAACAACTCCATGATCTAACAACGATACTGTTACTAGCAAAACAATCCTTCAACGATCAACTATAAAGGCATTTTCCGGAAAAGCGCAGTACCAAAAAGGGGGCAGTTTAAAATGATACTGGTCAAACTTCTTACCATTAACTGGAGAGTATTATCTGAAAGCTGTTTTATGTTCCTCCAGAATGAGACAACACGAAAGTACCACTTTCTGAAGAAATACATAACCGCTGCTTTAAATGATTCTTTAGCAGATAAAGGATGATGTACAGAACCCTCTCCAGTTGCCCTCAAGTCCGATACTCCTGGCATGGTTGTGGTAACAGTTGCGTCAGCTGCATTCTCTGATTGTGGTTCAAACTCTTTGTCTCCCTTCCAAGTTCTAAACATAATCTTACTCCTTCTAGCTCCAGGACCAACCCAAGTTGACCAAAACTTAGATGCCAAAATATTGAACTTATCACCATTAACCTCTAGAATTTTCTCAGCTGAACGTCCCAGGTTCGAGAGATCCATAATGTAAGACGCACCTTTGCTGGCCCATAGCCCCCCACTGATTATCTACAACTCAAAAGCAGAGTAATATTTTACAAATGAAGCCAATATGAAACATGAACAAGTACTGCAAACAGTAAAAAATCACAAGGAACATAATTATCTTGGAGTCACAAGTAAAAAAAGGACAAACATGCTCAATAAAGTTCACAGAGTAACTAACGCCTCACAACAACAAATGCAAAAGAGTAACAAACGGCAATACGTACCTTGATTTGGACAAGTTGTGCTTCACCAAATTCAATCCCAGAAAACTCACTCGAGCAGCCCGGCTTCACATGCAAAAGACAGCTCAAAGATGAGAGGCTACACATACACACTACACAATTATGGACCAAGAATTCAATAGGAAGATATATTAGCTACTTAGCACAGCAAATAGAATGGTCTTGTGTTAGTTCTTTTTCTCCCAAATCTATGATTTTGTGTTTCCCAGGTAGTATGGAAAATTCTAGGACCTTTCTCTTTTTGTCCAATTAACATGACCATGGGAATTTGGAGAGTATGCTTTTAGGATGTACAAAGATATTGAAAAAATTGTGTAGATGACTAGGGTTATAGTTGCATGCACTTGCTAGGTATGATGTGTGCTCGGTGATATATACATGTCATAGTTATGGTTTTTTTGACTATCTGTTTGTGCCAAATTCCATGCATTACTAAACCCTGCGCTAGCTCAGTGAGATCAACAATTGATATCCTCTTTGTTAACATGCAAACATACATACATACAATGTATACTTAACATACAGTAGTAATTAACAGAATAGGAAGTCATCACCATGTATAAGGATTAACTAATAGAGCAACATACTTGACACACTTTTTTCATCTCAAAATTTTCAAACTGTATCATAAATCGTATGCATATTCTTACACATACTTAAAGAAAACATTGAGATGGAAGAATGAAAAAGAGGTAAGGAAAGCAAAAGGCAGTATAGACGTGTAATTACCAAAGTAAACATTTGGTGAAAGGCAAAAAACAAAAGTAAATCTGAGCTGTCATTTTTTAGGTTCAATAAATAGATGAATCTCTGTCATTTTGTAATTTACATGGGCATGGACTTTTCTAGAACGCAGTAGCAGAAAACAAGAAGTTCAACTTCAAACTTCGCTGTGCGCACCTCTGCTAGACTATGTCAGAAAAACGGGTAGGCAGGGAAAGCACTAACCCTTATTACAGCAATAGCAGGACATAAGAGGAAGTTCAGATTATAAGAGCCTCTTAATCAGTTGCGAAAATAAAGCTAGTTCCTAAGATTTTTTGCCGCAAAATCATCAGCACGGCCTGAAATGATAGATAGATTTGCCTAATTTTACATCGAATTGGCGGCGTGATAGCACCGCCGAATCAAATCGCCGTGGTTAGCACGAATTCAACAGAAGCCCACAAGAAGCGTCATCTCGTCCCAATCACATACTAGTAACTAGTAACCAGAGAAGGCTAGGCTACACAATTTTTTTTCACAAACGGCCAGGGCAGGCTCACCTGCTGCACGAAGTTGGTGTGCATGACGACAAGCAGGCAGAAGAGGGCGACGGCGCCGGCGAGGTAGAGGTACTCGAGCGCGAGGCGGATCCGCGGGGTGAGCAGCTGCGACAGCATCCCCGAGAGGCGCGCGTGCACCCGCAGGAACGTCTGCTCCGGATCCATCCCCCTCCTGCCCCTCGCCGGCGCCGACCACCTCCAAACCCTAACCAGAGCCGCGCCACCGTCCTCCACCTCCTCGCCGAAGCTTTGATTCGATTCGGTTCGGTTCGGTTGGAAGGTGCTGGGCTAGATCGAGAATTCGAAGCTACTCCTAATCCAAATCTGGTTTGTGCGAAATTGGTTCTGTTTAGGGAGTTGGGGGTTGGGATTTGAATTTTTTCCGGGACGGGTGGCTCGCTTTATCTATCTGCTTTTTTTCTTTCTCCTCGGGGGTTGTTTCTTGGGGAATGGGTTGTGTGTGTAAGCGGCGGGGCGCACACAGCAAAATTCTCTCTGGCGCCGGCACGTTGGTTGGCTCTGCCTCTTCCCGTGGCCTATCTTTCATTGGGCCTGTGTTTTTTTTCCGCTGCTAACGACTTTTGGAGCTATAACTTAAAGCAACTTCAGTAGGACCCTTACTTGAGCCCTCAAAACTGAAATTTGAGGGTTTGAGCCAAAAAACGAGCTCCAACAGAGCCTCTACTAGAGCCCTCAAATTTGAGGAGGCCCTCAAATCACCCTCCCACCCCTCATTCCTAGGGGCCCCCTACTCCGGCTCTCATTTTTCAGCTTTCCTCGTTTTTTGAAGAACATTTGTGCTTTCAATTTAAATTCGGAACAAATTTGAATTTAAATTTGAATATTCGTATTTGAATTCGGAACAAATTTGAAATTAAATTTGAATGTTATGTGATGAACTTTGTGCTTTCAATTTAAATTCGGAACAATTTTGAATTTAAATTTGGATGTTTATGTGATGAACTTTGTGCTTTCAATTTAAATTCGGAATAAATTTGAATTTAAATTTGAATATTCGTATTTGAATTCATATTTGTGCTTTCAATTTAAATTCGGAATAAATTTGAATTTAAATTTGAATATTCATATTTGAATTCGGAACAAATTTGAATGTTATGTGATGAACTTTGTGCTTTCAATTTAAATTCGGAACAAATTTGAATTTAAATTTGAATATTCGTATTTGAATTCATATATTTAAATATTGTCCATCATTGTGAAATCATAAATATTTTATTGTGTATTGTGCTTTTGTCCCATACATATGCATATAGTGTGTGAGGAAATAGAAGTAATTGAGAAGTAGGGGCCCTGTTTTGAGGGCTCTGCTGAGTCAAACTGAAAACAGGCCCTCAAAAGTAGGGGTAGCCCTCAAATGAAAAGTAAGGGCCCTGTTTTGAGGGCTACTGCTGGAGTTGCTCTTAGAGACTACTGAATAATAGTAGCCGACAGGAATTAAAACTAAAAATTAACTAAAAAGCTAAAAAGAACAGAATCTCTTTCTATTAACCACACAAGCGAAGAGCCTTTTTCACATCAGCTTCTTTAGAAGAGCCTCTTTCTTAGAAGAGCCGCTGGGATGAGACCACACAAACGAAGAGCCTCTTTTTTTCTTTTTGACTTCAGCTGCTTTAGAAGATGAAATAAAGGAAATAGCTTCTCTTAAGCAACTTCTTTAAAGTTCAAACGGTTTTCCGAGCTAAAAATATGTGTGTCGTCTGCATCAATGTTTTTACCATCTATCGATGTCTTAAAAAACATAGACAAAAGCCAATAGCTATACCTAAAAGCCATCAGCCACAATCTAAAGGAACAGAGCCGAAATCTTTTTGTGCACCTCATTCGCAACACGTATGTATTAGGTTTTGTTCTTTTAGCCTTTTGCCTTTTGGTTTCTCCACAAGTCGAAATAAACAGGATGACTTTTTGAAGAAGTGGATTCTCCAAGTGGCTTTTTGAGCCTAAAATCATATATATCATTCACGTTGGTATCTTTACTATTCACTGTTATCTTAAAAAATGCAGATAAAAGTTATGTAGTGCAAAAAGGAGAGAGAGAGTATATAGCGCTGCCTAATCTGATAGTATGGTGTTCTTTTCGTAGGAAATCTGACGGTCTGATTGCGTACTTGGCGGTTCAAAGTCCAGACCCCAAGAAGATTAGACCCTTTTTTTTTGCGAGGGAGCTATTTTTAGCAGTTAGATTTGGTATAAGAACATTGAATTTTCAAGCTTAAAATCATGTGGAATACTCTACAGACCACGGAGTTATCGATGAGTTTTCTAATAAGCTAATTTTAACCAATCGCTTTCAACATATCTAATTTCTTAACCAAAATGATCCAGCAATTCCTCCCCTCGTGGGGATAAAGCGTTTCTTAAACCATGGTATATTCCAATCAATTAATTCGTTTAGCTGGTTTAGTCTTCTTCCCTACTCCAGAAAGTTGTAAAACAATTTGAGTGTATTTTTTGAAAATTGTATGAATTAATTTTTGTATAAATATCTATTACATAAAAGGGTCAATATATACTGCAAAATACTGTAGTGGAATTTTGACAAAAGTAGATAAAAATCCCAGAAGTTGTGTTTGACATGTTTTACAATATAACCAAAATTTGTGATATAACTGTTTTCTATATTAGACAAAACGAAAAAAACCCAGATAAATGCATCTTAATTATTTCTCACTTCAAGTCGGACATGTCTCTCTTTTTATTCCCAACCTTGAAATAGTCGGATGCCGTTTGGTGAAGTCAGAGAACAATTTTCTCAACTACTTGTACATCTATTTAGGGCTCGTTTGGCACGACTCTACTTCACAAGTGGAGTTGTTTTTTTTACTTCACAAGTGGAGTTAGGTGAAGCTATTTTTTTCAGCTCCACCCAAGGAGCTACTTTTGTCTCAGCAGGTTTTAAGGGACTCCTTGGGTGGAGCTATTTTGTTATACCCCGTTTGGCACAAAACAGCTCCAGGAGCCTGTGGTGGAGCTGTGCCAAACGGGGCCTTAATTGCATGGACGTTTTCTTTTTACATTTTTTTTAAAAAAAAAGGTGCATGGACAATCTTAAACCCTATTTGAAATATGATATTTTTTTTAATCCTGCGAGAATTGAATTATCTTTTGTCAAAATCCTGTGAAATTCATACATTCTAAACGGAGCTTAGTTTTCAACCCATATAGATAGAGATGGGCTTCCATGCAGTCTCCATGTGAAGCCCAAAGAGGCCTCGATCCAGCGCTGGGCTCGATTTCTAAGGAGGGCTACTCCCTCAGGCCCCAACAGCTTAATTTGACCAACGAAATTCTGCGTGGTGGTGGGCTACACGTCTCTGGCAAATCCTATACGCCGCACGCGCGCCAAATAGCAAGGCATCGCCCACTCTGCGGCCCATGGCTCGCGTAGCCTGTTTCTAGGCCACGGGGGCACGGGGCGCGTGCAGCCTTAGGGTTCAAATGAATCGCTAGATGCACGGTTGCCTCGGCACAAACAGACTAAGTACATTTTTCCTTTTTTCCTTTTTTTTCCTTTTTTCTCTCTTTCTTTCATTCCTTTTTGTTTTCATCTGACTACTTTTTTGCCGATCATTGTAGAATGTCTCAGTGCCAAACACGCCAAACACTTTGACTTATTTTTTTTTTATGTCCGACCTATAAGCTAGATTATAATAATCGACATAGTACATTTTTCCTTTTCCTTTTTTCCTTTTTCTCTCTCTCATTCTTTTGTTTTTCTACTTTTTGCCGATCATTGTAGAATTTAGTGTATGCCGAGCAGGGTGTGACCGCGTGCCGCGGAGTGGGAGGGGCATAGCCGCATGGTGAGTGCACGATGGCGTGGCGCTCTCTATGGTCACACACATCAAGCAAGGGAGCTAGGGCAACGGCAGGGGCGGATCCAAAGAGGACCCAGTGAGGGTACAGGCCGCCATTCAATTCGCAGAAGTCCAGGTATATAGCCCAAGATTTAATGCTAGTGCCCCCACTCAGCCCAACTAAAAGGCCCTCACTCATCTGTGATTTATCAAATTGATGAAGGAAGCCTTCATTTTGCCCTCTACTAAAAAGCCCAGGTATACTTGGCTTTGTGGGTGTGCCCCCTCTCAAATTTTGTCCTGAATCCGCCCCTGGGCAACGGTGCAACATGATAGCCCCGACTTGAGTGTGACTGTACAAATAGGGTTGTGATGTTGACTCATTGAGTGCTAGACAAGAGATTGACGAACTGCCTGATAATATTCACTAATGGGCCGGAGTGTGGAGCTGAGACATGCACTTTTGGCTAAAATTGTATGTTAGTTTTTTGAGTAATTTAACTAAAGAAAAATAAACAAAAACACCGTTATGTCTTCACGGACAAGACAAAAGAAAAGGTGAAAAAGCAAAAAGTCAAAAAACTAAATAAAACCAAAATTAAGAATCTGAGTTATATCTTTAAGGACAAGGTAAAGGAAAAAAAAGAAAGCAAAAGTCAAAAATGAAAAAACTAAAAAAAAATCAAAATTATTGAACCGGCGTGTTTTTATTCCGACTTTGAAAGCCGGAGACCGATTGAACGGGCCTACTAGTGTACTTTCGTGGCAGTACGACATCCCCTGGTGATGTGCGACCTTGTAACCATCGAAATTATCCATCGATCGCTCTGGCACGGAAGAGTCAAAAAGGCAACGATATATATCAACGGATTGACATGTTAACAACCAACAGTACTAACAGCTAGGACTTGTTTCTGCAGCCCATGTTATGCTATATGCGCGGCAGCAACGACTGACTGACGTTTGGATGTACACGGGCAATATGTCAACCATGAATTAATGAAGATCGAATAGGTTGCCCTGGGGAACATGTTGCAAATGCACGCCAACAGATCGGAAAGCCATGTGTCAGCTTTTGATTTCTGTTTCTACGTTCTAGTTTTTTAATTTTATTTTTTCTAGCCTTTTTATTTTCTTTTACTTTTTTCGTATTTCTTTGCACTGTTTATGAAATATTAACTTGTTTTTTATTTTTAAAATTTTAAATTTAATTACATTAAAAAGTCAGTAGTAACTACAGTGCAAAATAAGTTACCTATAGTATTAAACAGTGACTATCTGAATGCCCGTGTATTGATACGGATTTTTAAAATTTATCATACTACATGTTTTAAAACTCACGAGTGGTAAAAATTTTTAGAATATGCATACAAATATGTTTTAAAATTTTTTAAATCCGTCAAGTAAGTCGAAAACCGTCAATCACACCTCGTGATCATAAGTCAGAAGATATCGCCAAACCTTGTGGTCATAGGTCAGGAGCCCTCAAGCACACCTCGTCGTCGTAAGTTGGAAACCGTCGACCATAGCGTGTGATCGTAGGTCGGGAGCGGTTGACCATTACTGGTGGTCGTAAGTTGGCAGCGGTCGACGATCGATCATAGTCCTAAATTGGGAGCTTTCGACAATGGTTCATGGTCGTACATCGGAAGCCGACGACCATCGTTCGTGATCATAAGTCAGAAGCCATCGAGGATACCTCGTGGTCGTAAGTCGAAACACATCGACCAACGCTTGTAGTCGGAAGTTGAAAGATATCAACCACACTTCATGGTCGTAAATCGAAACACATCAACCAGTGCTCATGGTCGTAAATTAGAAGCGGTCGATCACACCTCGTGGTCGTAAGTTAGAAGTCGTCGACCATCACAAGTGATCGTAGGTCGGGAGCGGTCGACCATCGCTGGTGGTCGTACGTTGGCAGGCCTCCGGTGCGCTTATGCCCTGTCGCCGATTATTGGCACTAGCCTGCTCGGCGTCGACTTCGACCACTGCCCCCTTCGACTTTGACCACTGCATCCTTCAACCATTGTCCCCTTCGACCACGACGTTGACCACTTCCCACGCGTCGGCCCGACCTTTTCTACGAGCGAAAGAACTACCTACATGCGGATCTGGACAGCTGATGTTTGATCGGACAGCTGAAAAGAGAGGAGGAAGAACAAACCGACGACTACCAACCAGGGGTGAAGCCAGGATTAATTGTCGCCGGGGTCGGGACAAACCCACAGACTGAGGCCCATCGTGGTGGGCTCAGCCGCTCAGGCTTTCTACATGTTGATGTGGATGGGGCGATGGGCATTGGGCTGGTTGGCTGCCGTCTGGAGCAACGGACTGCTGGGGTGCCGAGGTTAGACAAAAATTTTACCGGTGTCCAAGCTGGCCAAAATTGCTGGGTATAAGAAGTTACCGAAATCATCGGTGTCGGCCGACCCGACGCTTGAATGTGGCTTCGCCCCTGCTACCAACTCATATTTTTATAATAGTAAAGAAAAATAAACTAAAATGAAATAAATATGGTGAAACGATAATTCTCAGTAAACAAAAAACAGTGTGAATTAGAGTGAGTGGTAAATGAGCCGTTGCTTTCTTCTCCACCCTGAGAGGTCATAATGGCGATGGCCGACGGTGCCATCTCTTTTTCGTGAAAAGAACGAGGCACACTGGATGCATGCATGATCCCACGCTAATAATTTAATCCACATCATTAGCCAACAAGAAGAAAGGCAGACCTGATCAATAATAGTTTGTCGAAAGCTACGGGGTAGTAAAAAGTTACCCCAATTATACCTCGGACCCCGTGGTTACTCGCTGCACTAACGACGGTCGCTAGAAAAGTGACAGCCACGTTACCAAGCGCAGTGTCCGGACTCCCAAAGCTCTCGTTGTCTCTCACCACTCGAGGGTCACTTTCTTTTTTCTTTCTACCGCCGTTAGCTTTTAATTGTACTTTTTTGGACGGTGTCAAACGGTAAAGATAGTGATGTGAAGTTTTTTTTGCTTTTTAAGAAGTCGTTCTGTTTGTTTCGGTTTTTGGAGAAGCTATAGACGGGTTCAGAAGCACTTCCAGCTTATGGCTTCCAGCTATAATCGTTCTGTATCAAGTTCAACTGTACCGATCAAAATCGTATATAACTATTTTTTTCTCTACGTACTGCGTCTCACGAATAGCACATAATTCAAAAAGTTCAACCATAAGACATAAACAACAGGCCAAAAAACCCACCTTATAACCAAAAATCATCCAAAAATACAAAAGAACAGACCAGAGCTACTGCCCCTACAAACTACAGTAACTGCTGCTTCATGCACCCAAGAACCATGCGAGGGGTAAAGTAAAACTGCATGGGAGAGTGTTCTGGGGAATTTTTCTTCATATTGGGTTTTGTGTGTATGTGTGTGATTGCTTCAGCACATGACACCAAACGACTTAGAATTTGAGTAAAAGATGACTGAATATATTTCTAAACTAACAACAAATTTAGGTCGAAAAGGACGAGAGTATCACTACCAATCCACACTGATAACAGACTACGGCACCTATTTTGTAGTCCGGGAATGTGATTACTGAGGGTGAGTTTTTTTAACCTTTTGGTTTTGTTTTTATATTAATTAATTTTTAAACAAAGTGTTCTTTTAAGATGAAGTCTACAGGTCGATTGTAATAGACACTGTTATGACTTTCTTTATATGACTTTCTTTATATCGAATAGGCAAAATCGTTCACTCATCATGTTATTTCAAGAGAGGTTCAAGACGTCGTCCATTCTCTATACTCTTTCATATAATAGTATATAAATCATAATTTTAAATATAAAAATCATAACACCATGGTGCCTAGGCACCAACATCCGATACACGTGTATGATTGATAATTTTTTGAGTTTGGGTAAAAACTCATCATGTTATTTCAAGAGAGGTTCGAAGACGTGCGTCCATTCAACATATGAAGTTGCAGTGCATCTCAAATATATATATATATATATATATATATATATATATATATATATATATATATATATATATATATATATATATATATATATATATATATATATATATATATATATATATATATATATATATATATATATATATATATATATATGGTGCCTAGGCACCAATATCAATACGTTATGTATGTATGTATGTATGTATGTATGTATGTATGTATGTATAAAAATGATTTTGCTAGTTCAAACATATATCAAGGGACTAAAATCAATTTTTATGTAATTTTCCTATATATATATATATATATATGTGTGTGTGTGTGTGTGTGTGTGTGTGTGCCATTCATGTATGTATGTTGTATGATTCTCAATCACTTAAAATTTTTATCCGCCATTCATGTACTAATTCACACTTAAAGTTTGAAGTACTACACTCTCACTCTCAGTCACCTAAAATTACAGTGTAAAAAGTGATTGAAAATAAAAGAAAAAATCAATCGCATGCGCAATAGTCACTCCCATATATAAATCCCTACCCTCCCAATTTGTTGTACTGCTACTGGTCTACCAGCACACTTTCATGCCCTGCTATTTTTTTTTGGTTTTTTGCCTTTTCTATTTTTTCTGTGTTCCTTTGTATTGTTTGTGATGAGATAATATAATTTTTCTATTCTTAAATTTTTTAAATAAAATTACACAAAAAACTATTAACTGCTACAGTTCAAAATAAATCAACTATGATAAAAAGAAGCTTAAAACAATTAAAAAAGCCAAACTAAGCACCCCTAGTCAAGCAGCCGTTTCAGCTACATCACACCAAAAGTAAAGTAAAAAATAGAGTAAGAAAACCAAACCCAAAACTACTCTTCCAGGCGGTATGAACACAAGTGCCCGTGCAAGAACTAAAGCGGGCCGTGCCTGGGCTGGGTTCGGGCCGAGCTCAGGGAACCCGAAGCTCTGGGGCCAGCTAGCCGTCGTCGGCGAGGGAGGCGAGCGCGCGGCGGAAGGCGGCGGGGGAGCACGGGATTCGGAGCGGGCCCTGGTGGTCGTAGCCGTACTCCTGTGCGGCGCGGCCCAGGAGCTCGGCCAGCGCCGGGCGGCCCAGCAGCTCGGCCCGCACGAGGAACCGCTCCGCCTCGCTCCCCTCCCCGACGTGCACCGGCACGTGCCCCTCCGGCACGGCCTTCCAGCCCCGCCGCTTCGCCGGAGACGCCGGCTGCGTCGGCGACGGAGGCGGCGAGGAGGAGGAGGAGTCTCCGACGCGGGAGAGCCGCCGGACCAGCTGCCTCATTCCGATCTGCGCGCGGTGTGGGGGTTGTGCTGCGTCCACTTGGCTGCAGGTGTGCGACTGGAGCGGAGGGCTGAGAGGAGTGGTTGGTCGCTTATTTATAGCGCGGGGCGATGGGCAGCTCGATTGGCGACGTGGCACGTGGGGCCTCGGTTTGCAGTGGGGTTGTCGGGTCGGGGCGGGAGGAGTGGGAGAGGTGGAGGGCACTATGCACTGGCAGTATGTGGTCCGGTACGATCTCCTCTCGATTCTTTTTTTGTTTTCTTTAATCCGGTGCTTCACGCGTGCGAGATTTCCGTGTCTTCCTACTCGTTTTTTAATGGGAGACTGCACGTAAAATTCCCTGGAAATTTGGAATTTTTATTCTTTTGGCGGTCAGGAAGCGGGGGCACACGCAGAAGCCGGCGGTCGGAGAGGGCGGCAATTGTCCAACGGGAGCTATGCTGCCCAACCATATCTCTCAGGTTGACTGTAAGAAAACGCGAGAAGAAACGCTACTATTTCTTGATGGTAGCTCATCGAGTTAACATTTAGTTAGTAGACATGTTGTCTCCGACAAGATTAAATTAGCATATAGAGAGTGTGCTATTTATCGTTGGTTATGCAAACCGAAACGCAGATTCATTTTGCGCCTGAAAAGTTGAATTGACATGTACTAAATGTTGTACACCTAAAAACTTGCAAGCTGAATATACTTCTCTGTCCTCCCTGACCGTGGCTTTTGCGTACACCGCGCTCCCAGATTTCCCAACCTAGTGGTGAGGTACCTACTATGAACTAACACTTCAAGCTCAAGCCCAGTTTTCCCAACAAGGTCGATATCCCATCCAACAGAAGAAGTGGCCAGGACAAGTAAGATAAAGGGACCAGCTATGAGTATCGGAGATGAGGGTCCTAGTTCAACAAATACTAGACAACTATATATGTACTCTTCTCTCATTTCCTTATTTATTGTTGTTTGAGTTAATACAAAACCATAGTTGCCTAATGTAGTCATTTATATCTATTACATGTATCATTCTTGCAGATGGATAATTAATCGCATAGCCCTCCTATGGAGATATCTCTAGTTTCTAAGAAGAGGAAAAGAAACTATCCAGAAATATCAGAAGTCCAAAAATATCAGAGATATCTCCGAGCATGGTAGAAGCTCTAGTCTATACCCAAAGTTGGCTACACTCACCTTCAAGCAATATGGATATAACAGAAGATGTGAAAGAAATTCAAACATATGAAGAAGTTGAGAAAGGTTTAGATGTAAGATATCATGTAAAAGTGCCATTTAGTTGTGTAAAAATTGCCACTAACATCGGGTTCCATTTACTTACATTTTTTGGCAAATGACTGCTCAGACGAGTGGCAGTTAGTATTGGAGAAATCCCTTCTATTGTGGTGAGTTGACAACCAATCTGTGTGATATGTACTTACATAATTAAAAACAAATATGACATCAAACATATAAGATGTTTATCCGGCCTTACTCTAAAACATCAGCATTGCTTTGAAACTAGCAGAAAAACAATTAAATTTCGATAATATTTACCATTATTTTGCATTATATAAAGCTAGAGTTGTTCGCTGATAACACATTCCAGAGCTGATTTTACACTTGATATAACAGGATGTTCTGAAGCTTGAATATGCTTTTGAACATTTAGTCTGATTTGTGGAAGAAAACTTGGTCTAGCTAGTCTGTTTCATATGGTACTATTTGTGTTTGTTGTAGAGAGATGTTACCTTGTTGCTTGGATTTCATACCCTTTGCGAGCACATCTTGTTTAAATATTTGCAAATTGCAAAAATTCGCATCCATAATGTTCCTATCACTAGTAATACATAGTTACTCACTCGTAACTCAGATATGATGATATACTCTTTTATATATATCCATACTTTGTATGTGATAACTGCTAACATATATCGATGCCTACTGCATATTCTACTAATGAAACCCGCCAAACCATTCGACCCAGGCCCTGCTCGGTTGGGCTGAAAAATAGTAGTTTATGGCTGAAATTGCACTGTAGCTGGATGAAATTACACTATAGCTGAAGATGGCTTATTTGATGTAATTAAATTTAAAAAAATAAAAATAGAAAAAATATGTTAGCTCATCGCGGGCAAAGTAAATGAATACGAGGAAAAAAGAACTAGCAAAAAAGCTCAAAAAACTAAAAGTTCAGAAAAGATGAAATTTATAAATAGTAAAAAAATAAATCAAAAGATAGAAGTTTAAGCCGAAATGAGCGGGACGTAACCGCCTAAGCCGATTAACGCATCTAAACCTGCACAAACTGGAACTAGATGACCCGTCAATCCTTGGCTCCAAAACCCAGTCAACCCGTGCCAACCCGCCGGGTCCAACCTATGAACAGCCCTACATACCCGCATGTTCGTCTGGTGCGAATTAATGGATTCGTTTGGGAACTTTTGGGTTACCGGGTTAGGCTCGGTGGGGTCGCCATGTACAACCAACACACGTACACGCGAGTGACCGGCCGCCCGTCCGTACATTACCGCACCGCTCGTACGTCCGATTTGGGATTCCGCACGCTGCTGCCCGGCAATGCGCTACGTACGGACGTGCTGTTGCGCGCGCACCAAACCTTGATCGATGCTGGATGTCTGGACCTACTGTTGGTCGCATCACTTTCTGCCGGGGCTGCCCGACGTAACATGGCCCCCGTCTCTTGTTCCTGGAAGGGTCACGGGTCACCCGTATATATACACACATAGCGCACTGTTACTAGAAACAGTTCAATATCCTTGGGAAGTAGGACAATTTCTGTATTCCAAACGACATCAAAGCGCTTACAAACAGTACGTACGTGCATGTGTTATTTACCTTTTTCTCGTTAGTTTAAATTTTCGAATGAACTTGCTTATGCACGCAATTGAACGTTGGTGGATGCTTCGTGGAGTAGTTCAGAAGTTGGGATCGGTTAAAGTAGCTCAACAGACGCAGGTAGCTGTCGTAGTACTGCCGCAAGTCGTGCTACTGTACACCACACGCGCTGCCAGCCACTAGGGGTGGCAACGTTCGTGAAAGCTCGGTGAAATGGAGGCTCAATTCAGCTCGGCTTGGTTAGGATATCAAGCTTTTTTGTGGGCTTGACTCAGCTCGTGATGCGGCTCGAGCCAGCTCAACAATGGTTCCACCGCTCCGCCATCGAGACAGTGGGCACCGAGCTCCGCGACGACCTCGGATCTCGCCGCCGCCCCGACTCCGAGCCTGGATCCTGCCGCCGCCGCCTCCTCGCTCGGCATCGCCGGGGCCGCATACCACCGCCGAAGTCCTCCGCGCTAGCACCGAGCTCCACCATCGCCTCCTCCTCGCCCGGCTATGAGCCTATGACGCCGCTGCCGCCTCTCACGGTGGATCCGTCACGAGACCTCGCCGCCTCCTCGCCGGTGAGCTCCGCCGCCGCTGCCGCCACCGCCAGATCTGGCCGAGATCTCAGCGCGCCGCACATCCCGGCGGGAACGGCCGTGGCCGGCGCGAGGAGGCGCGAGAGGAGGCACGAGCGGCGGCGGCCGATGGAGCAGCGGAGGAGCAGAGCGGCGCGCGCGAGGCAGGGTGCGAGCGGAAGGAGCCGCACGAGCCACGGAGGTAGAGGCGGCGGCGTGCGCGAGAGGAGGAGCCGAGGAGGCGCGTGAGAGAGAGCGGGAGGTCGAGAGTCGAGAGAGAGAGAGGGAGATAGAGAGAGAGCTGGCTGAGTGAGCGTCTGGGCGAGAAAAGAAGAAAAGGAGGAGATGGAAGGGCGTCGCGCGTTGGCAGAGGCGGAAAGGAGAAGGCCCGTCGGGAGAGTTGGGCCGAGCCAACCGAGCCACCGCGGAGCTCGGGCTCGGTTCGTTTAGACCCCGAGCTTTTTTGCTGGCTCGGCTCGGTTCATTTCATCCACGAACCGATCCCAACATCTACGAGCCCGAGCTTTTTTGCCAGCCCTAGCTGCCACATCGAAGCTGGTCGACCGCCTCCGTCCGAGGATGCGCATCCCGATGGCATGGCCCACCGAATACCCATCCCTCTTCGCGTATGCAGCAACAGTCGCACGATGAAACCTTCCCGAGATTCCCATCCGTCCATGCGAGAATCCAACCAGACAACACCGGTACATTACAGTACGGCATCGCTATATGCTACATGGTAGCGTCGTGATCGTGATTATTTGTACGCAGAAAATCTCGAGCGCTCGCATCTGACAGTCACCGAGCCGAAGTGGATCCGCGGCCGTACGTTCCGGATCATGGGGCGTACCTGTCCCGTCCTCGCCTGCCTCCTTGTTGAATAGCGCTGGCGGACGGTTTTTAATTGTGATAAATAATTTTTGCTTGTGTTTTTAACATAATAACAAATGATGAAGACTCGATGTGAATAAGCATTTATATAGTCTTAAATTTGAAAAAATCATTTAAAGAACCATCACACTCGATTCGCTTGTTTTCGGCAAGCAACCAAAAATCAATGAGTAGTGCTTCTATGCTTTTTTTTCCTAACAAAAATGACACTAATTTTAAAGCATATGAAAAGTAAGTAATTACTATTCATTATTTAGTACTGTTTTAAAATTTATATAAATTATTTTTAAAAAATATAGAAGTATCACTCAAAGTCAAGAATGAAAGACAAAAAAAACCAAAAGTGCAAAGGGAGAAAAAAAGCTGGCCATATCAGGTATGCTTTTCTCGCGTGTCGCGGAAAGAAAGGCGCAGGGCGCGAGAAAAAAGGGCGACACGCGCCGGGGCGCTATTGTTCGAGCGGCGCAAAGTTATTTGGTGGCCGTCGAGTGAGCGAGTGGCTTTGCTTGGATTCTCCTTTTGCTTTGCGGTTTCTTTTCTGTTGCTGGCTTTGATGCGTGGCGAATCCGCGGCGAAGAAATGGCATCGGCGTGGATTTTTTTTTTCGAGCCGTCGCTCTCCTCGCCCTCCTTTGCTCCTCGTCTCTAACCATCGCTCAGTTTCTTTGTTCTCTTAGCCGATGTTTTGTTGGGTAGATAGAACCATTTCGTTTCAGATGATGTCTTATTTATTTATTTCGTTTGGTAGATGGAACTATTTTATATTAGATAAGATAGTTCTAACTAGGTGGTTCAGTAAAAAACATTTCATTCAGATGTCATATCATATTGTTCGGCCAAATTAAATAAATCATATCGTCCGGACAAGATCGTATCATATTGTTCGGCCAAATTAAATAAACCATATCGTCCGGACAGGATCGTCCCATCTGGACGTTCATCTCAGTGCCATGAACCAGACACCCCTTAAGAATCACTTTCCTTGGACTTGGTTATGGTTGGATACCAATGGACTCCCTCACTCTACTTGCATTGCTCGTGTGGATATGTTGAATACATCAGCTCCTCAAAGTGGCAGTGTGGACAACATTGAGCAGTGTAGTGGGTGCTGGGTAGAGTTAAAAAGAACTAGAGCAAAGTTTTCGCTTAAACCAGATGCAAATGCAATCCAGAGCTTAACTCCTCGTCTACACAGCTTGGGCTTCATGGGCTGCAAAGATCCTCGCAGGACGTAACAAAGCGCAGGCCAGGCCTCGAGTTTCGACTAAAGCGACTAGCCACGCGGGACGAGGCCTCAATTTTCTACTCCATGGCCCAATAGTATACAGTCCAAAAGAACTTTCCATACATGTTTGCCACGAGAGATGGAACGAGTCTAGATGCACGTGACTGACTTGCCCGTATCACATGGGAAAACAGAACAGCAACAGTGTTCATCACGTTGGCCATGTTGAGGAACCATCGCTGACGACCAGTCCGATCGATTCCTCTGTTTAGAACAAATCGAATCAATCACAGAAAACAGACTAATAGATTGAACACACAGAGACATGTAGAGAGAACTTATGTTCTTTCTTTATTAATTTCTGATTGCCTCTGTACAAAATATGCCGGTATGACTCCCTATTTATAGTCTCCGGTGAGGTGCCCACCATGGGCCAGGTCTGCCGGCCCAAGCCCAGGTTTTCCTAACACTACCCCTTGGGCACTCATCCGACATGCTCATGCCTCGTTAAAACTCCATAAAAACCCAGTGGGAAATTTGAAGAAAGAGTACATGATGCATGTTATGCTGCGACGCACAAATTGCCTCATTAAAAACCTTGGTCGAGAAACTTCAGAAAAACTCGTGAAGGGAAAAAGAGTATAATTCACCCAACTTCATTCGGTCTTCAGGACTTTATTCTTTTGGGTACTTAATCTTCATGATCAAGATTTACTATCGGGCTTGAAAAAATTCTCCCCCTAAGTTTTGCATTTCTCTAAATCTCATCATTCTAATTCCTCGTACACATCTTTCAAAGCTAGATGAAGGAAATGACTTAGTGAATAAATCTGCCAGATTTTCACGACTTAGTATGCAATACTTTAATCTCGTCCATCTTTTGCAATTCATGAGTATAGAAGAATTTGGGATTGATATGCTTTATGAGATGACTCTTCACATAACCCGTTTGCACTTGTGCAACACAAACTGCATTATCATCATAGATAATTGTGGGGGTTTACACAATGTTCATCCCACATGATTGCTGGATGTGGTGAACCATTCGGTGGAGCCAAGCACACTCTCGTGCGGCTTTATACAGTGCTATAATTTCTGGAGTGGTTCTCGAAGTCGTTACAAGACTTTGCTTGGATGATTTTCAGAAAATTGCAGTTCCACCACACAAGAATAAATAACCTGTTTGTGACCTTGCGGTATGCGGGTCAGACAAGTACCCAGCATCTACATAACCAATCAAGTTTAGATCTTAATTCTTTCTATAGAACAATCCAAGGTCCTAACTTCCTTGGAGGTATCGGAAGATGCCCTTTATACCCTGCCAATGCCTTTTGGTAGGTTCTGCACTGTACCTTGCTAATAGGTTCACGGCAAATACAATGTCTGGTCTAGTGTAGTTTGCTAAGTACATAAGTGCTCCCACTGCACTCAAGTATGGGAATTCCAGCCCCAGGACTTCCTCCCCCTCTTCCCTAGGTCGGAAAGGATCTTTTTATTGCTGTAAAGACCTCCGGATCATCGGTACTTTCGATGGGTATGCCTTCTAAAAGCCAAACTTTTCTAACACCTTTTGGATGTAGGCCGACTGATGTACCAAGATTCCTTCAGGGACATGCTCGAGCTGCAGGTTTAAGCAAATTTGGTCTTGCCTAAATCTTTCATTTCAAATTTTGACTCCAAATAAGAGGTTGCTTCCTTTTATGTGTTCAATTGTCCCGATGATGTTCAGATCATCTACATACACTGAGATTATACAGAATCTATTCTGGGATCGCCATATAAATACACAAAGACAATATTCATTATTCGTGTAGCCTTTCTTGCAGAGAAAGTCGCTTAAGCGATTATACCACATTCTTCCAGATTGCTTCAGTCCATACAGTGACTTTCTAAGTTTCACACTGTATAGATGCTCTATCTTGGTTCGAGAGAGGGATTCCTTCAGAGACTTCCATATAAATCTCCGAATCCAAATTTCCATAAATGCCCATCTAAATAGCACACGCAAATCAAGCTATTGAAAAAACTAAAAAATCGTGATACTTCATCCGTTTCACTATATTTGTCTATGGCCTCAAGAGTTTTTGTTTTAATATATTTGTCCATTAAGAGAATTTATAATGTAGTTTTTACATTTTTTTTTCAAACTTTGTCTCTACTTAAATGCTTTGGATGATATTTAAGTGGTTATGGTATGTCATTTAATAGATATATGTGTGGTCATTTTTATTAACTATTTTTAAGAATTAGTATATACTTGATCTGTGCGTATAGTGACCTGTGTATAAATATTGTGAAAGTAGTCCTGAAGAAGCTTGTCGGATACATAACATAACAACCTTTCCAATGAGAAACAGGGAGGTTTGCCTCACAGAAAGATAAGAAAGCTTTGAATAGGACAAATAAAGCAGCAGCAGTCCAGTCACGGCGGAGAAGGATTTAATATATACACGTATGCAAGCAGTTTTCATCAATAAAAAAACTCGTAAGGTATTTGCCTCTTGGATTCATAAATGGATTGGTAAGCATCATTTAGCTGTTAATGAAGCAATAAAAAACGTGGACTTTCTGAGCCATCGGATCTTGATGACTTGATCGGACATCGTCGGATTAGGTTGCCGAGGTTGGCTGAGTTAGTGTTAAGGTTCACCGAAAGCCCAACTATAGATAAAGAGTACTTTTATCGTACTTTAAAATAAATATGAGCTATTTAATCTTTACACTCTATTGATTCAGATTAGTTGAAATATAATTATACTAGTATCAACACTACTAGTAGTATAATCTCCAAAGGAGTAGAATTGTAAACGAAATAAGTAGCATTACGTATTATGTGATGTATTGTCCTTATAAATTCATTTGTATGAGTCGAACTATCTGTGATCAATGTAGATGTATGATCGCTTGAATGCATATACATGAAGAAATTAATTGGATCCGACCAACATGGGGAGTGTTTGATTGCTAAATTGGGCTGTGAGATAGTGGCTGATCACAACGGCCGAAAGATCACCGACGCGTTGTGCTGTGGGTTGAGTACCATGAGCAGCCTGGGCATGTGCACGTATACGCCGGTGATAGCCGAAACATGAACCGCTGCAGCACGATGGCTAGCGCGACCTTGGCCTCCATCAGCGGTAGGTTCTGCCCCATGCACACGCTCGCACCGCCGCCGAATGGCATGAAAGCCATCGGGTGCCGCCACAGGTCGCCCGCTGCCTCGTCCGCAAACCGCGTCAGGTGAACTCCGTTGCGTCGGTGCCCCCACACCCTCGCTTCATGGTGCACAGCCATGATCGGGATCAGGATCTCTGTGCCCACCGACACCATAACTCCGTCGCGTCGGCGCCCCACACCCTCGCGTCATGGTGCACGGCAGTGGCGGAGCCACCGCCCAGTGGCCAGCGGAGCCGGCGATGTCGATCGGCGACGTAAATCTCTCCTATTTAATTCCTCGGTTAAGCTAAAATAATCCAAAATACTAAGTTAAAAAACAAAAGTCTCCATAGATACGAAACTCATCAAATATTCAAATCAATGGGCAGGACCGCAGGAAGAAGAATTACAGTACACCAAGAGGGGCACGTCCCGGTGCTCGTCGGTGCGGCCGGGAGAGACGACGCGGAGAGGGTGGTGGTCAGCACGAGGCTCCTGAGGCACCCGCTCCTGGCGGCTCTGCCGGAGCTCGCCGCCGCGGAGTTCGGGTACGAGCAGCGGGGCGTCCTGCGGATCCCGTGCGACGCCGACCACTTCCACGGCGTGCTTGACGGGATCGGCGGGAGGACGAAATGCGACGGCACGTCGTGCGCCTACGGGGTGACGCCTCAAATAGTTAACCCCGTGCCTTGAAGAAATTGTTCGAACACATTGTCAGGTAATTTGTGTGCCATTAGTGCGTGCGTGAGAGGGTTTGGTCTTTCGAGTGTTGGAAGCATGAAGTAGACCTGATGTACGTGCTCTATGTTATAGCGCCCTAAGGCCGTGGTAAATTAGCTATCTCTAGTCCATAGCCCGTGCTTATGTGTGATTCAAGTTTGCTGTATGATACGGAGTAACAGGATTGCCAAGCATGCACTTTTCTTCTTTTCTGGGTAAGTTCTTTTCAGCTATGACTTATAGTTTATTGTTATAGCTGATGTCACGAGCACTTATACGAATAAACTGAATACCGATAAGCCACTTCAAAAATACTATCATGATAAACCACTTCAAAAAGACGGTGGAGAAATCGTTCTATTTGTTTGTTCAGATGAATTCATAAACATATGTCTATTTTTTTTTGTAGTTTTGGCTTTAATTTCTCTAAAAATCAAAACAAACGAAGCGGAAACCACTTATTGAAATGATTTTTTAAACTTAAAATTATATGTAATATATATTGATGTTTTCGTAGTTCAAAACCATCTAGAAAAGCAACCATAAGAATCATCGTCCGAAAGAAAGGGCCTCCTTCCGAGGTTGTTCTTTTGCGTGCTAGCAGTGAAAAGTATCGATCTGCATCACAACATGGCCAGCTTGACTTGTCGGCTTTAGTTGTGAAATGGGCAGAGCCCAAGTGGTTCCCGAGCCCAGCCATATATGTCGGCCAGAAGCTCTGACGAAACATTAGAAAGGCTGCGGCCCTTAAATGAGAAGCACGGGCGTACCGGCTATCTACGAGGATACGACGTCTAACGGTGACGATAACCGCAAACGCTCCATGACAGCGTTCACACAAGTGGCACTAGCTATTTTTTTTCCCAATTTAGTTATCTTTCTGAAAATCTAGCTTCGAAGAGGTTCAAACATGTATTTACTTATCGTGATATGGAAGCTCGCTAGATATTACCAAGCTAGAGGAGCTCAACAGCACCTGCCAAGTCACAGTAGTTCGGCTGTAAATCAATAGGTAATTAGGTTCATTAGGACTAATTAAATATAATTAGTACTAACTAAATATAGCACTAATCAATGCACGGGTACTCAGAGTCATAATTAGTACTAACCAAATATAATTAGCACTAATTTAATATAATTAGTACTTGTTAATGCGCGGGGTTGGCGTCCTGTACTGCGAGCTCCGCTCGGTCGAGCTGCCGATCTCAAGCGAGTCTAGACTCGCGCTCGGTAGATAGTCTCTCTAGATTTGAAGAACTTGGGGACTAATTCCTTAAACACATGACTAGTGCCTGTCTGTGTGAACAGCTCGACAGAGACAACCATCACATCGCCTCGCCCCATTAATAAGTGGCATTCACGTCGGCCATAGATACAAACTGCACTGCAGCTCATCAAGGCTGCAGGCAGCTGCGACGTCAAACTCCTCATCAACATTAAAAAAAGGCCAGTAAACGTGAGGTTATGCACCCCTAATTAAGAGTAAACTAGTCACATCATACATCAGCAACACCATAGTAGCTGCAGCTTGCACAATGAATGGAAGGATGAACTGTCCACTGCACATAGGTACCAGCCATGCACGCTAGTGGCAACAGAAAGTAGTAGTACTAGAATTGAACTCGTTTGCACTATATGAGAAGAAGAGGAGACAGTTCACCGTAGAACGAAACGAAGAATTGACGGCAAAAGGAGAGCTTCGATGAATTATGGGATTCTAGTATCATGTTCTATGGAGTGTGTGATTCATTGATTTCTAACAGAATTGGGGCCGGGCGTACTAGCAATTGAGGAGAAACAACCAAAAATTGAGTGCACCTCCCGTATGTACCCGAGTCGGTCGGTGGATCATGCATACAGCTTGAGCTTCGTCACATGGATTCGTTGCAAATAGGAGCACAAAACCTAACGCGCTGAGGATAAACGACCATCTTCTTGTCTTCTTGGCTAGCTACGTAGCGTCGGCTAGGCGCCGAGGAAGCCGACGTTGAGATCGATCCGCGGCTTCTTCTTGGGCGCCGGCGGCAGCGGCGGCGGTACGTGCGACTCGCAGCGCGGGCACCGGGGGTCGCCCCGGGAGATGAGCACGTAGAGGAAGCACCTCGGGCACGCCGCGGCCACCATCCCGCCGGCGGCGGAAGGGGAGTCGCAGCCGTCGCCCTGCTCCACGGCGCCGTCGCCGCGGCGCTTGATGGAGGACGTGGTGACAGACGAGGACGACGGGGAGGCGCCGGCGCCGCTGTGCTGCTGCCCCAGCCCCTGCTTGCCGCGCTCGAACCGCTCCAGCGCCGTCTTGACCTTCTCGATCGTGCACACGCTGTGGTACGTCGTCGTGGTGGTGGTGGTCGCGGCGGAGGCCGCCGTGGCCGTTGCTGGTGCCGTCATCGTCGCCGGGCAAGGTATGACGGCGGACGCGCCGGGGAACAGGTTGAGGTCCCTGGGCGTTGGCGGGCACGCGTGCTTCTGCTGGGGCAGCTTGCCGGGCTGCGCGCAGGGAAATCACGGCAGTAAAGGTTAAAATTAGCCGTCGAGGCAGAAACAATCATAGGGGTAAAGACTAAAGATAACACTTTAAACCAAATATTGTTAAGATTTTTCTATGGTTTTGATTACATTACAAGTTTATACCCATATAACGGATTCCTGATTGACACGAGTAGTTTATTGGGCATAACGCAAGAACTCATGTTGCTGGGATGACACGACAGACGAAGATAAACTAACTAACCACAAATGGTCTCTATGCGTGCTACTCCCTAGCCTAGAGAACAATTAGTCAGCAACTCAGCATATTTATTCCGATTAATAAAATAAATTCGGAATCTGAGTCAAAAATTTAAAATAATTTCTTTGTTAAGTATTATTCTCTTGGGGAAAAAAGGAAAGACCAAATTGGAAAACCTCGGACCGAATTTCTTGCCCTTTGGCTCCCGTTGTTACTGTTCCAACAAACACGCCGCACATAGTGAAACCACTACTTTGCGATCCAATTTCTCACCAAATTCCGCATGAACTGAACGAACTAATCGATCACAGGCAAATTAGACAGACTTAAACCACGGGGGGCGATTGAGCAGGGAAGAAGAAATCAAACATACACACAGAGAGTAGAGATGGATGAGAAACACGGGCGTACCACGGCGTCGTGCCTGGCGGCTGCGTCCCTGGCGTCGTCGGCGGCGGCGCAACCGCCGAGGAAGTCCCGGGTGACGAGCTCCGCCGCCCTGCCGCCGTCCACCGCTCGAGCCATGAACCCCACCGCCTCAGCAACCATCTAGTACACCAACCATACAGCCTCTCCAACCACAATTATGCCTGTATCTAAGCAGCAAGTAGCAGCAGCTCAAGGAGAGGCCTACCTACCTAGCCAATCAAACAGCAGGAGAAATTAATCGAGCTGGTTACGAGGAAAACGAGGAGGAACAGGAGGAGTAAAGGCTGCGGCTGCGACGGACGGCGAGGAGGAGAGGGGAGAACCTGGAGTCCAGGAGGGATAAATAAATAAAAGAGAGAGAGGGAGAGTACGGGGAAGGGAAACAGGAGGGGTTTTGGAGGCATGTATGGGCACCATTAATGGCGGTGTTGGAAAGGGTAGGCATGAGGACGAGATGTGCAATCAATGCGGGGGTGGGAGGCATTGATGGCAAGGGCTCCCGGTGTGTGACGAGCGAGAGCGACGGATGGGGATGGACCAGCCTACGCCCACTGCTGCTCCTGCCGCCTAGCTACTCCTACTGCCACTCCTACCCTATCTCTTTCTCGTCGAATATCGTCATCATGCGTCATGGCCTCTCCCCTCTCTACATGTACGTACTCCATGTGTACTCATGGCCTCTCCCCCTCTACATGTACGTATGTACGTACACCATGTGTACTAGCACGTGGAGTTTTTGGTACTCTTATCAACCGTATTTGTATGAATAGGTTGTGGTCGTATGATAATCAAAAAAATATCATTTTGGCCGCATAGCTATCGGACAGTAACACTATCGAGCTTATACGTGGCCAGCGCTGCCCCGTGCCATCTGGTCACATGAGGTTCCTTGCCTGTCGTCCTACCATCTAACGGTGGGTAATTTGAAATCAAAAAAGAGAGAAAAATAATGAATCAAATTTTCTAGAATTATTTTTATGAAGAAAAAGAGGTCGAAAGTTGCAATATTTTGTGTGTGGTTGGAGGGGTCGAAAGTTACAATATTTTGTGTGTGGTTGGAGGAGTTGGAGTTATACTACAGCTATTCTTGCCAATACAAGTTCAAAACATGGAGTCAGAGGCTCAAATGTGTTGTTCAGAGAATCATTCTTTGCGCTTCAAATGATGAACTAAACTTCTACCTTCTGGCTTCTAGTTTACTATTCCTTAATTTCATTTTTCCTGATTTTTTAAGCTTTTTTTTCCTTTTATTTTTCTCGTATTCATTTGTATTGTCATGTTAGGAAACCTATTTTTAAAAAGCCCAATGCAAAAGAGATGTCTTTTGAAAGGTGTCCTAAGTGTATTTGTCGACTTTGGCTTTGGGCATGATTTTAGGCTCTTTAGAGAAATCAAAAGCCAATCAAACCAAAAGCCCAAAAGAGATGTCTTTGAAACGAAGCGACTTCTTCACAATTCCCGTTCAGTTTCGAAGCGCAATTCCACTGCAAATGATTTCTTCAAACAACTTCTTCAAGATTTTTTGGTTGTCTTTTCCCAGTCTTTTTTTGTTTCATGTGATGATTGATGTTAAGATTTTACTAGTGTAATATCATGATTTCTGTTCAAAACTCGCAATATAACATGTCACGTAATATTGTCTTGAAAATAGGATCGTAGTATGTATATAGGGTATTGCAATTCATACACTCAGGCTAATTTATATGTTTGTCTAGTCATGAGCTAAATAAACTCCAACTATATTAAACAACAACACTTTCTATAACTACTATTTTATTTTAGCAAACAATCAAAAACTCCTGTCAAAAACCACGAGCTCTATCCATTTCCAACGCCCGCTAAATCACTCATAGGTCTCCTCCCACGCCACGCCAAGTTCATCTTGCTCGAAAAGTTGTACTGGCTCTCTGTGTGTGGGGGGTCCGTAAACAATAGGCCCGGCCCGGTAAAACCTCAAAACACTCTTCTAGCTAGGTCGTGGATTAGTGGTGCATGGGACCTTACCTTACACTGCGAGAAGGCTGAAAATGGAGTAACCGAGCAAGTAACACCCCATCGCTCGGTCGATCGAATTCCACGTCGGAAGAAGTGCTGGACCCTATATGGAATTCAGGGTGAATAATATCTTTAAATTTAATTTTTAAATAGTACTTTCAAAATTTTACTTTACTAGCTATTGAAGGTTGTTTTCGTTATACATCTGATTTTCGTGGCTCTCTTCAGCTATTGAAGTGAACAAGTTTTTGTTTTCAAAGTGGATTAAATTTGTTGAAGTAGAAAAAAAGGAAAAAGAATATTTACCTCCTCTGATCCTCGCCATTGGTCCTACAAGTACCACGAAGGAACAAGTGAATCGATGATGGCAATTTGATTAATCATCTAAATACCAAAATTTAGACTAGTTATATCTTACTTTGTAGTGGTACAAATCAATTCTTGTAGCTCTATTAAATAGACAAACTGGTTGTAAGTTTGATGAATCCACTCGAAGAGAGTTGCAAAAGTATTTAGTCCAAATAATGGTGTTTGATAAGTTATATCCAAAAGTTATGTGACATTACAACTAATTTTACCCCTACAGTCTTATGAAAAGATAAAATTACTTATGTTGCACAACTTAATAGTGTTTATTTGAAAGTGTTAAGCATACTACTTTCAAATTATTTTATCCTCATAATCTTTGAAAGGATAGTGGGATAAATGTCTAGAAGACTAAATATTATGATGATCAAGTAGATTTACTCATAATATGATTACTTGTGTTTTTTTAAAGAAGTATGATTACAAGTTTTGGAACTAGAGGACTCCAACGGATGTCATCTTGAGGGAGAGCATATATGCTAAACTTCGATAATCATATTTTAGACTATAAAAGTCTTAACTCATTTACCTTGAAGAAATCAATTTGATAAACACCACCTAAAGTTACCTTGATGGCTTTACCACTTAGAAAGGTGCAAAATTCAAGAGGAGTAATTCCCTAAATAATAAACCTTTATATCTTAAATCTTGAAGGTCAAATACTATGTAGGAAGGATAGTAATATTAAAGATGATATAGTCAAGAAGATCAAGTGTTGCACTCTTTTTTACTTAGTGAGTTTTTTACTAGAAAGCTTCTCACGTGAAGATTTTAAACGAGGCAACAAATGCAATACAACTTACATATATGATGTACTCTTTTCTTAATTTCTTTTTTCACTAGTTTTTTCTAAGGAATTTTTAATTAGTCATGTACATATCGTGATATTCGCTCAAGGGGAGTGGTAATAACCGGCGTTGGCCCTACGGCCCCGCTAGTTTTGACTTCATCTGCTAGAGATGTGAGCGCATACCAAATGGATTCTTAGGCTATAAAGGGCCTGTTCTTTGTGGCTTTTAAAAGTGGTTTTTGGCTTTTGCTACATACCTAACTTTCAAACGGAGTATTTTCTCTAGACGGGGTCTACAAGCTAATTGTAATACACGTTAAAAGTTCAACATCTGTACCAGCCAAGATCAGAAGCGAGCATCTCTCTCTGTAATCTCCGTCGCGAACGGTTCAAAATTCAAAAAATTTAGTCAAAAGCCATCAGCCACATCTATAAGCCAAAAAAAAAAGAACAAGCTCAAATATTAGGGAGATGCTACATAATTTATACAGAGGGATATTGAAATAAAGAAGATCATTGGGTTGCTTTTTCTATATCTTTTGTCTATTTATTTTTTATTATCTAATTATATGATTATTTTTATTTTAAGTTGTGTTGATTGGTTGGGGGGATTACTCGACGACACGACTATTTAACAAATAACACGGCTCCATAGGTCCCAGTATCGTGTGTGCTAACGGCGAAACATTCGCCGTGGTAGCGACTAGCGAGTGAGAATTGATTGTGCCCGTCGAATTTAACCGTCTGATTGACGTGAGAATTGATTGTGCCCGTCGAATTTAACCGTGGTACGGTGTAGTTGCCATATCATATTCCGTAGGAATACAAACACGAGCCACTATCAGTTACTCAAAAGGTTAGCAACTTAGCATCAAACGGATAACGATATCCTCTTATGTTGGTTGGACAGCTTACGGGAAGTTCATATGTGCTAAACTGACTGACGAAAGGATTAGCACCTTGTGAGCTCAGAAAACTGAGCTACTTACCAAACAGAGAAAAAAAATCAACAAGTGTTTGGACTTTATCAAACCTTGTTAAAGTCAATATCTCGCTCCTCGAAAGCATAGGTTGGCCGGGTAGGGAAACGGATTTCATCCGTACGTACACCTATTTATTATTAGACGACCATATGTAACAGTGAAAACAGGGGGCGCATTGATGGCACTCCTTGTACAAGCAACGAACCAATCAGCCTGTTCTGTTTGTGGAATTACATGGTGGAAGCGCTCCGTGGACAAACCATACGTCCGTACAAATCGTCATATACACACCAATGATAGGACCTCCAAAAACACCCAGTAAATGAGCTAAAATAAGCTATAGATTTTTCTACATTAATTAGAGCAAAATAGTGTTAGTAAAAGATGCCCTATGGTCTGTTCATCGCGCCTTTTAGTTATAATGCTTGGTGAGACAGCTGAGAACCTCTTTTCTTTCCATCCACCGTTAAGGTGGGAAACACCGGAGACTCTCTCTCCCCCCAAGTGTGGAACGAGAAAACTCATCCATTGTCGTCATCGTTGAACTCGTTGAAGTACAGTATGATTTACCTGCATTTATTAGTTATGAACTATGCATCACTAGTTATTTGTGATATGTACCTCCTAGTGAAATATGAAATTAAAATACTGCTATCAATTATGAGCTATGCAACACTAGTTATTTGCAATATTTGCTTCCTAGTAAAATTTAGAATTAAACTACTACCCACATTTCCAACATTCCAGAAACCATAATTTGAACTTTGTTGAAATTCAGTAATAGCTGGTGCTTTGGATGCAATGAAACATGATAAGTTTTTTGTCAAAAATTTCGTAGATGGCAGGCAAGAGCTAAGTTTTAGCTCATGTCTTTAGGGTTGTAGTGGGTTTTGTAGCCGCAATATCCATTTACAATTGATCAATTCATGCAGTTTGACAATGCAAACATCTTTGCTCTTAGTTGCATTCTGACCATTCTGGTATATTAGCTCTATAATGTGCACATGTACCACAAGTCCACCAAAGAGTATGATGATCCTTTAAAGTATTAGAGTATGAAAAGAACTTGGTACCATTAGATCTTGTTCATTTAGATTTGTGTGAGATGAATGCATTGTCGACAAAAGGAGGCAAAAAATATTTTCTAACTTTATTGATGATGCAACATACAACTTCTATGTGTATTTGATAAAAACTAAGAATGAAGTTTTAAACTACTTTAACACTTATAATGCCGATGTTGAGAACCAATTAGAGAAGAAAATAAAAAGACTAATGTCTGATTGTAGAGGAGAGTATATCTCTCATTAATTTTCCTAATTTTGTTTAGAGCATAGAATAATCCATTTATTTACACCACCATAGTAACCCCCATCAAATGGGGTAGCTAAGAGGAAAAATTGGACATTAATAGACTTGATTAATGCCATGTTAAAGAGTGCTAGTATGCCTAAGGCATGATGGGGGAAAGCTATATTGACAACAATTTTCATCCTAAATAGAGTAATCATTAAAAAGAGTGAGATTACTCTATATGAGGGATGTAATAGGAGAATACCTAATATCAATTTTCTGCGAACTTAGAGATGTTTGACAAAGGTCAATATGCCATTGTAGAAAAAGAAAAAACTTGGAGCTATAATAGTCGATTGTATTTTTCTAGGATATACTCATAATAGCACAATATATATATATTTTTAGTAGTTATATCAAAAACTCTCAGGATTATTACTAACAAAGTAATGGAATCTAGACATGCTACATTTTTTGAGGATATTTATTGTATGAGAGCTGCAAGCGCAAGCAGCCAAGCAGTACTTCACAAACTGATAATATTCAAATTGAAAATATTGACAGTGAGAATAATCAAACTTCTAAACTTCCCACCGTTTCTGAATCAATATGTGATATCTCTGAGGAGGATAACAATCTAGTCGCAAAGGCTCCTTGCATGATTAAGAGACAAAGGGTTGAGAAAACTTTTGATGACGACTTTATTATATACCTCATAGATGATGTGACAAAGACTCTTTTAGAGGTTTATGCATCCCCTGGTACTAAGTATTGGGAGGAAATAGTCCGTAGCGAGATATACTCTATCATAGTTAATGAGACTTGGGAGATCACCGATCGTTCTAATGGGTATAAACGTGTTGGATGTAAGTGGATCTTTAAAAAAAACTAAAGCCTGATGGTACTATTGAAAAGTATGCCAATAGTTACACCCAAAAGGAAGAAGAGGATTTCTTTGATACCTATTCTCCTGTCATCAGATTAACCACCATCAGAGTGCTCCTTACGTTGGTATCTCCTGTGGTCCATATGTCTATCAAATACCCGCCACTTGCTGCGATACGCCATCGCCTGTTGTGTCCACACCTGCTGCCGCATCCACCGGCTCTTGCCGAGCTTCCTAGACACGACAGGTAATACATATTATTTGTCACGTCTTTTGAACTCATGAAGGAGCTATTTTTATTAAAAAAGATATTATATAGTTAAAATTAAGAAATATTATAGCAGTGCGAGAGCGAGACACATAAACAGTTCTCCGATCAGTGACGGTTGATAAGTGGGATGAAGGAAACACGGAGGGGCGTGCCGTAATTTGGATGCCGTTTATTTGTTCGAGTACCCCGTAGCATCACTCCTTACTGCTCCTGTATGTACAACTGAGCAGAGCAGAACTGCCATCAACCCAAATTTTTAATGTGTTCAGAACTATAGATTGGAGAGTATCAAGCACAGGGGCAGTACCGGCGGTACTCGACCAGTCACGAACTTAAGGAAGAAGAAGAGAGGAGCAATAAAAAGGAGTAAATGGAGTCAGGATGGCCTTGATTAGACTACTGAGAGGCCTTAAATCGTCCGTGAGGTGGGTTTCTTTTTTTTTTTTTGTGGGACTCCTGTGGTGTTAGCAGTAATGCTAGTACTGTCTAGGTACTGTGCTGACTGCCCACAGATGTTGCAAGCGTTGAATGTGCGTGGCAGCCCACCAAACAGTACCAGGGTAGAGAAATCTGACGAGGGACCGTACTGCTCTGTTAGCAACCACAGGAAAACTTCGTTTGTGTGCGCGCGCGACTACTATCAATTTATCTCTCTCTGCATATATATTATAGAGAAAATACCTTTTACACTTTTACACTTATATATATATATATATATATATATATATATATATATATATATATATATATATATATATATATATATATATATATATATATATATATATATATATATATATATATATATATATATATACGCTAAAATGCTAAAATAAGGCACCATGATGTTCGGATACCATAATTTCAAATACATTAGTTCCATTTAAATTCAGGTATAAGTAGCAAGCAAATTCATTCTCCGTCAGAGATGGCGGGGACGAGAACATTCCCCTACTACCTCCGTACCCGTTCCCCGTTGGGGACCCGAATCATTGTATACCATACTATGTATCTCATATGATACCTTATTAATACCTTGTAAAATCCTAAATCGAGAAATAAACACTTTTTTGAATTATGTGATGCACCTATTGTATATTTACTATGGTGAATTTATGTAATTTTTATTGATCTAATTGTCACATTGTTGTTGATTCTAATTATTTGTATAAGATTTAGGATAACTTATTATAGGGAAATGGGCCCATCGGGGCTCCATTCCCCACTGGGATAGGGAACTGGAAAAATTCTCCCCCAAACATGTAATGGAGGACGGGAGCGAAGAACGAAGGAAGGATCGGGAACGAAGACATTGCACCACTCCCTGGCAGGGAATTCCCATAATCTCATTGCCATCCCTATATGTAGTCCTTTTTAGCAAAAACAGTGGTATTCAGATGAATACGGTTATGCTAACTGTTCCCATGCAACAGTCCAGAGAGAATGGAACGACCAGCTGTCGCTCTAGTAGCCCATTAATTGGGTATGTTCTTTTCAACTTCTAAAAATTATTTTTCGATTTTTTATAGTAACTAACTTTTAAATTGAGTATCTTTTTAAGATAGGATCTACTAGATAATTGTAGTACATAATGTGCTGACTTTATTTATATCCGTAAAAACCGCACATGAGTTTCTATTACTCTGTAATCTCTCGTACAAACAGCTCAAAAGCACAAGCCGCTACAAAAAATCTTAAGCTTCAGCAAAAAGAACAGATCCATTACTTCCTGCGACCATTGGTAGGGATTAAATCCGCCATTAATTGCGCGCCCTTTAAAGACACGCTTTAAATTGAATGCCCGAACTGGTTTGGTTTGGTAGTCTTCTTGTTTTAACTTTCGAAAGCCGTAATGATGGAACACTACGTGTCAGGTACGAGCAGTGCAGATGCAAGCAAGCTTGCGAAAATTCAATTCGAAAACGATAGAGCAGCATATGTACAATACTACGAACGGCTAGGAAATTGTGTTAATTCGCATACATACCTACAACTGGAGCTGAGGTTTTCTATCGAAAACTTCTTGAGTTCCTGCCGTTTTAACTGCTTAATGTATGTCCAGGATACAATAATTTCGGACGAAACAGCATAATTTCTGCATGAGTACTTTTAAATTTCTGCGTAGCGGAGTGACCCTCAGGCTATCACATGACCTATGCTGAGACTGTTTTTGCTGTAGATCCATGATTTATGGAGATGCATTACCGTATGGTTGCTTGTTGCCAATTTCACTGGATAGTGACCCAAAAAAAAAACAGGTACTACTATATGCAGGTTTTATCCATCTGGTTCAAAAGAAAAAAGACTCTGACTAGTCTGAGCCGAATCATTGCTAGATATGTTCATTAATGGGGAGGGTTGTGCAGAGAAATTGCTCATTTACTTCCGTGTCGTGCAATGAAATGATTAGCCGCAATAACTCCGTGTGATTAATGTTACTGCACCACCAGTAGTACTACTACATGGTCGGAGGCGATTTTTTTTGTTAAGGGTTATTGTTTGTATTTTTTAATATGTTAGTAGACGTCGAAGATATCGATACAAATGACATATATAATTTTAGATTTAGAAAGCTATTTGAAGAATTCGCTTTAAAATATCATTCTGTTTGTTTTAATTTTGAAGAAACCAAAATATCAGAACAACAACGCAGCACATACGGATGTGTCTCACTGGATTGTACATTAGTACGACTTGGATTTATTCTATGGCGCAGCAAGTGTAGATTTTCGATCCGGTAATTTCCACCAGCAACAGCGGGAGCGCAGTTCGCATTGGCACCAGCAGGCAGCAGAGCAGCAAATGTGTTCTCCGGAACACGCAAAAGCGAGCGAGAAGCTGAGAAATGGAGATGCCGGTCCGTTTATGTCTTGGGGAAACCACGCATTGATTCCTGATCTTACGGTCGGAGTGTCCGTCCGCGACGGGATACGCAGTAAAAAATTTTAGGCCGCACGAGCTGTACAAGCCGGGGGCAGTACATTACGCGGGGCGCGTACGTAGGTCGTGACAAACAGAGGCCATCCCCGTGCACTGGCCCCCAAGCAACAGTACTGGTATACCAGTGAGAGTGCGATCACGGGACCGGCCTTACGGTCGAATTACTAAGCGATATGAGATCGATCGCTGCGCTACGTACGGCGCGTGGAGTAATGGAGCAGTAGCAGCAGCGTTTGCAAACCTGCAATGGCTTCTATATGTATCAAAAAAAGAATCTTATAGCTGCTCAAGTTCAATTGGACTGGGGTCTTAGCTATCCAGAACGTAGATTTTAAATTTTAAACGTAGAAATCATATATAGACAGAGAATTGCTGCAGACTTTTTGAATCGAAAGGTGGATGTTGTACTGGGGAGTGCAAAGTATCTATCGTTGAAGGCATAGTCTTAGACTCCGCGCTCAGCTGATGTGCGAGCTGCGAGCTTTGGCATTCTTCGTCACTGCATGCCACTATAATAGGCTTATTTTGCCACTTAGCATGTGTTTGGTTCATGGGACTATGGAGGATAGGATGGGGCGGTCCTCGTTCCAGAGCTGTTTGGTTCAAAGTTGAGTGGGATGGGGGTATCCTTCTAGGGAATATTCTGCGAATATGCTCTCAAATTGAGGATGCTCCTGTCCCCCAGAAATGAGGGGATGGTGAGGGATGAGGTGAGACGAGTGGGCCCCACGAGCTGTTGCAATCCCAGAAAAGAGGCTGACAGGTAGATCCCGCATGTCAGATTTGTCATCCCAAACCTTTTATCCCTAAATCAAACAGAAAACAGGGACCGTCCTATCCCTTGCAACCAAACACGAAACAAGGTCGGTTCTATCCCTAAAAAATGGGTTGAATCCGTTCCGTCCCACCATGATTCTGAACCAAACACACGCTTAGCTACTTAGCTACTGTAAGCTTTTTGGCATGGTTAAATTAAAAAAAAAGAGCTTACATCATCATGAACAATACAAAAGGATAAAAACAAAAAAAAAGTTAGAAGCTAAAAGCCTAAGAACAGTGGAGTGGAGCCTAAAAGAAATTCCGTAGTTATATACTTCTGCAATGGTAGCCGTTGTGGACGATGACCTATTCTTTTCGGCTTCTAAATGCTGTCTTTCACTTTTCTACTTCAAACAGAACGTCCTTTTAAGGCGGGGGTTTACAAGTTGATTGTAGTATACACTATAACGATTTCATTTATATCGGCCAAATTTACACGTGAGTTTTTGTTACTCTGTACTCTCTCACACAAGTAACCTAAAAGACACAGTCATAAACCAAAACAAAAAAAATGATTAAAGACAATGTCCTTTACATGGTGCTGGTTTGGGAGCTTCTTCTTCTTTTTTTTTTGCCTCCCTACAACTTGAATCCAAATTTTAGCGCGAAGTAGTCTCAAAATCTTAAACTATAAGTACTTGATAACGTGCAATTCACGAATAACAGACGCTAAGTCACGCTAAGCTCAAAATCATACTTTGATCTCTTATGAACCCCCTCACTCCAAGTGCGGCCGTAGCTGTCTTAAAGGCTGCATTAGAGGTGGGAATTGGGCCGGTCACGGCCCAGGCCCACCGTGCCGGCCGCCGTGCGTCGTGCGGTTCGGCCCGATCATCTCGTCGTCGTCGCGCGTCGTCGCGCCGCCTAAATCTTGGTCGAGCCCAAGCACACCCAAAGCCCACCGCGTCGGCGTTCGTGCGTGCACCAAGCCCACCAAAGTAACTATACACGACAAAAGCGATAACGACAATAGTAGCGGTGGCCGCTATCTTCCTTTCTCTAGTATCCGCCTTATTAAAAACATACTTAAAATTCGATTCTATTGTCTCATGCCATTTCACCTTCGAACTTGGTCATCTAGTCCAATGGAATGCATATCTTGGTGCAAATTAGACTATGGCGTATGTGGACATCACCCGACAATCTAGCATAGGCCTACCCAACTAGTCAAATAGAAAAGCTCAAGGAGAGTCATGAGTACAATTTACTATAGTTAAGAAATCAATTTTAAATAGTTTCGCCAACCGTGCTCTTCGTGCCGCGTTGGCCGCACGCCCGACCGCTGCGCGTCTTGTCGTCGTCGCTTGCCGTCTTGGATTTTGAAGCCCACCGCCCACCGTTCGGTGCCGTCTGCGACGCACGCCACGTGTCGGGCGGGCCGTGCGCGTTAAGTGGCGGCGCGTCTTGGCCGTGCCGATCGACCCAAAGAAGCCCGGCCCAAGTCCCACCTCTAGGCTGCATCATTGCCAATGACAAGGAATGATAGATCGTGAGTAACCGAAGAGCTGGCCTGTCATCCAAAGGGCATCTCCTATTTGGGATTTTTGCCCGTACCGGAAGGAGAGAGAGTGTTGGTCCGGTGCCTCGTACTGAGATGAGTGAGTTTTTTTACTGTAGTTTATGATTTTTGATTATAGTATAAATGTAACGCCCCCGTTTCCAGGGGCGCGTACGGACACGGCATTCCGTAACTATTCAAACATGAACAGTTAAGGAGTGTCGCGCAAGAGTATACCATTGCATGCTTACAACAAAAGACCAGCATATATTTGACATACGGATTAACATCCAGTTTTTACAGCGGGGCGTGCAAGCCCAAAGTATATTACATTACAAAAGGCTCAGCGCTTGAGCGCGGCGGAGACCTACTGACCAAGGATCCTCGTCGAAGAAAAGATCATCGGGACTTCTTCAACGGAGTCCTTCTCCTTCGTCTTGATCCTCTAAAGATTAGATTAAGCAAGCCATGAGCCAAACAACGGCTCAAAGAAATCCCAAAGGGATCTTAATTTACTATATGCACGGAAGTTCCAAGGAAGGGTGTATACTTGGTTTATTACATTTGGTGGGTGCAATTTTATTTGCAAACGTTTTCATAAGACGGACACAAAACTTACTCCTTAAGAACTCAGGGGGTTTTCATCAAGAGTACATTAACCAACTAACCAAGTTAAAACATGTACAAATCTACTTAAGCTTTCTTCTTGGAATCACCCAAGTGACACAGCTCCAATAACCGGGAGCACGGCGTATTCGAATACCATTTATTTGACTCTGCAGAGTTTGCTCAGCTTTACCCACATGATTCCTCAACTCCCGCTAAAGAGTTAAGAAAGCCAGGTCGTTTCTCTGCTCAACTCTTTATATAGGCTCTACCAGAGAATTCACTCAGTGCAGCTCACACCCACCCACCCACACACACACACACACACAAGAGAGGACAACGTCCGCTCGAGTGAATTCCACCGTTGTTAGGCTTCGCAAAGACGGCCACCTAACCTTATCGCTACCCTCCTGTAGAGTTTCAATCGAGTTGAGCGACTAATCGACAAGTGTTGACAAGTCAACTCCTGTGGTTGGCGATCACTGTGACATTTGTTGGCGTAAGGGTTTGGTCCTTATATTTTCACATGGCCCGCAACCTCGCGGTCCGCGACCCAAACTAAGGTAAGCGGTGGGCGTGAGCCGTCATGCGGTTTCCCACTCACCTCACCCTACTCCAACCCTAGGACAAGAGGTGGGCAAAGACCGCCCGCGGCTCTCCCCAACCCTTACCCTACCTTGTGCATGCCGGCACTCTCCGCTCTAAGATACGGTGTCCCATACCACCCTACCTTAGAGTCGGGTTTTCAATTCTAAAATTGGTCGCAACCACAACCTTATTAGTGTAACATTTTGCATGATAGTAATAGCCTACGATTCTCTAGAATATCAGATAATTATTTCTAGGGTTTCAAAGGCATGGCTACAATTTAATCATGGCATTTAACGGTGGTAGGACTAACTATATCACATGTCATTCTAAACATTTTATTTTTATTTTCGAACTAACATTTCAAAACTAGCTCAATGCAAATAACATATTAACATATTTAAACATTATGGGATACAACATGATCAAAGGATTTGGGACTTGCCGTCTATCAGGACGATCTCAAGAAGCTCGAGCGTCGAAGCACTGGATCCCGAGTGCGCTCCTGAATCTCGGGATCTCCGACACTAGCGCAAACACGTAAAATAAAATTAAATCCAGCTTGCAACTAATCAAGCGAGGAAAAATAATCTAATTAAAAGGAATAAAATGCATAAACACTCCAAATGGAATTTTAGGAATTTTTCTAGGATAAATCTGTGGAAATGGAGTTCACCACTGGGTCAGGAATAATATTTGGAGCAAAGTGGTGAAATTTGGGAATTTTGGGATTTTCTGTGGTTTTCTAGGATTTATTTGAGTTTTTAGGATTTTAGAAATTAACAAATTGCTGGAAAATCGAGTGAAGCAGTGCTAGGCGGCCCAAAGCCACTGTGTGACCAAAGACCTTTGTGCAGCCGCGCCAACGGCCGAGCAGCGCGGCGCGGCCGCAGCGGCAGCGACGCAGCCATAGCGCAGCAGCGCGAGGCGGAGAGCGCAGGCGGGAGGCGGCCACGCGCGCGCGCGCCCACGCCGTCTAGATGCGCGACGCGTGGAGCTGGCGGACGGGGAAGATCTAGCGAAACGGGCGGATGGGATGCGGTGGCGGGAAGATCGGACGACTGAGATTCAAGGGAGCGGGTGAAACGGTACGGGGAGATCCGACGGTCGACGTTAGAAGGTGGAGGTTGAATCGGTCGGCGGAGAAGAGGCCACGTCGTCGTCGTCTTCCTCCGGCCGCGGCGATGACGCGCGGCAGATCACGGTGGCGGCGGCGGCCGGGCGCTGGAGGGCTCGTCGGCGATCACCGAGGGTGCCGCGGGTAGAGGGACGGCGGGGAACCCATTTCGGGTGGTTAGCATTTGCGGAGACCAAAGGGGAGAGGGAGGGAGAAGGGGTGGTTCGGGATCTCGCGGTGGAGGGTCACCGGCGGCGAGAGGGCCAATCGGCGGGCTTACACCATCTACGGGGTTGGGAGCTCACGTTGGTGGTGGCGGTGGCTCGGGGCCTCCGGAGTGAGCCGGCCACGGAGAGGTGGGTGCGGCGGCCGAGGTCGACGGTGTGAGCTCCTCGAAGGTCCTCCGTCGAGGAAGAGCATGGGAGGGTCGGTGGTGAGGAAGCTCGGGAGCAAAGGTGGAGAATGAGGAGGAGTAGGAGATTGACTCGGGGTCGTCGCGCAGGGGAGGCGGTGGCGGAGCTACTGGCGCGGGAGCTCAATCGGACGCTTCGGGGAGGGCTCTGGAGGATGGGGAGGAATGGTAGTGTTTGGGAGCTCGGAAAGCAAAGGAAGAAATGGCGGGGAGGAGCTTTATACCGCGCGGAGGGGGGTTTCTCTGGAGAAGCTTGTGGCGGGGCTCGGCCAGAGGAAGTGACGGTCATCAGGCGTTTAATCCCGCTGATGGAGGCGGGTGACGCGAGGCGCGAGTGGCGAGGGCGGCGACGAGCGATTAGGCTGCTGGCCGGCGAAGTGCGTCATGCAGAGAGAGAAGCGGCGTCGCCAGCGGGGCGGCGGCGGGTGGCGTGAGCGAGGTGGCCACGCGCGCCGGACAGAAGCGGTCGGGACGGCGGAGGCGGTCCGAGGTCGGCGCAGCGGCGCGGCGCGGCGGCGCGGCGAAGCGCAGCAGCGCTAGCGCAGCGTGTGCGCGTGGAGAAGCGGGAGTTGGCGCGCGCCAACGGGAAAGAGAACGAGGAGGCGCTGCGAGGAGAGGCGGCGGGGAGTGGCGCCATCGGCTGGCGCGCGCGCGCGCGCGGAGAGAGGAGGCGGAAGAGAGGCGAGACGCCAACGGAGGGAGAAAGCGGAAAGGCCGAAAAGGGAAGGCGCATTCCGGCGGAACTTTCCCGAAAAGGAAAGTTTCCAAAATTCACTCAGAAATGCAGCAAAAATCGCAGAAAATTATTTTGAATTTTTCCAGGGCTTTTCAATAAATATTTATGTAAATAAATTATTTTAAAAAGATTGTTCTGATAAATCGCGTCGGAACGACAACGAGAAAACCATATCCCACGTCGTCGCTATGCCTGCTCGGAGAAGATTGCGCTGTCACCATCCCCGCTGCTGCCTCCATATCGATCTCGAGGAAGCTGCTCGCGCCACCGCCGGATCTAGGCGGAGGAAGCCAGATCCTAGGCTGCCGCCATCGCCGGATCGAGCTCGACGTAGCCGCGCATGCCTTAAAACTCGTCTCACGGGAGCCATCTGTCGGGGCTTGGAGGCATGCAGCAGGGATACGGACGGTTGGTGCCGATGAATCAAGCGACATGGCGGCCAGATTCGCATGAAGACGGGGAGGAGAGATTGGGATTGGTGGACTGTGGAGAGCTGAGTAGTTGTGAGGTTTCCTTTTCTTTTTAATTTAATTTGCGGTGGGACCCGTTAGGCCATATTTGGGAGCCCGTAAGGAGTGTTGTCATCCAACAGGGCCGTAGAACGTTATGGCCGTCCAAGCAAAATATCTTATTACACAGTACTATAGTAATAATAGAATAATCCATAAAATCTTATTTCTAGTAGGCTGGGCCGAGGTCCAGCCCACGGCTGGCTACGCCCTTGAACACAACCGTAGCAACCTCATGATATTGGAATCAAGGTTACAGATAAACACAGCATGTGTCTAAAGCACAGACAACTAATCCAAACAGATCAAAATAAACGATCAAGAGAACAGGATGGACAGAAAATACATGCAGTAAATCAATTCTGAAATGAGAAACATCTCAACAAGCATGTTCAAGTGTGTAACAATGACAGACTGAGCGGTTGGCACTTGGTTGGCCTGAAATGGAGATAACAAAGAAGAATAGAACACAAGCAATCGCTAAGGACCAGCTATTCAACCTGAGATTTTTATGTGACCGGTCTCTCCCCTGATGACTGGTCTCGCTCATTATAATTAATGCCATCTAAACTAGAATCCATGGATTCCATGCCTAATCACCAAGATTTACCATATATAAACCAGATTTACATGTACATTAGACTAATCCAAAAACCAACTAGTACAACACACGAATCAAATACAGCAAAGACTTAACATTGAACAGAGCCTAAACAACAAACAACCATACAGTAAGAAATAGACACGCAGGCACAAATCTTAACAAAGGCAGAAGAACCACATAGGAGGTTCACGAATCATACGCAGCAGATGCGAGTGATCAGACCAAACGGAAACGAAGCTAAATCCATTTCGGGCACAAGCAGGTAGGGTTTAGCGCATGCCACGAACATATAATAAAGTCATCACGTATTTCTCATCAGTTCCGTGCTAATCTGACGATCCGAGCGAAACCACACATGGCCACATTCCCCGCGTGAACAGGACAGGACTACGAGATAGAACCCTAGCTACTACCCAGGCATACGAACTAGCGGGGGTACGAGAAAGCAAAGTAGGCATCTCCCCAGCGATCAGACGAACAAGCTAGAGCGCCAGCTGAGCTGTAACCGGTTGCGTCGGGGATGGTTTGGTCGGGCCTTCGTCTGCGAGTGCCACGAAATGTATGTAGCAAAGCCAGCCCGATCAGCAGCGCTAGTTCGAGAAGCATTGGGGGGTATTGCCGGCCGTATTGGTTAGAGAGCGAGCGCGCGCCTTGTGACGATGCGACGCATTGGAAAAACGAGCCCGTTTGGGAGCCGGCGGTCGTGGCATGTTTCGGCGGTTCCAGGTATGCTGGCCCAAGGCCCACCGTACGCGCACAAAGGAAGGTTGCTTGTGATGGGCCGAAATGCTCAGATGATAGACGAGAGCGCTTTTCGTATCTTGCGCGAACGAATGAAATATTGATAAACGTTTTAAAAACGCCATGCTAACAAACCGTTTTAAAAAAGGCAAGAAATATATCATTTATTTATTTGAAGAAAACTATAAACCAAAAAAAAAAGCTCCTTACCTTTTCTTTGTGTAGAAGCACTGCTCACCTAAGCCGAGTAACAGGACGGTTGCACTGTTCGTGCATCGGTGCATGGCGCACCATGCTAGCTGCATGGATTAAAGAAAACAGTTACTCTACATCATACGCCACATGGCAATTAGCATATATACGGTGCCACAGGCTGTTGGAAAGGTGCTTTCCACAACTACCAGGCCAGGCACTAGCAACTCGACGGCGGTCTCAGCCGGGCTAGGATCAGCTGGCCTGGCCTGCGGCTGCTCGGCGCCACCGCCGGCAGGTTGGGCTTGGAACGGAGCCCATCATTTCATTTCGCCGGGTCTGGCTTTCTCCTGCTGCGCCGCTGAAGAAACTGCACTGTCGTTCGTACGTACTAACGCCGACCGACCTTTCCTTCCCTGCGTGGATGTTGACCTAGACCGCATCTGCACCTGCCTGATGAGAGATTCAGAATGGCAGGGCATTATTTCCGTGAAAGCGCCAGGTAGCTGGGTGAGTCTCGCCTCGGCCGCACGGCATGCGGTTGCTTCGGTTCCTCTACGTCGTGATAGTCAATCCATGCGTTAAATCGTTCACGCGCTGTTAGGCCACGGGCCAGGCGTGAGATGGAGACGTTCTGGAAGTGAAGTCGACTGAATACTGTTTTCTTTGACGGGCGTCCCGTCGGTGGTCGGGATGGATTTCGGGAGCTTGTACTTTTTCTCCGACAAATAAATAGAAAACCATTTTTACTGTATTTTGGAGTTGTCTATTAAGATAATTTTTTTAAAGTAGCTTATGATTTATCAGTATTCGATTCATTTACACAAATACACGTTAGGACAAAAAGCTATAAACTTCAGCTAAAAAGAACGCACCCTGATCACCTGATTGAGTCGTCTCTATTCGTATTGGGTTTTGTTTCTAACTTTTGCTTAGAGAAGTCAGAAATTAATATGAACACATGCCTTCTCGAAGTGACTTCTCTACTTTACTCGCTCCGAGGATAAGTCAGTGGATCATGAACGCATCATGTACCCTATTTTTCTCGCTCCTATCTCTCACACGTATCTCTCTATCACTTTTTTTGCACCACTCGCACATTCCTTTTAAAAACTATTTCTTTCAGCGGCTACTATTTATTTTCAGCTAAAAGTTAGTAGGCACAATTAAAAGCAATCAACAAAGAGAAAATTGATACTTTGCCATCCTATTCGGTGGGCTTCGACAAAATGCCACTCCTTAGAATGACCACTATAAAATGACACTTTTAACATTGACATTTTGATTATTTGCCATTTTGAGGGTTTTTAGGATTCTTAATTATTTTTTAATCATTTTCAGATTATTTATCATGGGAAAAGACACATTTGCCCAGTGGAGGGAGGTGGTGACCTCGCTGCACGGCGCCGTGGCGGCGGACGACGGGCGGTGCTCCAGGATCGGGCGCGACGGCGGCAGCGCCATGGACGCGGCAGTCGCCATGTCGCTCTGCCTCGGCGTCGTCAGCCCCGCTTCCAGCGGGGTCGGCGGAGGAGCCTTCATGCTCGTCAGGCTCGCCAACGGCACCTCCGTCGCGTACGACTCCCGGGAGACCGCGCCCCTGGCCGCCTCCAATTTAAAAGGTGAGTAAACCAAAGCGCCGTTGTGCGCCTTTACTTGCCTCTATCCCGTTTAATCACATGATTTAAGACTGATTAGGGTGTGCCGGTGACCTACGAGTACGCAAATTTACATGGTTTTAGACTCCTACTAAGCAGATTGACTCGAAATACTTTAAGGGTTTTAGAGTTAATCTTTAGAGTCTGCCCCTTCGAACCCAGAACTTTGAGCATTTTCTCATTTTGTCTCTGTCAATGCTGGAGCGGCTCTCAAACTTCCATACCAAGATATTTCCAGCCCAAAGGTAAATGTGTCTTTTCCTATAGCAAATAATCTGAAAATAATTAAAAAATAATTAAGAATCCAAAAAAACCCTCAAGATGGCAAATAATCAAAGTGTCAATGTTAAAAATGGTATTTTATAGTGATCATTATAGGGAGTTGCATTTTGTCGAAGCCCCACTGAATAGGATGGCAAAGTATCAATTTTCTCATCAACAAAAGCCAATACAAACGCCCCCTATATTACGTGCATGCTACCTACTCTCCTCCACTTCTTGATTTTATAATTAGAGAATTAGCGCACCAATCATCAACAAATTGAATGATATCTCAACTTGGCATATTCTAAATTTCTAATGGACAAGAAATCTGTATTTCCTCGCGTAACAACTAATGACAAGAGGAGATATCTTGTGCTACCCCTCTCTTACGGTGCCACTCTTGTATTATCTATGTACAAAAGTTTTCAAAAAAAAATCCTAAGAAAATGACTATGTAGGGGAGAGCATATTTTATAACAATGTAAAATTTTAATACCAAATTTGATTGCATTTGAGACATATGAAAAAAACAAATTATGCATGAATAGTGATTTATCACGTTCATCACTATTCATTTCCGTTCCTTTTCAATTCATATCTTCTAAATACGATCAAGTTTGATATTGAAATTTTCCAGCTGTAGATTATGTCCTCTAGTACATCTTCTAACTTTCACAGTATTTTTAAAAATATTATATATAGATAACACAAAGATAGCACCGTAAGAGATAAATAGCGCTGGATATGTCCTCTTAATGACATCACTTGAGCCGTCACATACCTGGGCACATCCTGATAATTTGATAGTTTCTAAAACCGTTAAAATGTTAATAAGGTCGTACTTTGGATCATGTTTGTTATACAGAAATTGGGGCTCTCCTTTTTTTTTTCAGGGCACATTTTGTTGACAAATCACGCACACATTGCTAAGGATACCCAGTACACAGTCGCAACAGGATTTCTTCAACAAATGATTTCTTCATATTGAAACAAATGATTTCTTCATATTGAAGTATACTCAACACTATTGGCTAGGGATAGATAATATAAAAACCGGGAGAATATAGACCGTTCTCGTCAACATACAGCATGAATCGTTATTTTCTATAAAAGAAAACCACATTAATTAATTACCAAGAAGATTACTAGGCGTATATATGTCAACAAGATCCTTTTGGAAGACAAGAAAGGTGGCAGAATAGCATTTTACTTCCACGTGCAAGCACGTGATAGTCACTCTAAAAAAAATTGACCATTATTCAGGAGTCGAGACAGCTTTGTTCGCGATATATGTACACATCCAAACTGTGACAACCCATTTTTGATGCCGTCTAATGGGGTCGTCTAATTTTCTCATAACTATTCAGAAATTTTAGTTGTATAGTGAAAAAGATTGTATATTAATTATGTTCAAACTTTGATTATTAAGCTTTACATTATTACATTATTAAGGACGCCCAAGACCAAAGTTTATGATACAAAAACAAAAGATCTTTCTAATCCATAGGCACGCTTGAGCGTAGAGACATAGAACCAGTAGTTGTCATCCTCTAAGAAATCATCGAAATCTCTCTCAAAGGTTTCTGGGTATCCTCCCAAGCTCTTTCTGATATGATTAAGCAAGAGTTCCCTAAGCGACCTTCCTAGCTAGCTTTTGGGTTAAATCATGAGCATAAACGTCCCATCTAGTAGCTGCCCACCATGTCGCCTCAACCCTTAGCTTCACTTTTAAAGTTTATCAATGCGGAGCTGAACAATCCTTATTAGTATAAGTAAATCATTTTAGTTGTCCAATCTAATTACTAGCTATCTATATGGTGATTAAATACTATTATAGGCTATACTAAAGTTGTCAAGGTGAATATGACTAGACTTGTATATGTGCACCACTAGCTTGCTATACATCAGTAAGTCTCTCCAGTTCCGGTTCCACGGGACTACGCCTCACTTGGACCGACCAAATCACGTGGTGCAAACTCGTCGTTCGAACTTCTCTTTAATATTTTCCACCTTTCTCGTACCATACTTGAGTTCACTATCTCACATCGGCATCCTCGATCGTTCTGGGTCTCGGCTCCTTCATAAGCGTAGCCTTGATCCTCATCGTTGACCATGGTTAACTCCAAACGACCATGTATATCCAAGGCAAAGAAATCATTTCTGGGTACAAGTTCTTCACAACTTGACCCATATTAGCAACAGCATGCCTCATGCAACCTATAACACTGGCCTAAGTCACCAAATCATTCTATGACTCAAATTTTCCGAAATCATCAATTTCTGCAACATGTCTAGAAAAATCTGTAAAATTCAAAATTTTATTTCTCCAAAATGACAATGGTTCACTGTATCACAATAAAACCATAGATCTTCTTTCATGGTCCTTCATAATTAAAGAGATAAGCTGACTTGTTAATAACACAAAGACAAATTCAACAAGTTGTCTACTTGTCTTTAGCCCAGCACTCCAGCAGCCGAAGCCTTCTACTGCATCCTCCAAACGGGGCAACCCATAGGTTCAGCATTATTCTGACATTATAGAGGGTCAGGTCGACCCATGACCCTATATTTTCCTCATGGACCATGGGGCCAGGTCATGGGCCAACCCGGACCGCCCCCTTTGCATCCTTGTTCTAAACCCACCTTCTGTCCCTTCCTATTCGGCTATTCCCCCCCCTCTCTTGCACCTCCAGAAACTAAAGTCAATAATAAACAAGTGTTAGCTCAGTGGTGGGTTCAGGTATTTCGAATCCACCAATCCTAAGTTCGATCCCTGAATCGAATGAAGGATTTTTGACTTATCCCCTTGGGTTAGATCCTAAGAACAGAGAGTACATGCATACATATATGTATTCAGTGATCAAAATATATGCTACGCTCTATAAAATTTAGACCTTCACTCTACTTAGATGAGTGCCAGTAAATACACCGATGTATGTAAGTATATATGTGTAGAGTTTGTGGGTAAGTGGGTGTGTGCATCTAACACTTTACTCTCGAAAAGAAACTAAAGTCGAGTACCCCACACCCAACTCACCACCGACCCAGAGCAACCCAACACAAAAGCCAAGGAGACAAATCACAAGCTCCGGGCCGGCGCGCCGGTCTCCTCCTATGCTCGACGGCGTCGGCCGCCGCCGGCGATGCCCAGCCCGCTGAAGGACCGCCCCTCCAGCCGCCTCGACCGCCTTCTCGCCGCGCTCCGCCCCGCCCGCGCCGGGCCCCTGCCCGTCCAGACCGGCTTCCCCACCTCCCTCGCCGACCTCGTCGTCAAGAACCATGGCCGCCTCAAGAAGCCCTCCTCGTATGCGTCCGCCTCCTCCAAGCGCAAGAAGCGCGGCGTCTCCCCTCCGCCTTCCTCTCCACCTCCGCCTCCGCCTCCGGCGGCCGCCGTCTCGCCGTCAGCCCATCCAAAACCCGACCTCTCGCCGGTTGAGGCCGTCCGCCACACCAAAGGCGCCGTCTCCGGCCTTGGCTTGGTGTTCTTCGCGCTCGGCGGCGTGGTGTCCCTCGCCCTCCTGGTGATCTGGAGCAAGAAGGTGGTTGCGGCCGTCACCGTCGCCTCCTTCTCGCTCTTCTTGCTCGAATCCGTCAGGTCCTCCTCGCTTCCCCGGCGGACGGGGCCGCGGCGGCGGCCAGCGGTGACCAAGAAGCTGGATTTGGAGGGCCGCGGCTACGTCTCGCCGATCCGCGAGGTGGAAGCGGAGGCAGAGCCGACGAGGCCGAGCTGCTCTGATTCCGACAGGGGAAGCGAGGTCTCCATCCTTGCCATTGAAGAGAGGAGCGAGATAGGCGACGATTCAAGCAACCCGAAGGCAAAGACGAAGAAGAGGTCTTGGAAGAAGCTGATTGCCAACAAGTTGCACAAAGGCAGGAAATGTGAAGAGGCGGATTCGTCAGGTTCTTTCCGCAGCGAGAGCAACCAAGCGGACGCCATGGTTGGCGGCAATGCCAAGGCGACAGATTCCTCAGATTCTCGCCGTGGCAAACGCAAACAAGCGGATGCCGAGGCAGATGCCATTGCCAAATCGTCGGATTCTTCGGGCTCTCGCCACGGCAAGGGCAACGAAATGGAGTCCGAGGTGGACAACAATGCCAGGCCGATAGAAATTGATGCGTCGCCGGATCTCACCGAGGCGGACGAAGGAGGTGGAAGCCGGTTTCCTGTCGTAGTTGTCGCTGCCGTCGTCCTTATTGGCCTAGTCGCCGGGAAGCTCCCGGCCGTCGTCTTGACCGTGGTTTGCTCCGCGTTCGTTAGCTCAGTTCAGAGATTGCCGGGCGACGGTGGCGACGTGCAGGGGAGTTGATTGGACCCTTCCATGTTGTACGAGCCTCCCAAGATTGTTATTAATTAGTGGTAAAAAAGAGAGAGAAATGATATACATATTTGGTCCTGTTCTGTTCATGCTTGCATTCCTTCTTGAATTGCAATGTTAACTTACTAAACTCTCTCGCGCCTTTCTCGATTTGCTCCTAAAAAATTGTAGTACAACTTCCCTGCAGTCTGTTCTGGCTGATCTCATCTGATGCAGTGGTATATCATCTTTTATAATATATTTTTATTCTAAATTATAGTAATATATTTATAATTTTTTATTTTATATTAACAACTTTCTATTGCTCTATCATTAAATGGGTTAAATTAGTCGTTCAACGGATGTACGCGAAATAGCTAAACCATCTATCGGTTAAACGACTAGTTCCGTCGACGATCAGTTCTGTCATCATTTGAATGGTTGTGGAAGGGAGGGACGCGGAACCTCTTGTCTTTTACGAAGGAAAGACCGACATGATGTGAAAGTGATACTATATGGAGTATGCCTTTAAGTCTTTTAGGGCCGTCTAATCGAAAAGGCCAATACAGGAGAGTGCTCCCAACGCTCTCAATGATCGTGTTTCAGTTCTGAGAGAAACGATCGGTATTGTAGTACAGCGCATTCACTTCAACACGGCGATGGCAGTTTGAAGTTTGAACTCGTTGTTACGGACTAGAGGCTTGGAGACGGAGACATTTGGAAGACGCGGAGTCAAGGACTAATTTTGTGTGAATTAAATCAGCTTACGCCGGTAGGGGGTACTTGCGGTGCCGCGATCAACATGGCTGCCCAACAGTGCTCATGGTTTATTTGTCATTATTCATAAGTTTCATCTTTTTCTGAATTTTTGGCTTTTTGTTGAGCTTTTTTGCCGGTTCTTTTTTCTCGTATTTGTTTGTATTATACGTAATGGGCTAACATATTTTTTTATTTTTAAATTTTTTTAAATTTAATTATGCTAAATAAGTCTCTGTCAACTACAATACTTTTTTCAACCAGCTACAGTATTTTCATCCATAAGACACTAGCTTTTCAGCCGAACCGATCACCCCCTAAATCAGCCATGCGTTTTCTTTATGTTCGCAGGCGGGGGCCATGAATTGATAGGTTAGCGTCTTAAATTGTGGTAGTTGTAAATTTCTTGCGAGACAAAGGTTTGACATCTTCTTTTCGGTGTTTCTTGGACTACGCGTAATCCACGAAGTTAAGCCGGTGATCGAGTTGGAAAAGTATGTCATATCGGCAGTTCGGCGTCAGCTAAGTACTCCTAAACTGGTCTTGTAGTAATTGCCGACGCATGTACTTACAAATTTCTTTGGTTCTATTCGGAACTTACAGCAATTTTATTTTGGCTTCCTTCTTTTTCACTTATAATTTATAAATTATACCACAGTAATTAAATTTTAAATGATACATTTTTTAAGACAGAGTCAACATGAAGATTATAGTAAAAAGTGTACTAAATTCAGCTGTACCAGCCAAAATCGTGTACGACTATTTTTTTGTACTGCCTTTCGCAAACAGACATAATTCAAAAGTGTCCATCATCATCTATCAAATTTAGAACATTAACAATTACTCCAGATAACAATATTCTTTCTCCAAACATTACATATGTCTGGACGTCGTCCGTAACACACTATGCTAAAGTCGGCCGCTTAGACCCCACCTAGTCCCCGCCTAGACAGCCTAGGCGCTAGACCCTTGCTTACATAGGCGGAGGGAGGGGGGCCTGGCACCCCCTAATGCTCTACTAGTCCCTCTATTAGATACTTAATATATGTATTCAATAGGTATTTAGCCCCTCCTAATCCAGCCCAAGCAATCAAGTATTGACTATATTTGAGGCCCAGTTGGCTAGTACGTACAACCCATTTAGATTTAGCCCTTTCCTGTCTGTTCGGCTGCTTCAGGTCTCACGAAGGGAATGCCAAGCGTCGTTGTGCCCTGCTCGTCTCGCTGACTCGCTCGTCTGTTCGTCTTCTTCGACTTTTGGCTTCGCCCTCCGTGGCTCCACGCCTCTGCTCTATCCACTCGCCGGAGCGGCGGGACAGAGATTGCCGGACGGTGGGCGCGACTCTGGCGTGTCGCGCGAGCAGCGCCGCCGCCGCGGCCGACCTACCGATTGTCGTCTATTGATTATTAATCGATCGATTATCGGCACTCGCATCGCACGGGAGGTAAGGTGCTACTCCTTGTCATCTTATCTAATCAATAATCCTTATCTAAATTTCCAGTATCAACTGCAACCACCGAAAGATGCTTTTAAGCTATGAAACTTGCAAAGACACGTCTTAGATGTACAATGGGAGATGGATTTCTGCGAGATTGTTTGGTAATTTATATTGAGAAGGAATTGGCTGCATCAATTAGTACTGATTATATTATTAAAGCTTATGATCTTGCTTCTAGTCGTAGAGCTAAATTTAAGCTGATAGATATGTAATTTTGTTTTGGTTAAGACTTGTGAAACATGCTACTATTATATGTGACTAAAACCAGCTGGCATGGCTATCAGTTCTACTTTGCTTTGTTCATTGCCCCCTATACTCAAATCCTGGCTCCGCCCCTGCTTGCTTACCGCCTGCCTAGCGTCTACTTGAACACTGCTATTTATAGTCCAAACCATCTATGGTAGTTTTGGTATTTATCTACATTGTAATCCTTTAGGTTTCGTAAAACTAGTTACCTTGGCGTTGACCCTACGTGCTGCCATGTCAGCCTATGTTCCAACGTGGAAACGGCACTGCCAAATCAGCAAAAGAGGTTAGCACCGAAGAAGTCGTGGCGGCTGTGATAGAATTCATTTATGCACTGACTCATTTCTTTGACGACACGTTTTGCTGATTTGGTGTTCCCGTCTTTCCATAGAAACTGTTACAAACAAAAAGCAACAGGTGCCCAATGTACAGACACTTCTTCATGTACAGATGTCTTCCCAATGAACAGACACCTTCTATTCTACCCCTCCATCATCTATATATATGTATCACAATGTACAGAGACTAATGGAATGAAAGCAACAGTTCTTTTGCAATCACTTGTTCCCTCTTGCAATACGTTATCAGCACCTTTCTCTCCAAATCGAGCGAGACAAAAAGGAGGCACTGCCGTCGTCGGGGCTGCCCCATGGGGTGCCGACGCCATGGCTTCCGCGCCCGCACGGCCCGGCGTGGCGGCGTGACACTGCCGCGCGGCCGGCGTGGCGTGGCGGCTGGCGCGGCGCGCCGCGCGGCGCGGCGCCGGCAGCGTCGGCCGGCGGCGACGCGGCGCTCGAAGCCGGCGCAACCCCCCTGCGCGTCCTCCGCCGATGCAGACGGCGTGGCGCGCGCGGCCGTCCGCAGCGGCCGGCGACTTCATGCTCGGCGGCGGCGGCAGATGGCCGCGGCGTGCGGCGGCGAGGCGCCGAGCCGACGGCGCCACATGCGCGCGCGGTTCGGTGGCGCCGTGGCGTGGCAGCGCGGCGCGTCCGGCCGGCCGGGCCGGGCGCCAGGCCGACGGCGGCGCAACTGCGTGCCGCAGCGCGCTCGAGGCGTCTGGCGCGGCAGCGCGCCCATGGCCGGCGGCGGCGGCGCCCAGCGCGCGGCGGTGGAGGGCCCGCGCAGGTGGATCAAGGCGCGGCGGTGGAAGCGGCCGGCCGGCGGCGACTTGCTTGCGGGCGCGCGCCCCAAGGCGGCGGCGGCGGCCTCCATGGATGGTGGCTGGAGGCTTGGTTTTGGGGAAACCCTAAAATCCCTCCTTTTTATTTGGCTGCCCCTAAATGGGCTTTGGCCCATTAACCCCCCACCTCCCTTATGGGCCAAAAGGCCGATCGGGCTGCAGCCCAGGTTGTCGGAAATTTGCAATTTCCCCCCCAAATTTCATGGCAAACGCAGCATGTTATTTTTCAATAAATTTCTATTGTATATATTTGCAATATCGTCCTTATGCTTATTTATAATTGTACTCGATAATCTGTATTTTTATAAATTAGCATTTCAGTCCCTACAAGATCTGAAAATTATGTAATTGTTGAAATAAATGTGCATGCACATTTCTATAACTTTTACATATTTAGGATTATTTTATTGCAATTTATTTACCATATGAATTGCGACCATATTTAAATTTGCTATCTTTCGCAAATTTAAAATTTAAAATTCCCATTTAATAAGTACCATTGTACTTAATAATTTGGAATTTTTTGCAAAATATTATACCTACCATAAATATCATAAAATCACAATTTATGGCACTTTGCTTGTACGCTATGCCATACAATAAATTGGTGTTCACCACCAATATTGTGATTACACGTTATTATAAATATAACCTCATGTTATATTTAATTTGGGTATATATTCATTCGGATTACAATACTCATATTGTTTTCCACATATTTTGCATTTTATTACAACATTACCATACACATTAATTTACCTCATGTAAATTAATTCTTTATGGCATACATCAATTATTGCAATCTATCTTATGCAATTTAAATATTACGTTTACTAGCTTACCATACAAGCACTTAATATTTTTTTTATGCAAATGCTTTAGGTTGATTTTCTCTCGTTTTGGAATAACACAAAGTTTCTTAACTTTGATATTGGCCATACACAAGGTAGTACTATAGTACTGCTGCGGGATTTATTCCTCAACGTGTGTACCCAATATCAAGTTTTGAAATAATTTGGTCTACACTTTTGGGTGACTGCCTTTATTTATTTTCAAATTGGCCATACACAAGGTAGTATCATAATACTACTGTGGAATTTTCATTCTCAACGTGCGTACCCAATTTGATTATAAATTATTCAAGGTCTACACCTAAGTGATTACCATGGTTCTTTTTCACATTGGCCATACACAAGGTAGTACCATAGTACTACTGTGGGATTATCATCCTCAAAGTGCGTACCCAATGTTGAAAAATGAATTAAATAACGTTAACACCATTGGTGATTAACTATGTTCCACAATAGGAGAATGTCCCTTTATGTATTTCAAGTTTACCTTGATTTCTTGCATTTCGCATTGCTTATTTAAACATTGCCAAAGATTTTAACAAATCTGTGGTCCTACATATGTAGGCACAATGGCTGCTAAATAGTTTGAGGCTCTCGCTCTTGACGGCCACAACTTCCCCACATGGGCGATTGATCTCAAAGTGAGTCTATCGTTGCGCGGAATGTACCAGGCAATTGCAGCCCCCCAAGAGGGTATAGCTCCTTTGGCTGAGCCTCTCAAGTACAATGCCTTATTTATCATAAGGAACCACATCCATCTTGATCTCAAGGCTGAGTATCTGATGGAAGAAGACCCACGCGCTCTGTGGCTTGCTCTTCAAACACGGTATGAGCAATGACAGTCATCCCTAGGAGGTGTCAATGAGTGGAACCACCTCCGCATACAGATTTTAAATCTGTGGGAGAGTTCAACCATGCTGTTCATATCGAACATATTTGGTATTGAAAATGAACATATCGAACTATAAGAATTTCATTAAATTCTTCTTTGTGTATATAGATTTTTGGAGTCAATCCAATAGAGGAGGAATTATGCCTTGTGGATAGTGGTACCACAAACTCTATACTTAGGGACACAAAATATTTTCTAACTCTTACTAGGAGGAAAGGAAATGTTTTAACCATCGCTAGACGCGATGCAACGATAGTAGGCTCTGTCGCGCCTCTATCACTCTCCTATGGGTACACAATTGGAAATTGAGGATGCACTCTTGTATCCCGATTCAACACGTACCCTACTTCGTTATAGAGATATCCGTCAGAATGGTTTTCATGTTGAAACCCGAAATGACAACAAAGAGGAATATCTCCTCTTAACCAAACACAACGGATATGGCAAACAAGTACTAGAAACAATTCCATCTTCAAACTCGGATTGTACTATACATACATCAAACCCGTTCAACATATTGCGTACAGTAATTTTCCAAAACACTAACACATTCCAAACATGGCATGATCGCCTTGGCCATCGGGCATTGGAATGATGGGAAAATTATTAGCAATTCAATTGGTCATACATACCTCAAAACAAAATTTCGGAATCCTCAGATTTTGTGTGTACTTCATGTGCCACGGAAAATTGATTTTAAGACCCTCTTATCTTAAAATCGAGTGAACCACTTAAATTCCTTGAACGCATTCAAGGAAATATATGTGGTCCTATACAACCATTGTGTGGACCGTTCGGGTATTTCATGGTTCTCATTGGCGCATCTACTAGATGGTCACATGTGTGTCTTTATCCACACGCAACCATGCATTTGCTTGGTCAAATTATCAATTACGAGCATATTATCACGAATATCGAATTCAATCAATTCGATTGGGCGATCTTGCTGAATTTACATCCCATGCCTTCAATGACGATTGTCTGGCTCTTGGGATACAAGTTCAACACTCTGTTCCATATGTCCATACACAAAATGGTTTAGCAGCATCTCTTATCAAGAGAATCAAGCTCATTGCAAGACCATTACTACATAATTGCAACTTACCAACATCATGTTGGGGTCATGCAGTTTTACACACTTGACTTAATCCAATTGCGTCCAACTGCTTATCATAGCACTTCCCCGCTACAATTACTACGTGGAAATCCATCAGATATTTCCCATCTGCGAAAGTTCGGTTGCGCTACATACGTACCGATCTCACCACCGCAGCGTACCTCAATGGGACCTCACAGAAACTTGGGATCTATGTTGGGTATATATCTCGTCAATCATAAAATACCTCGAGCCCCTAACGGGGACTTGTTTCTGACACAGTACGCCGATTGCATATTCAATGAGGAACATTTCCGGCATTAGGGAGACAACAAGTACCAAACTGAATGCCGGAAATTAATTGGAATGTTCAAGGCATTCCTACCTCGGACCACGTGCAGAGATGGACTTCAAGTTCAAAAACTCATTCATTTGCAAAACATTGCAAATAACTCGCGAATGCATTTACGATTATAAGGGTGTCACAAAATCCTATAATTACGCCAAATATGTACTGAAAGAGTGGAGGTACCGCAAAATACCACTCAACTCCCAATTCAAAATAAGAGGAGAAATGCGGCACAAATGGCGGATCTGACTTTTAACAAGCGACAAAGGAAACAAAAGAATGTAAATGCAGATCAACCTCATGTTGATAGACACCAAAGGATCCTTAAACCCGGATCAACGGTGCACTCAATTCACGATCACGGGACATCGGAATACCCGACTCAAATGTTTTGGGAAATAACATTGAGTCACGAGGTCCAAGAAATTTCCACTAACTATATCGATTACGGAGAATCATACGATCGTAAGACTACAATTGTCGACATTTATTTCTCACAACAATTGCAAACAACCTTCAAAATGATCAGATCCCAAGACCATGGCGAGTGCAAATCGCGCTCGGATGGACTCAATGAAAGGATGCAATTCAAGAGGAGTTAGCCTCGCTCAAGAAAGAAATGTATTCACCAATGTGATACATACACCTCCCAAAGTATTCCTGTCGGTTTCAAATGGGTTTTCGTCATAAGCGGAATGAAAACAATGAGGTGGTGAGATACAAAGCAAGGCTTGTAGCACAAGGGTTCACGCAGAGACCGGCATTGATTTCAATGAAACTTATTCTCCGATAATGAGTGGAATAACATTCGATACTTAATCTCATTGGCGGTACAAAATCATCTATCTTTTGGTTGATGGATGTAGTGACCGCATATCTTTATGGGTCACTTGATTCGGACATATATATGAAATTTTCGATGGAATTTCAATTCGAATCAAGCGCAAATCGCAATATGTATTGTGTAAAATTGAACAAGTCTTTATACGGCTTGAAGCGATCGGGTAGAATTTGGTACAACCGACTAAGTGAGTTCCTAACCAAAGGGATACTCCAACAATGATGATTGTCCATGCGTATTCATCAAAGATCCTCAACACACAGGATATAGATGAAGCACGTAATCATCTTATGTGGAATATTGAAATGAAGGATTTGGGTAAAACCAAATTTTGCTTAGGTATACAACTTGAGCACCTTCATACATGCATCATAGTGCATCAATCACCTATGTCGAGAAAATATTGGAGAAATTCAATATGGACAAAGCATATCCATCGAAAACCCCATGGTTGTTCGAACTCTCGTGAGGACAAAAATCCATTTAGACCCGAGATGACAATGAAGAGCTATTGGGACCCGAGGTTCCATATCTCGAGTGCCATAGGGCGCTAATGTACCTTGCAAATTGCACCGTGGGATATCGCATTTGCGATAAATCTACTTGCTAGATATAGCGTTGCTCCAACCAAAAAACATTGGTTAGGAGTGAAGAATATCCTTAAATATCTTCAAGGCACTAAAGATCTCGGTCTATTCTTCGAAGAATAAAAATATGGATTTAATAGGATATCACGATCTTGGCTATTTATGAGATCCCCATAATGCCGGATCTCAAGCAGCTTTGTATTTTTACATGGTGGAACGACCATCTCTTGGAAGTCTTCAAAGCAGACACTAGTGGCTACATCCACTAATCATTCGAAATAATTGCATTATATGAAGCATCACGTGAATGTGTAAGGCTTCGCAGAATGATTAACCACATACAACAATCATGTGGTATAGGTGCTATCGCATCACCTACCATTATCTCACGAAGATAATCTTTTGCGTTGTCCAAATGCAAGCGGGTTACATAAAGAGCAATATGTTTTGTGGTATTGCACCTAAATTATTTACCACATGAATTGCAAGAGAGTGGGAAATAAATATTCTGCAAACTAAGTCTTGTGATAATCTCGCGGACTTATTCACCAAGTCATTACCAATTTTCACATTCCAAAAAATGTGTTCATGGAATTGGTATGCGAAGACTACGTGATTTGCAGATATCGGGGAGAAATCTCCCAAGATTTAACCTGTTCAATATAAATATTGTACTCTTTTCCCTTTATGAGTTTTTCCTCTAAGGTTTCTCATTAAGGTTTTTAATGAGGCAATATGACAACGTAATCATAAATATATTATATCTCTATTTTCCCCACGGGGGTTTTAAGGAGATATAATCATATATATGTCATATCAAATTTTCTCCTTAAATTTTCCCATTGGGTTTTAAAGGAGTTTTCATGGCATATCTACTCTATCGGTTCTCCTCATATTTTTCCTATAGAGTTTTGGAGGAGTTTTTCCAAGATGATGAATCAAGATGATCATATAAACATACATTGGTCAAGGGGGAGTGTTACAAACAAAAAGCAACAGGTGCCCAATGTACAGACACTTCTTCATGTACAGATGTCTTCCCAATGAACAGACACCTTCTATTCTACCCCTCCATCATCTATATATATGTATCACAATGTACAGAGACTAATGGAATGAAAGCAACAGTTCTTTTGCAATCACTTGTTCCCTCTTGCAACAGAAACTATTGCAAGAGTAGTTTGAGACAAGTGTTTGAGAGAGGATTACTGTTCATCATATTATTATGAATCTGTACAATCAATATTTATAGATGACAAAAGATGGTATCTAAAGGTGTCTTTTAGGGAAAGACATCTGCACATTGATATAACTGTACATTGGGCAGTTGCTCTATTAACTGGTTTGTAACACTCCCCCTTGACCAATGTATCTTCACATGATCACCTTGATTCATCATCTTAAAATAACTCCTCCAAAACCCTGTAGGGAAAAATATGAGGAAAACTGATAGAGTAGATATGCCATGAAAAACTCCTTTAAAACCCAGTGGAAAAATTTAAGGAGAAAAATGATATGACATATATTTGATTATATCTCCTAAAAACCCCTGTGAGGAAAAGAGAGATATATTTATGATTACGTTGTCATATTGTCTCATTAAAAACCTTGATGAGAAACCTTTAGAGGGAAAACTCATAAAGGGAAAAAGAGTACAATATCTGTATTTGCACGAGTTAAGTCTTTAGGAGATTTCTCCCCCTAACATTTGCAAATCACGTAGTCTTCGCATACCAATTCCATGAACACATTTTTGAAATGTGGAAGTTGGTAATGACTTGGTGAATAAGTCTGCGAGATTATCACAAGACTTAGTTTGCAGAATATTTATTTCCCCACTCTCTTGCAATTCATGTGGGTAAAATAGTTTAGATGCAATATGTTTTGTGATATTGCTCTTTATGTAACCCGTTTGCATTTGAACAACGCATAGCGAGATTATCTTCGTAGATAATGGTAGGTGATGCAATAGCACCTATACCACATGATTGTTGTATGTGGTTAATCATTCGTGAAGCCATACACATTCACGTGATGCTTCATATAATGCAATTATTTCAGAATGATTAGTGGATGTAGCCACTAGAGTCTGTTTTGAAGACTTCTAAGAGATGGCATTCCACGATGTAAAAATACAAAGCCTGTTTGAGATCGGCATTATGGGGATCGATATATAGCCAACATCTCAGATATCCTATTAAATCCATATTTTTATTCTTCTGGATGAATAGACCGAGATCTTTAGTGCCTTGAAGATATCTAAGGATATTCTTCACTCCTACCCAATGTCTTTTGGTTGTAGCAGCGCTATATCTAGCAAATAGATTTACTACAAATGCGATATCTGGGCGGGTGCAATTTGCAATGTACATAAGCGCTCCGATGGCACTGAGATATGGAACCTCGGGTCCCAATAACTCTTCATTGTCATCTCGGGGTCTAAATGGATCTTTGTCCCTGTCGAGAGATCGAACAACCATGGGGGTTTTCGATGGATATGCTTTGTCCATATTGAATTTCTCTAATATTTTGTGGACATAGGCTGATTGATGCACTAGGATGCCTGAATGAAGGTGCTCAAGTTGTATACCTAAGCAAAATTTGGTTTTACCCAAATCCTTCATCTCAAATTCCGTCATAAGATGATTACGTGCTTCATCTATATCTTGTGTGTTGCCAATGATATTGAGATCATCAACATACACAGATATAATACAAAATCCTGTTGAGGATCTTTTGATGAATACGCATGGGCAATCATCATTGTTGGAGTATCCCTTTGGTTAGGAACTCACTTAGTCGGTTGTACCACATTCTACCCGATCGTTTCAAGCCGTATAAAGACTTGTTCAATTTACACAATACATATTGCGATTTATGCTCGATTCGGAATTGAAATTCCATCGAACTTTCATATATATGTCCGAATCAAGTGACCCATAAAGATATGCGATCACTACATCCATCAGCAAAAGATAGATGATTTTTAATCGCCAATGAAATTAAGTATCGGAATGTTATTCCACTCATTCATTGGAGAATAAGTTTCATTGTAATCAATCTTTGGTCTCTGCGTGAACCCTTGTGCTACAAGCCTTGCTTTGTATCTCACCACCTCATTGTTTTCATTCGTGTGTGACGAAACCCATTTGAAACCGACAGGAATACTTTGGGAGGTGTACGTATCACATTGGTGAATACATTTCTTTTCTTGAGCGAGGCTAACTCGCTTGAATTGCATCCTTCCATTGGTTCGATCCGAGCGCTGCTTGCACTCGCCATGGTCTTGGGATCTGGATCATTTTGAAGGTTGTTTGCAATTGTTGTGAGAAATAAATGTCGACAATTGTAGTCTTACGATCGTATGATTCTCGTAATCGATATAGTTAGTGAAAATTTCTTGGACCCCGATGACTCAATATTATTTCCCAAAACATTTGAGTCGGTATTCCGATGTCCCGTGATCGATATTTGAGTGCACCGTTGATCCGGGTTTAAGGATCTTTGGTGTCTATCAACTTGAGGTTGATCTGTATTTACATTCTTTTGTTTCCTTTGTCGCTTGTTAAAAGCTGTATCCGCCATTTATATCGTACTTCTCCCCCTCTTATTTTGAATTGGGAGTTGAGTGGTATTTTGCGTACCTCCACTCTTTCAGTACATTCTCGCGTAATTATAGGATTTTGTGACACCCTTATAATCGATAAATGCATCGCGATTATTTGCAATGTTTTGCAAATGAATGATTTTCTGAACTTGAAATTCGATCTCTGCAGTACGTGGTCCGAGGCAAGAATGCCTTGTACATTCCAATTAATTTCACGGCATTCATTTGGTACTTGTTGTCTCCCTAATGCCGGAAATGTTCTCATTGAATATGCAATCAGCGCATCGATCAGAAAGCAGTCCCTGTTAGGGGCTCCGGTATTTGATGATTGACGAGATTTATACCCAACATAGATCCCAAGTTTCGTGCGATCCATTGAGGTATCTGCGCGTGGTGAGATCGAGACGTATGTAGCGCAACCGAACTTTCGCAGATGGGAAATATCTCGTGGATTTCACGTACTAATTGTAGCGGGGAAGTGCTATGATAAGCAGTTGGACGCAATTGTATTAAGTCAGCAGCGTGTAAAACTGCATGACCCAGCATGACGTTGATAAGTTGCAATTATGTAGTAATGGTCTTGCAATGAGCACGATTCTCTTAATAAGAGATTCGGCTAAACCATTTTTTGTATGGACATATGGAACAGAATGTTGAACTTATATCCCAAGAGCCATACAATCGTCATTGAAGGCATGTGATGAAAATTCAACAGCATTGTCTGTTCGAATTGATTGAATTCGATATTCAGGATAATGTGCTCGTAATTGAAAAATTTGACCAATTAACTTATTAAATGCATGGTTTCGTGTGGATAAAAGACACACATGTGACCATCTAGTATATGCGTCAATGAGAACCATGAAATATCTGAACGGTCCACACAATGGTTGTATAGGACCACATATATCTCCTTGAATGCGTTCAAAGAATTTAAGTGGTTCAGCTCTGATTTTAAGATAAGAGGGTGTTAAAATCAATTTTCCGGTGACACAAGAAGTGCACACAAAATCTGAGGATTTTGGAAATTTTGTTTTGAGATATGTATGACCAATTGAATTGCTAAGAATTTTCCTCATCATTCCAATGCCTGGGTGGCCAAGGCGATCATGCCATGTTTGGAATGTGTTAGTGGTTTGGAAAATTACTTTGTACGCAATATGTTGAACGGGTTTGATGTATGTATAGTACAATCCGGAGTTTAAAGATGAAATTTTTTCTAGTACATGTTTGCCATATCCGTTGTGTTTGGTTAATAGGAGATATTCCCCTTTGTTGTCATTTCGGGTTTCAACATGGAAACCAATCTGACGGATATCTCTATAACTAAGTAGGGTACGCGTTGAATCGGGATGTAAGAGTGCATCCGCAATTTCCAATTGTGTACCCATAGGGAGAGTGATAGAGGCGCGACCAGGGCCTACTATCATTGCATCGCGTCCAGCGATGATTACAATATTTCCTTTCCTCCTTGTAAGAGTTAGAAAATATTTTGTGTCCCTAAGTATAGAGTTTGTGGTACCACTATCCACAAGGCATAAATCCTCCTCCATTGGATTGACTCCAAAAATCTATATACACGCCGCCCCGGTCCCTCAGCGTCGCGGTGGAGCGCCATCGCGTCGGCGCGCCGCCACGCGCGCCGCGCCATCTCCGCGGGCCGACGGCTCGGCGCCATTGCTGGTGGCGTTGCGCCACCGTGGGAGCCGCCTCGGCGCCGCCGGCCGCGGTGTTCGGGCGCGCGCTGCCTCTCTCCGGCGAGATTACGTGCCGCGCGCGGGCGCGTGCGCGATGGGCGCGGGTGGGCCTTGCCGCGCTTTGCCGGCGTCCAAACGCCGAGCAGCGACGGTTCGCGGCCTCGGCGCAACCTCGCGCGGGCGCATCGGGCGCCGCGCCACACCGCCGGCCGCCACGGCCTCGGTGCGTCGGCGCCATGGCTGCGCGCGCTTCGCCGAGGTGGCCGTCTTGGCGCGCGCCGTGAGGCGCGCGCGCCGGGCCGTCCGCGTGTCGCTGCGCTGCCGCCGGGTTGGCCGTGCGGCGCGCGCGCGCGGCCGCGCCATGCCGTGAGGACGCTCCGGACCACGCCATGAGGACGGGCCGCGCCGTTTCGTGTGTTTCCTGCCGCGGGCACCGCCGTCATCAGGCTCCGCCGTGCCGGCCAAAGAAAGAACATTCATACCTTCTGTTTTTCTTTTTCACTTGTGTGAAATGTTCGTGCTGATAACGTATTGCAAGAGTAGTTTGAGACAAGTGTTTGAGAGAGGATTACTGTTCATCATATTATTATGGCCCTGTTTGTTTCCACTTAAGATTATTATAATCTAGCTTATAGGTGGGGGATTATATAAGCTAGATTATAATAAGCTGGTGGGAAATAAGCTGTCAAGTGTTTGGCAGCCTGGATTATCAGAGTTATGGATTGTTGTATTCGAATGTTTAAAGACTACAATGCCCTTGACCTTTTTTGGTGACTTATTTATTCTTTTATGACGTATTTTTTATTAGTTTGGACTTGCAAAACATTAGTAAAATACGTATTTGAATATATAAGTGGTAGAAAAGCTTAATTATTCAAATATTCATGATCATTTGTTCGTGCAAATATGCTCTTACAAACAAATTACTCTCTTCTAGCAAATAAAGCATTAGCAATATTATCACGGAAGGCATTCATGCCCCCCTCTTCATCTCCCAATTGACTTGCACCCACATGAGAGGAAGGTGACGCTGCACCGAAGGTGGGGAGCTACCGTCATCCACACCGTAGGCTGTGAGGTCCTCGTCCCCAAGCGCAGATTGGCGCCCAGCTGCCTCCCCGACGCGCGCATCGCGAGTGTGCGCGACCAGCCCGCCGCGGCCGAGGGTCGCTCCGTGCCCGGCCCGCGCCGCCGAGGGTCGCTCCGTGCCCGGCCGCGCCCCGTCCGCGCTGGCGCGCGCGCCGTGCCCGCCCGCGCCCCGAGGCCGGCGCGCGCGCTCCGTGCCCAACCCGCCGCCCGAGGCCGATGCCCACACCAAGCCCGCCGCCTCGAGGCGATGCCCACACCAAGCCGCCGCCCAAGCCTAGGTCGTCACCCCGAGGTCGCCGCCCATGCCGAGCGCCGCCCCGGGCTTCGACGCCCGCCGCGCGCCTAGGCCGCCGCCGCGCCTAGGCCGCCGACCACGACGCCTCGGCCTCCCGCGACTCCGCGGCCTCTCCCGGCACCACGTCCCCTCCCGACGTCGCCCCTCCCAGCGACTTCCTCGGCGACCACGGGACTTCGCACAAGGGAATCCCGGTAGGCAAGCGCACGGGCAAGGCCGGCCTCCGCATCATCGAAATCTTGCGAATCCATGTTGGAAGATTGGAAGAGGAGACGGGAAATTTGGAGAAGATTGGAAGAGAGGAAAGAAGCGCACGGGAGTTGGGGTGCCTCACGGGAGAGAAGCTCCTGGAGAGAGGCACGGCAGATTGGGGGGGGGGTGGGTGATGGCAAAGGTGGGTAAATTTTCTAAAGTTTTATGGGCATTAAGATAAAAGGTGGATCTATAAGCTGAAATAAGCTCCTTTTTGAACTTTTTAGATTACAATAATCTGGGCTATTAGATTATAATAAGTTACCCTATAATCTGGGCTGTTTGTTTCTACTTATGATTTTAAGTTAGATTATAATAATCTTAAGTGGAAACAAACAGGGCCTATGAATCTGTACAATCAATATTTATAGATGACAAAAGATGGTATCTAAAGGTGTCTTTTAGGGAAAGACATCTGCACATTGATATAACTGTACATTGGGCAGTTGCTCTATTAACTGGTGGGGCAGGGTCAGCACTAATGGGAGGGATTTTTTTGTTTATGGTTTAAATTTTTTATTTTTATTTGTTCGTAGGGAGGGTACGGAAGAATATATTTATGTATAATTTTAGTCGATATAGATAAAGTTTGAATAGTATCTACTATAATAGACTTATCGATTTCGTCTTAAAAACATTATTTTGTTTAAAAAATTAGGTACTGTAGAAAGACAAAATATACATCCAAAAGAAACCATCAATTCTTGAGTGCGCTGAGAGGTTATACCTCAGCGCCAGAAGTTGGTGGCCGAAAAAAGAACCATTTATGAAATAAGTTTTTGAAAGGATCCAAATCTAGAAATAAATTCACAAAATGGTCAATCCGTAGAAAAATCTCCGTTATTTTGGTCACGGCCATCACCGTATTGCTAGAAAACATGCTGTATTTGTGCTGCTCTGAATGAAGATGAACTTGTCTGTCCCTCGTACTGGCCTTCTTCTGTTTCCCCCCTCTTGTCATTTTTCGAATCAAAGTTAGTCATGTACTTGATCTACGTCTTTTAAGATGTGAGCGTATGGGCCTCTTTTTCTCCGTATGCCCTTTCATGATTGTCAAGACGGATATAGTATTATGAGAGAACTTTTTTTCTTCTTCTTGGAATCGCACGGACGTCTACTTGGAATTGCACGGACGTGATTGCTTCGCCGAGCGCAGGAACAAAAATTGGTGAGCCTTGGACTGGTGGACTACTTGGAATTTTCCTGGTGCTCGCGCTGCAGAGGCGGAATTCACAACAAAAATAACCTACGCGATCGGCCCATGAAGTGTCGGCCCAGCAAGGGCTTATCACATCACATCACATCACTTGGGCGGCCTATAATTCAGCGTGTCCCGTAACCGGGGGGATAAAAAATGAGCGTCTTTTCCTTTTTGAGGAGTTAGCTGCGAGGGTAGCTCGGTTTGCTTGCTTTACCGTCATGCGAGAGGTGTCCGTTCGGTTCGATTGCTGCAGCATTAGGAATATTATCTCATACTCGTGTGTTTGTTTAATAAGAAAGTATGTGTTCATACTTCATAAGGTATTAGATAAATCTCTGATTTATCCGACCGCCGCCCTTGCTCGCCATCACCCCGCCGCCGCCGCCATCACCAACCCCACTGGCGTGTTCTTGGTGAGCTCCTGATCCAAGTTCACGACGTAGTTTAGCCTGGAGTAGTAGCTTGTGCCGTTGCTACCGTAGCAATAGCTAGCGCCACTGCGAAACCTCGTGCTAGATCCTGTACAGGTGATTATACGACTCTCTGGCCACCACCAATAGTTTTGCCTCGCTTCCCTCTACCCATTCAGCGCATGCGCACATCCCAACGACACCCCTGCACAAGCAACAAGCTCGCGCAGAGCCGGCAGTGGTGCCACCGTGCCAGTGGCATGCCATGCGCAGGACTGTACTCGGCACAGTAATCCAGCGGTTAGGATTAGTTTAGTGTTAATGAGGGCATTAGTAATTAGATTAACTTAATTAATCTCTTTAGCACTAATGTCTTATTTACATGTGAGTCCGCTTAGGATAACTTTTAGATTTATGTTTTAAACTGGTTTTAGAATTTGAGTAACTGATATGAAGGGGTGACCAATCGATAGACTCGTCCATAGACTAAAACCACATGGACCTGACCCCACCCATTGGTTTACGAGCACAGTAAAACCAGACACTCCTTTCTAAATAAAAATAGAAATTAAATTAAAAATCCAAATCCCTAACAGCACAATACTCTCTCTTATTTTTTTTGGATTTTCTTTCCGTGACAAAACTATTAATAGCTTGTTCTCCCTTGTACGAATCCCGATTAAAATAATTTTATCTCTATTTTATAACTTTTTTATAAAATCATAAAATTTAAATATTCATAAAATTATGAATTTTGATATCTTTTTAAATTTATTTGGTATTTATTTGTGTTTTTGAATTTTCTCGATTAGATTCCCTTGTGCCGGAATCATACTAAGTTGATCCAGAGCAAGAACAAGTATTCAACGAGCAAGGCAAGAACCCTCATTTGACCATTTTGATCCTATAATTCAATGTTTTATATATTATTTGCTCAAACTATTATGCATGCTTATTTCCGTTAAATGGATATGTCTATGTTTATTATGTAGTTATCACTAATTGTTACATTGATACTACCTTGAAAAGTTGATATCCTTACTATTGTCACATCAAAAATATTATCCACTATTGCTAGAAATAATGGTGGAATTTTAGAGTGATTTATGTGTCATATGCTTATCCATGTATAGGTTAATGTTGGTAAAAATGATAGAAATTGGTGAAACTCAATTTTGGACACTATCAAAAATGTTTTAGCAAATTGTGGACAGATGGTTTACCTATGATATTTTGGTTAAAAATAGGGAAAAAATAAAAAAAATGTTTTTAGATTTAAACCGTAGGGGTCGAACCAATATTTCAGTACAACCACATGCTCTAGAATGGGACAGACTTGGCTGAATAATTTGTCATCTTCTAGCTCTAGGGGGAGTTCTTTTGGGTTGTGGCTTATGACCTTTGGCTACAGCTTATTAGTCTAATAAATAGTGATTGCTGAAAGAAATCCAAGCCAAAAACTTACCGAAAAACCAAAAAGAATGAGACCTTAATAAATGAACGCCATGCTCGAAGGGGCTCTTAAGTTATAGCGTAAGGCTTACCTACACAACTATAGACTTTCTTGATTATGGTAAAGGTCCACCATATCTTGAGGTGTTATCTCATATGGTGGTTTATTGTTAAGGCAGGGTATCGTAAAGGTCTCTTATAGCCACTCAATCGCATACTATCGTATGACAAGTCATGGCAGACCATGGCGCGCTGACTATATCATATGGGTAAAGTTGTACAATCTCTGCAGAGTGTAAATATATTCGAATAGTCATGTTTCTAATCATGGACATCGCTTGTAATACCACATTTGGTTATTTTTTCTGGCTGTAAAAATGATTTTTGTAAATGGTATGGATGGTGGGAATCCATGCTAGAAATATTTTGGCAAAGGATCATCAATATGAAAATGTTGTGACAAAGGAAAGCTACTTGATTCATGTATTTACTTTATTATTCATATTTTCTTATCAATGTCAATTGTTTCTACAAATTGTTCTTTACAAATTATTATGACTAATGTAAATGAAAGCTCGCTTGATCGACATCATAAACTAGTTAGGACAGTCATCCTTGTCGCAAATTGCATATATTATAAATGTTGCTCTAAAATCTTACGGGGTACAATTTTGTACCCACAATTGGTTGTTGAATAAATATAGAGCAAGAGGAAGAAGATCCCTCGGTTGGCTATTTTTATGTCGCGAGATTTGGTGATGCCGATGCCGAATACTATAGTGTTAATCTAGTCAGTTGTCTATGGGTTATGGCATACCACAAGGGTCCATTTATCTTAATTACCTTGTATTTTCACTGCAAGTACTTTCTTAAGTGAGCTATTTGACTGGTCGGTCTATTTGTGTAAAACTTAGTCGTGTAGACCTATGTACGACTACTTAGTATTATGTGATACTTTGTTTTATTTACTCGTGCATAGATATGATGCAACCATGTAATATATGTGTTAGATTCTGATTATAGAACTAGCATGATAAACACATATAATTCGGATTTGATTTTTTTTTTCAGGTCTAGCACCGCCTACCGCTGTCGGGCTACCCAGAATCTTTGGTCGGGGTGCCCAGTGAATCCCAAAAATCCTAACCCTAGCTCAATCCCGGTTCCAAGACTATGCTCGCCGGCGAGCTGAAAATGAAGACACGATGGCCATTGGATGCGTCCATCGAGCAACCGGAAAATTCATTTCATTTCATTTAAGTAGGAAACAACTGTGCAAACAGAGAGAGAGAGAGAGAGAGAGAGAGAGAGAGAGAAGAGAGAGTTCGAAGAAAAAAAGTGTACAATCCGGCCGTCCACAGGCACATCGGTAGAGACATTCTAAGGGACAATTACAGATTGGACGTTTTCGCACCGGCTTGGATCCAGAGCTTGAGGATCTTTGTGTCTCGCACAAGCTGACCTGCGTCTTCGTGCTGTTGTAATGTTGTTGGAAAATCTGGCCATTCCGTTCCTTCCATAATCCCCACACGGTTGTTAGGACTATGGAGTGCAGCCCCTTCTTCGTACCTCCTGCGCAAGCATGGTTGACGCCATCTAGCAACCATTGCAAGATGCTTTGGTTTGGTGAAGTTGGCACCAATGGTGGTAAATTTACGGACTGTGCTAGCGGAGTCGGATGTTGTTTAGTAGAACCGTTAATTCTGAGTTTGCAGCATTTGAGCTGGTAAAAAACTAAAAATAGTACTCCAGATGGGGGGGGGGGGGGGTTGATAATCCAATTCGCGATGTTCTAACTAACGAAGACGGACATATATGCAGAAAAATTCTAGAGATATTGACGAATCAGCATGTGGGTACATCGGTACATGACTTCCGCGGTGAAATAATTGCACCTGATGACTCTTAACTTTATTAGATGGACTTCTGATCAGCCTACAGTTATACTAGGTGCATCCTGCCTCACAACAGCGTGTGGAAACTGGTCTCAGATGCATCATCCGCTGATTATGGCGTACATGCATACGGAAACACGTGAACGTGAATACAAACACGACTGTCACTCCAGGATGGCCGTATTTTACTGCAGATAAAAAATAATATTATTTATATACGTCGAATAGACATTGTCACAATGCACCTGTTTAAGCCTGTGTTTATTTAGGCTGAATAAGCTTGACTTATGGCTAAATTTTTATTGTAATTGATTTATTTTGTGTTGTAATGATGGTAACTTATTTAGCATAATTAAATTTAAAAATTTTAAAAAATAGAAAAAACATGTTAGCCCATCATGTATAATGCAAACAAATATGGGAAAAGAACGTAATTTATAAATAGTAAAAATAAACCAAAAGTTAAAATCTCCAGTAGAAATAAGCGAGACGTAAAAAGTTCAAAAAGACAAAAGTTTAGAAAAAGATAAAATTTATAAATAGTAAAAATAAATTAAAAGTCAAAAACTCAAGTCGAAATAAGCGAGGTGTAATGCTCTTGGCTCCACCTTCGCATTTGGTCATGCTCCGACCAAGCTAATGCCGCGTCTCCACCGAAGTGCTCGATCTACATCATAGCCTCGGTTCCATCGCCGCGCTCAATCAATCTTTTTGTGAGATGGTTTTTTTGGTTAGAGATTTTTAAAGAGGTGAAATTTGTTTGTTGGGAAGGTGATTATTTTTTGTTTTATGTTAAGAGATTTCTTCAAGAGATGAAAAGAGAGATGGGATGGGAGAAGATGTACCAATATCACCGCTAACTCTTTTTATATTAGTAAAGAAAATGCTCTTTATATACTGAGAAACATTGTTTTTTTTTTCCAATTCTCAGTCAGAAAATAAAGAAAATTCCACCCTTTTTCCTGAAGTGACCAAATGTACTAGAAGTTCCATGCAGCGGATTTGCGTGTTACAAAATAGCCTCCTCGTGTCGATTATCTTTGAGCGTGTGTGCTAGTGCAAGAGAGACTTCGGGTTCTGTCTTTTGGCTTTTATAAGTTAGAAGTTACTTGAAACGTATTGGTGTTTTAGTCTTTTTAGCTTTTTTTTTCCTCTTTATTCTTTTGCATTGTCTTTTAAGATATAACGATATTTTTTAATTGAATGGCTCAAAAAAACTAACAGTCGCTATATTGTAATTTTAGCTAACAGCCACAGCCGAAAGCAAATGCCAATTGGAGCAGGGCCTTACCAGTGTTGAGCTAAAGCCGGATTTAACGGTTTTTTCTCAGTTAATTTGTTTTGTTTAATTGGTAATATGCATTTGTACTACTGAAAACGAAAATAAGCATAAAATTTGAAAGAATTAATGGCCTCTCTTGAAAAAGATATTGAGGTATATATTGTACTGATTTTGTCTGGTCTTTACTGGTCTGAATATCATTATTTTATACTGGCACACTTTCTTCTGTCTGAAAAAATAAGTGAGATTCTAATGGCTTCATTTGGTAGACAGATTTACTTCATGAGCTAGATTTTTTTTTAGAAAAGCTGAGACGTATATACCAAGTCATCGGTATACACTACGACAGCTGCCAACAATAAGGTAGTCCAACTGGATTGCCACTATTTGTATGGTTATTATATTGAGTTGAAAACTTGGTACCCTGCTCTTCAGGGTAAGGGAAACCCATTTCTTCCAACAACTTGTGAACATTGAAATTTGTGACTTGTGATTTCCCTGTGGATTAATCGTATCGTTTTTAATTTTCATTGTGTGTCCTTGACCTTGATATAGAATTACGTTCACCCGAAATATCACATAATCATGTCTACAAAATCGGCCTAATCGTACTGTTAAATACTTAAATGGCCGCCGCGATCTGGAAGCTTGCATGGATGGGTTTATGCGTGCGTGCAGCCAATGCAGTTGCAAGCGCTCTTTTGAGTTCTAATGGCCCAACACAAACCTGTCAGTCTAGGCCTTGCAGCAACGATCTAAATATCATAATCGACATAAGCATCCACGATTTACGTGTCCGGCCACTATCGTTTCTAATGAGCACGGCCATACTTTACTTCCAGGATCGGTATCTATGGCCGGCTGACTGGCCTGGTCCAACATATCTGCATGTCTTGAAGGATTTCTTCTGAAGACGATTGATTCAGTAGTGCAATTAAACATGAAACTTAAGCACATCCCTGGTTTGGGCGGCATGTAAAATGAAATGACGCCTTCCAATAGGTTTTTTTTTTGAAAGGTGGGCGAGAGGTTTGCCATCTATTAATTCACACTAGTATAGTACCCGTGCTAACGCCACGGCGGCATTTCAGGGATGCATATGAAAACATTGTTGCAATCTAACTTACATCAACATCTGGAACGCATGAATTTCATAGTAAACAATTCCTTCGGTACTTTTACTTCATCATTAGCATGGTTTGACATTGTTATGTATATTACATGTTTAGGCCTCTTTTGGAACGCATGAATTTCATAGTAAACAATTCGGATTCCAGCAAAAATATGGCAAAATTCCCACATTCCACACATGACCTTAATTAGTTGGAACTGGAGCTTTATGGAATATTTCAAATATATTCATTATATTTTAGCTATGGTGTCATCATGTACTAATTTTAGTTCGGCGTATGTTATTAATATTTTCTAGTCAAACATTCAAGAGACCAAGATATTGTAAAAAACACAGAAGAAAATAACAATAACCTACCATTTAGTCTGCTTTCTGGCACTCACATGGATGGCTCTTTTAGACCACTCAAATTCATCCCATTCAATAGTCCGACCATCATAATGGAACAACATAATAGTGAACTTATCGAAAACTATATAAATCTGAAGGCCATGTATAGAAGCAGTGGCGGACCCAGGAATAAATCGAAGCTAAAAGCCAGCTCATGAAATGGTAAAGCGATGGCATAACTTTTTCCAGAATATTTTGATGGGAAGCATGTGATGTAATACAATTTACATCATCATTTCAGCAATAGCAGCAACTATCTAGTATCTTGTGCACTCAAATATCACCGTAAGAAGACCAGGGAGCACGCACGATTGGCGGAAAGCATGATAATACCCCACTTACGCGAGTCAACATTAGCGACTATCGGATGCATGTTATTCACGATTGAACTCGCAGCAAGATGCTAACAAAAAGGTAGCGTCAAAATAAATTCGCTAAGCAAGCAAATAACTATCCATACATAAATATTTTGTTTCCTTTCTGGCAGCAACTCCCCAAGTGATAATGGAAAACAAAAAACAAAGCAATACCTCCTCATTTTTCAGTACATCACAAAAACTGGGTCGAGCATGCACAACTTTGACATTGGCAACGTGCTTTTATTTTGAAATAAATGATACAACTCTATGTATGCACCTTCTTAACTGAATTTAGCATGAGGCAAACAATTGGTTGCCATTATTTTGGCAGCCATACTCTCTGTAAGTGTCTAAAGGGGGGAAAACATGGAAGCCAGTGGCATACTACATGGTACCAATGAACCTTTCTAGACTAATCAATCAATTTCAAGCACCTTGTGTATTGGCATGGGCGAATACGACCTAATCATTCTTCTTGGATAGGCATCGTATGATGGATCAAAATGGTCAAAGCTAGCAATATTCTAATAGGACATAGGAAAAGTAGGGATGCCAAAATGTTCACAGATATCAACAGTAGCACTTGTGCGATGCAACATAACTATGCGGTGATGAATGTTTTACCAACTTAGTTTGTTGAACTCGTGCTTCTTTGCGGGATAAATAATAATGATCTTCGCAATAACACTGCTAAAAGCATACTAATGTATACGCAGATAAGCGTGTGGCCTTGATGATCAATGTTATATACATATGTTTTATCTGTTTGAATTTGAATTCTTCAAGGACCCAAGTAGCATAAAATAGGTTGTTTTATATTGTTTGCAAAAGATGGATGGAAAGCAGTGAACAGAAAACAACTGATCTATTGTTTTGTTTCATTCAGCACTTTGGATCCCAAGTGGAACTAATCTAAATTGCATTCCATCTATCGAGTTCCACAAAGTCAATTTTCACCCTTTGGAAAAGAAAGTTTTTTCTGTATTCTTTGCAAAAATTAATGTTTCATATGACAGTGTCATTTAGCACCCGTAGCATGAACAGAGCAACTCTGTTTCCTGGTTGTTCCAATTGCAACATGAGAGAATTAGCAAATATCTCAGTAGTGAAAATAATGGTTACATAAAGTTCTCAGGAAAAAACTTCTTTTCTATGGCTAAACAGAATGGGAATAGCAAACCTCGATAAGAGGATCCCATCCTACAATTGAGAAGACCTCCTCTGCTAACTTCCGAATGACTTTGGCACGAGGATCATAGTTCTTATACACACGGTGCCCAAAACCTGACATCTTCCTCTTCCTGGAAAATGAACAGATAACTCTTCTAAAAGAAGTCCAAAAGCTAATCAAGAAGGTAATTAAAGTAAAATTCGTTCCATGAATAGACTATCATGCACACGAGAAAATATTAATCAGCGGGAGGTATGTATCACTGTTCTTCACTCCCTCAATGAAATGGAATATTCTCCACACTTCCAATCTCATTTAACATTTTAAGTACACTGGCATACATAAAATAACATTTAGCCCATTCTCAAAAAATAAATTTTACAAGAATAGGGAAAAGTTCTTAAAGAAGGAAGCTATATTTGGATGATGCCATTAGATAAAACAAATTATATATGTTAGACCATACAATATACTACGTAGAATAAGTTGCTTCTTAACTTTATGATTAGTTTCCAATGATGAGGATTGTGGAATAGAATATGTATACAAACTATAAAGCTTGAATGAATGAAACAAGAGGGGCACACTCAAAATAGTTTACCTCATTTGCGCCACCATGCGATGGACCATATAGAGCTCCAACACCGCCAGAAAGAGCAGTTAAGACATCAACACCACTATAAATAGAATACCTAATTAGGAAACAGTTTCTTACTCCCATTTGTGAGGAGAATAAAGGACATGATTTACCTTGAAGCAAGGTGCCTAACAGTTGTTGTTGAGCGATTCATTTCATGTTCAAAGCATGAAGAATAAAAAGGATATCTAGAACCCGAGCAAGTCGGGGGTTTGGCTTATATGCTTTGTCACTCCTGCAACACATTAAAAAAAGGAAATATGTATCAATATTAAAGTAACAAGGTTGAATTTTTTAGAAATTCCAAATATAACAAAAATAAGTGTATATGGGAAAACAAATAACAAATAATTTCAAAGCAATGCGACTTACAAAGAGTCCAGCATATACAAGAAGTTCTCTGAATAAGAAAGATTATTTGAAGGAAGGATAGGAGGCCTTCCTGCTAATCTCAAGTAGGCTGCAGCTGCTATTGTTGGTGTCTAAACAGATAAGTCAGATATTGAAAGTTAAGCCACAAGCATAACAACAATCAGAAAGAACCATCATTGTAATTTGCTTTATGAGGTTTTGTGCAAGATTTCCAGTTATTGTTGGCATGACAAACAGAAAATATTAATCGGTTGGACCTAAAAAAACTTACACTAACTAAAAAAATCATATTTTTAATCAAATAACAATAACGTCTTCTGCTGGGCTATCTGCATGAATTCAGAGGCATAACGTCCACCAAGGCCTTGGGGACGTTGGCTACGGAGGCGAGTGGTACGTTAGGAGGAATGGTTCTTGGCCTACTGGCCTACACAGCACTTGTTAAAACTGAATCATCAAATGGGAATAATAGATGGAAGGCAGGATTTGAGGCCACACACCTGAGACCTTGTCCTCCCACCAGTAGATGAACTTGAGGTTAGCCCCCGCTTGTCCATCTTGTAGAGCTCGTTAGTGCTCGCCACCTCCAATCAGAAGAAGGCGCGCAGAGCGCCGAACCCGTAGCCGAGACGACGCTGCGGGAAGTCACCACGATATCTCCATAAACAACAGCTACATCATCTGTACTCAATCACCAATGGATACCTATATCACCCAACATATCGTCTTTGGTGTTTTACGCTAATGTAAACAATATCACCTCACATCAATTTCCTATGTTTGAGTCATTACGGTACTCTATCAACAAGATGTGCATGAACTACACTTCTCATACACAATCTTCCTACAAAAGCTGCATATATAATTAGCAACTAAGATCACAAACATTACCAGATTCAAAGGACAAACCTGTGGTTGAGACTTGAGAATTCTCAGCGATTACAAGGTGATGAGATCATGCAACATCAAAATTATTCTATTGTATGCATGCTTGAACATCTTAGCATAAAAGCGTGCGATTACAAATAGTATAACAATTAACAGAGTGACTATTGAGGAAAGATCCTCTGGCTCAGGATTATATATGCAATCAGGATTGGGGTGGATGAGCGCGATCGCGGGGACCTTGTTCGGGGGCAGCCCGGCTGCCATGTAGCTCTCGTTGGCCCAGATATCCTCCAAGAACACATCGTACTCATGCTCCCACTCCGCTCCATCCGTCCCCCTCCGGATTGGCCAGCGTCCACATGCTGACCCTCTGCTCTCCTGGGAGGCCGTGGATCTCCACGTACCGCAGCTTGCCCTCGCTCACCTTCACGCAGCGGTGCTTGTCGAGGTCGGCGCGCGATCTGGGGTGGTACGCGGGCCTTCGGGAGCGGGGGGAGGAGGAGGAGGCGGCGCGGGGTGGGGTGGGGAGGAGGAGGCGAGGGGCGGAGCGGAGGAGCGGTGGGAGGAGGAGGCAGCGGAGGCGAGGGTAGAGCGGAGGAGTGGGGGGAGGAGGAGGCGGCGGCGGAGTGGAGGAGCGACGGAGGAGGCGGCCGGGAGTCCTCGCTTCGGGGGAGGCGGCTCGCTTCGGCGGAGGCGGCGGAGGCGGCGGCCGGGAGTCGGTCGGGAGGCGGGAGGCGGCGGCCGGGAGTCGGAGGAGGCGGAGGCGGCGGCCGGGGGCGGCGGCCTACCAGAGGCGATCCGCCGACTGCATGCGCGATGGTCGCGATAAGCGGTGATGATGGCGTCGCGCGGGTGGTGGCGGCGGAGCGGAGGAGGGGGGAGGAGGAGGCGGCGGCGCGGGGTGGGAGGAGGAGGAGGCGGCGGCGCGGAGGGCGGGGGAGGAGGCGCACGGGTTCGTGGGGTAGGAGGCGCACGGGCGGTTGAGGCGCACGGGTTCGTGGGGGAGGAGGCGCACGGTTGGTTGGAGGAGTGGGAGGGGTGGGAGGGGCACTGCAGATCCATTGAAGGATGATCGTCGGATATGGTTGGGTAAAGAGAGAATGAAGGAGAGTTAATCTGGTGCGGACGTTTTTATGATGGTGTAATTATGGGTGCATATTGTGGTGTGGACGTAGTTAAGGTCATGACTGTGGAGCAGGTAATTGTTGGGTGGATGTAAAATAATTTGAACTGGTGGATTATTAGTTTAGATAAAGAGTTAAAGAGGGAAAGAAAAGAGGAGGCCCGGAGATGGCCTAAAGGAAACAGAAAATCCGCAACTGTATGTAGCATAAAATTGTGCACGCGGTAGTGCTGTTCACCCATGAGAACGAGCTGTGCTGGCCCGGTCCAAACCAGTGGAGATGGGTCGCATTACGTGCCGCTCCGCGCCGCTATGAATGGGCTCGTGAACAACAGTTTAGTCTCTTGATATCGTTCCGACCGACGCAACACGGGCATGGACTGATGCTCGGCATTCGTCCTAGGCTCTCCTAGTGACCTGGACTGTACCACTACCCGTACATAAACGTACAGTGACGTACGAATCGAGATTGAGCCGAACAGGGAGGCCAATGCACAAACATCCTTCCATTCATTCCCTGAATGCGTGTTCGCATGCACGAATCTCATGACACACCGCTCGTCACCATGGACGCTATAATTCCCTCCCTATTCCGCCACGCAGGCATGCAGACGTGCGACCCGGGCGTCGGGGGACATGCCATCATGCCTCGCTCGGTCATACCGGTTGTTTTCAGCTGCCCATGGCTTCTAACTATAGCTAATAGCTTTTAACTATATTTTTTTAAGATGATAACGAATGACTATCTAATTTAATTAGTTTGGTTTCCAAAAAACCGAAACCAAAAATCACTCAAAAATCTAAAAGAACAAATCAACCGCGCGCGCGTTCACTCCGTGCGTCCCAGGGGAAAAAGGTGGATGCGTTTGGAGTGGTCGTAACTTTCAGCTTTGCGAGCCCTCTCCGGTCGTCATCGCTAGTCGTCCTGCCATGCGATGCGACCACCGGCCGGCCAGGCTGCCTGCTGCGTCGCACGCCGAGCCCTGCCCTGCAGCGTGCCTGCCTGTCAGCCAAGTGCTAGCTTCTCGCTAACCATGGGCCCAGCATGCATGGACTCAACTCGATCAGTGTACTAGCATCCATACGACCGATGCAGCACTTCGGAAAATATGTAGCTAGAAAACGACTTGAGAGAAGTGGTGCTCTGGCTGTCTGACATGCATGGTTTGACCTTGGATAAATGAACAAACAACGATGCTACGTATGTACGTACGTTCTTGACTGCTTACATGTGTTCTGTCTGTGACACAGTAATATATTTTGACGGTTTGACGTGTCAAAACATATATTGTCCGTATATAAGGGGATCAGTCCATCCATATGGCTGCGTTTGCCCACTACTATGTTGGCTCTGTGACTCTTGACTGTATGTGAGATCTATCGTTAACAGGGGGAGGGACCCGGCGCTCTGCTCTTCTGTGCTCGCTTTCGAACGGTAGCTGACTAGCTGTTGGGAATTTACCTTCACCAACGTCGTGACACCGTGCCACCATACAGCTGATGGAGTGATGGGTGTGGGCCAGGAAACCGTTAGGGAGCACAAGTTACAGAGAGAACCAAGTTGTGATTTATATTTTTTTTGAACAAGAAAATAGGGTGGTTTTTTCATCATCGTTTTAAATCGGCTAATTAGGACAATTTTTTCGAAACAACTTATCAATTTATCAATATTTAATTCATTTATATAAATGATCACATTAAACTAAAAGCCATCGGTTATAACTATAAGCCACTGTCATAAATAACATTCCCATCGGCAATAAGACGTCGTCTCAGGTCTGGAGAATGGGTAAAAAGATACCCGGCACGAAAATAAAATAGGAAAAGGTGGTTGTTTGTGTGGGCTAGGTTACCTGCGTCTGCATCTGCGTATGAATGCATGCCAACTCCCCTAGATTCCGGGCCTGACCTTGCCATTGACATGCATGTTTCTTTGCGTGCATGCATGCGCTATGTTGTACTCTGTGATTTGATCCATTGGTTTCTTCAGATAAATTTTACTTTCTCGGTTCTTGATTTTATTGATTGATAGTGCATAATCTTAATTTGTAACAAGAATATATGACTCAAACTAAGCTAGGTACATAACTAGATATGACGCGCACAACATATTATGTACGGAATACCATTTATCATACGTGGCTTGCATATTGTAATTTGACATAATATGTTGATAAAATATACCGTGAATATTCGTCTGCTAGATATGACGCCGTGAATATGATTTTCTGCTAGATAGGCTAGGCATAAAGTTTGATTTGAAGTGCATATATCCACCGTGCATGGATATGATCGAGATGCCTACACAGCCTATGGCGACAGTGATGGATTTCTACCTTTGCAAAAGTATGCTAAATGTCTAACATGGATATTTGCTTCCGTGACAGTAACGCAGATATTATGCATCCATCTTATGACTTATTCCATGGCCCCTAATGAACTCCCTACACAACTTTATCTCCGAATGAATCGATTCGACCACAAGTCGCAATAAGCCCCAACACACAGAGGAAGGAGAAGAAGAAAGACTAGATACATTGCACATCAAGAACCGTTGTCGAGGTGGTGATCATTTAGGCTTATTTTTGGTGGTTTATGGCTAAAAAGCACTGTAGCTGACTGAAAAAATACTGTAGCTGACAGAGTCTTATTTAGCATAATTAAATTTAAAAAAATTAAAAAAATATGTTAGCCCATTACGTATAATACAAATAAATAGGGAAAAAAAGAACCGGTAAAAAACCTCAATAAAAAGTTAAAAGTTCAGAAAAGGATGAAATTTATAATTAATAAAAAATAAATCGAAAGCTAAAAACTGAAATCAAAACGATCACAGCTCAGTCAGCATCTTTTGCACAGTGGTAATCTGACGACTCTACAAGAGGCGAGACTTTCACCCTGCAACCAACCGATAAGTCCACTTTAATTGCATCTACTGATCAACAGCTGTGACCTAAAACTTCCACACTGATCCCACCACACACATCATGGGCGGTGCCTATGACACGTACAGGCCGGGCTTCAAGTTAAAAGGCCAGATGCCGTCGGTCAACGGACGGACGGCCCTGATGATCTCCCCGCTCTGTGCCGATCCGACGGTCGAGATTCCGATATAGCCGGGCCCCGCACCCCAATGATAAGACATCGTTAAATCATTGCCTCGCGTGGTTTGTGGAGTACTTAAGGATGGAATCATCACGTGCTTACTGAAAAACTTTGCAGGTGGCTGCCACAAGTGTAGGGGCAGAACAGATCAACAGCTAAGACCACATCACAGAGAACGGGATGGAATGGAATACAACGTTGTGCGCAGATCGATCGGTTTCTGATTTTCGGATTTTAGAAATCAGAAGTCATTTGAAATGCGTCGGCTTTTTTACTTTTTTTCTTATTCATTTATATTGTTCGTGAAGATATAACGGTGTTTTTTCTTCTTCTCATTTTTCTTTATTTTTTAATCGAATGACTCAAAAAATCTCACAGCCGCTACAGTGCAATTTCAGCTAAAAACCAACAGTCCAAAGCTGTAGCTGGTTGAAACAAGGCCTCAGAGTATCAAGTGGAAATCTACAAAAGCGACCGATTAGTACTAATTGGGGAGCTAGGACAAATCCGATGTAGGCCATGTTCTTTTGGATTTTTGATGTAGTTTTTTGTTGCAGTTTCTCTGAAAGATAAAATAAATGAGGCATCTTCTTTAAGAGGATTTTTTAAACAGCTTCTAAGCTTATAACCATATTCGTCGTCATCGTGTGCTTCTATCTTCAAAAGCGCAAACTATGAGCTGTACGTCAAAAGAACAGTGCCATGGACCTGTTTCCTTTTCCACTTTTAGAGAAGTTTATGTAAAAGCATGAGCGATTCCCCCGCAGCTTCCTCTGCTGTACCCAACAAATATGAGTATATATGTGTATACGACGCCTTTCGCAAGCAAAGATACGTGCTAAATATACCCTTTTTTTTTGGTAGGATAAGTTAATATCGGTGATGGCTAAACCTTTCAGTTCCAACTTGAGACCACTGCTGTGGATAGCTCGTTCGAACAATTGAAGCTTCAAATCAGGAATCTCTCTCCTCACAATCATCTTGTATATGATGCCACTGTGGCTATCTTGTTTGCAACATGGCACTACAGGTTACCCGTAGTTGTCACCTGTTGATAATCAAATTTGGCTTGACAATCATCGTAAAACCGAAAGCAAGTTAACAAGGAAACGCTGTGCAGATATCATGGTCGTGAGTAGTTACGATCACGGCAAAGCAAGTCGGAAGTCAGAGATGATCGTAAAGTCCTACGACATCAGCAAGCTACAGTAAATGCACGGTTATATCAAAGAAACGTGGAGCTTGGTCGTGGTCAAGAGCCATTACGATCACTTTGGTCGTGGTCGGCGATCGCGGGTAGTTTACGATCACGGTGCGGCATTTACGACTATGTCATCACTAATCGGAAGCGGATGGACCGATTACGACACGTTGGCGTGGTGAAGGCGATTACGCCGCGTTGGCGGTCGCGGGTAGTTTTACGACCACGTTGGAGTCTACGACCACGGTGGAGTATACGACCACGTTGAAGTCTGCGACCACGTTGGAGGCTACGACCACGGTGGAGTTTACGACCACGTTGGAGGCTACGACCACGGTGGAGTCTACGACCACGTTGGATGCTACGACCACGGTGGGATCTACGATCACGTTGAGGTCTACGACCACGGTGGAGTCTACGACCACGTTGGAGGCTACGACCATGGTGGGATCTACGATCACGTTGGAGGCCACGATCACGTTGGAGTCTATGACCACGTAGAAACCTACGACTGCATTGAAGGCTACGGCGACCACGATTGGCCACGATCGAAGCACGGTTCACGATCGGCGACATCAAGGTTGATAGTCGGCGGTATCGGACCAGCATTTTACAATCCGAATCTATCGTGTTTAATTGCACTATTCACTGGATCGATAGATAGTGCACACGATTCTGATTCGAATATCAAAGTACATATCATGCGGAAATGTAAATATAATAGTAGACTTACTCATGGGGCGATTAGGCGAAATCATTAAATTGCAAAGCGGAAGAACGAAGCACAGGTGGGACCTTGGACATGCCCACAGGCGACCAGCCGAGATTCGCGACCTAGTTCTCGATATCTTCATCTTCTTCGCGACTTGTCCACTCTTGTTCTTTGAGGCGAGGTGATTTGACTCGATTCTGAATTTTTGTCGCAAAAGCGAGCATAAGCACTCCGACCCCGTGCTCCGCGAGCCAATACACAGAATGCAAATAAATAGTATGCATGGCATAACAAAGGAAAGGCTCAGGTTATTTTATTTGCCAAAATTTTGCTTTTAGCGGCATTATTATTCTTAATTAATCAAAGTTTTATTATTACTACCTAACTCCACACTACAATTACCAAAATCGACTTAATCCCGAAAATGTATTCTATTTCTTGATTCTTTGTCTAAAACTCCAAACAGCAAGTATCATCATTTATTTAATCCATAGATCATACTTTGTATTCAATCCTTTTTGTCATTGATTTCAACCCATAATCCAATAATCCATCTCATTTTCTATTATCTATCACTAGCTAATCCTCGGATATACATCCACCAAAAATTCAATTTACCAAGATTATAATCCACTAATGACTCCTCTAATCTCCTCGAAATTTAATTCGTTCCTCTAGTAATTGATCAACTCCTATTAATTCCCTATATTAACAACATCTTCCAAGGATTAACAATTACTATTATATATCCACCAAGAATATCATTAATCAAGAATTATAATCCAATACTTGTAATATTCCACCAAATCCTCGAAAATTCATTTGATTCATCTAGTGCTGAATCTATTAATTCTAATATTGACATCTCCCAAGAATTTATTTCTCGATGTTATAATCCAATATTTATCATGTAATTCCTAAATCTCCAAAAATCATTTAAATCCTCTATCTAGCCTATCATTTAGCTAGACTTCACCAATTTATTCCTCCAACCCACACTATCATTTCCTATTCAAGATCGACATGAATCCACCAATGCCTTTATATGTACTCTAAAAACATTCCTCTCTTTTACTCATGACCATGTTTATTCCACCCATATTTTATTTTGTAAGAATAGAAATACCACTATTTGAAATATAATACATAAAATTTCACGAGACCTAGCAGTTTTGGACAAAAACATAATGTTCAAGGAATATTAACATGATTTTCCATACACAAGGCATTATATCATATGCACACTATCACCATGGCATCACACCATGCAACGTATTTCAGCGTTATAGCCGCTTAACTTACCATTGGGGCGACACCGGGACAATTCCAAACAGAGCGATCCATCGCCCTTCCACTTTTCCATTCCCATTTCATAAAGCAATTGAAATAGAACTATATCGATTAAGATCCATGTCGCCCTTGACCGTAGGCACGGCTATTCGAATAGTTTTGACTCTGCGAGTTTGTACACTTTCACCACAAGAGACAATCAACTTGTTGCCCACACAATTCCTTAGTCATGTGGTTGAGCGGACCATCACGGTGACTTTTCAAAGTACCTCGCCCCTTCCATCATTTCACCTATGGGTCGTTCCCACTTGCGATGGGTCTCATCGTTGTGCGGGATGTTCTCCTTACGAGCGTCTAGCGGTGGCTCCCCACCCGCTAGCCCGCCACGCAGAACTTCACCTTCCACGGTGTCCCATTCAAGCCGTCACACGCATCGCCGCTTGCACATCCTTACACCGCCTCACGGAAGGATGACTTTGTGGTCCGGTAATTCTACTAGGCCAAGTTGTAATTCTGAGACTTGTGGTTGTCTTTACTTTTACACGGGTTGACATGACAAGATTCGGTCCTTAGTGGTATCAGGCGGTCTACCACTAACCCACACTCTCGTGCACACGCACCACACCCCGAACCATCCGCCCGGATATTTAAGCATGTTGGGGTTTTGGAGACATAAAATAATCATATTCAACATTTATCGGTCATTACCACCATGGTGACCCAACCAAATTTTCTCATGATTAAAGTGATGTTTGGGACAATTTCTTGCCCGAGTTCCTATTCAATGCTAAGCATGGCATACTGATTCTGGACTTATTTTGAAATATTACTAATATATTTTTGCTAGGCGATAAGGTTCACACATTCAAATACTCAAAGGAGGGTAATATTATTCAAAGTAAACAATGGCATATAACTAGAATATCGAATTTAGCATGTATTTGTATAAAAATAACAGCAATGCAATTTGTTAATTTAAAACAAAGTAATTTGCAGAAATGTAGGTTCAACATGATCAAAGTATTGACTCGCCTTGGTCACAGTGGTCAGGATCCGGATATTCTGATGCTTCTAGTGTCACTGCCTCGATTTCTTCTTCTTGTGCCTCGTACGCTATTTTAGCGCGCGCCAATAATTTGTACAAAAGAAAAGCAGCAAATCAAACCAAATAACACCAGAAATTCAAATGACCTCTAAAAATTATGATTTCAGTTCCATTGGATAGATCTTGATTTTAGATGAATTTAGAAATTTGTCCCACTTCATTTGGAGTTAAAATGAATAAGTTATGATTATTTGAATATTTCGGTTTAGTTAAATCCAAAAACTATTAAATTTCTGACAGTGGGTCCCACATGTCATATTTTAATTTTTATCTTTTCTTTTATTATTTCTTCTGTCTCTATGGCGGTGGGGTCCACTTGTCGGCGTGCTTAGACAACGGCGGTGGGGTCCATTGTCGATGGGCTGCATGGTCCGCGGTGACGAGAGAGGCCCACTTTGTCGATCGGAAAATTAAAAGAACGCTCGGCCGCTACTGCGCTGGAGCCAAGCTCGAACGTGCGCCGCGGGAGCGAGGAGAGGAAGAGATGCGCGATAACCAAGTGGCGGGAGGCTTTGCCTACCATATATGGGCAATAAATCCCTTTGAGGATGTCGAGGCGGCGGCGAGGGAAGTCGGGGCGGCAGCGGCGTGGCAGCGGCCGGAGGGGTTCGGGACCGTGATATGTAACCCCGTGTCTTTGGTGAATCTTACAGTGCGGTCGGCGGGGAGGTGGGGCACGATGGCGGCCGCGGCGTCGCGGCGGGCGGTCGAAGAGGACTCCGGTGGTGGCGAGCTACGGGCTCCGGAGGTGCGGGAGACCGGCGTCGGCTTCACCGCGCCCCATGGCCCAGGAGCTTGAGCCGGCCGAGGCGGCCGGAATCGGCGGGAGGGTGGCGGGGTGGGGAAGAAGAAAGAGGCTGCGGCGAATTAAGGCTCTATGGTGCGCTTGCGGCGGGAGAGGAAGAGTGAAGCTTTGCGGTGTGTTTGAAGCTCGCGACGCGGTTTTTATAGCCGGAGAGAGGCGCGTGGCGAGGTGGCGGTGGCCTCCGCCGCCACGCCACGCGGCGGGAGGTGAATCAAATCTCCCGAGATTTTGTGTAAGAGAGAGCACGAGGGTGCGCTGAACTTGCCGTGGTGTGAGAGAAAAGGAGGAGGATTTGCTGCGCGGAGGAGTGAGCGCGAGGGGTGCGAGCTGCGGCGCGCGCGCGGGAAGAAGAAGGAGGAGGAGGAAGAAGAGAGCGGGTGGCGCCGGGCCCGCGAGAGGGAGAAGCGCGAGTGGGGCAGTCCATCTGCGCAGCGCGGTCGGGCGTGGGCGGAGATCGTGCGCCACGCGCAGCGGAGGAGAGGCGCGATCGGGCGTGGCCCGCGACGCGATGAGGCGTGAGGCGGACGGGCGAGATGGGAGGCGCGTGATCGGACCGTCGCGCGCGGGCGAGAGGTGGGCGCGGATGGGCGCGGGCGGGGTGACGCGTCGCGCATCGGGCTGGCAAGTGGCGGCTTGAGAGAGTTTTCTCCTTTTTGTTTTTAAGGATTTTCAGAAATGCCCAGATAATTGAATATTCCTCAGAAAAATATGAGATCAGTTCCAAAAATTCCAGAAAAATTCACAGAAGCTCATGAGGACCTTCTGGACTTATCAAAAATATCTTCAGCTATGGTTGGTATTTAATTCATTTGATTCCCTTGCTATACATAGTTGTATGCATACATATATATATACACATGAACTTGGATTTCTTAACATTTTTATTTGGCTTACCAAAATTTCTAGGGAAGATACTTCATGCTTATTTACCCTTTTCCTTTATTATTTATGGATCATCTTTTGATTCTTTGTTATTTTATGTGATCTTTCTACCTTGGAAATTCCTTTATATTTACAAAAAGCCAATAAACTCCAAATTCAAATAAAACATATTGCAGAAATAATTCAAAAAGCTTCACATTTTCAAATTCAAAATTTCAGGATGTTACAGCAGCCGAACTTACGACCACGATGAGAAGTCGGTGGCTTACGATCACGTTATAACGAAGCGGTAGCAACTCGACCACATTGAAGGAAGTGAGCGTGATCGAAAGGGTATACGACTACAGAAAAATGACGATCGCCAGCATCACCGCGTGCTCATTGAAGGTTTCGATCACGATATTTTGAGCGGCTGAAGGAAAGACAGCGCAGCGATACAATGGAGCGGTCGTAAATCGCTACTGATAAGTTTACGATCACGAAGGAAAATTGATTGGTAAAGCAATAGAAGGATCGGAACCGGTCGTAAGCATCGAACCGGTCATAAATAGTTCTAACGATCGTAAACGATTCTAACGATCGTGCGGCCCGGGAAGTCGTAAGAGACACGACCGGTTATCGTAAAGGGTTCGACCACGCAGAGAAGGCCACGGTCGCGTTGAAGGCGATCGTAAGGAGCGGCGATCAAGTCAAGAAGGCGATGACGTACCAAAGGCGATTCGACTATGTTGAAGGAAGTGAGCATGATCAAAGGGATGTTTTGGAATGGTAAATGCGGCATCAAGAGCACTCGGGATCGATCTTAGGCGTATGGCGGTCATAAACGATTTTAGGAAGTCATGACACGCGCGGGCAACAGTTTGGAAAGGATCAAGAAACAATCTTGAAGCGATCTCTGCCGCGTGGTAAAATTGCAACCGAATAAATTAAGATAAGTTTTATTGGTGCGGACTCGATTCGATTCAAATAAGCTGTTGTTTCCAAAAGAAGCTAGGACCGACTTCCTCTATATATATGTGTGTAGGGGTTACTACGATTGACAACACACAATCGAAACTCATCTACTATATTATTTTGCAATCTACTATTTTCCTCGCCTATTTTGCTTCTTGTTCTTCGTCGCCGCTTACTCCCTTGCGATAACGAATCACAAGGTCCTAGGGGCGGTCAGGCCGACCTAGGACAGCCCATCGCCGCCGCTCGCCCTGACGGGGTCCCTCCCGGGCGCATGGGGTGTCGGGTCTCAAGAGCTCTCGCCGGCGTGTCCTGCGTATCGCGCTCCCGGCAAGACTCCTCCGGCGACGTGTCCTGCGTATCGCGCTCGACGCCGGGGGCACACGGTGACGTGTTCGTGTGCGAACATCACCCTTGTTTTCACCTTTTGTTTTACAAGATTCTCTGTGTATGCATGGACATGGACATATGAGTTGGTTAACCAACAACTTACTCCCAGTACAGAGCTCATCATCGTTTATGGGTGACCATGGTTCTTATAGAATAAACAAAAGCAATTAGTACATGTTGCAGAATTGCTGGTTAACCAAATGAGCAATGTTGAAATTCACTTTGCACCAGAAACAGAAAGCAAGTGGTAACCAGAAAGCAGTCCACAGTATGACCAGAGGACACCTGAACATTTCCATTTCCGTATATATGAACTAGGCAATGCTACACTATCTGAGTGTTGAGTGGTGTCACAACACAAAATCTATTGCAACAGTATATTCCACATTCCTCGATCATTCATCCCATGGACCTCATGGAATTGAATTGGCCGATGGGCGAATCGAATCAGAGCGCGAGGCAAAGGCGCACTCAATTCAGGATCGATCAACACATGCATGTATCTTTGATGGGGTGTCCATGGTCCAAGATGTCCCTAAATGTGCACTCATGCACTCCCAAAAGGCACCCCATCTAGGTACATTGTGGGGGGTCCTCTTCAAGTGAGTGGAAGCTTCACTAAGTACATATACAGGTATACATCCTGAATTCCTGATATATATAAATGTGTGTGCCTCTGTTGTTGTCCATTATAAATGTTGCTGTAGCCCCAGCTCAAATCTATCTATCCCCCATTACAAATGTTGTTGCAGAGCAGATACATGTATGCAGGTATGGGGCCCTTTGGTCCCCTTGCTTGGGCGTTGAGCTGCTGCTTTAGCAGCTAGCTCATCTCGATCACTCAAGCGCCTCTGCGCCACCCACGCAGCTCGCTAGAAAGAGGCGATCATTGTTCGCGGCTCCAAACCCGGGCTCATCATGCACCGAACCGCGCATATTCTAGTGTGCCGACGCCGACGACGATGGTGGCGCGGTTCGCGAGGGGGGACGGCACACGGCGCTCGCCGTCCTTGACCGGCGAGGGGGACCGGTCCGTGTGAGGAATGTGAGAGGAGCTAGGTCGCTTGGCGAAGACGCGCTCACAATTCGCCGAGGTGGCCGCCCGTTTTCGCGTGCCAAAGGGGATGCATATGCTACCAGGTGCATCGCCGATTCAGGTTTCTTGCACATTAATTTTCAGCTTGTACAACAAAGATGGCCATGGCTAACAACACCGTGGAGTTGTGGCATGCACAGTACCCTACGTGCATCATCTCGAGCATTGGACGGCATGGATGTCCAACATGTTTGAAATGGGGCCGCACGAGGTGATAACTCCTTTTTTTGGCAGCAGGGCGACGCGTAGTATGTAACACAAAATGGAGTATCTCGTCACCCATGTCCAGGGGCCCTGGCAAGCCTATCTCAGGATGTTATCTTAGCCCTGTTTTGAACGCAGAATTCCGTAAGAATTTTGCTGGAATCACTACAATTCGTTTAAGTCCTATGAAATTTCTCCATTCACGGTATTACTCATAGGCAGACCATGACAGTACGCCACATTCGGTATGTCAAATAACTATTTTATTCTTTTCGGTCTATAACTTATGACTTCTTTTGAACAAACAAACAGGCGGCTTCTCCATCACTATTTCGAAGCGTTTTATCGGGATATCTTTTTCGAAGCGACTTATCGATATTCAGTTCAATTACATAAACGCTCTTTCTAACGATAAAAAACATCAATCATAGTCATTAATCATTAACTATAACCGAAAAGCACAGACTGTTAACAAAATCCCAATAGCACCATAGCCATGAGTCATCAACCCGCATCTAATCATGAGTGGTACAAGCCAGATCAGAGCCTGTCCAGCAACTAAATGCGCTTATTGTGTTTATAGGTTTGGCAGTGCAGCTGATTCGTAAGGTTAGGGCACGATGTTACAGTTCGCGACCTCTTTTCAGCCTGTCCCGGAAACCCTCAGCATGCAGGCTGCAGGCAACGTGTGGCCGCGGTGCATCGACACGGTGTGTACTTGCATTGGCTTGACTTAACTAGGCCAAGTAATTCTCTGAACAGATGCAGCACTAATCCTCACCTCACTCATAGATTTTCTAGCCTCGTAGCCTGTGGGGCTATGCAGATGCCGCAGAGTATCCACGGAAGGATTTTGGTTTGTTGCAATCCTAAAAACACACTGCTGCAATTAAAGCCACTTCTTTTGCTTGCTCGAATCTCCAAAAAAGAAAAGATTTGGAGTAGCTTAGGTAGCTGCGCAATGCTCGAACGTCCAAGATTTACCTCTTGCATCAGACACCGATGGGAGGGTATTTGGGAGATCCAGAAAGTAAAGCAGGCTTCCACAAAAGAGGATCTTTCTATTCTTTTCATCAAGACCTCACTAGATATGTACTAGTACTACTCTATGTAGTGACGTCTATGACAACGAAAGCAAAAATATATAAAATTCATTACTGCATTCATTGTGCGAAAAGCTTAACTCAGTGGAATTTTTGTTAAGGTAGGGTGTTTGACGCTAAAAATCACTTCTGGATTTTTTTGTCTCGGGTATAAGGCGCAGACATATCAGTGTACTAAAGTACACAAAATAAATAAATATAATAAAAGTAGAGAAACCATGTATTCATTCACTGAAGAATAACAAAATTACAAATTCTCTTTGTGTATATGCCCTTGTAGCCTATTTTACAAAGCAGATCTGGCATAGACGATGTGTTCTTCTAGTTCCCGAGGTCTCAGAAGGCTTCTGGTTAATTACATCCGTAGGGTAAATCCACAGAATATCTCCGATTAAGCTACGCATTGGTCATCGTCTTCAATCTTCGTTTCATGTTCTCTATGCATGTGATGAATGATTGATGTAGAAGTGGGTGTTGGCGTGATCTATAGTCTCATTGATCTATAGGGCTGTTGATAGTATAGCCTTTGTATTGGCCATGCACGCCTGTGCCGCTCGACTTCGTTGGTATCAAACGACACATAAAATTAAGGTAATTAAAAGTGTGCATAATTCACATCTAGTATGACTGATCTGACGACACAATAATAGAATCAGTGTAGTAGATGTACTTAATTTGGGTGGTGAGGCTGACAGAGCAGAATGCCTAGGCTAGATGTCGAAGTGGTCAAAAGTGACCAAACAGGATCTGGCATAGGCGATGTGTTCTTCTAGTTCCCGAGGCCTCAGAAGGCTCCTAGTTAATTACATCCACAGGGTAAGCCCACAGAATACTTCCAATTAAGCTATGCATTGGTCGTTATCTTTAGTCTTCATTTCATGTTCTCTATGCATGTGATGAATGGTTGATGTAGATGTGGGTGTTGGCGTGATCCATAGTCTCATCGGTCTATGGGGTTGTTGACAGTGTAGCCTTTGTATTGGCCATGCACGCCTGTGCCGCTCGATCTCGTTGGTATCAAACAACACATAAAATTAAGGTGGTTAAAAGCGTGCATAATTCACGTCAAGCATGACTGATCTGACGGCACAATAATAGGATCAGTGTAGTAGATGTACTTAATTTGGGTAGTGAGGCTGACAGAGCAGAACGCCTGAGTCAGATGTCGAAGTGGTCAAAAGTGACCAAACAGGAAGGACGCCTCTACTGTGCAGACGCACTTAGCCGAACTCAAATGTCGTAAGGGCAAACTATCCTTACTTTTAACAAGGCAGGATGCCAGGGTTGGGTCGAACGGAGCTGAAAATGTGTTAGACGGGCTCGAGATAGTCGAAAAAGTATAAACAAGATTAATAAATTTTTGGTAAATAGTAATAGTTTAGGTGAATAGTACCAGGTTGGCACTATTCCTTGCAAGTCAGGTTTGGTGAACAGTATGTGCTTGGGTTGAAATTGCGTGAGCTGCACAATAATGGACTGCCGATGAATAATACTGGGGTTGGGCTATGAATAGTATTGGGTTGTATAGAATGGCTGGCCTAGTTGGCTGACTAGACCAAGAGATAAATTGGGCTGGTTTTGCCAGCCCACCTTGACAGCACAAGAAGCTCAGGGCCTAGATCACTCCAAAGTGAGTCGGAGCTCATTCTCATGGCCACCGAGATAGGGGAAACGATGGTGACATCGAATTTGATGACAACGATGGTGAATAGTAGTGAGCACTAACATAACGTGAGCAACCCATTTTGGGCACACACGCACGTGGTGGTGACCTACGGACGACTGGCGATGGCAGAGCTTGGTCAAAACAGGGGCATGGCATGGCGGAGTGCGGCTAGGGGTAGGCTTTTTTTACTGAAACCAAAAAACTGAACTGAATAAACCAAATATTGTGGTCTATTCGGTTTTTAGTAGGAGGTTTTGTTTTTATTTTGCAGCTATTCGGTTTTTGGTATACGGTGCGGTTTTTGACCCCAGAAAACCGAATAAGCCATATATCGATTCTTCAGTCACTAGGTCGGGCATCTAGCGGCCCAACTAGTTCCAAGCTGCCGAGGCCACTTGGCCACTCCCTCAAGGGTGAAGTCACTCGACTCATTTCTCACTCCGCCTGTGAGCCAGTAAGACCCCGCACTCGCAACTCCACTTGGCGTCATCTCCTAACCCTAATCCGCGTGGGCATGCCATCGGCGCTGCTCTGACCCTCCACTCGCATGCCATCGATTCCGCCTCCAACCGTTGCCTATCAGCGCCGCCTCCAGCCGTTGCCCGTCGACGTCGCCTGCTACCCTACCCACTCGCTCATCGGTGCTGCTTCCAGCCATCGGTAGAATTGATGCAGCTCAGGACCTTAGGTATATGCTTAAAACGTGCCTGGCTGTAGAGTTTGATTTACTTGAGATTGCTGCACTACAAAAATCTTCACCTTTGTATTTTTGTCATGTGCCTTGATGTTTCAATTTTACATCTCACAATGAGTCAATGCTTGTTGAAATTTTTAGGAGATGCACACAATTATATCATTTTCTAGGTGCTCCACTGTAGTCTGAAAACTGTTAATCCACTATTAAAGTTTAAAACCATCCAATTCTGTGGCTCCAGAGTTTAGCATTCGGTTGTTTCAGAGATTAGCACAGAGTTGTTCATGTAAAACCGAATACCGAATTAACTGAACTAATGCGGTTTTTATTTTTTCACTAGTTATTTTAGTTTCTAGTTTGTAAAAACTGAACTTTTTATACCAAATAAACCGCACCGATATAGCCAAATAAACCGAACGCCCACCCCTAGTTGTGATAAAGCTTCGGCTAAATCGGGGGGTGGCTCGAGCATTTAGGAGGTTAGAGGACCTTGGTGGTGGTGATGGCTTAGCTCGAGGTGACCTGAGAAGTTCTGGCAATGGTGACTGTAGGTAGCGGGGCGGTGGCACATAACAACAGCGAGCTAGGGACGGTGAAATTAGGCGGGAAGCTAGGGCATAGTGGTGATGAAAAGACGCTAAGAATGCAGGCAATTTGGTTGAAAAGGAGGCAACGGTGGTAAATCGGAATTGAGCTCACCAGCAAAGCTTTAGGCGTCAGCAATTTGCGGCATAGCTTGACCAGAGCGGTGAGAGGAAGGGTGGTAGTGGGCGTGGGACGGTGCAAAAAGTGAGTGAGAGGTCGTCGAGCTTGGTTTTATAGGCATGAAGGTGGTGGCATCCGTAGCGGTGTGGAAGGGGCGCTCAGTGCATGGATGGTGACGTGGACAAGCGAGCACCTTTCGCGCTACGGCGGCAAAGCTGGTGGTGGGAGAGGCGCTACTTCTCACTAGCGCGAGCACACAAGTTAGCGTGGTGGGCAGCGGCGCCGCAGTGTGTGTCGAGTAGGTGGTAGCGATGCAGATCGACGGTAGGGCGACACGACGCGTGGTTAGTGGCGGCATTAAGGTGTGGTGTGGACGCTGTGCAACTTTTGATGTGATTGTTGGTGACGGACGAGTGAGACGGTGTTGGCAAGCATGAATGGCATTATGGCGCGTAGTAGCGGGAGCATAGCGGCTTAAGGGCGTCTCTATGATTGGAAAGTGGGTTTTCGAAAGGGTCAAAGGGTTAGCGGAAATTTGGTTGGAGTTTCTGGATTTGTAAATTTTTAAATTCAAACAAAATTAAAAACAAATTCAGAATTCAAATTTTTTGGTTGTTTCAGATTCTGACGTTGTCTAGCTTCACAGTAGCAAAGTTATCAATGCTGTCCAATCCAAATAAGTTGTTCTGAAAAATTACTCCTAAACTTTCATGAAAATGAATCGTGTTACAAAATTACTCCTAAACTTTCATGAAAATGAATGCGTAACACGAAGTATGCTCTATGAATGGCGCGACGTCGTTCCCTGCACAACAAATCTTAGCATTGATTTGACGGAAACTGCATGCGCTTAACACCACTCGTGCAAACGTGATGGGACGCAAGGTTTATCAAGATTTGCTGTCGATGTAGCATCACCTAATGGGGCTACAGGAGTGGTGAGCATGCTGCCATTTGTACGTATGGAAAAGGCATTTCATGGACCATCTAATAAAGATTATCTGGTAATTATCATGACATTTCAAAAAAGAAATACTTGTGCGAAAAAGAATCAGATGTCGCTCAACAGTTAAGACTGCTCGTTGGTGTTGTTACCGAGCAAGAGCTTATACACTTGATTTCGACGAGAAGGCCGAGAGAGAGTTTAGATTTTTCTCAACAGGAAGAAGCTGCTGGAGCCCTCCACCACAGATTTGAAAAATGGGGAGGAACAGAGATGAGCTGGTTTAGCATGCAGTGCTGAACGAAATGTGCAAATACGGACAGCTGCAATGGCATGGGTCTCGTATACATCTGTCCTACACGGTGTTGAGAAACCGTCGCTAGCGACCATAGAACAAGAACGAATCAATCACAGAATCACAGAGAGAATAGATTGAACACAGAGAGGTAGAGAGAACTCCTGGTCTTTCTTTATTGTTTTAGATTGCATTGGGGTACATAATGAGGGGGGTCTAGGTCCCTATTTATAGTCTATGGTGGGGGTGCCCAATTAGATCAGAACTCTGGATAGAGTCCAGGTTTCCTAACACTCCCCCTTGGGCACTCACCCAACATGCTCATGTCTCGTCAAAACTCCATAAAAACCCAGTGGAAAAAATTTGGAGAAAGAGTACATGATACATGTGATGCTGCGATGCACGAATTGCCTCGTTAAAAACCTTGGTCGAGAAACTTCATGGAAAACTCGTCAAGGGAAAAAGAGTACAATTCACCCAAATTCATTTGGTCTGCAAGACTTTATTTTTGGGTACTTAATCTTCACGATCAAGATTTATTAGCGGGCTTGTGAGAATTCTCCCCGAATTCTGCACTTCTCTAAGTCTCATCATTCCAATTCCACGCACGCACCTTTCAAAGCTAGATGCGGGAGTGACTTAGTGAATAAATCTGCGAGATTTTCACATGACTTAGTATGCGATACTTTAATCTCGTCCATCTTTTGCAATTCATGTGCATAGAAGAACTTGAGGTTGATATGCTTTGTGAGATGACTCTTCACATAGCCCGTTTGCACTTGTGCAACGCAAGTGCATTATCTTCATAGATAATTGTGGGGTTTGCACAATGTTCATCCCACATGACTGCTGGATGTGGTGAATCATTCGGCGGAGCCAGCGCACTCGTGCGGCTTCATCTGATGCTATAATTTACGAGTGGTTCGTCAAGTAGCTACGTGCTTTGCTTAGACGATTTCCATGAAATTGCAGTTCCACCACACAGAATACATAGCCTGTTTGTGACTTAGCGGTATCTTGGTCCGACAGATACCCAACATCTGCATAGCCAATCAAGTTCAGATCTTGATTCTTTACGTAAAACAATCCGAGGTCCTTGCTACCTTGGAGGTATCGGAAAATGTCCTTTATGCCCCTGCCAATGCCTTTTGGTGGGCTCTGACCTTATCTACCTTGCTAAGAGGTTCACGGCAAATGCAATGTCCGGTCTAGTGCAGTTTGCTAAATACATGAGTGCTCCCACGCACTCAAGTATGGGAATTCGGTCCTAGGACTTCCTCCCCTCTTCCCTTGGTCGGAAAGGATCTTTTTCTTCTGTAAAGACCTCACCGATCATCGGTACTTTCGAGAGAAATGCCTTCTCAAAGCCAAACCTTTCGAGCACCTTCAGGTGTAGGTCGTGATGTACCAAAACTCCTTCAGGACATGCTCAAGCTGCAAGCCTAAGCAAAATTTGGTCTTGCCCAAATCTTTCATTTCAAATTCGACTCCAAGTAGGAGCTTGCTTCTTTTATGTCTTGGTGTCCCGATGATATTCAGATCATCTACATACACAGAGATTATGAGAATCCATTCAGGATCGCCGTATAAATACACAAGGACAGTCTTCATTGTTCGTGTAGCCTTTCTTGCGAGAAAGTCGCTCAGCGATTATACCACATTCTTCCAGATTGTTTCAGTCCATACAGTGACTTTTCGAGTTTCACATCGTACAAATTTCTATTTGCTCTGTCTTGGTTCGGAGAAGGATTCCTTGAGGACTTTCATATAAATTTCGAATCCAAGTTACCGTAAAAGTATCTGATCACAACATCCATCAATTTCATTTCTAAATTCAAGTTCGTGCCATTGAGATCAAGTATCTAAAGGTAATTCCACTCATGGTGGGAGTAGGTTTCTTCATAATCAACTCCGGGACGTTGAGTGAAACCTTGGGCTACCAAACCTTGCTTTGTATCTCACTACTTCATTTCTTTCATTTCTCTTTCGAACAAATACCCACTTGTGCCCAACGGGTGTATGTGGGGAAGTGTGTGACATACTGGCCCAAACACCTCTCTTTTGTTCAGAGATAGCAATTCGATTGCTATTGCCTTCTTCCAATCTTCCCAATATGATCTTTTCTTACATTCGTGAGCGATGCGGGCTCGGGATCAAGATCGATGATGGTGACAATTTTCTTTGCGAAGTAGATATCGATATTAGTTGTTGTCCTATTCAGGACTCTCCTGTGTGCACATAATTTATAGCTATTTCTTCATGAGTTGCTTCTTCGGAGCTTCACCTTGCGCATCGCTTCTTTCAATTGCGGTGGCAAGTCCTTTAGTTTCGGCTCCGATGTGTGCGCACACATCCATGCCGATGGGGATATTCAGATCCGGTATGTCCTTTTGGAAGGTGTCATACTTGTGCGGTCTCAAGCGGCTCCTCTTCTCATCTCGGGGACTTCAATGATTGGTCGTGATAAATCCGCTAATCCTTTTTACGCCAGCGTCCCGGTTACTAAGGATTCGAGGAACCGGAGTTCTCGTCCTTTATTATTTTTCCGAGGCCTGCGGGCGAGATTAGGATACCTTCAATTTTCTTTGGTATTTCAACCCTCTCCGGTGCGATGCGTGCGAGCACATGCGACTTAGTCACGCTCTTCAAATCACTAAAGTGATCAGCGATTGATTTGCTAGTTCTTGCAAATCGATTGTCTTCTGGACTTCTCTTGTCTTCTGGACTTCTATTGTCTTCTGGACTTCTCTATTTGCTTCACTAATGCGCGGGTCATCTACATGAATTCTCGTGGCTTGCCATGTAATGTCTTCTGGACTTCTCTAGTGCGCGGATCATCTGCATGGATTCCCCAGGCTTGCCACATAATTTTCCGATATTCTTCATCAAGGGGTTAATTTCCTCCCCCTAATGTTGGGAAATTTTCGGTGGTGATCCTTGCGCTAGTTGCATAGGTGAATGGATATTGTAGGCCGAAGGTCTAAGGTTGATGAGATTCGCTGCATGTAGGACTACGGGTCCCCGACATGTAGCTGGCAAATTACAATTATGCAAGAGGTGTCAGGCAATAAATTTAATTCTCTTAATTAAAGTCTCTGCCAGACCATTCTGGGTATGGACATGCGGTACCGAATGGAGGGTTTAGTTATAAGTTTCCCGGTGGCACATGCAGGGCACACAAAATCTTCATGATTCGGGAAATTCTTCACATTAATATTATGCCCATGCGAGTTATTTATTAAGTTTCTCATCATCCTAAGACTTGGGTGGCCTAATCTGTCATGCGAGAGGCGTAAGAGTTGAGTTTCTAAACACTTGTCTTGAGCGATTATGCAGACTGCAGCGCTTTAATGTTGGTATAATATAGCCCAGTTTCTAGTGAAGGAAGTTTTTCTAGTACACGTTTTCTTTTCATTCTCTTCACGCTTCATAATGAGCAGGTATTCCTTACCGTACTTTTCTTTAGTCTCAACGTGGAAACCATTTGCGCGGATATTCTTAAAACTTAGGAGAGTTCTAGCCGATTCTGGGTACAATAAGTCTTCTTCAATGACCAAAGTTGTGCCCATTGTGGCTCTTCCTGAACCAATTATACATGCATTGCTTCTGGCGATTGTCGTAAGGCTGCTAGTGCTCTTACGAATCGACTAAAAATACTCAATCTCTCTTAAGATGATATGCGTTGTGCCGCTGCTAGCTAAGCACACTTCCTTCATAGCGCGCTATACGTGTTCTAATATAGGGTATTTATTAACATGTATGAGAAGGCAATCAACACATAAATAAAATACTCCAATATCAGAACATATCATGCCATCACGAACTGAATAAATGAATGAATTCTTCAAATATCATCCAACCATCACGAGAAAATAACAATTCTTAAGTACCATCCATGCAAATTCTAACATATTCTTCCACACAAAATAAATGACAATTAAAGTCGAAATGCATTGATGCACTAGACTTCTTCTCGCTATTTTTTGGGTTTACATTCTCTTCAAGAGAAATTATGGCATTGGCTGCTTCTAGGTCGAGAGGGGGTGCTGCTGTCTGGATGGTCTAAACCTCCATTAACGCGGGCAGCTGCTCGGAACTCTCCCCCTCAACCGATGCAAAGTGGGCTTCATGCTGCCCTTTGCCATCCCGTTTTGGGTTGCTAGCCTTATTCTCATGTGGAGCGTTTGATTTGCCTTTCTGGGCTGCGGTCTTACCCTTCCTTCACCTTTTCTCTATCAAGGGCTTTCGCACCTTGTTACCTCCGGCGTTGGCTTCACGGCCAGTGGAGCTCTCAGATGGCTGAGTGACTTAGTTCTTGTGGAGAACTTCGTCCTGAGCTTCCGCAACTTGCATCATATCAATCAATTCGGCATATTCCTCATAGCCGTCTTGACGATAATTGCGTGCGGATTATACTGCATTGGGGTGGAAGGATTTTCTCAATTTTCTGTATTGGGGTACAAATCCTGTGCAAGGCAGAATTGTTTTCCCTGACCGTCTTAAAGTCGGCAAACCTTAGTCTGATCCACTCCTACTCTTCTCGAGGAAGAATGGTGTACTTTAGCCTCTCAAACCTGCTTCTTGAGTGCGGTCTAGAGTGCTAGCGCACTCTTCTCCGCCATGTACTCATTCTTGAGAGTGAGGCAGAAGTGGTGCCTGAGAAAATAAAGTGCCTGATCATTCTCTTTAGACATGGGTTGGCGTCATTCAGTCCGCCAATCCCAATAGTCGCGCGGAGCTTCCTGGCTTCAAGCACAATCTCGACATTGGATGCCTACGTCAGATAGTTTTGGCCATGTGGGCGAACTCCCGAACTTCGATTCGTTATGCTAGTCATCTAAATGTGTATAAGTCTACTGCTGGTAGACATGCACGGAATAATTTACTACGGGTAAATAAATGGTACAAAAGGTTCTCGCAATATTTCAGAATTTTCATGCATTTTCTATAATTTTACTGCTAATTTCAGTGATTAAAAGTAATTTAAACAATTACAATTAACCAAAACAGTAAATAAATACATAAAATACATAAAACAGTAACGGCATAAGCTTCAAATGCTAAAAATAATGCAAAAATCATATTCCCGAGGCCCTTTTATGCTAAAATATGAAATTTTAGCAAATTCTGCAATTCCAGAGGGTTTTTACGCAAATTTCCAGTTCAGAGAAAAATTCGCGCAATTTTCTGATTTACAGAGGGGTTTTCTGAAAATTCTAGACCCGCTCGTAAATTTAAGGGCTTATTCGCAATTTTCGGAACTGCAAGGCCTTTCCTGCAAAATTAAGGACTTATATTAAAGATTCAAGGGCTCTTCGGTAATATTTAGGACTTCGGGTCCTTTTTGCAAAATATCGTATGGCCCATCCCCGTTTTTCTTTTCGCCGCCCGTTGGCTTCCTCGGCCCGTTCACCCCCCCCGGCCCAATTGGCCTGCATAGCCGCGCCATAACCCGGACGGGCTAGGGTTTCCCCATGCCCTTTTCACACTTGTGGCGGCGGCACTTCAACCCGAGCGGGCGGTCGGGCTTAGGGGCGGCGATGGCCGGGCGCAGATCCTGTCGCGGCGCTTCGGTTGGAAAGCATGGCGGCCGCGGCCGAGCGCGTGCAGCGGGTGGTCGGCCAGCGACGCGGCGGCGTCGCGAGCCGCCCGAGCGGCGCTGCGCGGCGGCGTGGGTGGCGGCGAAGTCACGATTGGCGCGGCACGGCACGATCGCTGGCCGGCGGGCGAGGCGGATGGGCGCGCGTCGCCACCGCCGGTGCTCCATGCGAGGCGGCGCGTCGGCCGGCGAGCAGCGCCATTCGGGCGGCGCGCGGCGGCGACGAGCGGCGCCATTCGGGCGGCGTGTGGCCTCGCGCGGTGCGGTGGCGCCTTATGCGGAGAGGCGGCGTCGGTGTTGAGGCGGCTTCGAGCCGGCCTCTTCTCGGGTGGTACAGCGGCGGCGCACCCGCGCGTGCAGGCGCGGTGGACCCAAGGCTGTCAGCGGTGGCGCTTTGGGCGCATCTCCATGCGGTGGCAACGCGGTGGTGCACGCGGGGAGAAGCCGGGCCAGCCCTAGTTCTTCGGGCAGCACCTTCAATTGGCCGGCTTCGAGCTGGTGGGTCATCACGGCACTTCAAGCGACGACCCTCAGCGATACGCGTGCGGGCGTAGCGCATGGGAAGCGCGCATGCAGGCGTGGTGAGGCCAAACGGCGGGGGCCGGCTGGGAAGCGGGCTAGACGGCCGGCTTCGGGCTCTGGCCGATTCGAGCAGCGGCGGCTTCATGCGGGAAGCGACGGCCAGATGTCGGGGTGGCCCCATACGGTGGTGCGGGCTGCTAGCCGGCGGTGGGTTCCTCGGCGACTTCTTCTGCCGGCGGCCGGTGCGCCATGATGCGAGCGTATGGCGGCCGTGTTGTCCCTTTTTTTCGTGCCATGGTCATAGGACCAAACAGAGGAGGATGCAAAATTTCTCCTTTTTTCGTGCAATGATTGTACAGAAACTGAACAGGAAAACAATGCATATATTTTTCGTTTCCAATCTGTGATGCAATCAAAATCTACCCTGTTTCTCAATCTACCGATCGACATTGTGCCGGCGATTTCAGATCTGCTCGCGGTAGATTAGGGTGGATTTGCATCGTTTCTAATCTACAGTGCAATCAACATCTACCCTGTTTCACAATCTACCGATCGGCATTGTGCCGGCGACTTCAAGTCTGCTCATGGTAAATTAGGGCGGATTTGCACCGTAGAGATTCAATCTAGAACGCAAAAAGAAAATACAGATTCAAAAGCGATCTAGAAAATTCAATCTGTGCTTCAATGATTACCTCGTTCACCGGAGCGGAGTCGTGCTGATAACGTGTTGAGAAACCGTCGCTGGCGACCAGTCCGAGCGATTTCTCTGCTTAGAACAAGAACGAATCAATCACGTAATCACGAGAGAATAGATTGAACACAGAGAGGTAGAGAGAACTCCTGGTCTTTCTTTATTGCTTTAGATTGCATCGGGGTACATAATGAGGGGGGTCTAGGTCCCTATTTATAGTCTATGGTGGGGGTGCCCAATTAGATCAGGACTCTGGATAGAGTCCAGGTTTCCTAACACACGGTACACACATGCAAACACACACTGAGACGATACCCTTGCCTTTTCTGCTGCTTTATTGATTGTTGCACGTACAAATCAAAGTGTCTTAATCATATTTGTATTTGTATTTTGTAAACAAACACGAAATCAAATCTTTTTAAATACAAATATGAATCAAATATCTACTCAATTTGATCAGATCTAGGTATCCTCATAACTTATGTAGTATGAAGATATTAATGATATTTTATCAGTCACATTTAATCATCTAATTTATTTACTTCATCTAACAAAACATAAATTAGCATTGAATTAAAAAATTTATCCAACTAATTAGTCATATTACAATAAAATATGTATATTACTTCGTCGAATATGAATACGAATAGTCAGATAAAATAACATTTCGGATGGTAAAATCTATATCATATTTGTATCTATATTTTTTTTATACTAATTCGAATACGAATAGAAGAGAAATTATTAATTAAATAAAAATTTATATCATATAATAATTTAATAACAAAAATAATTCATATCTTTTTACTCTGCTTGCGCTGCAGCGGCGGCAGGCGGCAGCCGAGCAGACACCGCGGCACGATGGCAAGAGAATTTTGCTGCCAACGCTGCACGCTGCCGCACAAGGCGAACAGTGCGAGCGAGTACCACGACAAAAGAGACTGACTGTGTCCCCGCCCCAGCCCACGATTAGCCTGGTGTGGAGGTGGCAACTACGGTATTTTTTAATTATAACGGAGAACGTGCCATACTTATATTATACATCATATGTACACATACGTATATGTTCTATAGATATACATACTAGATCTAAAGTAGAGATTTCTGAATAAATCTATCTTACAAAACATAAATATGTACCTTTCCACTAAACGACGCATACAGTGTGTAGTGGTAACTGAAATTTTTTAGCTTTGCCAGACGTGGGAATCAGCGTATTAGGCCGCACAACAAATGTTGTAAATAAAATTGAAAGCTTAGGATTCAGACAAGTGGGAAATTCCGAGTGCCTTGTACTCCTCTATGTTTTTTTTATTGAAAAAAGAAATTCGAGATGAAAATTTTGCATTCTAAGTAGGCTGTAAATTCTAAATGGGGACGTGTGTTTCTAAGTTGATTTATGCACTCCTAAGTACAAGTTATATTTTTTAACCATTGAATCAATCTAAAATTAGACACGCACATTTCAAAACAAATCGAAGGAAAAAAAAGACTTAACCCTCCACAAGATGATTTAGCATTATAGTTTGTCATACATGAGATTTTATGGTATGTTGCAAATAACACATAGAAAAATAGAGATGAGAGATACGAATTTTTACGTGAAAACTCTTACGGAAAAACCACACGCGCTTGAAGGCAAATCACTATATTGATGAGAGATTATAATGGAATGCTTGCTCTTTCTATAGATTACTGAGGTATATATATAGGGCGAGAGAAACAAGTCTCAGAGGAAACCGAATCAAAATTAGTTGTTACAGATTGACATCATATCTGATACAATCTACACATAACCCTAATATCTATCATATCACATCTGGCATAAAACGATAAAGTATCCTACACAAATACGGTAAAAATTCAAATTATCTTCAGGGAAACTAATTTCGTCGTCCATATTGGATTGGCACGAAGCATGGTACATAGTGACACTGAAACATTGCCGGGGTGTTCTTAGTAGCATGAGGTCACACTACATAAATTTTCGTCTAGTAAACGAGAGTGCTTTTAATATAGCGAGACAAAAACCATGGTCGACAAGGTATCAATCTATGTTGAGTCAACATCATACAGCAGGAATTGTCAATTACCCTTTACAGTGGCAAGTGTGCGGTGCTAGATTAGATGTGGAAGTGCCTATCTTTCTCTAATGGTTTGATCAATCGCGTGGATAAGTACGGAAAACTTTATATGATTTATAATTTTTATAAGTAATTTGATTATACATACCATAGCCGTTCTTCGCTTAGCTCTTAAACTTTTTTATAGCGAGACAAAAAAAAAAACTACGGTAAATCAGGAAGTCAGCATCATAGAGCAAGAAATTTCGATCAGGAGCGGCTAGGCTGAGGTGCCGGATTAGATGTACCAATGGAAGTGTCTATCTTTATCTAAGGGTTTGATCTTCCGTATGGATTAGTACAGAAAACTTTATATGATTTAAGCCCTGTTTGGATCCCTCCATCTAAAGTTTAGTCACTAAAATTTAGATCTAAAGTCTCCAAACAGGTGGTCTAAAGTTAGATCTAAACTTTAGCTAACTCCTAAAAAACACTTTAGACCATTAGTCCACCAAAGTGAACTAAAGTGGTCTAAAGTTTTGGGTTCTTAGGCACAAAGACATGTTTACCATGCATGTTGGTCTCTCACCTCCCATTTAATGGCTGACGCATGAAACGAGGAGAGGTAGTATGGTCTTTTTGAAACTTTAGTCCTATCCATTAGTACAGGATCCAAACAGGACCTTCGACTAAAGTTTAGTGGCTAAAGTTTAGCCAACTAAAGTTTAGTCCAAAACTTTAGACAACTAAACTTTAGACCATGAGATCCAAACAGGGCCTTATATTCAGTAAGCAACTTGATTATGCAGGCCATATGTAGGCCCTGTTTGGAGACGCGGTCGCAGACCGCGCGGTGCGGTAGCCGATCCGCGGCCACGGAGCCGCGATACGAAGAATCGAAGCTGCAGTTCATTTTCCGATTTTTCCCCTCACAGGCGGTCGCAAGAATCACGGCCACCGCGAGGCGTTTGGTGGGATTTTTCCGATTTTCGCGGTGGGGCGCCCAGGAATCCGATTATAATCAGTTCCAAACGGGCCGTAGCCACTCTCTATTTAGCACTTGAATATTCTTTTTTTTTTCCTAATAAAGAGGTGATATACTGCCAAATTCATCCCGTGAAAAAGCGAAGGCGTTCTGTTCATTTAGCAAACGTATGACCTAAAAATTCTTAAAAAGAAAACCCACGAAACTCAACGAACCCAGACAAAAACGGTTGGCTTTGCATTGGATATTTGGATTTAGAGCTAAAGGGCAAAAGGCTGAGCAAGGAACAGCAGTAGCCGAAGGGGAGCCCCCAAGCTTTCGCTTTATTCCCTCGCCTTCGTACTGGCCTTTGCCTCACTCCCCGGTGCCAGTGGTGCGAGCCTACCACCTCCCTACTCTCCTCTCCTGCTCATCTCCTTGAACAGAGAGAGATCACAGAGCAGTGTGTCCTTGCACTGTCTGTACCCTCCCTCCCCAATCCTTCATATCCTTGGATGCGCCCTCCCCTGAGCCGCCCCCGGTTCTTGCATTGCTCGGCGCTGGTCGCCTCCGTGCCCTCGGCCGCGTTCTTGGTTGGATTCAGGTGCTAGGCCAATTTACTTCTGCTGTCCTGTCCTGGACGTTTCTGTAAGGCCGGGGCATTAACTGCTGCAGGCATTGATCCGAGCGTTGTGAGCTGGGCTGTAGGTCTGGTGCGTGAAACAGGAACTTCTCTTAAGACTTTGAGAGGCTCGTGTTTGCTTGTGGCCTTTTGCCGTCTTTGATGATCCTGTTCTTGGTTTGTTCCTGAATCGTGCGATTTCTGCTTCGTTCGCTTCTGTCCCCCAAGTGTTTGTTTCCTCTTGTTCCCCATCAATCTCCTTTTGGGATGCTGCAGTGGATTCTTGTTTCTATTGAGCTGCTGCCTGGATCATTGAACAACTAGCGGAGGAACTCTAGGGAATTCCCTGATCCTTCTGCCCATAGTTTGGAATAACAGGAGCTGGTTTGGATTCTTCCAAATAAGGGGTAGGGGAAAAGTTTTGAGGAACAGGGAGAAGTAGAATCCTGTTCTCCCTTTATTTTTCTGGGATATACTGTTCTGAGAGGGTAGAAAAGGGGAAAAGTTTTGAGGTTTGAGGAGGGAGGAATCATCCCTGCAGCTGCATGAGGAAGCATTGAGACAATGAGAGATGAGGTAAGGGTGTCCAGATCAACAGCTGCTCTGTTCATAATTTCTGAATGTTAGTTTCTGATCTTGTTTTTGGTCCTGATTGGTGTGGAAGAAGCTGTCCTGGTCCAAGACCCTTGTTAGGAAGTGGTTCAACATCAAAACAAAAGCTAAGGACTTCCATTCAGATTATGCAGTGGAAGAAGGTACAAACTATTGACTTCAGGCCACCTCTCTGTTTTCAATTGACGAGCTTCAGTTCACTAGATGATTTCTCACATTAAATTTTTGTATTCCTTTTTACCACCATAAATTTTTGTTATTTTGGTTGAATAACAATGCCTGTGGTTTCCAGAAGCAAGTTTGGCCTCTTGCTTCCTGTTCTCTTGTGTAGCGAGATTTTTTATTGTTGCAGAAACAACCAAAACATGCTTGAGACCTCAATAAAAAAAGGGGTTTTGTTTCACTGTGCTTGTGCTAAAATTCGTGCTGACCATTTCAGTGGGAGTGCAGTGGAGGACCAGTTTCTCGGAGAGAGATGTATGCAAAGCCAAGAAAAGCAGAACAGGTACATTTTGCTTGCCTCCTTACAGTAACCATTCTATTTTTCAGATCTTTCATTTCTTTTTTGCCTGGTGCAAAACTGCAAATGTCAACTACCAGTCAACATTGTGTACAATGCGCAACTGAATTAACTGTGTGTTTCCTTAGAGAGGTTGCCTAGGAAGAATGTGGATGGAGATTGTCGAGTAAGAAATGGATTTGACCGTGCCTATATCACAAACACACAGGACTACAGGTAAATATTGTGCTTTTCTAGAACTTGATCGATTCACTAATCATTGTTAAGGAGAACTCCTTTGATATGACAATCCATATACTCGTGCGCACAGGGTCTTCGTTGCTACATGGAATGTGGGTGGAAGGTCACCATCGAGTCATTTGAATCTGGAGGACTGGCTTCATACATCTCCTGCTGCTGATATTTACGTCATTGGGTACAACTCTAAACTCGTGCATTTCCTTAACTAGATATTGTTGGCTGTACAAAAGAAGAAACATATTGAAATGATTTAGTACAAATCAAAAGAGGAACTGTAACAAAAAAAATATCATGTCAGGTTTCAGGAAATTGTTCCTTTGAATGCTGGTAATGTCCTGTTGACTGATGACAATGGTCCAGCGAAGAAATGGGTTGCTCTTGTAAGGAAAATGCTCAACAATCTATATCTCCAAAGCTCTGCTGTGTACAACTACCACACCCCCTCACCGGTTACAGATCCTATTGTGGAGCTCAATGTTGATTTTGAGAGATCATCAAGAAGACAAAGGAACTCATTTTTCCATCGACTTTCATTCCAGTCCTTCAATCGAAGCTCAAGAATTGACATGATGGATCCTCACTCGTTAGTGGACCGTCGTTTCAGTGTTTGTGACCGGATTAGCTTTGGGAGCAGGCCAAGTGATGTTGACACCAGTATGAGATGTGGTGGGTCATCTGATGATGAGAATATTGACGAGGAATCACCTAGTGGTATATTCTATGGTGCTCCACTATGCAATGATGACAACAATAGACGGTTGATAAACTCTAGGTAAGTTTTCTTGAGATAATGAATATAAAGATCTTATTGTGCCTGTAAGCTAACTTCTGGTTGCGATACTAGCTAGATGACTTGCTGCTCAGCTCTATAATAAATTTTCACTGAAATTCCTTACAGCCTTTATTCATCATAGGAATAACTACAAATCTCTGAACTGAAATTCAGATTTTCTATTACACAGCAGGTATTGCTTAGTTGCCAGCAAGCAAATGGTTGGAATTTTTCTCATGGTTTGGGTACGGAGTGATATAAGGGAGCATGTGAAGAACTTAAAGGTTTCATGTGTTGGTAGAGGCTTGATGGGTTATCTTGGAAATAAGGTATTGTTTGCTATCTTCTTGTTTCTCCTAGGCATTTTTTAATTAATTTTAAGTTCATTAAATTTTGCAGCATGTATAGTGACATTTGATTCCACACTTCTGCTTTTGAATTTTTGTTGAGATCCTGTTAGTATGTGCATCCACATTCTTGGAACTTATTTTTGCTTTACATGATTATATATTTCTATTTATTTTTTCCACTTTCTTTTTTCTTAACTCAGGGATCGATATCAATCAGCATGTCTCTGCATCAAACAAGCTTCTGCTTTGTTTGCACACACTTAACCTCAGGTCAAAAAGATGGCGATGAGCTTAGAAGAAATGCAGATGTGGTGGAAATTTTGAGGAAGACCAGATTCCCACGTGTTCATGGTGCAGGTGACGAGAAGTCACCCGAGACAATTCTTGACCATGAGTAAGTCTGTGCTTCTCATGTTCTAGTACTGCAGCTCAGTTAAACACATCAATTAGTCAGTACAACAAAACTAGAAAAAAATTGAAGACAACAATCTTAGTCTATCATTTGTTTGTTTCTTTCAGCCGAATCATATGGCTCGGAGATCTGAATTACCGAATAGCTCTTTCCTATCGCTCAGTGAAGGCTTTAGTTGAGATGCACAATTGGAAGCAGTTATTGGAAAAAGACCAGGTTAGCTATTTTCATGACTTGTAAAAATGTCATGCCTCTTGAAGCAACTAGCGCAGCAATGTAGATACATTCTTTGCTTTGTTTCTTACGTGTAACATTTCTGTAACAGCTTCGTGTAGAGCAAAGATATGGTCGGGTATTTGCAGGCTGGAAAGAAGGGAGGATTTATTTTCCTCCCACATACAAATACTCGTACAACTCTGACAGATATGCAGGCGACGATATGCATCCAAATGAGAAGCGGAGAACACCAGCATGGTAAAATTCATAAAACATAACTTATTGACACTAATTTTTAATATGGTTATACATCGAAACATCTCTCCTCTTACATCTTCACCTTCACCTTCTGGATTTCGGTGCTTATAGTAATGATTTTTGTGAAGGTGTGACCGCATTCTATGGTATGGGAGAGGTCTAAATCAACTATGTTATGTCCGTGGCGAGTCTAGATTCTCAGACCACAGACCTGTATACAGCATTTTCACAGCAGAGGTTCAAATACCGAGCCAAACCCAATTCAGCAGCTTTACTCGTTCTAGCTCTCTAATGGGGGTGGTTGAACTACCATACCCAACTTATCCACGCAGTTACACAGACATCAATTTTTATTGAATGTGTATCTCGATGGAGCCAAGGTTTGTATTCTATATTCCTTCCAGTCCCACATTGTTTAAACTTGTTGCTCTGACTACTACTCTGAATTCCATGTGAGCGCGTTCTATTCATCATTACTTCCATGTGTTTACTGCAGACATTCTTCAGTACCAGAATACCAGTTGAACTGCACTTCTCCCAAGATTCCAGCAACGGAATATTTGTAGACAACAGGTGATTCCTGAAATATTCTTTAGTTTGCCCCTTCTGTTTCTGTGCCTCATTATGTTATATGCAGAGGGTATGTTTTTTTAATATATCCTTGGAAAGCTTACTGCTACTAATACCTCAATTCTGATCATTGTGCACATGCAGATACTCAAGGGGATGCTTTCTAATTGTAAAATTAGGTATGATCTACTCGACTACTTGCATATCAATATCATTTTGTGAGAAATGACTAAGACGTCTTGCACTTGTCAACAGGAAGATTTGCGCAGTTATGCACAGTTTTGAATCTAACCATCCGCGAGTACCGATTTACAACCAAAAAAACAGGAGAGTTTTAGTTCCGAAATAAGCTAATCACTAACAGCCGAAGCTAATCGGTGTTGTGCTTTTGGATACCTCCTTCATGATGCAGAGTTCCTTTTCCTGAGCCATTTGTATTTGGAAGGCTTGTTTTCTCTTCTGCTTTCTTTTTTGCTTGGTCTTCTGAGTTCTAATATAACAAGAGCCACTTGGCTCAAATGTTTTAATTGAAAGCAACCATCATTTTGTACAGCTATTTTGTTCTTGTTGGAACCTTTCACGATTATATGTGTTTGATACTAGTTGAGTGCTATGGTTCATGCTTGCCAAGAAATGATCATCAGCACACGGCATTTCATTCAGGCTTGTGCACAAAGCAATGTGCTAAAAAAAGTGTCACACACAGAAGCTGCCAGCCTCTGGAATCTGGATGCCTCATTGTGCTGTGGAAAAAGTTTGCTTTTCAACCATGAACTCTGGTTTTGGTTCAACCTTGAACTCTAATTTCGGTTTGTTTGTTAACCCTGGACTATAAAACCGTCCGAATTAGAACTTCAAACTAACGAAACAGTTCACTTTGCCTTCTCAATTCAAACCAAGGTGGTTTTTCGTCGATATGTCGTCTACGTGGATCCACATATACTAGTGTCATTGATATGGAATCCACTTGTGCAAATATAGGAAACCGCCTCACATGTTTTTCCTGTTAGAGTGATCTCAGGGTTTTGGCCCAACGGCCAAAGCCCAACCCTTGATCGCATCGATCGGGGGCGCCACCATGGTGGTGGGCCTGTCGCCAGCGCCATATAAAAGAGAGGTGGGGGCCGGGGCCGCACGCACGACGAGGTTCACCGTGCCGCCACCTTCCCCACCAACAAACCCTAAAACCCGATCGAGGGGCGCTCAATGACGGAAACGCCCACCGCCGTCTTCTTCGAACTGCGCGCGCTGCGACCCTTGCCGCCACCGCAGCCGCTCCTTCATCTCCGACCGCCGCTGCCCGTGCGCAGTCGTCACCGACGAACTGAGATGGCCACCTCCTCCACGCCGTCCGACGGTCAGTCTCCCTCTCTCCCTCTCGGTATCTCTCAAGAACTCAAATAGAAAAAGAGAACCCGCTAGATCTAAACCCTAGGATCCCCAAAGTATATCAATGGTATCAGAGCCAGATCTAGGTGTAGATCTAGATGGGGAAAGAAGAACGACCGCCGTCGGTTGACCGGCGTGCGGAAAAGAAAATCACAGAGACACCCCCTAACCCTAGAAAACCGAAAAAGAAAGAAGAGACAAAGGGGAACTCACGGTCTTCGGGCCGTGCGCCGCCGCTTCTTGAAGGAGCCGCGCGCCGCGCTAGGGCCGCGTGCGCGCGCCGCGAGACCGCTCTGCTTAGAGCGCGGCGCTCGCGCGAGCTCACGCCACGCGCTCAGCGGAGTGCGGCGCGCCGCCGCCTCGAGGTGACGCCGCAGCGGCGGCCGAGTGTGCGGGAGGCGCTGCGTCGGCGCCGCTTGCTCCACGCTGCGTGCCGCCGCGCCCGCTCGGCAGCCGAAGCGCTCGGCCAGGGCGGGCTGGAATAACGCCGCCGCCGCCTCCGTGGCGCCGTCGCCATCGCCCCGGAGCCGCCGCGCGTGTTTTCGGAGGAATCGTGGATATGGGGGCTAGGGTTAGGGTTTTTGGGGTCTTAATCCCGCCGTGCGCATCCTCAGCCGTTAGATCAGATCTGGCGGTCTCTTTTCCTCGGGGCGGAGTGCTGCTGGGCCAAGTGCTCTGTTGGGCCGCACGCGTCTGGTTGGGCCGGCTGAGAGAGATGGGGCGCGCGCGCGGTGGCCAGAAGGGCAGGCCGGTGTAGCCGGCTGGCTATTGGGCCGATGGAGGCCATGGGCCGCGCGCATGGGAGCCGGATGAGTGGGCTGGCTCTGGCGCGGGAGCGCGCTTGGCAAGCGCGCGAGCGGGCGGGCTGGGCGCCGAAAGAATGGGCCAAAGGCCGTTTTGAACGATAAAGTCCCAAAATGGATTTAATGTTTTTCAGAAGCATTTTTTGATGAATTTGATTGAAATTTGATTTAAAATCTCTGAAAATTTTTGCACCAACGTGCTAATTTTTCCAGAGATTAAATGTGAATAGTTTAATGCTTCTGAATAATGAATTATTTTGAATAATTTTCAGTTTCCACTGCAAAAGTTAATATTGATTGATTTTCATTATTAAATTCGAACCAACGGGAGAATTTAATTTTGGAAAAATAGATAAAAATTCCCAGAGATTTATAATATTGTTATTTTCTGACCAACGTTGTTAATAACAGTATTATAAATTTTTTAATATTGTTTTCATGCATTATTTCTATTTCTGCCCAACGGTGATGTAGATTTAATGTATGATAGAATTGTTTTTAAATTGTATGTCGTATTTTTGACCAACGTTGGAAATAAGATATATGATTTTGATGTTACGTTCTCACTGTATTTGAAATATTTTTCAGGAGGATACAACTTGATGAGTTGTATTAGAGAAATCCCCACTCTCAAAGGTGATAATTATGGAGAGTGGAAGAAAAAGTTAGATTTAGCTTTTATCTTGGTGAGGTGGACTGGTCCTCACTACAAGACGTCCCACTGAGCCTTTGGCGCCGGTGAGGGAACAGAATGAGGATGACATCGCATGGCGAGAAAAGACAGAGGATCATGCTCCTTACGGATGTCTTATGATCTTGATCATAAGAATGGACCACACCAACAAGAAATGTATGGTGTGATAAAGAACACAATTGAGCCTCGCTATTCAGGTTCAATTGCGAGTGTGTTTCACATTGAATACCTTGATAAAATAAAGAGTCGGTTCACGGCTCTTCAAAGACTTATGCTACACGGTGATTAAGCATTGTAACAGAGAGGTATTCAGCGGTGGCAATGGTATAAGAGAGCACATTCTTAGAATGAGCAACTTGGCATCTAAACTGAAACCGATGGATTTGGCTCTCAAGGATGAGTTCCTTATTCATTTGGTTTTTGCTTCTTTGCCAAAAGAGTTTGACACTTTTGTTGTCAACTATAATATGCACCGAGAAATGGGACATGGAAAAGTGCATAGCCATGTGCGTGCAAGAGGAGGAAAGAATCAAAACCTCACATGGTGGTTCTATCAACTTTGTGAGGGAAAACAAGAAAAGAATTATAACAAGAACCCTTCTCAAAGAACAAGGGCAAAACCTCAGACATCACCTCAACAGAATAAATTTGTGTAGACAAAGACCGATTGCCTTCATCTGCAAGAAGACGGGACACTACAAGAAAGACTGTCACGACTACTTAAAGATGATAATGGCTAAGAAAGGTGAGAACATTATTACCTTTATTAATGAATGCTGTATGTGAAATATTCAAATCCACTTGGTGGATTGACTCAGAGCAACTGCTCATGTTGCTAATTCATTCTGAGGATTCCGTTCGACGAGGACTACGCAAAGAAAAGAAAGATGCATTAAAGTTGCAAATGGAGTCAAAGTGAAGTGGAAGCCGTTGGCGATCTTTCATTAGAATTAGCTAATGGCTCTACTCTTTTACTTAGAGATGTCCTTTTGTACCCTCTTACAGAGGAATTTGATTAGTGTGTCAAATTTGGACAATGATGGTTATGATTGCAATTTTGGAAATGGCAAGTGCGAAATAATGTTTAATAAAGAATGTGTTGGTATTGCCATATTACGAATGAGCTTTATTTGTTATCATTGTGTGATGATGTGAATGTCGTATGCGATAATGAGAACGTTGCGTGCGAGAAAGTGATTGAATCCTCGTCACGAATGTAAACAGAAACGAAAGAGAACTCTAGATGAGTCGTCGAAATTATGGCATCGCGTTTAGGCCATATTTCGAGGGGAGAATAGAAAGACTAGTAAAGAATGATATTCTTTCTCCATTAGAGTTCTCAGACTTAGAACAATGCAGAGAATGCATTAAAGGAAAATATGTAAAGAAAATTAAAAAGACGCTAAAAGAAGCACAGAGTTCTACAAATTATTCACACAGATATTTGTGGTCCTTTTCCGTGAAAAGTGTGGATGGATATGACTCGTTCATAACATTCACTGATGATTACTCCGTTATGGATATATTTATCCAATCAAAGAAAGAAATGAAGCCTTGGATAAATTCAAGATATTTAAGGCTGAAATTGAAAACCAACACGATTTAAAGATTAAGATAGTCCGATCGATCGTGGGGAGTACTACGATCGACATACCCCATATGGACAAGTTCTGGACCTTTGCGAGGTTTTTACAGGAAAATGGAATAGTGGCCCAAGATTCTATGCGGGCGAACCTCGGCAAAATGGAGTAGTGAAAGACGCAACTGCACTCGATGGATATGGTGCGAAGTATGATGAGCTACTCCACACTCCCATTGAGTTTATGGATGGAGGCGTTGAAAACCGCCATTCATATTCTCAACAGAGTGCCTAGTAAGTCGGTGCCCAAAACACCGCACGAGTTGTGGATGGAAGAGTTCCTCACTAAACCACTTACGTGTGTGGGGAGTCCTGCTGAGGCTAAAGTATTTAACCCAAACCTTGGGAAACTTGATCCCAAAGCATGAAGTTGCCATTTCATTGGCTACCCGAAAAGTCAAAAGGTTATCGTTTCTACCGTCAGCATGGATATACAAAGTTTGTAGAAACGAGACACGCTGTCTTCTTAGAGGATGAAATGATGAGGGGAGCATGGTAGCTCGTGAGATTGACCTTGAAGAGAAGCGGTGTATGCGCCCACTCAGATGATTCAAGAGCCATTCTTCACACTACATTGCCATTTGCCGCACCGACAGTGCAAGACAACGTGGTGCCAAGACTGTTATTGTTCCTCCTGTGGCAACAATGAGTGAGAATGAGGAACCTGTCTTTCAGGATCCTATAGAACCTATTGCCACAGATGAGGGGGAGCAACAGCAGCCTCAAACAGAAAATGTATCAATTGAGGAGGCCCCGAGGAGGTCTCAAAGAGTAAGAAGATCAGCTATTTCTGATGATTATCAGATTTATCATACAGAGGAATTTCAAATGGAGGATGATCCCACCTCATTTGAAGAAGCCATGAGAAGCGAAAGTTCCTCAAAATGGCTTGAGGCCATGGAAGAGGAAATGAGGTCCATGAAGACTAATAAAGTCTGGGACTTGAAAATTATTCCTAAAGGAGCCAAAACAGTAGGCTGTAAATGGGTCTACAAGACAAAGCATGACTCCCAAGGGAATATAGAAAGATACAAAGCGCGACTTGTGGCAAAAGGCTTTACGCAAAGAGAAGTGATTGATTACAATGAGACCTTTTCTCCAGTCTCATGTAAAGATTCCTTCAGAATCATAATGGCATTAGTAGCACATTATGATTTAGAGTTACATCAGATGGATGTAAAGACGGCATTTCTTAATGGGGATTTGGAGGAAAATGTTTACATGGCACAACCGAAAAGTTTTGTTGTGGAAGGAAATGAAAGAATGGGATGCCGCCTAAAGAAATCAATATATGGGTTAAAACAAGCTTCAAGACAGTGGTACACTGGTACTTGAAGTTTGACAGTACAATAAGAAAATTTGGGTTTAAAGAGAATGTTGAGGACAACTGTGTTTATGCAAAGTTTAAAGATGGGAAGTTTATCTTCCTAATCCTGTATGTGGATGATATCCTACTAGCAAGTAGTGATGTTAGTCTGCTACTGGAAACAAAGAAGTTTTTGTCCTCAAACTTCGATATGAAAGATCTTGGTGAAGCTTCATTCGTTCTAGGATCAAATTCACCGAGATAGAAACAAAGGGGTATTGGGACTGTCACAAAAGGCATACATAGATAAAGTCTTAAAGAAATTTGGTATGCATAAATGTAGTCCTTCACCTGCACCTATAGTCAAGGGCGCGAGATATGGGGATTTTCGATGCCCCAGAACCGAGATGAGATCGATCAAATGAAAGCGGTTCCATATGCTTCATTGTCGGAAGCTTACAAGATGCTCAAGTGTGCACACGCCCGACTTAGCATTTGTTACCGGGTTATTTGGCGATTCGAGCAATCTCGAATAGAACATTGAAATTGATAAAGAAAGTCTTGCGTTATTTGTAAGGAACAAAAGGCCTCATGATGACATACGAAGATCGGACTCACTCCATATAGTGGAGTATACTGATTCGATTTTGCGGAGATGATAGAAAGTCTACATCCGGATATGTATTCACTCTCGCTAAAGGAGCTATATCGTGGAAAGCTCAAAACAAACCGTCACTACATCGCCCACAATGTATGCCGAGTTTGTAGCATGTTATGAGGCTACTGGCGGTGAACGGCTAAAGAAGTTCATACCGGCTTAAAAGTGGTTGACGACATCAATAGACCACTTAAGTTGTACTGCGATAATGAACCCGCAGTAACGTATGCCCACAACAATAAGTCAAGTGGTGCTGCCAAACACATTGACATAAAGTACTATGTTGTGAAAGATAAAGTTCGGGATCAAATTATAAGTCTAGAGCATATAAGTACCGCAAAGATGTTAGCGGATCCGCTTACTAAAGGCTTACCACCCAACGTGTTCAGAGAACATGTAGCCGGCATGGGTTTAAGGGAAAGCCTATGATTCCTGGACTAAAAGATGGCCCAAAAGATTGAAGTAACTATTTGAGCAGAGGTGCATTGTAGTCATTGAATCTATCGGCGATTGACCGTGACGATGAGACATGTTCTATGCACTAACTGTGATGGAATGAGTAAAGTCAAATGTAATTAAAGATAAAACATAGATTGAGATCAAGGGGAGAATGTTAGAGTGATCTCGTGGTTTTGGCCCAACGCCAAAGCCCAACCCTTGATCAGCATACCGATCGGGGCGCCACCATTGGTGGTGGGCCTGTCGCCGCCGCCATATAAAGAGAGGTGGGGGCCGGGGCGGCACGCACGACGAGGTTCACCGTGCCGCCACCTTCCCCACCAACAAACCCTAAAACCCGATCTGAGGGGTGCTCAGCCGACGGAAACGCCCACCGCCGTCTTCTTCACCGCTCGCGCGCCGACCGCCGCCACCGCAGCCGCTCCTTCATCTCCGACCGCCGCTGCCCGTGCGCAGTCGTCACCGACGAACCGAGATGGCCACCTCCTCCTCCACGCCGTCCGACGGTCAGTCTCCCTCTCTCCCTCTCGGTATCTCTCAAGAACTCAAATAGAAAAAGAGAACCCGCTAGATCTAAACCCTAGGATCCCCAAAGTATATCATTTCCTCCTCTCTCTCTCTCTCTCAGGCTCTAACAAATCTATCGCCTCATCAAGCTGAAATCTAACAAATCCCATTGCTAAGGTAGGTTAATTGCCTGCTGATTGCGTTGATTTTCAGCTATCAACAGGAAGTCAGCAATTCAATTTATCATTTTTTGGACTGCTAAATTACAGTGTTGGTTAGCACTTCCCCCACAATTATGTGCCCATAAACTTAGGACTGGAAAAAAGCGATGCAACTCTTCTTTATTTACTTATGGGCATGCCCTGGTAACTTGCATCATCGTACAGTACAGAACCACACATTATACTTACTCCCGCGTACGTACATATATATACACGTCCAACTCCAACAACTCAGGCTCGCTCACACTTACGCACACGTCCACTTTCACACTCACTCCCTCACTGATGGTCCTGCAGCTTCAGAGCCCATCGGCTGCCATCCTCAGGAACGTCTCCACCGCTTCCTCGCTGCGCCCGTGGCCGCCGCGGCGTCCTTCCTCCTCCTCCTGCTCCTGCTCTTCGCCACGGCCGCCGCCGCTCTCCTCTGGGCCGGGGAGGAAGCCCGCCTCGGGCTGCGCGTTGAGCACCTCGTCCACCTCCCTCTCGCTCGCCGCGAAGGCCAGCTCCTTCGCCGCCCCGTCCAGCTTCTTCAGCACGTTGTTCGTCCCCGCGAGGTAGACCTTGACGTTCTTCTCGGCGCGAACCTCGAAGCACACGATCTGGAGGTTGCTGCCGCGGGACGCCACCTCGACGACCGGGTGGCCGACGGGCACCACGAACACCGTGCCGCGCGACACCCGAGCCCGCGTCGTATGGTACCCCTGCCCGGCTTCCTCTTCCTGCTCCTCCCCCTCATGTTCCTGCACTTGCTCCTCCTCCTCTTCCTCACGCCACTTGCCCTTGCCGTGCTCTCTCCGGTCTCCACCGCGGCGGCGCTCGCTGTCCGCCAGGTGCGGGCACACGATCTCGACCTCGCCCTGGCCATCCAGCACGACGGCGATCTTGGTCGACCGCGTGTTGTAGTACGGCGCGCTCATAGAGCCCTGTCGAGACATGCAAGTGACAATTCAGTAACAAAAGTGTAACGATACATAACAGGCCGTGATCGGACGCGTTTACGCACCGCGGTGATGTTGACGAGCGAGACGCGGACGTCGTGATCGGCGAGGTCGTGGAAGCTGCGCGCGTCTGCCTCGTAGACGCGGCCGTGCCGGTTGGCGAGCTTGGGCCGCTGGTCCAGGAGGTTGTAGGGGCCGTGAGACTCGCCAAACGGTGGCAGCGGCCAGTGCGGGCCGTGGCTGCCCTCGGAGGCGTGGCGCCGCAGCTCGCGGGTCTGCTCCTCGGACGCACGGACGATGATCCCCTTCCCTTGCCTCCCAAGCAGCCTCTCCAGCCGGTCGTCCGAAGTCTGTGCGTGTGCTCACAAGGACATGGACGTGCACGGCACGTTGTCAGCTCTGGTGATCCCATAATTAAGTTCGGTCAATTAGCTTATGGATGGACGATTAGTGAGTGTATGTACGTACCCTGTAAGCAGCTCTCTGCACGCGTTTGCTGAAACTCGACAGGAACGACTCCGGGTTCCTCCCGCCGGGGCCGAAGAATAACTGCCAATATGTAGCCGTGTGGCCGTTAATACATGCGTGGGAAAATTTGAGCGGCATAGTACTATTCTTCGAGCCAAGTTGATTTTAATTACCTCGAACTTGCCGGGCACTGAGATGGTATGGAGAATCTTGGCAATGACCAGCTTCCTCCGGCCGTCGGTGTTGGCCAGATACGTGACCGCCCCCGCCGGCGCCACGAAGACATGGCCTTCCCGGATGGTGTACGACCGCTTCTCGCCGTTCTCGATCGTCGTCACCACTCCCTCGCCTACGTACGTACGTTACAACACCCATAAATGAATTCAAGTTGAACATACACATGCGCGTGCGTGCGTGCCTCCACGAAAACCAACAGCAACGTGCACAGATGCGTGCATACCCTGAGCGACGTAGCAGATGCAGTGCGCGTCAGAGTGGCTGGGCACGACGAACGAGCGCGGGTTCGCCTCCAGGATGACGACGCGGTAGTCCCTGATGCCGCGCAGGAGCTTGGACGCCTCGTGGAACGGGCGCAGGGCCTTGACGAACCCCTGCTCGCTCCGGGCCAGGCGCCGAAAGCTGCGCCGGCCGAACACGTACGGCCGGCGGCTCTCCTCCTCAAGCTCTCGCCCTCCCGACCCCTCGCCGCGCCGGCCACGGCCGCCGTGCTCGACCTCGTGTCTGCCCTGCAGTTGTTGTTCTTGCTGCTGCTGCTGCTCCTCCCTGAACTCCTGCACGCCCCGGGCCCGCTCGTAGGCTGGCCGGTCCTCCTCGCCGCCCTTGCCCTCCTCCCTGGAGGACGAAACGGCCGTGGCGCAGAGGAGGCTGGTGGCGAGGAGGAGGAGAGGGATCGTTGCGCTGGCTCTGGTCGCCATGGCTAGCTAGTGTAGACCAGTACTGGTGTCACTCACGCTTGTGCTAGTTCGTTGCTGGGAGTGGAGGGAGGATTTGGCGCGTATTTGGAGCGGCGAGCCGCTGTACGTGGCGCGGGGGCGCGGCTACGTGGAGGGAGGCTGCGTGGCAGGGGGCGCTCGGGTCGCCACGTCTCGCGGGCTGCCATCTCGCGTGCTTATCCGGCCTTCGGCACGGTGCGTCGTGCCTGCCAGGGTGTTGTGCACGCGGTGCCGAGTGACGAGTGGATGACGGTGGGGTAAGCGTTAGCCCGCCTGGCACGTCCCATGCATCCCGGTGGACCGGCTGTGGCTTCCCGGCCCGTGAACACGACTGTCGCACACGAATTCGTTCATTCAGAGTTTTTTTGGCGGACCGTTGGTGGAACGGCAGGCCAAGCTTTAGAGGTTGGACAGATGTTTGCAGGGTGTCATCTACCCTACTCTATAATACACCAAAATTATCTTTACTAAATCCACCCCTCAACCACCCCCACAGTCATGCCTAATCTAAGGCTAGGCAATTAGGCAGTGTCATGCCATAAGGTCATGTCCAACCTGGTGCTCCGGTGAGTGCCTCGCAAGCTTAAATGCCACCGTAGAGGTTGGACAGATGTTTGCAGGGTGTCATAGATAGGAGTAGCAAAAAAGCTCGAGACTCGTGAGCTGGCTTAGCTCGTTGAAGACTCGGTTCGTGGCACAAACAAACCGTGAACCGTTGCGTTTGAATTATGCCGATTTTGTCTTTGGCTTGTCACCCACCGGTTAAAGTTGTTAGGCATTTGAGTAGGAAGATGAATGTGTGATTGGTGGTTTAGAGTTTCAGCTCGATGCCTGGGGTTGTTTGTTTGAGAGACCAAAATTGTACGCTAACAAGCCGAGCCAAGCTGCTCGCTAGGATATTTCTATGGGCATTGGGCAAGCAACATGGGAATAAATATGGCATTTGTTTTTCAGCCCAATTTTCTTAATGTCGCTTCTTGTGGTAGGTATCTTCTGGTAGGGCAATAAAGTTGAGAACAAGAAGCCTGCAGGGTGGTGTCACCCACATCGTTTTGGTTCATTTGCACCACCTAGGGGCTTGCACAATGGTTTATAGATGGGTTTTCGTCCTTTCCACTATCATGGGTCCTCTAGGCTTGATACCCATTACGACGCTCATCATATTTTTAGCTCGGATTTGAGGCATGATGAACGGCTCGATTTATCATTTGGTGCTTACACATTCGGCTCGTTTTGAATATAATGTTACTTTCTTGTGATTCTGCTCTGCCATCCTAAAGATTCACCATGCTATGGGTCATGGTCGGGGTTTATTTTCATCATTTTTATGCTCTGACCTATAAATTGTTTTACTTTCAACATATTTACTGCTTTGTTCCATTTTTAGTGAATGACACAAAGATCGATCGTTGAGTTAGGTTAGTATTGCGGCGTCAATATTGCTGGAGGACGCACAACACACTCAAGGTTCAAAAAATATTTTGGTTATACAATATATGAGACGTGAATCTTAATGAATCTGATTGTTCGTTTTATTTTTTACAAATTTTATCTTTTTTTGTATTTTATCGTAGCGTTAGCACGGGCACACTACTAGTAGATAGGAGTAGCAAAAAAGCTCGAGACTCGTGAGCTGGCTTAGCTCGTTGAAGACTCGGTTCGTGGCACAAACAAACTGAACCGAGCCAGAGTTTCAGCTCGATCTGTTAACAAGCCGAGCCAAGCTGCTCGCTAGGTTCGGTCGGCCCAGCTCGGCAGTGTTTTCGACCCATTACGACGTGAACGGCTCAGTATAGCAGTAATAGTATGTATGACTGCCAATTTTTACACCTCTTTAATCACTGAGAGATATTATTAAAGTATATGTTACTCTTTTCTCTATTAATTTCATCTATGGAAAGGAACCATCATATGTCATATTTGCTCATACTGGAACTGGAGTTTTCTTAACAAGTTTTTCTTACTTTGTTATGAACCTACTACATTAGATGCTCTTTCCTTTTTTATGTAATTTCAGTCATAGGATTAATATTGTATAGGTTTCACTGTCACTCTAGAGAATCATAGAAGTTATCATTTAGAAAAACAAATCTAAAACATAACGAGACTAACGAGCCATAGGATTGATGCAATTTGCATATTCCACCTAACGATCCGAGCTCAAGCTTTTCAATGAGCCGAGTCGAGTTTCTCTTTTAACTCGTTAGCTTAACAAGCTGAGCCGTTTTCCTAATGAGCCTTCACGAGCCGAGCCAGCTCGTTATCCACCCCTAGTCATAGAGGTTTGCAAAAGCTGACGGTGGTTTGAGGGAGAGAGAAGATGGTCTGTGGAGAGAGGGAGAGAGGAAATGGCAGTGCACCCTGTCTCCTTGTCCAAATCGTGCATGGTGGCCGCATGAGGGTAACCACCGATGAGTGGATCTGACAGCAGTGGCGCTGGCGAAGGGCCACCAGGTTGAGGAAGGCGGCATTTCCACACCTGATTTGGAGCTATAGTGCCAAGCGAAGGCGACAATGACCTAACCTAGAGCAGTAGAGCTCGCCCGGGCGAGGATAGTGGCTACAAACTCTAGACGACGTGCGAATACAGCCGTGAATGGGCGTAGGAAGTGGTGGGGGAGAGGAGATGTGGTTTGGCTTCCATATGGCGCAAGGGTGTATATGTAATAACTTTTCTACTTTTAACGTTCTTTGTGTAAACAATTCGGACTATTGTAATGAATAGAAAGAGTGCAGGTGCTGAAATGGAAAACTAAAGGGCTAAAATGCAAAATTATTTGTAGGTCATTTTGAGGCTACCATGCATTGGGTGGGTGGAAGCTCGGGTGTCTTAAAAGGCATGTGCCTAAGTAGAGGTTGAAACTACCACTTAAGGCTACCATATATTGTATATTACCGTAAGTCCATTAGTTAAGGGAATTTTCTTCGTCTAAAACGTAAAAATTATTGTTTCTAAGAATAATCAATTTTTTTTCATCCTAGATCTTCCCTTTAGGTTACACGTTTATACCCCAACGAAAATAGAAAATAGCAAGTATCCTGATCTTAGTTTTGCAAGGAGCTTCCTACTAGTCACCCGCCTACCAATTCTGATTCTCCATGGCTTAGCTTTGTATCCAGGAGGGAAGGCAGCAGCAAAAGCAACCCAGGATCTACATGGCTGTCCATGAGTCCATCCACACCCTCTCTGTTTACTGAAACTGTACAAGTAAGTGGAAGATGCAGACTCCTGCTGCGCCATGCAAAGCGAGCAAGTTGGGTCATAAGGCCAACTTCTCTTCTGGAGGCGAGACACTTCTCTTTGCCGCCTAAACAGAGCTGTTAGTGGGTTTGGATCTATCTACACTTTTGAACAAGACTGGCCAAAATTATAAATAGATTAGATCAAATTTAAACCTTTCTTTATTTGGATCAGACTTAGACCAAATGTTTCTCAATTTTATTTAGATTTAGATCGGATTTCGGTCCATTAGCAGCTCTACGCCTAAATTCACATATTGTTCCTGCAGCTTATACAAGGCAGGCACACGAAGCACCATACGAAGGACTTAAAATAACAGAGCAATAAGCATTACAGCAGCAGAAAGCTAAACTGCATTCCACGAAAGAATTAACATAGCAGAGCATCTGAACACGAAGAAATCTGTGAAGGGGCTGCAGCAGCCAGCTATCCGTTCAGAGAGGCTGGCGAGAGCAGTCGCTCCATAAAGAAAGCAAAACGTTGACGCGATTGGAACCCGACCCAGGCAAAAAGAAGAAAACGTAGCGGTAGATTAAACCGAGAGTACGTTCTAGCTGCGTGGTTTAGCGAACAAACCAGTGGTAAAAACTGACGCGCCAAGAGAGAGAAAACATGAGCTCGATCCAAACGAAGACATCATGAATGTGAAATTAGCGACCCTAAATCCCAACTTAGCGCATGAAACATCCCCAATTTTCAAAAATTTGAAAATGAATTGAATTTTCAAAAACTTTTGCAAATTCTTAAACTAGAGCCTAATTCTCACCAATCTACACCTAAATCACGCACAAATCTTGAAGCAATCTCCTCCATCCATCCATTTTCGCGGTCATCATGATCGCCGAAAATATCTCCCGCCGCCGCCTCCACCGCTTGCTCTCTCGCATCTTCCTCCTTCTGCCAGCTCCCCTGCCACCTTGCTAGCTCGCCGGCACCTTGCTTGGGTGTGGTGACACGTCTCTCCCGCCCTGGACAGCTGCCCGTGCCCTCCCTCCATGCCCTGCTCTACCGCCGCCCGCTCTCCTCGGTGCCGATCAATTCCCCGACTCCGTTTAATCGAACCGACCCCCTCCATCCAAAGCTAATGCCCTCACGAAGTCAGCCGAACACCCAAAGCCCCCACCGTGGCCGCCATTGCGGGTAATTGCAAGAAACCCTAAAACCGAGCCCTAGACCAATTCCCATGATACACTCAATGGGATTCCAATTGCTTACGGCCATAGCTCCCTCATACCCCAAGAAGTCTCCCCAGACCCTTGCCCTAGCTTCCCGGACCCTCCTCTTCCCTACCTCCGAGCTCCTCTGCCCGCCCATGGCGCTCCACCGTGGCCAGCCTCACACGACTCACCTTAGCCCAAGCCGCCACCTCCCTCGGGTCTCCCTAACCTCAAGGATGCTCAAAAGCCAGCTCGATTGTCTAGGGACCTCCTCAATCACTGGCAACTTCGAAAATGGCCGCGAGAGGAAAGGCCTCGCCGCCGGCGATTGCCGCCACCACCGGACCCGCGAGCACGAAAAATGGAACCCCCGTGTCATGCTGAGTCCACCCATGCACTCAACCGCCGTCGCTGTCCACCCTACCGCCGCCGGCAACCACCGCCCGCCTCCCCTGCTCCTCTGCGCGCGTGCGGTCTGAGGGAAGAAGACGACCGAGCCAGGCCGACTCGGTTGAACCGAGCCAGCTCCGCCCGCGCCTGGTGCGCCCGACCGGGCCAGATTGAGCTGGTCGCGCCGAACCGCGTAGACCGGACCCGATGAACAGTACACCGAGCCCAATGAATAGTGACCGACCCCAAATCCAAAAATTGATGTTTATACTCCCCAGATCCGTTTCGAGCCCGCCAACCCAAATATCAAGTCCAATTCCCCATATAGCCCTCCTATAAACATAAAAACCCAATTTAGTGAAGTTTCCAGAATGTCTTTACCCTTTTAAAATTTTATTATTTTATTATTCCTAGCTCATTTTTCGTCGAGCGTGGAATGAAATTGATTTTCTTTATTTTGCGCTAGCACGTAACGTCGAGGATCAGCTGATTCAAGGAGACGAAGCCTCAGATCAAGATCAAGGCCCAGAAATTGAAGAATACGAAATTGTCGAAATCATAAGTCCGCAAGGCAAGTCACATGTTTTTGATCATATTGAATCCCATTAAATTACATTATTTATTTAATGTATTTTCATTATTGATAGTTGTAAACTGATAATTGCTTAAAACAAAGATTTAGAATGGCATGCTATCTAGATAATCCTACCACTGATAAATAGCCCTGTTTACCTTGATGGCCATATTCACCTTGACAACCTTAGTAAGAATTAACATATGCTATAAGTGTATACAAGATCATTTCATTCAGATGATACACTACTAATGACTCGCCGTTGGCAAGAGAGTTGAAAACCCGAGAGGGTAGGGTGGTATGGGACACCGCACCTAGGCCGTGATGCCGGTATGCACTTCTAAGGTGTTGGGTGGGCGATGGGATTTGAAAACCTGTACTAAGGTAAAGGGTGTCTTTGTGGGAATCATGTGGTGATCTACGCCACGACTTTTACCTTAGGGAATTGTAGGGTAAGGGTGTTGTGGGAAACCGTGCGGCGGTTTGGCCCTGTGGGGACCGTGCGGCGGTTTTCGCCACCGCCTTATCCTAGAGTGGAGGTTGCGGACCTAAAAACTATGAGGACAAGAACCTTGTGCCAAGTAAAAGACACGATGAATCGCTCAACCACAAGCGTTGACTTGTCAAACCCGGTTTAGTAGTCGCTCAAATCGATTGAATCTCTAACGAGTACAACCATTGATATGGAAACGGTAAAACCATATTGAACAACGTTAGATCCTTCTAGGACGGGTAGTCCGCTGCGTGGCGGATATCCGGTTTGAGTTGAGATCTAACAGTGCGAGAAAGTCGGTATGAAAACGGTAAAAGCATACCGACAACGGTAGATTCCTCTCAGACGGAACCATATCCGCCGTGTCGGCAGATAAAGTGTCTGGCTGTGATAGCGGACCCCAGTCCGCTTGCGAGTCTATCGGGTAGAGTCTTCATGAAGAAATGAGCGTGAACAACCTTGTTTTCTTAACTCGTCGCGGGAGTTAAGGGATCTTGTGGGTAAAGATGAGCAGCTCTGCAGAGTGAGATAAATGGTATTCGAATACGCCGTGCTTCCGGTTAATGAAGCTGTGTTAATTGGGTGATTCCAACAATGAGGCATAAGTAGGATTTGAGATGATTTAATGTGATAAGTGATGAACTGAATTTGTTAATGAAAACCCCGATCTTAAGGAGCAAATGTTTTAAGTTTTACTTGATTGCAAATAAAATCGCATCCACCCAATATAATAAACCCAATATACTCCCATCCTTGAATAACCTTGCAAATAGTAAATCAGATTTACCCATGTGACTTGTTGAGTACGGGCCTGAGTAATCAGGCTTGCTAAAATCATTAATGAAAGTGCTTGTCAAGAGGAGGAAGAAGTCTCGGAAGACGACGCCGAGCTCTACGATGTAGACGACGCCGAGTGTTAGGGCTTATTCTACACTCAGGCCTGCCTGTGGAAGTTCTTTTGGTAATGTATCTTTGGGTTGTACGCCCCTTTATGTAAAACTTGGTTGATAAGCCTTACTTTGGTAATAAAGTCTGATTTTTATGCTTAAGCATGCTTTGGCAATGGTGCACATTCGCTCTGAAGACTCGCGTTGAACAATCTCGGCGTGCGAGGGTAAACCGCACACCCCGTAAATGGGGCGTTATGTAATGGTATCAGAGCTAGTTGCTTGACTGTAGGATAAACCCTAAGTGATACTAGGAATGTTTACAAAATTTTAATTCAAAAATATGAAAAAAGTTTATATAAAATATAAGTATTATCTTTGTCTTCCTCTCCTAAACGCTCTCATCTATCCTAGAATTTTATTTGGTTTATATTTGTTTTCGAAAACGAATTTATGTCTATCCTTCTCTAAGATTCAAAGTGTGCGTTGGATAGCTGTATTGATCACGTTAAAGTAGAAGTGACCATTTGGTAGAAGTTTCTTTTGTGTGTAATGCGAGTTGTAATATGTACCTCGTATGTATGGTATGCATTCAGCTTGTAAGGATAAATGGAAATTATGTTGTTTAATGCCTCATAATTTGTCTGCATAAGATATCTAATATCCTACCTCTCTCGAAATCCTGTCTCCCTCAATTCGCCTTGGCTTATCTTGTTCGATATACTCTCATCCCGGATTCCAAACCCTTACTCGCCTATCCGATATTATGAAAATCGCTGCAGAACCAACTCCACACCCTGGTGGTTAAGATGACAGAAATGAATCTCATGACCAAGGTAGCCCACAAGCAGAAGAAGCTAATCAAAGTAGTGCCACAGAAATGCAGCAGACTCATAATCAACATATCAATTTGGTTGACATCCTAGCAAAGATGGAACAAAATCGACTCCAAGCTGAGCTCAATCAAATGAAGAGGATGGAACAACAAGCACAAATTTTGGAGCAGATAGCAATGACAAGAAGTACATCAGAATTTGCTACCCACCATGGAGGAACACAAATCACATCCAAGTGGTCAGACTTTCGAAAGACAAAACCCCCAATTTTCTTGTCTTCTCCAGACCCAATAGAAGCTGATGATTGGATCAGAGACGTTGAAAGAAGATTAAATACAGTGCAGTGTACGGATAAAGAGAAAACTTTGTATGCCTCACATCAATTGCAAGGACCAGCTGCTACATGGTGGATGAATTATCAAGCCATGCGTGGAAACCAAGAAATACCATGGGAAGAATTTAAAGAATCATTTCACCAAACCCATGTTCTCGCTGGAGTTGTAGAAGCAAAGCGACGAGAATTTCTCGCCCTCAAGCAAGGAAGACGAACAGTGATGGAATATCTCCACCAATTCAACCATCTTGCTCGATATGCCCTGATGATGTCAAGAACGGCAAAGAAGATGGAACGGTTCAGGAAGGATTACAACTATCTTTAAAACATCATATCTAAAGACTGGATTTTGAAGATTTATCTAGTATGGTGAATAAATTAATTATGTCCAAGAAACAAGAAATAAATTAAGAGATATCCGAAAAGAAAGAAAGAACGAGGCACTATCAGCAAAAACAACCGTAAGGAGAATGGTATTGTCGCCTCGGATCGCACAACCGCAAAATCGCAAGCACCGCACATCAAGGTCTCGATGTTGCCATACCAAGATCACAATATAATACATCTCAAAGCCACAAAGAATACAGGTGCTATAGTTGTGGAGGAAATCACTATCAGCGAAATTGCCCACACAAGACAGTCATGTGTCATCACTGTGGACAATTGGGTCATTTTAGAGAACAATGTCCGAAGCACAGATTGCCTTCTAAAGTGGCAAAAAGCCAAGTAAAAGTTCAGACTCAACCAACCACACCACCAACCACTAAAGCAAAACGAGATCTACTAAGAAGGAAAGACAGATCCAGATTGACTCAAGGAACAGTAAGTAACGTCATGACCAATGAAGCAACAGTAGCTACCAATCCCATCCAAGGTATATTTTAGCAGCCCACGCAAAGGAAATGGTTGGATGTGCAGTGAAAGTTTCCTAAACCTCTTCCTCGAATCTCGAGGACGAGATTCTTTTTAAGGGGGGTAGTGTGAAACATCCCCAATTTTCAAAAATTTGAAAATGAATTGAATTTTCAAAAACTTTTGCAAATTCTTAAACTAGAGCCTAATTCTCACCAATCTACACCTAAATCACGCACAAATCTTGAAGCAATCTCCTCCATCCATCCATTTTCGCGCGGTCACTGTACCGGCCGAAAATATCTCCCGCCGCCGCCTCCACCGCTTGCTCTCTCGCATCTTCCTCCTTCTGCCAGCTCCCCTGCCACCTTGCTAGCTCGCCGGCACCTTGCTTGGGTGTGGTGACACGTCTCTCCCGCCCTGGACAGCTGCCCGTGCCCTCCCTCCATGCCCTGCTCTACCGCCGCCCGCTCTCCTCGGTGCCGATCAATTCCCCGACTCCGTTTAATCGAACCGACCCTCCATCCAAAGCTAATGCCCTCACGAAGTCACCAACACCCAAAGCCCCACCGTGGCCGCCATTGTGTAATTGCAAGAAACCCTAAAACCGAGCCCTAGACCAATTCCCATGATACACTCAATGGGATTCCAATTGCTTACGCCATAGCTCCTCATACCCCAAGAAGTCTCCCGCACCCTTGCCCTAGCTTCCCGGACCCTCCTCTTCCCTACCTCCGAGCTCCTCCGCCCGCCCATGGCGCTCCACCGCGGGCCACCTCACACGACTCACCTTAGCCCAAGCCGCCACCTCCTCGGGTCTCCCTAACCTCAAGGATGCTCAAAGCCACTCGATTGTCTAGGGACCTCCTCAATCACCGGCAACTTCGAAAATGGCCGCGAGAGAAAGGCCTCGCCGCCCGGCGATTGCCGCCACCACCGGACCCGCGAGCACGAAAAATGGAACCCCGTGTCATCGCCGAGTCCGCCCATGCACTCAACGCCGCCGCCGCCCACCCTACCGCCGGCAACCACCGCCCGCCTCCTCGCTCCTCTGCGGCGTGCGATCGAGGGAAGAAGACGATCGAGCCAGCCGACTCGGTTGAACCGAGCGGCCCGCCGCGCTGGTGCGCCTGCCAGCCAGATTGAGCTGGTCGCGCGAATCACGTGAGACCGGACCCGATGAACAGTACACCGAGCCCAATGAATAGTGACCGACCCCAAATCCAAAAATTGATGTTTATACTCCCCAGATCCGTTTCGAGCCCGCCAACCCAAATATCAAGTCCAATTCCCCATATAGCCCTCCTATAAACATAAAAACCCAATTTAGTGAAGTTTCCAGAATGTCTTTACCCTTTTAAAATTTTATTATTTTATTATTCCTAGCTCATTTTTTGTCGAGCGTGGAATGAAATTGATTTTCTTTATTTTGCGCTTAGCACGTAACGCCGAGGATCGGTGATTCAAGGAGACGAAGCCTCGAGATCAAGATCAAGGCCCGTAAATTGAAGAATACGAAATTGTCGAAATCATAAGTCCGCAAGGCAAGTCACATGTTTTTGATCATATTGAATCCCATTAAATTACATTATTTATTTAATGTATTTTCATTATTGATAGTTGTAAATCGATAATTGCTTAAAACAAAGATTTAGAATGGCATGCTATCTAGATAATCCTACCACTGATAAATAGCCCTGTTTACCTTGATGGCCATATTCACCTTGACAACCTTAGTAAGAATTAACATATGCTATAAGTGTATACAAGATCATTTCATTCAGCATGATACACTACTAATGACTCGCCGTTGGCGAGAGAGTTGAAAACCCGAGAGGGTAGGGTGGTATGGGACACCGTACCCTAGGCCGGTGATGCTGGTATGCACTTCTAAGGTGTTGGCTGTGGGCCAGTAGGATTTGAAAACTGGTACTAAGGTAAAGGGTGTGCTGTGGGGAATCACGTGGTGATCTACGCCCACGACTTTTACCTTAGGGGAATTGTAGGGTAAGGGTGTTGTGGGAAACCGTGCGGCGGTTTTGGCCCGCTGTGGGGGACCGTGCGGCGGTTTTCGCCCACCGCCTTATCCTAGAGTGGAGGTTGCGCACTCGAAAAACTATGAGGACAAGAACCTTGTGCCAAGTAAAGACACGAGATCGCTCAACCACAAGCGCTGACTTGTCAAACTGGTTTAGTAGTCGCTCAAATCGATTGAATCTCTAACGAGTACAACCATTGATATGGAAACGGTAAAACCATATTGAACAACGTTAGATCCTTCCGGGACGGGTAGTCCGCTCGCGTGGCGGATATCCGGTTTGAGTTGAGATCTAACGCACGAGAAAGTCGGTATGAAAACGGTAAAAGCATACCGGACAACGGTAGATTCCTCTCAGACGGAACCATATCCGCCGTGTCGGCAGATAAAGTGTCCGGTTGTGATAGCGGACCCGGTCCATTTGCGAGTCTATCGGGTAGAGTCTTCATGAAGAAATGAGCAGTGAACAACCTTGTTTTCTTAACTCTGTCGCGGGAGTTAAGGGATCTTGTGGGTAAAGATGAGCAGCTCTGCAGAGTGAGATAAATGGTATTCGAATACGCCGTGCTTCCGGTTAATGAAGCTGTGTTAATTGGGTGATTCCAACAATGAGGCATAAGTAGGATTTGAGATGATTTAATGTGATAAGTGATGAACTGAATTTGTTAATGAAAACCCCCTGATCTTAAGGAGCAAATGTTTTAAGTTTTACTTGATTGCAAATAAAACTGCATCCACCCAATATAATAAACCCAATATACTCCCATCCTTGAATAACCTTGCAAATAGTAAATCAGGATTTACCCATGTGACTTGTTGAGTACGGGGTCGGAGTACTCAGGCTTGCTAAAATCATTAACAGAAAGTGCTTGTCAAGAGGAGGAAGAAGTCTCGGAAGACGACGTCGAGCTCTACGATGTAGACGACGCCGAGTGTTAGGGCTTATTCTACACTCAGGCCTGCCTGTGGAAGTTCTTTTGGTAATGTATCTTTGGGTTGTACGCCCCTTTATGTAAAACTTGGTTGATAAGCCTTACTTTGGTAATAAAGTCTGATTTTTATGCTTAAGCATGCTTTGGCAATGGTGCACATTCTGCTACAGTACTCGCAGCTGAACAATCCTGGGCAGCTGCGAGGGTAAACCGTACACCCCCAGAAATGGGGGCGTTACAGCGCACATGATTTGAATTAGCACGTATGGAAAGAATCGCGCTACCGAAAAAAAAAAGATCAAGACTGACAGAACGAAAAACCGGCAAAGGAAATATTCGACGAACAGGAAACGTTTGAAAGCATCCAAGAGAGAAATTAAGGAGCGGAAAAGAAAGAGATGAGCGCTGCAACAAACACAACAAGGCAGAAACCAAAAACGCACGGCAAGCTCTCGCGCCTAGGCAGATCGTACCGCAAAAGCGTTCTTGACCAAGAAATACGTACTGCACAACAAGCGCAGACCCATACGGCTCCGAGCCGGCAAGAACACAAAAGATGCTGCAATGCAGAGAAGCAAAGATGCTTTCTGGTTTCAAAGTACAAGAACGGCGAAGAGTGATTAAACCAAGATCTGTCTATCCAGCTTAACAAATTATTATTAGATTTCTTTCGAAATTTATATAATTTGACATAAAATCATTTTATTTCTTATATAAATGGTTGTTTTAAATATGAGCTAACGAGCCACTATCGAACCAAGTCTCATTAACCTTTTTTTCATTTAAAATAGACTCATTTCAATTTTGAACTCAATAACTACTTTAATCGAAGCAATTTTGATTCGAGTCTTAACAAGTTTTTTTTGTCAGCCCTACTGGGGAGGCCCTTGTTCCGATCCCCGCTAGCCCATCCCTGCCAGCTTAGCGGGTGGGGTTGCTTCTGTCCCTGGTTCCGCTGGGATTAAAAGTAGGCTATATTATTTTAAAAAATAATAATATAATTTTATATATTAATTTGCAACTATTTAGATATATATATATATATATATATATATATAATATTCTAATATGTACGGTCAAAATTTATTCCAAATGTATCAGAAAAGAATACGATATCTCATATCCGCCCCGATACCAAAATTCCCCACGGAGGCCCACCCACACGGGAAATTGTCACCCCTAATCTTGACAGAGATTGTGTTAAAATCGTCAAGAACGGCTCCATCCTCACAGGAGAAATTACCACCTCGAATCTTGACGGATATCGTGTAAAGATCGTGAAGAAGAACAGCACAGCCATGGCCATCACAGGCAAAGCACCATGGAAACCATAACAAGAAACAAGGAACGGGCCTTCGTTTGCGCTCAAAGCTCAATCTTCCTCTCACCATTCCTTCCTCCCCTTCCGCTCTATCGCCACTAGGCTCTTCTTTCACGCCATCTCCGGTCAGTGAACCTCTATGTGGCATCTACCCCTCGCCAACTCAGCATAAATGTGGGCCCAGGCTGTCAGAAGGGACGCGTGATGCTAAACCTGGTGCAAAATGACCACTTAGTCCAAAGTAAGGAGCACATTTCGGTTTGAAAAAAGTGGCGCACGTTGACTCTTTGGCAGAAACAAAATGGTGCATAGTGCAATTTAATCCCAACTAACTAGTGTCGAACGGTCGACAAATAATAGAGACCCATACCATATATCAAAGTTTTCTCACCAACATCGCAGGGAACGCAACGTATCCTGCAAAGTGCAAGCTACTTTTGCACTAAAAGTGCTTAACCCTTCTAGTGTATCACTGAGGTTAGATAAAGCGGTGTATCTACCCACTACTATCGAGCCAGATTCATCACTTGGTCACCCAATTTTTCTCAAACGATCCACGGTACAAATAAATGAACCCATGAGGCCATGACATGTTCATCACAACGTACGCACCACACAGAGGCCAGCTCACTCCGATCGTCAATGGCTCGGCACCGGAGCGGCCTCTCGTTCAGGCAAAGCCTGGCCCTCGCCGTGATGGCCGCGGCATGCGCGCCGTCCTCGGCGCAGCAGCAGCCGCCGGCCTTGCCGAGCTGCCCGCCGGTGCAGGTCTCCCTGTCGCCGTGCGTCAGCTACTTCATCGGCAACTCCTCATCGCCGTCCGACGCGTGCTGCAGCCAGATACAGGCCATGTTCCTGTCGCAGGCGCCCTGCCTCTGCGCCGCGGTGGCGGCGGCGCCCTCCCAGCTCGGGCTGGTGCTCGGCCAGGCGCAGGCGCTGCTGCCCAGCTCGTGCAACCTGCCTCTCAACGCCTGCACCGGTACATGTCACGTGTCTGCTGCCGTTGTAGACATATATAGTAATTTGATCAGTATCTGCGGACAAAATTCAGACCGCAAATGGAGTGAGCATTGTGGTTATTGATGCTTGCAGATGTGACAGGGACGAGCCCTGCTCCCGCTGGTGGCTCAACGGCGCCGTCGTCGGGCACAACTGCTGCTGCTGCTGATGCGCCGGTGTCCGGGCCGTCTGGTACGGTCCCGGCGGCGCCTTCCGGTGGTGGAATGAAGTCAGTTCCGGCGTTGCTTGGTTCAGCTGCCGCAGGACGCCATGGTGGCATCTCTGCCGCCGCCATCTTGATCTCGTTCCTAGTTGCTTATGTTTTCTGATCTGATTATGTACTTCTGGGCTCGCTGTGACCATATATATGTGATATGCATATGTGGTCATGTAGATGGGATTTGTCGTTGTTCATGTTTTCTGGCAGTTACGTTCTACACTTGGGCTGAGCTGTGACCATATGGTCTGTACTGTGGTCGTATAAACCTGACTCGACTATATTGTGTGTGGTCGGCTTCGATCACGTTGTAAGAGGTCGTTTCGACCACATTGTGTGTGGTCATAATAGGGTGCTTGTGTGTGGTCGGTTTCGACCAGTGTGGTCGAAGTCGACCAGTGTGTGAGTGGTCAACGGATTGGGTGGCAGGAGCGGTGAGCACTGTAGTTATGACCGGTTACTGTAGCTGTCGACAGCTTTGCTCTGGTTGGGCAGCAGGTGCGGTGGAGCACTGCAGCTGTTGTCAGCGCTCGGGTTGGGCAGTGGTTGCGGTGCGCACTGCCCGGTGTATGTAGTAGTCGAAGTGTCTGTATATAAGTCGTAATGTAACTCGAAAGTAAGTGAGAGTGGTTGTGAAAAAGCAAAGAAATTGCTCCAATGTGCAAATAGTCAAATAGAACACTCTCCCACTCATAATTAGAGACTCTGTTCTTCCTGTCCTAAATAAACATCGTAGTCGTAGGAACTTCGGTGTGGTCGTAATCGCATTTGGGCGTTTAGATCCGGTGCCGGCTTCCAACATGTATTCCATAATAACACACGTGCAGTTTTTTTTGAAGTGGGCTGCACACGAATTTAATTTGTCATTTGTTGGATTGCAATATGTAACAACCTGATTTGATTTGGTGTAGATCAATTCCAAAGAGTTGGCACTGATTTCATCTATCGATTCATCTCCTAATACCGCGCGGTTTATGAAATCAAAATGAGAAATCTTGATGGTAATATAGCTGGAAAGACTCCGTAATGACCTTAAGTAGCATCCAGCTACTAGCCTACTTGTAGCATCAAATTAGTTTCCCCCGGCGACTTGGTTACCCCCAACGGCTCAGGAAATGGGATGAAGGAAACTTCAGGGTTGGACGAACGCTCCCCCATGGTATCCTGTAGCAAATGAATTGTCATGTTAAATCATCAGCAACAAGACAAAACAGGGCAAAAAAAAAGGGGTCAAGTCACAAAATCCGTCTTTATCCTTACTAATTGAAGGCTTCTCTAAAAGTCTCTACATTAATCCTAGAAGAAAAGAATAGAAATTATCATATTGAGCTTTAAAAAGATAAATAGCTAGAAATTCTCACAATTATCGAAGAAAAAGGAAAAGAACCGATACATCCGATTGGCTAATCTAGGGTGGTGATCATTTGGATTTAAAGGCTCATGCTTATGGTTTTTTTAAACACTGTAGTGGCAAAAAAATATTCTGTAGCTACTGGTTACTTTTCTGTGTAATTAAATTTAAAAAATTAAAAATTATATGATTACAAACAATGCAAAAGAATAAGAAAAAAAAGAAAAAACCTAAAAATAACCAAAAAGCTAAAAAAAAGATGAAATTAAAAAGTTAGAAGTCAGAAGGTAAGCCGCACCATCTAATGTATCAATGGCCAGGATTTCTTTGGACACCCCAAACTTTTGTTTTCACTGTGTGTAATGGGCTTGACTTGAATTATGCTGTACATCTCCACCGCTTGTAAGTATAATATTCCGGCTGAGTTATCAATTCATGCATGCATGTGCGTCCGTATGAGCTAGCAATTCATTATTCATGCATATATGTCTGGCGTATTTTTTATGGAAAGGACAACAGGAGAAACGGATCAAAAATCGGTGAATGTTCTTTTTTTAGCATAATATTTTTTCCTTTGCTTTCAGATGCATAGTTTCTACCCAAAAGATCAATTTGACCAACGTAATTCTTCAACATGCATGATGCAGATTTGTGTGCACAAGTCATAAATTCCTATATTGATAAAAGAAAAGAAAAAACATCTAAAAAAATCCCATGTTAACAACAAAACAGTTCCACTCCATCCATAGCCTATGTACTATTTGATCTTCTTGGAATGCATCTCTTTGGCTAAGTTTTGTTCGGGATTAAGATAATTGGGATTGCTAATTTTAATCCAGCTAGGGTAGTTTAACCCAAGTTTTATGTTTGGCAACCAGCATCGTTGATCTAAATTACTGTTTGGCTAGATTATATGGGTTAACAGTAGAAAAACTGAATTTTGAAGGCTAAGTTATATGTGGGTTAGTTTATTCCACCAATTTGGTGGGTTAAGTTAGCACCGAACCAAACGAAGCCTTTGTGTCAGAAGCCTATCACGTTGGTTTAAAACAACCGAAAGATGATGGTATGTCTGGGCTTTCCTTTTCCCTACAATTAGCACAAACAACCCCAGTATTAATACTACGAGGGAAAAGGAAAGAAAATGTCACATTAATCCAAAAAAATTGGACGAAGTGTACACATAGAGATTGAAACAAAACGAAAATTTGCAAAAGCAAAATTGGAGTTGAATTCCCTTTCTCTCGCCTTAAGCCCTAATCCACCGTCGCCAAAATATCTCCCCACCCTCTCGGTGAACCGCCATGCCCAGCCTATTTAAAGCCTTTCCCACCCTCAAATGAATCAACACACCTCCTGATTTCACCGACTTTCATCAACCGTGAATAAGGCAACGATTCGAAAATGAGAAGAAGAACTCGAGGCCAGCCGCAGTTTAAAGCTATCGCTCAAAGACCCTCAAGGAAGGTTCATTCGAAGCTCTTGGGTAATTCTCAACCCCGAGGACTACTCAATCCAGGCGTACAAGATCGCTCCTCGACCGGGAAATTCATATCAAGCTCGCGCACGGGAGGATCGTACCTCGGTATTAACCCAGCAACTAACAAGAATCGTTATACTGCGGGGAAAAGGGCACTATGCCAATAGATGCCCTAACAAGCGCATGCTCCGGCCCGCTCAAGCTTCAAAGACTCAACAAAGGGCATCAAAGCTCACAAAGGCAAAGTGCATCCGCCCCAAACCGTGGTCGAGTCAACCACATCAACGCCAAGAAGCTAAGGAGGCACTGAGTCCTTATGGGTGCGTTCTGTTAAAACCATACCAGCACAAGTATTGTTTGATTCAGAGCTTCCCATTCATTTATATCTAAGGGTATGCCAACAAGTTGGGATTACTACTATACTCTAAAGAAGCGGAGTTCTTAATTCACCACTGGACCAATTACTACCACCTTAGTGTGTCCCGTAGCAATTACTATGGAAGGGTGGGACTTCTTCTGATCTAATAGTTTTACCCTCCCAAACGCTGGACATTATACTGGGATGGATTGCTCGCAAAGTATCAAGGGTCATAAGTCGCCACTAGGAAAGTCAATTTGACCAAGTGTCCCTGGGTTAACAATAGAAGTGAAGGTGGATCGCCGTACACTGGGGTCGGAAATCTATTATTGTGAAGAGGTGCCATTAGAAGGAATGATTGTGGTACAAGACTACCTCAAGTATTTTCCGAGGAATTACTGTGCATGCCACCGCATTGAGATTTGGAATTTGTCATCAACCTAAAGCCGGTGCTGCACCCGCCTCAAGAGACCATACCTGATGACGGTGGATGAGTTAGAAGAATTAAAGAAGCAACTATATGAGTTGCAGGATAAGGTTCATTAGCCGAGTTCCTCGCCTTGGGGATCTCCAGATTATTTGTAAAGAAGAAAGATGGCACCACGCGATGTGTGTGGATTACGAGGCCCTAAATGAGGTAACCATCAAGAACAAATACCCACTCCCGTGATTGATGATTTATTCGATCAACTTGGTGGAGCCACGATTCTCCAAAATAGACCTAAGATCTGCATCATCAATCAAGATTAGAGTGAAGATATACCTAAGACGGCCACCACTAGATATGGGTTGTATGAGTTTACAGTCATGTCTTTTGTTAACCAATGCCCCACCTACTTCATGAACTCGATGAACAAAGTATTCATGGAGTATTTGGACAAGTTTGTCGTGGTCTTTATTGACGACATCCTTATATACTCCAAGAATGCTGAAGAGCATGCGGAACATCTGCGCCTGGTGTTGGAAAGGCTAAAGGAGCATCAATTATATGCAAAATTTAGCAAGTGTGAATTCGCCGCATGACATTAGTTTCTTGGGACACATAGTGTCGGCAGGGGAGTATCTGTTGATCCCGCCAAAATAGCAGCAGATCATAGAGTGGCGCGGCGCCTTCCGTCATCAAGTGAGAAGAAGCTGATTGGTCTGGTACTATCGGAGATTCATTGAAGGATTCTTTCGGATCGCTGTGCCAATGACTCAACTACTCAAGAAGGAGAGGAAGTTCGAATGGTCCAAGGCATGTGAAGAAAGTTTCCTGAATTGAAGAAGAGATTGACTACCACGCCTGTGCTAACCACGCTCGATGTACGCAAGGATTTTGAGGTATATGTGATGCCTCACATCAAGGGCTTGGATGTGTACTAATGCAGAAGGCAAGGTAGTGGCATATGCATCGCACAACCGCCCTCATGAAGCCAACTACCCTACTCATGACCGAATTGGCCTCGATGAGTGCATGCATTGAAGATTTGGAGGCATTATCGATAGGTAATCACCGTGACATATACACGGACCACCGAGCCTTAAATATTTCTTCACCTACCACACCTCAACTTGAGGCAGAGGAGATGGTTGGAGTTGATTAAGGACTATGACTCGAAGGCCCATTACCACCAGGGAAGGCTAATGTTGTAGCGGATGCTTTAAGCCGTAAGGCCTATTGATAATCTCATGGTCCAGAACATCAACTTTGAGCTATATAAGGAAGCTGCAGCCTTGAACTTGGAGATAGTAGAGGAGGCACTCTAGCTACCATGGAAATTCAACCAAGTTTAGAGGAGCAGATTATGGTTGCTCGGGAAAAGATCCACTATAATAAAGTGGAAAGGATTGATAGGAGCAGGGAAGGCTCCTAACATGAAGGTTGATCACAAGGGTACCTGTAGTGCGGGAGCGTATAGTTGTACCTCATCACAAGAATCTCAAGGACCTAATATTGAGGAAGCTCATAGCTCTCCATACTCCCGCACTCTGAAGCACCAAGATGTATCGTATGAAGCAATTCGCCTGGTGGCCCTGTATGAAGAGAGACATAGGTGAACATGTAGCCCGCTGTGATGTGTGTCGAGAGTGAAAGCCAGAACATCAAAGGCCAGCAGGACTACTACAACCATTAAAATACCCGGTGGAAGTGGGAAGAAGTCGGGATGGACTTTATCACGGACTTCCACGAACCAAATCGATATGACTCCGTATGGGTCGTGATTGACAGTGACTAAGGTTGCACATTTCATCCCCACAAAACCACGCATAAGGGAAATAAGTTAGCCGAGCTATATATGTCACGCATAGTATGTTTACACGTGTACCAAAACGGATAGTCTCGGATCGAGGTTCCCGATTTACCTCGCATTTTTGGGCTAGCTCGCATGAAGCTCTCAGACTTACTTGGATTTTAGCACCGCATACCACCCCTGCATGGATGGTCAAACAGAGAGAGGAATCGATATTGGAAGATATGCTTGGGCTTGTGCTCTAGATTTTTCTAAGGATTGGGATCGATGCCTACCCTATGCTTGAGTTTGCTTATAACAACGGCTATCGCGGCCTTCGATGTCACCCTTCAAGCCTCGTATGGTCGACAATGTCGAACCCCTCTACATTGGTCGTAGTAGGAGGAACTACATTTTCGCAGATACTTTAAGACAGTCAAGAAAAGGTTCGCCTAATTAGAGATCGATCGCAGCAGCCACCCAGCGAAAAGTTGTGCATAAGAGAAGAAGGCCATTAAGTTTTGAAGTGGGAGATCATGTTTATCTGAAGGTATCACCTTGCGCAGGAGTTAGACGATTCAAGGTCAAAGGCAAGCTTACCCACGGTATGTTGGACCGCTCCCAATTGTGTCAAAAGGGGAAGTTGCCTACGACCTTGCACTACCTCCGAATCTATCGTGACATACACGACGCCTTCCATGTGTCCCAATTGAAGAAGTGTCTCGAGTACCGAGGATCAAGCTCCATTGGAAGCAATCGAGATTGAGGAGGATCTAACCTACAAGGAGCGCCCGATCAAGATCACGGATACAGTGGAAAGAAGACGCCAACTCAAGTCATTCGATGTGCGGGTACAATGGAGCCATCACTCCAAGAAAGAGGCTACTGGGAGCGTGAAGACCAGCTACAGAGAGATTACCGACTGCCTCTAGTTAAGTTGAATCTGAGGTCGAGATTCTTTTAAGGGGGTAGGTTTGTAACATCCTAAAAATTTGAAATTTGAAGATATAAAGTTTATGAATTATTTTGCAATATATTCTAATTTTGGATTTGGATTTTATGGTGTTTTCTCGAGGTTTTGGTTAAGGTTCCCAAAATTTGAAATAAAAGAAAATAGACCATTAAAAGGAAAATTCAAATTGTAATTTAGAATGAAAAGATGATCGAGAAAATTTGGAAGGAAAACCTAAAATGAAATCTGAAATTTACACCTAAATTTGTATCAAAATTTAACCAAAGACATGGCAAGAAAAATAAAGCAAACAAAAGAAAAATATATATATATGAGTGGAGTTAGTGCGTACTGCCGCCCAACCCCACTCCCCATCGGCGCTCAACCTACCGCAGGCGCAGCGCAAGGCTGCTCCAAAGCGGCCACGCCTCTCTCCGCTTTCTCCCTTTGGCGGTGGCCCTCCCGCTGCGACCTTTCTTCCCCTTCGCTCGCGCGCTGCGCGCTTATCATGTTTCTCAGCCTCGCCGAAGCGCCTCGTGGCAACCATGCGCCGAGTTGCCTGCGCCGAGCCGCCTGCCGCCGGTGGGAAAGCTCCAAGGCCGCCCGCCCTCCGCTCGCGCCTTCCTCGGTGCGGCGGCGCCACCGCAGCTCTTCCTTCCCGGCTCACTTCCTTTCTCGCAGCTGCGCCGCTTTCGCCTGCGTGGCACACATGCCCGGCTGGCTGTCCGCTGCGCGCGCGCGCAAAGCTGCCAAACGGTCGCACGCGTGCGAGCGTGCCTGAATCCGCTGCCGTCGCTCGCCCCGCCGCCATGGCCGCCCGAATGACAAAACGGTGCCCGCCTTGCCGCAACCGCCGCCTATAAAGGCACCGAGCCCTCCGTTGGATACCCCACGACGCCCTCCGCTCTTGAGAGTAATCGAGTGCTCGTGCTCCCGTAGCCGCCGCGAGCTATATCTCCCAACTCCGCGAACTAACTCCCGTTGTTCTACCGCCCTGATCCCATTCCTTGCGTAGGACCATCTGCTTCCCCGACTCACTCGAGCTCCCGTGCGCGCCTGCATAGGCCTGCCGCCGAGGACTTTCCCGAGCCGCCGTTGTTGCCAATCTCCTCACACCGTCTTCACCCTTAATCTACACAAATCTCAAAGCATCCACCCAGTGAATTAATCCCTTAATCCCAGTCATCACGTCGTTATCACGGCGTCATCGAATGGGATTTTCTCGAATCGATTCTTGTTCATACTTCTTCATTTTAGCTCGAAAAATCTTAAATTCAAGTCGCGCCTCTTTTAATGGGGATTTTTGCTACGAGGCTGCAGCAAGACAAGAAGCACCTCTTCGTGCCTAACACCTCATTTCGCTATGATTTGCAAAGTTAATTTCTTTTAAATTATGCCGTCTGTTATTTTATGTGATGAAATATGTTCATTTTAAGAAAGTGGTAGTTAGATACCGCTTGTTAATAAAGATCCGCCATGCTTCGCCTCTGCCATATGCTTTACAAGAAGTCCAAATAATTATTCCGCGCTTAGTATTGCCGGGGTACCTGTCGACGTAGTAGGTGGACGAAAATATTACCTCGCTAGCTCCATCGAATCTTGGAATGTCGTGAAATACCTTGGCTAACGGCCGCGGTAGTGGATTGATGGGTTACGTGGCAGCGCCGTCGCTTTCCTAACGCTCGTCGCAAGAGATGGGACCCATCGCAAATGGGCTCATAATGTGAGATGGGAGAAAGGACTAGATACTTTGAAAAGTCACACGTGATGGTTTGCGAATCGTGGGGCAACCTTCCTCAGAGTCAAAACACAACCACACCGAACTTAATGGATATAGTTCTATTTAAAAATAATTGGAAATTGGGAATGGAAACTTGAAGGGCGAAGGACTGCCAGTGCTTCTTATGAAAGATGTGCCCTTGACCTATGAGATCAACTTACCTTCGTCACCCCAAAAGCCAACGGCACGCACGGGTTGAAGCCCTAATACGCCTACACCGTCGCCAAAATATCTCCCCCTCTCGGTGAACCGCCATGCCCAGCCTATTTAAAGCCTTCCAGCCCCCTCAAATGAATCAATGCCCACTATTTAAAGCCTTCCCGACCCCCTCAAATGAATCAACACACCTCCCTGAAGCTCACCAAGCAACCCCAAGCTCCCTCTTCCCCTCCATTGCCGGTAATTGAGAAAATCCCCAATTCGGAGCCCTAGAGCAATGTCGATTCTCCCCTCCGTAGCTTTTCAATTCCCTTCGCCTATAGCATCCCCATGACCGTAGCAACAACCCCCAACCTCCACCTTGAGCTCCCAATCACCCATCTTCCCTAGCACCGTGAGCCACTCTACTGCCAAAAACCGCCGCCGTGGCCAGGACAACCCGGGCTTCCCGAGCTTCGGCCAACCCATCCCCAAGCCTCCCCACACCGTAGTGATGCCCTAGCACCGGTCCGATTGCCCTAGGAATAGAGATGGCAATGGGTACCCAATACCCGAATACCCGATGGGTTTTACCCGATAAAGAGACGGGTATGGAAAATGTTATGTACCCATGGGTACGTTATTGGGCGAAATCCTCTACCCGTCGGGTAAGCGGGTGCGGGTGTGGGTATATACTACCCATACCCGCCTACCCGCGGGTAATAAATACCCGCATTAGACAACTAGACATCCCACTCAAATGTTAATTTTATTATCTACTTGTTGTTGATTGTTTATTTGTTGTCATATGTTGATATGGTCATGTCAAGTATGTTTATGTGATGTACTAATTTTGATCATTAGACGCTTTTGTGCTTGGCATGTATGATTAATGAATGTCTAAATTGATGATATTCTTATGTGTTGAACCGGGTATGCTTGCGAGTACGGGTTACCCGTCGGGTAGTAATACCCGCGCGGGTACGGGTATGGGTAAATTTTCCTACCCGCGTGCGGATACGGGTAACCCGACGGGTAAATTTACACCTAGCGGGTACAGGTATGGAATGGCAATACCCGATGGGTATTTACACGTTGCCATCTCTACCTAGGAACCTCCCAGTCGTCCCAATTTTCAAATTAGCCGCAAGAAAGGAGGAGCTCGCCGCCAGCGATTGCCGCCTCCACTGGTCCTCCACCACCCAAAATGGAACCTTGAACCCTCAATGAACCCACCTATACCCTCGGAGACCGTCGCAAAATTCCCTACCGCCGTCAAGAGCTGCCGCCATTTCCTCTGCTCGCTGTGCGCGCGCGGGCCGAACGGAGAAGAAGAACAGTGTCGTGTGCACTGTTCCCCCGACCCCGCCGTCCCGACTCGGCCAAACCGAGCCGCTTCGCCGGACCGGACGCGCCAGACCCGAGCCCGACCGGCGCCCGGCGGACCGCTCGCCTGCGCGTTCGCGTCCGACTCGAGCGAGTCCGGCCGATGCGTCAGGCGAGTCGATTCGCCGAACCCGAGGAGCAGTGCACTGAGCCCGATGAACAGTGATTGACCCGAGGCCCAAAATACATATTTATACTCCCCGGATTCGTTTCGAACCCGCCAACCCAAATCCAAGGCCCATTTTCCCATATAGCCCTCCTATAAGCCCAAAAGCCCATTTTATTGGAGTTTTTCAGATTTTTTTTCTTTATTCTTTTATTTCTTTATTCCTCGCCCATTCCTTCGGGTATGAAATTAATTTATTTTATTTGTTTTGCGCTAGCCTCCGGAGTCGAGTTTGCACAGAAGCCAGGAGAAGAAGCTCAAGCCCAGGCCCAGTCCGCGGAAGAATACGAATTAATTGAAATCACAGAGCCGCAAGGCAAGTCACATATACTTTTGAACATGTTGATCCTACATTCCTTAAGTTATTTATTTACTTGTATTTTCATTATGCTATTTGCGTGCTGTTATTTTATGTACAATAAATGCTTAGAATGACATGATATTAGTTATGTCCTACCACCCGAAAAGCTCAGTTTAACTTGATGGCCATATTCACCTTGACAAACCTAGTCACATAAAATATAAGATTAATCTTATCACTGTAGTTAGGAATACATCAATCTTTCCACTGTTACGGTTTATAATGTTGGTCTAGAGTTTTGGAAAGTTGGAAATAGGATAAATGGGGATCACAGAGGCGGATCCGAAGACCTCATCCTAGGGTGGAGGCTGGTTGTAGATTGGTGGCAGTACAGTGTGTACTGAATATGGGTTTGTGCGTGGTGGATGCCTCAGATAAAATACAAGGACTAGACTCTTATGCTGAGTAAAGGACATAGTATCCGCCCAACCACAAGCGTTGACTTGGTCAAACCTGGCTTAATAGCTGCTCAACTTCAATTGAATCTCTGCAACTGGAAAGGGGGAGACAGGGGGTGAGTCCGTATGGGAGGTGGTTAACCATACAACTGTAGGACTGCGACGAGTCGGACGAGATCCGTGGGGTCATCCGAGCCTGTCGAGATTAAATACCTACTGGGCGGAGTCTATACAAAGAATTGAGCAGTGAACAACCTTGTTTTCTTAACTCTTTAGCGCGGAGTTAAGGGATCTTGTGGGTAAAGCAGGGCAGCTTTGCAAAGTCATGACAAATTGTATTCGAATACGCCGTGCTTCCGGTTAACGAAGCTGTGTTTAGTGGGTGAATCCAATAATGAGGCATAAGTAGATTTGATAATGATTTAGAGATGTTGAATATTGATAATCAAGTTTGAAAACCCCATTTACTTTAATGAAGTACTTTTTAAAGGTTTTCAAGTGGTTTCAACTAAAACCACATCCACATAAAATAATAAACCCTATTCCTTGTTTACTTGATATTCCATGCATGTAGTTAATGTTGGACTCCGTGTGACTTGTTGAGTACGGTAGTTGTACTCATACTTGCTAAACAACATAAACAGAAACAACAAATATTGAGGAGGCAGGAGAAGACGATGAGGTGACTCTGTACGAGGTCGATGACGCGTGGAATTAGGATCGTTCTTCGCTCAAGCGTGCCTGTGGTTCCTTTTGTGTAATGTAACTAAGGGCAGTTGACCCTACTGTGATACTTGGATTTCGCCTTTATATTGTAATAAAGTTCGCTTTTGCTCTTAAACTTGTGTTGGCAATGTTATACACTCGTTGGATATACTCGTAGTTGAACAGTCCTGAGCAGCTGCGAGGATTTCACAATACTTCCAGAAATGGGGGTGTTACAGAGATAGACATGTGCAGCAAGTAAGATTGATGCAGAGTGCATGTCCGTGTCAAAATGGGACTTATGGGGTATTCTTGCTGAATTTAATCCTAATTCAGGCATTACAGGGCTCCTCCGACTCAATAAACAGCAGGTGTGAGTTCCGTGGGTCTCCTGCTGCAGGTGCCAGCTCTACTTGGCGTTCTGCGCAGTCGCCGCGATGGTTGTGCTTAGTCCCGCCACCATGCACGGCCGCTGCTCGCCTCCTGCCACTACTGCTCTCATCAGTGAAGCAATCCGAAAATTTTCAAAATTTTGAACTTTCTTAGATTTCCTTTAAATTCAGTTTCCCTTCCCAATTTGGCAATTTCCCGGAATTCCCGCTTCCCTCTTCCGACCAACCTATTTTTCATTTTGGTTGGCACCCTCCTTCTAGGCGCCACCGCCCTGGCCATTGGCCAGCTGCCGCACCTCAGCTCTCGCCCGCGCCGCAATCTCTCTGAGCATTCACACCAGCCATACCTTGGTTCACCAGCTCATTCCCGTGCATTTACTCAGCCATCACCTCGGTTTATCCTTGCCTCGCCTCGTCGCACGCGAAGCAATGACCCGAATTCGTCCTTCGTCGTTGTTCGACGTAGCACCCGGCTGACGTGCGCGCCCCTCTGGACCACGCTCCCGTCAGCCTCCGTGAGCAAGTGCCAGAACCGTGGTACTCCTCGCGCCAACTCTCCTATTAGCCTCCCCTTGCCGACTGCGTCCGAAGCTCTACTCCTTCCACGCGCCGGTGTGGCTGTGGAGGCTCCCCTGTTCCCACCGCCTCTCGATCGCCTTAAAATTCCTTGGAGTCGCTCTGAAGTTTGTACACACCCCAAACAACCTTTCTGAGCAGCCAATTCATTTTCCCTCACTCACCATCACCGCCAATGCCTTTTCCCTGCACCGGTGAGCTTCCCACTCGATCTCCTCCATTCTTTGATTATAATTCAATTGCTTGTGTCAGTAGCATCCTTATGGCACCATGAACACTTTTGTGAACTCGCGTTGGCTAGAGCATGCTCCTAGAACTCTGGCACCGTGAGCCATTGTTGAAAATCTAAGCACATGTAGGTTCAATTTATTCCATAAATTAATCATGACATCATGCACGCACAATAACAGAACCATCACAGGTATAAAAGATCTAGACATGTAAACCAGGAAACTGTACATGAACAGATCTAATACGGAGAACACATCGTTACGCATCGATGGTTCTGTTCGATCGGTTTGCCGATGTAGACGCCGCGAGCACGGTGAGAATGACACGAAGTCGATGACGATTCGCCAAGTCGAACGACGAGGAAGACGAGCGAGCTAGCGGCGATCGCGCGAGCGCTTCCCAAAACCTTATTCGCCTCTCCGGTGCGGGACTTGGCGACGGTTCCGAGACCGCTCTCCGAACGCGGAGCACGCACGCCGCGGCGGGCGGGACGGAGTAGACCACGTGGGACGGCGCAGCACAATGGATGGAGGAGGCAAAACCCTAGATTGATTTTCGCATATTCTGTATGAAGGCGGCGGCTCCGTATTTATAGAAGACCAGGACGCGTGATCAAGACGCCTGCACGTTCTCCATAACTCGTGAATCGAACCGGATTAGCAATCAGAACCGATCCGGATTCACCGCCACTCAAAACAAGCAAAATAAAGCGCAAAGGAAGCGGCGTCTGCGCAAGCACTGGAGCGGATTTTGGCGGACCATTCACGCAGTGCCGCGCGCGCGCGCCGCCCAGCCCCAGCCCGGCCGGCGAGGCGAGGCGAGCGAGCGCGCGCGTGTTATCCTCTAGTTCTCTCCCACACATGCCTCAAGTGGCTAGGAGTGCACCATCCCTTTTAAGGTGGTCTTCCTCTCCTAGAACTAGCAATATGGTACTAAAGGTCACATGCATGCCTCCTTTGCATGAGTGGGCCTTTGAGATTTAATAGGAATTATTCTTATTATATGGGCTTGGCCCACATATAATCCAACAATCCCCATCGGATCTCAAAGTCCCACAGAGATTTGCCTGATTCCAATGTCTTGTTTATATATCAAGATTTCGATGGAGACCGATTAAGGTTGAACATCCACCTAGAACTCAAGCTACACTTACTCACAACTTGAACAATGGACTATGCCTTGAATTGCAAGTTTGGTGCAAGCAAGCTTCACTTAAAGACTTAACTGATACTAGGCCGCCAGTAGGATACCCCTCGGTTGGAGCGTATAAGTCATACTCCTTGGTCTCTTCATGAGCTTAGTAGGAGATTACCCAAGATCTCCATAGACTGCGACTAACGATCGGGCTCATATAGGTGTGTTCTTTCAAGAACGCTCTGCAGGATAGCGTCTTCGCTTCTAAAAGCCAATGGAACACATTAAGACCTTAGTCAACATGCCTTGCAGTTTCTGAGAGTGTTGCATCTTCACATAGAGAGGGTTGAAATTACTCTCCTCCAGTTAACTAATGACTTGTTTTTCCCGGATCCTAATTCACGGGATCTCCGATCACATAGGTTGGGTTACTACCATAGATAACTCACATGGGTCTCATACCCATCTCCTTCGATGCACTATCTATCACATTCCGTGATAGTCCCTTTGTAAAGGATTTGCGAGTTTTTATCTGCTTGGATGTAATCCAAGGTTATAACTCCGGAGTTTCTCAATTTCTGATGACTTCAATCGTCTCTTAACATGCCTAGACGATTTCATATTATCCTTAGAACTGTTCACTTTAGCGATAACGGTTTGATTATCACATTCATAAGGATAGGCGCATCGCTTTTCCACCGTAGGTAGATCCATCAATAGATCTCGTAGCCATTACGCCTCAACAATAGCGGTGTCTAGTGCCGCAAGCTCGCTTCCATGGTTGACCTCGTCAAAATGGTGCATTTGCAAGACCTCCATGAAACAACACCACCACCAATAGTGAAAACATATCCACTAGTGGCTTTGATCTCATCGGCATCGAGATCCAGCTTGGAATCATCAGAACCCTCCAAAGACCGACGGTACCCGGTATAGTGAAGTCCAAAGTTCGAGGTACCTTTCAGATAGCGCAACACTCGCTCAAGCGCCTTCCGGTGATCATCTCCTGGGTTAGATGTAAACCGACTCAATTTGCTCACAGCAAAGGAGATGTCCGCCTTGTTGCACTAGCTAGGTACATTAGTGAGCCAATTATCCGGGAGTATTCCACTGATTTCTAGCAATTTTCTTATTCTTACGAAGTAACACGCTAGGATCATAAGGTGTTGGAGAAGGCTTGTTGTCGGAAAAGCCAAAACGGCTCAAGACCTTTTCCACATAATGAGATTGCAAAAGTGTAATCCCATCCTCACCTCTAACCAATTTAATATTTAGAATAACATCAGCCACTCCCAGATCTTTCATATCAAAGTTTTGAGACAAGTATGATTTGATCTCATTTATCACACTAATGTTTGTCCCAAAAATCAAGATGTCATCCACATACAAACATAGAATAACTCCTCACCCCCACCATAACGATAGTATACACATTTATCTCGCCTCATTGACAAACAAAGCTGCAGATGTCGGTGTTCTATCGAACTTCTCATGCCATCGCTTAGGGCTTGTTTGAACCATACAAAGATTTCAACAGCTTTAACACCTTGCCTTTTTGACCTTCTACTACAAATCCATCAAGTTGTTCCATGTAAATTTCCTCATCCAGCTCTCCGTTAAGAAAAGCTGTCTTAACGTCCATTTGATGAACGAGAAGACCATGTGAGGCAGCCAAAGCAAGTAGTACTTGAATTGTGGTCGAGTCTAGCAACAGTGAGTAAGTGTCAAAGAAATCTTCGCCTTCTTTCGAGTATAGCCCTTGGCAACAAGCCGAGCCTTATATTTTTCAATAGTACCATCGGGCCTAAGCTTCTTTTTGAACACCCACTTGCACCCTACAGGTTTGCACCCATAAGGTTTATCTCATCGGCTCCCGTGTTCCATTAGCGATAATGGAATCCATTTCACTACTGACAGACCTCCTTCCGTGAGTCTGCATCGGGGATGCATACGCTCGAAATAGACTTGGGAGTGTCGTCCACAAGGTACACAGTGAAATCATCACCAAAGGATTTGAATATCCTTTGTCTCTTGCTCCTTCTAGGAGCTCCACCATCATCCTCCTCATTGACAAGTTCATGTGTATGTTCAAAAGGTTCGGGTGATGTGATTGAACCGGGTATTATTTTGAAGGTTGACTAGTAGTGTTATGTGTATCCTTCATAGGAAAAATATTCTCAAAGAATGTTGCATCTCGAGACTCCATAATTGTACCAACATGCATGTCAGTACCTCGGTTTTAACTATCAAAAATCTATAGGCAATGCTATGATTAGCATATCCCTAAAAACGCAATCCACGCTTTAGGTCCAAGCTTGCGTTTCTTAGTTATTAGCACATTAACTTTCGCCAAGCACCCCATGTACGCAAGTAAGAAAGTGATGGTTTTCTCCCAATCCATACCTCGTATGGTGTTTTGTCCTTATTTCGTTAGGAACTCTATTTAATACGTGATTAGACGTTAGCAAAGCCTCCCCACCATGCCTTAGGTAATCCCGCAGATCTAACATGGCATTCACCAAGTCACCAACGTGCGGTTTTCCTTTCGGCAATCCCATTTGACTCGGGGAATAAGGAGGCGTCCTCTCATGTATAATGTCATGTTCCTCACAAAATAAGTCAAATTCGTTGAGAAATACTCTCCACCACGATCGACCTAAGTCTTTTATCTTTCTATTTAACCGATTTTCAACTTCGCCTTATAGATTTTAAAATAGTCTAAAGCCTCATCTTTCGTTTTCAATAAATACACATAATAGAATCTAGTTGCATCATCAATCAATGTCATGAAATATCGTTTTCCACCCTTCGTCAACACGCCATTCATCTCGTAAAGATCTGAATGCGGGAGTTCTAGTGGTGCCAAGTTTCTCTCCTCGCGACCTTGTGAGGCTTACGAGGTTGCTTTGATTGCACACAGACTATGGCATTTAGAACCTTTGGTGATGGAAACGTTTGGAATTAAATTCATCTTGGAAAGCCGAGACATCAAACCAAAATTAATATGACATAGACGTGAGTGCCAAACATTAGCCTCATCATCCACACCGCCACAAATATGGTTTACTGATCTTATTGCAGAAATCGATAGGGAAAAGCGGAACAAGCCTCCGCACTCATAGCCTTTACCAATAAAATGTCCATGTTTAGACACGACTACTTTATTAGACTCAAATACCAACTTAAGCCCGTCTCTACATAAACGGGAGCCACTAACGAGATTCTTGTCTATAGAAGGGACATGTCTGCACGTTCTTCACCGCACGATCTTTCCGAAGTAAACTTCAGATCTACCGTGCCAACACCATGAGCAGTAGCATGTGACCCATTCCCCATTAGGACGGAGGAATCTCGGGCGACTGATAAGAAGAAAACAACGAAATATCAGCACACACATGTACATTAGCTCTGTATCAATCCACCAATTGGTAGATTGACTAATCGAAAGAACGATGAGGTAAATTACCATACCCGGTCCCATCTCCGATCTTGCCAATGGTCACGTTGATGGACTTAGAAGTCCATCTGCAGTGCCTTCTTTCCTTTGCGTTGTGGGCACTTCTTGGCCATGTGACCAGCTCACCGCACACAAAGCAAGTTCTATCATCCCGATTGTTGTTGTTCTTCTTCTTCTTGAAGTTGGTTGTCTGTTGGGCTTTAACAAATTTCCCTTTGTTCTTGCTTGAGGGTTTCGTACCACATTGGCACTAGGCGCCCTCCATCACCCTTAGACACGGCGTCCTTTTCCGAGCTTTCTCCTCAATTTCAAGAGACCCAATCGATTCTCAACAGAGTATTCTTGTCTCTTGTGTTTGAGTCTTTGTTCCAAATTCCTCCATGAAGAAGGTAATTTCGCAATAATACATCCACCACAAACTTGTCGGGTAAGGCACACTTCAGAGTTCGAGTTCCTTGGCAATGGCACGTATCTCATGAGCCCGATCTACTACTGTAACGGTTATCAACCATCTTGTAGTCATGAAATTGCTCCATGACATACATGTCATTGCTGGCATCGATAGCACCGTATTTGGAATTCATGCATCCCATAACTCCTTCGCGTCTGTCATGTGCATATACACCTCGCACAGACGGTCGGCAAGAACACTAAGAATGCATCGAACAAAGAGAGTAGTGGCGATCTCGAATTCTTTCGCTTTTCAGCATCAAGAACACCTTCAGCTTGCCATTACTAACCTGAATACATTCATAGCAAGAAGCCACGAGTGACCCCGATCCGCCATCTCTTAAAGTGCACACCGGAGAACTTATCCGCCTCGGTGCATCGGCAAATCCAGCCCATAGTAAACCACAGTGCCTACAATAAGGTTTTTGGATTGTTGAAAATCTAAGCACATGTAGGTTCAATTTATTCCATAAATTAATCATGACATCATGCACGCACAATAACAGAACCATCACAGGTATAAAAGATCTAGACATGTAAACCAGAAACCGTATATGAACGGATCTAATACGGAGAACATTATTGTTACGCATCGATGGTTCATGCTCGATCGGTTTGCCGATGTAGACGCCGCAGCACGGTGAGGATGACACGGTCGATGACGATTCGCGGCCGAACGACGAGGAAGACGAGCGAGCTACAGCGGCGATCGCGAGAGCGCTTCCCAAAACCTTATTCGCCCTCTCCGGTGCGCAGACTTGGCGGCGACGGCCCGAGACCGCTCTCCCGAACGGCGGTGCACGCCGGCGGACGGGACGGAGTAGACCACGTGGGACGGCGCAGAAGACAATGGATGGAGGAGGCAAAACCTAGATTGATTTTCGATATTCGTATGAAGGCGGCGGCTCGTATTTATAGAAGACCGGGACGCGTGATCAAGACGCCTGCACGTTCTCCATAACTCGAATCAACCGGATTAGCAACCGTAATCGATCCGATTCACCGCCACTCAAAACAAAGAAAATAAAGCGCAAAGGAAGCGCGTCTGCGCAAGCACTGGAGCGGATTTTGGCGGACCATTCACGCAGTGCGTGCGTGCGCGCCGCCGCCCAGCCCAGCCAGCCCGGCCCGGCGAGGCGAGGCGAGGCGAGCGCGCGCGTGTTATCCTCTAGTTCTCTCCCACACATGCCTCAAGTGGCTAGGAGTGCACCATCCCTTTTAAGGTAGTCTTCCTCTCCTAGAACTAGCAATATGGTACTAAAGGTCACATGCATGCCTCCTTTGCATGAGTGGGCCTTTGAGATTTAATAGGAATTATTCTTATTATATGGGCTTGGCCCACATATAATCCAACAGCCATCACCGGCAGAATGACCTTCACCGTGGACAGCCCAACCGGAGTTCCCCTAACCTGAGCCGCCACTGCCATAAAGGTTGTCTTAAGCCGTGGATGCTTAAAACCCAACCCACCTCGCCGGAAAGCCACCCAGCCACCGCTGCGCTTTGGTCAAACTCGAGAATATCCCCCTTACCGCCGGCAAAAACCGTTGCCCCTCAAGCCCGATCAACCTCACAAATGGAACTCCAAGACCCTAAAGAACCCATAGACATCTTCGGTTGCCATCGACGACTTCCGTCGGTGCCCAATCGGTCACCGCCGCTGCTGCTCTACCTTGCCACCCTGTAGCACAAGGAGGATGAAGATGGCACTGTTTGTACAGGCCATGGGCCGCACAGTCGCAGCCCCAATTTAGGGGGTGTTTGGGACTGCTCTACTCCACGTTTTTCAGCTCCGCTCTATGTTTTTTAGCCAAACAGGTTCAGCTCCACGCACTCTGTTCGAGGAAAAAAAAGGTGAAGTTGTGAGAGCACCTAAAGGGGTGCTCCACAAACTCTAGGTTTTTTGTGGAGCTGCTCCACGGTAGAATTCATGGAGCAGAGTTTGTGGTGCAGTCACAAACACCCCCTTAGTCTTTGGCCCAATCGTTCGTTCGGATGAGCCCAGTACTATTAGGTATTATTCATGAACCCAACCCATTATTGTTCTAGCCCGGTACTGTTACTGACCTGATCCGCAGTGAACAGTGCTAGCCCATTACTGTTTATCTAAAACCCTAATTTTCAATAATACCTCGTTTTGACTCCGTGAATCCATTTCTGACCTCTGTCCTGCCAAACCAAAACCCAATGAAACCAAAACTACACTTTTCCATATCAATCTGCCACCATATACCCGTCTGTCTCTATTCATCTCAAAATCCGTTTGACTTGTTTGTACAACCATTTTGACCGTCTCGATCTAGTCCAGCCGGTCGAACCAGCACTCACTAGTACAACCATTTCGACCGTCTCGAACTAGTACGGCTAAATAAGAGGAAGGACACAAATTAATTAAAGATGGTTTCAAAGTACTCACTAGAACAACTCAAACAAAACTAACATCAAAATTAGTAGAAGATCAAGCCACAAAATGTTCGCCATGACAAAAGACGAGAATAACTCGATGCGTAGCATGCCACACAGCGCGAATGTCCGGAAGCCCAGAAAAGCACGAGAACGCAAAGCATCAACCACTCACAATCGATCGGACCAGAGACAGAGAGAGGAATACTGTTTGTGCTGCGTTTGGTTACATGCATGATCGATGCATCTAATACACGCCACCAACCTACTCTAGGAACGTTAATTAAACTTTAATTCATTTTCCTTGTTTCAGAAAATAGTTAATTTCTTTCAAGTTTCAACAATGCACGTCCACAGAATGACAGAATCATTATCTCACAGCAACGTTTTCTTGAGGTCCCGTTCAAGAGTACTGAGTCCTTTTGGTTAAAATAACAATGCAGCGGAGGTTAGTTTTTGGAGATATTTAATTAAAAAATAAATAAAAAAAAAAAAGAAAAATATCATTATATCTCTATGGATAATACAAAGAAAAAAAGAGAAAAAATCGTGTTAAGAAGGTAACGCGTTCTAAATACCTTTTGCCTCCTGAAGTCACAAGTCAGAAGTCAGAAATTGTTTGGAGGGGGCCTGAGCTTCTAGTGGCCAACCAAACTACGAATTGAATTGCCTTTAAAAAAGATGAATCGTAGGGTATGTTTTTTTTTGGATTTAGTTTATAGCTGTGGCTTTTGGTTGTTTATGAGAAAGAATATGGAGACATAAGTAATTTGTGTATAGTTTTAGCTGATATAAATAAAGTCACTGTAATATATACTACAATTAACTTGTAGACATCATCTTTTTAAAAGCTATTTACTATAAATAAAAAATAAAAAAACAGCCTTTATAAATGGAAAAGAACAAGCCTGGCCACCGAAAAGCAATAGTTGCTGCTTTTTTGGGTGTGTATAGGTATCACCCGGATGTTTTCTTCCCAACAATCATCCAAATTTTTGGAGAGGGGATGAATTTTTTTTTGGAGGGGGTGGGGAGAATTTGTGGCCCTTGGATCTCTAATCCAACGGTCATAAATCTGGATGATAGTTAGAAAGAAAATATCCGGATGATGTTTATCAATACCTTTTTTAAAAAAAGCGAGCAATCGCTGGGAATTATATTAGAAGGATAATTGGTGCTGCATGCATGTGGTAATTGTTCTCCTAGCTAGAGGCTCAAATTCAGCTCTGAAACTCTTGCCAACATCGATCCTGTGGCATACTCGAGAGCCACAGCAACCGTGTAAAGTAACTGAGTCGATGACCAGCGCAAGTTGAGCTCAAAGTAGAGTGCTGCGGTAGTCGCACAATCAAATTCTGCAGCAAGCGACCTCTCACGGACATGGACTCACATTCCCCGATCAGTTCACCCATAAAACCTCGAAGAGAAGGCAAGTCGCATTCGCAGCAGCGTGCAAACCAACACACGACGCAGGCAGCGAAGCAGGTTAGATAGACCGGCCCATCCACCCGCCACTCTTCTCAAGCTTTCCCCCATAACGTCCCTTTTTCCCCCCCAACAGCTCGCAGTATAAACCGTCTCCTCTTACATGCTCTTCCTCCTCGTCGTCGTCGTTGTCGTCGTCACCCAAACGTACATGGATTCGTCCTTATCGATGGCTCGGCGCTGGCTCGTGGTAGGCCTCGCGCTCGTCGTCGTGGCGGAGACGCTGTGCGCGCCGTGTTCGGCACAGACGCCGTCGACGGTGCAGCCGACGTCGCTGGCGATGCCCAACTGCCCGCCGGCGCTGCTCAGCCTGTCCCCGTGCATCGGCTACGTCCTCGGCATCGGATCGGCGACGCTGTCCTCCTGCTGCTCCCAGCTCCAGGCCTTCTTCCAGTCGCAGGGGCCCTGCCTCTGCGCCGTGTCCAAGCTCGCGCCTAGCCCTCTCGGCTTGCTCCTAGGCCAAGCCCAGGCCATGATCCCCAACGTTTGCAACCTGCCCAGCAACCCATGCGATGGTACAATGATTTTGGTCACTTAGCACTGCAATTTACATGTTTTTACTGACAAACGTCTGAGGAGATGAAGCGTTACCGTTTCTTGTGTGGTACTGCAGATGTCGCCGGTGCAAGCACTGTGCCGAACGCCTCGACGCCGCCGGTGGCAAGTACCACACCTCCGGCTACTCCCGCCGCGCCTGCAACCACACCGTCGACCACGCCGGCCGATCCAGACGCGTCAGAAGCACCGCCGGTACCAGCCGACGACTCCCCTACCTCTGTGACGGCGCCAGGGCAGGTTGCGCCGGAAGGCACTGGATCAAAGACTGGCCCACAGGTTGCATCAAAGATCCCAGAATTGTTGCATTCAGCAGGTGCACGAAGCTCCTGGGGTACGGCTGCTGGCACTGTATTGATCACTCTGTTCCTTGCTTATGTTTCAACCATGTATGTATAACCTGCTTAGTTATTGTCATTTACCACTACGAATGGAGTACTGATGTACCGTATGATACAGTATAGATCCAGACTGCACCGTACTATACGATGCTGCAGTAAAAAATTAAGTTGTACCAAAGCAAATGCAAATGCTGGAGTAGTGGAGTTCAAATCCTCACGTTGGTTACAACAATTGAAGCAGATAGCATTTTGCACGTACGTACTAGAAAATGACAAGTGCAGAAAAACATCATCTCCAACAATTCCATGCGATAAAGTAGCACCATGTCATCAGTCTGCAGCAGAATGTTACAACTGAATAGAGTACCTCAGAGCTTAGCGACCAAAATGTACGTAAGTTGCAGATCCACATGGATGCAGGCATGTAGGTTCCTGCCATCTCGTTCGGCCATCTGCTGTCATCGAGAAATGTCAGGTCGAATCAGGATCTTGGGGTGCTGTTCTTCCTGTCAATAATTCGATCAGCATAAAGTCGACCTCCATCGCTGAACATGACATTGGGATGTAGGAGGTTACCCTCCGCGAGTTCACCGAGGTCGACGCCGAGGCGCTTTTCTCGTGGGCGTCCGACCCGCGCGTTGTTCGCTTCCAGCGCCGCGACGCCTACTGCCACGTCGACGAGGCCCGCCGCTACATCCTCGACCACGTCCTGCCGCACCCGTGGTACCGCGCCATCTGCGCCGCCGGCGCCGTGGTGGGCTCCATGTCCGTCAAGCCCGGCCCAGCCGAGGAGGACCGGCGCTTCGTCGGGGCGTCCTGGGCTAACGCGTCGCGCACGAGTACTGGGGCCGCGGCATCGCGACGCGCGCGGTGAGGATGGCGGCGGAGGTGGCGTTCGCAGAGTGGCCGTGATTATTTTTTCCATGGCTGCTTAGGTGACCCTTCGTCACTGGGTAGAGCAGTGGCTCACCGCGATGCGAAGAACACCTCCAGTGGGCGCCTCCTGGTAGCTCGACATTCCGTCGAACATGTGGTGGGCAGCCGGCTCTGGTACCAATTTATTACGGTTCCAATCTTCCAGATACAAATTAGCACTAATATCTGAGTAACTTGGATACAATAGAGGAGAATTGGACAGAGTTTAGACTGGGAGTAGAAAGGAATCAGGGTAGGCAGCAAGAATGAAGGGGGCTCTGTACAGGCTCGAGGGGCACCAGTCGTTACGGCATTGCTGCTGCTCGACCCCAACAACCAGACGATGATCAACATCTCACACCCAATTCGGCGACAGCGCCGTCCCTCTCCTTTGGTCGAGCTCCCTCACCGTGCTGATGCAAGCGAAAGTGTGTGGCTGCCGGCGCCATGTCCGCGGCCACGACATACATTGAGGTCTTACCACGCTGAGGTGTGGCGGCGGGAGATGTGGAATCAGGGCAAGAGTGTAAGGGAGAGAACTGTAGAGGTGTAGAGAAGGCAACAGGGAGGAGCAATTGCCGGCGAAATTCAGGCCGCCAGCGGCTGTCCGAGACGAGAGTGACAGAGAGAGCTCGTAGATGTGATATGCTGGTAGCCTAGTACTAGTAGCATACATGAAACTAGTTGATACTAGTAGTGTGCCTGTGCTAACGCTACGGTAAAATACAAAACAAAATAAAATTTGTAAAAAATAAAACGAACAATCAGATTCATTAAGATTCACGTCTCATATTGTATAACCAAATATTTTTGTCACATAATGAATGCCACATAACGACTGATTTTGAGGAGGCAACAATATCATTGGACTCACTCACCGACGACTTTCTCCATCCCCACATTGTTTAAACTTGAGGCTACAAAGAAAACAAGCATTTTTGTCACATAAAGAAATATGAAACACAGTAAGGAAATAGGTGTTTGTGGACTATTTACTTACCATATCACCATGCTAGGACGTCTTTATACACAATATTTTTTGTGCTCTTCCCTGAGACATCGCTTCTTTCTTTGGTATAAAAAAGCAAGCTAACTCATCCATTTGTATTTTTTCAATAAACTTCCTTCACAAATCATATCTGGAGATAATAATTATTTGATGCACCTAGTATCACTACAAATTAAAACCCTAGGTCTAAGCTAAAGTTTACCATGACAACAACAAATCTGTCGGTTGTTGGCTCTGGTCCAATATGGGCACCTGCAAGTGCATAAGATCAACTGTGACATAGCATGTTATTCAAATTAACCTGGGAAACTACAGAAAATGCATGTGGTAAATACAAAACCTGGATAGCTTGTTCTTAGCAGATGCTTGATAAAAGTTGTTTTCCCCGTAGAATATTGGCCTAAGAGCATAACCATTGGCTTTGCATCAAAATCACTATTTGTCTGCAAAAGGGTTGATATTACCTTACTTTGAAGATCATGCCACAAGGAGACAACAACAATAAGAAATAGAAAGACACAAGAAAGTAGTCATTTTAACTCGTACAGAAACCAGATACTGAGAATACAAGTATTTACCAGTAACGGGGAAACAAAATCATTGAATTTGTATGTAACTTCCAATGGCTTCAATTTTTCGATGTATAGTCTTTTTAAGCCATCAATGACAGAAGTGACAGCAGTCAGAGGTATCTGTGCATTAAAAACACCACAAACAAGGCCAGCATACATGATACATGTGTCATTCAAGAAGTTAGTATGGTTTGACAGCAAGGCCATACTATTTGACTTTATAGCATACAAATCTGCACTGTTTAATGTTGCACAACAGAAACAAAAACACCGAATGCTTTAATTCATAAAAAATGACATTCAAAGGGTTTATATGGTGTCTCACAAACATGCTGTAGGACAATTGAGGTTCACTTTAGCCAAACTAAGTGTATCCTCTTGTGTCCAAGCTCATTAACAGGCAAGCTCTGATTGAAATTAATAGGGCAGTCCTTAAAAGTGAGCGAGGGTACAAGGTATGCATAAAGTTCTACTTGGTTGGGTATAGAAGAGTTGCAGTAGCTAAATGACTCCAGCTTGTTGCCTTTTTCTCCTTGTTAACTCAAAAGGACAATCACAGAGACATCCGAAAATTTTAGTATTTTCGTCAAACTTCCCTTTTTATGTTAGTTCAGAAATCAATATATTGCCATAATTAGTAGAATTTTGACTTCAAGTGCTGCCTCTTTGTAAATGGTATTGCATAAATTATAAGGTTTTGGAGGAAACATGTCCTGTAAAAAACATGGTAAATTGTATAGGCAAGATAACTACATTCCAATTCCAAAATGAACAGGAACTCTGTATGGTTGCTTTGAAGTACAAGTCAAAACTTCACCGCCTTCACCTCACCTCCTGTCTCATGAATGAAGAATTTCTATAGCTCAGCAGCAAACTCTCAACGTTCGTTTATTTATTTAAAACAGTAAGATGATATGCTCGCCAACAATGAACGTGTTGGAAATTAAACTTGCTAACATTTTGAAAAGGCTTGAAGTTTTGTATAAGTGTGCTTCGATTCAACAAACAAAAATCGAAGAAACCTAAAAACAGAACATGCGTACTACCTTCTTTGATGACTTTGAGCTGAACCATTGGTTTGTTGAAGGTGGTTGTGCCTGAGGAAATCCTGCACAAATATAAATTGTTTGCTTCATAGATTTCTCCCCGGCATGACTTCCTATTTTAGGGTAAGTTCCTTACCATCAATATCTGGATCAACTCTCTTTACCAGATGCTTGGATTTCTGAAAAGCAGTTTATCATCACACTCTTACCTTGGTGTAGATACGGCATTGAGGCATAATAGACTAACCGCAAGTAGAGCATCCAAACCTTCCATCACTGGAGGATTCAAACTGTTCAGATCTGTCAGAAATCAGCGTAAACTAATTAACAGTCAATGAAAAAATATCGAACATCAACGAAGCTAATTTGGCAACTAACCACAACCATCGCGTTTAAGGCTGTCTTGACTAATCTCATTCCCCGCTTGCGCCAGAGAGACGAGCTGTCAATTGCAACAAACCGATAGTTAATCGACAATAACCCAAACCTTCAGGCAGCAGCACAGAGTGTGACTCAATACATCGAATAGACAAGGAAAACCTGCATTGCCGTGACGAATTCGCCGAAACCTAGGTACCCCTGCCGCCTGGAGTCCGCGATAGCCCAGACCTTGAGACGCAACACAGTTTCACAAAAGGAGTTCATTAGAAATCAAGAACTCTGCAGTAACGCGAGAACAGTAGGTAGGGAGGAGCATAGCAAGAACCGGTACCTGTTTGAGGTCGGGGCGTGGGAGCTTGGACATGGCGAAGAACTTGATGGCGTCGGGGCCCGTGATGCGGCCGTCGCCATCTGCACGCGGCGCCGATTAGACCCATCAGTACAAGGGATCAATCAAATAACAAACAACGAAAGGGATTGGGGATTGAGGGTTGATGGGGAACAGGGGGTTAGGATTGAACCTGAGTCCGCGAAGGCGAACCAGTCCTGGTAGATCTTCTGGTGCTTCTTCGAGGCGCTGCTCGCCGGGCCCTGCCCGATCTCCACGGCTCCTCTCCCTCTCTCCTCTCCCCGGGTGCTCCCATTTCCACCATTTCCCTAATTCCCTTCCCAAACTCCCACCGCTGCCACCGATGTATTCCACCACTTCATCCACCCCCACCAGCCGCCTCCGCTGCGAGGCCGTGGTCCGCGCGGTGGCAGCGCTCCTCCGGTGGCTTCAGCACCACCCCACCCCGGCGCCAGAGCCCATCTACCTCCTCGTCACCCTCAAGCGCGCCCCCGTCCGCCGCTTCGAGCACTGCCTCCGCCTCCCGCGCTCCCCCTTCCCCTCCATCTCCCTCGTCTCCGACCGCCTCCCCGCCGACCTCCCCAACGACATCGAGCCTCTCCCCGACTCCGCGCTCCGCTCCCTAATTATTAGACTATCACTAATTATTAGATTAAGCACTGTATTTAATACACACGAGTAGAAAATAACAAATAAAATTGTAGATTTATTAGGAGTATCAAAGAAACATCATATTAGTTTTGTATTAGAAAATAAAATACGTTGTATGTTTATAGATAAAATTATTCAAAATACGTTATATTAACTTAGAAAATACGGTCTATAAACTTGGCAGGAGGAAGAAGTATTAAGTAGGAATATTCTGACTTCTGAGCACCAAAATCCATATTAAACTACCCAAGATAATGCGGAATTATTTGAACCATTAAAATAATGTTGCTAGGAGTACATGGCGATATTATTCTGACTTCAACACTGGGAATCTCATTATAGATGCAGCAAATATTAGGCCCTAATCAACTCGGTTTCGGTTTCTGACTTTTGGTTTATTTTTCACTATTCATAAGTTTCGTCTTTTTATGAATTTTTAGTTTTTTGTTGAGCTTTTTTGCCGGTTCTTTTTTCCCGTATTTATTTGTATTATGGCCCTGTTTGGATCCGCTTAAAATCCGATTCTGGGTAGAATTAAGCGAGAATCCCACCCAAACGCTTTGATTATTTTTCGATTCTTTCAACCGCCGCGGTGGGAAAAATCAGCATTTGCACCGAGAATCCAAAATCTGCATCGCAAGCCCCATCAGGATTATTCAGATTATTCAGATCGCAGATTCTTCAGATCGCGACTTATCAGAAAATCTTGATCAAATTAAAATCGATTCTCAGATAAGCGTATCCAAACAGGGCCTATACGTAATGGGCTAACATATTTTTTATTTTTAATTTTTTAAAAATTTAATTATGCTAAATAAGTCTCTGTCAGCTACAGTGCTTTTTTTTCAGCCAGCTACAGTATTTTCAGCCATAAGCCACGAGCTTTTCAGCCGAACCGATCACCACCTTAGTTGTCCAAAGTTAATAATGTAGCTTAAACTGCGTTCAAATATAAAAAAGGGAATCCAGCAGAAGCCTTCTTTTCCTCGCCAAAAAAAATGTACTAGTACAAGCCTTCTTTTCAAAAGTGACACACACTAGCATAAACAATCAGGTAACCCTGATCAATTCGGCTTAAGTTTCTGGCTTTCAACTTATTTTTCACTATTCACAAATTTCATCTTTTTCTGAATTTTTAGCTTTTTTGTGTTTTTTTGCCGGTTCTTTTTTCCCGTATTTGTTTGTATTATACGTAATAGGCTAACATATTTTTTTATATTTTTATATTTTTTAAAAAATTTAATTATGCTAAATAAGCCTCTGTCAGGTACAGTGTTTTTTTAGCCATCTACAATCCTTTTAGTCATAAGCCACAAAAAAAAGCCCAACTGATCACCAATGAGCAAAACGCAAATGGAGGGGGGGGCAATGAACCTATCAGTCGGTCAAAATGGTCACAGCCTTCCATCCAAATGTCTCCCAGAATAGCTCAGTGGTCAAAGCTTAAGGCTCTGATCAACTCGGCTTCTGGCTTCTGCCTTATTTTTCACTATTCATAAGTTTCATCTTTTTCTAAATTTTTGGCTTTTTGTTGAGCTTTTTGCGGTTCTTTTTTCCCGTATTTGTTTGTATTATACGTAATGGGCTAACATATTTTTTATTTTTAAATTTTTTTTAAATTTAATTATGCTAAATAAGCCTCTGTCAGCTACAGTGTTTTTTTCAGCCAGCTACAGTGTTTTCGGCCATAAGCCACGAGCTTTTTAGCCAAACCGATCACCACCTAAATGTCCTTGCCCATGGTTTCACTCCTAAAGTACCAAGTGCTTAATTTATGTACAGTACCAACTCAATAATGCAGTAACAGCAACCAAAAGCAAAAGAAAAAAAGAAGAGGAAACAAGGAATCCTCCACAGTGAGCGAAGGATGTAGAACTCATAAATAATGACATGACAATCATAATCATATTGGTCCAGCACTCACCGATTACAGAAAACACTATGATGATTAAGAGTTGTTGAGCTCTCATTATACTTGTTGGGACTGTTGCATTTTAGTACGAGTGATTGGCCCCCATGGCAAGCTGCTGCTACAACACACTCCACCCAAACCTATAAACCTTTCCAGGATGGCTACTGACCCTAGCTCTTCTTTTGTTGTTCCTTTCGACTGTGATTGTTTTGGCTTCGACTTTTAACTTATTTTTTATTATTCATAAATTTCATCTTTTTCTGAACTTTTGACTTTTTGTTGAGCTTTTTTGCCGGTTCATTTTTTCCGTATTTGTTTGTATTATACATAATAAGCTAACATATTTTTTATATTTTTTAGTTTTTTTAAATTTAATTATGCTAAATAAACCTCTGTCAGCTACAGTATTTTTTCAGCCAGCTACAATACTTTTCAACCATAAACCACCAAAAATAAGTCCAAATGATCACCACCTAAAAATGGTGCATTTCTTCTGTCCATCTTCTCTTGACTAGTAAACAACATGCTGCGATTTTGGTGGTGATCGGTTCGGCTGAAAAGCTCATGGCTTATAGCTGAAAATAACTGAATCGAAAAAAACACTGTAGCTGACAGAGGCTTATTTAGCATAATTAAATTTAAAAAAATTTAAAAATATAAAAAAATATGTTAGCCCATTACGTATAATACAAACAAATACGGAAAAAAAGAACCGGCAAAAAAACTCAACAAAAAGCCAAAAGTTCAGAAAAAGATGAAACTTATGAATAGTGAAAAATAAGCCAGAAGATAGAAGCCGAGTTGATCAAAGCCAGTGATAATACACACACACAATATGATGATTACACAACAATTTTGTTTCCACCAAATGAAACTCTTAACCAAGGAGATCATTTTCTTTTCCTAATTGTTTACTAAACAAATTTATTCCAGAGTACATTATGAGTTTATACTGAGATATGGCTTCCAACATCATAGCTTGCCAAACATAACTTGCGTTAAAGGATAGAACAAGTGCATCAAATTGGAATTAACTGGAAAGTCACATAAACAAGAAGCCCAAACCATCATCAATCTTCAACCTCTTACAAAAGTGGGCAAAGGTCTTTAATCCGCAAAAGACTAAATCATTCCCTTCTCCACGACTAAAAACAGCATCCAATCTTGCAAAGTAGAGAAAACAAAAAGAAATAAGAAATCCCATCTCAGCTTTTCAGTATCAAGTCTTCTCTTCCACTGAAATTCTCTCATCAAATAACCCATTCATTCATTAGCTAGAGCAAATTGTCCACTGCTTCGTCGAAAAGCATCTCCTGGTACCGGCACTCACTGCTGCAGAATGCTTTATCACCTCTGAAGAAAGAGAAGGACCAATTATACCACAGAAGAATAGTAATGGCCTAACTGCTGAATTATAAAAGGCGCAGGTTTTCAGGACAATTGCTGTTCATGTTACGTCTTTGAGCAAGGCACAAGCCCAAATAAAATTACTGTGTTCGAGAGGATAGCATCAGAAGATGTGAAGCTAAAAGTTTTGGAGCACATCTCCAAGCTAGAGTTTAGCACTTCCATGGATATGCAACAAGCAAGAAAACCAAGAACAAGACATGGCACAAATCCCTTTCGCCGTCCTATCCAAGCAAACTCAGTTTATCTTTTGGCATGAAGGGACATCAAGGCTGTCAAACTAGCAACTACGATAAGAAAACTTTTGTTTTTGGTGATAATAGGCTGTCCTGGTCATGGTCGGGAGTAGGAGCACCAAGACCAGCATGGCTCGGGACATGGACCTCATTTAGCAACATCAACGGGTACCAAATGATTTAGTCCCTAGGAAATTATTAACATAACCCCCCTGCATTAGGATAATGAGCTCCATCGCATAGTTTTCTATGTGAAAGCGATGTGGAATCAAAACATCACAATCTTAGAATTAGAAATATTAAGGAGCTACTCCAAGTAAACACAGGGAGCTCTTGATTCCTAATAGGACTGCAATGTGAACTTATATGCTAAAATAAGGGACAAGTCTCCCTTAGAAAGCAACAGAAAATCAAATATCAAAATCTCAATTAACTTGTTCCTAGTAAATAAGGCCTACTAAGAGCTTAAACAATAAAAGGAAAATCAAACCCATCAGTATTCCAAGATTGGCTATATAAAAACTGGCATAATCTTGATGAAACATACTCCAGATTTATTATATAATCCATGCCTAAATCAGAAAACTATAAATGCTTCAAACATCACAATTGCTCATGAAGGTCCCAGGCATGTGAGCCATGTACACATCAACAATTTGTGAATTGCAAAGACATAAAACTTGCAATGATGGAAACCATCTCCGTGTCAAATAACCGTATATAAGAACTGAGAACTCAGTGCATTCTATTCTAGCTACTCTGCGTCAGACATATATTCGTGATCATCTAATCAGCAGTTCAGGAATCACATCCACTATAATTTCCTACATGCTAATGGGAAAAGAAGTATTGTGAGAACATGGGATGATGTCAATTTCAGTATAGAATACTAATTTTTCGCTGCTCCATACTCTCAAGTCTTAAAAGCTTAACGTATATGTAGAAATGTCCCTGAATGCTACACATTTAAATATCCGCAATGTTGTTATTGCGCAGTCCACATCTAGCAGATCATGCTGTCAAAATTAATTTCCTAACTTCTGATCATCTTATATTTAGTATGAACAAATAATTCATGCATATAACCATACGAGCAAGGAGCGGAGAAAACCACATCAATCACCAAAACATATGGACTTCTGATCAATTATATGCTGTGGCTCCAAATAGCATTTATTTTCTAAACTGACGAGCAAGCTTAAAACGGGAATTGCATACAGGAAGCATTATTACAAAGTAAAAGAAGGAAAACCACCGGGACGCCATAAGCATCTGCTCACCGATAGATGAAGATGCCATTGCCATGCCCAAGTTGCTTGCGGCATGCATGGCAAGAGCTCAAGAAACCGGTCGTCTCTAGCACCGCGTCGCCGTCATCTACGGCATCCGCCCCCTTGTTCGTCTTCTCCACAAGCACATCCCCACAGCTCTCAACTATGCAGTCGTCAAAGATGTGCCTGGTCCTCGGGTTCGGGCCGCGAGAGATGACGCAGGTGTAGTCCTCCGACATCGCCATTTCCCCGGGGGACACGCCGCCGGCGAACAACCGCGCGGACGGCGAGCTCACTACCTCCGGCAAGAACCTCCTGGCCGGCGACAGGACCGCCAACTGCGCGTCCCGGTTCTTAACGCCGAACTCTATCGGGGAGGACACCAGCTCCACCGCCCTGCCCGAAGGGACCTGGATTCTGAGCTGCGACCCGAACACCACCTTGCCGCCACAAGCCTTGGCGTCCCTGTGCTCCCGGAGCACATCGGCGAGGCCGACACTCGCCGGCTCCGGAGAGGCTATCTCCATATGAGCCTTCCTGAGGCTCCTCTCCGACAAGAACGGGGGCAGCGCGGAGCAGCAGAACTGCTTGGTGTCAAGAATGGAGGTGGGGCTCATGGAGGAGGAGGGGCCCTCGGTACCGTCCAAGAACCCGGCCTGGGGGAGCGCCATGAACGGCCTCGGGGAAGGGAACACAGGAGCAGCAGCAGTGGAAGAAGAAGGTTTCGTCTGCCTCGGAGATTGGGCAGTGGCAGTGACGGGGGGCTCAGGCTGAGGCATGAGGCCGCCTCCTCCTTGCTTGGCACCAACGGCTCTTCTCGATCTGTTGCGCAGCATCGCCCTCCTCGGAATCCCTGTGCAGGCAGGCCATTACTAATCATGAAAAAGATGGCAACCTCTGCAAAAGCTTTTGTTGTGTAGCTTTAAAGAATAAACATAGACGGCGCAGAGGCCAAAAGCTCACCAGAAAGCAGCGTTCTTGGGGTGGACCAAACCGGGACTACAATGGCTGCCGCTGCTGCTTAGCCTGCTTCCAGCATATTATACCTCAGTTTAGATTTGATAAAGAATCAAAACTTTTTGTTCTTTATTACTTCCTCTTCTTCCTCACGGCAATGCAAGAAACTCACTCGGGAAACCGATCGGTGACAGGTTCTGATCGAAGAATGGGAAGGTAGAGGCATCAAGAACAGAGGGGGACACAACAAGAACCACCCCAAAAAAAACTCGAGCAAAAAAGACTCAAAATTTCACCGGAAACCGCCCAGAAGAACACTCCCCCCGAATCGAAAAACCCCAGAAAGGCATCGCATTTAGGCTCGATTTGCGGTTCCTGGGTGGTGGGTTCGTGTATTTATACAAGTGGGAAGCTATGGAATTCTTCCAATCCTTACCCCCGTTGGAAATGGGAAGAACTGTTCTTGTGCTGTTTTTTCCCTTCCTCTTCTTACTTCCACTTCTCTCAGACGGTGAAGGTAGAGATAGTAGGAGAGGAGGCCGCTATTTAAAACCGCGATGAGAGGGACTTGTGCAGTTGTACTGCCTTAAATTCAGATTACAATAATTGAATTGCTACTGATTTTTCCTTTGATCAAATGCTAATTGTCAATTGATGTGATCTTTAATGGTGGAAGTGCAATGCTTAACTACTACGGCTGCTGATGCTGAGTTAATTGCAGTCATACTTGCGGATCATGATTATGTTGCATATCTTTTGCACGAAAAGTTTAGATAGGGGTGAGAAATAAATTATTTATATTATCTGATTATCGATAAGATATAAATATAGACTGTGATCAATTGGACTTCAGCTTCTCGCTTCAGGCTTATTTTTCACTATTTATAAATTTCGTTTTTTCTGAACTTTTGACTTTTTGTTGAGCTTTTTTGCTAGTTCTTTTTTTCCCGTATGTGTTTGTATTATACGTAATGGGCTAACATATTTTTTATATTTTTATATTTAATTATACTAAATAAGCCTCTGTCAGCTACAATATTTTTTTCAACCAGCTACAGTGCTTTTCAGCCATAAGCCACCAAAAAAGACCAACTGATCACCACCTATGTATAGATTTTTCCGATTAATATTTTTCTTTTATTCGTATTCACATAGAAAATATGGATATAAATATGGCATAAACTTTTACCATCCAAAATGTTATTTTATCCAAACTATTTGTATCTGTATTCGATAAAGTAATATACATATTTTATTGCAATATAACTAATTAGTTGGACAAGTTTTTTAATTCAATGTGAATTCATGTTTCTTTAGTTGACGTAAATGAATTAGAATGATCAAGCATGAATGTATAAGGATAAAAAGTCATTAATATCTTTATACTACATAAGTTATGAAGATATCTGGATCTGACCAAATTGAGTAGATATTTGATTATTATAGTATTCGATTCATATTCTTATTAAAAAAATATTCAAATTCGTATTCATTTACAAAATACCAATATAAATATGATAACGATACTATTCAATTCTATTTGATCCGTTTTAACCCTAAGTTTAGGGCAAATTGCATCTGGTAGTTGTGAGAAAAGATGGTGATCCAGGAAAAAAATTGTGTGCAGTGTAGCAAAGCTTCCCTTCCATGTATTGTGTATTTGCGTACCTGCTTTAGATCATAAAGCATGTTTGTCTGTTAGTATGGTGCACATGTCTGACAATAGTGCTTCTTTAGAATCTGGATATTGGCTGGTTTCTAATAATCAGCTACTAGTCAGTTTCATCTGAATTTTTTTACCAGTATCTTAAGCTAACTAATTTTGCTGCCGGCACAAAAACTAGATAAGCAAACCATTCACTAATCTGGGTTAGTACTCGTATTAGCTTACCTGATTATTTTGAGTTTTGAACGCAGACCAAATGCAAAATTAGCCTTCATTCCTACCCAGTTTAAAAAGAGGTGTATAAGATTTATTTGCACATCACATAAACCAAAAAGATTATTCAAATCATCATGTTTCGAGCCCACTCAGTTTGGCTGAAATATGCTGGCATATAGCATATTTTGCATTGTTCCTGACTTATTTTTCACTGTAACCGAGTGTAGCTTATTTAGTGTAATTAAATTTAAAAATAAAAAATAGATTAACCTATCACAAATAATATAAATGAATATCGAAAAAACAAAAGGCAAAAAACCTAAAACATTTTTAAAAAACTAGAAAAAGATAAAATCAAATAATAGTAAACTAAGCTGCCACTCGGTTGGGCTAAAATTGCATTGTAGCTGGTTGAAATTTTATTATAACTGATGGTGGTTTATTTAGCGTAAATAAATTTAAGAACATTTTAAAATAGAAGACAAAAATAAATTAGCCTATCACAAACAATACAAATAAATATGAGAAAAAAGACAAAAATGCTAAAAAAAAGATAAAATTTAAAAATAGTAAAAAATAAATAAAAATTAAAAGTCCAAACCGAAATAAACAGAACCTAAAATTTAGAAACCAGAAGCTTAGTCAAAACAATCACCCCTTTAGGCCCCGCTCAAAACGGCTTAAGGTGGTGATCATTTGGGCTTTTTGGTGGCTTATGGCTGAAAAGTACTGTAGCTGGCTGAAAAAACACTGTAGTTGACATAGGCTTATTTAGCATAATTAAATTTTAAAAAATTAAAAATATAAAAAATATGTTAGTCCATTATGTATAATACAAACTCATACGGGAAAAAAGAACCGGCAAAAAAGCTCAACAAAAAGCCAAAAGTTCAGAAAAAGACGAAATTTATGAATAGTGAAAATAAGTCGAATCGGAAGTCAAGCCATTTAGGCCCCGATCAACTGGCCGCTTCCGCTTATTTTTCACTATTCATAAGTTTCGTCTTTTTTCTGAACTTTTGGCTTTTTGTTGAGCTTTTTTGTCAGTTCTTTTTTCGCGTATTTGTTTGTATTATACGTAATGGGCTAACATAATTTTTTATTTTTAAATTTATTTTAAAATTTAATTATGCTAAATAAGTCTCTGTCAGCTACAGTGCTTTTTCAGCCAGCTACAGTGTGTTCAGCCATAAGCCACGAGCTTTTCAGCCGAACCGATCACCACCCACATCACAGCCTTAGGCTTCTAATTTATTTTTCACTATTCAATAATTTCGTCTTTTTCTGATTTTTTGAGTTTTTTTGTCGGTTCTTTTTTCGTATTCATTTGTACTATCTGTAACAGGCTAACATATTTTTTTCTATTTTTAAATTTAATTACGTCAAATAAATCTTCGTTAACTACAGTATTTTTTATTCGGTTACAGTGCTTTTCAGTACTAAGCCGCTAAGGCCAGTCTCAGTGGAGGTTTCATGTCCTAGTTTCCAACACACCTATATTTTGGAAACAGTGCAGAAGAGTTTCATCCCCATGAAACTCTCTCTACTCCCATGAAACTTTTATCATCTCTATCTTCATCAATACAGTGTCATATCAGCGTATTTAATGCCTATGAAACTCCATAAAACCGCACTGAAAGCAAGTACAACAATGGTCTTATAGTCAAGTTAGTCAGCATTTTTGCTGATGTGGAGGAGAGAAGAGAGGAGAGAGAGGAGAGCTTGGCTCTCATGCAAGCAACAAGCTGCACACGGGAGCCTATGCAGTGGTGGGTCCAGATAATAAATGTATGTGAGGAGGAGTAGGAAAGAGAATGTGAGACATGGTACCATATAATAATAAAAAAAAATTTGTAGATAAATAGAAGACAGATTATTGTATAACTTGGCTTTTATAACTTGGTTTATAGTCAAATACTTGGCTCCATTATTGGACTTGCTCTGAGACTGGCCTAAAAAAAAAGTGTTTCTGTGCTTCCCGTAGCCATAAAGAACGCGACAGTGAGTTAAGGGTCATTTCGCATCGAATCCGTCGCATTTATCTTTCGTCTGCTTTTTGACATAGGTTAGGTCAGTAAGTTATAGCTACTGCCTGCTACTACTCCGGGTACAGTATGGGCGGATTCTTTCCCTTTCGTAATCTGAGCCCGACTTCACGCTCGATCTCGATTCAGTTTGAAGTTTTAACGCGAAGCTGCACGCGAAGGCTCTTCCGATGAGGTGTGAGTGTGTGACTGCGAACCTACGAGGTAAGATCCAGCCTGGACCTATGTGCTTCATTCGTCCCACTCCCACCGTATAAATCCAAAATCTATTATACGTATAACAGTCCGCCCATTTTGACTAAAAATAGTTTATAATTAAAATTACACTATATCTAATTAAAATTATACTATAACTACCGATGACTTATTTGAAGCCATTAATTTTTAAAAAAATAGAAAAAAGAGGTTAACCAATCAAAAGTAATACAAACGAATACGAAAAAAATAAACCGACAAAAAACTTACAAAAACTAAATGGTCAGAAAAAGATGAAATTTAAGAATAGTAAAAAATATGTTATAAGTCAGAAACTCAAACCAAAATGAGCGGACCTAAATCAAAGAGAGACATTAATCTAAAAATAATAATATTACTGGATTATACTTAACTTTATTAAATAGCTGTTTACGAAAACAAAATGAGAGAAGATAGAATACGGGAACAAAATATTTTATTAAGATTTTATCTTTTGCGTTCTGCTTCTATGCTTAAGGAAGATTACGCAGTTCGCAAATTCCTGAGGTCTTCGCATGGTGTCCAATTAATTTTATATGCAGGATTAGTCTACAGAATATCTCCCATTAAATTGCGCTTAGAATCCTCCTTGTGCTCCTTACGACAAATCCAACCTAAGAAGTCCAATATTGGATTATATGGCCCTGATCAATTCGGCTTTGGCTTCTGGCTTATTTTTCACTATTCATAAGTTTCGTCTTTTTCTGAACTTTTGGCTTTTCGTTGAGCTTTTTGCCGGTTCTTTTTTCCGTATTTGTTTGTATTATACGTAATGGGCTAACATTTTTTCATTTTTAAAATTTTAAATTTAATTATGCTAAATAAGGCTCATCTACCACAATGCTTTTTCAACCAACTAAGATGTTTTCAAACCATAAGCCACGAGCTTTTCAGCCGAACCGATCACCACCTATGTTACATAGATTTGGCCAAATGAACCGTCCAACACGATACAACACAAATCTAGATAGTGCATGGCCTGATTAGGTCTGGCATAGCTGGTCCAAATAAATTATCGTGACGTATCATTCACGTGTCTATCCATCGACCTAGGCACGACACGGAGAAGGGTCAAATTGTGCCAGGCTAGCCTGGGCATGCTTAGCCCAACCGATCACCAATGGCCAAAAAAACTTAACAAAAAGCCAAAAATTCATAAAAAAGACGAAATTTATAAATAGTGGAAAATAAGCCAGAAGCCGAAACGAGCGGAGCCACGAAATTTTGTACGCCGCAGGGTAGCTACTCTTATGTGACACGCCAACAGATATTTACGTGCGGCCACTGCGTCTCTACTTTATTTAATTATTCTGATTTATTTCATGAATTTTACATACAAAAATCATCAAAAAAAAATGCTATAGTACATCTACCTATCTACTTTGTTAGCATTAAAAAGGAAGTATATGGTAAAACTATTACAATAATTACACATTTAATCTTTATAATAGATTTATATTGTAAAACAATACTTTTTAGGAATGAGATGTTATATTACGGGAGTGTGCTTCGTGTAGGCTGTTCTTATGCTTGTACACTGGCACGGTGCTAAGTGCTAACAGAATAGTACATAGAGAAAAAAAAACGCGAAAAATGAAGTGTAGCTAATAGCATTTCTTTTGCTTAAAAGAGGCGTAAGCTCGACGTGTACCGAGAAGCCAAAATCGCTCTCCAGTCTCCACCATAAGTACATAAGGATACATATTTGGAAGAGACTGAGCCATTGGACCTTCATTTTGAATTGATGTCGCCCTTTGCAAGGTATTATGTGGGTTTTTGACTAATGGTTTATGGTTTAAATATTTAAATTTTGGCTAGTCATGAAGGGTAGTATGTACAAGAAATAGTTACATGTGAATTTGGCCGATACAGCTGAACTCAGTACACTTTTTTACTACAATATTCCTATTAACCTCTTCTTAAAAAACGCTACGTTTAAAAGTTAGTTATTATAGACAGCATGAGCACAAACTAGAAATAAGCTTGACCAAACCCAGTCATTGTGTTCTAGCACGACCTCATGCAGCACCTGCGGTATAGGTTTTGTTTATATTGATTTTTGTTTTTACTTCCCACGTGAAAAAGTTAGAATCCAATATGATCACACAGCTTTCTGAAACGGCTTTTTTTCACTTATCTCTCTTTCGTCTCGTTCCGGAGATAAAACAAGGGGTCACAACCACACCTGTACATCACTTATCTCGTTCTCGTCTTGCGCACGCATCTCTTCCTCACTTCTCCACTACTTGCCGCTTTTAAAAGCCACTTCTTTTAACTACTAATATTTATTTTTAACCACAACCAAAAGACATCAGTCTCAATTAATATAAAAAAGCCCATAAAAACCCAAACTTCTTTTAAGAAAAACACAGCAGCTCGCTCCCAAGTCGCGAGCTACTTACACACATTGAACAGAGATTGTCAAGAATCAAATCGGACAAACTATCATCGTCTGGGATGCGCCTACAATGCAAAGTTGAGCTCGGATCTTGATTCATTTTTCAACCTTAAAACTTTGAAATTATTCGAATTGGAACCTCGAACTAAGGAAATCATCCATTTTACCGCTCGATCCAAAGAATGATGGCTTTAGATGATGTGGCACCACTTAGAGGTGATTCTGACTGATGTGACATCCATATGACATCCTCTTTCTTCCTCCTCTCATCCGTCTTTGTCTCTCTCCCTATATGGCACCAACTCCACTTTTGATTGGGCTCAGCTTATCGCCGGTTGCCATCTGGCGAGTGTTGCCACCAGCTGCCCTCCTCCTCTCCCTATCTCCTCTTTGTCCAAGTCGCAAGGATCTTAACGGTAGCTTTGGGTGTGATAGGGCTTCTAGGTGGTATGGCGACAACGAGCAGCGGTGGAAGGAGCTCTATGGTAGAGCTCCAAGGACACAATGGACTGTAGTTGACAGATGGGAAAGACTGATGAGGGTGTGACAAAGCTAAGGTGTGCTCGGTTTGGGACAAAGCTCACCGGAGGGGAGAAATTTGACGTGGCACCATGGTTAGCGGGAGTTGGAGAAGACAACTCAATCCAACCAGTCACTACACAAATACAAAAATTTATCGAGGGTTAAATCATTTAGGAAGGTAGAACACAAAGTGACACAGCAGTGCTCCAAGTGGCTTAAAGCCAGGGCTTCAGCAACAAGGTTTTTTTTGCCTTTTGTCTTTTCTGACTTTTTAAGCTTCTTTTTTTTTCTCTTATTTCTTTGCATTGTCCGTACTGATATCAAGTTTCTTTTCTTGATGCATCGATAACTAGTAGCAAAGAAACAAAATCAGCTGTCAGCAGTTACAGTGCAATTTCATCCATAAGCCATCAGCCCATAGCTAGTTTGAGCGGGGCCTCGTAGGCCACTCACCGCAGATGACCTACGGCCTCACAGAGAATGCGTCAAACAACCGGTTTTGAGGTGGAAGAAGAGCAATATAGGCCGTTGCATCAACAATGTCCTTACCGGTTTTGAGGTGGAAGGGTGCGTTCTTTTCGGTTGTGGCTCATGGCTGCTTTTGATAGTTGTTGGCCCTAATACAAGCGTTCGTGCGAATGAACTGAATGCCGATAAGCTGACAAAGCTGATTCAAAAAGTTTGTCCTGATAAGCCACTTTGAAATAGCAATAGAGAAGACATCCCATTATTTGTTCAGGAGAAATTATAAGCCATAAGCCGTAAGTAATAGCTAAAAACAACGAGGCCGAACTCATTCAACTGTGCGATTGGTGTGTGGGTGTCCTGTTTGTGCACTTGACCAACGTGCCCACTACCTCTGGATGCCTTGGCCTCGCTGCTGCCACCACAAAGCACCAACATATCGAGCGACAGTTGGTGGAAATGGAGGCGACACTGTTGTTGTCGGATAGGAGGAAGAGAGGGAAAGAGGTGATGTGGCAGTGGGTTTGAGATTTTTAAAAAAGATTATTTGTTGATTTACTACATGCCATGCAATCACATATTCCACCTCGGATGTCACATCAGTTTAAATCGGAGTGATTTAAGGTGAGAGTGGTGTTTTAAATGGTTTTAAGAGTTCAATGTTGTAAAGTGTATGGTTTCAAAGTTATTGATTGAAAAATAACCTATGCTATAATTCAATATTGGAGATTAGATTTTTTTAAAAAAGAACACTATTTGCATTAGGGCGCATGGCCTCCTCTTGAAGATTGTCAGTGCTAGTAATGACTCTCGAAGATCAGTCTCGCAGATAGCAGTGGTAAAAGATATTTTTTTCACACGGTTTTTTTACTGTTGCTCGCAGTTGATCCCCATGTCGGGTGGAAAGAAGACAGCGCGGGAGGGGAGCGTGCAGAAATTCTCTTTAACTCCGGGGTGTGGTGCAGGCAGAGGCAGCAGTCAGATACACGGAATCTTAAATTACGGTGCACCCACGTGCGCTGCAGCGCCGCTGCGCCACGTGTTCCCCGACCCGCTAGGGCCTTCGCTGGACCCTTCACATACTGCCACCGACAACCTGGTCCTGCTAAGTTGATCCCCGCATGTCAGCAACAGGGAAGGTAACCGAGCCAGGTAGCTGACGTAAGATCGTGCTGGACGGCCTGGATTAGGAAAATTTCTACTGTATAGCGGTTAAGGTGGCCGCACAGGCAGAAATCACTGCAGCATATTTTTTTAATATATATATATTTTCCTTACGGACTGTACTGTAGCAGCATTAAAAATATACCCTTGTGTGGTGGGAAAAAAATTTGTAAGGGCTACAGTTCTGCTAAGTGCATACGTATCACGTGTCGTTACACGATCTCTACTGTAAAATCGGTACCCAATATCTATTGTGTAGCCGGTACCTAGTAAATTTTTTTTCTGGATTCGAGGAGATGGTCTTATTACCGCGCGCTCGAGGATCCCATGCGCGATTTCGGGGCGGACAGTGGATAATTATGCGTGCGTCCAGAAGAGGACAAACGCTGCCCTGTCTCCCGAGACAGGCCGAAGCCCGGCCATCTTTGGGTGAGCCACGGTCCATAGACCATCTTCAATCTTGGGTTGAACTTTCAGCTCTGTTTATGGGGTCGGGGGGTTCAATCCAGCCATGGTCTTCAACTCTTTGATAGTCTCGGCCATGTCTCAATTCCATGGCCCAAGATTCAGTTCTTCTTCGGCTTGTTTTAACGGTTTGAGTGCATGAAGTGCACCCGTATACAATACATTACGTAAAGAAATCTTTATTTTCTTTTAAGCATGAGTAGATAAAACGTGCCTTGCGTTCCCTTTGAAATTACCTTGTCAGATATTTGCGGTAACATTCCAGATTTTGGCTTCCAAAATAAAGTGCATAATTTTCAAGAACTTTTGGTGCATTTTAAAATTTTCCAAAAGCTTTGTCTTGAATTTAAAATAATTTTCTTGGCTCAAAAATCAAATTTGCTAAAATTTAAATTGTGTGCTATTCAAAATCATTTTAAATCCTTATGTTGCAAAACCATTTCAAAGTTTAAATTCAAATGAGATTTTGAATTGTAAATAATAATAATCTTGAACTCTTTTTTCCTTCTCTCTCCTCTTGGGTCGAATCTAGCCAGCCAGCCCGTTTCTCTCTCTCTCTCTTTCCCTTTCCTTCCCTCCAACCTAGTTGGCTTGCTCCCCCTCTCTTTTCTCCTTCCCGTTCTCTCCCACCGTGGTCCAGCCCAGCTGATCGTCGCTTGCAACCCATGAACCAGTCGCCAGCCCATGTGCGCGCAGCCTAGCAGCTCTAGCTTGCTACCCCCTTCTCTTCCCTCTCCGTGCTCATTGCCATGTGGGCCCCTGACCCCACCTGTTAGTGCAGAGGAGAGAAGCTCTATGCTCCTTCTTCCTCGCTCTCATGCCTGTGTTGCCGTATGCACATGCCACAAGAGACAGAGTTGTGTTAGCCTCTGCAACTTCGAACCCTGTAGCACCTCGCCGCGACGATGTCAACTTAGAGCCATCCTATCCGCATCGAGTTCATGTGCCTCTCATGATTTCTCGCGCCCAAGCTCACCTCCATGTCATCGCGCTCATCCTCCTCTCTATTTAAGCAGCGCTCAAACACATCTTCTTGCTCGCCTGACCCTTTTCTGCATTTCCCCCAACATCTCCCCCTACTCTTTGTGGGGTGTTTTGACCACTTGAAACTTCGATCTCAGTAGTCATAACTTGTTTACGACTGCACACCAGATATTGGCTTAGCCTCTCTTAAACGCACACTTTGGCGATGCACTGACGCACACAAACACGGTCGTGGATAACTTGTAGGAGATGAAAACGATAAGGTGGAGCTAATAATAGGACTGAACGATAGCATGCATGAATGCATTTCTCTGCACTCTGCAGTGCAGGGCTAGCTAGCATTAGCTAGCTATAGCTTCAATCCAGGCCATGGGCCCCGTAAAAGGACTTCTCTTTTGTGATATGATCAGCCCGAACAAAGCGTAATGCGTAATGGGTGCAACTTTCGCTGGTCACCTTACGAGGTCATGGTCGATCTCATGGATGGATGGATGGATACATGCATGCGTTGTATTGAAAGGCATGCAATGGCGGCATTGCTTGGCACTCTCAACGTGTTGTTGTCCTGCGCCGCATATATATATGTAGATGTGTAGCCTATGAGCTGAATCTCAAGAACTAATGGACACCTTCTTGCCATGGCGATGCGCAAGGAGAAGTTGAATTTGGAGCTGTTTCAGGCCTTCTTTTGCCCATTGATATGGATGAGAAAAGGGAGAAGCTAGGGGCCAGCCATTGCAATTACAATGAGAGTATTCCACACTGAAGAGATTTGAGTGACATGTTGGGGGAAATATGCTATTATGTTCTATCTAAATAAAGTTATTGCATGCATGAGTTCTGAGAAGAAAACTTCAGGGTGCTTGTACCATTGAAGGGCTGAAGGCCAAAATTTCAACTCTTGTCCACTCCCAATTTCTTGGCCTGGACTTCTGATGTAATTGGACCAGTTTATTTATTGAAATAATGCAGCATGATTCCATAGAAGGACAGCCCTGGATCATGGTGGTACATCAGTTAAGAACTAGCAGCACTGAAACCATGCATGCAGCTGATTTTGAAAGGTCTTTGCCCGGCAGAGTCGTCAACTAGATGGAACACCTTTCACACCCGATGGGTAATTGGGACATTGGAGTAAAATTGAACTGCCGGTGGGAGAGAACTTGGAGCAGATATCACATCATCGGCCCAAAAATGTCACCAATCAACAGAGCATGATGCGCTTAGGGCATCTGTAGTGTATATAACCCAAAGTGTCTTAAGGTGGGTTTCATCTAAACCTTAAGACCAACTCCATAGTGTATATAACCCAAGGGGCTTTAAGATGGTCCCACTTGGCAGATAAAGAAAAATTATATTTTAATGTTTGTGGCCAGGTCTTTAGCTTGAGGACCAGCCTTAAGCTTTTTTTGCTTAGGGTCTGCTTAAGGTCACCCCTGTAATGTATAAGGTTGATCTTAAGGTGGCTTAAGACATCCTCTTTTCATACACTACAGATGCCCTTAGAGAAATGGGAAAGATTCCCTTCTTCAGGGTTGGCCTGGTGTCTTGTCATTTTGGTATCAAGAAGTTTGTGCAACATAGTTTTGTAATGCGAAGTGTATTGCATTGAGCTACGCCTAGGTGTCGTTTGATTAGATTGAAATAAACTGTTTTATGATTGAAATTATATTGTAGCTGATTAAAATTATACTATAACTGATGATAGCTAATTTGGTGTAACTAAATTTTAAAAAAATAAAAATAGAAAAATAGGTTAGCCCATCATAAATAACACAAATGAATATGGAAAAAGAACCCGCAAAAAGCTCAAAAAAACTAAAAAGTTAGAAAATACAAAATTTATGAATAGTAAAAATAATTCAGAAACCAGAAATTTAAACCGAAATGAGCAGATTCTAGATGCAAAATTCCAAAAAAAAACTCGTAGCCCTAAGCTTCTCTTGAAATCTCTCTCAGAGAGCGCTTAGTGATAATTGTGGTAACCGAGGGAATCATAATCATAGGCCCTAAACATGTATAGATCAATTGGGTAGATGCAAGTTGCTGGCATCATTGTTCATCTCAACTTAAATAACTGAAACCATCGAGGAAATATTTTTTACCACTGTAAACAAACAGATGAATGACGTGATGAAGGTGACAGGTGCTCATGAAGGGGGAGAGCAAGAGGACAAGGATTGGTCGCTTAGGGTGTGTTTGGTTGCTGGGATGGGGTGGGATGGAATGTGATGGTTCCTTTGACCAAGTCTATCCATGTGTTTGGTTTGAGGGATGGGATGAGATGGAATGGTCCAAAGTGGGATGAGCCTGTGCAAATTTAGAGAATATTCTTCTTAGATGCTGGACCATATGGATCCACTTTTTTTGTGGAATCATCTCATCCCATCCCCATCCCATCCCATCCCACTCTATTCCAGCAACCAAACACACCCTTACCTGACCTCACCCCAACCACTACAGTTATTGGGGTTTGTAGATCACGCCCATTTTCCTTTGGCTCCCTCTCCAGAATTCAGAGCACTTGCATGTCTCTTTCTTCATGATCTTTTATGAAGATGTTTTGCTGTACTAAAGGCAGCAGCATTGAACTCATCATCCTGGACTCGCAGTACAAATTCCTGCATCTTTTATATGATTTTTGTTAGGGTATTAAGAGTGGTCTCCCCAGTCCACGTCAGAGCCGAGCGGCGTAGAGGAGAGAATGAGAAAGGATGATATCTTACAATATATTAGAGAGGCTTGCAAAAGCTCCGGTGGTTTGAAGGAAAGAAGGTGGTCTACGGAGAGAGGGAGTACTCTCGAGGCGCACACCAACGCTCGGGATCGGTGAGGCGGGCCAGCGACGCCAACATCCTCCAGCTTCTTGAGCAGGCGCTCCTCCAACTCGTTCGCCGTGGCGCAGCCCCACGGCTGCATCATCGGAGGTCGTCACACCCGCCGCGGACGAATCGGGATCAGAGGCGGCTGCGGCCGCCGGCCCCGTCCTGGCAGCACGGCTCTCGTGGGCGGCGAGGAGGACGGCGGCGGCGGCGAGGGCTTGGGAGGCGAACTCCTTGCATCCCTCGAGGTCGCGCGCCATCAGAAGCTTCTCCCCCACCCTCGTCCACAGCTTCGCCTGCCTCTGTGCGCTAGCGGCGGTCGAATCCATTATGGGTGGGAGGAGGATTTGGTGGGGATTCGGGGGACAGAAGGAGTGCAGTGGGGAGTGGAGTGGGACCAATCGAATAAAGAAAAGGTGAAGCTACCACTTTAAGTCACCATGCACTGTGGAAGGAAATTTTTTTATATGGTGGTTTGAACTGATGTGATGATATTCTTTTATAAAACCATCACCTTATGTAGTCTCTACTGTAGATGCCCTTAGAATAGCATCTCTTTTCTTTATGAGCTACTAATGGAAAGATTCTGAACTTTGTTTAACAGCAGAGTTCGTGCCCATTTCTCTGTCTGCCTTTGCATTTGCAGGTAGGACGCAAGTATGATCTTGTTAAGATGTCATAGTACAGGTTACTATGGGCTTGGAATGGTACACGTCCTGTATATGGGTTTTTTTGCCCAATTATAATGGGAAGCAGGCTGATGAACGTGGGAAAATTGAATATATATGACCAAGTTGAGGCTGCTTTAGCAAAACAGGATCAAGTTATTTGCACTTGTAAATATAGGACCGAGTTGGGCACATTCTTGAAAATATGGTATTTTCCCCATTTTAATTTCATTTTCATTTTCAGCCCTTTTTTCTACGCTGAATGACTCTTTTGCCCTTCCTCCTTCCTTCTTCCTCCTCACTGCCCGCCGCCGCCGCCGCCGCCGCGCTCGCCCCGCCGCGCGCCGCCGCCTCCTCGTGAGTGTGGGTGAGGAGCGGCGGCGCGGGGCGGCGCGGCGAGGGAGCGGCCTGCAGCGGGCCAGGCGAGGGAGGAAGAAGGAAGGAGGAAGGGCAAAAGAGTCATTTCGCGTAGAGAAAAAGGGCTGGAAAATGAAAATGAAATTAAAATGGGGGGGAAAATACCATATTTTCAAGAATGTGCCCAACTCGGTCCTATATTTACAAGTGCAAATAACTTGGTCCTGGTTTGCTAAAGCAGCCTCAACTTGATCCTATATATTCAATTTTCCCGATGAACGTTGGTCGGATTCTTTTCGGTTATAGTTTATGGCTATAATTTATAGTTTTTTCTCTAATGTGAATATTTATGTGAACAAATCAAATACTGATAAGTTGCTTTCAAAAGACTGTTCCGATAAATCTCTTTGAAACGGTGGCGTAGAAGCCGTTCTATCTGCTTGTTTAAGAGAAACCATAAACTGAAAAAAAAACTTAACTATTGTTTGTGTAGAGCAGCATCTTCATGAAATTAAATCTAAGATTATAATCTCTACTAATATATAAAAAAGTTTGTCAATTCACCATTCTCGCTTGTCCCACCGTATATCATCTTTTTACTAATATAAAAGAAGGGTTTGTCTATTCATCACTCTTTCTTATCTTTACTATATTTTATATTTATCTCTATTAAAATGATATAAAAGTATCTCTATTAATGTAACATAGAAGTTTATTGTTGCAAAGCAGAGAACCGTGCGCACTCAGATGAGAAACGTCTCGCACGCTCACCATTACACCATATCGCTGGTTTGTGGCAACCGCCGCCACCACCTCTTGCCTCTCCCTCAATCGGGATGTCGTCGTGATCCCAACCACCTTCCCCTCCCCTCTTGACCTCCACCGTTCTGCCTTTCTCTGCCCTTGATTACCAGTTCGCGTAGTCGAATGTGGTGAGGACAAGGCCTCGCCACCGAACCGGGGTTCGGCGATGGCAGGTTGGGGCTCATTCGCGGTAGGAACAAGGCGAGGAGGCGTTATCAAGGAAGCAGATGGTGGAGGTCGCCCTGTGCACGGACGCCGCAGCCATGGATGTGTCCTTGCGGACACATGCACCGTACGCATATGTGCCCAGCGCCCGTGGCGTGCAGCGGGCGCTCCTCTTGGTGGGGTGCGTGGAGGTGAGGCTTACTTAGCAAAGAGGTGGTCGTCGAGGCGTCGGAGCTCGGAATGACGTCTGGTTGGTTCCTTCCTCTCCCGTGATCTCATCAGCTATAGTACCTCTTAATACTTCTAGAAACTAAAGGGTAAAGGCGATGCCATTGTAGGCGTCGAGGAGCGCAACACCAGTGTCGGGTGTGTGAAGACGGCGGCAGCACCCCCCCAGCTGGTGAGCGTGGGAACAGCGGCGGCGTCAATGGGTGGGGGGAGCAGCGGAGAGATCGCTGCGAGCGATAGCACGTTGGGTCGGGGAGTCCTGGCAGTGGATGCCGAGAAGCTGTTCGAGAGAATGGCGAGGAGAGGCGGGAGAGGAGTAGGCGGCGGGAGCGGGAGGACAGCAGGGCATGATGAGAGGGGCTGCACGACACTGGTCAGCAGCAGGGAGGTGTCTAAAACCTGTGCTTCACGATGCTCCCCAACTGGCATAGCGCAAACAGAGGAGTAGAGGACTCCATCGTCGCTGGCCGCCTTCCGTAAAATCGCCTGCCAGATGTTTGAGGTGACTCTTGTGCCGATGCTGTCACTGTTCTGAATTTTTCTTCTGAACTTTCATGTTCTCGATGCTCCCATGTTGTTTCGAATGAGAGCATTTCATACTGGAGTTTAAGTTTAGGAATAAGGCTATCATGATTCATAGATGCTCTGCACAGTTAACACTGCTACAAATGTAAGCTACATATGTAGTATGCCACGACCAAGCTGCATCTGCCTAGACTAATAGCATATACGACTATCTAGTTTGAACTTTCAACTGACACCTTGTATAATGTCCATGCTCCGTGCTTCCCCGCTACATTTTCTATTTGAAATATTCTTGCCCTGCCAATGGTTCTTTGTCCAGAATGGTGTGGGAGTGATACAATTTAGATGACGAAAAGGTCACAATGCTATATCATGTGATAGCACAAGGAACAGAAGAAGAGGTATTTAACTAGCATCACATTTTTTGAAGAGTTCTATGTTATGCATGTGGACTATCATCGTGTGAACAAGTTGAAAAGTTTAATGGAACAAAATTATCAATGCCAATGCACCTCTTGTGTTCTTGTACTATACAGAATATTGATTTCAAAGAGTCAAACATGCAATTGTGGTAGTGGCAATGCATCTATTATGTAGTTTTCCCTAATCGTGAACGTCCTTCACCTCACTTTCTCATCTCACAGCTTGACAAGTCCTACGAGGTGTTAGATGTTTTCAAGAACCAAATGGTCCACCTAGTGTTCACCGCGCATCCTGCGCGGTCCATCTGGAAGTCCCTGCTCCAAAAGCACGTGAGGTGTGGTGATGGATTTGTCTCTTCTCCACTAATTTCGTGCACGTGGAAATGTTGAACGTTTGTGATGTTAACTTGTTCTGTAGTATCTGAAACTACCTGAGGTTGTTTTATGCGAATGAAATCACTACTGATGAAAAGCGCAAGCTTGATGAGGCTCTCCAGAGGAAGGTAAAAATGTCAACTTGAGACAAGAATATTATGGTCAATCATGATGTTTCAGTATATCAAGTGTCCACCAAAACCTTTTGATTATTTAGAAGGCTCTGTTGAACTATTGTGTCGTGCCATTACATGATTTTTGGATATGGAATTACATACATGACTGTTTTCCCTAAAGACTTTCATCTCCATATTGTTGTCAGAAGTAGTTTGCGAAACCTCTGTAACATTAATTATTTGAATCCACGCATCATGGTTTTTGGATTCTATAGGGGCCAGAGGGAAACAAGAAAAATCATAGCCTTTTCAATACTGTGCCGCTATTCAACTAATTTTGTAGCGACAGATTAGGAATCTGATTGTTAGCTTATTCCACGCAGGTTAAATTTTTTTCATTGCCTGCATTTAATTTGACTGCCTTGATTCTGAATGCATCTGAATCTTTTTATTTGTTTATATTCTGACTATAAGTTAATGTTCAATGATTTTTAAGTGTTAATACTAATTGGAAGGAGGCAGAAGTATGATAACTGGATAAGTATATACTAGCAATAACTTGACTTGATCAGAACAATGATCTCCCTATGATGCACCCCTTCTAATTCTTGTGATAACATATAGGAACTGCTAATGTGTGACATGGTGCTGCTAGTGGTGTTTGTTTTGCAGCTAGATGGATATCATGAGAACAACAAAGCATTTGTGATCCCATTGCCATATTGGCTCCACAAGACCTTGAAGAAGCTTCACATTAGCCTTATCGGGGGCCTCAAGTAATTCAGTGAAAATGTTAGCTGCCATATGCATTTTCTTGTTTTTGATGTTTTGAAACGTGCAGGAGCGATCTATTTACGTTCAGAAATACAAACATTTTTTTTGCTTCATAGGATGAATGCACAGTTGCTTTGAATTTCGGTTGTAACGCACAGACACTCGGCAATATAAGATAAGATTGATATTCATTGATGATATGCCTTACCCTCTTTTTGAACTCCGTTGCAACGCCGAGACACCTTACTAGTTATCATCGTTGCAATGGACACCTTACTAGTTATCATGATGAAGCAGTGTACAATTAACTCTAATAAGCACACATGTCAGAGTGCTCAACGTTGGCAATGATTATGTTCTCAGCAGAAGTGTTATCCTATTATTCAGGGCTAGTTTAGGCCCAGCCCACCTTTCCAACTCTATCTTCATCGCAGCCCACAAAATATAGCACGAGCTTTATGTAGCGCCATGGGCCACATGCTCTACAACATGAATATTCTGCTTTTTTTTAACTCCCATTAATGCCACATTACCCATATTTTAATAGCTATGAGATTGATAAGATACTAGGTAATAACTATTGGATGTTCCTGTCCACTGGTTATTTTAAGTTGATAAGGAAGTTCTTGGGAATGAACTCTAAGATTTAGTTGGAAAGGAAGCAAAAAAAATGTGTAGTACTTGACTAACTTTTGTTTGTACAAAACACAATGAGGGCAAGAGCAGATGTTATTCAAGACTGCAATCATGCACTCTTACATTGTCTTTCAAATTCCAAAATTTTGAGCTACACAATAGAAAATAGACCTATCGATTGGGCCATGCCAGGCCAGCATGGCCCGTTTAGGCTCGACAAATAAACGGGTCATGTCGTGCTGGCCCACGGGCCACAGTGTGAGCCCAGGCACGGCCCATGACCGTGCCGTGTTGGCACGGGCACGGTTAGGGTTTAATGGGCCGTGTTGGCACGGTTGGCTCGTTAAGCCAAGAAAAAGAGAGAAAAAAAATTAGAAAATTAAGGAAAAATTGTAGAAATTACAAAAAATATAGAAAATTATAGACATTGTTAATCATCAAAATAATTATTTTTAATGACATAATAGGCTTTATTAACTTGTTAAATTACATGGGATAACTGCCTCATAAAAATTTTACCAAGTAAAAACTCAACTTGAGAAAACCTTAGTAAAGAAAAAAGAGTACAACCTATAAATCTCACTAGTGACTACATCTGAAGAAAAATATTGAAAATCATACTCATTGCTATCTAGATACAAATTCTCAAAAGATTCTTTTAAGTCTCTATTCTCTGCAGTATGTTAAAGTCTTGATTGAACTTGTTTCAGTCTTTAACGGTCAGAAGGATTTAGACCATCTCATTCGAGAGACTTGTTCGCTGCTCCTTGATTATTCTTCCAGATAAATTGAAGATTGACTCTGAGGAGACCGTAGACAGGAATAGTCAACACATCCCGTGCTAATATAGATAGTATTGGATATGTTACTTTTTGGGTTTGCCACCACAAGAGGATGTTCAACTCTTGTTCGAAATTGATGCTATCACTGTTGAGATAGCTTGATAGGTTTCTGGTGCTTTGACGCCTTCTTCCTTCTAACTGATGTGTACCTGCACGAGAATCTCTAGAGGAAGAACAAAAAATTTTGCCCCATTGCATAGTTCCCATATAGGTGCTAGGGGTTACCAGGGGTCTTTCCAAACGCACAGACCCAAACTTATTTTTGTATTTCTCGTATACCTCATATAATTTATCCTTAACTACTCTATAGTTTGTATAATAATCTAAACCGATAGCATCACTTAAAAGTTGTAATACATTACTACACAAAAGCTCTTACATGTAGCTATTCATTGATTAGAACAATTAATATATGAAATTTTATCCCTAAAAGAATCAATACAAGCATTTAATCTTTTTAAATCAGATGTAACAATAAGATTAATAATATGACAAGCACAACATTGATGCAGTAAGAAAGATTGTGCAGAAGTATTAAACAAAGGTGTAAGAATTTTCATAGCATTAGTATTTGTAGCTGCATTATCTAAAGTTATAGAAAAAAATCTTATCCGTGATGCCAAAATCTTCTACAACTTTAATAATGCATTATGCAATATTTTCATAAATATGCAAAATATTCATTAATTTAAATCCTATAGTTCTTTTTTTCATTACCCAGTCATCATTAACATAATGAGCAACAACACTAATATAATCCTCCATAACCCTACCACTCCATATGTCTGATGTCAAAGTAATAAAAAATATACATGTATGAAATATTTTTTTCAACTTTTCACCACAGTTGTTATAATATATAATTAAATCTCTAGTTGTGGTTTGCCTAGATACAACACTAAATCAAGAGTTATGAGCAATCCTAATATATTTTTGAAAAGCATCAAACTCACCAAAATTTAAAAGTTAATCTTGAGAAGCAATTAATCTACAAAGAGATTTCCGGGCTACCTCTGGGTTGTACTCCCAAGTATGTACCGAGCCATTGGGGTTATATTTTAGCTGTGTTTGGCGTATTTGTATACCTTGCATTCTTTTGCAACTTGCAGCATGCTGTTGCAGGTGACTCATTCCACCTGAAGATTTTGCAGATAATTTATTACCACAAATTTTACAAACAACATACTTCGCCGAATTCTTATCATCATCGGCCTTGAACTTCTTATCAAAATCGTTCTAGACTTCTGATGTAGTAGCTATTGTTCTTTTTGCATCTGTATTATGGGTTGTGGATGCACTCGTTGAGCAAGCAAAAGATGGATCGATTGGACCGTGCGCCGTCAGGGTTGTTGCTTCTTCTGCCTCTCCAGTTTGTTGTGGATATGGACCTTCCGTGAATGGATATCATTCTTGAAAGGATTGCATATCCTCTGCCGTGAGGTTGAATTCGGAGAGTTGAAATTCGTAGTTCTTCATTTAATCAACTCTAAATTAAAATAGTAAAGTACAATTAACTTACTATTAAATCAATAAGTAATAGCAAAAATTAAAATAAGGTAGCACTATTACATCTTTCGCAGCTCTTAGAAAATTCTTTGAAGATTTTTTAATTTTCTAAATTTCGCACGAATTTCTCAGTAATTTTTCCAAATTTGCGCAAACACTACCGGATTTTTCCTAGCTAAATAGAGAGTTGAGAGTCAGGTTTGAGGTGTAAAGAATGGAGGCCGGATGCCCCTATTTACAGAAAAAATTCTATATTTTTAATTTTTTTGCTATTTTTTTCAGAATTTTTTACATCCCAACGGAAACGGTCAGAAAACGGCTATTTCAACGAGCCAGGCCGTGTCGTGTTGTGCCGACACAACTCATGACCGTTATCGAGCCATGCCATGCCGGCCCAGTGTGCCGCCTTCTCGTCCCAGGCACGGCACGGTCCACTGGGATGTGCTGGCATGGCCCACAAGCTAAACGGGCTGTGCCGTGCTTGGACCGGGCAACAGTAGCAGGCCACGGATCGGCATGCTAAGGCTCGGCCCATTGGTCACCTCTAATAGAAAAGTCTCTTCAAATTTTCTTGGCTCCTTTGACAGAAATTGAACATGTACCTCTTGCTGTCTTGCCTAACAACACGTTTTAACTGACGAGCTACAGAAGGTCCCTGCATTTTTCACCATTCTTTTTACTTCTTCTGAAGACATAATAAGTGACATTCTGCATACACGGGTGCATCTGTAGCAGGATACATCGAAATGTCAAGAGTTTAGCAAGAGCAGGAGCATGTGGGGGCCGTGGGGCTGCATGTGGTAAAAATACTCCACGCCGCACCGAACCAATGATATCTAGTATATCAGACTAGATAGCATCATCATCTGTTTGGTTATGGTGAAGACCTCACCACCTTACCCGTAGCAACTCCCATGTGCCTAATCATTGGCCTGTGCATGGAAGCATGGATACTGTTAAGCCGAATCAACTAAAGAAATGGAGAGAAACTGATACAAAACAGAGCTGGTACGAAACTTATCTATGATCAGATGGGGAATTTGCAGGGCAGCAGGAGATCATGGTCCAAACTACTAATTTTATTTGTGGTGATTTGGAGACCAAAGTCAAATTAATCATGAGGGCTAAACCCCTGATATGACAGAACAGATCCATTAGCCATAACATGGATGATAATGCGAATGCCGTGTGAATTTGCGATAATAAGATAGGCATTGCTGTATTTTTTCAATTTTCCCCGTTTTTTTTCCAACAGAAGTGCAGGTGCCAGCTTGATCGGTGAGCAAGTGACATAACCTCATAACTTCCCAGATGTTCATAAATATGGCAGCCACTTCTACGCCTGTGGAAGGACAAGAATCACCGGTATCATGTGAGCTGTGGCCACCACATTCATTACTAGTTCATATCAAAGTGGATCAGCACTTTTCTGAAGGGCCTGGAAATCTTGTGACCTGTCACCACAGTAATATCAAACTTATCATCAAAAGAAGGCATAAAGAGAGAAGACACGGCCCATGAAGATGATGGAGTGTTCATGTATTCCATGACAAAAGTATCTGTAGTTCTGTACCCGTCCACAGTTTGGCAAAAAACCGCTGTAGTCTTGCTGATTCTTCTTGGCTCTTGCAGCCGCTTCACTTTGATCTTGCATTCTTCAGGCCGCAAAGGGGGACTGGCTCACATGGAAGCATGCATGGCAACAGAGCGCCAAACCGTGCCAATGTCCGCTTGTTCCTGAAGGAGAGATATGGCTTGTGAGAATGAGCACGTACAACCTCTGCATTCCACATGCGCTGGTGGATGCGATTGCGTTACACATCAAATGGCTTCAATTCCGCAGGCGTGGTTGCAGCCTGCCAATCTGTGTGCAGTGTGGCCCCTCCTGATGGGGCCATGTTGCCATGCCATGCATGGTTCGTCTCGGGATGCAGACTTGCAGAGAAGGCATCAGGCATGCCATTGCACCCAACAAGTTGAGAAGGAGGGAGTTTGAGCCGTACATTGACATAATCCAGTCCAAAATGCCCACATGGAAGGCAAGGTTGCTCTCCAGGGCCAGGATGCTCATTGTCGTCAAGGCGGTCTTAACGTCCATGGTGATTTACCCCTTTCTCACCATGGTATATTGGTATTCCCTGGGTGGGCAATCAAGGAAATTGATAAGAAACGCCGGGCATTCTTTTTGACGGGTGAAAGTTCGATCAAGGCGGGGAAGGGCTCTCTTCCGGCCTAGTGTTTTTTCTCCGTTCTAGCAGTCGCTTCAGTCGTTTTTCTGTTTGCTGTAATTTCTAGACTCCAGCTTCAGTCTTTCTTCCCTCTGGTTCTCAGCCTTGTTCTGATTTCTGAAAACTGGACGGTGATCCTTTGTTTTTTTTTCTGGACGGTGAACAGTGCTGTATTCTTTCTTATCGAATGAAACGCAAAGCTCCTGTGTTTTTGAGAAAAAAACATGGGGGTTTCAAAAACTACACTTTCAACAAACGAGCGAAGCAGGTGTCAAACATTTCACCTTGATACTAGATTGAGTTACAAACGTCAATCAATTACTTAAAACAACATATAGTATCTACACTTCAGCACAAAGGTGTCTAATTCTAACCCTGGGTAGTAACGCAAGATATGACAGACTAGCTGCCTGTACTAGTGTAATTGACATGGAAATTGGTCTTTTATGTCTCTCAATTCTAGTTACTGGCCTAGACCTGTTCTATAACCTAAATTTCGGCAGACATGTAGGATCTTCAAGTCGAAAAAAAAGAAGTACCATCAAGTTTAAACTTAATAGCAAAGTATTACATGGATAGACCTCACTGTCTCTAGGTACGTGTAATCTTCTTGAAAACAAATAAGCAGCATTACTAAGTTGTGTTCTAGCTAACCCTCTCCACACATTACACTTGTATCGTACCAGAAAAACAATGACTTCTTCATAGAAGATGATCTGCAATTGAGTACGTGTAGGGGCCTGAATAGCACATGGCATGAAAGGAAATAAGAATTTTATGACACCCCAAATTAAAGTTGACCGGGAACTACTTCCGTATTGTATACTGCACTATGTGCCTATGTGGATGAGCATCAACTCAGGGAGCGAAATCATTACATAGTCTGGATGAGCCTACCTATGGCCAATATAAAATGCAGCCCTAGATTCTAGTTATCAATCAAATTGCAAAAAGAAGAAGCAACATGTGCATATAAATGGTGCTTAAATGGAAGACTAAGACAGATATTTATTAGGACTTCCTTACGGATTAACCAGAATGTGGTTGAAATTTAGAAATAGCGATAAATGATGAATATTGAGATAACATTTGCACTTAATCAAACATTCAGGAAGTGTACCTATGAAGATCAAACACGTAGTTTCGTCTAGTCAACAAGAAAAGGATAGATAGTATGGCACTGGATAAAGACTCTTCCAGCTAGCAATACCAAGGGCCCTTTCTCTTGGAAAGATCTGAAAATAAGACAAGTGAACAATACGTTAACAAGTGTCAACTAGAACACCAGAGAATGACAATCAGAATGTAAGGCAGTATAACGCTAGCCTTCACTAAAAGGCAGTACAAATTGGAAACAAAAGGTGATACTGGAGAGCAATCGGAGTAGGATTTTCCGGGACCTGATCAATTTCTTATGCAGAAAGTAAATCAGCATAACAGTGCCCTTCACCAAAAGGCAGTACGAATTGGAAACAAAAGGTAACACTGGAGCACAATGAGAGTAGGGTTTTTGAGCACATGATCAAGTTCTGATGCAGGATTCATGCAATCCATTGGATTTATGCATGTTTAGGAAATCATCAATTGGCTCCTAAAATTTGATATAATATGTGTTATAATGTCTTGTGACTAGCATTTAGTATTTTACATTTTTAATGTTAAAAATTTAAATGTCTGTTTGAGGAAGAGTATACTTTTAGATAAATTTAAGGGCCGTTTTGCATTGGATGATTTAAACTACTATCTCTATTAAAAAGCTTAAATGTCTTATGCATGCTACGAATTGAGGGAAGAAATTGATGTATTTATATATTAAACCAAATGTAGATGGAGCACATAAGCCCAAACGAAAGGCAATATGGTACTAATGCTAAACTAATATAATTACATCCTAAGCAATGCACAAGCTAAGGACTCTCAACCACTCCAAGCGCATTAGTGAAATACTTTCCTTAATGTATCAAGTTCCAAAACTGTAAGCATTCAAGTCATAATCAAAATAAAAGGAATTTCAGTTTCATATCTTATTTTAAGAAATAATTATAGTTTCATATAATGTGGTTTTGATTTTTGAATTGTACAAGGTGCATAGCTATGAAATGCTCTTATGTATCTCCTAAACATTTATACAGATATGCTCGGATACAAAAAATCTAGCAAGATATCACACTGCTGTCAAGACATTAGGGCGTCTCCAACAGCTGGCTATTTAGTTAGCTAGATCTGATGTGGCAAGGAAAAAGTAGGAGAGAGAGTAGTCACTAGCGACGAGCAAATAGCTGATCTATTTCACGTAGTCCAAGAACATGAGAGAGGAGCATGTGGGTCCAACAGTATAAAATAGTCTTTGCTTTTGTCTCTCACCTCCACGTCAGCTGACTATATAGCTAGTACTAGCTATTACCATTGCGGACGCCCTTAGAATTTGGCTATGCTGCAACAGTGAAACATAAATACAAGAAATTGAATGGTACCAACCTGGTTGTGACATCTGACAAATATAACAAAAGATGATTAAAAAATTAAGCAAACAAATAAACAATGCTGGTTAATATTTACGGAAGCAAATAAGCAATTCATGGATTGAATTTTGGACTGGCCAGCTGAAATTGAAGGACTGAAGGGGTCCGGTAATCTCACCTTTCAATATGGAAATCTTCTCTGGAGCCTTCACTTAATCTTGTAGTTCTCTAAAAGCTTATTTTGAATAACAGTTGCTTAGAACGCAAACTTCAGCAATACCAACACCAACAGTTAAAGCACAATCATAGTTAATATTCCCCATGATGTAGTGCATGCTTCCACAATATAATAACCGATTCAATTTCATCCGAAAAAAGCAGCATACATTCACCACCTAGCAAAGATTCCATGGGCCAGTCCAACTCGTAGAAGCCATCTGCAGATCTGCCATCCTTCAAGAAAACAAGTGCCAACCAACTAAAGCTAGTCATAAACCTTGTCAAAAAGAAAGGCTCTGAAAAGATGATACTATCCTGTACCCATTTTTAGGACATGCAAACCCAGAATTATGCAAGGGGACACCTCAGACTATCTCAGGAACATGATGGTTGTGCTTTGCTATGAATCTATTACATCTTAAGTTTATGGTGTAACTTGTTAGTGCATAGAATATAATCTGGTAGCAGGGTGAGATGTCCTCAGTCTGACAGGTGGTTGGCTTATGTTATCAGAAACAGAATTGTCTTGCTCAAACAAAATCCATCACAGCAGGAAACTCGACTAAACTGAAACTTGACAAAGAAGTGAAGAATCAGCTCTTTTTAACCATAAAAAAGGTATACTAAGTGGCAAGGTGGATTAATTGATTAGCACAGAAAAGCATGGTCTTTCTCAAACTCAGCAAAGGGACAAAGTTCGCATTCCTGCGTGGGAGGGGAGAGCCCCCCAAAATTCACACAGCACCAGCACCCCATCCTCTCTAGCCACCGACCGATGCCAAAGTTTTTAAATGCCAGGAAAAGGCCAGAAAATGAGGCTCACACCCAACTAACTCCCTCAGAACATGCACTGATGCACCAAGACCTCTCCATCATAAATACCCCTCACCCCTCCCCACCACTCCCCTCACAACCATAATAACTTCCCTACAAATAGCCCCCAAGAAACCAAGGCCAACACAGAGCAGTAGCGGCAATGGAGATAGAGTCAGTCAAGTGTGAGTGCTGTGGCCTGAGGGAGGACTGCACCCAGGACTACATTGCCAGTGTGAGAGCAAGCTTCTATGGCCAATGGCTCTGTGGGCTCTGCTGTGAGGCTGTGAGAGACGAGGCAGGCAGGAAGAAGGCTCATCCAGGGGTGGAGGAGGCGGTGAGGGCGCACATGGCATTCTGCAGGATGTTCAAGTCCAACCCCGCCGTCAGGGTGGCCGATGGCATGCGCCAGATGCTCCGGAGGCGGTCCTGTGACATCTCGAAGCCGGACTCCTCCAAGAAGTACAACACCGCGCAAGTTGGAGATGAATCATCTGTGTCACTATATTGAATAGTTCACCATCCTATGGCTTTGTAGACTGTCTAGTCCTCCTCTCAGTCTTACATCTCTTCTTCCTTTTGTCAGCTTGGTGTATGTTCTTATCATGGAAAGAATTTGGAATGTACATAAAATTTCTTGAGAATAGATGCTAGTATTGTTTGGCTTTGAAATGGAGTTGCCTTCTTTTGTGTTCAAAAAGCAATCATGAGCTGCTAAGATATACTTAGATAAACTAATTGGTATCTAGTTGCGACCTAACAAAGACAGGGAAGAGGTTAGCATGTGCAAGCTACATTGTTCACACCTAAGGTCACACTGCTCGCTGTATCTGACTTGACTTTGTGATGGAGGTGCTACATCATCAAGGCTTTCCAGTGTTCACATTACAGTGATAACTGACCAAAACAAATGCACTTTGACATCAAAATCGTAATGTTGTGATATATCATTAGTGCATCGCAAAAAATATGAACAGATTGAAGATTATTCGAAGATACTAAATCTTCATTCAAGCGGCTCGCAATGGGAGAAGATCATCCAACTCGCAAGGACTGCTACAGCTCGGGACAAACAAGCGGAGTGTATGAGGAGGCCACCTCCCCGGAGCGAAGCCCTCCGTACCTTCAACCCCAACCCATACCTCAACATTCCCATGGAGCATTCGTCGCAAGACTCGGCCGTGCGAGAGACGCCCTATCTGCTAGTGTAGGGACACATGCAAATTCTTTAAGTCTAAGGAGCGGTTAAGCTTAGGCATACGTTACTGGGGTTGCGGTAACTATACCTGAAACTATACCGATTGGTGTTGGGACACGGCCCGCTACTGGCAACCAGTAAAAATGGGTTACAATACATTCTCCTACCAGTTCTCTTGTATGACATGCACTAACAAGCTCTCCTCACTTCTCGTAGTCTCCGGATCTGCTATGCGCCTACCGCAAATGGATCGACCGGGAGATCACCCGCATGACCAGTGGACTCTAGACTGCGAGGAGTGGGATGCCCAAATGGCACGCAAGAGGACAGAGGAGCGGCGCAGCGAAGATTGAAGCGGGTGTATCCGACGGGAGACGCAAACTCACCTGGAGGCATGCAAGCATAGGGAGCGGGAGGCTCGTGAGGAGGAGAGCGAGAGAAAGTACGAACTGGCAACCAATGTCAGGGCCATCGGCGAGGACTACAACACCGACCTTGGGATGGAGGCGCAGCGGCGCAGCGAGGACTACAACATCAACCCTCTTCGTCTATATCCATGTATTTCTAATTCGCTAAAAGCATGTGTGTACCATCCTTGATTCGTTAGTCTGTGTGCCATGTAACCCTCTTGTCAGATCAACTGTCGTGTTGTTATCGTTATTTCATTTATTTGAAATTCTCCTTCATGTATGAATTCCATGTTGCATCTTAATATTACTTACCTTCCTACTTACGAATCATTGTTAGTTCAATCGTCATCATAAAATTCTTCAGAAACATATCGCACCACAACAATATACGATGATCATAAAATGTTATTATGAGTCTAACAGATTTTGTACCATTCAGAATCTACAAAAATCACAAACGGACTAACTGACATTATCTGCTCTTTTATTTCAAAAAAATAACAATCTACAAATAAGATTTGCTAAATATATTACCTATGAAATTGCCATTTACTCCACCACAATTATTTCCATCGTCATAAAATAAAGTTATTATTATTTTAAATCGTCTAATCGTCAGACGACTAGGGCTAAGTTGCTTAACCAAATCGAGCGATTAGGCATTAGTCGCCCTACGGTTGGGCGACATAGGCAAGTCGCCCAACAGACTTAGCCACGTGTCGTCTAACGGTTGGGCGACTTGCCTATGTTGTCCAACCGTGAAGCAACAGATAGCTACTACTGTAAAATAAAAAAAATGCAGACATATTACTATAATTTAGAATAAAAAATAGATTATTTTTTTAAAAAAAATTCTCGTATTGACTGTGGACTGTTCTTTGAATTCTGGCACATGGAAAGGATTAATTTTCTATAGATCAATGGCTCCACACCTTACCGGCGCAAAACTGTTACCAAAAGATCTGCTGATGTGCGATGCCTAGTGCTTAAAACAAAATGAAAAGACTTTAGAGCTCATCACCAATGCCATTCATAGTCAGTCTTCAGAAAACAAAATTACTATTCGTAGTCATAGTTCAACAGTGGATTTCTATTGCAAATGGTCTAGCAAAATCTACTTTTGTCGCCACCTTAAGCAAGAGGAACATGGGTCGAATCCACCGCTGCACTACGGTATCACAAAATTGACAAAACCGCAGTATACGCACACCAAGTTTCAGGGGTGTTTTTTTTTAAGGTTTTCAAGGGTGTTGATTCAGGCGTTGCCGTCAATACAGTTGGCGCATAAACCGTCCTCAATTCGCAGCCGTCACTGTTGCAATCTGCCACAGCAACGGCACGCACAGTGGTGCTTCGCGACGGCAATGCCGTACGTCCAGAACCCGAAACACACATGACATGAGCGTATGTACGCACGCGCCGTGGGTGGTACGCACCTGGGACGGCATTCCGCAATGATTCCGCATGATCAAGAAAGGGATGGCTCGCTACAAGGTTAAATAGCAGTACTCGGGATCAAGAAACACACACCTGTGCGGCTGCCTGCGCAAACCGTCGAGCACCTGGCAAGTCAGGTAGCCTCAAGCCGCTCCTGTCACAGATCTCGAGTCAGCGAATCCGGTGGGGTGCGATGCGAACCGGTGATCCGCAGCGAGCAAAGAAGAATCATGGAAAAGTTTGTGGACGCCGATGGATTGACCGACACAGGCACTAGCAGCAAAATCCACGGGGAAGAAAAGCATCGCGAAAGCATGATGACATCAAAGGATTTGCAGGGGAAGCATCGTCATGCGAGGGGGAGGGGAGGACGCGGTTGTCGCCGTCGCACTCGATTGCGCAACTGTGATCCGCGGAGACGGGCGGATACAGTGATCGGTGAGCATTATCTTGGAGCAACTGTGATCGAGATGGAAGCGAAGATGATGATGCGGATTAGATGGAGAGGGAAGGGACAATCTGAGGGCGCCCCGCGGTTTACGGCGCCGCCACCTCCACTCCGCTCGCGCCAAGCAGGATGGGTGTCGGGACTAACCATGATAGCAGTGTACACGTTTAGTAGAGTGAACAGATATGACTCCGAGAGGATCTTAGTTTTTTTTTTCCTTCAAAAAAGACGTTTCAGCGGACGATTGATTTCTTTCTCCGCACACTAGTTCAATCCCTGCACGTTCTACATACTTGAAAACCCAGCTATTTCCTTTCAAACAATTATTTAAATTATGACCCTTAAATTAAGATTTAACCATGTGTTTGGTTGCAAGGACTAGGTGGGATGGGATAGGATGAACCCGTTTTTGTAGGTGTTTGGATGGGAGACAAGCAGAGTCAAGGACATCCCACTAGGAATATTCCTTGTAGATCCGGGACCAGACAATCCTCTTTTTTTCATGGGACGGAGTCATCCCACATGGGATAGAGTCATCCCTACTCTTCGTTTTTTAAGTACTGTTTTGTTTAAATTTTTTAAAAAAAACTCAAAGGCTTATGTGTAGAAACATATCAACAATAGCCTTCAATTTTTTTTAAAAAAAACAAAACTCAAATGCCACACATGTCCCACCTTCATCCTTCCATCCAAACAAAGGATGGGACCATTCCATCCCACTTTATCCTTCCAACCAAACAAAAAACAGGGATGACTCTATCCCCCAACTAAACAAAAAATGGGATCATCTCATCCCAAAACCAGGGACAGGACCATCCCATCCCACCTTGTCCCTAAACCAAACACAACCTAAATGTCCTCATCCTCTTCCCCTTACTATATAACCCCACTTAACCTTTTAACCTTATCCCACTTAGCGCCGCTCCCTCCGCGCCGCCTCTTCCTTGTCGCTGGCGACGAATCCCTCCTACAGCCTTCTCCTCCTTGCTCACCGGAGTAGCTCCGCATGCCTCCTACCACCACCCCCACCCCCTCCTCCACCACTCGCAGCCGGTGGCGGCCCCACTGCTTCGCCATGCTACTCCTACCCCTCTTAGTCATGTTGCCTTTGTCCAACCTAATAGTTAGTACCTTCCGCCGCCGCCGTCCTTCGGCACCGCCCACCTCCCTCCTTCCCCGCCCGTCGCCTCCACCGCCAAGCCACCGCCCCTCAGTCTCCCTCTATGCCCAAGGGGAACGGTGAACCCTAGGGGCAGGGGGATTTTCCCCTCGGGCTCACTAGTGGGGAGGAAGAAGGGGTCACCAGAGAAGAAGGTGGAGGTAGCGACGCATAAATCTTTGTGCACATCCAAAGATGAGAAATTTGAATAATTATTTGGAAGAAAATATCCAGATGATGTTTATCAAAACCCCTTACAAAAAAATAATACGTCAGTATGCCGAGTAGGTGTCATCGTACTCGACTTGCACGACACTCTCGGCTCTGCCTCCATGCTCCGTCGTGGACCAACCTATGTGTCCGACCTATAACGTGCCCTCGGCGACACCACTACGCCTAGTCGAGCTTCGTTGTGATCCACGTCGCGAGTCGTGTTGAAATTAATTTAGTTTGTTTGGAGGTTGTTTTTCATGTTTTTCCATTAGAAATTTCTAGGGATATGGACTGGGTGAATGAATTTCGGTGCATGCTAATAATCATATTACATGCTATAAAATCCACTAAAACAAAATATGTGACAAAATTAGAACTTACACATCGAATAATTTCGAACAATAATAAGAGCTTGAAAACTTAAACTCGCATCCAAAGCAAAAATGAAAAAAAACTTAAACTCGCATCGTTCCCATCCATTAATCCAATTCAGAGCTCAGCATCCTTTTATGAACATTGCAAACCGGCAAAATAACACATTTAAGCCTCATCGCATTTACATAGCTATGTATTTTTAGAAGACGCCTTTTTGGATTCTTCTCCCTCAAAGCAACCAGGCAAGAACAGGACCATTCGTCGTCAGCACGAACTCCTGGTGCTGCCATTGGTGAAGAACCATCCAAGTGTGAAATGCAAGAACAAATGATCCAGTTGAACTCGACTATGTTAATAACTTCTGTTATATGTACCGGAAGATGATTGCACTGCTTCCATAACTATTGTAATAGCTTCCTCACAAAAAAGAAACTATTGTAATAGCTGCAATCAAGCCCGAATCCCGCCAAATAATTGGGATTTTTTGATTGATTAGTGATATGAATTCTGATGACGCATATGGAAGGATAGTTTGTAGCAGCGTAGGGCTATTGTTGTTGTTGTTGTTGTTAAGAGAAATTATTATTATTATTATATAGTTTTTGTTGTGCATTCTCTAACAGCGATCCATGAATATGTGCCTTCGATGGGTTTTGCCTTTGCCCCCTCTAGTTCTTCCTCTGCTGGCCATCGCCACCCCTAAATAATTATGTTAATTTAAACATCAAAATCAGCAGAATCCCATTAATCCCATGTCATCACATCCGATTATTCATGGGAACAAAAACCTCGAATCCTTTCGCACATTACCATCTCCCGCAACTTCATATTCGCCCTCGTCATTTGTTGCAGTGGCAATGTAGGTGTGGCATCTCCAATGCATGTCATAGCGATGTTGACGTGGTGGGATTAACGAATGGTCAGTCAGTAACGGTGCTGATTTGGATGGTTGTATGGTTGATTTGGAATTCAGCAAACTTGATTGCAAGCTGCTACGAAACTTGTTAATTGTGAGTGCTGGTCGGCACAAAAAAAAGTCTTCGGATTTCTTGCAAACTTTACTCAAAACACTGGGAATTCAATGCAAGTATTCCAAAAATGACTGAACCCTTTTTTCGAATTGATTAAAAAAAAACTCAGTCCTGCACTATAACTCTACATAAGAGCATGTCATGAATGTGAGGTGCATAGGGTGGATGAACCCCACGGAAGCTAGAGAGGGGGGAAAAATTGACAAAAATGATAACACTTCTGTGTTAAGCGTCTGCTATGCATTGGAGATGCACTGAAGCTTTGCTCTAGGTGTTACATGATCATTTTGGGTTTTAGTGACACATGTAACAACGCGAAAGACTAATCCCAAATTCTCACTACTTTTTCTTAGCTTGGTACAAAGTCTACTATCCATTCTCAAGAATCTTACTTAGCTCCTTTTCTCTCCGATGTATGGCACCAAAAAGATTCCCTTGCACTACTTTATTCCTACATTAAGAGTTGCTCTGGTGCATCTGGTAGCAGTAATCTTGTTAATTTCCCTATCAATCATAGGGTAATCTAACATAATTCCCCAGTTTGGTAGAACCCCTTCGGAATCTTAGATAGAAATAGAAGATTACAGATGTAACTAGATTATGGTAGTTTATGGTATTAGGATTATCTTTGAAATAGATAGCTATATATCTTGCATTACACAACCACATGAATCTAATGGAAGCAATTTTTTTGCTCACGCGAAACTCTGGTGCGATTTCCTCGCGATGTGTTTCTCTTTGATTGTAGTTTCCTTTCCCAGCATACAGCATAAATACGACACCTTCTTTGAAGTAGGTCAAAGCCGTCGCACATCTAACAGACTAACATGATGTGAAGAGCTAAGAGGCTCTCCACATTGATGCCGTTCAATGCAAGTGCCACTGCCAGACTTGGATTCTCAATGCCGGCGAAGGGGCTGGGCCGGGCCGGGCTACAGTAGCGGAGCTAAAAAATTTATGATAAAAATGCATATTTCATAAGCATAATTTTATAGTCTTATACACTAGTTTTGTAACATCATAACTAACATATAAGTTCAAAATTTGTTAAAAACATAATACAAATAGTTTAAATAAAATCTTACATGAATATAATATTACAAAATATGTAATAAATATTAGAATACTACTTTATGTGTTTTCATCCCTTAGAAACGCTTGATTATATCATCTTCTGTAACCTTTAAAAAATATCTCCCTTAATAAATGTAATTAAATAATCATTCAAGAATTGGCGGTATTGTGCTATAATGCACTGGGTATATGGATGATGGCCTCATTTGAGAAAAGCAAAAACTATAACCTTATGCTGAGTAAAGGATGCAGAAATCGCTCAACTACAAGTTTTGACTTGTCAAACCTGATTTAGTACACTGGTCAATTGATCGAATATTTACAGAAGAGTTAGATTTTCCAATGTGTTGGAACAACCCGCGTACAATAGGGTGAAATAGTAGTGGGACTGAAAAGTCACTTGTCATTATTCATAATGGTAAGTCCACTTAATGACGGGCCATGATTTATGCTTTAGTATGTGGATTTCCGACAAGATTGTTTAGCCATGAGCTTATCGAGTAGAAGTTAGAAAGAGTAAAGCAATGAATGACCTTGTTATCTCAACTCAGTCCCACGTTATCATGTTGTGTGTCTATTATATGACATTAAGAGTTTAAGACATATTGTGAGTAAAGCTAAGCAACTCTACAGAGTAAAACTTATAGTGTTCATATACGTCATGCTTTCGGTAAATGAATATGTATTTAACAGATGATTTCAATAGCAAGGTATAAGTAGCTTTGGTAATATTTTTAATTTGGTAATTAAGTTGATTAAACCCCCTCTTCTCTTAAGAAGATAATATTTTATCTTGTCCTTTAGACAGTTGTTTACAAATAAAATTGTATCCACAAGTATAATGATAAAACTATCATATCTCAATCTTTTGACATACTAGCAAATGGTTAATTAGTATTTTCCATGTGACTTACTGAGTATGGTTGTACTCATACTTGCTAAAATATCAACAAAAAAACTTGGGAAGATAACGAAGATCCTTTCAAGGAAGACTTCGATGATTCCTTGAGAGTAGATAATTACGCTTGTAGAAGTTCTTTTGTGATGTAATATAAACTTTGTGCTTGGACGCTTTGTCGTGTAAACTCGACTGATATACCATATTCTGTAGTAAGTTTAGATTTTATAGAATAAGCATATGTTGATTTGGTACACACTCAACTAAAATACTCCACAGCTGAACATTCTAGACAGCTATAGAAAAATCGATAGCCTTAGAAATAGGATCGTTACAATTTCCCTCTGAAGTGATCGAATTAGCTCGAAATATCACCCAACCGGCCAAACCAACATACAATCCTCTTTCCATGCAGAGACAGAAGCATTTTTACAAGCAATCAAAGTGGTGAGCGACCTGGGCATGGGAAATGTCATCTTCGACACGGATTGCCTAATTTTGAAGCATGCATTGACGGATTCTAATTATGATTTTGCATCATTTGGAGTTAAGGTTAGAGAAGCAAAGAGTGCCCTGATTCTATATTTTGAGACTTATCGGGTGGAGTTTTCTCCGTGTTATTGTAATTCTGTAGCTCATGTTCTTGCTATAAAGGAAGCTCTAAGGAATCGGTCTGATCATCATGTTTGGATCGACTGTTTTCCGGATTATGTAACAATTGCAGTGGCCGACGATTTTGTCACATCCCAACATTTTAGCATTTCAAAAGTTTCCAGCATCAAAATAATCCTAAAAAATTTCTGAGTTTATCAAAATTGGCCCTATATTTTTCTGAGCTCCATGCATTTTTCTTGAGCTTAAAATCAATTTTCGGTCAACTAAAAATCTCTTTTCCCAATTTTCCTGAAAACTTTCCTTTTTCAAAAACTCCCTCTATTTTCCGCTTTCCTTCTCAAAAGGGCGCTTTCTACTCACCACCGATGCCTTTGCCTGAGCCGCCTCCTCCTCTACTCCAGCGCCTCTGCTCGAACCACAATTTCCTCAACGTTGCACCTCTACCCTGAGCCGCCTCCTCCTCTAGGCCATGTCCCAGCAGCGGAGTCGCATCCCACCGTGCCCACACATCCTTGAAGCCGAGCCGCCTCCCCTACTCGACAACTTCTACGTCGCTCGGCTAAGCTTGCTCACCAGCGCATCCCACCACATGCACTCGCTCGCTCGCTTTATTGTCGCTGTGGCAACGTCTGCCTGCAGGTAGGCCCTTGCCATTCATCCTGACTATCTATGTGTAGCCGCCCACATCTGATGCCCCAGCCCTGTGTTGCCCTCGCCCAGAGCTCCACCTCTCGTAGTCAAAACCGAGGAAAGCCACCCTATTTCACCTCAACTACTTCGCCTCACTCCCAGAGACGAACAATGCCACCACCTCGCTCCGACTTCATCTCCATGACGCACCACTGTTTTGCCCCCAAACCTGCAATCTCCAAAAATCTATCATTGTCGTTACTTCTCCCCAAAATTTGATCTTTCTCTAATCGTCCTCACCTCCTTGTGATCCTATTTCACCCCTCTTCCACTGTAATTCTTCCTAAGCCACCCGCCGCCAAAGCTCGCCTCATACGGTGCCAGCGTATATGGCACACTCCTCCACCCAAACCAAACACTTGTGCAGCTTCACCTTAGTCCACTGATGCTCGTGCTCCCCTCCATTCACACGCACCATCACCAAAAGTCAGCCATCATTGGAGAAGAATGGCCTGTGGGGCCGCCATCGATGCCAACCCACCTTGGCCTCACTCTCACCTCGCCATCCGTGTCACCAAGACCACCTCGACACCTTGGTGCTCATCATCACCTCATTTGGCCAATATCACACCAGAGAAGCCGCTGTCAACATTCCCTATTTCGCATCTACCATGGTCATTGCGTCCCCGTTCCGGCCACCTATTTAGCCAATATCGCACCAGATACACTTGTTTCATATGGTATACACAAATGATAGCTGGTTATGGTGGTTTTATAAAAATGGTTAATGCCGAGGGCTAGTGGCGAGTTCCTTGTGAATTAGGTTATTGCTGCTCTTGCCCAAGGCACATAAGGACTATAAAACTTTTGCCAAGATTGAATGACATAGTTCTAACCCATCCATGTGATCATTCATTCGAATTTAAATATGTGATGCTTTATCTACATGATGTTTTCATAGGCATAGGATTGTCACTAGTGTACCTTTGTAGTTATAGTGTCTCAATAGTTGTAGGGTGTCGTCGGGAGCAGTCATAGTTTAGCATCTATACCACTGGTTGAACTTGACAACAGTATATTCTATTTAGCAGCGGATGATTCGGCTTGCCTAGCCCGGCAGGTCCCCGTGTTTTAACATGGACGAATCATTTACTGCATGAAGACTAGTGTGGTAAAGTAGTATCTCATTCTTGGTATCTCAACTATGATCTAGCTGTGGTATCATACAGATAAAGCTGGGCAAACTCTGCAAAGGTTAACTTAAGTGTTGATACACGGTGCTTCCGTTTAACGAAGATGTGTTATTGAGTGATACTAAATGATCATGACATAAGTAGATATTCTTGGTAATTAAAGTGTGGATGTGGTAATTCTTGTTACTATCATTACTCAATTACAACATTCATCAAATGCTTTACTCTCTCTCTCTCTCTCTCTCTTTAAATCTGAAAATGAACCACTTTTAAAACTATAAGAAAATAAGCAGTAGATTGGTAGGTTATGCCTTAACCTTTCCCTTTGAGTCGCCATATACATGTAGTTAATAGCATTTTTACGTGGCTTGTTGAGTACGTAAACACTCGCTCTTAGGTGGTGCTCAGTTTGGCGATGGTTTTTTGTATTATAGCTGGTTTATTTTTTACTGTAGCTGATGGTGGCTTATTTGGCATACTTCAATTTAAAAAATTAAAAATAGAAAAAACAAGTTAGCCTATCACGAACAATGAGAAGGAATACAGAGGAAAAAAAACAAAAGACAAAAAAGCTAAAAAGCCAGAAAAAATTTAATAAAGGAATAGTGAACTAAAAGTTAGAAGCTAAAAGCTGAAACAAGTGGATCCAGAAGCTTATCTAGATCTTGGTGATGAAGGTTCTTCCCATAAAGTGTATTGCGAGGATTGGAATTGTGAGGACTACATGTTCTAGATAGCTCATACGCTCAAGCTTGCTTGTAGATATAGTTGAGAGTTTTTCATATATCTAAGTATGTAAGTTGACTGGAGACCATAAAACTTTGTTTCTATTCAAACTTTGGGCACCAACAACTTGTAAATAAGCGGGTGTCCCGCAGATTCCGTTGTGACCACCGGTCCATACAACCCCAGATGTTCCATTACAAAAAAAGAACTCTGCTCCTCGGTCCTCAAGGTGTTGCAATGCAACGACTTGCCACTAACTCAAGCCGAGTAACATGGCCTTTGACGTCTTGACATCTCTCGTGACTCTCTCTTCCCCGACGTATGGTGCGATAGGGCACTAGCACCACCCCTGACATCGCCCTACCCATTTCGACTTCTCGATTGAGTTTCTAGTTTGTAGTTTTTTAATTTTAATTTTTTGTTTTTAGCTTTTGATTTTTTTTCTGTATTTCTTTATATTATCTGTAATGAGATAACTGCTTTTTTATTTTTAAATTTTTTAGATTTAACTAGTTTAAAAAGTTATTAATTGCTACCGCACAAACTATATAGTAAAAATAAGTCCTAAGGAAAAAAAACCCCAAATCAGCAGCCGCACTCGCACGGTCGCACCCCTCGGCCTCTCCCCATCGCGTCGATCTCCTTCCCAGATCCCCCATGCCGCCTCCCACCCCGAACCCAAGCCCCTAGCCCGAGCCCGCAGCCACCAGGGTCAAAATGGGCCGCCCCAGGCTGCTCAACGCCGGCGGCATCGACCCCATCGCCGAGGAGCCCCATTCTCCCCACGCCGCCGCGGCCGATGGCGACCCCGCGGGCCTCGCCTGCGCAATCTCCGCCGAGGCCAGCGCCGTGCTCGCCGTCATGCGCCGGAGCCTCCGCCACCCGCGCGCCGCTGCCGACGACGCCGCCGCCGACCACCCGCTCGTGTCGTCCCTCAAGGCGCTTCGCCGCCTCGTCTTCTCCCCCGCCGCGGCCGCATCGCCCTCGCTCCCGGCCGCCACGCTCCGGCCCTTCCTCGACGCCGTCCGGTCCGAGGAGGCCGGCGCTGCCGTCACGTCCGCGTCGCTCGCCGCGCTTCACGAGGTGATGGCGCTCACGGGGCCCTCCCTCCCGGGCGCCGCGCTGCGGGAGGTCGTGGACGCCGTCGCCAGCTGCCGGTTCGAGCCCGAGGCCGAGGCTGCCGAGGCCGTGCTGATGCGGATGCTGCAGGCGCTGCTCGCGTGCCTGCGCGCTCCCGCCGCCGCCGCGTTGGGGGACCAGCACGTCTGCACTGCCGTCAACATCTGCTTCCGTGTCGTCCACCAGGCCACCGCCAAGGGCGAGCTCCTGCAGCGCTTCTCGCGGCACTCTATGCATGAGCTCGTCCGATGTATCTTTGCCCGCCTCCCACAGATAGGCAGTGGTGATGGAGGTGACGGTGCCGTCAAACCAGAGGTACGTTCCTCGTAATGGCAGTATGTACACTTTAACTTTGCTATTAATAGTCACTAGCATGCATTTTGAGATTACAAATGCCATTCAACCCCACATCTCACTCTTGAAAATAACAAATGTATGAGCTTTGTTGAAAATGTTGGCTTTATCCGAGAATTCAGTAGAATTGCACACAATAAATGGTATCAGTACCCTCGCAAAAAGAAGAACTGGTATCAATAGCATTGCACACAAGAAATGGTATCCCAGTTTATTACTTAAGCCGCTAAGTAGCTTGTTCAGGAATGTGCTGAACTTAAGGTTTGAGTTCTACCATGTTGGTTCGAACTGGGGCAATAGAAGATGAAACACTAGATATGGCAATTGCCTTAAGTGGAGTTATTGTGTGGAAGTGCTAGTTTGGGGATTGGAACCTTCATACAGATCTGTCAAACCTCACCACCATGCTTACTGGTCCCGATCAAGTGAGTCCCAGAATCCATTGATGTGTATGTGGCTACTGTACGTCTGTAATTGATTTTTGAGTCTTGCAAAAAGAAAAAAGATGTTAGTACAATTTTAGGACAAGTTTGAAAGAGATCTTCAGCCCTGGAAAGTCTCCCATAAATTAGGCCAAAAATCCAGCTGGTTTTAGAAATATACATCATGAACACTTGTTGGAAAAAACAGGTTTGCAACATTTCCCAGTCCCTGCCCAAGTGCCCAGAACCAGTTTCCAGCTGGTTCCTGCAGGACCTGGTTTTAAGTTGGATGCTTGTCAGTGAAACTTTGAGTTCATACCTGCTGGTTACCTCCTAGAATGTCAGTGGCGCCCGTCCAGTGCTCAGTTGTCAAGATTCTTTTTTACTTTGGCTACCAAGAATATAATCCTAGAAATCTTTAAACAAGTCTTGTTTGGTTCTATGCGTGCCTTAATATTTTTTTTGCTGATGCCTGGCATGTGGACGGTTATCCCAAGATTTTAGGCACCTTGGTCTCCTGTTTGCTTTCAACAGAAAATCCTAACTCCTTTGCTCCTTGCTTTCAACATGTCAAGGTTGCAACTTCCTGAATGCCCATTTCAAACCAACAAACTAACTCCTCAATTCCTCATGTGTAACTTGTAAGTTCAAGACAGTGGTTCCTCACAAACAAATTTGAACAGTCCAATAAAACAAACCATGATTTTCCAGCATTAATCGTGGAACTGATTGGAATCAAGGGAGTTCAGAAGAAATTGGATGTCATAGGGATGGACTTAGTTCGGCAGTAGAGAAGTTCACTAGAAGTGTTGCAGGAGTTTGTTTTGGCACACCCTAGAATTTCTGCTCTTTGCCTGCTTCATGTAAGGGACACACGTAATGTGCATAAGTAGAAATGGTCTATAATGGAAAATCTAACAAGCTGCGAATTATATTATTTCAACTTTATTTTCTACCTGAATGCATATAAGAATATCTAAACACCGTTTCAGTTCAAAATCTGGCCAGTTTTTCAATCCCCAGAGCTGGTTAGGAATGCCAGCTACCGCTGGGATTTTTATCCCTGGTCATGAGATGTCTTTTTAGCATAAAGCCGTAAAATCCCAGATTATTCAATCTAAATCTAATACTATCTGACACCACCACCCCAAGGGCCTTGGATCTTTTGCCAACATCGCTCACAACCACAAACGCACCTCCATGCGCAGCCTATGAGGCTTTGCTGCCATCCTGTTGGTCACCTTGCATCTTCTAGCTCCTCCCCTATAGCCTGCACCAGTTCTGACAATGCAATTCTACCACGCCACTGCTAATCAAGTCAGTGTTTGAGGCTGTGAGTGAGCAGAAACAAGGTCATACAGGTGCAATCTTTTGGGATCTTCCAACTACTTTACTGAATTTCCATCAGGAAGGTTGGTGGCAGTAAAGACTACAATGTGTAGTTATGATTGAGAGCACACAAAAAGATTCATCCAAACAAGCGTTGGGGTTTACAGTAAGGTAATGAAATTGACCATTTTACGTGAGTGGATCCATCTTAGTTTTATAGGTGGAATAAAGTCGAGTACCAAAAAGGCCCTTGAGAAGCTTGATCAGCTCGTTGGTATTTATTTCCCTCTCATGTACCAATGCCAAGGATCACATGCATAATGCACTAGGATTTTTGCTCCATGGAGCATGTTTACTAATTGCTTTTTGTATGTTGTACTCTGTGTAGATTGGTGGCATGGATAAGAACCGTACTTTTGGGATCAGGCAGATGGAAAATGGCAACGGAAGCTATGCATCCGAGGCAGGTACATCTGATGAGAATTCTGCAGATGGCAATGGCCCTGTCGTGGAACCTTACGGTATCCCTTGCATGGTGGAGATTTTCCATTTCCTGTGCTCTCTCCTCAATGTTGTCGAGCAGACTGGGGTTGATGAAGATCTGCCTTTGTTTGCCCTGAAGTTGATCAATTCAGCGATCGAGCTTGGTGGGTCTTCAATTCGGAAGCATCTGAAGCTGCTGTCATTGGTGCAAGATGAGCTTTTTCGAAACCTAATGCAGTTTGGATTGTCGATGAGCCCACTTATCCTTTCAATGGTGTGCAGCATTGTGTTGAATCTTTACCATCACCTCCGGACTGAGCTCAAGCTGCAGCTTGAGGCCTTCTTTTCTTGTATAATTCTAAGACTTGCACAACCCCGATTTGGAGCAACATATCATCAGCAGGAGGTCGCAATGGAAGCTCTTGTAGACTTCTGTCGACAGAAGAATTTTATGGTGGAGATGTATGCCAATCTTGACTGCGACATAACCTGCAGGAATGTGTTTGAGGAGCTTGCAAATCTTCTATCAAAGAGTGCATTTCCTATTAACTGCCCGTTGTCGTCTATGCACATTCTTGCTCTGGAAGGCTTGATTGCTGTGATTCAGGGAATGGCTGATCGGATTGGGAATGCAACCTCACGCCCTGAGCTCATGCCTGTGGAGCTTGATGAATACACTCCTTTCTGGACTGTTAAATGCGAGAACTTTTCAGATGCTCAGCACTGGGTGAAGTTTGTCCGTCAAAGGAAGTATGTCAAAAGGAGGCTAATGATTGGCGCTGATCACTTCAACAGGGACCCAAAGAAAGGTCTGGAGTTCCTTCAAGGCACTCATCTGTTGCCTGAGAAGCTTGATCCCCAGAGTGTAGCTTGCTTTTTCCGCTACACGGCCGGTCTGGATAAGAATCTTGTAGGAGACTTTCTAGGTAATCATGATGAGTTTTGTGTTCAGGTGCTTCATGAGTTTGCTCAGACCTTTGACTTTCAAGAGATGAACCTCGATACAGCTCTCAGGCTATTTTTGGAGACATTCCGGCTGCCTGGAGAATCTCAGAAAATACAGAGGGTTCTTGAGGCCTTCTCAGATAGATACTATGAGCAGTCCCCACAGACTTTCGCAAATAAAGACACTGCTTTACTGCTGGCTTACTCAATTATAATGCTGAACACTGATCAGCATAACATGCAGGTGAAGAAGAAGATGACTGAGGAGGACTTCATCAAGAACAACAGGAACATAAATGGAGGTAGTGACCTTCCACGTGATATGTTGTCTGAGCTATACCACTCAATCTGCCGAAATGAGATTAAGACCACACCTGAGCAGGGTATGGGATATTTTGAAATGTCTCCCAGCCGCTGGATAGATCTAATGCGGAAGTCAAAGTCAACATCCCCGTATATAGTTGGTGACTCTCAGCCTTTCCTCGACCATGATATGTTTGCTATCATGTCTGGCCCTACTATTGCTGCCATTGCAGTGGTGTTTGATCATTCGGAACATGAAGAAGTTCTTTTGACCTGTGTGGATGGCTTCTTGGGTGTCGCAAAGATCTCAGCATTTCATCATCTTGAAGACGTTTTGGATGATCTTGTTGTTTCTCTCTGCAAGTTCACCACTCTTTTGAATACCTCTTTGGTTGAGGAACCAGTTACTGCCTTTGGAGATGACCTGAAAGCTAGATTGGCCACTGAAACGTTGTTTACCATAGCTAACAGATATGGGGACTACATACGTACTGGCTGGAGGAATGTATTGGATTGCATCCTGAGACTGCATAAGCTGGGGCTTCTTCCTGCTCGTGTTGCTAGTGATGCAGCTGATGATTCGGAAGTTTCTGCTGAAACTGCCCAAGGAAAGCCTCTTCCTAGCTCAATTTCCACATCTCATGTTCCAGTGATGGGTACGCCTCGGAAATCCTCTGGACTTATGGGAAGATTTAGTCAGCTGCTCTCACTTGACAGTGAAGAACCGAGATCACAACCAACTGAGCAGCAACTTGCTGCCCACCAGAGGACTCTTCAGACAATTCAGAAATGCCGCATTGATAGTATATTTACAGAGAGCAAATTTTTGCAAGCTGACTCACTGTTGCAACTTGCCAGGGCACTGATTTGGGCTGCAGGTCGACCTCAAAAGGTTGCCAGCTTGCCTGATGATGAGGATACAGCGGTTTTCTGCTTGGAACTGCTGATTGCGATCACACTTAATAACCGAGATCGAATTGTGCTTCTCTGGCAAGGTGTATATGAGCATATTGTCAACATAGTTCAGTCCACAGTTATGCCATGCGCTCTTGTGGAGAAAGCTATTTTTGGACTTCTGCGGATATGCCAGAGGTTACTTCCATACAAAGAGAACCTTGCAGATGAGTTGCTGAGGTCGTTGCAGTTAGTTCTCAAGCTAGATGCACGTGTAGCAGATGCATACTGTGAGAACATTACCCAGGAGGTTGCACGCCTTGTAAAAGCAAATGCTGGACACATAAAATCACAGATGGGCTGGAGGACCGTAGTGTTGCTGCTCTCCAATACAGCTCGCCACCCTGATGCTTCGGAAGTAGGCTTTGAGGCTATCATGTTTATCATGTCAGAGGGTGCTCACCTTTCAATATCAAATTATGCCTTCTGCATTGAAGCGTCACGACAGTTTGCTGAGTCCAGGGTTGGTCTAATAGAAAGATCCATTCGTGCCCTGGATTTGATGGCTGATTCTGTCCATAGTCTTGCCCGGTGGTCACAAGAGATAAAAGGGACAGGTGAGGAAGCTGAGAAAGGGTTGGAAGCAATCAGGGAGATGTGGCTCAAACTGCTGCAAGCACTGAAAAAGTTGAGCTTGGATCAAAGAGAGGAGGTGCGAAATCACGCACTAACCTCACTCGAGCAATGCCTAACAGCAACAGAAGCGATACGCCTCCATTCTGCCGCATGGTCGCATGCTTTTGATCTTGTCATATTTCCCTTGCTGGATGACTTACTGGAGATTGGCCAAAATCACTCGCAGAAGGACTACAGGAACATAGAAGGATCCCTTGTGATCACCATGAAACTAGTAGCAAAGGTCTATCTGCAACTACTACCGGATCTCTTCGGGCTAAGCAGCTTTTGCAAATTGTGGCTGGGAGTCCTTAATCGGATGGAGAAGTACATCAAAATCAAGGTCCGGGGCAAGCGGAGTGACAAGCTTCAGGAACTGATCCCGGAGCTGCTTAAGAACATTCTAGTCGTGATGAAGAACAGGGGGATCCTTGCAAAGAGGAGCACGATTGGGGGTGACAGCTTGTGGGAGTTGACATGGCTTCACGCGAGCAACATCTCGATGAGTTTGCAGTCTGAAGTTTTCTCAAGTCAGGAGTATGAGCAGCAGAACAACGCCGGCAGCCCGAGAGGGCCCAACGGCGTTGAGGCAAAGGACTAGAAGTTCAGGTCTTGGCTGATAGTTCGGTGTGCCGTGGCGTGTGTAAGTTTATTTGTGCTACTAGGTTACTACTGCTTGTATTTTCTAATCCATAGAAACGTAAGGTTTTGATATTGTAATCGCATCTGGCTTCCATTGTAAAATTTGTAGTATGTGTTTATTCTGGCGAGCTCAAAGACCTGCTTACACTTCACAGTCCTTGCTCGGAGTTGCTGTTGTTCTGTAAAATCGTGACAGAAATGTGACCAAATTGACTTATTCTCACTGCTAAATTGACTAGTCATTTTTCTGATTCTAATACGTATCCGCAATAATTTAAGTAGAATGCTGTTATTTCGCAAGAGAATGGTTCATTTCGAGAGAATCGTTTTATAGAAGATCTAACTTAGTATGCTGGTTTATTTATGTTTATCTCTTTTTCAGATTTAACTTGGTTATCATTATTTTTTTATCATAAATTGAAGTCGAAAAATAACAAAACGGGATGAAAGGAATAATTTACAATCACATAACCAACCTCCTCTCTTTTATTGACTAGTATACTTAAATACAATGAACATACAACCAGGCACCAGTGCAAACACTTGCAACAGCAATTCTCGAGAGGATTCAAATCCCTGTTCAGTTTCCTCAATAATCACAACAATCCCAGAAAGTACCTGCCAGCAGCAAGGACTTCAGGGGTGAGTTGTGCCTCCCTGCATATGGTCACTGACCGGTGAGGGATTCACCACAGGAATGTCCAAGCCGCCGCCTTCTGCTTCCGTGGAGACCTCCCGCACATCGGCGATCAAAGCTTCAGACTGCTGGAAGCCACCCCACTCAGCATCGCCAATCGGACGAATGCCCACCCCATCCACGGCCAGCTGGACTTCAGTGCTATTGCTGGAGACCAGGACTGATCTAGAGTCACTTACACAGGCTTCGTCGACATCATCATCTGACGCATCGACATGCGTTGTCAGGGGAGGGGAGTTGTCGGCACCAGAGCATGATTCAGATCTCTCTTCACATACTTGCTTTGTGCTGCTTTGCTCTCTGCATTAGTACAGTTTGTGTTTTAGTCGTTACCAAAGCCTTGATGTAGAACTCCTGCGGGTACATCTATATTCTATGCAAATGCAACTTCTAACTTTATCTATGTAACAGGCATGAAAAGACAAGAACCTCTGGATTTGCGATTGGAGAACACCGACAAGGGCTAGAAGCTCCTCTTTTTCTTTCTCAACAGCTTGTAACTTTTCAGAAGCTTCCTTTATCCGAGCTGCAGCATCTGCTTCGGATACCCTTACCATCTCCTCTGCTCGGGCAATATTTGCTACCGCTTGCTCTCTAGCTTTTCCTAGTTCAGTGCGCAGCCTCCTGAAGTGCAGTGTCTCTTTCCTTCACCAATTGGTCCTTCTCTTTGCTCAGGCTAATTACCTTTTCTTCAGATTGTCTTAGCTACAATATTCATAAACTATAGTTAGCATCAGAACTCGGAACACTAGAAAATCCATTTTTTTTAGAAAATACCTTAAGCATGGATTGTTCCATTTGTCTTTCCATTGCTTGTTTTAGGCGCTCAATCTCCGAACACAGAAGCCGTCTCTGTTCATCCATTGCAGCAGCTTCTGCAGCCTCTGCAGTCTCTGTCAGTTTGTCTGCTATTTCCTTAATTGTAGCATCCCGAGCACAAATATCCTTAGCCAAATGCTGCAACCCCTCATCTTTCACTTGGAGAGTCTCCTGAGGAACATTAACACAGTACACAAAAAAATTGATCAAATCAATGCTCACAAATAAAATCAAGGATACCCAATCATGCACCTATCAACACATCCATGGAAATTATCGCACAAAGATGTAACCATTTGAAAAGTTCAGCAATGGAAATCAAGATTCTAGAGAGTATACTAATCAGCATAAATTTGGAAGGATGCAATGCCATACCAGATATCACAATCGTTTACAGCCTACCAAAAAAAGCCAACTCTCAACTGCATATAAATCTGGCCTAAGACAGCGCCTAGCTAACATTATATCAACAGTACCAAAATATTGACTGCAATGATGCATATGTAGTTTATGGTGACAATATATGCAAAAACCATCTAGGAAGATTACTGGGTCTGCGGATTGCAGCGACCCATATGAAATTTGTGCAATTGTGAATAGTAGAGTGCAGTTTGGTCCATAAGTAGGGACTACGCATTCAAAATACCATTTAAATTGATAAAAGAGCTTATCATAATAAAATATAAGAATAGTATTGAAGTAATGATTATCAAGAAGTAACTCATGACAGCTCACATGCAGGAAAATTTGCTTATGGTCAGACTTCAGAGCAACACCACTTACTAACAATATGAAACAAGAATCCAGAGGAGAGATTTATTTATATTCACTGAGAGATGAATGCATACCTTCATGATGGTTAGATCATCAAGTTGGCCCTCATTCGAGTTATTTGTCCCCAACCCAAGAGCTGCCCTCATTGAAACCTTCATTGCTGCTTCTATCTCCTTGGTGGCCTCCAAAGCAGTCGCATTAGCATTTGCAACTGCAGTAGCAACTGCACCTAATGTAGCAGGAGATCCATTCCCAGCCAAAGAATTCACTGCCTCTTTATGAGCTCGTAGTACTAATGGAGCTGCACTGTTTATTAAGGATAACATCAACCCCGAATAGTCAGGATGCAGCACCAGGAATAAGAACTCCAATATTACAGTTCATGTAAAGGAGATTATATCATAGCACCAGAAGTCCAGAACACACCAAACTAGTTGGATCCAGGAGTCCTAAAGTTGAAAACAGTTCATAACATATAATTCTTTGTTCCATACGAAAACGTTCTCTTGTTGTTAATTTATTAAAGGAGATTATATCATAGCACCAAAAGGGGCATAGCTAGTGCAAATATACAAACTCTCAGCATGAGCCATCTGATCAATCTAGGAATGCACCACATCATTCAGATCTTTATCATGGGAATGCTAGTTTGAAGTTTCCATTGGGAGTTGAGACAGTGGTACTGCTAGCATCCCATGATCAAATGGGTGATTATCCTCCCTCACATTGATTGGACAGCTCATGTTGGAGTTTGTGTTTTCATTAGATATTCCCCTATTAATATAAAAATAATACAGAACCATAGAAAAGAAAATTGTAATCGCCTGTACAGCCAGTCAACAGTAAAGCGGCATAGAGAATATAATAATATTTGACAAGTCATGGATCAGAAAGCTTACTGCAATGTAGATACTCAAGCTTTTGCCGCACCAGGAGTTTCAGCACAAAGAAAGTAATCCTTTTTCTGAGGAGTTCCAATGTCTAACTAGAGTAAAGGAATACTAAATCCTAAAGGCATATACACTTCTTAAGAAAATATTAAAGCTCTTTTAGAATCATCATAAGTATATAGGATACAGAAACAACAGCCGTCATACTTTGGGCTTTGGCATCCCTCTGTAACAATTTGAGAGGTAGTTATATAAACCTTCATACTTAGAAACATCACACGAAAAAAATATATGTTCAGGAGGTAATCTTACTGAAAATTTACAGGAGACAAAGTAATGGTGCTTGAAGCATCAAATAGAATGGTTCCCTTATTGGCAGTTTCATTCCTCCGAATTCTGCAACAACAAAAAATCACTGAATACTGAGATAACAGTAGGAAATTTACTTGGTATTCTCAGTTACAGAACATTCAAGGTTTCATACTTGTATTCCATCACGGCCGGTGGGGGCGGCGTTCAGATCGACGGGAATTTCGCTGCCGGGACCGGGGCTACCGGCGAGCTGTTGGCCATGTAGCGTGGGCCCGCTGCTTGCCTTTGTTGTGGGGCCACGGTACCATTGCCTGTCCCACCGGATGTATGTATGCAACTTCAACTACTTAATTGGCAGCAAATGTGTGAAACCTGGATTTTTAAGGGGACATGTGTAGGAGGAGCCGTCGGCCGTCGCTAGCTAGCCTCTCGATCGAGACCCTCTTCACGTACTACTGCCTAGATTAGATGTGTCTTCACCACATGCTCACCGACCGCACCCTCCTCGTTGCCGCCTCGATCACCACGTTATTACCGACCGTGGCCATCGTCACTATACCATTTCATATGTTTTCCAGGGGGAGGAAATCGAGATTAGATATGTACATTTGTTTGAGACACGAGAATTTTGCAGAAATTTTACCGAAATCTCGAGAAACAGAGCAGTTTCCTTCGGATTTCCTACGCGACTCTTGTTAACACATAGGGCTTGTTCTTTTTTTTTGCTGCGGCTTATGACTTTTGGTTGAAATTTTTGAATTTTGACTGTTTACGGTAGAGATTACGAAGAGATCGATACTCACTTGCGATTTTGCCTGATACAGATGTTGGGCTTTTAACGTGTACTATGTTTACCTTGTAGACTCCGTCTTAAAAATACTCCGTTTAAAAATTAGGTACTGTAGCGGCTACCAAAAGCCGGGCGGCTTGTGCCCTGCCAAACACCCCCATAAATCACCCGTATGTATGATCTCTTCTTCTCGATCAAACCCAGCTTGAGCCGAGTGGACACTAGCTAGCTAGAGGGCGTCGCTATATATTACCACTATCTTAAATTCTTAATTGGTGGCCTCGTCGACCACCGTACCGCGCCGATGGAGAATGATCTAGCCAATTGCCGGGCACTGACCACCGCCATCGATCGCTGCCGGGAGGGTGCCGCCACCGACAGTGAATGTCGTCGCCGACGATCGATCAAGGGGCATGATCAATTAATAATGCCACTGCCAATGCCAATGCCGTCGTACGCGCCATTGCATTACTTATCGGATCTTTACCATATCAATTGTAGCCGGTCGTCTCTCAGACCCGATTAATACATGGATCGTATAGATTATCGCGCGGTGCAAATTTGGTTTGATTAATACCTGGATCGCATCTTAACACATTCATCTTACGGGAAGTAACATCAGCTAAACATGAAAGTTTAAAGGAATGTGATTGTTGTGACTGATTCAGTTTCGCATTGGCCTTTAGTTGCAGTTTTCAGCTTCACATTTCCAAATTGAACTTTTTTCTCTAGCAAAGTGGTCAAGCTTTTAAAGTTTACGACATAGTAATTAAACACTAATTAAACTGAATTTGCGTGGAATAATTAAGTAGTTCCTAAATCCCTAGCAGTAGCATCCTTATATGTCATATACACAATAAGTTCGTTTAAATATATCCTGAACTCGAGCATCTATAGTGCTAGTACTTCCCGGGGGTGATGGCCGTCTGTCAGTAGATGCATATCTTTCTACTCATGATCACATGCACCTAGCTACACCTTCTTCCTTCCTCCAGCCTTTTCTGCCACCACCCTCCTCCATGTGATGCCTCTGAGCCCTGTCGTACATTTGTTCTCTCCCCGAGATCCATACATGTTTAGCCATCTACACGCATCCACCCACACATCACCAAAGATGACACTTATGTTGTTAACATGATACCACTCACTGCCTCACCAAATGACTGTTGCTTTGCCCTAGCTAGCTAGCTACTATCCAAAAAGTGATCTTTCTAAATCTAAAGTGCTGTTGTTAACTGAATATTTTTTTCTTTTAACAGAGGAACAAAACATTCACATGCAACCTAAGTAAGCCCCCTGTTTTCTTAACCTTAAACTCCTCACATGCATTAATTAGGGCCAGGGAACAAGATAGTCAAACCCTAACAGGCCCCTTACACACCAAGTCAAAAAAGCCCACAAAAAGCTGGGAGAGAGGTGATGAAAAGGCTTGCATAAAGAGCCAAGCAATGCTCCCTTTTAGTACTTCCCTTCGTGCAGCCACCACCAATATATAGTGTGCCTTTTTTTTGCTATGTAATTTATGACTTTTGGTTTTAATATAAGAGTTTGTATGAATGAATCAAATACCAATAAAATATTTTAAAAAGTTATTTTGATAAACTACTTTAAAACGATAGTGAAAAAATCGTCTAATTTATTTATTCCGCGAAAATCATAAACCACACACTGGCCTTATATATCCCAACTACAAAAGCTAGCATCACCTAGCTAGCTAGCTGATACATAGCTCCTCTCTCTTGTACGTGAGTTGTGGTCGAGATCTCACCATGCGTCCATGCCATCACCATCAAATAATGCCTTCTGAGTGAGTAGTTCTCATCAACACCACTCACCACAAGCAGCTAGCTAGTCCACAGCCATGGAAACCAAGGGCGGCTCCGGTGTCCTGCTGGGCCAAGAGGAGGAGGAGGCCACGAACACCATGGCGGCGGCGCAGGCCGTGGTGGCTAGGGAGTACCGGAGGGGGAACTGGACGTTGCCGGAGACGATGCTGCTGATCGAGGCCAAGAAGAGGGTGCACGACGATCGGCACCAAGCGGACCAGGGCCTGGGGCGGTGGCGGTGGGTGGAGGACTACTGCTGGCGCGGCGGGTGCTGTCGGAGCCAGAACCAGTGCAACGACCGGTGGGACAACCTCATGAGGGACTACAAGAAGGTGCGCGCGTACGAGCACGCCGGCGAGCCAAGCTACTGGGTGATGGGGAGGGCGGAGAGGAAGGAGAGGGGCCTCCCCTCCAACCTCTTGCGCGAGATATACAAGGCCATGGGCGAGATCGTCGAGAGGAGGATAAGCTGCAGTGGCGCCGGCGGCGTGTTCTTGGGCGCGTCGTCTAGCCTAGTCGACGTCCCCATGCAGGCCTCCCCCCTCGCCCAAGTCCTGCCCCGACCTCTCGGTACGAACAACCCCCCCCCCCCCCCCAGTGATCTTGGCCGCCATTTCTTGTACTGATGCATGCGTATATGGTTGGTTTATTGGCAATCAAGACCAAGAGACGCACTGCAGCTCCGAGTCGCCGGAGAGGAAGAGGCGTAGACCCGGGGGCAGCACTCCAGCTCCATCAAAGAACGATGGCCATCAAGAAGTGCACCAAGTCGACGATCATGGCGGCGACGAGAGCACCGACGAGGACGACGGCGGCCTGAGCGGGGCGATCGGCCGGTGCGCGGCGATCCTGTCGGGGGCGCTGGAGAGCCGCGAGGCCGCGGAGGAGCGGCGGCACAGGGAGGTTATGGCCGTGGAGGGGCGCCGCAGCCGCGCGCGGCAGATGCGGCGGGGGGCCGGCGAGCAGTGCGTGGCCGGGCTGGGCGCCGCCGTGAGCCAGCTCGCCGACTCGATGCTCGCGCTCGCCGCCAAGGCCAAGCACAAGGGCCCCGCCGGGCCCAAGTGAGACAAAGCCCAGCGACGTCGTACCCAGACCAACCCAAGGAGGGATCTTTACACGCGCGACGGTGCCGCCCTGTGCATGCAGGCCGCAGCGTTCGTGCAGTGGTGGAGTGGGCGTCGTTCATCCTGCGCGCGTTGGATGCATCGCTGATCTTGTAGTAGCCAGCTCAAGATCAGTGCGTGCTACGACGACGGCGGCGAGCCCGAGACTTCTGGGCTTTGCATGTGACTAGCTCGATGCCTCGATGGGTTTCATGCTAATGGATTAATTCATTAGTTAACGGGTTTGCATTTACAAGTTGCCTGGCTTTTTTAACTCTAAAAGTTTTTCTTGGTCTTTAATTGCTAATTTACAGTGGTGTGGGTGTGTGAGTGCATGCATGAGGCTTTGACATGCATCTTCTGAAACAGTTTTGTTATTGCACAGGCGACTGAAATTGTTTTATCTTTCAGTCATCTGAAATTGCACCCTCAATCAACTGAAATTGCAGCCCCCTCCAAAAAAAACATCTGCAACTTCAGGTGATTCAGAGCTCAATCAACTAAAATTGCAGCCCCTCTAAAAAAACATGTGCAATTTCAGGTTATTCAAAGTGCAACTTTAGGTGGCTGAACGATAAAAAAATTTCAGTCGCCTGTGCAATAGTCTATCCCTTCTGAAAATGTAGACTGCACTCTGGATTGATGAAAAGATCATGTTTCTATTTAGTTAACATTTAACAATGGTAGCATTTCACCAAAACTGTTGCAAAAACCGTTTCGATGCGCAACTCACGATTAGATGACTAGACTGGCTTAGTAATCTTCTGGAAGGTTTTGAAACTTGCAAGAGCGACTGAGCAAGTATAATTGCAACCTAGTACCACAAACATATGTGTATCCCGACAAATTAAACGGCTAAAAACCAGTAACCACAAAGACATTTATTTTCTGTAGGATTAAACATACAAGCATGTTACTGCAGGTGTCCTGAACTAAAGCTGTAAAAGCATACAAAAATGCCGGTATTGTGTAGGATCAGGAAATGTTGCGTGGATAGAACTAGCTAGCACATATCGAAATGCGAATCCTATCATGAAATACTGTCGGAAAGCTCTAAGTAAAGATTACATATGCCTGACCACCATATCTCGGACAAGCCGCTCTCATGCATGTAAGATCTGTCGCATACCGTTAATTCGCTCATGCATGTAGGGAAAAACAGTTGATAAAGGCATCGATGATGGATTGATGTAGACTTAGCTTACTACAAATAAAAGATGATGATTATTGTGTTGTTAATTAGGCTCTGGGTTTTGGTAATCGGTTCTATCAGGTACCCCGGTTCGCTACTATAAAAAAAGAAGGTTATACTAGACGTCTCATTACAAACGGTTTTCTTAACAATCTGTTATAATTATCACACACGGTTTTACAAGCGTGACCTGTGTATCATCTGTGATACCCTACTATCACATACTGTTCTTATTAATAACCGTCTATGATATTTCACATACGGTTATTAATACGAACCATCTGTGATAATTGTAGACATCACAGACGGTTTTTAATTAGAACCGTATGTGATAATTCACAAACAGTCATTAATATAAACCGTCTGTGATAGTTGTGTATCACAGACCGCTTGTAGTTGGAACCGTTTGTGATATGCTTCCTCTCCCCGATGCGTGCCTTTGATCGTTTCGGCTCCCAGATGCGTCTCTTCGTCTCACGAGACAGATGTATTTCTTGTTGTATAAAAATGATCGTCCACCACTAAAGATTAATCCTGTACACAGAAAAAGGTGCGTCAGTTTGCACCGTAATAATCGTGTCTCAGTTCTAGTGTTTCAGCTCAGTTATTAGCTCCACCTTATCATTCCCATCTCCGATAAGCTATCCACGACCGTGTTTGTGTGCGTCAGTCCACCACCAAAGCGTGCATTTGAGAGAGGCTGGGTCAACACCTGGTGTGCAGTCATAAACAAATTGCAACTACTGAGATCGGAGTTTCGAGTGGTCAAAACACACCCCACATTTGGTATCAAAGTCTAGGTGATTATTTGGACGTAGATCGAGAAGAAAAGCAGGGCTTCGGCTCTGTCTGTTCTCTCAGTCCTAGCTTGTCTGCAGTAGAGCCCGAGTTATCTTCTAGGCTAATCCCTATATTTAGGGATTAGAGCTTGTGGTCATGAACACCTTCCTTCATGTCGCGTTTGAGTTCACCGAAAAATGCCACCGGCAATGGGAACGTTCTAAAGATCAACGATGGGAGTGAGCCGAAGGCGTCGGCGCGCGAGGGCAGCATCTTCCTCTCGTATCCTATGCTCACGAGGAGCAGCTACATGAATTGGGCGGTGAAGATGAAGGTGTCCATACATGCTCAGGGCGTGTGGAACACAATCGTGGATGAGGTGGTGAACGAGAGGCAGCAGAGGCGCATCTCATCGTGTCGGAGGCCGACGACAAACCAGTGCCGATGTGAAGAAGATGCAACAAGATTAAGGGGGTAATTGTTGGGTTAATCTTGTTGCATGTGTGTTTTGCTCATGTGTATTTGAGTACTCTATGTGTGTGGTCGTTACAACCAGTTTGTGTGGATACTACTACCAATCTTTTTATTGTTGTTATGATCAGTACAAAAGCTACACCGAGTATTGTAACTCCGAGTACATCATGGTCGTAACGCCGTGGTCGATAGTCGTAGTCGATTGTCGATGGTTGTGGTCGATAATCGATAGTCATAGTCGATTGTCGATAGTCATAATCGAGAGTCGATGGTCGGTAGTCGACAGTGCATACTCGAAGGAGTATTGTGGGCGTCATACTTGGAGGAATATTGTGGACGTCATACTTGGAGGAGTATTGTGGACGTTATACTCAAAGGAGTACAGTGGACACCATACTCGTACGAGTACTGTAGCACTAGGAGGACTCGAAACCTATGTGTGGTCGTAGCGCCGTGGTTGTGGCGCCTGTATGTGGTCGTAGTGCTGTGGTCATGGCACTTGTGTACGTGGTCGTAGCGCATGTCTGTGTAGTTGTAGCGATCGTGGTCATAGTCGTAGAGGCCATGGTCATGGACGTAGAAAACCGGTCGTAGCTTCACTGAGTACCATAGACGTCATACTCAGAGGAGTACTGTAGACGTCATACTCGGTAGTAGCCACTGTAGCGATCATCAACACTGTTGCAGTAGTTGGCCATTGTGGTACTTAGGTATGGGCCGGTTAATGTAGCAGTTGTGTAGCCAGTCACTGTAGTAGTCATCAGCGCGAGTGGTCGTGGAATGACGTGGGTGTTCAGTCAGTTGGCGAACTGCTCGGTATAGGCAGCGTTGTGGTAGTCGTTGTCAGAGTCGTGTGGAGTGGGTGAGTGACCTGCTATGAGGTCCGGCTGTGTCTGTATATACCCTATAAGTCTTTTGAGAGAATGAGCCAGAGAATAACAGAGAAAACACATGAAAAGGTGTGTCAGTTTGCATCGCAATAATCGTGCCTCAGTTCTAGTGTTTCAGCTCAGTTATTAGCTTCACCTTATCGTTTCCATCTCCGACAAGCTATCCACGACCGTGTTTGTGTGCGTCGGTCCACCGCCAAAGCGTGCGTTTGAGAAAGGTTGGGCCAACACCTGGTGTGCAATCGTAAACAAGTTACGACTACTGAGAACAGAGTTTTGAGTAGTCGAAACACACCCCACATTTATCCTACACATGTTACGATCTAATCAGAGGCTGTTGAGCTTCTGGAACACGGGCATGCGCTGTCTCGTGTACGCATGTAGTCCTCCTATAGATAATACTGTTCAAATAAATAATACCCCTAAGATAATGAGACAAGTCGAAATCGAGGCTAAACCGGTGAGCTGCACACAACAGTCTCATCAGCCGAGCAAAGCTCCGCTCTCAGCTGTGAGCTGTTGTTCAGTGTTCTTGATATGCAAGAGGACAGAGTACTTGGGGCTTGGCATGGACCAAGGGCAGGGCAGGGCAGCAGCTAAGCTAGGTAGCCAGCCAGCCAAGGCTGGAGGGTGGTCAAGGGAATCTCCCTGTACACTGCAACTGCATTGCTGCATTTGTAGCTGCTGCTCTGCAATGGCAAATGGCACATCAAGCAAGCTCGTCAAGGCCCTACTATGCTCGCGTCCAAAACAGCGTCGTCGTCTCCTTCCTTCGCCAAGCTAGAGACTAAAAAATTTTGCGACGAGTTCTTTTCTTGGCGTCCGGGGCAGTTTGATTGATGCTCACCGCGCGGTGGTGTGACGTGTGCGTACGACAAGGCCGTGACAGCGGCAGGAATCTCTCTGGGTTTTGTTCCTGTTACATTACTCTGTAGCCGGGCATCATATCTTACAATCGAGTGGACAAGTAGGGGGTGTTTGGTTGCCAGCCACACTTTGCCATAGGTTACCGCGCCTAAGGTTAGGCAAGTTTGACCAACTTGGAAGCTGTTTGGTTGCAGCCACAGTTGTGGCAAGATTCCCTTCCAGCAAACTAGGTCCCACGCGTCAGTGACTCAAAAAAGTGTGGCAAGATTCCCTTAGACTTGCTAAGGTGTGGCAAAGAATTTGAGCACCTCAACTTAGGCAAGTGTGGCAATTTTTGTTGGCAAATGATGACAAAGTGTGGCTAGCAACCAAACAGCCCCGTAATCTTTCAGGTAAATTCTCACAGCACTAATTGGTTTGTACGAACTTTAAAATCTTTATATTAGATTTGTAAACTTATATAGTTGTGGCACCAAAACACAAGGGGTATACGTTGACCAGACCATCATCTATGAGGGTAAAAATGACACAAAGATTTATATATGTTTAGGGTCCAGAGAACCGCTCTACTTCTATCGGTGAGCCAATGGGAGTTATCTCTAGGGAGAGAATCCTGAATATACTTTTTATTGCTCAAGAGAAATCCAGAGAGCTCCCTCATAAATAAGGGATACATAAGGTATTCATAAGCTCTTGGATCTATTCAAATGATGAAAATACTTCTCAGTGATATAGCTATTCTAAAAGTACTTTAAATCATTATATTTTTCATGATTTGTATTAATATATAAATTAAGAAAAAGTAATGGTTAAATGTGTACTGTCACTTGACGTAGGGTTTGTCATCTGGGAGTGATATTAATAAATGTGTTGTAGAAAGTAATTTCATATCATTATATTTTTCATAATTGGGACTAATATATAAATTAAAAAAGTAAAGGTTAAATATGTAACGTGTGGATGTCTAAAATAACAAGTGAAAGAGACTGCTACAAGTCTTCGATTACGAATTAGAAAATGTTATAGGGTCCAATACTAAGTGCTAACCACACTAATTCCTGGAGGACCTGGTTGCGGTCGCTATGCACCGTGTGTTCCTCCAGAATCTAGTTAGATGCTATAATCTTTATATTCTAATATATCGAGATCATGTTGTCGTCGCTCTAAAATTATCTCTAACTAATAACTCTCTTTATTATTTTTTTACTTGTCATTTTATTGACAAGATCTTTAATATACGTATTTATCACTATATTTTCTAATTATATATTAATAAATTTAATAAAATATGATGATATTAGAAGTTGATATAGAAGTATTTTTTTTACGATCAATCTACTAATATTATTTTTAGGGAATTTCTAAACAACACTTGAGTGTTTTTTACTAGGAGTACTCATTTTTTTTCCATGTATGCAATTTTTTTTATCTATATTTGCAACATTTTTCGCCCACGCATGCAATATTTATATACATAGGAAAAATATTACATACAGGGAAAAATGTTGTATACATGAGTGAAAAATTTTGCATACATAAGAAAAAATATGAGTGTTCCGAACTACAAAAAACACTCGAATCCCCTAGACAACACCTTATTTTTTATGTGACAAAATTGAATAGTTTATTGTACATTAATGCTCAAAGTTTTAAAATTTTCACATTCTAAAGCGAACCTGTTTTAAGAACGAGGGAGTATTACGTTACAAAAATATAAAGTGTTGAAAAGCTAATGCGATGCGGGCTTGCTAATGAAAGAAAAAGTGTGTTAGAGCTAATGGCTAAAACCCACCCCAAAAGAGCAGAGACCGAGTTCTGAAAGAGTTTTGGGGAAAAAAGTGTGTTAGGTCCTATTCTTTTGATTTAGGGCTTTTAGGGGATTGTAGAAGCTCTTAGGTCCTATTTTTAACTTTTTTTTTACAGTAATTAACTTTTAGGAATATTTTTTTCAAGATAGGGTCTACTAGTTGGTTATAGTACATATTTTACTGACTTCATTTATATCGGCAAAAACCGCACGTGAGTTTCTGTTACTCTCTCTCGTACAAACAACCTAAAAGCCAAAAGCCGAGCCAAAAGCCACAGCAAAAAAGAACGAAAAATTTAACTATTTGCCACCCTTATGACTCGAGTGGCAACAGATTTGCCACCCGGGCCCATTGTCAGTGACTCAGGTGACCCCACATGTAAGTGACAGAGTGAATTGGTCAATCTTAAGAGTGGCAAAAAATTGAATCTCCCAAAAAGAACAGGCCCTTAATTTGGCTGCGGTTTATGACTTTTGGCTGAAATTTTTGAATTTTTGTTGTTTACGGTACAGATTACGGAGAGATCGATACTCACTTGCGATTTTGGCTAGTACAGATGTTGGGCTTTTAACATGTACTACGTTTAACTTGTGGACTCTGTCTTAAGAAAATACTCCGTTTAAAAGTTAGGTACTGTAGCGGCTGCGAAAAGCCAACCAGCTTGTGGCCAGCCGAACAGGCCTAGGAGTGTAGACTGGTACAAAAGTAAGCTCTGTGCAATTGTGTGACACTGCAAGGGTTAGAGTGAAAAAAGGTTTTGCGTAAGCAAAAAATAAAAGGAGAAGCAAACAACTATACAATTCCCCAATTCGCTGCCTTGCGTGCGATTTGATCTTGTCAAGGGTCCGCGGAAAAATTTCCCAATCCGACGGCGAATCCGATGGCGGCCAACGCCGGCAGCAAGATCCGTAACGCCAAACTGGTGCGAATTCCAATCTCGAGTATTCAACTTCAGTTCTTGATTTCGCCGCAGATCGAATCGCGAGGGCTGGATCTTGATCGGCAGTATTTGCCTAATTTCGGTGTTACCTCGTGTGATTGGTCCAGATCATAAATTTCGGTTGCCTCTTCAGGATGGTTGAACGAACTATGACTTGACGAATCGATGGGTCTCTGCTGTTTTGACTGCTAATGATATGTTTAAAGATTACATATTTGTCGAGGAATTCTCCATTAGATGTTTCTGATTAAGTAGCTAAACTTCTTGTTAAATTATTTGTTTGCTTAGGACGCAGTGCTTGTGTTTTTAATACTAACTCATGTCTTAGATGGTGCAAAATGTATGTCAACATATGGTGATTAATTTTCGTCGCCTTTGATGTTTCACAAGAACGTGTATATTAATGATGATTTGAGCTCATAAATGGTCCCCAGTCGATGTCTGAATTCCATTTTGTGCCGGACAATTTTTACGATTGTTCACTAATTTATGTTGTGAGAAGTTTGAAATTCAGTATGAAATATATCGATTTTGCGTTGTTAGAATCTTATGGACTATGAAATTCTGACATTTTCGTGTGCTTTGATTGTCAGGTTCTTCTTGGTGATGTTGGTGCTGGCAAATCTAGCTTGGTTCTTCGGTTTGTAAAAGGACAATTTGTTGAATTCCAGGCAAGTCTTTGATACAGTCCGTTGGTTGAGATAACATATCAGTAGGTTTTTGTGCTGAAAAAAAATATTATATTGGTCTATCTGGCATTCTGGCTGCAGGAATCAACGATTGGAGCGGCTTTCTTCTCGCAGACCTTGGCGGTTAATGACGAAACTGTGAAGTTTGAAATCTGGGATACTGCCGGGCAGGAGAGGTACCATAGCTTGGCTCCCATGTATTATAGGGGTGCCGCTGCTGCCATAGTTGTCTATGACATCACAAATCCGGTTAGTAGAACAGAACTGGTTTACTTGTGCTAGTGATAAAATAATAGGTCTTCATGATAATTTTCCCAAGTTCCTGATTTACTTGATAGCTGCTTCAGTGAAAGAGAAATGGTTGACTCCTTATGGTAGTTTGTTCCTCAGTTCCTGAGATTAGCATGGATGACACAATAAATGCACTTAACAAAATTTGATGATGGTTGCATCCATGGTATATTTGCCCAGCGGTAATTGGGTATTGATGAGGATATGGCACCAATATCTAGATAGCGTCCTTGCATTCTGGGAGAAGTTTTGAGCTTTTAATATAGTGGGAGTACTGCTGGAGTCTGTAGGTGGTACCAGTGGATCTACATGGGGTGCCTTGGATGCTTTATACTTTTATGTGTTGTAGATGAGTTGCATAATCCATAGTTGAAAGACGTCTATAATGCTTATTTGAACATTGATATATGATGTTTCTCTAAATGGTTCTGCGCTATGGAAGTATGGATGCATGTTTGTATGTAACTTGTCTGCTTTGTTACCGTTTTCTGGCTCTCTTTTTTTTTAAAAAAAAACATGAGATCTGTATTGGAATATATTATTTTCTAGCCATATTCCAACCACATACTTACTTATCCATGTTTGCTGCATTGGTGCTTCCCGCCTTTGCATATGTCATATTGTCATTCTATGGTTGAAATAGGGCTAACTTCAGAAGCAGTATAGCTATCATTCTAATTTTCGCCAACTTGTTGACTGTTTTATTTCTTGGCCTCATCTTAAGTGCAGTTACACATAGAGGGACGCTCCAATTAATATTTTTTCCTGTGCTTCTACTTGTAGGCCTCCTTTACTCGTGCTAAGAAATGGGTTCAAGAACTTCAAGCTCAAGGTACTTCACTTTACTATTCGAGGATATGCTATATATGTTTGAGGTTTTATCATATTCATTTAGGGTTATGGACCTAGTTTTTTTTAGAAAAGGAACCCGTTGGCCTTCTATGACCAACCAGCTCCTTGAATAGTTGTTTTGTACGAAATCCATCATGTAATGGCTCTGGGTTTCTGTATTTGATGATGGTATTATTGTGCAGTATTTTTATCACTTTAGGCTTACATTTTTCACATGGTTATTCAGTTAACTCGTGCCGTGTTTAATTCTCCATATATGTTTTTTGTTATTTCATATTTCCACAGTATCTACTAAATCATTGAGAAGTATTAGTTCCTCTCCTTTTTTGTATGACGTTGTAAATTTCCATTTTTACCCATATTTGACTCCCCATACCCATTTCATGTTTGCATTTTTGAATCTGGTCAACAGTAATGTGAATAGTTAACAAAATCAAGCCATATGAAGGCTATGTAGCTTGTTGATATAGTCGCAATTAATTTCTCCTTCGGTTTGATGTAGGAAACCCCAATTCAGTAGTGGCTCTTGCTGGCAACAAGGCCGATTTGCTAGAGATGAGGCAGGTGTCAATAGAGGTATGTAATCCCTGTTCTTCCTGATGGCTCTCCACCGTCCAACTTTGGTACTGAATGAATGCGCTACTATATCTTTTTTTCACTGTGCTACTTCACCATGGTGTAATTAGTTTCCTTTCAAAACTGATATGGTGTAGCCAACTAGTCATTCAAGTTTTTCTGCCTTTTTCAATCTATAATATGCACTATCAGCATTGCACCATATCATTGTTGTTGGCTTGTTGCTGATTATTTGGGGTACAACATTGACTCATTGAGTATACAGCTAATCCCTTCGGGGGTGGATTGAGTGCTCCCTGCATAAAATGATCAAATCCATATGTTTAATTTGTAAGTTTCACAATGAACCTTGCAAAATGGATAAAAAGAACTTCTAGATGATATCGCAATACTTTTTGTGTTGAAGACTTCCTACTGCGGCATATCCTCACGCACATGCCCGCTCTCTTTGTTGAAGTTAGTATACCATCAATTAGTCCTTTATGATATACCGTTGCTTTAGTTATAACAGGGATATTGTTATATCAATCTCAAGTGAAGGTTTTATGTTTGCTGCAGCATATGAATATAGGATAAGAAATTGTGTAGACAGCACGTCCATGCTGTCTATTTTTGTGTAGCTTTGCAAAAAAAGCATGGTTGTAACTTCCCTACTAATTTTTTAGTGCTATGATGAAAGCAGGGAATAGGAAGTTGTGACATGAGAATGCACTGCTTCATGTTGCTTGTAGCATCTGTTTGCTTGTTGTGGTTGTTTCTATCAGTTGAAAGATTTTGTTATATTTGTATGTCTGACATGATCTTTTTCTGCAGGAAGCAAAGATGTATGCTCAGGAGAATGGCCTCTTCTTCATGGAAACATCTGCTAAAACTGCGATCAACGTGAATGACATATTTTATGAGATTGGTGAGTTCAGTTTCATAGTATTTTAGTTGTCTGGATGGTCGATGGACCGAAAATCTGTTTACAGCTTTTATGGGTGGCTTAGCTGTAGTACAATCCAACGTTCCATTGCTCTGTGTTTTCCCCTTACAAACATTTAATAATTTCTTTATTGTTTGCAAGCTATGAGATCAGACGCTAAAGTTTGGCATTTATTATTTATTCCCATTGCAGCAAAGAAATTGCTTCAAGTTCAGCCGGCTCAGAACCCCCAGGCAGGGATGGTTCTCACCCAGCGACCAAATGAGAGACTGGTCAGCGCTTCTTCATGCTGCTCTTGAAGGCGTAGTTTCAACCTCATACATTGTCATTGTGAAATCTAATAGAGGAATTTCGACAAACTGTCCCGAAAGTCTCTCGTGTGGCTGTCTCCTGCCTGATATACTCGAGTTCTCCCTCCCTTTTTTTTCTTTTCAAGTGTTTGTCATGTAAATGTCAATACTAGAATGCCACTTCAGAGACTTGGAAGTGTTACCACTGTGTTGGTTATGCCTATCATTTGATGGTGCCCCCCGTTGAGTAATCAGATTTGCATGCCATGAAGTATGTTACCTATGGTTACTGAACAGAAGCTATAGCTGGTGTAGTGGTGTGCACTGTCCTGAGCTATGTAAAGTTGGTTGCTGTTGCCTCGCTATACTCAGCTGCTGCTTTCCGCTGCTGCAGCACCTTGGAAAATAAATAGGTATTTGCTAGCGTCCGGACATCCAATTTGGGCGATAGCTCTGTACGCTCGGCCGAAACATTTCTAATTTATGTATGCAACATTTTTTAATCATGTATGGAACAAAAAAAGAACGACGGAAGATTCATCATTCGTAGATAGTGTGTGTAACAAATTTAGCCACTGTATACAACAAAATGTTTTTATAAAAAATCTTGATGTTGTATGGTTGTTACTGATTGTTGCACGGATGACAACGAAATGTTGTATAAACAAACACCTACCTCTGAAGAGGAAGTCGATGGTAACGGCTGGATCTGGCGGCGTTGTGCCTGAAAAAGGAAGTCAACGGCAGTGGTCGGATTTGACGGTGCTGTGCCTGAAAATAGTCGAAGAGGAAGTCGACGACGGCGCCGCGCCCGAGAACAGCTGAAGAGTAAGTTGATGGCGGCGGCTGGATTCGGTAGCACTGGCGCCAGGGATAAGGTGGCTAGACTCCGCGCCCGAGAACGGTTGAAGAGTAAGTTGATGGCGGCGGCTGGATTCGGTAGCACTGGCGCCAGGGATAAGGTGGCTAGACTCATGGTCATCGTGGTGACGTTCGTGCAAGAGAGAAAGAAAGTGAGAGGAGAGAATGAGGACAGTGAAAGAACGTTCGTGTGGGAGAGGAATAGCGTGAGAGAAGGCAGAGAATAAATGAGTGAGAGGAGAGGTGACGGGAAGCAGAGAATAAATAGAGTGAGAGGTGACGGGAAGTGGAGTGAAGCCATCCGATAAAAAATCTCGTTCCGTACATATGTTAAGTAGCAATCCCGAAATAAATTTGATCCTTTCAAAGTCAATATTATGCGCACGTTTTATTTCTATAGGACGTTTTGGCTGTTTCCAAACCTTAGCAACACTGCGGCATGCAGATAGGTTACATAACTTTGTGGGATCCAGACTGTTTTCGTTACTGTTATTTTGGGCTGTGTTTCTAGGATATTTAAGTACTCCATGAGATATATTTTTGAGTAAAAAAGTATTTTCTTTCAAATTTGGAGGAAAATCAAATTTAAAGAAAATTTAACCGGTTACCACGTAATCATCCTGGAAAAATTGCAAATACAATGATTGCAACTATTGTAGCATGAGCACAATGGTACAGGGTATCCCTTTCCCCCTTAGGGGGTATGGACTAAGAGAGCTAGCGACCAACAGAGAGAAGGCTAGTGAGTGAAATGAGTAGCTCTAGTCCTCTGATACCCCTCTCGGGGATTTATATATACACGCGAATAAGATAGGATGGGAAATCCGCATTCTACCTCTTAATAGTTATAAAAGGTAAGGGCATATTGGTACATTCTCTTACACTATTGGGCCTGTTGTAAGACCCAGACATTTGGGGCTAGACCACCACTACAACAATACTCCCTTGACAGCAAGTATGGAGGTCCTAAAGGGCGAGCTGACGTGGCCATTTGTCTCAGGTGGGAGTTCTTCTTGCAAACAGCATTGAGCAACAGTTCTACCCCTTAGCGAGAGCTACATCTGACCACGTCGTGGTCATGACTTCGTCGACGCCCGTCTGACCGTCGCGTTGGTTGTGACTTCATCGACGCCCTCATCCGACACCCTCGTGGTTGTGACCTTGTTGACGCCTGTCCAACCACCTTGTAGTCATGACCTCGTCGATGCTCATCCGATCGCCTCATGGTCGCGACTTTGTCGACTCTCAACCACCTCGTGGTCATGCCTTTGTCGACACTCATTTGACCACCTCATGGTCACGATTTCATCGATGCCCGTTCGAGTCGTGGGGGACGAAGCACACGCTTCAAGTCTTCGTCCCATCACCGACTTTGTCGACACTCATCCGAATGGTGGGGGACGGAGTGCGCACGCTTCAAGTCCTCATCCCACCACCGATTACGTCGATGCTCACGACCACATCAGAAGTGACGTAGTTTGCGAGGGAACTCCTTGGTGAGACAAATGGCCACGTCAGCTCGCCCCTCGAAATCTTCGCGTTTGCTGTCAATGAAGTACTGTTGTAGAGGTAGCCTAGCCCTGAACGATTGAACCTTACAACAAACCTAATAGTATAAAGGAATGTACCACGTACCCTCATCTTTTTTTAACTATTAAGGGGTAGGATGCGGATTTTTCATCCTATCCTATTCATGTGTATATATAAACCCCAATAGGGATACCAGAGGACCAGAGCCACTCATTTGACTCACTAGCCATCTCTCTGTGTCGGTCGCTAGCTCTCTTAGTCCATAACTTTACACATCAAGATCATCCGCAGCGCCACCGATACCCCAAGTCTTGTTGATGGTTCTGGGATCCGCGTAGTCTCATCGATCATGACCATTTATACAGTCCGTTGTTCGGCAATTGGGGAGTCAATTTATATAGTTGGCCATTCATGAATTCACTGGAGACGCCCCTAGTTCGGCATGCCTCATCAGGACGCCATGGATCCTTCCTTGCTAGAGTCAGCCAACGGTTGTACATCCGCTCACTCAACATACTTAACAGTTTCCGTACCCTCTCCGATCCGACACACGCTCTTTGAACCGGGTGATGAGAGATGGCAATGGGTACCCGATACCCGAATACCCGACGGGTTTTACCCGATAAAGAGACGGATATGGAAAATTTTATGTACCCATGGGTACGTTATTGGGCGAAATTCTCTACCCGCCGGGTAGGCGGGTGCGGGTGTGGGTATATACTACCCATACCCGCCTACCCGTGGGTAATGAATACCCGCATTAGACAACTAGACATCTCACTCAAATGTTAATTTTATTATCTACTTGTTGTCGATTGTTTATTTGTTTGTCATATGTTGATATGGTCATGTCAAGTATGTTTATGTGATGTACTAATTTTGATCATTAGACGCTTTTGTGCTTGGCATGTATGATTAATGAATGTCTAAATTGATGATATTCTTATGTGTTGAACCGGGTATGCTTATGGTACGGGTTACCCGTCGGTAGTAATACCCGCGTGGTGCAGGTATGGGTAAATTTTCTTACCCGCGTGCGGATACGGGTAACCCGACGGGTAAATTTACACCTAGCGGGTACGGGTATGGAATGGCAATACCCGATGGGTATTTACTCGTTGCCATCTCTACGGGTGATGTATCCCATAGAACATGTTTAACGCAAAACTTCTAGGTAGATGTAGCCGCAGCCGCAGTGAGCAGAGAGTAGTGGCTCGGACAAGTGAGCCATATTATTTCATACATGTACTGCAGAGTATTCCATGCACGCATGGTGGCTATGCGGCAGGAGATTAGCGCACATGCACTTGGCCGCATAGATTAGGAGAAAAATGGCTAAAATTGGAAGAGAACAGAGATGCTTTTTATTGCTTATGAACTGGCTACAAGGTTGCCTCCAACAAGACAGGAGACTAGCCCTAATTACACCAAATTGAATGAGATTGAATCTGTCTGGAATTAAGAGTGACTGATGGTGCCTTTGTCATCCATCCTTAAATACCAACGGAAAGATGCCAGTTATCCGCCGAGAAAAACATCTTATGGAAGCAATGCATTTGGTTGGGGATGGTTATTATTAAAGAGAGAATGTCGGTTGTGGTCAGCGGGAGATAAACATGGGTAACAACCGCATGCGTTGTTGTCAGAGACCAAGGGCCAAAGCATCGTGCTTTTGGAGTGAATAAGACACATGTTTCATCCATCATGCTGAAAGAATATCCTGTAATCGGGTTTAGGGGCCAATTCATAAACTTCTCGGAGCAGTCATCTGGCCGAACAATACACAAAGTATTTCTCCGACGAAGATACTCGAGAAACAACCTCTAGAGGTTTATGACCACGGGGTCTTCGATCACGGAGGTCACCAAGGTACTCCGTCGTCCTCATTCTTTCTCCCCTCTCTATGGCACTCAGGCCCCACCCTCATAGATGCCAGCTCGGATGCGACTTAGATGGGTCAAAACCAACGTGAAACGGGTCGACGGGCATCATTTACCTGGTATTTGACATTTAGGGATGTGTTCTAAACGGTACTGTACTTAGGAACGAAAATTAAAACAAAAAAGGAGTTGTAAGTACTACGGATGGACTTTTCCGAGATAAAATGATGAAGCATACGCACAAGCTTACTCGATCGTACAATTCTATTTTCAAAGATGAATTTATGCAAGCCAAACTACGCATGGCCTGTACATGAATGAACCAACAGTTTTGGAAGCTTACATGCTGATGCAAACAGGTTAGTACGGTTCGCGCGACGAACAAATATTCAACTAATTACAACTGGGCAGTCCATATATGTTGGGGGTGGAATTTTATTGAATACGAATCAATTAATGTCTTTACCGTATTCGTATTTTATAAATAAATATAAATACAAATTTGAATAATTTCAAATATAAATACGAATCAAATTTTGTAACAAATATAAATTTGAATAGAATATCTACTCAATTCGGTTAGATCTGGATTTCCTCGTAACTTATGTAGTATAAAGATATTAATGATATTTTATTGTCATACAGTTATGCTTAATCATTTTAATTTATTTACTTCACATAAAGAAATACGAATTAACTTTGGATTAAAAACTTGTTCAACTAATTAGTCATATTACAATAATATATATATATATATATATATATATATATATATATATATATATATATATATATATATATATATATATATATATATATAGGAAGCCTCTTTTCTACTCAGTGTAATTACACGCTATGCAGTATCTCACAACATAGGGAGTATCTCGCGTAATAGAGGGTATGTATGTGTAGTATACGAGTATTTAAGATCATCTAAGTGGTATGAACAATTTTTCAGAGGTAGTATATATATATATTTTTAGACATACTCCTTTTTATGTGTGTATATGAAGGTGTTTACAAAATATGCTAAAAACTATGATCTCCCTTGCAATTTTTTCATGTGGTTCACATTGAAGTATCTTATAATTAGTATACGAGTATACCTAAGGTGATAAAGAAGTATTTTAAGTTCATTTAGGTGGTATATTAGAGGTGGGTGTAATTACACAGGTGTAAAGATATTTTTCCTATATATATATATATATATATATATATATATATATATATATATATATATATATATATATATATATATATATATATATATATATATATATATATATATATATATATATATATATATATATATATATATATATATATATATATATATATATATATATATATATATATATATATATATATATATATATATATAGTAAAAATAATGAGTGCTCCTTGATGCCCGGGCACCATAGTCTAAAATAGGACAAATAATTCGGATAAAATAATATTTCAGATGATAAAAATCCATACCATATCCGTATCCATGTTTTTATGCGAATTCAAATACGAATAGGAGATATTATTAATCGGGTGAAAAATCTACACCATATTAGTATGCTAACGAATAGGTAACTGGATAATATAATATAGATAATCCATATTCATTTCCCACCCCTGTATACAGGGTAAGTAGTGGAGTAGTTTCACTTACTGGGAGAAAACAACAGTTTTTTTTCCTCTAGTTCCTTGTTTGGGGACCCTGTCTCCTGTAATTTCTTGGGATCGCTGTATTTATTGTTTGTTTTTTCTTAATACAAATGGCACGTGATGCTTTTGCGTGTTCTCTAAAAAAGAATTCCCTGGAGAGCATTGAAGCGTCCCGAATAAGTTTGGTTTCAGATTGCAATAATGGAAACTTCACAAACCCAAAGCAGTTCTACTGTTTTGCTAGCGCAGCAGAAATGGAGAGGTTCTAGCTCCAGAGGCCTCTACATAATTAGTCAAATGCAAGAATGTTATTGTAGAATGTCTTCCAATAAGTAACCATATAGTTTCACGAGTCTAGTAAAAAGAGCAATGCAGTTAAACCACCTTTCTACTAATACGCAAAATATTTCTTTCAACCACCTATTTTGCCAAATTCTTATATAATTAGACATAAACAGCTAGGAAGTTGTTGTATTTATCTTGTGTTCATCGATATTACTTTGTCTTATAATCGCACATTTTCTTTTATAAATGCATAAATAGATTACTGATCTTATTCTAAATTTGGTTCAATTAAAAGGGGAAAAAAGGAAATTATCTCCATTAACACTTACGTTCTTACTCCAATTTTCCATTTCCCAGCCAAAGACTAAGCCCAAGCAGCTAGGAACTAGTCACATCCCTCCTTTCCTCCCTCTCGAAAAAGAACTAAGCAGACGATTATTATACATAGACAGTGGAAGTTACTTCACACCAAAGTGCTATTCTACCAATACTGAACTGATGCACGAAAGCATGCAAGACGGCTCGAACTATTGTGAAACTGACCATCAGTAATCAAAAATTATCTACTGAAGCCGTATCATAGGTCCAAGCACAATAACTACAAGAAATGCCCGAGGTAAGCAAACTATAATAGACATGTTTGCTGGGCTATATAGTTTCACTGCATCACACATTGTCAACAGCCAAACCTTCCTTCCCCACCTTTCTGAAAATCATGCATGCCGAATAGATTGGACTTAACTACTGATATTACCGTGATAGCTTCGCTTTCCTATTGGCATGCCTACCCTTTCCATCATACCTTGGTGACGAAGATGAGGATTGTGAGGAAGCTATGGCTGCAACTGCCTTATCTTTGGTGAAGGCCTTCCGCACATCCTCTTTGAGTTCAGAAAAGCGCATCCTCTTGACTCGCTGGTCCTCGGGAGTGCCAGTTTCAAGGAAGAACAAATCAGCGGATTCTTCATTGAGAAACTTATCAAGAACATCTGAACAATGCGGGAAGTACCGTCGCCCTAGCTCAACTGGAACATAAAAGGCAGTTCATTTAATAACAATATAGAGCATCAAATACTCTGGCAGCTAATCTGTTTAATTTATCCATAAACCGTTTCGAAAATTGTATAATACACGTGTAATTTTGTTAAGAATGACCTGTCTTTGTCAAGGCATCAAGGCGTTCACGCAACCTCTTGTTCTGCATTGTGGGAGTCTCATTTAGGTCAACCTCCTTCAGTTTACTGAAATTAGCCGATGTGAGACCAGCAAACTCTTCAGTTGAGTCAGCTTGTGCTATGCGCATGACAAGCTTGGCTTCGGAAGGGAAGAATATTCTTGCAAAGGCAACTGCATAGACACGCAAAATTAGATTTCAGCAAAGATTTTCAGAATTGCATATTTGTTTCAAGCTGGACAAAGAAAGAAAACAGCAGTGCGATCCCACTGATAATGCTTGTAGCATTAGATTTCCTCCTTTTGTGCTACATATCATATGAATTTACTGGAGCACCTTGTTATCACAAAAATGAAATAAGAAAGAAATCATTTGATGACCTTTGATATATATAATATTTCAAGAATATAACCAATAGAATTTCTGCCAGCAGAGCTTATTGAGAATGTAACAACAAACTAAGCCTGTCAGAACTTACGCTTCTAAATTCAAGAGAAGGAAAAAAGTACCAACTTCTCAAAACCCTCTCTAGCATGTCATCAATAGTAAAGCATGAACTAGAATCATTAGGCACTAATATATACCTCATGAAGTTCTTGCAGACAAGGCTAACAGTAAATAATAAAGCAAGATAAATATATGCAAACCTCTATTTTCCAAGTTTATGAGCCTCATGTGAAAATTATCAATCAGCAAAGGTGTGGCAATCGACTCCTCTACAGAGAGCAGATCCTCCAAGAAGGGTTTCCTCTTAATCTCTTGTTGCAAGATGTCGATGCACAAGTAATCCTTGCTTTTCTCCTGACACTTTTCCAACTTTTTGTTGCAGTCTTTCTCTCTTGTTAATCTCTTGCAAATGGTAAGAGCATCACGGTTGTCTGGTGTCTTTTCCACTACGGAGGCTCCCTTCTCTATGAGTGAAAGAATGATTTGCGGTTCTCTCCTCATACAAGCCATATGCAGTGGTGTATATCCACTGTCATTCTTCAGATTCACATTGGCGGAGTTCAGTTTCAGCAATTCTGCTAACACTTTGGGCTCACAGTAGGCTGCAGAATAGTGTATGGCAAATGCATCATCCAAGGTGATTGCAGACTCTTTTAGGAGCATGTCAACAAGGTCAACATCATCAGAATCCAAGGCCTTGTGGATGTTCCTAACCCTCTTCTCATGCTCAGTGTCCAGAATGAAATCGTCTGATTCATCAGGCATTGGATACCGACGACTCTCCTTGACCTTGGCATAAGTTTCACCTGGAAGCTCCTTCTCGAGGTAACGGCTGTCAAGACTCGAGTTTGCAACCTTTTGAATACAGTGATTGAGCAGCTCCGGAAGCTGGCAGGTCGAAGCAACATGAATAATCGGCACTATATCCTCAACCAGAGCTATCCTAACAAAGTCAGACAGGCGACGCTGCAACATAAGAATCTCATGTTAGCACTGCGTTCTTCATATTTAGGTGTATAACTAAGCAACTCATTTCGACAGAAAGGATGAACTAATTGCAGTATTCCTAACTCAGTTCTAATATCATGGGACCAATGCACGCGATGTCACATACGTATTGCGCAATTTCTGAAACTGAAGTTGTCAATGGTGTAGTGGTGTATATGAGTGTATTATAGACAAGGTTTGCTACACCTTGCATTATCCTTGCTCATTACCTGGAAGAGCGAGACGAGCTCGGAGATCTGGAAGCCGAAGGCGGCGTACGTGGACTCGACGACGAAGTCTATCGCCGGTCGGCACGCCTCGTGCGGGCACCGGTCGTCCACGCAGACGGCCGCCTCCTGCGGCGGCGGCTTGAGGAGCCCGGTATACAGGTACCCAAGAACGGCCACGAGGGCGTCGCGGCCGATATGGCGCCCGCCGGGGACCAGCTCGGCGAGCTCCAGCCGCGGCTTCTCGCCGATGGCGGGGAGCGAGGAGAAATAGTCATAGAAGAAGTTGCTCCTGGCGGCGAGGATGCAGCGGTGGACGCCGACGACGTCGCCGCCTGCCGGGGCGAGGACGACCTCGGCGTCCGTGCAGTTGAGGAAGGCGGGGTCGAGGAGGCGCTCGAGGTTGGCGCTGAGGCGGCCGAGGCTGACGGCGTCGAGGTCGGCGGGCGCGGCCTGCGGCGGCGGCGGGGACGGGGGTGACGAGGAGGAGAAGCTAATTGTCGACGTCTCCATGGAGTGGGAGGTGGAGGACGACTAGAAGGTTCTAGAAGCTAACGTCTGGTTCATTAATGGTTCTTGGCAGGGTGTGAAAATCCGAGCTCAGGGAGACCCCAGAGATCGAGGCTTTCTCACATGCTCCAAGGATCGAAGCCTTTTTACACGAGATTTCTTTAGATGGTTTTGTGGAATCAAATGATTGCAAGATTGGAACTTTCTGAGGAATTCCAGTCTCAAAGGGGTAAATTCTCCAAGAAGAACAAGAAAAAAGCTCGTTTTTAGAGGATTCACGAAGGAAGAAAGAAAGGTTTAAGCCTACGAGCCCAATAAAGAACAACAAACCCTACCAACAAAAACTCAGGGAATGCTCGAATCAAGCTCCGAAAGGCTGAAATTTGGCAGATTTTCAGGGCAGGGCAAGAAAGCAAAGCAGAGGAACTAACCCAAAAGACCAAACTCAGGCAGGTTTGGGAGTAAAAGAACTACTGCCATTAGAATCTGCAAAGGAGGAAACGCTGCCACAGCCGCCGCCGCCTCCTCTTATCAGAGAAATTACGCGCTTTTTTTTCTTTCTTTCGTTTCTCCACTCTTGGCCGTTCCTCCGAGAAGAAAGAGACGAGAACGTGCGAGTTTAGTGGTGAGGTGAGGTAATGGCCGTGACGGGCCGGTCGACGTCACCCCCGTGACGTCGTCGGCGGAATAGTCGTCTGTAATGAATACTCCGGCGAAATTGCCGACCTAAAGCTGCGCGGAGCGGGGGCCCACGGGTCAGCGACGTGCGCCCGACATGGTGTGAGCGCATCTCGGTACGAGTGGTGGTGCGGTCCGATCGGCGAGGCGACAACCTTGGCTAGACCTGTGGGGAAATGAGCTGGGCATGGGAGTGGTAATTGCTGAGTGGAGACGCCGCCTAATTGCACACAGGTCCACATATGTGACGAAGGAATGTAAGAAGAATGTAGTTTGTTAAGGTGCCGCTGAAAAAAAGTGATTTATAGTTGAAATTTTAATGTAGCTGATTGAAATTACACTGTAAGTTATGGTGACTTATTTGAACTAACTAAATTTAAAAAAATAAAAAAAATAGAAAAAACATGTTAGCCCATCACGAACAATACAAACGAATACGTGAAAAAAAGAACATGCAAAAAAGCTCAAAAAAACAACCAAAGAGTCAGAATAAGATGAAATTTATGAATAATGAAAAATAAGCTAGAAGTCAGAAGCTCAAACTAAAATGAACAGGAAATTTGACCTTTTTTATATTTTGCTATATTTAGTGCAACGTAACATTATTTACTTTCTGAGGTATCGGGTGCCATAACTAGTTATGTCATGTTTTAGAGCTTAGGGCATCTCCAACGGTTCTAGCTAGCAACTAACTAGAAGACTTTCACATCATTTATATAGTACACATTAAAAACTAGCATTCTAAGGGCAGTCCCAATGAGTGGTTTCTATGGCATTAAATAAGGTGCCAAGTAGGCGAAATGCTGATGTGTCATTGGAGTTAAGGAGGAGAGATAAGGAAATGATTTCTTAGGGCATCTCCAATGGTTATAGCTAGCAACTAACTATAAGACTTCCACATCATCTATATAGTACACACTAAAGCTAGCATTCTAAAGAACTACCTATAAGGATAGCTATTTGATGCTTACATGCACACACAGAATTTATAGAGACTGCCTCGTTTGGCGTTATAGACTAGTGCTTAAGGAAGAGCTGGCTCGATTTTTTTTTTCATACTCTCTTTCCTCCACATAGAATATATGCTGATGTGTACATGCATATAGCTAGCTGACTCAGACCATTGGAGATGCCCACAAGAAACCATGTCTACACGGGAACCAAGATAGAAAGAGTTGTGATAGGTAGATAATAGGAGAGAGAAGATAGATGATTGGATGAAAATTTTATTTGTAGAAACTATCCATTGGGAGTATAGTTTTCATGAGTAATGTCTACATTAATTGGCAAGTATAGAAACTACCTCATAGTTTCTGCATTGGGGGTGCCCTAAAGAACTATCTATAAGGATAGCTATTTAATGCTTATATGCACACACAGAAAAGGACTATCATTTATAGAGGCTGTCTCGTTTTGCGTTATAGACTAGTGCTTAAGGAAGAGCTGACTCAGTTTTTTTTTTGCATACTCTCTTTCCTCCATATAGGATATATGCTGATGTGTACATACATATAGCTAGCTGACTCAGACCATTGGAGATGCCCTTAGTTATACGAACCAAGCGTTTAATGGGAGAAAAAAGAGAGTAGCAAATACTTTGTATACATGTGGCCAAATTAGCAATGGACATGTTAACCGTTAACGTGAAAGACATTAACAGCCATGTTAGGCACCTATATGGCTCAAAAGATTCATATTTGAGCATTTAGGCATTAACGCAAAAGGCTTTAACGATATTGTTAGGCATTATAGGATAAAAAGAATCATATTCAAGCATCATCAGTAGGGGTGCAATCGGATCGGATTCGAACGGATATTGCTTAAACCGTATCCTAACCCATATTTTTTCTCCGGATTCGGTAAGACCGGATACGAATACGAATTCGGAATATTCGGAGTTTCGAATATGGTATCATCGGGACGAATATATATCGGTTACGGATCGGAAGCGGATATCACGGACGTACAAAAAGGAACATTTTCAATAGTGTCTTCTCATTAATGGACAAAGAAGACAATGGAATAATTAAGTAATTGCCCTAGCAATACTAAATCCAAAATGTTAAGGAATTTCTTGCATATATCCAAATGCCTCTTCACATCTGCATCATATTTCCTTGTATATCAGATTTCCAATGGTATGACCAATGACCATCATTTGCTAGCAGAAAGTCTCTTATTAGTAAATATACGAATCACACTACAAATCACACTATAGAGTAATTGGCCAACAAATGCAAGCAATTCAGTGACCGCATACAATAATTAGCATAAAGTACAAGCAATATCTCGAACACTGTAACAATGTAGAGTAGATGCGCAATCATTCATCCCGTATGTTCAATCAATTTGTAATATCTGCATCGATGAGATGAACAACAATACTGTAGATGCAGAGAATAGAAGTCCCGCAGATATACAATTTTAAGCAGAGTTTCTCCATGACGCTAAATCGGCACTACGATTCCCGTGCGGCATTGATTTAGTATTTCGTTATTGCAATACGACTAAGCGCAAGGTTAGCGAGCTCACTATGCAGAGGAGAGGAGGAGTCTCCGCGAGAGATGTGGCGAGAGGAGGAGTCTCCGCAGAGATGTGGCCGTGCGACAGCTGCAGCAGCAGCTCCCGATGCTCTCGCTGTCCCACTGTCCCGCCACGAGTCCTTGCGATCGGCAGCAGCTGCAGCAGCTCTGCCCGGTGCTCGTTGTAGATCCACACGTGCACCGTCCGGTGGTAGTCGCCGTCCCTATGCACCTCCGACTGCAGAAAACAAGCAACAACGGAGGGAGGAGAGGTGAGATCGGTGGAGGAGCGATGCAGTGGCGGCTAGCCGGTGACCTGGCTAAGCGGCGGCGAGCAAGGAGGCGTCGCGAACACCGGGAGGAGCGATTATGGATTGGGGTCGGTGATGCGCTGGTCGCTGGGAGTAGGGAGGTAGCGGCCGATGCGGATCTGGATTAGGAGGCTGGAGCGGCCGAGCCGGGAGTGCGAGTGGGAGCGGGAGGCCGGATGGGATCGGATGGGGATGGCCGGATGGGGAAGCCCGAGAGCGAGAGGAGGAGAGGGCCGAGAGCCGAGAGCGGTAGATAGATCGGATGGGAATTGGGAGGCGGCCGAACCGGTTAGGGACTTAGGGTTACCTGCTTGTCTCACTTTCGGATATCCGACCGGATATTATCCGAGAATCCGCAAACCGAAGCAATCCGGTCGGATTTTTGCGGTCCCGAATCCGGTACCGAATCCGACAGTAAATATCCGAATCTGGTATCCGAACCGCCCGAATTTTCCATTTTCTTCTCGGTTTCGGTACAAATCGAATTCGATACCGGATCGGTCGGGATTAACCCAACCCATTTGCACCCCTAATCATCAGGTAAGATCAAAAACAGGTGGCTTCTATGTTCCTTATTTCTAACCTAAAGTGACAATCCATGTGTTAGTTTAAAAGAAATGTTTTAGATAGATCCACTGTTTTTATGTAAGTTGCAAAACCCCAATCATGAATAACCAAATTCACACCCATGCTCGGCTATGTCGGTGAGGGTAAACCTGACCGACGTGCTCCAAAAGACTACAAGAAAATATATATAGCTGAGATCCTACTCTTTTGGATTATGGCTAGTAGTTTTTTATTATGTATTTTAAAACGGTGAAGACGTGGATAGCCCACACACCAATGAGTTCAAGAATCAATTTTAAAAAGATTTAAAAACCCGTCTCACTTATTTGAGCTTACGAAGAAATGAAACATAAAAACAAGAAAGAACATTCATGAGACGTGCGGCCGACTAGGCTGGGTGGTCCCGCGCTGCATGCGCCGGGGTGTGCGCCTTGCATTAACCACCTCTAGCCACACGTGCCGGAAGCAGCAAAAGATTAGGGAAAACCCTCGGGACGAATTGATCGCTCCGTCTATCTGCCTCTTTATTATCCTTACAGGGCGGCGAAAAGGCGATGTGAACCCGTAGCCGCATGCGCTTTCCGTCTTCTTCGCGCTGCCTTGTTCTACTTCGCTTGCTCGAGATGCTTTCCAGTGAGTGCACTCGTCCGGTGATGCTTGTTTTGTAGTACTGTGATGCGAGCATCGTGGGAGTAGTACCACCGGCTGTGCTGCCAGTCTAATCACTTTATAAAGTAGTACTACTACGCATTGTTTTCGGAAAAAAGTACTCCACCGGTTAGAGAAAACAAGTCCTTTTGGGACAGGTGGAGCCAAAACTTTGAAATTTTAGCTGCCGAGGTCTTTTAAATATTTAGGTTTAATATATATATATATATATATATATATTTATATCAAAAAGTAATTTTATAATATTATAATTTTACTAGATTTTATAAGGTGGTGATCGGTTCGACTTAAAAGCTCATGGTTTATGGCTGAAAACACTGTAGTTGGCTGAAAAAAACACTGTAGCTGACATAGGCTTATTTAGCATAATTAAATTTAAAAAAATTAAAAATATAAAAAATATGTTAGCCCAATATGTATAATACAAACGAATATGGAAAAAAAAGAACCGGCAAAAAAGCTCAACAAAAAGATAAAAGTTCAGAAAAAGACGAAATTCATGAATAGTGAAAAATAAACCAGAAGCTAGAAGCTTAAGCCGAACCGATCAGGGCCAAATATAGTATAATAGTAATGAGCGATCGGAGTGTTTTGCAGCTCATGTTAATATCTTAAATAACTTGTTTTTATGGACTAGAGCGAGCAGTGCTTACTGCACATGTAGTATCTCTTTTTTTATTGTTAGGGAAAGAAAATTCACCTTTCGTGGTCTGCATTTCAGGACACAGGCTGGTAGCCAGTATGGTTGGTTCTCTGCTCCAGAATACATGCGAGTACTCCTATGGGAGTGTGCAAGTGTTCCGTATTTTCAAAGGAAATGAAAGGCGCAAATTTGTGAGGAAAATTGCAGCCTGATTCGACCACACGCTGCTCCACTGCTAATTGCATTGTTTTAAGATTTGTGTTCATTTGATTTCCAGGAGAGTCAGCAGCAGAATGCAATTGGAGAGTAAGGCATAGGGGAGACTGGACTCCCGAGGCCGGTTGTCACAAAGGCCGGACTGGAGCATCTGCATAATGGGCATACAAATGGTGGGCTAAAGCGGGTCTTCAGCACCATCGTGGAATGTTGAGCGTTAAAACTACGTACACGTTGCAGCTCTCCCGTGAGCCGTGTCTGTCTTAGAGCACAATTAAGAAACTGTTTATGTTTTATGTACACAGTTTTTTTATATCTTATTCAGATCACACAATTTTACAAGCAGCTCATCTACTGACAATTAACATTCACAGCTCAAATACTATACTTCAGAAAAAGAGAGAGAAAAAGTACAGGTAGTTCACTCTTGGACATTAATTCACAGCAGCAGCAGCAGCAGCAGGTGTAGGTGAGCATAAAAGCTGGAACACACACAGCATATATACAGTACCTCGCCTGCTGTGTCAGCGTCAGCCGGCTCTGGATCAGGCCCACTTGGCCATGACGGACATGCCGCCGGCGCCGAGGAGGACGGCGAGGAAGGAGACGAGCTGGAGCCTGACGCTACCCTGCAGCTTGGGCCCCATGAAGTCGGCGGCGAGGAGGTCCACCAGCGCCATGTAGTGCAGCAGCCCCGCCGACGCCGCGTTCAGCAGGCCGACGACGACCAGCGCCGTCGGGCTGCTGTCGCTGTACACCTTGGTCAGCGCCAGCCCCAGCGCGATCCCGAACGGCGTCGTCGTCGAGAAGAAGAACACCAGCACCGACCGCATCCGCGCGCCGTACTCGGCCTGGAGGATGCAGCCGCCGAGGCCCATTCCCTCGAAGAGCTGGTGGAAGCAGAGCGCGGCGACGAGCGGCCGGATGGTGCAGACGTTCTGCGACGCGCCCATGCCGAGCCCGATCACCACCGAGTGCACCACGATGCCCATCTCAAGAACCTGCAAGAGAAAAGACATGAGTGTACCACTGCCGGTCACATGGTGACATGGTGTGGAGTGTGAATGCTTAAGTAAACTACGAAATCATTAGCTGTGTCTGGTCAAAAGAGACACCTCTCCCTAGCTTACTGTTAGTGGCACTGGTGGTTCTCTCAAAGGAAAAAAGTGACACTAGTTAGTGGTTTTTGTTTTAGTAGTACCATTTACAGGGTTTTGTAGATATTTGCATTGCTAACTAGCATAGCTACTAATTTACTTGATGATGTGTGTAAGATATTAGCTTAGTTCAGGCCATAGATCAGCTTAATTGAAATGATTATCTATGCGTGTATGTGGTGATATCATATACCCCGCTAGTCACAAAAGGATATTGTTTAGGATACGTTCAGTCATATTTTGTAAACTTTGGTTGTTGATACTTTTTTAACTATTTTAATTGGATATATAAAAATCACACATATTTTAATTGGATACATGCATGTATATTTTGATTGTATTTTGAGGACTTAGTGTATGCATGCATCTTGTTGCATATTACTGCACTATTTACTATCTTGGCTCCGCTAGTCATGCATATATATATAGTGCAAGTGCAACGTACGCGCGTGCGCAAATGATTACCTGAACAATGACGCGATTCCTTCGCAGTTGCGTATTACCGGCCTCCACGTCATCCTCGGCTTTGTCCACAGCCTGATCCGGCGGCGTCGTGCCGTTGTCTACATGCCCGTGCCCGTGACAATGTCCGTGAGCATGCGCCGGGCTGTCGTGGTCATGATGCGCGACCGCGGCCCTGCTCCGGCCGCCGCCCTTGCTCCGGTTGTTGAACGTGAGCATGAGCGAGTCCACCATGAGCGTGAACACGGCGGCGAGCATGGCGACGAACGGGGTGAACGGGAAGTGCGCCCAGGGCTTCCTGGGTAGGCACGGCGAGCTCAGGTCGTTGAACGAGTCCGGGAGCACGTGCATGTAGCCGGTGCCGAGGATGACCCCCGACGCGAAGGCCTTGACGACGACGAAGAGGTTGCCGTCGGGGCGGAGCGCCGGCACGGACCGGGAGAAGAGCGGAAGGCACACACCGAGCATGCTGGCGAGGAGGATCACCGGCATGGCGATCAGCTTCAGGCGAAGCGCCTTGGGGACGCTGTGGCATTCGCCTCCCACGGCCGGACCACCGCACACGCCGTGGGCCGGCGGAGTTTGGGGCTCGCTCTGCGCAAAGGTGGTGACAGCCAGAGAGATCAGGAGGACAAGGAGTAGTGGTGTTTGTGGAGACATCTGTTCGAGCTTAACAGTTTAGGATGAACTGTGTGTATATGTGTTGTGTGTGTCAGTGCGTGTGTATCACCTATTGAGTCTTGACTAATTGGTGTGGGTTTGTTCATGTGCTTGGCAAGGCATTTTATAAGGAGTGTACAGGAGAGTACTGATGACTTCATGCAGCTTGCAAACCAAAGGCGCGAGAAACGGATTGACAAAAATGGCCATGCATGTCGGATATGCTATGCATGTTACGAACCAAAAAGAATGAAAAGCACATATATCTTGAAACAATGTGAGTTGAGCCTCGGGGTCCATCGTACCTGTACCGATCCATCATTAGTTTTACCCTAATTCTGCACAGTATGTTGTCTGGCTTTGACCTGCATATACAAGATTACTGCAAGTTGTTTCGTGATGACATACCCAGAGGGGCAGTATGGGAAGACAGTGGAGGCCACGAGCCGGCAACGGGAAGGGCACGCGCGCTTCCCTCCGTTCGCGTGCCGTACAGCTCCGTACTCCCTGGAGCTCGGGCGCGGCACGCGCCCGCTCGTTCGATCTCTCACCGACACCGGTGCCCCACACAGCACGGGCCCAGATGTCAGTGAGTGCGAGCACTGCCTAGGGGCTCTCCGGCTACGTACGCGCTGGGACAGATATTCCGGTGGGCGCCCGACAGGCCGCGGGTTCGGACGATGCTGAGGGCGCGACGCATGCAGCCGCCGGCGGCCGACATGCGTAGATCGACCGACTGAAAGAAGCAATTAAGCTGTTTGCTATTTCTGTCCCATCTCGTGTCGTTTGGATATAATCTATATGGGCTTATTGTTTTTAAGTTGATCGAATATCGATTCATCTTCTTTACTCCAAGTCCTTTTGAGACATGCGTGCCACATTTAGATTGGTCCAATTTGTGCAAAAATGTTACTTAAATTAATAAAAAAAACATAAGTACACCATAGGAGTAGACATCTCCTTGTGATTAATATATAGCATTCAACTGCATGCATACAATTCAAGTTCAAGCTGGTTGCCATCTGTAAATTACGACCGGCGCACAGCATACTACGGCCATGAGGGCCATCCATAGAATCAGGTTCAATTTCGGGAATTTATAACAACACTAAAAGTTTCCTCAAAAACACATGAACTAGTCGTTGTGGAATAACGCAGTTTTAAAACTAATATGGTGTATTTAACAAAGTTAAGTCAATACCGAGGAGCATCAATTCTTGAGTGCAATATATTACAATAGTTAGCATCAATTCTTGAATGTAATATATTACAATAGTTGGGGGGGGGGGGGGGGATTAAACACAGCTGCTTTTTAGAAGTGCACAAGGAAGACACCCACAATTCATGCACACCACACTCACACCACATGCACACATTAAACTAGGATGGGTTTGAGTTGGGACATTAGGGTTTTTAAACCGTATGTGCGTAGTAGTTTAGGATTGAGAACAAGCAAACAATTATCTAGCCCAAGTTTTATCTAAACTAATAATTCACCAGTTAAAATTATCCTACATCCACCCAACAATTACCTGCTCCACAGTCATGACCTTAACTACGGTCACACCACAATATGCACCCATAATTACACCATCCTAAAAACGTCCGCACCAGATTAACTCTCCTCCATTCTCTCTCCTTACCCAACCATATCCGACGGTCATCCTTCAATGGATCTGCAGTACCCTCCCCATCCCGCTCTCCTCTGCGGTCCGCGTGGGCCTCCTCACGAAACCGCGCGCCTCCTCCCACCTTCTCCCCGTCTCCCCGTTCTCCTCCCCTCCTCCCATGCTCGCGCGCCTCCTCCTCCTCCTCATCCGCGCGCGCCGCCGCCTGCCGCGCCGCCTCCTCCTCTCCCCGCCCGCCGCCACCTCCTCCTCCCCACTTCTCCGCTCCACCGCCACCGCCGCCTCCTCCTCCCCCTCCTCCCATTCTCCGCGCCTCCTCCTCCTCCTCATCCGCCGCGCCGCCGTCGCGCCGCCGCGCCTCCTCCTCCTCCCCGCCGCCGCCGCCGCCTCCTCCTCCCCGCTCGCGCCGCCTCCTCCCCGCTCCTCCGCTCGCTAACGCCTCCTCCCCGCCACCCCTCCGCTCGCGGCGCCTCCTCCCCCCCAGCGCCGCCGCTCCTCCTCCCCACTCCTCGCTCCGCCTCCTCTTCCCCGCTCCTCCACTCCGCCGCCGCCGCCTCCCCTACCACCCGAGCTCGAAACCCTAGCTCGAAACCCGCCACCCGAGCTCGAAGCGCGACCACGATCCGCCGCGTGCGCGAGAACCAAAACCCTAGCTCCTCCGATCTCTTTCGTCGGTTAAATCGCGTGGCGGCCTCGAGCAGCGGGTGCGTGGATCTGAGTGCCGTGATGGCAAGCGGAGGAGGCGAAGCGGGCGGTGCGCGCGGCGCTTCTGAGAGAGCGGTGGCGGCGCTACGCTGCTGCCGGTCGGCGGCATCGCGGACGCGTGCGTCGGCGCTCGGCAACAACGTGCACATCGAGGAGGTGCAGCGCGCCGAAGAGATCGAGGATGAGGACTCAACCGTCGCCGAGATTCGTAAGCCGATACCTTTTTGTTCCATTGGGCTCGGGAGCGGTATGGATTATCGCGCTCTAAATCTGAAATTAAGTAGCTACCTCGTCGGTCTTTACAAGGCTTTGCTACTAACTATTGTTTGATATCCCGCACTTCACCTTGTGTTTTGAACAAGAAAGCCATGAATTAATTGTAAATCTTACTTGCTATTTTTTGGCGAGGACTTACATTGTTTCTCTGAATTAGCTATATCAGACCATGAGACCATGCACTTGCAAAGCTGTAATCCTTATATAGAAGTACTACAACTATGGGAGGTATCTGGTGCAAACCTTGACCAACTCATAGCGACGTATGATATTGTAGGATACAGGCATGATCCTTGCACATATATTTCTAATCTTAAAATATTTTAGCTTGTTGAGACATCAATATTTTTCTCTATATATTCAGGGTTTCTTTGGAAGAGTGCAGGGCAATTACATATGACAATTTGAAAGTGGTCCAATATGAAGACGAAAATGCACATAGAACATAAGCTGATATTTCATATTTGAGATAAGGGTAGTTGTTACCTGCGGGGAACATGCTCAATGCTACCATGTCCTACTCTGCCAACCAAGTTTCATGGTCAGTATCTGGTTTATTCTCACTAGCTTGGTCTGATTTGATTATATCCAATGTTTTAGGATTTTTCTGCTCACTTTACTTGCTTGTAAATAAGAAAAACCTTCTTACCTCTCTTGATTATCTTCTTTTGTTATGAGAAATATGCGAAAATCTTTGAGAACAAGTTGGATACATGATCACATATAACATTTTTGTACTGACCGTTTCTTGCATCTGTGTACCTATATACCAATCTTTTGTCTAAGAAATCACCACATCCTATCCTTTGTTTAATTAATTTAGAAACAAATCTTTCCAAGTTTCTATACATGTTACCAGTTTCCATAATACCACCCTTATTTGTTCTTATTTTGTTTCATTTGGGTAATGAACTTCATAGCAGTGGGCGATATCGATCTTTCTTTGCCAAGTACAAGCTTGTGAGTTTTGAACCTCACACCTTCTTAAAAAAAACTTCTTGACATGCTTTTCAAAGACCTGCCAGTTTGTTATATATATGTTCTTTTCGTGACCAGGCAAAGGATAATGTAAAGAACGTACAATCGGCAAGTGAGGCAAACTCTTCACCGCAATGCACCCTTAATTTAATGTCTTGTTACAAAGCAGGAAGTTTGAGGAATGCATAAATGAAGGTTCAGAGGTATGTTATAGGGATCTTGTACAATTTTGATTATCTAAACTAATAATTCACCAGTTAAAATTATCCTACATCCACCCAACAATTACCTGCTCCACAGTCATGACCTTAACTACGGTCACACCATAATATGCACCCATAATTACACCATCCTAAAAGCGTCCGCACTGATTAACTCTCCTCCATTCTCTCTCCTTACCCAACCATATCCGCGGTCATCCTTCAATGGATCTGCAGTACCCTCCCCATCCCGCTCTCCTCTGCGGTCGCGTGGGCCTCCTCACGAAACCGCGCGCCTCCTCCCACCTTCTCCCCGTCTCCCACGTTCTCCTCCCCTCCTCCCGTGCTCGCGCGCCTCCTCCCCTCCTCATCCGCGCGCGCCGCGCGTCGCCGCCTCCTCCTCCTCACCCCGCGCCGCCGCCACCTCCTCCTCCCCCCACTTCTCCGCTCCACCGCCACCGCCGCCTCCTCCTCCCCCCTCCTCCCATTCTCCGCGCCGCCTCCTCCCCTCCCTCATCCGCCGCGCCGCCGCGCGCCGCCGCCCTCCTCCTCCTCACCCGCGCCGCCGCCTCCTCCTCCCCGCTCCTCCGCTCCGCCGCGCCTCCTCCCCCCGCCACCTCCGCTCGCGCGCCGCCTCCCCCCCAGCGCCGCGCTCTCCTCCCCACTCCTCCGCTCCGCCTCCTCTTCCCCGCTCCTCCACTCCGCGCGCCTCCTCCTCCCCTACCACCCGAGCTCGAAACCCTAGCTCGAAACCCGCCACCCAGAGCTCGAAACGCGACCACGATCCGCCCGCGTGCGCGAACCAAAACCCTAGCTCCTCCGATCTCTTTCGTCGGTTAAATCGCGTGGCGGCGGCCTCGCAGCAGCGGTGCGTGGATCGAGTGCCGTGATGGCAGGCGGGAGAAGCTAGGAGCGGCGGTGCGGCGGCGCTCTGAGGAGAGCGGTGGCGGCGCCTCTGTGCTGCCGGTCACGGCATCGCCGGAACGTGCGTCGGCGCTCGGCAACAACGTGCACATCGAGGAGGTGTTTCGCGCGCCGAAGAGATCGGGATGAGGACTCAACCGTCGCCGAGATTCGTAAGCCCGATACCTTTTTGTTCCATTGGGCTCGGGAGCAATATGGATTGTCGCGGCTCTAAATCTGAATTAAGTAGCTACCTCGTCGGTCTTTACAAGGCTTTGCTACTAACTATTGTTTGATATCCTGCTCTTCACCTTGTGTTTTGAACAAGAAAGCCATGAATTAATTGTAAATCTTACTTGCTATTTTTTGGGCGAGGACTTTGTTGTTTCTCTGAATTAGCTATATCGGACCATGAGACCATGCACTTGCAAAGTGTAATCCTTATATAGAAGTACTACAACTATGGGAGGTATCGGTGCAAACCTTGACCAACTCATAGCGACGTATGATATTGTAGGATCTGAGCATGATCCTTGCACATATATTTCTAATCTTAAAATATTTTAGCTTGTTGAGACATCAATATTTTTCTCTATATATTCAGGGTTTACTGGAAGAGTGCAGGGCAATTACATATGACAATTTGAAAGTGGTCCAATATGAAGACGAAAATGCACATAGAACATAAGCTGATATTTCATATTTGAGATAAGGGTAGTTGTTACCTGCGGGGAACATGCTCAATGCTACCATGTCCTACTCTGCCAACCAAGTTTCATGGTCAGTATCTGGTTTATTCTCACTAGCTTGGTCTGATTTGATTATATCCAATGTTTTAGGATTTTTCTGCTCACTTTACTTGCTTGTAAATAAGAAAAACCTTCTTACCTCTCTTGATTATCTTCTTTTGTTATGAGAAATATGCGAAAATCTTTGAGAACAAGTTGGATACATGATCACATATAACATTTTTGTCTTGTAGTTTCTTGCATCTGTGTACCTATATACCAATCTTTTGTCTAAGAAATCACCACATCCTATCCTTTGTTTAATTAATTTAGAAACAAATCTTTCCAAGTTTCTATACATGTTACCAGTTTCCATAATACCACCCTTATTTGTTCTTATTTTGTTTCATTTCAGGGTAATGAACTTCATAGCCGTGGGCGATATCATCGTCTTTCTTTGCCAAGTACAAGCTTGTGAGTTTTGAACCTCACACCTTCTTAAAAAAAAACTTCTTGACATGCTTTTCAAAGACCTGCCAGTTTGTTATATATATGTTCTTTTCGTGACCAGGCAAAGGATAATGTAAAGAACGTACAATCGGCAGCAGGGCAAACTCTTCAGCTGCAATGCACCCTTAATTTAATGTCTTGTTACAAAAGCAGGAAGTTTGAGGAATGCATAAATGAAGGTTCAGAGGTATGTTATAGGGATCTTGTACAATTTTGATTAGTTTTCCATCTGAACTCATCCTAGGAAGAGAGATCATTTCGTTTTCCAATAAAAGATGCAGTTTGTTACTCTCTTGTTTTTTTGGGTCTCTGTCATGAGCTTACCATTTTAGTGCTAAGATGCGTGGATTTTCTTTTATGTTGGTTTGTCTGCATCGATTGAAGTTTTACATAAATGATATGAGTATCTTGCCTTAGCAACCTTGTGAGATAAAGAGCATCTTAGGTCAAGAAAAGCAAGCGCAAATTCTCTAGAAAGGAATTTTTTTGCTAACTTGGTAGCCATATGCTGATGATGATTTTATACCCTTTTGAACCAAGTAACTGTGTGGCTACACATCATAGGGCTGCCATCATCTTAAATGCAATCTATTTCACTTGTTTACATGCCACCTTTGTTTCTTGAAATGGAAGTTTGTAACTCTTTTGAGTTCGATTTCTTGAAGTTATGTTATTTCTTGAGTTACCCAAAGAAGCTGCAGCTCTTCTTTTATCTGTCATGATGATCCAGCTAGCAAATGAACTACGAGTTCTAACTTACGATTCAAGAAATGTCAAAGCATACTACAGAAGGGTCAAGCATACAAAGAAGCTAGGAAACTGAAAGTAAGCTTTATGTCCTTGCCCTTTTTGGCATATGTCTCTTGGCTTCTTGCAAATGTCTTTTCTGCTTTTCTGAACTATACTTGTTGGAATAGTGCTGAAAATGCATTCAATTCTTATTCTTGACTTGAGTAAAGCCCATGAAATTTCTCTCGGAGGATGAAACTATTCTTTGAGGTTACGAGGTATGGTTTTCCTTTTGCGGCACAAATATATGCATCTTGCTAACCTTATTCCAAATGTAAAAAAGTGTTGATAACTTTAGTTGTCACCGCTTTCCCTCTTGATATATTACATTCATGATACGAGAGACACGGAAGACAAAGCGCGGTGGAAGGGGAGGAACGAACACGCCAAAAGGTAGCTTCATTGATATTTATTTTTTCGAGAAGCAAATTATGCGACATTTTCATTTCCTGCTATTTGTTTTTACACCAAATCCATGTCTTACTGTAGTTCAACACTTCAACTTATTGTTGCCTTTGGATGTAATATTTGTGGTTGTAGGACTTTTTTTTAAGAGTGGTTATGGGTTTTTTTGTGCATATATTTGTCTTCTTCTCCAGGATGGAGGCCGACCACGTCGAGCCCAACGAGGCCACGCTCACCAGCGTCGCCCGCCTCGCCGCCGCGCGCCGCGACCCATCCATGAGGAGAAAGGAGTCGACTGCTCCACAAGGAGTAGAAACGGCGACGCGTCCTCTCCCTGTCTGGCTCCACCGCCCGCATTTCCCCCCATCCCTGCACAGCTTTCGCGATCCGATCCCGAATTTGCTCTCGCTCTCGAGATCTACCGATCGACCCCTCCGCGCGATTTTTTGCGGAAGCTTTGGTTGCCATGGGGATCTCCCACCTCTGTCCGAGCGAGTTTGACGCGCCCGCGGCGGCGTCTTTGTCGCCGGAGAGGACGCCGCCGTCTGCTGCTCGGGCGACCAAGACTACAGAGCACGTGGTTTCAGGATGGACACGCTCGCCGGCATCGCCATCAAGTACGGCGTCGAGGTAATCCACGACCTTTTCGTCCGAAGAAACTCCTCTCCCCCTGATGGTTTGGTTGGTGCTGCGTGCCTGGCAGGCATGTGGTGGGTAAAGCCGCTATCTTGGATTGATCTTCTTTGGGAAATGGTAGTGCAAGATGGTAGGGGTAACACTATATGGTTAAGTTTCATCTTTGCATCATCTTTCGCTAAATGCAAGGAATATAGTTTATGAAAATAATTCCATTGCGAGGCCACAACTTTTCAGGAAAAATATTGGTGTTCGTGTCTTGAGGCAAGTGTGAAAATATCCAAATTTTACCCGTATTTTCATAGTCATGTAATCATCGATGTGATGCAACATGTTGACTTTTAACATCACAAATCCTGCTCTCCGGAGAGTTGATGAAACGATTACATGATAAAGTATTTCCATTGCAAAAATCTCGTATTAGTCAAAGTAACATGCTTGATTGGATTTTTATATATCTAACAAGTTGATAAATTTTAAGTGAGTTCGATTATTGGGTTAAGATTACTCTTTTTGGTAGATATCGACATTAAGAGGGCAAATTGTTTGGCGAGTGTGACGGATGTTTGCACACAAGACATTGCTCATACCTCTACCGGAAGGCCAATGCCATCCTCAGTGAGGTTGAATGGTTCCGGTCAAAGGATGGAAAGGTACATATTTCCTCATGTTTGTCTCTGTGTTTTTGGTTCCTTTTGTATTCCATCTTGCCAAGATACGCCTCCTTTGTGTAATGCAGGTCCATAAATTTAATCGTTGTTGGTTTTAGTTAGTTACATACAAAGCTGAACCTTCTTTCTCCTCGATGCTGATTTTATAAGATCAAACTATTAACATGTAAAGATGACTCATTTAGCTATACCTTTTCAAATTGGTTGTCACACTAACTTCGTCAAGTCTTTGAGCGATGTATTGCTCATTGATCACTATTAGTGAGAAAATGAGTTGAGTAAATTATGTTTTTATTGCTCGGGAGTTATGTTTAGTAGCAATGGTTAAGAAGTTCGAGTCGGGGACTAGAGAGTTGGGCATCCCCACAAAGATCACTTTCTCATGTTAGTATTCCTTTCTTCATTTCATTTGTTAGATGTATTGCTTTCACATTCTTATGTGGGCGGTTGGTTCCGTAAAAATGCTAATTATCAACAAAATATTGCCCATACTTTTATAATTTAACATTGGGATAATTAAAAAAGATGTATATGGTGCTACTTCATTATTTTGCGAGTGCATGTTGCGCGACCACGTTGAGAATGGTCGGTTTCAACCACGTTATGAGTAGTTTGTAACGATCGCGTTACGACCAAGTTGTGCGTCGTCGGTTTCGACCACGTTGAGAGTGGTCGGTAGCGACCACGAGAGAATGGTCCGTTTTGACCGGTGTGAGTGGCGTGCGACCACGTTGTGAGTGGTCGGTTCGACCATGTTGTGAGTGGTCGTCATGACTACGCTCAAATATCCATCTATAAAAGTATAGTATTTGCATATTTATGAGTTTACACACGTTAGGTTGCGTCCTATCACCATAATGGTACACGGTGCTCGACGATTTTAAATCCTCCGGGAATAATAGGTAGCAACGTACAAGCCTCTGCGAGTTACTTTTATCTTGAAGAGAGAAGATTGTAATGTTGTTTGCAATTACTTTCTTCCGACATCGACTATTGGTCAATGTATACTAATATCACCACCGTAGCAAGAATAAGATTCAGTGCGAAGTTCATTTTGTGAGATTCAGTCTGTAATTTTGAGCCAATTAGTTCATGTTGTGAGATTAGTAGTGATGTTCGGAGGCTAGGAGTGGTATTTGCTATAACTATATTAGTTTTTACAAGCACACTACGGATTATTATTTTCATTGTATTAGGAAAGTTAGTTAACTATAAGATGGATATGATATAAATCATTGCATGTCTCTGAGGACTCTAAGGCCACGCACACATCCAAGAATGATTTAAACATGAAACATTAGTGAATCTTCTTCCTCTGATGTTACTCACATGAATGCATGCATTAGAGACCAAATATATCAAAATTGCATGACTTTGTCAATGTTTCTTGGTTTGCTTAGAGAAAAACAAGTGAAAAACTTGAGCATTAAAGGATGTGAAACCATACTTGCTCTCTTTTTATTCTATGCTTGTGGATGCTCGGGATGATGATTAATGATTGCAAGTTGATTTCTGGATGCCCAAGCTATGCGGTGATGAAAAACTTTATAAGCTTGAGCTATATCCATGCTTGATGATGTATAAGTTGGGCTTGCTCGGTGACTAGCTATTGAAGAGAGTTTCAAGCTATTTAGTTGAATCGGTAGTATAAATTATTGTTGACATTGTCACTAGCATACTTTTTCAAACAATGTACATGATTGGATTTAATATATCATATATATGCTTATGTGATAAAATAATCCTACAATTTTATTCCTAACAAGACCTAACAAAATTAAAGCTACATAATAGTCAATGTAGGCTCTCTGTAGATTAACATCTTCCTCTTTTATTTGAATCACCTCAACACACTCAAGCTATACGCTGAGCCATTTTCCATACACGCAAAGGGGCACATTAGTTAAACTTTTGCAATTAATTTTCCTGTGGTTGATTGCATTTCCTACCGAATAGATTTGTCGGTGATCCACTCGGAGATTTTCTCGATTTCGATAGTGCAAAGCAGTCATCTTGCCTTCTTGTGCTCTTTAACCTCTCGATGATTCTGCTCTTTCGCTCAATGGTTTTGATTCAGAAAGAAAGGAAAAGAGGGGTAAAAAACAGGAGTTAAATTTGAACAGTACTCACTGGCTTGCTGGGGAGATAATAATCTGTAACTTGAAGTAACTCCTCAGCCATCCATGTGAATGATGAAAGCCTCCTAAGAGATTCCATGAACCCTCTGACAAGTTCATCAACTTTTGCTTCCCTGAAGTTAGAAAAAAAATCACTTCTTGAAAATATATTGCTTTGATCATTCTTTTGTCGCACACTTCCTACTTATGACATATAATTGCCACATAAATGTTGAAGCTTGCTCAAGCATCAAAGCTTGTAAGTACTTGTTTAAGTATGTACATAAATGCCGCCGTAGCGTTAGCACGGGCACTATACTAGTTATATATTAAGCTGTTTCTTGAGGAAAGCAGATGACCGCTGGGTTGGAAGGCTGGGTTTTGGGCCTTATCTGTCAACATAACGAAACTTAGCTGTCCAGACTGATCCAACGGCTGCCGTGGTATTGAGAACAAGCAAATGGTCATCTAGCCCAAGTTTTATTATGTATTGAGCCGTTTTTTTAGGAAAGCAGATGACCACTGGGTTGGAAGGCTGGGTTTTGGGCCTCATCTGTCAGCACAATGAAACTTAGCTGTCCAGACTGATCCAACCGCTCTCTCATTCTAAAAAACAATTTGTTGGACCGAAATGGCGACAGAGGGGGGTGAATGGTGCCTTCAAAACTCCCCAAGCACCCACACAGCAAAACGGACGAAAGAAGCGGCTTCTGCAGTGGCGCTGCGTGGTCGTAAGCCAAGCGATGGTCGAACACCACGTGGTCGAACACTTGCCCGAGCCGACAAAAGAAATCAAACAAAGAAAAGCTGCGGTTGAAACAAGAACGGAGAAGGACTCGTTTGCAGGTTTAGAGTAACTAAGACTCTCGGCTTTTGATCCTCAAATTTGGGGCACTCGCAATATTCCAACCTCTAGAAGAGAGAATACTAATAAAATCCAAAGACTTAGCTACGATCGACTAGAGACATGGTCGAACTTCAAGCAGAGGACTTGAGGTGCACGACTATTGTAAAAGAAAACTTCTCTGTTTGACTCTGCTCTCGGGAATAAATTGGCCAAGTGGCCTTGAGGCAATTCGATTACGAGCTAATCGAAGCACACAAGAACGAATGCGACCTCAAGAAGAAGAGAGAGAGAAAAGGATAGCAAGAAGAACAAGCTCTCAAAGCAGATCACAAACAAAACAATCACAACATCTCATGGCGTGAAATAAACTTTGAGGAAGAGAGATGAATGATTGATCATGGAGGTTTCTCTGACCACTCCATTGGAGGTACAAGAGCAACCGTGCTCTACCAGAGACAACTCACACAAATAGAGGCGAAAAATTGAGTGACTCGGGAACAACCTCACCGAGCATCCGAGCTCTACCCTCTCTATTTATAGTATTCTTGCTACTGAGGGGAGAACCCGTTAACTCCCACCTAACACCGGGTTTACCACTCTCTTTACCCAACGGCGACAACGAGCTCGGTGCTTTACCGTTACACCCAACGGCTCCTTTGCTTTGCGTTAGCGCCAACAACTCCGGTGCTTTCGCGAGACACGACTTCCTTTGCGACTTTCGCATTTCTCCAAAATGCCGCCGTTGCCTTCGGAAGCTTCCTCCTTCCTTGCCGATCACGCTTGCAACCACCTCACGGACCGTTGTCTTTGGCATCTCCACCAATCACGACCTCGGCACCCGTGCCTAGTCTCGACCATCCATGCCTCACCACGAATAGTCTCAAAGTCACGCAAACCATCACGGACAAGCAAACCATTACATAGCACCGCTCACAATAGTATCCAACCACTTGAGCGAAAATGAACTCAAATCATACTCTTACCAAGTCGTATACCACCTCGACCGGTCAAAAATAGAGAACAATGAATGCACACGACATACGACCACAAAATCAAGCCATACGACCGGATACAATGAGTCTACGATCATCGCTAACTTGCTACGACCACCCACAACTCGCTACGGCTTTAACGCTCAAAGTCTACGACTTCAACCCAGTCGTTCGACCGATCGAAAAGATATACCAACAAATGCACAAGGTCCCCGACTTCATCACAAAGCCCTACGACCAATTTCAGCTCAAATGGTCAAGTGCGCATGTCATACGACCGATTCCAAGCTGCGTGCGAGCACGTCCGACCACGCCAGATCGCTCTCAATAACGTAGTCGTAGAGTGCCGACTACTCAACGTGGTAAATGCGCGAGTGCCGACTTCCGACCACGGCTCTCAATAACGTGAGTCGAAGAGTGCCGACTACTCACGTGGTCGTAGATTTGAGTGCCGACTTCGATTGCGACCCACTACAACATGGTCGTAGCTTCGACTTACGACTTCCAACGCGCCACTCATGACAATGTGGTCGGCTGCATTCGACCACGACCAGCGTGATCGTAAGCGACACGAAAATGGTCGTATACGCCTGGCGTGGTCGTAAATGGCTCTACGGCTTCGATGGCGCTGGCGTGGTCGTGCGGGACATTTCGACCATGACCAAGATACGACTAGGGCAAAACGGTCTTAAACTTCCCGGAGACCTACGATCACGGCGGACGTGGTGGTAACCTATTCGACCACGACCAGCGTGGTCGTGCGCCTTCGACCACGCCAGCGTGGTCGTAACCTGCTTCGACCACGACCAACGTGGTCGTACTGGCCCTCGACCACGGCCAAACGTGGTCGTACTGCCTTCTGGTGCCCTTCGACCATGGCCAAAGTGGTCGTAGACCCCTCGGGTGACCTTCGACCACGCCCAAAGTGGTCGTAACCAGTGCGCATGACTTTCGACCACGACCAACGTGGTCGTGTTAGCTGCAGAACACTTCGCCAGGGCTACGACAATGCAGAACTAGCACAAACCTCAAAAACTAAACTCAATCTTCCTAGAACAAGAGTCAATTACTCATCACAACCATGGGGTGCCCTTCACATGGTCTCTCAATCTCCCCCTTGATGAGTATATTGACAAACCCAGAAAAAGCAAGAAGTTGAGTTTGTTTTGAAAAGTCCAACATGGTCCAAAGAAGAGAATGAAACAAATGACCATGTCGACAGAAGGAACACTAGAGCAACACCTGAAAGAGCAAAATGATCTCCAAAGCTCTAATAGATCCCAACAGACTTTTTCTTCTCTATTACATGTCAATGGAAGAAGACGGCTGAAGTTTGTTTATTTAAGCATTTAGAGCCATGAGAATTATCCATAATGACCATAATGTAATACACCCAGCCATAACTCAATAAAACGCTATCTAGATCATGACAACATATATATAAACCAGCTTAGAGCACCATAGATGACAATCTGAAATGTAATGCATTTAGTGAGCAAGTCAAGTCATCAATGTGCAAAGTCTAACTAGAGATATCCAAGGATGATGCAGGCCATGTCAATAAGCTAAGCGGAAACAAGAAGCTAGTGATGCGTCAATTAGAGTGCTACAAGCTCAAGAGTTTATCATTTGGTTAAGCACTTTTCATCTTTAGGTGATTAAGCGAATCTTGCACAATTGACATATTTTCTTTTAAAGCTTATAGCTGTTTCCAACCAAAAATTTTATCATGTGCTAGATCTCAAGCCTTATGTGACTACTCCAAGCAAGAAGCTTAAGAAGATAGTCCAGGTCATCCAAAACTCCCCCTGAGTTCATGTCTAGTGCAATGGCAAGCCGTCTCATAAGAAAGAATTGGTGAAATCAGTTTTTTCACACATAAAAAGAGATCCTTTTGCTTTTTAACAGATTGTGCTAACTCATGATATATCAAGATGCTAAAATAGCTCAATCTAAGATTCAACCTAGATTCAAGACTCAACTCAGCCTATTTGACATGGCATGAATCATAAAGGGATAGCTCAAGCAAGACTAATCTCGAGTGCTAACATGACAAGTTTTTAATTTAAGTTGAGCAATTTTAATTAGCTTATCATGGCAGAAAGCTAGTCTACACATATGAAGTCATGATAAATCTAGCAAGCTAAGCACAAGTCATGGCAATGTGTAAAGTATTGAAGCATGTCATAACAGGATAATAATCAAGGCTCAATGCAGATTGAGTATAATGTTAGAATGCTGAAAATGCAAGAAAATCCAGCTCTCTCTCAACATTAGATGCAACTTTGAGTTCAAGTTGAGTTATGTCAAAATTAAGCTTCAGAAGCTCCCAAATGAACTCCCCCTGAACCAAAACAATAAAATCGAGAAGCTGGCAAAGAAAACCAAACATGCAGTCCTTAAAGCATAGAAAAGATATAGAAGCAACTATGGCTCAGACTGACTCTCATCTACCCCATGAGACTCGGGACTATTAGCTTGACCAGTAAAACACACACTAGAGAGCAAACATGTACCTGTCTGCAGGGTGGCCCAACCTCGCTAGAACCTACAAGAAGTGAGTGAGCTCAATCTAGTGAGATAAGAAGCGCGAATAAGAAGCATCCTGGAAGCACAAGATAAGAGTAGGAAGTCTAAGCAACTAGGCAAGAGAAGCACTCTAACCTATGCTAGAAGGACTAAACCCAATGCACCCAAATGCAAAGAGACAGAAATGAGACGAAGCATAATCAAAATAATAAGCGATGCGCCCAAAGCTCCCCTCACTCACAGGTCCATAAGGACAAACCACCCCAAGCTCTCCCCGCAGAGCGAAAACCTTGAACTATCCAATAGCTTGGTGAAGATATCACCAACCGGTGGTCACTCTCCTGGCTGGAGCACTATATCGCCCTTCTCTACATGGTCTCTAAGGAAGTGATAATGGATATCAATGTGCTTGGTCCGGAGTCTTTGCTGGGTTCTTAGCAATGTTAATCGCGAAGTGTTATCACAAAAGAGTGGAACAACGTCGATAGCTAACCCAAAGTCCCGCAGGTCGAAACCATCAAAGTACTGATCGCAGCGGTGGCCTGCAGCCACGCACTCGACCTCTGCGGTGGGTATGCAACACCGACTGCTTCTCGAAGACCAAGAGGCGAGAGAAGTGCCGATGAATTGGCAGTGCGGAAGTGCTCTTCCTATCTATCCTACCGGCAAAGTCTGCATCAGAAGGCTCTCAAGGAAAGACAGGATGAGGAAGAGTACCGTATACCATAGTCAATGGTAGCTCGAAGGTGCCGAAGATGCGCTTCACCGTCGGCGGTGAGATCGCGAGAGAAGCTCAAATCGAGCACACGCACACACGGAGAAGTGTATGTGCGGTCTCGGCGATGAGGTAAAGAAGGGAGCCGATCATACTTACGTATTCTTTTCGATCAAGCGGCTCGCCATCCTCATCTCAGGTCAAGATAGTGTCAGAAGCCATCGGAGTCGACACCGCTTACCATCACTCATGTCGGCGTCTCGGGAGGTCACGAGTGTACTTTCCTCGATGAAGAAATGTACCTCCGAGTGCGCTTGATTTGGAAGCCAAGGAAGAAGGTCAACTCGCCCATCATACTCATCTCAAACTCGGTACTCATGACATCCGAGGCTGTGAAACCAGTATGGGAAGAGCGCCAAAGATGATGTCATCGACATAGATCCGACGAGCGGAAGGTCAATGCCATGACGGCGGATGAACAAGGTCTTGTCTACTTTACCCATTTCAAACCCATGACTCAACAAGTAGGGCTTAAGCCTCTCATACCAAGCTCGGGGCCTGCTTAAGTCCATACAACGCTTTGGAAAGCTTGAAGACATGGTGTGGGTATTTGGGGTTCTCGAAACCTGGAGGCTGTCTGACGTAAACTTCTTCCTAAATGACTCCATTAAGGAAGGCACTCTTGACATCCATCTGGTAGAGCTTGAAACCCTTAGAAGCTGCAAAGGCAAGCGAGATTCTAATGGCCTCAAGTCGAGCTACGAGGGCAAGGTCTCCTCGAAGTCTAGACCCTCAACACAGGAAAACCCCGAGCTACCAGTCTAGCCTTGTTTCGAATAACCACTCCATCCTCGCTCTGCTTGTTCTTGAACACCCACTTAGTCCCAATAATATTGTGACCTCGCGGGGGCTCGACAAGCGACCAGACCTTATTTCTCTCGAAATTTTCTAGCTCCTCATGCATGGCATTGACTCAAGATTCGTCGGAAGAGCATGAGAAACATCTTTGGGCTCAAAAGAGGCAATGAAAGCGAATGGAGCGAGAATTGAGATAAGCGATTTTGAGCGGGTAACACGCTCGAGCAGTCTCAATCATCCGCTCGAAGGATGTCTTTTACGGATATGTCGAGGAGGTCTGGATGAGATGAAGAAGTGGCCTCTACCTCGTGTGCGACGAGGTAGGAGCAGAGCCACTAGCTCGGAGGAAGCGATGAGCAGGGCGATCACCTTGAGTACCGTGGAAGAAGGCATCTCAAGGGGAGGATGAGGAGCTGGATCGAGTAAACAACCATTGTCTCCATCGTCCTCATCATCCACAAAGATGGTCTCGGAGTGCTCTAAAGAACACGAGATATCGGCCTAGTCCCTGGTGGCCTCGTCAAAGGTCACCTCACGAGTCTCTACCATTTTGCTAGACTCGCAGTTCCAGACTCTATAAGCCCGCGAAGAAGACGAGTAACCTAGAAAGATACCATCACAAGAACGTGACTCGAACTTGTCTAGGTTCCCGGACTTCAGAATAAAGCACTTGCAACCAAACACACGAAAATGAGAGGCGAGCTTTCGCGCGTATCTCGACTCATAAGAAGTGCGGTGCAAGTGTGCCCGAAGAAAGACTCGATTTGAGACATGGCACGCGGTGGCTATAGCCTCAGCCCAAAACTTCCGCGGTGTAGAGTACTCATCAAGCATCGTCTTGGCCATCTCGACCAAGGTACGATTCTTTCTTTCCACAACGCCATTTTGTTGTGGGACGTGCGGAGAGGAGAACTGGTGCTCTACACCTGTCTCACCACAGAAACTCTCAAAGTAGGAATTCTTGAACTCCGTGCCATTGTCACTGCGGATCGCACATAAGGCACCCGGGAGCTCAACAGAAAGCCTACTGAAAAGACCTCAGAAAAGTGAAAATATTTCATCCTTCGAGGTTAAGAAAAACACCCAAGAATACCTCGAGAAGTCATCGACCACGACAAGAACATACCACTTCCCTCCTGCTGACTGCACTCGAGCTGGTCCAACCGTGTCCATGTGGAGCGGTGTCCGGCTGCCGGTCATGGTCACTGTGTGGGAGGATGAGAAGTGGCAACCATCTTGCCGTCTGCGGCATGGAGCACAAACAAGGTCTTTGACCATTTTGAGCTTCGGCGGACCACGAATGAGATCGTGGCGCTAACTTTCGGTCAAATGGTCAAATCCGATATGACCAAGTCTCCTATGCCGAGAAAGAGAGGTCGCGGGACTCGAAGCAACTAAACACACGAGAGGATCACCAGAGACTCGGAAAAATCAGCACGAAAGATCCTCCCAAAGCGAAATCCATAAACCGGACTACAGAAGAATCAAGAATTTTGCAATTGTTTTTCTTGAAGCTCACCTCGAAACCGTCATCGGTAAGCTGAGAAACAGAAAGCAAATTGTACTGCAGCTTACTAACCAAGGCAACATCCTTAAGAATAAAAGAGGCATTAACACGCACAGTACCTTTGGCGATGACGCGCCCAGACGAAGCATCTCCGAAGGTGATCGTCTCATCACCTGGAGCGCGGGCTAGGGAGGAGAACCAACGGGAGTCTCCGGTCATATGACGAGAACAACCGGAGTCTACAAGCCAAACCTTCTCCTTCCCTACCCGGCGAACCTGAGTCAACAGGAGAGTAAAGTCTCAGTACTGGGGTAAATCAAAAGTGATTTTGGCACCCAATACTGAACAACACGTCGAGTAGATGAAGTAGTCAAGCACGACTGACCTCTATCTACCCTACGCTCCCTGTGACTCAAAGAAGCGTAAGTGCGTGAGTAGACTGAAGGCATTGGTGGTCCGATCGCACGGGAGAGCGAGTTAGAACACCGGCAACACGCTGATCACGCCGCGGGTAGCTGTCTCGACGGGGGAAACGAGATGTACCCTCAGGACGATGGAAGTCACGACTAGGAGCATATCGAGGACAAAAACCAGAAAACTCGGAAAAACCAAGTCCTCGATGCTGCCCAAACCCATCAGAAGACACAAGCCTAGACCTCGTCTTGGCCTTAGGTGCACTCGAGTGCGGGTGACCACGAATACGCCTAAGAGACTCAACACGGTCTCTACGCGCGATCTGGCGCGCTGAAGCAACGATCGATCGTATGTCCATCCTTCGGCGAAGGTGCAATGATACCGCCTTGGGGCGTAGTAGCATGAGATGGCCGCCTACGAGAGGCGAAAGCTGCGGTGGACTCACCTTCTCGCCGATTTTCCTTGGACAAAGCCCGCTGATTTGAATTTAACCTCATCAGATCTGGGCTCGACCTCGATCACACCTCCTACAATAGGACGGAGAATAGCAGGTGGATGCTTCCTCATATCCTCATAAAAATCATATCCTAGACCTTGATTGAACTTGCAAATCTTGGATTGGTCTAGAATAAGATTAAGCTTCTTCTTGCCACCTACAAATCTCTCGAGAGTGTTCATAAGGTACTGACACTCCCGAAAGAGAGAGGTGCAAGAAGAGCAGGGGGAAGAGGAAACAGCAGGAGGTAAGAGAGCAGATGAAAAACTAATAGCAGAGGGACGATTGGCTTGTGCACGCACAGCCGACTCAGAATGGGCAATCCTACTGCTAACAGGTTGGTTCACGTCGTTAAGCGTCTCAACCTTACCCTGGGGCTTCTCCCCCTTCTCAGCACAGACAATACAAGCAGATGGTGGCTTCTCTAGTAGGTCCTTAGTTAGCTTCACACATTTCTCATCCAATGCAACCAAGTTAGATTTTAGTTTGTTACAATTAATGCATGGTGAGCTAACAGGGTCCTTACAAGCATACTGAGCCAACTTCCTATCATGATCAATCATTTCTTGAAACTGTTTGGAGACGACTTCAAGTTCAGCAGATTAACTTAGGGCAGTTCAAACATGAATCAATAGGCTCAAGTAAAGAAGCATGCAACTCGGCAATTTTGTGATCTCGCCGCTTTAGGTTCATCTTCAAATTATTACAATTTTCACAAGAATCGGGCGGATCAAGGAGCATGGCATAAGGTCCTCTAGCAACAACGTCCTTAACCTCACATGAGGTGGGAGAAGTATTCTCATCGGTAGTAAGTAGGGTAATGACCATCCTACTCAACTCTAACTCGACAAGCGGACTAACATTCTCCACCTTAACAATATCAAGCTCGGAGGACACACTATCATGCGAGATCCTTAACTTCTCCAAATCACCCAACAAAGCGAGCATGTATCACAATCATCACTAGGAGGAGCGGATGTAATAGCAATAATCTCTAGTGACAATCTATCTACTTCCTTCTCTAACTCGGTACACTTAGCCCTAGCTCTAGCATGAAAGCCACCTAGCTTAAGGAAAGCATGATTAAGCTGGTCGTATGTGGGGCATACCTCGTCCGAAGTCGAGATACTGACTCATTGTCATTGAGTTCGCCCTCGAGGCCATGAAGCACATCTTGGAGGAGTCGTTGCCGCCATCCTTGGGCTCTTGGTCACCCGTCCGTCGTCGTCGCTCCATCCCTCCACCTCACCGAGGTCGAGGTCGTCGAAAGCGGTGAGGCCGATGGAAGAGCTTCTTGGCCTTCGAAGTTGCGGAACTTCTTCTTTCGGAGCAGTCTTTGAAGGCTTCGTGTTGCGGTTCTTGTCGGTGTAGTCGTTCTTGCCCGAACCGCCGTAGTCACCTTTACCCTTCCCAAGCTTGGGGTAGTTTGCTCGGATGTGGTTGGGGCCACCACACTCGAAGCGGATGGTGGTCCTCCTCTCTTTGTCTCTCCTACCCTTATAGGCACGGAAAACCCGGGCTAGGAGGGCGGTGATCATTCGCAAGCTACTCTAGCGATCATCGGTTATGTCACGAGAGCGAGCAAGGAGAAACCGCAAGAAGACTCGGAAGAGAGACCGGAAGCTGATCGGGATCGGTGACCAAAGCCATCGATCGTGACTTCGACCTCACGAGACAACGTCAATCTCGTGAGTCTTGAGGCGCGAGTAGCAGCGTCAAGAGTCAAGGTCGAGAGGTGCTGTCGTGTCTTTGATGGTGGTCACTTTCATCTCCCACACACGCGGTCGAGTGCCGCGAGCATCGCGGCGTTGTCCGAGTCGGGGTATGTGAGACCGACCGCTCGGAGGTTGCTCAAAATTTTGTGAAATCGCGAAAAGCACTCGCCCGAGGACTCACCGGCAAGCATCTCAAATTTGTTGTATTCGTGTTGAACCGGTCTGTCGAACCATCTTAATCGGGTGGTGCCCTCATGGTATGCGTCGAGGTCACCCGGATATCGTAAGCGGACGACGGTGAGAGATGCGATCGACCCGCCTCGCTTAAGCCCCGGATAATGATGTTCCTTGCCTTCGCATTTGCCTCAACATCGGGCATGTTTGCCACGTTGATGTTCTCATCGGCGGGAACAACAAACGACCTTTACCTTTCGCGGATGGCATACCCCGAGCACGGATGTATGTTTCCATTCGGCTCTTCGGAAGGGTAATCCGGGCCATCAAAGACGGAGGCTTGGTCGAGTATTTGTCGTCGCCATGGCTCTTGAGACCGGTTAAGATCTATTGAAAAGAGCTAACCGGCTCTGATACCAATTGTTGGACCGAAATGGCGACAGAGGGGGGGTGAATGGTGCCTTCAAAACTCCCCAAGCACCCACACAGCAAAACGGACGAAAGAAGCGACTTCTGCAGTGGCGCGCGTGGTCGTAAGCCAACCGATGGTCGAACACCACGTGGTCGAACACTTGCCCGAGCCGACAAAAGAAATCAAACAAAGAAAACTGCGCGGTTGAAACAAGAACGGAGAAGGACTCGTTTGCTAGGTTTCCGAGTAACTAAGACTCTCTGGCTTTTGATCCTCAAATTTGGGGCACTGCAATATTCCAACCTCTGGAAGAGAGAATACTAATAAAATCCAAAGACTTAGCTACGATCGACTAGAGAGACATGGTCGAACTCGAAACAGAGGACTTGAGGCGCACGACTATTCAGAAAAGAAAACTTCTCTGTTTGACTCTGCTCTGGAATAAATTGGCTAAGTGGCCTTGAGACAGATTCCCGATTACGAGCTAATCGAAGCACACAAGAACGAATGCGACCTCAAGAAGAAGAGAGAGAGAAAAGGATATCAAGAAGAACAAGCTCTCAAAACAGATCACAAACAAAACAATCACAACATCTCATGACGACAGAAATAAACTTTGAGGAAGAGAGATGAATGATTGATCATGGAGGTTTCTACAACCACTCCATTGGAGGTACAAGAGCAACCGTGCTCTACCCAGAGACAACTCACACAAATAGAGACGAAAAATTCAGAGTGACTCGGGAACAACCTCACCGAGCATCCGAGCTCTACCCTCTCTATTTATAGTATTCTTGCTAGTGGGGAGAACCGTTAACTCCCACCTAACACCGGTTTTACCACTCTCTTTACCCAACGGCGACAACGAGCTCCGGTGCTTTACGTTACACCCGCGGCTCCTTTGCTTTGCGGTTAGCGCCAACAACTCCGGTGCTTTCGCGAGACACAACTTCCTTTGCGACTTTCGCATTTCTCCAAAATGCCGCCGTTGCCTTCGGAAGCTTCCTCCTTCCTTGCCGATCACGCTTGCAACCACCTCACGGACCGTCGTCTTTGGCATCTCGGCCGATCACGACCTTAGCACCCCGTGCCTAGTCTCGACCATCCATGCCTCACCACGACTAGTCTCAAAGTCCCGCAAACCATCACGGACAAGCAAACCATTATATAGCACCGCTCACAATAGTATCCAACCACTTGAGCGACGAGAACTCAAATCATACTCTTACCAAGTCGTATACCACCTACGACCGATCGAAAATAGAGAACAATGAATGCACACGACATACGACCACAAAATCAAGCCATACGACCGGATACAATGAGTCTCGATCATCGCTAACTTGCTACGACCACCCACAACTCGCTACGGCTTTAACGCTCAAAGTCTCGACTTCAACCCAAGTCGTTCGACCGATCGAAAAGATATACCAACAAATGCACAAGGTCACGACTTCATCACAAAGCCCTACGACCAATTTCCAGCTCAAATGGTCAAGTCCGCATGTCATACGACCGATTCCAAGCTGCGTGCGAGCACGTCCGACCACGCCGGATCGCTCTCAATAACGTGAGTCGTAGAGTGCCGACTACTCAGCGTGGTCGTGCGCCCGAGTGCCGACTTCCGACCACGACTCTCAATAACGTGAGTCGAAGAGTGCCGACTACTCGCGTGGTCGTAGATTTGAGTGCCGATTTCGATTCGCGACCCACTGGCGTGGTCGTAGCCGACTTACGACTTCCAACGCTTTCAACTCATGACAATGTGGTCGGCCGCATTCGACCACGACCAGCGTGATCGTAAACGACACGAAAATGGTCGTATACGCCACTGGCGTGGTCGTAAATGGCTCTACCGGCTTCCGATGGCGCTGGCGTGGTCGTGCGGGACATTTCGACCATGACCAAGATACGACTAGGGCAAAAACGGTCTTAAACTTCCGGAGACCTCGATCACGGCGGATGTGGTCGTAACCTATTTCGACCACGACCAGCGTGGTCGTAACCTATTTCGACCACGACCAGCGTGGTCGTCGCGCCGCTTCGACCACGGCCAGCGTGGTGCGTGCGGCTTCGACCACGGCCAGCGTGGTGCGTAACTGCCGACCACGACCAGCGTGGTCGCGCGCCTCGACCACGCCAAGCGTGGTCGTCGCGCCTCGGTGCCCTTCGACCATGGCCAAAGTGGTCGAGACCCCTCGGGTGACCTTCGACCACGCCCAAAGTGGTCGTAACGATCTTGCATGACTTGCGACCACGACCAGCGTGGTCGTGTTAGCTGCAGAACACTTCGCCAGGGCTACGACAATGCAGAACTAGCACAAACCTCAAAAACTAAACTCAATCTTCCTAGAACAAGAGTCAATTACTCATCACAACCATGGGGTGCCCTTCACATGGTCTCTCACAATTCTTTTAGCCGCTACTATTTATTTTCAATTAAAAACCATCAACCACAACTAAAACTATCAACAAAAGCTAATACAAGACCTTTGTGGACCGAAGCCATCGCCGGTGGGCATTTCTCTATTTTCTGGAAGATCAGCTCATCCTTGAACCATACCATTACACCAGAATCATACCTATATTATAGTGGGGGGATTCCCCGGCCGTGAGGCTATCCACGTCAGCTTTTTTACGAAAAAAAACCTTGCATTTTTTGAAATAGCGTAAAGGTCCTCCTTTCTCGTGAAAAGGTCCCTATCAGGTTTTTTTTGGCGAAAACCCCCCGTACTTCACCGAAATTGTGTATCCTTTGTTGGATAGCGCCCCGCGGTTTTCTAAAATTATATATAGGTCCTTTTTCAGTTACGTATAAGTCCTTACAGATCCTCGGTTTTTTACGAAAAAGACATTTGGTTTTCCGAAATTACGCATGCGTCCTCGATTTTTTTTAAGAAACTCCTCATAAATTATCATCTCTTTTGCTTCAGTCCACATTATAGCTAGCGCCGCGCTTACGCAGCTAGTGGCTTCAATTCTCCAACATGAGTATACAATAGGGTAGTTTTTTCCAACGAAGAAGGGCTTTTCAAATGTAACGACATTCAAGGGCTGATCCGCGAGAAAACCACATAGAGATTTCCAACCCCTCATCGGCTCATCCTCCTTCCTGCACGCATTGCCCCCGAGGGTTTAAGGGCCTGAAAACGGCGGCAGCCAAAAGTGCAGAAATGGCTCTCATCCGTAGGGTTTTTGGCTTCTCCGTCTCCACCTACTCGGCTCGAATTACCGCCAGGGGCGGAGCTACAGGGTGGTCCCTGTGGGCCGCGGATCACCCTGCGCTCGGTCCAACCAAAGCCCAGCGATGCGATGGTTTCGCTCCTTCTTGGATCACGCCGGCGGTTTCGCTCCTTGGCTCTTCGCCTCACTTTGCGTCTGTGACTCTGCGTCGCATCTGCTACTCCTTTTGGCTTTTGCCCGCTTCGCGATCTTAGCTTCATCACTACGGCATGCGAGTTTGAGTTCTTCAAAATTTTCATGTTATTGGCTTTTCAATAGCGAGACTATACTTACTGTTACCAATTTTTATTTTCACATTACAGTGTGTTCTTCTCTCGAGAACTTTGTACGTCTAAGATCTACACTTGCTGATGAATCTTATGGGAATGGATGCTTATTTTCTGGGGAGATCGGGGTTGTGATGATGTCTGTCTTCTTGCTGCATTTTGGTGGTTTCTTGGTCGGGTGAGCACTAGAACGTTCACTGTACTTTTATATGTGAAACACTTCACAGATGTTGTATCAGAAGGAGAATTTTCTTATTAAAAAAATATGTTAGGGCACAACTTGATCTGTACTCTCATCTTTCAGTTAATTCAACCTAAAGTTATGGACACTTGTGGGGTAGTATCCACACCCAGCTTTTAATTGTCACAGGGTTTTATCACAAATAGGTACTTCTGGATGATTGTCTAGTCACTTTTATTGAGCGGGATATCTTCTTACAATTGAGTGAAGAAGAGATCATCAACACTTTCATGGCTATTAGAAGGCGCAGGCCTGACAAGAAGAAGAAGTAGTGACATACTGTTCTTCAACTATTATGGGTATGTAATATTTCAATTATATGTTAAGAAAACTATATTCGTCTATTTTATGAAGTTCGTATGTCCTTTTTACCTTAATTGCATTTCGTAATTCATATACTTGTGTACCGACATGTTAAATTTATAGCGGTTAAATAAATTTTAGATAATGAACCACTATAGCTACAAATCCTGGCTACGCCACTGATTACCGCCGCTAATTTACCGAGCAGCCATTACCACGCCACCACCGCAAGCGTAACGCCGCCTCGCCTCGCCTTCGCCGCCCATGGCCGCCTCCTAAAACCCTACGCCCTGGCTCCCGCGCAGGTACGCTCCTGGGGCCCTCTGATCCGGTTCTAGCTTTGGAGGCTTGGTCTCCGGTGATGCTGTTTCGGCCCGATTGGGCCAATTGTGGTTGGGATCGCGTTTTGGTTTGGGCGATTGGATGCGTGGAGGGGTTCCGTGGGATGTAATCGGCTTGGGTGATGGGTGAGGGTTTGCGTGCGAGTGGTGAGGCGTTTCGGTTTTAGAGCTCGCTCTGCGTGTTGGTTTTGGAGATTTGGATGCGAGGGAGGTTGGGAATCAAGGTGCTGCGGGTTTTGGGCTGTCGTCTGTCGAGATGGCGATGCTAGCTTTTTTCAGTAGGATTTGAAGGGGAAATACTGGACTCGAATTGGTTTGATTTGTTGTAATAAATAAATACTGGGCCAATGCTGTTGTAATGCTGTACCGGGCCATGCAGGGACAGCTGCCCTGGGTCGGCCGGAAGCTCTGCTTCCTCGCCGTTTGCCCAAAGCGGCCGCCGGCCAGGTTGAAGGAGCTGTTAGCCATGAGGACAAGGCAGCGAGCAGGAGGAAGACGAGAGGATGAGCAGAGCAATCCAATGGAAACCACACAACTAATGCCCACTGGTCCACATCCCACAGTCCCACATAATCAAAAACCCTACATAGGAGGATTGGTGTTGATGTTGTGTGAATTTGAGCCATTGGAGTGGCGTGGGTGCACGGTGAGGCGTGGTGTGCGTGTGGGCAGCAGGCAGCACAACTAGCTTGTGGGCAGGGGGCGCACGGCGAGGCGTGGGCTCCAGGCGGCACGGTTAGTTTGTGGGCAGGGGTGTGCGTCGAGGTAGCGCCCAGGGAACACGGGGCTTGGCGACGTAGCGGGCGTGGCCAGGCAGTGGCGGACCTAGGATTTTACCAAAGCGTATGCTGCACCAAAATTTTCATATGCTATTCGGTAAATAATTGTAAAATTTGCACCGTAATTCGGTATACAGACACTAAATAATATAATAAATCTTAAATTCAAGGATTAAGTTGAAAACTTGCACAAATTACAATATAAATAGTTCAAATACCATACTAATAGTCTCAAATATACATAAAAGCGACTTACAATTTTACTTGTCTGACTTTAGGCTAAGCTGTTTTACAAAGTACCATAACATAGCACTTATATTATCTTTGTTGTGCATTATCACCACAACAGAAAACGATCTCGCGTCCAAGCTTGCACAATTACAAACTAATTGTTGCTCATAGTGATTACAACATTAAGACAACTCATGCACGGAAACAAGAAGTCAAGAACAACCCAGGATCATCTTTCTTGCGCATTGTCAGCTTATCACCATTCTGTGCACACTAAAATCAATACAAGAAGTATCCATTTTACTTTTCACGGAACAAAATAAATCAAATCTCATATCATCAACGACATGAGTAGTGATTTGTGAAACAATCAGGCAATCACTTGTCACAAGTTAATTAGTCCCGAGTTGCTTTCTTACCTTGCAGAAGCCGCCCTCTGCTCGTGGAAATCGAATGTGCACACGCGCCCGTGCGGCGCGACGGCGCGAGCCAGCGACGTGGTGAGCGACCCGCTCCCCGTGCCGGACTCGAGCACGACGGCGACGCACCCGGAGACGAGCTCGAGGTAGGCTACCACGAGGCTGATGTCGGCGATGTAGAGGATCTGCGTCCGGTGGCTGAGCCCGAGCGTCCAGAGCCCCGGGGTCAGCGCGAGGAGGTGGACGAACCCGCCGCCGCGCTTCCCTCCGCCGCCACCGCCGCCGCCGGCAGTGCTGTAGACCTTAGAGCCGAAGGGGATGCCGAGCCAGTCGGCGTGGTGGAAGACGCCGAACCGGTTCTGGAGCACGCCGCCGACGCCCATAGCCACCAGATCTGCAAGCCTGCAACGCTGGGTTCGGCTCATCGGCTGGGCCCCAGGGTATGCCGTGGCCCACCCGGCATACCCTGTGGGTCCGCCACTGTGGCCAGGGGAGGGCGGTGCGGTGATGGAGCAGGCTGGCGCTTGATCTCCATGCTCCAGCACCAGCACGCCAGACTTGTCTCCTTTTTTAATAATCTTTGCCTCAATCTCAATGTCTAGTAGAGCAGTAGTGTATAGTCATTTGGCCCTCATACACTCTTGAGTCTCTTACACTCAAGTCAATTTTGATTTCAATGGTTTTAGTAGCTTCATAAGAAGAATGAAATCTTTGCAACAATTACGCTAGAGCTGTGACAGTTGGATGTTAAATTGAGCTGTGCCTACGCTAAATTTTTGCCCCAGCTCTCCTAATTTTCTGGTTATGCCACCCAATTAGCGAATGGTTTTGTTTTTGAGCTGTGGTTCATTCAGTTGTGAGACAACTGAGTGCGTAACCGAGCTGGATTTGTCAGATTTTTTTTGTTAGGAATAGGTGGAAGTGGATAGAACGCATCACTTTGGTGACTCGGCCTGTGATTGTGATTAATTCGATCATTTTTGAAAGAAATGTGCCACCTTGAATTGTACTTTTGTAGGCAGTTGTAAGTTGAGTAGTACTTGCTGATCAATTGCTATTTGTTTGTGTTGACACTGTTCTCAGTTGTAAGCATGTGAAGCTACCATTGGCTGGATTTTTAGTTTTGTGTATTTAGGCATTTTCTGTTGCCTGGTATGCTGAAAACTAATTATGGCTCTATTCAGATGATGACCAATGACCTTGAAGCAAAGAGGGAGAATGCAGGGACGAAGAAATCTCCTCTGCAAATCCAGATGTTGGAGAGATTCTACTCTGGTAAGGATATGCTAATGCCTAATGCTTCAAACTCTGTTTTGATGACTATGTTATATATAAATATTTCTGTGGCTAAATATCTTTTGATCCAGGGGTACAATATCCAAAGCCAGAGGACATGGCAGAGTATGCAACATCTGTTGGTCTAGCTTACAGTCAGGTCCTTGAATATGGTTCAAGGAGTGGTGGAGGAAAGAGAGGAGAAGAGAGACAGAAGCTATAGGGGCTCATGTGGAAAGGCAACTTAGTGTAAGATCAAATGGGCTTAGATGCAGCAGCAAGTCTTCCTCTTTTAGCCAAGGTCCCATGTACAATTCTGTGGGTTTACAGCCTGAGGATCAGTTCTGTTGATAGGAGAATGAGCTTCACAAGAGATAAACACGCACTTTGATCACAAGATCTATTTCCTAAGGATTATATCCTGAGGAAAGTCTTTCGCAAGGATGGTCCACCTCTTGAGAGTGAATTCGATCCCCTTCCCCAAAGCGCACATGGCCATCTCATAGGTATGCCTCCAGTAGCAAATGAAGGTTATTGATAAGTTATTTACCATCATAGCCATATATTTCTATGTATATCCACCAATGGGTCAAATATGAAAAATACCTAACTTGGAAGATTAATCAACCATGCTATTCTATCAACAACTCTGGTCATTGTTTCTCTTTATGCACGGGCCATCTTAAACGCTGCTATTTACTTTACATAGTGAAGTGTTATTGTTTGCATGCTATGGAAGTTCAACCTTTTTCTTTGTGCGCCCTTGCCGGCACCATGCCCACTCCTGGGCAAGGGGATGGAGTCATTCTACCAAGCCAGGTATCTCGTGCGAGGACTGGCCTATCATTTGAATAGTTCAAAGAAACACTAAGGCAATTTATGGGACTGATTTTTTCAATTTCTAAAAATTGCCTTTTGGTTTTTCAACTAGTTTTAAAATAAAGTATCTTTTCAAGATAGAGTCTACTAGTTAATTATAATATGTACTATACCGACTTCATTTATATCGGCAAAAACCACACGTGAGTTTCTGTTACTCTGTAATCTCACACACGAACAACCCCAAAGCTACAAATTATAACTAAAAATCATAAGCTTCAGCCCGAAAGAACACTTCGGTGCCTTCGAGGAAAAAGTTCGCACGCGTCTAAAGCAACTTAATCTTAGTTAAGCCCAAGGGGTAAATTAGTAGCTTAAGGTGCCAAAGTTCGCACGCATCTAAAGCAACTTAATCTTAGTTAAGCCTAAGGGGTAAATTAGTAGCTTAAGGTGGCAATGAGGACTGCGTGGATCTAAAGCCCATGTCCAGGCCCGTAACTTCTCTCCATCTTTACTGACACCGCGTAACCCACGCTTCCCCCCTGCCGCTGCGACCCATCGATCGCCGCTCTGTAAGTTTGTAACTACTCTGAAGCCGTACTCCAGCCCTCGGCGGCGACCTGCCTCCCATCGTCGCCGCCTCGCCTCCTGTCGCCCGCACCAGAGCTGCCTCCCAGCACCCGTGTCTAGCACTCCTACTCCCATCGCCGCTTCCTCCTCTGCCTGACCTGCCTCCCATCGCCGCCTCCTCGCTCCCCGTCGCCAGCACCAGAGCCGCCTTCCGTCGGCGCTACGCGCGTGCCTCCCGTCGAGCTCGTCCGCTAGAGCATCCTCCGCGCGACTTGGAGACTGAGGGCTCGGCTTCCTCTTCTGCGTGACTGAATTCGAGGGTCTCCAGCAGCCACCGGTGGCTTAACCCGCCGCAACACCGCATGTGTCCGTCAAGCTCGATGCTGGAATTCTGGATATATTGCGTGTGCCTACTCCTGTACTTGTTACGAACATTAGTTCATAGGGGTAAACACCACCGAGAAGATGGTTGGGCGGTGTCGGCGCAGAGGGAGAGACTATAGATAAAAATGATTTGTTATTTCTTGCTTGCCTCCAATATCATGCGGCAGCCCTCTTATATAGATGGACTTCCCTAACAGATAGAATCTAATCTTAACCATATCTTTAACAAATAGAAACTAATTCTAATAGATAGAATCTAAACTTAATCATATCTCTAACTAATAGAGACTAATCTCTAACTTTCAAATAATGAATCGGTTGGGCCCAGGGCCCACGCCCATGACATTACATCCTTTCTGGATATGCAACTCGTCCTCGAGCTGTTAGGCGGTGGCCATGGTTGCTTGAGTGGAGGTGCAGGTGATGGTCGTCCTGGTGGGCGCCGATGAGGAGCAGATGCGAGAACGTGCAATACCATGTCGACTGCAGCCATTGCTCTCGGTTGAGGACCCCGTAGGCGGCCGTGAGGATGGCATAGCCGTTCACGTGCCGACCAAGGAAGCTGCACTCTAGCGGCGGGGCAACGTCGCGTGCGCGAGTGATGGGGTTGCAGACGCTGACGTGGAGGGATCCCTCACAGGTGCGGGGAAAGAGGCACATAAGGAGGCCACGACGTGATTCCAGCGGCTTGGCGTGGTTGAAGAGGCCATCTTCGTCAGCGACGAAGGAGGAGAGGGCGTGGTTGCCGGAGCCTAGCGCCGACCTGGGCATCTATACGAAGGTTGACGGGAAGGCGAAGGCGTACTGCCTCATCCCTCTCTTCATCTGCCTATTCGTGCGCGTGAAACTCCTCTGCTGGAAGAAGTCGAGGAGGGAGGACACGTGGTCCAGCCAGAGCCGGCGGAGGAAGGTCGGGTCGATGAGGAGGAACAGCCACCGTTTGCACTTCATGGCGTTGGCGGCGGACACCAGCACTTGCAGCAGCAGCACGACTGACGCCACCGAGTAAACCTACCCTGCCTGCCCTCCCAACTCCACTAACCAGTAACGCCGCATGGCCCGCCCAGGGAGCAGTTTGGCCACGCCGGACTATCCAACGCCATTCCTCACTCCAGAGGAGATGGAGAAGTGTAGAGCGGCAGGATTGTGCTTCAACCGTGATGAGAAATTCACCCCCAACCACCGCTGCAAGCGATTGTTCCTCCTTTTCGCTCCCAGTGGAGGTTCAGATGATGAGGCGGACTTTGACATCGCTTCAGATGGTATGGAGCCGAGCATCTCGTTGTATGCGGTGACCGGCATTACTCCATGAGCGAGTCAAACTATGCAACTCCATGTCTTGGTGGGCGGAGTGACCTTGCTCACTCTGTTGGATTCAGGCTCCACACATAACTTCATCACTTCCGCGGCTGCTCAACGCGCCAACATATTTGTCCAGCCGCGCCACAGCTTGCGGGTGATGGTAGCCAATGGAGACAGGGTGTGCAGAACAGGATTTTGTCAGGCATTGGACTTGCGGATCAATCAAGAAGACTTCACCATGGATTGCTATTCCCTACCTCTGGATGGTTTCGACTTGGTGCTCGGGGTACAGTGGCTCCGCACTCTAGGGCCCATCCTTTGGGATTTTGAAACGCTAAGCATGACCTTCTGGCAGGGGGATCACAAAGTCCAGTGGCATGGCTTACAGACTGCACCTCGGCTGTAGCAGGCTTGCTCCATCTCAGGGCCAAATTTGATGGATACCCTGCTTCAGGAGTTCGACGGCTTGTTCGCCTCTCCTCACGGGTTACCTCTCGCACGAGCACATGATCACCACATACATCTCTTGCGGGAATGGCTCCTATCTCTGTCCGCCCTTATCGATATCCACAACTTCTCAAAGACAAGCTGGAACGACAATGTGGGGAGATGTTGAAGCAAGGAATTATTCGCCCAAGTACCTCGGCTTATTCTTCACCAGCCCTTCTTGTCAAGAAGCACGATGGCACTTGGCGCTTTTGCGTCGATTACCGCTCTCTCAACAGCCAGACAGTAAAAGACAAGTTCCCTATTCCGTTGGTGGATGAGCTCCTGAATGAATTGCGTGGAGCCAAATTCTTCACCAAGTTGGACCTTTAGTCAGTCTATCACCAAGTGCGGATTTACCCCCTGGATATTGCAAATACGACTTTTTGTACTCATGAAGGCCTCTTTGAGTTTCTTGTGATGCCCTTGGTTTGACGAATGCTTCGGCAACATTCCAAGCACTCATGAATAGTGTTCTTCGCCCCTACTTGCACCGTTTTGTCCTGGTGTTCTTTGATGACATTCTCATTTATAGCCCTTCTTGGGTGGAGCACTTGTGCCATGTCTGGGCAGTCCTTCGGTTCCTACATCAACACCAGCTTTTCCTTAAGCACTCCAAGTGTTTCTTCGGCGAACCAACCGTGGCTTATTTAGGACATGTCATCTCGACTGAGGGAGTTGCCATGGATAACACCTAGGTGCAAGCAGTTTGGGGGTGGCCGGAACCGAGCTCAGTTCGGGCTCTTCGCAAATTCCTCGGGTTGGCGGGCTATTATCGCAAGTTCATCCATGGTTTTGGGGCTATTGCTGAACCGCTTACCCGACTGCTTAAAAAGGATGCGTTCTCCTGGACAGAGGTAGCTGCATGTGCATTCAAAACTCTGAAAGATGCTCTCACTATTGCGCTAGTACTGTAGCTCCCAAATTTTGAGCTTGAGTTTGTGGTGGAATGTGATGCATCTGGATCCAGCATCGGGGCAGTCTTACATCAGGGCCAAGGCCCCATTGCATACTTCAGCCGGGTGTTGGCTGCCTGCCACTCACATCTAGCGGCATATGAGCGGGAACTTATGGGTCTCGTGCTCGCAGCCAGGCATTGGAGACATATATGTATATGTCTATGTGTGTGTGTGTGTGTGTGTAAGTTATAGTATTAGTCCCTCTTTATACTAGCACACGTTAGTGTTGAGTTTGCTTCTCTAACTCGGATGGTTGTCTGACTTTTTCTAATAAATAATACAGTCAGATACTCATTGATCTGAAACTGTATCATACTCTCATGTGATTCTGCTTGCAGAAGGGTACTAACTGTAATTGTTCTGCATAGAATTGTTCACACCACTAGAATGCTCTGATCGGTTGTATGCTTATAATTCATTACCAGCATCATTTTATTTTTCCTGTCATCAGTTGAACCATTGGTAATAGTAATAGACTATGCTGATTAATAGGTTGAGACAAAGATTAGTATAGACAGCAACGTACATATACAGACTTGTTCGTTTGGGCTTTTGGGCTGTCTTTTGGCTTCGGCTTCCCTATAAGCTAAAACAAATGGAGCGATTTCTCCAAGCAGCTTCTCAAAGCGAATTCTTTTAACAGCTTCTCGAATTTAAAACCGTGTGTGCCATCCACGTTGACATCTCCGCCATCTACTGTCATCTCGAAAAGCTTAGATAAAAGCTATCAGCTACAACCTGAAAAAAACAGGAGCTACTTAACGCTGCTAGATGATATTCTTCATTTTGGTGAGACTGCAGCATAACTTACTGACATTTGTACTAACTTGATGTCTTCCTATAGCATTGGTTTAGTCTTAACTTTATTGGATGCAGTGTTTCGGAATTAGGATGATTGAGACATGAGTCTGATTAGTTATGAAACATTTTCAGCATCCTCGTGTGCTTCAGATGTCAGGCTTCTTGTTTACATGGATTAAAATGCAGAGAACGAACAAGAATTTGTGCTTTCGTATGGACCTCTTGTTCCTATGGAGCAACCAGTAGGATTATCTTGTGCTGTACATGCAAAATGATGGCTTGTGCCGAAATAATGAGCATGCATTAGTCGAAATATGTTCTGAACCATTACCATGTATTTACATTGTTATTTGTAGTTTTATTTGTTATTGGATCATGATTTTTTCCATGGTTAATTTGATAGCTCTCTAGATTTTGATCTCAGAAATGTGAAATACTTTAATATTTAGTTAACATGCTGATTATGATTTGAAGCAACTGTGAGTCATCTTAGATAGCTGCGACTTTACTGCATAACTTTAGTTTCAACTTTCAACTGCTTATGTCGTATTACCACATTCATCATGTGCCCTATGGCCCACTGATGAGAAGAATGATGATCAGGACTATTCAATTTTCCTTCCCTCACTGATTGTGCTGCATTACTGGTCTTTTAGTACTCAGGTTATTCATAATTGCATTGACCCTACCTGTGTATACCAACATTCCATCTGGTCCAGCACAGAAGGTCCGTTTCATTGCTGTGTGTTGCTGAATTATCAGTGCAGCTGGCACTAATGCGTTTCTGTACTATAATGATCATCTATTGCATTCAGCTAGGTGTATGTCCCTGCTTTCCTGGTATTTTGCTATCTTCGTACCAGGTGTTTATAAGGAACAAGGCACAAACAGGTATGCTAATATTGAACTGAGAGTTGGGGTTTCCAATGGCCTAATCTATTCCATTGTAGATGATTCTGGTCATCTGGTATGCTTCGGCTAATTCATATATTTTTCCCTATCAAAGACTTGCTAAACTTTACATTGTGATAGCTCAGAATTATGTCCTGCAGCCTGAGCATTTCTAACAGTCACCACACTTTTTTGGTGCAGATTGCCCCCATTCTGTTAAGCAAGACTTGTGCACATGCCACATGGGATTATTGTCCCCACGTCGTTGTAATCTACACTGGGAAAAGTTGAGCAGAGAGAACTCACAGTATGGTCAACTATAAGCAATGATGGCGTATTACTTACTGTTTGATCTTTATTCAGCAGGAACAGGTATGCAACAAGCCAACAAAAACATTTTTTTCCTGTGAATGTCTTAGTTCAAATGCAGCAATCAAAACATTAAAAGTTTTAAGTATTATCACTGTGGTTGCATAGGGAATAAGTTGCCATTTGGAATTCAGCAACCCAGCAGTCAAGATTAGCCGTGTAGCATGTGTTTGATTTTGTCAGATTATTCTGTGGCGAGTCTGTAGCAATAATGTTATTTTTGTGTAATTACTGCTCTGTGTCAATCGATACAATGTGCAGGTTGCAAGTACATAGACTTTTTGGCTTTTCAGCCGGCTTTTGGCTTTAGCTTCTTTTGGCAATCACTGTTCATTACATTAATAAGCTACAGTCATAAGTCGCAGTTCAAAAGAACACCCTAATGGAGTGCTTTGACAGATTGGACGAAGGGTGGAACAGTGACATCCTCTGTAAGCTTGTAGGTTAAGTGGTTGCGGGCTGCTGAATAATGACCGATGAAATGGGGAACACTCCTTTCTGCTGATCTGGGACCAGATTCTAAACATGGGAAGCTTTATTAATGGTTATGCCAATTCCTGCAACAGGTTAATAACAGGCACAGGTTTGGATCCCTTTCACACTTCCCAGACTATCTTGAGTATGTTCTGATATTTCTGCATCGAAGTGGTTGTCCACATCGAAGTGGGAGATGCAGTAGGGATGTTTTCCATGCTTAACCGCAACACTAAACTAAGCTGCCCGTGGGATCAATTGGACTAATCAGATGAACATACGCCAAGTAAAGATCGACCGACAAAATTATGTATGGTGTGGACACATTGAGGTGAAATGAAGCCAACTGGCTGCTCTCAGTTTGCTACGCAATTATATCCTGTGAAAGTGAGGAGCATATACAGGAGCAGTGATTGGGACCAGATTCTGCAGACACTAAGAGAGCACCTATAAATGATAGTGGTCATGAGCCTGGTCAGATGCACTAAAAGCTAGATTTGGATGGTTGTTAGTGGCTGTTAGCTTAGGCAGGCCTATTCGGAAGTCATACAAATACAATGGATGGAGACTAGAGGCCCTTTTCTGATCCTTTTTTTTTCTGGTAAGCATTTATGCCTCCCTCTGCAACGGTCTTTCTGAATGATGTTACTTCCGCAACTTACATTGTGAACCTTGCATTGTCCTCTCTTAATGTTTTTGCTCTATTATTGGCGACCAAGAGCACATGCTTTTTTCTTTGCCCTCCAGTCACCTTCAGCCTTAGTGACCCATCTGGATTTCCGATTGATGTGTCTTTCTTGTACACCAGTCTTTGCCTGCCTGTTCCTGTCCTTGAGTAGCATTACCCGTTCCACAACTTTTGTGTGTGGCTGGGGCCTGCCGTTTTAAGTTGGCAACTTCCACAAAATCACAAGAGTTATCACTGCTTCTGAACCGGCTTGCTTTTGTTGTCTCTTTCTACGGACCCTGCCTTGACTTTAGGAAGCTACCGTTATCTCGTCTTTCAATTTGATTCTCATAGTTACCACTAGATTTAGACCTAAATCTAATTCTATTTTCGAATTAGGGATATTTCCAGTTTATTGTAGCTTATTGATCAATACATCATTAGCCTTTTCATTTCTGATAAATGTTTCTATTGGTTCTTAGCTTTTTAAAGCGGGCGTCTGTGACGACCCGTGCATCACTACCTAGTAAATGTTACCAGTTTATGGTTATTACTCGATAAAATAGAATAAAATAATAAGGTATATTAGAGTGTTACAGCAGAATAATAGCTAGAGATAGTACAATATTATTATAATATCATTATCATGCATGGCTACAGTCTGTTACAGGGCTATACAATTCTGTCTAAATATTATAACACTTGAAAATAGAAATGGTACTAACTAATAATTATACAATACGAAGACTAGGAGATAGCGACACACTAATGTACTCGGGTTCACTTAAACGACAACCGATTGCGCCTACTCATCCCAACCTCTATACAAGGCATCCATCTCATACAGGTCCATTGCATTCCACTCAGCATGGTAGTTGTCCCCCATGTAGACTTCGTCAGAACTAAGCAAATCCTTGAACTGGCTTATGTCTAAACAAGGAGAGTTAATGGGTAGGTTCTTTTAGGTTGTAGCTTTTGATTTATGCCTTTTAAATTTTGGCTATTCGCAAAAGAGATAGTCGCATACGTTTTTGGTCAATATAGCTAAAGTCGGTACAGTATATATTACAATTAAAATGTAGACCATACCTTGAAAAGATATACCATTTAAAAGCTAGTTACTGTAGCAAAAAATAAAATCCACAAGCAACAAGTCCAAAAGAAATCAGCCAATAACAAGGGTGAGCATAAAAAAATACCGAGCAAGTATTAATAGCAACATGCAATTTTCATGCCAACAATTCATTAACTCAACAATCCTATCTCATTCGTCATCATTTCGAAAGTAAATTTTTATGTGATAATCTCAATTAAAGTTTATAAATCTACTAATCACTCATATTTAAAGATAAGACGATGTTCAAGTAGGCGCTAGGCGGGCGGCGAGGTGGGGCCTAGCGCCTAGGGAGCCTAGGCGGCCAAATTAAAAATAAAGACAATAAGCAGATGATAAGTGTGTGTGTGTATATATATATATGAGATCTAACGTCTTAGATCGAGTCATCAAATCTTGTAACTAATGTTTAAAACAATTAGTCAGACTTTAGACCGTCTGATAAAGATCCAACGGTTCAGATCTTCTAACCCTAGTGGCCCAACCTAAATCCTTCCGCGCGGACCGCGCCTCCCCGCATAACCCTAACCCTAAATCCTCCGCCGCCTCCCCACTGACCCCGCATATTCGCGGTCGCGCCCGCCTCCCCCACTCTCCCCCGTAGATCGCCGCCGCCTCCCCAGCAGATTGTCGCCGCCCGCCTCCCCCATCTTTCCGGATCTGGCGCGGGGAGTCCGGATCCGGCGACGGCGGCGACAGGATCTAGCGTGGGAAGTCTGGATCCGGCGGCGGCGGCCACGGGAGCGGTGGGATCTGGCGCGGGAAGTCCGGAATCCGGCGAGTCAACGGCGGCGGTGACGGCCTCGTGTGCGGTAACACTTTTCCCCATCCCCCGCTCCCTCCGCGCCGCCCCATCTGCCGCGCTTAGGCCGCCTCTCCCCGCCTTGGACCGCCTTCTTTCCGCCTTGGACCGCCTCGCCGCCCAACCACCCGACTAGGGGCCAAGGCCGAGCGGCACCCTGCCGCCCAGCGCCTAGGCGGCCGCCCAGGCCGCCTTCTTGAACACTGAGATAAGACCACCGATAGGCTCCTGTAACCTCCAGTCTAGGAGATATGTGTAAATCACGTTTTAAACCATGCGCAGGTTGGTATCACTTTACACATAGTTGCTCTGACTTTAATTGCAATCAATTTCTTCTCATTTCCTTAGACGTGATGCCTAAATCAGAGTGCAGAGTTGTTTCTCATATTTTCGTATACTATACCTCCACTTAGCTAATATATCCCTAGCGCGTTGTGCTAGGCCAATCTCGTCTTCACCTCACACTCCACCGTGCTACTTATAGGCGCACGAGTTTTCCCATCTCTACCCTTGCTTAACCTTACAATCATATACTTCTTACCCATGTGTAGTGTATAGTAACTTGATAAGGTAATTGAGTTCTACCCATTTTTGACGAGACTATGGTCAATAAGATAAATACAGCTCGTTACATGAGTGAGAGTTGGTTTATCCTTATATCAAATCCATATGTAGAGGACTCCACACCTACCACTATCTCTCTTTTCCAGGGCACCTTTCATCCACCTCTTATTTATCTGTAGGATGATTGCTCTATCAACTGCATACCCTTTCATACTCATCGTTATTCACATCAATCACATAATTTATTTCAAAATTTATTTTATGCAGAGAACGATATTAATCTAGTGCCAAATAATTTTTACGTGAATTTACCCTAATCAAAATGATCAAAGGCATACTTCCTGAAATTTGGTAGTAGATCCTAGTTTCAGGTGCGCTCAGGTGAAGTCCTTCCTCTGGACCCAGTCCGTCTCCTGCATTTATTGTGTAGGCTCTGTTTTAATTTACGGGAACATATAATATGCTACGTTAGGGTGGCTTAGTGACAAACCCCATCGATTAAAGCTAATTACCACATTTAAATTTGGATTTTATATTGTACCCACCATTTGCTATTATTTTACTGATATAAGAATATGTGGGCTTATCAATTGAATGTATTCGACATTTTGTTGTTGTCGGCCATGTACTATTTATGCATGCATCTATATACATGTATTTATGTGAATATATTTTCATATATCCCCATATACTTTCATGTATACGTGAATATATTTATACAGATATAACATATTGATTTTGTCTCCTGGCTAGCCCACTCCCCCCCCCCTTTATTCCCTATCTCTCCCTCTTTGCCATTCGGCCCTCAGTTCGATCTCTATCTCTCTCCGTCTCTCGCACTCCCTAGCTCTACCCCACCGCTATGTACCGTCGCTTCCCTCCCTCTTCGGCCCCCTCCCTCTCTCTAGTCTCCGGCCACTGGCCTCCTAGACGGAGCACCACCGATGCCTGTGCACTCTACTCGTCTCTTGTGCTCCGAATTAATTCAGGTTTTTTTGTTGAATGATGATACCCAATTAGCGAGAGGTGTCAACTGTACTTGGACAGTCCTAGTACCTCAATGAGCGTACCTTATGGAATGATATGGACTAACGGGTTCAAAAGGCAATTCTTTCTTCTTTTCTTGGTTTTTCCTCTTTTTGAAATGCATGTGTTTTTCCTACAGAATGGTGGATTATAACTACAACTTAGCAAATATTGGTATAATTGTAATTGTGATATATTTATTTATATTCTAGAGAGAATTGTCTTAATTAGGTCGAGAAATGTAAATTGATGTATGGATTACCTGATGTAATATAGACTGTCATATTGTTATTTGATTTGAAGAAGAACTTTGATTATAGCTTGATTAATGTGATGTTTTGCTTGATTAATTGTGTTCATTAATTCGGTGTGATTATAGTGTATTATTTCACTAGGATGAGACTTATGGATGTATTTTATTTATTCATTTTTCTTATGTTTTCATTTGGTTTGTTGCATGGGTAAAGAACTTAATTTGCCTTGCTATTTTTTAGTTATTTAATTAATGTTGTTTAGCTCCATAATTTATCGTTTAAGGTTAATAAAAATGCAGGGTGTCACAGTATCTTACCTTTTTTTACTCTTGGGTACAGTAGGTTTTCAAACTTTAGAGAAAGTTGGTAATGAGAAGGCCCTGTGAATTGAGTTGTTCAACGTCTGATTGAACGTCGCAATAAGGGTGCCAGTCTGGAGTCCATACCACCCCTGTTTCTGTCATCATCTGCCTGATGTCTATCCATTAGGACGAGAAAGCACCTCATTTAGGTTGTGTAACAATTTCTCTTTTCATTGCTTGAATGAGCAAATTGGCGCTTAGCAAGCAAAGAATCCTGATCTGAACGTCAGAACCTGCTCGGCCATCACCATCCCTCGTTCTGGACAAATATTTGGACTATGTTTCAGCATCATGTTGGAGTCTCATTTCTTCGTACTCCTGCATAACCTCTAGTGGCAAGTCATTTTTATAGTTGTCTCATCTGATGAAAGTAATGTGTGCATTGATATATCCGTGGAGGAGGGTCCATCATGGCGTAGCATTGTGTGATCTGGTTAGTTCAGATTTCACAATCTTGGCACGTAATGAGGGTGTCTATCCCTCTGCATCCAATTCCTTGTTGTGGTGTTTGCAAGTCTCCCTGATCTTTCTTTATCTCTGTCATGTTGCCAGGTAAAGACATATCAAAGGGAGATTATTCTAGCCCAATACTCAAGAAACGATTATTCCATGTCAATCAGACTGAGCATCTCGAGTGGGAGATGAATCATTCCATCTTTAGCTCACTACCAAACCAAACCCACAAGCCCGGTCAATCAATTTAGGTAAAGCATTTGAGATAGCTTCTTGCCATGTTATGTAGTTATAGTACAGAATCCCTTTGTGCAAATTTTGTAGGGGACCCTTGGAGCCGGAGCAATCATATGTCTATCTTATTGGTTGGGTTTAGTAGCTCCTTTCTTCAACTCTAGGGTATATAAAAAAGCAGCCAATGGCACCCTCAACGGACTATGGAATGCAATGGTAGCGAGATTAAACTAAATTTTGATGAGATAACATGTACCAGCTACCTGCACGAATCAATCTCGTACAATACAGGCCAACCTTTGTTGAAGCTAAACAAACAACTTGTCGGTTCGGGTACAGGTTGCTGTGGGAACAAGATGATGACCACCCTAATGCTATGCTATAAACCTCTAAGGGCCTCTTTGATTTGCATGATTCAAAAAAAGCAAAATCACAGGAATACGATAAGAATGTATGCGTAAAACAGAGGATTGGAAAACACAGGAATCTTGTAGGATTGTGTGTTTGATTCGCAATGAGAGTAAGAACACAATAATTTTAGAGTGAATAGTAATCTCATTTGCTTTTAGTATAAATATAAGATATTATTATACTGATTTAACTAATAGCATATAATAAAACTCATTAGCTGGCCACTTATAGGTGGCCCCACCTATCTCTACACTAATTTAACCCAACAAACACCATCGTTCTCATCCCCACCTATCCCTGTCGTTCACCGATCCTCATCCACATAGGAACAATCAGGCAGCGGTGGTGCCAGCTCAGGTGGCGACAGTGGGAGCAAGGGCAAAGTCGGTGGCGGCTCCAACTTGGGCGGCGATGGTGGGAGCAAGGGTGAAGGTCGGCGGGTCGGCCATGCCAGCTCGGGCGGTGGCGGTAGGAGCCAGGACGAAGAATGGTGGCAGGAGCCAGGGTGAAGGCCGGCGGCACCAAATCTGTGGTGTGACGGCAACATCCTTCAACTCCGGCGTGACGATGGCACCAACAAAGGCGGTAGAGGTGTAGAGCGAAGTGGTGGCCAGTGAGTTTCTCACGTGTCCACTCTCTCGTTCTTCGTGCACAAGAATTCTACCAAAAGGTTGGCTGGATAGATTTTTCATCTAAAGTTCCTGTAAAACCATGGGGAATGAATAGTATCCTTCTAGAATTTATTATACGTTCCCTACAAGTCAAATGCGTCAACAGTAGCCAATCCTTTGGAATCCCAAATCCTGTGCTTTTCATCCATCAATCCTTCGAATCAAAGTGGGCCTAATTGCCATTTGCCAACCTATCTGCGTCTTGTAGCTATGAATAGTGAAGGCGTATGCACGCCTGGCAGTGACTTGTGCGAGCTGCATTGTCGCTTCCGATCTGAATGATCGGAGCCAGTGTGTGGGGCTGCCGGTTTTCTCTTGTCTGCTGCTGCTGGTTGATGAAAGCCACCTGCTGCTGCATCTCTCTGCCAACAATATTTTCTCGGATGTATTTGCCTTTGTTGCCCTTCGTTTGGTCTCTGTATCTTTTGCTTCCTTCAGCATCAATCTACCTCACAGTTTTTTTGGGGTGGTTCTCGTGAACCCTTCTCAACTCTAACTCTGCAAACGGAAACTTACACGATGAATCATCGTTCTGTAATTTTGAGTACATCCTGTTTTTCTTTTCTTTTTTTGTTAAAATATAGGGTACTAACATTATTCATATGGTATCTATTTCCAGGTTAGTTTCTTCCTCTCCCTGCCTTGTTGCAACAGTTACATGTTGTGAGGTGGTGCACAAACAAGAACAGAGGGTGATGATGGCATGGAGACCGACTGTGTTGCAGCATAAATGCAGGGAAAGGAAGGCGTGCATAATTGTGCACAGCATCCACATCCATGCATCTATGTATAGAGTTGAACACTCATATTTTGCTACGGATAAAAAAATTATATTATGCCAGCACGTCGAGTTGATATTGTCGGAATCGGCTTATCCACACCCTCGGCTCTGTCTCTGCGCTTGGCCGTGTTGTGCCTTCGTGCCTCGGCTTTGCCGTCCGTCTGGTAAAGCTATATTGTTTTTTCTTGTTTGAAAATTTCTAAGATGATGGAATTTATTTTTTTGTAGATTGTTTTTTCTGTTTTTATTAGAAATGTTTTAGGGTGGTGTAAGGGGAAGCTAGGAGAGACAAATGAACCATCATCACCAACTTTCTTTTTAAGTAGTAAAGATAATACAATTCAATCTATTTGTTTGTATGTTGTGATGTGATTCTGACGCGAATGGTGGCGGTAGGCACCAACGACCCCATCCGGCCACCTCTTTCGGCAGTGGTAGAATCAAGTTTGTTTCGACTATGCCTTATAACTTCTCTTAAAGAAATAAATGAGATGGTTTTTCTGTCGTCATTTTAAAGTGACTTATCGGAACAACTTTTTTAAATGGTTTATCGGCATTTGGTTCATTCGTACAAATGTTCACGCTAGTGTTAAAAATTATAAGCCGCAGTCGAAAAAAATCACACAACTCTTTTTGCGAGGAGCACAGCCGCTAGCTGCACGCTCTGCACCACACCATCCAGTCATCCACCCCATTTTCAGAGGCCAGCATCAAAAGTCAGGCCTCCTCTCCTCTCCTTGGGATGCGATGCCTTTAGATGAGGTGAGGTGCGACATGTTTTTCGGTCGTTATTCGCACTCATGAGTCATGACTTTGGAGGGATTTTGAGATCGAGATACAAGCCAAGGTCATACTGGGGTCGCAAGGTCCTGATAGGATCCCAGCTACAAAATTGCAACTCCAAAGATTATATGACTCTCGGATCACTATTTTGTATGACACTTTACTTTATTTACGTCCTACGTAGGATCAGGATCCGCATTATGAAAACCTTGAAATTCATAGTTATGGATTGTCACGTGCACACAGCTGGATTCCTTCCACAAGTGTACTTCATCTAGGGTCTAATGCCAATGGCTATGTTTCTTTAGTCTGCGATCGATGATTTTTGGCTATAGCCGTTAGTTTTGTTTGCGATTTTTGAGACGGTAGCAGACGACGGAGGCGCTGACGCGGACAACGCACACGAGTTTAAACTCGAGAAGCCGTTTAGAAAATTCATATCAAAAAGCCGCTCTTTTTCTTCGACTTTCGGAGGAACCAAAGCCCTAAAGAGTATAATCAATGTCTATTCGTAACGATTTTGTAGGGCGAGATTGACGCACGCTCAGAGCGCCACCGCCACCGTACCGTCACCGGCGCGGTAGCTGTCGGCGCAGGTGGGTTGAGACGGGAGCCCTCACCACGCCAACAGCGTGGGGCGTGTTGTGTGGCGTGCAGGTGCCGTGGGCGTTTCTGGCCTACAAGCAAGCTCAAGATGGACCACTGGCACTACTCCACAGGAGGCTGAAAGGAGCAGCAAGCTCATGAGGCTTGGACTTGGCCTCTTCTTAATCTTCTCCCCTATGCCGTGTTGATCGTGAGCTCAACAATCCATACCTAAACTGGTCCCCCTATTAGAAAAAAAAAAGGTGTGAAACGGTTGTTAGAGAAGAAAAATATCTGCAGTATGTTGAATTCGTAGGAATGGAAACTTGCTAGCTAGAATATGTGTGCAACTTGTAAACAACACCGTGGTGGTGTTGTTGCCGTCCTCAAGCGTGTGCCGTCCGATCGGGATCATTGAGGCGGGGACGGTTGATAAACTCTTAATCATTTTACGGGGAATTTCCTACACCCCTCATTTCTCACTGGTTATACTTTCTTCTTGCTAATTGGATGAAACATGCGTAGGGAAGTTACCACAACAACTGCTGCTGTCTAGTACTTCCGGCAACGTGGAGTGCATATGGCTGTTGTTTCAAGCCAAGCCAAGCATGCACTTGCATTGGAAACTTGACCTGTAATGTAATACACATGCTAGTACTACACTAGCAGGAGTATTTCTTGATTTCCTCTCGTCGGTTAGGATCTCGCACAGTGCAGCACTCCAATCACTTGGCCAGAAAATGAGTGGATTCTTTTCGACTGTGAACTGATGGCTTATATCTTTACCATAAGTGTTTGTATGAATGAACCGAATATCGATAAATCATTTTGGAAAGTCTATTTCGATAAGTCATTTTTTTAAAAAAGGTAAAAAAGTTGCTCTATATATATATTCTAAAGAAATCATAAACTAAAAAGAAGATTGCTAATAGCGATCCTAATTGATTATGCCCGGTGGGCCGCCGAAGCAGACACGCGGCAGCTCTTCAATTATACACGCTTGGGTGCGTGAGGCAACAGTACAGATGTACGAGCGCCTTGCAGTTGCAGTGCCGGAGAGAGTTGCAGGTCAGGGTACAACGTAACCTTGGCTTTGACGTATCATATACCCCCAACTTGAACATGCATCATACTTGTGGTAAGGGAGGAAGCATCTGATCTTGATTCTTGAGATGGCAAAGGGAAAAGGAGGGAAAACGATGGAAGAAATAAAGATGCATGGTGGGCAGGAGGAGCTGGGGATGGGGTGAGTTAGATTCTCACCAAATAGGGTTGGGAATGATGGATGGAGTAGCCATCATTTGTGCCTAAGGGGTTCGTCCAACTCTCCAATGGGGATAGAGCTAGAGCTACATTCAAATTAATAAGAATATAACTTTTTTTGTATTATTATATTATATTTTATGTGATTGTCATTTTTTTAGCAAAAAAATTTATTATCTGTTTGATCCTCCTATATCTAAATCTTGGCTCCCCTGAGGACGAGGATAAGTATAATCTGATGCCAAATTGCCCCTTAATGGGAGCAGCACGAGCACAAATAATATTTGTGTGATCTTCGGCTTTCTTTGCGAGCCGAGGTGCAAGAATCGAGCCACTTTCCAGCCGCGTGAGATCTGCCTAAAATGGGTCGCGTCTTTGGTTTATAGCCTCTCTTTTTTTCCCCCACCTTTTTCCAAACGCTCGCTAGTGATTAAACATTCTTGCGTCCTCCATTAGGGTCTTGTGATGAGGGTTTTTTTAGCAGTCAAGCAAAGTGGGGTTTGATATCGTTGGGGTTGATGGGAGCAATAATGGAGCCACGGAATATGGAACCCTATCCCACTCAACTCGCCTACATGTCCATCAATCTATCAACACAGGCCTGTTGGGAGGTGGGCATAATTTTACTGCCTGCCTTTTTTGTTTCAACTTTCAACCTCTTTTCCTTCGTTTCTCCTCTTATCTTTTCATTATCCCAATTCCTTGTCCCATGGTAGCTGGAGGCTGAAAGCAGAAGCGATTCCAATGGCACGAGTGGACATAGATGTTGTCGCGTGACCGTACGATCGAAATGCCTAATGACAATCTTAAAGCACAAGGTTCCATCTTTTCCAGGTTACTTCAGAGTCACAGGGCATTAAGAAAGCAGGAGAGCAAATTAGGCAGTGCGGGGAGCAATGCTTGCTTGTCACCGTGAAAAGGTGGATAGGATAAGTGGTGTTCTCCATGATCTTGTTCTCACAAAAGCAGCCTCTGCATTTGACACATTGCTAGCTTGGTATTAAATTATGGGATAATCTTTGGCTTAATTTAGTAGGCTCCATGCATGCTTGGTAGATCCAAAAGGCTAAGCATAGCATATGGACATGAGAACAAATCTGTGCCATCTTTGTTGGGTGTTGTTTTTGGTCTACTAGCTTCCAGGGAGGAATTATTAAGTTCCATGTGTTGGTGATGTAGAAGCTATTTCTGTAGTATTAAAGGACCAAGTGGTAGCATGAGCTGTACTATGTGTAGGAACTAGGAACAAAAGATAGTCCTTTCTTTCGTTTCATCAACCTTTTTATTGCCAAACGATGTTCCATCTCTTTCCTTTCACCCATATTCACCTTTGAGCTAAAATAAAATGGGCCCTTCTAAGTGCATTAGGTTTTAGATGTGACACCTTATTGAAAATAGCCAATGTTACTAATATTAGGTGAATTGAATCTGCTATGTGAAATAAGCCACTCACCTACGAATGCTTTGAAATAATTCATATGGTTGAATGGTGTAACTGTTCGCTTTTCGATCTGTATTTTCCAAAAACTGCTTATATGTCTCTGTGAAAATAGCTATGTCTCGATACAACATGGAGTTGGTGAGCTAGGTATACATAAAACCAAAATAAGACTAGAACGGATTCTCGGTGGTGGAAGCATGAAATTATAACTGTTGACTTAGTTTTCACCTCTGGTAAGATAGGGTGAGAAAACCACCCTTCTCCAAAAACACAAAACAAAATAACTAATACATACAAAAATGCCTTAATGCGAACTTGGGTGGCTAGCTCCACTCCTTTTTTTATATTTGAGGCGATAAAGTATACTCCAAATCTTAATTGGTATAAACTACAAGGCCAGTTGCGTTGATCAATGGTTTTTTCAGTTTATGATTTATTATTTTTTTCTCCGTTATCTTTTCAAAATAGCTTATTAAAAATTTTTTTTAAAACGGCCATAGACAACCAGACACAGCCGAAAGTAGTAACAATCCATCTCCCAACCACACGTGAACCAGTGAAATCTTGGAGGAACAAAACCCTTTGGCGTTGTTTGCGGTGGCTGCCTCTCCTTTTTGCCTTCCCTGCTTTTCTTTGTTAGATAAATGGAGGAATCACCCTTTAGTCCTTTAGTTGACTGAAGTGATCAAGTGGACGCACGAGACATGGGTGATGCCTGACAGTTAACCATATCTCAAAAATCTTTTCTGGTTGTGCGATCAAAGGAGCTCACTAATCACAAGCCTCCATGCTAAACAGGACATGTACTTGGACTCTGTGGTCTCTCTCTCTCTCTCTCTCTCTCTCTCTCTCTCTCTCTCTCTATCTTCACAGCTGTGGGATGGAACCTTGAAGAGCCTTAAAGGTTACCGAGAAAGGGACTGCATCCACGTAGCCTGTGGGACAGCATGTCCATTGTGCCGGTGTCAAATCGTTGTTTAATTCCAGCTGCTAATGATATGGATTGATATTTAGTTTAGTCAGAAACATTTCTTGTTCTGCCAAGGTAGAGAAAACCACACATATTTTTGAACACCTATTGCTACTAGTTCTTGAAGAGAACGAAAGCCAACCGATTTGACACAAGGTGTGCTAACCACTCTGCCATTATCTCATAAAAGAAAGGAAAATGGAAGAAACGCACCGTGCTTGTATCATTTGTGTCCATGCTCCATAATTATGTATGTATGTATATATATGTGTGTGTGGGTGTGACTATGTTGATATCACCTTATGGTTATGATGAGTAATTGACTTTCGGATTAGAGTATTTGCGGAGTTTGAGTTTGGTTTTTGAGGGTTTGCAAATTCTTCAGTTGATTCTATTGCTGGCGGTATAACCGACATTGGGGTCGTGGTCATACCGGCTAGGTACGGTGGTACCCGTCTTAAACAATGGTCAGACTGGAGCGCGGTACTACGGACGTTATACGAACGGTACTATCGGAGTGAGGCGGTATGATCGGCTTTTGGTTGGCAGTCATAACGGCTGAGGAGCTGTTGGGTCGTGCATTTGTTTGAATCAAGTTGTTGGAGTATGGGCACAGCATGGGTGTCGTTGTTTGTGTGCACAGAGGTTTAATGTTTTGGTCCTAGGTTTAGGATTAGTGGTTTGATTGCATACATTTTGCATAGTGCATTATATGGATTAATTATGTCAATTGATGAATTTGTATATTGTGCAGTGCTACGTGACGGTTTACTTGTTATTGTTGGTTGTAGGACTTCGGAGCTAGGTTATGGTGAGATGTAGTAGGACCAGGACTAGGCACAGGATGGTACTGAGATTCAGAACGGTCAGGAAGACGTCGAAGATGATTGAGACTTATGAGGTGGTTACAAACCGGGACGACGAGGTACTGGAGTGGGAGCTACTGGTGGTGGACATGATGGGTAACGGCAAGGTGGACCGAGACTAAACTCAAGAAAGAGCCGATGTCCTATGCGGTCAAGGAATCCGGGTGCCATCATGCACGAGAAGAAGTATGTGGTGCGCTAAGTGACTTGGGTCGTTTGTAAGTGAGAACGGTTCAATGGAATCTAGATACGTAAGAGACTTAATGGCAAGTCAGACCATCATCACTTCTAGTCGGAAATCGACACAACAAATACTATTTATATGCGTAAAAATTTGAAGCCTACATGTTTATTAGGTGGTGCTCGATTAGGCTGTGGCTTATGGCTTATTTTACTGTAGTTAGCTAAAATTACAGCGTAGCTGAAGGTGGCTTATTTGGCATAATTAAAATTTAAAAATTTTAAAAATAGAAAAAACAGGTTAACCCATCACGTATAATGCAAACGAATATGGGGAAAAAAGAACCGGTAAAAAAGCTCAAAAATCCAAAAAAATAAAACAAATATAATTAAGGAATAGTGAAAAATAAGCCGGAAGCCAGAAGCCAAAGCTGAAACAAGTGGGGAAAAGTTGCGTCAGTTGTCCCAATACCGAAGCAACTGCACTGAATTTTTGTCGCCAAATCTTTTCGCGAGCTGATGTGCATTGTAAACAAACTGAAAGTCAATAGGCATCTAAATAAAGCTTGATATGATTCATTTTAAAGTTATTTTGTACCAAATGTAAGCACCCTGGAATCAGATTTCTCTGGGAAATCCTTATCCCACCCTAGCTAGCTAGCACGTAGATGTGAGGGATTTAGCTAGGATCTAATCGAAAGCAAAACTTAATCTCAACCTAAACCTCCATATTTAAACACTCGCAAGATATCACATATCCATATTCCATGCAAAATTAGTTTATGTAGGCACGACAAAATACTATTGTATTTAAAAAGCAAAGTAAGCAGACAAAATTCTAAATATTGAAGTTTTACGAGTACGAAGGTTGGTAAATGGGTTGGAAAGCGGATTGAACCGATAGGTTCGGGTTAGATTGGGTTCAAGTGGAAGATAGTTTGGATTGTGTTAGGTTTAAGTAGAAAGTTGTTTGGGTTGAGTGGAGTTGTGAAAAATCTTTTATGGGCTGGGTTAGGATGAGAAGTTGCTTTTATCTCATATGAGTTAGGTTGGTTTTAGGTTAAATTTAAACCCATTAACAGGCCTAAGTACCAGTAAACAGTGAAATTGTTACGGTCCGTCCTCACTCTGCGCCACTTTTGCCCTCCGACTTTGACGTTGCTCCTAGGATCCGGATCCCCTCACCTCATCTCACCTCGTCGCGCGCCTGACTCCAAGGACGCATCACCTTGGCTTGCTGGCGTATATATATAGACGCGCGTCCACGCAGTCCTGCAAGGCCAGGAGGAAGAAGACGACGCGCCCGCCCGCACCGTGTATAGCGCCATGGCCGTGGAAGCGCACCACCTGCACCACCTACTCCCCACCGGACGCCAGCCTGCACACGCGCAAGCGAATCGGGTGGGTGCTGCTGCGGTGGGTGACGCGCCGTTCTCTTCGGGGCAGGCGTGTTATGGCAGGGACGTCGCCGGCGGCACGGTGGGGAGCCTTGGCCAGCAGGGGTACCTTGGCCAGCAGGGTTACCAGTCGTCGTATATGGGACTCGTCACGCCGCCGGCGTCGGCCAGGCTGGGGCAGCACTCGCAGTTCTGCGCGCCGGCCACGGAGGACGCGTCGGAGAGCGGCGTCACGTTCGGCGGTTGCCCGGCGCAGGAGGTGGCGCCCAGGAAGCGGAGGCGCGCCGATCAGCCGCCGGTTCTTGGCGGCGCGACAGACGTGGCGGCGCACGCACACCAGCAGCTGATGGACGTCGACCGCCTCGTGCTCCACCACGTAAGTGCCATGACATGATCGATTTGCCGGTTTCGATCGATGCTTGCGTCGAGGTATCAAGAAGTAGCTCGGCCTGACGTTGTTGTCCTCGTCGGTGATGCATGCAGGCGGCCAAGATGTGGGCGGAGCTGGCGGAGCAGAGGAGGAGGCACGCGAGGCAGATGGTGGCCACCGTGGAGGCCGCGGCAGCGAAACGGCTGAGGGCCAAGGACGAGGAGATCGACAGGATCGGAAGGCTCAACTGGGCGCTCGAGGAGCGGCTCAAGAGCCTTTACGTGGAGGCGCAGGTGTGGCGCGACCTCGCGCAGTCCAACGAGGCCACGGCCAACGGCCTCCGCAGCGAGCTAGAGCAGGCGCTCGACGCACAGGCGCGTTGCACCGGCATAGGCGGGGACGACGCCGAGTCATGCTGCTGCGGGGAGAATGACGTGGCTAACGGCATCGGCGCCGGTGAGGAGAAGGTAAGGACAATGGTGAAGCGGGAGATAGGCTACGGAAGGTGCAAGGGGTGCGACGAGGGCGCGGCCGTGGTGCTGCTGCTGCCGTGCCGGCACCTGTGCGCTTGCGCACCCTGCGCGGCTGCAGCGCGGGCGTGCCCGGCGTGCGGATGCGCCAAGAGCGGCGGCGTCTGCGTTAACTTTTCGTGATGCGTGGAAGGAATAGTATTAGAATAGGTTTTTTCTGCTTTGTTTTTTCTCTCATCTGTATTTTTTTTTGCTGATGGGGATGATAGGGTGATGGTTACTTTTCTGATGTGGATATGAGGGGATGAGTTTTCTTTTCTGTTGAATCTATTGATCAGCAAGGAACAAGAAAAATATTTGTAGTAATTAATCTTGCATACCATTGCTTTAGTTGTTTTCTGAATTAGACGTACGGGCGTCATTTGTTAATTTCCATAACTCGAATTTGATCCGCAATCAAACCGCTAAATTATAGCCCCACACAGTTCAGCTTATATAAGCTAGTTTATGATTTTTTTTATTGTAATTGGTTTTTTTACACTGTAGTTGTCGGTGACTCTTTAGAATAATTAAAATATTAAAAGTTTAAAAATAGAAAAAAAATAGGCTAGTTTATTACGAACAATACAAAGGAATATAAAAAATTAAAAATCTAAAAAATTTAAAAAATAATGAATTAAAATTCAAAGGACAGAAGTTGAAATCAAAATGGCGGTGCGTTAAATTCGATGTCATGAGTTGAGCACGCTGGAAAAAAAAAGTAGTGCTGTTTGTTTTATGTAAAAAGGTACGGAGAAATAATGTAACAGGCCGAAGTACATGTACCTCCCTTAGCCATAGTGTTAGGACCTTTTTTTTTTTGCCCATCTTTTGAGTGCCCCAGCATGCAACCACGCCTGTACATGTGGTTTATGTTCTGCTTTCGTTTTAACTTTGTTTGCCTTGAGGCTTAAGGCTTCTTTTGGCTTTCGTCCAAGATTTCCTTTTTGTTGGGTACTGCGATCCGAGTAGTGCAGACAAGGCTGGTTCTAGCCACATTTTACTGCCACACGTTGAGGTGCTCAAATCACGAGTAGGGAATCTTGCCACACTTTTTGAGTGCGACGCGTGGGACAAGCAACCAAACAATTGCCAAGTTGATCAAACTTGCCTAACCTGCGCGTGAACGTGCAGAAGCAACCAAACACCCCAAGATCACAAACAAGAAGCGATCAAGGAACGATCGCTTCCGAGCATACTGTAAATACACCATGGATACAGAGAGATTCACGTGACGGGTGATACCTGACACGTACTTGTGTTGGAGGCATGCACGTATGTGGTACACACGTAGATGTGGCATTGGACTTTAGGAGTCCATAGATTTATTGGAGTTGTTTCGTATTGAATCTCACTAATAGTTGGGCTCGATATATCCAAAGCTGGGTACAATATAGGTTTTAGATACTTGGATATTAATTGAATCGATCACGGGTTATCCAATGGACATCACCTCTAAATCAAGGTTTTATAAAAGTTTGGTATTAAGAATTTCTAACTCGTGTTGACACTATAAAAATTTTATGAAATAAATGAAAATTTACTAAAGATGATTTAGTGTGTAGAGGATCTACTTTGTGTGAATTGGTGGACCTATACGCACAGTTAGGTCCTAGAGGCTTTTATAGGAAGGTTTTTTTTTAAAAAAAAAGTTCAGCACTTGAAGTTTCTAACTCGCGTTTATATCATAAAAAGTTTCGCAAAATCAACTAAAATTTATTAGAGATGATTTGACGTGTAGTGTAGCTACTTTGTGCAAAGTGGTAGCCTAGACGCACTAGTGACCCCATAGGATTTTATAGGAAGCCTTTTGTAAAAGTTCAGTATTTGGGATTTTTAACTTGCATTCACACCATAAAAATTTTATGAAATTGACTAAATTTATTGGAGATGATTCAACGTGTAGAAGAGCTACTTTGTATTTGGTGGGCTCGGGTGCACAAGTGGCCTCCATAGGCTTTTATAGAACTATAGGAATCTTTTGGAAAAAAAAGTTTGGTATCTGGAATTTTTAACTCACATTTACACCATAAAAAGTTTTATAAAACTGATATAAAATTATTGGAGATGTTTTGATACATAGGGTAGCTACTTTGTGCAAATTAGCAAGCCAACTGCATAGGTGGGCCCCAAGTCCTTACCTCAACGTAACATTTTATATAGGCCCATTTGGATTTGGGTACTCATGGACCTTGCGTATTTGGATTTGGATGGACATGCGTATCACCTTATTGGATTTGAATTGGATATGGATTAGATCGATTTAAGTTAAAATTCTGCTATTCGGGTTTGGATATTCATCCATTAGTACCTATGCATACAGAACATAAATGATTTGACCGACGATGCGGTATTATTCTAAGGGAAAATTGATTATTTGCCACACCAAAGAATGGCCTTCTAGCATTTGCCACTTTTAAGATTGTAATCTACAATTTGTCACTCTAAATATTTACCATTTTATAATATATCATTTTGGTCATTTTCTTCCCTTTTCTCCATTTTTCCCATGCAAAATAGCCTTATTATCACCGTACAGTAATCGTATTTACATGAATATTCTTACATAGTTGTAACATTGTTTTTTCCGTTTGATATATATGATTAAACTGTACAAATAAATAACCTGTACACATTAGCATAATTAAAATGCATGGTCTATTCGGAAAACCCAACAGATAGATATATTTCCATATAGTTATTAGCTGTCGTGTATGGTGTAAATATACCCGCTGCATGGGGTAATAAGGTCATTTTGCATGGAAAAATGAAGAAAAATGAGGAAAATGACCAAAATAGCATATTATGAACTGATAAATGTTTAGAGTGGCAAATTGTAGATTATAATCTTAAGAGTGGCAAATGCTATAAGACCATTCTTTGATGTGGCAAATAATCAAATTTCCCTTATTCTGATATAAGAGTACTCCAACCTATGAGAGAGAGAGAGAGAGAGAGAGAGAGAGATATTTCCATATAATTATTAGCTGTTGTGTATGATGTAAATATGACCACTGTATGTGGGTAATAAGATCATTTTGCATGGAGGAATTGGAGAAAAGGGAAGAAAATGGCCAAAATGTTACATTATGAAGTGGTAAATGTTTGAAGTAGCAAATTATAGTTTACAATCTTAAGAGTAGCAAATGCTAGAAGGTCATTCTTTAGTGTGGCAAATAATCAATTTCCCCTTATTTTGATATGAGAGTACTCTGGCCTATGAACACACACATATGAAACAAGCACGAGCTTGGCAACACGCATAAGAGAACACGAGGAAACATACATAAATGGGCGTAAATGCATCTACGTTCTGGGCTTGCTCTTTATGGCTACGACTTATGGTTTATGGGTTGTTCATGAGAGAGAGAGTACGAAGTAAGAGAAACTCATGCACGGTTTTGATCGATACAAATGAAGTCGCTACAACAATCAACTTATAAACCTCGTCTTGAAAGATATTTCGTTTAAAAACTAGTTACCGTAGAAAAATCAGTGAGCGGTTTTTAGAAATTGAAAACAAAAGACCCATATATTTGCTTGTTGAAGGAGAGAGTATGGCTGCCTGTATCTGTGTAGGACTCTATACATTGGCCGGTTCCCCGCCTGCAGCTGCACCAGGGAACAGACAAACGCCATCAGGTTCAGATCCCTCAACCACGCATGAAGATGCAGTGGCCGGCCGACACCAGTTTACCTGCAGGTCGGTCACAACTCACACGCAACGCAAAGCCTGAAATCTGAATCACTCCCCATGCGTGCGTGCGTGCGTGCGTGCGTTTTCATGCTCCATGCGCCTTGTTCGCATGTTAGGTGTCTAGTCTAGACCGGCCGGGATGGATTGTTGGTGTCATGCCGGCCTGCGCACGCGTGTTTCATGACGATCGAATGTGTGTATGTATCGAATTTGGACTCACCTGTTCTTTTCTTTTTTAAAAAAATCTTTGGACTCAACTGGCTTTGATTGTACGTGGGGTGGCAGGCGACTGTAATACAAAATCTGTTTAAGAATTAAGATACAACAAGTTGCATTATCCAGAGTTCTCTCTGGGCCAAAGCCTGTATTTGACTTTGTGCACAGAGCTATCATGTGTTAATTGATGTGATATCAGAGCTTTGCTAATCAGCAGTCCTAAAAAGATTTTTAAAAAAAAAACAGAACACGTAGGAGGTGTAAGGTATGAACAGCGAGATTGTAGTGTGATCCACTAGATGAATAGTGCCCAACAGCATGCATGCATGCATCGATCTTCCTCTGCTTTGTACGGGTCGCGGACGAGATAACACGGTAGACAAGCAACAAAATTAATTCGCCAGGATCGAGACGGGTTACAAGAAACATTTCCTGGCGTTTTAGCTAACAATCAGTGCTCCAATTTAACGAAGCACTGCCCGGATTAATCCGAATACTGAGATAGAAGCAGTTCATCCCCAACGAACCGCCTGATATGTTACTTGCTCTTGCATGAATCAGAGGACACACACACATGGAACTGACCGGGAGCGGGCGTACGCGTGCCGGGCGGTCGCCGACGAGCAAGGTCGCTCGTCGTACAGGCAGCCCGCCCGGGCGATCCGTCGGTGCGCCGATGGAGAACCACCGAAAGAGCCCGTGCACCCCTCCATGCACGCGTTCCCTGCGTCGTCTGTCATGCCATGCGTGACAACATTTATGCCGCCGACGCGGCCTTTGTGGGCCAGAACCACACGTACGACTGCGTGGCGCGCGCGGCCGGTTATTTGCATGCACGCTTTGCACCGCACCGGCCGCCCAGCACGTACGCGCGTCGCGTAGCATGCATGTTACTTCCTTCACTTAATTCTGCTATCAGATGGTTTCCCTTTTCTTCTCTATGACAAATTGACAACGAAAAAAATGGAGAAGAGCAGCTGAACTAGGACTAAAGCATCATAGCACTGCACAGCAGCACATGAGATGATTTAACATACGAGGCCATGCCTGTCAGGCACGCATGATGATATACAAGCGACCAAGGTCGAGGAGGGGATGGGAACTAGAGCACTGACTGAACGTGGGGCCGCGTTTCGGTCAGATGCTTGCTCCTTTGATCTATGACTGCAGCTCATGAGAGAGATCCTGTACTCTGTCCTAAAGTCCAGGGGCACAACACAACCTAGTGCTGATCCATCCATCGATCTCTTCATCACCTCGAAAGATTTCGAGGTACCCTATCGGCTCCATCTGATCATTCTGGTTAGCCCTTGCATGCAACAAGGTGCAGGTCTCGTGTTCGATCCGCGGCGTTTCTAGCATTTATTCAAACATGTGGAGCGTGTCAATGATGGATGGGCTTGTTGGGCCGGCTGGAGCACAGGATGGGGTCTGGCCTGGCTGGAGCACGGGAATGGGCTAAGGTAAGTAGTTTGTTTATACAGGATATCCGGTCGGATAATAATTCGCTCACTTACGATGCTATTTGGACCGATATTAGCGTTCACGATTTCATTGCCAAATCCGATACTAACTATCCGGTATCAATATAGAATCTTATCGAATACTGAATTTTCTTTTCAAGTATAATCTTCATCAAGTACAACATAAAAACAAAATTAAATGTTTGTATAGCATTCAGGACTCATTTTGCTTTAAGCCTATCAAGAGATTTGGAACCATGCTATGCAATATCACCAACAACTTCAATTACTAAGGGAAACATAACAATCATATTCAAGAGAGAATTGAAATGAGAACCCATCGAGTATCGTCAGCTCCTTTAAGCCCAAATTCTTGATTCAAACCTTGTCCGGTTTGAAGTTCACCCAATTGCAATACCTCTTCAACTTTCTTTGCTTGTATTTCTCGAAGCATATCCCTATTCTTGAAAGAATCTCCTCTTGTGGATAAGACAACACTCATCCACTCAAAAAGTCACACAACATCTTCATGATTTTCTGCAACTGCAACTAGTGGCAATTGAAATTGATGAGCAAAACAATGAATGCTGTGAGCAGACTTAGAATCTTCCATGACTAAAGTTTTCAAACCCTTCAAATGCCCTTGCATGTTACTAACACCATCATAACCTTAGCCATGGATTGAGGACTATGTCCATGATATGCAATCAAATGATAAATAGCTTGTTTTAGTGCAAGATAAGTTGTTTGAATGACATGAGCAAGTCCAATAAGTCGTTCCATTACAAACCCCCCTATTAACATATCTTAGAGCAACTCCAGTAGTAGCCCTCAAAACAGGGCCTCTACTTTTTATTTGAGGGCTCTCCCTACTTTTGAAGGCTCTGTTTTTTGGGCTACACTCCAGCAGGAGCTCTCAAAACAGGACCCTCAAATTCATTCTTAGAGGGGATGACACATAGGACCCACCCTCATCCTCATCCTACTTTTGAGGGCCGAGGTAAAAACTCACTCAGCAGGCCCCTACTTGAGCCCTCAGTAGGGGCTCCTCCGCACCCCCAGAATGAGGGCTCGAGAGGGAGATTTGAGGGCCCCCTACTTTTGAGGGCTCAAATAGGGGCCCTGCTGGAGTGAGTTTTTTTGCCCCTCGGCCCTCAAAAGTAGGATGAGGGCTCAAGTAGGGGCCCTGCTGGAGTTGCTCTTATAGCAAGAGCCATTTGTTCCTTGTGAGATACATCACAAGATTCATCAACCAATATAGCAAAATACTCATCTCCAACATCTTCTATGATAGTTTTAAGTGTTTCCATAGCACAAGCATGCATAATATCTTTCTGGGTAGAAGAAGAAACCAATTTTAAATTCCCTGGAGTATTTCCTATAACAATATCACTCACTTCTTTATAGTATGCGGCATACCATTCATAAAAAGTAAGAAAATTCCTCTTCCTCTTAGAAGATTCACTTTCATCATGACCCCAAAACGGTAAGCACAAAACAAGAAGTAATCTTGCAACATCAATTGATGTAGTTAAATGAGCTTGGTACTCCCTCTTAGCTTTCTTTGTTTGCTTATGTATAGCAGATGCAATGGATTGCTTTTGGTTCATTAGATCATCACATCTCTTCATGTTTTGATTATGAACACTAGATGGACCACCAACATGAACATCCAACCTACTACATTTATTCCAAGTTCTCCACCACTTGGTCGAAAATGCATCTCCCCCACCATGCCCTAGAGTTTCATTTTGAAACAAGTAGCAACAAAGACAATATTCTGCATCTTCCACTATACTATACTCTAGCAAATTACTATGTCTTAAACCACATTGGATTAAAACAATGCATAACTCCACTCATATTTGTTTGAGGGAAATTATGATTTAGGGGGTTACGATCAACCCTTGAGGTTTTACGATCACAGGGGTCCTTTGCCTTTAATTAAATATTAAAGCTGTATTTAGGGATTTATTTAATCCTCATTAGCCATGGTTACACATGTATATGTGTTTAGTGTCGTAGTGATCAATATTAAGTAATAATGGAGAGAAGTATAATATAACTATGTGGTAGAGTACTGTATTAGAAAGGGGTAGTAACTGAGAGAGATCCATCAAGAATTGGGTTTGCTATTCAAGGTTGAAGCAAAAAATTTATGGCGGCAAGAAAAGATAGAAGACACATAGTTCGATGTGGAAACCGGTGTGTGAGGGAAGATAAGTTCAAGATAGGCCGTCTATGGTGGTATCAATGTGTACGTGAGCAAGGTACTCTAATACGATGTAAGCTAATAAGATAATTTGCCGTACACATAATCAACATATTGATTAGATTAAGTAGAGTTACAAGTGCATGCATACATTTTGAAAGAGCAAGAACAGGGGCATACAGTTAAATGAATCCATGCATAATAGCGCATGGTTGTGTTTATAAGAGCCCTAACAACAAACTTTGAAACAAATCTAGCTGTGTAAATGTGTGGGCCACTCTGCTAGTTCTTAAAAAGAAAAGAGAAAAACATGTGGCATTTAATTTGGTGGGCCCAATCTTAAAGACTTAGATAGAGATACATTAATTGAAATAATTCTCAAAAATAAAAAAAAACACCTAGTCCTTACTTTGGTGGACTCTAATTTTATAGGCTTGAATTTAATAGATGGCTTAGAGATGTATTAATTTGAGAAAAAGGAGATAAGTAGTACAACCTATTATTCAAAGTCTGGGAGTGTGTGAACTTGCTAGAAGGGCCTATCCGAATACATTTTATTTGCAACATAAGAATTTTAACATTTGAAATTTGTAAAGGAATTTTGTATACTCATACTATATCATATTACACAGTGCAATCGTGCTGGCTAATCGTCTAGTTGAATATAAAACATACATGTATTTGATTTACAGCTTTGCCAAACCTCGAAACTAAGCTTCGTGTTTCTTATGTATTTGCTGTGATTGGTCTCTCATGCTAGGTAACCATCGGTTGCAACATCAAATATGCGACGATTAATACCCTGGAACGCTGGAAGGACGTCGTAGGCATCTCGGCGTTGCTCGCGGTGCCCGGCAATGCGGCCGCGCTCATGGCATCAATTCGCACACGTGGGCACCGTCGAGCCTGCAGCCAGCAATGATCCTGGTTAGCATCACATGGCACTTAGCACAAGTGGCAAAGATGAAGTGCAAGCAGAGCTCGGCTTGCCTGCCGCTGGGCCACGCCTGCAGCCTGGCCTTGCCGTGGGTCGCTAGCCGAGTCTGAATCAGCAACATCAACGTGTGCGAGCTGAAGACCCAAGGGGGGGAAAAGGGGTTTTCTTTCTGTTGGGCTGAAACGAATTAAAAAAAAAGACGGAGTTCCGTCTAGAATTGTATTGGGCGCTATAATGCCCCTCGCTCTATTCGTATAGGGAGCGTATCTAGTACAAATGAACTGTTCAGTACTAATATACGAATATAGCCATGAGTTGTCGGATCTCACAGGAACGCCCTGGATGCAGACGGGCGGGATGCCCTCACATGTATACCAGTTTTCGAAAAACCTCCTTCCTGTGGCTCGCACTTTTCTCACAACCCCCTCTCTTTTCCTCGGCCACCTCAATCTCCAGGCTCAATCCGGCGGCTCACCTCCCCGCTCCCCAACGCCGCCCCCTGGCCTCTCCGGTGCCTCCCCCCAGCTTCCCCCAACGCTGCCCCCTCCGGCCTCCCTCAGTGCCGCCCCCATACTCCCCCAACGTTGGTGATGCCATGGCCCAAGCTCTTCCCTCTTCCCCGGCCCCCTCGGAGCCAGATCTGGCCTTCCCGCCGCCTTCGACCACGACCACAACCACCTTTGACCACGACCGTCATGACCACAACCACCATGACCACGACCGCCTTCGACTATTACCACTGCCGCCTTCGACCACAGCCACCTTCGACCACGACCACGACCGCCTCGCTTTTGATCACGACCACAACGAGGAGCGGCGATCGAGAGGCTGTGGCACCACGGATGGTGGTGTCAGCGCCGAGTCGAGCCCGTGGTGGCGCCTGAGGAAGGGGTCGGCTCACGGCGGCGTTGCAAGGAAAGAGGGCGGTGCTGGGAGGGTGGTGGGGGTGGCACTGGGGTGCCTGGGGACGATGGAGGAGGGCGCAATGGATGGCAAGGCCAGTGGGCGGCGGATGGAAAGACTCGGAGGGATAAAGGCGGCGGATGGAAAAGGGCATAGAAGGCGGATGGAAAAGCGCACGCGGGGGAGGGGGATATGTGTAAAAGGGCGTTAAGTTTTGAGGGATTCCACCGCACAGATCTGAGGCGTAGAAGGTGGACCCGTCAACCCTGATTCGTGTTTGCTGTTTGCACTGAAAAGACCATTTGAATTATAAAAGACCATTTGAATATATATATATATATATATATATATATATATATATATATATATATATATATATATATATATATATATGATTATATACTTTATGGAGTACGTACTCCCACTTCTAATATACATTTTTAATGGTGTCGTTATATCTCTTTATCTATTTGAGCATACTCTAATTATGATTATAACATACTCTAAAGTAAGTTCCATGAAAAAATTTCATGAAAGTCCATTTGTTATAGCGTAATTTGTGTATATACTTCTTTTATACATGAAAAAGTATCTATAGCGAAAATAAAGGGCTCCGATGAAAATTTTTCAACCAAGTCGTATTGTAGTATCTTAAAATCAATATTTAAGTATACCGAAAGTGATAAAGAGGTATAAAATAATTGTTTAAGTGATATATTAGAAGTAAGAATATGTACTTCCAGGAGTACAAAAAAAGCTTCCTATATTATAATCAATCTCTACTGTTATAATATAAAGCCACTGTAATTAATGGTATAGATTTTTCTTTTTTACCGATTAACATAGCGGTAACTTTCTTTTCCCTGCTTTAGAGCAAGTACAATGGTGCTGACTAGGTTGCCTCTAGTGAAATCCACATCAGCACAATTCTAAGTGGAAGAGAGAGAAAAGAAGAGAGAGAAGCAAGCTGCCCCTCATGCAAGAGGTGACCTCTAGCACATTATACGAGGAGAGAGAGATAAATTATCCCTCATGCAAGAGGTGACCCCTGATATATTTATGTAAGTATTAAATGTTTGAGTGCTTTAGTAGAGGTAACCTCTACTCTACTCATTGTATTAGCCACCTCCACATGAGCCACATGTAATCTTTTTGCTTATGTGGCTAGTCCTAGAGGTGGCAACCACCTCTTCTATTGTACTTGCCCTTAATAGATAATAGAAAGATAGATACACCGATTTCATAGGAATTATCATGGGCTATTCCTTTGTTGGAAACGGATTCGTAGGGTTTATTGCTAGAGGATTCAAATCCTTCGAAATTTCTCCACACTTGCTTTTGGCCTAACGATTTAGGAAGTGCATGGGTATTTGAGATCCGTGCTAAACACGTGGCGAAATCATGGAATGTGCCTCACCTAACGTGGTTGTGCCCGAGCAAAATTTCTTCCGTCCTCCCCCTCGTGGCCGCCTCGTCCCCTGAACGACTTTTCCCGGCCTCCCCGAGTCCCACCGCGGTGTGGCGGAATCCAATTCCAACTCCTCGCCCAAATCGAGCCAAACCCCGACGCACCAAATCGCCCGGCTCGGAGATCCAGAAGGATCTAGAACAAGCGGAGGCATCTACCTACACTAGAGGAGGAGGAGCGGGTGGTGGTGGTGGCGAAGAAGGCGGCGGCGGCTGGGGTATCTGCGATGATAACCCGGTCGAAGCTGGTTGAGCAGCTGCGCGACTACCAGATCCGATCCCAGCACAAGTATGCCCCCGCCCACCTGTTCTCTAAGAATCCCCCAAATTCCGCGTAGGTTGTTGGTGATTGACTACTCGTATGCTCAGATCTCGGGCTCTCGGATGCGCAGGGTGTTGTAGTGGGTTAAGTTGTAATGCGATTTACTCTGCCCTTATAATCTCGTGGAACGAGTCTGCTTAGCAAACTACGAAATCGATGATACTGTTGATGCGCGTAGGCATTGTTATTTTGTAATTTAGATCCAAACAAAAGGCATTGTACAACAGTTGTCTACTCTCTAGTGATTCTTGTCAATATCTTGCGGTTTCTTATGAGTGGCTGCACTTTGCAAGTAAAGAAGAGTATGCAGATGTGTATTGTGCTGCTTTCATCATATCAAAATCACATGCATATACTCCATGTTCTAAATGCTATGTAAAGAGTTACGCTTTACTATATCCATCGTCGAATTAGGTCTTCACTTTACTATTTACCACTGTACGTTACCTCCAATACACCATTACAAAGAGCTTCTTACCCCTTTGGTGAGTTTTATGACAAACTACATGCTTGATGTTTCTCGAATGGGGGTGCCAAACCATGCTAGCAGATCATTTCAGCTTGTTTCGATGAATTTATGTGAATTCAGAAAAAAGTTGATAGTACCGACACTCTTAAGATAGCATGCAACTGTACGGTATATTTTCTTGTATTTGATCCAAAATCATTTCTTCTCGCTGTTAGTCATCCTCTATCAAATAGATTTGCCTCTTCAATGATCTGAACATGGCTCCTGCTTTCTACATTCTGCAGACGTGACATTATTGGCGCAGTCTCATGGGGCTTGCTGTGTTGTTTTCTGATAATATCCTCGTACATGACGCTATACTTCAGGCACTTCTGGCTATCTGCTGTTATTATCTCCATTGGTATTCTTCTTCCCGCCAGCCTGTATATTTTGAGGCAGAGAAAGCTGGCTAAGAAAAGAGAGAGAAGACTATTGTTGCCTCTCTCCATGTAAGGTTGTTGGTAGGTTCCCTAATTTTGTGGTTATTCTTGGCTAGATAGAATCCACATTCTTGGCTTGCCTAGCAAACATCCAACATTTCATACATTTCTGCCCCCTGGTATACAGCCCTGTTCTTTAGTCTCTACCAAAGTGCTAGAAGAGATATCATCATTTTTGGAGCTCCAGTGTTGTGCCAGTAGATAATCTCCAATGCTTGTTGGGTACAGTAGCCTGTGTTTTCTGCTACAGTTTGTTTCCTTTTTTGTTTAATCATGCTTGCAGCATGAAAAAGTCTCTCAATGTGTCGGACCGCACACACTTTTGTAACTAAACACTGATTGTTATGTTATTCTAATGGAATTTTCAAGCTTCATGCCCACCCTAGTTGCTTTCACTCTCAGTTGCTTTCTGGATTAAAATGGTGACACTGGATGTTTTTTTTTATGGGTGTCCAGTTGATGTTTGTTTCGACAAAATTGTATATCACTTTCTTATCAGCTGAGTAGAGAGTACCGAGCACTTTCTTGCTCCAGAAATACATTTGTACCTGCAGTCCTTGCAATATACATTGATTCTTGATGCTAATCCTTGATAACATCAGCATCATCTGGGCTTCTTAAAAAAGGCTGTGTTTTGCCTATGCAGGCTTTCCTTGTATAAACTCTTGGAGAAGAACTTTAGAAGGAAGTAACTTGTGTCTTATGTTCCAATCTATTCAGATGTCCTCGGGAGAGGAAACCCCTTATTTCTTTGTTGCTCGTGCTAAGCATTACATGTTAAATTGGTCTCCTTCGCCTCGCGTTAGCAATATAGTACTGAGTCATGCTAATTTTGGAATTATATATGAACTTAATTTCTAACACATTCGTCTTCCTCTCTTGCCTACGTCTTCCTTGTTTCCTCGGCCGCAACCGCTTTGCCTATGGTGAGCTCCTCCGCCGTCCCCGTTGACCACCACCAGCCCCTCTTTTTCTTCCTCTCCGACATCCAAATAGCTCCACACGCCTCCATCGCCACCGCAGCCCCCACCTCTACCACCCATGCCTAGTGGCACCTGTGCCGCCACCTCCTCCCCGCCCCTCAACCCTACTCCGCCCGCCCTAACTCATCGTTGGGCTCGTCGCCACCGCCTCCAACCCCGTCCATCGCCCACCGATATCTTGCGGCCGGCGGTGCCCTCGTCGTCTCACCACCCACCACGTGTCCTACCTACCACCTATGGTCAGGGGTTAGGGGGGAGGGGTTGAACCTCAACCTAATTGGTGTGAACTCTAACCCTAAGTACGGTCACTGCTAACCACCCTCATTGCTCACTATCGTTGGAGAATTTAGGTTTGTCATTTTGTTGTCTGATTTACTGATTCTTGTTAGATTTGGTTGTTATCTAATTTTTATTCCATAATTACGGAACTCATATTCTATAGATAGCACAAGCCATTTTAAATTAATGTGTGCATGTTCTTTTTGGCTAAGTCTTATGGCTTTTGGTTGTGGCTTTTTGGCTGTTCGTATAAGAGATTACAGAGTAACAGAAACTTACGTATGGTTTTTGCCGATATAAATGAAATTGGTACAGTATGTACTACAATTAACTAGTAGACTCTATCTTAAAAAGACACTCTGTTTAAAAACTAGTTACTGGAGAAAAGTAAAAAACAGAAGTCAAAAGCTAAAAAAGAACAGGGCCAAACGCACGAGCTGTGCTGTTGTAAACATATGACAGGATTAGCAACACGTCTTCCTTGGTGAGTATATCCATGCAACATAATTCAGTTCCGCATTCACATGCTGCCGGGGATGAGGCCTTGTCATGCACCGGCCAATGCCCATACGAGTTTCTACATCGATCTACTCCACGGAGGCATGCGGGGTCGTACCGTCATCGGCTACCTGCACGACGTCCCTGCTTTTGAAGTTGTTTAGGGTGTGTTTGGTTGAGCTGTGGCTTTTGAAAAATTGTGAGTGTGTCAATGTGGAAAAACTGTGTGAGGTTGTGGGTGTGAAAAAGCGTAAGTTGTTTGGTTCAAACAAGTATAAAACTTATCTCCTATCTCTATTTTCCTTGAAACAACTGTGAAAATGACTCTCTATTTTCGCCATTTCAAAAGCAGAAAGTCAAAAGCCAAAAGCAGGTCCAAGATGCTTTCAAAATCAGACTACCTAAAAATAGCCGCTTCAAAAGCAGATTCTGGTTTCCACCCCTTTGGTTGGCTTTTGGCTTTTTGGAAGCAAAAACAGCTCCCAAAAGCTCAACCAAAGGCACCCTTAGTGTGACATAGGCTCTGTTTGACATAGTTTCATCAACAGCTTTATGAGCTGTTGTGAGCTGTTTTTTGCCAAACATCCTTTTTGCAAACAGCTTCATAGGTGAAACTCCTTTTTTCTGCTCTCACAAAGGAATGGGGAGAGGTGAAGCTGAAAAAAGTAGTTTTTCACAGCTTTCTCCCTCAGGCCCGTAGTCCTAGGAACCCACTGCCCCTCTGGTTCACCAAAATTACACGTATTTACCACTAGTCCATCCTGTTCACCTCTCCCGTTCACGAAACATAAACAAGGCACTAATATTGCTTCCTGATGATTTTAATTTTTTATTATTTTTTATTTTAATATTTTAATTCATACTCATTCAAATATATTATTTTTTTAATTCATATGACCATATACAAATATACAACTCCAAATGTTAGAATAAGTCAGGTAAACAGGGGCATCTTGGACAATTGCCCTCTCTCAGCTATGCATGAAGCTGTTTTGTCAAACAGTTTTCCAAAACAGATTTAGTTTCATCGGTGAAGCTGCTCGTGAAGCTGAAACAAAAAAAAATAATTTCACTAGTGAAGCTGAGCTGTGCTAAACGGGGCCATAATATAGCAAAATTATGTTTAAACAGACCTTATTACCAAAGCTTTTCCTTGCCTATTTGAGGGAGTTTGCTTGGCAAGAGACACATGCCATTGGTTAGCAAGGCTTGATAGGCAATCACTTGAAGGGCGTGAGTTCTAAACATGCAGTAAAAGTCACTAATAATATTTTTCAGAAGACCCCCTTGACGTGTAATAACAGTGCAAGGTGCCTTCCAGGCCCATTCCTGCATCCATCGTGCTTATTAAAGTGACCAGTTAAGCCACATTCCCCAACTTTTACTTCTCACCAAGACTCCAGCACACAGGCGAGAGCCCCCGGACAGGGGGGGAAAGCGAGAGCGAGAAGCAGAGACAAGATGAGCCAATCCACGATGGCTTGACCTGGTGAAAGAGCAACGACTTGCTGGATGCTAGTAAGCGCTAGTATTTCTTGTCACCTCCATAAATCCTTCATTCTATTTTGTGCTAGTCCTGATTGCAAGAATGCATCGTACAAATAGATCAGGCAATCAAGTAGGATATATCTGTTGCTGGACTAGTTCGATTCAGGTTACATCGATGACTATCAATTTGGATTTGGAGTTACTGATTGCTGCGATCGAGTTGTTACTAACTGCTATTACCACGATTTAAGCCATGGGGAAGAGGAGGAGGAGGAAGGCGAAGAGAGCTGTGCCGTCGTCGTCGCCGTCAATGAGCCAAGAACCAACCGAGCCATCTGGCGCGGCGGCGCCGGTGCGGCGGAAGCGCGGGCGGCCGAGGAAGATCATCGACGCGCAGAATCACAAGAAGGGAGAAGACGATGGTGAAGAAGAGGAAATAGAAGAAGAGCATCCGAGCAAGAAACAGGAAGCAGAGGCAGCAGAAGATGCCTGTAAAAGCGGCGCAGCAGCTGCTGCTGATGCTGATGGGCCGAAGCAAGAGCAGGAGAAGCCTAGTCGAGCGAGGAGGAAAAGCCACAAGCCTCAGAAGAGCGCTTGATCGGAATGGCCTCTCAGGATGGATCAAGGATCTGCTGGTTCATGAGGATGGCTTTTGCTTCCTTTTTGGGGGTGTTTGGTCGATCCAAAACCGTCTTGGCCTCTTGGGGTTGGCCAAAACACTGTGCTGTGCGAATGCCTTTTTTACTCCCCTCTGTTCACTCGCTGGCTGCCCCCTTCCCTTTTTTTAGTCTTTACTCAGTTTACTACAACTAATGTTTAGTAGCAATACTCACTTTCAGTCTTTACTCAGTTTACTGCTACTAATGTTAAGTAGCAATACTCACTTTCTTCGGTCTTTGGTGTTGTTTGGAACTGTGGATGATTACTTGCTTATTACTTGTCATCATTGTGAACTTGTGATGATGACTTGTGATGATTGTGGTTCATCAGAGGGTATCTTTTTTTCACTCCCACAGAACCTCTGTACTCCATTTGTTGCGGTGATCGTCTGATGCAGAATTCAGTCCTCTTCTGCACAGATGGCTTCTGTGCATGCTATAGCATATCTACCAAAATCCTGTAAACGACGGTTATATGCACGCCTCCATGCATGTACCCAAAACGAATGTTTGTGGATGAGATTCGTGATCCAACTTTGTTGATTATCTTCACTGTCATATACTAACAAAATTTTATAAGTTTTTAATAACATACCGGAGGAATTACTAAGCAGGATATTTTGTTTTCACTTTGTCAAATTTTGATCTGTTTTAAATGAATGGTAAAGCTTCTACCCTCGTGCAAACATGTGCTGAAATTTTAATGCTGTCTTGCTTAAGTGTTTGACATTGACTACATCTACTCAACAAGATCCTATTTGCCATGTTATTATGGACCCCGCTTGGCAAATGGCTTGAATCTCTTACTAAAAACACACGCAAAGTAAAATAGGGGAAAAAAGGATGTCGGATGCCAAAAAAGACGCGCCAGGTAGGGGTCGAACCTACGGCCTTCTGCTTAGGAAACAGACGCTCTATCCACTGAGCTACAGGCGCTTAATGTAAGAGATGGAACAGAAGTGCATTAAATAGGTATATGCACGATAGAAGGGCAACCCCTCGGTACATTTTGTGGAAGCCATTTTTTCATCACGGCAGCCATTTGTTCCCAAATTTAATTTTGGTTTTGCAAATCTGGCTCCGTCTATGGACTTACCGAGCTCAGTAGGTGACCTGTCGAGCCCCCATGCGCGGCACCAGGCCGTCAGCCCTGTAGAGGCTTTAATTAGTACTACTAGTAATTAATTAGTATTAATCATGTTTAGTTAGTGCTAATCATGAGCTTAATTAATAGCTAATCATGTGCATGATTGTTGTACTTAATTACATAGTATTATCCACAAGATTCAATCATACAAGCCATGTTACTTTGGCCATTATAAAAACCACCGATTATTACAATTTATTTCATCCTGAGGATTTGAAGTGTTAAACCTACAATTGCCTTGCAACAATGGCATCTAGGGAAGGTCAGTACTAATAATAATAATAATAATAATAATAATAATAATGCACTTTAAAAATATTGGAATCATTAGTAGTATAATATATGCATGCATTTGCCTATGAATATTCAACTAGTAGCTTTGAAATAAGTACTAACCATTACAACGGTTAAACAAATCTTTGTACCATGATAAGATAGCATGTCTCATTGACCAGCTGCAAAAAATATTGGAATCATTAGTAGTATAATATATGCATGCATTTGCCTATGAATATTCAACTAGTAGCTTTGAAATAAGTACTAACCATTACAACGGTTAAACAAATCTTTGTACCATGATAAGATAGCATGTCTCATTGACCAGCTGCATGCACTTTGATACATTGAATTCGTGACTAGCATTAGAAAAAACCTCCTCTACTTCTGCTCAGTTTAGCTCTAGTTTTTACTCTATTATAGGGGCATTCATATTGACTTTTGCTGATAGTTTTTTGTTATAGTTTTTATTGAAAATGAATAATAATGATGAGAAAAGTGGCTTTTATAAAGAGGGGTGAGCGGTGGAGATGCGTGCGCATGACGGGAGCGAGAGGAGTGGGGTACGTGATGTACCCGTGACCCCCTGCATTATTCCCAGAGTGAGACGGTAGCGAGAGAAATAAATGCTAAATTTTATCCAGCGAAAGACTTTTAATTTCATATGGATAAAATATTAATGCCCATGTGTACTTTCAAAACCCATAGTAGTAAATCGCTAATATTAGAAGTAAATTCTTAAAAGAAATATTAAAAGTGTAGATATGAATTGGATTTTCTCAGAGTAATATTCATTTGTTCAGTCACTATCAAATACTTTTAAACCTAATTAAAAAAATCATTGTGCAAGCTGCGATGTGAAGGATTCACAAGATTGGACACCACTTTGAAAGTACAATAAAATATTGTACACGCTTAATTAATGACATGACTAGCACTAATTAGTTGTGATTAGTACTAATTAAATATAATTTACACTAACTAAAGCACTAAAAATATGATTAATTTAATACTTTAGTTAGCACTAATTAAATACGCTTTGTACTCATTAACTACAATTATTATTAATTAAATATAATTAGTACTAATTAAATGCACTTAGCGCTAATATATGGCTGCACATTGCTGACCGGCACCTACCGCGCATGGGGGCTTGACAGGCAACCTGCCGAACTTCCCTAACTCGGTAAGTCCATGGAGGAGGCTAGATTAGCAAAAACGGAAGGTTGTAAGCCTTTTTTTTTAAAAAAAAAGTGGATACAATGATATTTATGTGAAGAGTTCCATTTTGTGGGCAGCCAATGTCAAAAATTCTATGTGCCCAATTCCCAATTACCACTTTCCACAGAAAACAAGTACCCGAATTTGCAGGTGATGACTTTGTATTTTATTTGTGGGCAAGCCCCCATGCAAATTGCAATTGACCGGAGGCACAACACATTCACAGCGCTGCCTGCAAGTGGTTAAAATTTCAGCTGGGCCCGTAGCCTGGCACACAGCACTGCGGACACGCTGTGATTCATGGGTGCTGCTCCCTGGTTCTATTGTCTGAGCCCATCCATATCGAGTCCTCTCGCTCCCATGTCGTCCCCGGCCTGGCACCACACCACTAGTGCGCCTTTCGCCAAATCACATGATGCCACAAAAAGGCCACAGCTGCGAGGACTCTAGCAGTCTAGCCTGCCGAGCTTGATCGATGCAGCGAGTGGGTTTGGGTACAGTGGGACCGTGGGAGGCTCATCCTTAGTTTTTTTATAGGCACTATTAGAGTTTTAGCTAGTGTTGTAAAAAAATTTTGAGGCTTATGAGTTATTCGATTTCGAATGTAAACTCGATTCGAGCGTTGTTCAAGTGTAAATCAAGTTGAGCTCGAGCTTGCATTAAAACTTGTAAGCTTTGCCGAGCCAAACCGAGCTCCAATAGCTCGATAGCACTCACTAAAGGATGCATGTACATGTAATTCTTGCTTCCCTCCACTAAACATCGATTTCTCCTAAGTGGCAAGGCCTAAGCCCCAAATGACCAAGCTAGAAAGTCCACAAGCCTAAGTAATCTCTTCTATTAAAAAAAAGAGAGTCAGTGGTGGTTCAACTACCTCCCTCTTCTCACAAATGCTTCGATGTCGACTACTGGGGCTCTCGCTCCAATGCACAAAATCGCACCTGTTCCAGAGAAACGCGCACCCATGGGTGGGCCAAGCCAAACAGCGATGACACCCGAATTTAGGGTTGTTCTTCGGTTTTTTCGATTTATATGGTTCGATAAATACGGTTTTAATAATTCGGGAAATACGGTATTTTACAGAATATGGTACGGTATCGGTAAATACCATCTTATTTCGGTACGGTATCGGTTAATACCAATTTTACCAAAGTTTACGCGAATTGCTAAACGTTAATCTCATCTCTAAAACTCCAATTATTCATTCTAGAATGGCACATTTGATTGTGTAGCACGCTGTCCACCTTGGCCTACAGCCTATAGGAATCAGCTGGGGATTTTGGAAGGAGTCAAGGAACAACATTTCTAGGAAGTTACTGGTTACCATCATCGTCTAGAGTCTGGACTATGGACTAGCGATCTAGCATGTCTTAGAAGAGAATAGACATTGCTTCTGCATTAGTAGGTCACAAAGCCAAGCATTAATTTCACATTTTCAATGCCAGACTAGGCGTTTAAAATTTTAGTTAATTAATTGCTTTTTGTGATGGATTTCCACCATATGCCTCTATTTTGTCGTTCAGGTCTTCTATTTCTTCCATATTTCCTCTCTCGCACATCTACTTCCTTAAAGTTTTCCTTAAGAGATCTATACGAAAATGAATGTATGACATTTCTCTTGACATAAAAATTTTGGCATGAACACCTCTGGCATCCGTATATGCAGGGTCAACTAGAAACGTGACTTTGTGCAACGCAGGATACCTCGATCGGTGAACAAACAACAAACGCTTTCAGATCGAACCATGGCGTCGTACCACCCATGTCAATGACGAATCAGCAACCAAATGGGGAGTTCACTACTGACTCAGGTTCGTTCTACTCATCAATGGAAGAGGACAGGAAAACAAGCATATCTCATACACTGCAAAAATCACGGAGCCTGCTGCCGCGTGCGACGGGCTGTGAGGGAGAGTGGAGGCCTGGTGGGCCGAGAGCTTGAGACCCCGAGTTGTCGGCGAGTGGATCAGTTGATCAGGGATCAGAGGAGTTGGGTGCTGTTCGGTTATTTCGGTTCATCCGGTTTTCAGTCGGTATATACCGTAAATACCGAATCACTAATATGTCATTTTTTCGCATACCGAACCGAATACCGAATACCGGTCAAACCGAGTTGACCAGTTCGGTTTTTTCAGTTCGGTTTGTTCGATTCGGTGTAAAAATGCACAGTCCTACCCGAATTTCTCGTTCCTCACTCAATCACTTGTCCGCTCTGTTTCATTGCCTGCTTCTCCCACGATCGAGTATAGCAAGGCAGCATCTACCCCCGATCCATCCTCTATTGAATCCTCAGATCCTAATTGCCCCTTACCCTCTTCCCACTCCTACCACAATCCCCTCCTGATTCGCCTTCACGAACCCCTTCCCTCTCCTCTCCTGATTTGCGACAACACTAGGGTGGTGATTGGTTCGGCTGAAAAGCTCGTGGCTTATGGCTGAAAACACTGTATTGGTGAAAAAACACCAGATGGTATGTGAGGCTTATTTAGCATAATTAAATTTAAAAAAATTTAAAAATAAAAAAATATGTTAGCCCATTACGTATAATACAAGCAAATACGGGAAAAAAAGAACCGGCAAAAAAGCTCAACAAAAAGTCAAAAGTTCAGAAAAAGACGAAACTTATGAATAGTGAAAAATAAGCCAGAAGCCAGAAGCCGAAGCCGAGTTGATCAGGGCCTAGCTGGCATCGTCGCTGACGTTGTTGGCAGCCACCGCCTCCTCCTGATGTCCTCAGCAAACGGGTTGCGCTTCCACGGTCATGGCGTTGGTGAGCCACTCTGTCAATGGTGGCCATATTTGGTCAGTGACACGCATCGCGCATGTGAGTGCCATGGAGAAGGTGATCTCTGGGAGATGGCACTCGTCAAAACCCTCCTCTCCACCGGCACTTGTGTCGGCCCCAATGGTGGATACTCATGTAGCCGCCGAAGATGCCAGTTGCTGAAGCACGTCCTCGTTCGCCGGTTAGGGCTAGCGGGCGTCCGACGCCGGCGCGCCACGTCTCGTTCACATGCGGGTGAGAGGCAGCATCAACAATGCCCTCGCTACACATGTGGCAGTGGCGGCAGATGGCTCACGCATCCTTAGCTGTCGTATGCCCATCGTGTTGTGTGATGGCCGTCACTAGTGCCGGTCTCTACTAGTGCAGTGCCTCTACATCAAGGTTAGTGAAGGATGCTTTTTTGATGAAATGCTCCAATGGTTCTCTCTCCCCCTCCACCAAACCTCAACCTCCACCTCGCAGACCCCCAGTTCCCCTCCTTCTAGTTCTCCCCTTAAACTCCTAGCTCCTATTCGATAAAATGTGTAGCTTGGTTTACACCTGTTCACTGTGCCGATGGATGATGGTAGAGAGTTGAGCAGCTACATGAAGGAAAGTTAGGGCTTAGGAGGATGGGAGGGATGCACTGGGGTGTTGGAAGGTGTTGACCATTTCTTGCCTAATCACCTTGCTGACTTGCCTGTTCTTCTCGAAGCTAGTTGTGTACAGGTTCTTGTTCTACTTGGGACACTGGTGTGCCCTGTAATCTTTTCCATAAGTTGTTGCGAATTGATCAAAATTTGGTATAGTGTATCACAATGTCAAATTGGATTGATACGATAGCGAAGAGGAGCATGAGTGTGAGAGCCCCACACGGCGACGTTTTTTTTATGTAGAAGAGTAGTGAAAGGAGATGTAGGATGACGGATAAATCAACACCACTAACTCTTTCTTTAAAATAGTAGAGATATATATTATGGAGTTAGTTGTGGCTAATATGTCATATTTTCTGGGAACAAAATGATGAGAAAGTAGCGAGTAAACTGATTTTCAGATCGGGTCGTCTCTCCCATCCTTTTGGTACTCCTAACTCCAACAAGGGCGTCTTACTCTGCGTGGGTATCGTTTGCCCTGGGGATTCATTACAAGATATAAAGCTTTTTACGGACTGTGTAAGCATCAAAGGTCCCATGGTCTAGCGGTTAGGACATTGGACTCTGAATCCAGTAACCCGAGTTCAAATCTCGGTGGGACCTTATTTTCGTCTTTTTTCCCCTCTCCTTAAAAATACTATCCCTATGCTCTTTCTTTCAGAAGACACACTATATCATTAATTCTTAATTTTCTTTCTTTTCTCCAGGATAACATTGTTTCCTATTCTTTTTTCAGAAGACTCACTTTATCATCGATCATTAATTTATTGATAAGGCTTTGTTATTCCATCAAAATCTTCCCCTCTATCGAACCATATCATTATTCATTTGGCCTACATTATATCTTTTCCCCCCTGAAACCGACCTATAATGCCATTTTATTTTGAACTCATTTTCTAATCTTCGCACCTGGCCTTTTCATTTCGTTTGCAAGTTCTCCATTTCAAGTTGCCAGATAAATTGACAACAGCTTGGACCTTTTATTGTCTTCTCAGATAAATAATTGCCTCACTAACCATTCGTCATGTGAAAGTAAGTACGGATAAACAGCCTTTACTTTTTTTAATACGTGTCACCTTGGATAGCATTTCGTACATGATGCCTAGGAAAATTGTATTGGTATACGATCGACTAGATAAGGATTGAGCCATCAACCAGGCGGTAGCTTGGAAATGGTCCAGCTTGACCGATCGATCATTCATGGACAGTATGGTTGCTCTCGTTCTCTTTATTTTCTTTCAAGTCCCTTTTATTTAAGAAAGATCTTCCGATTTATATTAATAATAACACAATGATACATCACATAAGTACTCCAATTTTACTTGTAGAAGAACAACCTATGACCATAGATGTGTAAAACTTTCGCTTTAGCAGCAGTGTTATTTGTTGAAAACATACCAAATGAGATTATTTGTATCTCAACCTAAAAGTGATTCCCGACGAATACGTCACCGTAGTCATCTAGATAACTCAGTCTAACTAGTAGTGTGCCCGTGCTAACGCTACGGTAAAATACAAAAGAAGATAAAATTTGTAAAAAATAAAACGAGCAATCAGATTCATTAAGATTCACGTCTCATATGGATCAAGAGTATAGATCTCAATTCTTCAAAAATGATGTTCAATCTTGCCATTGAATCGACCAGATAAATATAATACAACCCAACTAATAAACTACCAAATGCAAGCTGTCGAACTACCGCACATTCACATAAGTGATACACAGAGAAAGGAGAGGCTATCCAGCGAAGCATTACAAGCCGGCACAAACGCCTTCGATCTCACGGTCATCGTTCCATCGAGGCCAAGCAATATCTTCAGAAGCTGGTGAAACATCATTCGAGGAACACTACGGCTGAAGTCATTGTTCTGAAGGCTTCTCTTCCCATTTCCCAAATGACAAGGATGCCAATCAACGAGGGTTAGTATGTGTACAAAAGGCATAAACAGTAGCAACAAAATGTTATCTACTGCTGGTGTGTCCTTGGAGGTTGATGATAGCCCTAAAACGAGCAGCGCTCCATGGCAACTGATTTCCAATCATGGAGACACCAGAAGCAAAACATTTCCCATATAACTGTGTATATGTATGAGAATGTGTGGTCAGTCAACTACATAACTTCCTGGAAGGCAAGACTGAGCTCCTGTGCTGTGTTTGCAACTGCCCCTTTTCTTCTGTTAAATGAAAAGGAACAAGATGTGAACATCACGAAAATGCAAACCAAAAAGCACGACAGGCTTACAAAATTACTGAAAGCTACGAATTTAGTTCAGAAAAACGTGGGTTGAAAAATCCAATAGTAATAACGATTGGTGGGGGCCATTGATGATTACTCAACTAAACCAAGTCAGTAGGTTGTAACATTCTTCTAATCGTTTATAAGGTTCAGAAAGTGTCAATTCTAGCAGTGAGAACCAATAGGGTCTAGTACACAGATTGAGCATTCTTTTGCACGGCTGGTTTTACTGAGCAATAAACTCTTGAAACGTAGTACTCAAGCAGTAAATGCAGGTTACCATTGCAGTCAAGTCACAGAGCTAGTGCAGGTGAAAAGTACAATTTCAATAATGTATCATATTTAGATTATGCAATACCTTGTAAGAAACGGAAGCTTATTTTTCACTTTCTCCAATTCAATGAAGCATAGGTTGCACCGCTCCCGCCTAAGATGAACAAACAAGTAAAATCACATTACATAATCTAGCAATGGCATATTAGGAGAGCAGTTGACTGAACCAATACCTTTGCTCTGCTTGAAGATCTACACCCACAGAAGATGGACCAGCTGATACTGTTGAATGTATTACTGGCCCAAAAGTTCTGACAAATTTCACCAACAATTCTAATGAAACGCCTAGATGCCTGCATAGATTTAATGCATGATCAGACATCTTGTCCATCGCTGCGATAACACCCTTGACATCATTTCTTTCCCACATTTGATGGACAATCTACAAGTTATTTAAAACAGTAAGGTACAGCCTTTGAGCTTTGAGCAATTGCACTTTGAAAACCTACCAGTTTACTGAGTAACACAGGGGCTGAGATTGCAATAGGCAGCTATGTAGCTAATTCAACTAACCATATTTCATATATTGTATAACCAAATATTTTTGTCACAAGCCACTACGACTCTACCGCACAAAGTCTAGACCCAAACGACCACTCTGTTGCACCAAATAGAGAAACACTCGAGCTCACCAAAGACTTCCCACAGCCTACGACCGCACACACATCGCTACGACCACCACGTAGCTTGCTACGACTTACAAGCCAAGCAATGCTCAAGGCCCTACGACCTCATCCCAAGTCGTTACGACCGATTCAAAAAGGCTACGACCAAAACCAGAGGTGCCATCGTGGTCAAACCCCGTTCAGAACACGTACACCGGATATCATCGTGGTCGAAAGAATTGAGTAAACCATTGTTAATAACTAAACGAGAAGCAAGCTACAGCAGAAAATATGTTCCTACACCAGGACAACTGAAATTAGACATCCAACCATACCCCAATCCACCAAAAGGTGCTCAGTATTCCGTACAAAATTTCCAATTCTGCAACAATCTGGACGCATATTGTTTGATACAAAATATTCAGCATGAATATCTGATATCCTTCATTCGTAACAATCCATGCGACAAGCATCAGAAATTCAGAATACAACTTACTGCTATGGTATTAGCATTCCATGGTTCATCAGTCAGAAAAAAATTCAACAAATTAAGCCGAGGTGTAATCTACACGGAATTCAACATGCGAGCCAATGGGAGAACGCAACTGATATATTGCAAACATACTCTCATCCTACCTGGGAAAAACATAAGAGAATAAAAAATTTCGCCCACAATGAAGCACAGTTTGCCACACGCATCTCAATATCAAATCTCTCGCCCACTTTCCACCTCAATTCAACCCCAAAAATTCCGTTCTCTATCCCCAAATCCACCTCTAATCCTCCCAAAATCACAGAGCTCACACCAAAACGACAGAAAAATCCCACCTTTACCTCCAACACTATTCACATCATCCCAAAACTAAAACTTTACCAACATTGAAAGTTTCAAAGAGAAAATTACCAGGGCCAGAGATTCTCCAGTTCGGGAGGCGGCGCGCGGGCTCTGCCCCGCGCCTCGCTCATCGAGGAACCTCCGTGTCATGGAGTAGCACAGCTCGAGCGCGGGCAGCGCCCCGCACAGCTTGGGATCTCGTGGTACGCGAACCCGGCCGAGGTCGAGGCAGCCCTTGAGCTCCTCCGTGTCCTCCTCTGCCGCTCTCGTCCTCCCACCGCGCCGCCGCGAGGCGCCGCCGCCCGAGCATCACGGCTGCTGCTCGCCGCCTGGCCGGCGGCGCTGCTGCTAGGGTTGGCGGTGGAGGCGGGAAGCTGTGGCTGCGAGGAGAAGTAGGCGGTGGAGGAGATGGCCGCCATTTCTTGCCTGGTTTGGTTGGCGGTGGAGGCGGAGGAGCGGCGGCAGCGCGGGGTGGGGAGGAGAAGGCGAGGGCGGAGCGGAGGAGCGACGGGAGGAGGCGGCGGAGCGGGTGGAGGAGGCGAGAAGCGAGGCGGAGCGGATCGGCGCGGCTGCGAAAAACCGAGGCGGGTGGGGAGGAGCAGCGGGAAAATCGAGGGGCGCAGTGCGGAGGGGAGGAGGAGGCGGCGGCGCAGGGTGGGGTGGGGAGGAGGAGGCGGCGGCGTAGGGTGGGGGGAGGAGGAGGCGGCGGCTGAGCGGGGGAGGAGGAGGAGCGGGGAGACGGAGGCGGAGGAGGAGCGAGGGCGGAGCGGATCGGGCGGAAATTTCGCGAGTGGGGGGAGATCAGAGAGAGGAGAGCGGGGCTGCGGAGGAGGCCCACGCGTAGCGGGACTGCGGAGGACTGCAGAGGAGAGCGGGACGCGGGAGGGGTACTGCATATCCATTGAAGAATGACCGTCGGATATGGTTGAGTAAGGAGAGAGAATGGAGGAGAGTTAATCTGGTGCGCATGTTTTTAAGATGGTGTATTTCTGGGTGCATATTGTGGTGTGGATGTAGTTAAGGTCATGACTGTGGAGCATGTAATTGTTGAGTGGATGTAGGATAATTTTAACTGGTGGTTTATTAGTTTAGATAGGCAACACATCACCAAAACATGTCATAGGTAAAGGGAATACGGGGAACCGATAAGAAAATAACCTAGAATAAATAGAGGAAACTAGAGAAATATAAGGTGACGTTTGGTTGGGTGAACGAGAATGGATAGAATAGGATGATTCAAGATTTGATGTGATGAAATGATCTAAGAGCCTATTTGGTTGGATGGATGGGATGGTATAGATTTTTGTTTGGTTGGTAAGATAAGGGTGGATAGGATGAGTCAATTTTGTGTTTGGTTGGATAAATAAAGTTGGATGAGAAAAGTTAGGATACCCCTGGTAAGCTTACCTTTTTTTTTTTTTCTTTCTCTTTTACCTTTTTCTTTCTTCCTTATCTTTTACCGCCAATCCTTTTCTTCTCTCTCCATTCTTCTTTCAATTTCCTCCATGGCCGCCACATCCTCTCCCTCTGACCGCGTGGATCCGGCGCTAGCGCCTCCCATCACGTGGTTCCGGCGGCGGAAATCTTCACCGTCCCCACCACCGCGTGGATCTGGCAGCGCCGGCTATGTCCCTCCTACCACGTAGCTCCTGCGTCGACCTCGACCTCGGCAGCGACCTCATCGGAGCCCCTTCCCCTCGCTCACCAGAGCTCACCTCCCTGGTGACCCCCTGCTCACGGTGACCTCGACCTTGGCGGCGAGCCCGACCTCGGCTCCCTCCCGGTGATCCCCCTACTCACGGAAACTTTGACTGCAACCTTGGCGGCGACCCCAACCTCGGCTCCCCTCCCTGGTAACCCCTGCTCGTTGGCACCGAAGCTCCATGCGTCACTGACACTATTTTGCCTCATTGAGTGGTAACCGAATCCAAGCAACAAGCTCACGTGTACTCACGTGACACGCGAACCCTAACTGGAACGGTGTCACTCACTTGTTTTTGCCAAATGAAGTATCCTGGATCTACGATAAATATTCCTATAGATGGGATGGGTTGGCTCCACCTCGCCCCACTCGTTCCACCAACCAAACACAAGGACCACCCCTCATTCCTGGACGATCCCATCCTGTTCAAGCAACCAAACGTCCCTTGAAAGTATCTCTGAGCTCAATAGGTTCTCCATCCACTCAAAGTTGACACATCAGACGAGAGGGGAGAGGTTCAGTGGCGGCGAAGAGAAAATGGAAACCCTAGCCTAGAGGAGTCTGGATGCTTCCGGAAGAACGAGAAAATATCAAAGTGGGCCGGCCCAGAGAAACAAAAACCCTCGAGCCCATCACGACGGCAGAAAAAATATGTCCCGGATCCTCCACCCGCGGTGCCGACTGATCCGATCACAACGGCGGCCCGGCCGTCGAGCCCGGGGGCATATAAAAGGACGGGGCAGGGCAACCTTGTCTCGTCGTGCTCTCATAGAGGTGGGTTGGCTCCTCCTCCCCCTCTTCCCAACTACTACTCGGTTTAGGGTTCGTTAGGGTTTAGCGGAAGGGATGGCGGCGCCGGATGTGGAGTACCGCTGCTTCGTCGGCGGCCTCGCCTGGGCCACAGACGACCGCTCCCTTGAGGCCGCCTTCTCCCCCTACGGCGAGATCCTGGACTCCAAGGTTCGTCTCGTCTCGATCCATGTCTTTCCCTCCCTTTTCCCTTTTTCTGGAGGTTTTGTGATGCCTTGGTGCTCTTCGGGCTTAGACCTGCGACGCGCGATGGATCTCTGTCGCTTTATGCGTTGCTGTAGTGATCTGGATTGGGTTTGTGTTGATATTTGTTTGTTCTTTGTGTGGCGCGATTCGATCTGTGTATGGCATGTTTCATGTTCCTACGTGACAATTTGTAAGAGAGATTTGGCTACTGGATCTTACATCTGATGTCCATTTCTACTAGATCTGAGATTCCTTGGATTTTTGTTAATCTCTCTCTTTTGCCATGTTCGGTGTAGATCTAAAATTGTTTGCGATGCGGAGTCTGACTGAAATGTATTTGCGACTTGGTTTGCGGCAGATCATCAACGACAGGGAGACTGGGAGGTCCCGCGGGTTCGGCTTCGTCACCTTCTCCTCCGAGCAGTCGATGCGCGACGCCATCGAGGGCATGAACGGCAAGGAGCTCGATGGCCGCAACATCACCGTCAACGAGGCCCAGTCCCGCCGCTCCGGCGGCGGCGGCGGAGGCTACGGTGGCGGTGGCGGCGGCGGCTACGGCCAGCGCCGTGAGGGCTACGGTGGAGGCGGCGGCGGCTACGGCCAGCGCCGTGACGGCGGCGGGGGCGGCTACGGTGGCGGCGGCAGCCGTGGCTACGGCGGTGGTGACTCCGGCGGCAACTGGAGGAACTGATGGGTGGGGCCTCGTGGCCAGTTATCCTAGTTATCTTCTACCATGTCGTTTCGAGTATCTTTGGTCTCGCTTGTTTAGGGTCTGATATTTCGATTAGATGTTTGTCCGTGATGTTACCGTTGCTTCGCGTTGGTTATGATGATGAAATGTTATGTTCTGATCAGCTGCTATGGAATGCAAAATATGAAAAACAAAAAAAAAAGAGTGATCAAAGTTTTGTTCGCAGACTCGTGTTCGAGCAATTCCGTGACGCAATTGCAATTCTTTTCGTGCGGCAATTTTTACTTATCCCCGCTTTGTCTAGCTCATTGATATGATTGTTGATGCACAATGAGTGGTGAAACTCTCGACCCTGCACATGCGAACATTCACAGCATAGCAGGAGGTATGCATGCTACATGTCGCTAATACTCGATTCACAGCCGGGCACTGTTTAGTTTGCTGCCTAACTGGATTGGATGATTCCTCTCCCAAGCAAAAGCAGGGCATTCTCATCGTGTTCTTGCACAAATCACTTCATAACGAAAGTAAGAATTATCTTTTACGTTCTTATTCTGCTAGACAGCATGACCGTTCTTAAGAATTATCTCATCTTTTACGTTCTTATTCGTCTAGACATCATGACAATAGCTCAACGAGATGGCAAAACTCGCGACAATTGACGAATCAGTCCAGCACCTAAATCCGAGAAGCGACGTTCCGAACTAGCCAGTTGAAACCTTCGAGAGCCCCTTCCCAGTGTAGGCGCTGCAGCCTAAGATTGGCCAGCTGACAGTTCATCACAACTTAACCCTAGCCCCCGAAGCTTTAGGTGGTGGTCAAAAGAGATTCAGCTTCCAGGCTTCCGGTTTATTTTTCACTATTCATAAATTTCATCTTTTTCTGAACTTTTGGTTTTTCGTTGAGCTTTTTTTCCGGTTCTTTTTTCCCTATTTGTTTGTATTATACGTAATGGGCTAACATATTTTTTTATTTTTTAAATTTAATTATGCTAAATAAGTCTCTGTCAGCTAAAGTGTTTTTTCAGACAACTACAGTACTTTTCAGCCATAAGCCACCAAAAAAGCCCAAATAATCACCCCAGCTTGAAGAAATAACATAAAATGGTGAGCAAGAAGCAGAGAAAGAATATAAATGGTAACAACAGCTGCGGACATTGGTCAGGCAACAGTTGGCAGTAAAGGTCCAAAATGTTTCTCCATTGGAGGGCAACAGTTAACAGTTAGCATTGGTTTTGTCCAGCAATTGAAACCCTGCAGTGTGGCAGAAGGCAGGCAGCAGTGACTAGTTTCGTCTTCAGCCAAAGGAAAACTCAGTACAAGAAAAAAAATGCAGAGAGCATTGCTGCTTTCGTTGAGAGTCGAACTCAAGACCTCCCGCTTACTAAACGGGTGCTCTAACCAACTGAGCTACGAAAGCCAGTTTGCAGTTTTCCTATTTGTGTTTATGTTACTATATTGTATTTAATATTATTCATATTTATATTCACATCTAAGGTAAAAAAATAAAAATAAATATGATATAGTCATTATATCGTATCCGAGCAGTTTTCACCAAGCGTGGTATTCAAAGCAGTATAAAACGAGAAAATTACTTTCTTTCCGTAACAATCTCCGTGAAGACCGAACTTTCAAAAGAACACCTCATTGATGAAAGAAGAATAGTAATCCATGAACAAATACGCAAGTTATGCAGTCTAGTACATTTGCAGAACCTTTGTGTGGTAGATTGCAATCCACATTATGGAGCAGTTATTAGTTCAATCATGACTAACCTAGTCCACTAATCGGACCTGAATGGATTGGAACACTGAAGTAGCAGCACAAGGTCGGTTTAGATCAGAGTCGGCGACGACCAAGACAGTGTCTCCAGGTTTCACCGAACCCTTGGACTTCATGAGCTTGATGGTTTGCTTAAAGTTATCTTCCATGTTATTTGAAAGCGGTAGCTGAAGTGGAATTACTCCCCAGTAGAGGTTCATGCTCTTTCTTGAGTTGGCATTATCAGTGAATGCAAAGATGGGAGGGTTGGGCCGGTTGCACGATAGAAGCGATGCCATGTGACCGTACTTTGTGTAAACAAATATGGCATCCACGGCAAGGTTGTTTGCTGCAGAGAGAGTAACCATGGGAGAATTTGAGAGAACAATGGATATTTCAATACGAAGTTTACACAAGAAAAAAAACATACCCATTTCTACAACACTGGTGCAAATTTGCTCTGAGATCCGGTCAGGCAGAGCTATTGCAAGCTGATATTGCGGAAGAAGTTTCTGCCTATTTTCCTCGCGGCTCCATGATTCCATCCTCTCGCTAGCTGCACGAAGGACAGATAGAGCTTTCTGGGGATACGCACCTATAGCTGACTCTGCAGATAGCATCACAGCATCTGCGTATTGCCGCACAGCTTCAGAAACATCTGCCACCTTCATGAAGGTAATGACAGGTCATCAAAAGGGAGCAGGAAAAAAGGTTAGGTACATGAAATGAAATTAGATTTTGTGAAGTATATTTCTTCTTATAGAATAGTTAGATTACCTCCGCGCGAGTTGGTGTTGGATATTCAACCATTGATTCAAGAAGCTGAGAAGCAACAATCACAGGCTTGTTCAGCTGTCTACATAGTTCAACAATAGCCTCTTGGATGGCTGGGATTTGTTCTAGAGGAATCTGAACTCCGAGATCACCACGTGCTACCATAACTCCATCAGATGCATCTATGATGTCTTTCAGGTTCTTGAGAGATTCAAGACTCTCAATCTTTGCAAATATTTTTATGTGTCTGTTAGACAACTAGATTGTATTAGACTAGCAGTTCCGAAATGAGATATATTTAACAGTAACATAGCTGCATGTCCTAAAGAATATACCCATCTTTTAATGAATAGAGTTGCTTCACTTGCTAAGTTTTGACATCGATACGTTAATATCAAGCAGAATCTGTAAAATTGGTATTTCAGTTGCATATTTTCAAATAGTTGACATAATATGCTCCCTTGTCAAACAACATCAGTGCCTACATTGGTGCACCCCTTGCTGCTGGTAATTTCTAGGACTCTTCCATTAGCACATAGACAACACCTACACATTATAAACAATTTGCACATATATATTACACTACAATTACAACTCCTGTGCAAGAAATAATGTATCACAATTTTACAACAACGAGCAGCAAATTACGTTTAGGAAATCAAGAAATGACTTCATATGTCAGTTATCTGCTCACTCTAATGATTTTCTGGAGAGGTAAGTCTTCAGGTGCTTGATGTCATTAGCATCTTTTACGAATGAAAGAGCAATGCAATCAACTCCTTCAGCTATCCCAAATTCAATGTCAGCCCAATCCTACAAGATAACATAAGCACTCAGCAAGCAAGAAATGAGTACTAGTTTCTTATTAACTATATAAGACTATGAAATTAGATAGATATTGATCAAATAAAAATATCCAGAAATTTTATCATCTTATAAGGATTTTGAACAAGGAACACTATCAAACTAATAATTCAATCAATAAAAGTACTTCATGAATTCTGCTACATTCTTAATGAGCAAACAAAATGCTGCTTTAAAAGGGAACTACAAAAAAAATTAATGCATGAGCTCCAAGAATAACAAGTACTGCGTTCTAAGTTAACCTTTGCTGACAATGTAGGAAGCCCAAAGTGCCTTTCAACTAATTTTCCATTCCTCCAGAATGACAACTTGGCTCGAGGAAGAAGCAAACCTGGGTCTGTGCACTTACAGCGCAAATCATTCCCGACCTTCTCAGTAACTTCAAATGTCGCCATTCCACCATCTATGACAAGTTCATCAGCAACTAGAATGCCTGTAAATGTGCAGAAAGTAACTTGTGAATAAGCAATGTTTAAAAGTCATATTATGGACAACCAACAAACAACTCATGTTCATCTTCAGACCTTCAGAAAACTTATCAAAGTTCACATGCATCGTAAATGGATGAGCCTCATCATTTTTTTTACTTGTAAATAGCCATTCAGAGCCATCCTGCAATATGCCATTGAAATAAGAAAACATATCATGACTTTTGTGAAAGACAGAGCGCAGAGCACCAATACACATATGGTGATCTATGAGGCTTTCGAAATGCTAAGTATCCTTTCTTATGACTCCTCAGATGATTTTAGATGGAAATATCAATTGGCAATTGATTTGGCAAATAAATGAAGAGTAGCTTCTAGTCAAAACTTAAATGGGAGTATAATTATATAGATCAGTGGCAATGTCAAGGCTCAGAATTCAGAATTGAGCTGTCATCTGGTTCAATGTACATGTGCAGTTGTACACACATTGTACTTACCAAGATCAATGTTTTAGTGAAATGTCATAGTAACACACACACGTACATGCACACAGATACATCCTATCTACTAAAAATACCAACTCAAACCAAAGGTTTCAGGGAAAGACAACAAAGACCAAGATGAACCTAATCCAATCTATTTGACACTGTCATGCTCTGATTTAACTGAACTTATGAACACAAAATAATTCGTTGTTACTTCTAGTAAAACGACAAGCCCATCAAAATCTATCGGCATGAACACAGTGTCTTGTTCAATGTAACACTAGTACACAATTCAATCATACTACAGGTCTCTCAGCATTATGAAGGCACAGAAATGAGAACTTTTCTTTAGCATAAAAAAGGGGTGCAACCATTATCTAAGTGATTTTTTATATCTTTCTACAATCTAAAGGATCTACAAACTAATCCAATCATACATCAAAATAAGTGAAACATCAAAAAGATGATTTGCTAGACGAATGGGAATAATGATTTCTTCATATAACAATTGTCGTGTATAGAAGCAAAACAATACAAAACGTGGTAATTGACTAATTGTTCTTGTACAGACACACCCAACCAATGGCCATCCTATCTGAAAATTGTGATTCTAAATTTCTAATCTAATCACATACAGATACAACAGATCCCATCAGGCTGGTACAATTACCCCCAAAAGGATCGTTTCCTCCAACAAACCGAAACACCACGTTGGATGCATTCTAAGCTATTTGAAACAATTTATCACACTTACATCCGGTTCGCTGCACAATCAGATCGCTCCACAACAACAAAAAGAGAGATACCACATTTTCCTAACACGACACGAGCACGCCCAGATGTGGCGCCCGGAGCCTAATCGACAAAGAGAACAAGTCAAAGAACAGCACACCTCAGCCTTGACGGAGGTGGCGCCGCCGTGGTCGGCGACGAGGAGCTGGGAGCCCTCGGTGTCGACCATGAGGGAGACGCAGAACCCCTCCTCCTCGTTGAGCCTCCGCACGGCGCGCATGACGGCGCGGTGCCAGTCGCGGCTGCCGTGGCAGAGATTGACCCGCGCCACGCCCATCCCGCCGCGCGCCAGCGCCGGCAGCGCCTCCACGCACGCGGGGCCCACCGTGCATACGAGTTTCGTCTTGCGCAATCCCATGAACCCCTTCTCCCGCAGCTCCGCCTCCGACACCACGTCCATCAGCGCCTCCCCCACCCCCGGCGCCGCAGAAGAGGGCCCCGACGACGAAGCTCGGATCCGGTGGGCCCCGCTGCGGCGGGAGGCGGCCGCGGCAACGAGGTAAGGTAAGGAACTAGTGACGGCGGAGGCGGCCATTAGGGCTAAGGCTTTCGGGGTGGCGGCGGCGGCGGAGAGGAGGAGGGTGGTGGCCCGTGGGCGGACGATGCGAGGAGGGAGAGGAGACTGCTTCCTGCGGGTAGCTGTACTGCTTCTTGCTCAGAGATGACGGAGGATGACACGTGGGTCCGACCTGGCAGGGACCCGTTGGATTGGGCGACTTGGGTGCTGACGTGTGCGGACGGTGGGCCTAACCGTTGTTTGATTGTTTTTGTTACAAATCAGTTACACTAACAACTGCCCAATGTGCAGTTACCCCAAATTTACAGATGTCTTTTCTATTAGGCACCTTATCATCTCTATATATTTGTAACATCATGTACCAATCAGATTAATGAGAATCAACAGTTCTTTTACATACACTTGTCTCAATCTTTCACAACACGTTATCAGTACACAGTGAAACAAGACAAGGTAATGGCTCTATGTGACAAACACAAAAAAGCATTCCTGGATATCCTTGCTTTGGTGGAGTCTTTGCACGAATCATTGCATGTTTTTATCGCCACCGCCATGGTTTTTGTTCGTTGTCGTCCATCCCGCGCTCTGGGCTCCACGCTATGGACCGCGACGGCCGCAAGACGCCTCGCGGCGGCAAGCCGCCGTCCGGCCTTTCATCCACACCTCCACCTCCTCCGCGAGGGCGTCTTCTCTACATAGATCGGAGAAGAGGAAGGAGGGAACCGCCAGCGCGATGCGGCCGGTGATACGGCATGGCCGCGGCGGCCGCTTCAGGTATGGCCGACCCTCGGCGCAACGACTGCGTTTGCCTGGCCGCGCAAGCGAGTCCGGCGGTGTGGAGGAGTCGCGCGGCCGATGGCGCACTACGCCGCGGGCGGAGAGCCGCAGCGCGACGCTTCAGCGCGGCGAGCCGCTGGCGCGACGCTTCAGCGCGGCGCGCCGAGCCCATGGCGGCAAGACGGCCGGCGGTGTGGCGGCTTCGGCGAGGCCGTCACCAGCGCACGATCGCCGGCCAGACGCAGCGCGGCCGCATAGCGGCGGCTAGCGGCTACGCGGCTAGTCGAATGCGTCGCGGCGGCGGTGCGGCCACGCGGCTCCGGCGTGAGGTCGGCGCTACTCGATTATAGATATATCCGTAAGAATGGTTTCCATGTTGAAACCCAAAATCACATCAAAGAGGAATATCTCCTCTTAACCAAAAACAACAGATATGGCAAACAAGTACTAGAAAAAATTTCATCTTTAGATTCCGGATTGTACTATACATACATCAAACCGGTTCAACATATTGCGTACAAATTAATTTTCCAAAACACTAACACATTCCAAACATGGCATGATCGCCTTGGCCACCCAGGCATTGGAATGTTGAAGAAAATTATTAGCAATTCAATTGATCATACATATCTCAATACAAAATTTCTGGAATCCTTAGATTTTGTGTGCACTTCCTATGCCACCGGAAAATTAATTTTAAGACCTTCTTATCTTAAAATCAGAGCCGAACCACTTAAATTCATTGAACGCATTCAAGAAGATATATGTAGTCCTATACAACCATTGTGTGGATCGTTCAGGTACTTCATGGTTCTAATTGACGCATCTACTAGATGGTCACATGTGTGTCTTTTATCCACACGAAACCATGCATTTGCTAAGTTAATTGGTCAAATTATCCAATTACGAGCACATTACCCTGAATATCGAATTCAATCAATTCGAATGGACAATGCTGCTGAATTTTCATCCCATGTCTTCAATGATTATTGCATGGCTCTTGGGATACAAGTTCAACATTCTGTTCCATATGTCCATACACAAAATGGTTTAGCAGAATTTCTTATCAAGAGAATCAAGCTCATTGCAAGACCATTACTACAGAATTGTAACTTACTAACATCATGTTGGGGTCATGCGGTTTACACGCCGTGACTTAATCCAATTGCGTCCAAGCGCTTATCATAGCACTTCCCGCTACAATTATTACATGGAAATCCACGGATATTTCCCATCTGCGAAAGTTCGGTTCACGCTACATACGCATCGATGTCACCACCACAACGTACCTCAATGGGACCGCACAGAAACTTGGGATCTATGTTGGGTATAAATCTCGTCAATTATAAAATACCTCGAGCCCCTAACAGGGACACATTTCTGACGAGACGCTGATTGCATATTCAATGAGGAACATTTCGGCATTAGGAGGAGACAACAAGTACCAAAGCGAATGCCGAGAAATTAATTGGAATGTTCAAGGCATTCTCGCCTCGGACCACGTATTGCAGAGACCGAACTTCAAGTTGAGAAAATCATTCATTTGCAAAACATTGCAAATAATCGCGGATGCATTTCACGATTATAAGGGTGTCACAAAATCCTATAATCCCGCGAAATGTACGAAAGAGTGGAGGTACCGCAAAATACCACTCAACTCCCAGTTCAAAATAAGAGGGGGAGAAGTACGGTACAAATGGCGAATACAGCTTCTAACAAGCGACAAAGGAAACAAAAGAATGTAAATGCAGATCAACCTCAAGTTGATAGACACCAAAGGATCCTTGAACCCGGATCAACGGTGCACTCAATCATCGATCACGGATATCGAATACCCGACTCAAATGTTTTGGGAAATAACATTGAGTCACCAGGGGTCCAAGAAATTTCCACTAATTATACTGATTCTGGAGAATCATACGATCGTAAGACTACAATTGTCGACATTTATTTCTTCACAACAATTGCAAACAACCTCCAAAATAATCCAGATCCCAAGACCATGGCAGAGTGCAAACAGCGCTCGGACTGGAATCAATGGAAGGATGCAATTCAAGCGGAGTTAGCCTCGCTCAAGAGAAGAAATGTATTCACAAATGTGATACATACACCTCCCAAAGTATTCCTGTCGGTTTCAAATGGGTTTTCGTCATAAGCGGAATGAAAACAATGAGGTGGTGAGATACAAAGCAAGGCTTGTAGCACAAGGGTTCACGCAGAGACCGGCATTGATTTCAATGAAATTTATTCTCCGATGAATGAGTGGAATAACATTCGATACTTAATCTCATTGGCGAGTATAAAATCATCTATCTTTTCGGTTGATGGATGTAGTGACCGCATATCTCTATGGGTCACTTGATTGACATATACATGAAAGTTCGATGGAATTTCAATTCGAATCCAAACGCAAATCGCAATATGTATTGTGTAAAATTGAACAAGTCTTTATACGGCTTGAAACGATCGGGTAGAATGTGGTACAACCGACTAAGTGAGTTCCTAACCAAAAAGGGATACTCCAACAATGATGATTGCCCATGCGTGTTCATCAAAAGATCCTCGACAGGATTTTGCATTATATTTGTGTATGTTGATGATCTTAATATCATTGGTAACGCACAAGATATAGACGAAGCACTTAATCATCTTATGACGGAATTTGAAATGAAGGATTTGGGTAAAACCAAATTTTGCTTAGGTATACAACTTGAGCACCTTCATACAGGCATTCTAGTGCATCAATCAGCCTATGTCCAGAAAATATTGGAGAAATTCAATATGGACAAAGCATATCCATCGAAAACCCCCATAGTTGTTCGATCTTTAGACAGGGACAAAGATCCATGTAGACCCCGAGATGACAATGAAGAGCTATTGGGACCTGAGGTTCCATATCTCAGTGCCATCGGAGCGCTTATGTACCTTGCAAATTGCACCCGGCCGGATATCGCATTTGCAGTAAATCTACTTGCTAGATATAGCGCTGCTCCAACCAAAAGACATTGGGTAGGAGTGAAGAATATCTTTAGATATCTTCAAGGCACTAAAGATCTCGGTCTATTCTTCCAGAAGAATAAAAATGTGGATTTAATAGGATATCTGATCTTGACTATTTATCGATCCTATAATGCCGGATCACAAACAGGCTTTGTATTTTTACATGGTGGAACACCATCTCTTGGAAGTCTTCAAAGCAGACCTAGTGGCTACATCCACTAATCATTCGAAATAATTGCATTATATGAAGCATCACGTGAATGTATATGGCTTGCAGAATGATTAACCACATACAACAATCATGTGGTATAGGTGCTATCGCATCACCTACCATTATCTACGAAGATAATCTTGCTTTGCGTTGTTCAAATGCAAACGGGTTACATAAAGAGCAATATCACAAAACATATTGCACCTAAATTATTTTACCCACATGAATTGCAAGAGAGTGGGGAAATAAATATTCTGCAAATTAAATCTTGTGATAATCTCGCAGATTTATTCACCAAGTCATTACCAACTTCTACATTCCAAAAATGTGTTCATGAAATTGGTATGCGAAGACTACGTAATTTGCAGATGTCAGGGGGAGAAATCCCCTAAGACTTTACCCGTTCAAATGCAAATATTGTACTCTTTTCCCTTTATGAGTTTTCCCTCTAAGGTTTCTCATCAAAGTTTTTAATGAGGCAACATGACAATGCAATCATAAATATATTATGTCTCTATGTTCCCCCATAGGGGTTTTTAAGGAGATATAATCAAATATATGCCATACTATTTTCTCCTTAAATTTTCCCACTGGGTTTTAAAGGAGTTTTTCATGGCATATCTACTCTATCAGTTCTCCTCATATTTTTCCCTACAGGGTTTTGAAGGAGTTTTCCAAGATGATGAATCAAGGTGATCATATGAAGACACATTGGTCAAAGGGGAGTGTTACAAACCAGTTACACTAACAACCGCCCAATGTGCAGTTACCCCAAATGTACAGATGTCTTTTCCATTATGCACCTTTTCTCTATATATTTGTAACATCATGTACCAATCAGATTAATGAGAATCAACAGTTCTTTTACATACACTTGTCTCAATCTTTCACAATAGTTTTTTTACTTTTCCTTTGGGTATTCGGGTTTTTTTTAAAAACAAATCCTGGATACAAATATTTCAGTAGAACTACCAATTTTTGCTGCGAATGGGTCATTGCAAAACTTTATACTTAAAACTATCGTCGCGCTCATTTCGACTTGATCTTTTGGTTTCTGGTTTATTTTTCACTATTCATAGATTCCATCTTTTTCTTAACTTTGGCTTTTTTGTGCTTTTTTGCCGGTTCTTTTTCCCGTATTCATTTGCGTTGTCCATGATGAGCTAACATATTTTTTTCTATTTTTAATTTTTTAAGTTTAATTATGTCAAATAAGATACCTTCAACTACAATATAATTTCAATCATAAACCACTATTTTTCAGCTTAATCAAGCGGGGTCTATGTGTAGTACCAGGCTACCAGCTAGTGAGTTGAGACACCCTGACGGCCGGTCGGCAAAACCCAAAAGGTAGAAGAGATTATTAGAAAACGTGGCCAATTCGCAACGGAAATACAAATGTTAAAGATTCTGCTTGATACAATCTAGTTGTCTAACAGACACATAGGTTTCGTTTGGCATAACTCTAGCTCCGAGATCTATGCTGGATCTGTAGTTTGTTGACTAAATTAAAGTGATTTAAATATTTTTATTTAATATATAATATAAATGAAATGAGTCATGTAAATGCACTTAACATGCCTGCAACTTTAGATCCAGAATTTTCTAGAGCTACAGATGATCAGTTCTAGAAAATCTACATATTTTCTAGAGTTAGAGCTCTGCCAATTAGGGCCATAAAAATATTTGCAAAGATTGAGAGTCTTGAATCTCTCGAGAACCTGAAAGACATCATAGATGCATCTGATGGGAGTTATGGTAGCACGTGGTGATCTCGGAGTTCAGATTCCTCTGGAGATGCTGTGATGCTATCTGCAGATGCTGTGAAGCTGTGCGGCAATACGCAGATGCTGTGATGCTATCTGCAGAGTCAGCTATAGGTGCGTATCCCCAGAAAGCTCTATCTGTCTTTCGTACAGCTAGCGCGAGGATGGAATCATGGAGCCGCGAGGAAAATAGGCAGACAATGTTTTTATGGATTATTTATGATTTTTGTAGTTTTTAAATGATACAGATATGTTAGACTCGTAAAAATATTTTATGATCATCGTTTGTTGTTATGGTGTGATAAATTTCTGAAGAATTTTATATGGACGATTGAGATAGCAATGATTCGTAATTAGGTAGGTAAATGATATTTCGATGCAACAGGGAATTTATATATGGATGAGAACTTCAGATAAATGTCGTAAGGAAAACAACATGGCCATTGATTCGACAAAGGGGTTATATGTCACGCAGGCTAACGAATCAAGGTGGTACATGTATACCTAATTAGAAATACATGAGACATATAGACAAAGAGGATCGGACTATTACATGGAACGTATCCACTTGCCCTTCCTTCCGAGGTTGGCATTATAATCCTCGCTGGTGGCACTGGCTAGGGGTAGAAATGAACCGAGCCGAGTCGGCTCGAGCCAGGCTCGCCCAAGCTCACTCCGAGATGCGGCTCGGCTTGACCTGACTCGTTAAGGAAACGAGCCAAAAGCCTAGCTCGGTTTGGCTTGTTTCCTAGTTCGAGCAGGCACGCGAGGGCTTGCGAGCCGAGCCACCTAGAACTAGCTTCCAGATTTCTTCTCTGATTTCCTTCATCTTTTCAATATTTTCTTCTTTGCATTCCTTGTGTTAATAGAAGGGAATTGATTTAATAGACTATAAGGCACTAAGTTAACATAAGTAAGCTGAAAGCCAATCCCTTTTGTTAGGGATATAGTCTTTGCTATTTTTGAGTTTCTCATTCAGTATAGTGCTAACCTTCTTGTGTATCTTGTCGATGCCTTCCTCGGAGATCTTCCCTGATTCTAATAGTCTCAAGTTGCATGCATTCCTTCACATCCTTGAATGATCCCTTCTCCAAACAGAATTCCACCAAATTGTTTTCCACTTCCTCAAGAACTCGCTTGAAATCGCTAGATGCCTAAGTTTCCCATTGATTGATGCGCCGAGAAACCGAAGAAAGTGACTTTACCGGATCACATTTCTTGATCTCCACTGACACAGGATCACACTCCAATCTCTTCTCCTCAACACTATCACTGACTTCAGCCACATCTGACAAGCTTAACCCCTCCCCCTAGATGCCATCCTCTTGCTCCTCCATTTCTTGCACAGATGACTCACTTGGACAGGAATGCTCTGAAGAAGAAGAAGAATCATAACACTTTAAATCCTTCAGATTCTCACAAACTACATTCTTCTCCTCGATTCCATCCTTGATCTCATCAAAATCCTCATGATTCCATCCTTGAACACATCGACTTCTAATTTTTGATTTTTACTATTTTATCTTTTCTTTTTTTCTCTTATTTCTTTACATTATACATAACGCTATAACAGTTTTTCCAAAAAAAAAAAATCAAATTTTCTCTTTTTCTTCTCAAAAAAATTAACAGCCACTATAGTGCAATTTTAGCTAAAAGGCACAACTATAAGCTAGTTAGAGCACCACCGATATCAGTTTGGTTCTAATTTCAATGTGAAATGTGTTGGTAAAGTCAGGAGCACATACACAGTACGCCAGCCATATTCCCTACTACCGGCGCTCCCATTCCTCCGAAAGTGATTCAAACGGTCATGGAAAATTCCTAAAAAAATATCATAGATAGAGTATAGTCCATCATACCACGAAATTTCAAAACTAAATTTGGTCTATTCATTGAGAAACAAAAAATGAAAATTTTAGTGAATAATAGCTCTATCTTTTTCCTTTTTAATTTCAGGTTTCCTTTTCAGCAGAATTTGTCTTTTTTGTTTCTCAATGTGTAGATTGAATTTAGATTTGAAATTTTGTGACATGATATATTATATTGTATCTTGTCTATGCAATTTTTTTGGGAATTTTTTATGACCAATCACTTTTGAGGAACGGGAGCACCTGGCGGGAGCACTCTATATGTTCTCGTAAAGTCAGGATCTAGGCACACAAAGACACTGAAGGATTCTTTTGCAGTTTCGTCAGGAGCAACTACTAACTAACTAGCATGCTCAATCGCCATGCATTTCGTCAAATACTGCGAAGTAAAACAGTTGGCATGTTTCTCCATTGGATGACACTGGCAGTAGACCAGGTTCAGCACTGTGCCAGGTAGCACTGTAGGACCAAAAAAACTTTTGAGTAAGAACTAAGAAACAGCAGCAGAAAGCACAAAAGATATAGCCTCCAGATACACCAAACTAGCTTAACTGTTTCCAAGCAACATATAACATGACCATGTAGCAAACGTCTCAAAATGACAAGAAAGCATTTTCACGATAATGTATTCGAAATGACAACATGAACACCTAAGCAAAGCTATTTACTTGTAGGGATATAAATAGAGCAGATGATTTCCGTTCTACCGACGGACCGAAGGCTTACGGGAGCGAATACAAAATGAATATTTGACTCTAACTTCAAATAAAAATATAGAATAAAATATAGGATGAGCAATCTCTTTTCATATGTATCCAACATCAGGTAATTCGAGGAAATCTACTATGACTTCACTTAGAAACTTGGTAACCTTAGACATGTTGCCGCATTTGAGCAGACATGGAATATTAAATACTTTTTCTTCGATATCTTAGCAAATAGTTTCTCCGTGATCGCTCCGATTACACCCTAACTGTCCCAACATCCTGTATAGAGGTGCAAAAGAAACAGATAATTTCCGTCTGTCGGACTGAAGGTTTATGATGCAAATATAAAATAGAGAAATGAGTATCTAAGTCCAAAAAAATACGAAATAAAATAAATAACAAGTGATATCTAATATCAGAGTCGAAAAAAATTACGAAATAGAATAAAAAATGAGTGATATCCGTATGTATTTTTTGTTTCAGCTTCACGAGCAGCTTCACCGGTGAAGCTAAAGCTGTTTTGGAAAACTGTTTGGCAAAACAGCTTCACCAACAGCTTCATGCATGGCTGAGAGAGGGCAATTGTCCAAGATGCCACTGTCTACCTGACTTGTTCTAACATTTGGAGTTGTATGTTTGTATATGGTCATATGAATTAAAAAATAATATATTTGAATGAGTATGAATTAAACAATTAAAATAATAAAAAATTAAAATCGTGCTGAACGGAGGAGAGGAAGCAGCGTGGGGACCCAGTGGCAAAGTGCTGTAATTTCATCAACTACAAGGGCGGTGGGTTCCTAGAAGCTCATGAGCTGAGGAGAGAGCTGTGAAAAGCTGCTATTTTCAGCTTCAACCCACCTCATTCCTTTGTGAGAGCATGATTTAAGGAGCTTTATCCATGAAGCTGTTTGCAAAAAAGGTGTTTGGCAAAAAACAGCTCACAACAGCTCATGAAGCTGTTGGTGAAGTTGTACCAAACGGGGCCTTAGTTGTAGTACTAGATATTTTACTCTCTGATGTGTCAAATCTGCTCAGCTGACAGAACTGACAAATCTGGAACAGAATGCAGCTGCGAGCGGAACTACAATACTCCCTGGATCCCACAAGCAAATCATACCATAAATCTGCCTCATTATTACATACAACCAGCAATACTGCTTAGATCCCATCCACCCCAAGGCAACAATCCTAGACACACTTTTTGACATTAAAAACAGGAACGCAACAACATATCTACTTTCAAGTAACAAACACAACAACAAAGGTGAAGAAGAAGATTCTTCTCAATTAGAGAACAAGTAGAACAAGCATGTCCACAATCACTTATGCAAACTTAAGCAATTTCAACACTAAAAACCGAAATCCTAATCGTTTTAGAAGAGAAGAAAATAACAGCAGAAAGCTGTTATTTATCAACATGCATCTGTCCAATACCAAGGAATTGTGCAGCACCTAAAGTAGCAAGCTACCCTACAAAGTAGTTAGAGCACTAACTGCCTATGTTAGGCCTCCGGTGATTTAACTTGACTCCTCAACCTGCTGGAACGTCTAACTGGGGTCATCGCTTCATCCTCCTTGTTCCCCTGCATAACAAGTTCATAAAAAGGTTACAGACAGCAACAATCGTATACGAATGAACTAGTCTGAAAAGTTAAAAGAACAGTTGCAGCTTACTTTCTTGGCAGGGATCTTCTCATAGGTGGTGAAACTACCATAAGATGATGTGGAATACGCCGTGGATTCCCTCCTCGACCTTGGCTCAAGGCTCAGACTCTCTTCCTCCTTGGCCTTCCTCCTCCTGCCATGCCCAGACGACAAGCTGCTGCTATACATCGAAGCACCAGAGCCACCAAATCTCTCACTTTCTTCTGCCACAGGATTCTGAAACTGTGAACCCTTTGCAAGAAGATGGCCCTCACTGCTCCCTGAACCAGATTGGGTTTCAACAACCTGCTCGGCTTGCTCAGCTGGTGGATTGGTATTCATGGCAACCTGAGCTCGCTTCTGCCTCATGTAAAGGAAGGCCAGGGCAGCTGAAAGAATTACAGCAGCAAGAGCAACACCTACTGCAGTGGGCTTTGAGATTTTGTCTAAGTAACCTGGCCACATCCCCAATTCCGACGTCAAACCATGATACGCCTCCTGATCGTCCTTGCCATCAGCATGATCACCCGCAGAATCATCACTCTGAACATCCTGCTGCAAGGAAGACTCACTGCTTTCCAAGTTATCTACTTGCTCACGCTCTCCTGTAGGTTGAGAGGGGATGTCCAGATTCTGACTGAAGGATGCCATCTCTTCACCATTGCTACCTGGAACTTCTTCTGACATCTCAACATTAAGCTCCACCTCTACTACAAGGCCATCACCATACTCACTTGCCTCCTCTATGGCACTTGCTCTTTCAGGGACAGCTTCTTGCTCCACTTTAGCACTATCAAGTGGTTCTTCTTCCCTTTCAATATCACCCACTTTTGCCATTTCTACCCCTGCAATCAACTCAGTATCACGAGCTGAAACAACATCCTGGATCTTCAACTCCTGCTCCAAGACACTGGCACCAATAGGTTCTTCGCTTGGCATTGGCCATGTTTCAGCAAAGTTGTAGTAGAAATCAACACCATGGTCTGCATCTACAGCTGCAGCACTCAAATTGGCTGCAAAGCGTGGACCAAAATACTCTTGTTCTCGAGTAGACGCAAGAGCCTCCCAATAGGATGTGACCAAATCCAACGAACTGCTTGACCTTTGCTTCAGCCAAGCAGCCAACTCCACAGGATGCAATTCTTGAACTGACAGAAACTCTGACACCTTCGATAAGGTGGTGTTTGACATGGCCGGAGAATCCGGCGGCTGCGGCACGCAGACGAAAGCAGCAGCCATGAACAGAACCAAAGCAAGGGGAGCAAGCAGGAACCTCAGCGAAGATCCCTTCTTGGCACGTGCTCGCGCGGAGCTCGCCGCAGGCTCCGGCTCCGGTGTCAGATCACGAGCTCGCGGGGAAGTCGCACTAGGCTCCGGTGTCAGGGCACGAGCACGCGGGGAACTCGCCACAGGCTCCGGTGTCGGCACACGAGCCCGCGGTGAACCGGGCGCAGGCTCCGGCGGCAGGGCGCAAGCCTCGGCCGGAACGGCAGCCTCAGCTCTGTCCTCGGACTGAGCGGCCAGATCCGATGACTCCTCCGGCAAGTCATTTGGCACCGATGACGGCTGCGCTTGCTCTTGTCCTTCCTCCGTTAGCTCCTCCTCCGTAGTAGCAGTGGTGTCGGTTTCCTCGCTGCTCTCGGAGTCGGAGGCGAAGCCGTCCTCGAGCCGCCTCACGCCGCTGCCGCCGTGCCGGTAAAGCTCGATGCGGGGGTTGGGCTTGTAGTGCAGGAACCGAGGCCTTGGCGACAGGTAGTTGGTCTTGGGATCGTACGGAACGAGTGGTGGCGGAAGCTCCATGTCCTCCGAAGCAGCAGCGACGCCGACCGCGTGGTGGTGGTGGTTGTTGCACACGGGATTCTCCATCCTCGCCTCCTCTCCACCGAACGAGTGCCTGGAGCCGTGCGAGGCCGCGGGAGCCCCGTCGAAGGAGAGGCGCAGGCGGCACGGGGTGGCGACGGCCGGCTCGGGCGGTCCCTTGGGCCTGTGCGCGAGGTCGGCGGGGGACGAGGGGACGGGGTTCCTAGGCGAGGCCTTGGACGCGGCGGAGATCGTCGGCGCCATGAAGCCTTTGCCGCCGCCGGAGCGAGCCTTGGGCGTCCTCGCCGCGTCCCGCTGCTCGTTCTCCTTCTCCGCGCACCACGCCCGCGGCGAGCCGCCGCCATTCTTGCAGACGGAGGAGCTCCTCTGTGGAGAATCTGCACATGCAAAAAAGGAAAAAAGGCCCAAAAAGAAGAGGATGAAGAACGCGTCTCCGAACAACATAAACCAAAGAACCAGTGGAGAAAAAAATCCCCCAAAAAGATCAAGAAAAGCAGGAAAAAGTAGTAGTAGTAGCAGAAGAAGAAGGGTATCTAATCGCAAGGAGGAAACACGCCCAGGAAAATCTTAAATCCAACAGAAGGGGAAAGAAATCAAGATTGGACGAGCAAGGAAAGACGCCGCGGCGAAAGAAGGAACGTTACCGGAGGTGGCGGGGACGGGCTTGAAAGGGCTGGAGTCGGCGCTCTTCCTCATGTGGCAGCACGGCCTCGCCGGGCCCGGGGACGGAGACCTCGCCGTCGTAGCCATCGCGAGAGAGAAATCACAGGGAGGGGGGAGAGGGATTCGAGATGCGAAGGGACGGACGGATCTGTTTGGCGTTTGTTTGATCTTGGGAATGGGATGGAGGAGTTAAGGCGGAGATTTGGGCAGCCGGGGATTTTGGTTTCCTCATCTGCAACGGCTAGAAGAACCGAGGCCTTTCTTTACTCCATAGAGCAGCAGCAGCAGCAGCAGGAGGTACACGGGAAACGGATCCTCTGACGTTAACGTCAGGCGAGACCCATCCGAGGTACACGCACAAAAGAGGCAGCCAAGCCCCAAGTGACCGTTTGGGTTAACGAGTTTGCTTCAGACTTCTAGTTTTCTAATTTCGCCTTTTTAGTTTTTTATTTTTTTGCCTTTTCTTTTTATATTATTTTTTATATTATCCGTAATAATATAAATTTTTATTTTTTAAAATTTAAATTATTTACGCTATAAATGCTAACAATAACTACTTAGAATTAGACTTACAAGTCTAAAGAAGTGCTACCAAACGAGAGAGGGGACCTCACTTGGAGGTGGATTCCAAGGATTCTGCCCGTTGCGTTTTGCCTCAGACGACCGTTAGGTTTTGCCTGCCTCGTATGTTATGTTCTTCTTTGGTTATGATTAGCACCTTTTAGTTATAGTTAATAAATTTATCTATATTTTTTTGAGACTGTAAAAATAAAAAAATGGCCGTAACCTTTATGTGGAGAGCTACTCCTACGCTCTAGAGTTCGGAAACTGCGGATTACTTCGCCAAGCTGCTAGCCTGCTAGAGCTAGAGACGCGAGAAGAAACCAAGAGTCCGCTGCGGCACTTTGAAGTTCGGACTCACTTTTGGGAGAGTGTCAGGCAGTCGAGGCTCAAGAGATGTCTCCTTCAAACACAAAGAGGGAAGGAGGGAGAGAGAGAGAGAGAGAGAGCCCACAAATTATCTGCGAGGCCGGGTCTCAGTTTCTATCTTCGGCCCAAGTCTGCACTGCCCAAGCGAACAGCGAGCGCGGCCCAACGGGAGCCCTCTTGCCGTTCACCCTCAGCCCAAAACACCACCATGCGGCGTTACCGCGAAGCAAGGAACGGAGAGCCCACCGCCGTCTGTGAGAACCGACGAGAGAAATACGGAGGACCGCGAGCAGCCAACGTGTCAGTGTAGTTAAGTTAATGTTGGCTGTTTACATTGTGTCGGTATATATATATATATATATATATATATATATATATATATATATATATATATATATATATATATATATATATATATATATATATATATATATATATATATATAGACGAGTGTTTCATGCACCAAGGTGCCTAGGCACCTAATATCAATACCCGTTGATTTACTTGAGATTCGTAACGTTTGATGTGGGTATCTTCATATACCCATAAAAAGTATATTTGAGATGTCAAACTCCAAAAAATTTAAATTCAACTTCAGTTTAATTAGTTTGAACTATTTTTATGGTATATACTCATTTGTAGTTGCATTGAACTCAAAAGTAGTTCAAACTAATTTGAACTGAGTTCAAAACTTACTTACCATAAATATATCAAGGGTATAAAACATTTTCATACCCAAACTCAAAAAATTATCAATCATACACGTGTATCGGATGTTGGTGCCTAGGCACCATGGTGCCTTATGTAATTTTCATATACTTACTTACCATAAATATATCCATGGTGCCTTATGTAATTTTCATATATATATATATATATATATATATATAAGTAAGGTACTGTAATATCGTATAAATTAATAAGATAATTTATCACATACATAATCTATATATTGTTTGAGATTAAATAGATGTGCATGTGTATGCGTACATTTTAGAAAAATAATAACTAATAGAGGAAGAATATAAGCATGCAATTACACGATTCATGCATAATGAATAGTAATCACGTTTCTAAAAACTCCTAACGATTCATTTTGCTCAATGATTTTCTTTCATTAAAGTTCGTCATCAATTATGTTACTCAAGTTGTATTTCCAAAATTATATTGTCCTTTCCCATGTTTATGACGTTTTAAAATTTTACATAGCTTACGATATACATAAATATATTTTTAAATATCTAAATTATACAATTTGATACCACAAATTTCAAAATAAATTTAGCAACTATCTAAGTTATATTATTTAATAGTGCAAACTTCGAAACAAATTTAGCAGGCCAAATGTGTGGGGCAGCTGCTAGTTAATTGAAAACACCTCGATCAAAGCTTACATAGGTCCCATCTCCGGCGCCCCTTCTTTTTTTTTTTTTTTTGAGAAAGATCATCGATTGTGACCAGACTTCAGCATCATAGCATGCAAGATATGAGCATAATGCTATTGGTTTAGCGTTTAGTTGAGTTGAAATAAATTGATTTATGATCGAAATTATACTGTAATTAGCTAAAATTATACTGTAATTGATGGTGACTTGTTTAACATTGCTAAATTTTAAAAAATGAAAATGAAAAAACAGATTAGCCTATCATGACAATGCAAATGAATACAGAAAAAAGAACTGACAGATAGCTAAAAAAAAGATGAAATTTAGGTATAATAAAAATAAACTAGAAGCTAAAGCCAAAATAAGTGAAGCCTTACACAGTCGGTTTATTCTGAGCGAGGAACAAAGGTTGAGGAACTGAAAAAATTGAGTTCCTCAAAATATTTACTTCAGGCCAATTTGACCCGAAGGAACTCCGGAGGAAAAAACCAGAAATCATTCTATGTTCTCATCACGGCTGAAGCTCCCAATTGATTCCAAGGAAAATGAAGGACGGAATGAAACTACAGGTGATCGAACTTGCCTTTGCCGGAATGAAACTACAGGCGAGGCAGGAGCGCCTCCCCATGCTCTGGGGCGCCCGCGGCTTGCCGCCGCCGCCGCTCATGAATCATGACCCATCCGCATGCTCCGCCCACCGTAGCCGCGGCCGTCGCCGCACCGTGTCGAGAAATTTTCCACCGGGGGAGAGATGAGGCACAGGCCCACCAAAGCCCATCTATGGGATTAAACTAAAGCTGGTAGACTCACACATTTCAGCAGGTACGACGTATCGGGCCGTTCCAGTCCGGGTTGCAGTCCTAGAAGCTCAAACCATCCTAGTTAGGATAGCAGCCGCCCTGGGCCGCCATAGCCAGGCAGCTAAATTTTAGGTGACTCCAGCTCATGGTAAAATTAGTCGTACCTTCTGGTTACGTTCATGCTGCTTTAGTCGTTGCTCTACATGTACGAGTGAAGAGATCAAGAATGGTGTATCTTATCTACGCCCCAATTGTCGCATGCATATAAACCTTGCAGTCATCAGCAGGAAGAAAACTAAACGTGAAAATGAACGCGCTGCAGCGAGCGGCGCACCGGATTCGATCCATCGATCGATGGGTCAGGCATGCATGCATTCGCCCCTGCACGCACTGCAGCTAGCAAGCCTGACGATCGACGTACGCCCTGACGAAACTCACATGCATGGATCCCTGTTTTCGCGAGGGTGAGGCCAACTCCAAAGTACATGTAAAGCATACGATACAACAACAAGCACATTTCCCTAGCTGCATTTCTCGTCAGGTAAAGTAGTAACCGTACCGATCGATTAACGCACATCAAGAAACCACATGTACGCAGCAGCATAGAGCGTAGCGTAGCATGACATGCATAGTGACCAGACCAGGCCAGGCCGATTCAAAAGGCCTTTTCCCTGAGCTGACCCGAGAGGGCCGGCCAGCCAGGGGGCGACGTGACCGGACCGGACAGGACAAGACTAGACAAGACCCAGATCAGATCAGATGTGTCTATATTTGATCGATCGATCGATCGGCAGGCCACCTATTGGATGGGTCCAAACTCCAACGCCCCGTCTTGTTAAGTGTAGTTTGTAGGGCAGCCAAGCTGCGATTTTTTTTTAAATAATCTATTTTATTTGAAATCATAGAAATATGCCGTAGAGACTTCCGTCACCGAATTATTAGACGACTAGAACCTACCGTCTAACGGCCATACGACACAAATGCAATTAGTGGGCCATTAGACGACATAATTGCTAGTTGCCAAACGGTAGAGTGTCTGGATGTTATCGCCTAACGTTGCGGAGGAGAGAAGAGAAAGAAAGAAGAGGAGAATGGAAGAGAAGAGAGAAGAGGTTCTGCTACTTCTGCGAGGTAAATATTTTTTATATTTCAGTCAATATTTTTATATAAAGCGAATAGTTTGTTTAGTGTAGAATTATAATCCGTAGAAAATTATTGTTATGGAACTTTGCTATGAAAAAATTGTTGTAAAAAATTTAATCGACATAGTAATGGAAAGTTAGCATCTGTACAAAATTATAGTTATAGAAAATTTAGTAAATATTATAGTTGTAAAAAATTTAGTCAATATAGTTATAGAAGTCTCGCATCTGTAGAAAATTATAGTTGTAGGGTTTAGCATCCGCAGAAATAAGCATCTGTAGAAAATTCTATATTATATACAAAATTATCATTCGTAGAAAATTAGCATCCGTACATAATTATAGTCGTAGAGAATTTAGTCAATATTTTGTACGAAATAAATAGTTCGCTTTGTGCAAAATATTATTAGTAACATTTATGATTTATTACGAACGAATGTAATGTCATTAGTACATTGAAAATGCACGCGTACCGTTAGAACTAGCATATTAGCATTTAAATCATTATGTCATGTAAATTATCGAAACACATTAGGAATAATTTACAGTAGGAAAGAGCTCGAGCAGCGAGAGAATAGCGATGTCCATGTGCGTGGGAGCAGCTAGGGAGTTGATGCGTATTGGGGCCGATGATAGAGAGCGGTGGCAGTATGAATGAGGGGTTATGCTATGAGGATACTTTAGTAGTTCAAGATAGGTGAATAGCATATAAATGTAAATTACAGTATAGCAGTAATTCCATATTGTGCGATGCGATTTGACCAGTAGCAACATTGAAAATGTTTGCAGGCAGACATCAGCAATGTCGATACCTACTACATTGAAAGCGCATTACAGTGTCAGCACCATTCGTGAAGGTCCGAATAGTGTTGACTTGAGCAGTTTTACGCAAGTCACTCTGGTACACCCGAGCGACGAGAATGCTCGAATGGCATATGTGATGTACTGGCTTACCCACAGCTTCTTCTTGGACTCTGAGATGTGTAATGTTATCATACAAGGACATTGGAGCTGGTCTCCCACGCACATTAGATGGGAATTGAGACCATCGATGCACACTGCTGCGTACCTACGAAAGTTGCCGCGCCATGGATACTCTCTCATGCCCAATAGTGATGTACAAGGTTTAACCTCAAGGAACATGATCCCTAAGAGAATGAAGCCCCATATAGAGTACATAGATCTAACCTAGGAAGATCCTAAAGATCTAAACCTAAACCTAACACGTTCTATGAGACAAGGCATCGAACTCATTTTCTTTGGTTTAGATTGCATGCAATCAATCGCATGGCTTTTTAGGCCACCCCAAATTTTGAGGATTTTTAAAAATTTTGGAAATTTAATTGAATTTGATTACTTACCCAATTTGGCAAGAAAATAGTAATGCACAGGGTACGCTCGGTCCAATTCCGTGCGTCCACACGTGCCTTCCTTTCTATCATGCAAACCTTTGATCCAAATGCATGAGTAGAGTAAAACCAATGTCCAAATTAATGCTAGAATCCAAAATTCCTGTGAAAACCTTTGATCCAAATGGGCCATAAGGGCGCGCTGCATGGAATCCGGCCGCCGCCGCAGATCATGCGCACGGGCGGGCGCACGTTCATTGGGCCAAGCCCACATCGTTCATAGAGTAGAAAATCAGAAAATCCCCAAAAATCACAGAAAAATCTAGAAAATTCCAAAAATACAAAAATACACCATCTTAACAGAAAAATACCACAGTTCAACTCTGGTCTCTGTCCCTCAAATTCAAATTTGCTAAATTTGAATTTTCCTCTTTACTAACTCCAAATAATCATCGATTTAAAAATACCTTTTCTAGAAAAGTGTCCATCCACACACTTCAAGTATTTGGTTGAGGAACTCAAACAAAGAACTAGAATGGCATGCTATCTAGATAATCCTACCAGCGATAAATAGCCCTGTTTACCTTGATGGCCATAAAAACTATAGGAATATGGTGAAGCTTTCTTAACTCTGTCGCGGGAGTTAAGGGATCGTGTGGGTAAAGTTGAGCAACTCAAGAGTGTAACAAATGGTATTCGAATACGCCGTGCTTAGGTTAATGAAGTTTGTGTTAATTGGGTGATTCAATAACAAGACATAAGTAGGATTGGAGATGATTTAATGTGATAAGCGATGAACTGATTCATTAATCAAAATAAAGTGGAAAATCTTAGATTGCATGCTTTTTTCCCCGTGTAATGCACAAGGTACGCTCCCTTTATTAAGAAAAGGAATCATGCAAACCTTTGATCCAAATGCATGTAGAGTAAAACTTTCCAAATGAATTGTAGAATCCAAAATTCCTGTGAAAACCTTTGATCCAAATGGGCCCCATACTTTTAATTTGAGGCTCCTCTACTTTGAGGCCCTGTTTTGCAAGTGCCTCAAGAGAGCCCTCAAAGCAGGGCCCCTACTTATCAATTCCTCTATTTCTCACACACTATATGCATATGTATGAGACAAAAGCACAATACACAATAAAATATTTATGATTTCAAAATGAGGGACAATATTTAAATTTATGAATTCAAATACGAATATTCAAATTTAAATTCAAATTTGTTTCGAATTTTATTGTTCCAAATTTAAATTCAAATTTATTCCAAATATTCAAATTTAAATTCAAATTTGTTCCGAATATTCAAATTTAAATTCAAATTTGTTTCGAATATCCAAATTTGAATTTAAATTTGTTTCGAATATTCAAATTCAAATTCAAATTTGTTTCGAATATTCAAATTTAAATTCAAATTTGTTCCGAATATTCAGATTTAAATTCAAATTTGTTTCGAATATTCAAAATTGTTCCGAATATCCAAATTTGAATTTAAATTTGTTCCGAATATTCAAATTTACATTCAAATTTATTCCGAATATTCAAATTTGTTTCGAATATTCAAATTTTAATTCAAATTTATTCGAATATTCAAATTTGTTCAATTTAAATTTGTTTCACTCAGACGGAAAAAACAAGGAAAGTGAAAAATGAGGGTGGATAGAGGCCCCTAGGAATGATGAAGGGGATTTAAGGGCCCTCAAATTTGAGGGCTCTATGGCCTCAAGCCTCAAATTTGGTTTTGAGGGCTATGAGATGCTCTAATGAAACAAAGAAATGGAAAAAAGCACAGGAATATGGGATTTTAAAACATAGGAATGGAAAAATGGCAGTTTGGATCAAAGAAATTTTTTTTTGAATTGCATACTAGGGAGAGAGCAATGGAAAGGAAGGGCATTCTGGAGCCGGCACTCGTTTCCTTCGGCTTGGACTGCATGTTTTTTCTTTGGGAAATGCACAAGGTACGCTCTCTTTCCTAAGAAAGGAATCATGCACATCTTTGACCCAAACGCATGATGAGTAAAACTTTTCAAAGGAACGCTAGAACCTATTAAGTGATGATCGGTTCGGCTTAAAAGCTTATAGTTTATGACTGAAAATTTGAAAAAAATCATCGATAGAGACTTATTTAGCATAATTAAACTTAAAAAATTTTAAAAATATAAAAAATATGTTAGCCCATTAAGTATAATACAAACAAATAAGGGGAAAAAAAGAGAACCGGCAAAAAAGCTCAACAAAAAATCAAAAGTTCAGAAAAAGATGAAATTTATGAATAGTGAAAAATAAGTCAGAAGTCAAAGCTGAATTCATCAGGGCGAATTCATGCAAAAACCTTCGAATCAAACGGCCCTAAATACCGTCTGGTATGTCTCTAATAAGCTAGTACCAAAGTATCACTTGGTTAAACTACAAACTAGGATATTTGGTTGCTGCTCGGACACAAACACCACGCCTATGTCAAATCAAATTCCTAACACATACGATTTTTTCGTATAAGTTTTGCAGGACAACCAAGGACATTGGAAAGAGCCCATCGGTGCAGTGCGCTTACTTTAAAGCGCACACCCCATAGGCCACATCAGTGGCACCCACCAACGCCTTGGATTGGAATGCGGAGTACTGAACAAGGCCATGCACAGTGTGACCCAACAGGCCTTTCCATTTTTCCTCTTGGAGTAAAGCCCTACTGCTTTCACCTGCCACCCATATACTGTGAGCCTTTGCACAAGGAATGAACCACAGCTTTCAGATCGGCAGCTAGCTAGCTGCTGCAGCATGCAGCTTGTTTTGCTTCCTTGCACATACTCTCTCTCTCTCTCTCTCTCTGCTCTGTGCTATTCTGCAATGCTTTGGGGGGCTATCATTTGCTTGCAATGCTAGCTGTGAGATAGGAAGGAACAGTAGTTTGTACATTCTGGTTGTGCAGTGAGAGCACGAGAAACCGCTGATTTTGCTTACCGCAGCAGCCAGAAAATGGCTCTCAATTGGACAGGACAGTTCATGGGGCCGGCCAGGGGCTGCCTGTGGCGTGTCCGGCCGTGGACAGGACGTGCATTTGAAGAGAAAGAACAAAGACTAGCTAGCGACCTAACCTAGATTGTCCGCCTATATTAGCACCACATGGCACCGAGCTTGCATCGTTGAACACCCTATCAGGGCATCTGTAGTGTATGAAAATAGATGGTCTTAAGCCAACCTTATACATTACAGGGGTGACCTTAAGCAGGCTATAAGCAAAAAAAGCTTAAGGCTGGTCCTCAAGCTAAAGACCTAGCCACAAGCATTAAAATATAATTTTTCTTTATCTGCCAAGTGGGACCGTCTTAAGGTCCCTTGGGTTATATACACTATGAAGTCAGCCTTAAGGTTTAGATGAGATTCATCTTAAGGCCCCTTAGGTTATATACACTGCAGATGCCCTCATGCATGCCACTGCTATCTCCAAGAACTGTTGTTAAATGCCTACCTTTATTAATCCTTTCATCCATTTCTAATGGAGGTCTAACTCCCTGAGGCTAGCAGTAGACATATGGATTTTATTTCTAATGGAGGTCTAACTCTCTGAGGCTAGCAGTAGATATATGGATCGTTCGACTGTGGTTGATGATTTTTCATCCTAGACGTAAGTATTTATGTAAACAAATCAAATATCGATAACCTAATTCGAAAATACTATCCCAATAAATCACTTTGAAAAAACGGTTGAAAAATCACCTTGTTTGTTTGTTCAGGAGAACCATAAGTCATAAGTTGAAAAGAAAGCCATAGAGTCAAACAAAAGAAGGGAGCAGAGAGGTTTTAATCTCAAACGTAAACGTTTATACAAATAAACCAAATGTTAAGTTGATTCAAAAAAGTTATTTCAATAAGTCGCTTCACAGAATGACTAAGGAATCATATTGTTTGTTCAAGAGGAATCATAAGTAATGGAAAGGAGACCTAGAGTTAAAAAAAAGAAAAAGTCATATGTTATAATTTTTAAGCTAAAAAAAAGTATAGAGTCTAGAACAGAAGGCAAGAGAATCCAACGGAACTGACTATATTTTCTTTTCTTTTTTTAAAAAAGTACGCATATTGTCCATTGGTACTTGGCTCGTACACCTATATTTTGCCCGGTTAAGACAAAAGCCTAGTCAAAGACGAACAAATTAAACTCGAGAACCAAACCAGAACCTAGCTACTTAGCTAGGAATGAAAGCATAAAATAGCATAATTACTGCAAACATAAAATAGTATAATTACTGCAACTCTTATTTTGGAGTATATTTATTACTTTATTAGGAACACATAGGCTGGTAGCGCTCAGCCTCTGCATTATACTCCTTCGGTTCATGAAAATAAGTAACTTTAGTTATTAATATTTTTTAAAACATTTAGATTAAATATATGAAAAATATATGTGTAGATTCATAAGAATACTTTCATAATATTATAATTTTATTGAGTTTTAGTTTTACAAATATATTACAATAGTGATTTATTGTTAAACTCGTATTTTGATATCTTGAGGATTATGTCGGTGTTGTTTTTGTTTTTGTGAGCCAGAGGGGTACTATTTGTCAACATGGCAAATTGGCAACTCACATAACTAAGTAAAAGTAGCTCACGTATAGGCTAATCCTCTGCATCGTGAATGAAGAACAGGACATAGGAAAAGCAACCAGCCATTACAAGGGGGAAGACAAGTTCACCAAATATCACCACAGGGAAAAGGTTTGAGGCCTTCGTGCTCACATCATGCCAAACAAAAGGATCACTCATCATACAATAAAGTGAAAGAAGCAAGTCAAAACAAGAAAACCCCCTAAAGGTCATCCTATACTATTATATCCACAAGTTCCTTACAATCGGCGCATTTCATGGGTTCAATATCAAGCCCCCACACTTGCATCTCCAGCTCAACGGCTTGTAGTTGGAGTGGTCATCATAGGAAGCAGGCATTGTTCTTCCACCAGTGGTAGTACCGGTATAAGCAGCAGCTCTGCTGCCATGGCCGAGCTTCTTCTGATCACCTTCACCACTCTTCTTCTTGAGCTCCTGCGGGCTTATAGGCACCTGCACTGCCTCACAGTGCCCGCATGACCTGCACCTCCCCTCACAGCTCGGCGGCCTCGAACCTATCACACCTCTAATGCCTGCAATGCCCTTGTCCTACAAGAGAGAAGAGATCAAATCAGAAGTAGTCATAATCATATACGCAATACATGTGGCCAATAAGCATGTGTGACACTTTGTAACTAGCTTGATTGCCACTGACCTCAGTGAAGGCAGCTTTGGCATGGACGGTGGCGTGCTTGGGAGTGAGGAGGAGAGCTAGTAGGAGCAGGAAAAGATGGCCCATTTGATGATGGAGGTTGGAACTTGGAAGTAAAAAAGCCTAGTGGGGGAGAGGAAAGGAGGGGATGATGGGGAAGGGAAAGGCAAAAGTTGGCGACCAGCTGAGCGCTTCAGGTCGTAGCGATGCGCGTGCGGGCGTTTTATGTGCGCGCGCGTGTAGCCGGACGGATGGATTCTCGCAGGAAGAGGACAGCTGATAGAAAACAGCCGGGCGCTGGATGCTTTCCCTTTTGTCAGCTTGCTTTCGGTGTGCATGCATGTCCATTGACTGTACAATGTATGTGCCCGTTAAGCTTACCTGCTTGGTTAACTATGCGCCGCATAGTACATGAGGTTAAGGTTTTGCTTATTGATCTTCGTTGTCGAGCACCATCGATCGTCCTCGTTCATCAAGACATCAGTTGATGAGAAAAATGACGCAGATATTTGTTCAAGCACCTTGGTTTACTACACTTCGTCAGATGTGTTCACGAGGGGTAATGTATCAATCAGGTCGTATAAAGTCGTGAGAAATTTACGCATAAAAGACTAAAAGTTCTGAGAAATTGAATGGATGGATGCTCTGCTCTGTTTGAGATAGGCCGCAGCCCGTTTTACTGGCTACCACGGCTCAAGACAAAAAGGCCTTGCATTCCCATGCGCTGGCGCACGCGCAGAACGGCGCAAATCCTGAGGGCTCATATGCAAAACCCGATACTGAGACATAACCGGGCTGTGAATCTCGGCCTCTTCGGTTTCGGCTCAGACGGGCCAGATCCCACCGGCTTGGCTAGATCAGAATACGTCCACCCGAGACTGCGAATCGAAGTCATCGAACGGTTTCTGCAGAGGCTTTCTTCAGTTTTGTAATCTTTTTCAGTTTTTGCTCGACCTGAGTTGGCCAGCTAGGGATGTCAAAGGGCACACAGTTCAGTTGTTTCGATTTCTATCCATCGATAGATTTCTCCACACTATAAAAACTGCGTGCAAGACCTTCTTTAAAGTGTTAATAAAAAAGTAGTCCACCTAAAAAATTCTCATGGAAAAGTCCTACCTGCTCCATCTGTATTTTCCTAGATTTTCCCCTGTTGAAATATCAACTTATTCCTCTGTATTTTCGAAATTACAAATGTAGAATCCCTGTAAGTTACTGATGTACAAAGAACACCAGGAGTGGAGTCCAGGAGAGCGAGTATATTATACTACTAGTAGTTCACAAACTGTTCGGTAAGGAAAGCAGTCTCCTGCTTCAGCAAGCCAATAGCTGGCCGGCCACTTTGCCCTCTTTTCAATGACAGTGACAAATCAACCCCCAAATCCAGCTTCAGTATAGGACCGCTGGTCTGAACATGCAAAGCACCCTCCCTACTTGCCGTAATCTTCCCGCTCCTAAACCCCATTTGCTCAAACACAATCTCCTTAATTTCGCGTTTATAGAAACTGTGTTCAGCTACGAACGAGGGGAAGGGCCGGTGCATCGGGAGGAGAGTAGTCATGTGGTAGAACTTTTTCATTCAGCGCGCAGAGCGTGTTGAGAACAAGGGTTGTTGGATCATTGAACGGCTGTTCGACATCCCCCTAACGCGTCGGCTATGGATTTCATCTTGCGGCAGTAGTCCGAGATGGACACGGATTTCTGTAGGAAGTTGCAGAACTCCGCTTTCAAATATATGGCACGGCTCTCTGTTCCTGCAGAAGAGGTTTTTGATGGTAATCCAAACGTCGTGCGCGGTGGTGTGACCATGAGAACACTTGAAGAGAGGTGGCAGATGCGGAAGAGAGGTGGGTGGGAGGTAGAAAAAAGAAAGGCATTAGGATCGGTGCTTTGATACCATGGAGGCAGAAATAAAACGCGCACATAATTCATCCATTGATCTCAAGGGTTTATACAGTACAATCGGACAGAACCTGAGATGAAATGAATAACGATACATGGCAAGAGATGAAATCTCTTTAACAAATATGTAAACAAACTCCTGGCGTGATCCTCCTGAGGCCGGGTGCTCCTGATCCTGTGGCAAACGGCACCAGGTGGAATACGTGCATGTCTCGTGCACGTATAGCCTAACAGTCCTTGCCTTCACTCCAACGTCTGCCCTGCTCACACACACTCTTCAGAATTCATATAGATCTCCCGGAGAAAAGGAGAGGAGGTCCTCGCATTGGAGCCTTACAGTGCGGTGCAAGACTTGGGCTTATGCAGAATGTAATGTCTGGTTCAACTCCTAAGCTGAAGCACGATCCGCCCCCAAGGCATATCGTGTGTGGATCCATCGATTAACCGAGATCAAGCAAGCGGATGAGAGATCAGGTGATCGTTACGGTGAAACCGCGCGAGGACGGCGTATTGCGACGTGATAGAAAATTCTTGTGTAGCTTGCATTGCAATCCCAGGCACCTCTCTTGTTTTGCATCGGTTCGTTGGTTTCGCGTTATCTTACTCTCGACTTGCGAATCGCGATCGGTATATACAGTGACCAGTTCTTGGCATTAGCCTCAGATTAGCCAGCTCGATTAACTGATCACCAGTAGTTCAGTACTTGACACAAGCTAGGCTAGCACTGAAGAAAATACATATACACATACGTACTTGATCGGCGCGTAGTGCAAATGGCGATCGGTGGCAATACGACGGCACCACCGACGACAACATCATCCTGAACCCGGAGTTCGACGACGGCCTGGACAACTGGACGGGGACCTGGTGCAAGATCGAGCTGCACGACTCGCTGGAGGACGGCAAGGTGCTTCCCGTCAACGGCAAATACTTCGTGGCGGCGACGGGGAGGACCGACAAGCGGAACGGCCTCCAGCAAGACGTCACGGCGCGGCTGCAGCGAAAGCGCAAGCTGCTGTACGAGGCCACGGCCACCGTCCGGCTGTGGGGGACCAACGTGTCGCCGTGCGACGTCTGTGCCACGCTCGCCGTGCAGACGGCCGACGGCAGGCAGCAGTACATCGGCGTCGGCAAGTAAGAACGACTAGTAGCAGGCGTTGTAACTGTTTTCGTTCTTGTCGGATTGTGATAATTGTGATCAACACTCAACGGTGCGTTTTTCTTGGTTTCTGACGGAGGAAGCTACATGTGTTTTTTGCTTGCTGCAGGTTGCAGGCGTCAGATAAGGACTGGGCGCAGCTGCAGGGGAAGTTCCTGCTGAATTGCACCGTCGCCAAGGCGGCCATCTACATCGAAGGGCCGCCGGCCGGCGTCGACTTGCTGATCGACAGCTTGGTGGTGAAGCACGCGCAGAAGGCCCCGCCGGCGCCGGCACCAGATTTCGAGGTAAACGTCCTAGTGTTAGCATTGAGCACATCTTTTGACTCTAGTTTTAGTAAAGCTCTTTGGACACTAATGCAGTTTTACTCTGAAAGGAAAAGAACTGTCCCGATTGCATGGTACTAATTGCTTTACTGAAAATATGTAATCATGTTACTGAGATAATCAAGACAAGAACTGAAGTACAGTCCAAAAACATTGCAGAAACTAATGATGTGAGCATTGAACGCTGGGTGAACAAAGCAAAAACAATAGGCTAGTTGTGCAGCAAGTATACATGCTTCTTCACGGATTTTTATGGAGTTCGGTACACATAACAATTTTCAAGTACTGCATCAGATAAGCTTCCATATCACTGTTCCATTGGATAAGGCTATCCAAACGTTACCCGAAGGCTGAAAGTGTGCTGCAATAATTCTTTCCATGAAAGTAGCACTCCCTCCATTCCTGAACCGATGTTATTATAGGATTTTGCACAATTAAGAGCCAGGTAAGAAGATCCGAGATAATATTATGATAAACTACTATAAGTTTTGCGGAGTGGTTATTCAAATTTACAAAAAGTTATATTCTGTTTGGGATGTTTGCTGGAATATTCAGGTTAAGCGGTCGACCAGATTTCGACCAGATTTCGACCACGGATTTGTCGTATGGTGGTCCATTGTCTAAAATTTATTTAACCGCTATAAATTTAAGTTTGCTTGCATGGGTAACTTCACGAAACCGCATTTGGAGCAAACGCAAGCTAAGACAACAAATACCTACCTCGGCAAATTTACGAGACCGTTTACACCGACTTACATTCACGAAGAAAGAAGGTAATATAAATATTTAACTTTTAAAATAATTTCTCTATTTCTCTCATCCTGAAAATAAGTTATGGAACACGGACATATCACTACCTCACTCTTCTCGCTCTGTCTCATGCACGCATCTCTTTTTATTTTCCCACCACTGTATCCTCCCACTAAAAGCTTTTTAGTCATTACTATTTATTTTAGCTAAAAACCATCAAGCGTCGTTCAACATGAACATGCCAAGCTAGTCATCGATTTTATTGTACATCTAGATGCCAAGCTAGTCATCGATTTTATTGTACATCTAGATGCCAAGCTAGCCAACGATTTTCTTGTACATCTAGATTCCCAAGTTGCGTGTCATTAGCTTGACACATATAGAGCAAATTAAATGATTTAGCGGGAGGTAAAAGGACGTGGACCATGATCGGTAGTCGATAGTCCGGATGGTCCGAACAACCTTGTGTTGGGTGGTCCAAATAGCAGATTGACCATGTCAGATCGACCACGACAGATCAACTATGGTAGAACGACCACAGCAGATCAACCACGGCAGGTCGAGCACGGCAGAACGAGCACGGATGGTCGCAGCTAGCCAGCTACAATACATGATCGATGGTTGGAGCTATAGTAACTGGTCGATGATTGAAAGCTATAGTGACTAATCGATAGTCGGAAGTTACAGCTACCAGTCAATGGTCGGAAGTTGTAGGCTTTGCGATCGGTAGTCGTAGGCTTTGAGTATCATTTGAGTACCTCGAGTACTCATGTCAGATCGGCCAGTGGTTTGACCTGCCTGTGTATGGTGGTCAAACTGGTTTCTCTCCGTGGTTTTAGGCTGATTTTTAGAAAGCATGAAAATTGAGTCATGGATTGAGTTGGGTGTCTTGGATCATTGTGTTAAGATTGCATGATGCATGGTTTTACTAACGTGGATCAAGTTGCGAAGAACTTATGCCTGGAAATGATTTCTTTGTCTTTGGATGTACATGGTCGCTTGGAGTCACTATGGTTGACGGCGAGGATAGGAGTTACGCTCAGGGAGGAGCCGAGACTCAGAACGATCAAGGATGCCGGGTGAGATGGTGAGCTAAAGCATGGCACGTGAAAAGCAGGGAATGTTCAAGGTGAGTTAAAATGGAGGGTTTGCACCATGTGGCTTGATCGGTCCAAGTGAAGCATTGTCCGGTGAAGCCAGAGCGGGAGAGACTTGTCGACGCGTGGCTTGATCGGTCCAAGTAGGGTTCATATCTTAATTTTCATAGCTTTGTAGCTATCGGAGCAAAGGATAGGTGAATACTTGGGAAATTTTTTTAAGGCACCTTCATCCTTTCTTTGTTGTCTATTCGGTTCTAAAAGTAGCTCTTCTCATAGATCTTAATCGGGATTAAGAGCTATGACGGTAGACAAATACGACATGTATACAGCTAGTTTTATAAATACAATATGCAACAGTGTTAAATCCGGCTTTGTGTCAAATTAGCCTAGCCTGTAAGTATGTACACACAGGGTAGTATACGTACGTCAGAGAAAAGTAGCTAGTCCATGTGTACGGTGACTAAGATAGCTACATGCATGATGAAAAAAAAGATGATTTCCTTTTGTTTTCATTCCAAATTGTATTATTTTTTGCGAGTCATAAAAGAAGGTCGATGGGCGAAGCCTAGCTACAGACTACTGAATTGTGATGTTTAACAACTCGTTCAATTTGGTTGAAAAAAGTGGATTACGACTGAAATTGCACTATGGCTGATTGAAATTATACTGTAGTTGATGGTGACTTATTTGACATAATTAAAATTTAAGAATATTAAAAATAGAAAAAGGTTAGCCAATCACGTATAATGTAAACGAATACGGGAAAAATAACAAAAAACTAAAAAAAAAGCCAAAATGTCAGAAAAGATAAAATTTAGAAATAATAAAAAATAAGCTCAGAAGCTCAAATCGAAATTAGCGGAATCTAAGACTTTAAGCACTATCTCCTATGCCTATAATCATATAACACCCAAAAAACCTGACCTTTGCATTAAAAATGCACCAAGATCCAATGTTCCCGAACCAATTGAGCTAATACTATGCTCATGACTAAACATCCACGTACGAGTGACACCATGCTACTATTGAACGAAAAGAGATTCTACACATCGAAATTACTTCAAATCTACAAAACTTCCTATGAGGCCATGCCATCAATACTCTATGATGCTACACTTTTATCTATTTGAGCTAAAAGTTTCAAGAATTTAACCTGACCAAAGTCAGCAACCTTGAGCACCCCGTCCTCGGATATGAGCAGGTTGCCGGGCTTGAGGTCGTGGTGCACGACGCTGGCGCGGTGGCAGGCGGCGACGCCTTCAAGCACCTGCAGCATCCAACGCTTGAGCTGGGCGGCGGGGAGGCCTCCCGTGGGCCTCCCGTCGCGTACGACGGCGGCGAGGTCTAGCGGGAGCCAATCGAGGGCTAGGACGTCGTCGTGGTCTTCTCCGGGGAAGTAGTCGAGGAGCGCGACGATATGGCGGGAGGATTCAGTGGCAATGGCGAGGAGGGCGTTGGCCTCGCGGCAGGCGCTGATGACGTCGTGAACCTCCTTGAGGGCGACAGTGGCGCCATCGGAGCGGCGGCGGCCGCGGTAGACGTCGGCGTAGGCGCTGTACCCGGCACGGCCAAGGATCTCGTAGCGGGGCTACGTCAGGAAAATATATCTTTAAATAATAACATTTTAATAAGAATTATCATCATTTTTAAATTAACAAAAAATATATATTTAAATAATAATATCTGACGGTTGCTATAATTTTGCTTAATTATGACCCGTTTGATTAAGAGCTAGATGTTTTACTTTTTCATGAGAATTTCTATCTTTTTTCTTAACGATTTTAAAACATCTATTATCAAATTTTAGTAATAAATAAATAAATAATGATTGTTAAAAGCAACAAGAAAAACCGTAAAGATTTTACAGTACCTCTCCGTCTACAGTGACAACTGTGTAGACGCACCAAACCCTGCCTACTGCCTACGTAGCAGCATGCATGCAGCGATATACCTACACAAGCACAAACAGAAAAACGTCACGTAGCACTGCTCTGACATGAGAGAAAAGCCAATGATAATCATTACATTGTCAAATTAGTCATCGATTACAAGGCACAAATGTCTATATATGTAAATCCATAAATCATTTACCAAAGTGCACTGTAGAGCAAACTGATAATGCAAGTTAGGTAATGAAGCAATTAAGGTTACACCCCTTATAACTGTGGCATTAGCTAGATATATTGAAATCGAATCGCTATATAAGCACACACCACACACACTATATATGCACGGTCGGCCGGCACCGTGCAGAGACATGCGATCGTCGATGGCGCCACGCCATCAGGGGCCAGGGGGATACGCGCTTCCTCCGGTGAAGTACTGCCCTTCCATGCGGAGGGCGGCGGCGGAGCTGCTCGAAGCGCCGTAGGTGGGCTGCAACCTGTAGTCCATGGCCGGCGGCGTCGGCTTCCAGTGCCGTTTCCGCTGGTTGATGAACCAGTTGTTGATCTGCTTTGCGTCGAGCCCCGTCGACTCCGCTAACGCCGCCTTCTCCACTTCCTGCACCGCCATTATTGTTGCAAAAGCTCTTACACACCAAAGCTATAGTCTTTCAGAATACACATATGTATGAACCATGCACATGTACGTACAGATGGATAGGGCCATCTGTAGTGCAGCTGCCACCAGTGCAGGAGCTTCTGGCGCGCGTCCCTCGGCAGCTTGCCTTTCTTCTTCTTCTTGGACAGTTCCCTCCAGAGGCTGCTCAGATAGCCGCTGTACTTGTTCAGGAGGTGGTTCTTCAGCTCCTTGTCCTCCACGCAGGGACTGGTGATCTCCGGCAAGCCGGCCACGTCGCCGGTCTCTTGCTCATCTTCGGAGGAACCGCCTCCTTCGCAGCTGGTGTCATCTGCTTGAAATATTGGCGATGCAGGAAACAAGGGATGATCAATAAATTAGGAACTGCATGCAAATCAATCAACATTACAGAGAAATCATGAAGCTCTTGCTCATCCTCATAAATCTGCTCAAATTGACCACCACTCATAACATACAAGACAGACGAATAGAATCTAAAAGAAACAAATTTAATTGAGATAGAAGAAGGGCTCTTAGCGGATCAGTCACAAGTACCATCGACTGCGACTTGTTCTTACTAGAGAGTAAATCGATCTCATAAGTCTTCAATCTTAAATAAAACTTATATAAGATGTGCTTGCTCATGACAGCAGTGTCATTGATGGAAGTGATTTTCAACTTCTAAACTGACATGTCCAAGGCTCCAAGAACTTAACGTGTATTTTTTGAGTCGAGATAGACCACACCGTCAGCATACCAATTACTGAGGATCTTGTGAAAGTGAGCAAAGAACTCAACCAAAGACTCACATTGCACCAACTATAATTTACAAAACAAGGTTAGAGGCCAAAGCCAATAAAATCAACACCCTTCAGCCTAAGGCTTGTCAGACCACCATGAATGAATCGATCTGACTACAGGCAAAAGGCCAGTCTGACCGGTGGGCCCGGTCTAACCGTAGATCCAGGACCGGTCTGACCGATCCCCTATTTCCAGACCTAAAATCTTATTAGGACAAAACTTAAATATCAAAAATTCGTTCAAATTTCATCAAACACTTATAAATTTTGCATGAGACTTGTTTATGACATTAAGAACTTAAACCAATCAAGAATGACAAGGTTCTTAGGCTCGATTTCACTGAATTAAAGAGAATTGAATCTAAGTAACAAGAACACTAAAAACCCTAAAACTCGAATTACTTCTTGGTTTTGAGGATCTAAGGCATGAGATCTTTCAGATATATTTTCACATATCCTAGCAAGATAATTTAAGTAAGACAACGGGCTAGAACTCCCATGAAATTACAAATCGAGCTCAAGAACAAGTAAAACTAAGCAAGAACAAAAATATGATTAAGACAAAGCTTCAATCTAAGTGGATGATGAGCTCTACATACTCAGGGATGTTTACGAGGTGCAGTCAAATAACTACTCTTTTCTCTCTTAAGTTTTCTCCCTCACAGCAATGGAAGAAGACAAGGAGGTAGAACAAAACCTAAAATCTAGAATCCTTACATTCTACCATCTCCTCTCCTCCCATTTAATTACTAACAACAACCCTAATAGGTTCAACCCATTAAGCCTACTCGGGAAACCTGTTAAATCTACTAACAAGGGTTTTACATAGTCACGCATGCTCCTCAAAATGTTTATAAGACTCAACCCGCTAACTCTTTAGTGATTTATTCACTTGTTAATTTTAGCTCTTCTTAATCTAAACCACTTCTCCTTTGTGTCTCCACGTGCTGTGGTTTTGATTCAGATACCAACCTAATATTGGTCAACTACCAAAATATCCTTGAAGAAACTTCTGATCAATTTCCATTGACTGTTTTCGCCTTCACCTCAAAGTATCTCTACATACTTTGACATATAGTCTGTAGTGCCCAATGACTAGCAGTCATATCTTCACATATTCGGATTCCCCCGAACCGTCTCTACGTGCATCGGCCTCGTCGCTTGGCGCACCATATACACCAACTCTCTTCTTTATGATTCTTATCTTCTCTGTGCTTTCCACTTGAGTCACGTAGCCTCACCTGAGCTTACACTACTGCTCGGACCTTGGCTCCACCATCTAGTCTCGATCCATTACCATCAACCGCTAACTTTCTCCAAGCCACATGCATATCTAAAGACTAAGCAACCATTTCGAGCACAAGTTACATGATTTTTATGTTAGTCAAAACCATGTATCATGCAATACACACAACTAACCAATGGCACCTAACTGTGCACACACTTATCTAACTAAAAAACCATTCTCACTATTCATTGGCCACACTCATCGATCTGACCGCACTTCCCATGCCAGTTAGACCGCCCCAATCAAACTGGCGGTCACTGGCCAATTTGACCGCTTAACAAGATCAGAAAACACTCTCTCTAGTATCTTAGTTAAATTCTATATAGTTTCAGTTCCAGTTTCCAATTCCAGTGTAACAACGTGCAAACTCATTCCCAAACAAGCCTACACAATTATTTGATGTTCAATTTCTCAAAAGTCTATGGCCGGTTTGACCACATGCCCCGTAGCGATCAGACCACCGCCATCTACCAGACAGACTGCCGACCTCATGATGGTCAAACTTATTGAAACCTAACAACACAAATTGAAACTAAGTTTTTTGAAACTTCTGTAAAATTCAACTCAACCAAAATGCCAATTATTAACCACAGACATATACTAGACCTTTTACATGGTCTCTCAACAACTATAATATTTATATGTATCCGATCAATCAACACCATCATGGTTTGTGCCCACCATAATTCATAGGATAGATCTTTTTGTTTTTTCTCTGATTAATTTGGGCGTTTCTAGACTATCAAACCTGTGTAATTGCATGAGGCTACACATATATATATATATATATATATATATATATATATATATATATATATATATATATATATATATATATATATATATATAATTTATATTTGAAAATTGAGTTGTATTCATATGCAGCTCTAACATCTATTTTTTTTCAAAATCTAACATCTCAACTTAATTGTTTTCATTATACAACTATGAAAATTGAAATACATACATCTGATCAGTATGCACCATAACTGATAGTGTAGAACGTTTTTGTTTTTTCTCCACTCAATATAGGATTTCTAGCCTGTAGATCGGAATGAACACGGTTGTTTTCTAGATTAACATTTTAATTATATTATAGATAGACCTACCAAGGTTTACATCACCTACATGGCCATAAATCGATTGAAAACTATCATCCTTTTGGAAATTTGAAGCCATGTTAGTTTGAGCACCAAATCAACATGAAAAATCCCCTAAAAATTTGAGGATAGTTCTTAATTTAGCAAACACCCATTTTAAAATTTAAAATTAGAATTCAGTTTGTGTTGGGAGAAATGAAAGAGTGAAAATCCTGGACTACTATAGTTAAAATAAAATGGAAAAGGAGACAAAAGTTAGTATTCACAGTTTTTTGTTTCTCCTAACTCATTTTAAGTTTAAACTTGAAAATTTAAAGGATGATGTAGTACTATATAGACTCTTAAAATTTTGCACACTGATTTGGTGCTTAAACCAAAATGTTTTTCTATTCTTAGAAAAGATGGTGGTTTCACTAGTTATGTCACCAACATACTATAACCAAAATAAGCTTAACTTTGATCTGTAGGACCTTCTCTTTCTGGTTCTGTTTCTACATGTTTCTTTCTAATGGTTCAGACCTAGTAATAATGCATGGAAGTGATGGAACTGGCGCAATCGAGATGGCCAAGTTTGTCCCATGCATAGTACATTAACATTGTTAGGATGCAATGGTATTGTATGACTCGGTTCATGAGGTCCTCATATAGATAAATGCGAATGATATATAAACATCAGTTAGTACTAGACATATATATATATATATATATATATATATATATATATATATATATATATATATATATATATATATATATATATATATATATATATATAGTATTTTTTAAATAGAAAGTAGTAGGGAAGGACCCTATATATGTATATGGTTAACTAAATACGGTTATGGGCAGTCTTCTTTAAAATATGGTTCTCACAATGTTCTCCCTGAATGATCAGCTGAACATCAATTATTACCAGTATTTTTTTTCATTTTGTAAAACATGCATGCCACATGCAAAGGAATGCATGCGGTTCGAATTTCAGTTCAAACAAGTTAAACTAGTTAGTAAACTGATTAATTAAACTCGTCATCTAAATATTCTTAAATTTTTCGTATGTGATACATATAAAAAAATAGAGTAAAGTCCATTACCGGTCCTTAAACTTTTTATGCTGTGTCATCCCGATCTATAGACTTTCAAAGTGTGTCATCCCGGTGCCTAAACACTCTTTGGGTCTCAAAATTAGCCCGTTACGGGTCTTGGCTGTGTCATCCCGGTCCTTAAACTTTTTTATGCTATGTCATCCCGGTCCATGGTTGTTACCACAGTAATGGCACACTTTGAAAGTCTATGGACCGGGATGACACACTTTGAAAGTCTATGGACCGGGATGACACAGCATAAAAAGTTTAAGGACCGGTAATGGATTTTACTCTAAAAAATACCTATTTTAGTTTTGGTGCCTTGACATCATGATATCCGAGTTAATTATATATACACACTTGCTGGTTTTGAGAAACGACTACTAACTGTTGAAGTGTGTAAGACGAACTGCTACAATTGAAGCATGGAACGTACGGTATGTACAATATGTACTACAAGTAGGGTAACTTGCTAGCTAAAACCACTTCATTTCAGTTACTATATATACTCCCTAGCTAGCAAATCCCTCTCTGCTAGCTATCTAGCAATTAAGCTAGATGGCGGCACATGATCATTATTCATAACCACCCAATTATTCTGTCCAAACCCCGCTAGCTAAACACAAAGCATGCGCTCCCCACCACCGCGACCATCCATCCATAACCACCACATTATCTCCTCCTAATTAAGCTAATCCACGCAGGCAAAGCTAGCTAATAATCCGGCGCACAGCAAACATTTCGACCAGGCCATCACATGATCGACCATGCAGAGCTGACACACAGCGATTAACCTGCGCTGGAAACGCGCACAGTGCTAGCTTGCGTCCCCTCCACAAGGAGAGAGAACATACGTCCTGAATCGCGCGTGATTTGATATCCTCTGGCCTCTGCCATGCATGCAGTTCAAACGGCAACTGCGTACATGTAATAATAATCGATCAGATGAAGTGCACACGCATATATATATATATATACCACTCGAGCTGGACATGGCAGAGAGGAGTAGAGGATCCTCATGACTGACGGGGAGACCAAACCTAGTGAACTCCTGGCGCATCTACTATACCTTTTTTCTGCAGTCGTTCGTTCCTAGGACTTTTATCCAGTGGTTTCCGGACCATGACAACTGTGTTACACTAAATCTGATGGAAATATATAGCTGGAGCTGTTGTTGGCATGGTCAAGCAAGCGTGGTACTAGTACTGCAGCATCCTTTGGCCCCATTTCCTGAGTACTCTCCCACATGCAAGCCAGAGAACCAGCAAGCAAATTAATAAAAGGAATATGCTTAATTATTAATTTCATGCACGCAGTGGCTAAGATCGATCTACTATGTGATTTGTGGATCAAACATGGTGCGGTGCTGTAGGGACAATGGAGCAGTCCAGTCACAAGGTCTAGCCACGAAATTACCGCAACTTTTTTATTTCTATAAGATAACATGCAAGGTATTGTACTTAGGACCATTTATTCCCTTGATAGGGCGATTAGTTAAAATTGTGTGCAGAGAGGGCCTCTCGCGGCAGGCTACACAGCCACTAGATTGTTCGCTTTCTTAAGTGACAAATAAGCATGTACTAGTATACCTGCTCTGCAACAGTAATAACTGTTCCAATTTCTGAATCTGAAAAAATAATCGTGAGCATATGCACCTATTGCAAACGAGTCCATCTGCGCCTCCATGGTTCTGAAGAATTCATCGGCTTCTTGAATTGGTCTTGTGAGCTCCTGTCTGTACCTCACCAGCACATCACGGTAGGTCTCCTGCGCACAAAAACATACACATCCACGTAGGGTTACAATTCTGCCGAAATTTCGGTTCCTTCTAAAATTATTTTGTAAGACCAAAAGTTAAACTCAAATTCATCTCTTGAGATGAACTTCAAATATTAGAGCAAGTTTCATCTATATTTTCATCTCTATTTCATCTATATCCACTATCTAGTTCATCTCTACCATCTTTGATAACATTTTTCTCAAATTCTAAAGTTTCATCAAAATTCAAATCAAATTACCGAAATTTGACCTAAATCTAAACCAAAATCACCGAAATTTCGATGATTTCAGTAATTTCACTACCTCCGTGGCTGATTAAGATACCACGAACACCCATTGGGAGTTGCAGAAATTTCATTATTACCATAAACTCGTCGAGCTCTGGGTCTGACGGCTCTTGGCACCGGTCGTCCGAATGAGACTCGAGCTCACCGGCGAGGGCGGATAGCCGGCCGACAACTTCCGGCGGAGCTCCAACCTTAGGTAACACAAAATCAAGTGTATTTGCACACATGTACAAACACAGGAAAAGCAAATAGAAAGAGAATAAGAACCATGGTGATTTTGGGATGCCCCGAACGACCATGAATTGCAATATTACATGTGTTTCGATATGCATACGCACCTTCTGGCACTCTATGAAGGCTCTCAAAAGAGCAGGATAGAGAGGGTGTGACATTATCTTGGCTTTGATTGTATCCGTTCCCCTCTCGTGGTTGGGGTGTTTAGAAGGTTCCGAGGCCGGGGACAGTGCCACCGCCGATGGCGGCGGCAACGTGGATGGGGAGGTTGTGTTGTCTAAGGTGAGGTACAGGCGGGTGGTGGCGGCGGTCTTCGAGCCACTGCCGAGAAGAGGGAGCTGCTCCATGTGTATACTTATCTTCTAGCTGATCCTAATTATCTAGTGAGGGTTACTTGTGGCAGCTGGAAGGGAAGGCGGAGACCGAAGCACTAGCTAGGTCAAGGGAAAGCTAGCTGTGTGTAGGATTGTCTTACAATTCTGGATCGAAGTGTGCGCGCGCGCGCGCTCGCTCGTGTGTGTGAGAGAGAGAGAGAGAGAGAGAGAGAGAGAGAGAGAGAGAGAGAGAGAGAGAGAGAGAGAGAGAGAGAGAGATGAGGATGTGGCTTGCAACTTACAATCCGCATACAGTAGCTGGCCAGTAATGCAGATGAGAAAGGGGGCCGACAATGGAAGGGAGCAATGGTTGTTACGTGCATTGTTCTTGAAGGAAAAAATAGCTGTACTCGCGGTTGTACCGTTTCATGAACCGTCCGTTGCTCTAGGATCATGATCAACCTGCAGCCGGTCTACATCTTGCAAAAAAAGAAGAAGCATGATATAAATGCAAGCTTAATCCATTTGTTAAGCTATAAAGAGTAAAACAGTAAAAGGCATAACTTGAAAATAAGAAATAGTACCTGTGTGAAATAGTATCTCCATTGGTCGCAGGGGCGAAGCCAGGAATTAGATATAGGGGGGCAATATGGACAACAAGTAGAGTAGAACCGATGAATCATGCCGGATTTACCGATCTAATAGTCACATATCAGAGTAATATGTTTCGCAAATTACAATGACTTATGTATCCAAACAAGTTCTAGAGGTGTCGAGTAGATGGCCTAAGATTTAGACCCAATCAAACAAGGCCTTTTGTATCCAAACAAGTTTTAGAGGTGTCGAGTCGACTAAAGTCTTATTACAAACAACTTGTGGCTTTTAGAATCCGGTTTTTGAATAGAATGATTTTTCAATATAGTTTATATATAGTTGTTTGTAAGAGACTTAGAGTCATTGCAGGAGCTGTTTTGAACGGGTGATTTCTTATCATGAGTGTCTCTTACTCTTTTAATCTCTTTCATAAACAGTTAAAAACCACAACACTTTTAATCAGGACGGCGGTAGCCGGTAGGACTTGTTTTCCCGGCTTGACCCAGTCCCAATCACGGTTTCGGACCAAAAAATTGGTGAGATCTACTGTCTTCTAAGCACTTGAAAACAAGCAATCACGGAAGTGTTTGCTTAGGCATCTAACAAATGGCACACTCCGGTTTTTATTTATTTTACAATTAAGCTCCGGCTGCTAAGAAGCTAATCACCCGTTTACCATTCAAACCACATGACAAGCACAAACCGAGTTGGGGCTATAAATGAAGGCCCACATGACAAGCCGCATCGTCATGACCAGGGCTTGTTGAGGTGCCGCTCGACGCCTCGACGGCCATGGCTACGTGGAAGATCGCACCGCTAGCCGGGGCAGGGAGGACATCAAAGGATGGCGCTTTTCATACGCATGAACCAGCACCATGGCGAGTGGAGGTGCCCGGATTCAGGAGCTCCACGTCGGTACAAATTGGCTCAAGACCCGAGGTAAAGCGCACTCTTGAGGCACGCGGGCATTGGGGTGCAGGCCCCTCCTCCCCTCTCGCCACTGATTGGTCGTATTGTGAAAACAATGCTTAAAAAACTGTACGGAGACATACCATGCATGTTAGGGTAATTCTTATATCTCAAATCAGAATTCTATAAATCCATTTCACCCCCTCTAGTAAAAACAAGTGTCGTCCTATAATGTGTGCAGTCAAATTAAACTATGTTATCTTTGACCAATAATTTTCTATGAATATTTTGATTGATTATTTAAAAATGATATAGGTATATTTGTTTCAAACATATTTGTAAAATATTACATTTTATAGTTTTACAAATATATTATAATAGAAATTGGTGTTCAATGTTATGTTTTGAATACTTTATCAATGTCCAAAACAATACTTATTTGTGACTAGAGGGAGTCATTTTAGACGGTTGAGTTCTAGCATGCATGTTTTTCAAAGCAGCTCATCCAAAGAGATCTGATAACCCAAAATGTCAATCCAATCCATCAAAACATCTTCATATTCTTTGACATGCAAACCGTAGTGCCTAATGGCAAGATGTCATATCTTCATGCATTTGGACTCCTCAGAACCGTCTCTATATGTATCGGTCTCATCACTTGGGTTATCAGACGAACTCATCTCATAGCGATTATCATCTCTTTTGTGCTTACTGCTTGAGCCACGTAGCCATATAGGGACATAGCTGACCGCGTAGACCTCGGCTTCCACACCTAGTCTCGGTCTATTGTCATTGACAGCCACCGTTCTCCAAGCCACCTGCACATCCAAAGACAAAGAAATCCGATTTCAAGCACAAGTTTTATACACTTAACTCATATTAGCCAAATGATGCATCATGCAATACAACACAACCATCCAACAAAACCCTTAGGTGCACACACTCAAATCATTCAACTCAACCCAAAACTCACTCTAAACCTACAGTGCCGGTCTAACCGCCAACCACAAGCTAGTCAGATTGCCCAACTCCTCGCAACCTCACCCTGACAACAGGGGACTGGTCAGACCGTTGGCCCAATGCCGATCCTACTGCTAGTAGTTTGACTGCCAACTATAGACTAATCTGACCGCTTAAGACCACTAGAAAATGCTTTCTCTGAAATTTCAATTAAATTTTATCTAGTTTCAGCTCAGAACTCTAAATTGAGTGCAAACACATCCTCAAACATGCTTATACAAGTGTTTTGTATCTATTTTTGAAAGGCATATGGTTGACCTGACTGCTCCATAGCCGTCGGTCACACCGTTGTTACCAAGCTAGTCAAACCGGTTAAATCATGATAGCAACTTTGAAAACTGAAAAGCTTCAAAACCAAACTCAAACATCGATAAAACTTACACACCAAAGTCAAATTCTCGTTACAACTATAGGATGACCTCCACATGGTCTCACAGTTGTCTATGTTTTTACTTTCTAATTGATTATGGACTTTTGTCATGTTTACAATATACCAAAGCCTTTTTTTAAAGTAACACAATTTAGTACGTAGCCTGCAAATCCATATATTCTTCCTATATACTCTTCATATTCACAAATGTACATTATTTTGGATAAAACGTGTAGTTAAGCTTTTCTCACTTTGACTTGTGACATAAGCAAAAGTATGCAGGTTAATTTGCCATATGAATTGTATAATTTATATGGATCATTAAAAATATTTTTGTAATAATATATATTCTTATAACTTTTTACCAACATTTTGGGTAGAGATTAGCAGTGAAAGTTGCATATTGAATAACATGCTGTTTTTTTTTATCTTTGCAAAGATATATGCCGTTTTTCTTTTAACTCTGCACAATCTGCAATACCCAGCTTTGGCGGCAAGCTATTTACCATCGCAATATGGCAATGAAAATAAAGATGTATATTTCTAAAGTAGCTTATGCTTTCTTCAGTATAAGTCATATTTTTGAATCTTTGGATTAATAAAGAGTTAGACAGATACGCATCTCAAATCGAATCCAATGGCCAAGAAAATTGACTTAGAGTTACCAAAAAAAATCAAGCAACTTAGAAATAGCAAACCTGAAAATATCATGAAAGTACTTTTTTTACAACAAATCTCCTTGTGTCGTTCATGTGGCTAGCTGATCTAAATACTTGAAAAACACAACAATTGTCAAATTTGCAAAAACAGAATATTCACTGCTCGGAACAACAGCATAATCTTATTTTTGAACATGAGGTAACATATATTTGAATGTAATTCAAAAAAACAAACAACTGGAGCAACAGGCACTAGCTCCATCAGTTGGAAAAGCACATCAGCTGAAAGTTTCAAACGCATCGCGCCAAAGGAAAAAAAAGAGAGAAGAGTACTGCAAATGATACTGCTAGGATATCAACGCTGTTCGGGTCGATATCGCCGAGAAGGAACGAATGTTTTTTTTTCTTCGTTTTTCATTTATTTCTCCTGTCCTGCCGTTACACTGTTTTAGCGCTGGGCCGGGGCTAACGACGTACCGCGCTGCGCGTTCACGCGGCTCCAAATAGACGGGCCATTCATCACGCGTCGTACGGCGCGCAGGCAGAGGCGCCAATCACACGAGCCTGGATTTATAAAGCTTGAACGTGCTCTTTTCCATCGAAGCTAACGTCTTTTGATTTTTATTATAATATCTAACTTTTATAATATCTATAAATTAATTGTAGTATATATATTAAAAGTCCAACATCTGTATCAACTAAAATCGCAAGTGAGTATCTCTCTCTATAATCTTTATCACAAACAGCTAAAATTTAAAAATTTCAGACAAAATTTATAAGTTACAACTGTGCCAAACAGGCCCTGAAATATTTGGTCATTCCATTAATTCTCGTGCGGCTTGCGGTTTCGGAGCTTCTGCTCCCGAGCGTACGTCTACGTCGAACGAGACGTACGAGCGTGCGACTTTTGCGGGAGATTCCGCGCCATATGCGTGGTTGCAATACGGAGCTGTCTTTTTAGTTCAGGTTCGTGCGTACAGGTTACATGCATACTAGAGCATCTATACGAGCAATGCGAGTTTTGCTACTCGCAAACTCAACCGACAGGTCAGATCGATATTCCCCTACGTATTTTTCTTCAGTGAAGTACGTAATTGCTCCTTGATTACTTGCTGGAGTCAACTGGCCTTCCTGTATGCCTGTTCGTGCTTCAAATGATTGACCGGTAAGTAGGTCGCACAACAAAAAAGAAAAACAAAATTCAGAAAGCAATTAAAAATCACATCCAACCGGTAGGGAACACAACAAAGGAAAGAACAGAAAATAAATGGCCAAGTCGAGCTGAAATTATAAAATCTTTAAAAATCTCACAAACTCGATTTTATCCGATGTTTTTTCATTTTCCTGCCTTTTCACTTTTCCTGTCTAGCCCATTTCCTTCTCTCTTTTGTTCCTTTCTTTCTTTTTTCTCCTTCTCTTCCTTTCCTTCCCTTCTTCATCCTCTTTCCTGTGCGCTGCTTTATTCCTCCTCCTCTTTCCCTCCCATAGCTGCTCCTCTCCTCTCTGACTCCCTTCCTCTCTTGAAACGAGAGACGCTAGGCCTATGACTAAATCTAAGCTTTAAAAATATTGCCTATGTACAATCTTAAGAAAATCCTAAGGTAAAACTCTCTAAAACATCCAGAAGCCTCGTCCTTAAAAACTAGAAAGTACACATAAGAATACCAAGAGAAGTCATCTACAATAGCAAGCATATAACACTTTCCTCCTACATACAGGACTCTAGAATGGCTAACTATGTCTAAGTGCAAGAGCTGTCTAGAATCATCAATCATCGTTAAAATAAGAAGTGGATGAGAAATAGAAACTATCTTACCATGTCTACAGGATGTGTATTACCCGACCAGATGACTGCTCGAAGAAGTCTATGAATTGGTCCCTGTGCCCGATTTCAAGATATGAGGGACCACTTCTCTAATGGCTCTGCCTCGATCCAATGGGAGAAGCATTTGATGTTCCTCGAGGTCCTCCTCCTTGGACCAATAGGTTTAGGCACTACCAGTGGTATGAGGCATTTGGGTTGTGCCACCTCAGGAATGGGCGGTCCCTTGTTCCTCTCATCGACGTGCTTCCTGCTGTGCTCATCCAACAACAATAATAGGCCATCAAATTTGTATTACTGGTTCTGCATAGCCAGCCTCTTGAATATCTTCATCAACGGTTGCTTCGGGAACTGTTTGAAGAAGTTGGCCCACAAGTGGCAAATGCACCATTTCTTTCTCATATCCGGCCAAGGGAACGGCTCCTCGAGGTCTTGTTAAAGTTTTCTTATGGCCTTCAGCATCCCAGGTGGCGATCATGGATTACGCATACACTAGGACAAGCTCGAACAACTCCCACCCTTAAATGTTGAAGGAACCATAACTAGTTGTCATAATTCTCACTTTCAACAAATACAATGGTCAAAGACAGAATTTGATTGTTGCCATCAACACCAATGGTCGTAAGGATCTGGCCCTTATATTTTCTAGTCAAAAAGGTTCCATCAACTGAGATCATGGACAACATATGCCTGAAAGTCTTGATGAAAGCATCAAAGGCTAAGAAGGCCCTCTGCAATACCGCAAAACCTGGCGGCATTGTAGATAGCTTGCCCTTCATAGTAGTGTACGTGCCCAAATTTCTGTCCTCCTATACAGTTTCCTCTTCGGCCCAAGCCATTTGATCATCGCTCTCCAGTTAACACACTATGTACTCTATATGCTACCCTTCATCAGCTTGTCATGTAGGCTCAGCATGCGGTGATCGATCTTCATCTCCTACATCTACCGTGTCGGCCTCATCATGAGCAACATCCTCCGCACGCTCTGTAACAATGGCCTCTGGGTCTTCTTGTTCACCAATATGCTGGGTGTCTAAGTTGCTCCCACCACCCGGATGATATCCATCAGCGGGGCCTTGTACAACTTCTTTTAGGCATGGTTGCACAAGTAGTACGTACTCATATCCATAGCGCCAGCAGCCTTCCAGAAAGCCCTTTCACACAGCCATGCTTATCAATCTTCTCAACTCCCATCTAATGTGTGTAGAAGACCGTCTCTAAAGCCCTTGTATGACGACGCTGCACACCTTAGGTTCCAAGGAGAAGCTGCGAGTGAGCCAATACATCACATCTGTGATTCGTGCATTATCGCTGTCCAGTTGTACCAAAGTGGGTTGCAGAAAATTGCTTATGTCAACACCATACAGACTTTTATGAACAGTGCCAATATCGTAATGCACTTTCAATCTAGTGGGTACCAGCATAAGTGATGTCTGCTCACAAATATTTCCAATTGTCGAACTTAGGCGCGTGACTTATATAGCCCATCCAATTGCCGAACTGTTGGACGACTGGAGGGTGCTGCCGCCGAACGGTTGGATGAAAGCATTTATCATCTAACCATTTGGCTACTGCATTTATGTGGCCCAACAGTTGGACAACTGTCTACCAATCTCTCGGCCGTTGGGCGACATGATTTACTTCTATAAAAAAAAAAAACATATATATAATTTTATATTTCTAAATAAAAAACGATTATTTAAAAAAAATCGCCAATCGAGCATATCGATCACAGTACTAATTGTCCTACTATATATCGTCTAAAACAGAACTGTGTCGGTGCAATGGGGAAAGGATCCGAGAAATAAAGAAATAGCACCTGACAGACACGATGCTGACGTAGACACGGGGAAACAACGCATGCAGTATGCATGCACGGGTGAGTTAATAAAGCCGGCGAAGTTCTGCAGGGTGGGCCAGAGGCCCTGCGGTTCCTGCCCGCCAATGAGTGGCTGAAGAGAGAGACATGTTTCAGACAGGGTGATTCAATGCATAACGATCTCTGCGCCCTAATCAATGGTATTACTATGACTGCTCGGTTGGGCTGAAAAGCTATGGTTTATGATTGAAATTGTATCGTAGCGGCTGAAATTTCACTATAGCTGAAGGTGGCTTATTTGATATAATTAAATCTAAAAAATTAAAAATAGAAAAAACATACTAGCTCAATACGGACAACACAAACGAAGACGAGAAAAAGAATCGGCAAAAAAAACTCAAAAAAGCCAAAAGTTTAGAAAAAGACGAAATTTATGAATAGTAAAAATAAGTCAAAAGTTAGAAGTTGAAACTGAAATGAGCGGGGTAGGAGCCAAAGCTAATACTCCACGATGGACCGGCCTCGTGATCGATTACTCTCGGTCCTCTAATATAAATTCAAATCCTACCATTCGTACGGACGAAAGAAGACATTAACTTTAAAAATTAATATTATTGAACTATATATAGCTTTATTGCATTGTATACTATAACCACTCACTTATTTTTTAGCATTAAAGTAAAAGTATATAATAAAAATATTATAATAACTACACCTTTAGTCTTCATAATAAATTTATACAATGAAACCACACTTTTCAAGAATAAGAGAGTAATTCCATAGATCTTAACGAGTCTTACTCCCTGTTTTCAATTTCACCTAGCTGCGGGCAGAGCTACACTACAATGCTCGATCGGAGTACAGGTAAAACGGAGCTATCCAGAGATCAAAGGAAGCATATGCATGGTGCTTGTAGATGTGACCAGATCGATCAAGAGAAATTTGCGCTAATTAATGTACTGTACTCATGAGCAACAGCAACGTACACCAGAATGAATGCGGTGCTATTTTTGAGGTCGGTCTGATCTACGTGAGTACCTACATGCATGGTACGTACGTACACAGCATTTAGAGTCCGCTCAGCCTTTTAAGCCAGAATTCACATATCTACTGTTTCTAGCGTGGGACCATGAGTGTAATTAAAAACAGAAGAAAAAAAAAATCCAACTTCATCTGCCATACATGTCCCCGCGTCCTCCGCTTCCCGCTCTCCTGTCATTCCTGGCCAAAAAAAAAATAAATGCAAGTCGTCCAATCCCATCTCGGACCATTGTTTCTCTCTCCCTTAGAGGCAAGCCGCCAAGGGATGCTCTTAACAGAGCAAAGTAGGATTGGACCATCTGGTAGTGTGTCCTAATTCTTCTAGTTCATAAAAGATCCCTCCGCGCGTGTGCGTTGTGGACGCAGGGGTGATGTTGAAGAATGGGGCTATACCATGCATTTGGTCCAGCGCGTGCATGATGGGCGGAGGCAAAAGGTAAGATATGGAGACGGGCGCGCGATTCGCGGGAGCTCGGTCTGCCTCCTCCTCTCTTTTCCTTTCGGTCACCTCGCGCATCATTTCCGGTTCCTAGCAGACACGGGCACATGAGCCATGCCTTCCCTGGATCTTTCTTTATCACCCATCTTTCTCTTCCTCGTCCCTTGCTTCTTTTGGCTCAAGACGCACATATGTCGCTAGCTGACACAGTATGTCTGTATGTTCTTAGCTAGGAGACTGTGCAAATTCTTGCTGGACATTCTCGGGAAAACGTAAAATTATGGTGCGCGACCTGGTGCTTCTGTTAACAACGTTCTAGAAATATGGTAGATCGGCTTTTGCTATTTATAGATGTTGACGGATTTTTTTGTTACCTCGAGGTAGATTTTCTTGCCTTTCGATTAGTCTTGAGATCGACGTGTATCTCTCTTATTCTAGACCGGTCCAATGATTCAAAAATATGACATACGTACACTTAAGAAAGTATAAAATATGGCAGCTGGAGTGCAACATCGTCCGCTCAATAAGAAGTTAATGGATTATTGGTGCCTTATAGACTGATCGAGAGGCCATCTTGGGCTTCAGCTTTGCTTGGAGCCGCTTGAAGCTCAACCCCTTTCAAATAGGTAGCGAAGCCTTATTTCTTCTATATTGAGAAGCTGATGAAGCCCTGCTCTACCAGGCTCCAGGATCCCATGCGTGCAGGTGTCCCAGACTTTTCGCAAATAAATTGTGGAGCATACGTTTGCTGTTATCCCTGGCTCCCACCCTAACAAAACCAGCTCGAATAATTGAACCCGCGACGGGCCATCAACTCTCGACCGATCGCTAGACGCTTCTGCGAAGCAAGCTCGACGGCTAGCTACGGACGGTTGCGTTGTTGAAATCAATCACAGGGGAAGGATGGACGGATGGATCAGTGTCTTCGATCTCTAGAAGCTAGCTAGCCCTGGCCAGCGGCAACAGCAAAGGCGCCGGCTAATCATTCCAGTCCGGTCGGGAGGCGACGGAGATGGATGGATGGATGGATGGATCGACGCGCCACCCGCCGGTGGGGCCGCGCTCGCGGGAACAAGAGTTCTTGTCGCCGTTGCGCGGCTGCGGTTGCGCCACCATAAAGGAGCGCGTACGAACCGCCTGTTTCACCCGCCGTCCTGCGTGGTACGCGAGTGCGCTACCTACTCGATCGATCTTATGGTGCTATTCTCAAAGTATGACACAAATAGTTATAAAAAAATTGCTTAGATAGGTCATAACATGAGGAAGTGCTCTGCAAAAATTCAAATGGAAACGTAACATTCGTTAGGAGAAACCAAAAGGACCAACTTTAGAGAACAGTAACCTTATCTTTATCTTTTCCCCTTTTTCTTTTATGATTTCCTTTTGAGCTGAATTTATCTTTTTAGTTTCTCTATGCATAGATCGAATTTAGATTGAAATTTGGTGATACGATAGATTAATTTTTTTTGTCAATACTACCAATTTCGTTCTTGAATTTTCCATTGCCGTGTTTTACATAAGGTAACATTATAGCATAGTAAGAATAGATAGCAGAGCAGAGTATCTCCCATGGTGCGCGTCCCTCTCAGCGCTGCAGGCCCGGGCTTCCTTCCGAAAACAGAAGCCGGACAGCAATGTGTACCGGCACTAGTGATAAGTCCCTTTTGATTTTTTTTTTGTTGCTTTTCTTTTGATTAGTTCGTCACGTACATACCAGATCGTTCCGTTAAGTGGGCTGTACGTAAATATCTCCTGACCCTTCAACGCTTCACCATAAATGGGCTGTAATGTAGTTAGGCCTAACCGGGTCCAAGAAGCTAGCCGCCCATGCATCTGTCAGTCTCCTTCCTTCAACATTGACGCATGGCGCATGGCTGGTCATAGATCTACCCAAATGGACGATCCGGTATGGCACGGGCTTGATAGGGTATGATCTAATTAGGTCTAACATGACTAGTCCTAATAAATTATCATGCTATACCGTATTGGCTCATGTGTCTGCCCTTCGACCCAAGCATGACACGAAGATGGATCAAGCCGTGTCGGGTCGGCCCAGACACGCCTAGCTAAACAGATCATCAATGGCCTATTAATTTTACGGTTAATTGCAAATAATTTTACTGACAGTCATAATTAATTTTACTAAAAGTCACTGATTCACAAGTATTATTTACTGCCAGTCATAACTAATTATAAGTAATTTTACTACCAAGTCGCCCACCCGCTCTCAGAAAAGTATAGTTACTCTAACATAAGTAATTTTACAGCCAATCTCAAATAATTTTACTGTATTACCACAAAGAGTTACTGTTCAAACTATGCCGGATCAGTCCACTATGTCAAGGTGCCGGTCCAAACACAGCACGCCCAATAGATTAGGTCAGTATAATCTATTTATTATTTATATTGTATCGTGTCTAGATTAAACCAATAATACCATAGCTTGTCAGCATGTTTGGCCATGTCTAGCTGGTCATGGGTCAAAAAATGCGGCTCACCACGCAGTTGCCACTTGCTTAGGTCGCCCTAGCTTTTGAGGAGACCAGCCACTGAAGCGGTCTTTAAAGGCAACCACAGCGTGGAATTGGAAAGGTGCGTGGTGCGTCCTTGATTCGAGAAGATGGCATCCAAATCCCAATGCTTTCGCGAGATGTCTCTGGTTACTAGAGGTGCAAACGGAGTGACTAAGCTCTGTTCATTCGATCGATTAAAGGTTTGTGAAATAAATATAGAAAAAATAAATAAGCATCTAGTATTATCCATGTCTAACCGACTCTAAGAAAAAAAAATACGAAATAGACGAAAGTACTGAGTGTTTTTCCTTTAACATCTCGGCAACTAATCTCTTCGTGTTCCCTCTGATTGTACCATATTGTCTAATGTCCTGTACAAAGAATCGGATAATTTCTATCCGATCGACCGTCCAAAAGATTATGGCATAGAGAAATAGATATCTGATTGTGTTGAGATGATTGGTTGTGTACGATCAGGTTGATTGGTCGTGGATGGTTTTGCTCTTGTTCTGGATGGACATAGGTGTTATGAGTTGTTGTGTTGATGACGGTCAAGCTGGGAAGAGCTTGTGCCGGGGAAAATGTTTTTTTGGTCTTTACATATGCAGGAGAGCGTGGAGACAATCATGGTCGGTGACGAGTAGGACCGGACTAGGATAGGTGATCTAAGATCTAGGCAGTTGAGGATGTCACACAAGGTGTTCGTGCTAATGCTGGAGCACGTAAAGATTGGGGATGGGAAGCGAGACGGAGCTACATGATGGGATATCCTGGAGGTTTCGTTACGTGTTGAGTTTGGATTGTTATGGATAGAGTCTGTGAGTTGGAAGAGGTAGAGTTTGAATAAAACCCGTGTTAGGAAAGGGTTTCAGGTCCTTTGATTTGAGGAAGAGATTAGGTGTTGTGTTCATGTTTGAATCGGACACGATTAGGGACGTTGGCCTCTAAAAACAGGGAGAGGTTTAGTCTAACGTAGCTGATCTTTAGGGCTTTCGTCAAGGAAGTTTTTAGGAGTATTGTGAAGGCACTATGTAGCCAAAAACTTGTTATAGAAATAAAAGATCAGATCTATTTCAAGAAAAGTTCATCGGTTATATGTTTTTTTCTAACCATTGCTTTTTCGAGTTCTCGCCGACGAGTTACGATCATAGTGTTGTCTTCGACTTGTTCTTGATCGAGTGGTCGATCTATTCGAACAATTGAAGTTTTCCAAACGAGTGAGTTCGACCATGTAGCGAAGCGATCGAGTTTTCGTTGTCGACAATTGCAAGCGAAGCAGTGCAACGAGCGTCGTTCAAGCGGTCTTTATCAACCACGATCAAAAGAGCGAAGTGGAAGAAGTAGAGGCAATCATTCACCCACTCTTTCCCTCTGATAGCGTCATATGGTCTTACAATGTCCCATGTCTGATTGGTGGATGCAGATTCGTGAAGAGGAAGCAAAGAGTAATTTTGGTGAGAAGCACGTTGTGGGATATGTAGCTGACATGCGCGTCCATGGGTAAAAAGGGGAGAGAGAGGGGGGGGGGGAGAGAGATTATCAAGACACTTCGGAGGGCGCTGTGACATGGTAAGTTCTAATGAGATAGTGGCCGGCCGCCTCTGATGACCAATAAGACTAATGAAACTAATCGATTGGATTCGCAAGCACAACATGAGTTCAAGCAGTCGATAAAGTTAGGGGCTGTGGAGCCAAGTCTAAGTTTTATTGTTCAAAATTGACTTATTATGATTTAGTACTATAAATAGTTTAGAAGAAATTTTAGTATCAAACGAGCAAAGCCTGAGCGGACACTATTACAAAAAGTCTAATACTAGATACCACATCACAGATGATTACCTAAAACCATCAGTATTAAATATAATTACAAATAATTTTAGGCTAGAGACCGTCTGTATTGCTGCTAGCGCTAAAAATCGTCGGTGAAAGTGAAATACCACATACCGTTCATATTTAAAACCATCTGTAAAGTATTTAAAACCGTTCATATTACAAACGGTTCTTACTTTGAACCGTCTATGATAATTCACAGACGGTTCATATTGAAAATCGCCGGTGATAGATTATTACTGACGATTTATATTAAAAACCGTCTGCGATAATTTCACTATATTAATTACGCACAGACCTATCGACCTCTGTCTTAAATTCTAGATTTACGTTGCTGCTTTGAGCTGGAGGTGGGGCTTTGAGGCCATTCGGTGAAAGAAGACTATTTAGCAAAAGTAATTGTAGATCCACTAAATTATTGGCTACCTATGGTTATTAATTTTTCCTAATTATATTATAATTTAGATCTAGCTTTTGGTGAAAGAAAAATTGAAGATGGTTTAGATCTAGCTAGCTTGATTTAGAGAAAAGATTATTTACATCTAGTATGATTTAGGATTTAGTTAATTCATAATTTATTTCTACTTAATTCAATGTAACTAATTATTCTTCCTACACATAGTTACTTAAAAATTAGATCGTACATATATATTGTACTAATAATTAATTCAATATGTAATATTAAATTGTTATATGCGTAACGTAGGATCGAAACTGGATGTACGCTGGGAACCATATGAGTGAAGAGTATATTAATGGTGTTTCTGCTTTTATAAGAGTTGCCGAGGAGGATATGTTAAATAAGGGGTAGAATATATGTACTATACATACATTAATTACGAGAATTTAAAAATGTTTAAAAACTGAGCATAGATTGAAATGCACTTGATTCGAACGGGTTTCAAAAAAGGGTATGCATGTTGGACCAGTCATGGTGAAGAGCAAATTACACAGGAATGCACTAATAACAACATCGCCGATGAGGTCAATGATATATCATTGAATGATGTTGATTGTGGTTTTGATTCAGATAGGCTACACGATGACAATCTGGATCAGATGCTTCACGCTGCAGAAGGGAACTATGATGAGAGAAAGTATGTTAAATTCCGGAGTTTGATGGAGGACTCGGAGAAACCTTTGTTCAATTGCTATAAGTCAAAGTACATGAGATTGTCAACCGTGCTTGAACTACTGAAATTGAATGCAAGCAACGGTTGGTCCGACAACAGATTCACGACACTGTTACATCTTTTAGTGGATATGCTTATAGAAGGAAACGAGTTGCCCAAAATCACCTACAAAGCCAAGAAAGTTGAGTTCTGCTATGTACTCTTCTGATCTGCAATGCTGCATCCATGGAGGTCCTGTTCTTGATTTCAAGTGATTTGTAGATAATTGGAGTTTAAGATTCTCCTGATAAATGAGTTGTGATGACATGCTTGGTGACTGCTTGGAGTGCGATTTTGATCTCAGTAACATTGATTCTGCTGTTTGGTGAGGTGAGCTATAAAAATTTCACTTATGACGCTCAGCTGCAGGTGTCTAGCTTCGTATCATATGCTGATATTTTGGTGTAAACAGATCTTACCACAATCCGTCTGCGCACGTTATGGGCTGGCTATTGGTGCCTCAGGCCCTCAGTTGCTCCATTGGTCCGTGTGCTTGTTTGGATCTTCTTTCCTGTCGCATATCCGATAAGTAAGGTACTAAGGGTAGTCCCAGACTCAGTGCATTATCATTACAGAACGAGTTCTCAAATGTACATGGATTGAACTTTTACCCTTTCTGTTTCATCTACTGGACTATATGCTTGGTCATGGTCATACATCTCTTTTCCGTAGAGCTGAGCTAAAAACACTCGTGACACTTCATGGAAATGAGGTAAATAGAGCTGATTATCTTATCTTGTAAATTGAAACAAGATAATGCCAATGTCCTTTGTATTGTATGTGAGACTACATGGATCATAGACATTTTCATAGTGTATTGATTTGTCTATCTAAATAGGTATCTTTGAGGCCCAGTTCTTTTTTCCCCTAGGTCCTCTATAGGAAACAGGGTACATCGGTCATGCACATTGCACAGTGACTACCTAGTAAATGCAATTTTTGGAAGCCTTTATTTGAGAAGTTTGTGTCATCTTAAATGAAGTTCTCATTCTTTAGTCAATTAGAGCATCTTATTTTTCTGATATGAAATACACATAGCAATGTGAATATGAACCATGAAGTCTGGGATAGCTGTAATGTGCAGTACATGGTTGAGCTGCAGTAGGATATAGAGGGGATCACATTCACAACTAGCTATAGCTTGATGTTATTCCATCAGGCATCATATCCAGCTTATGATAAGTGTGATATTGATGGTGATAGGTTTCAGAGGCCTGTGACGTGTGACCGCTATCTTGTGTTGCTATTTTTATTCATCAAGGTTTAGTGATCTTGTTAGTTGCCTTACGTATAGTGAGGACTGGGGAATAAATTAAAAAAATAGAAAACCCAAACTCATTTCCCCCACTATTTTCTTCCTTGTTTTCGTGGCTGTTTAAGATGCCAGTTTTTGATCTATCATATGAAGTTATGGCTAGCTTGTAAGAATTTTGGTATTAAAACCTCTATCGATCATCCAATCTGTGGTTTGATTAACCCATGCAGGGTTTCAAATCCTGGTGGTAATTGGTCAATAAAAAACTGAAAATATGCAAATGGAAAAGAAAAACATAATGGAATCCACTGGTAAGCTGGTCGTTTACTGGCCGGATGGGCTCTGGGATTTATACCGGAACTGGTAAACTGAACTTGATTCCAAGACAATCTGATCACCAAGTAACTGGAGAATAGATGTTGCATCTTCACAAGGAACATCAACTGTTGAAGCATAGCGTGAACATGGGTTCATCTTGACAGAATCTTACCTTCTACTTTAAAACTAATACAGGTATGATTAATTACAATTTCCTTGATGTATTTTATTCAAGCCACTGAATCCCGTCACTGAGCATACCCTAAATATTGTTTTTTCATCAGGCATGCCAATTCATCCTCCTTCACCTTGGCCCCATCCTAGGTGCATACAACTTTGTCCTCAATCTTTGCGTTCCCAAGCTGGTTTACTAGATGCATATCACCTTTTCCTTTCTTTCCTGTGTGCTCCGTCCTGCTAGCCCAGGCCTCCCCAAAGGCTTAAACTAGCTATTCCTACCATCATACCATGTGTGATACATGCTATACCACATTTGACATGCATTGAGCAGTATGATTTACCTGAGGTAAATCACTCAAATGACATTGCACAGATATTTTTGGTGGATTTTATTTTACCAAAGGTGCAGAGGCTGAGCTGATTAGGGTCTGTACTACTTAGGAGATGAAGTACAATTACAAGTGATGGCATGAATGCATGATGCAACAAAGTATGAATCAAGATGCATTTGTCACTGGACCAGGATTGACATGAAGTGTATTCTAGTGTGTTTATGATTAGGAGAGGGTCAGCTGAATGATGCTGGAAAGAGGCTGAATCTGTGGACAAACAGACCCTACTAGATTGTGAAGACTGAAGATATATCATCAACCTGTCATAAGTCACTACTATATGTATAGATCTATTTGGTGGTGACTCTAGAGTTTGAAGCTCTTCAAGCCATTTATAGATGATAACTTTGGAGCAGTTCTTCCATCACCGGATGATTAGCTGGTTTTTCTGTGGAGGATAAGAAGTGCTGCCTACTTGGAATATCCAACAAATCCCTTTCTATTGGATGTGGGGACTATTTAGCACAGGTCAAGTGGCACAGCTGGGAGCACAGCAAATTAGGTTCTATTAGACACAATCATTCAATCAATCTGCTTCTGCTACAGGGCAGGTATCATTTGGAGGTCATGAGCATGCTGGAATATTGCCAATGGCAAATATTTGCAGTAAGGCTTTTAAACAGAGCTGGGGCATTTTGCTGAACCTAGTTGAGACTATTTTATTGTAACTGTTTATGCTGAAGTATAGGGTTTTACCTTACATATATGTGAATATGTGATTCAATACTCATGTATGATTCTACAGGGATCTATTGGCTTGTTCGTTTGTTTGACCGGTTAGGATGCAGATCTTAGATATTCTAATGCAGATGGCCATTTATTAGGTATTCTGGTTATAGGTAATCCACACTTGAAATCCTAGTCAGGTTTAGTGGGGCAGCTGACGGTATTTTGTGCGGTGCCATCAATTGACTCAGAGGTGTGTCAAAAAAATATTGACTTAATGTTTGGGGATCTGCTCTTAATTTCTTGCACGTGTATTAAATCTCGTAATAAAATTTAGGTTGCAAGGTTTCTTAACTGTGTTACTTCTCTTATAATTTGAACAGGCTGGTAAAGGTGGAGAGTTAACCCATGATGATGTTAGGTCCTTATCATCATGCACATCACATTATCCACTAGCCTGTCATCTAGAACACCTAGAGTTAGAGGGGGTGGGAGACTTACGGTCGCCGATGAACGCCATTAGAGCGAAGACCTCGTGCCTGCGTGATGCAGGCGTGGGGACGAGTCGGTGCAGATCCGAGAGCTCGCGGTTCGGGGTCGCCGGCGTCGTCCTGCAGTGGCGGTTGGCGGCCTTCCCGTTGCTTAACAGCGCGCGATGGATCGGATGTCTTAGGGTTGTACGGAGTTTTTGGCTCTCACGAGGAACAACATCGTACGGGAGAGGCCGGGACTCCGCCTTTTATATTGCGCTGTTGCAACGGGGGACCGTAACCCTAAAACGGTTAGCCCCCCCGATCAGGGCGCGTCGTCTCCCTCTTCTGGCCGTTTGGCCTAGATCAATATCCAACAGATGAAACACTACTATAATAGCTGGAGCTCTTGAGCTCACTGAAAAGAAAGCTAAAGATGCTATGACACCACTAAGTCAAACATTTGCGATTGATATAAATGCAAAACTTGACAGGTATTGGGTTTGGGTTTTGTTACAGTCTCAGCAGTTTTTTCATTAAACAATGTGTTACAGTTGTACAGAATTTTTTGTTAAGCGCGTAGTCCAATCATTTGTGTTCTCTTTTGCACAGGGAACTAATGCAAGAGGTCCTTGAGAAAGGTCATAGCAGGGTGCCAGTTTATTATGAAAAGAAGACAAACATTATTGGATTGATATTGGTAATGCTATCTTCTGTTTTTTGAAAAAAAAACAATTATATGCATTTTTGTAACCAGCTTCTGTTTCCTCATATTTGGCACCTACCTGTTTCTGCCCTGTTGGAGAATGATATTTGAGCAGAATATTATTCACAAAACCGGCCAGGATCACCAGTTCCTGGCCGAATCAAACCCCATGATAGATTGTGACTCTAAAGGCAGGAAGCTGGTGGCCACTGGGGTTGTCAACCCTGGATCAGAGTAGATTGATGGCATTGTAGTTGTATTCTGAACTAGGATAGCATATTCTCTGCAGAATGAGGCAATTGTGTATTAAGGTGCATAAGTGAGCATAATTTGTAAAGGAATAAGGCATTTAAATTTACATGCTGCCCTGGCTATCATGTAGCAATACTGCATAGATTTGCTAGTAATTAGGAGTAGTTGAACTTTTGATGTATATAAGGTACAAACATGTAAAGTCTGTAATTAGATTTTAAATCAGCGCAAACGAGACTTGAGTTTGCATCATTTACAAGAAATGCAGAGTTAGCTGTTTTGTCTTGTTTGTCCGATGAATATGCTTCGAAAGCATGCATGCGTTAGACAGAGTTATGATGTGGATATAAATTTTGGTGGCTATTTTATTTATTTTTGGTACGCAAATTCATATTTCTGATAATCTTTCATATGTGTAATTGTACTTACTGTACTTGCATAAACTTTGCCATAAATTCCAGGTGAAGAATCTATTATCCATTAACCTTGATGATGATATTCCTATAAAGAGTGTATCTATCCGCAAAATTCCTCGGTACGGTATAAAACTATAGAGTGTTCTTTCTGCGCATATTTTAGCGGTGATATGTCTTTTTTATAACTGAATAACTCCCTGTCTATGCAATTAATGACTGTTAATCACTGGCTGATCAGTATAATTGAGGATACAAAGGAAGAACAGTTATACTTAGTTCATACATGTTATGGATAGCTTCTGATGGGGTTTTCTGTGGACGGTGAGAGGAGGAAGTAGACTGGATCGAGACTCAGGATGGGAATGCAAGGGTTAGCAGAGGGACTCGTGCTCGCCCTCGTGCGTACGGCCGGACTCGTTCCCAGCCAACGAGGACGCCTGGAGGTAAGAGCAACTCCAGCAGAAGCCCTCAAATCAGAGCCTTTACTTTTGATTTAAAGGCTTCCTTTACTTTTGAGAGCCCTGTTTTTTTAGCTAAACTCCAGCAGAAACCCTCAAATTCAATCCAACTGAGAATGACATGTAGGACCCACTCGTCATTCTCAAATTTCTCTACCCCTCCTCTCCTCCACCCGTGCGCTCCTCCTGTCCTCTCAACCGCCGCGCCTCCTCCTCTCCTCCATCGGCGCCGGCGGAGACGACGTGGTCATGCGCGCTACGCAAGCTGCTTCCCCCGGGTGCGCCGCTCCCCGACGAGGACCACCTTGACTACTCCTTCTCCGTCGACCTCCCGGCCGCGCTCCGTTCGGGCCGCCCCCCCGCTCCTCCGCCGATGTACCGCCGCTCCTCCTCGCACGCCACCCGCGCATCTCTCGCCTCCTCGCCCGCCCCTCCGCCCGCGCGCGCCCTGCGCTCGTCCCCGACACCCCCCCCCGACGGCGACCTCCTCGCCGCGCGCGCGCGTCCCACCGCCGCGCGTTCTCCCCTCCTCCGCCGCAGCCCACCGGCGGCCAGCAGCCCTGGCGGGAGGCGGCGAGCGTGCGCAAGGTGCAGCAAGGGGGGCATTGGGATGGGGATCCTGGGGGAGTGGGATGGGGATCCTGGAGGCGGACGTGCGGCGCCGGGCGAGGCTGGGCAGAGGGTCGAGGCTGCTGGCGCGCCTCCAACAGAAATTTGAGGGCTTGGCCTAGAGCCCCCAGGAATGGGGGCTGAAGGGGGGATTTGAGGGGCTCCTCAAATTTGAGGGCTCTAGTAGGGGCTCTGCTGGATCTCTATTTTTGCCTCAAGCCCTCAAATATGAGGTTTGAGGGCTCAAGTAGGGGCCCTGCTGGAGTTGCTCTAAGGGAAGATTATTCTTTGTTGTTGTCTCCAAGTTACAGGATATCATCCTATGTATAAGGACTGCAACAATCCGACTAGAACTCTTGATTCCTATTAATAACAAACTCTTAATCCTACATAGTATCTAACTCTTATCTCCTAACTTGTAACAACTAATACTTTCCGAATAAACTAACATCTTCCATCTAAGTACCTACGCCTAAACTCTTGTTTGTCACAGACGCACTGCTGCCCGTCACGGCTTGCCGATTAGAAGGCCTCCCTGTATAAAACTTCCCCAAAAAGAATCTACAACAATACATCTGCACAAGTAAACTTGTTTTCCCTTTCTCTTAATCCATACTGTAAAATGGGTTCCAAATTAATAGATATGGTCTATATTAGAATTGAAGGCTAGTTTTGTTTTGCTCTTGTCATCTTACAGGCATGGTGTTGAAAGAACATGTCATGTAGAAGTTATTAAGTGGAAAATTTGAACATAGAGAAATGGATTGTTGTTCTTTGGAAATTCAAAAGTTAGATACCAAGTATTTGTATATTTAGCTTACACATCTGCACCTTGTTAAATGTCAGTATTGCAGGAGACATGCCCCTCTATAACATCCTAAATGAATTTCAGAAGGGCCACAGCCACATGGCAGTTGTCATCAGGCAAACCAATCCAAATTACCCAGCTGAAGTGCTGAACAACCTGTCAATGATGGTGGAACACTTGGTGAGCTCCAAGGCAGATCTTACTCCTTAGTAACTTGCATGTCACGTATATTATCTGCTTTGTAATTTTCTCATTTGCTCCTTGTTTTGCTTTCTTTCAGCATGGAACAAAGAGGTATCCATTGCAATTGATGATTAGTGTAGCGACAATGTTGCGAAGAACCTTCCACCACTGCGAAGATGGAAGAGCTACCCCAACTCTCAGAACTCTAATCGAGGAAGTAGTAGTAGAAAATGGTCCAAAGATCTATCAGATGTTTTACAGATACATGAAGAGCCATTGCACCCTGAGTGAAGATGAAGAGGCTATCGGTACCATAACAATGGAGGATGTCATAGAAGAGCTTCTTCAGTTTAGTGATTTGCAAACAGTTCAATTTGTTGAACTTGTAGATTTAACTATTTCATCATCTATAACACGCTCAGTGCATTTTTTCTGACCAGACGCTCAGTGCATTTGGGTCCGAATGCCTACAAATGACAATCCGAATCAATAAGCATTCAAAATAATCAATAATAATTATAGCAACTCATATTTATCGTAATCGTGTGAGAAGTCATAATGAAGGTTTGCTTGTTCAAAACCATAAGATGTGCTGAACTTCAGTGCCCTTTGTTCTGTGGGAAACATTTGGTCAGTAGCATCATTATCGTTGTAATTATAAGAAATAACATCTAATTTGCGCTCACTTCCAAATGACACCACAAACAACTGCAATTTTGGAAAATAATTAGCTAACCAATGTGATTTAGATCAAGGTTACTTTAAGCGGATAAATATTTGTTTTCATTGTATCAAACATGTTCAAATCCACGCGTTTGAGCAAATACACTGTTCTCCTATAGGCTATAATCATAGCAGATCTATGTAGAATGAAAGTACAGAGGATCTTTTCCAACATTATATTTACTGTTTTCTCTATTTTCTTGGTGGCACAGGAGGAGATATACGACGAGACAGATGTACACATCGAAGAACAATGACACATCGCTACAGTTCACACCGCTTCCCATTCTGGAGCAGAAGAGCAGCGTGTCATGACAGTTTTGTGCTCAGAGCTGAGGGGTACTTTGTAATATTGTAATGTCGCACTCCATGTAGATAGACAGATTGATCGAAAATTAATTCATTTGAATGGTACGTAGGAATGTCGCCAGTATACCAGTAGTTGGGCCTTTATATTGGCTTTTATTAATTGCTTTTGATTTTGATGTATAAATAATAGTAGTTTATAGAGAAACGTGTAAAAAGAGACTCATGTAATTTTGATCGATATAAATGAAGTTATTATAATTTGTGATATAATCAACTAGTAGACTCTATATTAAAAAGATAATTTATTTAAAAGCTAAATATTATAAAAAATTATTTATTATAAAAAATAATTTTTAGAAGCCGATACAAATCGCGCTTGGCCCTGAGACTGTAGGATCGCATGGTTCCTGAAACCGTATTGAGTATCCCGAGATTTTGACGAGGTAATAGCGCCTCTCTGAAATGAAGTCTGAAAGTTTTCGGTTGCTTTCGATGCCTCACATCACATATCACATCACATCGCATCTGCACCTTGTAGTAACAATCTCTCAACCTTGGGAAACATGCAGCCGCGTACGGTCTACAGAATCGGCGTACAGGCAATATCCCCTGTACACTGCAAGCTGTTACTACTAGGAATAAGTCTATTTTATAGACTCATTTTTTGCTCTAAGTCGAAAAATCATCCTTTTAACTCTAAAACCAAATATTTTGCATCCTTAAACTTTCGGTGCCTGTTCACTTCAACTCTTGGGACCAATTCAACCCGATTTTCATCCAATGTGGTGGTTGTTTTGAGGCCACGTTAGTGAAGTGGAAACACGGTGCATTATCAGCTAACTACGAGTTCTTTTGGTTTATGGTTTATCTCAAACAAACAAATGGGACGATTTTTTCGTCGCCGTTTCGAAGCGGCTTATTGAGACAATTTTTTGAAACGGCTTATAGATATTTGGTTTATTTACACAAACGTCTGTGCTATGACTAAAAACTATAAGCCGCAGTTATAAACCGCAGCCAAAAAGTACCCACCCAACACCTCTCTTCCTTCTCTCTCCTACTTTCTTCTCTCTCTGTGCAGTCTACACACATCCAAGTTGGGCTAGGGTAGGGCTCTCCGGTCGACCCAGCCGTCGCCAAAGTTCAAGGCACCCAAACTGCAACTCATCCAATGGAGCATAGCTGCCACTAGAGGTGGGAATTGGGCCGTCGTGCGTCGCGCACGCCCAAGCCCATCGTGCCGGGCGCCGGCCGCGTCGCTCGCTCGGCCAGATCATCTCGTCGTGCCGTGCCGTGCTGGCCCGCCTCGCCTCCGGCTAGGCCCAAGCACGGCCCAAAGCCCACCGTGCCGGTGTTCGTGCCGTGCCAGCCCAAAGTAACTATACACGACGAAAGTGACGGTGATGATGGTAGCGGTGGCCGCCATTTTCCTTTCTCTTGTACCCGCCTTATTAAAAACTTACTTAAATTCAATACTATTGTCTCATGCCATTTCACCTCCGAACTTGGTCATTTAGTCCAATGGTATACATATCTTGGTGCAAATTGGACGTGGCGTATGTAGATATCTAGCTCATCGCTCGGCAATCTAGCATAGGGCTGCCCAACTAGTCAAATAGAAAAGCTCAAAGAGAGTCATGAGTGCAATTTACTATAGTTAAGAAATCGATTTTAAATAATTTCTCGAACATTTAGTAACTACTTGGAATACACACACTAATAACAGTCTATCTCTGTTTACATAATGGTTAATTGTAACACACATGGGGTGATTATCTCATCAAATGCTCGAATTAAAAAGACAGTCGGTGAAGGGGGGCTATGTTAGAATTAGAAGCGCATGTAGTAGTAATTTGCTTACATAAAATAAAATCACAATGGAGGTGAGCTATGTTGTCAAATTATAATATATGTCAAAATATGTTGATTTGATTGATCTTCTTCTCCAGTGATCCAATTTCTACCGATTTTACACAAAGAAGCAAGAAAGCCGTGAGGATGCGACCTAGGGTTCAGTAGTGATAACCTAAGGAGGAGGAACATTGAAAATACCCATTATTCTTGTATGATGATGTTTCTTAAGAAAGAACAATAAAAGACACCTTATATCACAAAGTGCAAAAATGAAGAAGAACAAAAGACACCTCATATCACAAGTGCAAAAATGAACTCGGTCTAAATCACAGCATTTCTCACTCACTTTTTTCAGCTATTAGATTAAGATCCAGCCGTCCTTATCTTTCTTCTCATCTCATATATATACACATCACACATTCACATCTTCAAAACCTAACTCAATATTCAAATTTGGCATTCTAAGGACTATTCCGTACAGATGTACATATCACAACAGATGTATAGGATCTTTTCGCGATGAAATTAGAATTTATGAGGGCTAGAATAGAACAAATCAAAATAGATAAAAACCTATTTGTAGATTTTAGAATATCTAAAGGACTAAATTGAAAAAATATACAAAACCCTAACCGGCTAAATCCTTCACCGCCGCCCAATTCTTCTCGCCTCCTTCCTCCCCCGATCCCTCGTCCCCCCAATCTCCCCGCCCCCTCCCTCCCACGCCCCTCCTCCTCGGCCTCCCCACCGCCTCCCCGCCGCCCTCTCCCCGCCGCCCCTCCTCCCTCGGCCTCGGCCCCCCCCCCCCCCCCTCCCCCCTCCGCCCCTCCCCACCGCCTCACCTCCGCCCCCTCCCTGGCTCCCCCTCCCCCGCCGCCTCACCCTCCGCCCCTCCCCCCCACCGCTGCCTCCCCCGCCGCCCTCTCCTCCTCCTCCGCCCTCTCCTTCCCCCGTCCTCGCCTTCCCCCGCCGACCCTCCTCCTCCGCGCGCCTCGGGCTCGGCGGTGCGATCGGAGGAGCTCGAGGCCAAGGTCCTGCAGCCCGCACCTCCTCCATGTCCATGGCGACGCGCCGCCATCGACCGAGCTCGCGCTTGGGAGGACGGCGAGGAGGAGGGGCCTTCCCACCACGACCACCACGGGGTGTCGGCGTCGGCGCGCGCCGTTGCGCTCGTGCGGCTCTTCTTCATCTCCCACGCGCGGTCCAGCCACGCCTCCGTGCCGCATCTAAGCTCCGGCGGCCGGTGTGCCTCCTTCCTCTACTCTTTCTTCTCGCTAGTCCGCTCTGTGATGGTTGTGGGGATTGGGATTGGGATGTCGACGGGAGGTGGTGGGGGGGAGGCCGGAGGCGAGGTAGAAGCCGAGGCGCCCGCCGCCATGCCGCCGTGCCGTGGCCGCCGCCGCCGTCTGCGCGCCGGCCACGGACGCGAATCGCCGTCGTGCCGTGCCGCCACCGTGCCGTTTTCGGGCTCGGCATGGCCCGCTGTTCGTGCCGGGCCGGCACAGCCCGCCACGTGTTGGGCCGTGCCGTGTTTGGGCCGTGCCGGGCCGGCCGTGCTTCGGGCTGACCCAAAAAAGCACGGCCCAAGTCCCAACTCTAGCTGCCACTGCCTCCAACTGGTCGCAAACATGCAGGTGGCCGTAAGTACGCAAACATGCAGTTCACACCGCACGTACCGTCGCATCCACTCCACGGCCCCTGCGCGTCCAGCAGCAGGCACCGAATCGTCGTGCTCGTTTCGGCGCCCGCGCGCGGCGGCATCTCACGAGCGGCGGCTTCCACGTCACGGCCGGCCACGGCGTGCGCAGGCCCATGGGCCACGGGAGTTCGTTGCCGGCCGGTTCCTGCTGCGGCGCCGGGCGACCGCGAGACGCCGTTCGTTGGGCCGGCCACCAGCCCCGCCCCGCGTGGTACTGCTACTCTGCACTGTACGCGACATATACGTGCACAGACGCACATGCCTCCTCGTAATCGTACATGTACGTTCGCGTCCCCAACTGAAACTCACTAGCCCGCGATTCGATCTACATGAATCCTCCAGTAGCCAGTACTGCTGAAAACGGACACGCGCGCACCCAACCCCGTCGGAGGGAGCAGCGCAACGTGACACGCATTTACTCCGGCAAATACCATCTCCGTGCCTGTCAGAATATCTACGACAATGTTACAACGCATTAAACCGCGCGCCTAAGAGCATACATAAGCCGGGACTGGAGCAGCTGCTTCCCTTAGCATCAGATGTCAAATGGCTCATTTAAGCCCAAATACGTACGTACGTACGGTGCATGCGAAGCTGGCCGGTTACTATTCGAAAATCCGTACGTCGAGGTATTCAAACCAATAAGAAACCGTGCACACGCACCAGCCGTTGATGATCAGCTGCCTGGCTGGCTAGCTAGCTAATCTAAGGTACAGGCACAATTACAATCCTGTCAAAATTGAAACTCACGGGTAAGTACGATACCGTTCCATATATTTATGCGCTCCATTTACTCTTGCCCATCATCCACAAGACACGAAGAGAGAGAGCTGCTGTGCTGGCTACTGTTGGTTGGCACACGAGACGAAAGATCAAATCACATTGATGGTGCTGCACACAATTACGTGCGTGCATGCACGCCGTGTACGTACGTGCCGGCCGGTACCGCCCTCGGTGAAATAAAATCCAATGAAAGGGGACCGGCGCGTACCCGAACATGCCGTGCAAGGTTCCGTCGAATCTCTCCATCCCAGCCCCCTCTTACCTCTAACACACAGAGAGAGAGCGTAGACAAAGGCAAAATCAAAAGCAAAGTCAATGGCAAAGGCAAAGGCATGCGCATATAACACCCAGGCCCCACGTATCGCCGTTCCCTAGCTGCGCTCCGTGGGAGGGAGAACACAGCCACTGTGCCTTGAGAGTGCACACACACCAGTTGTGTGTGTGTGTGTGTGACCCATAGCAAGAATACATAGGACCCATGCATGCGCTGATGGGTGCAGTAGCTACCCTACTACCACCACAAGAAAAACATTCCTCGCAGGTATCACACACATGGGACGGTTACTCGTCCACTTGCATGTGCTTGCATTGTAACCCTCCCTCTACTTGCCATCGATCTAGCACATGACTAGTTGGCTTCTACGTACCTGGCTCGATGAAAGTTTGAAACTTCTGTTAATTTGGCTATGGCTTTTGACTCTGACTTTGGTTTTTGGCTGTTGTCTTTTGATGGGAATGGTACTGTATGGGCTACCAGAAACCGCGGTTGAAACTGAAGGTGTTCAATTCAATTGCTAGCTTTTGGCTTTTTGCTGAACTAATTTTCAAAGTGTTATTTTGGAGACATGAGAAGGTTGCATGTAACAAAATCATTGAACGCATATTCATTGAGCGCATGTAGGCCTAAGCCCTACATCGTGCCATCTGAACCGAAAGCCTAAAACACCGCCCTAAACCTTGTTCGTATGTCATGTTTCAGTATGTGAATCGCTAACTTCCATGCGCTCCTATCAAAAGCCAACTCTTTAGATACATTACAATCCCTCCAGTTTATTTTAACTACTTCCTCTCACGTTAGTCTTGGTCGACCTCTGCCTTTTCTTATATTTTCGATACGTCTTACAATTTCACTATGCATCGGTGCCTCAGAAGGTCTCCATTGAAGATGTGTAAAACATCACAAACGATGTTGGACAAGCTTATTTTCAATTAGTGCTACCCCCACCTTATCATATATATTATCCTTGCGGATTTGATCCCATCTTATGGCTCCAAGATGGCATCCATCTTAATACACATCCTGTATATGTTGTCTTTTAATCGTCCAACATTCCGCTCCATATAGCACTCTCATCCAGAACTTATCCCATTAGTGACTTTTATCACTCAAGACACCGATGCTTGGCTCCATTTCACCCACCCCACTCTCATCTTATGGCTCACATCTTCATCAATATCTCTGTCCCACTGTAGCATCGATCCTAAATATCGAAAAGTGTCCTTCCTATGCACTACCTGTCCGTTCAGAGTAACATCTCCATTATCTACCCTTGCACCACTGAAACCACACCTTATATACTAAGTTTTAGCCTTACTAAGTCTAAAACCCTTCAATTCTAAAGTCTTCATCCACAACGCTAGTTTTCTATCGACATATACTCTCATCAACTAATACTACATCATCAGCAAAAAGCATACAACAAGGGATATCTCTTTGTGCATGACCTCGTCCGTCACTACAGCAAAAATATATAGGCTCAACATTAACCCTTTGTGTAGTCCTATCTTAATAGAAAAGTTATTAGTATCGCTACCATATGCTTTGATGTTAGCCACAATATCTTTGGTTCAGAGACATAATAATTTACAAAAATGCACATGGTAGTTGGACATTTTTAATATACATAGAAGCATAATCAGCGCGACATGCAGTGATGCTGCAATCGCATTACGTGTCATATCCATATCAACAAGGTCTTGTGCTAGACCTACATCCCTTTTACTCCTATCGCTCTAGAGATAAGGTAAAGGATTATATGACGCATCACATGTCCTACTCCTCTCGCTCCCGTCTCACATACATATCTCTTTCTAACTCTCTCATTACCCGTGCCCTCCTTCTAAATGCCTTTTTGAACATACCCTGAGTCCCCCCACCTTCAACCTCTGCCTTAGTCCCTATATCTGTCAATTTGATTTTATGTTCTCCTAGATTGTACCGTCGCTGCTTTCTTTGACTAAACCATGACGGTTTCCCAGTGTTGCTCCTTTTATCTGGCTCTTAGAGCCTTTGATCCTTAAAAAACAAGGATCCTTTTCGACTTGTTCGATTAAATGAAATGAACCGTGCAGGGATACCATCATAATGGGCAGATCCCAAGTGTTATTAACTCCGGAACAGACAGGAGATCACTGGAAATCCAGTTGGTGGGGTTACAAGGGCTCACACTCGAGACTAGGGGACCAATTACCTCTTCTAACCGGGGCCGGAGCTAGCTAGGTGCCCTATTTTTTTGGAAATTAATCACATATCTTTGGTACTTAGTAGCTATATGTTTCATTTGAATTTAACTTTTTATATAATTTGATAATACTCTAGTAAATCAGATACAAATTGTATTCCATACCCTTCATTCAGATTTTGTAAACGTTAGCATTTTTTAGCTCTCAGAAACTCTTTTAGTTTTTGAGTAAAAGAATTAAGTGTCTGATTCTCTGTCTACCCGTCACGTTGTGATAATCATAATGAGTACAATGATTCGAAGCTAATATTGAGTATGTTATACGAGATATTTTACTTACAAAATTTTGAAGATATATATGGTATAAATAAGCCACATCAATATTATTTAATCATATATAATTTACTCAACGCTAATATTTGATCAGCCGATAATCACTTAATAGGCATCTATTTATCTCATCTTTAGATATCGAAGTGTAAAAATCTATCCAGCGACTTAGAACAGACTTTCCAGCTCCGTTGGCTATAATTTCGAGTGGTTCGTCAAGTAGCTACGAGCTTTGCTTAGACGATTTCCATGAAATTGCAGCCCACCACACAGAATACATAGCTGCTTGTGACTTAGCGGTATGCATGGTCCAGCGAGATACCCAAGATCTGCATAGCCAATCAAGTTCGAGATCTTGATTCTTTCTATAAAACAATCCGAGGTCTTTGCTACCTTGGAGGTATCGAAAATATCCTTTATGCCCGCCAATGCCTTTTGGTGGGCTCTGCACTATACCTTGCTAAGAGGTTCACAGTAAATGCAATGTCCGGTCTAGTGCGATTTGCTAAATACATGAGTGCTCCCACTACACTCAAGTATGGGAATTCCAGTCCCAAGACTTCTCCTCTTCCCTTGGTCGGAAAGGATCTTTTTCTGCTGTAAAGACCTCACCGATCATCGGTACTTTCGAGGAAATGCCTTCTCAAAGCCAAACCTTTCAAGCACCTTCGGGTGTAGGTCGTGATGTACCAAGACTCCTTCAGGACATGCTCAAGCTGCAGCCTAAGCAAAACTTGGTCTTGCCCAAATCTTTTATTTCAAATTCGACTCCAAGTAGGAGCTTGCTTCTTTTATGCCTTTCTACCATCCGATGATATTCAGATCATCTACATACAGTAAATTATACTGTAATCCATTCGGGATCGCCGATAAATACACAAGGACAGTCTTCATTGTTCGTGTAGCCTTTCTTGCAGAGAAAGTCGCTAGCGATTATACCACATTCTTCCAGATTGTTTCATCCATACAGGTGACTTTCTCGAGTTTCACATCTGTAGATTTCTATTTGCTCTGTCTTGGTTGGAGAGGAATTCCTTCGAGGACTTTCATGTAAATCTCAATCCAAGTTACAGAAAGGTATGCAATCACAACATCCATCAATTTCATTTCTAAATTCAAGTTCACCGCCATTGAGATCAAGTATCTAAAGGTAATTCCACTCATGACTGGGAGTAGGTTTCTTCATAATCAACTCCGGACGTTGAGTGAAACCTTGGGCTACCACCTTGCTTTGTATCTCACTACTTCATTTCTTTCATTTCTCTTTCGAACAAATACCCACTTGTGCCCAACGGGCGATGTGGGGAGGTGTGCATACGGCCCAAACACCTCTCTTTTATTCAGAGATAGCAATTCGGTTGCTATTGTCTTCTTCCAATCTTCCCAATCTGATCTTTTCTTACATTCATGAGCGATGCGGGCTCGGGATCAAGATCGATGATGGTGGCAATTTTCTTTGCAAGTAGATATCGATATTAGCCGTTGTCCTATTCAGGACTCTCCGTGTGCACATAAGTTATAGCTATTTCTTCATGAGTTGCTTCTTCCGAGCTTCACCTTGCGACGCTTCTTTCAATTGCGGTGGCAAGTCCCTTTAGTTTTTCAGCTCGATGTGTGCGCACACATCCATGCCGATGGGGATATTCAGATCCGGTATGTCCTTTTGGAAGGTGTCATATTTGTGCCGATCTCAACTGGCTCCTTCTCATTCTCGGGGACTTCAATGATCGGTGTGATAAATCCCTCTTATCCTTTTTCACCAGCGCCCCGGTTACTAAGGATTCGAGGAACGGAGTTCTCGCCCTTATTTTTTTCTTCGAGGCCTCCGGACGAGATTAGGATACCTTCTCGCTTTCTTTGGTATTTCAACCTCTCCGTGCGGTGCGTGCGCAGCACATGCGACTTAGTCACGCTCTTCAAATCACTAAAGTGATTAGGCGGTTGATTTGCTAGTTCTTGCAAATCGATTGTCTTCTAGACTTCTCTTGTCTTGGACTTCTCTATTTGCTTCACTAATGCGTGGGTCATCCGCATGGATTCCGTAGCTTGCCACGTAATTTTCGACATTCGCATCAAGGGTTGATTTCTCCCCTAATGTTGGGAAATTTTGGTGGTGACACTTGCGCTAATTGCATAGGTGAATGGATGTTGTAGGCCAAAGGTCTAAGGTTGATGAGATTCATTGCATGGAGGATGCGTGTCCCCAACATGTAGCTGGAAATTACAATTATGCAAGAGGGTCAGCAATAAATTTAATTCTTTTAATTGAAGCCTCGCCAAACCATTCGGATATGGACATGCGCATGCGAGTGCTCAACCGCAATTCCCATCGCCATGCAATAATCATCAAATGCCTTCAAGTAAATTCTCTGGCGTTGTCCATTCGGATGGACTTGATATGATGATCCGAAACACATTTCGATGCGAATGATCTGCGAGATCAATTTTGCACAGCGTGGTTTCTTGTGGACAACAAACCCACATATGACCACTTCAAGAAGCGCCAATGAGCACCATGAAATAATTAAACGGCCCGAGACGGGCTGAATGGGACCGCAAATGTCTCCCTCGGATGCGTTCGGGAATGCGAGACTTCGTCCTTCACTTTCGAGTGGAGGGTCTAGTTATTAGTTTCGGTGGCACATGCAGGCACACAAAATCTTCATGATTCGGGAAATTCTTCACATTAATATTATGCCCATGCGAGTTATTTATTATATTTCTCATCATCCAAGACTTGGGTGGCCTAATCATCATGCCGAGAGTAAGAGTTCGAGTTTCTAAACACTGTCTTCAAGATGTGTACTGCAGCGCTTTAATGTTGGTATAATATAGCCGATTTCAAGTGAAGGAAGTTTTCTAATATAATTTTCTATTCTCTTTGCGCTTCATAATGAGCAGTATTCCTTACCGCACTCTTTTCGGTCTCAACGTGGAAACCATTTGCGCGGATATTCTCAAAACTTAGGAGAGTTCTAGTCGATTTTGGGTACAATAAGGCTTCTTCAATGACCAAATTGTGCCCATGTGGCTCTTCCGAACCAATTATACATGCATCGCTTAGGCGATTGTCGTAAGGTCGCAGTGCTTTTACGAATCGATGAAAATACTTAGTCTCTCTTAAGATGGTATGCGTTGTGTGCTGCTAGCTAAGCACACTTCCTTCATAGGCGTATACACGCGTTCTAATATAGGTATTTTATTAATATGCATGAGAAGGCAATCAACACATAGATAAAATACTCCAATATCGTAACATATCATGCCATCATTAATCTGAATAAATGAATGAATTCTTCAAATATCATTCAACCATCACGAAAATAACAATTCTTAAGTACCATCCATGCAAATTCTAACATATTCTTCCACACAAAATAAATGACAATTAAAGTCGAAATGCATTGATGCACTAGACTTCTTCGCTATTTTCTCGGGGTTGACATTCTCTTCAAGAGAAATCATGGCGTTAACTACTTCTAGGTCGAGAGGATTACTGCTGTCGTGATGGTTTCAACTTCCATCGGTCTGGTGACTACTGAAATTCTCCCCTCACCGATGAAGAGTGGGCTTCATCCCGCCCTTGACCATCCCGCTTTGGCTTCTCGACCTTATTCTCTCGTGGAGCATCCGATTCGCCTTTCGGGTGCGCCTTACCCTTCCTTGCCCTCTCTCATTAAGAGCTTTCGCACCTTGTAGCTCCGGCGTTGGCTTCACGGCACGTGAGCTCTCAGTGGCCGAGTGACGTAGTTCTTACGGAGAACTTTGTCTCGAGCCTCCGCAACTTGCATCATATCACCAATTCGCGTATTCCTCATAGCCATCTTGACGATAGTTGCGTGCGGATTGTGCTATATTGGGGTGGAAGGTTTTTCTCAATTTTTCAGATTGGGGTACAAATCTCTGCAAAGCGTAATTGTATTCCCGACCGCCTTAAAGTCAGCAAAACCTCGATCGATCCACTCTCTCGCTTGAGGAAGAATGGTGTACTTTAGCCTCTCAAACCGCTCGAGTGCGGTCCAGTGTTAGCGCTCTTCTCCGTCATATACTCATTCTTGGGAGTGAGGCAGGTGGTGCTTGAGAAAATGAAGTGCGATCATTCTCCTCAGTTTGGGTTTAGCGTCATTCATCGCCAATCCCAATAGCAGTGTGAGTTTCGGCTCCAAGCACAATCTCGACATCGGATGCCTACGTCGATAGTTTTGGCCATCTTTGGGCAACTCCTCGAACTTCGATTCGTTATGCTAGTCATCTAAATGTGTATAAGTCTCATTTGGTAGACATGCACGAATAATTCATCAGAGGTAAATAAATAGTACAAAAAATTCTCGTAATGTTCCAAAGATTTTCTATGCATTTTCTATAATTTTATCACTAATTTCAGTGATTAAAAGCAATTTAAACAATTACAATTAACCAAAACAAGAATAAATACAGAAAATACATAAAACAAGAATGGCATAAATAAATAAGCTTCAAATGCTGAAAATAATACAAAATTCGATTCAGGACCCTTTATGCTAAAATATGAAATTTCAAAGAAATTGTACTTTTCGGGGTTTATGCAAAATTTCATTCAGAGAAAAATTCACGCAATTTTCTCGATTTACTGAGGGTTTTCTCGCAATTCTGACCCGCTCAGAATTTGAGGGCTTATACGTAATTTTGAACTACGAAGCCTTTTATGCAAAATTTGGGACTCAAATTAAATGATTAAGGGCCAATCGGTAATATTCAGACTTGGGTCCTTTTTGTAAAATCAGCGCCCCCCGACCGCCTCCTTTTTTTTTTTTTTTAGCCCTCCTCGCCCGATTCTCCTCGGCCCATGTGGCCTCGCCCTCCCCATCCCGGTCGGCGGATCCCGCCCGCTCCCACTTGGCCTCATATGGCCCACCACGCGCGTGAAAGAGGGGAGGGGTAGGGTTTACCCTACCTGCTCACACCTAGCGGCGGCGGCGGGAGGAGGCGGGACAGCTGCATGGCGCGTGCGGCGCCGATGGCGCAGCGGGCGCGGCCAGGCGGCGGAAGGATTCAGGCTGGGCTGGGCCATGCGCGCGATTCATCTGCCCGCGCGGCAGTCGGCGGCGGAGGCGGCGGCGGCGGCAGGTGGGCGCTGACGGGCGCGGCGGGCGCGCGGTTCGGCGTCAAGGCAGCGGCGGCGGCGCGGCGACGGCAGCGCGCGGCGCGGCGAGGCGGCGACGGCCGGAGCGCGGCGCGGCGCGGCTTCTGGCCCGCGAGCCGACCGGGAGGCCGTGACGGCGGCGGCGCGCCGGGGTGTGGCGCGGCGCGGAGGCGGTGGCGACGCCGTTGGCGAGCAGCCGCGGTGGCGCGGAAGACGAAGCGGCGGCGAGCACGCCGGCGCGAAGGCAAGGAAACGGCCGGCGCGCGGGCGCGCGAAGGCAGAAGACGGCCGCGCGCCGGGGCGTGGCGGCCGACTTAGGGCATGAGGCGGTGGGCCTCGGGTGCCGTTGTGCAGGCATGGCTTCCTCGGCCGTGCGAGCCCGTCGCGGGCGGATCCGGCGAGGCGCGGCCGGCCGTCGCGGTCCGGCGGCCCGGCGTCTGCGCCGCTCCTTTTTTTCGTGTGATGCCTTGGTCATCTTTGGACCGAACGAAAGAGATGCAATTTTCACTTCCCCTTTCATGCAATGTCTATGCAGAAATAAACGAAGAACACAATTCATACTTTCCGCATGGTGATCATGCAGATCAAATCAATAAATAAAATTCATGCGGTATTTTTCGATTTCCAATCTAGATGCAATCAACATCTACCCCATTTTCGTAATCTACCGATCGACATTGTGCCGCGATTTCAGATCTCGCCGCAGTAGATTTAGGGCGGATTTGCATCGTTCTACAATTGCAATCAACATCTACCTGTTTCACAATCACCGATCGGCATTGTTTGCGCGATCGCAAGTCTGCCGCGTAGATTAGGCGGATTTGCACCGTAGAAATTCAATCTAGAACGCTAAAAGAAAATCTGATTCAAAAGCGATCTAGAAAATTCAATCGGCTTCGATGATTACCTCGTTCACCGAGCGAAGTCGTGCCGATAACGTGTTGAGGAACCGACGCCGAGACCGATCCGGCGATTCTCTCGCTTAGAACAAGAACGAATCAATCACGAATAATAGATTGAACACGAGAGGTAGAGAGAACTCCGGTCTTTCTTTATTGCTTTAGATTGCATCGGGTACATAATGAGGCTATTTATAGTCTACGGTGGGGTCTAATTAGATCGGGACTCGGATAGAGTCCAGGTTTCCTAACAGTTGCTTCCAACTCACGTGATGCTTGCCAGCATGAGACGTGTCCATGTAGTATGTATGTGTGTGATTCAAAATACGACAAGGCAAGGTGTGATGTGTTATTAAGAGGAGAGAGAGAGAGAGAGGGCGACAATAAAGATTCAACATTTGATTCGGGCGGCTCACGAACACGAACCGGGCGGGAAGACGAATCCGTTTCTTAATTTCGTTTTTTATTTTTTTTATTCTTTTGTGTTGTCCCAAAGATATAGAGGTGTTTTTTATTTTCCTTATCTTCTGATATAAAAAAACTAGCCGTCACTGTAATTATTACAGTTACAGCTAAAAGGACTATATAGCACAAACCAAAAATGCTAGCTTTTTTAAGAGCAAATTTAAGAAAAGCTTTTGGAAGCTGGTGGGATCCCACCTTTAAGACTATTTTAAAATAAACATTCTAAAAAGAGTTACACGTGTCTTATGGCTTGGAGGTATATATATACAATAAGTGTTTTAGATTATACCCTACTAAAGCACTCAAATATTTAATACTTGCATAAATATATGGGGTCACCCCTATGACACCTCATTAAAGACCACACTTGATTGTTCAAGAACAATTTGTAAGAGTATAATGTCTAGAGGTCATCAACTTTTATGATTAGGGATCCAAACACCCCATTGTGTTGATGTAAACCAGCTTTTAAAAACTAGAAGTAATAGTGGTTATAAGATCTTGCTCTAAACCGATTGAGGAGGGCAACCTAAATTTTTGCGCGCGCGGGGGCGGGCGGGCGAGGGCAGGGCAACGCTAAGGAATAGGATGGGGGCGCAATGAATGAAGCCCCGGGCCCCGGCCTTCACCTCAACCTCGTGAGCGAGCAGCGCGGTGGCTATAGCTGCTGTGCTGGTGGACGGGCGGGCGGGCCTCTGCGTCTGCGGCCGGGCAGGCAGCCCTGCCTGCCAAAGCGCCTGTACTCGCCGTACTTTGCTATTGCCTATTGCTCTGCTTTGCTTTGCTTTGCTTGGCTCGCTTGCATTGCATGTCCTCCGGGGAGGGACACCGAGCTCGTGTCGTGTGAGCCGTGCTTTGTATGTGACTCCCATCTACCAGCAGTCCCAACCCAACCGGTGTCCGCGGCTTATAGGGTGTGATCAAAATGGCAGTCCCAACCATAATTAAATTTAAAAATTTAAAAATAGAAAAACATATTAGCCCCGTAAAGTGTAAACAAATGTAAAAACTCCGCGGCATTTTTCACAACCATAATTCGTTGCTCCCTTCATCTGGCTGTGGATTTATTGTTCTGACTGACCATGTTGTTAGCGTCAGAGATTGGAGTATTTTTCTTTTGCGGAGAATGCTGCAAGTGGGGAATAGGGAGAGGGGAAGAACACCAGGGCGCAAAGTGCTAGTCGAGGGAAAGCTGGTTCGGTCGCACCAGATCAGCACATTGGGGCAGGAGTCGTATTTCCTCAAATCCCCGAGGTTGACTAGCAACTAAGGGCAAGACAGTCCTTGCCATGGCATAAAAAAAAAAGTGGAAAATGCATTAATTCAGAAGAAATAGGAGATAATGGTATATCGCAAATCTAAACATCTTTAAAGTGATATGTAGTGGAAGTCAATCTTTAAAGTGGCATTTTAATCCATGCAGATTTTTAGAGTGGTATTTCCTGAATTTTCTCATTATGTATTATGTGTAGTTTATTTTCACGTGAAGAACTTTACATTGAAGCCTGTAAAAAAACCTAGATGTATAGTACTTTAATTACCTCAGGTCTATTTCAAAGCAAGCAACCAGCCATATTGTATAAAGTTCTGTCATCTGTTTGGGAAAGCGTTCACTTGCAAAGTTACTAAGGGTTACTTATTGGGTGTACTTACATGGGAATTAAATGTGTATGTACCACCTTGTAGCTATGGATCTGTTAGTCCTCAAGTAATTGCTCCAATTATTTTTCTTAAGGTTGAAACAAGTAGTACTACATCATGTCACACCAATAGTTTGCCAAAAACCAGTAGAACATAGGAGTATTTCAAAGAGTAGGCGTAGAGCCAATCAGTTGGATCGTATCTAAGGGTGCAGAAGTGTAGAGCAACTCATCACTAGCCGTCACAGCCAGCACTCGCTGGTCATAAGCCTATGCTCAAAAACTCAAAAAAGAAAAACAATAGCTACAGGAATGAAAGGACTACAGAAAAAAGAAAAACAAGGTGGGTCCAGCTACAGGAATGAAGAGGACAATAGATGTAAAGAAAATTGTATTTTCCTGCTTTTAGCTTGAGGACCAAACTTATGACCCTAGATCTCCTATAATGTATAAAGTCGATTTTAAGGTGGTTTATGACCCTCTATTTTTTATACACTATAGATGCCCTCAGTTGGATCGTATCTAAGGGTATAGAAGTGTAGAGCAACTCATCACTAGCCGTCACAGCCAGTACTCGCTGGGCTTATGCTCAAAAACTCAAAAAAGAAAAACAATAGCTACAGGAATGAAAGGACTCCTGCTTTTTAAGGACCACCCCTAGTCTCCCAAAGAGCCACACTTCCTGCCTCCCACAAAGCACACCCCCTTATCTCTCTCCCTCCCCTTCAACCACACTGTCCCCAGCAATGCTCACCACCCCCTCATCCACACCTCTCCCCTCTCCCCCCATCTGAAATGTTTGCTGAGTTCTCTGCTGCCATGGAGCTTGGAGAAGTGCTGGGCTTGCAAGGCCTCACAATGCCATCCCCCAAGGAGAGTGATCTGAGTCTCATGAAGAGATCCAATGTTACCCCGGTTGCCTCCTACCCCTCCCCCTTCCTTGATGAACAAAAGATGCTCAGATTCTCCAAGGCTGCTCACACATTGCCCTCAGGTTTGGATGGCTCTAGCACTTCATTTGCTCTTCCAGTTTTTTTCCCACTAGCACTACATTTGCTCTTCCGTTTTTTTTTTCCATCGGTAATGTCGTAGAAGAATAGACAATATTGCATGGTCTTTGATCTGTTCTCTGCAACTCATGATAGACGATATTCTCTGTTCCTATGTTCAAAATAAAAGGAAAAGTCAAAAGAAAACTCAAGTGCTGCATTTGTGGAACTTGATGAGCTCTCATGTATGCTACTGAACTAGTCATGGGGATATGCACATATAATATAAAAATAAAAAAAATAAAAACTAGAAAAAGATAAAAATAACAAACTAAAAACTAAAAGTAAAAAATCAAAAAAATCTGGATCACCCATCACAAAAAACTAGCAAAAAATCTGGATCACCCATCACAAAATGAACGGCGTGTGACTTAGCTCCTCTACGTCCCAGAGACTCTAACATTTCATTGCTTTTTAACTTTACACTTTTGTCTTGAATCAGTGCCTCCTCCCCTAACCATGCATATTTCAAGATAAGGTTGTTGCTTCTTTGAGCATTGCTCAGACTAAATACTTTCCTTGTTTTTTTTATCTAGGTATGGATTTTGGAAGACCAAATGAGCAGATGTTCTTGTTGTCTAGGACTAAGAGGCCTTTCACTCCCTCACAGTGGATGGAACTGGAGCACCAGGCTCTCATATACAAGTATCTCAATGCGAAGGCCCCTATACCTTCCAGCCTGCTTATTTCAATCAGCAAAAGCTTCAGATCATCATCAAATAGAAGTAAGCATCGAAACCAAAAATCTAGATGCATTTTCATAGATACTTAAAAAACTCACATTTTCATAAGCCGAGGTAGAAAAGAAAGCATTTTTACATGTATAACGGCACACCAAAACACCTGTTAGGATAGAAATGTGAGAAATTGACGTGTTGGCTTCTATGTAATATCTGAAACTATCAATCATGAAGTTTCCATATGTATTGTCAATGAAATTGTACAGATACTATCTTTAAGTTTTAAACGTTTCCATAAACTGAAATTTGTAGATCAGACTATATCAGTAAATGTAACACAAATATCTGCATACAAGCTGGCTCAACTATCTGTTCTCGTCTGTCACAAGTCAGCATACGTATATTTATATAGAGCGTAACCAAAATACTATCTACTCTAGGATTTATATGCAAGCATAACATGACATACTTCTCTATATAATGCAGTGAGTTGGAGGCCTCTCTATCAAGGCTTCACAAATGCAGATTCTGACCCAGAACCTGGAAGATGCCGTCGAACAGATGGCAAGAAATGGCGATGTTCAAAGGAGGCAATGGCCGACCATAAATATTGTGAGCGGCACATCAATAGAAACCGCCACCGTTCAAGAAAGCCTGTGGAAAACCAAACTAGAAAGACTGCAAAAGAGACACCCCCTGCTGGCTCATTGTCATCTCTTGTCTCACAGTGTAGCTTCAAGAAAGCAAAAGTTAATGAATTGAAGCCAGGCAGTGTCAACTATTGGACAGATAGTTTAAACAGGTTAATATACCCTGAAACTGAGTTTAATCTTCTCGTATGAAGCAGAACTATTTCACAGTGATAGATTGAATCACAGTATACCTTTTTGTCACTTGTGCATCACATATTAATGGGTCAAGATTTTCTGATGCATTTTCATGACAGAAGGCCATAACTGTAGAGGCTAATGAACAAAACCTAGTTGAAATAAAACAAAAATTATGATTGCTATATGATGAAGTATTGTGGAATTGGAATGCAATGTTGTATAGTATGGGACACAGAGAAAACAGAAAGATACTTTCAATTTTAGTAGAAAGTAATTGTAATTTCCATTTGAATACTTGTACACATCTGCAGGACAATGTTGAGCAAAGAGAAAGCAAACAAACCTGCAGAAGACAACAATGTTCCACTGCTAAATTCTACAAATCGACAACCCACGTTGTCCCTGCTCTCTCAACTGAAGCAACAGAATAAACCGGATAAGTTCAGTCCTACAGTAGATAGTGAATCGATCTCCTCAAATACAAGACTGAAGCCTTGGGAAAGCAGCAACCAGCAGAGCAATAAGAACAATTCTTGCACGCAGCCGCACGATCGTGAGTGCCTCCAATCGGTCCTTCAAAATTTCAGCCTGCCTAAGAATGAGAAGACCGAGTCTCAGAAAAACAAAGCTTCCAACCCCATACAAGTTTCATCAACCTTCTATTCCTCTCCAGATGGTCCACGCATTAGCTGCCTTACTTCTAACATGACACAAGTGCATGAGGATTGCATCTCAAGCTCTTGGGAGACGCCTCGAGGTGGGCCTCTAGGTGAGATCTTAACAAACTCCAAGAATACTGAGGACTTGACCAAGAAGTGTGAATCAAGATCATATGGTTGGTTACTGAATCTTGAGGACCATGAAATGTGAATCCTCAGTCAATGGAGAGCCAGACATGGCCAAACTCACCATAAAAGGGCTAGACAAGGAGGATGAAATAGCTTTGATGTTTGTCCCGTCCATGCTTGTTTTTCTCTCCTTTGTATTATCAAACTTCTGTTTTGTAATCTCCAGCTAGCTGCAATTTTCAGTTCTTATGAATTTGGCTGTACCCTAAAAAATTTTCTAGTTTGCCTCGTATCAGATCTTCTTAGCTAGATCTTTAATGGGTTGTGTTAAGCAGAAGAAAACATAAGCACTCATTTCAGCATGCAACAAATTGTCAAAACAAATGCTCTAATTTTCATGCAATAGTTCTAAGGAATTATTCATGCAACAGTTCTAAGAAATTATTCCCAACAAGTACCAACTAAAATTGTTGATTTGAGCTCTTAATATCCATGGGTCAGTCAAGCCACTGTCAGAAGGGAAGTCAATTTTATGATTACTGCACCAAAATGTAGCAGCATCAACGAGAAATGCAAGATCATAAATAGCAACGCTTTCACATTTTTTCCATAGGTGGTGATCGGTTGGGCTGAAAAGCTCGTGGCTTATGGCTGAAAACACTGTAGCTGGTTGAAAAAAGCACTGGAGCTGACAGAGGCTTATTTACCATAATTAAATTTAAAAAATATAAAAATATAAAAAATATGTTAGCCCATTACATATAATACAAACGAATACGGGAAAAAAAACCGGCAAAAAAGCTCAACAAAAAACCAAAAGTTCAGAAAAAGACGAAATTTATGAATAATTCAAAATAAGCCAGAAGCTCAAGCCGAATTGATCAGGGCCCTAGTCATGAGAACAAGTAGATGAAGATCAATCCAAATAGTCATGACAAACATTAAGGCCATTTGACCTTCAAAGGACGTACTATGGGCTTAAAGGGCCCAGTAATGCGAGCAGTAGGAATTTCATAAGTCACAAACTATTTACCACAATCATACAGTCAATCTCAGAAAACTTCTTTCAGATCATATATTCCAAAACTTATCTTGCAGGATTCGAAACATTAATATGTTCAGGACAGTTTGTCCAAACAAAATGAAATCCATCTCTGGTATGGTCCTTTAATTCATATATATATAAAAGAGAGAGAAATACTAATCAATGAGACATTGTCTCACTCAAAGTATGCAAAGAACAGTATGCTGGCTAACTAAGCAGGAGCATACAGCCTCTCTTGAATGCATGTTTCGTCGGATGGCAGATGACTACCGTTTTTGTGAATTTCGATGGTTTCCTGTTATGAAGCATATTCCTAACAATGATTTGCACAATGCCCATACTGAGCATCATTCAAAACAGCAATGATGATCTCACTCACAGGTGGGAATGAAATGAGAATATGACAATGTGACAAGACCCAGCTGCTCTAGTTTGCAAACCCCCCCTAAAACCACATCTTTCAGACAAGCAACCAAAAAAACGTTGAAAGGCTTAGACTGCGAAATGATTGCTCCTAGCACATTCCGTAATCCAGGAACAAAAACCTGAGCAAAACAAAACTCAGCAGAGTACAACACAGAAACAAACAAAGATAAGACTTCTTCGCACAAAAGAGCACGCAGAGAGTAAGGCGCATCGGATCAGACACGCACAAAGCTCATCAAAAATTTTGTCCTTGAATAAATCAAGTCTTAGCATGGAGAAACGGAAGTATTTGTCATCACAGCCAGGCTAGAACAATAGGGGTAGCAAAAACAACACAGAAACATACAAAGACCATACCTGTCTCACAAATGAACACACAAAATTTAGGCTGCGTTGGCTCAGACACGCACAAAGCTCATCAAAATTTGGTCCTCGAATAAATCAAGTATCAGCATCGAGAAACGAAGTTTTTGTCATCACAGCCACGCATAAACTATTGAAGACGCCACCAAGAAACCCAGGTTTAACAGACGACGAACACAAAAGAAGCAAATTTGTAGATGTCCAAGGCAGGCCTAAGTGCCTAACCCAAAAGGCAACCATTTTCACGAAACAAAGCTATTTGTACCTTGAATCAATATGGGAGTGATTGAGATTACAAGAAAAGCCAATAGCCATATAAGAGTATGTACAATGCAAGATGCTTATATATGAGTGCTTAAAGAGAGAGAATATAGCCACATCATCAAGTATCCATGCAAAAGTTATTTCCTCCAATACAAACATCTCTTCCATAGGTGCTTAGATGCTATATTATCTATTAATAGATATAGTTATACACATAAGCACCTACTAAGCACCGGTGCTTATTTAAGCATCGATGCTTCAAAATAAGCATCTTATCTATCCTATGTGGCAAGAAAAATTATTTTTTTATTACTAAGCAATCTCTTTAAGCGTCTGCATTGGACATGCTCTAATGCAGAAGCAATGGCTTGTCGAAATTACGAAACTCCCATGAACAATCGTTGGAGATCTTCAATAATAAACCGCAAGAAATATCGGAGCATATAAAAAAAATATGCCAATTCCTCTACCACACAGCAATCACCAAGAAGGCAAGAACAAAAATCTGAGACAAAAATCAACATAGAAAAGTAAAAGAGACCAAACTTAAACAATTGCACACACAAAGAAGGTACTGAAACATCCCCAATTTTCAAAAATTTGAGATTGAGTTGAATTTTCAAAAGCTTTTGCAAATTATTGAACTTGAGCCTAATCCACACTAATCTTCAAGCCAGGTTGTGCACTAATCTTACAGCAACCTCCTCCCTCCATCCATTTTCGCACGGCTACTGTGCCAACCCGAAAAATATCCACCACCGCCACCTTGATTCGCCACCGAGCCTCCTTCCCGCACCTTCTCCTCCCGCCAGCGCTGCCACCTTGCTCTCCAGGCCCTTCCCCACCAGCTAAGGCCCCAGCTGTCCCCTTCGACCCTTCCCGCTTCCGTGAGTCACAGCCGCCATGGCCCATCTCAGCGCCGAGCCACCCTCAAGTCCCTACAAAGCCACCAATCTCTTCTGGACCTTCTAAACATCTCCACGAAGCTCCTCCATCGCCCCAATTGTGCCAATTGCTGCCGTAGCGCCGTCGGTGCCGAAAATCCCCCATGGTACCCTAATTCGCAATTTTTGTGCTCCAGCCAATTAGAAGTCAATTCCTCTCACCAGGAGCATCTTAGCAACCCTAGAAACCCCTCCCAAGTCTTGCCCTAAGCTCCCAAGCACAGAGCCGCCTTGGCACCGAGCTCCGCCGTGCGACCATGGCACCCCACCGTGGCCAGCTCCACACAGGCTTTCCCAGCCTGAACCACCGCTCCCATGACCTTGCCCTAGCTCCCTAGATGCTTAACCACCTGCTCAACGGCCTAATTAACCTCCCGGTTACCCTAGGGACACCAAAAACCGAACCAGGTTCCCGAGCTCGCCGCCGGCGATCGCCGGAGAAATAGCTGGTGCCGACCCCAAAAATGGGTTCCCGGCATCTCCCTGAGTCCACCCATGTCCTCGGTTGGCGTCGCAAAGCCCTGTAACACTGGCAATCGCCGTCACAAACCTCCCCTGTTCGGCTGCTACAGTGCACGCGCGGAGGTAGAAGATGAACAGTACCCGCCCAGCACTGTATCATCCGCCCGCGATGAACAGTGTTTCGCCCGGTTTGAACAGTAATTATCCGCAATGAACAGTAACCAGACCCATTAAACCATTTTTAAGCCCAAAAATGCAAAAATATATCCGTTTCGACCGTTTCAAAGCCGCCAATCCATTTCTTAGCTCCAAATATCCATATCAAGCCTCCAAAAATCCCAAACCTATTTTATTTGAATTTTAATTGAATTTATTTTGTTATTTACATTTCTTTATTCCTAGGTCATTTTTCGTCGAGCGTGGAATTAAATTGATTTTATTTACTTTGCGCTAGCACGTGACGTCGAGGAGCAGCTGATTCAAGGAGACGAAGCCTCGGATCAAGATTAACGCCCAGAAATTGAAGAATACGAAATTGTCGAAATCATAAGTCCGCAAGGCAAGTCACATGTTTTTGATCATATTGAATCCCATTAAATTACATTATTTATTTAAGGTATTTTCATTATTGATAGTTGCGAACTGATAATTGATTAAAACAAAGATTTAGAATGGCATGCTATCTAGCTAATCCTACCACTGATAAATAACCCTGTTTACCTTGATGGCCATATTCACCTTGACAACCTTAGTAAGAATTAACATATGATATAAATGTATACAAGATCATTTCATTCAGTATGATACACTACTAAGTGACTTTGGCCGTTGGCCGGTAGAATTGAAAAACCCGGAGAGGGTAGGGTGGTATGGGACACCGTACCCTAGGACGGTGATGCTGGTATGTACTTCTAAGGTGTTGGCTGTGGGTAAAGATGAGCAACTCTGCAGAGTGAGATAAATGGTATTCGAATACGCCGTGCTTCCGGTTAAAGAAGCTGTGTTAATTGGGTGATTCCAACAATGAGGCATAAGTAGGGTTTGAAATGATTTAATGTGATAAGTGATGAACTGATCCCGTTAATTAAAACTCCCTGATCTTAAGGAGAAAATGTTTTACTTTTAATTGTTTGCAAATAAAACTGCATCCACCTCATAATAAAACCACTATACACCCTCCACCCGAGAACCCTGGCAATTAGTTATATAGCATTTTCACATGTGATTTGCTGAGTACGGGGTTGGAGTACTCAGGCTTGCTAAAATTTTAAACAGAGAAAGCTTGTCAAGAGGAGGAAGAAGTCTCCGAAGACGACGTCGAGCTCTACGATGTAGACGACGCCGAGTGTTAGGGCTTACTCTACACTCAGGCCTGCCTGTGGAAGTTCTTTTGGTAATGTATCTTTGGGTTGTGCGCTCCTTTATGTAAACGTTGGCTGTTAATCCTTACTTTTGTAATAAAGTCTGATTTTTATGCTTAAGCATGCTTTGACAATGGTGCATATTCTGCTACAGTTTTCGCAGCTGAACAATCTTGGACAGCTGCGAGGATAACCGTACGCCCCAGAAATGGGGGTGTTACAGGTACATCGGCTCAGACACGCACAAATAAAGTCATCAGCACTGGGTCCTTACTAAGGCTCCGTATCAAGAAGTCATGTTTTCTGTCATCACAGCCACGCAAGAACAATTGTAGCAGTCCTAAAAAAAGGACAATCATAGAAGCAGTCCTAAAAATAAAGTAAAATTGTATAAGCAGTCCTAAAAAAACCATAGAAGCCACAAGCAAAAACCCAAATTAAGATTGAAAATAAAAGAGAGAGAAAAATGCAAGAGCAATAAAGTTATCAATGTGCGAGGGAGCGTAACAAAAAGCCCATCTTTTTCTTGGGCTGAGGCTATTATTAGAGCCTCGAATTAATCTGGGAGTACTTGGAACAAGAAAGCCATGGCCATCGAATCTGGAGGCCGCAGCTCGTCGAAATGACCAAACTCCCGCGAACAATTCGGTGGAACCATCAAGATGTCGCGAAGGATGTGGAGAAAGAACAGGAAAATGCCGAATGGATTAGACGTCGGACTGCGCAAGAGAAAACTTCGCTAGATCTATTCGGTGGGTATAATAATTGGGGGAAAAGCAATGACCACCAATTTGTTCGAATCGATAAGGCTCCAATGAACAGGTCGGCAAAAATCGCAGGGGATTAGGAGAAATTCACAGGGAATATGTGTATTTTGGGGTCGAATCAAGCAGCAAATCTGGGAGATCTGTACGATTGCAACGGACACTAGGGGCCAGTTCGCAGCACCACTAGCATTTGGGAAATTGATGAATTGATAGTTTACCTTATCTTTTATTGAAATGATAAATGATGTTTCACTGATATGCGAGTCCTGATCTTGCATATCAGTAAGACATTATGAAGAACTTATATGTCAGTAAAATATTATAAGACATTTTATTAAGTGACAAAGAAAAATAGGACAAATCATTATATCTCTCTTTGGAAAACCCTAACCTGTTGTGCTTCCTTAATCGTTGTGGTTTGGACTTTGGGCTGTTTAAAGATTCCGGCCAATATGCCCAAGAGCTTAGTGTATTCCTGTTCTTTTCCCTTTTAAATTCGTAATTTCCATGTTATAGCCATCAGTACAAATTGCAGCGTTAGATTTTATCTATATCACTACGAATTTAATTTGAATACAATTTTTCCTGTTTGGCAGAATTTCTATAGTTGTCCTAAAATTGTCCCAAGTCGGGTGTTTTTTTTTTTGGCAAAAACAGCCCCGTGATAGGCTAAATCAGCAGCAATGGAGGTATGCATGTACCACTGTACCAGGCATCAAATTTTCCATTGGAGTAGTTGGATAACAGTGGAGAGGTGAGAAGAGGACGAAGGTGCAGCAGCAAACTTGCAGGTTTTAGAACAGCCAAGAATAAAAGACCGCAGCTCAGTTCTTTGGGCTGTTTTTGTTGTGACTTTTGTTTTCTGTTTTTTATTGAAATAGTACTGTAACGACTATTATGTGTTTCTAAGTATTTAATTAAAGAAAAAAGAAAAACATCTATTATATTTCTACAAATAATGTAAAAGAAAAAATATGTTAAAAAGACAATGCGTTCTACGGAATACGAAAAAATAACCAGCAAAAAATTCAAAAAACTGAAAAGACAGAAAAGATGAAATTTAAGAATAATAAAAAATAAGTCAGAAACTTAAATCGAAATGAGTGGGGCAAAGCTGTGACAGATCGGTTGGGCTAGCCGCTGGTAGGTGGGCATGTGTGTTCGTTTGAAGTTTCGAACAGATTCCAACATAGCCAAAATTGCACCATTTGATCGCAAGTTTCTTCAGATATTGAAGAGTCAACATCAGGAGCGTATCGAACTGAGCATTGGACTCGATCGACCGAGGAGGCAAAGAACATGGTGAGCAACTAAAGCCCCTTCGATTTCTGACTAATTCCAGCCATGTCAGGTTATGGATACCCAATAACAAATCTGACTTGTACTACTGCTTGTGGTAGTAGTCGTAGTATTGTTGTATTAAGGTTGCCAAACAGAGTCACTTTCAGCAAAACCTGCTTGCGCAGCGCAATCTTGAAACCTGGCCTACATCTGAGTTCGACTTTCACAATAGATATTTAAATTGTTTAATTAAACCCTACCATGCTCCTAAAATAGATTAAAAAAATTCACCAATGAGTCCATGAGCAAATTGGCATCGTCACTGTTCGCTTTGTTCAAAGCCGGATAGGATTCTGAATTTCACATGCGTGCGTATCGCAATTAAATAGGCGTTGCTGCTGCTTTCGATGGTCAGCCTGTGGCACTCGAACACTTGAAAACCATCTTGTCTCCACCCTCCCACCTGCCAAATTTCTACATGTACGCATGGAAAGTCATGCTTTGCGTTTTGACTCTTGCGTTGTAACCTAGCGTCAAGGTCATGATAACATTTTCACGATGAGACCCTGCATAACATTTCATGATGAGACCCTGCATAACATTTCATGATGAGACCCTGCATTCTATTATATATTTTCCAGCAATGGTCGACCTGACCTGAAGCGCCGAGTTTTGATCATACGGTGTAATGCAGTAATGGAACAGATTTGGATGCTGTGCAGTGCATATGACAGAGATCAACACAGGTACCAAAGATGCGCCAAGCAGTGCAAAGCATTCCGGTACCCCGTTAGCTGCCGGACTGGATCGCGCGTTTCTGTTGGAGCTCCCATGCCGGAAAGAAGAAGTGACACAGAAAAGGGCGCGCGGTGAAGCCATGCATCCATCTTGAACGGCCGTTGCATCAGTGGATCGAACCCTGCCAAACCTGGCACCCTGCTGCTGCTGCTGCTGCTATAAAACTCCAAGAAACCCTTCTCGTTTCTCGCACGCGTAGTACAATACATCAGGCAGCGATCACCGATCGACCGATCGGTATATTGTAGTCAATAATCCTGACTTGGTCAGGTTTAGTGTTCAGTTGAACCGAGCTTTTTTCAGTTGGCGTTGTATTGTCGTATTTCCGTCAGTCAAGTCTTCAGCGCAGAGTGCGCAGAGATGGGTTTAGTGGTGTCCGACAAAATAGGATCGGACGCAGGAGTTTTGTTATTCTGTTGAGTCTTTTGTAAGGGTGTTAATTTTTTGTATTCCCATCGCATTCAGTCAGTAAGATTGAGAAAATTGCCCCATCTGTGCGCTCCTCTCTTGCTGTTTTTCATAGCCACTGATATTCTGTTGTTCTTCAGAAAAACCACCAAAACTGCAGATTGCTCAGCGTGTTGATTCCTGGGAGAATACCAACAAGTGGTATCAGAGCCACACACGCCCGAACGTCTGCAGATCAACTCCATGGCGCTCTCCACGCAGGTGGCGAACCGGGAAGGCGGCAGCGTGCCGCTCCAATGCCCAGTGCTGACGGGGGTGAATTACACCGCCTGGGCAATCCGGATGGAAGCACACATGGACGCCCAGGGCATCTGGGAGGCAGTGGAGCCGCCGGCCGGCACGGCGGCAGATCCGAAGAAGGACAAGATGGCAAGGGCTTTCATTTTCCAGGCGTTACCCGAAGATGTGTTGCTGCAGGTTGCGAAGAAGAAATCTGCGAAGGAGATCTGGGACGCACTGAAGACAAGGTATCTCGGCGCTGACAGGGTGCAGAAGGCACGGGTCCAGACGCTGGAGAACGAATTCAAGACCCTGCAGATGAAAGAGGGGGAGACGGTGGATGATTTCGCCGGGAAGCTCAGCGCAATGGCCAGTAAGTTCAGTTCATTGGGAGAACCTCTGAAAGAATCTGCCCTAGTGAAGAAAATTCTCGATTCTGTGCCAGATAAGTTTCTTCATTTAGTAGCTTCAATAGAGCAGTGTTCAGATTTAGAAACCATGTTGTTTGAAGAAGCAATTGGAAGACTGAAGGCTTATGAAGAGCGCCTTCGTCTCCGGGCGAGTGCAGAGGGTCATCTCCTGCTGACTCAGGCTGAATGGGAGGCTAGGCAAAAGGGGAGATCAGGAGATTCCTCATATGGCAACAGAGGCCGGGGAAACGGAAAACAAGAATGGCGAGGTCGTGGAAGAGGAAGAAGCCAAGGACGTGGTCGAGGCAGATCCGACAATGGTGGTTCCAAAAGGGAAGGAACAGGAAATACCTCTGCAAAGAAAGACAAAAGCCATATAAAATGTTTTTCATGTGAGAACTATGGTCACTATGCCTCTGAATGTCGGAGTGGGAAAAGAAAGGAAGAGGAGGTAAACCTGACTTGTGCTCAGGAGGATCAGCCAGCCCTTCTTTTGTCGGTTTGTACTCAGCAGAAGGATGAAACCGTTATGTTGAATGAAGGGGAGATATTACCTGAAAGATATGCAGAAAAGGTGCAGATAGAGGAAGATATTTGGTTTCTGGATAATGGGGCCACAAACCATATGACAGGAAATAAATCACATTTTGCCGAACTGGATGAAAGTGTTGTCGGGAGAGTTCGGTTTGGAGATGGCTCATCAGTGCCAATCAAGGGCAGAGGAGTAGTCCTGTTAGAGTGCAAAAGTGGTGAGCAGAAGTTGATCACAAATGTGTATTTCATTCCAAGTCTGCATGCAAATATTCTGAGCCTGGGACAGATGACAGAAGATGGCTGCAAAATTGTCATGTCTGGTGACCAGTTGTGGGTATATGACAGAATGAGTAGATTACTCATGAAGGTTCAGAGATCAGCAAATAGACTGTATAAGAAAAGTCTACACACAGTGGCTCCCATATGTTTGGCAACTGTGTTGGATGATGAAGGCTGGCTTTGGCATACAAGATTAGGGCACCTTAATTTTCAAGCCATGAAGCAAATGGTGTCACAGGACTTGGTCCGAGGAGTGCCCAAAATAGAGCATCCAACCCAGGTGTGTGAAGGTTGCCTTGTTTCCAAGCAATGCAGATTGCCATTCCCTGTGCAAGTTGAATATAGAGCTAGCAGTCCACTGGAATTGATCCATGCAGATCTGTGTGGACCTATAACCCCACAAACCATTGGAGGAAATAGGTATTTCTTCTTGCTGGTGGATGATTACAGCAGATTTATGTGGGTTTATATTCTTAAGAGCAAAGATGAGGCTTTCAGAGCATTCCAAAGATTCCAGGCACAAGCTGAAGGTGAATTGACTCAAAGGGTGAGGTGTCTGAGAACTGATAGAGGAGGAGAGTTTGTGTCTCAAAACTTCATGGAGTATTGTGAGTTGAAAGGAATCCAGAGACACCTCACTGCCCCTTACACTCCACAACAAAATGGAGTTGTGGAACGTCGCAACAGGACAGTGCTAGCAACTACAAGAAGTCTGCTTAAGTCAATGGCAGTACCCGGGAGGTTGTGGGGAGAAGCCGTGCGACACTCAGTATATATACTCAACAGAGTGCCTACAAAAGCAGTGAAGCATGCTACACCCTATGAAGTTCTGAAAGGAAGGAAGCCAGCACTTGGACATATCAGAATTTTCGGGTGCACTGCTTATGCAAAAGTGCCGACAGGTCAGTTGAGCAAGCTGTCGGACAGGAGCAGAAAATTTGTATATCTAGGAGCTGAACCTGGAAGCAAAGCACACAGGTTATTTGATCCACAAACTAGCAAACTACATGTCAGCAGAGATGTAGTTTTTGATGAGAAGAAGAGGTGGAACTGGGAAGAAATGCAGACAGCAGTCAATGCTGAGACAGCTGACTGGAGTGAGATCACTGTAGCAGAACCGGCAACCGAAGAAGTTCAGGCTGTGGCTACGGATGATCAAGTTCAGAATCCTCCAGGTGGTGGTATAAATGAAGGCGATCATGTGGGAGAAAATGCAGAAGGCGCAGAGGCAATGCATCAGGATGAGCCAGATCAGTTAGATCTGTTACCAATGACCCCGCAGATGAACTTGTCATCTGACAGTCAGTCGCCAACCATGAATGTATCACCAAGCAGTGCAGAGCCCAATTCCTCAGCATATGATGCAACTCCTGTTAGGGGCTTCAGATCATTGGCCGACATTTATGAAGCAACACAAGTACAAGACCTAGAGCCCGAGCAGCTGCTGCAGATTGTGCCCGAGCAGTTACTGCATATTGCTGATGAACCTACAAACTTCAGTGAAGCAGTAGGGAGAAAAGAATGGGAGGAAGCAATGCAGAGTGAATTGGAGTCAATAGAAAAGAACAAGACCTGGTTTTTGACAGAGTTGCCGGCTGGACATAAATCCATTGGTCTTAAATGGGTATTCAAGCAAAAGGTGGATGCAGCAGGAGCAGTTGTGAAGCACAAAGCTAGGCTGGTCGCTAGAGGATTTGTGCAGCAAAAAGGAATTGATTATGACGAGGTTTTTGCTCCAGTTGCCAGGATGGAAACTGTGAGAACCTTGCTTGCACTGTCAGCCCGAGAAGGATGGAAGGTTCATCACCTTGACGTTAAAACTGCCTTCCTCAACGGAGAGTTAACCGAAGACGTCTATGTGACTCAGCCAGAAGGGCATGTTATAGCAGGCAAGGAACATATGGTCTACAAGCTTTCAAAAGCATTATATGGCTTGAAGCAGGCGCCGAGGGCTTGGAACATTCGGCTTGACAAATCTCTGAAAAGCTTCGGTTTTCAAAGGTGTCCTCAGGAGCAAGCAGTATATAAGCGACATATAGGAGGTAATCCCCTCATAGTAGGAGTATATGTCGATGATTTGCTGGTCACAGGAGCACGTGAAGAGGACATACTGTGGTTCAAGAAGCAAATGGAGATGGAATTTGAAATGAGTGACCTTGGAGTCCTATCATACTATCTCGGTATCCAAGTACTGCAGGATGGCAACGGCATTGCTCTGAAGCAGGAAGGATATGCCAAGAAGTTGCTGCAGAAGGCCGGAATGTGGGAGTGTAATCCCACAAAATATCCTATGGAGCCAAAGCTGAAACTGTCAAGAGATGAGGAAGGGGTCCCAGTAGATGCAACTGAGTACAGGAGCTTAATTGGGAGCCTTCGGTACTTAACTCACACAAGACCAGACATAAGCTTTGCAGTGGGTATAGTCAGCAGGTACATGGAATCACCGAGGCAATGTCATCTTCAGGCTGTGAAGCAAATACTTAGGTATGTCAAAGGGACAATCAGTTTTGGCATTGCATACTGCAGAGGAGGAGAAGCAGATGTTGTAGGTTACAGTGACAGTGACCTTGCGGGTGATCCGGATGAGAGGAAGAGCACTACAGGCTTGGTTTTTTACTTTGGAGGTGGTCCAGTGGCTTGGAGTTCACAGAAGCAAAAAACCGTAGCTCTATCCTCCTGTGAATCTGAGTTTATGGCTGCTACGGCTGCTGCCTGTCAAGCAGTCTGGCTGAGGAACTTGGTTAGTGAACTGACTGGACAAAAGCCAAAGAAGGTAGTGCTAAGAGTGGACAATAGATCTGCAATAGCACTAATGAAGAACCCTGTCTTTCATGGAAGGAGTAAACACATAGATACCCGGTTTCATTTCATACGGGAATGTGTTGAAGAAGGTCTGATTTCAGTTGAACACGTGAGCAGTGAAAGACAATGTGCTGATATTCTGACCAAAGCATTGCCGAGATTGAAGTTTGCTGAGATGAGAGAGCTGCTGGGAGTGAAGGAGTTCTCAGGTTAAAAGTCAGGATTAAGGGGGAGTGTGTAGTCAATAATCCTGACTTGGTCAGGTTTAGTGTTCAGTTGAACCGAGCTTTTTTCAGTTGGCGTTGTATTGTCGTATTTCCGTCAGTCAAGTCTTCAGCGCAGAGTGCGCAGAGATGGGTTTAGTGGTGTCCGACAAAATAGGATCGGACGCAGGAGTTTTGTTATTCTGTTGAGTCTTTTGTAAGGGTGTTAATTTTTTGTATTCCCATCGCATTCAGTCAGTAAGATTGAGAAAATTGCCCCATCTGTGCGCTCCTCTCTTGCTGTTTTTCATAGCCACTGATATTCTGTTGTTCTTCAGAAAAACCACCAAAACTGCAGATTGCTCAGCGTGTTGATTCCTGGGAGAATACCAACATATATCACCAAACCAAGAGCCGAACTCCTCGCCTCCCAACCCCATTCACAACTGCGAAGTCTGCGCATGCGTTTCGCATGCACGGCGCCACGCCGCACCGCTGCGACCTCCACTACCATTCTTCTTCTTCTTCTTCTTCTTCTTCTTCAGACCACGCCATCTCTTCGTCTTCCTCGTCTCCACAAGGACCTGAGTTGGCGTGATTCGATCAGTCCGTAGCTAGAGAGGCTTTACACATGAAGCCTGGAGCTGTGGCGACGACGTCCAGCACGGTGGCCTTCTCGTGGGAGCACGAGCCAGGGGTGTCCAAGCAGAGCCCGGTCGAAGCAAAAGAGCCGGAGGCCGGCGGCAGGACGCCGGCCAGCGCGAAGAAGGCATCGGCGCAGCCGCACCGGCTGCGCGTGCCGCCGCCGCCGGGAGGGCCAGGAGCGCCGGCCGTCTCTCCGCTCGCAAGGAGCCGGGAGCCGGGGCGGGCGGCCGGAGGACGACCCGTTTCTTGCGGCCTACCTGGCCTGCACCGCGAACGGCAGGAGGAGCGGGAGCGCGGCGGGGGAGCCCAAGGGTGCCCAGAAGCTGCTTTGGTGGGCTGGGCTTGGGCCTAAAATTGGGCTCCGGCGTGGGCTTGGGCTCTCTTGCAAGAGCTCCGGTGGTGTCGTGGAGAGCGTGGTTAGGCTGGCTAAAATCCCCGAATGAAGTGGATGGTCATCAAATTATCCCATTTGATTTCCGATGTTTTGCATAGATCATGTTTGTTAGTGGCTGAAGTACGAAAGATATCGACCTCTAAACTTCACTCATCTTATAGCCTAAAGGCCGAGAAAAGGTGCTAGCAACTTCTAAACTTAGTTGTGATAGTTTCCCTTGTCTTTTTTATTTCCTTCTTTCTTTATTTTTACAGACAGAAAGACCCTAGGTACGAGAAATGCATTAATATTGTATGAGTTATCCCCGACAATGTTTCTTTTTCCTACGAAGTTCGTGTAGTTCTATATGGTTTTGGCCTTTTGGGCCTATCCGGAGCTCTTTCTTTCTATTTGTCTTCTCTACATACCATTATTCTACTATTAAAATAAGACATGAGTATCAATTCATCTGTCTGCAACACCTCCTACAAAATACCGCTAAAAGAAAACTGTTGTAAAGTTTCTCTGGAAAAAGAAAAGAAACAATTAAAAAACAGCTTAAAAGCTTATCTATCTCTTCCTTTCCACACAATTATCTAAAATAACCGGAAAAACCCTTTGAAAAAAAAAAATGAAGGGTATGTTTCCTTCACAATAATATAAAGCTCTGGTAATTTTCTCCATGTCATCTCTCAATATCACTGAAATTGGTTTTTAACGTGCGGATCCGTCGCTGGTAGGGTCATTTGTCAGCTCACGTACCCATGCAAAAGATGGGTAATCAACTCTTCGTTTTTTTGTGCACGTGTTGTTTTTACGTGCATCTTGTAAAACTTTGGTTCGGTTGCAGGAGGACCATTGGCTCCATGGGTTTCCGTTGTTTTCAATTTTGGCGTGGTTTGGCGAGAACCAGCAACCTATCTCAGGCTAATTATGGACAAGCCTGCACTTACCCGTAAAGGCATCTGTAGTGTATATAACCCAAGGGGCTTTAAGGTGGGCTCTATCTAAACCTTAAGGCTGACTCTATAGTGTATATAACCCAAGGGGCCTTAAGACGGTCCCACTTGGTAGATAAAGAAAAACTGTATTTTAATGCTTGTGGCCAGGTCTTTAACTTGAGGACCAGCTTTAAGCCTTTTTTGCTTATAGCCTGCTTAAGGTCACCCCTGTAATGTATAAGGTTAACCTTAAGGTGGCTTAAAACCCTCTATTTTCATACACTACAGATACCCTAAGTCGTTCAGATTTTTTTAAAAGATTAATCGTTCACATTTCTGACACGAAGAGCAGCTTCACGGGTTGTGAACGGTGGCACTATCTAGGCATGTTCTTTTCGGCTGCTGGATTTTTTTTAATATTTTTTTGCTGCGACGCAGTAGTTGGTAAAATAGTAAGGACAACAAAATTGAAAAGAAAACAAGTGAATATGGTCCTTCCGGGATGGATCGCTGGGCTCTCATCTCCAGCCTTCCTTACTAGCAAAGCGGCCCACCTATCTCAACGTGTGAGAAAAATCAGGCCGGCCTACTAATGGTACCCAGCAGCAGCCCGTAAAGTCACTACAAAATTCCTATGGATCCCGTGTTGTGTACTAACTATAACAGCACAGGGTAGTGTACGATAATTCATGTGGCACAAGATAACAAAAAAATATTTCCAAGATAATCCAGAGACAAGTTGTCTGTATTCTATTTGTTTTGTTAAGGAGAGTTCATGAGGGCTTAAGGAGCGCATACAAACAAAAGCAAGCATATATTAACAGCTACTTCCGGTGAAGCCTTCTTCTTCTCTTCCCATTTTTTAAGGCAGAAGGAAAATGTACGTAGAAAAAAAGCATGAGCTAGACATGTGAAGATTAGGAGAAAAAGGGGCAAAAAAAGAAATAAAATTGGACCCACAATGGCCATCAGATATGCTGCAACCAGTAGACTAAACAAACAAGATGACTTCTTTTTGCTTACGACTTATAGCCTATGATTTTTTTTGAATGAACAAACATGACTACTTCATGTCGTTTTTTCAAAGTGGTTTATCGGCATTCGGTCTATTCGCACAAACGATTATACTAAAACTAAAAATCATCAACCGCAGCCAAAACAAACTCATCCTTGTTATGCACGTAACTGTAGCAGAGCAGCAGTACATAAGTAGTGAGCGCTGAGCAACAGTTTGTTTTTTGCTTTATAGTGCAGCACTTGGTGTTTTGTCCCTCTCGTGTCTGCACGTGTAGAGGCTGGGGAGGCCGGAACAGGACAAGAGGGGTTGCCGAAGAGCATCCAAGGTTGGGAGCAAACAAATCGCAGGCTAGCTGCGTCGACAGAGGAATTGGAATGACGGACGGACCCTCCAGCTACCTGTGTAGTACAGCATGTTTGCATCTGTGGAGGAGGAAACCCTAGCTAGATCCTTGAAGATCTGAAGATGTCACCACTTGTGACAGGTTTTGATTAACTGATACATCTTGTGAGGGGTTTCTAGCGAACTACCATTAGATGTTCTGACGACTTAAAAAAGATAGAATTTGCTACCCTTCACCATGTTGTTCGACAATTCAAGCCCTCTCTAGTCTCTACCCCCGCAAGCAATATATCCAACGCCTGAAAGAACAACTCAAATGCATGGTCTATTGGGAAATCAAAGTGTTGAGGTGTATGCCCTTAATTATATTACGTACCATGAGAGAATTTAAATTTCTCGTACACCTATTTTAGGAGTGTCAATTTCAGCCGATCGAACAGTGGAGGATAAATTTGATTTTGCTAATCCAATTAATAATAAAACAATTGATTTTGTTAAAAGAATGTGATGACAAATTAACTTTGTTTAATTCAGACTCTTACGGTAACAAATTACTACTAGCTACGTAATTTACATGGACTCGATCATGGGACACTATTCCTTTGGTAAGCATTCTTCTTTTTGTACGAACTTATTGCAAGTAACCCTTCTGTACCAGAAAATCTTGCACAGTAGAAGCTAGGCACCGCACCGAGGCCAAAGGCCGCATCATCAACAGTTCCTTCTAGCTCCATGTATCACCACAGTGCATGCTGCACCTGCAAACATCTACTAATGGCCGTAAGCTAGCCTGCACAGCTCCTGACTTGTCACTGTTGTTTACCTGAGAATCTGAGATCAAGTACACGCCTCCAGTAGTCAGTCCTACTCCTAGCTAGACGTGCGTCCGGAATTCGATCCAAATTAACGACAGCCATGGTGGTATTAATTAATTTACGTTTGCATTCGCGGGTTCTTCTACCTTGAGAACCTACCAATACGCGCGTGTTGCGTAGTGTGTCGCCTCCCTCGCTCGCTCGCTTCGACCCCAAGCTTGCACCTAGATGTGGATAACGAGTTGGTGACAGTACCGATCGACCGACCGACCACAAGCTGCCTAAGCCTAACTACTGTTGCAAGTGGCAACTGTTGGAGCACATGACGCTGTTGCACTTGTCCAGTTATCCTTCGCAGGCAGTCAATTCATGCGTGCAAGCTAATATACTCCTCTCTTCCACTATATAAGCCTCGGCGCCCAATAATATAAGTCAATTAAAATATAGTTATTGCAATATTTTTATTCTATACCCTTGTTTTAATGTAGAAAAATAGTTGACCAGTTGTAGTATGTCCTTTAAATAATATTGACTTTTTCTTAGAATTAATGTTATTTTGCTATATACATATGGTAGGTTCAGACTTATATTGTGGGATACAGAGAGTGTATGTTTCGACTTCCTGACATTTATATGCATTTTGTAGATATGAAATGGATGTTGAGAGATGAGCATCCAAAATTTCTTTCTCGACAACGCGTATCTGTAGCATCGTTTCAATTTGACACGTTAATTAGGACCACCAATAATCAGAGAATAGTCGTTTACTCTCTCCATTTTACTATATCTATCCATGATTTTGGGAGTCCCTGCTTTAATATATTTGTCCATCGAAATAATTTAGAGTACAATTATTGCATTTCTCTCTCTGCTCTACTTAATTTCTTTGGAAAAGGTTAAATGGTCGTGTTAGTTATGATATTTAATAGGGGCATATATATGATTCTCATTAAGAATTTATTAGGTTTAGTATTTTTGGTGTATATGTATGGAGCTATTGATAAATATAGCGGGAAAGGAGTATAGTTTAGACCAATCCATATGAAATTGTGTAAGAAAAAAATACAGAGGTCACATTGTAAATACTCGCGGACAAAGGAGCCCTCGACAGTGGCGGAACCACACCCTGGGCAGTGTAGGCTTCAGTCTGAAGTGTGAAAAAATATCTAGTGTATAGCCCAGGTAAATTCAGTTCAGTCTGAATAACATTTTTTGGCTTAGATAAGATAATCTATATCATTTCATCATTGAGTTCAATATGTAATCAAATCTTTGATCCGTCACTGCCCCTCGACACAGGAGTTATCATCCTAGTGCCTAGGACAAATCCACGAGTGGGCGAGATGCCCTCATGATGATTATACCGTGGATGGCACGGAGGTGGGGATGGGGTAGCCCACCCCACAGGGGTTTGCGGGGTGGGTTGGGTGGGGCATCGACATCAGTGTTGTGCGGCCGTGCGATCTGCCCTCACCGCCGTGCCATTAATGGGGCACATGGCACCGTGACGCGACGCTGGGGCTGCCTGGACCCTCCCTCCTCCTCCTACTCTTCCGTGACCTTGTTTGTCCTCGCGGTCGCGGCCATCCATGCTTCTTCCTCCTCTCCGTCCGACCGTACGGACGCCACAGCCATCCGCATGCCAGGTACTAGCTAGCTAGCAGCGTATGCTGGTTAACTTAATTAGCTCGCTTGCGTGCAATGCGACCCTGATCTCGATCATCTCATCTGATGCTGGCTTCCGTTTAGAGCATGCGGCCGCTAGCTTGTCACTTCACCAACTTGTTAGGGCTAGCAGTACGTACTGTACGTACACGTACTTATGTGCTAGTGATATGTGTGTGTGTGTGTATGTATGCTCAACAGCTCAAGTTACAACCGGATACCGGGCAATAATTTGTTCATTGCCGTTATGAGAGGCTCACTAATTAACCATAGCCATGCTGCTGTCCGGCCTTTGCTTCGCAATTACTCCAGTCTCCAACATGGACGGTGTACAACGGAAGAACGGCCAACTTTGATGATTTGCCGCTATATATATGTGTGTGTCTTGAATCCCTGTCCTGAAATCGTACATCGACCGAACTGCTGCGTTTCCTCTCTCTCTCTCTCTCTCGTCTAGAGCTGTGCTTTTAGTAAGTTTCAGGGAGTAGTATTATATGTAACTAACATATCAGAACACACATATTTGCAGGTAAAAATGTGAGATTCATGGCTCCAGAAAACACAAACGAGGATATCGTGCTATAAGATAAATATTTCGGCCTCTTTGTCCGGCGAACAGTGCCCATTCACCACACATGCATGTGCATGCTGATGGCGAAATGCCAATAAATGGCTTTTGTCCCCCTCTAACTGCCGTTTGATCTGCTATGACGATCCCAGGTAGATATCAGACTCAGACCCCCTGATCAAAATAAGACCCTCTAAAAAACTGATTTTTACAATAAATAGTTTTTCCTATAATATCTAACTTTTAAATAGAGTATCTTTTTGAGATAGTATCTGCTAGTCAATTTTAGTATACATTTTAGCGACTTTATTTATATCGGCCAAAATTATATGTAAGTTTCTTTCTCTGTACAACTCTTTACAAACTATTACTATTTACAGCAAAAGTCAATATTAATGGACCCTAAGACAAATAAGTTTACCCACTTCAACATTAGTTTTGTTAAAAACAAATGCTATATTGCTCCCTAGTAAGTTCAGCTTTTCATAGCACTCAGTGTAGCTTTCTAGTATGAGTACGTTCTACTATACTTCTACTTGTATATAGGCATTGTTCTTTTTGTCTTTTGACTTTGGCTTTTAATTTTTCTGAAAGTCAAAAAGCTAAATGTCGAAATGAGATGGTTTTTTGAAACAAAATTTTCAAATAGCTTTTCAAACTCAAAACTGTGTAGTCGTCCGTATAGGTGTCTCCGTCATCCAAAAAAAATACAGACAAAATTTATCAACAACAGCTAAAAGTCATTAGCTATAACTCGAAAGGACACCCTAATAAGCTAGAGCAGGATAACAATCATACAATATACTAGAAGGCTTAGTTCATTTTTCCCCGTGTCATACAAGAATTAAATTGTTTACTAGTAAAATTCATGTGTTTCAGACGGACCGCAAAATTCAATTTGTTATCATGCATTTTCCTTTTCTCTGGTGCATATGAGCACAAGCCCGCATTTTGTGCCGCATTTCCCTGATCCAATCCTACGAGGGAATCCTTAGCTTTCTTGAATTCTTTTTCCCAAGAGGAGTCATTTCACTACATGTTCAACTTTCAGTAAGCTGTCAGTACTAGCCTCTTTAGCTCCCGTTTCAAACATATTCTAACTTTTATCTCTTAAAAATTAACTTTTAAATAAAGTGATTTCTATATAAAACTATTTATAAAAGTCACTATAATAATTACTTAAAACAAAATAATTTCTCAACACAAGTATCACTTACTCTTTTAATTTCTCTGGCTGTCAGTAAAAAACCAGCACTTTTGAACTCGAGTGTGGCTTAGTCCTCGAGAAACTATTTCACCACAGAGCATGGGGCGATGCAAAGATGATACTGCCAGTGCCAGCCATGGGCTACCACTTTGACCGGCCTTAATTAATGATCAACTGCTGATGGCAACAAAGGTGCGAACGCATGAAGAAGGGCATCCTATACGTGATGCTTGTCCTTTAGCAGAGGGTTTGCTTTCCCTCCCTCCGTTTGGAAGCCAACCCCACTTCTCAATGCAATGCTCAGATTCCAAATGTGGTGTGTGTTGTTAATTTCGCAAAACGGAAAAAATTCCATCACTTAATAAAAGGGGTAGGGCTGTTTTTTTTATATGGCCATGCAACATTGATTTTCTTACTTTCAGACCACAGATTTGTCTGTTGGTGTTTACCTAGAAAAATGTTTTGTTTGCTGGTGGATTTAAAATGAGAGTAATGAACATCCAAGTCCCACTTTCATCATGCTCCAACCAAACACTCAGTTGCATCTTTGAAGTTCTGGGGGCTTTCATGCTTGAAAGTCTACACATTGATATGTTTATCAGTGGCATCTTTCAAGTTCTGAGAGCTTTCATGCTTACAAGTCTACACATTGATATGTTTATTAGTCTTAGGCCACTACTTGCTGCTCTAGTGAGAAAGGATGGTTTTTCATCTACGGCTGATGGCTTATGGTGATAGTTTTTAGGACTAGCATGAGTGCCTGTGTAAACGAACTAAATACTTATAAGTCTGTAGCACCATGAAAATAGGAAGGAATTGTAGTGTTTCAAAAATACATCGATTATCGTAATTACCAATAAACTCATTTAATCACTTTCTCTGTGTGAGCATTCTGATTGACCCGTATGAGCGGTTTGATTAGCAAGTGAAAGTACCGACTCTGTGTGAGTGGTACTTTTGACCTGCGGAATGTCCAGCTTGTGTAGCGATACATTTTTTAGAGAGGCGCATGTGTGGTCGTCTTCTCCTCCCCGCAAGAGCGGTAGTTCCACATGTGGGAGCGGTACTTCCGATAATTGGAACTACCGAAAATTGTGCGGCGGAACTACGAAATTCGACTGGTCCTTTGCTTCTAATGGCTAGTTTTTTTACCGTTGCGAGGAGAGTGAAAGTACCACAGTTCTGCCATTGGTACTTCTGATAACCCTGATTTTTCAGGGATTTGGCTCCAATAGCTAGTTTTCTTGCGTATGGTATAAATACCCTATTGTGGCCAGTTGGAGATGTTGTTGCTCGACCTATTTCTATTCTCTTTGAGCTAATGTGAGGTCTTCCTCTCAATTGTGCATATATTGCACCTTGTGAGCAAGGAGAGTAATATAGAGTGCATGTGTTGCATCTAAAATTGGACTTAGTGTCCATTTGAGTTTGTGCATTCATTGCACGTGGTGAGAGTCAAACGAGAGATTTGACTTATTACTCTTATTGTTTGCTGACTCCTAGACGGCATTGGAGACGTCATGCGCGGTGATCTTCTCAAACAAGGTTGTGAGAAGACCCGACGAAGTTGTGAATGTTGGAGCTCACCTACCTAGAGCGGGAAAGAGCTACCACTAGTAAACTGAGGTGTTTCGGCTTAATTCATGGAGCCAGTCCAATTCGTTTAGGCTAACCTCAACGTGAACTATGAGAGATCGGCAAGTCTCTAAACACCACGGTAAAAAGAAACCATGTCAATTGTGGTTTGTTTTCTTGTGCTCAATTTACATTCAAAAAATTAAATTGATTGCTTATCTTTCTAGAATTGCAAACCTTTGACATACACTTAAATTATTGATACACTTAAGTGAACCTAGTTGATTTAGACCTTTTCCTGCTAAACCAAATTGATTTAAGATTTTGCATTATATATTTGGTTTTAGCTAAATAGTTTAAATAGAATTAATTTAATTGAAAATTTTAAAAATGACTATTCACCCCCTCTAGTCGGTCACTTTGATCTTACATGTTGTTATACAGTCTAAAACAGTGGTGTGCCTGACTACTCTCATATAATCAGGTATGCGAAAGGTAATCATCGGTATCATTGCCATAATTTGCTAAATAACAACTATCTTTAATTCCACTGTTCCTATTACGTCTATCTCCGTTCTTTATTAGTGTTTCCAATAATAGTTATATTGCATTTAACCTATGTCAATTACTTGTTAGAATTACCTGTCCTTTACGCACTTTGCTTGCGACCATTGTTGAGTTTTTATTGAGATTCCCAGGTCTTACGTTTACTCTTTTCAATCTTAGGTAAAAGGCTAGTAGAGTGATTGCAACATGCATGTGTGGGAGCACTCAAGTTTTAGCACCGTGGCTTGCCACTATTCAAGTTTTGGAAGTGGACCGGTCTCATATTTCAAATATTTATTTACATCTTCCGTTGGTTCTCTAATAAAGTGCTAATAAAGTTTTATTTTTTATATAATTTCTATTGTTTGTTTCACTTATTCTTTATTTTAGTGATAAAATTCTATAGTGATATCTTATACTAATATATGAGATGCTATAAAGCCGTTTTGAAGATACAGCGAAAAAACAGCTGTATACTCAAAAGAAGAGGCGAAAACTTGCCCTTTTGTCATCTCTATCATATTTGCAGAATAAGGGCATGTTTGGTTGGTGCCTAACCTTGTCGTGTCTAAGCTTAGGCAATATGTGGCTGTCATAGAAAGTGTGGCTAACAAAATCGAAGCCACACTTGTGGCAAAGTTTGACAAGAAACTGAGTCTATGACGTGTGGGACCGGGTGCTAAGAAAGTGTGGTATGCCACAGTTACGTCAGTGAACCAAACAACTACCTAAAAACTATGTCACGTCTAACTTGTGGCTAGGCAACTTCTGGTCATGAACCAAACATGCCCTAAACATGGAACCAAGGCACAAAAGAGACCAAGACATTGGAGTTATGGAAAAATGAATTCCACATCAAGCGTCAAATTATACAAATCCTCTACCATTTTTTTAACCACCCCACTCCTCAGCCTCTCTCTCTCTCTCTCTCTCTGGGGTTAACAAGATGTTGCCAATGTACAGTGGGAGGCAAGCATGTCAGAGACAGTTTCTCTCCTGATCTCCTCAAAGATGAGGGTCTCTATCCTGGTGCCAATCTCCCAGACCTCTGGCTTGAGCTCGCTCCATTGCTGAATGGACTGGGAGAACTCCAGCTCCATCATCCTGGGGATCTTGGAGATGTCCCCTGCAATCCTCTCCCATGAGGAGATCTGCTCTTCTATGGACTTGCCGTTCCTGACCATCTGTTCCTCCTCTTCTTCTACCTCCATTGCGCACACCTTGTCATGGACGCTGTTGTTGAAGCATGGAGAGGTAGGTCCAAGGAAATCTTCACATGGAGGTGAGCTCCCTGAGGTTGATGGTTTCTCATCCTCCCCTGTCACAAGAACAGAGAAACAAATCAACCTCACCTTTTAACAGCTAATATTCATTCACCTTCTGCCATTACAATTCAGAAACTCAAGAACACGAGACAGAGAGTCAAAGTCTTGTTGTACCAAAATCATGGAATCATTGCAGACAAGAAAATCTTCAGATGGTAACAAGCATGCGTAGTAAAAAATGCACAACGTAACATATCAACACGCTTAAACGAAGTACTAGATATGAATAGCTCAATTGATAATGTGGTATATTGATTGGTTAATGATACTGGCGCAGAGGGCACCGAATCAGTAGGGGCGAGAGTGCTTACAGCGAGAATGCACGGGAGAGTCGTCGTCGGAGTGCAGCTCCAGGACGGAGACCGGGCTGAGCTGCCGCGACGAGTCCACCTCCATGTCTGTCCTCCACCTAGCCCGCTCATCCTCTTCGTCGTCATCGTCGAACTCCATGGCACGAGCATCGCACTCGCCGCTGGACCGCCGCAGCCGGCGGAACTCGCGGTCAGCGCCGCAGCCGGGGAAGCACCCGCGGCCAAGATTCTCCCAATGCAGCACTCTCCTCATGGCCTTGCTGCACAGCACCTTGCTCAGCGCGCACCTCAGGCCACCAATGCCGTTCGCGCCAACACCACCACCGCCTCTCCTCTTCTTGAACCCGTGGTTGCAGAGCCTGAGCAACCGGCGGCAAGCGGCCACGGGGCACCACGTCGCTCCTCCTCTTCCGCCGCCACGGCCGCGCCGCAGCCTCCTGATCTTGGCGGCCTCGATGAGGAACGGCTCCTGCTGCTCCTGGAGCAGCTCCGAGAGCCTCCTCGCGGTGGCCATTGCTGCTCCTGGCTCCCTCCCTCCTCCACTCCTTTTCTCGGTGCACGCACGCGCGCGCGCACACACACAGAAGACGCAGCTCAGCAATTAAGAAGGCACCACGAGCTCATCACAAGGAGAGACGGCCCCGTCCATCCGATTACACGGAGAAATTTCTCCACCTCCGTCCCCAGCACACAAGGAGAAATTTTATTTTATTGTGTAGCGTGGTCTGTATCACGAGCAAATTAAAAAGTAACATATGGTATGGTAATACTGTAACAGCATTATAGACCGTAAAAAAATTACTTTTTAATACCTACTATAGCTTTTTGTTGTACATAAAAATAATTTTTAATAGTTATTTACTGGTCGTAAGCGTGGTTGTAAGTCAATATACTACCACGACGCTAGTGACCACGGTTTACAACCATGGCTAACTACCACTGCTTGTAACCATGGCTTACGACTAGTAAGCAGCTATTAAAAAAATTATTTTTTCATGCAACTAAGCACTGTAGCATATGTTAAAAATTACATTTCGTATAATCTGTAATACTGCTACACTATACCTTTTTATATTTTGCTTTTTGATTTGTGACATAAATCATATTGTGCAATGGTAATACAATAAAATTTCTCGAGACGGGGGCGTGCGTCTGTGCTCGGGGTCCCCAGGATGGTTGTTGGGTAGTGGAAATGGGGGAGCGAGTGATGCGGTGGTGGTGCGAGGGGAGAGGCGAGCAGAAGGGAGGGAACGCCAGTGACAGAGCAGGGTAGGATTGATCTGACGTGTCGCAGTTGTTGGCATCGTTGGCTGCCCGGTAAGACAAAAAAAAAAAAGAGAGTTTCTACTCTACTTTTTTTTACTTGTTATCGGGCCTCGGAAAAACGCAAGCAAATGGAAATTCTGATGGCCATGACTCACGAGAAATCATGGTTTCGCAAAAAAAGGAAACAGAGCTGTATATGGGAGTAGTGAAATAACAAGATTGTAAGCGGTGAAATGGAAGGTGATATTGATATAGCACGAGTAACGTATCAGACACTTTTGGTAGCACATACTAATTTGAAGGTGATGTGTGCCCTGCTGAATCTTGATATAACGAGAGAGAGCAGAATTCCAAACTAGTCTTGATGCTGTATCACTGCCTCACTGCCACATATAGGAGGCAACAATCATGTCCGCAGTGAATTATCTGTTAGAAGTAAAGCGGTTTTAAACAATATTCATCTTAATTCCAGCAACAATAACCATAACTAAAGTATATTTTTAGCAGCAATTAAATGGCACAATTAACATGAAAGCATGTAATTCTCCCTTATCATTTAAACTGCATAACGTACTTAAGACATGGAGCGGGATAATAGGTAAAATGAGCATAAAACTCGGTTCACAGACCAGTAATTCAATTAAAACAGCATAAAGCTCTTTAAGTTGATTGTTTGCTCTCAGTTGTAGAGTTGTTCAAGACAAAATCTTGGCATTCTCAATACTTGTCTATACTCTTCATAAAGTGGAAATAATAATCAAAGTTTAGATATTGAGCTCTAAATTATGCTTTTGCTGAATATTTGTAGAAAACTACCAACACATATGCTGCAAAAATAACAGAACAACAAAAATGGAATGACCTCAATAAAACAGTACTGCTGACAACATTACGAACATACACAGAACATGGTCACAGAACCTCAAAGAAAGTAAAGTACACTTCTAATATGCTGATAACAAGTAGCTGAGTACTGAAAAATTACTAGAGATCACAGAACTGGAAATGAAACAGCACGACTGACTGTCAATGACCAAGGATAGTAGTAAGAATCAATATTAGAACTCAATCGAAACTAGAATATTAATTCAACCTCAGTAATAGACAAATATCATCATAGAGCAACTAAACCGCACCCACATAGGTTACCAGCAAGGTCTCCCAGTGCCAGTCAAGATCACAGAAGGAATTAACAATCACAGTTCACAATACTAGTAATCAATTAATATGAAACCAAGATACCCACAGAGCCGATAGCAATCAAAGCCACCAAGATCAACCAGGCAAGGCATGCCTAGTGGCGCTGTCCCAGAAAACCAATTGCCTCGATATGCTGCGCAAGATAGATGAGATTGTCGGAGATATAATACCATTCTTCGCAATCCGAGACACACCGGAGTATCGAAGTTGAGGTACAAGGGATGCCGCACAAGAACACACAAGTGCACCGGGCGAGTCCACTCAAGAATATGAAGAAGCTGAAACCTTCTTCCACCTCCAAGTCAACCCACGGCCAATCACGGGCAACACCTCCCGTTAGAGCAAGTTCCCCACCACAATCACATAGATCAGGGCACAAAGGGAATCGGCAGGAAGTGCTTAAAGGGGATCAAGACATTGTCACCAACGACTTAGAATCGGCGGCACAAACGGTACAAATCCCTCCAAAACCCCAAGTCGAGATTGATCAAAGGAGGAAGCAAAAAGGGGAAACTCACTGGATTTCCGAACCCTAAGGAAGAAGAGGTCGCCTTATATAGAGGAGGCTTAGGACCAGCGACGTGGTGGCTACGAACGGCCAGCTCTGAGGAGCCCGGGTTAGTCCGCGCCTCCAGCACCACCTCTCCAGTCACCACCTCCCCAATCGCCGCCCAAGTCACTTGCCGAGTGAAACAGCCGAGTAGCTAAGAGACTAGGTCGGGTTGGAGACCAAGTCTCCAGCCCTACCCTTATTGAAGTCCCATCGATAGGTGGGCCCCATTGACAGGTGGACCCCAATCTTTTTTCTTTTCCTTTTCTCATTTTCTTCTTTTCTCTAATTGAGACATTACCAAAATATCCTTGAAAATCCAACATTATCATCAGAGTCAACTTTTCTAGATTAGATGGCACCTGAAGACACATCAGAAAAATGCCCAGAGCCGATACTGGTAAATGTCAACCGCAAAGCTCCAGCAAAACGCTCAGAGGTTGGCATGGCAGCAGGCCCTATCCTCCTGGCAACTTGTTGGTTGCCCAAATATGCATGCTACTGTCTCGTACTCGTGCCATGTATCACTGCAAGTTCTGCTTCATGCTTCCAAGAGATTCAAAACACAAGTCATCACTTGCAAGCTTGTTCACCTCCTCTTAAAGCTTTTCGCTAAACTTACAAGCGAAGCACGTTGCAAGTCCCATGCTCCCACCAATGAGTCGCTGGGAAGCAGGTTCCACTTATGGTAGAATCTCAGTAAAATCAGCATTTGTCAGTGACTCAACTTTGACCATTGCCCATTCGAAATGCGAGATTTTTTACTCAATTCATTAGTAAATAGAATTGCTTTCTGTGAAATTTCTGCAACCCAAACCAGCCCTTAGTATTCATAGGTTTGTTGGTATGCCTAGCAGTTTCACACCCCCAACTCACTTTATTACAGTTTACACACTGCAATTCTGCATATGTTATGAGCTCAAAGCCCAATGCAGGCCGGCCAGGGTGTGGAGGTGGAGGCCCCCCAGATCTCTCGTCACTGCCCCTCTCCAGAGGGACAGCACAAGGGAGCACAAGCGCTTTAAATTTTCTATGTGCAGCTTACTGAACAGGACAAGAGCTCCATGGTTGCTCCATTAGAGCAAGTTTAATAATATCAATAAAATCTTATATGGCAGAGAGAAGAGGAGAGAGAAGGAATACTAAATTAATCCATGCATCACTCTCTTACAGATGCTAAATAGTTATTGTAATAGCTAGATTGAAAAGGAGAGAGAGTATTATAGCTGTTGGTTATACTATTGACTCTCATGCAAGAGTCGAGAATCCATATCATAACAGAGAAAAGATGCATTATCCATGCATGTACTCATAGAACTAATTGCTATACCCATGCATGTATTAAATTATCAATACTCATGTATGTATTAAATGATTGAGAGCTCTTGTGGAGACAACTTGGAGACAATTTATAGCCAGCATCATTTATTGTATGAGTATTTGATCTGACTATTAGGCGTCATAATGGTAATAGATAGTATCTATTTGATGATATGACAAAAAATATATTGGACCCACATGAGTGAAATAGATAGCAGCTACTATCTTTTCCTTGCACATCGATCTATTAAACTTGCTCTTAGCTTGCAAATGATGGTATTGCCACTGCTATGCTAGTAGTAACTTCTGTGAGTGTGTGAGAGAGAGAGGCCATGAGACGTGTGCCAGCCTCCTCCAGTGAGTTCCCTGCTGCCCCTCGTTGGGGGGCTTTTTCTGTTGGTGCAAATTTATTACCAGCAGCTGAAAGTTCCGAGGAGTCATGGACACACAGCTCAATGCGACCGGATGAAACACAGGAGAGCTGGTTGTTGGCATCATTTGGTGTCTGGATTTTTTTTAAAAAAAAACCTGAAACGTTTGAAGAGTGGAGCCTGACATTCCATTTACATGAAAATTGAAAAAGTATCTTTGAATGCTCGATGGTTAAAATTTATTAGTCTAATAAATAATAATTATTGAGAGAAATTAACAGATAAGAACTGCTGAAAAGATAAAAAGAACAGAGCCTACTATTGCTGCTAGCAACTCGTGCTAGTGTTGACCAATATTTTCTTTTTTTAGTGCCGTTATTTACCACCGTTCTAATTCCATAGTAAAACTGAGTTTTGCAATCCTCTAAACAATGTTTAAATCTCAACTTGCAGGCAAAATGACTACGCATAAATGCATATACTAAACATATTACGAAATCACTTGATAATTAATGGAAAACAAAAACCTCTTAGCATCAAGAGTACGTCGAGTGTACATCAATCAGTCGATGGCGGTTCAGATTTCACAACAAAATAATAGAAATAAAAGACTTTATTTTAGAACATCTCAGTTTCAGAAATTCTCACCGGCACCACCAACACCAACTGTGCAAGAGCTTGCTACACCGAGACCGAGGGAGATCGAACGCCGAAAGGTGCATCTTTTTCAACAGTTTGGGGGTGATCTGATCTGACGGTTCGCAACAGAAACGGCCACTGAAACTGGGCTCGTACGTGCAAGTGGCCGGAGAGGCGTAGAGCTGGCTATATATTTGACTAGACTCGTCCCCCCCCCCCCCAAATCTTTTCTACCTACCTTTCTCTCTCTCCACTGAAATCAAGAAATCAGAACCTAGCTTATTTCAGCTTGCTTCTGATTTTTAATTCATTATTTCTTAATTTTATTTTTTCCTGAGTTTTGTTTTTGAGATTTTTTGGGCTTTTGTTTTCTGTATTCTTTGGCATTATCCATATAACAACACGAATTCTATACTATAGAAAAATGATTCTATACTTTTAGGATTACGTACTCTCACTTCTAATATACCCCTTTAACAATATTGTTATACCTCGTTATCTATTTGAGCATACTCTAATAATGATTATAAGATACTCCAAATTGAGTTCTATAATTTTTTTACCAAAGTCCATTTTTTATAGCATAATTTATGTATGTACTCTTTTTTATACATTGAAAAATTAAAATAAAGGGTTCCGATGAAAATTTATCAATCAAGTAGAATTATAGTATTTTAAAATTAGTATTTAAGTATACCAAAAATGGTAAAGAAACATAATTTTTTTGTTAAAATAATATATTAGAGGTGAGAGTATGCACTCTTAAAAATACGGAAAAAGCTTTCTATACATACACGGACCCGAATGACCCACTTGCTAGTCAGCCGGTGTTACCGTGGTTCATAAATAAAGTTCTTGCGCGCACATTATTCAAATCCGGAAATGTATCATTTGATTGAACGTGTGAAGATCGTAAACTATTTTTTTTAGAGGAATGAAGATAGTGAACTGTTTGTGAATGTTCTTAGATGAATTTTTCACGAGAGAATATCGACTGAATGGAAATACGGCTTACTCAAAAGTTCAATCAAAATATTAACAAAATCGATGAGGCCTGATTGCCTGAATTCATACGGCCCAGGCCCAATCACCAATGCTGAAATCTAAGCAACGTGAAAGAAAAAGGCTTGGATGTAGAACTCCTAGCCGTCAGATCGAGAACGGGACAGGGCCACCTTGATCCGACGGTGCAGGAAAAGTTGCTTCTTCGCTCTTGGCCCCTTGGGGTTTTGCTTTCCGTTCTGTGTTGACCCGAACGAACCGTGGAGAAAAGGAGCGAAGGGAGAAGAGAAGAGGGATCAGGATGCGGCTCTCCTTCCCCCTGGTGGCTGGCGCGGTCGTGTGAGTTTCTCCAATCTTGTCCTAATTTCTCATCTCTCTGTAGCATCCCCTCATCGATCTGTTGCGGCGTTGCTGTATCATTCCAGTCTGATGCTAATTAGATGCGTTCTTGAGGTTTTTATCTATGTTGTTTGTGTTTCTTGATCCTACTGCACGTTGCGATTTTGGGAGTCCTACTATGTGGAAGTATTTCGGTGCTGGATCTCTATCTTGCTCTCTTGGGGAGTAAACTTGATTCTTTCTCAAGCTTGTAGTACCTGGGTGTAGTGTGGACGGGTAATGGGTGTCGAGCACCGATTAGATGTGGTGGGAAACTAAGCTGGGCAAATATCTCCACCATAGCAGTAGCTTGCAAGATGGACTTACCACCGAGAGGCTTGCTCTTGAAGCTCTTTGCTGCAGGGGTAACTATCATCATAACAAAAACAGCGCTTTCTTGAAATTATACTGCCAGTGTTCTGTAAGTAAAATCAGATGCTATGGTTAGAGACTTGGGGTTTGAGTGACGTTGGTGTTGTTTTTTAAATGAATAGGAAGACTTATGTATTACTAGAAAAATATCAGAACCATTCTTGTGTTGCGATGGGATATTGCAGATATGTGGAATGAATGCATATGGATTTCTGTTCTCTGATTAAGGATGTTGGTCTGAAATATGACCTATTCATGGTACCAGCATGTCATAGTCTACAGCCGCCGAAACAAGGCTTAGCCTTCCGGTTATATGGCAACCAAATCCATTTGGGATTCTATTTCAGTTTTAAGCCGAATCCATTAGGGATTCTATTTCCGTTTAAGAGTTGGAATAGGAATACAAGTCCAGTTCGGACTCTTGTAAACACCAGTTATATATAGCTTGAGATCCAATGTTTGGGGACAAGCAAGAAGTAATAAAGAGTTTCTGTTTAGCTTACCTCCTCCCTTGCTCCCGACTTCCGGCTGGCGGCGCGCAGCTAGGGAAGACTTGGCCGCCGCCAGGGCCAAGCTCATCCGGCGACGAGTCACGGCTACGCCTTGCAATCCAGAGGCTGTGACAACTTGGTATCAAATATGCCCAGCTCGGATTCTGGGGACGCCTCCTCCTCCGTGAGCGCAATGTTCCAAGCACTTCAAGAGCAAATGGCGGGGATTGCGAAGCAAACAGCCGATATGCAAGCCAAGATCTCCGATCTGACCATCGCCACCAATTCCAAGTTCGCCGCCCTTGAATCGGAGAAAGTTTTCTCTTGCCCTACATCTGGTTTGCTTCTGACTCCATCTACCGCCGCCTCCTCCACACCAGATCCATCGCTATTTCCCTTCTCCGCCAGCTACGCACCACCGCTTACATCCACTCATGGCTATGCGGCTCCAGTAAGCGACGCACCGCCGCCGCCACCACCCATACCGCAATTCTTTCAAGAACGCCTATCACCCATTCCTTTCAAGAACTACCGCGCCATCACATACCTCCATAGGCCCGCGCGCCACTTGCCATTCAACTCACAAAGATAACGCACCACGCTACCACGCATTGGAGTTCCCTACTTATGACGGCACCAACGATCCCCTTCCGTGGTTAAATCGGTGTGACCAATTCTTCCGGCCGCACGTAAGAGAGTGACAAGGTCCGCTCACCTCGCACCACCTCATGGGCATCGCCAAAGAATGGTATTTTCAATTGGAGTGTGACGACGACACCGACATGGGATCAATTCAAGGATCTTTGCCACACGCGGTTTGGACCGCCAATTCGCAGAATCCTTTGGGGAACTAATCGGTCTCACGGCAGACGGATCACCAACGATTACCAAAATAACTTCTTGGCTTTGCTTTGTCGGGCTGATCGTCTGCTACCCCTGCAGCAAGTGCAAAATTTCACCGCCGGCCTCGTCGAGCCTATTTGGACTGATGTGGAACTGCAGCAACTAGCCAATCTTCAGGTGGCAATGAGTCTCGCTCGTGCGTATGAGCGCCGGGCGCAAATCATGGCCAGTACTGCTACCACATCATCCGCATCACGACCCTGGCGACCACTGCAGCGACCTTCTTCTACACTGGTTCCAATCACCGGACACTCACAGGAACCCACAGTAACGGCCGCAGCCCCAGGGGGACGCTTTGCCACACCGTTCCGCCGACTTACGCCAATTGAACTGGCCGACCGCCGCTCCAAGGGTATGCTACAACTGCAACGACAAATTCCTACCGGGGCATCGTTGCAAGCAACCGTTTTTGACATACATTGATATGAATGAAGACGGCGACGTCGGCGTGGACCAGCTTGACCTGCATGCCATTGAAGCCAAAGAATCTCCACCGGAGATATCCCTTCATGCAGTCACAGGATCATCCAATGGGGGTACCATGCAACTTGCGGTAACCATTGGTACGCACTCTTTCGTCGCCCTCGTCGACTCTGGCTCAACGCACAATTTTTTGAGTGAAAGGGCTGTCAAATTGGCCGCACTGCAGTTGCTTCCCTGACAGGGCCTTAACGTCAAAATAGCAAATGGGGATCACCTCGCTTGCACAGGATTTTGCAGTACTCTACAGATCCTGGTAAATCGGACCCCATTCACCATCCAAGCTTATGGCATTCCTTTGGGTGGTTTTGACATCGTCCTGGGAGTACACTGGTTGAAGACACTAGGCCCCATTCTTTGGGATTCCAACCATACATACTCTAGTCCAGTCCAACCAGGAATCACTGCAGCCCCTACTGGAGGAATTCGGTGACCTCTTTACCGAGCCACAGGGACTTCCGCCAGTCCGGCCTCAAGACCATCGGATCACTCTTCGCCCAGGAGCAGCCCCAGTCTCCGTGCGACCTTATCGATACCCCCACCACCAGAAAGACGAATTGGAACGACAATGCAAGGACATGCTCCACCGAGGTTTGATTTGGCATAGCCATTCATGTTTTTCATCTCCAGTCCTTTTGGTTAAAAAACATGATGGAACTTGGCGATTCTGTGTGGATTATCGGGCTCTCAATGAGTTAACAATCAAAGACAAATTCCCAATTCCTGTGGTGGATGAGTTATTGGATGAACTACGGGGAGCCCGGTTCTTTACTAAGCTTGATCTTCGGTCCGGTTATCACCAAGTCCGCATGCACCCCGATGTATCTTCAAGATCGCATTCCGACTCATGAAGGACTTTTTGAGTTTGTGGTTATGCCTCTCGATTGACCAACGACCGCAACATTCCAAGCTTTAATGCAAAGTGTTCTTCATCCCTATTTGCGCCTCTTCGTCCTTGTTTTTTTGATGATATATTGATTTACGCTCATCCTCGTCCGAGCACTGCGACACATCCGCATGGTTTTCCCTTCGCGTCAACATACTTTGTTTCTCAAGAAGTCTAAATGTTCCTTCGGATTATCTTCTGTCTCATACTTGGGCCATATTATCTCCAACGGCCAAGTAGCCATGGATCCATCCAAAGTGCAAGCAATCTCGGAATGGCCACAACCCAAAACAATCAAAGCATTACGTGGGTTTTTAGGTCTTGCTGGCTATTATCGCAAATTTATTCAAGACTTTGGCAAGATTGCAGCTCCATTAACAAACTTACTTAAGAAGGAGGCATTCGGATGGTCACCAACCGCCCAACAAGCTTTTGAGGCACTTAAGACGGCTTTATCCGCGGCGCCAGTTTTGCATATGCCTGATTTCACTCAACGATTCATTGTAGAGTGTGATGCTTCCGGGTCAGGCATTGGGGCCGTGCTTCATCAGGGTCAAGGACCCATCGCATTCTTCAGTCGACCGGTGGTGCCTTGCCATTCCAAGCTTCCCGCTTACGAACGCGAATTAATTGGATTGGTCCAAGCCGTTCGTCATTGGAGGCCATACCTCTGGGGCCGCGCTTTCCTTATCCGCACAGATCACTACAGTTTGAAGTTCTTACTTGATTAGCGGCTTTCCACTATTCCTCATCATCACTGGGTGAGCAAACTCTTCGGCTATGATTTTTCAGTTGAATTTCGGCCGGGACGCCTCAACACAGTCGCGGATGCCTTATCCCGGCGTGACTTCTCTCCGACCAATTTGATGGCCATTTCGTCGCCTGCTCTTTCACTTTTTCCGGAATTGCGCAATGAAGTTTTGCACACTCCGGATCTACAGCAGCTTCAGACTGATATCAATTCGGGCAAATTGACCGCACCATGGTCGGTCCAGGACGGCCTCATTTTGCACTCCGGACGGGTCTATGTGCCACCCGCATCGCCCTCATTGCAGCAGATCCTAACTTCCGCCCATTCAGCACATGAAGGCATTCAAAAGACTTTGTGCCGCTTACGCCAGGATTTTTATATTCCAGGGGCTAAATGCATTGTTCAAGACTTCATGAAAATTTGCCAAGTTTGCCAACGCAACAAAATTGAACACTTACAACCCGCAGGCCTCCTTCAACCGCTCGACGTGCCGACTCAACCATGGTCTGACATTGCAATGGATTTCATTGAAGGGCTTCCTCGTGTACATGGTAAATCGGTCATTCTCTGGCCATAGATCGCTTTCCAAGCACGCCACTTTATTCCTTGGCCCATCCATATTCCGCTACAATCGCCGCCGCCGTCTTCTTTGATGAGATCGTCCGCTCATACGGGATTCCTACATCCATTGTCAATGACCGTGATCGGTCTTCACCACCACTTTTGGCAAGATTTGTTTCGCTTGGTCGACATTCGCCTTCACCTCGCCGCTTACCATCCACATCCGATGGCCGATCAAGTCGTTAACAAGGTGATCGCCATGTATTTACGCCGCTAATCGGCGATCGACTCGCCAATGGATGGACCGCCGCCGTGGGCGAATATTGCTACAACACATCCTTCCACTCACTCTTCGTGCGACACCGCTCAAAGTCGTCTATGGCGTGGATCCGCCTCATCGCGCACTTATGAGAAGGGCGAGGCCGCTGTTCAAGCTGTGGAAGTATCCTTGTTAGCTCGTGATCAACTCCTTCATGATATTCGTGATCGCCTTCTTCAAGCTCAAGCATATGCTAAGAAATACTATGATCAGAATCACCGTGATGTTTCCTTTGACGTGGGAGGATTGGTTTGGCTACGCCTTCTTCATCGGCCGGCTGCTTCTCTTGGCATCCCTTCAGCTAGCAAGCTTGGACCGAAATATTTTGGTCCCTACAAGGTCCTTGAGAAGATTGGTTCGGTTGCCTACCGATTGGAACTCCCTCCAGGCGCTAAACTCCATGACGTTTTCCATGTTGGGGTACTTAAAAAGTTTCAAGGGGCTCCACCATCGACTCCACCACCATTGCCACAACTTCATCATGGCCGGGTGCTGCCAACTCCAATGCTCGTGCTGAAATCGGCGCGGCGTCAAGGACAGCAGCAACTATTGGTGCAATGGGCTAGTACCACTTTGTCAGATACTTCGTGGACACCATTGGCTCAGTTTCAAGAATCATACCCAGATTTTCAGCTCGAGGATGAGCTGCTTCGCGAGGAGGGGAGAAATGTCATAGTCTACAGCCGCCGAAACAAGGCTTAGCCTTCCGGTTATATGGCAACCAAATCCATTTGGGATTTTATTTCAGTTTTAAGCCGAATCCATTAGGGATTCTATTTCGCTTAAGAGTTGGAATAGGAATACAAGTCCATTCGGACTCTTGTAAACACCAGATTATATATAGCTTGAGATCCAATGTTTGGGGACAAGCAAGAAGTAATAAAGAGTTTCGCTTAGCTTACCTCCTCCTCGCTCCCGACTTCCACGGTGGCGCGCAGCCAGGGAAGACTTGGCCGCCGCCAGGGCCAAGCTCTTCCGGCAATGAGTCACGGCTACGCCCTGCGATCCAGAGGCTGTGACACAGCATCAATAAACATCTGTTAATGTAAAGCTTCCCATTTTCATATGTTTCGGTGTTATGGTCTGATGTTACTATTTTAGTATTTTGCAAGCCAATCATGAAACCTATACTCATGTTCGACTTCAAGTCTTCAGCATGTTACAATATGCTTTAATATGAGATGTCACAGATGTATGCTTGAAATGTTGCATACACTCAGCTAGATGCCAAGGTGTACATTAGGATTTTCTATGTTATGTCTAAATATAGGCTAAATCACACGAGATACTTCAGTAATTTTCCCTGTAATGTAATAAATTGTTCATCTAGGTTATACTTCATTTAGCTAACAAGGTTCCTATATGGTAGAAATCATCCGTCTACATCCTTTTAGTCTAAAGAAAGGTCATCTGATTCCTGGTAGTCAGTTATTCTACGTCCTCTGCCAAGTAAATTTTAACCTTGAAGTTCTTAGCAGATATGGTTTGCAATGGAAAAAATAAAGTCAAATACACATTCAACTGAGAATTTGATAAGGGAGTCAATACAATTCTGAAGGATGTCTGCAGATACTTCAATTCCTAAAACCAAATTGCTCCATTAATTTGATCTCAAGTTACAATCAACATGATCACAGATTGCCAAATGTCACTAGGCCCCTAAGCCAAAATACGAGAGATACACAGTATATTGGAAGAAAAAGCCTTTTGGGCTTGCATACCAATAAAAGTTGTGCTTTTCAAAATTGATCTAGGAACTACTATCTAGTATCTACTAGACAAGTGTTGGTGTATTCTGTTTGATCGGGAGTGTTTATTATGAAAAGTTAAGGAATATTGGTATAGAAAAGCTATTGCCACTGCACTTGGTGTGGAACTGTGGATAGTTATCTATAAGCAAATTTCATGTGCCAACTTTTTGTTTGACAGGAGGATTAAGTTGCGACGTTGCTGTAGTCAAATAAGAATACCCAACCATGCGTACAAGGAGATTGCATCTCAACCGTTGCTAGAGGCTAGAGAAAATCTCTTCCATGAACTGTTTAATTGAACAGGATCTATACTCTCTAGCAATGTTTGAGTTGATGTTGCAGCATCTGTGCATAGCTGAGTATGTGATATTTGGTCCTCATGAACATTACTATCTAATCCTTTGCCCAGTGCAAAAGTTTAGCTATAGAAAGTTTGGTTCAGAATAATTATACTGAGTACATTGATCATAGCTTTTATGTGCAAAACTGCAAAACCATTTGCTACATGAGAGAAGGCTGCATGATGTTGATGTTCTGAAATTTCTTGTGATGAGTATAGATATGGGAATATTCCAAGACACTTTTCAATTGTTTTATATTTGTTAAATAAAAATTCTAAGCTGGCTCTAAGTTTGTGAAGCGCCGAATATCATTCATTTATAATCAAATTGTGCATAATTCATTGTCCATGACTTCTTTTAGTAGTTATTGATAGTGTAATGTGTCTTTTACTAATATAGGCACAAGGTTTATTGAGTAGATACATGTGAGGAATGCTGCTCGTGAAATCTAAAAGAAATTATGCTAGTGATCATAGGGTCATGCATAACTTGGGACATCATGACGTTTAGCTCGTACCTCGTAGGGATATTTGTACTGTTGTGGCTGTAACATGTAGATTTATCTGGCATCCATAGAATTGCTTCTTTTTTTTCCCTAGAACTGGCCAGGCGCTGTTAGACATTCATGATTGCTGATATGCACTTAATTCATTGTTGTTTCGACTGCATTCCCGCTCCTCACATTGCTAGCAGAATTGTTCTTATTGTCAAGCTTATTTTGATGTTCTTTGTCGTTCTCTGGCAAATGTTGCAGGGTTGGAGTGATTTCTGGGAATGTGATATTTGGGCCACCGCTTGCGAAGTACTGGGCACAGAAGCATCAGGAAGAGGCAGCAAAAGAGGGCCAAGCTGGCTCGACCTAACAAAAGTGTCCTCACTCAGTTTTTGCTGAATCAATGTTGCCAAACTTCTTTCAAGCCACACATACAGAAACTAATACGGTGATGTGAAAAGTACTTGGTTACTATGAGCTAGCCTCAGTTTTTGTTAGCTTTATTTGAATTATTTGTCCTAGCTTTTGTACCGGAAGGAATCATTGTATGATACACAGGATGAATTAGAACCCATGCCATCATTTTGATCATTCTCCTTTTTCATGTCTTAGCTTCATGTTCAGTTTTACCTCGTTGTAAAGAGCTGCAAATTTGGGGTGGGTTATTTTGGGTTGCGGCTTTTAGGTTATGATTTTTGAATTCTAACTATTCGCGGGAGATAGTATGCAAAGGAAAACAGTCGCATATGATTTTAGCTGGTATAGCTGAACTCGGCACAGTGCCTACCATAATATAACTGTAGATTTTATTTTAAAAAAATATCGTTTAAAAACTAATTACTGTAACAGAAAATTATTTTACTGTAATAAAAAGTGATAAGTTAAAGTCCAATCGAACCCACACACCATTGATCAAAGCCCAGCTTTGCTCTACTGATTTAGTTCTAGATCGGCCTGCTTGTTAAGTTGGGCTTGCATAGAGGAGGCCGGCTCATATAAGCAGGCTATTAAGCAGCTCGGCCCATAAAAGCAGGCTTTTAGGCAGCCTGGCCCGGCCTAAGTTGCATTTTGTTTCTGTTTGAGAACAGGAAGACGGGCGGCCATGGTAGAAATTCCCCGCGCATCCACAAGCCCTAGCCGCCCACTTTCCCGCCAAAACAAGATCTTTGCCTCCTGCGGCGATCGCCGGAGCCCTGAACCCCTATAGGATGCCGAAGAAATCAACGCCCACCGTCCAACCCACGGCCACCACCGCCGCCGGTAAGTACTGGCTCCTCAAGACGGAGCCGGGGGAGTGGTCGTGGTCCGACCAGGCCGGCGCCCCCCGCGGCGTCGCGCCGTGGGACGGCCTCCGCAACCGCCAGGCCGTCAAGAACCTCCGCGCCATGCGCCTCGGCGACCGTTGCCTCTTCTACCACTCAGGCGCCGTCGCCGCCTCCCGCCGCATCGTCGGCATCGTGGAGGTCGCCAGCGACTGGTACGAGGGTAAGGAGGAGGCGGCCGGAGCGGCGCTGTGGACATGCGCGCGGTCGGGCAGTTCCAGCGGCCGGTGGTGCTCGGGGAGATCAAGAAGGCGGCGGGAGAGGTGGAGGGGATGAGGGACTTCGCGCTGCTCCGGCAGCCACGGCTGTCGATGATGCCCGTGGCGGCGAAGGTCTGGGACTGGATTTGCGAGATGGGAGGGGGCTTTGTGCAAGATGGGGAGGAGGAAGAAGGTTGATGCTATTAAGGTAAAGAAACTATTATTGCAATGCAACTGAGCCCTCATTTTTTATTTTACATTTATCTCAGTAGATCTTTTGCTAATATTGCAGAATTATTCTAGATGTAGGGTAACATATTACATATGCAATAGGAAGGCGGCATTTTGTGGTGTCTTTTGGGCTTCTACTCTGCAAGAGATGGTACTTCTGAGGAGCATATAAGAGGTATTTTGTGCATCTTCTTCAGTGTTTGCCATCTGTGCGCTGTTGTCTGACTGAATGTGTAGGCACTAGTTAATCTATGTAAGTTCAGTGGTCGATGTCTCAAGCACTCGTATGCTGTTCTGTTTAGCATGTCAGTTATGACTTATGAGTTGCAACTCTCGTTGATCTGCTTGCCACTCTTCACGCATATACAGTTCAGTGACTTTTCAAGCAGGTGGTGTCATGCTTCATGGATGATTCCTAGCTGTGTGTTAAATGACGTGTAGTTCATATGTGTGCTGCCGTGACTAAATTTGGGAGGGTGAACATTAAGAAATCTAAATGCCACATTGATTCAGAATGCCCAGTTTCTGTGCACAAAATGTTCATTTGTCCATCCCTGTAAAAATGCAAATGAAGGATGATGTGTTCAGTGATGAGTACCATCTCCATAGGTTGCAATGCAAACTACAGAGGCTTATAAATCAGATAGTACAGGAGCAAAGAGCAACTGCAGAAGACAAGCTCAACTGCTCAAGTTGGATGCCCTTAATTTTCTCGGAAAATGATTCTTTTCGACTGAATTGCAGCTGTGTGGCTTTCATTATCTGCAGGGTTCAGGCAAAGCAACTGGCGATGAGTTAATGTAGCACAAATGTGGTTGTGAGTTAATGTAGCACAAATGTGGTTAGTCAGTGAGCAGAGATGATCCATGGCGGGGAATATCCGCCGCCGCAGGGTGCAGGCAGCTGGAGCCTGGCGGTGGAGATTAGACATGGACCCAATTACTCCATGTTTGGTTTTATTAACCTTTTCTGCAAGGATTAGATGTATATGAGTATACCGTGATCTCAGGATCGTGATCTTGATCCTACGTAGGATGGAATCGGCCGCTAAATCTAGGATGTAAAATCTTAAAATGCTAAGACTCCAATTGAGATTTTGACAATCTTTATCATGATATCATCCGTCTCTTGTCTATTGTCTCAAAGCTCGTAGAAAATACATGGCTACTTGGGCTGCTCTAAACGGCTTCTGCTTATTGGTTGTTGCCTGAAAATGTACTGTAACAGCTGTTAATTTTTCTAAGTCATTTAATTAAAATATAAAAAAATTTATATTGTTGCAGACAATACAAAGAAATAAAGAGAAAAAATAAAAAAACAAAAAAAGCTAGAAAATTCGAAATTAAGAATGTAACAGTTTCAAATAACTTGATAGATGTCAGAGACCGAAGCGGTTCAAAGCAGGACTAAGGGCCTGTTCTTTTCAGCTTTTAAAAGCTGATTTTTCGACTTTTCTATAGTAACTAATTTTTAAACGGGATATCTTTTCAAGATAAGGTTTATTAGTTAATTGTAATACATACTGTGCCAACTTCATTTATATCGACAAAAACCGTACGTGAGTTTCTGTTACTCATCTCTAGTACGAACAGCTCAAAAGTCACAAGCCGCAGCCAAAAAGAACAGGCTCTAAGTCCCCACTTGTTCCAACTTTATCTTCTGACTTTTAATTTATTGTTCCTTTATTTCGTTTTTTCTGGGTTTTTTTTGTCTTTTTTTCTCTGTATTTCTCTGTATTATCTGTGATGTGGTAATATATTTTTTTTTCTATTTTTAAAATTTAATTGCGCTAAATAAGTCACCATCAATTACAATAAAAAATAAATTCGATATAATAATAAAAAAGCTATTATTAGACTTAGTACCATCTAAAAGCTTCTCCATCCGGATCCAGATAAAGCCTAATAAATGCGGCCAAGACTTGAAAGGCTGAAACCTGTACAGAGAGATCGAGCAGTGGCAGCGCCTGTAGTGAGCTGTGTGCATGCAGGCGCAACACCGTCTCCTCTCTCGCCTTCAATTCTTTCCATGTTCCCTGCCGGCGATTTGCTCGCTCCATTCTCTCCTCTTCTTCGCCACCACCGAATGAATGCCCTACACATCTAATGGACTAATGGAGCAAGGCGAAATGAAAAATTCCGATAAATGGTCCACTTAAATAAATTCTCTAGTGAAATTCAGATTGGATAAAATTACGAAACAATTGCACAATCAAGTACGCTACGTCAGAAGGCTCCACAAAAATTTTCATAATTTTTAAAACTCATTTATGATATATAAAAATTTATACAAACATATACACCTAAATCCAAATTAAGAAAAGTAATTAACTCAGCATGTTGGCCATGCGGCACTGGGGCAGATGCACGGTGGCCATGCGGCATCACCGTGTGCCGCCTCTCCACGGCTACGAGCAACTTCAACCGGTTCTTTATCCTGCTCTTCATTGTATATTTACCTAATATGACTTAAGAAATGGACTCCAACCGGTTCTTTATCCTCCTCTTCATTTTTATCGAGTCGCTATTTTCTCCCGGTCGCTAGCTAGATTTGGCGAGCGCCTCCTCACTCGCTTCTCAAATAGCTAGGCCATTGGAATGCTAACTCAAATAGAGAGCTGCAAATAATAGCTAGCATCTTCATCCTAGGAAATAGAGAGGGAGAAATGACTAGTGGGATGGAGTTGCTCTAACAGAAACGTTATTTTTACAAATACTACGTGGCGGTCGTTCTTGTAAATATGGAATTAAAAAACGCCAAAAGCGCTAATGTCTCGGGCAGCCATCGCGTGTGGCGAGCTTCGGGGTCAGTAGTTTGTACCACGAGCCACTGCTGCTGCTTGCGACGTGGCCAAGCAAGGAGTCATACCTAGCGTCGCCATTCGGAGTCATACCTAGTGTCGCCATTCCATGCCATTATATCTACTAGCAGCGTAAGCGCGGCGGCACGTCGCGCTAGCTACCACGTGGATCGAAATAAAAGCGACGAAAATTTGCAGGAGTTTTCTAAAAAAATCGAGGACACATACGTAATTTCAGAAAAACCGATGACCTTTTCTGCAAAAAAAGAGGACCTGTAAATGAGGATCCGTACGTAATTTTGTAAAACTATGGGATGCTATCCTGCAAAGAATACGTAGTTTCGGTGAAGTGGAGGGGTGTTTTCGGGAAAATGTGGTAGGGTCTTTTTTTAAGAACCGAGGACCTTTACGTGATTTCAAAAACTGGAGGACCTTTTTGTAAGAAAGATGACGTGGCGCAGGATGAGGCCGGCGTTCCCCGGCTTTCATATAGTGATGATGCACTGTGCTCACAATAGTAATCTTTGGCAGATGGTACGACCCATGTTGCTAAAGTATGCTTCGAATTTATGGCCATTTACTCCGTTAGAGCAAGTACAATAGTATAGCCAATTAGTGGCTATAACATTTGTCTATTTCATCTATAGCCTTTAAAAAAATAGTTCATACAATAAGGTAGCTATTACAATAACTATTTGGCCCCACGTGTAAGAGAGTGAAATGCATATTTTTACGCGCTATAGCTAGCTGTAATTTAGTAGCCAGCTTCCTTCTCTCTCTTCCTTTCTCTCTCTGCCACGTAAGATTTGGTTGATATTATATTTGCTATAGCCTGCTGACTAAGCCTTATTGTACCTGCTCTTACATCGCTTCGTCTCGACGACTGGGCAACTCAGTGCTTTTTGCAGATATCCAATCCGAAACGAGCCGGTTTCGCTAAAACGTAGTAGTCCGTGTCAGAGCAGGTACAATAAAACTTAATCAGCAGGCTATAGCAAATATAATATCAACAAAATCTTACGTGGCAGAGAGAGAAAGGAAGAGAGAAAAGGAAGCTGGCTACTAAATTACAGCTAGCTATAGCACGTAAAAATATGCATTTCACTCTCTTACACATGGGGTCAAATAGTTATTGTAATAGCTATCTTATTGTATGAACTATTTTTTTGAAGGCTATAGATGAAATGGACAAGTGTTATAGCCACTAGTTGGCTATACTATTGTACTTGCTCTCAGAAGCTGTTGGCGACACCGAGTCGAACTCCTTGGCCTCGGAAGCGACTCCTCTGGGTCAGACCCTATGGAGAGAAAATGAGACCATATCTCGGATGGCTGACACATCTTCGTCTCCCTACGCACGAATCTCTCCGTACGAGGTTCGCCCTTCTCCGCGCCGCCTCTCGCGCGAGCGTTTCTTTTCTCCTTGTTCTTCTCGTGTTGCTTCCTGGCGCCAAGCCGCCCGACCGGCCGCGACGTTGGCGCGCGCGAACGCGCAAGCACACCGCGCCGCGTCTTTGCCGCCACGCGCGCGACGCCCAGCACGCCGCGTGCACTCCCACCGCGCCGCACGCCGCGATGTGCACCCGACGCCCGACACCGCGCCAGCCCCGCCGCCGCATCGTGCCCACGCGCCGCTCGCCACCATGTTCCCCACCATGGTGGGAACTCCAGCGACCCCCCTCATAAGACACTCACGTCAAAGTGTGTTCCCGAGGTTGCTCATCCTTCCCCCTCAACCAATTTTGGGTTTTCTCCACGAACGCCGCACATACCACGTTCTTCCACAATTCCGGCTAGAACCGACCGCCACCGCCACCATAGCATCCGTGGTTGGCCCCAGTCCGATTCTTCCGAGTAGAGCACCTCCGCACCCTCCCGAAGCTGTTCGTGGTGCCACTTTCGGCTACCTTCCCCTCCGGTGAGCCGCCACCGTTGGCTTCCCCGCGCCGCCCCCGGTCCCCGTCGGCCGCTCACTCCAGCTCTTCTGCGGCCATGCCACCACTACAGATGCGTCCCTTGCACCCTACTTGTGCTCATGCTCGCTCTCTCTTTCTCCCTTTTCCTTCCGTCCGCCACCGCCATGTTCGGCTCCACATCAGGCCACCGAGCGCCGTCGCCCGAGCTGTCCTGCCCTATCTCACTAGTTTCCTTGACCTCCCGGGGTTCCATTTTGCCACTCACCTTCACCTCCCCAGCCGCACCTCATCGGCAACGCCGCCGCCTGGCCGAATAGGAGACGGGAGAGGCGCGCGCTGACACCGCACAGAGAGAAAGAAACGCGCGCGGAGAGACAAGACGGAGAAGGGATGAACCCTCGCGGAGAGATTCGTGCGTAGGGATGCGGAGACGTGTCGGCCATCCAAGAGATGGCCTCATTTTCTCTCCATGAGGTCTGATCCCAGAGGAGTCGCTTCCCTTTGCCTCTCCTCATTTCGATTTTTTCGTTGGAAATCTAGCTTCTAGTTTTTTAATTTTATTTTTTGTATTTTTATTATCCATGATAGATTAATCCATTTTTACTTTTTTTAATTTAATTATATAAAAAGCTAGCCACTAGTGCAAAAAGACAGGAGTAACCTCAACCCGGCGATTTTGACTCTTCTAGACTTTGTTCCATAAATTGACTTTATACTGAACATTAACGGATTAGCCCACATTCTACTCTAGCAATTGTTCTATCAGCATCATCGCACGTGTCGTCCGGTGCCATGCCTTGGCGCCACACTATGTCACCTCTGTCGACGATCTTTCTCCTACATTGATCGTTATTTTCCATCGAGAAATTTTATTGTCAGCTCTACATATTTTTTGTTGGAAGTAGAGTTTATTGTAATTCAGGTCGTTGTGCCTATATACGGGATTAATTATTAACAATTTCTTCAACAATCTATTGTCTTCTACGGGTTACTGTGGCAAGATTTGCAGATGAGGAGTCTAAAGCGGAATTACAGGTTTTCAACTCAATGAGTTAATATGGGTTATGCTTGATTACGAAGACATTGAAAAAAATCAATGTTAGTTCTGCGAACAACTAAATTAGGTGTTTCAATCACCATTTGGACATGTTGCGATTTTGGATCGCTTGTAAAACCATTATGAAGGCTTTGGCAAGAATAATCTCAGAAATTTGGTGTCACCCTAATGGCAGCTAGCATGATGCTTTTTGAAGTTTTGTTGTTTGAGAGTGAATGTTTTGCTTCAATTTTATTCTGAGATAAAGGATTTAAGTGCAACAAAGAGTTTGTTTTTGTGTTGATACCACAATATTTTTCCAGATGTCGTGGTTTAAACATCCCATAAGATAGAGGAAAGTTTTTGAACCCAACTCCTGACAGTTGTATTAACTGGTCGAATACTTAGCGGTTGATTCCATATGTTAGTATGCCATTGGTTTGCTGTACTGCCCTGTTACTCTGCGGGTGAGCCATTGAGGCATAACATATCTTGATAACTAGATCTTCGTAGAATTCTTGAAAAAATTCGCTTGAAAACTGGGTACCTTTTATCTGTGAATATACAAATGGGAACATCAAATCATGTTTTTTGTGATTAATTTCTTGGCAGCTTCAGTTGTTACCTTAATAACTGGCACAGCTTGTATCCATTTTATAAATGTATCAATCATGACAAAAAGGAATTCAAAGCGCCCGAGAGCTTTTGGAAAAGGTCCTAGAATGTCCAACCCCTAGGTTACGAAAGGTTACGAAAGGCCAAAAAAGAGGTATTGTTTTCAAAGCTTGTGCAGGTTAATGTATGATCGTGCAAAAATAGCATACCCGCAAGTGCACGGGTTGCCACTGAAATAGCGGCGAATGTCGTGTTCTCCACAGGGACTAGACTAAGGCTACCGATGCTCGGCTAAAGCTAGGTCTATCAAAACGGGGGAGAACTAAACCTAAAACGTCTACCAAATCAGCCGAACGAATGAACTACAGAATGTACTCTAACTCGCACGGACAAAACGACGAACGACTAAACAAACGAACTAAACAACGACTGGACGAATGACCGTACAAATAGACGTCGTACGACCGAACGAACAACACGACGATAGACTAAACGAACGACGCACAAACGACGACACGAATGACACGACGACTAAATGGACAAACACAACTAACGATCGACGATCTAACTAGCTACCAATCGCAAGAAAGAAAGGGGGAGCCGAGAAGCACTGGGGGAGTCGAGAGAGAACAAGGTAGAAGACGGACGATAGCTAAATAGACGACGACGGTAGGACAACACAACTAACAACTATGACTACGACAAACGCACGCACGACTTAACTAACGACCGCTAAAAGAAGCATAGAGGGAGGTTGAGAAGCACTAGGTGGGAGTCTAGACAGCAATGGGAAGGGGGACGGTCGCTGAATAGCTAAATCGCGCAACTTGACATCACAGAAACTAACAGATATCAACACTAACGTTTTCACAAGCACACAACAAGAATACTGAACACAGACAAATAAACTAACCCACAAGTACTAACAAGTGAATAACATAGCAAAATCATGAGAGCTAAACAATTCGCTTAGACACTGAATTGACACACTAACAGCGAGCACTACTGCTGCACCAAGATCACAATTTCTGAGCAGATAACACAAATTGTAGGCAATGATTATACACTACTCAGGAACTTAGAGCAATCCTGGACCAAATTAACCAAGCACAATTCATCATCTCAGTGAGCACATGCATACATCACAATTCTCAGAAAAATATTCCACAGTGCAATAAACATGAACATAAAGCAAATCTGAAACAAACTAACAGAGCATAATCACAATCCACTGAACACATGCATACATCACAATTCATAATTACCATCACACATATCACAGATCACAAATTAACATAGCCAGTGCGATAGAAATTAACAATCACAAGTAGTGCTTTAGTAGAACAGTAATTGAAAACAGCAAGCTAAGAAGGGAAGAAGGATTGGAGCATTAACCGAGCATCAGAGCAGTAGTAGGGGAAACAGATCAAATGAAGGTGTCAGTGGAGTGGAGCCGAGGAAGGGGTCGGTGCAGACTAGGCCGTCGATGAAGTCCAGGTCGGTGAAAGGGAAGCAGAGCGGCCGGCGGAAGAGTTGCTGGTGGAGTCGAGGGAGATGAGGTGACCGTCATAGGTGCTGCGGAGATCGGTGCGGTCGGCGGGCGGTGCACGGGATTCGGACGGCGGCCGGTGGTAGCGGTGAAGGGGGAGTGGCGGCGGTTCGGATGAAGGAGGAGGGCAGCAGGGGCGACGCTCGCCGGTGGGAGAGAAGGCGGCGCGGTAGAGGAGGTAGAGAGACGGTGGCACGGGTGATGAAGAGGTGGCAAACCGGAGAGTATGGCACGGTGGAGAGCGGCGGGCAGAGATAGGTGGAGAAGGGAGACGCGGTGGAGAGGAAGAGGAGTAGCGGCGGGGGGAGCGGCGAGAGACGAGGAGAAGGCAGCGGTGGATGGTGAGGAAAGGCGTTGGCCGGTGGTGGCGCGGAGGTTGTGGAGAAGAAGGGAGGCGGATGCGGACGGGGAGAGGAGTCTCGGAGGATTATCTGCGGCGGTGAAGAAGCGAGGGAAGGGGGAGGCAGTGGAGAAGGGAGGTGGCGGGTGAGAAGGCGGAGAAGACGGGCGACCGCCGGCGAGATGGCCCGGCCTCGCCGGTGCCGTGGCCGGAGAAGATGAGAAGGGGGCGAAGGAAGAGAAGTGCCAGGCTCAAGGGCTTCTTGCGGCGGCGGCAGGGTTGAAGAATGGGGATTTTTTTGGCATTTTGCAAATTAGCCCTCCAACTTTCTAGGGTTTACAATTAGGTCCCTTCCCCAATTTAGTTTCTTCTGATTTGGCCCCTCCGGAGCTCCATTTTTAGCGTGGTTTGATCCCACGCGTTCGTGACGACGCGTACAACTGTACGGAGCATTCCAGATTTGTCGTTTATGCGCCTAGATCGCACGATCGCGAAAAGTGCAAAAAATGTAAAATGGTCCATTTCGAGCAATTAAATATAGAAAATAGTGCAAATGATGATAAATGGTCCTAAAATGCGAAAAATAATGGGGCAAAATGATGGGTAAATGTATATAAAAATGACGCATGTCAATGTACTTGTCCTGACTTGATTTGCTACTAACTGAGAATCACCTTTCACTAGTAATCTATGAATCCCAAGCGTTTTGGTTGCTCAGAATGCTGCTAGTAAGCCTTCATATTTTGCCACATTATTTGTAGCAGGAAACTTGAGTTGAATGGTGTATTTTATATGTTCTCTAGTAGGAGATACCAGGATTACTCTAGCCCCTAAGCCTTTTAACATCAAGGAACCATCGAAGTATACAATCCACTCCTGGTGGTATTCATACTCGGGCCCTTGGGTGGGTTCAGGTTTCATCCATTCGACGATGGATTCTGCTAAAGCCTAGAACCTGATTGTTGTTCGTGAAATTAAATGGAGATCGAACTCCCCAAGTTTGACCGCCCATTTTGCTATCCATTCTGATGATTCCTTGTTTTGAAGAACTTGACTAAGAGGGTATCTAGTTGGTACAACCCCTTTGTGGGTCTGAAAGTAATGCCTTGGTTTCCTTGAAGTCAAAAGGAGAGCATATTTAGTAACTTTTGTATATCTGGATATCGTTCTTTTGGTTCATGTAAGATTTCGCTTATGTAATATACTAGTCATTGGATATTGTCATGCTCAATGACCAGTACGACACTAACTGCACGTGGAGTCACAGCCAGGTATAAGAGTAATATTTTTCCTAGTCTTGGAGAGAGTAAGATTAGGGCACTCAAAAGATATTTTTAAGCTTTTCAAAGGCATCGTTTGCTTTCTTAGTCCATTCTAAACTTCTATGTTTTTTTAAGAAACTTAGAGGAATGTATTCCATTTTCCCCTAACTGTGCTATCAAAGGACTTAGCACTGCCATATAGCTAGTTAGCATTTAGACTTCCTTCTTTGTGATCGAAGGACGCATCTGATCGATATCAGCCATGTTTTCCAGATTTGTTTCAATTCCTCTAGCCGAAACTAAGAATTCAAGAAGCTTTCTAGAGGAAACTCCAAACACACATTTATACGGATTTAAATCAAGGTTATGTCTTTTTAAGTTAGCGAAAGTTTCTTATAGATTGGAGATATTATCTCCGATGTTGATGCTTTTCACGACCAAGTCATCAACATAGGCCTCCAAATTATGACCAATCGTGGACTAAAGGATTTTTGCATTAACCTCTAAAAAGTAGCACCTGCATTGTTGAGACCAAATAGCATATTTACATAGCAAAAGGTGCCATATGGCGTGATGAAGAAAGTTTTTCTCTTTATCATCTTTACTTATACTAATCTGGTGACATAATGAATTCGCATATAAAAAGCTTAATAACTCACACCCAAAAGCAATGTCTATAAGCCGATCGCGTGGAGGTGAAAAGTCATCCTTCGGACAAACTTTATTGAGATATGTGAAATTGATAAATATTCATCATTTTCAATTACTTTTCCTATACATTATAGGGTTAGTGAGCCACTCTAGATGATCGACCTCATGAATGAACCCAGCCTTAAGAAGCTTGTTGATTTTTGATTGGATGGCCTCCTTTTGGTTGGGTGCAAAGCATCTTAGCTTTTGCTTGACAGGTTTTTAGTCAGGCCGAAGTGCTAGCCTATGCTCGGTCACCTCCCTGGGGACTCTGGGTATGTCGGATACATGCCAGGAGAATACATCCAAATTTGCTTAGAGGAAAAAAGACGAGCAACTCTTCCTATTTAAGGTTGAGTCATGCCCGGCCGGTATCTTTTAGAAGGTGGTATTAGCATTTTTGAGTCCAAATGATGCTTTGACATTTTTTTAGAGAAGCATCCTTGTCAAGTGGAATCTTCTTCATCTGATCAAAAGGTTTTGGAGCCACATTTGATCTTGTGTTTGGCCCGCATAGAAGATGGATTAGCATTTCTGGTCGAAAGTTTATCGACCAGTTCTAGGTATTTACGATCACATGCATATGCCATCTTACTATCCCCTCAAACCATTATGACTTCTTTTTGGTCCTGGTATTTTAAGACTTTGATAGCCATAATGCATAGCCAATGCCGAAAGACCAAGATAATCCCATTGTATACAGTTTCAAAATCTACCATGTCAAATGAGTTTTTTTTAAAGTTATCTGGACTTTTGAATGTAATTGAAAGAAAAACTTGCCCTATCAGTTTAGTAGTAGATACCATGGCTATACCATAAAAGACATATTTTACAGGCCTTACTTTCGATCTGGGAACTTGCATTTATTCTGAATCTCTCGTAAACAAAATATTAAGAGAGCTACCACCATCTACAAGAACTCGATTAACTTTTGCAATTATTTATAGTAGGTTCTAGACAATCGATGCGATATGATAGTTTACCATCATGATTTTATTTTTTTATTGCAATGAGCTATTATCACATGATTTATTGTAACACTTAGCAACGTTTTTAATTTCGTTACAAAAATATCTATATTACAATGATTTTAGTTTTAATATAATAATTAATTTCGTTGTATCAACGGTCAGCAGCGAGCCCAATGGTCAGTAAGGGTGAGCAGGACGCCGGCATGCGGTGCAGCTGCAGCATGTTGGCTATCACATAACTCCACTGACCTCGAACTGTTGGTGCCCCAACCTCCCCTCTCCTCACACAAGTCTGTCTAGCTCTTTGAATGCCCCATCTCACCCATCCTTATCTCGCACAGTGCAAATCGTTCATCACTTCTTCTCTGCAAGTGCAACGCATTTGATCCCCCCCTACATAACAACCTGAGCCCACGCGCTCTCACCAAGAACAAACAAACACTTCACACATAAACGCAAATCAAATCCACACGACCACACTGGCCAAGAAAGCTGTAGCCATGGCTGGCATTCGCCGCGTCGCCGCTCTCCTCCTCCTGCTCCCGCTGGTGGCCACCGCCGCCCTCGCCGCGCGCGACGTCGTCGGCGCCGAGCTCAAGTCCTCCCCCGTTGGCAAGAAGCCCGACGCCATCCCGGGCTTAGGCAGTATCCCCGGCATGGGCGGCGACGGGTTCAACGTGCCCGGGATGAGCGGCGGCGGGTGGGGCGGAGGATACGGCGGTCCCGGCGGCGGGTACTCGCGCGGCGGCGTGGTGGCCCCCACGGTGGTGTGCTCGGAGAAGGGGCCCTGCTACAAGAAGAAGGTGACGTGCCCCAAGAAGTGCTTCTCGTCGTACAGCAGCTCCGGCAATGGGTACGGCGGCGGCGGCGGCGGAGGCGGCTGCACCATCGACTGCAAGACCAAGTGCACGGCCTACTGCTGATCAAACAACTAGCGACGTTGGTCAGTGTCAGCTTTTGGCTTGATCGCGTCGGTGAGTGAGTGTCCGTAGTAGTGAGAGTTTCTGCGACTATATATATTTATAGCTAGTGTGTGTGATGCAGGAGGCATATACGAGCGGTTTAAGTTTTTATAAGGTGCTTGTTTCCTGGTGTTTAATTAGCCAACCTGTAACGTGGGCGCGAGTATCACTATAAATCAATAAAAAGAGCTATATGTTGCGTAATAGGGATCACGTTACTGACAGAGATCAACGACTACAAATCTACAATCACACACGAAATCAATCACAAGAAGCAGACGTAAACTGAGAAGATAGAGAAATGCAGTCTTGAGTCCTGACAGCCTCTCTTTATTATCAACATGCGAAATAGCTACATAAGTGTGTGCAAATAACATGAGTATAGATTTCGAAAACCTCTTGTTTTCTTTTTCATATGTATGAATGCAAGATGATGAAGGATACGCTGGCATGTGGCATTTAGAAGAAAGTGCCCCCGTTGGATTTAGAAGATGAGACTTCTTCGCACAAAAGAGCAATGTAATCCACTAACAAATAAGCAATCATCAGTTATTTGTTAGATCTCTCTTGCTGACATCAATCACTTTTTTGGCTAGGCATAAGGAATTGACAAAATGTCTATTCCAGTAGAACCACCAACACATCTTCAGCGTTATTTAAGCATTACAGAAGAAGATGGAAGAAGATACACAAGATCAAGTACTAGATGACGAAGGCAACAAAATGGCAAAGTTAGGGCTAGCAACGCCACCTTTGTAATCGTTCTACAAGAGCATGATATAATCCTGATATAGCAATAAATATAGTCTCTTTTCTCCTCTTTAATCCTCTGAAGAGGCTCGGTTTCCCTATATTTTCGTAAGATTGACGATTTGATCATCAACGCCCCCCTCTAATAGCCGTTCTCAGTCCTACAAAGATGAACCAAGTTTGAAGCAAATGAGGGGGGGTGCATGCTCAATGGCGGTAGCAAAGGATAATTCGGATGTACTAGTCATTAGTCAATCAGTTATTTCTCATCGATGGATATTATATTTAGATTGTTGTTTCCATACATGTTCAGTGAGGGAGATGTTTGATGAAGGATTTCTACGCCCGGCAGATGGAACTATTCATTTGGTGGATTGCAAGGAATATGCAATTACTAAAGCGTGAATGGTTAAATTGGAGACGTATGATGGAGTGATGGGAGTCTAGTATGTTCTCAGCTTAAAGAAGAGTCTAATATATGTGAGATCACTTGAATATGAAGGTTGTCAGCTATCACTTCGAGTTAGAGTCATGCTAATTATTTGCAAAGGGCATATAATTATGAGAAGTATTTGGAGCAATGTAGGATGCCGATTGATGGGTAATCATAGGAAAACAACAGCCATTAGGAGGTCTGATAAAAATCCTGATTGGAGAAGGAAACAATGTTGTCAATGGTAGGTACTCATATCTCATCTGTAGTTATGTTCAGAGTTGCAAAGATGATTGCAAACTCTAGCAGCCGCAAAGGCGAAGAAATGAACTATTGGAAGAAGGAAGACGTTGTGGGACCAACTATACGGTATCGACGAGCGGGTGAAGCATGGAGGCAGTACAAACCTATGACATGGAGGGCTGTAGAAACTGAGGTGTGGTTAACCAAACTACATAACAAAGGAGTTCGCAGGTGAATCATCCATGCATGCTAGCCCAGATACCGACACTCACATTGTCGTGATGTGCATAGGCCCCTGTGGTGGAGGCACTCCCAAAGGTGGGAGAAAAAAATAAAGAAGTGTGGAGCCAACTTGGAGTGAGTTCTTAGAGGAGCACTATGATTTCAGCGGATAAGAGTAAAGGTGGAGATTGAGTATGGTGACTCATATCCTAAAGTACTAGTGCGTGGATAGGTGTTACAAGTATGACTATATGAATCATAATAGGATTAGAATTACCACTTCTCTTCGAAGGAGAATTAGGGCCACAATATAAAGCCATGATGGGTGGTCATAGAGAATAAGCCACAATTTAACCCATCCAGTGCAAGAGATGTACGAGAGAATTAGTTAGGTTATTCTTTAGCACTATATTTTTTGTATAAGGCAATGATCCAAGGGTCCTAAAAGGTTCCAGAGAGTTGGGAGAGAGCGACAATCCATTGTACTTTTTTTAGGTTGTGTTTAAGATATTTGTAGTCGGCTTTATTAAATCTTTCTCTTGCATCATGATTATTTCATCGTCGTTACTTAGTTCTCTCTATTGTGTACACTCATGTTGTATCTCGTAACTCTAATATGATTTGGGGCTGCTGCACATAACGTGTATGGAAATGTAATAATGTTAATACCTAAAGTTTCTACAACTATGATTATGAAACATGTGGTTTTCTATACTTTACCCAATTTTCCTCCTTAGTTGTAACAACCTGAAAATTTTTAAAATTTTTAATTTGCTTGATTTTTTTGTTAAATTCGTTTTCTTTCCCAATTTAGAAACCTAGCGAAATACGCTTTCCCTAACTAGTTTGCTGCCTCCCCTAGCCTTTGGCGCCAACCAAGAATCTACCTTTGCCCTGGTTAACACGGGCCACTTGGCCCGTTCTTGCTTGTCGCTGCCATAGCACAACGTTCGCCGTTGCTACTCCTGTCAACATGCCATACCAACCTCTACCACACTATACCATGCCATGACACCATTATTTATCGCCCGTCACCTCACCCTGGCCATGTGCCACGATCGCCTGAGCTGCTTCACCGTCATCGCCATATAGAGCCTTCCTCGGCCGACCCACGCGCTTACATTTTTTGACCATCATTGCAAGCTCATTAATGCCCATAGAAGTACAAAAACCGAAATGCCATCGTGATTGCCAACCAAGCCATCGAACATCGCGAAAGCCCCAGCGTGCCACCTTGCTGGCCACACGCCACCACCATGGCCACACAGCTACTGCACCCACGCCTTCTAGTGCTATAAAGCTAGGCCAATTTCACCATTCGCCTCCACAGCCACCTCATTGCACACCCACACTCTTCCCTCCCATCCCTGGCTAAACTCTCGCCTCCAGCATCATAATTTTGTCGATAAGCCCTAAATCTCCATTTTGTTAATGCCTCTATTAAACTTCAATTGCTTCCACCCCTAGCACCACTAAGACCCTATGAGTCCAACCATGATCTCTCCTTTGGCCCTCTTAACTCCTAGCTCAGGGCGACAATCTTTGTCGCCAACCCAAACAACCGTACCGTGGACAACCTATTACAGGCTAAACAAGCCAAAACCTCCATTGGTAGTAGCATTCCTATCAGCCGTAGAAGGCTTAAAAGCCCATGCTCCTTACCGGAACCTAACTGAGATGCCCATGTGCCATAGAGGAGCTCCGACGAGCTCTTCTTGCCGTCAGTCATCTACAGTAGACCTCATCATCCACAAACCCCAAAAATGGAATCACCTTAGCCTCCTCAGTCAATCCATGTACTCAATTGCCACCAGAAGCCCCCGCTAGAGCACGCACCGGCTCTTCATCCTCGTGCTCTTCTCGGGCGCATAAAACGCCTGAGGTAGGAGCGATGACAGTAGGCCTTGGGCCGGACTATTTTGGCCCAGAAGCTAGAAACCGGATAAGCCAAGTCATGGGCTAAGCCTAGCACTGTAGCACACTATTCATAACCCGACTTGACACTATTTAAACCCAAACCAAACATTGTTTCAAATCGGGTACTGTTCCTAGCCAACCCGTTATGAACAGTGATGATCCGTTACTGTTCATCTAAACACATTAGACATGTACCTATTTCGACCATCTCGAGCTTATTTAACCTATTTTCAACTTCGTTCGGCCAAACCAAATATTGTTTAAACTCTATTCGACCAAACTTATTTCCTTTATGTCATTTCGTGTTTCTCCTGGTTGAGGGAACCGCTGGTGTGGACAGATCAGTGATGCGGTCTTCGTTTAGAGGACGATGAAAGTCCAGTTAGAAACGCTAGCAGATTACTCTACGAAGGCTTGACTTCAGGGGTTAATCGCAGCCAAGCGGAAGGTAATATTGGGCCGGAATCGGTAACTTAACAGGCTTTAGGCCATGTGAGCACACTCCACAGGCTTATCATCGTCAAGTACGCCTGCCATTAGGCCCAGCAGAAGATTTTTTTTTTCAGGAACTTATTTGGCTAGCATTTGGTTTGATTCCAATTCCATCTACTGAGTTCTTGAGATCGACTGATATGTACATGCTGGACTTGCTGCAGTCGACGGAATTTATTAGGATTGGCATTATTTATTGGAACGGCCAAGCAACCGGGAGATGTGCTCTACTTAGAGCAAGTTCAATAATAGAGCTAAGTATTTGGCTATAAGTCAAGTTATACAATAATTTATCTACAAAAAGTTTTTTATTATTATGTAGTATCATGTCTCACATTCTCTTTCATATTTCTCCCCACATACATTTATTATCTAGGCTCAACACTGCATAGGCTCCTATGTCCAGCTTGTTGCTTGCATGAGAGCCAAGCTCTCATCTCTCTCCTCTACATCAGCAAAAATGCTGACTAACTTGGCTATAAGATCATTATTGTATTTGCTCTTATACAAGCATGGTTGAGGAGATAAGAGGTTGCCATTTAAGTTCTGAGCCCTGATAACTGGGTGTTGCCGACCGTCCTCACGGGCCGCGGGGCAGTCACCGATGGGCGCCGCGCTTGCCTTTTGAGCCGGCCGACCCTGCGTGCGCGCCGAGCGTTCGCTGGCGACGCCACGGTGGTGTTTCCGCCGAGCGCCGAGGGCTCGGAATCGAGCAAGCGCGCGCGGCGCCGCAACCAAGGTGCGTACAAAATCCTCGCTTCAGCTCCGCGTGGCTGCGTCCCTCCACCACAGTTTCCCTGGCTGACTGAGCAACCTCCACGTACGTCGGCTAGCCTCGATTTTACGGAGTGGTCAGTGGAGGGTTCCTTCGGTGGCTAGCAGATCGACACGTGCAGGCGACGTTTCCTTAGCGCGTGATCATCTTTCCCGGTTCGCCGGTCCGAGTCAGACGTGTTTGACAAGTCATTGGCTGCTTTCCTTCGAAACAATGTAACAAAAATGGGGCTAAAAAATGCTTAGAGCCATTTCCTATAAAAAAAAATACTGAACTTATTGGCCGCAGCCCCTATCGATCTAGAATTTCAATTGTCAACAACCCGTTGCTTACCCGTGCAAGTTGACTGTTTGCCTTTTCTATGCCCATTTGCATCCGTTTCAACAAGAATCTAGCAAAAATTCCTGCATTAATTCCAACCAGGGCAAAGTTGTAGGGTTCTAAATCGGAGGTGGAGAGGCGTGGGTAATGCATGATTGTGGCTAATGAAGCTGGTTTGCATAATTCGCTAGTGCACCTGACCCTCTTCCACACTGCCTTCCGTTTTCATTTTCCGAATTGGATTACAGTAGATGCATCCTTATCCATAGCTTTTTTTTTGTGTACGGAAGTTATAGCTGTTAAATCTATTTATGGCTATGTTCGCATTGACTTTTAAAAGCTACTTTTTTTTACAGTAAATAGTTTTTCTACATTACCAACGATACATCTTTTCAAGATAGGGTATACTAGACGATTATACTACATACTGTAGTCTATAATAACTTTATTTATATCGACTAAAATCGTACGTGAGTGTATCTCTCTGTAAGCTATTACTATTCATAAGACAAAGCCTAAAAGCTAAAGCCAAAAGATAATATAAACAGTCCCATACCATATATACATCCCGAGGTGGTAGATCCCTGTAGATGGATATTTCCAAAAAGAAGAAAGTTCAGTTTGCCCATTCCAAGTCAATCTTTTTTTGAGATCCATTTCAAGTCAATCTTAGCAAGTCTCTGAAACCAAATATACAACACTTCACAAGACTAATCACAAAGCTCCAATTCACACCCACCGGCCCGATGTCCATACACCCCTACACCCTAATGTTCTCACCAAACCAACCTCAGAGCTCCATTCTATTCCTCTACTTCATTGCAATCCAAAGCAATCCCAGAAACTATAGATTCGAAGTCCAGGGCCTAGTGCCTTCCATCTTGGCCATTGCCATGGCCACGGGCGAGCGATGCGGCCGCAAGTCGCGCGTCGCGAAGGCGGCAATGCGGGCGCTGCGCGGTGCCCGTGACCTCTACGTCCGAGGCGTCAAAGGCTTCGACAGGTTCGTCGCCGCCGCGAACCCCAGAGCGGGCGTTGGCCGGCTGACGTCGAGGGTGTTCGGCGTTGGCGACCTCAATTCCGAGAAGGAGCTGCTGGAGCTCGTGCGCACCATGCAGGCGCGGCACAGCGCCGGGACTGGCGCCGCAGGAGACAAGAAGACCGAGACGGATGTGCCGGCCGTGAGGCGCGGGGCCGTGCCGCTCGAGAGGATCGACGAGGATGCCGCCGCCGTGCATCCGACCAAGTGACCGGGGCGTCGCGGTGGCCGCGCGGCCAGAGCGCGGTGACGGAGCCGGAGCGCGCGCGCGCCGTGGTGGCATTGGCATGCATGGCATGACGTGCCCGGCAATTTAATGCATGCATATGTATAGCTCTATCCGATTTGCGGGGTTCGCTCTTCTGAAAACTTTGATAGTTTTTGAGTGCTCAGATTTGCATGCATGCATGCATGTAATTCCGGTATCTTTTTACTCGGTTGAATTAGATATTAAACTAATTAGGTCCCAATAGACGATTGTGTTATGTGGCTGTTCTTTTCTTCTCCTGACTCTTCACGAAGAAAGTCAACCACGCTGACCACTAGAAATATTAAACGGATGTGATATGACACATTTAGAAACAGAGGGCACAACTTCTAGAGACTAAACATAGCTTTCAACATGTGAATTCTTAATTTATCACTGCTGCAAGAAGGGGTTGTTCAACTAAGATAATTTGTATATGTAGAGAGGGCCAGATATCAAGATAAATCATCTGAGGCCTGATGGTCAAATGGAAGTTTTTTCTCTGCATTAAGCTATGCAACCGTAGCGTATGCACTAATCATGCGGGCATCCTGTGTTCGGCCCCTTTCCCTCCGCCGCTGACTGTAGGCTGTAGTAACTCACTGTGCAACATATTGAAGTTGCACAATCTCTTCTTAATGTTAATTATTGTCACTTGCCTATCAGACCCCTGGTTTAGCAGATCCAAATCATCTATGATTCCACCGTACTATTCCATGTATTAGTAGATAGTGATCACAGATATATTACTATATACCAAAAAAATATCATGCGGAAGCGTAGATAATACAGTAATAACTTACATATTGGCTGATTAGACCGAAATCAATAAAGTGTAGCAGCGGAAACTTCACACCGGTGGGACTCTTAAAACATGCCCACAGGCTGCCAACTGGAGTTAGCGACCTAATTTTTGGCCTCATCATCTACTAGCTCTGTCGATCCTTTTTAAGTATCTAGGGCTTGATCTTCTGTTCCTTATTGACTGAATGATGGTAATTAAGTAATAGTGAGTGCAACAGTACTCAGCAAGTCACCACACAGAATATAATAATTATCGATGCAAAGCTGTCAAGGGAGACTTGAGATCCTTTTAGGTGCTAAAGGCATTATTTTGAAAGTACAATAGATAGGAAAACTCTTGAGACTTAGCAATTTTAACTAAAGTAGATTTTCTAAAGTTGCTTAAGAGAATGCAATAATAATAGTAGCGTATATTACATCTACATTTTACAGTGCATGGTTACCTCCACCGAATGCTAGTTTTGATTATTATCGCCACTGGAGTACATTCCCTCCAGGAAAAGCCAAAGTCGTGGTTACATCCACTCGATGAGTTTTCATCTCACCCATAAAGGTTTTTGAAATAAAAACAAACTTAAGCAAGATTCCATGTCCGCCCTTGATCGTGGGCACGGCTGTTCGAACAATTTATACTCTTCAAAGATTGTACATCAAGACCCACAAAAGATAATCAACCCGATGGCCTACACGATTCCTTGGTCACGTAGATCGAGATATTGTTACGAGGCCTTTACAATACCTCGCCTGAATGCCATTTCACCCCTTATGGAGAACCACTAGAGATAGCCCCCATAAGTTAGTGCGGGAAGTAATACCCTAACATCATAGCGGAGTGGGACTGCGGCTTTTCCCCACCGCTAAATAAATAGGTACACAACACTTTTATATGCTGTCCCATTCATGCCAAACTTTTCGGTCCGCACATGCACAACTTCACTCCCCCATCCGCGGAATGGCCCTGAGGCATGATAAATTATTCAGCCAAACCTACAGTTTGCTAGTTTGTGGTAGTATTGTTTTACACAAGAAGGTCATCACATAATTAAGTTCTTAATTTGTTCGAACGGTTCATACCATAAACCATAAATTCTCGTATTACATCCACACCAACCTCTCTTACCATCCGTCTAGACAGGTATAGCAAGTTTTTAGGGTTTTGAGAAGTATAAACTAAGTTATCATAAATTACAAGTCACTTACATCCCATGACTGTCCTAAAACCAATTTTCATATTTAGAGATTGATAATCAGGGCAAGCTAATGCCCTGGACTTTAGACAAGACCTTTGCACAGTATTTAATTTAACTTATAGCTATCAATATTAATAGCATTACCTAGGGTGACAAGGTTCATGGATATTCAAGTGTCAAGGATGGGGTATTATATTATTAGATCGATAAGAGGGTGTTTAGCTACCTTATGAGTAACATATATTTGCATAATAAATTAAGCATGCATTTTGATAATTTAAAGGAACATAATTTTGCATAAAATATAGGACAATATGATCAAAGTGATGACTTATCTTACTCAATTTACTGTGGCCCTGATCTTACTCAAAGCCTTCTCAGCCAGCGGTCTGGAATTCCCACTCAAGTCAAATTCAGACCACATCGACTTTTGACTATGTTGGTTTCGACCACACTAGTTTTGACCACATTGGTTTTGACACGTTAGTTACGACCACGTTGGTTCTAGACCGTTGGCTGGTCGTCAATCACCATAATCGAAGTTTGACCAAATTATTTTCTGACTAGTTTTGCTCAGCTCTGAGAGTCTCTGGTTTTTCACAGTGGTACAGCTCCGTGTTTCTCCAGATTTTGAGTAGGGTTCCTATACAATTCCTTCATAGCTTTGTAACTATCGGAGTAAAGGATAAGTAAATACTTAGGAGAAACTTTTAAGGCATCATTCATCCCCTTTGTTGCCATCTTTAGTCCTACATTGGCCAACACAAACCGCTGCTACGTCATTCAAAACCATGCATATTTTGGGTGAAAAGGTATTTTTGACCGGTTTTGGTGCCGCTCCGATTGGTGTAAAATTCTCGGCTTATAGCTGCAAATACACCGTAACGGTTGTTAGCTTTTTAGAGTCAAAAACAAGAAAAAAAACAAAAAAAACATTATATCGTTACAGATAATACAAAGGAATAAAAAAAGAAAAAAAAAAAATGAAATTAAGAAACTGAAATGTTCTAGGTGGCTTCGGCTTATAGACCGTTTGAAACAGGACCTTAGGAGTTTAAAATTGTAAAGTGAAGGGGTAAGGTAATGCCGCGCTTCACTCACCACAGCACCATTAGCTCAAGAGTCCGGCTCATCATTATCCTTCAACGCCAAAGCACGAATTGTGCGCGTCGCTCTCTAGGACAAGCTGCCTCAACCCCATGTCAGAAAACAGTGTTCAAACCATCGCCAGACGCGTTAGCTTTCGCTTCCGCTTGCAAAGGGATGCTCCATTGGAGTGTGCTGTTATATGTTGTATACTTCAGATAATCAGATTCAACTAATGTTTGGGTTATAAATTTATCAGATTCAACTTGGATGTATCGCTGAACGCTGGTCTCCAGACTACGGAGCCGAGTTTACCAACCAGAATAAAATCGGGCTGCTCACTTTGGGTCGGGCCCAACTGGATATGGGCAGTCCACGACAGCCCACAAGGCCCAAGTTATCAAGCTCTTCCTCTGCGCGCATCGTCGATCAAAAAAACTAGTTTGCTATTCCTCTCAAAGAGAAGGTCCTGTTTGCTATTCGTCGTAGACAATCTCTGGAGCGCAGCCAGCTTTTCTTATTTTTCTTTTGTTATATCGACTTTAACCTGGCTCTTATTTGTCGACCGATCTAGTCCAATTGAAAATTTTCAGATAATTCAAAGAAAGCAAATGTTTGCGTGCTTGGTTTGGAGCCTCTTTTGTTCCTCTTTTCTTGTGAAAACGTAAGCATCATTTCAGGAAGCATATATCCTTGCAATAAAAAGCACAACAACATGATTCCTTCCTTGCGTGCTGCTCTGCGGGCGCAGTTGGTGAGAAGTTTCCGTATCCTTCCACAGAAAATGCCACCCGTCGAGGAACCCGCAGGCCGCAGGGGCAGGGTAGACCGCCGCTAAAGTCCTCGCGTGGTTCGTCGTCCCCGAGGTATCCGTATCCTTTCGCAGAAAACGTGGGGGGACCAGGTCATCAGTCCTTGCCGCATAGCCCGTCGTCCCCGTAGTCTCCCCGTCGAATCGAATATTGTTTTCCTTCTCCTCAGAAGACGTGGGGGCTGCCTCTCGCTCGCAGGTAATGGTGATTCCCCTCAGATTTCGCGTTGAATCCTGTCGTGATTTAGGGCTTAGGGTTTGCTGCTGTTGCTGTGTCCGAGTTGGGTTTGTGAGGCGGATTCGATCGAGGTTTCTTTTTTTTTAAAGATCGATTTGGGGGGCGTTTTTGGCGATTCGGGCGTAGGTAGGTTTGGGGTCTTGATTTCATTGGTGATTTGAACCATGCGCGTGGCTACGTGAGGTCAAAGATTGAGTTTTTTTGGGGCGCCTTTTGGGGATAAAAGGTTGGAATTTCCTTCTAAAGGTTGCTTAATTTTGGCCTGGTCGAGCGGTTACGGTGGAGATAGATCGAGTGTGATGTGAGCTCCAAATCAATCTCTTAGGTTTGTCCTTTTAGGGGGGCCTTAGAATTTTTCCTCTGTGAATAATTGACAGGTTTTTCCTAAATAATCACTGTTCGTATCTTGTCTGTGCGGATTGAAAGGTGTGGATTACTAGATTGTTAATTTTGTTGTTCTGAATGCTCAGCTTTTCATTTTAGAAGATAATCTCATTGTTGGAAACAAAACTGACATTTTTGGGAGAGTTTCTGATCATCAGATGTCCTGTTTATCAGAACTAGTTGGGGAATTTTCTTGGTGTTATTCTTGGTTTAGTTGTGTTTATTCTACTATGAACATGGCATGATCGGAATTTTACCCTTCGCCCAAAATTGGACCTTTTGGAGGGTTTCGTAGTAGTGGATAAAGAATTGGAGGCTGTTTGTTCTGCAATAGTAACTTCCTACTTGTTGGTAATAGCTAGTAGTGTTACACAACACATTCTGTTCTTTTGTAATAGCTATTTCTAGCAGTCTTGGTGATTGTAGTATCTTTGGCAATTGCAGCTTGTTTCACCTCGAAGAACAAGCAAGATGGCTGCCAATGTTGGGGAATCGACAAGTGGCGGCAGCAGTGGCGATGCAGCTGGAGGGAGCTTTGAGTGCAATATCTGCTTTGAGTTGCCACAAGAGCCAATAGTAACTCTCTGTGGCCACCTCTTCTGCTGGCCATGCCTTTACAGGTGGCTGCACATCCACGCACACTCACCAGAGTGCCCGGTGTGCAAGGCTGTTGTTGAAGAGGACAAGCTTGTTCCCCTTTATGGCCGTGGCAAGGACCGTGTCGACCCAAGGTCAAGGAACATGCCTGAAACTGACATTCCTCACCGCCCTGCTGGCCAGAGGCCTGCAACAGCCCAACAGGCTGATCCTAACAACAATTTCGCGAATGCCAACGCGAATCCATGGTTCATGGGCACAGGAGTTCCATTGACGAATGCACGGTGGGGTAATTATGCGTTTTCAACTGCATTTGGGGGGCTATTCCCTATGCTTAGCTTCCAAGTGCATGGATTTCCAGATGCAACTGCTTATGCGCAGCCTGCTGGGTTTCACTATGGGTATGGTCATGGCCATGGATTCCATGGCGGGCATATGGGGCATGCCCATGCCGTCCCCCGACATGGACCGCTTGGGCAACAGCAGCAGGCAGACATCTACCTGAAGGCCCTGCTCTTCATGGTTGGAGTTCTTGTGATTGCAAGCCTCCTTGCATTTTAAAATTGCTAACAGCTTCACATTGTGATGGCGATGGGCAAAAGAATTGCCAGAATATCTCTCGGTGGCGTCATGGCGTGTGCATTGTCTTGCTGTCAAATGTGACATAAGTTAATTCAAATATTTGTATGAAGTGTCCATAGAGTATCTGTATTTAGATCTATATAAGCATCTACATCTTACAGCATCATATATGCTATTGGGATGAACCTGGGATAATTCTTTTGTAGTTTTGACGCTTTTGATCAATATGATGCACAATTATTGTGGGGTCATCTCCTTGTGTCTGTAATCTGTGTCCATATAGACTGAATATCATAAGACAGTGCATATAAGAATTAGTTTTTCTTTTAGTTTCAACTCCTCATGTTTGCACCAATTGACAATTTATCCATGTTAACAGTAAATGAATGCACTATCTTATCAGTCTTCAGCAAAGATAGAAGATGCTAGAGTTATGTGGCCAAGGTATATACTTTTGGGGCTTACAGTGACTACAAGGAGCTGCATGACAGCCAAGCAAGATTCTGACATCCATCCTGGAGTAGCAGTGTCAATGAGATATGCTTTGATGGTTGATAGTAACAGAAAAAAGGGGACTCTAAAATAACACGCAAGCGGAATTACTACTTCATTACAGTGTTACTTAATGAAACCCAGCTTATGTTGCGTTGGATTCTGATTTTCATGGGGTCGGCATGCGGTCAAGTTTGGAGTGTTGCCCCTCGAATGCTTTCTCAAACTCGTTTGGTACGTTCTTATCAGGAATAGGGAGAAGTTTTTAACACAGCAATGTAATCTGTGCTTGGATACAGGCCTATCTGAGCGCTTTATGAATGCTGGTCGCATTCGTCCAGTTACCTAATGTGGCGATGGACAGATCATCTGCAGATTGTCAACCTATTGTAAGATCATCTCTTGTAATCTGTACAAGACAAAATAGACTTGTGTGATCGGTATTAAAGCTTTCGGAGGCGATTTCCGAAACTTTCTCCAGCAGATTATTTGTTGTATGAATTGTAGGATGGTGCAGTCACACTGCACCGAGCCAGTGTGACCTTGCAGTGTATGTATGGGCCACTGTTCCAATGTTTTTCCCTAAATGTGCAGAGAAAACAAGAAAAGGAGAAATCAGCTCTAGACTTCAACGCATCCATCCATTGGATGGGAATAGCTAGCGTTGAAATCTTGGCCGTGGTCCAAGATCCAAACGCGGACAATGAAACAGCAGGAGGTATTGAACTAACAAAGCAAAATCTGCAAAGAAAGCTCCTCTCCTATTCACCATCGCGTAAGATTGGCCAGTCGTTTTGACCATACCGATGGACCGAACAAAGAAAATTAAAGGCAAAATAAATCTAACACGTCAATTAACACAGCATGTGCTGCGCAATGCAGCGGCAGCAGCGGCTTCTTCCACGGATTGACCTTTCATTGAAAAGCTCTCCATGGTTGCACACGATGACACAACAGAGACACGGAGAGAGAAACGAGTAAGGTGCCGATTGGGGATTGGATCGGCATGTTGCGGCGGGAAGGGAAGCTTCATGGAAAGGCAGCGGCGAAACGTATGCGTGTGCTGCTACGGGCATGGAATGCAAGTGAGTGGGTTGGGCAAATGATCAGTGGAATGGCCACTGCCTCTGCCTGCCTAGCGACTAAAATACCTGTCAAGACTGGTGTGTGTAACTAGTCTGACGACCAATGCCTGTCTGGGTCATAGTCATACTATGGTAGCAAACCTAAAGATATCCGACCTACCTTGGGTTATGGGTGTTCAACTGAACACGCCAAATATCACCAAATATTTAGGAAAGCATTTAGCAGACGGACACAACTCGGTCTGGGGTGGTAATTTGTTTGTCAGTGTCTTTCCTCACAAACAAACAGGTCTCGTGTTCCGTTCCTTGTAGTCCCCCTTTTTTTTCTACTTTTTCTCTTTTTCCCCCCTCTCTTTGTAGTTTGATTCGTGTGGAAGTTATTGAGAATCCGATATCTTGTTTTGTTGTTTATTACTATTTGAATAACTTGTACATTTCATTCTGAAATATAAATGTAAAATAATGCATTTTTTCTATTGTATTTCAAAAACATGTATTTTTGCAGTTTGATTGTTATTGAGAATTCAAGCGCTTGCTTTGTTGTATATTAGGATTTTTATAGGCTATGATCGTTTTGGTTTCAGCTTTTAACTTTCGGCTTATTTTTTACTATTTATAAATTTCGTCTTTTTCTGAACTTTTGGCTTTTTGTTGAGCTTTTTTTCCGGTTCTTTTTTCTTGTATTTGTTTGTATTATACGTAATGGGCTAACATATTTTTATTTTTATAAAATTTAATTATGCTAAATAAGCCCCTGTCATCTACAGTGTTTTTTCAGCCAGCTACGATGCTTTTCAGTCATAAGCCACCAAAAAAGCCCAAATGATCACCACCATAGCTTGTAGAATTTTTCCGAATATTTGTACATTTTATTCTGAAGAATAAACATAAAAGAGTGCGATTTTCCATTGTATTTCAGAAACATGGAAGGCCAGTAGTATTAGTAATTTAGTATTGTATGTTCCCACAGTCTCCATCTTCTCTATCATTTTATCAAAAATAATATTGCAACTTCCTTGTTGATAACACAGCTAGCTTGCTGCATACCACCTTTTACATCTAATATTTCTTAAAATTATTTCAAGATACTAGCTTTTTCATTGAACAATATTATGCAAACTCGTAACACCCATATTGAAAATCCTAAAGGGGTGCTCAAAAGGGCTTATTTTTAAGTGGCTTATAGCTGAAAAGCACTGTAGCTGATAGTGGCTTATTTGCCGTAATTAAGTTTAAAAAATTAAAAACAGATTAGCCCATCACGGACGGTACAAACAAATACGAAAAAATGACAAAAAAGCCAAAAAAACCAAAAAAGACGAAATTATTGAATAGTAAAAATAAGCCAGAAGCCTAAACCGTTTTGAGCAGGGCCAATGGTCGTCTAGATTCTAGCATACTGTACTACTGTAACAATCTTGGTCACCCACTACCTGTGTTTCTGCTCGTGAGTATAGGAGCATCGAAGCATGAGCGGATCAGCGTCTGCACTGCTCATGGCAATTAACAAAGGACATGGTTCGAGTTAGCTTATTGTAATTGGTAACATGGATCATGTAACTGCGATCAAGCTGTGATCGCTTTTGACAGCTTGCCAGGTCAATTTGGTTGTTGATGAAGCACAATCGATTGACGTACGTACCGAAATAGTTTAGATTTGACGGTGTTGCACTGGGTGCCTCGGTCTGGCTAGTCCACAGCTTAGCTGTGATCCCGTGAACGACGCCTCCAAAGTTTGACGCTTGCTTAATTCCCTATGCAATTTCAAACTTGTAAGCTGCCTTTGAATATATATTTTGAACGAATGTCTCCTCCAAAAAGAGATGTTGAATGAATCATGATCAGCCGCAGCACTGCTGCGCGTAGCACCTAACAGTGGCCTAAAATTTGATCGCCGGTTTGACCTGCTCGTCAAGGTCACCTTTGGACTTCTTGCCCTTCGTGAGGCGCGTGTGTTGGATTTGGATCGTAGGCGGCCGCTCGCGCATCTGCAAGTCACAGTAATGGGAGACAAGCTCAGGCTGCGAGACTACGACATGGCCGCAGGGTTCGAAAACCCAGCGGTAAACGTCCCGTTTTATCGGTGGTTGTTGATAGAATAAAAAACCGACGATTTTTATTTAATTCAAATTTAAAATTTAAAATATAAAAGTTAGTTTCTCTAATAATATTTACATTATTTAACACTAATATAATATATTAGAAAGATGCATGTTTATCTTATGCTTGACTTCATACTATCTGCTATAAATGTATTAAGTATTTTGAATTTCAAATTTGAAAAACCGGGTGGTAGCGTTTTTTGGGTTTTTCTTCAGTTTTTTTGGCGATAACCAGCCGGTTTTTCCGGTTGTTGTTTTCAAATTTCGACACTTGAAATTTAGCTAATATTTTTTTTCGAGTTTTTGAATTACCGGTCGCTGAGCGGTAAATCCCTTGTACCGGAATGTCTAACCTTGCTTGATAGTAATCGATGAAAACCGAGCTGCTTGCTTCGTCTCTTAGGTTGCCGAACATGCTTTTGATGTAAACAGGGCTGATGTATAGCAAGATTTTGGTTCGGTTTCAGCATTGTTTGAAGGTTTGTCTCAAAATTCGCCTGGCACAAAACTATGATATTTGGTATACGAAATTATGTGCTATAAGCTAGGTCGATCGAACTGAACAATGAGGTAAACAAGAATTTTGGGTTAATAAATCAAACGGGCAAATATCATACTACTACTACTACTTAGATCTTTTTCTTAAGAGACACCTGAGATCTTGACTTGCCGCAGCTGATTTTTTTTTTTTTGAAAGCCAGCCGCAGCTGAAAGTTTTGCTTTGCCGTCAGTTTTAGATCTTACACGTGAAAAAGCTGCAGTTTTTTTTAACTTGGTTCTGTTTAACACATATAGTTTTTTTTTGTTATTGTTCTTTTGTTTAGGTACACCTTTTCCAAGGGAGGAGCTGCTCCCTCTCTAGCTTCATAATTAAAAGATGCTTATGTGTTGCCTTATCAGATCAACCCCCCTGGCCCCTGCGGCTCTGCTCCATTGTGTCGGTGCAGCATCTCCATAACGTTTTATTAGCATAGAGTTTTCACTCCTTTTCGCCAAACAGAAGTGCTTAATGTAGATTGCTGTTTATGTATTAAAAAAAGTTCGACGATGAACCGGCAGATAACAAAGAGTGAATGGATAAATATATTGTGCAATATGGAGAGCCATACTAGGTGGATTCTTTTCGGTTGTGTGGATAATTTTGATCTTAATATGAGTGTTTGTGCAAAAAAAAATGAATGTTGGTAAGTCGATAAGCTGTTTTAAAAGATAATGGAGAAATTATCCCATTTATTCGAAAAAATATAAGATATAAAGCTGAAAAGAAAAGTCATAAATGGTATGGAATTCACATTTACTCACACGTGACGATGCCACGAAGAGCCATATATACAAATCTTTGTGACCTCAAGCTCGTCCAATTGTTCAACTCGTGATGTTGTATCCAAATTGTCTACGTGAACATCAGGAAGGTTTTTTAATTATGTTCCGTTCTGGGTTATCAAGATTTTTATACCGTGACCTCTCGATTGTTAATCTTGAGATAGATACACTATCTTGGCAGTTGTAGCGAATTGGCAGTTCTAACAGTGATAGATGCCATCAAATGTAACAATTCAAGTTCAAACTAAAATAGTTGCCTTCTGTCGAACCATTTCGGTGTGAACATTTTATTTTTAAGCAATTCCGTGGAAACATCGGAGACCCTGCCATTGGTGGTGGTCCACTCCATTGCCCCATGCTATGTGAGGTACTGAGGAAGTGAAGTCTCGTACTTTACATCGGAGTCAAGCAAAGGATCCGTAGTTCCACATGGCCACACGGCTAGTTCACGGGTTCGGTTCACTCAGGTTATAAAAAAGTTTCGGCTCCTAACTTCTACTTCTGACTTATTTTTTATTATTTATAAATTTTGTTTTTTTCTGAATTTTTAACTTTTTGTTGAGCTTTTTTGTCAGTTCTTTTTCCCATATTTGTTTGTATTATACGTAATAGGCTAATATATTTTTAAAAATTTTTAAATTTAATTATACTAAATAAGCATCTGTCAGGTACAGTGTTTTTTCAGCCAGTTACATTGGTTTTTAGCCATAAGCCACAAAAAAAGCTCAAATGATCACCCCTTGGTCGACGTATGCCCATACGGAAGATAAATCGGAGCACACATTTTATATTGCTATTTATCGTTTGGAACGTAGAAATTTTATAGGGAGTGATTCGATTTTCATAAAAATAAAAAAAATAAATTGCAAGCAATGGCTTGTGCTTAAATTTTTTGTTAAAAAAGCACTAAAATGTGCACGCCGACACTCACCATTTTGCTTGCCATGCATTATAATAAAACTCGGACCGCCGGCTCATCGGACCCACTTCTTTGAAATTACGCCGCAAAGAGGTGCGCCGCTTTTTAAAAATTTTTGGATGGCGCCCACTCAAATTACGGATAGGTCCTTATTTACTCACGTTGATTTTTAGTCCTCGTTTTTCGAAAAGTCCTTTGATTGTTTATGCACACATCCTCGATTTTTAATTGGTTGTCCAGCTAGCGCGCTCATGCAGCTAGTTATAATAAAACTCGGACCGCCGGCTCATCGGCGCTGAAAACGCCGCGTGCCTCTCCGGATGCAATGTTGATTTTTTAGGTCGCTTCTCGTCTCATTGTTTATAAAGTTTTTGAGATTGCAGCAGCAGAAGCAGTATCCCACCGTAAGCACATATTTTAGATTATAGATTATAATTTTTAGTCTTAGTATAAGTACTTATATGAATAAAATAAAATCTAAGAAACTGATAAGATGTTTCTAAATTTTTTTAATAAATTGTTTTAAAACAGCAGCAAAAATACTTCCATTTATTTATTTCAAATAATATGGTAAAATGAGCCGAAATGAACAGCCCTTTATGCACAGACATTATGACATGGAAGAGGAGTGATGGATGTGCATCGGGTAACATGCTACCACGTGGTGCGTTCGTATGGGGCCCACAAAACCAGAAGACCGCACTGCTATGCATGGCTGGTACATGCACATAGGCCAAGCCCTCACCGACAAATCTAGAACCATTTCTTCTTAGCTCAGTACTTCAAGCAATAGCGAGTTTGGGGCTATTTGGGAAGCAATGATCTTTTTCGAAATTTATGTCAAAATTGAAATTCATACATTCTAAACATTCTCTTGCATGCCTTTTGTGATGGTTACCCTCATTTTCTTAGTGGAATGACCATCAAGTGCATGTTTGAAGTACAGTGAACAGGTGGTAATTGATGAGGATTGATAACGAAAAGTTTTGGTTAGAAGAGGGGTTTCATACTTTCAATAGGTACAAATCATCATAAGTTAATACTAAGTTACTCCTCTAAAAAAATACGAAGTCCAACTAATTTTAGCTGACTTATGATCCAAGAGTTATAAAAAAAATACTAATGGCTTAATATATACTTTCTTTATAAACGAGGCTCCATAATTTCCTCAATAATCTAAAGTATCCACCCTTTATACCCAGCGAGTGATTACACCCCAATAAACTAACCCCCATGTGGTAAACATGTAAAAGCTATAAACAACAAAAGAAATCAACCCTAATATTCCCTTTCAATAACACACTTGCAAATATTTTTTACCTTATATTAAAAGGCACACACGCAAATATTTTGTTAATCACTTCCTTAATTACACGTTCAAACACGCTTTGCTTAGTCGTTAGTCCTAACCCTCCAAGCCTTTGACCCAAGTTTGACGCCTCTTCTCCACGCGCAGCATAACGCGCCCGTATGTATATATAAACACCACAAACGCACAAGACACAACCCCCCATTACCAACGCACGAACACTTCTCAACCAAGCTAACATGTCGCGCGCTTCTCTCCTCGTCTTGCTCCTCTGCGCCGCCGCCGGCGCAGCGGCGACGACCGTGCCACCGCTGTTCCGGGAGGCGCCGCACTTCACCAACTCTGCGGCGGCGCAGTGCCCGCCGCCGCTGCCGGCTTCGGACGCGGACGCGGCGTGCTCGCCGCACGCGGCGGTGCACGTGGCGATGACGCTGGACGCGTCGTACCTGCGGGGCACCATGGCCGCCGTGCTCTCCGTCCTGCGGCACGCGTCCTGCCCGGAGTCCGTGCACTTCCACTTCCTGGCCGCCGCCGCCGCGGGGTCGCCCTCGACGACGCCGGCGGAGCTGAGGGCCACCATCCGCGCGTCGTTCCCGTCGCTGGCGTTCCGGGTGTACCCGTTCGACGAGTCCCGCGTGGCCGGGCTCATCTCCACCTCCATCCGCGGCGCGCTCGACCGGCCGCTCAACTACGCGCGCTCCTACCTCGCCTCGACGCTGCCGGCCTGCGTGCGCCGCGTCGTATACCTCGACTCTGACGTCGTCCTCACCGACGACATCGCCTCGCTCGCTGCGACCCCGCTCCCGGGTGAGACGGCGGTGGCCGCGCCCGAGTACTGCGGCGCCAACTTCACCGCCTACTTCACGCCGGGGTTCTGGGCGAGCCCGGCGCTGTCGGCGACCTTCGCGGGGCGGCGCGCGTGCTACTTCAACACGGGCGTCATGGTGCTCGACCTCGCTCGGTGGCGGCGGGCGGGCTACACGGCGCAGATCGAGGAGTGGATGGAGCTGCAGAAGCGGGTGCGCATCTACGAGCTGGGCTCGCTGCCGCCTTTCCTGCTGGTGTTCGCCGGTCGGATCGCGGCCGTGGACCACAGGTGGAACCAGCACGGCCTCGGCGGGGACAACTACCGCGGCCTCTGCCGCGGGCTGCACGCCGGTGCGGTCAGCCTGCTGCACTGGAGCGGCAAGGGGAAGCCATGGGACCGGCTCGACGCCGGGCGGCCGTGCCCGCTCGACGCGGTCTGGGCCAAGTACGACCTGCTCCGGCCGGCCGCCGGGATCGAGAGCTCGTGATCGCGGTTTTTTGGTTGGTTTAGAAGCATGTCTTGGTTCTTTTGTTGCTTTAATGTTGATAGATCAGAATGTTTATGACAAATGTACATAATGTTCAACGCAATAGCAAAGATGAATTAGTTTTTGGATGTCTATTCATATGGCAACTTAGCTTTTCTTTTCTTGAGTATAGATCATATCTTTTTATCGTTGAATCCTTATCAGAATTCGACACACGCAAACTATCTCTCATCCGCTTGCCCCAATCCATTCCAGCCTGATTCGATGCCCAAGCTGCAGCGGCACGTATTGGATTTGATTGCATTTGGCTGAGAAATGAATGGATCTACACCTTGTTTGTTCGGTAGTGGTTTCTGCGCTGTGCTTTGGATTTCAACATGAAGTAGGTGACTCGCATGCCGTCAATATTTCGGTAAACGAAATATAGAACCGATTTAAATTCGGCTTGTTAGGTTCGGTACGGAGTTTTTGTTTGGTTCATTCGGTAGTGCATTTCAAAAACCGAACCGAATAAACCTAATAAATCAAAGGCCCACCCCTAGATGTGGGCGCCCTAGATTTCAGAAGCAAAGAGTATATGGTTAACAAGAGCAAGGGCCAGGTGTAAGGATGGTTGATGCAAAGATGCTCTAACAGTGTTTTCGTTTTTAAAACGACAAGACAGTGCTTTTGGATTAATTTGGGTTCGTTTTCATGGTGCATTGGACAAACTTTACTAGGATCCGTTTTGCTTTATCCACCTTTGATTAGAAATTTCGAAGCATCTTTGGCTTAGTTGTCCACCATACAGCTTGTCCATGTGACAAAAGCTTGGCAATAATTGAAATGCTTCAGCTCATTCCATATCTTAAAAACAGCTTAAATTACTAAATTAGCCAAAAGGAAAACAAAACTCGTCTGCTCTTTAACAAGAAAAAGGCAGCGAAAAGAGAATTCAATCACACACAGGAGTTTCTACAATCTAAATCTGATGGCATTAGCTGTTTTTGTTAACTTTTTAAGTTCTTGTCTGAACTTCTTTTTCGGCTTTAAAGGTAGCCTCAAACGGCGCCTAATTAAAAAAAGTTGGCTAAGCTGATCCGGATACTGTATCGGAGTAGCCGTGCAGTGGGCCACCTGAGCGTTACGCGTACCGTAGAGTTGGTAAGAATCCTACAAGATGAACGGGCCGTGTCGCGGCTGATGGGTTCATTCGGTCGTTAAGTCTGCACTTTTGGTAGCCAAGCAGTCGCTGCTGCCTTTCTCCAATTAGAGTGTCAGCTCCACCTGCGGTTCTCCTCATCATTTTTATTTGTTGCTGCAAGTCAGCAACTTGCGACCTCAACTTGGAACGGCGCTTGCACCGGTTAATTAACTAACTTGGCATGCTCGGTGCGTGCAGAACGAACGAAAGCTACGATGAGCTGCGAACACAGCTTCTTTGTTCCCTTGTTTCTATCCCTTCATGTTCTCATCGATGTGGCAAAAATCTAGAGCATTCTCTCTATCCCTTAGTGTTCTTCTCGTGTCTTGGATCATTGTCACATCAACAAAAACACGAAGAGAATATAAAGAAGAGAACAGAGGAACTACATTCATGAGCTGCACGCTAGACAGTTTTCTTGGGATTGGGCTCACCTGCAGTCGATCTCGATCTGAGCCGTTGATATGGTGTGATGCAATAGCGAGCTGCACTGGACAGATTGTAGGATTGCTGGGCAAGAGGATTTGGGAGTAACCTTTTTGATTTTGGTCACATACTGCTATCGCGTTCTTTTTACAGCAGTTGTGGTTTCAAATCGATCTTTCTGTGTCTTCACAACCGAGGCGACGACTATAGTTGGATGGGTTCTTTTCATTGATGGATTAGGCTTAAATATTTAAATTTTGACTGTTTACACGAGACGGTATGCAGAAAAAAATAATCGCATGTGATTTTAATCGGTACAGTTAAATTCAGTATACTTTTTACTATAATTTTTCTTTTAATCTCGTTTTAAAAAATACATGATTTAAAAATTATCTACAGTAAACAGTATAAACATAAACATAAGGTAATTCTAAGCCTAAAACAATCAGCCACCTCTAGGAGTACTGGCGGTGCAGCCAGGGAAACGTGGCGGTCCAGCCGAGAATCGATTTTAATTTAATCAAGATTTTTCGATAAGTCGCGATCTGAAGAATCTGCGATCTGAATAATCGAATAACGATGAGGCGCGGATTTTGTCAAGGCTGATTTTCCCAGCGCGGTTGAAAGAATCGAAAAATAATCAAAACAAGTTGCAACGTGATTCTAGGCTATAATTCGTGACGCTCCAATCGATCGCTGTCGGCAATGTGTAGCTGTGGTAACCGGAGCATGAACTGCAGTCTGCAGCTTTGCGCGAAGCAGGCAATCGAGCTATGTACGATCGATCGGTACCCTCGCGTGTCGATTGCCCCAACGCAGGTGCATCGATCGGCGCCGGAAACGACACAGGTTCGCGTACAGTTTCTTGCCATTTTGCCGCGCGGTGCGCGTCGGTGGGCACGCAGATGATGTGGTGCCCGTCGTGTTCTTTTATGTTACCATTGATAGCTTGAATTATATTTTTAAGATGGTAGCAAACAACAAAAGAACTGATATAAAAAGATATATATGCTAATAAACTTACAAAAGTCATTTAAAGAATTGATTTTAAAAACTAATAAGAAGCATTCCATTTATTTCAGTTTGGTGAGAAACCAAAAACAAAAATCATCTCAAAAACCAAAACCAAAACCAAAACAAGAACGAAGAACCAATATCGAGAGGTGCGTGTCCACATGCATCTGCTGGATAACTAGTAAGTAGTACGTACTTATTTGGTGGGTTGCTGTCTATGTATACCATGAGAGTTCCACAGCGGGCAAGGTGCAACAAGTACACGAGAGTCGAGACAAACGAATTTTCAAATAATCTATTTTATATTACAGTAGGTATGACAGTGGCCTCGCTTAAAATAGTTTAGGTTTATGACTTCTGGTTTATTTTCATTATTCAGTAATTTCATCTTTTTTTTTGGCTTTTTGAGCTTTTTGTCGGTTCTTTTTCATATTTGTTTATACTATTCATGACGGGATAACCTGCTTTTTTCTATTTTAAATTTTTTTAAAATTTAATTACGTCAAATAAGTCACCGTCAGCTACAGTGTTTTTTTAGCCATAAGCCACTAAAAAAAACATATTGAGCGGGGCTAGATACACACCATGACCTACATCAAAGATATATTTGTCTCTTAAGATTTGTTCAAATCAATATATTGCATAAATAAATAATATTTGTCCTACAAGTTTCGCGCCTCAGTGGAGAGCTGAGTTATCCCCGCACGAGAACCCTCCGGAAGATGTGTTCGAATTCTTAGAGGGCGACTTAGTAGAGGTTAGTGGAGCACCTTAGCTTGCACTTGTCGAAATTATTTCTGGGTTGTAACTTAGCGGTACCCCAGTAGCCACTAAGCACCGATGAAGTCGATCACCGAGGTCTTGGGAGTATGAATTAGCAGGGCTCCTAAGCGTCTCATCCTATCGGGATGTCAACATCCCGCGCTGAGGAAGGCCAAGCGGGTCGTACGGGGGTACCAACGAGGGGTGGGATGTAGTGACGACAGAGGAGATGCTGTGAGTGGTGTAGCGGGCAGTGCGCAGGGGCCTCTCTATACTTGTATTCATTGTGTACATATTTTACATCGTAATTACTATGGCATGACTGTGTATGAATTCCCTCATTCATCGCAATATCACTTACCTTGCTACATACGAATCATTGCTACTTCAATCATCCTTCACAAAATTCTTTAGAAATTTATCGCACTATAAAAACATATGACGATTATAAAATATTATTATGAGTCTAATAGATTTCGTACATTTGAGAATCTACAAAAATTACAAACAGAACAACCTATCTTGTTTGCCTTTTTATTTCCAGAAGAAATAACAATATACAAACAAGATTTACTAAATATATTATCTGCAAATTGCCATTTATTCCTCCACAATTGTTTCTATCAGATTAATACAAAAAATATTATTATTTTAAATCGTCAAACCTGTGTATTACTTATCTTGTTGTCGCTCCACTGTTGAGCAATTTGGGCTAGGTGCTTAATAGTTAAACGATTAGGCCTAGTCGTTTAACTGATGGATAGATGCTAAGTGTCCGGTCGTTCAATATTTAAGCGGCAGATGGTTATTAGTATAAAATAAAAAAATAAGTACATAAAGTGGTTTTTTAATATAAAAAGGACCCCTGTCTTCAGGACAGGCGCCGCATCCACCCCGACTGGACCTAGGGTTCCGCGCCGCCTCCTGTTCCAAGGTTCGAGATTCCACCCAAGATCCAGTTTTTCCTTCGATTTTTCTAGCAATTATTCGATCCCTTCTATGCGTGCTCGTCTTGGCAGTGTTTTTCTTGGCGACTTTTGGTGGGGTTCTAGGTTTTACGCGCCGATCTGTCTCCGCTGTATTGGGGGTTTTTGGATGTTGGGGCGGATCTAGTTGGATTTGGCCTTGCCGAGTAAAAAATTACAACTTTGTGGGGGCGTAATCCGTGATTTGTGGGCGCGAAGATTTGCTTACGGTTTTGTTGGGCATCCTGAGGATTTCACCTTACCTCACCCGACGCTTCACCCTCGGCCGCCCATCCCTCTCCCTCAGCTCCGGCGTAGGTCAGCCTAGGGCACAAGTCCGACGGCGAGACCATCCGCTGGCAGCTGCAGCAGTCGGAGCCGGCCATCGTCGCCGCCACGGGCACCGTGCCTGCGATTGCCACCACCGTCGACGGCGTGCTCCGCATCCCCACCGAGTCGCCCTCTGCCGCCGAGGAGCGGGCCCCCAAGCGGTGGCGCAAGCTCCAGCCGACTACCCCATCGTCACCGATCCCCTCCCTGCAAGGCAGCGGCGGTGGCGCGATTTCAATGTCCAGTGGCCTACTACCTAAAAAGAAGAGATATCTGGCGAACAGACAGACGTAAATATCTCGAGCTGCTGTCGCCTCGCCGTCGTTTTCCTCCCTCCCATTTGGCCGTCCGTTTGGCTCGGTCCCCCCTTCTCTCTTTCGCGGCGAGGTGTGGCCACCCGTGCTCTATCGGTCTATCCTCCTCCTCTCCTCAGCCGGCGCGGCGCGGCACCCTATAAAAAATCCGCCGCTCTCCCACTCCCCATCTCACTCGCGACGTGCGCGCTCCCATATCTGGCCTCGCTCCTCTTCTTCGTCGGTGTTCCCCGTCCCTCGTCGTCGAGAGCCGCCGTCTCTTCCCCGAGGTGAGGGCCCTTGCCAAACTCCTTTAACTGCGCGTTGCCTTTGATCTGCCGATCTTGTTTTGTTTCGGGCTTAGGCTTTGCGCTTAGTTTTGATCATGGTATTGCCGATTTGGGCCAAGAGATTGTGCGCTTTGCTTGCTTCAAGTCTAGTTTAGTCGCCTTTGTGTGGTAACGCCGACTGATAGCTCTGTTAATGCTTGGTGTTCTTGTACCTCTGTGCATGCTTGAGTTGCTTCTTTTTTAGCCCAGACACCCTATTAACCAGAACTTTCCATTCTTTTTGGTTCAATCAGATCATTTAGAAAAGAGGGTCCATTTGCAATGGGAACTCGTAATTGAGTATTCTTTTGCCATGTAAAAACGTGGAGAGCAGTGTATACGTTCAGAAACGAGTATCCAAATGGACAGTGGAAATGTGTCGTTACTAAAAGGTAATAGAAATCAGTCATCGTGAATAAATTCTGAATGCTAGAGGCACCAGAAAAAAGTGTGCGATGTTTGCTGCCCCGGCCTACAAATTGGAGGCTTTGTTGTCACTTTACAATATGTTCAGCTACAGCTAGCCTCTTAGAATGTTAAAAGCTCCACACGTTAGAATCTAGAATGGAACTCCACTTGAAAATTTTACAACGTGTCATTACAATGGCTGCTAAATAGAGCTTAATGCATCGTAACCTTTATGAAGCTTACATGGAGATAAGACTGCACTTTTCTGTATTTGCGGATATAAACTATGCATTTTCTAGTCTACAGCAACATATTATCTGCAGTCACTAATCTGTACCTTAAGCAGGAAATGGCTGCACTGCAACCCTCATTCTCATCGCTGGTGGCTATGAAGAATAGCTGCAGCACTCTGAAGTTACCCAAAACTGCACTTTTGCCTGGTTTCAGTGGTGTCTCGTTTCCTCAAGATGCGAAGGACAGGAATGCTAGTTTCACTTGTTCAAGGCCCAAGGTAGCTTCAGCGACTGACCAGTCAATAGCAGAGCCAGAAAAGCCAAGGCAAAAGAAGCACACAGTTGATCCTACAGCTCCAGAATTCCTGCCACTCCCATCATTTGAAGAATGCTTTCCAAGGAGCACCAAAGAATCCAGGCAAGATTTCCTTTTTCGTTTCACCTGACAGTTATATTTGGCGTGTTAACATTCTAATTTGCTGATGTATTGATTATAGCTTATGTTTGTGTGATTATGCTCTTCAGTGAAATTGTTCACGAGGAATCTGGTCATGTTCTCAAGGTTCCATTTCGGAGAGTCCATTTGACTGGAGATCAGAAGCATTTCGATACATATGACACCAGCGGTCCTCAAAACATAAGCCCAAGGATTGGTAACTCACTGGCCTTATTTCTCTTGCCAATTTAAGTTCCAAAACAAGTAAACCAAAGCAAAATCTATCAGAAGCATTTCGATACGTATGACACCAGCGGTCCTCAAAACATAAGCCCAAGGATTGGTAACTCACTGGCCTTATTTCTCTTGCCAATTTAAGTTCCAAACCAAGTAAACCAAAGCAAAATCTATCATTTTTGTTGGTCCTGCATGCAATGAAAGATCAGCAGCTCAGTGGAAAATTATATCGTGTCCTCGTATTTTTACTGTCACACAGTTGTTGTACCTTCTGGTGTCTTGAATTGCTCTGATATTTTTACTTATGGTTGTATATATCTTTAGATATCCATGCACTATTTTCTGAGTTGTTTTATTTAATATAAATTCATTTAAAACTGATAGATATAATTTCCAGAAGAAAACAGGAACATAAGAGATTATGTTTCCTGCAAATTCTGATACATGAATTTCCTCACAAAGTTAATTATGGGAGCATCAAAACAACAAAATAAGTTCTGTTCAACCGAAATGTTATAATAGTCAGGTCTGACATTACCCAGTGGCTGGAATATTTTGTATATCTTTCCCCCTTTTAAATAACTCTGTACAGCTTTGTCTGTATTTAATGTAATCTACTAATAGGAGGGATCTCCCCTGCTGTATCCGCTAAAAAAAAAGTTATGTTGCCCCCCAATAGACAACTCAGAACATAAGACAGTTTGTAATAATCATTCGAAAACTTTTTCAGGACTTCCAAAGATAAGGAAGGAATGGATTGACAGGAGGGAGAAGTTAGGTAGTCCTCGATACACGCAAATGTATTATGCTAAGCATGGAATCATAACAGAGGAGATGTTGTACTGTGCCAAACGTGAGAACCTCAGTCCTGAATTTGTCCGGTCAGAGGTTGCCCGTGGACGAGCCATAATTCCTTCCAACAAGAAGCACCTGGAGTTGGAACCCATGATTGTTGGAAGAAACTTCCTTGTAAAGGTGAATGCAAACATTGGGAACTCAGCTGTTGTCAGCTCCATCGAGGAGGAAGTTCACAAGCTCCAGTGGGCCACAATGTGGGGAGCTGATACTGTCATGGACCTTTCGACTGGGCGCCATATCCATGAGACCCGGGAATGGATCCTTCGCAACTCTTCGGTTCCTATTGGGACTGTTCCTATTTACCAAGCACTTGAGAAAGTTAATGGTGTTGCTGAAAACCTGAGCTGGGAAATCTTTAGAGATACTTTAATTGAACAAGCAGAGCAGGGTGTTGATTACTTCACAATCCATGCCGGTGTGCTGCTTCGTTACATTCCTCTTACAGCAAAGAGAATGACTGGCATAGTTTCACGTGGTGGCTCTATCCATGCAAAATGGTGCTTAACGTATCACAAGGAAAATTTTGCTTATGAGCACTGGGATGAAATTCTTGACATTTGCAATCAGTATGATGTGGCATTATCCATTGGTGATGGTCTGAGGCCAGGTTCTATTTATGATGCAAATGATAGTGCTCAGTTTGCAGAACTGCTGACTCAAGGGGAACTAACACGTCGAGCATGGGAGAAAGATGTGCAGGTGAGAATAATATGAGTAAAGTCAAATATATAAAGTTGATGCCTTTTACAATATCAACATATTCTGATTATATACCATCATACTTTCATGTTCTTTTTTTCTATTTTAATGATCAGGAACAGGATGTTGTGAATAAATTTTCTTTACACAATTGACCTCTGATGAAAATTCTATTGACAAGATTATTAAATATTCCATTAAAAAATTATTAAACATGTTATCCATCATAGATAACCACATATGCAAATTCTGTGCTGATGGTACTCTAATACGGATATGGTTCTACTTAAATATGCATGAGGTAATCGATGAGCTGAAGAAAACAGGGCCTATATAGAACTGATCAGAGCAATATAAGATATTATAAGGATCATTACTCAAAACTCGTTGGATTAAAAAATGTTGGCTTGGTTTACACATAAGATTAAAGTGAATATTTCAAGTAACTGAAAAATAGTAGAATTAAGCCCTTCTTTTGCACTGCAACTAAATATTATTGCCAGATCTGCAAATTGTATATTAAACATAAAAGACACCACTTCAAATAGGTTATACATTAGCTGTTTAGCATATAATCAATGCTGCACCCATGATTAACGTGTCACTTATTTTGGTAGCCATGTATTTATAAACATATTCATTTATAGTGCAATGCAGTTTTCCTTAGTGAATAACCTTATCATCTACTTCTTTTCTTGCCTATTATCGCACACTTCATGAATTCATCCAGATCAACATATGAGAAAATATTAAAGATGTGATTTTCAAACTCGATTGTAAATGATGTGCTCTACATGATGAATCATTATTATTTGCCTAGTAACTCAATGGTTGAAACTTGGAATGGTATTGTGCTCTGAATGATGAATTGTTTCTATTCACTATGTAACTCAATAGTTGAAATTTTCTCTCAAAAAAAAAAAAAAACTCAATAGTTGGAACTTGGGAACAAGTCTTTCTAATATTTCTCAACTTCTAGGTGATGAATGAAGGTCCAGGGCACATTCCTATGCATAAAATTCCCGAGAACATGGAGAAACAACTGGAGTGGTGCAATGAAGCACCTTTCTATACATTGGGTCCATTAACTACTGATATTGCACCTGGTTATGATCACATCACCTCAGCCATCGGTGCTGCCAACATTGGGGCTCTTGGCACTGCACTTCTTTGTTATGTAACACCAAAGGAGCACCTTGGGTTGCCTAACCGTGATGACGTTAAGGCAGGCGTGATATCCTACAAAATTGCTGCTCATGCTGCTGATTTGGCAAAGGGCCATCCCTATGCACAAGCATGGGACGATGCACTAAGCAAGGCAAGGTTTGAGTTTAGATGGTTGGACCAATTTGCTTTATCTCTGGATCCAGTAACTGCTATGGCTTTTCACGATGAAACATTACCATCTGAGGGTGCCAAAGTAGCACATTTCTGCTCAATGTGTGGTCCCAAGTTTTGTTCAATGAAAATCACGGAGGATATTAGAAAGTATGCTGATGAGCATGGTTACGGGACAGTAGAGGAAGCTGTGAGACAAGGAATGAATGCTATGAGTGCTGAATTTTTGGCTGCAAGGAAAACAATTAGTGGGGAACAACATGGTGAAGCTGGAGGGGAGATCTATGTTCCAGAAAGCTATGCAAATCGCCCATAAGGTCAGTCTGTTTTGTATCATGTAAAGTTTGCCTTGCAAGAGATCGCGCATGAAACTTTTGTTCTGAAATGGTAGGCTTGTTTACACGGTATGAAACATTAGCTATCTAGGAGTAAACTGGTTATAATGCCCTATTTTGACTTGTTTCACATAGATAAGTTATCGATATATGCTTACTATCTTAAAACAGCGTTGGCAAGGTAGCAATTTGTTACTAAGTAATTTTGCACTTGCTAGTCATTTTGCATCGAAGTAACTTGTTACAATATTTCTCAATTAGCAATAGTGAGTAAGTGCTTCACAAGTACTTTTGACTCTTTTAAGTCTAACCATGCTGCTAATCCTTTTACATCTGAAATATTTTACAAAACTAAGCATATTGTTGTAAATTTTTAGCCACGTATGCTTTTTTCGGTTAAGTTTCTTAACCATGGATACTTCCTTTCTGAGCATTGGAACATATTGTAATTATAGTATTTCATATTGCGATGTCATCTAATCTGGTTACTTGCACAAAAAAGTTGAAATTTCTCCAATGCTGCTAATCCTTTTACATCTGAAATATTTTACAAAACTAAGCATATTGTTGTAAATTTTTAGCCACGTATGCTTTTTTCGGTTAAGTTTCTTAACCATGGATACTTCCTTTCTGATCTCGTGCATTGGAACATATTGTAATTATATTGCTTGTTCTGTTTGCTCGTATTTCATATTGCGATGTCATCTAATCTGGTTACTTCCTTGCACAAAAAAAGTGTGAAATTTCTCCAATGCTGAGAAAGCTTTTATCTGCCTTTCAAAAGCCAGTGTTGAATTAAATAAATGATGTGTTGGAATCAAGGATCAAAAACCCAATACCGGCCTAAATCCGGCGGGGGGCCTGTACCGGTTACCGGCCGGTAACTGGAAAAACCGGGAAAAACCCGGTCAAATTTCAAGTTTTGAAATTTGAATTTGAAACCAGTAACTGGAAAACCGGTGGTTATCGCCCAAAAACCGGAGAAACCGCTAAAACCCGGAAAATCGGTAAAAAACCGGGAAAACACAAAAAAAAATTGAATTTGGGATGTTTTGAAGCATATTTAGCTCATACAATAGATAATATAGCCCAAAAAAAGCCTAAACCAACCGAGGAGGTGCATTATGCAGTCACAAAACTCACAAATATAAATGCACTTCGGAAACTGCTGGTTTTTTATTTCCCGGTACCGGTAACCGCTGGTTTTCCGAACCCTAGTTGGAATGGTTGTAGAGAAGCAAGTTTTCAATATCACGATTAGTGTGATTTGAGTGATTCATTCTTTAATTTGGAACCCACTATGCAGGTCTAAGTGCTTTTACATCAGAATGTAATTGTATCCTGCCTTTTTTCCCCGTAACTGCATTTTCTCCTCTCTGTTGGCATAAACTTCTACTTGTGATTTGAGGGCCATTAACAAACCATTAGTGTCATAGACTTGTATAATGTATTAATGTGAATGCACAGGCTTTTTGATATCTGTATTATGTTCTGAGAACTCAGAAATACAAAATTTGTGCAGATCTCCTTGCCAGCCATCAATTCTGGATGATGCAGATTTGCTGGCTAGGGCGTTTGTCAGCAGCACTTCTAGGATCCTATGTTAGGAGGTGGTAAGCAGTATACATGACTTAAATAAAGCTGGTGTTGCTTAGCTTCGTTTGTTAATGTCATCATGGATTGTAATAAAAGAAAACTCTATACTGTGGTCCTTCATGTTATATCTTCTCTTCTTCGTACCACTATGGGATTGTTAGTGATGAAAGTTGCACCAGGGGTGCCTGTGTTCTCAACGATCTGAAGGCCCCTTGGCCTGGATTGTTGTGAGATGGGCTGAGAAAGTCCCTTTGAACCTGAACAGGATAATGCCTGCGAAGGGAGTGTGCAATTCTATTTTCATGTTTTCCAGGAAACTCTCAACCCTCAACCGTTTGGTGGAAATCGAGCTACCAAATTTTCCTGAATGTGTGGAGCTCAGCAAGTGGATACACCTGTTTCTTACCTGAGATAACATGGTAATGTTACATGATTTCGTCAACCAGCTCGCACGTCGGCATTTTTCAAAGAGGAGAGGATTTTTACAGGTATAGCTTCATCATGGCACGACATATTTAGTCATACCTGTGATATATTTAGTTAAATTTCAATACATCCATGAAATTGCGCAAAGCATTCGCCATGTCTTATATAATATAATTCTACATATATCTATAGCAAAAGTATAAAACAAGGTTACTAAGATTCCGACAGATTGGAATTTCAGCTGCATGACACTTGTCAATCGAGAGCAAAATTACTAGATTCCATTTGACTTAAAAGGTGTCTATTAAGAATTGATTGTGCAATGACTAGGAGACTGTTAATTTTCAACTAAATTTTGGCCCTTCCCATTAAAATGATCAACTATTGCGTGTGCACCTTATGTTCAATATGTAAGCGTATTTAGATTATTTTCTATTGTCTAGGATTGGATCCTTGTGTCTTATGTACTATATAAGCCTATGGGCTATTGCAATATACTCAAGTTTCATATTTACATGGTATCAGAGTAAGGTTAGCCACCGTTGCCCGTCACCGCCGCCACCGGCCAACTCGATTCTGCTACGTTGCCCTCGAGAGGAGCATCTCCCCTCCCGGGGCGGCCATCTCCCGGTCGCACGCAGTCGTCGTCGCTCGTGCCCGAATGCACTTGCGTTCGTGTGCTACCTTCGTCTGCGCTTGCGCTCGCGTCTGCCTCGGATCCGACCGCCCCGTTCGGCCACCTTCTCCCGTAGCCATCGTCGTTCCATCAGCGCCGTCCTGAGCTGCCGTTGCGTCCACACCGCGCCTGCACCAATCAAACTCCTGCCTGGATCCAACTGCCACCGCCTTGGATCCAGCCGCCGCCATCTCAGATCCTCATTCTTGCATGGTATCAGAGTCAAGGTTTCAACTCTAGCTCACCTCCGGTTGAACCTTCCGCTGTTGCCCCGGGAGGAGCTAATCTCGGGGATGGCCATCCTTGTCGGCCGCCGCACCACGCCATCGCTGGCTGCCACCGACCGCGGCATCTCCCTCCTTTGCCTGCACTCACACCCGGTTGCCAACACGTCATCGTGTCCGCGCGCGCCTCTGCGCCGCCGCCCGGATCTGACCGCCTCCGACATCGCCAAGTCTGGATTTGGTCGCCTTCGGGCCGGATCCGGCCGTCTTCACCATCGCTGAGCTCTTATCTGGTCCGTCTCCGGCCGACACCGGTCATCTCTGCTGTTGCTGGCCGCGCTGGGCCACCTGCGCCTCCGGCAGCCCAAGCCTGCCCTGACACCTCTTGGCCGTCGCCGTATCCGGCCGTCTCTGCTCCGGATTTGCATCGCCCGTGCCAAATCCATGCTGTTCCCATCGGATTTGGCCGCCTCCCTCGCCTGGATCTATGCCGCTTGCGCCGGATTCGGCCTCTTCCCACCCAGATCTGGGTGCCTCCGCCCTTCTCGGGCCGCTGCTGCCTTGGATCCAGCCGCAGCCGCCTTCTGTCATCTCCACTGCCCGCGCCCAGAGTTCGTTGCGTCGGATCCCGATCGCCGCGCCGCCGTCTCTCGGCCACCACTGCCGCAGGCCACCACCTGCTTCTCCCTCCTCTTTGGCCTCCTCCCCCGTCTGGTGGTGAAGAAAGGGAGAGGTGCTGAGAGGGAGGGGGAGTGAGGTGGGAGTGGGAGTTTGGGTTTTGGGGAGCGAGAAGGGGAGTTGGTGTGGCTTCAGCTATAATCCGCTGCAAGTCTTTATCTTTTTGAGTCTTCCGTTGTGTCCATCTAAGTCCGTACTATCTATCTTTCAGTTTGTTAAAGCCGTGCGAGTCCATAAAATCCTTGTCAAATCATGTCGATTGCTTTGCTAGCCACTGTCTGTGGTCCTTCTTCCTTTTGCATAGCCGCAGCAGCCGCTCTTCTCTTTGAGCCACTGCAGATCGTAGAAATCTTTATGATACCATCGCTTCTCTTTGAGCTGCCACGCTTCTTCTGCACCGCGTCTCTATTGTGCTTCTTGTGCATTGCACCGCCGCCGTTTCGGGCTTCGATCTGTGCCGTTATGCTTTTATCTCTCTCTTCGGCTTGATTTGATAGCTCTCTCTACTTCTATGTCCTTTTCGTCATGTTACCGCGGTCGACTTTACTCCCGCTTATCTCTACCTTCTCGGCCCCCTGCACTTTGTGCATTATGGGCTGTCGCACGATTTCGGATGGAAGGTGATCTTTCCAACATAATTTTCCAAGAGCTGCACGCTATGACATCTTCAAAACACAGATTTAGGATTTTCCTTATTTTAGTATTAACCCTTTAAATGTAATGCTATTGCATACGTCTTACACTTGAGGGTGGTGTTAAGGGTATTTAGATCATTTCCTATTGTCTAGAGTTTGGATCCTTGTGTCTCATATACTATATAAGCTCATAGGCTATTGTAATATACTCAAGCTTCATATTTACACAATGTATCATAAAATTCTCCCCATGAACAGTTTTCAAGTTATGCATGCATAATTGTTTGCGTACATTCTAAAATTTGGCAGTTTTTCAGTGCTCGTCCTGCCTGGTTTATGATAACAAGTTGCCTCCCAAAAGTTAGGCATTTCACACTTGTTTAGTCTACCGTTTAGTTCATAACTAGACATACAATAAAAATATGGCAGATTGGCCCACACCTGTTAGCACACAAGCGTGGCAAAGATCTAATAAGTTTGTTGTAGGCATGAACCGAGGACCATATTTTATCATTGCAAGTCATTATATTGGTGGATAATATAATTCAGTTTACCTTCTGACGTTAAACTTATGTTTCTCGGTCGATTTATTACTGGCTACTCCAATTTTTGAATGTGTTATTACATGATCCAAATAAGATGACTGATGTGAAATGTTAAGAGAAATGTCGGGTGAAATATGTTAGAAAGTTGCTCGTGGCTGGGGTCTTTCTGAGGTGCCAATGAGATATGCTCATTTACTGCTTGGAGATGAATTTTGTTCTGATTGTGCTCTTGAATTCCTACAGAGCTGGGCTACACACCCGTTCTCTGTGATGTTCCAGCTCCAGTTCTCTGTCTCCTTATTTATATTCAGATGTTAACTAGTATAAAATTGTTGTCTAATTTATATTGATCTATGTCTCTCCATATTTATTTGGATATGGAATCCATACGTCCATGCTTCTTCATTGGTTTATCTACGTACTGCTTTGTATTCATATTTTGCTTTGTTCGAACATCAAATGTGAAAAAACCAAAATCAAATTTGAGAATTTGCATGCTTGGCCCAAAATCGTACCAGAATTTTCTTAACAAAATTGCTCTAACATGCATAATGTTTTTAGAGAAAGATGTATCATGATAATAGAACTATTTTCAGTGAGGACAAGACAACTAGCACCCCCTTTACACGAGTTAAGATCCTCTCAGTTGGATCAATTTCTGTGCTTGGTTTCGTAGAGATCACTGGAGTGCGGGCCTCCTTGAATATGCGCCACGTGTTTGGTCTACACCCAGTGATTTGTGTGAACCGTATACTGACAAATTTATTCGACGTACTTCCTATTAAAACGAATTTCGTGGGAATATTGGAGGATGCGAAACAACCACTCTGAGACTGCCTTGATCAATTTCACTTCCTAACAAGTAATAACTGAATCTTGGTAGAGGCGTCGGGTTTTTTCCCCATCAAATGAAAAAGGAGACATCTTTACTCGTTATTCAGGGTACTCTTTACAGTCATCGGTGGGTGTTCTTTCAAGCTGCGGTTTAGTCTGTTCCTTTATGTTGCGGCTTATGACTTATAACTTTTGATCTTAGTACGATGCTCGTGCGAACAAACGAAAAGTTGATAAACCGATAAGCCACTTCTAAGGCCTTGTTTGTTTAGGTTTTTTCTTTGGCTTAAAAGCAAAAAAGATAAAGCTTAAACAAATGGATGTTATTTTTAACCAAGCTTTGAAAAGCCATAAGTCACTTTACAACTATAAGCCAAAAGTTAGAAAAAGTACTTATTTTAGCTTTTATGGGTTAGAGTAGGTCTTAACTCTTACCACTCAATTTTGTAGAAATTATCCACCAATGTTATGGTTTATATAGTTCAAATTCTTCTCTTTTTCTCCATATTTTTCCCTTTCGTCAAACTTAACTGCACGGCTCGCCTCTAGGGCTTAGCCCACGTTGTCCCTGCGTCAGTGGAAGGTATTGTTTCCCCAAGCAAGACGTCGGTGGTCTCGTCCTCCTCGCTCCTAAGGCATTTCTTTGCGGCCCTGTTTGTCTCATCTGGATCTCCATCATGGCCCATTTGTATCTCCATCATCACGACTGAATCTCCTCCATGACCTCCACCTCTGTTTGGCCACCACTCCCGCTTCTTCGCACCTGACCAATGTTGCACTCTGCCACCGTCGGCCTCCTCTGACCTCGCTCTGTCGCCCCCTGATGGATATGCTTCCTCCGTTCAAATATGGAGGATTGAAGGGCGGCAGCGGCGCAGATCATCTCTAGGCCCTGATGGTGAGAGCGATGGTGTCCAGATGGCAGCAACAACCCGCAGGTGAGGTCGATGGTGGCTCGGCAGTAGTGGAGACACCATTGTAATGAACGGCAAAGACGTGGTTTTTTTTTTTTATTTTTTTGAATTGAATTGTGATTACTAAGTTTATGGGCATGAATTGAATTACCCCTAATTATTGTGTGTTCTACAAATTATTGTTGTGATTCGATTTATTTTTCTTTGAATGATTCATGTCGTTGTTAGTCAAATCTTACGAGGCCATGACAAACTTTGGAATTATTGGATTGGAATGGAATTCATCTCTTACATTCGAATAAAGGTATTTTAGATATTTCAACATAAGCGGTCGCTCAAAAGCCAAAAAAACTAGAATGACAAACATCCTGGGCTTAAAAGCGGATTGCTTTTAAGCCTCTTAAGCTAAAAAAACTGATTTTAAGCTATAATTTAAAAAGACTAAGCTTAAACAAACACGGCCTAAAAGACTATCCTAATAAGCCGTTTCGAAACAGTGATGGAGAAGTCGTCTCATTTGTTTGTTTAAGGGAGGTTATACGCTATTAGTTGAAAAGAACAGGATTGGCTTTGGGCTATGGCTTATTAGATAAATGAATAGTAATTCCAAAAAATGTTAAAGTTAAAAGCCGACTAAAAAATAAAAAAGAACCGACGATCATTGTGGTTGCACGATACAACCAGGGGCATGTGAGGTTGGCGGACCTCCTGGGCTCCTAGCAATGTGGAGGCTTGTCCATTCGTATGTACTTTTTAATAACGTATCGGTGTATTTTTTATTCTTCTTGAAATGAATAGGAGTGCTTCTACTGTTGGCTTCAAAACATATGTACTGCAACAGTAGGAGGTAACAAGGGTGCTTGTACCGGCACAATGTTAGCACAGGCAAATCCGACCGTCATCCCCTGATCTCCAAGTCTCGAACATTAGCAAATTAATTTCGGATGCTATTTAGAAGGGAAAAAAACATGTTACTCCCTTCACCTATCCGTCTAGTGACCTCTCGAAAGCTGGTGTCGTGCACCGGTCGATTGAGAAATGAAACGCGTCGACACACTGAATTTAGCAAAATGGCTTTGTAACGCCCCGGTCTGACAGAGAACCCGTAATGTCATTCCTTCACTTTTCACTTGAAATTTTTACTATATTTACTTAAAGTTTCAGCTCTACTTCAACTAAGCAAAACCCTATCACAAGCTACCCTTCCACTACTCCAGTGTAGCGCTTAAGATCTGAAAAGGGGTATAAGATGTAACAATTTGCACACATGAAAACCTAGGACCTCGTGTCCTGCGAGTATATCCAACAGTGTATAACATTGCCAACACAAGCAAAAAGCGAACTTTATTACAATATAAAGGCTAAAAGCCAAGCATCACCAGGTCAATGCACTTAAATACATTACAAAGAAACCACGAACACGCTAGCAAGAACGATCCTAATGCCACGCGTCATTAACTCATCAGAATCACCTCATCGCCTTTGCCTCTTCAATATTTGCTGTTTCTGTTTATGTTTTTAGCAAGCATGAGTACTACCACTTGTACTCAACAAGTCACACGGAGCTTAATAATAATTTCATGCATGGTATAACAAATAAAGGGAAACATGTCTATTATTTTGTGTGGATGCAGCTTTAGTTGGAAACATTTGAAAACCTTTAAAATGTTCTTCATTAAAGAAAGGGGTTTTCAAACTTCATTATCAAAATTCAACATTTCCAAAACATTACCAAATCTACTTATGCCTCATGCTTGGATTCACCCATTAAACAGCTTCATTTAAAATTCGAATACCATTTGTTTGACTCTAGGAGAGTTGGCTTACCCACAAGATCCCTTAACTCCCGCTAAAGAGTTAAGACAACAAGGATGTTGCTTCAATTCTTTATATAGACTGGGTCCACTCAAGATGTTTAATCTCGACAAGCTCGGGGATCTCGGACTCATGATCCTACAGCTTGTATGGTTAACCACCTCCCATACGAACTGTTTTTGCGAGGTTCAATCGAAGTTGAGAGCCTACTAGACAGTTTGACTAAGTCAAGTTTGACCAAGTCAACGCTTGTGGTTCTATGTCCTTTATTCACATAAGGGTCTAGTCCTTACATTTTAATCGAGGCATCAACCAACAAACCCAAATTCGGTACACATTGTCGCCACCAATTCACAAAAGGGTCCTAGGATAAAGTCTTGATCCGTCTCGTAATCCTCGTATCCTAGATCCAACTTTTCCAAAACCTAGATCAAAATCTCTAAGATAGAAAGACTTGATGTGTTCTGAACTACAATGATAATATTAATCTATTATTTTATGTAACTAGGTTTGTCAAGGTGAATATGGCCATCAAGTTAGATGGCTTTTTGGGTGGTAGGACATAACTAGTATCATGTCATTCCAAGCATTTATTGTACATAAAATAAGATGAGCAAATAACATAATGAAAATACAAGTAAATAAATAAATAGCGAAATGTAGGTTCAACATGATCAAGGTATGTGTGACTTGCCTTGCGGATCTGTGATTTCAATTAGTTCGTATTCCTCAGAGGATGGATGGGCTTGCGCTTCTCCTTCGGCTCTGTGCAAACTCGACTCGAGGCTAACGCAAAACAAATAAAATAATATTAATTCCATGCCGAAGGAATGCGAGGAATAAAGAAAATAAAGAATAAAGAAAATCAAAACTCCAATAAAATGGGATTTTGGGTTTATAGGAGGGTATATGGGGAAATGGGTCTTGGATTTGGGTTGGCGGGCTCAAACGAATCCGGAGTATAAATATGTATTTTGGGCTTTGGGTATAGGCTCATCAAGCCCATGGCTTGGTCGAACCGCGAAGATCGGACTCGAGGATCTCAAATTCGCTCCGGCCGGCGAATGGATTGCCTAAGTCGGTGGCGCGGTCAAAATAGGTCTTACTCTTCCCACTTGCATAGGATGAAGACACAATGTAGGCCATAGATGCCCACACAAACCGAGGACATGGATGGGTTCGTTGTAATGGGAGTCCATTTTGGGTGGTGGGAGGTCCGGTGAGGCGGTAATTCGGTGGTAGCTCTCTCCATGCGGCTAACTTGGAAATTATGACGATTGGGAGGCTTCTAGGGCAATTGGCTTGGTTCTTGAGCTTCACCGAGTTTGGGTGAGCTTGGGAAGGGTTGGCGGCCATTAACTTTGAAGCCAGTGGCGGCTTTGGCAATGGAGGGTGATCGGCGCGGAGAAGGAGAGGGGTTGAGGGCTAGGGCAAGGGTTGGAGATGGTTTCGGGTTATGGGGATGCTATAGGCGGCTAATTGAGGAATGATTGGCACGGAGTGAGACATTGAGTTAGGGCATGGATTTGGGGCTTTTTCAACTGGCAATGGAGGAGGAGAGGAGCTCGGGGTTGCTTGGTGAGCCAGGAGGTCACACCTTGGAGGGCTTGGGCGCTAAATAACCGAGGAATGGTGGTTCACCGAGAGAGGCGGGAAAATATCTCGGTGGCTTGGGCGTTACATTCGGGCATGAGAAGATGAATGGGGACATGAAGGATGGATTGGCATGGGAGGATGGCTGCGGCTTGGCAACGAAGAAAACGGCGACGGCGGGATTTGCCTGACAACCTCACCTGATCGCTGATCACCTCCACCCAGCGGCAATGGCATGGATTTAGGGGTTAGTTTGTGCCGAGATTCGTGTGGATTAGGGCTATGGAGGAGATGGGCAAAGGAGAATTGGGAATTCAAACCAAATTTTGATTTTGACAAAATTTCACTTTGTTTCATAAGATTTCAAAACGGCAAAACCCTACATGAATTTATCTTTACATCTCTCCTATCCCTAATATCTTTATCTCTCTCTCCTATCTCTAATCTCTTAATCTCTCTCCCTGTGTAGGGCCGGCGATAGCGGCGGCCGGTGCGTAGGCCGGAGGTGGCGGTGGGGCGGTGTCTTTGGCGAGCGTAGAGGCGCAGTGTGTGGGCAGGCGTGGCGGCGGCGGCGGCGCATGGTCGGGCGCGGCACGGCGGCGCGCAGCAGCGACGATAGCATCACGGCAACGCGCAGTCGGTCGGCGAGGAGGTGGCGAGCATGTGCATATGTCTTTATTATATACTCTAGTATGCACATATTTAGGGAGAGTTTACTCTATGTTTTGAGGTTTTATTTGTATTGATCCACGTTCATCTTTTCATATATTAAGGATCTTTACTTTGAAACATATTTCTTGAGTATATATAGCTTGTGTAGTTCATATCTACTCACGATCGGGTTGTCATCTAGTTACTCTATTATATATTAATGGTTGAATTATTAATGACAACCGAATGAATAAGCTTTACTTAAAAGTTTATCCTAGAGTATACAAGTGTTGTGTACATGTTATATACTCGAAATTCAATTTCTATCTCATTATTTGTTGAGCATACGATCAGTGAGTGGTACTACCGGCTCTGTGTGAGCGGTATTTCTGATTTGCGGAACGACCGACTTGTGTAGCAATATATTTTTTTCTAGAAAGACACCTTTGTGTAGTCTTCTCATCCCCGAAGATATCGGTAGTTCTGCTTGTGTGGTGCGGTACTTCCGATGATCGGTAATACCGGACTTTAGCCATCAGAACTACGAATTCGCTGTTAGCGGCTAGTTTTCTGACCGATGCTGAGGGGAGCGAAAGTACCGGAGTTTTCCAGTGGTACTTCTTAAAATCCTATTTTCTCAGGTGTTTTGCTTCAAATGGCTAGTTTTTATGGTGTAGGTACATATATCCCCTTGTGGCTGGTTAAAGTAAGACTTTTGGCACTCTATTTCACTCATTTGAGCTAATGTGAGGTCCTCCTCTCAATTATACATGTGTTACACCTTGTGAACAAGGAGGAAGGCTCTAGATTGCAAGTGTTATATTTAGAAGTGGATTTAGTATCCACTTGAGCTTGTGCATTTGTTGCACATGGTGAGATTCAAGCGAGGAGCTTGACTTATTAGTCTTGGAGGTTACTGACTCCTAGATGACGTTAGAGGTGTCGTGCACGGTGGTCTTCTAAAAAAAACTTATGAGAAGACCCGGCGAAGTATGAAGGTTGAAACTCACCTACTTAGAGCGGGAAAGAGCTACCACTAGTGGATTTGAGGTGGAAGGCTTAATTCGTGTAGCCGGCCTATTTCGTTTGGGTTTACCTCAACATGGACTAAGGAGACCGGCAGGTATCCGAACATCACGGTGAAAAGCAATCGTGTTAATTATGGTTTGTTTTATTGTGCTCAATTTACCTTCAAGCAAATTACATTCATAGAATTAAATTAATTGCTTGTCATCATAGGATTGCAAACCTTGACATAGCCTTAGGGTGTTGGTACAATTAGGTGAACATAATTAATTTAGGTTTTATTTGTGCTAAACTAATTTGAGTTAAGCTTCCGCAAATTATACTTGGTTTTAGCCAAATAGAAATTAATAAAAATTAGAAAAGAGTTTTTAGACCGCCTATTCACCCCTCCTCTAGTTGGCATCCTTGATCTTACAGCTTCGACCATGACGCCCAGACCACGACACTTCGACCACGGTGCCTCGACCATGGAGGCAATCGTCTTGCTGCTACTGCCGAGTACCTACTTACCAGGTCATTGCTATTGCCCTACTTAGCGTCCATGGGCAGGACGAAGAAGGTCGTCACGCCCCAAGATGCGAGCAGAGGCAAAGCAACAAGAAATGAAGCAATTTTATTGCTTCCAGATCCGGACAAACCCAATCATAGTTCCAAAGTGGTGCCAAGATGGAAGAAAGCAAATAGGGAACAAGCTACCTATTAGATAAGGCTGGAACGAAAGGACACCATGCAGTAGAAAAAGGCATCGGATTGTTTTGTCCTAAAAGCGTATTTCTCTCATATGTTTTATATTTAAACAATTGTTATTTTCCAAAATAAATCTTATAATAAAATTATATTTCCTCTACATGTAGTTTGCTTATTATCTCACCTTCCTTTATATAGAAAATATTAATTATAAAATACGATGTTACCAAGTAAAAATAAAATATGCACCATCTGTCATGGTGTGTCCAAAATATAAGGGTTCATATTCAAATAAAAAGTCTATGCCAGATAAAATACAAAAAATATGAAAGAATCATCTTAATTTTAATACAATTTTCAAACTGAAATCCATAAATAACTGAATAATAGTAATTTACAATAAAAGATCAATGAATCCTAATTTTAGAATCAAGCTAACTGCGCTTTTGCGCGGACCACCCTGTTAGCTAAGAAAAAGGAAACTGTCCAACATGTAACATGCTACGTGAGAATTGGCGTACATTAGTACATATATAGATCGAGCAGATTTGATATGAGACGATCGCCTAACAGCACACAAGTTTATGAATCTGTTTGTTATTCTCAAAGAAGAAAAATCTGTTGCCTTGCATTTGGCATTCATGCGTGAGATGAAGAAGTATATATGTAGGTACACTTGGCATGTATATTAGATTATTTTGTTGTATATTGTCGTATTGCCGACGATCAAATACTCAAAACTCACAATAAGAAGTAAACAGTACAAGATGTAAACTCAATTTTCTCTTAACTTTATTAATATGATAGGAAGTAGTTGTAACACCCCGGCCCATCCATTGGACCCGAAATGCTACCAGTACCCTACATTGTACCATTTACATTTATTGCTGCTAGAATTTGACAGCAACTCTTTTGTTCAACTCAACGACATAATAAGCACACACGCTTACCGATGAGCATTGCAGGTGATATGCACAGGAGGGAGTAGCACTCATCGTACCACGCGGACAATACTGTCATCTTGAACTGGATTGTAAGTTCAGGAGGCTCAAATACCTGATTTCATAGTTCAGAGTGCTGGGTAGACTTTGGAATAAAGTTTAGAATGTTATATAGACTTCTTCTATACGAAACAAAATGGCTCAGCTGAACTTGGTTGAAATTTGGACTATCACTTATCAGTTTAGTTTGTTCATCACAATGCTGTCAACCGAACTACATTCTAGCACCAAGTATTTGCACTCTTCCAGCGTATCAAACAGTCTCAATGACCTCACATTGAAGGATCTTCAGGGGAAAAAAGATTCATCAAATAAGATACTGTAGCGATAAATGGATACTTGCGTTGAACTAGCACGAGAGGCTAACTAATTTACTGACAACAAAGATCTTCTCTAGCTAATTAACAGGAAGAACACGAGCAGCTTCATAAACTACACGATACATTTCTCTCTCAAATCTCAATGCAGCCATGCACATCAGCCTCGAGCTCTGTCGAAATTCTCCATGGAAGCATAAACAAAAAACATGTAATTAATTAACCAAAGATTAGTACACCCAGCCGATCGATCTCAAGTGACGAAGAACGCTGGTAAGATTCAGGAAGAAGACGACGCGCCGCCGCGCATGTCGTCCCTGGAGACGGAGTCCTCGGAGAACTCGTCGTTGTACATCTCCTCGATCATCGGCTTCCACAGCCGCAGCCGCGCGTTGATGAACCAGTTCGATATCTGCACAACACATAGATAATTGGTTAATCAATCGATTAATTCCAGTAAAAAACAATGCGAGTATATACATTGTAACAGTAGGACGTACTTGGCTTCTGCTTAAACCCGTGCTCACGGCCAGCCTGAGCTTCTCGCTGTCATCGGGGTCCCTGCATGTTGAGTAGCATATATATCAAATTCAAGATCCATTTTGTAACTGCGTGCTGTGTTGTGTTGTGCTGCGTTGCGCTACTATAAACTGTGGGATAAATTAGAGTGTGCAGTTTTTGCGAGTAGCAAAATAATAATATTGCCATTATTTTTTAGCGAAAAGTATTTTACGGTGGCTATCTTGGTGAAGCAGGGTAAACCACGGACAATGCCAAACGGAGCCTTTGTTGATGTTAATGAACAACTTACGGATGTAGGAAATGGTCGAAGAGCCACGTCCGGAGGACGGCCACCGAGTCCTCCGGCAGGCCCCGGAGCGGCCTCCACACCTGCTCCACCCGCGGAGCCACGGTCTGCTTCTCCCGCCGGACCACCTTGTTCACCATGTCCTCGGTCACCGGCAGCGCGTCGTCGTCCTCGTCATCGTCGTCGTCCTCCCGCAGCGTCGACGCCGACCTCCTTGCCGCTGCCGCGGCATGGAGCCTGAGCTTGCGGAGTATGGCGCGCCGCAGGTTGCCGAAGTGCAGCGACATGGCCTGCGCCATGAGGGACGTGTACCCGGCCGTCAAGCCGGCCCCGAGCGCCGGCTCGAACGACGACGCCACGCGGCTCAGCTCCCGGAAGTAGTGCTCGTGTCGGCTCTCAAGCTGCAGGCCCGGCCCCACCAAGAATGAATTACATGAAAAGCTTAGATTACTTTTCAGTAGTTAACTACTACTAGTGCGCACTTGGCAAGAAGCGCCATGGATTTATTGGGAAGGTAGTAACAGTATGCACCTCGCAGAGAAGGCTGAGGAGTTTGGTTTGGACGCCACTGTCGTCGTTGTCCCTGCCATGGAACGGGCAGTTCGTTGCTGCCTGCAGATACATTTCTTGGAGAGCAGTAGCCTCGAGCTGTCCATGTTTCTTTGCCCCGTCGTTGCCTCCTGCGTTCGCGTCGCTCGCCTCTCCCCTGGACACCGCTTCGCGCAGCAGCTCCTGCGCCGGCCGCAGGTACCGGGAGCCGCGCAGCACCGACGTCATCGCCGGCGCTGGCGCCGGCGCGACGCCGTACGAGCAGCAACAGTGCGAACGACGGTCAGCCGCTGAGCCGAGAGTCAGGACCAATGGACCAGTACTACCGCTCGACCCATCGGGCTGATGACGCTCCTCTCGTTGCGCCGGGCTTCGGCCGGGAGAAGTCGCTTCCACCGGCGTAGGTTTGTGGCAATGGCTGCACTGCTGAGTGCCATTGGCGTTCTGCGTTACAGGTTTCTTCTTCGGAACTTGTTTTGGTGAACTTTCCTGGAGGTGCTTGGTCACCATGTCAACTTGTGCTCTACTGATAATAGTACCAATCAAGGAGTTAAGTGACCTGAACTATTTCATTGCAAACGAGCAGGCAGAAGTAGGTAGAAATAACAACAGGATGAATTGATCAAACAGTATTACAGTGATGATACAAATTAAGAGATGAACTAGCTAGATGGGCATACCTTTGCACTGGCCTTGTGAGTGATGGTGGTGGTGGTGCAGTAAGAGGAGGTAGTAAGTAGACAAGCCAATGCCTATGCCTACATGCATATATACCACACAGAGACACAGCTTCACAACTGCAGAGAGATTTTTTTTTTTGAACGAACAACAACTGCAGAGATATACTCCATACTCAAGTGGTAGCTAGGGTGGTGAACCTGTCCCCTGCATGCCCTGTGGATCTTGGACCATGTTTTGCGTTGAAACAGCACCAACCACAGAAGGATGCAACTTTAGTGCAAGCTCCTTTGTCGCTAACTACTACTCAGCAGCAAGGATATAAAAACCGGTGGTAACCATCCGGTTACCGGCCATATTAGTTTAGACCAGTAAAAAAATATCGGTCCGAAAAAGTTCTAAATTTAAATTTTGAAATTTTGAACAGTAATTTTAGGCGGTAACCGGTCTAATTCAAATTTTGAGTTTAAATTTTGTTTGATGAAATTTGACCGGTTTAAAATCAGTAACCGCCGGAAAATGATACCTCAGGGATCCGATATTTTTCCAATTTCTGGTTTTTGTATCCTTGCTGTGCAGTACTGTGATGTCTCCTCTCTCTCCCTATCTACCACTGCTGTTGGGTAGCTTTTCTTGGGGAGTGCAATGCAAGTGCAAGCAATGCTGGCTAGTTAGCTCTGTGTATGTGTGCTGGCTGGCTGGCTGGCTGCAAAGGCATACACATACACATACACCAGTATGTAGAATCTCAAGAAAGGGCAAGCAGTGCAGTGCAGTGCTGTGCTGTGCTGCTTTGTGTAGCTGTCCTAATCTATGGAAAGCCCAGTGCCTTTTCTGGGTGCCTGCAACTTCTGTTGCTACTTGCTAGCTGCTTGGAGAGTTGGAGTGCACATGACCAAGCAAAGTAGCAAACACTTCTTTGGTCTTGCTGCGCTTGTGTACTTGCATCATGCATGATAAGGTAACCAACTAACAAGTGTGAGATGCATATAAATGGATACTTCATATATCAACAAGTGATCAGTTGATAAATTCAGAGAGATGTGCCGCGCGCGCGCGCGCGAGAGAGAGAGAGAGAGAGCTGTGAGGTGAACATAAAGGAGGTCAAAATACAGTTTTTGAGAGGTGTCAATGTCATTGAGGAGTAGTCCGGTGATTGATTGGACTGATCCTAAGAGGGGTGGCGCTGTTCGTTTTGGGGCAGTGGTGCCTTTTTTTGGTTCAAGTGATCTCTACAGTGACGTTCAAGCTGCACTGATTTGAGCTTTGAACTGGCGACGTTTGACCAATCAATGCACGCTTTCCACCTTCCAAATATGCCGTATATATGATGCTACAGTATAATCTGGCAGTACAGTACCAGTTCAACTAGGAAGCATCATGCGTCGAAAAGTAGAAATGAAGGATCAGACTGCATATCTTGATATTGAAGAAGTAATATCTGCAATGAATTCTAATGTGAAACTCTATTAGCATGCTTTTATTCGTTGATAGATGTTGTGCACACATTTTTTGATTGCAGTGATTTGTTTGCAACTAAATCCTCTCTCTCAAAAATCAAAGCAAACTGGCCTAAAAAAAATCAAAGTAAACAAATGTAAAGTTTAACCATTGGATAAAGGAATTATGTTTTATATTTGTGCAGTTGTGGCTATGGCAGGCTGTATAAAGGTACATGCTAGATATTTGAGCCGAACTGCTATGTGGACACAGTAACAGAGAAAGACCGAAAAAATCACACAAATAGGATACAGGAAAAAAACGTATCAAAATGTACTCCTTCAGTCTTCTTTCCAAAAAAAGTAGTATATATCAAAATTACATGGAGGCAGTTAGTAGTTGATTATTTTGAAGGGGCTGTTTACACAGTCAACTAAATGTCTGGAAAAAAGCAGCCAGATTTCATGGCATATCCATATCTTTAATTAAGACTAGGTAGACCTGACTCTTGAATTTAGCTGAGAATTTAAGTTTATAGTTCTAGGCCAAGCAAGATTATAGGCAACCCATGAATACTACCATATATAGGCATGATCGCGATCCACTTTATCCACAGCAACTAGAATTTCGTATGCTGTCTTAGATAATCCGACAATTCAGAGTTGACGACATCTAAGATAAGAAACCTTTTCAATCCAACAAATACAACCAAACAAAATCACATTGGTCCTATAACTGCACCAGATAACTAATTCCTTGACCTGACCAGTGGTTGCTAATCCTTTCGGGTCACCGAACCAACAGATAACAAATTATCATTCTCGGGCCCACACGACAGCGATGGGCGCATTTACTTGTACAAATACAACCCAGCCTCTGGGTCGCCACTGCACCATCAGTAAATACCATACCCTGCAACGACACGGCCTACCAAGTCAAATTGCCATGAAAATGACTAGGTAACACACACATAATTTGCACATGAGTACATGCCCTGACAAGCCATTTCTACAGGTAATCTCCGGTCCAGACAGCATGCTTTAACTCCTGTTGCAAGGTAAAAAGGAGAGCAACAACAGCTGGTACTCAACTCCAGCAGCTTAAAGCGTGAAGCACCAACTTATAAACAGCTGAAGATTCTCCTGCAATGCAAACCATATCCTTTTTCCTCCTTTTTTTTTGTTAAACCACGATATATACCTGGATCATAAGTAGTCATTACAGGTTATTTTTTACAGCACTGTTCTTAAATCATAATCTTTTACATGTATAGTGTATTCTCATCTTTACAAGATTCTTTACCCCTATCACCCCCACCACCTAAACTCATATTACATTTCATGCTATACCTCTCCTGTACCGAATGCAACTACAGCTACAATTTCCATGCTTTTGAGGCATGTTATTCTGGCACTACAAATTGCAAATGCTCCCCATCCAATCGTTTCCAATGTTTTGGTGTATGAGCATTTAGGCCACAAAATCATGCAGTAGAGGCGACGGTTCAAACCGTTGCTGTTGATCTATTTGGTTCGTCGACTGGTAGTCTGAAGAGGCAGTGGCCACACCGATAGGAGCAGTGGTGTTGTAAATGTCTTCTTCCCTAACGCCGGCGAAGCCTGGCTGACGAGTGTTTGGGACTGAAAGACTGTTCTCAGTATGATGTAAGCCAAGTGTCAACGAAACATTGCTGTTCCCGTATCTCCCAAGCTCTGCCAAATGGTAAGCCATGAACCGTGTGCTCTCATCTGAGTGATGGGCAACGGCATCATGGAGGAGGCCACCATCTGTTTCAGCTGGTCTTTGGTCCTTCAACAATAGGTTCATGAAGCTGTCATCAGGGTTTGCCTCATTGTGGAAGCTGGCCGGTGCTCCACCGAGACTCATCATCCCAATGTTAGCTTTGGATTCACCAAGCTGGCTGGTTTGGCAAGCCTGACTCAGAGAGCTTTTCAGATCTTCCTTTTCTTCAGAAGATGCCACTTTGTCCTTACTTCTTGGTACGTTGTCGGGGAGTTTGAGTCAAGCTCTGCCTCCCCAATCTCTTCTTTATACATGTCTTCGACCATCGGTTTCCAGAGGCGGACACGAGCATTTATGAACCAGTTCGAAATCTAGGACAAATAAGAATACAAATGAATTTCAGCAAACTGATTATATCCACTGATTTGATACAGAATGAAAAGTCCTACAGACACATGTAGCCTCCAGAAATCATTTGCACAAGTTCAAAGCCAAATATCCAACATGGTGTTAGTGTCTGTTGTCCCAGAATAGCATGATGCAGGGTAATATTTACAACTAGTTTATTGATGGAGCAGAATTTAACAAATTTAATCTGGACAAAAAGCTGATTGAGCTTTTGAGGTAAATATCAAACATGCTAATAAGCAGTAGCACTACAGCATGATCAAAAGTTTGCAGCACATGGATATACACCGAGATGCATTAGTCGTCCCAACATGTGCAAATAGATTTTAATACTAGTAACAAATGTTATTGTGATAAGGTAACAAATTATCTTCGTAAGATAACATAATACCTGACTTCTTGTTAAACCAGTTTGCCTCGCTAGCATTAGCTTTTCAGAATCTTTTGGATACCTGAAAAAGGTGACTGTCATGAGAACAAAAACAAAAAGGGGTAAGTGGAAATAAGTACATAAATAAACAAGCCACTTACGGGTCAAGGAAGTGTTCAAACAGCCAAGCACGGAGAATTGAAACCGAGTTTTCAGGCAGTCCCCTCTGTGGTCTCCAAGCATTTTGCTGTAACATACCATACTGTTGGAAAGCTCGCTGTTGCCGTAACTGTTGATCAATGTAACGGAGGCGAGTTAATTTGCCCTCCTTGCTGGATGAATTCTCCTCCTCTCCAAGTTTCTTTCGGATAGCATTGATCTGATCATTGATAGCATCCTTCAGACATCGGAAATGGCGTGATATTGTCTGAAGGGCAACCGCAGTATAAGGTTTGGCAGCTCCAGACCCAGCAACCATATCGAAAGATGAGACTACAATTTGCATTTGATGATAGTAGTGCTTGTACTTTCGGTCCACCTGAAAAATATTAGCTTAAATTTCAAATAATTTATTAAAGATATGGTGTACTAATTGAACAATAAGACTACCATTAGCTTGCCAGTAAAACCACTATCCCTCTTATCGATCCTGTGTTAAGGGCAGTTTGTCTTGTTGAGGGAGAATTTTTTAAGCTCTTCCAGCCACTTGACATTTTAATAGGCTAGTAAACGTGTCTTTCTTCTAAACTTGGTGGCAATCTAGTTGATTGGAATAGTAGTTAGATGTACACAGCAGTTCCTACTCAAAAATACGCTCAATACTTTTTAGAGGGCTTGAACTAAAAACCTAAGCATGTACAAGCTTAAGTCTTGTTAAATACTGGTTTATAGGCAGCTTAGCTTTCTTAAGAAGGCTAGAACCACCTAGACGGCTAGACTAGCTACCTTTGAGCCATCTCTCCAAACTTATCCAAGAAGCCCAACATATGAAGCTCTTGTTAGAAGCCGAACCATTATGAACAAACTTTGTATCATGAGTTCATGACCCATCTATGTCACTAAGTCATTATGATGGCCATGCCTCAAATTGATTGGGTGGGGTTTCCAATTTCCAACCACTGCTTTTCTAAGAAGATAACAAAGTTTGATTTCAACACTCAACAGTATAGTATGAAGGCAATAGATTCACACACCTCATCCAACATTGCCAAGAGTTTCGCCATCTTATTCTGGAGCTCTTGTTTCTCAGCCGCAGAAAGCTCATCTGCCGCATTGGCATTAGACTCCTGTGGGTTGGAAGATACCCCCTCACTTTTCGACCTTCCATCACCCGCTTTTCCCGCTTCAACCTGGTCTTTCTGTGCTTTCTGCTTTATACTCTTCCAAACACCGACGACCTCGTCGAGCAATTCTTGTGCTGCCTTCAGATACTTCGAATTTCTGATTGCCCGCGAGGCCTCAGATTGCATATTCTTCATTCTGTTGTCATCACCCTGGCAAGACTGTGTTGCCAGTAAGTCTGGCTTTGCAGACCAGTATGGGTATGAAGGCGCCAGGATATGCGTGTTGAGGCTCAGAGACAATCCTTGGCCTGGTGCTGATGGAACATTTGTTGAATTGTGGTTGTTCGATAAGCCAAACTCAAGCTGTGCACTGTTATGGGCATCATTGTGGATGAGATCGCCACCACCACTGTGTGCTCCATCCATCAAATGCATTAACATCTCATTTCTCATATCTTTGACAGGACCAAAGGAGCGTTGCTCTGTAAGCGACGTGACCATGTTAGGCTCCCTTGATGATGAATCTTGCAAGATAGCTGAAGGATGGCCAGTCAGCTCCATGAAATTTTGCTGAGGCTGTATAATGCCACTGAATTCCGTATATGGTCCAGAAGATGCATTGTTTGGATAAAGCAAGTTTCCAAGGGCTGATGGCACAGGATATGATGCATTGCCTGAGTCTGCTAAGTACATGGTTTGCGAATCTCTTTCATTGCCAGGGCTCGAGTAATAAGTAGCCATGTCACAGCTTTGACTATTCACTTATCAAGATTACTGCAAACTGCAAAGGCATAGATATGTATGGAGAAGCAACTACAGAGTTCACCAAACCAAAATTTTAGTTGACTTGCCTGCAAAAGGGGGAAGCGGAAGCAGCTGAACAAAATACCCAAAAAAAACACTAGTTGAACAAGGAAATTTATTTCTGAGATAGTCAATGGTATGCCACATGATGAAATAGAACTGCGTGTATTGTAAAACAGATTAGTGAAAGAAATTAAACCACCGTATAATCACCAGTTTTTTTCCCTTTTTTTTTTAAAAAAAACTGGTTCTGTAACTTCTGCAAGGACGCAGGAATCGGCAGGATACACATACGGGCCAGTCACGAGTGAGTGAGGCCCAGAGCCTCAGACCCTAAGCTTTGGCAGTAGTTACGTCTATTTTGTTCTTTTCTTTTTTACATTTGTAGGGGAGAAACAGCCATTATGCTCAAAGAAATAGGAGAATATAAAATGACAAGGTAAGATGCTGGTTTGCAGGCTAAAGGTACAAGTGGTCCTTCATCTACGAGTTTTGCTAGGTCCTTGGCTTTTTGCTCTTTCCTCACCAAGATGATGAGAATGTGGTTGTAAATTCCTTCTGTTTTCACCAAAATAATAGAACCATTCAAGGAACCCAACCACACAAGAAAACGGCAAGAGCACGATCAATTTTGATTTTTGGAAAAAAGACGCTATTGAATCGGATGCGATTATATGCAGGCAATACTTTGTTCGATCAATTAATTGATGACTGAGGCATGCACAAGGCACTCAAGAGCTCCTTCACCAGCTCAACAACCCGATATGGGCGCGTGCTGCTTTGGAATCACTCTGAAATAAGAGATGAAATAGCATGAGATGGCTAGCTAGAGATCACCGGAAGAAGATAACGGCTATTTTCCTACTTGTTTGCAGATAAAATTTTCACTATTTTTAATGATATGAAAGAGGTGGAACTAGATGAAATGTCCAAGACAAAACTTTGTTGTCACACACAATAGAATAAGAGGCACACTTAAATTCTGATGAGAAGAGCTAAGAATTCCATGGCATAAAGAATGTAAGATAGCAATCCAACACAAGAACCACCTCCACACAAAAAAAAAGGAAAGGAAAAATCAACATAAAAAGGAACAGGGCTTTAAGAGCATGGCTTTCATGCAGGCATCCAAGGTAAGAGAAGATTCAAGAATCAGCCACAAATCAAAAAGGGCTACACCATAATCAAGCTCAATTCTATCATCCCCCCAAAAGCCAGCTCCAATGGTAGCTGGAGAAGCAACGAGAAACTCAGAACCCCTCTCCAACATCAAAATGATAATTCAGCTACCAGGACCACCATGAAACCCAGAATTCAAGAAGACAACCATGAATTCTGAATCCAAGAGATGAAGAGGGGGTGATTTCTCCAAACATGAACACCAAGAAAACCAAGAACTTGGGGTGAGGAGGAGGCAAAATAAAACCATCAATAAAGCTGCCAAAACCTCATACCTTCAGTTCCTCATGAAAGCCAACTCCAACAACATCACAAGACCTCCAATCCACTAAAATCTCCCGATGGAGCTTCCATAACTCCAGATCCCCAGGTCAACTAAAGAACCCAGAGACACAAAGAAACCTCGCAATTCAGAGAGACTAGCTATCTATCGCCGCTCAAAAACCAAGAAAACCCTGTGCGCTCACACAAACGCCATGCATAATTCAGAGAGACCAACCAATCATTGAGCTCACAACAGCACCGCAGAAAACAAAAGGATTGGTTGCACCCACCAAAAATCAGACAACACAATTCCAGAAGCGAGGAAGAACAAGAACCAGAGCAAACCAAATCATATATCCAGGGAATATGCACCAAAGAATTTCTGTTACTGCTGCTGCGGCAACCAACAGCGGGCAATGATGCAGAGGGGGATAAAATATTTAGAAAATGGAGGGAGACCTGAGGGTGTGCTCCTCATGGGAGGCAGGTCAAGAGAGCAGGGATTGTTGTCACCAGACCCAAGCTGATCTTCAGCCTTGGGGTGTTGAGGAGAGGAGAGGATTGAAAATCAACCGCTCTCCCCCTCGGACAAAATCAGATCCCACCATAACAATATCAGAAAAGAAAAGGCAGGAGAGGGAAGCCTCTCTCTCTCTTCTCTCCTCGACCACCACTTTACCTCTTCCTGCCCTAAAATAATTAAAAGCAAACACAACCCACTAACAATAACAACCAATAAAATCTTGATGTCTTCGTAAAATTTTAAGTGTATATTAAAGGACTAATGAGACCAAAAAATGTAGCTATAAAACACAAAAGAAAAGAATTCAGCTTAAGGGGTCCTTCAATCCAACTTATATTTGCGACTTTTGACTTTCTGTTATTGGTTTTAGATAAAATTATACTATAATAGCTGTTATATTTTTCAAAGTCATTCAACTAAAAAATAAAAGAAGAAAATAAACACTATTATATCTCTACGGATACGAATAATGTAAAAAAACAAAATATACTTATTCTAGCTTCTAGTTACCGGAAACTGAAATGTACATAGCCTGAAAGATATAGGCACAGGATTTATCGCACTTGACAACAAAGTCCCAATGGCAGTGGACCTCAAGAACAAAAATGCTACACTCACCAAAAAAGGCACTTATTTTTTCTACTTTTGGATATAAAGAACCTATATTACCCGGGGACTCTCCGCGCGGAGGCGCGCCCACGTCACCCCAGCGCTCCCTCGGCCGGCGCGTGGTAGCGGAATTTGCGTACGGTCGGGGGAGCAGTTTTGCGAAAAAGTCTCCGCGTTTTCCCGAAATTACGTAAAAGTCCTTGGTTCTCGCGAAAAGGTCCCTACCATTTTTTTCAAGTCCCTCCACTTTGCAGGATAGCGCCCCGCGGTTTCTAAATTACGTACAGGTCCTCCTTTATTACGTACAGGTCCTCGATTTTTTTACGAAAAAGCCCTTCAACTTTTTTGAAAATACACATGTGCCCTCGATTTTTTTAATTTTTTTAAAAACTCCTCACGAATTATCGCCTCTTTCACTTCGGTACACACGGTGGCTGGCGCGGCGTGGCGCCGCGCCTATGAGGCTAGTAACAATTATTTGAAATCATCTTTTGAGTATCCATAGTAGCAAATCTTACTAGAACTAATAAAGTTTTTTTTATAACCGACTAAATTCCTTGACACGGCATAAACTGCAAACTAGCTCTTAAGATATACAAGACTTAGAGTGAGTTATTTTCGACTTATGTTTTCCCCAAATAAAAGAACAGAACGGTTACTCTGCCACTTTTTTAAGCGATTTATCGGACAGTCTTTTTGAAACGATTTATCGATGTCCGATTCGTTCGTACAAATGCTTGTGTTAGGATAAAAATTCATAAGCAGCAACCAAAAAGAATCTACTTTTATATCGTGAAATATGTTAGCAGTGCTACTCGTTTTACTACTATATGTTGTGGTAAGCTAAGCCATCACATGTTGCCCTCTTTTCTCAGCTTCTAAAAACGGCTTTCCGGTTTTTTTCACAATAATTAACTTTTAAACGGAGTGTCTTTTTAAGACGGGAACTATAAGTTGAATGTAGTACAAGCGACTTCGTTTATATCGGTCAAAACCGCATATGAGCTTTTGTTACTTTATATTTTCTTTCACAAACAGTCTAAAAGTTTTAAAACACACCTAAAAATCATTAAAAAAAAACAAAAAGAACAGTCAGTGGGTGGGTTTGGCTATCATCGACTCATAGGGAAGATTTATATGCGCACATTTCGTTCGTACACGTAGCAATACTCGACAAAAGAAATTTCGGGTTGTTCGTGTGGTCCGTGGGGTTGTGCGATTTGGGAGGGCATGACGCTGGGTGCATTCGGGGGCCTCTTCTCTTTGCAGGCCTTAAACTCAAAGCCTAATGGCAGCGCCTCAGCAGCAGGCTGACGGGCGTTGAATAAACAAGAACGGCGGCATTGCAATTTGCACGAATCATCTATGCTAGATTGTCTAGCAGAGCTAATAAAGGATTGGCTTGTGACACTGAGTCCTGGCTCCGAAGCAGCCACCTGAAGAGGTTGTTCATTTCACATACGAGAATGACAATCTTACCCCGCCGATCTCAGCCGAGCAGCCGTCCCTCCAATCGCTGGCTCCAGCGTCGCCGCCTAGACGTGTCCAGCTCGCCGTCGGCTTTAGTCACCGTCGAGAGCTGCCGTTGCCACCGGGAGCCTCTCCATCCTCGACAACCGTCGCTTGGAGACCTCGCTGCTATTGACATCGATGGATTCGATCTAAATTGAGCCATGGAAGATAAATTGAGCCATGGAAGACTAGAGAGGGGCACATGAGAAAGGATGGGCTTGGGGAATTAGGGGTAGAAGTTGAAATGCAATTTTGAAGACAGATTTTCGCCAAGTGGAATTTCAGTGAAAGTGAAAAGCTTGGGCTCCGGCTTCTCTCATTAAGGCTTTGCTATAAGTAATATGTTCTAGAGGTAATTATAAAAATAATTATATCACTTCTATACTTATGATTGTTGTAGGGGTGGCCCTACCCTTCGTGATAGGGTTTTGCAGCTGGCTCAATATATAATAGGCTCAATAGTATAGAGACATGTGTATAAAGGAATGTGACAGTGTACCCCTACCTTTTGTAATTATTAAAGAGGTAGGATAGGAATTTTTCATCTAATCCTACTCATGTATATAAGCCCCTAAGAGGGGTATGAGGGGTCAGATCGATTCACTTCATACACAAGCACTCTCTCATATCGTTGGCTCTCTCTAGCTAATCCCCTTTTTACTATTTGGTCCGTAGCCACAACAACAATCTTTTGAATGATATGCTATTTTATCCCTTGAATAAATATCTTTCATATTGATAAAAAAAGTATGTGACTTGTTCGTGTAACTCTTTATTCATATTTTAATGTTATTCTAAAGTATCACTGAACTTATATCATTATGTGAGACAATTATGACTTATAGATTAACACATGTATTGTTTGGTAATTATGTTTCACGGATCATGGATATCGCTATATCAAAACAATAATATGAACACATGTTAGAGAATATGATGTTAGATTGATTCACCATGAGACACTACGGGAATTATTATATTCTTAAGTGTTATCAATTAATCTCATATAGTGTATGTGGGATTCTTAGACCTGATATCACCATAGTTTTCTACATGTGTAATAGTTTACTTAGGGGTTGTCAAAGATTACTCCGTAACTAGGTGGTCATAAAAGTAACTTTTGAATTTACTATAAAATATACGAAAAAAATGTGTGATCAAGATATAATTTACCTCTCCTATATAACAGGAGAGATATCTCTCATTCCTTCAATATAGTTGGATTAAAGAAGTGCATTGCCATAGCGATTGTGGTTAAGGAGTCAATCCACTACAAGAACGAGTGAGTGATCGAACTATCATATGATGACACGCGTTTCATGTTGAGTTCGATCTAGTATCGTGAGGTAAAGGGATCGATGCATGAACACTATATAGGTTCATCCGACATGATATTTATGCATATTTGGAAGTCGTTATGTCTTGTTAGGAACCGCTATTGATTTGTGGAAAGGAACAGAGTTTCTGAGCCATGACCGAATATACATAAATCTATAAGTTCACACACTTAACAGAATGGAACACATTAGTTCAAATTGGATTTGTTACTAATAAGTCAAGCGAGTTCACATGTTGTTGAGCCTTTAATATAGGATTCCACCAAGAGGCTATATTGAGAAAGGCATGAGGCTGAGGGGGTATCGCAGTTTGCACTCAACAAAACGCTAACCGCTACTCCACAAAGGTTCTGTCGTGCGCGCTAGTGCTAATACACTAGCGCACGGTATTCCTCCCTGGAATTCAGTAAAGGTGCTGCTGCGACTGCAGCAGCTAATCGGAATGATTAGCTTCCAAGAATCGTCTTTCATGGATGTTAGGCGATCGACTAGTTCCACTACATTGACATACGCTACGTTGAATCGGGTTGCTTTAACTCTTCTTCCACTGCACTGCGCGTCTAGTGATAACGATTTATGATCTCTTACTCGTATGGTTTCTTAATGTACACGATAGAAATTTTAATTTACGCTAATATAGCCTACCGATATCCCGACACTTGCTTCTAGCTCTGTTTTTCTGGCTCGTGCTTAGCTTCTTGAGCGCAAAACTTGGATCCGGTATCCAACAGAACAGAGCCAGGCACAACACGAACTATGTATATCCTTATCTATTTTCTACTTCCCCTCACGATTAGTCGATTTAGGTGGTGCTCAATTGGGCTGAATTTTTATGGGTTATGGTTGATTTTCGCTGTAGCTAGCCGAAATTACACTGTACCCGATGGTGACTTATTTGACATAATTAAAATTAAAAAAATTTAAAAATGGGATAAACGGATTAGCCCAGCACGTATAATACAAACAAATACATATAAAACCGGCAAAAAAGCTCAAAAAATGAAAAATAAGAAAAACAAAATTTAGAAATAAAAAAGTCAGAAGCCAAAAGCCGAAGCTCAAACGAGCAGAGCCAACCATCATTGCTTTGAGATTGCTACATTTGCGCAATTGCTTGTCATAGGAAAAATACACCAAGTGATCTATTCAGAAAAGACAAAACAATAAATTTAAATCTCGAAGACTAAACAGAATTGGAGGCCAAAGTATGGTAAAGGAGAAAATTCCAATCTAAGGATGTAATAAGATAGCATGGCATCATCTGCAATAAGCCAACCTCACAAGCAACATGAAATTCATAATTAGTTGCATGAGAAAGCATCAACTCTCACAAGAGTAGGATATACACTACACGTGTCTTGTAAAGGTGAATGAAAGAAGCTAAGCAGAGCACACTATTCATTCGTAAATCACTTGCAGTGTCATTTCAGTGACTAAGCTCGTAATAACAAAGTTTGCATTATAGCTATCATGAAGCCATGTTGGAATGGATTTACTCGCTAATTATTTTTCATCATGATTGGTATCCCGAAATTGTTTGGCACACATGAAGCAAATACGAAAATATAAACACAAGACATTGGCTATCAAATTATAATGCAGTTGAATGCAATGTTTTCCACATCATTGGTATAACCATCGCATGAACTAGTGTGGCAATTGCAGTCAACTGTTGTTAGGATCCAAGCAGTGCACTATATAATATGAGTAGGGAGTAAGAAAAAGAAATATATTTAGTTTTTCGCAAAGGTTGCCCAGGCAACATTGAAATTAGATTATCTAAAGGCACTTATTTTTTTCTACTTTTGGATATAACAATTATCTGAAACATCTTTTGCATATCCGTAGTAGCGAATCTTACTGGAACCAATAAAGTTTTTTTTTTATAACCGACTAAATTCATCGGCACGGCATAAACCGCAAACTAGCTGTTAATATATGCAAGACTTAGGACGAATTCTTTTTGACTTATACCTTATAACTCGTGGATTCTCCGAACAAACAAATAAAACAGTTTCTCTATCTTTTTTTAAGCGATTTATCAGACAGTTTTTTGAAGTGACTTATCGGCATATTGGTGTTTGGTTCGTTCACACAAACGCTTACGCTAGTGTGAAAAACCGTAAGTCGCAGCTGAAAATAACCTACCCTTATATCATGAAATAGGTTAGCAGTGCTACTCGTTTTACTACTATACATTGCGGTAAAGCGAGGCCATCACATGTGGGCCTCTTCTTTTTAAGCTTTTAAAAATTGTTTTTGGTTTTTCTATAATAACTAATTTTCAAACGGAGTGTCTTTTCATGACGATATCTATAAGTTGATTGTAATACACACCGTAGATATTTTATTTATATCAACCACAACCGTACATAAGTTTATATTACTCCATACTCTTTCTTACGAATAGCCAAAAAGTCATAAATCACAACAAAAAGTTATAAGCTGAAACCAAAAAAATATGCTCATATATACAAGGGGACACCATTGGTAATTCTTCCAAGACCGTACCTTAGCACACATGAAACATTCTAGAAACCCAAACATGGTTTTAACCCTTTAAACTTTGGATCCAACAAGGACTTTGCCATAGTAGCGACACTGTACAACAATGTCTATAATTTATCATATCACATAGACATAAGACTAGAAATAATATTTTCAATGTATGATATTTAATAACCACCCCACTCAATTAATTTATTCCCTCTTATCTCACCTTCTTACTTTCCTTTTTACCCATCTACATCCTCTAGCTTTCTTGATTTTCTCAAATATACAGTGTCATGCATAAGACACTAGTATCATTTCTCTTCCTTAATTACCTTCCTATATCAGTTTTTTTGTTTACTTGGTATACTATAGATATTGCTTATATCATCCTATTGAGAGTGCCCTTAACAATACAGTGCATGCTCTTACTGCTAGTGATCGTTTTACATTTTTAATTAAGCTACTGCAACATCTCTTAAAAAGGCATGGGCTTACGGCGTACACATTGAGGTTGGGAGTGGGCGTTTTGGTTAGGATGGATGGGTGGGTAGAATCGGACGGATGGATGCCCTCCACCTCCTTATAACAACCAGTTGGTGCACCTAAAACCTCTCTTCTTGTCTTAGAGTAACTCCAAGAGAAGAGCTAAATTATTTTCTAAAGGTAAATTTGGTTATTATTAGAGAAAAAACATCTCCAATAGACTCTGTAAATGACTCTCCAAATTTAGTAGCTCTCCATCTCTCCTCCTTCGCTCTCTATTTTTGGATAGCCTATCTCGCTCACCATCCAGTCTCTTGGCGCGGTCGGCGTTTCTTTCCTGCACGCTGCGCCTCATTCCCGCGCGTACGCGACCCACCGCGCGCCCTCTAGTTTAGATAGCCTGTTGGAGTAGTCTTATTTTTTTAGGTGAAATTCATTTTAGAGAATAGCTAAATCACTAAATTTAGATACTTCTTTTGGCTAATCTCTTGAAGTTGCTCTTAAGACTTTAAAAACCACACCTTACCTATCTATCTCCCTTTTTATCCCATCCCAACTCAACAATCCTTCTCTCTCTAATTTGCTTTCCTTTATCTCTTGCAACCATATATGCACCCACTGATTGGTAGTCTACTAGTCTTGTACACTTATTTTAGCCCGTGTATGTTGCAAGTGATACTGTAGCGGGAATTAAAAGGGTGTAATTATTGATAGTAATGTTGGGATATGGATAGGCTGCATTAGCATAGATTAAAATTTTCTACAACGTAAACCAGAAAGTCATGCGGTAAGAGATCATAGATTGTTACCACTAGACACGCGGTGCAGCGAAAGCAGAGTTAAAGCGACCGATTCAACAAAGTGCGCATCGGTGTAGTACAAATAGTCGATCGTCCTTTGGTCAACTGTCTCCTCATGATCGCTCTGATAAGAGTTTTTATTGTTTGTTGTCGTCTCCAAAAGCATAGTCAAAAGCCGCCTTTGAATTTTTAAAAAAACTAAACCTGCGGGGGGTTAGACGGCCCCTGGGTATTTTGCTTAAGAGAAGATCCTCTCACGCAGATCTAGAAAACCCCCGAACCCCTGCTCCACCCTTACACAGGGGCACCGTTGCCTGGGTGAGAACGACCAACGACCAGGCCGAGCCTTGACCCATGCTTTGGTGTGGTAGCAGACGAGGGGATTTTTTTACCCCCAGACCTGAAATTCGCTCTGAGGGATTCAAACCCAGGACCTGGGGGGTGCTACTGAGGCGCTCTAACCGCTAGGCTAGAGACCCTTTCGCGCCGCCTTTGAATTTAGACCATTTTATTTTGGCTTTTGACTGCTAGATTCTCAAAAGTCAAAATAAATAGGATGATTTTTTGAACTCAATTCTTTAAACAGCTTCTCGAACTTAAAATCATGTGTATTGTCTGTATCAGAGTTTTCATCGTCTGTTGTCGTATCCAAAAGTATAGTCAAAAGCCATCAACCTTAAGTAAAAAGTCATTAAAGTAGGATTTTTCTGGTTGCTTACGCATGAGGGTACACTTGCACCCCAAATTTTTTGTGTAAACCTACACTATTTGTTATAAAGGCAGCATTACTCAGCTGGTTAGCACATAGCTAGCTAAAATAAAACAATAGATGCTAGAACCCTGTGTGAAGCATTTATATTTAAGTTCTCTTCAGCTTCTTTTCATAGAGAAATTTTCTCTATTTGTTTATTTTGTCATCTCTTTAACTTTATCCTTATTTTTATGGCTAATTTAAGTTTTCTTCAGTTTTTTTCTATAGAGAATATATATGTTTACATATAACAAGAGTATTTATCCCAAGGATAATTTTCTAGAGAAATTTCCAGTAGTAATTTGGTAAAATTTGAATATAAAATTTGAAAGTTTACCTTAAGAAAAACTAATATGTAATAACAATATTATTATGATGTTAAAGTACATTTTAAATTTATACCTCTATTAAAAATTTTCTAGATTCATCATTGCTTACTTGGCAATGGATTACGTATTTCGTCTCACTCGTACTAGCTACCGTGTGTTGCATTGCTCGATCGGTTGCGTCATGGAAGTTTCTTTTCTGCATTAGGTGGCTTCGGCGTGCTATGTGGCGGCTGGCGAAGAACGACTTGACAGCCGTGCAGTGCCGACGTGTTAGTTTGTTCGAGCTCAGTCAAGGTCATTGTTTCTTTTCTTGTCTTCTTGACACCATACATGCACATCAGAGGTACCAGAACTTCTTAGTAAACATAAGACTCTTGACATCTCTAGGCACCCTATTCTAAATAGTTTTAGCTTTTAATTTATTTTAATTTTCGATTTATTTAAGTTAGAAAATATTTAAAACACGTCAGTTTTTAATTTTGGCTTATTTTAGTTTTTTCCATTTATTCTTCTATATTGTCCATGACAAATATAACGTTTTTTAATTTTTCTTATTTTTTAAAAAAAGTTAACAATCGATACAAATTTAGCCATAAACCAAAAACTTAACCCTAAGCCAATTGAAGCACTAGTTCAACTGAAATAAGCTGACTTATAGTTAAAATTGTATTGTAGTTTGTTGAAATTGTACTGTAACTGATGGTGACTTATTTGACGTAATTAAATTTAAAATAATAAAAATAGAAAAAACGAGTTAGCAAAGAATAGTAAATTAGAAGCCCAGATTTCATAAGTTAAAGTTGAAACGAGCTGTGCCTCACGTGTATTCAAACATCTGTCCCCTCCGTTCCATACAGCATGTCAATCTGATTTTTGGCGTAAGAAATAAGCTAAACACGGGAATTTTCTTAATTCTTACCGGACGTTGGCAAAAGCTTGTTTCATGCCGCGTCATCAAGAGTGATGTGCAATCTAAATGCAGACAGTGGTTATCAAAATTTTGCCAATGGGTAAATTAAGGTGTTATTCGGTTGGACTGAAATAAACTGGTTTATGACTGAAAGTGTACTATAGCTAGCTAAAATTATACTGTAACTAATAATGATTTATTTGACTTAACTAAATTTAAAAAAAAAAAAAGGTTAGCTCATTACAGACAATGCAAACGAATATAGAAAAAATAATCAGCAAAAAAGCTAAAAAAAGGTAAAATCCAGAAAAAGACGAAATTTAAAAATAGTAAAAAATAAATCAAAAGTCAGAAACTCAAGGCGAAATGAGCAGCCATCAAAAGAGGCTACACTTTGGTTTCCGATAGTGCCATCACCCAAACTACCAACACCATATATCTCTAATTAAAAAACAACTCCCTTGCATAAGAGCTAAGAGGATTAGAGACCTCTAATTAAACGACACACGCTAAACTTGTCCTCTTATTCTAAGCACACATGGACGAACGGGTGTTTCAAATCTAAACTAATAAAAGAACGAGTTGAGGGTGATGATGAATTCTACACATGTAGACCCCACATGTGGCCCATCCCACCCCCGAAAGCCGTTCGCTGCCCCCCCCATCCCCCATTTCCGTGCGGCTGCCTCCCCCTGAGGTCCTCCCCTCCCTCCTCCGCCGTTGCGCCGACCTCGCCTCCTCCCCTCCCTCCGTCGCCGCGCCGCCCTTGCCTCCTCCGCTCCCTCCTCCGCCACCGCGCGCCGCGCCTCCGCTGCCCTCGCCTCCTCCCTCCACGCCCCATCCCCATTTCCGTGCGGTGCCTCCCCGAGGTCCTCCTCCTCCTCCGCCGTCGCGCCGCCTCGCCTCCTCCTCTGTCTCGTCGCGCGCCGCCTCGCCTCCTCCGCCTCCTCCGCCGCGCGCGCGCGCGCCTCCTCCGCTCCTCCCTCCGCCGCGCGCGCCTCGCCTCCTCCCTCCTCCGCCTCACCACGTCCCCCCGCCGCCGCTCCTCCGCGCCCCACCTCTCGCCACCCCGCGCCCGCCTCACCCCGCCCCGCGCCGCCGCATCCTCCCGCCTCACCCCGCCCGCGCCATCTGCATCCTCCTCCCGAACCGCCTCGCCTCCCGCCGCCCGCCTCGCCTCCTCCCTCCTCCGCCTCACCACGCCCCGCGCGCCGCGCTCCTCCGCGCCCCACCTTCCTCGCCAGCCCGCGCTCCCGCCCTCACGGAATTCGCCTCCGAGACCGACTACCTCCGTTTGAAGCGGGTGCGCGGCCGCCATTTCTGCTTTGACGCCTCCTTCCCCGACTCGACGACGCAGGCCGAAGTCTACAGCACCACGTAAGAGCATAACCATATCTTTTAAGGAGTAGAGATGCACATGTTTCGGACTATTATTTGCTTATTTTGTTAAGAAAAGGCAAAAATTCAGAGATCTGGGCTCTTGCAGTTTCGAAGTGACACTGTATGTGATAAATCTGCTGATGAAACTGCATAAGTTGACAAGACTAGATTAGCCACATTTTATGACAAGTTTAATAGTATTGTTCAATTGCAATTTTTTAGGCTTACCCCGATACTGAATATGAATTCAATTCTGCATTTGTGGTACTGCAGAACAGCAGATCTTGTAGAGGGTGTTCTGCAAGGTAGGAATGGGACAGTGTTCTGCTATGGAGCAACAGGGGCTGGGAAGACCTATACAATGCTTGGGACAATGGAAAACCCCGGCGTAATGGTGCTGGCAATCAAGGATTTGTTCTCGAAGGTGAGGCAGAGGGGCCACGACTGGGATGGATCACAGGTGCAGTGTTCCTTTTGAAAAAGAAAATGAAATGTAAGAATCTTGCGTTTTTGGTATTGTCGGTACTTGGTAGGAACAGGACAATGTAACGGGCAAACTGCAGCGACAATTCCACACTGACAAGTAAAATGTGGCAACATAAAACCATCACATACAAATCTTGATGGGTTGATGAGTAGATAGATGAAGGACTCTATAACTTTTGAATTGAAGGATCACATCCAGTGAAAAAACTCACAACCTCAAAGAAATTCATGCTATCAACTTCTGGACTTTGTAGTGTGTTATTTTTGCTATACTGTGCTTTAATAAGCTTGAAATTGGCCCATTGCCTTTTCTGAATTTTGACACACAAATATCCAGATATGCTGCATGACAGCATGAGAACGTTCATAAAGATACGTACAACAAAAGATAATTTTAAGTAGTACATTCACTAGATAATATGAACCTGATTGCTCTGAATAACATCACAGAATTAGGAACCATATATGCATATTGTAAAAAGGACTTTATTCAACCAAAATACAATTCTAACTGCATTATTTGGTTTTGAAAAACTTTTTTCTAGCCCATACCTGCCAACTGCAAACTACTGGCGGTGAACAGCAAATTATCAAGCATTCACTGTTTATAAACAGATCTGTTGTGTCTTAGTAATTATGACTAGAATTATGTTGTGACTTAATGAAATTTTGCATTAGGCTAAATGCAACTATGAAACTGGCTAAAGGAAAAGGTTTACTACATCTGGGTTGAATGCCTTCCTTGGGTATAAAGGGCTCAGTTGCTGGGAAATTCTATTTGACTAGAAGAAATTCTCAAACATAGAACATGTACTCCTTTGTTAACAAGAAATACAAGCTTGTATTAACCACTTACATAAACAAGCAACTCTAATTTTACTAAGGAATGAACAGTACGCAAGGGTTGCAGAAACCAACACTAACAAACCAGTCACTACCACTCACAAGTTACAAGGAACCTCGCTAAGTTATACATGATAGTCACCAATTTAAACTAAAGTTCCATACCCTCCTACAACATTAGATGAAAAATTAGGACTTTCTAAGATCAGGGAGCACAAAATCCGCTAGCAACTAGCTAAACGGATAGTTCTCTGACATAGTTGAGGTTTACAAATTTCCTGGGTTGATATTATTTAGATCCAGAAGTGTTCTAAGGCTGTATTTCTCCATTCGCAACATTTTTTTCAAAAAAAGTAGCTAGCCAGACACCAAAACAACTTAAAAAACGAGATAACTCTATTCCACCACAATAAGCTATGAAATCAAATAAATATGTATGTATCTATAACAAGTGAGCATTTGTGTTCAGCTGCGAGTTTTCCTTCGGTTGCCTTTTGAACACCTTCAGTCTCAGCACCATCTTCTCTCCACTTCAGGCGCTCCGGTTGCATTGCTCTGTTGACAATTGACGAGGTACATTGATCCATCGCCGGCAATTGTGTATCTTGGCAAAACACCCTCCAGCTCTTTAACGTCGATGCTATTCTCATCAAAATAACCTGTACACCAAACCATTTCTTATTCTGAAAATAAGCTTCATTTCTTTCTTTCCAAATGCACTAAATAGTTCTTATAGCAGATCCAAGATAACATAGTTCTTATAGCAGATCCACCATCGACCAGACTCAAAGTTGTAAAGTTGTACATGTCATTTATTGTACCACTTATTACTTATTTCGTGTAACGATGATAATGGAATTTGTGCTATGTAATTATCTTGAATGTTGTAAAGTTGTACATGCCAGTATAATTTATTTTCTTTGGGGATGAAATTATGTTTTGAACAACCATGTCCTTGCGACGAGGCTAAATTTGCCATTTGTATCATATTTTTTTTTTGTCTTACACCTTTCATTTTAGGGAAAAGTGTTTTAGCAAGATGTCACAGCCATCAAGCCAAGATCTCAAAGGGAAAAAAGGTTCCTATATTGTAATTCTTGAAGTGCAAGTTTTCAAAATAAAACATGAGCTTGCATTAATATTTTAAATGAATATTTCGAACAGTGCTAGATGAAAACTTGGCAAAGGGAATGATATCTTACCCCATTGTTATACCACGAACTCCAACAGGGCTCGTAATACACGAACCCCAAATTATGCTTCCTTAGATAAGGAAGTTTTGAACGAAGCATCTATGACTTTTCTTGCTCATAGTACTCTCACCTCAACTAACTTGCATGAAGAAGGAGAGAGCTCAAAGGGTACCACCTTTAGCTACACATTATATATATGGGAAAACATGTTTTTAATATGCATCAATAAAATTTACTTTGGTTATATCTTAGGACGAAAGCGTTCTCGTGAGCAAGGGAAAGCAAGCATTGGTGAACAAAATATCCAACATGAAATAGCTGCATATAAACGAATCCAAGCGCGACGTGATCGACAAAACAGGTGGTATGCACAACTTACACCTGAACAAAGGCAAGCAAAGCAAAATCGTGAAAAGGCACGTCGACAGAGTTTAACAACTGAGGAGAGACAAGAGATTAATGCTCATAGAAGAGTATGTAGACAAAATTTACCACCTGAGGAGAGGAACGCCAATCAAAGAGCTCGTAGGCAGAGTTTGACACAAGAGGAGAGAAAAGAGAAGAATGCACGCCGTAGAGCACTTAAGAAATGTTTACCACCAGAGGAGAGGCAAGCACTCCTAGATAAAATGAATGCAAACTATGCAGCTAGGCGAGATACACCATGTCTTGAATCTCTAGCAATGCAATGCCCAGATGGTGGCACCTCATCCATGGAATGCCCGGAGGTGGCACCTCATCCATGGAAAATTCATCACTATGGCGCCAAACCCACAATATTTCAAATATGGATGATGGTAACCTTCTTTGCTTGATTTTAGCACTCATTTACAAAGAAAATGTCATTCGCTCATGTATTCACATCTAAAAGTGATTGTAGATCTAGATACAATTCTTGAAGAGGACATGGACGAGGAGTACTACATGTTCGCGGTGGAGGTATTATTTTTATTTTTGTCAATCATTGTTTAATCATGGATAGCCCAGAGTGGATGCTTATACTCTAACCCATTCGGACTTGGATGTGGGAGAAGACATAGATTCGAACGATGTAGAAGACGCATCTGTCCAACATGATCCCTATGAACATGTTTACGATAACATACCAAATAGCACACATGTGCTAAAGACCGTGTGATCGCAGCCATTGCGGTGCAAAGAAATTTCAATATGAGTCGAAGGGTTTTGTTGCGAAATGGGAAAATAAAATTGGCTACGCTGAACCTCCACCTGAACTTAGAAGGCTTTGGTGAGTGCAGATCCCGATGCAAGATATTTTCGAGATAACATTAGATTTTTCAATGGCCACTTCTCCTTCACTACCTTAGGCGTTAGTCTTGATGAGAACTACACCAACATGAGATCGGGGTTTACACTTTGGGGCACATGGCGATTTACCATAATGTACATTCATTTGGCCAAAGCGACTGGTCCAAATCATTTGGAGCTCTATTTCTATGACGATGATCCCAACCTCAATCATCGATTCCGTCACTCACCTAACCTTGACCAAGCAATCATGAGGAGTTTAGTCAATATCCTTCGAGGAAATCCCTACTCTGAGACATTCCACAACCTTGGCAAGGTTGAAAATCTTGAGGAATATCGTGTCTCACTAAACATCGATATAAGGATGGACCAACGAGTATATAATAGACCAATAACATCGGAGGTGGTCTTTGTGTGGGTCGAGGGTAATGAGCTACGAGGGAATTTGACCGTAGCATTATCCTATATGGGAACAACAATGAAAAATACAACATCAAACCGTACTATGGATGCTACGACCCTCTATCACATCCACTCTTCTTCCCAAGAGGGGAGCTTGGTTGGCATCCACAGATCCCGAAGTATGGTGCGCCCATTGAAGATATAATTCGAGAACATGGTGATGATTATGGTTTTGAGGATCCGAGTTAGTTTTCTATTAACTTTCCATGACACATCCTTTTTGTTGTGCTTATTCGCGCCTAATATTATGTGGCTCAATCTTGTGTTTAGATTTGAATAGTCGGTTGTGCATCTCGCCAGAGACTACTATCATTATAAATTTCAAATGCGTCGTGGGATTTTCAATGCCATATCAGATGCAAACGCCTATTCCAACAATATGCGGTTGACATGTACATCAAGGTTGAGAGTACCCTGTTGGACTATATTAGGCATCACCAAAAGGAGTTACGTGTCGACCTGTACAAAGGCGTGGTTGATAGCATACAAGCTGGAGAGAGTCGAGCCGATGCGGTGGGAAAGCGCATTGTTCTTCCAAAGCATCATTCATTGGGGGCCCGAGAGATATGAAAAGAAGATTCAGGGATGCTATGGCCTTAGTGCAGAAGTACGGGAAGCCAGACATCTTCCTAACAATGACATGTAATCCTAATCGGGATGAGATAATATGTGAGCTAGAACCGGTCAATGCCCACAGGACCTTGAGATCTCATTGTGCGTATATTGAGCCAAACTAGAGCATCTCAAGGAACAGTTGTTCAAGAAGCACATCCTTGGTAAGGTGGTCGCTTATGTGTACGTCGTTGAGTTCCAAAAGAGGGTCTTCCACACGTGCACTTCCTTCTAATCATGGAGGGACGGTACAAGCTCACTTGTCGAACAATATGATTGTGTCATATCTCTTTGAGCTACAGACAAAAACAAATACCCGAGCTATATGAGATGGTTGTCAAACACATGATGCATGGTCCTTGTGGGGTCCTAAATCCCAAGAATGTGTGCATGCGAGATGGCACATGCAAGTGCCATTACCCGCGCCCTTTCAATACTACTACTTTACAGGGAAAGGACTCATACCCTGTTTATAGAAGAAGAGATGATGGCCGTCGGGCAAAGGTTCGTGGACAAATGCTAGACAATAGATGGGTTGTGCCATACAATCCTTACCTCCTAAAGACATTCAATTGCCACATCAATGTGGAGGTCGGCTCGAGCATAAAAGCCGTGAAGTATCTTTTCAAGTACATCTACAAGGGGCATGATCGAGCATCAGTTTCTCTTGATGAGCTCGATAGCAATGGTAATATTGATGAGATCAAGCAGTTCAGGGATGCAAGGTGGGTTACCCCACCTGAAGCATTATGGAGGATTTATAGCTTTGAACTTAGCAAGGTCTCCCCACCTGTGATGCAGCTACAACTACACCTCCCAAATATGCACATGGTCTCATTCCGTGCTGGACAAGATCTCCACGATGTTGTTGAACGACATGGCTCTGAAAGGTCCATGTTGACTGAGTATTTTGAGATGAATAAAGTTAATGAAGGAGCTCGTGGCATCTTGTATAAGGATTTCCCATTAGCATTTGTTTGGCAGGCGGGGCCAAAACGGTGGAAGGAAAGGGAAGAAAGAACACGAGTTGGCGAATCGTGTCAAGACATCCAGCAGAAGGGGAGCGATACTATCTCGTGGTTCTCCTTAACCATGTAACGGTGCCACGTCATTTGAAGATCTCGAGCGGTAGATGGGGTGGTATATCCATTCTTTCGTGAAGTCTGAAAAGAGAGGGCTTGTTGAGGCGGACAACACCCTTGACGAGTGCCTTAGTGAGGCCGAGTTATTCCAGATGCCATCCGCTCTTGGAGACTCTTTGCAACAATTTTAGTGTTTTGTGAGCCTAATAACGTGCGTGGCCTTTGGGAGAAACACTTTGAAGGAATGGGGGAAGATTACCATCATGTGCACTCATGCTCACGCATGGTTGAGCAAATGGTGTTGTTGGATATCAAGAATATGCTCCAATCGATGGGGAAGGACATAGCAACATTTCCTCTACCCGAGATTGACGATTCGCTCAACACCAATGAGACTAGGGAGATCATGGAGGAGTCAATAATCCAGGTTGACCATGAGCATTTGTCTCTTCCATCATTCTTGAACACCGAGCGAGGAGGCTGCGTTTGACGAGATATTAGCTGCAGTGGACAATTGTGATGGTGGTGTCTTCTTCGTAGATGGTCCAGTGGCACAGGAAGACATTCTTATATAAAGCACTCCTTGCAAAGGTTGAAGTGAGGAAAGATTGCGTGGCAACCGCAACATCAGTGTTCTTTGCATCCATAATGCCCGGAGGCGGACCGCACACTCAAGGTTTAAGATCCCACCGAACATTGAAGATGTGGCTGTTTGTAGCTTCACAAAGCGAGTGGGACGCCCGACTCCTTCAGTGGCGTCACTAATAATTTGGGATGAAGCCTCGATGACAAAACGACAAGTCGTTGAGGCGCTAGACGAGCATGCGAGACATCATGGGCGAAGGATGTGCCATTTGGGGTAAGACGGTGGTCTTTGGTGGGGACTTTAGACAAGTGCTACCGGTTGTTCGGAAGGGTCAAGGCCTCAAATTATCGATGCGACACTTCGTAAATCCTATCTTTGGGGTGCATGCGCGGCTTAGGCTTGTCCGTAACATGAGGGCCCAAAGCGATCCATGGTTCGCGAATACCTACTCCGCATTGGGAGCGGCACCAGGAGGTTGACGAGCATAGCTATGTACGTCTTCCCGATGATATATGTGTTCCATGTACCGCAACGACAACGACCTTGACACACTCATACAAAGTGTGTTCCCGACCTTGGATGAGAATCTTTCGATCCAAACTACATCACGTCTCGGGCCATTTTATCGACACGAAATGAGTACGTTAATGATATTAATATGAAGATGATTAACTTGTTTCATGGGGAGGAGATGGTATACCATAGCTTCGATTGTGCGGAGGATGACCCACACAACTACTACCCTCCTGAATTTTTAAACTCATTGACACCTAATGGGCTATCGCGCATGTACCGAGGCTCAAGATAAACCGTCTGTCATACTACTACGGAACATTGACCCGCCAATGGATTATGCAACGGACAAGGTTGGTTGTCCGAGGGTTCCAAAGGAATGCTATAGATCTTTGAGATTGTGCTAGGACAAAGATCTTTGGGAAAGGGTATTTCTCCCTCGGATACCTTTGTGCCCATCCGATGATGAGATGTTTGCCTTTAGATTCAAGAGGAAGCAGTTCCGATTAGGTGAGCTTTGCTATGACAATTAATAAGGCACAGGCAGACCATCCCAAATGTTGGTGTCTACCTCCACGATCCAGTATTCTCTCACGGCGGTGTATGTCGCTTTATCAAGGGCCACTTCTAGGAGGAACATAAAAATTCTTGTCGTTGCAAAGAAAGATAAGGCCACACAGAACCAAGTGATGAATACCAGTGGAATCTTCACAAAAAACATTGTTTATAAAGAAGTACTCACTTCATAGGCAGTGTATTGTATTTTCGGCTAAATATGAACTTTGCAAAATGTCATATTTTTCAATATATTATTGTTGCATACATCATTGTCAATATATTATTGTTACATCTTCAGAATCAAGAACCTTTTTTGAAAGGTGTCTATCACGGGTATCAAGAGGATCACTGAATCAAAAGGCAAGGAGCCAACGTCCACAGTAGCAACCAGCAAACGAAACATGATGTAATTACGATTATGTTTTGCAACGAGCCAAATGTTATTACGATTATGTTTTAATCCGTAGCAACGCACGGGCATCCAACTAGTTCTGATTAAACAAACCTTTCGTAAGTCTTCGTGCCACACAAGCTAGCTAGCTAGCAAGCAAGATCCTTTTTCAAAATTGAAACAAAGGGGAAGCTCTCTTGGAGCTGCATGCAGCCATTTTTTCTTTGGGAAAGCCAATGGGCTATCTGATATTCTTAGACCATGTCCCAAACTAGCATGCAGGTATATGATATTAGAAATCCTCCACTGGCTGGGTCAACAAGGCTCTTACCTGTCGTTCAATCCGACCTCAAGTAAGGACAGATTAGATTAGATTTAGATTTAGATTTAGATAGCTTCCCTCCCGTTATCTTATTTCAGTTATGATTAACGTGTCTATGAGGGCGCGGCTTGGTCTCAATTGTCGATTTTGCAATGGACTATGCTAAGAAACCTGTAGCCTTCAATGTACAACTGTTAACTGGTAAAGTAAACAATCCAGGTCCTATTCTTTTAGGTTGCAATTAATAGCTTTTATCTATATTTTTAAAGATAATAGCGGATGATAGAGATACCAACACAAATAGTACATAGAGTTTTAAACTAGGGAAGCCGTTTAAAAAATTCACTTTAAAAGTATCACACTTATTGCAACTTCTATAGGAGTTAAAAACTAAAAACAAAAACCAAAAACCTAAAAAGAATGAGACCAATCATAAAGGTAATCAACCCAAAAGAACTCGGTCCATCTCTCTCATTGTCACGTAGGATCTGTTCTTTTGGATCTTAGCTTATGAATTTTAGTTATCTTATTAATTTAACAAATAGTGATTTTTAAGAGAAGATAAAAACCAAAAATCACTTAAAACATAAAAACAGGCGCTAGGTGTGCCATCCATCCAAGCATTCATTCGCCTAGCATGGGAAAGAGACCAGATGCCATACTCATCCTGCATGTGACCGTGATTTGACGGACGTATGATCGTACATAAACACAAGGTAATCCAAATTAAGCAACGCGGCACCATCAAGCAGGTCGACACGAGCAACGCGCTCGGCCTAGGCGGTGCAGACGGGTACGTGGCCTCCCCGACCGTAGTGACCCGTAACGAAACTTGCGACGGGGACAACATCCACCCATCGAACAGGGACATCACATGTGGCGACGACGAGTCGGAAGGAAGGAGCCTTCCAACTTGCAAGCAGCACAGTGATGCACTGATGCTAGTACCACCGGCACTTGCGTCCGACAGCGGCGGATACATAAATTTGCATGGATATTTAAAGTTGCTAAAATATTATTCCATGGAATTTAGGGTTTGATATTTAGAAATTAAGGATGCACATCTGTTATATTATGCATCATGTATGATCTGTATCTTTTTCGCCATCTAGCTGACCCCACTGGCCGGCAGCCGCCAAGAGCAAAGTGGCCCTTCCTGTACGGTCTAGATCTGTTTGGCCATCTAGCTGATCCCACTGGCCCAGCTACACGGCAGCCGCTAGCGCAAAGCGGCCCCTCCCACCTCCCATCAACCTAGCCTCCCTAACTTCTTGGTCGCCGTGCACTATTGGCTTGCTGTGCTCCCCTTGATTGTTGCACAATGCCTTCTTGATACTCGCTTGCCGTATGTTGCCGTGCTCCCTCTTCATCTGCTACCGCAGGTCACACCGCCTGAGAGAGTCAGAGAGAGGGGGGACTTGGATGGGCTAAAATGTATTGGAATTTGGGAGAACAAGGTGTAAGAGTTGGCTAAATTTTATTGGGATACATATACGAAGGATTTGGCATAATTATTAGTAAATTTATGTAATATACCTACTAATTAAATACTAGGTGTTTCGTAAAACAATTTGGGTGTTCAAGTGAACACCTATACACTATGGAGGGTCCACCCTAGGCATCTAATATTTTCCATAGCCTCTTGTAGAGACCAGTACTAGCACTTGCGTCCCACATATTTTTGTCTATTTTGGCTCTTTTTTATCCTATTTTAAAAATAATCCCTGTAGGGAATTAATTTTAGAAATGGTCTATTTTTAGTGCTAGCACAAATAGCGCTGAGGTTGTACATGCCAACGCTGTACTAGTTGGTGCTGATATTTGGTGCCACGGTAGCATGCAGGTCCTAGTAGATGCCGCATCAGCACACCCCAATGCTAGCTAGTGCGACGCTGACATATACAACCTCAGCGCCAGGTAATATGGCGCTAAGGTAAGGACTAGTATTGACCTCTAGAGTTCACAATGCAACTTCTGGAGTTGAGCTCTTGTGTCTCCGTGCTAGGCCCAAGCTGAGGGCAAAGGGGACCAATGGAGGTGAGGCGCCTCTGTCCTTGGCTTGGCCTGGCACAGAGGCACATGAGTTCAACGCCAGCATAGCTGGCACTAAGGTCTTGGTTTCCGCGCTGTAGCTCTTGCATTGAGATCCTATGCCTCTACACCAAGCCTAAAGGCCTGTTCATATTGACTTTTATCTTCTACTTAGAGAAGCCAATATAAATATCCGATTTCTCGAAGCAGCTTCCCCATTTCTCTCGCCCCCATCTCGCTCTAGGGATAAGACATCTCTTCCTCACTTTTTCCACCGCTCACCTCCTTCTTCTAAAAATCACTTTTTTAGTCGCTAATATTTATTTTTTAACCAAAAGCTATTAGTCACAACCAATATGAACAGACCCTACATCGAGGACAGAGGGGGCTTTAGGGCCAACATAGTGGAAAACACCATCCCCTTTTGAACCGCCACAGTCGATGGGTTCGGTAGATGCTCAATATTCCTACCACCATCGAGAACAAGGATCATGCCCAATCATCTTCTCAAACATAATCACATCCTCCCCCATCAAGACTACCTCTACTCGGTCCTTGTGAGAGTGACATGTGTACTACTCCTCATAGGTCTCATAATCAACGATCTTCTCACAAAAGACTCGAGCATCCAACTCATCAAAGGTGCTTGCTCCATCAAGCTGGTCCACCCTAGCATCGACATCGGCCGAATTGACGCAGGGAGATGGAGGCGGTGCTCTTAGTGCACTAAGTCGGGGAAGACAACATGATTCCAGCAATGAACTATGAGAAAGAGAAATTGATCAAGGAGAAATATTGATAAGATGCTATAACACGAAGTGACGTGAACAAAATTACGAAAAGATCATTGGAGCAGCGGGATGGTTCGATGGGTAGTGGTCGGCTCTAGGGAAGATGACCATGCACCGTGGCGACATGTGCATGAGAGGAGTTGGGGGTTGTAGGTAAGTGAAGGAGTGCAATGCGGTCACGATGCTCATATTTGTAGGCTCGGGCTAGCAAAGCTGAGTAATATGGGCACTTGTAGTAATAGTGCCCAGTATTCTTCACTATCGCTGACGTCTTTCGTCGGACCACAATCTTGTAGTTGAGGTAGACAAGGTTTGGGGCTAACGAAGACGCGCTGCCTTGGCCCATTTTCCTCATTAGATCGAATGGGCATAGTAGGAGAGAAGAGATGGAGGCAGAGGAGGGAAAAGAAGAGGCTCTAACACTCCACAGCTTTAGCGCCAACCACCAAATTTCCATGAAGGCAACATGTTCATTCCACCCCCTAATGGCAGTTGGAGGATGAAAAGTCTCACAATAGGGGGATTTTTCGAAATTTCGAGCGATTGCGATGGCATTTTGCAGCGCGTGACTTTTACGATGGTATTTTCTAAGTCACAAACCTTTGCGATTGTAACACAAATTTTCTTGTTAAAATAGTTATTTTTCGTAAAAAGGGTGAAAAGACTTTAATTTACAATAAAATAGTAAAAGTGATGTGCGCTAAATTTAAACTTTTTAAAAATAATATATGATAAAAATTTATCTTCAAAGTGACATTCTATGCTAAGGGGGTGCTTAAAATGGCTGAAAAGTACTGTAGTTGGTTCAAATTGTATTGTAGCTGATGGTGACTTATTTGACGTAACTAAATTTTAAAAATTTTAAAAATAGAAAAAACAAATTAGCCTATCATAGACAGTACAAACGAATACGAAAAAAGAACCTACAAAAAAGCTAAAAAAAGATAAAAAAACTAGAAAAACGAAATTATTAAATAGTAAAAACTAAACTAAAAATCAGAAGCCTGTGGCCTATTCTTGTAAAGTACCATGAGTTTCCCCGACATGAAAAACCCAAAGCAACTTCTAGCGCTCCCCTGCTTCTCTCCCCCTCCGTATACACATCCCCCAAGGCAACAGCGCTGCATCTCCTCGACGCGACTCCCGACGAGAGATCGCTCCCGCATCCCACCCGCGCGGCGCGAGCGAGCAGCCTCCTTCCCCCGACTCCCGCCCGCCTCCGCCCCGGAGCTAGGGTTTCCGATCCCGTCGGCCGCGTCGGTGGAGGCCATGGCGGCGCCCGCGGCGGCCCGGATCCGGGCAGCCTGACGCGGATCCGGCGGTTGAGCGGTGGGTTTCCCCACCGACTGCCGGGGCGGCCATGGCGTCCTCGCCGGTCAAGTTCTTCTCGGTCTTCCTCGCCGTCTCTGTCGTCGGTTGGGTCGTCTTCACGTAAGCCATCGGCCACTCTGGAGCCCCGATAGGATTGGGTTTGGGATCCCGCGGAGCTGGTTTTTGGGCTTCGCGGGTTGGGGAATCGGGGCCTAGGGATCCGGCATTCCGGTTCTAGCATCGCGAGGCCACGCGTTGCTTAGTGCTGCATGTCGGTAGAAGGATTTTCAATTCTATGGTTGGTTAATTGAGCGTTTTGGTGTTTGGTGATCGATACCCATTAGTGTTTAGAAACTGAAGCGCTCGAGTTGCGTAACTACTAGCAGCAACAGCAGAGTCTCGTGGGGGGTTGGGGAGCTGTTCGTGGTGTGGGTTTGGGGTTTTGCAGTGGTAAGTTTGAGGGTTTTTTTTTGTGTTTAACGGTGTAGGCGTAGCCATTTGGTCGGAGCAGCATAGGTTGTTTAGTAAGATCTCAGTGAGGTTGGTGGTGTTCGTGGCGTGATTATTTTTGCTTTCTAATGGTAGGTTTAAGCATCTGTGGGGGTCGCTGGAATGCTCATTTGGTTGATTTAGTGCGGGTTGCGTAGTGGGAGGAAGACCTTGCTTATTTGCTTTTGTGCTTGGCTGCATAGGACATGCTTCGATGTGGGAATAGGTTTTGCGGGTGGAGCAAAATTTGAATTTTGGTCTTTGTGGTCACCAGTTGGTTGAATCATAGGGTGAAATAGTTAGTGGTGGTAATAACTAATATGCTGTGGGAATTGCTTTGATCATACTTGTTAGGTGCTTTGATCTAGTCATTGTTCCATTTGGAACTGGCCAGTTGCAAAGTTCTTCCGGTTTACCCTAGTTGACGGACGGTTGTAGAAAGATGTTCTGGTTTGCTCTATAGTCTACTCAGTTCTCTTGCTGTTTGGTGTTGATGTCCATTTAGTTAAAGTAGTAGTGCTGGTTGATTTGTATTGCAAGACTGGGGAATAGTTTAGTTGTCTTGCTTTTTCTACGCTGTACAGTGAGTTATAGTGGTATGCTCAAGATTCAATATGCTGACCGTGGCTATACTTAGTCACAGCCCCAGTTTCATAATGATGGAATCATTTCTAAATTCCAACCAATTCACTTCACATTCCTATTTACACGCTATTCTGATGTCAAAGCATGTTTAAGCTTGTAGTGGTAAATCCGATGCTTTCGATTTTGGAGTGGCTAATGATTTATTCCTGTTGGTTGGAGTTTTATATTTCTACTACTACTTTGTAATCAAACGAGCAAGTGACTGGTCATCAAACAGGATTTAGCTCATTTTGACTGTTCAGATCTCATTCTAGCCTACTGATTTAGTACCAACTTCGCACAAAACATTCATTCAAAGACAAAAGGAGAGAAATATGACATCAAAAACCGTTTCCCCCTAGCTTCTAAGATCATATGACGCCATTAAAAACTGAATGTTGTATCACTTTAATACCTCCATTTTACATATTTTTATTGTTTTGCTGTATAGATTTCGATCAAGTGTCTGTGCACCGTTGATCTGTTTTTCATTCTTTGCAGATTTGCTGCGAGATTGTTAGCTTGGTTCTTGAGCCGTGTACTATGTGCTTCTGTTGGGTTTCGAGTTGCTGGGTTCAATTGCTTGCGTGATGTAACAATAAAGTTCAGTAAGGTTTGTCTTCCATCTCATGCTGCCAAGTTGCTTGAGTTTAGAAATTCATGATTGTCTGACCTTTGTTTGTTATTTCATTTTAATTTGGAACATTTTGCTTTGGTGTCTCTTACATTTTTTGCATGCAATCTGGCGCTATTCCTTTTGCTACTCTGTTGAGGCTTTGTCAATTGGCATGCTCTGTTGACAACTATCATTATCTAATACTTTCCACATTTGTGCTGTGAATAGTTAAAAAAGATGTTTTCTTGCATTGTGGCCTGGTTGCTTACGATCATTTGACTTGCTGATGTTGCATACCCTGATGCAAAATAACTGATCATCAATTGTCAACACAGATCAAGTAATGACACAACTGTACGAATTTGCTCTATCCTAGCAGCTCCATGCATAAAATAACGGCAAGAAGATTGGGAACATGGACGCCTATATTACCTTGAAATTGTAGAACATTTTTTTTGTGACAAGAAAGGTTTTGCACTTTTGCTAAAAATCACTTATTTTGTAACTGAGTGTTGTTTTTTTATGTTCGTTCTCTGCCTGTTAGTAGAGGTGGAGAATTTGGCCATAATATCTTTTCTGTTATGAAATATACATGTGCTTAAACGTCAAAATCATTTAAAATTTGTTGAACAATATGCATTTTATTTATGTTTCTCTGAAAATTTAATTCCTTGCTAATTCACGTGTTCACATTATTCCACTTCTCAGGGTTCTCTTGAATCTGTCTCAATTGGTGAAATAAAACTAAGTTTCCGCAAGTCACTGGTCAAACTAAGTTTTGGTGTCATCTCCAAGGACCCAAAGCTGCAATTGCTAATAAATGATCTTGAACTTGTAACTAGACCATCTTCACAAAGCAAAAAGATAATCAAGCCAGCAAGGCCTCGCTCCACAGGAAAAGGGAAATGGTTGGTAACATCAAGTCTGGCTAGACTTTTATCAGTTTCTGTGACAGATCTGATGATCAAGGTAACTTTTTTTTGTCCTGATAATTTCTTGTAATCCAAAATCTGATTTGCACATGCAGTTTGCTTGCTTCTAGTTTCTATACCACAATAACATGTTTAGTGTGCTTAAATTTGTTGAGGAAGTAACACTGGTTAGATCAAAGGTTAAAATACCCTTTTCTTGCTCTTGTTTGTTTGCACATTCAATTTAGTCCTCTGCATTCAAATCGTGCAAATTAGCCCCTTTTAATTTCAAAATAAGTTCAAATTGGTAATTCTATTACAAGGAAAGGATAGAAAGCTTAGTTATCACAACACCAAGTTGCCTAGTTCGATGGTGATTTACATGCAGTGGAAAATTTTACCTCTTTTTTTCTGTTATTCCTTATTATTGGTGATCTGTTTTGTATGTAAAATTCTTATCCTCTGAAGCATCTCGGCTGAAGGCATCACCCACCATGGAGATGTGCTGGATATACTTTTTCCTGGCCAGAAGTGCCTTTCATTTTAAATGACGCATTTTTTTGGATGTGTACTGGTCCATGCTGCTACTTATGTTTTTTATTTTGACGTCAATGATGTAGGTACCAAACGGTGCTGTTGACATCAAAGAGCTAAAGGTGGATACATTTAAAATTGCTGGACCTAATCATATTCTTGGTGTCAAGTTGCATCTTTTACCTTTGAATGTACACTTTGGAGATTTGGGTTTGACTGCTGATCCGATGGGCAGCTGTAATCAGCTTGATGCTTTCCCGTCTGATCAAGCTTCTCTAGCTAATTCAGAGAAAATTTTGGCACCATTTGTTTGTGAAGATTTGTTGGTTACTTGTGACTTTGGTCATGAAAAGTGAGTTCTTTTGCTCTTGGTAACTGTATATTTGGGTGCACCTTATGTTACTGATATTTTTAGATTGCATATTCCGAATAAAACATATAAATCACTACTAATTGTAAAAGTCATGAACAACATTCTGAGATGTTGTAGATTATATTATTTATCACTTCAAAGCAGTGAGAATTCTGTCCAATCTAGAGATTACAGACGAGAGACAAAAATTGTGTTTTCAATTTCCCAAGAAATGTTTTGTATTGTTATCATATTTGACGTTTCAATAGTATTTAACTTTTCCTGTGTGTACTTACAAATTGTTAGTTTTTGTCAGGGAGAGAGGTGTCAAAATTGTTGACCTTGAATTGAAATGTGGGGATGTTACTGCCAACATTGATGAAAGGCTCTTTTACAAGAAACATACAAAGCCAGAGAATGATAGTGACTCTGAGAATGGCGGAGACACAAACCCGGGTACTTCATCAACCAAACAGTCATCAAAAAGCAAATCCATTTTACCAGCATTGAAGAAACAGATGCTTGCATTTCCAGATAAGGTTTGTTAGCACTAAAAGTTTCGAAATGTGAATATTTCGTTGATCTGTGTGACAAACTTTTAGTTCATTTGCTGCAAAAACTTAATTGATTTGTGCTTGTAACCTTTGTGTTTCTGTTAGATGTCATTTGTAAGTCCAGCTGTGGTCTCAACTCAAATTCATAATCTTGCTTTTCTTTCTAAAACCTTTTTAGTCTCGTTGCGTAGCTAGTATTGCAGTCTCTTAAAAGAAAATTTTGTTGAAATCAGTGCTTAACATTTGCAGAGTGAGCAATATGTCATCAGGAGAAAGGAGGGCTTGGAAATGTTAGCGCGACTCCTGTAGTCTTAACTGTATACATAGTGTTCAAAATTTCCGAATACCTGATTTGCTTGCTAACTGTTCACTTAAACACTATTACGTGCATTTGATGCAAGTCACTTGATGTTGGATGTCCAGGTAGAACTGCCTTGTGTTTTTTGCTGTGCTACTTTTAAAAAATGCTGGAATTCGTGCTTGTGTGGGTAGTTAGTCTTAACACTTGCAGACTTTCTTTATTGGTGGTAACCGTCTATTTGAATTTGCCATGTTTCTCATTGCATGACTAGGACTGATACATGGTTCTAGAACTAAAAGCTTGCCCTACTTTATAATTTGATTGGGAATATAGCAAGCATGGCAAAGCCACATTTGGTTTATCAAATTAAGTGCTTGGCTTGAGATAACAAGTCTTGAAATGTGTGTCTTGCTGTTGTTTCGGAGGTGCAAGTGAAGACTGGGCAGGAGGTCCGCAAGTTTGTTAATTGCCAGAAAAATGTGTTGGGTCATCGTTGTTTATGTCTATTATGAATTTGCGAGAACTTTGTTTCTGATGTTCTCCAACATGTAAAACTAAAATTTACAATCCTTCTGTTGGCAGTCCAACATCAATGAATGGACTTCTTTAGGCATTTGGAAATTATATATTTGCAGCGCAGTCAAAGGCGCAAAAGCTGCTCTCCTAGGCCTAAAAGCGAAGTGCAGCGCAGAAAGTCGCCTTGAGCTGCTCCAGGAGCAGCACCCTCTGTGAGGCGCACGCTTTTGCACTCAAATGCACAAGGTGCCTAGGCTCTAAGGCATGCGCTTTGGTGAGTGAGAGAAGAGGAGTTGGGGGAGGAGGCACGGCAGCAGATCTGCCAGCTCTGATGGTGAGGGAGAGGAAGGCGAAGTAGGAAGGAGACACAGCAGGAGACCACGAGTAGGAGGAGCTGCATGTCCGTGGCTCCCTTCTTGGATGTAGCCGTGGAGGTGAGCAGGGCTTCATGCCTCCGTCGGGTGTAGAAGATGGGAGTGGAGTTGGAGCTGTTGCTTCCATTGTTTATCCTTTTTCCTTCTCTCATTCTTTATTCTGAAGATAATGGCTGGCTGGTCAGCCTACAGCTGACTGGAAGCCTGGGAACTTGCACCAGAGCAAGTGAGTTCTTTTGTGCATGGATGTAGATCTTTTATGTATACAATTTTGAGATCCTTTGTGGTGAGTGGTTTGCTTAGTTATTCTATTGAATAGTTGACAATTATTAATACTATTTTCTAAATAAAATATATTTACCTGTATTTTAAGTATAAAACTTGAGAGGAAAAGCAAGAGTGGAGATCAGCTGCAAGTCATTGGTGGATTCTCAACATAAGATATTCTTATTTGACTCTAATTATCATATATATACTAGTGGAACATATATATTTATGCATTTGCGCTTAGGTTTCTTAGGCGTGCGCTTTTAACTGCCTTGTATTTTTGTACCCACGTATGTTGTTTTTCTAATTAATTTTTTGGCTGCCCCTGAAAAGTATTGTTAAATATTGTATTTGTTCTTTGGAAGGTTAGCTTCAGTGTGCCGAAGCTCGATGTGAAGTTCACACACCTGGATGAAGGGCTTAGTGTTGATAACAATGTTATGGGGATCCACTTTACTAGTTCAAAGTCCCTTCCACAGGATGATTTAGAGGAAGCTACGCCACACTTTGATGTGCAAATTGATCTTAGTGAAATTCATGTAAATCTCTATCACTTTATCTAAAACTCTTGTTATACTTGTCAGTAGCTATTCTTCAAGCAGCAGTGTTTACTTTGTTGCCTTTCAGTTAGTAAGAGAAGGCTCTAGCTCTCTATTGGAAGTTCTTAAAGTTGCTGCAGTAGCTTCTTTGGATATTCCTTTGGACGTAAGCATCCTCGTACTTTAGTTGGTTGATAATTTTGCAACCACCTTTTAGAGCTCTAAAATATGGCTTTCTTTCAGCCATTTCTTCCAATCAGAGCTGAGATCGATGCCAAGCTTGGTGGTACGCAATGCGATCTTATGTTGAGCAGATTGATGCCATGGATGCGCCTTCGTTCTTTGAAAACCAAAGGAATGAAGCTTTCCAAGGGGAACTCTCATGAAGAAATTTCTCAAACAAAGGAGATCAAGGCAATTATGTGGACTTGCACGGTCTCTGCCCCAGAAATGACTGTCATGCTTTACAGTCCTAATGGATTTGTATTGTACCATGTAAGTTCTCTCAATTCAACATAAGAGTAGGACCTGTTCCGTTCTGTTCTGTTCTGTTCTGTTTATCAGTGGTTGTGTGTGGGAGTTGGCATGTCCCAGCAGATACTAGTTCTATGTAGATGACTTTTGTGGGTTACAAACAGCATTTCTTTGCTGAAGCACTGAATGTTGTAGGTGTTCATTATCAATAACTAACCATACTGAAGTTAAAAAAAGAAGTAATCATACTGGCAAAAGTTTATAGACTAATGGTTGGTGTGTGTAGATGCTGACGCCTAGTTCATTTTAGACACTTGTATTGTAGGTCCGCCATGGAAAAATAATGAAAAAGTTGGTCGAGGTGTGTCTATGCAGGCTAGTGTGGGTATTGTGGCTGAGCTCACAGTATGGGGCATCAACATATGTGGTCTAGTTACTGGTTTCTTTTTATCCTTCACTTTCTATGTCTTAATAGCACTTGTTTTCACAATAGGATGCAAGTTCCTCTGAACTATCACTTGCAAAAGTAATTTATTGGTATCATTTTTAATGTTATTGTTTACACATGCTGTAAGCCTTTAACTGATGGGTCTAAGCATTAACTTCCTTTTGATTTGATATGTTCCTTTCATTTTGCAGGCCTGTTCCCAGTCATCACATTTGTTTGCAAATAACATTGCAAGCAAGGGGATTCAGATACACACAGAACTTGGTGAATTGCTGGTGCACATGGAAGACGAATATAGAGAATTCTTAAAGGAAAACATATTTGGTGTTGATACTTACTCTGGTTCCCTAATGCACATTGCTCGGGTGAGCCTTGATTGGGGATACAGGGAAGTTGAGGCCCAAGATATGGTTGAAACTAGTAGACTTGCTCTTGTATTTTCCATCGATATCAGTGGCATAGGAATAAAATTTGGCTTCAAGCATTTGGAATCTCTTGTGCTCAATTTGATGTCCTTTAGGACTCTATTTAAGAATCTTCCATCCTCTCGCGAAAGGGCTAAAGAAAAGAATTTGGAGCATAAATGGAAAAGGAAAACAAAAGGCGTGGAAATATTGAAACTAAGCCTACAGAAATTCTCTATTACTTACTGCGGTGATGTAAATATAGTAAATATGCCAATTGCCGATCCAAAGCGTGTGAACTATGGCTCTCAAGGCGGTCAAGTAATTGTTAGTGTATCTGCTGATGGCACACCACGTAGGGCAAGTATAACTTCGGAACTACCAGGCAGTGGCCGCAACTTGAGGTTCTCTGCATCTTTAGTTATCTCTCATCTCTCTGTGTGTGTAGACAAGGAGAAAAAGTCAACACAAGCAGAATTGGAACGGGTGAAGACAATCTACGAGGAGGATCATAGCTCTGGTGGGAAAGTGACTTTACTAGATATGCAGAATGCTAAAATTGTTCGCCGATCCAGTGGCCTTACAGATGTTGCTGTTTGTTCCCTCTTTAGTGCAACAGACATTAATATCAGATGGGAGCCTGATGCTCATTTAGCACTATTCGAGACCTTCATCCGCTTTAAGTATTTCCTACATCATAACAGGTTCCAGAGTTCTGAGAAGCAGATCAATCCCGAAGTTGGCAATATCAAAGAGAATGAACATGGCAAAGTAACTGCTGGCTCAGTTAAACCTCAGAAGACTGACAGAAGAGGGTCAATTTTTGCCGTTGATGTGGAGGTGTTGAGAATATCCGCTGAGCTTGCAGATGGTGTTGAAGCAAACATGCATGTACAATCTATCTTTACTGAAAATGCCAAGATAGGTGTACTGTCTGAGGGTCTCTCTCTCAGTCTTAATGGTGCCAGAGTTCTAAAGAGCACACGCATACAAATCTCCTGTATTCCTTTTGGAACCGGAAGTTTGCTCGATGCAAAGGTTGAGCCATCATCCAAAAGAGATTGGGTTGTTCAAGGGCTAGATGTCCATATTTGCATGCCATACAGGTTGCCGTTGCGGGCCATAGAGGATGCCGTTGAAGATATGATTCGCGCCTTAAAGCTTGTCTCTGCTGCCAAAAAAATTATATTGTTTCCTGACGGGAAAGAGAACTCGAAAAAGGTTAAGTCTGCCACCGCTAATTTTGGATCTGTAAAGTTTGTGTTACGTAAACTGACAGCAGAAATAGAGGAGGAGCCCATACAGGGTTGGTTCGATGAACATTACCATTTGATGAGGAACAAAGTTTGTGAATTGGGAGTTAGGTTGAAATTTCTTGATGAGGCTATATCAGGAAGTGTAGATCCTAACCATTGCAGCTCCGAGAGGAAAGTTCTCTATGATGGCAGTGAGGTTGACATGCATGACACGGCAGCTCTTCAAAGGTTGCGGGAAGAAATACATAAGCAAGCATTTCGATCTTATTATATGGCTTGTCAGAAAATGGTGTTTGCAGAAGGGTCAGGAGCGTGTTCAGAAGGTTTTCAAGCTGGATTCAAACCAAGTTCACGGAGAGCTTCACTTCTTTCACTTTCTGCTTCTGAACTGGATGTTACTTTGACCAGGATAGATGGTGGAGAGACAGAAATGGTTGAATTTATAAAGGGTGTTGACCCTGTTTGTCAGGAGAAAGACATACCATTCTCTCGTCTGTATGGGAGTGATGTTTCTGTCCTTGCAGGGTCGTTGGTTATACAACTGAGAGACTATACTTCTCCTCTCTTTTCTGCAACCAGTGGGAAATGTCAAGGTCGTGTTGTGCTTGCCCAGCAGGTCAGGTCCATCAAATTCTTTCTTTTGTGTTGTGCATGCGTATTCCAAGGTTGTGCATCTATGCTTATAGTTTATCTCATATATGGTTTTTGTGCTAATTTCATTTCCTTTCCTGGAAGGCTGTATTTCTTTCTGATACGGGATCGTCCGATCTTCTCGACGTAGCATCAAGATACTCACATATAATCTCTCGAATTGTTGTGGTCCCCTATTGCTAAAGCAAGAACGAGCACTCTTTAATTCGCAAGAATATACGTGCCGGACTTCATGACCACCAAACGAAGCCCTATAGCGCTCTTAATTCTCAGCAGAAAGGTTGAACGATCTTGATTAGCAAAACACTATCAAATCTCCCATGGCTGATTTGGTCGTCAAGAACAAAGTAATCTGTTTTTGATCTATTAGCAAAACGTGGTCTCTTTTACAATAGGAAGGGCTGATGTATTTAAGAGCACCTCCCCCACACAGACGCACGGTTTGGTCAGCCCCGAGTTGATTCGGTCAAGGGCCGAAACAAACTCCAAGTCCGGCCAAACAAACCCAGTACAAATCCTAGTTGACTTCTAGTGTTCGGATATGACCGAGTCATCAGCACGCAAAAAGTTTATGGGCGACTTTTGAAGTTTGTTCGGACACGGTTGGCCAAATCAAACACGTGTTGGGTCTTGGGCTTTCTTGATTATATGTGCTTTCTCTTGAATGCTCCGGCCGTATTGTCTTGGGCCCATCTCTTATTGCACTTTAGAGGGAAGGACCTCGGTGTATCTCTTTGTTCTGCTGCAGCAACAAGACTTTCAATATTGAAAGTCGCTCTGAATCCTATAGTGTAGGAAGGTTGTCGAATGCCTGTAGGAGCTGAACTTCTAGGCTGCAGAAAACCAGTGGGTTGTGAAGGATCTGGCACTTGTTCAATCTTGTAATCTTTATACCTAAGTACACATAAGATACTAGAATTAGGTAGCAGCAAATTCTCATCACAAATGTTCTCTTTAAAGAGTAAGTTCGCCCGATCATATTTAATGCGGTCCAATAATTCTTTCCAGTCAAATAATATATTTAACTGAAAAGTGCAAGAAATGTGTGTATCCGCATCACTTTCCTTCTTTTTTGTGCTTTGAGTTAATTTTTCATTGTATGTTGAAGCATAGAACTAACGAGCTATGTTGCCCAAATACTCCGATACCGATTCGGACACGCGATACCGCGATTTGCCATTTCCCCAAAACTGCCGATACAGCCATACATACACACACACACATGCATACATACATACACACACACACACAAGGTTGTCACGATGCTCTGGCAAGTTGCGGCAAGACCGGACCATGGTGACAGTTAGACGATAGTAATAAATACAATATCTTATATTATCAAAAATTAAATAACCATGTAACATAATAGCACAAATTATCCAAATAACCATGCAATGGAGCTCAGAAGGTCCAAATGAAAAGAAATCCATTGGAAAGAGGTCTATTCGTAATTTTTAGAAACTCTAAATAAGTAGAAATCCATTGAGAGAGGGGCCTATTCGTAATTTTTAGAAACTCCGTGGACTAAATCACAAAAACCAAAAAAATTGCCCATCCCTATAACCCTAGCCGCCAGCAATTTTGCCCACCGACGGCAATTTCTCACGCCTTCTGCACTTCCACCCCCTCCTCTTCTGTCGCCACCGCCGGGCGTCACCTTCGCCGCCTCCTCTACTTCCGCCGCCGTCGGCGCGCCCGCGTCCCTCCGCCTCCTCTGCTTTCGCCGCCGGCGCGCCCGTGTCCATCCGCCTCCTCTGCTTCCGACGCACTGGCTCTGCCGCTCCACCCCTCCCTCGGATCGGCGTCGACAGCGAGAGAAAGCCGCAGATCGGCGCCGGCGGCAAGAGATCTCCTGGGCGACCAACCTCGGCATCCCCCTCCAACCGCCAGGACGACTTGGCGTCGCCTAGGCGACGCCGTGATGGCTATGTGTATATATATATATAATAAAGATTAAAAAAATATGAAATTAATGAATTCTTATAAGGAACCGAGAATATCTTGATATTGATGTAGCAAATTGCTTGGTTCTCCAGTTCTCCACTCTAGCTTTAAAACCAACATAATGAACCATCTGCGAAAAATGAGAGAATAAATGAGTACATGTATCATATATGCAAATAAATAATAGAATCACAGTCACAGATAGTCAATTAGTCATATAGTAAGTATTCGACGAACCATACACTTAGTACATTATCAAAGTGATAATCATAGAGCATAGTACCACACAAGTCCAAAAGAGTGTTCAAGTTCAATAGACCATAACTATTACATAATAAGATAGATGGGCAGATAAAAGACATGACATAACACAAATTTGGACCTGATTGTTACATATTTGATGCGAATCTCTTCACAGTTTTTTTAATCTAATTGTGTCTACTTGCAGGCAACATGTTTTCAGCCCCAAATACACCAAAATGTATATATTGGTAGATGGCACAAGGTCACAATGCTACGTTCTGCCAGTGGTACCACACCAGCAATGAAAATGTACTCTAATTTACCTATTTATTTCCAGAGGGGAGAGATATCTTTTGGAGTTGGTTATGAGCCATCTTTTGCTGATATAAGTTATGCATTTCAAGTAGCCCTACGGAGAGTTAATCTTAGCACTAGAGATAGAAATTCTGGTCCAGCAAACCCACCACCTAAAAAGGAGCGCAGCTTGCCATGGTGGGATGACATGAGATACTACATCCATGGAAAGATAGTTTTGTATTTTAATGAGACTACATGGAAGTTCCTGGCAACAACTAATCCATATGAGAAGGTAGACAGACTCCAAATTGTTTCCGAATACATGGAGATCCAGCAAACAGATGGGCATGTAGATATTTCTGCAAAGGAATTCAGGATGTATATCAGCAGCTTAGAAAGTATGATGAAGAATTGCAGCTTAAAAGTTCCATCTGGCGTGCCCAGACCTTTTATTTATGCCCCTTTGTTCTCCCTTAATGTGATTATTGATTGGCAGTGTGAATCTGGCAGCCCATTGAATCATTATTTGCATGCGCTCCCTATTGAGGGTGAGCCAAGGAAGAAAGTTTATGATCCATTTCGATCTACTTATCTCTCTCTTAGGTGGAACTTCTCCCTTAGACCTTTGCATGTACAATGTGATAATGGCGCATCATCTTGCTATTATGGAAACAGTTCAGTGCTATGTGGAACCATCTCCGGTAATTGCTCCAAAATGGCTGATGTTGAATTCCCCACCATGAACCTGGGAGCCCATGACCTTGCTTGGGTTTTCAAGTGGTGGAGTTTAAATTACAGCCCCCCTCACAAACTGCGTTCTTTCTCTAGATGGCCTCGTTATAAAATTCCTCGAGCTGCTAGATCTGGTAACCTCTCACTGGACAAAGTTTTGGTTGAGTTCTTTTTCCGGGTTGATGCTACTCCCTGTTGTATAAGACATGCAACTTTAACTGAGGATGATCCTGCAAGTGGCTTGACCTTTAAAATGTCAAGATTGAAGTATGAGTTGTGTTACAGTCGAGGTAAACAGAAATACACATTTGATTGTAAGCGTGAATCTCTGGATCTTGTTTATCGTGGTCTTGACCTTTACAGTCCAGAGGTTTATCTAGTGCGAGATGTTAACGTGTCTTCAGCCGAAAATGTATCCAAATTAAAGACTACTAGCCAGCAGTCACTGGGCAAAGTTGCTAATGACAAAGGCAACATGGGCAATTTCCAAGAAAAACATGAGGATGGTTTCCTGTTGTCTTCTGATTATTTCACAATAAGAAGACAAGCTCCTAAGGCAGATCCTGCAAGACTTGTGGAATGGCAGATTGCTGGTAGGAATAGTGAGATAACATATGTTAGGTCTGAGTTTGAGAATGGTAGTGAAAGTGACCATACTCTATCTGAGCCAAGTGATGATGATGATGGTTTCAATGTGGTGCTGGCGGACAATTGCCAACGGGTATTTGTCTACGATCTTAGGCTTTTATGGACTATTGAGAACAGAGATGCGGTTTGGTCATGGGTTGGAGGAATTTCCAAAGCATTCGAACCTCCGAAACCCTCTCCTTCACGGCAATATGCACAAAGAAAAATGATTGAGGAAAGGCAGAATGCTGTGGGCTCTAGATTAACTCAAGATGCTACCTCTTCTATCCATGTTGGTTCTCATTCGGTGCAACATGTTGAGGCTCTGGGCTCTACTTCCCCATTACATAGTAAAGCCAACTGCTCCTCTGATATGACCGGTATGCTTATCTTTGACAGATGTCTCATGCTGTACTAAAAGTTGCATGCTTCATTTATTTTGCTTGTGCACTTGAGTCAGTTGAAAGATAGAACTATTGAAATTATTACAAATTACCGTTTGGATTCAATCCGAGTTTGTCTTGTCAATGTTGCAGTGAAGCATGGCATTTTTGATGATTCAGATACAGGAGGGAATCTCCATTTTATGGTTAATGTTATTAAACCCCAGTTCAACCTACATTCTGAAGAAGCCAATGTAAGTGATTTTGAAGAAAGGTGTTTTTCTTTTATTCTCATTTGACAAGTTTCAATTGTAAATTATTCTTTCATGTAGCTAATGATAAAGAATGATATTGTTTATTTTGTTGAAAGCTTTTGAATGCCAGAATTTTGGCCAATTTGAGGGTAATCCGCAGCACATGTCCTTCCATTTAACCCACTGTATTTTAAGATTAAAATTTTATCTGCAGCCTGTTTCTTGATGCCGGTATGCTGCATGCACTAGTTAATATTTCATTGGTATTTAACATTAGAGAATGGTTGAATCCCATAAATCTGAGCGGTGGTGCAATTCCCTAAACTTCAAAACTATCTTGGCTGGTCGCAAACTTGATATTTTTCTTGTCATGTAGGCATGATGGGTGTTTTAATGATCTACTTTGCTGATGTGGTAGGGGGGTTGCTGTGAGCATGACATGAAAGTAGAAATTAGTGAGGTAGGGGCATAGGACCCAATGTTCCAAAACCCGAACAGGGAATACCGCACGACGGCGCTTCTGATTCTGGCGTGAATTAGGAAAACGGCTAAAAACCAGTTAAAGTTTGAATCTAAAATTTGAATTTGGGATGTGTTTGGAACCGGTAACTGTTCCGATTACCACCCAAAAACTAGAGAAACCGGAAAACCCGCTAAAAAACCAGGAAAAACACAAAAAAATGAATTTGGGATGTTTTGAAGCATATTTAGCTCATAAAATAGGTAATCTAGCACAAAAAAAGCCTAAACTAACATAGGAGATGCATTACGAAATCACAAAAGACAAATGTAAATGTACTTATGAGAAACCTGCCCGGTTTTTCATTTCCCGGTACTCACCGGGAAATCCGGTTACTGGCGATTACTGGCCAGTTACTGCCAGTTTTCCGAACCCTGATAGGACCCCCATAAAAGTTGTTTCATCTGCCTCACATCAATCGCCGCCAAATCAGCAAATTTCATCATTACAGCACCCGTAACAACTCAAGTGACATGAATACTTGAGTTTTGGGACATGCCAAGATGATTTTGAAGTTTAGGGGCCTAAGTGGCACCACCGCTCCATTTTGCGGACCCACATTTCAATTTTCTCTTGACAATTTGTTAGTTTCCGGCTTTTCACAGGGTTTTTACTTTGTCCTATAGTTTCCTTTGGCGTGTTCGCATATGTCATATGTGCATCTTTCAGAACTGTTCATTGCATATGCTCGTTGGTTTCTCCATGTAGTTTCATGTTACATTTTCTGTTTTCTGTTCTAACAATAATACTAGGCATTTTCTGTTTTCTGTTCTAACAATAATACTAGGACATCAAGTCCAATAATTGGTATAGATAAGAAAAAGGAATAAGTCCATTTTACCCCCCCTCAACCCTCAACTACAAAACCGGTCATTTTCACCTTAAACTCATAAAACCGGTGCAGAAAGCTCCCCTTGCCCAAAACCAAGGTTCCAAAACCCGGTACCGGTTCCCGGCCGGTAACCGGAAAAACCGGGGAAAAACCGGTCAAATTTTGAATTTTAAAATTTGAATTTGAAACCGGTAACCGGAAAACCGGCCGGTTACCGCCCCAAAAAACCGGAAAAACCGCTAAAAAACTGGAAAAACCGCTAAAACCGGAAAAAAAGAAAAAGTTGAATTTCGGATGTTTCGAAGCATATTTAGCTCATACAATAGGTAATCTAATACAAAAAAGGTTTAAACCAACCTAGAAGATGCATTATGCAATCACAAAAGACTCACAAATATAAATGCACTTCGAAAAAACCCGACCGGTTTTTTTTCATCCCGCTCACCGCCGGGAAATCCGGTTACCGGCCGGTAACCGCCAGTAATCCGATCCATGCCCAAAACCACCATCTTTTGGCTGACATGGCACCTAAGTGTCCAAATTTCACTAACATGGCACACCGGTCAGTGGTATATTTACTAAATCAGCAAATGAAATTTAAAGAAACAGAAGACCCACAAGTCAGCCTCTTGTACCTCTTCCTCTCCCATGCTCTCTTCAATCTGCACAACCGGTTAGGTGCAGATCTGATAGAGCTCAAAGTGCAAACACAATACAAATCAATGCCTAGCAGCAACTCAATAGCCCAGGGAGGACAGCGGGAGGCGGCGAAGTTTGATCACGAAGCAGTGCTCGGGGACTGTGGCGGCTGAGGCAAGCAGGGGAGAGAGAGAGAGGGGTAGAGGACGAGCCTGCCATGCGGGGCCCTTGGTGATGTGGCGTCCAACAGATTAGAAACCACCTATGAAACCAGCAATGGGGGTTATTTTAACCAATTTTGGTACTTGAGGGTTGTAAAATACACAGTTTCGTGGTTGAGGGTTGATTCCTGAACTCCGGCAAGAGTTTTTTTTGGGGGGGGGGGGGGGAAATTATCCACATTAAGTTCATGTTTTGAATAGTTGGCTATGATCGAAGATGAAATTAGCTCAGTAACATTGCAAAGGAGCTTGCGCTGATAAATGCCATTGCAATCACCATCTATTATGGAAAATGGCGTTGCCATGGAGACTTCAAATGTTCCTTTTAGAAACGTTTTTAAAATGACACAAATACTCTCATCCAGGGTTCTAAATCCCGGCGGTAATCGGTTATTCCAGTGGTGTCTGGGAAAACAAAAACCGGTGATTTTTTATTTAATTCAAATTTCAAATTTTGAATGTAAAAGTTGATTTTTTTAATGATGTTTACATTGTTTAACACTAATAAAATGTATTACGAAGATGCATGTACCTCCCGTGCTTAACTTTATACTTTTTGCCATGAATGTATTAGTCCGACGGTTTTTTATTTAATTCAAATTTGAAATTTTGAATGTAAAAGTTGATTTTCCTAATGATGTTTATATTGTTTAACACTAATGGAATGTATTACGAAGATATATGCACCTCACGTGTTTGAGTTCATTTTTTTTGCCATGAATGTATTAGACCGGCGGTTTTTTATTTAATTCAAATTTGAAATTTTGAATGTAAAAGTTGATTTCCCTAACGATGTTTACATTGTTTAACACTAATAGAATGTATTAGGAAGATGCATGCACCTCCCGTGTTTGACTTCATGCTTTGTGCCATGAATGTATTGGGAATTTCCAATTTCAAATTTGAAAACCGGTTTTTAGTGGGTTTTCTTGCTTTTTTTGGGCGGTAACCGGCCAGATTTTCTGGTTATCAATTTCAAATTCAAATTTCAGCACTTAAAATTTGACCGGTTTTTTCCTAGTTTTTCCGGTTACCGGCCGGTACCGGCCCCTAGACAGGATTTAGTCCAGTAGCCGGATTTGGAACCCTACTCTCATCTCATCTCTTCCTCCCCAACACCAACTATTACCAGTTTGCCCATCTAGTCATTGCCATGAGCCCCTCAACTGCTGACATTAGCTCTGCCGCCTCTGCGATCTCCTCCTCCATTGCATCCTCCAGTGACCTCCATAGCACCATGAGGGCAAAAAAGTTGTTTTATCCATAAAAGTGATATTTACATAAGTAAATAGTGCTTGCTATGCTTTTTTCCTCTAATTTTACTTTGAAGTTCTTGTGCCAATTTTCTCGAAAGAAAAAAGTAAAAAGGAATTCTCTTGACTGATCCAGCAATTTCTGAAAACAAATATAACCCAAGCTTAAGGGGTTGTGAAATTGGTGTTTATGCATCAGGCTCATGTAGATAATGATTTTTGTTGCAATATGTATATGGTTTTCTGGTATGGAACTAAAGCTATTTGCTGTATGTACCAGGGTAGGTTTCTACTTGCTGCAGCCAGTGGGCGTGTGATGGCTCGTTCATTTCATTCAGTTGTTCATGTTGGGAAAGAGATGCTAGAGCAAGCACTAGGGACAAGCAGTCTACACATTCCCGAGTTACAACCTGAAATGACCTGGAAAAAAGCTGATCTCTCAGTTATTCTTGAAGATGTGCAAGCTCATGTTGCACCCACTGACGTAGACCCTGGTGCTGGTCTGCAGTGGCTTCCTCGGATTCTTGGTAGCTCTGAGAAATTGAAGCGCACAGGGGCCTTGTTAGAGAGAGTATTTATGCCTTGCCACATGTACTTCCGTTACACTAGGCACAAGGGTGGAACTGCAGACTTGAAGGTAAAGCTAACGAGATATATTCGAGCATACAGGCCAATCCCAATGCCTACGAATTTGGACTGGCTGCAGTCTAGAAAACTAAATACATGAAGCATTTTTCTTCTGATGGTTAAGTAATATTGTATTGTATGCCCCAGGTTAAGCCGTTAAAGGAGCTACGTTTTAATTCTCCAAACATTACTGCAACAATGACTTCACGCCAGTTTCAAGTTATGTTGGATGTGCTTAGCAATCTCCTGTTCGCAAGACTTCCCAAGTGAGATTACTTTTAGGTTCATGAATTCTCTTTCCCCCTTATTTTGAGCCACTCATGTTTGTTGCCTTCACTATATGGTCCTTGAGCTTGGTGCAAGTGTTTGTGAAGTTCACTGTTCCAGCCTGATCATTGGTATTTACCATTACATGGATATTACTTACTAGAGTTAACATTAGTTCTGCTTTGGAATAAACACATTTTGTACAGGCATTATTTGGAATTTTGGTTTTTTAGTTTAAAAATTGAAATTTGCGTGGTTCATTTTTTGTTTGTAGCTTGCAGGAGTAGATTTGTTGGTAAACTAGAAAAAGCTTGGTTCCAAGTGAATCTGTAATTTACTGATTCCTTGAATTTGCACAAGCATTTGTAAATTCCTTACTGAATTGTAACTGGCATTCATTGCTTGCATCTAAATTGAGCATTTGAGCTCTTGCAAAGTTTTGTTATTTCCAGTGCTGGGGTCTAGACTGAAGCTAAATTCCTTACTGAAGCTAAGTTCTGGGGTCTAGCGGGTGCCAGGGGCTTAGACTTGTTGACTGAGCGGGTACTTGGTGTTGCCTAATTGTTTGGCTCCTTGGTCGTTTCGTCCCTTGTTTGTGAGTGTGTGTGGGTTTGTTGTGTCTGAGAGTGTTTGTTAGTTTGTGTGGGTTTTTTGTGTCTGTGTGTCGAGGTGTTGAGTTGTTGTCTTTGTTGTTTGGGGTTTCTCCTACCCTTTTTTCCTTCTTAATATGAAAGATACGCAGCTCTCCTGCGTGTTCGAGAAAAAAAAAAAGTGCTACATTACAATGAACTAGAATGTGACATAGGTTGCTTACATCACTTATTAGCCTTTTCTGATTGCACAGTACATTTGCTTGACATAGGTTGCTTACATCACTTATTAGCCTTTTCTGATTGCACAGTACATTTGCTTTTGTACGCCTAACTTTGAACTGTTTTTCATATTACAACTTGTAGGTGCGAATTTTGGATAGATCACTGTTTTTTGTTAGTACATGAGGGCTGATCCTTAATCAAGTAAATGTTGACATCTTGTGGATAGAGGCCTTAACACTATATGCCAAATTAAAATTGTTTGCACGGAGGATCTGCCCATTGAAGGTTGTAAGTTGTTAGCACACATTGCACAACATTTGTTTGGTTAATATGTCATGTAGGCGAGGTATCTTTTAAGGGTTTGTGCCTTTACAATGCCTAAGGTTCGCACATAATCATTTAAACCAGGAACCTATTAAACTAATTAGTAGTATCTGAAAATTCATCCTGCAGTCCTCATTAATCTTCCTGGTACAGACCTCGAAAAAACAGTCTCCAATATCCATCAGACGATGAAGATGTTGAAGAAGAGGCTGATGAGGTGGTTCCTGATGGAGTAGAAGAGGTGGAGCTTGCAAAAATTAACCTCGAACAGAGGGAAAGGGAGAGGAAGTTACTGCTTGATGATGTAAGGTCCCTCACCGGAACTGGTGATAATCATACTGATCACCGTCTTTCTGCAGAAAAGGATGATTGTTTATGGATGATCAACAGTGGGAAAACTTTACTGGTAAACATTTGAACTTTGTACGGGCTGTATCTAAATAAATGATTTTTTATAAAAAAAACAGTGTTCAGCAAACTATTTTGAGCATTAATTTCTACAACAATGGTAGTAGAAGTTATAATATTATAATAACATAAAAAGTACTTTTGACAACAAGTCTACAACAATGGTGACCAACATAGATACTTTGGATATGCTAGTGATTGAAATCGAAACAGTTTGCCTACACACCTCCCCTAACATTGTTCTTTTTTATACGAAGGGAATAATGTACTTTTTACAAACAAGAAGCATAAAGTGTGGCATTCATACATGTTGTCAGACTATTTAAGTAAATAATTTTTTTTGGTAATGCTTGTTGTTAGAATCAAGTATTTGTCCCTCTTACCATGAATATATTGGATTGACATATCAGTTACATTTTGCCATTCTAGTGAATTTTGCTTGGTTTGTATTAGCTTCCACATAAAAGAGTGAAACTTCCCCTCATCGGAGTATAGAATAGTTCCCGTACAATGTTTGATTGATATTATACTGTAATCAGGTGGAAGGACTGAAGAGAGACCTTTTAAACGTCCAGAAGTCTCGAAAATCTGCATCTTCTGCCTTAAGGAAAGCACTGCAGAAAGCTGCACAGTTACGCTTGATGGAGAAAGAAAAGAACAAGACACCTTCTTGCGCCATGCGAATTTCTATGAAAATTAGCAAGGTTGTATGGAGCATGCTCGCTGATGGAAACACTTTTGCTGAAGCTGAGATCAGTGAAATGGTGTGTGCTCAACCTTTGCTGGAATAATTCTTTTTTTGCAAATTTTTTAATGTCTTTTTATCTGTGGTATGTGCCTACTTCAACATTTTAGTTTATTGCGAGTTTACATTTTCATTTGGCTGTTATTGATGTTTCATTATTTGAGGATGAACGTGCCTCTAGAACTACCTTTTCCCCTAGTGATTTAGAATATTTTTTATTGAATATATTTTCTTGTGGCTTGATCATAATCTTAAATTTTTTTGAAGGTTTATGATTTTGATCGGGACTATAAAGACATTGGTGTTGCCCGGTTTACAACTAAGCACTTTGTTGTGAGGAATTGCATGGTCAATGCCAAATGTGATACATTGTTGTCTGCCTGGAATGCACCTCCTGAAAAGTAAGGACTGGTTTTGGCTTTTATTCCTATCGTTGGCTACTCTTCATATTGGGCATGTTCTTTTTGGCTGAAACTTATGGCTTTTGGCTGCGGCTTGTGACTTTTGGGCTGTTCGTGCGAGAGATTACAGTAACAGAAATTCACGTGCGGTGTTTGCTAATATAAATGAAGTCCGTACAGTATGTACTAGTTACTACAATTAACTAGTAGACCCTATCTTAAAAAGATATTCTGTTTAAAAGCTAGTTATCGTAGGAAAGCCGAAAAGCAGCTTTTAGAAGCTGAAAAGAATAGGGCCATTGCTTTATTGGCGCATATTTATCTTTTTAAACTAATGAGAGTCTCACATTTGGTGCAATTTTTAATGCTACGTCACATTTGTGGGCAGCATTTTTCTTTTTAGTTGCTTTATAACTTCTTACAGGTTCCCAATGAATTCCTCTCAAAAAATGGGATTCCAGTAAATGACTACTAACTGGATTCTATTACAGAGGTGTCATGCTCCGTGTGGACGCAAAGCAAGGTGCTCCAAAGGATGGAAATTCTCCGCTTGATCTCTTCCAGGTTGGTTTACCTTGCATAAATGGTCAATTTGTGGCTTTACACATTTCATGTAATTAATATTTGGATGCTGGTAACATCTATTGAAGTTTTTTAAACTTGAAAAATATGTGGAGTTGTGGACTAACCCTTTTTTTGTGTGCGGAGCTACAATCATCACTTACCTTTCTAAAGCTTGTAACATCCATTTCTCTTTTGTTGCTTAAAAACTGAACTTTACAATGGTACCATTTCTTTAGCGGTTTAGCCACATTGACACAAACACTAACACAAGAAAATATATAGAACATATCCGTAAGGATGTCTAGAATCATTTAGTGGATAGAAAAGGAAAAGTAATATGATGGAAGGGAAACCGTTGAATGGCATGAAAATAGTCTTTTCACAAGTGTTATCCAAATTATTAAACATTTAGCAGTATGTCTGAATTTATTTCTTCATTTCATGTCTGAATAAGTTTCAGTAACTGGAAAAAAATGAAGATGTAGATTATAGATTGCCATTTGTTTTTGCTACAACCTAGGACTTTTCTCTGCCCCTCTTGCATGCGTTTAAATTCTGTTCACAGACTATCACTAGAATGTCATGAATAAATACGGTATAGAACAGGGCCAGAACGGCACAGCTTGAAAGACATGAGATACTAGAATATGGAGAAATAGACCATAGATGAGAGAGAACTTCTGATGAGGAAAAGGACTAATTATTTCTTTAGAAAATTGTAGGTTTGATGAATCCACAATAGAGACCGACCAAAGTACCCTTACATTATTAGGTGGGGAAAAATAAAATTTCCTCAAAAGTCACTGTTGTTTTCTATTAATTGCACTCTCTCTGGGCATCACCTTCGTCAATGAGCATCTGAGTGCGTAGTTTCTCATGCTGATCTGGGTTCTCTTTGCTACTTTTTTGGATTGAGATTATTTCTATGCCTGAGGGCTTCTATCCAAGGATCAAAAACCTGGTACCGTCCTAAATCCCGATGGGGGGCTGGCATCGGTTCCCGGCCGGTAACCGGAAAAACCGAGAAAAACCCGGTCAAATTTCAAGTTTTTAAATTTGAATTTGAAACCGGCAATCGGGAAAACCGGCCGGTTATCGCCCAAAAAATGGAGAAACCGCTAAAAACCCGGGAAGAACACAAAAAAATTGAATTTGAGATGTTTGAAGCATATTTAGCTCATACAATAGATAATCTAAGTACAAAAAAACCTAAACCAACCTAGGAGGTGCATTATGCAGTCACAAAACTCACAAATATAAATGCACTTTGGAAAAACCCAGTCGGTTTTTTATTTGCCGGTACCCACCGGGAAATCTGACTACTGGTGGTTACCGGCCGGCAATTGCTGGTTTTCCGAACTCTGCTTCTACCTGTCTTAAGAAAAGTATATCAAGGATCTTTTTGATCGTGCTTCTCTTACTGATCAGCGCACAGTTGAGACTCGTATAGAGCTTAATGTTCATCTTTGGTCCATCGATGGTGAGCTTACTGATCCTACTCCCTATCGTCACATTATTGGGAGTTTTATTTATCTTAGTGTCACTTGTCCTGACATTTCATATCCTATGCATATCTTGAATCAGTTTGATTCCACTTCCACTCAGTTTCACTATAGTCTTCTTCGTGTTCTACAATATCTTTGTGGAACTATCACTCGCTGTCTCTTTTTCCCTTGCTCCAGCTCTTTATAGCTCCAGGTATAATCTAATGTCACCTGGTCGGCTAGTGATAAATTTGATCGCCAGTCTCTTTACTTATTGTGTTTTTCTTGATGGTTTTCTCATTGCTCGAAAAACTAAGAAGTCGATAACAGTTTCTCGTTCGAGTGCTGAGGTTGAGTTGCGAGCTATGGCTTTGTTGACTGCGGAGGTTACTTGGCTATGATGGTTACTTGAGGATTTGGTGTTTTTGTTTCTGCAACGACTTCTCTTTTGCCCTGACAGTACATGTGCTATTAGCATTGTTAAAGATCCGGTGAAGCACGAGCTTACCAAGCATATTAGTATTGATGCTTCCTACATGTAGACAGAACAGGTTGTTGTTCTTCAGTATGTGTCTTCAGAGTTTCAGTTGGTAGACTTCTTCATGAAGGCACAGACCAGATCCCAACACAACTTTTATCTCTCCAAACATTATGTTGTTGATCCCAGGGTTCAAAAATCCGACAGTAATTGGCCGGTTCTTGTTGGTAACTGGTTCTACCGGTAGAATAAAAAACAGTAGTTTTTTTATTTAATTCAAATTTAAAATTTTGAATGTAAAAGTTAGTTTTTCTAATGATGTTTACATTGTTTAACACTAATGGAATGTATTAGTAAGATGCATGCACATTCTGTGCTTGACTTCATGCTTTTTGCTATAAATGTATTAGGATTTACAATTTCAAATTTGAAAAAAACCGTTTTTAGCATTATTTTCGGTTTTTAGCGGTTTTTCTCTGGTTTTTTAAGGCATTAACTAGCCAGTTTTTCCGGTTACCGGTTTCAAATTCAAATTTCGACAGTTGAAATTTGGCCGGTTTGTTTTTCCGGTTACCGGCCTCCGGTCGGGATTTAGGCTGGTACCGGGTTCTCTAACCCTGGTTGATCCATCATAAGTTTAAGGGGCAGTGTTAGATGTGTATTATTAGTTGTGTATTTTCCCTGTTGTTTAAAAGGGTTTTCTGCATATATACCATATCTGTACTTGTATATATATTAGCTTATTGGTCGCATGATGAATATATATGCTGTTCATAACAACTGCCTTTATCACTAACCCCTCGTTCCCTAGATTTTTCCCTGAAGTGTTTTGGAAAGATCAAGAGATGATGGTTTGTGTTAGTAGTCGTGCATAAATTCGTATGAGTGGGAATGAAATAAATGAGGGAGCATTACATGCCTTATAGTCTGGAACAAGTCTGGAAAACTGATCTGCCTTATAAAAATAAACCAATGCTGTGCGATGTCTGCAACGACATTTCTACATTGTATGACAAAAAGTGTTGTTTTGGACATTGGGTAGAATCTCCAAGATGCAACTTTGGCCATCCTTTTTTATATCAATGTATTTGTAAAACCTAATAAAGTTAAAGTATTTAAGACAAATCTACTCATCATTTCTCATACAACCAATCTAGATATTCACAAAGATTTTTAAGTCCCAAGGTGTTATTGGTCAAACTTAAAATGATTTGACTGCATGCTTCCCATTTTTGTGACTGGAGGGAGTATTTAGTGGCGGGGTAGTAATATTTTTGTCCGCTTGCTGCCTTGCTTCCATTACTCAGTTACAAGCTTGAAGCATTTCATGATTCTACTGAAAACTAGGTGGCATTGTAAATATGATCTATACTGCTACTTCACTGGCTGTGTGTTTTTTTTCACTCTTGAGCTTTGCAGGTGGAGATCTACCCACTGAAAATATATTTACCTGAAACAATGTATAGAATGATGTGGGATTATTTCTTTCCTGAGGAAGATGATTCACAAAGACGTCAGGTAAGCCGTAAAACATGCTTCATCACATTCCCTATGTTTCTGCTTTCTACACTTCACTCTTAGTTATGTCTTGATACAATCTTCATTTCTGATATGTTTGGTTGGGAGAAAAGGAAGTTTGGAGAGTTTCAACATCAACTGGATCTAGAAGGACCAGAAGAATATCTTCTGGTGCCGATGCTGTTGCTTCTACCAGCTATTCTGTCAGAGAGCATGAGATTCCTGGAAGATCAGGTACAACCATATCCACTTCAACAAATGTCTCAAGTTGGCAAGGATTACATGGTGACAATTCGCAGGTGAGTCACTTAAGAAAAAGAAATTACAATATTTCATCTATGATACTAATATGTATTCACTGGCCCACTTAGACTTTGGGGTTCTAGTTGGGACCTGAGCGGTTTGCCTGGTGTGGACAGGGATATGCAATTCTGGTCAAAATTTTTATTTAAAACTTGTATTTCTAATTTAAAAATTGAATGTAGAAAATGTCTAGATTAACTATAGCTTCAATTCAAATGTTATTTACAAACCTATCAATATTTCATGTTTTCCTCATATAGGTGTCAAACCATCATCTGCCTTGCACTCGTCTATAGTCTATATTATGTTGGAACTATATTTGATGGACATTGACTTGTAAAATCAAACAAACCAGCTAAATATGTTATAAATACATGAAGACTTAATGTAAAAAAGATGCATTAGGACTTGCTTTAAATATGTAGATGTAAAATTTTTTTGTTATTGCAATATTTTTGTGCTACCTGAATCTCACTGGGAACTAGCCGGAATTACTGGAATTCCACCGTGTACTGGTTGGAATCCAGGTTGGAATTACAAATTGTGCTATTTGAATTTGGAACGCAAACCTAATGGTATAAAACAGAATCCCGCTGGGTAGGGAGGATTTTTATGAATAAGGAAAACTTCCCAGTTTAGGACATCCTGACATAAACAGTATTGAGTTTCATGCACCAGTCAGTTCACCCAAAAGCTTAAGTTGATGAGGAAAGATGGGCAATTCACTTATACTTCAACACTCCCCCTCACGTGTAGACTCTCTTAGGCCTAATACGTGGAATAGAAGTAGACTGCAATTAATTTTTTTAATTGCGTCAGCCAGGTCTTAACTCGAGACCTCTTGGCTCTGATATCATATTGAGTTTCATGCACCAGCCAGTTCACCCAAAAACTTAAGCTGATGAGGAAAGATGGGCAATTCACTTATACTTCAACAAACAGAAATGGCCCAGCTTGGTTTATCCCTGTGTTTAGGGATGGAACAGAAAATCTGGGATACAAGCTAAGCTGGGCCTACCTCTCACTGTGCATTGGCCTCTGAATCACACAGGACCATTCTGGCTCAACTACCTGTACTGGGCCAGGCCTGGGTCCAGCCAGCCCGAAAGTGCTATGAAGCTCACTGTAGTATTTAAGCTTGTCATAATGTCTCCTGTCAAATGGAATTTGCTGTTAATGTTGGTATGTATATCTCAGAAATGTGTACAAACTGGCTAAATACTTTACTACATGCAGGTATCCAAATTGCAGTCTCTAAAGGCCAATATGGTGTGTGGTTCGCATCCAGAGTTGCGGCGGACATCTTCATTCGAAAGGACTTGGGAGGAAAATACGGTAGAAAATATCACAAACAATGATGTGGTATCACTGGTGAATTCTACGAATGTTTCTTCAAAGGGAGATACCAACAATTCTATGGCAGAGAACCCTGTTGCAGCTGCCGAAATGTTTAGTAAAACTAAAGATTCTAAGCCCATCAAGTCTGGCCGTTTATCTCACGAGGAAAAGAAAATAGGGAAATCTCACGATGAAAAAAGGACAAGAGCTCGGAAATTGATGGAATTTCATAACATCAAGATTAGCCAGGTTAATATATTTCTGTATAATGGCATCTAGAGATGTATTTAGCAATTATTTCAGTCTAAAATTGCCTTAAAAATTGCTGACATTGTAGGTTGAACTTATTGTTACATACGAGGGATCAAGGCTTGCAATTAATGACCTAAGGCTGCTTATGGATACTTTCCACCGTGTAGAATTTACTGGTACATGGAGGAGACTGTTCTCAAGAGTCAAAAAGCATATCATCTGGGGTGTTTTGAAGTCAGTGACTGGAATGCAGGCAAGTACAGTGGTTAGCTGTTGCAAATTATAGATTCACATATTCATCACTTTATGCATATTTTATGGTCAAACTCAAGCTTAGCTTTTGGGACCTTTAACTCGTGATCCGTTAGGTTTTGGCCTTTGTGATCTACATTTTTAGTCTGATACTCTGATCAACAGCACATACATGCATCGATACCCTTTGCAGTGCTGTCATGTTCTTCCACTTATAACACCAGCAACCGCACGTTTTGGAAAATATCTCCCCTATAATTTTTTTTGTGTCAACAAGTTAATGGACTGATCTTGAGCAGGGGAAGAAGTTTAAGGTCCATAACCAGAGGGAAACACATGATGGTACTGTTCCAGAAAATGATCTTAATTTCAGCGACAGTGATGGTGATCATCATGGAAAACCTGATCAGTTCCCTGTATCATGGTTGAAGAGGCCGGGTGATGGCGCAGGAGATCGATTTGTCACATCAATTAGAGGGTTATTCAATTCGCAACGCCGTAAAGCAAAGGCATTTGTGCTGCGGACAATGCGAGGTGATGGAGATAATGAATACCATGACGAATGGAGTGAGAGTGATGGCGAGTACCCTTTTGCCAGACAGCTTACAATTACAAAGTATAAGAAGCTCCTACGAAGACATACGAAGAAGTTCCGTCCAAGAGGGCAAAAGAACACAGGTATCCCTTACCATGTTGGAACTTTAGTTTCACTCCCCGAGCACAAGTGCTTTGCTGACTACTATGTTGGAAAATATCGTCTCTCCCCGACATAATTTCGTTTTGGCCGTAGGACTGACACTGCAAGATTCGCTCCCATCTAGTCCACGCGAGACGACACCATATCAAAGTGATTCGTCAGAGTCATCGTACGAGGACTTCCATGAGTAGAGAAGCATCGCAGGTAGATCATGATTTTTACTCAACAGTCAGCTCAAGGAGATGCAAAATGTTGTCAACCCCTGCATTTGGTGGATACAAGATGTAACCATTCCACACAAAGGACGTTGGAACGGAGGCAGTATTAATGGTGCTCATTGCCCAGTGATGTATAGTCCTTCCAGGCTCCAGCTATGAAGCAGCTATTGAGGTGCATATTCTTGGGATCAGCTCTCGGAAACTCACCTTAGTAGGATGGTGGAGACGGTGGAGCAACTTGTAATTGTATTGCGTGTGTAGTCAGCAATCAGGTGTAGCATAAAAAAATTTCAGATGTAACTATATGGCCCTGCAAGCTAAATAAGAGGCCTTCTCGTACTTTTTCAACATTACAAGAAAACAAAATGCTCGAATAATTCTCGTTTCATTTTCTTTACATAATTGCCATGCATTGGCCGGTGCTCCTGTTGTAAGGATTTGTTTTCGATGGAATTATTCAGGACCTTCGTCTTGAGGTTAGCAGCCAAGAAAATGCTTCATGCATGCGTGCATGTAATGTAGTAGTTGAACTGTAGCAAGGAGCTGAAACTAGTGCTTCATGCATGCGTAGTATCATTAGGATATTATTAAAAAGATAGGCTGGAAGCTGCTGCTGGTGCTTTTTCATGACGCCTCATCCACCATGCTGGTCTAATTAAGCGCATGTTCAAATTAGCGTAAGTTTCTAGTTTCTGTTTGGAGAAGCCAACAGCCAATATAAGGGCATGTTTGGTACAGCTTCTGCTCCCAGCTTCTCTGTTGAATCTTGTGGAGCTGTGCCAAACACCTAACTTCCCAAAATGACTAGATTCTGCTTCTCGCGAGGAGCAGAGTCCAAAATGAACTAGCCAGGAGAAGCAGCCTTGGGGTGGATTCTCGTGGGAAGCTATCCAACCTAAAGCCAACGTACCCATTGAAGTCTAGAATATTTACCCGCAAATGCCACCCATATACCCCCTGCCCGCCCCCCGTCGCCCCGCTGGCTCCCTCCTTCCCCCTCTCACGCCCGCCTCCTTTCCCTCTCCCCTTCCCCTCTCACGCCCCACCTCCCCCCTTCTCTCGCGCCGTGCGCCTCCCCCTTCTCTCGCGCCGTTCGCCTCTTGAGCCCCGTCGCCTCCCTCCTCTCGCCCCGCCGCCGCCCGACACGCTGCTTCCCTCCCTTCTCTTGGCCCAGATCTCGCCCACCGCCGCCCTCCTTCTCTCGCCCCGCCGCCTCCCTCTAGATCTCGTCCGACGCCACCTCCGTCCAGTTCACAGCATCGCCGCCGCCGCCTCCCTCCCGCCTCCTCCCTTCCCCTCTTGCGCCCCGCCGCCGCCCTCCTTCTCTTGTCCCACCGCCTCCCTCCAGATCTCGTCCGACGCCGCCTCCTCCGGTCGCCAGCACCGCCGCCGCCTCCTTCCGCCCCTTAGGACCGCCACCGCCGCCTCCCCTCCTCGAACCGCCGCCTCGGGCTCCTCTTCGTTCATTTGCCCCGCAAGGTGAACCTCTAACCCTAATCTCCCTCTCTCCTAACCCTAGATTTGGGCTTGTAATTGTTCATGTTTAGTACTTGCTATCGGTATTCACTTCTAACCCTCTCTCCTTCTTTCTTTGTTCATGGTATTCACTTGCTACTATAATTGTGCTTAGTTGTTGTATGCGTTTATGTTATTCACTTGCTGTTCATGGTATTCAACTTGTTGTTCAAATCTTGACTGAACATGATAGTGTTAAAAAAAAGCAGAAAGAGAGTTTGACCACATCTGTGCTTGCATGAAACTGTCTACAACATAATTGGATCAGAGAGCCGCTTATCTTGCTTGTGTAGAGGTTTGGACGACATGGGGACAAATCTTTGCATCATATGGACTCTTGTGTAAAGCATGATCTGATGGGGTTTAGAGATTTCAAGTGACTGCTGTTGTTGATTTGGTAAGTGGGTTTGTAGGGTATGTTTTTGTTTGGGCCCCTCAATTTGCCTCACCAAAATTTGGTAATGCATATGATTTGTCGTCGGATTGAAAAACATGTATACACTGTTCTATGAAAAACATGACAACTTGCAAAACCAATATGTTTTGGCTGACTTGGCAGGGTACTTGACCTTTGAATTTGTTAGATTACAGTATGCTTTTGAATTTCTAGAAAGTTTCCATGTGAAGTATTCAAGATTTTAGATTGAGTTTTACTCTCTCTAAGATCCATATGGTATATAGAAGAGAAAAATATACATGATTGCTTTCTCAAGGTCAATGTTAGAAAAATATACTTTGAGCCACTCCTTTTGGCATTCCTGTAGTTTATGGTTCCCTATGTTTGATATACAATATCGTAGTGCTTCATTTTCCTGCCATGGTTGTATTTTCATTAGCAGTTATGTAGTGATGACTAATTGTGACCATAGTTCCATTGCTTGTTCTTTTTCCATCTTTTCTCTCTGTTCTTTATTTTTGGGGTATGTGTGGGGGTGGGGGATGCCTAACACTGCCGATGCCGGTCCCAAGCCCGGATAAAAGTGGAGGGGGCATGAATTCAAAGTTTTAAGTTGTGGTAATTTCAATGTCACGGTAATTTCTTTGTTTCCATTCACTTGAGTATGTCATCCAATGTCACAGTAATTCCTTTGTTTCCATTGACTTGAGTATGGAAATGCCTTGTGAAAAATAATATTAGTTACTGACTAATATTAAAAGGTAACCATCTTCTTTATGTCTTTACTGACTATTCCTTGATTCAATTTTACATAGTGATGTTCCATCTGTTTGGTGCAACTGCCCAAGACATGGATTAGTCGGGGTGTTGGTTGATGAAAAGCTTGTAATAGGAAAGTTCATTCACATGGATTAGTCGGGTGTTGGCTGATGAAAAGCTTGTAATAGGAAAGTTCATTCACATTAGTCGAGTCTTCGCATCGTTCATTCACCGGTCTGTTCACGCAGTTAACGTTATTTTCGCATTGTTTATACTCGGAGAAACTGTCAACACTCATCTTCACATGTATTTTCGTGTATTTATTATATCATAAAAATATCATTATTTATCTATTTCAATCATATTCATTTTCTTTTAATCATGCATCCGAAATAAACAAAAAAAACAAGCAAAAAGATAATTGTGTGAAAACTAGGGGTAACATGGTCTATTTTCATCAAATCCCCCCTTTTATGAATCTGGAGCTAACCTATTAGCCAAACGCTTTTCAATGGCAGCTCCAGATTCTCAGAGAAGTGGATTCTCAGAGAATCCAGAGCAGAAGCTGAAAAATAAGAATCTGGAGCTCTACCAAACAGGCCCTAAATATCCGGATTTTTGAGTCGGCTTCTTCACGTTTTGCTCCCGTCTTGTTTCGGGGAAAAGAAAGGGGGTCATGAGAGTATAATATATCTTACTTCTCTTACTCTTATCTCGTGTACATATCTTACTCTTACTTTCCTAACTGTTCACTCTTTTTTTCTAAAAATTATTTCTTTCGGTTACTATTATTTTTTTAGTTAAAAGTCATTAGCCATTCGCATAGATTTGAAACCACCCTTTGTTACCACTAGCACGTTTACCCTATCGCACTTGCCAAGCCTAAAGAATTCGAGTTCTGGTTCGGTACATTCGCTTGTTCTCAGCCGCCCAATACAGCTCATCCAACGGTTCTCATGATCTTAACACCTCCGGTGTCTCTGAGTGGTGTGCAGGAGTGGTGTTAGGTGCAGTTATACCCCCTCGTTAATTAACGGCTAGATGCAGTGGAGGTGTTAACACCTCCAACACCTCTACGTGGACCGAACCAATTCTCAAAGAATTCTTGGTATGGTCTTTTTTTGGTTTATAGCTTATAATCTCTCTCAAATAAATAAATTAGACCATTTTTTCGTCGTCATTTCGAAACAGCGACATTCGATTTGTTTCTATAAATATTTATACTAAAATTAAAAATTATAAGGTGCAGCTATAAGACCAGCCATAAAAACCGACAGCTTCCGACTGCACGTCACAGCCATGCTACGAGCTGTAGGACGCCCTTGCCCGCGCTAGCCGACATCAAGGCGAGACGCTCGCCAGGTACGACCCACGCGCGGCGCAGGATGAGCGAGTTGTCGATATGGTGATTCGGTCCAATGGATTCTGGCTAGTTCATTCCAAATTACTATCTAGGATGTAAAGAAAAAGATACTATTGTATCCTTGTGCGTGTTTGTTGCGCGCGATTACAAGATTCGCCGATCTCTGTGGGTTTGTGGTAGTGCCATTAGTGATTATTAGGGAGTAGTTTCTATGTAATTGTAATTTGAAGAGTGTTTCAATTTTATAGACATGTCAGATGTTTCCATCTTTTCCGTAGTTGTTGTATGAACTATTAACTGTCAAGTAAGGGATGATTTGATCAGCTGCTTCTGGAAGGCATGAAAAACAATTTTTGATCGAGTGGTCTATGTAAGTGGTTGCAAAAGGCATTTCAAATTGCAATACAAATTACAAACTGAACAGGAGAGTATGTAGCAGCTGCCAAATGGGGCAATGAGTGACCAATGAACCTTGCCACTGCTCGAGTACTCACAGTTGTGGTAGGGTTGCAGTGGCGCTGCAATTCAGAATTCAAGCAGTAATTAGTTACCAGTACTACATATGGCATATCTATGCAAAAATTAGATTGCAACAAGAGTGAAAAATAATCAACTAAGTACACTTGTCCCAGTCCTCAAATCGATCTAACTTCTCCTGAGAATCTCTTCTTTAAAGAAAACAAGCAGAAGTCATAAACAAAACTTCCAACTGAAGTAGCGGAAAAGTCGAGAAAAGCTAAAGATAGAATTTTTCATTCAAGATGTGCCCACACAGAATCTCGACCCAAGAATCACAAATGTCGTAACTTTCTCCTAAAATGAAACTTTTGACTAAAAAAGCACCAAAAAAATATAGAATTTTCCATTCAAGATGTGCCCACAGAGAACTCTCGACCCAAAAATCACTAATGTCAACTCTCCTAAAATGAAACTTCTAAGTGAAGTAGAAGAAAAGTTGACAAAACAAATTATAGAATTTTCCATTCAAGATCGATATCCCCACATAGAATTCTCATCCGAAAAATTACACATATCAAAACCTGCTACTAGCCGAATCTTTCTCCCAAACAGCCTCTCTGCTCTAAGAACGACAGGCTTAGCAATACTAGCACCCATTAAACACACGACTAAATCATGTTAAAAGTGGAATTACAATTAGACAAAGCTATTGCAACAGGGTGTGTACGGAAAAGACGCTTCTATAACATCAATAATATTTTTTTGCCTTTAGTTGCCCAAGTCTTGAACTTCAAACTATTCAAAATTTCAAATGATAGGCAAGTCCTCTTATGGTTGATTCATGCACGAAGACAATCTCCTTATAAGGATGAAATCCAAGGAATGAAATACATCCATCGTAGCACTTTTCAACACTATCTTCGATCTCAAGAATATCATCATCAGAGCTCCATTCAAATTCCTCCTCCACTAGTGCTTCGTCGTTGTCATCTTCATCATGGTTAATTCAATGTTGAGAACATTGTCATCGTCAGAGTTCCATTCAAATATCTCCTCCAGTGGTGCTTCATCGTCGTTATCTTCATCACAGTCTTGTATGATCCAGGTCCGTCAATTTGTTCATTATGGTTCCAATGTGCCAGTATGTGCTCAAGGTTGCTGTGATATTTTAATACCCACTGCATCTGACCACACGATTCGTCAAGGAACCAAACTCGAAGTCGGCACCAACAATGAACTAACGCACAGCACACCCCCTTCTCCGATTTTCCTAGATACATTTCAGGATATTTCCTCATTTCAATACCTATCTGTGCTTTAATTACTTGGTACTTAACTACTTATCATTCAACAAGGTTATTCTGTAGAAAACGAATCATTGGGAAAAAGTTAATAACAAACCGTAGAATTTAATCATCTTGTCAAGGGAAAAACAAAATCAAATTAGAATCGAAGTCAAATGATGGTGCTAAGGTGTGAGTGTAGCTACCTCATAACGAGATCATTTTGGCAATGCACATACAACGCTCCGTCGCTCCCCGCCAATAGACACCGTATCGCTTCTCACATGGGCTATCTGATCAAATGTCAGCGACAATCCCCATGGCCTCCCCTGGTCGGATAAAGGGCCTCTCCTCCCATCGTCCTGTCCTTGACGAGAAGACAAGCAGGATGCATGGCGACGGTGGCCATTCTGATTCCTCCATCGTGGGGTCTAATTCGTCTTCTAAATTGTGATCATAGAGGTTTTTGGTGTTGAACTTATATGCAACTCAAGGCCAGGATCCAAAACACCACATAGTACATGAAGGGCTATGTGAGAAGGTCCAAAATAATGTTACGATGAACTATTGCAAGTTTTGAGAAGTGGTTAAGTGTTTTTGCAAAGACCGCACTTTGTTTGGGCTGTTTTCTGGAATTGTCAGGAAAATCGAAAGTACTACAGGTGTTTATGTGGTACAACCGCAGAGCGGTAGTATCGACGTTGTGAGGGTAGTCATACCGCAAGAACAGCAGTTCCTGTTTAAGTTATGGTACGTTTTTTCTAGAGAGGTCCAGTGCGAGGTGCGAAGGTGCGGAAGTACCGCTTTTGGGAGCGGTAGTACCGACATGTTGCATGTGGTACTACCGATTTTCATAGAAAAACAAGATTTTGGGTTTTGAGTTGGGATGACCATGTGGTCATAGTATAAGTGTTGTTGCATCAGTATTTTGTTTGCATACTTTTTGCATGATGCAGTGTATGGATTAATTATGTTAATTGATGACTTTATGTATTGTGCGGTGCTACGTGACAGTTTGCTTGTTGTTGGTTGGAGTACTTCAGAACTACGTTATGATGAGACATAGGAGGACTGGGACTATGCATAGGGTGGTACTGAGGTCCAGAACGATCAAGAAGATACTGAAGATGACCGAGCCTGCTTGCGGGGGTGGTTGCAAGCCAAGACGACGAGGAACCGGAGTGAAAGCTATCAGTGGTGAACATGATGGGCAACGACAAGGTGGACCAGACTAGGCTTAGGCATGAGTCGAGATCCTATGCGGTCAAGAAAGCCGGGTGTCTTCATGTGCGAGAAGAGGTATGTGGTGCACCAAGTGACTTGGATCATTTGCAAGTGAGAACGGTTCGGTGGGATCCAGACGTATGAGAGGCTTGGTGGCAAGTCATTAGGGCCACGTAGAAGATAGCGAAGTGTGGATGATGCTTCATGAAAAAGGAAGCGGGAAACTTCGTAAAAAATGGTAGAGGGGTATTTTGGTAAATTGGCCAATACCGAAAAAGTAGGGGTATGTGAAACCACGGTGTTGGCCTAAGTGGTTTAGGTCTTGTATGTCCTGGAAATGTGAAGTGGATCAAATGTTGATTTCCTAATAGGTTAATGGTTGTAAACCGCTTTGACAAACATGCGTGAGAGAGTAAAATCCAGTGTTAGGTGGGGTTAACGGGAATACAGGTTGTGAGGCTATATAAGGGGAGGAGAGGCAAGGGCTAGGGTTTGAGAGGATTTTAGCGAAGTCTTTGTAGTAGCTATGCTCTAGGCTTAGAACTCTGCTTTCTTGAGGGATTGAGTATAAAAATATTCCTTTACACATCCAAACTTTGCCCAGATAAGTTATGCCATGAATCCCCTCATGTGCTTTTAATTTTCTTGGCTTTCTTGTTTGGATTTCTATTCTCTCGAGCTTTTCTGGTGCCAAGGATGTATAAGATGTGGAGATGTCTCTTGGAGACAAGATCCTATCTATCTAGGCATGATCTAGAGGAAGTTCTTGAGGAAACTCGGTTTTTGCTTGATTTAGACCTCCTTAAGCGATTTCTTGATCCGAAGGTTTTTTTTTATTTTCTTTCATGTTCTAACTTGCTGTGATATGTGGTAATACATATAGACCCATCTAGATCATCATCCACTCATGAGCAAGTTGTATTCACCGATTTTGGTTTTGACACGGTTTTGTTGCAACCTTCCAACAAACTAAAAAATGTCTCGACTTTGGCTATGATTTTTATGATCTTTTGTTGGAATAGGTTCACAATACCCTAGAGAAGATCTTTACAAAATTTCGTATCATTTATATTTACGGACCAAAAGTTCTCTCGATTCTGGTTTTTGAAATCGAGCTGAAAACACTATTTATTTGCCTAATTTAAGTGTAGTAGCGATCAGACCGCCATTGAAGTAGTGGTCAAACCACCCGGGACCAGTTAGGCTGCTATTTCTCTGTCGGTTAGACTGCCAGTAAGTGGTTGCTTCAAGGTTTTGTATTCTTGAGCCATTTGTCTTGAGTTTTTGGATGAAAATTCTATTTTCTGTAACTCTGTAGTTGTGTGAGAATAGAATCTTGAATACTTGGGAGAAAATTCGAGTTGGCACCATTCACCCCCCATCTGCTGCCATTGGGTCCAACAGGTGGTATCAGAGGAAGGTTTGCACTTTGAGTGATTTTAACCGATTATGAGCTTGGCAACTTGTGCAAACTCTTATGAGTCTTTTGATTATTCTTCTTGTGACTCTTTGGTGAAGAGGTTAGGGATTATTTGCACTATGTGTGGAATGGTTGGCTATTTCTATTGGCTTTATCGTAATTTCAAGGTTGCAACACTTTTGGAGTCCATAGAGAAGAAAGAAACCGATTGTGTATGCGGAGTGATCATGGAGGATGATCACGAGATGCCTTCCGAAGATGATCCCCTACTAAGGCTAAGCAAGGTGAGTAAGGAGAAACTCATTGAGGATGTTGTATCTAATTCAAGAATTGATACTCTTGACATTCTTGTGAATAGTCTAGAGATGAAGAAGAGTAAATTGCTTGATAAAATTGCTAGGTTAAAATCTCCTTAGCCATGTGAGTCAAGGAGTCATTTCATGTGGATAATGAGAAATTAAGAACTTTTTTGCATACTTGAAATCTGAAAATGAATTGCTTAGATCAAATGCTTATATACTATGTGATTCTTGTGTTGCCTTACATCATGAGCTTGATTGTGCTAAATTAGAAATAAGCAATTTTAGATCTTTGGTTAAGAATGAATATGATTCTTGTTCTAGCATGTTTTCTAAAATTAAGAAGTTAAAATTGGCTCATTTCATATGTGTACAACAATTTGAACTTGCTAGAGCTGAAAATAAAAAATAGAATGTGTCTTTCCAATTGTCTTGAGCAATTAGATAATGCTAGGGCTGAAATTGATGAGCTTAAGTCTAATCCTCCTAGCATGTGCTTAGAAACTAAGAAATTACTTGATGATGATTTACTCTTTTGTAAGATTTGTGATAGCTTATTAAATGATGTTGATGCTTTGCATTCCATACATATTATCAATGCATCCTCAATCTGTTGGATATCTTGCATTGTTTTGAATAATGAGCTTAATTCTTTGAAGAGAGTGCACAATGATATGAGTGCCAAATCTGGCAACCCTTGTGTTGCTTTCCAATCTGATATTGATGTTTTAAAAGATAATCTTGATTCTTTGCAATCAGATTTGGATTCGCCTCATACATATCTTGAGTCACTTGATGTTGGCACTTGTGTCATTGCTTTTGATAGCTCTTGCTTGACTATTGATACTTCTTGTGGCTCTTTTGGTGTTGTCCAAGGGACTTCTAAAGACAAGGGTACTTCTTTCTCATATGATACTACATCTCTCAAAGAGAAGTATCATTGTACTTATTGTAAAAAAGGATGGACACATTGTTAAGTTTTGATTTCACTGTGTCAAGCACGAGCGTCAAGTTCGTCATCGAGCTTTTAGGAATACACATCGTCCATCTCATGGCATGTGTGGACCTAATGTGGACACGAGGTCTTCATGCTTGTCCCAAGGGATTTCTCAATTGAGCAAGAATGGTATTTTGTCCTCTCAGATTGTGTCTCCTAGAAGACCTTTGCACTATTGCTCATTTTGTGGGAAGGATGGACATCATATAAACTTTTACTTTCGACGTGCTAAACACATGCGTCGAGCTCATGTTTCTAAATTTTCATGTGTGCATAGCATTTCTCATGGCATAAACACTCGTGAGTCTAGCATGAAGACCCGCTTTGTTAATGGCTTCTTTGACACCTTTTTCTAGTGGTGTTGGACGAACTTGTGGACTTTTTTATCGTGATTTTGATTTTAGCCCACATACTATCCCGAGAAAGGATTTCCGCCGTTTCTCAAGTGGTGGACCTTATTTTCTCCATCGAGGTGTGCACCCATGGTGAGGAGGAGTTGTGAGTTCTTTTAGGGCCTGTTTGGGACTGCTCTGCTCCAGTTTTTCCAGCTCTGCTCCACCAACTCCACCATAGAGCAGCTCCACTGTGGAGTTCCTGGAGCAGGTGGTTCTGTTTGGCACGCAGTCTAACTCCAGCTCCAGGAATGTGAGATTTCCTTGAGAAAGGTCCAATGTGCCCCTGAATGATGTTTGGTGTATGTTTTGATGTGTGCGGAGCATATGTAACTGAATATTTTTTGTTTCCAATTGAAATATGATGTAAAATATTATAATCGCAATTAATTTATTCGAGAAAACCAAAAAACAAATATTTTGGTCAAATAATTCCATCCTTCAGTCATTGAATGGACAGATGCATTTAGCTCCTTTCACTACCTCACAATTCATCTAATCTTTTTTCAGATAAGAATAGTCACTGCACATTAACCTAAAGCAAATGGTGATGGTATCCTCCTTGAATCTTGCTAGTTGCTACTCCGGGGAATTTATTCCGTGTGTGAAAAAATGGTTTACTACAAGAAGCCAAGAATCAACATGGAAAATCACCCAACTTTAATTAATCAAGTAAAAAAGAGTCAATATATAGTACTGCAGTCATCACCAAGTTTGGCGATCTGGATCAATCATTTAGCCATGGAAAGACTAATATAATTCTTGGTACAACACATATTGGACAATTCATGACAAGAGTTGTATTCTAACATTCCCTACTCTACTAACTTCTACTGGAAGACTAGCAAACGTGAGCCATCAGGCGCAGAGGTCATACAAGATGTTCTCGAAAGCTCATCAGCAGCATTACGCAGTTTTTGCCTTTGATAATGCCTTCTTCCGCTGGGCGAGCATATATGTGAACATGTGCGGACCTCCTGCAGTCGTCCAAATGAAACAACAAAATCTTGTCAGACCCTACTTGCTTATGGTGTCAATCACTAAAATGGAGGACAATTGCAATTGTAATGCCAATCACTAAATGAAGGACAATTGAGAGGTGGGAGGGGGTACCTGGAACATATACAGCTATGGAAAGAGCAGATGTATACCATGTTAACAAGATGACAGTAATATCAATAATAGGGCTCAAATTCGATTCCTCTAACAAGATCACACTCAGTTATGGACTATGATCATCACAGAGCAAACACATATGCCCACAAGCATGCAAGCATACCAGATCATCCTTTTTCTTCTTCGCCGGCGCTGCACGCTTCCTACCTGCGGTTTCTTCGCCGGCCATGGCATGGTGCGTGGCAATGGCTGGCGGCCGCAGTGGCTGCCAGCCGCCACGCCTTGGCTGCTGCGGGGCTGGCGTGGCCGTCCGCCCCTAGCCACTGGCCGCCCGCCCCAGCATCTTCGGATCTGTCCATCCCAGGCGTGGGTAGGGGCGGAGAAGAGGGGCGGCGCGGGTGGGGGGCGGAGAAGAGGCGGGGGGGCGGAGAAGAGGCGCGCGCTGGTGGGGCGGAGAAGGCCGCGCGGCTGGCTGGTGGTGGGGCGGAGAAGACCAGCGGTGTGCGGGTGGGAGGAAGGAGAAGGGGCGGCCGGCGCGCGGGTGGGAGGAAGGAGAAGGGGCAGCGCGGGTGGGGGGGCGGAAGGGGGGCCGAGTCGCGCGGGGGGTGGCGGAGAAGGAAAAGATCGAATCGGTACGGAGGGGAACTGTGTAATGGCAATGGTGGGTAATTTCTTCACAACTCCATGAGGAGGTACAAAAGTCCAAATCCTGGAGTACCTCTTGAGGAGCTCCACAAAAAACGTGGAGTTGGCCCCTAACTCCACTTTTTTCTCGGAGCGGAGTTTTAGGAGCTGGAGGTGTTTGGCAAGACAAAGCTAGAGCAGAGCTGCAAAATCTGGAGTGGAGCAGTCCCAAACAGGCCCTTAGTGCTCTTGGTGGTTGTCACCTTGGTGCTTTCAAGCAAGGTATTCGTCGTTTTTATAGAGATGGCACTCGTTTTCCTTATCGAGTTGTCCACTTGTGGCGTGCCTAGCTCTAAGATTGGATTTTTCTTGCATTAACTAATCATTGCATCATGCTAACTCGCATACTTCTAGTGTTGGTGTGTTCAAGTTTGGATTCCCAAGTACTTGCTTGCTAACCGTTTGGGATTCAAGACTTGATCACCTTATTCTTTTCATGTATAGGTATTGAGATGCGAGATGGAGAACATGAAATTGATTGGGTTCCAGTCTTTTACTTCATTACGTGATTGGAACGCTTGTTGATTCTCCACTCACTTTAACGGGCTCCAAGAGGCATGTGCTTTCACGTTTGGTGTTTTCACCTACAGTGTGAGCTATCTTATACCTTCATGCACTTATATTCATGTTTGGTCATAATTGGCATGTTGTGCTTGTCCATGTGCTCACTTGTACCATATTGGTATGTACTACTCATGTTACTTTTCATGCCTTTATGAGTATTTTGCTTATATATCTATATGCTAGCTAATCATTCATCTTTTATGGAATATAGGTTTTATTATCATGAGTATGCATTATTCTTGCAATGTCCTATATCATGCTTTTTGCTAGTATTATGCTTCATATATTCATGCGCTTGCTTGATATAATTGTACCATGTATTTGCATGATTGGTTCCACATCATGTTTTATATTTACATGGTAGTGTACAATATCATTGGTAAATACTTGAGCTTTAGGTTGTTGACATTAGTATGTGGTATTCTCAAGTTATTCTATATATTGTTCATGCTCATATGTGTATATGCTTGAATTTTGATCATGATTTTCATATACGCTTGAGCTTGGCTTTTCATCATGAGCTTGTGTTATCTTGATATATCCACTACCGTACTTTTGTGATATTTTGATCTAAGTATCCATGTATCCATTAGATATCCATATTAGCATATATTTCTCTTTATCTTTGTTAGCATAATTTAAGCATGTTTTGTTCATTGACATGTTTTATGCTTACATAGTGTTGATAATATAAATGATATTGCTAATTATGGATAGATGAGTTTTGCCATAGCATTTTTTTGCATGTTTTGTACTTGATATCATGCTTGTTATGCTACGTGTCTTGTTGCTCATTTGCTTCAATATTGACCATGGATATAAATAGAGTTTGATCTATCTCTCTAGTATATAGTGTTTCTATTATGCTCATTGCTATGCTATGTACATTCTTGTTCATACTCAAAATTATTTACTTATGCTTATATGAACATTAAATATTTATTGTCTATATCTCACATTAAATTGTAATATTCTTACTTGTAATTTGTATTGAAAGTGAATTTGCATATCATTCCTCACTAACTCCAGTACCAAGGCACGAATGACTTTTGGGCCTAACCGCCAACGAAAGGCCGCAGCGTAATAGGCCAATACCTCTGACTCACGCCTCCATCCTCCTCACGCTCCTCCAACCAACGACCCAGGCTCCAGTGCTTCTCCTCCCAAACCCTAGCTGCGGCCGGCGGGATCTCGGCGCCGGAGCGGCAGGCAGCGGTCCAGCGGCCAGCGGACGGCACGCCACAAGGGCAAGGGGGCAGCCGGACAGGGCGCAGGAGGCGCTGCGGCGGGCCGGCCGGGCAGGGCGCGCACTGGCGCGCAGGCTGCACCGCCGCAAGGGGGCGCGCCGGCGCCCTAGTTAAGCTTGCCCAGGCTCCAAAAATTTCCTGGCGCCGCCACTGTCCGTGCGTGAGCGCGCGCGCGCGTGGTGCTTTGCAAGTGCTCCCTGACGTTCTTGGTACTTCTCTGCTGAATGATCCGATGAATTAGGTAGTGTGCTGGCCTCCGTCCCAAGCCGCCAACTCCTAAAAATCTTGACCTCATTCTGATGAACAAAATCGATAGCTGCAGCTTAGATAACAATGCCTTGCTCTAGTTTCGATAAGGCTATATTCTTCAAGCCTTTGGAATCAGTCAAGCTATATCCATCACCCTAGTTTGTAACTTTTCATGTGTAGTACTACTTTGATCAAAATTCATGCACCGCTAATTGGTTCTGTAAGTACGGCGACAAATGGCTTGGTGTTAGGATAGAATGGTTTCTTCATTTAGCCAAAGCACCTACACATGCGTCTTTGTGCCATCCTCCTGTTTGTAAGTTCTTGTTGCTATAATACTTTGTTTTCATTTTGAGTGTGTCTTGATGTATGGGCAGGCCGGAGGTGCAAAATGGCTCAACCTTCTGTCATTCTAGCAACTGCAAGTTATGATCACACAATCAGATTTTGGGAAGCCAAGAGTGGTCGCTGTTACCGCACTATTCAATATCCAGATTCAGTGAGTATTGGCACTGACTTCTTAATGGCCCTTTCTTTTGGCATACAATTTATTTCATGGTTTGTCTTTGCATTTAGTTAGTGATCAATAAAGAAAACCATCTTACACGCAGTTAGCATTGGCACTGACTTCTTAATGGCCCTTTCTTTTGGCGTACAATTTATTTCATGGTTTGTCGTTGCATTTAGTTAGTTATCAATAAAGAAAACCATCTTACACTCAGTTAGCATTGGCACTGACTTCTTAATGGCCCTTTCTTTTGGCGTAAGATTTATTTCATGGTTTGTCTTTGCATTTAGCCATTTAGTTAGTGATCAATAAAGAAAACTATCTTACACTCAGTTAGTATTGGGACCAACTTCTTATATGGCCCTTTCTTTTGGCTTTATTGATCACTTGTCTTGTATAGCCATATAGGAACTACTGGATTTTAGATACCAGTCAAAGCAATGTTTCCTTCTTTTCTTTTCTTTCTTTCTTTCTTTTTTTTTTTTTTTGCTTCACTTGGATAATTGGACTAATATGATAACTATTCATGCTTTTTCTTACACTGCCACAGTAATAAAGTACCTTCTTTCTTTGTGTTCTAGGTAATTGGATTATGCTGTTCCATACTTTTTTTTAATGAGAAATGATGCTCCATATTTTATTTTTAAATTTATAAAATTTAACCTCTCATTTTCCATGTGTGGGCTGTGATACAATATCTGAAACAGTCATACATGACTACAAATGGATAGTAAATTAAGGACCAATATTTGGGATATTGGTGATTCTCTTTAAGGTTAAAGCTATATAGTACTATAGTCTACTAGCAACCTCATGATGCCTATTGATAACCCATCTTTTGCAGCAAGTTAATCGCCTTGAGATAACCCCAGACAAGCGATTCTTAGCTGCTGCTGGCAATCCACATATCCGCCTTTTTGATGTTAACTCAAATAGCCCTCAACCGGTATGTGTACATGTTTTCTAAAACAATCAGTCTGGGCCAACGTATTTCTTTTCCTTATTTAAGAACAATGCACCTAACAGGTAATTAGCTATGATTCACATACTAGTAATGTGATGGCTGTGGGATTCCATTGTGATGGCAACTGGATGTACTCGGGTTCTGAGGATGGTACTGTTAGAATCTGGGATTTACGGTGAGGTTTCGCAACTTGTTGTCTTGCTTGGCTATTGTTTATTGAGTTGCAGGTCTATTTCGTTGACCAGCGGCTCTTCTAAAAAATTAGCCTTGAACAACTATTCTACGGAGATGGAGGATCCAATCCAATGAACCTATCTCTAGTTGCTATCATGAAAACTCGCAATATGGTCTTTTTATAATTCACGGTATGGTCTATTGAATGTGGTTTGGATGGACTAGGTTTAAGGGCGTTGAGGCAACATGGATGAATTTGCAAATAACCCGTTCACATTGAGCAATCATGTATGAGGGGTCCCATCACTCAATTCTCTCTAAATCTGATCCGTCCTAATCTCATCCAATAGCCCATGTGAGAGTTTACATAATAGCACTTATAGGTAGGTTTGAACTAGATACTCCGGTACTCCCCCTTGTAATTACATTTAGTGTTTATGCTACTGATTTCCCAGCTATGATGCATGTTATGCCTTTCATGTCAGTCTTTGTTCTTGTGCATGTATGGTTTCAGGACTGCCACCTGTCAACGAGAATATGAAAGTCGTGCAGCTGTCAACACTGTGGTCCTACACCCTAATCAGGTTAGAGTCTTTCTTGTCATAAATGATTGCAAATTTCATCATCCAATTACTGCATTGATTACATCATGTTTGGGCATAGATAAAATTGGTGGTTAGCTAATAAAGTCATACTCATGTGCATTATTTCCATATTTTTTTATAAGATTGTATTGGCATTGGTTGGAACATTTGTAGATACGCTAACACAACTGCCTGCATATAATTGTTAAACTGTTTTTTTGTTTGTGTATTCGCTCTTGAGGTATCCAAGTTGAGTTCAACCAGGGTGACAGGGAATTAAACATACATGTACCATTGACTTTCTCAATCTATAATATTCCCCACTGTGATACAGTTAGATTAGGCACTTTTATGGTGATGGTGACACACAAGGATCACGATTCACTATTGACGTTTGCATGGAATTATTAAGTCTCTTACTCATACTTTTTGAACATTCTTGTTGAACTTCATTTTCTTATACCTGGAAGGCTGGAACAAATAGTTTTGATTAGTGTTTCCAACTTTAGTATGGAATGGATGAATACAATAAGAATCATTCTTATTTGCCACATTTGTCTCTCCTGGTAATTTGTTCATTTCTTTCTGCTCCATTTGGTTCCAACATTCTCATCAATCTTTCAGAAAGAACTAATATCTGGTGATCAGAATGGAAACATACGAGTGTGGGATTTGGCTGCTAATTCATGCAGCTGTGAGTTGGTGAGTCATACTTCATTTTAAGGTATTACTGTATTACTGTGGAAAGAGACGCAACAACACAATTGATGTTTTGGATCCATCCCAGGTACCAGAGGTCGATACTGCTGTTAGATCTCTGACAGTCATGTGGGATGGGAGTATGGTGGTTGCTGCAAATAACCACGGGACATGTTATGTTTGGCGCTTGCTTAAGGGTACTCAGGTCAGGCAGTTCTACTGGCATACCTGTTGTTAAACATAGACTTGTGATATCTGAATTTTCATGCTGATGAAGTCTCTTGTGTAGACAATTACCTGCTTTGAACCCCTCCATAAATTGCAAGCTCATGATGGCTACATTCTGAAGTGCCTGCTTTCACCAGAATTTTGTGACCCTAACAGGTAATACTATGGGTAAAATTACTAGTTTTTCTCTTTCACTTTTATGTTTCTTCCATGGTATTCTTGTTTTTAACACTGGTTCCTAGCCATTCGTCTGCCAAAATGCATTTGCTGAATATGGAAGTCTCAGTAATATTACAGCTCAAAATAGTGCATCCAAGTATTATCGGTTGCTCTTTTTTTTGGATTTCCTATGACATACTTGGGGATTGTTAGCAGGTATCTTGCAACAGCATCATCTGATCACACTGTAAAGATTTGGAACGTTGATGGCTTCAAGTTGGAAAGAACTTTAGTAGGTAATTTTCTGAGCATTTTTATCCAACCTCCCAATTGAAAGTTGTGAATTTTCCAAATGAGATCCTGAAATATTGCGAGCACTAATCTTCACAGGTCATCAACGTTGGGTTTGGGACTGTGTATTCTCAGTAGACGGTGCTTATTTGATAACTGGTAGGCACCACTGCACGCATCATGCACATTCATATTCACCTTCCCTACGATTTATTGCTTACCGAACAAAATGTTCTCGTCTTGCAGCTTCTTCTGATACTACTGCAAGGTTGTGGACCATGTCGACTGGAGAGGCCATCAGGGTGTACCAGGGGCATCACAAGGCAACCGTCTGTTGTGCCCTGCATGATGGGGCTGAATCAGCGCCCTCATAATCAACCTTGTGCCTCGGCATTCTGTACATACTTTGTCCATCCGAACACAATGCGGAGCTCTGCAAAATTTTCAGCGCTATAGCAACTTTAGGATAAGTGGTTGACGCTCGTTTGCTGTAATACTGGAATTTACAAATGATTTGGGGTTGTGTACAAATGATTTGCGCACACATGGTGGATTTCTGCATGACTGAAGTAATCTGTTTACTGCCTTGTGAACTGAGTCCTCTTCTTTTATTTTATTTTTTAATTTTTGTTGTGCCTGTTTATATAGTGCAATTGGCAGTTGGGCACTATCAAGTATTAACCTCTTCAAAATCGGGGGAAAAAACCCCTTGAAACTGGCCATTTATATACTTGATACCTGAGCTAAATCTAACAAATAGAAAATCAGTTTTTGTTGGGGGAAGAGTTCCTTATTCTTTTAAGAGGTAAAGAAAGTAAAGAGTTCTTTGGTCGAATACTCATCCAGATATCCTCACATACCGTATTAGTTTGCGAGATGTCCTGGTCATATCTCGTCTAAACTTCCTTTTTTTTTTTGTTAGAATGTCGTCTTTTTTGGAAATCTTGTGAGAAATTGTCTCGGCTAAACTTTGGTGAAGTGTAGGGAAAGAAACTAGGTACAGATTGCTGGACAAAGAATAGGTCTAATGGCTATACACATTAGATTCCCTGTGAAATTTGTCGCATTCTGTGTGCAAATTTGCATCGTGATGGTGACACTATCTTTTGGCTAGGGCACTAGGCGCTTGGACTACAAACGCGGGACCACACGCATGGCAGTAGAAAATCTTGCCTGTAGTTTCACAAAAGAGACGAGATCATGCTCTGGAATTATTGATAATTTACTGCAAAGCCGGTAACGCGTGCGTGAGCACGGTATTGGACGAATATTTTGACTTCTATGGCTCGCTCAACCCAAGTGCCTCTGTCGCGTTGCAAATCACAAGTACCATGCTGTTCTGTGAAGCTGGGACTAGTCAAACATATAATCATGGTAATTGCTGCCGTAGTAATTAACATAAATCACCAGACTACGTCATCAAGATAGGGCAGGAACCAAAACCAGACATGTGTAAAAATATTTCAAAGAAAAAATGGAGCGAGAAAGAGGAAGAAAAATGAATTGTCACTGACAAGTGAGCCACGCATGCAAACGAAATGAACCAATGACTTCATGGAGTCCTAGGAGCTGACAGAAGGGGTATAGTAGAAAACACAATTACATTTGGAAATGAAAATGCAAAAGGGCGTAATAGGATATCCCCACATTAACGACACGCACAACACAGGACCAGAATGTTCAATCCAGCATTCGCTAAGTACACGGGGGGGAGAACTCCTGGCAACCACCAAACCTAAAACATCTGCAGAACATACAGCAATTCCTACACGAGCCATTTTTATTACTTTTGTACCAACCACACACTAAATTAAAGCGCTTTTATCTCCATTCGTGATGTTACTTCCATACAACATGACGAATTGAAATAACTCCAAAGAAAGGAGGAAAAAAACAGAAAGAGCTTACATCTAGCTCACTCATTTCTACTTGCATTTTCCCAATTGTGGGTAGCGAACTAGGGCAAACAATGAAGGATTAATACAAAGGTTCGATTATTCATAAGTTAAGCAAAAAAGGGGTTGAACAAAAGAAAGAGTTCAGTACCATAGCAGGACCTCGCTAGGCATATACTGGCATAGTAACTCTGGCCTTTGCTTGCTACCATCATCGTGTTTGAACTTAACGATCATTGCTTAAATCCAAGGAACACTGACCTTGCAATCCCAAGCCATCAAAGATGAGATGACAGCACCGGCAACCAACAACGATACCGAGTTGACAGGTGCACATGGATGCTTGTGAGATAGTGAGCACCGATCATCTGAGCAAGCATAAACATCTTTTGAAATGATGTTTGGGTACTTATGGATGCTGGTACAAATAGGGTTTGCTTGAAATTACTAAAGTAAATGTCCACAATCAATTGAAAGTTTGATACATCAAAGGTATTCCAACTTTTTGTGGACTGCCATGACCAAGTTGAAACAAAATGTCAGCAGTACAAAAGGTGGCAATGCATCTCATAGACATGCTAAACAAAACAAAAGGGAAACCATAAAGAAAAGGGCATAACCAGTTCTAATACAGTTTTAACTAAAAACACTAAAAAACAACTTAGGGACACAACCACTAGAAAATAAATGAAGCGAGAGGAATATAATACCTAGTTGACCAAAACCATGTCATCTCCAGCAGCCTTGGCAGCAACAACAGCTTCCAATTGTCTCCATGCTGACTCTCGTTGCTCCTGCATCTCTTTGGCTTTTGCTTGTTTCTCTATGTACTGTTGCTGGCACTCTTCAAATAGCTCACTGTCCATGTCCAAAAACATCTTGCGCACATTTGCAGTGAGGCCATGAACAGCTTGATTCCAGTGGCTCTGTATGTTCCTCTCAAGTGCTTCAAATATGATTGGAAATATAACACCTCGATTTTGGGCAATCAAGCTTACAATGTGATCATTGTTCCACAAGAACAAAGCCCGCTCAGCAACCTGCCAAAAAATATCATCAATCAAGCAAAGATATCAGAGAAATGGAGTGGCCAATCATCAAAAAAGCAGGAAGGCTAGTAACTAAACACAGTGATTCTCAAAACCAGCAAAAAGAGGCATGGAGACAACCAGATTCTTATGTAGAACATACGATGCAAACAACGAGTTAACGTAATGGTGTGAATCAAGAAAATGAAAAAAGATGTTTACCAAACTAGCCTAGCATGCAACAAACATATAGCATGTTGTAACCAGTAGTGAGCAGATTTTTATTCAATAGGGGTAGCTACACCAGTTTAACCTCTATAGCAGCAAGTATACTACTAATGGCAGCCATTTAACAGGCCTTACGCCCATATCCCAGGGTACCAGAGTTAATCTGATGAGAGTGACTGACAACACAAATGAACAAACACCTCACCCTGAGCTATTTTATTTTATTTTATTTTATTTATATACTCACTCAAAATGGCACTGGTCAAACATCTATGGTTCAAAATGCCATTGAAAATAGCATAATTGTAAACATGCCACTACTTTTTGGGGGGGGAGAGGAGGGTATGAATGTAATGGCTGCAAGGGGGTTAATTATCTTGCATACATGAACCGCTGAGTCTAACCAGAAAGCTCTTTTTTTAAGGGAGAAAGAGCAATCAGAAAGCAGTTGCAAGCAACTACAGCGTTAAATAGGCAAAGTTAGACAAGAGCAGGCCTAGATCACACACTCATGAGTGGACTGGTAGTTGTGTGTCCATGTAATGTACAGCAAGGTGAGAATTGGGCTATATGACAACAAATTGGATTATATGAATATAGCATGCAACCGATGTGAGAACAACTTAAAGTGGGACAGTGCGATTCAAGTTGAGATTATTAAACCTACATTAGAGGCTAAAGCCAAAAACATACAGATTAAAATGCAGAACAAAGAAACAGTTACATAAGAAGTTATCAGGAAGCGAGAAAACGATTAGGTACGAGCAATACGACACTCCTGATATCAACTGCTTAATAATAAAGCTTCTCGATGAGCTATCTGAATTTTCTCCAACTAAAAAATCTTCTCAAAGGAATCCAAGCGAAACGAATTCAGAATACACCTAGTATGGCCACATATCCACAACAATGGCCATGAGGAAAGAACAGGTATGTTCATATGCAAAACAAAACAATGGGAGTTGTGCCAAACAAAAGAAAAGGAAGGGTGATGAATACAAACAGGTCTGGGAGTGAGAGAGACATGGTTGTAGACATAGTGAAGTGAAACAACAAGCTCGAAGGTGATTTGCAGACATAGGTCACAAATGTAGCACTGCAGCGATTTTTTTTTTCAAATTTGGCCCCCGGACACCCTTTTTTTGTGTAAAAGTAGCCCCCTCTCCGAGCTCACAAGGTGCAGCAGGCAACACCTATCACCTGACATGCCCCCAGGCTCGGCAGGCCAGCCCGGTTGCAGGAGGGTGCGCGCAGCAGGAGAAGGCAAGGCGCGACAGGAGCGGCAACGGCTGGCGCTGCCGAGCTCCCCAAGCTTGGCAGCAGCCTGGGTGGCCGACCAACCGGACACAATGCGACATGACGCGATGCGCTCGGCAGTGATTCCTGTGGCTTTCGACTGGACTTGGCGTTGCCCCGCTCGCCTATGTGCGCCCGCGTGGGCCTATCGGTTGGCAACGCCTCCCAGCGCGCATAAAATGGCTCACATCCCTCTCCGCTATCGCATCCGAAGCCACGCAATTATCGTCCCTACCAAGCGAGAGAAGAAAGAGAGAGTTGCCTGAGAGTTTGAATTAGTTTTTCGAAGTGGTTTTGCTGCAATTTAGGGGATTTCATAGTTCGAATTAGTGTGGTTCCAGTGAAGACCTTCACAAAGAGGTATGTTTCATTCGCTTGCGATAAATGCGCTTAATATGTCATTAACGTTTTGTTAGCTTAATAGTGGCTTGGTTGTATAGAATGCGCTTTGTAACTATATTTAGATGACATATGTATTTAGTTCGTGGGGACGATATTTTGTAATTACCCATGTTAGTGATGTATTAGTGGCAATAATAACGATTCTTTGTCAATAGCCGACCCTTTTTTGAACTGTTATGTGTACACTGCTATTATTTATACACTGTTATTGTTTGTACCTTTTTGTACTTTATTTGTAATGCTAGCAATGTATTATTTGTATACTGTTATTATTTGTAATTTTTTTATAATAACGATAAAAAAGGCCGCACTGTTATTTGTATACTTATCACCACTGTTTGCAAATTGGCTATGCATATGCATATACATATATACATATATATTGCTTCGGTGCCATTGGCAATAATGTAGAAAATGTGTACCTGTATTATTAGCACATGGCTATAGGCACGCACAATTGATAGCTCAGCTATGTACATATGGATGATTATTTTGTATTATGTTTAGTTGTATTTTGCGTCGTCTGAAATAAGTGCATTGCGTCTGCATTGGTGATAGGTACCTTCTGTTGGATATGGAACACTTGTTTGTGTTCTATAGGTAGAGTCGCACGAGACGGGCCGTACAGGGTGAACCTTCAAAATTGTGAAAGGACTGTAATTCAAGCTCCGAGGCTTAAGAAGATGGGTCTTCCTAAGCTCAGGAGTTGTGTGCGGAGTGCATTTGACAGGGAGGTTGGCAGGAAGAAACTCGTCATCAAGGCGGTAACAACCACAGTGGTTGGAGATTCGACGGAGTTTTTCTGGGAGCTGAAGAAGGTGATTAGCAATGTTGCCTAGCAACAGTACATGGAGATTGCTAGCAATATTGCTGCAGCGATATGTAGGAGGCCAATGCTATATGTGCAGTTTGTGGAGAGTGGAAGCGTCGAGCAGGGGCAAGGGTGGCGGGAGTGGTGGCATGGAAGTGCCGCAGTTGGTTGTTGGTGGCGATGTGAAGCGTAGTGTTGGTGGGAATAGTGGCAACAAAGTGGTACTAGCTGGTACTGGCCATGGTGGTGGTGCGGCGGAAGATGATGCCGATTGGGATGATGGATGACTGTCAAGGTTGTCTCATAAGTTTGAGCCAATATAAGGTGTAGGGAGATGATAGGCAGCGCGTATTAATTGCCATGAATATTTGGATGGCCTATCGAATGGAAGCCATTCCGGCGAGGATGCCGACACAGCCAGCAGTGAGACGAGGCTAATGTAGGCGATGGTGGGGCAGGCATCCGACGGCATTGTATGCACGGATGTTGAGTACATCGCAACATTGGATGTTGTTGTGTTGGCCTCTCTAGTTCTACCATCCAAAGATGGATCTTAATGGTCCTTCGACGAAGACACTCGTCAAAGAGCAACACTTCCCCAATAAGGATGCCGCACAGCAAACCATTGCAAGATATGTCATCCTCATAAGCCGCACGTATTTGGTGTACAGGTCAAACCCGATATGTATGTGGTGAAGTGTGTGGACAGCTCTTGTCCCAGGAAGGTCCATGCCCAAAGATTCAGAGGCGGTGCAACGGACATCTGGATAACAGTAGTGAAGGGCCACACCTGTGAGCTTGTGGAGACGTTGTACAAGCACCACAATGTGACCTCGTCACTCATCACTAGCCTGATAAGCCACCTCGTAGTTGCGGACGTCATAGTTTCACCGAAGCTATTGATGGCCGATGCCGTGAACCTGGTTAGTTTCCCAGAGCTACGGTAAGGTGTGGCGGGCAAGGAGGAATGACATACATGGGATGTACAGCACATACAAGACCTACGACTTCATGCCAAGAATGCCACATCAGATTGTTGAAGCTAATCCCGGGACATGGAAACAAGATGGAGAGGGTGCAACCTACGAAGGGCCCCAATTGTTTCATCCTTGACTAGATCTTTTGGGCGTTTTGGTAGGCGATCGAGAGGTTCAAATACTGTCGTCCAGTGCTCACATGGACGACACGTTCCTCCCTGGTAGGTACAAGGGCACAATGTTGACGACGGTGACCGCCGACGCAAATGACCAGCTACTCACAGTGGCCTATGCAATTGTAGAGAATAAGAATACTAATAGCTGGCTATGGTTTTTGGCCAATGTAAAGCAAGCAATAGTTATGAAGTGTCTAGTAGATTGCAAGTGAGGTATCCAAGTAAAACAATGAGGTAGAATTTCATTCAAAATTGAGACATATAGCTAGAAAGCTTAGGCAAAGAGCCAAACCTACCTTTATCTAGTTATATAACAGTACAAACAAGTACTTTCTTCAAAAAAGTTATGGCATTGAAGCCTGGTGGAGGGAAGTGTTTAGCTTTAAAACAAATCCAAACTTCTTGCAAGACAAGAATGGTTTGAAGTTTGAGCCACTATTTTCAGCCAACACACATTAGCATTGCATTATGGAGAAAAAAAATACTGAACAATATAAGAAAATAATGCCCAAACTCGCACAATCATTTAAAAAACACTGGTAAATTAGCATGCAGTAAGGATCAGATTCTAGCATAGAGGACCCACAAAGCAATAAGGTTCTTAAATGTTTAATCAACAGCATAGAACTAGCAGCAGAAATCAATAGTCCCAAGTCCCAACTGCAACATGGAACAAACTCTGAAGATACGTTCATCACCATCGTTAGAAATAGTGAACTTCTCATGATGCAGAGCTTGGTTTGAAGTTGTAAAAAAAATCCAAATTGGATAGCATTTGAAAATATATTCTTGCCAAAAAAAAAGTAAAACAGAAACTTGTATTCCCCTTTGTGGGATTATCCTAGTTCAGCTTCAAGAATTCACTTACATGGTACAAGAAGATGCCTAGCAACAGAAAAATACGTGATGGCTTGCTTGCCTTGTCTTTGTTCTTATAAACAATGCAACTTGAAGAAAACATACAGGAAAAATTACAGCAATACTAAATGTTGTCACATCACCAACGATACCATGAAAGATTTATTGGTAACTATGAGTAAAATCCCACAGAGCAGATCAACTTGTAAAATTATGATTAAGAAACTAATGCTAAGGCACATAATTATGTTAATGAAATGTCCTAGCATGGCTATCTCCAAATACGAAAAAATACCCCCTAACTTGCCTCTTCCCCCATATGTACTTCCTCTCTTCGCGATAGCAGGAAAAAAAATCTCCAATTAATAGTTTAAATACACCAACAAACTGGTGGCAATACAGCAGTTAGATGGCATAAATTTACATTCAAACTGATCATAATTTATCCTATACTTGGATATGCATTACAAGTGCGCACTGATTAACCTGGATAAATACTGCAGTTATTTGCAAGAACAGAGGGCTAATTGGGACGTAAGACCCCTTTTATTAATAAATGTCTAAAAAGAACAAAGATATCCATTGACCAAGCCAAAAAAAAAAAAACTAGGCAGCAAAAGAAAGAGACCAAGGGTAAGATACACTAGGCTATAAAATAGGTATATAAGAAGAAAAATAGAAGGCCACAAGGAGGATTGATATTTGAGAAATCAGCCCTCTAATCTAAACTCGGCATATGATTCTTTCATCCAATAACACCCATGCCTGGTACACTATTTCAATAGTGATACTGGAACTTTGAAAAACACACTGCTATTCAATGTTAACACTATGTATCGTTTAACATAAATTTCAATAATACTCCACAGTTCAGCCTGTGATATAGGCAGGAAAGTGGTCATCAAATGATGGTGGTGAATAATTTACTAACAAATCAAAAGCACAATAGACCATCAATGCCATAGCAGGAACAAAACAAATGACAGATTTTTTATACATTCCTTGGGAGCCATCCTTAACAGATCTATGTTGCAATTAACATTTAACAATTGTCACAAACACTGGCAACAGCCTGTTTGTCCTACAAATACTAATGTGTTTTACAATTACTTATTAGCCAATTTGCGTTCCACTGTAGCAGAAGGGTTGCTTGTTTATCTTATCCACTACAGGCAAAACACTTTTGTCGATAAGCAAGAAAGCGAATGTTGGAAATGCTGAAAACAAAACCCTACTTTGACAAAAACTCGTTTGTACACTTCCAAACCAGATTTGTTTTTGCGAAGAACATGCATGTAGCAAGAAGATAGCCTTTTCATATCTCACTTGATAACATTCCATATTAGGAGCCAAAAAACTAATTTATTTTGCAGGAACCACATGACATACACCCAAAAATGTTTTTCCTAGTATCTACGCTATAAGCCTTGTAAAAAGAAATTTCAGCTATCCACACAAATAGTGTTTTGGAATGTTTATCACAAACAAGAACATTTCCAATTATATGTAGCCCATTTTCTCAGAGGCATATCTCCAGATATATGGGAGCGCATTTGCCTAAAGAATCACATTTTTGGGAACACGCTGAAGAAAATATAACAGCAAGTAAATATGAAATTAACAAACAGAAGGGGGAAAAAAAGCATACCTGGAAATGGGAACTGTTAAGGCAGCGCCCAATCTGCTTAAATAGCGGCACCATGCACCGCTGGAACTCAGCAGGCTGTGTCGCCTCGAGCACTTCCTCGAGCTCCCCTAGAAACAGCACTTCCTTCTGGCAATTTGTGACTGGCCAGTACTTGAGCAGCCCCCTGATAACAATATCCGCAAGTTTGTAGTCCTTCTCGACAAATTGGACAATGCAATAGGACAGCTGCTGGTGGTAGATCGCAACGGACTTGGGCTTGTGCAGTGGAATGAGCGCCCGGGTAAGGAACAGCTTGTGCTCCTCCTTCATTGGCAGGGCGAAGCCATTAATGATGCTTCCAAGTATCTCAAGTAGCTCGCCAATGCCGTTGTGGCGCTCAGTCTCAAAAATGAACCGGTAGAACACATTGTTGATGGCCTTGCGGATGAAGGGGCGGTGGACCATGAACTTGCCATAGATGCGGTGCAGTACGGTCTTGAGGTACTCACGCTCGCGGGGGTCCTCGGAATCGAAGAGGTCGAGGAGGCGGAGCACGAAGGCGTGGTCCACGTACCGCTTGGCGACCTTGGTGTCTGTGTCGGGAGACACCACATACCGGAGCAGGAGCTCATAGACGAGCTGGAGGTGCGGCCAGGCGGGGTCGAGGTAGGGCTCCTCCTCATCGTCGGGGGCCGCGCCGGGGTCGATCGCGGCGGCAGACTCGTGCAGCGCAGGGGGCAGCGGGCGGAAGATGTTGGCGGAGATGGCGGCGACAAGGGCCTCCTGGACGTGCTCGGAGAGGCGCGCGGGTGCGTTGGCGTTGGCGGCGGGGGCCTGGACGTAGTCGACGAGCTCGAGGAGCACCTGGCGCTTGGCCTCCTTCTCCCGGGGGTGCTTAAGGGAGTCGGAGAAGTCGAAGAGCGCAGCGACGAGGCGGAGCTTGCGGAGGATGAGCCCGGGGCGGTCGGCAGCTGCGACATCGCGGAGGAGCGGGAGCGGCTCGAGAAGGGGCGGCGAGGGGTGGGACACCGGGTTGGATGCGAAGGCGGAGGGCGCGAGGTGCGGCGAGGTGGGCGAGGACGGCGACGGCGCGGAGGCGCGGGAGGCGTGGTTGACGGTGACGGGGGCCGGCGCCCCGGGGCCGCCGGACGAGGACGGCGGCGCGGCGGGGCGCGGAACGGGCTCGGCCCCGTCGGCGCGCTGCCCCTTGCGGCCGCCGCGCTTAATGATCTTGTTGAACATGGCGGCGGCGGATCGATCGATCGCTCGATCAATTCCCCTTCCCTTGCGGGGATTTGGGGATTTGGTGGGGAGGTGAAGGAGGTGGGGGTGGGGCCCGGATGGCAGCGAGGAGGTGGGGTCAGCCGGTCAGGGGCGGTGAGCGGAGGAGGGGAAGCGGCGGCATGTTGAATTGGCTGGCTGGTGATTTGGGCGAGGAGAGGAGAGGAGCCGGAGGGGATCAAACCAAGGAAGAGGGAAGGAGAGAGAGAGGGGGATGGGGATTTTATTTATTTATTTTTATGGTGTATTTATTTTGTATTTATTGGGAGGTATTTGTTTTTGTATCTTCGGGGTTACACCCAGAGACGGAACTGGGGCCAGCAGGGCCACGGCCCCTATGCCCTATGCAAAAATTTAGACCTCTCGTGATGATGGCCTAGCCCAACAACGAAGGAGAAAGGTCACGTCTGTCGAAGTCGAAGACGCGCTCGCTCCTCGCGTCGCGTGTCACCGCCGATTGCAACTCGCGACTCGCCCATCGATCCACTCGCCGACTCGCGTCACTTCCAGCTTCCCATGGCCATCGCCGATTCGCGATTCGCCCATCAGAGAAAGCGTACGATCGCAGCGAGCGCAGAGAAGCAGTAGTGGCGATCATCGTTCAAGGAGCAAGGATTCAAGGAGCAAGTCTCGCATACGCAAACGCAATGCAGCGGTAGTAAAGTTACTAAGTTAGTATAATTTAATGATGTGCTTTCTATTTTTTAATTGATAATTTGCAATGATCATTCGTGCAAATTTTTGATTTTGTATCATTGTATGCATATACAATATCTTGAGATTTCATATATATACACTTTTGTGGTTTGTCTGGCCACACTGGCCCCCCTTTCTCATTTTGCTGGTTCCGTCCCTGGTTACACCCACCGTTTTTTAATAACTTTCTAGGATAGTGTTTCTCCGAAGAACTTCTATTAAATTTGGTAGTCATGAATGCATTAATCCAATTCAATTCACTTAACAGCCAATTACATTAGCATGTTTCTAAGATAAGTTAATACGTATTTTCCTTCATGACCGCTCGGTAGCCAAGCCTCTAGAGTAGTGTCCGCCGCTCACGTTGGTCGAGGTCGAGCTCATCCGCGACTCCCTCTTTCGCTAGTGCCTTCACTGGTGCTGGCTTGTTGGAACGAGAGGTTGGACGGGTGAAGTTTGAGACATTTAGGGTGTGTTTGGTTCGTGAATGGAGGTTGTATCGTATATCCTGAATGAGTGGATGTAGGCTGAGTGGAATCGTATTTCAGAAAAAGAAGATGTTTGGTGAGGTTGTATGAGTGGATGCAAAAAAAAATTGAAATGCTGTTTGGTTGCCTGTATGAGAGGATGCAGTCTACCAAACCTGAGAGGTTGACACGTGGGACCGCATAAGATACACTGCATCAACCCATCCAGGATGGCCAGTGAAGCTCATTTTGAGCGTATCCACCCATCCAGGATGAGGGCGTATTTTTGCATCCGCTCATGCAGGCTGTATCCACTCATACAGGCAACCAAACAGACTCCTTCTCAGATTATACGGATCCACCCAGCCAGGACGAAGGAGATTCAGGCAACCAAACACACCCTTAGTAATTATGGTTTCATTAAGGAGATGTGAACTGGTCACAAGTTAGGCCTCGTTTGGCACAGCTCCACTTCACAAGTAGAGGTGTTTTTTTTACTTCACAAGTGGAGCCGGGTGAAACTACTTTTTTCAGCTCCTTGGGTGGAGCTACTTTTGTCTCAGCGGGTTTTAAGGAACTCCTTGGGTGGAGCTATTTTGTTTTACCCCGTTTGGCACAAAACAGCTCCAAACAGCTCCAAGGAGCTGGTGGTGGAGCTGTGCCAAACGGGGCCTTATATTAGAGCATTCCCAATGCAGAAACTATGGATGGTTTCTATGACATTAAATAAGGTGCCAAGTAAGCAAAATGCTGATGTGTCATTGGAGTTAAGGAGGAGAGATAAGGAAATGGTTTCTTATATAGACACCATGTCTACACAAGAACCAAGATAGAAATAGCTGTGATAGGTAGATGGTAGGAGAGAGAAGATAGATGCTTGGATGAAAATTTTATTTGTAGAAACTATCCATTGGGAGTATAGTTTCTATGGGTAGTGTCTACATTAATTGGCAAGTATAGAAACTATCTCATAGTTTCTGCATTAGGAGTGCCCTTATTAAACACTATCTTGGTCTCTGGAGTATTTGATCTGTTTTTCATTTCAGTGATGTTTTTTTAATGTAAATAGGGTAGTTTTGGGCTTGTTGCCTGCCGGTTGATGCGGAAATGCGGTTAGATTGGCTGGACTTGTTGCCTGCGGGTTGATGCGGAAATGTGGTTAGACTGGCCTATTTGGGAGTGGCGATGAAGAAACCAAAGATTGAGTTTCTTTTCTTATTTTTGAAGTAGATAATTAGATCTATTGTATTTTAGGGAATTGTTTGAATTTTTAACATTTTTGATAAAAACAAGTTGAGGGCCCGTTCTTTTTGGCTGCGGCTTGTGGTTTTTGGGCTGTTTATATGAGAGATTACAGAGTAACAGAAATTCGCGTGCGGTTTTTACCGATATAAATGAAATCAGTAAAGTATGTACTACAATTAACTAGTAGACTCTATCTTGAAAAAAATAATCCGTTTAGAAGCTAGTTACTGTAGAAAAGCCGAAAAGCAGCTTTTAGAAGCTGAAAAAGAACATGACCTGAATTATTTTGAAAACAATGGAAATGCTTTTAAAAAAACTTGAAATAAGTTCGTCAAACACCACTACTTCTAGAGAGAATTAGGGCTCCAACTCCCTCTACTTATTGAGAGACTAACCAGCAAAATGCCGCCACAGCCCACTTTGCTAGAATTCATATACAATAAGGGGCGCTACAACTGCCTTAAAATCCTTGGCTTCTGATTTCAGCTATTGGCTTTTGGATGTATATATATTATAGATGTTGTTAGCTTTTTAGAGTCGAAAAATGAGAAAAAAAATAAAAAAAAATAGTTATATAGTTGTGAACAACACAGAGGGAAAAAAAGAGGGAAAAACCAAAAAAACTAAAATAAAGATAAAATTAAGAAGTCCATATGTACCAAGTAATTTGTAGCTTCTAAATATCAGAAGCAAAAGCTATTTAGAGCAAGACCTAAATAAAAAAAAACATGTTACCTGCATGTGCCTCACTTGTGGTTGGGACTAATGTTTTGCAGAGATGCCCCTAGAAAATGGCATTTATGTAGAAGAGTTATTGCGTGGATAACAACTTTCAAAATGAACCCTTTGTCCATTTCATTGCCGGTGTAAGCAATGATGCATCTCATGCACTCTACTTGTTGAGAAATGAGGGGAAATGGGAATTCTGATTGAAGGAGACAGACGCTAATAATAATTGGCTTTTTAAAATGGCTTCTTCATTTTTCTCACTCTTGTATTGTTTTGAAGATAAATCAGGGGGTCACACGTGCATCACGCACTCTATTCCTCTCGCTCTTGTTCCGCACACGTATCTCTCCCTCACTTTTCCCATCGCTCGCATCCTTCTTATAAAAGCTATTTTCTTTCAACCACTACTATTTATTTTCAGTCAAAAGCTATCAACCACAACCAAAAATTACTAGCTACAACCAATATGAACAGATCCTATATTAAATACAACACAATTTTGATACACCCGTGCCTTCCCAAATTGTAAGGGAGAAAGAAGTGAGAGTAAGACATATAAGACGATCATTGCGAGACTAAAAAGTTCTACGTTGGATTACCACCCGTCTAAAATAGATGTTGTTTTGGTCTAAAAAATTGATGTTGTTTTATTAGTTTCAATTTGCAATTAGTTGTTTTTTGGTTTTGTCTGTGCAACTTTTCCTTGAAACCTCCCTATTTATTGTTTGTATTGATAGTTGAGTAAATTGCACTGTAAGTACACGAATTTGTGAGGTATGTGCTTCTAGGTCACTTAATTATAAAATTGTGCATTTAGGTCAATGAACTTATTAAACCATACAAAGAAGAGCAAAAAGAGGTTTTGCAAGGCTGGCAATACATCTATATAACACTAATGCTTATGTAGCATTGATGTGGATGCTGACATAAGAAGGTGAAGGCCTCTGTCTTCACTCCACTGGTTGTGCCCATCTACGTATCCATCAACGCCGTTGCAAAGCATTTAAAAGTAATTTGATTTTGACTAAGAAGGAAAAATGTGAGTTTGCTGCAGCGATAGGATTAATTGCAAAGTGAATTTTTATTATTTTCTTGTCGCATGAGATACTTATGGAGCTGATGCAACTACATTAATAGATATAAAAGCCAACGAAGAAGAAGAAGACGACATATGTGGATGGGCCTGATCTACTACAACCACTACCACTGTCTCGATTCTCGACCACCTCACGTTGCCCTCAACATCGAGTGGCATTGTGCCGGGCCCATCCACATGCTCCGAATCGTGTTGCCCGCTGCAGACTACTTCCCAGAGTCCATATTTGAGGAACACATCGAGTCATCAATTGGTGCCCCTTCTTCATCCGCGGCGTCGTGGATGCCTTCACAACCTTGTAAAACCTTTTTTAGATCATATTTGTATGGTTTAATAAGTTCATTGACTTAAATGTGCGATTTCATGATTTAGTGACTTAGATGCATCCACCTCACAAATTCGTATACTTGTGATGTAATTTACTCTTGATAGTTTGTGTGTACAATTAATAGAGGCCGGTGCATATAAAAAGAAGACATTAATCTCTTCCTGGTTTGATCACTTCATGTGCGTAGAGTTAAATCCGTAAGAGCAAGTACAATGATGCTGACTAGGTCGTCTCTAGCGAAATCCACGTCAACACAATCCTATGTGGAAGAGAGAGACAAGAGGAGAGAGAGGCAAGCTGCCCCTCATGCAAGAGGTGACCTCTAGCACATCATACGAGGACTTGGAGGCGATGCTAGTTCTTAGAGCAAGTACAATAAGGGTTAGGGTCGCCTCTAGCGAAATATTAAATGTTTGAGTGCTTTAGTAGAGGTAACCTCTACTCGACTTATTGTATTAGCTACCTCCACATGAGCCATATGTACTCTTTTTGCTTATTTGGTTAGTCCTAGAGGTGGCAGCCACCGGCGGACCCAGGGCCCGGCGACCCTGGGCTCCTGCCCGGGCTCATCTTCCTATGCTAACTGGAGCTTGTAGTCGTATGCTTCGTAGCTAGAAACTAGCATGTATTTTTCCTGTTAAGTTTTACTTTATAGATCCATGTGATCTTGTGAACATGTGCTACGATATGATTCTAGTTAAAACTAATGTGGTTGTCATATTTTACTTGTATTATAATCTATGTTTCTGAGCGCTTGTTATTTAGATTTTGTTCTTCGCCCAGGCTCGTTAAATTCTCTGAGTCCGCCACTGGTGACAGCCACCTCTTCTATTGTACTTGCTCTAAGTGAACTTCACATGAGGGGAAACTATCTATGCATAGATGGTGAATGGAAGAATTCTTTAGTTGTTTAGAAGCGCCGGCGCTCATAATTCCGAGTTATATCAACCCGGAACGCTCTTAAAATATATATCATAATTCAGAACCTATCATGTGAAAAGTATCAGGACTCTCCTTTGACAATTCGCTGATCGACACAGCGTATTTTAGACCATTGACGTATTGTTGTTCTGTGTATCATATTTTAACCGAACTAAATCGTGCTACACATGAATTTGTCGTTTAATGCTAATATTAATGGAGATTAATTTTTGCATTACTGGGCTTTCATGGGCTAAAGGATATAAAGGGTGAATAGATTAAACAAAGACTGAGATTGTTCTTGACAAGTCCAATGGAGATGAAAGAGGATAGAGATGGGGAACTTTTGGATGAAGTCATGCAAGGACACCAGATATAGGGAGAGATAGTGATAGGCCTCATTGGCTACGATCGGACTAACTGTACCTTCCGAACGAGTTTTACTTCCGAGTTCTTTTTCTTCTTGCCGTCTGTTTAAAAAGTTTCTCCAACGTCTGCATCATGTAAATGCAACCCGTATTTAAACGAAATTAGTAGTGTAGTTTAGGCAACGAGTAAGGTCAATGTTTCCCAAATTCAATTAATGCAGAGATCTATCCGGTTGTAATTAGTACAAGCCTTTACAGCGAAACCATGTAATGAAATCGACAAATGAGGGTGCTACTCCCACCTCATGACTTGGTTACACAAAAACATGGAACAACGGCCACATCTGCTATCGCGAAATGCGAACTAAAGATACCCAACACCAACATTGTTTTGAAATCTCATTCATGGCTGTGGAGAACATTTTCAGAACGGTTGATAAGTTGATAACGAACTTCACATGGTTTCTCATCAATTTGCTGCTCGGGTTCACATGATTTCTCATCAATTTGCTGCTCGGGAATACTTCAGCCACTGTTTCTGTAATAATCATTGCATAGCAGAACGATCATGCCAAGCAACCACAGCAGAACGCCTCAATTTCCTACAACTCGATGCATAGCATGTGTAATAATAGAACGACGTAATCAGGTAGCCAAACCAACCACTCTGGGCAAGACGAATCAACTCAGCATGAAAGCAGTCTGCTGGATAAACTTAGCCAGAAGGCAACATCGGTGCCAGTACTAGTTCTAATACAGAACAGAGATAACTGTGCCAGAGCACTCATTAAGCATTCAGCCATGTGAAACTGCAAATATTAAACTGCTAACATTAAACTGCAAATACATAACTTGATTCTGCAAACAGTTCATTGGAAGCGATCATCGTAGCGTCCTCTGCTGGGGCGGTCATACGGCCCAGGTCTCTCCCTGTAACTTCCTCCATCATAACGAGCATGTCCTCCACTGCCATAGTGGTCAGCGCCACCACCACGTGGGCCATCCCTGTCATAGCCACCCCTTGGGCCACTCCTATCATAGCCGCCATTGCCACGGGCTCCATCTCTCTCATAGCTTCTTTCTCGCTCCCTACCATAACCACTTGGCTGATAACGATCCGGACCTCCATACCTGTCTGCACCAAAGCGATCACCACCAGACGGGTATCGATCATTTGCATAACGATCACGGCCCCCACCATACCTGTTTCTGCTGTCAATAGGGTCACGGTATCCATAACGGCCACCATCATAACGATCATCCATGTAACGATCACCAAACCTATCTGATCCAGAAAAACGGTCTCCCCTGCCACCACCGCTGCCAGCACTGAACTTAGAAGAGAAACGCCCAGAACGACCTCCACCAGCATTAGGGCAATCACGAACCCAATGACCAGGGCGGCCACACTCAAAGCAATTGCCAGGAGGTGGACCATCACCTCTACCACCACGATAATCCCCTCGTCCACCACCACTGTCATACCTTGTGTCATCTGTATGCATCTTAGGCTCAGCCTTGTTCACTGAAATGGTCCGACCATCTAACTGTTGGTTGTGCATATCTTTGATAGCGCTGTCAACTGCCCGTGGATCTGAAAACGTCACAAAACCAAAGCCACGGTGGCGGTTTGTGTGTCTCTCCAGCATTATTATGCTTATAAATACAAGCAAAAATAAGTCAAGACTAAACTCAAGTCTGCAGAACAATGCATATACAAAATAAGCATCTGCCCACCAATAGGATAAGAATGCAGAATATTTAAATCTTGACATGGACCAAAACATTTAGTTTCAGCAAATAATTTGACATTCAGTACCAAAAGGTTGGAATAACATTTCAAGTGATAGTTTATTTGAAACCAGAGTATATCATAATTTACAAAAGGTGCCACACACAGCAACTTGGAATACTTGGTACCCCTCCTACAAATGAACGGGGTCCATAGCAGCCAGCTACCCCTCCTACAAAGGAACATGCTTTACTTTTGGAATGAATAACCATAACCTTAACAGTGAATTGAAAGTTGATATAACTCATCAAAGGAAAATGTAATCGGCAATAAAATACAGAAGAATTGAGGACACTATGCAATGAGGATTGTTAAGGCGTGAAATAGATTCCATGTAAAAAAAATTACTTATACACAACTTTAGGACGGTTGACAGACAGTAAGTCATTACCTTGGCAGAAGCATTGAGATTAGGTATTAGGTTATTCCAAAATTTCAATAATTCAACAGAATGAATAAAAATTCTGTCACACAGCCGCATGTAGCAGTAACTACCTTTGCGACTGAACATATTCCCAAGACAGTAAAGCTCATTATCACTGATAAGCAGTAGAGCAATAAAATGTCCGTGCACTTTCAGTCTAGAAAAGCAACACAGCGAACTCAACAAATAATTTTTGATGTCACCCTCTTTCAACCGACAATTAATTAGACTTCTCTTGATAATCTGAGCATCCTCTGGTATCCGGATTCCTACTGTGCATCTCATATCAACTAAACCAATTGTAACAGATTACGAGATTTGAGAAGCAAGCAACTTCCATTGCCATGAAAGCAATGGAAGTTGAGTAGGAGGTGACCTCAATCCCAAAGAAGTAGCTAAGGGAACCCAGATCAGACATATCTTAAACTGCTCACTAAGATGCCTCACCAAAAAGTCAATATATGAAGGGTCATCTCCAGTGACGAGTATGTCGTCCACATAGAGAAGTGTCGGATCACGAGAGTAAGTGTGAATAAAGAGAGCAAGATCATGGTCACTGGCGAAGAAGATGGCAGCAGTGATAACAGAAGCGAAACACTCAAACCAATCACGAGGGGCATGTTTGAGCCCATAGAGTGAACTATGGAGGCGACAAACATGACCGTCGGGAACAAAATACCCAAGAGGCAGTTGCATATAGACATCCTCACACAACTTGCCATTAAGAAAGACATTCTTAACATCAAGTTGTGAGATAATCCACTGCGAACAGAGGCAATGGCAACGAGTGCGAACAGTGCTCATATAAGCAACCGAAGCAAAAGTCTCATCATAGTCACAACCATACTCCTGCTAAAAGTCACGTGCAACAAGACACGCCTTATAGAGTTCAATGGAACCATTAAATCGAGCCTTGATCTTATAGAATAGACCTAATTGCATGTGATAGAAGTAACTCGAGTAGAAATGGGAATATCCCAAGTACCAGTCCACTAAAGAGCATCAAGCTCCTTTGCCATTGCAAGCTGCCACTCCAGACAAGAGGCAACCTCACAATACAAGCCGGGCTCAACTACAACAAGAGCCAGAGTAGGAGGATCAACTCAAACATGAGGATGCTAAATAACAGGATCAGGAGGAAAACCAGGGCAAGAGGGAGGCTGACTGCCAAAGAAGCACGATCACGAAGGTTGTATCGTGGAGCAGGAGACAAGAGAAGATTAGGAGCCAACAAGGACATAAGAGTAGAAGTGGAAGGATTAGAATGAGGACAGGCGAGTGTGATGAAATGGAAAGGGGGAGACCGGAGACCTCAATAACAGAGTTGGAAGGATCCTCCAGCTGGGAAGGAGCCAAAGGTGAAACTGATGGAGCTGGTGGAGGAGATGGAAGCAAAACAATAGGAGTGAAGAGCTAAGGATCAGGGAAGGTGAGAAAAGAGATCGACTCAGCAAGAGAGTCCAGACTGAAAGTGGTCACAATGATAGTAAGGCTGAAGCTCATCAAAAGTGACATCGCACGAAATGTGCACCCGATAAGCAACAGGGTCATAACAACGACAACCCTTGTGCTGAGCACTGTAGAAAAAAAACACTCAACTAGCTGATCTGTCAGTTTCGTGCAGTCACGGGGTGGAAGAACATAGTAGATGCAACCAAAAGCGCGAAGATGATTTTACTGAGGAGACCTACAGTAGAGACGTTCAACAGGTGTAGAACCCTGAAGAGCAGTTGAGGGCTGTAGGTTGATAACCAGCAACAGGAACAAACTTGGAATAGAAGAGGCAAGCATCAAAGCACGAGCAGTTTCAAGAAGGTGACGATGCTTGCGCTCAGAAACATCGTTCTGAGCGTGAGCACTAGAACAAGAGTACTAAGGAAGAGTACCACGAGCAGAAAGGAACTGACAAAAGGCAGTAGAAAGGTACTCGCCAGTAGAATCAGCACAAAAAAACACGAATGGTTGAATCAAAGTGAGTATGAACCATGGTAGCAAAAGACTGAAAAATAGAAGAGACCTGGATACGAGAAGAGACAAAGTAAATCCAAGTATGGCAAGAGTAGTCATCAATGAAGATCATGTAGTAACGATGAACCCCTTTTGAAACGAAAGGCGCCAGACCCCATACATCAAAGTGAATCAAATCAAAAGGATGAGCAGAAACAAAGTCACTAGAACGATAAGAGAGATGCAACTGCTTGCCAAGCTTGCAACCCATACAAGATAAAGAAGTATCACTGGAAAACAGACCCAAGAACACCACTACCAACTAAAGAAGAAAGATGCAACCTACACAGATAACCTAAGTGACGGTGCTAGTGAGCAAAACTGATGGAAGTGGTGGCAGTGGAGGCAGTGGCAGTAACGGTCGTTTGGTTGATGGAGGCTGGAATTGGAAGGAAGATGAAGCAAGTCGAGCTGCGGAGACACTAAGAATCAAGGCAGCGTGGACCAATACTAACAACACAACACAAGTTGGGCTCAAGATTGATACGACAATCATGATCAGTAATCTGACCAGCAGACAGAAGCTGCATAGCAAGCTTGAGAACATGAGAAACTACATGAACATGAAAGCTAGGGGTGGAAAGAGTGTCTTGACTAGTAACAGCAAGACAGCTACCATCTACAGTATTAATAGAAACAGGTAGAACGGAAGGACTCAAAGAAGCAAGTTGAATAGAATCTGGCGTCATGTGGAAGGAAGCACCAGAGTCCAGAATCCAAGGAAATGATATACTTGAAGTGGGAGACAGAGTGATTGGAGGCTGAGTATCAAGACTGACATTACCCGAATAGCATAAGGTAGGGCTAATGACCAAATGCTGAAGGAGGGAGACCAGCTGCTGAGTGGTGTCTGACTAGCGAGGATCACTAGTACATCCTGACTGAGGTTAGGGTTGGTTGGGATACTATTCTATTCCATGGGCCAAGTGGCCAAGATATGATCATGTACATGGCATGGCAAATAAGCAGCAAACACCTTATACATAGATCTAATATATACAATGTATATACTCCTAACAAATACAAGTACCTTAAAGTGGATAAACTCCGCTAGTTAGAAGTTCGAACATTTTTTAAAATTATCTTTGAGAAGCTGATAGATATTATTTTGTGTTTGAAAGAACTGGAAAAAGATTTGATTTCTGAAGGAAACTTCATTTCTTCTACCAATAGCTGTTCGCTCCACTAATCAGCATCTTTTTTTCATCGTGAAGCTAAATAATTTGCTTATCTTGAAATTATAGCGATCAATCTTCTTTTAGCTCTTTGTGCCTAGTTCAGATTTCAGAACTAGAGAGGTATCAAAAATGGCACAATCCTATTCCCTGTCAAAGAAAAAAATAAATCCCCCCTCGAGGCCTCGACCATATACAGAAACGGCAGATTCACCTTTCCTCCCAACACCATCAAATCCGCCGACCTTCCTCCAACCGAAGGCACTCTCTAAAATCAAACTAGACGTATAGCAATACTCGGTGAAAACCGCTCAAATTGCACAGATCTACCAGCACCATCCAAGAATATCGCACATATGCTGCAGATAATACGGAACTAAGCGGGTGTACGATAGCTTACGGAGAGGAGCAGGGTCAGTCGGGATACCTGGGCGTCGATGACCTTGCCGAAGCGGCGGAACACGTCCTCGAGCTTGCGCTCGTCGGTTTCCGACGACAGGCCGCCCACGAAGATCCGGCTCTCCTCCTTGCCCGCCATTGCCCCGCCTCTATGCCTCGCGGCCTCGGTTCGTGGCGGAAAAAAAAATTAGGGTTTGGGGAGAGGAGGAGACGAGGAGGAGGAAACCGGAAGCGGCAACAACAGTTAAAAGAAAAAAAAAAGAAGCGATCGAGCGTCTGTTCGGTTTGCGTGTTGCGCGACGGGCCAAGGCCTGTGGGACCTTTGTGGGGGATATAACTAGGCCTGCGGGCATGTCGCTGCCTTAAGGCCTCGCCCGAATGATATTTGAGATTCGACCAGGCTCGTGAGTTTGTGGGTCGGGTGCTGTAGCTGGAAGGTCTACTTTTTATGACTATGGTTGGTAGATTATGTTTTGATTGATGATTTTTATTTTTTTTTTATGATTTTAGCGGATTATGGGTAGTACATATGATTTTTGGTTTGAAAGCTATTTTAAAAATCCAACTTAAGAAGATATCTTATTTATTTTGATTTTTAGATAAACTAAAAGCTCATAAAAAATAGGGCGTAGTTTAGATCAGTTTTTAGTAGCCGCGAGCCCGCGAGGATTCCTAGCCGCCAGACACAACCCGTTAGCCTGTTAGAGTATCTCCAGCAGGAGTCCTCAAATCAAGACCCCTATTTTTGATTTGAGGGCTCTCCTAACATTTGAGAGCTTGATTTTTTTTGCATCTACTCCAGCAGCAGCTCTCAAATTAGGGCTCTCAAATTCATCCTAATAGACACTGCCATGTGGGACCCATTCATCATCCTAAACCAAAATTTGAGGGCTGAGAACAAAAACATAGGTCCAGCAGGGCCCCTACTCAGGCCCTCAAAAGTAGGGGCCTCCTCCAGGGTCACAGGAATGAGGGCTTGATGGGTGAATTTGAGGGTATCCTACTTTTGAGGGTCTGAGTAGGGGCCCTGATGGACCTGTGTTTTTGTCCTCAGCCCTCAAATTTTGATTTAGGGGCTTGTTTGAGGGCTCTGCTGGAGTTGCTCTTAGTCAACACCGATCCTTCCACTCCTTCTCCGGCGTTTTTGCTTCTATTGATTTCCAAAAGTAATTTTGAAGTTTTTTAGTGTGATCTTTTTTTAAATCAGATTGTTTTTAGTTCTATTATTCTCTAGCGAATTATAAACTAGATTCTCTTTACTCGTGATGGGTTTTACTAGGCATACTCATCTGGACAATAATGGTGATACCTACATCTAAGATCGACGCTAACCTGAGTTGAAACAAATATATTTTCTCCTACTTTTTTTTTCTCCAAAACAACACCATTACTGAGGTTGGGTCCTACACATTAATAGAGATAATCAACAATCGGGTTCTCGTTGCCGTGATCATCAGCAATTGTGATGCCCCTGTGAAATCTAGAGTCTCTAGCGAGAAAGATAAAGAGGTCCAACATGTTTACCGACTAAGAACTTAATGATGACAGGTTGTTCTGCTAGAACTTTCAATGCAAAAGTAGTGTGTTTATGTATTTTATCCATGAGTTATTGATATCAATAAAAGAATCTTCCTACAAAATTTATAAATAGTGAAAAATAAGATAGAAGACATAAATTGAAATCGAAATGAACATGACCTAAAAGTTCATCCATGCAAGTTTGTCTGGCTATGGAAGCTCGCCAAGGAAATGGAGGAGTATAGCAGGGTTAGATTTAGAGCCTATGTCAAATGGAAGAATTCTCAAGGAATTTTTTTTAATCATGTTCTTCCTTACGCTCCATTGGCCTTTTTGTGAGAGAGCATTTTTAGTGGTGTTTTAGATCATACTCGTGTCAATACTAGTCAATGGCTGGATTCTTTTTCATTGTGACTTATCATTTTTCTGTTACAGTAACTAGCTTTTAAATAATACATCTTTTTAAGACGGAGTCTACAAGTAAATTGTAGTAGACAATGTACAGAGTTAAGCTGTACAGTCAGAATTCAAAAACCATAAGCTAAAAGGCAAAACCCAAAAGAACCAACACAATAGCTATATTCTTGCTTTACAACGTAGCAATATCGAAAATTACCATCTGATCAAATACTACCGCATAACTTTGCCGGTTGTAGTTCAACTAGGGAGTCACCCGGTTTTTTCTAGTTCACAGTCCGAGTCCCACCACTAGCTGATTGGCTACGCGTGCAAGCACACTGTCGGCACTGCTGACTGCCGGAATCTACGAACGCGAATCGCCACAAGAATCTCCGGTCAGTCGTCGCCAGCAAATACATGTCTCTTTCTGACTAGTCGTGTAAGCGCTCTGACTAGTCTGAGAGGTGCCATGTTTGTAACTCTATTTCTTAATGAATGACTCCTGTATTTTCGACAAAAAAAAACTTCCCAAGTCCCAGACTGTTTGGAGAGGACTAGTTAACCGGTTCGCCATATTTACACCACACTAAGGCTGCTGGAAGTTTCATGAACCACAAAAGCGTCGATCGAGAGGCTGTAGTCCTTGCAAAGGATCAACCTTCAACAGTAAAACATGAACTCCTTCACATTTTCCTTGATTTTCGGAAGTTGCTTTATCGGCGCAGGCTGTTCACGCATCCGCGATGAGGCTGCGGAAGATGAACCCTGATCAGATTGGTCGTCCTCCATGTAGTAACGCGCACGAAAAGCTCCCAGGTGTGCATAGTATGCTGGGGGAACTGTTGCAATGGCAAAAATAAACAATAAATCAGCACAAACTTGTAAAGGAAAGATATTGCATAGCTTGCAGCTACATCAGTGCATACCTATAGAGACTGAACGGGTGCATCGAGCATAGCTGCGAGCCAGACATCATCAAACCGGAAAATGTTAGGAGGACGTAAATGGTAAAATGGAATGCTGTATGAGATTATGCATCATTCACATGAGAACAACGCCAAGGCAGCTTACGTGTAGCAAAGATTGTAAGTCAAGGTTTGCAATGCATCAGCACTGAAACCATTTTCGTCGAAAAGAACATGATAATGTGATGGACGGCTTGTTCCCTGTCCAGAGGAAAACAGAAGAAATTGTGAATATTGAGCAAAGTACTAGTCATCATCAATCTTCGCCGATACATTACAAGGATTGGACTTTGCGAAAATGTGACTCATTTGTGAAACTATTACCTGAATACCAGAATGGCTACAGAGGTAAAAATCAAACTCACTAGGATGGCAGATCTTTGTGTCAACAACAATTCCTGAGGACAAAGTGCACTTGATACTTCAATCTTGCTTCAAACAAGCTTAATACTTAAATCTACATAATGCATGCCACTTTATGCCTATCAAATCAACTTACCAGGTAGGATATTTCCACTTCTATCCGTCCAATCTCGTGCACGATGATTTTCAGGAAACAAACGGGTGTGATGCCTCTTTTGCACAACAACAAATGTAACTCGAGGCAGGTAGCCCTCCTCTAAACTAGCACAAGCCTGAGAGCACGAAGACAAACAATATTACATCACTAGCACATACAGTACGATACAATGCATGAACTGTTAAACACCTATAGATGGACAAAAAGGTAAAAAGAACCTTGCGAATTGCGTTCATTTCATAAAGCAAGACTTGGCTAAACTGCCCCTCGCTAACACCATCTCTGCATATTAAAGAAATCAGTATTAAGCATAGGTAAGGAATGACTTTTTAAAAGAATTTTTCTTTACAAACCGATAAAATATAATCCTGCTAGGTTTGCAGCCAGTTGCTTTGTAGAAAGACACAAGTAATTCCCTGCAATATATAAATGTTATTACCACAAAAAAAAGCAAACTAGACACTGATTTATGTAAAAAGACACTGATTTATGTAAAACTACCTAATCATTCCACCTCTAACAATTCCCTTCTGTGGATCTTTCACTTCTGTGAAAAGATCACTTATGATTTCTTCCCTCTGACCTTGTGAAGATACTAAGCATTTGTACTTTGTAACTTCTGGCCAATCCATGGATGCAACGACCTGCAATGATAGGAACTAGAAGCTTAAACTTCAGATAGAGCTTACTATATATGATGCCAAGAAAGAATGCAAAGATTTGTCATGTCAACTAGTGACAGATTAAGTAGAAGTGGAAAATGCCAAAATGGCAATGTTTCTTCCGGAAACACAAGCAAGCTTTGCTGTACCCTACTAAATCACTAATGCATAAGTACTACTTTGGTTCATCCATCCCTACTTTAAAATGCAAAATTTGTCCAATGCTGAAAGTCCTCATAGAAAGGAAAAGGTTAAAACAAAAATTGGGCTCAATTGCTCAACAAGTTCCAAAACAGTTAGCATTCTATTAGGATTGCATGACTTGCATGTAACCAATAAAAAACTTAAAAAAACACAGACTGAGCAAAATGACAAATTGTGGCATGATGAGAGAAAGAGAGAGAGAGAGAGCAAGACGACAGACTGCTGCAATAGATGGAGATGCATCCTCTCCAGGAGATGGATGGGTAACATCTGCTCCAAAGACTATTGTTGGCAAATCTGTCAAAAGTGGTATTCTCTTGTACAAAGCATCTTCAAGGACTGTATTCCGACCACCAACCTATTTGCAAAGGACCAATGGTATCAATGTTCTTTTGACCTGATTGTAAAGAGGTTAGTCATATCACGCTATTAAGCTTCATCCTACCTTAACGTTGATTTTCAGGGCCAAATTTTCAAGATACTGTTTTCCACCTTTTTGAACATTTCTAGGTGCGCAACACTGAGTTATTACACCAAGCTCAGTTTCACAAAGTCGTTTTATCCTTCCTACATATGTAATGAATGCCAGAAACTTGAATTTAAAATTGTAAATAAATAAACAATCATCAGCTTGAGAATCCATTTAAAGAGCTTACCATAAGAACCACTCATATCAGGTAATATTATGATTAATAACTCAAGTTGCTTCCCTGTCAGACCTTGCTGAGCAAGCACTTCGGCAGAATGACTATGGATATTTCTGATTGCAGCCTCTATGCTATCTTGGCGTCCTTGCCTGATATCCACGCATGGTCTCATACTCATTTGCTACAATAGAATAGGAAAATACAGTCAATCAGTACATACGCTGGTGACACAAGTGTCTTACAGATAAAAAATAATACCATGCCAATGTTATTGCACATGCCGACCAGATCATTGCAAAACATCCCAATGTCTTTTGGATGCAAGCGAGAAGCAAAAGTTAGACATGCCCAGTAGTTGATAGATCCTCCATTGACCATTCGCTGAAAAACCCCACCACATATACTAAGTTTGGTGTAGAACACAAATGAAATAGATAGAAGATATAAAATCATCAACACAAATAAACTGGTAGAAAGATAATGTGCTTTTCATTTCAATGCATTATAGTCATTACATGATTAGTTCTCAATGAAAAAGGGAAATACTATCATAGCCGGCATCGACCAAATGAGTAACTATGACACAAATGTTCCTCATTCACATTCAAGTGCTAAACAACATGTAAAACTATTGACGGAAAAATGATGCTAAAAAAGAACTAGAGAATAATACCTTGTTAATCATATTCCATTGTCCTACTGAAGGATTACATACTTCTTCTCGTCCAGAGTCGTGATATTTAAGCTAATAATAAGAGAAAAACTTAAGAGCTCAATTGAACGTAGACAATAAGTAAAACAGTAATGGGGTCCTTCATTTTACTAAAAAAAGAAGCACAGTTACCCACTTACCCTTGGGGCAGGCAGTACACGAGCATCAACCAAGGTAAGTTGGTTCATCACTTTGATGCCAAATTCTTTTGTATAACAGTCATTGTAATAATTATTCCTATTAACAATCTGAGAAGATAAAAAGGAAGATCATATATCTTCAAATCAAATGAATATAAAAATAATTTGAAATATGAGTAGCACAAAACACAAACTATACACCTCAAATGTAGAAACTAAAAACCGTTCATAGATAAACTTCAACTACGAAGTCCCAAGTAAACAAGAACAAGGACTAAAAATCACCTCCAGAATACTGCCCTCCCTTTGTGCAGGTCGTTCACATGTCATCTTTAGTATGCTTGTAACTTGGCGCTCATTTAGCTTTCTAGAATACCGTTGTCCTTCAAGAATGCTGCAAACCTGCAGAAAGCATATGAGCAAGCTAATAAATTCAAAACCAAAACATAAGACCAAAATTTGAAAAGTACAGAAGAAGATTGATACTAAATGCATATAGTAGCCTTGCAAAGAAGGAAGTCAGACAAAGGCAAAAGCAACCTCCATAGGCAAATATATTGGCTTGTTATCACTGCCAGCTTGAAGGCATGGCCAATGAATATATTTCAAAGAGTAATTGTATTGCTTCTTAAAGTACTGGACAACCGATACCCTCGTCCCATCTTGATCAAACCTGTAAAAACAAATAATCATTTATTTAATGGCATGATGTGATAAAATACATGCAATGTAAAGGAAGTGCATAAAGTAAATCAGATATCAAAGCGAATAAATACATCAATTCCTTCAATGGAGCTGAGGGTATCCCAGTAATCTTGTAACGTATGGTTTTATCTGTCCGATGAGTAGCCACAACCCGGACCCCTTTAAGGGCTTTCTTCAGCTATGAAGCGGAAGAAAGAAAAAAAAAACGCAACAGTAACTTTGACAAACAGAAAAATTAGAATAAGCAAGAAGATGAAAATGCTACAAACGTTCATACTTTAAGACGATCCTGATCAGACAAGGTGCGCCTTGAAGCATCTCGGATGTTAAGATATTCAACTACAAAATCTATTACTTGCTGGGCCTTGTAAAATGCCGTTGCAGAAATATCTAAGGAGAAGAAAATTTTCAACAACAAATATTAATCCTGGAAGTTCTTCCAAGAGGCAGTAAAAATGTGGAATACAAAGTTTTCAATTCATGAGAACATTTTTATAATACAAAACTGTACAACCATACCAATATTTAGCGACAATCCCATCTGTGAGGGGCGGAGGCTTTGGTAATACCCCCTCCAGCACTCTGCACCGCTGCCAATCTCGCCACCATGTCCAAAGGACTGAGAGAAAAACGATCTTGAAATAGATGTATACCTGTTACAAGTTAAGTCAGCTAACAAACAATATTTACATTGAATAAAATTCTGAAATATAAAGAAAGCATGGAATCAAAAGACAGAAGCTGAGCTGATAAAATTTTCTACTCCATATCAAGAAAGTATCAAATGTCGATAATTACTTTGCTGTGGGGCATTCCCTAAGAGCAATGTCGAGAGCTTGAATAGTGTCCTGTGGCAATTCCCTCTGCCTACCAACCAAAAACTGCTGAAGATTGTACATATCTGTTTTTGAAGCATGCTTTATGGTCACCTTGTGCTCCTCCTCCCTAAAATACAAGAACTAGTACTATATAAAACCATTATATGAACATAAAACAAGATATGACAAGAAGAAAAGGTGGAAAATTTTCATTGTACCGTTGGTCGCGTTTCACAGGATTAGCTAGTTTGACAACAAATTCTTTGGTTTTAAATGGTAGTGGACCTGCTGTATAGATGCTCTTTCTTCCATCATAAACAGGCAATCTACCATCCAAGTATTGTTTGTGCAATCTAACAAGTTCATTAATTATTGATCTGTTTCGTTCCCGAGACATTGATTCCGGCTTGATCGTCACCTATACGAACAAAAAGATAGCAGTTCCACATAAGAAGGTGTACATGTAACTACGCTGATTCAAATTCACTTGGATTACAACAAGCCATATATGATGAGTGATGAAACATGGAACCTGACAGGACCACGTGTTGAGGATTAACGATAACCATATGCTTGTAGAAGTAATTCACAGACTTTTGAAGGTGCAAGACAGAATATCACACATTATAATTGGCATGGATGACTATTAAGCAAAGTAACATTAATGTATATATATGTAAATGTAATATATAAGTTACAATTTAAAAACTACATGCATGAAGCATATTAGCCTTGGCAGATATTTAAGTGACAAGTTGGTCAATTATTAAGGATAAACATCAGGTTTGCTATATTTGTAAGGTGCCAGATTTTTGTTAACTCTAGTCAATTTTCCCGGCCTTTCGATTAGTTTTGAGATGAGTATGTGTTTGACTCTAATATGATCCAATGGTTCAAAATGGGAACTATACTTAATATAAGCCATCCAATCTTTTTAACCAACCGATTAGGTTAGTTAGGAATTATTTATACTTCTCTGGTAGTATAAGTAGTAGAATCCTGAGATGGTTAAAATTGTAAATGTGCATCTATGTTTCAAAGGGAACCCATGGGCACCCGAGTAATTTCTGGCAGAAAGTCAACAATACCCACAGGGAAAAATGGATTTATAGCAAAAAGTCTATACCACCCTTAAAATGTGGTCGTATAAACCTGACTCGACCATGTTGCGTGTGGCCGTCACGACCAGGTTGTGTGTGGTCGTGGACGACCAGGTTGTGCATGGTCGTAGACGACCAGTTTGTGCGTGATCGTTACGACCAGTGTGGTCGTAGTTGACCAGTATGTATGTGATCGGCTACAACCAACTTTTGTAATAGTTGGTGGCGTTGTAGCATACGGTGGTCACTGTAGCAGTCATCAGCGCTCTGCTTGGTATGGGCAGCAATTGAGGTTGATAGGCACTGTAGCAGTCATCAGCGCCAGAACGGAGCATGGGCAGAGCGGCGGAGCAGTTGAAGCCGAGTAGTCGTAAGTCAGAGTGTCTGTATAAAAGTCGTAATGTAACTCGAAAGCAGAGTGAGAGACAGTGAAAAAAAGAAAAAGGAATCGTTCCTCTGCGCAAGATCTCTCTCCCACTCGTACTTGGAAGACTCTGTTCTTCCTGTCCTCAGATTTCACCGAAGTCGTAGGAACTGCGGAGCGGTCGTATTGAATTTGGGCATGCAAATCCGGTGTCGGTTTCCCAACACTTGGTATCAGAGCATGGTGTATGCCCAATACTTACGATCGGAGTCGATGGCGACCAGCATGCAGCAGGCGGTGAAGGAGAGCGGCGGTGTGCCCTTCCACTACCGATGCTAATTTCCTCCAACTACACCGCGTGGGCAATCAAGATGGAGGCGCTGATGGATGCCTAGGGGATCTGGGAGGCCATCGCTCCACCAACCAGAGTGGTCATGGAGGTGAAGAAGAACAAATCGACACGGGCCTTCATCTTCCAAGCCATACCCGAAGATATCCTTCTGCAGGTGGCGAAAAAGAAGACAGCCAAGGAGATCTGGGAGTCTCTCAAGACCAGATACCTCGACGCTGACCGGGTGCAAAAGGCACGCCTGCAAACTCTGTAAAATGAGTTTGTGGCGTTGCGCATGTAGGATGGAGATTCCATCGACGACTTTGCCAGAAAGCTGAGCGGGATGGCGTGCAAGTACATCACACTTGGCTCAACCCTAGAGGATCCTGTGCTCGTAAAGAAACTCCTCGACTCAACACCCGACAAATTTCTCCTGATGGTCGCCTCAATTGAGCAGTACTCCGATTTGGAGTTGATGCCGTTCGAGGAGGCCATTGGGTGCCTAAAGGCCTATGAAGAGAGGATCTGACATCGTGCTGGCAACTCTAGTACCGATGGGCAGCTCCTCCTCACTCACACCGAGTGGTTGGCGCGGCAGAAGAGTGGCTGCGAGGAGTTGTCGGCAAGTAACAGGGGTCGAAGCATAGGAAACCCACAAGGTCACGGCCGGGGCAGAGGTCATGGCCGTGGTCGTAGTCGTGGCCACGGCAGAGGTAGTTTCGCCAGTCCTGGTGGGACACAGAAGGAAGGCGCTGGAGGCGGCAAAGACAAGAGTTGCATCCGGTGCTTTAACTGCGACAAAAAGGGGCACTACGCCTCTGAATGTCGTAGCAAGCGCCAAGAGGAGGTGAGCCTGACAAAAGGCAAAGAAGATGAGTCAACCTTGATGCTGGCAGTATGTGTGGAGGAGCCACGCAATCTAGTACTCTTGAACGAGCAACGAGTCTTGCCGGACTTGTGAGAAGATGGCAACGAGCAAGTCGCAACTCGGGAACGGCAAATGGCCGGAATGTGGTATCTGAACAATAGAGCCAGTAAACACATGATTGGACAACGCTCGTTCTTCACCGAACTCGATGAAAGTTTCATCGGGGGAGTGAGTTTCGGAGATGGATTGACCGTGCAGATCAAGGGAAAAGGCTCAGTCTTGTTCGAGTGCAAGAATGGGAAGCAACGAATGCTGACCGAGGTATACTACATACCTAGTCTCTACAAAAACATCATGAGCTTGGGGCAATTGACAGAGGCTGGCACCAAGGTTGTACTTGAAGACAACCTGCTCTGGATGTACAACCGGATAGGAAGGCTCATGATTAAGGTGGACGCTTGGCGAGTAGACTGCACAAGGCGCTATTGCATACCGTTGTACCAGTCAGTCTTGCTGTGAGTTTAGCCAAACCGGAGTGGTTATGGCATACTCGGCTGGGACACCTCAACTTCTAGGCGATGAAGCTGATGGTTGACAAGAAGATGGTATAGGGAGTACCCAAGATAGAGTATCCTACTTAGATCTGTGAAGGTTGTCTGCTAGCCAAGCAAGCCCGACTACTATTTCCGAGTCAGGCGGTGCACCGAGCAGTCCAGCCTTGGCAACTCATACATGCAGACTTGTGTGGTCCAATCACTCCTCAGACACCAGTCGGGAGCAAGTACTTCTTACTACTCGTCGACGACTACAGCCGGATGATGCGGTTGTACACCCTGAGGTCGAAGAGTGAAGCAGTCGAAGCCTTCAAGAAGTTCAAGAAGCTGGTCGGAAACAAGTCTGGGCATAAACTGAAAACTCTCAGAACTGAATGGGGGAGAGTTCCTCTCGAGTTAGTTTGCACAGTTATGTGATGAAGGAATCCGCTGGCACCTCACCGCACCCTATTCACCACAGCAGAACGGGGTGGTGGAGCGGTGGAACCGAACAATGTTGGCGACCACAAGAAGTCTTCTGAAGACCCTGGCAGTGCCCAGCGTGTTGTGGGGAGAAGCAGTCCGCCACGCTATCTACCTCCTAAATAGGATTCCGACCAAGGCACTAGTCGGAGTCACCCCATATGAATCCTGGATTGGGAGGAAGCCAAATCTAGCACATGTGAGGATCTTTGGGTGTACTACATATGCAAAAATACCAGGAATCCACTTGAGGAAACTGGACGACAGAAGCAAGTCGTTAGTTCATCTCGGTGTCGAAGAAGGAAGCAAAGCGTATCGACTATATGATCCTCAAAACAAGAAGATTGTTGTGAGCCGAGATGTAGCATTTGAGGAAGAAAGGAAGTGGAACTGGGAGACTGCAAGCTGCGGCGAGATTGGAGAAACCACAGAGTTCACTGTAGCAGAACCGACAACAGGAACAGACTGGCAGCCAAACCAACAAGCCTCAGCAGGGGCAAACACTTCAGTACTTGAGCTAGAGGACTGGACCACCATCTCGCCTGCAATGTTTGATGGCCAGTCATACTCAGGAGAAGATCAAGGCCCCTCAAGTCCATCCTCTCCAGAAACAGAGGAAGGAACCACCAGATACCGAGCACTCTCTGAAGTATACGTAGAAGCACAGTCGGTCGAACTCAATTCGGAGATGCGACTGCTGATAACTGAGGAGCCACAGAGCTATCAAGAGGTGGCAACCTCATCCGAGTGGCAGGATGCAATGAAGATGGAGATAGAAGCGGTCAAGAAGAACAAGACGTGGTTGCTCACTATTCACTAAGCTACCGACTGGTCACAAAGCAATCCGTCTCAAGTGGGTATTCAAATTGACAAAAGATTCAAATGGGAACCCTGTCAAGCACAAAGCACGTCTCGTTGCAAAAGGATACGTGCAGAGACAAGGAATAGATTATGAAGAAGCGTTTGCACTGGTGCCGAGAATGGATACAGTAAGGCTACTACTAGCATTGGTAGCTCAGAAGAGTTGGGAGGTTCACCACCTTGACGTCAAGTCTGCATTTTTGAATGAGAGGCTCCAAGAAGAAGTTTATGTAAAGCAACCCGAAGAATCAAGAGCGCCTTGTGTACAAACTGTCCAAGGTGCTCTATGACCTGCGACAAGCTCTGAGGGCGTGGAACATCCGGTTGGACAGCACACTGAGGGAGCTCAGTTTTCAGAGATGTCCCCAAGACCAGGCTCTCTACAAAAGAAGCTCCAAGACTGATCTGTTGGTGGTCGGAGTATATGTAGATGATCTGATCATCACTGGTACAAATAAAGACCACATACACTTGTTCAAGCAACAGATGATGAGGGAATATGAGATGAGTGACTTTGGACTTCTCACATACTACCTAGGAATTGAGGTAGAGCAGAAGGTGGGAGAAATTACCCTGAAGCAATCGGCATATGCCAAGAAGATATTGCAGGTGGCCGGATTGTGGGAATGTAATCCGGCAAAAGTTCCTATGGAACCCAAATTGCGGCTGAGCAAGGATGAAAAGGGAGTACCTATAGATGCCACTAACTTTCACCGCATAATCGGAAGTCTGAGGTATCTGACACACACTCGGCCAGACTTGGCGTACTCGGTGGGAATGCTGAGTAGGTTCATGGAAGCACCCAAGGAAACCCATCTTCAGGTGGTCAAGCAAGTCCTGAGATATGTGAAGGGAACCATCAACTCAGGCTTGAAGTACTCAAAAGGAGGTGAAGGGATCGTAGCAGGCTACAGCGACAGTGACCTCGCTGGGGATGTGGAAGACAGGAGAAGCATGAGCGGCCACGCCTTCTACCACGTCGGGAGCCTGATTGCATGGACCTCTCTGAAACAGAGGACAGTCGCACTCTCCTCATGCGAGGCAAAGTTCATGGCGGCGATCGGTGCAGCTTGTCAGGCGATCTAGCTTAGAAGTTTGTGCAATGAGATCACTGGGAAAAGGATTGAGCCTGTAACTCTATTTGTAGACAACAAGTCGGCGGTCGCACTCATGAAGAACCCAGTATTCCATGTCAGAAGTAAGCATATTGGCACACGTTTTCACTTCATTAGAGAATGTGAGGAACAAGGGCAGATAATCATGGAGCACATCAGCACAAAGGAGCAACTCGCAGACATTTTTACGAAGGCACTTCCAAGAGTCAAGTTCGGTGAAATGCGAGAGCTGATCGGAGTCAGGGACTTCACGACTTGAGTTAGGTTTAGGGGGGTGAGTGTGGTCGTGTAAACCTGACTCGACCATGTTGTGTGTGGTCGTCACGACCAGGTTGTGTGTGGTCGTAGACGACCAGGTTGTGCGTGGTCATCACGACTAGGTTGTGCGTGGTCATAGACGACCGGGTTGTGCGTGGTCGGTCACGATCATGTTGTCTGTGGTCAGTCACGACCATGTTGTGTGTGTTTGCTACGACCAGGTGTGGTCGTAGATGACTGGTCTGTGTAGTCGTAGACGACCAGTTTGTGCGTAGTCGTTACGACCAGTGTGATCGTAGTCGACCAACATGTGTGAATCGGCTACGACTAGCTTTTGTAATAGTCGGTGGTCACTGTAGCATACGACGGTCATTGTAGCAGTCATCAGCACTCTACTTGGTATGGGCAGCAGTTGCAGTTGGTAGGCACTGTAGTAGTCGTCAACGTCGAAACGGAGCATGGGCAGAGCGGCGGAGCAGTTGAAGCCGAGTAGTCGTAAGTCAAAGTGTCTGTATAAAAATCGTAATGTAACTCGAAAGCAGAGTGAGAGACATTGAAAGAAAAGAAAACAAAATCTTTCCACTACGCAAGATCTCTATCCCACTCGTACTCGAAACACTCTGTTTTTCCTGTCCTCATATTTCATCGTAGCCGTAGGAACTGCGGAGCAGTCGTATTGAATTTGGGCGTGTAGATCTAGTGTCGGTTTCCCAACATAAAAAACAATGGCCAAATTCACTGGTACCCTACCCTCCCTAGTAGTAGAAGGTGCCTTAAAAATGCTCTATAAATAGACAACCCTGATAAACATTAGGTGACATTTCTGGACAGGCGATTCACTGCACAAACCACTAATGCAAAATATGCATGAACATTATCGCTGGCAGATCTAGGATATTGCTGCACCCCATGGTGTACTCTAATAGGCTTACATCCTAAAACTAACATGTGAAACACTACTATCTCAGGCTAGGCTAAAACTACTTAGGCTATACACTACTAATACCGTCATGCCCCATGCTGAAGCCCACTCTGCTAGAGGCCTGAATCTGACAGTACGTACGAAACACAAGGTAGAGAACACGCTGAGACAGAGAACGCTCACACATACATCGTAATGGTAGATCTCCTTGTCGGCGACTTGCACCAGAAAATGGTTGGCGCGCACCCGGCACCGCTTCCCGACTGTCCCGAACCCCGGCCGCGCGGGGAACACCAACGCCTTGCTCGACGCCGGAGGCAACTTCCCAGGCGCCACGACCACCTGAGGCTCAGCCACTCCTGTCACGGGGGCATGCGCCGAGGACGCGGCCGCCTCCGTCACCACCAGCCTCCTCTCCATCTCGGCACCCAGCACCTCCGCCGGCGTCGGCGCCACCACTTCCCCGCCGCCACGGCCAAGCCCAGTGGTCCCGCTCTCCTCAACCACGCCACCTCCCCCACCAGGTGGTTGCCAGGCGTGGACGCGGCCGCCTCGGCCTCGCGCCGTGTTGTCGATATGGCCACCGCGCTCGCCCCCGACCTCCCCTCCTCGGCCCCGCCCTCGACCACCACCGCCTCCACCTACACTCCCGCGACCTCCTTTCGGGCCGCCGGAGAACTCGCCACAGCGGCCGAGGCTGCCGCGCCGGCCGCCTGCGCCCCGCGAAGACATTGGTAAGAAGATCCGACGACGAGCGCGCCTCAAACCAGGTGGGGCATGGGGCCAGGGGAGATATATATATATATATATATATATATATATATATATATATATATATATATATATATATATATATATATATATATATATATATATATATATATATATATATATATATGGGAACGTATTCAGTGCTAACAGGTATTCGGTGCTAACATGTGAACTCCGTTTGTAGACCATCGATGTACTTCAAACGGCACGGATCTCTGAAGGTGGAAGCACCCAATCCACTTAAACGTTTTGCACTATACTCCCTACCGGTTCACATCTTTTTTTTCGCCCCACCGATCCATTCGCCTCGCGACGCCGCCTCCCTTCTCCCCGCGCCTCTCCGCACGCGAAATCGCGAAAAGATTAGGGTTAGGCGACGGCGGACTCCTCCGCCCGCGCGGCGCCGCCTCCTCAGCCGGCCTCCTCCTTGAGTTTCCTCACGAGAGCGCCGCCGACCCAACCGCCGATGCCCTCCGACCGTGGTTAGGGTTAGAGTCCGCAGCGACGCCGCCCCGACCCGCCACCGCCCCGAGCCCGCCGCCCCGACCCGGCCCTCCCGCGCTTCTTCCCCAGCGCGCCCCGAGCGCGCCCACGCGCCTCCTCCCGCCCCGCCGCCCGACGCGCCACCTCCCCAAGCTCCGCGCCCGACCCGGCCACCGCCCGAGCCGCCACCTCCCGAGCCCGCGCCCGACGCGCCACCTCCCAAGCTCGCCATGGAAGATTTAGCCATGGAAGATTTATATTCCAATTTGTCGATTTAGCCATGGAAGATTTTTGAACAGTAGACAAGGAAATGAGTAGGACTTTCAGATTGGAGAGTTTGGCAAGATTGTGTAATGCAAAGATTGGTCCGATTCATGATCTGTAATAAGCGATACTAATGTATCAAAGATTGAGTTACTCATGCAAGCATTGGCGATAATAAGCTTTGTGATTTTTTTGGTTGCGAAGCTTTTAACATTTTATTATCTATGTATTTGCGGTTTGGCCTTGACCACACTCTTACAACAGTGTTATCAGTGTGATATTGTTTGATTAAACCGATTCATCTTTGGTGATTGATATTGGAATACACCGAGATGCTTCTAAATCGAGCACTAGGAGACGCAAAATGGCTACTCAACAGCATACATCGAGAAACAAAATTGCATAGTCCGAGCAGTGGGCATCATTACAAACATAAGCTTTGAGCCACTCCATCGTTCTTGTAAACAAAGAAGATGATTATTGGCGTAAAACAACCCATTTGTATAATTGTGTATAGTGTGGTCTCAATTATTGGCGAAAACAACCCACCTGTATAATGCCATCCAAAGCATTTCGATGACAAAGAAGGATCATAAGAAACAATCACAAGGACATCCATCCGCAGATCACTTACCTATGTATGATGATGTATCACCAACAAAGGCACACATATACGATACAACAACGAGGACTTCTCAAAGCAAAGATTTGTCAAAACCAAGATTTGTCAAAGCAAGATTGATCACATATGCAAAAACACCGAATTGATCACATACTAGAGCATAAACGGTTGAACTACAAAAGTCGTGCTAAACATCGAACTCGGACCATGCAAAGATTGGTCCGATTCATGACTGTAATTTCTACATCCTTTTCACTAGCAAGCATATAGTCATGCTTCTTGTTTCTAACACACCCGAATCCCCACTGCTGCATACAAAAATTGCTTCACGTAATCCACTTCACAAAAGTTACGCTTTTTCCTCCTCCTCTCGATGTGGCGATAGCGCAATCACCATTCACCCGACCTCTACACCTCTGTGAACGATTTCCACTTCTTACAAGTGGATAACTCAAGACGCCGAACATTGCTAGTTCAGATCGCTTCCTTTGCTTGTTGTATGCATCCATGTCAACTTCTATATTCTTGGTCCTCTTTTTGTATGCATCGCATAAGGTTTTCGATTGAAAATCGCAAGCATTAACACCTAACTCGATTGCATGTAAAAGATTTTCTGCTCAGAGTTATTTTTCGCTTGAATAAAAACACATCAAATCAGTAAAATAATTGTAATCTATGCCAAATGTGATGTTCTCACAAAACAGTCCCACACCGACATTGTAATCTAGATCCTAATCTGAATGGAGCAAGAATTCACCGAGATTAAGCAACACCCAAGTGGTGGTTGTCCAATGTACACCCAAGTGGGCGGCGCGGGGGCGGCGGGGGGGCGGCGCGGGTGGCGCGGCGCTCGGGAGGGTGGCGCTGAGGGGCGGTGCTCGGAGTGGCGGCGCTTCGGGGGGGCGGCGCCGGGTGGCGCAGCCTTCGGGAGGCGGCGCTAGGGTGGCACTCGGGAGGGGCGGCGCTCGAGAGGCGGCGCTCTGGGTGGCGGCGCTGGGTGGCGCAGCGCTGGGAAGGCGGCGCTAGGTGGTGGCTTCGGGAGGCGGCGCGGCCTTCGGGGCGGCGCTCGAAGGGCATCAGCGCTTGGGTCGGAGGGCGGCCGCACTCGGTGAGGAAACTCAAGGAGGAGGCCGGCTTGGAGGGAGGCGGCGCCGCCGCGGACGGAGGGAGTCCGCCGTCGCCTAACCCTAATCTTTTCGCAGCTGCGCCGGAGAGGAGGCGCGGGAGAAGGGAGGCGCGCGCGCGAGGCGAATGGATCAGGCCGGGGCCGGAAAAAAAAAGATGTGAACCGGTAGGGAGTATAGTGCAAAAACGTTTAAGTGGATTGGGTGCTTCCACCTTCAGAGATCCAGGCCGTTTGAAGTACATCTGATGGTCTACAAACGGAGTTCACATGTTAGCACCGAATACCCTGTTAGCACTGGATACGCTCACATGTTCACATGTTCATATATATATATATATATATATATATATATATATATATATATATATATATATATATATATATATATATATATATATATATATATATATATATATATATATATATATATATATATATATATATATATATATATATAGTGGGAATAAAGCTGCATTATTGGGAATAAAGCTGCGTTATTGCTCGTTGCTTTACAAAGAAAGACGGGGCTTAAGATCTACCGATAACGCATTTCAGGTCATGATACTGTTCGCTTTTAAAAACCGGTTTTTTTACTGTAAATGTCTTTTCTACACTACCTATTTTCAAATAAGATATCTTTTAAGATGAAATATACTAGTCAATTATAACAAATATTATAGTGTCTTTATTTATATCGGTCATAATCACGTGTAAGTCTCTCTATAAACTTCTTTATGAGATATTATTATTTATCAGCCAAAACTAAAAGTTATCAGCAAAAGCTAATATAAACATCCCCTCAATCTTTTAGAACTGTTACATGCTCGCGATGATTTATCTTTCTTTGGATGACCATTTACTCAAAGAAATTAATAACATCGTCAAAAGACATTGAAATGATAAATCTTTTGGACCAGATGACTTCAATGGTGATTTCCTAAAGAAATGCTGGAACATAGTCAAGCAAGATTTTTATGCTTTGTGTGAAAATTTTTACTATGGCAATATTTATCTCCATAGCATTAATAACTCTTTCATTATCCTAGTGCCAAAGAAAAAACAACCCCTCAACTGTTAATGATTTTAGGCCAATTTCCCGTCTCAACGGTACTTTGAAGCTGCTCACCAAAATTTTGGCAGACAGGCTTCAAACAGTCATCTTGCAGTTGCTTCATGCAAATCAATATGGCGCCATCAAATTAAGGACAATACAATATTGTCTAGCATGGTCATTTGAATCTTTATTTCAATGTCACAAGTCTAAAAAGGAAATAGTGGTCCTGAAATTGGACTTTAAAAAGGCATTCGACAAGATTGAGCATGATGTTATCTTGTAAATTAAGGAGAAGAAAAGATTTGGTCCTAAATGGTTAAATTGAATAAAGACAATTCTAGACACGAGCACCTTCTTAGTTCTCCTAAACGGGGGCAAGGTGATCCTCTCTCTCCACTATTTGTCCTGGCAACTGACTGACTTCAGTCCATACTCAATTCGGCAATGAACAAAGGAATCGTTCAATCTCCTTTGCCAATTGAAGCCTGCTCGGACTTCCCAGTTATTCAGTATACTGAAGACACTTACAGTCATAGCAGCCTATGGAAGACAATTATTCTGTTTTAAAGGTATATTGTTAAACACTTTTGCTGACTAGACTGGTCTTAAGGTCAATTATAAGAAATCGTTCATGGTGCCCATTAATGTTTCAAATGAAAAAAAATACAGGTTTTAATAAAGACTTCGAATTGTCAGCAAGGAACTTTTCCATTCACATACCTTGCCCTTCTGTTGGGATTGACAAACCAAAGATTGAGGATTTCTTCCCTTTGGTGCAAAGAATAGAAAGACGATGGGCTAGCTGCACTAATTATGTTTCTTATGTAGGGCGCCTCACTTACTTGAATGCATCTCTCTCCCATTTACCCACATTTTATGTGCACTTGAAAATTGCCCAAAGGAGTCATTAAGCAAAGCAAACAGACAAGTATAGAAGACACTTTCTCTGGAGAGGTTTTGACACTGAGAATCATGGGCCAGCGTTAGTTGCTTGGAAGAATGTCTGTGAACCTGAAAGATAAGGGGGTCTAGTGCTGCTGAATCTTGAAGTCAGGAATAATGCTGTCCTTTTGAAGAATCTTCATAAATTATTACATCATATAGATCTACCTTGGGTTAAGTTAGTATGGGAGTGTTACTACAACAATGACCACCCTCCAAAAAAAATATGCAGATGTTTCATTTTGGTGGAGAGACAATTTAAAACTGCTTGATATTTACAAGGGTATTGCTTCTTGCCAGCCAGCAAAATGGAAACACGGCATTCTTCTGGAAGGATCTTTGGAATGGAAATCTCTTATAGTTACAAGCACCTCATTTATACCCTTATGTCAGGAGGGATAATCTAACTATTGCACAGATGAAGGCAGTTGATGAGGTCCATAACCTTTTCCGTCTACCACTGTTGGTACAAGCTCATGCACAGTTCTTGAAAATGCAAGACTTAGTTGAGGAATTGGATTTGACAATAGATCGGGATACTTGAACTTATATTTGGGACAATGGAAAATATTCTTCAGTCAAAACCTAAAAAATAACAATGTGGCATGTTCAAGTTCCACAACAATTTAAATGGCTTTGGAAAAGTACCTGCCAATCAAGACAAAGCGTTCTTCTGGCTCTTGCTAAGAGATAGACTAAATACAAAGAACCTCCTACATAGAAAGAATTTTCACATGGGAGATTACACTTGTGTGCTTTGCAACACTGGAACGGAAGAAATGTTGCATCATCTTTTCTTTGGATGCCATTTTGCTCAAGAATGTTGGAATTTTGTCTGCCCAAAAATATGAAATTTAAATCTTTTACCACTTCATCATACCGTGGCACACAGTGTCATTCTGGCTTGAGTGCTAGCTGTCAACGTATGTGGCCTACGTGAGGGGCTACACAGGGAGACATGTCAGTCTACAATGGGTTCGTGCCACGTACGACTCTAAGTACGTGAGGATACGTGTATGGATTTTACGTCCGTTGCTCCTGCTAGACCTTGTCCTTGCTGACTGCTCAGGCTAGTTCCTATGGTGCCTGTGTCTCCCTCTAGCCGTCGCTCTTCTGTCCCTTCTTTGTTTGCCTGTGAAAAAAAGATGGGTACATAACTGTTACTTTAGTAGGGAAATAAAGTAGACACAAATCATATGCAACGAATTGTACAAAATGAGGTAATAAATAAATTTACTTATAGATGAACATGGTCGACTAGTTGTCTACACCATGCTGGTGGTCCCTGCTAGTGAATCCCGAACTGTCTCATGATTCGTTAGGGGTGTACGACTCATATGGGAGAAGACGAGGCAGCATGTCGTGAGTCGTTAGTCCCTATCCTGCTCACACTGCTTTGACAATCTGAAAGGCACTGTCTTGAAGATGAACTCTGTGGTCTACACCGTCCACACGACAGTACACTCATCCAAGATCTCGAACGCATTATGGAAATCTAGGTACACTTGCCTTGCCTCTCTGAGCCATCCAAGCTCGCTAGCAACCCAACGAGTACCCATGGTGAGTCCGTCCATTGGATCGCCACCATTAGTGTCACCGTAGAACCGTGCCTCTAATAGGTACAGGTGCACCTACACTCAAAAGTGTGCCAACTAATAAGGAAGTGCTCCCATTACCACAGCTACAATAGGATGTAGTAGACGAGGAGGTTTGACTCGCTAGTGCCATGCTACGAGCCATCGCACAAACCCTTATAGGTCGCACACAGAACATCCGAGTCCCAACTATACAGTGGGACCTCATCAGGCTTGGCATCAACTAGAGACTCAACGATGTGGATGCAGCTGGGGTGCACCTAGTCCCCCAAAGTCATAGGAAACATGAACTACCTAAAAATAAAGAGCAAGTAAGCAACAAGGTAGGACCTCACAACTTATGTAGGTGCATCTATTGGGCATTGCCTGTAGTATCACAGCCACAAATTTGGCGCTCTATAGATCGTATCTAGAATAGGATGATCAAACCGGTGCAGCATATGTGTCTTCCAGTCGAGTGATCTGAGGGTGGAACCACGGAACGACCCCGTAGTGGCAAACTGACGAGGTACTCAACATCCTACAGGATGATGGTCATCTCCCCCATGGAAAATGAAACATGTAGGTCCTCGACCTCCACCGGTCAATGAGTGCTAACAAAAGTGAAGAGTCTAGCGTGAACAATCACCCAAAGTGCAATCCTTGCTATGGACAACAACCTGGCCTGCCGCAGAATTGGAACATACTGATCGTCGAGAGGGCAGTCTGCCCGAGCTCCCCAGAGAACAAAGGGGGGGTCTATCACCGCTCGACCATGCTTGATAATGATGCTACCCATCCTAAGATAGGTCCAGCAACGTGCCATGCTCATGACCACCACCAGCAGTCATTCCCTGTAGTACAGAAAATAATATGTCAGTGTCCAATGGTGCTAAATACAACTGACCATAATCGAGAATAATCACGATGCATATTTACATATATATTTTCTAAATTGTGTATGCACCAGGAACACAAAAAACAGCATGTATTTCTTTAGTTATTTATAAAAAATGGTCAATATGCTTAAGTGCATATATACAAAATACACATGTATATGCATAGATATATACACGCAGACACTACAACTAACAGTGCATACCAAACCATCATTTTCTACAACTTTCTATGATCACACGAGAGCAACAAATATATATGTGTTGACTTACATAAAAATATTTTAGCTATTTCTTCAACTCATATTTTTTAGCTATTTACAATAAATAATCATTCTCGTCACTAATACATCCTAAACATGGGTAATTACAGAAACACATCCATCTAATAAGCATGGCTAACTAACGCATTGCACACTACAAAATCACCATTATGCTAATAAAATGCTAATGACAATTTAAGCATGTTACTCGTATGCGAATAAACCATGTGTTTTCCTGAAGGTCTTCACCCGCTACACAATGCTTCTAACTTGGAAAGATCATAAATCATAGCTAAACCACCTTGAAAATATATTACAAACTCGTCATTCAATCTTCCTTTACTTCTCCCTCGCTACTATCACGCTCGGCAGGAAAGAAATCAAGTGTGGTTCAGATGAGAGGCCAGACCGAGGCCTCTCGTTTATGTGCACGGGAAGGCATTCGCGGTGACATTCCCACGCGAGCGCATGCATGCATGAACGACAGTGGAATCCTCAAGCGAATAAAATAGGAATCATATGTCATGTTGTGTTGTCGTGTAGTTGCGGTTGGCCACGCGAAAAGGAATCTTGTCGACGCAATCAGCCAACTAAGCCCCTTAGGCCCCCTCCCATGCATGCCTTCCCGAGGCCACCTATCGAGCCTACATTGCTCGTTAGCGCCCTACCGAGCAAGAGCGGCTCGGGATGCTGCTGCTGAGCAGTTGCAGCTCGGTAGCATCGCCAGGCCCACCTGCTACCGCACCACACCAAAAGCTACCAAGCCAACTCGCCTTGCCTTATGCTCCCACTCCTGCCAAGCTCCCCAAGCATGGAATGTGATAGGTGTCGCATGCCGCGCCTTTCGAGCTCGAGGATGGGGCCATTTTTGCAAAATGGATGTTCAAAGGCTAAATTTTAAAAAGTGACAATAGTGCCAAATACATAAACAGTTCGACATGAGGTTAAAGGGTACGACTATTGCCCATCTGCGTGCGTCCATATAAAACTCGTATGCACGCATGCATGTCAAGCCAAACCAGACAGCTTGCTGAGCCAAGGCACCACGGTAGGAGGTGGGGCCCATCGGCTATCGCACACCTGGCTACCCTGTCACGCTTGATGCTCCTCCCGCGTTGCTGCCCTCCTACGGAGCTACGGTAGCACGGTAAGAGACACATGCTGCTTGTCGTGGCTACCGAGCTCGGCGAGAGAACTATATTTAAAAAATAGACGTCCAAGGGCTAAAATTGAAAAATGGCTACATTGTTATATATGCAACGACTTCACGTTTGAATGCCTAGGGTGGCAAGTTATTAGATTCATTTAGAGCGTATCGCATATCTTTTTCAAATTTGACCCTTAGATGCATGTTTTTATAAATCCCCCTCTGTCACCATGGCAGACGACACATATCGTCTGCCATGCTAGCTCAGCTCAGCAGGAGGGTATCACATATATAGGGCCTGTTTGGGAGAGCTCCACCACTGAAAACGTGGATCTGGAGCAGCAGCTCCACCGTGGATCTGGGATCCCACCATGGAGTGTTTGGCTTGTACAGCAGCTCCAGATCCACGAAATTGAGGTTTTGATGGGAATGACCACTTTTGGTGGGATGGGGTGTGTAACCAGTGGTATTGGTGGGTAATTACCATCCAACTCCACGGTGGAGCACCCCTTGAGGAGTTCCATGAGATCCATGGATCTGACCCTCAGATCCAGAATTTTGGTGGATCCAGATTTCGCAGAGCTGGAGCGTTTGGGTAAAATTTCATAGAGTGGAGCTGTTTTTCGTGGATCTAGAGCTGGTGGAGCTCTCCCAAACAGACCCATAGTATTGTAGCATTTTTTCTCTTCAAATTTGACACCTAGGCACATGTTTTTGCAAATTTGACCCTTTCTGTCACCATGCCAACAGCGACAAGCGACACGCTTGCCCAGCTCGGCAGATGAACACATCCTTACAGGCTACTCCAGCTCAGAATCGGACAAACCATCAACCATCCTGCCAAGTAGCATAAGGTCAGCAGAGGCACTAAGCCTGCCGAGCCCGACTAGATCGGTAGTGCCAATCGAACCTTATCTTAGTGCCTGCATATATTATTTTCCTTGGTGGCTAAATTGCATCATCTAAATTGCATGATAATGACTTATAAAAAAAATGCATGATGATAGCATTGCTAAACACGTTGGACCGTTAACAGTTGCTTCGATTGGCACCTATGATCTAATCGTGCTCAGCAGGCCTGGCGTCCCTGCCGAGCTTGCTTTACTAGGCAGGATGATGGACCCACCACCTGCCGCGATCATTTGTCTGATTCTGAGTCGGAGCGGCTTGTCGAGGAGGTGTCCTTCTTATCTGCTACCGTGGTGATAGAGGATGACAAATTTGAAGAAAGTCTCGCCGCCCGGCATGTGAGTATGTGACGTCTATTCCTACCTCGCTAGCCACTCACAGATCATAAAATTGACCTGACTAACACCGAGATCTCCGCGCGGGTGCTTGGTTCGGCTGAAATAACATGTCTTGCTTTGTACCATCTTATTGCTATTTTTTTAGTGTAGCTAATTTTTTAGTGTAATTAAATTTAAAAAGATAAAAATAAAAAAGTTAGCATATTACAAATAATACAAACGAATACAAAAAAGTAAAAAAGACTAAAAAATTAAAAAAAATCATTAAAAAATAAAATTAAGGAACAACAAATTAAAAGTTAGAAGTTGAAGTCAAAATAAGCAAAGCTTATTATTTTGGTTTTGATTTGCATCCTGCTCAGCGAACCGTGTACGCTGCTTGATTCCTAGACTCTACCACTTCACTCCACTTACTTTCTCGTCAGATACTATCAGATCACATACTTTTTTGCTTTTCTGCCCCCCTTTAGGTTTTTTTGCACATCTGGCCTCTCTGGCCTTTTTTTCTTTTGCTAATTTGGCCCCTTCTAAACGTAGATTATATGGTGTTTGGCACGTGGCGTCTTCTGTAGGCCCAGAGCGTGGAAGCCTGGAGTCAAGCACAACTCCTCGGCGAGCGTGGGAGGGCGCAGGACGCGCGGGGCCACCGACTTAATGCGGTATTGTATCACATGAAGTTGGTGGGCCCGTGTCTCGTGCCCGTCCATACCTTCCCACACTCACTGGGCTTCCGCACTGCGAGGCCGCAGCAGATGTCACATGTTAAACACCATTTAATCCACGCTTGTGAGGGGCCAAATCCAAAAAAAAGGCCATGGGGTTAGATGTGAAAAAAAACCCACCAGGGGACTAGAAAAGCAAAACAAAATTCTAGATCACAAGAGTAAAAGGGCATTCGTATTAACTTTTACTAGTAACTTATAGCTATAGTTTATGATTTTTGGCAGCAAATAAATAGTAATGATCAAAAGAAGTGTTTTGTAGAAGAAGAGGGCGAGCGGTGCAAAAAGTAAGGAAGAGATGAGTGAACGTGATGAGAGCGAGAGGAGTAGGATGGGCGATGTACCCTTGACCCCCTGTATTATCCTCGAAACAAGACGAGACAATAACGAGAGGAGTAAGAAGTCACTTCAGAAAACTGGACATTCATATTGGTTTTTGGCTTTTCCAAGTAGAAATCAATACGAACAAGGCCTTAGTACAGACTCAAGATAGCGAGAACCATAGAAATAATTACTCTCTCTGTTCCAGAAATACTTGTCACTGCTGATTTAGATCGGTCAAACTTCATAATCTTCAATCAATAATTATTTCCTAAATATTTAGAATAATTTTATTAAAATAATATTGTTAGATTTGTTATAAGAAATAATTTAATAATACTAGTAAGTGTGCACATGGAATCCACGTCAAAAGCATTGATTATATGTCCAGAAATGAAATATAAATTTTGCTCCATACTTCATGATTGAATTTATTATCAGTCATATAGTCAGACATATCTTATGACAGACAGCCAAGAAATTCTGTTATATTTTTGAACGAATAGGATAGGTATGTAGACCGAATTTGAGAAACCGGATCCTTGACAAAGCATGGTCATTTTTGGCACTCTGTGGCAGCGAAATTCCCCCTTTGCCCTCTCCTGCGAAATTCCCCTTTGCCCCCCGCGCGAACGCCTATCTAGTTGCAGTCAATAGTCGTAAGCTATAATAATTGGTCGGTAGTCATAAGCTACAGTAACTTGTATGTAGTCGTAAGCTATAGTAACTAGTTGGAGAAATGGTCGAAGGACCGTGGTTAACGAGCTATGATTGAATTCCCGTGATCGAAGTGTCGTGATCAACGTCTCAGGGTGGAGGCGCCGTCCTGGAAGTACCGGTACTGCATGGTACGCTTCGGCTTGGGCGTCGGCCTCTTGGCAATCACACATAGGCCCAAGAAAGCGTCTAGAGAGATGAATTTGCTGTCCCGCTTGAGATGGGCCCAACGAAAACGCATCCTGAGGATTCGTGTTACATACAAACCTTGTGTACGAGAAAAAGCCGGGCCCAGAAAATTTTAACCGTCATTAGGGCCGTCTGACAAATCATAGCTAGACCATGCTGATCTAGCCCAATGCTAACAAAAAAAAAAAAGCTGATGCAATCCAATGCAACAACTAGTTTTGAAAATGGAGCTTACATTAAGAATTTAACACCATAATTCTGTTAATTTGTACACCATTAACAGAATTATTATGGCACGAAAGTTGTTTTTTTTATACCACCCGTTCCTACTCAAGAAACTCATGGAAAAAGGCGAACAAAAGAGATGATGTCAAAATATCCGAGTTGGTCATTCCGCGGAGAGGTGATCACCGATCAATTCAAGAGCCATAAACCCAGACATTCTCTGCGAACTTTCAAGTCAACGACATGAACAAACATAACCATTGGCTCAGTTCTTTTTTAGCTTTTAGCTTTTACTTTTAACTTTTCTATAATAACTAGTTTTTAAATAAAATATCTTTTCAAGATAAGATCTACTGGTTAATTATAGTACATACTGTACCGATTTCATTTATATCGGCAAAAGCCGCACGTGAGTTTCTGTTACTCTGTAATCTTTCGCACAAGCAGCCTAAAAACTGTAAGTCACAACCAAAAACTATAAGCCACAACAAAAAAAAAACAGACCCATTAACCAGTTATCAATCAATTCATAGCATTTTCTAGTACTTACGGGACAACTGGGCCTTTCCATACGCAGGTCCTCACAATCAACAATGCCAAGTTTACTTTTGTTTAACTCGTCCAACCATTTGACTGCAACTAGTAAGGGTACACGTAAAATCTATGTTAAAAGCATTGATTATATGTTCAGAAATAAAATATAAAATTTGCTCCATACCTCATGACTAAATTTATCATCAATTATGTAGTCAAGCACATCTTATGATAGACAGCCAAGAAATTTTGTCACGTTCGTGAACGAATATGATAGGTATGCTAGACCGGAAGTCGAGGAACTGGACCCTTAACGAAGCGTAGTCATTTTTGACATCCCGTGGTAGAGAAATTCCCTCTTTGTCCTCCTCCCATTAAATTCCCCTTTTAGCCCCCACGCGGACGCCTATCTAGTTGCAGTTGATAGTCGTAAGTTGCAGTAACCGGTTGGTAGTTACAAGCTACATTAACATGTATGTAGTTGTAAGCTATAGTAACTGGTCGGAGAAGTTGTCGAAGTGCCATGGTCGGAGAAGTGGTCAAAGCACCGTGGTCAACATGCCGTGGTTGAAGTCCCGTGGTCGAGGCAACGTGGTTGAAGCAACGTGGTCAACGCAACGTGGTCAGAAAAGTGGTCGAAGTTCTGTGGTGGGAGAAGCAGTCGAAGCGTCGTGGTCGAAGAAGCGATCGAAGTGCTGTGGTCGAAGGACCGTGGTCAACGCGCCGTGGATGACATCCCGTGGTTGAGGCGCCGTCATGGAAGTCCTGTGGTCGAGGTGACGTGGTCGACGTGATGCGGTCAGAGGACCGTGGTCGAAAAACCATGGACAAAGTCCCACGATGGAAGCATCATGGTCAGAGTCCCAGGGTCGACACAACATGGTCGAAGTCCTAGGGTCGACGCGCCATGGTCGGAGGACCATGGTCAGAGAAGTAGTCGATGTGTCGTGGTCCCAGTCCAGTGGTCGATGCGCAATGGTCGAAGTGCCATGGTCAGAGAAGCGGTCGATGTGTCATGGTCGACGCTCCATGGTCGAAGTGCTGTGGTCAGAGAAGCGGTCGAAGTGCCGTGATCGAAGCACCGTGGTCTAGGCACCATGGACCAAGTCCCATGGTCAACGCGTCGAGGTCGAAGTCCTGTGGTCGAGAAGCGATCGAAGCGCCGTGGTCGGAGAAGTGGTCGAAGGCCCGTGGTCAAAGAAGCGGTCAAAGTAACGTGGTTTGCGGTTGAAGCACCGTAGTCGAGGCGTCGTGGACCAAGTCCTATGGTCGAGGAGCCGTGGTCAAAGTCCCATGGTCGACGTGCCGAGGTCAAAGTTATGTGGTCAAGAAGTGATCGAAGTGCCGTGATCAGAGAAACGGTCGAAGTGCTGTGGTTCGTGGTTGAAGCACCCTGGTCGAGGCGTCGTGGACCAAGTCCTATGGTCAAGGAGCCGTGATCAAAGCGCCATGGTCCAGACGCCATGGACCAAGTCCCGTGGTCGACTCACTGAGGTTGAAGCCCTGTGGTTGATCGAGTACCACTCTCTCTCGTCTTCTTGTTTTTGATTTTTCATGCTCTTCCCCAGCTACTTGTCCTAGGTCATGTCTGTAGCAAAAACCAGTGCATCACTATGTAGTATTTCGATTGAACTATTGACTTTCCCATTGGAATTGGAGAAAGTAGACACCACAGCACATCAAGAAAATGTGTTACACTGAGTAGGAGGATATTTATACATAGGTGAAAGTTTTTTTTTGAACATCAAGAATTGGAGAAAGTAAAGCCCACAATACATCAAAGAAAATTGCAATATAATGTAAGATATATTGTTTGGAAATAAAATGAGCTCAGATTAAGAGCTTAAGGTGGTGATCGGTTCGGCTGAAAAGCTCGTGGCTTATGGCTGAAAACACTGTAGCTGGCTGAAAAAAGCACTGTAGCTGACAGAGACTTATTTAGCATAATTAAATTTAAAAAAAATTAAAAATAAAAAATATGTTAGCCTATTACGTATAATACAAACAAATACGGGAAAAAAAAGAACCGGCAAAAAAGCTCAACAAAAAGCCAAAAGTTCAGAAAAAGATGAAACTTATGAATAGTGAAAAATAAGCCAAAAACCAGAAGCCGAAGCCGAGTTGATCAAAGCTGTGTTAATTATACTCCATTAACGACAGTTATTGTGGCACAAGGTTGGTTTTATCGTGGGGCAGAAATAAAATAAAAAAGTTGGTCGTTCTGCAGCCAGGTGACCCTTTATCGATAGACATTCTCTGCGACGGCACAGCACTTCATCGATCAAAATCTACCCGTGCTACAACTATGAACTTTCAATTTAACGCCATGAACAGACACAGATGTTAGACCAATGATCAATTCCTGGCATCTCCTAATGCTCACCTACCAGCTGGGCCCTTCCGCTTGCAGGTTCTCACCATTAACAATGAAAAATTTACCAATCATTTGACTTCAACGCCTTGGATCTTGATCAGTTCAATTGCTCGCGTTCTATGTTTGAGCTTGAGGGATTCAACTCTGTTAGTGTCCCTTCAAAAAAGGAAAAAAAAAACTCTCTTTGTGCGTGCGTGTTAGTTGGACAGTACGTCATCTGAAGAATTGACCATGAAGCACATTCCAAGCAGTATATGTATCTTTTGTAGCTACGAAAGATAGCTCCTAATTGTTAGTTTATGCTGCTAAAAAGGCTATAAGTTGGTGAATATATCCCAGTAGGTCAAGGTGACTGACAAGACGGTGTGTGCAGAGGTTTGACTTGCAGCTCCCGTTGCTGTCTAACGGGGTGTGTTACTGTTATGGAGTATGAACTGGAGGAGTATTGTCTATTGAACTCTCTGGAATTTTTCCGAATGGCCATCATTTGCAAACTGCTGACTTTGCAACACACTAATTTTGCACACTGCTGACTTCGCAACACACTAATCATTAAGTATGATAACTTATATCTTAGTTTTTTTAGATTTAGAAATATATACTATGAAGGTTTCTAGATGATTCTTTTTTTTTTCTGCAGTAAGATTCTTATTTCACTTTAGAGAAGAGCTATATAAAACCACGAGAAGTGGTCATAGAGAGAATCCAAGTAGCAAGCCAAAGAAATAATTCATCCAAAGGTAAAGGTGCATGAGAGTACTAGAGGTTAAGTTATTTTTTAATACTAGATTTTTATATAGGACAAAGATTCGATGGTCCTAAAAGATTTAAGAGGGTTATGAGATACCAACGATCTTTTGTACTCCTTTGAGGTTGTTCTTAAAAAATTTATAATCAGTTTCGCCAAATTTTCTATTTCTCATTGTGGTTGCTTTAACATCGTTATTTTGATTCTCTCTTCTTCGTTCTTGATAGTGTGTACGTTCGTGTTATATCTCATAAATCCTGATCTGATCTACGGACTACACATAAGGAATGTCAGAGTATAACACTAATGCAAAATTGTAAAAGTTTCAAAACCAAAACTGAAATTAGGCCACGGAAATATCTCTCTCTATCTATCTTGAAAGGGCAGTGCATTGGAATATCCATGCTCATCAATATGTTCACTTTGGTTTTGACTTGGGATTGGAAGCATGTCATTTTCTAGCATCTGCAACACATCGCGGCATCATTGGAACGTGTTTCAACAGCTTGAATGAAATGTTGCGTTAGTTACAGAGAAATATGTCGCAATATATAGTTGATCACTACAACATTGCAAAATTGTCGTGGATTTACCCTACCCTCGCAACACTGAAAGTTACCGAAAGAGTTGGGACACGTACAGTCATTGTCCAATTAACAGTGGCCAGTAAATTTCTCATCGACGGAAAAGAACGAGAAAAATCTTAGTAAATAAGCCAAAACTTCCCCGGCTCTCTCGTCTGTACGTGAGAAATTTCTAACCCATGCATGGAGAATTGCAGATGGATGATGCCCATTGATCAGTTCAAAATTAAGCCTGCGAAGACTAGCTAGAACGAAATCCAGTGTGACGGAGGTTAATTAGGTGAAGATCGAACTAAGACCGTTCGAGTCAACAACAATTAATGTAGTATACACATGTAGAGATAAGGTAAAAAAAAAGTATCTGACTAGCGATTTGTAAACACTTTTGCTCCCCTGTTCCAATAGCACTGTACGCTAAACCAAGTCACCATCACTGTGACGCAACACATGAGATGAGACTGCTCAGAAGAAAACAAGAGCTAACGCATAGACCTGGACCCTGAACCTCCTCACCAACCTAGCTGTCCAACTGCATGCATGCATGCAACTTTCTGCAGCGTCTCGATCGCACTTTGTCTACGCAGTGCGCTGTGCACACAACAAACAATAGCAGGGCGAGTCCATGTTCATTTTCTCCCCTCTTCTTCAATCAGTGGTATCACTAGACTTCCACACACACATTTGCAGACATGCGTACTGACCAGAGACACGGATCAGAACGATATCGCATACGATGGGCATGTTGCGTCAATGGCTCCAGTTTTTTTGACCTCACCTAGCCTGGAAGAACGTGCACCCAACCGAAGGATCGATGCGACAGTTGAGAGTTGAGACTCGGCCTGGAATTACGGATGTACCTACCAACTCCATGGGCACTCTTGTCTTGGCCACACAGCGGCCTCGCCCTGCTGACCTACCTACCGATTGCTCGGTTACTCTTGGCCACACAGCACAGAATTTTGGACCTACTGACCTACCTACCTACCAATTGCTCGGTTACTCTTGCCCACACAACACAGAGCAATGTGACTTGGTTGGTTTGTTCCCACGGTGAATCCAGCGAAGGGCTTTATTAGGCTTTAGTTTATCCTCCGCTCGACAAAGCTCTCTACCCTTCCTTCTCGCCCGTCGACCGCTCAGCTAGCCGTCAGCCTCAGCAAGCAACCCCTGTGGAGAAAGAACCGAGAAAGAAGAACATATTACTACATATGGACTTATCTCGTTCGTTCGGCTCACAAAGCAATAATTAGTCCATAAGACCCACAACCAATAGTAACAAGTAGCAATCCACTGTCCACATTTATAGTTTGACATCATACATTACATGACAAATCTAGAGGGGTAAACCAAATTTCTGGGGCCCGAGGGCTGAGGGAGGCTAAGGTTCGAAGCCATCGGCTGTCGACGGCGTGGCCAAGCGGGGAAGGCAGGGTGGGCGGAAGACAGCCAGTGGCAGCGATTGGGGTGCTACGCAAGTCTCGACAGCCGGTGGAGGGAGCGCGGGCGTAGTCTACCAGGGGCGTCGCTGGCGGGACACAGGAGCAGATCTGCCTCCTAGGCCCCAGGGCGGTGCCGACAGAACGTGGAACGAGAGGCCTATCAGGGCAGATCTACTGGTGGAGGTGACGGGGGTGCGACCAAGCACGCGACCAGGGGCCCAGGCACCCATCCGCACTCGAGGGGAGGGGACTGGGGAGAACCGAAGAATGGGAGTCGGGAGAAGAAGTGGAGTGGCCGCTGGCTGAGTTGGGGAGATTTGCCGGTGCTGAGGAGGAGTGTGGAGGTGAAAGTGAGGGAGGAGGCATGAGGAGTGAGGAGCCGTGTGGCCGACTGGTATCTGGCCAAGAGGCCGAGAGGGGGAAAAGTGCGTGGAGGCCTAGTGGGGGGCATCTGCGTCAATTGCCAACTGACTGACGAGTGACACAGGTCAACAGGTCAAGCCAAGGTATATAATTTGTAATTCAAGTAGCATTATCTCTTTATTGTTTAGTGTTCAGTGAATTATTATTTAATGTTTAGTATTATTTGTTAATTGTTAGATATTATGTAGTGTTTGTTAGTCTGTTAGTGATGAATCCTATAATTTGTTTGTAGATTTGTAAATTGCAATGGAGAAACTAACTTTGTTTAACTATTTCACAATTAATTCAAGTAGTACTCCTCCAACCGATGAGAACGCAACTCAACCAAAGAAACTTCTTGATTTAATCTTGCGTGCTAGTGGTATTATATGTTTTTCTTAAATGTTCATGATCATTTACAAATAGTTATCGTATCACTAATTTTGTTATTTTTGATATACAGATAGCTGATCTCTACTCATCGGAACCATATTTTATATATTTGAGATGTGCTTTCTAGTACTGAGGTACTTCCATTATATTTCTCTCTTTTCAATTATGTTTCTCTTCTATTCATGAATAAATTTGAATTAAACAAAAGTAAAATATTGTGTTCGTAACAATCTAACTTAGCGTCTTAGCCCATCTTCTATTTTGTTTTTGGCTTCGCCACTTTTTGTGCCAAAATTTGGTTGAATTTGAATTTGGTCACCAAATTAATTAGTGGCCCCATAATTTGGCTACAAGTGTCAAGGAAACGAACTAAGGAGGCCCAAGCTTGGTGAATGGAGTCTTGCCAAAATATTGGCAACAAAGCAAATATACAAGTCGAATCCGGTCGATGCTACCAAATTTTTTAGGCTTCAATCCATGCAGTGAACTATCTTTATATCATGTTCATCCATTCATTTTACTCCAATGCACTTGTGCTGCATCCTAACCATACTTCTTTATCGCAATAAAATTTCTCTGTGCAGATCAGTTCTAGGCGCCGCTCGGTTGGACTGAAAAGCTGTGGCTTATGGCTGAAATTGCATTGTAGCGGCTGAAATTTCACTGTAACTGAAGATGATTTATTTGGCGTAATTAAATTTAAAAAGTTTTAAAAATAGAAAAAATATGCTAGTTCATCACGAACAACGTAAACGAATACGAAAAAAAAGCAAAAAAAAAACTAAAAAAAACTAAAAATAAAAAAACAAAATTTATAAATAATAAAAATAAACCAAAAAAAAAAATAAAGCCGAAACGAGGGGGGCTATCTTAGCTAGCTAACTTGGATGATACGTATCATGCATCAATCTGAAGTGCTTACTGGCTCACTGCTCAGCACGTCACAGTGTACATGCATTATGAGCATGATTAGGGCGTGTGCCTAAATACTCAAACCTATCCTGCATGATGCATGCACAGGAACCTCTCTACTAGCTAGCTAGTACGTACATGATAATGCACAAACGTATTTTTCTTAGAACACTACATGCGACAAATTAAATGAGCCCTCAACGTTTGCCATGGCAGCTTGCTGACTGCTGCTGCTCCGGTTGTTCTCTACTGACTTGTGATGGATAATGGGGGTGTTTGGTTGCCAGCCACACTTTGCCACAGGTTGCCACACCTAAGGTTAGGCAAGTTTGACCAACTTGGCAGCTGTTTGGTTGCATCCATAGTTGTGGCAAGATTCTCTTCCAGCAAACTAGGTCCCACACGTCAGTGACTCAAAAAAGTGTGGCAAGATTCCCTTAGGTTTGCTAAGGTGTGGCAAAAAATTTGAGCACCTCAACTTAGGCAAGTGTGGCAATTTTTGTTGGCAAATAGTGGCAAAGTGTGGCTAGCAACCAAACAGCCCCAATGTCCCAAGTCCTCTGCAATAAATTCCACGCTGTCAATTTTGAAACTCTCAGCAACCTCAAAATTAAATTCGCAGCTTTGATCATTCCTGTCCAGGATCGAGTTCGCCGATGGCTGACATTATTATCGTTTTGTTGACTTTTCCCTGTTTCGACGAATTGGATTCGTAGGTAAGGGTTCAAACAAAGACTGGTTTTTTCTGACTCTGGATAATATTCGTTTTGACAATATGGATTAATTTAGTGATGGAATTTGCAGAGGCTGTCGTCACACAGGTGACAGGACAGCAATATGTCAACCTGCACGGTTAGGTGAACGTGGAAAAACCAATCGCCAGTGCCAATCCTTCTCTTTCTCCCGCTTGGCGTTCTATTATAAAATTTTCTAGTTCTATACACTTTGATCAAATCAAGGACTTGCAACCCTATCAAGAGATATCAACGTTTGACAAGAAATAGCTCATTGCATATGCAATATATATATATATATATATATATATATATATATATATATATATATATATATATATATATATATATATATATATATATATATATATATATATATATATATATATATATATATATGTGTGTGTGTGTGTGTGTGTGTGTGTGTGTGTGTGTGTGTATGTATATGTGTGTGTGTGTATGTATATGTGTGTGTGTATATATATATATAGTATAAATAACAGAGGTACTATGGTGCCAAGACTCTATGATTGAGATTTTCTATCCATGATTAAGATTGTCTACATATCATTGCACTTGCACGCATCTAAAAGCAATCCAAAGATAGGAAAGCTTGGTGCCCAAACACTATGGTGCCCTTGTTATTTATACTATATATATATATCCACACACATTGTTGTATAGTGGTTCAAAACTGTATATGACTTCAATTTATCACAAGAAATTATCAATTTAATTTCTGAATGGATAGAGCATTGTCTGTAATCTTTTTTAGATGAACTGCATGTAATTAGTGATTGGTGGCATACTTAATTGGATCGAAATATTAGGAAAAACAAGATATAAAATGTGCCACCATTATAGGCATACGAATGCGTATAGATTCAATGAGATTTGGCGTCAAACTGTACGCTCTAACCTACTACAGAAGCGTGGGAATGAGTCCTGTCAAAAGCTCTTGTCCAGTAACTGTTTGATATAGTTACGGCTTATGATTTTTGGCTGAAAATTTTGAATTTAGTTATTTGTGATAGAGATTACGGAGAGATACTCGTTTGCGATTTTGGTTCATATAGATGTTGGGTTTTAACGTATACTATAATTAACTTGTAGACTCCGTCTTGAGATAATACTCCGTTTAAAAGTTAGGTACTGTAGCAAAAACTAAAAGCCACTTTTAAAAACATTAAAGAACAGGCCCATGTCCGTTATCATCTTTACCTGAACTTATTCAACAGGTAATGTTCTCTATGATCCTTTAAATTAGTAATTCAATTCTAGGATCCTAAAATTCAGCGCGCTATCCTGCAAAGTATACAAAATTTCGGTGAAGTGGAGGGGTGTTTTCAAAAAAAAAGTGTTCTAAAAAAACTAGCTGGGACCTTTCCGCGAGGACCAAGGATCTTTACGTAATTTCGGAAAAATACAGGGACTTTTTCGCAAAAAAGGTCTCCCGACCGTACCGAGATTCCCCCGCCACTGCGGCCAGGGGCCGCCCTCTCCTCGCGCGAAAGCTTCCGGTCATAATAGGGGATGATTATGCAAGTAACAAACAAGGTAAGTGAGAATAACGATGAATTGCATGTGTACTCGACAAATCAAGTTGATAAGTATTTTGCATACCTTGACCAACATGAGGGTCGATCAGCATGTGTAGCTAGACTGCTAGAGGACGTTTTGTTTTTACTTTTAAGGGAAGATCAATAGATAATCTCATGCTAGCTCCTTGAATCAGAAGGCCAATATTAAACAGTACTCTACCAGCTTCATTTTCAATTCTATTTCCTTTTTTTTAAAAGCCAATCTCCTTTGGTTTAATCGGTAGATTGGACGGTCAGTCAGGCATAAACATACAAGATCAAAGTACCAATAATTCAGATCAGAACCAGGCATTCAGTTTTCTCAGTCGGTATGCAGAGTACACTAATTAACAACCAACGAATCAAGAATGCCCCAGAATATACTGCACCATATGTATCCCATATGTGATTTGCCAACTGGGCCAGAAGTTTAATGTGATGTTGATGCCCTCTTGTTTTATATTAGTACTAAATACACTCCTTAATTACGATGAATGAAGTAAGGTAGCACTGGATAACTGATGTGGAAGTACGTAGGGACAGAAGTGAAAAGGGGTGTGGTAATATTTGAACTGACCAAGTCTCTACCAGGTTAATTACACAGAAGAAATTAAGTTACAACGCTTGCTAGGTCAGTAAACAGAGGAAAAATTAGTGAAAGATGGAGAGTACTAATTTTTGGTTTTGATCTTTTAACTCTTCAGTCGCCATCTAATGATGCGGGGCAAAGGGGTTTCAACTTTCAAGAGTAGACTCTGTTAAATTCTATGCACAGATCAATCATTTCTCAAAGGGAGATTTGGATTCTGGAGTAGTTTGTCAATGGAAGATTTGGAGGTGAGAATGTTTAATTTTTCTACTCGTTAATTAATTATATCATGCATGGAGATGAAAACGTATGCAAGTATACTAAAGCAACTTTTGTAGACTAAAATGGCATGCCTTAATTATACATAAAATTTAGAGTGCTACTAGCCCGCGCTATACAGTTAAAATGCATTTCCAATAGTATAGTAATTTCATAGAGCTTCATAAGATTTCAAGTGCGTAAAATGTTTTATGAAGGTTTCAGGTTTTTGAATTTGAAGTTTCAAACAGATTTTAGCTCATTTCACAAAAGATTTCAGCACATTTCAAGAAGTTTCAGAAGGTTTCCAAAAAAAAAGTTTCAGTGGGTTCTAAGAAGTTTCGGAAGCTTTCATATGTGTTTTGGCAAGTTTTATAAAAAGCAGATGAAATATAGATGGAAAGAAAGTTTGATGAAGTTTCAAAAAAACCCGAGTGAGTATCTCGTAGTTTCAGTCTACCACCATGATTGTGAATGCTTGCTCGATGTTGCCAGTGGCCATCACACAACGCTTGCCCACCGCGGACGCACCCGCTCACCCATGGCCACCACTCTCGCTTGTTGCGTTCGTGCCCGATGTCACTACACCTGCTAATGGAGGCGCTCACATATGGCCATAAAAGCTCGCTAGCCCACCGCCCACAACAATTAAGCTTGCCCATTGTCGTACTGGCTTGTGCACAGCCATTACAATTGCTTGCCGCTCACAGGCGGTGTTCACCTGCCACCAACACACAAGGGGCAGAATTGACCGATGAAATCAAGGGGAATCAAACCCTAGGGATCTCAGAGTTCATACTATGGCCACTGGAGGCAAGATCCGTATAGCCGACAGTGGATTGTCGGTGGGGAGAGAGAAGGGAACAGGTTGTGGGTAGTTGGTCAACTTTGAAGTGGAAGCGTGAGATACGGATAAGGAAACAGAGGTGGGAGTGCCTGATGGTGTCCGTTGCATTGGATCCAATGGTTTCCATCTATCCCGTTGAGAGGAGATCTAACGCTGTAGTATATTATAGCTTTTCTCTTTTAGAGAAAATAATGATCTACTTCATTCATTGCTCCGTGTCAGTGCCTACCTAAACCTAACAAACTTGCACTTGTGACTTGATACAATTGCACATATTAGACCATCTCATACACCATTTTTGGAGTCAACTATCTCATATACCATTGAAGAAAGAAGTTAACATTTAAAATAAAGCCATGAGGGAAAAGATGAGACGGCGGCCAGTGGAGATGGTGGTTGTCATAGAGGAAGAAAAAGCCGAGGACAATCCACTTGGCGTCAGCTAATCGGAGCCGAGGAGGGAGGAGGGTGGTGCTAGGTGGGGTGAGCGGTGGCACGCTGGAGGGAAGGAGCTGTGTGGTCGGTGGGGAAGAGGAGGAGGATGAGCTGGGCGATGGGATTTGGCGGAGGCACAGTGGAGGTGGAGAAGGAGGGAGCTGAGAAGGCACGTGGGTATGCTGGAAACCTAAGTGTGCAGCACAGTAATGAGTTAGGTTTTCACCCCTGTATATATAGAAGAATATTATCTCATGCAGTTTTTAAAAATAACTGTATGTGATAAGTCACAACACAGACGACTAATACAAAAAGGCGTCTGTGATGTCTACTTATCACATATGGCTTTTAAAAAAACCGTCTGTGATGTATCACTGCTGGCTTTTCACAAAAACCATATGTGCTAAGTCCATACATCATAGACGGTTTTTACTACAAACTATCTGTGGTCGATGTATCACACAGACTGTTTGTGTAAAAAAATCGTTTGTGATAAGCAAGTCATCACAGATGATTTTTATCAGATGTTGCAATATAAACGGTCACGCTAGTAAAACTGTTTGAGATAACTATATTGTAGTTTAACACTGACGGATTCTATATAACCATCTGTGATGATGCGTCTAGTATGACCTTCTCTGTAGTAGTGTTGGCTTTTGGGCTCTCTAAAAGTAAAACAAGTGGGACGATTTCTTAAAGTGGATTCTCCAAATGGCTTCTTGAACCTAAAATCATGTATACCGTTCGTTTCGGCGTCTCCGCTATCTACTGCTATCTTGAAAAGTACAGACAAAAATTATCGACCGTAGTCAAAAGAATAGAGAAAACAGTGCACACGCCACACAGGACACGATTAGTGTTGCATGTGGAGTATATATCTGGTCAAGCTACGTACGGCTCGGCCACGTACCATTTCGCCCTTCCCTACCATAGACAGGGCATGGGCATGAATGAATCAATGAAACATCACTCGATCATGCATGCAAGACACGATCGACCGTGCATCACTGCTGTGCATGCATGCTAGGTTGCTTGGGACCTTGGGTTGATCAACGGAGGATAGCTAGGTACGTACGATCTTTGTCATTGGACGTACGCGCGGTTCAGATTGTAGAAATGGGTCCTTTGTAGTAGCAAGGACACCGTTCTGGCACAAGAGGCAGGCCTTCCCAATAGGGTCGATCGAGATAGGGCAAATTAAGAGGTGTTACATGACTTCCTTACACGAAATATTTTGGAGAGAAAAAAATACCGATCCAGTGGCAACTTGTCTATTCCAGTCTTCGATAAGCGATATATGTTAGCAGCCATACATCTGACATGTTTAATGATATTATTTGGCAACCAGTACCATGGTCCCGTATTTTTCCATTTCCGTTTTTAAACCTTACTAGACCTCTCGTATAGCCGCCGTCGTATAAAAGATGTATGCACATGGAGGAGACCGATAAAAAGAATCTTTCACACAAGAATAAAAAAAAAGGTGAGCCATGAGGTCCTAGGTGATAGGTAGTACTCCCTTCTTTTTTAAAAAAAATTTGATTGTTAACAGATTTAAAACTATTTAGATTAACTATAGAAAAATTATATCATTAAAAATACTTTCATAATATTATAATTTTACTAGTATATCTTAGTATAAAATTATACAAATAGTGATCAAAGTCATATCTTAAAAACCACAAAAAGTTAAAAACATCAAGTATAAAAGAACGAGTTAGCGTTAGTAGTCCATTTGTTTAGCCGGCCTGTCATTTTCCTTGTACTTGCACCTGGAGGCCCGTTCATTTTAGCTTCTGGTTTATTTTTCACTATTAATAAATTTCATTTTTTCTGAACTTTCGGTTTTTTAGCTTTTGTGCCGGTTCTTTTTTCGCGTATTCGTTCGCGTTGTCCGTAATGAGCTAACATATTTTTTATTTTTTAAATTTAATTACGCTAAATAAATTACCTTCACAATTTTGAGACAATTTTAATTTCAACCTTTTAGTCTATAGTGCAATTTCAACTATAAAACCATAATACTCCTTTATGTCTAACCTAGCGGGGCCATTAATTACATGCGGGTCAGCCTTGTTAAAATAACAACGATAATACTCCTATATGAAATGTTAATCTGATCGTGGACTTGGGAGACATTAATTCTGACCTACTAGTACTTAATTCTACTCTCTCTCTATCTCTAGCTGGCTGGCTGTACTATCTAGATAGATAGCTAGCTAGTGATAGAAACACACGAGATACGTACAGTTCAGAGATCAAACTAGAAGCTACGCCATGTCGTATAAGTTAGCACCGTCGATGGCGACACTAATTAATCAAATCAATATATGAAACTCCGATTACACCACGACCAGTTCAAGCGTTCAAACGCGATCTCCCTTCAGGATATGGCTGGTCGTGTCAACTTTTAGGTTTCACATATCCATGATCAAAAGACACAAGAGCTAGCTAGCTTTGCTTGCGTAGTCGCATACATATTGGCTATTGCACGCTAGCTAGCTATATATATGTTCTGTTTGTTCCAGCATTTAGCCAACAACAACAAGGATACAAACAACATCTAGCGCTCTCTCTCTCTCTCTCTCTCTCTCTCTCTCTCACGCGCACACACACAAAGACAAAAGCGTTAGCTAGATAGTATACGTGCATGCACGTTGAGCGAGGGGAAGCTAGGCACGCCGCACGCGGATATAACGGCGGCAGCATGAAGGTTAAGATCGAGGGCTCCAAGATCGTGAAGCCGTTGTACGACGTCGGCGGCGTGGCGCCGGGCACCGGGGAGAGCGTGCCGCTTAACGTGTTCGACAAGGTGACCTACGACGTGCACATTGCCGTCATCTACGCGTTCAGGCCGCCGAACCCGCCGAACGCGGCGCTGGAGCTGGGGCTGGCCAAGGCGCTCGCCGTGTACCGGGAGTGGGCGGGGCGGCTTGGCGACGGGCCCGACGGCCGGCCGGCGGTGCTGCTGAACGACCGGGGGGCGCGGTTCGTGGAGGCCACCGTGGACGCGCCGCTGGCGCTGTCGATGCCGTTCAAGCCGTCGCCGGAGCTGCTGCGGTTGCACCCTAGCATCCACGGCCCCGTGGAGGAGCTGGTGCAGGTGCAGCTGACGCGGTTCGCCTGCGGCTCGATGGTGGTGGGGTTCACGGCGCACCACCACATCGCCGACGGGCAGGCCACGAGCAATTTCCTCGTGGCCTGGGGTCTCGCGTCGCGGCGGCTGCCGGTGGGGCCGCTCCCCATCTGTGACCGGGCCACCCGGTTCCCGCCGCGCGATCCGCCGCTCGTGGAGTTCCCGCACCGGGGCGCGGAGTACTACGTGCCCGCCATCAAGAAGAGCGCCAACGACGACGAGGACGAGGAGTTCAGCGCGGTGGCGCACGACAAGATCAAGGTCCATAAGGTGCACTTCACCAAGGACTTCGTGGCGCGGCTCAAGGCGCGGGCGTCGTCGGGCATCCCGCCGTCGCAGCGCTGCTACAGCACCTTCGAGAGCGTGGTGGGGCACCTCTGGCGCGCGGTGACCGCGGCGCGCGGCCTGGGTGCCGGCGAGTCCACAGAGATCCGCATCTCCGTGAATGGGCGGAACCGCATGCGCCCGCCGGTGCCGCGCGACTACTTCGGCAACCTCATCCTCTGGGCGTTCCCACGGTCCGACGCGGGGGAGCTGGTGTCCCGCCCCGTGCAGCATGCCGCGGACCTGATCCACCGCGCCGTGGCGCGCGTGGACGACGCCTACTTCCGGTCGTTCATCGACTTCGCGTCCTCCGGCGCCGTGGAGGCCGAAGGCCTCGCGTCCACCGCCGACGCGTCTCAGATGGTGCTGTGCCCGAACCTGGAGATGGACAGCTGGTTGGGCATCAACTTCTACGACCTCGACTTCGGCGGTGGCTGCCCCTTCTACTTCATGCCGTCGTACCTACCCATGGAGGGCACCCTCTTCCTCGTGCCCTCCTTCCTCGGCGACGGCAGCGTCGAGGCCTACGTGTCCTTGTTCGAGAGCCACCTCGAGGAGTTCAATAAGATATGCTACAGCATCGCCTAGCTAGCAGCGTAATCAATCCATTCATTCACTAGCATCGGCACATGCAAGATCGACAAAATAATCATCCAAGTAAATAAACACTGGCAAGGGGAAACGAACTCTATGCCCTAGGGGCCTCACTTCCCGTGAGCCGTCGGATCTCGTTTGATCATATCGATCCAACGACTCATTTAGGGGGTCTCACGTGATGAGTACAGCAAGAGGTTGCGTTGAGTTTTGGCGTAGATAGATAGGTATATAGGAAACGGATTCTACGGAGAAAGGCCTCATGTGAGGCTCTTTATCCATCTTAGATTATGATGGCTCATGTTAATCCAACGGTGAAGAGGGTGCCTCGTATAAGATCCTCCTCTATTGGATTTTTTTTTTCTTCTAGTACATGCATGTTTTACTAGGTTAAGAAACAAATTCTACGGATGAAGGTCTCATGTGAGGCCTCTTATCCATCGTTAGATCATGATGGCTCATGTTAATCCAAACGTGGATAGGGGTGTCTCTCGTAAGGCCCTTCTCTATTGGATTTTTTTTCCCCAATACATGAATGCTTTACTTGGTTTGTATATCTAGGGTTGTTCCAAATTGAATGGATGTCCAGATAGGAAGGCCAACGTATGCATGTAGAGGAGATGGCCAATAATGGGCAATAAACAAGCAATCTCTCTCTCTCTCTCTCTCATGTCTGTTTGTTATGCACATGACAAGATAATATTAGATAGACACCACACTAATTGCTCATTATGTTAGTCCTGCTATATACTATACTTGTAACTATCCAGTGTACGTAGCTCGTAAAGAGTGATCGATACTAGCTTGCACACACATACATATCATCAGTACGATCGTACGATCGAATATTATTAGTATATGCCATATTTCGATCACAATACTCCAAGTCTGCAACAGTATACGTGTATGCCTGCGTGTACGATCGACCTAGGGCCTCTACGTACGTTGCTGCGCGCCGAGGCAGCCAGGTGCGCGGCGAGCATGCACATGCACGCAGCTCAATTTGACCGTGCGACGCCGACGTTCCGGCCGGCCGGCAGACGCGCGTGATCGTCTCGATCGGTCGCCGTCCGACGGCGACAGCGACCAGCCGACCAGCTCTTGTCGTGGTCGTGCTGCTAGCAGCTTGGTGTCGATCCATACAAGAGATCGGGCTTCCAAATTTAATTTGGTATTAGCTGGTAGCAAACATGTAGTACTACATGCCTGCCCAGCTCTAAACCCGATCGATCAAGCTCATGACGTGGCGTATGCATGTTCTTATTACCAAGGACGTCCATGTGTGTAAGGCAGCTTCGAATTCAGGATTTTTTCTAGAGGGCGGCAGTGTCAAGCCGGTAGACCTTGCATCGCGTCCCTGCTAAGCTAATCTAACACTATTGGCACTAATATACTAGCTAGCTCATACCTAACCCCAATATGAGAACATTTCTTTCCTAGTCGAGAGAACTAATAGATACGAGCATTTCAATATCACATCTAAATTTGAGTGATTCAAATATTCCGCTGACTAAATGTATAATCAAGCCCTGGTGAAGGGTATATGCTGCTATAATATGTAGGTTAATTAATTTGCCACCACCCGGCCGGTGTGACGTTGCAGAACGTGTTAAGAACTACCAGCAGAGACGAGTTAATACACGGGCGAAGCAGCCGCCGTTGACTCCGAGTTATATATTTATCTGGGAATAAGTTTAGTTCGTCTAAGTGCGCATAGTTCATTCGTATTGGAAGTACCGAATCAATGGTTCGACAACTCTCTCTCTCTCTCTATGTATGTATGTATATGCGCTAAGCCATTTCTTTTCACAGTATCTAATTTCTATTTTTTCCCCTCTCTTTTCAGTCAGCTGATGTAATCAATCATCATATATTTTTATTGTATGATAGATAATACCCAACGATTGATATAGTTCAACTTGAATTAGAATCTACCACATCGATGGCGACTCTAGAGAAAAAAATTAAAGTTATGAAACACACATTGTTGGTAAATGTGCACGTAGAATAGATCTTGTCTTTTTTATTTCTTCTTTTTTCTTGCCGAGTACCACTTTTTTCTTATTTTTCTTATGCATGGCTTTTACTTATTTATTTTGCACGTCAATATCTTTCTTTTCCTCTCGTGCGTCAAATTTATTGCAGGTCATCTAGGATTCTTTTATTTATTAGGTTCATCTAGAATCTATAATAAATAGTTTTGTCTTATAAGGTTTCTTGTTTTATCTATGACATTCACTGATGATCATTTACTGACTATAATAAGGTTCTACTAAATCTTGGAATGGATGGTTTTTCTGTTTTTTTATTATTTCTAGCTTATTTTTCGTTTTAGCAAATGTAAAACTCATGTTATTGACTTTTAGTATATAATAGATATATTTTGTTTTTTCGAAGATTTACTTTGGAATTCGTCAAATTAATGTCTTTGTTGTCCATATAACCTGTTTATAATTCTATGTTCATGCATGTTCATTCTACTCGACAAGGAAGGAAAAAAAGATTATGAGCCTGTCAGATAATATTGAGGGCCATCCTGGTCGGGCGGAGCTGATCAGGAACGATCCTGTACAGTTGTGGACACGCTCTAGGCTCTAGCCCACAGGTCTCGTGTCATCAACCAAGCTGAAGTACTTGCCTCCCTATTAGTCAAGGATGCAACGATACGATCCTACAGAACAAATCCTTGGTCACTGTTGAGTTTAAATTATATTTAATATGAACTTTTTTTTAATCTGAGCCGTTATAAATTGGGTCCACTAAATAAAGAGCCAAATATTTTACTTTTTTTGAAAATTTCTAACATATTTCTCTTTTTCTTAGTAACTCTAAAAGACCTATCATCGACTTTTAGTGATAAACAGATAAATAGTGATTGCTGAAAGAAACAGAAGCTAAAAGCCAGTTGAAAAGCTAAAAATAATGGGGCCATTATAATAAATACTGCAACAAAAATAAATTGCAATAACAATCAATATAAACCACTGCTCTTCCATGTACTTGCCTTTTAACCACGCAAAGTAGAACAATGTGTGGACGACACTAACACCATAGCCACCTTGCCTATAGTAAATATCTCAACTCAACATGCGCCACAATAGTACAAACAACATCACCCCTACGCACTTTCCAACCTAAACAAGCCATCTTCACCGGATAGCCCCCTCCGCTGTCTCGATAATCAAAATACCATAATTTATGGCTCAGAATCCTTACCATACAAAAGCATATATTTTCTGCAAACTACATAAATTTTTTCACACTTTCCTAGTTGGCCAAAAATCCTAATTAACCCGTTATGCCCTTGTTTTTAACCCTGAAGACCGTTATGTTGTATTACAAGACAATCGTCTTAACAATTCTGTATATTTTTATCTACTGTACCAAACATGATAAACCATACCACTTTTGGAAACTAAGAAAATTATCTAATTTTCTCTAGTTATGAACATAATTTAATTCGGTCATCTACTAGGCCGAAATAATATAGTACTACGATTGCGTCCAGCAGCGACCAAATTTTGGACAACAACCATACCGAAACCATAACTTCTAAACTAATTAACCAAATCCCATGTTCTTGGACTCTATGAAAACCTCAAACAATTATATACAATATTCATATTATAGCAAAGTTATTAAATAGGATGTAGCTACCCAAAACTCGTCTACAAAACTAAACAACCACCTTACCGAATCTCGACATCAAAACTCGCCCCCAACTCAATCCATCTTCACCGTCCAGTACTAGCACATCCTCAAAACCAATTTATAATGGCTTAGAAACCGGAAACAAGATCTAGGGTGTTTTACGGATAATCCGAAGATTTGCCGAAACAAATGAAACCCGGCACGGACGCGAAAATCCCTCTTTCCTCCGCTTGCCTCCGTTTCCCCCTTCTCCTTCCCCCTTACAGCAGCAACTCAACACAGCTCGACCTCTCTCCTCTTTCCCTCTTCTTGGCCTGATATGGCATTGGCTCAACCCACACTCTTCTTCTTCTTCTAAGCCAGGTCCCCCTCCCTTCTTTCTTCCTCCCTTCCCTTCCTTATCTCTGGCAATTGATTATATACCCTCCATTTAGATGAAAATTGAGGATTTACCCTCCTAGCCCACGTGTCAGTGACTTATGATGACCCCACGTGTCATTGAGATGTGGAGGGTAAATCCTCAATTTCCCAACTAAAGAAAGGGTATATGATCCAATCTCCCTCCTTATCTCGGTCGGACCCCTCCCTCCCACTTCCCTTCTCCTTGGCCACTAGGACGATGGCTGACGACGGTGTCGTCGTCGTAGCAGCGGTAGCGGAGGCATGGGAAGCGGCAGTTGTGGAGGGCGCAACAAGGACCATGGCGATGCAGCGCGAGGACAGCAGCTAGCGGCGCAAAGCAGTGACGGGAAAGGAGAGAACGGCAGCGGTGGAGCTCACCGGAGACGTGGCGCACGGCAAGGGGCGGAGGTATTTCGTAATCTGGCAGGTAACGTCGCATCATTACATGAGCTTTGCTTCTTCTGCCACGATGATAAGACGATTCATTAATCCCCTTGTAACCGCATAATCCATTGAGATTTTCCCCCCTCCAGGATGATATGAGAAGCTACAAATACTACTTGCACATCTGTTTGAAACTGGCTCAGGCGCATCATACAGATAGCAGAAACGGAAAAGGGTGATATACCACAGGGATAGATAGTTAGCGAAGGGTGCAACTGTACAAGTCCAATCAGGAAGGGGCACAGAAAGCAGAAACTGCACAGCTTCCATTCAGAGTTCAGAAGCAACTTCAAACGAACAAGACGATGGAACGATCAATGTGCTCAGGAAAGGGGTAAACAGTCAGCTTAATTATGTAAATGTGCTGCTCAGGAAAGCAGCAAATGTAACACCTCAAATGACATGGGGGGTTTACACAACAGACATCAATCAGACGCATTATGTTAATTACATGTCTAATGCTGGCAAGCGAGAAATGTACACCTGATAAGAATTGAGTATTCTTCATTAGAAATTCTTCTATTGTGGCGTAACTTATTCTGGATGCGCCTTTGGTGCTCCTTCTATCGCAGCTGCATTTGTGGGCCCACTGTCACCCATGCTGGCGAAGACGAGACACAGTTTCAGCTCATCATTTGCCTGATTAACACTGGAAAGAAAGCGATAGGTTACACCTACCCTTTGCCATTGCTTGCAGCAACATTGTCATTGTTTGGTGCCACCAGTGCTTTATTGTCCGTTCCACTCCAAGACGGAGGGACAGCAGCATTGCTCTGAGGAGGGTATGAAAAATTCACGGCTGAGCGATATATGAAAATGGCCAAGCAATTACTTGATTGGCCAACTGCTAATAGTGATGGAAGAAACGAACCTGCTCAATCGCAACCATAGGAGCTTCAACTTTTGCCTTGGGGCAACTTCTCAGGGTACCCTGCATACACCAAATATAAAGAAATAAGTAGCTGCAAGTCCAAAATGCCCAGAACCAACAATAGCAAATACAAATGTCAGAATAAGAAGTCAAATCTTGAGATTGGAGGCATGTTCATTGCCCAGAGAATCACCACCATTTTCATTTATGATTTCCACTCTTAAGTAGAGACCAACAGCACAGGAGCAGCTTATCTAATACTACCAACACAATGGAAAAGATAGGCTCTACTTTTCATATAGTAGTTTTTTCACCCAAACCTCTGAGCTTTTCTGTTGAAGTGTATTGGCATATCACATACTTCCATGGACACAGAAAATAATAAGGGAGGAACTGAATATTAAATATATGACAACTTCAATGGCAGCATAATTGAATATAATCAAATCTTCAGACATGGTTGAAATATGCCATGAATTTTTATCCAGCAAGTTGCTACCACACATGCACCATTGCTGCAAGTCCATTAACACTGGGACAAGATGACAAAACAGAGTCGCAGCAAGCATGGTGTTAACACCATCTTGTGAAGAATCACTTTTTAAGTTACAACCAAGCAATTCAATTTGACCTCCATGGGAATATTACACTGTTCAATAAAACGTGAAAAGGCATAAAAGGGCGTTGTCTAGGAGATGAAGATAAAGATGGAACATATTATCTATCAGAAAGAAAGAACGAACAACAGTTCAGCGTGTTAAGCATGAGAATATACCTTGTTTGCCCACATCAGTCCACAAGCATTGCACAAAGTCCTTGGACCAGCTGGACCACGACGCATTGCCGGTGTCATCTTTTCACTAGTGCCACAATTCTGACACCTGCAACAAGTATGATACAAAAAAAAGGTCATCTATTTTCCATTCAACAATAAACAGACAGAAAAATGGATCAAGTAATCAAAGACAACTTTGATTCTCGAGATGGGAAATCTTGGCCTGAGCCTTGGGAGGCAGGATCACCGCCTGGAGATGTGGGCTCTCCCTCCAGATTTGCTCTTCCAGCAAATTGCCCCTTCCGGCGCTGCATCCTAAGGGAGTAATTAGAAACATAAGCATTAAATTCTTAAGAGATGTGATGTCCTGCTAGTTGTACAATTTAGTTACTACTTGGCTCCATGGTTTGATGTGCCTAATTGTCCCACCCATGCCATCCATAGGACCATCTTCCCCTTCTCTGCCTCCTAGGAATCCCCATCCCTCCCCAACCTAGCTCATAGCCATGGCTTGCAGCAGTAGCAGAAGCAGCATCTACCCTGATGACCAGAGACCACTATATCCTGCAATGAGCATGCTACTGGACCATTGCTACCATCCTCACCAACCAAGGCATTAGTTTTTCTTCTTTGTGAGTATTTGCCAAACATAAAATTTGACCAAGCAAATACTAGGAAAAATTGAGGTTCACTTGGTTGGAGAATATAAGATGTCTAAGACAAACTGTGCAAAAGAATCATAAACTAACAACAGACATTGTTGGTCATCACAATTTCTCCTCCAATTATAAAATTTCTGCGTCTCAAATTACAAATTCCTCCGTACTGAACATCTCATAGTGATATGTAAACTAAACATTTGTGTGCACTTAATGTGTTTGAGTTGGCAATATTATTGCGGATAGGGCAACAAGAAGAGGACATGGCTGGCAATGATTTATAACCAATTGGAGAGAAAGGGACGTGACGGCAGGGAAGACAAGATCGCTCCTTAGGAGGAAGAGAAACTAAGGCCAATTAGATCCAGTACATTAGCACATGATCTCATGGATATGCTACATATTGCACCTAGCCACCTAGTTCATTAGAAATAAGGGAAATTATTTTGTTCTAATAATGCTGTGTAAATTAATATGTTGGAACCTTTTGAGCACCTTAGATATACAATTTAGAATGTCCAGAACTTATGGACTCATTAAAAAGTTGAGCTTATTAGTATTACTTTTTTGTGAAGCCAATTGGTGTCCCATTAATGATATGAGTCGGATTAAGCAGTAGGCACAACAATGCTGATCAAATAGCTTAACACCCCTAGTTAGTAATTACACATGTTACTGTGTTCTGATGGGCACCAAAGTGGTTCTCTCATTAGATATAATGAGAAGGATGGTGAGTGATCCAGGAAAAAAAAACATACCAATGGCGCACATGTATGGTTTATTTACAGCTTCCACTGATAATATTTAGTGATAAAATTGACGAGTGCTAAATTTGGCAGACTGGCTACAAACCTGAGTGCCACTTCTTTACGTACAGAATAGCGTATTTTCTTATCAAAATTTCTTTCCTTTCGCTTTTCGCGGAACCTTATGAGTGAAGCAACCCTTTTTGCAGGAATGTCTGTCCTCCGAAGTATATCATCATAACCCTGCAGAACAATGCTAACATGATATCATAAAGGAAGAAATTATTATTGATTGTCATATGTACCGCCGAATAATTTCCACATACCCTATTTTCATGTTGATTAGGTAAAACCATGTCAGCTAAACCAGGTGGCATTTCACCACTTCCTAACAGTAACAGGGCAGCTTGAACCTGGAAAACAGACTTCAGCTTAGAAAAAACAGAACCGCATCAGGGAGTTAGAAATTGAAGTATCAACATAACAACAGGATCACCTATACCTAGATATATGACAGTGTGACTCGATGATTGATACAACTCTGATAACATATGTAAATATGGTTATAGCAAGTAGTCATTACAAATCCCTCTAAAAATAAGTATCCATTACAAATCATCATGTATTTTGCTTAACTTGCTACTTACAGCAAGAAACACTATGACTGGGTTGCAAATTACAGCGAGAAGGACTAAAGCTTGTGTCAGTTGTATTGCATGGTAGCAACCCATTACTAATGAGCCACTGGTTTTGCTTGATGTTACTGTAAGTGATAAGAACTACTGTAGGATAGCAGGTATAGCCTAGTCTTCCTAACAACACCAATACGATCCATAACTGTGTTGCTATTCAAGTCTTACATGATCATGAAAATTACTTCCAACTTCTACCCAAAACCAAACTCACTATCCCAATACGACTCATTTGTTTACGCCGATGTCACAGTACTTGTCATCATAAAAATGCAATCCATATTTCTTCAAACCTACATTTTTTTTGCAACCAACTCCAACCACAATGCAGAATCAGCCAATATGTGCTGTGGGAACAGCTGCACAAATCCTGTTCTCTAAACACGACCTTCCATTCGCTAATGGATGACCCAAAAAAACGGAAACATTCAAATCATATCACGACTACTAAACACGTCAAAATTCTAGTTCCATCGCACGAATTTTCCAGCTACACATTTCCGTGTCAGTTGCGAAACAGAACGATAAGAAATAAGGAGAGACCTTCTCGGGGGTCACGGATTCGAAGACGTAGACCTCGCCCTGGAACAGCAGAGTCAGCTGGTTCGGGCTCCCCGGCAAGGCCGTGACCGGCGCCTCGGCCGGCGGCGCCTCGGCCGGCGGGGGCCCCTCCTCCTCATCGTCGTCGTCGTCGTCCTCCTCCTCGGTGCCGTCCTCGACGGCAGCGGCTCCCGCGGCGGCGTCGCGCATCTCGGGGTCGGCGTCCTGGGCGGCGGCCGCGTCGGACATGGCCGGCGGTGGCGGGGAGCACGCAACCCTAGATGGAGGAATGGAAGGCGGTGATACGGGCGGGAGCTGTTCAGTGCAATTGGGGGCCGAGCTCGTGAAATGTGTGGTGATGCGTAGGAATAGGCGGCTGAGATTTTACTCTTTTTGCATATGCGACCTCCACAATATCCTTATTTAACTCCGGTAATCTAAAAAAATTGTTGTTTCTATTCAATAGCTCTGTTTAAGCTTAGGGTGTAAATGAATGGATTATGAATCCCATAGAGGTCAAATCATTTTTGCATCCATATATGTGAAGCCAGATTTGAATATGAATTCGAATATGCTCATATTCGAGTACGAATTTGATATGTATTAGATGTGACTTTAAACTAAACATTTGACTCATTCTTAATTTGATGATTTACCCCATCTTTACTTGCTAACCGCTCATTTGCCCTATAGTTAGTTGTAATCAATGATTTGTCCTATCTTTCACTAAACCATTAATCATTTACCCTTTTTTTTGACAATTTTACCCTTATCTTCCTCCGCTCTCATCTTCTTTCCTTTCTTCGACTTCAACCATAGTTGTTATAACCACGTCCGCTACTACTTCAACCACGGCCGTTACGATCATGGCCGCTACGACCACGGCGCTGCGACCACGGCGCTATGACCACATTCACTTCGATCATGGTTGTTACGACCATGGCCGCTATGACCATTGCTACTACGACCATGGCCATGGTCAAAGTAGGCATGAGCGTAGCGGATAAGGGTAAAATTGTCACAAAAAAAGGGCAAAGGATCAATGGTCCAATGAAAAATGAAGCAAATCATCAATTACAATTAACTATGAAGCAAATGAGAAGTTGGCAACAAAGATAGAGCAAATCATCAAATTTCTCTATCAAATTTGGACGTCCACTTAGTTCGTACATCAGTTAGGTGATAGTAACTTTATAAAATCACATTAAACGCAACAAACCATGGAAATATGGTAAATTAAGTTGAAGGAATCATATTTGAGAATTTAATAGAAGTGTTTAAATATGCATGGTTTGGCAAGACAAATGGTAAATAACCCCATCGAATTCAGATGCCGATAGAGAAAATTGATATCAAAATGTCAAGATCAAAACCAAATATGCATCTATAGGTCTAAGCTAGATTTAGATGTCTATTAGGATGGAGAAGATATTTTTGCATAAAAGGGAAATTTTAAACCAAATTTGCAATTTATCAAATTTGGTAATCTAATATTTCAAATATTCTTAACTGACTTATACCCCTAATTTGACCGTCATTCCTTTGTATTCATTACAACGTTGCTATCCTCTACGACAATAGGCCTCTTCTTTTCAGTTTTTAAAAGTTGTTTTTGATTTTTTTTTATAGTAACTAACCTTCAAATGGAGTGATATTTTAAAACAGAGTCTACAAATTAATTATAGTACACATTATAACAACTTCATTTATATCAGCCAAAACTGTACGTGAGTTTCTGTTATCCCGTACTCTCTCTCTCACTCTCACGAATAACCCAAAGTCATAAAGTGCAGCAAAAAACAATAAACCAAAGCTAGAAAAATAGACCCAATAGTAGGTTCTAACAGACTTAGCATCAACCAGCCACATATCCCCTAGACCCTAATTTGATCGCCATTCCCTTGCATTCTTTACATCGTTGCTAACTTTCAGAATCAAGCAGCCACATATCGCTAATCTCACAGGTCAGCAGTGTCCATTACAAGCTGCAGCAAGCTACAATTCAAACTTCCGGCAGTAACTCAGTAACTTCCTAGCATTTTCAATGGAGTTTCCGGTCAGTGGAGTGTCTTCTGTGCCATGGGAGGACTTCGCCGCGATCCACCTCTCCATGATAACGCATACTGCCCTGAGCTGTCACGAATTTTTCTAGCATAGGAAAAACAATGCGATGGTACTGCAACAATCTATTCCAACATGTTTGATGCGTCTATTTTGGAAATGCAAATTAAGATCTAGATCTCCACATATCCAATTATATTTTGTTAAAAAGGATACAGATGTGGATATCCCATGCTTCAAATAAGCATCCTCAGCTGACAAGTTTTCTTTGCCAACCCCATGGCTCTCGAGGTCATCTTTGATGAGGGTGAACCTGCCTAAGAAGAGAGATGCCAACTGGTCGAGGGATGACGAGTTCACGTCAATTTCCTGTGCTTGTGCCAGGAAACGTGATAAGATACACCAAAGTGCATTTCGAGCTTCGTTATCATCAGAGACCAATGGAAGAATGTCAAATAGGCCCTCCAGGAGGGGTAAATCTGAAAGAATAAACATACCTCACTGAAAGAATAAACAGAAACATGATTTCAAGTCGTACAATGGATTGCTTAGCAGATATGATAAGACTATTTAGAAAATATAATGGATTGCGATGAAAAATGTGACCTACCATGGGATAGCATAGGCACGAGATGCTTTCCATCTGCCAAAAGATTTGCTAATATGATCACCACAGAAGCGCAACAGCTTGCAACCTGCAGCTGAGTGTGTGAATAGAAAACACAATGCTCGACTTGCATATTAGTACATCTTAATCTACAGAACTTTCAGGTACCTGAGTATGTTCCCAAAATATACAAATTGAAGAAAGAAATGTTTTCTAAGAGAGGTTTTATAGACAATCAACGATTCTGAACTGCATGTTTGTTATAAGTTAGCCAAACTGAAACAATTCAGTACCGAGGAGGCAAGAACATCAAGTATTATCCAAAATATTTAAAACCAGACTCTGTGGCTGTTCAATGGGACATCTTGATCATCAAATATATGAAATGGTAGCATCATGCTCACCTCAAATTTATCAGGTAACTTGACCATGCTATTTAGCACTTTAATTAGCTCGTCACTCGACGACATTACTTCTGAACAGCTGTCTAAGGCAGATAATTCTTCAAAAAAGTGAAGGATGAAACCAAGAGAACCTGGTCTGAAATGTGTTCGTGAAAAGGTAAGCTAACTGCATTCCCGTCCCAGGTTGTTAGTTCAAAGTTCATAAACTAAGAAAAAGGTGACAACAACGACAAATAACTACAGCTAAATACCTGGTGAACACAAAAAAATTAAGCAGCAGGAATATGAGAACTATATAATGCTCAGACCAAGTTATTGGAAAACGTCAAATGGCTGCATCTCAGAAGACAGTAAGGGACCTAAACTTTGCACTAGGAACCTGAGGATTTGGTATATGCTTTATGAAGTTTTAAACAATAAATAGATTACAAAAACAAATGTCTAGAGGTTGGCAGGCTTCATTAGATTTGATAGTCTTCTTATACTAAAGAAAAATCCCTAAAATACATAGTGAAAGCTTAAACATACCCAGAACCAGAATAGTTCAAAATGTGTAATGGATAGTTTTATACTAAAGCTTAAGAAATAGTATTCACAATACCTGTCTAGCTTGCTCTCATCTGATAATTTTTCAATCTCAGTTGTTAACAAACTAATAGCATGGTCGACTAAACCCACTTTTATCAAGGGCTCGATAAGCATGGCAGTCACCTTTTGATCATCAATGACAGTTGATAGAAAGTCAATGCTCTGCACCCAGTAATTCACAAAAGAAATAGTCAAAATTTTGAACATATGCAAGTTCAGAGGAGAAGGTGATAGTTCAGTTGGGCTGATGATTTAAGCTGAACCACATTACCATAAGAGGTAACAACAATTTTACCAGTAAGATAATATGGAAATAAAGGTTTTCTCAAATACTATAAAAGTAATACTAAAGCAAGTATGCAAATAAATACTAGTTCGAAGGCCATAATAGCTCTGCAGCTCTGAATTTGTTTAAAATTACAATTTGCAATCACGTATTCAGAGTATCTAGACTCTCCACTGTCACCGAAAGAACGTCAAAAAAATTTCACAGATAAGAACCAAGTTACTGGCACCCATCAAGAAAAATAAAAAGTCATTCTAACAGAAAGACAGCTCTGACATTGTTTGGATGTCCTGGATATATAGCAACAAATAAGAAGACTGGATCATTACAACTGACAGGTGTCGAGCATGAAACAGTCATAGAAATTACTCTATAATGACCTTCTTGATACTACATCTGGTCAACTGATAAAAGAATTAAACATGCAAACTGTAATACCTTGAAAATATCCCTTCAGAACATGTGCGTACATAGCAAAAAGAGGATACATGAAAATAGGATGCTTGAACTTTTAGAGGATGAATTATTTTCCTGGAACAAGCCGACGAGCCGTATGGGGGAGTTGGAGATCGAGTCAAACTCATGTTGTGATAAAAGGGGACGTGGGGGGGAGGAGGATCCAAACTCAAACCCTAGCCGATTGGTTTTTTCTCTCCTGGCACCACACACCGCAGCTGTCATTTTCTCCGAGTCACCAGTGCTTGCTCGTCCGCATCTGCACGTCATCGCCAGATATCCTACCCATGCGTCGCCAAGGTTTTTCGCCAGCTTTCGCTTGCACGCTTGCCCTTGCGAATCGTCACCTGCCCGCGTGCGCAAGTGTGCCTCTACTGCCCGCAAGTTGGCACTCATGTCGCCTGCCCGTGTTGGTTGTCACCACGCGCCCACCCGTCCGCAAGCCAATAGCCGCCCACGGCCCACGCCAGCCACTTTGCAATAGCACTGCCAATCTCGTACGCAAGTGCGCGGAGCGCTGCTAATGCTGTGTCGCCAATGTGTGCACATTGGGTTCTGTAGCTCCCGAGTCTTTATGTACGCTGACCAAAGGGGAGAAATCAGGGGAAGATCAGGAGGAAGTTTAGAGCTGCGGCTAGATAAGGATCAGGAGAGAGAGGGGGGGGGAGAAAAAGGGAGGAATAGATCGTGATCTTGGTGTTCTTCACTTGGATAACGATCTAGATGTTTCCTTTCTAGTTTGCTATTATTTTGTTAAGAGATTAGAGTTGGGATTAGAGTAGTAAAGGGATCGATTAGTAGATTGGTTTGTCTGCTATAATTTTCTACTGTGATTTTGGGTACTGTTTAGGTTTAATTTGAAAATGTCATCTACTAGATAGTTGTAGAGAATTTTGTTAACTTTTGGAGGAGTATTTAATCACGTCAATTGGTTGGTTAAATGTCGAGTTAGGATTTTTGCAAGCTTGCTATCTTAAAAATTGTCATCTTTTGGCCGTACTTGGCAATTTGTAGATTAAAAATATTAAATGAATGAATTAGGGTATTTGCTCTACATGAAAAATGTAAGTAATTGTCTAAGGATTCTAGAGAATTCATGAACATGAATTTTGGGTGGGTAGAACAAAAATTGTTGATTTTGGAAGACTGCTGTTCAAAACTGATTACTGCTGGACGCAGGCGTGAGAAAATATTAAATTGACTTGTTAGATGACATAATTGAATTTTGGGCATAACTAGAAAGAGGTAGACAATTTTCTGTATATTCTAAAAATGTTATGGTTTACTGGATTTGCTTATGTAAAATAATAGATATGAAAATATTAAGCCTGCTGTCCAAAAGATAATAGATGTCTTCTAGGTTAAAGATGGGGGGCTAAATGATTTAACCTAGACTTGTGGAAAATAAGAACCTGTAGAGAATTTTGTGTACATTTCAGAACTGGCATGGTTTGCTATGTAGGACTTGGAAGTTATGTCTTTTTTAAACCGGGACAATAGAAGTGATTGTCCAGTAAATTGGGAGTATTTTGGATTTGGGAAGTGTGTAGGACCGTTGTCGTTTAATTGTTCTCTTGTATTGTTGTGGCTTGTATTAAGATTGAGTAATTACTATAGGAGGAGTAGCATCAAGATTGGTGTCATCTTCTAATCAACCCGGTCATTGCACCTAGAAAAAACAAGTGTATAGTAGAATGATAGATAATGATTAGTAGTTGCTCATATTATTGAATTATTCTTGTCATGTATTATTTGATTACCTTTTGTTCAGTATGAGACAAAATGGATGATGAGAATGTTTCATGTGATAAAATGATGAATTGTTGTATTCATGACATGATAAAAGTATACGAGCCAGGGTGGTAAATCAAGTAGCTATTCCGGAGTGCATGAGCCAGGTCGGTGAGAAAACTATTTGATTATTTCGGAGTGCACTAGAGTAAGACCTATAGTGCTACGCACCGCCATGGAATGGAGGTAGAGCGTAAACATCGACGGGTGTTCCATCAGATATACCAGTATATGCAAAAGGAAGAGAGAAAAGACATGTGCCTGAGCATTGCATTAACCAAAAGAAAGAAACGAAAAAAGAATGGTGGATATTGATGTGTTAAGATTATGAAGCAGTTCCTGTTGTTTTATTTTGTACTTGCTGAATCGTGGATCTACTCTTACTTTATTGTTGTTTCTACTTTTAGGTGAACGTTGAAAGTGATATGCATAGGTGAAAGTAAAACATGATATCATGCACTTTTGTAGTTCTTCACTTCACCTAGCGATAAATAAATTATCGTCATAATCAATTTAGATCATCCATGCAATCCTTAGATAATTAATGGTACCCTTTAGCTCCTTATGGTATTATAATGTTACCACTTGTTGAGTTCCTTTGTTTAGCTCTATTATTGATTCATCTTATTCACTATTTGGTTCATCTTGAGACCAATTTATTTGTTCCCGTAATCCCGTGTTACTGAAATTTCTATTTATGATTATGTTGTTTGATTATTCTTGAAGATTAGCTATTGGTAATGTTTAATTAATGGTTAAAATTGATAGTGATTGTAGTTGTGGGTGATATTCTGAGCTTTTGTTAAGCTGAGATGTTACAGTTGATATCAGAGCGGGTTTTAGGTCTGTAATGGAAAATTGATAATTTAATCTAGATAATCATCTGAAACTTGGCCTATGATTGGCAAACTTTAAAAAATTATTTAGGCTGGATAATTGCTAAAATATGACTTAGGCTAATTAATTTCTTTGAAATAATATTTGACACTTTGTTGCACAATAGGATGGGTTTTTGGGTCAAGCAGTGCAGTTACGATTCCGGTATTTTATGATTAATAAGTGTTGTTATGAGATATTGATTATAATTGTATCACATGATTGTTTAATTGAGATGGATAGTGATAACGAGAGGTCGAGATCGTGGTTGTGGCCAGGAGCATGACTAGACCATGCACCATGCGTGGTACATGACTAGCGAAGAATTTCCCTTCTATAACCATTGTTACAAATGGTAGGGGATAAGTTTCTATTGTACATTTCTGTCTATGGGGGATTATTGTTTCTCTATGGGTTTTTATGAGTTAGTTGCTTACGATGTTGATGATGATTTCTCATTGGTTATTTTGTTCCACGAAGGAATTATAGTTTTCTCCGATTGATGAACTATTCTTGTTGCTTATAAAAGTTGTCAATTTGTCAGGTCGTCTTTTCTGGATCAAGGAGAATATCTTTTGCAAAGCCATATTTATGTGGAAGTTTTAAACCCATCTATTTTTGGAGAACTTGTGCGTTAAAGTTTAATGCCTGGTTTTGTGAAGGAAAAATACTAAAACTCTTGTTGTGATGACTTCTTCGATTTGAATTGGAGTATCTAAAAAAAGTTGGTAAGGCATGGAATGTCAAGTTAGGGAAAGAAAGTAGTGTATAAATGATTTTAAGTAATATCTTTGAGTAAAACTGATTAAATGTGATAGTGTTTTGCAGTAGTTTTGTGATGAATAGTGGGTACGAGCATGGTTCAAAATCCCGTGATTCTGCGCCGCAGAATCACGATTCACGGCTTTTCTGGTGAAGACCAGAACCAAAAACCGATCGGTGTGAATTTTTTATTTTTCGAATTTTGGCCGGTTTTTTTCCGGTTACCGGCCGGTTTTTCCGGTTACCGGTTTCAAAATATCTCAAAATTCAAATTTTGATTTTCAAATTGTGACCGGTTTTTTACCGGTTTTTCCAGAATCACCAGAATCGCTTGATTATCGTTCTACGCACACGATCGGATTTCTTCCTGTTCGGTTTTGGAACCTTGGGTACGAGTATGTCCATTATAACTTGAATTGTTGTGGTTATAGGGAAGTGTAAAGCAAGGTTGAATCGGTTATATAACTACTATGTTAGGAATTTTCAAACTATATCGGATGAATTCGGTTATTTGGTCCTAATAGATTATTTTAATTGTTTGTGAAGGTTATGCTATAGATATGTGATTGTTGTCTTTGGTGAATATTAACCCTGAATTAATCTTTTTGTTGTCTTTGGTGAATATTAACCCTGAATTAATCTTTTCTAAGGATACTTTGTGAACATATATAGATACTTGATTTATATATTTCTTGCCATGCTAAATTGACCTAATGTGTTTGAATTAATGGATGAATATTGTTGCATATCGTGTAAAACCTTGTTTAGTAGAGGTTAAATTGTTGAAGCTTTGATGGCATTTTGCTTTAGGTTTTGCACATGAGATGGAAATTTTGAATATGTGTTTGCAAATGTTTATGTGATTGCATATAGAAGTAGGACAACAAATAGATTTTTCACAATCAAGATAATTGTTGATGTTAATGAAAATCACTAGAGCGTAATTAATGCATACTAAAATTGGTATTGAGTATCAGTAGGGGCTGAATGAATGAAGTTTAATAAATGTTTTATATTTGTTTTCTTTCTGAGATTGTCTAGTAATAGGTTGCCCTTGACTAAAGAGTTTTGTTATAACATTATGGTTGTTGTGGTAATATTGTGATGCTTTGTGAGTTTTTAAAACATAGGATGGGATAATAAAATATTATGAAACAACTCGGTCTGTTTTTGGAAAGCTTTAAGATATGATAGTAGTATTTTTATAATTCTTGTTAAGAGTTTGTTAAATAGGTATTTGCATAATCGTTGGTAAGTGCATTTGAGAGTAGTGTTAAACCTTTTAGAAAAATATTTGGGTCGACCTTCGGGAATAATTTAGTAAAATGTTTGGAGTCTTGTACTCATAATTCATTTCAGATTTGTTGGCTTAAACGGTAGCGGTACTTCATAAAAAAAAGTTTATAGCAATGTAATTATTGTCTTGTAAGTGAATTCATTGCAAGTGTTAAAGGTTTCATGTGTGTTGTCGTTTTATTGTTCTTCTATTATGTATACTTGTGGATTATTGAATTTATCAAAGGTATAGAAACTTGACACATTATTTAGATTATTACCACTGTGTACATTGCCATATTTTTTAGATGAAATTTGATCATGTCATATAATGAAGAAATTTTTTTAATGTAATAACACAATCAATGTGGTCGTAAATTGAATGGTCGAGAATATTGAACTATTGTCATGATATACAAATTGTTCCTTGGTGAATGGCTATTTGGAATCTGGATATCTTTTTGGAGACTAGATTCACTTGTTAGAGTTTATCATTTACAACTGAATTTTTATTTAGGAGTTTTTGAAATTGAAATCAAGAAGTTATATTGCTTAGTATCTCTGTCCAGCTAGAAGTTATGGAGGAATTTATTGTTGTGACATGTAATATTTTAAGTTATCCGGGTTTCAAAGTTGCAATTTTATTGATTTCCGGGAATAACAAGTGAAGCTAAATTTACGTTGATCATTGATAGAATTTGTTTGGTTGTGATAGCTATGTGTGTGAGAATTCTAAAGGGTAATTGTCCTTCAAAAAAACTAATCTGACAGGATCCAATAGGGAATCAATATATAGGTGCAGTTGGAATAAAGAAAAAACAAAACAAAAGGCATTACTTTCGTGAAGGAGCCTTGCTAGTTCATTTGGTGACTTATATACTAGAGTCTCTCTAAATTGTTGCGGTACTGCAAAACGGTTGGGTTTAAATTTGAAGTTTCCAATTTAAAAGAAATGTGTATGTGTGAAATGCGATGTTTTAGAATTTCTTGATCCAAAGGAATATTATACCTTAAATTTGAGGGAAGTACCTTTTCTGGGTTAGTGAGAAACATTTCTAGTTCCTGTTTAATTTATGTGCTTGGTCCAATGTTGTTTGTAAAGAAAAGTGGCTTAATGGTGATATAGGTGGTCCTTTTCTTTGCTTAAAAAGAGTTGTTATTTTGCATATTGGAGTGATTTCATCATTTGGTTTATATTGTTCTTGAATGCATATTGCTTATTTGGAAGTCGAATGATTCCTAGTAAACTCTTTATTATTTTTAGAGTGGATTTTTTTTAAAAGAGAGTTGATTTAAGGAGTATGATATATGTTTTTTCCAGTGTTCGCCTAGGCGCTAGGCGCCAGCCTCCAGCCTTGGCCGCCTAGCCCGATTAGGTGCTAAGCACCGGTCTGCCGCTCGACTAGTGCCTAGCACTTAGGGGAATATTGGTTTTTTCCTATTAAAAAGGGATGCGTCCCACAAAATGAAGGGATCATATGGGGGTAAAGGAAGAGCTCCTGGTGTTATTGAGAGTTAGGGCATTTATGCTATGGAAAGTAAAGACGACATTTTGGTTTTTCGGAGTGTGATTCGGATTTCTTTTTCTTTAGGCGGGTTTGTACCCAAAGAATTTATTTAGCGGATTGCAGTTATTGTGAGTAGAATGGGTAATGTAGAATTTGGGAATGAATTCTTACAAAGGGAGCGTGTAATACCCTAAACCTCAATTGAACCTGAAGCCGAAAGGTAAATTAGAAATATGTAGCTTAGTTTGGTAATACACTAATACTAGACCATAGATGTGTAGAGCTCTTTAAGTTAATTCTACCCATTTTGGAGTTTAGGACGAGTCTTTGCGGATACGTGAAGACTAGACGGCTGTGTCTAATCAGAAAAAAGTGATTGGGCACATGGGAGAGCTTTGACGAGGTGAGAAGCCGAGAATTGGAGTTCAAGGTGAATGTTCAGGTACTCCTAAGGGTATTTTCCACCAAAGACATTGTGTAGTTCGGTGCCAAGGGGAAGCTTAAACAAATTTTATTACGCAAAAACTTAAAAATTATTATATTGCATTCTTATATGTCAAAATCTACCTTAAAAGAGTACCGGTTACTAAACATGTTATTGATTAATCAGAAGCAGATTGCACATATGAATTCAGTACAGTACCTTCTCAAGTAATGTAGAATTCAGTGTGTTTCCAATTATCCAGATAATACGTGAAAGAATCTTATCAGGTAAAAGAGCTTCAGCCCAAGAAATAAATGCACTGCTCCGGAGAATAGCGGACAACAACCTGTCCAAGAAAAGACTATGTGACTAGGACTACACCAGTTATAAAACTTAAGCAACTAAACTTTTGTTACAACTCATCTTGTCATACTAGGCTATATACCAAGTTTTGTTACAGCAAATAAGAAAGCCATAATCTTAAAATCCTTAATCAGCATAAGCTATGCATCACCATATTCTGTGAACACCCAACCTGAATGTTTCAGAAAGGCAAGCGGAGTCATCTAGAAATAATTGCTCCACAACAGTAGCAATTAAACCATTTTGTGAACTGATTGCATTAACCAGAGATTCATGACAGGCTAAGTTTCCCATGATTCCAAGACAGATTTCCTGTAGAGACCAAAATTCAAAGACACAAGATACTCTAAGACATGGTTAGCAAAAATGTGGTGGCAGCAGTAGAAGGAACATTCCATTTCACCTTCACTCGAGGTGATTGTGTCACACGTAGACGTAGGTTTGCCAAAAGCACTTCAAGTACAAGATTATTCATCTACAAGAATCAAAGATCTGCGTTGTCAGCAGCACTGGAAGCACTTACGGTACAACAACACGTCACATATATTCAATGGCAAAAAAGTGAAGCAATTTCAACAAATCTTAGAACTCAGTAAATGACTTCAAGGCTTCAAGCAATATAAATCTTCTATTAGGTCTTAAGCAAAGCTTATTATTTGACATTTTGTTAGCTTTACATAGTGGGTAGAATTTGTTTTCTAACCATTTAGCTTCTTTTGCAATGGCACAATCTTGTATAAATAACACGTGTCCACCACTCCACCTAAGATCCTAAAAACTTCCAACATTGCCAACAATATATGAGATTGGACCCAGTTTCCAAGACAAGGTGCCATTCTTTACGTTTTAATGTTGGTTAATGCTAGCATGTTATTAGGATATATAAGCATTCAATGTTACAAGTACTCCCCCCATTCTCAAATATATGCCGTTTTAGAATGTGTGGAACCAACATTTTAAAACTGACCATTAATACCAAGAAAAATATTTAGATTTATCACAAGGAAATGGTATGAGTAGATTTGTCATCGAAAGTACTTCAACATCATTACATTTTTTATAACATATAATTAGAAAAGGTAATGGTCAAAGGTGTGTATTGGAGACCATGTCGATGTCCAAAACGACAAGTAAAAAAAACGAAGGTAGTAGTTATCATTGGCAATAATTTACATGGTTCACAAATTGTACTCAAGAATTTTGTAGAATAAATTGACATAAAACCTAAATCCAAGGAAATAAGATGCCCCCTCCCCCCTCATCCATCTTCTTTCACGGCAAGTCAAAAAAAGGAACTACAGAAAAGGGGGAAAAGGCTGAGATGATAGCAATTATCCACATGGCTTTTTTTTTTGTTTCTGTACTTTTGCTTATTGGTCTAGCACTCCAACTACATCATATTAAAATTCCTTTCCCGTCAAAAATGCATTTAATTAAAATCTCAGTAGTTACTTTTGGTTTAATATTTTCCAGCTTGTCTAAAGCCAGTCTAGATAAGTCAATCCAAACCTCACTAAAAGTACCTGGTTCTCAGTACATCTTCTTCGATAAGAAGTTAAATATAACAAAACAATCTATACTCCGTTAATACAAACATATAGTAGAAATACTTTATTATACAAAAGAAATATACTGATGATAAATACCATAAGTTCTGCTTGAGGTTTACTAGCCGCAAGGTCCCACAGAATGCAACCACACTCTTCCCATGGATCCTTAATCTCAGGCTGTGTTGATTCCCCATTATCAGAATTGGCATTCCTTTCTTCTGGAAAACCCTGCTTGACACTGTTTTTTGGGGTGTATTAGAAGGTAGAAATTATTAGGATAACTAGCTTGTTTTCTAGCTCGCAGCTTTCATTTCTAGAGAACCTTAATTAAAAAAGACTCTCTGGAAGTAACACTTACCTGAACTCTTTCTCCGCATTGGAGCCCTGAGGTAGTAGCTTCCTTATAAGAGAGATAGTGTAGCTGGGATCAACTGTAGTTGTGTCATCAAGTAACTGCAGACAATTACAAGATTTAACATCAAGATGACAGCATAATGCCAAGAGAACATGTTCAGCACTTCTTCTGTCTTCTGACAAGGCAGCTAAATCAAAAGCTTGAGATCCCCACCAGACTCCAATCCTTAAAACCATTAACCATGTATATGCTAGTTCCACATTCACAATGGGCCATTGCTTACGGAGAATTTGAGCATGTAAAACGATATCAGTTTTCAATCGTAAACGCAAGTTGAATGGCCTTTCACAAAAGAGAAAAGAAACTGCAAGTTACTTTTCCCAAAAATTCACGCTCTATCCCACAAATGGCAAGACAATTCAACCAGCATTTAGCACGGCCATCGAGCACAATATGCCCGTGCGGGTCTGGCTTCGTTCAACCTGGGAAACAGAACCCTAAGGTTTTTCTTACACCGCATGGCCGTCGGCCGCACAGCGGGCACCAACTGCTCGACGAAATGATCGTGAGGGCAAGAACTACGCAGGCAACGGAAAAACCTCTCGCTGCACTGCAGCGGACAGCAAACAGGAGAGAGGGAATACGAGCAGGCAAAGGCACGTACCTCTGATTCTGAAGAAGGCGCGAAGGGGAGGTGCGTCGGGTCCTCCTCCTCGGGGTCGCCGTCCTCGTTTTGCTCTCCTGCTTCCTCGCCTTCTTGCAGCGGCTCGGACGCGTCGTCCTGCCCCGCTTCGCCTTCCTCGTGCGTCGGGGCCTTCTCCCCGCCCCCCTGCTCCTCCTCCGCCGCGTAGTCCGCCTCTTCTTGCTCTCCCGCTTCCTCACGTTCTTGCAGAGGCTCGGGAGCGTCGTTCTGCCTCGCTTCGCGTGCGTCCTGGGCGCCTTCTTCTTCGGAAGCGGCGGGCGCCATTGGAGCTTGGTCGGCGGTGGCAAGCGAGGTTAGATGAAGAGCTCTCGGCTGTTCGAGACTACGAGGGCGCACGCAAAACGCGACCGACCGATTGGGCGACGGGGTGCAGGTCCGGTTCAACCCCCTCGAAAGAGCTGGATCAGACCTGGCATTTTGGTCGGTGCTCTACGTAACCCGCCAGCCCCCACCGCACCCGCTTGCTGTTCCACTCCTTCTATCCTGCCGACCCCCTTCCGCTCTGCTCCCCTACCCTGCCAAACCCCACCAACCCACCACACGACGCTCCCTCTCTGCTTCTCGCTTCCGCTCCACGCCGCGTTGTTCGATCACCCGCCCACCTAACCTCCTCCTGTGATCTTGTCCCCTCTAGCGAGTCCCAGATCTAGTGGCTCATTGCTCGCGCGCGAGGCTGGCCGGTCGATGGTGTCCGCCGCGGCGCAGGCGGGTGTGCTCACGGCTTACGTATGTGTTTGGTTCATGGGATCATGGGGGATGGGATAGGGCGGTCCTCGTTCCAGAGCTGTTTGGTTCAGAGTCAGGGGGGATGAGGGATATCCCTCTAGGGAATATTCTGTGGATATGCTCTCAAATTGGGATGATCCTATCCCCAAAAATGAGGATGGTGAGGATGAAGTGGGACGAGTGGTCGCAGTGTAGTGCCCCGTCCCTAAAAATAGGTTGGATCCATCCCGTCCCACCATGACTCTGAAGCAAACAGAAAACAGGGACCGTCCCGTCCCGTCCCTAAAAAATGGGTTGGATCCATCCCATCCCACCATGACTCTGAACCAAACACACCCTACGTGGTGCTGTTCGTCCCGATGGGGCTCGCGGACTGGCACCTCAGCCGCAACAAGGTGTTCTTATTCTCTGTCGTGCTCTTCGTCTCCCTGTACCTCCCCTCCCTGCCCCACCTCCTCACCTCCTTCCTCTCCCACCCCGCGTCGTTGTCCTCGTCGTGCATCCCGTTCCTGCACCGCGTGTCATGGGCGGACGCCGGCGCCGGGGGAGTAGAAGGCAGCGGCGCGGTAGGAGGGGCAGGGGCGTGGGGAGGTGAAGCGGAGAGGGAGCGGAAGCAAGCAGAGCAGGAGGGGAGGGTGCGCGAGAGAGGCCGGGTAGAAGAGGAGGTGGGAGATAGTAATTGTTGGTAGAAGTGGAGATGTGGGGTAGTTATATATAAGAGAGAGCGAGAGGGATGTTAGATAAATGGTCAAGATTTCAGTATTCAAATCGGATGGTTGAGAAGGGAGGAAGGAAAATACACCAACAACCAACTCAAACTTATTAAATAGTAAAGATGCCATTATGGATGGCAATTTCTCCGTAGGGCTAGGGCCTTTCTAGATAGTGGGGTGGAGATGGAGATCTTACTCCCCATGAAGACTTGGTAAAAATTAAAAATATTTTTAAATAATATATTATAGTTTTTAATATAGGCGATTATATTCTTATATATATAAACTACAATTTAAATATATATGTTAGAATATATATTTTGAAACTATATTTTATTAAAAAATGTCTAAATAATTATAAATTAATAAATAATGTTATGTTATTATTTTAAAAATATTTTAACTTATTTTTGATCGCACAGGACTGAGGCTGCGAGCTGGTCCAGGAAGGTTAACGGGGTTGTGGGACCACTTGGCCCATTGCCACCCTATTAGCCATCATTGTTTTCAATTGAATCGTCGTATCAAATGTTCATTATGTGTAAAAAAGAAAGCAAAACACGGTCTTAAATACATCGCATTGGATTGTTACAAGTGCCTGATATTTTTTTAAAAAAAAACAATAGCATTGCCGATAATCACTGGCCCATAGACATAGTGAGCTCCCACCGTCACGAAGCAGAAGAAGGTGACGTCGACGGAGCACACCAAACACAAGCTCCACGGAGACTGCAGGTGAGCCCGCACGCATGCCATGACAGACAGATATGGGCTCTATTCTTTTCGGTTTCTAAAAGTTGCTTTTCTGTTTTTTTACAGTAACTAATTTTTAAATGGAATATCTTTTTAAGATAGGTATATTAGTTAATTGTAATACATACTGTACTGACTTCATTTATATCGGCAAATTCCACACATGAGTTTTTATTACTCTGTAATCTCTCGCACGAATAATCCAAAAGCCAAAAGCCGTAGCCAAAAACCATAAGCTTCAGCCAAAAAGAACAGGCCTATGGATTCCTCTAGTATCCTTGAGCCTGTTTTTTTCCAGTTTTGGCTTCTGCTTTTAGCTTTTCTACAGTAATTAGTTTTAAAACGGAGCATTTTTTACATAGGGTCTACTAGTTAATTGTAGTATATACTGTACCGATTTTATTTATATTGGCAAAAATCGCACATGAGTTTTGGTTACTCTGTAATCTTTCGCATAAACAGCTTAAAAATTACAAACCACAACTAAAAATCATAAGACTTAGCTAAAAAGAATAGACCCCTTATCTCTTTGTTGCCGCTGGAGGAGAGAAGAGAAGAGGAGAGCGAAGCCAGCAAGGCGTGGCCACGAGGGACCAGCTGTCAAGCTGCGAACTCACCACCATCCACGTCCACGCACTTGTCACCCCGGGGCCCACGGGCCAGAAGGTACGGAGAAACGTTAGCCTCTGAGAGCGCCAGCGCCGTCGGATCGCGGATCGGACGGGCCGGATTGCCCCACTCCGGAAGCCCGCACAGCCACCAGCTCAACCACTGGATAGCATTTTTTCCCTTCCCGCTCCACTTCTTCCTCGTCCTTGGTCGCCTTCGAGAATCGAGATCTTACCACCAAGCCGCGTCCTGAAATTTTGCGGCGAGCGATCTCACGGCCGGCTGCGCGCTTGATGCCCTCGCGGAGCACGCGCCCATGGCGTCCGTGTCGTCCCCGCACCCGTCTAAAGTCGTGCTCCTCCTCCTCCCGCTGCCGCCCCAGCTCCAGCTCCAGCCCGGCGGCGTCTGCCTCCGCCGCCGCTTGCAGAGGCTGCCTATCCCACCGCTAGGGCTGTCGAGCGCTCGGAAGGGAGGGCTTCTGCCGCTGCCGGCGCCGAGGGCGGCGGAGGGGAAGGATGGGCGGGCCGTGACCAAGGAGGAGGAGGTGAGGAGGAAGGAGGAGGAGAGGGGGGGAGGCGATGGGGCACGAGAGGCGGCGGCGAGGGGGTCGGGGCGGTTCGCCGCAGACTACATATCGCTCGGCATCAGGGAGCCCGTCTACGAGGTAGGTGCCCATCGAACGCCGGCCGAGTCGGCCTTGTAATGTTGCAACTACTTATAAACAGCATTACATGCATCATGAAAACTCACTTCTACTCTCGATCAGAGCAATGGATTTACAGTAGGTCACGTTTTTAGTTCTTATAAAGGTAACTAACTTATGCCAAAAGCTCAAGTCTTGATCAATAAACTGTTTTTGTTGAGATGATGTCGAATTGGAGAGAAATGAAAGGAAATTAAGGGGATATCCATTAGCCAATCAAGGGGAAACATTCTTCTAAATTGCCTTTGCACCATTGCCAGTTTCTTGCTCCAGTTCCTGTTCTTCTTATAAACTTGTTAAAATGGCGTTTGAGACTGCATTGGAGCTATCCATTCAACAAGCATTGGTCTTCAGAAGGAAACATAGTACTTTGGTCATTGCGACTCCAAATCTAAAGAAGAAATACATAGTTTTGTTTCCCTTTAGTTCAAACCGAGAGTTGCTATGCTAGTTTGATGACATGTTTCTGCAAGGGTGGGTGGGCTTTGGGATGACATGCTCATTATAAATTTTGGAACTTATGACCTAGTAAGATGCCAATTAACCTTCACCTCAATATCGAACTTTATTCAGGTGATAGAGGTGAAATCTAATGGGAGGATGTCTACCAAAAAAATAAGCCGTCGGCAGCTATTGAAATCAAGTGGTATGTAAAAACAATGTATTTCACAAGCTCTGTTCTACAATATACCAACTTCATTCTGTTCACCATATAATCGCTCAAACTCTCCATATGATGGCATTGTCCTTGTACCAAACTCTCCATATGATGGCATTGTCCTTTTACCAAACTCTCATATACTGCTACTGCACATGTACTTGGTAATTGCCTGGTTATAATTGTAAAATGGAATCTATTTGTATACTTTACTTTCTTCCATGTGATTTTCAAGCGTTTGCACAGGATTTCTTTTGATTCTTAACTTTTGTTCTGCTAGGCCTCCGTCTACGAGATACCAGAAGCGTTGACCCATCACTATGGTTATTGAATTCAATGCCTTCCCTGCTGGTAATAGGAAACTTTCAACAATTAACTATATAGATTTTCCTCTGTCTGTGGTATTCTTTTTCTCTACATTTTTTCAGCTGTACAAACAATGAATGCTACTATGCTAGTGTGATGTGCCTGCAAGTGTTCTAAGACAGTATAATTGTTTCATTACAATTAGTTGTTTGTTAAAACCACCTGATGTTTTTATAGCATATCATGGAGTGCACAGATACTTGTGCTTGAAATGATAGAAAAAGAAGAAAAGAAAGTTAAGTTCATGACACCATTTCTGTTACAGTTTTCAGCTCAAATTGTGTTTAGTTGTCTGTTTCAGGAACCTTCACTACCATTGAGTTTAATCTTAAGAAACATCACTATGGTTTGATATCCAGCACAATTTTTAATACACTTTTCCTGCAAATTTCTGTATCAATGTGTCTTACCTAGACATCTATATTGTTCTTAATATGCAACATCTCAACAGGAGAGATTAGTTTGCTATTTGCTGTCTAATCTTGTATTTTGGTTATCGTATGCCTTGTCAACTTGCACTATCATTCATGTACTTCTGCTCTTAAACATCTTTCTTTCTATAGCAGATGGGCATATGATGGTTTGTACATAGCATGTAAAACTCCTATTCGCTATTTGTTGCAGGTACGTGAACAAGCTATATTGGTCAACCTTGGTTCCTTGCGAGCAATTGCTATGCATGAGCGTATTCTTATATTCAATTATAACAGGTCAGTTTGTATGCTTGGTTTTAAAAAAACTATTGGCATGGTGAACTTCATCATTCTTGTTATGAACTTATCAATTATTTTCTCCTTGAGTAGCCCAGGAGGAAAGGCCTTTTTAGAGTCATTACTACCTCGGTTAAATCCAAGGAACATCAATGGTGGACCTGCAATGCCTTTTCAACTTGAGGTACTGGATATATGGATATCTATTCGCAGTCTGGGAACAGTCTTAATGTGACGATTTGTTGCCTTGTCTATATGTTTTCTTCTCTATTTATCTCCATGGAAAATTTATATGCATCATCACACGAGTTGATTACTCATCCATGATTTTCCAAAGTTCTTTAATCCAATAAGTTGAATCTCGAACAACAATAAGGATATCATCCATGATTTTCTAAATTCTCCATGATCGTACTGTATATTGTTTGAACTTCTTACATTCAATGTTTGTTGATGAACATTGGTAACAAAACTTGGTGTTTTGTGGCCTTTCTGTTCTAATTTAGCAATATTTCATGTTATGCTTGCATGTTTCGCAGAATTTGGGAGTATCAGGCTGTCAGATATTGGGGCATGATGATCTGATCTTTCATTGTGCTTTCATTATGTTCAGGTTGTCGAAGCTGCACTGCTTTCCAGAATACAAAGGCTGGAGCAAAGATTAATGCATATTGAACCTCGTGTGAGTACCTGAAAGCTCCATGCCTCCTTAAGGTGTTTATGGTTTCATATCACAGTTGTTCTACTTGTACAGAACTATATATGATGAAGTCGTTGCTTGTTTTTCTTGGTGCATACTAGATTTAAGGATCATCTCTAATATGTTCTCAATAGATGACATTGGGCACCTGTGGATTGTTGTTCCCGTCCCCTATTTCATTGAGTTTTCAATGTCATGACTTCATGCAAAGTACATACAGCAGCAGTCAAACAACAATGCTGCCACTTCTTTCCATCTTTGTGCCTTAGCACCTTAAGGCCTTCCTGTGGCCTCTTAGAAGTGCCCAACTGTGTTGCAAATCCTCATTTCTATAACACCTTTGCCAACTGAACTCATTGGAGCCCCCGATTTTCCACTAAATCAATTGGTAGAAAGCATGAATGACTGTTAGCACCTAATTTTGGCCTACTAGCTGACTAACGCTAGCAGTAAGGAGATCTTCTCTCAGTCCCAGCAAACCTGAGGGCAAGTGCTGTGTCACATGCTCACTGGAGCCCTTTTTGGAAACTGAAGCCTGTATCTATGGTCAGTCTTCTTACTCTTCATTTTCTTTTTTTCAAGGAACAGCAGGCTAGAGGCCTACCAAACTGACTCTGGGTGATCTAGGTAGGGTGGCATGGAAAATAGTACTGTACACCCCCCCCTTTTTCCAATATGAAATGAAGTCAATGCTCTGCCCCTCATGTTTAGCGGTTTAATTAAACATTGTTTTGTATATCTGGCCTTATGTCCCATAGAAAAAAAGGATCTCATAGGAAAAAAGGCCACCACAGGTGGTGCTGGTGTTTGCATTTCAATCTTGTGTCAATCAAGCACATGCGTTTTGTGACTACTGCATTCTATTACAAAAATAATTAAACATTGTTTTGGATATCCGGGCTTATGTCTCAGGTGGCTGCATTGCTTGAAGTTCTACCAAATCGATTGACAGCTGATGTGTTGGAGCAGCTGCGTCTAAGCAAACAAGCCTTGGTATTAAAGCTGCACTTCAGAATCATTTCCTGGACTCATTTGTCAAATTTTATTTTAATTTTGCCTCTATATTCATGTGTCAAGGTTGAGCTGGGTTCACGAGCAGGTGATCTCAAACAAATGCTCATTGATCTCCTAGATGATCCTCATGAAATTCGTCGAATATGCATTATGGGGAGAAACTGTACACTTGATAAATTGAGTGATGACATGGAATGTTCTGTTCCTTTAGAGAAGCAGATTGCTGAAGGTACAGCTGAACTTTATCATTATGAGAAACTGAATGCTGTGGTCCTCTTGATGAAGCTTACATATTCAGCTGCATACTTAAATCAATTAAAAATAGCTAGACTAGTTTAATAGACTAAGATTCTCAATATATGTAATTCTGCTATTTAATTACCAGGACAATATCTCATGGCACCAGATATAACATATTGATGGAGTATTTTTTTAGAATATGGAGGTAGTTTTAGGTGGCAAAGTACAAAACTACAAATACAGTGTGATATTTTAAGAAATGAATCAAATGAAAGTGAAATGAATCATAAAAAGTGAGAGGAAACTATAGTTTTAGGTTTTTGTGGACTTTCTGGGAGTTTTGAGAGATGAAATTTCCTTAGGTGACTTGCGGTCTTTTGTTTGATAATAGCTAACTGATTGGTTGTTCACTTGATTTATCTGTAACTTTTTTATCTTAACAGAAGAAGAGGAAGAAATTGAAATGCTATTGGAGAATTATCTTCAAAGGTATTCCCCAGCTAAACAAAATTATTGGGTTTCTTGTTTCTTCCTTGCTGTCTTGTATTGTCATTTCATTTTCTTACTGTCAGATGTGAATCATGCCATGGTCAAGCAGAGAGACTTCTTGATTCTGCAAGAGAAATGGAAGATTCAATTGCAGTGAACTTAAGGTCCGTCCATTCTCATGACATGTGCTAAAAAATTGTATCCTGTTTTACTTTCATCAATTTATTTGACGATATGTGCACTTTTTCACCTTTTTGCTACTCAACATAATTGGATAATTAAAATAAATATGCCAATAGTAGAAGTAAAATTACTGAATACTAAATGACCCTCAAGTGCCACATCACAAATAAGTTAGGATGTTTACTGCTTCAACCAGGGCACAGGAAATCAACCATGGTTATCCTCTTTCTACTCTTTTCTCCTTTTTGAATAAAAGGTAGCTAACTTCACATGTTAAAGCATGTTCCTCATATCGGCAAATTGATCTAAATAATATAGGAACTCACTCAAACTAGGACTAGCTCCGTGTCTAGTTGCTTCAACACAGCAACTTTGCATGTTACTTGCTGCCTTTTCAACTGTTTTGACTGGTCAGTCACTGGCAGTCTAGGATGCTCGATACAGGTACAGCGATACGATATTTTCCAAAAATAAGGATACGTCGATACGGCATACATACATATATATATATATATATATATATATATATATATATATATATATATATATATATATATATATATATATATATATATATATATATATATATATATATATATATATATATATATATATATATATATATAATATATAAAAATTGTAAAAGCTACAAGAGAGGGAAAAACTGAGATTACCTTGATGAATTGAATGCTACAGACTAGTTTTCTTTTTCAGCCTCATCAACTTCACTCTGAAGCTGCTGAAGGATAGATGTTGTCACCTTTGGGCATATTCTGATCCCGGCATTCGATATTTTAAGCAAGTGTGCTTTAACTCTATAGTAGCTTCTACAGTATTCCCAAGCACAATACTTGCATCTGAATCGCACATTTTCTCCACCACCTATAAATCTCTCCAGAATATCAACATGCTTCCACAATGGCTTGGTGTTTAGATCAATTGGATCCATCTCCTAAAACAGCAAGAGGTACAGTTTCAAAATAGCAAACAATAATTACCATGGTAGTATGTAGTAAACAAGTAAACACCATAGAATAATTAACATTTACCACTGTGTAAATACTGAGATCATCTATTAGTAACACTAATGCACCATAGACAACCATCTATCCACATTCTAGAGTTGCAAGTCTTACATCAAGAATGAATAGCAGAGATCACACAAAATCAACAAACTTCTTTACTTGGCGATGAACTCTACAGGATATCAATCACTAATGATATATATCAGTTCGTTTGCATTTAACCTAGAAAACTTGTGATGTCCAGGCGATCATAACAACACCCTTTATCTAATCCAACCTCTCAAATATGTCATTGACTAGCAAAAATCCATCCTCAAGCTGGAAGTTCTTTCTAGTTTCTACATAAACAATGACTTTGTGAGGTAGCCCAATTATCACTCGTTGCCCTTGAAGGTTATTATTTTACACTACAGTTAACTTTTCTCGGGGTCACAACCCGCCCTCTTTGTCCACACCTCTTCTCGGGGTCGGACACTCCTTTATGTGGATGATATGATCATTATTGACGATGACTCAGTATATTGCCTTTGTGAAGGAGCGTCTCAGTAAGCAATTCTTGATGTCTGATTTGGGTCCTTTTCGTTACTCCCTTAGGATTGAGATCACTTCTACGCCCGAGGGCTACTATCTCTCCTAGGAGCATTACATTTAGGATTTCCTTACTTGTGCTTCTCTCACTGATCAGCGTGTGGTGGATACTCCTATGGAACTTGACGCTCGCCTTCGGCTTACCGTTGGCGAGCCTCTTGAGGATCCCACTCGCTACCGCCATCTTGTTGGTAGCCTTGTCTACCTTGGCATCACTCGTCCTGACATCTCTCACCCCGTTCACATCCTAAGTTAGTTCGTCTCTGCTCCTATTTAGTTCCACTACAGTTACCTTTATGTTCTGCGATATCTTCGTGGGACCATCACTAGTCGCCTTTTCTTTTCTCGCACCAGTTCTTTATAGCTTCAGGCGTACTCTGATGCGACCTAGACTAGCAATCATTCTGATTGCTGGTCTCTTTTTGCCTATTATGTTTTTCTTGGTTCCTCCTTGATTGCCTGGAAGACCAAGAAGTAGACTGCCGTTTCCCATTCGAGTTGAGAGCCATGGCGTTGTTGACAGTTGAGATCACCTGGCTTCGGTAGTCACCTCAGGATTTCGGTATTTCTACTACTGCACAGACCCCTCTCTTCTCCGATAGTACTGGTGCGATCAGCATTGCTCGAGATCCCGTGAAGCATGACTGCATGAGCTCACCAAGCATATTGAGGTGGATGCTTCATACATGCGATCGTAGGTGCAAGATCAAGTTATTGCTCTTCAGTATGCACCTTCAGAGCTTTAGTTCGCAGATTTTTTTTACCAAGGCACAGATTAGAGCTCAGCATAGCTTTTACCTCTCCAAACTCAGTGTTGTTGATCCACCCATGGTTATCACGGCGTCGCCTAGGCGACGCCTAGGCGACGCCGAGTCGTCCTGGCGGTCGGAGGACGACGCCAAGGCCGGTCGCCAGAGATTTCGCCCGCCGACCGCCGCTTTCTCCGCTGCCGACGCCGGCATTCTCCGCCGGCCGATCGGGCATTCTCCGCCGTCGGGCATTCTCCGCCGAGCGAAGGAGGAGAGAGGCGGCGGGCGCGTCGGAAGCAAAGGAGGCGAAGGACGCAGCGCGCGGCGCAGGAGGAGGCGGCGAGGACGCAGCACGCCGCCGCGAAGCGAGGGAGGCGGAGGACGCGCGCGCGGCGAGCAGAGGAGGTGGAGGAAGGAGGCGGTGGGAGAGGAGGCGACGCGTGGAGGTAGGGGAGGCGCGGATCGGGCGCGAGGAGGCGCGCGAGAGAGATGGGGAGAGCGGCGTTGGTCGGCGCGTAGGGTTAGGGCGGGGAGGGTTATATTTTTCTTGCTTTTTGCGATTAAGTCCTCGCGTTTCTAAAATTACGAATGCACCCTTTTTCAATAGATTTCTTATAATTTAGACCTTAACAGCTTTCTAAAAATTACAAATAGACCCTTTTCTCAATAGATTTCTTCTAATTTAGACCTCCTAAGATATGATTATTTAGATATTTATGCTATTATGCTGCATGGTTATTTATTTTTTAGTCGTATAAGGTATTATTTGTCGTCTAACTACTATCGTCTAATTGTCGCCATGGCGGGCGCCTAGTCGACTAGGCGTCCAGGCGCTCCGGCCTCGCCGCGACTTGCCGGAGCGCCGTGACAACCTTGCATCCACCATGAGTTTGAAAGGGGTGTTAGATGTAAATAGTCTAGGTTATAGGGAGTTATTTGTATATTTACATGTACACTTTGTATTGACCTTTTGGGCCTCTTTGAAATATACGGGTTTCATTTCAACACGAACAACCTATTTGAGAATTGTAGGACCTTCTTTGTTGACTTGGTGATGGGAAATGTATGTAGCTAACTTGTTATAAATCTCTAATATTTATTGAATGATGTTTTGTCTTACCATAACTTTGGGAATTCTTACAGTTCCCGGCGACTAGAAGTAAGCAGAGTGGAGCTGCTTCTTCAAGTTGGAACATTTTGCATTGCTGTAGGAGCATTAATTGCAGGTATAAAAATGTATCAGCGTTTTGTAACTTTCTCTTTCATGATTCACAAGTTAGTTGTTTTCAGATTTTAGTTGCTTTACATGGTACCTTTCCCCCCCTTTTTTGCAGGAATATTTGGCATGAATCTTAAATCATACCTTGAGATGAACGCGGTATAGCACTGTACTTTTGAGCTTTTTTCTGCTTCAGTGCCATGTACCGACACTAATTGTAGATTTGTAGTCGATATAGCATGCCTCCTTTCGTTGACAATAAGTTTGTTTTGGAGCAGTGGGCATTTTGGGCGACGACTGGTGGAATAGTAGTTGGAGCAGTAGCTGGATTTTTCCTCATGTACTCATACCTAAAGGCTAGAAAGATATTGTAAACCCTGTAGCATGTGCACTCCTAGGACTGTAAATAAAGTGGTTTTGATCTCATTAGCAAAGCTATTGGAGGTACGTATAGATTCTCGAGATTGTTTTGGTGCTCCGATGAATGCTGGTATGGGTTGCTGATTCTGAACTTCGGAGCAAGCATTTGCTGCTGCAACTCAAGACACCAGATCAAGGAGCTAGCACCAGAAGCTATTTTACTTTGGCTGGGAATGTGATTCGATGATTTCAGTTGGTGACAGCTGAGAAGTGTAAATCTGGAACCGATCAATGTCACTGATGATCTTGGAAATACATGTAACATGTCTGAATCCATTTTGGGCTTGGTTCAATCGGGGCGAGAGGATTACTACTATTCTTAAGTTATATATATTTTTTGTCCCTCTAAGAAAGCTATGCATTTCCAGCATTCATGATTCATCAAGTACAAAGCTTTTGTAGTAGTTTTTTTTTAAAAAAAAACTCAGGCTTTCAGCTACCACAATCCTCTCTCTCACCCATCACCATTTCATGGATGATTATCCACAGATCAACAACAGCTCCAAACAATAGCAAGGACGGAAGAAAGTGAGTCTGCGTATCAATCACTTCAAATATTATTTGGCAAACTAACAAATGTATTTTTTCAAAAGGAGTGCATTAATTAAGAACCAGATAGATGGCAGCACCAATAACTATGCTAATTACGTAGATTAACAAGAAGGAGAAACAACAACGCATGCATTTATTTCAACCAATGACAAGGAGAACGTGCCCTTCCTAGCACAAAGAAATTTGTACAGTGATAATTAAGCAGAACTAAGTCGCTGATACATGCAGCGTACTGCATTAATCTCACCACACAACATAACAATTAAAGCCATGTACAATGGGTTTACATTAGTTATCTGTAGTCTCTCTCACATGGGATTTTAGCTGATGTTGATGAAATAGAATAAAGAGAGATAAATAGATTGTCTACTATGCAGTAGCCGGCTATATCACGAGAAACAAGGGAATAACAACGACTCAACCTAGGTTTGCATGGAAGTCGATAACAGAGCTATCTACATGACCCATTTTCCCGATCTGGTGCGCCCTCCCTCTTTTCTCTCTCTATCCAAAGCGATTTCGCTTCTTTCTCTGACCTTGAGAAGCTTGAAGCAGCGAGATTCGCTCACCTCGCAGCAAAGGAGAACATGGAGGCCAAGATGAGAGATAAGGAAGCAAATATGATAGATAAGGAGGCTAAAATGGTTGATAAAAAATCGAAAATGTTGGGAAAATATATGGCACTCATTACCCATGACACTAATAACATGCCAGATGATGTGAAAGCTGAGCACATAAAGGCAATTAGGTGTATGCGGTTGAGGTTGTTTACCAATGATGATTGAGGTAAACCTTTTTTTAACATAGTATTAGTGCTAATACATTTAGCTGCTAATATGGAAGATGTCAATTATGCTTGTAAACATGCTTGTAGGTTGGAACATAGTATGTGTCAATTATGCTTGTAAACATGCTTGCAGGTTGGAAGAGGAGATTGCTGCAACTAATGGAACACTGCCGTTCTAGAATGATTTTTTGTAGGAATTTTTGTTGGTTACATGTCAGTATTTTTTTGTTAGCTGTTGGCATGATAAGTATGGTAGAACATGAATTATGAATGGATCACTAAGTTAATTAGTTCTCTTGAAATGTTACATGTTCAAAAGTAAGGCCATGCAGTGTTATGCAAGTAAAGGTAATTGTCCAATGCCTAGTAATCTGATGCCATAGAACTATTATTTATAGTGTTTGTTACGAGCAAATCAGATGTTAGGATCACAAAATTACTATGATTTTGATTCCTGGAAGTGTTGTAGGCATAAACATTTGAAAATTTCTCAGATATATTTGAATGATAGTTGATTAGTGTAATGTGTCTATGTACATGATCATTGATTTTCTCATAAGTCATATCTAATCATCTATCAGTAAACTTTGCATTTGGTACCCTGTTTCGTGTAAATGCCATGATAAATGCACGCATAAGTGTTGTTGTTGTTATTAAGCTTCCCCCTATTGACTGCGTTATTATTGACTTTTCCCCAATGATTCTGCATATGGTAGCACCAAACCAACTTCCTATTTTGCCTGTCATTGCATGATTAATTACCCTAATTATGGATGCTGGTGTATCTTTTGTCCATGAAACAGTTCGTTAATGCATAAACCTCTGTCATTCTAGAGGAAAGGGTCATAGGACAATCTTGAATCACATGATCATAACTTGTACGAATGCTTTTAACCCTTGAAGAACGTAGTTTGTAGCCTAGTTACTGGCAATTAGATGCAAGATGTGGTTTTGTCCTTGTAGCTAAACAGTTTCATTTGGCATTCATGTTTGCCTGATGCTGGAACTAAACAACTTGAATCGACATTATCATGGATACACTCCTCTTTTTAAAATTTGCATCATTGTTGCTTGTTAGAATATATATATATATATATATATATATATATATATATATATATATATATATATATATATATATATATATATATATATATATATATATAATAAAATATGTTTACTTTGTAGCTTTGCATTGCAATTAATTTAATTTTCTACTCTCTTAACTTTTCAATCTCGTGCCCAGGTTAAGGTTCTTGCTATCCCACCTATGGAAGATTCATGGTTTCCACCTTTGCTTCACCATTCTGCATGTTAGAGTTAGTAATCTTGTTTTCAGTTTAGTGATCGTAGTCATGTACGAGTCAGTGGTCGTAGTCGTGTACGAGTATGATTCAGTTCTTCGAGTTTGTGTTGTAGTCGTAGAAGTCGAGTCGTAGTCGAGTCCGGTTCCGAGTTATATGTTTTTTCGTTTCTTAGTCGTAGAGCCGGGTATAAAAGAGAGCAATGTAACAAGAGAATAGCAAGAGTCGAAGAGGTCGGTGTGATCGAACGAGCGGAGAGAGAAATAAAGAAAAGAAGAAGGAGCGGTTTTGGCTCCAAGAAAACTATCGAGTATCGAGTTCGACGTGGTTGTAAACGAGTTACGACCATGGCGATCGAGCGGAGGTGTCCGCAGGAGTTGAAGACGTGATCATAAATGAGTTACGACCACGGTCGCAAAGTAGAAGACATGGTCGTCAATAGTGGCGGACCTAGGATTTTTAGAATAGGTGTTCGGATTTCAGAACTAAGTTGTTCGAATACGTCGATACCGCAGCGCACCGTCCCCCTCCAAAACACCGATACGTGTATGTAGATATAATTAAAATACATAAATTATAGAAATCAATGATTTTTTATGAGGAAATGGGCGACATAAGGCAAGCATAATTATATGAATTAAACAATAAATTATAGAGATAAATGAGAGTTGTATATCTTGTTGATTTTGCTTTTTTGCTATTTCCCCATTAGTAAGAACTATCCATCTAAGAGGAAATTGTATGTTTCTTCTCTGGAGTAAAACAGACCAAGAAAGAAAATAAGTGGAGTGGGGTGGAGCACACCTAGATCTGAAGAGAGGACGATGACAATAAGTTGGAGGTGTTACTCACTTCCCAATGCCACGCGCCCTCTTAGCTACCACGCTGCTCCCTTCCTGTCGCCCGCTCCCTACCTCCGCGTTTGTTGTGCCACTGCCCGCTTGCCCGCGATACCGCTCTGCTCGCCCGTGCTGCTATAGCCAGCCTTAAAATATTGGTTAGGAATGATCTTATTCTGTGAGTAATTATCCAAAAAGTGATCTTATTATTGTTAGCAATTGTTACAAAAACATGTGGAAGCTCTACTGTAGGGGGGAACAAAACCGCATGCATGAGCCACACCATCCCGAGCTTCTCTTTTGTACCTTAATGCATCACTTACAAAATCAGTGATATAAACGAGTAAATTTACAGTTATGTAACTTATTTGCACTCATCTTATAAGTTATTATACATGTGATACACTTTACTCTTTTGAAAAAAAAGTATGCTATTTTATAACAACGTATGGACATTTAGCTAGTACATATAATTGAGTTCTATTAGGAAATAATGTGTGGTCATGTCTCTATTCCATTAAAACATAATCTAAATTGCAGACCTTAGGGTCTGTTGAGAATGTGGAAATAATCCTATACGTAGGTTCCAAAGATCGTACAAATTCAAGTACGCAGATCCATGTGTTCTAAATCGGTCGTTATTTCTAACAATTTTGACGAAGAGAATGGAGAATTTCTAGTAGTTCATCAGGACCGTTGATTGGAACGAGTGGATAAGATGCGCGCGAAACCCACGAAGCGAAGTGCCCAAAGGTAGCGACCGAGGGAGCCATACCACGTTTGCTCGCCGCCGCAATGCTACTGGCGCGTGCCCCGCCGCTGCTCTCGGCGGCCAACTCTCCGGCGCACCCGGTGCGCGCCTTCCGCCCTCGCCGCCTGGCCACGTCCCGCGCCGCCGCGGCGAAAGCAGCTTCTTTCCGGGGCGGGCAAAAGCACAAGCAGGTGGCGAGCGTGGCGAACCCCCTGGTGAAGCACTGCGTGAAGCTCCGGCTCTCCGCCGCCTACCGCCGATCCTGCCGCCGCCTCCTCCTTCTCGGCCTTGCCCCCATCCTGTACCCTTCCCTCCGGCCACTCTAATTTCTTGTCACCATGTCCGTCCTGTGAAGCTTCTTGTTTTGTTCTTTCATTTGTAATTGCGTGCTCCTCCTCCTCGTTGTTTTCTGTAGGGAGATTTGTAGGCTTGAATTCGCCGCGATTGATTACTCGCTTCTCTTGGACGGTGTAGAGGTCCCGGAGGAATTGCATGAGCTCTCTGACAATGTCGTCTATGTCAGCGCCGCTGTGATGAAGAAGGTTTCCGGGATGCAATCAGTTGATTCAACTAAGGCAATTGCTGTCATGCACATGCCTAAGTATTTCTGCGACCTCGACAGCGACGAGGGTGGAGCTGTTCTTGATGGGTTGTTCCATTCTCCAAAAAGGATTCTAGTCCTTGACGGGATTCAGGTGAAGATAAGCAATATCCCACAATTATCCAGAGGCATTTGCTATCATTTTTGTGTAGAAAATGGCACATAATACGATGGTTATTTATTTGTTTGAACTTTGAAGGCGTCTATTTGAGACATCTCATAAACTTGGCTTCTAATTTTTGCAATGCTCCTGATGCTGTTCATGTTGCTGCTACTTGGCAGGATCCTGGTAATCTTGGAACATTGATAAGATCAGCTTGTGCTTTCAAATGGGTATGACATTTTCTCCTTTAGCATTAATTATTGACTCATGTCAGGTTGTGTTACAACACTAGTACATCAACGGTCGTACATGCTTTCTGGAATTTACAGGATTCACATACCACACTGTTCTATTGTTGCATATAAAGGCTATAATGAGAGCTTTTGTTTTGTTCCTCAGTAATCTATTTTAAACTTATGTGATCAACAAGGTAAAATAAAGTGTGAGAGAATTGAAAGTATGTAATTATTAGGTTTTCAGATATTTGAGGGTGCTAATATAGCTACACATAGTGCCGTTAAGACATTTTGAAGCCGATGCTTCGTTAGGCAAAAAGGGTCTAGTAGGTTGTGCTGGGTTAAAAGACTAGAAGCACCATTCATATGCCACTAAAATGCATTCTGCATTTCTGCTCTTGTATAACATCAGATGAAATTCATTAGCAAACTCCATTACACACGAAATATTTACACGGGTGTATTAAGTATCTCTGATTAACTCTGAAAAGTGCTCTCTGGTTTTTCTTCGTTTAGTCTTTGCCAACTTCTATGCTTCTAACAACGTATCAAACCGCAACCACCAACAGGATGGGATATTTCTTCTTCCAGCTTGTTGCGATCCTTTCAATGAAAAAGCTCTTCGTGCCGCTCGTGGAGCCTCTTTGCAGCTTCCAATCGTCTCCGGTAACTGGTCTGATCTACATGCTTTGGTGAGTAAATATGACATGAAGATGCTGGCAGGCCATCCAGAAAGCAGCAGTGATGGATCTGAAAGAACCCATGCTCTGTCCAAAGAACTAGCGGATTCATTGATTAGTGAGTCTTTGTGCTTAGTGTTAGGAAGTGAGGGCAATGGCCTCTCTGCAGAGACCATCCAAGCTTGTGAGCTTGTAAACATTCCTATGGAAGGTATTTTTGAATCTCTGAATGTTTCAGTTGCAGGTGGTATCTTTTTATTTATGTTACAACCCAAACAGCAAATAGATAGAAGGACTTCAACTCCTTAAGTTACCTTTGCATTTATATATTTATATCGTGACTGTCTGATTTTATGCATTTCTGTGGGTGTTTGTTTCTGACGTTGATAACTACACTGATCCAAAGTGAAGGAACATGCCATTTAGTGCAATGCATGATGTTAGCTTACAAACTACAGAACGGAATATTTAAATTTATAAGACTTGAGAAAATCTCAACCATAAATCGTTGCGGTCTTGTCTGACCCTTGAAGATTGCAGTTAGTAGCTTTAATCAAGGGTTGTGATCCCTTGACAATAATGACAGAACACTGTTGATGAAGCTTGCTACTACTTCATAAGACTTTTGGAATTATGCAGCCCTGGCCCAGCAGCATGCATAAATGATGTGCGTGTAACATTGTCATAGGAATCCTCTTATCCGATCCAAGCTTATTCTGTAGAACCAGGTAGTACTCAAAACATGGTCCACCTCTCAAAAGTTGATGTATTGGGGAAAAATCAAGGTGAGATATAAGAAGAACCTGAAGCCTCTCATATATTCTCAGGATGAATGATGGTTCAGTTCCATCCAATTCTCACTCCCGAAGGCATATACATATGTTCCTAGCTAATATGTTCATACGCTGACTGTATGCAGCAATCAACTGAAGGTGATAAATTGGGCCAAAAAACAAGCTGATCAGTGATCATGTTTCAGACTCTGGTGAATCAGTTTGTTTCCTCCAACTCTTCACTTTCAGCGCCTGACAGAACAACCTAAAACTAGCTGCAACAGCAGGAAATGGAAACAACCAAAACTAGTTGATGTTCAGATGCTACCCTACATTCATTAAGCCCTGAGTCTGTGGCTCTGCACCTCGACTCAAATTAAATCTAGAGCCATCTTGGAAAGAAGAAAAATATTCTTCAGAGCTCAGAATAGCAGCAGTAGCTGTTTCTGCTCTAGCTGCCCTTCGTGCCCATTGTGTGTGCTCTGTCCTGAACACTGTTAAAAGGCTGCGGGACTTGGTGCCCTGTACTACTGTAACAGTGTTCCTGTCAGTATGTCACATGCAACCGATCAGGCTTCAGTTCACCACCATGATCTTTTTCTCTCGGGGGATTGGATCATATACCCTCCCCAAAGTTGGGGATTTCAGAATTTACCCTTCCCAAAGTTGGGGATTTCAGAATTTACCCTCCCACCTCAATGACATGTGGGGTCATCATAAGTCACTGACGCGTGGGTCAGGAGGGTAAATCCTGAATTTCCATCTAAGGGGAGGGTATATGATGAATAAAGACTGGATGGTGCAAGAAAGTTTTGGTCAATTAGTAGCCTACGATATTTTATTTTGCTACTTCTTTGTTATTATGCTTTTCCATAGTTATGTTGAATTATTTATGCTAAAAATTTGCATGTGTTACTGAAGTCTCCATCTCAGTTGATGCTTGATAAGCAAATTTGCACCTGTCAGAAAAGTACTAGCTACTGAAGTCTCCATTTCTTCAGGCAGCTCAATTTACTTTTCTTCGTGTGGTGATGGCCATGCACCAACGGGAATTTGCATGCATGCATGTAGTACGGGAAAAGTAGGAGCGAAATGCTTCAAGCGTACGTACCTGCACAACAGCATAGAAGTATCAGAATTTCGGACTAGCAGTATTTGATTAGTAACCGTTTTGCAAATGTGAACCATACATATATACATGATAGATTAATTGCCTAGCCCCGGCCCTCTTGTGTATATATATCCCGGCCCGAATGCCCGATCAACCCTCTAGTCGCGCCCGCCATCTCCCATGCCCAGCCCCCCAAGCTCGTTGGGCTCACATTCAACCAGTCGGCGCAGCCGTACGACGACCTCTTCCGGTACCTCCACTCCGCGCTGGTCGACAACACGACGCGGACGGAGGTCGAGGGCCGGCAATACGCCGTCTTCGCGCCGCGTAGCGAGGCGCCGGCGAGCGCGACGACGACGAGGCGACCCTGGCGGTCGCGGAGCACGCCTACGTGCTCTGCTTCGCCAACCGGAGCCGGGACTGGCACACGTTCCGGGGCGGGCTCTGCCACCCGGCGCTCCCTGCTGTTGGAGCAGTGTCTCACCGGTCGTAGAATATGACCACGTAAAGCTTGATACGATCATAACCTAATGGTTACGACCACTTAGAATCTGATGAATATAAACACATCTTTCAGCTCGTAACAATCATACCTTCTCTGTTACATACGTGCTCGTAGTTTTTTCTGATGAGATTTACGACTACGCCTTCGAGAGTTTTGCATGTACACATAACTTCAACTGACGAGAGTTATGACCATATTTCCGCTGCACTGAACGTTCTTATAACCGAGCTACGGCTACTCCGGTTTACGAGCACTCAAGATTCTGACTACAGACCTCAGCTGCTTCGACCACATTTACATTCGCCTACGAGTACTATTGATTCTCGATAACTTGATCTCCTCTGCTCCTCGCGCTGCCTTTGAGTATGGTAGCGACAACACGAAAACAAGCTAAGAACACAAGTCGGTATTCTGAGGCAGTTTTTCTATATTTCTCTCCCTCTTGTTACACCTAATCACAATCGATCACCCTTAAGATCACAACCGATCGTCTCCAACTTCTCGCTCTCCTCGCATCCTCTCGCCTCTCTCTGATTACAAACCTATCTAACTCTACTTATGCTCAAATGCATAGACTTAAAAATAGAAACGGACTCGTCACGAACTCGTACACGTATATGTATACAACTCAGACTCATACACGGACTCGTAAACAAGATTAGTTCCAACGCCCGTGACCAGGGTGTAATATTATGGCCTAGGATCTCGACATACACGCAACAGGTGAGCGAATAGTACCGCGAGCATTGCAGCAAACGCGAACAGTACCGCACGGGGGGTACTGTAGCAATGCGTAAACAGTACTCGAGGGTACTGTAGCAACACGTAAACAGTAACCGCAGGTACTGTAGCGTGCGCAAGATTGGGTGGTTTGCCAGTATATCGCGGATTATGAATATAATAATTTGTTTCCTTATTATTTGAGCTTATTTTCTTTTAGATTATTTTCATGTATTAGAGATAAATTTTCTTTTATTATGGATTAGTTTTCTCAATATAGATATATATTTTTTTTAGAGGTCAAATTTAGTCGTTTCTATAAAAGGGGCAGAATTATACCTATTATCATAAAGTAAAAAATAGACAAAGTTCTCTAGTCTTCTTCTCTTCTTCAATAGGTCTCAGAGCTTGACGACGGTATGGCTGGTCGATCAAGGATGAGTGTTCTCTCTTTGGTCTTTAGATCCGTACCATACCATTTATTACGCGGTTGAAGAAGACCGGCCGGTGGGACGGCGGCCGTTACGACGCCGAGGAAGAGAGGCAGTACGGACGGTACTGGTGCCAGCCGCCGGGAGGATGCGCTGTGAAGATGGTTGCTGCTGGTCTTCGGTCGGTCGGGAGGATTAATTCTGTGTCGTTTCTGACTAGTTGAGTGAGCCGGGTATATTAGATTAGATCATCTACGTTGTTAATCGCTGTTATATTGTGTGGTTAAATGCATGCAGTGCACTGCTAGCTGCATGTACCACCGATCCATGCATTGTTCTACTCTGTGTTAGGAAGAGTACGCTCTCCTTGTTAATGGTTAATTGAAACAATAAAATGCAGACTCACTTGTCTCTCTTCGGTCCTTGCTATTGTTTGGAATCGTGGTCGATATTGCCCCTCATGATCATCCGTGTGATGGGTGAGAGAGAGAGAGTAGATTGCGGTAGCTGAAAGCCTGTGAGGTTTTAAAAAAAACTACTACAAAAGCTTTGTACTTGATGAATCATGAATGCTGGAAAAGTATAGCTTTTTTAGAGCAACAAAAATCCATATAACTAAAGAGTACTGTAGAAATAATCCTCTCGCACCAGGCCTCTATCTAACTACTCCTTCGGCCCGGCCCCTCTAGCTCACATCGACGGCCCAGATTCTTGGCCCAAAGTGTCTCTGAAACATCAATTTCTCCATACCCGTTTCTGGCCAGCCTCTTGGTGGAAGCTTCAAGAATTTGTCGAACTAGGATTCAGCCACTGACACTGAATGTTCACAACCAAGCCATTGACCTTGATACACAAAAAAGAATATATGTGTGTATATATAACAACACAGGTGGAGGGGCAACATCTTTGTGTTCTTTCTTGGGTTGGCTAGTAACTTTTGGGTTCGGTGTTTGGTCTTGTGGAACACTGGAAATGGAACCTAACTAATGATCAATGAGATCAGCAAAACTCCTGGCAATATGTCTGCACCTCAGTGACATCTTCCACAGGTTTATGTTGAGATCTTACATGTGATCCACCATTGCTAACCTGACATTGTGTTGATTTGGCGGCACTTCAACTTGCTTCAGACATGGGGCCTCTTCTTTGTTTTTCAGCTTTTCTACAGTAACTAGTTTTCAAATAGAGTGTTTTCAAGACGAAGTTTACAAGTTGATTATAATACACATTATAGTGACTTCATTTATATCGACCAAAATCGCATACGAGTTTCTATTACTCTGTACTCTCTTACACAAACAACCTAAAAATCATAAACCATAAACCAAAACTAAGGGATGGCTTTTGAGGTGAAAGCTTGCTTTGTTAGCTTGTAAGAGCATCCACTCTCAAAAAAAAAAAAAAGGCTCGTAAGAGCATCCTGAGTCATGCAAATTTGGCTGCCAGATTATTGTAATGGGCGTGCACGTCTGTCGTTCACTGAAATGGTAGCGCTCGATTGCGCGTTTCCATTCATGTATTCCTTGACACAACACCACTATTTTTCAAGGGATCTTGTTTTGCCAGTTCATAGGGGATTTTCTATGGGCACATAGTTTATTTGTGCGGCAAGGCAGTGCTCTTTGTAAAGTATAAGCCGCTGACTGCTCAGTGAATGAAAATTGCTGCTAACCGCTCCATTGGGCTTAAAGCTTCGGCTTTTTGCACTGTACAACACTATTTAAAACTTATATCTACATTGTAGCTGTTATTAGCTTTTTTTTTAGTGTAATTAAATATAAAAAATAAAAAAGATTATATCATCACAGATAATATAAAGAAATAAGGGGGAAAAGGAAATATAAAAAGTCCAAAAAACTAAAAAACCAGAAAAAAAAATAAAATTAAGAAGGTAAAGACAAGAAGCTAAAAGCTCAGGTTCAGTGAAGCAAAACTGTTAGCGCATTGTTTTTTATGTCCACTGCAACCGGAAAGAAATGCAGTATGGATTGTACGCTGACCAATCTGCCAATAGGTGCAAAAAAAAATCAAACATAGTGTTTTTACAGTCAGTACTCTAGGAATATAGAGTCAGCTACATTATTATAGTATCATGACTTTTTGCCGTCAAAGATAGAATCTAATGCTATGTACCTGTGCTTATCCCTGAGAAGAGACAAACCAATGGAAATAAAACTTGAAGTTGATTCACCGATGCGGTGTCTGGCACTGTGGAACATCGAGATGTTGGAGAAAGCAATGAAAGTATTTAAACAAGCAGTGCTGGAACTGTGGTTCTCTACTGTTGTATTATTACTCTATTCAGTTGATTTCTGGCTAACATGCTCTGATCTGTATTTTGTGTGAATGGTCATACTCTGGAGATTTGCTCCTCTAAACAACATTCTTTATCAGAGGAGCTAGTTAGATGCTATTGTTAGCTTTACAGATTAAACATGGAAAAAAATTAGAGGTTTATTGCAATTTCTTGTTGTTGTTTACCTTTATGTGTTAAGAACACATTTGAAATGACTGTGATAAAAACAGTAGAATAAAAACAAAATATTTCAAAATATTCTCTAAGTCTCCTTTTTTTCGGAAATATGAAAATTTAGTGATTTATACTTTGCAGTCTTAGACTCTTTCCAGAAAACAGACTTGCGTATGTTCTGACTTTTAAAGATATTTAATAACTAAAGCCCCACACCCGCCGTTAAAAGTAGAGACATAGGAAACAAAGCTTGCATTGGCATCAAGTATTTGTTCATTTTGAGCTGTGCTTCAATGTTTTCCTCTCTAATAAAAGTAGTATTAATCCAAAGCAAACGAAGAGGTAAGTAATATCTATTAACCATTCATTATACTTAAAAAATTATGCAAATCATTATTGAGAAAAGTATAGAAGTACCTCCCGCTATAGGGTAAATTTTATAGGATGATGAATCATTTCAAAACTTGTCTCCTTCAAAAAGAAATTTTGATGACCTGAAGGCAGCCACATTAATAATGATTTTAAGAGCTGGTCAGACTTACAATAACAGACTCTAGATATTTTCCTATGTCTAGTGTTGACGCAACATTTGTCAATTTCTACTTCTTCTCTCCTTTGATTAGTGATTCTTTCGTCATTGTGCATTATACCCCTCAGTATTTTTCATTTGACAGTGATAGCTATTCCTTAATTTCAAACTATGATTGTTTTGAGATCAATTGCCATATGCAGCACCAGCTGCTCATTTTAGAACTGAATACGGACAGTTTCGAAGCCCGTAGTCTTCTGCTGGCCAACTCCATGGCTGTTACTCTGCCTGCACATATCCCTGTGCAGCAAAACTGTGCAAAGGATATTAATCAGCTACCTACTACAGCATTTTGCCCCTTATTTCCTGCTCTAAATCATGCCCATTATATGCAATTTATGCATGTGCATGTTAACTGTTTTTGTGTCAAACATTATTGAAGTGACCATGTGCTTTTAACTTGGATTTCACATGTTCAGAAGTACAAACACAAACCAGTTCTAGACCAATCATGTCCGGATACAAACATGAATTATTTGTTGGATGCTAACATGTTGTACTTACGGTCAAAGTGCATGCCTGATCAAAAAGCTATATGTACCTAGATGCTTCCTCTCATCATTCATGTCTTTAGCTCTAATCAGATTAATTAACATTATCAGCGTGCCTATATAGGGAAGTTGTTGTCCAGTGGCCAGCACATGACCATGCATATTTCTCAAACCGCGGTCTCTGTTCTCGTCAATCATAAAGTTCAGACTCATAGGCATGCCTTTGTGATACGAATCATGCAGAGTTGGCGTTGTTAGTTGTTACAACACTGTGTGCCATTTGGCAGATTGCTGTATCATGCAATCTTTTGCAGTGTGTTGGAAAGAGATGGTTTTGGTTGTCTACTTGACTTGATACATCTACGAGAATTAATAAAATAGCATTGGGAGGTCACTGATTGGTGCATCATTTGCTAAATTAAGCATTGCCAGGTTGGTCTCAGCCTCCTGTGAGAGAGAGATAACGTAAATTAAGCTTCTTTGCAACCTTCATCGCTGTTTGATACGTGCGTGCATCTGAGTTGTACGTTGCTGTCTTTGTTTTCTTCACAGAACGCTACCATGTGGTTGTTGTGTTTCAAGTATCAATTGCAGAAGGTACCAGAAGCCGCAACGATGTACATTGCGATTATGCGAGAGGGGAACATATCTAGGTGCAATCATGCAAACGTTTCAGACAAATTGTTGGACGAAGGATGGATGGATGTGATTTGGGGAGACTTCAGGATTGCATACTGAAAAACTTTCGGAATTACCCCCTTTATGTAAGATTAGTAGTGCGAAGGTCTCAAATTTGATTTCCATTGGGATGGAATAGATTTAGGGATCTTCCCGAAATATTTAGCTCTAGCTCTTTACTAGCTCATTTGCTCCTACAGTAAGAAAAGAGCATGCTGCCTTATATGTGAACTGAATGTGATGTTGGTGGCAGAATGCTACCGAACAGGTTGCCTTATAGTCAGTAGGAGCTTACAGTTATGTTGTTGTGTACTAGTAGTCTAGTACGTTAAAGCTTGTAAGTTGTAATGACCAGTAAGCGTGCACATAGAATTCACATCGAAAGCACTAATTATATGTCCTTGGTCATGAGTTTTGGTTGCATAGAATTGTATACCTTTGTTGTTGTCAGATGATTTCTTTGATTTGAACGCATCTTTCCTAAAAATAAAGCATTTTTTATGTAATTATGAGTGCTTGGGTCATGGTATAATGTATATCTGACATCTGTATACAGAATAGTAATAAAAAGATAAATTTTGAACCTGATAATTTTAAATTTGTGAGGTGGAATATGAGAGAATTAACATAATATATCATTGAGCGCACCAAAATCGTTATAGTCTGTAATGATCATATTTGAGTCTTTTGTGGTGGTGAGACTGTCTGTTATGTAACAATGTCATAATATGGATATATCGTTACATGTAATATGTAATTGTATGTTTAGATATTTACAGAAGACTGTACAAAAAATATAAAAAATTTTATTGCATTTACTGGAGGCATGATCCACCATAAGGCAATGGCCGTCAAAATGTATCTCCCAAGCTCAGACGCAATCAGATCTCGCGTATATATCTCTGCAACATCCTTGTAAACGCGTATGAATCCAATTTGATTTCTGCATACAACTAGTCATATATAATTTAAGAAAATACATTTTTTGTTGCGAGGCATATAATCAACTTTAAAATTCATTTTATGTTACGCGTGTAAATGGAGTACTGCATACCTCATATTCATTAGGGTTAAGTCCCTAACATCTAGTGGATAATCAATTTTGTAGTCCGTATGACCCAAATTTATGACTACAGCGATGATATCTTTTGAAAAAAATGAAGTTAATATGTGAAAATAGTAGTTTGCATATAATTACTTATGCACATAGAACAAATGAAAAAGAATAGCATACTTATGATTAAGCCCATCGGGCTGTTGAAGGCTTTGGAGAGAGAGTTAACGGTTTGAATTGACATTGTATAAATCTGTGTAGGAAAGAACATATATTTTGAAATTCAAGTAAAACAGTAATGAACTTTCAATGAATAGGAAGAGAAATGAACATACAACAGTCATTGGTAGCAAGAGGTGTGTAGATAAAATTAACTTTCAATAAAAAAAACTTGAACCAAGAAGTGTGCAGGGTGGTATAGCCAACCGAGCCAAAAAAGCAGGAGGTTGCACGGTATGGGTCATATGCCATTGCACATATTGTATTTATAGCCAGGAGGTTGCACAGATTATGGAAAAAAATCTTGCATCCTGTATGGAATGCACAGATTTGCTTTTCGTATGTTTCCATTTGCTTTTTGTATGGAATGGAAGGCGCGTATAGAATGGGAAAAGCAAATCATTATATTTCCATATGATTCCATTTGTTGTTGAAGGCTTATACGCTATTTGCTTTCCGTATGTTTCTATTTGCATGCATCACCAATCGATATGGAGTAACTAATTAATTCTCAAAACCAAAAGCAATTAAGCAAGGAAGGTCGATCGATAATTCAAAATTACCGATTGATCGAAACAATACTAACATTCCGTACTTATGTAGGTCAAGACACTATAAGGAAATTAACATTCCGTATGGAAACAATACTAAATGTTTAGTGTATGAAAACATAAGAAAATTAACATTCTATTTCATAATCTCACCATTCATTACGTTACTAAACATTCCATTCCATGCTGACTGCTTCGTATGGAAATAGGACATGCTAAATGTTTAGTGTATGGAAAAGGCGTGTATGGAAACAAACCGAGATTTGCAGGCATGTATGAGATTAGGAGGATCTCGGCATTAACCTCTTCGATCTACTTCCTATGTCGAGATTTGCTTTCCATACCGGCTAAATAGAAATAATCTTATAGAAAAGGTGCATACGAGCATCTCCAATGGTCTGAGTCAGCTAGCTATATGTATGTACACATCAGCATATATCCTATGTGGAGGAAAAAGAGTATGCAAAAAAACCGAGCCAGCTCTTTCTTAGAGCAAGTACAATAATGGTCTTATAGCCAAGCTAGTCAGCATTTTTGTTGTTGTGGATGAGAGAAGAAAGGAGAGAGATGAGAGCTTGGCTCTCATGCAAGCAACAAGCTGGGCACGGGAGCCTATGCAGTGGTGGACCTAGATAATAAATGTATGTGAGGAGAAATAGGAAAGAGAATGTGAGACATGATATCACATAATAATAAAAAACTTTTTGTAGACAAATTATTGTATAACTTGGCTCTTATAACTTGATTTATAGCCAAACACTTGGCTCTATTATTGGACTTGCTCTTAAGCACTAGTCTATAACGCAAAACGAGGCAGCCTCTATAAATGATAGTCCTTTTCTGTGTGTGCATATAAGCATCAAATAGCTATACTTATAGATAATTCTTTAGAATGCTAGATTTTAGTAATCAACAAGAGCAATGAAGGAAATCATAACGTATTATAATTTTAAAGATTAATTGACTAATAAAGAATCGGGAGGATGGAATTAATGGATGGATGCATTGTGATCACTAGGATGTGGGTGTGGAGGCCGCTGCGGAGTAGGCCAAGGACGAACCCCGCGCCAAAGAGGACGGCGGAGACGGTAGGCCAGACACCATTTTCGGCATTGGAGAGGTTGGAGGTGTCAGAGGAACGCATCAGGAAGATGGAGATTGAGGGTGACAAGGTGTTCAGAGCATCTGCTTTTGGTGAGTTGGTGGGCTTTCGTGACGCCCGCAAAGCCGCTTAGTATAGACAAGTTTAGTCGGCTAACACAAAGCCCGCAAAAACGCTTGGTGGCCATTGTTGGTGGGTGCAGGCTGATCACAACCCACCATACTTACATCCCTATAACGGAGTAATCCCTCTGTTAATTTTTATGAGACGTGGTTTGACTTGATGTAGACTCCAAATTTGAGCTTTGACCTTGAATTCTTTTACACTACTTTGTTCGCAGCTGCAACACCATAATCATAAGACAATGCTTTCAAATAGTGATCCAACGAATTCACTTTTGTGTCATAAGATCTATATATTATTAGATTAACTGTTGGTCTAACTTTGAATCTCGAATTAATAAAAGACAAAAGTTATTTTTAGAAGCCATAAAAAATAGGCCTTTAGTCGGTTTGCTCATCCAGATTTGGAGGAAATTAATTGATCCTTAGCAATGCCACGAAGTGCTTCTTAGCTGGAACCCATCAATGCAAAACGGCTTAGCTTTATCGATCAGGCAGACAGATGTCGCGTCCCCGGGCGGCGTTGCAGATGAGCCATCTCGCTGTCTGAAGCGTGTCTCGGCCTCTTTCGTGTACAATAATGCGACGTCAATTGTCTCTAAGTATGATCATATACTCCCTCCAATTCTTTTTATAGGGAGTATTATTTTCTAAATCAAATTTCACATTATAAGGCGCACACAGGTACCTATGCATTCTTTTGTACCGAGCTCCCAGTTTTACCCTCGGTTGCTTTCCTGTACATCTGCGTAGAGCAAGAAATAAAGCTGTGGCACTTTTTTACACCATATTTTGGCTATGTTCTTTTCAATTTTCAGTCTGTTTATGTTTATACTGTCTACAGTAACTAGTTTTTAAATAGTACATTTTTCAGAACGGTGTTAACAGGAAGATTATAGTAAAAATATATTAAGTTCAGTTGTATCAGTCAAAATCATATACGACGATTTTTCTATATGTAACACCACTTGCAAACAATCAAAATTCAAATAATTAAACCATAAGACATTAGTCCAAAGAACCCACCCAAAGTCTCATCTCTCTCTCGAATTGAGCACGCAAATAATCCCATAGCTATTTTTTATTTTGGCATCTAAATACATTTTTTTAAAAAAAATAGTCTCTGCGTAAGTCTATCGTGTTCGGCAGCACATACAAATTTAGTGGGGTTTATAGATTTTTTTCAACAAATTTACTGGATTAATCATATATAGATTCGTACACCAGTGTGTAAGAACGTACGTACGTAGACATGAAGTTTCTTGAGAGCGCCATATGGTTTCATACGAAAATCTTGGACACATGTAAGGGCCGCTAGCTAGCTCAGTTTGAAAGTCACGGGCACACATGCATGGAACAGAAAAAAGGACAGGAAATAAGAATGGAAAAGGCTAAAAGGATACCCGTAAGTTGCGGTGAAAAATGTGCAGATGGCCCTGATCGGTTGGGCCGAAAAGCCGTGGCTTTTAGCTGAAAATACACTGTAGCTGATAGTGATTTTTTTTAACGTAATTAAATTTTAAAAATTTAAAAATAGAAAAAAAAAATATGTTAGCTCATCTCGGACAACACAAACGAATACAGGAAAAAAGAACCGGCAAAAAAACTAAAAAAGCGAAAAAATCAGAAAAATACGAAATTTATGAATAGTGGAAAATAAGTCAGAAGCTGAAGCTGAAACGAGCGAGGTTTAAACAAATCAAGATAAAATATGGTATGTATCTAAGATGTTGTTTATTTTAGCTTCTATAAACTGCCTTTTTAAGCAAATGATCTTCTACAGTACGTATATTTCAAACGAAGTGTCTTTTAAGACGGAGTCTATTAGTTGAATTAAGTACATATTATATTGACTTTATTTATATCGACCGAAATTGTACGTGAGCGTCTCTCTCTACAAGCTTCTCTATAAGCTGTTACTATTTATAAAACAAAGCCAAAAAATATCAGCAAAAGTCAATGTGTGGGTTCTTTTGGACTGTGGTTTATGGATTTTTGTCTTTTGATTTTTGGTTGTTTGTGAGAGAGTACAAAGAAAGAGACAATCACATATAAATTTGGTCAGTATCGGTATATTGTCTACTACAATCGATTTGTAAACTCTACTTTAAAAACGCATCGTTTGAAACCTACTTACTATATCAAAAGTGAAAAGCCAAAGCAGTAAGTGGAGCCGAACTCAGCCAACTAGACATTGTAAATAAGAGAACATATATGAAACTCAATTTTTATCAAAAGAATGTACACGACAGGGATGATATGGCTGCATGAGAGAAGAGATAAATAGTATTGATTTTAGTTAGTAAGGATTACTTGTTTAATATATATATTCATCTGCTGTTCTCTCCTTACAACTTTGTCCCGATTTTCTCTTCTTTGTCTATACGTACTTCGTCGTTGTCATAGACGACGGAGTCAATCTAGACTCGAAATTTCGGTCAAAGTCCACTAAGAATTACTTTGATGCCCGGCCTAAGGATCCGAATCGACGGTTTCACATTACATGCCGCCACATGTAGTCCTCGTCTCGGTATTCTCGCACGCCATGCAGTTTGCATGCAATATTCCCGGGCAAAACAGCGTCCGCTACATAAAATAATCACACTCTGACTTTGCAAAACCAAGATTAATTATTAGCGAATGGTTTAATACTAGTAGTAATGTCACTAACTAATATACGGTATATCTATCGTATGCATAATAGATTCAACGCCAGAAGATGATGCTTTCTAGATGACACAATAATAGCTTGTGTTAGAGTAGCTTTTCTTTTAAGGAACAAAAATGCATGAGATATGACTCCCCTCGTGTATTCGTTTGTGAAAACAAAAACCTCTCGTATAGTCGTATATTTGGCTATACCTCGATCTCGCTCTCACTTAGCTAGTCATCTATGAGATCTACCGATATATAATGGCTACGATCCATGCCACAGGTCCACATTATGAGACCTTGTTGCATATGACAAAGTGTAGGCCGATCATTTCATGTTAATTGGTGTCATATCCCAAATCTAGGTGCGTACGGTTGTGGATATTATAATTGTGGCATATATAACTCCATATGAATAAAAGATTCATGTAGTATTCGATCTCAACATTTTGTGATGAAGATGGTGAAACCTACGAACTAAAAGGGAGAGCTTAATTACTGTATATCTTAGTTCTTCCGATGGACGTTCAAATTACTTTTTGAAACCAAATGGACGTTCAAATTGTATAGAGTCCACATTGTGTTTCACGTATACACATGAATTTATTGTTGTTTACATAATCACGACGAACCTCAAAATATACAGAAAAATATTTAGATAAATTTGCAAATACTTCAACGATGGTGCTAGCTGGTCATGGCCCATGGCTGACGAAGAAAAGGACCTTCATGGAAACAGAGGTGAATTGAGGAAATCAACAAGTCATCCATTAATTCTTTTTTACCATAAAAAGGATTTTTTTTGTTTACTCCCAACAATTTAGTCAAACCTTCCATTTTCACGACTGGGACGAATCTACTCCTATCGGTGCCGAAATTGTGTGAATCTTGAGAGTGAAAGCAGTACGTACTAGTGTGGTCATGGAAGTATTTCTTGCCTCACATTAAGCGACGTGCCGTCAAACTTTTCAGCACGCAGGTTCAATGAATCTGGACACCTTTTTACAGCATTCAAACCATGTGTAGATCCATTCAAAGACCGGCTGAAACCAATAGCCGCTTATACCTTTCCTTTCGACACGGTGCGAGCTTTTTCCGGCCAAGACCATGATAAGGACATGTACTGTCACTACCAGAAAGCTGCTATATACCGAGTGTCGGGAGTTTTGCCAAGTGCAATAAATCGGGCACTCGATAAACAATAACTTTGCCGAGTGCCTACATCTAAACACTCGGCAAAATCAAAACACTCGGCAAACAATATCTTTGCCGAGTGCTGCAGAGTAGACACTCGGCAAACGAGGATCTTTGCCGAGTGCTGAAAAAAAACACTCGGCAAACATAAAACACTCGGCACCAACCGCCGTCCGTTAGAGGTCAGCTGCCGCCGTTAAAACTTTGCCGAGTGTCTGGAGCTGACACTCGGCAAAGATATTGTTTGCCGAGTGTTTTTTTTGGGCACTCGGCAAAGTAATAAAAACCTTTTCCTTTCCTACCCTTCAAACTTTTTCTACTCTGCACATACAACATATGGTACTCCATTGTAAAATTTGGTATATTTTTGTATTAGTTTGCTATATTTAATTAATTAATTGCATTTCAATCAATTTTTTTGAATGAAGTCAAATTTGAACTGCAAGTGATTCAAATAATAGGAAAAAATGAGTAGAAAAATGATATTCATGTTATTCAGCCTGGTTTGGGGCCTTACCTGTGAAAGGAAAAGGAATTTCGAACATCTTGTTCAGGAAACACGACCACGAACTTGTGGCCGAATGGTTTTTAAATTTTGAAAAAAGCAAACGAAGTCTGAAAGTCATGAGATTTGTCAAGATGTCATGATATCATACATGGAGACTGTGGTAAAAAATTGATAAGATTTTGCATAAGTTGTCATGTACGATGCTTACAAACCGAAACATTTCTGAGGAAGAAACGTAGAGTTAAGAAGGATCCGGTAAGATTTGGAGTCAAAGTGATGGTCGAATTGTGGTTTGACTACAAAATTTTTTGTATAGGCAATAGACAACAGAGATTGTTTCATGTGAAATTTTGGTAATTTTTCGGATCCGTTTGATAATTTTAATTTTTAAACTGCAATTATAGAATTTTAATTGATATAAATTGAATTTGAGCTATAACTACATGAAATAATGGTCTAATATTCGTAGAAGCATCGAATATGCATTGTTGAGTGAATTTGACAAGGCATTTTCAAAGTACATTCGAACAAATTTGTAAAACAAATTTGGAAAAGAAAGAGAGGAATTGAAGTATTATTAAAAAAAATCTTTGCCGAGTGCTTTGTGAGTGACACTCGGCAAAGGAGGAGCTTTGCCGAGTGCGGATCGGCGCACTCGCAAACAACACAACATAACTTTAATTCCCGCGGCGCGCCACACACAACCACACATATTCAAGCCGCCGCTGCGCGCGCGCCGCCCCGCGCCGCGCGCTTTGCGCCGCCGCGCGCGCCGCCGCCGCGCGCGCCCGCCGCCTCGCCTGCGCCAGACGCGCGCCCGCTGCGCGCCCCGCGCGCCGCGCGCCGCTGCCCCATGACGCCGCGCCGACGCTCGCCGCCGCCGCCGCCGCCGCCGCCGCGCCGCCCGCGCCGCCGCGCCCGTCCGCCTGGCGCCGCCACGCCGACGCGCTCGCCCCGCCGCCGCCGCCGCGCCTCCGACGCCCCCCGCCGCTGCCGCGCCGCCGCCCGACGCCCCCATTGTGGTGAGGTTGTCCTTCCCTCCCTTCTCCTGGATTTGATGGACATGCTTACTGCATTAGCATATATTCATGTGGGATGGATTTTGCCCTTGTCTAGTTATGGATGTCAAACTTGTGCTAGTCACACCGATATCTACCATATATTCATGCTTTATTATCTTGCATTTTTGGATTGTCCAGATCTAACATGTTCTACGAGTGGTTTCTTTTTTCTTTTGCTATATTGATAGATTGATCTTTGTTTGTTATGGTGATTGATCATGATGTAGGACTACCTTAGTTCAATTTAGTAAAATTTCATAGAAGGCAATTAAATATGAGCATATTTCCATGTCAATGATGTTTGAATGGCACTAGGAGGCGCTTCCATGTGAAGCAGTAGTCGTGGTATTAGAAATTTATAGCCTAATTTGTTCTAAACATGTAACATATCAATACAGTACATGCAGATGTGCTCACCAAAATATGATAAATAGGTTTTTGTTTCAATTGTTTAGATGGATATGCAATGCAAACGACGCATGCTTATAATTAAGACATATGCTCTAGTCATAGTTCTATATGCATTCTTTGTAAATAGGCTTAGGTTGTCTCAATGGTTATAACCTGCAATCACATATACCCCCATGTCCGAGAGAGATAGTGAGCAAGCCAACCTAAACAAAATGTGCATGCTATATATGCTCCTAGCTGGTACATAACAGTAGTTGTTGGTTGTCATAGGATTGTGTCAGTGCAATGGATGGGACTCATGTGCATGCCAGAGTACCAAAGGAGATTTCCGTAGCCTTTAGGGTAGGAAGCACTATTTACTTGATGAGTTGATTGTTTGCCTTGAAAACTGTCTTATATATCACTTTGTTGAATGCCATTCTCTGATTGGTCGGCCCAATTTATTCTCTGGTTAGGCGTGTAGATGCATTTGATTCTTATATTACTCCCTGATATGTTAGAGGATGGATGACCGTGAGTGGATGTACACGGGCCGCTCAAGTCAGGGTTCGTTGTCCGATGAATGGATTGAGAAGACCGATGCTTTCTTGGAACTAGCATTTGCCAAGGTTAAAGGAGCGCGTGCCACTTGGTGTCCCTGCAGCAGATGTGCAAACACGCGTCGACAAACAAAGGAGGTCATGGGTAAACATCTTTGCAAGTTTGGATTTACGGCAGACTATACCCGGTGGATCTACCACGGTGAATCCGATCGTATGAGAGAGGAGGTCGTGAGACCACGCGTCGAGGATTATGATGCTGATGGCGGGGTAGGAGACATGTTAAATGACTATCATGAAGCACACTTCGCTGAAGGACGTAGGGAGGAGGAGCCAGAGGCAACCGCAAAGGCGTATTACGACATGTTGTCTGCGGCACAGAAACCCCTTCAGATGCCAGGAGGGATATGAGGCCAAGGCGGCTAGTGTGGCTCACAAAGCCTGTTATAACTCGTGAAGGACATGCATTACGAGGCGCGCGTCCAGGCCATCGTAACATACAACGCTACCTACCTTGGGTGAAGATCAACAAAACTCAAACAAGAAACATGAGGTGACGGAAGACTACATGCGGTAAATATAGAATATTAATACTGATTTTTCCGAGATTAAATACGCTTAATTTGATCTTCTTATATGTTATATACTTGATGACGTGTAGGTGCCTCGTGGTGGTGCGCCCGACATCTCCGATCTTTGAGCACGAGATGGTGGACAAGTGGTGCGCCGCCGAGTGGGAGGAGGCGCTGGCGCTTGCGGGCGGCGTTTGATGATGCCAGTGCACCACACCATCAAGGCAAATCGTAGCCTCGGCGAATTCGCAGCTACATGGGTACGCGAATTCATTTCTTTATTATAACGCTTAATTCGCATAATTTCTAATCATCTTGCTGTTTCTTTCGCGATCGTCGTCACATGGTGGCCAGCCTTGCTCCCGATTCAAGGCATGGGCTTTGGCCCACAAGGGCAAGCGACGTCCGGCGTCGACTACAACCCGGAGGACCCGCCCTCGGTGTACAAAGCAATGCGACCGTCCACGGCCGCCTCGGTGAGTATACATCGATGGCAAGGGCGGTCCATGGGCGAGTACGATCCGAGCACCGGGACCTTGATTGAGAAGTCGTCATGAGGGTGGGAGGAGGCAAGAAGCATGGGCGATCTTGGATTGGCGACGGCACACTCGACACGGCCACTACTCCCACTCTCACCAGATTCGAGCAAGGAGCACGAGCTCAAGCCCGCCATACGCCTACCACGGACACCTTTGCCACGATCCGGATGGAGGCACTCGTGTTATTTCTGTTTTATTCGCTCGTTCATTAATTTTTACATACCTTTGCTTTGCATTGTGACATTGGGGCGAAATATTGTAGGCCCAGTGGAAGAAGAGAAGAGGTGCGGGAGGAGATGGCGGCGAGGATGGAGGCCGATCGGCGGAGGAATGAGGCCGAGCGGCAGAGGATGACGCAGATGTTTGATGGATGCAGAGTCTTGGCGAGAGGATGGGTCAACCTCGCCACCGAGCTATTCCTCCACCTCCTCCCGCAACTACTCCTGTGAGTTTCTAGTGGAGTATGAATGTTTAAGTTTGTATGTTCATACCTTAAATCTTGCCTCACACATGCAATCTCTTCTCCTTTTTGTGCAGAATCAATCGGCGGCATCGAATAACTTACCTCATGACCCACCACATCAGTCGGGGTGACTAGCTTTGTGGATGATACTTGTGGTTGTGATGTTTATGTGAATATTGTGGTTGATACTTGCTTTAAGTGTCTGGATTTGCATTATATGTGATATATTGTGGTTCCACTTGGTGAATGATTGTGAATGACACTTGTGGTGATTAATTTTGGACTGTATGTGATATATTATTGATATCTTGTGATATATTGTGACTTGTTTGAGTGGGTGCAATAAACATTTAAAATTGGCGTTTTGGCTACTTTGTCGTGTGTTACACTCGGCAAAGGGAGACTTTGCCGAGTGTCATGGTAAAAACACTCGGCAAAGTAACGTTTCTGGGCATTCGGGAACATACTTTGCCGAGTGTTGTGGTTTTGCCGAGTGTCATGGTAAAACACTCGGCAAAGTAACGTTCTGGGCATGCGGGGCGTGCTATGCCGAGTGTTGTGAGTTTGCGAGTGTCGTGGTAAAACACTCGGCAAAGTTTTAATCTTTGCCGAGTGTCTTTAGCATGACACTCGGCAAAGTTTAACCTTTGCCGAGTGTCTTTACAATGACACTCGGCAAAGTATAAATCTTTGCCGAGTGCCATTCCGTCCTGGCACTCGGCAAACGACGCCGTCACCATGTTATCGCCGTCCACTGTCCTTTTTTTGCCGAGGGTCGTTACGGCACTCGGCAAAAGCTTTGCCGAGTGCTCGATAAAAAGCTCTCGGCAAAGAGCTCTTTGCCGTCAGAAACTATGACGTGTGAGCTATGCCGTGGGTGGCACTCGGCAAAGGCTTTGCCGATGCTGAACCCGGTAGTGTGTAATACAGAAGACAATACCGTTATATATAATACTCTTCATATATATTATTTGTGGACAAAGCTAAAGATAGCTTATACAATAAATTGCATCTAACGTTGACCTCACAACTTTTACAGATGACATTGATACATAAGCAAAAAAAACTATTGATAAAGGACTAAAGGCATGTATAATGGTATAGATAACTACTCTTTATGGGCCTGTTTGGTTGCCCGTATCTTCTCAACCCAGCTCGTATGGCTCATCCTGGTTAGTCTCATCCTGGCTAGGCACATGCAAATATACTTGTTTGGTTGCCTGTATCTGTTGAAGCTGTATGAGTAAAGATGGTGTTTGGTTGCCCGGCCCGTCTCTCTCTCTCTCTCCCTCCACTCATTCGGCCGACCGGCCTCCTCCCTCACCCGTCTCTCTCTCTCCCTCCACTCATTTCGGCCGACCGGCCTCCTCCCCCTCACCTTCTCCGCCAAGGGTGCGGTGTGCAGCTGGTGACGGCGCAGCGCCGGTGGTTCTCCGCCGCCCTACCTTCCCCGCGACTCGGGCTCACCTCCGGCACGACGGCGCGCGGGTGGCTCAGCGTGCCGACCTCGGGCTCCTCCGCCGGCCTCGAGCTCTCGCGCGCCGTCCCCCTCCGCACGCACTCTCTCTCTCTCTCGGCGGCGCGGCGCGGTGCGGCCGTGGAGCGGAGGCGCCGCGGTCCAGATCCAGCCAGATCTCGGCGGCGCCCTACCGGTGGCGCCTCCCGCCGGCCTCCTCGCCCTCGCCCGGATCCGGCCGACCCAAGCGGAGTCGCCGCCTCTTCCGCTCTCCTCCGGCCGACCCAAGCGGAGTCGCCGCCTCCCTCTTCCGCTCTCCTTCCTTCCCTCGGGTGCCGTGCGCTGCATCCGCCGGGCCAGGCTGAGGAGCGAAGGTCGATATCTTCGTTTCCCTCAGGCCTGGCTCGGGACATCCTTTTGCATGAGATGGGCCTGGCTTGGAGAGCCAATCAGGCAACCAAACACACATCTATTGCATGAGCTGATGCAAGCCAAGTTCCATGCGGGCAACCAAACAGGCCCTATAATACCCTCCGTGTCATCTATAGACGACACTAAAAACATCTCCTATAATGGATTATTTTTTATATGTCTCTATAGATAGCTTTTCTATAATATAATGTATCTTATTTCTCGTGGTACAGTCGACTGTTTTATGAGAGACGACCCAATTCTCTATGTTCCATCTTTCTTTTCTATATCATCTCATATCCTATATAGCAAAGCTTATAGATAGCTAGCATCATATTATTATATATGTTCTTATATAGACTGTCTATTGTATGCCAAATGATCTCTTTCTTTTTAATCTATGTCATCAGAAATCTTATATGACAAAAATTAGAGACGATCGATCTTACTTTATTGTACATGCCCCAGGAAGAATGCGAACTTTGTGTAGCAGTTGTTGGGTAGGTTTGGGAGGACTTGCTTAGATTTTGGCTTTTATTTGTTACAATAACTACTTTTTAAATGGTGCGGTTTTTAAGGTGGAGTATACAGGTAGATTGTAATACAAACTGTACTGAATTTAACTATACTGACCAAATTTGCATACGGCTATTTTTCTCTATACACTACCTCTCACGAACGGTACAAAATTAAAAAAAAATCAGCCAAAAGACATAAAATAGCAAAAAAACACCCATTTTTTGTACCTCGGAAAACGTGCACAAACGGGTGTTTTTATTGCCACGAAGGACGCAAAGGTTGCAACAATGTCCAAGTCACCACATGGCAGGAGTAAAGTAAATGGTTCCGTAACAGACACGTTTTTTGAAGTGACAGAAAAATTGAAATGGCTCCAAGGAACAACTTGCATGCCCTCTTTAGCAGCATATTCCTCAAGGGCAAATCTCAATGTGGTTAACACTAGTACTAGTACTACATATTTACATTTTTCGATACTCCAATTGCATTGTTTACAAAAAGTACCCTGATCACCTATACATGGGCTATTGCCCAGTTCCAAGCCATATCTACGATTGCGCTGTAAGGATGTGTTTGGTTTGGAGACTTGGTGGGATGGGATAGCTCCAACCCAGATATATGGGATGGGATAATCCCACTTTTTGTTTGGTTGTAAGGATGGGTTAGTCCCTGTTTTTTGTTTGGATGGAGGGAAAGAATGGGTTGGTGCAGAGGATACGAGCGGTGGAGGCAGCAGCGACGCCGGAGCATGGCGGCCGGAGCACCATGCGCGGCGGCGGGAGATGGGAAGGGGCACGGGCGGCGGGAAGACGGCGCCGAGAGAGGCACGGCGGCGGGGAGATGGGAAGGGCGCGGCGGCGGGAAGACAGCGCCGGGGAGAGGCGCGGCGCGGGAAGACGGCGCGAGGAGATGGGGAAGGGCGCGGCGGGGAAGACGAGCGCCGGGGGGAGAAGCGCGCGGCGGGGAAGACGAGCGCCGGGGGAAGAGGCGCGGGCGGCGGGGAAGACGGGCGTAGGCGCGCGCAGGAGAAGTGGGTTGGCGCGGTTCGCTCGTTTTGGGCGGATCGTTCCAACCCACTTTTCAGGAGAATCTTTTCTTTTGGGTCCAACCCACCCCACCAAGTCTCCAAACCAAACACTACAAAAAAAGGGTCCAACCCACCCCATCCCGGGATATCCCCTAAACCAAACACAACCTAACAGACTCAATCTGTGCTCATGTGTCACTGTTGCTCCCTCGCATTAACATATTTGGCATTTGCACGCATACCCATATGTTCACTTAAAACAAATTCACTGAAACAATTGAGCCCGTGCTTGTGGCTTGTGGCTTCAAGCATTCGTAGTAGCATTTATACTAGAGTTAAAAGTTATTCAGTCACAGTTATAAATTTTCGATGGCAGTAAGAGCAAGTACAATAGTATAGCCAACTAGTGGCTATAACACTTGTCCATTTCATCTATAGCCTTCAAAAAAATAGTTCATACAATAAGGTAGCTATTACAATAACTATTTGGCCCCACGTGTAAGAGAGTGAAATGCATATTTTTACGTGCTATAGCTAGCTGTAATTTAGTAGCCAGCTTCCTTTTCTCTGCCACATAAGATTTGGTTCATATTATATTTACTATAGTCTGCTGACTAAGTCTTAGGGCCTGTTTGGTTGGTGTTTAAGCTTGCCATGCCTAAGCTTAGGCAATGTGTGGCTGCCACAGAAAGTGTGGCTAACAAAATCGAAGCCATACTTGTGGCAAAGTTTGGCAAGAAACTGAGTCTATGACGTATGGGGCTGGGTGCTAAGAAAGTGTGGCATGCCACAGTTGCGTCAGTGAACCAAACAGCTACCTAAAAACTATGGCACGCCTAACTTGTGGCTAGGTAACTTCTGGTCATGAACCAAACAGGTCCTTATTGTACCTGCTCTAAGAGCATCTCCAAGAGATGCTCTTTCTCACCCCCTATCTTAAAATATTGGGTATGAAAGCTAAAAACAAGCTCCAACAGATACTCTAAAACACACCCAATAATTTTGGTACTCTAAAATTGAGGTGGATCACCATCAAATATACAGTGCCTAGATAGTAATTTTAGGGATCCAAGTTTAGAGGAGCTGCTGAAGGAGGGGAAAGATTTAGAGGATAATTTTTTAGGAAGACTTCTAATATGAGATTTTAGAGGATAAAATATTAAGCCTCTTTTGGAGATGCTATAAGATGAGAGAAATGGAAAATTACAGGGGAAGGAAGGAGGCGGCACCCACACATCACGGCGGAGACCCGGGAGGAACAAACCAGAGTCCAAACCAAGCTGAGCTGCCAGGCAGCCCGTACCATCACCCTGACACCGTCCCCTAGTAAAGCCCGTGGAATCACGAACACGGGAAATCAGCAAAAATTTCACCTTTAAATACCCCTCGCTTCACACCCAAACGAATTTGCCAAGAAACCATTGGATCCCATCTCCTCCTAGTCTGCTCTGCCTCCGCTCCCATTCCCGGATCCTAAGAGAGCGCCGCCGCCGCCGCCGCCATGGGAATGGGGGCCCTTGAAAACGCTGCGTCCGCCGTGGAGTCCGCGGCGGCGTTCGAGGGCGCCGTCATCCCGGCCGTGGCAGCCGCAGCCGGGAAGGGGTCGTACGCGATGCTGCAGTGCGGGGAGGACTCGGAGTACGTTCGCAAGGCGTACGGGGGCTACTTCGAGGTGTTCCGCGCGCTGCTGGCGGAGGACGGCGAGCGGTGGCGGGTGTACCGCGCCGTGCGCGGGGAGCTCCCGTCCGAGGCCGAGGCGGCGTCGTTCGACGGCTTCGTCATCTCCGGCAGCTGCAGCGACGCCCACGGCGACGACCCCTGGATCCTCGCGCTCGCCGACCTCATCCGCCGCCAGCACGCCACCGGCAAGCGCATCCTCGGCGTCTGCTTCGGCCACCAGGTGCGTCGGTCGATCCATGGCTTCTTGGATTTTCTTGTTTGTTTTGGCTCGCTCGCTTGGTTTTCTTCGGGGTAGAAAGTTTGAAAGGCTAATGCCCGAGCTGGTCTTATTCTTTCCGTGTGTGAGTTTGCGTTGGCGGATTCCGACGCTGGCGCCTCGCAAAGGGACAGGAAAGGAAAGCGTCCAGCCGTCCACCGAGAGGAGTGGCGTTCTTCTTCCCCCCATCGATTCCTCTTTAGTCTTTACCATGCATGCGCTAGCTTCTTGCTGGGTAAAAATTCCGACTTTTTTCACGACAGGTTTTTTTTTTGGAATTTACGATCGGTAATTAAGAAATGGCGAATGGTTTCAACCGTTACTGGTAAGTAATTTCGGATACAATACGACGTTCATTTCCCAAAAAAAAAAAGAGTCAAATGGCACGTCGTTCACACGAAACGAGCTGCATTGTGGGGAAAAATATAAATTACACGGGAGCCGAAAAGGCGTTAATGGCCGGCATGCGGCCAGTACGTGAGGAACTGAGAAATCTTTTTTTTTTGGTTTAGAAATCTCATTAAGTACTTTTAGCTGCGTGGTAAATGTGGGTAAATGAAGCTGCATCTAGTCACAGCCATCGTGGCTGTAGTAATATTTTGGTAGACAGAGTTTTAACAGCAGCCAATTTTTTTTCTTAAAGTGAGCTAACAAGTTTGAAACCGGTCATGCGAGCGCGGAACCGTCGCCACGTGAGGACTTTGCCCGTGATCCTTTGGCCATAGTGCTATCTTTCAGTTAGATTGGATGTGATAGCGAGAGGACTATGTTTCTTAGTGCTATCTTTCAGTTAGATTAGATGTGAGAGGACTGTGTTTCTTTTACGAGATTGTGTATGATTCGTGAACATGATGAGTGGGATGATGCTACTACAAAAGACTCGGTTATTAGGAGAAAGGGAGAGCTTGCCTCACCCAATTTGTGGCCACAGCGCTGTCCCTCACTTGGTCGAAGAGACAAGTTGTTTTTGAAGTAGAAAAGCTCAAGTTGGGCTGTTGTTCTTGGACCCCCATAGACTTCAGACGCAAGCATGCTATTCCAAAGTCAGAGCTTCTCCTACAGCCGTACAAGCCAACTTATGCAAGATCTGAAATTTTGTTCTCAAGAACAACCAAGTAGAGAAGTCTACATCACATAGGATTCCCGTATTTGTTGTTGGCTGAACGCTTGTGCCTGAAGAAAACAACGGTACTGAGTTCGATCTCGCGGTTTATATCTGAAAATGGCGTCAATGTTTCACATCATGCCAAGCTGTGTGTGTCGGTGTCCTCCTCCACATGGCTCTGCCAATTTCTTCCAGCTGGAATCGGATGAAGGGACGAGCTGGATGTGATGTGTCGCCGGCCCCGCATTGTTAATGATCCCAACCAACAGCGAGAAATCGTTCGCCTGTCGAAACGCGTTTAGAGCTTAAATATGCCTTAATCATTCCCATTTCAAACAGCGTTGATTGTTGACCTGATGGAACTTCGAGTGCTCTGCAACATAGCTTGAGTTTTCGTATATCTGTTTTTTTTTCTTGGAAAATTTTGAGAAATTTCATGACTGGAAACACAATCTGAAAACTGCAAAGGGGTTTTTATCTGTAGGTATCATGAAATCTTTGGTTCTTGCAAATTAATCTTGGCATTGCGAGTGGCTAACAAAGGTGTAAAATGTTGTTGCTTACTGCAGATCCTGTGCCGGGCGTTGGGCGGCAAGACCGGGCGGTCGACCAAGGGCTGGGACATCGGCGTCAACTGCATCCACCCCACCGCCGCGGCGTCGAGGCTTTTCGCACCCCTCAAGCTGCCCGTTCACATGCCCATCATCGAGTTCCACCAGGACGAGGTACAAAATCTGCAGCCTAGTTCAGCTGAAAATCGTTGGTCTTAATTAATATATATGTCATCATGCTCAAGTTTCTGAATCTTTAACATTATGCTGAACTGACAACGCAGGTGTGGGAGCTGCCTCCTCACGCCGAAGTACTGGCCAGGTCTGACAAGACCGGCGTTGAGATGTTCAGGCTCGGGGATCGTGTCATGGGAGTCCAGGGCCACCCGGAGTACAGCAAGGACATCCTCATGAGCATCGCTGACCGCCTTCTACAGCACAATCTCATCCTGGTAAACCCACTGTTTCACTCAACTCCTACAAATGACTATGCAACAATGTTGGATTTGTTCAGACTTCGGGCACATAATGCAATCACCAATGCGGTGGTATTTACTGTAGATGATCTGAAAAATGAGGCTTTCTGTTGGCAGGACTGCCAGGTGGACATGGCGAAGGCGAGCTTCGACGTGCGGCAGCCCGACAAGGATCTGTGGAAGAGGGTGTGCAGGGGTTTTCTGAAGGGGAGGCTTCCGGTGCAGCAGCTGCAGCTAGCTCTATAGGATACAGTGGTTGAGGGAGGAGCAAATTAAAGGATGACATTGAGAGGAGAATTTGGGAGCCTAGATTAATCCTATTTTCTGCTTCAGAGTTACTGTACAGAAACTATTTATTCGAAGCATTAATAAGAAAGAAATGGGGTGGTTTACCAATCCTCATTCCCATTTCATGTTCTGCTCTGGCTTTTCGCTGCAAACAAAAAAGCTGCATTGGTTTTCATCTTCGATGTAGCTTCTGAAATTGAAGTACTAAGTGAAAGAGGGGCTAAACAAGGCTGCAATCGCGACGCCTTGATTTATTGCATTGCTTTGCTTATATAGTACAAGTACATACTGATATAAAAGTAGAGCCATTGAACACAAGGAAACGGAAATACACAGCCTTGGAGTCTTGATCCTGTAGTTCAACCGACAATGCAACGGCACGGCCGGACGCACGGCGGATTCCTGTGCTTGCAGCCTTGTATCCATACGCAATGCAGACACTTCGGCAGTAGTAGTACGCGTCGAAGTGGCCTTGGACTTCATCTCTAAGACTCTTAACACTATGGCTACCTTCAAGATAGAAAAATTCAGCACAAAACTTGTTACCGAGGGAGAAGTAAAAAAACTAAAAATAAAGTTATCTGATCTCTAATCGGAGATGCAGACCACCACCATCGTCGTTGTTTAGTTACACTAATCTTCATTTTAAAAAAAGATCAATCGATTACCTGAATCGAACGTCTTCGAAGTACCACTCACAGATGAGCTAGTGAGAAGCTAATTTCTCGCTCCTCACCGCACCAGACCCTCGCATTCATCGCATTTCAAGATCCAACAACCAGCAGTCCTGTACCAAGCTCCCAACAGTGCACGTACCAACCTGAGCTAGTGAGCTGTGCGTGCGTGAAGTTTTTTTTATAAAGAAGAGCTTGTCTTCCCTTAACCATTGGCTCTAGGCAAATCGCCAGAAACCAGGGCAGTAACAAAGGTGGGGACTTAGTTCATAAACATTGCTGAACCCGAGCAAACAACACTCGCCCCATACAAAACTAGGCAATCAGCCACTTTGTTGCATGATCTTGGACAAGCCTGGATCACACAATTCTCAAACGACTCCGCAATAAAGCTTCGATCGTGACGGAACAAACCCCCATCTACACTCCTATCCAACTCTGTTGAGGTCAGGCCCTTCTGCAGCATTTGTAGCATCTGTTTCAAGTATGATTCGAGTCATTCCCAACTCAACGACTCGATGAAGGCTCATCAACGCTGCACGTGCCCGGCTGCAAGGGCTCGAGACTCTCTCCAGTCTCCCACACCCCCCTTCCAGAAACTCACCATTGAAATCTCGTGCAACGAAGCCCCATCCTCCCTCCTGTGAACTGGCTTTGAAAGATGCATCTATATTGATCTTGTATATGTCTTAGGAGGAGGTTCCCACTTCAAAGTGCCCTTCCCTCCTTATGGTCCTTTGTTTTTGAGCTTTTCAAACTCCTTTACATAATATGCAACCAAAGAGCAAATTTCTGGACCAGAGGTTCTTTTTCCCTGCGTTGACCTTGTTTCTTGCTGACCACCATCTCCAAAGTAGCACCGGACTGCACTGAATTCCCGCATCGAGGCTCAGTTGTCTTCACTTGTTTCTTTTAGTCCTCTGACTTGCCGTTTGGAACGCACATGCTCCAAGCTCATCAAGCGCCAACATTCCTTCACTTTTTGCATTTCGAAAAAGGTGGCCACAATCCTCATCACTCTATTGCACATAGGGCAAATTGTATCACGTTGAAGCCCTCTCCGAGCTATGTTCCTCCTAAGCGCCAGTGTTATCGCAAAACACCACACAAACATCCGACTTTGTTTGGAACCTCAAGCGACCATATCCTCTTCCAGTCAAAACCGGCATCATCTGTCCGCTCCGTCCGGATCGAGGCATCTCTAGCATGTTCATATTCCCTCTTACGCACGACCACCTTATAGGTGATTTCACCAGAAAACCCCTTTGAATCAAAATGCCAAGTGGCGATCCTCCAAGTCTGCATCCGTTTGGAGAGCTAGAATGGTTTTCACATCCGACTCCCGAAGGTATCCTTCACCAACACCTCATCCCAAGAGCACATTGCGGGTTCATGAGTTGAAACCAGTGATAACACGAAGCACCCACGGGGTCGTTGTTCTCTGAGTCCTTCTAGCTGGAATCAAGGGTCAGACCAAATGTCAAGCGAAGAACCATTGCCTACCCTCCACACCACTCCTCTTTTAGCAATTGTGCACCTTGCAGAATACTCCTCCAAGTATACGAGATGCCCTCTCTTGCACTGCATTGCAAAATGTTACCGTTGGGGAAGTATTTGGCTTTTAGGACTTGACTGCATAAGGTGTCCGGGCTTGTTAGGATTCTCCACACCTGTCGAGCTAGCATAGCTTGGTTGAAGAGGTGCAGATCACGGAAACCCAGGCCTCCTTCCTTCTTTGGTAAAGTCAGCTTATTCCAGCTCAACCAATGGATTTTATTCTCTTTGTCATTCTGGCTCCACCACCATCGTCCTATCATGGAGTTTAGCTCATCACACAGACCTTTCGTCAAATCAAAACATGACATGGCATATGTTGGAATAGCTTGCGCTACCACCTTGATAAGAACCTCCTTTCCAGCCTTTGATAACAGCTTTTCTTGCCACCCCTGTATCCGCATCCAGATCTTCCTTTTAATATAACCAAAAGCTTTCTTACGTGATTTGCCAATGGATACAGGAAGCCCAAGATATTTCTCATTTTTGCTTCTGTGAAATGCGAGATCCGTTCGGACTTGATCTTTGTCCTCTTGGCTAGTGTTAAATTTGAACAAAAGCGAGGATTTATCCTGTTGATCACTTGACACGATGCTCTCTCGTACACATCCGAATCCTTTGTAATTCTCTAGCATCATCCTTCTGTGCACGCATCAAGATAAGGGAATCATCAGCAAAAAACAAGTGGTTTATTCGTGGCGCCTCCCTACAGACTTTGATCCCCTCAATCTTCCCTTCCTCCTGCGCTTTCTGTAGCATAGCCGACAACGCCTCAGCACAAAGGATGAAGAGGTAAGTGCTCAATGGATCTCCTTGTCGAAGCCCCCTTTGTGGGATCACTCTGTTCGTGTAGTTGTCATTTACTTTGATTCGGTAGGACACAGTAGTGACGCACAGCATGATTCGTTCTATTCATCTTTCATGGAACCCCATCTTCTGTATCACTCTCCTCAGGAAATCCCACTCAACCCGATCATACGCCTTGCTCATATCTAGTTTTATGGCTGCAACTCCCCTACTTCCTCGTTTACGCTGATATAAGTAGTGGGTGAACTCGTAGGCCAGCAGCACATTGTCCGTGATCAACCGGCTTGGAACAAATGCGCTCTGTGAAGGTGAGATGATCTCTGGTAAAATACCTTTGAACCGGTTGGCCAGTGCTTTTGAGATGAGCTTGTATGCCACGTTGCAAAGACTTATGGGCCTAAGATCCTTCAGTTTCTCCACGTTGCAATGGATGTGGAAGGCTGTGCGTGCGTGAAGTTGCGTGAAGAGGTTGGTGGGATGAACAAGGTGACCGGACGGGACGTCTTAGCTGACCGGGAATGGAGGTCTGGCCCACGGAATCCAAGCGAGCACGCATGTCCATGTGGTCCTGCTGCTTCGTCCCCGCGGAGATCGGAGAGATCCCCGCCTTGCTCGCTTCCGGCCGCGTGTACGTGAGCCTCATTCGTTGCATGGTGCGCGACGTCGTCTTCCTTCTAGCGTTGGGGCAACGTGCAGATCGATGCAGCCATGTAGAGGGTATCCATGGACGGTACGGACACCAGCACACAGGAAGGCCTCGGTAGTTGTCTGACCGGCGGAAAGTTCTTCGTTTGCAAAATTTTATGTTGGCCTCGTGCGTGCATTCATAGAACCGGGACTAGTGATTTTGCACCCGCGTGTCGTTTGTACTCATCAAATCTGCATGTTCATATAAATCTCTATTTTGATGTTGAATCTACGATACTGTATGTTTATTAATTTAGTTGTATATATCAGCTGTGGAGCGGCCTAACTTTACGGTTTGAGACTTTACAGGTACCATTGTCTGCATTTCGCACAAGCAGCTTAGCTGAAAATACTGCTGCCAAATTTGTGCCGGCTGCCAAGTGCCAACCACGCTATTTGGACATGAGGGGCGTCTAGGTTCATAGGACCACAAGCTGCTCCGGTAATGCGGATAGATAGACGTAACCATCCCAATGGATGTGGAGCTGCCCAGTAGAGCTAGAAACGTACTAGACGACCACGTTGTTAGACCGTAGCTGTCATTTGCTAGGCTGGCTAGCTTATTTTTTTTGGTACATCAAGCACAAGCACTCACGTACCTACCTCTCACACACATCCACGAGTACATCCACTAGCACACGTCTAACTAAAATGAAGACATACACCTTGCCATGACTGCATGCAAGCATTCATCAACGAATTTGAGCGTGATGGGTTTCCCAGCTGGTCATAAGTCAGATTATTTGGGAGACCGATCCTACTATACCAAATTACCGGTAGGCACTTTTTTAAACTTGCACAGAATACTATCCCCTACACCCTCAACGATTCCAAACTGTCATTCTCGCTTTGGTCCACAAAGCTTACTTCTCCGTGCTGGAAAAAATGCAGCTTCTACTACCATAGAGAAATCCGTCAGATTGGCTTGGATCGATCTTAACTGAAATCGTAATTCCAAATCTTAGAGCATCTCCAACAGTGACAAATCAACTAGCTCATAGCAGTACACATCAGCAATAGTCCTACGTGGAAGAAGAAAGCGTGAAAACCAAACCAACTAGCGGATCTTGAGCTAGTCTCGCTCAAAAATCGAACGGATGAGCCAGCCTTTATCACCATAAGCCAACAAGAGATAGTGTACGGGAAGGTGGCTTTTAATGTGCTATCTCTTATCTGAGGTGGCAAACTATGAGCTAGTTAGTTGGCTCAACCATTGAAGATGCTCTTATATCCAGGTGGGACCGTGGACCGATGGCCCACCCATATTTGTCCCACTACTCCAAACTCCAATTAGCAAAGCTTTACAACACACAACATATAATCCAATACCAAAGCTGAACATCGAAACGGCAAACAATTATTTATAGATTTATAACTCAGAATGCATAGTTACGAACTATAATAAAATTCAGTTCCAACACATGCATTCAAGGATCCCCAGTGCCATGAAGGTAGTTCCAATATTTAAGGATAAAATGTAGTGTAAAACAAGATCTTATGATTATTTATGAGATCATCATGAGAGTAAAACAAGACCCAATGATTCATCTCCAATCAAGCGCGGCAGTTTTAGGCAGATGCACCAGCTCCCCGGCGGCACTCGTTCAGCATATCCAGATAAAACTGGCACTTGCTGATGTCGCTTCCGTAGTTGTTGATGCACTGCATTATCAATCAAGAAGAATTAGGAGGATCTTCAAGCCAATGCTAACTAAATAGACTTAATCATGTACTACTATGACATCAATCTTCGTTATCCAGGATAAGATGATGCCACATTCTGATAGCAGTGTAAGCCTAGTTAGAGTGACATGGTGTGAACAGATCTTAGTTATGAATCAACTCTGCAGGTAATTTTGGGAATACACCAGCTTAAGTCAGATAACCCAACGCAAGAGATAAATCAACAAACATAAGGCATCAAAGCAAATTCAAAGTTCTTACTCCACGCCCAAGCAATGAAAATAAATGGAAGCGGCAGAAGATAATTGAACAACATATTGGTTTTTGTGTGTGTGTGTGTGTGTTTAGGGGGGGGGGGGGGGTAACTTACGTCTTGGAAGGCCTTCGAATGGATGTTGCATGAATCAGATCCAACAGTGTTGCCCGCTGGAGCAGCTGCAGCATAGGCCTCAGAAGCAACAGTCTCATGCTGAATGGTACGAGGGCCCATCACAGCATCAACAGCCCTATGTGCCATGGCACTGCCAGTACCAAAAGCCATGCCTGAAGATACGTCTCAAGCAAATATTAGCATCTACAGTGAGTATAGTAGCATTTGTTCCACTTGAAACAAAGCAACAAAGAAAAGCACACCTTGAGCAATAGTGGATCCAATTCCTCCTAGCATAGAGCCACCACTGCTCTGGGCAGGTGCTGGAGGAGGAGCTTGCCGCACTGCAAAGAAAGAAAATTGCAAATGTCAGCCTTACAACCACACATACATTAAAAAAACAGACAAGCAATGAAGTTCAATTGCCAATACGGTCAATTTTATAACAAAAAAGAGATGAACACTGAAAAATCAGTTAGAATCATATATTGATTCTAAAACAATAAATAAGTGCATCACAATTTGCTCCGTAACAAAATACGGAAAAAGGAAGAGACCTACATGCAAACAGTATCGTTACTAAATCAATTGAACAGTTTGCCAATTCAGAATACATCAATGAAGTGGGATCACATACATACCTGGCTGTGGCGGGTTTCTCACAGGAGCAGCACGTGGAGCAGGGCGGGGGGCTGACCTTCCTGCAGCGCAAATTAGAATATCAAGACAAATAAAATGGACTGCAATTGTAACTTAGACATCAATCGAAATACACCAGCAGAATTTAACCGGAGCAAAATGGTTTATTTGAGTTGTACTGTAGAATGACATCTCAAGGAAAAAGTTGGTGCAGATTAGATGTTTCATGTACTCTTAGTTACAAAATGACATAAGCAACACACATATCAAGAGAATATCCTAGAACAAAATGGTCAACATGTAACACTAGCCCATGGTTGTCACGGCAGAGTCGGCGAGCACGGCGAGTGAGGGGCACCTGGACGCCTAGGCGAGGACCCGGCAACGCCTAGGCGACGGGCACGGCGACGGATGCGTATATACTGCTGACTCTCTCGCGCGTATAACTCATCTCGCGTCTCAGTCTCATCCCTTCCGCCTCTCTCTCGTGTCGCGTATAACACATCTCGCGTCTTAGACTCGTCCCTTCCGCCTCTCTCTCGCGTCGCGTCTCCCGACTCCCTCTCTCTCTCTCTCTCTCTCTCTCTCTTTCGCGCGCGCGCGCGCGTTGCGTCTCCCGACTCTCGTCTCCCCGACGGCCGACTCCCGCTCCCGGCACCGATCTCCCCTCCCCAGCGCTTCCTCCCCCCCCCTCGCGCCTCCCCTCCCCGTCGCCTCCCCTCCCCTCTGCGGTAGGAGCACACTGGAGGGAGGTGGCCGGAGCACGGGAGAGAGACGGCGGCGGGAGGGAGGGAGGCGGCGCGGGTGGAGGGAGGCGGCGTGGCCGGAGAGGAGAGGGCGGTCGGCATACCTGGGCTGGCGGTGAAGCTAGGGCTCAGGCCAAGGCGAGGCGATCCTCCCTGGCGTCTCCTCCCCGGCGCCAGGACGACTTGGCGTCGCCTAGGCGACGCCGTGACAACCATGCACTAGCCAGTTAAATCCTAATGCTCAAGTCATGGTAACAATTGACAATGACAAAACATCATAATCTTCATTCACATAAAACCAAAAATAACCAGTTATTATCAGAATCTATCTAAGAAGGGATGAACAGAACGTCAGGTCTCTTCCCTCAAAAGATTCCATTTGCTATGTGCCCCCGTCTGAACCAAATGCAAATACACAAATCGCAGCAACCGGTTATTCAAGAGGCATATCATACTTCGAAAAACTATAGCTTGGAGAAAATAATTAACTAGCTAATATAACTGAAGTCATGCTGCATAGAGCAGTATACAACAGTAACTAGGCAAAGGCAAAGGCATTTTCTGAACTAGCATTCATCATTCAGAACATTAATCTTTACACAGATATCTCGGTCCATTGCCAACCTTCAGGTTAGTAAATCTCACGAGCTGCAGAGGCAACTTACTGAAAAGATGAAAAGGAGAAAAACACTACAATGTGTAAGGCTGTTCAAAAAACACCTCTGTAAAAGAATGGCTTTCTACCCGATACAGCCCAAGTACTTGTCAAAAACATCTATATATGCCCCTGACTAAACCAAGATAGTATGTACAACTATAATGGCTATTCAAAAAGGCAAATAGCATGAGTTCCACAAAGCCACAAAAATAAATAAACAATCTCAAGCCAGGTCGGACATTGCCCTCAACAGACAAAACCAAAATGCAACGGTGGCCACATGGAACAGACAGTCTGAGAAACTTGTGCAGGAATAAGTAGCAGAAACAAGAGAATAACGCAATATCTAGGGATCATTGGGGATCACTTCTAGTTAAGATAGATGAGGTGCCCTCAATACAGACCAAGTGAATTCACCGAACACATCTTTATATGCCCCCTAACTAAACCAAGATAGTATGTACAACTATAATGGCTACTCAAAAAGGCAAATATCACATGTCATAATAATTAAATAAACAACCTAAAGATAGGTCAAGCATTGCGTTTTAATGGGTAAAAGCCCAAAACCAAAAGGCAACAGTAGCAGCGTGGAACTAAAGGGTGGATTCTTTTGGGCTTATGGCTTAAATATTTGAATTCTGGCTGTTCGCGAGAGACAGTATGCAGAGAGAAATAGTCGCATACGGTTTTAGCCGGTACAGCTAAACTCAGTACTTTTTACTACAATTTTCCTATTGACCTCGTCTTGAAAAAATGCACCGTTTAAAAACTAGTTACTATAGACAGTACAAGCGTAATTGCATAAACCAACTTTAAGCCTAAAAACCCAGCCAAAGCTTGTGCAGGAATTAGTAGCAGAAATAAGAGAAAAATGGAATGTCTAGGGCTGCTTGGGGAGCATTTCTAGTAAAGATAGATGAGGTGCCCCCTTCAAAAGGCCCGGGTGAACATCAAATGCCCATCACTATGCGCCTCCTAACTAAGCCAAGACAGCATATAGAGTTGTAATGGCTACTCAAAGAGGCAAATGTGGAAGCTCCTGATAGTAACTACAAAACTAACAACAATCAGGGGATTACAATTTCTATGTAAACATAGGATTTCCAGGACTACCCCACAACACGTCAAAAGAACACAAGGTAAATGGAAATGTATATAAAGTCCATCTAAGGTAAAAGGTTCTAATTTGCAACAAAATAGAGGAAATGACATATGTTGAATCTAAACTTGTTTCAAGTTGTATGTGGTGAAAGTCATTTGTTTGGAGTGGTATTCCGGTCTACACCATTCTTTTGAGTGGTATATCATGAATTATCTCATAAGTCAATAGGGCACAATCCTATCGCATCAGTTCAACAACTACCCAATCCTATCGCATCAGTTCAACAACTACCCAGCAAGCACACAATCGCAGATGGATTGACTCGATCTAACAACCAAATCTACACGCCAAACGCCAGCTCCGAGAGAAGCCACGGGCGTTCAACGCGAGTAAGGAGCGCGTGTGCAAGCGAAACTATAGAGAAGGTGTCGGTAGGGTGGAACGGAAAGGGTACCTGAGCTGCGGCGAGGCATGGCGGCGGCTAGAGCGGACGGCGGAGGAAACCCTAGACTTGAGGCGGCGCGAGGAGGGGAACGAATGAGCAGAGGACACCGACGGTGGTGAAACGCGAGCCACGCCCAGGGTTAGCGTTTATAGCCGCAGAGGATTTTTTTTTCGTTTTTTTACTCCCGGCTTGTTGTGACGCGTTGGGCTTCTTGCAAAACACACAAACTGGCATGTGGGCCTTATTGTGGGTACTGTGCAAGTGTGCATGACAAGTGGGACCGTAAAGTGCGTGGTTCAGATGTCGGTGTGCTAAGTTTTTTTTTTCGATTTTAACCATGAGAAGTATACGCTTGGAACACTCTAGAGTCTAGGGGCCTGTTTGGTTGGTGTCTAAGTTTGTTATGCTAAGCTTGATGTGCACGCTTACAAAAGTGTGGCTAACAAAATCGAAGCCACACTTGTGGCAAAGTTTGGCAAGAAACTGAGTCTATGACGTGTGGGGCCAGGTGCTAAGAAAGTGTGGCATACCACAGTTGCGTCAATGAACCAAACAGCTACCTAAAAACTATGGCACGCCTAACTTATGGCTAGGTAACTTCTGGTCATGAACCAAACAGGCCCTAAATTCCACAAGATGGATCAACAAGGAGGAACTTTCAGGTCGTCCGTGCCAACAAAAAAAAAGAAAGAAAGAAAAACAGGGGATTTAGATCATTTTGTCTATAAAACGGTCAAAGCTGACGAGTGACCCTTCACATTATCAAAATATTATATCTATTTATCCAGAAATATTTCTAAACTTGGTTAGGATTTCTTACCTGCAAGTAATCTCAATATTTTGAGTTCATATATATTCATGGATGAATTGTAAGTGTCGGGCAATTGCACAAGCAAGAAATCTAATGTTTTAACTGACTTCACACTCAAATAAATCTAACCCTCTAGGTATGAAATACTAGATCGTGAATCGCTCCTACTTTTACACATCTCCACTATGCTAATATGCAATCACGAACTTATATCCAATCCTATCTTACCTATAAACTTGATATTCCTATTTATAGTTAGGTCAAATCCTAGTGATAGTTACCTGTATGAATATTTATATGCATCAGCTCTAACAAAAAAAACATAAACACACATATACATATATAGAACGCTGAAATGAGGTACCAAGATGTTTGGGCACCAAACCTTCCTGCCTTTGGATTACTTTTAGATACGTGTAAGTGTAGTGATATATAATATATTAGGATGGAAAGTCTCAACCATGGATGGAAAATCTTAATCATAGATAGAAAGTCTCAATTATAGAATCTGGGCATTATGGTGCCTCTATTATATATATATGAAAAATATCTTTTACACCTGGGTGTAATTACATCCACCTCTAATATACCACCTAAACGAACTTAAAATACCCCTTTATCACTTTAGATATACTCGTATACTAATTATAAGATACTCCAGTGTGAACCACATGAAAAAATTGCAAGGAGACCATAGTTTTTAGCATATTTTGTAAATATCTTCATATACACACATAAGAAGGAGTATGTCAAAAAATGTACACACCACCTCTGAAAAATTATTCATACCACCTAGATGGTCTTAAATACTCGTATACTACACGTACATACCCTCTATTACACGAGATATAACAAAACAATAGGAATACGCACAAATGCATAGCCTCACATGCGTAGTGCTACCCGTTTACAAAGCGGAAGTTGTTACCAAATCCTGTTGGAATTGAATTCATTCCACACAGCATTTACTTGCCTTACTATTTTTGTGCAAATTTGTACGGGCAAATTAAAAATCTTGTAGAACTACTAATCCTAATCTATTTGGTATTCGATGTCACAGATAGGGATGTAGATGGATCGAGTATGAATAGATAATATCTTTGTTATATTTATTTTCATATTTTTTTGATATGGATACGAATACGGATACAAATATGAATAATATCGAATACAGATACGGAGTGAATACGAATCGAAACGAATACATTCATGAATATTTATCAAAACATAAAAACCCTTAAACACGTATATAGAGACACTTGCACACGTATAAATGGATGTGTGTGCACTGTGTGTGTCTGGGCCTGTTCTTTTCGGCTGCGGTTTATGGCTTTTGGTTGAAATTTTTGAATTTTGGCTATTTACGGTACAGATTACGGAGAGACAGATACTCACTTGCGATTTTGGCTGGTACAGATGTTGGGCTTTTAACGTGTAGATCGTTTAACTTGTAGACCATGTCTTGAGAAAATACTCCGTTTGAAAGTTAGGTATTATAGCAAAAGCCAAAAGCCGCCAGCTTTTAACTTAAAGAACAAGCCCTATATCTAACACCCCTAAAAAATAAGTACTGGGACCTAGCTGTAAGTGTAACTGCCACGCGGAAGACCCGATGGAGCATCTTCATGCAATACACATGATTTGCATGGACCTTGTCATGCACCAACCATGCATGCAGTTCATTGCAGACAAAATTCTGAGCTTAATGTGAAATATGGGAAACTGGCTCAGTTGAACATCAGGGTTGAAAACGTTGTTAGTGGATCAAAATGGCCGAGTTGTATCTGGGCCACTTGGACCATGTTAGAACAAGCCTTGAGGCCTTCAAGGCAACTGGCCCAGTAGCCGGTGGCCGAATATTCGAAAACCCTAATTCTCAGATAGTTGAGTCTGTATTTGTATTCAACGGATAGTGCGCTATCATATTCGTATTTATTTTTTTTAAAAATCCATATTCATATCTAATCTGAGATTATCCAAGAAAAATCTGAGCCGAAATATTTCATATTGAAACAATGTCTGATTAATCAGCAACTATCCAAGCTATGTTCGGTCACAGCTGCCACAAAGCCCCCTGTAACGTGACCACCGCCTACACCGCTACACAAACACAAGCAATCCGGAGTCCCGACCCCACCCAAACCCAGGAACCCATCGATAAAAAATTGTGGTAAAATCTCAGAAAAGCACTTTCCCGGTGGCGACCACAACTCACTGCCGGAACCCTCGTCGCCGGCGAACCCCGTGCGGCCTCCCTCGCCGCGCCGCCGGCCATGGTGAGCTCCGCCTCTCTCTCTCCGTGTAGGACTCTCGCTCCCTGTTCTGATCGTCTTATTTCTAACTCTCCGCTTCTTCCTCGCGCGCTCGCAGTTCTCCATCGCTGCCATCAACGAGAGCGATACCGGTGGCCAATGGGAGCCGCTCGCGCCCACCAAGGAAGCACAGGAACGCCTCCTCATCCCCCCCCCCCCCCCCCATCTTGATCTGAGTATTCGATATGATCCTAAGATTTTAGTGCTTTGCTTCTGTAGCTTGAGACTTGCTACGTTAGGGTTTTCGATTTTTCGAGTGCAATGTGATGGGAGAATCGGGTTTTAGGTGATGAAACGCGGCTTAATTTTGTGGCAAGCACCATGAGCTGTCGAGTAATCTTCAGGTGGGGATTCCACTTGAAGATAACGTATTGTCTTCCCGTGGATTCATTGAAAATCTGGGTGCTTGAAGCGTGGTTGTTACTAGGCTATGGTTTCTTCTAGCTCAGTGACTAGGGGAGTTCAAATTGGTCGTTTTGCCTTTGGTGTTTCCTTGTTTTTATCCCTCTAAAAATGAAACCATGTAATATTTTGATGCTTGCATTGTCACCATTGCAGGTGTAGGAGGGCACTAAGGTGGTTAGGTCGTCAGGTTTAAGGCGGTATTCTTGATGTTGAGTTATGTAGTGGTCATAGTTCAGGGGAATACGGTAGCATAGAATTGATATTTATTTTCATAAAATTTTAGGGGACTGAGGTTCTTGTTGCAAGATAATTGTTGGTAAAAGATGTTGGCATCAAAGATATTCATGCATTAAAGGTTATTTAGTTAGCTGAAATATGGGGTTTAATGGACATTTGAGCTTCTTAAAATGCAGTAGAATTGGAAAATTAACATGAAACAATGATTGTGAAGAACTTAGACCTGAAATTGAAGGATTACTATCCAGAATATTGCACAGCACATGAATGTAACATCCTCATCCAATAACTTTTGTCCTTGGCTTGGTTTGCATCCTAACAGAAATGGTATTAAAACATGTTTCTATGATTTTAAGTGCTCCCATGAAACGCTATAGGAGACTTATGAGTCTTATGATTTGGATGCTTAATCCAAGCCCTTATGTGTAAGGCGAGAGATGCAAAAAATCTTGGTTTGGTGCAAGCCTTGTGCATCTCACGTTGGATGGTTGAGATGGATCTCTCAAGGAAATGCCAAGTTGTGACTCGTTGATACCCCTTAGAGATACATTGACTTCAGTGACTGAAGGAATCCAATTAGATATATGGAATCTTATTGCCATTATAGATGTAGCCATAAAAAATTGTGTTTCTTGTGAATAAATTCTTGTTGGGATCTTTTAGGAACAGATCTAATCCTTTATTCTTGTATCCTTAGATGAATTGTTTAAATTTGTGATGTATTCTTAGTGTAAAAAATTAATTTTGGACAATTCACGCCAAGCTGATTATCTTGATGTGACTCTATCGGTCTTAGATTAGAGTGGAATGCAAATGGGGATTCATAGTTTAATAAGATAAACTATTTTTTGTTTAACTAAACATTGGTGTTGTCAGTGTTTTCTGGGCATTGAATTCTGGAGCTTAGATTGTTCGGTTAACAAAACATTACACATGCTCCAGCCATGATTTTTTTGGTATTTCTATAACAATGCATTCCAAACTTTCTGCAAATGGGGACGTGTGCCTGCAGTGGCACCTAAACCACATAGATCATAATATTCCAGTACCTTCATAGTTTGTTTGTGTCAATTAGCTGGACTTAGCTATCACATGAGTACAGAATTCACATAGAGATTATTGCTGTCCAGGGAATTTGCTCGATATTACATTTTTTTCTGACTTTGCTGAATTAAAGTGTTGGAGAACCGGAGGTTTAACAAGCATATTCAGTGGGGTACATGTTATCATTTATTATTTTTACAATAGTGATTAGTGTAGATTGATCTAAAAACATGCTGAATAGTGAATAGCATCACCGAAAGATTCTTGTAACTCCATTCTTATGGCAAGGCTGAAGTTGTGAGTGTGAAAAGCTCTTAATATGGTTGTCACAATAATATTGTGTTATTGAAATTTCTATTTAATGCTGTCAGGAATCTGCACTCTCTCAGAAGTACCATGAGGGACTCCTCAAGTTGCAAGAAAAAGACTATGCAAAAGCTCGTGAACTTCTGGAGGATGTTTTGAGGGATCCGTTAATATCAAACATTCAGGTAATCTCACTAAGAATATTTCAGATGTTATTTTGTTGCCTGTCCATAACAGAAGGTTGTTTATTTCAATAGGTTGATAACATTGGCAGTGATCAGCATTTGCTGCAGCTAAGGTTCTTTTCTCATAACTTTTGTAATGTTCATGATATATATGTACTTTTTTATTTATCGGTTAAAATCCTGGACATAGCACTGAAGAGATATACAAAATAGAACAACCATTTACAAAACAATGGAATTGCATAAGACTATAATAGGACTCTTCTAATTGTGACTTTGATGGAACAATTTTCTTCTATATGAGGAACCAGAATTTGAATGGCTATGTGGTTTCATTTTGTTCTGCAAACAAACTTTATAATTATTCACTTAATTTAATGATTTATATGAGTTGGAATGGCACTAATTTTTACAATTGCAAAGTAAGACAATGATTTAGATGGTAAATACACAAATTATTACATTGATACATTCTTCCTGACATCAATATAACAAAACCATCCCTTTTCCAATGCTCATGGTTTTGGTTTGATCGTGTTTTTGGGATATATCTCTTATATTAAGTAGCTAATAATTCTATACACACCGTAATAAAATCACAGCCCCCTGCTTGCATGTCATAATATGTTGAAGGTTTTGTTGTACAATACATGGCAAAATTGCATTGTGTCTTGATTCTAGAATTATGTATAGCTAACTAACTCCAATGGCTGATTGATTTGAAATGTGTGACATTAATTTTTACCGTTAAAATGCTGACGTGCCTTCTTCATTGCACAGGTTTTTGACATTGAAAAACCTTGCATCTGTTTTCCTTCAACAAGGGTCAGAGTTTTATGATAATGCTCTCCATTGTTACCTACAAGCTGTAGAGCTTGATGCAAATGATTCAGTTGTATGGAATCATCTGGGAACACTTTCTTGCTCGATGGGTTTGCTAAGCGCATCAAGATGGGCATTTGAGCAAGGCCTTCTATGCAGCCCAAACAATTGTATAATGCCCTTTTCATTCTCATTTTATTTTGATTTATTCCCACTATTTTGTAGTTCATCTACCATATCTAAAACTTGTGATACCTGTTTCTGGAATCTCATTTAGTTTTTATATGCTTTATATAGGGAATTGCATGGAGAAACTATTGGAGGTGCTTATAGCGATCCGTGACGAAGTTGCATGCCTTTCTGTAGCAAATTTAATATTAAGGAGTTGGCCATCACATCATCGTGCTTTACATGTAAAGAAGACCATTGAGGATGATGAACTAGTACCCTTTGCACCTCGGGGTATCGACATACTTGAGCCCAAGCATGCCAAACTCAAATTTTCCAATAAAAGAAAATCTGCAGATGATGCAATGCATCAAGAAACAAGGACGAAGAAGAGTAAACAGAATGTTACATTGCAATTGATTGAAGCCAGATGGATGGCCCTTTTAGATGGCATCTTAAGTTTCTTAACTGCAAACAACGCGAAAGCTGATGAAGATCATGGTGCAAATACTGAGAATAGATGTTCAGACACTGAGGGGAGTGTCAAGTGGCTTGCTTATAACATGATGGATGTTGTCTTATCTACAGATGCATCCAAAACTGTGGAATCTGCTGGTGGAAATGGAAATGATGTGTACCATGATGGTGAAGGTGTGCCATCTCATGATTGCAAAACTACAGTTAAAGATAAAGATGTTAATTCAGACAGAGAACATCCTCATGAAAGGCGAAGCACACGCCTTGAGAGGCTGCGAAGTCGCAAATCTGGAAAAGATGAAAATGAACCCAATGGCAAAGATATATCACATGCTATAACTCAGTTTCTAGATTCATTTATCCTGAAGGTGCCAATTACTGCTGAGAAGACTGATTGTTCTGGAAATGCTGATACTTCTGATCCACAAACTCTCACATATACATCTGACCATGAGGCAAATGATGTCAAGCAATTTCTATGCAAGATATCCACAAATTATGGTCCCCATCATATTGGCTATATGTTAATTGAGGAAATAGCTCATCTCAACATACCTTTTCAAGATTACTTTGTTAAGTTCATTGAGCTAGACAAACTTACTAGAAGCTGGGCTCAAGATAGATCTGTACTGTGCAGCTTATTTCTTGCTGAACTATACTATGATCGAGCTCTGTGTTCTGGAAGCCCATCAACATCCTCAGAGCTGTCTGATTCTTCTTACCATCTTTGTAAGGTCATTGAGTCAGTAGCTCTGGAATTACCATTCAACACATATGTCGGAGAAATGAATTCCACCGGCTTTGATTTGGATATGGAAAACCGTGGGGCAGAAGTATGTTCAGGTGACAAAACTGAGAGAAATGCTTCAGATATGTCCAAAAGCTCTGTAAACTCTGACAAATCAGTTTTCAGTAGCGTGCTTTGTGGTGAAACATCTGAACATGATTCTTCTTCAAACACTAATCGTGTGTTCTGGATTCGCTTCTTCTGGCTAAGTGGTTGTCTGTCCCTTTCATCAGACTGCAAAGAAAAAGCTTATAAGGAGTTCAACATTGCCCTGTCACTCCTAAGAAGTAGTAATGAAGCCAAAAGCAGTAGAGAGTTTATCCTTCTACCTCACAGCAAGGTTGTAAAATTTCTGACAGCTGATAGGATTCTTCGTGAAATTAACTTGATCAAGCTTGATTCATTACTTTGGAATAATGATGAAAATATCAACAAAATAACTCATACGGAGTTCAAGGAATTGCTTCCTCCACTTTTGCTGTCCACCAAAGATGTCTATGTTGGCAATGCATATGGTATACCCAGTGAAAGTGAGAAAGTTATTTCACTTGAGTTGTGTGCCTTGGATGTCTTAATATCAGCATGTGAAAAAGCTAAACCAATGAACATCCAGATCTATCTTGACTCTCACCGAAGGAAGATGCAAGTTTTAACTGTGGCAGCTGGCATGGTTGGATCTGTTACCCCCCACAAGGGAAAAAGTTCAAGTGACGCGGACTTTGTGGAAGCAATGAACAGGAATCGGCTAGAAAGTGTTGTGGAAGCAGTCAAAGACGTATCTCGAAACGCCAGTAAAACAAAAAGCTTTATTGATCAGTGTGATACTTCTGTAAGTCATCTGTTCATTTGTCTATGTATCTCTTTAATTGTCATTTTAAGTCAAGTCTTTACCGTGCTTGGAACACTATCTACCAAGCTTCACTTTTATATTAATGCGATAAGCACGTTACTGTGCCCACCCAAAAATATTAAAGATGACTATAAGTGAGAAGGCATTGTTAAATCTTTGGAATTTCATAGCTTGGTTGTGAAGTTAAATGATAAAAATATCATAGGTCTATGTAGGTTGGTGATGCTGCATGGATGGGAAAAGTCAAAAGTTTTAAAATTCTGGTACATTTATGGCAATCAAACATTGCTTTGACACATATATTTGTAAATATATCTAGATTGGCCACACAAAAAAGAAATAAATGAGCATATTTGTGTAAAAAACTATTCTCAATATATGCATACATATATATGTGTGTGTGTGTGTGTGTGTGTGTGTGTGTGTGTAACTTTTTTACTGATGAATTATGGTAAATATTAATTGTTAAACCTGTATCTTGGAGACAGCGCAAAGTGAAAGAAAACATCATGTTTTTTGAACTGGAGGGAGTAGAGTGGTTGCTCTGACAAGAAACATACACGATCATAGTGAAGCCATTCTATTATCCTGATTACAAAAAAACTTTGTAATTAGTTCCAAAAGGAGAAAAAAGTGAATTAGCTAGAATGTTATAGCATCTCAGGGGTTAATTTCTTGTGCTGCACTAGAACCTCATTTGAGCTGTCTGCTATTTATTATAGAGAACATTCCTTATTTGCCATGCAAACTTATTGGTTTTCCTGATCTGCCATTGAAAAATTGCGCTTCCCTCCTATGCCACCGGAGCAAAATTGCTTACCCTCTCATGCCACTGCCGTTAGCCAAAAAAAAGCTGCCAGTATTTTCACAAAATTCCCATCTTGCCCTCATCTTCTTCCTTCTTCACTGTTGTCCTCTCCCTCCTCTCTCCTTCCCCACCGCTCCTCCAGGCTATTGTGCGAGGCATGGCTTGTCGGCCCGCAAAGCTCCGATGGCAATTGCAGTCGAGAAGATTAAAACTGGATACCAAAAATTTTCATGTGAACTCGTCTGCTAGGTTTCAATCCATAGCTACGTTATAATTCACATGATTCACAAACATAGAGAAAATGGGGGAAAACAAGGAGATGAATTGGAGATAAATCACTGGCACTAAGTTTTCCTCTCCTCTTTCTACGCTATTTTTTACACACACATCAGATTGAGAAGCCACTCAAAAAGGGGGCAAAAGAAATCAATCCAATTTAGACTCGGTGGCAGCATCCACACAAATGGACACGCTGGAGGGTTCCGGATTCCATGTCTCGATCTGTTTTGCAGGAGCAGACTCGGTCCCGATCCGTTTTGCAGGAGCAGACTTGATCTTGATCCGTTGTGCTGGAGGGCTCCGGACCTCGATCCCTTCAACGGTCGACGAAACTTGGGACATGGTGACGGTGGTGGCGGCATTTTATAGAAACAATCTCTTTCCTAGAGCTCGATCCACCTCGCTGTAGTGATGGTTGCGAGTGCATGTCAAGGATCGGGTGAGGACACCACTGCGCCGGAGAAGCACTGTTGGCCCTCACCTCGTCTATCTACCAGACTCTTCCCCACACCAGAGACGGCCTGCCGGCGAGGGGAGACAGCAATGTGGACTGGTAAGCAGGGGCACTGGCACGACTCGAGGAAGAAGGGCGGCGCAGGGCTGAGGGAGAGGGAGAAGGGTGGCTGAGGGAGAGGAAGAGGCTGTCGGTGGGAGCACATGAGAGAGAATAGAGAGGGGAAGAGGAGAGGAAGAGGAGGAAGGGGGGCACATGAGAGTGAATAGAGAGAGGGGAAGAGGAGAGGAAGAGGAGAAAGAAGGGTATTTTCGTCTGTTTCTGTCCAACTTATACACCCAACTCATGGTCAAGGGACGACTGTGGCAAGAAAGAGTAAAGAAAAATGAGCTAGTGGCCTGGAAGGGAAGAGTATTTTTTCGGTGGCAAATCAGGGAAATCAGTAACTTTGCATGGCAACAAAGAATTTTCTCTTTATTATATTATTTAACCTTGACTGTGGTGGTTGGGAAATAAGTTACGCCATCCATTCTAGGGTGATTTATGGTGCACTTCCTGTGTGTTTTCTATTTTGGTTGTTCCATGGTACTTACTACTTTGTAAGGTTGTTTATCAAGGGTGTGCTGGACTGGTGTATGTTAGTATGTAACCTGCCACTTATGCTTTTTCCTTGTAGTTAGTTAAGTGGCATGATCTATTATCAACCAATGTAAAAACAGTTTTAGCCAGCATGAGTATTGAGTAGTAGTATATCCAATCCAGTAACTAGGGAATCTTGGCAATGGACTTTTGAGTAATATATATTCTAAATAATGCAATGCTCATATCTGCATCTGCATTTTGTGAGAATTACTCCATATTCTAGTTAAATGTGTTACCTGAAATTTCATATCTTGCTATATTACCTTACCTGTATCAATTTTCTTTGATCAATTGGACCAGAGACGTCTATGTTTCCGTACAAGTCAGGGAAAAGCCTTGTTATAGATTAATTCCTCTTAACAGGGCCACTGAAGTGACTGTTTGATATTCATATTTGCAGGATGGGCAAGATGGCATGAGTTCACTAGTTTCTATCATTGGTGAGATTCAATCATTGCTCCTCAGAATCATGTGTGCTTCTGTCAAGATGATCCTATCAAGAAAACTCTCATGCTCCGGAACCTCCTATGAGGCTGACCAGTTGGAGAGTTCCTGCCTTGTAGATGCAGCCATTGCATTTTGCAAACTTCAGCACCTTGATCCTACGATATCTGTCAAAACTCAGGTATGTGTTACCTCATATTACTAAAAACCTTATAGTGTTGATTTTCCTACTCAATATTCGCTTGCTTTTGTTCACCTATGCAGGTTGACTTAATTGTCGCAGTCCATGATTTGCTTGCTGAGTATGGGCTCTGCTGTGCTGGAAGGGATAGTGAAGGGGAGGAAGGGACATTCCTCAAGTTTGCAATCAAACATCTCATGGCACTAGACGTGAAACTAAAATCCCAACTTAGTAGGTTTTTCTTAGCAAATTTATTCTGGTAGACATGTTTCTTTGTCAATTAATAGCTGACATTCATTTGTTTTCTCTATCATATTATATAGATCCAAATGGGATGGAGGAAGATGCAGTTCCTGAAAATGACAGAGCAGAAGATAATATGACTGATGAACCATCTGTTTGTGACGATAAACATAACTCTGAGGATGACGAAGAATCGGGTAGGCCTGGATTACACAGACCAATTTCATAATGTGTAACTCTTATTTGTGTTGTGGTGGAGATGATGTACAAGTCAGATAATGCTGGCTGGTTATGTCTTTGCACGCATATTGAGTTATTGATACCTCAATGCTTGGTGCTGCATTGAAAGTAGAAACAAATGAACAATGGAGCTTTTTTAGGTGTCTACCCTGATAAATGCCCTGTTGATGCAGAATTGGAGGAAATACAGTCAAGCATTGATAGTGCCTTGGACCAGGCTTTTTTCTGCTTATATGGTTTGAAGATAAACCCGGATTCTTGCAGTGAAGATGATCTAGCAATACATAAAAATACAAGCCGTGGTGATTATCAAACAAAAGAACAATGTGCTGATGTGTTTCAATATGTCCTTCCATATGCAAGAGCTCTATCTGTGAGTAAATTCTTAATGAGTACATACATGTTTGTTATTTTCAGTTTGATACGAAGCATCAAATACTGGCTTGGTCATTCTTAATTTTTTGCTTCAGAAAACTGGCTTGGTTAAACTACGGAGAGTGCTGCGTGCTATTCGTAAACACTTTCCACAGCCACCTTATGACCTATTGGTTAATAATCCTCTCGACAATTTCTTGGATGGACCGGATTCATGTGAAAAGATACTATGTGAAATTTATGAAACTAATGGATCTAGGGAAGCTATCCTGAATGTACTGTTCCCAGGTGAAAGAGGCTATGAAGCATTCAAAAAACTGTCCACTGCCAGGTTGGCTTGTACATTGCACCTTGATTCCCTTTTTTGTGCACTGAAACAGAATTAGTAGCGGATATACCCTAATTATATTTTCGTACTAATTCGTGCAGCTCTGAGCCTTACTCAGATGTTTATGGAAACCTATATTACTACATAGCACAAGCTGAAGATATAAGTGCCACCGACAAGTATACGGGTTTTGTGTTGAAAAAGGAAGGAGAAGAATTTGTTGAACAGAGTGCTAATTTTTTCAAGTATGATCTGTTGTATAACCCATTGCGGTTCGAAAGCTGGCAAAAGCTTGCAAATCTATATGATGAGGTAATATTTATTGTTTATACTATTTCATTGGACCTGTTCCCTTGTATTAGTCAATTCTGTTGCATAACCAGTGTTCATTCTGTTGTGCTATGATAGGAAGTTGACCTGTTGCTGAACGATGGTAGTAAGCATATAAGCATTTTGGATTGGCGAACAAATACAACTTTAACCCAAAGGGTTGAGATGGGTCGTAGACATAGTCGACGCTGCCTATTGATGAGTTTAGCATTGGCCAAAACTGCTCCTGAGCAGGTGTGCTCGATCATTCCTTTGTTCTGTACTCACCTATGAGATGTCTTTTGTGTTAATCTGCTATTTATCTTCCATTTTTTTTCTCGATGAAAACTTGGATACTGTTGGGGATGACATCTAAGCTCCTCTTCTTTCAGATCGAAATACATGAATTGTTGGCCCTAGTTTACTATGATAGCCTTCAAAATGTGGTACCCTTTTATGATCAAAGAGCTACTTTGCCAGTGAAGGATTCAACATGGGAGACATTTTGTCGAAATTCTATGAAGCACTTTGAGAAGGCTTTTAAACTCAAGTAATCTAACACTCGTAACATGTATTCATGTTCTGTCTTTTGCCACACATGGGATGACATGATGCTTTTGTACTTCGCAGGGCTGAGTGGCTCCATGCATTTTATCTTGGAAAGTTGTGCGAGAAACTGGGCCATTCCCCTGCTAAGGCATTTTCATACTACAACAAAGCCATCACGTTGAATCCGACTGCAGTTGATCCGGTTTACAGGATGCATGCATCACGCATGAAGTTACTTTATACTCAAGGGAAACATAATCTTGATGCTATAAAGGTTTGCTGAGATGTCATCAATAAATTTTTAAAGAATTTCCTTTTTTAAAAAATGCTATGTTGCAGTTGAGCCTCCTCATTGAATAGTTTAAGTATACTCCTGACTAAAATATGCTTTTACATTCCCTAAAAAAGAAATGCTTTTGTGTATTGACTGACTGGTGTGAAATGGCTTGAGTTGTTCCACCAGCAAAGTTATGTTCACATTGATAATCAAATGGGCTGAGTTATCCATATCAATTCAAAACTTCTATCTGTTTCTTCTGATGGATTCTCTGGGAGCACTTGAGTGAATTGGCATCCAGTGGTAACTGTATCCTAGGCAATAATATTTGGCATCCTGATAGCAATCAGGTGGTTGCATTTGGTTACTGGCCATAACCGACCTGGCCTGGCTTTTGGAAATTTTGCCTGGCTACCAATAGCTCAAATTAAAATTTTAATTTTGAATTGTTCTTTTGTTTACTTTCTTGAACCTCTGTCACTCTGAATTTCCAATCATAAGTTCATTCTCGTTGGCAGTTACGGTATTTATTGTGACAGACTAGTTTTGTAATGGATAATTAGAATAGATATTAACTTTGTTGATTGATTGTTTTCTAGGTGGTTGCCGATTACACACACAACCAGTCCACAAAGGAAAATGTCTTGAGCATGCTTGGGTCCATAACTAATGTTCAGCATTCATCCTCTGACCAGAACGATAAAGCTCGAGATAGTACAAAGGAAAATAAGTTTGTTGAGCCTGATTTACTTGATAAAGTGTGGCACATCCTTTATGATGATTGTCTGTATGCCCTTGGTACTTGTGTGGAAGGGGAGCTGAAGCATTTCCACAAGGTGAGATACAAGCTTGCGCAAGGATTGTATAGAAGGGGTGAAACAGGGGACCTGGAGCGGGCTAAGGAAGAGCTCTCATTTTGTTTCAAATCTACTCGGTCTTCCTTTACAGTGAACATGTGGGAAATTGATGGTACTGTTAGAAAAGGAAGGTAAACTTTCTTTTCTTTATGTGTGTAATGCTGTAAGTTACACATTGATGCAACCGACTGCTGCAACTTATAAGATTAATAGCTTCCCCGAAAAAGTCTCAATTGTTCGTTCCCTTTTCCAGGAGGAAAAATCCAAATATTGGTGGGTCCAGAAAGAATCTGGAGGTCAGTTTATCAGAAAGTTCACGAAAATTCATTACATGCATCAGGAAGTATATGATACTCTACTTGAACCTGTTGGAGAAGAACAGGGATTTGTGGACTCTTGAGAGGGCATACACGTATCTGCGAACCGATAAGAGGGTACCTCCTAACTATCAGAATAATGACGTTAAGCTATATTTTTTCTGGATATATTATAAATATTTATTCTCTTCTGTAGTTTGCTCTATGTTTGGGTGATATGGTTCCTGTTGGTCTTGGGAAGTACCTTCAAGTTGTAACAGCAGCAATTCGTAATCCTGAGATTCATCGAGTGTCTGGTGATGCTTCTGTTGAACAACTACTAGAGAAAATGTTTGGTGTATTCATGGACCATGCAAACTTGTGGGCTGATATAAGCACTATACCAGAGGTGAACAGTCCAGAGTTGTCAGAGAGCAATCTTTACAGGTAATTACTTGATCAGAGTGCAATACATTATTCTTAAGCTAGATGGTTTTCATATAATGCTTCCTTGTGGCAGTTATATCCATCAATATATCCATTTGCTCGAGAGTGATATTCGACTAGATGTTCTTGAAGCACTAAATGAGAAGATAAGAAAGCGTTTCAAGACACCAAAATTGTCAAATAGCAACTTCGCTAAGATATGCAAGCATGCTTCTCTGGCATGGTGCCGGTGTATACTCATCAAACTGGCCTCAATCACTCCACTGCCTGAATCCATCGACACAACCGATCAACCTGCTCCATTATCCAGCGGCCTTCTACTTTATGTTGATTTGCAACCTGATGAGCTCCTCATCTCATCGCCCGATGGGCCCGCTCAATTCAAAGGCCTTGACATGAATTGGTTCGAGACACTTAACAGAATTAAAAACATCCCGATCAAGCAAACATCCGAAGATAACATGGAGACTGCTGTTACTGTAATGAAGAGCACGTACAACTTTTATCGGGAGAGCTCTTGTGGAACATTTCCCTCAGGTATTAATCTATATACAGTAACCCCAGCACAAGCACCCATTGAAGGGCTACAACAAGCCCCTGACGTGATTGATACCCTCGACCTAAGCATTCCAAGGAAGCTCCTCCTGTGGGTATATACCTTGGTCCATGGTCGATACTCCAACATATCCGCTGTTGTAAAGTACTGTGACGAGATGAAGGTACGGCCTACACTGCTTCTCCTGACGAAAGTATTTGCCATCGTAACTTTCCCCGTTATCCTTAACACCATGTCGTTCTGGTTGCAGGCAAGAAATAAAAGAGGAACCCCAACAGCGACAGCTTCGTCACAAGTCGCGCAGCTAGCACCACGCAGCACAGTTTCTTCTCAAGGTTTTGCACACGACTTCCGACATCCGAACATGCTTAACCATAGCGATCTTCCTTGTTCCTTACCCTGATATGTGTTGTTTGGTGTCCGCAGTTGGCTCTAAAGAGAAGAACGCCCACGTCGAGCCCAGTGAAGCTCACGAAGCAAGTCCTTTGGCTCCAGCATTGGTCAGCGCTCCTCCTGACCAAGAAGAGGGTGGCGCAAGCGCCTCGCAGGTCGGCACAGACGCCCTGAAAGCCACCATTGCAGCTTCCCAGCTCACCCGTACCAGCGCATCGAGGGCGACGGAAAATCCTCAGGACGGTGGCAGAGGAAGTGACGGCACAACTTGACTTCGGAAAATGCTAAGTCTGTGCATTTGTATGTGTCGATGTGCATATGTGACCCCTCCGGGTGGTTCTCAACTCTGATTGCACTGAGGCCTCCTCCGACCGCCCAGCTGAGAATATGCTGTACAATCGTAGCAAATCTTCTTACAAATGGTGACATGGGAGTATGGTCTGATGTCTATCCTGGTGCGTGACTGTGTAAGTCTTTACCAAGAAGGAGAGCGGGGAAGTGTGAAGACGTTCGCATCAAAGTCCCATTTGAAACACGAAAAAATTTCACGATTCCTATACCAAGAAGGAGAGCGGGGAAGTATGAAGACGTTCACATCAAAGTCCCATTTGAAACACGAAAAAGTTTCACGATTCCTAAGGGAATTAAACTTTTGTTGTGAAATTTTCGTCTGAAATTCTTGCGCTCCAAACAGGGCATGAGACTAACAATAGGTGTGGAAAACGGTAACGGATAATTCGTTTTATCCGATATTTGTATATGAGAAAACACGAATGTAGTAAGTAAAAATCTGTATTCTAAAACATTCATATTCGTATTCGAGAATATTCGCATCCGTATTTAAGAGTATTCGTATTCGCATTCGTATTCGAGAATATTCGTATCCGTATTCATATTCAAGACTATTCGATTCATATTTGATCCATTTTTAGAACCCATGAAAAATCCGTACAAATTTTGTGATTCAAAATTTGAATTTAGGCGGTTTAAAACCGGTAACCGGTGAAAAATCGGCAAAACTGCTAGGAATCCGTTTTATCCGATATTCGTATCCGAGAAAATCCGTATTCGAAAATATCCGTATTCGTATTCGACAATATCCGTATTTGAGAATGTTCGAATTCGTATTTGTATTCGTTTTAAATATATAGGTTCGTATTCATATTTGAGACTATTCGACCGTATCCTATCCGTTTCCACCCCTAACTAACAACGTGACATGGTTCAGTATTGCATTGGTGCAAAAGAAAGAGAGAAGAAACCCATCAGAATCCCGCTACACAGAGGCCGGCCCATAATTAGGTCCTGTAGCTTAGCAGATTTGGCCGGGCCGGCATTAGCACCAAGCCTCCACCGCCCCCACCCACATCGAGTCGCCTCGCCCTCGCCGCAGGCAGGCAGCCGTCCCGTCACGCACCCACCGCAAGTCCGCAACCACAGGAACCGCCCGACCGCGACCGAGGAAGAAGAGATCCCCTACACAGATCGAGAGCGGAGAGGAGAAGCGAGGGAGGAGGAGGAGCAGCAGTCGGCAGCGATGGGTTTCATCATGGAGTTCGCGGAGAACCTGATCCTGCGGCTCATGGAGGACCCGGAGAAGCGGGACGAGGCGCAGCGGGAGCACGTGTACCGGATGAAGGAGCGGTGCGAGCGCACCAAGGCGGCGTGGAGCCTCCCGCTGCGCCCCTACGGCTTCTGGACCTTCGACCGCTTCAACTCCCAGCTCTCCTGGGACCCCCAGATCAGCCAGGCCCCCGGCCGCCGCGACCCCTACGACGACCTCCTCCACCGCCACGAAAACCCAACCCCACCGCCGCCTCCCTCCTCCTCGTCCTGAACCAAATCCGGTACGTGCCCCTCTGCCAGATCTTGCCTGCTGCTCCGCTCATGCTGTTTCCGTCGCTATTTCGGTAATTTTCTCTCTAGGAATTCGGTCGAACAGGCGGTGGGGTTGGGAGATTTGGCTGCGGGTCGCTGGTTGGATTCCTGGAGCATTTGATGCTTTGCGACCGTAGGCTTGATTCCCGTTATGGGAGTTCCCACCGAACAAATTATGCGCTGGTTGCTGCACTCGCTCTAGCTAGGGCTTGTTTAACTTGCACGCTGGTTGAGACTTGAGAGCTCGCAGTTTGTCACATCAGAAGTTAGCTTGCAAAATTTGGGTTTGCTTTGAATGACGAGCAGTTGGCTTAACATCATTAGTTAATTTGCGATATTATTATAGTGAATTAGCCTCTTATGATCTATTATGGTGTCTCTTTGGCCTGAGATGCGAGTAGATACTTTTATTTTGGTCCACTGATGGGTAGCTTCTAGGGGATTTAGTTTAAAGTTCTGGGACCACTCCGTTCAGATGATGGTGGTGGTATGTTTCGGTTGTGGACTCTGAATCTTTTTGATGTGGTCAGAAGGCCGCTCTGCTCTCATTTGTGTTTTGGGTACTTCTAAATTTGTGCTTTTTTCCATACCATGTACATTGTTTAGCTTTCTTGGTGAACATTAGAGCGCATTGTCTTTTGATAGTTTGTATTTTTCATTAGTGTCCTAGTTTGTGGGATTCATTAGGCTTAATTTTTGCCGGGAACTCAGTTGGCTGACTGATCTGATGGATCAATTCTACCTTGCGTGTGTGTGGCTCAAATTTTAGGTGCTATTAGGCAACTGAATTACAATCTGAATGCACTAGGGCACGGTTGACTAATCATGCGACTAGACTCCACAAATGTTACTGGCGTTGTTCTGAAGACTCAAGGACATAGAAATAATGCTTGCTTCAAACTTGTAGGTTCAATTGATATCATACCAAATGGGCATTTGGTTCATATTTCACAGAGTCATGGCATAACTCTAGGTTTTCTTTCAAACATGAAACTGATGACAAATAAGTATGTCAAGTGTTTCTTTTGGTGTAGCATTAAAAAGATCATATTGGTGCATTTTTATTTAGCAACGTGTTGGCAATCCTCAAGTTCATATGTGATCCATGAGGTTTTGTTGACGTTGGCATTATAAGTTCTGAATGGCGAGGCCGAGACTTCAATGTTGTTCTAACATGTTTGTTTCACAAGCACATATATGTGCTTATAGTTGGCCAGTGTCATTATGTTTAATAATTAGTTACTCTGGTGCTTTTAACTTGTAGAGTCGTATTTGTCCTTGATTTATACAATCAAGTGGACCAAGAAAAGGTAATTTCAGTGATTAGGAGAATGTCTGTTGGGATTTGTGTGATTGAATTATGTACTCTTGATTCCTGAGTGCCTCTCTTTAGTTTATTGCAGAGATTATTCCATGGAAGAGTACCTGATTAGTGATAATCATGGCTCAGTTGTACTGAAGTTGGCATTCTATATCTGATAACCATAAGAAGTTGGCATGATAATAGGTTGTCTGGGGACTGGATAGTGTGAAAAAATTATAGTTTGGGCACTGAAGTGCGCTAGCATATAGGAGCACTTGTCAATTAATTACGTACCTATCTCTTGTCTATCGTTCTTTTCCTCAAATATGAAATACTGGATTAGGATATAAGTAGATTGTATTCATAATAATGTTGGATGGGGAAGTAGGTAGGTGCACTGTTCTTTTCCTCTATTACGAAATAATGGATTAGGATATAAATAGATTGTAAATCTATATTGATGTTGTTTGGGAAGGTAGGGCACAACATGGGTAGTTTTCCTTGCGCCCTTAGCTCAAGTATGTTTGCTATATGATCAAGCACATAAGGTTGCACCCTTGCAAAAGAACTAACAAGACTCTAACTTTACACATTTCCAAGTAAATATTGGAAGATTGTCAGTCCCTTCTTTGTATGTTCATTTCCTGCTCGATCTAATTCCCTTCTTTGTATGTTCATTTCCTGCTTGATCTAACTCATTTTGACAAACATGACAATAGCTTCATAGATGCAACCATGCAAGTACTCTGCTCATGGAACTAAGCCATCAATTCAGCTATTGAATTGTTGTCATTTCTATTATGGAAGGTTCTGTTCTGGTGTGCAGGATCGCTGGTTATGCTGCCTGATAAATTGGATACTGCTTATAACCTGATGTGCACTTGTGTTCTTCAAGTAGCTTCAGATGGTTTGATGATTATTTGTTTCCCTGCAGATATCCTTGGTGAGGAAGTGTGGTCGCATCGGATCTACTTGGGTAACCATTCTCTTCTGTTTCAGTACTTTTGTCCTTGAACTACCCTACTTTGTTCATCCGCTGAATGGTTAGTTCAAAAAAACTCAGTTTGGCAAGATATCAGAAGTTATTCTGTATTTGTATTTTCTGTTGATTTTCTGTCTTGTACCATGACAGGTTCTAATAATCTCACTGTGCACACATTTGGCTTTTGCTAAATTTGAAAACCATTCTGATGATAAACACGCTTGAGTTCCTAGGTCGTCATGTTGGATGGTTGGTTTATCAAAATGTAACGATTTGCTATATTAGTTCTACTAGCATGGAGGTCCATGATTTAGCCTTGAGATCATGGTTTGATCACATAGTGGTCCAGGTTCCTCTGGGCTAAAGTTACTCGGCAGTTTCAACTTGGCTTGTCACTTTTTTTAGCAGCCACCTGTCAGTTCCCAGCGTCTCACACCACAATGGAGGTCATGGGCATGCAGACCAAGGTTGTTTTTGCGTGGGATAACCCTAGTTGCACCCATAAAAAAGATTACAAATTAAATTGGTACGAAGAGTAGTGAAAATGGGGAAAAATCGATGATGAAGGGGCCTAAACCGGATAACTGCTTCTGGAGAGATGCAGGGCCACAAACGCACCTCTTCACTGGCTAGGGCCGTGTTTGGAACCGCTTATCTGAGAATTAATTTTAATCTGATCAGGATTTTCTGATAAGCTGCGATCTAAAGAATCTGCTGTCTAAACAATCGAGAGTGTTTGGCAATCCTGATTATTCAACCCATAGATTGTCTGTCCTGAGTGTAAAATGACACGTATGCCCCTGAGGCTAATGACATCTCATTTGTCCACAGACTGATAAATATGTAAAACACAAGCATTTAGCATTACATTTAAACTTTTGAACTAAGTTAATATGAACACCTAGATATTTAGCAATGTGCCCTAACCATGCTATCCATCTACAATCCATCCATTCGCAATACAAATCAAATATACAATCCATACATCTATCAGATTTATGAAGAAAAGTACCTGAACCTTCGGGAGCTCGACGGGGGAGCACAAAGGGAGCCGACCTCCACCTTCGGGTCGCCTCCGGTTGCGCGAAGAAGATGACGGGGAGCCGGGGAAGCTGACGGGAAGACCGGCGAGCGAGCGATTTCGCGGCGAGCGAAGGGGAGGCGAGAGCTGACGAGCCGCGCGACGAGCGACGGGAGCGACGCCGCGAACCGAGGCGATGGCGGCGGAAACCTAGCGCGGACGGGGGAGCGGAGGGGCGAGCGGACGGGGGAGCGGAGGGAGCGGCGCGGTGAACCGAGGCGGTGGCGGCGGGGAAACTAGCGCGACCGCGAGCGGACGGGGGAGCGGAGGGGCAACGGGTGGAAAGAAACTCACGGTGTGGAAATCGCGGTGGGGAAGCCGCGGTACAGAGAACGCGAACTGTAGTTCAATTGAGATTCTTTTGACCCCTCGATTTCCAGAGAATCTTAAAACAATCAAGGGTGTTTGGGTGGGATTCTCGATTATTTTCACCTAGAATCGGATTTTAAGCTGAAACAAACACGCCCTAGGTTTCACCAGCAATCCTCATCCTGCACACAAGGTTTTTATTTCCCACCTTTTAAAATCAAAATCAAAGCGCCACCATCTTTTCAGCCGTGTCTTATAGTTTATAGTTGCGATTTATGGCTTTTGGTATCGTGTGATCGAACTGAAGGAGCAATTTCGAAACGGCGGCGGAGAAATCAATATATTTATTTATTCGAAAGAAGTGATAAGCGCCTTAAGCTGAAAAAATAGGGCTCTATCCTTCATTTCTTCTTTCTCCTGTACTCTTCGGCCCCGACCGGCACTGGCACCATTCAGTTGGATCAAATAGCCCGAGCCATCCAATTTGAAAACGAAACCACATATACAAAATGCCAAGGTCTACCACCCTCATTTCCCCTCACTCCGTTTGGCTCGATCAAATAGCCTGAGACATCCAATTGGAAAGTGAAACATCATTTCCCCCTCTCACCTTTTACCTAGATGGAGTAGCCCAAGCCATCCATTTGAAAATGAAACGACAAATTACAAAAGCACGCCAAAATCCGCAACACGCGCGAATTCCTGGACCATCTTTCTCACGGTTCACACCGAGCATTGATTTCTGATTGGAAGGTTAAGGACCCAGGTAGGCCGTGCCATGGCTGGAATGCGCACGAGGCCAAATCGACTGGCCCTGGCTCGGCGGTGTGTACCATAGTGTGTAGAGCAGGCACACCAGACCTCACGTCGTAGAGCATATGTGTTCCCTTCTTTTATCATCTTTTTAAAGTAATTTATAAGGGTAATTTTTTTTCAAAATAACTTATCAATATTTAGTTTATTCGTACAAACACTCATATTAGGACAAACGAAAAAACCTACCATATATATATATATATATATAATACTAATTACAACCGGTGTTTTGGGGAAACGGATCCTTTGATGTTAACGTCAGTGACGTTGGGTCACTGACGTGTGGGCCCCACGCGTCAGTGATCCAAGTCAGTGACGTTAACGTCAGGCGAGACCCATCCATGTTGAGGGAGGGGAGCCCATTGGGCAGTGTGGCAGATTGCTACCGGTGGCCGTGGTCACGTCTTTCCTTCTGATTGTTTTCTTGCTCAGGGTTAACAATTTCGGTTAGAAAAATTTTTGGAGGATAGTGAAATTACCAAAATCACCAAAATTTCGGTTTGGAATTCTCTCATTTTTTGATAGTTTGAATTTTGATGAAACTTTAAAAATCTTGAGAAAAAGGTTTTCAAAGATGGTAGAGATGGACAAGATATTGGATATAGATGATATGAAAATATAGATAAAACTTGCTTCAATATTTGAACTTCATCTCAAAATTTAAATTTAGACTTAAATTTTGGTCTTACAAACTAATTTAGAAGGAAGCCGAAATACCCGAAATTCCAATGAAATTTCGCCGAAATCCGTAACCATGCTCTCTCCTCGTCGCCTCTCCCCGTCATTCTCCCTCCCGCCCTCGCGGAGCAGCAGGGAGATGTGATCGCGATGCCCCCCTTCCTCCTCTCCGTCGTCCTCCCAGCGCCGGCCCTAACCCTAGCCCCGCCTCCTCCTCCCCCTCCCGCTCCTCCCCGCGCCGCTCGCCACCACCCCGCCCCGCTCACCGCCACCTCCAAGCCCACGCTGCGACGCCCCTACCGCCGCCGTCCCGTCCCGGCCCCGGCACCGCCGCAGCGACCCCGGTATGCGGCCTCGCGGCCCTCGCTCCGGGCCCGCAGCGAGGAGGAGCTCGAGGCGGCGATCTACGACTTCATGCGCCGCTCCGACAAGCCCGGGGCGTTCCCCACCCGCGCCGAGCTCCTCGCCGCGGGCCGCGGAGACCTCACCGCCGCGGTGGAGTCCAACGGAGGGTGGCTCTCCCTCGGCTGGTCCTCCGGCCCCGACGCGGGGGTGGCCGTGACGGCGCCGGTCTCATCGGCCGACTGCGTGCACCCTGACTACCCGCCCGAGGCGGGGCCCTCTGACCTAGCACCGGCCGCTGGGGCTTCCGGGAGGTGGGTAACTGAGTTGCTCTTTGCTGTGTCCGTCTATTGATTGCTCCGTTGCGCCCTTTCCATCTAACGTCTTGCTGAATTTGACGCGTTGCAGGGAGGCGGGAGCATCGCCATCTGGGAGGCAGCCGGAGACGGAGGAGACGGCGTGGGTTTCTGCTAAATCTGTTGCTGTATTTGTTCTCTGGGGTGTTTCCTTGCTCCCTGATAGCTTTTGTGCGTTTCGCGGTGATTGGTTGCAGGGAGGCAGGATTTGGGACAGGCCTGGAGGGGATGCTCACCAGGCTGCAGAGGGAGAGGGAGCGGGCGCGGGCGCTTCCACGGAGCAGTAACCAAGCAGAAGGGCAAGGTGACAACCGTGGTACGTGGGGTTTCGATTCTTAGCATTCTGCAGGAACATAAGCTGTTTTCAATTGTGCAGTGATAGTACTTGCTTTGCTAATGGTTATATATGTATAGGGAAACGCTAATCTATTTCTTTGCTAATGGTTATATATGAAACACTAATCTATGTATGAGATTCATAGTTGCAACCGTTCAAGCTTTCTGTATCAAAGAGATCATCGCCCCGTAGTGTTTAGTTACAGGCTGTGGTTGGCTTCTATATAGTGCCACCTCTTGCTGGATAAAAATTCAATAGTATGCTCATACCCGGGGGCGGGAAGGAAAGCCCCAGGATTTCAAGAGGATGCACTCGGAAGGGTTCATCCAAGCTGTCTATTTTCATAGATTGGATTGTTCTGTCCAAGACCTTCCTATCCTACCCTTTAGTACGAAGCTTCGTAAATGAACGGTTACCGCCTTTACATGGGTAACTAGTAGTGCAATAGTTTACCACGCATCCATTTAAGCGTTGCACAGGGTAAGGGTACCATTTTTGTCTGCTATGAGGCTTTCTGAAAGTAAAGTATGATAATACTTTCTTGTCTCACGATCCAACATATTTTTTGTGTTCAAGACTTCAAGTTAATGTCCAGCATTCACACTTTGACACGATTGCAATTTTGAGCAATAGTGAAACACCAGAGTTATTTTGTTTCTGCCATTTTTAATCATTGGAGTATGTTTCTTTGAAGTGGCATACAGTTGATTTAACTTTGCTGTTACTCTGCCCATCTGCTAGTGTCTTCATCTGAGGTCATTACAGCATTGGTGCTTTGCAGCCAATGCTCCTTTGGATTGAATCTCTGAGAATACCTGGATAAGAAATTTTCCACTGTACCATATCCACTCGAATTATGGTCCTTTTCACATCACAGTGCCCTAACACCTCAAGGAATTCAAGAGGCCATACTCCATCCGAGCTATACATGTATTATGTATGATTGAAATTTAGTATACTATGCAATTTGTAAATGTTATTCCTAAATTCTAATTAGTGACCGCTTTATGATTGGCCATGTTTTAGGTATTTTACTGATTTAGTGTACATGTATGATTGTCTCAGTGTACTATTAGTATCAACAATTATGGCATGCATTGCAAACTTTTTAATGGAGAGTAAGATGAATACAAACTTCCACTTTTACAGTGTTATTACAAAAACAGCTTTGGTTTGCTATTGATGGACAACTTGTGCATAATCATGTCTGTAAATGTTCATTTTGGATGTACCATCTACTTCCTTTTCTAGTTCTTCTTTTGTATATATAACTGAAATCATTCTACTTCTCTGTTGCATATATGCAGCTTTAATGAGCCATAATGGAGCTCCTAGTCACGCTGCGACTGGTGGCAGGTATACTCTAAGGATACCTGAGAATGAAAATATACATAACTCTCGTTCTCAAAATGGAACACTAGAGGACAACAAAGCCTTAAGGAGTTCGACCAATGATGCATGGCGAACATGGACCCTTGACAAGGGTGGGTTTTCTGATTTCCAAGGTTATATCACAACTTAAGTTTCTTCTATAGTGCATCATATTTGTTAGATGATTACTTGTTGATATGTTTAATATACTCGCAGCCGCTGAGGTCCATCCTTCTGACAACAAAGAAAACTTTAAACATGATGACCTAGACACTGTGTTTGTTCAAGATGTTGTTCACAGACCATCTAATGGTGTTGTTGTAAATGATTATCCTAGTGATTGTGTAAACACTGAAAGAGATGAGATACAATCACGTCTTCAAAATTTGGAATTGGATCTTACTGCTGCTCTTAAGACAATAAGATCAAGATTTGACAACGTTTTATCAGATATGGTGTGTATCTGTTGCTTCACAATATCGTTTTTTACTTCTCTTTTGTTGTGAATTACTAGTGGGGCTATGGCATCTTGACTCTTGAGCTTTAAATGTTGTTTTGCATTCAGTTTTCTTCACTTGTTTTGCATTTGTAAAGTTGTTTGTAGGTGTAGGAATCGTCCTGCTGTTCCTAAAAAAACATGGAAGAAGACATGGTTCCGTTGCTTTAATTTTCCTTTTACACACCTAACACCCTGCCTGCATCATACTCTCTCCAACCACAAAAAAGGGACATTGTGAGGAAGCGTGTAATCAAATATTCTAAACTTAGACTAAAAATATCCTCATTAATATGTAGATTGGCAACATGAAAATAGTATTGAGTTGATTTTCCATCGAAAGTGCTTTCATAAATCATAATATTATATCTGCAACTTTTCACAATTATATTTTTAGCATCATTTCCATCTAGCCCCTATTTTTCTTGCCATGTACTTTCAGAGTGCATACAAATAATTATAGTTGAGGATACTCCCTTGCAGTGTTGGATGTATTTGTGTTGGTTGCTTCTGCGAAGAGGTAGCTGCAACAATTTAGTTGATTTATTATTATACCTTCTGAGGTTTTCTGAAACATCTTATTATTAGTAATTGGCATAGGAAGACTTTCAGCATGAATCAAGGGTAGTCGTTAATCTGTTGTAAGTGCTATTTGAAATCAGCAGACCTTGATATGATATATGAATTAAAGGAATAGTTGTGCAAGATCTTGTGCCATATGATATCTCTCATCTTGACCTTTCTAGAGGCATTATGCTTGTCATTCTAAGCTTCCAGCTTTGTTGTTTCCTTTTCCAGTCAAATGTTGACAGAGCAAATGTGCTGAATCGGCTCTCTGATGACTTGGAATTTGAAGAGACAAAGGTAATGCAAGCTCAGGAAGAACTACGGTCAATCCGTGCCAAAACGGCAGTATTAAAAGGCAAGATGGCACTTGAAATAATGTATGCCCACCTCACTATTGATCATCTATGCTTTGTATTTCATATGATTCCCTTTTAGTAATTCTGTATAATTATATATCATGACATCAGTGAAAGGAACAAAATAATTGAAGAGAGACAAAGGAGGCTTGATGAAGTTGAGAAGGCCTTGAGTGAGCTCCGCACTGTTTATATTGAGTGGCCTAATCCTGCTTCAGAAGTTTTATTGGCTGGGTCTTTTGACGGCTGGACAAAACAAGTCAGTACCTGTTCGAATTCTCTCTAGTCTTTCGTAAATATTTGAACTTTACTAAATAGCCACAAGACGGGTGGCAGTTCAAGGTGTTAGGAGTATATGTACCTTGTATATGGCCCCACTCGAAACAGTTTCAGCTTTTGGTTTATTTAAGCCAGAAGTCACTTGGAACGTATCGGCTTCTAATTTTGGTTTACTTTGCCTTTTTTCTTTTTTCCCTTATTCCTTTGTATTGCCTGTGATGATATAGCTTTTTTTTTACAATTTTTTCCTCATTTTTTCTTAGAAAAATTTAACAGCCGCTATAGTGCAATTTCAGCTATAAGCTTAAGTCAAAAGCTAGTTGAAGCACCACCTATATTACATCTCTATATAGGGTGTTTTCTGCTTATTTGCCATGCCTTGTACATGACCATATCTTGGTTACGTGGCCCATGGAATAAAATCAAGTGTTCATTCCAACATAGTATCAGAGCACATGGCTCTCTCTCGGTCTCTCCCACCAACCCTAACCCTAGCCACTGTTCACAACTGACTCCATCCAAAGCCACGCATCTCCCCAAGGTCCCACCAACCCGTTTTGGCTGTTGCCCGTGCCTCTCGGGCTGCTGCTTGTCGGAGCCGACGCTGGCCTGTTGCTCATATGAATAGTGTTCGCACTCTTGTCGCCGTTGCCTCTGTTCACAAGTGGACTATCTCTCAGTGTGATGTTAAGAATGTCTTTTTAATGGCGAATTACGTGAGGTCTATATACAACCACCTTTCGGGTATTTTGTTCCCGACGGTCATGTCTGTCACCTCCATCGTTCACTGTATGGGCTCAAGAAAGCCCCTCGTGCTTGGTTTGGGCGTTTCACTTCTGTTGTAACTGTTGCCGGCTTCTCCGCCAATGACCATGACCCTACTTCCTTTGTTCACACTTCCTCTCGTGGTCGGACGTTCTTCTCTGTGTGGATGACATGCTCATCACTGGAGATGGCCCTCAGTATATTGACTTTGTGAAGAGACATCTCAGTGAGTAGTTTCAAATGTTTGATTTGAGTTCTCTTAGTTACTTCCTTGGGATTGAGGCCACCTACGATCCTGATGGCTACTACCTCTCCCAGTAGAAGTACTTCGAGGATCTCCTTGTTCGTGCTTGTCTAACTGACCAACGCATTGTGGACACTCCTTTGGAGCTCCACATTTAGCTTCGGCCCACGAACAGTACTCCTCTTAAGGATACCATTCGATATCGTCATTTTGTTGGGAGTTTGGTTTATCTTGTCACTACTCGATCTGACATCTCTCATGTTGTTTACACTCTAAGTCAATTCATTTCTGCTCCCACTTAGATCCATTACGGTCACCTTCTTCGAGTTCTGCGATATCTACGTGGAACCATCACTCGACGCCTCTTCTTCCCTCGCAGCAGCTCCTTGCAGCTTCAGGCGTATTCTGATGTGACCTGAGCTAGTGATCCTTCTGATCGTCGGTCTCTTTCTGTCTTCTGTGTCCTTCTTGGTTCTTCCTTGATTGCCTGAAAGACTAAGAAGCAAATTGTCATTTCCCATTCAAGTGTTGAGGCTAAGTTGAGGGCTCTTGCATCTGTGATAGCTGAAGTCACTTGGCTATAGTGGCTTCTTAATGACCTTGGTGTTTCAGTGCCCGCACCTACTCCTTTACTATCTGACAGCACTGGTGCGATCAACATTGCTCGAGATCCGGTGAAGTATGAGCTCACCAAGTATATTGGCGTTGATGCTTCTTACATGCGGTCATAGGTGTAGGCATGTAGCAGCAGCTAGTTGACTTCTTCACGAATGTGCAGACTAGGGCGCAACATAGTTTCCATCTCTTCAAATTCGGTGTTGTTGATCCACTCCGAGTTTGCAGGGGTGTTAGGAGTATATGTACTTTGTATATATTAGATCTTTATATAGGGTGTTTCCTGCTTATTTGCTATGCCTTGTACATGACCATATCTTGGCCACTTGCCCCATGGAATAGAATCAAGTGTTCATTCCAACACAAGGTTCCAATTCTTGCCACTTTTTACAGTGACAATGACATACATATATATGGTGACATTGTTTTAGCAATCTCATGTGTCATTTGGAAGTTAGAAACATTATTTGTGATGAAATATTGAAAAGGCACACGAAATCTTCATTTTTTTTCGTAAAATTAATTTATATCATGTGGAAAATTGAAGTAGCCGCAATGGTGCAAGAGCTTCAATTAGTAATAGAAGTAACAAGCATAAAGCTTTATCCAGAGGCGGAGGGGGGGCTGGAAAGGGCCAGGGCTCCCCATATGATCCAAAATTTGCCGCTATATCCCTTTGTGATGCATGAAATTTTATCTATATTCTTGCTATCTGACCTCATAGAATGCAATTTCACTACATAGCTTGTTCAGCTCCCCTCACCTCTAATTCTTGGCTCCGCCCCTGTCTTTATGCACAACCTTTATCAGAGATTTAGTCTGGTTCTGGTAGGATAGTGGTTAGTGACAACATTAACATATCCAAATTTTTTAAATAAGGATATTCTTCAATTTAATCACATATAAGAGGATTACTAGATATAGGGACTGTTCTTTTCGGCTGCGGCTGCGGCTTATGGCTGAAATTTTTGAATTTTGGCTGTTTACGGTACAGATTACGGAGAGACAGATACTCACTTGCGATTTTGGCTGGTACAGATGTTGGCCTTTTAACGTGTAGATCATTTAACTTGTAGACCCCGTCTTGAGAAAATACTCCGTTTGAAAGTTAAGTACTGTAGCAAAAGCCAAAAGCCGCCAGCTTCGGAGGAAAAGAACAGGCCAGGCCTAGAGGGTAAGATTTCTGTTAATACGGATCTGAGTTTGATATGTATGGGATGATTTTTTTTTAATGTTTTCTGCTTGATATTTGCCTTTACAATTAGCTCATAACACAATTCAAATGAATCGGTAGAAGAATCCTAATACAAATCACATTTGGCATAGGAGTAGCCTAATATGAATTTGGCTAAGTTCAATGAGAAGTGGGATTCGTCAATCCAGCTTGTCCTGTTCTTGGCCGGCCCATAGTAGATTTGGATCCAAAGGGCATAACTGCACCAGACCTGATTGGTTCTGATTTTGAATCTATATAGGGTCGATTGACACAACGAGGACTTGCATTTCATATAATGTTAATGATGTAAGTCTCCTTGTATTATGTATTAATCTTCTTCTAAAGTTGAGTACAAAACAAAGCTTATGGTAGTGCCACATCACCCCAAAATCCAAATGCCGTTGGGTTGTCATCCAATGGTAGGAAATACTTCTCATGCTATTATCTAGAAACTACTACTTGGTTGTAGAGTATACAAAGTTACAGGGTAAAGAAAAATATGTAAAACTAGCAATGGTAAACAATTGGATTAACTTTGGTCCTTGTGCTTGATAGAGAGGGAAATATGAGATTTTGGTTCAGTGAGAAATAGAAGGAACTTTTCATATCATACTGCAAATTCCAAAGCTGCCTAAGTCACACACAGAGCAATATTCAATCACTGTCATTTCAGTTGCAAGTTTGTAATAAGACACATTGGCATAGTTGATCTACCACGTGTCCATGGCCCATCTTTCATTGTGTTTTTCTCTATTTGTGATAAGATTTCTTCCTTTTCCTCTTCCCCCTAAAGAGGGGGGGACAATGACAAGGAATTCTATCCATTGTGTTTGGATCGCCAATTCATATTATACATCATTTTCTTTCATATGCCGAACAAAACAAAAAAAAATTATAGTGTAACCTATAAACTCATTGGAAATTCTATTTTGTACCCGTTTCAATGCATAGGTACAACTCTAGTATAGCTCTGTTCTTGCATGCTTGATCACATCATGTTCCTTGTTATGCTTATTGTATCTTTAGAATACATAGATAATTGTCATTTATAGATTTTTCATCATTATCATCTCATTTTGGGGGATAATCTGATTCTAAACATTGCTTGGATTGCTGCAGAGAAGGATGGAAAGGTCAGAAAACGGTGTTTTTTCCTTAAACTTGAGGTTGTATCCGGGTAGATATGAGGTAATGATCTGCCATTTTGCTTCCAGTCATCACTACTTATACATCATCTCATGATAGTTTCCTCCCGTGCTTCAGATTAAATTTATAGTTGATGGTATTTGGATGACTGATCCGTTTCGTCCCACACTGAACAACCATGGGCATGAAAACAACCTTCTGGTTGTCACCTGACTTGCAGCTGCATCCTGGAAGTATTTTTTTGTAGATTATTGCCTAGATCATCGTCAACATGATTGCTGCCAACTGATCAGATCGGTTCCTCCTTGTAACTACTCAGCTTTGCCTTCAGTTATTTCTTAAATTTTTTGGATAGCCGTGTACAGCTTAAAAACAGTGTAGGTGGTTGTCGAGATGCCTCACCCCGTTCAGATAGGAGAATAATATAGCTGTGTATTCTTTTCTTCCCCATCTCTCTCTCTCTCTCCCTGGTGGTGGTTCACCTTCGTTGTGTGCAAAAATGTACATATCCCGTGATGATAAAGTTGTCTTGGTCAGCTTGCAGTAGTTAGATTTGTCTAGGTGGTGACTTGTCAGTATGCATATAAGTTTATTGTTAAAATCCTCTCACCTGACCAAACAGAGTTCGACATTGTTGTGCTGTGCATTGCTCTGCTTTGGCATGTGGAGAGAATCTTCAGGCTACCTACTTCGAGAGCCACGACAGTCGACAGCATGACATGCTTGAAACCACAAGTATACTGAACTAAGCTTGAGACATCCATTTATGTTTCAATTTAACCATTCACTTACAAAAAAACCAGACCTTTTGTTTCTTTCTTCTCTTCCCCCACCCACTTGATCCTATAGATTCAATTCAAAACACCATAGACAAAAAATACAAGGGGAGAAAAAAAATGAAAAGGAAAATAGGTATTACAGTATCCATGACACACCAATTAATTATCTGACCTTAATTCTACTACCCCCTTCCCTTCTCTTTCCCACAACATAATTAACCAACCGAACTCCATCATCATCATCATCATCATCAGTTCATCGCAAAGCTTATGCATGCGCATCACCTCAGTTGCTGGTCCCCTTGAACCTGTACCACCTGGCGCAGATGACAAAGTAGATGAGGTTGAAGACGCCGATGCCGGCGATCAACCAGTAGAAGAGGTCCAGCCTTCCCTTGTTGAGGTCCTGCGCCAGCCAGTTCTGCCCACCGCCGGTGGTCCGGTGCACGATGGTGACCAAGAACCCGCTGAGGTAGTTGCCGAGCGCGAGGTTGCAGAAGGCGAGCGCGCCGGCGACGCTCCTCATGTGCTCCGGGATCTCCTTGTAGTAGAACTCGATCTGGCTGATGAGGTTGAACGCCTCGGAGAGGCCCAGGATCATGAGCTGCGGCACCATCCACATGCTCGACATGGCGGAGATGCCGCCGCCGGTCATGGTCGTGCCGATCGTCGGCTGGCTCAGCGCGATGCCTCGGCGCCGGTCCTCGACGATGGCCGAAATGACCATGGCCACCGTGGAGAGCGCGATGCCGATGCCCTGGCGCTGCAGCAAGGTGAGCCCTTCGTCTTTGCCCGTGAACTTCCGGAGGCGCTGCACGAGGAGGCGGTCGTAGATGGGGATCCAGATGGTCTGCGCGAGCATGGCGAAGACGGTGAAGGAGGCCGCCGGGATCTGGAAGCTGCTGCCAAGGCGGCGGTCGGACTGCAGCGCGGAGAGCACCACGTAGGTGGACTGCTGCACCACGGCGACGTAGTAGATGATCCCCGTCGACCAGACGGGCACGATGCGGATGAGGCACTTCACCTCCTCTACCTGCTGCACGCTGCACAGCCTCCACGGGTTCGCCGGCGCCGCGCCCCCGGGCCGCACCTCCTCCGGCGACGCCACGATGGCCGCCTTGTCCAGGCACCGGAACTGGTCCGTGTGCGCCAGCTTGGAGACGACGGCGCTGGTGTGCGGCGGGTCGAAGAGGTCCTGCTTGGGGTCCTTGGGCTGCTTCAGCGCCCGCTTGCTCGCCGCCGCGGCGATCACCTGCACGATGCTGGTGAAGGGGCTCCCCTCGGGTGTCACCCTGACATAGAGCCTGGTGCCCATGAAGAAGAGCACGCAGGCGAGGAACATGAGCGCCGTCGGGATGCCGAGGCCGATGGACCAGCTCACGTTGCTCTGCACGTAGATGATGACGGTGGCGGAGACGAGCATGGCGGAGGTGAAGGTGAAGTAGTACCAGTTGAAGAAGCTGTTGATCCCGCGCTTGCCGGACTCCGTTTGCGGGTCGAACTGGTCCGCCCCGAACGGCATGCTGCAGGGGCGGATCCCCGCCGAACCGATCACCAGGAAGGCGAAGGAGATGAAGAGCACGGCGAACTGGGAGGAGGTCGCCTTCTCGCAGGTCTCGCCCACGCCGCACTCCGGCGGGTGCAGGCTGTCCGCGCCGGCCGTCAGCGTCAGGAAGAACATTCCCTGGATTGGAATTCATGGTTAGTTAAGCACGCGTTGTTGGAGGGAAATCAACACGACCTTTGATTTTGGTGATACATTGTCTACGGTTACTAAGTTGACAGTGCTAATATTGTAAGCCATCTAAAGTGTCCATCTTAACTAGCACAATTGTAATCCATCTAAGGCGAGCGTCTTAACTATCACAATGCAAGCACCTTACACCCGATCAATTTGATTAGATGATTAGCTGTACTCTTTTTTATTCTATTAATAAGATGACACGCAAATCAATACAAGCAATGAATTTTTTTTCCTTTTGATTTAAACGGATGTTGATTTTATGAACTGGTTTTTTGCCATGTTAACATGCAAAAGAGAAGCTGAAACGAGACGATGATAACGGGAACAAAATAGACGAAAAAGTGGAATAGGCGTGGTTGGTTCCTGGGTTCCTGCACATCCAGTCCAGCTACGCACGAATCCCATGGATCATCATCCAGCTACCTTTTTTTTGGTTTATTCTTTTTAATTTCTAAAAACTGCTTTTTAATTTTCTACAATAACTAGTTTTTAAATAAAATATCTTTTTAAGATATGATCTACTAGTTAATTGTAGTACATTCTATATTAATTTCATTTATATTGGTAAAAATCGCACGTGGATTTCTGTTACTCTGTATTCTCTTATACGAACAGTCTAAAAGTCATAAGCTACAACCAAAAATCATAAACTTCAACTAAAAAAACAGACTATTCCCCACGCTCACGCGCTTGGCTTTGGTTGTCAATCAGGCCAAGATTTAGACAGAAAACGTTATCAGAAATTCAGAAAATCCTGCGCAAAGCAGCTAGACGTGTGGAGTTAATGGTGCTTATGATTAGGGGGTTCCGTCGTGGTTAAGGAGGTGACATTGATGTGGCAACGTGGGCTGCTTCCGAGACTTAGTAAGTTAAGGGTATCTCCAATGGTTCTAGATAGTAACTAACTAAAAGACTTCTACATTATTTATATAGTACACATTAAAAACTAGTATTCTAACGAATTATCTATAACGATAGCTATTTGATGCTTACATGCACACACAGAAAAAAAACTATCATTTATAGAGGCTACTTCGTTTTGCGTTATAAACTAGTGCTTAAGGAAGAGCTGGTTCGGTTTTTTTTGCATGCTCTTTTTCCTCTACATAGGATATATACTGATGTGTACATACATATAGCTAGCTGACTCAGATTATTGGAGATGCCCTAACAGTCCGTTCATTATTTATTAGATTAAAAAATCGTAGTATAGAAATACAGACTATACAAATAGATTAGACTAATAAATTGTAGCACAACAGACGATCGTTTTCGTGCTAACAAGTTGGCGAGAGATCTTTGCTTGTCCTGGGCTGCTGCGCTATTCCAGGTAGCCATCAATGTTGACGGCCGCCTCCCCACTCCCACTTGTGCTGTTACTTGGCGGTCACTTCCTGACAGATCTCCGGATAAGCAGCTAAGGTGGCCGGATCATCGCATTGGTTTACACAGGAGAAAGTACTTTTCGAAGGCCGGCGAATGAGTATGGTCGTGTTTGAATGTTCGTGCTGTGGTGCGTAGCTGCTCAGTCAGTGAATTATACAACAATATTTTTGTTGTACAATAGGCATCACGACCGTCAAAGGGACAAGAAGCCTAACAACCCATTTTTTTTTAAAAAAAAAAACTCCCTTGCGTCTACGTGAGATCCGTATCATACGGACCCTGCTCGTATGCACAAACTGATGGAAGACCAGTGTACGATTAATTATACGTTCACGTCGTGACACGCATGGCCTTTTCTTCTTTCCTTCAAAAAAAAAATCTACCCATCGCTAACATGTAATGTACGTAGTGGCGCTCAACCACGACTAGGCAGTGGCTAGCTTAATCAGATTCAGACGTGCTGTGCATGACTCCACTTTGGATAGGAAAACAATCATTAACCCCAACCGGTGACCCGGAACGTTACTGTCAGGCAATGTACAAGGCGATTAGGACACTTCCAACGCAGAAACTATAAGATAGTTTCTATACTTATCAATTAATGTAGGCACTACTTATGAAAACTATACTCCCAATGGATAGTTTCTACAAATAAAATTTTCATCCAATCATCTATCTTCTCTCTCCTATCATCTAACTATCACAGCTCTTTCTATCTTGGTTTCCGTGTAGACATGGTTTCTTGTATAAGAAACCATTTCTTTATCTCTCCTCCTTAACTCCAATGACACATCAGAATTTCGTCTACTTGGCACCTTATTTAATGCCATAGAAACCACCCATTGGGACTGCCCTTAGGGTGTTGCAATACGGATTAGTGGGGCGCTAATCATGAGCCGCACCGCTGCTCTGCTATAAAGCGTGCTTTGTGAAAGGGGACATGGTAACGCAGGACACGAGGCTTACTAATGTAGGGGTTATAGTATAATGAATTGCAGGACACCTCTTTGGGAAGGATTGAGATCCCCTGCCTTCAAAGGCAGTGACTTTGGGTTACTGACGCGTGGGCCCCACGAGCCGTGGGGTCCACACGTCAGTGACCCAAAGTCACTGCCTTTGAAGGCAGAGGATACGTGTCCCTTTGGGAAACCGTCATCGTGGATATGGTGGCATGGGGTAGTATTTGGATCAGGCCTACGCGTGTTGTTTGGTTGGCAGATTAATCACCTTACTTAAGGTGCCGCTTATTTAGGCTGAAGAAATGATTTATGACTAAAATTTAATTATATCTGGCTAAAATTACACTATCGTTGATTGTAGTTTATTTAACGTAATTAAATTTAAAAAATTAAAATAGAAAAACATTAGCTCATCACGAAGAATACAAACAAATACGGGAAAACCCCGGAAAAAAGCTCAAAAAAGTTAAAAAGTTAAAAAGATAAAATTTAGGAATAGTAAAAAATAAGCTAGAAAGCTAAATCTGAAATGAGTGAGACTTATTTTTGCCGATCTATGCATATCCATATTAATCAATCAGGACGGGGTTAGCTCCGTCCAATTCAGCAAGGAGATGCAGCATGTATGGGATCTACTCTTTTCTAGCCTTTTTTTATTTGTTTTATTAGCATGTATGGAAGGCGTAAGCTGAATTCGTCAAGAACGAAAGAGAACATAGCGCCTAATGAAGATCAATTCAACCACCTATCTGACCCATTAAAATGTCAGAGCGTCTAATGAAGATCAATTCAACCACCTATCTGACGCGTTAAAATGTTAAATGTTGATCAGCTGCTGCCTACAACTTTATAGGTCATTTTTTTCCACTAAAGTTCAACTTTTTTTAGTCAATTTAAGGTTGGTGAGGTTTAGGTAGAGCTGTTCCAGAAAATAGTGACAATTCCTGTGAAATTCCACTCTTAAATCCAAAAAAGACTCCAACTAAGCCTAGAGAATACGATCTGGCACCAGCTCGATCGGTCGTGCAGGTCCGGACTATCAAGTCAACAAATAAATGGCCTGAAACTTCAGCTAAGCCCGTAACATTAGTGTGTCACCGGTGCTGATCCACATTTGCGATAAAAGAAGCAAAATTAATCACGAGCTGGTGTCGTACCATGTGCGGCCCATCGTCTCCAACGCAAAAGAAAGGAGAAAGGAGAAGGGGGAGGGAGGGAAAGAATTGAGGCCAGGCCACCAACTACCATCGAGTCGACCTACAGTCCCAAGAACGCTGAATCTGAATCCGAGAAAGGAAATTACTACCCCGAATTCCCCCAAATCAAGCTAGCACCCAACATCCGCCTCAAATTCCAAACCGATTTCGATGCGTGCGTGCTCGTAATCATCACAGCAAGAAGTGGACAATTATCACAAGTTGATGTACAGGACTACTCACGATGAGGGATGCGACGGAGGCGATGGCGAGCGCCAGGTAGCGGCCGAGGTAGGCGTCGGAGAGGAAGGCGCCGATGATGGGGGCGAGGCTGGTGGTGCCGTTGAGCCCGTTGAGCAGCGTCGCCGCGTCCACGCTCCGCATGTGGAACACCTGCGTCAGGTACACCAGCAGGTTCGCCGACGTCCCCAGCGTCCCCAGCTTCTCGAACGTCTCGTTCCCTGCAGCAGCAATTCGCGCGCGCACAATCGATCACCGTGCGATCAATCCGAGCAAACCGCGCCGGCAACGAAGAAACGAGCGTGTGTTACCTATGATGAAGGGCATGGCCTTCCAGCCGTGGTACTTGACGGCGGGCCGCGGCGGCTGCGGGCTGTCGCCGTTCTCCAGCTTGTCGACCTCCATGCTCTTCATCAGCTTCTGCCCGGCCTCCTCGTCCTCCTCCCGCCCGCCGCGCATTCTCGCTCTCTGCCTCTGCCTCTGCCGCTGCCGCTGCTCTGCGTCTCTTTCTGGTACCAGCAATGAGACAGTTTATAAAAAGGGCGGAGCAGAGCTGTCGTCACGGGGGTCAGGGTTTTTTTCACCTCCGCTACCCAACTTTATCTTTTATTAAATACGGGTCCGTGCTGTTGCCTGCCTAGTTGTTAATTGTCGGATACTTTTAGGCTTATATTTGATTTTTTTATAGTAATTAGTTTTTAAATGAAATATTTTTTAGATGTGATTTATAAGTTAAAAAATTCAAAAAAAAATTAAGCTAAATGTCATAAGTTACAATCCAAAAAAGAGATTTTTATGGTACATTATACTGGTGGTAGAAAAATAGTAGTAGAAATAAAATCTGACTGTTGATTTGTGAGGGTATTATAAATGTTGTCCCAGTCATAGGTGATCCCCAGCGAGAGCATCAACAGGTCCTGCATGATCTCCTGTGAGATCGGGCACACTAAGTCATGAAAATTAATCGTATATCGCTTGTTTCATTTACAATTTTACCCTTTGGAAGATTCTACTGTTAGTAGTATGATGGCAGTATAACTAAATTCTAACTAATCTAAACCATTGGACCGTAAAAATTAGACAGTTTATATATATTTTTTAAGGTAAAAAAACCCACCCTGACCCACTGCTCTCCTATTTCTCAAAAGTGATTTTGCGGGTCGGGTCGGATCGGGCGTAGTGCCATGGGGTTGTTGTCAAGTTAGGGAGAGGGGGGCGTCTTTGGCTTTGAGTACACTGCAAGGCGGATTTCCGGTGGGTGGGCAAGTGGCCATGACAAAATCGGAGTTTTCGTATGGGCTCGTGAACTTCCAAACCGGGAGCTGCTCATTCAGCGATGGATTCGATTTCTGTCGTCTTGGAGTATGGTCCGATGAGGCTTGGGCAGTCCGGTTTCGTTCCTTCCGTACTTTTCCGAAAGTGCAATTCGATGTTTTCTTACGAGCATCTTGGCGCTACTGTCCTACTACTTCGGCCCTGAGCAACTCGGCTTCGGCTTCTGGCTTATTTTTCACTATTTATAAGTTTCGTCTTTTTCTGAACTTTTGACTTTTTGTTGAGCTTTTTTGTCGGTTCTTTTTTTCACGTATTTGTTTGTATTATACGTAATGGGCTAACATATTTTTAAATTTTTTAAAATTTAATTATGCTAAATAAGTCTCTGTCAGCTACAATGCTTTTATCAGCCAGCTACATTATTTTCAGCCATAAACTATAAGCTTTTCAGCTGAACCGATCACCACCTTCATTGTGTGAAGGATTGGTTTCTATTTGGACAGAGCTGGGCTAAAGCCCTTGATGGCATCCTAAGCTAGTTGGCTGTACTGCACTGGTACCCTCTTGCTGGTGAGACGTGAGAAGGAACGAGATGAGCATTTGACCTTTCCAGCCGAACGGGTCGATGGAAGGAAGGACTGGACCAAACCAAAGACGTCAGGCGTGCTGGTATTGGGGGGTTGTTGTCTTGTAGATTGTTTTCGGACGGTGGCGCGCGGGTTGTTAGCATGGCAGCGTCTGGTGAGCCAGCGCGACCTCATTATTGAGGTTCCTTGGCAACATGGATGGATACACGCAAAGTGATGCCATTTCTTTTGCCTTAAAAATCCATGCCACATCTCTCTCTCACACACACCTCTCTCTCTCTCTCAGCCATAGGGTCTATTTTTTTTAGCTGCGACTTATGACTTTTGACTGAAATTTTTGAATTATAATTGTTTACGATACAGATTATGGAGAGATCGATACTCACTTGCGATTTTGACTAGTACATATGTTGGGTTTTTAACGTGTACTACGTTTAACTTATAGACTTCGTCTTGAAAAAATACTCTATTTAAAAGTTAATTACTGTAGCGGCTGCGAGAAACCGGGCGGCTTCTCACCAACCGAACAGGCCCATAGTATGGACACGCATGAAAGAATCCATTCTTGCCTAACTAGGATAGCCCGGCCCCAATAAAAATATCATTGCACACCTTTCCTTTTGCTATGAAAGGGAAGCAGAGTAGTAACAGATTGGTAATTCACGCCAATCACTCCACAATTTAGGCCGGCTCAAAAGGGCTTATTTTGAGTGGTTTTTTAGGCTGAAAATTATTGTAGCTAACGGTTATTTATTTGGTGTAATTAAATTTAAAAAATTTTAAAATAGAAAAATAGATTAGCCCATTACGGACAATACAAACTAATACGGAGAAATTAGAACTGAAAAAAACCTCAAAAAATTCAGAAAAAATGAAATTGTTGAATAGTCAAAAATAAGTCAGAAGTTAGAAGCCCAAACCGAAACGAGCAGGGTGTTACTCACTCTTCTTGCTGGATTCGCAGTTTGCCAATTTGGCAGCAAATCGAAGCTAGCATCAATCACCCTGGATCAGAAAGAACACAATATGGAGTTGACCTATCTGAATGCCGCTAGCGCCCACCAACAGCCACTGGCTTTTGCAAATGGTGCTTTCTTTTACGCATATACGCGTGAATCGAACGAAATGCGTGAACCATTGTTTAGTTGATCCCTTCAAAAGCTCTCGAGATTCGTCAAATTAGTGGGTCTTCCAATTTTGAAAAGTGCCACAAACATTTTGTCACTTAGCATAGATCGATCGATCGATCACATGTGGTTGTTCACTGACTTGTAATGATTCTGAGGTGTCTTCACATGAAGCTTCAGGGCTTAATTTTAGGTAGCATGCATGCTGCATTTGTTTATCGGTGCTTCAGTCGTTATGAATCGACCTAACAAAGAAGCATCTTTTTTTTTGTAAAGGAAATAAGAATGGATATGCTGTCTCCTGGATCTAGGGTGTGAAGGAGGAGGAAGCGACGTTGACTCTCTACATAGAATCGTATCGATATCATGCACTGTAAGAACAGTGCTTCGAAAACGGTGCAATGGAAGAATTGACAAAGCTAGTTTCTGACATGGACTTAGTCGGATAGGACCCAATCAGGCTTTGGGTAGAAGAATCTCATGGGTTAAGTTACTGATAGTTTACTGACACATATCCAACTGGACTGGAGTAATTCATAGCATGTGAGTCAGTGAATCCATAATAGCCAATGACTTCTAGTTATATATGGGGGCTAGTCTTATCCACCTTGATGACAGATCAATCCAAGATCACAGAGCTCCATTTCAGTTTGCATAGAAGAATCTGTTCGAGAAGGCATCCAATGGCTCACTCATCTTCAAAACAGCCCGTATCTGCTATGTGATCCAATTCCAATATCCAACCAAAACGATCAATGCTACACATACGAACTGAGGCTGAAACCTGGGCCCACGGAAAGCGTGATCCTGTCGGGCCCCCATGTCAGTGTCAGCTTGTACACGGTTTATGTGACATTTTCAGGCCATGAGTAACTAGAAACAATGTTGGACGCTTGGAGCCTGGGTCCCGGAATTAGGCAGTTCATTCGGTAGGAGTAGGACCATCTTGGGTTGCTTCAAGAAGCTGCCTTGCATGGCATGCATCTCCTCTTCCTAAAGTTAGGCACATTTTTCTCCACGCTGCCTGCAGTACTACTATCAGTGATTTAAATAGCTGGCTAGTGCGGTTCTATAGCGGTTTTTGCCCTTGAAATGCTAAGCTATAGTATATACACACACTATTACAGCTACAACAGCTATAGCTGTTAGCGGATAGTGAAAATAGTGGCCGTTATATTTTTATTTCGTAATTATTTAGGCTTGTGAATAATTAGTTAGTATGCTAATCATATAACTAGGGTTTTTAGCTGACCTAAATTAGTTTTTGATACAAAAAAATTGAAAACAAGGTATTTCATTTATTCAAATTTGAATTTGAATTTGAAAAATACTAAAAAGATTCAACACTACCTTTAACCAAAGAATAACATTCAAAATCTATAACAAATAACTTAGGATCATTTGAGTTATATTATTTGGCGTTTGAATTCTAATTTAAAATTGTAGAGACGTGTACATCTTATATTCTATCAAGTTATATATTGAATTCAACTTTTAAAAATTCGGAGCTTAACCTTTTTCTTATTTATGCTAATAAATTAAGTGAAATGTTTTTGAAAAATTTATTTATTTAGATTTTTAGGTTGGATATGTCATGAAAATGTTGTAAATTTGTGACTTTTTACTTGCACTTTTCCCTACTTTCTTGCTATAAGTTTTTTCCTGTTCATATAGTATTCTACATAACATAGAAAACAATTGAATTAATATATTTATGATAGTACCGCGATGTAGGATAGCCTCCGTGATAGCTTCCACTATTCGCTATAGCTTTTTTTTGCCGCTTCACCGCGATAATCATGATTTAGGGCACTCCCAATGCTGATTAATGAGCAGTTTCTATATTCCTTAATTACCTTGCCATGTCATCATTTTGCTGATGTGTCAATGAATTTAACAAAGAGAGAGAGGAAACCGCTTCGCTCCAAGGAACGAAGTCTTGGTCTATCGATGCACAAAGAAACTCCTTCCTGCGCGTTGGGGAGACACGGCGAGGTTTCCATGGCGGAGAACCAGATCCGGTGCGCCGCCTCCTTTCCCGGACGCGCACCAACGAATCTCGCGTTCCCGCGCGCCCAGTTCTTCCTCCCGCCCTTGCCTCGCCTTCCTTTTCCCATTGCGCGCGGGAGAAGCCAGGCCGACGCGCGCGCCCCTTTCGGTCACCTCCTTTCGCGGGTGAGAAGCCAGGCGGTGTCCCGCGAGCGCCTCCTCTCTCCTGCGCCGTCCTACCTCCTCGTCGGCCTCCTCCCGCTCACTGTTGCTGCGCCCCACCTCCCTTGTCTCGCCCCAATCGGCGCCGCTCCACCTCCGTTCACTGGGAGGCCTGCCTCCCGCCCCTCTCGCGCTCTGCCCAAATCAGCGTCACCCCACCTCCTTACAATCTGAAATTCTTGCGAAATCCATCCCCAATTTCTTAGAGAATGGTTCCAGGCAACAATCCTACCGCCGAAGATGGTGCTGGCTCCTCTGCTACAACGCCCATTCTTGATTCAAGTCTGCTCAAGTTCTTTGGTTTTTCTTCTTGGTGGACAGCTTCATCTATTGGGAACTTCTTGAGGCAGGATTCATCCTCTAGTGGAGGGTATGCTCTTGTGCTTTTGATGGTGTCGTAGATTTTGATTTCAGGAAATGTATTTGTGCTTTTGATGGTGGCGTAGACAGTATTGTGATTGTGGTCTCATTCATTCACTTTAACTAGTATTGTACATCTGTGCTAGTTCATTTCAATGCAATTTTGTTGCCATAGGTGTATATATGCTATATCAGTTAGTTGATGTATTGTATGATACTTAGACGTACCATGCTCTTGGAAAATAGTTAAAACTCTAGTACAGACATGAACACATTTGATACTTAGGAAGGTTCAATACATAGCAAATAGGAAGTAGTCCTAGCTTCCCCTGCAGTTTTAGAGTTAGTATTGAAAAATAAAAAACTAGATAGTAGCAGATATGTAACATCTTTGTTCTGTTTTTTCAGTAATTGTCCAGAGAATTTTCATTTTGTTGGAACAACAACAAGCCAGCCTGCAATTTCTCCAATTACTCCAAGTTCTAGACAAAATCCGTCTACCGAAAGCCCCATTGTGCATGATGTTAACACAGAAGAGCAGGAAATATGTGATGTTGATGCAGAGGAGCAAAACATTTGTGATGCTAGGACTGACAAGCGTTTGAACTGGACGAAAGATGAAGACATCAGATTGGTAAGCACTTTTCTACTTTGTGCTTGGATTATTTAAAAAACTGCTTGGTTATGAACTTTAAAATTTTCTATTTTCTAACTGTAGGCGTCAGCTTGGCTGAATAACTCAAAGGACCCTGTTGCTGGGAATGAAAGAAAGTTGGATCTATATTGGTCTGATGTTACAAAAGAATACAACCAAAACACTAAATCTTACCGCAGGAGAAACCGAAACCAGCTAAAAATCCGTTGGGATCGTGTCAAAAAACCGGTCATTGAATTTCATGGATGTTGGATAAGGACCACAAAAGTGTTAAGAAGTGGCATGAGTGACGACCAACTAATGGAGCTTGCCGAGAAGATGTACGCCTCCGAACATGGCGACAAAGACTTCATGCACAAGCATATATGGAAGGTGGTGCGCAATGAAAGAAAGTGGTCTGCATATGTTAAGAAATGGGAGGTGGAAAAAGAAATGGACAAGGGTGCAGCCACTAAGCCAGCACAAGTGGTCAATATTGAAGATAATCCAAACATTCGTCCTATGGGACATAAGAGAGCGAAGGATGAGCGCAATGGGAAAAGGAAGGCACCGGACACTTATTCTGCCATTAGTGACAAATTAGATAAATTTATTGAAGTAACCACAAAGGCTAGAAGGGATCGTGATAAAATGTCAGAGGTGAAGCTCCTAAGGTGCAGTACTATGTCAATGGAAGACAATATAATACCGGTTATTACCTAGCGGACGGCATATATCCAGAGTGGGCTGTTTTTGTTAAATCGATACGTAACCCACAGACCGAGAAGCATAAAATGTTTGCAAAAATGCAAGAAGGGGCAAGGAAGGATGTTGAATGCGCCTTTGGTATTTTGCAATCGCGTTTTTCTATTTTGCGTCGACCAGCACGTCTATATGAGCAAGGGGATCTTGAGAATATCATGCTTGCTTGTATAATCCTTCACAATATGATAATTGAAGATGAGAGGGATATAGAGCAAGTTCCCCTTGATTTGAATGAGGAAGCAAGCACGTCGACTGTTCAGGCAGCAACATTTTCTCATGGACAAAATCCGGGAATGGAAGAAGTGCTACAAAGAAATACCACTATTCGTGATAGAGGAACATACAAAGACCTTCAATCAGATTTGATTGAACATATATGGCACAAGTTTGGAAATTTGAATTAAGTAGGTACATATATGGTACATACCTCACTGTTATAGTTTACTGTTTTTGGTAGTTTATATTTTTTGGAACTGGTATATTGTTGACTGTTATTCATATTTGATTAATTCTATTCTCACATACAATATTTTCTTGTAGGCAAACATGGAGTTTTGATGTCGGAGAATGGATGGGTGGAGTCTTGATGATCTCATTGTTTGAAGGATGAAGTTCTACTACTTTGTTATTTCTGTCATTTCTGTCATGGACTTTGTTATGGACTCATGTCATATCCGAGTCTTAGTTCTATCATCAACTTTGTTATGGAGTCTTAATTCTTGTTATGGAGTTTGTCATTTCGTCATGTAGTCATGGTCGAGTCTTTACTTATGTTATGGACTTTGTTATTTTAATTTCGTCATGGAGTCATATCCGAGTCTTAATTTGTCATTGACTTTGTTATTTTGATTTGTATTATGAAGTCATTTCGAGTCTTTAATCTTGTCATGGATTTAATTGATTAGAACTCGATCGGATCGACTATCTTGAGCAAAGTTCGCACGAGAGGAGTATCGAAAGTGCTTGGGAAGCTAAGATCTCATCATTCGCTTTCATTCCATGTTCAACTATTGCAAACACATGATGAAAACGGAGTTCGAAAAAACATGAAGACGATGTAGGATATCTGTCGCTCATGAATTCCATGTTCAATTTGATTTAATTGATTTAGCAAACCTTACGATCTTGTGCAAATTGGAGCTATCATGAACTTGTGTTTGGCTCAGTTATTATGTACGTGGGTTTGGCTCATGTACAATGTTCTAGTTTAATCAGCATGTTAAAATATATGTATACTTGTCACAATTGATCCCATCTCTATTAAAGAGCATGCAAGAGGTAATTAAGTATAGAAACTATACTAGAAACTATGCATTGGAAAGGATTGAGTTTAAAGAGTAATTTATTGCTCTCTCTCCTTAAGAAACTAGCTCTAGAAACTAACCATTGGGACTGCTCTTAAATCACCGACTACTACGACTCCTATGTCACTCGTGATGAGAAAAAAAGCAGAGTCGTCTCCTGCCTGCCCAAGTTGGTGGTGACGGCACCACGGAATGATGAGAGGGAACACTCACCTTTGGTGTGTTTTTTGGGTTGCGGCTAATGACTTTTGGCTCTAGCATAGATGTTTGTGTGAATAAATCAAATGTTGAAAAACTGATAAACCGCTTTAAAAAAACTATTCTGATAAGCTATTTTAAAATAACGATAGAAAAATTGTCTTATTTATTTATTTATTTATTCAAGAAAGCCATGCTCCATGAGCGATGAAGAACTGCACCTTCGGTGCCACTTTCTCATCCTCTCTCCGTCGACTGATGAAGATGGCCTTTAATTTCTCTCTCATCATCTCATCTGATCAGTTCTATAGACTGATTATAGGTCAAGCGGTTGGCAGGTTAGTAGCCGTCACCATCTTGGTTGTTGGATCGAACGTGTGTGCGCATAATTTGAATATATAGGTGGGTTCTTTTGGACTGATGACCAATGGCTTATGGATTAAATACTTGAATTCTACTTATTCGCGAGATGCAGTACGCAAAGGAAAATAGTCGCATGTGATTTTGGCCGGTACAACTAAACTCATTACACTTTTTACTACAATTTTCTATTGATCCCACTTTAAAAAACGCACCACTTAAAAACTAGTTACTATAGACAGTACACGTATAAGTCAACTTTAAGCCTAAAAGAATGCGGCCTATATATGTTCGTGAGGGCATATATAACATAGTGATATAAACTGTCTATAAAAGGTGTCACATAGAAATTTTGTTGAGATAGATGAAAAAGAAAGAGGAGAGAGAAAGAGGTCGATTGTAATTCTATAGATGGTTGAAACGCGAGAAAATAGCTTTTTATAGATGGTTTTGGTGCCATTATATCAATGTTATCTACAAATAGTCTGCTATAGACAGATTTCATGCTATTATATCAATGTTATCTACAAATAGTCTGATATAGACATATTTCATGCTATTATATCAATGTTATCTATATTTTACAGACAACCTATTATTGACAACTTACAGATAATCTATTATAGAAGATGCTTTTAGTATTATCTACCAATAACATAGAAGATACAATAGACAGTGACTGTCTATACCATTGTGTATGTCCTCATGCCGTCATGGAGAGAGAGAGAGAGATGCTGATCGTGTCGTGATGCCACTGCATGCATCTGATCTGCTAGCTAGTGCCCTGTATGCTGCGAAGATCGTTCTGTTTCTCCAGTGGTGGACACATTTGCGCGCATATCGTCGCCATCCATGCCGGTGGCGCCATGCATGAGGGGCTGCGTACGCGTTGCAACACAAACGTGTAGCTGGCAAGCCGAAGCCGGCCGGAAGCACGGGAGATATATGCATGGATGCTTGGGTCAGTTGTGCCTATGCCTCATCGATCTCAAATGTCGAATGGTATGTGCCATTTGGAATACAGATCAAAGAATTGAGGGGATATGAAAGCCAGAGGGATTTGGGGTAGAGTTTTAGATAAGCTGATCTCAGTTCTTGTTGTTGTCTTAATTGGCAGCCTCGCTTTCCTGTTGGGATATTAATTTAGAGAAGGGGTAGCTTTAATTAGTCAAAGATTATTGGTGTTCAAGGAGGCAGCCACTTCTTCCACGTACGTACGGCACACAAAGCTTTGCAAAGTTGCTACCCATCCGAAACGTGAGGGTTTCACATCAACCTTGCAGGAACAGAGTAATTTCTGAAGAATTTGTGCCGAAAACTTATGTGCTGAACAGAGCCTAGGTGTGAAATCTTCTCGGTAGTTAAGATGGCTTATATTCTCTATGGGGTGTTGATAAATATCATCCGGATGTTTTTTTTTTCTAATTATAGACTTATAGTTAGGAAGAAAATATCCGGGTGATGTCTAGACACACCCTTCTCTATGATTCATGCTACTGCATTACTACAATACAGTTTCAGCAGATGAAGATGTTTGCTCAATTAGCTGTGGTTCAGTCGCAACCTATCATCTGATTGAGAAGCATGCTTTTGTTGGATCGCCCAAAGATCGCTGAACTTATGCGTGCACGCGATGCTATATATATTATTCGTGCATGATCATATTAATCATAACGTTGTTAATGTTACAGCTGTGCTTGGCTGCCCAGAATTGACGTCGCCTTTGAGAAAAGGCAGAGACTTCGATGATACCAGTGTTTCCTCAAGGATAAAACAACCAGATTTGACAACTAGGTTGTCTCGTCACTATTCCACAATTGACGATCTATTCACAATTTCGCATGGCTTTGCACTAGGCTGTCCTTTTCTTGGCATTTTACTCTGTGTATATACTCTGTAACAGCCACTGGTTCTCGAAGAACAGTTTCACAGTACAGCATGAGCTACATATTCGTATGGCGCAAGCGTGTTCCAAGCATAAAAAAGAAGCTAGTGCATGAGTCTTTAAAATGGGAATTGAATGTACATGTGGTACTGTACTTTGCACGAGTAGCAGGTACAAAAGTTGGCAGCTAAAGTTCAGGGGGTGTTGTCTGCCCTCTTGTCCTGGACAGAAAAGAGATCAGCAAAGCCGAGCGGCTCGTATTCGTATAGTTGCATGCAGCTTAACTTCTCTCATGGATCGGTCAGATCAAGGGATCTGAAAGGAGCTTCATGCATGTTCAGATTTAGCAGTAACCATATATCTCTAACCAATTGTCAGTAGGCCGTCCTTGTAGCTCCAGTACAAGCACTCCAGGTGGGCATAAGCATAGGCACAAGCACGCACTGCTAGCAATCCAGCATAGGCGTAGATGAAGCTGTTCCGAGATAAAAGCCAGACGAGGACATGCACACATTACACAACAACCGAAAGCTCCCATGGTTGCCTCTCTCTCTCTCTCTCTCGTCTAAACTCTAAACCACTTTGGACTGTACGTACTCGCTGGCTCATCATCTCTCCTTGGCTCGTTTTCCCGGATCGATCATCGGCTGGGGTCCCTCAGCTCCCTGCACCTGCAGCTCGCGTGCACTGCACACTTGGATTCCTATACATGCATCGGACTGGAGTAGGTTGGTTAGTAATCTGATTTTTAGATGGATATCGAATATACTTTGTGGAAACTCAGATTAACGAGCATGACCTGCCTCTATGTACACCTTGATCTTGCCGGTCTCATGTACTCATATTATTCCTACACATGCTCACTCTGCCATCAGGCTGCAGTCCAGAAATCAGGCTCACGAATGCGATTCGATAACCTTTTTTTTTTGGATAGACTATTACACAGGCGACTGAAATTTTTTTATCTTTCAGTCACCTAAAGTTGCACTTTGAATCACCTGAAGTTGCACAAGTTTTTTTTGGAGGGGACTGCAATTTTAGTTGATTGAGAGTGCAATTCAGGCCACCTGAAGTTGCACTCTGAATCACCTAAAGTTGCAGCTGTTCTTTTAGGGGGGCTGCAATTTTAGTTCATTGAGAGTGCAATTTCAGGGGACTGAAACATAAAAAAATTTCAGTCGTCTGTGTAATAGCAAAACTGTTTTTTTTTTTTTGTAGTGGTGTGTGGGAGCATAGGTGAAAATTTCGAGCCACTTGCTCACGTCGGTTGAGAGCATTGCTTTCTAATTGAATGGAACGAAAGCATACGCTGTTAGAGTTAGGAGGCCGATGCCATTCCTTGCAATTGTTGAATGTTGACCATACTGAAGTCCGTTGAGACTACAGGTATACCCTATCACCTTGGGGGTGTTGCTAGCACCTCGACGTCCGATTCGGACGTTAGCATCGTATGCTCAGGTGTAACATTTGACGATAATGCTTGCAACATTATCATATAACATATGTAACAAAATGTTTCACAAAAAATCTCAATGCAATCAAACAACACTTGTTTTTATTTTAAATTAATTTTTTATCATTATTTTTTAAATAAAAATGTGGTCTGTGATAATACATACGCTAAATCCTTTTTACTACATCAACGATGCGCCTACCATATTATTAATCTTATAGTTAAATATGGTTTAAAGAGATTGGATTCATATCTTCAAGCTTTTCGTGATGCAATTTTCTTGTGTAAATAATTCTAACTAACGAATTATAGCATATAAGAACTATTGCATTACGATGAGTGTCATCCATGAAAGTTCGGTGTAGATATGCCAGTAAAGTGGAACTCCATTTATCTCATGCTACAAAACATTTTACCCTATAAGCTGACATTTTTTGTTTTTGTCCACACGCATTACCACAGCCATAGCGATAATACACTATTGACTAAGTAATACTAGTATGTTACTAAGATATTACTAGAATTTCTGAAACTCTTTTATGAAACTACTGTTGTTTCATCTGTAATGTATTATCCAACATCTCCTTTAATTGTGCATCATATTTTTGTGATTGTGACTCACTTGAAAGCTAATAAAAATGATATAGTGTTATAAGAGATTGTGTATGCTGTGAAAACAAAATATTTAAATATTAGATAGAGATTTCGTATTTATATGTATTTGCATTTATTCTAGATCCAAGAGATAAAATTGCAGGATTCACTAATGTTTTTTCACTTCTAGGTGAGGCTGCAGGGATATATTATTCTAACTATTTTTTTAGTTATTCGTTCTAAATTTTCTGAAATTAGAATTGTGAACATAAGTTTCAAAGAGTTCACTTGCAATGACCTCTATCAGCACCCACCGCTGGTGAGAGGACAAATATATGGGGCAAAATCTTTGGTGCGCCAGAATCCTTCGAAAGATCAAACTCTACAACATCAAGTGCTGGAGCAATCCGTACCAATGCCCATGGGGAACTATTAGTTTTTATGGACAGCGATCCTGTGGATCACCATGCAGAAGACTTCAACATTTTAGGATGGTAGCACGAGCACAAGCTAACATATCCGGTGCTATCTAAAGGAAGTGTTAACCGTTCATTTCTTGGTGTTTTCTTCAGAGTCTCCTTTCAATCTTTCTGGAAGAATATTGAAGAAGAGAAGAACAAATCTAACAAGTGAAATAGTGGATATATTTCTTAGAGTGAAAGACTAGGGACAAGCTGATGCACAAGCTCAACACTGTATGGTGAATATGAAGTGGAACACACGTTCAACAATATCTATTTAGATGACGACAACGCTGATTTTATAATTTACTTTGTCTTTTTCAAATAGTATATATTTTTTGAATTATTACCCTTTTTTAATTTTTGGGTCGAAATGGGCTAGCCGTGCCTACATGACCCGTTGGGCTAAACGGGCGTGTGTCAGCTCGACACAGCACAAATGCCTACTAGGATGTGCCTAGGACGTCGCCTCAGCCCATGGGCCGATACGACATGGCCCATTTAAGCTAACGGGTTAAATGGATCGTGCCTAATGAACTTATGTCAGACCGTGCTATACTGTCTATTTGGACAAGTTTGTCAGTGCGTCACCTCACCACTCCTGTCGTCGTCGATCGCCGTCAAGAGGTGGGATTCAATTCTCTACTCGGCTGCTTGTGAATCCCTCGATTCGATCGCCGGGGTTAGTCTCGATGCTTCTGAAGCTCTATTTGGCCAGTCCAGGCCTAATACGTCGGCACCTCGCGTCCTGGCCTATGTAGCCCATGAACGAACAAGGGAACGGTGGCGTCTGGCCGTCTTCTTCCTCGGCTGCTCGGCACCGTGCATTCTCTCGCTGGTGGAGGCGGAAGGGGGTGGGGGGTCGGGTCTGACCCAGCCGGCAGAAGAGCTTGGGCTGCTGTGAGACCTCGCCAAGGGAGGGTCCGCCCTGGAAGAGGCTAGCATTATATGAGATCAAGGAATCGAAGGACAGACCTATGCAACGAAACACGATTAGCAGGTTGTATCATAGCCCGTAGCTCGCACCTGAGAAGGCTCGAAGTGAAGATTCCGGCTGGAGTCGAAGGACCGCTGGTCTATAAGTAGTATATACTCGTTGGGAATTGAAGGCTAGCTAGTTCAATGACAAGGAAAAATTGCAACATATAGAATAGCCACCGAGGGTGCAAAGCTCCACGACGAAACATCCGGAGAAAGGCGTCGTAAGGTTGTATGGATTTCATCTTATGACTTATAATTTATACTTTTCTAAATAAATAAATAGGATAACTTCTTCATTATTTTTATGGAGCAACTAACAAAATAGATTTTTTAAGTAGTTTATTGATTTATCGACATTCGTGCGATTTTAGCCGACATAAATGAAGTCGCTACAATGTATATTATAATCAATTTATAAATTCCGGTTTGGAAAGACACTTCGTTTGAAATATAGTTACTGTAGAAAAAAAAAAGAAAAGTAGCTCTTATAAACCGAAAAGAAAATTCTCATTAATAACAAGTTTTAATCAACTGTCCTAACAGTATTATGTCAAAAGCCTTGATCGACTTCCCTGATGGGTGTCAAAAGTCAATTGGTAGTGGAACCTAGAACAAAAGCTACTTTTGATCGTATTTGATGTGTTATCTGTGAAAAATAGCATTTTCTTAGTCTCAATTACAAAAATAGCACCACCTATCATATTAAATACGAGCATTTATACTAATAACTCGTGGGACCTAAGGAGATATAGGACAGAGGATTCGAACTCTATATATATCAGCGTGTTCTATTGTGTTAGTTAATTAATTTTCAACCTTTGTTACCAACTTAATACGTGTGTTATCACATAAAAAACTAATAATAATATATGATCAGATGGACTCAACATGGCCAACAAAACAGTGAAGGGTAATTCTATTGAGAAGCAAAACAACTCAGAATCGATAAGTTGTACCTAGGCTTGGCCAAATGGGCGTTCAACACAGCACAAGTCTAGATAGAGCATAATCCGATTAGAACCAGTACGGCTAACCCGAATAAGTTAATGTGTCATGCGACGTTGGCTCACGTATTTATTCTCCGACCCAAACACAACACAAAAACAACACAGAGAGGGATCATACCATGCCGAGCCTTAAGAAAACAACTGCTGCAGAGAATGATAAAATGACCATTAGGCTACACACTTGTCAAACTTCATTTTAAACTGATACTATGCTCAACTGCAATCAAGCTCGAGCATGGGGATAGCTTACAGGCAAACATTGGGCAAACAATTGTAAGCAGGTCAATTCCATAATAAATACAAGGAGGGCAAACAAAAAACATAAAACCTTCTAATGGAAAACTATTATTATATATACGTAAGGCATTATTTTGAGGTATACAAGCATCGAGAGAGATGCGGCACATAGCATCTCCCTATATATCGCACCAAATTCTACAAACATGCAGGTTAGTGGTAACTACCACTGAGATACCACACCAAACGCATTAGTGTGTCTGAAAGGATACCATGCAACATTTCGGGAGCAAATTTACAATTTACATGGTTGCCACCAAATGCTGCCATCTCCAGGTTTCTTAAGCTCTTACGCGGTGAAGCACTACTACATGCACCTCCAGACAGCTGCATACTTGCTGCTGCTCATGCATTCTGAAAAACAGTCACGCAGAGGTATGGTTTTAACCAGCTATCAAATAGCCCCATTCAGCTTCCTGAACTTTAAAGGGAGGAAACTATTTGTATCAGCATTCCTCTTCTTGCCAAAATTGCCAGGCGCGACAGCGATCGATGAGATTGAAGAAGTGGTGGTGTTTCTCCGAAACCTACCCATGTTCCAATATGAGAAAGCTTCATCATGTGGGCTGCTAGAACCGGGAGCACGCCTTCCAAAATTTCGTGGAATCATGCTATGCTGTCTGTCATGGAGATCCTGCAAGAAACGGAGCGTTAACTTTTTGTAACGGAAATCAATGTCATGTTAACAGTTAGTGAGCTCAGCCATGCGCTCTTTATTAGCTACTCATTCTCAGCAGTACAGTTAGTGATTATTGAAATCCCACAGTTCTTGCTCCTGATAAAATCTCTCTAAATTTCTAAGTAACTAATCATGATGCACGAAATCATGTGACCGAGGAGGAGGGCAGAGTTGGTGACCAGATCATGCAATCATTATTTAATCATTGGCAGTTAGCTCGGCTTATCATTCCTCCAGCTAGAAACAAAAATGTACAGCAGATACCACAAGCACTGGTCCCACGAAGCTCCAAGGTTATCTGCACACTAAGATGGTTTGTTTGACATAGCATATGGACCATCAACAATATTTGCTTTGGTAAGTGGAAAGTTACATACTGTTGCCAGCAAAGTTCTACTTACCCTACACAACAAGCATCTAGAAGATATGGCATCTTAGCAGTTGATCGCTAGTCAGGGATAAGCAAGATCCAATTGAAAAAGTGGGAGGGGGCCAGTGTCATAGAGGTGGGCCAAGGCCTAGTCGGTTTAGTATTAGGAATTAGAGATCGGTTTCTATTTGAGTTTCCTTATGTTAGAGATAGAGTTAGAGATATGATATTAGTTACTATATCTGGTAGAGTTATAATTGGAGTTAGATCCGATCTGTTAGGGAGAGCCATCTATATAAAGGGGCTACCGCATGCTATTGTAAGCAATCAGAGAAATACTAAAGTCTTCCCCGTCTAAATCTCTCTCTCCCTCTACGCCGACGCCATCCGGCCATCTTCTTGGTGGTGATCATCCCTCGTGAACCCCGGTTCATGACAGCCAGAGACTGATAAGTTAGGAAACTTAGCGTTTACCAGAATAACTGAAGTTTAAAAACAAACATTCTTTATTTTTTGGCACCACGCCAACAACTGGAACCACTTTTTATTCTATGTACACAGATTTTCATCTACCACATGAACCATATTGAAATGAACATCATCGCATATAGATCTTGTGTAGCTTCTTTTTATTTCTACCTTGATGTAACTCTTCCAAGATAACATGAGACTCGTGCATCTCTTCACGAGCACTGAAGAAAGCAAGGTTACATAGGTTGTGCAATACTCCAGCTTTACAGGTATTCATATTAACTTGCTCTAAGGAACAAGCTTATGTAGGTACTAACTCGCAGCTGTGCTTTGCTAGAAATAACTCATGAGTTCAACAAAATGTAAGCTTAATTATAAAAACTTAAATGAACAGAAATGATAGCTGCTACATTTATGTTGCTGAAGTCTGTCGAATAACTACTGATGCTCACTGCAATATAACCAATCAACATATGACAAGCTTGATCAATATGAGTTCATCCTGAATGTTTTCTTCCTAGGGTATAAGATCTGAGATGCCCCCAGGCAAAAAGTGGAGTACACCGTAAGCAACACGTACGATGACTTGATGTTGATAAAAAGTCTTAGCAACTATTATCAAGATAAGTGCATCTTACTAATTTCAACAGATGCATATATCCAAATATGATGCTTCTCAATGCCCTTGCAATCCAAGTGCAACTATTATCTATCCATAGATTGTTTTCATTGTGTGGTACATTCAACAAAATTTTGGACATTCACTTAAATGTTTCCCCCAAGGTATCATTCCATTTTTGTAAAAACTAATTTCCCGTCTTATTCTGTAAATTCAGTTTCAAAATAATAACTTAATTTCTCCTTGTAGGAGTATCTTCTGTTATGATACTGCCTCTAAAAATCTGCAGAATAATCAATCCTTCTTGCCCATAAATATACATGTCACCATGTAATGAGAGAAATGAAGCTGAAAACCTTACATGAAGAGTTCTTATGGGAACCATGTCCACAGCTTGACTAGGATAAGCGGCACCTACACAAGGAGAAATCATCACAATTTAATGAAGATCCAGTTGGAAACCACCAGTATGTGTGGTGTGGTGGAAGCCAACTGGATGACAGCGGTGAAACAGTAATGGATGCATGTAATGGGAAGGGACAAAGTGCAAGAAATCCCAAGGACGACAAGGAGAAAAAAGAAATGGGTAATGTAATGCATACAGTATTCACACCCTGCTAACGATTTAAAAAATCAAATCGATCACTCTGTTGTATGAACACTTGCTTCTGTAGCACTTTCAAGCATACATTAATTTACATCACAAAATTTCGTAAATGCCAAATTTTAATGGAAAATTCTGACGCCATGAGGGGATAAGGAAGTTGGGGAGCGGGGACTGAAGGGAAAATGGACCGGTGGCTGAAACTTTGCTAATGAAGTTTTACACGTATCCTTATTTCCCCATTGGAGGCCGGCAACTGAGAGCAGATTCACGTATCCAAATATCCAATCCATACTTTGCTTAAAAAAAAGAGTACGTGAATCCTAATTTCCCAAACAGGGGCATATGAGAGCAGATGCAGGTATCCAATCCATACCTCCCAGAGTCTTTGCCATCACGAGCTCATGGCACAACACTGTACAATAGTGTATGTAGTTGCTCGCTAGTTTCACGCAAAGCTAAAATAATATTTGGCCAATTCTGTGTTGCTTGTGAGTTTATCAAGGTTACATTGCTGGCTGCAATGCTTTGTAGGCGAATAAGTTGCGAAGTGGCTTAATGAGCTTGAATCTAGGGAACTGCACACATGGAGGAGACGTGCGCAAGGAAAAGCGCGAATCGATTCGATACCTGGAGCTCTGGTCGCGAGCGAGGCGGCGTGGGGGTCGCCGCCGACTATCATCCGCGACGACAGTCCGGGGAACCCGCCGCTGCCGCTGCTGCTGGCGAACCCGATCATAGGCCTGAAGGGCGCGAACTCCCCGATATCCGCGACCGCCGGTGGCGGCGCCGGGAGGCGGAAGAACGGCGACAGCATCGGCGGCGCGCCGCCGCAGCCGGAGGCGGCGGCGTCCCACGCGCCGACCGGCGCGCCCCGCAGCGGGCGCGGGCTCCAGCGGAAGGGTCCGAACCCAGCGCTGCGCGGCGGGGGCGCGGGTGGCGTGCGGGACTCGTCAGTGGAGACGGCGTCCTGCAGCGGCGGGGCCGGGGGCGCGCGGCGGGGGAGTGGCGAGGGCCGCGGTAGCGGAGGCTGGTTGGGGGTGAGGTGGAGGCGGTGGATCCAGACGGAGGTGAGCGGGTCGGGGTTGCCGTGCGGGTGCGGCGGGCGGTGGTGGTTGGAGGGGAGCGCGGAGCTGCGGCTCCCCACGGAGCTCCGGAGCGCGAGGTGCTCCGACATGGCGGCGGCGAAAGAGACGGCGAAGGAGGAGACGAGGGTCGAAGAGTAGCAGCTTCCTCCCCCGTGAGCGAGAAGCAAAGCGGAGGGCGCCGTGGCGTCGTGAAGCGGTGAAAGCGCGCAGCGGGGGAGACGATCACCTGCCGTTGGTACCGCAACGGACGTCGAAGAGACCGCACGTTGCTGTACTCGCTGTGGCTGCACGGGAATTGAGTTTTGAAAACATCACTCCCACCCTTTTTTTTTAATTTAGCCTCAAAATGCTCGTTTTTAGAAATCTAATTCCAGCTGACAGACCTATCGCATGGTAGACATGAGAGCAGCTCGGTAAAGGTGGTTGCTAACATGGTTGGTCTTGCTACACGGCACCTAGGCACCATTTCAATCCACTCAACTCAAGGATGTCTTCACCATTTCCCCTCTCTCTCTCTCTCTCTCTCAGAGCAGGTACAATAAGACTTAATCAGCAGGCTATAGCAAATATAATATCAACCAAATCTTACGTGGCAGAGAGAGAAAGGAAGAGAGAAGGAAGCTGGCTACTAAATTACAGCTAGCTATAGCACGTAAAAATATGCATTTCACTCTCTTACACGTGGGGCCAAATAGTTATTGTAATAGCTAACTTATTGTATGAACTATTTTTTTAAGGCTATAGATGAAATGGACAAGTGTTATAGCCACTAGTTGGCTATACTATTGTACTTGCTCTCAAACGACGTGAGGTTACGAATCTCATAGGATCTTTTGCGCTTGGCAATTTCACGTTTGAACTGACAACATGATAAAGAAGGCCTATTAGAGCAAGTACAATAATGGTCTTATAGCCAAACTAGTCAGCATTTTTGCTGATGTGGAGGAGAGAAGAGAGGAGAGAGATGAGAGCTTGGCTCTCATGCAAGCAACAAGCTGGGTACGGGAGCCTATGCAGTGGTGGACATAGATAATAAATGTATGTGAGGAGGAATAGGAAAGAGAATGTGAGACATGATACCACATAATAATAAAAAACTTTTTGTAGACAAATTATTGTATAACTTGGCTCTTATAACTTGACTTATAGCCAAACACTTGACTCTATTATTGAACTTGCTCTTATATATATGAACTTGAAGGATATATCTTGCCGGATGAATGTGTTTTATGTGTCGTTTTATGCAAAAGGATGTGTACTATTCACCATTTACTCGTACAAAGATTTTGTGTACCCTTTCTAGTGTTTGTATGAATACAGTGGTTGGAAGTAGGTAGCGGCCGACCGACGCAACACAGATTGTGGGAGAACGACAGAGGCGGTTCAGATAATGATATGCTGATACCCATTTATAACAATTTAAATAATGATATGCTGATAATGATATGCTGATACATATATATATATATATATACATATACATATATATATATATATATATGCTGATACATATATATATATATACATATACATATACATATACATATATATATATATACAGATTTATGTGTTTTATATGTATTATATGTATATGTATATATATATATATACATATACATATACATATACATATATATATATATACATATACATATACATATACATATACATATATATATATATATACATATACATATATATACATATATATATATATATACATATACATATACATATACATATACATATACATATACATATACATACATATATATATATATACATATACATATACATATACATATATATATATATATACATATACATATACATATACATATATATATACATATACATATACATATACATATATATATATAATGATATGTTTGATAATGATATCTTGATACATATATATATATATACATATATATATATATATATATATATATACATATATATACATATACATATATATATATATATATACATATCATATATATATATATATATATATATATATATATATATATATATATATATATATATATATATATATATATATATATATATATATATATATATATATATATATATATATATATATATATATATATATATATATATATATATATATATATATATATATATATATATATATATATATATATATATATATATATATATATATATATATATATATATATATATATATATATATATATATATATATATATATATATATATATATATATATATATATATATATATATATATATATATATATATATATATATATATATATATATATATATATATATATATATATATATATATATATATATATATATATATATATATATATATATATATATATATATATATATATATATATATATATATATATATATATATATATATATATATATATATATATATATATATATATATATATATATATATATATAATCAACACATACCTGCAATAAAACTATAACTAAAAAAGGTAACTACTATTCAAATTTCAATTCAAACTTATTTGAACTACACACGATACATAGGGTAAATACATATTTTTGGATAATACTTGATGTCTCAGCCTTTGAGGTGTCCAAGCTGATCCAAATCCATAAGGGTTGGGGTACACCCTGAAGATAACTGGTTGAGTGGTTACAACCCGATTTTCTTTTGGGATTGACTATAGAGCATCTAGGTGCTCTTTAATCTTATTGAGCACTCACTTTTTATAGAATAATTAGATAAGACGCCACATCATGCACCTATGTATAACTAGTACAAATTACAAGTGGGAAAACAGTTCTGGCTCTTTTGTAAAATTGATTGTAGTTAATTCTGGCCCTGATCGGTTCGTCTTGATTCATAAATTTCATCTTTTTCTGAACTTTTGGCTTTTTGTTGAGTTTTTTTGTCGGTTATTTTTTTTCTCGTATTCGTTTGTATTATATATATTGGGCTAACATATTTTTTATATTTTTAAATTTTTTTAAATTTAATTATGCTAAATAAGCCTTTGTCAGCTACAGTTTTTTCCAGCTAGTTACAGTGTTTTCAGCCATAAGCCATGGACTTTTAAGCCCAACTGATCACCACCAAACAAAGAAAATCGATCGGTGGTATCATTTAGGAAGCTGATCAATAAGCGTAGTATCTTGCCTTTTTTTGGGGTGCCCTTGAGCGGTCCTTAGAAAACAAATGGCTTAAATTGATGACTTACAGTGTGTGTGTGTGTATATATATATATATATATATATATATATATATATATATATATATATATATATATATATATATATATATATATATATATATGCCACAGTAGAATATCACTGCAATAATTTCTACAGCTCGACGCAACATTTTTGCTGCAGCGAATCGCCACAGTTCTCCACTGTATGCTAGACGCTACTCTCGGATACGAATCCCATTCATTTTAGCCAGCTGCACTACTAGTCTACTACTACTACAGAGCTTAGCTTGAGAAGCCTGTTTCAAGTACTAGTCTACTACTACTACAGAGCTTAGCTTCATAGCTTGAGAAGCCTGTTTCAAGGACTGAAATACATGCTGTACTTGAGACCAACATACCCTGATTAAAACTAGTTTGTGGTACGGCCGAAAGAACATTGTAACTTGTGTGCGGTGTCCTTCATGCTTGCAGTAGTACAGGCAAGTAATTAGCAACGCCTAGATTATCGATTTTCAGAATGGTCGCCCAGGAGCCTACACTACACCTGCAGTAACTGTTTCAACGATGAAGTACCATCGCCTAGTAATTAAAAACAATAGAAAGAGAGATACAAAAAATTCTGTGGTGAGTGCGGAAGGAACAAGGACAAAACGAGCCACACAAGTATTTTATCACAAAAATCCAGGAGTATATAAGGCCCTGTTTGGATCCCTCCATCTAAAGTTTAGTCACTAAAGTTTAGATCTAAAGTCTCCAAATAGGTAGTCTAAAGTTAGATCTAAACTTTAGCTAACCCCTAAAAAACACTTTAGACCATTAGTCCACCAAAATGAACTAAAGTGATCTAAAGTTTTGGGTTCTTAGGCACAAAGACGTGTTTACCCATGCATGTTGGTCTCTCACCTCCTATTTAATGGCTGACGCACGAAACGAGGAGAGGTAGTATGGTCTTTTTGAAACTTTAGTCCTATCCATTAGTACAGGATCCAAACAGGACATTCGACTAAAGTTTAGTGGCTAAAGTTTAGCCAACTAAAGTTTAGTCCAAAACTTTAGACAACTAAACTTTAGACCATGGGATCCAAACAGAGCCTAAATCTCTCTTGCATCCTATGTTGAATGTTGAATAGCCGTTAAAGAGCTGGTGTATTTAGACAATTGCGCCTTAGGGCATCTACATCGCATTGTATTTTGGTTTGTTAATTATTCCTCCGTCCAGCAATATAAATCCAAAGTTCACCATACGCACAAATTAAAGGGATATTAAATTTAGGGAGTATCTAGTTATCATCCAGATGTTTTCTTTCTAATTATTATCTAAATTTATGACCCTTGGATTAGAGATAAAGGGTCCTTGTTTTTTAAGGGAGAAGTTTTTTCAAGAAGAAGAGGGCAGAATTCAAAGAGTAGGGGGAGAATTCATGGCCATTGGATCTCTAATCCAATAGTCCTAGATCTGGATGATAGTTAGAAAGAAAATATCCGGATGATGTTTAACAAAACCCTTAAATTTAAGAAAAAGTTAATATCATTGAACCGTGCATATCCCTATTAAATATCATACTATAATCACTCACTCATTTTTTCAGTATTAAAATAGAGGTATATAATGAAAATAGTGTAATAACTATATCTTTGGCCTCCGATAATCGACTGGGATGATGCTTCTCAAAATGAGAACTTATATTGAGGGATGGAATGAGCATTTAGGAGGAGAGAATGTTCCATTTAGCCTTAAATAAATACACAGGAATTACCATTCTAATATATTTTGTATGTTAAGTTGTATATAATGGAGAGGAAGATGACGACGACGAATGGCTATATCTGGTGACGCTGGGGCCAGGGATGACCGGAGAGGAAGACGATGATGAGCTCAGTGTGGCGACGTGCCACATCCAAGGAAGCCGGATTCAGTGGCACCACACTCAGGGATGGCCGCATCCATCGATTCAGGGCGGGAGATAGGGTGGTGATGTAGTCTGCAGAGGAGGGAGTGGAGAGGTGCGGGGAGAGAGATAATTAGGGGGAGGGAGATACACAATATGTATATAATGGTGGACTAGCTGAATGTCTGTGTTTTGCAACGAATAAAAAGAATAATACTACCCCGCTAAAGTATGCCTAGGCTCCGCCACGTTACCCAGCCGAGGTCCGCTCTGGCCTGTTTCGTGCAGGACAATTTTTGGATCACTGTGTGGTTGTTACCGGCAGCAGAGATCAGAGCACCACTTAAGGCAGCCGAAATCATCACATTCTTCTACTGGGTCGAGTACCAAAAAGAGAGAGAGAGATTAATTAGCACCGGCCATGAGCAATATCAAAAACTTGTACAATGAGAAACCAGTGCGTAAAGTGATTCTTAAAATTTTGGCTCAAACATGCAGGTTTCCCGGGATTCCATAGTGGAATTAAAGTTTGTACAATGAGATACCAGTGCTATATAGAGTCTGAATTTTCTGTTATAGTAATTATCTTGGCCAAATGATAATAAGATCTACATTTCAAGTAAGGCTCTTAGCCAAATAAGAGCAAGGCTAATAATCTGATCTTCATTTGGTGTATGGACACTTCTGACCCACTTATCACCCATTCATATAGTAGTTTACTGACCGGTGAAGGTGTATGACCCACCCCTTTCTCTCACAAAGTTTCTTGGTTCTTGTGCTTCAGCTGGCTGTAAACTTACAGCACACCTCTATTCTCTCTCCTTCACCTCAGCATACAGCCTACTAACAGCTTCTTATTATACTTGCTCTAATAATGAGATACGGGAAGCCAGTTGGACAGATAATTGTTTTCCTTGATGTAAGGCTCAATTAACTGCAAGAAACATTAAAGGTTCATTTTCAAACATTCATTACCCAGTCACAGTAACCACGGATTCTTTCCACTCCACTCCATGCCCATGTACACGCCAGCAAAAACAAAAGACAATACTGAAAAAGCTCACAAATTATACTGCTAAGCTCGTAGAAAATTTAGTTAAACATACACGTCTCACGGTCTCAGTGGATATCAAAACAGAGTGCTAAACGTAAGGCACAGATGTGGATATTTTCAGAACTGTTACAGTAATTTGGGTATACTGTATATTATGATAGTTATGCCCCAAAAACATGAAACATGTCATACCTATGAGACCATATGCATTAAGAACTCACAATAGAGAACATCAGTACAAATTTTTTGTTGGCTGCTATTTGGTATTTGCAAGCAGTAAAAAGACTTGGGTTTGATCTTTAAGTAGTTTAAGAACACAGATGACCTGCTTTTTTTTGTCACAACTCACAACATGCATCTACACTTCAAAGAAAAAGAAAGATATGTCTGCAGCATGGAAGCAGAAGATTAGACAATGCACATGGCAATTAATTCCCATTGTTGGACTGACATATCGATCAACCGAACGAGTAAGCACATACTATTACTTCTTGACCATTTTTTATGCAAGATGGCAAGATATACACTTCCCTGACCTTAGCAAGCGGAAGGACAGAAATAGTTAAGACATCTTTTAGGTTGCAAGTTTGTAGTTTAACTTGCAAACAATCGCATTAACAGTAACCATGTTAGGTGCATCAAATGGTCACCTTAAGCTTATGGTGATGATGATCTTGTTATGCTTGCGCAGCCGTCATCCATCCATTTGCCGAGCTCGTGGCCTACGAACTGCTGTTCTCAAATCTCAATCCCAATGATCACCTCGACCTTGACTGGAACTTCTTCCATCATCGCATTTGAAATATACGTGATCTACATTGACTTCATGAACAACATGGGCCACTGCAACTTCGAGTTGGTGCCCTGCTGGCTCTTCAAATGGTTCCCCCACCCAAGCACCTCATGTATACACCATCGTAAGTGTTTCATTTATTTCTTCATACAAATCAATTCTCATTTTCATAATATCCTTATCCAACCAACGCAAATCAACAAGGTTAAGCTAATCTAGATATCTCTATAAAATTTAAGTTTTTTCATGATTCTGTCTGTTGTTCTCAGCGTGTAATCTGAACTTTTGCAATTTAATTAGGTTGGGAATGACTTTGGCAATGGCAGCGGAAGGTTGAGAGGCAAGGAGGGCAGTGCTGGTGGGGAGAGCGAACGTGACAGAGAGGGGAAGGCGGCTGCGAGTGGAGGAGGCATCTAGACCTTTGGATTGTTGATGGACAGCTAGATTTGATGAGGCGGCTGCGAGGGGGAGGTGGTTGTGAGTAGGGGAGGTGCCTAGACCCTTGGATTGATAATGGACAGTTGGATTTGATAGGTGGTGATTGGTTCGGCTGAAAAACTCGTGGCTTATTGCTGAAAACACTGTAGCTGACTAAAAAAATCACTGTAGCCGACAGAGGCTTATTTAGCATAATTAAATTTAAAAAAATTTAAAAATATAAAAAATATGTTAGCCCATTACGTATAATACAAACGAATACAGGAAAAAAAGAACCGGCAAAAAAACTCAACAAAAAGCCAAAAGTTCAAAAAAAGATGAAATTAATGAATAGTGAAAAATAAGCCAGAAACCAGAAGCTCAAGCCGAATTGATCGGGGCAAATCACTGATGATGAATCATCATCATCATCATCAACTCTTTCTTTTAAATAGTAGAGATACGCGATATATATAGTATTTCTATCCACTTTGCCAGCACAGATCTTGATACACTTTTGAGTGGTATAGATAGTGTACCCGTTACATGCATAAGTGAGATTACCGTAACCTTACTAAAAAAAGTGCCAAGGGGTCCAAGCAGCGCCCAGTAAGGCGGTAACCCGCAACCAGCCGCAACAAAGAGGACCAGTGCTTTGCGATGCGTGCAGGGACATCCGACCCGCCCGATCATCCGATTGCCCTACCCTCTCGTCTCCTTCCTCGGCCCATAAATTCCACTCCCCCACGCCACCACCCCTCGCCTTCCCCGTCGCCGCTCCGACTCCCAAGACCAAATCCCCAAATCGCCTCTAAAACCCTAGCCACCCGCCATGGCCGGCTCCCCCACCGCATCCGCCTCCGCGGCCGAGGCCACCGACGGGCCGGTGCTCAGCGTCGTGTCGAAGCGCCTGCGCGCGCTGCGGAAGAAGTACAACCGCATCCTGCAGATGGAGGAGTCGTTCGCTGCCGGCAAGACGCTCAACCGCGAGCAGGAGGAGGTGCTCCGCTCCAAGCCCGTCGTCTCCGCGCTCATCGACGAGCTCGAGCGCCTCCGCGCGCCCCTCTCCTCCGCCCTCGCCGAGGAGCTCTCCTCCCGCCCCGCCTCCTCCTCGTCGTCGGACTCTGATTCGTCCATCCAGGACCTCCTCGCGCTCGTCTACTTCGGCTCCCTCTTCGATGTCAAGCCGCAGAGCGAGTTCGTCGCCACGATGGTCGCGCGCACGCACGAGCGGAGCTGCTGCATCACCTACGACTACGTCACGGATGACGCGGCGGACCTGCTCGTGGAGACCGACCTCGACGCGGTGTCTGCTCTGGCGTCCCTCGCTGCGGCCCGCCCTGCTGCCGCAGCGGGCGTCTCCCACCGCGACGCTCTCCAGGCCTGTGCCCACCACGCCCTCCTCTGGCTCCGCCGCGCAGATGAGCCCATCCTCCTGACTCCGGCATTACATGTGAGGATGGATACAGGGTTTCTACTGTGGTCTGATTTGAGGTGATAGGTGATTGACGTGTGTTATCTGTGTGGCTTTTTGGCTGTAGATTCTGGGATAAGGGCTAAGCTGGACAGGATCATGGCATCAGACTACTTCACAGCGCAGCCAGAGATGAGGGCGACAGTGGATGTGGCAGCTGCGGTGGGGAACTATGGAGCTGGAGATGTGCAGGCTCAGGATAGCATGGTTGTGTCGCCAGAGGCATCGGCACTGGAGGAGAGCCTACCTGCTGAAGGACATAAGGTGAAATGATTTTTGTTCTTTTGTTGTCATTTAACTTTTGCTTGGCGTGGACAAATGATTGTTGTCCTGTTCATCACAACGATGTGCTGTAGTACAATACTGCTATTATTGTTGCTGCTTGTATTATTATGTCTTTCTGGTCTGATTGTGCTGCTTTAGTATTAATGATCAATTGTGGAGAATAGCTTCATTTGGATTAAATATTACAAGGTAGCTCTGTTTGGGGCTTAGATTACCTAAAGCTTATAGGTTAGATAACTTCACATGCTGTGTCGTTTGAATCTTGTGAAATATCGCACAGATAGAAGCATACTGAAATGACAACTAGTGCATTTGCATATGAGCTCCTTTAAATTATTGTCATTTATTTGTGTTATACTATGATGGTTGCACCATTCTGGCCTTCTGGGTACAGTGTCATGACTATTAATAGTAGGATAAGAGTATATGAAGTTTGTCTATATTGGCGCCAAAGGTTTTTGTACCTTGTATATTGCTGCTATTGGGATGTGACTGACTGACTTCGCAATAGGGAAATTGATTTTTCATAGTAATAAAGATGAATATGATGATGTGTTCCATCTTGCCTGTTGCTATTATTTTAATAGCACGATACCTAATGTGTTGGAATTCAGAATTATAGCTGTGCACTTACCTGTGTGTGTTTACGATTGTTTGATATGATCCTCAAATGGTTTATTATATTTTCTGTTCATGTTCTTGTTTCTTTGAACTCAGTAAGTATTATGGATGCATTTCGATAAAAAAAAATCTGGTCTTTTACTAATTTTTGGAACTTGCAGTTGATATGCTTTTAGGATTTGTTGTTTTATAGGATGGATATTTCAGAAGCCAGCAATGTACTATAGTTCTTTTAAGTTAAGGAATAAGATCTATACTTTCTGATTTCACATCCTGACATCTACTTTATGCTTACAAATATACTCATTTTAGAATATAATACTGAGTACTGAACTGTAACATTCTTTGATGATGTGTCGTGCTAATGTATAGCAGCCTAGGCATTTACTTGGATATTGTTGTGGGATTTCCTTTCTTAGGTGGATATTCTCTTATCATATAATTGAGAAAATCACTACATGCCATTGAATAACTACATGATTCCTTATATGCCACTCATTGTGCGGTTAACATGTGGACCCTAGACCCACATATCTGTGAGACATTAGTGGCATATAGTGAACATACGAAGTTGTTCAGTGGCATATAAGGAATTGTCTCCATATAATTGTAACTCCTTAAGTAGTGAATGTTATTTATGCCATTTTTGCCTCCCAGGAAAGAAGGCTTTTATAATTGTTTTTGGCAAGGAACAATTATGAGATACTCATTATTTTTTTGCTGCAAACACCTAGCTTGTAGGGTCTTGAGAATTTTGTTATCCAAACTTGATGAGTTGTTGATACTTGTAAAAATCTTCACAAGATCAATATTTGATAATGCCAGGGTAAAAGAAATACAAGATGTGCAGGCTCTAGCCTCTAGATCACATCAGAAAAACAATCTTTGTAGTTTAAATGTGTACAAGCTGAGGTTACAGCTGTGTTTTCATCCGGGCCTACCAATGTAGTTGACACCTTTATGAGCATATTGTTCTCCCCTTGTGGGAATACACCATCACGTGTCTATGCCATGTGAATTGTGGGAGCATACTCAAGGCAATGTAATTTCCCTAAATTGCACGAGGGAAATCGGCATTTTTGTAATAGCACTATAAGCGTGTGTTTGGTTTAGAGGCAGTAGGGATAGAATGGCGCCATCCCTATTTTTAAGGATGGGACCGTCCCCGTTCTTTGTTTGGTTGTAAGGGATAGGATTGTCCCCGTTTTTTGTTTAGTTCTGGGACATCAAAATATGGGATGAGTCATCCGACGGTTGGGGCCCTTTTGTCATCCTCTTGTTTTTGAGAGGCGAGGAAGAGGGACGAGCCCATCCCCTCGTTTTTTAGGGACGGGGGCATCCTCGATTTAGGGGAATATTCCCGGGATATTCTCCAAAGGGGATGGACTCTGTCCCTGCTGACTCCAATCCAAACAGGTCCAAATCTAGGATTGTCCCGTCCCATCCCCTATTATCCCTAGAACCAAACACATCGTAAGATTATTAGAAACTAACCCATTCCATCTATGCTCTGCCTATTTTTGTAATAGCACTATAAGATTGGTGCGGATGATATTACTTCCCACTTTTATACTGCAGTAGTATTCAGCTTAGTCTTTAGTGGAGAAAGTTGACTGATAGAGAGTACCGTAGGCCATTTGTTGAAACTCCTGTGTTGGTGGAGCATATACGGGAGATTGAGCCCTTAGAGAGACTTCTATATATTTTTATTCTGGTTTTTGCCTCACTAATCCACTACCTCAAACCTGACAAGGTCATGCTTCGGTTCTGGTTTTATCCAATTGAACTGGCAGTTTGGTCAGGTATTAATAACCATGGTTTATCTTCAGCTAGAGCTTATGGTGCTTATAAGCTGAAGCTAGAAGTAAATGGTGGCTTAAGCTTGTGCTTATTCAGTATGTTGATGCCGTTCTTCCACTAGATCTGCAATGAGGTTGACGCTGGTTGGGAGCGGCTTGTGGGATTATAAGCTGAAGCTGGATATAAACTGGCTTATAAGCCTCAGCTAGGCCAAATGGGGACCTTGCAATGGGAAAATGTTGATAGAACTGTACTTATTTATAGTCTGTAATACTAATACCTATTTTCGTCCATGTTGTATGTGCATAATTTTTTCCTGTGTGGCGATTCTTAGTGAATTTTGTGTGTTTTAGAATCAAGAAATGTGCTTTAGTTTCCATGAGGAAAAACAAGAACAAATGGATATGTAAAGGGTTAACATTATTCTGACTCCTAAAGATTTATGATATGCACTTTAGCAAAATTGTAAGGTAGATAACAAGCTCATCTGAGGCAACAAATTAAAAGACACTGTTGTCTTGGATTTTTTGGGGTATTGTTATCATAGCTATTTTTTTAGTTAATGTTGTCAGTTGTTTAATGCAAGAATTGGTGTATTGTAGCTTGTGTAGATGATGGTAAATAGTAATTGCTCATGTAGACTGAAGTGGTGTCTTTAATTGTGCACCTAACCCAATACTATTTGTGACTGGCCATATTAGGGGAGAACTTTTTTTCTGTTGGCTGTGTGTAGTCTATGAACGATTGAAACTGTTAGGATCTTTTGTTTCTGCTTATGAGGTGGAATTTATATCCTTCGCTAAAAGGAATATTTTGCTTGTTTGTTTAGCAGTGTCTTTGGCATGTTGATTCATTTTTATGATGTTTGTAACATCTAGAAGTGCATTGTAGAACTTGGAATCTTTTGGTTTCTATTTGGATAGAGCGAGCAAAAAGATGTGGAATTTGGAATGGTGAAGAGGTTGGGTGGTGTACAACTGTACATTGTTGGAGTTGGTATAGATCATGGGTGGGATTAAGTGTTGGAAGTTATCAAAGGCGGAGATCAGTTTTTGTATTCAGTTAGTACACAATTTTTAGTATGTGAGGTATTCTCATAGTAGAATGGAGGTGTGCTGTTCTCAGCATAGAGAGGGAGATAGTTTCCTTAACCTCTTTGCCTCAGAAACAGGAATGTAGAGGCAATTGATCTGTAAACAAAATGATGTGATTAATTTTTTTCTGTATCATTACACAGCATATAAGTGATTTGATGATTTTGTCTAATTAGTCCTTTGCCTCGCATCTTTATCGTTTTTGCTGATTTGTTTATTCATTGACAGGATGAGAAGGAAGATTTGCAGGCTACAGAAACCTACACTGACTATCAGCCCAATGTCGTTGATGCTCAAAATGTGGTACGTACCAGTGACCTTGTGAATACTTCTGTATGTAAGATTTTTCCAACTTATACTAAATAATTTCAGGATGATGAAGCCTTGGTGAACCCTCCTGAAGAACTCCCTTCGGCTGAGGCAGAGCAGGAGAAATTCGACGAATATGTGGAGGAACAAGATCAGAGGAATGCAGAGCCAAAAGATCAACAGTTCATCCATCGACGATTTTCTTACCAGAACCAGCGTGGTGGCGGTCGTGGTGGTGGCAGGAGGGGCTATTCTACTGGCCATGGTGGTCGTGGAGGCCGGGGTATGGGCGGTGGAGGCGGCCGGGGTATGGGTGGTGGTGGGTACCAGAACGGCCGGGGAGGTGGAAATGGATACCAGAATGGCCGAGGTGGCGGTGGGTACTACTATGATTCTGGATACTACCAGCAGAGGAACTACAACAACAATAGAGGCAGGGGTGGTCGCTCCGGTGGCAATTCTTCCTACAACCACCAGGGAGGAGGCCATCCTGGGAGGGTTGAGCTGGGCGCAAACGCTTAGCTTCCTAACTATTTTGCTCCGAGTGTTATGTGAGGAAAGGACATATCGAGACTGTGGGAGCCATTTTGTTATGATAGAACTAACCTAGCCTGTTATTATGTCACATTCGCCCCAATCTGTGAGTTATTTTGTCTCCAAATGACTGCATATGGTTGGTCGATAATTGTGTAATACTGTGGGAAAGCAGCTTCAGGTCATATTCGTTCGCCTAAATTATGCCTTGATGTGTGCCTGTTTCCCTTGTTTCTGCTGTGCGCGCGCGCGTTCTCTGCGTTTTGCCAGCTGATCTTGTTGTTACAGTAGATGGCAATGTCTGCCTTGCGTTGTCTTTGGTAATTTCAGGTGTTTGTCTACGTCTACGGGGTGGTTCTCGGAACGCTGACCCAACCTGTGCCTCGTAAGTTCGACGTTGTCGCTTTTCTAATGTCTCCACTGTCCTCCACTGATGTGCCGATATCTGCATTCTTCCCTTTGTCATCTACAATCCTGGTGAATTCTTCTATGACGATTATGCACAGGTCAGGTGGTAATGTGTCACCGTAGCCGAGTATGATCACGAGTCCACGACACGAGCATTTTTTTTTTTGTTTACGTGTGGTTGCCTCCCTGCCTTGTTTGTTTAGTGCGAGGAATTGTTTAGTAGGACTTGATCGGACGGCTGACCTGGATAACAAATAAGATCTCTTGTTTTTTTTTTCTGACGGGGCGTACCAAGTTTTGCAGAGCGATTAGACACGGACAGTGGTGCTGGGCCATTACAGCTCCCATCTGACCATGTCTTATCTCGCCCGTGGTAACACATTGACTTCACCAAAGTGTCTCGGTAAACCAGGTCATCGGTACTTGATCGGCCGGATAGGGTGAAAAAGGCTTAAGAGAACGTAGTGATTTGTCGGGTTCTTGCTTTTCGGATGGAGCAAAATCATGCATTGGATCGCAGAATCCATCATTTGCGTGCTGCACGTCGCTTCAGGCCGTAATCATGGCGCTGCATGTGTGGCTCCCAACCTTTGACCGCCGCTCTCCCCGTTGTTTAGTCCTCACAAAACCGCGATTACCTTTCCTTAATCCCCAGAGCGGAAAGGTCAAAGAGGAAAAACAGTGCCTCCGTCCTTTCGTTGCGATATTATTGGTCCAGCTGCACCCCCATGTCGCGGTCCTCCAAGATGGCGTTTTGCTTATTCATCAACCGCCGTACTTAATTACTCCCCACCGATAACAATGGGGGCACTAGATTTTTCCTTGCTTTGTTCTTGCAAGGCGAAAAATCTCGATTTTGTCAGCTTATACACGCATTGGATTTCTTTGGGTAATGAGTGACGACCGAGATGTAAGTTGGAACTATGCCATATTGCCACATCATCTGAATTGATTACAAGGAACAACGACCTGCAATACGCTTGTCAGCCTGTCAACAACATATACAATATGCGTGTCAGCCTGTCCACGCTTCTTTCTTGTCTTGATTGTAACACTGACACGCGTGTCCTCGCGTCCATGGTCCGATCATAACGAGCCATCCATGAGTGAGCATGTTGCCCAACACTGCTACGTATCAAGACAACAATCAACGAAGGCATCGGAAGCGTGTCATAGATGTAAGCTTCTTTATTTTGCTCCAGTTCAGAAGGAAAAAAAATCACAGCTTCATATGTAACCCTAATTCCAAATCTTTTGCCGTTAATTTCCCGGCAGCATCCTTCACTCACACCTTAATGCCGGGTCATTTTCTAACCTTCTTCTGCTGGAATCCGCACGGCATGTAGCTGATATTTTCAGCTGCACGACACGAGATCGACCGAGGGCCTCGAACAGCTTAGCTACCGATCGAGGCAGGCTGCATCCCAGACGACCAACTCATTGGATCAATGCAACAAGCTGTAATGGTGTACATGCACAGCACAGCAGCTGAATAGTTCAAAAAAAATGAGGGAGTGAGACAGCAACTGAAAAAGGTATTGATAAACATCATCCGGATGTTTTCTTTCTAACTATCATCCAGATTTGTGTCCGTTGGATTAGAGATCCAATGGTCATAAATTCTCCCCCTCAAAAAAAAGCAATCTCTTCCCTCCAAAAAAAATCTCCCCCCTCCAAAAATAAGAGGTCATTGGATCTTTAATCCAACGGTCCAAGATTTGGTTGATTGTTAGAAATAAATATCCGGATGATACTTATACACACCTTTGAAAAAATATTGTAGCCTTGGAAAGTTGTCGTACGTACGTGCGTGCTCCCTCCATCCTGCATCCTCTTGAACCCCCCCCCTCCCCCCAATCCAGTATCCGTTCGTCCGTCCTCTCAAAAGCAATAAACCATAACTAAAAACACAAACAGACCATAAGCATAAGCAAAACTCCCTTTCTCTTTCTCGATCACTCCTAACGAAAAGACGGCGCAGAGAGGTAAATACTGCCGTCCAAATTTTTTTTAGGTATTCTTGATCCTTTACTTAAATAACTACAGAGTTAGTTACTAAGATTAAATCCCAAATTAAATCACTCAACAAAAAAATTTTTGGAGAATTGCCAAACCCTGGCAGTCCGACCGGCCTCCTTACAGTTTGACCATGAACAACAATCTGGCTGCAATTTCAACTTAAGGCGATGCAAATTTTAGTTCAACTCTAAAAATACAAGTCCAAATTATATAAAATTTTGCAGACACTTTGCTTAAGGTCTTAGGAATCTATTCTAATTAAGGATCGCAAAAATCTATGTCAAAGCTTAGACCTTTTCTAAGATTAAGCAAGATTACACTAAAAGCAGCCTAAAATAAAAAACGGAGAGTATAACTTGCTCGTAGGTAGAAGATAGCCAAGATAACTCTAGATATATTTTTACATGTCACAGCAAATAAGAACACTAAATAAATCGAGGCAAAATACTTAGATAAAGAAATTACTCGGAGAGACCAAATTCAATAAAAAAATGAGTAACTTCATGAACTTGCAACCTAATACCTAGAAGATGAGGATTGATCTCCAAGAGTAATCTACATCACTTATACGTCCTTGTTATAACAAAATCAAGAATAAAAGAGAGGAGAAAAACCAACCAAATCAAGAGTAAATCAATCAACGCAAGAGAATTCATGAGAGATGAACAAAGGTTGATGTTTCACTCCACCTGAAAGATAAGAAAGCACACTACAACACCCAGCTTCTCTCAAATACTAACCTTAGAACACTTGATCTCAATAGCAAGATAGGAGGATTGGATGGTTATGTAGGTACACCATTGGTTTGCCATGTGTCGGCAAGTCTCTCCCGTTCTGTTTCCACCGGACTACTTCTCACTTGCACCGATCAAGTCACATGGTGCCCCCCGCCGCTCAAACTTCTTATCAACATATCTCATCTTTCTCGTGACATACTTGAGTTTAGCTATTTCACCCAGTATTCTCGATCATTCTGGGCCTTGGTTCTCCATGAGCGTAACTCCGATCCTTATCATTGATGATGGTTGACTCCAAATGTCCATGCACATTCAAAGATAAAGAAATCTTTTTTGGGTATAAATTCTTTATAACTTGACCCACGTTAGCTGTAAGATGTCTCATGCAACGTATAAGTATTGGCCTAGGTCACTCAAACTCACAACGAGACTCAAATTCCCAAAAGTTAAAACTCAGCCAAGACTGCATAAGCTAGCCGGTTTGACCAGACTCCCATGCCGATCAGATCGGTTTGATCGTCCAGAGTATCCGATCTGACCATTCCCTTTGGCCAGTCAGACCGACTTGACTGCCAATTGTTTGAAAAAATTGGCAATTTACAAAATTAATTTTTTTAACCTTTTCAAATTACAGTGATTTATCACAATATAATTGTGGATGTTCTCCCATGTTACTTCAACTCCGATTTCTTTCTCGAGTGGAGTTTAACAGTTTTTGGAGTTGAAAACTACATATGAACATGATTCCTCCCTCCCTCTTCTCATCCCTTTCGCTGCGTGCGTACGTACTCTGGAGTTGGAGTGTTGGACCCCTTCAATTCTCTCTTCCCAAGCGCGACCATTTCTTCTCCCGGCGTCCCTCGTCTCTACTTCAACTCTTCCAACAACCAAATCTTATCATTCGACGTATGGTTTTCTTCTTTATACTTCCATCCTAACTAGAGAGGGAAAGAAACGACTAGCCCACGCACTAGCTAGACAGAGTACGTACAAACTTGTGTTTTCTTGATCAAAAGAGCTAGACTGCAGAGAGAGCCGCAGCAATATACTCCTACGGTGCTACGTAGCTAGAGGAGGAGGAGCAAGAAGCCAGAGAGGGAGGTGCAGAAGCATCCAGAAGATTCTAGAAGGTCCCATGGGCAACGCGTGCGTCTGCTGCACCACCTCGACCACCCCCACGTCGCCTCAGCCGCAGCCCAAAGCGGAGGCGCCGCCACATGTCAAGAAGAAGCCAGCGCCGACGCCTCCGAGCTCCCAAAGCCACAGCCAAGAACCAAGCCCAAGGGGTAACCCCAAGCCCAGGCCCAGGCCCAGCCCCAACCCGTACGACTGGACGCCGCCGCCGCTCGCGGCGGCGCAGACGTCCCGCCGGGCGGTGCGCGTGCTGGAGGGCGTGGTGCCGCACCACCCGCGGCTGCATGTGACGGACAAGTACCACCTGGGCCGCGAGCTGGGGCGCGGCGAGTTCGGCGTGACGCACCTCGCCACGGACCGCGCCACGCGGGAGCGGCTGGCGTGCAAGTCCATCCCGAAGCGCCGCCTGCGCACGGCCGTCGACGTCGCCGACGTGCGCAGGGAGGTGGCCATCATGGCGTCGCTGCCGGACCACCCGGCGCTGGTGCGCCTGCGGGCCGCGTACGAGGACGCCGAGGCGGTCCACCTGGTGATGGAGCTGTGCGACGGCGGGGAGCTGTTCGACCGGATCGTGGCGCGCGGAAGGTACACGGAGCGCGCGGCGGCGGCGGCGGCGAGGACCGTGGCGGAGGTCGTGCGCGCGTGCCACGCGCACGGCGTGATGCACCGGGACCTCAAGCCGGAGAACTTCCTGTACGCCGGCAAAAGCGAGGACGCGCAGCTCAAGGTCATCGACTTCGGACTCTCCGTCTTCTTCCGACCAGGTCAGCTTGCCAGCCCTGCATGCTCCATGCCTGTATAATTTATTCTCCTACTCCTTCCGCGTTAATTTGCTCAGCATTTTCTGTTTCAGAAAAAAAAAAAAGAGTAGTCATTGTTAATAAACGCTAAATGTTGTCAAATATCGAACCTCAGGAAAATCGAGAACAATAGTTTTGAGCTTCTAGATGACACTGAGCAGGAAAAAGTTTGCTGTTACGACTTTAAAATGATGCGATTAATTAGTTATTACATCCAGTGTAGTAAAATACCATCCCTTGTGAATTAGCTATTGCAACGCCAAACGAGGCAAATTGTTTTAGGCTTACACCTTTGGAAGTGTTGTTCTGTAGTATGATACGCTATTTAAGAAGATGCATGCTTTTTGAAAGTGTATATCGTTTTACCAAAATATTCTTTTTTATGTTGCCAAACGATAAAAAATATGGGGAAAACATGATCATCAAAGGTACTTAAAACTGTTCCAAAGGCAAAGCAATGCCAAAGAAACCTTATTATTAGGAATTTTTTTTATTTTCTGAAAACAGTCCTTCCAAAAGGGGAAAAAAAACCCAGAAAACTAGAGTGTGCTGCTTAAGCTCCCAATCTGAAAACTAGAATATGGCTATAGCACGAGGAAGAGTGGAAGACGGATGCAAAGAAGGAAGAACAAGTCCGGCAGAGTGAGCCCGTTCTGGTATCCATTTGCAGTGGAACTAGGGTTGTTAATGGGTTTGGATTTGTCTAGACTTTGGGACCTATCTGATCTAAAATTGTAAATGAACTCGATCAAATTTGGATCATTCTTTATTAGGTCAGACTTAGGCTGGATTGAACTAGACCATGAGCCTCATCTTTGTACTAATTATTGTCTAGGCAAGCCGGACGGCAATGCTGTGCTCACCAAGGTCACGAAAATGCAGCACACACAGGGAGATTTTCGCATAAATGTTCTTCGTCCGGCGCGAGCCTCTCAGCGCCAGGAAGGGAGAGGAGCCCCTTCTCCTCAAGTTTATCTTCGAAAGGCTCAGGGAGGCGTCCATGAAAGCTATGGGCATGAAGCTCAAAGACTACCGAGGCGAGGGAGTCCTCGTGCACGACAAGGACCTTCATGAGGAGATCACACTAAGGTTGAAGCAACACGAGATGGGCAACTAGACCTTGATGAGATGACCATCAAGAAGATGGAAGAAAAATTCAACGATGTCCTAGTAGGCAGCGTCTTGGTGGAGTCTGACGAGTCCTTGCTGCTGTGGCACATCGCCACGGACTTGTCCTTCTCCCCCTCCTCGAGTATTCAACGGCGAAAGGGGACATCGTAGGTAAGAACTTGATGCCGATCGACAAGACCTTATTTGAGTACATGCTCTACCTGCTCATCAAGCAGCTAGACATGCTGTCGCAATAGGGGACTTCGGGCTGCAATGCTACCCGGACACCTGCGTGGAGGCATGGCGGTTCTTTGGGTTGGCGGCCATGAGACCCGGACCACGCCAAAGCCTGGAGGATGCTGTTGAACGTCAACGCATCCAAGAAGCCATCGGAGGTGAAGGGCGACGGGATCAAGTCGATGTTGTTCAATGCCTACATCCTAGACAAGATGATCAGAGTGCGGTAAGGAGAAGGAGGGAAAGGAGTGCGAGGAGTGTGGTGGCGAGCAGGAGCAGTGGCGGCAACAGCGATGTATGAGGAATTAGCCTTGGGCACGAGGGATTACACCGCCACTTGTGGCGATGGACATTGGGGGTATTCTTTATTTGGGCTCTATTGGAGTTTATGCAATTGAGTTGTGGTCTGAATCAAGACCCAATTCTTTATTTAGGCTTGGATTAGACTTAGGCTTCTTTGTGTTGGATCAGACTAGATTGAATCAAAGGAAAATAATTTTAGGCTTGGATCGGGCTAGTGCTAGGCCTCGATCCATTAGCACCCCTAAATGGAACAGTCTGCGTTGAAATTGCGACTGCTGCGTACCATCACCACAGTGAATCCTATATTTTCTCAGGTTCAAAAAAAAGAGGGAAAAAGTCTATACCGTGGGAAAATCAATACCACATATACGCGCAGTCGCATGCAATATCATGGCTGTTCTCCGAGATTCATGCGCTTCCTCTCTACCGCAATTTTGAAAAAAAAAAACCTCCTACATTTTTGAATTCTCGCCCCCATGTGATCCTCTCCTCTCCTCTCTCTCTCTCTCTCTCCAACGGACCCTGCCGCCCTCACTTGTCATAACCCCCCTCCCCCACCTCCTCCTCTGGCAGCACCTAGGTTGTTCGCCTGAGGGGAGCAAGACGGTGGGGCCCGCTAGACTCGGTTGGCTACAGATCCGGCGGCTGTGGCTCTGGTGACCATGACATCGCCACCCCTCGCCGCGGTCTCCCGCGCATGTTGTCGTCCACACCGAGCCTAGATCCAACGCCGGTGAGATTGGATCTGATGGAGCCATGACTACCCAGCTCGGATCTGGCAGCGGCCGGAGAGAACGAGAGGGAAGAGAGGGGAAGGAAGAGAACGGAGGAGGGTTTTTGCAAAATGGGTGAGTTTGAAGGCTCGGATTTTGGAGCACTTCAACGGTGGGAATTATGCATATATGGTAAAACCGCATTCGGCATAGGGCAAAATTCCCAGCTGCTTAGATGCTAATTTCGCCAGATACGCCTCCTTGGGTTACCTGGTCGTGATCAGCTTGGTCAACCTGAGCATCCCTCCATTGCGTAATCAAGGTCGGCGTCCGTAAACTGAACCAAGTCAAAATGAAGAGATGAATAGTACTGGAGTCACTGGACACTAGTCTAGATTTGGAGACAGGGAGAGCTAGCTGAGGGAAAATACCGCAGATAATAAATAATAAACGAGTCGCTCTGGCTTTACTTTGACGTGTCCTGTTGAATTGATCTGAATAGTCTTCTGATTTGCGAATGTTCAGACCATGGCGGTGTCTTGAGACTTGAGAGTAGGAAAGAGAAACAGAAGCTGCTCTGGTTTACGAATGTAAGGTCTTGATACCTTTCTAAAAATTTTCAAACGTATGTATATGTATGATGGTGTGAGTTGTGTGCACGTCTAGCCTTCTACCCTCTCAAAAAGTGTTAAAAGTACGTAATAGTTGATCAGTGGTTGATGATAGAAATTATTCAAGTAAAACAGGCGAGCGGTTCAGGGAGATCGTGGGCAGCCCGTACTACATGGCGCCGGAGGTGCTCCGGCGGGACTACGGGCCGGAGGTGGACATATGGAGCGCCGGCGTCATCCTCTACATCCTCCTCTGCGGCGTCCCGCCATTCTGGGCCGGTCAGTCCACTGATTCTCGCATCCAGTTCATGGCACCAGTGAGCATGTCGTAGACAGAGCAGCGGCGCCAACGCTGCATGCATGTAAACGCTTTGCATGCAGAGACGGAGCAGGGCGTGGCGCGGGCGATCCTCCGCGGCGCGGTGGACTTCGAGCGGGAGCCGTGGCCGCGGATATCGGACAGCGCCAAGGGCCTCCTGAAGCAGATGCTCCAGATGGACCCCAAGAAGCGACCCACCGCGCAGCAAGTGCTCGGTACGACCTATATCTTGATCTTGTGCCAAACAGGGTGTGTGTCAGTCGTTTCATTCTTCCGTTTGCCATGGCATTGCGTGCTTGGGCAGAGCACCCATGGCTGCAGAACGCCAAGAAGGCGCCGAACGTGCCGCTGGGGGACATCGTCAGGGCGAGGCTCACGCAGTTCTCCGTCATGAACAGGTTCAAGAAGAAGGCCATGCGGGTAACTAGCCACTGATTAATCTCGTTGCAACCCTCCATCTCTCATTGCGTTAATGTCACTGTGCTGAATGCTGAGCTTTGTTTCGCTGTGACTGCTACCCAGGTGATCGCTGAGCACCTGTCCGTGGAGGAGGTGGAGGTGATCAAGGAGATGTTCGCGCTCATGGACACCGACAACAACGGCAAGGTCACGCTCCAGGAGCTCAAGGCCGGCCTCAAGAAGGTCGGCTCCAAGCTCGCCGAGCCCGAGATGGAGCTGCTCATGGAGGCCGTAAGCATTTTCGTTTCATTCCTCTGCTTAGCCATGCCATTGCCAAGAAACCAACAGAAAGTTGGACTGCATCTCCATGGCAGGCTGATGTGGACGGCAACGGGTATCTGGACTACGGCGGGTTCGTGGCGATCACCATCCACCTGCAGCGCCTCTCCAACGACGAGCACCTCCGCACGGCGTTCCTCTTCTTCGACAAGGACAGCAGCGGATACATCGAGCGCGCCGAGCTGTCCGACGCGCTGACCGACGACTCCGGCCAGACCGACGACGCCGTGCTCAACCACGTCCTGCAGGAAGTCGACACGGACAAGGTACACATGCATACTCCATACCTGCCAACCATCAATTCTACCGCATTGCAGTACTTGGCAGTCACTGGTACAAATTGTTCTGCTCATCTGAATATACCTGTGGTTGCTGACAGGATGGCAGGATAAGTTTCGACGAGTTCGTCGCGATGATGAAGGCCGGGACGGATTGGAGGAAAGCGTCGCGCCAGTACTCGAGGGAGCGCTTCCAGACTCTGAGCAACAGCCTGATGAAGGACGGGTCACTCTCTATGGCGCGATAACGAAGGCGCACATTGGACACACGTTCGGACTTCAGAAATGGTTGATGCGATGCTTGGTTTTTAATGCATACATCACTTTGATTTCCCAGATTCCCTGGTGTTCTGTTTCTCCACTTTCTTTGTATATCTGTTATAGACTATCTGAATCTTCTATAGGATTACCAGGGAAAGGTGGCGATTTCAGTCCGTTGCATTGGAACTTGTCTTGGCTCATGGCTGTAATTATGTGTGATAGAAAGGAATCTGAATACTGCAAATGTTCAGTGCAGAATTTATTTGTCGTGAATTCATTGCAGAATCTGTTGCGTAGTGACTGAAGGTTTTCATCTCTCTCTCTCTCTCTCTCTCTCTCGGATCTCAAGCCCGACACCTTCCCGTACAACCGCGAGGATCACAGCTCAAGGCAGTCGACTTCGGCTTCGCCGGCCGCTTCCACCCTGGTCCATACCATCGTTCCCTTCAGTTTTTCTGCTTTTCTTTGCACTTCAATTTTTTTACTAGGCCTATGAGCACTAGTGTGGTACTCTATAAGCTCTTTTACCGTGCACCGTCTTACAACTATAGAGGTAAGGGGAGGCTGTAATCTCGGCCGTTGGTTAATCAAGATTAATTTTGGCTTAATGTAAATGTGCCTAGTAAGGAAACACCTATCTTTCCATATCATAGTATTACAAACTTGTTTAAAGAGACGTACAATCAAATATTGTTTGCAGATTATGAAGTACGGTAGTGTGATGAAATCTTTGCTAAAAGTTCTACTATACATATTAAACTTAGATAAGTGGTGTTGTGTATTAAATTTAGATAAGTGGTGTAGACAATGTTGACTTGTCGTAGATCGCATAGATGGGGCCGTATAGGAGCTTGACCCCTTATGAATATATTCGACAAGCCACAACGTATGTAAGGTTGTGTATTAAATTTAGATAAGTGGTGTAGACTTGACTTCACAAGTGGAGTTGTTTTTATTCGACAAGCACAAGTGTAAGTTTGGAGCTCCACTTCACAAGTGGAGCTTTTTCAGCTCCTGAGGTGGAGCTATTTTTGTCTCAGCAGGTTTTAAGGAACTCCTTGGGTGGAGCTATTTTGCTTTACCCTATTTGGTACAAAACAGCTCTAAATAGCTCCAAGGAGCTAGTGGTGGAGCTGTGCCAAACGGGACCTAAGGCATTGCTGACAGCAGAATAGCAGATGCATAACATACTAGAAACGTGGGGATATATTTGGTGCAAAGACACAATTGCACCAAATTGTGCTTCACTAGATGAAATCCTCCTCAGAAAAGGCTTGTACTAAAAATAACTGAAGTTGATTAAAAAATAACTTATTTGGCGTAATTAAATTTTAAAAATTTAAAAAGCCTGGAAGAGGAGATGAAGAAGCCGAGTTTAAAGTCCCGAATTGTTCAATCCTTCCAGTGGCTGTTGCTGCCCCTTGTTTCCCTAGCCACCAGCGACCTTGTGCGGCTTTTACATTGGGCTCGGCCCACTGTCGAACAGCGGGCAACATGATAGTCCAAGTCACTATTGTGTTCAGAGTCCCAAACAGCCCAGGCTACATTCTGTTAATTTAGCACCTTCAACAAACAAGCAATATCCCATATTGCCTCGTCTAATAACCCTAATCTCAAGCAAATCATCAATTTAATCTATAGTTTTAACATCAAAATAAAAAATTTATCATCACTCAACAACTCAGGGACACGCAAAGTCAAATTAATAGCAAAACATGTACAATTCCATGATATGTGTTGTATTGCCTCGTCTCAGTTCAAGCAAGTCATCAATTTGACATATGGTTTTAACATGAAAGTAAGAAAAGGACTAGTCACTCAAGAACTCAGGACCACACAAGTAAAATTAATAGCAAAAGATATGAAATTGCATAATGTGTATGGGACTTCTACTTTAGGGTATTATCCATTGAGATTGGTTGGGGTTTTTGGCTTTTGATTTATGTTATAGTAGTTATCTTTTAAACGATATGTTTTTTCAAGGTGAGGTTTACATATCGATTATAGTAAATATTATACTGAATACATCTATATTAATAAAAAAATCACACATAAACATCTCTTTCTGTACTTTCATACAAATAACCAAAATTAAAATATTTAAGCCAAAAGCCAGTACTCGTGTGTATCCACTTGATTTTTAGGCTGTGTATCCCTCGAGTCTTCTGAAACTTTGCTACCTAAGCTAGCGTGTAACAGTGACAAGACACGAGGAAACAGGTAAGGAATCCATCTTTTAGCTCCATAATGTCTGGTACTCTCGGAAAGGTGTCAGCGACGATACGAGAATCGTAAGGTCCACTGCACGTAGCACATTTCGATAATATGCAGCGGTAACTCATCGAGCAGCCAGACATACTTTTTTAAGCTTATAATTGATAGCTTATAAATTTTTATAAATAATTAAATATAACTTTTTATCGTTTTTTCAAAGCAGTTTATCGATACAACTTTTCGAAGTGGTTTATCGACATTTGATTTATTTACAAAAATACTCATACTAAGATAAAAAAACCATCAGCCATAATAAAAAAAACCCACCCTTAGATATCAACACATGCAGGAATTCGCTTTTGTCACAATTAAGCGCAAATGTTCTTCTATAGGCAGTCAGTGGCTGCTGTCAGGAAGATTTGTTGCAATAGCCCTATTGCAAAGTGTATGATGCCTTTTGAGATTTCTCTCCACCGAACTGAGATTTAACACAATGGTACGCAGTGCACAAGAACCAAGAAACTTTGTGAGAAAAAAGGGTAAGATCATATAGCCTTCAGCTGGCTGTAAACTACTATATGAATTGGCTGATAAGTGGGTTGTAAGTGTCCATACAGCCAGCTGAAGGCTGTATTATTAGCCTATGATCTACCTCTTTCTCTCACAAAGTTTCTTGGTTTTTGTGCTTTAGCTGGCTGTAAATTTACAGCCCACCTCTCTTCTCTCTTCTTCATCTCAGCATACAGCCTACTAACAGTCTCTTATTATACTTGCTCTTAGCACATACATGGCTGGCATGAGTACGTGACACACACGTATCTTGTTTGTCGTCGGGTGCTCGGACGGATTGATGTGATGATTCCTCTTTATGGGACTGTCCTTTTTTTTCCCACGTGGATCGATCGTCGCCCATGAATATGATGCGACGATGGGGTGAGAGGAGAGAGGAGAGGCATGGCATGGCAGCGATGGATGTTCATAGCGAGTGCAAGCTATCTCATCGTACGTCTCTACATGTTCCCGTGGATGAATGAATCCACGGCAAGTGAACGGCAAATGGAGAATTGATTGGAGCGTGATGTGAATTAGATGTGAGGGGACGGCGGAGCGCAGCGGGAGGCGGCAACACGGCGGGCGTGGAATGTAAACCGTTGGCACTTGGCAGCACGAGGCGGGCGCGTGGCTGATCGGCAGGGGACTTGCCAAGCACATCGCGGTGGCTCGGCCCGCGCCAAGCGCGGACGCATGCAGCATGTCTCCGGACTCTTAAAACTAAGTTATGTTGATATTTCTTTCTCCACCTCTTAAAACTAAGCGCCGATACATATATAAGTGTATGTAAAATATATTCTACTTTAAGTTATAGTTACTCCTGCCTAGAATATACCATCTAAACAAATTTGATATACTCCTTTATCATATTAGATATACTCATATATTAATTATAAGATACTCCAATACCAACCACACAAAAAAATACAAGAGAGTTCATAGTTTTAGCGTATTTTGCAAATACCTTCGTATACTCACATAAAAAAGTATGTCTAAAAATAATGTACCACCTCTAAAAATGTACATACCACGTAAATGAGTTTATATACTTATATAGTACACGTATATACCCTTCGTTACACGAGATACTTTCTATGTTGTGAGATATGACATAGAGTAACTACTTCCAAAGAAAAAAAAGAGCCTTCATATATGTGAAATATATATGTGTGTGTGGGCGTGCACGTGTGTAATTAACTGGGACATCATAGTGTATATCTTCTATGTATCGTGTGCAAAACAATTTGAATTTTTTAGATGTCGAGTTTAACTAGTTTACTAACTAGTACTAGTTCAAACAAGTTTGAAATGAATTTGTATTGTAGCTGTATTTTTTATGATAGTTTGATTATAGGTATGTGCCGATTATGTGTGTGTGTATAGTAAAAATAATGAGTGTTCCTTAGTGCCCGGGCACCATAAGCTAAAATAAGTATGTATCGTGTGCAAAAATTTTAAAATTTCTTGGATGTCAAGTTCAACTAGTTACTAACTAGTTCAAACAAGTTTGAACTAAATTTCGAATTGTAGTTGCCTTTTTTTATGATAGTTTGATTGTAGGTATATGCTGATTACAGTAAAGTATACGATCTAAATTCGTTCAAAACTTTGAATTTGAGTATTTTTTCAAACTTATACGTTTCATTTGAATTGTTATAAATGAGTATATACCCTAAAACTGATATTTCAAAAAAATATACCCGAATTTAGATGGAATTGATGCATTTAAAATTATGGTGACCCATTTCAGTTTTATATATAGTAAAAATAATGAGTGATCCTTGGTGCTCGAGCACTATAGGCATATATATATATATATATATATATATATGTATGTATGTATGTATATATATATATATATATATATATATATATATATATATATATATATATATGTATGTATGTATGTATATATATGTATGTATGTTTGTATGTATGTATATATATATGTATGTATGTTTGTATGTATATGTGTGTGCGTGTGTATAAGCATACGATCTAAATTCATTTGAAACTTTAAAATCGAGTATATTTTTTAAAAGTATATGTTTCATTTGAATTGTTATAGTGTTGGAGGATTAATTTTACTCTTCCACTAATGGGGCCCACTCTACGATGGATACCCACACACAGATCCAAAAAATACAGTTATGCTCACAAAAGATGATTACACCCCTTATTTGTATTCGTAGATAGCCATCCCTAAGGGGTATTTTGGTAATTTGTGTAGGCCTAAGAGGCTATAAATATCTAATATATCTCTCATTGTAACTCAAGTTTATAAGGAATACAAGAAAGCCTATTCAAACTAGTGAGCCTATCACTTGTGTTTTGAGTTTCACACTATAAGAGCATCTCCAAGAGAGGCTCAATATTTTGTCCTCTAAAATCTCATGGGAGTCTTTCTAAAAAATTGTCGTCTAAATCTTTCCTCCTTCAGAACTCCTCTAAATTTGGATCCCTAAAATTACTATCTAGGCCTTGTATATTTGATGGTGATCCACCTCAATTTTAGAGTACCAAAATAGAAAGAGCATCTCTTGGAGATGCTCTAACATATGGATAGATATATATTCTAAAATTGAAACACCTATAACATATGGATAGATATATATTCTAAAATTAATATTTTAAAAAAATATGTCTAAATTTAGGTTAAATTTATGCATTTAAAATCATAATGTCTCGTTATCAAGATGCTCTATTTTAAAGTCCCATATATACATAAGTTGGTAGGTGCTTTAATTTGCCACCTCACCATCTTATCCCACTTCTCCATCCTTTTCCTCTCATGATCGTTGCATCGACCCGAGAAGCCCCAGCCACAGAAATGTCGATGGGCCTGTTTTTTACATCACAAGTCAGTGGCTTTTGGCTTTTGCTATAGTATCTAACTTTCAAATAGAGTATTTTCTCAAGACGAGGTCTACAAGTTAAACGATCTACACGTTAAAAGCCCAACATTTGTACCAGCTAAAATCGCAAGTGAGTATCTGTCTCTCCGTAATCTGTATTGTAAACAGCCAAAATTCAAAATTTTTAGCCAAAAGCCATAAATCGCAGCCGAAAAGAACAAGCCCGATATTTTTCCGCTATCCACCCTGGGTTATTCCACAAGTGTCCATCAGCTTACACCGTAATTTAACCCGAGGGATCGATCTTGCAAATGTGGTCTCGATCAGCTTCTCGTTCGCTCGCAACCATCGTGGTCAAACTCAACACGCGGCTTGTATTACATCACCGAATCATCAGTTACTACCGACGACACACTATTTGGTCTTTTGTGCCACACTTGGCCAGGGGAACGCACTGCTGTCGTCAAAGCTATTAAATTTGGTCTTTTCTGCTCTTTAATATTCGCTGTTTCTTTCTGCCGACTGACGATCGAGCTGCATGCCGGGGGCCAAATCCAATACACAAGTCCAGCTCGCCACACACTGCTGGTATTCTACACAATCTGCACAGATACTGCTAGGTAGTAGGTACCATGGCTTTGGGTTCGACTTCTCTCAACGATAAATCTATTTCTAAACAACAACTCTCTATCAGCAAGCAGATAAAGATCAGCATGTCAGCGGGGCCAAAATGGGGACAGTGATAGTTTTACTGCTAGTTATTGGAGAAACCAAACGCCAGCACATTGGATCCAGCGCTTAATTTGCCTAAATATACTGGCTGCTTAATTTGTCACTCCGAATTTTTCAGTTAATACTAGAACAAACCTATGTAGCTTGTAAGTTGTAAGAATTAAGTCTCTACTGAAAAGTAGTAGATATGACAACTCATGCTTTGGTCGAGGAAGAGGAATTGATTTGTTCGACTTGACATGAACACGCCTTGACATGATTCTCTGTTGCCTGACCTTCGGTGTAAACTAACTTACATAGATGCAGAACACCTGCATATTATTACAAGAAGCACAATCAATCAATCGCGTCAACTTTAGAGCTAGAAAATTTGTAACGAGCTGCACACTTTGCACGCACAATTTCATAGTTTTGTACAATGATTTCATAGTATTATAACTCCAGAATCTAAGTTCAAAATTTGCCAAAAAGTATAATACAAATCGGCGAATCGAAATCAAGAACTTATTGTGGTATGTGACCGTGTGCCGGTGCGTGCCTACCGCACTACCAGCTGCTCCCGCGCAGGCGCCATGCCCACCGCTGCCTGCTCCCGTGTGAGCTCCTCCTCTCTGCGCCCATGCACCGTGCCGCCTCTGGCTCTGCTCCCCTCTCGCGCCGCACCCATCGGCCGCTGCATGCTCATGCGCCATGCCCCTTCCATGCCAGCACAATGTCTGCCAGTTGTTGTTTGCTACCGCGCGGCCGTGCCGTGCTCCTTGTCGTCTCTACACTGTGACAGCGCTACGCTCGGTCGCCTGCCATTGCCTACCTACCTGCTCTTGTTTGGCTCCTCCTACTGATGAGGTGGAGGGAACAAGAGAATTATAGTCTAGGAATTAGGGAGGAATTGGAAATGAAGGTGGTTGTAGGTTGGTTTGGTGCATATGGACTAGTGTGAGGTCACGAGTGTGCCATTCATTGTGGGCTGAGCCAAGACTGCAACACCAATCCCATAATTTTTTTTCAATTCTTTGATGTACTCGGACATACTGGGGACCCCTGCTAGCTCTGCCCCTAACTCTATTGGATAGCATGCATTACAAGGAGAGCTTTTTTACTATCCTTGGGAGGTACTGGGAGGTACCAGTACCTCTTCATCCAAAAAGAGTACCTCCGCACTCAAAGAAGATACCAAGTGTAATCCATCCATTGATTTAAGGAGGGTAGAATTGGAATTGCGCAAGCCACCTGGTCAATGAGTAATCAATACTTACGAACCGAGCACATAATCGATCCCTGTTCTCCCCAATCAGGCTGGCGACTCTCCACGGGCGGCTGGCTGGCGATTATCTTCATTACGGGGTGGTTCGACGGTGTGATCTGGACGCTTTCCTTAGCCATCCTGGAGTAGCAGGCGACGTGGAGGACTCACTACCTCTCTATTCTCCCCAATCAGGCCAACGACTCTTCACAGGGCAGTTGGTGATGACTCTCTTCGTTACGGGACAACTGGGCGGTGGGATCTCGGTGCTCTTCGTTATGAGGAGTTAGAGTGGGGAGGAGCCGGAGCGGAGGAGTATGAGTGGGGAGATGGCCCGAAGGAGGAGTAGGAGTCGGGAGGCGACGTGAAGGAGGAATGGGAGTTAGGAGATGTGGCGAAGGAGACGACCACCATTCGTGCGGCTATGGGGTCAGGAGTAGGGGTGATGGTGCCTCAGTCGGTCTGGAAGTGGGGAGGTGGCGAGTTGCGCCGCCGCGCAGTCGGGAGCGGGGGAGGCTGATTGGGAGTGGGGTTAGGATTGGGAGGAGGCACAAATGAGGCTGCGTGAAGAGATACTGATTTAGGGTTTGTATGAAGGAGACGCAGACGTGGGAGTGGGACTCACTAAGATGATCGGAAATGATCATTACACCTTTATAGCGTTGTACCTCCACCTTAGGCTTGTGACGGAACTATTAGGTATCTTGCATTATAAGCCGTTAGATCTTAGAGAAATGGACGGATATGGGGCATTCAAAGATGATAAAAAAAACTCCTTACAAAGAACACGGTCTTACAAATACGTTGCAACATTTACATATAACTACTGCGACATTCCTGATATAATGGTCGGAGGACCGATGCACTAGCTGAATCCTAGTTTCTTGAAAGGATTTAGGGACACTATGGGAGTACAAGTGTCAAGATAGGAAGTAACTAGAACTAGCAGGCGCTGTACTACACCAGTACAATTTAGTGCTGCTGCTAGTACTACATACTATTCCTTAAGAAAAAAGATCCAGTACGTACCGCATAAGCTAGGAAGATTTTTCTTTTCTCTATGGTTTTAACTTTTGAGTTATAATTTTTAAATTTTAATTGTTCATAAAAAACAGTATAAAAAGAAAAAAGTTATATATAATTTTGATCGGTACAACTAAATTTATTACAATATCTACTATAATTTACTTATAAACTCTATCTAAAAATACATCATTTAAAAATAAGTTATAGTAACACAAAATCAAAAAACTAAAAGCATAAGTGCTTCCGAAAGCCTAACTTCAAAAAGAGCTGTACTACACCAGTACAATTTAGTGCTAGTACTACATTCTATTCCTTAAGAAAAAAGATCCAGCACGTACCGCATAAAACTAACCTAACTTAGTTCACGCTCCAACTAGCTTTCCATTTAAGCTTCTCGATATAACTTTTGGATAAAAATATACTGTAACCATTATTAGTTTTTTAAAAAAAATTAAGAAAAATAAAAAAAATTATATCATTACGGACAATGCAAAGAAACAAAGGCAAAAATATAAAAATAAGCTAAAATTAGAAACCAATTTATTCTAAGTGGTTTATGGTTTAAATAAATTAAAAGTAAAAATGTGAAAAATTAAAACTGTTTGGAGCGGAGATAACGAGCAAACCATAGTGATTACTCCAATTTACAAGCATGCAAGATCAAAGCGTAATGGATGGGGATGCTGCTGTTTTCGGTCAGCGAAAGAGATGGGCCGGGTGATACGGACATTCCGGGCCCGGATATCGCATTCACGTGGCCCCTCCCATTGCCATCCAATGATGTTAGGGTTAAACTGCTAGGAGTCCCCACGGACCAGAATGGTCAGCTCCACAAGTTTCTTTACTCTCTTAACAGTTTGACTGTGCGGCGCATCCTCGCAATCAATATTGGTACAATTGACGTAAAGTTTATGGAGAGTAAAACGTTGCACACTGTTAGTTGTTACTCAAGTTAAATATGAGACACGAACTTTCACTAGTGTAAGCTTTATTGTTTTTCATGACTGTAGTCACAAAGTCACGTGAAAACAAGTGCGGTAGTAAAAATAAATCACTGTAATAACTATCGAAAATATTACATGACAACCATACAAATATTTTACCAACATAGTAATAGAAACATGCATGTCATGCAATTTGGACATAAAAATTGCTTAATTGTTAGAAATTGGCACATATCAGCAAGACACATTTCCTTAATTCCAAAATATACATGGTTTAGTACTATATTACTAAGGCAAGGTGGGGATCAATTTATAAGGTGGAGTCCTCACCACTCCTTGAATATGGATAGAGACGGTATGAGGAGTGTTCTGGCTAATTACACACACGCGTAATCGCGTGACTTTTGTGACCAAGGCCACCTTTATTTTTTTGAACTATGCATCATTCTCTCTCTGTTTGAATGAGATTCAAACATTTGAACGAGGCTTTTATTTGGTTTGATGACAAGTAGTTACCAATGGGTAATTGACTGGTTAAATATATTAGTTACCAAAGGGTACATGACTGTTTTAATTATGTCAGTTATTAGTTTGTCTATATATATGCCTAGAGACGTCCAGAGTATGAGTGAAGAATCCGACTGCCTCCATTCTTTTCCTCCTATGAACCTCGTCGAGTCTTCTTTCTGGCGTGCACCGTGAAGAAGAGGAACGGTATATCTGGACCGTTGCTGCTGTGAAGACCTGCACGGAGCGGCAATAAGATTTCTGGGCAGCGCACATCTGCGCAACCGCTCACTTTACTGCGTCATCTACGTTCTGCACTGCATAAAGCCTGCGCTGCTTCCTATTCTTCATCAAGCCCAGTAAGTCGTTCGCGCGTTCATTTGACTATACTTTCTTTGTGTATATTCTGAAGTATGATGAGTAGTCTGATGTTAGTCGCGCGGTTTGCATAACTGATTTATTGTATTTATCTCATAGTAAACATGGAATTAAAATATTGCCCACATTTCCAACATTAATTACATAAGTCTAAGATTTATGTTAAATCTTCAACTCAAAAGTCAAAATATGAAATTTAACATATATTGTGATTACATCTAAAAAATGGCAAAACTTTTCATGTCCTGAATTAACGAAGATACACTTCTAGTAAACACCACAATTTATTTCTTGTCTTCTCCTTTTGTGCAATGATCAAGATATTAATTTCTAGAAGGTTAGAAAATCGCTGATGTCTTTAGCAATAACGTGAAGCAACCATTTCATTTTTTTTAAAAAAAATTCTTGTTCCTCCTAGTAGTTCGGTGTCATATGTAAAAGCACCTTGAATTTTGGCATTGACTAGCCCACTAAAAGCGACTACCATTGGAGGGTTTGGCACTCGAGTACTTGTTGGATTGATTGCCAACTTTTACATACGCCCTTGAGCTTCTGACTTATTTTTATTATTTATAATTTTTGTTTTTTCTAAACTTTTGACTTTTTTTAGCTTTTTGCCTGTTTTTTTGCATTCGTTTACGTTATCCATGATGAGCTAACATATTTTTTTTCTATTTTTAAATTTTCTAAATTTAATTACACCAAATAAGTCACCTTCAGATACAGTATAATTTCAACCAGTTACAGTGCAATTTCAATCATAAATCACTATTTTTCAGCCCAACCGAGTGGGGCCTAATTTGTGAGATGAACCTATGGTATCACATTTGTACATGATTAATTGTGTATTTGGGAAATTAGTATTCCCACTACCTTTTGTGGCACGAATGGATTTTCCTACATTTTCTTCCCTCGTTTTATATTTTATTTCTAGAGAAATACGTTGCTTCTCTGCAACGCTACAGCTGGTTGGATAAGAATGAGTTCACTTTAAGACCGTTTAGGCTAACCTAGTCAAACCATTCCGAACTTAGCTTAAAGCAAGCAACTTGCAATGTGATTAGGTTTCGGTCTTTGACCCAAGCCATCTCCACCATTCTTTTTTCCTCCTCGTGTTCAAAGAAACAAGCTTAGGAATGTTATAGCTACCTTATCTAAAAACGCGTGGTATGTTATGAGCCTGACGCTTTGGTTAGTGTTAGTTTAATTATACGTCCCTAAATCAAAACAAAGACAGGAATAGTCAAACTAACTCTCGTGCGATTGACTAGCTTAGCTAGTTTTTATTAGACCCACTCGCTTAGCTATTTAACAAGAAGTCAGTAGTTTCTTAGGTCATTCTCAGTGGAGAGTTTCATGACGTTGTTTTTAAAACTGCCACATCATGTAAAATGAAATGAAACATCCATCCTCAATGCATAGGTTTATTCTATTGTTTCATAGACATTTAATTTCATGACTCATATAGAGTTGTTAATCGTGCCAAGAGAATTTCATCTAGATGAAACTCACTTCTTCTCTCTCTTCTTAAAAATGTTGCCATATCATCAAAAATGCCTATGTGCCAGCCTATTAAATGCAGATGAAACTCCCACTGAGACTGGCCTTATGAGTGCAAAGCGGTACACACGCTCCTAGAACACCTTATTCATGTTACATGCACATGCGTGCTAGAAATTTTACAGAGGCTTCAAAAGATTTATAGAGCATAAATACACGTTCTTATGGGCCTGTTTGGTTGCCTGCATGAGCTGATGCAGCTGCATAAGCGTGGCCAGGCTGAGTAGAGAAGGTCCTCAGCCGCGTTTCTCCTCAGCCTAGCTCCAGTTGATTTTTTGCATCCGCTCGTGCAGGCTCTCACCCCGATGCAGGCAACCAAACACCATCTCCCTGCATGCGCTGGTGCGAGCCACCCCGATGCAGGCAACCAAACAGCCCCTACAAGTCCAATCTCAGGAATCCAACCTGGTTCAGAGGAATGTACGTCTACATCTCTTGCCAACCGAGCTACGCTTGGTCCTTCGGCAATTCGTTGGTTAGTTGGCATGCATGCGGCATGTGCGGTTCTGTTTTTTGGGTTCTGGCTGATGATTTTAGCTATGGTTGATGATTTTTAACTATATTTTTTGAGATGGTAGTGGACGATAGGGATATTGACGTGAACAGTGCATATGCTGATAGGCTTGGAAAACTGTTTGAAAAAGCAGCTTTTTGAAGTCGCTTAGAGAAATCGTCCCGTTTATTTTGGCTTCTCTGGAATAGGCCTGCTTCGTTTGCATTAGCACACTGGTTTAACGGCATAGTACAACTAAGTACTCCATGTGGCTACAAACATACTTCTATTTTGAATAGTTAAAATACTATGACTTCAGCTCCTGATCGGTAAGATTTCCATTAATACTTAGGAAAAATTGCTCATTTGCCCCACTCTTAAGTGCATTTGCTCATTTACCCCTGTGATGTCTCACTGACACGCGGGTCCAGGACCCACGTGTCAGTGACACAACTGGGGCAAATGAGCAAAGTGCATATTGATGCATGGGGCAAATGAGCAAAAGCCCCGATCACAAACCAAGCAATGAAAATCAGGTTGCTACATTTAGTAGTAGATATTGTTTCTTGTCCAACATGAATACAAACAAAACATTTTTAACTAGTGCATAAGACACCTAGGACGTAATAACATCTTTGTAGACGTTATTCGTAGCAAATGTGCTGGTACATTTAAAGCTACTATTATTCCTTGTTGTAGCAAGAATTCTGAGATTGCTCCGAACAATAATTATGAAAGCGCAATATATAGTTGTCTATGGGACACAAACCAGATTAGGGAGGTAGACACCTATATTTGGATAACTTTGCACCTATGCCTTATGGATGGTCATAGCAAAATTAAGCCTGTCTGAAAAATGCTTTATCTAGTTGAATGCCCACACTATCATATGCATGTATAATCACCAATTCTATTGAATCATGTGGATTAGGCATACACTTGTCGTCAAACAAACTTTCTTTTCTTTTTTTGGTTTACACACCTACCATCCATCAGAATTTTCCCTGAACTGTTTTAAGACTTAGATTTCCCTTACTAAGCGTCACACTAAGCTAAAAAGTTCTCCAATTTCCTTCTAATTAATATTCTTCTGTTGCCCATCAACACTATGAATCCAGATTGATCACAAAAGAATAAAAGAATTCAGTACATTTAGACTATTAATATAGACGTCACAAGATCTTCGAAAATTGATAAGGTGTACAGTCGTGATGCATTTGTACTGCTGCGAATGCACCAACTGATATTAGACTCCATCTATGCATTCTAGAACCTCTATAGATAAAAAGTGATGACAATAGCTTAACTGTAAGTTTAAGTTAAAAAAAGAGTAACAATAAGGCAAGTTGTTTGATCATCTAAGAAACTGATACAGTGGCCACTGTACTTATGGGATTTCAGCGTATTTTCACTTATGAATCATTAAAAAAATTTGATCCCGTTGCACATTGGGAAAACTGAGGTGGTTGATTACTGAATATAGGAGGCAGTCTACCAAGGAGGCCTTGCCACCCTGCAAGCCAGCATGAATCTCAAATGGAGTACGCATTATTACCGTGTGGACTGTGGAGTTCATGGACAGGAAATGAATCATTTCAACAGAGACCAATGCATCGATGCGTCCTCTGTTAGATAGTACCTCGAGTTCACACCAAACAACTGGAGGTGTGGTCCTCCGGATGTAGTAAATACTAGCCTCATAGGCGCAGCGCCACGCCGCGTCAGCCACCGTGTGTATCGAAGTAAAAGAGGCGATAATTCGTGAGGACTTTTTTAAAAAAATCGAGGGCACATGTGTATATTCGAAAAAGCCAAAGGTCTTTTTTGTAAAAAAGTGAGGGCCTGTACATAACTAAACGATGACCCGTACGTAATTTAGAAAACGCGGGGCGCAATCCTGCAAAGTACACAAAATTTCGGTGAAGTGGAGGGGTGTTTTCGCAAAAAAACGTTTTAAAAACCTGCCAGGGACTTTTTTGCGAGAAAAAAGAACCTTTACGTAATTTCGGAAAAATACAGGGACTTTTTCGCAAAAAAACGCTCCCCTGACCGTACCGAAATTTTCCTGGTCACGCGCCGGCCGGACGCGCTCGCGGGTTGACGTGGCGGGGCTCTCCGCGCAGCGTTCCCCCTGCTATAATAGGGATAGTATTTGTAAAAATACGGTGTTCATATGTAGAATACACTAATAGTATCTAGTCTCTTTCTTGTATATCTACAGCCGAATCATCTCTAAATTTGACTGAACCATTTATCTTTATGTCAATCTCAACAAATTTCTCCATGCATCCGGTCATATGGTTACTTGCGCCGGTATCTAAATACTAAGCCTTGTTTTGAGTGCCGCTAAATTTCAGTGTCACATTTTCTTCATACAGGAATATCTTTTCTTTAGATGTTGGGACTATATGGATGAGTTCACACACTTCGATCATCAATAATTGAGGGTCGTTGTTGTTTTGCTTCGCTATGAGATTCGCCCTCGCTCTTTGATTTGGCTTTGTACACTCTTTCATAAAGTGCTTATACTCGTTACAGTTGAAGCACTTGACCTTGGACTTGTCAAAGTCTTGCGACAATCGTTCATCAACAACGTGATTGCCATCTCTTTAGCCACCGCCTTGTCTATGGACACGTCCCTGACCTCTTCCATTACAACCTCCTCTCTGAGCGCTGCTCGAACCCTCGTTCTTCTTGGTCTTCGAGCTCCTCTCTTCCCACTTGTTTGGGTAAAGAGCAGCTTCTCTCCTCCGTCCTTCGAGTTTCGTCGACCTTTGAGTCATTCCTCGATATTTTCTGAGGTGACCGATCGCCTCCGATATCGACATTGCTGTGACAACACTGAACTATTCTATCATTTCGATAATATGGAAAAATCGATCCAGAACTGAGCTGAACAGCTTTTCGACAATGTCGATCTCTTCCAGCTTTACTCCAAGCGAGTGGATCTTACCCACCAGAGTGGTAAGTTTCATGGAGTACTCAGTGATCATCTCCAAGTCTCCCATCTGTAACTTGCTTAGTTGCCGTTTGAGCATTTGAGCGCGTGCCTTCTTGATGCGATCTTCACCTACCCGTATCTCCCTGAGTGCGATCCAAGCTTCTTTCACCATCTTTTTTTCGACGATCAACATCATCACATCGTCTAGCACTACTTATGAGATGGATACCATTGCACCTTGATCCTTGTCACCGTCGTTGTCTCCACCTTTGATCGCTGACCAAATCCCTAGCGAACACAAGATTAACTTCATCTTGACGGCCCATATGCCGTAATTCGCCTCACTGAACATTGGGTATTGAATAGGAATCGTGGCACTTCTTGTCATTGGCTTGGCGAACACGCCTGATTTTGATGGATCGAGCTCGTCACCCTAACCTTAATGATCTCTCGTGACTTCTTCAGATCAACAGGGTTGCCAGCCATTGTTTCGTCCCCTTATGCTCTGATACCAATTGTTAGGAAATTTTCCTAGGGCCTAGATGAATCGATGAACTTAGACTTCAAGATCACGAACGTGAACACAAATTGATTTCTTTCTTCCTTCTTTTTGCGACGCGCTGCAATGCGATGTGTTTGTGTCCTTTTCCTCTTTCTTATATAGAGATGCAATATATAAGACTTTGGAACCAACGCGACATACCACGCTGAAAATATGACTCGGAAACATCTCGATCTTTTTTTACGACCACTCTGAATCCTAAATGGACTCTAAGTCTTGACCCTTTACGACTACAACTACTACAATGTTCTTACGACCTACAACTGCTACAGTGCTTTTACGACTATGCCCACTATAGTATTCTATGATTTACAACCGCTATAGTGCTCGAACGTAGTCATAGACTGCCGTGGTCGTAGTCTGCCGTGATCGTAGAACTAAAGACAACTAAATTAACTCTAACAAGGTGCACTGCACGTGAGGAGATAGACGCGATACATTGCAATGGGGCTTTCCACGTCGATGGAGTTGGCCGCGAACCTGCGACTCAACACTTGAGTCTCGAGTCAGATCGCTCGGCACCCCAAACAGCACTCACCACATGATGTAGTGTGCTACAGATATGTTCTCTTGAACCTAAGCAACGTCACCGAGTCATTGCCGTCGCACGAATTTGTGGCCAGAGCCTGGCTCTCGTCGCTTATTGACATCCTCTGAGACGCTATCGGAGTCGAGCTTCGCCCTTGGACCTGCTGTAGCATCACCATTCTTGGAGAAGACAGAGAAAGAGAGAGGAGGGGGAGGCAAGAGGATTAGGAAGGAGATCTTTTCTATAAAAAAAAGGAAAGAGGAGATGGCAGGTCGTGGGATCGGTTAGGATTAGGGGTGAAAACGGGTCGGGTTAATCCCGACCGATCCGGCACCGAATCCGATTGGTACCGAATCCGACTAGTACCGAATCCGGAGAAAAAAATATGGGTTAGGATATGGTAACAACAATATCCGTCCGAATCCGAATATTCGTCCGAATCCGATACATCTTCAAGTTTGATTTCATGTTAGTGCTACTATTTGACGTTTCATTTTCTTTTGCAATGGTAAAATAAAATCTGCCACATCAGCTATTAAATAGTAACATCAAGTCAGTGCATCCTACTCCATTTACTGCACTGTATGCATTCCTTACAAACAAGTAGGGGTGCAAACGAAATGGGTTAATCCCGACCGATCCGACACCGAATCCGATTGGTACCAATCCGGAGAAAAAAAATATGAGTTAAGATATGGTAACAGCAATATCCGTTCGAATCCAACCCGTTTTCACCCCTAGTTAGGATGTTCTTTGTTCGGGTTTTTCTTAGAGATCATGAGAGGAGTTTGGGGAGATTACGTTTTGGGGGAGAAGCCAGCAGATAGACGCGTGTGAGATGTCATGAGCCCACCTGTCGACGAGTGGAAGAGGAGAAGGGAGATGAGTGGTTTTTGTATTTCGTAGCAGGAGTGAATAGACAGAGTGCGACCGAAAAGGTGGTGAATAAACTTTTTTTTTATATTCCTAGAGATACTCAACAAAAAGTAGTAAGGTACACCCAAAAGATATGATTTGAAGTGGCACACAAATTTCAGCGGCTCAATGATGGTCCCAGGGTAGAGATTAAGGACCAACCTAGTTAAAGCCTGAGATTGTTGGTACGTTATTATCCTTCCACTCACAAAACATAACACGTAGTTTCGAGATACATGTGATTAAAATTTTAAAATTTTAACTATTGATATTTTTTAGAATTTTATATTGAGTACACAAAAATTATATATATAGATTTATCTTAAAAAATATTGTCATAATATCATAATTTTATTAGGTTTTATAAATATATTACGATATAAATTAGTGGTCAAAGTTGTTCACAATTTTATTTAGTTTTGTAAATATATTATAATAAAAATTAGTTATCAAAGTTGTTTATATTATAATAGAAATTAGTGATCAAAGTTATTTATAATTTTATTTAGTTTTATAAATATATTGTAATAGAAATTTGTTGTCAAAGTTGTTTTTAAGGATCGTGTTGATATTCAAAACGATATGTTTCCGTGATTGAAACAAGCATGGTTATTCGTTAGTGTGTGAGGTATTTTAATAATTTTTTTTCTAAGAATCGTATCATATTTCTACAAATTTCACTTTTTTCCTTCAAAATTTATCCTCTTTGGTGCCGTCTTCCGGTCCTCGTGTGTTGGTGCGTGGGCACCAGCGGCGTGACCACATCACAACAACTCGGGCAAGGCAAGGCCAAAGCCCATTGTGCAACCGATAAGAGCGTCACCCCTCCAGCTCCAAGCCGCCCGCCACCTGCTAAGTCTGCGGCTGCGCACCCGGTACGGCGAAGAGAAGAAAAAAGTTGTGTGAAATACGCTCACCTCACCTCTTCCTCCCTGAACGCTCCGAGGAAAGAGAAAGAGAGGATTGTAATCTCGCGGAGACGCGTCTCCTCTTTTACTCCCGGCCTCAAATCCCGCGGAATCTTCCAGATTCGCGTGCACGCTTCGTGGACAGATCGGGAAGGAGGAGGGTGAGGGGTGAGGCAATGGTGGTGGAGAATAATGGGCGCTCCGATACGATCACCATTGGCGTCTGCGTCATGGAGAAGAAGGTTGGGATCTTGCCTCTCTGGTTTCTTGGTTATTGGTTTTGTTTTTTTGTGGTTCGTGCGATTCGCGAGCACACGGATGGTTCTTGGTTTTCTCTTCTTCGATCTTCTCTCTTCTTTTCCTCTGCTGTTTCAACCTGTCCTGTTCGGTTCTTGATTGATTCGTATTCTTGCTGCTCCAACGCGTGGTTCTTTGATTGGTCGGTTCTTGTTTCTTGATTTCTCAAAGAATGCGGATGTTGCGTCGCTAGTTCTGGTTTTCTGTTCTGATTAATCTCTTGATTTCTCTTCAGGTGCGCTCCTCTCCAATGGAGCAGATTCTCGAGAGGCTCCGCGCATTTGGAGAATTCGAGGTACGCGAGATTTTTTTTCACGCTGCATTTCTCTTTCCCGTTCTATCAATTTGCAAAAGTGGAAACGAGTGTGCGATTGAAGCTTGCGGCGGGGATGAGTGGATGGGTGGGTGGCGTAGAATTGCATGTGATATTTTTTGGGAAAAGCTTTTGGAAAATTTTTCATTGCGAGACACCGTGAATCTTTGTGGATACCAATTTATTCTGCATCTTTTTGAATAATACGTGAGGTCCCCGTCATTTGGTTGCTTTTGCTGTTTGACTCCAAATGTTTCGGCTCATGGCAGATAGGTCCCTGAATATGTACTGGATATAAATGATCACTGCAGATTCTTGGTAAATATATTTTTTTGGGGGAACTTAAGTTGGAGTACTTGCTTTTCCAGTAGTTTAAGGCAGCACTATGTCAATAAAATTGAAGGTTCACACTAGTGCGCCATATTCTCATAATTTGTATGCACCATATGTTGACTCGTAAGTACAAGCTATGGAGTGATTGAATATGGAGCAAGATTACAATAACAACGACAAAGCCTTTGTCCCAAACAAGTTGGAGTAGGCTATGAATAAAATATATTCAAGGCCAAAGGAACGAAAGCCTTATAATAAAACCTACAAGCTTAAAATCCTAAGCCCTATATCCTACTGTCTGAATCGAGAGCTTAAAATATTGTCTCTAAACCTTCTTTTTATATTATGATTTCAGCACGTGGATCGCTAACTTTCATCGGCTCCTATTCAAAGCCAACTCCTTAAACACATTTCAATTTCTCAAGTCTCTTTTAACACATAACCTATTTTTATCAACTAGCACTACATCATCGGCGATAAGCATACACCAAAAGATATCTCCTTGTATGTTCCTTGTGACCTCGAATACCGACCAAGATTCCTTATCAATAAATAATGTGTAGAGTGCAATGAAAATTTCAAATTTTCGAAAAAGATATAGCGTCATATTTGGTCTACGACATGTATATATTAAACCATTTGACATATTGTTGGCTCTTTTACTTTTGAGGAGGGACCACTGGCACTGACCACCTAGTTTAATCCTTTCACCAAGGCTTGCCTAGTAGGAATAATTTGTCCTTTTATGCTTGTTTACTATAATTCGAGCTGCAGCACATGGTTCACTCTTTTATCCTTGCTTCCATTCATCCATCGTGATACAACTCATGTCTATCTAGGAAAGGTGCAAATTTACTAGTACACCAGTAACATATTTCCAGATTCACTTCATAAATTTTTGTATCAAACTTGTTGACAAATTCACACTGTATTTGTTTTGTTCTTCTAATATCATCTAGATTTATCTCAGGATCAGTGTATTTTTTAATCTAAATACTCTTAATGAATTTCATTTTATTTATTTATCCTTTTGTGACATGCAAATTTCTGGGTATAGTTGAGGGATAAGCTTACTTGTTATTTAAGCCTTTCAGGTCAGTTTTCATTCTGCATTATTTTTAATTCTCTTGCAGATCATAATATTTGGAGATAAGGTTATTCTCGAGGATCCTATTGAGATGTATGTAATGAGAACTCAGGTTATTGATAACTTAATCAATAAATCTTTTTAATTATAGGTTTCTCCACATTCCTTCTGTAACTTCTTTTGACTGACTGTAAGCTTAGGAGGAACATCTCACTTATCCACAATTTTATTTCAGTTGGCCAAAGTGTGATTGCTTGATTGCCTTCTATTCGTCTGGTTTTCCTCTTCAAAAAGCTGAGGCTTATGCTTCTTTACGAAGGTATGGCTGGCCAGTTCTTTCTATGCTTGTTACTCTAGGCACATTTTCTGTTATCAGACAAACCTTTGTTCCAAATGATAACTGCACTGAAAACTATGTCTCATTTATATAATTTGTCTTAATATTGTTCTTGTGAATGTTTATGCTAGTTTGAATATCTATTACGAGGAACAAAAAGAAGAAATCATACTAACCTACTGGTTTTTCTACTTAATGCTTATACATGTTTACATGCTTAAGTGCAGAAGTTACTTTTAAAGTTTTGCTCATCCTTCTTCAATAATCTTGTGGCATCTTAAGTCTTATGAAAGTTTAATTCGCATCTAGATATTTTTGGTCAAAATCCACACGAAACATTCCTATTATTGGTCCCTACAATATACCACATTACTAGTCATTACAACTCTCGGTGAATATGAGTTGATCAAGAAAAAGCACTGAGAAAGTGGGACCTTCACTTATTCGCATAACTACTGGAATCTTTTTGCCACTAATTTATCTAAATACATCTTGAAATTAAATACTACCTCACCTTGTCAAAGGTGGAACCTTTTTTTCTAAAATGAATAGAGGTTATCTTCTCTGTTAAGTTCTTGAGGTTAGTTTGTTCATATTTTCCGGCATGAGGCAAGTGGGTCCTTCTCTGCCAAATCTGCTTATAACGCATTCTTCTATGGGTCGATTTCATTCGAGCCTTGGAAAAGATTGTGGAAATCCTGGGCTCCGCCTAAATGCAAGATTTTCCTATGGCTTGCCATTCAAAATAAATGCTGGACAGCGGATAGATTAGCTCAAAGAGGCCTCCCTCATCTAGAGAAGTGTGTGCTATGTGATCAAGAAGAAGAATCAGTCCAGCACATCCTCTCCACTTGTGTCTTTGCTCGACAATTCTGGTACAATCTGTTAGTTCGCCTTGGTCTTGAAAGAGTTGCTCCTCGACTCAATGAATTGAGCTTTGCGGATTGGTGGAGGAAGGCAAGTCGGAAGATAGATAAGACAAAGAAAAAGGGGTTTAACACTGCTGTGATCTTGGGTGCTTGGACTCTTTGGATTCAGAGGAACAAGTGTGTCTTTGATGGTGCCTCTCCTTCTCTCGAAATGCTCAACAATATTTTGAGGAAGAGATGAGGATCTGGAGTCTAGCTGGAGCACGAAAGCTACAAGAGTTGGTCGGCCTAAATTAGTTTTTAGGCGTTTTGTGGCATCTTGCCCTTGACTTTCTGTTGGGTTAAGGGGTGGTTGGTATAAACCCTGGACTTCCTCTTGGGTTAAGGGTGGTGTTGTTTGTTTGTTTGGGCTGTTTTTTCTTCTCTCTATATTATATAAAGATGCGCAGTTCTCCTGCGCGTTCGAGAAAAAATATTTTCCGGTTAACTTGTATTTATTAACATGAATTCTTTCCCGTATTCAGGCCCTTTTTAGTGAATGAATTGGAGCCACAACACCTCCTTCATGACCGCAGAAAGGTTTATGAGGTATTGTCTCGGAATTCATTCAATGCCTTCTCTTGTGTTCAGTAATACACACGGTCTTTTATTCTCTCAAATACACTCCCAGGGTAACTTATGTTTTTTATCTGTGCATCATCTCGGTGTGCAAAGCGATCTGCTTCTGCATGTTATCAAGTTGTTGCTTCATTGTAGTTTGGGAAATAATTCTCATCTTGTTTTTTCAACTTAGGACTGTGCCCTTTTAGGACCTAAACATTTTGAAAGTTCCCAAAACCTTCAACTTTGCACAATGTTCCATAAAAGCCTTCTCTGTCATTGAAAGTAGATACGGTAAAGACTCACTTTCTGGAGCAGTTCGAGTAGTATTGGCCCTATTCAGAATTCCAGATTATCATTGTTGCCAACAATAGTAAGTGCCTTTCTCTTAAAGAGGATTTTGCCAGAATACTAGCACTAGGTAGTCTTGGAGTCAAATTTCTGGTTTCAATAAATGAAGCTGAGAAGGTTCCCCTTCTATCTCAAAAAAATTAGTCTTGGAGAACAAATATAAAATTTAAAATAATCCTTCAGAAACATTTGTGTTCCCTCTGTGCATGATGTGGTTACTGTTTAGATGCCAGTGAGCCATCTGGCATTTTTGGAAGATATATATCTAAAAGCAAGTTATGTACTGTGCTATAGTTTCAAAGATGTTCATATGTACATTTGGAGCACATTTTTATACATGTGCTGAAGCGTGAAAACTAAACATTGTTTACATTTAGTATTGATATAAAATTGTTTCAGCTTGGCTGTGTACTAGTTTCTTACTTCTGATGGCCATTTTCTGTACCAATTAACATTCTAAATATCAATTATCTGTATACACTTATCACATCTGTTTATCAGACACCATGTCACCCTTTCTTCAGTCACAGTAATTTTCTATAATTTACTGGATGTGTTTCCATGATTTCTTATTTATACTTCTGTGTTTATCACTTTCATGCTTAAGCATCTCGAGAAGTATGGAATTCCTGTACCCAATTACGCTCTTGTCAATAGAGAAGATCCATACCAAGAGCTGGATTACTTCGTTGAGCAAGAGGATTTTGTTGAGGTTCATGGAAAGAGATTTTTGAAGCCCTTTGTGGAGAAACCTGTTAATGGTAATGTGCCAATATTTACCTAATTAATTTCATTCTGCTACACTGCTATATGCCTTTGCCCTAGTGATGGACGAGGTCACACAGGACATACAAAGAGATATCCCTTGGTGTATGCTTTTCGCTGATGATGTGGTGCTGGTTGATGAGAGTAGTATAAGTGTTGATAGGAAGCTTGAGTTGTGGAGGAAGACTTTAGAATTGAAGGGCTTTAGACTTAGTAGGACTAAAACTGAGTATATGAGATGTGATTTCAGTGGTGCTAGGGCAGATGATGGAGATGTTAGATTGGACGGATAACTAGTGCCTAAGAAGGACACATTTTGTTATTTGGGATTGATGCTATTGTGGGATGGTGAGATTGATAAAGACATGAGCCACAGGATAAGAGCGGGGTGGGTGAAATAGCGCCAAACATCTAGTGTCGTGTGTGACAAAAAAGTCCCTCAAAAATTAAAGGGTAAGTTCTATAGGACGACGATCAGACCTGCAATGCTATATGGAGCAGAATGTTGGGCGACTAAAAGACAACATATACGGAAAATGAGTTTAACGGAGATGAGGATGCTGTGGTGGATCTGTGGTCATACAAGACGGGATCGCATCCGCAATGATGATATACGTGATAGGGTGGGAGTAGCATCAATTGAAGAGAAGCTTGTCCAACATCGTTTGAGATGGTTTGGACATCTCCAATGAAGTTCTCCTGAGGCACTGGTACGTAATGGAATTTTAAAGCGTACTGAAAACGTAAGAAGAGGCAGAGGTTGACCAAGACTGACGTGGGAGGAAGCAGTTAAAAGAGACTTGAGAGATTGGAATGTATCTAAAAAATTAGTTTTGGATATGAGCGTATGGAAGTTAGCAATCCACTTACCGGAACCATAAGAAAGTTAGAGGCAGTGTTTTAGGCTCTTGGCTCAGATAGCAGGATGTACTGCTTAGGGTTTTAGCATTGTAGGTTTTTTTAAGTCTCGTCTCTTTGATTTTGAGAAGGTTTCATTCCTAACTTACGCCAACTTGTTTGGGACAAAAGTCTTAATTGTTGCTGTTGTACACTGCTATATGTCTTCTTGCACTTGAATATTGTTCTTGTTGGTACTGGTATGGTTGATTTTGTTGTATGTGAGAAACAACTAGCCATTTTTGTATGGGAAAGGTTTGAGAGTGGGCGAAGAACTTTCTATTTAACCTCTTTATTTTAGTTCATATTGTCAGTTTATGTTTCACTTATAATGATCAATTACATGCCACTTGGTTCCTTAATTTTATGTTTTTATTCCAGGGGATGATCATAGAATAATGATATATTATCCTAGTTCTGCTGGTGGTGGAATGAAGGAATTATTCCGAAAGGTAAAAGTTTGATTCAATATGTTATTTAAATGTAGCTTGCTATTAACCAGCTTTAATTCTGTATCTGTCTTACTACAATGACCTGTTTCCCAGGGTTTTTTAAAACCTATCAATTGCTTAGATGCTTTGGCCTATGGAAAAGGGAAACAAGATAATATAAGAAGATAATTCTCTGGAGTTTAACTTGAAGTTGAGCTGTTGAGGGTTTGTGCTTTGATTTTCTGTGATTTGGGACAATGGGCCCTTGATTTACCTAATTTATCTTTACGATGGGGACATGTCAAAATTGAGCTCCTGCATCCTTCAGTGTTTTTAGAAACTATCTATTTGGACATCAGACATTGTTTGCCTGTTGTCTGTCAGACTACCATCCGAAACTACTGCAATTTTTGGAAAAGTATGTAGAAACTTGAAGTATTTGGTGAGTTAAGAAGGCCTCAGAGCGGTGGTTAGAAATTACTTGAAACTGGCCTTGATGAAAATATTTCTTTATGCCCTAAACAACACTGGGATTATTTGTAGTTTTACGAGGCTAGATCCCTTGCAATTGCCCTGTGCAGAGTTTTTTATATGTTACTAAATAGAAAGGGAAACTGAGAAAATTTCTTAGTCCTCACTTATTTTTTATATTTCTTGTATTTGGATGAAAATATAAACTTTTTTGTATTGCTGAATAAATGTAGGTTGGTAACCGTTCTAGTGAATTTCATCCCGATGTCAGGAGAGTGAGGCGTGAAGGATCTTACATTTACGAGGAGTTCATGCCTACTGGTGGGACAGATGTGAAAGTAAGATGCCTTTCTCAAGTTTCTTGTGTCCACTGATGCATACTTTAATGACATGTAGCAGCTAAGTTCTTTAATGCTTCTTGTGATTCTCTAAAAAGGTTCCATGAATCTTTCTTATGTTCCTTTTTTTTTATTTTGGAGAGGTCTATCTCCTTTCTGTCAGCTATATATGTATGGATGATAAGCTTCTCACTAAACATGGAAAATATGTCATGTTCAAAAAAGAAAAGACTTTTGGCCTCTTCTCTACAATATAAAAGATCAAGCCATGATGTGCTCAGCTCCTTATGTTGGATGCCTTGCCTATTTTGATTCGGCGCATTCAACAGTTCTAAGGGATTTTTGCATCAAGTAAATCATGTCATGCAACATCTATTCTACAAGTTGTTGCTTATCTAGCTAAACATTTGACAATACGCTTTTCAGGTTTACACAGTTGGCCCAGGATATGCACATGCTGAGGCACGCAAATCACCAGTTGTTGATGGTGTTGTTATGAGGAACCCTGCTGGGAAAGAAGTAAGAGCTTACTCTCTTTCATGTTCTTTGTTAAATCCAGATTCAAATACTCATTAGCTTATGTCTTTCAATTATACGGTGGAATTTGTTTCTTGCAAATAGGAATAGTGCTCTAAAATTCTATTTTAACTATTATAATTACAAGTTGGTATGAAAACTTACACAGTTATGTTCATGTGTTTGACACTTAGCCTAGTGAATGGTTATGACATACAAATAAAGTTCAAACTTAAATAGTTCTCTTTGCTGGGATGTTCATCTTTTAGATCAACATGGTACATTGGTACCATTCTCCACAATGGGCTTCTGATTGTTATCATAATAAGCTAGTTAATGTCTTGTGAGTCATTCTGCATCCAAAAAATAAAGGTGGACTAATTTTGTGTTGTTTAATTGTATGTAAAGCGATTGTATCTCAGTGGAATGAGGCAAAAATGATCATTGCGACTTGCAATATATTGTGTATTAGCTTTTTTATTGTATTATTTAAATGAAATACTAGGACCTGTTTTTCAGGCCTGAAGTGGCAAAATTTTTTTTTTTTTTTTTGCACATTGCGCTAAGCTGCAAAGAGCTACACTTACTCAGACATGTGCACAGGCACGGAGGGACCCACCTACGAGCTACGACTAATGAGAATAAGAAAAATATCTCTTATTTTTCAAAGATATGTAATTTGTTGATCAAAATGCTCACTAGATTGAAAGGTGTATTCAAGACTTCAAGTGGCTATTTGTTCGATATTATTTGTTATCTTTTTTGAATTATGCTTCCACAACAGCTTCCTGGGTTGAATTTATTGACATTGTCATTTCTTCCATTCATGGACCATGGTTCCATACTTTTCACCTTCTTGATGATCTTGTTTCCGATTGATCTTTCTTAATTTTTATTTTTTATTACTTGAAGGTACGGTATCCTGTGCTTTTGACCCCCACAGAGAAACAAATGGCAAGAGACGTCTGCAGTGCTTTTAGACAGATGGTACACTACCTTATTTTGTTTATCTTTAAGTTTATTTCTAAATATCCTTGGAAATTAATACCTACCCGCACTGCATATTATTTTATTTTGCCTGATTGAATTATTGAAATGATGCTGCAATGGGCTTATAATTGTATTATTTTCCTAAAAATTGTTTCTGTTTGAGTTTTGCATAGTAGTTGACTAGTTGTTGTAGCACTTCGCAATCCAAATACATGACTTCATAACTTGAGTTTCTATCCTCCTTTTTTTCTACACAAAGGGAAAATCAGACACTCAATATGGGTTTAGAGCCTTATACTTGATTTCAGTTTTGAAATACTACCACCTTATAATAACTCAATAAGCAATGCTGCTAAATTGTTGTGCTCTTAATTTAGTACTATTTTGGAAATGTATGTATACACCATACATTATGTTGAAATTTTTTTAATGCTTGTTCATACCATTTTATCCATTTCCTACTTTGTCTGTTCTGTTGTCTTGTGCGTTTTCATCTTCCATTATTGTTGGTTGTACCTTTAGCATCTCATTCATTCCTAATTCCCACTAATAATATCATTTGTTATTCTTTTTTTCCGGCACGTTGTTGGACAATGGACTGTCAAATACCATTTTATTTCATTATTTCCTTAATTTTCTATGCTTTAGATGTTTTTCAAGTATTGAGTATGCTGCTGATTTTTTTCTTCTGATAACCGTTTCGTGTCATCATATTATTTCTTAATTTTCCTTTTATGTTCTGAGGTATGGCCTTGTTTTCCATAGGTTTGTGGTTTTGATCTCCTAAGGTGTGATGGAAGATCATATGTTTGTGATGTTAACGGATGGAGCTTTGTAAAGAACTCATACAAGTAATTTCCTTAATGCTCATTTTCATCACTTGGAAAAAAATGTCTATTAGGTTTAGTGAGTGCTGAAATGTTTGGACAAACTTTTCTGTGATCCAGGTATTATGATGATGCTGCATGCATCTTGCGAAAAATATTTCTAGATGCAAAAGCTCCGCATCTTTCGTCAACCATCCCTCCAAAGCTTCCTTGGAAATCGAATGAACCAGTTCAGTCCACTGAAGGTCTTACACGACAAGGAAGTGGAATTATTGGTACATTTGGGCAGTCAGAAGAACTACGCAGTGTCATTGTTGTGATACGCCAGTAAGCATATTACTGCTTCTTTGATGGTATTGAATGATAACCGCTAGTGCTATATCTTGACATCTCATGTCTGTTTAGTGGCGATCGGACACCAAAACAGAAAGTGAAATTGAAAGTTACAGAGGAAAAGCTCCTGAATTTGATGTTAAAGTACAATGGTCGAAAGCCAAGAGCAGAGGTATCATCTTTGTTGAATGTAAAGTTTAATTAACCTACCGGTGCTCAAATTGAATCACTGATTTTTTGCTTTCCTTGCAGACAAAACTAAAAAGTGCTGTACAGTTACAAGACTTGCTAGATGCCACTAGACAACTTGTACCACCAACTAGGTTGGTGTGCTGAAATAAGTAATTTAATCTGAGTATTTGCACAATTGCAAAATTACTTAATTAAATATGCTTCCCTACTTTGTTCTCACCTGTTGTACCTATAGGTTCTGTTACTGGCTTGCTGCATTGCTCATCTTGTCTGTTTTGTCAGTTTGGTCTTTTGTTTGTTCAACTGTAATTTTGTGTTTAGTCTGGAAAAACCATGAATGTTTTGTATCTTAGGTCTGGTCAGGAGAGTGATAGTGATGCCGAAGATTTGGAGCATATTGAAAAGCTTCGTCAAGTCAAAGCAGTACTGGAGGAGGTAATTTCTAATAATTCAAATCTGCCTGTCCATCACATTTTCGTGACATGTGAAATGTTGGATATCTCAGCATTAGATGGTAGGGGCATATCTAATGCAAACTAATAGCTAGGTGCAACCATGCAATTTGTTAACTTTTTGTGTGTGTGTGTGTGTTGAGATGATGCCTAAACCAAAGTTGCATACATAATTGTTCCAAGCTTCTGGTTTGCACTAGACATGTCCCCATATATGGTCTTCATTATTACAATACTAACACATGGATGTTTTCAGTGTGCTTCTTGCTAGTTACTGCAGAAGTACATTACCAGTCCTTGCTGTCAGTTCAGGAATTCACTCCTACTGGTTAGAACTATGTTGAGTATTAACTATTAAATCAATTAAAAAATTAAGAGGAAGATAAGGAGTTCTTTCTTGGGGCTATAATAAACCTGCCAATTTATTCACCTATTCTTTTCTTGTTGTAAATGGAAGAAGGACAACCATAAATTATCATATATATCTTCATCTCATACCAGAAGAACTTAATGGAAAAAAAGCATTCACTTCTACCATTATATCCTTCAGTCTTCTAAAGGATGCTGACATATATGCCATGAAAAGGTTATATAATTCTTTTAAAGGATGCTGACATGTGACATCTAATTACTTTTACTATTATTGCAATACTAGGGTGGGCATTTCTCTGGTATTTATCGGAAAGTGCAGCTAAAGCCACTGAAATGGATTAAAGTTCCAAAGCGCAATGGTGATGATGAAGAGGAACGGCCAATTGAAGCCCTGATGATTCTGAAATATGGTGGCGTACTCACTCATGCGGGGAGAAAGCAGGTTTTTTACTCATAATTTTGACTTATCAAATATTAGTTATTATATCTTCTCATGTCAAATGTTCTTAGGATGAGTTACATGAGTATTTATCTGAGCTATTCATTGCATGATCTAACTTATAAATTATCAGGTATTACACTCAGTTACTCAGTTTAGAAGTTTTGAGTGATAGTTAGTGACTGATTCAGAAGAATAATACATTGGCAATGATTTGGCCTTTTCCTATGCCCTGTTACAGTGGTTCCTTTTCAATACCTTCCACATGTTAGCATGTGCTATTGGGCATCTCCATAGATAACACTAGACTATGCTTCTGGAGAAGCAGAGTGAGCAACTTTGGTGATCTACGAGTTAGAGTAGTTTTCTCCCCCATTGTTATACTAAGCGGTAGATATTGGGTCCATAGCTTCTTGTGTAGTTGTTTGTAGATAGGGAAGGCAAACAGTGTACAATAGGGACTCAGATAACAACTAGCAGTCTAGCACATATAGCCTGTTTTTTGTTGACTTCAGCAGAACTTCTATTTCTTGTTGTTAAGACCTGTTCATTTCATAGGATGAAGGGGACAGGTAATCACTAGAATAGTGAATAGTGCATATAACCAAGGTAGTTAAAATCCTGATCCTACTTGTAGAATCCTAGGACTCTACAACCATATCGGGTCATGTTGATCCAGTCCCACTTGGGATCCCAATCGGAGTAGAATCCCAATCCTAACCATAGATTCACTTAGAATCCCAACTCCGATTCAACCTAAACTCCAATTCTATTCTACCGATTCTAATTGATCATGCACAACTTATTTTCTGAATGTCATATATTTCACATATAAACGCCAATTTTACTGATTCATAGATGAAAATTGGCATTGATGTTATCAATGTTTCCATGTTAGATGTGTTTCATGTCCAAAATATAGGTAAAAATTCCACAAGCATATTTTAGTTCCCATATTAACACCAAACTGTTTTTTGTGTAGATAATAAAACATATGCATTTATTTATAAATTTGGTAGGATCCACGATTCTACGATTCGATAGATCGATTTGACTCAGAATCCTGACTACCTTGCATATAACCAGTAATTACTGAATAACATTACTCTCTGCTTGAAGCATCATTTTCTGTTGTTTCAAATAATCTTATGTTCAATGAGCTACTTGCCAAATTTGGATACGACAAGAACAACTTTCATGCAGCTACATTGGTAATCAACATGTATCTAGTGTAATGAGTAGTGTAATATTTTTTTACTCTTTTTATTCAGGCAGAAGAGTTGGGAAGGTTTTTCAGAAACAACATATATGCAGGTTCTTGTTCACTCGTCTTTTCTAATATCTTGTGAAGTTAAATAGCTGACTTATTCAAAGTGAGAATATTTATTTTATTACAATCTGGAGTCTCTCTAAGTTGGATGCTCTTTTCAAGAGAATTGTGTCAGAGATCCCTAAACTTGAGCAGTGGTGCTGCCGCTTAGGTCCCTACTCCCTAAACTTCAAAATCATCTTGGCAGGTTCCTAATCTTGAACTTCATACCACTTAGGTGGCAGGTATTAGTGGTTGATGCATCATGCATGTAAGCATGTTGGAGTCATTGAATGTCACATGAAACTGATGATGGTTATAAAACTGATAAATAATTATAGAATTCCATTTCCACTTTATATATTTACAACTTATTTGGATATTTAAATATCTGTTTGATATTTACATCGATTATTTTTTTAAACATTTCTACAACAGCAAATTCATAAGTCCACTGATCAAAGAGGCATATTTATCAAGTTTTAGGAACCTACCTGGGTGATTTTGAACTTTACGGACCTTTAGTGCAATTTTTTCTTGAATTATAAAATGCAATTAGAATCCTGCACTATTTTCTAGGCAATGGCTTGCAGGGAAAAGTAATTTTGCGACAATTAAAAGTTTGTTGCAGTTTCACTTGAATTAAGGATGATGTTTGCCATGCATATGAGCTTCAGTTTTTTGTCCAAATCTTTTTAACAATTTACTATTTTTTTAATAGAATCATGCTCTCCATATAAGACTTGTTTGTCTTGCATAATTAGCTTCTATCATCTTGGGTTTCTTTTGAAGTGTATTCCTTGTATTTGAAGATGTTTACTGACTAGCATGGATTCCTAAATTAGGTGAAGGAACTGGTTTGCTTCGCCTTCATAGCACTTACAGGCATGATTTAAAAATATACAGTTCAGATGAAGGGCGTGTACAGGTATACTTTTAGTTGTCCTTTTCTATTCATTGCTCCTTTAAAATAGTCCCATTTGAATCCTCTGAAACTCGCTTCAATTATTGTTGTTGTTGTTATTTTGACTTGGAGGTGCCAAACAAGGTTTAGGAAATTCATACTTGCTGATAGGTAATGGTTATTGTTTACCAATCAAATACTTGTGTCCTGTGGTAACTAGCCCAACACCTGCTTATGTTTAAACTATCAAGTGTAGGACAGTTGGCATGATGGCTCCAACATAACTGAAAGCTAATGAAAATTGCTTGGTTTCATTCATCCAAATAGTGTCCAATGACATTTACTCTCTTCTGGTAGTGTTAATGTTTGATCATTACATATCCAGATATTTCCATGCTGGTCCAAAAGCACCTTGCCACCCTAACTTGGTCAAAATTGATTTAAATCAGTATAGTTTTCATTTTTTTTGGTGGGAGACTCAGTGGTTTTCCTTCAATGGCTGCTATATCTCATTGTACTCCTAGCTAGTTTGAATCTTTAGTTGAAACTCTTGCTTGTAACCAGTAATCCTTAGTTGTGTTGTTAGTGTTGGTGGCCTTAAACCGCATTCTGGGGAGCAACTTCAGTCCATCTAGTTTAGGCCTTTGGGTCAGAGTTGTGTCACCTTGATTGCCTTCTGTTGGCAATCAGCGGTGTAATTTAACTTGGTTTTCTATCTTAATGCAAAGACACGCAAAGGTTTTTTGTGTTCTATCAAAAAGTTTGAATCTTTGGCTATTTCCCAGCATTAATTGGCAAGATACTGAAGGGAAAATATACTATTGTTGTAGTCTCGTACTCTCGTAGATAAAACTAAAGATCTAAGGCGACCATGCTTATTGTGGTACTTTGATAAATTACACTTACCCTTGTATACTTTGACACAAGTTGTAGAAACCCTAGGTTTTGGTAAAAGTTGCACTTGACCCCATAAATAAGAAATTTTGCAGCTGAAAGTTCTAATTCTAGGATTAGCAAAATTTTGTTGAGAAAGATCACCTTAAGCATAACATTGAGGGTGCCACAGTGGATGTCACTGGGCGTAGGAGAGAGAAGAGAGCAGCAAAAAAATCCTTGAATTTTCTTTTCTTGTTCCTGGAGTTTTCTGCAACTTCTTTTTAGGGAAAATTTACCCCCCTCAAGCCATCCCACATGTGACGCTAGGGGGTAAATGACAAAGGCAGTGACTTTGAGTGTGTTTAAATTTTGTCCCCCTTTTTCTTTTCCTTGGGTTAAGTAAGTGTATCTTTTGGTTAAAACTAGGGTTTCTGCAACTCATGTTAAAGTACACGTGTGTATGTGTAATTTCCTTTGGTAATGTTAATAGTCAATCCTAATTCTTATGTTCATGATGGTGTACTTGTCAGATGTCTGCAGCAGCATTTGCCAAAGGCCTTCTTGATTTGGAAGGGCAACTAACTCCCATACTGGTCCGTTGCTTGTGGTCTATTTGATCATTTTTATTGCTTAATTCCGTGTATCTCAAATTTATCTTTTGTACTAACTTCAGGTCTCTCTAGTAAGTAAAGACTCATCTATGTTAGATGGACTGGAAGATGCTAGCATTGAGATGGATGAAGCAAAGGTTTGTTTTCATATTTTGATAAACGTAGTGTATTTTTCAATGAAATTTCTTGGATTTAAACAGTCACCTGAAGTTTCGGGAAAGGAAAACACGTGCACACCTGTAGTGTTTGTAAGAGGCCGATTCTTTTCTCTTTAATGCAAAGATACGCAGCTCTCCTGCGTATTCGAGAAAAAAAAAACACGTGCACACACTTATGTAACTAAGATTTTTAGCTTGAGATATACCAGACCCCACCATGTCAAACATTTCCACATACGGCACAATTAGATGGTCCTCAATGTTTGTTTCGATCTTGAGATATACCAGACCCCACCATGTCAAACATTTCCACATACAGTACAATTAGATGTTCCTCAATGTTTGTTTCGATATTGCCTTGGAACATATAAGAGATGATAGTGTGGGCCTAAGTATGTAGCTTGTATGAACACACTGACCACAAGGCCAGCAGCTAGTATTCAATTTTCACACCCATGAGTGCTGAATCTAACTACTACCTCCTTAATTCTTATTGCTCCCTGGAAATCTTCAGAAGTATTTGTGATGTCATGTTCCATCAGAGTCATTGTGAGTGAGTTCTAAATTCCACTGTATTGAACTCTCATATCTTAAAAGAGTTAATACCTTCCCACTACCCTCTTGATTGTGTTTAAGAGTTCATCATCTATTCTTACCAAAAGTTAAATACTGACCTTTTCAGGCTAGATTGCATGAGATCATCATTTCAAACGCTAAAGCAAAGAATACCAATGAACCAGTGGAGTTTCCGTGGATGGTCGATGGTGCAGGATTGCCGGCAAATGCTTGTCAACTTCTCCCTAAGATGGTAAAGCACTTTGATTAGATATAAGCTAGATCTTTATTTTGAAGCAGCTCTTACAGAAGTAGCACAAGTCAAGTCATAGTATTTTTGTCAATGATGTTCTTTTAATTATTGGTTTGCTTCATTTCTTATGAAATTCAGTTCTCACTTGTTTCAATGGCTAGACTTTCAATCATGAAATTTCATGCAGCATTTTAACAATTTTGCTCAATGCCATACCAAAAATTTTGCAAAAGGATTTTGCCATGCGTATGTAGTTTTTACTATCTAGCTAATATTTCATTACAAAACCAGTGGAGGGGCAATTTCAATTTTGACAAGGATATGCTATTTTCTTGTTAGTAGTTATTTGTTCCCATCTAGAGTTTAGTTTCACTTGATCTCTAGACATTAGAAAAAAAAACTGTTTGTTCCTGTCCTTTCTAATTTAGCTGTGTGCAAGCTTGTCAAGTATTGATATTAGTCATACAATTCTACAATTGTATTTCTGTGGAGCAACTTGTGTGGCTAGCTGCAAACAATCATGGTGCTAACCTGTGAATCTTTTTCTGTTTCCAGTCCTGTAATTTAATTATAAGTAATTTAATACTTATGCTGTTCTTGCGTTCTCTAGGAGAATGTCAAATTCTGTCGTTGTATGTTTTAGTTTTACTTTACGATTATACAATATTTAAGAATTTTAGCCTTTTAAATCAAATTGACTCATTTACTTTGTGATTGCTGTCTTTTATTGAGTAAACCGTATTAATTATATATTTGTAGCAACATTGTTAGTGTGGATTTTAAGGGTATTTTAGTTATTGTACTTGTAGTCTAGGGTTTAGTATGTCCCTTGACTCCTTGTACTATATATATAGCCCTTTGGGCTGAGTTCAATACAACTAACGACCATTCATTCCTGCTCTCCATCTAACAATGGAAACTTTTTTTTTCTCGAACCCGCAGGAGAACTGCGCATCATTGAATTAACAGTGGAAACTTGAAACATACTTAGGAATAGGTTTTAATAAGAAAAGGGAACCTTGTTGTTATTGGACTTTCTCGTGCAGGCTAGTTTTCCTTTTAAAATAAAAGAAAAAGGAAAATAAATAAAAAAAATTAGGGCAGCGCCCAATCGTGTACAATTATGCATATGGAGATGAATGAAAGTAAAGAATGAGAAAGATAAGTTCACCCTCACCTCAAACCAGTGTGTTAGTGATGCCAACTGCCAAGTCTTTGGTGGGATGGGTTTATGCTGGGTAGGTCTTCACCTGAGTCATGAAATTAACCAGTCGAAGCAAAGTGAATCAAAGTTGAAAGTTTGCAATAGTGCAGGATGTAATGGATGTCGGTTGGTGAGTTAGTATCACAGTCTAATAAGAGTCTTGACTTGAGTCTGTAGTCTAGTACTCTAGTGAGAGTCCGTGTAGTTTAGTTGTAATTTTAGCAATATAAATACAGGGTGAGGTCCTAGGGACGCATACAATTTTTCCTTAATTGCTACAATCTCACAAAAGTATTAAGAGGATCCATGCAAATATGTAAGATATGTAGCCAAGTCCTGTAAGGTTTCAGTACAGAAAACCAGAAGGCGGTAGTGTTAGATTCATCAAGTTTCTAAGCTTTATAATTCTTTGTTCCCTTACTTATTAGACTTTGATTAGGCCAAGTTGACGAAAGAAGTAACTGCACAAGTCAAGCTACTTGCTGAAGGTGAAGATGAGAAGCTTGCGTTGACAAGCTCATTTCCTACGTATGACCAAGCAAGGGCCCTTGGGAAAACAACAATTGATGTGGCTCGTATTGCTGCTGGGTTGCCTTGTGGGAGTGAAAGCTTCCTCTTGATGTTTGCTCGATGGAGAAAACTTGAGAGAGATTTATATAATGAAAGAAAGGAGTGAGTAAAGTGCTTCACCTTTCCGAATTTTCTTGATGTTTATAAATCATTTTTTTTATCATTGAGTTTACCTTTGTGCTCATTCACTCATGGTGCTTCGTAATCATAATGCAGCCGATTTGACATTACACAGATTCCAGATGTCTATGACTCCTGCAAGTAAGTGATCATAAAGTAATCGCCTTATTTAAGGAGGGCAATTTTTTTTTCAAATGTGACATGCCATCTAATGCTTGGCATCCATTTGAAACAATTAATGTCTTTTCCAAGTGTCTAAATACTTAATATGGCATAAAGATATTCAACATTTAAAGTTCTAGAATATAGAAAGAAAATGTGCTACACAAAGTTGATAAAAACTTTGAAATAGGATGTGCTATTGTTCATCTTCCTATATATAATATGCTTATTTATTGAATCCTCAAGATCATTTACATCACCATACAACTATCTGTAAGTAGCATAAACCTCACACCTGAACTACTGAATTGCATGGCAGATATGACCTGCTGCATAATGGTCATCTCAACCTTGAGGGTTTGGAGGAGCTTTTCAAAGTTGCTCAAGTAAGCAAGTTGAAAATTTGTATTCTTTTATTTGATGTCTCTTTTGATTGTATGTAAAAAATATTCTTGAACTTTTGCAATGCATATTAACACACACTGTAGTCTGTGTCTGTCTTCTTGAGTCATCGCAAAGTTATATTGATTAAGCACATATTTTAGAAGAGGAGTCAGTAATGCACATGTAATGACGAGTAGAACATATAGCCGTTTTGTTTCGGTACAAACAGCTGAGTACATTTGACATCGAAGTTTTGGGGATATCATTTCACACAGACTGACATGTGCCACAAAAAGAATGGCATTCCTAGATTTTATCGCCCCAAGTTTGGGGAAGGCACTCTATTATATTGTCTGGTTGGATAGGGCCTTGCATGTCTACTCAGAGGCACTTCGCGTTGAATGTAACCATGAACATAGGAGTGTTTCTAAATGCTGTTATATGAAAAGAAAAGTTTGAGTTATTGGATTATGCGATTCTACCATTGAAGTGACTTGGGAGGGAGACTATGCTAGGCTTGGCCATCGCTTCTGTTTTGTAAATTCATTGTAGGGCATTCAATTGCACTTTTCTTTTGTATAATTTCACGAGAGATGTAAATGAGGAGTCCCTTAATCTAGATCTCATGAATAGCTTTTAGTGTTAATCGACTCATGCTGTTCATATTTTTGTTATTTCATATCAGTCAATTATGAAAGAACTGATGGTTTGAAAATTTTGATCCTTTTATATCCATCCATCGATGTTGTAGTTTCTAACTATCTGCTAGTTTGTTGACGTTGATTAATTCTCTGGTTGTTGACATTGATTAGTTCTCTGGTATGTTTTTAGCATGTTCATTAAAGCTTATCTAACACACTGTGATTCTTGTAGCTTCTTGCTGATGGTGTTATTCCAAATGAGTACGGGATCAACCCAAAGCAAAAACTAAAAATTGGTTCAAAGGTTTGTTTTCAAGCAAGACGTCACTGTTTCTTGCATTGTATTGGATGCACTGGTTGTGTGCGTAGGATACTGCCAATTGACTAATCATTTATGCGTCTTTCACTTTTGTTGGTTTTCGTAGATAGCACGCAGGTTATTGGGAAAAATTTTAATTGATCTACGGAACACTCGTGAAGAAGCTATTAGTGTCGCCGAACCGAAATTTACTGAAGATGAAGCTACAGTCCTGCCAACAAAAGAAGCAGAGCAACAGCAAAAGCTACAAGTTAGAAATGAGGATGGAAGAAGATCTAGTTCCACGAGTGAGAAGTCATTGGACCAAGAAGATGAAGATGATAGAGAAACTAAATACCGTTTAGATCCTAAGTATATGCTTGTTTTTTCTGGTTTCTACGAAATTCAAGTTGTTGCTGATTTACATGTAAAGTTTGTGTCTAATATACTTTATCACAGGTATGCCAATGTAAAGACACCTGACCGACATGTCCGCACGAGGCTTTATTTCACATCGGTACACCGGATTACTTATGTTCTACATGATCTGTTCTTAGCATTCTTTTGGAATTCCAAGTGATGTTGTATACATTTTCTCCACCAGGAATCTCATATACACTCATTAATGAATGTCCTTCGCTATTGCAATTTGGACGAATCTCTACAAGGAGAGGATAGCCTTGTCTGCCAAAGTGCTTTGGACCGACTACATAGAACTAGGGAGCTTGACTACATGAGTAATATCGTGCTTAGAATGTTTGAAAATACAGAGGTATGGATCTTTTTGCAATATGTCTCTCAACCAAGGTTTGAAAAACCGGTTCCGGAGAGAATCCGGTCGCCAGGCGATCATGAATCGGCGATTACCGCCGTGAATCGAAATCGGTGTAAAACGGAAGAAATTTGTCAAACATTTTTTTGTCGGGCGGAGGCGCGTGCAGAGGGCGATTCACGGTTTTCTGATCAAAAACCGGAAAAACCGGTGGAATTTGTATGGAAGTTGGAGCTCCACTTTTTTTTGCCGTAAATTGAAAGTTATGGATGGATATTTTGGCAAAAGCTTAAGTTTTTATAACAAGTAAAACCGCATAAGACTACCCTTGTGGGATCCTTTCTTTGTATATGTTGGGATGGCTAACTATTTAACCGCATAATTTTTCATTGGCTAGATGTCATCAGCTAATGGTCATAGTTGGGAGTTGAGAGATGTTGGTCATCACTGGACTAAGTTAGCCATGTCTGAATTGCATCCGAATTCGGATAACTAATGTATGTATACATTATCATGTGATATTAGAAGTACCCATGCTAGATTTATAGTGCTTGTATTCTAGTATTCTACATTGCTATGCATCATACTTGTAATTTGAGTTGCCTATCTATTTAATTAAGGTGGAACAATGTTAAGCTAGCCAACTTTAAGAGTGAATTTGTGGTATTGTTCCTAAACATATGCTTAGCCATCCAAAGTAGCTACAAATGCCTCTTGGAACCCATTCCACCATCTACAAATTCAAAATTTCAAATTTCCATCTCGTAGGTATTTTCATACCATGCATGCAGGAAGAACGATTCTGCGCGACACTGCCAGAATCGCCTGATAATCCGAACCCTGCTCTCAACAATCTTCTCTTTTATATTATAATTTATCCTACATATTTCCATTTATTGTCTTCATGAGTTATTATTTATGAAAGTTTTTGAATTTCAAGTTCCCTACCTTACATTAGAATGAAGTATTGTTGATCCTTTTCTTGAGTAAGCTATCTTTCGTACTCCGATGTCTATTTTCACTAGTCATGCAAACACCTTGTACTAACAATATTTGATGTGTTTACCAAATTAAGTGTTATTATGGGGACAGCAATTATTGTTTGTTATATAGAGAAAAACTTACGCATGGTATACTGTTTGAGCCAAAATCAACGGGATCCGCCAGCGCCACCCTCCTTCAACTACGGAGCCGCCCCTCCACCTCCTTATTCAACTCCAGCGCCACCCTTCCCTTCCCTACTTCACCTTGGACTCTGGATTTGCCGATGATGGGTTCACTGCAGCCCCCGGGACATAGAGGGAGGCTGGGAGGTGGTGGTCCGGCAGTGGAGGGCGGTGGGCTGCGACGGAGGGAGGCATGGCGACGGCGGCACATTGAATATTAGGTTGGGCGGGGTGGGAGCGTCGGGGGAGGGGGAGATGGCGGTGTGGCTAGGTGGCGAGGTCGTCGCCGGCCGCCGGTGGTGTTGGAGGGGGCTGGGGAGGCGGAGGAGGGGTGCGGAGCTGCTCCGGCGCCGGGGAAGAGAGGGGGAGGGGAGCGGCGGCGTCGATTCGAGAGGAGAGGGGGAGCAGCGGCAAGGGGAGGTATGCCGTCAGGATGCCTCCCGACGGCATACCGTGCAGTAGTAGCTCTCAGTTATATATGCTATACAGATTGTTTCTTGTCAATTTTCTGTTGCAACGCCATGTCAATGGTACTTATTTACAAGACCAATGGGTAGTACCCATAGAATGCGATGCAATTAGGCATTTCTTTATCCCCCCTTATGCAAAATATTACACGCAGTTATACAATTCTATCTGCCGCCAGATATAAAATTACTTTTTTTTTCTCGAACACGCAGGAGAGCTGCGTATCATTATATTAAGAAGAAGTGGAACCAGGGTTAAAGAAACCCAAACAAACTTACAGAAAACATGAGCCCAAAAGGCACATGCACTCCGAACCAAAAAGAGCCAAACAAAAACTAGACTAGGATTATCGCCTCAAAGCGTAGGAGCAACCGGAAGGAAATCCCCGTGCCCTGCTAAGTCCCACATCTTGACTCCTCCTTGCTCGAGCCAAGACCACGGCCACAACCGGTGACGCTCCATCAAAGACACATTTATTTCGATGTTTCGGAGAGACCATGCCCCCAAAATGATTATCGAGTTGAGGCCCTTCACCTCCCCATCAGTTCTGGAACTCATCATCGACCACCATCCATCAAAAGAAAGATCTGAGGCTGCGGTGACAAGAGTTGAAGGCCAATCAACGCAGCAGAAAACCGTAAATCGCGGGCAAAGGAGCGTAGGCCAGCAAGTGATTTATTGTTTCCGGTGCTCGATCACGAGGGGACAACGAGCAGGATGAGGCAAGCCTCTCTTCTCGAGCTGTCTGCAGTCCAACACTTGTTATGGGCCACCAACCACATGAAGAAAGCGGCATTTGCCGGCGCCCAAGACTTCAAATCCTTTCCCAAGGGCAAAAAGAGTGGCACCTGAGCGACTCTCTATAGCGGACTTAGCCGAATACACACGAGTTTGAGAAGCGCCAAATATAAGTGTCGCCACACTGGTGAAGAATCACTCAGAGCAAATCCACGGCTCGAGGAATTCCACGAACTCCCACGAAAGGGCCCTTGAAAATCGAAATCCGAGTTTGGTCAATCGAGCTTCAAGAACAGTCGTTTCATAGCTCTCCTTTTGGACACTAGAGCGATACGCAGTTGTGGCGCCAAGTCCAAAATCAGCATCCATGAAGCCATCTATCTGTCCAAAAAGAACTCTAGCTCCATCCCCAACCTCAGCAACCACTGCAATGGAGAAGAAAGCACATGCACAAGGATGGATTTGGATGGGAAAAAGCAGACCAAGGTTTATTGGGTTGATTTTTGTAGCCACGCCACCGCATTCGCAACGCCCAATTGGTCTTCAGAGATCGAAATACCCAAGCCTCCCAACTCGGAGGCGACAAGTTTTACCCAAGCAACCAAACGGTGACCACCCTTTGCATCTTTTACGCCACGCCAAAGAAAACCCTCCTAATCTTGTCCATGACCTTGATTGCCCAAGAAGGAAGATCAACGCCATGGCCAAATAAATGAGCATAGAAGTGAGCACAAACCGAACCAAAGCACCTCCTTAGGCTTTGGTGAGAAGGTCGACTTTCCAACCGGAAGGCGATCAACAACCCGGTCCACATAAGGCTGAATTTGATCCTTTGATAACCGAGAGGAGAGAGGCAATCCGAGGTACTTACGGGGAAGTCAAGCACCTCACAAGGTAGGTGATTTTGAATCGCGCAATGTCCACTCCGAGCAATGAATAGGAAAACGTTGCTTTTGGCGAGTTAGTCTTGACCTAGAGGCTTCCTAAAAAGTCGCAACATATCAAGGCTAAGATCCATGTCATTAGCAGAAGGCCTGAGGAAAATAACCACATCATCAGCGTAGAGAGAAATCCGATGTTGCAAGGACCTAGCCGAAAGTGGTTGCAAAAAACCCTCTCCTGCTGCCTTGGAGACCATATGGGAGAGGGTGTCCATTACAAGAATGAAGAGCATTGGTGATAGCGGGTCTCCTCGACGCAGTCCCCGGTGATGCAAGATAGTTTCACCAGGGGTCCCATTTAGCAGGATCTTTGTTGAAGAAGTTGAGAGGAGCCCGCAAAGAATGTCACACCATAACTGTCCAAATCCCAATTTTTTCAGCACCTCAAGAAGGAAAGGCCAGGAAACTGAATCAAAAGCCTTAGAAATGTCCAGCTTTAAAAGAATCCTAGGTCGCTTTTTTTGATGTAGGAAGCAGGCGATTCTTTGAACTAACATGAAATTGTCCTGAATAAAACGACCTTTGATAAATGCACTTTGATTGCGAGAAACCAACTCATCAAGGCGACCCGCCAACCTAATAGCAAGGATTTTTGTGACCAACTTAGCAAAGCTGTGCACAAGACTTATGGGTCGAAAATCCTTGGCCAACAAAGCATCCTCCTTCTTAGGAAGGAGAGTAATGAATGCTGAATTCAGCAGCCCCAGGTTGACTAATTTCCTTCCCCAAACAGCCGAAATTGCAGCCATAATATCCACTTTAATAATCGGCCAGCATACCCTGAAAAAGCGCCTGTAAACCCATCGGGACACGGGCTTTATCCAGCGGCGATTGGCGATTGATTTCAAACTTCATCCTCGAGAGAAGGGGGCGTCGGTGCGGCAAGATCATGGGAGGATGTTCACTCATCCAGTTGATAGTGCGATCCTGTGCATATGGGAACCAGCAGATCATTATAAAAATCATACAACACCGCTGCCTTGTCATCATGACTAGTGAGCACTGGTCATCGAAGAGAGCATAGCAATAAATTTCTTCCTCTTGCGGTGACGCCCGAGAGGCGGAACAATGCGGTGTTGGCATCTCCTCGCTAAGCCAATTAATCCTTGATCGGCTCCTAGCAATGGTCCGTGAAGAGAGGCCAAGGCGAGGCACCGCCGCTTAAGGTGCATTCTCACCCATCCTCCGCGAGAGAGAGCAATCGGCTGTCTGAGCAATCTCAAATTGATGTAAAATCTCACGGCGGTGCAAGGCGAGAATTGACATGGCCAACCGATCTGTGACTCGGCTCTGCAATTTCTTTGTTGTGGCCTTAAGTTTGCGGGACAGCGTGTCGAAGGGACAGAAGAGGCCGAGCGCAATTCGAGCCTCCTCAAGCGCCTCTAGGAAGCCATCAACCTTTGACCAAAAGGACTCAAAGTGGAATCTCCTCTTTCCAAGCTTATTGTCATTTAATCCCAGAATGAGGCGGTGATCCGAGTCATCAGTAGCGACACTCTGCAAAAGGCAATTCGGGAATAAGTGCTCCCAATCAACCGAGCACAGGACCCTGTCAAGCTTTGACCAAAACCGGATCATCCTGCTGGTTGGACCAAGTGTATTTGCGACCAAGAAGAGGAATCTCCTTCAGGGCCAGATCATTAATCAGACGCCGAAAACGCCCCATCATCGCCCGGTTGAGATTATTATTATTTTTGTCCTCATCTCTAAAAATGAGATTAAAATCCCCAAGAACTACCCAAGGACCTGAACAGTCAGCACGGACAGATCTCAACTCTTGCAGGAACTGGATTTTATTATCATTACCTTGGGGACCATAAACACAAGTAAGCCACCAGCTGTGACCACCATTTGGGGAGAATTGAACAGAAGCACAATAATTATCAGTTCTGACAGATCCAGCCGGCCCAAGCCAATGCCTCCAAACAATGAGCAAACCCCCACTGGCACCGACCGAAGACACTTCCACAAAATTATCAAAATCAGACCCCCAACATAGAAAGAATGGTTTGCTGTGAGACCCCAGCCAATTTTATCTCCTGGATACAAACAATGTCAACTTGGTTTTTGTCCACGACAGAACGAACTGAATCTTGACGAGCTCGAGCATTCAGCCCACGAACATTCCATGAAAGGATCTTGGATGGATTCATAAAAACCAAAAGAGGAACACGACCAAACTCAGAGCGAGGAAGTCAGGAAGCAACAGGCTCCTCCTCAAAAAAGGTAGCTTCCGCCACAAAGGGGGCCCACCCGAACAGAGCAGCAAGCGCTTGCACATTGGACACGGTCAAGGGTTGGGCAAAGAGCTTGGCGTAGCCGTCCAGAGCCTCCTGGTCGATGCCTTCCCGCTCACCGATGATGTACTTGCTAGACTGGGATCTCTGTATCTCTTGTATTTCATTGGTATCTGCAATTGGGCATCAGTTCTTACTTATGTATCATCTCCTTGCCCATCCAGGGAAGGGTTTATGGTAATCCGTGATTTTTTCTATTGCAACTTTTGTTAGGAGACTTGTTGCAACTTTCTCAACTGTGGCATCTACACACTAAAACCAATACTGCTAGTTGTAAGTTTCTCATGTAAGGAAGTAGGAGGTAGGATTGCTGATTGCTCTGAATCACGAACAGCTCACATGATGGCGAATTTACTGTCCATCCAAATTGTCTCTTCTACTTTCTGTAATATTGGCATATAGCGTTTGCAAGGACCTTCTACTTTCTGTAATATTGACAGTATTAGGCACTGCTCTGTTTGAATCCGTAATGCTTCACAACTATATTTTTTTTTTGCAAAGTGATAAAGAAATAAATATGTACATTTTGTATTATGAGTGGTCCCTATATATCTAACATGTTTTTCAAGACATTACAGTACATAGAATTGGATGTAACTTCCATCCGAATTTGTATTATGTATGCATATATGTGCATCGCAATTTGTATCTAAATTTGCATTATGTCTGCATATTTCTGCTCTTTGCCATATTTATGCTTGATCCTTCTGTGACGAAGTACTCCATAGAATGCCCTTTCATTTGGAAACTTATGCCATACGGCCAGTTTCCTGGTTGCTGTTGTCCAACCCGGTCAATCTGCTAACCAAATTTCTTGTTTACAGGTTCCTTTAGAAGACGAGAAAAGGTTTCGGATTGAAATGACGTTCAGCCGTGGCGCTGATCTCAGTCCTCTTGAGGTGATGCTCACATCTTCCTCACAATGCAGGACATGAACTCAGCTGTGCTTCGTTCCTACTACACGCATTTTGAGTTTACTAATCGTATGTGTGTTTGGTCCAGGACAAAACCAGCGAAACTTCTTCGTTGCTCCAGGAGCACACCCTGCCGATAATGGGGCCTGAGAGACTGCAAGAAGTTGGCTCTTGCCTGACACTAGACAAGTTTGAGAAAATGGTGCGACCATTCGCAATGCCCCCTGAGGACTTCCCCCCGGCTGCGCCTCCACAAGCCTTTTCAGGACACTTCTCCAAAGGCGCTGGGGTGCTCGAACGGTTGGCTAACCTCTGGCCTTTTCACAAGGGTGCGACGAATGGCAAATAGTTGAAAGCTACAAATTGCCAGAATCAGTTCATGTGAATATTCCTCTCAGTTGTTAACATTTGGTGGCAACACCATTTGCTCAATTTTGGCTCAATCTTTCAGAAACTGAATCATGCGAGTACTTTTGCCTGTCATCTTTAATCTCTAGGCAAAGCTTCAAAGTTGCAGCAGCAACCCTTTTTCGGCATATGAAAATTGCAGCCTTCTCAGATTTCGCAAAACTGGCTTTTGTGAACTATTTCCATTGATTTTGGTTTGGTTTCATGTTATTTCTGGCGTTAAGAAGAGGTAAATGGTGTATCCATTTTTACCGAGTTGAGCAGAAGCTGGTTGAGAATATGGGGTTTCAAATAAAATCACGATATTGCACATTTATCTACAATTGTAAAAGGGAAATTCAATTAAAATTCTAAATATTCGATGATTAAATGAAGTTTATACCCTATTGCTGAATAGAGACTGAAATATATGAACTATGAAATAAGCCCACAAGGATCTGATTCTTGACAGAATAGGCATCGCTACGTTTTAATATTCAGACGACACGAGGCTGTCATGTAATCATGTTACAGTGTCGATTACATGTGAGATTTTGATTAGCATTTAGTAGTCGAGATGCATGTGCGCATGCCTCGATCAACATGACGATTCATGTCTACGTGTTTGATGCATGTAGTGTGGTTTGAGATCCAGAGTGGGGCCTAAATTATGAAATGGATTTAGTTCCAAATGACGCCATAGCACTGTTGCAAGCTTTGTCCCAGTCAAAGAATTTATACTCATTGCACCTCGCAACTTCTTTTTTAAGCAATTGCAACTGGCAGTTGGCCAGCTCTCACATTTGAAAATTAACCCTAATTTTAAAACCAGACATTTCACATTCTTAACTATCAAAACAAGTGCAAAATCATTCTTAAGTTTTGTTGGTGGTTTTCACCACAGGGCTGCCACATCATTTATTTTTGTTGAGTAGAAAACCACTTTGCCACCTAGACATAGGCTACGTTCGGTTGGACTCATAATTTATGTTACAATAACTAACTTTTAAATAATGTAATTTTAAGGCAGATGAAAAATATATTAAGTTTAGTTGTACTGATTAACATCGTATACAATTATTTTTTCTAAGTACTATCTCACCAATAGTCAAAATTTAAAATTTTAAACCATAAAAAACATACCAAAAGAAACCACCGTGGTCACCAGCCAATCACCTCTCTTCCCTTCCCTTCTTTCTCTCTCTGTCTACATGTCTTCCTCCTATCGCCTCTCTACCGAGTCGAGCTATGGCTTGGGCTCCGGTTTGTTGCCGGCGACTGCCGCCGTCTGCGAGGAACATGCCATCAACGAGTTGTTTCCAAATGCCCAGATCTAACGCCGCCCACTCGCCGGAAGCTCCTGCAGGTACCGGCGCGCCAGATCTGACTGACGCTGCACCAAATTCTGGTACAATTGGTCGTGCACAACATCCAAAGATCTGTATGAAGAAGCTCATCTGGATTGCTGCTGCTAGCTCGCCCTCGTGGGGCATCTCTTGATCGAGTCCAGCCATCCTTCAACAGCACGCATGGATCAGTACTTTGATGTCACCTCCGACTGCTGCGTCGCAGCCTCTTCTTGTCGACGCATCGCCGAACCTTGGCGGCGGAATCGGTGGGGGTCATGTTGGGGAGGGGCAGGTGGGGAGGCAGCGGCAGGTGACCGGCGTGCGAGGTGCGCTAATGTTGGGGGATGGCGAGCTCGAGCATGCCCACGGAGCACAGAGAAGAGCCGGAGGACGGAAGACAAAAAAAATCCTATTTTTATTAGAACAAATCTACTTTGCCGTTTGAACTATCTTGTTTGTTTAATTTTTATCCTCTAACTAAAAAACTGAATATCCAATATCCCTTAAATATTAAAACCGTCTACTTTACCCTATAGACCGTGATTTCATCTACCATGACATCTACAGCCACTCAACAAATAAAATAAAAAATATTTGAGAACCCACATGTCATCCTTTCATATCCTTTCTTCTTCATCCCCTTCTCACTTATCTCTCTCTTCCTTCTCTTATCTCTCCCTCTCCCCCTTCTCTAAGTCCAGCATTGATGAGGGATGGCTAGATCTTGTTCGTGTTGCTGCCCATCTCACCTCACCAGCGCCACCACCCTTCGCATCCAATCCTCCCTATTCCTCTCTCTAGCCCTATCTCTCTTCCTTACCATCTCACCTCGTTGGATTTGCAAGGATGCATAGGCAGATCCGTGCAGTGGAGGTGATGAGGTTGAGCTGCAGCACGTTGGAGAGGCAGTGAGTGACAGGAGCCGATGCAGAGCACAGTGACCCGGCGAGCAAAGGGTGTGACCTAATGACTGATACGCCCTGATCTAGATCCACCGATAATCTCAACCTCTCCACCGATAATCTCGTCTTCGTCTCTGGCGGTGGGATTCAGGCACCATCGTCGCTGGTGACTGCAACTCTGCCTCGGCTGCTCCATATGCCATCATCAATTGCAACTAGCCTCCAGCCGCAGACCACACCTTGACCTCACCGACCATGAGTCCGTCCTCTCTCCCTCCTGAGCACCGTTGCCACCCCCAAATCCTCTCCACTCTCCTCCACGTCCTTCTGGGCTTGCTATGCTTCTATGGCGGTAACAGTGGTGTCGGAGCTCGCGGTGGCCAAGGATGACACTGACGATGGAGCTATGCTTGGGGTGCCTTTCTCTTTCCTTTATCAGCCGGTGAGGAAGAAAGAGGAGAACATGGATGACGCCGGCGGCTCGGCTCCGACCAGATCCGCATTGCCTCCTCCCTTGGCTGGGAGTTACGCCACCTCCTCCCCCAGCCTCGAGTCACTGGGCCTCACTACCTCCTCCACCGGGCCTAGGGGACAATCATCAAGAGCTACACCATGTCTGCGACAGTCACCAGGAGCAGCAAACAATCTTGGGAAGAAGGTCGGATGGGAGAGGCTACCACGTCCATTGATTCTCAGAGAAGAGAGGAAGAAGATGAGGAGGAAGGTGGTATGTGATAATGACATATGGGCCCCACTATTTTTAAATTTATTTGTTCATTCTGTTGACTGGACTTTTTATATGTCAAAATCCTAAACCGAAAATCAACTTAAGTGTCAAAACTGCTTCCATGTTGACAAAACCGATTTCAATTAGCTTTAGGGGGGTAATATATGTGGCATTGTGACATGAGGATTGTAAAACATCCGGTTTTGTATTTTGAGATTGAAACTTAGACTTTAAAAGAGTTCGGGAGTAAAGTAGACTTATTCCTTTTTTTATTTCTCATTAAGTCAGCTATTCCTGTACATGTGAACTTGATGTCAACTAAACAGGTACATGTAGCCACCTCATTCAAAACCAGTGGTCTAGGACGAGGGCGATTTGCACCAGTTTTGATAGTTTGAGATTGTCAAATGTTTGATTTTGTAGTTGATTGTTGATTTTCAGACTCAGACGAGAGTTGAGAAGAGTAAAATAAACTTATTCCTATTTTATTTGGTGTAACATAATAAGAGCGAAAAGATATTTGGTGAGAGAGATCGGAGAGACAGATGAGCTGCAAAACCACAGCTATTACCATCGATTAGGTCTAATCTTCACAATTTCATAATATGACTGTGCAATGCATGTTACCAATTGTTAAAGAAGAAAACAAGGGTAGGAGAAAAAAGGCAACCTGGCTACCTAGGAAGGCCAAATGTGACAAGGGCTTGTGAAAATTTAATAACTACTTCATCACCAGCTACAGGATCTCATTGTTGGATCAAAGTGCTACATTGGGCAGCGACAAGAACAAAGATACCGAGGATGAGGTTATCACGAATGAGAGGAAGACTTACTTCAGTAAGATCATCAATCCAATGCATTTTGTTCTTGGTTACTTTATTGATCCATCTAAGCGGAGTAATGTGTTCGTGTCTAGAGCACGATCGCAAACACCATGATGCATTCCTATCACCTCATGCCACCCTTGTGAGCTAATCTCAAAACCTAGTGCATCACGTCGTGTTCTACAACATCCTCCCCCACACTTGCTCGTAATAGAAGTTCTTCTCCTCCTGCGCCGTCGAGCTTCTCCATTGTGGTTCATCGTGACCAACGAGACTTCACCCGATTCCTTTGTACATGATCTTCTTATCTTCCTCTCCTATCTTTTGAAGCGCTTGGTTTTGCCTCTCTCCCACCATATATTCGTCGCCTCCATTACCCAACTACCACCGTTGTCCATCTCCATCGCCTGCCCAACACATCACGTCTCTATCCAAACCATTGCTACTATAAGGTTCCGCATGTCATGAACATTTATCCGAACATTGTCACCCTCTGTTGTTCTTCCAATCTCCTTGCAAAGGTGATAGGGCTGACATGTAGGCCCATGGGCCAACAGTATACCTTCCTATACCAGCTCCCGTAGCGAGAGAAAAAAAAAAAAGAGGCGAATGACGTTCAGTCTGCTACGCGGCTACTCCTAGCGTGCGTTGCGTTCATCTCGCCCGTTCGTTCTCCATTCAAACGGTCCACACGCTTCGCACGTGACGGTTGGTGCCCTTCAAGTAACCCCATAACTCTCCTTTGTCCAACTCCACAAAAATATCCTGCTGCGACAAGATCCACCAAGAACTCAAGACTCAGGCGGAGAGGGACCGACAGGGCGACGCCATGAACGTGGAGGAGGAGGTCGGGAGGCTCAAGGAGGAGATCCAGAGGCTAGGTCAGCAGCAGCCCGATGGCTCCTACAAGGTACCCTTACCTCTCCCCCAAAACAACCGCAGATCTGGCGTCTGCACGGCCGCGTTTTACATCTTTCCGGTGGCCTGAGTTAGGATTCGTGTTCTTTTCGCCATGCTTACTCCAATGTGCAGTGTGATGTGCTCTTGCCAATGATCTGATGTGATAATTGCCTTGACATTTTGGTCGGGGGGTGAAGGCTTAGGTTAGATAGACCACTGCCACATTTGTTGGATACTGAGGTGATCTTGTGGTGCTGCTGAGATCATGATGTGTATATATAGCAATGTGTTGCTCGTAGGTGAATGTTTATCTGCTGATGTGTGCAGTGCAGAGCCCTAATTTGTGCATCTCTGACCAGTATTGGTCATGGAACAAAGCTAATGGGATCTTTTACCAGTATTGCGGATCTTGATTGATAAGCTGAACCAATGATACGGAGCTTGATATGAGACTTTGGTAATATTAATCTATCCTCAGTCCAATGGAACTCACAATTATCCATTATACTAAGTGAATGCGGGGATTTTGAGAAACCTCTGCAAATGGAACAACAGTTTACTGTGTTCTACTTTCCCTTGCAGTTTACTGTGTTCTACTTTCCCTTGTTAATATGTTAGGAGATGAACTATTGACAAAGAAGATGTCCATTATGATTGTGGAAAGAAACGGAAAACCATTAAGGGACCAAGAACCATAGGCCCATGGCTGTGCCCATTTATTTCCGGAATTCTTCACATTTGCTTCAAAAATGAATTCTTCATATTGCAGTTCATATTTTTCTTCTACCCTTGTCGTGCCTTTTTATCTGAGTCTGATAGATTTGTGATGGTGGTTATTTTGCTTCATCTGTTGTCGCTGTTTGCTCATATAGTCATATTAACATGCAACAAAATGATGTATGTGCAAATGCATCTTGTCTTCTGTTGAGTTTTTCATTATCGTTCCTAGCCTACAGTTGCCAAGTGTTATGCTTGGTTGTAAACTTCAAACGCATATCTTGTTTCTTTAGTCATGTTAGGTTATAAAGTGCATATGGTGGCCAAAAGGGGCTTATCACTGCGATTTCTCTTTCCTTTTCGATTTTAATTTTTTTGAGTGATATTTAAGGTTAGGCTGGTGGTTCTTTTGATGTTAGGTACAACCAATAGAAACTTTGCAAATGTTAATTTAGGCTTCTTTTCTGTAGGAAGTTGTTCCCCTGACTCTGCACAAATGTATCAACTACCTCCTGACTAGTTGTTGTCCAAGGTCCCTTTTCTATTGAATTCACTGCCCTTCTTGTCCCTAGCAATTCTCTAATCTCTACCTATATACTTGAGATGCACTACTTTTGGTTCTTCACTATCATTTTTGCCTCTTTACTATTTTTTAATTTCTCTTTGTCCAACATACATTTTCTATCTATTCCCTTCAAAAACATTTTCTATATATGGTCGTATGGAGGGGAGCTATTCCTTGATCCAAACTCCTGTCATGCAGTTTCTCTAATAAATTTGAAGTATCGAAATCCACATTAGTGTTATAGGTGTATATCATTCACATTTAGGATCAATTGTCGAAGGTAATAATATATCAGGGATGAAAATGCACAAACAAAGGCTCAATCTAAGTAATTAAGAGGTATTATAACCTAAAATGCTACAGTGAAACAGAAATGGACATAGAGATATGCTGGTATTACTTCATTGTTGTAGGGCACCTTGTAGTCCCTTGCACCTTCCCTGTATCCTGAACTTCTGTAGGTCTTGACCTTATGCTTAGGTTGACATGGGATATTCTTAAATCACAAGCACAACACTAAAACAGGCTGATGATGATGCTAAGACTTGACTAGTGCCGGTCTTGCTTTGCTAAAGGAATTTTGATTTTGTGAGTTCTACTTCTACAGTGTACTTCTAAGCAACATTGTGAATGGTTATAGGCTTCTCCATACGATGTTACAGAAATCATGGAAACATGTCCATGGGAAAGTTCAAAGTTCTTGGCATAGCTGTCCTACACCTTGTGAACTAATTCAAAAGATATCAATCTGTGGTACTGAAAGCTTGTTGTTTGCAGGTAACGTTTGGTGTCCTCTTCAATGATGACCGGTGCGCAAACATATTTGAAGCATTAGTTGGCACCTTGCGGGCTGCCAAGAAGAGGAAAATTGTCTCCTACGATGGTGAGCTGCTTCTGCAGGGTGTTCATGACAATGTGGAGATAATCCTCTTGCCACCCCCTGCTGTCGCTGCTGCTTGAAGTGTACAGCACCAACAAGTCTCTGATGTTATTTCGTTCATATGCATGTAATTTGTTTGTGTGTAGATTCTCATGAACTATTTGGTATTCCCAGAAGACGACTACTGTGTGACGTATAAATTTATGAGACTTATGCAGTTGCTTTGCTTGCATATGGTTGTGTTGGAAATGCAATGTTGATATAATATGTCAAGAAAGAAGCAGTGACAAGCTCCAACTTGAAAGTAATGGCCATGAGTTGCTGGCAGTGCACCACTCAAGGTGACCTTCCCAGATTATTTTCTTCTCAGTTTCCTTCCTTTCCTCACTTTCCTTACATCTACAGGGAATCCCCACGTACAATAACTGCTCATCAGCACCTACTATCACCTGATCAATACAACACCTACTTGTCTGACATAGTGCATCTATATAGTACCTCTTCTCTCTTCTAGCGATCCAGAGTCTAGTGTTTCATGCCATTTTCCTTTCTCAATTTCTGTGTGCATGAGGATGGGAAGCATCGGGAAAAAGAGAGCCACCTGAATCTGATTTAATTGTAAGCATTAGTTTATGTTGAAGAAACGAAACTAGAGAACTACTTCTAACATTTAACATCCTCTTTTTATCGGTTCCTTCCGCGCACTCACTCTTTTCAGGGATAGGCGGTACACGACACTCTAGAACGCACATGGAAGAGAGGTTGATCCAAGCAAGAAGACGACGACAGAACGGTACATCTTGTTTTCGTTGCTCGAACTCATTCTGCGTGTTCCACGCAAAATTATGCAGCTGAGGGACGACGACCAAATCTGCAGAAGGTCTGAACCTCTAGGGCCATTTGCCTTTTGTGATGATAACACGTTGACAAGGCTCCTCAACTCGGCAAAGGAGCCAAAGATCCAAGTCTAGATGTTCAATGTGGGGATGCAAACATACGCCCTGGCACGGCGAAACCATTGGAAACTCTTCGGCTGCACAGGTTAGCTGGCCCCCCCGCTGTGATGAGCAATGCAATGGTTTGCTTACAAACTTATCTATCAAATAACAGAGTCAATGTGTAGTCTCTGTCACTGAAATGGATGAGGGTGACAACGTGTTGCATATTGCAGTAAGCTAGTAGCGGAGTTTGAGGACTTCCCAAGAGTTTGGTTGTTGCTCTGTCAACATCTCCACACCTTCATATCATATCGACCGATCTGAAGAAAAACCTCTAAACCATATGCATTGCAAGAAAGTCTAGAGCCTTGCACAAAAGAAGCCTTATCCAACCACTTCAATTATTTATTTTTTACCTTTTTCTATCTGCACCAAAAACTTGAATATGCATGGATATATATAATTAGTGAACTTAGTTGGTAATCTGGTGTGTATGGACCATGTCTCCCACAATATGGACGGGTATTGTTTACAGCTGAAAATCTTTCATTTTGTTGTTTCCAGCTGAAGGTTGAGACATGCAAGTCCCAGAGCACAAACACAAGCAAGCACAGTAGCACACTGCATACAGCTGGAGACGATTGAGGCAAGTAATGGCCATGAATCGCTGACAGTGTGACAATCAGGTGACCTTTTCAGATCAGGTTTTTCTTTCTTAGTTTTCTTCCCTTTCGTAACATCTGCAATGACTTTTGTCTGGAAGCAATATCACAGCAACTGATACCGTGCTGATCAATGCAACACCTACCTCTTCTCCCTTCTCGTTTCTTTCGGTCTTCATTATTTAAACGTCCAAGTGTGAAACATAGGAAAGAACAGTGGGCACAAAGCAAGAATGAGGAAAATAAGAGAGTGAGAGTACGCGTGTTTTTGGTAAAGCTATATCCAGCACAAATGTAAGGAACACATAGTATTGCCCACCTTCGCCTGCACGAGGATGGGAGGTATCGGGAAAATGATTTGCATGGAGTGGAGGGGAGCATTTGAATGTGACTCACAAAGATTATTGTTTGTTTAGTTTTTCTATTTTTGTAACGAGTTTACCTTTCTATTCACTGTTGTAATGGTTGCAATGAGATGGTGACATCTACCTCTGCTCCCTTTTTTCTTGACATCGTCGTTGTATAATTAAAAAGCTTCGGAATGTGTCTTCAGAATTTGCTGTAATGTTGCTTTGCTTGCATATGGTTGTGTTGGAAATGCAATGTTGCCATAATATGTCATGAAAGAAGCAATGATAATTGATAAGCTCCGCTTGGAAGTAATGGCCATGAGTTATTAACAATGACAGCGTACCATTCAAGGTGACCTTTCTAGATTCTTTTCTTCTAAGCTTCCTTCCTTTCCTCAGAACATTTACAAGGGATCCCCTCCACAATAACTATTCTCTTGAGCCCCTATTGTCACCATGATCAATACAACACCTACTTGTCTGACATAGTCACATAGTGACAACTATAGTATATATTCTCGCTTCTTTCTTAGAATCGTGTTTATAAACAGCCAAGTGTGAAATAGTTCTGTGGGTGATTTTGTGGAAAGCTATATGAATATTTTTGCCACTGCATAGTCCCCGTCCAAAACAACTTTCGGATGAAATGGGCATTGTAGCGGATGTTAGCTTTTAGCTGAAGCATTTAATAAAAAAAATAAAGAAAAAGAGGGAAAAAAATAAAAAACCATTATATCTCTATGGACAATGTAAAGGGAAAAAAAGAAAAAAGGCGTTAAGAAGCTGTTGGATATAATCTTATTGTTGAGTGTGGTCGTGTATCGTGTACTCGTGTATTCGAGTATTGAGTGGTCGTGTGTCGAGTACTCGGTTTGTTCGACTACTGCATTGTCATAGCCAAATATACTCGGTGTGTTTGAGTACTGCATGATCGTAGCTACAGCGGTCGTAGCCAAATGTACTCATTGTATTCGAGTACTGCGTGGTCGTAGTCGAGTACTCGGTGTGTTCGAGTACTGCGTGTCGTAGTCGAGTACTTGGTGTGTTCGCGTACTGCGTGGTCGTAGTCGAGTACTGCATAGTTAGTTGAAGACCCAGTGTCAGAGAGCAGTCAGAGACTTCGGACCAGTCGAAGACGTAGTTGTTAGACCATGTGGCTAGGTCTAGAATTTTTATGATGATGAATAATTGACAACATTGCTTAGTATTGTTATTTGAGGCGTGTGCGTGTGTGCGAGGATTAATATTGGTCAAGTTGGTGAGAACTTGTGCCGGAAGAATTTTCTTTGGTCTTTGCATGTGCAGATTGGGCGTGGAGACGGTCATGGTCGGTGACGAGGAAGACCGGGACTAAGAGGGGGAAATCTGAGGTCCAGGTGGTCGAGAATGTCACGAGATGATCGGGCTCACGTTGGAGCATATGGAGATCAAAGGTGGATGATGCGTGGAGAAGATACGGGAGGTGTGGTCCTGTAGACTTCGACACGCGATGAGTTAAGAAATCGGAAGCGTGAAATCTGTGTTAGGAAGGGTTTTGGATCCGTTAAAAATTAGTGGGCCAAAAGCCTAGTTGAAAAAAGGCCCATGGCTAGTTAAATGAGTTGTATTAGGGTTTTAACATGTGAGAGAATTGGATGTATAAAAGGACATGCGTGTGCGGCGGCTGCATGTTGCGTGAGTAGGGAAAACAAAAATTCATATGCATGCATGTTCTGGATGGTTGGCTTATGGATGCTTGTCTTTTATGCATGCGTGTATACGTGATGGATAATTGATGGAAGTTCTCGTGTGCATGCATGGATGAGAGATTCCTTGATTTTTCACGTGAAGGCAGCGCGTCTCATCTTGCTTTGGGTTGTCTTCGTTGATCTCGTTCTGCGTCTCTTCTCGTCGGTCGACGTGCGCGCAGCGACTGAGATTCACGCAGCAAATTTCCATTCGGTCTCGCGTGTGCTTTCCTCGCTGCTGGCGAGATTTGAAGCGTGCGGCCGGGACGTAGAGTTGCTCCTGCTGAGACACGTACGAGACGTGAGGAAAGTATTGTGGCCGTATGCATGCATTGAGCCAGCCGTGATTAGTAAGGTGAAATTTGGTAAGGCTAATTAGATTTATGTTTTTATTTAGCATTAAGTTTTCAAGTTTGTGATCTGAAAAGTTTAGTTAATTAATTCCGTACGGCTTTTGCTTAGTTGCATAATTAGGGCTTAATTTATTCTCGTCACTTTCTGCATCAGCGATCTTGTTTATTTTATATCTCAAGTTCTAGATCTCCGATTGACGTATTTCCAGTTGGGTTAGTTCAATAATTTTGTCTAGTTTATTCTGTCAAAATTTGAGGTAAATCGGAGTTACAGTTTTTAATTGGGATCAGTTTTAGTGAGAGTACATTATTCTGTCCAGATTTATTAAACGAGGCTTAAATAGGTTTTGTGTTTAGGGGAGAGTCTTAAAATTTATTTTTAGCTTCCGCAATCATTCACCCCCCTCTGATTGCCTATCTTAGTGTGAATCGATCCTACAAGTGGTATCAGAGCAGGTTTATTTTTCTAATTGATTTTAACCGGTGATTAGAAAACATGTCGACGGATAGGTATTCCACAAAACCTTGTGTTTTCGATGGTGTTGATTTTCAGTATTGGAAAGCGAAGATGGAGGCATATATTCAAGCTCAAGGCTTTGCAATATGGGAGAAGGTCTACAAGCCTTATCAAGTGCCCGAGAACGATGAGGTGTCAGCAGCAAATATAGCACAAGTGGAGGCAAATAGCAAGGCAAGGAACCTGATAATTCAAGGACTAGGAAGGAGCGATTTTGATCGTGTTGTACATCTTAAATCTGCATATGAGGTATGGAAAGCACTATGTGATTATCATGAGGGATCATCTACTATTAAAGAGGTACGTCAAGATATGTACAAAAAAGATTATATGCGTTTTGAGATGAAACCTGGTGAATCAATAGATGATCTATTTGCTCGCTTTAATAAAATTCTTAGTAATCTACGTCTTTGTTAATGTTACTTATACTGATGCTGAAAATGCACGTCAATTACTTGGAGCATTAGATATGTCTATATGGGAGATGAAGGTTACATCCACTAGAGAATCTACTGTCATGAGTACACTTACACTAGATGTACTTTATTCTAAATTGAAAACTCATGAATTAGATGTTTTTGCTAGAAAAAATAATGGTAATAAATCAATTGCTTTAGCTTCACAATCTAACAAGTCTAATGGTGATAATTCTTCTACTAGCTATGCTTTGTCTTCTTTGTCTTCACTAACCGATAAACAGCTAGAGCAACTCCCAGAAGATGATTTGGCACTCATCTCTACACGCTTCACAAGAGCATTGCAGAATGTGAGATCAAGAAAGAGAGGAAATTTTGGTCCTCAAAGGTGTTATGAGTGTGGTGATCTCAATCATATTCGTCCCAAATGTCCAAAGTTTCTAGCAAGATTTGCAAGGGAAGAAAATGAGAAGGAAGAAGAGATGGAGAAAGAAAAAAAGAAGAATAAAAAGAAGGGCTATATAAATCGCAAGGTGGTGCATCGTGTTCTTTCGGCTCTTGAGCAAATTAATTTGAGTGATGTGGACACGGACAGCGAGGATGATACTCCCAAAGGCAAGAAAGATTTAATTGGGTTGTGTCTAATGGCAAGTAGCAAAAGCTCCACCGACAATGATGATCTTGACAGCGACAACTACAATGAGGTAGAACCTTCTTATGATGATTTAGCTAAAGCTGTTGCTAAACTTGGTACTTTGCTAGAAAAGAAAGATAAAAGGATTAGGAAATATGATACTTTGATTGAATCTCTAAATTCTGAAATTGCAAGACTTAGAGTTTTAATTCCTGATGATGAATCTTGTGAGTCTTGTCAAATTTTACATTCTGAGTTAGAGAATGCTAGGTCACTTAATGCTTTAAACATAGATCAACTTAGAGATGTAACTGCTAAATTTGATAAATTAAGATTAGCACATGACTCTTGTGATGAAAAATTGAAATATGCTAACGATGAAATTGAAAAACTCAAGTTTAGTTCTACTTCATGTTTAGAGTCAAGTATTTTAAATAATCAATCTAAAGCTTGCTCTAAATGTGATTTGCTAGAAGCTAGACTTAGTTCATCTCAGGAAATAATTCAACAGATGCTTTATCATGAGATATCTTCTTGCTCTAACTGTCCTAAGCTAAACACTGAAATCAAGCTTTGACTAGACAACTTAATGATTTTCTTTGAAAAGGAAAGATTGGCTCAGTCTAGTGCTTCTAAAAATCTTGTGAATGAATCTGTTAAATGCACAACCTGTCCCACTCTAGCTAAAGAGAATGAGTACCTTAAAGACACTTTAGAAAGATTTTCTTTTGGCAAGAAAAATTTGAATATGATTCTAGACAAGTCAAAAACAAGTGTGAAAAATCGTGGTCTAGGATTTAATTTTGTTGAGCATGCCAAGAATAATCCTCCTAAGGTTATTAAGCCTCTTGAACTGGAAAAATTGAAGTGAAACTTGAACCAAAACAAACTCGTATTTAAATCACTGGTATTATGTCATCTACTAATCAAGTGAATGCAAATGTTGCTTATACTACTCAAGTTAAACATAAATTTAAGTACATTTGCAATCATTGTGGTAAAGATGGACATCTTGTGCAATTTTGTTTTAGACTAGCCAGACAACAAATGAAAGAAAAGGCTAAGGCTTGGTCTAGTTTGAGGAATGCACGTTCTTTTGTGACTAGAAACATGAGTAATGCTAAATCTGAAATTTTACATAAGAATTCTCGTGTTGTGCCTACTCGTCGTGTGTCTCAAGATCTGGATTCCTAAATGTTTTATTTCTAACTTGATCTTTGAGGCCTCGACATTTTCTATTTCTATGTAGGCCTCTCGCGAGGAAGGAGAACATATGGTTAGTGGACTCGGATGCTCACGTCACATGTCCGGTGATAAAGTTGGTTCTCCTCCCTTTCGCATACATCTCGAGTGAAAGTGTTACTTTTGGAGATGCTACTTCTACATCTGTTTTGGCAAAAGGTACAGTGAAGGTAAATGAAAAGTTTATGTTTAAAGATGTGGCTCTTGTTGAGAACTTGAAATTCAACTTGCTTTCTGTCTCACAAATGATTGATGAAGATCTTGAAGTATGTTTTAAGAAAGGTGAATGTAAAGTGTTAGATGCTTCAGGTGATCTAGTCTTTAAAATTTCAAGATTTGGAAGAGTTTTTAAAGCTGATTTTGATGCTTCACATGATGCTAAGTTTAGGTGTCTAGTTGCCAATGTTTCTAAAGATTTATTCTTTTGGCATCGTAGACTTGGACATGTTGGTTTTGGTCATCTCACGCGTGTTAGTGGTATGGATCTTATACGTGGTTTGCCTAAACTTAAGAATGAAAGCGATATAGTATGTTCTTCTTGTAGACATGGTAAGATGTGTGCAGGTTCACATCCTCCGCTTACTATGGTCATGACAAATGCACCGGGACAGCTCCTACACCTTGACACAGTTGGACCATCGAGAGTTCAGTCGGTTGGTGGTAAGTGGTATGTACTAGTAATCGTTGATGATTTCTCTAGATATTCTTGGGTTTACTTTATGGCATCTAAAGATGAGGCTTTTAGTCATTTTAGAAGTCTTGTTCTTAGATTATCTATTGATCTCCCGGGATCTCTTAGAGCAATTAGAAGTGATAATGGAACTGAATTTAGAAATTCTTCTTTTGATCATTTTTGTGTTGAAAGAGGAATTGAGTTAATGTTTGCTTCACTTTTAGGCTTTGACTTTTCATTGTGATATTTCATTGTGTTATTTTATAATTAGTCTGGTCATTGTTGCGATGCCTGTCATGGATATAAAATTGCTTAATCATATTGACAGACTTGTTTTGACTTTGCTATATGATATATGGCTTTATATGATCTAGATAGCTCTACTAAAAAATATGACTTAGTTGTGATATTAAACCAATGCAACATGACTTGGATAATCTACAAAGCTTCTAGATTTTTATTCTCATTGCTTCTTTTTTAGAATATTTCTTCTTTGAAATTTCTTGATGATTACATTGCCAAAGGGGGAGAGATTTGGTGTGCTTTGTGAGATTTTGGAGAAATTTGCTAAAACTACATCTCTTGTGTTGAGGGGGAGAGAATTGAGACTTGTGGCTTAAAATGATTTTCGGCTTCAGTTCTTCACTTATATCTATTTGAAGCTAATCATTATGCAATTTTAAGGTGTTGTCATTGTATTCATCAAGGGGGAGATTGTTAGACCATGTGGCTAGGTCTAGAATTTTTATGATGATGAATAATTGACAACATTGCTTAGTATTGTTATTTGAGGCGTGTGCGTGTGTGCGAGGATTAATATTGGTCAAGTTGGTGAGAACTTGTGCCGGAAGAATTTTCTTTGGTCTTTGCATGTGCAGATTGGGCGTGGAGACGGTCATGGTCGGTGACGAGGAAGACCGGGACTAAGAGGGGGAAATCTGAGGTCCAGGTGGTCGAGAATGTCACGAGATGATCGGGCTCACGTTGGAGCATATGGAGATCAAAGGTGGATGATGCGTGGAGAAGATACGGGAGGTGTGGTCCTGTAGACTTCGACACGCGATGAGTTAAGAAATCGGAAGCATGAAATCTGTGTTAGGAAGGGTTTTGGATCCGTTAAAAATTAGTGGGCCAAAAAGCCTAGTTGAAAAAAAAGGCCCATGGCTAGTTAAATGAGTTGTATTAGGGTTTTAACATGTGAGAGAATTGGATGTATAAAAGGACATGCGTGTGCGGCGGCTGCATGTTGCGTGAGTAGGGAAAACAAAAATTCATATGCATGCATGTTCTGGATGGTTGGCTTATGGATGCTTGTCTTTTATGCTGCGTGTATACGTGATGGATAATTGATGGAAGTTCTCGTGTGCATGCATGGATGAGAGATTCCTTGATTTTTCACGTGAAGGCAGCGCGTCTCATCTTGCTTTGGGTTGTCTTCGTTGATCTCGTTCTGCGTCTCTTCTCGTCGGTCGACGTGCGCGCAGCGACTGAGATTCACGCAGCAAATTTCCACTCGGTCTCGCGTGTGCTTTCCTCGCTGCTGGCGAGATTTGAAGCGTGCGGCCGGGACGTAGAGTTGCTCCTGCTGAGACACGTACGAGACGTGAGGAAAGTATTGTGGCCGTATGCATGCATTGAGCCAGCCGTGATTAGTAAGGTGAAATTTGGTAAGGCTAATTAGATTTATGTTTTTATTTAGCATTAAGTTTTCAAGTTTGTGATCTGAAAAGTTTAGTTAATTAATTCCGTACGGCTTTTGCTTAGTTGCATAATTAGGGCTTAATTTATTCTCGTCACTTTCTGCATCAGCGATCTTGTTTATTTTATATCTCAAGTTCTAGATCTCCGATTGACGTATTTCCAGTTGGGTTAGTTCAATAATTTTGTCTAGTTTATTCTGTCAAAATTTGAGGTAAATCGGAGTTACAGTTTTTAATTGGGATCAGTTTTAGTGAGAGTACATTATTCTGTCCAGATTTATTAAACGAGGCTTAAATAGGTTTTGTGTTTAGGGGAGAGTCTTAAAATTTATTTTTAGCTTCCGCAATCATTCACCCCCCTCTGATTGCCTATCTTAGTGTGAATCGATCCTACAGTAGTCGATAAGCCATGATCGATGCCATGGTTGAAGGCGTGGTTGAAACCATGGTCAAGCCATGGTCGATGCCATGGTTGAAGGCGTGGTCAACAAGCTATGGTCGATGTCATGGTCGAAGACGTGGTCAATAAGCTGTGGTCGATGCCATGGTTGAAGGCGTGGTTGAAGCCGTGGTAAATGCCCTGGTCGAAGTCGTGGTCGACAAGCTGTGATATGGATCAGTTGACCTACATATTAAAATCGCCAGGTGCTATCTTTTTTCTTGACTAGGAGAATCGATGATGCAAATGGGTTGACTCTTCTGTATTAGTCATGCTTCCAACATCCATGACCTGTCACTTGATCTCTGCTTTTTTTACTAAGGAGAGTAACGATAGGGCCTCACGTTCACTGGCTGTGCAGTAGGAATCAAGGGAATGGAGTGATCCTCAGGTTGAGAGGGTGGCAATGCTGTTGGCTCTTGAAACACGTGTGCATACTCATGGACTACCTTTTGAATCGACTCTGGTAGCATGACTGTCGTGTCTTCACTAACACAATGAAGCTCCTGGGCTGTTAACTTATTGTTTTGCTACTCAGTAGTGATTGGTGTTACTTGGACACAATGGGTAACCGCGTGGTGTTTGAGCAACCCCTTTAATTTCTTGCTTCCAATGGATCCACATAGGGCTATGATCCTCCAACTAGTCGGCACCCAGAATAATATCATAGCAGCCTAGGGGTATGACCATGTCTTGACAAAATGTGTGGTTTTGCACAAACCATTCCAATTGTGGTATTGCTTGGGAACAAGTTAGTGAGCCTCCGTTAGCCACCACAAAGCGTGTTTCTTTGATAGGTTGTGTCACCAGTTGGAGTTGCTGCACTAATTGTTCATGGACAAAGGAGCTCACATTGCTCGAATCAACCAAAATCAGCACTTCTTGCTTGCCAATGTGTCCTTGTAGTCTGACAGCGCGCCTCTTGCATGGGGTCTTGAGGGGAGGGTTGTTGACGAGCATAAGCACCCCAGTCGGCATGTTCTCATTATCACTACCCTCGGAGTCAGATTAACATTGCATGGCTTCAAGGAACTCCTCTACCACATGCAGGGAAACCTTCTATAGGCATTTATGATTTTTACTCCATTTTTCCCCCACATGTGAAGCTCAACCCATTAACCCTTCCGTATGATTTCAAGGCTGACAATTTCTCCTTCATTCGGCTGTCTTCTGGTTTCTTTTGTTCGTCTCTTGTTTGATGCTTATACTCTTCTCATTTCAGCGAGGTCCTTTGCTTCTCACTAGATGAGCTGAACTTGGACTGGTTCCTACCCAGATCTTTGTGTTCAGTTCCCCTGAAGATCCTCTTCGGTCCTACTTCCAGTTCCTCCTTCTACAATAAAGCCAAGGCACTAGCAGTATCGACTTCGGGAGGATGGTGTAACCAAATTGAAAACGAATGTTATCCCTCAGCCCTTCTAAATACTCATGCACAAAAAAAGTTTCATCTAAGGTGGGGTTGTACAACCAAAGATGATGCCGTAATTGCTCAAACTGGTCAGTATACTCCTGCACTGATGATGTTTGCGTAAGGGATGTCAATTGACATCGATAATGCTGGTACTTATCTTTGGTAAATTTATGGGTAACCATCTGATACATCTCCCCCCAACTCTCTATCCTGCCCTGCTCCTCCATCTTCTGCAGCCATAAGGCCGCTGTGCTTATATAGTTTAGTGTGGCAAACCTAGTCTTCAAGGTTTCTTGCACCCCAAACACCTCAAAATATGTCTCACACCCTCGTCTCCACGACGTTGGGTTTTCTCCATCAAATTTGGGAGACCCCATTTTGGGGGGGTAGGGTTTGGATTGGAACGATTTGGGGGAGTGTGGTGGAACAAATTGAACCCTCTATTCTCTATGTGCCTTTCATCAAACACAGAATATGCATGGGAGCTGGTTGGAAACGTACCCATGACTGGGGTGAGCTGAGGGACTCAAAAGAGTCCATCGGCGTTGCCCCGGGTGAGAATGTTCTCATGGTGGCCATGAGGTCCGATGTTGCGATCGCCCTGAGATCCGAGGTTGTGATCGCTCGACGGGAGCACCTCGTGAAGCATCGACGATGATGCCAATGCTGATGCCTGAGGACTCGGCGCTCCTCATAGACCTTGGGGGTCAGGTGTCACCGCGTTGGTCTCCAACGTCGTCAGACGCGTCTTGATCTCTCCGAGCATCATCTCGAAGGCAGCGAATCAATCGCAGAGTTGCTTCATCAACTCTGACCGCGTTGCTCTTCTCCTCCATCACCGCTATAGTCTGAGTTACCTTCTCCTCAAACTGATTGAGTCTCTTCTTGGGAGCCAGAGTGGGCAGCAGGGAGCTTTGATAGCCAAATCGATTCAATCAGAAAGGGATTGGGGATGGAAGAATGGGGAAAATAGGAGAGGCTGAGGAAGACGAAGCCAGAATTTGGGGATTGAGTTGTTTATTCTATTGCATATGTTTTTCTGTTACATACTTCCTTGGTTTATATCTAACCAGGTTCTCCTTTTGGGTTACAATTTAGTTAGGGCCTAAACACTATTCACTGTCCGATATGCTGTGCGTAATGCTGCTTCACTCATCTGACGCCCCATCTGGCCCAAGATGCCTTATCTCTTGCCTGTTTGGTTACTTCTCCCGCCCTTGACAGTGAGTATGAACACCTAGCTTTCTAAAATGATTTTTTACTTCTTTCGCTCCCATCTAGCTCTGAAGATGACTTATTGGAGGCTAACTTTGAAAGCGAAGGAGATGAGACGGAGCCTATAGTTCGGCGTACTTTGGGCGAAGAAGTAAAAAAAGCCAAATGACACTGACAATACCTCAGGGACTGGTTAGTTTTTGGAGATGACTGTTTTGATTTTGAATTTTGATATTGTCTGGTAGGACTCTAAATTAAAATACTTGATCCATGCATGTTTGTATAAGAAAGAGAGAGTAAGAAACTTACAGACAATATGTTTACATCATCAGCAAATCCGTCAATCATCGCATAAACCTTGTACTTACGAGTTTTTACAGTTTAGAGTATTTTCTGAGAGCGTCCCCTGCATTTTTCAGCTCGTCCGACACCGGTAGATTACACAGGAGCGTGACCCTGGATTCGGCGATTTGAGGTCCCTGACCTTGTGTGGATGGATCCATCTTCCAGAGCTTTACCTCCCAAACCTTAAATCCATTTCAGCACAACTGTTTACATTAATTCTTAGCTCAATAATGCTTAGCACCTATACAAGATAGTTTTATTATTTTAACAATTACTTCAATTTTAATGAGCACAGTCAAGCTGCAGTGTCTTTATCTTGAGATAGCAGAACACAAGTGGCATTATTTTTCTCTTAAGCGCAGAACAAGTTCAAATTTTTTAGGTGAATTTCCAGTATTAGGCAGTTCTTTCGGCTACAGCTAATAACTTATGGTTGTGGTTGATGACTTTTGGTCCTAGTACGAGCGCTTGACTGCTTGTGCAAACAATCCAAAAGCCGATAAGCCTATCCGATAAGACTGTTCTACCGTTTTAAAAAGACTGTCTCGATAAACCACTTCGAAAAGATGGCAAAAAATAATTTTATTTATTTGTTCGGGAAAGACATAACCTATAAACGCAAAAGAAGGGGTTGGTCAACCTTATCCCAGTGTGTTACTATGCTCTAGCTGGCGGGTATCTCAATTTTATCCTGAGCTATCAAACTTGATCACAATAAACGGAAGCCTACTTTTCCCTTGTTTCAGAGCAACAGTGAAATGTACAATTAATTAGCATACTTCGCATCGATCATTGGGTAGAACCGCGGGAATTAAGAACGATGGCCGGAATGGAATCCACGCGGCCCGTGCGGTGCAGTGCGCACCACGGGAAATCTCAAACTAGACACACAAAAAAAAAAACCTATGAGCCCGTACCATGATTTGTTTTAGCTCGGCGTGATGGATTAAAGTAGAGATTGATAATTTACTAGTTGGAGTTTATTAATTAACCAATCGCGGGTAGGTGTGCGGATACACAACAGGAAGGGAGCAACGGACCTGGGTGGAGCGGCCGACGTGGACGGGGGCGGCGCGAGCTAGGACGGTGTCGCCGACAGCGGCGCTGCGGAAGTGGTTGATGCTGAGCTGCATGCCGGCGACGCGGCGGTAGCCCGACGCCATGTGCGCCCCCATGCTCGCCAGCCCCTCCGCTATCAGCGCCGACACGCCGCCGTGCAGCACCTTGAACGGCTGCCATGCCCAACGACGCAACAAGGCTTCAGTACAGAGCTCACAAGTAGTACAAGCGCACGCGTTTCGCGATGGTTTCACGGACCTGGCAGCACGTGGGCGTGACGACGAGGCGGCCGGTGAGCCGCGCCGGCGAGACCTCGTCGATCTCGAAACCGAGGGCGTGGAGCGGCGGGTCCAACTCCGCCGTCTTGTTGGTCGACGCCTCGGCGTCCATGGCTCCGCGAGCGGCCGGGGGTTCGTTGGGGCACTTGGTCTGGGGCAGGTGCGAGTGGAACGGGCGGCGGAAGGTTATTGGACAACCGCGACAAAGCCGGGGGTTTGTGGAACGGGCGACCGCGACTGCCACGATTAGCCGGTGATTATATTCTTTCCAGTGATTTATATATTTTTAAAATATAGAAGTACTTCTTAGACCATAATAGGAGAGACGTAGGGCCCTTGTACAACGGGGCTCCTTTTTTCGTCGGTTCGTGCTTTGCACGTGCGATGGCGGGGGAGGAAGACAGGTTGGCATCACAAGTATTGCAGTTGAAAAAAAAACGTACACATTAAACATGTTTACATACACATCATCATTTGTTGTTACTGTATTACTGTGGACATTCGCTGACATATCCAAGGCACGGGTTCCATTGTTCCACGTCTTTCTGTAGCACCGCTTGTTCCACGTCCACTTAATTTGTATTTCTGTTTGGAACGTGGGCTCTCGTAAATTTCACGAGAATTTCGTGGAAACAGTGTAAATTTGATATGATTTTTATAAAACTCCTACACTCCAACAAATAGGCCCTTTTTTAAATCCTCGAAATAGACCCTTAGATTGATTGTATATTCTTCAAATTCCTACCAATCCTATTTTGGCCTGCTAACAGTCCGCGTCATCGTCCCTGCCGAAGCCACTTTCCTCCTCCCCTCTATCTGTTTTCTTCACGAGGAAGCATAATTTCGTGGAATACATTTTCTCTCTTGTCGCTCTCCTCTCTCTCGCTGACCGATGGGACCGGGACCCACTTGTTGGAGCCCTTCTTTCACCTCGCACCACCCCTTCGCTAACATGGCCTCCCACGCACCCGCACGGAGAGGCACTCGTTATATCTATACAAAAAGACTCGTCAAACTCTTTTTAAGTGATCTCTCTATCTTGGTGCATAGTTTGAAAATTAATCCACCAAGTGGCTGCCTGTCCTTAAAGTTGGTGTGAGGCATACAAAACTTTCTCTCTATCATCACATTGTACCATTTTCAATTTTCTTTCTACATCTTTGAGCCAATCTTCTGCTACCAATGGGTCAGGTGATAAAATGTAGGTCTTGTTTTCTAAAAATCTGCCCACTTTGAAGTAACCCATGTTCCCTCTCTATTGATGGCAGCTCCTGTTGAATTGCATGATGATGTTGTTCTTATTGCAGTCTGTTCTAGTAATCTGGAATGTTGCTCCATTAACCTTGCCTAATTCATATCAACTTGATGTCTATTTTGTTCCATCATCGCTAGAATACTGGCAAATGCAACTTGATTCTCTATTAGGTTACCATGTTCTGCTTGTTAGTTTCCTTGTCCTGGTCCAGTTTCTGTCATCTTGATTATGGGGATTAAGATATTAAAGTTAGCTTCGCAGTGTTTTTTATGAACATCAGGCAGATAAGTAAGAATCCGAATTTAGGGTAAGTATAGAACAAATAAGACAAGGATTAGGGTAAATAAGAAGGAGAAAAACTTTGAAGGTGGCGAGGTACAGATACTATTAACAAATAAATTAGGAGATAATTAAACATAAACTTTATTTATTTAACAAGTTGAGTATAAACCAACTTAGGGTTCATAGTACAACTTGTATTACACACATAAATCTCTACTACACATGGCATAAACTACAATACCATAATCTACACTAGCTAAACCACTCCAAAAGGTCTTGCTCCATAAGGTCTTGTTCTTCACTACAAAGTCTGCTCAGTTCCAGCCGCTAGATGGCGGATTGCTAGTTGTATAGTGAATCTGCTCCTCCGGATCTTCTTCATCGTTATCTTGTGCTGGTCCCTTTACCTTGTCATCATCTCTATGTAGGGGTGCTTGGGAAGGAGCTGGATGGAATATGCGGTGATAAGCCCGAGCAGAAGGCCTCCGGCGTGGCTGGGGTAGGGCAGGTGTTGCAGGGACATCAGGAGTCTCTCTGTAATCAGACATCTCCTCGGCTTCGACTATAATGCGCCGGTGAAGGTCTTGTCTCAGAAGGCACACTTCCTGTTGTGCCTAATACAGCTGTCAATGCAGATCTTGGGATTATGCAAGAGTCCTCGAGTACATAGCATCATGGTGCACTATGTATTTGGACGCTACTATCAGGCATGGATTATCTTCAGCTGTAGGCTGTGGAGTGGAGTAGGCCCTTCCATCATGGGTGCTCTGGGGAATTAAGTCAAATGGGGACTTATCAAACTCATCATCATAGAAGTTCCGTAGATGAAGTACCGCATTCCTTTAGGCATCCTGAATGGCATCTTCTTCCTTTATTCTATATCCATAGAATCTTTACTCTCTGTCGGGGTGGATGGGTAATGGTACCAAGGTTACCCAAGCCTTCCATTCATAACGTTCATCCTCAAAGAATTGCCCCACTGCATGAAACACCAGTTTATGCCGATCAGTTGCTTCGAGATATTGCTGCATCTCCTATAACTTTATCAGCCAGCCTTGCATATCTTCTAGTCTGGAATGGATATGATGTACCATCTGCTTAATAACGACAATTTTGAAATTAGACAAGGTTGGGTATAAATATTTTGCAAGAGCAAGACTTAAGCTGAAAATAAATCCAAGATAGGTAAGGCAGAATCAAGGAAATGAAAAGACAACAATAATACTTATATTTTATATAAATTCTTTTTAGGTTTTACAACTAAATTTTGCTACAAAACAGCTCTCCTACTTTATCTTAGGTCTTAATCTATAATCAAGCAAGTATAATTTGATACCACTCTCTAGCGTCTCTAGAAATAGAGTCGTTACATTTTATACCCTACATATGTTCTCAGGTATATGTACACCGGAGTTCAAAAAAAAAAAGGTATATGTACACCGATCTGTACGCATCGGCGTGTGGACTGGCACAGAGACCACAGAGCGCAGTGGAAACTACACCTCCGCTGGAACCCTTCAGCTCCTCCAAGAACTCTCCGATACCCTGTGAATCTGAAGAGGGAGGTCCTCTCCCATCACTTGGCTACATTTTCCCCTTTGGCGAGGATAATATCGAGGACGTCTTCCTTTTGGCAAGCAAAGGTGTCTCCCGAGTTGTCCGGCCTATCCTGCTCGGCTACACCTGTCCCACGGAGAAACTAGCAACTAATAATGGAGCAACGCCTTCCTGCCCTTCTTCGTTAGCTTCAGCAGCTCGAACAGGGGAGTCAATAGCAGTAGCTTTGGAGTTTGTCGTGCGTGCATTGTCCTTTGAGATATGCAGCCTTGTTCTTCGATATAGCTCCTTTCACAGCTGATACGCAGCCTTGACGAGCTCATGCTTGTGTAAAGTAGCAGTATTTTTTTTTAACGAAACGGCATGAGAAAATAAAATAGCAGTATTGGTTGTACTAAATTTTCTTGTGGGAAAGTACAATGTTGCACGGTGATGACTGAAATTAACTGAAACTCTGTTGCCTTTGTAAACCTTAACGTCACGATTGTCATCTCTAACCTAAGTGAGATTATTGGGATTCTGCATTGGCCGTATTGCTGAGGAAACGTTGATTAGTACTAGGATCACAAAAGCTGTTTGGTGGGGGGATTTATCGGTGAGTATAAGCTCTGTTTAATTTTTACCTTCAGTTTTCGGCTTCTGAAGCATTCTTTTTCGTTTTTATGAATCCCAGTAAACTCTAAAGGTTACTACTATGCCTATGCCATCATCGTGTCAATTGTTGATTTACACTAGTTTTGTTAGTTCATCCTTGTCCAAATTATCCCTACTCATTAGTCTGACATCCGTTCAGAAAAGATGGGGAAGAAGCATATATTGCTGTTCTTGTCTTACCTTCTGTCAGAAAATGGAGTGGGTCCTTAGTTCGTACCAACCAAATGTCACTTTGATTAATCGGTTGCCTGTCCTCTTGCGATCGTGCAGAGGTGTTGACAGCCAGACGGAAAATGAGGAAAGATAGGCTTGTAAGCTTGTTTAACATTTCTAGACAGAATGGAAAATTGGGAAGAATCAAATCCCATGGAAACCTCATCGCCTGTTGGCTCTGATTTTGTCAACGATCGCCTCGAGCTCGACGTCTGGCCTGCTTCTCTAATCGCTTCACGTATGGATGAAATGAACAAAAACGGGAGGGAGGAGTACTGGACCAACCTAACTACGTAAGTGAAACGTAGTCTGAAACAAAGTGAAATTTTGTCAAAATCAAAGTTTGGTTTGAATTCCCAATTCTCCTTTGCCCATCTCCTCCCTAGCCCTAATCCACTCTAATCTCAAAGCATTTCATCTCCTAATCCAAGCCATTGAAGCCTTGAACGGGAGGATTTCGCGCGGCACTGTGCATTGACCGAAAATCCACCGTCGCCGTTGCCGCCACCCCGTTTTCCTCGTGCCAAGCCACAGCGAGCTTCCCCGCAGCTTCCAGCCCCTGCCAATCCATCCCCTCTGGTCATGTCCCCATTCAGCCCCTCTTCTCATGCCCTGAACCGCGCCTTCGTCACGCCCAAGCCAGCCGAGATATTTTCCCCGCCCCTCTCTCGATGAACCACCATTCCCCGGGTATTTAAGCGCCCCCAAGCCCTCCATTAAGACCTGTCGACCTCCCTGAAGCTCACCAAGCCACCCCGAGCTCCCTCTCCTTCTCCATCGCCGGTAATCCCGAAATTCCCAAATGCGGTGCCCTAATTCAATGTCTCACTCCCGGCCAATCGTTCCTCAATTAGCTTCGCCTATAGCATCCCCATAACCCCAGAAACCATCTCCAACCCTTGCCCTAGCCCCTCAACCCCTCTCCTTCTCCGGCGCCGATCACCCCTCCATTGCCAAAAGCCGCCACCGTGGCCGGTGCAACTCAGGCCGCCCGAGCTTCGGCCAACCCTTCCCCAAGCTCACCCAAACTCCAGTGAAGCTCAAGAACCAAGCCAATTGCCCTAGAAGCCTCCCAATCGTCATAATTTCCAAGTTAGCCGCAAGAGAGGAGGAGCTCACCACCGGCGATTGCCGCCTCCACCGGACCTCCCACCACCCAAAATGGATTCCCCACAGCTCAGCGAACCCGTCCATGCCCTCGGTTGCCGTCGCACTTCACCCTAGCGCCGCCGCCGACCACCGCCTCCTTCCCCTGTCTCGCTGCGCGCGCGCGGCTCAGACGGAGAAGAAGAACAGTGCCGCCGACCGAGCCATCCCGCGTGCGGTTCAGCCCAGTCGCCCCGCCCGCGCCTGTTGCGTCCGACCGAGTCCGAAGTGACGCGGTTGCGCCGAACCGCCTAGCCGCGTCGGGTCCAAGCCCAATGAATAGTGTCGACCGAGCCAGATGAACAGTACTTGACCCAAAGCCCAAAATACAAGTTTATACTCCCCGGATTCGTTTCGAGCCCGCCAACCCAAATCCAAGACCCATTTCCCCATATAGCCCTCCTATAAACCCAAAATCCCATTTTATTGGAGTTTTTCGGATTTTCTTTATTCTTTTATTTTCTTTATTCCTCGCTCATTCCTTCGGGCATGGAATTAATATTATTTTATTTGTTTTGCGTTAGCCTCCGGAGTCGAGTTTGCACAGGAGCCAGAAGGAGAAGCGCAAGTCCAGACCCAGTCCACGGAAGAATACGAATTAATCGAAATCACAGTTCCGCAAGGCAAGTCACACATACCTTGATCATGTTGAACCTACATTTCTGTTATTTATTTATTTACTAATATTTTCATTATGTTATTTGTGAACTGTTATTTTGTATACAAATGCTTAGAATGACATGATACTAGTTATGTCCTACCACCCGAAAAAGCCCAGTCTAACTTGATGGCCATATTCACCTTGACAAACCTAGTTGCATAAAATAATAGATTAATATTATCATTGTAGTTCAGGAACACATCAAGTCTTTCTACTGTTAAGGTTTTTGATATTGATCTAGGTTTTTGAAAAGTTGGATCTAGGATAAGCGAGGATTGCAGAGATGGATCCGAAGACCTTATCCTAGGGTGGAGGCTGGTTGTGAATTGGTGGCAGTACAATGTGTACTGAATTTGGGTTTGTGCGTGGTTGATGCCTCAGTTAAAATGTAAGGACTAGACCCTTATGCTGAATAAAGGACATAGTAATCGTCCAACCACAAGCGTTGACTTGGTCAAACTTGACTTAGTCAAACCTGGCTTAGTAGCTGCTCAACTTCGATTGAACCTCTGCAACTGGAAAGGGGGAGACAGAGGGTGAGTTCGTATGGGAGGTGGTTAACCATACAACTGTAGGACTGCGATGAGTCGGACGAGATCCGTGGGGTCATCCGAGCTTGTCGAGATTAAACACCTACTGGGCGGAGTCTATATAAAGAATTGAGCAGTGAACATCCTTGTTGTCTTAACTCTTTAGCGGGAGTTAAGGGATCTTGTGGGTAAAGCAGGGCAACTTTGCAAAGTCATGACAAATGGTATTCGAATACGCCGTGCTTCCGGTAAATGAAGCTGTGTTTAATGGGTGATTCCAGCAACAAGGCATAAGTAGATTTGGAAAGGTTTTGGTAATGTTGGTGGTCAGTAATTGAACCTTGAAAACCCTAAAGTTGTGATTTTATGTTTAAAACTGGTTTCCAACTAAAACTGCATCCACTCAAAATAATAGACCTGTTCCCCTTTATTTGTTATACCTTGCATGAAATTATTATTAAGCTCCGTGTGACTTGTTGAGTACAAGTGGTAGTACTCATGCTTGCTAAAAACATAAACAGAAACAGCAATTATCGAAGAGGCAGGAGAAGACGACGAGGTGATACTGTACGAGGTTGATGAAGCATGGAATTAGGATCGTTCTTCGCTCAGGCGTGCCTGTGGTTTCTTTTGTAATGTATTTAAGGGCAGTTGACCCTACTGTGATGCTTGGCTTTTAGCCTTTATATTGTAATAAAGTTCGCTTTGCTCTTAAGCTTGTGTTGGCAATGTTATACACTCGTTGGATATACTCGATTGAACAGATCTGGCGTGCGAGGGTTTTCATAATACTCCCAGAAATGGGGGTGTTACATAGTCCGTGACAACTCGAAGCGCGTTGCAACCGCATGGTAACATAAGCTACCGTGACGACCCACATTTTTTTCGTAGGGTAAAACGTTAGTCAACGAATAATAATTCGTTTTAGTCGATAGGATATTACTCTAATGAATAATAAACCTATCAAAATGCTGCAGCAGAACAATAATTAGAGACAAAATACGATATTACAAAAATATTGCTACGCAGGGTTAAAATTTATTACAAGGCCTCAAGGCTCGAATATCACAATATTTAGAAAAGAAAATATTCTAACTACTTTCTATTAAAAAAACGAAGACAATAAAACTACACCCAATCGTACTCGGGTTCACCAAAGACAGTTCCTAACGGTTGCCTACTTCACCCAACCTCCACACGGGGTGTCCGCCTTGTACTCGTTGTATTCCGAGCCCACGGTATTCCATCCAGATAGATTCCACCTGATCTTAGTTATTCTCCAAACTGACATACTCTTAAACAAGGGAAGATAATAGTAAGAGTGAGTATAGAAGTACTCAACAAGCGTTATTAGCAAAATACACTGAATGTTTATCTTCTACACTTCTAGGAATATTCGTTCCTATCCTCCATCCCTTATTCTTATTCTGTTTTCTCCCTCATGCTCTTTCCCATGATTTATAGCAAATAAGGTTTTATTGTTAGGTTTTGAAAGAATTCCAGATTACTAATTTAGAAAATTAACAAACACTCGTATAAACGGCTAAAACCCCCCATAAGTTTTCATAATTCTCATTTCTCGAAGACAGGCATGAATTCATGAAATGTATAGCATTATGCAAACTTGTACCACTTTACCCATCATCACTCTGATCTTGGTGGCTCATGGGTCTTCGCATTTCCTAAGATGCGGTGCTCAGATCAGAGTACAAAATTGTCTGATCTCTTTCTTATCTTTCTCACCACAATCGTTCGATTTAAACATGCTTTCCCTTTTTATACATGGTGGTAATAACTCGATAGGGAAATATTTTATTTTACTAAAGATACTTTGATCATATGCTCAAAGGAATGCTTTCCTAGACTTTAACCACATATTCGAAATCAAGTAGGATTAGGTGAAGTCCTTCCCGTGGCTTGGATTGTTGCCAGCAAGTAAATACATCAGCTACGACTTAATTTATGAAAATATAACAAAACACAAAGTGCTGATGTGTTTGTGCTTCTAGGCTGATGCTTTGCTCAACTTAACCTGATTGTGATAATGAAGATTAATTTCTATACGATACTCGTTGTTTGACATTATCGTACTAGCGTTAGGAGATATGGTTTATCTAGGATGTATGTCCAGCGTTTTGTTGATTTTCGGCAATTTATCGATTAAATAGATGCTTGTATAGATATAACAATGAACATTATTCCTAGCTGATTTCACGTATGCAATTATGTCTTTTTAATCTCTCATAGGTGCGTATGGATTTATCCACTTCTAACTCATTTTAGGTCTTTGGGTTACTCAATTAAATTCTTCTCTCTTGGTACCGTTGCTTTTCTCGTATTTAGTACGCACGTGAAGAGTTAGGTTACCTATAGAAAAGAAATCCAATTTTAATTAAATAATTAAATAAATTATACTAAGTGATCTCCGAATTATATTTTAGGCAGTTGTAGATTTTTACAACTTACATACTATTTAAATCTACGCGTATAAGTTTAATCCGCACGCACGATTTTAAATCGTCGCGTACTATTTTAAACCAGCTTGTATTGTTGTAATTGTCATGAATAGTTTTAGGTCTTCTGTTGGCTATTAATTTATTCTAATAATTTAGAATACTTATTTGTAGGTTTCTACAATTTATAATCAACTAATAAAAATTATTTGGGTATTTAAATATGTCAGGGAGTGGTCTAAACAATGATACACGAATTTTAAGATACACGCATACCGGTTTTAATCCATTGACGGTATTAAGTTTATTATAATGACTTGAGAAATATTATTGGTTTCTACGATTTAAGCTGTGACATCGAGGAGATAACATGGCATAAATAATTGAATGAATTATACTGACACGTTCACGCGTGATTTCTAGATTTTCACCTTGCGTATGAACAAAATCTTGGGGTTTCTTATTTATTTCAATTGTTATCTAACCATCGGCATGATTCGACTAATGCTATTTAATTGTATAATAATTCTAGAATACTCAGTCGACTTGGTTGGTTGCAACAAATGTACAAAAGAGACGCAACATCGATACAATGAACATGCAATAAAAATCTCGACAGTTGCAACATCTAATCACAAACAAAAATAGCAGAATAAACTAACATCAATTGCAACAAAAAAAATTGTGCAACAAATCCATAACAAACTACAATAGAGAAAATTTCTTGTGCAACAAATCTATAAACCAATTGCAACAAAAAAAATTTGTGTAACAAATCAAAATGGCAATGGCAACAAAAAACTCTAGCGGCAAATTTTGAGAAGACATGTTGCAATAAAATGATACACTTTGTACATCAACTGATAAAAAAAATGTTGTAACAATCTAGAAAGATATCCACAACAAGCCTAGTAAGAGAAGGATGGTATGCGGGCGATGTTGAAGGTCCAGTATCAAGGAGGAAGCAACAGCGGCTGGCCCGATGCTATTCCTCTGGCACATAGTGCTGCCTCGTTGCCGGCCTTGCTGATCATCATCCACCTCCCCACCTCCTCCAACCTCGGCCCTGCTAGATCCGATGAGCTCTTCGCATGGGAAGACCTCCACATGAGCTCTAGCTGCGGTGGATGATCTCATCAAGTGCGAGTGGCTGCGAGCTCTAACCGGCAGTTGGTGGTGGAGCAGCTCATCGGTGGTGGCAGTGGCTACCGTTGGGTATGAGGATATAGAGAAAGAGAGGGGGGAGCAAACTCGTATGAATAGGTGGTTGGGAGCGATAGGAACGAACAAGTAGGAGCTACGGAGATAAGATCGTCTGGTTAGGAGCAATAGGAACGAACGACTAAGATGGAGCTATGGGGATAGGATGTCTGATTTTCTTTCTCCCCATCAACACAAAATATGGATGGTGGGTGGATCGTGGGCCATCCCAGCCAACACGTCGGCCGTGAAATAGATAGAACTCGTTCCATGGTATCAGATGTACTCCAACTTCAACCGTAGCACGTCTACACTTAGACGCAGCGGTGGTTGGATTGGCGATGGACTAAACAACCCTTTTTTTAAAGGAACCAACAGCAGAACTGCCATTATATTGATAATGCAGGAGGGGGAAAAGAAAAGAGTGGATTGGTGAGATTTGAACCTGCCGGGTGCGCCTTGCCGGTTGTATATTGCCACCGTTGGTTGATGACAGTTTATCGAGGGACTAGCAGCGAAGTGGCGCCTGCTCCACGCGCCGATCGAACGTCCTCCGTCTGGGCTTGAGGGCCTGCTTGCACGTCGCGCGCGGCCGACCAACCGCTCCAAGGACGCGTTCGTGCGGCGCCGTACGGTCGATGCCCCCTGAACCCTGGCCGAGCTCGGCCGGCCGCACCGACGTGTTTGGACGTCATCTTGTTCGCCGTTCGCATGGATTGGTTTGGACGCACGACGTCCCCCAAGGCGCGCGCGCGCGGCCGTTCCTTCACGTTCGTGCGTCTTGCGAAACGTCGCGAGGACGGGGCATTCACGGCTTTTCAACGAGTATCCAAAAGGAAGGTTAGTGTTAAATTTGTTCGGCTATGCAGCTAAAGCTCTCGCATTTCAGTGGTAGTAATTCCCTGCCAGTTCACTAAACATAGTATAGATTGTGCCGTTTAGGACGCACTTATTTGCCCCTAAAAGATTTCATAAGTGTTACATTTCTACACTCCAATGGACAAACAAATTAAAAAAAAACACCACTAATTTTTTTAAGATAATAGAAAGAAACAAGAGCAAAAACTAAAGACATAAAAAACTAAAAAACGAATTTTAGAAACAAAAAGGTTTAAGCCGTTAGGAGCGGCTCAAGCTCGGCTGCACTGACCGTGGTGATGGATAAACGGGCAAGTCCGACAACCTCAGTGTGTTCTCCTTTTTTGGGGTTTGGAAACGAAGGTACTAGCATTCTCAAGTTGATCCAGCTACCAGTACTACGACAAATCTTCCAAGTTTTGTGCTTCGGCTGCCTCATGGAGACATGAGTAGCGTCTATTATTGCCGAGAAGCGGGAAAAAACGATGGACAAGCTAGCGCGCCTTGATGGCTAGCTGCTTCGTCTTCGTGCTCTCCCTCACTCCCGTGACCGCCCGTCGCAGTCCACGCTGCCCCATATAAACGCGGGCCTCCGCCTCCTCTCGTCCCCACCACTCCCGCCCGTGACTTGCCCTCCATGGAGCCCGCCGCCCCCTCCCCGCGCGTTGGCGCCATCGACCTTCGTTGGCTGCTCTCGGTCGCCGCCGGGGGCCTCTTCGCCCTGCTCCTCCTCCTCGCCACCACCCCGTTCCCATTCCCCTCCCCTTCGCTCTTCCTCTTCCCCTCCCCGCGCGTCCGCCTGCCCCCGCTCTTCGTCGAGTCCGCGCTCTCCCACGAGGCCCCGTCCCGCGCGCCGGCGTCACCCCCGCGCTTCGCCTACCTCATCTCCGGCTCCGCCGGCGACGCCGCCATGCTGCGCCGCTGCCTCCTCGCGCTCTACCACCCCAGGAACCGCTATATCCTCCACCTCGACGCGCAGGCGCCCGACTCTGACCGGAAAGAGCTCGCCGCCTTCGTCGCGGTGCACCCCGTCCTGGCCGCGGCGCGCAACGTGCGGGTGGTGGACAAGGCGAACATCGTCACCTATCGGGGCCCCACCATGGTGACCACCACGCTGCACGCCGCGGCCGCGTTCCTGTGGGGCGAGGGCGGCGGACGTGGCGCCGAGTGGGACTGGTTCATCAACCTCTCGGCCTCCGACTACCCGCTTGTCACCCAGGATGGTATAGATATTCTTGCCCACATTTGTATTCACGCGTTCTTGATTCTTTATGTAATTGTAGCTTCTCCATATTGGAGTGTTGTTCTTGTTCTTGGCTGGGCCAAATTCTGCTGCTATTTCTTGATCCTTTCAGGGTTGGGAGTTCATCGATTGATTGGCTTTGCATAGTTTGCATTGATGCTTGGTGAATTAAGTTGCTAATTTTGTGATGGTTTTGTTGCAGATTTGATGGATGTGTTCTCGAAGCTGCCTCGTGATCTCAACTTCATCGATCACACAAGTGACATCGGCTGGAAAGCGTATGTGCTCTCACTTGATTGTGGGGCCTATCCATTGTTGTCGATTTCTTTGTTCGTACTGATTGAGTGCAGTGTGTGATGTTGTCAGGTTTGCGAGGGCGATGCCAGTGATCATAGACCCAGGGCTCTACATGAAGACAAAGGGCGATTTGTTCTGGATACCTGAGAAGAGGAGTTTGCCGACAGCCTTTAAGCTCTTCACTGGTATGATACTACTGTAAATTTGTCCATGCTTCTACTTGGCAGAGCCTTTCAAGCACTTAATTATTCATCAATTTAGTGTGTGCGCATACGATTAAGTCAATTCTTGATCAATCCTTCAATTCAAATCCCGAGTAAGGCCTTTTGAGTTGCCCTCGTCAAGGTTTGATCTTTTTGCAACGAGGCTAAGCCCCTTTTTCCCTATTATAAACACGAGTTTGGATCAGGGACAAATATATCTGTTTGAAACCGGCGGTTACCAGATTTTTTGGGTGAAAATTTGGAACTTGATAACGTCGCTCGTAAGTGTTAAACAACACAATCTTTCCAACAGGATTGCTTGATCTTGTAATTTCACCTTCATTGTGAGACGACCAAGATCTTATCGTTCTGCAAATCACATTCTATTGAAACTTATGATTTTCTGACTTTTTTCATGTCTGATAGCAATAGCTGTTTTAATCTTCATTTGTCTGAACAATTGAATGGTGTAAAGTGTCGCTTAGTTCCTCTCCTAAATTTTAGGTGATTCTGTATCTTCTTTCAATAATGTCAACTAGTTCCTTCTTTTAATAACCTCAACTAGTGAGTTTTTGATGAATGGATGCCACGTTTCCTTCTAGGGAGTAGGAACCCTACAAATGCAACTTTTCTGCTTATAAGGTGTCTTGCAGGTTCTGCTTGGATGGTGTTATCTAGGCCATTTGTTGAGTACCTAATATGGGGCTGGGACAACCTCCCTCGCACCGTCCTCATGTACTACGCCAACTTCATCTCGTCACCGGAAGGCTACTTCCACACCGTGGTCTGCAACGCCGACGAATTCAAGAACACCACCGTGAACCACGACCTGCACTTCATCTCGTGGGACAACCCCCCGATGCAGCACCCGCACTACCTCACCGTCGACGACTGGGGCAGGATGATGGACAGCGAGGCCCCGTTTGCTCGGAAGTTCCGCAGGGACGACCCGGTGCTGGACAAGATAGACGCGGATGTCCTGTCGCGAGGCCCGGGCATGCTCGCCCGCGGAGGTTGGTGTGCGGGGGAGAAACGAGATAACCAAACCGATCCCTGCTTAGCCGTCGGGGACACAGCACTCCTGCAGCCCGGTCCTGGAGCTGCGCGGCTGCAGCGGCTCATCACGTCGCTCCTGTCAGAGGAGAACTTCCGGCCAAGACAGTGCAAAGTAGAGCAAAACTGAGCTTGGCTACATCAGCGGCATGAACTACTACCTGTGGAGCTCCATTTCTTTCTGGCTGGCATTTCAGCATCACTAAGTATACCTCAGGAGATGTTCATCTAAATCCAGCTTTGTTGAACAATGAAAACATAACGAACGAGAGTTTTTTACTATCCTTTGGAGGTACCAGTATGTTTCCACTAAATTACCCTCAAACTATTACTACCTCTTCGTGGCTCCATCTTTAAACTCTTTGTACCTCTTAATACATCTTAGCGCTAGCTTAATATATGGCTTGGTGCCTCTTAAGAATGACAAAAAAATCTCCTGATGTGTAGAGTACATAGTTACTTGGTCGGTTCACTTGTCTGGGACACCTTCGGACCCGGGTGTAAGTAATCTCTCGCGTGTAGGTGATACCTGACGATGGTACATGATGCTAGGTGCCGGGCACTCGGGATACACACGTAAAATTATGCACATGGGATGGAAAATGTGCCCTATATCTATATATACCATTTTTTTTTACGAACGCTCTATTTGTACCCCTTTTTCCTATCAATCGTTTCGTTGACATGCTATTAATTATTTTTTTTTAGATTGAGGAACACAAAGTTTCCGGCCTACCCCATTCCCGAAAGAATGAGTACAGCCACTCAGTACAACTCCAAGGATGCTAAGATCCACAACCGTTAAGCGGGATACAAAACAACACAACACCAACTAAAGAAGAATAAACGGTTCTATGAAGCCACCCAAAACTTAGTTCTCAATTCTTCTCCGATGTCTCCACTCCATCTTTCCGAAAAATCGAGTACCAAGACTTCAATTCTTCTGCATCCCTCCTTCAAAGCCACTCTCTCTTCCTCTTTAGGCAATTGAGACCAGTGTCGATCCAATAAGTCCATCCGAAAATGACTGCAGGAAAGAGTTAGTGCTTGTTTTGTTGAAGACCGCATCATTTCTGCATAACCATAGAGCCCAAGACATCGCCGCTAAACCCACTATTACTTGGTTCCTAATCGACGTATTGAAACTCAATAGCCAAGAACCAAACAAAAGGGTCATATCTCTAGGTGGTTGGAACTTGAAAGCGATGAACAAAGACGTTCCATAACAATCTAGCTTTATAGCATTCGAAAAAGATGTTGAATCGATTCATCTAAGCCACAAAAGACACATTTCGTGTCCCCTTTCCAACCTCTTTTAACAGGTTATCCTTTGTAAAATTACACCTCTTTTTAAATACCAAAGAAAGATCTTAATCTTTAGAGGTATTTTAGCCTTCAGAACACTAACTTTCCGGGATCCTCTCGTTTTCATGATATCTCTATACAAAGACGTGTTGTAAACGTCCCATTTTTCTTAAATTCCAAATGAGCTTGTCCTTATTATCATTTAGGTTGTGGGTAGAATTAAAGAGACCAAATTGAGCCAATCTTGTAACTTTTCCCCAACTATCGCTCTTCTAAAAGAGACGTTAAGAGGAGAGGTACTTAGTACGTTAGCCACCGTGTCATTCTTCCGTCTCACTATATTGTATAATGCCGAAATTTTTCCATTAAAGGTTCTGGCCCATCAGTGTCTTCCCAAAATCTAGTTTGGGTTCCACTATTGACCATAAATCTCCCTTTTTGAAGGAAAATGTCCTTTACGTCCATGAGCCCCGCCCAGAAATGCGAGTCGCCCGGCGTTTTAACTACTTGGGAAAGAGTTTTGCTTTTCAGATATTTCTTTCGTAAGACATCTTGCCAAAGACCCTCTTCATTCTGCAGCTTAAATAACCACTTAGCTAAGAGGCAAGAGTTCTGTACCTCCAATCTAAAATGCCCAGCCCACCCATATCTCTAGGTTTGCACAAGATGTTCCAACGTGCAAGTCTATACTTTTTCTTATGCTCATCACATTGCCAAAAGAATCTAGATCGGTAGTAGTTCAGTTTCTTAATTACTCCTTTAGGAATAGCAAAGAAAGACATCATGTACATTGGTAAGCTAGACATAACTGAGTTTACCAACACTAGTCGATCCTCCGATCGATAACAACTTGCCCTTCCAGCTACTAAGCTTCTTTTGGAACCTTTCCTCAATCGGACTCCAATCCTTATTTGACAACTTTCGATAGTGCATTGGAATTCCAAGATACCGGAAGGGAAGAGTACCTTCCTTACAACCAAAGAGTTCTACAAACTCCTTACTCGGTCTCTTGCCAAACCAAAACAAAGCAGTTCGCTTTTGTGGAAATTAATCTTGAGCCCATGACTTTTCAAAAGCACCTAGTACCAACTTTAAGTTGTTAGCCCCCTCAAGATCATTTTCCATGAAAAGTATAGTATCGTCTGCATACTGGAGAATGGAGAGGCCATCCTCCACTAGATTAGGCACTAGGCCCTTGAATTGGTCGTTGATTTTAGCTCTGGAGACTAGAATGGCCAACATATCAGCAACTAGGTTAAACAAAATTGGGGATAAGGGATCCCCCTGTCTGAGTCCTTGCCTAGTCTGAAAGTAATGGCCAATTTCCTCATTCACTTTAACCCCTACGCTACCTTGGCTAACCACCGCCTCAATCCACTTACACCAAAGGGGTGAGAATCCTTTCATTCTGAGAGTTTGTTGCAAAAAAGCCCAATTGACTTTGTCGTAAGCCTTCTCAAAATCTAGTTTAAGAATGACTCCGTCTTTTTTCCTCTTGTGTAGTTCATGGATTGTTTCATGCAACACTACAACACCTTCCAGAATATTTCTTCCCGGTAAAAAGGCCGTTTGTGATGGTCTTACCACCCTATTAGCAATACCCGTCAATCTGTTAGCCAAGACTTTCGTAAAGATCTTGAAACTAACATTGAGCATGCAAATTGGCCTAAAGCTGTTGTATCTGTTTGCCTCTTTCAGTTTGGGAATCAAGGCGATGGTACCAAAATTCGGACTAAATAGGGTAGCTTACCACACTGAAATCTCTGAACATGGCCATTAAGTCATCTTTAATAAGGCTCCGAACACTGATAAAATTCACGGAAACCATCAGTCCAGGAGCCTTGTTATGCTTCATCTGGAAGATAGCCTCTCTTACTTCTTTTTCTGTAAAATCCTCCGACAGCACCTCATTTTCTAGTTCATTAACTTGGGGAATATCCCCTACTTGTGACTCATCAAGAGAGAAATCATTTCTCTGTGATGATCCAAATAATCCTTTATAGTATTTTGTGATAACTCTCTTTAAATTTTCCTGGCCCTCAAAAATTTCCCCGTCCTGTTCTAGCTGAAAGATTCTTGTCTTTCTTCTTTTGCCGTTAGCTACCATCTGGAAGTATTTTGTGTTATTATCTCCTTCCAGCAGGTCTTTGGTCTTGGCTAGCAAGCGTTTTTCTATAGACAAGGAACTATTTGTTGTTGCCCTGCCGCGGCAGGAAGGCTAAATTGAGAAAAAAAAATAAATTCGCATTCCAAACGGGACCTTATTTCCTGTGCCGATGAGCAGTGCCAGATTTACATGTGGGACCCAGCCTGGTTCTCCTTCGATTTAACGGGGGCAGCCCTTTCGCGTTCACTGTGTGACGAGCAACAAAGCCAGGCACTGCTCTGCCGCTGTGTGCGAATGCAAGCTATGGTTTATCCGAGGACATCTTCCGTGCTCTCACCCCTAGTGGCGCTATTGGTGCTTCCACCTTTCGGAAACGATGCAAGTAGTTATGGAAAATTTTAGTTAGATAGAGACAAAATAAATCTATCATGCCACAAAAATTCAAATATAAATTCAACCTACAGATTAATAGGGATGAAAACGGTCGGAAACGGTCGGAAAACTCCTCAACCGTTTTCTACTTCTACATTTGAATACGAAAACGAAAGCGAAAGCGGTAAAGCCGGACACGAAAACGAACACGAACTTACGGAATATCGAGAATTTAAAACGAACCAATTGAGCGGAATTATATCGCACACGGTCGGTATACGAAAATTCAATACGGAATACCGACCTGTAGGACCAAGTGCATAACAATTAACAAGTGACCAAGTACGTAACAATTACCAAGTGCATGATCAAGTTCAAGTGCATATAATAATTAACAAGTGCATGATCCTTGGTCTTAAGTATTAACACAATAGCCGATACAAATACAATACAAGTCTAAAACAAGCAATTAACAGCTAGGAGAACATCTACAGTTCATCAGCATCATCCATGAGGTCAGGATCGCTTTTCATATCTTTTGCTTCCTCATTGTCGTCCTCAGAGTCCTCATCCCCCTCCTTGTCCTTTTCCTACAAGTTTGCAAAGTGAATTAAAATTAGATGTAGCAATAGCATATTTCAGAGCAAGCAGTCAATAAACATACACATACCTCAATTTTCAGTTTAGCCACAACATTAGCCAAAGCCTCAACCTCAAGATCACTCACAATTGATCCAACCTAGGATCAAGAAAACAGGCTACATCTAGAGCAATGTTGGAATGCTGCCAATATTTCTCAAATTTCTCATTCATAGCAATTGCCATATCTCTAATTGTACCATCTCCACTAAAGCACCAATAATCAAGCACCACTTGAATTACATATAGAAAATGTGAAACACCACCATGATCACTGGTGAGACACGCTGAGATGTAGAGATATCAAGCCTTTTAGCAGAATGAAGGAAAAACACTATCCCGTGAAGAAATTAAAGAACTGCACAAGCATCAAAACAATGTCGACAACCACCTACGCTGACTCAGGATTCGGGACAAACTTATGCAACATGAAGCTCAGTTACATCAGAATACCAGGGGGTGATTCTCAAAACCAAATAATCCAATAGTTTTAAGTAAAGTCGGGCCAAAAACCTGAATTGCTACCATCAGTTCGTGCCTGAGTTCCAGTATGTTTGGGAATTAGGCAGCGCACACACAGGGACAAAACATTTGAGCATGTCGCAACTCTGAATATGCAGCTGGGGCGTTGCGCTGAAGCTGGACAAAGCTAGTTTTGTTGGTTTGACTGTTCTGTTGTTTGTTCTCTAATCGCTCTTAAGCACTCTGTTTTATTTTCCCTCTCTTTTGGCTGCTGCTGTAAAAACTGGTGAGGTTATCTATTCCTTTGGAGTAGGGGCGGGGATTAATGAAACTCTCTCCTTCATTTAGAAAAATACTGCAACTCTGAATCAGCTAAAAGATCCTATGATATGAATTCAGAATGTTGCTGCAAATCTGTCCCTTGGGCTCACATATTCAGAATATTAAGGATAACAGAAATAGCTGAGTGTCCTATGATATGAGCACATAAATCACCAACAAAGCACTAGTTTTACCACCAAAGAGCTAACTAAGATCCACCATGTCATTGCTGATAAAACCGACAATAGCATTACCATTCGGAATTAACTAGTGTTAAGCATGAATAGTATTTTTTTTGGTAGAACAAGAGAGAAGTAATAATTGATTATTACAGGGAATGGATTGCTCAGCTCAAGATTCAGGAGTCAAAAACCCATTATGCCAGCCATGCCAGTTTTTGATGGATGGAGGAAAGAGAAGAGAGTTGTGGTGGAGTAATATACCGAGAGCACGCAGCGTCCGTAGATCAAATTTGTCGGCGAGGCGAGGATGGCTGGCGTTCTTGGCCCGCATCGCGGCCAACTCCTTCAAGCTGATGAGCAAATCCTGCACACCACCACCACCACCATTAAACCTCTCAGAAGTCAGAAAGAAGATAGAAGCAGAGAGAAAGAGGAGCGAGCTGGCGGCTGTGGAGGTCCTCGTCGATCTCCAGCGCCCTCCAGGCCATGGAATCGTCGGCCTTGTTGAGCTCCTCCTCGGCACGGGTCTTCTTCTGCAAGTCCTCGACCTCGCCGGCGACGACCTCCCGCTTCCGGGGAAGCATATAGCGTAGGGATTAGGGATTTAGGGGCGGGCGGGCGTGCGGGGTGCGGGCGTGCGGGCTGTGAATTGGGCTGGGCCGCTAGGGCGCTGGGCGTCTGGGCCAAATACGGTTTAAACCGTATTTACAATACGGTATATTCCGAATAAAATGTAGAAAAGTAGAAAACGGTCGGAAAACGCCTAAACCGTTTTCGCTCCGTTTTCGAATTTGGTATTCCGTATTTCGAACCGAATTCGAATTTGTCCGAAAATACGAATTCGATCGGGTCAAATATAGAAAACGATGCGGTTCGGTACGGGATATTTCCGTTCCGTTTTCATCCCTACAGATTAAGAAACAAAACAAGACAGATTCTCCTGAAAAGGAAATTTGAAATAAAAAGAAAAACATGAAGGAGGTGCTTGCATTCTTTTCTCAAAGTGATTTGCACAACTTTAAAGTTGAACTGAATGGTAGATAGTGATTACTTACGTTTTCGTGTGCTTTGAGATTAGTACCATTTTTGTTAGAGCAGAAATCATGAAAACACTGCTCAAACATAAAAGGGAAATTTTACCATCCTTGAGGGGGAAGAGGTACCAAATTTGAGCCGTTGATCATTTGATCGGACGGTGAGATTTGCGATACCTAGTAATGCGGACGCGAGTACCAAGAGATATAAGGTACCAAATTTTGAGCCGTTGATCACACTGATTGAACGACCAGATCTAATTTGGTACCTCTTGGTACCTTGTACCTCTTGGTACAACATAAAAGCCACTATTCAATAAAATTTGTTTATTTGATTCTCCTGATATACTTCGCGTTTTCAGTTGAATGTTTGCGAGATGCTTGGTGATATCATACTCTATCTAACCAAAATTTTTCATGACTATTTATATCATATTTGGAAGTGTGATCACTGGTTGCACCATAAGGACGGGAGCACTCGAAATGCTCTCCTCGCCTTATTACTCCCTGCCGGGCTGTCTCCAGTTGATCCTTAACCAGAAGCGGAGTCTGCTGGAGCGATGCCCTGGACAGTGGACGGACGCCATCCCGCTTCTGATCAGGTAGAGAAGAACATCGAAGTCTTCAGGCAGCTGTATTGGAGCCATCCCGTTCTGGTCAGTAACCTGCAGCCAAGCTTTACAGATCTTTTCCAATAAAAATACCCTTTTGCACACCACCCAGCTGAAACACGGCCGGCATGGGTCTGTTCTTTTTACTGAGACTTATAGTTTTTTACTGTGGTTTGCAGTTTTTGAGTTGTTTGTACGAGAGATTACAGAATAACAGAAACTCACATGTGGTTCTTGCCGATATAAATGAAGTCGATACAATATGTACTACAATTAACTAGTAGACTCTATCTTAAAAAGATATTTCATTTAAAAGCTTATTACTAAAAAAATAAAAATAGAAGTTAAAACTGAAAAAAAATTAAAAGTAGAAGTTAAAAACTGAAAAAGAGCAGATATAGATTGATGGGCGACTGCTCATCAACGGTACAGGTACATAGTTGCCCAGCCGAGAGTCCGAGACACTACTTACAAGAATCACTGGCTACTAGTTAATTAGTACCCAGCTCATGGTCTGCTCATCAACTGCCAATCTTGAAACAACGTGGTCATCACACCCAAAATACTGCAGGCTAAGTACATCACTGCATCCCCTTTCACAACATTAAGTTACTGAGAGTCCGAGACACTTCCAACAAGAATTGCTGGTTAACTAGTACCCAGTTCGTGGTGATCTGCTCATCAACTACCCATATTAATATTGGATAAAAAAAATAACCACCTCACGATCTCATCCATGATATTGTGGGTTTAGTACATCCCCTGTCACCATTTCCAAATGTTTGTTGTCATTCGGCTATCTAAAAGTTTCAACCAAGCAATATAGTCAGAGTTCCATTAAGCATTAGAGATGTGAATGTTTGTTCTTGCATTTTGTGGATGATCCTGCCAGCTCTCCTTTTTTGCATATGATATGCATCTGGACTGTCCTGCCAGTTCTGTTATAAGCCTATGATCTGCATTTGTACTGCACATGGAAGAGCGACCTTTGTCATTACTCAGAGTATATCTCATGATTGCACAAAGGTAGTCACAGCTAATACACTACCAACGATAAGTAGCATTCATCATTTCATCTGTAACAAACAGTGTATAGGTGGAAGAAAGTATCAACTGAAATAAACTTTTGAACACTATCAACTGAAATAAACATTTGAACACTACACAATTTTACAGGGATATGACAATCATAAAGGCTATAATGAATATTTTATATTGTAGTTGGAGGAGAAATATAATAATTCAGACATAACAATCCACCGGTTACTCATTTCCAAAGAGACTAGGGTGCTGTCATACCTCTCTTGGTAGAAAGAAAAAGATACCGGACCCATGACCACACTTCTCCCGGACATCTGCCACAAGATAAGTGAAATAACAACCCTCAAATCTCTGTCACGTATGAAGTAAAAGTATACAAAACCAACACAATTTGCTAGAGTAAAGCACGGCAAACCTTTTGCCAGTCTTCTGTCTGAATATTTGAAGGCAGCTTTGGTCTTTCGCTGATCTTTATCATCCAGCAACTTGTCTTTCACCAATCTTGATCTGTCTGAATATTTGAAATAAGCTCGTCTTTCACCGATCTTGATCATTCAGCAATCAGCAGTGCAACATCTGTCTGAATACTTCAAGGTAGCGCATGTCTTTCACTGATCTTGATCATTCAGCAGTGCAAGAACATCCGAACTGAAGTATAGAAAATGGGATACTACATGAGAATGATACGGAAGCACATTGCTTCAAAGTGGCATGAGCAGGCCATACCTGCACACTAAGCTAGTAGTACCTGTTGTAGGGATACCCCTAGGGTGCCGCAACCCCTAGGGCCGTTGGGAATATCTAGAGGCCCTAGGGAAAGGCATGCATGTGCATGTCCATGTGGTGTACCCATTGAGAATGTACCAAAATACTCCCTTTCTCTATCTTTGTAGGGAAGGGGCAAGAAGCTAAGTGAAATGTCCTCCCCTCTCCTATATATGTGGCCTCATGGACACCTGGAAGGGGTTCCTCTCCTCTCATTCATCCAATGACAATATACTCACTCCTCTCACTCTCAGTCCTCTCATGACAAAGGGTATTCGCTTCCCCACTGTCTAGTTGTGTAGCTACGACAGCATCACTGTGGAACAGTAGAAAGTATGTTGGATAATCCCTTGGTTACCCTCGCAAAAAGTAAATAAAATAGATCAGTCCAAATTTCATCCATGTACTTAGCATAATTATGAAGCTCTCGAGGGAGAAAATCGTTATAAGGGGTGTATCAACATAATAAAGAACCAAATTGTAGTTACTGCAATTTTCACTAATCTGGTTTAACAAATCATTTATCACTTCCAAACCTGTTCACGTCAGAACATCTCTACGGAGAAAATCATTTAATGAACCTATGAACATTGCTTAAATCATTTAATTGCCACGGAACTCTTCTTTACACTAGACGACTTCGATATCGTCTTTTTTTTTTCTTCTTTCTTACTATACTGATATCCCTACCGTAACATATATCATGTAAATATGTAATAAACCATTCTAAATTGCTTGTGTCAAGATAGTAACCGGTGAGGAAATAGAAGAGTTTTCGTGGCTATATTCTCTCATGAGTAAATATAGTGCACCGAATCTGAATCAGACGGTCTAAAATGCGTTGACGTCGGTGCGTAAAGGCAGAGGATGTGACAAGGGCATCGCGTCCGCGTCTACGAGCGGGAGCGCCACCGTTTGTGTTCTCTTGGACCGCGCGGCGCGGGGCTTACGGCTCCACCCGCCGGGAAAGGGGGAGGGTGCCATCTCACGTGAGGTGAGATCTCTCCCCATTAATTGTTAGATCAAGTTGACCATCTTAATCCCATAAGAGCAACTTCAGCAGAACCTCAAAACAGGGCCTCTACTTTTTATTTAGGGCTCTTCCTACTTTTGAGGGATCTGTTTTTTAGGCTACACTCCAGCAGGAACCCTCAAAACAGGACCATCAAATTCATTCTTAGAGGGGATAACACATAGGACCCACCCTCATCCTCATCCTACTTTTGAAGGCCGAGGGGCAAAAAACTCACTCCAGCAGGGCCCCTACTTGAGCCCTTAAAAGTAGGGGCTCCCTCCAGACCCCTCAGGAATGAGGGCTCGAGGGGGAGATTTGAGGGCCCCCTACTTTTGAGGGCTCAAGTAGGGGCCCTGCTGGAGTGAGTTTTTTTGCCTCTCGGCCCTCAAAAGTAGGATGAGGGCTCAAGTAGGGACCCTGCTGGAGTTGCTCTAACGAATGAGGGGCTTCATGTGAGGCCCTCTCTCACTACATTTTCTTTCCACGCGCCGTGTGCCCGGTACGCCTCGTGCCCGGGCTCGTTAGCCAGCCGTGTGCCGCACCGGGCAGCATGGATGCATGCGATGCGGACGTGTAGGTAGAGGTGGGCATTGCGTCACGCCGGGCCTGCATGGTCCAGGTCCATCATGCTTCAGGCCGCTTCGTGCCGTACCGGCTTGGCTTAGTCAATCCGCCAAGCTGTATCGTGTCGGCCCGCCTCGCCTCCAGTCAGGCCCAAGCATGGTTTAAAACCTGCTATGCCGGTGTTCGTGCTGTGCCAGCCTAAGTCCAGCCTGAAGTAACTATACACGATGAAAGCGACGGCGACGATGGTGCCAGCGGCCGTCATCTTCCTTCATCTCGTACTCGCCTCGTTAAAAACTACTTAAAATTAAATTGGTTGCATAAAAACATGGACACACAATGACATAAATATTTCAAAGAAAAGTGGAATTCTTTGATATTTTAAAAATACAATGGTGTTGCCTCGTTAAAAACTTGACACCCCAGAGTGGGTTATCCAAGTAAGAAAAAGAGTACAGTAACAATATAATAATATATATACATACTAACTATAACAATATATATATATATAGTATCTATTCATCAATATCCAGGTTGTTCATGCATTGGAGGTCAGCGTACGCCTACACGATTTCAGAATCCTCTAGTTGATGATGTTGCCGCTTTTTAGTTAATTCCTAGTCTTTTACACATGTGATTACCTCCACCATCCTAGACATGAGGAATGATCTCCTTTCTTCGATTATTCTCCCTACTGTGCTGAATGTCACTTCTGAAGAGATGGTGGACACCGGCACCAGGAGAATATCCCATACGAAATGTGACAACACAGGAAATATTCACTTGTTGTTCTTCCACCACTCGTGTAGGTCTATCTTGTCTTTGCTAGTAAGATCAGGATCAATATTTACAAAATTATGCTCCAAGAAGTGGTTCGGCTCTGAGACAGAATTTCACTTGGAGGCCGCCTGAGGCTGAGAGAATAAAGAAGTAGACTTAGACTTGCCCTTTAGCTTCTTCTATAAATGTGATGTCAAGATTGTCTTTCCACGGATACTATTCAAATATGCACTAATTGTTCGCATACTGTCTTGTTCTGCAACTTTGGGGTGGGGATGTTTATAGTCATTGTGTTTGCCGATGCGTTACCAAGAGTATAGAAATAATTTTATTATCTATCCTAAAATCATCAAGTACATGTAGTATACGCTCGGCAATGGCTTCTCCCGTGTGTGATTTATTAATTATTTTAAATCCTATAACTCTCTTGTTCAGCTTATAATTATCATCTAAATAATAGCTTACAGCACTAAGGTAGGTACTTCTCTGGTGTGACGATGTCCAAATATCTAAGATTATCACAAAAGAAAAATGAACTTGTAGAAATAGTTCTTTCAGCTCTGCTAGTTCCTTTTGATACATCCGTAAAATATCAGATGTAGTAGTTCTCTTACTAATATGTTGGTACTGTAGGCAAAAGCCGCATCAGATCATTCACCCATCCTAATCGGTTGATCTTCTAAAACAATATATCTAAGCATTTTTCTCACGGGTAGAAAGTGGGTCATATACCCAAATACTTATAGAGCCATTGGCCTTGAAATTTAGTTGCTTTTGTACTCCTTCTCCCCCTCATCTCTGTGCCGCCATCTTGCATAAACATGCTTTGTAGTGCCGGTTCAAGTGCCATGTTCCTACAACTGTATGAATAGTTAATTTAGCATTGCAATAAGTACAAATTGCGATCTCTACTATTTTGCCATCTCAAATTTCCTGGCTCTAGGTTATGCATTGTCAACAATTCGCCCTTCATCTAAACCCGCCAATGTTGTCGTCTGCGGGCCGGTAAGGGAACTCTAGAGTCCCCATTGGCTCCGGACCATCCTAGTACTCATTGTAGCCCTCTGTACCATCTATATGACTATCATCCATGCCATAGTCTCCCATACTTGGTGAGAGCTGATGAGCATTAACGAGAGTTGGAGCCGGAGGAGGACTAGGAGAGTGACGGTGGGAGCTTACACTAAGTCGCCCTGCTATCCTTTTTATCCTTCCACTCCTTTGCATACCGCTCATGAGCTCTTTGGTAATATGACTCCTTGGTAGCATAGTGGATGGATGGTGATTGGTGAATAAGTGGGAACTTGGTGAGATGAGAGATGGAATAGCTTGTGAAGAAATAAGAAGCGAAGTTAATTTATATGCATCAGGAAGGAGTTGTTGCTCCCAAACGTTGCAGCTTCTGAGCATTGATTCTACCGAACGTTTCTTCTAAAGTCTGAACGTTGCGCCGACCATTGTCTCTCTCAATCAACTCTTAGCTAAGAGAATCAGACACTCAGCTCTCTGCTCTCCTACTAGCCTACTACTACTACTAGAGTTAGAGGGAGTGAGGGACTACCCGACTACTACTCCCCTACCCTTGCTGGCCTGGCAGGTCGGCACCCCCAGTCCCCTACCGCCACAAATTCTCCAGACCGCCTCCCTCCTCCTTGGGTGCCTCCCTCCTCCCCCTGTCTGGCTGTACCCCGGTCGCATCCCTCCCCCAACCTCCCTCGGCCACCTCATCCTTCCCCAGCCCCCTCCCTCCTACCCCCGTCCCCCGGTCACCTCCCTCCTCCCCCCACCTCCTCAGGCCACCTCACCCGCCCGCCTCCCTCCCGGGGTTAGCGATGAGCGCGCCCGCCGCCTTCTTTGCCTAAGCCGCCTTGGCGCATACCATGCCCATTGCCAACCTCAACACGCTACCGCCCTCTACCTTCTTTCCCACTGGCTGCTTCACGATGGACACCTGGCACACATCTAGGTAGTCCATCTTGGCGCACAGGGCTTTCACAATGTCGCCTCCAGGGGCAACCGGCGTCGGCTTCAGCGGCGCAGGCGCATGCGTCTGCTTCGGCTTCGGCGACACTAGGGCAGGGAGGCTGGGGCTGGCAAGCTTTCCTGGTCTGGGCTTATGCGGCACGCAGACTATGGCCGACGGCGCCGCCGCAGAGAGAAGGAGGAGGCAGGCAAGAAGCGATGGCCTCATGATGGTGCCGTTGGCTTAGGGCCCGCTCCAGGACTGCCTGGAGTTGTACGACAACATAGCGTACAGCCTCGACTAGGCCAACATGGCCATGGCTGTCGGTGACAGGGACACCACCAGCACCATGCTCGACACCATCTGCACTGATGTCGAAACATGTAACCAGTGAGCTCACGCCGCTCGTCTCCAAGCATGACGCTGAACTCTAGTATGCTCTTTCCCCACTAGTCCTCTACTCTCTCTCTGCTCTGTGATGGCTTGTGAGGTGGGAATCCATGGGATGACGACGGGAGGGCGGCAGGAGGCCGAGGCTGCCGTGGGCGCTGGCGTACCGACCGTGCCCCTCGTGCTGGCCATGCTTGCTGGGTCGTGCCAGCCTGAGACCTAGCTTTCCAAGCCCAGCCCGCCACGTGGCATGCTCGTGCCAGGCCAGCCAGGTCTTAGACTGGCACGGATAAACTTGACCCAACTCCTAGCTCTACGTGCAGGTGAGGCTGACACATGGCCCAATTGTGGCCGATAGGCTGACCCGCTCCGTTTGGCATCAACCAGACGAGCCCGTCAATACCACGGTAAAATGCTTGTACGTAGAAAATAGAACGAATTTGTTATCAGAGATTAGATGAGCTCGAAATCCCTACACAAATTTTGTTGAATAGAGGCTAGTAACCGTTGAGATGGTGGAAAACCTAGCCAACTCACTCCATTGTTCCACCCCTCGTCTCTCTCCCCTCTTCTCTAGTTCTCGCTGAATTCTAGAAACTGATTCGCCTAGACGTGGATGACGACGGTGACACCGACCTCAAAGATCAATATAGGCCGTCTCCGGCAAGCAACGAATAAAGAATCTTTAACCTAAGAGTTAGGCACGTACTTATGTATTTTATTCTTGTGTTGGTTGTATAAACCAGGGTTTTTCTTAAAGAAATTGATCTGTAACGACTGACCAAAATAACAATCATGTACTGACTCAAATGCCGATCTTGTGAACTAAGCAGTACTAGCTAGTACGGCCATGTTCCTGTTATATTCCTGTGTTGCCATGCCCCTGCATGTAGCCAGGCATGTCCTCCTTGGACTCTGGTGTCTGGCTGCACGAATATTTCCATGGCGAACAAGTATGCAAATTCCCATGCAACTGAACCACCCTACCCATATAGCAAATCGGTAGCCTCTTTTGCCCGCTTATATTTCGTTTTCAGTTTCTAACTTTTAAATGCTAGTTCACTATTTCATAATTTTGTCTTTTTTAGTCTTTTGGTTTTTGGTCTTTTTGGTCTTTTATTTTTTCCCATATTCTTTTGTATTGTATAGGCTAACCTTTTTCTATTTTAAAATTCTTTAAATTTAATTACGTCAAAAAAGTCACCAGCAGTTACAGCATAAAATAAACTAGTCATAATGCAAAATCAACCATAAGTTACCAAAAAAGCCCAAATGAGTAGCCATTAGGCTTGTGGATTGTGGATTTTAATTTTTGCTACAATAACTAGCCTTCAAATAGCACGTCTTTTCAAGACGGGGTCTATAAGTTGATTGTAATAGACACTGTACTAAATTCAATTATACTGCCAAAATTGCATGCAATTATCTCTCTTTTTGCACTCTCTCGCAAACAGACAGAAGACAAAAGCCATAAGCCAGAGCCCAAAAGAACCACATCTCGTTTGTTCTCTCTAGCCTGACCATCAATCAGCACTGCCTCAGGCCTCGCTCCAACTGACTTACAGCTTAAGTTTCTGGTCGTGACTTTTGGCTTATAATTGAAATTGCATTGTAGCGGCTGTTAGTTTTTCTGAGAAAAAAATGAAGAAAAATCGTTATATCATCACCAATAATGCAAAGGAATGAGAGGAAAAAGAAAAGGAAAAATCTATAAACCTTAAAAAGCTAAAATAAATAAAAAAAACTAACATGTTCTAAATAGTTTTTGACTTAAATAAATTGAACATTAAAATAAATCAGAAGGTAAAGTGTTTAGAGTCTGTCAGTTCTCCCCAGCCATAGCATCCTCGGGGTACAAGGCCCAAATCAGCCCGAATCATCAAAATGCGTGACTCGATAGCAGCGGCAGCAAAAGATAAAGCGAAGAGATGCGGCCCCTGTGCGCCTGTCTGTGTGCAAAATACGCCAACGCCTAAGAATCAAGGTCGCCTCTGGCTATCCTCTCCTGCTTTCTGCGTGACAAGAACCTCTGCAAGAACGTTTCTTGGCATCCGTAGCGACCCAATTATCAGATCGCCTATATACCTCAGCCTGTGGAATTTCAGATTCTTGATTTGATTGGTGGCTAGATGCCATGCATGAATGCCGTGAGGTGAGACTGGTACTACTGCACCACTCACTCAGGCCTTGGGACCTTTGCTCCTCCTTGCTTTTTCAGTCCTTTTGAAGCTCTGCCGGATCAATTATATTATTAAGGAAAAAATTCACTTTTCAATCCTGAATTTTAGATTCGGTTTGATTTTCAACATAAAACTCTAAAACTATTCACTTTTTACAACCTCAAACTCCTAAAGCCATCCACATTACCTCCTTGACCTAAATGGTGGTGGTTTTCCGCCGACGTGTCGTCTACGTGTCCTAGTTTCATTGACATGGAAGCCACATGTGCAAGTATCCACTCGCATGTTCTTCTTCCTCATCTCTCTCTCACTACCAGCGTCTCTCGCTTCTTCCCCTATCTGTCTCTAAAAATCTAGCGCTGAGACCTTCGTTGTCGCTGCCAAAGTGTGGTGATGCAGAGAAGCTCGAATCCAAGTAACGATGGGGGTTAGTGTTGCTGATTGTGCTGCTGACCACGGCGACGATGAAGAGGCTGGCGGTGCTACCAGCCGTAGCAACGACAAGCAGGTGACGTGAGACGAGCTTGATGGCGAAGAAGACCAGCATAGTAGTGAGCTCCAAAGGCTGGCGAAAAATGACAATGATTGGATCCAATAGGGAAGAGTAGGAGGCGACGAGATCCGATGAGGAAGAGCTTGAGCTTAACAGATCCAGTGACAAAGAGCCTCAATTCGTGTTCGTTGGAGCCAGAATCACTAGATTTGGCGACGAAGGGCTCAGCGATGATGATCATGGGAGATAGGACTGATGACACTGAGCTTCGTTCTCCTCCCTTCCTCTTTCTTCTTCTTGTAGTCACTCAAGCCTTGTCCAATGAGCCCTCCCGACAGACCTCCTACTGGCGTTGGAGATGGAGGGCAACATTGTCGCCAAGGCATTGACCTTGCGGTGCCAGACGCGGGTGGTGTGCTATGGAGAGCAAGGAAGCACACGACTCGGCAGCAAGAGGAGATGGCCGCAATGGCTTTGGTGGTGGTGGAGAGGCTAATTTGGTGGTAGAAGAAATGGGAGGTGGCGGCGGTGGCCAAAGATGGAAGGATGTGGATCTACCATCGTGTGTGGGGGGAAGGGGATAAGGAAGAAAAATATAGGCTTGGGGTATGCCATGTGGGCCACATTCTCTCCTTTTTTTTGCTAAGTGAGATGTCCACATGGATGCTTTGTCAGCAAAAACATGTACACGTGTCAAAACCATCACCATGTTGGCACCATGTCGGACAACATGTCGGTAGAAAACCACCCTAATTTGGGTTGAGGGGGTAAAGTGGATGGTTTTATGAGTTTGAGGTGTAAAGTAAATGGTTTTAAAGTTCAGGATTGAAAATTGAAATGAGGCTAGAGTTTATGGTTGAAAAATAGATTTTTCCCTATTATTACAATGATAGAAAATAAAGGTATGATGTTCGCTCTTAAGTCCTAGAAATTTTTATATTATTGGTGAAAAAGAGAAAGACCTATACCGTTAATTATGGTGGGTCCAGATTATAACGGTCTAGATTAAAAGAAAGAGTCTATGTCAAGTACAACTCATAAATAATTAAAATTTGGAATAAAAGTTAAGTAAAATTAGCAATTTGATTTCCATACAAATTACTAACTAAAATCCCTAAATAAGTATAATTCAGAATTAAAATTAAACAAAAATAGCAATTAGATTTATATACGAATTTCAATAAAAATAACTAAATAAAATTTACAATCTTATTTTGATATGAATTTCAAAGTAAAATCCTTAAATAACTATAATTTAGAATAAAAATTAAAAAAATAGCAATTATATTTTTTATGCGAATTCCAAAAAAAATACAATATGATTTTTCATACAAATTCGAAAGTAAAAATCCTAAACAACAAAAAATTTGAAATAAATTAAATACAATTATTAATTTGATTTGTATATGAACTCCAATAAAAAATAATTGAAATCTGGAATAAAACTAAAAGTTATAAAGAGGATATCACACATGGTGTCGAAGGAGACCACGAAAGAGTGCAATAGCATCGATCTGTCATGCAAGAAGACACTGCCCCATGGAGAAGCGAGCGATAATGGCAGAGATGAGGACAATATCACGATGCTCACCTTAGCTGCTCAACAAGGACAATATCGTGCTACTCGCTAGAGCCGTTGAAAATAATTTCTAGAGTCAAAGGAGTTAAGGGCTGCGATGACGAGTGGTGAGCGTTAGTGTTGTTGAAGAAGTCAGTGACTAAAGAATCTCGATGGTAGAGAAGCCTTGGCAAAGAGGACATGAAGCTTTACATCGAAGACGAGTTATGAATGATATGGAGCCATCGGGTAGCTAGAATCGTGCCATCGCTAATGTGGGACACGGCGTCACCAGCAATGGCGAGAAAATTCTCCATATCGTTAGGCAGTAACTAAAGTAGACATGCCAGCTCAAGTTGTTTTCCAGTGATGGCAAGAATCCACAAGATACTTCCTTTTATTTTTTTCTTATCTTTTTTCTTCCTTTTCATGGCATCATAGCTGCACAAGGGAAAGCGATACTGCCCGCTCTGCTACAAAGATGGGAGGTTGTCGTGGTTAGTGAAATAGACACAAACATTCAGTTGGCCAACATCAAAAAATATGAGTGACCGACACGGGAGAAGAGGATATCTAGCATATATAAAATCATGCATGTATATATACATGTATGCATTCGTGCTAATAGAAGCATAGGCATACAAAAGCAAAGGAGCAAAGAGTTGGAATAGATATGGCACCACCATAGGGAATAGGCTCAGCGCCACCAGAGAGAGTGTGATAGGTGTCCCTGGCAGGGATCGGCGTCGGTTGTATGTGTATGTGTATTTGATGTCGCAATGGTCGGCATTAAGCGATAATTGGATAGAAATAGAAGATAACTGCGTGGGAGTATTGCATTGGAAGGGGCAGTAACTAAGTGGGATCGATCAATAAATGCTATTGGAGATTGAAGTAAAAAAGCTACGGTGGCGAGAAGAGATAGAAGACACACGGTTGAATGGGGCAGACAATGTATGAGGAAAGATAAATTTAAGGTAGGTCACCTATGGTATATCGGTGTATAGTGAGAAATGTACTATAATATCATGTAAACTAATAAGATAATTTGTCATACACATAATTAATGTATTGTTTGAATTAAATAGAGGTGCATGTACATATATATTGAAAAAAGTAATTAATGGAGGAAGAATAGGGGGATGGAACTATATGATCCATGCAAGATGGAGAGTGGTTACGTTTCTAAGAACCCTAATAACTTAGAGTATGTGCATTTCTAGATGTTAAGCTAATATTATAGGAGAGAGAAATTTCATAACACCGATACCAAAAGATGGGGGAGTGGATGTTAAGCTTAAATTGCATGGCACCAAAGTAAACCTTGGAGGCTAGTGCTATGTCAGAATATGTTGATTGTCTTAGCAGTTAGCACCTATAGGTAGTGCTAAGTGTTAGAGTAAAAATAACTAACAGTGATATTGTGGAGAGAGAAAAATGATGTGTTCACCTTAGCACCTAGTTTAGTTGCTATTTACATGCTCTTGTTATGCTTAATGAGTTTCCTCTATCAAAGCTCGTACTTGTATTAAGTTTCTCAAGTTGTATTTTCCTTCAAGTTTTTATTGTCATTTTTATATTTATGGTATTTTAAAAATCTAAATAGCCTACAAAATACGTAAATATATTCTCAAGCATCTAAATTATATCATCTGACAATACAAATTTTAAAACAAATATAGTCTCACAAATACATGAGTCACCCTGCTAGTTATATATTGAAGAGAGATCATTGGGAAGAAGAAAAGCTAAAACCTGTGCCCAGAATCTTTGTTTGTTCGGTAGTTGAGCGTTGTGTGAGCTTTACTCTGTGTGAACGAAGTACTAGCTAGCAAGCTAGCTTGGAGTTGGAGTGCTCCTTTTAACACTATTAAACCCTCCAAAGAAGAAAAAAGAGAAGAAAAGAAATAACAAAAAAACTCATCAAGAGAGAGATGAGAGGATTCAGAGCACTTTGGCCAAAGCAAAGATGGTTCCATGGCGTGTGCCTGCCCCCTCCCCCTCCTCTAGATCTCTAATACATGCATACTTATAACTATATTACTCCCTCGACTATCATGAGCACCACCACCGCCTCCGCCATGGCTGTTCGTCTGTCTCGAGTGCGCGACTAGCTATCGAAGTAGCCATGGAACCTTCCAATCCACATCAATGTGCTCACTCTTTAGCTTCTTTTACCTTCGATAGACAGTTTTATGTTCTTCGGTCGCTCTACACTCTCTTCGCCGGTGCATCTCCCCATCTGGCTCTCCTGAAAAAGCAAATGCATGAACGCATCATGGTCAGGCACATGCACAGAGGAAAAAGAATCACGGTGAAGATAATCGAGGTCAGTTTGCAAGTTGGTAGCTCGTTCAATGGGACCCATGCATGCATGCGTGATTGGTAGGATCTATAGATAGCTATATACTGCATGATATCTATAGTAGTACTTGGTTGTGCGTACTGCAATCATTTGCTGTTTCTTTCAGCTACTTGCTTGTTCCTGATGGCCGTTTGACTGAATCCCTGAGCGAGACGTCCTGTCATCGACAAGCGCAAATACCGAAGTATATATGCGTGCCTCTTCTTTTCAGAGGGTGACGCACTGCGCTATGACAGTGGAAACACTCATGATGATTTTTTAGTAGGGTACGTACATATGTTTAACGGCTTAGTTAAACTATTCTGCAACCATAAGTTTGTAGAGATTTGAGTTGTTAAATACCAAGCACACGGTCAGGTATATATATATATATGAATTATATCAGAGCTTTGTACTTTACTTTGTACAAGCAATGAACAGATATTTGGTAGTTGTAAGCTGCAAACCTGTGAGTTCCTTTTTTTCAGTGCAAGCTCTAGTAAGATATTTGTACCAGCTAGAGAGCTAAAACACAAGCAAGAACCATATGCTTTGCACTATAGAAAGGAAGAACTGGCAGATGAGATGAATACCTATTGTGAATCGGATCAGGCCCATTGGGCACATTCCTCTTGCTGTCCTTGTATGGATCATCCAAGGCAACCTGCTCTGAAGGCGCCGCGGTAGCAACCGGCGGCGCCGTAGCTTCAGTGGCAGGTTGTGTTGTGACAGCAGGACCAGGAGCACCCGTGCCATCAACAATCCCAGTCCTGATGCCTTTCGCCATTGTCGCCGACAAGAGCACGGCGCAGATGAGCAAGACCAGCCCAGTGACCAGGCATCTACTGCCAATGCCTCCCATTGCGCTAGCTCCCTGCCTGCTCTTGCTGGCTGTTCAGGTGACTGATCACTACTTGTTAGGAAGTAGCAATTAGTTGTCCACAGCCTTCTCTTGTACCTTGCAACTCGCAAGTGCTATCTCTCCCTAGCCTCCTCCTGATGCTGTAGAGATGAACAGCAGTGGTAGTGTGTCGGCAAACAGATCATGGCTATGTATATGTAGGGAAGAAACGGTGCGGTTCAGAGGAGAGGCAAATTAAGATAGGCTCGAAGAGAATGGACTTCTTTCTTGAGAGGAGAGTGACAAGTGGCCGGTGAAGGAAGAAGTGTCTATGATTCCAGCTACCTACATACGATCCTATATATCTCCCTTCTGCTATCTCTGTGTAGTCTAGCTTTGATCCCATGATGTTGATATATAGATAGAGACGTGGCGAGGCATATGCCTGGCTCTGGTTTTTCTTCTTTGTTGGTTCACTCAAAAAGTACAAATCAGCAACACCAGGTCTAAGTCGGGATCAGCCTATATATAAACAGGCGCAGAATTTGTTGTGCACCCGAGAGAGAAAGACAGGGAAGTTCCAAAATAGTACCCGGCAGCCTATATATGTCAGCTCGGAATGCATGCAAGGTCAGGCGATCGAATTTTCAATTGGACTGTCTAGATGTGCAGGGCCCTACTCGGTCTCAAGTAGTCTGAACAAACTGATCACCATGCCTAGTTAGTGCTATAAAATATATAGCTAGTACTATCAGATATGGTCGCTTTATACGCTCCTCGAGCATGTCTTCAATGATTCCACTGCATATGGTTCTGTTGATGCTGACATGTGAGGCTCCCATCGACGCACCAGGGAACACTAGTAGAAACGCCGCAGAGCACATATTTCACCTTTGCTTTTTGATGAGTTTGTTTTGTTAGTACCGACTACTGAGGCAATTGGAATATGTCGATTTAGTATGGAAGGTAAGCTCCGTTAGGATAAACTCTGATATTAACCGTATCATAATTTGTATTCAGGGACTAGAAAAGTCGAATTGGCCGCTTCGACGTAATATTTCGAAACCTGAAAAAAAAAGCTATATATTTCTGATTTCTTATCATTTGTCGATTTTCAGTGAAACTGGAGGCAGGAGGCTGGAGCGTTAAATTTCGACACGAAGAACTGCAGACCCATACATCCCATGTCACTGGCTCCTGATCAACAGCAGTGGGATCCTCACATCGCACACATACACAAATACATGAAGAAGTAAGTGGAGTATTAGGTACTGGTGCTTCGTCTCCTTTCCCTTTCCCCTCTGGCTCCGGTCCGGGCTGGGGAAGCGACCATGTGATGCGCTTGGCGAGCAGACGGGCAAAGCCGGATTCTCCCGGCCCTACGCCGCGGCCGCTTTGGGTTTCCAAACCGGACGCATCGCCATCCCTGGCCCTGCAGCTGCCTCCTCCTGGCTCGATCTCTCGACCAACGACCATGGCTGGCGCACACATTGATGATAAGCAAAAAAACAACCGGCTGCTAAGCCAAAGACGCATCGCTGTCCCCTGGAATCATATAGTTGCTGGCGACAAGCTTGCTTTTCCAGCATTGATATGCTACACGCATGTCGCTATGGATTATCCCTCCAGGAGCGGCAATGGCAACGGAAAAGGGTGAATGTTGCATTCTAAAAATCTTTTGATAAGTCTTTAGAAAATTTTCACTTTAGTAGCTAAAGAGCTAAGAAGATTAAATTTGACAATCTAAATCTAAACAACAACCTAAAAAAGTAAGGTCTTATAAGTTTAGCACCTAACCAAACTGACCGTGGAGGTGCGGTCTGACCGGTCACAAGACGCCGGTCTAACCGAGCCTGGGAGCGATCTGATAGATCCCTTGTTCCCAGAACAGAAAATTAGACTGAGCCAAAACCAAATTTGGTGCAAACTATACAATCCACGTTCAAATAATTTGAAACTTTGCACACACCTTGCTGAGGATCTCAGGAACCTATTTCATCTAAGTATCCTAGGGATCTTAACCAAAATTCTAACATTTCTTCAAAACATGAAAGGTTACATCAAAACTAGGCAAATCTCTAAAAAGCTAAAGAGCTAGGAAGATTTTTCACTCTTTAGAAGGTTACATCAAAAGAGCTAAGAAGGTTAACATTGCTATTTTAGAAATTTTTCACGAAAATTTTCACTTCAGTAGCTAAAGAGCTAAGAAGATTAAATTTGACAGTCTAAATTCAAACAACAATCCAAAAAGGCAAGGTCTTATAAGTTTAGCATCTAACCAATCTAGCCGTGGAGGTGCGGTCTAACCGGTCACAACACGCCGGTTTGACCTAGCTTGAGAGCAATCTGATAGATCCCCTATTCCCAAAACAGAAAATTAGCCTAAGCCAAAACCAAATTTGGTGCAAACTATACAATCCTCGTTCAAATAATTTAAAACTTTGTACACATCTTGCTGAGGATCTTATAAACTATTCCATCCAAGAAACACATGGATCTTAACCAAAGTTATAACATTTCCTCAAAACATATAAGGTTACATCAAAACTGGGCAAATCTCCAAAACTTGAGATACAACTTGCTCATAGGTTAAGAATAGTTTAGATGGTTCTAGATGAATTACCACATATCACAATAAACAAGACCATCGAAAGATTTGAAGCCAAAACCCTCTAATCAAGATTGCTTAAGAAAGACTCCAAACCAAACAAGAACCGGACAACTTCAAAATCTTACAAACCACAATGCCTAAATGGATAGGATTTGATCTACATGAGACATTTCCATCACTTACACGTCATTGGTACGTAGCAAGATCAAGAAGAGTAGAGTAGAGAAGAGGCAAATAACCAATAAAAACAAGAGTAAATCAACCAATACAAGAATACTCCATGAGAGATGAACAAAGTTGATATATTGCTACTTGAAAATGAATATTTCCTAGCCACTCCATATGAATGACAAGATGGCACACCATAACACTCACTTTATTATCTTAAACCATAACCCCAGAACTTAAGATTGAAAATAGTTGGGATGATTGGCTTGCAAGCTTTTATTCTCAACCCATTAAATAAATAGAGTAACATATCTGCATCTAACATAATAGATACTATCTACTAGCACAATGGAGGAAACTCGTTAACCCCATACAACGTGGGTTTTACATTCACACTTAACTTATGCATACTTTTCAAAGCATATGAATCCGAACCAACTAAGTCATTAGCATTTGATATACTTGATCTTCTCATCATCCACTTGACCTAAACTACTTTGCCAAGCACTGCGGCTTTAATCCAACGCAGTTTCTGGTACTTGACCAACTACCAAAATACTCTCACCTTTACCCGGTCAACTTCTTCACTTGTAAGCAATCGCCATACTTGCTACGTATAGGTACACCAATAGCTTACCATGCATCGGCATGCCAACGTGGCTTGGGCTAGCATGGCATGAACGTCGACACGGTAGGCTTTGGGCCGTGCTTAGGCCTGGTCGGAGGCGAGGTGGGTCGGCATGGCACGGCATGGCGAGATGACTAGGCCGAGCCGACACGGCATGAAGCTGTCCGAAGCACAGTAGGTCCGAGCCATGCCGGCCCCACCCGGCCTAACTCCCAGCTCTAGTCGAGGGCTCGGTAGTGTTAAAGATACGAGTCAGGATTCTGCACAGTTGGTAGTCCTTATCGCTAACTGATGATATCGCTAACTGAAGATATACTCACTAGATTATATTGTCTGTTGCAGTCTCTTTCTGTTTCCTTTCTGTTGTCGCTGACAACTGTAGCCCGTAAGGCAATCCTCTCTGTAAGCCGTATCGGCAACGCTCGATATGTATGAAGAGAAACAGAGCTCGTTTGTCTCTGGGGCTTCCCTCTGAATTTCGATCCCTCTCTCCGAACTTCTCTAGATTCTTTCAGGTAGCAGCCGTTTGTTAAATGTCGAAGAAAGGAGCATGCACCCGTTTGTTAAAATGTCGAGGGCTCGGTAGCATCTAGGAAAGAAAGCTAACGAAGGAGCTCCATGATTACAGCTTCGTTGGCTCTATCTGAACTCGGAACCATTTATTGCAAAGCAAGGGAATCAACGTGGTTAAGGGCCTGTTTGGATGGACTAGAACTAGTTGTTAGTTAGGACTAGTTGTTAGCTGACTAGTAGTTAGCTGGCTAAAGATTAGCCCAGTCCTGTTTGGATCCAAGGACTAATAAGTACTACTATCTCAGTACAAAGTCTGTTATACCCCTATGCATGGCGGGAGTCCTCTTTTAGTCTATTTCAGTTCCTGTGTCTATCGGTCTGGGAGGGTTGGCGTGGGTATTGACGTCTTTTTTCCATCCGGCTGGTCCTTTAGCCCTCATTAGCTAGGTTTGGCCAACTAGTTAGCTAACAACTAGTTGGGGTTTTGGCTAAACTTTAGCCCACTCATTAGCCCTCCTGTCTGGATCCACAAGGATTAAAAATTAGCAACTAGTTTTTAGCCCATGGGATCCAAACAGGCCCTAAGAAGCATAAATGTGTGCATATTACAATTCGAAGTACATCGTGTTCCTTTATTTTGAAAATTCAAACTTGACTACGTTTCTTAGTATCCTCTTACAAAAATAATAGTACACTTCATACAACTACACCTACACGTACTTTTGACTATCACAAAACTGTACTTTGAAGGACAATTCTCTTCACAAAACCACATGTTTTTTCACGTACCTATCACAAATTTTACAAGTGCCAATCTGCAAGTCGCAACACTTCCCTTGCCGTCGTTGCTGATAGGGACAAGCATCAAAGAGATGTCAAGGGGAACAAGCCAAGATGCACATAATAACTGGATAATGTTAGACCAGGAGGCGGCTTGCGGGAAAAAATTTATCATCGCTCCTTCCCTCAAGCGTATTTCACTGTCATGTTTCTAAGAACATCGCAACATATTGGCTGGGTTCCCTCTGCGCCCTCTACGTACTGTGTCAAAAACCATAAACCAAAAGCCAAAACCACAGCCCAAAATAACCACCCATTATCCTTCAACTATGTTTCCAATGTTTTTCTTAAAACATCCAAACTATCCTAAATAATATTGTAAAGCATATATCCTTTAGGAAAGAAAACATCATCCTAACTAGATCCAAAGATTTCTTATGAAATTCCTATAAAAAAATCAAGCGTCGCAAACAGAGTCTGTATAGTTCAAAGCTAATCACCATCGACAGCTCTTTCCCGCTTGTCAATTTGCCATACTCATCAGCACAAATAATTTCGTAGGCATAGTGAAAAACATAAGCGATACAATTTATCAGGCACTTACAAATGATATGGAGAAGAAAAATTTTAAAGAAAGGAAGGAAAGAAAAGAATACACCGAGCTAATTGCATGCTCAGAGAAATCTAACTTACTACTCTTTAACAAAGAAAAGAAAGGCACTTCCTTTCGTCATTACTAACTTGTTAAAGAGAACCCTCTAACACAACACCAGGTTCGTTGCAAGGTAAGCGTTCAGAATTAACCTTCATCACTGTCATTGCAAGGGACGGTGTACTGAATCACCACGCGAGCTCCCGATGATAGCCTGCATGATTCAAAATATAGACCTCAATTCCAAGGTCGGATCATCGCGTGAATTCTATTGTTCCAAGGGAAAGCATCGAGTGCATACCCAGTACTGACAAAAAGTTGAGGTAAAAGAACCACTAGTGGCACTTAACTTTCCTCAATCTTGACGAGCTTCTCCTTGTCCTTTCTGAAAGAGTCTAATCTCGCCGATGCTCCTGAGGCATCAGTGAACCTCTTGCTCCCGTCTCCTGACGCCAAGCTGCAGTCTGGCCCGGCCGAGGAGCTCCTCCGGCAGTCTGAGACCGGGGACTTCAGCATCTCGCTCTTCGGGTGCAGGAATGATGACAGTATCGGCGTCCGGGGTAGGCACCTTGATCGCGATATGTTGACTGTATCTTCGTCAGGTCTTGCACAATCTAGGGTCTCACCGCTCCTGTTCGTTTGTTAAGAAAATGTTTCATGAGAAGTAAAGTTCACATGCTAAGCAAGATACTAGGCAAAACAAAAGGAGAAATTACTGTATATCACATAATTGTTGTACCAATAACCAACTTTTCTGCTTAAGTTCTGACTACCAGGTAAAATTTTGGATTTTAACGTACTGAAAGAAACCATGGTTCAGTCAGGATGGGGTTCAGGGAATGAACTTCATTGGCTTTTGCTGTAGCACTTAACGAATTGGCCCCTCTAATAGAATGACAGCAATCAGGATGGGGTTCAGGGAATGAACTTCATTGGCTTTTTCTGTGGCAGTTAACGAATTGGCCCCTCTAATAGAATGACAGCTTGTTAGGATAGCAACAAACTGTTCATGAGCATGAAGCAACAGGCTCTGCTATATTGTCAGTTGGGCAACTGAAGAATCTAGCTAGCCAACCATGTAGTGTGGTCCTCTACGTCTGACAAGTGGCTCGTGTTGTGGCAATGTTGAGATCAAGCTAGTGGCATGGAATTAAACTGTAGAAGTGAAGTAATGACAAAATTCGTAGCAGAAGGGCTATCTGTGCTTCAAATTTTTTTGGGCAAGATATTCAGAAAATTGATTCACCCTCAAAATAGCTCCTCCTGATTGCAACTATCCACCAATGTTTTTCATCTTCTAACCAGAATTTGTATGAATTTTGTAGAAGGCATACTATGTACAGCACTGCTCAAAGCAAAATTAATAATGTGAAATGGGCAACATAAAAGAGAGTAATTTAGCATTTTGTTTTGGACTTAACTTCCACTCTTTCTCAGTAGGCATATTTACCAATTTTGCAATGTTCGGACTTCAGTTTTCATCAGTAGGTAGATTCCCAGTACTTTGTTATTTTGTTTGCTACATGGATGCCAGCCGCATGCTGGCAACATATGATAGGGGACATGCCGTGTTTCTTTTTCTGAAAGGAACTGGCAGGAGAATTGCCCGATATATTAATAAAGCGGAGAAAAAAAGAAAATGTACATAACAGTCACTCTGCTGGGAAACTCCACAGGCAAGCAGCCATGAGCACCACGCCAAACAACTCTCACGCACAGCACACAATGCATCTAAAGGAAGAACAACACCCCCCCCTCCCCACACGCTAAAGCTTCTAACCGAATGTTAAGCTGGATGCAGAGGACCACATTGCATGAAGCTTGAGAGAGAAGAATAGAAGCAAAGGCAAGATGAACCATTGCTCCACCACGGTTGAAGAAACATGGTAAGCACCATACACTAGTATGACTGCAACTGGCGGAATGATGGAAAATAAATGGTCCTTGCATTCATAAATTTTCTCTGGTACATGGTTCTTTTTCCATCTTTTAATTCTCTGACCCCAACCTAAACCAACCCCTTTCTATGAATATTACGTGCGACAGCAATGGGCTTAAATGAATAATTAGTGCAACATTTTAGCTTGAATGTCCATACTTCATACACTAACATATCACGACTACTAAGTCGAAATGATTTTGGAAAATACAATATCTGATCAATAAAATCTAAGCTATCATGCTAAAAGCACAAGGGCAAAGTTCATTCTACAACACGGCAAAGTATGAACTCATGGACTGTTGTCTGTTGAGGCTTGACAGTTGAGTATCTCTTCTTAAAACAATGAAAAATCTACTAGCAGATTTTTTTGCAAAATTAATAGATGTGAAGTATCCAAATTCTAAGTAATTTAAGAACATGTAAACATCACACTGAAGCATCAGAGCTTACCTTTCCGCATTGTAGGAAGAAGACCGTTTAAGCACTGAATCCCTCTCAGCAGGAACGTCTCTTTGCATCTCAATAAGGCTCGCACTGAAGTATTCCTTATCTTCCAACCGCATCCCCATAAATCTGGGATTCTCTGAAAGGTAACCAAGCTCACCCATCATCATGGTGCGAGAAATTAACAGCGAGGGGAACTTCAGGTTTGGGAACCTTGGCTTGTATGCCTCAACAATTCCAATATTGTCATGATCTTTCACTGAAAGTGAACCACAGGTGATGAGTTGCATCAGTAAATTCGTCGGCCTAAGCTTTGGGCAGGTGGGCACAACAATGTCATCCTCTTCAAGAATCCTAAAGCTATTCATTGCATTGTTGTCCGCTTGTATCAAGGACTCTAAACTCTCGGACTTGCCACGGGTTGAAGGTACGCTCAATGGAGTACCACATTGGGACATGACTTCCTTGGAAATTCCTTGGAGCTCTGCTGACCGGTGAGGATGGCTTTGCCGGTACTTGGTGATTTCAAGAACTACAGAGTCATGATCGGTGCTCAAACTCTTCTTATGCATCTCAGGTGCTTTCCGAACTGATCGTCGGCCAAGGTCATCAGTTTGAGTTGCAGCATCCATAGAACCGGTGGGCTTGTAAATTCTGAAGTCTGCTGGGCTTGCAGAGCCAGCCCTTGACAAGAGAGTCCTTTGAGGCTCCGACTCCGGTGACATGTTCTCCAAGGAGTTAACCATGCATGGCAAGGGGGAGTCATCCTCATCTCGCAGAGGTACCGAAGGTGATCTCAGGGGCTTGGCTTCTCTAACGATCACACTAGGAGGGGAGGAGGAATAGGAAGCCTCTCTAGGCAAAGGCAACCTTGCACCCTCTTTCAGCCTGCTCTGTTGCTTTTGGTTGCCATTACTACCATGGTAAAATTGACCTAAGCAGGCAAAAGATAATATCACAATACTAAGGAGCACTAAAGTTTCTAGTCGAAGTTCACAAAGACAAATGCCAATTCGAAGGGAAATGATTAGTTTACCTGAAGAAGATTGGTCCAAGAGCTCGGAGCCCTTGAGCACGTACTCCCCATCGGCGGCCGGGAGGACAAGATCATCCTCTGCAAGGTCGTGCCACACGAAACCATTCTTGTAGCTCCTGAAATAATACTTATTTATTTATTTATTTATTTCTCAAGCCGATCAAAATTCATTCAACTCAAAATTGTTCAAGAAAAGCGACGTTATTGCTTTACCTCTTGCAAGACCACGTGTACATGGCGGCCATGCCCTTGCCGCGCACCATGTTAAGGTGATTAATCACATCTGCACACCCAAGCAATCACCATTAAACATAGTCCACAAGTAGATTATACACGGAGAATTGGCATTCCTTTTGGTTTTGTTGCAGAAACAAAACTGCATCCACTGACCTCTGAGATAGAGCCCCGTCTGCGAGGACACCGGGACCTCGACGAAGTGCGGGTGCTCGAGGTGGCGGCTCCGCGTGAGGTAGTACACCAGCGGCACCTTCCGCGCCGCCGGCCTCTGCCGCTCCGGGCTTCGCGGCCGCCTCCCTCGGCTCTCCATCCCCACCGAACTCTCGGCAAGATCTCCAAACTTTCGTCAGTTCAGCGTGCGCACCTGGAAAGCAGCAGGGTTACCAGCGGTAGCAGAAGAAGGGGACTTTTTCTGCTGTTACATTACATCCGATGGCACAAAATACAAGATCAAGGACAGAATGGCTAAACGGATGCCTCCAAAATCTGGTAACTTCCCAACGAGTAAAAAACAGAGACGACTACATGCTACAGCAAGCGAAGTGGGGTTACCTCCAGGCCCCAACACCGAAGCTTTCGAGAAAATTACTGGACGTGTGCCTCCAAATCCTGCATTTTTGTGGCCGTTTCAGCAATCAGATGAGAACAGAGATGGGATTATTAGGCCAAGAACTGCCAGGTAGATGGTACGTAACTCCAGCAAAAATTCAACCTCCTTTACTCACTGAGCCAGGCACATAGAGGACTGAACCGAAGAGAGGACAAGACGGGCCAAACGGATACCTACAAACAAAATCCAAGCATTGCGTGAGGGGGTGGATGCGTGATAGCTAGCTAGTGAGGAGAGATGGGGGAGAGAGAGAGAGAAGAGAAGAGAAACAGGGTACCTCCAAGATTGAAACTTTTCGACAGGCAGTGAGGAGATGGACGTGGGCAGACAAGGCAGCAGGACAGGAACGAAGAACGGACAAGCAGGTGCTTCCAAGCCCTCGAAAAAGTTTCAGCGAGACGGGAGCATGGGAGGAGAGGGAATCAAGATACGAGGATGCAGCACGAGAACGCAATGTCGCACCTCCAATCCAAGGCGGAATTTCTCACGCAACCGACTAGAGCAGCAGCAGCTAGCAATCAGCCACCCTTTGGCAGGCGACCAAACTAATGAAACTTTGAAGGAATGAAAGAATTAAAAATGAAACTTTGAAGGAATGAAGGAATTAAATTAGAGCATAAAGAAGCGTAATGGCGGGCATGGACCTGCAAGACGGGAACTTTTATCGAGCAGGGAATGGGCAAGTAGGAGCAGCAGCTAGGCAGGCGCCAGGCAGGCCGGCCCAGGACTGGGGCTTTTCCGTGGGACAAGCGAGTTACGGAGAGGTGAGCGGGAGATGGATGGAGCTGGCCCCTCCCCCCTCCTCAGCTGCAGCTGGGTGCAGTGCGTGTCAGGGAAAGGCTTGGAAAGGAAAGGGAAAGCACGAGACGAGCTCGCGCTAGGTCAAACGACACGGGCAAAGGGGGGAAAGGCTGGCAGGAGAGGAGTGGGAGGGAGTGAGGAATGTACAGTCGGGTGTAACGGCGGGGACGGACGGTGAGCGGTTGTGGGTGGCCGCTGGTGAGGACGGAGGGAGGGGGCGGCGTACGAGGCGCGCTTTAGAGCATTAAAAATTGTTTTATAACTGTAATTATATTTAATTGACTAAAATTATATTACAATTGATAGTAACTTATTTAATATAATTAAATTTAAAAAATTAAAAAAAAACAAGTTAGCCTATTAACAATGCAAATGAATGTGAGAAAAAAAGAACCGATAAAAAATAAAAAAATTAGAAACAGTAAAAAGATAAGTTAGAAACTAAAATCAAAATGAGCAGGGCCTGGCATTAATTGCGTCGCGCCAGGGACGCAAAGCAAAGCACGGCGAAGCGGAGAGGTGGCGCGGTGTTTAGCGGGATCGAGGAGGGGAGGGTACTAACACTAGCTAGACCGAGTGTATGGACCACGATGGTTTGCCCGTTGTCCGGGCCCACTGAAATCCATGTTGCCCCGTACAACCGTAGAGCTCCATTTGCAATACGGTAATTCCGTATCTTACTGTGAAAATTATATTGTTTTATGTAATTTCTTGTGCTTCATAGTTTTTCTAAAAAAAATAATAAATCTGCAGTTAATTGAGAAGATGTTGATTTTAAGTCAGCATCTCCCACACAAGCTAATTTTTGAGAAGATGTTGATTTTAAGTCAGCATCTCCCACACAAGCTAATTTTTGAGAAGATGTTGATTTTAAGTCAGCATCTCCCACACAAGCTAATGTTTCTCTTGCATAGGTTCACTTGCGGGGCGCTCATTTGGGCTGAATAAGTTTGAATTATGGCTGCATTTTTACTGTACTGGTCTATTTTGCACTATATCTGATGGTAGCTTTATTTGGCATAATTAAATTTAAAAAAAATTAAAATAGAAAAAATATGTTAGCCCATCACGTATAATGCAAACGAATACGGGAAAAAGAAACGGCAAAAAAGTTTTAATAAACGAAAAACTAGAAAAAGAAGAAGTTTAGAAATAATAAAAATAAATCAAAAACTAAAAACTCAAACCAAATAAACTGGATGTACCATGGAGCGTTGACCAATGGATCCTGTAACTTTGAAGTGACGAGGAAAATCTGCCACCCATTGATTTTTATCTATTTTATGGTGAAATAAGAATCGTGTGGAGCGATGCATAATTGGCGGTGACCTGAGTTCTTTTGCTGAACACAAAAAAAATCTAAATTTACATCTTTCATACGTATGCTTTTAATTAGAACGGTTATGCTTTTATCTGGTATTGTTTTGTATTATGACAATTTTGTTTGATAGGACCATTTATCAGATGCTTTGGTGCTAGGTTGGCTGTTCCAGTTTAAGACATTTTCATTTTTAATCCACGTTGAAAAAGAAGATATTGTTGGGCTCTAAATAATGGTGACATCGAGTAGTTAGCTAAGAAAAATTAATGTGAGAGGAATATAGAATGATGTACTATTACATAATAGAAATTCTAAACTATAATCTAATTGCTAAACGTAGTATACATTATTCATAGTTGTTTTCCTAACAGCTACCTTTGGAAAATAATCGCATCACAACGCACTACATTCATGGCAGGTAGTGACAGACCGTACACGTAGACCCAGCTCACGGAGTGTTCTAGTCTAATGTCGAGAGGCCCGCGCGAGAAAAGGTTTCGGTGCTATCATTGTGACATAGAGGACCTTGTACGAAAAGCTTGATCATTACGATTGTAGAGGCATAGGGCAAACTCGAGGCTGTTTAGTTTGCTGTCCTTGCAAACTTAATTATTATTTGATTTATTACTAAAATCTAATTTTAAGCGATTTAGAGTTCTAGTTTGAGAGTTAGTTTAATTTTATATTTTGATCCGATTTTAGTGTAGCAGAGTTTCAAAAACCAAAATATCCAAATTTTCTTAAGTTTTTTTAAATTTTTAGTTATGATAGGTTCTTAAGGCATGATCTAACATTCAAGTTTTATGTCTTTTAGATTTACGAATTAAAAGTTTAATGGATTTTTAGATTTGAAACAGTGTTGTTTTTTATTGTTTACGGGCTGAAATCACTGTAGCATGAGATTATTTTTTGAATTTTGGATTCTTGGTATTCATGATTTTTCATAGCTATTAGAGTAAAGAAATGATAAATACTCGAGAACAAAATTAAAGGTTTTATTTATTCTCCTCTACTATCGTACTAGTCCTACAATTTTTTTTGGGTGGTTCGTGGATGAAGCAACAGCACTACGTCGTTCTTATCCGCCATTACAGTGGAATGGCAGCGAATCTGCATTCATTCGTACGTGCATAACCTTCATCTTTTTTTACATGTAGCCCTTTAGTAGTCAAGGGTGTGATCGTGTGATTGTGTATGCCAACTTTCAGGGGCGGATCTAGCGGTGGAGCGGGGGGCTCGAGCCCCCCTACTGCTACTGGACCCTTGGAGCCCCCTTAAATTTTTAGCCATGGATGTATAATGTAGAAGGGGCTGAGGTCGAGCTGAAGGAACTTCAGCCCCTCCAAAAATTTTTCCTGGATCCATCACTGCCAACTTTGGAAGGCCACACCTGCTACATCTCAAGGAGGTGTAGTATTGCAAGGACAGGCCTGTGGTCTGATGCTGGCTGTGAGGGCGTTCGTTGCCGAAACCCATAATCTAATGTGTTTTCCGTTGAGCTAAAATAAATTAATTTATAACTAAAAATATATTATAGTTAATTAAAATTATACTGTAACTGATGATGATGACTTATTTAGTGTAATTAAATTTAAATGAATTAAAAATAAAAAAGGTTAACCGTCACGTACAATGAAAATAAATATAAAAACCGATACAAAAACTAAAAAAAGTAGAAGATAAAATTTATAAAAAAATAAAAATAAAAATAAAAATAAAATTAGAAATTTAAATCGAAATAAGCAAAATCTCTAAGGTTACTCGCACGGGCTTGACCTCGCGGACAGGCAGCCTCCGACGTGCGACCGCGCTCCCCACAGCTACACGCGGAGCGACGGCGTCCACGCGTGAGCTCCTTGACGTGTCCGTCGCCCTCACCGCCCCTCATTTCCCTTCGCATCTTTCTCGCTCCGCTCCTGCACACCCGCCGCCCTTGTGCCGCCGAGCTCGGCCACTCTCCGCAGCCACACTCCGCCACCCCTCCTCCGTTACGCCGTCGCTTCCTCTTCCGTCGCGTCGCCACCTCCTTGCGCCACACCGTCGGGTGAATATGCTGTCGGTGCTTGTCGTTTCCGGCCACCATCGCCATGGGCGTCGACAAGGTCAAGTCGGGGCCTGGCCGGAAGCCATCAGATATGGGGTTAGTTGGGTTAAATTTCTTCGGTTCTTTTTTTTTTTTTGTTGAAGGGGGATTGATCCGAGTAGAAAATTTTGATTTTTAGGTTGAGTTGAAACTTGATTTTTTTATTAAAAAAATCCGCAAGTTGAAAGTTCACGATTTTGAAATTTCTCGAGTTCAAAGTTTCTTGATTTTGAAATTTCTCGAGTTGGAAATTTTCTAATTTGAAATTTCCCGTGTTGAAAATTTGCCGATTTAAAGTTTCCTGAGTGAAATTTTCCCCGATTTGAATTTTTCGTGTTACAAAGAAGGAGCAGGGTCCGGGCGGAGGAGAGGTGCAGTCGGGGCAGTGCCGCGCGTCCGTGAGCTCGGTCATGGCGGCAGGCAGGCGAGCCGGGCGTCCGCAAGTTCCATGTGGCAATGGCAGGAGCATCCGTCAGGGAAGAAGTTTACGGGTAACCGTAAACTAGAGGTCCTCTTTCGTTCCTACCTCCTTGGGTTCATCCTAGAATCGACGCCTCTTATTTAATCATAATTCACATATATGTGTTTAATGATAGTGTATGAACGTATTTCGTAAGACACTAGAGCGTCCTCATACTGTATAGTGTATAGTGATCATAGTACACACATATGTATTTAGTAAGAAAGTGCATGAACGTATTTTGTAAGACACTAGAGCGTCCTCATACTGTATAGTGTGTGGTGGATACGCACATGTGTATGACGGGAGTAAGATGTGTATCCTCGCTGTCCTCTCTAAAATAACTAGTAATTTTGTAGCATATATGGGGAATTAGGATGTAATTAATCGCGGGAAGTTTTAAGTTGAACTAGTCAAATGAATGTGGCAATAATCTAAGAGAGCGTAAAGTCGCCGTCCGTCCAGTCACGTAGAGAAGAGGTATATGACCATTGTGCTCCTTAAGGGGTTAAGTTCTGAGTTAAACCTAGCTACGTTGCGCGGATACTTTACAAAAGTCACGTACCCGTATCGGATACTGCCCCGATAGGCTCCGATACGTATCCTACACGTATCCGTTAATTTATAATTATTCAAAAAAGAAAATAAATCCCGATACTTCTCCGATACTTAGTCGATACTTCCACGATACGGTAAACCTAATAAACCTCCCTTCCCTCACACAGATTCAATCTACTCCCACCTCCCACTCCCGCACGCCGCCTCCACTCTCCACTCTACCTCCCACTCCAGCCGCCGCCTCCAGACCTCCACTCCCTCGCCGCTCCCACGCACGCCGGGCCGCCTCCACTCCCGCTCCCACGCACACGGCCTCCCCGGCGGCTCCATACCCGCCGCCTCCCCGCACGCCGCTCTCCGCCACCTCGACACCGCCTCGGCCCTCCGCTCCACGCCGCGTCGACCCGCTGCTCCCTGCCTTCTCAGCCTGTAGTCCTCAACCTGCTGCCTCGATGCACCGTTCCTCACCGCCTCGACCAGCCGTTCCCCGCCACCTCGGCCCGCTGTTCCCCCGCCTCGGCTCATCGCCTCCACGCCGCCTCGGCTCAACCTGCCTACATAACAGATATGTAGATACGCTTCCGACATCTAAACAGGTTTCTCATCAATTTCAGATGCACACAGTAGGTTTTGTAGATGTTGACGATATGAACATGACATTTGGAAATCGGAACGGAAATATACAAGTTGGTTGGGATACTCAAATAACAAGTTAGCACAGGTATCATAGAGGTTACAGAATTGCTACTTCAATATTAAGGTATTCTCGATTTCTCAATTCCTTACAAGAATTCATTAATTCATTATTTATTTTATATTATTACATATATATATCGCGTATCCGTATCCATATCAGGGTATTCGGGCAACGTAGAAACCTAGTCCATTTGGATTCTATTGCATGCTCGTGTTATATCTCTCTAATTGCTCTTGCATCTTGTCAATCTATACACGGTCTCCCTCAGGGTGTCTGATAGATACAGAGAATCCAATCGGCTAGGAAAGAGAAGGGGAGAGCGTATGCGTGAGCAGCTCCCAAAATCAGTAGCCAAAAATGCGGAGAACTTGCATACCACAAGAACAACAACAATAATTAAAAAAACAGAGAGCTCCCGTGGGCTCTGTTTCTACATTCCATTTCGTATGGAATTATTCAAAAAACAAGTATAACATGGAGCACAAGACACAGTGTGGCAGCCTTGTGGGTCGGCCGTCGGCAGAAAACGACCTAAGCTTTGCAGAGAATTTTATATTTGTCAGTAGTTCTTCTGTTCTGTTCTTTTCTTTCTTTCTTTTTTCTGACCATGATTCTACTCTTATCACTAGAGCTGGAGGATAGAACAGTAGAAAACTTGAATGGAGGAAGGTGGACCTGACGCTGAGAGCCTGTGACAGTGTGACACCATGGAGTGGACCAGCCAGCACATGAGCACAATAAATCAAAGACTGTTGCCCTCTGCCTTTTCCCTTTGCCAAAGGTCAAAGCCACAACTACAGACTACTGTTGCGTTTGGGAAGGCATTTACCAGATCTTTGTAATGTAGTCCATGGTGTCATGCTAGCTTGCTAAGCCATCCAGTGTCGCTTTGCATTGATGTTGTTTCATGTACTGCTCGGTGTTCACTAGAAATTAAGTCAATCCTAAGAATTGTTTTTTGGTTAACTATATGAGATATACATATTATGTGATAATCCATTTTTATTCAAAATTACATCTCAAAGAAATCCGCCTGCGATCAAAGATCGCGTTCTCTCGCTTTTTTTGCCAAAGGTCAAAAAATAGACTCAAGTCGATCCCAATGTAGGATGGGTGAGCTTGCTAAGCCTATCGCCCAAAATTACGAAAAAGGCGATTTTTACAAAATAGATTCTGTCGCTCAATCATTGGCCTATCGAGCGCATTCTGTCGCCTCCCATTGGGCGACTTTATTGGGCGACTTTAAACGGTTGAGCTAAAGTATCAAACCTTCGCCAAAAATAGTGAAAATTGGTGGGGCTATTCTTCATACATCCAAAAGCCTTCAGAAAAAATTTGAGCAATTTATTTCACGGATCAAAAGTTATAGCAGTTTCAATCCCACCATCCATGTTGCAATTCAAATTGAAACTGCTATAACTTTTGATCCGTGAGCGAAATTGCTCAAATTTTTTCTGAAGGCTTTGGATGTATGAAGAATAGTCCCACCAATTTTCACTATTTTTGGCGAAGGTTTGATACTTTTAGCTCAACCGCTGGGCGATCAGATTAAAGTCGCCCAATGAGAGGGCGACTGGATGCAGTCGCCCAATGATTGAGCGACAGGAACAGAATCACCTTCTGGTTGGGCGATAGACTCCAGTCGCTCTCTCATTGAGCGACTTGAGCCTATTTTTGTAAAAAAATTTCTCGCGGGTATATTTCTGTAAATTTGAATAAAAAATGGATTATCCGTACAAAAATCCTAAGCCTAATGTAATGGTTGGTTTTTTTGGCTGTTGCTTTGGCTTTTGGTTTTTTGAATTCTAGTTGTTCGTGAGAGATAATACGTAGAAGGAAATAATTGCATATGATTTTAACCGGTATAATTAAATTCGGTATAGTGTCTATTACAATATACCTATAGATATTGTCTTAAAAATATACTATTTAAAAATTAGTTACTATAGTCTGAAGTGATAGGCTAAACTCAAAACAAAAAAGAAGAGAGGGAGGATAGGAGAGGAGAGGAGGAGGTTCCGCTACTTTTGCGAGGTAAAAATTTTACTATGTTTAAGTCAAATTTTTTTGCATTAATTAGTATAAAATTAGTAACCGTAGAAAATTATAGTTGTAGAAAAGAATAATATAACTTTGGTTAGATAAATTAATCCCATTAGGTAAGAAGAAATTAGTCCCGTTACAGGAAAGACCAAACAGAAAATAGGACAAAAAAGAAAAGGGTGGAGAAACGGGCGTGTATTTAATTTATTTCGTTGCTAATATTTAACTGGGAGGATCCTGTAGCATGTTAGAGTAGTGAAAAAATTTTAGTTAGTCATGTGAAAATGCAAAATATTATTAGACAACATTTACGATTAATTAGGAATGAATTTAATGTCTAAGTACATTGAAAATTCACGCTTACCGTTAAAATTGGTATATTGGCATTTAAACCAGTATGTCACATACTTAATTAATTTTGTCAATGTCATGTAAATTCTCCTTACCTTAGGCCTATCTACAACAATTGCCATTTACCCCCACGCGCGGAGGTTGCACGTCTCCTTAGGCCTTTTCCACGAAAATGACACGCGTCGCCAACCAGTTGATCCATGGTCAAGGAGGGGGCAATTGCATAAAAATGGGTGGACTTCTAGTCGCCTAATAGTTTGGTGACAGGAGGTCCCGTTGCCCAACTGCTGGGTGACAGGGTCTAGTTGCCGGACTGTTGGGCAACTACATTTTGTTGCCCAAGAGTCGGGCGACTACTTGCGTGTCGCTCGGCCGTTGGGCTATAGGGTCCAGTCGTCTAACCATTGGGCGACTGGATGCTATTTCTGTAAAAAAAATTAAACTCTGGGTATATTTTTGTATTTTTGAATAAAAATGGATTATTTTTAAAAAAAATCTTATCTTCATATTATGTAAAGATTGTTTGCTTTTTGCCCTATATACCAAATCTATTGGCAAAGTACAAATATATATGTTTGGAACATAGGAATATCTTAGGATCTCTACAGGAGTTACGCGCTCTCTGCGAAATTTCTAAATAGGGCCACATTTACGTGCTGGTTTGTAGTATATCACTCGTGGTGTATACTGTGTACAACACAGAGGCGATCAATAGAACGGCTCCAGCTCCAGGTAAACATGATGAGCTGATCATACTGAAGTAAAAAAGGTTGAAAAAAGGAAGCCGGCAAAGAAGCCAGATTTAGGACTACTAGTACTACTACATTAACTGGGGAGGAGGCAAGTGTAGTTACATCAAGCAAAGCAACCGGGACGTGAAGGTAAACATTAATATTATGCCCATCTTTAATGTTGCTTTCATGTGTTGGAGAAAAGCATCAATATGCGAAAGGAGCGAATGATTTCAGCCACTAAGAACTCTAAAGAGCAAGCTAATAATAGTATACTCAAGAGCAAGCAATATTCTCAGCCATATTTCTTTACTCTTATGATTCTCAAACCAAGAAGTGTATTTCCCCCCTATTTTTTCAACTGCTCCAGCTGGCTTTTGGCTACATCTTTTAGCTGAAATTTAAACTGTGGCAACGGGTAGTTTTTTCTAAGAAAAAATAAAAAAGAAGAAAAATTAAAAAAAACCGTTATATCGTCATTGACAATACAAAGGAATACAAGAGAAAAGGATAAAAAAAAAGTTTAAAAACTAAAAAAGCTAAAATTAGAAGCTAACATGTTTTAAGTGACTTCTGATTTAAATAAATCAAAAATTAAAAAAAATAGAAACTGAGACTGTAGAGAAAGACCAAATTACTATCGGATAGAAGCTAGAATATTCTAGTCAACAATGTAAACACGTGGATATTGCAGATGCGCAGCACGTCCATGAGCTACCAGCCTCACCAAAGTGCGCAGTTACCATTACGCGTCTAACCGAAGTTAACCCAAAGATTAACCGTTACTACACAGCGGCAGCAGAGGAAGAGCAGAGCCACAGGCACATGCACAGACAAGGTGCCTCGCAAACCAGACAGGAACGCGTGTTAGTAGGGTCAACATGGCTGGACAGGCCAAACAGTAGGCGTGCCCTCCTTTTGTCACCACATGTTGCTATGCTGCCCCGCTCTAGCTGATTGCATTCCATTACCAGCTGCTGCAGTACTGGCCTAATTTTGCAGACCTTCTAATCTGGGGTTTAATACCAGCTTGATGCCAAAAACGATCATTGTCATTCGTGGACTAAAGGGGGGCATGTTCATAAGGAGGAAAAAATGAAGAGAGAAGAAAACGGTGCACGTGATAAACATGTGCCTGAGATATGTGACTATGGTAAAGAAGGCAGAGTAATTTATGTTACAGACATGATGAGGTACGAGTTACCTTTTGATCTGATGGATATGTGTTTCACCACTGCTCCCAGTGAGTGAAAAAAACCCAAGCTCTATACCCTCCTCTGTACATGTGATGTGGTAGTACAAGTTACTTACCAGGTTCTCCTAAAGCTCACCCAATTTCTCCTGAAAACTGTGCTGAATTATCAAAGGGTAGAGCTGAACTGAAGTGCGCTTTCAGAGCGTTGTGTCATCTTGCATTGCAGCACTGCGGCTTCCCTTGCCGCAGCTTCTCCCAGAGGCACAGCATCTGCCCCGGCGACTGGTAGTGCGCACTGAGGTAGTCCTCGACGCAGCCGAACTGGCAGAACCGGAAGCTGTGGATGTACCCCACGGCGTTCACCGAGCCGTTGAACTGCCCTACCCACATGCCCATGCTCACATCCTCCATCTTGAACAGCTGCAGCAAAGCGAAATAATGCAATGCAATCATTTGTTAAGCACCCGTGCACACAGCACTGCCATGGTGATGGAGACAACTTTTGGCTTTTGATATGACCATCTTTTCAGCCTAGGCATGATTGGGTTCGTGCCGTTTCTGTTTTTATCTAAAGTGGAATCATCTATGCCGGGCACGAAAGTTAGACCAGGTGGTTCTTGAGTACTTTTGTGGGATGTGATATGCAACCACTGCATAATATCCTCTGCCATTTGATATGAAATGAACACAAAGAATGGGAAGATAAGTGGACAGTGCTTACATTTAGTCTGCCCTTCTCCATTTCAGATACAACGAAGTTTGCAATGTCAGAAGAAACAATATAGCCAGGACCATTGGCGTAGGGTGGGTACGCTTCTCTGGGCCACTCCTGGAATTTGAATGGAGAATGTTACAAATGAGTGCAACGAGCACAGTGCAAACTCAATCATGGTGCACCAAACGGTTGCACTAACGACATGCGATTAGCAAACATGATTACATGAGACAATAACGTATTCTTGTGGACAACAGATATTGCTCTTGTGGTGCTCATGAAGTGACAGCCAGTTCCATGTTGAAATGATGTCTTGTCCTCATTAAGAACAAGAACACAGCTTTTTTTGTTAAATTCGGGAAGCATAGTACTTAAGAATGATAACACACCAATAGTTGCAATAAGCTGTTTATGAAAATGTCAAACCTTTGCAATTGACTCAGTCAACAAAAGTTAGTACTAACAGTTTAGTTTCTTCTTTCTAATGAAATTGAATGCAGCTGTCCTGTTCTCTCTTCACAAACAAGTAATTTGATTTATCTTTCTGAGAGTTATTCTTTGTCATTATAAATGTCACGGGAGCATTTCACTACTTTTGATCAATAGGCATAGAAGTGGAGTAACTGTGTATATTGAAGATAACCTTTGCTGATGACATTTCTCAAAAACAGGGAAAAATTGTTGTGGTTCACCACTTCACCTTATATGAGACAGCCCATTTTCCTTCTCGAAGTGGTCTGTGGTTGTAGTTCATGTTCCCCAAATAGAAGCTTATACCATCTGGGATTTTCTTGACTTCAGCCATCACTGAATCAAGTCTAACAAAGGTATCATCATCACACTTCATGATGTAATTCGCCGAAGCAACACGAGCCTTTCGAAGGACAAAGTACAACAAAAAAAATGAGAGGTGCCAAGCATAAGAACTTTCAAAAAGATACTTGAAATACTCATACAATGTGGTTATTTAATATCCATCCTTGTTACGTACCGCATACTCGCAAATGGCAACAGTCTTCAGAACAACCAGATCATAGCTATCCACGAAAGGCACAATGACAATGTCCCTGAAGAAATCTGCCTCTTTCTTCAAATCTTCATTCACTTCCCTTCTTCTATTCTGCCATAAAACATGTTTCAGTCATGTATCTCTTCATATGAACAAGAGAAAAAAAATAGAAAAATTAAATGGTAAGACTTTGACTTACCAGGGCAACAAAAAAACGAGCCATGGTGCTAGATGAATTTCGTACTGAAGACATCCATGATCTCCTCACAGCCATGCGTTCGGTGAAGTGACTTCCTGCGGAAAGAATGCCTATGAACAGCTCTACAGGTTCTTCAGGACGAGGAGGGGCTTTCAGTTCAGTCAGCAACTCCAGATTTCTTTGTACAATGTTAGGATGAGCCGTGGGTAATGAACCAGCAACTATTGATTCAACGTCGATATCACCGTTCACTGACAAGATAGTGGCGTCTTCAAGAATTAAGCCCTTGAAAGAACAAAGTAATGCATTGACACATCAGACAACCTTGGCAAAATTACAGTGGGAAGGAGCTGCTATGCTTCTTAAAAAAACGCACATACATTAAATCAAGAGTAAATTGCATTTTGCACCGGGTAACTTATCTCTTGTTTCACTTTGCACTAGAGTTAACCCATACTTTCACTTTGCACCAGAGTAGACTAAATAAAATTTCACTTTGCACTAGTCAATCAATTTCAGTCCCAAACAAGGCAATCAAATTGAAGGAACAGAACAAACAGAATTGTATACACTGACTTGTCATTATGTAGAGCTGGTTTGAGCCAAATAAGGTTGGGTTAGTGTAAAGTGAAATTTTATTTGATCCACCCTGGTGCAAAGTGAAAACATAGGTTAATCCTAGTGCAAAATAAAATAAGTGACAAGTTACCCGGTGCAAAGTGCAATTTACTCTTAATCAATTGAGACGCTAATCTACTCCCAACCATACCAAAATGTATACAGTTTTCAGTTAGAGAGTATTGAAGCACTCTCTCGGAAACAGATCACTTGCATCATAGGATGGTTTCGAAAGGAAGAACAACTTACAACACGGTAAGGAAAAGATGTGATATGCCTCCCATCAACTTGAACATGATAACCTTCTAAACCGGTGCTTAGTGTTAGAACAAATAATTCGTCCTCCACAAAAGGGTAAGGCCAATCTACCAAATTTCTGCTCTTCTGTCGAGCAACACGGTTAAGCAACCTCATCCTCTTCAACTCCTCGAATGTGCTGCCAGCATTCCTGGCCCATTGCTCACATTTCACCAATCCATCAACTGCACCACATGTAAGCAATATAAGAAAATCTGGCGATGATCACCAGTTAAACTAAACCACCACGTTAACATTTCTCAGCTCAAACATTTTATTGAGAACATTATCATTAACCCTATAGCATTTGTAAAGAAGTTACCATCAGATTATCAGATGGATATCCCATTGGAATCATGCAAATATATTCAAACCATGTGTTGGATTTTGAGGGCTGTTTTGTAATTTCTCATTTTGAGAAAAGGGGAAAAAAAAAAGAGAAAGGTGGGTCCCACAGGTCCGTGGAACAAGAAAAGATATAAGGCTAGAGACTCGGTCTCTAGCCCTTTCGTAATTTCTCATTTTGAGAAAAGGAAAAAAAAGAGAAAGGTAGGTCCCACTGGTCGGTGGAACAAGAGAAAAGATAAGGCTGGCGACTCAATCTCCAACCCTAACTCATCGCACGTGTGGCCGATTAGCTCGAGTGGGAGCTCTCAGGCCGTGGCGGCGTTGGAGGCGCCAATGACTTGTGCTCTTCGGCGCCAGCTGTTGGCAACAGCCGCGTCAACCGCCTTGCCTTTCCCCCTTTTATTGCCATTTGCCACCTCTTTCCTCTTGTTTGGGCAGATAAAATCAGTGAGTTTCCAAAACTTTGATTGCTTCCTCTTCTCCGGTTGGATTTCGATTTAAGCAATGGAACTGCTATTCTGCTGTGTTCATCACCGGCATGGACGGTACTGAGGTCCGAATTTCTTCCCCTTAGGCATTCCCCGACCGATTCCTTGCACTATCTCTCCATCGGAATAGCCGTGAGGAAATTTGGGGGTTTTGTATTTGAGGATCAAATCTAGCCGTCTCAAGATCGATTTGAGAAGAAAGGAACCTTGTGATTGGTATTCTTCGGTGCTCTTGGCCAGAGCATTTCAGTGATTCTTGTACGGCATCTCCTGTACCTCAGTTTTGCATTTCGGTGTGTCCTGATTTGCAATTTGGCATTGCATCTCCGACGACCTCGTCCATTCTTCGTGGCACAGCAGGGCGATTGGTTTTCTGGGGTAGCACCTTGTGCGTGCCTTGCCTAGCTTACTACTTAGTGGCTTTGAGTGCCATTCTCATCGTGAGTATATTCGGTTTTGAGCATTATTTTGTCCAAGTGTGTTGTGCTAGTTGATTTTATATCTCTGACTAGTACTGGGGGACTTGGTTAGTAATGTTGTGGGCTCGGTTCACTGCTCTGTGATGAGATGGCATCAAGCTGAAATTGAATATGACAATTGATAATCTGGCTTTGAGTTAAGAAATTACTTATTGTTTAGTATTGTGTCATGCAATTCATGTTAAATTTGTACACTTGATTTATTGTTACTTTGCTCACTTGGTTCGTTATCTTGTTCACTGTGGTTCATAAAGTTATTTGTTCGGTGTATTGTTCATAGTCATACTTAATTGTCAATTGTTTTGATTGTCGGAAGTCAGTAGGCATTGAATATATGAGTTGCATGAGTTGTATCTACCATGGTTGTCACAACGACACCTAGGCGAATCCAAGTCGTCCTGGCTGCCGGAGGGGGACGTCGAGGCTGTTCGCCTAGCCTGCTCCCATCGTTGACGCCGATCTTTGGCTTGCTTCCGCCGCCGGCGTCGATCTCCAGCCTACTCTGGCCGCCAACGCCCCTCTCCACTGTGACTACCATGCCGGGAGCTGGAGGCGGGGGGAGGAGGCGGTGGGGAGAGGAGGCGCCGGGCGTGAGGATGGGAGGCGGCGTGGGGAGGAGGCAGAGGGGAGGGTAGGCGGTGGGGAGAGGAGGGCCAGACTCGGGGAGGGGAGGCAGGGAGAGGAGGGGAGGCGCTGGGGGTAGAGAACGGGTGCAGGGAGGGGAGGCAGCGGGGAGAGATCTGGCACGGGGAGGGGAGGCGGCGAGGAGAGAGATGGGGGGGAGAGAGCGGGAGCCGAAGAGCAGTCGGGCGGACTGGCTGGCGGCGGCTAGGGTTAGGAGTTATATTTTTTTTGGTTTTTTGCGATTAAGTCCTCAGAGTTTCTAAAAATTACGAACAAACCTTTTTCTCAATAGATTTCTTCTAATTTAGACCTTCAAAGTTTCTAAAAATTACGAACAGACCCTTGCCTTAATAAATTTCTTCTAATTTAGACCTCCTAAGATATGGTTATTTAGATAATTTATACTATTATACTGCATGGTTATTTATTTTTCAGTCATATAAGGTATTATTTGTCGTCTAACTACTATAGCCTAATTGTCGCCATGGCGAACGCCTAGTCGACTAGGCGTCCTGGCGCCCCGGCCTCCCCGCGACTTGCCGGAGCTCCGTGACAACCTTGGTATGTACACAACATCTCAGTCTTAACTCAAGGTCGAATTATCTAATTTGATTGTCATATTCAATTAGTGATTAAGATTTGACACAATTGTCGTGAGGGCCAAGACTTAATCTTGAGCAACACGCATCTAAGAGCAGACAATTAGATTATACCTGAGCACTATGCTGGTTTACATAGTCCACATGCTCTATGTTTTGAATATATTATCCTGTTTAAATGACATGGAAGATTTACAGGCATATATGTTAAATTTTCCATTTAAATGCTGTTGGAAATATGCTTTAATTATGATTAATATTGCTGGAATTATCTCTGAAAAGTTGCTAAAACTGCTATTATTACAAAACTATGGAGAAGTGGGGAAGCATTTTCATAGAATGGATTGTCTCCTGACTAAGTCCTCTTTCAGTTACCAAAGTAAAACTAGGAAATTGGTGCCATGAGCCATGAAATCCTGTTGGTACGATAAATGACAAGTTGGTATCCACTGCTGTTCACCTATGCAGTTTGTTAGTCTTGGTTACACTAGCGAGTTGTCAGCATACAAAAGTTGGATCGGGAGGTTCGGCTATACCTAGTCTAATCTATTGCTGCAGAGGAGAAATAGCAACAACTAGCGGACATACTACAGCAGAAAAGGACAACATGAAAACTGCCAATGGAAAAGCAAAGAAACAATCCATGAATGGCATATACCCAGTATGCCAATGGCATGGGAATTCAAGCTCCTTTTCATATGATGCAATAGGACTCCAACAAAATACAAGGTGTCTACACCGGTCCTCAGCACCAATGTGGCAGGGAGGCAAGTCTTCTTTTTTTATCAAAACATAGACTACATGAAAGAAATCTTATCATTGTCAAGGACCAAATAGGTTTGGCAGTAACAGCTGCACTCTCTTCGGCACATTCAATCTGTCAAAATATGGGGAGTGAATGATTGATCCAACAGCCATGCATGAACCAAAGGAATGATTGATCCAACAGCCATGCATGAACCAAAGGATCTTGTTTCACTCTTGGAAGGCATCCGGCGAAAAATCCCTACATCACTCCTAAGTCCTGAAAGCTTGAAGAACATTCATATTTCTCCTCTCTTGGTATCTTTGGAAATGTTGACATGGCATGGTGCCCATTAATGCCATGGGCCAAGGATCAAGATCAGTAGCTTATGTAGTACAATTATCAAACATGGTGAGTGACGACACTTTTCTTTTTGAATAGTTCCTTGCTCTCACGGTACCATTAATACCATCAGATTATAAACAATTAACCACACAGGATAAAAAAAAGCTACTAATCATTGACATTTGTCAAAGGCCGCAAGCTGGAGGAGCCTTTTGCGCACCAAACGTAGTACAATCGAACCAAAATCAGATTAGCACCAACCGCGAAACATGGCACTAAATGCAAGCCATTACCAACATGCACGCCACTTGGTTAATTACCATCACATACTCCTTAGAGCAACTCCAGCAGGGCCTCTACTTGAGCCCTCATCCTACTTTTGAGGGCCGAGGGGCAAAAAACTCACTCCAGCAGGGCCCCTACTTGATCCCTCAAAAGTAGGGGGCCCTCAAATCTCTCCCTCGAGCCCTCATTCCTGGGGGTCTGGAGGAAGCCCCTACTTTTGAGGGCTCAAGTAGAGGCCCTGCTGAAGTGAGTTTTTTGCCCCTCGGCCCTCAAAAGTAGGATAAGGATGAGGGTGGGTCCTATGTGTCATCCCCTCTAAGAATAAATTTGAGGATCATGTTTTGAGGGCTCCTGCGGGAGTGTAGCCTAAAAAACAGAGCCCTCAAAAGTAGGGAGACCCTCAAATAAAAAGTAGGAGCCCTGTTTTGAGGGCTACTGCTGGAGTTGCTCTTACTATGTAAGTAGCAATACTAGTAGTGGTAGCTAGAGTTCCCCTTAGATTGGTTGGTAATTACTGTGCTGATCCACCTGTTCATGTACCACTGCTCTATATATCACCGTGGAGTCACTAAGTGAATGTTGAAGGTGAAAAGTGCTAGCACACCAAGGAAGAGGCGAAGGCACGCACCGGTTTCGTCGTCGGGGCGCGACCGCCAGCCCTCGCACCGGAGCGCGGGGCCCCAATGGCCGCGGAAGCGGGTGTTCTGCTCGATCACCGGCCGGCCGCTCCAATCCCCCCGGAGGCGCGGGTTGAAGTGGAGGATCCTCGACGCCTCGTCCCCGTCCCCTGCGCCCCGCAGCTCCACCGCGAACTGCGCGACGGCGTTACCGGCCGCCCGCCGCGGCGAGGCCACCACAGTGATGTGCGACCCCAGCGCCAGCCCGCAGGGCAGGCTGAGGGCATTGCCCGCGCCGCGGAGCTGCGCGCCCGACCGCGCGACGGAGGGAGGGCACCGGGGAGGGGCGGGTCTCCTCGCGGGCGGCGGTGCTGCGGCTCCGGCGGAGACAGAGAGGACGTCGCGGAGGAGGCTCCCGCCGGAGCGGAACGCTCGGATGGCTTCCGCGTGGAGCACCGGGGTGGCGTTGAGCGCGCGGAGGTCGATGCCGGAGATGTCCAGCCTGTGGGTCGAGGAGGAGGAGAGCCGCGCAGTGTCGGTGGCGGTGGCCGTGACGGTGACAGCCGTGGGACCGACGCGGTCGGGGGAGTGGAGGGAGAAGGTGGCGACGGAGAGGAGCGCGGCGAAGGGGAGCAGCAGCAGCAGCGGACGGAGCCCGCAGGCGCGGTGCGGCCGCCGCATGGCTGGCGGGCTTGGCTTCGTCGGCTCGTTTGGACCGCTGCGGCGAGGAGGGAAAGGTGCGCGGATTTTGGCATTTTCGCCGGGGGGTTTAAGACGGGGGTGGGGACGTTCGGTGTTACTGTTGGCCGCTGCACTTTTTTGCGTGCACCCCTGGGGAGTTTGTTAATTGCAGGTGATGCGCTTGGGTGCACTCAAAAAAAAAAACGCTTTGCTTTTCCTTGGGTCGAGGGATCCAGTACCAGCGTACTGCTAAATGCTAATGCTGTGTCTCGGTTGGTTTGTAATCACTGGTCCGCTACAGCCTGAGGCGGTGTACCAACCGCAGAAAGGACTTGTTAGGTATCTTTGAGGTAGAAAATAAATCTTTAGGGCCTGTTTGGAACAGAGGAATTTCACAGGAATTTTGCAGGAATTTTGCAGGAAACAGTTCAATTCCCGCAGGAATCGGGAAAAATTCCCGCATTCCAAACAGAGCCTTATCGATTCTATGAGGATGCGCTAGTTATGTGTTCTGAAACAATGATGGCCCCAGCAGCTAATACCTCGGAATCGAAAGCATTTGTATTATTCACCCATAACTACTGTTTTAACAACACCTTTATAGTTGGCATCGACTAGTTGTGTGTTTTTTGGCAGTGTCTATATAATATTTGACTGTTTTTTAGAATAAAATTAGTCAGATTTTGAGCTGTTTGATAGAGATCCAACGCTCTAGATCATTTTTTTTGGAGGGGGTCATTTTATTTGAAGGGGGGCTTGTATGGGTGGATCCGTTAGATGAAGATCTAACGCTCCAGATCAATCTGACTATTTTTGAATGTTGTATAGATATTTCTTTCTTAAAATGGACGGCGAGAGTTCTACACGTTCATTTCAGAGAGGAATATAGTTTGTAAGCAGCGACGCCTATACCAGAAAGGCCCCACCAAGATCAACTCGCTGTATTGACTTATAGTTGAACTGACCTAGCAAGTAGGAAGGACTAAAACATGCTACTGGAGTGGTTTCCTCGCCTTTTCTTGAGTGGCAATTTTTGGAAGGTTGAGCTAGACTCGAATTGTCATTCGTGGTGGGCGAAGCAAAACATGTTCCCACGAGAACGCATCTAAATTCAGAGCCTTGGAAGGGGCCATTTGCAAGAAGATTGCACCGCCTTTGGAGCCTTCCAGGAAATCTTTTGTGCCGCCTTGAGAAACCAAAGCGCAAGCCATTGCAGATGCAGGTGCAGCGGGCAGATGGCGACGAGGAGAACGGGACGCGTGGGGGTGGTGGACTCAGGGGAGAAAACGGAGGCCGCGCGCGACAAACGCCGCCGTCGATTACCACGCCGCGGTGCCTCGTGGCTCATGGGACGATCCGCCCCGCCCCCGGCCAACACGGCCGACGTCGTTGTCAAGAGAGTTCTTCAGGGTCACGTACACTTGCTCGGTCGCCGCCGTCGCTTCAACTGATCGCATGGATCTCTATCTGCATCTGGTCCTGGCCGAATCTAGTTATTGGCGGCTATGTCGACCGTCGAGGCGGCCGTGCCGTCGGGGATCGCGATGCAAAATCTCCGTGCCTAGACTAGGTTTTTTGTTCTTTCAAACTACGACTTTACAACTTTTAATTATAATTTATTATTTTAATAAATAGTGATTATTGAATGTAATTGAACTATAAAACCGGCTGAAAAATAAAAAAGAAGATGATTGCAAGCACAGTGCACGCGCCTATCCTATCTCAAGGAAGCAAAGGATCTGTTCTTTGTAGTTTCTAAAAAATGGTTTTTAAGTTTTACCATAGTATTTAACTTTAAAACAAAGTATTTTCTCAAGATGAGATCTACAAGTTGATTATAGTCTACCCTACTCTATAATACACCAAAATTTTCTTTACTAAATCCACCTCCCTTAACTACCCCACAGTCATGCTTAATCTAAGTCCACCCAGATTTGTGTACCAAAGTAATCCAACTTCATACAAATGAAAGATCTGGATCTCTCCTCAAGCCTTCTTCTCTTACTCATTGAAGATCCTAAGGCCAAAATCATCCGGATCATGCACATCATTGAACCAGAACCCACCCCGCGCCCACGCCCCCGACGCTGCCTCCACCCCGCTCCTCCATTCCTCCGCACCCCTCATTCCACCCCTCATTCCCTGAAACCGCTCTGTCCTCGCCTGTCGCCTCCTCCATGAATCGCGCCGCCTCCCCCTTCGCTCGCCTCGCCTCCCACCCCGCGCTGCGCCGCCTCCACCTCCCGCTCCTCTGCTCGCCTCGCCTCTTCTCTCTCCCGCTCGCCTCGCCTCCTCCCCACCCCACGCTGGATCTAGGCTCGGGCGGCGGTGATGGCGGGATCCGGCGTAGGCTGCTCGGATCCGACGAGGCACCGGCGCCATGGGTGGCGGAAAGGTGTCTGCGGCGACCAGATCTGGGCGCATCGAGACCGGCAGTGACCAGAACCGAGGCGACGGTGGCCGGATCTGGGCGGGAGACAGCGGTAGGATCCGGCGGGGCGGCTAGATCAGCGTCGGGATGGAGTGGCATCGGGGCAGAGGCGGTCATGGTATCACGAGCCTAGGTTCATCACCTGATTCACCTTCCGCACCTAGCGCGCGCCCTTCCCCGACGCTGCTGCTCCATGGCTACACCACCCCGCACTCCTCCTGCTGGCGCCGCCGTCCCTCCCGACGGCCGTGCCGCTGATGCCGATGCTGCTGCTGCTGCCCTCAAGCGCGCGCGGAGGATGCCCGCGCCGCCAAAGAGGCCAGCAAGCGCGCGCCCGCAACGCCGCTCGTCCGTGCTCAGAGGCCGAGCGCGAGGCTACCTCGCCACGCGGAGCGCGATGCACGACGAGCGCCGGGCGCGCTCGCGCTGCAACGCCGTTGCGCATGCGCGCGCGGCTGAGCCCGCCCAGGATGACGATGCCGCCGCCGACGCAAACAACAGGTTAACTGTCGTAATTAAAGACCCATTTTCACTACATTTGTATTTTAAACCTATTTTCACCACCTTTGTTAACTTTCTATAATGCTGTCAAATAAAACTCATGAGTAACTACTATTTTCAGGAGTCATTCAGTGGATCAAGCTGGACACTGGACTCGTTCACTGAAATTTTTGTGGCTAAGCTGAAATCATATCCTCCAGAATTTCTTTGGTAGATTGGATGTTTTTTCTTTATTTTTTAAGGACGAATGGATATCCTTAACTAAATGCTCACAGTTGCCAACAAAATTGTTGGGTTGAAAAGCATAGCTGCATATAGAAGTGGCTTAGAGATTGATCCCAGTGTTAGCAAGACAGATGCAGAGGATGGTCTTCGAAAGGAGCTAAAAGGTAAATGTATTTTTGTTGGGAGAGAATGCCTAAACTGATAAAACATGTTGCTACCTGTGATTTAACTACCATATGTGATTATATGATCAATTTTACGCTTATACTCCTCCATTCTTTTCAGGTCGGAGGCCTCTTCGGATTACAAATAAGAAGCTGATTGACTATCTATTTACTTGTAGTCTTGAAATTGCTGTGTTGTATCACTTGCCAATGCAGATTCACACGGGGTGATAACAACATTTTAACTCTTAGTATGAAAGCACTGTTCTATTTTGGATGTTTCAATATCTCAAGTATATATGTCTCCCACACAATTTCAGCTTTGGAGATAAGGACCTAGACTTGCGAAAGTGCAACCCTCTACATCTGCGAGCTGTTCTTGAGGACGAAAGATTCGCTAAGTGCCAAATTGTTCTTTTACATGCTTCTTATCCATTTTCTAAGGAAGCATCCTATCTTGCATCTGTTTACTCCCAGGTTGGTCCCCCATTTTATCCAATGATTTGTCCATTCTATTTGATTGATTCTAACCATCCTAAATAACCAACAAACAGGTATACCTTGATTTTGGCTTGGCAATTCCAAAACTTAGTGTTCAAGGAATGACATCATCACTTAAAGAGCTTCTGGAGCTTGCTCCATAAAGAAGGTAAAGTATATATCTTGTGAATTACTGTTTCTAGAAAAGTTGAAGTCTTGAAGTCATTGAAAGGAATCCACATTTCGCTCCATGTTCCAATGGTGCGGAAAAACAGAACTGAGTATTTTTGTCCCAAAACTCAATATCATATTGTCCCCTATTCTACCGTACTACCATAGCTGACAACAGCATATCATTATCTTGTGTTGAGCAAGACGTGCTCTTTGTTCGAATAGTCTGGAATGATGCTTCAGGTCAACATAGATGCCGTGTAAGCATGTCTTTCCAATCACATACTGCATATCATTATCTGAAGTTGTTTTGTCATTGATCATTTCTCGTGGTTTTTTGTTTTGTCATTGATCTTTTGTCGTGGTTTTAGGGATTAAAACTTTATCTGTTAGACAACTTGTCTTAACTATAAACTGCTCCATATACCCAATGATTTATGACTGTATTTTTGTGTACAAATTTGTGAAATATTTCTATCTTCAACGCAGAATATATTTACTGTCAGTATCTTTTGCAATATTTGTTACTATTTCTAACTAGCTATGTTGTACCATAGGTCTAAAAGATCTTGAATTGCAACTAAGGGGTATAAAATCTGATTCTACTTTTGATCTTGTATGAAAGGTTGGTTCTCTATTCCATCATATTAGATTTGATACTAATTTTGACAGAGGAATTATCATAGTTTTTTTCCTTTATAGGTACTTCATGTCTATGAAGCTTCAGTGGCGAATGGATTTTTTATGTTTGGGATGGAACGGATACTCCTACGATTGAGTTTCAGACACTGTAGGGTTAGACATTGTCATCATTGTTTAACTTTCAATTTCAGCAATAGGCAATAGCTAATAAAACCCATTATGAAATCTAGGATGGTGCTATGGTGTTTTTGCTATGGTGTAAAACAAAATTTATATTTATGGTAAATTTTAGAATCATACTGATATTATGTCACCTTTTTTAAGAATCCGTTGCAACGCACGTCCTCCTCGAATCCACACCGCACCAACTCCGACACAGTGGATGCGTAGGGTGTAACTACACCTAGAAGTAATTAATATTTTTCCTATATATGTATGTATGTACGTACGTATGTATGTTGGTGTTGAGTTGCAGGTATAAACTGTTTAGTATGGTTTCATATTCTTCGTTGTGAGCTACCTAAATCATGAGTTGGTATGTGTTTAATAGCAATCGTTCTATGAATACTGCAACATGCATCTTTTGTTGTTGTATGTGTCTGATTATTTCTCCTAGCTTCTGAACCAATGCCTATTTATAGCCTCTCGGAATGATTATTTCTCTAGCCTGAAATGAGCTTGGAATTTCTGTAAATGAATACCATGAACACTCTTAATGACTATTTCTGAGCAAGTATTTCCCTTTACACAAAAAGTACCATGACTACTGAAAGAATCAGAGTTAGCATAAATTGGTTGGGAAATGAATGTGCTGATTGCAATGTTGTTCGTGAGCTAAATGTTTACATAATCTGGAAGACTGTTTGGAATAGTGAATCTCAAATTAGATATTTTGATATTTTCACACTGCAATCATACAATCTCGGCTGCCTATGTCCAAATCTTGCAATAGGATTAGAGAATGCTAGAAACGCTGACTGATTAGCTGGCTGTTTGATCAATTCGATTTTCTCCAATGTTATAGATGACTGGTTGAGAAGTTAGATTTTAAATGTATGTGCATATTTGTTTTAGTTATGCCATACTTGGCTATTGTTACAGTCCTACGTAGTACTTAAATACATTACAACTACCTATATAGCTTCGACAAATCTGCCCTTACTGCATCCCCTGCTACTAAGTCATTAGTTTGCACATTATGTGCATATGCATGGTGGGCATCTCCACTGGTATTAGACTTGCTTCGTTTTTATTTTTTATGGGTAAATTAGTGAATTTATGGGCACCTTTTTAGATCTAAAGCTTGTTGTTATCATAAACATAACTATTTGTGTCCCTTTGATAATGGTTATGGAACTTATGTATCACTGAAAGTGAAATGTAGTCACATTAAACTCTGGTCACCTACTGTAAGCAGAAAACATCCATTTACCAGATCAACCTTTTATTGAAGCTAGAAGTACACTTTATTTCTTTGCCTGTGATATCTAAATAACCGCATACTAACCTCCTCCAGCTTCTCAATATTTTTTTCTTTCAGTCTAAGGGCAACTTGTTCCCTGAAATAAAATCAAGCCATTTTAGATCAAGCGTAAAGTAGGAACTCTAAATCGAAACTATGTTCTAAATATTAAATTAACATGATTGCTATATTCAACACCTGCGCTGGCCAGAAATAGGAACATACGATCGCAAAGATAATTTGTGAAATGACAAAAAAAAGTTTGATCACTCATGAGAACATGATGACATACGATAAAATTGATGTTTATTATTCAGTTTGAGATTATATTTGATAGTATTTATCGTTTTTATTTGGTTTTCCGTTGCAACGCACGGGCACCCTACTAGTACATGTTAAAAACTCAACATTTATACCAGCTAAAATCGCAAACAAGTATCTCTCTGTAATCTCTGTCACGAACAATCTAAAATTCAAAACCATAAGCTAAAAAACAGCAAGCCCAAAGATGGAAAGTGTTTCTACAGCTACGAGCAATCGGGGGATATGTTTGGAAGCAGGAGACCAAAAAAATGCGTAGGAATTGAGCGGGAAGCTAGCGGCTGCACGATCCAGGACCAGAAGCACAGGTCGTCGAACAACGAAGGGAGGATGCAAGCCCTGCAGGCCGGTTGCCCATGTGCCCTAGCGAGGCCCAACTGGGGAGTTGGGTATGGCTCCATAGATTCAGGCCTAGTCTGGTCACACCAGTCAGCACGCTAGAGAACCGGCCTGCCGGCCTACACTTTTTACAACGGTGAAAATAATGATGGCAACAACACACGAAAAAGCTAGCAAATTAACATTGCAAGCCACACGTACTATGCATTGCAGTTCCAGCCTACGTATCACTCCTTTTGGCTCACGGGTTCACGCACGAACATTTCAGACAAGCCGAGTGTATGAGAAGAAATCTACATTCTAGTCTTTTACACTGGTTCGGTAAAGCACACGGACATACATTTCTACACAGAATCCGTGCCCATTAACAAGAGAGCAGACCATACACGTACAAGCTCAACAGCACACCACGGCACGACCGGACAGCACACCAAAGGCTCTAGACGTCTTTTTATTATCTAACAACGTTGGACCGGAGGTGCTGAAGTTTGCTGCAAGTACACGCCCAACTCGAAATTCAAGCCTGGAAAGATTAAAAAAAAGCCTTGTCAAACAGCATCGAGGTAGCACTCAAAAGTGAGGCTCGGAAAGACATTTGTGGTGTATATGCACTTATTTTTGTTTGCAGGCTTTGGTTACATGCATACTTCAATAATATATGAGATAAAGACATGGCATTCAACTTTAGTTCCATCTAGATGCCAAATTGATTGACCCGGTGAAGATTAGTGTACAGCAAGATACCGCAGAAAGGAGATACAACCCAACACAACTACATGACGAACGGTGACTTATAAGTGATAATATCTGACTTTGAAAAGAAGGTGAATCCATTTGATGGCTCTTGTCATCCCATATATTCTACCAAATAATGCACCTATTGCAATCAAAATATTAAAAAGCCATAAAACAAATTCATCTTCACACTTGTGCGTTCGATGATGTGGTACTTTACAGACAGAAAGGGTGACTGTATGTCTATATCCAACATAAACGAACACCTATTTCAGTACTAGGTTGTAATAAACATAGTAACAGCATAGCATTTCGATGCAACAGTATACCCAAATGCCACTAATCAGGATAATCCCCAAAGCGCATGCCATTGAACTATGCACCATATTCTGTTTGGGGGAAGGAACAAAATATTCATGCAATCATGCCAATGGAGCTAGTCTCCATTTTGGAAAAATGTGCAGCCATAACATCACAACATTATAATTACATCAAAGAGTTCTGAAGTTGTATCTCAGCCAAGTCTTATTAGCCACTCGCACACATAATCTAGCCTACATAGACCCTCTGAGAAATAGCAAATTAGTGAACTATAATTCCATCTAGTGAAACTTCCATTTTCCATGCTTCAGCCCATAACCGGATCAAGTCATTTGCAATGCTGGGATACAACCCAAAAATCAGAGAGCTTAACTCTATAAACAGGCAAAATGAAATCATTCAATAACTTTGTTCCACCGGTTGAACTTCTAGTTCAAACCCACGCATCAGTAGCATGGAAGTAGTGAACTTTTTTTTAGGGGGCATGTAACTTGCCAAGTTGCTACTATTCATATCTGCAATGTATATCCATATTTGTATTTCACAGCTAAATACATTCCAAAATCAGCAATGTATATTCATATTTGTATTTCTTGTGTAGTTTGAATTTCCAAAATGATCCTACATTGAAAGTTCTAAAGATATAAATTCACATTTAAAATATACAGGTCAGTAAGGTGACATGTTAAATGGATTTGGTTCATGTTGCGGGCTTCTGACATGATGCTCCCAGATTGATGACCCGAAATGGCGTACTGGATAGTAACATCAGAAAGTACACATTTGCTTTTAGAATCATACTAGTGAAGAATTCTTGAGGGCAAGAGTCGAAAGGGCAGACAATACCATGGTGTGGAAGATCTAAGATGGAAGTCAGTAAAATCAGTCCACAAATGATGAGATTTTTAAGAAATGCACTGGAAAGTCAATTAGAACTGTACTACAGTGTTTCCCACCATCTGCAGCCTTCATCTGTCATCTGATCTCTTATTCCCCTCTCTCCATTCATTAAATCCTACGGTCCTACCTCAAATTGTGAGCTGTTAAAATTGTGCTAGCATTTCTCGGGTCCTAGCCCTTCCATTATTCACAAAATTAAGGTGAAACTTCACTTCACTTGTTGCTACAAAAAAGCAAAAGGAGTAATTCTATCAGATTGTCGCTGTTTACGGTACATATGGAGACTAAAACTGATCGTATGTTAGTGCACAACACTCTCGCCAATCATGGATCTAAGGAAAACACAGCTTTCTCCCTCCATCCCCCACTAGTTCCTAGCATAGGAATCCCATCAAAGATGCTCTAAGGGCAACTCTAATCCTAGGCAAAAGGTGTTCTCTCTCTTTCCACTAGTATCTAACATGGAGCATTGTCAGAGATGTGCTCTGAGGGCAACTCCAGCCCTTAGCACCAACTAACGGATGCTAAGCTTGGGCCCATAGCAAAACAATCACTTTGACTATCTTGTCTCCAATACTTAGTGCCACCTTTTCAGCTCTAGGCTAGAACAGTGCAAATTCAATAAATTCTGAAAGTCCCACACAGGATGTTGCGGCACGGCCCGGATTCCCGGGAACTGCAGTGGCACTGTTTATCCTGGCATCTACATCACATGTGAGCAGTACTACCACAGTAGTCATGCCTAGGGATGGAAATCTTGGAACTAATGCAAAACCCGGCCAGCGGGAGGTAACGGTATCTGGCCTGTTACCGGAAAACCCAGAAAAAACTGGATGAAATTCACATTTCAAATTTTGAATTTGGGCGGTTTGAAAACCGGTAACCGTTCCGGTTACCGATAAACCGGAAAAGGTCAGAGAAAACCTAGCACAAAATATTGGGACTAGTATATTTATGCATATGTAGTTCATACAATAGGTAATCTAGCACAAAAATGATATAAACCAACCTAGAAAGTGTATTTGTAACCACCAGCATTTCGGCCGGGTTTTCCCTTCTGGTAACCGGCGGTTACCAACCAATAACCTCCGGTTTTTTTATCCCTGTTCATGCCTTATCAGATGGGTAGTTTTAAGTTGAAACACTTCCTGTGTCTATACTTGACAGTAAATTTGGAAATAGCAAAACCATTGTTAAGTGGTTGTAGTTCCTGAGAGATACTCTTATATTTTATTCAATAACACTATAGGTTCCTTAATGAAAATCGGGGAGAACCCTTTTATTCAAAATAATAATAATAATAATAACATTGGCTTCAATTAATCTACCAAGCGTGACGTGTTCAAGTTGATGCCAACAATATGTTATGGCCTATGATCCGGCAAGCCACTGCAACACTCAAACAAAAAAAAAACTCGACCTGCAGGGGTACAAGACACCCCCCGGCATTAGCTTAAGAAGAAAGATCCTCTCACAGATCGAGAAAATCCCCGAACCCTTGCCCCACCTCGACACACGGCGGCATCACCCCATGAGAACGCCTAGGGAGCTTAACGCCGGCCTGCACGACTGGCCCTGACTCTAACGACCAGCGACTGGGCGAGCCTTTTCGGCCTGTGCTTTGGCTTATGGGGCAAGCGAGGGGATTTTTTTGCTCCCAGCCTGAGTCGAACCCAGGATCTGGGGGGTGCTACTAGAGCGTTCTACCACTATGATAGAAGCTCGTTCGCACTGCAACACTCAAACAAACAACACCATGCACATTGTTCGCATGAACAGTACCGTGCGCGCTGTAGCAGACTTATTAGGAATAGTTGTGTGCGTATCTTCGTATTAGAAATAATTGGATATACATCTTTATATTAGGAATAGATAGATATATATCTTTATATTATGAATAGATATATTAATACTTAGATAGTATGGATATGATATTATCTTTAGTTGATTAGTTGTATTAGATTGTATTAATTTCTATATTGTTAGGGGCTAACCTCATCTATATAAAGAAAGGAGTCGCACCATTCATAATCGAGCAATGAATAAACAAAGGTTCTCTAATAAACCTCAGAGCCTCTCTATCTCATCAAAAAAGAGCCCTGTTGATGATTAAATAAGGGTGAGTGCCCTATCCCCGGTCTTCGGACCCGTACCTAACCACCGACCATAACATTGAGGGACAGGTGCTTAGGTGTATTATTGAAGAATCAGTGCAAGCGTTAGCTGCTAGAAGCCAATGCCAACAAACAAAATAAGAAAGTGTCTTGTATGGACCACAATAGCTTCCCAATAGCAATTTTATCATTGCCAAATTTACCGTCGAATGTAGATAGTAGTTAGTCGTTGAAAATCTTTTAGTTTAACTAATATCTATACGGAACTCATCCAAAATAATGGTTCTTCAACATTTCTGAAATCATTTTATACTCCTGAAATGGACACCCCTTTTGAGTAGTATTTTCGTAAATCTGCACGCTTCCTACCTTGATATGAAATAGTGGTGCAAAGCATTAGCGGCAACGATCCAAAGAGGGTGTTTAGCTGTGGGACTCATCTTAGCACCTATTAGTTTGTTCTAAGTACTGGAGCTGCCCAAAGTGCCATCCCTCTACTTGTTGGCACTGATTCCAAGGAACACAAGCACCGTGCTTCACAGATTCATTAGTTTTCTAATGGTGCATATGGCTGCTTGAATAAGTACAATAAGGCTCGATAAGATGAGCTCATTCAGTCAAGACAGGACTTGTGGATGCAAGCAGGGGTTGTTTTGTGGTGGCATAAAGTGATATGAATTAAGTTGGTAGGCTGTTCAATTTGTGGGATGTGGGATGCAAATAGGTGAGGTGAAAAGAACATCAACCCTTCATACACCCTGATATCATCAATAAGAGGAGCTTCACTTAATGTTAATGCTAAGCTCGACCCAAGCTTCACTCCAACCAAAACCAAAACCACACACCCCACATCATCAAAGATTATGCATCATTGAGCCACTATCACATCAAGTAGAACCGTCCTATTAGATTCAAAACAACACTAACCAATGCTAAAAACTAACTGTCCTATTAAATTCAAAACAACACTAGCCAATGCTAAAAACTAAGCCTCTAAATTCTAATGCTCAATCTATCCCAAGGTCAGACTGGCTCGTCCAAGTTCGAAATGTGCATATCAAGCATCAAAAGCTTACAGATCCAACTACCAGCTCCAGACCTCATATCTAATTTTCAGCAGAACCACTCAAGATATTTAGCCAATATCTAAGATTTCAAGCAAATTTTCAGCAAAGCCACTCAAGATATTTAGCCAATATCTAAGATTTCAAGCAAACAAAAGCACATTGAGCGCTTAAGAAGCAGTATTTAGAGGCCATACGTCGGCAACGGGGAGCAACCCAAGCTCCCGGATCACCCCAGCCGCGCCGCGGAGCTGCGCGCCGGCGCCGCAGATTCGCACCTTGTCGAACCTCGACGCGGGCAGCTCCTCCGAGACGAACCCGACCTGGAACTCGATGGTGCCCTTGTCGGGGTGCGCCACGATGCCGGAGACGGCTACCCAGAGGAAGAGCTTCTTGGCCTGGATGCCGGAGAGGCTGGAGATGGCGCCGTACGAGAGGCGGCCGCTGATGGTTTTCTCGTAGTAGACGAGGTAGGAACCAAACGAGACGTAGCAGGTCCCCGCGAGGTGGATCTCGAAGTTGCCGGTGGTCTCGTTGAAGGTGTAGGAGGCGACAGAGTCCGGGATGAGGCCCTTCGGGAGGCCGTACTTGGGGAGGAGATCGTTCGCCGGGCCGTTGGCCGAGGCGCCGCCAGCCGCGGAGGCGAGCGGCGCGGCGGCGAGGGCGACGGCGAGGAGGACGACGATCGGCGGAGACATGGCCGTTGGGGTTTGGGATTTTCTGTGCTCTCCTCTTCTTTGGGTGATGGGAAGACTAGGAGAAAATTGCAATTATAGGACAGCAAACAATACGCTTCACAATTATAGAACTCCAAACATCGACTTCATTAAAATGACCATTGAAACGTTGGCTTCTTGTTTTTCATAACATTTGATGTATTAAGTCTCTTTCCTCATCTAAATGCATGTATTTGTTACCCAAAGTGACCCTTTTGCCTCAAGTACCTCAATCTCAACGACACTCCCGGGGCACCGCTTCATTACCTCGGCCTTCCACCTAAACTCCTTTTAATCTCACAAGGGCAAAAGGGTCACTTTTGGTAATAAATACATGTATTTAGATGAAAAAGAGACTTAATACACCAAATGTCATGAAAAACAAGAAGCCAACGTTTCAAGGGTCATTTTAACAAAGTCGATGTTTGGAGTTCTATAATTGCGAAGCGCATTATTTGATGTCCTATAATTGTAATTTTCTCGAAGACTAGCTAGTAGGGGACTGGTCTAGGGGTAGCTTTTAAATTGGTTTCAGATGTCTTGACTTTTGGATATTAGTGATTATTTTCTTTCTTGAGAGATAATTTGGAGGGTGATCCCTCGGTGCGCATACAACACCTCATTTTTTTATCTGTTTTTTAAAGACTATCAAAATCTGTTGCTGCCACATCATCACCATGCAAAACTACCCAGATATAACAATCTGAAACTTTCTCGATTCTTCCCTCTCTTTGCTTCATAACAAGGGACCAGGCTTAGGACTGTTCTTTTTAATTTTTAGAAGCTATTTTTAGTTTTTCTACAGTAACTAATTTTTAAATAGAGTATCTTTTTTAAAATAGATATACTAGTTAATTATAGTACATACTGTACCGACTTCATTTATATCAATAAAAATCGCACATGAATTTCTGTTACTCTGTATGTCTCACACGAATAGCCCAAAAACCAAGCCGTAGCAAAAAACCATAAGTTTTAGCCAAAAAGAACAGACCCTTACATTATGCAAATTATGTGGTCTCATATATAAAAGTTGTAGCTGAAACTATCGAGATATCTCACTATTGTTTATGTAGCACCATTTGATTAAGCATGTGTTACTTTGATCATGTTCTTTTATAAGATTAATTTCTGATGTACTTGAAAATTATTTTTTCCTATATTATCTTCACACCTTTTTTTAAAGAATCTTCGTGCCTTGTTTTTCGAGGTCTTCGCACCTTTGTTTGTAACACGTAGAGTTTATTCTTTTAAGTTATGATTTATGACCTTTAAATTATATTTGTTCGGGAATGAGAATATTCGGGAATGAGAATACGTACATGGACCGCTCCTGCTAATCTGTTCATTGATGTACCCGCTATATGTCAGCAATTAACCAAAGATTCTGCATATAAATACTGTAGCTCATGGCTTATGGCTGAAAATATTGTAGCTGGCTGAAAAAAATATTGTAGCTGACAGAGGCTTATTTAGCATAATTAAATTTAAAAAAATTTAAAAATATAAAAAATATGTTAGCCCAATATGTATAATACAAACGAATATAGGGAAAAAAGAACCGGCAAAAAAGCTCAACAAAAAGCCAAAAGTTCAGAAAAAGACAAAATTTATGAATAGTGAAAAATAAGCCAGAAGCCAGAAACTCAAGCCGAACCGATCAGCGCCAAGAAATCCGAGATGGAAGTATTAAAAGCGACAGCGAACAACCAATAGAGGTGTTCTTTTTGAGTTACGATTTATTAGTTTAATAAATAATAATTATTAAAAATTTTAAATTAAAAACTACCTTAAAAGCTGAAAAAACAGGAGTTGGGATTGATTGCTAATTCTGCCTGACACTGGCATGCAGACAGATGCTAAACTGCTAACTAGTACTAATTCTGCAAAGAAGCGACGTAATTCTGAATTTCTGATTCACCTCTTTCAAGAATACAACTTACGTCTCACTTATTTCAGCTTGAACTTCTAACTTCTAACTTATTTATCACTATTTCTAAATTTCGTCCTTTTCTAACCTTTTAGTTTTTTGAGCTTTTTTTTCCGGTTCTTTTTTTCCTCGTATTTGTTTGCATTGTCCGTGATGGATAATCTGTTTTTATTTTAAAACATTTTTAAAATTAATTACGTTAAATAAGTCGTCACAACTACAGTACAATTTTAGCTAGTTACAGTGAAATTTCAGCCATAAACTACTTTTTTCACTCAAATGAGCGCCTCTTTAGTAGCTCCATCGTTTCTTCGAGGAAGCAATTCTATGCACCTTCAAAATATACTTTCCCTTTCAGGGTGTGTTTGGTTGAGCTGTGGTTTCAAAAGTCGCTATGAGTGTGGGTGTGGAAAACCGCCGTAGGTTGTGGGTGTGGAAAAGTCGTAAGTCGTTTGGTTCAAACAAGTATAAAACTTACCTCCTATCTCTATTTTCCTTGAAACAACTATGAAACAACTCTCTATTTTCACCATTTCAAAAAGCAGAAAGTCAAAAGCCAAAAGCAGGGTCCAAGGTGCTTTCAAAATTGTACTACCCAAAAGTAGCTGCTTCTGAAAAAACAACTTCTGGTTTCCACCCCTTTGGTTAGGTTTTGGCTTTTTGGAAGCAAAAGTAGCTCCCAAAAACTCAACCAAAGGCACCCTCAAACTCAGAAGGAAATTTCATCGACATTGAACTGCAGACAGATACATACTAGTATTATGAGTGTATCGGTGCCCACTACTCAAAAACGGTAGAATGTGACAGTGAATTCTTTTGGAATATGGTTGATGTTGATGTTATTTGTTTGTGCTTTTTCAGACAGCAGCGAACTACGGAGATATTAACGTAGATGATGCATATAATTTTATACTAACAACCATTTGAAAATTTCACTTTAAAAAACCATCCGTTCAATTTGATTTTCAAAGGAGCTAAAAAAGTCTCAAAAAATCGACCATGTGACGAACATGTTACATGGCCAGGGTCAGAAAGGACGCAGGTTCACGCATGCTTGCGGGGCTGGGGCACCTGCAATTCTAGTGTCGGTCGAAGCACAATCATGCGATCGGGTACGATAGGTGCCCTACAATCGGTGGCGGTGGGTTTTTCTCGTGTCTGCGGTACGACCACTCACCACACGTTTTCCTTACCGTGCGTACCTTCCTTGCTTGCAAAGCATCGTAGCTAAACCTTGCATTTCACCGACATTTAATATTAATCTAGAGCAATTCATAACTTCTCCCCCCTCATTTTCCCCCATCATGATAGCCTGGGACTCTGGAGCTTTTGAACCACAGATTTTTAACAACTTAACATCATGTTAACTGTACATGATAATGTGTTCCACAGGGTTTTTTTTCCTGATGTGGGGTGCCACAACTTCTTTTTGTCATGTGAGGTGAAGTTGATACAGTGCCTCCAGATTCATATTCCACACTGTTGCTTTATAAACGAAGCAACTCCTAATCACCACAAATCCTTCCCAAGTTCCAAGTGCGCCTAAATCTACTCTTTCACAGGGAAATTAGTGATATTTACTGAATCTAGAATCATGAGTAGCAACAGCAGAGGCAATTGGAGCTCATGCAATGATATACATGTATCGCTGCCTCTGTTAATGTTACTTGTATGCAATTTCACATGGCTCAGATGGTATTTCCACAGCAGCGACGAGAGTCCACTATGGTTCCTGGCCAGAAACCTCGAAAGGGCCTTGGCCTGATTTGGCTACCTCTCAGAGTACAAACAATGGTTAGAAGGTTCTTGTAAGCTCCAAGTTCAGGCACCATGTGTCATCAGTGGCTGATATTGTGTGTAATCTATCCCATTCAACCTAACACAGCATAAGACCTGCTCAGGCAATTCTTCAGCTTTATTTCCCTGCATAGTAAGAAGCAAGCAGTAATTAATCTGTCTTGAATAGCAAAGGAAAAAAAGAAGTGGTCACTGATATAATTGACATACCTGAATGGTTAGCCCAACATCTAGCAGGCATATTTTTAGCCTGTCCAAAAATGTTTCAAAACCTTTCCTCGAGATGTAGCTAAATCTATGCATATCAATGTCAATCTCAAAGTAGTTGTCACACTGCACAGAAACATAAGATTTTTTAACATTTGAGGAAGTAATCTAAGTTAGAAGTATAGATCAAAACATAGTATTTTTTTAGAACATTGCATTTATTTCTCAGATGGTGGCACACCAGCCTAAACATGTGGATGCATACTACAGAACTACAAAAATTGCTAAAAAATAAGCACAACTAACCAGGTAAAACTCATGCTGAGGTCTAGAAAGCACAGGTTTCTCATTGTATGCATGCATTAGTTTCCTCTCGGCTGCACTTAAAGGAAGGTCCTCCAGATTAGCCACTCGTCCGAGTATCTTCAACCGTTCTCGAAATGGTATAGTTGCTTCCATTGGAAACACCTTTATCTTTTCTACATCATCATCAACCAACCTCTGTTTGGGAAGTGAAGGAAACAATTACATTGTTGTTAACAATAATTAGGACAGGAAAAGAACAGAATGACTGCCTGTTGAAAGTGCCAATAGTGACAATTGACAGATTGGCAATCTCAAATCATGTAGTGTTGATTGATGAATTTATTTTATAAAATGTTGTTGATAAAAAGATTAATATACTTCCTTTTCCTGTAACAACATTTTGTCCCTAGTATCCTGAACTGTCAGGTTGGCCCTAGGACCCCTGAACTTACAAGAAAGGGGTTTTTAGCTACATGCCACCCTAAAGTTTGTGGCTCTTGGACCCTGAAAATGCCTCTTGTTGTCACTGAACCAGTAATCCCAGGTTTAAATGTACGGTAAAATATGCTAAAATACCTACTAAATTACATTGAACCTTGCAATTGTTGGATCAAGGATGCCCAATCTGCACACACACATACAATATCTGGACACACAAGAGAAAATCACAGGGAACAAGCAAAGCGCACACAAGAGATATTTTTGCACTCTGTTCTTCTCTGAACTTCTGGACGCGCTACAGTACATGCCGAAAACTGGCAGAGCGATTACAACACAACTCCCTACAGACTCCAACTGAAAGCTCGACAAACTAGCAACTAACTCACGCTAGAGTGGATCACGATCCAAATTAATCGGATCATAAACTTACACAACTAATATGACGCAATTAAACCAAACCTGAAATTCTGAGCATTCGGCTGACCCTTCTGCCGAAAGTTCAGAAACTGGAAACTGACTTCAGACCGCCTGAAACCAACAGAGCTTCACCCGGTCTGTTTATTCAGACTGAAACACAAACTCTAGCTTAACTCAAACACAACAAGATAAGTACTAACAGCAATATGGTATTCTCCGCTGTAGTTTTACGTTGACTGAATGAATTCAACATTTATATACTGATTGCACATTTATTTCTTTTGTGAGAAGCTGGTCACAATAAAATTGTTGCCTCATCCTGAAAATGGATAGGAAATGCTCATCCTCAACATAATGATATATTCTCCCAACAAACAGCATTTGTGTGTGTGTGTCTGTCGGTCTGCGTGTGTGGGTGTGTGTGTGTGTGTGCATGCACGTACGTACGTATTTATGTATGTACATATTTATGTATGTATGTATGTATGTATGCATGCACGTATGTATGTATATGTATGTATGTGTATGCGTATGTGTATACGTATATGTGTATATATATAGCATCAGCACTACCATTATCATTACATATTAAAAAAAGGGAGATTTGATGATTTGCCCCATTTTTCTTTGCCACTTGATAAAATGACCCGTGATGTCTCACTGATATACAGGGCTAAGATCCGTATGTTAGTGAGACATCACTTGCCATTTCAATGAAAGATGGGACAAATCATCAATTCATCCTTAAAAAAATGAAAACCAAACAGCACAAAAATATTACGTGAAAGAGATATGAGAGCCGCCCAAATCTTACTCTAATATTCTCTATGAACAAGGGTGGAAGTTCTTTTGAGTAACCTTCAGAAAGCCTAAAATACAAAACAAAGCTCATCCCTTCCCCATCAGTTTCATTCTGAAATAATGAAGCTGGATATAATGGAACCTGAGAAAAACACATAAATATTGTCAAACTACTGAATAAAGAGCATAGGATGTTTGCATGTGAAAAAGAAAAATAATTGTGATTAAGTTGAAATTCGAATCCATCTTATCTTAATTAAACAATATTGAAAAATTCCGACACTGGCAACCTGCTGCAAGGTCATTCAGGAAAATTATTCTCCCTACATACACAGTTGATTAATGGTTCTACCCTAACCCTTTGTAGTAGTGTTCTACTGTTCTTATCTCGGAAGTATTTGTCGTGAAAACATAGGTGTTAGCTAGTACTCATCTAGGTCCACATAAGCAATTGATCATGAATAACCTCCAGAACATTTTTCCCAAATTATATAACATGTAAAAGTCAGCCAAATACAATAACTTCTATCATTTGGAATAGTACTATTTGATTGTTAAAATTGCACATTGCTATAACAGCACGGTGACTACTAAAATCACAGACGTCTCGAAGCATGTAGACATACAGTTACATCTTCACAACCTTCTAGGTAAACAAACAAGAGTTTATACGTGTAATGATTACACAAATTGAGCATCAATGAGCTAGAAAAGAAAAATATGCAAAACTTTCACCCTGAGCCAGTGTATCAGCAATGTTTTGTTTTTAAAAAGGGGTAAAAGGCTAAATTTCGATAAATGAATAAGTATTTGGTGTTAGATTTAGAGGATGAATGAATGAAGGTTAGTTATATTGAACTCAGTCTAAAGGGCTATGTATAGAGTACATGGGACACACATAAAACTAAACCTTAGAACACAAGAAAATACCACAAATACCCTTAACACCCCCCTCAAATGCAAAGCGTATACAATAACATTGCATTTGAAAAGATTGACACCAAAATAGGAAAAATCTTAAGTCTGAATCTTGTAGATGTCGTCGTAGCGTGCAGGTCTTGGAAAATATCTATTGAGTATCAAGTGGTCTCATTCCCTTCAAGATAGTGCAGCAAACTACAACACACAAAGTGCAAGGGCTGCAAAGGCAAAGGCCAGCGGGAGTAGATTCGACAGCGGCAACATAACGAAGAAGACAATGAAACCGACATGAACAGAGATAGCTGTCAAATCAAACCAAATGGGGATGGATAGAAACATGACAACACATATCAAAACCCGAAACGGTGGCGGCGCGGAAGACGAGCGCGGCAGCCTTAAAAGCTCGGGGCGACAGCTCAATGAGAAGTGGTGGCATCAAAATGACTCCTACAATTTGCAGCGGCTCAAAGAGAAGAGCGACGGCTGCGACTATGCAAAAGAAAGGAGAGGACCACACTCGATCCAAGAGGATAGACCATAGCTAGCAAAGTAATCAACTGACTGATAAGGATTTTATGAACTCACACAGCTTTAACGAACTGAAAGATAAAGGCTACGGACTTGGATGGACGCAACGAAAGCTTCAAAAGGAAAGGACTCAAAAAATAGCAGATACTAGCAACAACATCCTTCGACAGCTCAACACCAAGACCAAAGAACCGACCCCACCTCAGCTCAGTTACTCCACAGTTCCCACTCCACTCGATCCATTCCCTAACTTCGCACTCACTACTGCTCCAGCTTCTCTACAGCGCACTCGAGACCAAGTCGAGTAGAGAGAGAGAGAGAGAGAGAGAGAGAGAGAGAGAGATGGCGATCGAGAATGGGATGTTAGCGTACGAGGAGGCGGCAGCTCATGCTGTGGAAGACCGATGGTGGCGGCACTCGTGGTGGACCGGCGTCGAGAAAGTCAAGCGGCGGCGACGGTCCAAGAAGAGGATGACGGCGGTGGCTCCAGGCTGGATGGCCTGATCCGACGCAAAGGCGGTCGGATCCAGGCGGGGCGAGGCCGACGGCGGCCTGATCCGGGCGTGATCCGACTGGGATGGCGTCAAGGAGGCTAGATCTAGTGATGGGAGTTGACGGCGGCGGCGGCGGCGACACAGAGCCCATGTCTCCTACCCGGATACGGCGTCGGCAGGCATGTCTCCCAGCCGAAACCGACGTCGCTCGCGTGGGGAGCCGATGTGGAGACGACCGAAGACTACGACTACTGCTGCTACCATACTAATACTACTAGGAGGTGGCCACCCCGGGAGTGTGGGGCAGCTGTAGTGGAAGACGAGCGAAGGGTACAACTCGAAGAACTCAGAGCTCTGATACCATGTTAGATTTAGAGGATGAATGAATGAAGGTTAGTTATATTGAACTCAGCCTAAAGGGCTATATATAGAGTACATGGGACACGCATAAGACTAAAACCTAGAACACTACGAAACACACAAATATCTTTAACATTTGGCACACTTATGACTCACCTGTACATTAACCACCAAAAGAGGGGGGAGTTTGCTGGAGATTTGAGTATTAGGAAGTTGAACAAATCGAGATATATGATTGAGTTTTTGTGGTGACAAATATACATCAACTCCAAATGGATAGTATGCTGCATAATTTGGAGCAAGCTCTTTCCTCTTATCCCTAAAAAAGTTCAATTGAAACTAAGATCACTTGCTTTCCAAAAGCATCCAGAATTTTCAAAGAAATGTGCATGATGGAAATGAATATGATGCTAATATGATTGAAACGAATCCAAAGAACAATGGTTACCTAAAATAGTTTGATCCACGAACTCGGAATGTACCAGGATCAATATGAGACCAGCTATTCAGCACTTTCTTTTCCATCAAACATAACTGTACTTGAGAGCCTGCTAGAGGCCTTTCAAGGAAATCCTTTGTAGACACTGAACAAAAAAGAAGTACAGATGTTGCTTTAATAGTTTCTCTTATGCCAGATATTCAGGTTTGCCATATTCCGTGTATGAAGCAAAAAATCAAGGTGTGCTACATGTGAATGTTACCAGTTGAAATAACAATTAATATCTAGATCCATGATGTTTCTTAAATCACTTCACGTGACTAAAAAAATTACTGTGTGTACAACGGACGATGCTAGTAAATCAGTATACGCAATTAAACATCGCATCAGAGATCAACAAGGTACTTAACAAATTATATGTTTGGGATTTATTTCCCACCCAACAGCCTATTGTTCCATGGGTCCATACTTAATAAATTATATGTTTGGGATTTATTTCCCACCCAACAGCCTATTGCTCCATGCCTCCATGGGTCCATACTCCATAGTCACACGTACAGGGGAGGCAAAATAAGCTTCAAAGGTAAAGTGGCACAAACAAAACAATTTGTGCTCAGAAAGCAACAGCCGCAAACCAACACTACAATCAAAGTTAAGCTGGATTTATTTGACGCAAACCATAACCAATGTTCATCCTCATAGGGAGCGGTCTTTAACTACAAGTTGGATTATTCTTTTCATGGCCAGTTTTAGCATTTTGGTTCCCCCCGAAAAAATAGCAGCAACAAATGTCAATCAGCACTGATTCATAACAGAGATATCATGCTTACTAAAATTGATGCAACAACAAAACAATCCTAATGTCGTCATATGAAAGATGGTCAATTCGAAAATTGAAATTTATACTGCAGAACTGCACAAGCATTGTACTAGTTGAAGGTTTAACCTCCTGTACTACTTTTTCTCCTTTTCTCTTTCATCTTACTTAATGTGTCCTATGTATGCCCATAAATTCACTACAAATAAATTATGAAAGATAGAATGCAAGTACAAAAACACGATGCCTCCCACCTAGCAATATGGGGTAAGCTGATCGCAAAATTTTAATTTATGAAGCACGGTAATATGGAAAATTGTCACATGGATGAAAGGAGCTGGTATAGCTTTTGAGAAAAGCAACTAGAACCCAATGGTCAATGAAGAGCTTACAGAGTGTGGAAGATGGATGAGCCTCCCCAGACTTCCTCTTGAATGACAGCTTCAACGAAGGCATCTTCATGGAATGAGTCGGGCTTGTGGAAAGAGCTCTCTTCTTCTCATTTACGCCAACAGCAGAGGCGATACAAGGTAAACAGTTATTTGGCAGGAGACCACAATCGTCCAGTATCCTTCCTACACCATGTGCACTATCCTCGGCAGAAACACTTGCCACATTCTCGTGGCTCACAGAGGACCTCACACCATTCTCCAAATTCCCCTTTGACAGCTCACTGGACCTTGGCTTTCTATGGTGGTGCTCACCTGAATGCACAGATCCATTAAAGCTCCCACCAATGGCATCCCTCATACTCAATGCAGCATCGTTCTCAAAGCCATTCAATGAAAAAGCGTCTGCAGAGAGAACAAGAGCTCAAAGGTTCAACGGACTTCAAATCAACTCATGGGATGGGATCTAGCCTACCAGCCTATACTACATTGTGGCATCTCATGTTACCATCTTGCACGCTGTGGAAATCGTCCTCGCCATCCGACTCGCTAATCGCGAACGAGTCGTACCACGCCTCCTCAATGCTCCCGGACGCTGCAGCAACAAAGTTTCCGAATTACGTCAGGTCGATTTGGACTGTTGAGTAGTACAGTGCCACGAACCCTCATTCATTGGCACAACAAACTGGCGTGTACTACCCAAGATACTAACTACAACGCCCACTGATCCCACTATATAGAACAAGGTAAACTTCAACTAAAAAAATCATATGTTGCAAGATGCGCACGATCCCAAGGTGCAGTAATTTAATACATGGACGTGCAATCTCGCACCCCGCATGGTCCCCAGGATCAAATCTATCCCCAAAACAAAACAAGCACAGGCAAAAGGAATGGGGGAGAAAGCAGCCCATCCACCCACCCACCTTGGAACGCGGGGTTGCTGTAGATCCGGTGATCGCCGGCGGCCACCGCCGACGGCGAGGCGGGCACCTCGGCCTCCTGGATGGTCTCCATCGACGCGGCGCGCGAGGGTGCTTTCCTCCGCCCCTTCCCCCGTCGTCGCCGGCGCCTGGCGCCGCCGGCCCGGCCGACTTCGCCGGAGCGCGGCGTGTGGGGCTTGCCCACGCACGCGCTGGGCCGCGACAGGCACGTGCCCATGCCCCCCCGGCCCCTGCGACCGCGAGGTGGGTCTCCTCGTCCGGGCGGGCGGGCGAGATCAGCGGCGGCGTGAAGGAGGTTGGTGGCGCGGTGGGAGGCGGCGGCGATGGGACGGCGTCGCGTCGCGGGGATGCGGTTGCGTGAGATTTTGAAGGGCTCGGAGAGCAAACTTTGCGGTGGTGGAGGAGGTGGACGCTGTGGTGCGGCGCCTGCGTATGCCTGCGCTTTGCCTTGCTGCCTTCCCACACGAGTGGGGTGGTGGGGAGTGGAGGCGCCGCTCCTGGACGCGGTCTTTGGTGGGCGTTCGTTTTTGTTCGTGCCTTTCTGGTTGGGTGGGGCCCGCATTTTTTGGTAGGCGTTGTGGACCTGTGACCTGAGGGTGGCAATTCCCCGTGGGTGCGGGCCCGCCGGGAATTTCCTATGGGGTGAGACAATCTCCTCTCGGAAATGAAGACAACCCAGCAGCTTTAGCGGGGCGGGAAGGAGTTTGTACTTCTGTTTGTAACGACCAGTAAAAATAAAAATATTTTATATAATATATTATAGTTTTAAATATAGAATATTATATTCTTTTCATGTATATTTAGACTAAAACTTCAATCTTTATGTTAGAGTATATATTTTGATGCTATATTTTGAAAACAAAAAGTAAGTCTAAATAATTATAAATTAATAACTAAAATTATATTATTATTGTTTAAAAATAATTTATTCTATTTTTACTCTCCTGTCGGATCCCCGTAGGGGTCGGATCCCGCGGAGATTGGGGAGTGAGAACAAGGGCAATCTCCCCCCGATAAACCTAACAGGCGAGGGCGAAAATGTAGGGGCCTCCCCGAGACACCTTGGCACCGTTGCCACCTTTACTGTGACCTACGATGAGATTAGATTTTGGAGAACTAGCAAAAGCCGTACTATTGGAGGTGCCCTTGACAATATAGCTCGTCCCTCCCATCCTCACGACTTGCCACTTTCATCCCCACCGCTCCCCCTTTCTATCTGTGCCATTCTGCCCCTCCTCCCTCTCCCTTCCTCGATGCTAGCAACAACTCCGCGTGCCTCCTTCGCCGCCCCCGCTTCCCCTCTCCCTACAGCCAACGGCGAGATTGCCGCCTCGCCGTGCCGCCAGCTCCCGCCCTCTGGCGCCACCTCAGCCTCCCTCTACAAATGGAGGACACAGTGATCCCGTCTGAAAGCGGCGGCGCCACTGCTCCCCTCGTGTGGACCTCATTGTGCCTCTTTGTCCTTCTTCTTCATCATCGGTACGTAGAGAGAGCTTCTTTTTCTTCCTGAGCTCTTGTTGTCCCATCAGGATGGTATATCGTTTTGTTTTTTTTCGGATTTTGAGATGACGTATCTGGTTTCTACGGTTGTTGTACATCTACTCAGTTAAGTCAGCATATCGTTCTCTAGTTCCTCAAAAAGAGCAGCAAGCTCTAGTAAAAGGGACAGCATCATCATATTCAACAAGTAATGAGGTGTGGAGGTGACTCTGGAAGCTATAAGCACTCCCAATGCAGAAACTATGGATGGTTTCTATGGCATTAAATAAGGTGCCAAGTAAGCAAAATGCTGATGTGTCATTGGAGTTAAGGAGGAGAGATAAGGATATGATTTCTTAGAGCAAGTCCAATAATAGAACCAAGTGTTTGGCTATAAGTCAAGTTATAAGAGCCAAGTTATACAATAATTTGTCTTCTATTTGTCTACAAAAGATTTTTATTATTATTATGTGGTACCATGTCTCACACTCTCTTTCCTATTCCTCCTCACATACATTTATTATCTGAGCCCACCACTGCATAGGCTCCCGTGCCCAGCTTGTTGCTTGCATGAGAGCCAAGCTCTCATCTCTCTCCTCTCTTCTCTCCTCCACATCAGCAAAAATGCTGACTAGCTTGGCTATAAGACCATTATTGGACTTGCTCTTAGGGCATCTCCAATGGTTATAGCTAGCAACTAACTATAAGACTTCCACATCATTTATATAGTACACACTAAAGCTAGCATTCTAAAGAACTATCTATAAAGATAGCTATTTGATGCTTACATGCACACACAGAATTTATAGAGGTTGCCTCGTTTGGCGTTATAGACTAGCGCTTAAGGAAGAGCTGGCTCGATTTTTTTGCATACTCTATTTCCTCCACATAGGATATATGTTGATGTGTACATGCATATAGCTAGCTGACTTAGACCATTGGAGATACCCTTATATAGACACCATGTCTACATAGGAACCAAGATAGAAAGAGCTGTGATAGGTAGATGATAGGAGAGAGAAGATAAATGATTGGATGAAAATTTTATTTGTAGAAACTATCCATTGAGAGTATAGTTTCTATAGGTAGTGTCTACATTAATTGGCAAGTATAGAAACTATCTCATAATTTCTGCATTAGGAGTGCCCTAAGTGATACAAAAGGTTTTTGCCTTTTGGTGGCGTGTACTAGAGGTATTCTACCAGATGCTGCTACTCTCAAATACTGCCATGTCAAAGAACGAAACTTCTGTGAGGTTTGTAAAGCAACAGAGAAGGATCTGATGCATGCTCTGGTCCATTGCTCGCATGCACAGATGTTCTAGATTGCCGCAAAGAATATTCTGAATATTAATCTTCCTAGGCTACATCCAGGTACATGGGCAGCGGACATTCTTTGCACCAATTTATTCCAAGAATTAAACAAAGCAAAGATTATAACGATAATGTAGTCTATATGGTCGTCCCGAAATATATGGACACATGAAGAGAATGGCTACGACCCAGCAAAATCAATGGAGTTCGTACGTGAGACTTTAGCTGCACTGGAGCTACCCAAAAAAAAGTCAAAGCCCCGATGGCTATAATTGCTAAATATCCTTCGACGAGGCCACCGGAGGGTTGGATCAAGACAAACACTGATAGTACAATTACTTTGGCAACTAGTGTAGGAGGTGCTGGGGGCATTGCTTGGCAACACAATGGATTCCTTGTCACTTGGAGCAAGTTATATCAGGGGTCCAAACCTACTAATTATCGAAGCACTAGCGTCCGTGATAGTATGAATTTTGTTTGTCAAAGAGGATTTGGTCAGATGGTCATGGGGTTGGATTATCAGAAATTAATGAATCTCTGGGAGGACTGTCGAAGATGCAAATCTGCGATAGGTGTAATCCTTCATGAAGTCTATGAGCTTAGTTCTGTTTTTTTGTGTGTTTTGTTGTTCAGTTTGCTAGGAAAATAGCAAATTTCGTATATTATTATTATGCTAAGTACGCTTGTACACAATGAGACTCACAAATTTAGTTGCTATCTTGCCCACGGTTTCTAATTCATAGCCTAAGAGCTAATTGTATCCAGGAATCTTTCTTTTAATGAAAGCACGTAGCTTCTCTTCAAAAGGAAAAAAAAAAACTTCGCCAGGATATCTACCAGCCCATAGTTATCACCCAACTGCCCATCCACATGGTCGACGTCTCGGGTCACTGGCTCATCGATCGAACCAGATCTTTCATTTATCCATCCACGACATCTCAGGTCACTGGGTCATCGATCGAACCGGATCTTTCATTTAGCCATTCTTAGTATATATTACATGTAAAAATACATGTATGGATATACCATTATATTTTGATTCTCTACGTACAAAGAATATGATTGTAATTCCATTTTAGATAGCACAAGACATGAGCAGCCTATTTTGAACTGCTCTTGTCAAATTAAATAGTTGCTCTGTAGATGAAACCAAGCAAGCCTTTCACATCATTTTACCGGTTGACATGGCCATACATGGGTAAGACCAAATCTCGTAAGCATCGGTTTCATGTGGATTTAAACAGCTGTGACTAGATGAAGTTAATCTTATAGTCCATTACTTAACATGATAAGAATTGATGCTATGACATCATCTATGGTTTACTTGGAAGCTAATGAACATGTTGGACCTATTACCCATAAAAAAAATCCAGTGTTTTTATAGCGACCACGCTGTTTGACTCTTGTTTTGTTTTGACAGTGCGTCAAAGTCGGCGACCCCTGCCTCGTATATCCTCTTCCATCGTCTCCGTTGCTACAGCGAGCCTTACCTATTCAACTTATTTGCAGCACTAAAAATGATAAAGTTATATTTCAAAAAAGAAAAAATCTACAAAACATACCATTCGTATCATTTGGACAGGATTCGTCGGTGCAGCCTCCTTTAACTCCAATGTTACCCCTCCACCTCCTTCTTTAACTCCAGCACCACTCTCCCCTCCTCCTTCACTTCCGATGACAAGTTCACCATGCTCCCCCCGACATAGAGAGAGGCCAGAGAGGCAGTGGTCCGGCGGTGGGCGACGGCGGAGGGTGGTGGGTGACGACGGAGGGAGGCATGGCGACGACGATACACTGAATATTAGGTTGGGTGGGGTGGTAGCGGCGGGGGAGGAGAAGATGGCGGCGCGGCTAGGCGGCGAGGTCGCCGCTGGCCGCCGGTGGTGGAGGAGGGGTTACAGAGCTGCTCGCATCGAAGAAAAGAGGAGAGGAGGGGCGACAGTGGCAGCAGGAAAACAGCAGGAGAGCAACGGGGAGGAAGGCCTGGGAGCGATGAGGAAGGGAGGCCGGGGAGTGGTGTTGAGAGAAAGAGGAGAGGAGTGGCATTGAGAGGGAGGCGATAGGGCGCTGTAGTTGTCCTCTTCAAACAGAGATATCTTTAAAAAAGATAAATTAACATAGTGCCTCTGGCCAAAGTTAGAGGCGGCGGGCCAAGCGCTTCACGATCCATCAATTTTTGAAGCCGGAGGGTGTGCATGTGAGCTTACAAGTTCAAGACGATCTACTATACTATCAATTTTCAAAAAGTATAGCATTATATAGCTAGCTCCAAATAATTCAGAAAAAGTCAATCAATATCACAAACCCAAAAAAAATCATCATATATCCTCAAAAGAAAGGTACAAAGAGAAGACTCGTCCTACTGCTCACCTGTGCAGTTGTGCGGAGTGCAGTTGTCGAGTATTCAACAATGCTCGCTAATTAAGCTGACAATTCCACAGTAGTACTGCTTTGTTTGAAGGGAGTTGATTGGAGCCTCCCAGGAAAGAGATTCGCACAATCTGTGAGCTGCACAGAACTTAGATAAATAGATAGTACTTTGTTGACTACGTACGCGAAGTAACGGGAGAGCCTAAGTGTCAGACCCGGATTTTTCAATCCGAATCTTACTGTGTTTCACTGCACTAATCTCTGGATCAGTAGTTAGTGCACACAGGTACATTGCTGAATCATTTCATACATCGCGTAATCATCCATTATATTACATAAACTGTAATGCACCACGTCGGGTGATAGTTTACTAAAGGGGCCGACTAGGCCAAATGTCATGATTACAAATACGCACAGCGGAAATACAGCAAAAGCAAACCCAAATCCACAGGCAAGCGGCTAGTAGGGTAATGTGTACAATATATGCCACCAGGGTCCCGGCAACATAAAGGTACACACGCCTAGGGTCTACTTGTCTATGCCTAACCACCGAGGCCTACGCCTTAATTAGCGCATTTGCTTCGTTGATGTTGGCGGGGCCTCCTCGTAGGCGTAGTGTTCTTGAACTCTGTTTCGAATTGTATCGCAAGAGCGAGAATGAGCACTCGACCCGTGCTCGGCAAGCCAACACACGAATGCGATAATTTTACATGCATGGCTATCAAAGGATGGTCAGCTCATTTTATTTTGCGAGAGTGCTTTTGAATACAATTATAGGAAAATTCCGAGACCTAGCAATTTTGAACTCAAATATTTTGTTTATAAGGTAAGTTGATCTCATAGTTGACACAGATTCCATCCACCATTACATGGCATCTGCGCCATATGGCATCTTTCAGCGTTATAGCCGCTACCATACCATCGGGACGACACCCGGACAATTCCAAACCAGGCGGTCCTTCGCCCTTCAAGTTTCCATTCCCAATTTCCAATTATTTTTTAAATAGAACTATATCCAGTTAAGTTCCCATGTTCGCCCATGACCGTAGGCACGCTATTCGAATAGTTTTGACTCTGCAGAGTTTGTACACTTTCACCACAAGAGACAATCAACTCGTTGCCCACACGATTCCTTGGACGTGTGGTCGAGCGCATCATCACGTTGACTTTTCAAAGTATCTAGTCCTTTCTCCCATCTCACATTATGGGTGACCGCCCATTTGCGATGGGTCCCATCTCTTGCGCGGATGTTTTCCCGGACTCTAACGCAGCTCGGGCTCCTACTTCCCGCAACGTTAGGAAAGCGGAAAACTTCACCCCACCGGTGTCCCTTCGCCCCCTTGCCATAGCATAACCCCATCAATCCACTACCGGTGAGATGAGTCCGGATTTCGATAAGTCTACTTAGCCAAGTTGTATTTCTGGACTTGTGGTTGTACTGCTTTACACGGCCGACATGACAAGATTCATCCTTAAGGTTACCCGGATGGTTCTACCACATTTCACATTCTGTGCATCCACCGCACCACATACCACCACCAAACCATTCCATCCAGGTATTTAAGCAGTTTGGGATTCTCCAGAGGTAGTAAATAATATGTCCACCTACTACAGTCATTCCACCCATGACTGTTCCCCAAACAATATCACATTTTTTTGTAAGTGTTGCTTTTGGGGCAGCAAGGTACCCTGTTCTTATCTAGCAATACTAAGCCGCGGAATAATTATTTGGACTTCTTGTAAAGCATATGATAATATGAATTTTTCTAGGCGACAAGGTTCACATGTCCAAGCATGGCAATGGATCTTTACTAACAAGCATTAAAATAGGTATCTAACTACCACTTTCTTAAAATGAACATATTTCATCACATAAAATAACAAAGATGCATGTTCATAATTTAAAAGAAATTAACTTTGCAAATCATAGGATCGTAAATGATCAAGGTGTTAACTCGCCTTGGTCACAGGGGTCGGTTTCTTGGTGATTTGGTGCTTCTTGTGCTGCTGCCTCGATATCTTCCTCTTGAGCCTCAGAGGCTATTTAATCGCATTGGAATACCCCATTAAAAGAAAAACAACCAATCAATAAAATATCACCAGAAATTCAAATGAACTCAAAAAATATGGTTCTGGTTCCATTAGATAGATCTTGAATTTAAACGAATTTAGAAATTTGTTTCATTCAATTCGAGCTAAAATGAAGAAGTTATAAGCGGTCAAAGTTTTCGGCCCAGTCAAATCCAAAATATTACAACTCGACATGTGGGGTCCAGTTACTGTTCAATGGGGTCCACACGTCAGAACGAGTTTAATGTGAGAGTTCCACTGACCAGTGGGGCCCAGTGGTCAGTGAACGGCTCGCTCTGACGAAATGACAGTGGGGCCCACTTTGTCAGAGGAATTAAAAGAATGTTCGACCTCGGCATGGAGCCGGGGCTCGAGCAGCGCGCCGAGGGAACGAGGGGGGGGAAGAAGAGAGTTAGCGCCGATAGCCAAGTGAGCGGGGAGGCTTTGCCTACCTCTATAGGGCGATTAATTCCCTTGAGGTGGGTCCAATGGGTCGGGCCGAGGAGTCGGGACGCGGCGGTGGCGCGAGGGGATGTCGGGAGGTCCGGCGGAGAGTCGAAACGTGTTCCTCGAGCTACGGTGAAGACGGTGACGCGGTCGCCTGGGGCCGAGGAGGTCCGGAGATGTGTCGACGTCGAGCAACGGCGGCGCGGGAAAGTCCTCGGCGGCACACAGACGGCGACGGGAGCTCGAGTGAGGTCGGGAAGCTTCGCTGCGTGCTCGAGATGGTCCTACCGCAAGAAATTGGGATGCGGGCGGAGAACAACGGGAGTTAGTTCGCCGGAGTTGGGAGATATAGCTCGCCGGCGGCCACGGGCACGAGCACTCGATTACCTTCAAGAACGGAGAGGCGTTGTGGGGTATCCAACGGAGGGCTCGGTGCCTTTATAGGCGGCCGGGTTAAGCCGCCACGGGCGGCACCGCTTTGTCATTTCGGCGCCATGGCGGCGGCGAGAGACGGCAGCGGATTCGGGCCCGCTCACGCGCGCGACCGTTGGGCGCTTTTGCGCGCGCGACGCGAGCGACAGCCGAACCGCATGTGTGCCACGGCGGGGGCGGCAGGCGCTGCAGAGAGGAGTGAGCGGGAAGGAAGAGCTGCGGCGTGGCGCCGCATCGTGGAAGGAGGCGGCGAAACCAGGGCGAGGCGGCCTTGCGAGCTTTCCCACCGGCGACAGGACGGCTCGGCAGGCAACTCCGCGCATGGTTGCCACGGGACGCCGCGCAGAGCCGAGCGAAACATGATGGCGCGGCGCACGCGCGGGGGGAAGAAAGGTCGACGCGGAGGCCACCGCCAAAGGGAGAAAGCGGAGGAGGCGTGGCCCGCCGGGAGAGAGCGCGCGCGCAGCTGCGCACGCTGGTCAATGCACGATGGGAGTGGGGTTGGGTGGCTTCACGCCTAACTCCACTCATATATATATATATTTTTCTTTTTGTTTGCTTTATTTTTCTTGCCATGTCTTTGGTTAAATTTTGATACAAATTTAGGTGTAAATTTCCAGATTTCATTTTAGGTTTTCCCTTCCAAATTTTCTGGATCATCTTTTCAGATTCTAAATTAAAATTTGAATTTTCCTTTTAATGGTATATTTTCTTTTTATTTCAAATTTTGGGAACCTTAACCAAAACCTCGAGAAAACACCATAAAATCCAAATCCAAAATTAGAATATATCGCAAAATAATTCATAAACTTTATATCTTCAAATTTCAAATTTTTGGGATGTTACACTAAGCCTATCCTCGAAGATGGCTACGTGTTGCATGGGCAGGACTGGTGACATTTTACATTTTTTCAGTGTCGAGTGACTTACAATTTCGAGGAGGGGTATGTCAATATCCAGCTGGGTGTGATTGGTTGAGTGCGTGCACGCATGGTCCATTACTAACCACTCATAAGTGAAAAATTGATCGAGAAAATTAAAGGAGAGGCGTGAATTTAGTCTATTATAAATAGAGACCATAATCAGCAATTTTCCAAGTAACAAATCTATTGGATCATGGCCGAGAATAGGAGTGAATGAGAGAGCCTCAAACTTTTTCTCTTAGTATTTTTAACATTTTTTCACTCCAATAATTACGAGACTCTAAATAAAAACTTGAAACATACTTTTTCTAGAACGTTAGAAACATATTCCAAAAAAATCTGAGATCATTTCCAATGTTCTAACCTTTTTCCGTTCAAATGCAAGATGAATCAAAACCAAGCAAAAACCAAAACTAGAGCCAAACACTTGCTTGTGGGTTAAAAGTGATCAAGATGACCTTGGATGAACTCTTATATGTCATAACAAGCAAAACCACAATAAAAGATCAAGTAAAACCCCTACAAGAAAATCACCCAAAATTGCATCATTTTCAAGCCAAAAACCGAGCAACACTAAGAACTTGCTAGAGATGATGCCTATAAGAACAGAAATTGACCTCCAAGAGGTTTCTTCACAACTTACATGTCTTTGGCAACCAATAAGGCAATAACATTAAGAGAAGAGAAAGACTCAAGCAAATCACAAAGACATCACAAAGAAACCGCATGAGCAATAGAAGGGAATTGAGTTCTCTATTTTAACTTCAAGAGAAAGGATTATAGCCACTCTCACACGAGGATAAGAGCCTACTCAAGAGTACACACAACTCATGATTTCGTCATGTTTTAAGCTCACCTTCTCAACCTATTCATGAGCACAAAACTCAAGACACTCAATCTCTCTCATACCCTCATCTCTTTATATAGGAGAGGCATCCCTCTTCCTACCACTAAAACCTTAGATCTGAACCACTTGATAGATACCATTCACTTATATATGGGAAAACCTAATAGCCCACACATAACGGGTTTTTTAGCTTAACTCAACACTTGACCACGCTTTTTCAAATCGCTCTTCAACATGACACTCCAATAACCTATTCCACTTGTTTTGTCCTCTATTGGTTGAACAAAACCACCTCATCTCTTTATATAGGAGAGGCATCTCTCTTCCTACTCCTAACACCTTAGATCTGAACCACTTGATGGATACCATCCACTTACACATGGAAAAACCCGATAACCCACACATAACGGGTTTTTTTAGTTTAACTCAACACTTGAGCACGCTTTTTCAAATCGCTCTTCAACATGACACTCTAATAACCCATTTCACTTGTTTTGTGCTCTATTGCTTGACCAAAATCACTTCTCCATGTGTTGTGGTTTAGTGTCTATTTAATTTTTTGCTATTAGGTAATATATCAAAATACCTCTCCACCATCTTGATTACATTTCTTCATCTTGAAGCAAACCAAAACCAACTATTCATATCAAAGCATCTCCGCATATCTTAACACGTAGCTTATGGCGTCCAATAACTTGCCATCAAGTCTTCACACATTTGGATCCCACCGAACCATCTTTACTTATATCGGTCTCAAGTCATTTGGCACACTACATGCACTAATTTGTCTCTTCATGGTTCTTGTCTTTTTCACATCTCCTGCTTGAGACACGTAGGGCCTGTTTGGTTGCCTGCATCTTCTCAACCCAGCTCGTATGGCTCATCCTGGCTAGTCTGAGCCTGGCTAGGCACATGCAAATATACTTGTTTGGTTGCCTGTATCCGTTGAAGCTGTATGAGTAAAGATGGTGTTTGGTTGCCTGTATCCCTTCTTTTCCTCCCTCACCCGTCTCTCTCTCCCTCCACTCATTTCGCCGACCGCCTCCTCCTCACCTTCTCCGCTCGGGGCGGTGCGGTCGGTGCTGGCAGGCGCGCGGCGCTGGTGGTTCTCCCGCCGCCCCTACCTTCCTCTCGCCACCTACCTCTCTCTCTCCCGCACTGGGCTCACCTCCGGCGCACGACGGCTGCGCGCGGTGGCTCGGCTGCCGACCTCGGGGCTCCTCCGCGGCCTTGGGCTCTCCGCCGCCCCCCCTCCGCACGCACTCTCTCTCTCTCTCTCTCGGCGCGGCGCGTGCGGCCGTGGAAGCGGAGAGCGCCGCCGGCGGTTCTAACCGGTCGGCCGGGGCGGATCCGGCCGGCGCCTACCGGTGGCGCCTCTCCGGCCTCGCCTCCGCCGGATCCGGCCGACCCAGCGGAGTCGCGCCTCTTCCGCTCTCTTCCTTCCTCGAGCGCCGCACTGCGGCGCTTGCATCCGACGGACCAGCCGAGGAGCGAAGGACCTCTCTTCGTTCCTCGGGCCGGCTCGGGATAGAAATTTGCATGAGATGGGCTCGCCCGAGAGCCAACCAGGCAACCAAACACATGCCTATTGCATGAGCTCATGCGAGCCAAGATATATGCAGGCAACCAAACAGGCCCATAGTTTCACCCAAACATACACGACTGTACGGATCTTAGCTCTTCTGTATAGTCCCAGTCTTACTGTTAACCACCACCGCTCTCCAAGTAACCTGCATATGCAAAGAACAAGTAACCATCTCTAAGCACAAGATCCGTACACTTAACTCACGTTAGTCAACCCATGCATCCTTCAACTAACACAACCAACTTATGGCTCCCAAGCCATGCTTAAACTCAAAACACCTCACTGAATTGCTCACTACGCTCTAGAAACCACTGATGGTCTGATCGAGGCTTCCATGCTGGTCAAACCGTAGGTGGTTAGATCGCCAACCAACAGCCGATTTGATGGCACCCATATCTCCCAAATCGACTCCGGTAACAGGAGATCAATCTGACCGCTAACCCAGTTAGTACCGGTCTAATCTCTCTCTCTCTCTCTCTCTCTCTCTCTCAACACTTAGCCAAATCGACCTCCGGAAAAATCCGACCCCTATCAAGCAACTGGTCTTATCTCCCATGCATAGACGTGCGACCTCTCATGCACAGTGATAAAACTGAACGGTGTTAAAATTGAGGCGGTACTGAGAAGAAACAAGCAGGGCGAGATGGTCGACCAGAGCCTGTTTTTCTCAAGGGAAAGTAAACAGTTGTTGGCAAGTCGTTGTCAGAACCCATGCAGAACAGTTTTGTTTGGGCCCCTTTGGAAAATGTTTCTTTCTTTGCAAACGTTTTTTGCGGCGCGTTGTGTGTGCGTGGCTGCAAGAACTTGGTCGGCCAGCTCATGTTTCGTGCGTCGGCCACGCGTGATTTGGAGCGAACAGGCAGGGGCACGCCGCCGTTTGGCCCCTTGTGGCATGCATGGTTCAGAGTTCAGCCTGTTCAGGGTTGGAACCACGTCCCTCTCAGCTTTGGCTTTGGCCGTTCCGGGAGTGGTTTGCTCTGTCGTCGCGAACCCCAACTTTTCATTCGCCTTTTGTGTTGTTTGTTCGTATCCTTCTTGTTTTAGACCTGTGAAAGTATGAAAAGTCCCCAAAATTCAAAAAGGAATTTTTCTTGATTTTTGCTGAATTTTTGGTTGAAATTCGAAAACTTTCCCTTTCGGGAAAGTTTCCCCGCGCGCCGCCTTCCCTTTCTGGGCCTGCGCCTTCTTTTCTCCTTGGCGCCCCGCAACTTCCCGCCTCCCGCGCCAGCGCCTCGCCTCTCACTCCGTGGCGTCGCGCGCCTCGCTTCTCTCTCTCTCTCGCGGACGCCACCCCGCCTCGCTTCTCTCTCGCTGCTGCGCGCGCCGCGCTTTGGACCGCCAAGACCACTCCGCCACCCGCCGGTCCAAGGCCGCCTCCTCGCGCTGCGTTGTCGTCTCTCACTCGCTCGCCCCGCTTGCGCCCGCGCCTCTCTTCCGCTGACACACTCCCCACGCCGCTCCGCCACTCACCCTCTCCCGCCGCCATTAATGCCTCGCAGGCTCGCACCGCCCACACCGCGAGAGACCCGCCACCAGCCTCCCGCCCCGCCTTGACCCCGGCGCCTCGGCCACCCCTCCTTCCTCGGATTCCTCTCCTCGCTCAGCATAAAGCCTCCCTGCCCGCCCGAGCCTTTGCTCCCGAGCTTCCCACCGCCCCATTCGCCTCCGTCACTCCGCGCAGCTCCCCGAGCTCCCGATTGAGCTCCCGCGCCCCGCCGCGCCGCCATCCTCCCCGGGCCGGCACCCGTAAAGAGGCTCTTCGCCTCACTCCTCATCACTTGATTCCCGCGTCCGAGCATCCTCCACTTGCTAATGCCATTGGTACCTTGTCCGGCGGTAGCCGCCGTGGAGCACGGCCACCGAGGCTCGCCGTCGACTCCAACCACCCTCCCGTGGCGCACTGCGAAGCCTCCCGCCTTCCACCGCCACCGCCATCGTGAGCACCACCTCTCTCTCCGTGAAACCACCGCCATTTTAGCTCAACCGCCCCGAGACCTCCCCACCGCAGAGGACCCGATTTTCCCTTCGCCTCTAGCTTACTCCATCGACCCCGAGCTCCACTAAGCCCAAAATGGACTCACTGTGGTGAGATCTACCCGCTGACACCTCCGTTGCCGCCGGCGAGCCCTCGGCGCCGGACCGCCACCGCCGCCAGATCCCCGCCGCGGGAGCATCAGAGCGTCTCGGAGGTTGAAGACGGGGACGTGGCCCCATCTCCGCCGCCGCTCCTCCCGTGCCGCCTAACCTCCACCGCCGGATGGCAACAAGTCGTAGCCGTCGGATCTTCGTAAAGTCCGCGCTCCATCTCCGCTCGATCTCTTCCCCGCATCGCCGCCACTTTCGCACCGCAGCCGTCCGATGCCACTTAAGTTCCTCCTCTCCACCGCCCATCTCCTCGCACGGTTCGCCGTTCCCTCTTCTTTCCCGGCCGCTCGATTCCTCCTTCCCGCCTTGATCCGGCCGCCCACGCCGCCACACCGCGGCCGTTCGCCCCGCCACGCGGCGGCCATCCAGCCACGCGCGCGCTCGCCGTGGGCGCTTTTTCCTCGGCCACCTCTCTCTCTCAGCAGCGTGCGCTTGAAATCGGCCGGCCGCATCAGAGCACCGGCCGCCCGACACTGTTCATCCCTATTTTCTCCGATTTTCCAATTTTAAATCGATAAATCCAAATAAATCCTAGAAAATCACAGAAAATCCCAAAATTCCCAAATTTCACCACTTTGCTCCAAATATTATTCTTGACCCATTTTTGGCCTCCACTTCCACAAATTCATCCCAGATAAATTCCTAAAATTCCTCATTTGCGGATTTATGCATTTTACTCCTTTTAAATAGTTTATTTTCCTCGCTTGATTAGTCTCAAGTGGATTTAATTTATTTTATGTGTTTGCGCTTAGCGCCGAGATTCGAAGCTCAAGTGCGATCGCAGGATCCAGAGCTTCTACGCTCGAGCTAGCCGAGTTCGTCCTTGCCACGGCAAGTCCCAAATCCTTTGATCATGTTGTATCCCATGTTATTTAAAATATGTTATTATGCTATTTGCATTATGCTATTTGTGAAATGTTAATTCAAAGTAAAATAAAATGTTTGGAATGACATGTTATGTAGTTAAACCTACCACCGACAAATGCTCATAAACTTGTTGCCATGCCTTTGTAACCCTAGAAATAATTATCTGTTAATCTAGATAATTGTAGGTTATTACTATCATGCAAAATGTTACACTAATAAGGCTGTGGCAGTGGGCCAATAGGATTTGCAAACCCGACTCTAGGGTAGGGTGGTATGGGACACCGTGCCCTAGAGCGGAGAGTGCTGCGGGCACAAGGTAGGGTAAGGGGTTTGTGGTGCGCCGCGAGACGGTTATCGCCCACTCTTACCCTAGGATTGAGGTTAGGGTAAGGCGGGTTGTGGTGCGCCACTAGACGGTTTTCGCCCACCGCTTATCCTAGTTTGGGTCGCGGGCCCGTGAGGTTGCGGACCATGTGAAAATATAAGGACTGAAACCTTACGCCGAGTAAGTGTCACGAATCGCCAACCACGGAGTTGATTTATCAACACCGGTCTAGTAGCCGCCAACTCGATTGAAACTCTACGGTGTGGCGGTGGAGGAGGTTTAGCGAAGGTTAGGCAAGCCGTGATTGGGTGCCTAACAACGGTAGGGTTCACTCGGCGCACCGTTTTCTTTTCTTTGTGTGAGTGTGTGTGAGCGAGCCGGACTGAGTGAATTCTACCGGGTAGAGCCTATATAAAGAGCCGAGAGCGGTGAAACGACCGGCTTTCTTAACTCTTTAGCGGAGTTAAGGGATCGTGTGGGTAAAGTCGAGCAAACTCGCAGAGTCAAATAAATGGTATTCGAATACGCCGTGCTCTGCTATTGGAGCCGTGTCACTTGGGTGATTCCGGTATGAAGCTTAAGTAGTTTTGTACATGCTTTAACTTGGTTAAGTTGGTTAATTGAACTCTTCATGAAAAACCCCGAGATCTCGAGAAGTAGTTTTGGGTCCCTTTATAAAATGATTGCAAATAAACCGCATCCACCCAAATTAATAAACCAAGTATACTCCTTCCTTTGATGTTCCGTGCATGTAATAAGTTAGGGTCCCTTTGGGACTTGTCGAGCGGTTGATTGGCTCACGCTTGCTTTTGCCCTTCTTTAGAGGATCAAGACGAAGGTGTTTGCCTCCCGCTGAGGAAGTCCGGAAGGTCGCTTCTTCGACGAGGATCCGTGGCTTTAGGTCTTGGCCGCTCAAGCGGATTCTCGAGTTCTTGTAATGTAAGTATACTTTGGGCTTGCACGCCCATTGTCAAAACGGATGTTAATCCTTATGTAAAATATATGCTGGTCTTTTGTTGTAAGCATGCAATGGTATACTCTTGCGCGACACTCCATAACTGCTCATGAGTGAATAGTTGCGGGTGTCAGTCCGACACGCCCGAAACGGGCGCATAAGAAGTGGTATCGAGCGTGCTCTTGACCGTAGGTTGAGACCTAAGGCAAACTAGGAAGCGATTTTATCGCAAAACTTAATTTAAGCCATAAAAGGGTTTACGAAAAATATAAGTATTATTGCTGTCTTTTTCTCTCTCGTTGCTACCTTATCTATCTTAGTTTATCGCTTAAGTCTTACTTTGGCAAAATGTTTATCGCTTTACTTGTCTAGCTTCAAAATTTCGCTTTCCGGCAATTGGAGGAGTAGCCGCGTTCGCTAGTCTAGACCGACTCGAGTTGTAATAGTGCTTTTGTAATGTAAAGCGGTGTAATCATGAACCCTAAGTGGTTTGTGTGCCACTTGCATATTGTAAATCTATATTCACTATTCTTGTATGTTGTTTGCTTAATTATCGTAATCCCCTGTGTTCAAAGTTTCTCCTGTCCCTTTTCGCCTCGTTCTTACCTCTTTCGCCTATACTTACCTTGAAATTCAAAGTCTTACTTATCCTCTTATTCTCCAAAAGCCGCAGAAACCGATCTCCGGTTCTCAATTGGCGATGGACCCAACACGCAGAGTGGTCGGACTAACGGCGGTGCACCGCCACGATCAAGTCCAGATGCCGAGCGGCAAGGAGAATCTCGCCACGATTCATTGTCAAAGTGACACTCAAGAGTCGATGATGAGATCAAACACAATCGCATTGAAGTTTACAAAGATTCCCGCAAACTCAACCCCAAAATTCCCTTCAACCACAGAGTCACTAAATGCGATGATCGGTTACAAGGTATTGAGAGAAGAATGAATACTATACGATGTACAAATAAAGAGAAGGTTCTTTCGCCACCTATCGCTTGTCCGAACCGTAATCACTTGGTGGAATGCTATCCAGTGGATGCACCCTAAGGAGAAAGATATTACATGGGAAGACTTTGTGAAGAGATTTCGTAAAGCCTACATTTCTCCGGAGTTTTCTTTGAAAAATATCGGGACTTTCTTAATCTTCAACAAGGAGAGAACTCCATCGCAAAGATACCTAGAACAATTTTATCAGTTATCCCGATTTGCTCAAGAGGAAACTAACACCGAAGCTAAAAGAATGGAGTATTTTATGAAAGGTCTACAACCCAATATGAGACAACGCCTTCAAACCATAAAGTTTTCAAGCCTGTTGAGCCTGGTTGATCGAGCTCTACAGATAGAAGAAAGACCATGTTACGTGAAAGTCATGACACGAAAGAAGCCTTCGCCTCCATCACCAACGGCTTGTTTTCACTGCCAACAGGATGGGCATTATCGTGACCAATGCCCCCTGAAGTCCTTACCCGAAGAAGAAGCTAAAGATCAAGCAAAGAGGCAGACATCATCATCCTGCCTGCCACCGATGGAAGAAGATGAATCTTACCCTAAGAGGACCAGAATGGAGGATGACAGAAAGCGTAAAGCAGCGCACAAGTCTCAGTCTTCACACAATGCTCGGTGGAGTAGGACCACGGATCATCCTCATTTCGATCCCAACCCTTCCGCCGCTTGAGACGATCCAAGACCAAGTCCGACCGTCTCAGAGATGCCACTCCTCACCACTCGCTATCAAGTGCCTCACCTGCGGTAGCAAGCATCTTGCTAGTAGCTGCCCAAAGAGATCCAATGCTTGTTTCCATCATGAGAAATTGGACATTACAGATCATTGCCCTCGAAGGAGTCTCGCCACCGATGTCGCTAAACTCCAAGTCCAAAACCAAAGATCAAGAAAATATGAGCCATGTAGAACAAGAAATGAGATGATGTACTTTTGGTTACCCTTTGTAAACCGGTTGGAAGAACTTAATGGTTTGTCTCAGAAATTACTTTAACTAAGACTTGTGGCAAAATTATGAAGATGTATGAAGACCATTTGTGTAAAGTGAAATGGGTGTGATGGTCATGTTGTAATAGAGTTAATCCCAGACCCAATCATATCCAACCTTTTACGACATAATTCATCTAAGTGGGAACTATCACTACACACGCAAGGATGATGTACAGTACGAGTCAATCCAGAGAAGGTTAAAGCGCTTTGTTGCAACCAGATACGCAAGGGTTAGATGCCATTTTTGGTATGAACTGCTAGCTCGTAACAAAGACAAGGTAGATTATGAGATCAAAACAAGATCATTGGTAACCCTTGAAGGTCAAAAAAATCCGAGAAGTGTTGAAGGATGCAAGAGAGCGCATGATCAACATGCTAGCGATTACACGGATCAAACGCCGATGAGTACGAGAATACCCCGATGTGTTTTAGAAAGGATCACTGAGCACTCGACGGATAAGTAGAACTTGCCATAGAGTTGATTCCGTGCACCAAGCCAATTGCCAAGTACTAGTACGTAATGTCACCGATGAATTAAAAGAGCCCTGAGGCGCTTAGATGATCCGCAAGAGAAGGAGTTTATTCGACCAAGTGTTTTGCCTTAGCAACACCAGTTCTATTTATGAAGAAGAAGAATGAAGAGTCAAGATGTATGTTGATTACAGAGGATTGAATGTCATACAACCAAGAACAAATACCCTCCCAAGAATTGATGACCTGCTCGATCAACTCAAGGGAGCCAAAGTATTCTCCAAAATCAACTTGCGCTCGGGTTATCATCGGCTCAAAATCCGAGAACAAGATCGAGAGAAGACAGTTTTCATCACGGATATGGATTATTTGAGTTCACTGGCCGTGCCCTTTGGTTTGACCAATGCGCCACTTATTTCATGAATCTTATGAATCGTGCATATGGACCAATTGGACCGCTTCATGTTAGTCCTTATAGATGATATTCGATTTACCCCAATAATGAAGAAGAGCACAAGGAGCATTTACACAAGGTATTGACAAGATTAAGAGAGCATAAGTTGTACGCCAAATTTGACAAATGCACTTTTGGTTGAAGGAAGTTGCCTTCTTGGGTCACATTATATCTCAAGATGGGGTCAAAGTTGATCCGAAAAGATTTCAGAAGATTATGGAATGGAAGCAACAAAGACCAGAATCAAGTGAGAAGTTTTCTTGGATTGGCGGGTTATTATCGCCGATTCATAGAAGGATTCCCACGAATTTCGCCCACTTACCCAACTTCAAGAAGGATGGACCATTCACCGATGATACTTGTGAGGAAAGTTCTCAAATGTCAAGACCAAACTAACAACAACGCCAGTGTTGATTCTCGCCTAATCCGTAAAAGGAATTCCAAATCATCGTGATGCCTCAAAGCAAGGTTTGGGATGTGTGCTCATGCAAGATGGAAAAGTTGTTGCCTATGCTTCCAGCGGTTGAAGCCGCATGAGGAGAATTACCCTACACACGATCCGAGCTAGCGGTGTGAGTACATGCACTAAAGATTTGGCGGCACTACTCCTGGGAATCAATGTGAAATATTTTCTCGATCACAAGAGCCTAAAGTACCTATTCACACAAATGTAACTAAACATGAGACAACGCAGATGGTCGGAATCGATAAAGGATTATGATGTTGATCTTCGTGATCACCGGGCAAGGCCAATGTAATTGCCGATGCCCTTAGCCGCAAGGCTCGCCCAAACAAAGGCGATCGGTCGAGTACCCACCGAGTTGCAAAGAGATATCCTACGATCGAACTTGGTGATCACAGAGCAAGGCAAGATGATGTTGTTAGAACTTCAACCAATGTTGACAGATCGATCAAAGCAAAGACAAGATGAAGATGAAGAAATTCAAAACGAAAAAGAGAGTTCGTGAAGAAGACTCAATGTAATATATGAAAGACGAGCAGGAATCCTTACCTTCCGTGATCGCTATTGTATACCCAACAAGAAGGAGTTAAGAGAGTTAATCTTATCCGAAGCTCATTCGTCCCAACTTTTCAATCCATCCCGGAAGCGCCAAAATGTACCAAGACTTGAAGAAACAGAATTGGTGGAACCAGATGAAGAAAGAAGTGGCAGAATATGTAGGTAAGTGTGATGTCTGCCAGCAGATCAAGATAAACCACCAAAATGGAAATGGGATAGCATTGATGTGGACTTCATTGCTGGACTTCCCAAGACTTGTGAGGGTTATGACGCTATCTGGGTCATTGTTGATAGACTGACCAAGGTAGCTCATTCTCCCCGACAAGGCACCTACGGGAAGGACAAGTTTGTAGAATTGTACTTGACGAGAATAGTAACCCTCCATAAAGTTCTGAAGAAGATTGTCCCATGTAGAGGAGCACAGTTTACATCCAAATTCTGGGAGAAATTACATGAAGCTTTGGGCACTGATTTGAACTTGATTCATGTATCCCCACGCATGCATGGATAGACAGAGAGAACCAACCAGATTTTGGAAGATATGTTGAGAGCGTGTGCAATCGGGTATGGTGCAGCATGGAACATCCGCTACCGCTTGCTCGATTCTCATACAACAACTACCAAGCTCGCATCCAAATGGCACCGGTTGAAGCACTTTATGGCGTAAAACGCAGGACCCCATTGAATTGGACAAACAGAGAACGACAACTTATTGGCCTCAAATTGCTCAAGACGTGAAGCACATGTTAGGATTATCGAGAAAGACTCAAGGTTGCACAAGACCGAGCGAGAAGAGCTATGCTTGACAACCACGTAGGGACTTGAGCTTCAAATTGAGACTTCGTATACATCAAGGTCACACCATTCAAGATAGTCAAGAGGTTTCAAGTCAAAGGCAAACTAGCACCGAGGTATGTGGGTCCGTTTCAAGTCATCTAAGAATTGGAGAAGTAGCTTATCAAGTACAACTACCACCCAACTTGTCAAGAATACACAATGTGTTCCATGTATCTCAACTCAAAGTGTCTACGATGACCCACGATGAGGTACCTCACGATATTGAATTGCAAGATGATCGCACATATGTCAAGAACCACTACAAATACTTGAAGATTCGTAAAGACACTCAAACAAGAACGATGTGTTTTGCAGAGTGTAATGGAGGAATCACACAATGGATGAGTCCACTTGAGAACGAGTCGACTTGCAATGAGATTTCCCCAACTTACTCCTCGACCAAGTTAATCTCGGGTCGAGATTCTTTTAAGGGGTAGGTTGAAAAGTCCCCAAAATTCAAAAAGGAATTTTTCTTGATTTTTGCTGAATTTTTGGTTGAAATTAAAACTTTCCTTTCGAAAGTTTCCCCGCGCGCCTTCCCTTCTCGGGCTCGCGCCTTCTTTTCTCCTTGGCGCCCGCAACTTCCCGCCTCCTCCCGCGCCAGCGCCTCGCCCCTCACTCACGGGCGCCGCGCCTCCCGCTTTCTCCTTCTCTCGCGACGCTTGGCCGCCGCTCTCTCGCGCGCTGCGCTGCGCGCTGCGGCGCGCTTTGGACCGCCAAGACCACTCCGCCACCCGTCGGTCAAGCGCCGCCTCCCGCGCTGCGTTGTCGTCTCACTCGCTCGCCTCGCCCCGCTTGCCGCCCGCGCCTCTTCTTCCGCGACACACTCCCACGCCGCTCCGCCACGGCCTCTCCCGCCGCCATTAATGCCTCGCAGGCTCGGCACCGCCCCACACCGCGAGAGACCCGCCACCGCCTCCCTGCCCCGCCCTTGACCCCGGCGCCTCGGCCACCCTCCTTCCTCGGATTCCCCTCTCCTCGCCGGCATAAAGCCTCCTCGGTGCCCGCCCGAGCCTTTGCTCCCGAGCTTCCCATCGCCCCATTCGCCTCCCGTCACTCCGCGCAGCTCCCGAGCTCCCGATTGAGCTCCCGCCGCCCTGATCGCCGCGCCATCCTCCCCGGGCCGGCACCCGTAAAGAGGCTCTTCGCCTCACTCCTCATCACTTGATTCCCGCGTCCGAGCATCCTCCACTTGCTAATGCCATTGGTACCCTTGTCCGCCAGTAGCCGCCGGTGGAGCACGGCCACCGAGGCTCGCGCCGACTCCAACCACCCTCCCGTGGCTGCACACCGCAAGCCTCCCGCCTTCCACCGCCACCGCCATCGTGAGCACCACCCTCCTCTCTCCGTGAAACCACCGCCATTTTAGCTCAACCGCCCCGAGACCTCCCACCGCAGAGGACCCGATTTTCCCCTTCGCTCTAGCTTACTCCATCGACCCCGAGCCCACTAAGCCCAAAATGGACTCACTGTGGTGAGATCTACCCGCTGACACCTCCCCTGCCGCCGGCGAGCCTCGGCGCCGACCGCCACCGCCGCCGTATCCCGCCGCGGGAGCATCAGAAGGCGCTCGGAGGTTGAAGACGGGGACGTGGCCCCATCTCCGCCGCCGCTCCCTCCCGTGCCGCCTAACCTCCACCGCCGGATGGCAACAAGTCGTAGCCGCCGGATCTTCGTAAAGTCCGCGCTCCATCTCCGTTCGATCTCTTCCCCGCATCGCCGCCACTTTCGCACCGCAGCCGTCCGATGCCACTTAAGTTCCTCCTCTCCACCGCCCATCTCCTCGCATGGTTCGCCTGCTCTCTTCTTTCCCGCCGCTCGATTCTCCTTCCCGCCTTGATCCGGCCGCCCACGCCGCCACACCGCGGCCGTCGCCCGCCACGCGGCGGCCATCGAGCCACGCGGCGCACTCGCCAGGCCGTTTTTTCCTCGCCCACTCTCTCCCAGCGCGCAGCGCTTGAAACCGGCCGGCCGCATCAGAGCACCGGCCGCCCGACACTGTTCATCCCTATTTTCTCCGATTTTCCAATTTCCAGAAATCAGATAAATCCAAATAAATCCTAGAAAATCACAGAAAATCCCAAAAATTCCCAAATTTCACCACTTTGCTCCAAATATTATTCTTGACCCATTTTTGGCCTCCACTTCCACAAATTCATCCCAGATAAATTCCTAAAATTCCTCATTTGCGGATTTATGCATTTTACTCCTTTTTAAATAGTTTATTTTCCCTCGCTTGATTAGTCTCAAGCTGGATTTAATTTATTTTATGTGTTTGCGCTAGCGTCGGAGATTCTGGAAGCTCAAGTGCAGTCGCAGGATCCAGGAGCTTCTACGTTCGAGCTAGCCGAGTTCGTCCCGGTTTACGGCAAGTCCCAAATCCTTTGATCATGTTGTATCCCATGTTATTTAAAATATGTTATTATGCTATTTGCATTATGCTATTTGTGAAATGTTAATTCAAAGTAAAATAAAATGTTTGGAATGACATGTTATGTAGTTAAACCTACCACCGACAAATGCTCTGATAAACTTGTTGCCATGCCTTTGTAACCCTAGAAATAATTATCATTAATCTAGATAATTGTAGGTTATTACTATCATGCAAAATGTTACACTAATAAGGTGTGGCGGTGGGCCAATAGGATTTGCAAACCCGACTCTAGGGTAGGGTGGTATGGGACACCGTGCCCTAGAGCGAGAGTGCTTGGGCACAAGGTAGGGTAAGGGGTTTGTGGTGCGCCATGAGACGGTTATCGCCACTCTTACCCTAGGATTGAGGTTAGGGTAAGGCGGGTTGTGGTGCGCCACTAGACGGTTTCGCCACCGCTTATCCTAGTTTGGGTCGCGGCCGGTGAGGTTGCGGACCATGTGAAAATATAAGGACCGAAACCCTTACGCCGAGTAAGTGTCACAAGAATCGCCAACCACAGGAGTTGATTTATCAACACTGGTCTAGTAGCCGCCAACTCGATTGAAACTCTACAGTGTGGCGGTGGAGGAGGTTTAGCGAAGGTTAGGCAAGCCGTGATTGGGTGCCTAACAACGGTAGGGTTCACTCGGCGGCACCGCTTTTCTTTGTGTGAGTGTGTGTGAGCGAGCCGCACTGAGTGAATTCTCTGGGTAGAGCCTATATAAAGAGCGAGGTGAAACGACCGCTTTCTTAACTCTTTAGCGGAGTTAAGGGATCGTGTGGGTAAAGTCGAGCAAACTCGCAGAGTCAAATAAATGGTATTCGAATACGCCGTGCTCCTGCTATTGGAGCCGTGTCACTTGGGTGATTCCGTGCATGCGGCTTAAGTAGTTTTGTACATGCTTTAACTTGGTTAAGTTGGTTAATTGAACTCTTCATGAAAAACCCCGAGATCTCGAGAAGTAGTTTTGGGTCCCTTTTATAAAATGATTGCAAATAAACCGCATCCACCCAAATTAATAAACCAAGTATACTCCCTTCCTTTGATGTTCCGTGCATGTAATAAGTTAGGGTCCTTTGGGACTTGTTGAGCCGGTTGATTGGCTCACGGCTTGCTTTTGCCCTTCTTTAGAGGATCAAGACGAAGGTGTTTGCCTCCCGCTGAGGAAGTCCGGAAGGTCGCTTCTTCGACGAGGATCCGTGGCTTTAGGTCTTGGCGCGCTCAGCGGATTCTCGAGTTCTTGTAATGTAAGTATACTTTGGGTTTGCACGCCCATTGCCAAACGGATGTTAATCCTTATGTAAAATATATGCTGGTCTTTTGTTGTAAGCATGCAATGGTATCTTTCGCGCGACACTCCATAATCGTTCATGAGTGAATAGTTGCGGTGCCGTGTCCAGACACGCCCGAAACGGGGGCGTTACAAAGTAGACGACGAGAACTCATTCTCGTGGAAAACTTTCTCCGTCCGCCCTGTCAATTTCTGCCGAGAATCGAGTTCCTACGCTCCAGAAAATCTTGGCCTGTTGCGTCATTATTCACCAACTAATGTTGCTGTCATGGTGTGCTGTATTATGTATGATTTTGGCTTGATTTTGTTGGAACATTGTTCAGCATTATGTACAGAAAGCGATTCGCATGTCAGTAATTCTTGCGTGAATCGCTAGGAGGTCTAGCCCCTACATTGTGCATGCCACTGTGAGCAAGGGCGGAGGAGGCGCACGCAGGTGGCGGTCGAATGGAGGGGAAGGGGATGCTAGCGGGGGAGGGTGAGGATGGAGATCTGTTAGATCTAAAGCTTTAACGGTATAAAATTCGACAGGTTTTCCAAATGAAAAATGGTCAAGTCCGTTTTTCACACGTGCAGGCATAGAAATTTCTTTTGAAGAATCAAACCTATGCCCTGTCTGAAACACGGGGGCTTTCGTATTTCTACAGGAGTTAAACAGTGAAATTTCTCTCGGATTGCGTTCCATCCACACATGCCCTTCAGTAACCGCCCCAACCGAGAACTGAGGTATGTCATGGGCCCATATGTAATAGCCGAACCAGCCCATTGGATTTTGGACCGGGCAGGCTGAAACAACGCCGAGCCGAGTGGGCCAACGAACCAACCTGTGCCCACGGCTTCGAAAGAAGGCGAAAAACTCCACCGAAAAGGCCCAGGCAGCACCGAAACCCATCCCATCCCACGGCCGGCGGCGGAGGTGCGAAACCCCACCGCGCACGGCAGGGCAGCCACGAAAAGATGGTGGCGATCTCGATGTACCGCGGCAACCTCCACCGCAGCGGGGCCGACGCCGAACGCCGCTGGCCGTCGCCCCGCACCACCCTGTCCGCGGCCCGGTTCCGCCGTCTCCTCCGCAGCCGCTCCCTCGCCGTCGCCCGCCTCGCCCGGCCAGGTTCCCCGACCTCCTCCCCCACCTCCCGTCTCGCTGCTGATGGCTCTGCGGAGCCCTCGGGGGAGGCGGAGGAGGTAGATGAGGGGGAGCAGCAGCAGGAGGAGGAGGGGGAGGAGCAGCAGCAGCAGGAGGAGGGGCAGGAGGAGCAGCAGCAGGAGGACGAGGAGGAGGAAGAGGAGGAGAAGGAGGAGGGCTCGGTGGATGATGTGGATATGGACGATGCGGGAGAGGTAGTGGTCGGAGGTGATGAAGCTGATGGTAATGGTGATGCTGAAGAAGGCCAAGGTGAAAGTGAAGGCTTCGACCCCAATCCGGAGGTGAGGATTGTTAAAGTTCTTGGTTCCTAGTAGCGTGTTGTTTGCTCTATGTGGAATTGTATCTGTAATTGTGCTAACAATGACCATAATTTGGGGACTCGTGTGGATTCTGAGGGCATGTTTGGTAATTGGTACTCTGCAGGGAAGTGGGTTAGCTTTTTTCTTGTCAAGTAGGTCTTGTAGAATCAATAAATGAGAAGAGATTTAGGTAATTGAAATTTGGAGGAGGTGCTTATGAGGATGACGAGTCATCGAGTCCTGATCGTAGATTCTTGAAATCGGTACTCTTTCATGGTGTTATGGTGGTTCTTTCTAGAATCTACATGCTTAGTGCAGTGTGTTGGAATAGGATGAAATTTCTCTGTTGGACAGTTTGATTTCTTGCTTGGAATAAAGAATGATGCTTCTGAGATTTACTTAACAATTAAGCTTCCTAGATGCACTAAACAACAGCCGGATGTTCTGTTAGAATACAAGATGTTCTTGGTTGCTGCTGAACGCCAACTTTGTTGGATAGTTTTCATGGTGATTTTGTCGGGTGCTTTGCATGAGTTAAATTGAGTAACCATAAATACTGTTCACATATGATCGGGTGTCTAAGCTTGCAAGCTCCGTGCTTTGTGTTTGTTATGCTGTGAGCCTACCTATTTACTTGTTTTTTCATTGAGACCTTTGTGGTTTTACATCCATTTTAGGCGAGTTATCTTGATGGAATTGAAGAAAGGAAGAGAGAATTAAATGACAAGCTGGATACCCTAAATAAGAAAAAGCACGATCTGGTGCAGATGCTGAAGCAGGTATTATTTGTTCTACCCTTTATTTTCTGGTTGTTTTGACTGTCATTGTGGTTCAAAACAAATGGGTATGTGCTACATGCCTGTTACCTTCCTGCTTAAGTACGTAACTGAATCTTGAATACTGGGTGATATCGGGTGGTATCGAACTTTATGTTCAGGTGAAAATATGTCTGGATTTGTCTGTTTGTAACATTTATCCAATTGACAGTTTGATGAGATGTTGATTTTGATAAGATTTTCTTCTATATGAATAATATCTGAATCCAAGAAAAAGTAGACTTGGTTATTAAGGACAGGAATAATTCTGTAAACTAATTGGAGTTGTGTATATATATACCAATTTTTTTTTAAAAAAAAATGTGTAACTCGTATCAGGCTTTCAAAATTATATTGATATGTACAAGGTGTAATATTTTTCACTCGTTATTCTTTTTATCAAATATGTTGCACTGATATTAATCATGTTGTTGCATATGCCGTGTCTCCAAATGCTATACACTATACAGCGTGATTAGACAGTTCCATTGTTGCCTTCCTAAAGTGGAAGAGATAATGACCGGATTATGGATGGGGGTACATAATTGAATTAGTCTGTGTATATGAATCTTCTCGTTGATTGTTTGATGTTGCTAGATATAGATTTTTTTCAAGACGTACTTGATATAGATTTGTGAAAGCAATATGACTATTTCTAAAATATAAATGATAAACTTATGATTTACTCCATGATTTTGAATCAGCTCTGAAGTAAGTCACAATGTATCTATAGACAAATGCATTGGTGGTTGTCTGCTCACTGCTCTCTTTTCTTCTTATCCTTGATAGTCAGTGTACTAAATAAGATTATTTTGGCTGTTTGCGCAGGTTTTAAATGCTGAAGAAGAAATCAGAACGCGTAGCATGCAGGCTTCGTTGCGCGCTGCCATGCCTCAGCCTTCAGAAAACACAGCTGATGGAAGTTCTGTTTCTAGACAGGCTCCCAGAATGACTGTTGATGTCAATTTCGGTGAGGTTGCTGGGGAGTCAGATGCTGGTTCCAACCAGGGCACTCCTGGACGCCCCTTGCATCATGTTCACAGTATCTCTCCTTCAACAGCCTCTTTTGCTAGGTCTCCATTTGGTTCTCTCCAACACAATTCCGTAAGTTGTTGCAATGGTCATTGGCAGTCATGTTACGAGTTCAAATCTACACTATGCTTTAGTGGAAACCATGTTAAATAATAGCAAAAATGAAACTACAGATGTTGCGGGTAATTGTATTAGTTAATTCATTTGAGCGATAACCCTGATTTTCTAAAATTCTTCCGGCTTGCTAATGCACTATTTGTTTTTCGATTTCCTATGTTGGGTTCATGGTTTTGGCAACAGTGGAGTAATTTTTAGAATATGATTGTTGCTGGATTGCTGCCATTGAACCGAGTATTATTGTTCTTTTTGAGCTAAATACTACATCTTATCTTGCAGGGTCACACTCCAAGAAGTCCAGCGACTTTCTCTACAGCAAGTCCATCTCGCTTTGCAGCTTATGGGCATCCTCTTGCTCATCCCTCGGTATCATTGCCAGGAAGTAACTTTGTAGCCTCGTCGCCTTCTCCTGCTGCATCCGGTGGTTCTTCCTCCGTATTTAGGGATTACCGCCCACCCAATTCAACATAATCCCCAAGCTTAGTGAAATTAGCATCAGGTTCAACAGAAGACTACGGACAAGACGGCCATCGTGAATAGTTCAATGCTGTTTGTACTCCTCTCCGGGCTTGTACTTTATTGACAATATTATCAGCAGAGAGAGCAACTCTTTTAGTAAGGTTATATTGGGGCATCATGTTGTACTGTAGGCAGCGTTAATGAATGGATACTGTGTTTTCCATGCGCTGACTTGCGTCAAACTATAACATCACCCAAATTGTGTAAACACTACGATATTTATTGTTCTACCAGGTCTTTCAGACACTGTAAAATACTGTTCATGCAGTTTGTTCTCTGGCTACATCCAGAATTTCTGATGATTTCACGCAAAACGGATGAGCTAAAAATAGGCAGTTTTTTTAGTTTCTGAGAACCAAAATGTTTTCCTTATGAGAATTTCATGACTGATAGCGTATCTTTCATTCTTAAGCCTTAGGCCCTGTTCTTTTCAACTTTTAAAAAATACTTTTTGGTTTTTCTACAGTAACTAACTTTTAAATATAGTATCTTTTCAAGATAGGGTCTACTAGTTAATTGTAGTACATACTTTACTGACTTTATTTATATCGACAAAAACCACACGTGAGTTTTTATTACTCTGTAATCTCTCGTACAAACAGTTCAAAAATTACAAACCACAGCAAAAAAGAACAGGCCCATAACCTGATGGACCTTGCTTATCGAAGATCTGAACGTCGCTGTATGGATATAGAAAGAGAGGAAACTTAAGTGGAGAGCATGAAAGTTCATACCGAATGAAGACACTACCTCACTAATGTTATTGTATTGAAGCGTAGAGCACGCTAACATTTTGGATCAAAATAACCAATACATGTCCACAGGATCACGTGGTTCTCAAAGATGAACAAATGTACAACTGAGCCAGCAGCATGAGTACTATATAGAAGTTGTAGAGAGAGCTCAATCTCAACCAATGCTGTTCGCTGTTTGCGATCACACAATACGGAGGGTGTGGAAGGCTGAAAACTGCAGAAAGGAGCAAGTGGTAGAAGTTAAGTGGAAATGATCAGAAACTAAATGAATCATTAAGTTATATGATCAGAAAATTTATGTATAGCTTATGTAACATTATTCGATGCAGATAAACAATGATAGCGTGCTTCAGCACATGCTAAGATAAACAAATTTAAGAATCAAGAAAAGGATAGAAAAATCCAACCAACGGGACACCTGACCAGAACTTTATTCTGTCATTCTGTGCTTTTGATGTTTCGAATTTGTTAGCAAGGCCTTATGCCATCATCACTATTATGCATTTGATCTGCTGAATATCAGCATTTAGGTGATGGGACACCAACAGGTCACCAGCAACAAGGCAAGCTTTGTCTAAATTATGACCCATTCTGACCAAGTTTTGGATAACATTTATATCCACTCTTTATTTGGCCAGTCGCCAGAAGAAGAGGGGATGGTGGTAACAGTATTAGAATCCCTGTCTACTCACTTGAAAGAGAGAAGTGTACCAATCATTGTTGAATATTGAACCCCCCAAACACACACACACAACAGAGGAAATCAGGCAAACAGACTCCAGCAAGTCTGCAAGTGGTTCATTATAGTTTGAAACAAAGGAAATAAAACAGATGTCTCCCTGATAAGTTTCCAATCAAATTGAACATGTTCCTACATAGCAACAGATCCATTTTCAGATAAATTCCCGCAAACTATGTGTACTTGACAGATGACAATTGACCCAAATAAAAATGCAAGAACAACGATGATTCAAGTGTCTGCATGAATGCAGTAAAACATACAATGATGAAAATTAAAATCCTGTGTTACCTCACACAATGCTGTCATAAAATCATAGACTTTCTTCATCCCCTAAAATTGGGCAAAGAAGTCCTGCAAGTTGCATAAAAACAATACTTAGAAACAAGAAAATTAATAGTGGTCAACTACAGCATAGAAGCTCAGGTTCCATGAAAAAACAATTTCCAATTACAATGGTGATGTACAACAAACCACATTGATTCTGTATGTGATGAAGCAATCATATCATAATCACTTTGAAAGGACATTAGTGCTGAAAAGCCAGATTCATGAAGTAATTTGTTAAAGGTGAATCTATTTTCACATAAGTTGGATCTTTCATCCTAACCATAAATGATCTATCTGAACAAAGAAAAGTGCAGATATTGACCAACTCCAAATTAACTTTGGCAAAGGGGGAAAAATGAAGCAATCTTCCTTGCATTATAAATATTAGCCAGTGCCATCATTGATGATACATTGTTCAAGAATGGCACAAACCAACACCCATTCACCTTTTATTTTACCCTCTTTTCCATGTCCAAGTCACCTTGAAACATCTTATCAACATTCTGTATTCTATCAGACGGCTAACCAAAAACCAACTCAAATTTCAGAAGTGCGTATTCATAATTCAACAACTTAAATAGGCCCGTGTAAAATTTAGCGTGCATATTAATCAACCAATAAAATGAACAGCAGAGGCAATCCTCTCGAAGAATAGATCAAAAGGATAATTCATATTAAATGTAAAATTCAGCATTGGTTACTCTTAAGGATAGTAGTGTAATGTGTCAAGGGTAGAAGTGTAATAGTCATGGGTGCTAGCGGTAGTTAAGGAATTGTAGTCAAGTCTAGGGTTTAACTCATGTACGCTATATATTAGCCCCTTGGGCTATTGCAATACAACTAACTATTCAGCCCCAATTCCTCTTCTCTACTAAATTTAACATGGTATCGGAGCCTAGATCCAAACTCTAGCATCCAACTTCTTCCATCGCTGTTGTCCCTGGGAGGAGCAATCTACACTCCCGAGGGCAGCATCAAATCTTGTTTCTATTCTTTAACATATCAGCAGTTTCTTAGTGTCAAGTAGCAGCAGCAACAAGCATTGTCATCAAGCCTCATTGTCCTCGGTCGGCGACAGCAGCAAGCAGTCTTCATCACCGGCAAGGGGGGAAACCAGAGCTCCTTCGTCTCCGAATCCTAGTCGGATCCACTCGATTTGGTCACCCCTCAGCCAGATCCACTTGTGTCCGTCGATCCCTATCACCGCCAGCCTCTACACATCATCGCCACCGGTTGGGAGCACTACAGCTCGTTTATCGGCGGCCACTTCGTCCTCCAGCTCAAATCCGGCGGGATCTAGATCGTCGCATCATTGACCTCACCATCGCCACTCGAATACTCAGCCACCATCGTCTTCCCTAGCCAAATCCGGCGGATTCGAGCTCTTCTGTTGCTAGCGCCCTCGGTCCTCACCTCACCAAATCGAGCCTTTCCCATAGCCTCTAGCCTTGGGACCCCATTGGATTCGGGCATCCCTGTCATTGCCAGCAATCTTTGGCGAGCTACTTCCCCACCTCTCCGTCATCACCCTCACCATTACCGACTAGATTTGAAGCCGGTCGTCGTCGCTGACCTCAATCAGTGTTGCTCGTCGTCGCCAACTTCATCTCCGACCTCCTTCGAACACACCATCGCCGTATCTGCGTCGATCTCGTGTCCGGTGCCTTCAAGCTCGATCCCAGCTTGATCAGCTCACTGTCGGGCCGTTGGCCCGATCTGCTCATTGTTTGGCTTGATTGTCTGCTCTTCTCATCCTCATCGGGCCTTCATTGATGCCAAGGCCTGGGCGACGACGCCCAAGCCAATGGCCTTCTTCCTTCATGGCTCTCCATGGCGGCGCAACCCTCGAATCTTCTCGTCGTGGCAGTGTCCTCTGTTCTGCCTATGCTTTGCCAGCTCCAACTGTAGCTTCACCACCGGTGTCTGTACCACTGCCCTGCTTTGTCGCTTGCATGCGTGTGCCTGTTGTTGTGCTTGGGCCTCTCTTTGGTGGTGTGTTGTTGGGCTGTTGCTACTACTTCATGTCGTTGATTGGGCTGCATAATAGGGCACAAGTGCTACTATTTGGCTGCTAAGTGGTGTGTGCTATGGTGCTTGTGTGTTGTTGCTTGCCAAGGAGAGGTGTTTTTCATTGTCTTGGTGCAGTTCATCGGCGGACCAGGCCCGCGACCACAGGCCCCTGCCGGCCCACTCTCGGGGTTATACATGTTGTATCTTGCTTTGGCCACCCATTTGTTAGCTCTCCTCAATCGTTTCTTTCCGATGGCACTCACTATGACAACTAGCATACTACAAGAGTGAATCAGAGCACGTAAAGTTATGAAAGATGATAGAAGCTAAAAGTGCGGAAATAAGAAGCACCGCCGCACCGCCACCATTGCCGTAGCTCACGTATTGCTTGCCGCCGCCTGAGCTCGTCAAATTCTCCGGTCACCACCGTCCGGTTGTTGTTGGCTTCTTCTTTGCTAGAATCTTTAGCCCTTTTCCCTTGATATCCATCGAGTCCATCCAATTCTGTTGCATCTCTCTTCCAGTTTTTCAAAGCCATGCTAGTCTATCAAATTCTTATCATATTCTTTTGTCGATCAACTGACTGCTTGTTCTATATTTCAGGCTACCGTGGTCCGTCCAATTGGATCGATTGCAGTCGCCTCCAGCATTGTCGTTTTTTATGCGACCTTTGGCCTCTTGGTCCTCTCTCGTAGCCATCTTGCTACACATCTTCGCCTTCATTGCAACTCTTGACCAATGGCCTTCTTTGTCGTCGTCATGCCTCTTTCTCTGCCTTGCATTCTTGTGGGCATGATTTGATCTATCTCTCTCGCCATTGGCTTGATTCGACACATCTCTTTATTCCTGTTAGTTTCAACATCTCTTTTCCAAGACTCGATGTGCAGTGAACCATTTGAGCATGTGAAGAGCCGAAGAACAACTTGTGAAGGCTTTGAGGTACCACTTGGTCAAGGAGGAGATTGTTTGCTACCACATAGATTTTTTGTTCAATAGTTGCATGCTTCGATGACATCTTCAAGCTCGAACTTCGGATTTATTTCTCTCTCTTTTTAGTGTTATCCCTTTCAAACTCAATGCTATTGCATACACATTGAGTTTTTTTAGGGGGGGGGGGGGGGGTTAAGGATAGTGGTGTAATGTGTCAAGGGTAGAAGTGTAGTAGTCATGTGGGTCCTAGGGGTAGTTAAGGAATTGTAGTCTAGCCTAGGGTTTCACTCGTGTACACTATATATTAGCCCCTTAGGCTCTTGCAATACAACTAATTATTCAGCCCCATTTCCTCTCTTCTCCACTAAATTTAACAGTTACCACTTCATAAGCATACAAATCCACAAGTACTAGTACTGGTGTACTACCAATCACATACAATATAAAAATTAAAATCTAGTACACTTTCCTTTCAGTAATACCACTAACCCACTCACCCTCCCAAAACTTCATTGCACAAACAAGTTCCTGAAGTACACTTGTCTTGTGGTATCAAACCATAATCTTCAAATCAAGCTTTGCACTGGGTCCTTTAAGATCCTATATTTATTATCTCTATCACAGTACTCAATCAGGCTTTATTATCATTACCCTAGTACTCACAGATCAGGCTTCAATAATTTCATACCCCTACCAAACCTTCATTTTTTTTCACTTATACAACTCACAAACACTAACCACAGCAACTAATCGCTTCTCTACTGCAGAAACTGGTTAAAGACCAAGACTGACATGAATGGTTATCGGCTTATTGCATTTCATTGAAATGTTAAGCACACTTGCTTCCTGGTCCTGTACTACAGTAGTTTTCTTTTCAAGTCAATGTGTAAGATATCATTCAATATAAGATGGGGGATTGGATCATATACCCTCCCTTTAGTTGGGAAATTCAGGATTTACCCTCCTCATCTCAATGACACGTGGGGTCATCATAAGTCACTGACACATGGGCCAGGAGGGTAAATCCTGAATTTCCATCTAAATGGAGGGTATATGATCAATAAATCCATATAAGATATATCTCTTTATGACCGCCCTAAAGAACTTCCACATGATGCAATCATACACGCTATTTTACAATCAAATACGTCATATATTGCATTTTCCATGTCAAATTTTACCACAGGAAGCAACTCTCAGCTTGTTTTTCCTTCAGCACTAGCAATACCTCCGAAGTCTACAAGAAGTCAAAACCAAGTAACCAACCACCACTGGAGTAAGCCTCTAGAAATAACACAAGTCGTCCACGAAACTAACACCATGAAACACCACAGATTCTAGGTATAATTTCACTTGCAATCGCAAAATTGACGAAAGATAACACAGCCCGTGAAATGAAACTCACTTGTTACTTGTCGACAACTCAATTTCTAATCGGGACTGTATTTACCAACAAAAATAGTATCCAACAAACCGAAATCAAGAACCGAATGAACACAAAGAACTCAAGAAAGCACCAGGGGGAACCCATCAGACCTGGAACCATGTCGCGGCGGCGGCGAGCGCAGACGAGAGGCGGCACCTCTTGGAGGACTCGCACGTGTGGAGGGACTGGAAGTCGCCGGCGGGGAGCTTGCGCGTGATCCAGCCGATGTCGAGGTAGACGAAGCGCGGGGGCGGGGGCAGGTCGACCTTGATGCGGACGACGTTGAACCAGACGAGGAAGCGGCGGACCTGGACGCCCGAGAGGTCGGAGACGGAGCCGTACCGGAGGACGCCGGTGACGCGGGGCTCGAAGTAGGTGAGGTACTCGAAGTGGACGTAGCAGCGCCCCGCGAGGTCGACGGTGAGGCTGCCGTTGTCGGCGAGGGAGAAGGCGGCGACGGTGGAGGGGAAGACGCCCGCGGGGAGCCCGTAGAGCGGGAGGAGCTCGTAGAGGGTCACGTTCTTCTTCTGCGGCTGCGGCGGGGAATACGGGGTCGGGGGCTCCGCCGCGGCGGCGCCGCCGGCAACGAGGAGGAAGAGGAGGAGGAAAGGGTGACGCAGCATTAGGACCGGGAGAGGGAAACAAGAACACGTTTTTTCCCTGGCTGCCGAACTGGAAATTTGGACACTGTTGGACCCATAGCCCACCGAAATTCCAATTTTGGCCCCAGCAAAAAATTCCAAAAATGGACCCCATTTGGCGCGTTCACGGGAGGCTGCCGCGTGGACACTGTTCATCGATCATGCGGTCGTGACCGCTTACGACCGCGACGACGGCCTGGCCGCCATGGCGAGCGCGATCACGGCGCGGCCGCATCGCGTCGCGCTCGCGCGGCCACGCGATCGCCCGCCAGTGCGCGTCGCCCGCCGCCAGCGCGCTCGCCCCGCTCGCCCACCGCGCGGCCGGCCCGGCCAGCGCAACCGCCCGCCAGTGGCGTGTCTTGACGCCGGCCGCGCGAATCTTTGCCATTCGCGTCCGTCCTTTCGGCCAAAATGAAAAAACACTGAATTTTTCTTGTACCCGCCGCGCACGCGCCGAGCCCAAAAGGCCCCCTCAGAGCACACGCGCATGCAGACTTAAAAGAGCAAGGAGAGGAAGAAATACTTGGCGGCCAGAAGCTCAAGCCACGGTTAAAAGCGAAGCGAGCGAGAGAGTGAGGAAGCGAAGGAAAGTGACAGTGAAACCCGTAGATTTGAGTTGTGTTTGTTCGAAATCTGCGGTTTTGCAAATACAAAAGTTGTAGATCGTCCGTGTGCTTCAAGAAGAGGTAAGTCTTGTGCCCCGAAACTAAAATTTTATGTATGTGATTAGTCCATAATTAGTCGATTAGCACAAACCATCGTTTGGTAATGTTATTTTATGTGAATGTGTGATACGCGATGTCAATATTTGGTACGTTATGTATTTGTAGGTAATCTTTATGTGAACATATGTATTATAAGTCAATGTATCATACGGTGTGTATGTGTAGGTAAAATCCACATATGATGCATGCTTTATTGTAGTGTAGATAATGTTGTATTTTATGTTGAAGTTACGTATTGTAATGTAGTTAGTTTTTGTGAAGAAAAGAGAGGAGCGAAAGCGGAAGAGTTGAATTGTTTTCGTTTGGAATCAGTGGACTTGGCAAGTAGAAAAGTTGTAGATCGTCTCGTGAGCATCAACAAGAGGTAAGTTTTGTGCCCATGCAACTATAATTTTATGTATGTCATTAGGCCTGAATTAACGAAACCATCTTGTGTTCTTGTTATTTTATGTCAATATTTTATACGCTATGTATGTATAGCAAATCTTGCATATGTTTAGCATGATGTATTGTAGTGTATATAGGGTTTCATTTTTGTGAACATACGTCTTGTAAAGTAGTTTGATTAGGTGGAAAATATGAAGTTGTAGTGTGTAGACGTTGAGAAAACACATATTTATGTTAGATTAAAATAAATTTGGTAGATTAGAAATAATGGAGGGTGAAAGGTGCAGAAGTGGTGGCCGAGCAAAGTAATGGTATGGTGTGGGGAGGAGCGGTGAGGGTGTGCGAGAAAGTTTGCAAGTGGGAAGATCTTGGGTGCGTGCTAGTGCACTTGTTGGTATCTTGTGTCGTATAGAATCGAGGTGGTGGAAGGAGAAAGAAATCGAAATGGCATGGCACCCGCCACCACCTCTACTCTACTCTAGGCCAGCATCTTTTCGCTTTGAACTTATCCCAAAATAAAAATAAACGGATACCTTTTGAAGTGAATTTTTGAATGGTTTCTGAGACTTCAAATCTATATACGCTGTTTATGTCGTTTCTTTGCGTCTCGAAAAATGTTGACCGTAGTTATTTGTAGTGTTTATGTCGTTTTCTATCTATATAGCACTAGAAATTTACATAGACATTTACTTTTTCGAAATATTTTTGCGTGCAAATGTCGTTTGCTACATAGACTATTTATGTCCATAGTTAGAAAAGATTGTAGTTTAAATAATGTGTATGTGTTGAAAAAGTAAATATTTATGTTGGAGCATTTGTAGGTGGTAAATTTGTAGTAGTTAGATTAGAGACAATTTGTATAATTAGTATGCTTAGTGAATGACCGTAGTATGAAGGTCATTTGATGGAAAAAATGATAAGTATATTTAATTTGATGTATGGTACAATTTGAAAGTAAAATAGTTACAAATACATCGTAGATTTAGAAATACAAAACATATACTAATCGAAGCTGTTAATTAGATGGTACGATTGTTACATCTTTGTGTACTAAAATGGTTGATTATGCACTTATGTTAGGTACGCAATGGTGGCATTGAACAATTGATGGTGTTTTATGGGAGTGGTCAAATGCGTGATGGGCGTATGGGGCGGACTGTCAAATTGCCGGGACCGTGATCCGGGCCCGATCCGAGCGCCATGAGCTTGTGCGAGCTACGGAGGTGTGTCCGTTCGTTCGATCGGCGAGCGCAAGAAATAAGTTACGGATCGAGGCGATCTATGCCTCAATGGTGGATGACGGAAGGGGAGCATATGGCAACACGAAGGTGACCAATGACGCCTCATGGGCGAACTACATGGAGGTCGGCGCAACCACGATCTTTGCGATATATGGGAGGCCAATGGTGTATGTCGAGTTCGTGGAGAGGCGAATCATCGAGCATGGTTGGTTCGGATGCAGTGGTGGAGATGAAGTGGCGGCGGTCATGAAGACCCTTCGCGGAGAACATGTGGGCGAAGTGGGTGATGAAGACGGCGGAGGCGTCGCGGAATTTCCAGCCCAACGAAGGTGTGCACGACAGGTGGTGGGCGCCGTATTGGATTGTCATGAGTATCTTGGGGACCGGGTGGAAGAAGAGGACGCGAGGAGGATGAGGAGGTTGAGACAGCAGGCTCGGACGGAGAGGGCGAGGGCGAAGGTGCAAGCTGGAGGGTGGTAGGTCGTGTTGTGACCACGGGCGGTGCGTGCGTGTCGTCGGCGGGCGACATCGCGGCGGCAGCCTAGTTTCGCCAAAGGAGGAGGGAGAATGGGGTTCAGCGGCGCACTCTTTCGGGCGTGCTTAGTAATAAGTCTTTGTCCGCGAGCTATTGCTAGACATGCCGTCAACATAAGCCGGACGATCGGGTCCACAAGTCAAGCCGACACGACGTTGTGAAGTGTGTGGGCGGGTCGTGTGGTGGCAAAGTCCGTGCACAGCGGTACAAGGGCGTGGCACGGAGTTCGGATAACGTGTCTGCAAGATCACGATTGCGAGCTTGCGGGGCGATACATAGACACCGCAACATGACATCACGTTATGTTGCGGAGGTGGTCACGCACCTCGTCGGCGGATGTGTCAATTACCGAAGGTTCGATGGCGCGCGAGCGAGCGAGGCGGGCTACAGTGAGCTACAAGAAGGTGTGGCGGCGGCGAAAGGTCTTTGCACGGTATGTATGGGACGACGAGGAGGCGTATGACTGGTCCCAAGAATGCTGGATCAAATTGCACAATCAAACCGTGCACTTACATAAGCGAGCGGAGAGAGGTCCATCCTACGGAGGCGGCGAATTTCATTCTTGATGAGTGTTCGGGCCTTCCATCGAGCGATACAAGGGTTGGTGGTGCCGTCGGTGCTAACAGTAGATGGGGCGTTCCTATCCGGCAAGTACAAGGGCACTATCCTTACCGCGATTGCGGCCGATGCAAATGACCGGCTACTCGGTGGCATTTGCAATTGTGGAGAGCGAGAATACGAGATAGCGGCTTTGGTTTCTTTGCAATTTGAAGAATGCCGTAGTGCAAGACAGGCCGAAGTGTGCCTTATCTCCGACCGCAATGCGGGCTTGATGCTGCGTTGCGAGCGTTGCGAGATGGGACGCAGCCCCGTCCGTGGATGATGTGAAGAACTGGTGCATGAGGCATATTGCGGCGAACTTCCACGAAGGTTCCGTAGCAAGGACCTCATGAAGATGTTCAAGAAGCTATGCATGCAGAACCAGGTGGAAGTTCGGCGCCTTGCGAGGCGGCTCATCGAGGCTACGAAGCATGTGCATGCATGCGGCGGGGGCCGTGGAGGGCTCCACAAGAGTCGGGTATTCTCACAATGGGTTCATCCAATGCACGACTTGGAAATGTGGTCTTTGTTGCACGACACCGGTGGGGCAAGGTATGGGATCATGACAACCAACATGTCCGAGGTTTACAATGGTGTATTGAAGGCGTCGGATCCTGCCGATCACGGCAATTGTGGCGAGACACAGGAACCGCATCCGTCGGGTACTTTGTGAATAGAGCAGGATGGCGCGAAGCACGTTGAGGAAAACAAGCAATACTCGAGGTCATGCAGGCCTTCATGGGCGGGAAGATGGAGAAGGCTCGAACCCACATTGCTCGGCCATTGATGGCTTAAGGAGGAAGTTTGAGGTCCGCCTAAAGGCGAAGTATGTCATGGGTCAAATTAGAGGAGCGCAAGCGGTATGCACGATTGGTGATGAAGCATCTTGCGGTGCAACAAGCCGCAGCTTCGCACAAGCCATGCTCCCATGTGTACGCGGCATGCGTTGTATGGAACAGCGTCGACACGGTACATCTCCAAGTACTACGACATGCAAGACTTGTATGCAACCCGAGTGCAGAGTTCCATTCCTACGGGTAGACATGCACTCACAGGAATTATGGCGGGAGATAAAGTGGGTGCCCAACGATGCATGAAGCATGTCGGGCGTGGAAGGCGACAAAGCCGTCGCATCCGCGCGACATGGATGAGAGCGGCGAGGATCGTGTTCGGCGCGAAGTGTAGGCTATGCAAGACCTTTGGCCACTCCTCTCGATTGCCCAAACAGTAGGCATCAAGCAACGCTCGTAGTACCAACCACAATCCATATGTAATGTGTTATTCGGAGGTGTACGCTAATTGTTGGCTCGATGGTGTAGCTATGTATTGCACATTACCATGTTATGTATATTTTCGCACATTCCATATGTTTCCTTGTCGTGTGGGTCATATTGGTGTGCACATTTTACGTATGTTTTTGTACATTCCGTGACGTTTCCTGTCATAACATTTGTTGTGAGTTATGTTGTTATTTGTTGCACATTTTGTTGTAATGTACACTAACTTGTTATCCTTCTTTGGCGGGACATGGCGTCGAGTGCTAGAGCCCGTTGGGACGAGCACCACCGATGCCATGTGTGGTTGTCGGCACCGCACAGGCCTCCTTGCCGTCCGCCAGGGGCCCCGAGAGAAGCGGCGTCTCGACCCTCGGTACATCCCACTATTGCGGGACACCGTCTGCGCCCATTGCCGCATGTTGGATCTACCGCATGGGTTCGATGCGATCGCCATCGTTGTCGACTCGTTGATCGATGGAGGCCGGAGACTCACACCTTCCACTTCCGGTGGGGAGATGGCGGTTCGCTGCGGGGCGCCACGATGATTACTGGTCTACCCCTCCGTGGTGCCGCTTTGGTGCCACCCGAAGGCAACAGATTGGAAGGTCCGTCAGGTCACCGGTTCGGTCATGCGATCCGAGACAACGCAGCTGGGTGCCACATGGATGGCCTTCGCTTCATGACACATCTGCGCAGACGCAGATGAGGTCGCGGTGCGGGCGCGCCGTTGCATACCGCTATATCTGTTCGGCACGTCTTGTTCCCTAGCACGATGGAGACTCCGTGCGGCCTAGCTACATACCGCTAGCGAGTCCTTGGCGGATGGTGGCTCAGTCGGCAGCCACGTATAGCCGGGATCGCGATCCTTAGCTCCACATACCGAGGCTTGTGTGGCGCCTCGCGCGTCGCCGCCGACGAGCCGATCCTAGCCGCCGCTACCTTCTCCTTGATTGTGGTCATGGGAACACTTACGTTGGCGAGCCCGACTTTGGTCGTCGTGTGCACCCTTATGACCTCATCCGCGATTGTATGGTGGTAGCGACCCCATTGATCGCCCACAATGGGTACACGTTGGACGCATGGTCGGTTGAGGTGGGCGAGGAGAGGCCGAGGCGTGCGTGCTCGGATTTCCACGAGGTTCGAGCTTACGGCGTTTGCCGACGTAGACCGGTGGCCATGGTCTCCACGATTAATTGCGAACACGGCCCCACGGGTTGTCATACCGGTCGCGGCGAGATCGAGTCTTGGATGACGACCGCCACTTGGTGTTCGCGCGCTGCGTCGAGCCGTCTACCCACACCGAAGTCATGAGGCGATTGGGCTGTACCCGCATGTCCCTCCCATGCCGGGCGCCCTCTTGAGGAGTACCACCGGTATGTCGATACACCCCAAATTTAATTATCGCATTAGTGTCAATGTCGATGCCGATCGATTGTGTAATGTCTCAATGGACTTGCGGGCAATCGAGGAGAGGCGGCGGCAGAAGGCGGAGAGCCACCACGGGCGTGGGCGGACATGTGGTCCGACCATGCGCATACGATGGTTGTGGATGAGACACGGCCGTGCGACCACGAGGACCCGCGCCGCATGTGGCATACCTTGATCGGTGCGGCGCACGCACCCGCCAGAGGCTTACTACGAGGCCCCCGACCTCCACCTCATGCTGTTCACGGGCGGCTATCTGAGAAGGTCCGCACCGTCATCTAGCGGCACGGGTCGGCGAGGCGATGCGAGTATCTTGTGTCATTACGCAATGCGGGATTACATTTGAACCGATTATTTGTTTCATCTGCAGTGGACCGGATACATCGTATCGACATCGAGGCTAATGAGGCTATCGACATAGGAAGTCCAATACCGAATCTCGGTGGGTAAGCTATATCGCGCGACATCGTGAAATGGCAAGGAAGTGCGATACGGGCTTGAGTTGTGGTCGCCGAGATGGCGTTGTTGCTACACGCGGTGGCGGACGTGGGCAGGGACCACCACCTCCCTCGCGCCTCGTCGGCACGAGGATCGAAGACGGCCATCCTCGGCCTCCACGCGCCGCCCCGCCGGTTCGACAATTGGCAACTATTTGTTTGTGCACCGAGTGGCATTTATGTCTAACCACATCTTCGTCTTGCGGCAATTGCGCCGGAGATAGCACGGCGCTACGGAGGGCGGCGTCATCACGGAGGTCGACATCGCCGCCACGAACCGAGAGGCCGTCGAGAGTCGGCAAAGCTACGGTCGCTCGGCCTCCACGCGCGCCGCCCGGCGGTTCGACATTCGCAACTATTTGTTCCTGCACTCATTTACCATTTATGTCACGCACATGTTCGACTTGCAGCAATTGCAGCAGGATAGCACGCAGCTACGAGGGCGGCGTCATCACGAGGTCGCCATCGCCACGAACGGAGGGCTGTCCGAGAGTCGGCCAAGCTACGATCGCTCGACCTCCACGCGCCCGGCGGCGGTTCGACAATTCGCAACTATCTGTTCATGCACTCATTTACCATTTATGTCTAACGACATGTTCGTCTTGCAGCAATTGCGGCGGATAGCACGTCGCAACGGGCATCGTCATCACGGAGGCGGCAGACGGCGACCGCGCGCTCTCGGGGCAGCGGGGCCCACCTCGAGCAAGCGGCGGTGACTCGCCGGACGAACGAGAGGCAGATGCCTCGTATCTCCCGGGCAGTGCGGACCAACCTATATGACCCGGACAGTGGGTTGTGCCGACCTATCAAGGCATGACATCGCCGCGAGTACATGGGGACTTCCGTCGACATCCTCATTTCTGACCACCACATACCCGGTATGCACTAAACTGTGTATTTCATTATGAACAATTTTCGTACTTTCCATTGTCTAATTCAGTTGTACCATCTAAGTAGGGCGAGGCACCTCCTCCGATTGGGTGAGCTCTATGCTTTATGACCAGTAAATCGCTTGTCTCTGAGTTGTACCCACCGCGCCTCGGCCACACCCCTCGCACTACGATCTTCGCGATGCACCCCGCTCCCTAGTAGGTTCACCTTCTCGAGGATCATATGCGCTGCATTTATATAGCGGCAGCGAGATGATGAATGAATTTTTAAATTGTGCTTTTGTAATATTTGTGATGTTTTCAAGTGCTTCATGGTTTGATGTTCAAAGATGGTTTCAGTATAAAAGGGTTGCTCTAAGTTCTTTGATTTAGTCTGACATACAACCAAGCGAGAGATGACAACACGGGGTAGCGGGAGAAGACATAGCTTGACGACAAATTTTTTGCCTTACGATAACAACTCCACGTACATAACAACCAATTCATCACATGCTTAACAACGTTGCACAAAATATGAAGGTCACAGAATTTATGGAAAGTTCTACACCCAAAACATCAACACATTCGCACGGCATCAACACATTCGATACCCGTGGCCTACATGCCAAGCGAGCCTCGTGGCACCCACATGGAGAAGCTGGCGGGGGCCGCTCGGACGGGCTGGCCATCGTGGTAGTGGCACGCACATATGCGGCTCGGGTTCGCGCGGCAACATGTGGGATCATAAGAGCTTCCTATGTTGACAACCTCCTCGTTTCCTCTCTCGCGTTGCATCTGTTGGCGGAGCTCATTGTTCTCCTCATTGAGAGTCTCCATTCGGTACTCCAAGTCCATTATTCGGTCCCATAAAGTACCCACATAACGGTCAATATACCGTTCATGAGGAGGGTCGATCCAGCGGGAGAAGTCGCATTTCGCCATCTGCGAAAAATGACGATAAACATGGAGGTCCATAAGCAATAAAAAAGTACTATTAGTAATTTGTACCGGAGCGTGGGCATCGGAAGAAGCGGCGCGCCATCGTTCGGCCCTTCGGGACTCGCGCGACCACGTACTCATTGTGTCTGCATTTCGGCCACGCTGGTTGCGCGCGCCGCAGTAGCAAGCGATGCGTGGTCCGAACATCTCCTCCTTTCCAAGGAAGGTCTTCCTTGGTGACCCATATCCGTGGCCCCTCATCTTCCGCCATGGTATGTTCTTTGTTCGATTCTGAGGTTTTTCGCTACAACTTCATGGGACCTCTACCGTGCTATTTATATCGAATGGCGGGACAAAAGATGGCTGCTTTGCCCGAGAGACAAGACAAAGCGCTCGGCTTTACTCGGTGAGATGACAACACATGCCGGCTTTACGGTGATATGACAAATCGGGCGGCTTTGCTCGGTGAGATGACAACACATGACATAAAGACTACGATCGAAAAGCCTTCATACGAACATTTGTTGCTACTCGAAAAGCCTACATAGGAACATTTATTGCTACTGAAAAGCCTATCACGAGAAACCAACAAATGGGGCGTAAGTGTGGACTGATGAGTGTTCACGTCATAGGCATGTATCCTTTCGGTGAGTTTTCATGTCACCTTTCCTTGTTGTTCACAAAAACTGGCGATTGGGTGGGTTAGTCGCATATCATGCTATATGTTATGCATGTAAAACGACATGTTATGAAGTTTATTTCTATTCACATAAGTTATTATCTCGTGTGTTCGCATTGAATGATTCAGATAGCAAGTCATTTAACAATATTAACATACTCTTGGTAGCAACACGAACAACTCATACATTTCATACATGACATGTAGCAAGTAGTACAACCACCAACACACCAACGAACACAAGAACTAAAATACAACACAACGTACATAAAACATTATCAAAAGAGCACGACAAGATAGCATAAAACATTGCGAACATACACGAGGATAACCTCGGCACTACAACTTGAGGATAACAATAAACACAAGAAACAAAATAGCACACAACATTAAATTTATCTTCCACTCTAGTGCGCCGAAACGATCTTGCATCCGACGGGTCGCAAACCCCACGACAACTCTCTCACGGCGAACACTGTCATTCCTATTTCCCATTTCATCCTCCCACACCCGAATCGGCAACCACCATGAGCTTCCTGCGATTCCATGACAAGAAGATTTTTAAACATACCACCACGATTTGAATGAACCGAAACAATATGACTCACCGAGTGATTGGGGCACTTGTAGTAGTGTCGCCGGGATTCTTGGCCGTCTGTGATGTCCTACGTCTAACCACCAAGTTGCAATTTGGGCACATCACCGTGGTGCCCATGAAGACGTCTTTGGTGACTCATTGCCTAGTCTTGGGGAGTGAGCACGAAATAAAACTACACAGATTGTGAACAACTTACTCGGAGGTGGTGATAACATGGCGGGAGTATGTGAGGATGGCTCCGTTTATAGGTGTGTGGGGTAGCCTCACGCACAAAGACCACGAGACAACACAAATCTTGACCCCACACCATGCTCGGTGAGGAGACAAAACATGCCGGCTTTGCTCGGTGACATGACAAAGAGGTCGACTTTTGCTCGGTGACATGACAAAAGAGGTCGGCTTTGCTCGGTGACATGACAAAAGAGGTCGGCTTTGCTCGGTGACTAGACAAAACAAGTCACTTTTGCTCGTTGACTAGACAAAGCGGGCTGCTGTTGAGCTACCGCCACCGATTTGCTTGATGACTCTGCCTAGGCCATTACGACATATACATATTAGGCTAATACTTTAACTTGGCGAATGACGTGTGGTACAATTTTCTACGTACACGTAAGAGAGTGAATGCACAAATTCCTGCGAGTCTTTAGGGAGGAGCCTATCTCATCAAATGCATACGAGGACAGATGTACCTAATATTGACAATGAAATAAATTTTAATATTGGATCAAATAACACCTCTTACCGAATGAGGCCATCATCTTGGTTCCCGTGGCTTGAATAAGGAGAACATCATTTCTAGCTTAGGTATTTGGTGTGCACCGATGCTCTGTATTTAGAGATAAGAGGCCATTGGAGAGCTAAACACCTAAACAATGCCAAAAGGCATGAGTATAGCCAATTCGTGATTACTAAAGAGAGCGATTGTCCTCGGTGGGATGCCAAAAGATGCCGCTTTGGGCGGTGACATTACTAAAATGAGCGATTGTCCTCGGTCAAATGACAAAAGAGTCGGCTTTGCTCGGTGAGATGACAAAACATGGCGGTGTGCTCGAGACATGACAAAGCGGGCCAGCTTTGCTCGGTGAGATGACAACACATGCGGCTTTGCGCATGACATGATAAAGCGGGCAGCTTTCCTCGAGAGACATGACAAAACGAGGCGGCTTTGCTCGGTGAGATGACAACGAGATGCGGCTTTGCGCGATGACATGATAAAGCGGGCGGCTTTGCTCGGTGATATGACATAACAGTCGACTTTGCTCGGTGGGATGACAAAAGATGCGGCTTTGGCGAGGGCGATACTAAAGAGGGCGGTGTGCTCGATGACATGACAACAAGAGGTCGGCTTTGCTCGGTGGGATGACAAAAGATGCCGGCTTTGGGCGGTGCCATAACTCCCATCTTTACTCACTACTACGACCACGCGGACCAACTTTACCGTGCAGTAGAGACAAAGCGGCCCTATAAATTGGTATGCATTCCATTTCCCAGCCGAACATTGCACATCAAACCCCATACTCCATCGCGCTTTCCTCACCCAACCGGGATGGACAAAGGCAAGAAGAAGCAATGGGATAAGATGGTGAAGGATTGGGAGGAGACCCGTGACATAGCACGGTCACCGCAGCCAGCGATGCCGCTCGCGATGAGAAAATAAGGGCGTCTGAGCCGGGTAGAACAAGCCCATCGTGCTACGATGAAAGGTCCCCAGGCGCGCGTAGCAACAACCCCATCCGGACGTCCCCACCGGCGTTCGCCACAACTACCACGAGGGGAGACACCTCCCTTTGTTGGTGCGGGGCGTGTGCAAGTTCTTCAAGTCTAAGCACCGCATCGGTCTAGGTATGCGATGCGGGGTTGCGCAAACTACTCCAATGACTATCCCAACCGCCGTTTGACACCGCAACCTATCGGCGGCCGTGCGACCACATGCACCATTTTCCCTACCTTTTCTCCTTCACAACACGCACTAACAATATCTCTCTTTATTTACGGTCTCGGAGCCCCTATGTGCCTACCGCAAATGGATCGATCTTGAGATCCACCCGAGGACCAATGGACCTCGACTTGAGGAGTGGAATGTCACAAAGGAGAAGGAGTTGCTGGAGGAGGAGCGCCGCAAGCACGAGCACACCTGCGTATCTGGCGCGAGACGCAAGCTCATCTTGAAGTGCACGCGTAGGGATCGGGAGGCTCGCGAGATGGAGCGCGAGAGAAAGAGGGAAAGTGCGGCTAAGGCAAAAGAGGCGCGGAGGAGTTCAACGCCGAGCGGGCAAGGAAGGAAAGTGGCCCGGTCCACACAGAGGTCGTCTGGCGATTGGGTGGGTTAGTCGCATATCATGCTATATGTTATGCATGTAATAAAAATCTACGCGAATATTATTCCCAACTGTATTATGAAATTTAATATCTAGTATTTTCGTATTCCATGATTCACGTAGCACCTCATTTAACAATATTAAATGTACCGAAATTTATGTATCGCATTCCATGTTACTCACCTTCAAAATATCACTTACCACTTTATGTATCGATCGTTCTACGGTCAATCTTTCCTACAAAAAATTTACCAAATTTTTTTATGCATCTACAACTTACAATGAACATAATCTTTTATTACAACTTTATCTGATTTTTATCCAGTTTATAACTACAAAATTGCTAAAACTGAAAACAATCACGGAGATTGCAAACCCTAAAAACACAAAGAAACCTTAAAGTCACTTACCACTATTTGTATCGATCATTCTACGGTCAATTGTTCCTAAAAAAATTTACCAAAATTTTATTGGCATCTACAAGTTATAATGAATATAAACTTTTATTACTACTTGGTGATTCTTTCCGAATTTACATTTACAAAATTGACAAAACATACAAATAACATGGTCATTGCAAACCTAAAACCATACGAAACCTAAATATCACTTACCACTTTACGAAGCGATCGTTCTATGATTAATCGTTTTTAAAAATATTTATCCAAATTTTTTTACATCTGCAACTAACAATGAATAAAAATTATTATTGCAATTTTATCTATTTTTTCTCGTTTATAACTACAAAATTGCGAAATCATACAAATATTCACGAGTATTGCGATCGGGGACATGCGGTCGGGAGCAACGCGCGCGCTCGTGCGACCGCGGGACGGGACGCAGCCTTGTGCTGGGCGGGGCCTTGCTGCGGCGGCGCGCTGCACGCGGTCGGCGCATGGGTCGCTATGTGTGGCGCGAGGGCGTCGCGCGCAGGCGCGTGATCGCCGCGCTTCGGCGCGGCGCCGAGCGTCGTGCGTCGGCGACCGCACGGCCGGATGAGCGATGTCCACGTGGCGACCTACCGTGACGCAGCGCCAAATGGGTCCATTTTTGGAATTTTTGCTTTGGGGCCAAAATGGAATTTCGGTGGGCTATGGGTCCAACGGTGTCCAAATTTCAGCAAGTGATAGTCGGATGGGCTTGGGTTTGTCTGGAGGTTAGGCCTTCAGTGGCTTTCTTTTGCTTTCCAAACAGTATGGCCGATCAGTTCAAAAAAAAAGTATGGCCGATCACTCAAAAGCAGGGCCGGAGCCAGCCCATATTGGCTGGCCGGCCCAGCAATCGCTGTCGCCCGGGCTCGTCGTCCGCTGCTGGCTGACCTATTTTTTACCTCACAAGCTAGCGATTTTTGACTTTTGTTATAGTAAGAGCAACTCCAGCAGGACTCCTACTTGAGCCCTCATCTTACTTTTGAGAGTCGAGGGGCAAAAAACTCACTCCAGCAGAGCCCCTACTTGAGCCCTCAAAAGTAAGGGCTCGAGAGGGAGATTTGAGGGCCCCCTACTTTTGAGGGCTCAAGTAGGGGCCCTGCTGGAGTGAGTTTTTTGCCCCTCGGCCCTCAAAAGTAGGATGAGGGTGGGTCCTATGTGTCATCCCCTCTAAGAATGAATTTGAGGGTCCTGTTTTGAGGGCTTATGCTGAAGTGTAGCCCAAAAAACAGAGCCCTCAAAAGTAGGGAGAGCCCTCAAATAAAAAGTAGGGATCCTGTTTTGAGGGCTACTGCTGGAGTTGCTCTAACTAACTTTTAAACAGAGTATTTTCTTAAGACAGAGTCTACAAGTTAAACGATCTACATGTTAAAAGCCCAACATCTGTACCAGCCAAAATCACAAGTGAATATCTGTCTCTCCGTAATCTGTACCGTGAACAATCAAAATTCAAAAATTTCAGTCAAAAGCCATAAACCGTAATCGAAAAGAACAGGCCTAAAATTCCCTAAGGCCAGCAAGTCCGGACAGTCGCTTAGGTCACCAGACCCTGGCTCCGCCGCTGCTCAAAAGCGATGCAGAATGTAGAGTCGAGAAATTGCTTGAAGGAACAAAATACAAGCTCTGTCTTACCCCTCTACGCACCATCGCCTCGGGCTTATACAGAGGAGTTTTAAGACCTAAACGAGAAGAAAAACCCTCTGGACCTAACACGGCACTGGCATTGTATTTTTTTTAACAAGCATGCACATCACCATATAAGCACATCACATATTACATATACACATTTAAGTGCATCTCCTTAGTACGCGTCTAAAAAGAAGAAGATCTAAGATAAATCTATGATCTCATAAAATATTTACTGAAAGTGTATTTGTGCGTGTGTAAAAATAGACATCAGAATCTGAACTTTGGTAGATGAAATTGTACGTGTAGCTCAGTAGCTCTACCATCACATCAAGTGGTGGTTCCCTAAGGGTGTGTTTGGTTCGTGGATGGAGGTTGCATCGTATATCCTGGCTGAGTGGATGCAGGCTGAGTGGAATCGTATTTCAGAAAAAGAAGATGTTTGATGAGGCTGCATGAGCGGATACAAAAAGCGAGATGTTGTTTGGTTGCTGTATGAGCGGATGCGATCTACCAAAACGAGAGGTCGACACGTGGGACCGTATAAGATACACGCATCCACTCATCCGGGATGGCTAGTGAAGCTCATTTTGAGCGTATCCACCCATCGAGATGAGGCGTATTTTGCATCCGCTCATACAGGTGTATGTCTGCTCATACGAGCAACCAAGCGGACTCTTTCTTAGATTATACGGATCCACCCATCCAGAACGAAGGAGATACAGGCAACCAAACACACCCTAAAGTTTGCAGAGAATACACAAGTCCGGTTAGGATTGACGAGAGGCATCCTTCACAAATGCTTTGGAAGAAACGTGTGGAGCCAGGAACAACTGAGGAAGGATGATCATACACTATGGGTGTGTTTGGTTGTCTATATCTCCTCATCCGGATGGGTGGATCCGTATAATCGAGAAAGAGCTTTGTTTGGTTGCTGTATGAGCGGATACGGCTGTATGAGCGGATGCAAAATACGCCTCATCTGGATGGGTGGATACGCTCAAAATGAGCTTCACTAGCCATCTGGATGAGTGGATGCGTGTATCTTATGCGGTCCCACGTGTCGACCTCTCAGTTTGGTAGATCGCATCCGCTCATACAGCAACCAAACAAAGATCTCGATTTTTGTATCCGCTCATACAGCCTCACCAAACATCTTCTTTTTCTGAAATACGATTCCACTCAGCCTGCATCCACTCATCCAGGATATACGATACAACCTCCATCCACGATCTGACCTGTAATATTTATTTCCACATCAATTTTGTAATATCGAAGATAGTTCATGAGGATGTGTTTTCTCGTGTATTTTTTTTTCAGCAGATTCACATTACTCCCTCTCTTCTTTTTTTTATTTAACGTCTTAGAATCCCTACGGTTAAATTTATTAAAGTTTAGTCGTTAATAGATTTAAAACTATCTGAATTTGGTACATAAAAATTATATAATTGATATATCGTTAAAAATATTTTTATAATATTATAATTTTATTAGTATATTTTAATATAAAGTAATAAAAAACAATAGTTAAAATTGCATCACGGAGATCATTAAAAAAAGTAAAAAACGCAGTGAGTATTACCCTATCTTCTTTCGTTACATATGGTCTTACTCATACAAAGTCAACCTTGGATGTCAATCAAACAAGGCCGTCGCTTGGGCGTAGTAGAAACAATACCGTCAACTATCACACTGGGCTGTACCGAAGCCGGACGAGTCGGGACATTGGGTTAGGCTGATCTTACCTTATGTAACATTCGGGTATCAATAATGATTATTGCCACGGCAAAAATTTTCATGTTGAGTACAACCTATCTCGAAACATAAACTTCTAAAAACTATTTTTCGGTTTTTCTATAGTAACTAGTTTTCAAACAAAATATCTTTTCGATGCGGAGTTTATAAATTGATTATAGTACACACTATAGCGACCTCGTTTATATCGGCCAAAACCGTACATAAATTTTTATTACTTTGTACTCTCTCACACACACAAACAGCTCAAAAATCAAAAGCCGAAACAAAAAAGAACGGCCTTTTAGGCAAGGCATGATTAGACCAAAGTGGACTGAGAGAGGTGCCTCTCTTCAGAAGAGAGAGCGAAGCTTCAACTCAAGGTAGGGAGAACCCTAGCCGCCAGAGCAAATGCCGCTAGCCGCAACTCTGTCGATCTGCCATCGGCTCCTCTCTCCTCTTCTCTCGTGTCTTCATCAGTGTTGAGTGTATGGAGGACCTTTTGATTTCTAGAAATAATATTTTTCTATAGTTTCTTTTGTTTTTCCCCCTAGATAAGTTGTTCTAGTTTGCTCTTCTCTAACAAATTCTTAGCCGGATTTTCTTTAGTGGTGATGGGTTTTATCAGCCCGACCCACCTAAATAACAATGGTGATCACCAGAGAACAACACCGAACTGAGTTTGGTATTAATAAATTTCCTCTAATTTGTCTCCTACGAACAATACTGCTACTGAACCGTAGGTTCTACATATCAATAAAGATAATTGATAATCTACTCCCCACTGTCGTTATCATCGGCAATCATGACATCGTTGCAGGATCCAAATTTTTTGGTGAGGAAGATAAAAAAATCCATCATATTCATCGACGCAAGGACTTGATTGTGAAATATTATTATATGAAATCTTCCATGTAAAATTAGTTGAGTTCATGCGTATTTTATCCATGACTTATATATTATCTTATTTAAACAAAGAAAAAAGAAGTAACTACGTTCGTTCTCAAGAGCTAAAAATCTATTGTCTTATTAAAGTAAAGAAAAAAGAAGTCATCACATTTGCTCTCAAGAAATAGAAATTACCACGTTAATTGAAGAAAAAGAAGAAAGATCTATACCACTTATTTTAGTGGGTCCGGATTATAACGGTGTAGATTGATTAGATGTGCATTAGAACGATTATAGAGCCTGTTCTTTTTGGTTGCGACTTATGATTTTTGGCGGTAGCTTATGACTTTTAGTTTGTTCGTGAGAGAGAGTACGGAGTAACAGAAACTTGCGTGCAATTTTGGCCGATATAAATGAAATCGCTACAATGTATATTACAATTAATTTATAGATCCCGTCTTGAAAAACATTTAATTTGAAAGCTAGTTATTGTAGCAAAACCGAAAAGCAGCTTTTAGAAGCGAAAAGAAGAGGCTCATAATTGTATAGTAGATACAACTGTTCTATAATCATGGACATTAGAGTTGGATAACAAATACAACTCTATTTTCAAATATAAACATACGACTTGTAATATTTAGCCGCTAATTAGCCAGCTTAATTACCTACCGTCCGGTGGTAGGACAATAGGGGGTAGCCGCACGGTGACTAGGCTCCGCTGGTCATGTGTCACATGCACGACGCTACCACCCGGTCACCAGGCGACCGGGCGGCAGAAGTGCCATTTCTGTCATTCTCACGCGCATATGGCTTGTCGGTGTTTTAATATCGATCTTATGTATGATTTGTTTGGATTCAGGAGAACTCTAGAATACTCGGTGTATAATCTTGCAGAGAAGAAACACAGAAATTTTTATATAGGTTTGGGCCTTCTCTTAGGAGAATAATAATACTACGCCATGTGTGGCCATTGTTCAGTGAAATTGATTACAACTGAGAGTGATACGAAATGCCTAGTACTATCTCTTGATCCAATAAATTATGATCTCTTCCTCTATAGTTGGCAAAGTGGTGACTGTTGTCCTGTGCCAAAAGACGTCTCAATGCTTTGTATGATAACCGTCTGATGGAAATTATTGATAGAGAGACGTAGTGGCCTGTTCGTCGTGCGATAGTTGTTGTCAGAGAAAGACCGTATGCAGTTATTAGAAATAAGTGCACATTCTAACCGCTTTGTCAGACGACCCCACGATGAAGTAGGTCATCGTGAATAAACTAGTTGGGAATATGTTGGTTGTAGAAGGATCCACGACCGTGAAATGTTCATAGAAAATCTTATGACTAAATAGTCGTAGAAACACTTATGACTAATGGGTAGTCGTAGTAAGATTTATGACTATGTGGTCATAGGAAGACTTATGACTATGTGGTCGTAGAAAGACTTACGACCAAGGGGTAGTCGTAGTAAGACTTACGACTATGTGGTCGTAGGAAGACTTACGACTATGTGATCACAAGAAGACTTACGACTATGTGATCATACAAGAACTTATGACTACTTGATCATACAAGAATTTACGACTACGTTATGATCGTAAAAGGGCTTACGACTAAGTGGTCGTAGAAACACTTACAACTACTTTGTGAAATCTATCCTTTAACGATAAAGGATATATTCAGATAACATACTGATGTAATAATTAGAGGATTATTGTATCCTTGTCATGGTTATTTTTTGCAAATATGGGTTCAAAACGTATATGTGCAAAAAATTCTACTTTGCTAGGTTGACCATGTACTAAAGCAAGTTTTGTCCACTATCCCTTATGCAACCCAGCTTGTTTGGTAGATTGTCGGACAAGCTATCGACACTTCCATTGTGCTATGGGGCACTCCACCTGTTTGGCTTGATTGTCAATTTGCCAAAACTATAGGATCAGGTATAGCGAGTCAGATGGATGAATAGTTCTTAAAATCTTCCTTTTGGTATTAGCAACACGACATAGTAAAAGACACAAACTAACAAGCTACACCAAAGTCAAGAGCCAGAGATCACAAACCAGCCAAGACTTCACTATCTCACCAGTCTGACCATTGGCCAAGGGGCGGTTGGACCAACCACAAGTGCCACCGGTCTGACTGGGCCTAGGGCGGTCTGATAGTTTGGGTCATAGCGGTCTAACCGCTCAATGAACAGAGACAGAAAACAACATGCCACATGATCAAAAGAATGGCTAACTCTTAAACCACTAATCCAAACATGATGAAAATTGGCATAAATCCTCTCTAATAAGTCAAGACCATATTTTAATCATGGTTTATAAAGATAAATGTCAAAGTTCTGATATTTATCCATAACAAGGAAGGTTGCACCAAACCGGGCAAAAAAGAGAAACCTCGATTTACTGTTGCTCATAAGTTCTTGACAATCTAGATGACTTTTGATGAATTCTCACATATCATAACAAACTAGATCATAGTACAAACTCAAGCTAAAATGCACTCAAGATCAAAACACCAAAACCATCTCTCTTGAACAAAATCGGACAACCACAAGAACTTTGCATAGAAAGTGACTAGATGGATTGGATATGATCTCCAAGAGATATCTCCAACTCTTACATGTCCTTGGCACCAAGAGAGATCAAGAGGAGATAAAATCCAACAAGAAAACCAAATAAATCAAATGCACAAGGAGGAATCTATGGTACAACTCACTTGGATGAAGTTTAGATATTAATTTCACTTTTAAAGGAATGTTTTATAGCCAATCTCTCATATAGGATAGAGCTCTAAGGCTAGAGGATACACACAGAAAGCTTCCAACACATAAAAAACGTTAACCTCTCTCTCAAAATCATGAGTCTCTTCTTCTTGATCCTCTTCTCTCAACACACACAAGGGTTTATATAGTGGAGGTTCATCATCACACGTAACCCTAATAACCAGCACACCCTCAGTGGATACAACTATTTACAAATGAGAAAACCCAATAACCCACACACAAATGGGTTTTACACTCACATACACACATTTCGAAGCATGACTTCTACATGGCTCCAATAGCTTGATAAGAAGCTTTATCCTCTAAGATGTGATCTAAACCACTTAGGTCACCACTATGGTTTTGCAAACTGCCTTTTCACCTGGTATCAGATAATTTCCTCAATTTTTGCCTACCGATCTTCACGGTACTTCTGCTCGAAGCAACCACCACACAAAGTCTGTGATATCTAATGACTTGCCGCTAAGATCGTATATCTGCTTCAAGAACCATCACCACTTGAAACATCCAAGTCCAATGGCCCACCACGTGTATATGCTTGCCTCATCATGATCCTTGTCTTTTTTCCGTGCTTCTCCACTTGAGATGATACTCCACCTGGACTTATGCGATCCTCTATGGCCTCAGAGCACTCCCCTAGCTTTGGTCTTGCTGTTAACCGCAACAATCACCAAGCGCTCTACACACCAAAGAATATGTAATCATCCCGAGTATAAGTGACATGCACTTGACTCTAATCGCCATAATCGATGCAAACATACGCCACTTGACACCCACGTCAAGATTTCTACTATGCATAGACTCCCGCTATGACTAATATTTGTATGGACTCATGTCATGACTAACACAACTTAAATAAACTCAATTCACTCAACTTAACAGTAGCATGTCTGACCCCCAACCAATGGCAGGTTGGACTGCCATGAACCAACATAACTCCTCCCGGCAATAAGGGACCGGTCTGACTACGGCCCATGTCAGTCAGACAACCACCAACGGTTGGTTAGACCACTCACGCACAGCGATTAGACCATCACTGCTGGCCGGTTAGACCACTGCCAACTTGACAGCAAAAACCAGAGAGTAAAAGACACAAAATCAAACTTAAACTTCGCAATGAAGCACAAGCAAAATCAAATAAAATCAAATAATCATCACACACATATGGTGACCTCTGTATGGTCTTACAAAACTATACAGGTTTAGTGCCCGTTTAAAATGTACAGATGAAAAACAAAAACATAAATGGGATTCAAATGCAGTCGTAAAATAGAATAAATAGCAAGACAATAAGTAAAACTCCCAAAATGGCTCTTGTTGAACTTGCCTCTGTAGTCTGTACCGCTGCTAAAATCATCTCTATGTCGTGATCTTTTCGTTTCAAGAAAGGAATAAATTTCCAATTAGCGATCAACCGTTGTAACAGCTTCGATGAAGGAGCAGGGAGAACAACAAATAACTTGGTAATGAGTTAATGTGCTCCTAAAACGCTCTATCTCAATAGGTAAATGCTTCGTGGATCCAGTTGTGCTCTCACGGGGCTAAACTGGCAAGGTGTCACTGCATACATGAATCGGAACATGGTAATATTCCTGTTCTTTTCCTCCGAAGCTAGCGGCTTTTAGCTTTTGCTACAGTATCTAACTTTTAAACGGAGTATTTTCTCAAGACAGGGTCTATAGGTTAAACGATATACACGTTAAAAGCCTAACATTTGTACCATCTAAAATCATAAGTGAGTATCTATCTCTCCGTAATCTGTACCGTAAATAACCAAAATTCAAAAATTTCAGTCAAAAACCATAAGCCGTAGCCGTTGCCAAACAGGCCCATTGTCTCTACCTCCTCAAAAGCCCACCGGATATACGTACACACGCTTTCCTTCCTCTTCAAGCGAGGCCAAGTCTAGAAATAAAATGGTTTTGCATGCAGAAATGTACATTCCAACTGATACTGACATGTGGGTCGAACTTCGCTGTATTGTACCTTATCTTTTAAAAACCGAATTTGTACCTTAGTTAAACCCGGCTTGTCAGTTTCAAATTGAGGGTCTCTTATTTTCCTCCGAAGCTGACGGCTTTTGGCTTTTGCTACAGTACCTAACTTTTAAACGGAGTATTTTCTCAAGATGGGGTCTACAAGTTAAACGATGTACATGTTAAAAGCCCAATACCTATACCAGCCAAAATCGCAAGTGAATATCTCTCTCCGTAATATATACCGTAAACAGCCAAAATTCAAAAATTTCAGTCAAAAGCCATAAGTCGCAGCCGTCACCAAACAGGCCCTGAAACTCGTTTTGTATAGCTGAACATGTACTTATCCGTACACGTAGCATTTCGCTTTTATGAAATGTTACTGGAATTAATGGTGCCAGCACATAAAAGATTAACTTCTGTCATCACCATTTTTTGGCTCCACATGTTATATGAGGCTCCTATCTCTAACCCCTCCTTGTAACACTGCAAATTTCTCATAAGCTCCAGATCTCCTTGTTACAAGCAACCATGGCCCATGTCCTTGTCGTGCCCTACCCCAGCCAAGGCCATATGAACCCTATGGTGCAGTTCGCCAAGAAGCTGGTGTCCAAGGGCGTGGCTGCCACCGTCATCACCACCCACTTCATCGCCAGGACGGCCGGCGTCGACACCGCCCCGGCAGAGGTCGAGGCCATCTCCGACGGGCACGACGACGGCGGGTTCGCGTTGGCGGCGAGCCTAGAGGAGTACCTGGCAAAGCTGCAGGCTGCCGGTTCGGCATCCCTGGCCGCGATCATCGAGGCGCGGGAGAGGTCGGGGCGCCCCTTCACCTGCGTGGTGTACGACTCGTTCGTGGACTGGGCGGGGCAGACGGCGCTGGAGCTGGATCTTCCGGCCGTCCCGTTCTCCACACAGTCGTGCGTCGTGAGCGCGGTGTACCACTACGTCAATGAGGGGAAGCTCGCCGTACCGGCGGCCACGGCCGAGGGGGCGAGGAGTGCGGAACTCGCGGGGCTACCAGAGATGGAGAGGTGGGAGCTCCCGTCGTTCGTGCTCGGCGACGGGCCGTACCCGACGCTTGCCGCGCTTGCGCTCACGCAGTTCGCCAACAAGGAGAAGGACGACTGGGTGCTCTTCAACTCGTTCGAGGAGTTGGAGGGTGAGGTAAGTGGAGAATTGGAGGCTTTCGCTTACTCAAATTTTGAAGTCGCGATCATGCTTAGGGCCTGTTTGGCAGAGCTCCAGATTCTCATTTTTCAGCTTCTGCTCCAGATTTTGTAAGAATCCACTTCTCTGAAAATCTGAAACTACCTCTGAAAAGCGTTTGGCTAGAGGGTTGACTCCAGATTCATAAAAGAAGAGATTTGAGGGAAATAGACCATGTTACCCCTAGTTGTAATCCTTTTAAAAAGACAATTAATATGTCAATAAGAGTATTCACATTTAAAAAGGAAACATTAGTGAATTAAATTTTCATTTGCACAATCAAATAAGAATATATTAAATCAACAATCTGATTTACAAAAAAGACTCAATTACAATAACAACCCTCACAAATGAATTCACATACATAATTTCAATTTCCAAATTTACAAGAATAAATATCACAATGCAATATTACAATCTTTAGAAATTCAACTCATACAACCAAGTCATACAAACATGAAATACATCAAAACTACATACAATCAAGCACTTATAAAACTTTGAATTCATGCCCCCTCCACTTTTATCCGGGCTTGGGACCGGCATCGACATTGTTAGGCATCCCCCACCCCCCACACATACCCCAAAAATACAACCATGGCAGGACAATTTGATAGGAGCAAACCATACACATTTTGCTTATTTTGCTTATGCTGCACAATTTGATATTCAGTGTTGGGGACTGAAGATTATTGATCATAGGTGGTGCATGAACTTTAGCAGAGCCAATATTTCTATTTACTTTTCATTTCAAAACACAAACACAAATTTCTCATCTTCAAACACAAATATGATGAGATAATTGAACCGTCTCTCGTATGAATTCATGTCAAAAATTTAATCAGACAACATATGCTGCATATAGCTCCTTGGTAGTTCAAACACTGGTGAAGTGGAGGACATTAGAAACTGATGGTTTTGGCTTCAAATTCGAGTTACTTTCTTGTATAACAGGTGCGAAATTAAGGTTCAGGACTTATGAAATTCCTTTTTCATAAGTGCTTCTGCAGAATGTCCATATCATCATCTACTAATCATGCAATAGATGTTTTGTTTTACATCTGCATTCTTATTTCACTTTGCAAAGATGCAGTGCAATTATCAAGATCGATCTTGACTTCTCAAATATCAATAATTTTGTTGTTGCAGATGAAAAACTATCAAAATTATTTGAGAGTAGCATCTCAGAGCAATATTTGTTTTGGGTTGTTTCAGATATCTGAGCAGTGCTATCATTCATATGCAGATTTGCCGGCATATCAGAATAATGAACTACCTGCAGGTTTTTTCCCGACATTCATATGCAGATTTGCCAAATATATGGAATGGAACTGAGAACAAATGTTCACCTGTGTTTCACGCTGCTGGGGACCGGAGGGGCGGAAGGAGGCGGCGGCGGCGGCGGTCCGGAGGGGCGGAAGGAGGGCGTCGGAGGAGATCTGGACCGGAGGGGCGGAAGGAGGGTGGCAACGGGGCGAGAGAAGGAGAGAGGCGGCGGGGCGCGCGAGGGGAAGGGAGGCGGCGGGGCGAGGAGGAAGGAGGAGGCGACGCGAGGAAGGGAGGAGGCGGGAGGAGGCGGCGGGCGAGAAGAGGGAGGCGCGGGAGGGGAAGGGAGGAGGCGGGAGGGAGGCGGCGGGGCGAGAAGAGGGAGGCGGCGCGTGAGAGGGGAAGGGGAGAGGGGAAGGAGCTGGGCGCGAGAGGGGGAAGGAGGGAGGCGGCGGGGCGACGGGGTGGGGGCAAAGCAGGAGGCGGGATTTCGGTTTTTATATGGGTGGCATTTGCGGGTAAATATTATGAACTTCAATGGGTAGGTTGGATTTAGGTTGGACAGCTCCCCACGAGAATCCACCTCAACCCAGTTTCTCCTGGTTAGTTCATTTTAGAACCTGTTCCACACAAGAAGCAGAATCAGTTAATTTTGAGAAGCAGGTTGTTTGGCACAGCTCCACAAGATTCAACAGAGAAGCTAGGAGCAGGAGCTGTACCAAACAGGCCCTAAGCATAGTGCGCCGCCCTCTTGGGATTTAGGCCAAGTCCCCGTTTGGCACAGCTCAGCTTCACTAGTGAAGCTGTTTTTTTTGTTTCAGCTTCACGAGCAGCTTCATCGATGAAGCTAAATCTGTTTTGGAAAACTGTTTGGCAAAACAGCTTCACCAACAGCTTCATACATGGCTGAGAGAGGGCAATTGTCCAAGATGCTCCTGTCTACCTGACTTGTTCTAACATTTGGAGTTGTATGTTTGTATATGGTCATATGAATTAAAAAATAATATATTTGAATGAGTATGAATTAAAACATTAAAATAAAAAATAATAAAAAATTAAAATCATTAGGAAGCAATATTAGTGCCTTGTTTATGTTTCGTGAACGGGAGAGGTGAATGGGATGGACTAGTGGCAAATGCGTGTAATTTTGGTGAACACGAGGCGGTGGGTTCCTAGGATGCGGGCCTGAGGGAGAGAGCTGTGAAAAGCTACTTTTTTCAGCTTCACCTCTCCCCATTCCTTTGTGAGAGCACAAAAAAAGGAGCTTCACCCATGAAGCTGTTTGCAAAAAGGGTGTTTGGCAAAAAACAGCTCACAACAGCTCATGAAGCTGTTGGTGAAGCTGTGCCAAACAGGGCCACAAGTATGATCCAAACGCGGGATTTTTCATATGAATTTGGTATGAAACAAACAAAGCCTTTGAAACTTCTCGGCTATTCCTTCGTTGCAATAGAGATTAAGGCATCATGAAAATTGAATTGTTTCGTGTAAAATTATTACGTTGCAAACAGAACCTAATAGTTGGATGGGCTCAAAGTGCATCTGGACCAGGCCTAGGTGCGCGGGAAGGCTTTTGCACCCATACTTTACAAATGCTAATAACTGTATTGTACATAATAAAATTGCCTGATTTGCACATACTTACTGTGTTTCTGCTTACTAGCTGGATGTCGTTTTAGAATATATGTGGTATGATCCGTGCAAGTTTCTTTGAAGTATTACAATCACATGTCAGGTCTTCCCAGTTATATTTCAGAAGCAATTACTGTACTCCATTAGCAATGCTACATTCGTCGTCATGTAAAATGGTGAAATAAGAACTAGCACTGGATCGACTTGTATATTCATAATATAGGAGAAACGGAGAAAAAAAAGATTTCTGAGTTCTTTGGAGCTGGTGACCTCGCTTGAAGCCTTGAACGTTACATTGGTCTTAATAATCCATCTCAGGTTTAATAAAACTCGTAACAAATTCCCAGACATGACTAGACATCTTCCATGAAGCATTTCCTAATGTTTTGAAAATAAGAAGAAATCTTAATCCATCTTATGCTATGATGTTACGCTTTAATTACGACTAGGACATCACTTTTAAATTGACGTTGACAAAATGGCATGGTCACCTTGACACTGCTTGTTCCTGTCCCAGGTCTTGACTGGACTCGCAAGCCAATGGAAGGCCCGAGCCATCGGGCCGTGCGTGCCGCTACCGACGGCCGACTCCGGCGCCGCCGACCACTTCAACTACGGCGCGAACCTGCTGGACCCGGAGGACACCTGCACCAAGTGGCTGGACACCAAACCCCTGGGCTCCGTGGCCTACGTATCCTTCGGCAGCTTCGCGTCCCTCGGCGCCGCCCAGACGGAGGAGCTCGCGCGCGGCCTCCTCGCCGCCGGCAAGCCCTTCCTGTGGGTGGTCAGGGCCACCGAGGAGGCGCAGCTCCCGCGCCACCTGCTGGACGAGGCGACGGCGTCGGACGCCGCGCTGGTCGTGGGCTGGAGCCCTCAGCTGGACGTGCTGGCGCACCGCGCCGTGGGCTGCTTCGTCACGCACTGCGGGTGGAACTCCACGCTGGAGGCGCTCGGCTTTGGCGTGCCGATGGTGGCGCTGGCGCTGTGGACCGACCAGCCGACCAACGCGCGGTTCATCGAGCAGGCCTGGGGCGCTGGCATGCGCGCGCGCCGCGACGCGGCCTCGGGGATGTTCCTGCATGGCGAGATCGAGCGGTGCGTGCGCGCCGTCATGGACGAGGACGGGAGCGCGGCTTCCGCCCGGGAGGCGGCGCGGCGGTGGAGGGACGCAGCACGCGCGGCGGTGGCCCCCGGTGGCAGCTCCGACCGGAACCTGGACGAGTTCGTGGAGTTCGTGCGCGCCAGCGCCGGCGAGAAGCGGAAGGCTCTGGTTCTGGAGGGCAGCGAGGCTGCAGGGTCCGAGATGTGATGCGATGACGAGGGGCGCGAATTCCGAGGCCTCTGACGTCAGAGTGGTTGTTACTTGCTTAGATTTGTTCGGTCGGGAATAATAATAACTCGGACTTTTAGCTGGATTGTTTATCTCGTCAGGTTTACTAGCTGCGTATGCGCGGCGTGACGCCACGCTAGCTACCCGTGTGGACCGAAGTAAAAGAGACGATAATTCATAGGGAGCTTCTTAAAACAAACCGAGGACATATGCGTAATTTTGAAAAAATCAAAGGGCTTTTTCGCAAAAAACCAAGGACCTGCAAGGACCTGTACATAACTAAACAAGGACCTATATGTAATTTTAGAAACTGTGGGGCGCTATCGGTGAAGTGGAGGGTGCTTTCCGGGGGAAAAACCTGGCAGGGACCTGTTTGCGAGCAGGGCCATGCCGGCAAAATTTAGGGCCATGTACCAAACTATAAAATGAGGTATTTTTCCCTTGATAAATAGGATTATAGTAATTATCAATTCTACATACATATCTTACATACATAGTAATGAGAAATATTAAGAATCGTACATATTCTTTTATAATTATCAATCTATAGCACTTCTGAAGCTAAGTTAAATCCTCTATCATACGAAAGATAGTTTTTTTTATAAGGATCATATGAAGGATAATTATAGTTCATATAATGATATGGACAGTAGAATTCTTCAATGTCTTCGAAAACATAATTCAAATTAGAAAAAAAAAGGATTCAAATTGAAGGAAAAGATTAAATTACCTAGGAGTTGTCGCTGACTCCAGGCGTACTGGTCATGCTCCTGCACTTCTGATTGATGCCTGTCTACATTCCGTTCAGTGCTAATAATCCATCACGAAAGTTAACGGCGTGGGCTTGAATTGATCCCCTAGCTAGGCCTAGCTGGTAGTAGTTCGCATGCACCTGGTGACGAACTAATGATGGAGTGATGGCCTACAGTTGTTGGATCCATCAGAATTTGGGGCCCCTGGAAATTGGGGGCCCTGTTCCCTTGCACCCCTCGCACGCCCCTCGGCACGGCCCTGTTTGCGAGAAGCAGAGACCATCACTTCAAGTGTACAAGATAATGAGGACATCCCAATTGAAACGACTACACGAGCGCGAGTTAAAAAGATTAATCAACAGGTAGACTCGCTCCTAATTAAATCTGGGTTTAATTTATATGAGAATCGGCTACTACTTAATGTTAGTATTTTAATTAGTCTCAGGATATTGATCATTTGGAAAAATTTAAGCGTGAAGAAAGCCACGAATCGTGCCATCTGGAGCTCAATACGTGTGAAGCAAAGTGAAGCATGTTGCATGGAAGAAGAAAAAAAAGGTGCCATGCATGGGAATTCAGTACGTGAAGGACTTTCTAAGCCCATTGATTTTGCATGCATGAAGAAGCCAAAAGGGATGACGACTGTTGCACACGCTAGCTGGCAAATCGCGTGGTGGATTGCAGACACGATGAAACCGCGGCCCGCTACCTGTGGGCAGGAGTGCTCCCGCAGCAAATTTAAATGGGGATTGCTAAAGCACAAGCGCCTGAAAATATTTTAAGTTTCAGTCGATTTTCTTGCCCCTTAGATTTACTTTGAGATGTGTATTGTATTAGCCTGGGATTAACGGGCCCGTGGTTCTTGTCGGTTGTTTTGTGCAAACCCGACCCATTATTTTGTTACCACACTCACTTCCTTTTGTCTATAATTTTTTCTTTTGTTTTCCTTGAGTACACTACGTCTCTTCCTTGTCCCAAGAGAGGGGAAGGAGGAGAGCAGAGAAAGAGATGTGTTGGTCCGGCGATTTGGTGGTGCTTGGTGGCAAGGAGCGACCGATGGTTGGGCTGCTCGACGGCGTCCACTCTCCCGTGCTCAACTCCCCTGCTCAACTCTTGGGTAGTGGAGTACAAAGAGGCAGTTGCCGTCTAGTGGTTGTCGACGTTGAAGGGAGCGGCGCGCCGGCGGCTTTGGGAAGGTTGGAGTTTCTATTTTGTGATGATTACTACTATTCTCTGATGTTCGGGGTGTGGATTTGTAGTGCTAATTTGTTGATACTTGGTTCCTAGGGTTTGAATGTTCTATGTTCTGATGAAATGTGACCCAGAAATTTCTAATTAGGGGTTGATTTATGTAGCATACTTGCTCTATAAATTGAAGTTTGGCTTGGTTATATTGTAGGTAGCATTAGTCAATTTGATGTTGTGTGTATCGATGTGTGCCTTTTGGGGGCTATCCATTATTCCTTGATTTGAGGTTAATTGAGTAGTGTCAGATGTTATTTCTATGCATCTTTTATGGCGATGTTGGGTTGATTGAGTCATGGTCCTTTGTATTTCATTGGTCAGGTGGATACAATTCTAGACAAGGAGAACTTCTCATTAGAAGAACTTCTTGATGAGGATGAAATTATTCAGGAGTGCAAAGCGCTGAATACTTGCCTCATAAATTTGTAAGCCCCTACCTTATCTTCTGTTTTTCATTTAATTGACTTCTTTTCTTAGCTCAAGCTTTTACAGTTTTCAGCATGTTTAAGGAACCGTTGCATCTTTTATCAGTTACTGATTTCATATTTTTAACTGAGAAACAATAATTAAAATCCTGTTGCTGATAGGTTTTCCCCCAATTCTCAGTGTGCCGCACAGGCAAAAGTATCTTTTGTTAAATAAATAAGATAATGAAGAGCAGCTTCATATCGCAACTTGTCCGCATATAAAAAACGTTCTATTACCTGTTTAAGATCCCATTGCACACTACTTTCGGCATCCAGGATCTAATAAACTTAGCAGCAATGCATGTCGAACTAGTTTCATCATTTTGTAAGAAAAACCCTCTGGACTGATGCTCTTTCCCCCCCATTTTTTGTAAGATTTTCCAGAGGAGGTTCTTGATTAATGGTCACTTATCTTTATTTGCTTTCAGTTTTCATCTGTATCACAGTTTCAGTAGTGTCAGCTGCCTGTAAGTGAGGATAGTGTGTTACTGGCAAACTAGAGTGCTTATTTAAACGTCATATCGTGTTTAAAAGGCACAATTAAACTGCTTTTACTTACAAATGTCCTATCTCAAAAGGAGGAAGCAGTTGAGTATGTTAATAGTTTAGTAATTAGTGCAAGCATATTATGTGGCTTCATTTGATTGACAAGTTCACTGCATGTTTTTTTCTTTCACATGGTTGTAGTTTTGTTTTCATTCTTATAATACTTGAATGTTGTCCCTAGCTTGCGAGATAAGGCCCAAGTGGAGCAATTGCTTCGTTACATCGTGGAAGAAGTTCCAGAAGATTCTGAAAAGAAGCGGTATTTCAAGTATGCTGTTGGTTTTTGTTGTTTACCACCATGCTGTTTAAAATAGCTCACTAGTTAAGCTCTTCAAACTTTACTGTATAACTATTTGCAGGTTTCCTTTTATTGCTTGTGAGATATTTACTTGTGAAATTGACATCATATTGAGGACTTTAGTAGAGGATGAAGAGGTAAATGTATTCCCCTGTTAACAGATACCTCTGGAACATTTTACTTCGCAGGTTGATAAACTTCATTCTAGCTAACTATATCTACTCCTTCTGGTACTTGACGCAGTTAATGGATTTGCTTTTCTCATTTGTAAAACCTGACCCTCCACATAGCACGTTGTTAGCTGGTTACTTCAGTAAGGTACTCTTTTCCTCCTGTATTGCTTGTCTCTGACCATCCACATAGCACGTTGTTAGCTGTTCTAGCATTAGTAATCCATCAGTATAGTGAAATTTGGTTAAGACTGGAGCATCTGTTTTAGTTTTGATTTTGGTGTTAGCTAAGATTGGATTGAAGGCATTTATTTTAGTTCAGTTGACAGAATTCTACAAATAGTAGCTTTCTAGCAATAACTTTTGGTTTCACATGGACGTGTTCTGGGCAGTATTGTATGTATGGTTTCCGCCTTCAAAATCTTATTGTTTGTTGTGTTAAAGACACTGTATAATTTTGGATGTTAGAATCGTGGAACCATGTGCCAAAATAGATACTTGGATACACCCCTGTTGTGTAAAATAGATTTGGGTGACTAAAATGTTGTGTAAAATAAATTGAATGCCATATATTCATATCTTGCAGTATTAAATGTTGTGAAATTTTATATATTTTTGGTTAACCTAGTAAGGATTGTTTGTAAGCAGCAAAACATTATGTTGTGGTTCTATGAACAAAACTTTTGAAATTAAAAGTTGCATAATATTTTAATTAAACTTTCAGTTCAATGCAATATGCAATTTTAATTCATTTGTGGTGCAACATCACATGAAGCAGTAACTAGATCATCTAGTTCATAGTATTACATATCGTTGATCATTTTGAATTTGAGAATGTATTTTCACCTAGTTCATAGTATTTGACAATGGAATTAATATATGAAAATGACATTTAGATAACCTATGAAAAAATCATGTCAAATTAAAAGTTGCATTCCATTTCAACCAAACTTTAAGTCCGATCTAGCGTGCAATTTTAGTTCTTCTTCGGTGCAGTTTCCATTACGCTGCTTGAATTTGTCCCTTTAAACTTGGCACTAATGTTTTCCAGTAGTTTAATTCTTTGCCCATGTTTCATTTGATACATGGATTACATGAAGTATAGTAACTAGCTCACATAGGTCACAGTTTTGTGGCTTTGGTTTTGTTCTCTGTAAGGGTTCATTTAGGTTTGGAATTTTCTATCATTCTTAGAATATTCTTCTGACCCTTTTGAGATGGATTCTATATTCTGTGAAGGTTCACATCGTTAGAAATATTTTTCTTCCTTAGAAAAAATGTAGTTGTTCTTATCTTTTGTTATTTGGTTTTAATTTCACATGTGTGTATGCCACAGGAATTATGTTTTGTCTATTCAAATTGGTCTTTGCATCTTGTGCAGAATTTTATTGGTCTATGTTCACGAGATGTGCCAATAAACTCACATTATGTTTTGTGTTGTTTACTATGACTGTGGAGAAGAAGCATACAAATTGATGTGACCCTATACAAGAAACAATGGAATCAAGACCTCTATCTGCTATTCCTCTCTGTCTCTATTTGAAAGCCAATTAAAATTGTTCTTCTTTCTTCAACTTATAGCTTCTCTTCCAAGTTTTGATATATCATTTGTTGGTACAACCATGCTAGATCGTCCATTTTAAAATTACACCACAATTTTATATATTTTGTAGTGTCGAGTCATGTGCAATTTCTTCATTGTATGTGTGCAACTTTTGCAAGGTCATGTTTTTTTCAAATTACTCATTTGTTGTGCTCGCATGTTGGATAAAATTTTTGTATGGGCTTATTTTCGTGATTTTGCTTTTCAAGTTTGTGCTCTCATCATTCTTATTCCTTCTTTTCATAGTGGTTTCTGCCGCTGTTGCTTCTTGGTTTTTGTGCACAATGTTGTAGTATTTAGTTATCAGATGGCCATGGAAATAACATATGAACAATCATATGGAGATAACTTATGGTTGTGAATAAACCTATCACACAAAAACTTGATTACTATTTTAATTAAACCTTTAGTTCTACGTCAGATGACCTCATTTAATATGTTTCTTTTCAAGTGGGTAGTAGTGCTATCCAAAGATTGTACTTATCTATGTATTTTCTTGTGGGCTCTGAGATATTCTAGTAGAAGATAATTGCAGAAATGTGTTGTTCTTAACGGATGATTACCTAGTGTTTTGTCCGTATGTTTGTTAAAATTTTCTATGGGCTGATTTTCAATATTTTCTTTATTTTGTTTTTCAAGTTTGCATTCTCACCTTTCTTGTTCCTTCTTGAGTGGTTTATGCCGAGTGTTGCTTTCTAGTTTTTCGCACAATGTTACAACATTTTGTTTTCAGTTGACCATGGAAATAACATGTGTGCAATCACAAAAGATAACATATGAAAATAAACCAACATGCATATCATTTTAATTAAACTTTCAGTTTCACGATTGTGCAATTTTAGTATACTATTAGTGCAATTTCCATTTTGGCCTCATTTTAATATGTTTCTTTTAAAATGGATAGTAGTGCTATTCATGCAGTCTTGGGGTTCACCAACTTTGGTGAAATTTTGTCTTGGTTAGATAAATTTCTTTTATTTCATGCCATACAAAAAGTTGCATGATTAGTTAAATTTGCAAAGCTAGATAATATGTGGTTTTAGTATAAATTTCTGTAAATTAATCATATTGTCTTTTGTCTAGCTTAGAATGATCATATTTTCTTTTTTTTAAATGCATAGCTAGGTTCACCTAGCCTAAGAAGTTATGTTTCTCTAGCTTTGAATAATTCTGACGTATATATCTCTTGTAAGGGTTCATCTTGTCAAATAATTTATTTTTGTCCAGCATAGAATAATCATTTTGTATTTGTCTTTTGTAGGGGTTCATAAGGCCTAAGACTTTATCTTTGTCTAGCTCAGAACGACACTTTTGTATCTATCTTCTGTTTCTGATTGGTTTATGTCATCACCAAGCCTAAGTTTTCTTAAACAAAGGTTCTGAATGGAAGCTGTACATGACTAGTTAATATCACACACAGTTTTTTGTAATTTTTAATCTAAGGGGTTTGTACAAGAAGACCTAATTCTTTGTAAGTACAAATTGCTTACTTAGGAATCTCAGACTTATATCTGAATTATTGCTAGCTATCATTGTTTCGAACTTTAGGTAGCTTGGTATACCTTCTTTGTGGTATTTGCTTTGTTCAGATATGTATGAATTTGACATTTTTCTGACTTGATGAAATTTAGTATTTTCTGACACGATTAAATTTAGAATCTACCCCGTCATATAGTACCTAGAATGGTGTTATAAGCACAAAACTTGCTATGTAGTAACCAATTAGCAATTTCAAGATGCAATTCGCTCATTATCAACAGAGATTTTGGAAACATGGGCTTGCTGTCAACTTAGCCCAAGGCCATACAAAACATCACAAGGAGCCCACCTTGCTTAACGGTCTAAAATTGAAGAACCGCAGCCCGTTAAGAACAACACAGCTCGCACAAACTAAAACACAATATAAAAGCAACGACCAATGTTGGATGTGCATCAAGGAACAAAAAAGCGATCAAACGTTAAAATTTTTCAGCGATGCGGTATAGTCAACGTGACCACGTATATACGTGGCGGAGGCAAGCGAAGAAAAGAGAGCATACACGCGGCGGTGGCGCAGCGAGAGCGCGCTGCACGTGTCGGCGCAGGGAAGCGGCCGGCGTGGATGCGATCGTGGCGAACTCCCGGTCATAATATACGAAGTATTCGCAACTCTTGTTCTATGATTAGCGTATGCTGATTCCTGGATTAGTACTGTTATGGCGTTTTATTTCGTGCAAAGATTTCAGGTGGTGTCTAGCGAGCACATAAGTATTTTTTGAGGTTAAATTACTTAGATTTTTTGGGCGTTAGATCTCGATCCAACATTTTAGATTCAAAGTACTCATATTTTTTGAAGAGATGGTATGGAGAAATCCGTTGGATGGAGATCCAATGGTTTATATTCGTTTTTTCGGAGGGGGTATAGGGGATTCGTTGAATAGAGATCTAATACCCTAAAATTCGAGTGCTCTTAATATCAAAACGGTTTTGCAATTACACAGACGACTGAAATTTTTTTATCTCTCAGTCACCTGAAATTGCACTTTCAATCAACTGAAGTTGTTGCCCCCTCTAAAAAATCACCTGCAACTTCAGGTGATTTAGAGTCTCAATCAACTGAAGTTACAGCCCCCACCAAAAAAATTCCCTGCAATTAATTTAAGTGATTGAAATTGCAACTTTAGGTGACTGAAAGATAAAAAAATTTCAGTCATCTGTGCAATAGTCACTTCCATATCAAAAACACTCAAAGTGCTTCTTATTACTTTCCAAAATACATGTGATCGTATTACGAATTTTCGATGATCCCATGTGAACTTGGTTTTAGCCAGCATGAAGCTAGCATATTGTCTGCACTGATCTGGCGACGCAGGGAGTGTGTCCACTTACTTTATGGGTTTGTTTGGAACAGATTTTATAGGAAACAGAACAGTCAACTTTCTTTTAAAAAATTCTTCAAACCAAGCATGATTTTTTGAAAAATAATTGAACATATATACCATGTAAAATCGCATTCCTTTCATTGTGAAGAAAAAGGAGGAAGTACATTATAATTCCCGGCCAGCTGGTGCTGAACCGCGAGACCATCTTAACTTATTCCATCTGCTTAACCACAAGCTTCATTATACGAGCCATGCCTAGTAGTGTTATTTATCTGGCATGCATACCGAATTATTGATCATTTCATGCGAACAAATCCAACTTCAACGTAGGCGCTCTTAATAACCACCGGTGAACTTGGACTTGATGAGATCGACGACCCCAGGGTGCACCCGGAGTGCCTTGGCGAGCACCGGCGTCGGGATCGGCGGGCTGGAGCCGAACACCGTTAGCAGCACGAAGACGATGCCGCGGTTCTGGCTGTTGAACGACACGACCATGGTGGCCTCCGTCTTGCTGACGTTGAACTAGAAGTCTAGAAGTGCATCATCCCGAGCGGGATGACAAACGTCTACCCCGCGCGGAGCACCTTGGAGTAGTACCTGTTGCCGATGATACCGACGAGGAGCTCGCCGCACGTCACGAGTTCGATCTTGGTGCAGCACGGGTGGATGTGTGGCGGGTTGGTGCCCCTGGGCTCGAAGTCGACGCGGTTCATGGACACGCCGAGCGTGTTCACGCCGGGCCACATCGAGCTCCATCATGTTGGAGCCGTTCGGGTTGGACGTGTCGCCGCCCTTGGCAATTTTGTTCAAAAACAGGAATTTGTCACCGGCCGACGAGGAGGGTAGGCGCGGGTGCCCATTCACTGAGACCTGGCCGCCGTCAAGGTCGGCGACGCAGATGTCCTGAAGAGGATCAGGGTCGGTAGCCAGGAGGACGGTAGCCAGGAGCAGCATGGTGAAGAGGGTTGTTAGTGTTATGGAGCAGACAAGAAATAGAAACCTACTTGGACACTGAAACAATAATATTTCTGGAGTCGAGAACAACACTTCACTTAGAAAGTCTCCGAAGAAAACTAATCAGAAATGCCCCGAGTAGCAACATCTAACTTTAGTCGGCGTAAACAACTTAGAGCATAACGTTTGATGAAAGTTGATGCAGAGTCTATCACAGATATGAAGATGAACTTAATTATAACCCCCGACCAGTTCACATTACTTGAGCGGATTCTAATCGGACTCTTCAAGCAGTTGAAAAGACCAGTAGTAGTCGGATCCAACCAGCTTCGGATAACAAAATACAACAATATCCACCTTGAGCCAGATTCCCCCTATAGCGAAAAGAAGAACCAAAGAATACCTCTTGTGTGTCAAATGTCCAAAAAGAGTAACGAATAATACCGACCAAGTTTATGCAGACCTCAAACTTAGCAGTAGGAACTGGCTTTCTTATTATATCAGCTAGATTCTCACGAGTACTAATCTTGCAAATCTTGATATCACCTTGGTAATAACTCCTATGTTTGACTTCAATGTACTTTGTTCTCTTATGGAATATTTGGTCTTTTGTAAGATAAATAATACTCTGACTGACACAAAAAATGTTAGCGCAAGATATAGTTCCACAAAACTCAGTGTAGAGACTCCTTAGCCAAACATCTTCTTTACAGACTTTGAAATAGCCATGTACTCGGCTTCAATGGTCAAGAGAGCAACAGTAGCTTATAAACTGGTTTTCCAACTCATGGCACAACCTCTGACCGTAAAAACATAATCAGCAGGAGATCTCCGCTTATCCAGATCTCCTATGAAGTCTAAATTAACCTATTCGACTAGTACATCACTGGTCTGTCCAAAGTGCAAACAAACATCAGAAGTGCCCCTTATATACATGAGGATCAATTAAATAGATCTCTAGTGGTCTTTATCAAGATTGGCCATATATCTGCTGACAACACTCAAAGCATGAGATAGGCTAGGGCAAGAAAAGACCACGATGTGTATAAGTGATCTGACTGCACTTACATATGGAACACTTGACATATATTCAACTTCTTCAATTATTTACGGACTTGATGCTGAAGAGAGCACAAAATATGCATCTAGTAGTGTCCTGGTTGATTTGGCCTTGTGCGTGTTGAAGAGATGAATAACCTTTTCAATATGCCCTTTCTAACTTAGATATAGTTTCCCAAATTGCTGGTCTCTAATGATTTACATGCCAAGATGAGATGGCATATCAAAGGTCGTACGAAGGATGGCTTGTTAAGGCATCCAGCAGACTCTACTGCATGGAAGGACTTTTGATTTTAGACATCCTGAGTTTGGTTCTGAATGTCACAATATTAGGCTTGCTTTGTCAATAGATGGTTTCAACCCATTTGGAACTTGTAATGTGTCCCATAGCACATGGCCTGTTATTTTGATTCCATACAATTTTCCACCATAGATATGCAGGAAACAATCAAATTTCATTCTCTCTTTACTAATCTTTGGCCCAATATCCCCTAGAAATAATATGGATATTTATCTCCAGCTATTGATTGAAGAACTTGATTGCTTGTTTCGTAAAGGCGTAAGAACATTTGATGCATCATGTTCAGAATAGTTCACTCTACGCGCTACAGTAATAGGGACCATTAGTGATTACCCGGCTAATGCATACCTATCTAGATGGAAAACTAACATATAGGAAGGTTGTGCTAGTTACTGTTGGGAAAATAGTCCCACATAGATTGTGGGAAAGGAAAAAGCACAACTTATAAGTGTGAGGGAGCCTCCACCCATTGGACTAGTCTTTTGGGGGGAGAAGGCCCAATACCACTTATAAGGTTGTTGCTTAAAGGGCTTGCTTGCGGGCAGCCCGTGGGCTCAGATGCGTGGGTGCGCGCCCATTTAAGACACGAGGACCGGGCACGGTGCGTCACGGGTCGTGGGCGTGGGCATATGACGCATGGCGCGTGTGGGCCCGTGAGCGGACACACGGCATGGTATATGCGCCAAAGACTGGACGCACGGACGTGTGCTAACAATGGTATCGAGCGTGCACCCAACATCTCCCGAGTGCGGTGTGCACAATCCATGTGTGAGGGGAGATTGTTGGAAAATAGTCCCACATAGATTGTGGAAAGGAAAGCACAACTTATAAGTGTGAGGAGCCTCCACCCATTGGACTAGTCTTTTGGGGAGAAGGCCCAATACCACTTATAAGGTTGTTGCTTAAAGGGCTTGCTTGCGGGCAGCCCGTGGGCTCGGATGCGTGGGGTGCGCAGCCCATTTAAGACACGAGGACCGGGCACGGGTGCGTGCGGGTCGTGGGCGTGGGCATATGACGATGGCGCGTGTGGGCCGTGAGCGGACACACGGCATGGTATATGCGCCAAGACTGGACGACGGACGTGTGCTATGATTACTCCTTTGGAACCTGTTCCATAAAATTAACATGGGCATAAGGTATGTTACATGGGGCATTGAATCACAAGTTTAGGCATGAAGCAAAGGAATTTGATGGTACCAAAGAGTTGAGAGAAGCCCCTACCCCAATTTCTGGGTATGGTGTGTCCGAGCAAACAAAAGACTTACACATGCAAATAAGCGACGATGTGGAGATGAGGAGATACAACCAAAGTGGAACAAGAGATCTTGTTTTTTTTAGCTACCTTATTGGGAGACCCTTTTAATATGGCATAATCTTGATGCAATGCATATCAAGAAAAATGTGCTTGACAACATTGTAAATACTCTTTTAAATGTTGATAAAAAAGTCAAAGGATGGTCTAAGTTCTCGACTTGACCTCCAAACAATGGGTATAATTAAGGCCAGACCTCCATTCAATTGCACAAGGAAACAATTCTTATTTACCACCAGCAATCTTCACAATGAACATATCAGAGAAAAATGCTTTGTCAAGTACTAAAAGATGTAAGTTTCCAGATGGCTATGCATCTAATTTACACAGCAAGGTTCTGGTTGATCAAAGGAAACTAATTGGTCTTAAGAGTCATGACTGCCATGTTATAATGCTAATGAGAAAAACATATATTTATACTGTAGGCTAAAGCTCAGAAGAATAAAGAAATTCATCAAAACCAAGTCAATGCACTTCATACATGTGGATCAAGAAGTTATGCTGTGGTATCTGACCAATTGGTGAGCACCATTTCAATATTTCCACTAGTTTTTTAATTTCTTCTCTTGTTTTACAAAATTATATGAATAATCTTTCTTATTATAATCAATCTCAATCAGGAAAATGAACTTGGTTGTGAACCTTCCTGGGCTGAATTGTATACTGTTACATACATGAAGGCAAATGGGCAGTCCCTTAATGAAGAGTGTCAACATACAATAGTAAGCGCTAAGTGTTTCATAGCAAGGTGACTAATACATGTCATATATGTTACTTTAGTTGTTCTCATGAATGAAATATTTGCATTAAAATCAATTGAAGTTGGTGACTTGTATGCTGACCTCATTCTAAAGGAACAAAAAGGAAGAATACGCGGGTTGAGTCTGTTACTAGGTGGATCTAAGTCTATTGCTCTAGCAAGAACTATAGGCGCAATGAGGCAAATGGAGGTGGAAAATGCACAGCTTAGAGAGAGGATGTAGAATGCTGAACGAAGATGTGAAAGATCTAAATAGAATTATAACGAATTAAAATGAGCAGGGTCGCTAGGAGTAGGATTTGTCGATGCTAACAATGGAGCCGGATCTGTTAATGCTAACAATGGAGTCAGATCTGTTGGTGCTGATAAAAGTGCAGGATTTGTTGGTGCTAATAATGAAGCAGGATCTATTTGTGCTGATAATGAAGCAAGAGCTACTGTTGTTGATAAAACAGCATGATCTGTTGGTGTTGATAGAGGATGGAGATCTCCTAGTTTATATAAAGGAGGACAATCTGTTGGTATTGATAAAAGAGTTATTGCTGCTAACAGACATAAAGAAGGAACAATCATCCGTCATAATTTTGCAGGTGATGTACTCTGAATGACTACAATTATCGTTTACTATTTATTATATGGTCCAGCGTTTATTTTTTTGATGTGCAAATGTTGCTAAACTCTTGAAATTTTTAGGATAAGGCTGTAGCAAATGGTCAGTAATTGCAGCCATCATCTTCTGACAATGGGCTGCATGTGGATGAGGTGAACCCAACAAGGATAAAGAAACTTGGACAAAAACAATAAGATGGGGAATAAAATTGTTGTATTTTTTAAACTTATATAAACAGAAATATGAGGATGGAGACTAGCTTTTACAAATATATATTGGCATTTATATTGTAGGACACTAATTGGCTTCAAGATTGTGGCATGCGGAAGACTTAAATGCACTAACAAGAAAGCCAAAGGTTTGGATAGACTGCCCTTAGGAAAATACTATGTGGTAATAGTTGATGTTGTGCTTGATAATAACGTTTTACTACCTCAAGGGCAGGCTACCAAGTTGGGTGATACTTTTGGCCGCTGCATCGCTTGGCCATTTCAGAACTTCTGGAATGCACTCTATTGTAAAGCTAACTATACTAGTGTATAACTCTTGCTTATATATAATCTTGTTTTTATTTGTAAGTTGTTCAAGGAAATATATCACCTCTAAATATGTCCAAGCGTGCAACAGGTGATAATTATTGGAGATTGTACTAAATTTAGAGTGATTATAAATTTACAAAACTGACACTTATACTTCCTACTCTTTTCTTTCCTTTTTCATTTTTCCGCAAGTGATCAGATGATGGATGCAGTTAATCTTTTGCTGGAGGAAGGATATAGTAATTATGGTGCCAGTCTAACTTATTTTGTGATATATAACATGTGATGGATAGATGTTGACTTTATTTTGTAGGCCTCATGATGCCAAGTAGTTAGCCTTTTCTATTAAACAATTAGCTAAGTTTGGGAAACCAAACTATGAAACTATTGCAAGAAGGTAGTATTTGTGGCTTTTGCTACCTAGACTTCTTTATTATGGAGGAAACATAAGTGCTGATGCGTATGAAATTTGTGTGACATCTAATATGACTTGGGCATGTCTTATGGACCATATATGAAGTGCAAATTTACTTTGCTCCTACTCTGATTATTTAGATTGCTTGAGGTGTAGCTGTGTACTTTATGTATTATTTGACATTTGAGATGAATGTGATGAATCAAATGCATAGAGAATATTGATGAATTCAGGAATGAAAAATGGCAGAAAAAAGTGTTGTATCTACCACTGTAAATGCCGGGGAGGATCAAACATGGGGTTTATTTAACTTTGCCAGAGAAGGTATGGAGAGGATCAAACATGTCGTTTAACTTTGCCACTTCATCAACCATGGTGTTTAATTATCATATATCGGAGTTGGGCAACCACGACTTTTAGTATATGCCAGATTTTGCCAACTATAGCGTTTGCCATGTGCCAGTGCTGCTCAAACAGGAGCGTCTATTATATGCCGGAATTTGATCAAAGCTGGCACATGTAAAACGCCCCAGTTGGCTAAACGTCGGGAATACTTTCCCCGACGCCGTTTTCCTTGACGGCCAATAACATAGTTTGTCTGCATTGAGCTATGCACCGCAAGACTACCATGTTGTAGTGTATAGGGGTGCATGCCTGCATTGAGCTATGCCAGTGCATGTGATTTTTGGACATGTGAGACATAGCTTATCTGAAAATTAATTATGTGGCGTCAAGATTACCTTGTGACTGACAAAATTGTAGCTAGCTAGCAGACTAGTCAGCAGTCGAGACCACAGAATGATAGAGGCTGCTAAGGAATTCAGAACAACATCTGCTAATTTCAACGGAGTATTGCAGATATGGATACGGGTCATGCATGTACTCTTGACAGTGACAAGATGGTCAATGAAACGTCCCGAAATGTCAAAATATTTGAAATTTACTTGAATTTCGCTTGATTTTGAAATTTTGCCAAATTGGGAATCTTTTCATGGTTTTACACTTCCCTCTTTTGGAAAATCTGCTTTCGTGCGTTGGTGCTAAATTTTAAGGGTTTTTGTCTAATTTCATTACTGCTAATTTTTTTTGCTTCAGGATTCATACGTCGGTGATGTCTTCACTGAATGCTCTCCTTTCTCTGTTCTAGTTTAACATCCGTGCTTTGCTATAGATTAAAAACAATCATATTACTCCGAACATCAAGCCATCGCTAGCGGGCTTAGCCTATTCCACATCCTTAGCTCTACCGTCATGTTTGGCTGAGCTCTATCCTAACCGGCATTGTACCAGCCTTCACCGTGCCTTCAGCTTCGCGCCATGTCTAGTCAAATTTTTGAGAGGAGGGAGAGGTTGTTGGAGCAAGTTAATTTATTTGTTATAGATGATTTTTTTTCTATTTTTTATAGATTTTTTAGAGTTGCTGAAGAGGAGTGTTGAATGGCAGATGACGTACCATCACAATCACCATTAACACTATGTTCTTTAAAGTAGCAAGTACTAGTTGAATATTTATGCGTTGCTATAGATTTAAAAAACATATTATCCTAACACGTCGAGCTGTTATCGTTAAGCTCGGTCCAACTTCAACATGGTGTGGACGAAGCTCCACCCATGTGTGCTTCGCGCCTCCACTGCCATGCTTAGCACGCGCCTCACACAAAATGTCACATCACGGGAAATCTTCATTTTATTGGAAAACATGTTCAAACATGCGTCTTTATAAACTTCCATACCCCCGAGCTACTACGCGCACACAGCCCTGTCGTAGCCACCGTACTCAGTCACAGTTGAGCAACCCCGCCGTCGACACACCATAAAATCAATTGTTTCACAAGGATTTTTATCACCTCATCCTTTTCATCTTATGCAAACACCTGCGTGCTTTCCAATCCAAATCAACATGAACAAGTTCATCAGCTTCATACTAAAAAGGGGATTGCACCAACCAACAGGGACAAATTCTCCGTTGCGACGGAGGGCTACCGTTTTTGACCCCGGCCCGTGGGCGAGAGCAGCCGCAACTATGCTTGCGCAGATCGAACTCTCTGATTGGGGATGGGCTCAGGTGCAGGCCTTTGCACATAGCTATATACAGGACCGTTCACGACGCAACACGTATTAAAAACTTTAAAATCCAAAAATAAAAGTATTTTTAAGTACTAAAAAATACTTTTTAAGTATCCAAAAATCAAAAAAATACTAAAAATCCAAAAATACTTTTAAAAAAATACTTACAATTTTTAAATTATTTTGGATTTTTAAGTATTGTTTGTATTTTTGGATACTTAAAAAGTATTTTTTAAGTACTTAAAATTACTTTTTAATTTTTTTGGATTTTTAAAGCTTTTTTGATTTTTTTATTCGTCTTCAGCAAAAGAGTTCGTGAAGGGGAGGAGCGCAAGACGAATAGATGGGGCCACAAATCTGCGCGTTTTCAACGAGCTAGGAGGAGGAGAACGCATCGTTCAGCACTCATCAACTCGTGAGAGATATTGTGATAGGCGTAGCCCTCACCTAGATCTATTTGATCTGCAGAGTATAAAGACCTAATAAGACATGTAAAAAGACGTGTATAGCCCTGCCATAGTGCTGCACCGTGGGTGGTATAATTATAATCGGGCCTTATGGCCATATATATAGATAGTTTGGGCAAGCCAAAGGGCCAGGCTAACTCACTTCTCATACACACTCTACTAGTCTCATTTTCTACTGTTTTGTCTATAGCCATAACAGTTGGTGCCGTCCGTAGAGAGCGACGAACAAGCTGTGAGCTTGAGAGAAGCGATGGTGCCAAAAAAAGCATTGTCGACAATCAAGCGAAAGAGGAGTATGGCGGCAGCGACTGCTGAGGCTAGCGTGCAAAGGTCGGTGGTTGAAGGCCTGTTGGCCCATGGCAGCGACACACTGTCATTGCGGCCGGCAGAGCGGTTCGCACCGACGCGGGAGGCTAGCTCTGATGCTAGTTCGACGCACCGTTGACCATGACACCCGCACCACGGCGGTCGACCACGACACCCGCATTACGCCTGTCGACCATGACGCCCGCGCCGTGACCGTCGACCACGACGCCCACGCGATGGTTGTAGACCACGACGCTCACATCACAGTCGTCAACCACGACGCCCGCACCACGGCCGTTGACTATGACACCCATGCGGGCACGACCATGGACCTCAACACTCATGCCGGTACATCCATTGACCTAGGTGCTCGTGTCGACCCCGTCACCAACTGCCGCGCCTACTACGTCAACACATCTATTGACTCCGGTGTCCAAGCCATCTTCGCTAACAACCTCACAGCGAGTGCCTCCGCACTGGCAAATCCCGCTGCACAAGCAGCAGAGGCACGCTAGTAGCAAATCTCGGAATGTTGCAGTGCGAGCTAGCAGACCTCCGGAGTACCATGTGGGAGGTGTATGAGGCTTGGAGTTAACAAACACCCACAAGCAACATCGGCCGAGGTTGCGGTCGAGAGGGCCGGCAGCTGCGAAGCACCTACCCCGCTCGTAGTACACTCCGGCACGTGGATCCAGAATCTCCTTTGTCCGTCGTCCTGCAGCAGGTTGCGTGGCTGGAGGACTTCAAAATGTCTACCGTCGAGCCGTTCAAGGGTGATACAGAAAACCGGGAGTTTGTACGCGTCTACAAAATGGCCATCGAAGCGACCAGGGCGATGACTCTACCCAAGAGAAGGGATTGCCGCTTGCCCTTCAAGGGATAACATTTTCCTGGTTCTTCACACTTGCGCCAAACTCCATATACGCATGGCAGCAGATTCGGGACCACATGTACAACAATTTCCAAGGAAACTACGTCAAACGAATGGACACCGATTAGCTTTTCGCCATCAAGCAGAAACCTTTAAAGAAACTCAGAGAGTATTTTTAGTGCTTCACTTAGGTCCACTGCCAGGTCAAGGATATAAACAATACCACTATCATCAACGCAGTGATGTGAGACCTTCGCCGGGGCCCCTAGCTGAATACAACGCGTGCAAGCCTATAAAAACAATCGACAAACACTTCAACAAGATAGAGCAGTATGCCAGAGTGAAAGAGGACATGTAGCGGCGTCGGGGTGATGCCTCCAAGTCAAAGGGCACGCCTGACCCCACCAAGGATGGCTCCAGCCACAAAGAGCAGAAGAACAAGCGGCACAAATACGTCTTTGACATCGATGGTGGGGGCGACAACAACAACACCTCAACCGGACAATCCCGTTGTGTTATGCATACAGGCCCCTAATGGCGGACTGTGACGGGTCATCAACGCCATCACGGGCGATTCGTCGTTAGAATTCCCGTCTGAATGGTAGAGAACGGCCTATGCCCATCGACTACACCACATCGTCGCATATCCCACCCAAATGCCCCTCGACTGGTTACAGGCTGACGTCACGTTCACGATGGCCGATACAGCGAGCGTCAACTTCCCTCACTAGGACCCCTTGGTGGTCCAAGCCAGTATTGCAAGCGTCAAGCACGTCCTGATCAACGGGGGCATCTCCACAAATATCTTGTTCACCAGCGCCTTCGACCAGATGGGCATCCCCAAAGTAGGCTCCAACTGTCAGTTGTCCCACTCCATGGTTTCGGGGGCCAACCACTACGGGCCCTGGGCCAGGTGCGACTCTAGGTGCCTTTTGGCCAAGTCGATCAGGCGAGAAGCGAGGATATAACCTTTGACGTCGTGGATCTCCCCTACCCGTACAATGCCATCCTGGGAAGGGCCACACTCAACACCTTCAGAGTAGTACCGCACCAGAATTTCCTATGCATGAAGCTGCCGGGTCCGTATGTGTAATCACCGTGTGCAGAGACCAGGATCTCACCCACCGGATAGAGTTAGGCTTGCGAGCTCCCTTCCACAAGGTACATGCTATTAGCGAGACCCCCACCGCAACCACACCATCATCACCATCACAAGGTACCCTCTCCCGTGGCCGGAGGGGACACTCCACCACGTTTTGATGCTCACGCTGCTGGACGCCTCACGAACCGGCGAAGCTGGCACCGCATAAGGGGGTGTCTACGACATCACCTTTCATGCCTTTATTGAAACCCCTGGCCTCATCACCATCACTGGTCACGCCCTCCGCAGGGCTCGTACCACTGGGGATGCCCAAGCCACCCTCTCGACCAGCTTACCTGGCCTCAAGGTCTGAGTTCAAATAATCCATGGACTTCGATTCGCTGGCCGCAGCAATCTCCTTCGGCCCACCCGATTCATCTAGTCGGGGGGCGCTGAGCTCAACGGTTCAACTACGAGGGGAGAGCCAGCAGCACGACACGGAGGGGATGCCTTTGCTCCCGCGCCGTCACGCGCACACAGATGGCCACTGTTGGGTGCGGGATGACTCGGCATGAAGATGCTGAGAGCTTGGTACACTTAGTTTATTGGAGCGAAATTTGACGAAAGCGACTTCCGAAGACTGTGAAAGATAAAAAGAAGGTTTTTGAACTGTTACTAACGTGTGAGGTGACAAAGGACTGGCAGGGCCGGTAGACCTTGCAGGCAGGCGTGTGGGTGCGGGGAAGGGGGAGGTGGGTGAGAGAGAGGGTTTCTTCGGATCGCCTGTCCTAAAGAATAGAATAATAATTTTAAAACAATCAATCCATATCCTATTTTCGTTGTTTAGCTAGCTTCTCCATTTCGGACAAGAATCAAGGGTGAGGAGGAGAGAGGAATGAATGAATGGCTGGTTTTGCTTCGCTCACTGATCAGCTGGCATAAATGTAGCGCCCAGAAGAATTTTGGTTCTTTGAATACCACTAGTGACAAAAGGCATTTCCTTAGGCTTGGCTCAGACTACGTACATATGCCATAAGTTAAGGAGAAGCTTTCTCGTCGTATTAGAGTTACGTTTATCATGTCAGAATTAATACGGCAATTATGATGCTTTCCCGTGGTTAGGCTACGTACAGCCTTAAGCTGCATCAATCTTCACACAAACAATGAGCCCTTAGTTGCTTTATAATGTTATTTCTTGACAATTTTCAAGTAGATTTCTCTTTTTAATTAAGAACCGAATATACGTCTACGACTTTACGTTTAGATGAACATTGAACTGTTTATATGTTTAGCACTGTAGCACAGTCTTTTTTCAAATTTAGCTTATAAATATTTGGTGGTGATCGGTTCGGCTGAAAAGCTCGTGGCTTATGGCTGAAAACACTGTAGCTAACAGATGCTTATTTAGCATAATTAAATTTAAAAAATTTAAAAATTTAAAAAATATGTTAGCCCATTACGTATAATACAAACAAATATGGGGAAAAAAAAGAACCGGCCAAAAGGCTCAACAAAAAGTCAAAAGTTCAGAAAATACTAAACTTATGAATAGTGAAAAATGACAGGCCTATCGAGCTTGCTCGGCAGCTCAGCAAACCAAACCGAGTTGATCAGAGCATAATTAGCCGATGGCCACTGCTTCATTGTTGTTTGAGGGAGTACGCAAGCTATAGCTATCACAACGCTTGGTACAACAAACACCATTCATGTGCTTAAACCAACCAACAGACCAGCAAGCATCCAACAAATAGTAGTATATATATATATATATATATATATATATATATATATATATATATATATATATATATATATATATATATATATATATATATATATATATATATATATATATATATATATATATATAGAGAGAGAGAGAGAGAGAGAGAGAGAGTTGGTGTAGAAGATTATTCCAATGCTGAATTATTTATAAATAAGTACTGCCCATCGAATGGTCTTCATTCTCAAAGCTGATTTTATTTTTGAATTTATATAATTGCTAATTTTTTATTTTGAATTTCATATAGAACTTGCCATAGATTTTTTCCTTTAAAGTTTTGCTTATTTTATTTTATTTATTATTCTAAGTTTTATACTATATTTGACATGGAGTCTTTCTTTTAATCTAAATTTCAATATCTAATTTTTGTATACAAATAAAATTCTTAACTGTAAAAGCACGTTGAGAGTTTGATTTGTAATCCTACATTACTCCACTATTGATTTGTGCAAGTATTTCTAAGGAGACCATAGAAACACCACCGATCAATTTATCAAGCACGGGCCAGGAGCACCTGCTCGAGTTAATTCTATCCCTATTATTGTTACAGTGTTCCTTTTTTTAGAGTATACACACGTTCGTGCAAAGCAAGGGCCACTATCTGTGAGGCTAGGAAACCGTCTTTGTAAAATTTATAACATGTGTAATGGACACGTATGTATATGCAATTGTGGCGTGAGTGAAGTATGCATCTTCTATATACTCTTTTTTTTAAAAAAAAGGCCATCGATTAATCAATTAAGCACGGTCTCGACCATTTGATACATCAGAACTGTGCCCACCATCAGTTTCACCCTTCTCAAATCACGATGATACATCCCCACCTATGGTTGAAGTTTGCCTTAGTAGAGTAGCCCTTTTGAAACAAGGCGCGTAAACTGATGATGCATTCTTTCTCTGGGTTGCTAGACATTGTTGTTGTCGTGGTGAATCCCAGAAGAAGGGTGTTTTTGCATGAGGATCGATGTTTATGGGTACTACTACTAGGTGACTTTGTGGTGTTTATCCTATTGGTGTTCCTCTCTGGGTGAATGGGCTGAGCTCCTGCCATATGTTTCAAAAAAAAAACTGATGAGACCCCTGCCGCATGCATCTACTTAATCCTAGGCATGAAGCTATCAAAGTGTCATGCTGCCAGAATTATGCCACTGTCTAGGTCAGTTTGGAATGCCTGTTTATCCACCTAGCTTTCCATCGCCGGGTAGCTTCTGTTAAACATTAAAGTTCTGCTCATTGTGGTTTAAGCTTATGACTTCTGATTTATTTTTTTACTATTTATAAATTTTATCTTTTTCTAAAATTTTGGCTTTTTGAGTTTTTTGCCAGTTCTTTGTTTCCCGTATTCGTTTGGGTTGTTCATGATAAGCTAACATATTTTTCTATTTTTAAATTTAATTACGCCAAATAAGCCATCTTCAGTTACAGTGTAATTTCAGCCAGATACAATATAATTTCAGCCATAAACTATTATTTTTCAACCTAACCGAGCCGGGCCAAACATTCTCTGGTCTGCAACTTCAGAACTACCATTTCAAGATACATGGAATCGTATTATGAATTTTTAATCATCCAATGTAAACCTTTGTTTTAGCTAACACGAAGATTGCAGGTCCTATATATTCTGCATTGATCAGATGCATATATGGAGGGTGCTCGTTTACATTTTAAGGCCTTGTTTGAAACAAGAATTTTATAAGAAACATAACAACAATTAATCATGTGCCCAGGGGTAAATGAGTTACCACTTACCCTTGGATCTGGTTTATTTACCATGAAATATTGAGCGTGAATTTTGAAAAAAAATATCAACCATACAAATAAAGTAAAATCGCATTTATTCCATGCATTGTTAAAATAAAGGAGAAATTACATTTTAATTCCCTGGCCAGGTACTGAAACCGCGAGGCCATCTTCACTTATCCCATCTTATTACAGCTGCTATAGCTTAACCATGAGCTTACTTATACGAGTTCCGTCCACTCGTCGAATTATTGATCATTTGATGCGAACAAATCCGCCAAGTCATCATCATGCACGTACGCACTCTTAAAACCCACCGGTGAACTTGGACTTGAGGAGATCGACGACCCCAGCGTCCACCCGGAGTGCCTTGGCGAGCACCAGCGTCGGGATCGGCGGGTTGGAGCCGAACATCGTCAGCGGCACGAAAACGATGCCGGGGTTCTGGCTATTGAACGACACGACCATGGTGGCCTCCGTCTTGCCGACGTTGAACTGGAAGTGCATTAGCCCGCGCGGGATGACGAACGTCTCCCCCGCGCGGAGCACCCTGGAGTAGTACCTGTTCCCGGTGTCGAGGCTGCCGATGATGCCGACGAGGAGCTCGCCGTGGGTCACGAGCCCGATCTCGGTGCCGCGCGGGTGGATGTGCGGCGGGTTGGTGCCCCCGGGGGCGAAGTCGACGCGGTTCATGGACACGCCGAGCGTGTTCACGCCGGGCCACTGGGCCACGTCGAGCTCTGTCACGTTGGAGCCGTTCGGATTGGACGTGTCGCCGCCCTTGGCAATCTTGTTCGAGAACAGGAAGTCGTCACCGGCCGACGAGGAGGGCAGGCATGGGTGCCCGTTCACTGAGACCTGGCCGCCGTTGAGGTCGGCGACGCAGAAATCCTGGAGAGGGTCCGGGTCGGAGGCCAGGAGGACGGGAGCAAGGAGCAGCGTGGTGAACAAGGCCGTGAGGGTTTTGGAGTGCTCCATTGTTGCCAATTAACAAACTAGCTAGGGCTTTGATCAGCTGAGGTTGTTGAGGATGAGCACTGAGCACAGTGAGTAGGCAGTAGCGATGGGATGGGTTCAGTGATGAGCCACATGGTGCCCTTTATATAGGGCCATAGGGGGTGGGTGCAGCTTGCATGTTGATACGCCAGTGCATGTGATTTTTGGACACGCGAGACATAGTTTTATCTGAAAATAATGTGGCGTCAAGATCACCTTGTGACTGACAGATTTGGAGCTAGCTAGCAGACAAGTCAGCAGTCTCAAGGCCATGTAGAGGCTGCTAAGGAAAAGGTAACTCTGCAGACAACGAGGTGCTAATCTCAACGGAGTATTGCAGATGGATACGGCTCTTGTACTGATGTTCCGCGTACTGAAGTGCGTATAGATATACCCTGACGGCAGTGACGGGATGTTCTAGTCTCGGACACCTGCAGGGCTGATCTCCTCGTTTTGTCTCCACGATCCAGTTTGCTTTCTTATAGTTCAGTTAAAAAGGTTGTTTTCCTTATACTGTGTCTTGTCCAACAAAAAAATAACAGAGCGACAAAACATTTGCTGCCCTGTTTCTCTGTTATGCATTCTTCCTTCTCGTGTGTGTGAACCACTGTGTGTTTCAGGTCTGCAGGCAAGGGTGTGAATTGCGATACAGGTCTTCAATCCAACATCTAGTCTCAGAGCAAGGCGCATGCCCAAGTACCTGCGACTGGAAGAGATGTCGATCGTGGAGAGAACAGCGAGCAAGGAGGGTTCAGTTTCTCTCTAATACCCGATGCTACCAAAGAACAATTATGCAGCATGGGCCATTAAAATGAAGGTGTTCATGAAAGCTCAGGACGTGTGGGACGCTATTGAACCCACGGCCGATGCGGACATGGAGACCAGAAAAGATAAGATGGCATTGGCAGTCATCTATCAACCAAATTCCTAAAGACGCGTTATTCCTTATCACTGAGAAGGAAACGGTGAAGGAGTCTTGGAACACGCTGAAGATGATGCATCTAGGGGCAGATCATGTCAAGAACGCAAGGGTGCAGACTCTGAGGACAGAGTTTGAAGCCTTGTGCATGAAGGAGACCGAGGGCATTGATGATTTCGCATTGAAGGTGTTGACAATCGTCAACAAGGTGCGAACCCTGGGCGCTAAGATGGAAGAGGTGTATGTGGTCCAGAAGCTCCTTCAAGCCATGCCCGAGAAGTTTCTACTGATCATGTCCATGATTGAGCAATTCGAGGACATTCAAACCTTGTCCCTCAAGGAGGCAATTGGGTGCCTCAAGGTCCACGAGGAGAAGACGTGGATCTTCCGCAACAATGATGAAGAATACTTATTAACTCATGCTGAATGGCAAAGACGTAGCAAGAAATCTGATGGTGGTGAGTCATCGTCAGGCACAAAGAGGGGCAACGGTAGTGATAGCAGAGGTGCATGTGGCCATGGCAAGCCGTGCAGCAGCTACCACCGGTGTGGCAGAGGTGCACGTGGAAATGGGAGGATGATGTGACTATACCATAAACGCATACGACCATAGCTCCCAAAATTAAACAAAAGGTGAATTCGTTTCTTTGGTTTCAATTTGTTTTAAATGAGAATATGATGCTACCTAATGATGAAAATATATATTTGTGTAGCTATACAAGGAGAATTTCGTTTATGTTTAGTTTGCCTTCGTTGCAACTTGTATCTTCTACGTGTGTCGACTAGACCACCTGATCAAGATCCTTATTTGGAATCCCATCTTATCAGTAATTTATAAATATTTACAATTTATGATTGCTTATTATCTTGTTCTTGTGTATTCTCCGGTTGTATGCAATAATAGACCTTTGGGTCAAGTCAATTGCGTTCTTGGCACGGTTGATAACGACTTAGAGTGTGGTTTAGCGATTGCTTGGTGTTCTGATCGTGATCGATTAGAAGCATGTATCGTCAAAGTCATTCTTCTACAAATTGAAGCTATTATCATATCGGAAGATCGGAACCACATTGTCTCATCAGGTTTTAGTAGGTGCACCCAGGAGCAGGTAGTGTACATGCACAGAACTGCAGAGGATACATTGATCATTGGCGTGTATGTTGATGATTTAATCATCACTAGCACAAGTGCGACTAAACTTAAGGCATACAAGCAGCAAATGATGCAAGAATTTGATATTAGTAATCTTTGTTTGCTCACATACTACCTCGGGATTGAGGTAGATCAGCTAGGTGACAGGATCACCTTGAAGCAGTCAGCTTATCCAAGGAAATTATTGCATCAATTTGGATTAGCTGAGTGCAACCCAACCAAGAGTCCTCTGGAGCCGAAGACTCAACTTGGGAAGGATCCTAACAGAGTGCCTATAGATCCAACTCAATATCGACAAATGGTTGGATGTCTTCGATATCTGACCCATACTTGTCCATACTTGGCATATGTAGTTGGTTTGGTCAGCAGATACATGGAAAGACCCATTGTCAAGCATCAACAGATGGTGAAGCACATACTTCGAGTCTTCGGTATGTAAAGGGCTCACTCAATTATGACTTGGTATATGTGAGAAGACAGGAGGAAGAGAAACTGGTAGCTTATTCAGGCAATGATCATGCCGGAGATGTTGATGAGAGGAAGAGCACTGGCGGTATGGCATTCTACCTGTATGGAAATCTAATTTCCTGGGGTTCATAGAAATAGAAGACGATGGCATTGTCCTCCTGTGAAGCCGAGTTCATGGTAGCAATTGCAGCAACATGCCAAGCTTTGTGGCTGTAGAACTTGTTCAACGAAGTAACAGGTTGAAATCCTAAACCTGTCACAATCTTTGTTGACAACAAGTCGGCTCTGGTTCTGGTGAAGAACCCAGTCTTTCAGGGGCATAGCAAACATATAGACACACGATTTCATTTCATTCGGGAGTGTGTCGAAGCAGGTCAGATCAAGGTTGAGTTTGTTTTCAACAATCCTAGAATAACGAGCTGACATACTCACTAAGGCGCTGGCTAAAGTCAAGTTCATCGAGCTTTGGCAGTTGCTGGGCGTGAAGAATTTAAAATAAGTCTAGATTAGACGGAAGTATATTAGAAATAATCTTGGACTTAGCCCGGCTCAAAAGGGATGATTTTGAGTGGATTTTGGTTGAAAATCATTGTAGCTGGCTGAAAAACACTGTAGCTGACAGTGGCTTATTTGACGTAATTAAATTTAAAAAAATTAAAAATAGAAAAAATAGGTTGACCTGTCATAGACAGTACAAACGAATATGAGAAAAAAATAGAGCTAATAAAAAACTCAAAAAAGCCAAAAATTAGAAAAAAATTTGTTAAATAATGAAAAATAAGTCAGAAGCCCAAGCCGAAAGGAGCGGTGCTTCACGTTAGTTTCCGCGTGGGCCGAGTCCTATGCGGCACCGTTGTGCTAGTGTTGCGCCGTGTGTAACTGAACGCGGTTCTGGGTGCTTCCAGGATCCAGTTTGCTTTCTTCAGATAGTTCAGTTAAAAAGGCTGCTTTCCTTGTACTGTCTTGTCCGGCAAAAAAAAAATTAACAGAGCGACAAAAGGTTTGCTCCCCTATTTCCCTGTTCTGCATTCTTCCATCTCTCGTTTGTGTGAATCACTTTATGTGTTTCAGGTCTACATGCAAGGGTGCGAATTGCGATCCAGGTCTTCAATCCAACACTTAGATCTAAGCTCTTCTGTTCATCTCTGACCCCATCTTCTCCTTGATATATTTTCCAATGTCACCTTCTCGGATTTGCTAAACAACACTTGACTAAATTTTCAGATTTCAATCGAATTTTCTCACTGTTAATTCTGCTAAAGATTCGTGCGACGGTAACGCCTTCACCGAATGCCGCCTCCTCCCATGTATACTGAGGTTTTTGAGTTGGTGCCCGCGCATGAGGTGACAGCTGAACGAGAGGAACAGCAGGGCTTGCAGCCAAGATGCATGGTAGTGCGTCGGTGCGGAGAAGTGGGACGAACGATACAGTTGGAGGCGGCATTTTTTGGATCTCCTGTCAAAAGAATCGAATAATTTAGCCAGAAATAATCAATCGATACCCTACTTTCGTTGTTTAGCTAGCTTCTCTGTTTCTGGCAGAGAATAATGGGCGAGAAGACAGGAATGCATGGGTGGCTTCGCTCTGCTCATTGATCACGGCAAGCATGTGGCCAGTGGCCAGGAAGGATTTTGGTTCTTAAGATCAGACGACGTCATTTCCCGCCGTACCCTCGCAACAAAAAAAGAGAAGAAAAGACATTTCCCGGTAGGCTATGAACCTGTTCTTTTTGGCTGCGGCTTATAGTTTTTAGTTGAAAATTTTAATTTTTAGCTGTTTACGGTACAGATTACAAAGAGACAGATATTCACTTGCGATTTTGACTGGTACAGATGTTGGGCTTTTAACGTGTAGATCGTTTAACTTGTAGACCTCGTCTTGAGAAAATACTCTGTTTAAAAGTTAGGTATTGTAATAAAAGTTAAAAGCCGCTGGCTTGTGAGACGAAGAACAGGCCCTATGTTCAGAGCATGTACGTAATTAAAGCTATATATGCGGTGAGTTTTCAATTGCATTTGCCCTGAGCCAAACAGAAGTTTTTTTTTGAGAGAGGAACATAATCTAATATATGGAGTTTATCATGTCAGAACACGGTAATTGTGTAGCTTTCTTATGATAAAGCTACGCACAGCCATCTAAGTAACATATGTACTTTTTTTTTTGCCAGGAACATACTTACAAAATTAAGTTGCATCTTCTCGTAACATAATGATAAGCTATTCCGTATCCCTTTTTAAAAAACAATGAGCCCGTGATGCGACAGGAAGAGCTTCTGCAATCTGCATATTGCGGAAAAACACAGAACCGTACAATTAGCTATGCACCTTTTTTTTGTTGCGAGGAGCATACTTACAAACTAAGTTGCATCTTCTCATAACATAATGATAAACAATTCCATTTCCTTTTTAAAAAAAAATGAGCCCGTGATGTGGTAGGAAGTCCCTCTGCAATCTGCATATTGCGGAAAAGTACATAACTTTTTTCAAATTCTAAAAATTGTCTTTTGGTTTTTACAGTAACTAGCTTTTCAATAGAGTATATTTTTAATATAAGGTCTATAAGTTGATTGTAGTACACACTATTGCGACTTTATTTATATCGGCTAAAACCACATACGAGTTTCTGTTACTCTGTACTTTCTCTCATAAACAACCCAAAACCTATAATCCGCAGTTATAACCTGAAGCCAAAAAGATCAGCCCATTGTTGCTTTATAATCAGTGGCGGAGGCAAAGCATAGCATCAAAGTGCACGTGGGACAATGGACAAGATGGTTGTAGTAACATCAATGTGCGGCTTGACCAAGGTTTGGCGATTTCAGGCTTGCTTGTGTGGAATAACCGACGCCGTTGGCTCTTTGTGTTTCGTCATCTTTGACTTCACCTCTAAGAAGATATATAGGCCTACAACAAAAGTATTCTTAGACTATAAATATTAGAAAGAGATTGTTACAGTCTTAACGACTGCTCCTAGGATCTTACGACCATGGCCGCTACGATCATCTTCTATAGCCGTACGACCACGTTTAAGAGGCTACGACCACCTCCTGTGTCGCTACGACCGCTTTGTTGATTCTCCGACCACGCTGACAGCTGTTACGACCACGTTGTGATCTCTCCGGTCACAACTTGCTGCTCCAACCATGTAGTCGTAAACTTCAGCTAAAGTTACGACCACGTTCCTTGCCTCTGCGCTGCACTCCCTTCGACCACGCCCGATCACCGTAGTCGTAGCTCCTTACGACCACGAAGTGATACTATCGACCACGCCGAAGGCTCTATCAACGATGTAGTCGTAATGCCTTACGACCACAGCTTCTACTTCACGACCGTGGTCGTAACTCCTTACGACCACGTCTGCTGCTCCTGTGTACGCCGCCGCTCGATCGCTATGGTTGTAATTCTTTTATGACCACGCTGCGATCTTTTGCACACTGTGATTGTAAATCGTTTACAACCACATCTGAGAATACAATGAACTCGATAGATTTCTAGAGCCAAACCGCTCTTCTCCTCTTTATTTCTTTCTTTCGATCACACAAATCTCTACGACCACCCTGATCGTCCTCTCTCTCTCGCCTCTCGATCACACCGATCGCCTTGCCCTCTCTCGCCCTTCTCGCCTTTCTCTCTCGGTTACATGGCTCTGCCTTTTATACCCTACTCTATGACTCTGACTTGGTTATGATCACAACTATTACTCGAACTCGCCTACGACTATGAAACAGACTCGAGCTCAACTATGATTGTGAAGTGAACTCGTATACGACCACGACCCGAACTCTTATACGACCATGATCTAGACTCGTATACGACCACGACCAAACTCGTACACGACTCTGACCACTCGTACACGACTAGGACTACGACCATGACTTAAAAACAAGATTACAAGTCTAACAGAGGTTATTGTAATTTGTATCGAAGAATATTTGAATAAAGAATATTGCCTTATTTGAATAAAAAATTGATGGATTGCTCTCCTACATCTTATGTTTATTTTTTTTACTTTACATTGTCTAATTATGTGATTATTCTTATTTCTAGTTGTGATGATTGGTTATGTATCGCTTGATAACACTAGTTATTTAACACATTATCAGTATCGACTGCTTTACAGAGCTACGGTATATTGTCCTATCGATTGTCATCTCTTCCTTCCAGTAGCCATATTCATTCTTTAGATCATCTCTGGTTGCCTTTTTTTTTTGTTTACACGAATCGATGTTCTCTTGCGATTTATCCTGTCCTAGGGTTTATTTCTAGTTGACGGAACGGCTCACTTCCTCATGCGCGACATACGTATCAGGATGGTCCGTACTACAAGAACGCTCATCGGCCGTGCGAACCATATACGCGTTCTAGTTCGTCCCATTTCAATATATTAAAAACCGGCATTGGAAGCCGAAATCATCGCTGACCTTAACGCCAGCGCGCACGTCGGCCTCGTCCTATGTGCAAGCGGTCGTATGCGCACCTCCGTCTCAGCGCCGGTCTCGCAGCCGCATGCTCCGCCATCCGCGCCAGTTTGCCGCCGTCGCGCTTCACCATGACAGCGTCGGCTCGACGCCGCCGCGCTCTCGATCCATCCTGCCCCTGCACGTGCACGCTGTTGCCGACGACGCCGCTCGATCCGTCGTCCTCCTCGCCACTTTGGCCCACTAATACGCGCGCCACCTCGCCGATGACGCTCGCACGCGTGCGCCACCAACTTCACCGGTTCACCACAGTCGCCTGCACGCGCCGTCGCCGTAACTCGTATGTGTCGCGCCGCCACCTGGTTGCCCGCACACACCGTCGCTTCAGCCGTCGTGCCACCGCTGTCAGAACTGAAGAAAACCCAGTCTGAATTGAACGTTTCGGGTGGCCAAGGGTTTAAGTCATCAAAGACGGCTGGGATTACTCCATACCTCTTCTGTGAAAGGTCGACGACTGATGTACATTTCAGTAATCACTGGGACGTCACAAAAGGAATTATCTTACCATGAACAGTCATTAACCTGGGAATTAAATCAGAAACAATGCTTGTAATCTTGTACTTTACTTGTAAGACTGATTTGTGTACTCGTATATAAACCTGAGCTGGCACATGGAATGGAATCCCGTTATTATACCAGAAATTATCTAGTTGTAGTTGGTAGAATAGTTTTGTCTATGTTCCGCAACTTCCTCAAATCTGATCCCAAATCGAGGGATTGACAAAATTGGTGGGAGAGCTTCCAATCCTTGGCGGTGAATCGGTGAGGGGTTGATTGGGTTGGTGAATCTCGGTTCACTGTAAAATCCCCAGTCATTTCTAACCTAAGTGATGGAAGGGATTGTGAGTGTGGTGAGGGTTCATGACTTGTTGCTTGGTAAAATCCCTAAGCCTAGCACCCGATCTGAGGAGAGATGATGAAACCAACGACAAAGAATGAAGGAGAAATGTCGGAACTCATGGCTATTCGGCAAGAGGCAAAGGAGGTGAGTGAGTCACAAGGCGGATCTAGTGCTACACCAGATGGGCGAGCTGCAAAAACAGGTGGTTGGTATATAGGCTCATATGAACCAATGGAAACCTTGTTGCAAGGAATCACTGGTTCCCAAGTGCGAGTATGTACTTTAAAAAGTGTGCATAAGTGTAGTGTGTAAGTAAAACTCATGTTATGTGGGATTAACGAGTTTTCCCATACGTGCTAAGTGGATAATATCTATTAGAGTTAGATGGAATTAATTGTCTTGTCTATTTAAATGGTTGGGATAGAGATTTATTAGTTAACCATCCTAGATTTTTTGATTGAAGTCAAGTGTTCTAGGGTTAGAATTGAGAAGTGTTAGTGCTATGGTGTACTATCTTATTCTCTAGATAGAGTGGACTGTAAAACCTTCATCCTCAAGTAGAAATATATCAACTTTATTCATCTCTCATGATTTTCCTTATTTTGGTTGATTTGCGCTTGATCTTGCTAGTTTTTATCTTTTCTCTTTACTTCTTGATCTTGCTTCATACCAAGAATATGTAAGTGATGAAAATAACTCATGGAGATCAATCCCCATCCATCTAGGTATCAGATTTTGCAAGTTCGTGAAGTTGCATGCTTTTTGCTTGATTTGGCATCTCCAAGTAATTTCTTGATCTAGTTATTTTTGCCTCATTTTCTTAGGTATTCTAACTTGCTGTGATATGTGGAAATACATCTAGAACTATCTTAGCCATCATTCACTTACGAGTATGCCATATTCACTGTTTTAGGTTTTTTGATCGATTTTGGTGCAATCTTCCATCAAACAGAAAAATATCAGAAATTTGGCAACGATTTTCTAAATCTCTAATTGGAATAGGTTTCTGACATTCTAGAAAAAGTGCATACCAAATTTTAAGTGATTCGGAGGTTTTGGTCCGATTTTGATACAATGAGCTTCATGAACCAAATGATCCCAATTCTCTTAAGTTTTTTCAAGATTTTTGGGTGGGATAGGTTCTTCAAGTTATGATCTAGACTTGGTTCAAACTGTAAGTCTTTTGAATCTATGGATAAAACGTTTCATGAATTTTTGGGTTTGAAATAATGTTATTTTTCGCTGTTCGCCGAACTAAAACTATTGTTCACCTAATTGTTTTGGGCTAGTTTGGATTCTTGTTATGGTGGTTTTTGTGTTAGCTTTCTATCCTAATCTTTATAACTCTTCAGCTATTAGAGTAAATAATCAGTGAATACTTAAGAAAAATTTGAATGCACTATTTACTCTACTCTATTGCAGTACCGGTCCTACGGCTAATATCTATGTAGTAGAGTTTATCACGTAAGAATACCGCAATTGTGTAGCTTTCCAGTGATTAGGCTACGTACATGTAGCCATCTAATTAGCATACGTACGTACAGAATTAAGCTGCATAGATGTTCATTCTAAAAAACAATGGGCCCAATGAGGCAATGGTGCCAATGATACGCTACGCATTAGTTCTTCTGCGTATCTCTCGACAATCTTCTCGTAAGCATCGCTTTTTTAATTATGAACCGGTAGTCTGTCTACGACTTGCACGTTAAGAACACTGGGGCTTGGCAGGAAGCGCGGCGCGGGGGGGTAGGTAGGTAGTTGTGGCGCGGACAGGCGGCGGCGCAGGGTGCAACGCATGTGGCACGACATGGAGAAGGCGCGCGCGCGAGGGCGATGCGAGGTGTGGCGATGGCCCGGCAGCCTGGCCTAGCTACGGGCCTTTTTGGTGTGGCTACGATTTATAATTTTAGACTAAAATTTTTAAATTTTAGCAGTTTGTGATAGGAATTATGAAGATAAAGATACTCGTTTGTAGTTTTTATTGATATAGATGTTAAGTTTTTAACATGTACTACAATTAACTTGTAGATCTCGTCTTGGTAAAATACTCTATTTAAAAGTTAGATACTGTAGTAAAAGTCAAAATCCGCTAGTTTCGGAGGAAAAGAACACGCATTTCACAGTGTGAAAACCCTTTTTGAATGGTCCAGCCCAGCTGGCTATGCTTTTGGTAAGCCCCATCCGAACTAAGCTCGAAGATCTTTCTTTCCAAGAGTGCGCGCACTACGCCAGTGGAACATGTTTTCATTCATTTTTGGTAGCACCGCCTTTCACTCTTTCTGGGAGAGCAAAATTCTTGTGAAATTCTTTGCTTCTCGAATAAGCTCTATTTTCTTATCTTTCAAAACCAAATCCCGAAAAGGAAACAACAAAATGAATTGGTGAGGATCTTCCACATGCCTCCTGTTACAATTTTGACCCAGAAGAAAACGTACATCAAATCACCATAACTTTTCCACACAACATAAGTATCAAGAGTAGGATCACAACGAAAAACAAGTAAATAAACAAAACATCCAGCATTATGCTACTCATACACAACAAACAACTGACAAGAATTAGACCCTAGAATATCCTGTCATTGTATCCTCTGGTACCGGAAGCAAAGTAAACGTAGTCGTTATATCTGAACAACAATTTAAATAAGATTAAATACATTATATACACCAATTCACCTTGTGACAATATGACGTAGTTTACACTGGATTCACACACATTTATTAATACGTACTGTATATCATGGTTGAAGCATATCATTAACATAGAATAGATGGCACATTTCGTCCCAAAATATAATGGCATGTTAGGTAGGACGCAACATTTTAACTCCCACAACGTTTGTACGAACATACCACATGCACAAATAGCAGTTCAACCCAGAGATACCAAGTTCTGCCATAAATAATCCTCAACAATTTATCATCCACCCGTCCTTGATGCAAGATAGCAAAAGCTTCTTGGCTCGCAGTTGTTATTATCAAGCTGCTCTAAAGTCTAAACAGATCGATCATTGGAAAACCAGTTCTTATTGCTACATTCCAACATGGGGATTGATTACATGTTCAACATAGAGTACCCATATAGAATTGCTACAAGTAACCCTCCTGTAGTACGACGGAATATTGCTGAAATGCCACCCACTGAGATATGCTCTCACTGGCCCCTGCACAAAGCAAATACTTTTTCAGTGAACAAATAGAAAGCAATGTGGTCCATACAACAAGAATTATGCAGCAAACTGTTCATTTCTACCTGAAAGCTCTCATGCAGCATAATGCTATAATGTTTCACCAACAAAACAAAAATATAAACACATTCATACAACATCAGCATACCAAATGATTGGTGTTGTATCAGTACATTATCAATAATGAGTTGGACGGAGGAAATATTTGTATGACTTTTCTCAGACGACTGATCAGAATGCAGTAAAATGTATGTCACTAATTTTCTGTGATAAGGCATCAAATATCAGCAGCTGCAATTGTGGTCACAACCCAGATGCCAGTATTATAGAAATATTCAATTATCCCACACTGTAAGCAATCATATAATGTAATTATCCTGTGCGCTAAAGGTCCACATGTAAATTACGTACATTTTCATTAGTGCAATTATAAATAAAAATATTTATTAGTACATTTCTTGGATTTCTCAGCTGTTGGCAGAATTGACTATTATACTGTCAATTCAATACGAGCAGTTGTAGTAATTTGAGCATGCTGATCAAATCACCATTACTATTCCACACAAGTTTACAATGAAATAAAGTAGCATTGCTCAAATTCATAATATCCCATGGTAACATGGTTTGGATATGCAGAGAGAGGATCCACGCAATTTACAAAAGTACAGCCTCTTGAATCATAAAACATGAATATACAACAAAGGTCACTGGGCCTTTGATATATATTGCTGTATTGAAGTAGCAGAATCTTTGGGAGGAAAACTGTATCGCTCTAACTGTATTGTGTCATAGTGTTTCCTGTATTAGTATCAGTGCAACCTAGATAAAAAAAAATCTTATCATTTGAGATTCTCCACTGATTTGGTTCATTCGGTAACTTTAACAGAGTTATGTTTCACAGGCTATATCCTCTAAACGATAAGAGTTACTACCTGAAGGTGATCCTAGAGGTAGCAGGCCATATTGTACCACTTAACCGTTTGATCAGGAAACAACAATGTTGCACCAGGCAAAAGTAGTGTAGGATCAGGCAGCAGCTAAGCCATTAGATCATGCACCAACAGCAAGACCACAAAAGTATGCATGCAATCAGTTCAGCCAGGAGTTTTTTTTTCAGTCTGTGGCTCAGTGCAGTTGATGGTTCCGAGAAACGTTTTCTGACACTGCTATCAACTTACATCAAGCTCATCAGTGACAATATTGGCCAGGGTTAGATTTTTAGATGATTTGTATCAGGATGTTACTTTTCCTTGGCATGTTCGTCTTGAAATGACGGTAAATGAGTAGTGGCCGTCTCACGGAATTTAGATTGTATATGTTGTGTGCAACTTGCAAGGTATGAGTAGTGGCCATCTCACGGAATTTAGATTGTATATGTTGTGTGCAACTTGCAAGGTGTTATACGCTGTGTACAAGGAGATTCAGCACGTTCATGTCATCAGGAAATGTAACAATTGATATTTCACATGACTACACGAGTGTACTTGACTGTTGATATGGTTTGTTATAATATGTAACATCTGCACTTCACCTCATGACCAGACGCATCATGTAGAATTAATCTAACACTTTCAGTGAAATACCACAGATTTATGTCATAGCTGATGCAAAACACACAAAAGGAACTTCTCACAGAATAACTATGCTAACTAACACAACATCTATGGAGTCATTTTTGAATCAAGTAATGTATAAGTTATCAATCAACCCAATAGTCAAAAGGAGTTAAAACAATCTTTTCTTGAGTAGAATGACCAAAACATTAATGCCATTACTGGATCATAAGTTTCTGGGTCATGTGTTTGTCATTTTCTCCACTCTTGATATGCATCAAATTTGATGAGCAACCCATGATCGGGCTGCCAATCGAGTGTCTGCAGGTATGGTGTCTGGGGGCAACCGAGGTGTAGCCACTGTACTAATTAGTAAAATCCACTGCATGTTCAACGGCTCACAGCTTCTACAATACTAGGCGCCTGTTTGTTCACCACGACGAGCCACAGGACAGGAGAGTACATGTGCATCTTCCGCTCAGGTTCTCACAATCCTGTAATCACTCAAGCATTTCATCAAACATCTCCTCTGCGCAGCCTAACCCGCTTCCTTCTATGCAACATTCACCTAACTTTACTCAGCCTTAAAACTAAAACCGCGCCAACCATTTCGTCGAGAAATTGGCGAGCACCAACAAAAGCCTCCGTAGTTCTCCTCAGAACTCACTAAAAAGTTCGATCAAACAACGCAACCCGCGAGAACTCGCAACCACAAGGGCACAGGAATGGCGTAATAGCAGGTGGAAGTAGTGGAAGGGGAGGCGGCGCTGACCTAATCTTCTTGATGAGGATCTCGCGGAGCTTCTTGCCGAGCTCCTGGGAGCGGACGCGCTGCAGGAGGGCCTTGCGGGCGAGCACGCGCTTCTCCGAGTTCTTGACGTGGTGGTCGGTCCGGCGCCGGATCAGCCGCTCCATGCCGCTCGACCGCATCTTGCGCTCCATCACCGACAGGGCTTGCTCCAGGTTGCCGTCCCTCACCTGCACCATGATCCCCCTCGCCGGCTGCACCTGCCCATGGTACCCCCCCTCCACCACCGTCGGCCGCGCCGCCGGCCAGAGCCCCCGCGCCGCCCGTGCAAGTGCCTGCATCGCTCGTGTCCTCGCGCCGCCGCAGCCGAACCCTCTCGCTGCTAAAGTGCTAATTGCGCTGTTCCCTTCCTTCCCCTTTTCGTTATGACGTTATCGTCGTGCGGAGATTCGAGACGTCTCGCTCTAGATATTTCGTGACCGTCCGTTCCTTCACTCCGATTTTTTCAGTTAGACCCCTGTTCTGTTTTGAATTTACAAGTTAGTCCGATAGGGCAACACCATCTCTGCCTCTCTCCCGTCCCGACGGGCCGACGGGAACAAGAGCCCTCGCCGCCATCGATCCACCCCATCCGCGGTACATCTCTCTCTCTCTCTCTCTCTCTCTCTCTCTCTCTCTCTCTCGATTAGGAGCTGCTATTGTGGCCGCGGTTCCAATTCCATGATCCTTGGATGATTCGTAGTGCGTGCTCCTACGCCACAAAGCAGCGACCCCTCTCATGGATTGCAAGATTCCACTTGTTATTACGTTTTCTTGTGGAGGAACGGTTCTTGCTTTTTCCTTTACCGTGATGATCTTGTCAGGAGTTTTGGCTTCCAGTTCATTCTGGAATCGCATCCATCCTTGAAAATTTAATTCGCAAGGGCAGCGCAGTATCTTAGCTTCAGTTGAGGGCCTTTTGATATCGAATATATTGTCAGAAATTTGGATGTACCCTCAAAGCAGTTTGAACTTCAAGTGTGTTTAGTTCATCAAATTTTGTAGGAGTGAAATGTTAATGTGTGCTGTTCACTACTTGTTTGTGCATCTGAAAGTTATTATCTTTCCCCCATTTTCTTGTTGGAACTGAATAGAAGTCATTGACTAGCAAATGGTGAATATGCTGAGATTATTCAACTTTAAGAAGTACATAGAGGAATGTCTTACCTTGTAGTGTGCTATGCATGATGTGCTAGACCATTCTTTGATGAAGCAATTTGTAACCCATTGCCCATGCGCAACTGTATATGCTATGGAAGAAAAGAAAGGTAGCATTCAAAAGACAAGATGCCTACCCGATACAACCTTCCTAAAGTAAAATTGTCATTTCCTGCTTGTGGTATTGTTAGCAAGTTCCGCAAGTCTCAAATGACGAGACAGCCATGTCAGTGTTAGCAGCCACACTGAGTGGATTAGGTGCTGTTTCCGACGATGCTTTCTTGTTAGCAGCCATGCTTTCTTGCTTATTTTATTATGATCTTGTCGGGGTTTTTCCAGTTCAGTCTGGAATCGCTTCAATCCTTCAATGTTACATTCGCAATGGCAGTGCAATATGTCTTAGCTTCGATTGAAGGCTTTTTGACATTGAATATATTGGCAGAAGTTATGTTCTCCAGTACTCCCCTACTGTTCTACGGTACTCCCCTAATGGCAATTTGAACCTATAACATGTTTAATCTATCAATCCTTGTATAAGCGAAATGCTTCCTGATTGAAGTAATTTCCAACACTTTGGCCACTCCAACTGTTTTATGCTATGGAAGAAAAGAAAGGTTGCATTCAAAAGGCAAGATGCCCACCTGATGCAAACTTCCTAAAGTAAATTTGTCATGTTCTGCCTGTGGTATTGTTAGGAAGTTCTGCAAGTCCCAAATGACTAGACAAACACATAGAATTGATTTGGTGTCCTTTCGAAAGATGTTTGTTCAGTCCAATATGTCCCTTTATGTCCATATCTAGTAGCATTTATTCACCTGTGGTATTATTTCCTCAGAGGTCCAGCCCTTGGAGTATGTTTACATTGTTTAAAATTTTTGTGGTTAGGCCTTACTAACAACTTTAGGAAGATAAGGCTAAATGTGGGACGAACTATTCTGCTGTTGAAAAGCCCCAAAATTTCAAACCAAAAATTTTCTTTATTTTTGCTGCATTTTTTAGTGAAATCTGGAAACTTTCCCTTTTTGGAAAGTCGCCCGAAATTCCGCTTTCCTTTTGGCCGGCGCTCCTCCTTCATTTGGCGCCTTCCTTTTTCCGCTTCCCTGCTCCTCGCACCTCCCCGCTCTCTCGTGGCGCCTCGCTCTCTCGCTTTCTCTGCGTTGCGCTTCGCGCCGCCGCGCCGCGCGCCCACACCGCTCTCGCGCCGGATTTCGCGCTCGACGTCGGCCCCGACGCCACGCGGTCCGGCGCAGAGTTCTCCCGCGCCACGCGCCGCCGCCTCTCCTCGGGACCCGCTTGCGGCCACCGCGCCTCTCTCACGCGCGCGACGCGCTCCACCCATACCCGCCGCCACTCGCTCCCATCCTCGCCGCCGCCATTAAGCCGCGCAGAGCTCGGCGTCACCCCATCGCGCGGAGGAGACTCCACCAGCCTCCCGCCCACTGCTGACTCGCGCCACCGCCTGCCTTCTCCCCGGGATCCCTTTCCCGCTTTGGGCATAAAGCCGCCTCGGCTCCTTGCTTCTTCTTGCTCCCAAGCCTCCTGACACCCTCATTCTCCTCCCGCCACCTGCAGTAGCTCTCTGCAACCGATTGGAACACCACCGCTCAGTAGCGCCGCCATGTCCTCCTCTCGCACCGGCGACCCGTGAAGTTGATCTCTCCTCTCTCCTCCATTTCTCAATTGCATTTGTCCGAGCATCCTCATCCTCCCTAATCACTCGCCGTCCTCCTCGGCGGTAAAGCCGTGAGCGCCGCTGCCGAGACTCCTCTCCGTGTGCCGCACTCACCGTGGCCGCCTCCCAAGAACTTCTCACGGTTCCGCCATCGCGTTGGTGAGCCCTGCAGTCCCTTGTCCATGAATCTGCGCCCATTTGAATGGATCGCCACCGAGAGCTCCTCGCCGCCGCAAACCCAAGCCATTCCTTCTCCTCCCGTGCTCTCCTTTGGTCCCTCGAGCTCTAATCGCCCAAAATGGGTTCCCGGTCGAGATCCACCGTGGACACTCTGCCGCCGGTCGGGCCGCTCGCCGAGCACCGCAACTCCGCCTCTCGCCTCTCGCCGCGCGGCCGGAGGTGAAGACGACCGACGTGGCCCTTCCTCCACCGCTCGATCTCCTTGATCTCATCTCCTCGTCCGTCCGATTCCGCACGGCCGCTCGCCTCGTTGTATCGCGACCGTCGGACTCGCATAGCCCTCTCCGCCTCCGTCGGATCTCTCCTCGCATCGCCGCTTCGCCCATCGACCGTCCGCCTGCCACGCGGCGCGTATCCGAAGCCGCGCTGGGGCGCGCGGAGCGCCGAGCCGGCCGCCTTGCGTTCGAGCGCCGCGCGCGTTGCGCGCGGGCGCCGCCGCCGCCGCCAGGCCACGCTGCCGCTCGTCGCAGGGCGCATGCGACAAAGGTCGCCGCATCAGAGCAAAAGGCCGCCCAAGCACTATTCATTTCTTTTTCCAATGATTTTCCAATTTCTAAAATCCAAATAAATCCTAGAAAATCACAGAAAATCCCAAAAATTCCCAAATTTCACCACTTTGCTCCAAATATTGTCCCGATCCCATTTGTGACCTCCTTTCCACCAAATTCATCCCGCTTAAATTCCTAAAATTCCCTATTTGGAGATTTGTGCATTTTATTCCTTTTAATTAGTTTATTTTTTCCTCGCTTGATTAGTCTCAAGTGGATTTAATTATTTTATGTGTTTGCGCTAGTGTCTGAGATTCCGTAAGTTCAAGTGCAAGCTCAGATCCAGCGTTTTACGCTCGAGCTAATTGAGATCATCCGGATTGACTGGCAAGTCCCAAATCATTTGATCATGTTGCAACCCATGTTATCTAATTATGCTATTATGTTATTTGCATTGAGCTAATTGTGAAATGTTAATTCAAAGTAAAATAAAATGTTTAGAATGATCTCATTAAGTAGTTAATCCTACCACCGACAAATGCCATGTTAAACTTGTAGCCATACCTTTGTAACCCTAGAAATAATTATCTGTTAATCTAGATAATCGAGATTATTATTATCACTCAAAAGTCTTATACTAATAAGGTCGTGGCAATGAGCCAACAGAATTTGTAAACCCGACTCTAAGGGAGGGTGGTATGGGACATCGATCTTAGAGCGGAGAGTGCTTTGCGTGCACAAGGTAGGGTAAGGGGTTTGTTGTGCATCGCAAGATGATTATTCACCCATCTCTTACCCTAGGATTGAAGGAAGGGGTTTGTGGTGCATCGCAAGATGATTATTCACTCAACTCTTACCCTAGGTTGGGTCGCGGCCCGGTAAGGTTGCGAGCCATGTGAAAATATAAGGATCGAAACCCTTACGCCGAGCAAATGTCATAGTGATCGCTCAACCACAGTGTTGACTTGTCAACCCTGGTTTAATACCTGCTCAACTTAAGTGAAACCCCGCATTAGGTTCCCACAACTCGGGCCCGAGGATGTGCGGGATTATTACCTATCAAGTGAATTGTATACCAAGAGTTGAGCAAAAAGACCGGTTCCTTAACTCACCATGAGGGTTAAGGTGCGTGTGGGTAAAGCCGAGCAAACTCGCAGAGTCAAATAAATGGTATTCGAATACGCCGTGTCTCCTGTTATTGGAGCTGTGTCACTTGGTGATTCCAAAGAATGGGCTTAAGTAGTTTTGTACATGCTTTAACTTGATTAGTTGGTTAATGAACTCTTCATGAAAAACCCCGAGATCTTAAGAAGTAGTTTTGAGTCCATTTTATAAAATGGTTGCAAATAAAACTGCATCCACTCAAAGTTAATAAACCAAATATATTTCCCTCCTTTGATGTTCCGTGCATGTAGTAGGTTAGGATCCTTTGGGATTTCTTTGAGCCGGTTGTTTGGCTCACGGCTTGCTTAATCTATTCTTTAGAGGATCAAGACGAAGGTGGAAGTCTCCCCGTTGAGGAAGTCCCGGAGGATCTCTTCTTCGACGAGGATCCTTGGCTTTAGGTCTTGGCCGCGCTCAAGCGGATCTTGGAGCTTCTGTAATGTAATTATACTTTGGGCTTGCACGCCCCGCTGTCAAAAGCTGGATGTTATTCCATATGTGAAATATATGCTGGACTTTGGTTGTAAGCATGCAATGGTATACTCTTGCGCGACGTTCCATAACTGTTCATGCGTGAATAGTTACGGAATGCCGTGTCCGTACGCGCCCCTGGAAACCGGGGCGTTACAGCTGTGGACTCATGAACACTGTAAACCTATATCACATTATCACTGTGAGTCTGTGTATTATGTAGTATCGGTGGTATTGTTACATGTTAAAAACCCCAGCAACTTTAACACTACATACTAAAAATTCTTGAGTCTCAGCTGCAGTGAAGTATTGCTTACTGAATCAATTATTCACTAATAAACTAATGATGATAACTTGTGGACTGCTGAAGTTTCCTGCTAATTGTGAACTATTATGTAAACTATCTCATGCTTTTTCTGCATTCAAGTGACAAAAACCATTGAACGTGGATGTCCTTTGTATGCTATATGATATGTGTGTGAAATCCTGCATTTAGAATCTGTAACATGTAAGTTTTGGTTGTGTCCTCATTTATCCTTCTCCATTCTTGGCCTCTTGCATTTTTCATAAACACTGGATGTGCTTTTGGCTAATTCTCTTCTTATTTTCGGTTTGTGCAGAGCAGCTTAACTAGCCGATATGGTCATCCCTCCACCAGCCAGGGCACCTGCGATCACCAAGTTCCTGAAGCCCTACGTTCTGAAGATGCATTTCACAAACAGCTACGTGAGCGCTCAGGTCATCCACACCCCATCGGCGACGGTCGCATGCTCAGCAAGCTCGCAGGAGAAGCTCCTCAGGCCAAGCATGGAGTCGACGCGGGACATCGCAGCCGCGGCAAAGATCGGGAAGCTTCTTGGCGAGCGTCTGCTGTTCAGGGGCATCCCTGCAGTGTCCATCTCCATGTCAAGAGATCAAACGTACCATGGCAAGGTCAAGGCCGTCATAGATTCTCTTAGAGCTGCCGGTGTGAAGTTGCTGTGATGGAAGCTGATCATTACCAGCTTTTTCCTACCAGCCGTGTTTCTTCATGTGACATTTAGCTTGGATGATTGTAACTTTTTTTAAGAGCGTGCCACATACACTGCTTGTAAAAGTTTTGATCAATGGAAAATCGACGTGATTCATTTCTGATCAGATCGTGCAATACCATTTTTGTTGAAAGAGTTGGTTATGTTGTTATTGTTGTTGTGCTGAGATGTTCTCTCGGCACGGTTCTCATGTTGTTGTTGTTGTCAGAGAGAGGATAAGAATGTGCAGTTATTTTAGTGGTGTAAGGATGTATATTTTCCTTGTTTACTGCACGTAGTCAGTTATGATAAACTTGATCCCCGGTCGGACGGTTTAACACATGTATATGATAGTAGACATCTTCGACCATAGGTGGTCGATGCTTAGGACTTGATCCTCGGTCTGAAGGTTTGACCCACATATATATGATAGTAGACATCGTCGACCGATGGTGGTCGATGCTTAGGACGGTCTAAGCATATTATCTCCGACCAAGCCTGGTCTAAACGATGAAGACAACAAGGAATTAGAGTCAGAGCTAGAAATATATCAAAAAGATTTATTTTTAGCTTATTTATATTGAAATTATAATTTTAATTATTGTTTTTATTTTGCAGATGGTTGCAAGTTGAAAGTACAAGAGTTGTTTTTGTTGGTCTTAGTGCAAGATATTGTTTAGATTGTTGTATTTGAGAGGGCTTTTTGGGAATTTCCCAATTGATAAGAGTGGAAGGGAGCCCTAAAAGGTGGGGCCCACCTGTCGGTCTCACGGGAAAGAGATAAGGGGGAGGAGATTCTGTCTCCTCCCCGATCCGGTTGGCGGCGGCTTTGGTGGCTCTCTCCCGTGCGGCGGTTTTGCTCTTCCTCGCCCAGATTCGAGATTCTCGGCGGCGCAAGGGGAGATGGCGAGTGGAGGGTCGTTGGCGAGGCGAGGCGGCCGGGTTCCTGAGCCGGCCGCCACGCCACCCCGCGGCCGACCTCGTCTTCTCTTCAAAAGGGGAGGTAGTGCCCGACGGTAGGAGAAGCCCCTGAACTGGTTCTTGCCCTCTTGAGTCTTCTTCCTCCTCTTTGATTTCTGGTGGAGCTGAGGGTATTGGCTTCGGCCATTTTCCTTGTTTACTGCACGTAGTCAGTTATGATAAACTTGATCCCCGGTCGGACGGTTTAACACATGTATATGATAGTAGACATCTTCGACCATAGGTGGTCGATGCCTAGGACTTGATCCTCGGTCTGAAGGTTTGACCCACGTATATGATAGTAGACATCGTCGACCGATGGTGGTCGATGCTTAGGACGGTCTAAGCATATTATCTCCGACCAAGCCTTTGTCTAAACGATGAAGACAACAAGGAATTAGAGTCAGAGCTAGAAATATGTCAAAAAGATTTATTTTTAGCTTATTTATATTGAAATTATAATTTTAATTATTGTTTTTATTTTGCAGATGGTTGCAAGTTGAAAGTACAAGAGTTGTTTTTGTTGGTCTTAGTGCAAGATATTGTTTAGATGATAGATTGTTTGGATGCATCAATGCAAGTTAAAGTTAATGGTTGTTTAGTTCTTTTGTCAAAAAATTCCTAAACTTATTTGGTTGTTGTTTTATTAAAGACAATATAATTATGTGTCATATCTTATTTGCATATGTTTGGATGACTTGGTTCTACCTAGAATCTTAGTGATAAGCTTTTTATGATATTATTAGTGAGTGCAGGCTATTCAAACAACCATATGAATAATTTTTTTAGGTTTCCATCACTCAGTTTAGTAAAGATCACTCAAGCTATTCAAGTAAAGTTTCCATCCACCGTACATTCTTATATTTGGCTACATTATACATATATGAAGGTGTCATCAGAAGTTATATTATATAAATACGTAAGATAAATTATTCATTTATTGCTATAAATATTTAATATGTAGTTACATGTTAGAATCAGCTATTTATCAATTTAAAATGTTAAAACAATTCGGTGACATGTTTTAAATTTCAGAGGTCATGAATAATTATTGAAATCTGATCCAATCTAATTTTGAGTATAATCCGATCCGAATTTGTATCTGGCATTTGTCATATCCGTATTTGTATATGATGTTTGTCTATTCGTATTTAAATCTAAGAAAAAATAAATACTGATATGGTTTAACCTGTTAAGAGTATATGTGTCTTTTCCTATATATCTAGGGTTTAAGTCCTTATAGTCCTTTACTATTCATATGCCCCATGGCTATTGGAGAATACAATAAGTTTCATTCATATCAACATGGTATTAGAGCCTAGATTTTGAACCAAGCCTCCGCTCCGGTCGCCGCCAGTCACCGCTGCCGCCACCACCCCTAGGAGGAGTGTGCTCCACTCCCAGGGGCGGTCACCTCTTCCGATCGCTGCTCGACTCCATTGCGCGCCGCCATTGCTTGCTTGCGCGGGGCTGCACCTCCTGGCCGTCTGCGCTCGCACATCTACGTAGGGATGCCACATTGCCAACTCGCACTTGCATTGGCGCCCCGCGTTTTGTGCCACGCCTGCCTCCGGCCTCCTCGCGTGAATCCGGTGCCAGGGCGCAGCTAGTGCAATTTAGTGCTAACACAAGCTAGCTTGCAACTCAGCTTGGGTTTAAAGGCCAGAGAAGGCGATGGCAGCAGTGTCTTGGCCACGACGAGGATGGCGCATGGATGGACGTTGGTAGCAGCGATGGCATCTGAGTGCGTAGTGCATCCCTCTGGTACAAGCGTACTTGCTGGCGAGGCGAGTTAAGGTGTAAGCGCTCGTCGAGCAGGTAACGACCGAGGTGGTAGCAAGGAGTTGGCGGCGTGTGGCCGGAAGGCGGTGTGACAGCCATTTAAGGCTTGGTCAGTGAGGTAGCAGAGCTCTGTGCCAGGGTTGATGGCCAGGGCATCGATTAGCTAGCACCACGTGCTGGCAGCGGCGGCGAACATCGTGTGACTGAGTGGCAACGGGGCATTGGGGAGAAGGCGGCTTGCCAAAAGGTGCCAAAGCAAGGAGAAAGTTGAAAAACCGGAAGAGGAAAGCGGAAAGCCAAATAAAGCTTCCCAATTCGGTAAAAACTTAAATTCAAACGAAATTCAAAAGTAATTCGAAAATTTGAAGTTTTGGGGCATTTCAGACTCGATCCAAGCCGCTCGCTGGTTTCCCTCGCTAGTTCCACTCCTTCTACAGGGATCCAAAACTGCGTGCTTCTTGCAGCGGAAGAAGATGGGCAGAGACAGCGAGGCTCCGTCGCCGGTCATCCTCCACGCCCCCAACCCGCAACCTCGCCTCGCCTCGCCTCACCTCACATCCCGATCCTCCTCCCCCCCACACTTCTCGAAAAACAATATCTTCCCACTCCCCCACACCGGCAACACCTACGTTCCCACCTCCACCTCCTCCGCATCGCACGGCATCCGCCCGTGCCGCACCGATGGCCGCCTCCTCGCTCCTCGAATCCTCACGCTTCCTCTCGCTGCCCCTCCCGCTCCCGCTTCTGCCCCGCCGCGGCCTCCTCCTCCTCAAGCCCCGGCCCCTCCCCGCCCGCGCCGCGCCCCTCCGCGCCCACGGCGACGGTCCCACTCCCGCCTCTATCGCGCCGCAGCCCCCCGCGCCGAGTCAGCCCAGAGGCGCGCTCCTCGACGCCCTCAAGAAGTCCCTCCTCGACTCGCTCGCGGCGCTCAATAAGCCCGCTCTGGCGCTCCTCCTCGCCGGTGCGCTGCTCGCCGCCGCCGGGCCCCACTCCGCCGCGCTGGCCGCCTCCGGCGGCCGCGTCGGCGGGTCCGCCTTCTCCTCGCGGTCGTCTCCGCCATCCTACGGGTACACCGCGCCGGCGCCGAGGGGCGGGTACTCGGCCGCACCGTTCTACTCGCCCTCGCCGTTCGTGTCCGTCGGCCCGGCCTTCGGCATCGGGTTCGGGGGGTCCGGGTTCCTCATGGTCCTGATGGGGCTGGCGGCGTTCCTTTACCTCGGTGGGTTCCTCTCCGACTCGTCCGGGGGCGGCAGCGTGCTCACCGAGACGCAGAAGACCACCGTCCTCAAGCTGCAGGTTCTTGCCTTTTCCTCTGTTCATTTCTCTGGTTTCTGGGCGGATTTGTTCGCGGAGCAATTTACATTAGCATGGATCAATTGGCGCAATCACTTCATATTTTAGCGGAAAAATATGCAAATGGTTTGCTGATAGATTGGCGATTATTAATGAAACCCTCTTCTTGAGTTAATGTCATTGTAATCGAGCGTTTCATATTGTAGCAGAAAAATATGCAAATGAATTGTTGATAGGTTGGCAATTATTAATGCAACCCACTTCTTGAGTCAATGTCATTGTAATCGAGAAAAATAAAAAATTGCAGCATATCCATTTTAATGGCCGTCTCTATAGTGCATTCTGTGGTCCTGATGTGTATCGGCAGCTTTACTGCAAGATAATTGAGGATGTAATTATGGAAATAAGACTATGTCAAATTATCTAGATCATATATAACATAATTTGTTTAGCTCAACATAGTTTGTTAACTTTTAGAGATACAGAAATTGCTTGGAAAAGGATAGGGCCCTTAGACCACACACATTGCTCCCAAACATATATACACTACATTAGGATTAGTTGGTGATGATACACATATTGTCATAGCATGGAGGGTTTTATTGGAAAGAGCTATGAAAAAGGATATCGTTAGCAGTGTTTGGTTTGATTTGTTGCCCACTTGTCATTGATGGTATATTTATATACCCAAGATTAACTAATTAGTATTGCTTTTCAAATAATGAGACATATTGTTGCACAATGTACTTAGATAGTTAGATGTACAACAATTGCCAAAATCTGATCTGCTTGCTTCCTTAATTTGTTTATTAGTAGTCATGCCAACGTTAATCATAACATACATAGATGTACAACAATTGCACAAATATTTCTTCCACATAGAATACTCAATCATTTTATGTTTGGAACAGAGGAATCCACTTAATTTTCTAATCTATAAGTCGACATATGTTCCTAGGTTGGCTTGCTGGGCATGGCCCGATCATTTCAGAAGGAGCTTGATCAAATAGCTGAGAAAGCAGATACATCTACCCCAGCTGGGTTGAGCTATGTGCTAACAGGTAAAACTAAATCATATATTCTGCTTCATTATTTATTTCATAGTTATTGGGATGTATGGCAACGCCATATTTGTTCTGTGTCTTTTGGTTTTTTATTATTGGCATTTGAAGTCAATATAGTGCTTTATTTTATGTGCTTTGCCACTGTGGTGGCCTTCTGTTCCAAGATAGCCTGTCTCCTTTATTCTGGTTTGAGTAGCTGACAATTGGGGTTTGTTCCCCTTTGGTTGTTGGGAGGGATCATTCTCACACTATGATGGCACACATCTGTCATGGAATCTGGGGGTGGTTTTGGCCTCCAGTTTGTAAGAAATACTGCTTTATTTTACAAGTTTACTTTATTGGCGATGACACATGTCTCCTGATATAAAATCAACATAGTGATGATATTGTCAAGTATGTTCTGTAAGCTGCATTACATTATGCATTGCAATTCCTTTTTGAAAGAAGTTATAAAGATTAGTTCTTTCATTAAGATTTTTTACCATTTTGCTATTGCCTTGAAATCATTCCAACTATTTGGTTCCTGATCAGGGAAAACTATTTTATTTTACAATTTATTTCAGAGGGTAGCAAAAGAGGCGAAACGGCTGAAATTTCTGTATTTCGGTGAAAATTTTGGTCAAATGGTTTGAATCATATTTGAATTTTATACCTTAAAAGTAGGATAAAAGGAAGTAAAATGAACACTTAACACAACCTGCGCTCTGGTCTGGTTGTATGGCGCTATCCCCATGAGGGAGGGATCGTGTGTTCGATTCCTGGCTGTCCCTTGTTTGTTTTTCATTTGTGAGCTTGCGTTGGACCCACATGTTAGAGTGGGACACTGTAAAATCCCGAAAAAATGGTGGCGGGAGGTGGGATTCGATCCCTGGATGGGAGGGTAGGCGTGGATAGACTTAGCCATTGGGCTAGAAGGACTGCTGTGCTCAATGGGGGATTTAAAGATCTTTTAACCCTTCATAATTCAAACTAAAGCAAAATTTTTTTGACCGAACTGATATTTTTTCGTTGGGTAGTGAAAGGAACGAAATTTCTGAAATTTCGGCGAGATTTCTCAAAAATTGTGAACCCTGTTCCTGATATGCTCTTCTCCAGAGACAACATTGGCATTACTTCGGCATCCGGACTGCTGTATCTCAGCTTACTCATCAGTAAGCACACTTTGCCCTTTAATTTATATATGTCAGTTTATGCAGCAGATTGCAGTTTATCTCTTGCTTGCTTCCAAATGTATGATTACTGAAGTAATGTACTGCTATCTATCCTCCAATAGAATGTTATGCAGCTTTACTGTTCCTTCCAGAAAAGGAAAAACAAAGCATTACTATATATTTTCATACTTACTCCATTTTTTAGGTCATAAGTGTTAAGGATAGAATAGGAGATAGATTAGATCTGTTATTTGTTTCCTAATATGACTTGTATTCCTTCTGTACATCTCCCTTGTATCTCTATATATATTGCCTTTTGGGCCTTATGAATACATGCACAATATTCATAACATGGTATCAGAGCCTAGGTTAGGGTTAGGGCTCTGACCTAATTTTCTTCCGCTGCCTCTGTTGCCGCCGCCGCCTGGTCTGTGCCACGCGGGTTGGTCATCGCCGTCCCAAGCCGCCGCCGCTCGGGCCCCTCCTCTCGAGCCACCGCCGCCTGGACCGCTCGCCGTCCCAAGCCGCCGCCGCCGCCCTCCGCTCGAGCCGCGCGGATCATTCTTCTGCGCCGAGCCGCCGCCATTGCTCGCTCTGCCGGTGGCCGAGCCGCCGCCGCCTCGCGCGCTCGCTGGCCGCCGCCGCGCGCCGTTGCCGCGCTCGCCGCCGCGTCGCCGCCGCCGCCGTTGTCCGCTCCGCCGCATCGCCGTCGCGATCGCGCCGCTCTTCCGGTCGCCGCCATGCCTCCTCCTCCGCCTCCGGCCGCGCCGTCTCTCCGCCGCCGCCTGCCGCCGTCGCCTCTCTCGTGCGTCGCCGTCGGCCGCAGCTCCATCTCGGGCTCTGACTCTGGCGGCTAAAATACGCCGTATATAGTCTTTGTAAAAAAAGCAAAAAAGGCAAAAAAAGAGCAAAAAACGTTGTTCTATCATGCGCGCCGCCCAATACGCCGCTGTTAGACTTCGTTGCCTTGGTCGCCGCGCCGTCGTCGCCGCCACCTACCAATGGCTTCCGTTTCTCCGCCGCGATCCCATTCTGGAACAAAGCTCCATGGAACGAACTACGTGTTATGGTCTTCCTCATGGAGATCACGCTTGATGGTCTCGCCTTTGGGGACATGTTACCGGTGCTCGTCCTTCTCCGCCACCGCCGGTTCGACCTCCTCCTAGGCGGCAGATTGCACCTCCCGGAGCGGATGAGGTCGCTAAGAAGGCGAGGTCGATCTTCTTCGCCGACGCTGTTGATGAGGCTTTTCAGTATGCCATTGATGCTTTCGAGCGCTGGTGTGCTGATGAGGCCCGTGTTCGTGCCATCCTGGTGGTCAGTGTTGACGACTCCATTCAACCAGATATTGTTGGTCTGCGGTCTACTCGACAGATCTGGGAGTGTAGGATCGTTGATAGCAATCAGAGAGGGGGTGAATGATTGCAGCGCACAGCGGAAATCTTTTTTTTTATTTTCTACCTTTTAATATGCAAAAACCAGAAATAACAGAAAATAAAAGAAAATTATTTTTTCCGATTTTATCTGCAAAGCAATTCTTGTAGCATCTTGTAGCGCGACATCGTAGCAAACTCATCGTAACGGCACTCAGTAGCAAAAAAATCTTATAGCAAAGAACTAGATAACGAGATCGGATCGATCACCAATGTGCTCGTTTTTCTCAATTTTCTAATCAATTTTTAATTAAAAATAATTCATGTATGCAAGCAACAAAAATACATAGACATAGATCAATGCATCGAGAATTTATAGGAATCAAAAAACCAAGAAAAAGAATAATAGATGCAAAATAAAAAACTCACAAACTTTATTAAAAAACGCCGACACTATTCATCAATCATCCATCTGCGTATTCATGTCCAGCGCCAAATCTCTTTTCACGTGCAAGCGTCGTTTCTTTTCCGATCGCTTCGTGCCTCACGCGCCGTCCAAAACGCCTTCTTCTTTTTCTCGTCTCCCACGGCTCCTCGGTACCTCTCTTGCCATGCCGCCGCATGCATATATATACACACACAGCCTAACTCCAACTAGGCCTTAAAATCCTAATCCAACTCCGACTAGGTCTTAGAATCCTAATCCAACTTCAACTAGGACTTATAATCCTAATCCAACTTCAACTAGGACTTAGAATCCTAATCCAACTCCAACTAGGACTTAGTATCCTAATCCAACTCCAACTAGGACTTAGAATCCTAATCCAACTCCAACTAGACTTTTGGCCCACTAATTTTCAAGGGACCCGAAACCCTTCTTAACACGGGTTTTCACATTCACGACTTTTCTAACGCGTCATGTGTCGAAGCCTCCAGGACCGCACCTCCCGTAGCTTCTTCACGTATCATCCACCTTTGATCTCCATGCGCCTCAAGCATGAGCCCGATCATCTCGTGACCTCCTTGACCGTCTGAACCTCAGATCTCCCCATCCTAGTTCCGGTCCACCTCGTCACCGACCATGATCGCCTCCATGCTCAACCTGCACATGCAAAGACCAAAGAACATTCTTCCGGCACAAGTTCGTCTCAACTTGGCCAACATCAGTCCGCACATACGCAACACAACTCGCATAACACCGCTAAACAAAATCACCAATTATTCATCATAACAAATTAACCATTGTCAATTATTCATCACCAAAATATCCTAAACCTAGCCACATGGTCTAACAGGGAGTACTTACGTGAGCGATATCAGCAGAGCAGTGATGCTCAGTTCTTTTCGCTTCAGCGTGAGTTGGAGACGCTTCGCCAGGGAGATTCTTCCGTCGACGACTTCTTCCGAGCTCTGGCTAGTCTCTGGCGCCAGATAGATGAGCTGGCTTCTCCACTGTGCCAGGAGTGCCACAAAGTTCAGAAGGCGGATCATGATCGTCTTCGTCTTTATGATTTCGTCTGCCGTCTTCGCCCAGAGTTTGAGCCTGTCAGAGCTCAGCTGCTGAGCCGCTCGCCACGACCGACTGTCACCGAGGCTCTTTCGACACTTCGGGCTGAGGAGCTTCGTCTCGGGCTAGCAAAGACAAATCGTCCGATCGTGCTTGTTGCTCCTTCTTCGACTACATCGACGGTTCCTGCTACGACTACGGTTCCTTCCCAGGTGCCTGTTGCCGCTCCTGCCTTTGCACCAACTGGAGTTCAATGCAACTACTGCAAGAACTTCGGGCATGACTACCAGCGTTGTGCGGTGCGAAAAAAGCGGAATAAGGCGCATGGGGATGGACGATCAAGAGGCGAGGAGGCCCTTCCTTCACGGGAGGGCAGACCTCACTCATCGGGATCTCGGCGAGGTGACTGTTGGCGGCTTTGCGGGCTCTTCTTGGCAGCTCTCTCACAGCTCAGCGGGTTCTGCTAGTCTAGCTCAGATGTCTCCCCCAGGTACCTCTTGGGTTCTAGATTCTGGTGCCTCTTTCCATATGACACCAGATTCCACATCTCTCACTTCAGTAGGACCTCCTGTCCTCCCTATCTCTGTCCAGACTGCTGATGGTACTTCCTTGTCTGTTAGTTGTCAGGGCACTCTTTTGTCCACTGATTTTTCTGTTCCAGCTGTTTCTCATGTTCCCCGACTAACCATGCAGCTTCTTTCAGTGGGACAACTCACTGACCTTGGTTGTAGGGTTGGTTTTGACTCACACCTGTTTTGTTCAGGATCGACAGACAGGGACGATACTTGGGACTGGTCGGCGCCGTAGGGATCGTCAGGGTCTCTACATTCTCGACCGTCTTCATCTTCTGTCCGCTTCAGCTGCTTCTACCACGTCTCCTGCCACGTTTACCTCCACTGCCACTGCTGCCACCACCTCTGGAGTTTTTGCGCAGTGGCATCACCGTTTAGGTCACCTGTGTGGGTCTCGTCTTTCGTCATTAGTTCGTCAGGGTGTCCTTGGACGTGTTACTGTTGACACGTCCATGTTTTGTCGAGGTTGTAAGTCGGGCAGCGGCTACAACTTCCTTATCATTTTAGTGAGTCATTGTCTTCTCGTCCTTTTATTTAGTTCATTCGGATGTATGGGACTGCGCATATTATCTCAAAAGGCGGGCATAAATTCTATGTTATTTTCATTGATGACTATTCCCGTTTTACTTGGCTTTTCCTATGTCTAATCGTGGTCGGTTTCTTGCGATCTATCGTAGCTTTGCCATGATGGTTCGTACTCGATTTGAGTCCTCTATTCGCACTTTTTCACGTGATTCTGTGGCGAGTATTGTTCTAGTGCGTTCGCACAATTTCTTTACGAGCGAGGCACTCTTTATCGATCTTCTTGTCCCGGTGCTCATGCTCGAATGGGGTTCTTTGAACGCAAGCATCGTCATCCGATTGAGACCGCCGCACCCTTCTTCCCGCTTCTCACGTTCCCCACGATTGGTCGAGGTCGCTTTTCTACGTTGCATATCTCATTAATATGCACCTTCCACCGCTCTTAAGGATGTCGGTCCTATAGAGCGTCTCTACTCTAGAGCCCCGAGATGATCACCTTCATGTTTTTGGTTGCACTGTTTTGTCTGCTGCCGCTTGTGAGCGCACTAAATTGACAATTGATCGGTCAGTGTGTGTTTCTTGGGTACGATTACGAGCATAAGGGTTATCGTTGCTATGATCCTTCTACTCGATGGATTAGGATCTCACGAGATGTTGTCTTTGCCGAATCTCGACCTTTCTTCTATCGATTCGGCCTCACACTGCTTCCACCATCGAGACGATCTCCGGTTGTCTCTCCCGACTCTCACCCATTTCCCTTTCCCGCCGCCGGTACCTTCACCTCTGTGTTGCCTCTGCAGCACCGCCTCCGCCCTATGGCACCACCGTCTCGTTTCTGCGGGTGCGCTACTCGACGTCCTCGTCCTTCACCGGATCCTCTCTGGTCTCTTGCCGACACCGACGTCGATTCATCCGATGATGCTCCTCGTTCGCCCTTCGTGGCCGGGCAACCATTCGGCCTCCGCTCGTCTTGGTTTTGCTTCGCCACTCATGCTCTCTCGTCATCGAGCCTAGTTCTTATCGTGAGGTCGCTTCTCATTCGAGTGGCGGCTCGCCATGGCGAAGGAGCTTGATGCGCTCGTCGTCGGAGACTTGGGAGATTGTCCCGACACCTGTGCACGCTCGTCCTATCACGTGCAAGTGGGTGTACAAGATTAAGACCAGGTCTGATGGTACCATTGAGCGCTACAAGGCTCGTCTTGTAGCTCGTGGTTTTCAGCAGGAGTATGGTCGAGATTATGATGAGACATTTGCTCCTATTGCTCATATGACCACTGTTCGCACTCTTGTTGCGGTTGCTTCTGTTCGCCGGTGGTCTATCTCTCAGCTGGATGTCAAGAATGTCTTTCGTTATGGCGTCTTGCGTGAGGAGGTTTACATGCACCACCACCGGGTATTCTGCTCCGGTGGTCATGTCCGTCGTCTTCGTCGTGCTCTTTATGGTCTCAAACAGCCCTCGTGCACGGTTTGCGCGCTTTACCTCGGTGATCACCGCCGCCGGTTTCACCGCCGGTGCCCATGATCTGCTCTATTTATCCATGTCTCACCTCGAGGTAGGACATCGCTTCTTCTATATGTGGATGATATGCTCACATCGGTGATGATCCCTCATTCCTTGCATATGTGAAGAAGCATCTCAGTGAGCAGTTTCTGATGACTGATCTTGGTTTGCTTACATACTTTCTTGGGATTGAGGTTTCTGTCACGCCTGAGGGTTACTACCTCTCCCAACAGAAGTATGTCCAGGATCTTGATCGGTCTAGTCTGACTGATACTCGCACTGTTGAGACTCCTATGGAGCTTTCTCTTCAGCTCCGTGCTACTGATGGTGATCCTCTTGAGGATCCTACTCGGTATCGCCATCTGGTTGGCAGTTTGGTATATCTTGTGAGCACTCGTCCTGATATTGCTCATGCTGTCCATATCTTGAGTTAGTTCATGGCTTGTCCTACTCATCTTCACTACAGTCATCTTCTTCGTGTTCTTCGCTACTTGCGTGGGACCATATCTCGTCGCTTGTTTTTCCCTAGCTCCACCTCACTCCGGCCAGCGTACTACGATGCGACACTGGCTAGTGATCTTTACGATCGTCGATCTCTTTACGCTTCTTGTGTTTTTCTTGGCTCCTCCCGATTGCACGGAAGACAAAGAAGCGACTGCGATTCCGTTCGAGTGCAGAGGTGAGTTGAGAGCTATGGCGGTTGTGACAGAGAGATTACTTGGTTGAGATGGTTACTTGCGGACTTTGGCGTACTGTGAGGGGACCTACTACTCTTATGACTGACAGTACAGGAGCTATCAGCATTGCTTGTGATCCAGTGAAGCATGAGCTCACCAAGCACATTGGTGTGGATGTTTCATACACTCGCTCCCAGTGCGGGAGGGTGTACTTGCTCTTGGTTTGTGTCCTCGAGTTACAGATTGCGACTTCTTCACGAAGCCACAGACTAGGGCACAACATTTGTATTTTCTCTCCAAACTCAGTGTGTGTGATCCACCATGAGTTTGAGGGGGGGTGTTAAGGATAGAATAGGAGATAGATTAGATCTGTTATTTGTTTCCTAATATGCCTTGTATTCCTTCTGTACATCTCCCTTGTATCTCTATATATATTGCCTTTTGGGCCTTATGAATACATGCACAATATTCATAACAATAAGCAATATAAACATCCCATAAATGAGCACTATATCATGCAAGAGTCTTCAATAGCAAGGTCTCATAGTCATAGATTTGGAATTTTGTAAGTTTCTTGTTTGGGCATTTTTTAAATCTATCTTTGTTGTTCTCAAGGTGAATGTGAAACGAAGCATAGATGATGGGGAGAAACATTTCAATCAACTATCAATTGAGGAACGAGGCAAGTTTGATGAAGAGACACTCGTGAATGTGAACAGCATCAAGAGGCATAAAGTAGGCAGCCAAAGATCAAGTGGTTTTAGCAATGAGTACATTGTGGTATGCTTTCTGAAAAAAAAACTTGATCAAATGGTAGCAGCCTTTTGATGTAATATCTGATATGCATGTGGTGACATTTGGCATCTTCATAATGTATAAAAGCTATTCTAGATATTTCTACCTAGTAAAATAAACATAATAGACTGCAGTGGAGGATACTCTCACCCCTGCTAGTGTTTATACATGGCTATGGACCTCAAATTATTACCAAGAATCAAGATCATATTTCCTTCAGTTTGTCAATAGTGTAGTGATTTATTGACTAGGTCGGATTAGTGGCATATACATTTCGATCTACTTCATAAACTTTGGTGATACCATGTAGGATGCCTCTCATCGTTTCATATTAAAAGAAATATTGCACTGTAAACTCCCGTTCAAGTCACATAGGGGCTACTTTCCATGCTATTCTGTTGTTGCTTGGGTTCTGATCTTTAGCATTTGTAGGTTTGAGTGAAAATGTTTCTGATTCTGTGTTGCTAGTTGTAATCATCATATGATATCTAAGCCTTTTTATTTCTTATTCATAGATAACCATATTGGTTGCTGCCGAGGGAGTACACAAGCTACCCGCTATAAATAGCAGCACTGACTTGAAGACAGCTCTACAGAAGCTTGCTGCCATACCATCAAGCAAAACACTGGTATTCCCTCTTGTTTCTTTTCTGTCTTTTTTTCCCCTTGAGAGTTTTCTGTCTTATTCTACTGTAAAGTTTGAAGTTCAATGCTAGTCTTAAGTCATGACTGGTCAGTTGCATTGGGGTAAAATAATGTAAGCCAGCAGCAACCTGGACACTCACTAAAATCAACAGTTTTTTAAAGTAGGACCGGTTCCAAAATTTCGTTCAACTTAGCCCATAAAGAGTTTTCTAGTCCATTAGTCTCGAAGAAGGCTGGCAGATGAGCGGATCTCAACTCAGCAAATGAAAATTGCAGCAAATCATTATCTTATTGTTGTGGACTTTTAATTAGCAACATCTTGTTAGATTATTTTTCAAAAGAATCAATGATGTTTGACATTTTCTTGGCCTTCTTTATAGGCAGTCGAGGTCCTATGGACTCCACAAAATGAGAACGACACATTGTCAGAGCAAGAACTCCTCGAAGATTACCCGCTTTTGAGGCCTCTATAAAGAACAAGTTGTAGATTCATTTTTGGCGGTTCAGCTTATTAACTATAGCTCAGATTTTTCGTTTGTAAAGATATAATTTGTAATTGACGTCACTCTTAGGAAGTATCATAAAAGTTTGCCTACATGCAACTAAGCTGCGTTGCAGAATCTGTAGTACAATTGCATGGTAGTCTTGTTCAGTGTTTCTGACTCAGCTCAAGTTTGTAACTAGATTGTTCTGAAGAACATTTTTCTCCACGTTTGTGCGTATACTCGTATACCCATTCTGTTCCATGCATTTTAAGACTATGGTTCATGGTACAAAACAAAGATCAGGAAAAGAAGATATGACCCAAAAAAAAACTTGCAGGTAAAATACATGGACTACAGTTCCATGATTACAATAGAATGCCGCGTGAGCATTGCGAAGCACCACACTTTTGTCCTCTGAAACTACATCTAGAATATATACAGAACTCTCCTTATGAAACTCATACCGTTGTTAATCTAACCCGTCAAGGACCGACACCTGATTTCAACGAGTCTGAGCAGCAATTTGGCAGCACATGTTCTTAAACAAATCCTTGACAGCTCCTGTATGAATTGAGATGAAAGCATCGTTTCCTGATATAGGAACCGGCAGCTCACCAACATAGCCAAGTCATCCGCCTTCCATCACAAAAACGCTCCTATAAAAGCCACACGATCAAAATGCGAAAAGAACACAAAGCCACAGACTTTGCAGGAAGTCTCGCGTTACAACAGTAGCAAATCCAAGAAAGAAATGGCTGGAAGAGCAATAACAGCGCCCATGGCCTTGTGCCTGCTCGCCGCGGCGGCGTCCGCGCAGTCCAGCAGCAGCGAGTGCACGTCGGCGCTGGTGAGCCTGCCCCCGTGCCTGGACTACATCAGTGGCAACGAGACGACGGCGCCCAGCTCGTGCTGCTCGCAGCTCGAGACCGTGGTGCGGTCGGAGACGCAGTGCCTCTGCGCCGCGCTCGGCGGCGGGTCGTCATCCCTTGGCGGCGTCAGCATCAACAGGACGCGCGCGCTCGGCCTCGCCGGCGCGTGCAAGGTCCGGACCCCGCCCGTCAGCGAGTGCAACTGTGAGTGCTCGACGCTGACAAAATTTCAAGCACATCACCGTACATGCGAATGCGATCGTAATGGTAATGGTCGTGTGTGGGTTGGATGCAGGAACGAGCGGTGGATCGAAGGCAACGCCGACGACGCCTTACCTGGCGTCCGCCGGCCCGTCGCTCCGCGGGCCGGTGGGTTTGGTGGTCGGGCTTGCGGTGGTCGCGGTTTACACGGTATCGGCTGTGTAAGCGACGTGAATCAGAATTGAGTCGTGCTCAAGGTTGCAGGATCGTAATACCAGAGATAATCATTTTTCGTCTAATAAGATCGGATCGTAGAATCACAATTCTATCAAATTTTTAAAAACGTGTATATTTTATATAAAAATTAAATTATATTTCTAAATAAATAAGTCTATAATAGATTTTTTTGAATTTAATTTTATAATTTAATTACACTTATTCATATTATATTGAATTAAAGTTGATTTTTAAAACTTATTTAATTATTTTTAATAAACTAATAATCTAGAAATGCAATATGTCAGAACAACATATAAACAACAAATCAAATCAAATTAAACTAGTGCAATTTAAACTAATAATATGTAATATTAAATTTCATATGTTAATATATTTTGTTAGGATCATGATGCTATTGAGATCCTACTATAATCATAACGATTCTACAAATAAAATTATAACCCCACTACGACACTATCTTATTTCGATTCATATCATCTATGTCCGATACGACCATACTGAACCGTTGTGCTGTGCACAAAGTGCCCTATTAGTTCAGCATGCGCGAGGATTGAGCGCTGTGCCTCAATGGCTACTCCCATTTTTATTGTACGATCCATTGTTTCCGACAGTCGCAACAAAGATGCCAGCATCTCATGGTGTTCACCTGTCGTGCCTCTGATACTAATCATATTATCCTACGTTCAGGTACCTACATTGCTCGGCCGATGAGCTTTACACATCACAAATCAGCCGTGCAGCATGTAACCCAGAATGCTCAACATCATCAAGAACAGCATATAGCTTTGTGAAGAATAAATCCGTTCCAACTACGACGATTGCAATACTTTGAAAGAACAAATAAACAAGCAGCAACAATCCATTCCCGCAAGACGTCAGCATTACTAAGTCCGAAACACCCGGCTGCAACAGCCACAGCAAAAGAAAATGTCAACCGTAGGCTGTATGTACAGACCAAGTGAACACAGCACTCTCGAGCAAGAACAGTACAAAGAAACACATAGATACCCATGAAAGGGGCATAAACAGACTAGTATACGTCTGGGCTAAATTTGCAAAACAGTTCTCAGATCCAAATATCTTGTGTTTACATAGTAGCATTACTCAGAAACAATTAGCAAGAAGGGTCAACCTCCAGCCAGATGTCCACCCACAGGGCCAAATACCTCAGGCAGTTGTCGTAGTTGCAGCTTCAGATGGGTTGTCGCCGATGCTTTCACCCCTCACATACTCCCTAGCCCCATCCTTGTCAACAATCTTGATCACGAAGTTCGGAGGAGCAACGACCAGTCGGAGCCTAATTTCTTTGATGCATTTGTCAACAAGATCTACGGCCTCCTCAACGGTCATGTCGGGATGATACAACTTGTCCATCAGCGACAAGCAGAAATATGACCCGTACCCGAATGCTCCTTTATCGATCTTGTGGAGGGTTGCGATGTAATCTATGTAGTACATGGATGCACCAGCATCCTTATCGTAGCCAGCCAGTATTATGTTCACGAAGTATGGATTCTGCAAATACAGAACATGAAACATAGTGCCAGGGAACAAAAACATATAGGAAAACGATGCATATAAGTGAATAGACAAAACTAAACTTAGCAGACAAAAGAAGAAACACATGTTATCAATACTAGGGCTACTATCGTATCAACAGCTAAAATTTTGAAGTTACAGAAGGTTATTATGTAGGTAGTACATCTCATGTCTGCAGTGAAAACTTCTAATATGTACTAAAAGTCCCAGTAAAACAGAAAATGAGAGCAACAGTAAAAACAGAAAATTAGAGCAACTTTGACACACATTAATGTCAATTATAGCCAAGGTCTCTTAAAGTGTCTAGCAAAACTTAAAACTAGAAGCCAAATAACAAAACAAGGTGACGGTCAGAGCCCAGAACTTCCTGTACAGGTAATATGGCAGTTTGAGAACTATGCAATATCTCTACACAGGTGTTACCACGCAGAGTTCACATGAGCAATTATCACCAATGGAATCAATAAATTTTGTAAATGAATTAATATATTGAGGGAAAATATAAAAACTATATTATTTCAGATCCCTCACAAACCATCTTAAATTTCATCAGGATATATCACAAAACATATTTAGATATATCACAAAAATATTTAATTAATCTAAATATGCAGTGAAACATAATTGATCTGAATAAGAACCTGTTAACACAAATTAAACATGTACCATCTCAATCTTCCAAATGAATTTTATATGAATCTTCCTGTACATTATGAAAAATGGTCAACAGGAAATGCACAAACAACTCAGAAGGTGCACGAGAAACAATCCCTCCAATTGCAATAGTGATGGCGGTATCATACTACTACCTCAATTCTTTTTAACTTGTCATTTTGGACATCGACACGGTCTCCAAAACACACGTCTGACCATTACTTTTTTAATTTTATGTTGGTAAAAACAATTAATAGATAATGATATGAGAGTATTTTTATAACAAATCTAATAATATCATTTCCACATGACAAATCCAAGTACTTTTATGCATATTAGAGGTCAAAGTTTGAAAACGTTGACTGCACGCATTCTAAAATGACATCTAAAAAGAACGGAGGGAGTACTATGCTAGGCGTTTCCTAGGTGTACCATAGAACAGTTCTTAAATATTGTCGTGTAAATGTGCTCTATGCACCTTATGCTGGAAACATGGAAACATGCAATTACATTGTTGGGGAGAAATATCCATCCCAAACAGCTAAAGCACATCTGCAGAATTGAGACATTGCTTGACCTTAGCTTAAACAACCAATACATAAACAACAGACAATATTCATCTGCAAACTGTGTAACTGTGCATAAGGAAAACATACACGCCTCTACATTCGTAAACTACATGCCCCCTGTTTGAGTCGGCCAAAATTCCCCAGTAACACCACCGATAGCACTGGATTTGTGAATTCAGGGCCGGAGCACTCCAAATTAAGGCACGCCCGCACCAACCCAAACACACCGACATGAACAGCACGCAGTAATCTAGTAGTAACATCAGCCCAATCCAGGGGCGGAGAGAAGGGGGGGCGGGCAGGGGCCTGACCCCCATGGTTAACCAGATGTATTAATATGATCCCTTAATCACCTTAAATCACAGTCAATTAGTTAATTAGGACCCTGCCAAAAGATGACTTTGACATTTCAAAGATAAGTACTCTGGTGGAAAAGTACTATCCCGCTGATTTTTCAAGTCAAGATCAAGCTCAATTGGAGTGTCAACTACCACATTTTCAACTTGATGTATGCAACCATCCAGAGCTAAGTACATTGCCATCACTTGCTGATCTAACAAAGGGACTAGTGAGATTAGGTAAAAATTCTATTTATCCAATGGTCGATAGATTGCTAAGATTAGTCATAACTCTTCCAGTATCAACAGCGACCACTGAGAGAGTCTTTTTAGCCGTGAAACTTGCCAAGACACGTACTAGGACTAAAATGGGAGATGGCTTTTTGCGAAGCTACATGATAGGTTATATTGAAAAGGAATTGGCAGCCAAGATTAGTTCCAATGATATTATCAAATCTTATGATCTAGTTGGTAATCGTCGTGCTAAATTCAAGTTAGTGGAGATGTAACAAATTCAAGTTTGTGGAGATGTAATGAAAGTACATTTCTTTTGTGTTACTAGACGTATGCTATATTATTTTGCCATATGTGTTATGATTGAATTTATATGACAATATATATGTGTATGTTTAATTATATATGTGTATGTTTAATTTTGCCGACACACGGCGCCCAGGGCCCATGACGCCGGTGCCTTGGCGGGTCGGCCCCCTTGTCTGGATCCTGGCTCCGCCCCTGGCCCAATCGAACCCTAAAACACCCAAATCGGCGCAACAACGGACCAAACCAACCTAATCCATCCCTGCCACGCTCAGGTGCAACCGACACCGGAACGCTGAAAAGACGAGAGTGAAGCCAGATCGGTACCTTCCGCAGAGCAGTGGCGAGCTCGCCGCGGGTGAAGTTGGCGGTAGCGGCGGTGGTGAGCGGGATGTTGTTGCGGAACTGGTACAGGTGGAGGTTCTTCTGGATGAACTCGGTGAACTGCACCCTGCGCCAAACAAAACCACACCACCAAAAGAGACCCCCCAAAACCAAGTCAGATCGGGTCAGATCGCGAGCCCCAAACCCTAAAAAGGCGAGCTTGGAATCCACGAACGGATTGGAGATTCAGAGAGTGGCGCTATTACCGGTCGCCTGGCTCTCCTGATGCGCCCATGAGCTTGTGCGAATCCAAGAGCATCACCTTGTCCTCGTCGGTCTTGTGGACGAGGATGCTCTGGACCGCGGACGTGTCCGCCGCCACCACCGCGAAGTCGCGGCCAACCACGCCCAGGACACACTCCATCGCCTCCGCCTCCTCCGGTGGCCCGTCTGGGGTTAGGGGAGAAACAGAGTCTCGCCTGGCCTGGGCTTTCGTCTCGAGGTCGGGAGATTTGACAAGACACGAGCGAGGAGAGGTATACAGTACTTGGGAGAAGGGAGGACGAGAGAACCGAGAGAGAGAGAGAGAGAGAGAGAGAGAGAGGAGAAGGGGTTTGGGCCTTCGTGGGCTGGGCGTTGCGTTATCAGGCCTGTGGCTCGTGCTCCTCTGCGTGCGATTTTTTTGTTTTCGTTCTGCAACGGCAACGCAATGGTTACTAACTTGCTGTGAGCGATCCCCTCCAAAGAATTTCTCGTGGTACACACGGGTGATGGATATAAACATAGGTCTATAAACATTTCTACAGCTTACAATCACCTAATCTGCCATCCCTTAGTTAGTGTACTTCGAGGGTCTAGACATAGTCCAACATGCAGTGGAAGGTTAACTGCTTGCTATCAAAATTATCTTGGGATGTATGGTGCTCTGTATTTACTCCTCAATCACAAGATTGTCAAGAAGAGGACGCTCCAGATGCGCGTTCCCACCGAGCATTTTGCCATTCAGCTGACCTCTGCAGACAAAATAGTTCCCAGTCAATCCAAAATGCCACCAAGAAATTCTGGATCTTGCTTTAAACATGGATACATTCGATCCTATAGTGCTGTTTTTGTGAGCACCAAAGAATCCACTGCTGCACAAAATGTCATTGGAATATTTAAGTGATTTACTGAGTCCAGCTAGTGAAACAAATAATCTAGCCTACCCACTTCACTTGAGCATGCCAAGCACATCTCATAAAAAATCTATGAAAATGTCCTCGAACTCTATGAAAATGGATTTTACTGTTCCCGATGCAATGTTCAAAGCGTCCCAAAGTTCAATGCCGAAGTGCCAATAGGAGCCAAGTAATTAAAACATCGAATTTTAAGCAAATGCAATTAGACTATCACTTATTCATGGTGGAAATGGAAGAGCTTTGTTAGATGTAGTCATGTAGATAGTAATTGGGTGCAGCAGCATCAAGACCTTACACTAGTCGACTGGAGCTCCGTTGTCCCATTATTGCCATTCTCCTACAATCAAGACAGTAACACTTAAAAGGGTGTCCAACTAATTATCTTTTTTAACTTCTGTATAACAATAACAGAAGTTTGGTTTATCACCTCAAGTAAAAGATCTTTTCTTGTTATCAATCCAACAACACGCGAAGGCCGAGGAACAACAAATACATGTCTCAATCCTAGTTGGCGGAAGAGATTGTACACCTGAGAATCATAAATACAAAGGATATCATATATCCCACGGTCCCACCTCACTAAAATGGGAGCAGTCCAAAGGAAAGCATGCTTTACCTTTGCCAAAGACATGTCTTCTGGCACTACATATGGACAAGGATTTAGAAACGGGCCGAGATCCAAATACAACCCTAGTTCATCCTCTGTCAAATGAATATCATCAATTGACTTTCCTTTACTTGATGCTGGTTTAACGAAGTCACTAAAATTGTGCCTAAGAAACAGAAAAACAATCCATTATGACCATTGAAAATGTATTGAATATTAGAGTTTCCTACTTAGAAAAGCACAAACCTGTTCAGTATGCCTGGCCCACAGGGGAAAGGACTATTCTGGAAATCTACTTTAGATTGCAGAAGTACCAATAAGTGACTGTGACAAGAGGATGACTGGATCACTGGACAAGATAGAATGAGTCAAGAATGGTTAAGAGCACGTGGCATTGCATCTTACCTACGAAGTATGAGACCTATAACAAGTGACTCGCCATTCTGCCCACGATCAACAACCTGAACCCAAAAGTGAATCAATTACTAAAATTTAACAACCTGAACCCCCCCAAAAAAATCACTTACTGAATTCAACAACTGAACCTAAAAAAATCAATTACTGAAAACCCCACATGAAGTTTGGTCTCATACTGTCATGGTAACTTACAGGGAAACCATTATGCTTGTTGCTTCGCAGAACAGAAACGATATCGACAACTCTTGAAACATGAGGAAGGCACACAACCTAACACAAGCCACAAAAGGTTGGACGTGTTAGAACTTAGAACAATACTGATACAGGATATTTTTCTCAGTTCCAAGTACTCAGAACCTTTTGATTCTTGCAGGCATCCTTTGCAGTCATATTTCTCATAACCTGTTTAGGTCTAGAGTCAAGTAAGGGGATGCCCCTCAATCGGGCCTGCTCTTCATATAGCCCTTCATTAAAAAAGTCACCCACGGCCTACATAAACATAAATGAGAAGGTCCATACATTCTATTGCATTATGTTCAACAACGAGACAAGGATTGAAAAGTTTGTACCTTAGAAATTAGAAGAACAAGCATGATTAATGGCAAGAGTTTCAAATTGTTTGTAATCTCAACCATGATAACACATAGAGATACAGTCATTCTCATAGAGCCACCAAGAAAGGAAGCAGCACCAAGTAGAGCATACCTGTAACAATATCGATAATAAGCAGGAAATTACATTGAGTTGTCTGCCATGAGACTGTCAAATGGTAAAATCCCCAAAAAAAAAGAAGAATGAAACAAAAAACTAAAAGTCTAATAAAGCAACAATAACAAGACATGTAACATAGGTTGAATTGACGAGATGTTGAGAACTCACGTGCCCTCCTCAACATTTAGCTTCTTATAAAACTTAACAACAAACATTCCAACAAGCCGACCATACGTAGATCCAATCATTATTCCTGGAACAAATTGACCAGCTGGAACAGCTGTTCCAAATGTCACAACAGCTAAGGAGTAAAACATGACCTGAGTTCCGCAAGAAAAAGAGGGGGAAAGGTAAGTATATGGAAAACAAAGATTATCGACATCTCAATACTCATTCAAACGATCTGGGTTAGATTTTGGCAAAGCCAGCTTGGTGACTTGAGTAACAGAAAGTAAATTTTACGTCAACATCAAAATATACATATAGTAAATGATAAACCAGCATGTTTAACTGTACTGATAGCATGTGTTATTAAGACAAGACCATACAAATGAACTTTTACAAGGCATTATTATTTGAACCTGATGGGTACTTTTAATAGTTGTCCTCATGATACAACATGCACTAATTCAACAGCTTAGGATGAAATCCTATGGAGTTAGGAGGATTGTTAGGGTGTAACAAATAATAGTAAAATCGCAATCAACACATGTAAGCTAAATAATCAGTAATAACAAAAAGTGCAACAAAATATAGGGTGGGTTCGAATGAGCTTTGCTTAGGCTTTTGCTTCCATTTGTTACAGTGACTAGCTTTTAAACGGTGCGGTTTTTCAAGACGGGGTCTATAGGTAGATTATAGTACAAACTGTACCGAGTTCAGCTATATCGACTAAAATTGTATGCGATTATTTCCCTCTGCATACAGTCTCTCGCAAACAATCCAGAATTTAAAATTTTCAGCTAAAAACCACAGCCCAAAAGGCCAAAAGAACCCACCCAATAGTCTGCTCCAGCCTTGTAGTGCAACTTTAGCTACAAAAGGAATAAAAAAAAGCTACTATATTATATATGCAAACAGAGAGAAAAGGGTACCAGGAAGGTGATAAGGCTTTGTGCACTGTATTCATGAAATGTTTTTGCACTGAACAGATTACGTATTGCATCATCCTGCAAAAGAATGATGTTGAACATTGTCACAAAGAATACAGAAAAAAAATAATGTTAAACAAAGGAAAAGATCTCCAATTATAGTTTGACCTGAGTATTGAAGAAAATGGTTGCTAGATCATTGTATTCTTTATCTTTAGAACAATAGAACTGCAGAACACAAACAACAGATAAATAAGAGGAGCACAACAACAGCATTGTAGCTGATGAGAGTGTGTAATTCATGCACAAAATCACAAAATACATCTCACATTAACAAAATTCCCATCTGTTCCAGGTGGGCGAGGGCATTCAATGCCAGAATTAGTTTCTAATTCGGGACATGGACTGCATTTCCTAAGTAGTGGCAACACAAAGGAAATCGTGGATGTTATCAAAGATATAAGGCATGCTTCAAAGATCTGAAAAATTGAACATGGATGTTAGATATAGAACTACAAGAGCAATTGTACAAAAATACCCATCATTTCTTCAGCATACCTTCACTCGTTTCCCTTTCTTATGAAGATATGTCCGCCGCCATTTAGTTATATACAGGGTGAGTTGATTAAATAACGCTCCTGAAGAAACACCAAGGTATAGATTGAGGAATAATTGACAAAATATGGTATAAATATATCAGGACTGTTCATTTGTTTTGGATCTACTGTGACCTGACTTTTTCAGGATTGGGGTTTTTGTTACGCTCAATTAACACCATAATTTCCATATAATTTGATCCAACTCTGACTACATGAGTGTCCACCAGATGCTGAGAGCAGTTTAGCCAGCTGTCACAAAATTTGGTTTGCTGCAGCCTAAGTGTGGACACATCATGTTTTTGTAACAGTGTATCTATATTATTTTATTACTAATTGATAAGCGGCGCAATGAGAGCACAAACTACTATGTAAAGATGTGGAAAACAATTAATGACTAACATGTCCTAAGTAGTACAGAAACCTTTGTTAAGTACAATCTCACTCGGACTTCTCTATATATACTGAATAAACTTTGTCACACCATTACTTACCAAGAAGTCCACCAACAACACCAATAATTGCCATAGGCAGTAGTTCCTGGTGAGAGTAATCTTCTTGACCTCTTAAAGAAAAATGAACAATCAAGATCATTTCCAGATTTATGTATAACCGATAAAATTCAAAGAGTAGATTTTGTTGGAATAACGCATTGTATTCCTCATGTGGCCAAAGGGCCAATATATATACATGTACAGGTGGCATATATGCAAGAAACCCCTTATACAATGGGGTAAATACACAGATATATAATACACATCTAACACCCCCTCAAACTTATGGTGGATCAACAACATGAAGTTTGGAGAGATGAAAATCTTTGAGCCCTGGTTTGTGCCTTTGTGAAGAAATCGCCAACCGAATCTCGGAAGGCACATCTTGAAGAGCAACAATTTGGTCTCGCACTGTGTCCGCATGTAGGAAGCATCAACACCAATATGCTTTGTAAGCTCATGCTTCACCGGATCTTTAGCAATGCTAATAGCACTGTCTTGTCGGACAAAAGATGAGTCGGTGCGAAGCAGAAACACCAAAGTCCTCAAGTAACCACCGTAGCCAAGTAACCTCATGATTAACAAAGCCATAGCTCGCAACTCGGCCTCGGACTCGAACAGCTGCTGCATGCTTCTTAGTCTTCCAAGCAATGAGAGAACCACCAAGAAAAACACAATAAGCGAGAGAGAGACCGGCAATCGGAGGATCACTAGCCTGTGGCATCGAATATGCTGGAGATGTAAAGAAGCGGAGCGAGGAAAAAGAGACGGCGAGAGATAGTTCCACGAAGATATCGTAGAACACGAAGAAGATGACTATAGTGGAGTGAGTGGGAGCAGAGACAAAGCGACTCAAGATATGTACAGGGTACGAAATGTCAGGACGAGTGACACCAAGATAAACAAAGCTCCCAACAAGATGACGATAGCGAGTAGGATCAGCAAGAGGCTCACCATCAGAGGGACGAAGATGAACATTAAGCTCCATGGATCAGCAAGAGGCTCACCATCAGAGGGACGAAGATGAACATTAAGCTCCATGGGAGTCTCGGTGTCTGATCGAGAAGAGAGGCACGATCAAGAAGATCCTGGATATACTTTTCTTGGGACAGATAGAAACCCTCGGAGTAGAAATAACCTCAATCCCAAGAAAGTAGTGAAGAGGACCTAGATCAAACATAAGCGCTCATGAAGCCGCTCCTTGACAAAAGTGATATACGAGGATCATCTCCGAGAATGATCATATCATCAACATACAAAAGGAGAAGCGTCCACCACGAGATGAAGTGTGGATAAAAGAGCGGGATCATGAGCACTCGCGAAAAACCGGTGCGGTGACAACAGAGGAGAAACGATCAAACCAGCACGAGGAGCTTGCTTGAGGCCATAGAGATCGGCGAAGGCGACAAACCATACCCTCGAGAGCAGAATACCCGGGGTGGCTACATGTAGACCTCCTCACGCAACTCGCCATTGAGAAAGGCATTCTTGGCGTCCAAGCGAGAGATAGACCAGCGTCGAGCAGAGGCCCAAGCAAGAAGAGTGCGAGCGGTGGTCATGTGAGCCACAGGAGCAAAAGTCTCATCATAGTCACGGCCATGCTCCTGCTGAAAACCATGCGCTACAAGACGAGCCTTGTAACGCTCAAGAGAACCATCAGAATGAGTCTTAACCTTATAGACCCACTTGCACGTGATAGGAGTAACACGCGCGGGAAGGGAACAAGATCCCACGTGCCGATGACGCTCAAGGGCAACGATCTCCTCCGCCATCGCATGCCGCCACTCGATGAACAACGACATCACGATAAGAAGTCGGTTCGGCAAGAGCTGCGGCAAAACCAAAACGCTCGGAGGCCGAATAGGCGGCGATCGCGAAGACTATAACGAGGAGTAGCCGAAGGAGATGACCGTCGAAGGAGAGGGCATATCGAAGGAACCTCAACTCGCGAGCGACGAGCATAGTAGAGAGGATAAGAAGGAACAAGATCGGGAGCGACCTCGGGAGAGGATGCAGGTGGTGAAGAAGGTCTTGGCGAGAAGGAGGTACAGGGAGACCAAAGGCGTGGTGGAGTGGTGACTACAGGTGGAAGGAAAAGTCGAAATGAAAGCGGCTCAACGGCGAGATCTTTGAAGTGGAGGAAGGAGGCGGACGAGGATAGAAAGGACGAGACTCATCAAAAGTAACATCCCAGAAATCCGCGTCCGTCGCACGCAGATCCCAACAACGATATCCCTTGTGCTCAAGATGTAGCGAAAAACACACTCAACCGATCGAGCGGTCGGTTTGGTGCGCTCACGAGTGCAAGAAGAACATAGCACACGGACCCAAAAAGGCAAAGTGCGGAATAATCGAGTCGACCACAAAGGCGCTCAGCGGAATCCCACCGCAGCGAGAGGAGGGATGAATGTTGATCAAGAAAGTGGCGATGAAACAACCTCACCCAAAAATGCGGTGGAGCAGTGGAAGCAATCATGAGAGCACGAGTGTCTCAAGAAGATGACGATGCTTGCGCCACCACACCGTTCGAGCATGAGCACTGGACAAGAAAAGCGAGAGAGTGTGTCTCGCTCAACAAGAAAGCCACGAAGTACTCCCGACAAGTACTCTCCGTGAATCGGTGCGAAAAACACGAATAGGAGAATCAAGCGAGTGCGAATCATGGTGGCAAAGGCCTTGTAGATAGATAAAACCTCACTCTGAGATGACATAAAATATATCCATGTATGGCGAGAAAAATCATCAATAAAAATGATATAATATCGATGACCTCCTTTGAAACAAAAGGAGTGGTCCCATACATCGAATGAACAAGATCAAAAGGACATTGAGACAACGACTCACTAGAAGGATAAGAGAGTTGAAGTTGTTTGCCAAGCTTACAACCACGACAATGTAGAGAAGCATCACGGACACGACCTAAAAGACCTCGGCGAAGTAAAGAAGCCATCGCGGAACCACAAAGATGTCCTAAGCGATGATGCCACCGAGCAAACGAAGCGGTAGAGGCTGCGGCAATGCAGAGGTGGAGGCGAGAAGACCGGGGTAGCGGAAGGAAGGCGAAGCGATCAAGCTCCCAAAGCCGTTGGGAGTCACGGCGGCGAGGCGGTACCAACTAGAGTCCCGTGCGGCGATCCCGAACACAACAAGAGTCGAGTCGAAAATAACACGACAACCATGATCGATGGTGGCCGAGAAATGAGTGCATGGTTAGTTTTGGAACATGAGACACAGCAGGAACATGAAAAGAGGAATTTGAAAGAGTGCCTCGTCTGTGTGAAAGAGAGGTACCATCTGCTTTGTGTGGACGGTGATAGGAGCGACTAAGGGACTAATGGAAGTAAGGCAGGTGGAATCGGATGTCATATGAAAAGAAGCACCGAATCAAGAATCCAAGGTGATGTACGAGAAGGAGAAGTAGAAGGTGGTCTCTCACGGAAGGCGAGCGGCAGAACCAGTGAGAACGGGCGATGCGAGAAGCAATCATGCGGCCTAACAATATGAGAAGCTGCTGAGTGTCAGGGGTACCAGAACTCGGCTGAGAGGAGGAACCTCCAGTGCTCTGCGGAGGATGAGCACCACGACGAAGATCCTTCTTCTTCTTGTAGCAAAACTGTTCCACATGTCCATCCTTGTTGCAATATGTGCAGTGAAGACCCTTACCAATAGTAGCTGTCACTAGTGTAGGCACAACTGAGAAAGAAGTAACCAAAGGCACAGCGGGTGTAGAAGCCGGAGAAGCGACCAACACCGAAGGAAGTGATGATGATGACGAGAGCAAACCCGCTCCACCAAGTCGAATCTCCTCGGTCGAGCAGTGTAGAGCCTCCAACAAAGTCACACGAGGATGACGAGCAAGAAGCGAGCACGAGTGCGCTCAAACTCGGGCCGGAGGCGTGTCAAAAAATCGTAGATGCGCGAAGCTCCATGTGAGGCTCGACGACGACAACAACGGCAGTGTGGCAAACATCTGGCCCCAAAGAGTCGATCTGACGCCATATCGCAGACAACTGAGCATAGAACTCATCCACAGTGGCATCTCCTGCTGCTGATCGCGCTCTGTCGCTGTGAAAGGTATAAGGAATCACCAGATGGCTCGTAGCGGCTGCGTAGATGCGTCCACATCGCATGTGCGGAAGTCAATCCAACGACATCACCAGTGAGATGCACCTCCATGCTAGCAACCAAAATAGCAGAGGCACGAGCATCTTCATCAATCCATGTCTTGTAAGCGACATCACGAGTGCGGAAAGTCTCCATGGCATCCTCAAAAGTCTCGAAGCCTTTGTACGGCGTCTTGAAGCATCCTTCGGAGTACAAGCTCAGCAGTGGAGTAGGGCGAGGCGGGCAAGGCAACTCGCCTGTAAGAAACTCCCAAAGCGCGACCACGCATGTGGATGCGCATATCTTTCAAAACGATCCGATAATTGAGATCATCGAAGATCACCGCAACGAGGAGAGAAACGGTGCTCGCAAAGAAGACATTTTTGCTTTTTTATTTTCTTTTTTTTTTTTTTTTTTTTTTGGTCGGTTTACAAAACCGACTCGATCGTCACAACTCACAACCGAACGCACTCAATCGCCAAAATACGGCATGGAGTCGGCGCGTCGGGCGGAGGCGAGGCGGCGGCGGCAGTGGAGGCGGCCGCGCGGCAGAGCGGCAGCGGCGGCAATGGCGGCCTCCCTCGGAGCAGCAGCAGCCTTTGGCGGCGGCAGCGGCGGCGGTCGGCGGCCGGGAGCGGCGACCTGACACGAGGCGAGCGTCGGCGGGCGGAGGAAGGCCCCCCCGCGAAGGAGGCCGCGCGCACCGACGAAAGGCGGCAGCCTCGGCGAGAAAAGTGCGGGCGGCCCGTGAACAGGGGCCGAGCGGCGGCGGCCCTAACGACGATGAGGCCGGGGGATCTGGACAACGGCGTCCCGAGCCGATCCCGAGCAGTGGAGTCGAACGATGCAGATCCAAGTGGCGGCCCTCGGGCGGAGATGACGACGAAGGCGGCCGCGGTAGATTGGATCTGAACGAAAGGACGCGAAAACCGAAGACAAATCCGGCGGTGGAAAGAGGAACTCCAGTGGGAAAAGGCCAGGCAAAACCCTAGGTATGAACAAAACCCTAGGTGTAACAAAGCCTTGGCTCTGATACCATGTTGGAATAACGCATTGTATTCCTCATGTGGCCAAAGGGCCAATATATATACATGTACAGGTGGCATATATGCAAGAAACCCTTATACAATGGGGTAAATACACAGATATATAATACACATCTAACAGATTTCTTAGAACTACACATTTAAGAAACCTTTTTAAGGAAACATTTTCCCTAACAATACAGATAACCTGTCATGAACCTTAGTTTGTAGCGGGGATAAACACGCACAGGGGAGGGCCGGACCTGAACGGCTGAAGGGCGAGGGCTCTAGGAGAGGGAGATAGACATAAGATTGTGAGGAACTTCGTTTATCTTTCTTCTTGCTTGCCCAGAACTCACGTACACGACATCCATATATAGGGGATGGTTTACCTCCTTACACATGAAACTCCAACAAACTCTTATCTCTAACCTTTCCTAATAGATTACAGACAAATCTCAGCAATGGCTGAAGGGGGAGGGCTCTAGGAGAAGGAGAGAGACATAGATTGGGAGGAACTTCTTTTATCTTTCTTCTTGCTTGCCCAGAACTCATGTACACAACATCCATATTTAGGGGATGGTTTACCTCCTAACACACGGACTCCAACTCTAACTCTTATCTCTAACTTTAACCTTTCCTAATATATTACGGACTAATCTCCTGGACTCTAACTTCCTAATCCTCCTGGACTATGGACTCTTGCTGGACGCTGCTGCTGGGCTCTTGCTGTTGGTGTTGAATCCCTTCCCCACACAGCAGGCCGGCTGTAACATGCACATGACATAACTACACTCGACCAATGGATTTGCGATATGGAACCCACTCGCCATGCTGCCCATGCACACAAGCCCATTTCGTTCTGTTTTGTGAACGTGAGGTAAATGCCACACAGGTGAGCACATCATCACATCCCAGTCCACCTCAGGTGGATGTTGGATCTTATTGGTGAGCATGTGGATGGTGGGCCAATCTGAGGTGGCCAATCCACCTCAACTAAGCCATCTCAAAAAGCATTGACCATACTTGGATGTGATGACTTGCTCACCTATGTGACATCTACCTCCACTTCGATGGAATGGGACAAGGCTTGTGTGTATAGGCCCAACATGTCAGGTCTGTTGGTTGTGACAGAAGTGTAGTTTTCTGCGACATTACAGAAAAAGATGTGTAGTTCCTTGAGTGTGGTTTTGTGATAGTTTTGCAAGAGTTTGTGTAGTTTTTAGAAATTTACTCAAATTTAAAAATTCTTACCCAGATATGTCCCAGATTATGAAACCCCCAGATCCAAAATGACCACACTTTCCACTCTTACACCAATTCATCGCTGATTGCACCACAACAGCTACCACAGCAGATGTAAAGAATACTCTCCACATAAGATGACTTCTCCACCTGCAGCAACACAATGGCAACATAATCGATCATATGACATTCCATTTCAGTGAAATACATGCAGCTGAAAGTGCTGAACAACATATTTCACGTCATTCGGCTATCCGGCTTGAATTGAAAGTTGAAATACATGGAAGATGTAAAATATCATGTGAGGCTCCCATTGCATATCTAGTCATTTTGCAGGTTAATCAGTCAACCATCCCGTGAATCTTTTTTCCTTTTTTAGAAAATAAGAACCATAGGGTGAATCACATTAGTACTAAAGCTTATAGCTATCAGATAAAGAAAAGAGTAACTAAACTAGACGAAGGATATATAAGTTGTCAAAGAAAATTTATACAAAAGTTTTTGAATTAACAAAAGCTGATATTTTAATGTCGTTTACTCTCTGAAATACAATATTTCTCTACCTGAATAACATCATATTAAATTGAGCTTTGCGGATTGGTGAAGGAAGGCAAGTCGGAAGATGGATAAGACAAAGAAAAAGGGGTTTAACATTGCTGTGATCTTGGGTGCTTGGACACTTTGGATTCAGAGGAACAAGTGTGTCTTTGATGGTGCCTCTCCTTCTCTCAGAAATGCTCAACAATATTTTGAGGAAGAGATGAGGATCTGGAGTCTAGTTGGAGCACGAAAGCTACAAGAGTTGGTCGGCCTATATTAGTTTTAGGCGTTTTTTGTGGCTTCCTGCCCTTGTCATTCTGTTGGGTTAAGGGGTGGTTGGTATAAACCCTTGACTTCCTCTTGGGTTAAGGGTGGTGTTGTTTGTTTGTTTGGGCTGTTTTTTCTTCTCTCTATATTATATAAAGATGCGCAGTTCTCCTGCGCGTTCGAGAAAAAAAACTGGCATATCTTACCAACTTACCATTGGTCCAAATTAATAATTTTATAATTAATATATCTCTAGTTCTCTATCAAAATAAGATAAAAGAGCATTCTTACCAAGATGTGATTTCTTCTAGGGCAAATAGTACCCCACCAACCGGAGCTCTGAAGGCTGCAGCAACTCCAGCTGCACATCCACATGTCACCTTTTGAAACATTAATTAATAGTTTTGAGATCTTCAATGTGACAATACATCCGTTCCATCTCAAAATACAGGGCTAACAATGCATGCTATATTTTAAAAAAATGAAAAGGGGGTTGGGGGGGGGGGGTTTCAACCTCAATTATCATCTTTTTTTCTTATAATTTGTAGCGCTAGAAATTGAGTACTGCACTAGAACACGCATATTGGAAGTTTTAAAAAACAAGAAACTGAATAACAGAATTTATTTAGTTACTTCTTAGTCTTATATTTTGAATATTTGCCAACAATCTCTAATGAATTGCCGACTAAAATTTGTGTTACCATGTAAAACAAAATAGATTGTCTCAGACAGAAATAAAAAATATCTATGGTTCAATAATTTTTTTATTTTGAAAAAAAAAACAGCTTCATCAGTTCAGATGCCATAAGAAATCCAGTGAACTTTTAAGGTTAAGATTAGTTAAGGTACCAGCAACATGCACGGGTTGCAGTAGCTGATAGAGCAAATAGTCGAATACTGGCCAAGTGGCCAATACAGAGCAAATAACAAGTGTTAAATAAGGAGGCAGCAGCCAGGAAGAGTGATAGTGCTTCACAATCAAAGCCCGCATTTTATCAGACAACAAGCAGCTGGATCATATAAGTTTTGGCCTTTGGGTGTAAATGAGGTTTGCTATTTGACAACACCAGGATCAAAACTGTAGTCTGAGTGTCTAAACAACCAGCACTTGCAGTTATATCCAAATCTAGGGTGGACAAAAGTTTCAAACAAGAAAGATAATGGTCATGCCTGAACCATTTCATTGGAACAATATTAGTCAATACTCAATACTCAATTGTATTAACATATAGCAAATGTCACAGCAAATCTCGATACAGCATACATCTTATACTCTACCCAAATATGTTTTGGAACCGGGCTACACTCGGTTTATTAGTTGACTAGCTGCAAGCAGGTTATGAGTGGCTTGCATTTGTTTAGTGTTTACACACTCAGGCTGTTCAATTTAATAAAATGATACAGTTGAAAACTTTTTTAAAAAAATGGAACCAAGAAAATCAAACTGATCTAAAGGTTAATGTATAAAGGATGGTAAAATAATACCGTGGGTCTGCAGTTCTGCACAGCTATGAATAGATTACAAGGTTAGAAGTTTAGCTTACAAGGTCTCGCCGATCTCGATCGCTTTCAAAAATCTGTACCCATCTAGAACTCAAGTGGTACTTTGCAGATCCACCCTATGCACATGCACTTGAGAATTAGTTGATAATATAAAATCATTTACACAGAATAACCATAAAGTACTTACAAAGTGGAAAATGAAGTAGAGCAAAAGAGCTAAAAGGTGCTGTGATAACTATATATATTGGGTGTTTGGACAAAATTTGTTGGATTAGACAACACGGATTAGGAGTACTGATGAATCCATGTACAATAGCCAATCAGATCAAGTTGTGAACATCACTAGTTCACTACTGCTGACATCTGAATATTCTTGAGACGTAGCAACTCCGCCTTTTTCCCAAGAACAACATACACTCAGCCTAGAAAGTAATATCCAATGCAAACTTGATGCAGTAGTTAATCATTGTATCAGTTAAAAAAAACCAGACTAAATGCTATCCATCTTTATCATCACACACTCCCAACATGATTGTCATAATGAACACCGCAACTTGTTGAGAGGGTATCTAAGGTTTTTCCTCAATTGATGCTGGTGACAATATATCTTGGCGTAATAATTAAACGACTCATAATTGATTCATTGGCCTATTGCCCCTTTCAGGATGAAGGGGTACCACTACCAACTATTCCACATGACACCTATGTTTCATCAAACAAGACAAGGATAATAATGCTAGAAAAGATAAGCATATATCCAAATTTTTAATTGAAATGAAAAAAATGTTGAATGGAAAGAAGTTTAGATCACCAACATAAACCTACTTGTCCCAGAAGAGAAGCAATGCAGGCTCCAGTATGAACAAGAGGCCCTTCTTTTCCTAGAGCCAATCCACCTCCAACTGATCCAATGCTCCCAAAGATCTATTAATCAAATCAGCACTGTTTGAGCATGACATATCAAACGGGGCCACGAGCCCACATGGGCACCAAAACATTTAGTTATATATTAGCTGAAGAAAGCACAGCCAACTCACCTTTCCAACTAATGTCCTGAAAAGGAGTATTCCATGTGTATCCACTCCTACATAAGGATTTCAAATTATACCGCTAATCTCTCAGAATACCAAACCTTGATGATTCAGTAATTAAACCTTACCGTTTAAGTAGCCTTTGATCTCTGGGATACCAGATCCAGCTGCTGCTGGTGCAAAGTGTGTGACTATGTATACAGAAGAGAAGACGAGAGCTAGATTGAAAAATATGTACACCAAGAACCCCACAAAATATGAGTGCTGCATAATAGCAAAAGCCACAGCATATTTCCAGCCAGAAAAGTTTTCAACAGCCAAATTTATGAAAATTGCAGCCAATCCAGTACCTGAAAACAGGGAGGCAACATCACATACAAAAGAACTCACTTGTTGCAAAGGATTGACCGTGAGAACAAAGCAAGCAAGTAGCAACTTGAAAGGGTTCAACTTATAATGAAGTGTCATACAGTGTATAAGACATCTTTCGTTGACAACTATGTTGTCCTGTATGCCTTTTACTTTCCTAATAACTACATGGTATAATAAAATTATACAAAAGGGGTCTCCAGTTCGGAAAGAGAGGGCTGAAGTTGCTTAAATCATTACTGGACCCCAAAAATCAAAAATGAAGTTTAGGTAACATTAACGAATGTTGAGGTTTATGTCCCCCAATTTGGAATTAAGTGAACCTAGATGAGGCCCACATGCTCTAGCTCCCATCTCTCCTCCATTCTCCCAAACCTGAAGCATCCCTGCCCCCACCCCACCACAGCATGTTTTTCCATCAGCTCTCTAGACATTGAGCATGATCCTAATTTCAGTATCACTATCTGTGAAGTGTGAACCTAATCACACGGAAGATAGGACAAACAGGATCAGATGCAAGAAGTGAAACAATATTCATATATACTTATCACTTACAGGCCAAGTTGCCAGCCATTGCATAGCCCAGTGGTATGGCACCTCGTCTCTCTAGCTGATGACTAGAGTTCGATTCCTACCCACACCCACAGTTGGTTGGGTGTATGGGTTATTTGTGAGGATTTTTCACTACAATTTTCCGGAATTTGAAACCAGGTTGTCAGCCTTAATATGACTATACTAGCCAATTGTCCCCACTCTCAAAAAGAAATTACACGACAAGTTGATAAATAATTAATTATATAGAATCAAAATTTTGCGTTTTAGATGAAGCATGCAGGGATGGGATGGAAATACCAGCACTGCAGTGTTACAGATACACAAGGCCTTATCAGCATCAAAAACCATTTTTGATAGAATTTAACTAGGAAATATCTAGAGTAGATTTTTCAAGGGGTAGAGGTAAGAATTCACAATTTATGGAATATAGCTCTTACTAAACCATTCTGTGCATTCCACTTTTACGAAATGAAGTATAACATTCAGAAGCAATGGTGCCATAAATAATTAAATATATGTAACATCACGGGAGTGTGCAAACTTCACTAAATAGAATCTGGAATCAAATAGACCGTTGGGACTTTATACGACATTCAATTCAATTAGATGAGACTCATCTGAACTCCATCGTGTATTCTTATACAATATCACTAGGTGAACAAATTCCTTGTGTGCAGATCCATCAGATGATAAATAAGTTTACTCAAGCCAGTAGTCATCAGCTCAAAAAAAACAGTGGGAGAGAGACAGGATGATTTAACACTTATGTGCTATGTCACACTAAAGAATAAGCAATGCATATGTTGGTTCTAGTTTCTAGACTTCTAGTGTTCCCCGCCTCGGAAATCACCATTGCTACGCTAGGCTCTTACAAATGACAAATTTCCATTTAAAATACCAGACAAAGTGACAAAACAAGCCATGGAGAGGATTCTCACCGACGCCGATGAGCAGAGCGGACAGCCACTTGAGCATGACGTAGTACGGCACCCAGAACTTGCTCCGCTGCGCCTGTACCCAACCCAATCGAAACACCCAAAATAGTATAATAAGCTCACCCCGAAACTACGGCTTCGATGACACAACACAAGCGAGCGAGAATCCCATGCCATGGCAGCGCGGGCGTACCTGCTCCTCCCGGTAGGCGTAGTTTTCGATGACCTCGTAGTCGAGGCTCTCGACGGCGGCGGCGAAGAGCTCGTCGTCAGCGGCGGAGGCGGACCCCTCCGGCGGCGCCCCGTCGGCGGTGGGGAGGCGCGTCCACGCGAGCCGCGCCATCCCGATGCCGTCGGGGAGGTCCTGGTCGCTGGCAAGCATCGGATCGGAGTCGGGGCCGCGTCGAATCCCCGCCCGAGATGAGTGATTCGAAAGGCTCGACGGGAGGTGAGGGGGTGTTACTGGACAGAAGAAGCTGAGCCAAGACTTGGAATCGGGGTCGTCTGGTGTGTTTTTGCGTACGGGGTTTGGTGCTCTCGCGTGTGTGCCCTTGGATTGGCGGTCGGTGGCCGCGGCGTTGTGAATCGACAGAGCGGCGGAGGACGTGCCGGAGCACGCGGTGGGGTGGGAGCCTGGGAGGAGTGGCTGCCCTGCCGGTGTGTCTACGGATCCAAGTCCGAAGCCTACGGTGAATACTTTTCTCGCGGCCTTGCCTACGATAACCGGCTAAGCTAAAAATGTTTAAATCACTTTAATTTGTCAACAAACTACAGATCCAACATAGATCTCGGAGCTAGAGCTATACCAAACGGGGCCTAAAACCAACTGAGAACATCAGCAATATTCGACTATTCGATCTAATCCAACAATTTCGATCAAGTCATATCTACGAGCTGCATGATCTACTCTATCTTCCTTCACTGTCGTCCACGACGCCATTCTCCATCGCTTTTATCGGCTTATCTCTAGGCCTTTAACAAAAAGAAAACTGATCATTTGTTTTGAACTTTCACTGTCTTTGATTATTCACTCTTTTTTACTTAATCATTGATCTTTTGCTTTAAAATAGTATTGCCATTGATCTTTTGCCCTACCTGCCCTTTCTCCTCTCTTCCAAACACAAGAAATGAGTTTCTCTCTGTTGCAGTAAAAAAATGGATTGATTTCTCTCTTCCAAACATAAAAATGGATTGATTTCTTTCTTCCAACCCAAAAATAGATTGATTTCTCTCTTCTAAACCCAAAAATAAAGCTAAAATAGCATATACCCATGAAGCAAAAGTAGCACCACGCATTGAAAAAAAATGTAAACATCACTACAATATGAAAACAACACCACAATTTAACACATTGTCGGAAGAGTAGAAATCCACATATTCCTATCACAATAAGTTCAGTAAATTCACATCTCACAAAAGCCACCATAGTGAGTTGACATCTCACAAATTACAAAGGCAACATAGTAGATTCACATCTCACAAACTACGAAGCCACCATAATGAGTTTCATCTCACAAAATAATAACAAAATAAGCAGCATGGTGATTTTAGTTCTTCTTTTTCTTCTTCGGAGCCATCTTCCTCGTGATCGATCTTGTGCTTTGGTGGAGATGTGCTAGTGATTGTTGCCTGTGAGGCTCCATCTCCCATTGCCAATGCAAGTTGTTTATAAAAAAGATATGAGTCATAATTTACACATGAACAAGAATGGAAATGTTTTGGCTTAGTATTTTGAACCTTCTTGTGATAGGCTTAGGTCTCTCTTGAAGCTATCAAGGTATGATGATCATGTTCCTTGTAGGTGTGGTAGCAATTAAATTGCTAGGACCTCTAGTAGTAAAAGGTGAATTACATGGTCCTTCCTCTTTCCTTGGAGAATTGCTTGGACCTTCCTCAGGGATACCTCCTTCCTCCTCGACTTTCTTTTCATGTCAAAAGCAACCCAAAAAAAATTCAAGGTTAGAACACAACCAAGATGCCTGAAACACTCCCTTTGCTTAGGGCATCTCCAATGGGTGTATAGCAGCTATCTACAAGAGAGTCCATGTCATCAACTGTCCTACGTGAAAGATATTAAATGAAGAAAGAGAACGCAGACTCTCTGACTCTAGAGATAGTCTATAGCGCCAAGCAGCGACCTCCATAAATTTTGTGTGTGCATGTAAGCATCAAATAGCTATCCTTATAGATAGTTCTTTAGAATGCTAACTTTAGTGTGTACTATATAGATGATGTGGAAGTCTTATAGTTAGTTGCTAGCTATAACCATTGGAGATGCCCTTAGTGTTGTAGGGGTGGCCCCCACCTAAGCCCAGTAGGCCTGTTAGGTCCGAAATAGGACATGTGTAATGACATAAGAGCCCCCAAGGGGAATACTCATGTGTAAGGGTATAACTGTACAAACACTCTCCATATGAATATATATGTGGCATAGGCCACAGGAGGAGGGGCTAAGCCATTCATTTACTCAACTCTCCACTACCACACACACTCTCTGTTTGGTCTGTAACCACAACACTTAGCTTAAGGGAATACCTACTTTACTACATTTTTCAAACCCTTGCAAGCATCTGTTGACACAGCCAACACAAGAGGACCTTCTTCATCTCTTTGGTTGGAGTATGTTTTCAGGCACACACGGCAATATTTGCAACACCGAGTTCATCCGCCTCACTGAGTCTTTGGTTAACGCAGAGCGTGTATCACCATATGGGCTGTCCCTTCAATGCCTGCAGGACGTGGTGATATGGGCGACGACACGCCATCTGGTGTTCTCGTACATGGTGGAGGCTTATGCACCGCAGGGCGTAATGTGACAGTTTAGTTTCCACTAGGTTGTGCCCTCTCCGGACGTCAGGTTCCTACCGCGAGCGTACACCAGTGAGTCAAACTCCATCCGAGTAATGTTTACACTTTGTATGTCTTGCTCTGTAACAACGATAATTCTGGAAATGCAGGTAATCGAGGGCTAGTCGGTATGGTACGAACTGGCGGCTAATGCAGCATGAGTGGATGATGGCATGGACAGAAAAGGCGCACCTGGATGTCATCATGGAGCAGCGTCGGTACGACGTACAACGAGTACCTAGAGTGGTACGTACTCCGGTCGCGCAGCAGACTCACCGTTCATCCACCAGATCACCCCCGAGTAGATAATGCATGACGATAGTCTACAACGCTCGATTAATCGCCATAGCATTTCGTGGCGGCATGATAGCAGAAGATGATTGCGATTTTTGAGAGATTCATTTACGGAACTCATACTGATTGTTACTGAACCTGTTTTGTATGTCACTTCAGTTGGAGCGGACGCAACGCATCGTATGTCTACGACCGCCCTCACTAGCCTGGACACATAACCGGCCATGCAGAATACTTTGAAGTGCATCCTAAAGCAGGCCAAAAAAATAGTGCACAACTTGAGCTACGGCCGTTCGACGGATCATGCCGTGCACATCGGGCACCAGGGGGCACCATGCTCACCCGCCAGGTTATCGCAACCTAACGAGTCCAGCTAGCCATCGCAATCTACTGAGTTTGCCCGATGTCGTCATAGTACTACCACTTCTTGTCGTTCATTTTTGTCAATATGTTATGCATATGACTATTTTTGTAAATACAGTGCCTAACAATGCCAAATATGTTAAAAAGTCATTCACCATTCGCGAAGTACCACCACAAATCTGTCTTGCCACGAGTCAATAGCAGATGGTCTGTTCTTTTTGTTTTTTTGGCTTTTAGTTTCTATTTCTCCGAAAGCTGAAACAAACAGACGGGTTCTTCAAGTGGATTTTCAAAGTCGTTTCCCGAATGGCTTTCTAAACCTAAAACTATATATGACATCTGTCTCAGTGTTTTCACTACTCGTCGTCATCTCAAAAAACATAGACAAAAGTTATGAGTCATAACCAAAAACCATCAGCCGTAGCCAAACAAATAGGGTCAATATCTAAGCATACACAAATAAAAGACTTAGCTTATAATTTTAATTATAATTTATTAATTTAATAAATAGTGGTGAATGAAAAAAAATGAAAGCCAAAAACCGACAGAATAGCCGAAAACGCCCAGAAACAACAATGGAACTTGACCGAGCCACCACCAATCAGTCCACTGTAGCTTCACGAGCTCTGCGCTGTATTACTTCCAAATTCCAATCAACGACTTTCCTCCCCTTCCTACTCCTTGCAAGCTACGCATAAAGGCCCCACCAGGTCACCACCACCCCACAAACCCACCTCTCCCTCCCATGGCGAAGACGCAACCCCACGCGTCCGCGAGGGAGCCCCTGCTCCCCTCCGCCGCGCCGCCGCCCTACCTTTACCCCCACTCCCCCGACGAGGCGGACTCCTACGTCCTCCTCGTCCCCGTGCGGCTCCGCCGCCTGCGCCGCGGGTGCCGCTGCCGCTGCCTCGGGCCCCTCCTCGCCTCCCTCGCGCTCCTCGCCCTCGTGGGCTTCCTCCTCTGGCCCGCCGACCCCGGCGTCAGCGTCGCGCGCTTCCGCCTCGCGCACATCTCCGTCTCTGCGCGCCCCGCCGTCGCCGTCACCATCTCCGCCGCGCTCAAGGTCCGCGTCCGCAACCCCGACCTCTTCGCGCTCGACTACAGCCGCCTCGACGTCGACATCGGCTACCGCGGCGCGCTGCTGGGCCGCGTCACCTCCGGCGGCGGCCGCGTTCGCGCGCGCGCCGTCTCGTACATCGACGCCGACCTCCACCTCGACGGCATACGCGTCGTCGAGGACGCGATCTACCTGCTCGAGGACGTCGCGCGGGGGTCAATACCCTTCGACACCGTCGCGGAGGTGGAGGGCCACCTCCGCTTCTTCTTCCTCAGCATCCCCGTCAAGGTGCGTGTCGCTGAAACCCTAGTAGTTGATTGTTTTTGTTGCGGAATGCAGACATTGTGAATTGGATTACAATCTGGATCAGTATCACTGCTTTAACGTTTTTTCTCACTCGCATCGAAGCGCTATATCTATAGAATTGGTAGGGGCCAGGGGTGTGGTGGTGAAGCAATTTGGAAGGGCTTGGCCATGTATTGTCTATGTGATTCAGTTTTTGTGATCCATCTGATGGCTAATGCACCTTCAAGAACAAACAGAATTGAGGTCAATGCAATATAAATTGTGCGAGGATAGCAGATTTACGTCAACACCTTGCATGTCTGGATGTAGATAGCTTTCATGGGTCAAAGTGTCAAACATGGTATGGTAATGATATTCAGAGCATTTGTTTTTAGATCATGGCGTATGATACTGTAAAATTGTTAGGGGGGAACATGCTCTGATTTCCAAAGTCAGGATTAACTAAACAGTCTAGTATCTTTGTTATCATGATCATGAACCAGTTATCTCTTGCATCTTATAGATTACTTTTCAATAAGATTTAGGTTTAGGGTGTAATAGAATAGGTTACTGTATAGAATGCATGTCCATTGAAAAATGATGCAATATAATACTTTGTTTGCATTTTTTATGAATTTAAAATGGACTAGTACATGCCAAGTATTATAGGTGTTAGCTTCTGCTTTCTGAATTTCCCTGTGTGTATGATAATTCATAATTCATTAATTCCCTAGCTGAAGAGGATGACCCTTGTGAAAATTGCCAACATTTTCACAAAGAAACCTAAATAAAAGGAATAATATATGTAACATCATGTATGAGGATATCTTGTGTTTTTAACTGGTTATCACTTTTATCGTATCCACAACTGTAGAGGAAGTATATCGTATCCATTGTAGTTAAATGTATCCCTTTCCGTTATCCACTTCTGTATTGATCTTCATCTGGAATTACTTGTGAAACTGGTATGCCAAATTGATTTTTTTGCTGTTTTGCATTCTTGAATGAAAGCTTTCCTCTCAAAAAGAAACGAAAGATTTCAGTTATTGAATTAACTACTTTGGTCTTTTTCATTTTCACTCCCTGCATCATAACTTGAAAGTCAGGAAATAGTCAAATTGCCTAAGAAACAAAATGAAGCGGTATGACATGCACAGTTCACAATTCTGGTGGCACATAGCACATGGGAAGTTCTTAAACCCAAAAAACTTGTGAAAAGAACATTAATTCAAAAGGAGTTGCGGAGGACCTTCCAAGTATCCTTTCTGGCCAGTTCTGGGGTGATGAGTATTGAGTACAGCAGAATCACAAATCAAAATATTTAAAAAGCATGCCTTTTTACTGTGCTTGAACAATTCTACCAGCTCTGCTGCCATGGAGCTTCCACTGCAAAACCTTGAACTTGAAGTTGGTGTGATCTCATCTGGAAAAAATATAACTAGCATGCTGGATCAAATACAGCCCCATCATTCTATCACTTAACCATTCCAACACCAAGAGTCAGGCTTATTCAATGGACAAGAAATAATCCCCAACTCCTTGCTTGCCTTCCCGGGGAGACTCGGGGCAATTTCTCCTTGTGGCCAACCAGTCTCTGGCCTTATCCCGAGCAGCAAAGGCTGCCTGTTTCCCTTGCCTACCAAAATCTTGCTGGGTGTTTACCAAGTCTCGGAACATTGTTATTTTCACCATCTTGGTTGCCATAAAGCTGAAGATGAAGAAGCTTCAGTCTAGCATCTACCATCATGGCAGGATGACAAAATTGCCGGGGGAGGTGCACCTAATTCGCTATTTGCAAGCAGTTGTAGCCACGTGTGCTTCATGTTGCTGCACATAAAGAGAAGTCTGCTGCTTGTGAAAGAAATTTGTTACATGGTAGTATAATACCCCATTGTTCAATAGAGTAAATATGGACCAATTTTCCTAGTTTTGCTAAATCATGCCTTAAAGCACTGTTGGTGGATCAAAAGCAGGTTGACTCCTGGTGTTGCACTTGGATATTGTAGTTGTTTTGGTATAGAATTTGATGAGTTGTTTTTTGGTGCTAAAGCATCTTTTTCTGCATTTTCACCCGAAAATCTGGTCTAGGGTTTGGTGGTAAAGAGGAGCAGCCATGTTTAATCTTGCACAATGGTTAGTTTTTTTTTTTGGATGAGATGACAAAGCATTGCAAGCACTACAAGGTTCCACAGCAGCAGAGCCAGCCCCACAATTCATAGCCTATGGAGAATATTTGCAATCATCTTGGAGAACAGTATTTTCTGACACCATTATTTGGCATGCTGCCTGGTTATTTGTTAATTTTATGTTTAGGACATTACCTTTATGTTTTTACGGTTACAACTTTACATGGCTGAATTTTCTGGGTAGCAAATTTTGGGTATGCAAAGGAAGGAACATTTAGAAAAGATACTTAGTGATTTCATTTATGTAGTGGTCATATATGTTGTATTTCCAAGCACAAGGAACTAGTTACTCGTTTGAACTTAATTTGAGTTTTTACCTTATGTATCACTGGGTTAGGTTGGGTTGGTTGGTTGATTTGATCTTGTTGAGATATTCTTCTATGCTTACTCCAAACTTGTTATGACCACATAAGGATATTCACCCATGAGTCCATGACTACAGCAACCAACAAGAGCCACTGAGCCAGGGTGTTCTGACCCCTGGCGCTTCGCTACTCCAAATTTCTTTTGCCATTAAACAAAAGAATAAACGAGGACATACTGATATTATTACGTAATGTTTTCCTATCGTTCAAAACTTCAAATATTATTTATCTCATGTACGACTGAACCATATAGTCGGAAAAAAAATTGTCAACAATTTGCAATATTGGTGCTCTTGCTTGCAGTCTATGATCCAAAAGTACTGAACCCCTTTATGATTGTTGCAGGGGAGAATATTTTGTGTGGTGCATGTTAATCCACACAATGAAACCATAGTACACCAGGACTGCTATCCGGAGGTAAAGATATTCGAACTAATTTTACGCTCTGAAAGTTGATTGCAAACTTTTCAGAATCTGACATGTTATTTTTCTACCAGTGAACTGCTAATGGCCTCGAGCTATCTTGGCGTATGAAGCGAACATTTTAAACTTGGGAGTTCTTTTATAAGTTGTTACTTCAAAATCCAATGGCTATGGATGTGCACGTGCGACAAACAGATATTTCTCTTCCACTAGATGGGCCTATTGTAAATTTGCTTGCAGGCCCAAACACCATATTTAAATCCATGTTAATACCAATCAGTTCCCCCGAAGAAAGAAAAATGTTTACTGGCGTTTTTGATGCTGGTTGCCTAGTTGGGTTCATGGGATCATCTGATATCGCTAGCTCATCTGTATCAGTTGTCAGTGAGGGCTCTGGTCTCGCTCCGGTTCGATTGTTGTTTTTGCTAATCAGCTCGACTTATTTTGGACTCTTTCGAGCTGCGACTTCCATCTTCTTTTGGGACATCTATAGCAGATAGATGTTGATCATCCTCTTCCTCAGTCTCTGAACAATCCTCACCAAAAGCCTACAAGTTCAGACATTAGATTTGGTTTTAATATGGGCAGAAGATTATCTTTTACGACCGTTTCTACCGTTTCTATTTTGGGTTCTACTAATATTACACGTTTACACTTACTAGTCGAGTGTGTGTTGCAATGGGTTTCAACTAAACATAATATAAGTTATAAACTTAGAAACACGCGTAAAGAATCTTATCACAAACTATATGCACATGTAATCTAATTATCCATAAGATGCATTTCAAATAAACATTATATAAGCTATAAACTTAGAAACAAGCATATAGAATCTTATCATAAATTACATGCACATGCAATCTAATCATCGGCAAGAAGCTTTAAGTAGCATATGAATATGTGTATATATTTATCCACAAAAAATTCCACCAACTCAAGAGGTGATGATGTTGATGCTGACTCACCACCACCACGGAGTCCTTTTATAACCTATAGTTTAATCCGTGCTTTGTTATGGATAAAAATTATATTATCCCAACACATCAAGTTGACATTATCGAGATTGGCCTACCAGGTCTACGCTGGCGGCTCCGTGCCCTCGACTTTGACGCGCACTTGGTAGAGTCCTGTTTTGTTGTTAGAGAATGTATAAAGTGGTGAAATTTGTTTTTAGTATATTTTTTCCTTTTGTTGTTAAGAAATTTTTTAGGAATGTTCAAGAGAGAGGTAGAAGCGGCAGAACCACCACCCGCTCTCTTTTAAATAGTAAAGCTAAAAAAATATTTGCTAGGTATTGTCCGTTGGTCTCGATCACATAGATCTTCAACTGCGTCACTTCCAACTACGCTGGTTCAATCACGCTAGTTTCGATCACACAAATCTCGACTACGTCGATTTGACCACACAGGTCTTTGATCAGATTAATTCGACCAAGTCAGATCAACCATGTCGGCTCTCAACCACGCAGGTCTTCGACCACCGGCGAATGCGGTAGTTCTGTGATTACAACGCCGGTAGTTTCGATCATCGGTAGTACCACGCTACACACTGCGGTAGTTCTAATATTTCTAAAAGTGCATATACCTCAACAGATTTTGTAAAAACACATTTGTAAACTATAATATCATGCACACAAGAATCCAATATGATTCCCAACAAGATGCAAAACATATTTGCATAGTTTTAAAATCATGACACAATGATTATATGAGTTTCAATCATTTGCAAAACATATTTGCAAATATAAGCCTCATATCACAAGGAATAGGAAACATGGACTTCAAACACTTGTAATACACATTTGTAATGTATAGTCCCATGTTACAAGGATTCAACACATAAGTCACAACTATTGCCATAGCATATTCTTAAAGCTTGATGACTTGCATCTTTACATCAAGTCCGGGTCATCGTCTTGATATGCATCAACCAATGATGCACTCTTCACTTGAACTCCACCAACATATGATATGTCTTCTCTTGACTTGATGATCAATTCATAATCATTTCCTCTTGATCGTGCATCAACTCATGATGCATCCTTTACTTGACTTGATGATTTTCAACACATTAAGTCATCCCAAATCATTCTCATTTGTGGAATCTAACCTATTCATTCAACTTGTCGAACATATTGGTCCACAAACCAACTATCATCAATTACCAAAGCTTCACTATTAACTCATAATGGAGGGACTAAATTCTACAATCTTCTCTTTTTGGTAATTCATATACAATTGTTGTATACATATTGTATACTCTAAAATAAGTTTTAAAGTAAAGCTCACTCATCCGATTGTTATTGATAATCCAACCATTAACACATAATAGAGAAATTAGATAACAATCCGATTATGAGTATATATGAACTACATAAGTTATACATACTCAAGAGATATGTTTCAAGTAAAGATTCTTAATATTTGGAAAGATGAACATGAACAAATACTAATGAAACCTCAAAATATAGAGTGAACTCCCCCTAAATGTGTGCATACAAGAATATATAGTGAACACATATGCACATTTTAAGTTAGACTATTTAGTGAAGTTCAATCTATATTTTGGATCCGAGGAATGCATTAATATATAAGAATAAGATGTAGAATATATACCTCAATGACTTTCATCTCTTCATTCAAATAAGATTAAGTAATATCATACTCAATAAACACATTAGCCTCATAATTGCATATGCCATTCAAAATCATTTGTCATTCATCCAAATGAGACTAGAAAATATTATATTTAATAAATAAGTTAGTCTCACAGTTGTATTTGTCATTATTACCAAAACCAACTTAATAAAACTTGAACTTACAGATGGGCCAGCCCATCTTAGGGGGGCGATGGTGGGCTGAAACCTGATAAAGTCCATCAAGCTTCAGCCCACTCGATGGATCTGCCCCTATAATCCACTGATCATCGCTGCTGCTGCATACCATCCCAAAACCTAACTCATCACTTGACCTCACTACCCTTACATGTCATCGAACTCGCAACCCAGCCTCTATGTTGCATGTTGCCCCTAAACCTAACTTGTCTCTTGACCTCACTACCCTTGCATGTCACCGAACTTGCAACCTAGCCTCTTTGTTGCCTCCGACTCCCACCGCCAAGCCATTGCCGCTCCACCTTAACTCGATTGTCGAGTTCTCAGAGAACCTTGAAAAGCTTAACCCTAGCGAACATGTATCCTAACCCATCGCGGAATAAGACATCTCGTGGAGGTTTATGTCCATTTGGGCAGAGGAGCTACCATTAGCTATGGGTTCCAACAAGGTAGATAAGGAATATCGATACAACCTTAGTTCATATGCATGATTCGAACCATCCTTTAGGGCCACTCCAATTGACTGTTGGCTATGGCTTTTGGTTGTTTATTGAAATTGCACTGTAGCGAGTGTTAGATTTTTTTAAGTCATTCACTTAAAGAAAAATAAAGAAAAATATAAAAAGACCGTTATATCTTTACGGATAATGCAAAGAAAAAAAGAGAGGGGGAAGCAAGAACAAAAGGCAAAAACAAGAAGATAAAATTAGAAGCCAACACGTTTCAAATGACTTCTGTTTTAAAAAGCCGAAACCATTTGGAGCAGGACTTTTTGGACCCTCCATTTCTTTGGGTACTGATTTACTCAAACTTATTAGAAGGCATGGGCGTAGTTTCTATAATCTATATACGGCTGCAGTGTATCCGATAAAAATACAGGAGCGACTTTTCGCCTCTTCAACCTTTCACGAATGGTCTCGGTCATCAGGTCAAATGGTATACAAGCGCCTTTCAGCCTGGTGAATCATAACAAACCAAAAGAAGAAGAAGAAAAAATGAACATCGAGCAACCAAATTTCAATTAAGAATCATGTTATAAGGTTGTTCATGCCGACCACACATAGGGTCTGTTTTTTTGGCTAAAACTTATGACTTTTGACTGTGGTTTGTGACTTTTAGGTTGTTCGTACGAGAGATTATAAAGTAACAGAAACTCACGTACGGTTTTTGCGATATAAATGAAGTCGGTATAGTATGTACTATAATTAACTAATAGTTAGTAGACTCTATTTTAAAAAGATACTTGGTTTAAAAGTTAGTTACAATAGAAAAACTGAAAAGCAATTTTTTAAAGCTGAAAAGAACAGGGCGTCATGCTCTGCCCGGAAGTTACATTGTCGATGTCTTTTTGCATGCATTCCATGCCTTATACTTCGAATCCTACATGTACCGCACAAGCACGAACTTATTGAGCTGATTTCATAGCCTTCGCGATCGAAATGCACGTTCCAAAGTTGCATGCTCTGGACCATATAGGTACGTCATGAGTTTGTACGCCCACATCTCTCCGATCTAGAGAGCAGTGGTATACTAGCACCTGTTCCTTTGTACGCCCTGTACAGACTATCGAAAGATCCATACGTGCAGGTCACTCCCCCGCGCGCGCCGCTTGGCAGCTGCGGCACGTCACCAGAGCGCACAACACGACGTACGGGTGGTGCGGCGGTGTCCCCCCAACACCCGAGCTGCCACCTCGCCGCGGGACAGCGCCGCGCCCGCGCGCACAGGCGAGCTAGCGGCCGGCGTCCTCGACCACGCGCCCCGTCGCCGTCGCGCCCGCTCCACCTACCGTCGCGAGGCGGGCCACGTCGCCCCGCGTGGTCCCCCGCCGCGGGGGACGCGTGGCCCGGGCGGGTGGCTAAAGAATTCGCTGGGCCGTCGCTGTCGCGGGTGCCGCTCGCGCGGGCCCCGCGGATTGCCTGCAGCCACGGCGTCGTCGTCGCACGCGCGAGCGCAATGACGCGGCTGCCCTTCCTTCCCTCGACCGTTGGACGCAGGCGTCGATCTCGATCGCCGGCATCGTGCGTCTTTCGGCGGGTCTACCCTTTTAACCAAAAATGGCGGCTTTCAGTTGTCCCGGTAAAAAGGCTAAAGGAGGAGTGGATAAAAGGACAGGGGGCCCCGGCCGATTTTTACAGTTGTTTGAGGTGGTCTCTCTTCTGACCGAAATGCCCTTGGCCCGATCTCCAACGAACGTCGTTGTAGTGTAGATCGGAGCGTAGATTGCGTGCGTCATGGGAGATGCACGGGGGTAACTTTCTACCCAATTTGCGTATGGTTTTTTTTGGACCTTCTGCTCTGTATTTGTTTGGACGTGGATTTGTACCCTGGTGTGACGTCGGGTCATCTCATCTCTATGTGATTATCCCGCTAAAATCGTACAGAGTATTTTTCTCTCAAATTTCTCTTTAAATTATTATTATTTATAAATCAAAACAAAAAATAAAAGATAAAAATTAATACGAACGAGTTCTAAAATCTATGAACTAGTAGGCGGGCTAAAAAGGCTTGCGTAAGTCTAAATTAGTAAAACACGTTAGCCCAAGAGTGGAGGTTTGGTCAAGCTAGCTACGATAAGTGAAAGCAGGCGCTGGTATAGCCTACGCACATAACGGCCTTCATGTGTTAAAGTGTAGAAACGTACCGTGGGGGAGATATTTCATTACCGAGCGGCGAAAAGTAGCCGCGCCAGCCGGCCAGCTAGTCCGACACAGGGAGCATGCCGTGCCATGCATGTGGTTCGGATGGCCATTAAATTTACCCGTCCCATTGTTTAGCATTATCCCCTCCCCCTCCCCCTCCCCTTTCTCTCTCCTCCGGTCGTCTCCCTGTCACCTCACGCAGACAGCAGTCAGTAGCCTGCTCCGCCCGCGCTAGGGCCACTGCCAGAAGCCCCGTGGCGACCACCACCGCCTCGCCTTACACGTCCATCCGAATCCGCCCGTCCGAATCCCACACAAATCCCCGGGCCAATCGCGCTTTCGCCACCAATGATGCCCCCTCGATCCACCTGTCGTCTAGCTTTAACCACCGCGATGATCCCTCGCCCAATCCGATCTTAGGGTTACTTAGCCAGCCAGCCAGCCAGAGGCGTGCGTGTGTGTGTGCGCGGCCCTGCTGCGAGTTTCTCTGGCCTCGGATTGGCCCGCCTCTTGGGATCCTCCTCCCGGAGAGAGGGAGGGAGGGACGAGGGAAGGAGACGCGCTCCCTATTGGCCGCCGCCTCCGCGCCTCCCTCCACGCCCACGCCCAGTGGTCAGTAGTAGCGGCTGTGGCTGGCCTTCCTCTCTCCCGCTTGCTTCCGTCCTTTTTAGTATCCCCTCGGCTGCCTTTGGTTGGTGTTTGCCTGCCCTTTTTTTGCCCGCCTCGGTTTTGATGCGGTGTTTCTATTTTTGGGTGGCTGCTGGGTTTTTCCACCCCCGGATAAGGGGCTATCCGAATTCCCTGGGGCTGGGTGCAGGGGATCTTGTTGGCTTTGGGTGGTTCGATCGGGGAGGAGAATTACGGCTGCTGTCGAGAGTAGCGGCGGCAGATTGGGATCGATACGATTTTTGCAGGGTGTGTGTGTGTGTGTGTGTTGGGGCGAGCATAATTTGCCTGCTCCAACGGACGAGGAGGAGGAGAATTTCGCGTGTTTTTTTTTCTGAGCTCAGTCGCACCTGCCCTACTGTAGCAGAGGATCTTTTCTCAGCTGTGTTTGATTTAAGCTTTGTGGGTGTTACATGATTGTAATTTGGTACTACTGTACTTCGAATCTCGCTGGAAGGTTTCCGAGAAAAGTCTTCTGTTCGATCCATTATTGCTCCCGCTCTTCCTTGTTCAGTACAAGTAATTGCTCGTCCGTGGTACTATTTTTACCGATCTTTTAATGACTCGTGAGCATCAATCGGTTCTTCCGAGGATTCGGAGCGTGGTGAAGTCCAAATGTCTTCCTGCTTCGATCGAGTCAGGGTCATTCCACTGTTTTGTGCTGTCAAGACTGATCTAGCAATGATTTAGTCTGCTTTCTCTGTGTTCGTATCGTCGTAGTATCTTTAATTCTTTATTGACCCGTGTTTACGTGTATGCTCTCTTGCTGCTGCTGAAACAGCGAGGGCCTGAACCGCGGAGCAAGGCCGTGAGCAAGTATGAGTGGTATGGAATCACGGCCGGGGGGATCCAACCTGGTGGAGCCGAGAGGGCAGGGCGCGCTGCCATCCGGCATGGCAATGCAACCGTGGTGGACGGGCTCCGGGCTTGGGGCGGTGTCCCCGGCTGTTGTGGCGCCAGGAAACGGAGCAGGGATCAGTTTATCGAGCAACCCAGTAGGTGGTGGTGGTGCCACCAAAGGCTCTCAGAGCAAGACGAGCGACCATGCGAGAAGGGAGAGCAGCGAGGATTCACGGAGATCAGGGGAACCAAAAGGTTTGTTCTGTTTTACTACTATTTGTTGCAAGCAACGAGCTATTATTTCAGGAAGTTGGTGTGGTAGCTTTTTATATCTCCTCTGCTCAAGCTTGTTTTGGCTATAAATTGGTTTTGAGTTGACAAGGAAGGGGCTCTTACTGAAGATGTTTCCATATAGGATGTGGTACAACAGTTTCCTTATGTGGCATAAAAGGGAGGTAGGAATTGAAAGCAGGCTTCAAGAGGCCTACTTTTTCATTTTCTGTTTCAGTCTTTCAGATTCAGAAAACCATGTGTGTTAAAACATTTAGCACCAGCTCTGAAATCTTCGCCAGCTATTTAATTCCAAAACCTTCACAGCTGCTTCGCTCTCATGCATGAGCATCGCATATTCTGTGTACTGTGGTGATGTAGAATTGTGACGATGTTTTGTTCAGTTGTACATTCACTTACCTAGCTCTATTTTAATGGAACACCATCTTATTTAATTGACCATACTAAGCAAAATGATGATGGAACTCATGTGCTATCTTGATCTTTTGGTGAATGTCCTGTAACTGTGCCTGGTATAGCACTGAAATTTTCATGCTGATGTTTCGATTATCTGTCTTTATGTGCAAATAATTTTTGCACTCTATGTAAGTGTCCAATAATTATAAATCAGCTGTTGTTCATATTAACCGCAAACAAGAATAACATAAATATAAAATTTGGAATAAAAAGAAAATGTTTTCAGCAATTTATGTGTCTGATTCTAGTACCTAAAGTACTCACATCGGCGGAGATGAGAATGGTTTTTTGGCAGTCTTGCAGACTGTGAACATTGAAACCTCTATAGCCACTTGACTTCAAATTTTAGATTACTGCATGTACAGCTTGCCTAACTGATCTAAATTCCCATTGTATAACTAGATATTTCATTTTTTTATTAAGTCTTTCCAGCAGTTAACTGGGGCAATTGTACTGTTTTAACTGAAGAGGAAAAAATGGGGGATGACTAATAGGATGAATTAGTTTATTCTTTATGAAGCCGCATATCTTAACGTAGTCTGTTTCTGCGATCTACTTAAAAACAAAATACTCTTTAACTAACATCTTGGGATGAGAAAGTTTAACCACCTCCAAGTTTCTGTGGCCTTCTTGATCCCATCTTGTCTTCAAGAATGGGGAAAAGGTGTTCCTCACTGTCCTCTGTACACTGAGTTGCTCTGTATAGCCAGTAAGAAGAAAATCATCGTTGTGTTTCCATTTTTCAGTGCCAAGCTTTGGCTCCTTCAAAATATGTGTCTGTAGTATATGTGACGATTAGTGTACTAAATGGTTCATGATTGTAGGATCAAGTATGACAACTAGAGGGGGTAAATAGGAGCCCAAATTAATTATAAGGCTTTCGAAAATATTTTCCTTTAAGCGAAAGCAAAACTCATCACTCCAGTAGCTATGGAAGTTATGAAGATTAGAGAAATAATCACAAGGAAAAGATTCGATCAAAACTAAGCAAAACACACTTCAACTCCGGCGGTTTGACCTTCATGAAGGAAGCGGTCTAACCTCTCACTGGGCGGTCTAACAGTGCCATCGCGGCGGCCGCGCGCGTTCCTCCTCTGGTCGGCGGCCCTCCCGCCGCCGCTCTTTTCTCGCACGCGCCGTGCTCGCTCTCGCCGCCGCCGCTGGACCCACGCCGCGACCGCCGCCCGACGCCTCCTCGCTACGGCAGCAGATCCGCACCGCCGCTTCTTCCTTCCCCTTTTCTCGCTGGCAGCGGACCCGCCTTGTCGAGGCGCCTTCCTCCCGTGCCGCTTTTCGCCGGCGCAGAACTTGCGCTCCCGTGGAGCTCATCCCGGCCGCTGCTCGAGCCTCGCCTCAGCACGGTTGAGTTTTCTTCATTTCATTGGCCGACAGTGGGCCCCACCTGCCGCCCATCGCAGCTAGAGTCGCCATTGCCCATCGCCCCACCGGTCGCGGGCACAGAGCCCTCATCGACACGTGGACCCCACCGCATGAGCCTGCCCACATGTCGCGGGCACAGAGGAGATAAAAGAAAATAAAAGGAAAATCGAGTAAATCGACGCATGCAGTGGGCCCCACATGTCGATCTAGTAATTTTGGATTTGACCCAAAACAGAACTTTGATCTGCTATAACTTCTTCATTTTAGCTCCAAATTGAATGAAACAAATTTGTAAATTCATCTAAATTCAAAATCATCTAATGGAACCAAAACCATAAATTTTTGAGTTCGTTTGAATGTTTGCTTGTGATTTGTATGATTTGTTGATTTATGTGCAAAAATATCGATAACGATATAGCGCTCGAGGCTCAATGAGAGGAGGCAGCAGACGACATCACCCCAATGACCGTAACCTGATTCTAGCGACCAAAGTAGTCAACACTTTGAACATATTGAACCCAAGATTTTAAAGTTATTTCCTTTTAAATTAGCAAAGTGCATGCTATTATTTCCGCGATATGATATGTTGGCCCAGCAAGCTAGTTATGCCTGTTATTGCTATTGTCCATATTAATCTCCTTGCCATATTTGGAAATGTGAACCTTGTACCCATAGTAAGAAATAGCATATGATTTCACAAAGTAAGTCCCTATTTATATGGCATGCTTAGAATGCTAGCAACTTGGGGTGACACTAATGCCCCAAGGAAAACTCCTCAAACTATTTTTAATCATATGGTGCGATGCCATATGTAGTGTTGGTGCGATGCCTACACTTAGCGTATGGTGCGATGTCACACGCAACCCTTGGTGCGATGCCGAGGGTTAACTTATGGTGAGATGCCATAAGGATGGTTGGTGCGATGCCAACCATAAGCATACAAAAGCACTTGGACTATTGAACTAATGGTTTAACAAAAAAATGTGATTTAAAACCCGCTAGGTCATAGGAAGATTTTAAGTAATTGTATCAAAAGCACTCTTTAGCAAACAAAATAGCCCTATGCCTTTCCATTGTCAAGCCATGCATGTTATATGTTTGCATTCTGTGTGTTGGCTTGACGAGCACTGGCCTGAGTGCTCATTCTCGCATTATCAAACAGAGACAGAAATCAGAGCACTATGAGCATGAGGAGGCTCCTATAAATGCAGCAGGAGGCGACGACACAGAAATAGGGCGCTTCATACGTATTTTGAAACATAGACAAGAGGACTAGATGGAGATTGTGTGCATATATATTATCCAATCATTGGGTAATATGTATGGACACGAGTACCTTGGCCACTTGCTGTGGAAATGGTTTCACTTTTGCTTATTCCACGCTTTAATATTATGTAATTTTAGCCAACAAGGCACTGTAGTGAATTATTGCTCGATGTGAGCAAAGACCTTTATGGCATGTAATATTTTTGTATGTATGTGTATGATCCAAAGAATGTTACTGTGTGCACTATTCATTGAACATGAGGATTTGATTGAAAAATCCGGTCCGACATAACATCTTGACCGTGTGAACAATAAAATCAGCAAACCCATTCGGACCATCACGCTAAGTGTCAATGCATGTTGCTACGATTTTTAGGATGAACAGGCCGGGTTTTTTGGGCTTAAAGTTGGTTTATGCTTGTACTGTCTACAGTAACTAGCTTTTAAACAATATGTTTTTCAAGGCAGGATCAATAGGAAAATTGTAGTACAAAATGTAATAAGTTCAGTTGTACCCGCCAAAATCTCTGCATACTGCCTCTCATGAACAGGAAGATTTCAAATATTTAAGCCATCTGCCCAAAAGAACCCACCCAGTATTTTCAACGCTATTTTAAATATGAAAATCTATATAACTTTTGATCGGTTGATCCAAATGACTTGAAATTTTGCATGCACATTCTCTAGAATGTTAGAAATCTATTTCAATCAACGATAAAAAACATCAATGCCGAAGTTTTGACAATTTTCCGTTCAAAGGAAGGATGCACCAAAACCAATCAAAAGAGGAAAATTTCGATCTGCTCTTACTCGTAAGTCATAAATGGTCTAAGTGACATGAGATAGTTCTCACATGTCATAGCAAGCTACAACACAGCACGAATTCAGCTCAAAACACCCACAAGAGCAAAATCCAAAAATCACCTCTCTTTTGTGAAAAACCGAGTGAAGTCAATGACTTTCTCTGGATCATGTCTAGATGTATGGGATCTTGTCTCCAGGAAATATCTCCACATCTTACACGTTCTTGGCACCAGAAAAGCTCAAGAGGAGAAATCCAAACAAGAAAGCTAAGAAATCAAAAGCACATGAGGGGATTCATGGTACAACTCATTTAGGCAAAGGTTAGATGTTCATTTCACTTATAGAGAAATGTTTTACAGCTAATCCCTCAGGATAGCAAAATGATACATGAAAATATTTGTAAATAAGGAAATAAGATAGAGCATGTATACATGAATGAAAGTGCACAACCTAAAAGAGATTTGAAAATTATCCAAAGTGAGATTAAAGAAAAAAGATACTACTTCAAGTCATAAAATGCATACAAAGCAATGTAGATCATAGTAAGGCATATATAACGAATCTAGGCAAGATAATACAGTTTAGAGTATTCAATTTAGTTTCAAGTTAAGTAAGACATCAAAATTGACAAGTTCAACTAAATGTATCCAAGTATGAGCTAATCCAAGTCAAGAAGGCTAAATGGAACAAAAAAGCTCAAATTGAATCATTTAAGGTGTTAGAAGTTCAATTATAGCCAATTATGCTCAAGTACTAGACAAAAGCCATTCTTGAAATTTTAGAAATCATTTAGGTCTTATCTTAGCAAAGTAAGTCATGGACTAGGAGTCATCTATAACTACCTCCTAAGTTTCAGCCCTTTTCATATTTTTATTTTCTTAGCAATGTGTTAGATCTCTACTTTTACTACGACCACCCCAAGCAAAAAAACTTAAAAGAGTGATTTTGGTTGTCTAAAACACCCCTGAGTTCGTGCTTAGCGCAATGGCAAGCCGTCTCATGAGAAAGAATTTGTTAGATCAGTTTTTTCGCATAAAAGATATCATTTTTATCAAGTTATATAATAGTTAAATGAGCAAGACATTCTTTTCCAAAGAACTAACAAAGCACTAAATAAAGTTCAATAAGAGATTCAAGATTCAATAGAGTATTTTTGATATGGCATATATCATAAAAGGATCACTAGAGAGTAAAGAGTTAAAAGTTCCATACTTGCAGACTTAAAAAATATCAATTGCAAAAAATTGAAACAACTTGTGAAATTAAGTTTAAGTTGACAAGTTAAGCTAGCATGGCAAAGATTTAATCATATATACACAAGCATGACAAACTTAGCTAAGTAGGTATAATATGGTAATAAGCCATATCAAGTGAAGATTATATCACAAATGAGTAATAGTCAAAACTCATATCTAAATGCATAATTTACAATGCAATACCATGTATGCATGATGCAAAAAAGAAACAAGACTTAAAACTCTCTCTATCTACAAGAACTACTTGCAAATGGAAAACAAGAGCTAAAAGCAAGAAAAAGAAAAACTCTTGCAAGAAGGAAAACCTCTTCATCACATGGTTTCTAGCCCAAGGAATACACTGCTAAGGAGAGAATCTACCACACTAGCCACCCTACCACTAGAAGTTAGTGAAAGAAGCAAGCTCAACCTAGACAGAGTAAAAGATGCTAGAGAACCTACTGAAGAAGATAAGTACCTAAGAAAGACTCAAGACAGAATGTGTGACTCACACCACCCTGATGATCTAAAAACCTTACTCCCAAACTAGGATGCCCCGATACGTGATACGGGTACGGCTATACGGATATGGCAATACGATATTTTCCAAAAACAAGGATACAGCGATACGACAAGTATATATGTATTTGAAAATAAAGAAATTATAAATAGGCTACAGGAGAGGGAGAAAATAAAAAACTTAACAGTTGATAGCATCAGAATAGGGATGCTATGCTAATCATGGCTGTATGACATGCAAAGCATATTCTCCTTCGAAGGACTTCTCTCAAATCCTGAGCCTCACTAGAAGTATTGCGGAAGTACTACTGCTACTGCTCTCCCCATAGTAGAATATAATGAATGCATTTTTGGCAATCTGCATTATCATATAACAGGTGGCAAATAAGTATGTGCCTGAAGTAAATAATAAGCATAACTTCAGATCTAAACAGCAATAGGAAAGAAATCAAAGAATCTAGAAATATTCTCAAGAATGTATAAACAACTATCTTTCTACAATCTGCTGCTTTCTTATGTGGAACTTATCAACTATGTGAATAAAGCTCCATTTGTTCCATATGGTAAAATGTGTATGTAGTGTTAATCATGTATCGAGTATGGAAATGACGGTTGGGCAGCGTGTCGTGATGCTAATTAACAATAGCTAGCAACAAGAGCATATAATCCAACTGAGGATTATGAGGAATGCTGCTGACCTTAGAAGTACTGCAATGTAACACAGTAAACATCCTCCAGAAGACATACCTTCAGTTCTGATGTCTCAGCCACCAAAGAAAATGTGACAACAAGATTTACTAACACATGTACATTGAAGATCATAATGGAATTTCAGAGCCACAATAGACCATTACCCTCCAAGGTATTTGAAGAAATTTGCACATCCTCCTCATTTCACAATTCCCCTACCTTAATGCTACCATTCATTGGGTACAGGATGACATGATTCACCTAGAAGCAAGTAAAATCAGAAAATCCCATCCTTTGGTTGTATTTTTCTACACCCAACTCTTTGACTCCAATTGAACAAATCCTAAAGGAAAAATGACGAGGAGAAAACTCACCATAGGACCCTAAGAGGAAGAAGCCAAGGCAGAGGTCGGGGAAGACCTACAGTGGTCGACGTTGACGTTGAGGCAGAGACGGTACTGTGTGGTGAGATCGTCAGAGGGTGGTGCTGACCTAAGCAGGCAGCGATGGAGAAGAATTGGGAGCAGTGGGAGGGACGAGAACTGATGCAGACCTGGTGGCTGCCGGTGAGGTTTGGCCGGCCCTCGTCGGTGGCAGAGCTGGGGAAGAAAAGGAGGGAGGAAAGAAGCAATTGGGGCCAAGGGAGAGAGAAGCCGACGATGAGATGGCACAGATGGATGGTGGTGGTGTGGCGTAGAGAGGAGACGGAGCTGGGTTGCGGTGGTGCGATGGCGTGAGCAGTGGAGAAGACAACGGCCAAGGCGAGGTCTGGCAAAGGGAGTAGGTAGATACAGTGGACAGCGGCTGATGGAGGACGTAGAGGTGGGGGACCAAGAAGGTGGGAGAGGCGGCGGCGGCGAAGAGGTGACCTCCAGGTGGCGGGAGCGACGGAGATCGGCGGAACTCCACGTGGTGCGAGCGGCGAGGGAGCGGCAGATCTCCAAGCGGTGCGAGCGGCGGACCTCCAGGCGGCAGCTAAGCCGGTGGCCTCCAGGTAGTGGCGGCGGCAACCGAGGAGAAGTGACATGACTCGGGGAGAAGTTAGGGTTCGGGCGTTGGGCATGAGTTGCGTGACTGGCGGCTCGGGTTGTAAGGCATGAGCATTCGCCGTTCGAGACCTTCAGGCTGGTGGGCCATCTTTGTTGGGCCAGGATTCAATTGGGCCAGACGTATCGCTCGCGTATCGCATCGTATCGGCGTATTTGCTATTTTTTTCGACTGAAATTCACCGATACTCCGTCGATACTGTATCGCCGCGTATCGGAACGTATCGCCGTATCGGATATGTATCGGACATGTGTACGGCGGTCTGGTGCCGTATCGGTGCTTCTTAGCTCCCAAATGTTGTGCGATGCTGAATATGGAAGCAGAGAATTAACAAATCTCAAGAAAGAACCTGCGTCACACTGTTTGGTAGTGTGATGTAGTCGAAATTGAGCGAGCCGCATCCTGAGAAGTGATAGTCATCATTGGATGACCAAGAGTGAGGTAGGAGACCCAAAGAGATTGACATGATCCATATGATCTTCCATCACCTGTAAAGCCTACATCAAAGAGGCAGAAGCATCTGCCTCGGTACTGGGGTTAGTGAAACAGGATTTAGGTATTTAGTACTGAGACACATGACCACTAGGTGAAAAAGAACCAATATGAGGGTTCTCATATGCATATGAAGGTTCAAGCGAGAAGATCCAACAACAAACTTGGAGGCACGTCGCGAGGGGAAAACTCAATGAAGAAAGCGAGTACCATCTCTAGGAAAGTGATGAATGCTATTCTTAAACGCTCCATTTGTGTATCAAAACGATGAAAATCCTTCCTCAGGGCAGTGCGTGGACCAAAATCAAATTCATGAAAAACAAGTCCACGATGCTGCCCAAAGCCACTAGAAGATGAATCAAAGAAGCCATCAACAAAGCGAGTTCTCGTGCTAGGCTCTTTAGTGTTCATGTCATGGGAAAAACTATGAACACTTGGAGACTAAGAAGCACGAGATTGACGCATGCGTTTGACACGCCTAAATCCAAACTCTACAAGATGTCCATCCTTTTCACAAAATGAGCAATGATACAAAAGTCTAGAGGTAGACACGATCCCGAGGACGAATTCCGATCTTGCTGAAACGAGAAGTCCATTGGGACAAACAAGAAAAGCCACCACCACTTCTAGTGCTTGTGTCAGCACTAGGTGCACACATGCCGTAGGACATGCGATGTGTGTTCCTAAATGCTTGATGACGTAGTTGGCGCTCGTATTTGACACAGCAAAAGCAAAACTGAAAAGTGTGTACGTCTTTCTTACAAAAGATGCAATTGTGCTTTTTCTTAGAAAGGTGTAGTACCACGTGAGGAAGAAGCACCCTTATCATTTGAAATCCTTTGGACAACAGAAGAAGAACCAAAAAAATCATGAGACTTAACGCTCATATCATTGCACACTCTCTTAAAAGACAACTTCTCCTAAGAAAATGCAGGAAGTGCAAGATGACAATGATGCATTTTCAGCAAGCTTGCAATTTAAAGCATCAACTTCTATTTGTAAACTAGCACAATTCTTGTGAGAAGATAAATCATCCATAAGCAAATTTCTATTCTCTAAGTACATGCTACAAGGGCTAGCTCTAATATCAACAATTTCAACCCTGACATTCTCTAATTGCTCAAAATGAGTGGAAAAGGCTCAATTTCAACCTTTTATTTTCAGTTTTAGAATTTTCTAATTGTTTTACACAAAGAGAATGAGCCAATTTCATATTTTTATTTTCAGCATGCATGCTTTTGCAAGAAGCAATTTCATTATTAGCCAATGACCTAAAATTGCCAATTTCTACCTTAGCACTATTAAGCTCATGAAGCAAAGCAATACAAGAATCACACGGCATAGCAACCTTCAAGTTTAGATATTCATTTTCAGATTTTAAGCATGCAAGAGATTTGTTCATATTACACAAGTCCTTGAGTAAAGACACATAAGATTCATATGGCAAAGGAGATTTCAGCCTAGCAATTTCGTGAGATAAATTTCTATTTTTCCTTTTTAAATTTTCTACTTTATCCTCAAGTTCATGCATTCTAATTACTAGAAACAATGAGCACTCACTAAGTTTCTCCTTGTTTACCATACGTAACTTGTTTAGGAGATCATCCACGGAAAGATCCTCAAGTAGTTCCTTATGATCATCCTCAATCGCGACTGCACAATGTCTAGAGCTATCATTCTCCTCCTTAGGATCCAAAGGCTTCTTGTCCATGAAACTAGGACAATTGAAAGAAAAAAGAATGTGCTACAAGCTTTGCAAAAGAATTTTTCTTCAATGCCTTAGCTTTCAACTTGACGTCAAACCTCTCGTCACAGTGGACATCATCAGCAAAGAAATCCCGGCAAGAATGAAAAAGCCGCTCACAAGTCCTCATCCTACTCGTCATACTCAAGATTGGTTAAGATCTATAAAAGAGCAAATCGGGCTCTGATACCACTTGTACGATCGAGTATGACGAGCTCAAATTAATTCCGAGGCTTTCCAAAATCTTTTCCTTTGAGTGAAAGCAAAACTCTTTATTTTAGTAGCTATGGAAGCTATGAAGATCAAAAACAAATAATCATAAGGAAAAGATCCGATCAAAACTGAACAAAACACGCTTTGACAACCCCGATGGTTTGACCTTCATGAAGGAGGCAGTCTAACCTCTCTCCAGGTGGTTTGACCTCTGTTCTAGTAGTTTGACTGCTATGAACAGTAAAATTAGACAAAGCTACACTAACTCCGGTCGGACCGCTGGCGCCGTAATTTAAGGATGAACAGTATTTTCAGCGCTATTTCAAATCCAAAAATCCATGTATTGTTTGATCAGTTGATCTAAATGACTTGAAACTTTGCATGCACCTTCTCTAAGATGTCAGGAAGCTATTACAAGCAACGGTCAAGAAATTTGTTGCCAAAATTATGACCTTTTCCATTCGAAAAAGGGTGCACCAAAACCGATCAAAAGGGGGAACTTCAATCTGCTCTTGCTCGTGAGTCTTAGATGGTCTAGGTGATCTGGGATAGGATTTCACATGTTATTACAAGCAATAACACAACACAAATTCAACCCAAAATGCCCACAAGAGCAAAACCCAAAAATCACCTCTCTTGAGAAAAACCAAGTGAACTCAAGAATTTCCTCTAGATCATGCCTAGATAGATAGGATCTTGTCTCCAGGAAGCATCTCCACCTCTTACACATTCTTGGCACAAAAAAGCTCAAAAGAAAGAAATCCAAACAAGAAAGCTAAGGAAATCAAAAGCGCATGAAAGGATTCATGGCACAACTCATTTGGGCAAAGTTTAGATGTTTATTTCACTTAGAGGATAATATTTTATAGCCAATCCCTCAGAATAGTAGGGCTCTAAGCATAGAGCATAAACACAAAGGGCTTCAACACAAAGAAATTCTAACCATAATATCTCAAGGCCCTTACAAGACTCAACTCAATACAAGGCTTTTATAGTGGAGGCTACCACCTCATATCAACCAGCCACGCCTTAGTGTATCATACCACTTACAAATGAGAAAATCTGGTAACACACAAACGGGTTTTACAGTCACACACTTGCACACTTTGAGGTCAGCGCCAATAAGACTCCAACCATAAAGATGTAACCTAAACCATTTGAGGTCAGCGCCATGGTTTTGCAAACCCTCACTCCAACCGGTTTCAGATAATTTTCCAAAGTGCCACCCGCTGGTCTTCACAACGATGCGATGCCCATGAATTGTCGCCAAGATCGTACGCTTGCACCGAGGTCGTCACTACTTGAAATGCCTAAGTCCTATGGCACACCATTACTCCACAGTTCATGATGCCCAACATCTTACCGTCAAGATCATACGCCTGCTCGGAGGAACGTCACCACTTGAAACACACAAGTCCATTTGGCACATCACATGCATGCATTGCCTCTTCACGACCCTTGCCTTTCTTCCGTGCTTCTTGGCTTGAGATGGTGCTCCATCCGGACTATTAGAAATAATCTTGACTTATAGTTCAAGACGTAGTAGAGTCCGTCTCCGTGTGTAACTCAAGTTGAAATTGTGTCCAACTTGAAGTCCGAATACGTATACTAGTAGGAGATTATTAGCATATATATTGAGGAGGCTTGTAGCCAGTTTTGTAAGAGAAAAGTAAGAGTAAGAAAAGCTAGAAAAAGGGGGAGCAAATAAGAGAATAAAGAAATTCAGAAATTCTCTTGCGTTCTCTCAGTTTATTTGCGATGTGTGCGTTTTCTCCTGGATCAAAGTTCTAACAAGTGGTATCAGAGCCTAGGCAAGAACGAGTTCTTGAAAAAAATTATCTCAGCGATTCCATTATGAGCTCCCGTCGCACAGCGCCCAGCGTCCGATCCGTCAAGAAATTCACGCAAGGAGCAGCAAAAGTCAGCGCTGAAGCAAGTCTTTGTTTTTCATCAAATTTTGATTTCTGTGCTCAGCGAAGAAAAGCAAGCATGTGCGCCCAGCAAGAGAAAAAGCAAGTGGTCAAATCAAAGCAAGTGCCAAAGCTTGCTTTCTCCTGGTCAAAATTCAGAAGGTAGTGGAGAGAGAGACAAGAACAAAGCAGCAGAAGCAGGCAGCATGTCTCCCGTCGGAAGCGCATGCAGTGACAAGACACATGAGAAAGAAGACGATAATTGATAGCGAGGCGGCAATTCCAAGCGGCGCCAGGTGTTTTGTTTTTTTGTGCACAGTAGCAACCATGCGCGAGACACCGAAACCGAGTCAGCTACGGTTCGGCTCCAAGACGAAGTCTAAGCCGCACGTGCGTCTCCGACTCGGTTGTTCTCGCTCCAGAAATAAAAGTGTGTAGCGCAGAAACAGCAAGCGATAATCACGTCGTCCCGAGCGAGCTGCGCGAGAGGAAGTCCAGAAAAAATTATCACGTCGTCCCGAGTGCGCAACAGAGAGCAAGTCCAGGTAAGGAAAAAGAAAAAAAACAGTGCAATTTTTTTTCTCCGTTCTCTCGGTTCAAAAGCCATTTCAATGTAGCCCGATTTCTTAATATGTGCTCAAGATCATGTCACGTTCTTCGGAAAGTGGTGTCACCAGTGACAAGGCATCATCCAGTATGATGGCGAAGGAGAGTTCCGCTGTCTCTCTGCATTATCCGATGCTCACGACGAGCAATTATGCAGCCTGGGCAATCAAGATGAAGGTGTATATGAAGGCTCAAGGAGTGTGGGATGCGACCGAGAATGGCAACGTTGATGCGCGCTGTTACTCGCTGGATTCTTGCTGTTGGTGATAGCAAGATCCTCACTCTCATCGAGAGGATGACACTTGGGGATGGGGCAATTTTTCTTGTTTATTTCTCACACAATGCCATACCCACCTGAGGGGTTGGGGATACATATTTATAGGCTGCTAATCAGCCAAGCATATGCCAAGATGCTAGTCAAAAGTTGTCCTAAAGCTAGTCTAAGATGCTAGTCAAAAGCTGTCCTAAAGCTAGTCTAAGATGCTAGTCTAAAGCTGTCCTAAAGCACAAAGATGTTGTCCTTGACACAAAGACTTATCCATCATTCTCCCCCTAAGTCTTGTGTGTCTCCTTGTGAGGAAGGTTGAACCGGCCGATCCTAGAGCAGAGCTCGAGGAATTTGACCCTCCCAAGAGGCTTGGTGGCGTGTCCGCAAGCTGATCCGTGGTGTTGATGTAGCTTGCCTTGATGTCGCTTCATCCAAAAAATTTCGGATGAAGTGGTACTTCACCCGGATGTGCTTGCTCGTTCATGGAAAACGGGGTTCTTTGCTAGAGCAGAGCGGACTTGTTGCCCACCCCGAGCGCCACCGCCTGTGTCTCGCCAAGGAGATCACCAGCGATCGAGCGAGCAGAGCGCTGAGTCGAGCGGTGGAAGCCGCTATGTACTCGGCCTCACACCGACAGGCCACCACCGCCGCTTGATCGATCGCCACTAACGAGGCACTTGCCGAGGAAGAAGAGAATCCCGCTTGTGCTCTTCTTGCCGTGTCGATGTCGCTGCGTGGTCGCTGTCATTCACCGGCGAAGCGCGCGCCGGCGGACACCTCGGGTAGTGCAAGCCGTAGTCGGAGGTGCCCGCGACGTAGCGAGGATCCTCTTCACGGCTTGCCGATGCTCGTCGTCGGTCTTGCCGCCGCATGAACCGACCGACGAGCCGACGGCGAACGCCAACCGGACGCGTGTGGGCGAGGTAGCGAAGGTCGCCACGATGCGCCAGATATTGCGTCGCGCCCGCCTCCTCCGCCGTCTTTGTCGCCGCTCGGCCACCTTTCCTCCATAGGAGTGTGGGTTGGGTTGCGGTCGGTGAGCCCGCCCCGACGGCAGTGCGCTTGGCGTGGCGATCGCCCGACGGGAGATACTGGAGCCGCCCCGTGGACCTCGATCCCTAGGTAGAAGGAGAGAGCCCCAAGTCGCTCATCCGAAGGCGGTCTTCATCTCCGCCTTGAACGCTCGACCTCGGCCTTCTGGAGCGGTGATCACCAAGTTGTCGACGAGACGCCACCGCCAGGCGTTGCCGCTTTGCCCCGCGGTGAGACCGCAGCCTCGTGCGCGCTCTGCTGGAACCCCATTTGCTTGAGGTGGAGTCCGGCTTAGCGTTCGGGCTCGTGGTGCTCGCCGCAAGCCGTAGAGGGCCTGCGCAGCGAGAACCTGCCCTCCTGCCGGGATGACGAATCCGCGGCCGACGGACGTGACCTCCTCCTTCAAGTCGCCGTTGAGGAAGGCGGACTTGACGCCCATGTGATGGACGCGCCAATCCTCCCGGGCCGCAAGTGCGAGGAGAAGACGAACGGACTCCATGTGCGCGACGGAGTGCGGCGCCATCGGTCGACCTCTCCGCCGCACGAAGCCTCGTGCCACCAAGCGAGCCTTGTGCTTGACGATGGCGCCGGCCATCCCGCTTCGGCTGAACACCCACAAGGGTGATCGCGCGGTGGCCGGCAGAAGATCCGCCACCACTCCGCGTCGGTTCGCCGGCGGCGCCCATCTCCTACTTCATCGCGACACGACACGCCATGTCTCTCCGCCTCTCGGCGGCGAAGGGGCTCGCCGTCGCCGCCGCGCCGCTAAGCTCGCCTCGCTGGTCGTCTTTGCGCCGATCCGAGGACGGCGGCTCGCCGAGGATGTTGTCCATGGTACGATAGCGCAGGCTCGTCGTCGTGGTAGGCGCCGACGCGGTCCTCGTCGTGAGACAATGAGTAGCGAACTCCACCATGCGCCGCTCGTCGTGGGACCCAAATCGTGGGGCCGATCCGGTGGTGTGGCCGCCGGCAGAGTGCGAGCCGGCGCGGAGAGCGTGGAGTGGCGGTGGTGAAGAGTGGGCGTGGCCGGCCGAAGGTGGTGGAGCACTCGCCGGAGCCGTGGCGAGCAAGGTGTCGAGTGGACGAGCTCGCGAGGCCGAGCCGCTAGCTCTCCGCTCTCGGTGGACGTAGTCGACAACAAAGTCCCCGAGTCGGTCGAACCGCCGCCCACCGCCTTGTCCACGCCCGCCGCCGCCGTCGAACACAACGCCACGCGAGATGCGGACGCGACGTGGTGACAGGTCGAGGATGCGTGAGGCCTTCGAGCCCTCGCGTAGCCGATGAACACTCCCGAGTGCTCTCGCCGCCGAGCTTACCGATGTGGCCAAGCTCCTTGGCGAACGCGAGGAGCCAAGACCCGCAAGTGGAGACCGCGGCTTGCGCCATGCCAAGCCTCGTGCGGCGGCCCGCCGTTGAGCGCCTTGGTAGGCGGCGGTTGAGGATGTAGACGGCCGCCACCACCGCCTCCCGAAGACACCAGGCATCCCCTCGCTGCGAGGAGGCCCGAGCCATCCCCACGCCGTGCTGGTTGCGCTGCTCGACGACGCTGCTCGCTGCTGCGTCTTTGTGCGGCGCGAGTAGTGGCGCTGAATGCCCTCATCGCAAAGACGACGACGCGGTCGCCGCCGCCGTGAATTCGCCGCGTTGAATCAGGCGTAGCACGCGCCTTGCGGCGCGGCGCGCTCGCCTCGCGGCAGCTGCGGCGCTCGATGGCGCCCGCAGCCTCTCCTTGCCGCCGAGGACCATCACCCACATGTAGCGGAGAGGTCGCCGACGAGCGGCAGGAAGTAGCGTCGTTCTCCCGGTGTGGCGGTGTCACCGCCACACAAGTCCGTGCACGAGCTCGAGCTCTCCTTGGCTCGAAACTCGCCACGGGGAAGGGAGTCGCCGCTTTGTCAACACGCAGACGCTGCGAAGCGCTCCACATGGTCAAGGCACGGCAGCCTCGCACCATTTCGTGGAACCGAGCCGCCGTGGCCTCGAAGTGAAGGTGCCCAAAGCGCTCGTGTTATCGCCACGCCTCGTCGTCCGACGAGCGGCGAGAGAGAGGGTTGTGCCACTGCGATGTGAAGAATGTAGAGTCGATTTGCGCCTCGTTACCTTGGCAAGAAGGCGACGACGAAGCTCCCAAATCCGCAGCACCGCGCTCGATCTCGACACGCGAGCCGTTCTCATCCGGTATCCCAAGGCGATGATGGAGTTCGCAGGTCGGGGATGTAGTAGATGTCGGTGGCGACTGTGCTCACCGTGACACGATGGTGAAGATGACGAGCCGACGCCTTGATTTCACGCCGAGGCGCCCCAAACTTGACGAGCCTCGGACGCTAGAGTCAAACTTGGCGAAGAACTCCGCCGACCGGTCATGTGATGGGTGGCGCGGTGTCGAGGCACCACCCGTCGATCTTGTCGCTGCGAGCGAGGCGAGGAGGGTGTGTGCTTTTGGCTCGTCAAGGTGGAGAGAGCCATCGCGCCGGTGCCGCTGGAGGTAGTTCGATGCTCGCACGAGCAATGAACCGAGCGGCCGCTCCTCCTCCTCTCGCGCGACGTGGCTGGCGCGTCGTGGTATCGACAATCCTCGCCTAATGACCAAGCTTGCGCAGTTGTGGCAAGAGTCGCCTCGTGTCGGCTTTGCTTGCGGGGCGCCGCCTGGCGCCCACGCCATCACCTCAAGACGTCCTCGCGCCGCTCGGGCATCTTTGCGCGCTTGCCGTGCTTGCCGCGCTGCGGCGCTGTCGTGGAAGAAGACTCTCTTCATCGTCACCTTGGCCGGCGACCAGCGCTCCCGAGCGAGGAGGAGCTTCCGCCAATGGTGACGGTCCCGAGAGGCGCGTGGCTCATCATCACAACGACCTTGAGGCTACCCAACGCCTCCTCGATCGTCATCATGGAGAGGTCCAGCAGAGACTCGATCGAGCGAGCCATCCGCTTGTACTTCTCGGGGACGCAGCGGAAGAGCTTCTCCACGCTCTCTCTTCGCCGTAGGTGTCGCCACCGAATCGCTGCAACTTCGCAACAGAGTGTTGAGACGAGAGCAAAGTCATCAACGTCCTCACCGCTTGAAGGCGTGTTCTCCCACTCCGCGCGTAGTGCCGCAATGTAGACTTGCGCGCGCGGTCGGCTGCCGATGCGTGCAGCTGGCGATGGCGTCCCAAGCCTCTTTGGCGATCCGCTTGTTGGTAGCGAGAAGCGCATCTCGGGCGGATCGCGGCGATGAGAGCATCCAGCGCCGTCGATCCGATCCCGGTCGGCGTCGACGTCGCATCGATCGCATCCCACATATGCCGCACTGGAGCTTTACCCTCATCACCGCGCCCACTCGACGTAGTTGGTCTTGGTGAGGTAGGCCACCCGCCGCCGGGCCGACGCCCTCGACGATACCGGTACTCGTGGTGACCACGCATCAACCGGCAGAGAGAAAGTCGCGTTACTGTGAAGGCCGCGCTCCGTCGACCCGTCGCCGCCGTGCATGCCTCCTCCAGAGCGCCACCGCGTGTCCGCGCTCTCTGGCTGCCGCCGTGCTCGTGGCGCGGCGCGGCCGCCATCGCGCCGCTTCGCCTCACGCGCCTCCAACGGCTCAAGATCCGCGTCGTGCCGCCATCGCAGAGATGGAGCCGCCTGCCGCCGCGCGAAAAACCTTGACCTCCGCTGCCGCGCGCGCGCTGCATCTGCCGCCGCGCCGCCGCTTCGCCTCGCTCGCTGCCGCCGCCTCGCCGCCGCCGCCTTGACGCCTTTCGCCGCCGCCGCTCGCGCTTTGCTCTGCGTGGCGAAGCTTCGGCCGTCTGCGACGCCGCGCTCGAGGCGCATCGAAGCGGCCGAGATCGCCTGCGACATGGCGCGCATCGGGGCATTGCGTGGAGAGGGTCGCCGACGAGCAGCCGCCTGCCTCCGAGAGAGTGAGCGGGGACAACCGAGCCGCTGCCGCACACGGGCCGGGCCGCGAGGCCGGAGAAGGAGATGAGCAGAGATGCTCAGCACAGGATAGTATAGCTCGATACCACTTGTTACTCATTTGGATTCTTCTTTGTTGGTGATAGCAAGATCCTCACTCTCATCGAGAGGATGACACTTGGGGATGGGGCAATTTTTCTTGTTTATTTCTCACACAATGCCATACCCACCTGAGGGGTTGGGGATACATATTCATAGGCTGCTAATCAGCCAAGCATATGCCAAGATGCTAGTCCTAGATGCTAGTCAAAAGCTGTCCTAAAGCTAGTCTAAGACGCTAGTCAAAAGTTATCCTAAAACTAGTCTAAGATGCTAGTCTAAAGCTGTCCTAAAGCACAAAGATGTTGTCCTTGACACAAAGACTTATCCATCACGCGCAAGGATCAGATGGCATTGGGGTCATCTATCAGGGCATCCCAGACGAGACGCTCTTCTTTCTGGCCGAAAAGGAGACGACCAAAGCCGCGTGGGAGGCGTTGAAGACGATGCATCTTGGCGTTGATCATATGAAGGAAGCAAAGGTACAAACTCTCAAGACCAAGTTCGAGGTGCGGCGTATGAAGGAAATGAAGTCAATCAATGACTTTGCCGTCCGGTTGATGGTCATCGTCAACAAGATTCGAGCCATTGGCGAGAAGGTGGAAGAGTTGTACGTAGTGAAGAAATTGCTTCGTGTTGTTCTCTCACAGTTCCTCCCAATTGCTTCAGTCATAGAGTAATTTAGAGACTTAAAGACAATGACCATGAAGAAGATCATCGGTCATCTTAAGGCGTATGAGGAACGCATCCACGATAGTAGCAACAAAGGCGACGGATAGCTCTTGTTGACCCCTGTCGAGTGGGAGATCTGATCATCGAAGCGTGAAGACAAGAACACTTCCAGGGGTGGTGGCCAAGGCCGTCAGAATCGGAAGTTTGATAAGGCAAAAGTGAGGTGTTATAATTGTAATGATTATGGGCACTTTGTTTCAAAATGCCCCAAACCGAAGATGAAGAAAGCGTTTGTTGCTAAAGCGCTTAGCAATGATGAATCAACAGTGCTCTGATGATGAGTTGAGTCAGGGACGTTGAGAAGATGTGTTCACCGTCTAAACTCAAGTAAGGTGAAAAGAAATCGAAACGTTAAGAAGATGTGTCACCGTTCTGTGTTAAGTATGAGTTTAGTAATTCGTAGTTGAGATCGACTGCCTCAATGTTTTAGAATCTTTGCATCTGGATGAACCTGTGCAAGTTAAGTTGAGTTCCTATATGTAACTTGCATGTAAAACGCTTTATGTGGAGGCGTGGCTGGTAGTTCATAATGCATTGAGACTAAAACTAGAGTATGTCAAGTCAAGATTAAGGGGGGTTGTTATAAATAATCTTGACTTAGAGTTCAAGATGTAGTAGAGTCCATCTTCGTGTGTAACTCAAGTTGAAGTGTCCAACTTGAAGTCCGAATACGTATGCTAGTAGAAGATTATTAGCATATATATTGAGGAGGCTTGTAGCTAGTTTTGTAAGAGAAAAGTAAGAGTAAGAAAAGCAAGAAAAAGGGGAGAGCAAATAAGAGAATAGAGAAATTCAGAAATTCTCTTGCATTCTCTCAGTTTATTTGCGATGTGTGCGTTTTCTCTTAGATCAAAGTTCTAACACGGACTTATACGACATGCCATGGCCTCAGGACTCCTTTCGTAGTCTCGGTCTTGCGGTGGCCGCAACAATCATCAAAACACCTGCACACCAAAGAACAAAGCAATAAATCCAAGCACAAATGGCATACATTGACTCTCCATTAGTAAACCATATGCATGGTCACACCTCATGACACACATGTATGGACTCCCCCATGACTAACGCTTGTACAACACCCGCTGTGACGAAAGCCAAACTTACAGAACCAACAAAACAACTCAGCAACAACTCACCAGGGCTGTTTGACCATGGCACACACGCCGGTCAGACTGTCCACACCACAGCCGGTTAAACGTTGCCTCCCCAGGCCGGTTTGATCGTACCGTCCCAACGGCTAGGCCGGTCTGACCGGTATTTCCCGAATAGCACAGAAAAATTCAAATTCTCAAAAATCAAACTCAAGCAATGAAAACGAGAGACGATCAATGTCAAATACTTATCACTCACATGAGGCTGCTAGCACATTCTTACACATATCAATCTATGTTGAAGGCCTGAAGCATGATATCAAGTGCTCAAGCCTTTCACATATAATACAATTGGCAGAATTTTCATGTGATGTCAGATGCAATGGCAGCGCCATTTTTTACATCCTGATATATATTTTGCCAAAGGTCTTTGTTTTTGAGGTCATCAGAACGCCAATTTGTTTATGTTTTTTTTTCGCGTTCTTCTTTCTAGCACCATTCTTGTCGTTGTTTTACCATATCTTTAGAGGATAGTGTTGGAGTTCTTCTGCAAGACCTGTTAGGCGGGTGAAGAGAATGAAGATTGTCCAGTTATTATTTCATAATGATAAAATACCTTTTAACCTTTTGTCAGTAAAATTGGCATTTGATAAAGGCCAGATGACAGGAATAGTGCAAATATGTTGCCTAGAATTTCAGAGGTTGGTGTTAGTACAAGTTCTACTTGCATCAATATGATATTCTATCTGAAGGGGTGCTATTCATTTGTCATTCATTATGTCAGCAACAAATGGAAAACATGCTACCTCCATTCAGTAATAACTGATGTTGTTTGAATGCCAGATGGAAGTGCTGGTCAAGAAAAGCACCATGCCACATCGCAGATGCCTGCGTTAGTGTCAGACTATTTAGCGCCATATTCACAGCTGGAACTAAACCAACCAATTGTGTGCACTCTTTCCCTTCCTGGTCTCTATTTCTTTTCTGTTGATGTTTGCATCTATGTGCACTTGTCTAGCAATGCGTTCATCATCTCATGTTCATATTGGCCATTGTGCAGGCTTCTGCAACATATCAGTATCCTGATGCTTACTATACAGGCATGGTTGGTCCCTATGGAACTCAAGCTGTGGTACTTTTTTATGCCAATTTAAATATCAGAAATCATCTTCCCCCTTGTATGCAATCATTCATAGCACGGGTGTCAATAATGGTATTACCCAGTATGGTTAATTCAAGTAAGCACATAATGAGATATGACATTAGATCTAAGATCAATAAGAGTTACAGAAAGAGTGGAAATGTTTGTTAGTCTTCATGCTGATAAATATAAATAACAGTCCATACTATTTGCACTAGTGATTTCCACTAACGGTAGTAGAAAGGGTGCTGGAATTACAGCAGACTATTTAGATTCTTCTTGTATTTTTGTAAAGCAAAATGAGAACTTGTGATTAGCAAAAAGTTGGTTGTTTGTGTCATATATCACTTTATAAAGATATACTTGCACTGTCCTGAACTGGCTGCATTTTTTATGGTCCGCACAGACTCATTTCCAGATGCCTGGATTAACTCACTCTCGCATGCCATTGCCTCTTGAAATATCCGAGGAGCCTGTCTATGTAAATGCTAAGCAGTATCATGGAATTTTAAGACGGAGGCAGTCACGTGCAAAGGCTGAACTAGAGAAAAAGGTGGTTAAAACGAGGAAGGTTAGTGAAGCAATCTTGTCCCTGCTACCTCTGTAATTTTCTTTCTGTAGAGTTTTCAGGATTATGGTCAGTAGTTTTGAGTTTTCAGGATGCTCCTTTGTATGATTAACTCCTGATGTTTGTCCTGGTCAGATGCCTCCCATTTACAGGATAGAACTTGATAGTTTGTTAAGCACTGGCATTTGATATTGCAGCCTTATCTTCATGAGTCTCGTCATCAACATGCAATGCGAAGGGCAAGAGGAACTGGGGGACGCTTCCTGAACACAAAGAAAAATGAAAACGGTGCTCCCAACGAGAAAGCTGAACCAAACAAAGGTATTACGATCTGTTGTTACGCTTCACATATCGACATACTGTTTTCGGATTCATTAGGAGAGCAAAACTCCGAGCATCACCGTGTACCTCCTCCTGGCTTACAGCTCCAGAAGGAAGCATGAAGTAGCGGCTTGGCAAACCTAAAACAGTGGCTTCTGTCCACTGGCATACACACTCGAGGGTGGATTCTTGCTCCAGCTTTGCGCTGCGATGTTTGCAATGTATCTTCTTCGTGCAAAACGGTCAGAGATTCATTCTTCTGAATGAGCTAGTACCAGTTGTTGGTCTTGGTCCTGGCAGAATGCAACCTGGGTGCACGAGTCCATCCCGGTGTCGGTGTCATGGGTAGGTGTGCTGTTTTCAGGCAATTCATTCTTGGCTTTCACATTCCGCCCCTTGTTTGTGCCTAGCGTGTTGTTGCAAGTGAAACTAGCTGTGCTGCGTCTCCAGGGTTCTGTGAGATGTGTGTAAGATTAACTTGAACTAATGTCTGTAATGCAGTAGCGTGAGTTTGGCTTGCTTTTAGTTTGAACTTTGAACTGTAACAAGAAAAACTGTTGTGGCCAGCTCAGTGTTCAGCGACGTCAGTCTTGTAGTCTTGTCTTGTGCAAAAGCAGAAGCTTGTGCTTCGATCTTTATGGTGCCACTTTTTAAGCCTTTTCTTTGGTGTATGTTGCATCTCGCTCGGTTTCCTCTCGCTAATGCTCTCGAGTAGCTGTGCACTGGATGTGGAGGTATGATCAGTTGTTGCATGCCGTCGCCGTTGTTAAATTTGAGGGGAATTTGAATATAGGGAAAGAGGTCTTTAAACGCCCCCGACGCGTATGTTTTATACCTCGAATTTGAGGCAGATTGGTCTCTGTGGTCAGAGACCAGTACCCTCATCCATTTCGATCATGGCAGATTGGTAGTGCTCCAATGCGACAGCATCAGCACGTCACAGTAAGTCCTGAAGCTCTCCTACACATGCCTCCTCGTTTGGAGGGCAATCTTACAGGTATACGTGAATGCTGTGTAATTTTCTCGTATAAAACGCAAGCTGGTACCAGATAATTCCACTTTTTATTAAGGGAAATTTTACCATCCTTGAGGGGAAGAGGTACCAAATTTGAATCGTTGATCACACTGATCGGACGACTGAGATTTGGCAGTACCTAGTGGTACCGGACACGAGATACTAAGAGATACAAGGTACCAAGAGGTACCAAATTTTGAGCCGTTGATCACACTGATTGAACGGCTGGATCTAATTTGGTACCTCTTGGTACCTCCTCAAGGATAGAAAAACTGCTTTTTATTAATTGAATTTTATTCAGTGGTTTCACCTCAGTGAATTCTTTTGAAGTCTTCTATTGTCACTCCTTTTCCCCCCTTTCATTCAGGATAAACATTCCGCAGTCATATGTAGATTCTTTTTCCAAAAAGTGTACTTATCTCTTCTTTTTTTCCGAGGGAAATCGTATACTTACCAGTACGTATACGCTTGTGGTCATCCATCATGGTGGGCCCAATCCTTTTTGTGGACGGCTTGTGAGGCCCACTGGATGGAGGATTACGAATGTCCTTTTAGCGATCTCGGGCCCAAGGATCTACAGAGAATCATTGTCCGGTGATTAGCAGTTTGGCCTCTCCTGCTTCCAATTATGTATCGTTACTGTCGAAACCACAGTAGCTAGTCGCCTCTTACAAAAATCTAAATTGGTAGCGCGATAGTATTATTAACTGTGATGTGATATCTAATGGAATTCACGCCAGTCACAACAACCAACTGTCAACTCTAAAGTCGATTAAACGGAAGGAATCGGTATCTAGCGGGTATCTACATAAATCGGGAGCTACAAGAAAAGGCAACAGCACAGCAATAAATTTTATATAGTTTTAGCAAGTTTTGAGATAACGTTCAAAAAATTCATGTTTTAATGAGTTCCGCGTATTTCTAGAAGTTCTAGAAGATTCTAAGCTAAAGTTTCAACGAGTTTTAGATTTTCAAACTCAAGTTTTACTAAGTTTCGACAAGTTTCAATCAAAAGTTTCAGTAAGTTTCAACCAAAAGTTTTAAGAAAATTTAACAGGTTTCAATAGGTTTCAAACAAGTTTCTAAAAATTTCGGTGAGCTCACCTGGCTATGATGGCACTACTACACCGCCAAAGGCTGCCCGACACTGCCGCCGCCATGGACTCGACCAACGCCGCCCATTGCCGAATCCATGCTGGAGCTCTGCGTCGAGCCTCTGTCTCTCTCTTCCCTGGCTCAGGCCTAAGATCAGTGTCGAGCTGCCGCCAGATCCGTGTGTCCTAAGCCATGCCGTCGTCTCATGTTGCTAGATCCGGAGCTAGAGGTGAAGCACTGCGTCACCGCCTACGCTAGACTCGAAGACAGAGGTGAAGAAGGAGGGGAGGGCGGTGTCAGAGTCGAATGAGGAGGTGGAGGGGCCCGTCGTGCTTGCGCAAACCTGTGGTCACCCCACCGTGTGAGCCTATGGCTGCTCCGCCACGCTGCTCACATCGGAGTTGAGGGAGAAGGTGATGGGCCCAATGCACCCGGGAGCACTTGTGGCCGCCCCCATCGCATGAGCTTGCGGTCGCTCAACGCCACCGCCGAGCTCAGCGAGGTTGTTGTCACCTGTTGTCTAGCGTCGCTGCAATGTCGACTTACTCGCCACCTATTGCATAGCCACCGTTGTGCCTACTCGACTGCCATCTCTTATTTATCTTCAAGAATACTTTTCTCGCTGCTTGCCCAAGGCTCTCTTGGCTGCTCGCCCTGCTGATGTTGCTACTGGCACTGTTGGGCACATGAGCCCACGAGCTTTCATCGCAGCTAGGCCAACACGTTCGCTGCCACCGCCTATAGAAGCATGCAGCCGCGGTCGCTAGGTGCGCGGGTTCGCATTGCCTGCTTATGCGCATCATTGTGCTCACTGCCTGCTGCCTTTGCTACTTGTCGCTACATTCGCCATGCTATGGTGGTGGAGAACGACGATAGAGAGAGAGAGAGAGAGTTGCAAGATGTGGTGGAGAGGTAGCCATGTTTGTATAAGAACAGGAAAGGGGAGAAGGGAGGTGCATCAAATGACTTGACCGAGATGCATTGTACGGTATTTTTTATCTCGTCAATTGGGCAAAGAACAGTATACCGTTCTCTAGATTTTTCCATATAAATCTTTACAAATTAGGTGCTTTTTAGATTATTTGAATTGATCTGAGATCTGGTTTCATGCTAAGGTTCATTAAACCCTCCTGTTCTTTTGGGCTTTTAGCTTCGACTTCTCCCAAAGCTTGAACAAACATTGAAAGTTGAAACACCAGGGTAGCTTCTCTAACCGGTTTCCCGAGCTCACCGGCACGTGTGTCGTTTACCTTAGCATCTCCGTTATTTATCACTATTTTAAAAAATACAGTTAAGAGTCACCAACCATGGTTCAAAAGAACAGTGCTTACATCGAGTGACTATAGGTGTTTGAATGGAGAATTAGGACATCACTAGCTACAGGCATAGTTTCACACAATTGGTGGATCGAGTTGACGTTACGGACACGAAGACGACGATGATAGAACAATAATGGTAGTAGTTGATAGTGCAGTACCACTCATGACTTGTTTGGAAAGCCCCAAAATTCCCAACCCATTTAATGAAAAGTGGTCTCATCTGTCTTATGGTTCATGAACTTATGTAACAGGTTGCCAGGTAAGGCTATAACTCTAGTTGTTTGTGTCGGTTATTTTTTTATTATTGGAAGCTGTTTCTCAAATTCTGCACAGAATGAATACTTACCCCCGCTGGAATGCATGTGATTCGTTGAGCTGCTGGCCTTGACTATATTTTTTTAAAAGTTCCTTTGATGTTATAGGCCCTGTTTGGATCAGTTTCATATTCTTAAAAACCAGCTATTACTTCTAGTTTTTAAAAGCTGGTTTCTAAGCAAAAACTGATAGCGTGTTTGGATCCCCTAGTTTTTAAAAGCGGATTTCATTTATGATTGGTGCTAATAGACTATTATACCCTTACATTTATGATTGGAAGCGTCTGCGCGTGGTCTTTAATGAGAGTAAATGGGTATTTGTGCAAAAAAAAACTGGCAAAAGCTGGGTATCAACAGCTTCTTAGTTTTTAAGAATCTGGGTAGGTAGATTTTAAAAACTGCCCCAAAAACTGGTCTGTTTGGATCTCACCCAGTTTCCAAAAGCCAGATTTTTAAAATCTGGGTGGATCCAAACTGGCCCATAGCTGCCAGAGTCAATAAAAGTGAGAAGTCCAGACCAAAAATAAAACATCTGAAAAATTTCAAGCCACTTGTCTCAAGAATTACAGACCTGTGTCCTTCAATTTCCGGAAGCAGCTCACCAAGTTTATACTCTCTGTGCTGATTTTTACAAAGCGTCCACGCAATTTGAGATTCAAAGTGCGTAAACTTTTACCAACAGTTAGTCTAATAGTATATAGATCTTATGACATAAAAAGTGATACTATTGGATTTCTATTTTAAAATACTTTCTTATGATTATGATTTTGTAGGTATAAACAAAGTAATGTAAAAGAAATCAAGGAGCAAAATTTAACTTTGAAAATTACACTAAGTTACACCGTGTCTTATAAAAATGAACGGATGGAGCACTGTGTAATTAATTTATTTACTTTAACCCTTAATACAAGTACTATTCACTCAGGAGGCGTGAGCTAATCGTTTCCTGTTCGACAGGAACGTGTCCCTGCTTGGTTTCAGTGACTTACAAGGCACTTTTTATTTGGTCAGAAATATCTAGAGAGAGAAGGTTGAGACAGTACGTCAAAAGGGGAAAGGGTAACTTAGAAATGCGTGAAACCAAAATTTTAGCACAGCTAAAATCTGAGCAAAACCAAATATTAATAAAAAGAACGTTCTTTAGATCACGGTCAAACCAAAATTTGACATTACCAAAATTTTAGTGAGCAATTGCCTCGCTTTCGGATTTCCTGTGTGTGATGTAGTATTTAGTGTTACAAAATTTTCATGGACGTTGCTAAATTTTGATAATAAGCCAAACATCAGCCAATTTTCGATGGTGCTTGCAAGGATAGCAAACCAAACAACCCCTTGCTATCACTATCTGCCCTAGATGCCCTTGTTTGGTTTGCTTACAAGGTTAGAGCGATCTAGTTCTGCAAGAAAGAGCTAGTCGTCTGGAACGACCAGTCCCACTAAGGGTTTGTTTGGTACAACTTCTACTCCTAGTTTCTCCTTCAATTCTCGTGGAATTATGCCAAACACACAACTTCTCAAATCGATTGGATTCTGATTCTCGCGATGAGTACATAAAGTTGAAAATGAACTAGTAAAGAGAATCAACCTTTATGTGGATTCTCGTGGAGAGCCATCTGACCTAAAGCAAACCTGCCCATCAAAGTTTATCAAAATTACCCGCAAATGTCACTTGGCTTGCCCCTCCGCACCCTTTTGCTCAGCCACCCCCTAGCGCTCGCCTCCTCCCACCCCTCTTCTCCTCCTATTCACCGTCGTCGCTTCTCCTCACGCGCCACGCCGCCTTCTCATCCCGTTTGGCACCGCTACCTCCTCTCCCCGCATGCCCCTCCCTCTCCTCTTCTTCATCCCCACGCCACCTCCCTCCCTCTCATCCTCGCATCGCGCCGACTCCTCCTGCTTGGCGCCGCCTCCTCCTCCCCTGCCTCTCTTCTCCCTCATCCCCGCGCTACGCCGCCGCCTCCTCTCGCTTGGCGCCACCGCCTCCTCTCCCCGCGCACCCCTCCCTCTTCTCTCCCTTATCCCCACGTAACGTGAATGGCGGGACACTAGAGGTCACCCTAGAGGCATCCATAGGCACCTTTACCGCCGAGGTACCATCTCACCCCTTGGGTGCATCTCGTTATCTCTCTAGCTTCATCATATTTGTTAAAACTTTGTTCCAAGAGAAAACGCACACATCACAAATAAACTAAGATAACACAAGAGAATTTCTGAATTCTCTATTTTCTTGCTTACTCTCCCTTTTTCTCTACTTTTCTTACAAAACCGGCTACAAGCCTTCTTAATATATAGGCTAATAATTTCTACTAACATATGTATTCGGACTTCAAGTTAGACACAATTTTAACTTGAGTTACACACGGAGACAGGCTTTACTACGTCTTGAACTCTAAGTCAAGATTATTTCTAACAATATTTGTATATGCCTATGGTCATGTATCCTTCATACCGTCTAGAACACGTCAAGTTGTGTAGTTTGTTTAATTTGGACAATGACATAGAAGATTATATTCACGAAGTGCATGATATATTGCTCAACCTCTTCAATGAATATGTTGGTCAGGTGGAAGACCCTAACTGCACTTCTGGGTCTAAAACTAGCAATGAAACTGTTGTGAATAGAGATGATATGCTGTTGGAATATTATCATTATTATGAATATCCATAGAGTGAGAGACCAATGATTGAACTTGAACAGTACTCGCAAAAACCACATCTCTCAACAGGTCAGCCTAGTGTTCTGAAATGGTGGAAGGAGCATAACCTGACCTATCCTACAATTGCTCAGATGGCACGAGATATATTGGCAATACCACGTAGTACTGACTGCAAGGTAGCAACAAGGGCTGTGAAACTCGCAATATGTGAGTCTGGTGGCAGACGCTGGATTGAAAAGCGTGTCTGCGCTCAAGTTGGCTCAGATCAGACGGAATCATCTATGCCCTTGCTTTTCTCATTATTATCCCATTACATTCTTGTACTAACTGTAGTTTTCATGTTTTCATAGGTTCTGCAACCAATCTTTTTGAGTGAACACTTCAACCTTCCTAATGTTCCATGTAAGTTGCTCTCCTAATTTACCCACTGTAATCTGTGCTACTAGCCATGGCTCATTAGTTACCTTTCTGATGCAGGTTTCAAAGACGATAAAAATGACTTTTGTTTAGACAATTTTGGGTGTAGAATGCTAAGCTCATTTGATAGCTATGATTTACAGTAGCTTTTAGTTACTGATGGAGGTGTAATGGGGCTTTTGCGTGGTGGGGAGCTTGTCAGTAGTTCCTACTTCATCATGTGTGCTCACTTTTGATGGCTCTTTGCTTGGTTTATGGCTCCGGAGTTATTTCGAGAGGGGGGAGTCTACTCATATGCTTCTGATTTTTGGGCACTTGGTTGTGTGTTATATGAATGCTATGCTGGAAGGCCCCCTTTCAGAGTACACATTGTTATTTTTTGTATTAAACAATGAGTTGCTTTAGTCATTGTCTTCTGTTTGTCAGTGAACTCATTGATTTGCTAAGCAGCCTTGTATTCATGTATTACGGAGTGTATAGTCTATTCTTATAAATGTTAGCCAGATTATTTCATCTTGTTATTGTATTCATGTATTACAGTGTGTATAGTCGGTCAAAGTTTTACTTGTAATATTGTTGTTGACATGAGTATAAAGGGTGTGTATAGTCTCAAAGTTTAACTTGCAATATTGTTGTTGACATAAGTATAAAGGATACGGCGAGTTTGAGAAGGCTGATACACACACATATACATACATATACATATATATATGTATGTATGTATGTATGTATGTATGTATGTATGTATGTATGTATGTATGTATGTATGTATGTATGTATGTATGTATGTATGTATGTATGTATGTATGTATGTATGTATAATTTATAAATAAAAACTATAATTTGTATAAAAATGGTCTTACAAATTTTGGACAAAAAAATTATAGATTGTATACAAATACAAAGGAGAAAAATACAGATATAAATGAAGTGTTACAACCAAGGGTATCATGGTCTATTTGTCTCCAATCCCCATTCTTATATTTCTAGAGTCAACCTACTAGCCAAATGCTTTCTAGGAGCAGCTCCAGGTTCTCAGAGAAGTAAATTCTTAGAGAATCCAGAGCAGAACCTAAAAAATAAGAATTTGGAGCTCTACCAAATAGGGCCTAAGAACTTAACAATACACATATTCTTTCGATACGTAGCTCCTGATCGATCATTAGCTTAATCTATTTAATTTAGTAGTACTAATAATATGAGTGAAAACGGATCAGATAGTTTCCACTGATTCGGATAATTTTCGAATATGAAATGTTTCAGCTTGGATTTTCATCGGATAGTCTCGGATCAGAAACAAATACGGTAGCTCACTATCCGTCGAATACGAATACAGACTCGGACTATCCGATGATTACAGAGTTCGAATATCCAACCCACTAGCCATAAGCCCATAGCCACTACTCACTACTGCCCACTGGGCCACTCTACCACTGGTCTATGTCTAATGTAGTGAAGACTCACTCACCGCTGCTGCGTCTCCAAACGAAATTCCAAAATTCGAAAATAGCTTCTTCGGAAACGAAATTCCAACTCTAGCCCCCACCTGACCGCACCATTTAACCGCGTCGCGACACGTGTCCAATGGTGCGCCCGGGGAGCGCACCACACCTGAGTGGTGCGGTCCCCGACCGCACCACTCACTCTGATGTGACCATGTGGTGCGGTCGGGAGCGCACCACTCTGTGTGGTGCGGTCCCCGACCGCACCATTGACACGTGTCACACTCCCGTTAAGTGGTGCGGTCAACAGGGTGCTAGAATTGGAATTTTGTTCTCCTCAACGCTATTTTTGGTATTTTCGGGTAGCAACAGTGTCAAAAACGTCCAAAATTCTCTCCAAACGGCTTCGCTTTTATGGCGCCCTAGAGCTATTGAGCATGACCTTAGTTTCCTTGCCAGCATACACCACAACCCCTATTTCCCAGGTGGCGTTCTTGAACTCACACCCACGAAGCACAATGTTGGACGGTCCGAGTGATACACGCTTGCCATCAATCTCCAAATTCGCCTGGAATCTATAAATGTTCCTGTTGGGGTGCTCACAATGCAGGATAGCGCCTACCCCGCCGTTTTGGGAGAACCTCACCTGCGTCTCCTGCTTTGCATACCTCTTCTTGAGATTGGTCTCCTCGTCAAGATTCCCGGCTGGACATGGGCGATGCCGATGGGGTCGCTGGTGGCGAGCAGCACCATGTCGGCGGGCACCGTCTCGTTGGACGTGATGCGCACGACGTCCCCGAGACGCGTATATGCTTCCATTTCTTGGGCGGGAACTCGATGGCTGTGCCTGGTGCGAGGACCTCGCCGAGACGTTTTTTCTCCTTGCGGTCGGAGCGGTAGCGGCGGAAGTCCTTGTAGGCATCCTTGACGGCGGTGACAAAGTGCACGAAAGCGAGGGGGAGCACGGACGCGCTACGGCTGAAGACGGCGACCTGGGGAAGCTGGTTGAACACGGTGATGGTGAGGAAGTAGACGTACGACAGCCGCCAGAACTGCTCGAACAGGTTGCGCGGCAGGAAGCCGAGCACCGAGTACTTCATTGTATGGATGGTGTTGCCCGTGAACGCCGCTGAGGGCTCCCCCACGACAATGGTGTGGGGCTCGTCCCCCTCCTGGAGCTCCCCTTGCTGCGACGCAGATAGGTCGGGGCGGTGGTGGTCGCGGCAGGAGGGGCGGAACTGTGAGAGGCTGAGAGCTAACTTAGTCACTTTTTGTTCACTTGTCTATCTTAACTGTATCATCCGCTTCATATTAGCGGGGGAGTTCCGCGCAGCACGCGAGACCACGTCGCCCCCAGCGCTCGGTCGGCCGGCGCGTGGCAAGGGAATTTGCGTACGGCCGGCCAAGCCACTTTCCTCATATTTTCTGAAAATTACGTAAATATCATTTTTCCTCGCGAATAGGTCCCTGCAAGTTTTTTCTTTAAAAATTTTTTGGATGACGCCCCGTGGGTTTCCAAAATTACGTATAGGTCTTTATTTACTTACATACAGGTCCTTACAAGTCCTCCATCTAAAGTTTAGCCACTAAAGTTTAGATCTAAAGTCTCCAAACAGGTGGTCTAAAATTAGATCTAAACTTTAGATAACTCCTAAAAAACACTTTAGACCATTAGACCATAAAACTGAGCTAAAGTGGTCTAAAGTTTCGGTTTATCCCGGCTCCCGTACGGAAAAGACCATTCTGCCCCCGTGAAATATCTTCTCCCGGGCTCCCGGCTCCCGCACGAAAAAATTTTCCATCGGCGGCAATTTCCCCGCCAGACTCCAGACGCCCCCGCCGCGACCCAGCCCTTCGCCGCGGCAACTTCCTTAGATCCCCGTCGAACCCGCCGCCACCCAGCCCTCCCACCGCGGCCCGCCCTTCGCACCGTCGCCCCCGCCGCGCATTCCGCCCCCGCGGACCATCCCACCGTCCCCGCCGACCATCGGGCGGCAACTTCCCCGCCTGGACTCCCGACGCCCCCCCGATTCCCGCCGAACCCGCCGCCACCCAGCCATCCCACCGCCGCCCGGCCTTCGCACCGCCGCCCCCACCGACCATCGGGCAGCAACTTCCCCGCCCGGAATCCCGACGTCCCCCCGATTCCCGCGGAACATGTGCAATAATCAGTAGTCAATTTCTCAAATTGCGTCAATTATTGATCACGTACTGGTTTTTTTAACAGATATTTTTCCTCTTTTTTTGATGGTTCCTAGGACCATGAGTTTCCACCTTATGTTTTTCAGATTTTATCCGCAAATTCTACTTGTTTTGGGCGGTCCGTAAACCTCCAGAATTCCTTTGTGATCAATTCATGGGCGTGGGAGATTTCAAAGAAAAAAAATGATGGGCGCAGGTCCGTTGCAGCTTTGTATTTTAGTCACAGACTGTACCATTTCATTTTGGATCTGCTCACCCAATGAAACAATTGAAAATCCGGTTTACAGTTACTTTAACGGCTCAAAAATACCAGGGGTACAAAAGTCCATTTATTGAACCATAACTAAACTTTAGTCTAAGATCCAAACAGTCCTGTGGTCTAAAGTTTAGTGGCTAAAGTTTAGTTGTCTAAAGTTTAGTCCAAAACTTTAGACAACTAAACTTTAGACCATGGGATCCAAACAGGGTCTTAGTCACTTTTTGTTCACTTGTCTATCTTAACTGTATCATCCGCTTCATATTAGCGGGGGAGTTCCGCGCAGCACGCGAGACCACGTCGCCCCCAGCGCTCGGCCGGCCGGCGCGTGGCAAGGGAATTTATGACGGCCGCCAAGCCACTTTCCTCATATTTTCCAAAATTACGTAAATATCATTTTTCCTCGCGAATAGGTCCCTGCAAGTTTTTTCTTTAAAAAATTTTTTTGGATGGCGCCCCGTGGGTTTCCAAAATTACGTATAGGTCTTTATTTACTTACATACAGGTCCTTACAAGTCCTCAGTTTTTTACAAAAAAACTCTTTGATTTTTCCGAAATTACGCATTTGTCCTTGATTTTTTTTTATGAAACTCCCTGCGAATTATCGTCTCTTTTACTTTGGTCCACACGGTAGCTAGCGCGGCGTGCGCCGCGCTTATGCAGCTAGTTATTCATAAGCGAGAACAAACTGCTGCAGTATGTACTGATCAAATTTCTTAAAGGTTTGCTAAGATAAACTATTTATGTATTTTTATTAATTTTGAATGTACAATTTAGGCGTTTTATGTTTCCGGTAAATATTCGTGATTGTATTCATTTCGATTCGTATTCGCTTAATATCTGTATTCGATATTATTTGTATTTGTATATCCATATTTATATTTGTGTCCAACAAAAAAATAAAAATAAAAATGATAGAGATATTATTTATGTGCAATCCATTTTCCCTCCTAACTAATAATGCTTCGAAAGAATATTTAGGTACATTGACGCCTAGATTTCTGAACTGGCTAGGAGAATCTCTGCTTAGATTAATTGATTGGAAGGAGCAGACTTTTTTCACCCGTTTCCATTTTTTTTTGTTCTGAATCTCCTGTAGATTCGAAACAAAAGCTGTGTGTAGACTTCTGCATCTGGTCGGTCCTTGGCCTGGGGCTACACTGCTGCTGATGCTAGGAGGGGCCAAGGGCGTCAAAAGTTAAGACAGACTTGGCCGCCTATCGCGTGCGAATAAGTAAACATCAGAGCATCAAGGCTGACGTACACACGCTGTGCTAATCTCTATCGGCGCCTGATCTATTGGATTTTAATTAGGCTGCGATCAAATTGGCTTATAAACAGTGCTCATGGCTTATTTGGTACTATTTATAAGTTTCGTCTTTTTCTGAAATTTTGGTTTTTTGTTGAGCTTTTTTGCCGGTTCTTTTTTTTTCCCGTATTCGTTTGTATTATACGTAATGGGCTAACATATTTTTTATTTTTAAATTTTTTTAAATTTAATTATGCAAAATAAGCCTCTGTCAGCTACAGTGCTTTTTTCAGCCAGCTACAGTGTTTTAAGCCAAAACGATCACCACCTTAGCTTTTTAGTTTTGTCTTTTTATAACTTTTGTTTTTTTAGATTTTTATTTCTTTATATTGTTTGTGAAGATGTAATCTTTTTTCTAAAAAATTTTAATTACATCAAAAATACAAACGGCAGTTACAGCGAAAAAACCTTAATCAGTGCTAAAAAGCTTTAAACTTCAAGTTAAAGCTTAAATAAGTACTAGTAGTAGTGATATATTTGGCAAATTTGCCAGAAAGAATCGTTAAAGAAAAAGTCCTGTGAGGGTCGGACGTCAAAGTATGGCCCCTCGAACAATCTTGAAACCGTCGGCGGAATTAACTAACAATGTACATGCACCAACCGCAATATGTGCCTGCACTTTGCAGGAAGCGGATTTTGAGCGGTCCTGTGTATATTATGTGTGGTTTATGGTAAAAGCTAATGATCTATACTCTTAGTGAGAGTAATTGTATGAATAAATCAAATATTAATAAACTGATAAGCCACATCAAAAAGGCTGTCTCAATAAATTGTTTTAAAAAATAATAAAAAATTGTTCTGTTTACTTATTCAAAGAAAACTATTGCTAAGTTCTTTTAGGCCTAAAGTTGTCTTATTGTTGTATTGTCTACCGTAACTAGCCTTTAAACGGTGCGTTTTTTCAAGCCGGAGTCAATAGGAAAATTATAGTAAAAGATGTAATGAGTACCAATCAAAATCGCATGTAAATATTTCTTTTTACATATTATCTCTTATAAATAGTTATAATGTAAATATTTAAGTTATAAATAATAAACCACCAGCCTAAAAGAATTTATAGGCCCTGAGTAGAAAAGTGGCCAAACAAACCGACCAGACAAAAGTGTTTTTGTTTCGGTGCGCGCTGCGTGCGTACGTGGCCACAGCGAGACCGAGCCGCGCGCGACGCGGTCGGCGTGCCGGGTACCGTACGTTACGGCGTGCCGCGTGCTAGCTTGACGTAGCGCGGCAGCGGTAGACCAATCGATCGGACGCGCGACGGCCGGAGCGAAAGGAGCGGGCGACAGGTTGTGCGCACGGGCGGCAAGACCGCGCGGACGGCGGTATGTGCGCGCCTGGTGGCGGCCGCGCCGCCTGGCCGGTGCCATGCGCTAGCGGTTGTCAATCGGATAATGAGAAGGCGCGATGCCATACGATCATCCTTTAATACTTATGGTGTTAGTTATTCAAGAAAGTGGAAGATGAGAAGAAATCCAATTACTACAGCTGCATGATTGTATCAATCTTGGAGCCATCATATTCAAATATATCATCATAGAAACATGTCAAAATTTCCTAACCCTAAATTTTTTATTGTGAAATTTCTACGTTTAAAACAGACCAAATATGTTCAAAACAGACCAAGTATACACGGTGCCGCTAATAATAATTTGACTACCTTACAGTAAAATTGAAGGGTGGCTTGACCCTAAACCAAAACTTGTGCCATGCTATGCATCTAGCTCTATTTTTTTTAATGAAGAACAAGCACTCCACTAGTTCTATTCGCGGTTATATTTGCAAAAAGAAAATTAGATATATACCATCGAAATATGTTTGATTTTGATGTATGCCATAATAAAATCTGGATTCACTACTCACCACTATCCAACAAGTAGGATGAATATTGCATAGTAGGAAAAGTGCTTATAATATTGGTTTTGCCTTTTGCAAGTCACCCAATTTATAGAGAACCATCTTTTGGTGGGGTGATAGAATTGTGGGTGTACTACTCCACTCAGTAGGGTTCAAATCCTAGTGCCTATCTTTATACACAAGTAAATGTGCTTTCAGTAAAAATTTTGTAAGACCACGGATTTATTCCCAACCTAAATTTGCGATATCTGTCACTACTATAAAAAGGCTAATACTAGATGCTTCATCACAGATGGTTTACCAAAACTGTCGGTATTAAATACAATCATAGACGATTTAAGTTTAGAGACCATTTATGTTGCTGCCAGCACTAAAAATCATCTATAAAGAGGTAATATTACATATGATTCATTCACAGATGTTCTTAACAAGAACCATCTGTGATAATTATGTATGAAATTCCAGTCTCGCCACGTCATCCATCCGCTACATCTCCCCTAGGATCCCGATCTCACCCGTTTATTCTCTTTGCATCGAATGGTAGGTACCGGTTCTTCTCACCTCTTGCACCTTATTAATCCCTCGAGATGCAGTCCTCACCATTCTCCTATTCTCCTTTTCCCACCTCGCACGATGTCGAGGGCCTCGGGATGTAGGCCAACAATAGTAGCTGGTTTGTTGTGCCCCCTAAGCTGGACATCCTCACTGTCAAGACCGACGATCTTCTCACGATACGTACAAGCTCACTGTCAAGACCGACAATCTTCTCACGATACGTACAAGCCCCATCCATCCTTTCTTCCCTTCCCTCTAAAGGTTATCAAAAAGACGAGGCGATGACTATAGTCTATGAATGTTATTGCAGGCCGTGATGAACTGGAGGGTGCCATCCTACATGCGCCATGTCTGGACACCGAGCAAGCACGAGCGTAACTCATTTCTATTCAGGTCCGTGCCCAAGGGAGGCGCCGTGCTCCGCACTTTTGATGACCCCCTGTTGTACGATCCCTGCAGCCTCGATGAGTGCATGAAGTTCCGATTCACAGTGTTTCTATCGTGGTCGATCTGTGGTGGTCATTTTGCCGTGCTCGATCTTTGGTGGTTGTTCTGCAATGGTTTATTTGTTGTCGTAGTTCTGCGGTGATGGTTCTGTCGTGGTCGTTCTGTGGTGATCGTTCTGCCATGGTCGTTCTGCGGTAATCGTTCTGCCGTGGTCGTTCTTTCTTGGTCGATCTGCCGTGGTCGATCGGTCACGGTGAAGTTCTGGTTCGCGGAGCAAGGCTCAAATGTGATGATCCATTGAAGGCATTCTGTGGAGTAGAGAAAAAGACGAGAAAATGGAAAGATAAAAAATCATCAGTACAAAATATCACAGATAGTTCTTATTAAAAACCATTTAAGATAATTGCAAACATCATAGATGGTTTTTAATCCAAACCGTCTGTGATAGTCAGCTATCACATGAGTTAATAACTGTCTGTGATAGTAAATATCACAGATGGTTCGAAAACCGTTGGTGATGACTGTATGCTATTACTGTTCTATAAACTCATATGGCTCACAAAGCCATCTGTGATGATATTTTTGAACCGTCTGTGATAGCATTTTCTATAATAGTGTGTATTTCTATGTGTGCGCTAAAGGATCGCACTCACGTATGTGTGCATGTGCATTTTTCTTGTAATCACAGAAAAAATTGTCTCATTTGTTTGTTAAGTCAATTTTCTTGACCATTGCGTTAGCTTTAAGATATGTTTGTCTGATTCCAATTCAGATCCAACAATTAAAAATTTTGAGTTATGCTTACTTCTGCATACAACATCCCTATAATCAACTATGGGTGAGTTTTTTTGGGCTATAACTTATATCTTTTGGTTTAAAATTTTGAATTCTGACTGTTCGTATGAGCGAGTACGGAAAGAGAGATATCCACGTATGATTTTGATATGGATAAAATTAGGACAATGTCCACTAAATCGACCTATAGATCCTACCTTCAAAAGACACTTCGTTTAAAAAACTATTACTATAGAAAACTAAACTATAAGCCTAAAAGAACCCACCCTATATCATGCTATATCATGCTTTCAAAGAAAATCAAATTTGGGATAACTTTCAACCAACAAGTACGGGCTACAATTATAGCATGCAAAGCAACCATCTTTTTTGGGCTTTTGACTTCTAATTTGTTTCTTCTTCAAAAGTGAAACACGCGGGATATCTTTTAAAGTAGATTCTTCAAACGGCTTTTTAAGTCTAAAAAACTATATGCGTCATCTGTATTGGTGTCTTTATTATCTATTTTCATTTAAAAAATATACAAATAAAATTATAAGCCGTATAAAAAAAGAACGGTCTTATGCATAAATAGGCATTGAGGGGACCTCACTAGAGAAGCCGGCCTCCGTAACATCCACCCTCATCTTGGACGCGCTCTCTGTCCCCTCGGGTATCCATCCCTTCCCCTCCTACAGTCCTCCTTACCGTCTTTCCTGCCCGAGACATGGAGGCGAACCAAGAGAAGGTTGCGGCGAGCGGCGGCAGTGGCCGGAGGCCGGTCCAAACAGTCTGCGTCTACTGCGGTAGCAGGCCGGGGACCCGGCCGTCCTTCAGTGCTGCCGCTCTTGACCTTGGAAAGCAACTGGTGAGTTAGTAGCCATCCAGCTTAAACTTGGAATGTCCTTGTACAGGTCGATGGCTTGGTTCGTTGTCTAGCACATTTGGCTTCCACCGTTTCTGACTAGTGACTACCGCTCTCCTTTCCTCGTTCTCTCCTTGACGACGTACGCATCCTTTGCAGGTAGAGAGGCAACTCGATCTGGTCTACGGCGGTGGCAGCGGCGGCCTGATGGGCCTTGTGTCCAAGACCGTCCACGACGGCGGCCGCCACGTCCTCGGGTAATCGACAGTTGCAATATTGCATCCGCTCATGCAATACTGCTCCTGAGTACATTGACCTCCCTCCCTATAGCTTCTAGTTACCCCTGATCTGCTCATTTGTGCAGGGTCATCCCTAATGCTCTCCTACCTGAAGAGGTAGTGGGCGAATCTCTTCTGCTACTACAGTACGACCTAGCTAGCTCTTCCTAAACGAACACTGCGGTTGATTAATACGAGGAATAGAGAGAGAGAGGAACTTACTTTATAGATCATCTCTCTGTATAGAACTTATTTTAAGAGTATGAAACTATTTTACCATATATATATATATATATATATATATACTGTACATATCAAATATGTTTTTGAATGTATGTATGAGCCTTTCCTAGGTGTCAGGGGAGACATTGGGAGAGGTGAAAGTGGTCAGGGACATGCATGAGCGCAAGTCAGAAATGGCAAAACGCGCCGACGCCTTCATCGCCCTGCCAGGTCAAAGGCTCTTATTAGCTACTGAACATAATATCACCTTGTATCACTTCTGAAACATATACTAGTACGTATATATGCACAGCTAATGCAATGATGCTAAGTTAAACAAACGGCAAGATGACGTACAAGCTATCAAGCTTGAAGAACTCGCGAGTCTCGTTGCTTAAGCTTGTTGTGTAATGTGCAGGCGGTTATGGGACAATCGAAGAACTGTTAGAGATCATAGCGTGGGCGCAGCTGGGGATCCATAACAAACCGGTAAGCTTGTCGTATTTAACCGCCGTTTGCACCCTATATTGCCGGGGCCGGTGGTCTGACAGATGTCGATATTGGTTGGCGTTAGCTTTTAACCCTAGCTAGATTATATAGACCCGCATGCCGATCATGCCTAATCGATTGTCATGGCGCTTTCTAGCTTTGATATCCTAACGAAATCGGTGTTTGATTAATAACCACTACACTGACCAACTAACAACGGTTGGTGTTTCATTAGAGCATATACAATAGGATAGCAGTTGTCTGTAATACACCTTCATATCATCTATAGATAATCAAAAATAATATATACAATGTGTTGTCTATATAATTATCTGTAATATCATCATACAATTAATGTGTTACCTATATAGTTGTCTATACAATAGTATAGATAGTAAAAAGCTGTCTATAAGACCGTTTGTTAAATAATATATAATATATTTCTCTCTCCTCTATATCACCTAAAATCCTATGTAACATATGTTTACAAACAGCTAACATGTACTATTATACATGCCCTTAGGTGGGGCTGCTCAACGTGGACGGTTACTACGACAGCCTGCTCTCGCTGTTCGACAAGGGCGTCGAGGAGGGCTTCATCGAGGCGGCGGCAAGGAATATCTTCGTCCTCGCCGATACCGCGGGCGAGCTGCTGACCAAGCTGACAGAGGTGGCGCCCGATGATGACGGCGGAGATCAGAAGGGCGCAGCCGCTGGCGTCAAGAGGAAAAGAAGCTAGCTGGTCGTCGTTGTCGTTAATTCTTCCCTTTTGTTGTTTTCTTTGCTAAGTGTTCCATTTTTAGCCTTCTTCATGTAATATCGGTCCTGGAACCAGGCATTTAATTCCTAACCTCTCGTTGAGCAATATTTCGTGGCTAATATCTAGCACGAAGAATGGTTCATGCTCGGTAAGCACAAGTGCACAAGGAAAGTGTACGGTTCCCGTATGTCCCACGTTGTACTAAAAAAACGTGTACCCTTTTCCTAAATTTTATGTTTTCTACGAGTTGAATTCGCATGTCAATACGAGCGGCACACACTCATAAACATTGTTTCTTATCGTGTAGTACAATCGATCCTGTCGTGCATGTATTCAGGATATACCACACTAAATATACGAGTCATGCAAGGAGTACACAAAATACCATACCAACCATGCATGCACGACATCACTCGGAGACGACGCTTTACCTTAAGACAGAGCAGTTGAGATTTCTTTTGCTGTGTAGAACTCCTTTTCAGCTTACGAATTTCTTTGACTTCATCGTATTTTGAAACGATTTATCAGGATATTTTTTTAAATAATTTATCAATATTCGATTTATTTATACAAATACTTATGCTAGCATTAAAAAACCATATATCGTAGCTAAAATGAATCGACTGGTTTGATGCTAAGCAGCTGGTGAGTAAAAATGTTTGCCATAAAGAGGCGAGCAAAGCGGCAGTACAGGCGAAAAGTCAGGCCCACACCAGCGCCCGTTGGATTTTCGGACGCGCGGTGCCCACCGGACTGCGGCGCCCCCCCTGGCAAATGGGGTTCGGTTTGGTGCCACAAATAAACGCGCGCGCCCTGCCCTGGTACGTGCTGCCTGCCTGCGGTGCAGCGCGTGCCTTTTTGGCCGCTCGCCTGCGCCGCGCGGGGGCCGGCCGGCGCGCGCCTCGCTCGCTCGTTCGTTGCCGCGCATGCCCAGACAAAAAGCCCGGCTCGGCCGGTCTAGCGGACCAATTATTGGGGCCGAGCGAGCTACAGAATTAGCCTCCGTTTCTTTCCTCTCTCTGCGTCTGCTAACAGTGCGCGCTGTGTTGTGTGTGTGTGGCGCGCACAGGCGCTGGCTTGGCTTTGCTTTCTGCTGCTGCTTGCCCAGCCGAGCTGCGCAGCGGAGGCAGGCATGCATGCGCACGCACCGCCGCGCCGTACCTCCACTTGGAGATGCGTCTGCGGCAACAGGCGGCCGATGCGATTGCTAGGGGTGGGCATTTATTCACCTCGGCCCGGCTCGGCTCGGCTCAGCTGCCGCGAGACCGAGGCGCCTTTGTCTTCTTCCATTGGCGTCCGATTATTTGCGCGAAGAAGAGGACAAGGTTTTTGATTGTCGTACGATGTGTAGTGGGCAAGTACGTACGGGCTCTAGTAGCCAAGGGGGAGGGAGATATTCGCATCACGAGTTCATGAGTCGGCGAATTAAATCTGCTCTGTTGGGACTTCAATTGGTAAGATTTATCTTCACCCAACTTCGTCAGATTGCTTGTCCCTCCCTTAACATGGTCTTCCAAGTATGATTCCAAAGCTTCCAATTTGGGCAATTTCAACTAGCTAGATTGACTTTCAACTGGGGCCGGAAATTAAAGCCTCCGCTTTTCGAAACTTTCGACTGGTTGGAAAACACATCCAACATCAAAGTTTCTGTAACGCCCCGTTTCCAGGGGCGCGTACGGACACGGCACCCCGTAACTATTCACGCATGAACAGTTAGGGAGTGTCGCGCAAGAGTATACCATCGCATGCTTACAACCAAAGTCCAGCATATATTTCACATATGGATTAACATCCAGTTTTTGACAATGGCGTGCAAGCCCAAAGTACTTACATTACAAAAGATTCCAAGATCCGCTTGAGCGCGGCGAAGACCTAAAGCCACGGGTCCTCGTCGAAGAAGAGACCTTAGGGGCTTCCTCAACGGGAGACCTTCACCTTCGTCTTGATCCTCTAAAGAAGGGCAAAAGCAAGCCATGAGCCAAACAACGGCCAAAGAAGTCCCAAAGGGACCCTAACTTATTACGTGCACGGAACATCAAAGGAAGGAGTATACTTGGTTTATTAATTTGAGTGGATGCGCTTTTATTTGCAAACATTTTATAAAAGGGACCCAAAATTACTTCTCAAGATCTCGGGGTTTTCACAAAGAATTCTTTAACCAACTAGTCAAGTTCAAACATGTACAAAACTACTTAAGCTTTGTCTGAATCACCCAAGTGACACACTCCAATAACCGGAGCACGGCGTATTCGAATACCATTTATTTGACTCTGCAGAGTTTGCTCGACTTTACCCACACGATCCCTTAACTCCCCGACAGAGTTAAGAAAGCCGTGTCGTTTCACCGCTCAACTCTTTATATAGGCTCTACCGGTAGAATTCACTGTCGGATCCCACACACACGCACACCCACACAAGAGAAAATAAAGGTCCGCCGAGTGAATCTCTACCGTTGTTAGGCACCCATAGCGCGGCTCACCTAACCTCACCGCTAAACCTCCTGTAGAGTTTCAATCGAGTTGAGCGACTACTAAACAAGTGTTGACAAGTCAACTCCGTGGTTGAGCGACATCGTGACATTTGCTCGGCGTAAGGGTTTCATCCTTATATTTTCACAGGTCCGCAACCTCGCCAGCCCGCGACCCAACCCGAGGTAGCGGTGGCGAGACCGTCTCGCGGTTTCCCACTCACCCTTACCCTACTCCAAACCTAGGGTAAAAGATTGGCGAGGACCGCCTTGCGGTTTCCACTCCCTTTACCCTACCTTGTGCACGCCGGCACTCTCCGCCTAAGATACGGTGTCCCATACCACCCTACCTTAGAGTCGGGTTTTCTAAATTCTATTGGCCCACACCACTACCTTATTAGTGTAAGACTTTGCATGATAATAATATCCTACGATTATCTAGGTTAATGATAATTAATTCTAGGTTTCAATGGCATGGCTACAAATTAAACATGGCATTTAGCGGTGGTAGGACTAACTATATCACAAGTCATTCTAAACATTTTATTTTATTTTCGAACTAATATTTCAGAACTAGCTCAATGCAAATAACATATTAACATATTTAAACATTATGGGATACAACATGATCAAAGGATTTGGGACTTGCCGTTGATTTGGATGATCTCGACTAGCTCGAACGTAGAAGCTCCCGGATCTCGCGATCGCACTTGAGCTCCGGAATCTCCGACACTAGCGCAAACACATAAAATAATTAAATCCAGCTTGAGCCTAATCAAGCGAGGAAAGATAAACTAATCAAAAAGGAGTAAAATGCATAAATCTTCAAATGGGGAATTTTAGAAATTTATTTGGGATGAATCTGTGGAAAAGGAGGTCACCACTGGGTCTGGAATAATATTTGGAGCAAAGTGGTGAAATTTGGGGATTTTTGGGATTTTCTGTGATTTTCTAGGATTTATTTGGATTTTCTGGGATTTTAGAAATTGGAAAAGTGTTGGAAAATCGGAATGAACAGTGTTTGGGCCGGTCCGCGCAATAAATGCGGCCCGCCAGAAAATCGAACGCGCGGCGAACGGCCACGCGCTGCGCGCGCGGCGAGGCAAAGCCGAGGCTCGGCCAGCACGCGCGCGCTCCCACGTGGCTCGGATGAGCGACGCGTGGCTCGTGGGACGGTCGGATGGGGCGGAGCGAGCAGGCGGGATGAGGAGCGGGAGATCGGACAGCGATGGGAATGAAGGCGGGCGAACGGATCGGATCGGGTGGCGAGAGAGGCGACTTTAAGAAGATCGGACGGCCGAGGAAGGCGATCATCCGACGGCTCAAACTAGACGGCACTGAAGGGAATGGGCAGCAGAGATGCGCCACGCCGCTTTCTTCCTCCTCTCGCCGGTGCGCGCAAGAGAGGCGGGACGACGGCGCCTCCGCTCTCCGGCGATGACAGGACCCCGCGGCATCGGAGGGCATTACTGTAGGTCTCGGTGCAAGGAATCCATTTTGGGGCTAGGGAAGGCGAGAGATCAAAGGTGAGGTGAGGAACGAAAGGGAAGGTCGGGCTTCCGGCGGCGAAGGAAGTCACCGCGGCGATTGGGTCCAAACGGCGGGAGGAGCTTCTCGGCGCTAAAGGAACCCGAGGAGGTGGAGGCGTGAGCCGAGGAGGTCCACAGTGGCTCGGCCACGGCAGCCCTTTTCGGCGGCGGCGAGCCGCCGCTGGGGCAAAGGGGAGATGCACTCGCCGGCGGAGCCCACCATTGCGCCGAGAGGCGAGGGGAGATATTAGCGAATGCAATTGGATTTTGGTTGAGGAATGAAAGAGATCAACTCGGGGTTCACCCGGCGAGAGAGTCGATTGCGGCGATGTAGGGACTCAGAGCTCAAACGGCGCTGGGGAGCTTCTGGGAGCAAGAGGAACACAATGCCGGGTCGATTTGGCTTAAAAGGGGAGAAAGGGCTGGCGTCGAGAGGGTTTCGGGCCGCTGGGAAGGGGTAATGGCGCGGGGTGTGGGCGCGGGGCTGCAGGAGTTGGTGAGGCGTCTCTCCGCGCAGAGATGACGCACGGCCCGCCAGCGAGTGATGGCGATGCGACAAGGGACGGAGCAGTGAGCTCCGGCCACGGCGATGGCGTCGCGCTGCGGAGAAGGAGGAGCGGCGGCGCCAGCGGGCGAGCAGAGGCGGGCGACGTGGCGCAGGGCGCCCATCCTTCGGACGCGGGGTGCTGACGGGCGCGCGCGCGCGGAGGAACCGGCGGCGCGGAGACAGCGCGCGCGGCGCGGATTTGGCGGCGCGGCGCGCAGCGCTAGCGCGCGTGCGCACGAGGAGAAACGGGAGGCGGGCGTCGCGGAAAGAGAGGAGCGGGAGAGGCGGCTGGCGAGGAGGAAACGGAATAGGGGCGGGGCGCCAGCCGAAGGGGAGAACGGGGAGAAGGGAAAGGCGCCAAAGAGAGGAGGAAGCGGAAAGGCCGAAAGAGGAAGGCGGATTCCGGGGAGAACTTTCCCGAAAAGGAAAGTTTTCGAAATTCACTCAAAAACCCAGCAAAAATCAAGGAAAATTTTGGTTTGAAATTTTGGGGCTTTTCAGTTTCACCCCATTTTTGCCCTCTTGAGAGCTACCGCATGGCTGTACAGCGGATCGACGAGAAGTAAAGGTGGCCACTAGGTCAGGCTTAACCGTGCTGGTCCGCTGCCCGCTACTGTTGGTCTAGCCCGGGCACGACACGGCCCGGCCCGGTTAGCTAAATTTCTACATTTTTATTTTTTATGTAATTTAACAAGTTAATAAAGCTTATTATATCATTAAAAATAACTATCTTGATGATTAACGATGTTTATAATTTTCTATAATCTTTAGGTAATTTTCTACAATTTTTTCTTAATTTCTTGAGAGCTACCGCATGGCAGTAGAGCGGATCGACGAGAAGGACTTGTCAGTGCCGCCAATCTTCCCCTGTCGTCCGCCTCACACACCTCGTTGCTTGGCTGAACTCGGGTGGTGCACGGTAACAGTGGCAACAAAGCGACGCCTTGCCAAAATTTGGCTCCCAGGGGTGGCGGACGACGGGTGCATCAACGAGGAGAGGAGGAGGTGTGGCGGTCGGATCTTGGCAATATGTATGCAACGATTATGTGAAAAATGCTAGACGGCCGGCCATTGGATCATAGACGATGGGAGGGCATCATCTCTTTCAAAGATAAGATGCCAGCGCTGACACGAGCAGCGGCGAGCCGGCGACCACCACGCGCAGAGAAACCTACGGGACATTGATATTGTCGGAACTGAACGAAAGGCGCGGGCGCCTGCCAGCCGATCGAGCCATAATTCTGGGAAGCATGTCAATTGCAATCCACTGGTGTAAATTAAGTTAATTTTGAAACAGGCCGATGTAAAATTGTGAGAAAGTTACGATGAGCATTGATGTGAATCACCCCATCCTCATTTCATGCAAACATGTATGAGCGTTGCATACGTGGTCTGGTTCTGTTGCCAGGCCGGACTGAATGTCGTGCGGATTCATCCCTTGAACGGTTGCACCTTGTTTCAAATTGTGGCACCTTCATTTTCATACCTTGTATAAAGACACGTTGTCATGTCTTTTGAACTTGAAATGAAACCAATCTATATAAATAAAAACAACGGGTAAAATTCAATGTACCCCCCTCATTTCGAAAGCAAAAAAATTCGACAATAATCCTAAAAGAAAAAATCTATAGAAATTTTCATATTAAGTAAAAAGAGGTACATCTTCGTCACTTATTTTACCTCTATACGACCACACCAACAAAAGATGTCTCGGACGATGGAAGGCCGAGGCACGTACTTGCACGGGAGACGGGGAGAGTCCCTCACTGTACAAGCGAAATCCAGCAGCAGTTCATGGAGGTCAAACAGGCGTTATTGAGCTTTTGCTGGCGTTCGTACGAAGCCCAGTAGGCTAGCGGAAAGTTTCTCCAAGATTGAGCGAGCCGCCCGCCGTGATTTCCTGTTGGCAAGGCATGACGAAGCAGACCGGCGCCACAGAATCATGTAGTATATACTAGTTTAGCTGCAATCTTTTGCGAGCTTTGAGAAGGTACCTAGTTCATCTGCGTTTGGCGAAGGTAGCACCGAGCACGTCCATGACCAAGACAAACATCAATGGTCACAAAGGGCACAAGTTGTATGCAATAAGCAGAGGTCCAAGGTTACTTCATGATGGCATAGTGTAGCATGACGAGCAGAAGGTCATACTTGCGTTGAGTTCGCTCTATATCCGTATCTTTTTTTATGGTAGCTATCTGGTGCACGTGAAATAGACTGGTTCATGGATAGCCCGGCCCAGCCCAAAATTTCCGGACTCGGGTCTAAATTTTCGGCCTGCGCCGGCTTGAAGCACAAAAGGCCCGACTGAATTAATTAAATAATTTAAAAATATTTTATTAAGCAAATATTTTTAAAAAGGTTTGTTCGAGAAAACAATTAAAAATCAAGGTTTTTAACGGAAAAAAAGGAAAATCAGGCTGTTTTGGGCTTCGGGATGGGCCTATGTTGGACCGTGGATAGGTCAAATTTGGACAACCCAATATTGAATGGTACTCGATCCGGTTCCGAAGGGCAATGACTTTACCCATATATCTTTCCGCTGCAATAAAAAAATTCCTCTAATTCGACCAAAAAGGGAAAAGGATACCTCTCTCCTCTCATCCCCAACCACCGGCAGGCCGTTCCCAAATCCGAGCGTGTCGCCGATCCTGGCCGGCAAGAATCGCCGGAGCGGATCTCCCCACCCTGAGCGCCCCTACAGATATGACACCCCGGAGCAGATCAGCCGAAATAGGGCGGCGCTGCTGGATTCTATCGACGGGTTCTACGCGATGGCGCTCGATCGGCTGCCACGCACTCAAACTGCAAACCCTAATGCAAATGCGATCTATACGACGCTAATAGAAAAAACTACAAAAAGCTTTCTAACCTGATGGCTCCTACTCTTGTTCAGACAAATAAGGCTGCCTGACTCTGGCTTTGAATCACTATAAAATACCCAAGAGTTACGGATTGGCGGCGATGGCGTTGAGGATTCTCTAGTGACAGCCGGAATGAATTGGCTAAGATACCCTTGATAGTTGTCGGTAATTCGTTGTCTCCCTTCCGAATTAGGAGGGGTGGGTGAGGGCAGTGAAGCTGGTGTTGGGGATGGTGGTTCCTCCATAATTTCCCTTTGAGCGGAGGTATCTGATGCTGATGCTGCTTGTTCTTCATTCTTTCGGATGAGCTTAGTAAACTGATCCTGTATAGCTTGCAGGTCCTTCGGAAAGCTTTACGTGTTATATCTACAAGAAAAGTGTCTGTCAAGTGATCGTGTTGAACCTGGAGATCAAGATAAGGATAACAAAAAGAGAGGAAGACAGCAAGCTGATTAAATTTGATCTCTATTGTCATAATGTAAGAATTGCAACTAAACATAAGTGTGCTCAAGACAAACTGAAGTCTTTTGTTCGGTTGCAACCTTAACAGCAATCAGCACACCCTGCCGGCCGACGAGGCGACGAGCACAGCAAGGTAGGGATACGACGCCAAGCTGCAAAGAAAAGTAAAAAAAAATTAAAAACGCCTGGTCAAGAGTCATCAATTCACTGCTGTTAAGAGGTCTAACAAATCTATCTCACCAGCCCACCAAGACACCAACTTCAACTCACAAACCCTACCAACCAAGTGCCAAATTAGCAATTGGAACTTAGAAGCCACTGATTTCCAGAGAGAGTGCTGACGACACACATCGCAGGGGTGACAGGGCAACGGGTGAGCTACAAGTAGAAGGGGGACCAGGACTAGGGGCGGCGAGGGAGCCGAATCTAGCGGCAAGGGTTGGACCGTCGGTCGAGGGGAGGCAGATCCAAGGGTGGGGGAGCCGAACTGGGGCGCAGGAGAGACGAAGGGGAAGACGAAGACCCACGGCGGCGGCGCCAATCGCCAATCGACACTAAGACAGGAGAGTGGAGACCGAGAGCTGAGATAGGAGAGAGTGAGAGTGAAAAGAGAGAAAGTGAGTTCCAAACTCCGAAGTGAGGAGGAGATTAAGACTTGAGTCTGGTCACTGGTCAACTAATAAACTGAGACACTGAGTGAGTAATATTCTTTGTTAGTTCTTTACTTCCTTCTCGATTTAGTATTTTAGAGTTTAGACTTTTAGTGTATATAGATAGTTTAGTTCTTATAATTTATTCATAGATTTACAGCTTTGTATTGACAAAAATTAATAATTTATTTATAGATTTTCTATAATAGAGAAACAAACTTTGTGTAACTATTTCATAAGCAATTCAAGTAGTTCTCGTCCAACCGATGAGAGTACAACTCAATCAAAGAAGCTTCGACTAGATAGAACTTTTCCGTTGGTATATCATCTCATCGAGTTGACATTGATACTTCCGGTAGCAACAGCATCTATTGAGAAAATATTTTCAGCAATGAATATTGTCAAAACAGATTTGCGCAATAAGATAGCGGATGAGTGACTTAATGACTTGATGGTGTGATACACTGAGCGAGAGATCTTTAAAAGCATTGATGACGATAAAATCATAAACTGCTTCCAAGGCATGAAGTCGCATAGAATGCATTTGCCCAGTAATTCAAATTTGTCTCATAATTCAAATTAGTTTATTTGTGGTATGTTTCATATGATCTAAATTTTCATTGTCATTCACAATTTTATATTATATCACTAATTTTGATATATTTCATACACATGTGACTTATCGCTACCTCGCACTCATGGCAGAATAATTATATTTTTTGGGTATGCACTTTCTATTGTCGAGGTACCTACTTTGTATTTATCTGTTTTTCGTTGTTTGTCTCCAATTGTGTATTTTTTTGTATAAATTTGAAATTCCATAAGAGTATAAAAAACTATATTTATGTCAACTTAGTTTAGTCCTACAAATGATTCAATCTACTCTTAATTTTATTCTAACTTGACCACTGCCCTCATTGTCTGCATGTACTCCTCCGGCACAACACATTACACACTCCAAGAACAAACAAACAAACATCAAACCCTCAACTACATACAGCAACTAAAATCACGCCATCTCACAGACAAATCCATCAATGACCACAACAAGGTTGTACGTAATCGCGTCGCAAGTGTCAATACAAAGGTCAATTTTTGTACCAGCAACGCGATGTGATGACCGAGCTTGATGTAGACGCCACCGTTGCGGAAGCAGAGCTCCTAGAGGCGGTTGGCAGAGCGGAGGTGGGCGTCGTGCCTGGCGCTGAGCCACGCAGGGTTGCTCGGCTTGAGGCCCCAGAGGGAGTACTGGTAGTCGAACGCGACGGTGGCCGTGGTGACAGAATCATGGGGGCAGGTGCGTGCAGATCTTGAGGGTCGCAGAGAGGTCATCGGAGGAGGCGATGGCGTCCGCGCCCAAGGCCAGCGCTGCCGTTGCCAACCCGCCGCCACATGGCTCCGCGCTTTTGCATGGCGTCCTCCCCTTCTCGTAGGGATGCAAACGGAGCGGATATTTCTCGACTGACCGTCCATCCGTTTTAATTCAGATATAATTCGGAGCATTTTTTTTTGGATATCCGGATATTTTCCCGGATACGGATACGGATTCGGATATTTTTTTCAGATTCGGATTGGAAAAGACAGTATTCGACGGATACGGAATTATCCACCAATCCACCATACATCGCGGAATCCCCGGGCCGGCCCAATCCGAGCGACGCGCCAATCCGCACTAACCCTAGCGAAGCGACTAGCGAATGCTGCGGCGGCTGAAAAAAATCCAGATTGTGGAATTCGTCTCCGTCTCCTCCTTCGCCTTTGCCGCCTTCGGTCCTCCACTCCACCGCCGTCCGACCGTCTCCCCCGCAGATCCGCATCAGCCGCCTCTCCGCTCCTGCAGACCGGCGCCGCCTGCCACTCCGTCCCCACAGCGGCATAGACTGACGCCTCCCCGCCGCCGCCTCCTCCCCCACAAACCGGAGCAATTCATACTAGACTACTTGACTATGACGCTATGAGCAATTCGTACTTTTGAACCATGTTGCATGTAGCTAGTTAGCTACTAGCCTACTATTTGTTTAACTAGCCTCTACAATTTACTTGCTAGTTACTACTTTGATAGCTGAATTTACTAGTTGCTTAATGTGTCTCTGTCATTATGTAAAATTTGCTTCCGCGTATTATTCGACTAAATATTCGTGACCGAGATTAACCGTATCCGGAGCGGCATGTATTCAATCCATATTCGTGACCGAGAATATCCGTATTCGTATCCGGCACTATCCGTATCCAACTCCAACTCCGACCAAAAAAAAAATGAAAACGGATACAAAATGAGCAATATCCGTCCATATCCGATCCGTTTGCATCCCTACCTTCTCGGCTTCCTTTCTTGCGCCGCAAGATGTTTGGAGCGATTGGTTCAGGAGTTGCGTTTCGTCCGAATTCGTGTGTTCGTGCGATCTGTCCGTTTATCTCGACGTTACGGCCGATTTGATGTGTTCGGTAATTGTTCGTTTCTTTGTTTAAAAATTCTCAAATTCCATCAAAATTTCAACATTTTAGGGCACCTTTGATTCACATACTCATCTAAAGTTTGTTATAATTTTTATCAAACTCGTCTCAAATAATGTCATCATAATTAAAGCCATATTTTGACTAGCAAAAATATAATCTTGCCACACCTTATTGAGTCACTAACACGAGAATCCAAGTGTCAGAAAAGGAATATTGCACGTGTGACAACAAACCAAACAGATATCTAATCCCGATAAACTTGTCTAACTTAGAGTGTGACAAGGTTTAATTACGAATCAAGCAGGTTCTTAAACCCCACTTCGGATGATCCAAGACCAATCATGTGGCTACTAGGTCGCTCTTATTTTCTCTATTTTAAGAACATGTATTGGTAAAACGGTAAATGCTAAAAATTGAGACACTTTACTTTTTTTCTGACTATCCTATGTTTCTCTACAATATTTTGTCTTAAATGTTTTAATAGTTCAGTTGGTATAACCTAGTAACAGGCAATTTTAGGGGTGAAAGATATGGACTTATGGCCCGTACATGATCGTTATGTGGAAGGTGGCCGCCATGGACATGGGCTGGGTATGCGAGTTCTTGCAGTGTTTAGATCATGTCAACTGATGCACAACGTAGATATCCATTCTTGATTGGTTCTGATGAAAGCACGTGGAGTAATTACGAAACTTTCACTGCCTCATGTAAAATATGCAGATCAATTACACAATAGTTGTTAGTGTATTTGTACGACCATTGTTTGATCCAATCGTTAATCCTATTGTATGCTTGCTTTGAACATTGGATTGGAATGTTTCACACAATTTTTTTTGACAATGTTTTACACAAAATTTTGATGTATGGAGTACAACGCCAAGCTCCTTTTTTATTCTGCCACCTCTTGTGGTTTTTGCTGCAAAGAATATATAAGTTACCTTATATTTCACCAATATACGTAGACTCTAATGATAATTTTCAGATTGGGCGTGTCCACTCAGAAAGCTCTAGGAATTGTACTTGTGAAACAGATTATGAGGACAAGATGTATGAGTTATATGCTTAATACAATGAGTATACAAAAAATAAAAATTATATGATGCAAAGCATAAAATTTTGTTACAACTGATACTAGTTAAATTATAGGACTTTATAATTTTTAAACTGTTTGTACGAGATATTACGTAGTAACAAAAACTAACACATAAAGTTTGAGTGGCCCTCGACTTGATCGCGCCTTGGATCGCGGGGAATCGAGAGGGTTTGGAGTTGGGGGCACGCGGAGGAGGACGAGGGGGAGGAGGGGGGCGATGGGGCGGCTCTTCTTGATGCACCTTGAGGGCAACGTCTACAGCTGCAAGCACTGCCACGCCCACCTCGCCCTCGCCGCCGACATCGTCTCCAAGGTTTGTTGTTCGCTGTCCCGCTCGTTCTTGGCTGCGTCAATTACCTTGTTGATTCGGCGTCACGGCAGATGTGAGAGCGACTGCTTCGGTGTTTTCCGTTTCTTGCAGACCTTCCATTGCAAGCACGGGAAGGCGTACCTCTTCAATAAGGTGTAAGTGGCCACTGCCCCCTTGGCCTTCTCTTGCCTCGATTTGTTCGTCGATTTAGGTGCGTTTAGTCAGCGTGCGCCGGGGTGCTGTGTGTGAAATTGGGGGAAATGCAACGCCCTTGTTTTGTCGATTGGTTGAATCTGCTAGGTGGTTGCTCGTCGTGTCGCTAATTCGACGTTTTACAAAGCGAGATTGAGGGCAATTCACTGCGGCATGTGGTTCCCCCACCTTGCACGGATTAAGGCACCTGTAGCATTACCTACTACTACTTCCTAAAAACCGTGAGGAACTTGAGAATTAGGAATGTGCTTGAGAGTTGAGACAAGGAATGAGTAGAAACCACTCTTAGGATGAGGAACGGTGAAACAAGAAGACAGAAGGAACCCTCTAAACTGTACTAGATTATGCGAAAGAGGTCGGATGGTCAGTCAATAGCCAAATATCAAGTCCTGTTACTCTCTAGAAGAGAAAAAGGTAAAGAATGCAAGAGACAAGGAATGGTGGTTTCAGCCTTTCCTCTCTCATTGTTTCTATTATTCCCTTCTTTTCAGTGAGTAATGGATATGTAGTATGTTAGAGATGCTGGATGCACAGCCTACCTTTTTTGGGGGAGAAAGCTTTGGATGATCCAGGAGTAGTTCATGTGGGTTCTGACACTGATTCTAAGATTGTCTATGGTAAATTATTCTTACCTCTGTCGAAATTGATCTCCAATGCACTCCTTAACAAGCTAAAGTTACCTGCATAGAACAACACTCCATATGTTCGAAATTGATCTCCTATGCAATCCCTAATAGCTAAAGTTACTTCATACACCACCACTCCATATATTTGAAGCTTACTACATGCAATCCCAAACAGCTAAAGTTACTTACATTCAACAATACGATGACTAGACGTCCATGGACCTTCTAGAGCTTCTATCCTAATTCTTTGATGAGTGCAAGGTATGTCACAATTTCCCTACTTGCTTTGCCTCCATCCTCTTGTTTGCTGGATCAGTTTAGCTTTCCTTGTATCAACTATATATATCACCCACTAGTTACTACTGAATGCTGTTACCTGTGGTTCATTATTGGAAAATGGAAGGTAGATGGGCGGTTGGGCACATGGAAACTGTTGTAGGGGTGATCCAACCCCCCTTGATGGGGCCTTGCAACTAGCCCAATATGTAATAGACCTAATAGTATAGGGACATATATAAAGGAACGTATCAATGTACCCCTACCATTTGTAATTATTAAGGGGATATGATAAGAATTTCCCATCTAATCACACTCATGTATATAAGCCCCCAAGAGGGGTATGAAGGGCGAGATCCACTCATTCCATACACGAGCACTCTCTCTCTCTCTTGTCGTTGGCTCTCTCTAGCTAGTCCTCTTATATACTGTTTGGTCAGTAGCCACAATAGAAACAAAACATGCAATGCTTTTCCCCATTATTGGACCCTTGTTCTTGATACTGAGCTTCCTTTTCATGAGATTAGATTTGGGTTATTAAACAGCCAATCAGAATCTTCCATCATATACACCAGTTATCTCCTCAATTTGGATCTGATATAAACCCACTCATAACCAGGGGACGAAGGCCCTGTTTGGATACACTTAAAATCCGATTCTGGTAGAATTAAGCGAGAATCCCACCCAAACGCTTTAATTATTTTTCGATTCTTTCAACCGCCGCGGTGGGAAAGATCGGCATTTGCACTGGGAATCCAAAATCCTGTACCGCGAGCCCAAGGGGCCGTTTCTTCCACCGCGACGATTCTTCAGACTGCAGATTCTTCAGACCGCGACTTATCAGAAAATCCTGATCAAATTAAAATCGATTCTCAGATAAGCGTATCCAAACAGGGCTGAACCAGATAAGCCTAATCATAGGCAAAACACATATCTACATTGGATTTAAAAAGAAATGGATATCTCCATACATTGCCATTCGTGAATACTCCAGTGTAGTGGGAAGTGGGGACTGGCGGTTACTGTTCAAACTTCAGGTGCAGCAAAAACAAATGTATTGTTAGTGTCCTTTGACATAACGGGGAGCTAACAATTTTATGGTGTTCTATGAAGTTCTTTACCATACAGAAGAACAAATGTGGCATTTCGTAGTCCGGTAGCAAAGTAATGCCATTTAATCCAATTTTATCCATATCATTTGGTAGATTCTAAAGGTTTAGTGTTTGAAGATGAGTTATACTCTTTACAGTACTCTGTCCGCCAGCAGATTTGTCTTTATCTCACGTCCTGTCATGGGCAGTGTCAATGTTACTGCTGGAGTAAAAGAGGATCGCATGATGATAACAGGAATGCATACTGTTTCTGATATCTTCTGTGTTGGCTGCGGATCCATTGTTGGATGGAAATATGTAAGATTTGTGATGGTTATTTTGTAATATGTTGTGTATTGCCTGGCGTCTAAGTTCTATGGTGCCCCTACTCTAGGAGGCTGCACATGAGAAGAGCCAGAGGTACAAGGAAGGAAAATTTATTTTGGAGAGGTTATCGTCTATAACTCTCTGTAAAGTTTTATTTTATTCAAACAAATTCAAGAACTCAATTTTAAGAGCTGTGCATCAACCCACTTACCACATTATGTTAGTCTGGGTTCACTGGAGTCATCCTTTGTGGCTGGGCAGGTTTAAGGTGTCAGGTCCTGATGGGAGTCACTACTGGGTTACACATGATGCTCATGTGGATGGAAGTGACGCCGACGATGTATGAATGGCAACTCGACATGGTCAAACTTGCTGTTCATTCCTGTAAATAATCTGTGTGTTGCTGGTCTTAGTTGCCCGGGGATTTGCTTCCATTCAAAGCATCCCCGGCGTAAATTGTTACTCTAGGCGACCCAAAATTCCTCCCATCTTCCCTGCAAGTTGTTGGATGCTACCGTGTATGCATGCAATCAGTTATGCCTGCAGCCCCTGAAAGATGTATTCCTGGAATGCCAAGCTCTAATGCCTGAATATAATTCTGTTTTCTCAAGTAATCGGTCCGGTGTTAGAACTGAATTTTGCATTTGGTTCCAATATGGCTTAGGAAATAAAAGGTCGCCTTCTGCTTGATCTTGCTTTTCACTGAGTCAATCTATGTGACTTGTATCTTCAGGAAGGAAGAACATGAAATCTGCAGGCTTGTATCATTGGTTGTGTTCTTTAGCATTTATGGCTTTTGACTTACGTATCTAACTTTTCTGGTTTTAAGGTGAGTCTATAATCTAAAGTTTAAACGGTTTGGTAAACTTTTTTAAGGTGGAGTCTAATATAGTAGATTGTAGTACAATTTTGTGAGACCAACATGCATGGGTAAATACGTCTTTGTTAAGAATCCAAAACTTTAGACCACTTTAGTTCACTTTGGTGACTAATGCCAAAACACATAGATCTAACTGACTATTTTTTTACGCTAAACTTTATGCTAAACTTTATGTAAGTAGATTGTAGTACAATTTGAGCGACCTAAAATTCAAAAATTATGATGTATTTTTATGATAGGGTCTATAGTACAAATTATGATGTATTTTTATGATAGGTTATAGTACAAATTATAAAAATTATCATATCATATATTTTTATGTATTATTTCTTATAAATAGTTTAGAATTTAAAAATTTTAGTCATAATCTATAGCCATAAGTCAACTTAGCCCAGTTTGGCGGGCCAGACGCGATGTGTTGTATATCACCATCAGAGACAGAGATGCCTTGTTGGGTAGCACCACCATGTCCTTGCCGAACAAACCGGGCATGTCGACACTATCTTGTCGAATCTACGCTACAATCAAGTGGAGTGCTCTTCTAATTCGGCGTCTAATGACTCACTGGGAGTGGGACACCAGCTTAAGTGTCTTGCTTGGATTGGGTAGGATTTTGTAGGGTTCTAAAATGATCATGATTAAACGTAACTGGAAAAGGTTATTGGAGAACATGGTGGGGTCGTTTCATTTCTACACCATCAAACTAGTAACTACGATTGGCTATGTCCGTCGCCCCTAAGGTACAAATGGTTACGATAGCAAATGCCTTCCCTGTAAACAAAATTATTAGGAGAGTGATCCGCGCATAACCTAACTGTGCTGTATTGCTGCAAACACACGTGCGCGGCCTCAAAATCTGTATGTTTTTATTTACTGTCGCCATCATACATGATGATCATTTTTTTTCTTTTAGGTGGTGATCGGTTGGGCTGTGACTTATGGCTTATTTCACTCTAGCTGGCTGAAATTACACTGTAGCTAAAGGTGACTTAATTGGTATAATTAAATTTAAAAAATTTAAAAATAGAAAAAATAGGTTATCCCATCATGTGTAATACAAACGAATACGGGAAAAAAACAGGTAAAAAACTCAAAAAATCCAAAAATCAGAAAAAATGAAATTTAAAAATAATAAAAAATAAGCCAGAAGCTAAAGCCGAAACCGAAACGATCGGGCCTATTACACTACCTTAGTACTATCAACAGATCAGCGCTAAGTACGGCCAAGACATGATGACTTGAAACAGCGCACCAGCCGGACTTGCCATTGCCACACACGGCAGTTCACTTCCTCCATTGGATAGGTGAGGAGCCATATAGTGATGGATTGTACCAGCAAGTGGGAAAATTAAGTGTAATAGCTGGGACCCGTTCTAAAGAGCTTAGGGACTCTTTTTTAGTTTTTAGAAGTTATTTTTAGTTTTTTTATAGTAATTAGTTTTCAAATGAAGTGTTTTTTAAGACGGGGCTACATGTTTATTGTAGTACACACTATACCAACTTCATTTATATCGATCAAAACCGTACACGAGCTTCTGTTACTCTGTAATCTCTTTCACGAACAGACCAAAAGACATAACCCGCAGGTATAAGCTAAAGTAAAAAAGAATAGGCTCTTAAGCTTCTGGCTTTGGCTATTGGCTTTTAGATGAAATTGTACTGTAGCGGTTGTTAATTTTTTATAAATCATTTAATTAAAAGAAAATTTAAAAAAGAAAAAGAAAGTCCATTATATCGTCACGGGCAATATAAAGGAATAAGAGAAAAAATAAAAAATAAACTGAAATTAGAATTCGACACTTGAAAGCTTCTGGTTTAAATAGACCGAAAGCAAAAAAAAAATAGAAAGCACTGTTGCTGCCAACCAAACGTCTGCGACGCTGGTAATGGTAGCCCAATGAGTGGGCCATGATCCACACAGCTCATAGCCGGCATCGCGTACCACGATGGACTTTTGCCCGGCGCGGTAACCCACCACCCATCGTTTTCGGTGTTTTAAGAAGGGAGGATGGGAAATCCCCCCAAGCCACCACCACTTGCAGGCGTGCAGGGTGCCTGTCTACGCTACAGGAGTTCGTGATTGTGCTGTGTCGGGGCCTGGACCACGCATGCCACCCCATCGCGCTCACGGCCACGGCGTCTGGCTGAACCCCTAAAAAAACCCGCCTTGGCATGGTAAGAAACGACCATTTTCACTCGCTTTGCCCTCGCGCCGCCACGCCCCCAAGGCGATGCAAGTGCGACAGGGGGCGTTCGGTTAAAACTTACATGGCGATGGTGCGAACAAGGGAATGCGAACGTTGGAAATTTCGAGAAGGCAAAAGGGATGTGCACTTTGGACTTAGGTGGGTGCTTGTCGTGTCGTGGGGAGGTGGGGTTCGTTAGGAAGCGATGGTGGTGGAGAAATTGTTTTGTGTCACGGTGCACAAAGTCATTTGTGTAACGACCCAACCAATCATTGATACGTGTAAAGCAAAAGGCCCACCACTCCTGAGAGAGTGTCACGAGCAAATCAGAAAGCAGCAAGTGGCACGGTAGCACTGTAGTAGTATTGTAGATTGTACGAAAAAAATTAATTTTTAATATATGCTACAGCTCTCAATTATACGAAAAAATAATTTTTAATAGCTGCTTACTGGTTGTAAGCCGTGGTTGTAAGTCGGTATACGACCACGGCTTATGATCACGCTTACGACCCCGGCTTACGACTTACGACCGCGCTTACAACCACGGCTTATACGACCACGACTTACGACCACAGCTCACAACCATGGCATGCGACCAGTAAGCAGCTATTAAAAATTATTTTCCCATATAACTTAGTGCTGTAGCAATATTAAAAATTAATTTTCTTTCCGTACAATCTACAATACTATTATACCATGCGTTGCGTTTCGATTCATTCGTGACACAAACCGTGCTGTGTCACCGTTACACAATAAAATTTCTCGTGGTGGTGATGGTCTGATGGAGCGGTGAATCGGTGTAGCGGTGAGTGGTAGGGGGAGTGAGGAAGTGGCAGTTGCCTTATCGCGGTTGTCGGCTTGGAGCTGGATCTGCCCGTGAAATGCTGGTTTTGAGACTGATTTCCTAGCCTAGCAAAACACAAGGGGAAACACAGGGTTGCCTCGTGCAGTAGTGGTGGGGATGGGATGGGCCGGTTGTTACGGTTTCACTATTGTTCCTGCTTTTCTTTTCTCATCGTCATTGACTTGTAATTAGCTTTTGGCTTTTAATTCACTATTCTTTTATTTTGTTTTTTTCTAGCCTTTTGACTTTTTTTAAAGATGTTTTACCTTTTTTCCTGTATTCCTACGTATTGTCCGTGCTGGGCTACCATGTTTTTTATTTTTTAAATTTTAATTACACTAAATAAGTCATCATCAACTACAGAAAAAATAAACCTGCTACGGTGAAAAAAAGTCATAAGCCATCGCTAAACTGCGCACCATCTTAAGCAGGTCATTATCCTTTCTCAACTTGTAATCGTTGTTATGCTTTCTCTTCAGTGTGCTTGATCTTTGCTCGCTTTGCAAAGCTTGGTGCTCTACTTTGGTCGATAAAACGCACATGGTAGGCTCAACTAAGCTATGTGCTCCATCAAGTCCATTTCGTTTGTTGAAGAAGAAAAAACGAGGTTATATGCATGTGGCTAGTCTCAACCCAGCTTGAGAGGAATTGGGCTTTTCTGACAATTTTCCAACTCAAGCTGATATGTTGAAGTTTTTGCTTAAGCTTGAACTAGTAGAGCTTGAGTCTTGCTAAGAAAAGAAGGGGAAAAAAGCAGCCTCCTCGGAGACATCCATTAAAATTGAAATGAGATGGCAAAAAATTAGCATAACCCTACACAAGGATGACGCATACGAAAGGAAACAAACAAAACATTATTATTACAGAAGAAGCAATAGAAAAGTATGATTCCGGATATGTATTTGACAACATGTTTATTTCTATCTTTTTCAAATATGTATTTGATAACATGTTTATCTCTATCTTTACTAACATAACATTGGAGTTTATCCGTTCACCTGCCACTTCCCTCGTTTGGTATGGTTCCGGATATGTATTTGGCAACATGTTTATCTTAACGTTTGATAGAGAAATACGAAGGTGTTTGACCCTGAGTACAGTATATTTAGGATACATAGCCATGTGGATGTTACAGGTTTATATTTGTGCACTTTAGAGCTCTTGTGGGTATAGATACTGCCTGATAATTCACTGGCCATCTTGTCTGCAGTTAGTGATTTTGTGTTGGAAAATTTTCAGTTTTCTCTGTTTCTACTCCCTCGATTCATCTTTGTTTGAGGCTTACTGTTGTGTTTGTCCTCATAGCTGATATGATTTGTTGTGGATTATCAATAATTTCTTGAGAGTGTGTATCAACTTAAATTGTGTAGGAGTTGTTTTCGTCTGACAAGTATGGTAGTTATATCCAGAATGTTATATTTCTGTAGTATTTGTCTCGAGAATGTGTAGTTGTTTAGTGTGACAGGTGAAACCAATGACATGGAGATTTTGCGTCTGTTCTTTTTAGCTTTTCTAGTGGCTTTTGGCTTCGGCTTCTCTAAAAGCCAAAACAAACGGAGTGGCTTCTGGAAGCCATTTCTCCAAATAGCTTTCCGAGCATAAAAGTGTGTGTATCATCCATGTCGGTGTCTCGGTCATCCATCATCATCTTGAAAATATAAACAAAAGCTATTAGCCGCGGCTGTAGCTAAAAACTATCAGCCATAGTCCAAAAGAACATGGCCTTTGCTATGCTAATGTAATGTGATCCCACACCTCCAATGACATGGAGTAGTAAGAGTGCAACTTTGTTTTGTTCCTGCCTGCCCTTTGAAGCCTTCCCAGCTTATGGCTATTGCAAAACGAAGGGGGAATCATAACAATAACAGAGGAATAATTTGTAGCAAAATAGGACTTTGGAAGGTAGAAGGCCCAATAGGGAATAGTTTTTATGTTGAATAGCTATGACCAACATTACTTTGGTTGTATCATGGAGGAAACGAGCATTACTTTGGTTGTATCATGGAGGAACTATCGCTGTGAGAAGTACGCCAGCAGAAAGATGAGTCATATTGTCCACTAATCATGGTCGGGTTGATCTATTTTTTCACATTGTTTGTTATATTGCTGTTCAAAATTGTTAATATTTACGAAACTGTTAGGCTAAAAGGGAGGGGCTGAATCATGTGTGATAAATTGATAATGTCTTATGCTCTATAAGATGTGTGATAATTGATAAATTAGGCTCGTGCGTTGCAACGGAATCGAGGCTCTCAATTGTTCATAGTAAGGTTGGTTAATTAGTTTTAAGGTTTTGGTTAATTGCCCCTGTGACATACGTAGAATGTGTGATAATTGATAAATTAGTGTTTGAATCATGTGAATTAGGCATACATTTGCCGTCAAACAAACTTTTTTTTTTTCTTTTTCTTTGTTTGCATACCTACCATGTAGCAAAATTTTCTCAGAACTTTTTAAAGACTTAGATTTCCCTAACTAAACATCACACTAAGCTAATTTACGACACATGTTCCACTCCCTGCAAGTCTTAATGCGGCATAGTTGCATCTTTTAGTAGTAAATTACATGTTATACAAGCGTTATCGCGATGTGACGACAAGTTCTTCCACCATGACACAAGGCCAAAGGAAACCAAGTTGTGATTAAGCGAATGCTTGCAATACAATCATGACACCAGAGCATGCTCCAACAAGGCATGAAAAAGATAGAGCATGCTATGCAAGGAGTGAACATGACAGAGCATACTATGCAAGGAGTGAACATGGTAAAGCATGCTTCGCAAGCATAATGCCCGAGCAAAGGCAAGTAAGGCGAGAACATGATCAAGACCGCTACGCCCCAAGTAGACGAATACGAGGCGTGATCAACGGCACTCGAGAAATGCATCAAGGCGTAGTGCCGCAAATCAAGATTCCATCGTGGGCTCATCTGTCCTCAATGCAACAAATACTTCTGTCGTGGGTTCCAGCAGCACCGATGCATTTGATCATGTCTATCATGATCTACCAGACATCACTCGTATGTTGAAGCCTCAACCAGAATGCCACCACTGTAGAGCAAAAAAGTTCACACATGAGTCATTGGGGTTTTGCTGCTAGATTGGAAAAAGTCAAATTGTCAATCCCCAAACTGCCCCAAGAGTTTCGATTCTGCCAGCACATTTACCAAGAATATCGTCTACAAAGATATTTTTACATTCTAGATGTCCTATATATTTTATTTTTGCTCATGTTGGACGAGAAACAACATCAACTACTAAATGTGAATATTTATTTTTAATTTAATTTCTTTACGAGTTTGTACATGTATACTTTGCCTGATACATGTTTTCTTACGATAAAATTAATATTCACTGTTCAGTTTGGAATCATATTTGATAATATGTATCTTCCTTATTTGATACTCCATTGAAACGCACAAACATCTTACTAGTAAAACATTACAAACATGTTATCCAACAATGTTGGACTTGTTTTAACTACCCATGTAAACGAACACCGGAGCAATGAGCCTAACTTTAATGTTATGCAAATCAATGTACAAATAAACCAAGATGCCTTTCAACTTTTTTAAGGCACGGTTCAGTGTCGTGCGCCTAACTTCAAATATAGCCACTTTAGGTCTCTAAAGTATAATAAAGACATACAGGATATCACAAGACCGCTGGTCAAAGGGCTATCACCGATTTATAAAAATACACCAAATTGCTATAAAAGAAAAGATGTACCCCGACCACTTACAATAGCACATAGAGTGATATATATTGTTCATTTGTAGCACACCAAACTTCGGTTAATAACATCTAAAAGAACTCTGGTAAACAAAAATGATTTTATCTGTGTACTAGCGCCACTATTTAGCCGGTTATAAAACTGCTGCAGATAGAGATACAGAGAGAAAGTAGTGTGTGTTGCTGCGAGAACTCGGAAGTCACACGCCCGCTCCTTTCTCTCTCCTCACTTTCCCCTTTTTTTACTGTCCTTCTACCTCTCCAGAAATTTTATTATGTAACAATAACATAACATAATTTATGTCACGAACGAATCGAAATGCAGCACGTGATATACTGATATGATAATACTGTACCAATACTATAGATTATATGGAAAGAAAATTAATTTTTAAAATTGCTGAAGGGCTCACTTGTACAGAAAAATAATTTTTAATAGATGCTTACTGGTCGTAGTCGTGAGCCGTGATTGTAAGTCGTAAGTTGTGGTCGTACAAGCCATGGTCGTAAGTCGTGGTTGTATATCAACTTACATCATGACTTACGACCAATAAACAGCTATTAAAAATTATTTTTTCATACAACTGAGAGCTATAGCATGTATTAAAAATTAATTTTTCATATAATCTATAGTACTGTTACAGTGCTACCATGTTAAGTACCGCTTTTCGATTCGTTTATGACATTTTCGCACAAGTGGTGGGTCTTTTTGTTTTACATGTATCAATAATTGATTGAGGGATTTATTCATCATATACCCTCCTCATAGATGGAAATTCAGGATTTACCCTCCTGACCCATGTGTCAGTGACTTATGATGACCCCACATGTCATTGAGGTGGGAGGGTAAATCCTAAAATCCCCAATTCAAGGGAGGGTATATGATGAAGATCCCCTTCTCCCCAATAATCGTGAATCGGATAGAAGATAGATCGGCCCTATCTTTGCCTTAGGCGGTCAGCGCCTCCCCGGGACGCCCTCCCCCCACAAGTTTGCCGTCTTTCTTTGCTCTTTCCCGATTTGGTCGTCATGGAGATTTCGGAGATCTTTGGGTCGATTCTGTCGCTGCTGGCGTGGTGAGATGGTTTGCCGCATCGCAAGCTGCTGCTGTCAACAGGTAGGCTGGGCTCTCCTTTTCTTGCCCCGATCTGGTGGCTGGAGCTGCCGGGGAGTGGTGTTTGCTTGCCGTTTCTTGGCTGGCCTGAGCTTGGTGAAGCCCTGATATAGCCGAAGATTGGGTCATTTTAGGAAAAGATTTTGGGTGTTGTTTGTTGGATTTTTGGGGGAGTTTGTGTGTTTGTGCTTCCATTTTTGTTGCTCCGGTTCTTTCTTTCATGTTCTATTTTGGCCTCCGATTCGGTGATTTTCTAGTCCATTTCTTGTGCTGTTCAGGACTCCTTTGACTGGTTTCTTGACTGTTGTGTTCGCCGTTCGCTTCAGTTGCTCCGATCCGACAAGCCCGGATGAACGGCACGCCGATCTCCGCGTCCCCCGCTGCCAGCGTCGACGGCGGCGCAGCGGCCGCCGCGCCCAAGAAGAATGCGGCGGCGGCGGCCGCCGTCGCCGAGATGGCCAAGCACCTCACCGTCGACACGGACGACGCCTTCGCTGGTCTCCTCGAGCTCGCTGCTGACGACGACGCGGATGGCCTGCGCCGCGCGCTGGAGCGAGCGCCGCCCGCCGCCGCGGACGAGGCCGGCCTCTGGTACGGCCGCCGGAAGGTCCTCGAGCACCGCACCCCGCTGATGGTCGCCGCCACCTACGGCAGCCTCGCCACGCTCCGCCTGCTGCTGTCTCTTCCCTCCGTCGATGTCAACAGCCGCTGCAGCCCCGACGGCACCACCGCCCTCCACTGCGCTGCCTCTGGTGGCTCGCCCTCGGCTGTTGAGGCTGTCAAGCTGCTGCTCGCGGCTGGGGCTAACCCGGAGGCCACAGATGCCTCCGGATGCCGCCCAGCTGACGTGATCTCCGTGCCACCAAAGATGTTTGATGCCAAAATCGCCCTCCAAAATCTTCTTGGTTGCCCAAAGGCTGAGCATGGCGTGCTCCGGGTGGTGACAAGGGCCACAAACTCGATCTCTCCACCTGTGTCATCCCCCACCGCAGAAGATGCACGGTCTCCATCTGCTGCTGCGATGATGACGACAAAGTTTGCAGACCTGCCAAGGGTTGCAACATCGGAGAAGAAGGAATATCCAGTAGACCCGTCCCTTCCGGATATCAAGAACAGCATCTATGCTTCTGATGAATTCCGCATGTACTCATTTAAGATCAGGCCATGCTCGCGGGCCTACTCGCATGACTGGACTGAGTGCCCCTTTGTCCACCCAGGGGAGAATGCTCGGCGTCGGGATCCCCGCAAGTATCACTACAGTTGTGTGCCATGCCCTGACTTCAGAAAGGGTGTGTGTCGACGTGGTGACATGTGTGAGTATGCTCATGGGGTGTTCGAGTGCTGGCTCCATCCAGCACAGTACCGCACTCGCCTTTGCAAGGATGGCACCAGCTGTAATCGTCGTGTCTGTTTCTTTGCGCACACAACTGATGAGCTCCGCCCACTATATGTTTCCACTGGATCTGCAGTACCATCCCCAAGGGCCTCAGCAACTGCTGCAATGGAGATGGCAGCAGCAATGGGCTTGATGCCTGGTTCTCCTTCATCGGTTTCGGCAGTCATGTCCCCATTTACCCCACCAATGTCCCCTTCAGGCAATGGGATGCCCCCTTCTTTGGGCTGGCAGCAGCCAAATGTTCCAACATTACACCTTCCAGGCAGCAGCCTTCAGTCGAGCAGGCTCCGAACCTCACTTAGTGCAAGAGATATGCCTGCCGATGACTACTCCCTGATGCAGGATATTGATTCCCAGCTTATAAATGATCTGTACTTGCTTCTTGGTTCATCCGCAGGGAATCACACTTCTCGGACCAAGACCCTGAATCCGTCAAACCTGGATGATCTCTTCTCCGCTGAGATGGTCTCGTCCCCAAGGTACAGTAATGCTGATCAAGGTGCTATGTTCTCACCTTCTCACAAGGCTGCTATCCTTAATCAGTTCCAGCAACAGCAGCAAGCACTGCTTTCACCAATCAACACAGGAGTCTTCTCCCCAAAGGCTGTGGAAAACCAGCAGTTGCCTTCACACTCGTCTCTGCTGCAAGCATCGCTTGGGATGTCCTCCCCTGGCCGGATGTCTCCTCGATGTGTTGAATCGGGGTCCCCAATGAGCTCCCACCTAGCTGCTGCTCTTGCCCAGGATGAAAAGCAGCAGCAGACAATGAGGAGTCTCAGTTCTCGTGATCTTGGGCCTAGCGCTGCAAGAGCGTCGGCTCTTGTTGGCTCCCCTCTAAGCTCATCATGGTTCAAGTGGGGATCTCCCTCAGGGGCACCAGATTGGGGCATCAATGGTGAAGAATTGGGTAAGCTCCGCCGGTCATCTTCCTTTGAGCTGAGATCTGGTGGTGATGATCCAGATCTCTCGTGGGTACAAACACTGGTTAAGGAATCTCCACCAGAGAAGCAAGTTACCACAGCTGAATCCATTAACTCTGTTGGACCTTCACCGCTAATGCCTCCCAGTGTAAGCAATGGTGAAGGTTCTAGTCTGAACTATGGTGAAGGTTCTAGTCTGAACACACAGCTGGATGGACATGACCAAGCTGCAGTTATTGGAGCATTGCTTGAGCAGATGCAGCTTGATCAGCAGATTGGTAGTCTAGCAACATAGACGTACAATGAGTATGGAAGGTGCGAGAAATTATTATTCTTAGCTAATGAATTCGAAGTTTTGTCCTGTTCATTGAGGTGGTCAACAAGCAAGGATGGATAGCTGAAGGGGGTGATTCAGATTGGTTTTCTTTAATTTTGGAGGTAAATCATATACATCATTGAGGTTCCAGCAGGTTAAAGAGTGAAGTACCTCAATTGGGGTTGTTCCAAAGCCGACCCAGGTAGAATCGCGCCCCAGCAGCTTCAGTTCATCAGTCAAAAAGTTCTCTATTTTGTTAATTAACCCACTGTTAAAAAGAAGATTTTGCTTGCTGTGTCGGAGTTCTTTCCTTTCCCTGGTGGTGGTTGTTTATTATGATATTGATACTTGATGTACTGATAAGTGGTTACTGGGCATTCTATAGTAGTCTATCAAGTCCCAACGTATTTTTTCCCCTTCACCATTTGTCGAGGATTATATTATGGCCTTGTTTTGGTCAGATCTTGATGCCTGTATAGTGCTTGGATGATATTTGTAATAATGTAATATTGTTACTGAACTTACACTGCTATTGTTTTGCACTCGCAAATCTTGTTCATCCGAAATAACCAAATTTGTGTTCTTTCTACTGTCTTGGGGAAGCTTGCTGCAAATGGTTGGTGGTGGCTGTTGACCTCCATGGGAAAGATTGGTTCACCTGTGCAAGTGTGTGATGATGCAATTCTGTTTGACTAGTAGATTCAGAGTTAGTGGGTGTACGGTGTCTTCAGTTCTTGGCACATTTTTATTTGCCAAATGTGGGTGTGAGATCATGCGACTAACTGCTGCTGTGAGATTGGAATCTTATCATTGTTTATCCCCATATCTTGATTCGAAGTCCTAGCAGTATTTTGAGGACGCGTATCAGCGACATTATTCCTGTTTCCTTCGTTTTTTTATGCCCCTGTCAGCAGAAACATGGTTCTAGAAAGCCGCAGCTTGTCATGACATTTTTTTAAAAAAAAAGAGGAATGATTTTATATCAAGAGTTTGCTTAAGGCCACTGAAAACACCGTCCGGTTGCTGGCGAACTCTCATATTTTCTTTTCTTGGACTTATAGTTTTGAAATAACTGCTTACAAATGTACAACGAATTGCTCTTTCCATACAAACCATTGTGGAAATTTCTGTAGCATTAGATTTTTTTTCTGAGATGCTCCCTAAGATCCTGCCAATGCAGAGGGAAAAAAAACATCAGCTTCCATTGCTAATGGATTCCTACAAAGTTAAGCTGTAGGCATCAGCATAGATTGAATTTTCTTCCTAATTTCTCATTGCAATAGTACTAAGCTTTGAGCTGTGAGGTCCAGACAACCGCACTGCGCCGCGGCTTCTCGGCCATCATGAGAGAAACCAAAGTTTGAGCTAAGATTCAGGTAATATTGGAGTGGCTTGCGAGCTTACCTTCTGTGGTACATGGTCCGGCTATTAATGATATACTTTAAAGATAATTATAGAGATAATTATATCACTCTTATGTTTATGATCTTTTGAATACTATGTTATTTTGTTCCTTAAATAAATATCTTTCGTATTAATCAACAAGTATGTGACTTATTCGTAGAATTTTTTATTCATATTTTAATGTTATTCTAAATTATCTCTGATCTTATATCATTATGTGAAACAATTATGATTTACATATCAGCACATGTATTGATTGATGATCATGTTTCACGGATCATGGATATAGGATATCAAATCAATATGTGGACACAAATTAGATAACATGCTGTTGAATTGACCCACCATGAGACACTGCGGGAATTGTTATATTCTTGCGGGAATTGTTATATTTTTTAAGTGTTATCAGTTAGTCTCATGCATAGTGTATGTAGGATTCTTAGACCTAAGATTGTCATTATTTTCTACATGTGTAATAATTTACTTAGAGGCTACCAAATACTACTCCGTGACTGGGTGGTCATAAAGGTAGCTTTCGGGTTTACTATAAAAAATACAGAGGAATATGAACGATCAAGATGGAATTTGTCTCTCCTATATAACAAATAGAAATCTCTAGGCCCCTTAATATGATTCGATTAAGGAAGTGTATGGCCATACCGAATGTGGTTAAGGAATCAATCATAACTGAGTAATCCACTACAGATTCGAGTGAAAAATCGAGCTATCATAAGATGGTACGGTTCTCGTCTTAAGTTCGATCTAGTATCATGATGCAAAAGAATGAGTACATAAGCACTACATAAATTCGTCCGATATGATCTTTATGTATGTTTGGTAATTGTTATGTCCTGTTAGGGACCGCTCCCGACTTATGGATCAGAAAAGAGTTTTCGACCTGTGGCCAAATATAATGAACCTACAGGGTCATAACTTAATGGGTTAGAACGATAAGGGTTCGGATGATAGTCTCCGAGTGGGATATGATCTCTACTCGTATCGGATAAGAATCCGATTAGAGACTATATAAGGAGAGGTGCGGAGGCTGAGGGAGGCATCTCAAAACACACCCGTCGAAACCCTAGCAGCCACTTCTCTTAACCCCTCCCATGTGCACTGGTGCTAGCACACCGACACACGGTGTTCTATCCTTAGATGTGTGGATCTCGGTAGAGGCGCTGCTGCGATTGCGACGCTGATCGGGACGATCGCGAGGAGGAGACGGTTGGCCAGAAGACGATGGACTACTACCACTACATCGACGCGCTCTTTGTAAATCGGCTGCTTCAACTCTACTTCCTCTGCACTGCATGTTTAGTGATTACGATTCATAATCTGGGAGGAGGAGGGAGTATGTGGCGGCGGTGAGGCTTGCATGGGTTACACCAGCTCAAGGAGGCTGACACGGCGCGGGGTTGGAGCCCGCGGCTGTCGGACCCACGCGAAGTATGCGATATGCGTGCATGACAGCTGACATGGTGTGTGTGCGTGACAGCATGAGACAGAAGACCTTGTGTGCTTCCCGGCATGGGTAACTTGGCGAATCCATGTTTACTGGGGTTTGGTGACGTTAAAACTAACAAGGGAAGAAGAGGATGGCATGAGCGAATGGTTGTTGATCGGCTAAGGACGAGTGGTATGTGTCAAATAGTGATGGCAGAAGATCAGACTGATTTGAGCTGATCAACCTTTTATCTTGTAGCTTAATTTGGAGGCAGGACGTTCTGTAACAAAGTTATCAGTAAGAAATGGTAAAAGCAGTATAACAACGCTGGACGTCGCAAAAGTCACACCTCGGAAGTGAGCCAAGATAAGTCATTCTCCAGGCTATAACAGCCAGGAGTTTCCTGTCAAATTGCCCATACTAACATACGAGGGGCAGAAGACACCCCAGGACTTCGACCAGACCTGTATTATTTTTTGCAAGTTTCGGTTGTTCTTGAAGGTAGCGAGATCTGGCCATTTAATTCAGCCGGCAGGAACACAATTGTTAATTCTGACAATGCCAAAATACTTTGCATGATTAGCCATGTATCATTGTATAGGCTCACCAATCTTCATTTATCTTGCTCAGGCCATAGGCAAACAGGTAGTGTGCTGTCATGCAGCTCACGCAAGCATGAAGCAAATAACTAAGCACAAAAATATCAAGTTCCAGGACACATTGCCAACATCGCCGGAAAATTTTATTGACAGGCAGGGTAGATGAAGATTTCTTTACTAACACAGCACTAAGGAAATAATAGAAAATTGAAGGTTTCCTTTAATGTTGTCAGACTTTAGAAAATTGAAGGTTTCCTTTAATGTTGTCAGACTTTAGGCTCTACTCATTTCGGTTTCAGTTTCTAGCTTCTATCTTATTTTTCATTATTCATAAATTTCGTCTTTTTATGGCTTTTTGACTTTTTTGAGCTTTTTTGTTGGTTGTTTTTTCCGTATTTGTTTGTATTGTCTGTGATGAGCTAACCTATTTTTCTATTTTTATTTTTTTAAAATTTACTTATGCCAAATAAGCCACCATCACTACAGTATAATTTCAATCAGCTACAGTTCGGTTTCAACCATAAACCACCATTTTAAGCCTAACTGAGCAGCACCTAAGGCCAATAAAAAGAATACAAGAGGAGCAAAAGGCATATGGTTTTTGAGAGACCACGTACAAGGTTAGTATATGTTTGTGATGAATAATTGGTATTTTGATCAAGTTGAATTTGAATTTTATAAAAGTTTCAAAAAATTCAAATTTTAGATTGTGTTGTCAGGGTTCAGGCGATCAAACTAACTAATGGCTGGCGATTTGACCGCCATGGAGTGAGCGATTAGACTAGCCATGGTCTTTTGGAAAAATAAATGTTAAACACTTGTGTAGATTTGTTTGGGAATGAGTTTGCACTATGTGTTACTAGAATTGAAAAGTGGAGCTAAAAGTAGATAGAGTTTAACCAAAATTTCAGATAGAGTGTTTTCTTATATTATTAAACAGTTAGACCGACCATTGGTTGATGGTCTAATCGATGCGGTTTGATCAGCATGGAAAATACAATCAAACCAGTATGTGCAACCAAAAAACAGTAGAAATGGGTTTTGAGTTTATGAGTGTGCACGACATAGATGTCATTGGTTGATTGTAAGGTGCTTTATCTTCTACTGAGAATAATTTTTAGTTTTGCTCGTTCGAGCTAGATTTGTAATTTCATGTTCATAGATGCGCTATCATGAACTCTTGCTTAAATTATCTTACTAGAACATATGAGAATAAATCTAAGTCACAAAAAAATAATTTAGCTTTGAGGTTTTTTTTATATTCTTATGCCCTAAATTTGATTCTCTCAAATTCAATGAAACCAAGCTCAAGAAACTTGTTCTTGATTGATTTAAGTTTATAATATCTAAAAAAAGTCTCATACAAAACATAAAAGTTTTTAAACAAGATTGAACAAATTCTTGAAATTTAACTTTCATCCTAAAAGACTTTTAGGTCTAGGAACAATAGACCGGTCAAACCGGTCTTAGACCTACAATTAAACCAACCTCAGCAGTCAGACCATCATTGCACTTGCAGGCAGACTAAACTCCACGGTCAAACCGACCAATCCATAACAATCTAAAAGGCCTTGTGCTGTTGATAGCTAATTCTGTTGCCTTAAGTCTCCAGATGTGTTCCGCTTAGATTAAATGGTGTGATTTAAACTTGATAAGTCACTTGAGTAAAAATTTTGATTACCTTTAAATTAAAAAAAATCAAGAATCATTCAAACACCTTTGATCCAACATCGGTCATATAATTTTGTATCAACATATTATGTACAACTGCATTTCAGAAGATCAATCATGAACATGACCACTACAGCTCCACAGAACATCTTTCCAAAATTTGCAGCTCTCTTCACAATTGAACCGACACTTGGCCCTGCTAAGGAGTAAAGGAAGATAGTTATGAATTGCTGTAATCATCTAGCAGGTATGAACAGAGTAAGTTCAGGCAGAAATATAATCTTCTCACCACAAGTTAAGAAAGCTCGTCAGGCGGCTCAGAATTCATGAGACGGTCTACTTGTCAGAAACTGTCAAGAAATCAAGATGTACTACTGGCAAAGTAGTCCCGAATTGTTCTCCTTTTCAGTGAAGGAGGCGGGCTTAGAACTGAAGAGGGGCTGTTCATTTGAACTTCTGGGCTCTTCCTCATATCCAAGGCCTCCTGAAACAACCCAAAGGCTCTCTTTTTTGCAGATTCAGGTGTGCCAAACTCCAGTACTCTAGGCTGAAGGGGAGAGTGGGAACCAGTCGGCAATTCACCATCGGCACTGGTGCAGGATACTACATCTCTTGAAGTGGTCGCTCGCTCATGGCTAGCAGATCTTTGGCATTCAGTGTTTGGTGCGGTTATCCTCTTACGGATGACCGTTGGGAGCTTATGTCGGTGCAATCCATTTTCTTGGTATTCCATACGCGAACCTGATACATATGATACAGAGTTATCAGTTGTTTTCTTAACTGAATTACAGCTCCTTCCCTTTGTGCATAATATGTCAACGAGCATTGCAGTTTATATTGCTCTTCTGCAACATATAGGTGTAATAGCAAAATAGATGGATCTAGTTTTTTTGTAGTATTTAACAAAGTGGCATTGGAACAAAATTTGCAAGCTTACTCACCATGGAATCATCAGATGATGTTGCTATCTTTCCAACCTCTGATACACACCTGAAAATTGTGAAATCCATATTGAAACATGAGCATTAGATTGTCGGTCAGATTTTCACAAAAGTTATCATTGTTCATAGATCTTACCAGTCAACTGAAGTAACTTCACCCTCATGGCCTTTTAAAATTATAGGGCCACTCTCAGGTTGATCCACCTGTCAGTGAAAAAGTATTAGCATGAATAGAATGTAAGAGAGCAGATAATCCGCATGGAACAACAAATGAGCACACACAAAAAAAGGGGCCATGCAACAAGTACCTGCCACAAGTACACATTGCCATCACTCGAACCACCTAGAATGTGAATTCCATTAGGACTAATAGCAGACTGCATTTGAGCACCAAAACATGTGTTAGAAACTATACATGAAACAAACCAAGCATATGCAGCTTGAAAAATAAAAGCTAAACCAGTTGATCACTCACTGACCTTGACAAAGAAAGACTCAATTTTGCTCCCAGTGTAAACCTTTACTGGGCCCTTGTCCATATGGAGAACACTATACAAATAGATCCTGAAAGGCTTACAAAGTTAAAAGCAGTCTTCACCAATGCCAGGGAAATGTTGCAGTTTGGTGTATTGGTTAAGCATAATTTTACCTGTTATCCATGCATGATGCAGCAATGTATGCACCATATGAATCTTGTGACAAGCTAGAGATCCCATGTTTCACCCCCTCCTTCTGAAACAAAGGATTAGTGAGTGTTGAAATTGAGCTACAAGCATATTCTGTAGCAATTGCTTGCTGCTTACCAAAGGTTGTGTTGCTGCTTGAGAAGTTTTATTGGAGACAGAAGCTTTAAGGTTTCGTGTATCCCATATTTTGACAACACTGGCAGACATTTATTGTAGAGATTAGTATTTTTAAAAAGTCAAATGCAACCAAACTACAAAATGAGGTGCATTGTGTTCAGAGTGGTGTATTCATAATTCAAATGTACCACAGACAATACATCATTAGCCATATAAACTATATGAAACTGGGTAGTAAATGCAGGATAAAATGGATGGGAAAATGCCTTACTTGTCTGCAGCTCCAGAAGTAGCAATGGAGATATCGTCTTTCAAATAAAGAACTGATGTGATACTCGTTGAAGCGGCCTAAAGATCACCAATATCAGCAAATGAACCAAAGTTAAGAGATTGTACGATCATCCCCAGCAAAAACCATTCCATTTAGACTCAATACCTTTGCTCGAGACCTTGTTCGACTCCTTTGCGTGGGACTGTGCGCTTCTTTGACAACAGCAGAAGACCTGGCATGTGACACATTCTGAATTCAGTGAAAAAGCTACATTGCTACATACATTCATGATCATTGTAGTTGAAAGGGAACATTTAAATTTAACTAGCTATAAGACAACATACATGAGGCATGCTTCACCATGAGCATTTGGAGTTCTGGGATCGCATCTTAGATCCCAAAGAGCAAAAGAACCATCCCTCGAACCAGAAACAATAAGCTCTGCACAGACAATAAACCACTTGAGTGTGGAGTTCCCAACTAACTTTTTGCCGACAAAGTGTATCAAACTAGGTTGAATAAATCCAGGCTAGATGACACTAACCAGGATTTGAAGAATGGCATGACAGGGACTTCACACTCCCAGTGTGACCTGACAGCACACCAAGGCATTTCCTATTTACCACACTCCATATCTTTACCTGATACAAAACAAACAACCCCAGTGAGATTTTGCAAAACCAGGGAATAAATTCATTAGTGCCACGATATACTAAACCAATTGATCGATCCTGTCGCATTGCTTACAGTTTGATCGCCGGATGCAGTCAGTATTTGGGATCCCTCCTAAATAAATAAAACACAAAGATAGTAACTTTGTCAGAGACGCACATAATGCTGAGAAGCAACTGAGGGCTTGCTATACTAGATTTCTTTGGCCTATTTCAAGTACTGCAAGTAACTGAGGTTACCTTGATCCAGCACACATCAAAGATTGCGTTGTTGTGAGCAACCCAATCGGACACCCTCGTTTCAGCTACAAGAGCACGATTTCAGATTGGAACAAATCGCACCACCCAACAAATTTGAGCCCACAAAACACCCAAAATCTCAATCAGACAATGATCACACTAGATCAGACATCAGAGGGGGGAGAATCCAAGCCAACCTGACTTCTCTAGAGACGAAGAGCTGGACGGGAGGCGCCGGTGGGTGTCGTAGAGGCCAACATACCCGTCCTCATCGGCGACCGCCAGAAGGTGAGAGATTTGCGCGGACTGAAGAAAGGCGACAGTTCAGTTCAGCCGATGGTCGGTCTCTGCAAATCTAAGCATTCGATGTTGCAAAGCGGAAGAATAGGAAGGGGATCTCGGGGGGCCGTGGTAGGGCAGGCGCACCTTGCAGAAGCAGATGGCGAAAGGGATGGCGGGGTCGCCGGAGTGCTCGACGGCGATGACCCCGCTGCCGCGGCCGCCGGGGTCGGAGGAGAGGTCGGAGAGGTACGGGAGCCGCGCCGCGGGCCCCCTGACGCCGCTGAGCTCCCGGGCCCGGAGGCCGCCGAAGAAGGACGGAGAGGATCGCGGCAGAGACGCCATTGGGGAGAGGGAGAAAGAGAGATGGGGGGCGAGAGGAGGCGCGAGTGCAGGTGAAAGGGGAGCGGGAAGTGGCGGGCGGGCGAGGTTTATGGGAGGAGTTTTGCTCCGCGGGGGAGGGCGCCGGCGGGAAGAGTTTTTCGTAATGGCGCCGCGGGAAAGGAAAAAAAAATAAGCCGCGAAAGCTGGTGGCGCCGGGCCGTGGTTCAGGAAATCCGCGGTTTAATTTTGCCTCGTGTAGTTTCTGGCAAGTGCTGGCAAGTGGGACCAGGAGGCTCTTCTTCTGGCCATTGAAGTATCAAGCGTTTGAAACTATTTTTTCTATGAACTAGCACCACTGCGCTATATAGTTATCATCTCGTATAGATATTAGACTAAACATCACTCTTTAAATACAATATCTATTATTTGGGCCACCTAATAAATCTTTCAATTTTATATTCATTTCCCCTCCTCCCCACATTCTCTCTCCCCTCCCTCGGGTATTGTAGAGACACCTCTCCACTCCATCCCTGCCAATAGCCAACACCTTCTCCATCCCCGCCAACAGTCGACGATGGTAGCGCTAAGCTCCAGCGACGGCAGCGACTTGAGGGCGGCAACCAAGCCGACGAGTCAATGCGGAGTGGCTATGGCAATGATATTCCTCTCAATCCCCACCACCAACCAACGGCGGTGACGCTTAGCTCTAGCGGCGCACGGGGACTCGAGGCAGGCAACAACACTAGCAAGTCGATGTGATGGTGGAACCAAACTCAAGTAGTGGCATCGTTCGTCGTTGTCACCAAGCCAACACGTGGTGCAGGTAGCAACATCGTTGTCCCTCCTAAATCTTACACAACCGGGGTTGGATCTGGTCCATTCCCAGCAGAGCTGTTGGGTAACACTGGTGATTTGCTTCGCGCTTCAATGTAGTTCTTGTTTCGCTTGATGACAACTCTTGTGGTCTCTGCTGGTCTAGGTCAAATATGAGGTCCTGCCTGGGTGGGAGCTAGTATGACATTTCCTCAGCACGAGACTACAATGATCTCCCAGAAACTGCTCGTCTATGTGGAGAGGATAGAGGAGTTGGTTGGTATTCCAGTCCATTACATTGGTGTCGGACCTGGACCTGATGCTCTCATATACAAATAGGGAACTTCATGAATCATGTCTTCTAACGGAGATCCCTCGTTTAGGGCAATAGTTTGATTTAACTGTGATGTTTACCAATAATAAAGACATTGGCTGACTGGAGCGTATAAACCTTGCAGTAGTGGAGGTCTGGAGGTGTAGGAGTTCCAACATCCTTTGCCACAATGCCACATGACATGATGTTAAATGGGCTCATGATTCATGAAGTAGATCTCCATTGTTTTTTTTTTGTTTGAAGTAGTATTTGATTTGATTTTTTTTCACATTTGTCATGCTGAGTTATTAGAAACGGGCAATTTTTGGACTTTGGAGCAAGGATTCAAAAATTGGAAACGGGAAAAATATCAGATCCCATCTGGTACCGGTTACCGATTTTAAATCGGCCAAATTTCATCAAACATAATTCGATTGAAAATTTGAATTTAGCCAGTTTTCAGCTGGTTATCACCCATTTGACCGATTAGACTTCGAAATTGCTGCTTATCAATTTAAATTCAAATTTAGAACATTTTCAAACTGATATTTTTTATTGGTATCGGCCGGTAACCACCGGTAACTGACCGTTTTTTAATCCTTGCTTTGGAGACGAAGTGGAAACCCTGTTAGGAAGACAAGAATAATATGAGTTGGGCCGAAAGAAGGCATCCAATAACTCCCAAATTTCTGTGGATGTCCTCTACTCCAAACATTCCCTTAGCCTGCATACATGTTTATCAGAATCTCAAGACAGCTTGCTCAACAGGATTGCGCTCAAATTTCACGATATTACTAGGCTCGTCTTTGCAGGATTTCCACTCTCCAGGCCTCTCCATCAATGTGAATGGTGAACTCGCGATAAGCACACTGCCAAGGTTAGAACACTAGTTCCGCAGATTTGATACTTTATCAACTCACAATACTGAAGGCCTGCAGCTAGTATTAACCACAGTGCTGAGGCTATCATTTAGCTACGGTAAAACAGATATGCAACTTGCCAGCACCATAAAAATGTAATGTAACATCACAGGATAGGAATAGTGCGCTATAAAAACATTGGCATTCCGTTCCAACATACACTACCTAGTTCTGCATTCCATTCCAAAACGGCAGTATTCGCCTTGCAAATTATATTGAATCTTAACAGGAATGTGAAAAAGATAGCAGCACGACCAATCACTAAATGATGCTAGAGATAAAAAGTTAGTTAAATTGCCACCAAAGCTGTTGAGAACTTGAGATTAACAACAAGCGCAGCACTGTGGTAACAGGAAATTTAGCATCAATCATATTCAAGTTCATCAGGTGTAATTGGTCTCTTGAGTGGTATGATGGACTTCTTTTCGACATCTTGTGATAATGCCTTTCTCATATCTAAGCAAAAAACAAATACAGATGTGAGCAATAACATCAGAGCAAAGGATATGAATATGACATAACATGAGTATCTAGCACTGCAGGTGCTTACCAAGGCCATCTTCTTCCCCTGAGTAGTACCGGAGCACCCTTCGATAAACCACATAGCCAAGCTATGGAAACAAGTATCATAATTAGGTAAGTTCCCTTAGGATAATTCCATCTTGCATCACAACATAAACCCTAATACCCTATGCTGCAACCTTCATAAAGGGTCTGTTGGTTTCATTCACGAAACATTTGGGACATGTTCATATTGGTTTCTGCTTCTGGTTTCTATTTCCAGAAGTAGAAGCCAATACGAATGCCCTAATTTCTATAAGCTGCTTCTATCAGCCGCTACTTTTCACTTTCACATATTGTAACATACTTTGCATTTTATTATATCACAATTTCGTAAGTCGCATGGCGGTTCGAATGTTGTAGTGTCTTTCGGGCCATCACTTTTTTACTTTCACATATTGTAACGTCCTTTGCATTTTATTATATCACAATTCCGTAAGTCGCATGGCGGTCCGAATGTTGTAGTGTCTTTTGTTACACCATCTTTCTTACATAATGTACTACTATTCATCAGTTACTATTATTCATTAGTCGATTCTATCAGCCACTACTATTCATCAGCCGCAGCCAAAAGCCATAAGCAAAAGCTATATGAACAGACATTTCGGGGAAGCAGAAGAAATTGCTAGTTTGAAAAAACTGGTCATTCACTATTCAGTATTGACATATAAAGCAGCAAGCCGGTGATCATGAAGTTCGTAGAAAGTGTACCTTTTCATACATTCTTATCGCTGGCATGTTAGATGCCCTTACAAAGAGATCCACAAAGTAGGCCTTATCCCTGATAGGAGAATAGCCTCTTAGTGTGATATGGAGTAATGGCAGTGAAATAATATCTATAAGGTCCAACATAAACACCAATCATGGAGCCATGAATTTGATAATAAATGGTACATTAGCAGAGTGACAAGTGAACCACACTAGGGCACTAAGAGGGCTGATATGTTTAGCTCAATCATCTACCTCTGTGGTTTAAGACAGCTGGCACCTAGTGGGAGGAAATATACCTGGGAAAATACTCTTGAGAATCCTACTTACGAAAAATTGTACAAAGAGATAGCGAGTGCAGAATGGGAATACCACTACCCTCTTACCACTCTACAAGTTCTGCCTAGAGGTGTTTATGACCATACCCTGTTGATAATTACTAGTCAGCCATCTACCCCACAGGACACAACTTGAACTAAGCTAGGAAGCTGGTTAGACAGGGATAGGTTCCTTCATCTTGTTAGCAAAAGCTGGGGTCAGGAAGTACAAGCTTCAACCAGTACTGATATTTGGCAAAAAGAACAATGTAGAAGGTAAGGAAAGCTCTCTATGGATGGGGATTGAAATTGCCATGGAATTCAGAAGAAAAAGGAAACAGCTGGAGAGCATGATAGATCATGTGAACTATTATTACATGCTATGAGCTCAACATACAACAGCTACATTACAATTTACAATAGCCATGCGATTGTGAAGATTCAATCATAAGGATAATTAGGCTACTTACATCTTATCGCTGATTTCCTCCAGCAAGTTCATAAGCTTCTTGGCTAACTTCTGTCTACGAAACTCTGGGGCAACAGACACTGCCGTAACATGTCCATGCCAAGATTCACCTTGTCCTTCAACCTTACCCATGACTGCAACACATAAACAACTGAATAAATATGACCCTAAACTAAGAGAAGGTGGACAAAGCAGAAACGGAACAAGCAAAACATTAGAAGATGTTCAACACTAGGGGTAATCTCTTCGACATTAAGATGCTCAATTGCTTCCCATTCAAGGTTCAAGCCATCAGCTAACTGCAGTAAAAGTGACCCAACCCAGTTTATCCTGTCATTTCGTACACCCTTCAAATCCCACTCCCAAAGGTGCCCTATGAAGCACCAATATGGCACTCAACCGCCGTACCCATACGCGATACGTACATGACACGACACGATATGGTATCGGCAAGTATCGGCGCAGTTTAAGTATAAAAATAAATGTTTATAATCGTGATACATCTTCGATACGTCTCGATATCTTCTGATACGTGCTGGCCCATAACAATTGGAAACGAAGCCCATGTGAAACCAGTCCGGCCCATCGACGGCTCGCGCCAGTATTTCCCGACCACGCACGACAAAACCCTAGAGCTCCATCTTCGGCGATTGCTGAGCAGCAGCCGGCGATCCCCGGTGATGGTGAGTGGAGGATGGCAGCTTCCCCCATACCCCGTCAGCGTGAGCTCGCTATTGTTTGTCGTTCCCCAGCGAGGAAACCCTAGAGCTCCATCAGCGATTGGTGAGGAGCGGCAGCGATCCTCAGTGATGGTGGCGAGTGGAGGATGGCGGCTTCCCCCGTAGACTGTAGCTACCTTCTAGCCTTCTAGATATGCCGCCCCTACGCCCAGAAGTGCCCGAGACGCTCACCATTTGGTTGCATGGGATTTCCGCCTTTTCGGATTTGTGTTACCTCTCTGCTTTCTTGCTTGTTGAGTTGTTGTTTCTTAGAGTTGCAAACCTTCCTGAAGATGTGAAGAAAGAACTCGGAGACCCACTGACCCAGATAGCAGGTGGTAACTGGCTAGATGGTTTGTCATCCAATTGTGCCCGTAGTCAAGAATTTTTTATGATTGATTCACTTGAAAGCTCAATTTATGTCAAATTTGATAGTTCTCATTGTCATTGAGCAAGTGTAAATAAATGTTGATGCTTGTGCAAAGCCTGTTGGTAGTTTTGGTTTACTATTTGCATATGCTCAGTGCCCTTTGATAGATCTGTTGCAGACCTAGATGGTTGGAACTTGGAAGTTCATATTGAGATAAATTTGCCTGATGAGAATGGTCGTTTGCAAATTCTTCAAATTCATACAAATAAAATGAAAGAGAGCTCTATCCTTTCTCCAGATGTTAATCTTCAAGAGCTAGGTATGTTCTTTGTGAATTAATCAATTAATATTTTTTCAGGCATTGCGTTCATTACAGCAAAGGTTTCCTAAAATTTTCATAGCATGGACTGATTAGTTGGCTAAGTCATGCTAGAGCTATTTGTATGAGGATTTTGTACAACGTTTGGAGTTCAACAAGAAGAATGTAAGGATTGTACATTTCCTTCGCCCCCTTTCATCATGTTTGGCTATTTGCTAAAAGAGATTGGCTATTGACTATAGTAGTGTAGTGTTTGTTTCTGTTTACATCAAGTAGACTTTCCTGCAGTCTGCTTGTAGTGACACATAAGGCCCCATCATTTTGATATTTACATCCTACTTGTCCCAATTTTCACCCTACTGATTTCTAGATGTTTCGAATACCAGGTTACTCAAGATGTGCTCCATCATCTTTTTCATGCACTTGGTGCTGGAGCTATCGAGGAGGTGCGTATGAAATGCACAACATTTATTCTATACCAAAAGACTCATAGCGCCTTCTTGAACATTGTTCCATTGAATTAACTACAAACTTCATTACAAATGTAGAGCTGAAGACGAAGCGGAACAACCCACTTTACATTACAAATGTAGAGCTGACGACGAAGAGGACAACCATAGTGAACGGTAAGAGGACTGACTCGCCTATCTATATTTTATTATTTTTCATATTTTTAAATACATATGTACTTGCCATATCGCCCTATCTTTGTTTCTGCAAAATATCGTATCGCCGTAACCATATCGCGTATCGAGGCATCTTAGAAGGTGCCATATTCCCCCTTAGAGGCAAAGAACAAGGCCTACTTGGAGGACAAATAGCACCTACAAGGCCAACTTGGAGGACAAATATCACCTACTTTACCAAGATTCCACCAGACACTATTTGCACCTCCACAAATCATTACTTGTGTGCAAGACATACTCCAGCAGACAAACTAATGCCTAAAAATTCCTAATGTTTCAACTCCCAAGAGTAAAAATCCAGGGTTTACTCTACAATTTCAGCTAATCTGAAAAACAAAGAAGCAGAATCACTAGGAATAACTAGCAAAGATAAACAGACCGAACCGACCGACTAAGGGTAGGAGACAGGAGTGGAGACATACTGTATCCCATGACGCGCCCCCCGGGGCTGACGGCGGAGTGGAAGTAGTCGGGCCAGCGAGCCAGGTACGTCATGTAGAAGGACATGTTGAACTGCGGCAGAGCGAATCGACGGATTAGATTTGGGGAAGGGGAAAGGAGGACGCCATCCTCGAATTATGAAACAAGTAGAGGGAAAGAAGGGAGGGCTTACGGTCTCGGTGAGGTGGTCGAGGTTAACGGAGGCGAAGCGGAGGAGGTCGTCGCAGCAGAACCGGCGGATGGTCGTCATGGTCTCAGTCGTCGCTTCCTCGGCTCGACGCGGCTTCTGGCGGCGGCGCCGGAACGGGATCTCGTCGCGGGGCGGCCCGGCGCTGTACCGGATTTCTGATTCTTGTTTTATCTCGTGGGGTTTGGGGCCGCGGCTGCCGGCTGGTGAGGGGTTTGCAATAATCTGAGCCGTCTACGTATGAGATCAGATGGCTCGAATACTTCTGACTTTTTTGAGTCTGGAATGTAGACATGCAGTGGATTTCGGGGAAGGAATGAGGTGTATCACTGCATCGATGAATGTTTTCTTTGCTACAAAATTCTTTTAAACTCTCAATATTTCATTTAGCATTCGTATGCATCTTCTAAAACTAGTAATTTTTCTACGACGGGATGGGGTTTTGAGCTGTACAAACTATCAAGAGCGAAAATTTTAAATTAGTAGATGATGGTTTTTCTTCAAACCTTTAGTTGATATATGGAATGTACATTTAGGTGGTGATCGGTTCGGCTGAAAAGCTCGTGGCTTATGGCTGAAAACACTGTAGCTGACTGAAAAAAGCACTATAGCTGACAGAGGCTTATTTAGCATAATTAAATTTAAAAAAGTTTAAAAATAAAAAAATATGTTAGCCCATTACGTATAATACAAACAAATACGGGAAAAAAAGAACCGGCAAAAAAGCTCAACAAAAAGCCAAAAGTTCAGAAAAAGACGAAACTTATGAATAGTGAAAAATAAGCCAGAAACCAGAAGCCAAAGCCGAGTTGATCAGGGCCATTTCAGTTGAACAAGATGTGATTTGTATTTTGTGTGCTGGCCAAATGTCTTGTCTATTGGTGTTTTCTACTTGAGAAAATTACATTTGATCATAGGTTATGTTCTTTTCAGTTTTCACTGTCTTGTGGCTTTTGGCTGAAACTATTGTATTCTTTTGAGCTGATGGCTTACGGCTGAAGCTGTTGTGTTCTTTTGAGCTGATGCCTTACGGTTGAAGCTGTTGTGTTCTTTTGAGCTGATGGCTTATAGCTTATTGCTGATTTTGCCATGTGAAGCATAGACTTGAATTAGTAAACCGCAAAGTGTCTGTGTCAAAAGTACGCATATTTTGTGACACGTAGAAGCCCACGGCAAACCCGTTACGTACGAGCAAAGGTTATAAAGTGGTTTCAAAGGTTCATTATCACATATGTAACTTACAAACTCATACATCATACAAGTTGAACATACATGACCCATTCTCGCCACAGAAATGGAAATTATTACATCATGCACTCCTACGTAGACCCTACAACAAGATTGTAAGAGATGGCGTTCCGTACGTAACCCATTTGTGCCTCCCCCATTGACCTTTGCCTCTTTTGGTGCTGTCGTGCTATCCAGTTCGTCTCACCTGTAACTAGGCCCTAACGCAATGATCGCCCAACTGCTGGTCAATGATGAAATTGTGTAGGGCCATAGTGGCATCAATTATGTTTGTCTGTCGCTCTGCCAAATATGCAGCTATGTTATTAGTATCCGCCACTTCCTCTTTCACACATTGAACGTTGGTTTGATAACATTGCGGGGCGACGAATGGTGGTAGTTGAACGTCTCTTTCTGGCCATGTGACGCTGGCTCATTGCTGAAGTCTAACATGTGGTATCGGGTGTTCCTGTATGGGGCAAGGTACTTCGTCTGGTTCGGATGCCCGGAGTCGACTAGGTAGTATTTACCTGCAAAAAACAAAGCGGGAAAATAGATGAAGTTGGTAGAATGACATATTTTGGGAGTAATGTCTGCCCGGGTGTTCCTGTGGGAGGCTTCGGGAACAAATGCTCGAAACCCACCAACGTATCCATCAGGATGCGCGTGTCGTGGGATGAGCCTGGCAATCCAGCAGTGACCCAAATGAATCTCATGTCGAAGTTGCACACGGTCAATATGTTCTGATTAGTGTACTGTAACATCCTGAAAGTTTGAAATTTGGCAATGTAAAGTATTTGAATTTCTTTTGCAAATATGGTTTATTGGAATTTGGAGTTTGTGGTATTTTTCTGAATAGTTTAATGAAAGTTCCAAAAAGTTAAAAGGACCAAGGGGAAACAAGCATGTTCAAATATTAGAAAATTTAAAATTTAAGTAAGAATCTGAAAAGATGATCCATAAAATGCCAAAGGAGAAATGTAAATAAGCATGAAATATCATCCCTAAAAATTATGGCAAGCAGTGGACCCGCCTCCACTCGCGCTTCTCCCTCTGCGAGCGGGCCCGGGCGTCGCCCGCTCCTTCTTCCTCCCCGACTCCTTCCTTCTCCACGAGCACGCGTCGCAGTTTCCCCCCCCCCTCGCGTTTGCTCCTCTGCCGCAGCAAATCCTCCCCTCTCTCTCTCACACCCCCAGGCAAGTTCAAAGCACCCCGTCATCTCTCTCTCCCGCGCAATCCCGGAGAAGATCGGGTTCATTCCCCCCGCCAGCGTGAACAGGGCGGAGGCCGCCGCCGCCTCGCCACGCGCCCCCTCTCCCGGCTATAAAAGAACCCCGCTCGGAAGTCGCAATGGAGTCGCAACACCTCCTTTACCCCCTCCCTTGCAAGCAATGGAGCTGTTGTGCCCCAATTCCTCGCCGGCACTCTCGTCTTCCTCACGGCCGACGATCGAGCCGCCGTCGATTCCGGCCGCCCCCGAACCAGCCCTCGCTCCCAGAGCTACGTGGAAGCCAGGCGAAGCCGACCCCCTCCTTCACCGGGTCTCCCATCGCCTGAGCATCGCCGGTGTCGGCCGCCCCCTTGGACCGCTGCCGTCACACGCCGCCGGCTCTCCACCGTGCTCATCCATCCCCGCCGACATCACCAGGAGCTTCACCATCGCCCGGGGATTATATATCACGAAGCTCCCGGACCTCTCCGGCCACCGCTTGCCGCCGGCGCCACCATCTTCTTCTTCCTCTGCCGGCCTCCTCCACGGCATACCTCAAAAGGATATATTCACCATATAGGGTAGGCAACGCCTCCCCGCTCACTTGGTTACAGCGCTGCCTCTCCCCACGCTCCGCGGCGTGTTCGAGCCTCCGGCTCCGCGCGTAGTGGTCGAGCATTTCTTTTAATTTTTCTCCGCTGACAGCTGGGCCCCGCCTGTCAGCCGGTGGGTCGGCTGCCTTCTGGGCCCCACCTGTCGGCGTTACCAACTGACAAATGGGTCCAGGGCACCAGGGCCCCACCTGCCAGCGACTAATGCACGCCGACATGTGGACCCCACTGGTCATAGACACAAGAATAAGCAAATAAGAAAAAAAAATACAAATAAAAGATATGACATGTGGGACCCACTGTTAGAAATTTATTAATTTTGGGATTTAACTGAACTGAAATATTCAAATAATCATAACTTTCTCATTTTAACTCCAAATTGGATGAGACAAATTTCTAAATTCATCTAAATTCAAGATCTATCCAATGAAATTGAAATCATAATTTTTAGAGTTCATTTTAATTTCTGGTGATATTTTATTTATTTGATATTTTCTTTTTATCCAAATTTTCGCGCACGATTAAAATAGCTTACGAGGCTCAAGAAGAAGAGTTCGAGGCAGCAGCCCTAGAAGCTCCGGATAATCAAGCACCAGACCACTGTGACCAAGGCGAGTCAATACTTTGATCATGTTGAACCTACATTTCATGCAAATTACTTTGTTTTAACTTAACAAATTGCATGCTGTTATTTTTATGCAAATACATGCTAAATTTGATATTCTAGTTATATGCCATTGTTTACCTTGAATAATATTATCCTCTCCTTTGGAATATTCAATGTGTGAACCTTGTCGCCCTAGCAAAATTATAATAGTCATGTTTTGAAAATAAGTCCCTAGCTATATGCCATGCTTAGTATTGCATAGATACTCATGGGCGCGAGAGCGCCCAAGCATCACTTGTAAATCAGAGAAAAATTGGTTGGGCAGTCATAATGAGAATGACTGGTATATTTTGGACATGATTATTTTATACTATCAAAATCCCCAACTTGCTTAAATATCTGGGCGGATTGGTTTGAGGGTGTGAGTGTGGTGCAGTGGATGTACAAAGTGGGTTAGTGGTAGACCGCCCAGATACCACTAAGGATCGAATCTTGTCATGACCTCCTGTATAAAACAGTACAACCACAAGTCTGTAAAATACAACTTGGCTAAGTAAATTTATCGAAACTCCGGACTCATCTCACTGGTAGGGGTGTGAAGGGGTTACGCTATGGCAAGGGGACCTGAAGGGACACCAGTGGGGGGTGAAGTTTCCCAGCTGTCCTACGTTGCGGGAAGGTAGAAGCCCGAGCTGCGTAGTGGCTGTGGGAAACATCTCGCGCATAGATGGGACCCATCGCAAGTGGGCAGTTTCCCATAAGGTGAGATAACAGAAGGGACTAGATACTTTGAAAAGTCACTGTGATGGTCTGCTCAACCACATGTCTAAGGTATCATGTGGGGCAATGAGTTGATTATCTCTTGTGGTGAAAGTGTACACGCTCTGCAGAGTCTAAAACTATTCGAATAGCCGTGCCCACGGTCAGGAGCGAACATGGGAACTTAACCAGATATAGTTCTATTTCAAAATGATTTATGGATGGGATTGGAACAATGAAGGGCAGTGGAAGGCCCTAGTTTGGAATTGTCCTGGGTGTCGTCCCAGTGGTAAGTTAAGCGGCTATAACGCTGAAGAATTGCTATATGGTGCAGATGCCATGTAACGCTGGATGGAATCTGGATCACTATTATTATTGCATTTATTTACTCATTATGTTTTAAGTAAAACTGCTAGGTCTGAGGAAATTTTTAAGTAATTGTATTCAAAAGCACTCTACGCAAGAATAAAATGAGCCAAAAACTTCCTTTGATTAGCCATTCATGCTAAATATTGCATTCTGTGTGTTGGCTCGCGGAGCACGGGGTCGGAGTGCTCACTCTCGCTTTTGCGACAAAATTCAGAAGCAGGAACACAAAACCATTATGCCTACGAGGATACACCTGCTGCGGAGGAGAAGGATAACGAAAGAGACTAAGGCGTAGGCCCCGTTGATTAGACATAGACAAGTGGACTTCCGGCTTTGTGTGCACGTATGTTACCGGTTAGCTGGCGACATATACTACACACATTACCCTTCCAGTCGCTTGCCTGTGGATTTTGGGTTCACTTTTGCTAATATTTCCGCTGCATGTTTGTAATAAAGACATTTGGCCTAATCGGCCCTTTTGTAAACTGTTACCCGACGTGGTGTAATTTAAACTCTGTAATTATCCGTGCGATGTATGACATGAATCAGCAATGTACTTGTGTGCACTAACTACTGATCCAGGGATTAGTGCAGTAACACACAGTAGATTCGGATTGAAAAATTCGGGTCTGACATGTACCCATGCCGGTTGGTGTACATGGCCCGTGATGCCTCCAGAACAACTACAGGGATGTGTGTAGAGATCCGAATAAGCAAATCTAGACTCTGTGTATTCTGCACTAGTCCAAGATCACGCTAGTTGTAACATCCCAAAATTTTGAAATTCAAAAATGTGAAGCTTTTGAATTATTTTGCAATATGATTTTGGAGTTTATGATGTTTTTCTGATAAATTTGGTGGAGGTTCCAAAAGTTAAAGGGATCAAGAAGAAGCAAAACATAATTAGTTAAAAGAAAAATCAAGATTTAAAATGCGAATCTGAAAAGATTATCCAGTATAAGAAGAGAGAAACATGAGTAAATAAAATATAAAATAAATAAAGCGAAAATATACATATATATATATATATCGTGTATATACACACAAATACATACAAAATGCATATCTCAAAAAAAAAAAAGGGGCGGCGCCAAAAAAACCCGCCTCGCGCCCTTTCTTCTCGCGGCCCAATCCGCCTCCACCGCGCCTCGGCTCGGCTGCGCCGTGGACGCGCTCCACCCCGCGCCCGGACGGTGGCCCCTTCCCCGCGCGCCTTCTCTGACGCGCGAGCCCCACGCGCCGATGCTCTCTCCGGCGGCGGGCGCCTCGACCGCAGCCTCTTCTTCCTCCTCCTTCTCTCTTCTCGCGCGCCAGATTTCCTCCGCCCGTGGCGGACATGCACGCGCGCGCGCGCTGCTCGCCCACCGTTTCCAGCCGCCGCAGCACCGGTTTCTCCCACACGCTGCTCCGTCCCCTCCATCGCGCCACGCGCCATGCCTCGCACCGCACGCCGCCTCCGTCGCGTCGCCGCCCCGGCGCCATGCCGCCGCCACGACTTCCCCATACCGCCGGTCCTCCGCGCCTCCTCGCCTCGCTGCGGCCATAAAGCCCAAGCTCCCGTGGATTCCCTCGCCTCCTTCTTCTACCCGTTTTCCCCATCTTCTTTTCCCTCGGCCGAGCCCCATGCCCGTGGCGGCGGCGCGCGCCTCCACGCCGTCCCGACCGCTCCGACGATCTCCGGCCAAGTGCACGCGCCAAATCGCGCCCCCGCTTCCCCTCTCCTCCCTTCCACCCAATCGGATTTTGGGCGCCGAGCTCGCGAATCGCTTCCTTCCCACCGCCGGCCAAAATCGCCGCCGCCCACGCCATCTCCTCCTCGGTTGGTCTCCCGTCGACTCCTCGCTTGGGGAGCAACCTCTCGACGCCACGAACCTCCTCTGACAGGCGCCGGGGCTTCACCCCCACTCCAGCCCGCCGGCACCGAGAGCTCCACCCGCTCCGCCACCGGTCCGCGCCGCCAGCCCACCGTGGCCCCTCTCCGACTCCGCCGACCTGATGGTAAGCTTCCCTCCGCCACTCTTCTCCTCACGCACCCGCCGATTTCCCCTCCCCTCCACGCCGATGCCGCCGCCTCGCTCCACCCCCTGCACCGACCGCTTGCGCCGACACCGGCCACCCCCGACACCACCTCCACCAGTGCCGACACCACCAGGGGCTTCATCACTCACCAGGGAATCCATTTTAACCGGTACCACATCCTCCCCGGCCACCGTCCGCGCGCGGTGACCCAGCACCGTCTGGCGGCCAATTCCTCTGTTTGAGCCACAGCCACTCCTCGCCTCATCTGTTCCCCCTCTGTTTCATTCAGCCTGAGCCATCGCCCCGCCAGCTAGCAGAGCACGCCTATCACACAAGAACCGTGAGGTCTTGAGTTCAATTCGATTGGTAACACTTTTTCCTCACATTTTTATTTTGTTACTTTTAGCTTATCTTAATTAATAAAAATCGGTGAAAATTTGGAAATAATATAGAGAAGTGATAAAATTTAATTAGAAGGTAAACAAGGTTATTTAAGATTCTAAATTTGGAATTAATCCATGAAAGCCAATAAATTTTTCTAGAATGTGAATAGAGTTATTTAGGATTTAACGTTTAGTTAAATACCATATAAGAAAAGGCAATGAACCTTTATTAACTATAATAAATCTAAATATTAGTTAAAGGTATTAATAAGGAAGGATTTGGTTAAATAGGAGTCCCAATTAAAAATACATCCAAGTTAAACCTAAGGGAAATAAAATTGATAGCTATAAAAGTGAGGTTTTAAAATTAAAAGGATCACCCTTAATTACAATCAAAATATGTGGCCTAACATTTAACGTGCGGTCAATAGATAGATCTCAATAGTAAACTTAATTAGAAAATAAAGGCCGCTTCATAAAATTTATTTAAACGATAGGGCGTGACCATGAATATTTAATGATGACAAAGTATCATCATTTATAGCCGGCTCGAGTTATAAAGGGATAAAACATCAGTAGCAGTAATGTTCAGAAAGCACTTAAGTTAAAAGATTACAATAATATACAGATGCCAAGTTGCAATAGCTCTAGGTCATCAAGTATCCAAATAATCGCACGGATATATATAAATACTCTAAAGAAAACATGTAACCATTAACGCGGGTAATTAGGGTCGTATAAAATATCGCCTCCCAAGCTCGCCCGATAGCCGAGTTTAAACTAGAATTTGAAGTGAGGGCCTAATAGCAGCTAGAGTATGAGCAAGCTAATAATAGTGCCATTAATTAAATCTTAACACTAGCTTTAGTACATAATAGTATATATAACAAGTTAGGACCCATATGAGTGGATCCTAATTCAACTTAAATTTAGCCTAGCTATGAATGAAGATACATAAGATATGATAATGGGATTATTAGAGATTTAAATTCTAATTAATTACCATATAAGAATAAATATTGAGCCCTTGCTATTTATCTTAATTAATAGTGAAAGCCTATATCAGAGATTAGTCTAAAAACTTAATAAAGATATCCAAATGTTATAATACCTTCGACTAAAAGATTTATAGAATAAGTACAGATCTCATCCATCAGTCCAGTTTGCCTTTACCATAACTTGAGTTGCAAGGAATGCATACCCTAAAGATAAAATTTGTACACTAAACTCCTGCACCAATTCATAAGAATACCCTAACTCATGGAACTTTCTTGATAAATACATAATAAAAGAGATTATTAATAAAAAGATCAAGTCATCGTATTATATCACCGACCTTGCCTCAAATAACCCAAATCACCCATTAACTCATAATAAAACTGAATTGAGTTTATTCGGATTTATTTGGATCTTTTGAGTTACTTGCTTTTATTTGGATTCAGTCGTTTATCGCGTAGTTAGAAACTGGAGTCCCGAAGAATGAATGGATCAAGCAAGATCGAGATCAAGTTGAAGATAAAGGCTGGAAGCTCAAGACCATCAAATGATATAGCTTTGAGTGAGCTCAAGACTGCGATAAACCGCGCCAGGCGAGTCAATACTTTGATCATGTTGAACCTACATTTTCTGCAAATTATTTTGTTTTAAATTATCAAATTGCATGTTGTTATTTCATATGCAAATACATGTTTAATTGGAGATTCTAGTTATATGCCCATTGTTACCTTTGCTAATATTACACCTCCTTTGAAATATTTGATTACGTGAACCTTGTCACCCTAGTAAAATTATAGTAGTAACTTTTGGAAATAAGTCCGTAATTATACGCCATGCTTAGTACTGCATAGATACTTGGGGGCGCTGAAATGTCCCCAACATTATTGTCATTTTAAATCATGAGAAACGGTTTGGGCGGTCATGGTGGGAATGATAGTATATTTTACATGATTATTTTATGCTCCCAAAATCCCAACTTGCTTAAATATCGAGCGGATGGTTTGGGGTGGTATGTGGTGCGGTGGGAGCACAAATTATGGAGTGTGGTAGAACCGCTCGAGATAATACTAAGGACTGAATCTTGTGATGACCTCGATGTAAAACAGTACAACCACAAGTCTATAATGGGTACGACCTAGCTGAATAACTTGCAAGGGTTTAGTTCGAGAAAGACCGAGGGAAGTGGGTGCCGGGGTGTCTTGGTTTACTCACGAGTGAGGCACGGGGTGTACTGTACTCACACGGCGCAAGAGGGGGCTTCTAACTGTGGTGGTGTAACCCTTCGGCGGTGAAACCTCAGCGTGGGTGGTGTCTAACTAGATCGGAGTAAGGTAAAGGCTTTGTGATAAATTATCTGGGTCTCATGCCTAAGGAAGCATGTTGGCAAAAAGGATAGTTCATCTCTTGTGGTGAAAGTGTACAAACTCTGCAGAGTCAAAACTATTCGAATAGCCGTGCCCACGGTCAAGGGCGGACATGGGAACTTAAGCGGATATAGTTCTGTTTTAAACATTGGAAGCGGGAATGGAAACTTGAAGGGCGAAGGGCGCCTGGTTTGGAATTGTCCCGGTGTCGCCCGATGGTAAGTTAAACGGCTATAACGTGAAGAAATTGCTATATGGTGCGGATGCCATGTAACGGTGGATGGAATCGAATCGATATTAATAATGCATTTCCTTGTACATTATGATTTGGTTCAAATTGCTAGGTCTTAGGGATTTTTAATTAATTGTATTCAAAAGCACTCCTTGCAAAACAAAATAACCCGAGCCTCTCCTCTGTTAAGCCATGCATACTATTTATTTGCATTCGTGTATTGGCTCATGAGCACGGGTCGGAGTGCTCATGCTCGCTTTTGCGACAAAATTCAGAATCAAGAAATCAAATCACCTCGCCAAAGCAACAAGATTGGACAAGCTGGCCAAGAAGATGAAGATGTCAAGGGCTAGGTCGCGAACCTCCAGTTTGGTGCTGTGGGCATGTCCTAAAGGTCCCACCTGTGTGCTTCGTTCTTCATTGCTGCAATTTAATGATTTCGCCTAATCGCCCATGAGTAAGTTTACTATTACATTTACGCTTTCGCATGATATGTATTTTGATATTCGAATCAGAAGCGTGAGCACTATCTATCGATCCAGGAATAGTGCGGTAAATCACGAGGAATCCGGATGTTAATATCGGGTCCCTACAATGATGGTATCAGAGCATATCGACTGCAGGTCGTGACCTTGTTAGCCTGGCCGTTAGTTTCACGACTAGAAATATTTCTTTAAAATACTATTTCCAAAAATATAAGTTACATCGCTCATTCTTATCTCTCTTAAGATGATTCCCCTCATCCATATGTTGCCTAGCCATTTTACTTCAAGCTCTCTTACCCAAATTCAAAGTAATGAAAATCCAAGACTTCTCTTGTAAACTTTCTATGAAAACACGCTTAGGCCAAGAATCATAGTGGTTAACCTTAAAACTTGATTTTAAAAATAGTTTTGTCTGGGAGGAAACAATAATGGAATAATAGGATGTGATCGGTAGTTTGGATGGATTAAATGAAAATTTTAGGAATTGGAGATATAATCACAACTATTGGAGTATAAACCGATTGATAACATAAAATAATGAAGCGATTTGAGATAGCAAAGATTTAGGTTGATCTCTAAAGAAGCAAATTATGGAGTCAAATTAATAGCATCAGACTGGATTATTAGGAAGTCTCGGTACAAAAATCATCGGTGGATCTAAGATAAAGAATATTAGACTTCCATTAGATTGAGGAATTGATCAAGTTGGCGGATAATAGATCTGAGATTGGGATTATATGGACATAGTGAAATATAAGAAGTGAAATATAAATCTATGGTGGAAGCTAGGATTTATGTGAAGATTAGATACCCATAGCAGGATTAATGAAATTGAAAAGACACGATAGGAAGTGTATAATCGGTGAATCAAATAAATAAATATACCCGCTGTTTGGAGTTTCAGACGGCAATAATACTGTACTGAAGGAAGGTAGCCTAAAGAGCAAATTGTTAAAATGGAAGTTAACTTATCAAGACCATTGGATTCTAGGCCTTATATATGAAGATCATATGGGAGTGAATCAAAGCATTGAATATTGGGGAGATTAGTGTACCTTTATAAAAAAAGGTATTGTAAGGTTTTGTATTTCCAAAATAATTACAAAAATGAGTACTAAATACCTCCCAATACTTTCCTCGTCCTTCTATGGATTTTAAAGGAAAATTTTTAATCACCTTCTCATACCCTTGCTCCAAAATTTAAGATTAGGAACGTCGAAGATGGTCATGAAGACAAGGTGGTCTCGTTCTAAACGAACTAGGCAAATGAACCTTGTGCATCTTATGTGTTCTCCCCGAGTAGACGTTGTATTGTTGCAAGATTTTATTTGGCCCCGTGCACTGCCTCTTGCCCTCAAGGCCCTATTTTGATCACAAGAAAAAGCTTGCTTTTAAAATTTGTGTGGTTCTGTATCACCCCAGCTTCCGGGGTATCTTCCTTTAAAGTTAAATGGGTTAGAACACCTTATCTCCGCGATTTAATCCTCATCCCATACTATTCCCTCTCACCTTTTCTGAAAACCCCATCGGATCCAAAGGAACGAGATAACAGGTAACCCAAAACCAGTGCAATCGAGAAGAAGCAAAGACTTTTCAAACTTCCAGTATTTAAGGAAAACAACATCACTATGAAGAAGACCACCCGCCAGGAGAGAGCCCACAGAGCAAGGTCACCAGCTTCTGCGAAGGACAAGACCCTTGCCCCATGAATTGCTCCTCAAACCTCTTGTTGATCAAGACAGCTAAGAGTACAATAGATGAATAATGACAATCGTCATTTATTTAAGGGGGGTAGCACTATGAGACAGAAATGTCGAAGAACTACTACGAGGTATGTTTGGAGCTGCAACAACCTGGACTCAGAGCTAAGCAAGCAAGTACGAGAAGATTTGCAGAACCGGAAGTCTTATAGTCATGAGGATGAAAGACCACCATACAGATATGTCCATAGTCACCTCTGCATCCCTAAGATCCTCTATCCCTAGGGCACAAACCATTGCTACCCATTTATCAGCATGAAATTCTGCAACCATATGTCCAATAGACACTGCAACCACTCCACTCTACGATGACGTGAAGACAACAATGTTAAGGAGCAAGTAGTTGGCAGTCTACGACCTATCCAGGAGAACAAGGTTTCACTCTTCCCTATCGACTTCTTCAAATTCTAACCCCTGTTGTGCAGATTTTCATCTCTTCATGAAGCTAAAGAGCTATACGTCAAGTAATACACGAAACCCATTGCTAGCCCATATAACCTCACCTTACTTCTTTCTGCTCTACCGGAATCTCGGGGTCGAGATTCATTTAAGGGGGGTAGGTTTGTAACATCCCAAAATTTTGAAATTCAAAAATGTGAAGCTTTTGAATTATTTTGCAATATGATTTTGGAGTTTATGATGTTTTTCTGATAAATTTGGTGGAGGTTCCAAAAGTTAAAGGGATCAAGAAGAAGCAAAACATAATTAGTTAAAAGAAAAATCAAGATTTAAAATGCGAATCTGAAAAGATTATCCAGTATAAGAAGAGAGAAACTTGAGTAAATAAAATATAAAATAAATAAAGCCAGAAATATACATATATATATATATGTGTATATACACACAAATACATACAAAATGCATATCTCAAAAAAAAAAAAAAAAGGGCGGCCAGGCCGGCCGAAACAGCCCGCTCCCGCGCCCTTCCCTCGCGCGGCCCAATCCGCCTCCACCCGCGCCCGACTCGCTGCGCCGTGGACGCGCTCCACCCCGCGCCCCGCTGACAGCCGGCCCCTTCCTCCCGTGCCTTCTCTCGCTGACGCGCGAGCCCCACGCGCCAGTGCTCTCTCCCTGGCCAGCGGGCCGCCCTCGACCGCAGCCTCTTCTTCCTCCTCCCTTCTCTCTTCTCTGCCGCGCCCAGATTTCCTGCGCCCCGTGGCGGACATGCACTGCGCCGCGCCTGCTCCGCCCACCGTTTCCAGCGGCCGCAGCACCCGGTTTCTCCCACACGCCTGCTCCCGTCCCCTCCATCGCGTCGCGCGCGTCATGCCCCTGCACCGCACGTCGCCTCCGTCGCGTCGCCGCCCCTGGCGCCATGCTGTCGCCCACAGCTTCCCCATACCGCCCGGTCCTCCGCGCCTCCCTCGCCTCGCTGCGGCCATAAGAAGCCCAAGCTCCCCAGGGATTCCCTACGCCTCCTTCTTCTTCCCCGTTTTCCCCATCTTCTTTTCCCTCAGGCCGAGCCCCCATGCCCGTGCGACGGCCGCCGCGCCTCCACGCCGTCCCGACCGCTCCGACGATCTCCGGCCAAGTGCACCGCGCCAAATCGCGTCCCCGCTTCCCCTCTCCCTCCCCTTCCACCCAATCGGATTTTCGGGCGCCGAGCTCGCCGGAATTGCCTTCCTTCCCACCGCCGGCCAAAATCGCCGCCGCCCGCGCCATCTCCTCCTCGGTTGGTCTCCCGTCGACTCCTCGCTTGGGGAGCAACCTCTCGACGCCACGAACCTCCTCTGACAGGCGCCGGGGCTTCACCCCCACTCCAGCCCGCCGGCACCGAGAGCTCCACCCGCTCCGCCGCCGGTCCGCGCCGCCAGCCCACTGTGGCCCCTCTCCGGCTCCGCCGACCTGATGGTAAGCTTCCCTCCGCCACTCTTCTCCTCACGCACCCGCCGATTTCCCCTCCCCTCCAGGCCGCCGCCTCGCTCCACCCCCTGCTCCGACCGCTTGCGCCGATGCCGGCCACCCCCGACACCACCTCCACCAGTGCCGACACCACCAGGGGCTTCATCACTCACCAGGGAATCCATTTTAACCGGTACCACATCCTCCCGGCCACCGTCCGCCGGTGACCCAGACCGCGCGCGGCCAATTCCTCTGTTTGAGCCGCAGCCACTCCTCGCCTCATCTGCTCCCCCTCTGTTTCATTCAGCCCAGGCCATCGCCCACCAGCTAGCAGAGCACGCCTATCACACAAGAACTGTGAGGTCTTGAGTTCAATTCCAGTTGGTAACACTTTTTCCTCACATTTTTATTTTGTTACTTTTAGCTTATCTTAATTAATAAAAATCAGTGAAAATTTGGAAATAATATAGAGAAGCTGATAAAATTTAATTAGAAGGTAAACAAGGTTATTTAAGATTCTAAATTTGGAATTAATCCATGAAAGCCAATAAATTTTTCTAGAATGTGAATAGAGTTATTTAGGATTTAACGTTTAGTTAAATACCATATAAGAAAAGGCAATGAACCTTTATTAACTATAATAAATCTAAATATTAGTTAAAGGTATTAATAAGGAAGGATTTGGTTAAATAGGAGTCCCAATTAAAAATACATCCAAGTTAAACCTAAGGGAAATAAAATTGATAGCTATAAAAGTGAGGTTTTAAAATTAAAAGGATCACCCTTAATTACAATCAAAATATGTGGCCTAACATTTAACGTGCTGTCAATAGATAGATCTCAATAGTAAACTTAATTAGAAAATAAAGGCCGCTTCATAAAATTTATTTAAACGATAGGGCGTGACCATGAATATTTTACTGCAAAGTAGGTTAACAACCTAGTAAGAGAAGCCCCCTCTTATGCCCCATGAAAATATCTGCTTTATCGTCTTTGACGCCGCATCACCTTTCTCCTCCATTGATGCCATGGCTTGAGTCATCCCCGCTTCGAACATATTAAACTTCTTTTTGGGAGCCAAAGTGGGTAACAGATGGATCTGATACCAATTTGTTACATTCTTGAAAACGATTTGGGAATTTTGGAAGAGAATTTGGGGTAGAAATTAGGGAATTCAGAGCTAGATTGGGCAACCAGAAGAAGGATAGAGGAACTCGGTTCTTTGTTACTTTTTCGTCAAGTCTTCCATTACAAGCAATGTTGGTTCTCTATGCCTCGGCCAGCGATGGGCCAGGCCACTCAACTCAGACAGGTAAGCAGTAATCAATTCAATTACACAGGCTTAAACCTTTATGACGGTCAACATGGATCTTGGCTTCATTTGGCGCCCTTCCAGTGTTAGTACCCAGCCTTCGCGCCCATGACAAAGCAGTGGAGTGCACTTGACCTACTTTAGCTCAAGTCTTCGTCAATGTTAATTCAACCTACAGTCTGTGATCCAAAATGGAGTTATGGAGACAAGCCGTGGAGTAAACGTTGAACTACTTTAGCTCAAGTCTTCGTCAATGTTATTCGAACACCCCTCGTGTTGCACGTGCGTGACACCATGGGAGGGGACAGAGAGACAAAAAATAGTACAGTCCCTGCTCAGTGCTTATCCTCACAATATGTACCGCAGTTCAGGTGGACTTGTCAGTAAATCAAACAAAACTGATCAATAGGAAGCAAAAATGTTGTCTAATTAACCATTTGATCAGTAGGTGAACTTATGCATAAAAAGGAAAGATAATACTACTAGGTAGGAGGCCAATTTGTAGCACACTCATACTGTGGATTTGTACTTTTGTAGTATGACATCGTCACATATCAAGACATCCAGCACAGCCTAGCTCGAAATTTTTGGCAGCATACCTCAGACTTGCTCAGGTCTGCCATGATTCCTCGAGATTTCAATCCGAATACGAACCATGACTCAAAAATATTTCGATTCCTGTCTATTCCTATCAATATGGGGACAAGAATTACTAGCACCACTTACGGTTCCTACCACGATTCAAATTTATGGCCTCAAAGATTTCAGTTTCTAATCTGACTGAGCTCCCTAACAACTCTTTAACTAAAAGCAACTTACAGTGTGAAGCCCATGTGATGGGCTCGTTGACGGCCGTGTTCTTTTCAGCTTCTAAAAGTTGCTTTTTGGCTTTTTTACAGTAACTAGCTTTAAAATGATGTATTTTTTCGAGATAGGGTCTACTAGTTAATTGTAGTACATACTTTGCTGACTTTATTTATATCGGCAAAAACCACATATGAGTTTCTGTTACTCTGTAATATCTCGTACAAACAGCCTAAAAGTCACAAACCGCAGCCAAAAGCCACAAGTCGCAGCCAAAAAGAACAGGCCCGATGCCTTGGCGCTTAGTCTACTTTAAGTAACAATCAGTGGAACTGTGGAAGTAGTCACAACTCACATTAGCCTCCAAGCACCCAACGCTCACTGTTATATGGCTACAGGCTAAACAGTAAACTAAAAGAGTAGTAGAGTGATTATGATAGATGAGCTATCCTACGCGCGCCACACACACACACATATATTAGTTACATACTCGTGTATTGAACGGAACTCATTGAATATATAGAGAATCATGCTATAGAAAAGAGTTACTCTAATCTGTTGGAAAGTGGAGAATGGTGAGAAGTTAAGGGAATAGAGCGTTGGACGAGAATTGATGTATAACCACCAACTCGTTCTTTATAATAGTAATGACATGCTCATAAAGCATGATTACAATAATACCCTCACAGTTGAGTATCCTATAAAGGGGGCATACATGTCTTTGTATATATCTCACTGGGCCTTGTAGCCCCTAACAGGTCGGATGGGCTTAGGTGGGGGCCATCCCTACTACATGGGCCTCTCGTGGTAAAGGACTTCTCACAGGCCGAAACCATATCACCGAGTCTTTTGGCCCCCTCCGTCCCCGCGGCCTGTGTTGTAATTGATCGTGGGCTTGTTGATCTCTGACCATACTAAAGTTTGACCGGGGTCGTGCAGCCGTTTCTTGCATAGTGGGACATGCGGTCATGCTTGGTTGGCGCATCGTGCGCTGTCAGTTTTCACCGGTTGGGTTCCCTATGCGCAACCAAGGAGTCAACAGGCTTTAAAGCCGTCGTGGCCGTCGCGTCGCTGCCCCATGTGCTCACCCTGTTGTGACAGCACTGCCTTTTTGCCGACGCTCCACTGCGTGCTCATGCCATATGCGCGGTCATTGCCGCCATCCATTGCTGTCCTATCGCCCTTCTACGCCTGCACTGGTCGGTACGCCGTCCTATGAACATCCCAGCCGCAAGCGCGTCATCTATTACCACTGGCCACATCACCGAGCACTATAGCGGAATGGCCCGTGGTGAGGAGCGATCCCGTCAGCCAAGCGGCAGCGCCTCATCGAGCCGCGGTGGCTCTTCTAGCCACCGAGGTCGTAGATGACCAAGGTGGAATATGAACTTATTGGGCATGACCCGTTGACGACCAACAAACGGTCTGCGAGGGGAAGATCTTGGACCGTGACGCGGTTCGGCTACCCTCCGCTGACGAAACGGAGCCCCATCCGACGGAGTCGGAGGCAGTGGTATTCGTCGCCTATCTGGAAGCTGGGCTCCGATTTCCTTCGGTGATGTTTGTCAGTGAGGTGCGGAGGTTGTATGTGTTGGAGCTATCGCAACTGACTCCCAACACCATTGTTCGGCTGGTTGTGTATTGCTGGGCCTCTCTTTGCGTTTCTTCATGACGCGTGGTGCCAGCTGAAGAAGCTCGATGGGCAGGAATACTCCAACTTCGGGAGTGTGAGCTTCGTGCTACAGTCCATGTGCACAAAGCTATTTCCGGCGAACATGACCCAGATGAAGTGAGAATCAAACTGGATACAGCGGTGGTTGTACCACCGCATGGAGAGCGACAGCAGTTTGAGATGGTCGGGGCGCCTGATGGACTTCAACATGTCACCGTCGGTGACCCTCGACCGCGACAACGAGCACTAGGCGTGGAGGCTGGTGGGCGTCGCTCTCCGATTCAACATGTGGGATCTTGCAGAGGAGTACTGCATGTATGGCGTGGCTCCCCTGGCATGTCCGTGGCATGTACAGTCCTGCCCGCAACGATGGCATACGCCCCACGGTCACGTCCTTGGCGAGGCCTGCTATGCTGAGTAAGTATTGTGTCGTAAGCATTGCACCTAATATGACTATGCTGCAAATCGTAAGTGTGCCTCGTTTCATTGGCAGAGCTCACCCTCGAAGATGCGGAGCACGCAATGACCATTTTCCTTGGGCCATATGTGGCCAAGGAGCATAGCCTTCGAGAAGTGGTCATGGTGAACATCGGACGGGTGAACCGAGTGTGCGAAGCCCTTGGTATCCCCATGCCGGAGCACGCTGCACCTAGTGTTGGCGGGCTTCACACTTGCAAGGGCGATGGTATGGGGGAGGCCTCCCTTACTCGATGAAGGGGCCGTTCTCCCACAGTGCAACCATCATGCTCAGCGCCCCTCCCACCAGAGGAATCCACCGAGGTTGAGGAGGTTGCTGCAGGCACCGACTCCGAGTTAGCTGAGTATACGAACTTAGATCTAGAGGCCAAGGTGGACCACGGCATTGGTGGCGGCCACCGCGTGGAGGATGCGGGGCTCGCAGGCGATGCAGGCGACGGGGCCGGCGGTGGGCACGGGCCTGATGTGGACGCGGGAGGGGAATGCGAAGGCACCTTGCCCACGACCATTGTGGGGCTCGACGAGGTGCGTCCTAGGGCGCCCACAATGAAGTGTGCCCGTGTGTGTCCGCCTATGGGCACAACGACCATTTCCAGTGCCAGTGACCACGCTCTCGGAGGGATCAAACTCCGAGGCCAACCGGCGACCACAGGGGCAGCTGCTTCCCAACCATCTTCCCCTAGCCATGATGCAGGTATAAATATTTCCTTCTCTCCTCGTGACTTCACAAGGCATTTCCCGATTTGCTCACTGACACTATCGTCAGCGTCAGTGGGCCCTCGGTTTCTAGGGAGCGCACAGGGCTCTAGTGATGAAACTGGTCACGCAGGGATTGGCGCTCATGCTATGGATGTGTCATCGATGTCCACCCCTATCGAACCTGCCAACTCGGAGACCTGGCGGCTGATCGTGGCAGACTTCGTCCCCCGACCGGAGGCGTTACGGGTGTTCTAGGGGGCCGCAGACTGCGTGGATGGTGGTCTGGATCGTTGGACCCTATCATCGTGCGGACCGGAACTCTTGGAAAGTGCTCTCGAGATGACGAGATGAAGGTACTTGTACCAGTGTGCACTAACTATGTTTATAGGGACGCTGCGATCGATTGCGTCGTGCATGCTCGCTCGCCACGCCGCAAAGCGCTAGGCCCGCGAACGGAGTGGCTTACAGGAGCAGCTCAATGCTGTGGTGGCGGAGCCCACTACTGCACAGCAATCCGCCGATGTTGCTATTGCGTCCTATGCATTGAAGGATGAGCGCATCGGCTGTCTCGAAGCTAAGGGCGCGAAGGCTATTGCTGATGCGCACGCCTTGGTGGAGAGGACTCAGCGTACCGCCTCCGAAGAACGCGAGGGGTTGCAACAGCAGATTGCTAGGCTAGAAGAGGAGAAGGCTCACTGATGTCTGTGATCGGAGAGAAGGACTGTGCGCTGGGCGGTGCCTCGTTGACAGCGTGGAGCTCGATGGAAGCCCTGGAGAGCATACCCTTCGAGCTCGTCGTTGTGGTGCCTCCTCGGACCTTTGGCCCCGAGGATTTCTCGAGCAGTCTTCGGAGGATTGGAGAGGCCTCAGTGCTCATGCTGCGCGATCCTACGACAATCACTGCTTGCTCGTGACGACCAGGATGGTTCTTGGCCTTTTTCACCATCGGGGTTGCTTGCACATGGGCGAGCTAGCTAATCCGCGCCTAGAGTTGCCTGTAGGGAGCGAGCCAGCGAGGTCATGTCTGGAGCCGTGCATGCGATACACCACTCTGCTCGTGCATTCCATCAATGGATATGGGATTACATCGGTGAGGCTGAGGTGAAGGTCGCTATGAGGCATAGCTGCAGGGTGACGGTGACTTTGGGCTTCGGCACTTGGCTTGACGAAGTGCCCCGGCGAGATGAAGTTAGCGCGGCTGGCTCTGAGCACGCCGTCGATCCGCATGTGTGATATCGAGGCCCTACTCTTGCATATGTAGCCGACTATGTATAGCTCCTCACTCCTATGTAAACGACACTACATGGCTACTCATCTTGGCAATATATCTTGAGTGAAAATGTGCCACAAGTCGCGTCCTTATGTTTGATGTTTGTGACAAGTAGGTGCTTGACAAAGGCCATTTGCTAGTTTTGGACTTTATGGTTCAGTGTTGCCTACGACACTGGGGCTCGGCGGAGGATTCCCTGCGGTTCTGGAAGGAGCGGCGTTCGACGGGGGATGCCTCCGTCCGGGAGTATACAAAAATAGAAGATCCAGTGGACGAATAGCATAGTCGATTAACATCACGTTGATGACTGTACATTAAAACGTTATCCCCTTGCAAACATTATTTGCAGTGTTATCCAAGTACTGCATAAGGCGACGACTTCCCTCGCGTGTCCAATTTGTAATCATAGCTACCTCTCAACAACGTTATGCCACGATGATGAGGACCCGAGATGGACGAAATCGGCGACTAGACGAGAATATCGTGGGCTCCGTCCCCTGTCGTTCGGACGTAGTATTGACAAAGTAGGTTGGGAACGGAGATTTTACGCGGGCCCCTCGTCCCCGATGAGGTGAAAAAGTGGGCAACGGATGTATCTTGTACCAATTGGTTACATTCTTGAGAACGATTTGGGGATTTTTGAAGAGAATTTGGGGGTAGAAATTGGGGAATTCAGAGATAGATTGGGCAACCAGAAGAAGGATAGAGGAACTCGGTTCTTCGTTAATTTTTGTCAAGTCTCTCATTACAAGCAATTTTGGTTTATATCCAACCAAGTCTCTATGCCTCGGCCAGCGATGGGCCAGGCCACTCAACTCAACCAGGTAAGCAGTAATTGATTCAATTACACAGGCTTAAACCTTTATGACGGTCAAGATGGATCTTGGCTTCATTTGGCGCCCTTCCAGCGTTACTACCCAGCCTTTGCGCCCATGACAAAGCAGTGGAGTACACTTGACCTACTTTAGCTCAAGTCTTCGTGAATGTTAATTCGATCAACAGTCTGTGATCCAAAATGGAGTTATGACAAGCAGTGGAGTAAACGTTGACCTACTTTAGCTCAAGTCTTCGTCAATGTTATTCGAACAACCCTTGTGTTGCAAGAGTTCAGTTCAGTTCAGTTTTCCATAATTTTTCAGTATTTTTTCCTTAATTTCTACAATTTTTTGAATTTTTTCTCTTATCTTTAACTTAACGGGCCGACCAGGCTGGCACGATCCATTAAACCATAACCGTACCCGTGCCGGCATGGCACGGTCATAGGCCGTGCCCGGGTTCGGACCGCGGTCCGTGGGCTAGTATGACATGATACATTTATTTGGCTGACTTTAACGGGTTATATCTAAACGAACTATACCGTAGACCCGGCACGGCTCATTGGCCACCGCTACGTTGAGGTACTTTAGTTATTCGAACACCCCTTGTGTTGCACGCGCGTGACACCATGGGAGGGGGACAGAGAGGCAAAAAGTAGTACAGTCCCTGTCCCTGCCCAGTGCTTATCCTCACAAACATATAATTCAGTTCAGGTGGACTTGTCAGTAAATCAAACAAACTGATCACTAAGAAGCGTGATTAACACTTAACTGTATCTTTACACAGTGACGGGAGACTTGAAACTACTATACATGTCATATCTTTCGTCGGGTAATAACCAAAATGTTGTCTAATTAACCATGCGATCAGGAGGTGAACCTATGCATAAAAAGGAAAGACAATACTACTAGGCAGGAGGCCAATGTGTAGCACACTCATACTGTGGATTTGTACTTTTGTAGTATGACATCGTCACATATCTAGACATCCAACACAGCCTAGCCCGAAATTTTTGGCAGCAATACCTCAGACTTTGCTCAGGTGACCAGGTCTGCCATGATTCCTCGAGATTTCAATCCGAATACGAACCATGACTCAAAAATATTTCGATTCCTGTCTATTCCTATCAATATGGGGACAAGAATTACTAGCACCACTTACGGTTCCTACCACGATCCAAATTTATGGACTCAAAGATTTCAGTTTCTAATCTGACTGAGCTCTCTAACAACTCTTTAACTAAAAGCAACTGGCGCTCAGTCTTCTTTAAATAACAATCAGTGGAACTGTGGAAGTAGTCACAACTCACACTAGCCTCCAAGCACCCAACGTTCACACTGTCACTCACACACTTCTCTTGCCCCCTTGCTTGTATAAATACCCAGCTGCACCGGTGAGCTCTTCCCCATCCATTGCCACTGCAAGTCTGCAATACATAAAATCAAAAGTGTTCTGGTATTGACGATAGTATCGCAATATGCTGGGAGGGCTCATCGACAAACTGTCAGGGAAGAATGTGAAGCTGATCAAAGGTTCAGCTGTGCTGATGGGCCGGAAAGTGCTGGACGCGAACGACTTCACCGCCACCGTCGTCGACCACGTTCAAGAGATACTCGGAAACAGCATCACCTGCCAGCTCGTCAGCGCCACTGTCGCCGACCCCAGTAATGATCTCCCTCCCTCCCTCCCTCCATCTATCTCGGTCTCCCTCGGTTGCTTTGTGTGAGTCTCTTTGTAAAAAGAAGAGAGGACCAGCAAGGAATTAAAGGAGAACAAGGTGCAAAGCACGGGATGAGATAAGTGAAAAAAAGGACCAACTAATCTTTAGTCTTTAGTAGACACTGCATCGAACATTAAACTAGCACAAAGATGCAGACTAGCAGTGCAAAGAAAGCAGATTAGAAAAACGAGCTGGTCTTTCAAAAAATTGAACTGGACTCTTAAACACAACAACCTGCGTGGTGTACTTTCAGGGGAGTGTTTCTGCTTTTTACCATGCAAAAATGGCCAAGATGCTAAAGCAGTTACAGACTTACAGTTATCGAAAAAGTTATGGACTTACAGTCACTCGTGATGAATTGATGCAGATTGACTTCTCAACTCTTCGTCTGTAGCTTTTTTTTTCTTATGCCTGCCAAATGTATACGCAGACAATGGGGGCAGGGGTATTGTTGGATCGGAGGCGAACCTGGAGCAGTGGTTGACGAACCTGCCTTCGCTGACGCGGGGAGAATCCAAGTTCAAGGTGAGATTCGACTGGGAGGTGGACAAGCATGGTGTGCCGGGGGCCATCATCGTCAAGAACAACCACAGCACCAAGTTCTTCCTCAAGACCATCACCCTCTACGATGTCCCTGGCCGCGGTACGATTGTGTTTGTTGCCAACTCCTGGGTCTACCCTACTGGCAAGTACCACTACAACCGCGTCTTCTTTGCGAACGACGTAAGTCTGTCATGACTGATGTGTAGCTAAGCAACATACTGCAAGCCTTCTTTTGTCTTCTTGGCAGCATGCTGGATCTTCTTAGCCTGTTCATACAATTGTGAGTAATTAATCAGGGTAGGTAGGAGCATAAACATGGTTCGTCAACAACTAAGTTTAGCTCACACACACAGTGGCGGACTTGTTCACACTAAGTTCAGATTTCGAAACTAAGTTGCTCGAATACATTGATACTGCAACACACCGTTTTCCCCAAAATACCGATACAATGATACATGTATATAGATATAATAAAAATACATAACTTATTGAAATTAATGATTTGTTATGAGGAAATAGGTGACATAAGGCGAGCATAATAACATGGATTAAACAACAAATTATAGAGATTAATGGCAGTTGTACATTTTGTTGATCCTGCCTTTTTTTACTCTTTTCCCGTCAGCAAGAACCGTCCATCTAAGAAAAATTGTATATTTCTTCCATGAAGTAAAACATAGCAAAAAATTAGCATTTAAACAAATGCATTATGGGTCTAACTAACTGCTCATTACCTAAGGTAAAGATTGTATTTTTATACAACATCTATTAGAAAAAAACAAAGAAATCAAATGCTAAGCTTCATAAAGTACCGGAGCCGGAACAGAGCAGAGTAGAGCAAAGCGGAGCAAGAAAGAAAATAAGTAGAGTGGGGCAGAGCACATCTAGATATGGAGAGATAACGATGACAATAAGTTGGAGGTGCCGCTCACTTCTCGACGTTGCGCTCCCTCCCAGCTACCGCGCTGCTCCCTTGCCGCCGCCCGCTCCTTACCTCCGTGTTCGCCGTGCCACTGCCTGCTTGCTCGTGACACATCTCTGCTCGCCCGCGCTGCCACATACTCACCTTGCACCCTACGCCACTTCACGCATGATTGTTGTCACGTCATGGCACCACGTCTGCGTTTCCCGGTCGTCATTTGCCTTCACAGCTTGCACCTTCGCCCACTTGCCACTCAAAGGCTAGAGCCGTCTCTCACATAGACAGCCACAAGATGAGAGAGAACAAATGTTAGAATTTTATTTATATCTACATAAAAATATAATTTTAACCCAACTAATAGTATATATATCTATTATATACCTGATATATCATAAAAAAAATTTAGATGTTCGGTTGAACAATCTTGACCTCTTGCAGGTCCACAATACACACACATAGTAGCACGCTAGTAACGCACTAGTTTGGATTTAACCGTGCTAATCGTATACACAGAATGAAAGTTTCTGTGGCAAAGGTTCCTTAATTACGAGGAGAACATCAGTAGTGATGTCAGATGCAACAACAGTTTTGTGCGGTTAATAAAGAGCACACAAAAATAACCAGAAGATATAGATGGAAATTTGTAACAATCAACAGGGAGCATTAGATGCATGAACCAAACCTAGAATTAAAACAAGATGCATGCTTGTGATGTAAAGTGAGCTCTCCATCCATTCTGAATGTTAATTATGTCTTTTGTACCACATAGACTTACCTGCCCAGCCAAATGCCGGAGGCGTTGAAACCGTACCGCGAGGACGAGCTCCGGTACCTCAGAGGGGAAGACAGGCAAGGGCCGTATCAGACACACGACCGCGTCTACCGCTACGACGTCTATAACGACCTCGGCGAGCCTGACCAGGACCCACGCCCAGTCCTTGGTGGCTCTGAGGAGCACCCCTACCCGCGCCGTGGCCGCACCGGCCGAAGCCCGGCGAAAAAAGGTGCTGTCTCTGCAACCCCAGCGAAAACAGTTAACAAAATGTTGGACTTGTATGCACATCAACCGGTCAGGCCGTCTAACTTGTGTGTGCGCCCATGGCTGCAGACCCGAACTCGGAGAGCAGGCTGTCGCTGCTGGACCAGATCTATGTGCCAAGCGACGAGCGCTTTGGGCACCTCAAACTGGCAGACTTCGCTGGGTACTCGCTGAAGGCCATCGTGCAGGGCATCTTGCCTGCCATCCGCACGTACGTCGACCTCACGCCGGGTGAGTTCGACTCGTTCAAGGACATCATGAAGCTCTACAAGGGCTGCCTCAAACTGCCAAACATCCCGGCACTCGAGGAGCTGCGCAAGAGCATCCCGATCCAGCTCATCAAGAATCTGCTGCCGATTGGCGGCGGCTACCTGCTCAAGCTTCCAAAGCCTGATATAATCAAAGGTACCATACAAGCTGGATCCCCATACCACACACCAGGGAAAACAATTTCGATGCACAAAACATATCGGAACCCTAAAATTTCGGTCAAAATGTTCAAAGTACAAATCGAATACAAGAAACTGTTACAACAAATTCAAAATTGTTCAAAGTACAATTCGAATATAAGTTAACTGTTGCATTATGCAATGTTGTAGAGAATGAGCTTGCCTGGAGGTCAGATGAGGAGTTCGCACGAGAGATGCTTGCTGGTGTGAATCCCATGATCATCAGGCGTCTCACGGTGAACTATCCACCAATATGCAGTCTCTGATGGTTTGTTGCTCTTGCAAAACTTGGCTGATGTGAATGTGCAATTCGTCGTGTTTGCAGGAATTTCCTCCGAAAAGTAGTCTTGATCCTAGCAAGTACGGAGATCAGACCAGCACAATCACCCCAGCTCACATTGAGAAGAACCTTGAAGGCTCCAGTGTGCAACAGGTACGCTAACTAATCATTTCATTTATATAGCCATCAATCATCATTTACCTGGCTACCATAGTAGATTCCAATCAGTCTTGGCACTAACCATAGTGTTAACAATACACTGCAGGCGTTGGATAGCAACAGGCTCTACATTCTGGATCACCACGACCATTTCATGCCATTCCTCATTGACATCAACAATCTACATGGTGTCTTCGCCTACGCCACAAGGACCCTGTTGTTCCTAAGAGGTGATGGCACCCTCAAACTGCTGGCAATAGAGTTAAGCTTGCCACACATACAGGGTAACCTGACGATTGCAAAGAGCAAGGTATACACCCCTGCATCAAGTGGCACTGAGTCCTGGGTGTGGCAGCTAGCTAAGGCTTATGTCGCAGTGAACGACTCCTGCAGGCACCAGCTCATCAGCCACTGGTACTGACGGGCAAAATGCCTTCCGTAAGCAGTAACACTCCCCATGGATGTCAATGCATTGATGTGAAACCTTGCAGGCTGAACACGCACGCGGTAATGGAGCCATTCGTGATCGCGACAAACCGGCAGCTCAGTGTGACACACCCTGTGTACAAGCTCCTTCAGCCACACTATCGGGACACTATGACAATCAATGCCTTGGCACGCCAGACGCTCATCAACGCCGGCGGCATCTTAGAGCAGACTGTCTTCCCCGGCAAACACGCGCTGGCGATGTCGTCTGCAGCTTACAAGGACTGGAAATTCACTGAGCAGGGCCTTCCAGATGATCTAATCAAGAGGTAATTAAACACCGAGAACCACATCAGCCACAGGAACAACCAACAAGAACATAATTTCAAATGACATGGTCTAATCGTGTGATGCAGGGGCGTTGCCGTCATGGACACGTCAAGCCCGCCCAAGCTGCAGCTGCTGATCAAGGACTACCCTTACGCGACGGACGGGTTAGAGATCTGGCAGGCAATCGAGCAGTGGGTCACTGAATACTGTGCCATTTACTACCCAAACGACGATGCCCTCCAGGGCGACGTGGAGCTGCAAGAGTGGTGGAAGGAGGTGCGGGACGTCGGGCACGGCGACCTCAAGGATGCGGCCTGGTGGCCAAAGATGCAGAGCGTGGCCGAGCTCACTAAGGCCTGCACCACTATCATCTGGATCGCGTCGGCACTCCATGCGGCCGTCAACTTTGGGCAGTACTCTTATGCGGGCTATCTTCCGAACCGGCCGACCGTGAGCCGACGGCCAATGCCCGAGCTGGGGTCCAAGGAGTACGCAGAGTTGGAGCAGAATCCAGAGAAGTTTTTCATCCGCACCATCACCAGCCAATTCCAAACCATCCTTGGCATCTCGCTCCTCGAGATCCTATCGAAGCACTCATCCGACGAGATATATCTCGGGCAGCGAGACACGCCAGAGTGGACGTCAGACCCCAAGGCGCTGGAAGCGTTCAAAAGCTTCAGCACACGACTGGTGGGGATTGAGAGCCAAGTGCTGAACATGAACAAGGATCCCCTGCTCAAGAACCGGATCGGTCCGGCCAACTTCCCCTACACTCTGCTGTTCCCCAATACGTCGGACGAGAAGGGGAAGGCCGCCGGGATCTCGGCCAAGGGCATCCCCAACAGCATCTCGATATGAGGTTGCCGCATGTGTGTGTGTAGGTTGTGTGTGTGTATGGATGGGCCTAGGGTATAATAATGAAGCTGTTTAGTATGTATGTGCTAGTACCCTTGAATAAAGCTTCAGTGCCCTAGGTTGACACAGAAGCATGTAGAGAAAGATGTGTTGTGCTAGCCGGTACAATTGTGTTTCCCCCTCTTGAAAGTAATGTAGTGGCCGCTCTAGTGTTTGTTTGATCCCTTTGTTAAGTTGCTAAAAACAGCAAGCTCGTAGAAAAGGGTATTGTTGCAGATGCATTACATTGATGTTCAGGGGCTCAAGAGCGTGTAAATTTTGGCCGCGCGCTGTTGGGCCGAATGGCCGGCCCATCCCATCTCTCGGGTTTAGAAATCCCGCGTGGGCTTTACTGTTTATATGGGCTGGCCCTATACTGTAGATTACTGTTCATCCGAATTATAAAATTCAGAAAAATCCCCAAAAATCCCAGAAAAATCTAAAAACCCCAAAAATACCAAAATACATCATTTTGACCAGTTTAATACCATGAATTCAAATTTAACCTCCATTCCTTTAATTTCAAATTTTATTAATTTAAATATCACCCTTCCACCAAATTCACCTCCAAATAAATTCGAATCTCTCCGTTTTGTCAAATTAAACCTTGAGGAGACACGAATTCACCCAACTCAAAGATCAACCGTTCCATTGTAAATGTTTATCTCTAATCCCAAAAATTGATTTAATACATGTATTATCTATTCGATCGCCCAAAACCTATCTAATCCGACTTTAGCCCTGTCGGCCACCCAAGCCCCGTTGAACTCCGACTACCCAACCCATTTCTTTTTATACTCTTTCTTATTTTATAATTGCATTTTGTTCCCAGCTTGCATCTCGCAAAGCAGGAACCTATTTGGCTTCGTTTTCTACGCTAGTGATCGGACCAAGCGAGTTGGTAACTGAAAGACCGCAAAGGCAGATTGTCAGACCCAGATTTTATAATCCGGAATCTACTGTGTTTAGTTGCACTATTCCCTGGATCAGTAGATAGTGCACACAGTTACAGTAACGGACATCAAATTACATATCATACGGAACCATAAATATAATGGTAGACTTACTTCATGGGCCGATTAGGCCGAAATAAATTGCAGCAGCGGAAGAACGAAGCACACAGGTGGGACCTTCAGGACATGCCCACAGGCAGCCAACTGGAGGTTCGCGACCTAGCCCTCGACATCTTCATCTTCTTTGTCGGCTTGTTCACTCTTGTTGCTGAGGCGAGGTGATTTGATTCCCGATTCTGAATTTTGTCGCAAAAGCGAGCGTGAGCACTCCGACCCCGTGCTCCGCGAGCCAATACACAGAATGCAATTAAATAGTATGCATGGCTTATCAAAGGAAGGCTCGGGTTATTTTGTTTGCTAAAGAGTGCTTTTGAATACAATTACTTAAAAATCTCTAAGACCTAGCAGTTTGAACCAAATCATAATGTACAAGGAAATGCATTATTAATATCGATTCAGATTCCATCCACCGTTACATGGCATCTGCACCATATAGCAATTTCTTCACGTTATAGCCGCTTAACTTACCACGGGACGACACCGGGACAATTCCAAACCAGGCGATCCTTCGCCCTTCAAGTTTCCATTCCCAGTTTCCAATGTTTTTAAAACAGAACTATATCCAGTTAAGTTCCCATGTCTGCCCTTGACCGTGGGCACGGCTATTCGAATAGTTTTGACTCTGCAGAGTTTGTACACTTTCACCACAAGAGATAATCAACTCATTGCCCCACACATTTCCTTAGACGTGTGGTTGAGCAGACCATCACAGTAACTTTTCAAGATACCTCGCCCCTTCCATCATTTCACCCTATGGGTCGCTCCCACTTGCGGTGGGTCCCATACGTTGTGCGGGATGTCCTCCTTCGAACGTCTAGCAGTGGCTCCCCCCCCGCTAGCCCGCCACAGCAGAACTTCACCCTCCCCGGGTGTCCCATTCAAGCCGTCACACAGACTGCCGCTTGCACTATCCCACACCACCTCCTGGAAGGATGACTTTCAGGGTCCGGTAAATCTACTAAGCCAAGTTGTATTTCTGGACTTGTGGTTGCCTTTATTTTACACAGGAGGTCATGACAAGATTCGGTCCTTAGCGGTATCCGGGGTTCTACCACAAACCACACTCGCACCACCGCACCATACCCCGAACCATCCGCCTGGATATTTAAGCATGTTGGGGTTTTGGAAACATAAAATAATCATATTCAACATTTATCGGTCATTACCACCATGATCGCCCAACTAATTTTCTCGAGATTAAAAGTGATGCTTGGGCGCTCGCGCCATGAGTATCTAAACAATACTACGCATGGCATATAATTACAGACTTATTTTTCGAAAGGTTACTATTATAATTTGTGCTAGAGCGACAATGTTCACATGTTCAGATATTTCAAAGGAGGGGTAATATTAACCAAGTACACAATGGGATATAACTAGAATATTAAATTAACATGTATTTGCATATATCATAACAGCATGCAATTTGATAATTTAAACAAAAATAAGTTTGCAGAAAACGTAGGTTCAACATGATCAAAGTATTGACTCGCCTGGCGCGGTTTACCGCAGTCTTGAGCTCACTCAAAGCTATATCATTTGATGGTCTTGAGCTTCCAGCCTTTATCTTCAACTTGATCTCGATCTTGCTTGATCCATTCATTCTTCGGGACTCCAGTTTCTAACTACGCGATAAACGACTGAATCCAAATAAAAGCAAGTAACTCAAAAGATCCAAATAAATCCGAATAAACTCAATTCAGTTTTATTATGAGTTAATGGGTGATTTGGGTTATTTGAGGTAAGGTCGGTGATATAATACGATGACTTGATCTTTTTATTAATAATCTCTTTTATTATGTATTTATCAAGGAAGTTCCATGAGTTAGGGTATTCTTATGAATTGGTGCAGGAGTTTAGTGTACAAATTTTATCTTTAGGGTATGCATTCCTTGCAACTCAAGTTATGGTAAAGGCAAACTGGACTGATGGATGAGATCTGTACTTATTCTATAAATCTTTTAGTCGAAGGTATTATAACATTTGGATATCTTTATTAAGTTTTTAGACTAATCTCTGATATAGGCTTTCACTATTAATTAAGATAAATAGCAAGGGCTCAATATTTATTCTTATATGGTAATTAATTAGAATTTAAATCTCTAATAATCTCATTATCATATCTTATGTATCTTCATTCATAGCTAGGCTAAATTTAAGTTGAATTAGGATCCACTCATATGGGTCCTAACTTGTTATATATACTATTATGTACTAAAGCTAGTGTTAAGATTTAATTAATGGCACTATTATTAGCTTGCTCATACTCTAGCTGCTATTAGGCCCTCACTTCTAATTCTAGTTTAAACTCGGCTATCGGGGCAGAGCTTGGGAGGCAGTATTTTATACGACCCTAATTACCCGCGTTAATGATTACATGTTTTCTTTAGAGTATTTATATATATCCGTGCGATTATTTGGATACTTGATGACCTAGAGCTATTGCAACTTAGCATCTGTATATTATTGTAATCTTTTAACTTAAGTGCTTTCTGAACATTACTGCTACTGATGTTTTATCCCTTTATAACTCGAGCCGGCTATAAATGATGATATTTTGTCATCATTACTAACTAAAGCTACCTTTTAAGATTTCATGATTTATAGTAGATGTGTGTATATATATTTTTAGTAGGGTCTATGGCGAACGCAAGAAATAGTACTGTTATTTTTACTAGGGGGCTGCATGCATGCTATCCGCACTTCTCTAACCTCTTATATATATATATTTAGCTGTTGAGATTTATTTATCGTCGATGTACTAATGGTGGGGTTTATATTATAAATCATGACTTTCCAATTTAAATATTCATGGTCACGCCCTATCGTTTAAATAAATTTTATGAAGCGGCCTTTATTTTCTAATTAAGTTTACTATTGAGATCTATCTATTGACAGCACGTTAAATGTTAGGCCACATATTTTGATTGTAATTAAGGGTGATCCTTTTAATTTTAAAACCTCACTTTTATAGCTATCAATTTTATTTCCCTTAGGTTTAACTTGGATGTATTTTTAATTGGGACTCCTATTTAACCAAATCCTTCCTTATTAATACCTTTAACTAATATTTAGATTTATTATAGTTAATAAAGGTTCATTGCCTTTTCTTATATGGTATTTAACTAAACGTTAAATCCTAAATAACTCTATTCACATTCTAGAAAAATTTATTGGCTTTCATGGATTAATTCCAAATTTAAAATCTTAAATAACCTTGTTTACCTTCTAATTAAATTTTATCAGCTTCTCTATATTATTTCCAAATTTTCACTGATTTTTATTAATTAAGATAAGCTAAAAGTAACAAAATAAAAATGTGAGGAAAAAGTGTTACCAACTGGAATTGAACTCAAGACCTCACAGTTCTTGTGTGATAGGCGTGCTCTGCTAGCCAAGTGGGCCGATGGCCTGGGCTGAATGAAACAGAGGGGAACAGATGAGGCGAGGAGTGGCTGCGGCTCAAACAGAGGAATTGGCCGGCGCACGGTGCTGGGGTCACCGGCGGCGGACGGTGGCCGGGGAGGATGTGGTACCGGTTAAAATGGATTCCCTGGTGAGTGATGAAGCCCCTGGTGGTGTCGGCACTGGTGGAGGTGGTGTCGGGGGTGGCCGGCGTCGGCGCAAGCGGTCGGAGCAGGGGGTGGAGCGAGGCGGCGGCGTCGGCGTGGAGGGGAGGGGAAATCGGCGGGTGCGTGAGGAGAAGAGTGGCGGAGGGAAGCTTACCATCAGGTCGGCGGAGCCGGAGAGGGGCCACGGTGGGCTGGCGGTGCGGACCGGCGGCGGAGCGGGTGGAGCTCTCGGTGCCGGTGGGCTGGAGTGGGGGTGAAGCTCCGGCGCCTGTCAGAGGAGGTTCGTGGCGTCGAGAGGATGCTCCCCAAGCGAGGAATCGACGGGAGACCAACCGAGGAGGAGATGGCACGGGCAGCGGCGATTTTGGCCGGCGGTGGGAAGGAAGGCGATTCCGGCGAGCTCGGCGCCCGAAAATCCGATTGGGTGGAAGGGGAGGGAGAGGGGAAGCGGGGACGCGATTTGGCGCGGTGCACTTGGCCGGAGATCGTCGGAGCGGTCGGGACGGCGTGAGGCGCGGCGCCGCCGCGACGGGCATGGGGCTCGGCACGAGGAAAAGAAGATGGGGAAAACGGGGAAGAAGAAGGAGGCGTAGGGAATCCCTGGGGAGCTTGGGCTTCTTATGGCCGCAGCGAGGCGAGGGAGGCGCGGAAGACCGGGCGGTATGGGGAAGCTGTGGGCGACAGCATGGCGCCAGGGGCGGCGACGCGACGGAGGCGACGTGCGGTGCAAGGGCATGACGCGCGCGACGCGATGGAGGGGACGGGAGCAGGCGTGTGGGAGAAACCGGGTGCTGCGGCCGCTGGAAACGGTGGGCGGAGCAGGCGCGACGCAGTGCATGTCCGCCACGGGGCGGAGGAAATCTGGGCGCGGCAGAGAAGAGAGAAGGGAGGAGGAAGAAGAGGCTGCGGTCGAGGGCGGCCCGCTGGCCAGGGAGAGAGCACTGGCGCGTGGGGCTCGCGCGTCAGCGAGAGAAGGCGCGGGAGGAAGGGGGCCGTCGTCGGGCGCGTGGTGGAGCGCGTCCACAGCAGTGAGTCGGGCGCGGTGGAGGCGGATTGGGCCGCGCGAGGGAAGGGCGCGGGAGCGGGCTGTTTCGGCCGGCCTGGCCGCCCTTTTTCTTTTTTTGAGATATGCATTTTGTATGTATTTGTGTGTATATACATATATATATATACATATATATATATGTATATTTCTGGCTTTATTTATTTTATATTTTATTAACTCAAGTTTCTCTCTTCTTATACTGGATCATCTTTTCAGATTCGTATTTTAAATCTTGATTTTTCTTTTAACTAATTATGTTTTGCTTCTTCTTGATCCCTTTAACTTTTGGAACCTCCACCAAATTTATCAGAAAAACATCATAAACTCCAAAATCATATTGCAAAATAATTCAAAAGCTTCACATTTTCAAATTTCAAAATTTTGGGATGTTACACAGATGAAGTAAGTTTGAAGCTGACTAAGAAGATCAAGAGCAACCGAAAGAAGGCAAGTCACATGTTTTTGATTATATTGAATCCCATGAAATTTGCATTATTTACTTAATGTATTTTCATTATTGATAGTTGTAAAATGATAGTTGCTTAAAATAAATGTTTAGAATGGCATGCTATTTAGATAAATCCTACCACTGAAAAAGCCATGTTTACATTGATGACCACATTCACCTTGACAACCTTAGTAATTATTAGAATATTGTATAAATGTATCTAAGATCATCTCATTCAATATTTTACACTACTAAGTGATTGTGACCGTGGGCCGGTAGATTTGGAAAACCTGGAGCTAGGGTAGGGTGATATGGGACACCGTACCCTAGGCTGGTGATGTCGGTGTACAGATTAGGGTAAGGGTATTGTGGGAGGCCGCAAGACGGTCTTCGCCCACCACTTTACCCTAAAGTGGAGGTTGCAGACCTCGTGAAAATATAAGGACAAGACCCTTGTGCCAAGTAAAAGACATAGTGATCGCCCAACCACAAGTGTTGATACGTCAATCCTGGTCTAGTAACTGCTCAAGTTTGATTGAACCTCTACAAAAGCAGTTTGGAGGCAAAGTGCGAGTCCATATGGAAGGGGTTAAGCAGGGCCGTATGGAGGTTGGTTATTTTATCTGAACAATTGATTTGATTATCAATTATGTGAGCCGCATAATAGTAGGCTAAGATAAGTCAGGGGTGGCCTGAGCTTATTGGGAGGCCTACTAGGTGGAGGCTATATAAAGAATTGAGCAGTGAAAAGCCTTGTTTCTTAAAGTCAGACGTGGAATTAAGAAATCTTGTGGGTAAAGCAGGGCAGCTCTGCAGAGTGAAATAAATGGTATTCGAATACGTCGTGCTTCCGGTTAATGAAGCTGTGTTAATTGGGTGATTCCAACAACGAGGCATAAGTAGTGTTTCTGATGTTGTTAATTTGAGTAATGATGAATCTTTATCTGATAACAGAAAACCCCGTGATCTTAAGGAGAAATGTTCTAAACTTTATTTGTTTGCAAATAAAATTGCATTCCACTTCATAATAAAACAAATATACTCCTTTCCCTTGAGAATCCTGGCAAGTGGATATATAGTTTTTCCCCATGTGATTTGCTGAGTACAGTGGTTGGTACTCAGACTTGCAAAATTTTCCCCCACAGATACCAGAAGAAAAGAAGATGCTGCGAGTATTCGTGTTAGGGTTACGACTGCACTCAAGTGTTCTTGTGGAGTTTTCTTCGGCTCTTTTGTATGTAAGTTAAGCTTTGGGCTTGGACGCCCGTATTATTATTAAAGTTGGCCATTAGGTCTTATTTCACTTAATTTAACTTCTTTACATTGTTCGTGAGCAGGCAAGATACACCTTTCATCCGCAACTGAACTCCTGGGCTGTTGCGAGTGGTGAGACGTCCCTATCCTATGTATTGGTAGATACACCTTTCATCCGCAACTAATATTTCGTCTGTCCTATGTATTGGTAGGTATGGATCCACCGAAGCTTTTGGAACACTCGTACGATGAGAAACACCGTTGCCACGCATGGATGATGGGTGACGTGGTTGGCCCTTCGTCGTTCAAGTTGCGGGGGGCAAGGGGATCCATGGGTGCTGGACGAGCGCTACGTCCCAATCCTATGAGCCACGTGCTTATTGCCCTTTGCGAGGCTGGTATCCACTAGGCACGAGCTCGCCATCAACGGCAGCCTGCTCGCGACACTGGTGGACAGGTGGAGGCCCGAGACGCAGACATTCCACTTTCATTGGGGTGAGATGACGGTCACACTGCAGGACGTCGTATTCTTGACTGGACTCCCTCTCGGGGGTGACACACATGTTCCAACTCCTGCACCAGCCGACTGGAAGGAGAGGCTGACGGACCGGTTCGGCCGGCCTATCCCAGAGAGTGCACGTGGTGTCCTCCACACATGGCTAAACAATTTCAGTGTATGCCCACAGGTTGCAATGCTGGAGGTCATCAGGATGCACCTCGTCAAGTTCCTTATCCAGCTCTTTGGTTAAAGCATATTTCTAACCACACACGATGATATTTGCAACGCCGAATTTATTGGCATCGCCGAGTCTTTGGTGGATGCAGAGTTTGGGGCGATGCCTCGATACAACTGGGGATCAGCGGTTCTGTGCGCCACATATCGGGGGTTATGTGATGCTTGCCAGCACTCCACTGCTGGTACCCCCAATCTAGTCATCTACTACGTATTCCTACAGTTGTGGAGTTGGGAGCACTTCCCTGTCGGATGTCCAACGATCGTGATACCAGTGCACCCGTTCGGCGAGTTCGTTGACCTGATAGATGGGCCTACTATGGGCATCCGATGGGCTACTACCCGTTTGCGATGGGTGAATAGTAAACCGTCGAGGTGCTACTTGCTGTGGCACAACGAGTTCGAGTCGTTGCACGACAGCGACGTCATATGGAATCATTAGACGGTAGATTTCGTGCATCATGTATCGCCGCACGGGCTGTCCTTGCATTGCCTAGAGGACGGGGAGCTATGGACGACGACACACCATTTGGTATTCTCGTACATGGTGGAGGCTTACGCTCCACAACGCGTAATGCGGTAGTTAGGTTTGCACCAGGCTGTGCCCCCTCTGGATGGCAGGTTTCTACCACATGTCGTGCACAGGTGAGTCAAACTCTATCCAACTATTGTGTATACTTTCTATATCTTGCTATGTAACGTTGATGATTCTGGAAATGCAGGTAATCGAGGGCTAGTCGGCATGGTACGGACTGGCGGCCAATGCAGCAGCAGTGGACGACGGCAAGGACGGAAAGGGCATACATCGATGTCATCATGGGGTAGCGTCCGTATGACATCCAGACGTACGACGAGTACCTGGAGTGTACGTACTCCGGTCATGCAGTAGACTGAACATTTCTCCACCAGATCGCCCCGAGCACATCACGCACGAGGAACGTTTGGAATGCTCCATCGATCCCCACAGTTCTTCACGGCGGCATGACAGCGTAAGACAATTCAAATATCTTATTGTTCAATTCAATAAATTCGTATTGCTCATTACTGAACCTATTTCATATGTCACTGGCACAGTGCATTGCAAGCGTGTCGGAGGCCGTCATTAGTAGTCCAGAGATGCCATTGGCCCTGTAGAAGACTATGAAGTTCATCCTAAAGCAGGCCAAAAAAAATACTACACAACCTAAGTTGCGGCCGTTCCACATATCAGTATATCACAGTGCGCACATGAGCAACCTAGTGGGGGCACCATGCTCACCCGTCAGGTCATCGTGACCTAGCAAGTCCGGCTGGCCATCGCAATCTACTAAGTCTGCATGGCATCGTAGTACTAACCGCCGATCATCCGTGCACCGTACCGATGAGAAGGTAACTTACGTACGAACCTACATTTTTTCCTATTACGCCTTGCGTTCCACAAACATCATGACGTTCTCCTGCTGCAGGTCCATCATCGAGCTGCATCCATTTTGTCGTCCACACCACCTGCACAGACTACCGCTCCCCATCGTTCATCTTCGCTGCACATTCGGGAGGTATGAGATTCGCATTGTATATCTGGAATATTTGTTGTGACAAATATCGTTTCATCTTGCAGCTTCCAATTCAACATGGGGTGACGACAAATCCACTGATAACAACACGGGTCTCCCATATGCTTCTAGAGAGCAGTACACGGTGCCAGGGTTTGCAGCGTACGCAGAGCAAAGCTCAGTGTTCTCGGCATACCAAGGGTTTGGACACTTCGGTAGGCAGAGCTCCTCCAGCTTCGCAACCACATCGTATAGTCATGGTGAGAGCTCCTTCGCACCACAAGGGGGTTTCTAGAGTCCTTCATACACAACATTATTGCGGGTGGCTCGCAGTTCGACATGTCTCAGTTGGACGACTTCGACCCTTATCGGACCCAGCCTACTGGACCACCGCCAGCCACTAAGTAGATAGAATGGTCTCCATATCTCCTCTGACCCGATACGCAAACTCCGGACCGACTGACGTACTCAACGGGACATGCTCGTGCGCGACGGAAGACAAGGCCACGTACGGGTAGACAAGCGCGGCGAAAAGATAGCAGTGGCTCAGATGAGTGAGCCATATCGCATCTAGTGTGATACATTTTTTTGCACTACTGTAATTACTTTTAATTGTACAAATTCCTAATGTATAAAATTGTAAATAAACGTGAAATATTTGTAAATTCATGTTTAAGTTATCCTAAATAAACATGGTAAATTCGGACCACATAAAATTTTCAAAAAAATTACACAATAACTACTACTCTATCGGGAGGCTTCACATAAAATTTCGTAATTTTTTGAGCTTGTTTACTATATGTAAAAACTCATAAAATTATCAAAATTGTATGAATTTTTGAGCAATATTCGTAATGGATAAAATTACTCAAAAGTTACACTACAAGGTACGTTATGTTGGGAGACTGTACAAAAATTTTCGTAATTGTTTGAGCTCATTTGGTATATTTAAAAATTTAAATAAATAATAAACAAAAAAATTAGGGCAGATAATTTAGCCGGCTTAATTACCGCCGCCTCTCCCGACAGCTGTCGCTCGCCTCTGAGCGACAGGCTACCGTCAAATCCAGTGGGGGAAGCGGCGGCGCATGCCGCAGGTGGCAGCACTGCGTGTCACCTCACGGGCGCTGCTGCCCTGTCCCCGGATGGTAGAAACGATATTTTTATCAATACACTTGGTATACTACTATTTTTATAAATACGATGTAAAACAGTGTTAAAAGTGGCTTTAGCTATGGTTACTGTAAAAATGAAAACTAAAGCAACAAAGACAAAGATGGATAGATGGACAGACGACGAATAAATCGATTGGTTCACCAAGATCGGTATGGACAGACGACGAATAGATCGATTGGTTCACCAAGATTGGTATGGTTGGGGCGCGCGCAATAATGCACGTACGTCCACCGGCAGGCCATCACCCGCGCGCAACCCGAGATGAAAACGGATACCATAGTGTATGATCAGACAATTTTTAAATACAAATTTTATTTACGCAAATATTTATTAAATAGCATCGATCGAAAATAGATTTTTTTGTTGGGTATGAATACGAATTCAATAGCTCACTATCCGTTGAATACGAATACGAATACGAATTATCCGGATATTTAGGGACCGGATGGATATTCACAACATATATCCACTATTTTAGTTCAACCCATTTACATGATACTTTAGCAACTAATTATACATTAATATATAGATCAATACATGGCGTTAGGAAAGGAATCTTAACTTATATGAAGAATTCATGAATGTTCTTCACAAATATTTGGATCAAATAAACACTTTACTTTTCTATTCATTTTGTGTGTACAGTTTTTATGTTCTGAGAAATATTCATAATATATTCGATTCAATTTATATTAGCTCTGTATTTATATTCGATATTATTTATATTCATATTCATATTCGAAATATTCGTATTCATATCTATATCTACAAAAACTATTAAAACAGATACTATAGAGCTATTGGTTTTCACCCACTCCATTGCCACCGGTGAGATGGAGAAGCGGCAGGCAGGCACTGAATGCATGGACAGCGACTCCATATGGGCATGAACCTAATCGCAGCACCAAGATTGGCATTTGGCAATGGCGATGCAAGCTAGCTGAAAAAAAATGCAGGGGCACAAGACGCACGGTACGTCGCCATCACCAACAGAGCCATGCATGCAGGCCCCAATTATTGGGAGATCATATATGTAGAGAAGGCTGCATAAGGTCCATGCATCTACGTACGTGCTACGTGAGAACTGGAACGCCTGCACATGCATGTTGTAAGCTTCAAAATGTGTGTGCATGCGTGGTAACAACTCTAGCTTGACGCGCAGACGCAGTGAGAATGAGGAAGACCATATATATACGTACGTATCTCCTTGCATGAACCCTTTTGTACTGTCACGTCAAAGGACCATACTGAGCTTGATCTGGTTTGCGGTGCATGCGCTGTTAGGTTCTCTTTTCTTAATTTGCTTGTCATTGCACCGTTGTTACTGACTAAAATCTTCAGTATAATAAGTACATTTACTAGTTTTATATGCGAATGGCTAAGATCGCCAACTTTAGATTAAAAAAGGGATTCGTCAACCGTATCTCAAGTACCGAGGTTGATGCCAAAAAAAATCCTTAATTCTCGCATCGTTGTTTCCAACTTGCTAATTGATCTAGATCTACAATGTGAATGTATGCTTCATGGTTGCGTAGATTCATGGAAGACAACATTAATTTACTGCAAAATGCATGAATTACAAACGGTCAATCCCCTCCAATAGTACGCGAAGAGGGGTCTTATTATTACACACGGGGACGGGGCCCAAAAGGAAAACAATGGAAAAGGGCTATTATCCATGGAAGTAAGCTAAAGCTGAAAAGAAAGTGTTTTGGCTTCTGCAGTCTGAATACAGCACCTGCAGTTAGTTCATATATTGCCGTCCCGGATGATGTACAGTACATGGTGTTTGTTACAACAGATAGCGTTACAGATATTATCATTCAAAGGCTACGTTACAGCCTGTACTTATCTATAGTTCAAACGAAGCTAATCTGTTGAACCATATCTCTTAACACCCCTCCTCAATCTGAACGGGACAAGAAAGGGAACGTGCAGATTGTTTCGGAAACATGCAGTAGAAAGAATACTGAACTGCAGAAACTGTATCTCGATTTGCAGCATGTCTCTGAATCATGAAGCAAAGAATAATGAACTGCAAAAAGAACTGTCAATCAGCTTGATGAAGCACACCCCTCCTCAATCTGAACGAGATGAAAGAACGTTCAGATTGTCTCTGAACCGAACAAAGTGTTGTGCTGGTAACAGTTTAGTAAGTACATCAGCAAGTTGATCAGCCGAGGAAATGAAGCAAACATCAAGATCCTTGTGGGCAACTTGTTCATGAACGAAATGATAATCAATTTCAATATGCTTGGTCCTAGCATGAAAAGCTAGGTTGGCTGTTAAGTATTTAGCACCAAGATTATCACACCATAATACTGGCGGTTGCGAGATTGAGATACCAAGTTCAGAGAGAAGGGCTCGAAGCCATATAAGCTCAGCAGTGGCGTTAGCAAGCGACTTGTATTCGGCTTCCGTGCTGGATCGGGTGACAGTCGGCTGCTTGCGAGAGCTCCAGGACACAAGATTTGGCCCTATGAAAACTGCATAACCGCTGGTGCTGCGTCGATCATCGGGACACCGGGCCCAGTCTGCATTGGAGAAAACATTGAGGAGATCAGTTCCAGATCGATGAAGAAGCAAACCAAGAGAAGCAGTATCCTTCAGATAGCGCAGGATGCGCTTGACGGCAACCCAGTGAGTACAAACCTTGTTGACACTATAAGAAATGTCAGGCCGGGTGAAAGAAAGATATTGCAGAGCACCAACAGTACTTCTGTATTTAGTAGCGTCGATTCGCGATAATGATGTCCCAAGAGTTTGCGTTAACTTGTCAACAACATCGGCGGTGGACACACCTTTTGAATGAAGCATATTTGTCTTCTGTAATAGATCTTGAATATAGCGCTGTTGAGAAAGAAGAATGCCATTAGCATGTTGTTGCACATGAACCCCAAGGAAGTAGCTAAGAACACCGAGGTCCTTTACAGCAAAGGCTTGCTTGAGCTGATGTAGAAGACGGTCAGTAGCCTGAGCAGATGAACTGATGATGATTATGTCATCAACATAAATGAGTATATACATCCGAACATCCTGGTTGGTAAAGAGGAACAAAGAGACATCTGCTCGAGAAGGACGGAAACCCAAATTCAACAATTTGGTACCCAATCGGGCAAACCAGGCCCTGGGAGCCTGTTTCAGACCATATAAGGACTTATCAAGTTTGCAAAGGTGATTGGGGTACCGAGAATCTTCAAATCCTGGAGGCTGATGCATATACACATCTTCATGAAGAACACCATGAAGAAATACATTCTGAATGTCAATTTGGCGCAAAGACCACCCTCTAGAGACTGCAAGAGATAGTAATACCCGTATGGTTGCCGGTTTAATTACAGGGTTGAAAGTATCAGCATAACCCACACCATATTGTTGTTTGAAGCCTTTTGCCACAAGGCGTGCTTTGTATATGTCAATTGTGCCATCAGCTTTCTTTTTCAACTGAAAAACCCATTTGCAGTCAATGACATTGAGACCTAGACGCCATGGAACAAGATGCCAAGTCTGGTTCTTCTGAAGAGCATCAAACTCAAGCTGCACAGATGCTTTCCACTGAGGAATATGCATGGCCTCAACATGTGTGGCCGGCTCAACAGGAAGAACATGAGATTGTGCAGCCACATAAGCCACAGTGCCATCAGTGCGTTGCTTGGGACACCGTATATTATTTCGAAGCCGAGTTCCATACCGATGCTGCGATGAAGGGGCAGGTCCTGCAGAATCAGACACAACTGAAGAGGGCATATTAGGCACACATTGGTCAGTAGTGCTAGAAATACTGCTGCCGGTAGAAGCGAGCAAGGGTATGGGTAGAGATGGCAGCGGGTAAATACCCATGGTATTGCCATTTCATACCGTACCGCTAGGTGTAAATTTACCGTCGGGTTACGGTATCGCACGCCGGTAGGAAAATTTACCCATACCGTACAGCGGGTATTACTACGACGGGTAACCCGTACCATAAGCATACGGTTCAACACATAAGAATATCATCTATTTAGACATTCATTAATCATACATGCCAAGCACAAAAGCGTCTAATGATCAAAATTAGTACATCACATAAACATACTTGACATGACCATATCAACATATGACAAACAAATAAACAATTAACAACAAGTAGATAATAAAATTAACATTTGAGTGGGATGTCTAGTTGTCTAATGCGGGTATTCATTACCTGCGGGTAGGCGGGTATGGGTAGTATATACCCACACACACTTGCTATCCCGGTGGTAGAGGATTCGCCCAATAACGTACCCATTGGTACATAAAATTTTCCATACCCGTCTCTTTATCGGGTAAAACCCGTCGGGTATTCGGGTATCGGGTACCCATTGCCATCTCTAGGTATGGGTTGAGGTATGGGAAGATATGTGGAGCTGAGTTGTTCAGTGGTAACAGACCGAGGTGAATACTGGGAAAAAGGAAAATGTTCTTCATCAAAAATGACATCACGAGATATGTAGACTCTACCAGAGGCTAGATCAAGGCACTTGTAACCTTTGTGGCGAGAACTATACCCCAAGAATACACATTCCTTGGATCGAAAGGATAATTTGTGAGTATTGTAAGGTCGTAGGTGCGGCCAACAAGCGCTACCAAAAACTTTAAGCAAAGAGTAGTTGGGTGTGACACCGAACAACCGTTCAAGAGGAGACTTATTATCAATGACGCGAGTAGGGAGACGATTGATCAAGTATGTGGCTGCTAGAAAAGCCTCATCCCAGAAGGTTATGGGCATAGAAGCATGGGCTAAAAGAGCTAATCCAACTTCAACAATATGCCGATGTTTGCATTCGGTGGATCCGTTTTGTTGATGAGAATGAGGACAGGAAACACGATGACTAGTACCAATACTATTGAAGAATTTGTTGAGTTTTTGGTACTCGCCTCCCCAATCAGATTGTACGCATTTTATCTTTGTGTCAAGAAGACGTTCAGTATGCTTTTGGAAGTGAAGAAACACACTTTCTACTTCAGCCTTAGACTTAAGCAAGTAAAGCCAAGTGAATTTACTGAAGTCATCGATAAAACTTACATAATACTTGTACCCATTAATAGAATTGGGTGCAGGTCCCCAAACATTGGAGAATACAAGTTCTAAAGGAGATTTGGAGGAATGAAGAACATCAGAATAAGGAAGTTGGTCGCTTTTTGCTTGTTGACACGCAGTACAGACAGACTGATGACTAGACCTAGCACAAGGAAGCTTATGAAGATGAAGAACAGATTGAACAACCGAAAAGGATGGATGACCAAGACGCACATGCCATTGCTCCTTAGTAGCCTTCGAGCTCAACATGGCTGTCTTTATTGGATTGATGGACGAGTGCTTGATTGGATAAAGGCCCGATTCAACATCTGCCTTCCAACACCTTTTTCTTCGAGGTTCGATCCTTAACAACAAAATAATCAGGGTGAAACTCAAATAAGACATCATTATCTCGGGTGAATTTATGAACTGAGACAAGATGTTTAGAAATTTGTGGAACATGAAGCACATTGTTGAGATTTAAGGACCGAGCAGTAGTATTAATAGCACTATGACCAACATTAGCTATATGCAAACCTGTGCCATCACCGACTTGAACATGATCATTGCCTTGATACTTCTCCTTGAGAGTGAGACGATCCAGATCACTAGTTATGTGATCGGTTGCTCCAGTGTCAATATACCAATTTGGATCAATCTGATAGGAAGCAGTCATGGCTACGTGTGTTGTTGCTGAAGACGAAGCCGTGTCAACTCCCTAGAAAGAATGATCAAAGCGATGCCAGCATTTTGTAACAGTGTGTCCAACTTTGCCGCATAACTGGCATGTAGGTTTAGCACCACGGCTTCCATTGTTACCACCGTGATTGTGAGAACCACCATGGCCACCACGACATTGAAACCTTCCTCTGTCGCCGTGATATCCACCACCACCTCGACCCTGATTTTGACTGACAAAATTTGCGGAAGAGTTAACCTGAAGCTGAATCTCAGATTGTTTCATGCTCAAAACTTAGAAGATGAGCATAGACATCATCAAGTGTCAAATGATCTGGTCTTGTGGTAAGAGAGGTCACCAATGGATCATAATCTGATCCTAGACCAGCCAAAATATATGAGATGGTCTCGGCTTCACGGAGTGGCATCCCAATTGCTGCCATAGTATCAGCCAGATTCTTCATCTGCCTGAAATATTCTGCTGCTGATTGGCTTCCTTTCTTCAGATTCGCCAATTGCATACGAATTTGAACAATTCGTGCACGCGATCTGGAAGCGAACATCCGCTCAAGCGCCTCCCAGGCTTCACGGGAGGTCGTCACCAGCATGATGTGCGCAAGAACTTCTTCAGTTAACGACGACAATATGCCGCTGAGAATCATCTGATCCTGGTTATACCAGATCAGATAATCTGGATTTGCCACTTGAGTGGCACCTTCCTCCGTGGTTGTAGTCACCGTCTTCGCTGGACATGGCTTTGTGCCATCGACGATTCCAAGGAGATTGTAACTCCTCCGATAGGGCAGAAATTGCGCTCTCCAGAGCATGTAATTATCGCGTCCTAATTTGACGGTAATTGCATAAGCAAAGGGTATCGAGGTTGTGGCATTGGCTAAGGAAGAAATCGCAGGGGAGATCACAGATGAAAGCGTAGAAGCGGTCGACATTATCGTTCCCGCTCTGATACCATGAAAAGAAAGTGTTTTGGCTTCTGCAGTCTGAATACAGCACCTGCAGTTAGTTTATATATTGCCGTCCCGGATGATGTACAGTACATGGTGTTTGTTACAACAGATAGCGTTACAGATATTATCATTCAAAGGCTACGTTACAGCCTGTACTTATTTATAGTTCAAACGAAGCTAATCTGTTGAACCATATCTCTTAACAAAAGCGTTGCCGGTGAAGGTTTACTCAGTACCAGGACCGGAAGTAGCTTTGGTGACGCCGGTGAAGACGACCTTGGCGCCGAGCAGATCGGTGCCGACCTCGGCGGTAAAGGTGTCGTACCGGAGGAACAGCTCGACGAGGAAGAGCCTGCCGACGAGCACCACCAGGTGCTTGCCGGGGCACTGCTTGTCGTTGACGCCGGGGTTCTCGGTCTCCCGCCCGTTGGACCAGTACACGTACTGCAGCAACTTCCTCCCCTCCTCCCCGACGAACCGGTCGCCGACGAACTGCCTCGCCGTGGGGCCGAACACGCGCGGGTCCTTGGTGGCGCACGGCTGGTACCCGAACAGCATCTCTCCCTTCTTGATCGCGTACACGGCATCATGGCTCTCGATGGGCAGGTCGGCCTTGGCGCGCCCGTACTGGAACTTGACGGGCGGGTCCAGCCGCAGCGCCTCCCACACCACCGAGTTGGTCAGCTCCATCTTCTCCAGCGCTGCCGGCGTGACCTTGCCGCCGGCGTCGGCCACGGCTGCGCGTATCTCCGCGGCCAGCTTCTGGTGGAGCTTCTCGCCGGCCTCCGCGACGCTCGCCAGGATCCCCGGGAGCAGCACCCTGAGGCCGCCGTAGCTGTTGAATACCGTCGCGAACAGCAGATTGTGGCAAGCCTCGTCCCGCGACAGCCCGAGGCGCTCGGCGGTGTCGAGCGCCTGCGACGCGGCGGCCGAGAAATACTTGTACAGCGCCTTGTAGTCGCTGCTGACGAGGATGGACGGGAGGGGCACCGTGTGGAGGAGCGGCTCCTCGAGGATCATGGGGAGGCCGAGCGTGATGAGGGGGCAGAGCTGACAGAGGAGCCACTTGGCCGCCTTGGTCGGGCCGCCGGTGCCGAGGCCGGACGCGGAGGGGCGCACGCCGAAGTAGGCCTCGCCGATGAACTCGAAGGAGGTGGCGTTGTTGAGCTTGTTGAAGTCGGACTTGCCGCCGAGCACGAGCTGCGACTCGACGGTGGCGAGGAGCGCGGAGAAGTTGGAGCGGAAGGCCGGGACGAAGGCGTCCTTGCGGGACGCCAGGACGGAGAAGAGCAGCTGCTTGACCTTGGCGTGGTTGGGCTCGGAGGGGTCGAGGTAGGCGCAGACGCGGTAGCCGCCGGTGAGGGAGGTGGAGGACATGTAGGTGCCGGTGAAGACGTTCCTCTTCTCGACCTTGGAGACGTCGAAGAGGACGGGGAAGCTCTTGGCGTCGAGGAGGGCAACGACGCGCGGGTCGCGCGCCATGAAGGGGCCCGGCGGGACGTTGATGCGGACGACGGTGGAGCCGTACCTCTCGACGCGGGACTCGAAGTACTTGTCCTGGCCCTGAAAGTAGTAGAAGTCGAGGCGGTCGCGCACGGCCGAGATGATCGGGAGGCCGTAGCTGCCCGGCACGGGCCGCGGCACGCGGGAACCCTCGCCGCTCTCCATAAACGAACGCCTACTTACTTGTTCCGTCCAATCGATTACTAGCGAGCAGCTAACTCGGCATGCAGCTCTTGAGAAGTTTTGCAAAGCATGAGCACTAGATCTAGCTAGCTCTCCTCTCCTTTCCTTTCCTCTCACTCTCGATCGAGAAGACTTTAATTTGTTTGTGTTTTGGTTAACGCAACAGGCTCTACTCGGCGGGGGTAGAAATAGCCCGCGGAGAGCGCACGGCACGTAGGGCCGCGCGTGATCCAGCGCTACGTACGTGTTTTTCGTGCTTTGATCAAGAGGGTGTGGGCGGCCAAGCAAGCGACAGGTCTGAGAGAGAAAACATTTGGACGGGGCGGATCATTAGCTGTGGTGAATACATACGTTGCACTTGCACCCTTGAGTGCCTTCACCCACCCACCCGCCGGTACCTTCGCAACAACGCGGGAGCTTTCCGTGTGACAACACGGTCGCGCGCGTCCATGTAGGCCGGAGTACGTCCCTATTGCGTCCCAAAAGATCAAAGGAAAATATACATGTCCCTATTGCGTCGCCGCGTGACGTCAACGGCTGCTAGATGGTAATATTTAGACTTTAGTAACTAGTGGACAATACTAAAGCACAAGTTGCATGTGGGATAAAAAACGTCTAGAAGGAAAGCTACGAGATAAACTATAGTGAGAGGATAAGAAAGTTTATTATTGAGTGAGTTCTTTTTTTTTTGTTACTGTTGATGGCTACGGTTAATGATTTTTTGTTCTAGTGTGAGCATTTATGTGAATGAATTGAATGCCGATAAACCACATCAACAAAACTATCTCGATAAAACGCTTTGAAAAGTCGATTGAAAAGTTGTTCGGAGTAAATCATAAGTCATAAGCTAAAAAGATGTACTATCGCATGCTACGGACTAGACTAGATAGATCAATTCTGAAAATTCTAAGAAAGATCTCACAGTTCTGTGCTTGTGCTCAAATTATGGCAAGGGGCCTTTGTCATGCATCAACTAAACGTCGTGTTGGAGTCACGAATAACCCATCTGCAGAGTAGCACGGCCGACCCTCACGTCTCAGTGTCTCACATAGTTTTAATTGGATTTTTTGTCATTCACAATACATGGAGGCGCTATTCTCACTCACATCAACTAGCGTGAATTACTCCGCAACAATTGAACAGCTAGATATGAAAATATAATTTTATTCTATATGGCTCAAATGTCTATGACTGAAAATATAGTTGCATTTAGGCCCCGTTTGGCACAACTCAGCTTCACTAGTGAAGCTGTTTTTTTGTTTCAGCTTCACGAGCAGCTTCACCGATGAAGCTAAATCTGTTTTGGAAAACTGTTTGGCAAAACAGCTTCACCAACAGCTTCATGCATGGCTGAGAGAGGGCAATTATCCAAGATGCCCATGTCTACCTGACTTGTTCTAACATTTGGAGTTGTATGTTTGTATATGGTCATATGAATTAAAAAATAATATATTTGAATGAGTATGAATTAAAACATTAAAATAAAAAATAATAAAAAATTAAAATCATTAGGAAGCAATATTAGTGCCTTGTTTATGTTTCGTGAACGGGATGGACTAGTGGCAAATGCGTGTAATTTTGGTGAACCAGAGGGGCAGTGGGTTTCTAGGACTGCGGGCCTGAGGGAGAGAGCTGTGAAAAGCTACTTTTTTCAGCTTCACCTCTCCCCATTCCTTTGTGAGAGCAGAAAAAAGGAGCTTCACCTATGAAGCTGTTTGCAAAAAGGGTGTTTGGCAAAAAATAACTCACAACAGCTCATGAAGTTGTTGGTGAAGCTGTGCCAAACAAGACATTATTATGCTCTCAAAACAAAGAAAGAATCGTGAATTCCACACATTATCTATAGATACACAATTCAATACGAGGGCTTGCATTTGAGTTTTTGGCACATCTAACGCATTTAGAATCCATATATATATATATATATATATATATATATATATATATATATATATATATATATATATATATATATATATATATATATATATATATATATATATATATATATATATATATATATATATATATATATATATATATATATATATATATATATATATATATATATATGAAAAATACTTTTACACAGGTGTAATTACACCCACCTCTAATATACCACCTAAATAAATTTAAAATACTCCTTTATCACTTTAGGTATACTCATATACTAATTATAAGATATTCTAATGTGAACCACACGAAAAAATTGCAAAGGAGTCCATAGTTTTTAGCGTATTTTGTAAATACCTTTATATACGTACATAAAAAGGAGTATGTTGAAAAAAATGTACATACCATCTCTGAAAAATTGTTCATACCACCTATATAGTCTTACATACTCGTATACTACATGTACATACTCCTCGTTACGCGAGATACTCCCTACGTTGTGAGATACGACATAGGGTGTAATTACACCCGGGAGTAGAAAAGAGGCTTCCTATATATATATATATATATCAGTATGCACATGAGAATAACAGAAATATCACTTTTGTCGCACGGTCACCGGGCGGCAACACTGTGAAGCTGGCACGTGGCAAGTGGAGCCCCATGGCCGTGCGGCAGAGGCTTGCCGCCCAGCCACTGTGTGCCTCCCTTTCTGTTGCCCTACCACCGGACGACAACTAATTAAGCCAGCTAATTAGCCGATTTAATTACCTGCCTGAATTAGTATTTTGTATTTATTGCTTATTTAAATTTTAAGTATAGAAAATAAGCTCAAAAGAGAAAAAAAAATTATGTGTAGCCTCCCGACATAATGTACTTCATTGTGTAATTTTTTGACAATTTTATCCGCTCTGAATATTGTTCAAAAATTCATAAGATTATGATATTTATAAGAGTTGCTACATATAGCAAACGAGTTTCAAAAATTACAAAATTTTATGTGCAGCCACCCAACACAATCGTCCTAATTGTCTATTTTTAAGGAATTTTTTACATTATGAATTTTACTTAACTGATGTTGGCGCGCCTGGGTCTCGCGCTGGTGGAGAGCCGCAACACGATTTTTTATAATAATCTTATTTGTGTTTGAAATTATAGTAATATACCTTCATTCAACCAGTGGGCGACACATTGACAAGTCACGTAGGTTTTGTTTGCCGTTTTTTAGAAATAAAAGGGTAGACAAGGTAGGTTGGTCATTTTGTGATTTTGGTAGAGTCTTAAGAGTATAAATTCTGTTACACTCACAATAACATTTTGTGATCATCGTATATTGTTGTAGTGCGATAAATTTTAGAAGAATTTTGTGGGCACGATTGAGATGGTAATAATTCGTACATAAGAAAGTAAGTGATATGGTGATGCAATAGGGAATTCATACATGAATGAGAACTTTGGATAAATGGCATAACGATGACAAAATGACAGTTGATCCAATAAGGGGGTTACATGGCATGAAGGCTAAGGAACCAAGGATGGTACACATATGGATGAAGAGAGTCAAACTATTGTGTTGATTGCAGCCATTTGCCTTTCATCATGAGGTCGGCGTTGTAGTCCTCGCCAGCCGTGCTGGCCTTAGCCGCTGGTTTGCACTTTTTCTCACGGTCCTCATGAGCCTCGTGCTCCTTGCGTCTGCACGCCTCTAGGTGAGTTTCTATCTCCCGTCGGATATGCTCACTTCGATCTTTAGCACGCCGCCGCTCCTCCATCCTCTCATGTGTCATTTGTGCATCTCACTCCTCGTAGTCCAGCTCCCACTAGTTGTGTGGTTGAATCTCTCAGTTGATCCATTTATGGTACGCGCATAGCGGATCTGAAGACTGCGGAAAGAGGGGAGAGCTTGTTAGTGCATGACATACAAGAGAACTGGTAGGAGAATATACTGTAACATGTCCTTATCGGCTCTAACGGGCTGTGTCCTACTGCTGGTCGGGATAGTCCTAGGTGTAATTACCAGAACCCAGTAAGCATGCCCAAGCTCAGCAAGTCTTGGACTTGAAGAACTTGCATATGTCCCTGCGCTAGTAGAGAGGTGGCGTCTACCCTATGGGTGGGTCATGCAGTGAACGCTCGGTGGGAACATTCAGGTATGGGTTGGGGTTGGAGGTACAGGGGGCTTCGTTTATGGGAGGTGGCCTCCAGGCACGAGCTGCTTGTTCGTCCCGAGCTGCTACAGCCCTTGCTAGTCAGGTGATCTCCTCCCATTGCTTCTCTATGGTAGCGATGTGGTGTTTTAGCCGTGGTATAGAAAACATGGTGCCGAAAGGGTAGTACTTATAGGCTAAGCCCACACAATGTACGTTTTGCAAGTCCAATTCGATGCACAAGGTGAAGCTCCAGAAGTAGCAACTTACGAAGAAATAGCTATAAATTATGTGCACACGGGACAGCCCCTGAATAGGACAACATCCAATATCGATATCTACTTTGCAAAGAAAATTGCCACAATCATCGATCTTGATCCCGAGCCTGCATCGCTCGCTGAATGTAAGAAAAGATCATATTAGGAAGATTCGAAGAAGGCAATAGCAATTGAATTGCTATCTCTGAACAAAAGAGAGGTGTTTGGGCCCGTATATGCCGCACACCTCCTCATGTGCACCATGTAGGGCACAAGTGGGTATTTGTTCGAAAGAGAAATGAAAGAAACGAAGTAGTGAGATACAAAGCAAGGCTAGTAGCACAAGATTTCACTCAACGTCCTGTAGTTGATTATGAAGAAACCTACTCCCAAGTCATGAGTGGAATTACCATTAGATATTTGATCTCAATGGCAGTGAACTTGAATTTAGAAATGCAATTGATGGATGTGGTGACTGCATACCTTTATGGTAACTTGGATTCAGAGATTTACATGAAAGTCTCTGAAGGAATCCCTCTCCCGAACCAAGACAGAGCAAACAGAAATCTGTATAGTGTGAAGCTCAGAAAGTCCCTGTATGGACTGAAGCAATCTGGCAGAATGTGGTATAATTGCTTAAGTGACTTTCTCTGCAAGAAAGGCTACACGAACAATGAAGACTGTCCTTGTGTATTTATACGGCGATCCCAGAATGGATTCTATATAATCTTTGTGTATGTAGATGATCTGAACATCATCGGGACAATGGAAGACATAAAAGAAGCAAGCTTCTACTTAGAGTCAGAATTTGAAATGAAAGATTTGGGCAAGACCAAGTTCTGCTTAGGCCTGCAGCTTGAGCATGTCCCTGAAGGAATCTTGGTACATCAGTCGACCTACACCTAGAAGGTGCTAGAAAGGTTTGGCTTTGAGAAGGCATTCCCAACGAAAGTACCGATGATCGGGAGGTCTTTACAGCAAGAAAAAGATCTTTTCCGACCTACGGAAGAGGGGGAGGAAGTCCTGGGACCGGAATTCCCATACTTGAGTGCAGTGGGAGCACTCATGTACTTAGCAAACTGCACTAGACCGGATATTGCATTGCCCTGATCCACTTAGTAAGGTACAGTGCAGAACCTACCAAAAGATATTGGCAGGGCATAAATGACATCTTCCAATACCTCCAAGGAAGTAAGGACATTGGATTGTTATACAGAAAGAATCAAGATCTGAACTTGACTGGCTATGCAAATGCTGGGTACCTTTCTGACCCGCATACCGCAAGGTCACAACAGGCTATGTTTTCCTGCGTGGTGGAACTGCAATTTCCTGGAAATCGTCCAAGCAAAGCCTTGTAGCTACTTCGACAAACCACTAAGAAATTACAGTACTATATGAAGCCGCACGACGAGTGCGCTTGGCTCCGACGAATGGTTCACCACATCCAGCAGTCATGTAGGATGAACATTGTGCAAACCCCACAATTATCTATGAAGATAATGCCGCTTGCGTTGCACAAGTGCAGACGGGCTTTGTGAAGAGTCATCTCACAAAGCATATCAACCCCAAGTTCTTCTATGCTCATGAATTGCAAAAGATGTACAAGATTAAAGTACTGCATACTAAGTCTTGTGAAAATCTAGTAGATTTGTTTACTAAGTCACTTCCCCCATCTAGATTTGAAAGGTGCGTGCGAGGGATTGGAATGATAAGACTTAGAGAAGTGCAGAATTCAGGGGAAGAATTCTCTCAAGCCCGCTAGTAAATCTTGATCACGAAGATTAAGGACCCAAAGGAATAAAGTCCTGAAGTCTAAATGAAATTGGGTGAATTGTACTCTTTTTTCCTTGATGAGTTTTCCTGAAGTTTCTCGACTAAGGTTTTTAATGAGGCAATTCGTGCATCACAGCATAACATATATCATGTACTCTTTCCCCAAATTTTTATCACTAGGTTTTTATGGAGTTTTGACGAGGCATGAGCGTGTCGGGTGAGTGCCCAAGGGGGAGTGTTAGGAAACCTGGGCCCAGGCCAGCAATCCTGGCCCATTATGGGCACCCCACCATAGACTATAAATAGAGAGCTGTACTAGCATATTTTGTACACACATGAATGAAAAGCAATAAAGAAAAATCAGGAGTTCTCTCTATCTCTCTCTGTGTGTTCAATCTATTATTCCGTCTTCTGTGATTGATTCGATTTATTCTAAACAGAGGAATCGATCGGACTAGTTGTCAGCGACGATTCCTCAACAGCATGGAGGGCTATGAGCCTAGAACGGGCCATACGGAGGTGCGCATAAGGGAATTCAGGGCTCCAAATAGATTGCGTGACGTTGCACCGACATGATTGAGCTACATAAAGGATGGGAACGACAAGGCAACAAGGAAGCTCACAAAGACTTGGGATCGTACAGAGTCCCAATTGTATCGTGATTCTACCGATTCTACGAGTTAGGTTGTGATTCGATAGCAATCTAATAGAATTTTGATCTTTGTCATTTTGTTATCATAGGATAGTATGATTTTACGATCCGTATCACGATGCTAACAGCCTTGAGGAAACTTTTTGAGTGCACAATTTCCGAGAGAAGAAAAGGATAGGTGTCCAGTGATGAAGTCAACACCCCAAAACACTATTATTTTTCTAACTAGGACTCAAACGTGTGTATCGTCCGATTTGAACCATCATCTTCGTTACGACGAGATTAATAAAAATATGACCCATATTATGTATGTTATGGTAGCATGTTTGATTTGTCTTGGTGGTATATTTGAATCATACCGTAGCATGTTTTTTTATTTGTTCCAGTGTACGTTTGATTTGGTCATATGGTATGCTTGGCTTTGTTCCAATATAGTATGTTTGTAGGATCGGGAACGATGAGTCAAAGAGAGGTCAACTTGATCGTCAACAGAACTCGAGCCAAAATGCCTACAAGATCAAAACCCCAAATGTAAAATCGGACAATCTCAAGAATTTTCCATAGAAAATACCTAGATGGATAGGATCTACTCTCAAAAGATATCTCCACCTCTTAACATTCTTGACACTAAGAGAGATCAAGAGAAAATGAAATCTAACAAAAAAAACCAAGCAAATCAAAAGCATAAGGAGGAATTCATGTCACAACTTACTTAGATGGAGTTTGGATGTTCACTTCACCTATAGAGGAATATTTTACAGCTACTCTCTCATAGAAGATAGAGCTCTATGACTAGAGCACATATACACAAAGACTCTAATACAAGAAAACCATAACCTCTACAAAAATTCTCTCTAGATCCTCTGTGTCAACAGACACAAGGATTTATATAGTGGAGTCTCCTCAACTATCACCAAACCCTAGCGTTAATTCCACGTGGCTCTAAAAACCCAATAAGACCTCCATCCTCCAAGACGTAACCTAATCCACTTAGGCCACTACTACAGTTTTGAAAACCACCTCTTCACCCGATATCGGATAATTTTCTCAATTACCATCCATCGGCCTTCATGATGCTTCTCCTCGAAGAAACCACCACAACAAAGTATGTGATATCCAATGAATTGCCGTCAAGATCGTATGTCTTCTTCGAGAACCATCACCACTTGAAACGTCCAAGTTCAATGGCACACCACATGTATGCACTTGCCTTATCATGATTTTTTATTTCTCCCGTGCTTCTTCACTTGAGATGATGCTCCCCCGAACTTACGTGATCCTCTATGGATTTAAGGTACATTCCCTAGCCTCGGTCTTGCCGTTGACCGCAACGATCATCAAGTGCCCTGCATATCAAATAACAAGTAATCGTCTCGAGCACAAGCGACATGCACTTGACTCTCATTAGTAAACACCACATGGTACTCTCATCTATGATTAACACAATGTATGGACTCCCGCTATACCTAACACAACTGAAACCAACTCAACTCACTCAACTTCCTAGAGTCCGATATGACTGACAACCAATGGTAATCAGACCGCCACAAACCAACTTAAGTTCTTCTAGTAACAGGGGACCGATCTGACCGTTAGCTCAACAGTCAAATTGACCCAGTCTGACCAGCAGCCACAGGTCGATCAGACCATTTAAGAACACCAAAAACACTCTCTCTGCTATTTCGGTTAATATCTATCTAGTTTCAGTCTGACCACTCTATAGCTACTGGTCAGACTGCCGATGTCAGGCGGTCATACTGAACTCCTGACAGCAACTCTGGAAACTAAAAAGCTTCAAAATTAAACTCAAACTTTGATAGAATTTGCACATCAAAAGTTAAATACTCGTCGCACATAGGGGTAACCTCCTCGTTGTCGCGCAATGTTTGATTTGTTCCGGTTGTATATCTGATTTTTGTTTAGCAAGTGTGTTAATATAATGATCACCAAATAATTTTTTTGTGTTGGGGAGGGATCACCCAATAATTGATGTGGACGTACAACGGAGCTAATCAATAGGGCTTGCATATAAGGAAGGAACTTCTATAGGGACAGACCCCATTTCGTTTTCATGGGGTCACCCTCGGATAGGCTGCACACGGTGCATGCACACAAATCTCCGCGCAAGACCCTCTTTCACCTCCTTTTCTCGCTTGCCCCTGTCAGCCATAGATCGTGGCATCAACCTGTCAGACTCCCCGCAAGGATTCCCTCTGCTGCTGCCGGCACCTCCGCGTTGCCTCCCCGAGAATCCCCGCCCCGAGGCTAAAGTGGCGTGGTCGTGGCGCCGTGGTCAAAGTGTTGTGGTCGTGGTTCCGTGGTCAAAGTGGCCCACGACCATTGTAGCACTCATATATATATATATAATAAATAAATAAATTTTATTAAATAAATAAAAAAATAAATCAAAAACCCAAATCTAACCCCTTAAATAGTGGATTTTCTTTTCTTCCCTGTTGCACCGTTATTGAGCTCCCAGGTGCAACTCCTCTCTCCTCTCTACCCTCTCCCTCTCTCAATCTCTCTTTCTCTCTCCCCGTTCTGCATGGGCCGCATGGGCACGTCGGCGTTGGCGGCTCCCAAACGCCGGCGTGCACGCTCGCGCCGGTCGTTCGCACACAGCCGCGTGGCCATGGCGTCAGCATCGTCGGCGGCGGCGGTAGCCGGTGGGGAGCGGCGGCGGCGCCCGACGCCAACGTGCGCCGCGCGCGCGATGCGTCTACATGCAGCCGCGTGGCCATGGCGTCGGCGTCCGCGCGCTTGCATGCCCAGCGGCGCCGCTTGTTCGCACGCAACCGGCGGCAACGCGTGATCTTGGCAGCCAGCGGGGCGGCGGCGGCGGCGGCGATCGCCGCGAGGGCGAGGTGGTGGTGGCCGGCGGAGCGCTGCCGAACGTTCATTCGCGCAGTCGAACGACCGTCCGTACTGCCGAACGCGTGTTCGCTCGGCTGAGCTGCTGATTTCTCCTTCCAGTCATTCATCTCTTGTCGTTTCTTAACCAAATTCATCATATCTGATCGATTGCCTCCAAATCACCCTGTAGGTTCTCACGCAGCTGTTGAGGGAGCAGCTGGGCAGTTGCGTTTTCCGGATCCATTGTGCAGCGTGTTCGTGGAGTGTGCTCAAGGCAAGTACCTCGCGGCCGTAACCGTTTCTTTTGCACGATTATATCACATAATTACCTGTTGCCTTAGTATGATTTCCGATCATTGCACTTTATAAATTGGTTGTGGTAGTTGTTGTCGTTTTAGTAACTTCTGAATATGATGAACTAGTAGTAATGAATACTTGTAACTAATATAATGTTAACCATAGAATCCATGTGTGATTAGGGATGTAAATAATTGTTTAATGCTAATTAAGGTTGTGATTAAGCATGTTCCAATTTAAGGTTAACCACTAGAAATCTTTAACACTGGACGGTTATGGTTATGCCTTGTTTGTGAAACCCACCTGTTGATTTGTAACTATGAGCTGTAGTTGATTTAGTTGTTGTACATTAACTTGCTTAATAATCACTTATAACCTAATAAAATTGTATGTTTGACAACCCTGATGTGTGACTCTGGTTAGTATCATCTCCATCAATAGATCTTGATTCCATCATCTAGTAGCATCAACTATGTCTCTTCGGTCTCATTGGATTAAATCATTGCTCTCATAACTTTACCTTAATTCAATCATAACTCTCTAATTATATCATGGATAATTCGCTAAATAACAAACTAAGGGTTATCACGCCGGGGCTACCCACATATAGGGGTCATTATCACCCAACTTGGTAACGTATGGGGGGCCGTACATTCTCATTACACAGGATATTACACCCCGTCTGCGGTTATACAGTCGAGGACAAGGTTGTGCCTGACTATTCTCGCATAACCGGGTATGTGGGAGGAGGTCGCCGGCACCCTTGCAATAACTTACTATAACTTGTCACATAACAAATATATTTAATTCACAGTTCTCCTAATATCCGTCTTTCATTTATGACAATATTTTCTGATATCAGTTGTCCATTGCTTGCCTTATGTACATTGCTTATTTGTCATGCTTACTCTTTATTTTATACGGTTGCATTTCCTGTATTACTCTTGAGTTGCGACCGTTGTTAGGTACTTGCTGAGATTTCCAAATCTCACGCTTGGTTTTTCCCTCTCAGGTAAAAGGCCAGTGGATTGATAGCAGCATGCATGGGTGGGAGCACTCGAATTTCAGCATTGTGGCTTGCCACAAGTTTTGCCATTTACTTTATTTGTCATTTGATTAGAAATGGACCGGTCCCATATTTCAAACATTATTACAGCTTCCGTTGATTATTTAATAAAGTACTTTAAAGGTTTTAAGTTGTGTATGAATTTCTATTATTATCTTTTATTATTACTTTTATTTCTTGGCGATGATGTTCCTTAGTAGTATTCCACCTTGGCTTTATTTGGGGTGCTACAACCATGGCGTCACGGCCACTTCGACCACAGCTTGGGCATATGGAGTGTGCACAGGGCAGTGGCCGAGCTAAGAACAGAGGTGGGGAAGGCCGAACCCAACTGGTGCCAGTGCTGATTCTCAGGGTAGGGATAGCGGGGTTTCTCGTGGAGGTGATGAGGAGGTGCCGGCGGCAGCGAAGAGAATCCTTGCACATTGATTGGGAATTCTCAGGGAGGCGATGTGGAGGTGTCGACGGCAGTGGAGGGAATCCTTATGTGGCGGCCAGTAGGTCGACAATGTAGTCTGTGGCCAATGAGGGCGGGCATGCCATCAATGGGGAAAGGGAGAGGGAGATGACTGTGCTCAAATTTGGGAGGAGAAAATAATAAGGGAGTTGGCCTTCGCATCGTGGAGAATCATGCGTGTATATAGAACATACCTTGGGATGACCTTATGGAGACGAAATAAGGTATGCCTCGAAGAAGTTCCTTCCGCATATAAGGGTGTGATCGACGATTCAAATAGGGTTATTTTACTCATCTTACCAGTATTAGACCCGGCGGGATTCCGGGCCCCGGGCGCTATCCACGTCATGCCCTCCTCGGCCGGCCGGCGTGGCATGGGCCATTTCACTGCGGGAGGCCATTCCTCCTGTTTTTCAAAATTACGTAAATGTCCTTTTTCCTGCAAAAGTCCCCTGGATTTTTCAAAAAGTCCCTTCAAGTTTTTTCCCTAAAATTTTTTATAGCGCCATGGTTTCCAAAATTACGTATAGGTCCTTATTTACTTACGTACAGGTCCTTACAAGTCCTCGATTTTTTTCAAAAAAGACCTTTGATTCTTCCTAAATTACGCATGTGTCCTCGATTTTTTTATTAAACCCCTGCGAATTATCGTCTCTTTTACTTTGGTCTACACGGTAGCTAGCGCGGCGTGCGCCGCGCTTATATGCAGCTAGTTAATTAATTCGACGCAAGATTTGCAAGGCCTAGGGACCCTACATGCATTTCACTGCTCTTTCGTCGTGTACGGAAACTTATCTAATCTGCTAGTTTTTTTTTTTTGAGACCATCCAATCTGCTAGCTGCCATGTGATCAGCAAGGCAGGCCCATGCAAAGAGAAAGATATTCAGAAGTAACTCCTCTCCCATATCATTAGAAAGGGCACTCGCGCTTCAATTGTCTAACATGACTCCTACCATCCATCCGATTCTTGTGGCAAATAAAAAGATTAATGGGTGCATCGATCTTAAATCCGATAAGGTAACCACGACATCGATCCAGATAAGGTAACCCCTGCCACATTTAACTTATGGGTCGGATGCGATTGGTTAACACAAATATCTTTTTTCACGCTTCAATTGTCTAACATGACTCATACCATCCATCCGATTCATGTGGCAAATAAAAAGATTAATGGGTGCAACGATCTTAAATCCGATAAGGTGACCACGACATCGATCCAGATAAGGTAACCCCTGGCACATTTAACTTATGGATCGGATGCGATTGGTTAACACAAATATCTTTTTTTCGCGCTTCAATTGTCTAACATGACTCCTACCATCCATCCGATTCTTGTGGCAAATAAAAAGATTAATGGGTGCATCGATCTTAAATCCGATAAGGTGACCACGACATCGATCCAGATAAGGTAACCCCTGCCACATTTAACTTATGGGTCGGATGCGATTGGTTAACACAAATATCTTTTTTTCACGCTTCAATTGTCTAACATGACTCCTACCATCCATCCGATTCTTGTGGCAAATAAAAAGATTAGTGGGTGCATCGATCTTAAATCCGATAAGGTGACCACGACATGGATCCAGATAAGGTAACCCCTGCCACATTTAACTTATGGATCGGATGCGATTGGTTAACACAAATATCTTTTTTATCTTACACTGAGGAAGCAAGATGTCACGAGATGGTCAAATCTTGACAAATCTATAAGTAAATCCAAATATGACTGGCACTTGGCCACACAGACACAGACACAATTATCTTAAATCCGATAAGGTGACCACAACAGAACGATCGTGGCAGAACGACCAAAGATGATTATTACCAACAGTGAACCAGTCATAAGTAACATTAAACCGGTCGTAAGCAATATTGAACCAGTCGTAACTACGATTGCTTTGTCGTGAAGGTCGGCTTCTGATGCACAGTCTGGTGAAGTTGAGTGATACGACCACTCATCAAGTCAAATATCAACACACTCATTGTGGTAAAGATGGTCATTAGGTTCAATTTTACTTTCGAAAAATATAAAAAGAAAAGAAAGAAAAAGTAAGGAAGGGTTCTTGACCAGCTTTTCCCCTAGTTGAATCAGCGTGATCGGATTAGCGTTACGACCAGCGTTGTTCACCCGATCAGACCAGTCGGCGGTCAGACCACCCTTGCTGAGGCGGTCAGACTACCCCAGGGTCAGATCAATGTTTCACCGACTGTCAATCGAAATTTGATAGAGGCTACTTCTTCACTTAAATCTTTATCATTGTTTGTTGTTGCTCTTATTCATCGTATGCCAACAATACTGGATTCCTCAATCTTATTTCACTAACCCTAGTACTGTGAGACCGATATTTTCTGTGATGTAAGAACAACTAACACGGGATGGAGAACATGTGCTTGATTGGGTTTCAGTCTTTTTCATTATTGCTTGGTTAGAACACTTGATTGTTCTTCATTCTCTTTGATGGCTTCCAAAAGATCTCACCTTCCGAGAGACCATGTGAAAAGGGTTATGTTGTTCTACATCTTGCTGAGTTTTATTTTCAGATTGCTGATATTATCTCAAATCTATTTGATTTTTCTCGTTGGCTATTTTGCGAAGTGTTTTAGGTGTGTTACATCCTTGGGATTATTCTAAGGGGGAGCTTGTTGTTTAAAAATTTCAGAAACTTTGTCTATTATACTTGTCAAAAAATTCATCAAGTCCAAGCCATTGATATCAAATAAGTTGTAAAGCTCTCTTTATCATATTTACTCATATGCTATGTAGTTTTGATCGTGACTAGTTGTAACTAATTTTCTATACTTGAACTAAAACATGACATAGCACAATACTTTGACTAAATTGATTATAATTATTACTTTGCGATGTTCATCGAAAAGCATTAGCTTGATTGTGAGTCTTACTTTAAATCTTGGCTACGAGGCTCGTATGTTTCATGTTGTAATCTTTTTTATATACACTCAGTTTGGCATGTTATTTAATTTAAAAAATGAGAAAGAGAAAGTTGAAAAGATACATGCTTCAAGCATGCTATGGTTAAATAAAAACAAAAGGCACAAAGAGTATACAAATGAAAAGAATTATGCTTCAAGCATGCCACCATCTAAAAGAAGTATGCTACAAGTATGCCACATACTTGGGAGTTGAGTGTGAAGCAATAAGTTGTTATATGAGACTACTAGTTCGTCTAGATTTAAAGTTTTGCTTCACTTTTATGCCTTGACTTTTCGTTGTGATATCTCCTTGTACTCTTTATTATTGGTTGGTCATTGTTGAGATGCCTATCATTAATCTAAATTACTTAATCATACTAAGAATTGTTTTGATATTGCTATATGGTATATGACTTTATATCATCTAGGTAGGTCTACTAAAAAAAAGCTAGCTTGGTTAATTTATTAATTAAATATAAAGTGACTTGGATAATCTATAAATCTTCTCTACATTTACTCTTATTGTTCTTTCTTAGAATTATTCCTTTTCTGAAGGTTCTTGATGATTACATTACCAAAGGGGAAGAAGCATGTGAGACATTGGCTCAAAATTGCTCTCTTATGTTACGGGGGTGTTTTTTGAGTTTTTGCCTATGCGTGTGGTTTGTCAAAAGTTTTATGAGTGCTTGCTGCTGTGATTTATCAAAATTGTTTTATCTGTAGTTTTGAAATTTTCTTTTCGCAAATTTTGTTTTTCTTTCAAAACTCAAGTCATTCGAGAGATTTTAAGGTGTTGTCAATGTATTTATCAAGGGGAGATTGTTAGACTATGTGGAGGTCGTGAATACAATGATGATGGATAATTAACTTTTATATTGCATTAAAATTTGCGTTTGCAAAAGTTTTAGTCAACCACGATATATCGAGCACGATAGAACGACCACGGCATATCGACTACGGTAGAATGACCATGGCATGTCGACAATGGCAGCACAACCACAACTGAACGACCCTGGCAAAACGACCAAGGATGATCATAAGCAACAGTGAACCGGTCGTAAACAACATTGAATCAGTTGTAAGCAACAATAAACCAGTCGTAAGCAATTGTGAACCGATCGTATCTATAGTGAACTGTTCAGAGGTCAAAGCTGCAGTACCTAGTCGGTAATATGTGATCGATACTCTGTGCTACAGTTCTTGGTCGGTACTCGGCGATCGGTAGCTGTAAACTTTGTAATCCGTAGTAGTAGGTTTTGCGATCAGTTGTCATAGACCTCGCAATCGTTTGTGATCGGTAGTCATGAGCTTTGCAATCGGTTGTCATAGAAACTCCTGGATTCTGGCCCTGCACCAAAGCTTCCGGGATCTCCGAAACTAGCGTAAACATACAAAAATAACATAAGTCCGGCTTGAGCCTAATCAAGCGAGGCAAAATAATCTATGAATAAGGAGTAAAATGCATAAATATTCAAATAGGGAATTTTTGGAATTTTTAAGGGATGAATTTGGGGAAATGGAGCCCAAAATGGATTCATGACATCAAACTGAGCAAAGTGGTGAAATTTGAAAAATTTTGGAATTTTCTATGATTTTCTAGGATTTATTTGGATTTTCTAGGTTTTTGGAAATTAATAAATCACTGAAAAAATCAAATGAACAATGCTGAGCCGACTGTTGCTCTGATGCAGCCAGCGCCTGTGACGGCTCTCGCGCCGGGGTGGGCGACGGCCGATGGTCGACATCTTTGTGAAGCGGACGGCATCGATGCGGAGTAGGCGGGCGGGTGGGATGAACTGTGGGGAGGGATGGGACGACAGTGGAGGGGTTGGATCGGGTGGCTGCGAAGAGGTACGTTTAGTGGCATCGGACGGCGGAGGGGATGTGCCATCCGATGGTCGACGTTATAAGGCAATGGAGGGGAGGGGACGGCGGGGATGCGGCCACGCCGGTCATCTTCTTCCTCTCGCTGGGCACGCGCAGCCGAGGGACAGAGACGACGGTGTCTCCGCTCTCCGGCGACGGCGAAGGTTCCCGGCGACAAAGGAGGGTACGGGGAGGTGGCTCTCGGTGTGGGGATTCCATTTTGGGGATCGGGGAGACAAGGGGATCATCGATGGCGGCTGGCGGCAGAAGGGGAGAATTTGGGTTCACGGCGGCACAAATGCTCACCGGTGGCTCTCCGGCGAGAGGGAAAGGGGTTTTTACGGTCTTCAAAGCTCGGGGATCACAATGGTAGCGTCGGTTTTAGCTGGGGAGCGTCCAGGTAAGCTGCCCTCGAGAGAGGGCTTCGGTCGAGGGTGAGCGGCAACGCTGGAGCTCCTCAGGCAAGTACCTGGCTGGAGCGGTTCACCAAAAGAATCAGCAAGTAGCAGAGATGCTCTGAGCCGAAACAATCGAGAAATGGGGAACAAGGGGAGGGGAGTTGCTCACGGGGGTCGCCGGCGCAGGGGAGAGCGGCGACGGCGATGGAGGCGATGCGACTTCGATCGGTAGCTCCTAGAGGTGCTTGGGAGTGGCAGGGAGTGAATGAGAGCGGTGGGGAGGCTTGAGGAGCACGGGGGAGCAAGAGAGCCGAGAGGGCATGCGAGTGAGCTCGGGCGGAGGGGAGAAAAAAGGGGAAAAGGGGGATGGGCGCGGCACCGGCGGTCAAGGGAGGTGATGGGGAGCTGGTGAAGCGTCGTCTCGGAGTAAAGAAGCGGCGTCTGGCTTTGCTCGTGCATGTAAAGGCGAGGAATGGCGAGGCGGGAGCAGGTGGCCGAACTGCACAATGGAGCGCGGACTCGCGCGGAGGAGGGAGGGAAGCGGCGACTGGCAGGTGGGTCCAAGGCAAGGGCAGGGCGACGCATGGTGAGGGGAGTGCCGCTGGTTTCCGACCGATCGACGTCGGTGAGCCTTGGCGGGCAAAGCAAAGCGCGGCAGTGCTCTGCAGCGCGAGCGCATCGCGAGGGGAGGCGGGAGGAGAGGCGCCCGAAGAGGAAGCAGAGGCGAAAAAGGCGCCAAGGAGAAGAAGAAGGCGGGAAGGCCGAAAAAGGAAAGCGGTTTCCGGGAAGACTTTCCAAAAAGGGAAAGTCACCAAAAATCAAAAATTTTGGAAAAGTTCACAAAAATTTTTAGGTTTGAATTTTTGGGGCTTTTCACTTAGATACTATGAAAAAATTATGTTTGAAAGGGTTTTGGGTCCCTTGATTTTTGGAACGGATAGAGTTTGGTGTTCGTGTTTGATGAGGACACGATTTAGGACGTTAGCTTATAAAAGTAGGGAGAGTCTAAGAGTTAACGCAGGGGATTAGAGACAGCTTTGGAGAGAAAATTTTTGTGCTAGGGTTTGAGAGGTACCGGGAGGGCACTTTGTAGCCACAGATCATGTTTTAAAAATAAAAGACCAGGTCTATTCCTGAAAAGTTCATTGGCACCGACGGTGTTGTTTTCTGGGCGTCGTCTTCGACTCGTTCTCATTACGAGTACGTAGTGCGTGGTGCATAGTGTTCCTTCGTTGACTTGATCGCTCACCAAGTCTTCCACTTGATTGTCGCCACCAGCATCGGTGTTGAGACTACGTACAAAATAGTCGAGCGAGCGGTCAAACACTGAGCGATTGATCGAGCAGTTAAGCATCGAACGGTCGAAATCTTCACCAAACACTAAAAGATTCCAAAAGGCAGAGACAAGCATTTATCTCCCTTTGGTTGCAATATTTAATCCTATACATTTCTTTAAATACGGTACAACCATTACGGGTAGAAATTAGAATCTCAAACTCAACTGCAATTTCTTTGGAATATGGTACAACGCATGTGACTGCCTGGCTAAATAATTCTAACCTGCATGTAGCATCATTGATTTGTGGTCTAAGAAAACCACGAACAGATGCCGGTGAGCTCCAGATCGGTTGGGTCTTGGGACGCCAATGTGACCGTCCCGGAAAATATACAGCCTGCATGGATTGATTATGCAAAAAGTTAGATCGATCAGTAGTGAGTGGGAGGATAGGTGAGTTGAGGATTAAGTAAGACTAGCATACCGCTTGTATGGTGTTCGGCGAATCGCTTGTTGTCACTCCATGAGGCACGGCTGCTGTGGTAGAACTAGCGTCCTGATCATGCTGCCACGGCGCAAGTCCACCGTAGGCTGTCGCCAAGCCTTTTCCATGCCCTGCACCACGGAATCTCCTCGTAACGTTCACCGGCGGGCAATATCTCTGGCCTCAATCGATATGTAGGTTCACGCAACACCTGATTGAGATATATACGGTTAATGAAGTAATGGGAGGCGGTTAATTAGGGTAAACATATATGGGCCAGCTAGTTGTAGTTTCACGTGGGCTTCAAGGCTTCCAATTCCAAGTCCCAAGTCAAATAAGCTGCAGCACTTCGGTTATGGGTTAGTTTATTTTCTGCACAGCACTGGTTTATCTCTAATCGAGTTTACTAGCTCAATCCAAGTTACTATTTGTATTTGCTTCTGTTTAGAAAAATTAAAAATCAATATGAATACACAACTTTTCAAATAAACTTCTTTATTATATAAAGGTTCATTGTGCACCCTACTTCTTTCGCTCCCGTCACGCGCACGTATCTCTCTATTATTTTTTCCACTGCTCACCACCTCCTTCTAAAAGCTACTTCTTTTAGCAATTACTATTTATTTTCAGCCAAAAATCATAAGTCACAACCAAAACCTATTAGCAAAAATTAATATGAACGCTTCCTAAAACTAATGTTCTTAGGCTTTTTGAAATTATAATTTTTCTATTGTGACTACTAAAGTTTTATTATATATATACATCTAAAAGATCTTGTGTGCCAATGAATTAGAATACTGTTTACATAAAAAATGAATTTTTTAAGTTAATCATATTTTGCAATTTAGACATGCTAATGTGTAAATTTCAACATGCACGTGTAGATTCCAATTCCATGATTTCAGGTCTAAAAAAGTTCATGATTTCAAGCTCCGGTAACCATCCTTACATTGAGCTAACTAGTTGCGTAAGCGCGGCGACACGCCATGCTAGCTACCGTGTGGACCGAAACAAAAGAGACAATAATTCACGGGGAGTTTCTTAAAAAAATCGAGGACACATGCGTAATTTTAGAAAAACCAAAGGTCTTTTTTGTAAAAAATCGAGAACCTGTAAGGACCTATACGTAACTAAAAGAGGACCCGTACGTAATTTTAGAAAACCGCGGGGTGCTATCCAACAAAGAATACGCAATTTCGGTGAAGTAGAGGGTGCTTTCTGAAAAAACCTGATAGAGATCTTTTTGCAAGAACAGAGGACCTTTATGTAATTTCGGAAAATACAGGGACTTTTTCGCATAAAAGCTGACGTGGTCACGGTGAGGAGCCGGGAAATCCCCCGGCTATAATATAGGTATTATATACTGACAAGACTGTTGCATGTAGAATAGCTTTTACTGAAAACCCTATCAACAAATGTTTTACCAACCGTATCAGATAAAAAATGCTATTGTATAGCGCGACACTAACATAAGTGACAGTGCTATCGTGTATAGGTGGTGATCGGTTCGGCTGAAAAGCTCGTAGCTTATGGCTGAAAACATCAGTAGTGGTGAAAAAGCATCAGATGGTAGTGAGGCTTATTTAGCATAATTAAATTTAAAAAAATTTAAAAATATAAAAAATATGTTAGCCCATTATGTATAATACAAACGAATACGGGAAAAAAAGAACCGGCAAAAAAGCTCAACAAAAAGCCAAAAGTTCAGAAAAAGACGAAATTTATGAATAGTGAAAAATAAGCCAGAAGCTCAAGCCGAATTGATCGGGGCCTATAGGCAATCATGTGTGAGAATACTGTTGGCAATATATTTGCCAACAGGACTGCTGACCATTATTTTATTTATTTATATGTCAGGATTGTAGGTAACAAATATGGTTGTTAGCCAAAATTGCAGCTGTTGTAGTGATTCCTACACCACTTTGAAGGAGGGCTAGAGAGGCTATATAAAATCATGAGGAGAGTTAAGGAAAACCCAAACAACCAGCAACAAATAAAAAAACAACTATTTCAAAGGTAGATGTGCACGAGATGATTTGGTGCTAGATTATTATTTAGCTTTAGATTCTTATATAGAGAACGAATCCAATAGTACTAAAAGATTCGAGAGCGACAATCTCCTGTACTCTTTTGAGGTTGTGCTCAAGGAATTTGCGGTCGGCTTTGCTAAATTTGTGATCTCTCATCGTGGTTACTTCAACATCATTATTTTAGTTCTCTCTACGAGATTAATCTTCTTCGTTCTTAATACCGTGCATGTGTGTGCCATATTTCACAAACTCTGATCTGATCCAAGCGCTGCTTCGCATAAAAAGGGGTATCATAGTATAACAAGTGGTATCAGAGCTAAGGTTGGATTAATCTAATTTGTGAGAAGGTCGACAAAACATCAGGTGGCATAAAATCAAAATCGATATCGACGATGTGGAATCAAGTGGAAAAATTTAACGGACGTCTTTGTCCAGCAGGAGCTAATTGATGCTCTTGAAGGGGACATACCGAAAAATATGTTCAATGAAGACTGGAAGGTGATGGAGTAGAAAGCTATCAGTAAAATATGTCTATATTTCTCTAATGAGATAAAAATGTAAGACATGTGGTGGTAGCCCCATAAGAGTGCTGAGTATTTGACCTTACTTATGACTTGCTTTTGTTCTTTGAGTTTGATTTTGAGAAATTGTATTTTGAGTTACTGCTGTCTGAAGCTGGCAGTCATACCAGCAAAGGTGCCACGGTATGACCAGCAGAAGTGGCAGTACAGGCTCGTAGTTGCCGGTAGTTATTTTCCAAATGGAGCCTTTGGAGGTTTTTGGTCTGAGACCTAGTGTGGTAGTACATGCTTTGGAGTTGTGATACGATCGTAGTGTAATGATCTAACCGGCCTTGGCAAGGCCGTCTGACTGGTGTGGAGTTAGGTGTCTAACCAGCATGGGTACCGCGGTTAGACTAGCCCTTGTGCCGAGTTAGTTTTGTGTGTTAGTTTTGGTGGTGTCAGTCACGACGGGAGTCTGTGCAAGTGTTAGTTATGAGAAGTCCATACATGTGCGAGTTATAGTATGTCCATGCATATATTTTGCTAATTGAGAGTCAAGTACATGTTATTTGTTCTCGAATCGATTGTTTTATTCTTTGGTGTGCATGTGCTTTGATGATTATTGTGACCAACGATAAGACCGAGGCTATGGAAGGGGTTCTGAAGCATGGGAGAAAGACAAGGATCGTAAGGAGGCAATGTGTGCATGTGGTGTACTAATTGGTGTTGTGTGTTTCAAGTGGTGATGTTCCTCGGGAGAAAGACAAGGATCATGAGGAGGCAATGTGTGCATGTGGTGTGCCAGTTGGTCTTGTATGTTTCAAGTGGTGACGTTTCTCGGAGCAGTCGTATGATCTTGGTGGTAAGCATTGGGCATCACAGGCTATAGTGTGATGCTAGTGTGATATGGGACTTGCGTGCTTCAAATGGTGACGGGCTTAGTGCAAGCGTACAATCTTGATGACAAATCATGGGCATCGCATCATTCATGAAGATCGGTGGATGCTAATTTTGGAAATAATCTAATACTGAGTGAAGTGGCAATTTACTAAACTGTGGCACTGGTCTAAGTGGTTTAGGTCATGTCTTTTTGGATGAAACGTCTTATTGGGCTTGTTAAAACTTTGGGAAGTAATGTTTTGAAAAGCGTATAAGTGTGTGTAATGTAGAACTCGTTTGTGTGTGGGTTACCAGATTTCTCCATATGTAAGTGGTGTGATCCACTAAGAAGTGGTTGGTTATTATGGTTAAGTGAGAAGTAAGGAGCCTCCACTATATAAGCTTTGTGTTGAGTTTAGCCATAAAAGACTTTTTACTTAAGACTTGAGATAGTAGGGTTAGGGTTTCCTTATGTTAGAGCCTTGTATATGTATGCTCTAGCCTTGTACAAAAAGTATGCAATTACTGAGGTAGGAACTCGAAGATTGTAAGATATCACTTCGAGGTGGAGTCATGCGAGTTACTTGCAAAGAGAAGTGATCATGAAACGTATTTAGAGCAATAGAGGATATCAATTGATGTGTACACGTAAAAGAAGGACAACAAATGGGAAGTCTAATAAAATCATAGTTAAAAGAAGTAAATCGTGTTGCTAACAGTAGGCATTCTAGTCTTATTTGCAGTTATATGCAAAATTGTAAAGACGGTTGCAAAATCTAGGTTATGCAAAGGTGAAGGCACGAGTTGTTGGAAGAATGAAGGCGTGGTGTGACCAAGCACGCGGTACGAGCAAGTGGAGTTCGGATGCAGTAGAAACATATGGCATCAAATTATTTAAAAAGGTGTGCTATAAGGAGTCCTAGATGAATCCTAGTACGATTAGTATTTCTACTTTTTTGAAGTAGAATTTCTACTCCACTTGAGAGGAGGGTTAGGAAGGATAACTACAAAACAAAAAAGTCGCTTGCCCAAAGGTAGAAGTAGATTATTGTATAGAGCAAGGATCCGGTTGTTTTAAAAGATTTGAGAGGGTTGTGAGAGATGGACAATACCTTGTACTATTTTGAGATTGTAATTAAGAAATTTGTGATCGGCTTCACTAAATATTCTCTCATTTTGGTTACTTCAACGTTATTATATTGATTCTCTCTATAAAATTAATCTTCTTTGATACCGTGAACGTTCGTACTATATCTTATAAACTCTGATTTGATTCGATTGTTGCTGCACATAACAAAAGGTGTAACACGTACCTTGCCTAAGACCAGGCGATGGAGTGCTGCGGTCATGTCCCACGCCATTTACAAGTAGGTTCTTTTGATATGTGGTTTATAACTTTTGAATTTTGATGGTTCACAAAAGAGATTACGAAGAGAAAAATAGTCATATACAATTTTGATCAATTCTATAAATACCCCGGCTCGCTGTGCGAGCTCTCACGCTGCTATCTATCCACCGCAATACTAGTATACTACTACCAAAAGGCGCTACTAGCTTGTAATTCTGCTGCTCTAGCTAGTCCGGGGTTGGTCAAGATGTTGGGAGGGCTCATCGACAACCTGACGGGGAACAAGAATGCGAGGCTCAAGGGGACGGTGGTGCTCATGCGCAAGAACGTGCTCGACCTCAACGACTTCGGCGCCACCGTCATCGACGGCATCAGAGAGTTCCTCGGCAAGGGCGTCACCTGCCAGCTCATCAGCTCCACCGCCGTCGACCCGAGTGAGCACCCTCTCGATCTTCTCTCTCGGTTGCCTTAGTTTCTTTGTTCGTCTTTCCTCCATACAAATCTAGCTAGCTAGCACTGTATGGGCGGCCATGGCTCAGCTATTGATAGCCTTGGCCGTCTTTGACGGAGCATGGAAAGAAGAGAGCAACCTCAGCAAGAAAAGAACAGCAAGTGTGCAGAGCAGAGCACCGGATGCCCGAGACAAAGTAAAAAAGTACACACCAAACTGTAAACTAATACTATAAAGTTAGGCAGACGTAGCGATGAAAAAGCAAGAAATATAGAGTAATAGTGAACGTTGAACTCGATTCTTTAGGAGCATAATTAATCTTGATGATGTGACACGTAGCAACTTATCTGCGCGCGCGTCAACGTGCAGACAACGGCAACCGCGGCAAGGTGGGCGCGGAGGCGAACCTGGAGCAGTGGGTGACGAGCCTGCCGTCGCTGACGACGGGCGAGTCCAAGTTCGGCGTGACGTTCGAGTGGGAGGTGGCGAAGCTGGGCGTGCCGGGCGCCATCATCGTCAAGAACTACCACAACACCGAGTTCCTCCTCAAGACAATCACCCTCGACAACGTCCCCGGCCGCGGCACCGTCTCCTTCGTCGCCAACTCCTGGGTCTACCCCGTCGCCAAGTACCGCTACAACCGCGTCTTCTTCTCAAACGATGTAAGTCTTCCTCTCAAACGATGTAAGTCTTCCTGCTGCACGCAATTCACGGAGTATCGGCGTTGCAAACCAAATATAGCTGAGTCTCAAACGCGAGTCTCTGCTTGGCCAGTATATAGCTGCTTTCTTTATTACTGGGATCTTCCGTAATGAATAGATTATCTCTAATCGGCGTTGGTAGGTAATTGAAAAGGAAGACTTTATTAAATCCCAATAGAGTTGATATGTTCTTGGAACAAATCGGCGTTGGTAGTGACATTCAAAAGACATATGGTTGGGTGGAAAGATTGAATGAGCTGCTACTGTGGTAGGTGAAGAAGATTGAGTGCACTAGTACTATTCATTGCACTGAAAAGGTGCAACCTGGCTTCCTGATGATGCTAGAATAGCCTTATGGCCCAGAGAGGCGTGTGAGTTCAAGTGAGTCTTGGCTCCATGCTTTTAAAAAGATTCTTGATAGCACTTAGTTTACTTTGCGAACACATGGCACGGTAAAAGAAAGATGAAGTAGTCAGCTGGGGGCTGGAATTTTGTTAGCGACAAACAAGTGATTAACCAGGTGTATTAGCTCAAAGGTGAGAAAATTGCTATAATGGGACTCCAAACAACGTGTTTCGCTATAATAAGACTTCTAACGTTGATATCGCTAAAATGACACCCGAAACATTAGCTTCTCGTAATATATGACATTTGGCTAATGTTTCGAAATACCCGAACATTGAAATTAAAAGAGCCAAATGTTATGTATTACGAGAAGTCAATGTTTCGGGTGTCATTTTAGCGATGTCAACGTTAGAAGTCTCATTATAGCGAAACATGTTGTTTGGAGTCCCATTATAGCAATTTTCAAATGTTAATTTTGTCTTTTTGGCGGGCTACGCGCGCAGACGTACCTGCCCAGCCAGATGCCGGCGGCGCTGAAGCCTTACCGCGACGACGAGCTCCGGAACCTGAGGGGCGACGACCAGCAGGGCCCGTACCAGGAGCACGACCGCGTCTACCGCTACGACGTCTACAACGACCTCGGCGAGCCCGACCGTGGCAACCCTCGCCCCGTCCTCGGCGGCTCCACCGACCACCCTTACCCGCGCCGCGGCCGCACCGGCCGCAAGCCCACAAAAACCGGTACGTTCCTGTCGTTCCTCTCCCCGCACAACCGGTCTCTTACTGTTAACTTTCATAAAAAGCCCCAAAGAGTGGCTGACACGTGGGCCCACCCGTTGATCGTGCAGCCTTTATGGCCCACTGTCAGTCAGATGTTCTTGTTACTCGGTCACAGTCGCAGAGTTGACTGACGCGATGTTCTTGCTGTAATGTTTGGTCGGGTATGCAGACCCGAACTCGGAGAGCAGGCTGTCGCTGCTGGAGCAGATCTACGTGCCGCGCGACGAGCGGTTCGGTCACCTCAAGATGTCCGACTTTCTGGGCTACTCGATCAAGGCCATCGCGCAGGGCATCGTGCCGGCCATCCGCACGTACGTCGACCTCACCCCCGGTGAGTTCGACTCGTTCCAGGACATCATCAACCTCTACGAGGGCGGCATCAAGCTGCCCAGCATCCCGGCGCTCGACGAGCTTCGCAAGCGCTTCCCGCTCCAGCTCATCAAGGACCTCCTCCCCGCCGGCGGCGACTACATCCTCAAGCTCCCCATCCCGCAGATCATCGAAGGTACAAAAATTAGCGGCCATCTGATCGAGATGTCCTCTGCATGCATTTCTTTGACGTGCGCGCACACGAATGAGAAGTTGGCTGATTATGCAATGTTGCATGCACGCAGAGGACAAGAATGCGTGGAGGACCGACGAGGAGTTCGCGCGGGAGGTGCTCGCCGGCGTGAACCCCGTGATGGTCACGCGTCTCACGGTGAGTGAATGGGCGATCGGGCACTGCGCGTGCATCTCAACTCTCAACTTCGCACCTTGCAATGTTCAAGCGTGGATGAATGACTGCACTTGGACATATGGCTGAACAATTCGATCTTTGTGTTGGATCGCAGGAGTTCCCTCCGAAAAGTACTCTTGATCCTAGCAAGTTCGGCGACCACACCAGCACGATCACGGCGGCGCACATCGAGAAGAACCTCGAGGGCCTCAGCGTGCAGGAGGTAATATAAGCCAGTGTCTGCACTGCGATCATTGTGAATTTGGTAGTGTTAAATCGATGCTGATCGTAGTAATATAGGTATCAACCGGATGTTTTATTCCTAACAATTATCCAATTTTTTGATCGTTGGATTAAAGATCCACCGGCCTCTTATTTTTGGAGAGGAGAGATTTTTTTGGAGGGGGGAGATTTTTTTTTGAGGGGGCGGGGAGAATTCGTGACCGTTGGATCTCTAATTCAATGGTCACAAATCTGCATGATAGTTAGAAAAAAAACATCCGAATAATATTTATCAATACCCATATAACAATTGACTCGCGCTACGATTTACAGGCGATGGACAGCAACAGGCTCTACATCCTGGATCACCACGACCGATTCATGCCGTTCCTGATCGACGTCAACAACCTGCCGGGCAACTTCATCTACGCCACCAGGACCCTCTTCTTCCTGCGAGGCGACGGCACGCTCACGCCGCTCGCCATCGAGCTGAGCGAGCCTCTGATCCAGGGCAACCTGACCACCGCGAAGAGCATGGTCTACACGCCGGCGTCGAGCGGCGTCGAGGCCTGGGTGTGGCAGCTCGCCAAGGCCTACGTCGCCGTCAACGACTCCGGCTGGCACCAGCTTGTCAGCCACTGGTACGAACTAACAATGACACACACCGAAGACCCTGCACACAAAAGCCTTCTCCTTGCAGGTAAATCGATACTGATTTATGAGTTGTTGCACGACGTTTGCGTGCGTGCAGGCTGAACACGCACGCGGTGATGGAGCCGTTCGTGATCGCGACGCACCGGCAGCTGAGCGTGACGCACCCCGTGCACAAGCTGTTGAGCCCGCACTACCGCGACACGATGACGATCAACGCGCTGGCGCGGCAGACGCTCATCAACGGCGGCGGCATCTTCGAGATGACCGTCTTCCCGGGCAAGTACGCGCTGGGCATGTCGTCCGTCGTGTACAAGAACTGGAACTTCAGCGAGCAGGCCCTCCCCGCCGATCTCATCAAGAGGTAGTAAGCGTCGATCATTAGAACTGATAAGATCATAATTAAAAGTGTAATCATTCGAATCGTACGTGCTAATGATGCGAATGCGATTAATATTGCAGGGGCGTCGCGGTGGAGGACCCGTCGAGCCCGTACAAGGTGCGGCTGCTGATCAAGGACTACCCGTACGCGACGGACGGGCTGGCGATCTGGCACGAGATCGAGCAGTGGGTGGGCGAGTACCTGGCCATCTACTACCCGAACGACGGCGTGCTCCAGGGTGACGCGGAGCTGCAGGCGTGGTGGAAGGAGGTGCGCGAGGTCGGGCACGGCGACCTCAAGGACGCCGCCTGGTGGCCCAAGATGCAGGCCGTGTCGGAGCTGCGCGACGCCTGCACCACCATCATCTGGATAGCGTCGGCGCTGCACGCGGCGGTGAACTTCGGGCAGTACCCGTACGCGGGGTACCTCCCGAACCGGCCGACGGTGAGCCGGCAGCGCATGCCGGAGCCTGGCACGAAGGAGTACGCGGAGCTGGAGCGCGTCCCGGAGCTGGCCTTCATCCACACCATCACGAGCCAGATCCAGACCATCATCGGCATCTCGCTGCTGGAGGTGCTGTCGAAGCACTCCTCCGACGAGCTGTACCTCGGGCAGCGCGACACGCCGGAGTGGACGTCGGACCCCAAGGCGCAGGAGGCGTTTAAGAGGTTCAGCGACCGGCTGGTGGAGATCGAGAGCAAGGTGGTGGGCATGAACCGCGACCCGCAGCTCAAGAACCGCAACGGCCCGGCCAAGTTCCCCTACATGCTGCTCTACCCCAACACCTCCGACCGCAAGGGCGAGGCCGCCGGCCTCTCCGCCAGGGGCATCCCCAACAGCATCTCCATCTGAGCAGCTCGCCGGCCGCCGCTGCATGCCAAGGTGTTGACTGCGCGCGTGTATGCACGGTGCTTCGTCGTGTATGCCAGCGCCAACCACGGCACGTAGCATTCGGCACTCGCTAGTACGCACCTAGCTAGTACGAATAAAGATGGTAAGAGTCGTTCGGCAGAGGTTAGCACTGCGTGAGCTCGAATCAGCGTATCATCGTGTTAACTAGCTGCGTATGCGCGGCCCGCGCAGGATAAATTGTGTAAAGAATTGTGTTATATATAAGAATAGCCTAAATGTTAATTTCGTATTTATTCGCTGTGGTGTACTAATACAATAAGCGCTGATAACTGTTGAGAAAAAGGTGATATATATAGGTAAAATGAAAAGGGCAAATTATGACGTAGATGTATACAGAAACTGGTGGGGTCTGAAGAAGGCCATTATATGGACTAAATTTGGATAAGTTAATAGGACATAATTGATAATAGGGTTTTATTTAGTAGTGGTAAGTTCTGTGACACGGATAGCATAGTTAGCTACATTCTATACAACAAAATAATAGGTGTTAGCGGCGGTAAGTTCTGTCACAGGTTTAGCATAGTTGGCCACATTCTGTACAACAAAATAATAGCTTCTGAGACATCTTGTAACAGCAATGGAAAGCACTGTGTGGTGTCACGTGGAATGAAAATACGTTGTTCGCTGTGAGCACGACGTTCAGTTCTCCTGTATGGAAATTATACGAAAATAGAACTGTTAGTATGTGTGAAGCTATTATTTTCTGCATAGTAATAAGTAGTAGTTTTGAGGAGCACATTGTGATATACCTACTGTGGCGCGGCTTCTTTTGCATCAGGGAAGAGCTCTCCTGCAATTTTAGTTTTGTGCGTAAGCTGTGTTGCTCTGTAAAGAAGTATATATAGTATGAGCAGAAAGCATATACTTGGAGCATAGACGTGCTGGATTCTTGAAGAGTAGTATGGAATGTAATAAATTACAATAAAAGGAGCACCTTTTGTTTGATGCTATTGATGAAGAAGTCAGGTCAGTTTCTGCAGGTGTAATAAGCTCGTGCGTTCTTTTTTCAGATTGTGGTGATGGTGTAGTCTTGTAAAAAAGATGTAAATAGTTAGATATAAGGAAGCATGTGTAAAAAATGTATTCAATATAGCTTGTGTTACATGTGATGTTATACGAAAAGAGATCATGATGGTAGAATTTTTGTTACATGTAAAGTAGGAGCGCTTGTTGTTGGGGTAACTGGCTGTGCATGTGTGGTAGTAACAGATGGGCCTATTAATGTGATAAAAACAAGTTATTTTTGTCATCTTTACTGGTTTGTGGTGTATCTTTCATTGGAGCTAAAACTTTTTGCTTACCTGGTAATAGGAGTGTGGTGTGATGTGGTTTAGATGTTATTGATCGGACATGAAATGTTGGGCTATCAGTCTGCAGTGATCATTCTGACATTTGAACAACAACTTCATGTTTTTGACCAACAACTGCTTTTATTTCAGGTGGGACATGTTGTATCTGTCCTTCTGTTGTTGCAACTAAAAGCATGGCAGGTCTTCCAATAAGTTGTTGGCCTATGTCACCAAAGAACATAAATTCTGCATGGGTTGTTTTGTCTTATTCGTCGTTTTCAGAATCAGTGCCATACACATTTATTTTGTATCTGTTTAAGAATTTGAAAGGAAGAGTATATGTTAGGTTTTTTGTAAATTAGTTAATCATAAATTGCAAAAAAGATATCAGCTATATGAATGCATGATTAGTATTATACATTGGTTCTGCTGTTTTAGTACCACATCTTCGACACTCATATGCATCTCCATGTGGGAAAGTTTTTTTCCAACATGAAGAACATGATATATACCACCAAGATTGTCCTAGGACTAAATCGGTGATAAGGATAGTGAGTTTGTACCGCTGTCCCTGTGTGCATGATATTTGAAAATAATTAGTGCTTAACTTATCTAAAAGATTGGATGTAAAGAAATGTATAAGGTTCAGATTTATCTTACTAAAGCTTCGTTTGGTATGAGCTCTATTAATTCTCGAACTGTTGTGGGTATTGGATTGTTATGACCATGTGTATCTTCTTGCCATTCAATTTGGTTTGGGCAGTTGCTAATCCTATATATCACATTATGAATGGATGTAAAAAGAATGCAGAAGCAAAGAAAAAAATGTATGATATATGTGTTGGCAGTCTAACAGTTTGGATAAAGTACGATTAATACATGTTCTGTAGAGCGTGTATTTCAGGTATTGGTATATTGATGTACCACTTTGATGTAGAACTGCTCTGTAATGCAAGCTAGCCTACATGTGTACATGAAAAAATTTGAAATGAGGAAAAGATGAAGCTAGATGTATTTTATGTATGTGTTGCAGCATCTGTATTATTAAAGAAAAGAGGGTGTAATATACCTAAATATGTGCCAACAAGCATGCCAACAAATAAAGTAACAACTGGTGTATCTTGAGAAATGGTCAGCAGTATTTCAGCATGATGGCCCCATAACATTATGATTGCTGTTTGACTATAAACAGACAGGAAGAAATTTTTTTTGGTTTATCTTAGAATCACAAAAATGTAAGCATAAATTGTAAGAACCAAGAAAATAGACAAAAAGAAATGTTGGAAAAAAAATATATGTACCTTCCATCACTTATGTTAATTGTTCGTTTAACAGTTGGGCCTAATTTTGTTGTTGTTTGGATAAGTTGAGAAGCAGTCGTTATGAGAACAACAGTATCTAATAAATAATTGAGCGTAAATAAAAAAGGGCCAAAAATGAGATGTTGTAAATATATAGAGAGGATAGATTAGTTATATAAAAGCAGTAGAAAGTGTACCTGATAACAGAGCATTTTTTCCAATACGATCATTTAGGACAGAAAATGGGACTGCGTTGTATGCGTAAACAGGAAAACCTTCTGGTTCTGGTAGTATTTCGTTGACTTTGGTGTATTTTGAAAAGCGAGCTAGAATATTGCCATCGATTGCTTTGTATGTCTCTTTTGCGGGAAGAACTTCAAAGTATTCAATTTCATAAATACATCCTTCTTTCAATAAGGACGTAAATTTATGAAGCCATCTCTGGGGAACTAATCCTTCCATAACATTTCCCTTGAAAAATAGGAAGTATAGTTTAGATGCAGAAAAAAGAAAGTATATTGCATATAGAGAACGATAAAGATATCATCTTTAATATGCTAATGATCTGTGTATACTTAAGATAAAGATGCTGTAAAAGAATAGAACAGTATTTGTATGGCACATGAAGAAACGTATAAATATACAAATTGTTTGGATATATATGCTGGCAGTCTAGCAGTTTGGATAAAGTATTGTAAACAACATACAAACTGAGATATATGTAAATCATAGAATAATAAACATGGTAAGATACTTGTTTAGAAAATTGTAAAAAAAAAGCTAAAATGTACAAAGGTATGTAGAATATATTTATTATAGCGATAAGTATAGATGGAAAAAAGGCGACAAAAGATTAACAGAAACATATGGTTGTTTTAATAAGGATGTAAATTTGTACATGGTTATTGTATGTAGAGAATGATAAAGATAACATTACTAATGTGTTAATGATTTGTGCATACTCAAGATAAAGATGTTGTAAAAGAGTAGAAGACTATTTGTATGGAGCAAGCGAAGGTTTTGAATATTATATACCTGTTTGTCAAGCATGATGAAGTCTAGATGATATACATCTGTTGAATCATGTGGGTTTCTAAATTCCCAAACTCGTGGTAAACGTACAAGGATTTTCCATTCGTGCGAATTCTGGTTTATTTGATTTAACAGTGAATACGCCATGTGGAACCTGGATAGCATAAAGAGGTTAGATGATAAATGCTGCATTCACAGCTAAAGGATTATATTGGTAAATTTTATGTGCTGTAAATTGGAAGAGTAATTTCGTAGAACACAATGAAAACAGTGTAAGGTATATCATCAGAGAGCATCAATAGATATAAATGGAAAGAAACTGTAAAAAGAATTCAATGACATAGGTAACATACAAAGGGAGGAAAATAGTAATGTTTGTGATATGTATAAAGGAATAGCTCAGTATGTACGCTATTTTTGGTATAGTAAATGGATGGATAAGCCATGAATATAAGTAATCAACAAAGCAGTAATATGTCTAATATGCATAAACAAGCATATGGAGATGTATGTCGTTTTTTGAAAGAAGAAACAATATATAAGCTGATTTTAAGATATACTGAAGGAGTTCACAAAGGTATAAAAAAAGTAAGCATATATTTCATATTTTTGAAAACTCAGAGAAGTATATATCATAATCTGACTTACAAATATAAAGATGTATGTACCAAAGGTGATTTGCGTAGCTGTTTTCTCTACTGGATGCAAAGAGGGTTGAAGAAAACTTTTTAAGTAAGGAAAGCAAATTAGAACAGACAAGAAGAATAGCGGTGAAAACCACTAAATACAAGCAAGCACTTCTTTGTATACTATATTTTTTGTTTCATTACAGGCAGTGCCCTTTTCATTTTCAATGAGTATCTTTAGGCCTGAACGTGATGTAACACGTGATACTGCCACATATAGCTGCCCATGGGAAAAGACCGGGTTTCGTAGATAAATGCCAACTTTGCTTAAAGTTTGGCCTTGGCTTTTGTTAATAGTCATTGCATATGAAAGCTTAATCGGAAACTACCGTCGTTGTAGCGTGAAAGGCCATCGAGGACTTGTTGCATTTAATACAATTCTTGGGATACAAACAGTGCATCCAATAGTGCGTCCAATATTAGTTCCAGTGATTATACGTCCTTCAAGAATTCGATCACCAAGCCTTGTGATAATCAGACGTGTTCCATTACAAAGACCCATAAATTGATTTATATTTCTTAACAACATCACTGGAACACCTATTTTCAGATAGATGGCATGATGTGGAAAACCATTGAGTGTTATAGAATTTAGAAATTCAGGTGGATATAGCAGATTAGCATCACCAATTTGAGTATCAGATTGAGAGATGCAGTCAAAACTAAGATACTCTTTACTGTCACCAGGAATTTTATCAAAAACAGCTTTGTTCAGTTCATCAACAGCAGCATTACTTGGGCAAATAATTGCTCGCTGTGCTAGATATTCGTTGTTTTGATAAATTAGATAGAATGAATCATAAGTAGCATCCACAATTGCATCCATGTTGTTATGAGCTGGCAGCAGTAGAAGATCATTTGGTATAGTTATCCAGGTGGGATGAATTTCTCCTGATTTTTTTAATCGTTGGGACTTGACCATTTCCAATATCAAGTACCCATTGAGCAAAGGCAGATAGAGCTTGACATTCTGCAAGCGAAAGTTTTGGATTGTGAAGTCTCATATTAGTAGATAATTTGAGTATCTCGATGTGTTGCCAAAGTGATGACTTAATAAGCGAAGCTTGAATAATTTCTGTCTTTGTGCCACCTTCGATAACAGGTAAGATTTGGCGGAAGTCTCCACCAAGAACAAGTTTTCCTCCAAAAGGTATATTCATATAACCAGTATCTTCAACAGACATAATATCGCGTAATGTTCTATCAAGTGCTTCAGAACAGCGTCTGTGAGTCATAGGTGCTTCATCCCAAAGAATCAGAGAAGTTTTGTTAATAAGTTCAGCTAGCATTGTTCCTCGTGCTATACTACATAAGCTTTTTTCATTGATATCAAGAGGTATTCTAAAACGAGAGTGCGCTGTGCGACCACCTGGAAGTAGAAGTGAAGCAATTCCAGATGAAGCTACAGCAAGAACTATTTGACCTCTAGCTCTTAATGTAGCTATAATAGCATTCCAAAGGAATGTTTTTCTAGTACCACCATGTCCTGATACGAAGTAAAAAACCACTATTTTTTTGAGTAACACACGCTATAATCTTGTTGTATATAACAGATTGCTCAGCATTGAGTTGATCACATAATGAATTAGCATGTGTTGACAGAACAGCTCTATCATACTCTAGCTCTACGGCAAGAAGTCTATTACCAGAAGGAGAACTACTGTATGTTGATTCACTGCCTATATTGTATGTAGCAAAGCTGAGACCATTCTTTGAGAAAATAGTAAACAACTCATTTATCAATTGGGTCTGCAAATAACTGTTTGGTATTGGATATGTCGGATTCTGTAATCCTTGTCGTATTCTATATGCTATGTCATCAGCAAGGAAACACTAATATTTATCAAATAGATTATGAGGATTAACAACACTGCAGAAAGAAAGCACTATCATGAAGATGTGCCTAAGTTGGTATGGAGTGGCCCAAATAATTGCTTCATCAAAGAGTAAAAAACACTCTGTATCGTCACCAACTAAGCCACGAGCTTTGCAAGCTTCTTTGAATGTAAGATAATGCACACCATTTAAAGTTCTAATATCTTCATAGCTCTGTGCACCAGAAACAACCATTAAAAGCATTCTTACGTAAAATAATTCACCAGTGCTTGGATGTACATTATATATACGGCCAATCTTTGATGTTTTGCGTTTCCTTTTCATCCATTTTTTGTTATTGGTATCCCATTTCCAGTTCGATGGGAATTGATAATACGTAGAAGACCTTGCTTCTACAAATTGTTGATTGGCAACGAACCATTCAGTTAGGGTAGTTTTGTGAGCTCTTGGATCAGTAACAATTTGTTGTAAGTCTGTTTCTTCATGGTATATAATTTTGTTCATACCAGGCATATGCACAGTCAACCGTTCAACGGAAGGCATTCGGCCATGTATTTCAAATTCAAATAATCGCCAAATTGCTTCACATGATGATAAGTATCTAGAAAATTGTTTTGTGTACAAAAGTGTTAATAAACAGGCCGGACTATAACAAAAGCGTTAACAAAAATTGAGAAGGAATTAACAAAAGTATTAACAAAAACTGAGAAGCAACTATACTGCAAAAAAGTATAATGTATTGTATAAACAAAGTAGTACCTGCATTTAATATAATCAGCAATTTCATCTATTCCTTGTCTAACTTGTGTATTAGCTGTGTCTGATGACTGGTCAGCAGTAGAAAAACTCATTCTTGCTTTATCTTGCCCTTTAGTAAGATATTTGAATAAATATTTCACAAGGTTTGTTTTATTACACCATTCAACATTGATGTGAGCCTGGAATTTTTTTAGTAAGCTCATATTGTATGGAACTACCCATTTGTTATCCAATTTGATACCGTTCTTGGTAATAAAATGATTAGTATCTCGGCGACGATATATAGGAAAGCCAGATTCATTAATGATTGTTTCTGGGCTAAATTCTTTGGGATACCGTTTTGAACACATTCCATTTTTCATACATGGGCACTTTCTATTAAGATTTCCGCATGGACCATGCATCATAAATTCTTCAATAAGAGCATAACCGAGTGGGTCAATATTTGGATCAGGAATTTCAGCACATATAAGGGAATCTATGAATTCAGTAGTTAGATCCATTGTATGATTAGCAAGCCATATAAGGGTATGAACATGAGGTAGTCCTCTCTTTTGAAATTCAATAGTGTATAAAACTGTTAGAAACAAAGAAAACAATTTAGAGGGAAAAGTAGTGCATTAAAAGGAAAGAAGTATGTTCAGAGTGGAAGCAATAAACTAACCTGCTCGTATAACACCAAAAGTGTGGCCACTCTTTATGTCAGAAATATATTCAGTGAGCTTCATATGGAATACTCGAGTTACAATATCAGAACGGTCAATATATTTTTAACCAAGTTCGTATTTGAGTGCGTCCATAATTTCTGGCCATCTTGAATTACATGTGAAAGTAGAAAAGATATCAGGAGGACCGTATTCACGGCAGATAGCCATAGCATCTTGGTAGTTGAGTGCATTGTATCGAGGGCTACTGGTAAAGCTTGCAGGAAGCAAGATTCTAATACCAATATTTTTGCCTTCTGATGTGCCCTCACCAAGTGCGTCCGAAATGCCTTGATATGTGTCTGAACGCAAGACATCTTGATTGAAGAAATGAAATGATAAACGATTTGCTTCTATATATGAATAGCAATCAACCTCTATTTGACTTGAGAGGCTGCCACAACATGTATAAGGATTTGGTTCATTTTTACGATAATGACATTCATAGCAGTAGTATTCAAGCATTGAGACTTCATCTCTAACAGGAGTCACACTGTCATTAGTAGTTCTGTATTTAATACCAAGATGGAAGCCTTTTTGACCATATGAAAATAATAATGGATACTCAAGAGACATTAGACCAGGATTGAGAGGCGATACTTGTTTTAGTTCACCAGGATGGGTTTCGACAATGATATCAAATCTATTGTTTTCCAAAGATAGATCACCCACAATTAAGGCAGTTAGTTCAGACACACTTGGTAAACAATACCGATCATCGTGGGTGTCAGATGAACCAACAAGACGAATATGAATTTCTGCATTCTCTTGAGAAAATAAGTGATCTCGTGCCATTCTGAATTCTTTTACTAATGGATTGAAACAGTTAAGCATATGGATTAAGGTAGCAACTATATTATTATCTGCTTCATCATTTGTGGCATCCTCTTTATCGAAAACAGACAGCCTGTTGTGAACCTCATTGTGTGTATCATAAATATATAGTTGTGCATACTGTGGTTTTCGACCTGGTCTAGGAATTAATGAACCAATTCGGTGATGAACAACACCATTTATACGGAAAACATAAGGGCCTTCACCGGTGTTAATGGTTCTGTCAACATCTACGCCCAAGAAGTGAATGCAAATAGGGAATTGTAGTGGCGAATCAAACGCATGAATTGATTTGACTGTGGACCTTTATCAAAACCAATAAGTTCTTGAAGTGGATATGGAAATTGCTTATGCGGTGGAAGAGAAACTTTACCACCATGACAACATCTATTGTAAATAACTCGCTGATGTCTAGAGGAGCTTCTATGGTGAGACCTTTCTTGGAACCAAAAAATAGCACCACATTTATTACACTCATAATCTGGACCACCATAGTATGATCGATTATCATAAGTGGCTGAAATGGTGTTAAAATCAATATAAAAGTAGGAAGAACAAATAGCCTTAGCAATCATATAAAACACATCGACAAACAATGGTGTAAGTTCAACAATATGGGCGAACCTTTTAAGAAGGAAATATATTCCTTAGAAAAACAAATGGTTGGCTCTTTAAGTGGGTTTAAGCTAAAAGGTAGTGCGCTACCTGAAATGTCAACAAAATGTAGGGATAGATATAAACCAAGGGATGAAAAAAAATATGTAAGTTTCGAGGGAAGGAAAAACGTAAAACTCAAGAAATCTTATAGAAGAAAATAATAAAAGAAAAACACCTGTTCTAGAAGCAGTGCGCTGCAGGTTGGATAACCTTCTTTTTTTCCCTATTGTTAGCTGCCTCAACTGAACTAACCAATGGGCAAAAATGGTATCCTATTATGTAGGCAAGCAAAATAAACAAAGGGTAAACCAAAAATGTAAACCAAAACTAATTGAAAAGAAAAAAATGGTTATAAAAAGTGTGAATAACCATGTTGACGCTTTAATCGAGGAATCATAGTAACATCTGTGATAAGCGCTGTGGGACAATAAATGGAACCAAAGAAAGGTATCAATAGAAAAGCAGAGTTCTAAAAGGAAATTGGAAAACGCAAAAAGGATGCTGTCTATAAAGTACGCAACATTAAGAATAATCATACATGGTTGTGATGGTGACTGCGAAAGCAATGGTGTGAAGGTATTAGGTAAAACATCTGGAGACACTACTGAAGGAACTGTTGAGTTAATTGGTTGTTTTCCACGTAGAATCTCTTGACGACGAGCTCTAGCAGAACGTGATGGATCCATAAAGCTAAATACCAATAACCGACAGCAATGATTGATGGGGAAAAATAACTCTAAAAATAAATCAGTATAAAACCACATGGAAAAACTAATAATAAAAATAGACTGATATGAATGCTGTAAAAATAGATACATTCAAATAAGCAAAAGCATAATACAGATCATAACTACAACTGCAATATAGTAATTAATTAAGATTTATAGTGTAATGTAGATCATAACTATAAGTGCAGTATAGTAGTTAACTAAGATTTATAATAACTCAATAGTGAATGAAAAGGAGGAAAGTTTCTAAAGAAAAGGAGAGCAGTAAATAATAAAGTTTACATAATACTAAGACGATTTCACCAATGAAATAATGAAATTAGAAACATAGAAAAGACCAAGATTTACAATAATTGAATACACAATGAGCAAAGTAGGGAAATTTCTAAACAAAAGCACAAGGGTAAGAATTATAGTTTACGTAATAGTAACACCATTTTACCGATGAAATAATGAAATGGGAAAGATAGTAAAGATTCAGATTTATAATAAGTAAATAGAGAATGAAGAAAGGAGAGTAATAAACTATAATTTGATATAATATAGCAGCTAGCTAATAAAATAACTATAATTGAATATAATATAAATGTTACATGATAATGTATATAAATAGCTATCTCATATAAACAATAATAGTGAATGAGGAAAGAAGGGAATTTTTAAACAAAAGGAGAGGAGAAATTTCTAAATAAAAGCACAACGGTAAGAGTTATAGGTTATATAACACTAACGACATTTTACCAATGAAATAATGAAATGGGAAAAGTAGTAAAGATTCAGATTTATAATAAGTAAATAACGAATGAAGAAAGTAGAATAATAACCTATAATCTAATACAATATAATAGCTAGTCAATATAATAGCTATAATCGAATATAATATAACTATTACTTGATAATGTACATAAATAGTTATCTCATACAAACAATAATAATGAATGAGGAAAGAAGGAAAGTTTCTAAAGAAAAGGAGAGGAGTAAAACATAAAGTTTAGATAATACTAAGATGATTTCACCACTGAAATAATGAAATTGAAAAGATAGAAAACACTAAGATTTACAATAATTGAATATTCAGTTAGTAGAGTAGAGAAATTTCTAAACAAAAGCACAAGGGTAAGAATTAGACTTTACATAATACTAACAGCATTTTACCAACGAAATAATGAAATGGGAAAGATAGAATTGAGATTTATAATAAGTAAATAAGGAATGAAGAAAGGAGAATAATAAACTATAATCTAACACAATATAACAGCTAGCTAATAAAATAACTTGTGGAGATTGGTCACCTCCTCCCTGTGGTGCTTATGCTCGAAATTAATGAGCAAATTTTTAGGGTAATGGTGATGCACGAAGAAGTCAGAAGACCTGAGGTTGAACCTTCTCCTCAAAGCCTCAGCAATAGTGTGAAGGTCCGTGTCGAGCATTGTTTGACCCAACCAGAGGATGGCCAAGTAGAACTTGCACCTCTGTAGCTCCCTATGAAGATTCGTATTGGAAGGGATGATGCAGGGGTCCTCCAGATGGTGGGTGGCCGGATCACCGAGGTTGGGGGTGCCCATACTCTTGGAAGGCAATCGATAAGGCCGGATCACCGCGCGTTGGGCGGCACCTCGCTGACAGCGTGGAGCTTGATGGAAGCCCTAGAGAGCATGCTCTTCGAGCTCGCCGTTGTGGTGCCTCCTCGGACCTTTGGCCACGAGGATCTCTCGAGTAGTCTCCGGAGGATTGGAGAGGCCTCAGCGCTCGCACTGAGTGCTACGCGATCCTACGGCAATCACTGCTTGCTCGTGACGACCCGGATGGTCCTTGGCCTTCTTCACCATCACAGTTGCCTGCACATGGGCGAGCTAGCTAATCCGCGCCTAGAGTTGCCTGCGGGGAGCGAGGTCATGTCCGGGGCCGTGCATGTAGGGCTGTAAACGAGCCGAGCTCGAGCGAGCTTGACCTAGCAAGCTCGAGCTCGGTAGAAACTCGAGCCGAGCTCGAGCGAGCCTAATATCAACCTCGAACTTCAAGCTGGGCTCGAGCTCGGCTCGGACAAAACTCGAGCTCGCTCGAGCTCGACTCGTGTAGGCTCGGTGCCGAGAGAGTAGAGACTGGGTAGAGAGAGAGTACCTGCAGGCTGCAGACACCGGAGGCCAAGAAGCCATGGCTGAGGGCGAGGAGCTGGTGGAGAGCGCCAGACATGCGCGCGCGGTGGCCGCCGCCAAGATCCCGAGCGCGTCGCGAGCGCATGACGCGGCGGACACACATGGCCCAGCCACAGCGCGGCGTCGGCGTTCGCGCGATGACCAAGCCCGCATCTCGTGCTGTGGTGGCCGGATCCGGTCGAGGAGGCGCGCGCGGGGAGAGGAGGGCGCCGGGAGGAGAGGCGCCGGGCCAATCGGGGAGAGGAGGGACGGCGGCGGGGAGAGGAGGCGGTGGCGGGATGAGGGGCGCGGGGGCGAGGAGAGGCGCGGGGGCGAGGAGGGGGACCGGAGGGACGAGGAGGGGACGGGGCGGCGCGGGGCGAGGAGGGGGGAGAAGGGGACGGGGCGGGAGAGGGGGCGGCGGGAGAGGAAGGGGACGGGACGGAGGCGAGGAGGGGAACGGGGAGAGGAGGGGCGCCGCGGGAGGAGGGCGGTGGCGGCGGCGAGGAGAGGGGCAAGGAGGCGCGATGGGGCGAGGAGGGGGACGGGCGGCGGGGAGAGGAAGGGGACGGGGGGAGGACCGGAGGAGGGGCGACGGCGGGGGAGAGGAGGTCGGCGGCGGGGGGGCGAGGAGGGGCGGTCGCAGCGGGCGGTCTGGCAGAGGCGGTGGGGGAGAGGACTGAGGAGGGAGGGGGTCTGGGGGTGTGACGGCGTGGGGCTGTGGGCCGGGGGGAGGGGTGGGGAAACCGGAGAAATAAAAAATCTCAAGCTCGCGAGCTATTCGAGCTCGGCTCGTTAAAGCTCGCGAGCTTAAGAAGAAGCTCGAATTCGGCTCGTTTGGAGTTCGAATCATTCTCGAATCGAGTCTAGAGCGAGCCAAGCTCGAGCAGTTCGCGAGCCTCGAGCTTTTTTTACAGCCCTACGTGCATGCGATACACCGCTCTGCCCATGCATTCCATCAATGGATATGGGATTACATCGGCGAGGCTGAGGTGAAGGTCGCTATGAGGTGCAGCCTGCAGGGCGGCGGTGACCTCGGCACTTGGCTTGACGAAGTGCCCCGGCGAGACGAAGGTGGCGCAGCTGGCTCTGAGCACGCCGTCGATCCTCATGTGTGATATCGAGGCCCTACTCTTGCATATGTAGCCGTCTATGTATAGCTCCTCGCTCCTATGTAAACGGCACTACACGGCTACTCATCTTGGCAATATATCTTGAGTGAAAATGTGCCACAAGTCGCGTCCTCAAGTGCTTGACAAAGGCCATTTGCTAGTTTTGGACTTTATGGTTCGGTGTCGCCTACGACACTAGGGCTGGGCGGAGGATTCCCTGCGGTTCTGGAAGGAGCGGCGTTCGACGGGGGATGCCTCCGTCCGGGAGTATATAAAAAATAGAAAATCCGGTGGACGAATAGCAAAGTCGATTAACATCGCGTTGATGACTGTACATTAAAACGTTATCCCCTTGCAAACATTATTTGCAGTGTTATCAAAGTACTGCATAAGGCGATGACTTCCCTCGCGTGTCCAATTTGTAATCATAGCTACCTCTCGACAACGTTATGCCACGATGACAAGGACCCGAGATGGACGAAATCGGCGGCGAGACGAGAATACCGTGGGCTCCGTCCCCCGCCGTTCGGACGTAGTATCGACGAAGTAGGTTGGGAACGAAGAGTCCACACGGGCCCCTCGTCCCCGATGAGGTGAGAAAGTGGGCAACGGGTGTATTTGGTACCAATTTGTTACATTCTTGAGAACGATTTGGGGATTTTGGAAGAGAATTTGGGGGTAGAAATTGGGGAATTCAAAGATAGATTGGGCAACCAGAAGAAGAATAGAGGAACTCGGTTCTTCGTTACTTTTTCGTCAAGTCTCTCATTACAAGCAATCTTGGTTTATATCCAACCAAGTCTCTATTCCTCGGCCAGCGATGGACCAGGCCACTCAACTCGACCAAGTAAGCAGTAATTGATTCAATTACACAGGCTTAAACCTTTATGACAGCCAACAGGGATCTTGGCTTCATTTGGCGCCCTTTGTAACACCCCACGTAACCATATGGGATATTACTATGGAACATCATCACCAAAGTGAAGAATAAATATGTACAATAAAAGAAATCACAAAGAGTTTAAAACTTCATTAACACTTTCATAGAGAACTAACGAAGGCTGGAATAAATATTTAAAACATGGGACCGGTCCACTTCTAACTAAATAAAGAACGAATGAAACAACAAAACAGTGGCGAACCACGGTGCTGAAAACTCGAGTGCTCCCACCCATGCATGATGCTATCACTCCACTGGCCTTTTACCTGAGACTGAAAAGAGCAAGCGTGAGATTTGGAAATCTCAGCAAGTACCCAACAATGATCGCAACACAAGAGTAAAGACAAGTAATGTAACCACATGAAATAAAGAACAAGCATCACAAGTAAGCAACGGGTACAAGATGGAAGCAACGAATAACTGATATCAGGGATACTGTCATAAATGGGAGATGGAAATCATGGAGACTGTGTATTAAAGATAGTTGTTATATGACAAGTTATAGCAAGGGTGCCGGCGACCTCATCCCACATACCCGGTTATACGAGAATAGCCAGGCACAACTTTGTCCTCGACTGTATAACCGCAGATGGGGTGTAATATCCTGTGTAACGAGAATGTACGGCCCCCGTACGTTACCAGGTTGGGTGGAAATGACCCCTATATGTGGGTAGCCCCGGCGTGATAACCCTTAGTTCGTTATTTAGCGAATTATCCATGATATAATTAGAGAGTTGTGATTAAATTAAGGTAAAGTTATGAGGGTAACAATTTAATACAATGAGACCGGAGAGATAGGATTGGTGATACTAGGTGATAATATAACCGATACATCATGGATAAATTATATAGAACAAAATTAAGGTAACTAAGATATGGCGAGGATAAAGCTATAATAAAGTTATGAGAAGTGAATAGATGTGCTAGTGTTGAAAATGGAAAGACACAATTTTCGATATGAGCTCGATGTGAAGTAATGATAAGATGGTAGTGATATAGGGATTAACCTAAAGAGATATTATAATATAGCTCATACAAGGTTATCAACCAATCAAGTTTTATTATGTGATAAGTGATTATTAGTCAGATTAACAGATTTAATACATACATCATTCATGGCTCAAATACAACATCAAACAATTATTGGAACATAATATTCGAAACTAAAACATAGCAGCCCTAATATCAAAGAGTGTCAATAATTTAACCTTAAGTCAGACATGTTCATATATTACCTCTATTAACGATTTAAGCATAGATTCTAAAACACTAATTAAAAGCATTAATCCTAGGACATTTGAACTGGGCATTCTAATAAACATAAAAGCAGGTGAAATAATTAGCCTAGAACATCATGATATAAAGACAGTATTAAAATCTATAACCAAGCAGCCAAGAGCGATATAATAATAACCAGACAAAGTTAGTGACATGATATTAACCAAATAAGCTTTAGTGATATGCTAATAGCTAGGTGACTTAGCGATATGATATTAGCTAAGCGATATGATTTTAGTCAGGTACTTTAATGGTATGATATCAAACAGGTAATTTAAATGATATGATCTTAGTCAAGCAAGCATAAGTGATATGATAATTATACTTTATGACAAGGTACAAGGAAATTGGAAACATATGATTTATGTGCTAGTACCCTTGAATAAAGCTTCAGTGCGTGGCATGTTAGTTTCGACTGGCAAGATCTAGGTTGACACAGAAGCATGTAGAGAAAGATGTGTTGTGCTAGCCGGTACAATTGTGTTTCCCCCTCTTGAAAATACTGTAGTGGCCGCTCTAGTGTTTGTTTGATCCCTTTGTTAAGTTGCTAAAAACAGCAAGCTCGTAGAAAAGGGTATTGTTGCAGATGCATTACATTGATGTTCAGGGGCTCAAGAGCGTGTAAGTTGCGATACGTGGGACTACGTGAGGACTAGAGCAAAGACGGATGACTAACCGGTTAACCATGCACTTCCCTCTTCCTTTGGTTACGTTAGAGGGCTAGCTTGCTTTCCGACTCGGTGCTAAGAGTGTTAAAATATAAGTGAATCGATCGATCTTTTTTTATCAGCTTAGACTTTTAGATGAATTATCATATTTAACCGCGTAGTTACGTGGCTAGATATTATGGTATAGTTGTTTAATATAGAACTCTACTTCATATAATTGAAATACAAATGTATTTATTATATAACTCTAATATCTATATATGATTAATCTACACGTTATAATCTGGCTCCACCAAAATAAGTGGTGAAGATCATTCTCTTTTTCTTTTGATTAATGTGAGAATTTCTAGGATTTTCTAGGATTATTGTGGTATTTTCTTACTCTCAAAATGAAGGACATGACTTGAATATCATCGGTTATTTTTATTTATATAGATTGGTTAGTGCATGCAACTCAATATGGTATCAGAGCCAAGAGGTCTTGAGTTCACAACCCGATTAGTGCAATTAAAAAAATAATTACATCTATTTCTATTCTACATCTTAGGCCTGAAAGAGTATTCACGTGAGAGGAAGTGTTGAAGTATAAATGAATTGCTCATCTTTCCTCATTAGCTTCGATTTTTAATGAACTAGTTAGTGTATGTATGCAACTCAATAAGGAGGATCCTATTTGTGCTTGGTAAGTTAATTTTCACAGCACCTCATATTGTTAAGTTCTACACTTAGCGTGACGAGTAGAGAAGCCAGAAATTAACAAGGCAAACTTGCAACATAATAAAGGTTGCCAAGGTTAGAGGTGATTATCACCTTAGCTATATCTTGGCTTTGTTTTTTGAGCAGTGGCTTATGACTTAAATTTTTGGATTCTATATGTTCACAAGAGGTAGTATGTATAAAAAAATTATCAGCCCTTGTCTTCATATAAGTTGTGAAGGTGAAAGAACAGGGTAAGCAGGCAAGCAACCATATGTACTTGTACTGACATGGGCTATTTTGCTCTCATGGACCGCAGTATCTAGCAAAAATCTCCTTCAATTCCTCTAGAACAAAAACATACTTCTAGACCTTTCGGTAGTTCATACCGCACAACAACGCGCGCATGCGCGCACATGAGCAAATGCATCTAATCTACTCGATATTAGAGTAACAGAAGGAAGCGAACCTCCCAAACCGAGGAGGAAGCCGATGTTGCCTCGGTCCGTGGTGACGAGGACGCAGCGGAGGTTGGCATGCTCGATCCTCCGCACAATTGCCATCTTGCCGCCGCCGCCATCGCAGGTTTCGGAGAAAGTTGGACCAGAGCGCAACGATGGGTCGGTGATCGGTGGGGATTCGATTGGCAACTGCTTGGCTTGGGTCCCTCCCGTTGGTAGGTTGTCCCTGAGTACACTAAGCTAGTACGGATTGATCTTCATTTGGTTGCCATTTCCCCTTCCCATGATAGTGAGAAATACGGCCATATCTTCGTAATTTCATCATCCTTCTTGCTTTCCTGCCAAACAAATGTGAGCAAAATGCTTCCTGTTTGTGGGATCCTCGTAAATATGTATCTGTACTAATAATACTCCCCAATTGTGGGTCATTAGGTGAGTTATTTGGATTGGTTAGATTCATGTGTGTGGGATTTCTCGTAAATATGTTTTTGTACTAATAATACTCCCCAATTGAAATTTGAGTAAAATCTATTACATTTTCTAATGGCTAGAGATGGCAATGGGTACCCGAAACCCGAGTACCCGATGGGTTTTACCCGATAAGGAGGCGGGTATGGAAAGATATCTTCACCCGCGGGTATGCTAACGGAAAAATCTCTACCCATCGGGTATGCGGGTGCGGTGCGGTGTATACTACCCGCACCGCATACCCGCTGGTAAAATATACCCACGGTGTATATTAGATATAGCAACAGGTACATATACTTGTGGCCCGTATATATATATTCGAAACGAAGCCGATGGAAATACCCACACTCGTATATACCTGTGCCCCGTATATACCCTTATCAATTCGGGTATGGGTTACCCGTCGGGTATAAATACCCGCGCGGGTACGGGTATGGGTAAGTTTCTATACCCGTGTGCGGGTACGGGTATTGTAGCGGGTGCGGGTGCGGGTGCGGGTATCGGGTACGGGTATGGTTTGGCTATACCCGACGGGTATTTACCCGTTGCCATCTCTACTAATGGCTTAGATATGTTGTACAGACTAGTAAACTCAATACGTACCTTTTGATTGGCGGCCAGTAATACAGGCATTGCTACTATTTTTTCTTTGAGAAAAATCTACAAAATGGCATACCGTTTTGTTGAATTCGACGGTATAGCTCATCTTTGACAAGGGGGCGCCGCCGATGCCTTTCTCGAATGGGTCCACCGTGGCCCCCTAGGACGTAGAGGGAGGCCGGGGAGGCAATGGGCGACGGGCAACACCGGAGGGCAGCATGGCGAGGCGGCGGCACAGTGAATTTTAGGTTAGGCAAGGTGAAGATGGTGGGGGAGGGGGAGAGGGTGGCCCGGCGAGTCGGTGGGAGGAGGAGCGCACAGCTGTGGCCGACGCTGGAGAAGAAGGCGGGGAGGGCAGTGGGTGCAGAGAAGAGAGAGAGAGAGACAGATGAGGGCAACTGCCGGCGTTGAAGAAGGAGGTAAGTGGAGGGGAGAAGAGCGGCGGCGCATTCCAGAGGGAGATGAGGGGGAGCAGCGACAAGAGGACAGTATGCGACGGTGTACCGTGCGTTAGTTCCCCTCTCTCTCTCTCTTGACTCACTACGGAGCTAAGCTTTATTCCACATGCACCTCTATCTGGTGAAGCCTGTTTAACACACAAATGTGCCGCAACATTGGCATCCTGGGGAACAAAATAAATGTCAAACTCAATAAACGTAATACAAAGCTCCTGAATCTCAGTGAAAAGAGCAACGAACTCTGATCTATGGTTCTTCCTCATCTTCCACAGATTAACAATCACCTAGCAGTCGGATTCCATTGTTACCAGTTCCAATTATTTGACGACATATCACCTGGAGCACGTAGGGCACCAACATGTGCTTTTAGCTGAGCAAATCATAGAAGGAAGCTTGAAGATCGGCCACCTCAATATATACATCCATTTCTTGTTGTTTCACAAAATAATACCCCAATTGACGTCTTAATCAGGTAAAAATGGTATGCATCATGGATATCTCAATAGTTTTAATTTGAAGCAGGTATCTAGCGAGAAGAAACGGTGAATTTGGAATTACTATTTAGCAAACATTCACCATTTAACAAACCAGTGAAAGCCATCGTAATTTGTAACAAGTGCTATTAACTTAGCCGTAAGTTCATCTACTGGTTGTAATTCTACATGTTATTCAAAATCTCACCTAAGGAGAAGTTAGTATGCCCTTATTCCAAATATACGGTTTTGTACTACATATATATGTTGAATATATAAGCACATGTAGGTTTAATTTATTCCATAAATAAATCATGACATCATGCACGCAAAATAACAGAACCATCACAGGCATAAAAGATCTAGACATGTAAACCAGGAAACTGTACATGAACAGATCTAATACGGAGAACATAATCTGCATGCGTCGATGGTTCTGTTCGATCGGTTTGCGATGTAGACGCCGCAGCACGGTGAGGATGACACGAAGTCGATGACGATTCGCCGGCCGAACGACGAGGAAGACGAGCGAGCTACAGCGGCGCCGCGCAGAGCGCTTCCCAAAACCTTATTCGCCTCTCCGGTGCAAGACTTGGCGGCGGTTCCGGAGACTCGCTCTCGAATGACAGTGCGCCGGCGGACGGACGGAGTAGACTACGTGGGACGGCGCAGCACAATGGATGGAGGAGGCAAAACCTAGATTGATTTTCGCATGTTCTCGTATGAAGGCGGCGCTCGTATTTATAGAAGACCAAGACGCGTGATCAAGACGCCTGCACGTTCTCCATAACTCGAATCGAACCGGATTAGCAACCGTAATCGATCCGGATTCACCGCCACTCAAAAGCAAAAGGAAGCGCGTCTGCGCAAGCACTGAGCGGATTTTGGCGGACCATTCACGTGCAGTGCGTGCGCGCGCGCCGCCGCCAGCGCCAGACCCGGCCAGCCCAGGCGGGCCCGAGGCGAGGCGAGCGAGCGAGCGCGTGTTATCCTCTAGTTCTCTCCACACATGCCTCAAGTGGCTAGGAGTGCACCATCCCTTTAAGGTGGTCTTCCTCTCCTAGAACTAGCAATATGGTACTAAAGGTCACATGCATGCCTCCTTTGCATGAGTGGGCCTTTGAGATTTAATAGGAATTATTCTTATTATATGGGCTTGGCCACATATAATCCAACAATCCCCACCAGATCTCAAAGTCCCACAGAGATTTACAATTCCAATGTCTTGTTTATATATCAAGATTTCGATGGAGACCGATTAAGGTTGAACATCCACCTAGAACTCAAGCTACACTTACTCACAACTTGAACAATGGACTATGCCTTGAATTGCAAGTTTGGTGCAAGCAAGCTTCACTTAAAGACTTAAGCGATACTAGGCCGCCGATGAGGCTACCCCTCGGTTGGAGCGTATAAGTCATACTCCTTGGTCTCTTCATGAGCTTAGTAGGAGATTACCCAAGATCTCCATAGACTGCGACTATGATCGGGCTCATATAGGTGTGTTCTTTCAAGAACGCTCTGCAGATAGCGTCTTCGCTTCTAAGAGCCAATGGAACACATTAAGACCTTAGTCAACTTTGCCTTGCGCTTCGAGAGTATTGCATCTTCACATAGAGAGGGTTGAAATTACTCTCCTCCAGTTAACTAATGGCTTGTTTTTCCTGATCCTAATTCACGGGATCTCCGATCACATAGGTTGGGTTACTACCATAGATAACTCACATGGGTCTCATACCCATCTCCTTCGATGCACTATCTATCACATTCGTGATAGTCCCTTTGTAAAGGATCCGCAGTTTTTATCTGCTTGGATGTAATCCAAGGTTATAACTCCGAGTTTCTCAATTTCTGATGCACTTCAATCATCTCTTAACATGCCTAGACGATTTCATATTATCCTTAGAACTGTTCACTTTAGCGATAACGGTTTGATTATCACGATTCATAAGGATAGGCGGCATCGGCTTTTCCACCGTAGGTAGATCCATCAATAGATCCGTAGCCATTCTCGCCTCAATAATAGCAAAGTGTCTAGTGCCGCAAGCTCGCTTCCATGGTTGACCTCGTCAAAATAGTCTGCTTGCAAGACCTCCATGAAACAAAGCACCACCACCAATAGTGAAAACATATCCACTAGTGGCTTTGATCTCATCGTCAGAGATCCATTGGAATCACTATAACCCTCCAAAGACCGACGGTACCCAGTATAGTGAAGTCCAAAGTTCGAGGTACCTTTCAAATAGCGCAACACTCGCTCAAGCGCCTTCCGATGATCATCTCCGGGTTAGATGTAAACCGGCTCAACTTGCTCACAGCAAAGGAGATGTCCGGCCTTGTTGCACTAGCTAGGTACATAAGTGAGCCAATTATCCGAGAATATTCCGGTGATTCCTAGCAATTTTCTTATTCTTACGAAGTAACACGCTAGGATCATAAGGTGTTGGAGAAGGCTTGCGATCGGAAAAGCCAAAACGGCTCAAGACCTTTTCCACATAATAAGATTGCAAAAGTGTAATCCCATCCTCACCTCTAACCAATTTAATGTTTAGAATAACATCACCACTCCCGGATCTTTCATATCAAAGTTTTGAGACAAGAATGATTTGACCTCATTTATCATATTGATGTTTGTCCCAAAAATCAGAATGTCATCCACATACAAGCACAAAATAACTCCTCACCCCCACCATAGCGATAGTATACACATTTATCTCGCCTCATTGACAAAGAAAGCTCGCAGATGTCGGTGTTCTATCGAACTTCTCATGCCACCGCTTAGGGGCTTGTTTTGCACCATACAAAGATTTCAGCAGTTTTAACACCTTGCCTTCTTGACCTTCTACTACAAATCCATCAGTTTGTTCCATGTAAATTTCCTCATCCACTCTCCGTTAAGAAAAGCTGTCTTAACGTCCATTTGATGAACGAGAAGACCATGTGAGGCAGCCAAAGCAAGTAGTACTCGTATTGTGGTCGGTCTAGCAACGGTGAGTAAGTGTCAAAGAAATCTTCGCCTTCTTCTCGAGTATAGCCCTTGGCAACAAGCCGAGCCTTGTACTTTTCAATGGTACCATCGACCTAAGCTTCTTTTTGAACACCCACTTGCATCCTACTGGTTTGCACCCATAAGGTCTATCTGTCATCTCCCAGTGCCATTAGCGATAATAGAATCCATTTCACTACTGATGACCTCCTTCCAATAGTCTGCATCGGTAGATGCATACGCTTCCGAAATAGACTTGGGAGTGTCGTCCACGAGGTACACAGTGAAATCATCTCCAAAGGATTTGGATATCCTTTGTCTCTTGCTCCTTTTAGGAGCTCCACTGTCATCCTCCTCATGGACAAGTTCATGTGTATGTTCAAAAGGTTCAAGTGGTGTGATTGAACTAAGAATTATTTCAGAAGGTTGACTAGTAGTGTTATGTGTATCCTTCATTGGAAAAATATTCTCAAAGAATGTTGCATCTCGAGACTCCATAATTGTACCAACATGCATGTCAGGTACCTCTGTTTTAACTATCAAAAATCTATAGGCAATGCTATGATTAGCATATCCCAGAAAGACACAATCCACAGTTTTAGGTCCAAGCTTGCGTTTCTTAGTTATTGGCACATTAACTTTCGCCAAGCACCCCCATGTACGCAAGTAAGAAAGTGATGGTTTTCTCCCAATCCATACCTCGTATGGTGTTTTGTCCTTATTTCGTTAGGAACTCTATTTAATACGTGATTAGACGTTAGCAAAGCCTCCCCACCATGCCTTAGGTAATCCCGATATCTAACATGGCATTCACCAAATCACCAACGTGCGGTTTTCCTTTCGGCAATCCCATTTGACTCGGGGAATAAGGAGGCGTCCTCTCATGTATAATGCCATGTTACTCACAAAATAAGTCAAATTCGTTTGAGAAATACTCCACCACGATCGACCTAAGTCTTTTATCTTTCTATTTAACCGGTTTTCAACTTCGCCTTATAGATTTTAAAATAGTCTAAAGCCTCATCTTTCGTTTTCAATAAATACACATAATGTAACCTAGTTGCATCATCAATCAATGTCATGAAATATCGTTTTCCACCCTTCGTCAACACGCCATTCATCTCGAAAGATCTGAATGCGGGAGTTCTAGTGGTGCCAAGTTTCTCTCCTCGCGACCTTGTGAGGCTTACGAGGTTGCTTTGATTGCACACACTATGACATTTAGAACCTTTGGTGATGGAAACGTTTGGAATTAAATTCATCTTCGAAAGCCGAGACATCAAACCAAAATTAATATGACATAGACGTGAGTGCCAAACATTAGCCTCATCATCCACACCGCCACAAATATGGTTTATGGTCTTATTGCAGAAACTGATAGGAAAAGCGGAACAAGCCTCCGCACTCATAGCCTTTACCAATAAAATGTCCATGTTTAGACACGACTACTTTATTAGACTCAAATACCAACTTAAGCCCGTCTCTACATAAACGGGAGCCACTAACGAGATTCTTGTCTATAGAAGGGACATGCTGCACGTTCTTGGTGCATGATCTTTCCCAAGTAAACTTCAGATCTACCGTACAACACCATGGGCGGTAGCATGTGACCCATTCCCCATTAGGACGGAGGAATCTCGGGCGACTGATAAGAAGAAAACAACGAAATATCAGCACACACATGTACATTAGCTCTGTATCAATCCACCAATTGGTAGATTGACTAATCGAAGAAACGAGAGGTAAATTACCATACCCACCCCATCTCCGTCTTGCCAATGGTCACGTTGATGACTTAGAAGTCATCCTACTGGTGCCTTCTTTCCTTTGCGTTGTGGGCACTTCTTGGCCATGTGACCAGGCTCACCGCACACAAAGCAAGTTCTATCATCCTGATTGTTGTTGTTCTTCTTCTTCTTGAAGTTGGTTGTCTGTTGGGCTTTGACAAATTTCCCTTTGTTCTTGTTTGAGGGTTTCTGTACCACATTGGCACTAGACTGCCCTCCATCACCCTTAGACACAGCGTCCTTTTCCCGAGCTTTCTCCTCAATTTCAAGAGACCCAATCAGATTCTCAACAGAGTACTCTTGTCTCTTGTGTTTGAGTGTTGTTCCGAAATTCCTCCATGAAGAAGGTAATTTCGCAATAATACATCCAGCCACAAACTTGTCGGGTAAGGCACACTTCAGAGTTCGAGTTCCTTGGCAATGGCTCGTATCTCATGAGCCCGATCTACTACGAGCGGTTATCAACCATCTTGTAGTCATGAAATTGCTCCATGACATACATGTCATTGCTTGCATCGATAACACCGTATTTGGAATTCATGCATCCTATAACTCCTTCAAGGCGTCTGTCATGTGCATATACACCTCGCATGACGGTCAAGAAGAACACTAAGAATGCATCCAACAAAGAGAGTAGTGGCGGTCTCGAATTCTTTCTCGCCAAAGATCAAGAACACCTTCAGACTTGCCATTACTAACCCAGAATACATTCATAGCAGTAAGCAAATCCAGCCATAGTAAAACCACAGTGCCTACAATAAGGTTTTTGGATTGTTGAATATATAAGCACATGTAGGTTTAATTTATTCCATAAATAAATCATGACATCATGCACGCAAAATAACAGAACCATCACAGGCATAAAAGATCTAGACATGTAAACCAGGAAAATGTACATGAACAGTTCTAATACGGAGAACATGATCAGCATGCACCGATGGTTCTGCTCGATCGATTTGCGAGATGTAGACGCCGCAGCACGGTGATGATGACACGAAGTCGATGACGATTCGCCGGCCGAACGACGAGGAAGACGAGCGAGCTACAGCGGCGAGCGCGCGAGCGCTTCCCAAAACCTTATTCGCCTCTCCGGTGCAGACTTGGCGGCGGTTCCGAGACTCGCTCTCCGAACGCGGTGCACGCCGCGCGACGGACGGAGTAGACTACGTGGGACGGCGCAGCACAATGGATGGAGGAGGCAAAACCCTAGATTGATTTTCGCATGTTCTGTATGAAGGCGGCGGCTCCGTATTCGTGATCAAGACGCCTGCACGTTCTCCATAACTCGTAACCGAACCGGATTCACCGCCACGCAAAACTGCAAAAGGAAGCCGCGTCTGCGCAAGCACCTGGAGCGGATTTTGGCGGACCATTCACGTAGGTGCCGTGCGCCCGCGCCCGCGCCCCCAGCCCAGCCCGGCGAGGCGAGGCGAGCGAGCGCGCGCGTGTTATCCTCTAGTTCTCTCCCACACATGCCTCAAGTGGCTAGGAGTGCACCATCCCTTTTAAGGTGGTCTTCCTCTCCTAGAACTAGCAATATGGTACTAAAGGTCACATGCATGCCTCCTTTGCATGAGTGGGTCTTTGAGATTTAATAGAAATTATTCTTATTATATAGGCTTGGCCCACATATAATCCAACAATATATTCCCCAGTAAAACAAGTTATATATATGATCGATCCGTAGACGTGTAGCACGGCTAAAATAAAATGTTTTTTTTTCAAAAACGAGGTGCAAGTAGTTGCATTTGCATACTGCATGCATGCGAACATGTTCTACTTGTGACAAAAAAATACAAACCACATGCATGATACGATAGGGGATGGACGCGTACGCCAATCGAGTTGCCAGCCAGGCAAGCAACTGGACAAGAGGCGCCTCACTCCAGGAAACGAGATCATCGATCGATCGTACTTCCAGCAATAATTGCCCGTAGAGGGGAAATCAGATTAGATAGTGTTTAAATCACATTTATATTCGTATTTATAAATAAATATAAATATAAATTCGAATATTTTTAAATACAAGTATGAATCAAATATTGTAACGAATACAAATTTGAATCGAATATCTACTTAATTTGGTCGGATCCGGATATCCTCATAACATATATATTATAAAGATATTAATGATATTTTATCCCCCTAGAATCATGCTTAATCATTCTAATTTATTTACTTCATCTAAAGAAACACGAATTCACATTCAATTAAAAAATATCCAACTAATTAGTCATGTTATAATAAAATATATATATTGTTTTATCAAATACGAATACGGATAAATAACATTTCGGATGGAAAAAGTCCATACCATATTCACATCTATATTTTTTATATGAATTCAAATACAAATACAAATAGGATAGAAATTGTTAATCGGATAGAAAAATCTATACTATATTCGCATCATATCGAATTCAGTAACTAGATAATACAGATAATTTGTATCCATTTTTCACCCCAACTTGCCAACCAGACATACATGAATGATCCAAGATAGGTCGACCCCAGCTGCTACAATCATAGTACGTGATTCAATCTAATATAGTAAAGCTGATTTAACTTAATTGGAGCAGCGTATCCAGAAATAAATATAATTATGATCATTTTTACTAGAATATTAGGATAATTGCTTATTTACTATCATCTTAATAGGATTAGTATGCTTCTATTATGGATCCATCCTAGCTTAGGTCTTGTTCCATCCTAGCTTAGGCCCTATTCAAAAGTATTGTAACTTTTTGATTTTTGGTTGTACCTTTTGGCTAATTACAAGAGAGATTAATGGAGTAAAGGATACTTGCGTTGAGAAGTTACTCCATTCAAATCAGCTCCCACAGTGACTTCTACAAACGATTTATAAAAACCACCATGTGAAACCACTCAGTTCAAAAGCCGGCTTCTAAAAGCCAAAAGCCAGCCTCCATGCAATGCTTCCAAACATCTTCTGGCTTTTAAATGAAGTGGCTTGTTAAGGTGGTTTCTATAAACTGTTTGTAGGGTTACTGTAGGAGCCGCTTTGAACAGAGTAGCTTCTCAACGTGAGAGTCGCCTACTCCTTCAATCTCTCTTGTAATCAACCAAAAGACAAAAGCCTCATCACTTTTAAACAGGATTACATGCAGCATCGACTTATCCTCGATCACCAAATAATTGAGGGAGCCACTAGTTCCACGAGATTTCAGTTGTATAAAAGTTATACATATATATTCCCCAGTAAAACAAGTTATATGATCGATCCGTAGACTTGTAGCACGGCTAAAATAATTTTTTTAATAACGAGGTGCAAGTAGTTGCATTTGCATACTGCATGCATGCGAACATGTTCTACTTGTGACAAAAATACAAACCACATGCAAGATACGATAGGGGATGGACACGTACGGCAATCGAGTTGCCAGCCAGGCAAGCAACTGGACAAGAGGGGCCTCACACCCGAAAACGAGATCGATCGTATTTCCAACAATAATTGCCCGTAGAGGGAAATTGAAACAAACCGCAAATTTTGCAAAAATTGAAATTTTCTTTTGAATTTGATTTCTCTTGCTTCCTAGCCCTAAACCGCACTAATCTCCAAGCAAAGCCATCCCTAATCCCCACCGTAACTGCCTGAACAGAGGGAGTTGGCGCCGCTACTGTTCACCATTTGATTTTTTCGACCGCCGCCCGATATTTGTCGCCACCTCACTCTTTCTTCACCGCCAAGTTCTCCCGTGCCTTCCAGCCCTTCCCTACCTGTCAGCAACCTCGCCAGCTCACTTTGCCGACCTCCCCTGCCACCATGGACGCCCTCCCGAAGCAACCCGAACCCACCCTAAATATCTCCTCCCCATGAACCGCCTTAGCTCAGCTATAAAAGCTCACAAGGCCTGTTCTCTGAGACACTCTCATACCCAGCAAGCCATCCCCACCCCCAATCGATCCCTCGTCGCCCCCATCGCCGGCAATAACCGAAAATCCCCAAGGTGAGCCCTAATTCAATTCTCTTGATTTACCCGATAGCTTTTCAATTCCCTACTCCTGTAGCGTCCTCATGAACCCAGGAACACAACCAAAGCAATGCCCTAGCTTCCCAGGCCCTCCTATTCCCCACCTCCGAGCTCCTCGCCTTGGTCATGGCGCTCCACCATGGCCAGCTTGTTAGAAGCATACCCGGTGCAAACCGCCACTACCAAGAGCCCCTGGATCACCCTTAGATGGTTAAACACCCGCCAATTTTAGGAATAATAGCCCCTATAACTCCCAAGCCATTAAAAACTGAACCGAGTTCCCGAGCTCACCGCCGACGAACGCCGCCTCTTCCGGCCGTGCCGACCCCAAAAATGGGTTCTCAGCGTCCCCCGGAGTCCGTCCACACCTTCGGTTCGCGTCGCAAGTCATTGTGGTGCCGCCGGTCGCCGCCGCCGTTTCGCTCTGCTTCGGTTGCGCGCGCACAGTCGGGAGGATGAAGATGAATAGTAACGGGCCGGTTACTGTTCATCCGACCCGATAGCGCATAAACCCGTCCGCTGTGAACAGTGATCACCCGATAGCCCTTAGACCCGAACCACCATGAACAGTGAATCACCCGGTGTGAACAGTAACCACCCGCAGTGAACAGTACTCAGACCCATTAAGCCTTTAAAAATCCAAAAATGCAAAAATATACTCGTTTTGACCGTTTCGAGCCCACGAATCCATTTTTCAGGTCCATTTCTCCATTCCAAGCCTCCTAAAAATCCTAAACCCATTTTATTTGGTTTTTCTCGAATTTTATTTATTTATTTTCTTTCTTTTATTCCTAGCTCATTTCCTTCGAGCGTGGAATTAAATTTAATTATTGGCTTTACGCTAGCACCCGATGTTGAAGACCAACTAATTCAAGGAGGAGGAATCGAGGATCAAGCTCGAGATCGAGAAATTGAAGAATATGAGATTGTCGAAATTATAAATCCGCAAGGCAAGTCGCATGTTTTTGATCATGTTGAACCTATTTTCCGTTAATTACTATTTATCATATTTTCATTATGCTATTTGTGCATTGTTATTTTATGTACAATAAATACTTAGAATGACATGTTATTAGCTAATGTCCTACCACCCGAAAAAGCCCTGCTTAAATTGATGGCCATATTCACCTTGACAAAACTTAGTAAATAATAAAAGTATTATTAAGATAATCATGTAGTTCAGGAACTCAGCATACTTTTACTATTAAGTCTTGATAAGATGTTACAGAGAGCCATGAGTTGGCTGAGCCCATCCTAGAATGGGAGTTGTGTGGTGAATTGATAGCAGTGTCGTGGGCACTGTGATGTGAATTTGTAGATGAAAGTTGTTTAGTGAAAAGTAAAGAGTTAAAAACCTTATGCCAAGTGAAGAACATGGTAATCGCTCAACCACAAGCGTTGACTTGTCAAACCTGGTTTAATAGCTGTTCAAATCGATTGAATCTCTAATGGAGTACAAACAGTTGGTATGGAAACGGTAAAACCATGCTGAACAACGTTAGACCCTTCCAGGACGGGTAAAGATTCACGGGTTTGAGTTGAGATCTAACGGGTACCGGAAAGTTAGTATGGAAGCGGTAAAACCATACTGAACAATGGTAGATTCCTCTCAGGACGGGCAAGCTATCTGGCCGTGTCGGCGGATAAAGTGTCTGGCTGTGTTGGCGGACCCCCGGGTCTGTTTGGAGGTCTATCGGGTAGAGCTTTCATGAAGAGATGAGCAGTGAAACGACCTTGTTTTCTCAACTCAGTCATGAGAGTTGAGGAATCTTGTGGGTAAAGATGGGCAGTTCTGCAGAGTCATTTATAAATAGTATTCGAATACACCACACTGTGTTTAATGGGTGATTCCAAAAAGCATGGCATAAGTAGATTTGGAATGATGTTGGGAATGTGGGAGTGTTAGTTAAATCAAGTGTGAAACCCCCTCCCCCCAATTACCTTATGTAGGTTATGAATTAATATTTACTATTTAAAAGAAAAATATTTACAAACAAAATTGCATCCACATCAGATAATGAACCATTATACCCAATTTCATGGCAATCTCCTGCATGTAGTTAAATAGTATTTCACATGCGACTTGTTGAGTACGGTTGTTTGTACTCACGCTTGCTAAAATCATTAAACAGAGAGTGCTTATCAAGATAATGAAGGAGTTTCCAAAGACAATGCAGAATTCTACGAAATAGACGACGCCGAGTGTTAGGGTTTATTCTACACTCAGGCCTGCCTGTGGAGTTTCTTTTGGTAATGTATCTTTGGGCTGAACGCCCCTTTATGTAAAACTTGGCTGTTAAGCTTTACTTTTGTAATAAAGTTTGATTTTATGTTTAAGCATGCTTTGGTAATGATGCACATTCTTCTACAGTACTCGCAGCTGAACAATCCTGAGCAGTTGCGAAGTTAACCTAACGCTCCCAGAAATGGGGGTTGTTACAGAAATGATAGTGTTTAAACTATATTCATATTTGTATTTATAGATAAATATGAATATTAATTCAAATATTGAAACGAATACGAATTTAGGAGTAAGCTCTCATGAGTAATAAAGAAGCATATTCAGGATCCGTTCATATTGGTGAGGACTGAGGGCTTTTGATTTCTTCTTAGAAAAGCCAAAACCAATATGAACGTCCTAACTTTTATCAGCCACTACTATTTATCAACTGCTACTTTGTATTTTCACATATTGTAGCACATTTTATATTTTATTATATCATAATTTCGTAAGTCGCGTGACGGTCTGAATATTTAGTACATTTCGTTGCAACGTCTTTCTTACATAATACACCCAGCAAAAAGCTATAAACCAATACGAACGTCCCCGTTTCTATCAACCACTACTATTCATCAGTTATAGCCAAAAGCCATCAGCAAAAACCAATATCAACGGGCCCTCAAACTGGTGAGCTCTCGAAAGCTCCCTCCCCAGAGGTAACCCTTCATTGGTTCACTGACAGAGTAAAACGGTCATCTCGAACGCTGAACTTGTATAAATCCTCATATGATTTTTTTACTCCTATGATGATGGCCGGTAAGACAGTCGATATCTACTCTCTCACTTGTATTTGGTTTTCACACCTACAACATATTGTTTCCTAGCTTTTCCCATAACTGAAGCTTTTCCCTAGTACGTATATCTAGTGGTTTTTTTTATGCATCAATTACCTAATTCGATGCAAGATTAATTTGCAAGCTAGCCACCCACCATCTCGTTGCTCTTTCGTCGGGTACGTACCGGCCGGGGGATACCTACCTAATCTGAATTCATATATGTGATATGATCAACAAGCTAGCCGCCTCCGCGGGAAGACGACAAGAGCTGAAAGTCACCGCTTCGAGGCCCGACACGGATGCGTGCATCGCATGCTCGATCGCTTCTTATATCCATTTTTTTTTAAAAAAAAAAGGTCTGCCTGCTGACGGTACGAGATAGGATTCAGCCATTGCATAAGAGCTATACGCAGTGGCGAAACCCCCGAGGCCCGGCACGAAAAGCTTATATAAAATTTATAAAAAAAATTATTAAAAAAATAGAGTTAACCTAAGAATTGATTCAAAAATAATTAACCTAGCCTGAGACTTGAATTTAGACAGATTTCACTCCTAGCTATACGTCGGTATGCCATCTGAATCCCTCATGACGAAATAGGACATAACCATTGCATAGACAGATCGGATCGAGTGAGGGCACTAAGGGGGCGAGCGGTGGGCGACGGCGGGTCACCGTTCCAGCGGCGTGCTGGAAGAAGAGTGGGCGCGGGCCGCAGGCGAGTCCGACCACAGCAGCAGGCGCGGACGGGTTGAGACCAACAGCTATCGGCAGGCGGCAGCCAGCAGACACGACAGAGAGCGTGGCAAGCGGGCCTGTGTTGGGAAAGTGACAAGCGCGTGTGGGTACGGGGAAACCTAAGGTTGTAATGATCGTGATCCTACTACTAGGATTTTTTTTTCGTAGGTAGAATTAGATCTTAGTCTCGGATTTTTCATCCTATATATTATATATTATTGCACTTGCACATATCTAAAAGCAATCTAAAGATAGAGAGGTCTGGTGCCCAGACACCATAGTGTCCCCTTTCAGCATCACACACACACACACATATATATATAGACACACACACGCAAGTACTATTCAGCTTTTTTTTACTAATTTTAAGATAAATAGTAGCTCTTATTACTTAGAAAGATACCTTTCACACTTGTTTTTTAACTCCCTTGACCCTATTATCTTCTCTCTGCTCGCTTCTCTCATTTGGTACTTCCACAAGGTTCACCGGCGATTCCGTGGAGGAATTGATGGAGCTGTTCCCTTTTCCTAATGTTTTTGTTATTTCCTTTTCTTCACTGATCTCGATCCGGGTCCAATCCATGACGGCATGGCAGAAGGATTGCCGTCGCCGAACGGCCGACGATTCCAACGAGCTCGTGCGGTGCTGCATGCATGGAGGGCTATGAGCCTACAACGGGCCATACGGAGGTGCGCATAAGGGAATTGAGGGCTCCAAATAGATTACGTGACGTTGCACCGACATGATTGAGCTACATAAAGGAAGGGAACGACAAGGCAACAAGGAAGGCCACAAAGACTTAGGATCGTACAGAGTCACAATTATATCGTCATTCTACCGATTCTACGAGTTTAGGTTACGATTCGGTAGCAATCTAATAGAATTTCAATCTATGTCATTTTGTTATCGTAGGATCGTACGATTTTACGATCTATAACACGATGCTAACAACCTTGAGGAAACTTTTTGAGTGTACAATTTCCGAGAGAAGAAAAGGATAGGCGTCCAGTGATGAAGTCAACAACCCAAAACGCTATTATTTTTCTAACTAGGGCTCAAACGTGTTTATGGTTCAAATCGAATATATCCGATTTGAACCATCATTTTCGTTACGACGAGATTAATAAAAATACGACCCATATTATGATGTTATGGTAGCACGTTTGATTTGTCTTGGTGGTATATCCGAATCATATCCGTATCATGTTTTTTATTTGTTCCAATGTACGTTTGACATGCACTTAACTCTCGTTAGTAACACCACATGGTACTCCCAGCTATGATTAACACAATGTATGGACTCCCGCTATACCTAACACAACTGAAACCAACTCAACTCACTCAACTTCCCAGAGTCCAATCTGACTGACAACCAATGGCTAATCAGACCACCACGGTCTGACCGTTGGCTCAACAATCAAATTGACCCGGTCTGTCCAACGGCCACATGCTGATCAAACCATTTAAGAGCACCAAAAACACTCTATCTGCTATTTCGGTTAATCTCTATCTAGTTTTAACTTACAACTCTAATTTAAGTGAAATCTAGTAAAAAAACATCCTCAAATACACCTACACAAATGTTTGGTGTCTAAACTCCAAAAAGCCACATGGTCAGTCTGACTAATCTATAGCTACCGGTCAGACTGCCGAAGTCAGGCCAGTCATACTGAACTCCTAGCAGCAACTCTGAAAACTAAAAAGCTTCAAAATTAAACTCAAACTTTGATAGAATTTGCACACCAAAGTTAAATACTCATCGCACATAGGGGTAACCTCCTCGTGGTCGCACAATGTTTGATTTGTTCTGGTTGTATATCTTATTTTTGTTTAGCAAGTGTGTTAATATAATGATCACCAAATAATTTTTTTTGTGTTGGGGAGGGATCACCCAATAATTGATGTGAGCATACAACGGAGCTAATCAATAGGGCTTGCATATAAGAAAGGAATTTCTCTGAGGATAGACCCCATTTCGTTTTCATAGGGTCACCCTCGGATAGGCTGCATGTGGTGCACGCACATGAATCTCTGCGCAAGGCCCTCTTCCACCTCCTTTTCTCGCTTACCCCCGTCGGACGCAGACCGCGGCTCAACCTGTCAGACTTCCCGCAAGGATTCCCTCCGTCGCTACCAGCACCTCCGCATCGCCTCCCCGAGAATCCCCACCCTAAGGCTGAAGTGGCATGGTCGTGGCGCCATGGTCGAAGTGTTGTGGCCATGGTTCCGTGGTCAAAGTGGCCCACGACCACGACCACTTCAACCATGGCGTCACGGCCACTTCAACCACAGCTTGGGCATATGGAGTGTGCGCAGGGCAGTGGCCGAGCTAAGGAGGGAGGTGGGGAAGGCCAAACCCGACTGGTGCCAGTGCTGATTTTCAGGGCAAGGACAGCAGGGATTCTCGGGGAGGTGACGCGGAGGTGCTGGCGGCAGCAGAGGGAATCCTTGCGCGTCGATCGAGGATTCTCAGGGAGGCGACGCGGAGGTGCCGACGGTGGTGGAGGGAATCCTTGCGCGGCGGCCGGTAGGTTGACAATGTAGTTTGTGGGCGACGAGGGCGGGCGTGCCATCAGTGGGAAAGGGGGGAGATGGCTATGCTCGGATTTAGAAGGAGAAAATAATAATGGAGATGGCCTTCGTGTTGTGGAGATTTGTGCGTGTATATAGAATACTAGCCTAATAGGCGCGGCGCCACGCCGCGCCAGCCACCGTGTGTACTGAAGTAAAAGAAGCGATAATTCGTGAGGACTTTTTTAAAAAAATCGAGGGCACATGTGTATTTTCGAAAAAGCCAAAGGTCTTTTTCGTAAAAAAGCGAGGGCATGTACGTAACTAAACGAGAACCCGTACGTAATTTAGAAAACGCGGGGCGCAATCCTGCAAAGTACACAAAATTTCGGTGAAGTGGAGGGGTGTTTTCGCAAAAAAGTTTTAAAAAAACCTCCCAAGGACCTTTTCGCGAGGAAAAAGAACATTTACGTAATTTTCAAAAAATACAAGGAAAATGCCTCCTCATTGCACTAAAATCCCCGCCACGCCACGGCGGAGCGCGCGAGGCGACGCGACGTGGAGCCACTGCGGGCATTCCCAGGCGAGCATCTCCAAGAGATGCCCAATAAATTCACACCCTAAATCTCTTTTTACAGATCCTAACCACGATATAAGGTCCCAAAATAATCATTCCCTCCAACAGATACCTTAAACCAGAAAAACAGTATTGGGAGCCTAGATCATCCTCTATAAGTAGAGAGCGAGAGCCCATTTTTGGGTGTGTTCTATTTTTAGGAGTCTATTTGGGAATCTGTTGGAGCTACTTCTTACCCTTCAACTCTAAAATTTAAATATTAAGAGCCATATAGAGTATCTCTTGGAGATGCTCTAAGAGCAAGTCCAATAATAGAGCCAAGTGTTTGGCTATAAGTCAAGTTATAAGAGCCAAGTTATACAATAATCTGTCTTCTATTTGTCTACAAAAGATTTTTTATTATTATATGGTATCATGTCTCACATTCTCTTTCCTACTCCTCCTCACATACATTTATTATCTGGACCCACCACTGCATAGACTCTCGTGTGCAGCTTGTTGCTTGCATGAGAGCCAAGCTCTCCTCTCTCTCCTCTCTTCTCTCCTCTACATCAGCAAAAATGCTGACTAACTTAGCTATAAGATCATTGTTGTACTTGCTCTAAGAGACGAAGTCATACCTGAGGAAGATCTAGAGACGAAATAGGGTATGTCTCGAAGTTCCTTCCGCATATAAGGGTGTGATCGATGATTCAAATAGGGTTATTTTACTCATTAATTAATTCGACGCAAGATTTGCAAGGCCTAGGGACCCTACATGCATTTCACTGCTCTTTCGTCGTGTACGGAAACTTACCTAATCTGCTAGGTTTTTTTTTTTGAGACCGTCCAATCTGCTAGCTGCCATGTGATCTGCAAGGCAGGCCCATGCAAAGAGAAAGATATTCAGAAGTAACCGTCTCGTGCATCGCATGCTCGCTTATTATAGCTCCGAACTGCCGTTCAGAGATTAAAGAGAGAGTTCACTAATTTACTTTGTCGATCAGTTTTGTGCTGGAATGGCCTTGCTGTTCTCTTTACATTCGGTTTTTTTCTCTCTCCAAGATGTCGATTATCATTTCTTTATATGTATATATTTTAGCTGTTAAGATCTTCGACTAGCCGCCACAATCACAAGCCGCAACTACTACTCTCCCAAATCATTAGAAAGGACACTCGCGCTTCAATTGTCTAACATGGCTCCTACCATCCATCCGATTCTTGTGGCAAATAAAAAGATTAGTGGGTGCATCGATCTTAAATTAGATAAGGTGACCACGAGATCGATCCAGATAAGGTAACCCCCCCTGCCACATTTAACTTATGGATCGGGTGTGATTGGTTAACACAACTATCTTTTTTATCTTTAACACTGAGGAAGCGAGATGTCACGAGATGATCAAATCTTGACAAATCTGTTACAGTGTATTGCTATAGTATAGCAAAAATAGAAATATTATTACCGTACGGGCTACAAAACTGTTACAGTATATTGCTATAGTATTTATACCATGTATCACTACTTCATTTACTCGTTATACAAATCAGCTTGTGTAACGAGGTTACAGTAGATTTTTTCCATGCACACAGGTCTGCCTGGCGCCGCCACCAAACGCAGTTTCTAGAGATCCAAAACAGGGTAGTTGGAAAGCGTAACCACTACTTGACACTTTGATTTAGCAATCAGTTATCAGAAGTTTTGTCGCCATGCTACGTACGCTGGTAAGGTACAACTCAAAGCTTAGAGCTCTAGCATATGTAATAGCAAACGAAATGAGAAGTCAGTCTAAAAATAGCCGTCACTTTTTTTTTCCTCAATTTTAACATCTAGATATCTATTTTTTAATAGCATTCTACATAAATTTATCATGCTCAACAGGTAACCTACTAAGATACAGTAACTTCGCAGGGGCTATAGTAGCCTGGTTTGATAGGTATCTATTGAACACGATAGATCCATATAGGATGCTATTTTTGAAAAAAAAAAGCCAAATGTTTGATACGAAAATTGAAAAAAAATGACATGCTAAGTCCTACTTATTTAGACTTATGTTTTTGGTTTTTAGCTTCTAGTTTCTTAATTTCATCCCTTACTAGCTTTTTTGACTTTTCTTTTCTCCTATATTCCTTTGCATTATCCGTGATGATAAACATATTTTTTTTATTTTATTTTTATTTTTAAAATTTAATCACGCTAAAAAAACTTACAACAGTTACAGTGAAAAAATACTCAAACAAAACCAAAAATTTCTAAAAACTAAAAAAACATAAGCCCAAATACACGAATTGATCGCGCGCTACATGTGCAATTGATCGAGATTCCGACCCCACAATAATTATTCACACATGTCTTAGGCGTACGTGTCGATCTTGGCAGGCGCGGACGCTTGCTTGACACGCGCGCGATCGACCGTGGACACATGTGTGCCGGTTTCGTGGTCAAGCATCAGCTATAGAAAGTCGTACAAGCACGTTGGAGGCTGATCTACCATATGCAACACGAGCCGGGCGTGCACGTCGACGCCGCGGTGGTGCGGACTGTTGAGTATGCTGAATTTCATTAAAGTTTTTTTAGGTTCCGGTCGGTTTGACTGAAAAGCTGTGGCTTATGATTGAAATTGTACTGTAGCGGCTGAAATTTCATTATAGTTGAATGTGACTTATTTGGCGTAATTAAATCTAAAAAAATTTAAAAATAAAAAAATATGCTACCTCATCATGGACAACACAAACGAATATGGAAAAAAGAAGCAGCAAAAAAGCTCAAAAAATAGCCAAATGTTTAGAAAAAGATAAAATTTATTAATAGTAAAAAATAAGTCAGAAGCTGAAGTTGAAATAAATGGGACTCGTATGTTATAAGAATCCTCGATGAAGTGTTAAGAGTATTAGAATTCCTAATTTTTTTAGAGTAGGATTAGCTACAATAAAGTACAACAACTGCAGTAGACCATGTGGAGATACGTACAAAGCAATCAAGCGAGCGGTCGAACACTGAGCAATCGATCAAACAGTTGAGCACCGAGCGGTCGAAATCTTCACCGACTACTAAGAGATTCTAAAATGCGGAGACAATCATTCACCTCCATCTAGTTGCAGTATTTGATCATACACATTTCTTCGAATATGGTACAACCATTACGGATAGAAATTAGAATCTGAAACTCAACTGCAATTTCTTTGGAATATGGTACAACGCATGTGGCTGCCTGACTAAATAATTCTAACCAGCATGTAGCATCATTGATTTGTGGTCTAAGAACACTCCGAACAGATGCCGATGAGCTCCAGATCGGTTGGGTCTTGGGACGCCAATGTGACCGTCCCGCAAAATATACAGCCTGCATTGATCGATTATGCAAAAAGTTAGATCGATTTAGTGATTGGTTGGGCTGAAAAATAGCAGTTTATAACTGAAATTATATTGTAACTAACTGAAATTATACTGTAGCTAAAAGTAGTTTATTTGGCGTAATTAAATTAAAAAATGTAAAAATAGAAAAAATAGGTTAACTTATCACAGATAACACAAATAAATATAGGAAAAAAGAACCGGTAAAAAAGCTAAAAAAACTAAAAATTTAGAAAAAATAAAATTTATAAATAGTGAAAAATAGGAGAGAAGCCAAGACTAGCATACTGCTTGTATAGTGTTCGGCGAATCGCTTGTTGTCACTCCATGAGGCACGGCTGCTGTGGTAGAACTAGCGTCCTGATCATGCTGCCACGGCGCAAGTCCACCGTAGGCTGTCGCCAAGCCTTTTCCATGCCCTGCACCACGGAATCTCCTCGTAACGTTCACCGGCGGGCAATATCGCTGGCCTCAATCGATATGTAGGTTCACGCAACACCTGATTGAGATATATACGGTTAATGAAGTAATGGGAGGCGGTTAATTAGGGTAAACATATATGGGCCAGCTAGTTGTAGTTTCACGTGGGCTTCAAGGCTTCCAATTCCAAGTTCCAAGATGGCTGTCGGGAATCAATTGTTTTGCAAATAAAATAATCAAAAAAGCTGCAGCACTTCGGTTATGGGTTAGTTTATTTTCTACACAGCACTGGTTTATCTCTAATCGAGTTTACTAGCTCAATCCAAGTCACTATTTGTATTTGCTTCTATTTAAAAAAAATTAAAAGACAATATAAATACACAGCTTCTCAAATAGATTTCTTTATTTCTTTTGCTATCATCTCATTCTAGAGATAAAGCAGGGGTTTACGGGTCCATTACACACCACACTTCCCTCGCTTCTATCACGCACAGGTATCTCTATTATTTTTTCCACCGCTCACCGTCTCCTTCTAAAAGCTACTTCTTTTAATAATTAATATTTATTTTCAACCAAAAATTATAAGTCACAATCAAAACCTATTAGCAAAAATCAATATGAACGCTTCCTAAAACTAATGTTCTTAGGCTTTTTGAAATTATAATTTTTCTATTGTGACTACTAAAGTTTTATTATATATACATCTAAAAGATCTCGTGTGCCAATGAATTAGAATACTGTTTACATAAAAATGAATTTTTTAAGTTAATCATATTTTGCATTTTAGACATGCTAATGTGTAGATTTCAACATGCATGTGTAGATTCCAATTCCATTATTTCAGGTCTAAAAAAGTTCATGATTTCAAACTCCGGTAACCATCCTTACATTGAGCTAATACTGACAAGACTGTTGCATGTAGAATAGCTTTTACTGAAAACCCTATCAACAAATGTTTTACCAACCGTATCAGATAAAAAATGCTGTTGTATGGCGCGACACTAACATAAGTGACAGTGATATCGTGTATAGTGCAATCATGTGTGAGAATACTGTTGGCAATATATTTGCCAACAGGACTGTTGACCATTATTTTATTTATTTATATGTCGGGATTGTAGATAACAAATATGGTTGTTAGCCAAAATTACAGCTGTTGTAGTGATTCCTACGCTACTTTGAAGGAGGGCTAGAGAGGCTATATAAAATCATGAGGAGAGTTAAGGAAAACCCAAACAACCAGCAACAAATCAAAAAATAACTATTTCAAGGGTATATGTGAATGAGATGATTAGGTGCTAGATTATTATTTAGCATTAGATTCTTGTATAGAGTAAGGGTCTAATAGTACTAAAAGATTCGAGAGTGTTCTGAGAGAGCGACAATTTCATGTACTCTTTTCAGGTTGTGCTCAAGGAATTTGCGGCCGTCTTCGCTAAATTTTTGATCTCTCATCGTGGTTACTTTAACATCATTATTTTAATTCTCTCTACGAAATTAATATTTTTCGTTCATAATACCGTGCATGTATGTGCCTGTTGTGGTTACAGACCAAACAGAGATAGAGTTAGGTGAGCAATGCTTGGGGCTTTTCCCCATGGCCTGGATGGCTTATATATATTCACATGGTGAGCATTTTACAGTTATGACTTTACACCCAAGTATCCCTCTCAAGGGCAATTATGTCATTATACATGTCCCATTTTGGGCTTTACAACCTCCTAACAGGTCGGTTGGGCTTAGGTGGGGGCCACCCCTACAACAGTGTCATATCTCACAAACTCTGATCTGATCCGGGCGCTGTTTCGCATAAAAAAAGGGTATCAGAGTATAACAAGTGGTATCAGAGCTAAGGTTGGATTAATCTAATTTGTGAGAAGGTCGGCAAAATATCAGGTAGCATAAAATCAAAATCGATGTCGACAATGTAGAATCAAGTGGAGAAATTTAAAGGACGTCTTTGTCCAGCAGGAGCTAATTGATGCTCTTGAAGGGGACATACCGAAAAATATGTTCAATGAAGACTGGAAGGTGATGGAGTAGAAAGCTATCAATAAAATCTGTTTATATTTCTCCGATGAGATAAAATTATAAGACCATGTGGTGGTAACCCCATAAGAGTGATGAGTATTTGACGTTACTTGTGACTTGCTTTTGTTGTTTGAGTTTGATTTTGAGATATTGTATTTTGAGTTGTTGCTGTCTAAAGCCAGCGATCATACCAGCAAAGGTGCCACGGTATGACCAGTAGAAGTGGCAGTACCAGCCCGTAGTTGCCGGTAGTTATTTTCCAAAGGGAGCCTTTGGAGGTTTTTGGTCCGAGACCTAGTGTGGTAGTACATGCTTTGGAGTTGTGAAACGATCGAAGTGTAGTGATCTGACCAGCCTTAGCAAGACTGTTTGACAGGTGTGGAGTTGGGTGTCTAACCAGCATAGGTACCGCAATTAGACTAGCCCTTGTGCCGAGTTAGTTTTGGTGGTGTCAGTCACGACGGGAGTCTGTGCAAGTGTTAGTTATGGGAATTCCATACATGTGTGAGTTATAGTGTGTCCATGCATATGTTTTGCTAATTGAAAGTCAAGTACATGTCATTTGTTTTGGAATTGATTGTTTTATTCTTGGTGTGCATGTGCTTTGATGATTATTATGACCAACGATAAGACCGAGGCTATGGAAGGGGTTCTGAAGCATGGAAGAAAGATAAGGATCGTAAGGAGGTGATGTGTACATGTGGTGTGCTAATTGGTCTTGTACGTTTCAAGTGGTGACGTTTCTCGGAGCAGTCGTATGATCTTGGTGGTAAGCATTAGGCATCACAGGCTATAGTGTGATGCTGGTGTGCTATAGGACTTGGGTGCTTCAAATGGTGATGGATTCAGTGCAAGCGTAAGATCTTGATGACAAATCATGGGCATCGCATCGTTCGTGAAGATCGGTGGATGGTAATTTTGGAAATAATCTAATACTGAGTGAAGTGGCAATTTACTAAACCGTGGCACTGATCTAAGTGGTCTAGGTCACGTCTTTTTGGATGAAACGTCTTATTGGGCTTGTTGAGACTTTGGGAAGTAATGTTTTGAAAAGCGTGTAAGTGTGTGTAATGTAAAACTCGTTTGTGTGTGGGTTACCATATTTCTCCATATGTAAATGGTGTGATCCACTAAGAAGTGATTGGTTATTATGGTTAAGTGAAAAGTAAGAAGCCTCCACTACATAAACTTTGTGTTGAGTTTAGCCATAAAAGACTTTTGACTTAAGACTTGAGATAGTAGGGTTAGGGTTTTCTTATGTTAGAGCTTTGTATGTGTATGCTCTAGGCTTAGAGCTCTATTATCCTGAGAAATTGGATGTAAAATATTCCTCTCCAAGTATAATGAACATTCAAATTTTGCCCAAGTGAGTTGTGTCATGGATCCCCTCTTGTGTTTTTTATTTGCTTCGCTTTCTTGTTTGGATTTATCTCTTCTTGATTTTTACTGGTGCCAAGGACATGTAAGAGGTGGAGATTTCTCTTGGAGATCAGGTCGCATCCACCTAGTCACTTTTCATGGAAAGTTCTTGAGTTTGCCCGATTTTGCTCAAGGAAGGGATGATTTGGGGTTTTGATCAGGTGGAGGGTTTTGGTTTCAATTCGTGCTATAATTTAGCTTGCTATCATATATGAGAATCTATCCAAGGTCACCTAGATCATGTAGAACTCACGAGCAAAAGTAGATCGAGATTTCCGTCTTTGCCTGGTTGTAGTGCACAGTTCACTCAAATGAAAAAAAAAGGTCAGAACTTTAGTAACGGTTCTTTCAATCACTAATTGGAATAGGTTCCTGACATACTACTGAAGATGTTTGCCAAGTTTCAAGTTATTTGGATCAGTTGATCAAAAGTTTCAACTATTTTCAAGTTATTTGGACCAACGGATCAAAAGCTTCATCGATTTTTTTATTATGAAATCGAGTTAATTTTACTATTCTTGTGATGTTTTTTACTATAGCTACGATACTACCGGTGGAACTGTAGCTGCACTGTCGGGTTTTACTGTTGCACTGTGGTGGTACTACTAGAGATACTATAGTGGTACTACCGAAGTTACTGTAGCGATACTACCAATTTTGTACAGTTTCGTTTGGATCTTTTTGTATGGATAATTAGTCTCTGAACTTCATAACTTTTTATAGTTATTCAAGTGAAGAACTTAAAGTCGTGCTTCCCTTTGACAAAAGATTTAAAAAAGTCTTGTAATCTTGTTGGCTCTTATTCACCCTCCCTCCCATCGCTAAGGATGTCAATTGTGGCCGTTTACCCGTATACCCATGGGTAAATACCCTAATAGAGTCAGGTATGGGATATTTTCTTTACCCGTGCATATGGAAATGGGGGGACCACTCTACCCGTCGGTAAACGGGTACGGGTAAGCTCCACCCGTACCCGCCCCGCTCGTTTACCCACGATATAGATTGCAGGTGGCGCAGCCATAGCAATATCTCTAATTGCTATTGATTGTTATAAACTTTTGCATATCTCTAATTGCTATTGATTATTATAAACTTTTTTGATAGCTATTATATTTTCTAGCAACAGCTACTGCTTATATGTACATGTCATTAGTTCAACTCTCATATGGTGATTCGCAGTTCGCGGGTAAACAGTTATACCCACGGGCGACTGGTATAGGCGAGGTTCTTTATTTGTCGTCCTTCGCGGGTATACCCGTGGGCGTAAATCGGGGTCGCGAGCACGGGTATGGGCGAGTACTACCCATACCCGCCGCACCCGATTGCCATCCCTACCCGTCGCCATCTTCGGTCCTATAAAAGTACTCGATGATAAATGAGAGTTCACAAAGAAATTATGGAAAAACTTAAAAGAATTGTATATAGCAAAGTTATTGACAAACCGGTGGGTGTTGAAGCGACAACTGTACAGATTGCGCATGGAGGAAGGTACATGGTTCGTTAACCATCTCAATGTCTTCAATATACTTATCACATAGCTGGCTAGTGTTGATGAAAAAATTAAGGAGAACAACAAATTTGTCATACTAGCATTATCTCTACCACTATTATGAGAGCAATTAGTAATGAATATTCTCATCGGAAAAATCATTCTCAACTTCAATGAGGCTATTGCATACTATTGGAGGCAGAGTCGTTGAAAAAGCCATCGTAATCTTATTCTCAGGTGATCAAGTATTGGCTGTAGTATGTGTTGCAGGCAGAAGCAAAAGTCACATGAAGAAGAAGTACAAGGGAAAGAGCGTACATGTGTGCTATCTATGTGACAAGAAGGTCACGTAATAAAAGATTATCTGAGTTTGAAACAAATGAAGTGTTCATACTTAGTAGCGAGAGCAAAGGATGATTTGGATGTAGTAGTCATCAGTCAATCAGGTAATTCTCATGAATAGATATTAGGTTTAGATTGTTTCTTCCACATATATTCAGCGAAGAAGATGTTTGATAAAATATCTCTACGTTCGATGCATGGAACTGTTCACTTAGTGAATTACAAAAAGTATGCAATTATTGAGGTGGGAACTCAAAGATTGTAAGATATCACTTCAAGGTAGAGTCATGCGAGTTACTTGTAAAGAGAAGTGATCATGAAAAGTATTTAGAGCAATAGAGAATATCAATTGATGTGTACACGTAAAGAAGGACAACAAATGGGAGTTAGAAGAAGTAAATCATGTTGCCAACAGTAGGCACTCTAGTCTTATTTGCAGTTATATGCGAAATTGTAAAGACGGTTGCAAAATCTAGGTTATGCAAAGGTGAAGGCACGAGCTGTTGGAAGAATAAAGACGTGGTGTGACCAAGCACGCGGTACGAGTAGGTGGAGTTCGGATCCTATGGCATCAAATAATTTAAAAAGGTGTGCTATAAGGAGTCCTAGATGAATCCTAGTACGATTAGTATTTCTACTTTTTTGAAGTAGAATTTCTACTCCACTTGAGAGGAGGGTTAGGAAGGATAACTACAAAAAAAAAAGTCGCTTGTCCAAAGGTAGAAGTGCAGGAGACAATTAGAGCAAGTACAATAGTATAGCCAACTAGTGGCTATAACACTTGTCCATTTCATCTATAGCCTTTAAAAAAATAGTTCATACAATAAGGTAGCTATTACAATAACTATTTGGCCTCACGTGTAAGAGAGTGAAATGCATATTTTTACGTGCTATAGCTAGCTGTAATTTAGTAGCCAGCCTCCTTCTCTCTCTTCCTTTCTCTCTCTGCCACGTAAGATTTTGTTGATATTATATTTGCTATAACCTGCTGACTAAGCCTTATTGTACCTGCTCTTAGAGGCTAAGTTATTTTTTAGCACTAGATTATTGTATAGAGCAAGGATCTGGTAGTTTTAAAAGATTTGAAAGGGTTGTGAGAGATGGACAATACCTTGTACTATTTTGAGGTTGTAATTAAGAAATTTGTGATCGGCTTCACTAAATATTCTCTCGTTTTGGTTACTTCAGCGTTATTATATTGATTCTCTCTATAAGATTTATTTTCTTTGATACCGTGAACGTTCGTACCATATCTTATAAGCTCCGATTTGATTCGATTGTTGCTGCACATAACAAAAGATACAAGAGTGTAACACGTACCTTGCCTAAGACCGTGCGATTGAGTACTGCGGTCATGTCCCACGCCATTCACAAGTGGGTTCTTTTGATGTGGTTTATAACTTTTGAATTTTGATGGTTCACGAGAGAGATTACGAAGAGAAAAATAGTCATATACGATTTTAATCAATATAACTGAAATAAATATAATATCTACTACAATAAATTATAAATCTATTTTACAAATACTCCGTTAAAAAAAGTAAGTTAGCGCCGTAGAAAGCAAAAGAAAATAAAGCGGAATCCAATCCAACCACGTCTCCCCAATAATCAAAACGATTTTAATAAAGTTATCACGGATGTACCACTAACTAAGCTAGCCTCCGAAGTCTAAGCAGGACCAGTTCTACCCAACGCTAGCGCCCTCATGACACACCCTTTTCAATTCTATAAATACCCCGGCTCGCTGTGCGAGCTCTCACGCAGCTATCTATCCACTGCAATACTAGTATACTACTACCAAAAGGCACTACTAGCTGGTGATACTTCTGCTCTAGCTAGTCGGGGGTTGGTCAAGATGTTAGGAGTGGGAGGGCTCCTCGACAACCTGACGGGGAACAAGAATGCGAGGCTCAAGGGGACGGTGGTGCTCATGCGCAAGAACGTGCTCGACCTCAACGACTTCGGCGCCACCGTCATCGACGGCATCAGCGAGTTCCTCGGCAAGGGCGTCACCTGCCAGCTCATCAGCTCCACCGCCGTCGACGCGAGTGAGCACCCTCTCAATCTTCTCTCCCGGTTGCCTTAGTTTCTTTGTTCGTCTTTCCTCCATACAAATCTAGCTAGCTAGCACTGTATGGGCGGCCATGGCTCAGCTATTGATAGCCTTGGCCGTCTTTGACGGGGCATGGAAAGAAGAGAGCAACCTCAGCAAGAAAAGGACAGCCAGTGTGCAGAGCAGAGCACCGGATGCTCGAGACAAAGTAGAAAAGGACACACCAAACTCTAAACTAATACGATAAAGTTAGGCGGACGTAGCGATGAAAAAGCAAGAAATATAGAGTAATACAAAACGTTGAACTCGATTCTTTAGGCGCATAATTAATCTTGATGATGTGACACGTAGCAACTTATCTGCGCGCGCGTCAACGTGCAGACAACGGCAACCGCGGCAAGGTGGGCGCGGAGGCGAACCTGGAGCAGTGGGTGACGAGCCTGCCGTCGCTGACGACGGGCGAGTCCAAGTTCGGCGTGACGTTCGAGTGGGAGGTGGCGAAGCTGGGCGTGCCGGGCGCCATCATCGTCAAGAACTACCACAACACCGAGTTCCTCCTCAAGACAATCACCCTCGACAACGTCCCCGGCCGCGGCACCGTCTCCTTCGTCGCCAACTCCTGGGTCTACCCCGTCGACAAGTACCGCTACAACCGCGTCTTCTTCTCAAACGATGTAAGTCTTCCTCTCAAACGATGTAAGTCTTCCTGCTGCACGCAGTTCACGGAGTATCGTTCATGATCATATCGCGAGTCTCTGCTTGGCCAGTATATAGCTGCTTTCTTTATTACTGGGATCTTTCGTAATGAATAGATTATCTCTAATCGGCGTTGGTAGGAAAGACATATGGTTGGGTGGAAAGATTGAATGAACTGGTACTGTGGTTGGTGAAGAAGATTGAGTGCACTAATACTATTTATTGCACTGAAAAGGTGCAACCTGGCTTCCTGATGATAAGAACCCAAGATAGTCGAATAGCCTTTTGACCCAGAGAGGCACGTGGGTTCAAGTGAGTCGCGGCTCCAAGCTAAAAAGATTCTTGATAGCACTCGAGTTTACTTTGCGAACACATGGCACGGTAAAAAAAAGATGTAGTAGTCGGCTGGGGGAACGGCTCAGGTGCGGGGCCAGCACTTAGCGCCGATTAAAATTTAAAAGAATTTTTAAAAATTCAAAAAATCTTTAAAATACGAAAAATTGTAAAAAGAAAAGAAAGTATTTTTTAAATATTTAAATTTTTTATTTTTATTTTGTAAAAAAGTATTTTTAAGTACTTAAAAATACTTTTTACTAAAAGTATTTTACAAAAAATACTTTTTATAATTTTTCGGATTTTTTTCTGGGGGCTGCAATTCTGTTAGCGATAAACAAGTGATTAACCAGGTGTATTAGCTCAAACCTAAATGTTAATTTTGTCTTTTTGGCGGGCTACGCTCGCAGACGTACCTGCCCAGCCAGATGCCGGCGGCGCTGAAGCCTTACCGCGACGACGAGCTCCGGAACCTGAGGGGCGACGACCAGCAGGGCCCGTACCAGGAGCACGACCGCGTCTACCGCTACGACGTCTACAACGACCTCGGCGAGCCCGACCGCGGCAACCCTCGCCCCGTCCTCGGCGGCTCCACCGACCACCCTTACCCGCGCCGCGGCCGCACCGGCCGCAAGCCCACAAAAACCGGTACGTTCCTGTTGTTCCTCTCACCGGTTTCTTTCTGTTAACTTTCATTAAAAAGCCCCAAAGAGTGGCTGACACATGGGCCCACTCGTTGATCGTGCAGCCTTTATGGCCCACTGTCAGTCAGATGTTCTTGCTACTCGGTCACAGTCGCAGAGTTGACTGACGCGATGTTCTTGCTGTAATGTTTGGTCGGGTATGCAGACCCGAACTCGGAGAGCAGGCTGCCGCTGCTGGTGCCGATCTACGTGCCGCGCGACGAGCGGTTCGGTCACCTCAAGATGTCCGACTTTCTGGGCTACTCGATCAAGGCCATCGCGCAGGGCATCGTGCCGGCCATCCGCACGTACGTCGACTGCACCCCCGGTGAGTTCGACTCGTTCCAGGACATCATCAACCTCTACGAGGGCGGCATCAAGCTGCCCAGCATCCCGGCGCTCGACGAGCTTCGCGAGCGCTTCCCGCTCCAGCTCATCAAGGACCTCCTCCCCGCCGGCGGCGACAACATCCTCAAGCTCCCCATCCCGCAGATCATCAAAGGTACAAAAACTAGCGGCCGTCTGATCGAGATGTCCTCTGCATGCATTTCTTTGACGTACGCGCACACGAATGAGAAGTTGGCTGATTATGCGATGTTGCATGCACGCAGAGGACAAGAATGCGTGGAGGACCGACGAGGAGTTCGCGCGGGAGGTGCTCGCCGGCGTGAACCCCATGATGGTCACGCGTCTCACGGTGAGTGAATGGGCGATCGGGCACTGCGCATGCATCTCAACTTCGCACCTCGCAATGTTCAAGCGTGGATGAATGACTGCACTTGGAAATATGGCTGAACAATTCGATCTTTGTGTTGGATCGCAGGAGTTCCCTCCGAAAAGTACTCTTGATCCCAGCAAGTTCGGCGACCACACCAGCACGATCACGGCGGCGCACATCGAGAAGAACCTCGAGGGCCTCAGCGTGCAGGAGGTAATATAAGCCAACCGATAGGTTGTTCCAGTGTCTGCACTGCGATAATTGTGAATTTGGTAGTGTTAAATCGATTCTGATTATAGTAATATAACAATTGACTCGCGCTACGATTTACAGGCGATGGACAGCAACAGGCTCTACATCCTGGATCACCACGACCGATTCATGCCGTTCCTGATCGACGTCAACAACCTGCCGGGCAACTTCATCTACGCCACCAGGACCCTCTTCTTCCTGCGAGGCGACGGCACGCTCACGCCGCTCGCCATCGAGCTGAGCGAGCCTCTGATCCAGGGCAACCTGACCACCGCGAAGAGCACGGTCTACACGCCGGCGTCGAGCGGCGTCGAGGCCTGGGTATGGCAGCTCGCCAAGGCCTACGTCGCCGTCAACGACTCCGGCTGGCACCAGCTTGTCAGCCACTGGTACGAACTAACAATGACACACACCGAAGACCCTGCACACAAAGCCTTCTCCTTGCAGGTAAATCGATACTGATTTATGAGTTGTTGCACGACGTTTGCGTGCGTGCAGGCTGAACACGCACGCGGTGATGGAGCCGTTCGTGATCGCGACGCACCGGCAGCTGAGCGTGACGCACCCCGTGCACAAGCTGTTGAGCCCGCACTACCGCGACACGATGACGATCAACGCGCTGGCGCGGCAGACGCTCATCAACGGCGGCGGCATCTTCGAGATGACCGTCTTCCCGGGCAAGTACGCGCTGGGCATGTCGTCCGTCGTGTACAAGAACTGGAACTTCACCGAGCAGGCCCTCCCCGCCGATCTCATCAAGAGGTAGTAAGCATCGATCATTAGAACTGATAAGATCATGATTAAAAGTGTAGTCATTCGAATCGTATGTGCTAATGATGCGAATGCGATTAACACTGCAGGGGCGTCGCGGTGGAGGACCCGTCGAGCCCGTACAAGGTGCGGCTGCTGATCAAGGACTACCCCTACGCGACGGACGGGCTGGCGATCTGGCACGAGATCGAGCAGTGGGTGGGCGAGTACCTGGCCATCTACTACCCGAACGACGGCGTGCTCCAGGGTGACGCGGAGGTGCAGGCGTGGTGGAAGGAGGTGCGCGAGGTCGGGCACGGCGACCTCAAGGACGCCGCCTGGTGGCCCAAGATGCAGGCCGTGTCGGAGCTGCGCGACGCCTGCACCACCATCATCTGGATCGCGTCGGCGCTGCACGCGGCGGTGAACTTCGGGCAGTACCCGTACGCGGGGTACCTCCCGAACCGGCCGACGGTGAGCCGGCGGCGCATGCCGGAGCCTGGCACGAAGGAGTACGCGGAGCTGGAGCGCGACCCGGAGCTGGCCTTCATCCACACCATCACGAGCCAGATCCAGACCATAATCGGCATCTCGCTGCTGGAGGTGCTGTCGAAGCACTCCTCCGACGAGCTGTACCTCGGGCAGCGCGACACGCCGGAGTGGACGTCGGACCCCAAGGCGCAGGAGGCGTTCAAGCGGTTCAGCGACCGGCTGGTGGAGATCGAGAGCAAGGTGGTGGGCATGAACCACGACCCGCAGCTCAAGAACCGCAACGGCCCGGCCAAGTTCCCCTACATGCTGCTCTACCCCAACACCTCCGACCGCAAGGGCGAGGCCGCCGGCCTCTCCGCCAGGGGCATCCCCAACAGCATCTCCATCTGAGCAGCTCGCCGGCCGCCGCTGCATGCCAAGGTGTTGACTGCGCGCGCGTATGCACGGTGCTTCGTCGTGTATGCCAGCGCCAACCACGGCACGTAGCATTCGGCACTCGCTAGTACGTACCTAGCTAGTACGAATAAAGATGGTAAGAGTCGTTCGGCAGAGGTTAGCACTGCGTGAGCTCGAATCAGCGTATCATCGTGTTAATTTCCACGCTTCACCAATAATGAAACGCAGTTAATGTTGCAGTACTGTTCCCTCTCTTGCCCCCTCATTCGTGTAAATTGTATGAGATGGATATGTCACTCAAAATAAATCTCACCTGTTATTTTTATTTTTATACATAGTTGTCTGAGTAAGTCTTAGTCAAACGACTTTTATAAGAACTTCCTGGTTGGAGAGAGTATGCTCAGACCATCTTAGATATCAACCATCCCTCTGGTCAAAAGGTGTTTACGGTAAAACATGTGAACATAAACCTCCGATCAGGTGTCAAGTCTACCGTAACTGACTATATACGGCTAATAAGGGAAACATGCGCAACATGTGCCCTTGCACTAATCACATAACTACATGTCTTTTTTCTCTATCTCTAACAATAACAGCACGATAACCGTGTCAGAAAAACATCTCACTGACAAGAACCATTCCTCAAGTACGGTTAGCCGGTTCCGACAAGGCGTATATTTATAGATGCCAACTGTTACCCCTTTGATGCTATTTAAGAATGACATCAGACGACAAGAGAGATAGTAAGGCATTGTTCGCTTGTAACTCTAGCCATCCTATTTTGATGGAATATAAGAACATATGAATAGGATTGTTATTCTTGTGGAAGAAGGTCCATCTTCTTTGTGCGATCCGAAGTGTTAGTTTTTTCCATCGAGAGTGATTCGTCGACACATAGCAATGCAGTAAGCTCACTAGCACAGCGTCTTATCCATTCTATGTGAGCACAACACAGAGAGCGAAGTCGAATACAGAGTTGTAAATTCTTCAAAAAAAAAAAGGAATACAGAGTTGTAAATTCTTCAAAAAAAAAAAAAGGAATACAGAGTTGTAGAGGCGTGCATAGCAAATATAGTGATACTAGTGAAGTAGTGTTACGAATCAATTGGCATTTCATAAGTTCATATCACAGATTTTGTAGCCAAATGATGGAAGTTGGTCTCTGAACACACGTACTGGCGTAATTGAATTAAGCCAGTGGCAGAGCTAAGATTTTTTTGGAGTCCGAACAAATCTAACTATGACGAACGTTTGTCCGATACAACACTATCTTCAAACCATCAAGTCCGGGCAGCCGTCCGGAGCGCCAGGGGTGACTCCGCCACTGATTAAAGCCTAACTAAATAGTTGGACTCATATAGTCATGTGCCGTAAATCGGTAGATGTATATCAGATAATTTTAGACCCTGTTTCAAACAGCTTTTGATTTCTAGTTTTTGGAAACCGGCTTTTAAACGAAGTGGTTTCTTACGGTGAGTCTTATAAACCGTTTATATATATTACTGTAGAAGCTGTTTTGAATGAAATGATTTCTTAACACAAGTGTCATTTACTCTCTTAATCTTTTTTACAATCAATCAAAAGCCAAAATCCACAACTAAAAACCAAAATTTACATCATTTTTTAATAGAGCCTTTGTCGGTTGTTACGAATCACGAATCATTTGGTTATAGTAATCACTGTGCAAAAGCAGTAGACAGAGCAGGGTTCGTTTCCTCATACAGTACCAGCACATATACATACATAAAGTCAGGCGTGCAATTGCGATCTAGAAAATTAAACGTACTTAAGTTTATCTTGAACTCCTAATGATTACAGTAGTTAGGCAATGATCACAGATCAATGCTAGAAGTTAAGAGAGTAGCTTTGTCAGAGGAACTGAATGAGCTGACCCAACTGTGCCAATGTGCAATTGGCATCTCGTACCAGACATTGCCTTGTGAAAATGGGAAACTTCTCAGCTAAATCAACACACAACATGAAGCGTCTTTGCAGCAGGAGAGAGTGGGAGGAGTTCATAGGGTCATTTGGAAAGCGAAATTCGCTGGCAATGTTGTAAAAAGAGTTTTTTTTTGTCAGTAGAAATGACATGCTAACCAATGACAGAATGCTGAGAAGAATCTGGATTCTGGAAAGGTGCTAGCCTACTGTGAACCTGTGATGGTGTCGAGACAAACCGCTTTCCAGTTGCCCAGTGACCAGATAAGATTGAGGTACTGTATTCAACACTCCTGCAAGCAACCGACAAACCTGGAAACTTTTTTTTTTGAAAGAGTAAGAGGGTTGCCTTATATTAATTCAAAAAGGGAAAAGAGCAGCAGAAGTTAGAGACTGAAAACAGGGGGAAGGACTCAAGACAAACATTTAGCACGACACTACAGGGCGATAGACTCCTTATAGGATTCAGCTCTAACCTCCCCTTTTATAGTGGCGAGCAAGTACGTCGTAGTTATCATCGATAACAAAAAACTCAGGTATTCTGCTCTTTTCAAATTTACCAAGTGATGAGTATTATTAGAGTTATAATTGGTTTGAGAGGTGTGCTTGTTGTGAAGAGGACAGATTCCCACCAGTCTCGAAGCGAGTGAAAAGTACACCATGTGGTCGGGTTGATGGAGTCGAGAGAAATTCACTACGCCACAGAGGTCCAGATATACTTTGCGTAGTGGCACTCAGTGAAGAGGTGGATGGTAGACTCCGGTTCCTACGAATAGAGAGGGCAAGTAACCTAGTTTGGCCATCCTCTTGTGTGCAGATGATCCGCCGTCCAAAGTCTATTTTGGATGGCCAGCCAGGCGAAAAGTTTGTATTTTTGGGGTGCCCATATTTTTCAGACTTGAGAGTTCATTGAGGTTTTGGTTGCTCTTAGAAATTGAGCCTTGTAAGCAGAGACTGCAGTGTATGTTCCAGTTGGGGTGAGCTTCTAGGTGATTGTATCCGCGAGATCTTCCCGTAGGTTCAAGGTAGAGATATTTCTCCAAATCACGAACATCTCACGTATGCATTGAGGTGTTAGGCTGCCTGCCCAATTTAGGTCCTAAAGCCAGTTGTTTCCAGTCAGAGCGGCTCTTAGGGTGTGATCTTTCCTCGTTGAGTTTGTGTAGATTGTTGGCGTGATATCGCACAATCTATTTCCAACCGCCCAAGCCAAGGTCTAGAAAGTCACCTTGGCGCCATCTCCTATTGAAATTGTGGTGACCACAGCAAAGAGAGTCCAATCTAGGTCATCACACGGGGATTCCATCCCTTGCCAAGGCCTGATTTGGGTGTCCCACTCATGCCAGAGCCATCTTAGCATTAGGGCTCTAACGAAGCACTAAGGTCTAGGAGGCCGAGACCGCCCAATTGTGTGAGTCTACAAACTCGCTCCTAATTGACCTTGCATTTCCCACCCATTAGCTGCTCGTCTCCGGCCCAAAGGAAGTGCCTTGCTTGCTTATTTAGTGATTTGATGATGCCTTTTGGAGCTCTGATGGCTGTGAGGAAGTAGGTTGACTAGGCCATCAGGACAAATTTGATAAGAGTCCTTCTACCTGCCAGAGTTAAAAAATTTGCCACGCCATCCTGCCAGGCAGCTTGCATACTTATCTTCAAGCTTTTGGAAGTTTACCCGCCGGAGCCTGTTGATTGCGAGCAGTGGGCGAAGATAGTTGAGAGGGAAGGATGCTAGGCGAGTTGGCAGGTCGAGCAAAACTTCATGCAGGTCGACATTTTCATAGCTAATTGGTGCCATCTGACTTTTCTGGAGGTTGGTGTGTAGTCCTGTCATGTCGCCAAAATTGTGTAGGATTCAGACCAAGGCACGGATGTCGTTTTGCTTTGGAACTAGGAAAATGGCGGCATCATCAGCATAAAAGGAGGTTCTAAAGGTAGTTACGTGATCATCCAAGGGGTGTAGGAGATGGAGGTCCGTATCGATATTGAGGATCCTTTGCAGCGGGTCTATTGCTATGATAAAGAGGAGGGGTGATAGTGGATCACCCTATCTAAGGCCTCTTCGGTGGTGTAACTTGTCCCTGGGGATGCCATTGAGGAGTATCCACGAGGTGGTGGTGGAGAGGAGGTAGGATACCCAGTCTCTCCATCAAGGCAGGAATTCTCTTTTTCCCAAAAGGGTGAGGAGATATTCCCACCGGACCGTATCGAAGGCTTTTGCAATGTCTAGTTTAAGGAGGAGCGACGAGGTGTGACTTTCGATGGTATTTTTGGGCTAGATTTCAAACATAAAGGAAATTGTTCTGGATGCATCTACCTTTTATGAAGGCTCTCTGACTTGGGGATATTAGCACGTTCATGAAGGGTGCAAATCGCAAGGCCAAGAATTGCATGATGATTTTGGCAACACTGTGTATGAGGCTAATGGGTCTAAAGTTGCCTGCAGACTGGGTTGTATCTTTTTTTGGCACCAAGATCAAGCTTGTTGTGTTTGTTCAAGGGATGTTTTGGGTTCTTAGGCTGTAGAAGGCCTGTACGGAACCCATGAGGGCTTCCTTTATGATATCCCAGCATACAGTGTAAAAGTTCCCACTGAAACCGTCTGGTCCTAGAGCTTTGTCAAGTGGGAGTTGCAAAATTGCCCCATGTACTTTGTGTTCTGCGAAGGGGATGATTAAGCTTTGTAGGTCAAGACATAGTAGTTGGAGAGTTTCCCAGTTGAGGGAGGTGGTTGCAAGCAAGTGTTGTCCCATGATATGATGAAAGTGAGTGGACAACACATTTTCTTTGTCTTTGTGAGAGACCACCCATCCCTGGTCTATCTTGAGTCGCTACATGAAGTTCTTTTTTTTTGCGACAGTTTACAATGATGTGGAAGAATTTTGTATTTGCATCTTCCTCTCTAAGCCAGTTGATTCATGACGCATGCTTCTTTCTTGATTTTCAATCACCGCGAGTCCCATCACCCTTTTCTTCAGGCGTGTTTGGAGCTCACTTTCTTCCGGTTGGGCAATATGAATCTGGAGCCTTATCTTCAAAAACAATGTGTTGCTCTAGGCTGTAAGCATTTTCGTCGTGTTTTCTAGTTTGTTGTTAAACTGCTAGATTGGATCTAGTCCTAGAACGGGCTGGTCCCAGGCTTGCTGGACTAGGTGGAGGAACCGTGGCAGGTGAGTCCAGAAGTTTTCAAAATGAAATATTTTTGGCGGTCGCAATCTGGTTGCATTGGAAAGAAGTAGGGGCAATGATCTGAAAGAGATGTAGACAAGATGTGTAGGGCATGGCAGTTAAAAGTGGGTGTTCCACAAATTGTTGCAAAAGAACCTGTCATGTCTAACCAGTGTTGGGTCCTCTCTTTCATTACTCTAGGTTAATTTGCGGTTTTGTAGGTGGACCTCTTTCAGCTCGCAAGCATATAGGGTGTGATGAAATTGAGCCATGAGTCATATGTTAAGGATTTGGTTATTCTTATCGCTTGCTTTGTAAATGAGGTTGAAATCTTCGAGAAGCAACCATCTAGTGTCATTAGGCAGCTGTGCCTACCGAAGTTCCTGTAGGAACTTGGGTTTGTCCCTGTCTGTGGAGGGACCATAAATGGTCATCATCACAAAGTGAGTGGAGCAATCCTTGATCGTTATGTCAACGGTTAGGGAGAAGTCACGGCGGCGGCCGTTTGAGACATGGACCATGACGCTATTCCAGAGGATGAGGATTCCTCCACGGGTGTCAATCGTCGGCAAGAAGAGGAAGTCATGCAGTCTAAAACCTCCTAGGGTGGAGACTTGGTTATGAGTTACCGTGCTAAGTTTTGTCTCTTGAAGGCACACTAGGTTGGGGTTGTTGCAGTTGATTAGTTCTTTGATCACTGCACAACGAGCTGGGACATTTAGGACTGTCACGTTCTAGGAGAGTATAGTCAAATTAGGATCTGTCATTGCTCGACTAGGTCCTCAGGTGTGAAAAGCTGACAGGAGTACACGGCCGGGCTGTGACATGCAGGTTTCCAGGAGCTCTTAGGAGTGACATCCTGTCAGGGTTAACCCCTGTCATGCTGTAAACAGACGGCTCGGTCCCCTTTGAGGCAACCCGTCGCGGTAGAAAGGGGCTAGGGCCTGTACAGAAGGAGTCGGCGATAATAGAAATGACGACAGCAATAGGAGATAGAACCGAGCTGATGAAAACCGAGCATGAGTAATAGGGAGACAAGGTCAAAATTCCATTGACCAGGCCAAAATAGGGTGGGATACAAGGAAACAGCCACACCCACTCAGAATAGGAAGGAACAAGAGCAACGTTGTGATGCAAAAAGCATAAGGTCTGTGAGTCCCATGAGGCAAAAGGTTGTCTTCCATCAGTCAACCAATAGCACTTGGTTATGTCGTCCCCAACCTCAAGTCATCTGTCTCCAGCCTTGCTGCCTGCGCCTCCCTCACCAGGGCGTCGTCCATCCTACAAGGCTACATCGGAGTTGAAGTGGAAGAGTGCCGAAAGAGCTTCAATGGACGTCGATGGTAGTCACCCTACTGGTGACGTAAAGAGGATAGACACAGAGAATTTTCTCCCAAGGCATCTTTCAATGCGTCTTCACAGCGCAATCACCACGTCTTCCTTAGAGCAAGGCTAATAATACAGCCTTCAGCTGGCTGTATAGACACTTACAGCCCATTTATCAGCCCATTCATATAGTAGTTTACATCATTTGAAATTTGTATGACCCACCCTTTCTCTCACAAAGTTTTTGGTTCTTGTGCTTCACTAGTCTGTAAACTTAGAGCAAGGCTAATAATCTGACCTTTAGTGGTTGTATGGACACTTACACCCACTTATCACCCATTCATATAGTAGTTTACACCACTAAAGGTTGTATGACCCACCTCTTTCTCTCACAAAGTTTCTTGGTTCTTGTGCTTTCACCTGGTGTAAACTTACACCCACCTCTCCTCTCTCTCCTCCACCTCAAAGATACTGATCTACTAATGACCTCTTATTATACTTGCTTTAGGCGGTCTCAATGCAAGATTTCATCTCCCGTTTCAAGATATAAAACAAAACATGAAACAAGTCTTTTCTCTCAGTGTATAGTTTCATTGCGCGGTTTCATAGGTTATTTTAGCCTTTCGTGGTCCCTCTTCCTTCTCTTCTCCAATCGAAGCACGCCGCATGCGGATGAAACCCAACAAGGCTCTCGGTGGGGATTTCACACGATTACCAACGTTTTGGAAACAACGCTCAAAGGTTTCATGGGGATGAAACGTTTTCCTTCTCTCTCCTCCTAGTTTCATGCAAAAAGCTTCTTTTGGCTGATGTGGCACCGTATTTAATGTGCATGAAACCCTCCATGAAACTCCATTGAGACTGGCCAGCCCACATCTCTTCTCTCTCTTCCTCTCTCTCCTCCACCTCAGTATACAGCCTACTAATAACCTTTTATTATACCTGCTCTTAAGCGCACAAAAGGACGGTGCTTCGTATGCATTGGTCGCGATCACCAGGCTTCCTCCTCTCTCCTGCAGAGACCCGTGGAGGTCACTACGAACAGCGGATCAATGAACATCTTTATGAATTAAACAAGCTGCATGTTGTCTTCTTGCCTTTTTGGCAACCACCTTCTTAATCTGCTGAGCACTATGGAAGAGATAAGGAGAAAAGCCTGCTTTGATAATGGAATCATTCACCAAACTTCTGCCTTGCTAAGTTGCTATCCTAGTGGACAGAACTTCACAGAAGGGCCCAAGGGTCGCTCTCGTGGTGGGTGAAGCTGCCAGGAAGATTAGTGAAACGAAGGTGAATGGCTGCTTCCAATTATTAAGAACTGTAATGTGTTATGATTGTTCTTTTTCCTGCGCTTCTTTATTGAACCTCTCCTTATCTATGTTTAAGGCCTTGTTTAAGGCTCATTCTTGGGCGAGATGTATGTGAATGGGACAAGAATTTATACTAAAATCCCAGTCCATTTATATGGATAGACCAGGATTGTGATCCAATTAAACAAGACCTAAAGGTTAACCCTCTAATTCCGAGGGCCAAAGTAAACTAGCTTAAAATTTGACTAAGCAGTATAAAAAGAGAGCGTGTTATGCGCCATTTGTTGGAACATGAGCGCTTTCAGGTTGGTCCTTTTTGGTCTTTAAAGTGGTGGCAGGAGAACTACCCCCCAATTCATCAAGATTCAAGGAAAGAACAAAAGCAAACATGTACATCACGACGAGCCGATCCATCCTATGTTCAGGAAACAAACTCCTACTGAATCGATCAGATAAGTGTCCAAAATTTTTTTTTTTTTGGCTTTAGCTTCTTTAAAAATGGAAACAAACTGGACCTTGGCCGTTCATCGTGCGCCCACCCTGCTGAAAAATGCCACAGTTCCTCTTTACACACCCTCAACTCCTCAAGTGGACAAGGGCAATCACAAAGGTTGCCCCTTTTTGCTGATCACCTTTTTTTCTAATCGCTCTGTGCTCAGTTCAGCTTGAATAAACACTGAAAAGCACGCCATGCCCATCACGATCAAACGATCTTTTCTGTCCTTGCCGATCTGTCTACCTTTTCCAGGATCGATCGTAATTCAGTGTGTACCGTGGAGCAACGAGTGTTTCACGTGGCAACGTCCAACGTGTGTGGTTGCTGGTAGTCTGTTACAACTACAAAAGACAGAAGCATGATTTGGGGGAAGAAATTGTAAACGAAGTATTTTTAACATAAACAGTTAGGCTGTACACTACTCCAGTTGTCGTACGACCCCGTGCTTAGCTTTTGCAATACGATACTACTCTGATCTCAAGTATCCTAACCTAACCTCGACTTATCATTGGGTGAGAGGCCACATGACCGATCGAGTCCTCAAATAGAGAGTTGAATTAAGAGTTTTTTTAAAGAGAGAGGATCGGCCACAACTGCCTAAAAATGTCATGTGAAGTCGTAACGAGGTGAAGAACTCAATTTTGTTTCCTAAAGACAAGTCATCGAACTCTCGCATTTTACAAGTCAAGCTCCAAAACAGTACACGCTTTATAGCTTGGTTTACACGTTCAGATCGACATGGTCCTGAGCCACCCGACGAAGCTTGCAGAGACCAAAAACCTCTCGGTCACCGCACGAACAGAACAGTGCGCTTTTTCACATTCATCTCACACACAAAAAAAAAAAGCCCCGTTAAAAAAACATCACATCGGACGCATGTAATGTAAGGTCCCGCCCTCGGTGAGCACGCGGATGCACCCGCCGGTCACGATCGTAAATTACTTATCTCGCTTGAACAACCGCAGATCGCGACCATACCTCGAAGAATTTTCTAGTCGCGAGAACCGTAGCGCTGCCATTGCCGGTCAAGCCGGACAAGCTGGCCCTGCTAGTTGTCTATCATCCTTAGTCAAGTCGTCGCCCATGGATTGCATCCCGTCCTGCCTACCTGTCGCCATGGCCATGGAGATGGAGCGAACCAACGGATCACCCTCGCACGCGCGCGAGACGCAGTGGCTACTGGCAGTAAAGTAGAGGCTGCTTTGCTGTCCTCGCGCGCGTTGGTCCAAGACGCTAGCCGCTGCTGTAATAACTCGGATCGAGATGTTACTTGTCGTAACGGACGTACCTCGTGCTGTCGTGCAAACTCTCGATTCGGCGAGGGGCATGCGCTTTCCAATTGTGTGAGGACGAGCTGCGTGGTTTTCTTTGCGCTGAACGTGCATGTGTAGTGCATATCAATTCGGCACTTTGTTATATCACTTAAATAAAATTGGTGACATAAACAAGCAAATCTACAGTTGTGTAGAATACTTACGCCTATTTTACAAGTTGTATGTGTGGTGCATTTTACTCATTTCAAAAAATGAAACCACAAGTTTCAAACATGAGATTGAAGTTTCAAAACTAAAACTTTGTTTCACCGAGTTTCCTACATGAAACTTGATATTTCAAAAAGTTTCCAAATGTAAGAACTCGTTCCAGGTTGATCTTACGGCCCAAAAAGAACTTGCAATTATTTTACTGCGTCGAGGGTACGTGTGCACCTCAACACATCGTTGATCCGTCAAAGTTCATACCAAGCTTCCAATACAGAAGAACTAAACGCGTACGCTGCTAGGACCCGTAGGTTAGGCCAAACCGCCAAACTGGACGGATGCATCACAACACACGCGGTCTTGTGTTGGCCGGGCGGAGAAACCACCTGGACCTCTCTTTTTCATGGGTTTTGAGGTTTTGACGGCCAGCTCATCAACCATCTGCTGCGCGTCCATCGTCGTTGGCGCCGAGCGTGGACGTAGACTAGTACGCCGCCCACGTGCCAGCCTCACGAACCGATCCAACAAATTTTTTGTACGTTAGTCTCGTTGGCTGCCACTGTCTTAACCATAAACAACCAAAATTTAAAAATTTTAGCTATAAAATATAAGTCGTAGCCCCTCTTACGCGGGAAATTTAACTATTTGCCACCCTTAATATTGCCACCTATCCAAATATCATCCTCTTCGTTGCATTCAACAATTTGCCACTCTTAAGATGTGGTTGCTAATTTTTTTACCACTTTCGAGCCCACCCGCCCGCCGCCCGCCATGTCGGCCGCATTGGCTCGCCATGTCGCGCCTCGCCCGCTCGCCGGCGCCAGCGCTGCGCCTCCGTCGCGCGCGCGCGCGCGCCTCCCGCGCCGGCGCCGCGCGCGCGCGCCTGCGCCTCGCCTCGCCTCCCGCCGCCGCGCGCGCTGCGTCGAAGAGCACAAGGCGCCGCGCGTCTCGTAGCGCCGGTCGATTCCCGCACGTGGATCGTCGCTCGGACCCGGGAACCCGTTCATCAAGTCGCCGGATCCCGCCCCTCCCAAAGAAGCCGCCACCGCCCACATCCCCGCCGCCGCCCCTTCCCGCTTCATCTCGGCGCCGTTTGGACCCCAGTGAGCTCGGGGCCTCGGTGATGCTCCACCGCCGATGAATCGAGTTCCATGGCCGAGACACCGGCGCCTCGTGCTCTCCGATGCGCGCGGCGCGCGCGCGGACGGGAGCGCGAGCCGGCGCGCCGACGAGCGAGGAGGAGGCGCCGACATGGCGGACGGCGGGCGGGTGGGCTCGAAAGTGACAAAAAAATTAGCAACCACATCTTAAGAGTAGCAAATTGTTGAATGCAACGAAGAGGATGACATTGGATAGATGACATTCTTAAAGATGGTAAATAGTTAAATTTCCCCTCTTACGCTGCTGCGGCTGCTGTTGGTGGAGGTAATAAATAATCCCCATAGGCTGCTGCCAAGGCAGCGCAATAAATTCCAGCGCAGCAGCTGAGTAGGCCACTCCTCCTGGCATCGCAGCAGCAACGCGACCGATCAACCAAGTCACCGCTTACTCTTGAGGCTTGAGCTGAACTGGTGCGAGGAGGAGAGGAGAGAGGGATCGGAGAAAGATGCTGGTGCACGGGTTCCTGGACAGGCTGACGGGGAAGAACAAGGAGGCGTGGAAGGAGGGGAGGATCCGCGGCACGGCGGTGCTGGTGAAGAAGGACGTGCTGGGCCTCGGCGACTTCCACGCCTCCCTCCTCGACGGCGTCCACAAGATCCTCGGCCGGGACGACGGCGTCGCCTTCCACCTCGTCAGCGCCACCGCCCGCGACCCCAGTAAGCACCCCGACCGTCCCCCTTCCCCTCCCCTAGCTACCTGCCCTTGCTTACTCGACGCTGCATGCGGCACCACGAAACGTGCGCCGGCGCCGATCAAAACGGCCGGCCCGTTGCTCGCGCGTGCGTTTCAGTTCGCGCTGTTTCTTCTCTGCACCATCTGTTGGTTCGTTTCCCGGGTTCTAATTAAAGCGCGCACCAGCCTGTTTGAGCCTGCGAGAGCCAATATTTGGAGCATATGCGCGTGTGAAATCTGTAAAACTTTTGTGTCACGGTGAGTCGGTGAGGCCGTTCGTTCAAAAAGAAAATTTGACAGTGGACGAAGGCATGCATGAATAGAGGAGAGACGGGTTTGCCGTGGCTGGAGCGTGCGGTCCTTGTGTTGTTAGCGCTCAATGCGATGGAGGGAGCATTAATTAGTGGGGCGACGCGCGGTCAATAGTCAATCCACTCCCACTCCTCTTGTCTTGTTCACCACCAGTCGAAGATCATCTTAATCCCTGAGAAATTGAAACGAAAGGGGCAGCACCCAAACTCGATCGAAGCGTCTCGTTCTTGTCGAGACGACTGTCGTTTCATTTCATTTCGTCTCTCTGTCTTATGTCTTCTTCTTTCTTTTTCTGCGTGATGAAATTGCAGACAATGGAGGGAGGGGGAAGATGGGGAATGCGGCGCACCTGGACGAGCTGGTGGTGACGGTGAAGTCGAGGGCGGCGGGGGAGTCGGTGTTCCGGGTGGCGTTCGAGTGGGACGAGTCGCAGGGGATCCCCGGCGCCGTCATCGTCAGGAACTCCCACAACTCGGAGTTCTTCCTCAAGACGCTCACCCTCGAGGGGGTCCCTGGCAAGGGCACCGTCGTCTTCGTCGCCAACTCATGGATCTACCCGGCGCGCGACTACTCCTACGACCGCGTCTTCTTCGCCAACGATGTGAGTAGTCCAGGCCCTCTCTTGCTTTCGTACGCACTGGCTGTTTCCTGGAATTTATCCTCGGATTTTCTGGATTTTGATCGTGCGCCCGCTCCTAAGAATAAAAAGGCAATGGACATTTACAGTTGCAGTGGATATGCTCAGTCCAGTTCAGAAAAAGGCTCTTTCATGATACCCTAAAATAATCATAAGAAGTCCATTCTTTTTCATTCAATAGATCAGGTTACTTAAAATTTAGTTATAATATCACCGATAATATTAATAGTAGAATCTTAATATGGATAAAATTATAAAGAGAACGTAAGATGTAAGAGTAATTTCTGTAAGTACCGTAGTAGCACACACGTACAAAAGATGACAACAGCAGCGCAGGAACAGGTGAGATGTGGCGGCAACCGCAATGGAAAGGATTAATAATATGTTTAGAGAAAAAGTCTATAATACCCTCACAAAAAATAGATTTAAAGAAGCCTATTTTGCATTCACAAATCAATAGTCTGGGTTGGGTTCTTTTAGGTTTTGGCTTTAATTTTTAGTTTATGATTCTTGAATTTTGACTGTTCGTAAGAGACAATACGCAGAAAGAAACAGTTACATGCGATTTTGATCAGTATAGTTGAACTCGATATATTGTCTACTACAATATACCTATAGACACCACCTTGAAAAGATACACCGTTTAAAAACTGATTATTGTAGTAGGAAACGGAACTCATCCTAGATTTAATTTCTAGTATCACAACTTTGACAACTAATTTTTAGTGTAATATATTTATAAAATCCAATAAAATTATAATATTATGATAATACTTTTGAGACAAATCTACATATATAATTTGCATATATCCAATCTAAATATTTAAAAGATATCTATAACTAAATTTTTAAAATTTTAACAGTATGTATCCCAAAATAAGGTCTTCTAGGCCTGTAGCCCATCTGCCTAGGCTTGATCCTGCGGCATCGCATTTCGGGGGCACTGTTCTTATAAACAGTACTTTTCGGATATTGTTTATATGAAGGAGATTGGATCATATACACTCCTTTTAGTTGGGAAATTGAGAATTTACCCTCCACATCTCAATGACACGTATGGTCATTATAAGTCACTGACACGTGAGATAGGAGGGTAAATCCTCAATTTCTATCTAAATGGAGAGTATATGATCAATTTTTTCTTATATAAATAGTACTCTTTAGAGTATACGTGTATATAGATGCATCTGTGGATAAAATATGTATCCACACTTTGTGAGACTTACGCATCGCGTTTTGTTTTTAGCGTGCGTTGGATACACCTATAGATGTGTATGGAGATATTGTGTGCATATGTCCAGATTGTACTAAAAAAGAGTGGATAGGACAGCTTAGGCAAAGTTTTCGGGTTTTTTCGCCTGCCTGCTGCCTGGTCTGATGGTCCCGTGTCAGAGTGTACGTCCTTACAAAACATCATTCTTCTAGGTGCTGGTACAATAATTGCTAATGACTTTCTGTAGACATTATGATGTGATGGGTGTGCATACTGCATAATGGCACATTTGCCAATTGCCACTGCAAAAACGAGAAGACGCTGCAGCTCAATTACTGTAAAATTTCTCCTTTTGCAAAGACCTTAGAAAACTTGTCAGATAAACCCATTCGTAAAATATGGTTATGGACCATGGATTGGATCGAGCTTTTCGACTACTGTGGCCCATTTTTGTTTCTATTTTCTAAAAATAGTCCATAATGGAAACTAATTCCAGGAATGACTTTTTTCATCGGCTCCAGCACGAATGACGCTGCAAAAAAGGGTAGATATCGAGAATAAGTTATCATCTCATTACATCAGCATGGCCTAAGCCTCAACGTCAGCCTTTCTGGCGTTGATATGTTCATTGAAAGCGCCATTCGTGCTACCATTAAGGAAAGGGGCTATTCTTGGAATTAGTCTTCAGCAGAGGTCATTTTTTAAAATAGATTAAGAAAAGAGCCAAAATATGTAAAATATACAATTGGATCCTAGTCAACTTTTTTCTTTAAAAATAGTGTTGGATGTATTAGGTATCATGTTAGTTGTACCTAAGATCCCAATGGATCTTCTGCAAAAAAAAAAAAAACATGATGTAGAACCCTCTTTTCTTATTTCCTAGAGGTAGTAGCGTAAGGCTATCTACAGTGTTGGGGAAATCCGGTGCTAGAAGAGGAGAGAGAAGGTTGAAGCACCGGTGCACACGCTTAGGTGGCGGTGCTAGCATCAAAATCCTAGAACCGGAGCAAATTCATGCACTGGTGCTAGCTCAATAAAAAAACGCGCGGCTCCACTAGTCAGCACCTTCACATTGCTTGGCTCGAGGATGTCATCGCCGTCGCTCGAGGCCACCGCCCTCACTCAAGGATGTCGTCAACACTTAGGCCATCTCCAATGGTAATAGCTAGTACTAGTTATATAGTCAGCTGACGTTGAGGTGAGAGACAAAAGCAAAGACTATTTTATACTGTTGGACCCACATGCTCCTCTTTCATGTTCTTGGACTACGTGAAATAGATCAGTTATTTGCTTGTCACTAGTGACTACTCTCTCTCCTATTTTTCCTTGCCACATCGGATCTAGCTAGCTAAATAAAATTGTTGGAGCCTTAGGCCATCTCCAATGGTAATAGCTAATACTAGCTATATAGTTGGAGACAAAAGCAAAGACTATTTTATCTTGTTGGACCCACAGAGCTTGGAAGTATAATAAGAGGTTGTTACTCTCTCTCTACTTTTCCCTACACATAGATCTAGCTAGCTAAATAGCCGGTGTTGGAGGCGCCTTAGAGCAAGTATAATAAGAGGTTGTTAGATTTGTATCTTTGAGGTGGAGAAGAGAGAGGAGAGAGAGAAGAGAGGTGGAGTGTAAGTTTACACCAATTTGAAGACAAGAACCAAGAAATTTTGTGAGAGAAAGAGGTGGATCATACAACCTTCAGCTGGCTGTAAACTACTATATAGATGGGCTGATAAATGGGCTGTAAGTGTTCATACAGCCAGTTGATGGCTGTATTATTAGCCTTGCTCTTAACGATCAAGAGGTACCGTCACCGCGCGATGGATTGGGCACTAGATCTGGCGGTCTCTGTAATGGATCGAGGACACCACGACCTGGATCGGTGGCACTATCGCTGATGAAGACCCTCTTGACAGCTAGGGGCCGGCTATGCTTGGGCCGAATCCAATTAATTTCTTTAGGAGAGCATAAGGCTGGTTCTCCTGCACTCTACAGTTGTTTTGGCCATTCGATGTTGGGTTTCGGGCTATAGCACATCTAGTTTGAGGCCTAGATTCGCCACTGTCGACAGTAGACGAGGGGGAGCAAGCAGCGGGGGCGGGAGCGAGACGGAGTTGGAGAGGGGAGAGAGAGAGAGGAGGGGATCGGGGTGGAGAGAGACGGCTTTTAGTTTACTTTATTATATGGTGGATTCCACTGAAGAGAAGAGACGCTAAACACAGGGAAAAACAGCTCTAGTGCCTTTGTGACGTGGCAGTAAGACGATGCATACGCCACCTTTCACACATTGTGAATGGCCTAGGTGTGCAGGCTGTTGGTAGAGTACTACTATACGAAGCTGACTGCCCACCAACCCATTCGCCACATAGAACAAAAACAATTGAAAGAACAGATGCCAAGTTGAGCAGATAAAGGCAACCGATTTACAGTTTTTTTAGGGGTGAGATCCGCTTTAGCTGCCAAGTTGGTGAGCCTGGTCTTCCGGTGAAAGTCAACAGATAGCCTTTTTTGGCGTCAATAATGATGTTCAGGGCTTGTCACAAAACTACAGTGAAGAGAATATCCATGGCATAAGCTATCAGATGACAGTAAACAGGATTGAAGTTGCTGTTCTTTGTCAGGATATGGTCCGATCGTATCGATTTCTGCTTAAAAGCCAATAGCCAATATGATCCGCTCTCGCTCGTCTTATCCGTATATCTCCCCCCTCAATTTCCCTCCCACTTATATCCTCTTTCTAAAAATTACTTCTTTCAATCATTAGTATTTATTTTTGATTAAAAGACATCAGTCACAGTCAAAAGACATCAGCTGTAGCTAGTGTGAACGCCCCTGTATCATGATAAACTGATAACTGCTTGTAACTCAAGAGTGACGTCCACATTAGTCTTTGTTAAAAGCGTGTGTACTGGTCTATCTATAGTGGGCATATCTCGTTTTTGTTAAAATCACGAGAGAAGCTCTAATTAGTTCCATCTTGAGAACTTTTGTCCTTCTATTGGAGCAACTCCAAAAGATTAGCCAAAAGAAGTATCTAAATGTAGTGATTTAGCTATTCTCTAAAATGAATCTCATCCAAAAAAATAAAACTACTCCAACAGGCTATCTAAACTAGAGGGCGCGCGGTGGGTCGCGACTGCTGCTGGAATGGGCGCAGCGTGCGGGAAGGAAACGCCGACCGCGCCAAGAGGCAGGATGGTGAGCGAGGTAGGTTATCCAAAAATAGAGAGCGAAGGAGGAGGGATGGAGAGCTACTAAATTTGGAGAGTCATTTACAGAGTCTATTGGAGATGTTTTTTCTCCAATAATAGCCAAATTTACCTTTAGAAAATGATTTAGCTCTTCTCTTGGAGTTGCTCTTGGCTGCAGATGGTAAAGAATTCTATTTGGCTCATCCATTGAAAACGACCAATTGGGTCTTGTCATCTTGTGCTACTTGCCCAAGATTATACTAACAGTAAGTTGTATGCCCATTGTTAAAGTTAGTAATCTTATTTAGTCCGTACGAGTCTGAATATGTATATGTGTTCTTTTCATGTATACGAATACGTATAAGAGTCCGAGTATAGCTAGAGAAGAAGCCGAGTCCATTTCCTAGCCGTGTCCGTATTTGAGTATGGCTAGTTGTGTAAGCTAGCTTTAAAAGGTAGAGCAATGTAAGCACAGGGAGCGTAGAAGTAAAAAACCAGGAGGGGCGAGTCAAGGCTATCGCGTTGTAAGCAAGGGATTGCTTGAGATTGAAATAAATGAAGGAGCCTAGGTGGGCAGGTTGCAGAAAGCAGGCTACTTTTGTCTTATGCAAGAAAGTAGGTGCAGAGAGACGCCATTGACCAGGAGGGTCACGGTCGGCGTGTCACGTTGGGCGAGGAAGGACCGGTGGGCCCAAGGGAGAGCACGCACGTCCAAGACGACACAACGATAGAGAAAAGTTTGGTTAATATTGCAATAAGTGGTATCGAGCCTGTTAATTTTGGTGATTTCTAAAGATCGTGGATGATAAGACGAAGGACTAGGGTGGGCTAATCTCCCTCCGATATCACTCTTGACGACCGACAATTACCCGGTATAGGCAATGAAGATGAAAGCGAACATGCGCACCCAGCGAACATCCGAAGGGGAAGGACAAGGATGTGGACAACAAGGTGGATCAGTCGACTTTGACTATCATCTACCAAGTGGTGTCAGATTCGATGATGCATCAGCTCATTGGCAAGGAAACGGCACGGGAGGCATGGGAGACACTTTAGACGATGCACGAGGGATTTAATCGTGTGAAGGAGGTGTGGCTCTAGAATTTATGGAGCGAGTTTGAGAATCTCAAGATGAGAGAGACCTAGTCGGTGGACGAGTTCGCCGGCAAGTTAACTTCGTTGTACAATCAAATTAACTCTCTTGGCGACAAAATGGAGGAATCTGTGGCGGTGAAGAAATATCTGCGCGTGCTTCCGGAGAAGTACATACTTGTTGTCACCACACTTATGTACTTCTCTGATCTGGACAAGAAGAAGATAGAGATCACCGGCTCCCTCAAGGCGCATGAGGAGTTACTGAAGGGGTTTCAGTCACGTAACAAGCAGAGGTCCCAGACTCATAACGAGCAGATGTTACTAGTAAAGGGAGATCCGAGAGATGGTCGTGGCTTATCAAACAACCGTGGGAGATGGCGCGGTTGAGGTGGCCAGAGTGATCGAGATGGTAGAGGTGGCCATGGAGACAAGGCTGGGCAAGGTGGTGATGAAAGATCCCGTGATAAGTCACATGTCAAGTGTTTTGAATGTGGCAAATATGGGCATTACGCGTCAGAATGCTGCAGCCATATAAAGTGTTTCAACTGTAACGAGTACGGGCACTATGCTTCAAATTGTAGAAACAAGAAGAAGAACAAGAAAGTGAACCTCGCCCAAGATGAAGAAGATGATGAACCGGGACTACTTCTCTCATATGTTGAAAAGGCACCAATCATGGTGATGCTGAACGAAGAGAACCTACCAAAACTACGCACGAAGGAAGGCAGCCACGATTACACAGATCAGTGGTACTTGACAATGGAGCAAACAACCACATGATGGGAGATTGCTCCATGTTTCATGAGCTTGACGAGAAGATCTAGGGCAAGGTCAAGTTTGGCGACGGCTCCACGGTGGAGATAAGTGGCAAAGGGACAATGATGTTGCAAGGTAAGAACGAAGATAAGAAGTTGTTGATAGGGATTTACTATACCAAGTCTGTGCAACAACATATTTAGTCTCGGACAGATGACATAAAGAGGGTGTAGATTGGTGCTACAGAATGCGTTTTTGCGTGTGTATGACAAGAACAAAGATTTGTTAATGAACGTGAAAAGATCTCCAAATTGGTTGTACAAGATTTTTTTGAAAACTTGTAAATCGGTTTGTTCTAAGAGAAGCCTGGAGGAGCTGGGTGAAGGCACGGAATGTGGTGGCTTGGAGCAAGGCGGTGTGCCCCATGACGCAGGCATGCATGTAGCTGCAGGCGGCACCTCTGTAGGCGCATGCAGCGCATATGCAGGTGTGGCTAACACAAGAAGTTAAGGTGGTGGGCTTTTAGATGGAAAAAGTGTACTAGGTCCAAAAGGAAGATTTGGAGCTCAGGTTGGTACAGGCTTTTGTGGTTTTGCAGAGGGGACGCGGGAAACATTGGAGATAGGAGTTAGGGGCGAGTGGCTTAGGTAACGGCGAAGCCAAGGTGGTTGTGGGAGCAGGTGCTCCAACCTAGCAGGTGTGTAATGAAAGACGGGTTCGGTCCAGGTGCGAGGCGACAAGCGTTGGATTGTGTGAGGCTCAGGATAGAGCAAACACAAGTGGTAGGACGGTAACGGCCCAGGAAGGAACGGTGTACGAGAGTGTGGGTAAAAGGAAGAAGCGGAAGCAAGAAAGAAGATCGGTGTGATTAAGATGAAGAAACAAGGGATATACACCGTACGAGTCCATATACGTATACATGTTCTTGCCATGTATACGAATACGTGTAAGAGTCCAAGTATAGCTAGAGAAGAAGCCGAGTCCGTTTCCTAGTCGTGTCTGTGATTGAGTATGGCTAGTTGTGTAAGCTGGCTTTAAAAGGTAGAGCAATGTAAGCAGCAGAAGAGCAGCAGGGAGCGTAGGCCAGGGCCCAGGAGGGGCGAGTCGAGGCTATCGAGTTGTAAGCAAGGGATTGCTTGAGATTGAAATAAAAGGAGGAGCCCAGGTGGGCAGGTTGCAGAAATTTAGAATGGCAAGTTTTCTTTTGTTTACCAAAAGGAAAAGCTATTACTGTTCCCCTGATGAGTGATGATCAGAGGAATGGGAAACAGAAACGAATCGCATTTCAGTATTAAAGCACGAGTAACAATCCAAATTAGCCCTTCCTCCTCGGTTAATTAGTACTCCCGATACTGAATTTGTGTGTTTTTTTTGGCGGCGACGTTACTGAATCTGTTGATCTATCAGCAACTTTGTTTTGGGGACAGAGTAAAACTACTCATTTTTGTTTAAGGTTACCTGTCACCTCACTTTCTTTCTATTTTGCAGACCTATCTGCCGAGCAAAATGCCTGCACCTTTGCTGCCTTACCGGCAAGATGAACTCAACAACCTCCGAGGCGACGGCAAAGTCGGACCGTACAAGGAGCATGACCGTGTCTATCGTTATGACTACTACAATGACCTTGGCGAGCCAGACAAGGAAGACCGTGTACGGCCGATCCTTGGTGGCAGCCAAGAACACCCCTATCCCCGTCGTGGCAGAACCGGCCGGCCTCCAACAGAAACTGGTGAGTTAAATTTAACTAAATTTTCGTTTATAAGAAACTATGGCACCTTGCAATTGTAATAGTTCAAGTTCTTTCTTGCTTAAACTTTTCTCCAGACCCAAATTCAGAAAGCAGGCTTCCTCCGCTGGACCTGAACATCTACGTCCCACGCGACGAGCGATTTGGGCACCTCAAGATGTCTGACTTCCTTGGGTTCTCTCTGAAGGCCATCATCGAGGCTGTTCTTCCGACAATAAGGACCTTTGTCGACACGACGCCGAAGGAGTTCGATTCATTCGAAGACATCATGACACTCTATGAAGGTGGTCTGAAGGTGCCCAATGATCCGGCGGCACTAGCAGAGATCAAGAAGAAAATCCCCTTTGAGCTTATTAAAAGTCTTTTGCCGGTTGGTGGTGACCACATCCTAAAGTTGCCCCTTCCACAGGTCATCAGATCAGGTAAATCAGCTGTGAGGATAACTTCATGCGGTCATAATTTATTGGCCAATGTGAGTGTCTTCCTTTTTGATATTGTCATGAATTTAATCTTGTGATGTTCCAGAGGATAAGATGGCTTGGAGGACTGATGAGGAGTTTGCACGAGAAATGCTCGCAGGCGTGAACCCAGTGATCATCAAACGCCTGACGGTTAGCGAATACATCATTTAAAGTGATAAAATCTTTTTCCCCCATAATCCAGTGAGGGTTCCTGAAAGTTTCCTCTTTGATGACCACAGGAGTTCCCTGCAAAAAGTACCCTCGATCCAAGGGAGTTTGGGGACCATACCAGCAAAATCACTGAAGCTGATATTCAGCACAACCTGGAAGGGGGCCTCACAGTGCAAAATGTATGTTGAACTATTGAACTACATTCATTATATGATATCTTTGCACCGTTAATAGCTAGTCTGCAAGAATTGCATATGCTTACGAGATTGACTCTGGTAAGAAATCCTGTGCAGGCAGTGAAGAGCAACAGGCTCTTCATCCTAGACCACCATGACCACTTCATGCCGTTCCTCGACCGGATCAACGGGCTGGAGGGCAACTTCATCTATGCCTCCAGGACGCTGCTGTTCTTGAAGGACGATGGCACACTGAAGCCCCTTGCTATCGAGTTGAGCCTGCCCCACCCCGACGGCCAGCAGCACGGCGCGGTGAGCAAGGTGTACACTCCGGCTGACACCGGCGTTGCCAGCCAGATCTGGCAGCTTGCCAAGGCTTACGCCTGCGTCAATGACTCTGCTTGGCACCAGCTGATCAGCCACTGGTATAGAACGATACATATACCCTCTGTTTCGTTTCGTTTTCAGGCAAAAACAAATGCCATCCGTTATTCGAAAGCACTGATTTTTTTTCGAGTGTTTTTCCAGGCTGAACACGCACGCGGTGATCGAGCCGTTCGTGATCGCGACGAACCGGCAGCTCAGCGTGGTGCACCCCGTGCACAAGCTGCTGAGCCCGCACTACCGCGACACGATGAACATCAACGCCCTGGCGCGGCAGCTGCTCATCAACGCCGGCGGCATCTTTGAGCTGACCGTCTTCCCGAGGAAGTACGCGCTCGAGATGTCCTCCGTCGTGTACAAGAACTGGAAATTCACCGAGCAGGCCCTCCCAGATGATCTCGTCAAGAGGTAAAATAATAAAAAGCTCAAAGCATTATTGATCAGTATGCGGCAGAACAACTGTACGATTTTAGATTTTTTTAAAAAAAGATTTTGGATGAAATTTTTACGTGTTTGTGCATGCAGAGGTGTTGCTGTGCCGGACCCGTCGAGCCCGTACAACGTCCGGCTGCTGATCAAGGACTACCCGTACGCGGTGGACGGGCTGGTGATCTGGTGGGCGATCGAGCGGTGGGTGAGGGAGTACCTAGACATCTACTACCCCAACGACGGCGTGCTCCGGGGCGACGAGGAGCTGCAGGCGTGGTGGAAGGAGGTGCGCGAGGTTGGGCACGGCGACCTCAAGGACGCGGACTGGTGGCCCAGGATGGGGACCGTCCAGGAGCTGGCCAAGACGTGCACCACCATCATCTGGGTGGCGTCGGCGCTGCACGCGGCGGTCAACTTCGGGCAGTACCCGTACGCGGGGTACCTCCCGAACCGGCCGACCGTGAGCCGCCGGCCGATGCCGGAGCCGGGCACGGAGGCGTACGCGCAGCTGGAGCGCGGCGGGGAGGAGGCCGACAAGGTGTTCATCCACACCATCACCAGCCAGTTCCAGACCATCCTCGGCATCTCGCTCATCGAGATCCTGTCCAAGCACTCCTCCGACGAGGTGTACCTCGGTCAGCGCGACACGCCGGAGTGGACGTCGGACGCCCGGGCGCAGGACGCGTTCAAGAGGTTCGGCGGCCGGCTGGTGGAGATCGAGAAGCGGATCACGGCGATGAACAGCGACCCGGCGCTCAAGAACCGGAACGGGCCGGTGAAGATGCCGTACACGCTGCTGTACCCCAACACGTCGGACGTCACCGGCGAGAAAGGCCAAGGGCTCACGGCCATGGGCATCCCCAATAGCATCTCCATCTGAGTTTATACTCCTATGTAATCTGTAGATATCTGCTACTGCATGCCATACGTTTGCCGTCGTCGATCAGCTTGCTCGTATCTCTCAGTGTATTATGTTTCTTCATTGGTTTTTGGGTGGTTGCAGTAATTGTCAGGGATTAGCGAATGATGAAGTTGATGATAATTGATGCTGATGATAGGGAGAGGACCGTGAGGCATGGATAAGTTATGTGATCATGCGTGCTTTTTTTCATCTTCTGGAATAAAATGCTTTTGCCGAATGAACATTCTTGCAATTGTTTCAGATCATACAATCCTTAGAATCATGATTTTTCGAGATATGATCATATCAAAAAGATCTTACCTAGGATACATCTTGATCGTGACATGCTCGCTCCATGGTTCTTGGTAGAGGTGCGAAGGGGGCGGGTTGGCCCGTTGGCCCACTGGACCGCCCCTTAAATTTTGGCTCTATAGGGTAATGAGCTGCATCACGAATTAAGAGGTCTAATATGGGTTAAACATATGGACTGTTAGGATCGGCCCGTCGCGGACTTCCATTCTGCCTCCAGTGGTGCGGGATTCATAGTGATATTTTGTTGATCACCTTTTTTTGCGGGCGCCATGGATGGTGTGAGTAGTACAGAATCTCTGGCTGCTGGAGATGGTCTCTTTACCGTACCCTTGGACCGGCGCTACTGATGTCAATGGGGTATATTGATCTTGGGAAGTGGGTGGCGACGGTCGATGCTGGGTCTCAGTTTGGGTATGGGTCTGATCAACTCGGCTTCGACTTCTGGCTTATTTTTTATTATTTATAAGTTTCATCTTTTTTTGAACTTTTGGCTTTTCGTTGAGCTTTTTTGCCGGTTCTTTTTTTCCCGTATTTGTTTGTATTATACGTAATGGGCTAACATATTTTTTTATTTTTAAATTTTTTTAAATTTAATTATGCTACATAAGTCTCTGTCATTCTGATGCTTTTTCACCAACTCTGATGTTTTCAGCCATAAACCACGAGCTTTTCAGCCGAACCGATCACCACCATGATCTTGTACTACTGGTGCTGCTTTTCAATTCTCGGCCATTCTATGCCAGTATCTGTCCATTTGTATCGGAATGGTCACCGGGAAGAATCTTGCAGAGGTACCAATTTAATAGGTCTTTCTTGCTGTTGCTGCTTATGCCTCCTCAAATGTCGCTTAGTCCAGAGCTGCACCCTTTTCTCAGCGAAACATGGTGGTTCGTTATTTGGATAGGATCAAATCAAATAAAGTTACCCTCATGATATACATAGATGGATCGCAGGAAAATAAGCACCTTTTTTTAAAAAAAAGTCTCTCAAATATTTCAACGTAACATGAAACTGTGCAGTGCTTACGGCTATGCCCATCTATCAGCTCCTAGCATTAGACTTTCCTAAGTGGGTAATTAAAGCAATTGACAAAATAAGGATAGCTTTTCTTTGGAAAGGCCGCAAAGATGTAAAGGAAGGTCATTGTCTTGTTGCCTGGGGTCGGGTCAAGAGGCCGATTGATCTAGGAGGCCTGGGAATTCTTGATTTGGAGGTACTTGATTGGGCATTGCGAATGAGGTGGCTATGGCTTAAGAAGACACAACCTGATCGGCCTTGGGCTGGCCTTCATATCTAAGTGCATCCGAATTCTTTGGCTATGTTCTCTATTTCAATATTATCTATTGTGGGGGACGGCAGTAGAACACTTTTTTGGAGTGACAAATGGTTGCATGGACAATCCTTACATGATCTTGCACCTGCTCTCTGTAAACATGTGCCAAAAAGAATTGTTAACCGAAGGACTGTACAGGAGGCGCTGATAGATGGTACTTGGATTCGTGACATTGCAACCGGATGGTCAAGTGAGTTTCTTTCTGAATATCTCCATCTTTGGGATATCTTATCTGGGTTTGAACTCACTCCCGGAGTAGAGGATCAACATATGTGGATATCATCTCCTCTCGGTGAATTCTCAACCAAATCACCTCTGCCGTTTTCTAGAGGGTTCTGTGGAGTTTGAACCGTGGAAGGCAATTTGGAAAACTTGGGCTCCACCTCGATGCAAATTCTTTGTTTGGTTGGCCTCTTTAAATCGTTGTTGGACAGCCGATCGTTTGGCCTGTTGTGGATTAGATCACCCTGAGCGTTGCCCACTGTGTGATCAGGAGGAGGAGAATGTGCAGCACTTGCTCACTAATTGTGTGTTTGCAAGGAATGTGTGGTTTTCAGGTTTTCAGTGTTATCTCAGATTGGGCTGCAGCACTTAGCTCCGGGTGTGGATGACTGCATCTTCACAGATTGGTGGCATCAAGCTTTACAGGGGGTGTCCAAGGTCTTCGCAAGGGTTTCAACTCTTTGGTCGTGTTGGTGGCATGGTGGATTTGGAAGTATAGAAATAGTTGTGTTTTTTTAGGGGGCTTCACCTCACCAGAACGCTATAATGCATAATATTAGAGATGAGGCCAGTGTGTGGTGTTTGGCGGGAGCCAAAGGGCTCCGTGGGATTTGGCATTGATGGTCGTGTGTTGTTTTTTTTCTTCCCCCTTTAGGGGTTGTACGAGTCGTCTAGACTCCTTTGTTTTCTTCTTAATATAATGATACGTAGTTCTTCTGCGCGTTCGAGAAAAAAAAACATGAAACTATTGCTGTTTGATGTTTATTCTAGAAGATATTCCTTTGTATTATTATTTTTTCAGTCATATCCATCACTTCAGGCGTTATTAACTTCTTACTCATAATACTTTTACATGAATAAAAAGATTTGCCGCCAGGAGTACAGTCAGCCGATATGTGTTGTTCTTGGTATCCAGGCAGGATTGTCCTTGTTCACTGCAGAACTGACCATGGTATGTCTACACGCTAGACAAATCTATTTTCTGTTAATGTTAATATTTATTTGCCCATGTTATGTATATTTGTATACATTGACTTGTGGTGTATTCATTACCATGTGAGTGGTTCCCAACTTCTAAACATTTAAACTTTTTGCTGTTTCAGATTTCAGGCATAGCAGTTGGGTTCAACCTTGTATTTGAACACGATGATCTTATCACAGGCATTATTTTTGCAAGTGTTTTAGTTAATCTGCTTATCTGCTACCATATGTTGTCTCCCCTCTGGTAAATTTATTATTGACCCTGGAACTACTGCATCATAAAAGGGCAACCTGTTCGTATGTTCTTTTGTTATCTTACTTCTTCTCATGCTAGGACGAGGATGGCTGGAACGTTAAAAGCCTGCATAGCAGGCTTTGGACTTCTTTGTTTTGTGTTTGGTTTATTAGTCTGTCAACCAAAAAGTCCTCTCGATATGAATGCGATGTTCCCCAAGTTGAGTGGTGAAAGCGCTTACTCACTGATGGCACTTTTGGGTGCAAATATAATAGCGCACAATTTTTATGTTCATTCATCAGTTGTTCAGGTAAATTCTAACGTCTCTTGTTCAAGGGTAGTTAAAATTGTTCAGATTTTGGCTTCCAGATTTTCTGGTATTTTGTTTGCTTGATGTAGGGAATCCTTGATCCCGCATTTTCCAAGCCTGCCAAGCCCATCTCTAGCACCTTCACCGCTGCAGCTGTGATCTTGGAGGTGATTGAGGATGTGGAGCAAGCCGTTTCTGGCCGCAAGGGTCGAAGCGGCACAGCGGCAGGAGACGTCGCTTTCCCCAAAGGGAAGGAAAACATAGCTTCTGTGCTTAAGCGATACAAACGTAGGCTCTCGAGCAAGCCGTCTGCAGGACAATAGCACGTCACCAAGCATCTTTTTGCTTGTTATTTTGTAGGGTTCTTGGCACTGTTCTTGGCGGTGCCATTTGCTGCTGCTCAAATCTTGGGTTTTCCCTTGCATGACGGGCGCAGGGCCTGAAAAGTTTATTGGCCTTCGGTTCTTTCCGGCTTTTGCATGCGATGTTTTACGAGGGCCAAGGGCGAACGGTAACTGTGATTGCCTCAAGAGCTAGATGTACAAAAAATGTTGTAATTCGCTGAAGCAGCAGTGAAAAGTTTAGTGTAACTCAACTCCTTTTTTGGCCTTATGTGCCTTATGTGGTTTTGTAGAGATTACAACTTGCTACAGAGCAAGGAGCTCGCTTTAGCGTCTAAGTCGTCGTGTCTTTGAGAGTTGCCCTGGATTCATCGCCCCTTTCACAAAGTTATTGAATTTTTTGTGATTCAAGAAGTTAGTTCTGACGTGATGCGGTGGTGATTCTGGGTATATTATATGATGCTTACTGATTAGAGAACCTTAGCGTTTCCATTTTCGGCACTGTTCTGAGTTACCTGCTGTTTTCTCTTCCTTGCCTTAATGTTCAGGCTAGATTTTTTAATCTGTGTTCTACTGTTCTGCTAGTTTAGAGCTAGGCAATTGGCTTGCTTGTTGGGATCAGTTAGAACGTGTTCTTGCTGTTGTCAGGTGAGTTGCTGCTGCTGTTTGCCGCATGAACCTTCTTGTCCATGGCATGAGCCTCTTCAGAACCTGCACATTTCCAACTTTTCCGTTTCTCAACACATGCTATCTACGGATGAATCATGAACCGATGGGCTCCCACACTGCATGTGCCATGATCAGCAGAACCAAAGCCTTAAAGGAAGTGTCAATTGGAGTGGAGATGTAAGCAGGCATTCCATGGATCAGCTGACATGCATGAGTAAATGAAGCAACGAGGGTTTCAAAAACCGGTGGTTATGATCAGAAATCCCGATGACAACTGGGATGGAAAAATCGGTCAAAATTTTCAATGATTACAAATGCACTTTCTAGATTGGTTTAGATATTTTTATATTAAATTACCTATTGTTTGAAATAAATGTGTTATTTCTAACATTTTGTACTAAGTTTTCTCTAACTTTCCCAGTTTTTAGTTGGTTTTCTGGTTTTTAAGCAGGTTTCAGTTTTTTCCAGTAACCAGTTTTTAACCGTCCAAATTTAAAATTTGAAGTATAAATTTTACCCATACTTTTTTAAAGATTTTCAGTAACCAGCCGGTTATCGTTACCAATTGCCGGTTAAAAATGCCCCGGTTCTGAGATTTGAAACCTTGGCAACGACAGACTAGGGTGGGCGCCGCAATACCTCTTACAGATACAGGTCACGTCCTCTCGTACATTTTACCGTCGCGGGCACGGGTGTTGAGGGCAATTCATTTCCTTTTTTTTTGGTCCTTGGAGCTCACATACTCCTTTACTCTTCTCTTACGTGTGCCCTTGCGTTTGCATGCATAATATCCTGAGCAGAACCGCACTGTTGCCTCTGCCCCATATCTGAGGCAGTGAGGCAGTGATCTGAGGCTGGGCACGTCCGGATCGAATCGAACTCCGCTCCTGTTCCAAATTGGAACTGGCGCAGGTGATCTGGAAAAGCCTGTGCGTTTCACGGGCGCGGGGGGCCTCCGCCGTCCTGCGGCGCCCTTTATAGGCGATGGCGTCCACCGCGCGGTCGTTTTCGCGGCTGTCCCATGGTATTGGGCTATTGGCTACTCGCTCTGATTACGTGCCGGCGCCGGTGCCACACGAACAGGCGAGCGTTGGCGTATTTCGTGGCGCACACGGATTCAGAAAATCGCTGCGTGCATCATGTGCCTGAAGGACGGCTGTACTGTTCATCAGTTAGGCGGAGGCCGCGCTCCTGCTGAACTCGGCAGGGTTGGCTGCCACAGCCCCACTAGCGGCCTTGCTCATTTGAGGTTCCGTTTCTGTCTTCTAATTCTTTATATATTTTTTTATCTTTTTCTAGCGTATATTTTTTAGTCTAATTTTTTTTCTTAAAATTTAATTATACTAAAAGGTTACCAGTATCTATAATACATTTTGAACTGCTATAGTGTAAAATAAACTATAAGTTAGGGCTCTTAAGCTCAAATGAGCACCACAATATTGGTTGGTCTGTTGATACTACTGTATTGGTACTGTCTTCGTCTCTACAACCGTCTTATTAGTTACACATGTTAAGTGCCGTGAACCAACCATACAATCAATCGACATAACTAGAAGCAAAAAACAATACAATTAGAGAATACAAAGTAGAAAAATAAATAGACATAAGATATAGAGAGAGCAATATGATAATCTTTTTATTTCAATAATCTTTTGTATAAAATACAATAGCCTCCCTTTGATATTTATAGTCTAAAACTTATTTTGATATAAGACCGTATTTCTTTCAAGATAAAGTTGGAACTGCAAAGCCCACCAGGGCTGGCGCACACCCCAACCCTAAGGGGTGCCGGTTATACAACACCACCCATTCCTTTTGCGTGTTACTGGTCACCGTCTTGACTCTTCGAAATATGAGTTTTGCACCTGTTACTTTTTATATCCATATATGTGAATAGTTATAAATGTACATTTTTTATTAAATTACTTTTTTTTACCAATTTAGCTATATCATTTTAGTAAAGGCACCTTTATTACTAGTGAATGGGGGCAAAAGGGAATGTTTATATTGGTTTTGATAATAGTTTTTAGTTTTAGCTAATGAATAGTAACAGCTTGTAGAGAGCTATATGGAGAGAAAGAATCTCGTATGCATTTTTGACTGATATAAATGAAGTCACTACAATGTGTACTGTAATCAACTAATAGACCCCGTTTTAAAAAGACATCTCATTTGAAAGTTAGGTACTATAGAAAAACAGCTTTTAAAGCTAATATAAACAAGGCCATAGTAGCATTGCTTTTGCACATGAAACATCGATTAATTCTACCGCTTTTACAATGGAGCATAGAGGTGGCCAATGGGCCGAGCCTTACCATGCCAGCCTATGGCCCGCTACTGTTGGCTCGAAGCATGGCATGGCCCGTTTAGCTCATGGGTCGTGCCGACACGACCCGATGGACCGTGTCGTGCCTGGGCCAAGCGGGTGGCACACTGGGCCGGCACGGCATGGCCCGATTTGGTTGGCAATGGGCATAAACAGGTCGTGCTAGCACGACACGACATGTCCCATCGAATATAGCCGTTTTTTGACCGTTGTGGTGTAAAAAAATAAAAAGCAAACAATTCAAAAAATATGAAATTTTTCTATAAATAGGGGCATCTGGCCTCCATTATCCACACCTCAAACCTGACTCTCATCTCTCTGTTTAGTTGTGAAAAATCCGGTAGTGTTTGCGTAAATTTGGCAAAATTAGTGAGAAATTTGTGCAAAATTCAAAAATCTTCAAATAATTTTATGAGAGCTACAGAAGAGGTAATAGTTCTGCCTTGTTTAATTTTTTTGCTATTATGTGTTGATTTAATAGTAAGTTAATTCTACTTTACTATTACAATTTACAGTTGATTCAATGAAGAACTACGATTTTCAACTCTCCAAATTCAGCCTCATGGTAGATGATATGCAATCCTTTCAAGAAGCATATCCATCCACGGAAGATCCACATCCACAACAAACTGGAGAGACAGTAAAAGCGACGGCCCGTCGGCACAGGGTCCAATCGATCCATCTTCTGCTGGCTTGACGAGTGCATCCACAACCTATAACACGGGTGCAAAAAGAACAAGAGCTACTACATCAGGAATTTGGAACGATTTTGACAAGAAGTTCAAAACCGACGATGATGGGAATTCGGTGAGGTATGCTATTTTGTAATATTTGTGATAATAAATTGTTTGCAAAATCTTCAAGTGAGACGGGTCACCTGCAACGGCTTGCTGCAAGCTGCAAAAAAGGGAAAGGAATACAAATGTTCTAAACACAGCTGCAACATAACCCCGACAGCTCGGTACGTACTTAGGAGTATAACCTAGAGGTAGCCCAGAAATATCTTTGTAGATTAATTGCTTCTCAAGAATTACTTTTAAAATTTGGTGAGTTTGATGCTTCTCAAAAATATATTAGGACTACTCGTAATCCTCGATTTAGTGTTGTATCTAGGCAACCCACAACTAGAGATTAAATTAAATATTATAACAACTGTCGTGAAAAATTGAAAGAAATGCTCCATACATGTACATTCTCTATTGTTTTGACATCAAATATATGGAGTGGTAGGGCTAGGGAGGATTATATTAGTATTGTTGCTCATTATGTTAATGATGACTAGGTAATGAAAGAAAGAATTATAGGATTTAAATTAATTAATGTTTCACATACTATTGAAATATTGCAGAATGCATTATTAAAGTTGTAGAAGATTTTGGCCATACGGGTAAGATTTTTTCTATGACTTTAGATAATGCAGCTGCAAAATACTAAGACTATGAAAATTCTTACTCCTTTGCTTAATATTTATGTATATTATTTCTTACTACATCAACCCCTTAATATACATGAGTGGGATAGGATGGAAAATTTTCATTATACTCCTTAATAATTACAAAAGGTAGAGGTATATTTGTACACTACTTTATACTATTGGGCCTAGACTATTGGGTCTGCTACAAGGCCCAATCGTTTGGGCTGGGCCACCCTCACAACACTCCTTTTCCCATTTCTCTCTCTTTTTCTCTCCTCTCCTTTTATTTCCCACTTCTCTCCTCTCATTTTCTTTTACGGCATCGTGGCTTGGGCCTCGGTGCTGTCGTGTGTCCTTTTTCTCTCTCCTCGCAACCTCACCTTCCTCCTCCACGGCCGACGGCCCACCTAACTACTCTTGTTGGCACCGCTGCCCTCTGGATTCGTTCGCCTTGGTCCAGATGACATTGCCATCAACCATCTGTCGCTCGTCCTTAATGCCGCCTTTGGCTCTACATCACCGGCTATGGTTCCAAGGTGTGCAAGAGGCGGCGACAGCTGAGGTGGCGTGTGCGGGAGGATGTGAGTCCATGGGCCGCCCACCTTCCTTCTCCATCGCCGGAGCTGCACTTCTCCGGCTTCTCCATCTTCGTCCTCCACCTTTAGTGTTGGCCTGGCGGTGCCATCACCCTCTGGATTTGGCCTCCTAGGTCTAGATCCCATTATCGTCTACCACCCACTACTTGTCCTCAACATTGCCTTTGGCTCCATGTCGCTGGGCTACGGGTCTGAGGTGGGCAAGCGACGATGACGGTCAGGGCGGATGGAGATGGGCAAGCGTCGTGTGCTATGCTCGTGTTGAAATGGCCCGACTACAACCCGGCATACCTTGGGCCATGCCTGGGCCTCGCCAAAGGCGAGTCATGCTGGCATGGTACGGTGGGATGGCCGTGTTTGGCCGGCATAGCTCGAAGTGTCTCGAAGCCCGTTTGACCCATGTTGTGCCGCCCCGGCCTGACCCATGCCGTGCCAGCCTATACCTATGATTCCATCATCTCCTTACTTTCGATTCAGCCGCCTCCCCTCCCCCGGTCTTCCTCCATACCTCCTCGTTGCCTCCACAGCCACCTCCCTGTCACCCCTCCCATGGCCACCAATATCACCACACCTGCTTCTCCTACTGCTATCTCCCCTTAATGCGTCGTCACCATAGGACCTCCTGCCGTGCCTCTTAATTCACGCCTTTGCCTACAAAGACACCGTTGACGCTAGCCAAGATTTTGACATGACCACGCACCGCTTCCCCACAACAACAACTAACACTAGTAAGCTTAGGGCATGTTCTTTTTGGCTACAACTTGTGGCTTTTGGGCTATTTGTGCGAGAGATTACAGAGTAACAGAAACTCACGTGCAGTTTTTACCGATATAAATGAAGTCGGTATAGTATATACTATAATTAATTAGTAAACTCTATATTAAAAAAGATATTTTATTTAAAAACTAGTTAGTATAAAGAAATCGAAAAGCAGTGAAGCCAATAAGAAGAGGCGCAGCAGATGTGAGGCAACGACTACCCCTCCCTGTATCCTATGACTGGCAACAGCGACTCCTCCCTGTGTCCTGGGCGACCTCGGTGACGGCAATGACGCCTCCAGGTGTACATCTGACATGCCAGCCCGAGCAATTTGTTTATTGCTTGTAGTTGATGCAAGTTTTAGGTTCGATGCAAGATTTTTTTTGTCAGAATCCTCCAATGCAGCGAATCATTCTCTCTCCTCCTTTGTATCGGCTTAAGCCCAAATTTGAGGATATCATCTTATTTTTACAAAAAGGTTATTATAATATTTCATCTTTTTATAATGCATGTATGATCATATGTTTACACAAAAATTTACATGTGCAAATAAATATTCTAACATGTTCTACATGTACGTAGTTCTTATACAAGCGCATAGACCCAAAACACGGGATCATAAGAACCTAGGTCCACTTCTGAATTTCCCGGGGCCTTGTAAATACCATACCACTGTGTGACAAAAGTTAGCATTATCAAAATTTGGTCATGAAATTCTTGACCTATATGTTGGCAAAAAAAGAAAAGAAAGGAGAGTCCATGTAAAAGATATCTTACCAAATCTCGATAATAACAATACCAAACGAAAGATCTAGTCGCAGTTACCAAATTTCACGAGCTTCAAACGAAACAGCCCCGGCGAAAGTCTGAAAGCAACACGGAAAGAAAGTTTTACTCCTAAATCGAGAGACGATGGCATAAAGAAGCGGTGAGCTGTGGCGTGATTCCGCTCTGATTTTGATAATCATCCCGGGCCCACCGCTCATGGAGCAGTAGTACTAGTAATAACTCGGCTCCCTGGGCCCTGGGCCCCATCTCCCAGCACGGCACCACCCTCCAGTGTCCGCGGCCCGCACAGCTCCGCTTCCCCGATACCGTACGCCACGCCCCCACCCTCCGCTCTCCGCCTCTCTCTCCACTTCTCCGCCCGCACTCGCCTCACCGCGCCGCTATTGTTCCACCGAAATTCCCCTGCCTGCCTAGCCTAGCCTAGCCTTCCCCCGCGAAACCACCCACCAAAACGAAAAAAATCCCGCGCGGCGGCCCGAATCCCACCTGTTTTCACTTCCCCGCTCACCGCGCCGCGCCGCCATGGATCCGCACGCGCAGGCGCAGGCGGAGGCTGATGCGGCGGCGCTGCTGGGCGCGGACCCGGCCGCGCTCACGGCGCTGCTCGGGGACCTGACCTCCCCGGCCAACGAGGCGCGGTCGCGGGCGGAGCGGGTGTTCCACTCGCTCCGCGCGGCCCACCCGGACGCGCTCGCGGTCCGCCTCGCGCACCTGCTGCTCTCCCCGGCGCACCCCTCCGCGCCCATCGCCGCCGTGCTCCTGCGCCGCCTCATATCCCCGGGGTCCCAGTCCTTCGTCTACCCCGCGCTGACCCCCGCCACGCAGTCCTCGCTCCGCGCGCTCCTCCTCTCCGCCGCCTCCGCGCCCGCGCTCCCCAAGTCCATCTCGAAGAAGCTCTCCGATGCCGTCGCCGAGCTCGCATCCTTCCTTCTGCCGTCCAACTCGTGGCCCGACCTCCTCACCTTCCTCTACAAGTCCATCGCCTCCCCGTCCTCGCCTCCGGCCCTGCAGGAGTCGGCGCTCAACATCCTAGCCCGGTTGGCCTCCCACCTCGCCGCCGGCTTCCCCAACCTCCACGCTCTCCTCCTCTCCGCGCTTTCGCACCCCTCGTCCGCCGACGTCCGCGTCGCCGGGCTCAACGCCGCCATCAGCCTCATCCAGTCCCTCCCCTCCGCCGCCGACCGCGACCAGTTCCAGGACCTCCTCCCCGCCATGATGCGCGCCCTCGCTGAGTCTCTGAACTGCGGGAACGAGGGCTCCGCGCAGGAGGCGCTGGAGATGATGATCGAGCTGGCTGGTGCGGAGCCGCGGTTCCTCCGCCGCCAGCTGCCCGACGTGGTCGCCTCCATGCTGCAGATCGCCGAGGCGAGCGGATTAGAGGACGGCACACGCCACCTTGCCGTTGAGTTTGTTGTTACGCTTGCCGAGGCACGGGAGCGTGCGCCTGGGATGATGAGGAGGCTGCCACGATACGTTGGCAGGCTCTTTGCGGTGCTCATGACGATGCTGCTTGATGTCCAGGATGAACCGGCGTGGCATGCCGCGGTGTCAGAGGAGGAAGATGCTGGGGAGACCGGAAGCTATGTTTTCGCACAGGAGTGTCTTGACCGACTTGCAATTGCTGTTGGTGGGAATACGATTTTGCCTGTGGCTGCTGAGTTGCTCCCTTCGGCTTTCTCTGCTGAAGAGTGGAAGAGACGGCATGCAGCACTGGTGATGATAGCGCAGATTGCAGAGGGCTGTGCTAAGGTGATGATTAAGAATCTGGAGCAGGTAGTTGGGATGGTGCTGAATTCCTTCCAGGATCCTCATCCTCGGGTGAGGTGGGCGGCAATCAATGCAGTAGGGCAGCTTTCGACGGACCTGGGGCCTGAGTTGCAGAACAAATTGCACCATGTCGTACTGCCTGCATTGGCTTCAGCGATGGATGATTCCCAGAACCCACGCGTCCAGGCAAGTGACTGTTGAGCATTTGCAACTAACTCATCTGCTGCATTCCCCTTTCAATATCCTTTCTTCTATTTTAATGTCTTAGAGCAGCGATGATCATGTAACCCACATGCTTGCAAATATTACCCCACAGTTCATTTAATCGATACATATTGCTACCCTAGCATGTGGCAGGTATTCGAGAGCATTATTGACAGTTGTGTAATTGTTCATGTTTGCCCATGCACAACTCATGTTGGTTGAATAAGTTGGGGCATGGTTTGTGGTGGCTAGTTTTGGATTTGCTGATGTGTATTAGAGGACAGTTTGGGTATCCCCGTCATAGTTCTTGTATTAAGGATTTCATCATGTCCTTTACCTGTTTGTGTGTGCTATATGTATGCACTGAGGTCAGTCCCACTGTGGATTTTGGGTCTATCTTTGGATAGCACATAACCTTTTAGCACCAAAACATATAAAATGGAGTACCTTTGTGGACCCAAGAATTGGTACCTGTTGGGCATTTCTTCAATTGATGTGTTAGAGTCTTGGATATTGCAGTTTTGTTGCGAAGAAATTTACACATATGGCTTGCTGGATGTCTGTGTGTGTCATGCATTTGGAGACAATTTGCATCTACCTAGTTGATCTGGATTACATGATGGCATTATGCTTTATCAATTCTTGAGATGTCCTGTATTTAGATTCCTTGCTGCTTCTTGTTTTTACTTTCGTAAAGAACATACGAATTACATAGATAATCTATAAGGTTAAAAATTGTTCTGCACCAAAATGATGACTACACTAGAACATTTTCAAGTTGTATTACTAGTCTGTTCGACACATTAACTGTGTTTTTTAAGTCAAGTTAAATAAATTTCAAGAACGTCACCAATTGTAATATTCATAGGTGTATCTGATATTTGAAATGTGAAAGTCGAGTTCAGGGAAATTTGAAATTTAAAAGACATTACCTTCAGTTATGCATTTGAAGGAATGACTAGAAACTGGCTACATTTTTTAAAAAAACTTCAGTGCAAGCAAAGTATATAGCATGAATCAGGGTCCAAGGCCTCAGGCTGGCCCTTGTAGTTTTATTATAAAATTCTAGGGAAACTTTGCTCACTAACATTGCAAAGATGTGTAATATTGGAAAATAGCATCAAACTTGTATGGGTTTATAGTGTAACTGTCTTACTGAGCAATCTGCCCGGAAATTTTATTTCTTGCTGTGGTCTGGGTAGCTAAATATTTTAACCAAAATTTTATTTGAACTGAAGAAATCAAATGGAATGTTGCATCTAAATAAATAATATTGTGTCACATAGGGGCTAGGGCAAGTGAATACTTCAGTTAAGGTAAACTGCATTGGTAGGCTGTGTTTTCTTTGTGACCAAGTTTCATGATAAGATGATTCAGGAAGGTTTATATGATGCAGCTATTTGTGCCTAAGATGTGTGATGTCTTCTCTTTTAGATTAAGCTATTTGTGCCTAACATGTGTGATGTCTTCTCTCTTAGATTAGCAGTAGACTAGTAGGTCAAAGTGTCAAACAGTAAGCATTGAGGTAACAATTAGGTACCTGAAGTTCAATATGAATGTTTCACAAACATGAATCTGAGCAACACCAATGGTACTGTTTGAGTGTAAAGAGCTATTTTTGGCTAGTTTTCTGAATTTCTCCTTGAAGTTTGAACTATCCCTGTATATTATCTCAGTCAGTCGGTAATCTCCAATTGATGTAGTAGTCAAACAACAATTTTTTTGTTGATCCCCTACCTATGCTGCTGATGCAAAAGATATTTCATAGAAGAAGCCATAAGGCCCAAAGCAGATCTTTTCTAGGAGACTGATTTTTATTTCTTATAGAATTCAAGTCGATACTTTTACAGTTCTTATGCACCTTTATATCCTGTAGGATTAGTCCTATACTTGAGAAGTTCTCTCTTTCAAGGTTGATTGTTACAATTAGATTAGATTACCTAATACTCCCTCCAGTCACAAAAGAATGTCGTTTTGGATATTGACACGGTCCCCAAAACGCGACTTTCACCACTAATTTCTATTATAATAGATTTATAAAACATAATAAAATTATACTTTTATGAAAGTTCTTTTCAAGATAAATCTATACATATCATTTTCATGTGTTCATTCCAAATATTGGAAAAGATATCAATAGTCAAAGTTTAGAAAGTTTGACTGCACGTACCCCAAAATGGCATTCTTTTGTGATTGGAGTCATTGGACAGAGTATTTTGTAGCAATTTCCTAGAAATTCCACAATAATTTTTTGTTGGGTTCTCCTAGGCTTACAAAAGGAAAAGGCTTACAAAATCTTCTAGATCACAAATAAAAATTCATGTTATAATATAATTCCATCACTCCTATAGTTAAATATTTGGATTCATTCTAGTGTTAGACCCATCCTATTTGTAGTCGGATTCTTTCACCAGAGATTGTTGGTTCTTGTTTGTACAATGTGTATACTGGTAATGAGTGGTACAATGTATTCAATCTACCGGTTTATGTTGAAGTTGATGCTAGTTCAGTTGCCTACGAGATATTTAAGACCTTGTCTGCTCTGATTTCATTTATCACAAGAATGGTTATACTGTTTTTTTTTTATAGTTACCATAAAATGCCACTTGCCTTTTTCTTTGATAGTTTGATGTATAGTTATGATTGAGTTGTCATGAATGTTCTTCCATCAAGTGATCAAGGCATGCTCTAATCTTTGTTTTATTTTCCCAATGAGCTCAGGCACATGCAGCTTCTGCAATTCTAAACTTCAGCGAAAATTGCAGACCTGATGTTTTGACACCATACTTGGATGGGATAGTCGCGAAACTTCTACTGTTGCTTCAGGTAAATCTTGCATCCAACCTTTGAACTTTCATTGCATACAATATACACATGAGCATAATTTCTATTCCATGTTTTGGAAAATATGTTTGTTTTATTTGTAGACTGGAAACCAAATGGTGCAAGAAGGTGCTTTAACTGCTTTAGCATCAGCTGCAGATTCTTCTCAGGTAAAGAGAAAATACTGTTGAAGTTTTTTCTGGCCAATATTCTTGCTAACAGTTTTGCAATCTTATTGATTCAGGAACACTTCCAAAAATATTATGATGCAGTCATGCCATACCTCAAGGCTATACTCATGAATGCAACTGATAAATCAAATAGAATGTTGCGTGCCAAATCCATGGAATGCATTAGTTTAGTTGGTATGGCTGTTGGGAAACAAAAATTTAAGGATGATGCTAAGCAGGTAATGATTTGCTAGTTGCTCTGATACATAACTATTTCATGATGTAAAAACATTTCAAGTTAAATGCCATTTGTTCTTAGATATCAAAATTATATTGTAGAGATGTTATCTGCAATTTGTCCTGATTCTATTGCTGATGGGTTCATTTGAATGTTGCCTGCAAACTTCATTGGTTGGCCCCTTAAGACTGAATACATTTTTCTTGTTAGGTGATGGAAGTTTTGATGACACTGCAAGGATCTCAGATGGAGGCTGATGATCCTATAACAAGTTACATGCTGCAAGTACGTTGGAAGTTGGAACCCTATTGGCATTTTATGCCATCACTAGTGTGCTTTTTTTTTTGATGAGAACAGTAGGGGACTTCCCTACTGAAAAATATATTACTAATAAAGGTTATATATTACAAATACAAGAGATATAAAGGATCATAGATCCTAGAAAAACGAAAAAGCTTAGTAGGAATACATAAAACAAAATTGGACATAATAGACATGAAATCAGTAGCTCAAGCATTCTATAACCAATCATTTAGGGCCTGCTGCATAGTGGGAGGCACTCTGACTTTGAGAAGCTCCAATTCATATTTTTCCATCTAGTTTTGCTCTTAGAAATCTGGTCAAATATGCATTTGTTTCTTTGAATCCAAATAAGCCAACAGCCCATGGTAATTAGTTCCTTGAAAAAGATATTAATGTGCATATTTTGACTTCTAGCCAGATCAAGCATATCTAGAATTTCCAAAGAAGTATCCCAAGATAGACTGTTTGAGCTCCAGCACTCTTTACTGAATTGACATTCAAAAAATAAGTGTTTCCACTCTTCTCTGATCTGTGCATTTCATAGCACACAAGAAACATCATCAACATGTAAATTTTTTCTTTGCGATCACTAGTGTGCTTCACTTTTGCTTGATCTAAGTGCATTTGTAGGCATGGGCAAGACTGTGTAAATGCCTTGGCCAGGACTTCTTACCGTACATGAGTGTTGTTATGCCGCCTCTACTCCAGTCTGCTCAGCTTAAACCAGATGTGAGCGTCACTTCTGCTGGGTCAGGAGATGAAAATGGTGAATCTGATGACGAGGGGTATGTTTTTAGGAGTTTCCTCCATGTTTAGTACAGTGGCATTTTATCATATATTGTTTTCCTGTATTGATTTTTCATCTTTTGGTCACATTTACATGATGAAATGGTGAATCTGATCATGTCAGGTGTGTTTTCCGTAGTTTCCTGCATGTTTTGGCATGATTTCCTGTTTTGAATTTGCATGTGTTGGTCTGATCCATACAAATCAATACAAGCAATAAGCATAAATTTGTACTCCCTCCGTCCTGTAATATAAGTCCAAAGCCCACCATACATACAACCCAAGGAAGCACTAATTCTAAGAAAAAGTTAATATCATTGGGCCATGCATACCCATATTAAATGGTAGACTACAATTACTTATACACTTTGTCAGCATTACAGGAGGGGTTTATGGTGGAAATATCGCAATAACTATACCATTGATTTCCGTAATGGACTTATGTTGTGGGATGACGCTTTCCAAGAATAGGGACTTATATTGCGGGACAAAGGGATTATTCTATTTAGTTCAACCACCTTGTATTGAAGCAGTGTTAGGACTATTACACTGGAGGGTTCTACTTACCGCCTGTATGAATTGCAGTGTTGAGACTATTACACTGGGAGATAAAAGAATTGGCATCCGGACCAGTCTTCTGGAGGAGAAAGCAACAGCATGTAATATGTTGTGTTGCTATGCTGATGAGCTCAAGGAAGGGTTTTTCCCATGGATTGATCAGGTTATGTTACCATGTTCTGAACTCCACTCTGTGCGCGCGTGCATGCGTGCGTGTGAAGAGCTGCAGCTGAATCTGGATTTGTGCAGGTTGCAACTACTCTGGTACCTCTCCTCAAATTCTACTTTCATGAAGAAGTTAGGAAGGCAGCTGTTTCAGGTCTGCGACTGTCATTTTCGATGTATTTTTTCTTCTATTTGGCATGTTCTCGAGTGTTATACATTGTGCAATCTCTCCAGCGATGCCTGAGCTTCTACGTTCAGCAAAGCTGGCAGTAGAAAAGGGTCAAGCTCAAGGTCGGGATAATTCTTATCTTAAGCAGCTATCTGATTACATAATTCCAGCTCTTGTGGAGGCTATGCATAAAGTAAGTGCAACATGCTAATTGATACTTCTTGCTTCCGTAGTACTTGTTGTGTTGGCTACTATTCTTTGGTTTAAGCGTGTTATTGGAACTCTATGCAGGAACCCGACACACAAATTTGTGCAAGCATGCTGGAGTCATTGAATGAGTCCATACAGGTCTTGTGTTACTGTACTATGGTGACATTTTTCTGTGCTGTTGCACTGAAAAAGAGCTTTGTTTTTCTTCAGAAGCCTCAATATCTTTACTTTGTGCACAGCTAGCTCTTGCTTGTAGTTGTCTTCACATGTTTTTGACATGATTATTCAACCTATATGGTTTTTAAACTCACCGACCTTACCAGACTAGAATTTTAAACACCCTGTGAAATGCGAATACCATGTGGACATGGATTGTGCTGCATTGGATGGTTTAAGATGCGTGGTTTGAATTACTAGCAGGGTTTGAGCGATTTTTAAGTATCAACTACTCTGTACCATACTACTTTCGGTTGTAAAACTAACCTGTTTACATTCCTAGTGCTGTGCCGATTGGCTCTTCTGCCAAAAATCCCACCCTTTAGTGAAGCTACTCTGTACCAAACTACTTTTGTTAACAATAAAATCTAATAATTTTTATATCTATAATAGTAAACTTAGCTGCAGTGCATGTCATCAACTTAGAAGCATGTTTGCCTTTTTAGTTCGGTAAAGATCCAGCTAAGCATGGGTGGACCTACACCTATTAAGTTTGGACATGATTTTGTGGCATTAAAAATGTACCAAAAAATCTAAAAAAAATCATTGATGTAGTACATCATGGTACAATGGTACACGCAAAATTTTGGTACCAAGCTTGGTAGTATGTGGTACATACCCCAAAAAAAATCCCAAGCTGCACCAAAATATGTGAAATATATATTTGCTGGTGCCTTTTCTTTTTGTTTCCCCTGAATGGTGCCACATATGGCCATGAAATTTTGAGGGCACCCATATCTTAAGTAGTACCAGATGTAGGATTTTTTTTCCAGATTTTTGGTACAGTACAATAAGCCAAACCACTAGTGGGTGTAGGTACACCCATGCTTAGAAAAGCCACACTACTGTAGTCACATATACTCTGTATGGGTCACTCTAATAATCTGTCCATTTTCTTCATTCAGATATCAGGAACACTTCTTGAGGAAGGCCAAGTTAGATATATAGTGGATGGAATCAAAGAAGTAATAACAGCAAGCACTAATAGGAGGAGAGAACGGACAGAGAGGGCAAAAGCTGAAGATTTTGATTCAGAAGAAGAGGAGCTACTAAGAGAAGAAAATGAACAGGAGGATGAAATCTTTGATCAAGTAAGCTATTGAAATACTAGACTGTTTATAACTTTTGGACAAAGCAGCATAGCAGATCTGCCTATATTTCTGATACATACAGACAAGTGACAATTGTGTGCACTGAAACTGAAATATTTGCATATATGCCTAATTACTTACCAACATGTAATTGAACAATGAAAGGTGTATGCACGATTGTGTTGTACTTTCAACTTATACTAGGGCAAACAGAGCACTAATTGCTAAGCTTCATTAGAAGTAGTTTAAACAAGTTTACCCTTTATGATTGTGCAGGTTGGTGATTGTTTGGGCACTCTGGTCAAAATCTTCAAGGCTTATTTCCTTCCATTCTTTGATGAACTCTCTGTCTATTTGACGCCTATGCTGGTAGGTGAAATGATGAACTGTCGGATTTGGAGACTGTTTTATTAGCCTAAGAGTACAAGTGTCATAGAGATGGGCCCAAGGCCTAGTCGGTCTATTATTAGGAATGAGAGATTGATTTCTATTTGAGTTAGAGATTAGTTTCCTTATGTATGATTGAGATTAGATTCGATCTGTTAGGGGGAGCCCGTCTATATAAAGAGGGCTACCGCATGCTATTGGAATTAAGCAGAGCAACGTTTGGTTGCTTGGCTTCCTACGAGAATCCCATTGCTCGTCCGCCGTTTGCCCTAGCCCCCTGTTTGGGTCCGCCGTTTGCCCTAGCCATAACAATTTGGTATCAGAGCTGCCAGGCGAGGAAGGCGGCAAGCAGCCGAAGGAGACACCGCCGCCGCCGGCCCATCGCACGATGCCAGGCGAAGAAGGCGGCAGCGGCCGAAGGAGATGCCGCCGCCGACCGATCCCATCGCCAAAGCGCTGTCCGAGATCTCGGCCAGATGGCATCTCTCGCGCGCCGAGGCCTTGGAGTCCCGAACACCGACGCCGACACCGCCGCCCATCGCAAAACCCCATCCACCTCCCCATCTTCCGTCCATCACTGCGGCGCTCGCCGCCTCGCCGCCGCGGCCGCTGCCGTCGGCCGCAGCCCGCCGCAAGGCGCTGCGGCCGCCGCCGCCGCCGCTGCTGCACAAGACGAAGCTCGCGCCATCGTCGCCGCGCGCTCTCCCATCTCGCCTCGCCGTCGGCCGCGCCATCTCATCTCCGCCGCGGCCGCCGCCGCCGCCTGCCACACCGCTGCGCCGCCGCCGCGAGGCGCCTCGATCTCCGAAGTCGCTCTGCTGCTCGCCGCCGCGACGGACCTCTCGGCGCGCCGAGCCGTTCTGGCTGCCCGTCGATGGCGCTCGGGCCACCCTGCCAGTCTGTGCCGCCGCCATCGTCGGGGCCACCTAGCGATCCGCCGTCGTCCGGTCCGTCGCTTGCCGTGCTGCCGGCTCGCGCGCCATCTCGGCCGCCGTCGGTGATCCGCCGCCATTGTCGGAGTCGTCGCTCCGGCCGCGATTCGCCATCTCGCTCGATCGCGGTCATCGCCGCATCCGTTGCCGGCCGCCGCCGTCGCCGCCGCCGTCGTGGGCCGCCGGGCTCGAAGTCGGCCGACCGCCGCGAGGCCCTGGCGCCCGGCGCGCGCCGCTGCCTGCGTTGTCGCCGCCGCCGCCGATGCCGACCGGGATCCGTCGCCACCGGATACGACGCCCTACACCGCCGCCACTGGATCGTCGCCGCCGCCGTCCGTTGCGATCCACGCCGAGCCACCTTCGCCGGCGCGCCGCGACGCCGCTCCTCCGGCCGCTCCGTCGGATCCATGCGGCGATCGTCGCCGCCGCTTCCTCCGCCGTCGCGCCGCCGCCGCCGACCCGACTCCGCGTGTCGCAGCCGCTCGGCGGCCGCCGTCGGCCGCCGCGCGTTCGTGCGTCGAACGCCGCGCCGCCGCCGCTGGGCGTCGCTGCCGCCACCGACTGCATCGGCCGCTCGCCGCCGCTGCCGCCCAGATCCGCCGCTCCTTCGGTCGCCTTTTGACCGGATGCGTTCGGTCGGTCGCGGTTGGACTTAAACCGACCGGCATTATATTCCAAAGGCGCTACACTTCGTCTAGCCTTGTTTCACTTGGATGGGCCAGGCGTCTCCATCCGCTGCAGCACCCCGCTACCGTTCATCTTCTACATCAGCATCGAAGGTCTTCCATTGGCCGCCGTCTAGCAGCTCGAGGACGAGCTGCATGTCCGGAGGGGTGTAATGTCATAGAGATGGGCCCAAGGCCTAGTCGGTCTATTATTAGGAATGAGAGATTGATTTCTATTTGAGTTAGAGATTAGTTTCCTTATGTTAGAGATATAATTAGAGATATGATTGAGATTAGATTCGATCTGTTAGGGGGAGCCCGTCTATATAAAGAGGGCTACCGCATGCTATTGGAATTAAGCAGAGCAACGTTTGGTTGCCGGCTTCCCTACGGAATCCCCTGTTCTGGTCCGCCGTTTGCCCTAGCCCCCTATTTGGGTCCACCGTTTGCCTTAGCCATAACAACAAGGCACTGAACACTGAACTTCACACCAAAAGTTGATTTAACTAGTACTAATGCCAAATCTTGAATCATGCTCCATTCTTTTTTCGGGTTACTTTCAGACCCAACTCTTGCATAGTTGTTCAAGGCTTGTCATATGTTATCGTTTTCTTAGATGTTTTGAAAAGGAAACTTTTCTGGGAGTATATATCTCCTGTTATGGTTTATTTTCAGATCTGATGACCGGTGATAATAACAGAACATCTCATTGCACAAATTGTAATGTTCTATAATCACAGAACATCTCATTGCACAAATTGTACTGTTCTCACACAGAACATTATTTAGATGGACCTCGTAAGTAAATTTCTATTTAATTTGATCAATTATTAGGGAAAAGATAAAACAGCAGAAGAAAGAAGGATTGCCATATGCATTTTCGATGATGTTGCAGAGCACTGTCGAGAAGCAGCAGTTAGGTAACAGTTTTGTGATCCTTCTAACCTTTTTTTAGAAGAAATGATTTTTTGAAGTTTTTTTCCCATGAAGCAAATGTTTGATCATGTCTGGTTCTCAGGTATTATAATGCATATCTTCCTTCTCTGTTAGAAGCCTGCACAAGTGAAAACCCAGATGTTAGACAGGTCTGAATCTTTTATGTTCTACTTCCCAATCCACAAAGGTTCATTGTAATAGTATGCAATATTTCATTTCTCACAAAAGTTTTTTTAAAAGCTTGTGGTTCATTTTTAACTTGCTATTTTCAGGCTGCAGTTTATGGTATTGGAATTTGTGCTGAGTTTGGCGGTTCTGCATTTAGTTCTCACACTGGGGGTATGTGTTGTATGTACCATGAATTAGACTAGTTTGTAGCTGCGTTTGTCTTTGATGTTGATAATTCATTTCTACAGAGGCCCTGTCCAGATTATACAACGTAATCAAACATCCCAATGCATTGGATTTGGATAATGCGATGGCATATGACAATGCTGTTTCTGCTCTTGGAAAAATATGTCAATTTCATCGTGATAGCATTGATGCATCTCAGGTATTTCATGAGCCATATGCATTTATATTCTTACTCTGAAGTGTATTGCACATAACTGAGCAGGCATGCTTGAAATATAGGGTGATCAAAATAAAGGAAATGTTTACCCTAAATCCTGCATTTATTTCCTTGTCAATCCAAGGGCCTGTTCTTTTCGGCTGCGGCTTATGGTTTTTGGCTGAAATTTTTGAATTTTAGCTGTTTACGGTACATATTATAGAGAGACAAATACTCACTTGCGATTTTGGCTGGTACAGATGTTGAGCTTTTAACGTGTAGATCGTTTAACTTGTAGACCCCGTCTTGAAAAAATACTTCGTTTGAAAGTTAGGTACTGTAGCAAAAGCCAAAAGCCACCGGCTTGTGAGGTAAAGAACAGGCCCCAAATAGGGCCTGGGAAAGGGTATCCTTGTCTCGTGTTAATTCGATAATACTGTAAGTATCAGTTAGTATTTCCATTTGGAGTCACAATGTTGCAATTGATCAATGAAACTCTCGTCTATAGAAACTTAAAAGTATCATGTTCAATTTTCCTCAAGAACTAGCTGTGCTTGGAACACAAAGCAGGCACCAGCACCTCCAAGCTCAAAGCAGCGTGTACTGTATGCAAACATTGAATCAACTAGTTGAAAACCCTATGCAACCGTGCAGTATGATCTAAATAGTTTTAAACTAACAAAATATGTTAAATTATAAGATAAAACCAGCCTTCATGCAATCATGCCTAAAAATTAGAATTGTATTCATTTGGGGCTTATGCCTTAATATAACCATTACAATCTAGGTCTACCAGGCAGGTTATATATGCATATTTTTCCCCTTTTCCTTCAAACTAGTGTGAGAACTATTTTTATTGTAGTAGTAGTCGTCTTGTTCTAGGTGAGTAGTAGTCTTATTCTAGGTAGGGAAAAAATCTACTTAAATGTAATGATGCTCTCTTGCAGTCGCTAAAAGGAATTTTAATTAAGATATGCATCTGAACTCAACAATACTAAGATATTGTTATGTATTTCAAAAAAGGAGTGGTTCTTCCAGAAATTGTTATAGCATCTGATGTAGCCATCTGTCGTTTGCTTCATCGAATCTTTAGGGATTTGAATGTCACTTCTTTGTGCCTTCTTGCCCCAAAAGTCAAATAATGGGGCATTACCTTTTAATAGTTGCGTTGTTACTATAGTAATCTTTAACCATGCAATGCTTCTGAGTTCTGACCACGCAGCACTTTTTTAATGTTAACAGGTCATTCCTGCTTGGTTAAGTTGTCTGCCGATAAAAAATGACTTAATTGAGGCCAAGATTGTCCATGAACAACTGTGTGCAATGCTTGAGAAGTAAGCAATAGTCAAAAATTATTTCTATGGAATTGTGCAGTTTTGCCGAGCTATGGTGTAGAAACAATATTTCATCAGTAGCATGCTTATTTTTTATTTCATTAAAAATTTTCTTACTACCTTCGTTGGCTAACTAACAGGTCTGATAGGGAGCTGCTGGGTCATAACAATCAATATCTTCCAAAGATTGTCTCTGTTTTCGCAGAGGTACTCATTTATGTTTATTATTTTTTCTTGATTTTCGTTGTAACTTTCCCATTTTTGTTTTTATTTGGCGGTAAAGATATATAAAGAAAACTGCAACACTGCTACCTGCACCCTTGGAGTAATAGAGGATTTGTACCTACATTATTAAAGTATGCAATTTGATGCCTTAACTCTCCAAAGTATGCACATCAATTAAAATTTAACACCAAATGGTATGGAGCTAGTATTGAAAAGTATGTGTATTAAAATTGCACATGTATGTGCATGTTGAGATCTTAACAAAAATATAAGTACATCTTGGAATATTAACAAGCATGGGTTGAGAGTTTGGTCAATCGAACTCCATTACCAACAAGTGGATGTCTAGTAAACCGCTCAACCTCTAGGTTGAGCCCTGAAACAGGGTAGCTGCAAGCTACCATAGATCTAGATGAGGGTACTAAATACGAGTACCTATTTCTGAATATCGGCAATTTAGGGTTGAAACGCTACCATCAATTTCATGTGCTTCCGCAACCTTTTGTCACTCCAATGCTGAATCGTCTGTCACCCTATATATTGTGGGCACTTTTCCTTTTTGGTGATCGTATTTTAACATTCAATACTTAATATTTCCATAGTTCCACTATAGTGTCTTCCATTGGAAATCACCAGTCATACCATAGTAACGCAAGCATTCTTTCGTCCCTCAAGACAATATTTTGTGTTGGCTATCTACGAATGAACTAATGAAGTCCTGGTTTTTGACACAACATTTCAAATTACATCTATTGCAAATATAATATGTGAGCTCACCGGACCCTTATCTAATTTTTTACATGACAATGTGAAGATCTTTAAAAAAACTTAGAGATAGCCATTTGCTGGTCTCATTTACTGCAATCACTGTGTCATGGGCCGCATTGGCTTTAGAACATTGTTTAGCTGTTTAACGTCATACCTATTTTGTGCTAATGCAGATATTATGTGCGGGTAAGGATCTGGCAACAGAACAGACTGCTGGCAGGATGGTCAATCTGCTAAGACAGCTTCAAACAACATTGCCCCCGTCAGTACTGGCCTCGACATGGTCTTCTCTGCAGCCACAGCAACAGCTTGCGCTACAATCTGTGTTGACATCATAGCTGATCAGTATAACCTCAATGGTTGTTAAACATATGGCCTTCACAGCTTGCCTTTTTGTGTGTTATTCATGTAATTTTGTGCTTGGGTTCCTGGGTTTGTGCAGCATACAAATGTCCTGAGCTTTTGTATGAAGGGCAAGGTTTGCATCTGGTGTGTATATTATTGCGAAATGGCATGGATGTGTATGAGGCTGAGCTATCTCCACATCACCGCAGTGAACTTGTAAAGTTACATGTTTCATTCACTAGTGATTTTAGTTGGATTGAAAGAATTGTAAATTAAAAACAATTTTGATTGCTGATGTCATATTTTTTTCCTTCAATTTTTTGTGCCTGCCTTTTGGCTTGTGTTTCTTAAGGATAGAATAGGAATGTTATTTATTTCCTTATATGCTATGATTTCCTTATTTGTATATGGCATATTCTTCTGTATATTCTTTTGTACTCTATATATATTGTCCTTTGGGCCTCATGAATATACACACAATATTCATAATATGGTATTAGAGATAGGGCTCTGACTTTGTTCTTCCGTTGTTCTGCTATCGTCGCTTGGGCCACCTCTGCCTGTGTCGTCGTCGCCGCCCAGGCTGTCTTTGCCTGAGTCGCCGCTGACGCTTAGGCCACCTCTGCTCAAGCTTTCGTCGCCGTCGCCTGGGCCGTCATGGCCTAAGCCACCGCTGCCTGATTCGGATGTTGCCAGATCCGTCATCATTGTCGGGTCGTCACTCCCCATCGTCGCTGCTGGGTAGCAGCTTCGTTGGCGGTCGCTCCCCGTTGTCGTTGCCAGGCTGTCGCTCCGTCGGCAATGTCACCGGTGCATGCCCTTCTCTGACACCGCTGATTCAGCCTCCTCCTAGGCAATCTACCACTGCACCTCATGGAGCAGATGAGGCTGCTAAGGAGGCACAGGCTGCTGCTGACGCTGCTGATGAGGCTTTTCAGTATGCCATTAATGCTTTCAAGCGTTGGTTCGTGCCATCCTGGTGGTTAGTGTCGATGACTTTATTCAGCCAGACATTGTTGGTCTACGGTCTACTCGACAGACCTGAGAGTACTTGTGTGAGCGATACCAGCAGAGCAGTGATGCTCAGTTCTTTTCGCTTCAGCGTGAGTTGGAGACGCTTCGCTAGGGAGATTCTTCTGTTGATGACTTCTTTCGAGCCTTGGCAAGTCTCTAGCGCTAGATCGATGAACTGGCCTCTCCATTTTGTCAGGAGTGTCACAAAGTGCAGAAGGCGGATCATGATCACCTTCACCTTTATGACTTCGTCTGCCGTCTTCGTCCAGAGTTTGAGCTTGTCAGAGCTCAGCTGCTGAGCCACTCTCCACGGCCGACCGTTACAGAGGCACTTTCGACGCTTCGGGCTGAAGAGTTTCGACTCGGGTTACCAGCCCAGTCTGTTCCGACTGTGTTTATTGCCCCTTCTCCAACTACGACACTGACATCTGCTTGGACTACGACCTCTCCCCAGGTGCCTGTTTCTGCTCCTGTTCTCGCACAAACAGGAGTTCAGTGCAACTACTGCAAGAACTCGGGCACGATTACAAGAGTTGTGCGGTGCGGAAAAAGCGGAACAAGGCACGTGGGGGTGGGTGACAGAAGGGGGCATTGAGGCCCTTGCTTCATAGGAGGACAAACTAGCTCATCAGTTTCTGCTCAGAAAGGTGACTCTGTTCAACAGCTCTGCCAGGTTCTATTTCAACAGTTCTCTCACAACTCAGTAGGTTCTACTAGTTTAGCTCGTACATCTCCTTCAGGTATCTCTTGGGCTCTAGATTTTGGTGCCTCCTTTCACATGACACCAGACTCCACATCTCTCACTTTAGTATGACCACCTAAGTTTTCTAGCACTGTTCAACAGTTGACGGTACTTCCTTGTCTGTTAGCTGTCAGGGCATTCTTTTGTCCATTGACTTTTCTGTTCCAACTGTTTCTCATGTTCCCCACTTTACCATGTAGTTTCTTTCAGTGGGACAGCTCACTGATCTTGATTGTAGGGTTGTTTTTGACTTTCACACCTGTTTCGTCCAGGATCGACAGACAGGGACGGTACTTGGGATTGACCGGCGCCGTAGGGATCATCAGGGTCTCTACATTCTCGACCGCCTCCACCTTCTGTCCACTTCAGTTGCTCCTACTACGTCTGCTCCTACCGCCACTGCTGCCACCACCTCTGGAGCTTTTGCGTAGTGGCATCATCGTTTAGGACACCTGTGTGGTTCCCGTCTTTTTTTATTAGTTCGTCAGGGTGTTCTTAGACGTGTAACTGTTGACACGTTAATGTTTTTGTCAGGGTTGTAAGCTGGGCAAGCAGCTACAACTTCCTTATCATTCTAGTGACTCCATGTTTTCTCGTCCTTTTGATTTAGTTCATTCAGATGTATGGGGCAAGTAGTTACAACTTTCTTATCATTCTAGCAAGCCTGTCCCCAGCCCCCCAAGCGGCAGGTAATTAGGCCGGCTAATTAGCGGCAATAATATATACCACGATTGTCCAATACATGGCACTTCAAAACAAACGTTACGATCGTTAAATTCATGGTTAAGTTAATCTAAATAAATGTGGCTATTTTAGACCGTATAAAATTACCAAAAAGTTACATAATAATTATTACTACATTGGGAGGCTTCACATAAAATTTCGTAATTTTTGGAGCTCGTTTGCTATATGTAAAACTCGTAAAAATATCAAAATTGTATGAATTTTTTAGCAACATTCACCATGGGTAAAATTTCTCAAAAATTACATTGCGAGAAACGTTGTGTGGGAAGGCTGTAAATAAATTTTTGTAATTTTTTGAGCTCATTTGATATATTTAAAAATTCAAACAAACACTAAACGTAAAAAAAATCGTACAATTTTGAACATCACGATTACAATTCATACAATTCAGACTACATAAAATTCTCAAAAAATTACATAATAGCTATTACTATATCGAGAGGCTTCACATAAAATGTTGTAATTTTCAGAGCACGTATGCTATATGAAAAAACTTATAAAAATATCAAAATTGTACGAAGTATTTTTTTAAGATGTGGTCTACTAGTTAATTACAGTACATATTATATCGACTTCATTTATATTGGCGAAAACCGCATGTGAGCTTCTATTACTCTGTAATCTCTCATATGAACCCAAAAACCACAAACCACAGCAAAAAAAACTATAAATCTCAATCAAAAAGAACAAACCCCATATTATTGTCGGTTCCTAATTCTGATCCGAGAGATCGATTGCATACAGATAGAGCCTGCCGTCTGTAGATGGGTGCTCTCGGTGGGCAATGTGTCAGATGCTTGCACTGTACTGTTCCTAAACTGAGAGGGACAGGCATGCTTACGGGCTGTTCTTTTTAAGTCAAAAGCTGGCGGTTTTTGATTTTTGCTACAGTAACTAACTTTCAAATGGAGTATTTTCTCAAGACGGGGTCTACAAGCTAAACGATCTACACGTTAAAAGCCCAATATCTGTACCAGCCAAAATCGCAAGTGAGTATCTGTCTCTCTGTAATCTGTACTTTAAATAGCCAAAATTAAAAAATTTCAGCCAAAAACCATGACGATGAAAAAAAGGGCCTAAAGTGAGTCATGACGATGAAGATAGCGTATTGTGCTTGTTTTGTTCAGCCGTAGCCAGTGCTTGATTGATTGTTTGCGTTGCTACAGTGCGTTTTGGCCCGCCTCTACTTCGTTTCTGAGCTGGATGAAAAGCCCTGGAAAAATTCAAAATAAAATTTCTCAATTTTTGGTGCATTTTTGAGTGAATTCTGAGATCTTTCCCTTTTCGGAAATTTTCCCCGGAATATGCTTTCCTTTCTCGGCCATCCCGCTTTCTCCACTCCGTTGGCGCCCGCCTCCGCTCTGTCTCCTCTCTCTCGCGCCCTCACCCGCGCCATCCGTTGGCGCCGCCTCCCTTTCCGCCTCTTCCCACCTCGGCGCCCCCGTCCTCCCTTCCCGTTGGCGCGCGCCTCTCCCCGCTCCCCCCGGCGCGGATGCCCAGCCCTCCTCGCCTCCTCCTCACAAGCGCGCTGCGCGCGCGCTGCGCTGCGCGCGTGGCCGCGCGCGCGTCTCGCCGCGCCGCCGGCCCTTCCTCGCGCCTCCGCCGCCCCGGCGACCTCCGGTGCGGAGGAGTGGCCATCCTCGCGCCACGCCGCTCGCCTCGGCTCGGACCCACTGCGCGCCGCCGTCTTCCCTCCTCGCGCGGACGCGCTTGCCCCGGCCGCGACACACTGCTCTCCGTCGCGCCGCCACTCCCCGCCTGACGCCTCGCGTCACCCCGCCTCCATCAGGCTGGTTTTAACGCCTTGACCGCCCGTCACTCCCTGTCGGCCGGAACCCCGCCGGTGGCTTCTCCCCGAAGCCTCGCCTCCCCCTCCCGTGCGGGTATAAAACCCCCCTCCCGACTCCCTCTCGTTTCTTTTCTTCCCGAGTTTCTCCACCACCTCCTACCTCCTCCCACCACTCCAGAGAGCACCCCAGAGCAGCCGATTGAGCTCCCGCCGCCCGTAGCTCCGCCGCCAACCTCCCCTGTGCCGGTGGCCCCCGGGAGCCAAACTCCCTCCCCTCCTCTCCTTTCTGCAATTGCATTCGGCCAGAGCACCTCCGCGGTATGCTAATTCTTTGGTGTTGGCCCTCGGCGGTGAAGCTCTGTCTTGCGCGCGGCCGACGACCCTCCCCGCCGCGCACCTCTCGTGGCGGCTCGCTCGCAACTCTCCGGCTTCCACCTCCGCCACCAATGTGAGCCCCTAGTCCCCTTGAACGTAGCCGCGCCGATTGAGCCATCTCGCCACCGGTGACCTCCTCACCGTCGAACGCCCGAACTACCCCTTTTCCTCCCTCTCTCCCTTTGGTCCCCGCAAATGCTAACTACCGAAATGGGTTCCCGCTGTCCCCTACGCGGCGGTACCTCTCTCGCCTTGGGAGCCGCCGACGTCGCCGGAGCATCATCGCCCCGCTACCTCCGTCCCGCTGCTGCTCGCGCCCGGCCGGAGGAAGACGACGACGACGTGGCTGTCTCCCCGTCGTCGGATCCCCTTAAAGCCCTCTAATCCCCGCCATCCACTTTCCCGTACCGTTTCACCCGCCCCTTGAATCTCAGCCGTCCGATCCCCGTCAAGACATTACCCCTCGTCCGTCGGATTGCCGCGCGCAGCCGCCGCCGCCGCATCCGGCCGCACATGGGACACGCGTCGGCCATCCCGACCAAGAGGCGCGCGGTGGATCGGGCCGCGCCTTCCGGCCGCCACCACTCATACAAGACGCGCGCGCGCAGCAGCCGCGCGCTGCCTTCGGCCGCTGGCCGCTTCTCGGCCGGCCGCATCGTGGCCATGGGCCGCCTTTATCTTGGCAGAGTGATTTTCCAGCAATTTTCCAATTTCCAATATTCCGAAAACTCAAATAAATCCCGAAAATCACGAAAATCCCAAAAATTCCCAAATTTCACCGCTTTGCTCCAAATATTATTCCAGACCAGTGGTGAACTCCATTTCCACAGATTCATCTGGAAAAATTCCTAAAATTCCATTTGAAGTGTTTATGCATTTTATTTCTTTTTAATTAGTTTATTTTCCCTCGCTTGATTAGTCTCAAGCTGGATTTAATTTGTTTTATGTGTTTGCGATAGTGTCGGAGATCCCGGAGATTCAAGAGCAGACTCAGGATCTAGACGCTTCTTCGTTCGAGCTAGCAGAGATCATCCAGATTGACGGCAAGTCCCAAATCCTTTGATCATGTTGTATCCCATAATGTTTAAATATGTTAATATGTTATTTGCATTGAGCTAGTTCTGAAATATTAGTTCGAAAATAAAATAAAATATTTAGAATGACTTGTGATATAGTTAGTCCTACCACCGCTAAATGCCATGTTTAATTTTTAGCCATGCCATTGAAACCCTAGAATTAATTATCTGTTAACCTAGATAATCGTAGGATATTATTATCATGCAAAGTCTTACACTAATAAGGTTGTGGTGTGGGCCAATAGAATTTAGAAAACCCGACTCTAAGGTAGGGTGGTATGGGACACCGTATCTTAGAGCGAGAGTGCTTGGCGTGCACAAGGTAGGGTAAAGGGAGTGGAAACGCAAGGCGGTCTCGCCAATCTTTTACCCTAGGTTTGGAGTAGGGTAAGGGTGAGTGGGAAACCGCGAGACGGTCTCACGCCACCGCTACCTCAGTTGGGTCGCGGGCCCGCGAGGTTGCGGACCGTGAAAATATAAGGATGAAACCCTTACGCCGAGCAAATGTCACGAATCGCTCAACCACAGGAGTTGACTTGTCAACACTTGTCTAGTAGCCGCTCAACTCGATTGAAACTCTACGGAGGTTTAGCGGTGAGGTTAGGTGAGCCGCGCTATGGGTGCCTAACAACGGTAGAGTTCACTCAAGCGGACACGTTTTCTCTTGTGTGGGTGTGCGTGTGTGTGTGTGGGATCCGGACTGAGTGAATTCTGGGTAGAGCCTATATAAAGAGTTGAGCAGTGAAACGACACGGCTTTCTTAACTCGTCGCGCGGAGTTAAGGGATCGTGTGGGTAAAGCCGAGCAAACTCTGCAGAGTCAAATAAATGGTATTCAAATACGCCGTGCTCCTGCTATTGAGCCGTGTCACTTGGGTGATTCAGAACAAAGCTTAAGTAGTTTTGTACATGTTTGAACTTGACTAGTTGGTTAAAGAATTCTTTGTGAAAACCCCTGAGATCTTGAGAAGTAGTTTTGGGTCCCTTTTATAAAATGTTTGCAAATAAAACTGCATCCACTCAAATTAATAAACCAAGTATACTCCCTTCCTTTGATGTTCCGTGCATGTAATAAGTTAGGGTCCCTTTGGGACTTGCTGAGCCGGTTGTTTGGCTCATGGCTTGCTTTTGCCCTTCTTTAGAGGATCAAGACGAAGGTGAAGGTCTCCCCGTTGAGGAAGCCTCAGAAGGTCTCTTCTTCGACGAGGACCGGTGGCTTTAGGTCTTGGCCGCGCTCGAGCGGATTCTGGAGTTTTTGTGATGTAAGTATACTTTGGGCTTGCACGCCCCGCTGTTGAAAAATGGATGTTAATCCGTATGTGAAATATATGCTGGACCTTTGTCGTAAGCATGCAATGGTATACTCTTGCGCGACATTCCATAACTGTTCATGCGTGAATGGTTGCGGAGTGCCGTGTCCGTACGCGTCCCTGGAAACGGGGGCGTTACACTGGATTGGAGATCATGCTCCAGGGCACGGCGATATTTACCGGCTCCCTCCTATCCTAAACACCTATCGCTCTTGGTCAATTCATCTGTACCAAAAAAACCATATCTTTGGATAAAATGCAACCAAAATGCACTCCGATCACACAACAGGTGAAAACAATAAGGCAATAAAGTGAGCAAGATGGTGGAGAGTAAAACGTCTAGTCTCAGAAAGTGTATACCTAGCGGATGTAAAAGTGCCGACTACAGGATATTTTTCTTTAGTAAAAAATGACAAGCGTCTGAGAACACACGAAGATTTTAATTTTCAGGGATAGTTCATGATATATCATTTGAAGGAATGATGTGGCTCAAAATATTACTTGAAAGATTGACTTCTATTATATACCATTAAAAATATATTTAGATTCAGAAAATACCATTACTTAACTTTATTATAAATTAAAGCTTTTCCCCCCTTTTTAGACATAGAAAATGACCATTTGGCCCATGGATGGTGCTGCTAGGATGGCCGGCAACTGCAGACGGTTAGATGTTGTGTTTTTTTACATGAAATGGCACAAGACTTTGATGCCCTTTATGTAATAACTTAGATGATGGTATACCCAGGATGGTGTTTAATACTTATTCATCTTCCTGAGCTGTTATTGTTATGTCAAGGAAAAATTAGGTAGAATTTTGAAATAAGAGTTGTCGCAAGATAACTATCGCAAACAACATATTAAGTTAATTAGACAACCATCCATTGCAAAAGCACCGCTTCATGACACGTTAACTAAAACTATCGCGACTATCCATGACAACAAGTTCCTAAAGCTAATAGATTACATAAGACATAAGCAGTGGTTTGTTACAACATCCAACAATTGCCAACATGAAATCTCTTTCACATCCCAGCACAAATCTCGCATAAGCAATGGTTCATAATACATAAGCATCGGTATTTTCTAGAAGTGCGAAAACATAGATCATAAGAGCAAAACAATTATTTTTCATGGCCATAGGGGGGGAAGATTTAATTCGTAATAAAATCAAAGTAATGGTATATCCTAATTCTAAACATCTTTGGAGCGGTACATAGTGAAAGTCAATCTTTTGAGTGGCATTATGAGACACGTTACTCTTTCAAGTGGTCATGAATTATCCCTAATTTCTAATAGGTTGTCGGGCCGGGCCAAGTTGGGTTGGAACTTGTGGTAAAGTAATGGACTGATAGGTTCGGAGTGTCTGTAGAAAGGCCCACTTAATGGGCCGAAAGTAATATAATCTCGCCGAATTGGGCCGTATTTGTAAAACAAACGCTTTTATTTTTAAGCTATCAAAATTGCACGCAAAGCAAACACTGGCCATAACTGCAACATCGGAAGCGGCAGTAGCGGAAGCACCAGGAGGCAGCCGTACCGTACGTGAGCGGAAGCCAAGATATGGGCGCGCCCTGCCTGCTCCCGTCCACCGCGCCGTCCTGCTCGTGCGGCCCCGCCCACTCGCGCCGGCCCAAGCTCGCGGCCATTTCTTTCCCGTCCTCCACCGCCGCTTCCGGTGCGCGGCTGCGGCTCGCGTGCAGGCGTCGGAGGCGCGCCGGCGTGGCGCGGGGCGGCGGCGGCGAGGGGGAGGTGGGCAAGAACAGCGCGGCGGCGTTCTTCGGGGAGGACGGCGTGGTGGAGGACATGGACGGGTACCTCAACCACCTGTCCCTCGAGTACGACTCCGTCTGGGACACCAAGCCGCCTTGGTATGGTTTCGTTGGCTCCTTTCTCGTTTCTTGCACTTCGGCAAAATATTAGCGGTCGGAATTAAGCGGTCGGAGTTGACAAAAATATTAGTAGAAACTGAAATTTACGACCATTATTGCGTAAGCATTTGATTTGCTTCCTGCATATATCAGGGAAATATCTCAAATTTGTTATCATAGTTGTTGTAAATTGTAGGTTGCAACCAAACGATAGCATACGGTAATACTGTTGTAAACCTCAGTTTATTGTTATAGAGTCTGCTCCATTACAAAATTTTGCTGTAAACAAACCATGGCTTAATCGATGTGCACCAATTTATTATGAATTTTCTTGCTTGTCGTTTCTTACACAATAACTCAACCTCCAGAACATATGGTACTGGAGCTAAGCAAGTGATATCAATCCGTCAGATTGGTAAAAAGCAGCTTTTAGATTTTCCTCAATTCTTCTTATGTTGTCTTTTTGTTGAACATTTACAGCTTCAACTCCTGCAACCACACCCTACAGCTATATCTTTCGTAATATTTGCTCGAATGGTTGAGTCTGGTGGTTATAACTATGTTGTGCCCCTTTTCAGGTGCCAGCCTTGGACAATCTTGCTTTCTGGAACTATTGCGATTGCCTTTAGTTGGGTGCTCATCCACTCGATTGTAATTACTGCAGGAGTTTCGTTTGTAATATGTGCATGGTGGTACATATTTCTCTACTCCTATCCTAAGGTTTGGGTACCATATTCGTAGCATTTTTTTTTGCCATTTTGTATTGTGTAGATGTTTGGTTAGAGGTTGGTCTTATAATATGTGTAACACAGGTTTCAATTTAGTTCGTTCCACAATCATGAAAATTTGCGGACTGTTAGTCAAGAAAGATAGAAATAACACATTTATTTGATTTTAATATAACTCTTATGCAACTCATGAAAATTTCCGGACTTTTAATCGTATGAAGTATTGGCTTTAGCACAGGGTGTTCTCAAACTGCAAATGCTACACTTCAATTTCTTACCCCAATTGCACATCCCTGAATTTACTGGAATATACGAGATACAACTTGCATTGCATTATATTCAGCACAAGGAATCTCTGTCTTGTTGATCTGATGGCTTGGTGTCAGGCTAGCAGGTACCAAATACAAAGCCTTGATTTTTGCTTACCTGTAAATGCGAGATTTTCCCACCATTTGAGGTTTAACATAAGTGCATGACTCCTAGCGGACTGGCTCCTAAAACGTTCTTCTAGTTCATATATCAAAACAAATATGAAGTTAGGAGCATTGTCTATGCTAACACTTCCAATTGCAGATTATCAGTTATAAGCATCAGGCATTTTCTAATTTTCCAGACGTTTATTTTAAATGACTGTTCGGATTTTCATTAACGAGAACGGAAACAAAATACAGAGTTCTGGGACCCTTTAACCACCTAATAGTTCTTTCATCCAAATCATCTGTGATCTGACACATATTCTTAGCATTATTTCTGCGGTTTTTTGTATTACATGATTGCAAACGTTGCGCACAGAACGAGATAGGACTAACCCTGTGACTTGTCAGGCATACACGGAGATGATAGCTGAGAGAAGAAGAAACGTGGCCAGTGGTGCTGAAGATACCTACGGGATGGATAAAATCCAGTGAGGAATTTCCAGCAGTGCTGCCGCAGACCTGTCTTGTTCCTAGTACTGCTTCCAGAGATAGATAGGAAATGGTTGTGCAGATAACAAACACCATTGATTTGCAGAATTTCATTCATCAGAAATTGCTACATGGAATCATGCTACTCTGTTTGTTCAGATAAATATGGTCAGATACTCGGCTCTGTATACGTGTTAAATTCCTTGGCTCACCTTGTAATTTGGGTGGCCTGTGAGTTTGCTAGGTATTCTCATCCGGCCCAACTAGTCGAGGCCCGGCCCAAATGTTCCTCGAAGCAGCCCAGCTTTGTCTCTGTGTACGCTGCGTTGCCGTCAACAACCGAAACGCTCTTGGAGTTCAAATCATGGGAGGATGAGAGCGGCGCTCCGCACGAAGCGGCGGCGGCCGCAACCTCCACCGCCGGCAAAGCCGCCCACAAGGACAAACTCGGAGGAGTCCACCTCCCCCCTAACCCTCCCGCTGAAATCCTTCAAGCTCCGTTTGGCCAACGGCCCGCCGCTCGCGCCCACGGCGAAGGCCTTCAAGTCCTACGCGGAGACCTGCGCCTCCCTCCTCCGCCTCTGCCGCGCCACCGCCACCACAAACAACGCCACGCCCGCTTCCTCCTCCTCCTCCATCCTTCCTCTCTCCCTCTCGCTGCACGCGCACGCCGTCCGCTCCGGCGTCGCGGCCGACCGCTCCGTCGCGTCGCACATCCTCACCGCCTACGCCGCCTTTGCCCGCGCCGCGGACCGCGACCGGGCCTTCGGCGACTGCATCGCCGCCGATGCCTCCTCCTCCTTCACGTACGACTTCATGGTGTCCGAGTACGTCAAGGCCGGGGACGTTGCGTCCGCTCGCAGGCTGTTCGACGGAATGCCCGAGAGGAGCGTCGTGTCGTACACCACCATGGTGGATGCGCTCATGAAGCAAGGGTCAGTGAGGGATGCGGTGGAGCTGTATGAGCAGTGCCCGCTCCGCTCGGTTGCCTTCTTCACCGCAATGATTGCGGGGTTTGTCCGCAACGAGCTCCACCACGATGCTCTCAACATGTTTCACGACATGCTCAGCTGCAGTGTGTGGCCTAATGAGGTCACTTTCATATGCGTGATCAAGGCGTGCGTTGGTGCAGGCGAATTTGATCTGGCCATGTCTGTCGTGGGGCTGGCGATTAAATCAAGCTTCTTTGAGAAGAACATCGGGTTACGCAATTCTTTGATCACGTTGTGTCTAAGGATGGGAGACGCAGCTGCAGCCCGCAGGGTGTTTGATGAGATGGAGGTGAGGGATGTGGTCTCGTGGACTGCATTGCTTGATGTGTACGCTGAGTTGGGTGACCTTGAGGGAGCTCGACGGGTTCTCGATGCAATGCCTAAGAGGAACGAGGTCTCCTGGGGTACTTTGATTGCTAGGCATGAGCAGAGAGGCGATGCATCAGAAGCAATAAGGCTATACAGTAAAATGCTGGCTGATGGTTGTAGGCCAAACATTTCATGCTTCTCTAGCGTGCTCAGTGCTTGTGCTAGCCTGCAGGACTTCAGAGGAGGAGCAAGGATCCATGCTCATACCCTAAAGATGGGTTCTAGCAGCAATATGTTTGTATCCAGCTCTCTGATTGACATGTACAGCAAATGCAAGCAGTGCACAGATGCACAATGGATTTTTGACACCCTCCCACAAAAGAACATTGTGTGCTGGAACACTCTCATTTCAGGTTATAGCTTCAACGGGAAAATGGTGGAAGCTGAGGAGCTCTTCAAGATTATGCCTGCAAGGAATTCGGCTTCATGGAATACAATTATCTCTGGTTATGTGCAAAATCGACAGTTTGTTGATGCGCTAAAATATTTTAGCGCAATGTTGACTTCAGGGCAGATTCCAGGGAAAATCACCTTCTCAAGTGTTCTTCTTGCTTGTGCACACTTGTGCTCTTTAGAGATCGGTAAGATGGCTCATGCTAAGATCATCAAGCTTGGAATCGAGGAACACGTCTTTATGGGGACTGCGCTTAGTGACATGTATGCCAAGTCAGGGGATTTAGAGAGCTCCAAGAGGATATTTTATCAAATGCCCGAAAGAAATGATGTCACTTGGACTGCCATGATTCAAGGACTTGCTGAAAATGGTTTTGCAGAGGAGTCTATTATGTTATTTGAGGATATGATGGCAACTGGAATAGCACCAAACGAGCATACTTTTTTAGCTATTCTATTTGCTTGTTCCCACTGTGGCTTGGTGGAGCAAGCCATACATTATTTTGAGACAATGCAGGCATGGGGCATTTCACCTAAAGAGAAGCACTATACGTGTATGGTTGACGTCCTAGCTCGAGCTGGTCGTTTGACAGAGGCAGAAGATCTTCTGACGAGGATTCCAAGTAAATCAAAAGCAAATTCATGCGCTGCTCTTCTGAGTGCTTGCAACATTCACAGGAATAAGGAGATCGGTGAGAGGGCTGCAAAGAGGCTTCATAAGCTGGAGAAGGATAATACAGCGGGCTATGTGCTACTCTCAAATATGTATGCATCTTGTGGAAAATGGAAAGATGCCGCTGAGATGAGGATAATGATGAAAGGGATCAGCCTTAAGAAAGACGGAGGGTGCAGTTGGGTTCAAATAAGAGGCCAATTTCATGCCTTCTTTTCTTGGGAGGCAAAACATCCACTAGCATCAGAAATTTACGGGATTTTGGATCTGCTGATGTTTGAATTGACTACTTTATCTTGCAGTGCTACCAATGAGAACCTATGACCAAAATGTGAAGTCCTATTCTCCAGTATCGTCAAGATGAGATAGCAGGATGGAGTTGTTTCTGGAAAATGATCTCAAGAAAGTTGAATTTGGCTCCCCAACACATAGGTGGTCATGTTGATGCATTTGAGTTCAAGAAATAGTCAAAGGGTATCCGCTTCTAAAATCAAACGCCAAAATCTATGGGCACTCCAATGAATTCATTCACAAAAGATTCGTTGTGAAAGAAATGTACCATACTCAGGCAGATTTTGTTGGTATGTTGATTTTGAGCAAAATTATCATTATCTTGCTACTTCACTTTTCAGATACCACTATGACATTGCGTATAATACATATAAGTTGAAAGGCAATTTTATCCGAGCCAAAAAAAGGTCATTTAACAAGTCTTGTGTACTTTGGACACCTCTGTTCTCAGATTCAGATGAAGATCACAGAGGTGATACTCCAAAGGATGTAAATATGCTACTTTGTTGAACTTCAGGAAAATCTTCAGAGTTCACATTCTTTACAATGATGTGCCTTACATGTCAGGTAAATAGTTTTAACACTAGAATGCTGCTTTTCCATCTTGCAACCTGCTCGTGAATCATCGAGGGATAAGACGAGTATTCTTACTCAAGCAGCTTTACCTGATTCCTAAGTCATGTGATCGTAACTGTCTTAAGGATCTTACATTTGGAGGCTAACTGATGTACTCATGAATGTAGGTGCTATTTAGCCGAACATTTGGACGACGTAAAAATTCGGATGGGTTCTTTTTAGCTGCGGCTGATAGTTTATGGTTGTGACTGATGGCTTTTGACCGAGCGCTTATGCGAACGTACTGAATGTCGATAAGTCATTTCGAAAAGGCTATCCTGATAAGCCACGTCGAAAATGTGGATGTGACGATCTGTACCATCACTACCTTAGGTAATAACACTAATCTGTGGTTATTACCCAACAAAATAGGATAATTTCCTATTTTATCAAATAATAGTTGTATCAGAGTGTTGCGATAGAACAATGGCTAGAGATGGTATAATATTATTATAATACCATTGCCACACAGAGCTAAAGTCTTTAAAATGCCATAAGCGCCTGAATACTACAACACCAGAAGGTAGAAGTAGTACTAACTATTAATTATACAATTACTAAAACTACTACATAGCGATATACTAAAATACTCAGAATCTCATAGACGACTGTTGTCGTCGCCTACTCCTCTCAATCTCCATAAGGGGCCTTCGTCTTGTACATGTCATATTTCGGACCAATCTCACTTCCCTCGGTATAGCTATCCTCAGCGTAGACCTTAGTATAACTGTGTAGATTATCGTACTAACTCACCTCTAATAAGGAGAATTAATAGTAAATGTGAGTACAAAGTACTCAGCAAGCAATAATAGTAAACATGCAACTTCATGCTAAACATCATCAAATCAAAATCCATATATCTTCTCACCATCATTACTAAAATAAGTTTTTAAGTTTTGAAAATGTTAGGGTTTTAGTTTGTAAAGCTACTAGTCATTCGTATCGGCTCCATAGCCTCTAGTCTAGGAGATAGACATGAATTTACAGTTTATTTAGCGCTGCGCAGGTTTATATTGCTTTACCTATAGCCACCTTGACTTTGACTGCAATAGATTCGTTCATATTTTCTTAGATGCGATGCTCAAGTCGGAGTTCATAATGTTTTATTTACTTCAGTATATTATAACTCCATCCAATTATTATGATGTTGACCCCTATATTGAAAAGACTTTTCCATCGTCCGACATGTGCTAGAGAGGCATATCTATCATCTAGCACCCACCTTAAGGTATCACCTTGCTAACCGTGTGTTAGGGAGGCTTTTCTATCACTCGACACGTGCTAGGGAGGCATATCTATCACTCAACACTCACCATAGGTCTTGCCCTTCTCGGCCTTACCTAGTCTCTTGTATCTAAATGGAGTATATAATAAACTTTGATAGAGTAACATATTATGCCTGTCCTCAATGGGACCATGGCCAATACAATAATACAACACGTACACGAGTGAAAGTTGGTTGGTCATTTTATTATAACTATATGTAAAGGGCCCCAAAGCTTGCCCCTTTGCTTTTCCTGACACAGGCACCCTCCACCATGTATCATTTACCTGTAGGACAGTGGCTTCTCCAATTGCATACCTTGCCATATTCATTATCATTAATCTCAAACACATATTTACCATTATTGCCATCATGCACGTGATTTCTTTCATAAGTTCATTTTATGCAGGGAATGATGTTAATCTAGCATAAAAATAACTTTTAAGTGAAATTACTCTAATCCAATGATCAAAGGCACGCTTACCTGAGATTTGGTAGTAGTTCCTAGTTTCAAGTTCGTTTAGGTGAAGTCCTTCTCTCTGATTCGGTTCGTCGCCTACAATTAATATGTAGGCTATAATTTAATTCACAGACATATAAAAACATGCTACGTTGAGGTGTCTCTATGGTGACCTACTATTGATTCACGATTTACTGCGGTGTTTATATTTAAATCCTAATTTTTTGTGTACTTATTGTTGATTGCTATTTTCATTGACGTGAGAATTTATTAGGTTAATAATTTAGTGTCAGGATTAATTAGTTGTTGCTGGATAGATATTGTCTTTACATATTTGTGTATACACATGTGCATGTGTATATAAATATATTTTTCATACATGGGTATATACTTGTTTACATATACATATATATTATTAAAATTTCTTTTCTTCTTTCCTTTTTCTTTCTCATTCTCTTGCTGCAATATATTTTCATGCCCTTGTCTGTCTTGCTGCCTTCTCGATGCCCTCCGGTTGGCTGGTGCTTGGTTTGGTTGCTTTCCTCCTCCTCCTAGCACCGCTCTTCTTCTCCATTGGCTTCTTCTCCTTTTGGGGTTGTCGTCCTCCTCTGGTCCAGTCGCTGAGCTTCACTCCATGCTCTCCTTGGAAATGGTTGGTGGTGATGTTTCTTGCTCTGGCTTGACTGTGGCTATGGTGGTGTGGGGAGCAGTGGAGCACCGGCCTCTCTCTCCTTCTCTTGGCCCGTAGCTTCTATGGGTTGGATTGTTGGGGGCAGTGAGGTGAGGATGGGGATGCGGATGGGAATTGAGCTGGAGAGGGATGTGACTGGAAATGTGCTCTCTCTCTCTCTCCCCCCTCCCTCTCCCTCTCTCCTCCCCTCTATGGTCTCCCTTAGTCTTATCTCCTTCCTCCCTATGTTGAGTGTTGAGCTGTGGGTGGGGAGATCTTTACTGCATAGGGGGATGAGCTCTGGTAATTCGGTAAATTCTATTTTTACTGGGTTGGCTTGCAGTGAACAGGGGATTTGGAATGGATCCAGGTTTGTTACTAACGCTGAATGATGAAATCCTACGATTGCGAGAGATGTTGACTGGCCCTAGACGGTATGGTATCTCAATAAGTGAGACACCCATTTTTATATCCTAACGAGGGTTTTGATGGCAATTTGACTTTTGATTAATTGTTTTGTTCTATCTTTTTCAGTGTCTCGCTATTGGTTCTTCTCACAATTATTAAATGATGGTTACTCCAGTTTAGAAAATATTGATGTATTTTACTTATGATGTAATTATTTATATTCTAGAGACAATTGTCTTGATTGAGATCAAGACTTGCAAATTGATGTAATTGAACTGCAAATGATGTCATATGGGCTGTTATATTTTTATTTGATTTGAAGAACATTTTTTCCTAAAAAAAAGAATATTTTTAGTTATCGCTTGAATGATGTGAATATTTGTTGTAAAATGGACTGTAAATGTTTCAATTTGACATGCGCTACTTGTAATTGTGTTGAGATGTATTTGTATCTATATTTGTAATTTGTGAGGTGACTTGTATTTATTAACCAATTATATTAATTCAATCTGCTATATAATTAAAGGAAATGACTCCCTTATAATTGATTTAGTTAATTGTTTAATTGATTACGTGCAGTTGTAATCCGTCCTTTGATATGAATTAGAAATTTTGGGTCCTCACAACAACGGAAAAGTTGTCTTGTTTATTTGTTTAAAAAAGTTATAAGGTATAAGCTGAAAAGAAGGGATGCACGCGTGCAAACTACGTGCAGTGCAACGATGAAGACCTGGCTGTTCTGTTTCCTGTGTCTAAGGGTGTATTTGGTTCGTGGATGGAGGTTGCATCGTATATCCTGGCTGAGTGGATGCAGGCTGAGTGGAATCGTATTTCAGAAAAAAGAAGATGTTTGGTGAGGCTGTATGAGCGGATACAAAAAAGCGAGATGTTGTTTGGTTGCTCAGATGAGCGGATGCGATCTACCAAACCCGAGAGGCGACAGTGGGACCGCATAAGATACATCGCATCCACTCATCCAAGATGGCTAGTGAAGCTCATTTTGAGCGTATCCACCCATCAGGATGAGGCGTATTTTTGCATCCGCTCATACAGTGTGTATCCGCTCAACTGCAAGCAACCAAGCAGCTCTTTCTCAGATTATACGGATCCACCCATCCAGGACGAAGGAGATGCAGACAACCAAACATACCCTAAGGTAAGCAAAGTAAGCACTGGTTCTCAGTAAATGCTTTAGGAGCAGTCAGGTTGCTCGCTGTGTCGTGCTCCCTGAGAGAGTACCAACATTTAAGCTTGCATGCTAGCAGAATAGTTGAATAGTCATTTTTAAAAGGATTCCATGCTAAGCTCTTGCTTTGTACTACAATCTGGGCTTGAACTGACTGAATTGAACCATAAGTTGGTCGGTGAAAACTGACAACCGATCAACTAATGGCTCGGATCTGCCCTCGTGTAGGTGTAGGCACGACTTCACTCTCAAACTGTCGGCCCAGCTCACCGGAAGGGAGGCCTCGGTAGCTCGGTGGTTCACATCGGAATCTGCTTTATTTCTTCCTAACCTCGCCCGTCCACCCCCTATGCCCTTCCCCACCCACGCGCAGTCGGCGTCGCCCAAAGCGCGTCAGGTGCGTCTCCTAGCTCCTTCCCTCGCTTTCCCCCTCCACTCATCCTACGACACTTGTAGCGCACCAATTCACCTTTACCAATCTCTTCTGGTTTCGGCTGCAATCGATCCGAGTTCCTTCCTTTCCGCTGCGTCGTGCTTGATCTATCGTATCTAACCGGGCTTGGGCTGGTCTGGTCTCACCGGTGCAGCGTCGAGGAGCGGGGACGGAGGCCGGCGACGGCGATGGAGCCCCTGGAGATGGCCATAACGATCATCTTCGACGCGCTGCTGCTGGTGTTCATGGTGAAGCTCTTCTTCGCCATGTTCCAGATGAAGCTCGTCGTCATCCTCTTCTACCTCGTCATCCTCCTCTTCGCCATGTCCTTCTCCGGGCGAGCGCCCAGTAGCTTCTAGCCAAGTAGGAGGTGCCGATCTTTTCTTTTCTTTGATTTTCCTTCGGTTCTTGAAGGATCTGTGAAGTTGTACAGCGCTTCATCTTTGAAAGAACCGATCGTCTCGGTTTTTGGTTAAGGTTTAAGAAGGGAAAGTTATGAGTCCAAGCTGCAAATTATGTAAACTTCGTGAAAGAAAAACTATGAGCCCTAGGTGCAAATTATGTGAATTTACTTGGGAGTTTCTTCTATGGTTCGATACTGGTTCCAAGTAGAGTCGTGGTGCGTGCTGTAAGCTTGCGGGGTGTTCTTTTCCTCCTTTTTTGAGAATCTGTGAAGCTCTTCCTGCGGTTTCCTAGTAGATCATACATAGAGCAGTCTAAGGATGAATACTTCTAGTCCCTGGGAAAAAGGTAAAACGGTGTTGCTTGCAAAAAAAATTCTTTTTCCTTAAAAAATGTCACGAGTTATAAATTTTGTGATTAAGTTGTAAAAAATTGTTACTGCATCCGCTATGCTTTAAAATAGACGCCATTGTACAACATGGTTTTAGTTTTTTCAAAGCAATGTTTTTCGCGAGATACATCTAGCAATTGCTTATCCGTAGTAGAGTTAGAGATAATATATAATATATATACACACACACACACTACTAACTAGGACTAGAAAAAAACCTTTTAAAAAATTAAGGCATGAACTCTTTTATTCAATACACACAAGTAATTATAGGACCGAAGGAAACACGTTGCATTTCATCATACTATGACCTGCTTTTTCATATCAGCTTTTGTTCGTGCTTTCTTTTTGTATGATACACATGGTCGTGCTAATGATATATAAGAGTAAATTGTATTTTACATCAAGTAAATTATCACTTGTTTTGCTTTATATCAGAGTTTACATATATTTTTACTTTGCACCAGAGTGAAACAAATATTGTTTCACTTTGCACTAGGGTGAAAGTCGAAGCCATAGCCTTGTCGACGTTGAAGCAGTGGCCATGGTCGAAGTTGTTGTCGACGTTGAAGCAATGGTTGAGGGGCTATGTTCGAAGAGGGTCGTGCTCGAAGTCGATGCCGTGGTCGAAGTTGAAGCCTTGGTCGAGATCGAAGTCGTGGTTGAAAAGGGCCGTGGTTAAAGTCAGGGTCGTAGTTGAAGGTGGTCAAGGGGCTATGGTCGAAGAGGGTCATGCTCGAAGCCGACGCCGTGATCAAAGTTGAAGTCGTGATTGAAGGGGGCCGTGGTTGAAGTTAGGCTGTAGTTGAAGGGAGTTGTAGTCGAAGTTAGGACTCCGATGTAAAGTAAAATAAGTGATAATTTAACTGATGAATATATATTGGTTCCTCTTGCTCTCCAAAAAGAAAAAGAGAACATAAAAAATCGTCCTAGCAATAGCAACTGCTGATGCTGAATTGACGACACGCTCACTGAAGCAAAAACTCGCAGAATTTACGTTACAAAGTGGAGGAATCAATCAATAAGTCACTGTCATCCATTCGCCTACAGCAAGTCTCACATCAAGATTGCGATATGAATGAAAGCTTGTTTGGAAGAATCAAATCATATACTACAAATTAAAGGCCATTGCACTACAAATTAAACGAGCCTAATAAAATCCGTTAGAATTAGGGGTGATCATTTAGGGGTTTTTTGGTGGCTTATGGCTGAAAAGCACTGTAGCTGACTTGAAAAAATATTATATATGACAGCTTAATTGAATTTTAAAAAAATTAAAAAATATGTTAGCCTATTACATATAATAAAAACAAATACGGAAAAAAGAACCGGCAAAAAAACTCAATAAAAAATCAAAAGTTCAGAAAAAATAAATTTTATAAATAGTGAAGAATAAATCAGAAGCTGAAGCTCTTTTATCACCACCTTAACCTCGGGAAATTTAATTTTTTGCCACCCTTAAGAATGGCACCTATTCAAATGCCATCTTCTTCGTTGCACTCAACAATTTACCACTCTTAAGATGTGGTTGCCTAATTTTTTGCCACTTTCGAGCCCAAATCATGCCATGTCAGCGCCTCCCGCCACGCTGGCCTCCGCCTCCGCCTCCGTCGGCGCGCCGCCTCCTCGCTCGCGGCGCCGCGCCTGCGCCTCCGTCCCCGCGCCGCGCGCGTCCCGCGCCTCCCGCGCGCGGCGCTGCGCGCCGCCTCTCGTCCTGCGCGCCGCGCGCGCCCCCCACTCGCCACTACCCTCTCTCCCTCTTCCCCGGTCTAATCGGCTTCTCTTCCTCTGCAGACCGCCGGCGGAGCTCATCTTCCCCGAGTCCGGCGCCGGGATCCCACCGGTGAAGCGCTGCGTCTCAGGCCAATTCATCGCGCGTGGGGCATCTCCAGGTCACCCTGAGCACATCCCCCACCTCGCCGGACCCCGCCGCTCTCCCCAGCGAGCCGCCGCCGTCTTCATCCTCGCCGCCAAGCTCCCTCTCGCCGCCGGCCCGCCCTGCTCCATCTCGGCCAACGCCCCAGGTGAGCTCCGGGATGCCCGTAGATGCTTCACCGTAGAGGAATCGGGCTCCCACCGCCCGAGCCGCCGGTGTCCTTGCTCCCCTCTCTCGGCCGCCGCCGCGCGGGGACGGAGGCGCGGCGCCAGCAGGAGGCGGCGCGCGACGGAGGCGGAGGCGGAGGCCAGCGTGGCGGGAGGCGCTGACATGGCATGATTTGGGCTCAAAAGTGGCAAAAAAATTAGGCAACCACATCTTAAGAGTGGCAAATTGTTGAGTGTAACGAAGAAGATGTCATTTGGATAGGTGTCATTCTTAAGGGTGGCAAAAAATTAAATTTCCCCCTTAACCTCACTATGGCACTTTTCACCTCGTCAGTCTCCTTTCCCCTTGTTGTTGCTGCTGCTCTTCTTGGCGGCGGCGGAGGCGGCGCCGTGGAAGTCGAGGAAGAGCGCGAGCAGAGACGCGTTGAAGACGGCGTTGAACGCCCACCCGGCCATCCCCTCGCAGCCGCCGGCGGCGAAGTAGAGCCATAGCATCACCGCGGACACCGCGAAGCTGAAGAGGAACTGCACGATCTGCAGGAAATTTGGACGCATTTGGACCCCTGGATACCCGAAATTCCATTTTTGGACCCCAAACGAAAAAATTCCAAATCTGGACCCCCGGCCGACCGCACGACCGCTGCGTCTCGCCACGTGCCCCGGTCGTGCGGTGTGGTACCGCACGACCGCACTGTTCACGGGTCGTGCGGTACCACACCGCACGACCTCGCCGCCGACCGCGCGACCAGCTGGCCAAGCGCATGTCCGTGCCGACCGCGCATTGCCCGAGCGCACGACTCCCTGCGCTTGACCGCACGTCCGGCTGCCTGTCCGCACGTCTGGAGCTGAGTGAGGTGTTCCAGCCTGAAAAGTTTGAAATTGCCTTTAATGCAAACAAAATTTTGGATTAGGATTCCTACGGACTTCCTAGAGGCTAGAGCGAAGTAAACTTACAATATGACATAAACTTCCTATCGCGGGGAGAAATGTGTTATCCTGTTTGTCTATATGAAGCATTTAGTTCATTGTTTTCATATCCTTTCACGAATCCAAGCCCAAAGGCCGGGTTTCTTTTTCGATCTGTTTTCTTTTCAGAATGTGTTCTCTGAAGTTCTTGTGTTCATTTAACATTCCCTTCAAAAGTGTACATGATCACCCTCGCTTCAGGGTGTTATTGTAGCACCCTCTGGAATTGTAAATCCTGATTGTAAATCCTGATGGTTGTAAGCTGATGACCACTGACCAAAATTCCTTTCCCTGCACAAAGATACAGGATGGTTCTAAATACTGACTCTAATTAATAGCTACAAGCGAATTTCCATGCGCCACTAATGCTTCAATCCCAGCTACGTCAAGCATGTTGATACTTGCAAGACATTGTTCTGCCAAATCTAAAACTTCACAGCACAAGAAAATGATGAAAGATAAAATTTGTTTTAGCTTGAGCTAAAGATACGCCCCTCAATCTAAAAGCATTCGAGAAACATCGGCATGAAAGGATATCTACACAATTAACAGGAACAGAGCGAGAAACAGGAGGGAATGCAAATGATTAGCTTGAACTATACCAAAATTACATCGCAAATAATCATTCATCACTCAGGTTATCAACACTAAAGGTCTAGGGTCGTTCTTTTAGTTTTTTGGTTTATCTAGGGTAACTAATTTTCAAATGAAGTGTTTTTTTAAGATGTGGTCTATAAGTAAATTGTACTAGAAACTATACTGACTTTAGCTATATCAGGCAAAATCGTACGAAAGTATCTCTCTGTATGCATTTTCTCACAAACAATCAGAATTCAAAATTTTCAGCCAAAAGGTATAGTCCAAAAGAACAAACCCCCTACTCATCTCTTTCAAGTAGCAAGGCAAAATATCTTTTGTAGTCGGGGCACATGATTTGCACTTCAGTGACAAAAAAAGTTCTTCAGGTAATATAGAAAATAACCCCGTTTGGTTCTCCGGAGCAAAGACTTGGGTATTTCATAAAACATGTCTGAGGAACATGGCTCAAGATATTTTTGCATTCCCGTTTCAATCAGTTCAACTATCATATGGCTATGTCACATTCTTGTTAGCGCAATTTTGATAGGCTAGAACATTACAAATTTACTTAAGGCTAAATACGCAAATAAGAATTTGATCAGCCGAACCTAACTTTCAAGCAAATTCTTTATGTCCCAGCCAGTAAGAAGTTGCTTTTAATTTCAGAATAATTTCAAATCACGTATGCAGCATCATGAATGGAGCCATACACAGCCTTCTTGATGCGGGTACGTACATGCTTAGCACTTTTCATTTAAATATATTATTTAACTGAAAAAAATTATTAAACCGCATTAAATACTATCAGGTGAATTTGTTTCTTTATACATTGCTTTCTATAATAAGAATACTATACTACCTTATACGAATACTTCATGCATTCTTAGGTGTGAAGAATGAGGGCCGGACCCAAGGCATTGGAAGGGCACCAAAAGAAGACTGCATGTGGGGCTGCCAAAAACGGAACGCGAATTAACACACAGGTTGCATGCATGCAACAGTCCACGCCCATGTTCAAAGCCACGTAGTCTCAAATCATATAATTTATGGATTAGTTACTAGGTTGATTAAAGACTTGAACTGATCTATCAGCCGGCCCAAGGCCCAATAGTTATGCACGTGGTTGTATTGAGTATGGAGCCGTATAAATATACATGCCGCCGTCACAGAACGGGATTGACAGGAGATTAGATGGAGACGACTAGATAATGGATGAACACAATTCTGCACGGTTTTTTTTCTCTTTTGGTTAGCCAATCAAATTCAATAGAAAATTTGCGAGTTTTTGTAAATTAAGATCGTTCAACTTTTTCGCTAGAAATTGGGAGTGCGATAGGGCTTTCGCTTGGTGATCGTGAAGTCTGGCGCGTGTGATCTTACGAATTAAAGAGCGTTCATTTTTGCATTGGCAACGGAGGATCGCTATGATTCAAGAGAGGGCACGTGAGTATCTTGATCCTACGACGAGAAAATTAGGCGACCCCGTATCATTTTGGTATCAAAGCGCGGTTTACTCAGTATGATTATTTACCCTGTTTTTAGATTGATTTATTTGTCCTATAGTCTATTAAACTGAAAATTGCCCCAAAAAAAATACAAATCCTAGTTTTTGCATTTGTTAATTTTATGAGTTTTGTTAAATTTTGATTCATTAAAATTTTTTGTTTAGGTGTTGATTATCGTGTTTTTTTTCGCGTAGCTTAATCGTTGTGTCCATAAATCCTAGAAAATTTTACTAGTTGAATCCCCTCGATTAGCAAAAAAAAAAAAAGTAACCTTCAATTCTTGTTGTTCGGAATCAAGTTCTTGCGGGTTTTTTTTCTTTTTTTTTTCTTTTTGCTGTTCGGGATCAAGTTCTTACGCCAACTTCAAGAAATAGAGACTAGAAATCACCTTTGGGTCATGTTGAGGGTGTTCAGACTTCCTTGGATCCTGGCAGCACCTTCGGTTGTTGCGCCATCTTGCCTAGCTGAAGTCTGGCCGAACAAGTTTGGAGTCATCACGTGATTAGGTGCCTTAGTCTTGGCTGTGTTTTGTTGAACTCCAATCCGAAGGCTGGTTATCTCATGCCCTCCGAAACCACATTGGGAGTCTGTGTTCGGTTCCATCAACTAATTCTGAACCAAGTATCCTTCGTTTTCTGGTTGAATTTTCAGCACGTTTGCGTCACTAAAAAAACGAACACAATACAAGTGGAGCTTCATTTATATATTTCTTTCATCTTGAGACTAGCTATTGAATATTGCATTTAGGGTTGCTCTTAGATATTTTATACTTTACTGAATATTTGTGACTTTTGCAAATCAAAGGACAACTTAAACCTATTCGGCCTTGGACTAAAAGAGAGAGAGAAAGGTCAGCCGAATTTAAAAAATGTTTTGAGCAAAAAAAAAAAGAAAGAAAGGGATATATGCGTGTGTATACGGATAATCTATTTTTTATTCAAAATTACAGAAATATACCTGCGAGAAAATTTTTACAAGAATAGGCTCCAGTCGCCTAATGGTTGGGCGATGGAGCCTTCATAACCATTGGCGACTTCATGAAAGTCGTTCTACCCTCGAGCGACTGCATCCAGTCGCCCAACCATTGGGCGACTTTCATGCAGTCGCCTAATAGTTGGGCGACTGCACTCAGGACCCCGTGAATGTTTTAAATTTTGTCAATTTTATAGTTTTAAACTGGTAAAAAATCTGCTGAAGTTGTAATAAAAGTTTATGTTCATTGTATGTTGTAGGTGTGTAAAAAATTTTGGGAAACTTTTTTTAGAAACAAATGACCATAGAATAATTGGTACATACGATGGTAAGTGATATTTTGATGTTACTGAGAATTTGGAAAGTGCATCAAACCTTCGCCAAAAATAGTGAAAATTGGTGGAGCTGTTCTTCATACATCCAACAGCCTCTAGAAAAAATTTTGAGCAATTGTGGCCACGGGATCGAAAGTTATAGCAGTTTCAGTCTGTTTCCGACACACCTTCAGTAAAACGGGCATAACTTTTGCATACGGTGTCCGTTTTCGACGTTCTTGTACTCGTTGGAAAGCTAACGACGAGCCAGATCCAATAAAAATGACCCGCTTGCGCCCGTCGCCCTCCAAGACCCCGAAAATCGGCCATCTTTGGACCTAAACCTGCGTCGTAAGTTTTTGGTTTATATTTTTGCCCTTTTTCTTGGTCTTCCTTTCGGAATTTGGATTTTGCTTCAACTGAAAAGTTGTAGATCTCGTCGAAGCCTTTTAAATGAGTATATATAAGCCATATACAACTTTGCTATTTTATCTTTTCAGACTAGTTGTTTATATTGCATCGGTATATAAAACTTGTGATAGAGAGTATTATAGACGGTTTGTATATAGAACCGTCTGTGATAATCTGACCGCTGAGCCTGTCGATCCTTCTCAACCCAATCCTAGCCCAGAGACGAATTCTCAATAACATCAAAATATCATTTACCATCGTATGTACCGATCGTTCTACGGTCAATCGTTCCTAAAAAAAATTTCCAAAATTTTTTACACACCTACAACATACAATAAACATAAACTTTTATTACAACTCCAGTAGATTTTTTACCAGTTTAAAATTACAAAATTGAAAAAAAATTAAAACATTCACGGGGGACTTGAGTGCAGTCGCCCAACCATTGGGCGACTGCATTAAAATCGCCCAATGGTTGAGCGACTGGATGCAGTCGCTCGAGGGTAGAGCGACTTTCGTGAAGTCGCCCAATGGTTGGGCGAAAGGCTCCAGTCGCCCAACCATTAGGCGACTGGAGTCTATTCTTGTAAAAAAATTTCCACTGGTATATTTCTGTAATTTTGAATAAAAAATGGATTATCCGTACAAAAAATTCTGCATCTCGTGCTATGCTGGCCGAGTGAATTAAAAGGAACGCACATGATTTGGAAGGCACCAAACGAAGAAAGGAAAAATAATACTGCATCAGAGAGGGAATACATGTTGTGCAAGGAAACAATAGAAGAGAATATATCGTTCTAAAACTTCCCCATGTGGCCAGCTCATCCGAATCTGCATGGAGTGTGATCTTGTAAATTAACAAATATTCATTCTTACATTGACGGGAAAGTTCATTATATACCCTCCCTTCATTTTACAAATTCAGGATTTACCCTTCCACCTCAATGACATGTGGGGTCATCATAAATCACTGACACATGGGCCAGAAGGGTAAATCCTGAATTTCCATCTAAGGGGAGGGTATATGATGAATAAATCCTACATTGACAATAGAAGGTCACTACGATTTAAAAGAACATGTGAGTATCTTAATTTTACGTCGAAAAGATCGAGTGACCCGTATCACTTCTGATCCAGAGCATATATCAATAGCAAAAAACCAAAATTTCGTTCCATTGAGCACAAATCTAAGCACAGTGGCCATCGAATTCATCGAGCATTGCAAAACACGCTGATTTCCTGCAGAAATAACCTCCGGGCAAGGGAGACCCCCGAAAAGGCTCTAGAATAAACGAGTGAAAAATAATACTAGCAGAGAACCCTGTGCACCTATTTTTTTGGAGACGAACCCTGTGCACTTCAGAAAGAATGCAATACTAGTAGAATGAAAACGCCACTAAGCTACCACCGCCGGTTGAAGACGATGTGCAGGCCATGGAAAGGCTTCCCTAAATAGTGTGAGATTATAATAGAACAAGCTGATCTATTAGGGTCACACACCCCCCAGAATACGCAATTCGCTGGTAGGATGCTACACAAATGCAGCAAGTTAGTGTTGTACCCACAGCAGTCTGCAGTCCCATTTGCTATACATTATTTGTACAATGTATGCCAGCTACCACAAGAATAATCGCAAAATTAGAGAGAACTAACGAGTGTCCCTAATTGACACTATGCTGTCGATCATTTACAGTAGCTCATAGCCTCATACACTTCTCTGGTAACGAGATTTCAGAGAAGGCAACCCTTTCTCTTCGATAAGAGCCTTCGGATTCGGAGCAGCAGAAGCAGCATCTCCACTGCTTGGCCAGACTGGAGGCATCAGCTGCTGATATGTCTTTGTATTGTCGCATATGCCAAGCTTGATGACAAACGTAGCTGTGCAGCCTCTTCCTGCTCCTTCACTATCCAGCCAGATGTGCCCGCCCATCAGACTAACAAACCTGCATGGGATTTTTCGGAACAGTTGCCGAGTTTAGAATGAGTGAATCACTAGGTTCCTATGAACCCCTACACAACAAAGTAAAAATCTTTGTGTGCTGCTTCAAGAGAAGCTGTTACCAAACACAAGACCACATATAAGTGAAAACTAGTAAGGAGATGGAGGTGTACCTCTTACAAATGGCAAGGCCAAGACCACTGCCACTGTATCCTCGGTTTACTCCAGGCTGAGTATGAGCAAATTTTGTAAATACATGGGGTAGATCCTGAGGGCTAATGCCACACCCTGTATCTTTTATCTGCAAAAGAAAAGTAACAGATGCTGTAAAACAATCAACAAAATTGGTAGATAATTACCTGATTATACACAAATTTGTAGTTAGATTTTGTTATCAACCAGTGTTCTAGAAAACTGAGGGCCTGTTCATATTAGCTTTTACTGATGGCTTTTGGTTGTGCCTGATGAATAGTAGTAGTTGATACAAACGGCTGATAAATAGTAGTGCATTATGTAAGAAAGACGATGCAACGAAAGACACTACAACATTCGGATCACCATATTACTTACATAATTGTGACATAATAAAATACAAAGTGCGTACAACATGTGAAAACGCAAAGCGATACCTGATGAATAGTACTGACTGATAGAAATGGTTTATAAAATCTGGGACGTTCGTATTGGCTTTGGTTTCTGGAGGTAAGAGCCAGAAGCCAAAGCCAATATGAACAGACCCTCTGTCATGCGTCTATGACATGTTTACAATCTGTAAGCATAAAACCTTTTCCCGTTCTATTCTCCGGAACACCGTTATCAGCTAAACCAGAGTTTTTAGTATTGTAAGTATGGGTGCTTTTGTGATGAAATGGTTTGACTACATGTTGTGATATCCATTATCACATGTACTTTATGTTTCTGTTTAATGCTGTCTGATTTTTTGCTAACGCAATTTAGGTCCCTTTGGTGTAGTTCCACTTAGGCAAACTCAAGCAAGATGCGTTGGACCTAGACACAAGTGATGCAGCAAGTCATATGGACAGCTAGACTAGAGGATGATATGATGGAACAATCCAGCCAAGCTTTATGATGCAGAGCATGCCAATAGTGATCCGTAATGGCCAGAAGTGGGTAATTTCATACATGCATGTACATGTTGAGCAAGTTTTCCCATATGGGGTGGGTTCGGTAGCACTTAAGCCTTGGCTTTAGCTTCCATTGCTACAGTAACAAACTTTTAAATGGTGTGTTTTCAAGATGAGATATACAGGTAGATTGTAGTAGACACCAAGGTTGCCACGGCATCGCCTAGGTGACGCTAAGTCGTCCTGGCGGCCGGATGGGGACATCAAGGCTCGTCGCCCAGGGTTGAAGAGTTAAGGTGGGCACCTGAGATTGCTGGGCGACGCCATGGTTGCCTAGGCGTCGTCTAGCTGTTTATGGCGGCCGCCTAGGGGGGTGGGGTCTTGAAAGGGCGCCGCAGGTTTCAACCCAAGCCGACTGTTGCGTGCTGCTACGTGCTGGATCTGGTTTCCTCCCGACCAGTCTCTTCACCTCTTTGTCACCGATCTCACGACCGCTGCCCAGATCCGGCCACCTCCAAGCTGGATCCGACAGCCTTTGGCTCTCCCCGCACGGATATCGCAGCTCCCAAGCCGTCGGATCCCGTCAGATGCGATTTGGAGCCGACCACCTCTTCCCGCGCTGCCATTGCCTCATCCGACGCTCTTCTCGAGCCACACCACGCCGGCCCCCATGCTGGTCTCCATCTCTGCGTCGCCCTCCGTCGCTGGCCTCTTCACCACCGGATCCGCCGTCCTCGAGTCTTGCCACCACTGGATCTGGCCTACGCCGCCCAGATTCAGCCACCGCCGTCGCCTTCTCTGGCTTGTTGGCCTTCTCCTCGCAAGCTGGCTTCTTCTCTGCCTTGTGCGCCATCGTATGCTCCTTGCCGGTCGGCTTCCCCTCCTCTAGTCATGATGAGGGGGAGAGGTGCAGAGAGGAAGGAAGACGGGAGGGAGTGGAGTCATTGTGTTGGATCGTCTCGCACTTTATGTGTGCGAGATTGTGGGGGACGTGCTTTGTGGGTGCTAGACTGTGGAGGATGGGCAAATGAATTGCCCGTCTTTCTTCTTCCTTGTGATGTTGCGTGCTCTCTCCCTTGCGCTGTTGCATGCTCTCTGCTTTGCACTGCTGATGCTTTCAGTTAGCTGACAAACTAGGAGGGTTTGCTCCTCAGCAAGTTACCAGTTGCAGTTATTGTGCTCGATTTTTCCATAGAGAGGGTGAGAAGAAAGTATATTACAAGTTACTGGAACCATAAACATTGACTATTGTGAATTGTGAATGACATTTTGGACATATAAGTTATTACTTGTATTTATTACTATTGTTTTAACTATCGCCATGGTGGGCGCCTAATTGACTAGGCGTTCAGGCGCCCGGTCTCACCGTGACTCGCCGAAGCGCTGTGGCAATCTTGGTAGACACTTTACTGAGTTCAACTATACCAGCCAAAATCGCATGCGACTATTTTGCTCTGCGTAGTCTCTCTCGTGAACAACCAGAATTTAAAAACCATAAGCCAAAAGCCATAAGCGCAGCCTAAAAGAACCCACCCATGATTGTGAAGATGCATGATGCATTGAAGTGTTTTATATTTATATCTTCTTCATTTCTGGATCCTATGGTGAGAACATGAGCTCATACCCTTGCCAAGGCAAATCATTCACACAAGTCTCTAGAATCGTTACCTGAACTTTCAAATAGAAATGGTCATCACTTGCAGCTGGATGAAAATCTGGGGTTCTGAACTCTCTTAAAGAATCAGGCTTCACAACGGAAGCTAAAAGTGTGATATGGCCCTCCTTGGTAAACTTAACAGCATTGCCGGAGATATTCAGAATAGTTTGCATTAGCCTCTTTTCGTCACCAATGGCACATAATGGCAAATCTGGTGCCAACATAACCGACACAGAAAGCCGCTTGATAGCTGCAATTGGTTTGATGAAACTCATCACCTGTGAGACCAAAGAAAAAAATTCAGGCAAGCGCATTATGCATATAGACAACCAGAAAGGATAATGTTGCAGACCTCTTTGAAGACAGCATGAAGATTGAATGCTTTAATCTCCAATTCAAGGCTACCATCCTCAAGTTTGGAAAGATCTAACACATCATTGATGAGTGTTGCTAAAAGATTGCTGCTTTTCAATACCATTTCCACCATTAGACGCTGCTCAGGAGTGAGTTCAGTTTCCAAAATTAAGGAGGAAAGAGCTATTATTGCACTCATCGGTGTTCGCATTTCATGATTCATAACAGCAAGGAAATCATTGCGAGCACAGATGGCCATTTCAGCTTCTCGTCGAGCTAAATCCAGGGCAACATTTTGCTCCATTAGTAAATCACGTGCACGCATGGACTCTTCAAGAATAGCTGCATGGGAGAGTGCAACTGCTACCTAAAGAAAAAATGAAAACAAATAAAAGATCTGCTTACAATATTACATTATCATTTCATACTGTATTTATGTTAGATGAACATGTATTTGTCTTAGTATCATTTTTTTTTAAAAAAAAGAAGGTGCTGAAATTGATAAACCAATAGGGGAATCACTTTTAGCTAGCAAGTTGGTTTCAGTATCCTTTGCTTTCACAGAGACAAAATTCTTAGAATGGTCTGGTGATATTTGCAGAAGTCCCTGAACTATTCATCAGTACATCGTACTTGTGAATACATTTCGCTTTACAATTGAAGGTTGTTTATTAATTAAAAAATCATGAATATATGACTTTGAAAAGATATTAAACATCATTTTTTCACTCCGGTGAATATATATGTTATAAATAACCATAGCAAAAAGAAAGAGCATTTACCTGATCGGCAACAACCTCAACAAGCTCCAACTCATGCACATGCCAATTCCTTGCACTATCAGGTGGAAGCATCAGAATCATAATTGCATAGCTTTTTGCTGAAAGCTCTGGCCAATCATTTATTTGAAAGTTTGAAAGATGTAGAAGAGGTACTCGCACTGCAGCCACTTCTGGTGGAACATAGCGTCCTGTAAGCGGTCGAATACGTGCCAAAGGAGATGTGTGGGGGATTATAATTGCTCGATTGCTACTGAACACTTGATTGACAACAGGAAGATTAATTGATATAGATGACCCAACAGTAATCTGGTGGCGCAGAGTATGAGAAAGCTGAAGACTCGAACCATTTCGTGATGGCATCCACAGTGCACATTCTTCCAGACCCAAGGTCCTTCCTAGCTCAACAAGAGTGGTTTTCAAAATCGTATGTCTATCAAGTGTGCTTCTAATTTCATGAGTGAGCATCCTAACATGTCTCCCGGTCTCCTCCTGTGTCCTTATCAAGCCCATTTCCCTATCAAGCTCTTCAGCTTTATTCTTCAGAAACAGCTCCCTTGTTTTCACACTCAGCAGGTCAGGGATAATATGAACAAGCATCAAAGCTGTTGCGCATGACACAACAGCCGTCGAAACCTTTGCTACTGTCATGACTATAGCAACAGTTTTCGTGTGCGTGGTGAAAGTCCACAGGTTTATGAGATGCGTTGCTCCACAGAGGACTATAAACGCACCAAACTGGATCAAAACCCATCTGTATGGGAAGAAGGACGACTTCTTCACGAAATAAATCAGCTCCAACGGGATTGAGAAATAGGCGAGGGCTATGAAGAAGTCCGAGATGTACTGATACCTGATGAGGAGCTCATCAGTCGGCCATAGTGGCTCGATGCAGTCACATCCCTCCATCCCCAAAGCTTTAGTATTGCATCAGTTCTCACAACATTCCCTACAGAATAACAAACATACATTTGAGTTTCCGTCCAACCCAACCATACCTAGCCCTTGAAGAGTTCATATCGTTTCGCGTTTTAAAAGAACAGGAAACACATAATAATTAAGAAGTTGTGGCAGCAAGCTGGCCATGAACACACCGAAGATAATTACAGAGCATGCAAATCCCACAAGACGAATCAAACACAGTATCAATTACCATTTCCAATCGGCCATCAGCCCCCATTCCCATCATCCAAAGCAAGATTCAGTGCTCCCACCCCCCATGTTAGCATAGCATGCTATCTCAAATAACTTCCCCTTTCCCCATTCCAGCAGCACAGCACGACCAGCCAAGGCCGCGGGCGCAGATACCACCAATCAGAACCAAGACTCCAAGAGAGCTCAGAAACGCAGCAGCAGGCTGCCGCACCTCCGATGCCTCCCGGGGCCTACGCTAAACATCCCTCTCCCCTTGACCACCACTCCACCAGTCCCCACTGCTCCTGCCTCCCGATCAAACCAAGAAAGGAAAAGAAAACCCAGATCTGAACAGGGCAGCAGGACACGCCAAGAAGAGAGCACGAGCAGTAGTGGTACCTCGAGCGGCGGCGGCGGCATCAATGGGGTGAGAGGACGGCTGCCGAAAGGTTGGGGAAAGGAGAGGCGAGGAGGAAGCGGCGCTGAAAAGGGAAGGGGAGCCAGATGCGCAGACAGGCAGCCAGCCAAGCCGGTGGAGTCGTCAAGTCCACGACCACCACCCGGGCAAAAACGTCCGACCGCGGCTGGTGCTAACTAGCCTCGCACGCACCCTTGCTGGTCTTTCTTTTTCCCCTCGCTTTTGTCTCCACGCTAACGTTAATCTGCCTGCCTCCGGCGCCGAACGTCCGCGGCTACGGCTACGGACCGGACGACGGCCAGCGCGGGACTGCGGCGGCTAGCTGTAGTGTGGCGCGCGGTGTGTTCACGCGGGATGGCAGCGACAGGGTGGGGAGAAGGTGGTGTTGAGGCTATTGTGCGGGGCGGGGGAAGGGTGTGGTATCCTGGTAGGGGCACGGTCGCCGTCGCCGGCGGCAAGGGGATTGGCCGGATTGGAGCATGTATGCATTGCTTGGGAAGGGGATTTTTGAGTAAAGTCCATTACCGGTCCTTAAACTTTTTATGCTGTGTCATTTCGATCTAAACTTTTAAAGTATGTTATTCCAGTCCTTAAACTTTTAAAGTGTGATAATTTTTTTTAAAAGTCTATGGACCGGGATGACACAGTATAAAAAGTTCACTGCTACAACTACATAGGATATTGTCACATTTTGAAAGTTTAAGGACCGGGATGACATACTTTAAAAATTTATGGATCAAAATGACACAGTATAAAAAGTTTAAGAACGGGGAGGTGTTTGCGATGCGGCAGAAGTTCGGAACAGGGGCTTTTTTGCCTTCTGGGCCGGTAATTAGGATTTTCAACGATATGTACGCGTAGGGGTGGAAACCAATTTAATACAAATTGTGTCTTTATCACACTTATATTCATATTTTATAAATAAATATAAATATGAATTTAAATATTTTTGAACGTGAATCAAATATTGTAACAAATTCAAATCAAATATCTGCTTAATTTGATCAGATTAGATATTCTCGTAACTTATATAATGTAAAGATATTAATAATATTTTATTTTTATATAATCACACTAAATCATTCTAATTTATTTATTTTACTAGAAAAGCACAAATTCACATATGGCCCATTTAGCCGTCTCTAGTCGCTAGAGGTCACTAGGGAAAGCACATGTACAACAGTACAACTACCACTGCTTTCCTTTTTCTTTCCCCACGGTAATCCTAGTATTTCCTCCGTTTAAAAACACAGAGAGAATCTCCAATACTTCATACTGAAGTAGACTTTGTCAACGACTAGCCAACATGGAAGGAAGAGAAGTTGCATGTAAAAGCAACCGCATGGACGAAGCAACAGAGGTGACGGCCCCAAATGAAACGGCAATAGAGGGCAAGCTGGAGATGGTTGTGAGGATGTGGGAGTAATTAATTTTATGTTTAGAGTTTATAATGCAAATGTTTGGTCAGGACTATAACCTAAAAAAACATATTTGGAATGCAAAAAAGTCTGTAGGTCCAAGTAAAAGGCAATAGGGTGGATCTAGCGAGTCTGTAAAGATGATGCGGACTCGTTCCTTTGATAGAGACCATCTTAGAAATAATACATTAGAGATGCCTTACCACTCACATGAATTATTGTTTTTACTTGTACCCTACAAAATTACCGTGTGGATATAAGATAACATGAAGTTGTTAGTTGTTAGTAAATAGTAATAGAAGTGTCTAAGTCTCTTTACTTGATTCCACCGTATCTTAATTCTTTGTGAAAATTAAGCAAGGGAAATTTGAGGATTTACCACTGTAAAGATCCTCACTTAAGTATTTGTCACTTGATATCTCATTGACATGTAGATCATAGGACCACATGCACTGATACCTTTATAACGCCCCGTTCCGGTAGCGTCTGGACACGGCACTCCTTAACTATTCACGCATGAGCAGTTATGGGTATCGCGCAAGAGTATACCATTGCATGCTTACAACAAAAGACCAGCATATATTTGACATACGGATTAACATCCATTTCTACAATGGGCGTGCAAGCCCAAAGTATGATTACATTCCAAAGAACTCAGACCGCTCTCGCGCGCGGAGACCTACGACCAAGGGTCCTCGTCGAAGAAAAGATCCTCGGGGACTTCTTCAACGGGAGACATTCTCCTTCGTCTTGATCCTCTAAAGAATTGATTAAGCAAGCCGTGAGCCAACCAACCTGGCTCAAAGAAATCCCAAAGGATCTTAAGTTACTATATGCACGGAAAGTCAAAGGAAGGGTGTATACTTGGTTTATTACGTTTGGTGGATGCGTTTTATTTGCAATCATTTTATAAAATGGACCCAAAACTACTTCTCAAGAACTCGGGGTTTTCATCAAGAGTTCATTAACCAACTAACCAAATTAAAGTATTTACAAATCTACTTAAGCTTTCTTCTTGGAATCACCCAGATGACACGGCTCCAATAACAGGAGCACGGCGTATTCGAATACCATTTATTTGACTCTGCAGAGTTTGCTCGGCTTTACCCACACGATCCCTTAACTCCCGCTAAAGAGTTAAGAAAGCCGGTCGTTTCTTTGCTCGGCTCTTTATAAAGGCTCTACAGTAGAATTCACTCAGTGCGGCTCGCTCACACACACTCACACAAAGAAAAGAAAACGGTGCGCTCGAGTGAACCCTACCGTTGTTAGGCGGCCAATCACGGCTTGCCTAACCTCATCGCTAAACCTCCTCCACCGCCACACACAGTAGAGTTTCAATCGAGTTGAGCGGCTACTAGACCGGTGTTGATAAATCAACTCCCGTGGTTGAGCGACATCGTGACACTTACTCGGCGTAAGGGTTTCATCCTTATATTTTCACATGGTCCGCAACCTCACCGGGCCCGCGACCCAAACTAGGATAAGCGGTGGCGAAACCGTCTAGTGGCGCACCACAACCCGCCTTACCCTAACCTCAAACCTAGGGTAAGAGTGGGCGATAACCGTCTCGCGCGCACCACAAACCCTTACCCTACCTTGTGCCCGCAAGCACTCTCCGCTCTAGGGCACGGTGTCCCATACCACCCTACCCTAGAGTCGGGTTTGCAAATCCTATTGGCCCATTGCCACACCTTATTAGTGTAACATTTTGCATGATAGTAATAACCTACAATTATCTAGATTAACAGATAATTATTTCTAGGGTTACAAAGGCATGGCAACAAGTTTAACAGGGCATTTGTCGGTGGTAGGTTTAACTACATAACATGTCATTCCAAACATTTTATTTTACTTTGAATTAACATTTCACAAATAGCATAATGCAAATAGCATAATAACATATTTTAAATAACATGGGATACAACATGATCAAAGGATTTGGGACTTGTAGTCAATCCGAATGATTTCCGCTAGCTCGAACGAAGAACCTCCCGGCTCTCGCGATTGCACTTGAACTTAGGAGACTCAGACACTAGCGCAAACATACAAAACAAATTAAATCCAGCTTGAGACTAATCAAGCGAGGAAAATAAACTATTTAAAAGGAGTAAATGCATAAATCTCCAAATGAGGATTTTAGGAATTTAATTGGGATGAATCTGTGGAAAAGGAGGTCACCACTAGGTCTGGAATAATATTTGGAGCAAAGTGGTGAAATTTGGGAATTTTGGGATTTTCTGTGATTTTCTGGGATTTATTTGGAATTTCTGGATTTTACAAATTAATAAATCCGGAAAAATCTTTGAACAGTGCGGCCGGCCATTGGCTCTGATCATGCCCAGCCCGCGATTAAAGCAGCAGCGCCTTGTGGGAGAGAAGTGGCCGGAAAAAGGCGGCCCGAGGAGCACGCCGCGTGGCTGGATGGCCGGCGCGTGGTGCGGCGAGTGGCGGAGATGGCGAGGGGACGGGCGGATGTGTTCGGAGAAGATCGACGGCGAAGATTTAACGAAGTGGCCGGGCGGTATGGGAATCGGACGAACGAGAGGTGGGATCTTTAGTGGATCGGACGGCGGCGGTGAGACTTCATCCGATGGTTGACGTTAGACGGCAACGAAGGATCGGCGGACGGAAAGGGCCACGAGCGGGGAGGGTCTTCTTCCTCCTCTCGCCGCACGCACCCCAAGATCGCGATGCAGTGAGGAGGGCGGCACCGGGCGCCGAGGAGCTTCGGCGGCGGCCAAGGGCATGGCGGGTGCGGCTTGGCGTGGAGATCTCATTTTTGGAGCTTGGGAGGCGCGGGGAACGACTGGGGTGGTCGGAGGCCGAAGGGGGAGATTCGGGGCCATGGTGGCGCTAGGGCTCACCGGAGGGGAAATGGCCCGATTGCTGGTGATTTCACGGGGAGGGGAGTTAGGGGAGTACACTGGTGGCGGTGGGTGCGGCCGGGGAGCGTCGAGGATGGCTAGCCACGGGGAGCTGTCGAGGTCGGCGGCGAGCTTCGGTGGCGAGGTCGCATCGCGGTCACACTGCCAAGGAGTGCGCTAAAAACAGTTAATACACCAAGGGGAAGCTAGGGGCGAAAGGGATTGGGAAACGGAGGGAGGGAGAGGGAGATTGGGCTACGGGGTCGCCGCGCGAGGAGAGGCGCGCGGCGGTGGGGCGATGAGAGCTCAACTGAGCTCGGGAGCTTCTCGGAGTGTTGGGAGGCGAGTGGAGACAGCGGGAGGACTCGGGAGCAAAGGAGGTAGGGGAGCAATGTGGGAGAGGTTTTTAAGCTCGGTGGAGGGGGAATCCGAGGAGGAGGAGGGCAATGGCGCGGGGTCAAGGGGGAAGGACGAGAGCACCGCATCCTCTGCGGCGTGGGACGCAGCCCGGCGCTGAGCGAGCAGAAATGCGACGGAGAGGCGATTGACCGGAGCGGCGTGGGAGAGAGTGCGTCTGCGGGAAGGAAGAGCGAGGAGTCTCGGCAAAGGGACCAGGCGAAGGAGGAGGCGGCAACGCGCGCGGGAGAGGCGGCCGGACCGAGGGCGCGGGTGGCGCAGCGCCCGAGAGTGCGGCGCACGCGCAGAGGCGAGCCGGGCGTCCGCGCGAGGAAGGGAGAAGGGGAGGCGCAGGCGCCAGCCGGCGAGAGCGAGGAGGCGCTGGGCGCGGAGGAAACGGGAAGAGGAGGGGCGCGGAGAAAGGGAAACGCCCGCCAAAAGAGGAAAGCGGGAAGAGGGAAAACTTTCCAAAAGGAAAGTTTCAAATTTCACTCAAGATTTGCAGAAAATTCAAGAAAATTCCTTTGAATTTTGGGGACTTTTCAACCTACCCCCTTAAAAGAATCTCGACCCCGAGATTAACTTGGTCCAGTGGAATAAGTTGGGGAAATCCCACGCAAGTCCGATTCTCGCTCCTGTGGACTCATCCGCCGTATGGTTCCTCCATCGCACTCGCAAAATCGACATTCTTGTTTCTTAACCGTCTCTCTGTTGTTTCAAGTATTTGTAGTGGTTCTTCAAAGATATGTGCAATCATCTTGCAATTCAATGTCCGATGCAGTGGCACTTCATCCGCTGGTGGCGAGACACTTCCGGTCGGGATACGTGGAACACGTTATGAATTTCGATAAGTTGGGCGGAAGTCGCACTTGGTAAGCTACTTCCCCAACTCTTCCAATTATCTCAAACGGTCCCACATATCTTGGTGCTAACTTGCCTTTGACTTGAAATCTCTTGACTATTTTGAACGGGTGACTTTGATGTAGACATAGTCTCCAACTTCAAACTCAAATCTTTCCGCGATTATCCGCATAGTTCTTTCGCGGTCTTGTGCCATCTTCACTGTCTCGATAATTCGATATGTGCTTCGCATCTTGAGCAACTGAGGACCAATGAGTTGTCGCTCTCCTGCTTTCGCCCAATTCGGTGGAGTCTCGCACTTTCGCCATAGAGTGCTTCAAACGGTGCCATTTGAATACCGGCTTGATAGTCAGTATTGTATGAGAACCGAGCAAATGGTAAGCAGTGTTCCATGTTGCTCCATACACTATCGCACAAGCTCGCAACATGTCTTCTAAAATTTGATTGGTTCTCTCTGCTTGTCCATCCGTGCGTGGATGATATGTCGAAATGAAATTCAGTCGGTGCCCATAGCTTCATGCAACTTTTCCCGTAACTTGATGTAAACTGCTCCTCTATCGACACAATCTTCTTCGAACTCCGTGCAATGTCACAATTCTCGTCAAGTATAGCTCGCAAGTTTATCCTTCCCATAAGTTTGCTTGATCGGAGGAAATGAGCCACCTTGGTCAATCTATCAACAATGACCCAAATAGCATCGTATCCTCACGAGTCTTGGGAAGTCCAAAGGACGAAGTCCATACCAATGCTATCCCATTTCCATTCAGAATTGGCAAAGGTTGTAACAATCTCGATGGTTTTGGTGGTCTATCTTGATCTCGCGATGACATCACATTTAGCTACATATTCTGCCACTTGTTTCTTCATTTGGTTCCACCAATATCTTTTCTTCAAATCTTGGTACATCTTTGTGCCTCCTGGATGAATTGAGAATTGAGAGGAGTGGGCTTCAGCTAAGATCAACTCTCTCAACTCTTTCTTGTCGGGTATGCAATAGCGATCACGGAAGGTAAGGATCCCATGCTCGTCTATCGCATACTCTGATGAATTTTCTCCTTGAATATCCTTTTTCAGTTTTTGAATCTCTTCATCTTCATCCTGGTCGCTTTAATCGATCCGCAACAAGTGGTTGAATCTCTAAGGTCGCTTCTTCACCTTGTTCGTGATTACCAAGTTTAGCCGTAATATATCTCTCTCAGAGCTCGTGGGTACTGATTGATCGCTTTGCTTGGACGAGCCTTGCGGCTAAGTGCATCAAAGAACTACGCTTGCCTTGCTCGGGTGATACCGAGATCAACCTCATAATCTTTGATCAATTCTAGCCATCGCGCTGCCTCATGTTCAATTCAGTTGTGTGAACAAATACTTCAAACTCTTGTGATCCGAGAATATCTCACAACGATTTCCCAGCAGTAGTGCCGCCAAATTTTGAGGGCATGCACCACAGTGCTAGTTCCAAATCATGTGTGGGGTAATTCTCCTCATGCGGCTTCAATCGCTTGATGCATAGGCAACAACTTTTCCGCCTTGCATAAGCACACAACCCAAACCTTGCTTTGAGGCGCCGCAAAGAAATCAAACTCCTTCTCGGATTGGGTAAAATCAACACTCGTGTTGTGGTCAACTTGGTCTTCAACATCTGAAAGCTTTCTTCGCATGCATCAGTCCAAATGAATGGCTTATCTTTCTTCAACAATTGAGTGAGTGGACGCGATATTCTTGAGAAACCTTCTATGAATCGGCGATAATAACCCGCCAATCCTAGGAAGCTTCTCACTTCAGTCACTGTCGTAGGCTGTTTCCATTCCATGACTGCTGAAATCTTTTCTGGATCGACCTTCACTCCATCTTCAGATATAATATGACCCAAGAAAGCGACTTCTCTCAACCAAAAACTGCATTTATCAAATTTTGCATACAACTGATGCTCTCTCAATCTGGTTAAAACCATATGCAAATGTTGTTTGTGCTCTTCTTCACTCTTGGAGTATATCAGAATATCATCAATGAAAACAATCACGAATCGATCCAATTGGTCCATATGCACCAGATTCATAAGATTCATGAAATATGCTGGCGCATTGGTCAAACCAAAGGGTACGACCGTGAACTCAAACAATCCATATCCGTAATGAAGGTCTGTCTTCTCTCGATCTTGCTCTCGAATCTTGAGTCGATGATAACCCGAGCGCAAGTCGATTTTGGAGAATACCTTGACACCTTTGAGTTGGTCAAACAGTCATCAATTCTGGGGAGGATACTTGTTCTTGATTGTGACAAGATTCAAACCTCAGTAGTCGACACACATTCTCAACTCTCCGCTTTTCTTCTTCACAAATAATATCGGGCTGACCACGGTGAAGTCTCGGGTCGAATGAATTCCTTTTCTTGTAGTTCATCTAATCGCTTCTTGATTCTTTCACTCACTACGACATTCTATAATCGTGTTTGGCAATTGGTCGAGTACTGTGTACCAATTCTATTGCAAGTTCAACTTGCTGTGGGGTCTTCCGGTAATTCTTCCGAACACATCGAGGTATTCTTGTACTATTGGCACTTGGTCCGTGTGGCTGCGATCATATTGATCATACGTTTCTTGGCATCTTTCAAGACTTTCCGATCCGTCTCTACTACCACTTTTTGTCCTTCAGATTGACTAAGGATCTGCTTTGACTTCACACCACCTTGCCTTTGTTTCAGCTAGCCAATTCATGCCCAAAATGGCATCTAATCTGTCATATCTAGTTGCGATAAATCGCTTAAAATCTACCCTTGATTTTTATGCTAAGTCCCGCACACCCACCGTGGGACTCCATTGTAACCCTGTGGGTCTCAACCACATAAGGTCTTGGTAAAGCAATGTAAGGCAATTGATTTCTTGAAGCAAAACCCTTTGAAATAAATGAATGCGTTGCACTGTGGTCAAACAAAATCAATGCGGTATGGAGTTGATTGGGAACATACCAAAGAATGATGTCACTTGCTCTCGCGGCGTCCTCTGCAGATACATGGTTTACTCGCATAAAAAGTGGATCCGTGCGACCTCTACCTCTGCACGATGTGAAATTAGCCGTGCCACCGGAGAGGCGGGACCGCCGCTTTGATCGTAGATAACCTCCTTTGGGAGTGCTAGGCTTGACCGTGTCTTGTTTTCTTGTTCTTTGTTGGTTCGGACTCGCAGTCTTGCCGATCCGATGGCAAGTTCCTTCGGGACACCGGTCTCGTAGTGCCCTATCTCACCGCAGTTGAAAACATGCGTTTGACCTTCGCGACGACCATCGCCGGTGATTCCCACCACAAGTGGGGCATTTGAGAGTCAATGGTGGAGAGGAAGCATAATGCCGAGTCGGTTGGATTGGTTCCTCAGCATCATCACATATTGTCGGGAGGATGGGGATCGATATGAAGAAGATCCCGATGTCTTGGCTCGTTGTGCGGTGTGTGAAGATGATCGCGATCTATCGCGCCGCCTTGCGTTTTCTATAGTCTTCCATCTCACTTCTAGCTTCCTCTGAAATGATCAAGTCATAACCATATCATTTAAGTCCTTGAACGCAAAGCTGAAATATGAAACCTCATGGATTGCTGCAATCTCGCACGAAACTCGCTCATTTTCTTGTCTTCGTTGTCAACATCTTGAGGGCAAATCGAGAGGTGGTTGAACCGTGTAGATACTCCATCACCGCATCGACCACCTTGTTTAAGCGCCAGAAATTCCCGCGCTTGCTTCCATAATGCCATCAGGGATGTGCGCCTTACTAAGGCCTTGGAAAAATCTTCCCAACTAATGTCTTGGTTCTGCAGGTGCGCCGATAGTTGACCCACCAGTGTCGCCGCACCAGAATCGGTGGGATGCAAATAAAACCTTCTCTTTATCATCGCACCGCATACCAAGTTTTCTCTACATCCGCCAACCAATCTTGACAACCATGGGATCAACGGTTGTGGAGAAAGTGGGTGGACGTATTTTCGAGAAAGTCATTCCAGGGTGGTAAATGGAGCACCATCCCGTGGAACATTTCCTCCACCTGCACTCTCGGAGATCGGTGGCAACTGCTCAATCAACTTGGCTGTTGATCCAACACTCGTAGTATGTTCGCTCTCCTTGGTATCGATTCTTTTCTAACATTGCAATAACATCACCAATGTGTTCGGTGGTGGCGGTGCACCTACCGGCCGGTGCATCGTCCCGCTCGTCATGCCGCTCGCTGGCTCCATCGTTGATTGGGAACTTGTGTTAGCTTTGCAGCGGCTTTGGCAATTCAAGAACAGATAAGTAAGACTTAGAATTTTTCAAGGCAAGTATAGGACGAAAAGATAAGAACGAGAGCGAAAGGGGACAGGAGAAAGCTTTGAACACAAGAAGAACATACTGATAATTAAACAAGCAACATAAAGGATTAATTAACATAAATTTACAATAAAGCAAGTGGTACGCAGACCACTTAGGGTTCGAGTTTGCACTTGCGCTACATAACAAAAGTACATCTATTACAAAAGGTCAGGCTACCACTAGCGTACAGCGTCTACTCCTCCCTGTCCCCGGTCTTTGGAAGGGCAAGCGGCAAGTGCCGGGCGAGCAAGACGCGATGATCGCGCTGCGATCATCGGCGCAGGCCTAGGCGCACCGGCACAAGAGGAGTGAACGCTGGCGACTCCGACTGTCTGAACCTCTGCGCCTCCCGGGCCTCAAAGCGGGCGAGGACTCCTGAGGCGCCGAACCTCCTCACGAGTGTCCCACAACCGCCTGCGGACTCGGCCTCCTCATCGCTTCGTCGTGGTGGCGACTGCCGCGACATAAGGGTGGCGATACCGCTAGGCGGGATCGCCATCTCACCGAACCTAGGGACTATAAAGTCCCCAAAGTGCGGACGCGGCACCGGTCGAAAGGTGTCCCGCTAGCCTCGTGGTAGTAGTCTCGATGTAGAGCGCGGCTTTGAGCCACGTCTGAACAAAGATCCTCGTCGTTCACCGCAGGCGATGAACCTCCTCTTCTGCTGCAGGCGGACAGCAACGGATCGAGGACCATCCAAGCCTTGTACTCGTAGAACCGGTCTCGCGGAATCGCCCTCGGCGTAGATCATCGGGCCGTGGTTTCCTCTCGCCCGAGGTAACGCCGCATTTCCACAACTTGTGGTGCCATCCATCCCTACGGTCGGGGCGGGAGAAAACGAGGCGCACCATCTGCCGGAAACGAAATTTTGAAGTTAGACAAGCGAGATAATAAACATTTGCAAAAATAAAACTTAAGCAGAATTAAACTTAAGACAGGTAAAGTAGCAACAGGGGAGGAACAAGACAGCAATAAACCTTATATTTTTCGTAAACCATTTTTATGGCTTAAATTAATTTTTGCGATAAAATCGCTTCCTAGTCCGCTTAGGTCTCAACCTACGGTCAAAGAGCTCGCTCGATACCACTTCTTGTAACGCCCTGTTTCGTGCGCGCAGACGACACGGCACTCTTAACTATTCACGCATGAGCAGTTATGGACTGTCGCAAGAGTATACCATTGCATGCTTACAACAAAAGACCAAAGATATATTTGACATACGGATTAACATCCGTTTTACAGTAGGCGTGCAAGCCCAAAGTATGATTACATTCCAAAGAACTCCAGACCGCCCGAAAGCCATGAGACCTACTGACAAGGGTCCTCGTCGAAGAAAAGATCCTGGGACTTCTTCAACGGGAGACCTTCTCCTTCATCTTGATCCTCTAAAGAATTGATTAAGCAAGCGTGAGCCAACCAACTGCTCAAGAAATCCCAAAGGGATCTTAAGTTACTATATGCACGGAAAGTCAAAGGAAGGGTGTATACTTGGTTTATTACGTTTGGTGGATGCAGTTTTATTTGCAATCATTTTATAAAATGGACCCAAAACTACTTCTCAAGAACTCGGGGTTTTCATCAAGAGTTCATTAACCAACTAACCAAATTAAAGTATTTACAAATCTACTTAAGCTTTGTCTTGGAATCACCGGATGACACGGCTCAATAACCGGAGCACGGCGTATTCGAATACCATTTATTTGACTCTGCAGAGTTTGCTCGACTTTACCACACGATCCCTTAACTCCCGCTAAAGAGTTAAGAAAGCCGTGTCGTTTCACCGCTCACTCTTTATAAAGGCTCTACCAGGTAGAATTCACTCGGGTCCGCTCGCCACACACACTCACACAAAGAAAAGAAAAGCGGTGCCGCTCGAGTGAACCCTACCGTTGTTAGGCACCAATCACGGCTTGCCTAACCTGCTCGCTAAACCTCCTCCACCGCCACACCGTAGAGTTTCAATCGAGTTGAGCAACTACTAGACCGGTGTTGATAAATCAACTCCCGTGGTTGGCGATTCATCGTGACACTTACTCGGCGTAAGGGTTTGGTCCTTATATTTTCACATGGTCCGCAACCTCACCAGCCCGCGACCCAAACTAGGATAAGCGGTGGCGAAAACCGTCTAGTGGCGCACCACAACCCGCCTTACCCTAACCTCAAACCTAGGGTAAGAGTGGGCGATAACCGTCTCATGGCGCACCACAAACCCCTTACCCTACCTTGTGCCCAAGCACTCTCCGCTCTAGGGCACGGTGTCCCATACCACCCTACCCTAGAGTCGGGTTTGCAAATCCTATTGGCCCTTTGCCACAGCCTTATTAGTGTAACATTTTGCATGATAGTAATAACCTACAATTATCTAGATTAATGAGATAATTATTTCTAGGGTTACAAAGGCATGGCAACAAGTTTAACGTGGCATTTGTCGGTGGTAGGTTTAACTACATAACATGTCATTCCAAACATTTTATTTTACTTTGAATTAACATTTCACAAATAGCATAATGCAAATAGCATAATAACATATTTTAAATAACATGGGATACAACATGATCAAAGGATTTGGGACTTTCAGTCAATCCGAATGATTTCGCTAGCTCGAACGAAGAACCTCCTGCTGCTCGCGATTGCACTTGAACTTCCGAGACTCCACACTAGCGCAAACATACAAAACAAATTAAATCCAGCTTGAGACTAATCAAGCGAGGAAAATAAACTATTTAAAAGGAGTAAATGCATAAATCTCCAAATGAGGATTTTAGGAATTTAATTGGGATGAATCTGTGGAAAAGGAGGTCACCACTAGGTCTGGAATAATATTTGGAGCAAAGTGGTGAAATTTGGGAATTTTGGGATTTTCTGTGATTTTAGGATTTATTTGGAATTTCTGGATTTTACAAATTAATAAATCCGGGAAAAATCTTTGAACAGTGCGGCCGGCCGCTGGCTCTGCCCGGCCCGGCCGACTCAATTCAAGCAGCGCGCCTGGAGAGAAGTGGCAGGGAAAAGGCGGCCAGAGGAGCACGCCGCGTGGCTCGATGGCCGACGCGTGGTGCGGCGGGTGGCGGAGATGGCGAGGGGCGGGCGGATGTGTTCGGAGAAGATCGACGGCGAAGATTTAACGGCGGCCGGCGGTATGGGAATCGGACGAACGAGAGGTGGATCTTTAGCGGATCGGACGGCGGCGGTGAGACTTCATCCGATGGTTGACGTTAGACGGCAACGAAAGGATCGAGGCGGACGGAAAGGGCCACGTAGCGGGGAGGGTCTTCTTCCTCCTCCGCCGCTCTGACCCCAAGATCGCGATGCGGTGAGGACGGCGATCCGGGCGCCGAGAGCTTCGCGGCGGCCAAGGGCATGGCGGGTGCGGCTTGGCGTGGAGATCTCATTTTGGAGCTTGGGAGGCGCGGGAACGGCCCGGGGTGGTCGGAGGCGAAGGGAGATTCGGGGCCATGGTGGCGCTAGGCTCACCGGAGGAAATGGCCCGATTGGTGATTTCACGGGAGGAGTTAGGGAGTACACCGGTGGCGGTGGGTGCGGCCGGGGCGTCGAGGATGGCTAGCCACGGAGTCGTCGAGGTCGGCGGCGAGCCGGTGGCGAGGTCGCATCTGCGGTCACCGCCAAGAGAGTGCGCTAAAAGCAGTTAATACACCAAGGGAAGCTAGGGGCGAAAGGGATTGGGAAACGGAGGAGGAGAGGAGATTGGGCTACGGGGTCGCCGGCGCGAGGAGAGGCGCGGCGGCGGTGGGGCGATGAGAGCTCAACTGGAGCTCGGGAGCTTCGGAGTGTTGGGAGGCGAGTGGAGACAGCGGGAGGACTCGGGAGCAAAGGAGGTAGGGAGCAATGGGAGAGGTTTTTAAGCTCGGAGGGGGAATCCGAGGAGGAGGAGGGCAATGGCGCCGGGGTCAAGGGGGAAGGACGAGCAGCACCGCGCATCCCCTCTGCGGCGTGGGACGGCGTCCGGCGGCGAGCGCAGAAATGCGACGGAGAGGCGATTGACCGGAGCGCGTGGGAGAGGAGTGCGTCCGCGAGGAAGGAAGAGCGAGGAGTCGGGCGGGACCAGGCGGCGAGGAGGCGACAACGCGGGCGGGAGAGGCGGCCGGGACCGGGGCGGCGAGGTGGCGCAGCGGTCCGAGGTGCGCGCGCGCGCAGCGAGGCGGATGAGCAAGCGCCCGCGCGAGGAAGGGAGAAGGCGGGAGGCGCAGAGCGCCGGCGGCGAGAGCGGAGGGAGGCGCTGGGCGCGGGAGGAAACGGGAAGAGGAGGGGCGCCGGAGAAAAGGGAAAACGCCCCGGCCAAAAGAGGAAAGCGGGGAAGAGGGAAAACTTTCCCGAAAAGGAAAGTTTCGAAATTTCACTCAAGATTTGCAGAAAAATTCAAGAAAAATTCCTTTTGAATTTTGGGGACTTTTCATACACCAAGTGACGAATCATCAATAATCCCATTAAGCAATGGCTTATAATTTTGCAAATTGAGGAAGTAGTAGTATTTTTAAAAGTGTAGAGTTGTAACTATGCGTCTTTATTGATTTATACTTATTCTCTAGCTACTTGCATAATAGTCCGAAGTGTTGTTTGATTTGTTGTTGTGCTTTGAATAAATCATTGGTCCGAGTTTATTGAAAATTTGTAAAAAGAAGTTTTTTACAAGTGGGCTAAAACACTAGTACAGTATGACCCACTAACTAAAATGGGAAACACAAATCTACTCTTAGGATCACATGCCCATTTGTTTTGTTCAATGGCAAATGAAAACTAAGGCGTCGTTCCACCTAGCTCTAGAGCTTGGCTTCTAAGCTAAGGGACTGTTCTTTTCGGCTGCGGCTTATAGTTTTTGCTGAAATTTTTGAATTTTGGCTGTTTACGGTACAGATTACGGAGAGACAGATCTTGCGATTTTTGCTGGTACAGATGTTGAGCTTTTAACGTGTACAGACTCCGTTTTGAGAAAATACTCCGTTTGAAAGTTAGATACTATAGCAGAAGCCAAAAGCCGATTTGAAAAGCCCAAAAGAACAGGCCCTAAAGTTGGAGCTTTCTGGCCAAACATTTGAGCTTTGAAGCCGGCTTCTAGGGAAGTCATAGGAGCTTGAAGCCCAAAATGAACTAGCCAAGAGAAGTAAGGAAAAGTGACTTCAATGGCTCCTATGGATGTTCTTTAATGTGGGGATGTGGTTTAAATGTATTTGCCATTGGAAATAGATAAGGGTAACGGTAGAATTGTCTTTAGGCCAAATATTGGAGTTGGAGCTCCTAATTGAACCAAACACCTCAAGTTTTTTGTCTTCTAGCTTTTTTAGAGCTAGCTTCTTTCAAAATTAGGCTTTAGATAAAAAAAAACTAAAATTAGAGCTCGGTCAAACAAACTCTAAATACGACTAACTTGCTAACTTCCTGTTTTAGAAATACTTGGCTAACTTGGATACGAGTACGCGACCACGGGGCATACTACCCACAACCAAAATCCAAACCTTTACTTTCTCTCTCAGCCAGCTCCTACGCCGCAGTAAACTGAAAATGGGCATACTACTATAGTAGTCCTTTCTCCTTTCTGCCAGCTCCTACGCCGCGGTAAAATAAAAATGGGCCCCAGCGCACAGCCGCGGATCCTCTGTCGTTGCTGTTCTAACGACACCACCTACTTTCATCCAGCCGTTCATCACGAATCAACGAAGAAGATTACATGTTCCTAACAAAGTCATCTCTCCCCTCCGAAATACATCGTAGTCGCTCTGATACCTCGATGAAATAAAACAAGCTCATTCTCTGCGAGTCCCGACTAGATCTTTGCTAGCAAGATATGCATCTCACGTGCAGGCCCTAACAGAGTGGGCTTTAGTGTTGGATGCACGAATATTAGGCGGTGATCATTTGGGCTTATTTTTGGTGGCTTATGATTGAAAAGCACTGTAGCTGACTGAAAAAACACTGCAGCTGATAGATACTTATTTAGCATAATTAAATTTAAAAAAATTAAAAAACATTAAAATATGTTAGTCTATTACGTATAATACAAACAAATACGGGAAAAAGAACCGGCAAAAAAGCTCAACAAAAAGCCAAAAGTTCAAAAAAAGACGAAATTTATGAATAGTGAAAAATAAGCTAGAAGCTAAAAGTTGAAGCCAAAACGATCACAGCTAGTAGTGTATAGTCTAGATAGTCTCGGTTCAACCTAAAATACGAGCGTATAGTATGCAGTTCTAAAATATTAACCTGTTAGAATTCGTTATGTGATGCGGCGAAATATTAGATCCGTCACTGCACGTGCCAATCAAACGCTACCGCCGCCGTCTTTCGTTTCTTTTGCGTTGTGCGTTGGTTATGATGGGAGGATCGAGTGGACCAACCAGGGGCGGAGGTAGGTAGTTGACAGTGGGTGCAGCCGCACCCACGTAAAAATCGGAAATCAGTGCTAACATCTAAACTTTCACCTCTTTTGCACCCTCAAGTTTGAAGTCATGCACCCAGACCGTGGGTGCTGATTGCTCAATTAAATTATATTATTGCTTAAACATTGTACGTATGTATACATATACATAGCATGAAGAAAGTGCCGCACCCCTTTAATTTTTCTCTAGCTCCGCCCTTAGGACCAACCGGGCAGGCGGAACTGGAGCACCGTCCACCATGAAAGTATAGTTGAAGTTCTCGTTTGCCAAGTCAAAGTACAGTAGTTTCTTTATTCGGAGCTCTGCATAGATTTGAAGAAACACTTACTCACTCGGACGGTACTTGGGGCAAGATCATCTCAGTATTTTGTTGGGAAGGAAGCAATTGAGAACATATCTTGGAGAGGGAGTAGTTACGCTAGAGACGGTGGGCCAGCAAAATCCTGTCGCTGCATTCCAAAACAATGGCCAGATAAAGATAAAGGCACGTTGTGCAGTTATAACGGGAACGGCAGACGATAAGCTTCCCAGCAAGCCGGGATAAAGCTGGGATGTGCAAGGAACCCCTGCTGCACTGTGCTCTAAAAAGATCTCCAACGAACGCTCTCTCGCAGCATAGCCTATGGCCCAAGCGGCCAACCAGTAAATTATACTCCGAGCCGAGGTCCGAGCTTGGAAGCGTCCCATCGGTCCAAGATCACGGCGAGATTAGATTCCCCGTCGCCATCCGCCACACCGCCGGCGGCGGCAAACTCGCACGCCCACGCCATCGACAAGATAAACGGGAAAACAAAAACAAGATAAGCGAGCCCATCCGGCGGCATCCGACGCGAACACGATCACACGACAGCGCGCCGAAACAGACGCACCTGCCCGCCTGCATGCGCGACAGCGCGAGCTTACGGTGACATAACGAAACGGACGCCGCCACTCCCCGTCCGCGTGGGCTCGCCGCCGGCTCACCTGGCAGGTTTAGGTCCCGGTCCAAAAATTTTACCTTTTGAATTTCTGAATTTGGTTTTTTATTTTTTATTATCTAAAAAGATATAATAATATTTTTTAATTTTTCTTATATTTCATTATTATTATTACTTAGAAAAAAATAACATTCGCTAAAATACATTTACAGTTAAAATACATATTAAATAACAAAAAACCACAACTTTAAACTGTTTGGAGCAATCTATCGCGGGGAGGGAGGGTTGGGAAAAGGGGTTGGGGGAAAAAATATCTGGGGCGAAGTGGGCGGGCTGGGATTGGTCGGCGCCAGCTCGCCCGCGCACCCGCAACGTCGTGATCCCGTCCCATTCCCATCCCACCACTCTCCCCCACCCGGCCCCAGTCGCCTTCTCCCTGCCCCTTCCCCTCCCTCGGCTCCTCCCCCTTTCCCCCCTCTCTCTGGAATCGTGATTTCATTTGCTTCACCACGTTATCGCGGAGGCGGATCGGATGGGCTGCGGTACGGGCGGGGTCGGTGGCGCGCGATCAGCTTCAGCTGCTGGTGAGGTACGGCTTCGTGCTTGCTTGGTTTGGTTTGCTTTGGAGAGCTTTGGGTTGGCGGGGGGGAGATGCTGTGAGGGCGTGCCGATCTGGCGAGGCCAATTGAGCTAGAATTCAGCTGGTTCGGAGCTTTGGCTTTGATCCGTCTTTAGATTGATTGGGTGGTGATCCCAAGTAGAGTAGAATTTCTTGGGGTGTAAGTGCGAGGATGATACTGTTTTTGGGGCAGATAGCGTTCCTCCGGTTTGCTGGAAAGGAAATGGTTGGTTTAGGGGAATGTTGACCTTTTTGTGCTTTGAGTTGGGTTGTGATCGGGGCTCCTTTTGATTCATAGCTAAGTAGCTAACTGTTTTTGGGAGCCAGTGGTGGACCCAAGAATTTTAGGATAGGTATTCAAAGTTACAAAAATATTGTTCAATAGAAAATATAAAGGTCTACAGTGTAGGGAAAATTATAGTATAATTGTTCGTACTACAAACAAAAACTGAAATAATACAAAAAAATTACAAAATGATTAAGAACTAAATATTAACATGACGATGCTTAATGCCTTGGAAGCGAAAAAAATATCATCATCTTTAACTTGTAGAAAAATTATCGCTCAATAAATGTAACTAAGCAATCATTCAAGTACTACTCCTCCATTCTATTTCTTAGTTTATTCTTCACGTAATTCATTGAAGAAAACACTCTTTTAACACTAGCAGTTGTTACGGGAAGAATTAACACCAGTTTGAGAAGTTTGTAAACAATTGTGTAATTAATATTCTTCTTTGTTTCAGCAAGCATAACGGAAAGCTCAGAAAGATTGTTTACTTTTTTAATCTTCCATATCTACGCATATTAGCAATGAAGTGTGCAATTTGAAATGGAAGATGCATCAATTCTATGCTTGAGAAATCTTTAGGATAAAACTGAGCAAGCCTAACTAAGTTGTCCTTGTGATAAATAGCGAATGAATCAGTAAGATTAAATGACGCCATGCAAAGAAACAAATCTGTGTTTACCTCATCAAACCTATCATTAAGCTCTTGAAGCTGCCTGTCAATAACACTTAAGAATATTTTGACATAGAAGCGATGAAGATTCTTGATTTCTTGAAGAACCTTTTGGATCTTGTAGCTGGCTTATAGAAACCATCCATTTGAGAAACTTTGATACCATGCTTCATACAAAAGGAAGTGACATTTTTAAGAAAAGAATCACACCCATCATCTTCCCGCAATAGCTATAATTGAGTTTTTGTCAAATAAATAAGATCAATATCATTAACAATGGCTTGAGCTCTCTTTTGCAAAGTATTACTTAAGTCATCTGTGTACCCAAATATGGTTAGCAACAAGTGTGCCATGAAAACAAACTCAAATGACTCAAGTGATGTCAACATAGTTTGAGCATGTATATCTTGTTCGTTGACATTATAGTCTGTGATAGGAATTCTCTTTTTAGGATCATGTGATAGCAAATCAACATCATATATAGCCTCATGGCCCTCATCATCTGATGATTCTAATCCATCATCTTCTGTGCTTGGGGACAATGGGGAGTCCATCTCAAGTGTGTGCACTACTAGCTGCAGCTTAGCGTCATTGGTCTGATCCCCAATCCCAACTTGGCTTTGATTAGAAATTGGTTTGGGCATCGAGGTGGAAGCTACCTTCTGTGTCTTTCCAGCTCTCCCATAAAGATTTCAAATTTGCAGACTTCTTCATTTTTTACAGCTCAAAGATCTACAAAATCAAACATATGAAATATAAATGAGAAATAAAATGAGAATCCCTTAGCTGACCTTTAGCAAGTACAATAAAATTGAAATATAAATGACAACTGGAGCTATGACTTTTTACAGAGGCAATCAGGCAAATGAAGGATAATTTTACAAATAAGACCACCAGATAAGCAAATTAAGCACAACAGATTCATTAGATATAGCATGGCATGAACCCAGGTGTTAGCATTATCAGAAAGATAGCAATTGAATATAGAAATCTGAATGTAAACAAATCCTGAAACACACTGGCTTTGTTTTGGTAATAGAATCATGAATGGATGGATTACTAAGCATATGTCATTGCCTGGATTATAATTCCTTTCTCAAATTGGATGATCACAACTTGTATAGAGACAGGAAACAAGGAAGAACAATCAGCCCTAAAATTAATGGCTAAAGGTAATACTAGTGTAGAAACAACATAACACTTATCAATCTCTAAACATAGATGAACCGCAAAAAGAATTTTCAGATTTCAGTACACCAAGCTCCAATATAAACTATTTGATGGAATATGGATGCCCCCTCCTTCACCTCCTGATAGCTACTTGAGACAAAAAGTTCTAATTAGCAAGCCAGCAAACTCCCCTTTAATTTCCCCTCTCACTCTTCCTCCAAAACACCCCTTTTTCTAATTGACTGACTGACTAGTGAGTAGTGACTACCTGCAAACCAACGCTGGCGGCCTCGGTTGCCGTGGGGGCGTCGCGGTCTCGAAGAGGCGACCTCCGTGGCTCCGCCTCGACGAGCTCGTCCCGTGTCTTGGGCTGGCGTTGCCGCCTCAATCTCCGGCTTTAGCCCCACGCTGGCGATGCTCACGGCACCGGCGCGCAGTAGGTCCTGCACGCCGTAGGTGCATCGCGGTCTCGCGGAGGAGGTCGGCGACCTCTGTGGCTCCACCTCGACGAGCTCGTCCCGCGTCTTGGGCCAGCGACACCGTTTCAATCTCTGCTAGGGCTAGACGCTAGGGTTTCACAAGGGGAGACTAGAGAGGCAGAGAGCCCTCTGCCGGTCTGCCCTTGGCCGGGGAGGCTGAGGCTGAGTGGAGAGAGCTGGCTAGCGGGGGGAATGGGCCAGGCGGCCAACCCATTTGCGTGCGGGGGGAGGGGGGGTGCGGGGATGGGCTATTTGGGCTAATTGGTCTGAAAATAATGAATTCGGTCCAACTAAGTGTATATTAGTATATATATGCATTATACCTTGTATATACTAGTTCTTTTGTCAAAAAAATTAGGTATTCAGCTGAATACCCTTGAATCACTGTAAGTCCGCCCCTATTGGGAGTGAAATTTTCATAGGTAACTGTGTGAGAAATATGGTACTTAGACCAACAAAAAAACCAAGTAATGTGACGAAAAAGGGGTGTTCCAAAGTAACCTTCATGTGAGGGTAGAAATGCTGATTCAGTTGCACGATAAAGCCTCCATGAAGAGGCACTCTGCACTCTGCCTGCATGCTAAGGCTGCACTCTGCCTGCATGCTAAGGGCCTGTTTGGAATGCAGTAATTTCACATAAATTTTGCAGGAGATTTACAGGAAACAATTCAATTCCCATAAGATTTGGGAAAATTTTCTGCATTCCAAATGGGTCCGATGTTTTGCTCACATTAGAATATTTCTAAGATTTATGTCAACCATAGTTCTATTAGGACTTCTTTTTTCACGATTAAAAAACAGCTAGATAAGTCCTGCTGATGGAGCAAAAATGGAGACTTGGGCTAGAATGATGATTGGATCTTGCTGGGATTAAGTCTGTTTTTCCTTTGCACTGATGTCATTATACTTGTATACTGTATGACAGCTTTATCCACCTTGTTGCAGATCTTCTAGAATGCATTTTGTGGCTTTTTGAGCTATTCTAGTAAACCTTGACATGGCCAGCGCAGACACAAGCAAGGGGAACATCCAGAGGTGTGCTAATTCCCATTTCTATATTTGCTATACCTTATTTTGGTCAAAACAGGAAGTTCTTCAATGTTTTCCCTGCATATCGAACAGCACATTAAAACCCACTACTCTACTAACTGTGTTGCTTTAAGATTTGTGCAATTTAGTTTTCAGAAGGATGGAAGCACTACTCCATAGAAATTTGAATACTAGTAACGAGCGCTGGTAGCCTTAAACTTTTCTTTCTGATTAGGGGGAATACCCTTCCAAATGGAGACATCTACGTGGGCAACTTTGATGGGTTAGTTCCTCATGGATTGGGAAAGTATATGTGGACAGATGGAGCCCTTTATGATGGTGAGTGGGATAAGAGCAAAATGACTGGCAGAGGAATAATTCAGTGGCCTTCAGGTGCATCCTATGAAGGTGACTTCTGTGGAGGTTTCATCGACGGAACAGGCACTTTTAAGGGAGTCGATGGCTCGGTTTATAAAGGTTCTTGGAGGCTGAACAAAAAGCATGGAATGGGGACAATGGTTTACTCAAACTCTGACATTTATGAAGGTTTCTGGAATGAGGGTTTACCAGATGGATTTGGTAAATATACATGGGCTGATGGCAACATCTACATTGGAAGCTGGAAATCAGGTAAAATGAATGGCAGAGGAGTAATGCAATGGATAAATGGTGATACTCTTGACTGTAATTGGCTCAATGGGCTGGCTCATGGGAAAGGTTATTGCAAATATGCATCAGGAGCATGTTACATTGGTACATGGGATAGGGGACTCAAGGATGGTCATGGTATATTTTATCAACCAGGAAGTAAAATGCCTTGTAACCTTGAGGTTTCTGAGTGTGTAACAAATCATGATGGTACTAGTGCTTCAAGTTCTAGTAATGAAAAGATCAGTATTGGACTATTATTTCTATTGCAAAAACTGTGCAACAAATGGAGATTACATAGGTTTTTTCATCGGCCCAGGCGCATTTCAAATGGCACCACACCAATTTTTGATGATAATTCTGGAAACCATTTATCACAACATTTATCGAATAACTCCTTGTCAACTGACAAGTGTCTACAAGACAGTGAAGTCAATGAAGATTTTGTCTACGAACGGGAATATGTACAAGGAGTGCTTATCTTGGAACAGCCAAAAGGCCAAGATTCAGGAATGCTGGACAGCGGGGAAACACAGGAAAATACCTGGCAAAAACAAGCTAGAGGGCCGATGGAGACTATTTACAAGGGCCACAGGAACTATTACCTAATGCTTAATTTGCAACTTGGCATCAGGTAAGCACTTAACAGAACGAATGCATCACTGCAATTTTTTGTGTTATATGATTTTAGCTGCGGACATTTACCTTTTGTGGTTGTTGCATTTTTCTGGTTTATTCTGCGTATATCTGTTTAGCATTGGTGCACCTTCCATTGTGATGTGTTGTTACTACTTACTACATCTGAATGAAGCAAGTTATGCAAGTAGGATTGATTTCTTGTAGTTGTAGCTTTCAGACACAAAACACTTATTTTAATAATTCAAGCACAGCATTACAACCTGAAGGATCAGTAGTCAGTGCAGTGGTGAGTTAAAAATTAGTTAAGAGTATTTTTGTTATTTGAGCGACAACAAAAGTAATATCTCTTTCGAAGAAAAGAGGTCATATCAGCACCAGGTAATTAATGTGGTCCATGTTGTATAAAACTGGGTAAAAAGATTTTGAGGAGGAAAATAACATACTGTTATGGGCTAGCACCATTGGCGGTGCGCCCGTGCGCCCAGGGGATGGGCAGAGGAGGAAAAAGGGTAAATGATTCTTTTCTTATTTCCAATAGCATGTGGCAGCCTGGTGCTAGCCCATAACAACTTGGTATCAGAGCCACTCACCATGGCTTCCGATGCAGAAGAAATCAAGGCCATGAGGGGCCTCTACGCTGAGATACACTCCGGAATCCAAGATTGCATGAGGCTCGCGATGGAGATCAAGGAAGAACTTATGGCAAAGAAAAAGATGAGGGACCAGAGCCTCCTAGAGGCGACGTGCGGCGACCTCTTCCACCACATCGGCGACTTGCTCAACGTCCCCAAGGAGGACTCTGCTGCTGACATGCTCAACGTCCCCAAGGAGGACTGCTACACAATTCCCTTAGCAGGCGTCGACCTTGTCTTAGGGGTTCAATGGCTCGCGACTCTTGGCCCAATCACTTGGGATTTCGGCCTCCTCACCATGACGTTTTGGTATGGCGACCACTAGGTGCTTCTTCATGGGGCCAGGGGTGGCGGTCCTGCTGTCCACCGCCTCACGAGCAATAACGAGACACTCTTGGACGCTCTTCTCGCCAAGTTCGCGGACCTTTTCGCCTTGCCAAGTGGCCTACCCCCGGAGCGGCGTATGATCATCGCATTCACCTCATGGCAGGGACAGAAGCCATGACGGTACAGCCGTATCGCTACCCTCAGTTGCAGAAGGATGAGCTGGAATGCCAGTGCCAGAACATGCTTCAGCAAGGCATCATTCGAGTCAGCACATTGGCGTTCTCATCACCAGTCTTGTTGGTGCACAAAAAGGATGATTCATGGCGACTCTGCATCGACTATCGTGCCCTTAATGACAAGACCATCAAGGATAAGTTCCCACTCCCGTGGTGGAGGAACTCCTCGACGAACTACACGGCGCCCAATTCTTCACCAAGCTTGATCTCTGGTCTAGGTATCACCAAGTTCGTATGCACCTTGACGACGTGATGAAGACAACTTTCCGCACCCACCATGGCCATTATGCATTCCTCTTCATGCCATTTGGGTTGACGAATGCACCAACTACTTTTCAAACACTTATGAACGACATCCTCGGCCGGTTTCTGCGTCGCTTCGTTCTTGTTTTCTTTGATGATATTTTGATTTACAGCCTGTTGTGGTCCGAACATCTTTGTCATATATGCATGGTGTTTCAGGAGCTATGCCGTCATCTCTTCGTGTTAAAGCAATCCAAATATTTGTTCGGCACCACGTCGGTGGCCTACTTGGGGCATGTCATCACGGAGGCTGGTGTCGCAATGGATCGTCAGAAGGTGGAGGCTGTCGAGGCGTGGACAATGCCCATGTCGGTGCACGTAGTCCGCGCCTTCTTGGGGTTAGCGGGCTATTATCGCCGTTTTATCAAGAATTACGGCTCCATTGCTGCACCCCTCACACGCCTCTTCCGCAAGGAAGCATTCAGCTGGTTGGACGAGGTGACGATGGCATTGGAAGCACTGAAACGGGCATTATCCTTCGCTCCCGTCTTGCAGCTGCTTGATTTCAGTCACTTGTTCATCGTGGAGTGCGATGCGTCGAGGTCCGGAGTTGGCGCGTGCTCCACCAGGGCAACGCCCCTATTGCCTTCTTCAGCTGACCCATCGTCGCTCGTCACACCAAGTTAGCAGTGTATGAACGGGAGTTGATTGGCCTGGTGCAAACCGTTCGTCATTAGCGTCCATATATGTGGGGACTTTTGTTCCTCACTCGCACAGATCACTACAACTTGAAGTTCATCTTGGATCAGCGTTTGTCCACCATTCCGCAGCATTAGTAGGCAAGCAAATTGGTTGGTTACAATTTTTCGGTGGAGTACCGGCCAAGACATCTCAATACGGTGGTCGATGCCCTGTCTCGCAGCATCGGGGAGTCGGTCTCGCCTCCTACTTCCGCCGGTCTTCATGCCCTTTCTGGCCCAACTTTGAGCCTCTTTGAGGAACTGCGGCCGGCGCACACATCAGATTCGGACTTGGTGGCTATGCAGATGGAGATTGTTTCTGGCAGTTGTGGAGCACCATGGGATGTGTGGGATGGGCTGGTGCAGATGCATGGCAGGATATATGTGCCCTGTTCCTCACCGTTACTTACATTTATCCTGGCAGCCGCGCATTCCACAGGACACAAAGGCATACAAAAGACCTTGCAATGACTTCGTGCTGACTTTCACATCCCGCGTGCTTGACAGCTCGTTTAGGAATTCATCAAAGAATGCACAACTTGTCAGCGTAATAAGACCGATCATCTTCATCTAGTTGCCCTTCTTCAGCCCTTACAGGTGCCATCCCAAGTTTGGTCTGATATCGCTATGGATTTCATTGAGGGTCTTCCTAAAGCAGGTGGTAAAACAGTCATCCTGACAGTCGTCAACCGCTTCTCTAAATTTGCTTATTTCACTCCATAAGCTCATCCATATACAGCGGTTTCTGTAAGCCGGGCATTTCTTGAGGAGATTGTCAGGCTGCATGGCATTCTAGAGTCTTCGTCAATGATTGGGATGCTGTCTTCACCGGTCTATTTTGGCAAAAGAGCTTTTTCGTTTGGTGGACGTACGGTTACATATGAGCTTAGCATATCATCCGTAATCGGATGGTCAATCGGAGGCCGCCAACAAGGTGATTGCTATGTACCTCCATTGCTTCACAGGAGATGCCCTAAACAATGGTTGAGGTGGCTACCGTGGCGGAGTATCGTTATAATACGTCATACTACTCTGCCCTCTGGACAACACCTTTTCGAGTGGTCTACGGACACACTTGTATATATTGAGCTCGTAATGGTACCTCACAATTCAAAAGTCTCTCTACGGCTGAAGAATGAGTGTGTTCTTGGGCCATCGTAGAAACATAGATAGGGTCAATGTGACCCTCCATGTTTGCGTTCATATGAGAAAGGTGATTCTCATGTCCTGGCTGTTGACTATATTATGCTGGATCGAGATAGCTTTCTGGCTGAGGTTCGTGATTGCCTTCTTCAAGCACAACAAACAGTCAAGCAAAATTACGACAAATTGCATTGGGAGGTGGAGTATGCCGTCGACAATTGGGTATGGCTGCGCCTCTTGCATCGGCCGGTTGCCTCCCTACCGGCGTCTTCTTCCAGCAAGTTGCGTTCGCGTTATTATGGGCCATATCAGATTGTTGAACGCATTGGCTTCGTCGCATATCATCTTCGCCTTCCCGCCGGCACTCATATACATGGTCTTTCATGTCGGCGTTCTTAAAAAAAAATTCGGCACCCCACCAACTACACTACCACTCTTACTGCCCATGGTCCATGGCCAGGTTTTGCCTATGCCGATCAAGGCAGTCCGTGGATGTCTGGCGGGGGGCAAGTGGTAGGTCTTGATTGAGTGGCAAGGTGCTTCGCCTACAGATGCTACTTGGGAGGATGTGATGGACTTTCAGCAGTGTTATCCCGACTTTCAGCTCAAGGACGAGCTATTTCCGAAGGACGAGAGAGATGTCATGTTCGGACGCTATTACGTCCGCCATGGCGCGCAGCAGCAGAGCAACCAGGGGCGAAAGGCACAACCAGCAGCAGAGCAAGCGGCAAAGCCAAATGTGCCGGACGGGGCACAATCCGTGCAAGATGGGGCACAGGCCGGTGCAGATTCGGAAGGAGATTAAGCTAAGAGTTTCCTAATAGTAATATTACTTCCCTAGTATTAGATATGGTATTTAGAGATAGAGTTGGATTCAATTTAGAAGGATTTTGTTAGGGGCTGACCAATATATGGGCTGGCCGCACTGTTTGCAAGAAAACAAGAAAGAAGTATTTCCTTACCTCTTCTTAACACCCCCTCTGCGTGTGTGCTCTGTGCGCACCAGTGCACAAACTCTTCCTGTTGGCTAGCGCCTCCCAAACGCCGGCCAGTCAGGGCTCGTCCTCTGGTGATCCACTTGTACTTCCTTCGCCGTTCCACTCTGGGCCATAACACATACTACAATAGGATACCACATACTACATGTATACTTGGCACTTCTAGCAAAAAATTCATTAACAAATACTTGTCACTGTCACATTTCCTTGATATATTTTCCAACACTGCCCCTATTAAATATGTCTATATCCATCCAATCATCTCTTTAATTTCACTGCCTTGTTGTTTGTCCTTGTGATATTAGCTATTAGAGGGTACATTAGTCGTATTTTATTCCAAACATGATTATCTTAGTACATGTAATTTGGTGGTGTTTTCCTAGTAACAGTTCTTTCTATCACTTGACCACACAATACTGCTGTTCAGGTATACTGTGGGTAAAATCACCCCTGTACCTTTGCGTGAAGTTCGTTCAAATGATTTTGGACCTAGAGCACGGATAAGAATGTATTTCCCTTGTGAGGGTTCCCAGTATACCCCTCCACACCGCTCTGTCAATTTCTTTTGGAAGGATTATTGTCCTATGGTCTTCCGGTATGTCTCTTTCCAGTTTACTAATTATACAAGAATTTAGCATTTCATACTGTTCTCCTATTATTTCATCTTATTGGTTGTCACAACTGTGAACTGTGGTTCACCCATCCCTAATTGAATATGGGGGTGAACTCCTTTGTGGTTCACCCCTCCCCAATTGACTGTAGAAAATGGCAAGAAGTTGATTTTAAAATATTGTTCATTTTTTCAACAAAAAAGAAGCAGAATTTCATGGTTAGACACCCTGTATTTTTAAGTACAAAAGATTCAAGTTAATCAGTTGCTAAATGTTCCAGAGCTAGCAAGAATCTTGTGGTCAAAACAATTATGAAGTAGTGTGGCTGTTCTGGAGTAGGCAAGTAGCAGTCATAGCATAAGAGTGCAGTTCAAACTGAAGGAGAGTAATATTTTGTCTATTTGTAACACGTTTCATAATTAAACCATTTTTAATTATTTTAAGTATATAAACTGTAGTGGTACAATGTTTGTGGAAACAGTGCAGGGTGATACAGAGTTACAGACTGCAGAGAAAATTGCATCAACTTGGAACTTTGATAGATTATGCTGATTAATTCTTCGATTTTTCTCCATAGATTTCTTATAATTCTAACAAATCTATGTTTGCCAGGAATCTTCGAGAAATGTTTCATATTGATGCTGCAGATTACATGATGTCTATATGCGGGGGTGATAGTCTAAAGGAGCTTTCTTCACCTGGGAAAAGTGGCAGTATTTTCTATCTTTCACAGGATGAACGCTTTGTCATAAAAACATTGAGAAAAAGTGAGCTGAAGGTACGGCCCTCAAGGTTGTTTATGAAAATGCGGTTTTCCTGTGTATTATGTGGACGAGCCATTACTATATTTACAACCAGGAAAATTTTCTTGCACTTAGTAAAAGTGGTGTTACAGGAAACAAAACTGATTTATATCCTCGTTGAGTGATAAGATATGCCTACTGCAGATTGGTTTGATGTAATATGTCCTGCAGATACTGTTGAAGATGCTTCCAAAATATTACAACCATGTCAAAGCTTATGATAATACGCTTATCACAAAGTTTTTTGGCGTGCACAGGATTACTCTAAAAGCTGGAAGAAAGGTACATGATCATATTCATGTTGCACTATTGTTGTTTAGCTCGTATGCATTTGCCATAGTTAATGCTATGTATGGTTCCATTGCAGGTTCGTTTTGTTGTGATGGGAAATATGTTTTGCACTGAGCTTCGAATCCATCGTAAGTACGACTTAAAGGGCTCTACACAAGGTCGATCAACAAAGAAGCAAAATATTAATGAGAACACGACACTAAAGGATCTTGACCTATCATATGTTTTTCATGTGGATAAACCATGGAGGGAGGCACTTTTCAGGTAAGCTGCTATTTTCTCGATCCATATCTTTTTCTGAAGATCTTAGTATAGTCTCTTTCCTGGTTCTATCTGTGGTAATAGTTTTAAAAACCGGTGTTAGGCCTTATCTTTTATGACGTTACCGCTAGAGATTATTTTCACTGGGAACTGCCTCGTTGAAAATACAAAAGGAAAGAAAGTAAAAGACTTGTACTAGATTGCTACTTCATTCCCAAGACGGTGCCTATTGAAATTGTTTCTACTATTTGAATTTCATTGCTTGATTTATTTTTCTCGAGATGTGAAGAATGCAGACATTGAATAGTTTTTTTTCTTTTTGGAAAAGAGAGATCAAAGAGGGGCAGTAAATGAGAACAGTGTTTGTGCATATATAGATGATGGAATGCCAGCTCTCTAGTTGAGTTTGACATATTCTGCACCATTTCTGCTGTGGTATTTTTTTCTGGAACCAGTTGGGAACTTAGGAATACATGGAATTATTGATGATGAAATCTTGAATGTTAATAAATATATGATTTCAATGATAAGTTCTGACTGCTAACTACTTTTGCCGACCATTTTCAGGCAGATAGCTCTTGATTGTATGTTCCTGGAATCCCAATCTATTATCGACTATAGCATGCTATTGGGAATCCATTTCAGAGCTCCCCATCACCTGAAGATTGCCGCATCATATCAGAACACCCTTGAAAGCAGTGGAATTTCGGTTGCAATGGATTGTATGTACCCAACCTCAAGTACAGCTGAGTTCTCCTTATGTTACATTCTTCTAAAATTGTGACATTTTCTTAAATTGGTAGTTGGAACAAATACCTCAGATTGCACTCACTTGTACCCTCCACTTTGTTTCTTGTTTCATTGTATTGACACTGATTTCCTACCTTCAGCTTTTGACTTCCATCCGCTGCCTAAGAGTTACAGCTTGTCTTTTTCGCCTTAACCAGATAGTGTTCCTCTTCAATATGAGGAGAAAATTTCTTCAAAGGGATTTCTACTAGTTGCTCACGAGCCAGGTTCAACAGTAGGTGGTTCCCACATTAGAGGAAGCATGGTTAGAGCATCAGAAGGTGGTTACGAAGAAGTTGATCTTGTTTTGCCAGGCACCGGAAGGTAGATTTGCTTGACTTCGTCTAAAACATTTAGATTTGCTTGATTTCATCTAAAACATTTCACAGTTCAACTCGACATTGGGTACATATGTTGCCGCACAGTCCTGGAACTTATAATTCGGAGTCCAAATTGTGAGATACTATCTAGTAGAGCTCTTACACTGCTTCAGGAAACACGTCTAAACCTGCAAGATCACTGTGTTGAAGTGCATTGACTTGCTGACTTGCTGAGTTAGGATGTTCTTGTCTTCTTGGCCTACTATTTATCTTTCAAACTTTTTTAGACATCCTTTAACACTAAAACCTTTCTATCCAATATATACCAAGGCAACGCCGCCCTATGAGCTAAATGACATTATATAACTCCACAATATAGCACCCACATTGTACTTGGCCAGTTTTCGTATGATATTTGTCCATTGAAGTATACTTTAGTTATTGGCATTACCAAAGATTAGCTCTATCTTGCATTTCCACATTTCAAAAAATTCTCAAGACATTAACAGATGTAGAACATGTTAGAATATGTGCACTTGCAAAAAAAAAACTGTGCAAAAAGATAACCATATGTGCACGGTACAGAAAACACAAGTTTGTGCACAACAGCACATACATTTTGCAATGTAAGTTTGTCTTGCTTGTCTTTTTTGTACAACGCACATATGATCATATTTTTGCACAAATTTTCGCTGGTGCACATGTGCGTATATGTTCTACCTCTTGATGTTTTTGAGAATTTTTTGAACTGTGCAAATGCCCAAACCAGAATGGATGCAGGTGCACATAAGTGCAGAAAAATAGCAATATTTTATTTTTGTCAACATGATTCTTCTTTCTTTTTCGTTTCTTGGAACCTAAGTTGTAAGTTCTACATTGTTCTTAACCTTAACCAAGATTAATTATGTTTCTGATTCATATGTGATGTACTTTCAGGTTCCGTGTGCAGTTAGGGGTGAATATGCCAGCTCGAGCTCGGAAAGTGCGTGAGAACACGAACATGGAACCAGAAAGTACGGACAGCATTGAGGAGTATGATGTGGTCCTTTACCTTGGTATCATAGACATACTGCAAGAGTACAATATGTTCAAAAGAGCCGAGCACGCTGTCAAATCACTCAAGTTCGATCCCCTCTCAATATCGACTGTTGATCCGAATTTGTATTCGAAACGATTTGTAAGTTTCTTGGAGAGGGTTTTCCCTGAGCAAGACTAAATATACCATGAACAGTAAACAGCAGTAATGCCCATGTTCGATTTTTTTCCTGTAAAGTCAAAATGGTTGCTGTGCAGCTCCAACAATTATTTCTTAGTTTATTGGTGACTATTCACTTTTGTACGTCACACACTGCAAATTGATTATATGATCTTAGAATGACCATGGCATTCCACTGAGTCACTGGTACATGGTCGCGTCCTTTCGTATGTTACCGTACAAGCTCCGTAAGGCGTTCTCCTCACTAGCTCAATTTCGAAGTGCGACGTCGTGCGCCCACTACGGCGTGCTGCCTGAAGAGTCCACGGTGGTGGATCATGCATTAATGCGCTGGGGACAACAATTAACCCGGCGGTAAATTGACCCCGGATAGAAGTTTTGTTAGAGGATGTCACGAGAATTATTTACAATTGGTATATATTTATTTTCTATTGGTCATCTATTTATGTATAAGTAGCTTTGTTCGACTCTCGGCGCTCCTCTGAAAAACCCTAGCTCACCTCCCGCCGCATCCTCCATTGCTGCCCCCAGGAGGAGCTAATCCCGGGGGCGGCCGCCTCTTCCCGGCCGTCGGGCGATCGCTACTGCGCTGGCGTCGCCGCGCCAGGCCTCGCTCACGAGATAGGCCGCCGTCCATTGTCTCCACCCGAAGTCGCCTCGCCGCCGGATCCGGTGTCCCCGCACGAATCCGGCCACCTCTCTCGAGTCCGGCCGCGCCGATCGGGCGCCGCACGGATCGGCGCCTGCGGGCGGATCCGGTCGTCTCGGTTGCCTCCGCCGGATCCGCCGCTCCTCCTTGGCGCCGCCCCGGATTTGGCCTCGCCGCCGGATCGGCCTCGTCGCGCCGCGCCGCCTCTTCGCCGCCTCGGGCCCGGTCCGCTGGTTCGGGCCTCTGCGCGGATCCGCCCATCCCGCCGATCCGCCGCCTCGCGCCGTCGCGCCTCTACGCTCGATCCGTGCGGCCTCGCCACGCCGGATCTGGCGCCTCCGGCGCCGCGCGCGTGCGTTACCGCCGGAAGCCGCGGCGCTCCGCTGTCTCGTGCTCGTGCCTCGCGCACGCCGCCGTCTCCCGGCTCCTTCTCCGCCGGCAGAGAGAGGCGGGAGAGCGCGCGAAGTCGCCTCGCCGGCGCTGCTTCCTCCGATGTTTTTGTTGTTATTGTTGCTTGCTGGACTCATCACCTTTCTGACTAGTTCAGTGCATTTTGTTGATGCAACCGGCGGCAAGCGAGATCCAGTTTTGGCTCCCTGCGGATGAGCTAAGCTCTGTGTATAGCCGGGAGGCGGCTGGAGTGGTGGCTGCTGAGTTGTCCAGAGTTCCTTGACGTGACGTTGCTTGAGCGGGAAGCGGCTTGTGGTGGGTTCATTGGATGGCTATGTCATAGTCTTGAGGCGTGCAGAACCCCGGTGTCCTGGTGGTGGTCTTTTTTGTGTGAGGGTGTGCGTGGTTTGCTGTGGTTGTGCTGGCGAAAGTCTTGCCGGTGTTCCTACCGGTCTCGACAACTATGACACCTATGGACACCATTTTCCTTCCTGAAGGGTTGTCATGGCACTCCATAGCCATCATGTGCGTTGTTCTCCAGGTGAAAGCCTTGTCTCGGTGAGGCGGGCGGCGTCGGCGACCCTCGTCGCCTCTTTGAAGACGTCGCTTCGGAGATTCATCTTCACTCAGGATAGACCGGAGTTTTGGGTGGCTCATTTGGAGAAAATTAGGGGCTTGGTTGAAAGTAAGGACGGAGAAGAAGTTCTGAAGCTTAGTCTTTCTAGCTTTTTCATAGTCCTTAAGATCGCTTTCTTACTGTTATGTACTCCTCAGTGTTGAGGCTTTGGGCCTAAGAGCTCGTATAACTTTTGGCTGTGTATATCCCTTGTGGATATAGAGGCCGGATTTTATATCCTTTATCTAAAAAAAATCTATTTATGTATAAGTATATGAATATGAACACTCTTATATATATGAATACTAAGCACTATCTCTAGTGGAAACATCAGCACTAATAGGAATACTAAACAATAGTGGAAACACACACTAATGAAAATACTAAACAACAGTGGAAACATAACTATCCTACTTGTTTAACACTCTCCCTTAATCACAACCGGTGAGGTTGAGATTGTGTCGTAGAATCTTCAGTTGTTGCATTACACTTGGGTTGGTCTCGTTATGATATGAATCGAATATTCAAACCTTTCTTGCCACTCGTCCTAGGACAAAATGAAAGTCCACATCAATATGTTTAGTTCTGGCATGGAACACATAATTAATAGAAAGATATGTGGCTCCAAGATTGTTACACCATAGGACAAGCACTTGTAATTGATAAATTCCAAGTTCTCTCAATAGTGGCTATATCCAGATGATTTCTGTTGTGACATTTGCAAGAGCCTTGTACTCTGCCTTAGTACCAGATCTTGCCACTGTGGATTGCTTCCTTAAACTCTATGATATGAGATTGGAGCAAAAAAAATAGCAAAATCACTGGTTGACCTTCTGTTATCTACTGATCCTGCCAATCTACATCAGAGAATACAGTAACCAAACTATAAGTAAACTTACGAATACAGAGTTCGACACTCACTGTGTGTTGTACATACCGTAAAATTATTTTCACCGCTGTCCAATGATGTTCGATTGGCATATGCAAAAAATTGACACACTTTGTTGACCGCATATGATATAGGTACTATAAATCACCTACTATACTCCTGTACTGTGTTGTTTCTGTAGCTGATAACTCTCTCCTGTCAGACTTTGATAATTTTTCAGTTGTTGACATTGGAGAAGTTACTAGTTTGTATGTTATCATATAGGTCCGTTGTGAAAGGTCGACGGAATATGTAGACTGAACAAGGATAAGATCCTCCCCTGGTTGACATACTTCGATGCCCAAGAAGTAATGAATATCACCGAGATCCTTGAGAGCAAATTCTGACTGCAATTTTTGAATTAAGGTATTAATAGCCCAAGGAGATGAGTTAGTGACAATAATGTCATCAACATAAATTAGAATATATGTGATCACACCACTATAATTATATATGAACATGGACATGTCAGCTCGGAAAGAAACAAAACCAAGTTCTTGTAAATAAGAACTGAGTCGAGATTACTAGATACGAGGTGATTGCTTTATCCCATAAAGAGTTTTATCCAATTGCACACATGATGAGGAAACTGTGGATCATCATAACCCAGTGGTTGTCACATGAACACATCCTCTTCAAGAACGCCATGCAAAAACACATGTTGTACATTCAATTGACGAAGCAACCATACACATGACATTGCTAATGATAGAATAAGATGAAGTGTAGTGGGTTTCGCAACCGAACTAAGCGTTTCTTCATAATCAATCCCATACCGTTGTTTAAATTCTTTTGTGATCAATTTGACCTTATAGCGTTCAATAGAACCATCAGCTTTCTTCTCCCTTTAAATACCCACTTGCGGTTAATGATATTGCGACCGGGTTGAGATAATACCAAGTGCTACGTCTTGTTCTTTAAGAGTGCCTGATATTCAGTGTCCATTGCCTCATTCTAATTTCTGTCACAAAGAGCATCCTCAAGAGTTGTTGGTTCAGTCACAGCAATAAATGCGTGTCGACGGACATCATATTGCACCGTGCCATCGCTGCAAATCTTTGGTTGGCGAAGTTGTTCCGTAGCCTTGTTTGCATAGGATGATGGAGTGGTATGGGAGGATTAGGCGGTGAAGACAGAGCCATGCCGAGTTTCATAGTCGTGCCAGGGACACGTGAAGCAGGTACCCTGGTACTAGTACTGTCCATGGCCACCACCTTGGCCACATCCACGTTCACCATCACCGCCTCGCCCATGCCTTTCTTAATTGCTCTGAGACACCATGTTCGCGGAGGGTTGGAACATAAGATTGCTTTGCTCATGGCATATCTCATAGTCTTGCATATGTGAGTAGACATTGGTGAGGGCGATCGCCTTCGTCCGGGTAGTGACGGATGTCACTAATGTATCGTAGGAGTTATCAAGGCCGGTGAGAAGATAAATGATGATTTCCTCCTCTTCGAGTGTTTTGCCAGCGGCGGTGAGCTCATGGACAAGCCTCTTGACGTTGTTGAAGTAGTTGATCATTGTCATATCCTGCTTTTGAAGTGTAGCCAACTGCCATTGGATTTGCATAATACACGCCCTAGATTGAGTTGTAAATTTACGCTCGAGGACATTTCAGGCTGCACCCGATACTGACAAATAACATCTTCCCCAACACCTCCGTTGAGAGGATAGATAACAGCAGGCTTAGACATGTCGGATCTCATTGAAGCCAGACAATATATACAGGATTAGGAACCTGTGCGGCTCCATTTTCTGTCGACACCGTGATTAACTAGGGTGACATTGGATCGGTTCTTTCTACGAGACTAAGCCACTGTAGCTGCGAATGACAGGAAGAACCTACGCCTTCCACAGCAGGTAAGTGTCGTGAGACAGCTTCAAATTGATAAACTTAGCAAAGAATGGGTGACCAGTGGACATCAAGCCAACGACTTGAGTGCCGAGTGATTCTGAGCTTGATGATCCTAGGCTGGTAGGATCAACAGATGTATTTGCAGAGGTTGTCATTGGATGGGAAAAGTAGATTGATACTATATCAGAAGATATCGAGAGAATGATTTGCAACTAACACACATTTGTCTTCTATTGATCATATATTTATATATAAGTATATGAGTGTGAAAACTCTCACGTGTGAATACTAAGCATTACTTCTAGTGGAAACATCAACACTTATAAGAATACTAAACAATAGTAAAAACACACGTTAATGCTAATATTAAATAACAGTGGAAACATAACTATCCTAATTATTTAAATGGCTTGTTGGCTAACGCAGCTGCGTCGAGTTCGAGCCCGAGTCTGCGCCTCGCCTGCCAGAGATCTTCGGCAAGGCGGTCATCCCTCTCGGCCTACTTCCGCCCCCTCCCGTCGGAGGCGGCCATGGCCCTGGGACCGACGCAGCGACCGCTCGACAGCATGACGATACAACTATGTCGTGGCTCGACAAGGAGCCGCCCAGGTCTGTCGTTTACGTCTGTTTCGGAAGCGAACTGCCACTGAACGTCGAGCAGCTGCACGAGCCGGCCCTTGGGCAGGAGCTCGCCGGCACGCGCTTCCTCTTGGGCTCTGAGGAAGCCTCACGGCGTCCTTGACGCAGACATCCTTCCTCCCGGTTTCGAGGAGCGCACGCACGGCCGTGGGCTCGTGGCCATGGGGTGGGTCTGTCAGGTCAAGATCCTGGCGCACGGCGCCGTGGCCGCGTTCCTGATGCACTGCGGGTGGAGCTCCGTCATCGAGGGGCTCCGGTTCGGGAACCCTGTGATCATGCTGCCATTCTTGCTGGACCATTGCCCAACAGTCGGGCCTTAGAGGGGATCAGAAAGGTGGGAGTCCAGGTGCCGAGAGATGAAAAGGACGGATCTTTCGATCGTGACGGCGTCGCGAGAGCGGTCCGGCCGTCGTGGTTGAGGAAGAAGGCAGGACGGTGTTCGCAGCCAATGCCAAGAAGCTGGAGGAGGTCGTCGCGGACAGGGAGTGCCATGAGAGGTGCATCGACGGGTTCATACAGCAGTTGAGATCTTACAAGGTAACAAGGGGTGATGGTTGCTGGAAACGCGCGACTAAATGCTCGCAATAAGCATTGGAGGAGAAACTAAATTTGTTGGGTGCGCGTGCTCGTGTTCAATTTGTTTCGTAATTGATTACAAGCGAGCTGAAACAAACACCTGTGCTGTCATTAGAGCCAGATTCCCTCTTCTCAGGTGTTCTAATTAAGGTGGTGTTTGGTTCAAAAACGGTAACACAAATACTATACGGCGTTTGGTTCAGGAGAGTTACACAAGTGTGAATTGTTATCCAAAACAGAAGTTGCAGAAGAGTAGCATGAATAGCAACTCTCCAACCCCAATTCGCACAGTATCAGTGCAACAGTAATAAAAAAAATGAAAGGTTGAAGAAGAAAATTCTGCATAGAAGAGATGGTAGGCACACAAATTTTTGAAGTGGTGCCCAGGTTTCACATCAAAACTCATAAAAAAGAGACGGAAGAACTGATAAAAAAAACTCAGATAAAAACCAAGAATAAAAAACGGATCGGAGGGAAGATTCAAAACAAAATTGATGGGAAAGCTTTATCTTGGTTAGAGATTAATCATTGCTAAGGGCGGTTTATATTACCAGAGCTTATCTAATCTACTCATCAGATTGGATGATTCATTGAAGAAGTGGTGCAAAGTTTATTGATTACAAAAGTTGAAGATCCTTATGTTAACGAAAGTTGGCTAACGTACGAGATACAAGCATCCAAAACGATCTAGTTGCATGAATAGAGATCATGGTGAAGCTTCGAAAAATCTTATAGCAGGATCAACATACACATATGCAGATTAGCTAAAAGTGGGTCGTCGAAAATACTTATATGAACAGAACTTTACGAACATGTCATCCCTATACACGCATATATGCCAGATAGTCTCGTAAAGCTTTTGTTTGGTCTGCTCTGGCCAGCTGACTGCAGCTCTACTCTGCAGTGATCTACGTGAGCCGGAGACCCTCGAGGGCCTTGCCGCCGCCGCGCCGACGCTCCCAAAGGCTTGGCACGTTGTCGCAGACCCTCGCCGGCCGCCTCACCACTGGCAACGGCGGGTCAAACTCGCGCACCGCCGTGGCTGCACCGCCACCACAAGAACTCCCCGACGACGATGAGCCACTCGGCACGTCCCTGACCTTGGAGCACGCACGCGACGTCCTACCCCTCCGCCGCCCGAACAACCCCATCACGAGCCTCCCCACCTTACAGCCCGAACCCCTGGCGGCCGGAGCGGGCGCGCCTGGGCATCTCCTTCTCCCCTTGACCTGCCCCATGCAGCTGATCCTCGGCGAAGCCGGGAGGGTAACGTCGGCCCGTCCGGCTTGGTGACGGCCATCGGCCTTAGTCTTCTTGTCGTTCTGCGCCTTCTGCCACACGGACGGCGACAGCAGGAGCGGCGAGTAGGCGGGCACCGCCGGCTTCTTGGAGGCGTCCCTCGACGGCGGCGGAGTAGCCTTGATCAGGAGCCATGTCGGCGTCGGCGCCTTGATGTGGTGGTGGTGGTGGTGAAGTGCCGCCATGGAGACCAATGCTGCAGCTCCGGTCACCGGTGCAACACCGAGCAACTGGCGTTTGATGCGCTGGGTTACGAATTAAGAGCTCGTTTATATGCCGAGGGAAAGGCGATTTGGTCCACTAACCTGTACAATATTGATGAGAAAAAAACAAGTGCCAAATTAAAGTTGTTCCAAGTCAAGTCGTTGTAGCGAGCCAAGCAGCTAGCGATCACGACTTGAACAGGGTCGACCGCGCGTGTGATTGGCCGTACTATTTACTTGGTCGTTAGCTTATGTGGAACGGTTACGCCGTCTCTCTTGCTCCAGACGTGAAAAATTCGGAGGGCACCGGACTTCCTCGCACTCGCCACGTCAGTCCTGCTTACTTTTGTTGTCGAGTGATTAAGACGGTGTTTCAACTGGTTTTTAGTTTAAACTTCTAGCTAAAATTTTTGTTTTTTTCTTCTAAAATTATACTATAATAGCTATTAACTTTTTAAAAAAATTAAGAAAAAATAAAAAATAAGAAAAATCGAAAAAACCATCATATTATTACAAACAATACAAAGAAATAAGAGAGAAAACAGAAAAACTAAAAAAACTAAAAAGGCTAAAATTAGAAATTGATGTGTTCTAAGAGATTTTCGATTTAAATAAGTTAAAAGCTATAAAAATAATTAGAAACTAAAATCGTTTGTAGCGAGCCCTAATTTTGTTTTGCTGCCTCCGTGATTCAAAGCCAGTTGGCTCAAATGTAAATACGTCCACGTACGTCGGTTTATAAATCGAAGAAGAGATGGCAGGCTGTATAATATACCACGATTGTAGCATCAGTTTGATCAGCGTATGTAAATTGCCTCCCCATTGCGCCCAGAAACTGACGCCTATGGACCTATGAGGTTTTTAATCGGTGCACTGCAATATTAAACTTAGGATGAACTTGCAATTTTCTGATGGCCACACCTTTTTTTTTCGCTGGAAACCGTGGGGTACGTTTTATAAAGTGGACAGCTTGACTGCAGTGTTTGACTGCCAGTTAGTCCATACAGATTAGCTAGCGGGAAAGAACAGAATAGAATAGAATGATACGACCTTGAGAACGTACGCGAAGAATATCTACAGTCCTAGCTAGGACTGACCAAATCCAAGCCGTGGGGTTGTAGAGTGCGTAGACCGGGAATTCCGGTAAGAAAAATTGATATCTTGTTTAGAACACGGAATATCTTGCGTCAGACGAGAGTGAAAGAAATAGGGTATATGATATATTTGTATCCCTCTATCTTATCTCCGAGTAAAACCGTTACGAGAGAGGTGAAGAAGCCTAGTGTTCTATTGATTTTTAGATTTTTTAGCCAGAAGCTAATACAAACATCACTAGTCACTCGAGTAGGTGATGTTGCTATATAGGACTGTTCTTTTCAGCTGCTAAAAGCTGTTTTCGGCTTTTTTTACAGTAACTAACTTTTAAATGGAGTATTTTTTTAAGATAAGGTCTACCAGTTAATTGTAGTATATACTTTACTGACTTCATTTATATCGGTAAAAACCGCACGTGAATTTCTGTTATTCTATAATCTCTCGTACAAACAGCACAAAAATCACAAGCCGCAGCCAAAAGTCACAAACCGCAGCCAAAAAGAACAGCCTCTTACTCATTCGCCATGGCAGATGGTGATTTCTATCATGCATAAAGTTTTGATATTCCTTTGGATCTATGGAAATTCCTTCTTCGCGTTCATGTCATGCATAAAAGTTTTGGTGTTTCATAGACTATTTTTTGTTGCGCTACGGATAAACAATGTGCTAAATCTACTGTGCTGTGATCAATCATCATCAATTTGTGTGGCGGGTCGCAAGTACACCAAGTGTTGGAACTTAGGTGCGACATTAGTAAATTCATCATCAGCCCTTTCTGTAGAAAATTTTTCTTATTACTTTTCATATTTGCAGAAAAATAGTTTCGGACACAATTATATATGTGGAATTCAACTATTACTGTTGATAGTAAAAAATGACACTAGCATATTTATGCATTAGATGATCAAAATAGCCGAATTGTCGTTTCATTAATATAATTCGGTTGACTATATGGTTGCCCATTGAACTATTTACGACCACTTTGGTCGTGATCGGCTGCCCATTGAATCATTTACGACCACACTGTCTATGGTTAGAGCCGGGTGAGGTGTTAAGCGAGTGGTCGGATAAGCTCTACGACCACATTGTGGCGTATACGACCACTTTGGACATGGTCGAATGTCTCCTAAGAAGTTTACGACCATTCTGGCCATGGTCAAAGGGCACCAGAAGGAATTACGACTACTTTCGCCGTAGTCGAAAGTCATCATGATCACATTGGTCGTGGTCGGCAGTCGCAAGATAGCTCCACGACCACGTTGTGGCGTATACGACCACTTTGGGCATAGTCGAATGTCTCCCGAGGGGTTTACGACCATTCTGGCCATGGTTAAAGGGCACCAGAAGGAATTACAACTACTTTGGCCGTGGTCGAAAGTTGCTATGACCGCATTGGTCGTGGTTGGCAGTCGCCAAATAGATCTACGACCACGTTGGAGGTTACGACCACGTTGGAGGCTACGACCACGGTGGGGTCTACGACCACGTTGGGGTCTACGACCACGTTGGAGTCTACGACCACGGTGGAGTCTACGACCACGTTGGAGGTTACGACCACGGTGGGTTCTACGACCACGTTGGAGTCTACGACCACGGTGGAGTCTACGACCACGTTGGAAGCTACGACCACGTTGGAGGCTACGACCACGGTGGGTTCTACGACTACGTTGGAGTTTACGACCACGTTGGGGTCTACGACCACGTTGGGGTCTACGACTACGTTGGGGTCTACGACCACGGTGGAGTATACGACCACGTTGGCGTTTACGACCACGTTGAAGGCTACGACCACGGTGGAATCTACGATCACGTTGGAGGCTATGACCACGGTGGGATCTACGACCACGTTAAAGGCCACGATCACGTTGGAGTCTATGACCACGTAGAAGCCTGCGACTGCATTGAAGGTTATGACCATACTAAAGGTGGTCGCAAGGAGTTTGACCACGATTTTGGAAACTCTGATAGTTATAACGAGAAGCGGTCGAAAATTTGGGAATACTGAATCATTATAGGAAGTTATCTGCAGAGGATTCGACAGCGGAGAAACAAAAAAAAGAAAGACTGAATCGTTATGGGAAGTTATCTGCAGAGGATTCGACAGCGGAGAAGCAAAGAAGAGAAAGAAATCGGGCTCATTAGCAGATGTGATCAATTTTATTTGATGCCGATTTTACTTGCCATAGATTTTGATTTGATGCCGATTTTATTTGCCATAGACCAGGCACCCTATAAATATAAAGGGTAAGACCGATTGCAAAAAAAGAGAGAAGACAATCGACACAATATTACTTCCGTACCTTTATTTTCTTAGTCTCTAGATTAAAGTAGATCTTGTTTCTCTATCAATTATCTTGTTGGTGCACGGATCAGTTTCGTGCGGCAACAAAATTGGCGACTCCGCTGGGGATCGATTTCTAATCGGTTCTTCTTCTCCATAGAAATCAATCTACTCGGCCGAAAGGCCGATTTCTTCATCTCGTCGGCGAATCCATCTGCTAATCGGCTAAAAGCCGATTGCACCCTTCTCGGGCGACCGGCCTGCTTCGCACGTAGCAACCGAAGGCAGCAACATAGCAGCAGAGGTGCAATATCACACGCGATCTACAAGGAAACTAGTCAGAACTTCAGACGATGGTGTCAAACGGTGCTGAGGTAGATCCCAACAACGTCATTACGCCCACGTTTGACGAGCTGCCGGAAGAACATCGTCAGGAGATCGAGCGACGCAAGTTAGAGTATGAGAAGACGATGTTGGCGTGTTTCCACAAAACAAGACAAGGCGTTATTATGAAAGAAACTGCACTGCCATCTGTCTCCATCAACCCTGAGGTAAAAAACACTTTAAGTAAAGTCTCTCCTTCTCATGAAGATATTGCTCATATGATTAATCAAACTGTTGGTGTTGCTATGGATAATGTTTTGACTAGTCGTATCAGAGCCGTGATGTTGCAAATCCAGGATGAACACAATAAAAGACAACCTATGACGAGTGATGCTAGTGCTTTAAATTTTCGTCATTCTGTAGAACAAGAAAATTTGCCACATGGTTCATCTGCATTTACTACACAATTTGGTGCACCGCGAAACCACAGTTTATCGAGTGACACTCATGGTGGCCGAAACCACATGCCTACTTCGGCCAATATTGCTACGTCATCGTTTGTCACAACTAATGCGATAGGCCAGTGCTAGCGATGCTTTAAAATTGAGACTGTTTCCTTTGTCATTATCTGGTACTGCGTTCACGTGGTTCACATCCCTTACACCTAATTCTATTCATTCATGGCCCGAGTTAGAACAAAAATTTCATGAATATTTTTACACGGAGACACCGAATTGAGATTATCACACTTGACGTCGGTTAGGCGTAAATACAATGAACTCGTTGTTGAATATATCGGAGATTTAGAGATACAAGAAACCGATGCTTTAATCTAGTAATATCGATAAGGATCTTGCTGAGTTAGCCTTTTCAGGTTGCTTTCACATTTGAAGGAAAAATTAGAAGGGCGGGATTTCTTAGATGTAAGTCAAGTCTTTGCAAAAGGCTCGCTCAAGAAAGCGGGCTAGAGAATCTAAAAATTTCCATAGGACCATGAAAAGCATAAAACAAACCATCCTGTTAATTTAGTAGAACATGACCCCACGTCATCTGATGATGAGAGTGTGGATATATGTGTAGCCGAATGGGCATGGGATTCAAAATCTAAACCATTTGTTTGCTCTGCTTTGAGGCCGGTTCCACAGAAAAATCGGCATGAAGAAATAAAATATACTTTTGATACTGCTAAATGTGATAAAATTTTTGATTATTTATTGCAAGAGAAACAAATAGAATTGCCCACTGGACATGTCATACCACCTCCTGCAGAATTAAAAAGACGTGCATATTGTAAATGGCATAATTCTTATTCTCATGCTACTAACGACTGCAATATTTTTCGTCGACGAGTTCAATCGGCCATAAATGAAGGACGATTGAAGTTTCTGAGAGCTCAAAAATGCGATTAGACACTCAACCTTTTCCGATTAATGTGATTGATTTCAAAAATAAGAAGGTGCTAGTTCGCCATCACAGCCGAATCAACGATAGGAAAAATGTGGTGATTGGTGAGGATAGTAATGAACCTCTGAGAGACAGAGAGGTGTGGTTAGAACAGTCCAAATTGAAAATACTCCCGAAGGCCATGAGTCCATCAAAATTACAGTGAGGTTCTGCAACTCCTAGGGTGCATGAGAATGGGAGGACAAGGATGATAAAACCAAAAGCCGGAAGTAGGTCGTTGGAAAATTAATGAGGAAAGAATAGGACAAACAAGTGGGTTGAGAGGCCGAAGCCTACATTTAAAGAGCTTCTAGCCAAATATGAAGATGGTAAGGTGGCCAAAGCGGTTTTAGTCGGCCCTATAATTTGAAGCGACCAAGATCCTCCAAGGCAAGAGTTCGGTGGTTGGGATCATCGATGGGAAAGTTTTCTGCAGCTGCACCGCATCCTATGCCTAGGCCGCTATTGCTGTGCCATGGGGTCCTCCTCTTGGTGGTTTTCTCCTTGTCCGCCATGGGGTTTTGCGGTCCATGGATGCCACCAACTCCGGTGTTTTTGAGCCATTTTATCCAGGATGGGAAATGCCAAGAAGGCCAGATTTGACAGTTGGCATGGCCTAGAAATGATCGATTTAATAAAAATAATCGGTTTTGTGACCAGAGAGATGATAAATCTCCAAAAGAGCTTACCACATCAAAGGAGGAGGTGAAACGAGTAAAATTCAGAAGTGAACAATCTGCACCGATGAAGCGATCGAGAACAAAGGCGAAAATATTGTGGTTGCTCCTGAAAATAAAGAGAAGCTTCCATTGTTAGCGGTGTGGAGCAGCAGCCTGTGTGGTGTCCACGGGGCTCTCACATTCGCAAAAAGGAGGTTTGCGGCTCAGAGAGAAGAATTGAAAGAGGCTCAGCTGGAAAAATGAGGATGATTTATTCAATGAGATCAAGCCTATGATACCCACTAAGAAAGAATGGAGGTCAAGAAAATTGAAGAGTCGATGCAGACAAATAGCGATGATGAGCATGACTTGTTAGATTATGAGGGTCTCCACTAGTCAAAAATGGCTCTCCACCTCCGGAAGGTATGGATATTAATATGGTTTTACACTACCTTCAATTCGAGCTATTGATGAAGAGGTTGCACAATTGTGTCTCGGTCCTAAAGAAGCTATCTTTGAAAAACCCGATGAATTGTGCCGACACTTGAAACCGTTATATGTTAAAGGGCATATTAACGGAAGGCCGATTTCTAGGATGCTTGTAGATGGTGGAGCTACTGTAAATTTAATGCCATATTCAGTTTTTAAGAAATTAGGCAAAGAGGACGGTGAGCTTATGAAGACTAATTTGACGCTTAATGGATTTCGCGAACCGATGAAGCCAAAGGCGTCATCTCTATGGAGCTTCTTGTTGGGAGCAAAACTTTACCGCAGCTTTCTTTGTCGTCGACGTGCAAGGTAATTATAGTGTTTTATTGGGTCGTGGATCGATTCATGCTAATCGTTGCATTCCTTCCACCTTGCATCAAACTTTAGTGCGGTGGGTAGATGATGATATAGAAGTCATTCAGCGCACACATCGGCTTATGTTGCTTTGGCGATGCTTGGTGATTGGCGCATGGTAATATTCGGTGTTTGACAGCATAGATCTTTCGATTATGACTATGTTAGTGTTACTAAGGATGGTTTTGTACACAGAATGCATGCACCGCTTGTGCAGCCGGCTTAGCAATATGATGTTATAAATGGATAAGGAACATAGTTTGGATTGGTTGTGAGCGAGTAGAGCACTATCGGTCAAGTAAGAACGATATGTGTGAAGCTATTGATGATTTTGATGAAGTAGAAAAATTAGGATATGGTTTTACATCGGTGATTCATTAGAGGAAGTGGACATAGGTAATGGTAATATCCTAGGCCGACATTTGTGAATAAAAACATGGCGAGTGATTGCAAAGCCAAAATGATTGAGTTGCTTAGAAATTATGTTGATTGCTTTGCATGGGAGTACCACGAAATGCCAGGCCTTAGCCGAGATCTAGTAGAGCATCGGTTGCCCATTAAATCTGGTTTTAGGCCTCATAAACAACCACCTAGAAGGTTTAATCCTAATATGTATGACCGTATTAAAGAGGAAATAGACCGGTTATTGAGAGCTGGTTTTATTAGGCCATGTCGATATGCCGAATGGATATCCAACATTGTGCCAGTTGAGAAGAAGAGTAGTGGCAAATTACGCATTTGTGTTGATTTTAGAGATTTGAATAAAGCTACTCCAAAAGATGAATATCCCATGCCTATAGCTGACATGTTGATTAATAATGCTTCGGGACATAGAGTTGTTAGCTTTTTAGATGGCAATGCTGGTTATAATCAAATTTTTATGGCCGAAGAAGATATGTCTAAAACGGCCTTTAGGTGTCCTGGTTTTGTAGGTTTATTTGAGTGGGTTGTCATGACATTTGGATTAAAAATGTGGCGCTACGATCGTGAGCTATGAATTTAATTTTTCATGACTTACTCGGTATCATACTAGAAATATATATTGATGATGTAGTAGTTAAATCGGATAACGTGGATCATCATTTGGCCGATTTGACATTAGTATTTGAAAGGATGCGTCGGTATGGTTTGAAAATGAATCCACTCAAATGCGCTTTTGGCGTGTCACTGAAAGTTTCTAGGATTCCTCATACATGAGAGGAATAGAGATAGATCTGCTAGATTAGAGGCCATTCAAAGAATAAAGGCGCGAGAATGTAAAAGAGACGTGCAAAAATTCTTAGGAAAAATAAACTACTTGAGAAGATTTATATCTAACCTGTCTGGGAAAATTGACGATTTACACCCATACTTGGTTAAAGAAGGAAACCGAATTTACTTAAAGCGAGAACAACGAGAGGGCCTTTGATGAAATTAAGAAGTATTTGTCTACTCCTCCTGCTTTGAGGGCGCCTAAAGCCGGACGCCGTTTCGGCTATATATTGCGCGGAAGATGGTGTTATTGGTTCCAGATTAACGCAGAGGTAGAAGGCAAAGAATTTGTTATCACTTATTTGAGCTAGGCGTCTTACGGGAGAGCAGAGACAAGGTATGTATTTATTGAAAAATTGTGTTTATCCTTGTATTATGCTTGTACCCGTTTAAGGCATTATTTATTGTCCAAGACTTGTGTGGTAACTTGTCATACCGATGTTATTAAGTATATGTTGCAACAGTAGATTTTAAGTGGTAGAATCGGAAAATGGGCTTATGCATTGGTAGAATATGATTTGGCTTATAAATCTTTAAAATCCATGAAAGGCCAAATTGTAGCAAATTTTATTGTAGATCATAGAGTTGATAATGGTATGGAGCTGATTAATTATTTGTCTATATCTCCATGGAAGCTATATTTTGATGGCTCGGCTGTAGAGAAGAAGGGGGTGTTGGTATTGTCTTAATTTCACCTAGAGGTGCTATTTTTGAAACATCGGTCCATTTGGAATATTTTTGTACTAATAATCAGACCGAATATGAAGCACTTTATTTAGGATTGCAAATTTTAGAATCCATGGAAGTAAAAAATATAGAAGTTTTTGGTGACTCGTTATTAGTTGTGCAGCAAGTTTCGGAATTTATCGATTGCCTTGATGGTTCATTGAATAGATATTTAGAAAAGTGTTTAGAGATCGTATCAAACCTAGATGATTTTACTATCAGTCATATATCTAGAGGAGATAATTTTAGAGCTAATGATCTTGCGCAACAAGCATCCGTTATCATGTTAGTAGAGGCAAGCTATTTGTGATAGAAAAGCGATGCACAAAAATGTTCTGTTTATATGGCGAACAGCAAGGCAGCAGATTCGGATGTTTTAGAAACGTCAAATATGGATGAATTCAATGAATGGAGAAAACCTTTACTTAGTTATTTAGAAAATCCCAGTAAATCGTAGATAGAAAAATTCGACAGAGCTTTAAAGTATACATTGCTTGATGGAGAATTATATCGCGAATCTGTAGAAGGATTGTTTTAAAGTGTTTAAGTTCAGATCAATCTAAAATTGCTATGGGTGAGGTACATGAAGGTATTTGTGGCACACATCATCGGCCCATAAGATGAAATGGTTGTTGAGACGAATTGGTTTTATTGGCCGACTATGTTAGAAGATTGTTTTAAATATTATAAAGGTTGTGAGTCCTGTCAAAAATTTGGTGATATACAATTAGCACCAGCTGCCATGTTGCACCCTATTATCAAACCATGGCCGTTTCGTGGGTGGGGTTTAGATTTTATCGGTCAGATACAGCCTGCATCTTCTAAAGGTCATCGTTTTGTTTTAGTAGCTACAGATTATTTTACAAAATGGACGGAAGTTGTTCCTCTTAAAAATATGACACATAAAGAAGTAATTGATTTTATCTTGGTGCATATTATTCATAGATTCGGCATACCACAAACTTTAACGACTGATCAAGGTTCGTCTTTTGTGTCTTGTCAAGTACGTGAGTTTGCCGAATCGTTGAAAATTAAATTGCTTAATTCTTCACCATACTATGCTCAGGCTAATGGGCAAGCCGAGTCTAGTAATAAGATTTTAATTAAACTTATCAAAAAGAAAATAGAAGAATATCCTAAGAGATGGCATGAGGTTCTATCTGAGGCATTATGGGCTCATCGTATATCTAAGCATGGTGCTACAAAAGTGACACCATATGAGTTAGTATATGGGCAGGAGGCCGTTTTACCTGTTGAGGTGAATCTGGACGCTCTTAGGTTGGCCAGGCAAAATGATTTGTCGACCGCGGATTATCATGACTTAATGATGGATAGAATAGACGGTTACTGGATGAGAGGATAAAAGCTTTGAGAGAAATTGAGAAAGACAAATTAAGAGTAGCTAAGGCCTATAATAAGAAGGTAAAGGAAAAATCGTTTCAAATTGAGATTTAGTATGGAAGACGATTTTACCTATTGGGTCAAAGGATAATAAGTTTGGAAAATGGTCTCCAAATTGGGATGGTCCGTATAAAGTCATAGAGATTGTTCACGGAATAGTTATTTTGTGCAAAATTTGCATGGAGAAAATTTGCCTAGAGCACTTAATGGAAAATATTTAAAAGGTACTATCCAAGTGTGTGGCAAAATGCATGAGAAAATATGGCGGTGTTTGCCCGTCATCGTCTGAGAAAATTATTTATGGTGATGTGTTGTAGACCATCGCCCAAAGAAAGTTTAAGGTGAGTAGGTTATTGCCTCTAGCTGATTTCGTTATGCAAGTGTTTTTAGCAAGCTTAAAAACAGGGGCATGTGTTGATAGTAAAAATGACACTAGCATATTTATGCATTAGATGATCAAAATAGCCGAATTGTCGTTTCATTAATATAATTCGGTTGACTATATGGTTGCCCATTGAACTATTTACGACCACTTTGGTCGTGATCACGCCCATTGAATCATTTACGACCACACTGTCCATGGTTAGAGCCGGGTGAGGTGTTAAGCGAGTGGTCGGATAAGCTCTACGACCACATTGTGGCGTATACGACCACTTTGGACATGGTCGAATGTCTCCTAAGAAGTTTACGACCATTCTGGCCATGGTCAAAGGGCACCAGAAGGAATTACGACTACTTTGGCCGTAGTCGAAAGTCATCATGATCACATTGGTCGTGGTCGACAGTCGCAAGATAGCTCCACGACCACGTTGTGGCGTATACGACCACTTTGGGCATAGTCGAATGTCTCCCGAGAGGTTTACGACCATTCTGGCCATGGTCAAAGGGCACCAGAAGGAATTACAACTACTTTGGCCGTGGTCGAAAGTTGCTATGACCGCATTGGTCGTGGTTGGCAGTCACCAAATAGATCTACGACCACGTTGGAGGTTACGACCACGTTGGAGGCTACGACCACGGTGGGGTCTACGACCACGGTGGAGTCTACGACCACGTTGGGGTCTACGACCACGTTGGAGTCTACGACCACGTTGGAGGCTACGACCACGGTGGGTTCTACGGCCACGTTGGAGTCTACGACCACGGTGGAGTCTACGACCACGGTGGAGTCTACGACCATGTTGAGGTCTACGACCACGTTGGAATCTACGACCACGTTGGAGGCTACGACCACGGTGGGTTCTACGACCACGTTGGAGTCTACGACCACGGTGGAGTCTACGACCACGTTGGGGTCTACGACCACAGTGGAGTATACGACCACGTTGAGGTCTACGACCACGTTGGAGTCTACGCTACGTTGGAGTCTACGACCACGATGGAGTATACGACCACGTTGGAGTCTACGACCACGGTGGAGTATACGACCACGTTGGCGTTTACGACCACGTTGAAGGCTACGACCACGGTGGAATCTACGATCACGTTGGAGGCTATGACCACGGTGGGATCTACGACCACGTTAAAGGCCACGATCACGTTGGAGTCTATGACCACGTAGAAGCCTGCGACTGCATTGAAGGTTATAACCATACTAAAGGTGGTCGCAAGGAGTTTGACCACGATTTTGGAAACTCTGATAGTTATAACGAGAAGCGGTCGAAAATTTGGGAATACTGAATCATTATAGGAAGTTATCTGCAGAGGATTCGACAATGAGAAACAAAAAAGAAAGATCGAATCGTTATGGGAAGTTATCTGCAGAGGATTCGACAATGAGAAGCAAAGAAGAGAAAGAAATCGGGCTCATTAGCATATGTGATCAATTTTATTTGATGCCGATTTTACTTGCCATAGATTTTGATTTGATGCCGATTTTATTTGCCATAGACCAGGCACCCTATAAATATAAAGGGTAAGACCGATTGCAAAAAAAGAGAGAAGACAATCGACACAATATTACTTCCGTACCTTTATTTTCTTAGTCTCTAGATTAAAGTAGATATTGTTTCTCTATCAATTATCTTGTTGGTGCACGGATCAGTTTCGTGCGGCAACAATTACCAGCCCGATTACTACTTAGGTAGAAAGAGCAACTTCTACTACTTGAGTTAGCAACTAGAATTATCTAGTTCATCACTATTACTATGTCCTTAAAACATATATAGTTTGGATTCTTTTTTGTTAAGGTCGGTGGCATACGAAATTAAAAGCAGGATTATATCTTTAAATGCTTGCGCTACGTTGGGGACCACCTGCTAAATGGTTAATTAAATTTAAACCCAGCTAATGCGACAACTATCCGCGACAATCCTCAGCACAACGTGTTTACGCTTTACATTCCCTGTTGTTTAAACAGAAAACATTAACCCCCCCCGGGCAAAAGCGGTGACTGACATATGGGCCCGAAATCCCACTCCACTAACATACTCCCACCTTTTGCAGAAAAACCCTGAGTTCTCCGACCATCTCATTTTCAGCCCTCGTGTTGATCCCCTCCCACAATCTCTCCACGCCAGGAGGCACGCGTGCCAGATCTATGGTTCGCGCGCCGCCTTCACGCCCCCACCGCAGCGACTAGCCGGCGCTCTACCGCGGACCCGGATCCGGCCACGGCATCCGCCTGGCCCCGCGAGTGACCCCACAGGACGCGAGGCGCATCCACCCCCGAGGGGCGAGGCGGCGAAGATGGTGATCAGCAGGCAGCTCGTGCTGACCTACCTCTACCTGCTAATCTACGTCTGCCTCTCGTCGGGAGTCATCCTGTTTAACAAAGTAGGGTTCTTCTCTTCTAATGCTGGTTTTGCCGCTGGAAGCCCCGCTATGTGGTAGAGTAGAGCAAACGCTGTCATGATGAACTTAAGATCCATTTTGTTCCTAATGTCATTTACGAAGTGTTTGTTTCCTTCTACAGTCTAGTGTGGTTTACGTAATTCTGATATGAACGCATGCCACATTGCTACTTTGATTGGCCATATTACAATGCTTGTTTTCTGTGGGGTTTTGGGTTGTTGGGTGAATCAGGGTTTTGGTACAGCACACTGTCAGTAATCTGTAGTGCAATGTGGGCTTAGGGTGTAAACAATTCGAGGAATCTTGTATTCGCGTGCTGATAATGCAGATCCATTTCTTTGCTTTTTTTGGGTGTTATATGCTTGCTTAGATATTAGTGGACCTTTGATTATGAGAGGTGACATTTGACTATTAATTAACGCACTCAATTTTTTATTGCTACAGTGGGTCCTATCTCCAAAGTACTTCAAATTTCCCTTCCCTATTACCCTTACAATGATTCACATGGCGTTTTCTGGAGTCGTGACGTTCTTCCTTGTCCGTGTTTTTAAGGTATACTTCTCTATGCCATTTTCCTGTTATAGCCTTCCATGGTCGTTGTATACCATGTTATCTTTTGTTTAATGAATAATGACGTGCTTGTTTCAACCAAATGACATGTAAAGTGTTAGTTTTCAAGTGGCAATTATTCTTGTGCAAGAACAGATAAGGAAATTTTGGGTTGCAAGCTTTAAATTAAGTTGTTAGTTTGTTTGGTGACGTCATTTGTTTTTTTATAGAGGAGCTAATGGAGTCATCTTGCTATTTTGGTAATGCAGGTTGTTGCACCTGTCAAGATGACTTTCCAAATGTAAGAGCATTCACTTTTGTCCCTTCATTGTGTATGAATTTGATTCTTAATCATTATGCTCCCCTTAATGCAGATATGCTACATGTGTAATTCCAATTAGTGCCTTCTTTGCCTCAAGTCTTTGGTAAGCTAACCATAGACAAGATGGAATTGATATTTTATCTCATTTTTTTTCTCAAAGGCTTCTTTATTATATTCCTTCATGCAAAAGCATGAATATGCAAGCATGTACAAATGTATGCGGAATTATATATGACTAGAATGGGAAAACATCTTAAACCAAATTTCACTATCAATATTGCACAAATCGTATGATATGTGCAGTGTTGGTGTTTTGCGATGACCTAATAGATTGCTTTGAAATGATAATGGGTTGCTATTGAGGTTGTTTGCAAACCTAACTGGTGTTGTGGAGTTCTTTCTTTGGACATGTCTTTTTGAACTATTTGCCTTGTATACCAGTTGTTTGAATAATATGACTTTTGTGTCATGTGAAATTGGTGGCATACAGTAGCGATCTTTGTTGACATGGGTTGTATGGACAAAGGAATGCTTTCTATATGGGCTTTAAGTCTTTAACTTAACTTTGTTATTTTGCAAGTGGAATGCTGTATACCAATTACAACTTCGTTAATGCCTGACACTAGTATGTGAAGTATAATTTAGTAATTTACAAGTTTTCTATTCTAAGGCCCATACAGTTTACTGTGCATGGCAACTTGCTAGTTTACTGTAGAGTTGTCTTGGATCAAGTGTGCAAAGCATGCCTTTCCCTCGCATAATATTGATACTGTACTTTGATTGATTTTGGTTGTCTATTTTACAGGTTTGGCAACACAGCGTACTTGTATATTTCAGTTGCCTTCATTCAGATGCTCAAGGCCTTGAGTGAGTTACCATGCACCTCCCTTTAATTATCGAGAAAACTATATGGTACTGATCTGAGTTACTTTGAAATGCAGTGCCTGTGGCAACATTTGTAATGGCTGTTCTATGTGGTACTGACAAATTAAGATGGGACCTTTTATTGAACATGGTGTTGGTCAGTGTTGGTGTTGTAGTTTCATCATATGGCGAGATTCATTTTAATGTGATAGGAACATTATACCAAGTAACTGGCATTTTTGCGGAAGCCCTCAGGCTGGTTCTAACACAGGTCCTCCTCCAAAAGAAGGGCTTAACTCTAAACCCTATTACAAGTCTGTATTACATAGCACCTTGCAGGTACCAGATACTATATCTGAAATTCTGAATACCTGCTTGCTTGGTTGATATAGCTTCTGGCAACTATCATTGTAGGAGATTACAATTTTCTCTCTTACAGAAACCTTGTATAAAAATACGTGGATTACGATTTCTGTCTTACAGAATACTTGTACAAAAAATATGAGGACTGTCATTTTCTTAAATTCCTTCAGTGATAGCAACGACTTAGAAAGATATATAATTATGTTGAAAAGAGTTAATGACACTTTGTTATTTTAATATCTTACAATTAACATTGCACTATTCACTACTATAGAATACAGTTGTATCACATTTGTGTTCATTGTATACTTGTATTGGCATTTTAGTTTATCTGAATGTCTCTGAAATGTCCGACAAATATGATTGCAAACAGGAAGTCCTAAATAACTTAGTTGATGAATTTGTTTAGTAACAATGGACAATTTTGGTCGTGTGGTATAGCTTCAATAGGAATGCTTCTTAATGCATGATAGATGATTGGATAGGTATCTAACCTAAGAACTTGAGATGACAAGAGATTGAGAATTTGAGATCATGCAGCTACTATTGTAATATATACACATAAATAAACCTTGTATTGTAATTTGTTTTCGTATAACATTGACAGCCAAAAACACTATATTCTTTATGTGAATCAATAGTTTTTGTACTCATTGTTGAAACTTTTTTAAAAAGCGTATCAAAATCATATATGGTCCTCTTAGGCACATGCTCAAACTATGTAATGTATGAAACAAACACATTCCAGAGGTTTATGGCAACTTTCTCTAGGACTCTTGTATGCGTAATTCCTTGTTGAGAAGCATAAAAGAGGTTGTTAGGAACAAACATTGGCTGCCTCTAACGTTTCTCGAGGACTCAGTTCAAATGAGTTGTCAAAATTAATTAATGTGCTTCATTTACTGAAACTCCCTTCACTTAGAATTCATTGGTGAATTTAGATTCATAAGAAATATCGGCATTTATTAGAAACAAATGTTTACTAAACCATATGTGTATGTCGAAAAAGGCTTAGGTTATAGGATGACACATTTACTCAAGTTTGGCTTAGGTTAGATAGGATGACACATTTACTCAAGGTTTCAAAGCATAATGTTTCACAAAGTACTCTACTGTACAAGGGTCTTACACTTTTACTACTTGATTAATATCCACAAACTTCTTGTCAGAGGTGCTTTACAAGGACCATTTGGTTTTAAAGCATAATTTTTTTAATAGGAACCATGCCCTAAATTATGTTAGAATGTTTTACGTTGTGGTTTGGTGTTGCTTCTTTCAATCAAGAAGTTAGTCCAGTTGAGTCAAGTTTGGTTTAAACTTTGTTAACTGAATTTTCGTTTCCTTGTAATGTTAGCATGATACACTATCTCTGTTAGTCTAGTCAAGTTTGTTGTAAGCTTTGTTAGCTGAATTTTCGTTTCCTTGTAATGTTGGCATGATACACTATCTCTGTACCTTTTGAAGTACATACATCTAAAAGCACTTTGCTTTTGGAGGCATTAGAATACCATTTGCTCATAATGATTCAACTTAAAGTATGAACTCTCTTAGCTTGTTCCACAAGAATATCTTATATCATCAGAAATCCAACCATATGCGCTCTAGTTCCCTGAAAGGTCTCAAAGTTTGTGCTAGCTCAAATATGCTGTGGACATATCCTTGAGATTACAAAGTTAGGGCCTTCATTTTATCGTTCATTGCCAGTTAGTGCTATTTCTTTCCAGCCTTTGTGATTTGGGATTATTATGCAATCTGTTCATCAATAAAATATTGCATGTTCTGTATTTCTCTAAAATGCTTGAACCTTTTTTCTGCATGCAATTTCTTAAATGTATTGTTCATTTATGCAGTTTCATCTTCCTGTTTGTTCCGTGGTATTTACTGGAAAAGCCAGAAATGGATGTCTCTCAAATTCAGTTCAACTGTTGGATATTTCTCTTGAATGCAGTTTCTGCATTTGCATTGAACATATCCATATTTCTAGTTATTGGAAGAACAGGAGCAGTTACTATCCGAGTTGCAGGAGTTCTGAAGGACTGGATACTTATTGCCCTCTCAACTATTATCTTTCCTGAATCTATTATTACAAGCCTCAACATAATTGGATATGCCGTTGGTAATTATGTATTCAGTTTTCTCTAGAGATAGAATTTGCATCTGAATTCTGGAACAATAAGTTGATAATTTTACTTTAAATATGTATGTTGCGATTAAAGTTCTAGATACTTTTACTTTAAATATGTATGTTGCGATTAAATAATTCTTAATTAGTATTGATTTAATGTGTAGCTCTCTCTGGCGTTGTCATGTACAATTATTTGAAGATGAAAGATGTCAGAGCAAACCAACTTCCAGCAGATAACACTCCTGATAGAGCTACAAAGGTCAGGGTACGACTCTCACTGGTCACTGCACATTTTGTTTTTTTTTTTTTGGAAATTTTTAGGTCTTCCCCTTGTTCAATACGTTCATCAGACATCAAGGAGATCTTTATTGTATCACTACTTCAAAGAAGTACAGTATCCCATGTTTCATTTTCTTCACATTGTTTTCTCCTCTCCCTGCTTTTGTTTTTCATTCCGTAAAACGCCTCTATTACAAAAATCGAATTGTCTTGCCCCGGGCATGTGCATCGTGCTGTTGTCACACAGGACATATGAGGTTTTGGACTAGAATTGGTTTTTTTTCATTCCTATGTTCTCTTGCCATTTCATACATATCTTGCCTCTTTTATCTCCTGTTTCTTCAACTTATTCTTGTTCTTCTATTATCCAACTTTTGCGACCATCTGGGTGTCAGACACACCTGACGTGCGGTTTCTTCCACTTAGCTTCCACTAAAGTTGATAGCACCTGCAGTTCCAATTTGTATCATACGGTCACAAACACCTTATTAATCCATGAAGTTTACTTTTGGAGTTTGGCTCTCTTGGAGATTACAAGTTGGATACCTCTTTAATATAGTTTGGGAACTCCCCCATTTTGTTTACTACTTGACATAATCCAGGAGTGAGAAATAACAGTTGTAACCAGATGGCTGCCATCAATTTCTAATATTTCCACGCAACTGTTGAAATGTGCTTTTTTTTTGCAGGATAAGAAGATTTCAAACATATACAAACCTGACAATTCCATGGACAGCAATGATGAAACCGTCGTTGGAGGTCTGGCATCAGAAGCTGTGGCAGTTGATGAGGAAGCCCCTTTGATTCCTTCGTCACGCCTCTCCTATGTTACCCGGACACAAACAGGCAGCTTCAATAACAGATGACCATCATTTTCTCAAGTTTTGAGTTGGTTGAGGGAGCAAACTTCGTCTTAGATTGACCATCCTATGTTTTCCTCCAGGGGAGTCTCAAAGAGTTGTGTACGCATATCAACTATGAGAGAGCCCATTTTGGAAGCTCTCGCGATTAGTCTTGTATGCGCCTTTTCTCCATGACATGTTGCTCGGATCTGGAGGCGAATTAGCGAGAGTTGCAGAGATAGGATCATAACTTTTGATCAGTATTTGGAGACATTTGGTAGTTTATGTTAGATATACCATGTTTCTTAACCCAGCATGTCAGACCATAGATGGTGTAAAGCATTTTATAGATGCTAATTTGAATTGCAGTTTTGTTTCTTGTTCTCAGTCAATGTATTTTTGCAGTTTTGTTTCTTTTTCGCAGTCAAATGTATTTAATATGCTAGAAGTTGGCCAGGAACTTTTCCAATGAACTGAAGCCTACTGCACCACTCTTTCCGTTGGATATCATATTTACATGTCCAGTATGGGAGATTTCTGTCGAGTTTTGTCAAATTTACGAGCTTAAACACGTGAATTGAACTTACATTCGTATATTAGCAAGAGGATCCCGTTCAATCTATGCGCTTGGCCAGTTTACGCAGGGCTACTGCAGTAGTGCCGTACTGGCTTCGTTCCTACACTGAGCCAATGTGTTGTCCCATTATTTGCCCCGAATATACTTTACGGTTGTTGTCGATCAAAGGGAATACTTTTCCCTATTCCTAAATTTCATCTTTTTCTAAAATTTTAGTTTTTTGTTGAGCTTTTTTGTCCGTTCTTTTTTCCCCGTATTTGTTTGTATTATATGTAATGGGCTAACATATTTTTTAATTTTTTAAATTTAATTATGCAAAAATAAGCCTGCATCCAAAATCCATGCCCATGTTTTTTCAACCAGCTACAATGTTTTTCAGCCATAAGCCACAAAAAAAACCCCCAAATAATCACCACTGCGTCCATGGTGGCTGATGGCTTATGGTTTTCTTTCTTCCTACGAAGTATGCTGTTATTTTGCTTTTGCTTTGGGTTCTAACAATATGGATCCGAGAAACCATTTATTCCCAGGCAACTCTTGATTGAATCGGCAGTATCTATGTCAGTGGCAAGATTGAATTGGATTCAAGTGTTTCTTTTCCTATTCATGTATCATCACAACATTCTACATCGTACCCAAAAAAAAAAGTCAGTATGTATTCTACATGCATGCATGGATCATGATCATTTCTTTGGCAATGCCTTCTCCCACCCCCCACATGAATCATCGCAGCAGCTCTCCTGACCGATCACCCTGTTGAGCTTCCTCCCGACGCAGCTCGCCGAAGCGCACCCGCCGTCCCTGGCGTTGTCGAAGTCCGGCACGAACCCCATGAATATCGGCGGCTGTGAGTCGCGCCGCGGCTGCCCGCCACCGTCTGTCCCGTACTGTTTCTCGACGCCGCCGTCCTTGCGGAACCTCACCTCGCACCCGCCGGCGTGCTCCGCGCAGAAGAGGTTGTCGTGCCCCGGGTTCCCGAACACCCGTATGCCGTGCGCCCAGCACCGGTTGGCGCCGCGGTACGAGCACAGCACCTCGAACACCTCGTCGCCGCGCACGGCGGGCAGCGTCATTCGCGCCGCCGTGCCGCTGGGGATGTTGGCGCGCGCCGACCACACCGAGTGGCTGCGGTTGTGCTCGCTGAACCCGTGGCATAGCAGCTGCACGTTGCCATCAGCGAGGTCCAGCTCCTCGCCGACCTGCTGCTGGTTCGTCACCACGATCAGGCGCCTGCCCCCGCCGGCCAGGAAGGGGGTCGGCAGGTGGCGGCACCGGAACCGGAAGAAGAAGCTGAACGCAACCGCCGCGGCCATCGCGGCGGCGAGGGCGACGATCTTGACGGGCGCCGTGGCCATGGCGATGCGATGGCGGAGGCGGAGGCGCGCGGACGGTGCTGCTGGCGCTTAGGATTGCGGAGACCGAGCAGTGGGTACGTGTTTGGACGAGGCTGGCATGCGAAATGGCGCGTGTTTGGTTCATGCATGTTTCGGTATGGTTTTTGGCTGAGGTCAGAATGGATTTGCCGAGGAGGGCAAACTTAGACAGCGGACACACGTGAATGAGCGTGTTTTGTTCTAGTTTACGAGGCGCACGCGCTGCCTAGCTTTGGCTGGTTAGATTTGCTTGCTAATTAAGCTGTACGGGCGAATCAACCCGTTTTTTCTATAAAAAAACTATTTGGTAGTTTATGTTGTGGCTTCCGACGACACTAAACAAATTAATTACTCTCTTATCACATTGTTGACAAACAAAGTCAAAACTATAAAATACAAACCAAGCAATATCTAATGGATAAAAAATTGAGTGCTCATAAACAAAAAAACACTCGAGCAGCAGCAAGAAAAAAAGGATAAAATTTGATCAAACATGAATACTCAGGATCACACTCTCCTGATCGAGCACTTAACAAGATTTAGTCAATAAGACAACCACAGCTCAAAATCCATGCAACAAACGGATGGCACTCTGACCATAAACATGAAATGTATGATTGAATCGTTGTGCCGTCTTTTATTTGGGACCATTTGGTAGCCTACAACAGAGCTGGCTCTGAATCATGGCGCCATCCGAACAGTAGCCAAAAACTGAACAGGATGATGATAACTTCCCCTGTAGCATGTCCCTGAACCAGTAGGCCGACGCCTTCGGGTGCGGTTCGAGCGTGTTGAAGTCGACGTAGACGATGCCAAACTTGGACGTGTAACCTGACAGCCACTCGAGGTTGCCGAGGAGAGACCACGCGAAGTAGCCGACCACGTTTGCGCCCTCGTCAATGGCTTTCTTCAGCACGGTGAGGTAGCTCTTGTAGAACCGAACCCTCGCTACGTCGCGCAAGTACTGGTCGCGACTGAGGTTTCCAGGTTGATCCATTCCTGGAAACATGATGACAAAGATTGGTACAAGCATCTCTTGATATGCAGCACATTCATGTGAAGTATTGAATATCAAATCGAGATATGGAGTTGTATCGAGTACCATTTTCAGATATGACGACTGTTGGATTTCCATACTTGTGCTTGATGTAGTTTACACATCCGTACATCCCCGTTGGGACAATGTAAAGCCAATTAGAATTTGCCTGTAAAGATCCACGCGTTAACAAGGATTTATCGTGTTAGTTTTGAACTTGTCAGTACAGATATTGGCTGGTCCGATTGACATCACCTATTCACCTCTACTAAGGGATCGTGAATGGTATCTTGAAAGAAAGAAAAGGATTTTCGGGACATTCATGTAGTCTAGCGGTGACATCCAAGGTTAGATCCAAAACTATCGTTCCCGCGCGCAATGCCACTGCCTAGAGCACGTAGGTTGGTCGACTTCTGGTGTCAGTGCGCGAAGGAAAAGAGGAGCATTTTGTTGTTTTTGTTTCACCGCCGCCTCAGATCGGTGCAGGCAAGCAATCCAGGCGTGTTTCTTTTTCTTACTTCTCCTTGTGGTCCTTTCCTTGAATCCCGCTCCATGTTCTAGTCTCGCTCATGCTTGCTTCCAACTAGTGCTCCAAACTTTTATTCTTATCCACGAACCAAAATATGAACATGAACATAGCACATGAGAGACAACCAACTTGATTCCTGGTCTTGATGAGCAATGGCATCTCAGATGCAAAGGTTGGGCCCAAATTTACCCCTTCGGCCCTTCTCAATTCCTTCCATGAACCGAGGAGCGCTTTTGATTCATTCCACATGTATTAAAGGGTCTGTTTGGGAGAGCTCCACCAACTTCAGATCCACGAAAAACAGCTTCACTCCACGAAATTTTACCCAAACGCTCCAGTTCCGCGAAATCTGGATCCACCAAAATCCTGGATCTGAGGGCCAGATCCATGGATTTCATGGAGCTTCTTAAGGGGTGCTCCACCGTGGAGTTGGGTGGTAATTACCCACCAATGCCACTGGTTACACACCCCATCCCACCAAAAGTGGCCATTCCCACCAAAACCTCAATTTCGTGGATCTGGAGCTGCTGTACAAGCCAAACACTCTATGGTGGGATCCTAGATTCACGGTGGAGCTGCTCCATATCCACGTTTTCAGTGGTGAAGCTCTCCCAAACAGGCCCTAACCAACCAAATTTTAGTAAATTAAGCTCATCGCATCTCATCCAAGGATCCGGTCTGTACATTCACAATTTGTTACGGAACAGTTCTATTAACTTGCAAAATACTTACGAAACACATCAAATAAGGTAGTAGCCAAACAAAATCTCTAGTACTTCAAAGAGAGAGTTAGTAGTGATGGTTCATCTATCCCTCCCAACTTTCCATTCCACACGCGTTGACAGGTGAGCCTTGGCTCTCAGCACCTCTGCCTGACACCCCCACGAGTCCATAACTCCCTCCCACCTTGCGCCCCCATCCTCTCCTCTCTCCAACTCACCTCTCCCTAGCCACACGCTCGCCTCGTCGTCGTCTACATCCTTGCCGCCGCATCCCTACCCTAATGCCTAACTTCCATACCGCGACACTTACATTGATGTTCTCGCCTCCCCCTCTTCGGCTTGCATCCATTCGGTAGTAGAGTGGAGGCCCGGATTCAGCCGCCGCCGATGAAAACAAAAATGATGTAGGCTAAGGTGCAAGCCAACGGTGGCGATGACGTGCACGCTGACAGCGAGCAAGATGCTCGGATTTGGCTGGTGGCATGGGTGAGGCCCAAATCCGGGTAGTGGCATGGATGAGTCCACACCTCACTAACGACGACCGCGACTATGCACATCGGCGCTAGAGGTGGAGGAGCACACCAACACAGTCCAGATCTATCTAGCTAGCGCCATCAGAGGGGTTGACATGCATAGCCACTGCCTTGGCATCACCATCGCCACCAGATCTACATTGCACCCTCATCCTACCACTCCCTTCCCCGAAAAATTGTCGCACCTATTTCCTCGCTCGTGCCCCTTCTCCTCGGGCCCTGCCGCATCGCTGTTGCTATTGACTAGGCGCAACTCTGCTGCCAAGCTCACACCTCCGCCATGTTTCCCCCTCCACCATGGTGGCCGCACGCACAAACGAGGGGAGTCTGGGTAGGTGCTGCGCAGTGGACGATGGTTGATGCTCGGGAATGGACGCTGCGGGTGCTCATGGTGGATGCAGTCGTGGTGGATGGACGCTCTCTGTACGAATGTTGTACAGCCTCGAGCCACAACCTCACCCTCCCCTACAATCTACTACAATTTAGGTTCATTTTTTACATGTTTTTCACTATCGATTTGTTTGCTTGCTGGTGATTTGCTTCATGAATCAATGTGGATCCGTTCTCTCTTGACATTGGTAATTGCAATCCACCTAAAACAGAGGATGGCTCAATGATGGAGAGGAATCTTGTCAGGAATAGAAGAAGGCAGCGAGGCACGATTGGAGACATTGGCATCTGACCCTTAGGACGACAGCAATGCATCGGCTCTAGAGGTAAGAGGTCTAACCTGATACATGCTAGTGCATTAATGCCTATCCAAAGGTGTTTGATGAAATGCATCTATGGTTGGAGTCTTGGAGATAATAAATAGATGTGATTTGCAAGATGTTAACGGGATAGTTTTGGCTTGTTTTCCGTATATTTGATTGTATTAAAATTTGCCTTAATTGCTATAAATATTTCTTAGTCTAATTTAATTATACCGTAGGGGCCTCCTTGCTGGTTTCACTTTCAAAATAAAAAAGTTGATTTGTTAAAATGATGCTCGTTCTTTGCTATGCCATTAGCCATTTTCCAATTAATATTTCTAGATAATTTTTATATATATTCTGATCTTTTCTCATCGAAGGAAAAAAAGTATTCCCTTCTAGAATTAACAAAGTGCTGGCTAGCAAGCCCAGATTTTCAGTGCTTTGAGTAGGAAACTGGTTAGAGTTTTTTTTTCTAAGTATGTCCAATCACATATGGTTAATCTTATCATGAACTTTCATTGTGGGAACTAAATGTAGTACTTAAATAAGAGATGGGATTTGGCAGTGATAGCATCATAGTTGTGTTCCCTTAAGGCCAAAGATAGGTAATGAGTGTAGGGGATTATTAAGAAGGTGTGGAACTCGGTCATGATTCATGAGTATAGGAGAACTTTTTTTTATATAGGAGTATAGGTGATGGTTGATGTTGTGGAGGTATAGCGGTTTCTTTATCCTATCCCTTGTGTAGCTTTAAGAAAATGCATTGTCCATGATCTTTGGTGTAGCTAAATGGAAATTAAGAAAGAAAAATAGTCATCAGCATCTTGCTTCCAAGGAAATACTCCTTTACTTTAGTTTGTTTGCATGGAAAATTCCCTTGGATGAAGTGTTGCAAACAAAGTTGTTGTTTTGTCAATTGGCTAACTTTCTAGGTTGTTACTTGATGTTATACATTTGTCATCACACTACTCTGCCATATCATTTACTAATGTATTATTGTTCATAATGTACAACTATTGTTCAGTTGTGCACCTACTCCCAGCCCTGTTGTTGTTCTGGAGCACCAGTTAGACTCCTTTCTATTTTCTCTGAAATTGTGTGGTTAATTTAAATGCATAACTAAGATATTTCGATGCATCTCCAATTATGGTCCACAGTATTTTGTTGGGCTTGTTCTTGCTAATAGCTTAACCGTTCAGGAAAAAAAGATGATACACTATTACCTTAGAAATGAGGATGAGGATGTGACATTAGTTGTACGTTTTTCATCTCGGTGAAAAAGTCTACCTGCTTGATTATATGTATACACATTGTACTTCTACAATTAGAAGCCGATGCAAAAAGATTAATTCTTTGTATTATCATATTTACCTTGCGTGTTATGATGTTCATAAGACATGGAAGTATCAACAATTGTTATCTGTGTTTCATCTACGTTTTAAAAAAGTATAGTTACATCATTGATGCATGCTCCTATAAGGTTTAAGAACTCCGTCACAACAACGCACAGACACTTTACTAATTTCGCCACGAGTGGTAACACTAGAACAGCAATTTCTACCCACCAAAACGGGGGAAAAAACAAGAACAGCAGGAGAGCCAATGCTCCGGTCGCTTTAGGAGCAACAAAGCATGGGGACGAAGAACGATTTGGTCAAAAAGCATGGGGACAAAGAACGATGAGGTCAAACATTTACAATAATGGGCTCACCCTACATCACAGGCAATTCCACATTTTTTCCTACCCAGTTGCACAAAATCTATTGAATGTCCTCAAGAAGAAAACCTTTGTCTAAAGAAAAATACCCAAACAATCCAGCAAACGAAGTCGATGCTGAAGCTCACCAATCCTATTTGACTATACATGCTCAACTATATCCTAAATAAGCCCACACAGTTCCTTTTTGGCACCATGAGTGGAAATCATGATCTGCAAAACATAGGCCGTATGATTCCAATGAAACAATACGTATGCAAATCAGAGTTTAAGTAAACTGGAAAGCTAAGATCTAGGAAGGTTGATCATTCCTCTGGCAGAAACAAATAGCTTACCGGCTCAGGAGCTGACCAATGGTTTCACAAACAGAAACACCCCACTGTCATATCAATACTACGAGCTGATGGCAGGAGGAGATGAAGATTGAAGTGGCCTGTTAACAAATGGGTGCGCCAAAAGCTGTGACGCAGAAGGCCGTACGTCTGGATCAACTCTTACACACTGGCCAATGAAATCTTGAGCCTCTTTTGACAAGTAGCTGGGAATAGGAGGCTGTTCTCCTCTTCCAATCATAAAGAAAGCATTTGTCTACAAGTAGCGAAGCAATATTAGTGGAGAGCTGGAGATCAATATTGGGTCCAAGTAGGACACAATTCAAGAGTTACAGAGCATTATTTGGAGAGAAGTACATCTTATAGTGAAATGACCTCACACACTAATCACGTGCAGTTCCCACCAAAATAATATGAAAAAAGAAAAAGAGAAAGACAATGGATGAACCACCAGCAGGACCGATTTATTTATTTCACAAAACTTTGCAACCACAAGTTTATATGTACCAATTACAATTTACCAGAGCTATATCTGATATATACAACAGGCTTGGAAGAAAACAAATGATGGTTTTCCCTTGTTCTGCAACAGGAAGTGCATGAGCAGTTCCCAATAGGGTTCAAATAACCAGCGGTTACCGGCCAGTAACCGAAAAAACCGGTGGGTACCGGTAGCGAAAATACCAGCCGGAATTTCTCAAATGCAAATGTGAATTTATGACTGCGTAATGCACTTCCTAGATTGGTTTAGTCATTGTTTATGGTAGATTAAAAATATATGAATTATTGTCCTAGAATAACCTCACATTTTGTAGGACATCCAGGGTAGTTAGTATATGCTACTTTGAGATCATCCTCGGCCACAAGATTTTCTTCCTACAAATTTCATGATAGCTCAAAGTCTATTCCAACTTATGGACATCAAGATACCAACATATTATCTTCCGGTGATAATTCTTATTTCTACTTAGACATCTCTTCTCATCTTACTTACCATTATGGAAATCAAGCCAATGCAAAATCTGTTTACCAATAGGTTGACCCCACATACTACCAACTAGTTTATAATTATTAGGTACACTTTCTAATTAATATTTGTATTATTCCATTTTCTAATTACCAAAAACTTGTTTTCCCGGTTTTTCCGGTTTTTGGACGGTTACCAACCGTCAAACCGAACAAAATTCGAATTTCGTTTGATGAATTTTGCCCGGTTTTTCTCTAGGTTTTCCGGTAACCAGCTGGTTACCGTTACCGGTCCCCCCGGTACCAATATTTCCAACCTTGGTTCCCGAATCCCAAAATCAACTAATCTAAAGGAAAATGAGAATAATCTGCTAACATCGTACTGCTTCTTTATTGCAAAGTCCAATAGAGAATAGGTGTTTTTCTGCATCTTAATTTCAAAATTCTTACCATCCCAAAGTTTAATATCCTATACATCAAACAAGACCTAACATATAAAAGAGGGCTAGCAGCGCGATGTATTTGGAAAATTTTGGGGACAATCAATATCACACAACTATAAACTGTCAAATCGAATTATGACGTACCCACTCCACATTAGGATATGGTATTTGACGGGTTAGCATTTCCAAAACAGTGCAGCCCAAACTCCATATATCAGCTGGAGGCCCATAAGTTTTTCTAGGATTAACAACCTGAAAAGGAGAAGGTGTATTTAGAACTTGGGGGCGATTTTCTGGTTAAGGCATAGCACACAAGTATCACTCAAATGTTCCTAAATAACATCAGAATTGAATAGTCTGACTGGCAAGGATGATGGATAAAAGTAGGTAGCATGGGTTAAACTGTAAATTTTACCTCAGGTGCCATCCAATAAACACTTCCTTTGCATGATCTCAGCATATTAATTTTTGACATCTGAAATTGTACAACAAGAAAACTATTACCATAAAAGAATTTGTCATTAACAAAGCACAGATAACTTTGTGGAAGAAAAAAGGCTAACCTCCTTTGCCAGTCCAAAATCTGCAAGTTTTACAGATCCATTTGCATGAACCAATATATTGGCACATTTGATATCTCTGAATATGAAGCAATTGTTTCAATTAATCAAAACTATTGTATTAAATGGAAGCATCAAATGATGGTATCGCAAGCAAAAAAAGGATGAACACAGACATCCATAATTATAATGTGCAATCTCATTTATAATTTTGAAAAATTATTGCACCAAGTTAGCTTGCACAGTTAGTCCCTGTATTTGAACAATCCAGAAAAGGCGCCTTTTTTCCAGGTTGAATACTTGCTGTGGAATGGACTAACCAAAATGCTGATGGTGGATTAATTAGGTGCTCCTTCCAACAGGAGTAGTCTATAGATGCTGACTTGTGTATGATACTTGTTTTTCATACAGGTTGTACATCTCAGACTGTGTTTGCTGGTCCCTTTTAGGGTTCACAATCCCAAACTACAGCACTGAAGATACTCATAAACCAAGTAATACCATTAAAAATATTTTAAATAAGAATTTTGAACCAACTCCACATCTCACCCTCTCATGCCACAAAAAACACACACACACAAAGGAAGGATAAGGTCCTAGATACAAAGAGAATTTGCTTGTGAGTCAAGAGGACCTATATAACCTCCAGGACTCTATGGCACATGCCACTTTCTTAAGAAGGTGGAGCAGTTCGTGGTTAGTTCCAGAAATACATACTGACTGCAGGAAAGCAGATTTGTTCCCTCATATGTGCTATTCACATTAGAAATGCATGACAAATAGGCACAAAAGCTCAACTTTCATGCTCCACATTATTCTTTATTGGAAAGGAGGTTCAAAAAAACAATCTCTTATTATGGCTGCAGCATCGTAAGCATTGAATTACTTTCAACAAAAATTAGAAGAGCAGCTTTATACCTGTGGACCACATTTCGCTCATGGAGATAAACCAATCCATTAAGAATTTGTCTTGTGTATGCAGAGACTTGTGAGTCTCGTAGTTTATACTTTTGATAGAGGGAAGCAAGAGAACCTTGTGTAACAAGCTCGATAAAAATGTAGAGTTTAGATTCTTCCTGCATTAAGTGTTGAACACATTACATAAGAAATGAACATCATTACTAACATATACAAATAAATCAGTTTGGTACATGACACAATGATTACTTCAATCAAATCATTTCTAGAATTGAAATGCATAACCAAGCAACAAAAAGAACTGTGGAGTACCTTGTCAGTTCCATAATACTGGACTATGTTTTCATGTTCAAACTGACTTAGAAGAGCAATTTCCTGAGAACCAAACAGCTTAAAATTAGAGCTGTGCATAAGTAAGCAATGAAAAACATAGCTTTAGAAGATGTCAAAGCATGTGATGATGTGATATAGAAAGCATTGCTATCCAAGATTAATTAAATGGTAACAAATCAAGAACAGTAGCTATAACCTGTTCAAGTGCAAGAATAGATTGTTGTGCGTTGCTTCCTTGGTCAAGCAAAGATACTTCCTTCACAGCAAAAAATGCACCCTCGCTGTAGAGATATTCAACAACAGTGCATTGAAATACATTGCATGCTATTCAATTGATACAACAAGAAGAAGAATATACTTAATAGTCAATACTTAACAATACACTAAGTGGTTAGACTAAACTTCTCCTATAATCAGGTCAAAGATATGCTCTATAGTCTATACCACTCCTAAGAATCCTCCAAGATGAATCAGCCATTAAGTTCCTACAATATTTCCATATACAGTGCTCACTGCATATGGAAAACTACAGCTTCACAAGGTTGCAACTTGCAACTACCCAGGTTCGTTTCAGGACATGTTACCATCATGTTGCGGTGTTGCCTGTAGCAGGTTACTAATGGCATTATGGCAAACAGTTCGTATTAGCTTCTAAAAGTTACTTTTCTACATTAAATAACTTTTCTACATTATCTAACTTTCAAACAGAGTGTCTTTTTATGATGAGATCTATTAGTCGATTGTAGTATACACTGTTGTGACTTCATTTATATCAGCCAAAATCACACGTTTCTCTTTCTCTACAAGTTGTTACTATTCATAAGCCAAAGTTAAAAGCTAATATGAACAGGCCCTGATCAATCACACTCAGTAACTAAAGGTCAAAAATAGTATCTCCCATTTCTTTTTGTGTATGTACCACATGTAATAATTTTTCCCCAAACTCAACCTGATTCCCTCAAGGCCCATCTTGATTCTCCCTAGATCAGCCAAACAGTGACTAGAAAAGGCATTCTCAGGTTACCGTGAGCTTCTGGATTTATCAATTATCATGGTCACAGCGTGCACAGAGGTATGTCACTGTTATATGACTCCAAAAATCAAGTCAAATCAGCAATTTCCTTCAATTCTAGCAAATAAAATAACATGAAAACTAGTCTGGGTGTCTAGATCACTAAGGTGAGTTTTGAAGTGCAACACACCGTTTGGTATGATATGTTACCCTGCACTTTATTAGGGCTTTGCACTTAAAAGGGATCACAAAATGATAGTTTGTTAACCACAGCTGCATTACTCCTTTTTAACAATTTGAACTATGCTGTTCATAAGACATAAATATTATTTCTAGTTTCATATTCTATTCCCCACCCCACAAACAAACCAACACACACATTTTCCCAAAGAGATGTTTGGCTTATACTTGTAGAATTTCATGATATGATGCCATGCAGTTGTAAATTCTAGGTGATAACGATGCAGCTGTGCCCATCGGCTAACAAAGGGGCTCAGGACTAGTTAAGCTTATCTTTAATCAAAATAACCGTAAGCTAAGACCATATAACGGGTCAGTTTTTAAGATGTGCCTAAATTAGACAGATGGCTGTGGTACATCTGTGGCAAATAATAATGAAAAAGACATGGGAAAACAATCAAACGCCAACTAAAGCATTTGTACTTACTCACTGATCCCCTCGTACACCATCCCAAATGAGCCGCTTCCCAGAAGAGCACCACGCATCCATGACTTAATCTTTCGCTTGAACTTGCCATTCGGCGAGATGATGAACATAGCCTCCGTATTAGTGCTCGATGCGTCATCATCATTCGTCGTCGACAATGAGGACGTCCCGGTGAACCCTTCGAAGGTCTCTCCTATCCTCAACCCTTTCAGCTCCCCCTCAACCCCCGCCACACCCTCAACCTCCTCCTCCGTGTCCGACGTGTGAGACGTGTCCACACGTTCATGAGCCGCTCCCAGTTCATTTTTCTCTTCCCCGGGAGCAAACGACTGCACAATGTCCCAAGCCGACCCGCTCATGTCCTCAGCCACAAACGACCGCCCCGGCGGCGGCGCGAGTGCCGTGATCGGCGGAGGCGGGGAGAGCACGGGCGGCCTGGCGCCTCGGATCCCGACCTCCCCGCCTCCCCTCCTCGGCGAGAGGAGGGGCAAGCCCGCGACGGGCGCCACAACAGCAACTTCAGGGGCAGCCTTAGGGGATTCTTTGGGCGCTGCAACGGTGGGCTCCTCCGCCGAGTCAGTGGCGGTGGAACTGGAGGACGAGTGGAGGGGCTCCTCGGGAATGGGGGCAGGGACGGAGAGAGGTGCGGGGAACTGGGCCTCGGGGGCGGAGGCGGAGTGGGCGAGGGGGGAAGGGTCGTCCACGGGAGGCGATGAGACGAGGCGGGAGCGGAGTAGGAGGTCGGAGTTGGAGCGCGCCTTGCGGGCCTCCCAGGCGGCGGCGGGGATGGCGAACTCCTCGGGCCCCGACAACCCCAGGCAGCGGCATAGCTCGTCGACCTCCCCCTCCCCGCTTCCGCTGATGCGGAAGTCCGTACCGCTGTCACCCCCGGCTGCCAAGTCGAGCGAGCGCGACGGGCGGAGCCCCATCGACCGCTCCGCCGACGAGGACGACGACGACCAGGACGCGAACGCCGACATGGACGACGTCCCCGCCCCCGCCTCGTAGTCGATGTGCTTCGCCGCGTTGCGGCGCTCCAGCCGCGGGCTGCGTCCGCGGCTCCCGCTGCCGCTTCCGCTCCCGCCGCTGCCGCGGCTACTGGAGTCCATGGAGGCGTCCCCGCCGCGGCGGCCGGAGGAGGATTGCTTACGGCCCCACGAGAACATCTGGATCCATAAGACGAACAGAGCCACGCCTAGATGCTCAGCTCCATGGGCCGCGCCGGAATTCGCGAGGAATCTGAGTTCAATTCTGCAGCCGCGGCCTCGCGCCGTAGGATTTGGGGATTGGGAGCTCTCGCGCTCGGCTGCTTGCGGGAGGGGAAGTGGCGTGCGGGGTGGGGTGGTGGTAAATAATTTTCAATATATGAGGAAACACCTATAAATTCAATGCCCGGTGGGTCCACGTTTTAGTGGGGTTCAACTCCAGTGACGTGGAGGGGTTACGGCCTCGCGGGATGCGGTTGACTGCGACGACGAGCGGGGGTGGGGCCCGGGTATCAGTGGGTGGTCGGAGTGGTAAATAAGTGGCTGCCGTTGGCGTGGATGTGAGGTCGACGCGGGGAGAGGGGAGCGCGTGAATGGGCGGCGTTGCCTGTCCACCGCCCGCCAGCGCAAGCGGCGCGCACTCACGGCCGTTGCCGGTGAGCCAGGCGTAAGAAAATTTTAACGACGTCTGGCTCGGGGACTGGGGCACTCTGGTATTAGCAAATGGTAAATGATACGCACACTGCAACTCTCGATCGGTGCCGTCGTCACGATCTCGACCCTTATCACCGGACGTATATGGTATTCTCTGTACGATCATCGCGACCTCGAACCTACGAAAAACGAGGTAGCCTAGAATCATGGCATGCCACTGCAGCAATTGATCTTGGCGCGTTGATTTGCTGATTGAACAGCTAAAAAACCGAACTAGCTGTCACGACTTTAGCCTTTTAGCTTAACCTGAGCACTTGTCCCTCACTCTCTTTTGCGTGAGACTGATCGACTGGATTGTGCTGAGCTTTCTCCGGCGGCGTCTATATATGTGTGTGCGTAGTCTATGCGCTCGACGGCGACGTGGAAGCGCCTCGTGTGAACGGCGATGCGCGATAGTCATGTGCGCATGTGCGCGCGTCCCTCGTGTTTCTGATGATGCTGGTGGCGGCTAAGCAGCGAGGTAGCAGCACATGGCGGGTCGGCTATTGGATGAGTTCTTCTATACTTATGATTTTTGACTTTTAGTTTATACGACAGTAGCTAGTTATATCTTTTTAAAATAGGGTTTATAAATGAATTATAGTGGATACTATACTAATTTCAGCTATATCGTCTAAAATTACATATGACTGTCTTCTTCTTCGAACTCTCTCTCTCTAAACAATCAGAATTTAAAAGATATAAACCAAAAGCCATAAGATACATCACAAAAGAACCCAACTCTTCCTACTTGGGGGCGCTCAGTTTGACAATGGCTTATAGCTTTTTTATTATAGCTGATTTATTTTTTACTGTAACTGATTGTGACTTATTTAACATAACTAAATTTTTAAAAAAATAAAAAAGAAAAAACAGGTTAGCCCATCACAGACAATACGAAGGAATACGAGAAAAAAGGAAATATAAAAAAGCCAAAAAATCAGAAAAAAAACAAAATTAAGAAATAATAAATTAAAAATGAGACGTCGGAAGTTACAACTGAAACAAGCGGAACCTTTTTTTTTTTTGAACTGTCAAGCGGAACCTAGCTCTTCTTCTCCGGTGAATAGTAGTTCTGCCAAAGGCAGAGAGGCACAGTTAGCCAGTTAGGTGCCGTTTGGTACATTGGGAGCCGTCGGATTGAGCATCGGACAAAGCGGATCGAGGTCAGTGAGAAGATATCCAAGTACCTTGTGAGAAATTCCAAGCGTCCAATTTCTCGTTTGAGTAAATCTAGTGCGTCGAATCCGGATCAACCAGCTAACAAAGCTTTGCCGTTGGTGCCTTTCCCACACAACGGCCGATGATGTGATTCCGTGTTGGTTTGCCTGCATTGATAAAATGAGAAGTAATTTATTTATGGACTGCACTAGCTTTTACACGAGAGATTGATATTCGGGAATATCAGCTTAATGAAAATGAGAGCAAGCCTCTTGCGTATTCTCGAAATAAAAGGAAAAAGATATTTGAGAATAGTGATATTGGGCGATGGATACGCTCCACTCGCATCCATCACGCAATGCCAATCCTTTGTGCTGTGCAATAGGGATACTTTTTTTCAGCGTAACCAAACACATTGTACACACCTACGTCCCGTGTTAATTACGAGTTACTATATGGTGCAACTTATTTCTTTCATGTGTCTTGTCAACCTAAATGTCTTCTTGCGTTATCATGCGACTTTTTTTCACTTCTTAGCAACTTTTTGTGGAAGCAATGCGATCTTTATTACAGGAGTAACACTCTTTCATTTTTTTCTATATTATTCTGGCTTCTTCTTTTCACAAATTTAAAAAACAGTAAATAAATACCGGGTCTAAGCTGGCATATTCCGATGTTAACATATACTCATTTGTTCTTTTTTACTAGACTTCTTAGCATCCGTGCCATCAAACTGACCGTTAATAATTTAAAACTATCTAGATTGGCTATACTAAAATTATATCATTAGATTTATCATTAAAAATACTTTTATAATATTATAATTTTATAAGTATATTTTAGTCTAAAATTATAAAAAATAGCAGTTAAAGTTATATCTTGAAGACCATAAAAAAATTAAAAACATCAAGTAAAGTAGAACAGAGTGAGTAACTAAGTAGCTAAGAGCTTCCTTTCTGAATAGATTGCAGACAAGGAAAGGGAGTAAATTGAGTGGGCCCACCTACCGAAGACCGTTCAAGAGATCCTATGTTTTCTCTTGCTAGTCAATGGATCCCATAACACTAGTCTTCTCCTGGCTGGAGCGCTGCATTTGTACTAACTGCATGCCTCGCGCGTCCCTTTCAGATTAGCCCGTGTTTAACAGCTTCCTCTTCCGTGCGAGAGCGACCGAGCTGAATTGTTCTCGCAACCGCGCGCTGTTGCATGCCCGACACGTACGGTTATCCCATGCCTCGCCGCGCGCCCCCCTCGCTGATTCCAGCCACAGATTTGCGCATGCGAGGTCTGGGCCGGCCGCGCGAAGCGCTCGCGCGCGCGCTCGTCAGCTAATCACCCCTGACCCCTCTATATCTACCCTTCTCGCATACGTGCATGCCAATGGCGCCGTCGATGGAGGCCACCAAGAAGGTGATCGTGACCGCCTACGAGGAGCTGCCGCGCCGCCGTCCCGGCAGCCATGGCGCGTCGACGTCCACGGCCGCGCGGGCCAAGACGCGCGCGCCGTCGGCGTCGACGCAGGCCGCGGGCGGCTACAACCGCCGGGCGCTGCTGCTGGCGTACGCGCAGCAGCTGCGCCGGCGCGGCGGGCAGCAGGTAAGAGGACCGCGGATGCTGGAGTGGGACAAATGGAAGGCAGATCCAGTAACCGGAGCCGGCGTCGACGCTGTAAGACAGATTGGCAAAAATATATCTGCTTGTTTCCACGTTGGTTAACCTGCACAAGCCAATTCAGGGATCGATTGCTTCAGTTACATGTTGGGTGTCTTGGTGTCAGATGGGGATCAGGAGGAGAAGTTGGTGCTCCAGGTTCCGGTTCCGAGTCCGGCTCTGGATCAGGACGTTTCTTCGGCGAGTTAGGAGGGTCAGGGAGAATGCCTCGTGCCGGAATCAAAGCAGATCACACAGGTTAATGTAGTACGGTCGGCTACTGCTACGCACCGTTGATTTTCTTTCGGGAAGGTAACGCAAAGTTCCAACCAAACCCCACCTACATGGAGTACTGTTTTACTTTACGTGCAACTCACAATGTCTCAGGAATTTGAGTGTTTGGCTTGCAGCCCAGGTAGGAGGAAACGGGCTCATCATTCGGACATGCAGGTGCAAGCCTGATCGATCTGTGATGCGGCAAATGATCGCACGAGCAGCCGTGAGAGCGTTAGACGGAGCTCGGCAGGCTGCATCTTGTGAGCTTGAGCAGGGCCACGGCCTCGCCACAACCGATGTCCGCGCCTGCCTGCCCCGCGCCGGCGCCGCAACCGACGCTCTCCCTGCGACGCCCAGGCCAGCCTTGTTGACCCTGACGGGCCCGTCGGTGGCTCACCAGAGTCTGTCCGATCGATTCGCCTCACCACCACACCGGCTGCGACAGCACGCAAAGCCGCAAATTGGATGCTGGGGTCGGCGCCTGGTGGCTGGTGCAGGAGAGGTGCAACATGCTATTCTTGGGAGAAGGAACACAGCAAGTCTTAACAACCTGCTGCAGCCAGACATATGCTGGAGATATGGCATGGACTAACGACGAGCTGTGTGCTCTTGTGATTCTTTTATTTTGTTTCTACGCATGCTAAACTGAAACCATAACAAACTTTTGTTTTCTGACAACTCGTGCAGATACATGTTTTTGGTACCATGTTCAATATTTACACATTTTGAATATTCAACATGCTACTTCACGGAGTAGCATCTAAATGTTAAACCATCTCAATTGCGCATCGATCCAATCGATTCACCCCCAGAAGAAACCAAATCAAGCAGCTAGCATACACACACCGTGGTCACAACATGCATAAATATCCCCTCCTATCAAAAGTAACTAACCAGACCAGTAGATCAAAAGTAGACGAAACGGAATGCTCCAGATTAGTGCCCAGAAGAAGAGAGAACTAGTAAAAGGAAATGAACTGGCATGGGGACCAACAGAATATCATACTACTTTCCATGCATGGATGCAGCATGATGCACTCGATCGGTACCCGTGAAATTGACAAACTATAGTTGACCTCACAAGAATCGCAAGAGAGACTGAATATAAATTGCTAGACTGGAGATCAAGTGGCCGATTTGAAGAACTTGGCAGGGTCTCGGGCAGTTCTCTTCGTACCCTGCATCAGATTGATATAAAAGTTAAGCTTCTTGAACATGAATGCTTAGTTTATCCAAAGTAACTAATGCACAAAGCTTTTAGTAAGCAGTATCGTTCGAGTTGCACTACTAGTACCAAATAGCCAATTAACTCACAACCTCACTCAAGTAACGACTAATCCGATGACTACATCACAAAACAATACTACTAATCAAAACAATACTAATACTGTAATGGGAAAGGTTTTGGGAGTGGGCATGCAGGGGATGGGAAGACAGAAGAGTCTGATTATGAAAGAGAAGCACCAATCAACATCATATATACCAATACTGTACCTTCAGAAACAAAAGAGACAAGTTAGGGGACATTTTTTTCTGTTCTAGGACAATCTGACAAACTGAGACTGTATTTTGCTTTTCAAGGTGGTTGGTCCGTTCTGAGCCATATTGGGGCTTTGTATGTCTCAATTAATAACTCATCTTTCATATGTAGAATATAGGTGAATTAAAATTCACAATTCTAATTTGACACTATTAAATTCAAGATGTTTATCTATGCCCATGCATGTTCAGATTCCGCATGGTGATAAGTGAGTTGAATTTCGAATAATAGTATCAGCAAATTTTGTGTGCAAGCAATTGAACCTGAATATATTCAGGGCGAATTAAGAGAAATCCTACTTGTTGCATCAATTAATGGAGTCAAGAAAACCCATAAAAAGTTAAAAACAGCAGGTTGATTAAAGCAACCGACTAACAAAATGTTACATGAGGTGACTAACTAGCTAGTCCAGATAATCAAAGTGATACATATGTCAATCTCTCAGCCAACTGAAAAGGTGTATATTTGAAGGCCTCTTATATATGGTAAGTTAAAACGTGTAAAATGTTCAAGGGGTCAACTGCACAAACGGCCCCAAAACGTACGCGATGAGTGCTTCATATACAGACCACCATAATAACCTGATATTGTACTAAACTAGCAAAATTAAACAGGAGCCTCTTTAGCAACTAATTAACAAACTTAACCAACATTCAACTGCATTCTGTTCATTTAGCAAACCACGTTTCCTCTTTAGCATGGGGGTCATTATAGGAACAAGTAGCTCTTCTATATATTTGATGTTGCCTACTAGTTTTGACAACATATATATCGCGATGTCTACAAAAAATAACAGTGTCTACTAGTAGTCCTACAAGAACCGTAAGAGAAACACATGATTGAACATTAAGCCCCACAGTCTGCGCATCGATTTTGGCAACATATATAACTTTTGTTTTTTAACGGACAGGAGCACTGCCTTATATTAAAAGCCAAAAAAGAAAGCTGTATACATATTGAGGGTAACCAGTCTAGAGTAGGCTACATCTAGAATAAAAGATTAAGGTGTTACAAATAAAGGTAAAAGCTCCACTAACCTCTTTCACTCTTTGCCCCTGCTAGGATCCAGGATTCAGATTCTTCCTTTATTTTGGCTAGCAGTGAAGTGGAGAATATTATAGAACGAAAAATGCGAGAGTTCCGCTCATTCCATATTTCCATATTTCCCAAGTAATAAGCATCATTAGCTAAGTTAGAGGTTTGCGAGGCACGTCTGGCTTCAGAATGGCGGATTCTCACCAGTGTCGAACGGAACCGACGGATTGCCAAGCAACTGGGTCTAAGAAGGCTGATGTAATCCAGTGGGTGAGAGGGTCCATTTTTTTGTGTAACAGCATTCCGTGAAGAGATGGATGGCTGTTTCTAAGGAGTTCCTGCAAAGGGGGCAAACCGACTGGTTTGGCCATCCTCTCAAGGAGAGATAGTCAGCGGTCCACAACCTATTCTGCAGGGCTAACCGTGTGAAGATTTTACAATTTTGGAGAGCCCAACTTCCATACTAGAGGGTTCATGGAGGTGCTTATCGTGCCAAAGAATTGCACTTCATAAGCTAAGGTCGTGATGTAGTTTTCATGCAGAGTAAGCTTCCAAGTTATATTGTCCTCCACCTCTTCCTAAAGGTTCAAAGGAGATATGTGTCCCCAGAGGGCGATGAGCTCTTAAATATGCTATGTAGTTGGGCCTAAGGACCAATTGAGGTCTTGTAGCCATTTGTTTCTAGTTAGGGCTGCGTGCAGTGAGCGATTCTTTCTTCTGGATGTGGCAAAAATGCTTAGGACAATGTCACGCGGATGTCTCCCATTAGCTCAGGCCTAGTTCCAATAGCTCATTGTCTTGCCATCACCGAGTGTAATGGAGGTGGCTGTCGCAAATAAGATACTATCGTTCTCATCACATGGGGTTTGCATGCATTTCCAACGCTTATTTGTGGCTGCCCACTCATACCAAAGCCATCTGATTTGCAGGGCAAGAGATCAAGAAGGTCGAACCCCACAAGATGTGTGGGTTTGCACATATTGCCTCAGCTGACTTTGCATTTACCTCCCGTGAGTTGATCTGACCCCGTCCAAAAGAATTATCTGTATGTTTGTTTAGGAATTGAAACACTCCGGCTTATGGTTTGATAAACCGTAAGGAGGTAGGTAGCCCGAGCGTTCAGAACTGATTTAGTCAAAAAAAATTCTCTCTACGAGTGTCAATAATTTATCGTGCTAGCTCGCGAGGTGTCTGGTCACTTTGTCTTGCAATCTTTAGAAGTGCGCATGTAATTAACAAGATCAGTTTATCGAAACAAGCGAATTAATCCATCAGCCTCGCTCGAGTAATTAACAAACTATTCCAGCAACCATCTCGTCGCGTGGAGTAGCTAGTAATCACGCAACAACATGTAAATGTCAAACCATCTCAATTGCGCATCGATCCGTTCGAGCCACCCCAGAAGCAACTAAGCTAAGCAGCACACACAAACCGTGGTCACATCATGCATAGATATTCCATCCCAGCAGCAGATAAAAAGGTAGAGCGAAACGGATTGCCCCAGATTAGTGCCCAGAGCAAGAGAGGCAAAAAGAGCCGATGCTTCGATGTACGATCGAACGTACCATGGGCGAGTCCTGCAGATGTGCTTGAGGAGACACCTTCTCTTTATCCTCCTAAGCCCTAAAGAGCCTCGTCTCCCCCATGAACAAACGCCACCCACCTCCGCTTGATTAACCCATCGATCTCACGAATCATCGGCACGGATGTACGTAGGAGCACACGATTCGACACGGGGGCGAATAAACTGCAAAAGAAACCAGCCGATCATCTCTACTGGGATCAAGACCCGCAAAAACCCTAGCCGCGGTAATGCACTAGCACAAGCACTGCTGCACCCTGCCATTACCGGCCGATCAAAAGCATACGGAAAAAAAGGGGGAAATGTCCCCAAAATACAGGGATCGTTTGCGCACGCACGGCATGAAAAGACGGACCAAATTGATCAGCGAGCCAAAACTGAAACACCAACCGCGCAAATGAGCAAGCAGCGGCTACCTGCGAGCGTCGCTTTAGGCATATACGCTGCCACGGATCGCGCAGAGACTGATCCTCTCCCATCTGTGCCCTCGAGCAAAAACCATAGAGAGTAGTAGCGAGAAAAAAAAAACGAAGAATCTCGCTGCTAGGGCTGCTACTTGCAGGGAAAAATATTCTGGATTGCAAAAACTTTTGGAGGGCAGCAAAATTTTCAGCTAAAAATTCGGATGAAATACGTAAATATTATTGAAATTTTGACAAAATTTAACTAAAATTTCGACAAATGTTAAACGAGATTTTAGCCGAATGCTTGTTTAACCATGACCGCTCCATCTCCTGCCCCACCAGCAATGCAAAGCACTCCGCCGGCATAGATGGCACAAGGAGACATATCAATACATTGTACCAAGCTAGCAAAAAGAGGAAAGCAAGAAAGATCACACTTCGCCTAATTACTTACCCACCCTTCTCTCCTCCCTTCTACCTCCATCCCAGCCAGACCCTAATCCTGAACTCTCGTCTACTCCCTTCAATCCCCCAATCCTAAAACCCTAACTCGAACTTTCATCTTCTGCGTTCTATCCCTCAATCCCAATAACCTTGTAGATTTTGCCTCTGTTTGTCCCGATTCCTCACTGCCACCGAATAGATTCTAGGCTTTCTAGCCATGAATATCCGAGAGCACTCCTCTCTCTTTTCAAGCAACCACGTCTGCTCGAGCTCTTTCTCCTGTCTATGGGTGCCTTCAATGGCTCTGGGTGAAGCAACAGCTCCTCTGTCTACGAGATGAGAAAAGTACTATGACTCCCACCGACCAGAAAAAAGATGGTATGGTGGTCTGTAGCAGTAGTACCCTGGGCCAGAGCGAGGCCGTGGTGCAGCGGCTTGATATCCTTCCACCGTTGGAAACAGGCAGTATTCGTTGCTCTGTGAAGCCAGCCTCACACTACGCCTGCCACTTAAGGGACAGAGAGACCAAGGCTTTCACCAAAGACCCTCCGTCCACTACCCAACTTGGAACGGGCAGGCAGCATGTTGCACACGAGCCCAGAACCAGAGTGCGCACCGAACATCTACACCACCTTATTGCCCCCACATGGGTTACAAGCCCCCGCGACTGAGCTCGGCGTGACAAAGCCGTTCAGTTGGGTATTTAAGTTGATGTTTCACAGCATGAACAGGCGAGGTGGTACTAAAAAGGAGTGGAAGAACCACACTGAACGAACCTAGTGCTTCCGGTGATCTATTTTTTTCTTATCATGGATTGGAACTTTGTTTATGAGAGCAGTGGATTTCTCTTGGAATCTGTGGCTGCTCAACAAAGCTGCAACGTCATTTGGGCTGTAGTACTTTAACACAATGGTGTTCAAAGATTGCTTTGTTCAACCATCCGATCAAGACTATCAAAATGATGTCATTCATAATGATGGTGCACATAATTTGGCCGAAAGTTAATCTGTGATAATTTAGGCCATGGTTTGTCACAAAATATGCTTGCCTCACCGAATTTATGATTTGGTGTACAATGCTGCTTTTGTTTTTTATTGTGACTCCATAGATGATTTATTTCTGCTGTGTGTAAATGTTTTGGTATATTAGTTTTTGAGTATTGACTGTTACATAAATTGCCACGATCTAAAACATAATTGGTGTGTTTTTATCACTGACCAATGTTTGTTCATTGGGAACAAATAATATGTAAAGTTTCAGATACCTTCTATCCGTCTTCCTAAGATTGTATATCTGGAGAAACTGCATTCTTTAGGTAGGCCTCAATATTTCATACCAAAACAAAACTTCATGTCAGGTAAGCAAAACTTGAATCGAGTGAACTACGGGTTTCTTATTGTAGTCTAGCATAGCCCATAGAGGGCGGCGGGCTCTAGTACTGAGCGACCTGTTGCCAACCTGCCAGTCTACCACCTACACAATTTGGCAACGGGCCGGCCGCGAAGGCACCCCGCTCTTTGTTTGGTTTGGAGAATGGGAAAGAAATGAGGAATGGGGATTAGAGTTAGCTGCCATTCGGTAGAGTGGCTTGAATGTCGGTGCTGCTAGGCCTGGGCTGTGAGTGTGGCCGTGTGGACCAGCTGCGCTGTAGAGTCTGTGGGCTGTATGCGCCAACGTTGAATTCAAACGATGGTGAATTATTTTGACCGAGCTGCATTTCTTTTTAGTGGGCAACAAAACGAGCGAAAATACCAAAAATTTCAGTGAAATTGTTGACCCTGACTACTGGGTATGGTATAGGTAACCTAAATCTATACCTAATTTTATCCATACCTATTTAAAGTGATATGTGATATTACCTATATTGAAATAAAATAAATATATCTAATAGGTTTGGGTAACCCAGTGGGTAAAGGAGAAGGAAAATGAAGGGTTAAGTCAAAAAGACTTATGAAGGAATTTTTGTTAGATTTTGGTATTTAGAATTTCAATCTTGTGTTTACACTACAAAAGCTTTTCGAAATCAGTTGAAATTTATTGGAAATGATCCTACATATAGGGAAGCTGCTCTATACAAATTGGCATGGCTAAACACACATGTTGGCCCCACATGTTTTTATAGGAAACTTTTATAAAACTTCGGTATTTGAAATTTCAATCTCGTGTTCACACTATAAAAGATTTACAAAATCAACTAAAATATATTATAAATGATTCTATGTGTATAGAACCACTCTGTACAAATTGATAGTCACATGTGCATAGATGACTCCCAAATGTTTTGTAGGAACTATAACTAATTATGGTATTTCATGCCCATGGATAGTCCAAATGCACTCTCAACCCTAGATTTGGATATATTTTATATATATATATATATATATAGGGAACATATCTAGTGCTAAAGCCCATTTGGGTGCTAATATGCTAAAGCCGTTCAGGCGCGTTAGATCTACCTCCTATGGTCTGGATCTGTGAAGGTGGAAGCACTAGATTCTACTTACATGTTTTGCGAAAACCCCCCCGCCTCCCGTCACTTTTCCCCCGCGCTCCCCGTCTGTTTTCCCCCGACGCCTCACCTTCCCATTCGCACCCACACCATTCGCTCGTCTCCCCGCGCCGCTCCCATTCGCACCCACGCTAGGGTTAGGGTTAGGCTTCGTAGCAGCGGCGGCGGTGGCTGTGGCCCTCCGACGGCGCTCATCCAACGTGTCCTCCGACCCAGCGGCGACGGCGGCTTCGTAGCAGCGGCGGCGGCTGCGGCCCTCCGACGGCGCTCACCCAACGCGCCTCCGACCGGCCGCGCGCGCGCGCCCTCCGACGGCGCCACCTAACGCGCCTCCGACCGAGCGGCGACGGCGGCCAGAGCGGCGGCGGCGGCGTGTGTGCCTCCGACGGCACTCACCCAACGCGCCCGACCCAGCCGCAACGGCGGCCAGAGCGATGGCGGCGGCCGCGCGCCCGACGGCGCCACCAACGCGCCGTCGGGATTGGTGTAATGGTCATGGATTTTTGTATCCGACATCGCCATATGTAATGTGTGCTTGATTACGTGAAGTGGAGGTTTTTGTATGCGGCAGCAAGGGATTGGTGTGTTAGAAATTTTCGATTGAAATTTTCAGTTGCAACAGGAGGAATTTTCAGCCCGATATTTGGCGGGTAATGGTCATGGGATCCAAAGCGATGTATGTAATGTCGTGCTTGCTTGCTTATGTGAAATGGTCATGGGACCAAATTCGGCATGTTGTTTTCATCGGGCAATGCTTGCGATGTATCCAAACTCGACATCGTTGAGGGTTAGACAAGGGATCCAAATATGCGAATCTAGCGGCAGGAGCAGCAGAGTTGGATCTAGACCTGACCGCATTATGCGAGACATTGAAAAGGGCAATATAAATGCACTATCACGACATTGTATGTGCAGAATCCAGCAGAAGAAGTTACATAATAACATGAATCCAGCAGGAAAAAGAGTATCAGACAATAATTGAATGCATTCAAATTGAAACAGTGGCGCGTAATAACAAATTTGCTAGCTGAAGCATGACACTGAGACCATGACAAACATAATAACATGAATCCAGCAGCAGAAAATAACTGAATCCATTCAAATTGAAGCAATGGTACATAATAACATATTTGCTAGCACAAGCAAACTCATGATAAACAAAAGTCCAGCTGAGAAGGCTTCCTTGCATTCCAGCACAAGCAATAATGTGAGCACACTTGGATAGAAGTGGAAACTGTATGGTTAGAAAATGTGAATTAGAAAAAGTATATGAGTTAGGGAAATATGACTAATATTTTTGTTAATAAGATGTACAACCTTAAGAATGTGGTCAATGTGTTGTCGTCCTCAAAGGGCAATTACGGCTATCATGGTACACAATCTCCTTGCATGACCTACACAAGCGTGGCACCTTTGTTTTGTTCTCAACATTGTCATTTTTTTTTCGCCTTGGCTTTATTCTCTTACATTTACCCTTGGAGTTAACATCGTTTGGTGGCTTTATGTTGACTTCCTTAGGGATGGGACAACTGCAAATGCTTCAATCTCTTGACCTTACTTACCACATTCTCGGGAATCGAGGAGTCACTTCTTCCTAAATTTGACAAACTGATCACTAAGAAATTTTAAACCCTCATCTGCTCCTCTAGCATGGTGAATTAATTCCTCCATGTTCATACGTATTTGATGCCAACTTGTCTTTAGCTGTTTCTATTGCACTCCTTGGTTTTTCTTGTAACAAATTGCCTTCTCCATCAAAGACATCGTCCTTAGTTACCATTTTGGTCCACCTCTTCAACACAAATGGGCTTGGTAGCTCCTTAAGTGATAGACTTTGCAACACACGAACAATGTGGCGGCAAGGGATTCCAAATGACTCAAAGAACATGCAGGAGCAGTTGGCATCTTTAGTTGTAAGGTTACAGCGTACCTCTCTGACTTGTTTGAGCCATCACTAACTATTGAGATTTTGTACCTGCCTACGGTTTCCATGTTCTCCACATTACAATGCTCCCGAGCAGCACACACTTCTTTCTGAAAGTCAGTGAACACAGCAAACGTGAAGACCTCACTTCCATGCTTCTCTATTAGCCAAGTAGTCTGCAACACAGGCATTATGTGCAACGTGGCATTGTCAGCTTCCAACTCATTCGACGTTGTTCTTCCACCGCATTAACAAATCGATCCAAAACTCTACTAAAGTATTCTTGAATCCAATAAACCGATTGAAGAAAGAGTTCGAACTCTCTGACCTAGAAGTGGTTCTAAGGATTCCCGCCAAGAATATATCTTTGAAGTAAGCGGGTACCCATGATGCACGGATTCGGTACCGAGTAGCCAACCACTCATTGGATTCCAAACCAAAATCAGAAATAATGGAAGAAAACTGTTCCTCAAATTCCTCTGGAGTTTCTGAGGCCCATACACATGAGTTAACACGTTGGTACAATAAAGGGTTTTCTCTCAAATGTGGTGGTACCTTCATTGGAAGTTTTTGCAAAATATGCCACATGCATAACCTATGCATGCTAGTAGGGAAGACAGTGGAAATTGCAGTCTTCATTTCAGTATCTTCATCAGTTATGATGAGCCTAGGTGCAACTCCTCCCATTGCTTTCAAAAATATACGAAACAACCATATATATGTCTCAGTCTTTTCATTACTTAGTAGTGCAGCCCCAAGTAAGACACATGTCTTATGGTGATTTACTCCAGTGAATGGTGTGAAGATCATGTTATAATGATTGGTGTTATATGTAGAATCAAACGATACAAGATCTCCAAAATGGACATAATTCTTCCGACGTGTACTATCCGCCCAAAATGCATGTACCAATCTGCCCTTGTCATCAACAACATAATCAAAGTAGAATGAAGGATTTATATCATTCTTCTTACTCAGGTTATCAATAAACATCTGAGCATCCGATGACTTAATACAACTTCTCAACTCTTTATGATAATTCTGCAAGTCTCTCCTTGTGCATCCTACATTCTCAAATCCACCCTCACTAATACGGAGATATCTATATGCCCCGCTTGTGCCGATGCCTCCTTTATGACATGTGATTAACGTACGCTTGGCCTTCTCATTTACTTTCCTATTAGACCTTATCAGCTGTTGTTTGCTAGGTGATACCAACTCATGTGTATGAGATTCAATAAATGTTTCCACCCTAAACTTATTGTCGGCAGTGCGTTTGACAACTAGAATTGCCTCACATCCACACCTACTTAGCTTTCTAACATATTTCCTTTTCTTTGACTCCGTGTTATTGTTCTTACATTTCTCAGATCGGAAACCTTGTCTAGAACACATCCATCGCTTCCATCTCATGACACCATTGATAACCGTATGTGGACCAACATGGACTCCAAATCCGGCTGAATGTGCATATGTCTTGTAGAATTCCTCCGCAGCTTCCAAGTCATCAAAAACCATCCTATGGCTTCATAGTTGCGTCAACACAAGGTGTATAAGAAGAACCCTACAATGCAAATATTAAGTATGAAGCATGGTGAATTGACATATGGAGTAAAACATATGCATACAATATGATACTTACTACGAATGGAGTGATGCCGCTCTTTTTCGGGGTGCCACAATGAATTAACTGGTGGGAAGGTGAACTAATTTGATCGATAGATTGTGTATCAAGATTTTCTTCTCTTGGTGATCCCAATACCACGCTCTCATCGGCCAGATTCCATGCCTCCTACAATGCTCTCATCACCATATATTCCATGCCTCCTAACATAATAAAGTGTCAAAGAAAACCAAAATTGTTGTGCTCATTCAGCAAAACTTGTTAACATAATAAAGTGTCTCACTAATTCAGTGACTGGATTCGAACAAGGACGGATTAAAGATCTGGGTTTCTTTACTGAATTCAGTACAGATACGATCCACTATCTATCTATAATTATATACTGAATTCAGGTAGTGCATGCCACTTGTGTTTATTTCTACAGATTTACAGATTGTTGTAAAGCTATGGTTTTTTATCTCCATTTCAAACAACCATGCATGCATTCCTTATACAGGATCCAATCCGTTTTTTATCTCCGTTTCAAACAACCATGCATGCATTCCTTATACAGGATCCAATCCGTTTTTTTATCTCCGTTTCAAACCACCATGCATGCATTCCTTATACAGGATCCAATCCAAGCAATAAAGCATACGCAAAGAATATGTGATGTACCTGAACATGCATGCACGGAACGGAGACGGCTCTGTAGATCCGATCGCGAACGGAGACGGCGAAGAGGGAGATTAGGCGGAGGCGTCGTGCGTGAGTGGTGCGAATGGGAAGGTGAGGCGTCGGGGGAAAACAGACGGGGAGCGCGGGGGAAAAGTGACGGGAGGCGGGGGTTTCGCAAAACACGTAAGTAGAATCTGGTGCTTCCACCTTCACAGATCCAGACCGTAGGAGGTAGATCTAACGCGCCTGAGCGCTTTAGCATATTAGCACCCAAATGGAAATGGATATATATATATATATATTATATACTAGATATATATATATATATATATATATATATATATATATATATATATATATATATATATATATATATATATATATATATATATATATATAAGTAGGTATTACCCTTCCCATACCTAAATCTAAATAGGTATTTTATTTCTTACTTATAACTTATCCAATAGTATAGGTATAAGTTTGAACAAATATGTATGGTCTGTTTGATATAGCTATGGTTTATGGTTTTTAGCTGAAATTTTTAAATTTTAGGTATTTGCGATAGAGATTTTAGAAAGAGATACTCACTTATGATTTTGGTTAATACAGATGTTGGGCTTTTAACGTGTAATACAATTAACTTGTAAACCCTGTCTTGAGAAAATACTCTGTTTGAAAGTTAGGTAATATAGCAAAAATCAAAAACTATTTTTAAAAACCATTAAAGAATAGATCCATAGAATACACAGTGGCAGCCCTACTCGCTTCCTTTTGAATCCAACAATACTGAAAATCTCACACATAAGAGCAACTCCAGCAGTAGCTCTCAAAACAGGGCCCCTACTTTTTATTTGAGGGCTCTGTTTTTTGGGCTACACTCCAGCAGGAGTCCTCAAAACAGGACGCTCAAATTCATTCTTAGAGGGGATGACACATAGGACCCACCCTCATCCTCATCCTACTTTTGAGAGCCGAGGGGCAAAAAACTCACTCCAGCAGGGCCCCTATTTGAGCCCTCAAAAGTAGGGGGCTCTCAAATCTCCCCCTCGAGCCCTCATTCCTAAGTGAGTTTTTTGTCCCTCGACCTTCAAAAGTAGGATGAGGGCTCAAGTAAGAGCAACTCCAGCAGAGCCCCTACTTGAGCCCTCATTCTACTTTTGAGGGCCGAGGGGCAAAAAAACTCACTCCAGCAGGGCCCCTACTTGAGCCCTCAAAAGTAGGGGGCCCTCAAATCTCCCCCTCGAGCCCTCATTCACGGGGTGCGGAGGAGCCCTTACTTTTGAGGGCTCAAGTAGGGGCCCTGCTGGAGTGAGTATTCTGCCTCTTGGCCCTCAAAAGTAGGATAAGGATGAGGGTGGGTCCTATGTGTCATTCCCTCTAAGAATGAATTTGAGGGTCCTGTTTTGAGGGCTCCTACTGGAGTGTAGCCCAAAAAAACAGAGCCCTCAAAAGTAGGGAGAGCCCTCAAATAAAAAGTAGGAGCCCTGTTTTGAGGGCTACTGCTGGAGTTGCTCTAAAGCAACTCTAGCAGGGCCCCTACTTGAGCCCTCATCCTACTTTTGAGAGCCGAGGAGCAAAAAACTCGCTCCAGCAGGGCCCCTACTTGAGCCCTTAAAAATAGGGGGGCCTCAAATCTCCCCCTCGAGCCCTCATTCACAGGGGTTGGAGGAGCCCCTACTTTTGAGGGCTCAAGTAGGGGCTCACTGGAGTGAGTTTTTTGCCCCTCGGCCCTCAAAAGTAGGATGAGGATGAGGGTGGGTCATATGTGTCATCCCCTCTAAGAATGAATTTGAAGGTCATGTTTTGAGGACTCCTGCTGGAGTGTAGCCCAAAAAACAGAGCCTTCAAAAGTAGGGAGAGCCCTCAAATAAAAAGTAGGGGCCCTGTTTTGAGGGCTACTGCTGGAATTGCTCTAAGGACCCGGTTGGAGTTGCTCTAACCAGACCAAAAAGAAGAATCGCGCAGAGACTGGTCCGCGCAGCGGCGCAGGATCTCCCATATGTGCCCTCCAGCAAAACACACAAAGACCAGAGAGTAGTAGCAAGAAAAGAACGAAGAATCTCGTCGCCTTTTGAATCCAACAGTACTGAAAATCTCACGCGTAACCAGACCAAAAAGAAGAATCGATCGAACGGAGATCGGCACATGCAGAAGAAGCCGAACGTACTCCAAATTAGAAAGGATGGAAGATCGAATCCGTGCGTGCTTGAACCATCACTCGCCGCGGCTTAATTTGCTGCTTACGAGGATCGGATGGAACTAAATAGGCCGAAATGGGGCGAAATTTTGTGGGGGAAAAACTAAATCTAACGGGCGAGGTGGGAGCTTTCGCTACTCCGGCTTACCTGAGTTGTTCAACGTGGAGGGGATGAATCGATGGAACAATCGGTCCTGGCTTCTCCCACCTCGATATTCCGTTGCCTCGGCAGGTTGTAAGTCTCCACACTTTGGGTATGATTTTCTGGCTTATTTTTTATTATTCTAAAATTTTGTTTTTCTGATTTTTTATTTTTAACTTTTTTGTCGGGTTTTTTTAATATTCGTTTGTATTATCCGTAATTGGCTAATATGTTTTTTCTATATTTAAATTTTTTAAATTTAATTATATTAAATAAATCACCATAAGTTATAGTATAATTTCATCCGATTACAATATAATTTTAGCTATAAACTATTTTTTTAAAGCTGAAATGAGCGGGACGTGTGCGTGCGTGCGAAGCCGGTGAGAGGCGCAGCGCACGTGTGCTGTAGAGAGAAATTAGTGAGGGCGTCTCTCGGACACTGTAGCAACGGAACGGCCGGCACCGTCGCGCACTGGCACGTACGTACACGGAGCTCTTTTGGCGTGGGGGTCACTGACACGGGGGCCGCGCGTGTCTCCTACCGGCCACCCGATGTACGTCAGCGTGCTAGCTCTGGTGCACGCCGTTTTCTCGGGATGACGGCTTGTGACGTCAGAGGGGGGGGTGTGGCGCGAGGCTCGTGTTCTGTGGGCAGTGAGGGCTCGCGAAACATTTGCCCGTGCGCTTGCCGCGGAGAGAGAAATGTAGGAATGTTTTTGTTGCGTGACTGCTTGGGCAGAAGGTAAACTACGACTTAGTAGCAATTATTACCAATGCGGATGTACTACTACGTTCATTCACGGAAGAATGTTCCTTGTTTTGAACGTGGTTTCTAAAATATAATTTTGATCACTAATTTTTATTATAATAAATTTATAAAATTTAATAAAATTAAATATTCTGAGTATTTTTTGAGAAAAATCTATATATAATTTTTATGTGTCCAGTTTAAATATTTGAAAAATATCAGTAGCCAAACTTTCAAAAAAATACATTTTTTTACCGGAGGGATTACCAGTCACCACAGCTATGCATGTTCCGCAGGTCTCTTTTCTCATTATTCTTACCTATGGCAGGCATCTCTCACGCGTACACAGTGTCTGGATCAATTAAGAGGAAGCTTCTTGGTACATGCCGCGCGCCGCTGCGTGCGCTTGCATTGACATGCGGTGGCGTGACGCAGGCTTAGAGCAGGTACAATAAGAGCAAGTACAATAATGATTTTATAGTCAAATTAGTCAGTATTTTTGTTGATGTGGAGGAGAGAAGAGAGGAGAGAGATGAGAGCTTGGCTAGATAATAAATCATGAGGCAACAAGAATGTGAGATATGATAACACATAATAATAATAAAAATTTGGAGACAAATTATTGTATGGTGGACCTAGATAATAAATGTATGTGAGGAGGAATAGGAAAGAGAATGTGAGATATGGTAACACATAATAATAATAAAAAATTTGTAGACAAATTATTGTATAACTTGGTTCTTATAACTTGACTTATAGCCAAACACTTGGCTCTATTATTGGACTTGCTCTAAGGGTATGTACAACCCACAGACGGGGGATCGTCTGCAAGAACCTAGAATCTGACATACAGACAGCTAAAAAGATAGGTCGTACAATGGAGAGTCTGTTTCAATGTCTGCAAGCTGTTTAATGCTTTGCATGTAGCCAAGATCAATCATGAACACTAGTTTGTATACCATTGTGTTGCTATTTGATAGTGTGAACCTATTTGATTGTGGGAAAGTGCTACAAGACATGGTCAACGATAACTAGGATGAACTCAATATGAACTCAGTTTGAACTCAGTAAATGTAGATAGTTGGATTACCAGGATGGATCCCAGGCTGTTGAACACCCAAATCCAGGTGAAGGAGAAGACGGGTCACCGCCGGCTGCATCCCACCATGCTGGCGACGGTGATGAAGGGGAACGAAACCGCTTACCGATACGTCGATGCGAGGATGGCGCGTCGCGCGCGCCTTGCCGAGACCACCCATGTTTAGGCGGACCGTGGCGCGCCGACCCGCCGCCGGGACCGAGGAGAAGGCCCTCGCCGTCGATCGCGCCGCCACCACCGAGGAGAAGCCGCAGACGCCGAGCCGCTGCCCGACCGAGGAAAAGGCGCCGATTCGCCGAGCCGCCACCGATGGAGAAGGCCGAGTCGCCGATCCGCGCCACGCCGAGGGTAGGGATGGGCCGCAGCGCGGCGGCGTGGCGGCGACGCGACGACGTCGAACCCTTCCTCTTCCTCGGTCCGCCGACGGGGACATGATGGGTACCTTCGATGGGGACCGAGCGAGATGACGAGCGAGCGAGGACGCGGGAAGATTTGGAGTAGGAGGACGATTTGGCGCGGAGGCGATTTGGTGCGGAGTCGGAGGGCGCGAAATCTCCCGCGCGCCATCGGTGACGCAAGGGTCCACGCGGATCCGGCGCGGGACGACTCCTTGAGACGCAGGCCGACACCGCCGCGCTGCCGTCGCTTCCACCTCGGAGCATGGGACAACGCCGTCGTCTCGCGAGGCGACGCGACGCCCGTCTCTCTGCCGACTGGAGGGTGTTTTTGCAAGAATGACTGCACCGAGACAGGGAAAAAGACGGCGTTGTACATGCCCTAAGGCTTAGTTAGCAAGCTATTGCAAATATAATAACAACCAAATCTTACGTGGCAGAGAGAGAAAGGAAGAGAGAGAAGGAAGCTGGCTACTAAATTACAGCTAGCTATAGCACGTAAAAATATGCATTTCACTCTCTTACACGTGGGGCCAAATAGTTATTGTAATAGCTACCTTATTGTATGAACTATGTTTTTGAAGGCTATAGATGAAATGGACAAGTGTTATAGCTACTAATTGGCTATACTATTGTACTTGCTTTTAGAGCAAGTCCAATAATAGAGCCAAATATTTGGCTATAAGTCAAGTTATAAGAGTCAAGTTATACAATAATTTATCTTCTATTTGTCTACAAAAGGTTTATTATTATTATGTGGTACCATGTCTCACATTCTCTTTCCTAAACCTCCTCACATACATTTATTATCTGAGCCCACCACTGCATAGGCTCTCGTGCCCAGCTTGTTGCTTGCATGTAGGGCCAAACGAGCCGAGCTCGAGCGAGCTTGGCCTTTCAGGCTCGAGCTCGATAGAAACTCGAGCCGAGCTCGAGCCGAGCTTGAGTTGGGGTCCGAGCTTGAACCTGGGCTCGAGCTCGGCTCGGCCTAAGCTCGAGTAGGCTCGAGCTCGGCTCGTTGAAGCTCGATAGCAATTAAAATAATTTATTATGCACTATTTTTCAATAATAAGAAAATTTTAAGTTCGAGCTCGGCTCGAATAAACTCGATAACAGTCAAAATAATTCAAATATACACTAATTTTCAATAATAAGAAAAGCTCGAGCTCGAGTAAACTCGGTAAGAATTAATATGTATTACTATTTAAGCTCGAATCGGGGCTCGCGAACTATTCAAGCTCGGCTCGGTGAAGCTCGCAAGCTCGAGTTCGGCTCGTTTAAAGTTCGAACCGAGCTCGAATCGAGCCTAGAACGAGCCGAACTCGAGTAGCTCGCGAGCTCCGAGCTTTTTTTACAGCCCTACTTGCATGAGAGCCAAGCTCTCATCTCTCTCTCTCTTCTCTCATCCACATCAGCAAAAATGCTGACTAGCTTGGCTATAAGACCATTATTGGACTTGCTCTTAGAGCATCTCTAACAATATGAGCTAGTTACTAGCTCTAAGATAACTTCTCCAATAGTACTAACTTTTAGCATATAGCTCATAACATAAATAGCCTCACGTGACACTCTCACATAATCTTGGAATGTGTGTATGAGACTAGCTCTTGATCAAGAGATAGTTTTTCTCTCTCTTCTATTAAAATATGAAATAATATGCTTAGAGCTAGCTCATAAATCACTATTGGAGATGCTCATCTCCAACAGTATGAGTTAGTTATTAGCTCTAAGACAACTTCTCCAATAGTACTAACTTTTAGTACATAACTCATAACATAAATAGTTTCACATGACACTTTCACATAATCTTGGAATGTGTGTATGAGACTAGCTCTTGATTAAGAGATAGTTTTTCTCTCTCTTCTATTAAAATATAAAATAATATATTTAAAGCTAGCTCATAAATCACTATTGAAGATGTTCTTAGTCCTGGTGCAACGCAGGCGCAGCTCCATTAATCCTGGAGTGGCGCTAGCACTACTACTACAGTAGCAGTATTAATTTGCATCATGCATGCATTGATCCTGCTGTGGGGTTGCTACTCGAATTAATTAATGGGATAATCCCGTCGCCACACGGTCCCTCCCTCCCTTGTTAACGGGACTTTTCTTTTCAACTTCTAAACGAAATTTTTTAGTTTTCCTAAAGTAATTAACTTTTAAACAGAGTTATTGTAACGCTTTCATTTAAATCGGACAAAACCGCATATGAGTTTCTATTACTCCGTACTCTCTCTTGCGAATAGATAAAAACTATAAACCTCAGTCATAAGCTGTTTTGAAAAGCTTGTTATGATAAGTCGTTTCAAAATAGCGATGGGGAATAAATTAAAAAAAATGAACGTAACTAAATAGCAGGCCTGCGATGTAGCACTTTTTATTTTACCACTCGTTTAAACAAGATGTAGCCAGCGACGATGACACGCTACATTACAACTACTCTGTTCGTGTGCGTGTATATATATATATATATATATATATATATATATATATATATATATATATATATATATATATATATATATATATATATATATATATATATATATATATATATATATATATATATATATATTAAAAGTTAATTTTTAATTTTGATTACTAATGTATAAAAACTATATGTAGTAATTATGTGAATCTAGATGATTTCTATGTCGACGAGGCTCTGCTGATTCTTTGCGGTGTAGTCGGCCTTAGTTGTTGATCATTCAATAATTGTCGATCTGCTGTGGTCAACTTGCTGTAGTCAATCGGCCATGATCGACCTGTAGTGATTGATTTGCCGTGGTCGATCGGCCGTGGTCAATCGGCTGTGATCGACCTGCAGTGATCGATCTGCCATGGTCGAGTTGCTTCATCCGATTAGTGATTGTGTTGGCTTTGTGAGGTAACACTTGCATCTTGGCTTCATGATTTGGTGAGTACTAATTTGTGAAATTGAACATTGTATCTCCATTAACCTTTTCGATGATATCCGGGCATACGCTGGTGACTGGTTTTCTGGGACATCGTCCTCGCGACGAGCCTTGCCCTTATTGTCATCTCAGTGGCTTGGATTGCCACCGTCTAGTAAGCTGTTCTTTACATTCTTAATTTCTATTATGCCTATGTTTGCCGTGCTAGTATGATATCTTTATTTAATTATCTCTGAAATCTGTGATAATTACTAGCACTGAGAGTACTTTGCATAATATATTGTGGGCTTTTGAGATTGCTTGATAACGAAACTAGTCATATTTAAGATCATAGTGATAGTTTTAGAGATATTTTGCTAGTTTGGTTTGTTCATTATACTTCGAGTTAGTCCATATTCTTTTTCGTTCTGTTATGATCTTAGCTTGAAGTCTGTTGATTCAGCCATAGTACATTTTGTCTCTATTCTAAATATTGTCGACAACAGATTAATACTGCAGTAGTTCATTTCTACTATATGTTTTGATTAGAACATGAAATTGGTTCGATCACTACTATGAAGTAATGTTTAGATTGACAAACTAGCAAAATATAAAAGGATTGTCACTTAGATTGTTGATATATTGACTAGAGTTGAGAAGGCCAAGTGGAGAACTTGAGTAACTCCTTTGCTGAGCAAATTCACACTAAATAACATGTGTGCTATGTATACTTCAATTGCCCACTGTCTTGATCAAGTTAAGCATATTATTTTGTTTAAGTAACTTGAATGCTATGTCAGTCTCAAGAGACATTTTTTTCATGTCATTTATTCCCTGTTGGTCATATGCTTTATTGTTATTGCTTAGATCCAGAATTAATCTGAAAATAATGGTAAACCTCCTTAATCTCCAACACCTCTAACCTCTTTCTATACTCAAGGGGAAGAGTGAACTCGTAGCGGCGGAGCCAGATCTGACGGTGAAGGAGAGTGAGGAGATGATAGCGATGAGAAGAGGAGTGACGAATAGGAGCGAGAGGGAGGGAGCAGCGAGAAGGGAGGGAGCGGCGGACAGGAGTGAGAGGGAGGAAGCGACGATGCTTTGGGAGAGAGAAGGAGCATGAGAGAGGGCTGGTGCACGCAAGGCATATTCCATTCGAGGCACGGCTGGTTGGAAACATATAACACGGACACCGACCTGCTCATGTGTGTGCCGCCCCGGGCCTTCGTTTTCTCGAGTCAAGCAAAAGGACAAACCCCACCAATCCACCAATTAGAACACCGGATCAAACAAGACACCGAAAAACCAAAGAAAAAAACAACCCGAGACACACGACGCGGCACAGAACACACCACCGCACCACCACCACCTTCTGCTCGTCCTCGTCCTCATCGTCCACTACCTCCCCATGAGGCCGCCTCCGAGACATGCCTGTTAGCCCCAGCAGCCTCCCCACGATCTCCCCGTCCAAGCCCTCCGCGTCGCCCCCATGCCGTTCGCGCGCCGCGACATCGAGGCCGCGGGCGCCGGCCAGGACGATTCGCCGGCCGCCAAGAAGGGCAAGCCGGAGGTCGCCGGGGAGCGCCCCGCGCTGACGCGGTCCGAGGCGGCCGCAGCCGCCGCCGTGCTCGCGCTCTTCACCGCCGGGATCTTCTGCGTCTTCCTCGCCGCGCCCCGCCGCGAGTTCGCCCAGATCCTCCGCCTCCCGCGCAGCCTCGCCGACGTCCGCCTCCTCAAGTAAGCCTCCCCGTGACCCCGTCCCCTCCCTCCAATCGGGTCGACTTTATGTTTTGGATCGCAGCTACTCGCGTCTGAGAAACGTGGTCTGAATCGTACAAGCGAGGTGTCGATTGATCTGGTGCGAGTTTTGGGCGTGGTTTGGGCTGCAGATTTCTGACGATGAGGCTTACTTTACCTTTCCAAGAATTTGATCGAGATTTGGGATTCGATGGCGCTGCGGGGTTGAGTTTGTGCGTGTATTAGGATCAAGAGAAACCGTAGCCAATGTTTAGTCGATGCAAAAATAAGACAAATTAGGAAATAAACGGCAAGGTGGATATTAGTTTCTTGCAAGAGGACAAGAGAAGATCGCTTTCCTGGTTTAATCTTGCAGTGGCTGCAACCGGACTTGGTCCATGCCAACATGAATTTATCATTGCGTAGAAAAGAATGACTGTTTCCACCCGTGGTACTTGCAAGTATGGTACAGGTTCCTTATCATTTGTCGTGCGGTATTCGATGCAGAAATCTCATTCTAGTTTGATAGTTGCACTAGTACAAGATTCTTAGATCTAATATGATTTGAGAGCTGCTAAGTTTCTTTTGCAGTTCACTATCAAGATGATGTTATTTAAGCTTGTAAATAGATAGATAAATCTATTGTTAGCCATTTCAACTCCAAACCTGAGTTTTACTCAAATAATTTAGATTCGATGAACGCGACTATAGTCAATAAAGTTCTGTTATTTTGGTGATTGTATTAAATCTTTCACAGACATAACATCTGACTTCCATGCTGTAAATAACATGCATGTAATGTTTATGTTTGTTTTGAGGCTAATAACACCTTGTATTTTCCATATGGTTGCTCCTTTTGTTTTCTTTTAGTTTATTAGCTAATTTGACAACTTGATAAGATGGATGAAAAACTGGAATACTAATTCGTCACTTGTTTTGTGCCTTACATGTCCATTGCAACCACTTAACAAACTCTAGTAAGTTCAGTCATTATTTTAGTTGCAATACAGCTACTCGTGTTTTGTTTTTGAGCTAATTTGATGAGAAGATTGAAACATTAAAAATTACTTTATCACTTGTTTTCATGTACTAGAATGTGGCCATTGTAACCACTTGCCAAACTCTAGTAAATTGAGTTATGTCTCTAGTTATTATTCGTAGTGTTGTTGTACGAAACAAGCTGAGTACATATGGTGCTTTTTCCTATTTGAACATTGGCATTACATATTATTAGTTTAGTCATATTAATATAGTATTCTCAGAATATTGAGTCATTTATGTACTTTGTTTGATTATTAATATAGGCAGAATTAAATGGACTGTCAATTCACTTTGGTTGATTTTCTGTTTTTTAATGGGATAACAGGAAAGTCTTGCTATCTTCGAATCCATTAGGATGGCTCTATGTCTATGTATTTCTCTAGCTATCGTCAAATCCATAAGGATGGCTATGTCTATGTATTTCTGTAGCTGTCGTCAAATCCACAAGGATGGCTATGTCTATGTATTTCTGTAGTAGTAACTGATTGAAATGTGCATAATTATGTATGATAACAATGGATATATGTTTGGAATATGAAATTTTGATTGCTGCTACTTTTCTCTGAAACTTGCAGAGACAATCTCACTGTGTATGCAAGAGATTATCAGGCAAATTTTATATTGGGGTATTGCTCAATATACATCTTCATGCAGACATTTATGATCCCTGGAACAATATTCATGTCATTACTTGCTGGAGCTCTTTTTGGAGTGATTAAAGGTGGCGTTTTGGTTGTCTTCACTGCTACAGCCGGTGCCTCATCTTGCTATTTTTTATCCAAGTTGATTGGCAGACCTTTGGTTAGCTGGTTGTGGCCTGAAAAACTGAGATATTTCCAGTCAGAGGTAATCTTCTGCTTTTTGTAACAAACTGACTCCTTTATGTCCATTGGCTGGTTTTCTTGAGATCCTTCCCCAGATGACAGAGTTCAGCTGTTTGCCTGTTTATTTATTTGACATAACGTTACTTTTGTTTATAATGCAGATTGCAAAGAGGAAAGAAAAGCTATTGAACTATATGCTTTTTCTGAGAATAACACCAACTTTACCCAACACATTCATAAATATGGCGTCACCTATTGTTGACATACCTTTCCATATTTTCTTTGCTGCAACATTAATCGGTCTCATCCCAGCATCTTATATCACTGTAAAGGTAATCATCTTCTTAATAACAGATGCAATGATCTTGTTGTTTACTCATTTTTGGTTTTGAACAAAGCAATAATCTTAATCAAAGTCCATGTTGCATGTTAAGAAGTCGCATGAAAATGGACTAGGAGCTTAAGCATTGAGACCTCAAGTATCATAACATGTTTTAGGTTCTAGAAACTATAGCATTGTTCTTTTGCTGAAATGTTGGGTAAAAAAGGAGGTGTGTCAGGTTTCATTAACTTCCTTAACACTTAGCACATGTGCTATGATGGCTTGAATAAATCTAGTTAAGTATCTTACAATATGGCCTTTGTGGAAGTCGGATAATAAACAACATCATAGGGACGGCTGGGGCTCTGATTAAGAAACAGCCATGCTGGCATATATCCAAGGAATTTGACGGAACCTTGTAAGACTCTATCCAGATAGGCATTAAGACTGGCACCTGATCTGAACAAATTGCCATTGGATGCAATTATTCTGTAATAGTTTATATTAGTGAAGAGTTAAATTGGTTAGGCCATCTTTCACCATGGAACTGCCTGAGGATTAAACACCTGAGCACCCACTTTACGTCTTCTTTTGTAGCAGTTTATATTATTTTCTTATTGGTACAGACAAGAAAATTTTGTTCCTGCCAATCAAAATATGTGTAATTTCGTTTCTACCATCGAAAATCTGTTTTTTTTTCCATTTTGCCATCCTTCTGTCCATGCGCATTTCGTTTTTCCTACGGTCCAATTTTTCATCAAATCAACCGACACGTGTCACCTATCGCACATGGTCCAAAGTCTATTGACCTGACAAAATTGGATGGAGTGGCAAAAACAAAATGCGTACGGACGGAAGGATAACAAAAACGAAATAAGCAGATTTCAATGGCAGAAACAAAATTGCACGTATTTTGAGTGGCAGGAACAAAATTTTCCCGATTTAGATTGCCCATATCCTGACTTCTATTTGTCTTCCCGACTTCGATTTGTCTTGTCATCTTGTGTTAAAGTATTGCAGTTTTCATAACAAGTCCCACGTTTGTCGTAAGTTGTTAGCCTTGTTCCCTATCTGGTTGTTTATTGGGGATCAATGTTGCATGCTTTTGGAGTCATCTTCCGTATCTTTTTCCCTGGATGATGAGTTCATACCTCACTAATGATCTTTTTTGCTATTGTCCTGCAGGCTGGTAGAGCTCTAGGCGATCTAAAATCAGTTAGAGAGCTGTATGACTTCAAGACATTGGTTGTTCTATTCCTCATTGGATCTGTTGCTGTTGTTCCAACAATCCTGAAAAGGAAGAGAACATACGAGTGATACCTCAGAACACATCTTAAAATACCGTCCTCAGATGCTCCAAACTGTATTAGCATTTTTTTGGCCTTTCTTTTGTTTTCTTGATATTGTATACCTATTCAATTCTAGCTGTAGAGATGTAACAACCTGAATGCTTCCCTTAATAATAGATGACGCTATCTCTGTATCTGCTGCCCTGTTGTTCTGAAATTAATATCGTGCCTTAAGTTATCATTGCGAAGGAAATATCTGATTTCTAAGTTTATGCAAAACTTGCTTTGCCATCTGTATTTCTTAGGATTGGCTTCCGCTTCTAAACAAAAAAGACAATATGAACATCTGGTTTTTCAAAGTGGTTTCTTCACCTATTCCGCTATCGTCTTGCTCTGGAAATAAGACAATGGGTCATAGCTGCCTTACACACCATACTCATCTCGCTCTTGTCATGTGCATGTATATTTTTCTCACTTTTTTCATTGTTCGCTTTCTCCTTCTAAAATCACTTCTTTCAGCTATTAATATTCATTTTAGCTGTTTTTATAAGTTAGTTAAAAATCATTAAGTAAAAGTCAATACAATTAGACACTCAATTTTGACGAGCGACCTTGTCTTGGTGTGCGCCTCTTCTATTTTCCAAAAAAGAAAAGCGCCTCTTGTGTATCAGCCGTCCTATTGACGCTCGATCTGCTTTGGGCATTAAGAGGCCGAATTATAATTTCGTCCTCATAAGCCCAAAGTATCCTCTCCTGCAAGGCCCAAACCCGAGGCCGGAGCAGAGCCTGCAGCCCCCTTAGGCTTCCCCCTTGGGTTCTCTAGTCGTTAGAGCATCTCCAACAATGTCCTCTAAATCTCATCCCCTAAATCACTTTTTAGAGGACACAATCTAGAATATAGAAGACTAAAAATATGTAACATCCAACAAATCCTCTAAATATGGTCCCCTAAATTAAAATCTGGGTCCACAAAAACTACCAACCAAAGAATTTATGGGGTCGGACGGTGCAGGAGCGTTGGGACCGATTTAGGAGATGGTGTGCGTTCTTCATATATGGGGGACGAAAACTCAGGGATGGAGTCCTCTATATTTTTGGGTACCACTTAGAGGATCTGTTGAAGTTTTTTTACCTTTTTTTCTAAAATATAAGGGATATGAGCACTTTAGAAGATTTATGGGAGATGCTCGTACAGACGGATTTGGAGAGCAGCACACACCCACCCTCGTCAGGACAGCGAAAATGGTGACCCTCTCCCTTGTCTCCATCCCCATTTCCACCTCCTCCCTCCCCCTCTCCACCCGAGGCCGCTGCTCCTCCCTCTCCTTCCCCGCTCCCAAGGTGAGTGGTGACTCCTCCCGCTGCCGTCCTCCTCCTCCTCTCCTTCCTGTACGACCATTTGCCCCTGCGGATGGTATTGCTAGGTGCCGCGGCTTGGTTCTTGGGTTTCTATGATATTGGAAAGAAGGGCCTAGTGCCAGTGTAGTGTACCACTAGGTCTAGGTGTGTATGCCGCTTGTGTTATGTGCGCAATTCCATGGTTCTGTTCTGGATGTTAGAAGAAAGGGCTTCCTGTGAATTGAGAATTCTTGGCACAATGGGACGGATTGGTGTCTATGTGGATGCTTTCTTGTGAATCATGAATCTGCTGTCCCTTGCACAATGCCGGATAATGTTATCTCCTTGCACAGCAATGCCTATGTTTGATTCGTTAGGGAGAGAAAGAAAAGTGGGTTTTTAAGTTGGAACTTGTACGTGTGTGGATGTAATAGCCTAACAGGAGTGGTTCTTTGTAGTTCTCTTTCCTGTCTGACTCATATGTCCAATGTCATTGCAAAAAAAAAAACGTCCCTTCATAAATTCATATGTAGTCATGTAGACATACATTGGTAACTATTTTATGGTTTTGATTCTTCTGTGGGACTTTACAGAAGGGAGGTATTGGTCACGGTGGCCTGCGGATTGAGTGCATTCGTATTGGTGGTGTTGAGATTATGAGATACCGAACCACAAGAGGGTGGAGTACTCGCTGCAGTACATCCATGGCATTGGACGGTCGCGCTCCCGTCAGATCCTTTTGGACCTCAATTTTGACAACAAGATCACCAAGGACCTCTCCGAGGAGGAGGTCATCACCCTGCGTAAGGAGGTCACCAAGTACATGATTGAAGGAGACCTTGTAATGGCCCTGATCCCTTTGCTAATACGATTAGCCCATGTATTTAGCATAACAATGTTGTCCTGAAATTTTAGAGGCTTAGAACTCATTGTGTAGGACCTGTGTAGTTATTTTCACATTTCTTAATCATTTCTGTCGTTTTATTGATATTGTCTTCAAAAGAAATGAAAAATACAGAATTGTGCCCAATTCTCTTTGGCATGCTTTGCAGAAACGGTTCGATCGTGTGGCGATTGAGAGGTTGAAGGAGATTAGGTGCTACAGGGGCATCCGGCACAAGCTTGGGCTCCCGGTTCGTGGGCAGAGAACAAAGAACAACTGCAGGACGCTCAAGGGAAGGAGGGCTTCAGTTGCCAAGAAGTCGCCTGCCTCCCAGGAGGAATAAGTCACATTGCCATGTATTTACCTCCTGTTCCGTACTCCATTTCCAGGTTTTATGCCGTCTTAGATGAATCATGGGGGTATGATCAGCTGCTGCAGAGTTTATAGTTGTGACATCACTTGTAAGAATTGATGCTAAATCTAGGTTACATGCCTGTGTTTGTCACATTCATGATCCATTATTTCGATGCCTCTCTCTTTTTCCATATCTCTGCTTTGATGCAATGAGTTCAACCTGCTCGCTGCTCCCGATGGATTAGCTTATTAGCACCAGTGTTCTGAGAAATTTTCACCTGTCATTGCAAGATTATATGTTCAGTTACTTTACGAGCTGAACAGAGGAGTGTCAGTGGTAGGTCAACAATATGACTGGCCATGATCTCAACTTAAGTCTGGCGGTTTAGACCATGTGATAGCAACAGTTGCACTTATTTTGAAGAGATACCAAAAGTTTGGGTTCTCACTAGTGTAGATGGATCAAGCAGCTTTCTGCAGAGTTGTTTACCTCAGTTTTATCGGAAGAACTGTGGCAGCCGAGCTGCCGAGCAGGTAGCGTTGTAGCAACAGAAGAGTCATTGCAACAAGAACAAAGGCGGCACTATTCTCGGAAAAACAAAAGACAAATATGTGCTAACTGTTTGTGCTAGTAGTGATGTTTATGTTCTGGTTATTTCGTTTCTTCTGATACGATTATTGAATTGTTTAATTGAGCATGTTTTGGAACAGTTCGACTGAGACTAATAGTGCTTGAGTCTGACAACTGGATAGTCTGATGGCTGCCTCGAAATCTTGCACGGCTCCCGAACTGAAGACGTCCGGGAGGAAACAGGGGATCATGGACAAGCCAGTCGTGGCACCACACCGTACAAGTATCGTATCCAAATACGAACTGAGAAGGTCAGATCCGCCAATCACTAATGTAAGGCTACATATATGATTGCCACCACTAATGTAAGGCTACATATATGATTGCCACCAAAGCCCAAGCAAACTGGTCCTTTATTACAGATCATTTTGAGTTTTTGACCGACATATACAGTAGCCTTAGAGAGAGTATATCACACCTCTGATCCCGCCAAAACCGAAATCAGAGTGCAACCTGAGCTCTATATATATATATATATATATATATATATATATATATATATATATATATATATATATATATATATATATATATATATATATATATATATATATATATATATATATATATATATATATATATATATATATATATCAAACAAGAATAGTGCTAGATACCTTTTTTTCTTCTAAATTTGCTTTAAAAAACCTTCAATCGATCAGTCGGACGAAAATTATTTGTTCCATTTGCACCCCCAGTCCTATATAAAGTTATCAACTAGACATCCACCACTTGTCCTTAGTTGGTCGCACGTGGGCTTCCTTTAAGCAGAGGTAAAAACCTCAAAATGTTGTCGACTAGGGTGCCTTTATGTTCTAGGATCCGGAATGGTCCCACATACTAAGGACTCAACTTCCCTTTTAATCCAAATTGACAAACCCCGCATATTGATGATATCTTCAAGTATGTATAATCTCTAACTTTGAATTTTGAGTCTCGCTTATGCTGGTTTGTATAGATCTTTTGCCTACTTTAGGTAATTTTGATATGTTCTCTAATTATTTGAATCTTTTAATCATTCTCATGTACCATCTCAGGGCCCAATAATGGTCTCTCTCTAACTTTGTACCAACACATGGGCGATCTGCATTTTCTACCTTAGAGAGCTTTGTGTGGAGCCATTTGAATACTGGATTGATAGGAATTATTATAGGCAAACTCTACCAAAGGTAGGTGTTTATCCCATGTGTCTCTAAATTCAACACACAACATATCTTCTAAGATTTGGCTAACTCACTCTATTTAGCCATCAGTTTGTGGGTGATAGGCCGTGCTGAAGTTGAGGGCATTGCGTAGGATTTTCTAGAAACCAGAGGTAAATACTGATCCTGTCTGAGGTGATGGTTTTATGCACTCAATGCAGAGAGACTATTCTTTCTAAATAGAGCTCCGCTAATTTGTTTTGATAAGATGATTGAATTGTTTAATTGAGCACGTTTTGGAACAGATCGATTGAGACTAATAGTGCTTGTTGTCTGAACATGATTGAGTCCAACAACTAGATAGTCGGATGGCTGCCTCGAAATCTTGCTTGTCTCCAAAACCGAATACGTCTGGGAGGAAACAGAGGATCATGGACAACCCAATTGTGGCACCACACCATACTAGTATCATTTCCAAATCCAAACTGAGAAAGTCAGATCCGCCAATCATTACATGTAAGTCTACAAATATGATTGCCACCAAAGCCCCAAGAAAACTGGTCCTTCCTACAGATCATTTTTACAGACATACACAATAGCCTTAAAGAAAGAGTAGATCACACCTCTGGTCCTGCCAAAACGGAAAGAACCCATGCTAGAGTTGTAACGCCCCCGTTTTCAGGGGCGCGTACGGACACGGCATTCTGCAACTATTCACGCATGAACAGTTATGGAACGTCGCGCAAGAGTATACCATTGCATGCTTACAACAAAAGTCCAGCATATATTTTACATATAGATTAACATCCATTTTTCGACAGCGGGGCGTGCAAGCCCAAAGTATACTTACATTACAAAGACTCCAGAATCCGCTTGAGCGCGGCCAAGACCTAAAGCCACGGGTCCTTGTCGAAGGAGCGATCCTCAGGGGCGTCCTTGACGGGGAAGCCTTCACCTTTGTCTTGATCCTCTAAAGAGTGGATTAAGCAAGCCGTGAGCCAAACAACCGGCTCAGCAAGTCCCAAAGGGACTCTAACTTACTACATGCACGGATTAACAAAGGAAGGGAGTATATTTGGTTTATTAACTTTGAGTGGATGCAGTTTTATTTGCAAACATTTTATAAGACGAGCCCAAAACTACTCCTTAAGATCTCAGGGGTTTTTCATGAAAATTCAATTAACCAACTAATCAAGTTAAAACATATACAAAACTACTTAAGCTTCGCTGCTGGGATCACCCAAGTGACACAGCCCCAATAACCGGGAGCACGGCGTATTCGAATACCATTTATTTGACTCTGCGAGTTTGCTCGACTTTACCACACGATCCCTTAACTCCCGCTAAAGAGTTAAGGAAGCCAGGTCGTTTCACTGCTCAATTCTTTATATAGGCTCTACCCGGTAGAATTCCACTCGGGTCTGGCTCACACACTCACACCCACCCACACGCACACCAACGTCCGCTTCGAGTGAATTCTACCGTTGTTAGGCACCCGCAGCACGGCCTGCCTAACCACGTTACCCAAACACCTACTTCTCACCACCTGTAGAGTTTCAATCGAGTTGAGCAGCTACTAAACCAGTGTTGACAAATCAACTCCTGTGGTTGAGCGGTCACCATGTCATTTGCTCAGCGTAAGGGCCTAGTCCTTATATTTTCCCCCCAGAGTCCGCAACCCTGGTCAGGTCCGCGACCTTACAACCTAGGGTAAGAAACCTTACCCTATTCTGCACGTCGACATACTCCGCCCTAGGGCACGGCATCCCATACTACCCTGCCCTAGAGTCGGGTTTTCCAAGTTCTATTGGCCCGCGGCCACAACCTTATTAGTGTCAGACTTTGAGTGATAATAATAACCTACGAGCATCTAGATTAACAGATAATTATTTCTAAGGTTGACAAGAGCATGGCTACAAATTGAACATGGCATTTTGTCGGTGGTAGGATTAACTATATAAACATGTCATTCTAAACATTTTATTTTATTTTTGAATTAACATTTTAGAATTAGTTTAATGCAAATAGCATAATAACATAATTAAACAACATGGGTCGCAACATGATCAAAGGATTTGGGACTTGCCGATAATCTGGACGATCTCGGCTAGCTCGAACGTAGAAACACCTGGATCCTGAGCCTGCACTTGAACTTCCGGGATCTCCGACACTAGCGTAAACACATAAAATAATTAAATCCTGCTTGAGACTAATCAAGCGAGGAAAAATAATCTATTTTAAAAGGAGTAAATTGCATAAATCCTAAAATGGAATTTTAGAAATTTATTTGGGAGGAATTTGTGGAAGTGGAGGTCAAAAATGGGTTCAGAACATTATTTGGAGCAAAGTGGTGAAATTTGAGAATTTTTGGGATTTCTGTGATTTTCTGGGATTTATTTGGATTTTTCTGATTTCTGGAAAAGAATAAATCGGGGAATAATTATTTGAACAGTGGTGGGCCGGCCTCGGTGAAACAGTGCGGTCCAACCCGCTCGGCCGGTTTCAAACCGCGGCCGGCGAAGCGCGTGGAGCGATGGGCGAGCGCGGCTCGGATGCCGCGCGCGCTGGATGGCGCCGCGTGGGCGGGTGGGCGAGGCGGGCGAGTGGTTGTGATGGGGAAGCGAGAGATCGAGCGGTGGGGATACAAGAGAGGCGCGGCCGTGCGAGGATCGGACGGCGGGAGGACGGGGCTTTAAGGAGATCGGAAGGCGGAGGAAAGGCCACGTCGCCGGGAGGGTCGTCTTCCTCCTCTGGTCGCTACAGTGTTCCCGGGGCGGTGGCTGCGGTGGCGACGGCGGCCCGGGCGCCAGGGGGCTCGCCGGGGTTAGGGAGGGTGTCAACGGGGAGGGCTCACCGTGGTGAGTCCATTTTGGGGCTTAGAGGGGCGAGGGGATCAACGGAAATGGCGGGAGGAAGAAAGGGGCGCCTCGGGTAATCTGTGGCGGAGAGGGTTGCCGGTGGCGAGGGGGGCCAATCGGCGGTGATTACACGGATAGGGGAGCTAGGGGATTACATTGGTGGCGGCGGGGTTAGATGAGGAGCGTCGAGGATGGCTGGCCACGGGCGCACGACTGGGGCGGCGGTGAGCTTCGGTGGTGGAGCTCCACAGCGATTCTCTTGCCCAAACCAAAGTACCAGCGGCGTTAGCAAGTGGAGGGGATGCTCAGGGCTAAGTGAATCGACCAATGGAGGAGAGGAAGAGAGGATTGCTTCGCAGGGGTCGCCGGCGCAGGGGGTGACCGTGGCGGAGCTACAGGCGGTGGGGCTCCAATTGGTAGCTCGGGGAGGGAGCTGGGAGGTGTGTGAGGCGAGTAGGAGTGGTGGACAAGCCTGGGAACCAAAGGGGAGTGCGGGAGAGGAGTGGGGATTTTATACCCGAGCGAGGGAGGGGGAACCCGAGGGAGGGGGAGAGGGCAATGGCGCCGGGGTCAAGGGGAGGACGAGGGTAGTTGCTCGGGCGTCTCCTCCGCGACGTGAGACGGTGCCAGGCCCTGAGCGGCAATAATGGCGACGGGAGAGGGGAGCAGACGACCGGAGCGGCATGGGCGGGGAGCGTCCGCGCACGGAGGAGAAGAACGAGGAGGCCGGCGAGTGGGAGCAAGGCGGCGGAGGCGGCGACAACGCACACAGAGGCAGACGGGGCGGCGTTCGGACCGGAGGTCAGCGGGGTGGCGCAGCGGTCGAAAGCGCGGCGCACGCGCGAGGAGGAGGCAGGAGGCGAGGCTGGCGTCCGCGAGAGAAGGGGAGAAGGGAGCGGCAGGCGCCGCGGGAGGGGAGGCGGGGAGGCGCGGGAGTGGTGGGGAGAAGCGGGAGAAGAAGAGAGGCGCGCCCAAAAAGCGAGGAAAAGGAGGCGCAAAAATTTTGGAGTGGGGAGAGGCGGAAAATGGTGGGGCGAAACGGAGGAAGAGGCGGCTTTTTTCCTTAAAAGGAAAGTTAGGAGAAGGAGAACTTTCCTTCGCTCCAAAAGGAAAGAAATTTTCGAATTCAAACAAAATCTAAGCAAAAATTTTGGAAAATCCTTTGTAGGTATCGAAAAATGTCCTTTATGCCACGCCAATGCCTTTTGGTGGACTCTGCGACTGCACCTTGCTAAGAGGTTCACGGCAATTGCAATGTCCGGTCTAGTGCGATTTGCTAAATACATGAGTGCTCCCACTGCACTCAAGTATGGGAATTCCGGTCCCAGACTTCTCCCCTCTTCCCTTGGTCGGAAAGGATCTTTTCTTTGAAGACCTCACCGATCATCGGTACTTTCGAGGAAATGCCTTCTCAAAGCCAAACCTTTCGAGCACCTTACAGGTGTAGGTCGACTGATGTACCAAGACTCCTTGAGGACATGCTCAAGTTGCAGGCCTAAGCAAAACTTGGTTTTGCCCAAATATTTCATTTCACATTCGACTCCAAGTAGGAGCTTGCTTCTTTTATGTCTTGGCTATCCCGATGATGTTCAGATCATCTACATACACAGATATTATACGAACCCATTCAGGATCGCGTATAAATACACAAGGACAGTCTTCATTGTTCGTGTAGCCTTTCTTGCAGAGAAAGTCGCTTAAGCGATTATACCACATTCTTCCAGATTGTTTCAGATCCATACTGATGACTTTACGAGTTTCACACTGCATGATTTCTATGTGCTCTGTCTTGGTTCGGAGAGGATTCCTTCAGGACTCTCATATAAATCTCCGAATCCAAGTTACAGTAAGGTATGCGATCACAACATCCATCAATTTCATTCCCAAATTCAAGTTCACCGCCATTGAGATCAAGTATCTAAAGGTAATTCCACTCATGATCGGGAGTAGGTTCCTTCATAATCAACTCCGGACGTTGAGTGAAACCTTGGCTACCAACCTTACTTTGTATCTCACTACTTCATTTCTTTCATTTCTCTTTCGAACAAATACCCACTTGTGCCCAACGGGTGTATGTGGGAGGTAAAGCATATGGGCTCAAACACCTCTCTTTATTCAGAGATAGCAATTCAGTTGCTATTGCCTTCTTCCAATCTTCCCAATCTGATCTTTTCTTACATTCAACGAGCGATGCGGGCTCGGGATCAAGATCGATGATGGTGGCAATTTTCTTTGCGAAGTAGATATCGATATTAGCCGTTGTCCTATTCAGGACTCTCCGTGTGCACATAATTTATAGCTATTTCTTCATGAGATGCTTCTTCGAGCGATTGCTTCGCTAGAGCTTTACCTTGCACATCGCTTTTTCAATTGCGGTGGCAAGTCCTTTAGTTTTTCGGCCGATGTGCGCACACATCCATGCCGATGGGGATATTCAGATCCGGTATGCCCTTTTCGAAGGTGTCATACTTGTGCCAGTCTCAACTGCTCCCTTCTCATTCGGGGACTTCAATGATCGGTGTGATAAATCCCTCTTATCCTTTTCACCAGGCGCCCCGGTTACTAAGGATTCGAGGAAGAAGTTCTCGTCCTCATTTTTTTCGAGGCCTCGACGAGATTAGGATACCTTCGCTTTCTTTGGTATTTCAACCTCTCCGGTGCGGTGCGTGCAGCACATGCGACTTAGTCACGCTCTTCAAATCACTAAAGTGATCGAGCGATTGATTTGCTAGTTCTTGCAAATCGATTGTCTTCTAGACTTCTCTTGTCTTCGGACTCTCTATTTGCTTCACTAATGCGCGGGTCATCCGCATGGATTCCCGTAGCTTGCCACGTAATTTTCCGACATTTCGCATCAAGGGTTGATTTCCTCCCTAATGTTGGGAAATTTTTGTGGTGACACTTGCGCTAATTGCATAGGTGAATGGATGTTGTAGGCCAAAGGTCTAAGGTTGATGAGATTACGCATGGAGGATGCGTGTCCCCAACATGTAGCCGGAAATTACAATTATGCAAGAGGGTGGGCAATAAATTTAATTCTTTTAATTGAAGCCTCTGCCAAACCATTCGGATATGGACATGCGGTACCGAGTGCTCAACTGCAATTCCCATCGCCATGCAATAATCATCAAATGCCTTGAAGTAAATTCTCGGCGTTGTCCATTCGGGTGGACTTGATATGATGATCTGGAAACACATTTACGATGCGAATGATCTCGCGAGATCAATTTGCACAGCGTGGTTTCTTGTGGACAACAAACCCACATATGACCACTTCGAAGGAGCGTCAATGAGCACCATGAAATACTTAAATGGCCCTGAGACGGGCTGAATGGGACCGCAAATGTCTCCCTGGATGCGTTCCAGGAATGCAGGGACTTCATCCTTCACTTACAGAGTGGAGGGTCTAGTAATTACTTTCCGGTGGCACATGCAGGGCACACAAAATCTTCATGATTCGGGAAATTCTTCACATTAATATTATGCCCATGCGAGTTATTATGTTTCTCATCATCCTAAGACTTGGGTGGCCTAATCTGTCATGCGAGACGTAAGAGTTCGAGCTTCTAAACACTGTTTTGAGCGATTATACTGCAGCGCTTAAATGTTGGTATAATATAGCCCATGAAGGAAGTTTTTCTAATATTCTTTTGTCATTCTCTTCGCGCTTCATAATGAGCAGGTATTTCTTACCGTACTCTTCTTGATCTCAACGTGGAAACCATTTGCGGATATTCTTAAAACTTAGGAGAGTTCTAGTCAATTCAGGTACAATAAGGCTTCTTCAATAACCAAAGTTGTGCCCATTATGGCTCTTCTGAACCAATTATACATCCATCGCTCGCGATTGTCGTAAGGTCGCGGTGCTCTTACAAATCGATGAAAATATATAATCTCTCTTAAGATGGTATGCGTTGTGCAGCTGCTAGCTAAGCACACTTCCTTCATAGGCGCTACGCGTTCTAATATATGGTATTTTATTAATATGCATGAGAAGGCAATCAACACATAGATAAAATACACCAATATCGTAACATATCATGCCATCATAAACTGAATAAATGAATGAATTCATCAAATATCATCCAACCATCACGAGAAAATAACAATTCTTAAGTACCATCCATGCAAATTCTAACATATTCTTCCACACAAAATAAATGACAATTAAAGTCGAAATGCATTCAAATAGCACTAGACTTCTTCGCTATTTTCTGGGTGACATTCTCTTCAGGAGAAAACATGGCGTTGGTCGCTTCTAGTTTGAGAAACCCTCGCTATCGTGATGGTTTCAACCTTATCTATTAGAACTCTCCTCACCGATGCAAAGTGGGTTTCATGCTACCCTTTGCCATCCCGCTTTGGCTTGCCGGCCTTATTCTCTCGTGGAGCATCTCGATTCGTCTTTCGGTCGCGCCTTATCCTTCCTTCCCTTCTCTCATTAAGAGCTTTTCGCACCTTGTAGCTCCGGCGTTGGCTTCATGGCCAGCGGAGCTCCCATGTGGCTGAGTGACGTAGTTCTTACGAAGAACTTTGTCACGAGCCTCAGAACTTGCATCATATCGGTCAATTCGGCGTATTCCTCATAGCCATCTTGGCGATAGTTGCGTCATGGATTGTGCTATATTGGGGTGGAAGGTTTTCTCAATTTTTGTATTGGGGTACAAAGTGCAAGGCGTAATTATATTCCCGAGTCTTAAAGTCGGCAAAACCTCGATCTCGATCCACTCGCTCTCGCTTGAGAAAGAATGGTGTACTTTAGCCTCTCAAACCGCTTAGTGCGGTCAGTGCTAGCGCTATTCTCTACCATATACTCATTCTTGAGAGTGAGGCGAGGTAATGCCCGAGAAAACGAAGTGCGACCATTCTCTTTAGGCGTGGGTTGGCGTCATTCAGTCGTGAGCTTCTTGGCTCCAAGCATAATCTCGACATCGGATGCCTACGTCGATAGTTTTGGCCGAACTCCGGTTCGTGATGCTAGTCATCTAATGTGTATAAGTCAAGCGGACATGCACGGAATAATTCACTGCGGGTAAATAAATGGTACAAAATTCTCGTAATGTTCGTATTTTCTAAGCATTTTCTATAATTTCTAATTTCAGTGATTAAAAGCAATTTAAACAATTACAATTAACCAAGAAATAAATCAGAGAATGGCATAAATAAATAAGCTTCAAATGCTAAAAATAAAAGCAAAATACAGATTCGAGGCCCTTTATGCTAAAATATGAAATTTCAGCAAATTCGCAATTCGAGAGGGTTTTACGCAAATATTCATTCGAGAAAATTTTACGCAATTTCCGATTTACTGAGGGGTTTTCTGCAAAATTCTGACCCACTCGTAAGCTTAAGGGCTTATTCGCAATTTCGAATCTGAAGCCTTTCCGCTAAAAGCAGACCCATATAAAAGATTTTAGGACCAATCGGTAATATTCGTAATGCATGGGGTTTTCAGTAAATTTCCACCTCCTCCACCCATTGGGCCCTTCCATCTTTTTTTTTCATCATCCGCTCGGCCCATCTTTTCCGGCCTACTTGAGCGGCCCACTTGGCCCCGGCCGCCCTTTACCTCTCCGGTCCATCCGGCCGCCTGACAGAGATAAGCCAGGGTAGGGTTTCTACCCCTACCCCATTCGATGGTGGCGGCGCGACAGCCCAGCGGCGCAGCGGCGGCCGGCGCGCCGGAGAGATGCGCGCGGCGGCGGCGGTAGAGCGGTGGGCGGCGCAGCAAAGACTGCGGGAGGCGGCGCGCGGAGGTCGAGCAGCGGCGGGCGCGCGCGAAACCGAGGCAAGGCGGCGCGGCCGCGAGTGGCGGCCGGCGGCGCGCCGCATGCAGGTGGCGGTCGGCGCTTGAGCGCGAGGTGGGACGGCCGGTGGAGTGCGAGCCAAGACGACTTGTGTCGGCGGAGAGCGGCCGGCCGAAAGCGGGGCGGGCGGGCAGGCGTAGCGTTGGCGCAGTGGGAAGCCGAGAATCGGCGGCCGGCGCGCATGCGCGCGCGGCGGGAAGCCGAGGCGGCGGACCGTGGCGAGGTGGCCCGTGGCGGCGGCGGCGGTGCAAGGCGTCTTGCGCGGCGGCAAGCGCCGCCGGCGCCATATCGCGCGCGGCGGTGGCGCACGCCATGCGGGCGGCCTGAAGAGGCGGCTAGGTGCGGAGCACGACGCCGCAAACCGCGCGAGACGGCGCTCGGGCGCGGCATCCGCATGGGAGCAATGGTGCGGTGGCGACCAGTAGAGCCCGTCGCAGGGCGGCGTTCAGGCTCGCGCGGAGCCCGCGGGGCAGAACGGCCGGTGGCGCCGGCGATGGGAAGGCGGCGGCGGCGGCCGTCGGGGAGTCGGCGGGTATGCGTGCCACCGATCTATGCACCGCCTTCTTTTTCCTTTTTTCAATCAACAATGCTTTGCGTAAACCGAATAGGAAATCCAATTTCCGATACGGTGATCATGCGGAATCAAACAACATCATGCAAGTATTTGTTTCCAATCTATGATGCAATCAACATCTACCCGTTTTGTAATCTACCGATCGACATTGTCTGGCGATTTCAGATCCGCTCGCGGTAGATTTAGGCGGATTTGCATCGTTCTACGATGCAATCAACATCTACCGCATTTTAGATCGGGACTCTTGGCAGAGAGTGTACCTAACAACTACCACAGGTCGGCTGTGAGTCGAGCCCGGCTCCCACCTCCGCAAGCGATACCGACCACTCAAAAACCGCGCGACTCCTTCGAGAAAACGCAAACGAGCCCACGACTGCAACTGCAATCACACAAAAATTCCACTCCTCCTAGCTCCGCTCCCGTGCCGTGCCATGGCGCTCGTCTCGCTCTCCCTCCTGTCGTGCGCGCCCGCCTCGCTCCCGCTGCTCGCCAAACCCAACTCCCCCTCGTCTTTCCACCTCAGCTCGTCGTCGCCGAGCAGCGGCAGCAGGGGAGAGCTGGGCAACGGCGGTCTGGCGCTGGCCGCGGCACCGGCCGGCTCCGCCTCCGGACATCATCAGTGGAGGGCGGGTGTGTCGTCCTTCTCCTTCCTGCCGTCGTTCTTCACGGGGAAGAAGGAGAAGGACGACAAGAAGGCCGAGAGGCTCAAGGAGGAGCTCCTCGCGGTTATCGCGCCGCTCGACCGTGGCGCTGAGGCCATGCCGAAGGACCTGGAGAGCGTCGAGCGGGTGAGAAGACGTCTCTTCCTTCGTCCGACGATGCTCCATGCGCAGGACTGATGCCTTGCTTGCTTGATTCAGATTGTTCAGCAACTGGAGGAGGTGAACCCGGTGAAGGAGCCGCTCAAGTCCGAATTTCTCAACGGGAAATGGGAGCTTCTGTACACTACTTCAACATCCATACTGCAACCACAGGTTCATTTTCTTCTTATCTCAGCAATTTACTTTTTGTTCCGGGGTGTAATGCATCGCATCAAAAACCAAGAATTTCTTCTTGATTCAAACTGTTTGTTTTCATTATGGCAATAACCTTCACATATGCTATGAAGCAGTTTTGCACCCGTTTTTCCAAAAAAAAAAAAGGGTTCAATTCATTCCCCTTGCGGCCTTATGAGTTATGAGCATGTTGCTACTGTCTGGATGAAGACAGCTAGACTCTTCTTCAATCTCCAATTACACAAGAGAGTTTTTGAAGGTAGATGTACTTATTGGAATGTCAAATTATGTTCACTTACTATTGCAGAGGCCAAAGTTTCTGAGACCATATGGGAAGATTTACCAAGCAATCAATGCCGACACTCTACGAGCTCAGAATATGGAGACATGGCCTTATTTTAATCAGGTAATTTCCACCAATACTAATTCCAGTGTGTTGCCACCCTGAAGAGCTTATTTTCTGACATTTTGTAATTCCTTTCTTTGTTATGAAGCAAAGAATTCTCACTTAGGAACTACATGCTTTATTGCTTTTATTTGGCATGCTAGCTTTATCGCTTTAGTCTTATGGATAAGCAGCTAGTAGGGTGTTCATTTGCTCTTCTAGACAAAGGAATGTGTCAACTGAAACATTGATTATACGGGTGAAGTCTTACTTGATTGTAGAGCAAGTTGTACATTTCCTGCTTGCAACCTTTTTGTTTGTCGACTTCTTGATTTAATGCATAACTACATAATTCGGCTGCAGTTGTGATGCATTATTTACCCTCGAACAGTTGGCACATTAAATGTAATGTTATCTCACTACAAATTTGTTTGTCTGGAAACATATTCTGAATAGCAGACGCGATTTTGTTGATAATTTTGATTTTTTTTATCTCACTAGTCCCTACAATTATTGCTTCTCTGGAGCGTGGTGATATACTAATATTTGCTTCTGCAGGTTACTGCCAACTTGAGACCTCTCAATCCTAGAAGAGTGGCAGTTAGCTTCGATTACTTCAAAATATTTAGTTTGGTAAGACATTTTATCTCTTAGTCAACAGTTTGCATTCTGTACTAGATAATTTATACTTCATAGTCTATCTTTAGGCTCCAATATGCTTCATAAATCACTATATATAAATTTTGTTTTGTGATTAGATCCCGATCAAATCACCCGGAAGTGGTAAAGGTGAACTAGAAATCACATATCTCGACGAAGAGCTCAGGTCAGCTCATCTCCCCCTCCGAATGGCTTTTTATGTACCCACTATAATTGGTTCATTTCCCCCTCTATTCTCCTTCATTATGATTTTGGATTGTCTCTCATTGGACTACCGTTCCCTAAAACACAAGAAGTCCCTTATCCTACAAATTGAAGTACTGACATATTTGGTACATGAATGCTTTAGCATTTGGAATTATTCCATACCCTTAAAAAGGCATCAGAATGTGCATGGATACATTTGATTTTTGCGTGTAATTTGTATCCTTACAGTGCTCAAAATAGAATGGTTTGGTGAAATAGTGGTCCTCCTGGTGTTTGTACAATTGATGACGTGGTTACTACTCGCTAAAGCAGTGATCAGGGATAACATTTACTAATGTTGAAAGAAATCTTCTTGCTGGTTTGCAGAGTTTCAAGAGGCGATAAGGGGAACTTGTTCATATTGAAGATGGTCGACCCAACATACAGAGTTCCGTTGTAATAATTGCTGAATGCTAACGGGTAGTTGTGTACTACTACGAGAATTTGGTGTCAACTATCCGAAATATTCTCTTTTTGTTTCCGTCCTGAGGTAATTAAGACATGTAGATATTAAAATTTGAGCATAGTTTGTATAGGATATAGCACATGTAAACTGACAGAACTCGATGCAGACAATAGAATGGTAAATGCATTTGGTCCAAATTCTACTTCACTCAAACAAGTTCAGTAGATGTATTTGGATTCTAACTCTTGGACTTCAATTGCCAAAAGGACAGGAAAAAAAGACGCTTCCATCCAATCCCAGTAGGCGTACTCTAGTAGTTCAATCACGGAACCTAGGGCATAAGAAAACCAGGTCTCCATTCTAATTTGCCAAAACGTGATTCCGAGTTTCCGACTGTCATTCTTCTCATAAAAATGAGGCGATCTCTATGTGATAATTTGAGTTAACACAACGAGGAGAAGTCAAGCAAGCCTCAGGAAAGGAAGAACATGGCACCCGAAGAAATCACAGAACTAACTTTGCTACATCTTTAACTAAAGTCAACATCTTATCCATGTTACAACAGACAATGGAATACTCTTTGACTTTGTAGAGAACATTCGAACACGGATATATGATCAATTCACCATTCTTGTCCCCATCGCCACCCCTTGACGAAAGCGTAGATCTCAAGGTGTGTTTGGTTGCCTGAATCTCCTTCGTCCTGACTGGGTGGATCCGTATAATCTAAGAAAGAGCTGTTTGGTTGCTCAGATGAGTGGATGCACTGCATGAGCGGATGCAAATACGCCTCATCCTGGATGGGTGGATACGCTCAAAATGAGCTTCACTGCCATCTGGATGAGTTGATGCGATGTATCTTATACGGTCCCACGTGTCAACATCTCGAGTTTGGTAGATCGCATCCGCTCATACAGCAACCAAATAGCATCTCGGTTTTTGCATCCGCTCATGCAACCTCACCAAACATCTTCTTTTTCTGAAATACGATTCCACTCAGCCTGCATCCACTCAGTCAGGATATACGATACAACCTCCATCCACAAACCAAACACACCCAAAGTTGTCGTGACAATGCTATTCTGTATTTAGACATTGTCTACAGGGTCAGGGTTTATCCTATGCTTGAACATTGTCTCAACATTGTTATTTCCTATTTGCCGTCACGGTGTGCTGCATCTTCTCATGAAAATTGCTCATCATTTGGTTGCTCGTCTCCAGGCGAGAGCCTAAATGAAGCTTCAGCCCTTGCTTCCTCTAGCTTAGCAAAAGGCTCCTTCATGAACTGGGATTTTGTGCCATGTGTTATCCATCTGTCGCCCTAGTTAACGATTTCAGCGTCCCCTGTGCACTCCAGCAAAATACAATGGGAACATGAAGGAGCTTTTTCGTCAGGACTGTTTAACGGTACGAAGAAGGATTTACACAGAAAAGTTGAAAAAAGTGGGCCTAGTGTGGAACATTAGACAAAAAGATGTGCTAGTTGTGACTTTTACTAAACAAAAGATCATCACAAATTACAAAAAAGCTAATGTCAAGACTTAGCTATAGTTTTTGAAAAGGCATGTCCTATCATACCAGCGTCAAATTTAACATCACTCTGTTTCAGCAAAGTGCAAGGAATTAATAGCCAAGGCTTATCATATGGTAGACAACACATGCACAAGGAAAATAGGTGAATACGTAAAAGAATTGCATACCGTTCAAGCTTTCCGCGAGTATAGAATTATAATTCAATCATCTCTACTACTTAAAAGGAGTTGGTGGTGGTGATTCACTACCACTCCTGGTGGTGGTTCATCTGTCTCTCTACCTCCTTTCAAAAAGTCGGAGTGCTTGCCCAACTAAATTAATGCTATTTTACTGTTCATACAGCCCAAAAGCCCCCAGCGGACGCATAGTCGCGTGCGCGTAGACTCCCTCATTTCCTCAACCCTAGCTAGCTAGTACCCGATTCTACGGCCGAAACCGATGTGTCGTGCCCGCGCGCTGCCCCTAGCCCAGCCGCCAGCTCCGGCCACACGCCCATGCCCTCCGTCTCCGCCCTCCGCCACCTGCTCGAGACTCCACGACTCTACCCTCGCCACGGCGCCACCTGCTCGGGCCTCCGCAGCTCCGCCCTCAGCCTCGCCCAAGCACAAGGCGATCTGCCAGTTGCCTAGTCCTTCGGTCCACCCGCCGCTCCGCCTCCGGCGCTCCACCGCCGGTCGTCCGTCTTTGCACCCCGCAGGCTGCAGCCTAACATCTGAAACTCTAAAGGTAATATCTATCTTGTCAAGCTATCAGCTTCCAACTTCTTAAAGGCCGGCTTACAGGAACTAGAACAGTGGTGCTCTAGAACAACTGAAGAGGTGAAGTAAAAAATTTGTGTAATTTCAATTAGACAAAAAGTAATCAGAAAGAAAGCACCAGACTAAAATGTATTGTCGAAATGTAATACACAAGAACATCTTGAGATGAACTGCAACACATAAGGCAAGCAATTGGTTTCCTATTATGCCTGACAAGATGCTCTTATTGACAACCATAGAAGTTTCATCTACCTACCTACTAAATGAAATCAAATTGTAGGTTTTGCATCAGAAGTCACACAAAATATTGGATGAAATCACGGATGAGCTTTGCCTCGTAAGCCCTGAACACGACAAACTTGCAAATGCTTGAATTTTTGGCAAACCATCAAGTATCAGATATTGTGAAAATTTCACAGGTTTTGAGCATCACCCAAAAATATTGCATTGGAACGATGTTCTGGAATGACAAATATGGTGCACAAGGTCTATCTCAAGAGGTAAGTACATGCTTGGTAGCTTAGACATGTTTTCATTTTCAAGCATGTATGGTTTCGTGTATGCACACAAAACATTAACATGATTTAAGAGAACACAAAAATACAACAGTTATTTTTCCTTTGTAACAATAATGAGCATGGTCTCAGGTAATTGGAAAGATGAGAACAATGACGACTAATGACTCGATAACTACTCCAAACAATTCTTTTTTGCTAGATGATGACTCATGGTATGACCAGTACCAGCACAAAGATGTGAATATGCAACAGATCAAACAAATGAAAATGCAACAGTAGCCATTGATCTAACACCTAGAATGAATGAAATTGCAGCATATCGATATCCTTGGATGATATAGCACAATTGATGCTTAACATCAACCTGTCTGACGTGGAGCCACCGCCACTACTAAGGCAGAACTCTCAATTCCACTTTCTTCTGCAAGAAGCTTAGTTGTTCAGCAAACAAGGAAAGGATACATGTGCACACCAATGGAAAGAGGCTCATGCAGCTATCAAGTTGGGAAGGCCCATTTAGCCGAACAGCCAGGAGAATGAGGTCACACGATCAACAAGGAAGTCAAGAGAAACACACACAAGCAACCATCCCTTGAAGCCATGCAGTCTGCAATTCTGCATACCACTACTCCCGGTCAAAACCGATTGAGGTGTGACCCTGCGTCACGTTCTGAACATGAATGCACATGGCTTGTTCACGGCCATGTAAAATCCAATTGCTTTGAGTCCGAAGCATCCCATGGCCTGCGTGCCAATTGCTTTTGAGTCCGAACCTTTGTTAGTAAACGAGTCTAATTAGAAGTTGGAGTTAATCACGGGACCTTTGGCCCGAAGCTATTTCCTAGTCGGCCCTAGGCTCCTCGCGTGCGAGTAGCCTGACCCTCGTCTTATAAAGGGGACGATGTTTTCTATTAAATAACACATGGCTTTTGCTTGAGAGTTCTTCCATGGCGACCGAATTCATCATGAGAGGAAATTGAGAGTTTATCAAAATTATAATCGTTCAATCTTTCTGCTAAGAATTAGAAGCACGATATGATTTCGTTTGATGGTCGTGAAGTCCGACGCGTGTATTCTTATGAATTAAAGAGTATTCATTCTTACATTAGCAATAGAGGATCACTATAATTTGAGAGACTACATGTGAGTATCTTATCCTATGTCGAGAAGATCGGACTACCTCATATCAGTACTCATCACATGAGTACTCGACATACGACTTCTTAGTACTCAACACACGAGAACTCAACACCGACCACATTAACCACAACACAATAAGATTAGTTCTAACAGTTATCTGTTCATGAAGATGGAATGGCCTATCAATACAAGCAGTGTCCAGTTAACAAAATACAGCCAACTCCAATGAGCAGGAAATACAATGGTACCGTTCACATGATGCACGTCAATCTTGGCAGAAATAAACCAAACCATCCAGTACCTCCTCGTTTTGCAGTTTTCTTCTTAGGGCGTGTTTGTTTCAGCTTAAAATCCGATTCTAGGTGAAAATAATCGAGAATCCCACCCAAACACCCTTGATTAATTTAAGATTCTCTAGAAATCGAGAGGTCAAAGAATCCAAATTGAACTACGATTCGAGTTCTCTGTCTGCAGACTTCCCACCGCGATTTCCCACCGCGAGATACTTTCCACCCGATGCCCTCCGCTCCCCGTCGCCATGTCGCGCTAGAAGATTCCCGCCGCCGCCTCGGTTCGCCGCGCCGCTCCCTCCGCTCCCCGTCGCTCGCCTCCCGCTCCTCCTCGCTCCCCTCCGCTCCCGTCGCTCGCGCCTCCGCTCCGCCATCCGCTCGCCTCCGCTCCCCGTCGCTCGCGCCTCGCTCCCCCTCCGCTCGCCTCCGCTCCCCTCGCTCCCCGTCGCTCGCCCCGCTCCCCTCCGCTCCCTCCGCTCCCGTCCGCTCGCCCCTCCGCTCCCCGTCATCTTCCCGCATAGCGGGGGAGACCGGATCTATTCGGTCGGTGGAGGCGGCTCCTTTGTGCTCCCCGTCGCTCGCGGTCGCGCTAAGTTTCCGCCGCCACCGCCTCGGTTCGCGGCGCCGCTCCCGTCCGCTCGTCGGCGCAGCTCGTCGGCGCCCCGCTCCCTATCCGCTCGCTCGCGGTCTTCCGTCGAGTTCCGGCTCCCGACATCTTCTCGCGCAGCGGGAGGCGACCGAAGGTGGAGGCCGGCTCCTTCTCGCTTCCCCGTCGAGCTCCCGTCGCCCTTTCTCGTTCTCCGAAGGCGCCCGCTTCCTCCACGCTCCCACCGTCCTCGTGCTAGTTCGGTATGGATTGTATGGATGTATGGATTGTAGATTTGATTTGTATTGTAGATTTGATAGATGTATGGATTGTAGATTTGATTTGTATTGCGAATGGATGGATTGTAGATGGATAGCTCATTGCTAAATATCTAGGTGTTCATATTTAGCTGCTCCTAAACTCGAGCACATGGATGGACTAGTCTTTGGTGCACACTAACCTAGTAGCATTGGTACTTCGTATGATGTAATTGTGATCATGTGATGTATGTAGAGGCATGTTGTTGTAGCATGTGCAAGTGCAACTCATATCCTGCTGCATGACCATTTTATACCATCGCATATAATTTTAATCGAAATTAGTTTGCGTCAAAGCGAAATGGTAAGTGATATATTGTCAAAACATCATGCTAATGAAAAATAGTATGGAATAGAAGGGTGGAATGTTCTATGCAAGCTGTTTTAAGCATTGCATGTTTTTAATCAAAGGTGGATAATACCATGAAGATTTGGCGGAAGATGAAGTTGGAGGAGTGAATGAAACCCATAAATAAGGAGATGAAATATTTGCGGATGACTCAAAATAAGTGTGTGTGATATTTTATCAAGATCGTCATATTCATTATTCATGCTTTTATGTTTCTCTCAATTTTATTTTTCAGGTAATTAAGTGAAAACAATGTTCTAACATATTTGTTATTATATTCTGACAACAAATTTCTAGTATGATCACTTTACTACATAGTTCAAAAGTTCAAATGTAATGCTAAATGATTGTGTTTTACATATTTATCAGTCTGTGGAGATTTTAAATGGAGAAGTCAGCAAAAGTTCAGGCAAAATGGGATGCTTTTGCCGTCAAGGCCTTCAACGACATTTGTGTGGAAGAAGTTCTTGCCACAATAGGCAGGACATTGCTTGAATAGTTTGGGCTATGCAAATCTTGTAAGAAAGTTCTTTGAACGTACAAAAGGCCTTATAATGAGGACAAATGAAGAATAGATGGGATACAATGAAAAGAAATATAACCAATGGAAAACTTTGAACATGAGAGCTCTTGGATTAGGGAGGATCCTATCCTTTGGGTGTATCGTGGCTTCAGATGAATGGTGGGCGAGCAAAATGCGGTGAGCACACAATTGACAACTATTTTTACCTCATATGCAAGTTGTTATGTTTTCTCTACAAATATCTAATTATTATTTCTATATACGTTTTAGGCTATGTCGGGTTGTATAACCTTTAGAGATAATCCACTTGAGCATGAGAACCAGCGGATCATGTTTGATGCAATTAGTGTTACAAATGAGACTTCATATGTTCCTATAGGTCCCTCGATGCTCTTCCAACAGATCAAAGTGAGGGTGTGCTGATGCTATGAGTGAGGAAGGTGGCACAGCAAAGGTCACACCCACTTGGACAAACGGGTTCAAAACGACCAGCTCCTTATTCACCTAAGGAAAGAAGAAGAAGACTTTTAGAGATCAATGCATGAAGCGTTTAGTGGATGCATATGAGATGAAGGCACAAAGTAGTAAACGATCGACCACTTCACATGTCATTGATCATGTTAGAGATGAGGTTACTAATATGATTGATCAAGTCATTCAGGATGGTCTTGAAGAAGGAGTGATGAGCACTACTATGCCACACACTACTTATGAAGAAGGAGTACCGTGACATGTTCGATGCTTTGAAGACACCAAATGGGAGGTTAGGATGGCTGCGAAGGGCATGGGAAGACAGGAAGAAGAATTAGTGTTGTAATGTTATTAGTATGGGAGTGACAATTGTATTTTATTTTCCAAGTTCTTGTGTGAGACTATGCTATTTTTCCAAGTTCTTGTGTGAGACTATGCTATTTTTCCAAGTTCTTGTGTGAGACAATGCTATTTAATGTGCCAAGTTCCTTTGTGAGACAATGCCATTTAATTTGCCAAGTGTTGTATGTGAGAAAACATCTAATTCTTGGATCTTTTTTGTGTGACAGATAATTATGAGTACTTCTAGTGCTTCTAGTGAAATTGGTGATATTGAAGCAGATGACGATGACTTTATGGTGGCATACATTGCTTTGGAGTGCATGAGCACTAAAGGTAGGAAGAAAACTGAAATTCCTATGACAATTCCAGCTATGACTGGAATCCAATGGGTTGAGATCACACTCCAAAATCCAATTGAATGCTACAACATGTTCGAATGAGAAGGTCGGTTTTCCTACACCTTCATGACACCTTGGTAGAAGATTATGGCTTGAAATCAAGTAGAGGAATGTGTGCCAAGGAAGCCTTAGCAATGTTTTTGTGGGCATGTGGTGCACCACAATCATTTAGGCAAGCAAAGAACAAGTTCACCCACTCATTAGAAACTATCGCAGGAAATTTCAGAGGTACTTGAATCTGTCATGAGGTTGGCTTTTGACATTGTGAGGCCTAAAGATCCACATTTTGGTTCTATACATCCTAAGCTACAAGAAGCTAGGTTTTGGCCTCATTTCAAAGATTGCATTGGTGCAATCGATGGCACACATATACCGATGAATCGTTCCATTGAATGAGCAACCTAAATACATTGGCCGCCATGGTTATCCTTCGCAAAATGTAATGGGAGTCTGTGACTTTGATATGCGATTCATATTTGTTGTCTTTGGTTGGCGGATCTGTGCATGACAGTCGTGTCTTATTGGATACTCTACTCACATACAAGGAACAATTCCACACCCTCCGAAGGTATGTATCATTTACATTCCAATGCATTTTTGTGCAATGTACAAGTATCTCGAGGTGTTTTGTAAGTAACATGCAAATATAAAATGTAGGGAAGTATTATCTCGTCGATTCAGGATATCCTAATAAAAAGGGTATCTTGCACCATACAAGGGACAAAGGTACCATGTGCCCGATTGGCAACAGTCGTACTCAGGTGGGATTGAAGGAGGTGTTCAATCATGCGCATTCAAGTTTGAGAAATGTGATTGAGAGGTCATTTGGAGTCCTAAAGATGAAATGGCGCATTCTCTTGAAGATTCCCAAATATCCAGGTTACCAAGCAATAAAAATTATAGTTGCTTGTATGGCCCTTCACAATTTCATTAGAGACAATTCCATAAATGATCTGATTTTCAATCACATATCCAAGAAGATGGTACTCATGGAACCGAATCCACTCGAGTGAAGGAAGTGCTTACGGAGATGACATGGATATGAGTGCTGCGTGATGCTATAGCCATGACTATGGTTGGGTGATTAATTGTTGTATCCATCTCAATTTGTCAAGACTTTTGTAAATTTCATTTAGTCTACGCATTAGTTATTGGAACAAACTTTCTATCATGGAAACAAAAATTAGTATCATAATTGTTTTCACTCGTATTCGATCAACAAATGAGATGTCATTAGCCTCGAGGGCATACATGTCATTTTCACTCAGACAGCACAATCTATGGGTTGAATAATCGGGATTGCCAAACACTCTCGATTGTTTAGACAGCAGATTCTTTAGATCGCAGCTTATTAGAAAATCCTGATTAGATTAAAATTAATTCTCAGAAAAGCGGTTCCAAACACGGCCTTATTATAAGTCGCACCATCAAACGAATTGTGGGGGTAAGCATCTTTTTTCTATCCTCCATATGCGTCGTGGTCACTTAACTCTAAGTTGATGCAGTTCCCATTCTTCTTTCTGCGTAACAAGATTTCACAGGAAGAAGTGACATATCTGAAAGCATAACAATCAGAGAGAAAGAAGGTTCATGCATAGCCGCAGAAATATGTGTTTGCACATCAAACGTAGCAACAACCGAAGGGCAGAGTCGACACCTGGCACGCGCTCCCGCAGCACCGAGCTACTCGACAAACCGAGCCCTTTCTCAGGTCGCCGGAGGCGAAACAATGGCCACAGCTCGACGCAACCGAAACCTTGTTAGGTGTAGAAGCATAAGGTTCTTGGCAAACAATGACTTCCCCTGCAAAAACATGGCAGGATTCCATCACCACCGCGGAAAGCAGAGCAAACGAGCTTGAGCATACACCAGCACCGCAAATCCATCGCGCTAGGCTCAACCCAAGGACGAGTATCATCGCAGCAATGTTCACAGGTGCCATTTGGGCATTTCGTCGAGCGGCTCGCGGGCAGGCGCCGGCCTTGGTTGGCATGAACTGACAACAGTGGTGGTTCGAGGAGAGGGAGGGCGGGATTACCAGGGGAGAAGCTTCGGGTGGCGACGAGGCCGCGGTCCTTGCCGGGGATGGAGGCGACGGCGAGGCCGCGGCCGGAGAGCTCGTGCTGCAGCTGCTCCGCCCACGACGCCATACTTCCGCGCGGACACTTCCGCGGTCCCGCCGCTCGCACCAGAAGCTTCGAGACAGAGAAACGGCACGCTTCACAACTGGGCCGACCGAAGCGAGCGAACGTCAACTGGGCACGGCCCACCCGACAAAGCCCGCCTAGCCTCAAATTCTAAACCCGGTCCACGAAAATGGGCTTAGGCCAGACAGTATAAACTTGGGTCCGGCTATTCCAAACCAACTCAGCATTAGAAAGAAAAAAAAAAGATCGTGATTCTTTTTCCTCCGCATCGAGCCGTCGCCATCACTCCGCCTCCGTCTTCCTGCTTCGCTTGCATTTCAAATTTTGAGGGTTTTGTCCCCGTTCCCTCCTCCTCCCCACACCCACTCGCTTCAGCTCCTGTCCCATGGCCGCCTCCCACCTCGCATCCGCGCTGCTCCGCACGGCGAGAGCGTCGTCATCCCGAGGCTGCCTCTGAGCTTCACCCACCGCCGCCGCAGGCCCGCCCGTTCCGGAACCCTAGCGCCCCGGATCCGCCCCTCCGGCGAGATGCCGGTGGGCCCCAAGGCCTCCCCCGCCGCCGCCGATGGAGAGGAGGGATAACTTCCTTCGGCCGCCCGCCGCAGCCGCCGCCGGCAAGAGCCTCCCGATCCCCGCCGCCGGAGACGCGGCCGCCAACCTGACCTCGTCTTCGGGCTCCTCCTCCTCACTCACGCTCTCCCCTCCGGACTTCCTGCGCCAGGTTCATGCCGCCTTCAAGCGGCAGAGGCCTCTCGGTAAGTGGAACCGAGCCCCCCTCCGGTGTTGCTTCCGTCTAGGGTTTTTAGTTTATGTTTGACGCTTTTCCCGTGCAAATCTAACTAAGTTAAAAAACGCATTAGTGTCAGGACTCGGGAAAGCGGAACTGACATTTAGCTACTAAAGTTTTGAGATTTTAGAAATCAAGTGTGATATTGCTTGGAGTATGTATTTGTATCCAAATGGATTTTTCTGAAATGTGTTGTTGACTTGCTTTGAATTGAACTTGTCTTAGGTTCAATGCAGTCCAACCTCCCACGAGCAACCCGTGTCCTGGTACCCCGAGGTGAGGGACCGAAGAAAGCTGGTGCCAGCCCGTCCATTGTGCAGGATCCTCAAGAAAAGGTTATGAAGCAGCAGAGAGGCGCGCTGGGGGCCTCCAGGTTGCAAACTGTGGCACCTGATCAAAAGAAAGTCGGCACCCCTGTTGGAGTACTGGCCTCAAGTCAAGATGAGTCGTTGTTGACTACACCTTCGATGTTGGGAACCAACACAGATACCCGTGATCAGAATGTCGGTCAGAACTACCAGCAGAAGAGTGAAATCGATCTGCTAGTGGATAGGAAGAAGACATCGTTGGATGTTTCGTCATCCCAGATGACACCTCGAAATGCATTGGTGGGGGAAGGTTTCAAGAAAGACCAGTTTTATTCTGTTGGTGATGCACAGTTAACTTCTCAGAGTAAGATTCCTTTTTTCCCCTGGCTACTATAATTCAATGCAAAACCGTGTCTGTATTTAGTTACCAGTTTACATTGCAGGTGGTAATGTAGGAGTCACTGTTGATAGTAGAATGGACAGTATGTTGTCTTATCTGCATTCTGTTTCATTGACAGCAGGAGATAATTTTCCTGCGGCTCAAGTAGCACATGATCAAGGCAGAAACCATCAGGAACTTGAGGTTGCTGATGCGGCAGTTGAGATGGATATCAAGTATGATGCAGCTATTTTGTCTCAGAGAGGGATTGAAGAGGCTTGTAATCAGAATCATGGAGAGCCAATGACTCGTTGCTCTGCCATTGGTTCATCAGTTACTGCTGTATCACTACATTCAGGGCCAACTGTTCAGAGTATGCAGGCTCCTCAGATCAGCCAATACTCTTCGCCAATGCAGATGCCAGAATGTGCTGTAGAATCATCGGCAGGTGCACCAAGTCATGGTCCTCCGAAACAGCATGGAGCCGCAATGAGTGTTGGTGATTGGAATTCCAATAATCAGCAGGTTCCTAATCTGGCCAATGGTGCCACGGACAAAGCCGTTTCTGGCAATGGAGGTTGTTTGCCATCCCAAGGATTATCTGCAAATGACCAATCTACGTCTGCCAGGGATGATGGTGCTCCCCGACCAAGCAAGGGTGAGAAAGAGCGTCGTAAAAAGAATTATGATCCTGATGTATTCTTTAAGGTGAATGGGAAACTTTATCAGAAACTTGGTAAAATAGGATCTGGGGGCAGCAGTGAAGTTCACAAAGTTATATCAGCGGAGTGTACAATATTTGCCCTGAAAAAGATCAAGCTTAAAGGTCGTGACTACCCTACTGCATATGGCTTTTGCCAAGAAATTGAGTACCTAAATATGTTGAAGGGAAAGAGCAATATCATACAGCTAATTGATTATGAGGTACCAGTTACTAGCCATATCTCTGTTATTTGTCAGCAGAAGATGAAGCTTGATACTACATGTGCAGAATACCTCTATTGATTTTTCCTTTTCTGGTGTTTCAAACAAAAAGATATTATTGCTTCATTACCTGAACAATGATAGCATTATCTTCGCAGCATAAAAATTCTCTCGATTTATCATTCACCTTTCCTGCCTCCATTCAATCATTCGATAATCATATAGCCTTATTTTAGTTTAATTAGTTTTCCATGACTTACGATGCTGGTTGCAAAGGATCAAGGGTCTATCTCGCAAGGACCATATACCTTAAATACTTGTATTTTTTTCCCAATGGTATAGTATTAGAAATTCATACAAAATTAAACTAAAAGTTCTTATTTCCTGGGCTCCTGGCTTATTTCTTTTCCATGCATATCACAAAATTGTCACTATTCCAGATGTACATGCCAATACTCCCTCTATTACTGTTTTCTGGTACCATTTGCACTTTGCCAGACCATGCACACACATCCATAGGGTCTAGCTGGCATCTCTATCATATGTCTTTCACATAATTGTTTCTATAAATGTACTGCAGTGAGTGTACAACCGGTACCTTCTGATGCACACTTAACATTATCATGTCCTGCGAAATTTCCAGTGCTCATGTTACTTTTTCCATACAAAATCTTTGGTTACAATCTCCATTACCAATGAAACTGCAAAAATCACAGTTTGTGGAATCTTAGCATTTTTTTTAATCAGTAACCAACTTTGTCTGTGATGATTGAGATTCAGCCACCTAGCTGTGTGAAACCCAGCTATAAGCATCTATGGATTATAGTAAAATATGTCAGTCTTGTTATTGTTGAATAATAGTATTTATCTGCGGCCCTGCGCGATGATTCTTTCTTGTCTAGAAAAAATATTGTCTAATCTCCCTGTGGCTTTTGCATGTACCAGGTCACTGATAAAAGTTTACTTAAAGAAGGTTCTATTTCACCTCGGGATGGAAGAATTAAGTATGACCACTACATTTACATGGTCCTTGAGTATGGAGAAATTGATTTAGCACATATGGTTGCTCAGAAGTGGAAGGAGAGGAACAACTCAAATATGAAGATAGATGAAAACTGGCTACGCTTTTATTGGCAGGTAATCTTTATTTTATCCAATCTAGGGTAATACGAGAGTCTTGCATATAGGACAGTTAGGTCTTAGTATAACTAGAATGAAGGTGAGTAATCTCCTCTGATGTAATTTTTTCCCATCTTCAAATCTTTATTAAAAAAAAATATGCTTCAATCAACTCAGTGAACTTATCTTAGAATACTGTTCTTAATAGCTTTGCCCCTTTTTTATTTGTGTCATTAGTTTTTTGAAACATGGTGTCATGAGTGAACTGATAAGTAGTGAATTGCTATAATTTTCCCTGGCTCATTTTGACCAATTCTGCATAACGTAATACTTATAAGTTTTACACGGTAATTTGTGTTGATTTGCCATGCTCTTGCAGTGTACTGAGCAAATTCAATGAAAAAAGGGAGGCACCAGAACACCTTTGTGCAATATGGCTTCATTCTTATATGATAGAGTACGAAGTAATGTGGTCAACTATGCTAGATTGCATAATATTGTCATGTGCAAATTTCACTTAAGTTCATTTTAGTTATACTTGTATTTATGCATCATTGTTAGTTTGTTACAGAAGTATTAAGGTACTACCTGCATTATGCTTATGTTAAAATAAAAACCTGATATTTTTTGTTTTGAATTTTGTATATTCCTATGCCTTCTCAGTTTTCTTTTGTTTGTGCTGTAGCAAATGCTTGAAGCTGTCAATACAATACATGAGAAACGGATAGTGCACTCCGATTTGAAGCCTGCCAATTTTTTGCTTGTGAGGGGCTCACTGAAACTAATTGACTTTGGCATTGCCAAAGCTATAATGAATGATACAACAAACATTCAACGTGATGCTCAGGTACCGTGAGATGCAGCCTGCCACACACCTGGCTTCTCTATTTTTATGCATTCACCTGTGTATTAATAAGAATCTCAATGTGCTCAGGTATAAAGATATTTTGTCTGTCATGCTAATTTGTGATTTCTTGCTGTATTGAGCAGGTAGGAACACTTAACTACATGTCGCCAGAAGCATTCATGTGCAATGAGCAAGATTCAGGTGGTAACATTATCAAGTGTGGACGCCCATCTGATATTTGGTCTCTTGGTTGTATTCTTTATCAGATGGTGTATGGTAAGACACCGTTTGCAGACTACAAGACTTTTTGGGCCAAATTCAAAGTTGTCACTGATAAGAACCACAAGATCAATTATGAACCAGTAGACAACCCATGGCTTATTGATTTAATGAAAAAGTGCCTTGCCTGGGACCGAAATGAACGATGGAGAATACCTCAATTGCTGCAGCACCCATTTCTTGTTCCTCTGGTGCCAAGGGATTTACCTCCCATTAGCCATGATCCATGTACATTACTGATGGAGAGGGCCAGAGTTCACTGGGCCAATCCTGAGGTTTCTAGACTTTGTTCTGAACTCCATAGTGTGATTGCGAAGCTCGAGGAGGATCAATGCAGTCCAACCACTAAGTTGTAATAGAGTGCAACGCTGATGCTATGTGGTGGTGTGATGCACATGTTCAATTCAACTAGCAGTATCTTACTGATACACTGCAAGTGAATAAGCTGACGACTGACCATCACTAATGTTATCGCTTATCATGATGCCAAGGTTGTTCAGTTCACATTTTTGATCATGGAAATTGTCTACTAGAGGATTCCATATATATATATATATATATATATATATATATATATATAGGAAAATTACATAAGGCACCATGGTGCCTAGGCACCAACATCCGATACACGTGTATGATTGATAATTTTTTTGAGTTTGAGTATGAAAATGTTTTATACCCTTGATATATTTATGGTAAGTAAGTTTTGAACTCAGTTCAAATTAGTTTGAACTACTTTTGAGTTCAATGCAACTATAGTGAGTACATACCATAAAAATAGTTCAAACTAATTAAACTGAAGTTGAATTTAAATTTTTTCGGAGTTTGACATCTCAAATATACTTTTTTATGGGTATATGAAGATACCCACATCAAACGTTGCGAATCTCGAAGCAAATCAACGGGTATTGATATTGGTGCCTAGGCACCATGGTGCATTAAACACTCGTCCTATATATATATATATATATATATATATATATATATATATATTATTACGAAGTTTGCTACTGTATGCCCTCCTCTTAGGTTACTTTGATTTATCCCCCCCAAAGCCATCAGAAGTCAGGCTGACACAACGTTTTCTTCATAGGATCCTTTCCTGTTATGTCATGAACTAGGTAATGGGAAGTGTTGCTGCCCCAGCTGGGTTGCAGCACAAGTGCTTTAGTTTCTGTATCGGTTTGGTTCTTTTGAATTTAGGTGTGCGTGTCTGTTGTAATTTGTAAATAGTACCTGCATGAGTTGAGTCACAGGGAGCACTTTTTGGTGGTGCATGAGTTGTCACGGGGAGCACTTTTTGGTGGTGCCCTGGGCATTCTTTGTTCCCTGGTGTTCGGATGTTGATGCAATAGTATGCCAGTGCCAACTGACTAATGCTAAAGTTCAAGATATTTTGCTGTATGTTCGGTGCGGGAAGCATTCCCAGGCATATTTGAATCCACTTGTGATTTGTCTTTCGGTTGAGCTTGTGATCGAACTGCAAGAATCCTCCGATTCTGAAGCGTGCATGGGATTTTCGCTTGATGGCATTTATTCACTTCGTTCCATCGTTTGGTGGTGCTTCCTTCACTGCGAGCATTGTTCTCTGTTTACATGAACTGCGTGTTTCCTCTGGGCTGATCATTTTTGTGACGATGGAACTGATTACACGTAGAGGTGTTAATGGGTTGGGTTCAATGGGTTCAATGGATTGGATCTTTGATTGGGTTGGTTTTAGTTGAGTAAAAATGGGTTGAAAGAATAAATAGGTTGGGTTGGATTGGGTTACCCTATAAAAAAGGTTGTGTAGGGTTAGAATGGTTTCTAAAATTTAGGGTTAAAATTGGGTTGAGAACGGATTCAATCCGTGATGTTGCAATATAGATCACAATGTGTTGTTCCACTCATAGGGCCTATCTAGGCATCTAGGCCTAATAATTTGTACATAGTAGCATCTCTATATTTGAAATTATCTGTAATAAATTTCAAGAAATTTTATGAAACTTAGGGAGTGAACGTGAGCTATAAATTTTAAATACCGAACGTTTTCAAAAGTTTCCTATAAAATATTGTTGGTCCCACCTATGTGGCTGGACCTAACAATTTGCATAAAGTAGCGTTTCTATACTCTAAATCATCTATAGTAAATTTTAGACAATTTTGTAAAACTTTTATAATGTTAACGTGAGTTAGAAATTCTTAATACCGAACATTTTCAAAAAAATCTTTAAAATCATGTTGGTTTCACCTATGTGCCTAGGTCTAATAATCTGCACAAAGTAGCGTCTCTATACCCAAAATTATCTGTAGTAAATTTCTGAAAATTTCATGAAATTTTTATGGTGTGAACGTGAGTTATAAAGTTTAAATATTGAATTTTTTTCAAAAGTTTTCCATAAAAATCTATTGGTGTTACCATTGTGTCTAGGACTAAAAATTTACACAAAGTAGCGTCTTTAAACTCTAAACCGTCTGTAGTAAATTTCATGCAATTTTGTGAAATTTTTATAGTGTGAACACGAGTTAGAAATTTCAAATACCGGAATTTTTCAAAAAAAATATAGAAGCATGTTTGTTCCACCTATGTGGTTAGGCCTAATAATTTGCACAAAGTAGTGTCTCTATGCCCAAAATCATCTGTAGTTAATTTCAGAAAATTTCATGAAACTTTTATGATGTGAACACAAGTTATAAATTTTAAGTACCGAATTTTTTCAAAAGTTTTGTATAAAAGCCTGTTGGTCCCACCTTTGTATCTGGGCCTAAAAATTTGCACAAAGTAGCATCTCTATATCCTAAATCATCTATAGTAAATTTTAGGTATTTTTATGAAACTTTTGTAGTGTGAACGTGAGTTAGAAATTTCAAATATCAAACATTTTCAAAAAAAATTCTATAAAAGCTTGTTGGTTCCATCTATGTGTGTAGGCCTAATAATTTGTACAAAGTAGCGTCTCTATAGCCAAAATCATCTATAATAAATTTTAGAAAATTTTAGAAAACTTTTATAGTGTGAATGCGAATTATAAATTTTAAATACCAAACTTTCTTAAAAGTTTCTTATAAAAGCCTGTTGGCCCAAATTTTGTGTCTGTGTCTAAAAATTTGCAGCGTCTCTATATCCCAAATTATCTATAGTACCTTTCAGACAATTTTATGAAATTTTTATGTTGTGAACGCAAATTAGAAATTCTAAATATCGAACTTTTTCAAAAGTTTTCTATAAATACACTTGCACTTGTATATAGTAAATTAGTGAAGAGTGGGTTGGCAACGAGTTTAAAATGGATTGAGAATGGGTTTTAACTCATTTCAACAATTTGGATTGGGTTAGATGAAAATGCCATATAGGTTAGGTTAGATTAGATGGTGGAATGTGCTTCTTTCATTGGATTAGATGGGATTTTAAGCTTCTTTAAATAAAAGTTGGATTGATTTTGAGTTAAGTTTTAACCCATTACCACCTATAATTACGCGAGCCCACACCCTATATTCTCTCCAGAGCCGAAGTAAGGTCATCCGGTGCAATGCTTCCTCATGCGCGTTTCCAGTTTCCGCTTTCCATGGGCACAGCACACGCATCATGCCATACTCACGTACTACGTTTCTCTGCTCTTAAAAGCTGACCCCTGTTACAGTAGCAGAGGCAGTACTCGCCACTAGCAGTCCCGATGGTTTCTATCCTCTAGAAATTAAAAGTTCATACAAACACGCTGGCTTTTTACAAGGGTTTTCTTTCTTTTTTTCTCCATATTATTTATGAATATATGACGATGTTTTTTAAATTTTTTTTATTTTTCAATTGAATGTTTTTAACGAAAAATCAAAATTCACAGCACTTTGAGACGGGCCTGATGATGATCTCGCAGCGTGCAGGAGACGGTCAGATGATGGGAGGGAGTCAGCCAGGCATATGGTCCTCCTGCGCTGCTGCTCCCGCTCAGTCGAGCTCGGCCGTCGGGCGCGGCTGGCCGGCGCGGGGGCCCCGGCCCAGCTGCCTCTGATGGCCCGCAGCGCAGCGCAGCCGAGTGACAGAAAAGCGCGGTGGTCCACCCGCACACAGGCTGACCACCACCGTGCGACTGTGCCGCCACTGGCGCCCAAATGTGCATGTCCCGCATACACCCAAAGCTCTGCACGGCCGCAGGGTACAATTAAGCGAGGCCGGCCTGTACTGCTCCGGTCGCTTTTCCGCTCGTAGCCCGTCAAACCTGTCACTGACGCCGGAGTTGAACCGAGCCACTGATGTCACGTACGATCCCGCAATCATTCCGAGCCACCTAGGTTAGGCCGTCCTGCGCGGTCGGATCGAACGGGCAGAGATCGCCGCTTTTTGGCGCTGAATCTGCAAACCGGCCACGGCATGTCGGCATCCCGGCCGCGCTGCCGTCGCGATGCGTCACGGTGTCAGCGCTCGCTCGCTCGCTCGATCGATCGCGCGGCATCGCCTCGTGGGTCGTGGGCGGCTACTGTTTCCATGTCAGCTGAGCCTTTTTCCAAGTGCTAGTATGCTCTACTGCACGCGGAACAGGAGCTCTGGTTTGGAGGTTTTCGGAGGGAAGCGCCATGCGTAATGATGGATGAGCTCGTCCCATGAAACCGCATAGCTGCAGAAGATAAAACTATCTGATGGAGTATCGCCAAATATGTCACTGTAAATTTGGCGGTAAATTACAGTGCATGGATGGAGTGGAGGTGACTTATATACTCTATAAAAGAACGTGGAAGGCACGATTTTAAATGCAAGTATAGGCCTGATGTACAACTATCAACTACTCGAGCAATTACTTTGTTGCCTTAAGATTTATATGCGGTTTAGCTGTTGAAAGAGCACAGTAGCACTACTATACCGTGAATATGTCTGGTGAGTGGATTCCCATTGAAGTAGAACTGGAAAACTTGGTTTTTTAGACATTACACCAAGGCGCAAATCCCATAACCAGCAAGAATGGGACAGCATGTATAGAACTACTCCGGAGCTAAGGCTAGGGATTCAACATCTGATAGTAGTACTTCCAGACAACTCCCCTCTTTCATCCAAAAATAAACAAGAGATAAGGTTCAGGTTAGCTAACGCAAGTACTCAATGTAGTAGAGCTAGGTGGTGATCGGTTCGGCTGAAAAGCTCATGGTTTATAGCTAAAAACATCTGTAGCTGGCTGAAAAAAGCACTGTAACTGACAGAGACTTATTTAGCATAATTAAATTTTTTAAAAAAAAGTAAAAATATAAAAAAAATATGTTAGCCCATTACGTATAATACAAACAAATACGGGAAAAAAGAACCGGCAAAAAAACTCAACAAAAAACTAAAAATTTAGAAAAAGACAAAACTTATTAATAATGGAAAATAAACCAGAAGCCGAAGCCGAGTTCACCGGTAAAACCTTACAAGTACCATTGCCACTCAAAAGGCTCAGCTACGATGGATACACAGTGCACAGCACGAGTGCCAAACTTGCCCATGGCCGGTGAGCGGTGATGACTGACTGACTGACTGACGCACTGTAGCGCTGCGCATTAATGCAATAGACAGATTAGTGATTTACTGGCGATACGCACATCAGCACATCGCATCACGCAGGACCACACATGAATCCATACATCGCCGCTTCTCCCTCCCCCCCAAAAAAGCTACTACTACTCCACGAGTGAGCAGGCCATGGGGTCAAGATCGCATTAATCGCCCGGCCACCCAAGTCACTAGCCGGGCCTCACAGTCGGAACTAGAGTACCAGACGAGGCGACAACGCGATCAATCAATGATTAATCCTCCCATCACCGTCAATACAGGATCGAGGTGGACGCCGGACATGCCCATGCAAGCGGAGGCCTACCTGCTCCAGGAGATCGGCGCCAGGGACGGGCGCATGTGAGCGACGCGCAGCTATCAGGTGTACATAGAACCGGACATCCTCGCCCGGCCGTGGGCATGGAGCGCGGTGGTTCGGCAGGGCCACCCGACGGCAGCCCGGCCCCGGCGCACCGGTGCGTGCCGCCCGGGCCTCACCTGTCGCTCCAATGAGCGCGTGCCCGGTGCCTGGTTGCCGTGTCCTTTCGCTGTGGCCACAGTGCCTGGTCAGGGCGGTCGTCGTGGCTCATGCACGAGCACACCCAGCTCGATCTGGTTGGACAATTTTAAAAAAGGGGGAAAAACAGACGGATAGCTCGGAGGATTAACTTCTGCTTGGCGCCCAACAAGTAATTGATTATGTGCCAGTGGAGAGCTGTATTAAGCTTAAAACTATACTTTTACAGTCCGCTCTGTTAGGCTGAAAAAAAGATGATTTATAGCTAAAATTATACTGTACTAGAGGGTGGTTTATTGATGTAATTAAATTTAAAAAATAAAAATAGAAAAAAATAAGTTAGCTAATCACAAACGAATACGGAAAAAAACAGGTAAAAAAACTAAAAAAAGCTAGAAAAAGACGCAATTTAGAAATAGTAAAAAATAAGTTAGAAACCCAAACCGAAATGAGCAGAACTCTTACAATTCTAATACCATGTAGTTACATCGATGGACAGAGAGAATAATTATATAAACTAGCCTCGTAGGCGCGGCGCCACGCCGCGCCAGCCACCGTGTATACCGAAGTAAAAGAGACGATAATTCGTGAGGAGTTTTATAAAAAAAATCGAGAGTACATGTGTATTTTCGCAAAAGTTAAAGGTTTTTCCCGTAAAAAATCGACGACTTGTACGTAAATAAATGGATTTGTACGTAAATAAACGAGGACCCGTACAAAACGCGGGGCGCTATCCTGCAAAGTGGAGGGGTAAAAAAACTGGCAGGGACCTTTTATAAAAAAATCGAGGATACATGTGTATTTTCGTAAAAGTTAAAGGTTTTTTCCGTAAAAAATCGAGGACCTGTACGTAAATAAACGGGCTTATACGTAAATAAAACGAGGGCTCGTACGTAATTTAGGAAAACGTGGGGTGCTATCCTGCAAAGTGGAGGGGTAAAAAAACTGGCAGTGATCTTTTCGCGAGGAAAAAGGACCTTTACGTAATTTTTGAAAAGTACAGGGAAAATAGCTCCCCCGACCGTACGCAAATTCTGCGTTCACGCGCCGGCCGAGGGAGCGCTGGAGGGTGACGTGGGGGGTCTCTCCTGCGCGGAATCCTCCGACTTTGTATAGGTTGTGATAAGTGCTTTTTAAAACAAAAACAGGTAAGAGCTCTTTCATTCTATTAAGAAAAAAGAAGGTTACAGAGCGCATGGCTCAAAAGAGCCGCACTGTGTCCTAGTAGCACTTACATAGGGCACATGGTGTACGAAGGCACCACACAAGATAAAATAGACAACAGATATTTTACAGGCAAGCAAAGCTCTTATATATTCTTTTTCACCTTGCCTGCCACCTCTTGCAATGGAAGTACCTTGGAAAACTCTCCTATTTCTTTCCTTCTAGATGTTCCATGCAACATTAGATGATGACAAGGCCATTGAAGTCCCTTCTGTGATCTTTTGGCATCGCTTCTGCCGCTGCCTCCCACCATTCCGCTATGCTATCCGGAAAATTTAACTTTTTGCCATTTTTAACAATACCATCTATTCAAATACTACCCTCTTCATTGCAATTAATATTTTCTTTACGTCTAGAGGAACCTTCCACTAAATTAAAGTTAAGCCAATTTAGGCTGAATAAGGTGGCCATTGTTAAGAATAGCTATCCAAGTGCATTGGACTTACACAGTGAAGGATGTCACAAGTGTACCAAGCGAGGACGGTTGCCCAAACCAAACCTCCAAGGTGAAGGGATAGGTCTAGTGATGTGGCCATCCTTTGACCGCCACATTGTTGGTAGTGAGGATTTTTTATTCTGCACTGCACTAGAGTTCAGACGAAGAATTTACATTTCTTCTAGGCTTTAGCTTTCCAAATGGTGCCCGTGTGATAGCGCTCAAAGCATCCATGAAATTGCACCAAATATGCCAAAGACGCGAGTGGGTTGATGCAATGATTTTTTTTTCTGAGTTGATCCATATGCCTGATTAATCTGTAGAATGAATTTTGCTCAAGTTGTAGCATTACATCTATTTCTGCATGGTACCAATATGCTACCATGAAATGTCAGAAAAATGTTTATCCCCAAATAAAATGTAGAAAATCTAAACCCTCTCAGCTAATTGATCCATATGCCTGTGTGCAGAGCTCCAACTTTTCAAGGTAAGGCAAAGTCTAAACATTAAACAATTTTTTCCAAGTGGTTGTACTTTATATTTCTAATCAGTTCCTCCAGCACATGCTTCCAATGGGCGACCGAGGTCGATATTCACTAACCATTCCTCCGCTATTTTTTTCTTTCTAGAGGAACCTTCCACTAAATTAAAGTTAAGCCAATTTAGGCTGAATAAGCCTAGCTTATGGTTTATTTTTACTGTAGCTTGGAGTGACTTATTTAGTATAATTAAATTTAAAAAATTAAAAAGTAGAAAAAAAACATGTTAGCCAATCTCATATAATGCAAACAAATATGGGAAAAAAGAAATGGCAAAAAGCTAAAAAAAGCCGAAAAGATAGAAAAAGATGAAATTTATAAATAGTAAAAAATAAGCCAGAAGCTCAAATCAAAATGAGCGGGGCCTAAGTATAGTATGTTGATGTAACAAACTACCATGCTTGATGTAACACATCACTATAAAGTTAAAAAAAATAAACATTGTTGTCCCCAATTTTTCCTTCTCTTTCAACCTTAACACATCTCTTGATAGAGTACTCCCTCTGTTTTCATAGTTCACTATACATATAGATTAAAAAAATACTAAATTTAAAAAACATTTAACAAATAATAATTATACATATCCTTATTAAATGACAACCCACAACCATTTAACCCTTTTGAAAGCATTTAAGTAGGAGCAGAGAGAGAGATTATAATAAATACACTTGAGATTCCAAATACTCTCGAGGCTACGACAAATATAGTGAAATGGAGAAAGTCCCTAACAAGTTATTTTCAAGACAAAAAGAGCAGCTCCAATCGTGGACGGTCAAAAAATAGCATATGATGCAGAAGATGCCTTGCAGAGAGCATCATCCAACCCGACGCAGATAATCCCGAGCTCTACGTGCAAAGTGGCAGACTTTGCCAAGTCTCGCCTAACGAAACCATCAATAAGCTGGTCCATCCAAACTTAATCCCCCACCTGTACTTTCAACCCCCAGGAAAATTACACCTGAACGGCTCCACCTGTGCAGAAGTCCCCAGGAAGATCGAGACTCTGGACCTATTATTGCATATTTGCAATGAAGTTACTTTACATGGACACGCAAGTCGCTGGAGATAAAAAATGACGGTTTAGTTCGACCACCGTGAATACACAGAGTGCACATGTTTTATCGACACCTTGACTCGAATCTTTTATAATGTGATTGAACAGGTGAGAACACATACTGGTTCAGAACTCGGAATCATGTTCTTTCCTCCTACCGAATCGCACAATCACACTTTAGAGAATCTGGGTGGTACTTCAACTAGCTTATGGATTTTTTTATTTATAGATAAAATTATACTATAACGAAAAAATAGAGAAAATAAGAAAAAAAAAAAATCGTATATCGTTATAGATAATATAAAGAAATACAGGAAAAGTCAGAAAACTGAAAAATAAAAGAGCTAAAAATTAAAATAAACTAATATGTTTTAAGTGATTTTTGCCTTAAATAAGTTGAAAGAAAAAAAGTAGAAGCTGACCGATGAAACAGATAGATACGACTATATTCAACCTGCGTCATGTACGTGCCTCTGTTAGTGCGTGTTTTTTTTTAATGTTGGGCGTTTTGTCCTCTGCTTAGCTTAGCAACGCAGAGTTCCTTCTCGCAAGTCTGTTCGTCGATCGTCCACAAAAGAAGTCCGTGAATTGTACGCGTGGATCGGTAGTCACGGTGAAGGTCACAGGCACACACAACCACGTTCACAGGTGCTCTTCCTCGCACAAAAAACCACGGGCATTATGTGCTCACCTTGAAAGAAAATCCTTGAGCTAATCTGCTAAGATGGTACGTACATAGCTTTCTTGTTGTCTGTTCTTGACTTCCGCTATAAGAATCGAATCAAGAGCTTCAGTTGGAGACTTGGAGTAAAGCTTTGCTTGTAACCCATTCCTTCGTTCACTTTAGTTGGAGGAATGTACAGGGCCGTCCCGGCCAAAACCGAGGTCCTGTGCAAAGTCTAAAACGAGATCTCATAGACTAGCAAAATAGGACTATAAATAATATATAAATAATAATTTATTACATTAAAATGTAATATATTATAAATTGTACCTATTCAACCCTTCGTCGCATAATGTTTACTTGAATATCATCATTCTTTTGGTGTTCTTTGAAATGAAATCTTCAATGATAGACTCATAGTCAATCTTGTCCAGCATGTCGCCCTCAAGTACTATTGTAGCCAAATCAGTAAGTCTTTCTTGCGTCATTGTAGAACGCAAATAATTCTTCAATAACTTCAATTTTGAAAAGCTTCGTTCTGCTGATGCAACAGTCACTGGAATGGTCAACAAAACTCTATATGCGACGGGAGAAGTATTCAAGTTATCGTCATTATTATCCATTTCAGCACTTGTGTTGTCAACAAGAACTTCCCCAACCTCAACATTATTTTGTATCTCTGGAGAATCTATAGGATGATTGTCAATATTACTATCAATTGCAGGGCCCGGATCAAGTGTCTGATTATCGGATGACACCTGTGACTCTTTGACAATAAACCTATCAATGGCTCCTTTCTGAGATTGAGCTAAATCCTCTAATCTTTGTTTCTTTTTACGCTTCTGATAACCCGACTCATATATTCTGGATCGATTTGCAGAAGACATGGTCACATGGCTAATGGTTTGGATCTTGAAACACTAGATGAGTAGATGCACATGTATACAAAAGATGAAAAAAACAAAATTTAGAGACATACGGCACATATACATCAAATGCACGTGCTACTGATTTAATAATTAGTAGAATTTTAGAAAAGAAAAAAAGAAAATTACCTTGCTTGCTAACTTGCCGGCTTGCCGCACGGCTTCACGATTCGTCGGGAAGAACGAAGACACGCGCGATCGGGAGGGAGAGGAGTCGACGGTATCAGGAAGTCGAACAGACGCGAGTGTTGTTTTGGGCTACCGGCTACGCATCAATAGGATTTGGGCCAAAAAATAGAGACCAGACCTATATAGTATTGGGCTGTACGCAAGATATTGGGGGCCCCTGGAAATTGGGGGCCCTGTGCGGTCGCACAGGCCGCACTTGAAAAGGGACGGGTATGGGGGCACAGCACGACCACACGTAAGGGCTTGTTTAGATGGGTCGAGATTTTAGACCTTTCAAACAAAGCATACAAATTATGATTTAGGTTCTGCTCATTTCAATTTAGGTTTCTGACTTCTAACTTATTTTTTACTATTCCGAATTTTTTTTCTGGTTTTTGGCTTTTTTGAGCTTTTTGCCGGTTCTTTTTTCCCGTATTTGTTTGCATTGTCCGTGATGGGGTAATATATATATATATATTTTTTAAATTTAGTTACGTCAAATAAGCCACCATCAGCTACAGCGTAATTTCAGCCAGCTACAATACAATTTTAATCATAAGACAACTTATTTCAGTCCAACCAAGCAGCACCTAGACTTAGTAAAAAGTATGTTTTTTGGTTGCCTTGTTTCACATGAGCATAAACATTGGGATTGACTCCATCGTCCTTGTATTTACTCTGTTCGGATTTAGTTCCTACTGACCTAAGGGAGGTTTTGCCTCTTCTTTTTTATGTTAAAAAAATATATATAGTAACTCTCCACGGAAATACTTTACTTTTGAGAAGTTGTGGTCTTCGACAGTTCGACCAAAGTTTAAAAGACCCGATAGTTACTGTAAATTGTCGAAATTATAATTTGGTGGTGGTTGGAGAGGAATATAAGATTCAGAAATGTAGGGAAACAACATAGCTGAAAAAAACACACACTCAAATGCATATTCTAAATGAGAGTTGGCTGGATTCTATGAGAACTTGTGACTTACTGGCCCAGACCGGAATGTACCGAAAACAGTAAATCAAGCCAACTCTCCATTTAACTTTTGAGTGTACATCGTTTCCCCCCTTTTTTGTTTAACTTTTCACAATCTAAAAATTGAAACAAACAAATTTTGGAATGTTCTAGGTGATATACCTCAACGCTGAAAATGGAAACGAACCACTGAAAGTAGAAAGGACCCTCGATGAAAAAGACACCTAACCAGAATAAAATGGTCCTTTTAGTACTAAGACGCGACACGACACGACACGATCACACAGGTGGAAATTCACACGCAACGCCTAAACTTTAACCGGCGGTTTATTGGAAAGCCCACCAACCAAAGTCGTCGTTACTGCCGGCTTCCTGCACCGAGTGGGAACCTCGCGCGCGCGCCCGCGGCATGCAAGCAAAATCGGCGCCGTGATTCGCACCGGACACGTGCGTCCCGTGCTGCCGAGCCCGCGCGCAAGGGAATCGTGCGTCCCGAGCTAGGTGTGCAACATGCGGGTTAATCTGGACCGATTTGGTATCTATCTGGTACTAAGTTCTATTTGGATCCTATAGTCTAAAGTTTAGTTGTCTAAAATTTTGGACTAAATTTTAGTTGGCTAAACTTTAACCACTAAACTTTAGTCGAATATCTTGTTTGGATCATGTACTAATGGATAGGACTAAAGTTTCAAAAAGACCATACTATCTCTCCTCGTTTCGTGTGTCAACCATTAAATGAGAGGTGAGAGGCCAACATGCATCGGTAAACACGTCTTTGTGCCTGAGAATCCAAAACTTTAGCCCTCATTAGCTGGGTTTGGCCAACTAGTTGGCTAACAACTAGTTGGGGCTTTGGCTAAACTTTAGCCCACCCATTAGCCCTCCTGTTTGGATCCTTAAAGGCTAAAGTTTAGCAACTAGTTGTTAGCCCAAGGGATCCAAACATGGCCTAAATCTGATAACGAAATATGAAAAGATAATTTAGTACTAGTATTGAATTCGGTTGATATCGAATAATTGTTGTTAGATACGGTAGCAAAAACGAAAAAACTAAAATCTGATCGAATAGCTCGATAAACGATAACCCGGATACTATCCGACCAGATATCCGACATATAGATTAGTACCCCAACAGACCCAACCATTAACCATCATTGATACCAACCGGCCTAGATTTTACCTAATTCCTAACTTACCTCCAAAGTACAACCATTTTAGCCAGTCGCCACCAATCCTCCCACTTATGTTGAATTTGCATATGGATTTATTGGTTCTCGAACTTATGTATGAATTTATCAATTATGTTGAATTTGTGTTTGTGTCGACTATCGTACTTCAGTAATTTAGATGAATTTATTGTTAGGTAAAGACTTGAAGTGATGGTAGTATAGTTCGATATATATTCCTTTATTTATGCACATATTATGAGCCTATATTATCCGTTTTTATCTGAAACGTCATGTATCCGTCTCGATGGTACCGTATCCGAAACTCCGAATTCGTATTCGGTCTTTACCATATTTGCCTCCGAATTCAAGAAACAAATATTGCTTAGAATACGATATGAATAATATCCATCTAAATCCGACCCAATTGCACTCCTATCCCGAGCTCCCGCTCCATGGCACAAAAGTCGCACGACATTCCTAATCGTGCTTTGGTTTAATTGTTTATCAGGAGCCACTCGGTCGCGTCGAACCCAGCGTCAAATCCCTTGTCACTTTTTGGCTTTTTAGCCCATCTTGCATGCGATGGACCACTTGTCGCAACCTCTATTCGCATCCTCGCACGGCAAAAGCCTGAGTGCCAGACGGTGGCATCTAGGGATCAAATCGAGTGGATAATTTTCATCCGATCGACCGATCGAAGACTTATTGAGCAAATACAGAAGAGGTAATGGGTATCTAGCACTACCTATGTCTGACTCCGAGGAAAAATACTAAATAGGATACGAAATGAGTAATATCCGTCTATATATATTCGTATGTCAAGTAATATGAAGAAGTTTATTGTGACTTCACTTATGAACAAAATAACAGATATGTGGATTACTGTATCTAAACAGATAAAAGATATTGAGTGCTCTTCCTTCGACATATAAGTGATTAGTCATTCCATATTCGCACTGATTGCACATCTACTGTTCAATGTCATGTATAGGGGTACAAAAGAATCTAATAATTTTTGTCTGGCCGATCGTTCAAATGTTTATAGAATGAATATGTAAAGGAGAAATGGTATCTGATATTACCCGTATTCAATTTCGACTCTAAAAAATATATATAATAAAATATAAGATAAATAATATTCGTCCATATCCGTTTAAGTTGCACCCCCAGTGGCTTCAGGTGTGACCGTCCGTTCGAACCCCACTGTATCTCGCTTTTGTTGTGCCAACTGAAGTCTCCCGTCTCCACCACTGGCCCTGCCGCCAGATGGATGCTGCTGCTAGCTGTTTTTCTTCGTCTTTTGTTCTTTGGGGCCGGTTGGTTAATCAAGCTAGTGATTGATTATGCGCTCGGCGGAAGCTTTTCCGATAAACTTCTGTGCGAGTTCCTCGTAATTTCATGCCGCCGATTATTCTTCGCTCTTTTCTGTGTGGATGTCTTTTTCGTATGGACTTAGATTAGCTGTAGTTTGTTCATTGACTGCAGGTTCATGTAGGTCGTCCAATCACAACTCAGCATGATGGGAAACTTGTTTGGCGTACGTACTGTGATAAAGCTAACAACGGTATACAAGTTTATTGGTAGAATTAGCTTACACATACTTCTTAAGCTTATCCAACATAAGGTCCCCCAAAAAAGAAAAAAAAGCTTATCCAACAAGGTGCAAGTTAACCTTGCCTAACGCTAAGCATGATAAGTTTGTCTACAGAATCTCCCTGATCAATTCGGCTTAAGTTCTGGCTTCCGGTTTATTTTTCACTATTTACAAATTTCGTCTTTTTTAATTTTTGGCTTTTTTGTGCTTTTTTGCCAGTTCTTTTTTCCGTATTTGTTTGTATTATACATAATAGGCTAACATATTTTTTTTTATATTTTTACTTTTTTTAAATTTAATTATGCTAAATAAGCATCTGTCAGTTACAATGTTTTTTTCAACCAGCTACAGTGCTTTCAGCCATAAGCTAGCCAAAAAAAAAGCCAACTGATCACCACCTAGACTTGTATTCTTCGCTACGTTCTCAACCCTCCGATTAACTGATCAAATGGATACTATTCATTTCATATACTGATATTCACTGCCAATTTGAGCCATTGATCTTTGAAATCCAATGGCCTAGGTTTAAACTAAATCCTGACACTACTATTGCTAATTATTACTGTAGTCGAATCTCCCAGGCCATTAATTAGCACATTAACTTTATACTACCGGTTTATTATTGGGAAAACCAATTGCCTTATACAATTCTGCAATTATTTTGATGTGAATTTCACGTGCACAATGACGAGTAAGGGTGAGTTCTTTTACACTGTGGCTGTGGCTTTTGATTTATGTTTTTTTATTCTAACTGTTCACGAGAGACATTATGTAAAGGGAAACAGTCGCATGTGATTTTGACCGGTATAGTTCAATTCGGTACCGTGTCTACTACAATATATTTGTAAACCCTATCTTTAAAAGATGTACTGTTTAAAAACTAGTTACTATAGTAAATAGTCAAAAAGCCTAAGCCAAAGCCTTCCCAAACCCACCTTAAGTCTAATTACTCCATGTTGTACAATGTCTATAGCTAATAATTAGCTATCCTTATAGGATGATAGGTGATGCGGTAAAAAATTAAAAGAATAGAGATAGAAAAGTAGTGTCTTGTATGATATATTGCTTGAGCAATAAAACCAATAAGTATGTAACGCCCCCGTTTCCAGGGGCGCGTACGGACACGGCATTCCGCAACTATTCACGCATGAACAGTTATGGAACGTCGCGCAAGAGTATACCATCGCATGCTTACAACAAAAGTCCAGCATATATTTGACATAAGGATTAACATCCAGTTTTTACAGCGGGGCGTGCAGGCCCAAAGTATAAATACATTACAAAAAGGCTTCCAGAAACCACTTGAGCGCGGCGAGACCTACACCAAGGGTCCTCGTCGAAGAAAAGGTCCTCGGGACTTCTTCAACGGAGACTTTCTCCTTCGTCTTGATCCTCTAAAGATTAGATTTAGCAAGCCGTGAGCCAACCAACAGGCTCAACAAATCCCAAAGGATCTTAACTTACTACATGCACGGAACTTCAAGGAAGGGAATATATTTGGTTTATTATCTTTCAGTGGATGCAGTTTTATTTGCAATCATTTTAATAAGACGGACTCAAAACTTACTCCTCAAGATCTCAGGGGTTTTCAACAAGAGTTCATTAACCAACCTAAACAAGTTAAATGTTTACAAAACTACTTAAGCTTTGCTGCTGGAATCACCCAAGTGACACAGCTCCAATAGCAGGAGCACGGCGTATTCGAATACCATTTATTTGACTCTGCGAGTTTGCTCACTTTACCCACACGATCCCTTAACTCCGCTAAAGAGTTAAGAAAGCCAAGTCGTTTTACTGCTCAACTCTTTATATAGGCTCTACCCGGTAGAATTCACTCGGGTCTGGCTCTCACACTCACACACACACACACACAAGAAAAGACGGTGTCCGCTTCGAGTGAACTCTACCGTTGTTAGGCACCCAAACACGGCTTGCCTAACCTCACCGCTAAACCTCTGTAGAGTTTCAATCGAGTTGAGCGGCTACTAGACAAGTGTTGACAAGTCAACTCTCGTGGTTTGAGCGAGTTCTATGACATTTGCTCAAGATAAGGGTTTCATCCTTATATTTTCACATGGTCCACAACCTCGCGGCCCGCGACCCAACCTAAGGTAGCGGTGGGCGAGACGTCTCGCGATTTCCACTCACCCTTACCCTTCTCCAATCCCTAGGGTAAAGATGGGCGAAGGCCGTCTCGCGGCTCCCCATTCCTTACCCTACCTTGTGCACGCCTGGCACTCTCCGCCTAAGATACGGTGTCCCATTCCACCCTACCTTAGAGTCGGGTTTGCAAATTCTATTAGCCCACAGCTACAACCTTATCAGTGTAACATTTTGCATGATGATAATAATATACTACAATTATCTAGAATAACAGATAATTAATTCTAGGGTTTCAATGGCATGGCAACAAATTTTATCGGGCATTTATCGGTGGTAGGTCTAACTATATCATATGTCATTCCAAACATTTTATTTTATTTCAAACTAACATTTCACAACTAGCATAATGCAATTAGCATATTAACATAAATAAACAGCATGGGTTGCAATATGATCAAAGGATTTGGGACTTGTCAGTCAATCCGAATGATTTCCGCTAGCTCGAACGAAGAATCTCCGCTCCGAGGTGCAGCTGAACTTCCAGAGTCTCCGACACTAGCGCAAACATACAAAACAAATTACATCCAGCTTGAGACTAATCAAGCGAGGAAAAGATAAACTATTTAAAAGGAGTAAAATGCATAAACACCCCAAATGGATTTTTAGGAATTTATTTGGGAGAATCTGTGAAATGGAGTTCACCAAAGGGTCTGGAATAATATTTGGAGTAAAGTGGTGAAGTTTGGGAATTTTGGGATTTTCTGTGATTTTCTAGGATTTATTTGGGTTTTCGGGATTTTAGAAATGAATAAATCTGGAAAATGATTATGCATGATACTCGGGCGGCCCATGCTACTGATGCGGCCCAGCTCGAGATTCAACGCGGCGGCGTGCTGCACGCACGCAACGCGCGGCGGCGCGGCGCGGCCACTCGCGGCGCGCTCTCCGGTCGGGATGGTCGACGCGTGGCGTGCGGATGGCATCGGCGGGGAACGCGGCGGGCGGGATGCCGAACGGTGGAGATCGGACGGCGAGGGCGAAGGAAGCGGCGCGGCGCGAGTGGATCGGTCGTCGAGGAGGTGGGGTTATGATCATCGGACGGCGGAGGAACGCACGGCACGGCGCGGCGTACGAGGATCGGAGGGCTGCGATTTGAAAGCGCCGGGAGGAGGGACGGCGGGGATAGCGCCACGTCGTCGTCGTCTACCTCCGGCACCGCGGGACGACGAGAAAACGGGGTGGCGAGGCTGCGGTGCTCCGCGACGCGAGGGTCTCCGATGGATCGGGAGGCTCCACCGGCTAGAGTTTGACTCGGGAGTCCATTTTAGGGTCTTGGAGGCGAGGGAACAATGGTGAGCGGGGAGAGAAGGGGTAGTTCGGGTGCTCGGAGGCGAGGAAGTCGCCGCGGTGAAATAGCCCAATCGCCGCGTGCTACGGGAAGGGGATCGGAGGCTCACATTGGGAGTGGCGGCGGCCGGAGACGGCGAGGAGAGCCGCCACGGGAGGCTGGTTCGGTCGGCGGAGGAGGCGGCGACGGCGCGCCCACCGCGAGTACTGCCAAACAAAGGTACCAGCGTGATCACCACCGAGGAGGAGCTCGTAAAGTAATGGGGATGGGGAGGAGCGGAAAATCCGCTTTACGGGTCGTCGGCGCAGGGAAGACGAGCGGCGGAGCCTCGGGCGATGGGGCTCCAATCGGCGGCTCTGGGAGGTGGCGGGAGCGATGGGAAGCGAACAGAGTGCTGGGGTGTTCGGGAGGCAAAGGAGGAAGAGGGAGCCGGAGGGTGTATTTGTACCGGGGCGGAGGAGAGGAGTCCTTCGGGGGGAAGGCAACGGGAGGGCGCGGGAGTCAACAGGAATGACGGGGAGTTGGGGCGTCTCCTCTCGCGAGACGAGGCGGTGGACCGAGCGCGGCGTTTATGGCGATGGGACAGCACGGCGGGGTGGAGCTGCGGCATGGGAGAGGGCGCGTCGCGCGAGGAGAGTGGCGGGCGGCGGCAGCGGGTCGGCGCAGGAGGCGCCGCGTGGCGCGAGGATGCTGCGCGGTCGACAACACGGCGGGCGAGAGCGATGAGCGAGCGGCGGCGGGCGTCCGCGCGCGAGAGGAGGCGGCGTATCGGCCAGCGGCGGCGCAGAGGGGCGGCGACGTGGCGTGAGGCGCCACGGTTTTGGACCGTGGTGGTGGGTGGCGCGAGCGCGGGGGAACTCCGGGCGGCGCTGTCGCTGCGCGAGGCGAGGCGCGAGGCGCAGCAGGCAGCTGGCGCCGCGCGCATGCGCGGCGAAGCGGAAGGAGCGGCGCCACGTGAGGAGGAGAAGGCGTCGCGCGGGAGAAAGCAGGAGAGAGCGAAAGAGCGGGCGGAGAGAAGAGGAAGCGCCACCGAAAGGGAAAGCGGAAAAGGAGACTTTCCTAAAAGGAAAGTTTCCAAAATTCACCCAAAAACCGGCAAAAATTCACAAATTTTTGGATTTTGAAATTTTTGGGGCTTTTCAAAGTAATACATAGCTAAAATATATATTGGGAAGGAGAGTTATGTCTACTTCATTAAATATGCGGCATGTGTGAGGAAGGAGAGGAGAGAGAGAAAGGTGGGAGAATATATAAATTTATTGATTGAGTTTACTAATAGATATGTATTTGAGAGGTTATATATATAGTTATTTCTAAGTGATATAGAGGGTATACACATAACAGAGTAATATTTTGTATTGGAAATGCTAAGACGAACATAAGAATTAGTAGCATTTACTCTGGCTCTATACTCATATCGTAGCGGAGTTGTATATATACATTCGGATGCGGCTCGCCGTATCATCGTCGTAGCGGTCTGATCTCATGCCACGTGCATGCGCTGCTCCTGCTCCTTCGTACGTCCGCGCTGTACTAGTATATTAGTATCCAGTGCGTCCAAATCGAGAGTGTTACTTCGGTTGGGCTGTCTTCCGAGTTCGACGGCGGTGAGTGCGTTGTACGTTTGCCTTTGTGCCCGGGGGATGTTGGATGGCAACCAATGTGAGGAAAGAATCAGAACAAAGAGATGTAAAATCAGGTGCGAAAAAGGGAACAAGGGAACAAAGGGGTTGCTACCTCTAATATGCTACACATATCACCATCATGTGGTGCTTTAATTTGGTCATCTTAATCATAAGGCGCTTTAATTTGCCAACCATGTGCAGTCTACAGTTTATCCGGGTAAAAAGTAAATTCCTTGTTTGCCATGTAAAGATACCAACTTCCTTTTATCTGCTACTAAAAAATGTTTCTTCCTTCTATACCATCGGAAGATATTTGCCCTCTCAAACCACCCACGTCACCCCACTGTGAGAGAGCTGCAAGCCTTGTCAGTCTTTTGCACAATTGGCCATTTTACCCCTCTATCCCTTGGGCTATCGGCCTACGTCCTAGATGTCGCCTCTGTCGCCCGCCCACACCCTCGCGCCTGAGCCGCCACCATTTGTGCCAAATCGGCACCACCGCATCCACTCACGCCGATGTTGAGCGCGTGCACGAGTGCTTGTGCCGTACGTGCCCGCCTTTGTTGACCTCTTGCATGCGCTCCATGTCACTAGCCTTAGCCTTGTCCCTATTTGTCATTCTGCACAACCGAAGTAGGGAGGGGGAGACAACCCCGCTACTCATCCATGTTGTTGTAGGCTTGTAGCTTCACCCCGCCCTCTGCAGAAAGGAGTAGCACAGAGCTGCAGCATCCTCACCATCCACTCGCCCAACGCCTTTGCCGCCACCACCCTTCCAACGTCACCCCAGTGGCCGACGAGCCGACGTTACCTTCTTGAACAGCCACTCAAACCCAGCGTAAATTCACTGTATGCTTTGCCGCCCTCCCCAAATCAAGTCGCATCTTCACCACTCACTAGTGACCCTGTAAATGTTGGAACTAATCTTGACATTTGTATTGAGTACTCATGTGTCGAGTACCGTGTTGTAATTATGTGTCGAGTATTGTAGCAGTCGAAGAACAGTTGGAGACTCCGAAGTAGAGTACTCGTGTGTCGAGTACTGTGCGGTCGTAGATCACGGAGAAGGAGACTCCGGAGTAGAGCGCCCATGTGTCGAGTACTATGTGGTCGAAGATCCCAGAAACGGAGACTTCGGAGTAGAGTACTCGTGGGTCGAGTACTCCGTGGTCGAAGATTCTCTGTAGCAGTCATAGTGCACTGTAGTAGTTGAAAAGTTACTGTAGGAGTCGATACTCAGTGGAGTACTGTAACAGTCGGTGTGTCCGAGTGCTACAATGGATGTAGCTATGGTGGTCGTGAGCTACAGTGAACCACTCGTAAGTCGATTGATCGGTAGTCATAGCTACTGTTGTTGAACGTGGTCGAAGACACCGTGGTGCAGAAGCCATGGTCGAAGTACTCGTAAGTCGAGTAGCAGCTGTGGTCGAACGTGGTTGAGGATACCTTGATCGAGAAGTCATGGTCGAAGTATTTGTAAGTCGAGTAGCAGCTTTGGTCGAAGAGTCATGGTCGAAAACACCGTGGCCGTAGCAGTGGTGGTTAAGTAGGCATAGTGGTTATAAGTTGTCACTGGGCGTCCGAGTAACGACTGAGTCAATGAATCATGGTATAGTAACTGTTTGCATATAACGGAAGTATTAGTGGTTGCATGCATGTAAGAAGTATTAGTTGTGTAGTTAGTACACCATGAAAGTTTTTGTAACCATTTGTTGTATTGAGTAGTACATAAAGAAGAGAAAATAGAAAAACTATACGTACTTACGCAACGAAAAAACTCTATGTGTCTGAGTTGATCTAAAAACTCTGTGTGTTTGAGTTGCTCTAAAGTGTTCGTGCGTGTTGTGTCCACTGATAATGTTCATTTTGATCCATCTGGGCCAACAGTAAGGACATTTATTCATTATCTCCATTACTGAGGAACATGTTTTCACTGACGTCCGCCAATGTCGCCTTGATCGAGTTCTAACTTCGCTGCCATGCACAACTGTTCGCCGCTCCAAGCCTTACAACACCCTGCCATCTGCGTCATCTTGACCGCTACCATCTCCCAAACCTCCTCCCGTACTTGCCCAAGCTAGATCACCGCCGGAGCTCATCGTCGCCACCTAGGCTTGCCGCTGGAGTGCGGCCAGCTTCTTCTATTTCTTCAACTTCTCATAACTCTCCACTTTCCAACCGATCAGAGCAACCCTTTTCCATAGCATGATTCTCTATACATTTAATGAATTTCGTTGCAACGCACAAATATATAACTAGTTTCACATAAATCTAGGTGTCGTTTATTTATTCTGAAAAAAGTAACTTATGTCTGAAATGATACTGTAGTTGACTGAAATTGTACTGTAACTAATGATGACTTATTTGACGTAATTAAATTTAAAAATCTAAAAGTAGAAAAAATATTAGTCCATTACAAATAATATAAACGAATACAAAAAAACTGGCAACAAAACTTCAAAAAAATTTAAAAGTTAAAAAGCATAAAATTTAAAAATAATAAAAAATAATAAAAATCAGAAGTTCAAGTTAAAATAAGCTACTCCCCAAGTATTCATCCGAAGAGATCAAAATCCCACTCAAAAGCACTGCCAAACCCCACGTATCTCTCTGTATACACTCCCACAGCGACTCGCGAGTCGCGCGCGTCGCCCCTCCGGCTCACCGCTGACGGCTCCCTCCCCGTCGTCCCCGACGAGTCGTGAAAGGAGCACCCCAACCGTCAAGCAGCCGTTTACCCCCTCCTCCCCGGCCCCCGGCATTTAAACCCCTCCTCCCCCAAAAAAAAATCCGCCTCCGCGTTCTCCTCCTCGCCGGCCACCGCGGCGACCGTACGCGTCCACGCAGCGCCCGATCCCGACTGCCCCATGCACCCATTCTGCTGCGTGCCTCCCGTGCCCGTCTCCCCCGCCTCCTCTGCTGCCGCCGCGGCGGCGACGGCCGCGTCGTCCGCGGTGGGTGGGCCCCCCGCCGTGATGCCGCCGCCGCCGCCCCCGCCGATGCCGCCGCCTCCCCCGCGCAGCAACTCGGCCGGCGCTGAGCGGCGGGCGCGCGCGGCGGGGGGTGCCGGTGGCGGAGGCGGCTCTTCCTCGCCGCCGGAGGTGAAGCTGAACGAGATCGTGGGCGGCGGCATCTCCGGGGTCCTCTACAAGTGGGTCAACTACGGGCGCGGGTGGCGGCCGCGGTGGTTCGCGCTCCACGACGGCGTGCTCTCCTACTACAAGATCCACGGGCCCGACCGCATCGTCCTCTCGCGCGAGACCGAGCGGGGCGCCAAGGTCATCGGCGAGGACTCCCTGCGCCGCCTCTCCCGCCCCTCCGCCTCGTCGTCCTACTCCAACGGCCACCACGTCCCCCGCACGCCCCTCGGCGAAATCCATCTCAAGGTCATCCGTTCGATTCGCCTGCGTGATCCCCAGATCTATTTCATCCGTTTCTGACGGTGAAATGAATTGCTTGCGTGTGCAGGTGTCGACCGTGAGGGAGAGTAGATCGGACGACAGGAGGTTCTCGATCTTCTCGGGAACGAAGAGGCTGCACCTGCGGGCGGAGACAAGGGAGGACAGGGCCGCGTGGCTGGAGGCGCTGCGGGCGACCAAGGAAATGTTCCCAAGGATGTGCACGAGCGAGATGGTGGGGCCAGGGGACACCGCGGCGGCCGTGGCGGTCTCGACCGAGCGCCTAAGGCAGCGACTGCAGCAGGAGGGGGTCAGCGAGGCGGCCATTGCTGACAGCGAGAGGATCGTGTGTGCCGAGTTCGAGGCGCTGCACAAGCAGCTTGTGCTCCTCAAGCAGAAACAGACGTTCCTCCTGGACACCCTCCGCCAGCTAGAGGTATTGCCATCAATCGTACCTGTGCCTCGAACAGAATTTGATTGTGCATGCAGTAGGGATAATTGCTTCCCATAGTATGGTGTGATATTGTGCCGTTTTGTACATGGTTGAATTAATTGAAAGAACAAGTACGGAGTTACTGCTGAACATTGGCGTACAGAAAGCATTTTGCTCTTTGCTTGTACCAATTGATCCGATTGTACTTGGAAATTTTGAATTCTAGTGGTCACTCTATGGGTAGTGCTGTAAGTTCTTCATTTCATTTCATTTCCTGACTCTGTTGTTTTAGTGACTTCTTCAGACATACTTGAACTCGTATTTAATATATATTTTGAACTCTTTCTTTCTTTTAGTTCATTCATTCTATTGATGCCTAATATCAATTGATGCACAATATAGTCAATCTTAGGATCTAACAAACTGCTTTAGAGTATTTGTTATGTCTTGTCAGGGCTGATGAAAATGAGAGCTTCTATTCAGTAACACATGATTTCAGTTAGTTCAGACTTTCTGGGATTTGGTTGCCAACGAATTAATTTTACATTAAGTATTTGATGGGAGGTTGCCTTCATGAACTTTAGAAACCATGAGGCTCCAAAAGTTTGTACAGGTCCTTTATTCTTTGTCAGAAGATTACCACAGGATGAGATCCCTTAACTGAAAATATATTACACTGTTCCATTGGTTCACCTCCTTGATATCCAGATTGATAATTGATGTATGAAATGTAGATTGTGAGGTATGCTACCAAATGTAATAAGTATCCTTACATCCTTTTTTTGAGATTTTGACTGCACACACACACATGCACACCACATGCACGTGCACACGTGAGTGTGCCCCTTGCACATGCTGAGCATTGCGGAGGCTGGGGATAAATTCACAACCTCGTGGAGCCTGGGCACGCTCTTTCCCACTTAATTGCACTCATATGTGCATAAAGGTGTAACCTTAGTGGGTGGAGTCCTACTCCCACATCTATCTCCGCTAACTGACTCGTGTGGTTCCATGTATCCTTACATCTAAATATCTGATTCGGCAAAAAAGAATATCCTCCCCTATGCGATGAGTAAAATTTGTTTCTGCTTCCCCAACTGAGAATCTTAAAAGCATTAAATGTTGAGGGAAGCTAGAACCGATTTGTCATGTGCAAACTAGAAAGATATATTCTTATTTTTGCTGAATCTTATAAATTCAAGCGTGAAGTTTGGAGAAATCGGCAATGAACATTAGAAGTCAAGGTCTTCTACCGAAGTATTACTCAAGGTGCAACAGCCATCCACTCTAGAAGAATGTCAGTTTCAGCTCATCTACTTGATAAGGCGGTTGACATTGTTCCCTCTTGGTCTAGGTGTTCCTACTTTATATGATTGTATCTGTTTTGTGACTATCGAACCACCGCCTTTCTGACAATGCTACTGAGGCATGCACATCTGGAAAACATTGGCCATATTGGCACATTTCAGCATGTTGGCATGTGTTGGATGCATTACAACTTGTGTGAGATACAGGTACAGCGCATTGCTTCCTGAATCAATGACAATTTAATAAGGATGTCAAATGAGTAACACCGATCCATTGCTCAAATCTTAAAGAGCGAAGGCAAGGTTAACCAAACGGTGCTAGTCACTCAACAGAGGGATGGGTGGGGAGGAGAAAGGAAGCAGTGACACTGATAATGGCGAGATATGAGAGAGGAGTAAGGGACGAGAGTAAAATAAGCGATGGTGGTGTCCAGGTTTTAGGAGGAATCAAGGAGAAGCAAAGCTAGATCGGATGGGAGGACATGCGGAAGGATTGCTGCATGTTGGAAGAGTCTCAAATAGAATAGGTGATGCATTGGATTGGGATTTGGTGAATATTTGATAATAAATGTTTTCTATTGGGTGTTATGTTGGATTCTTTTTGCCAGGTCTTGGTTGAAAATATTTAATAACAAATGTATTGAATCTTTCTAGATTTTCTGTGGCTGCTTCTAGATGTACTCTATTGCATATAAAGCTGTGTTCCTGCACGTATTGTTTTTTAATAACAAAATCAATTTGAGTAAGTAACTCCCTGAATCCTTCCCAAATTGGACCCCACGTCTGTGTGGAAAATCTTATGTCAAATAATATGAGCATGAGATACTCCTATAATGGACATGAATAGAAGCTAGTCAGGTGGTTAGAAATTAAGAAGGCAAGTCAGACAAACAATTCATTGTTTCTGCAGAAAGAACAGACTGTATCCAACTCTGATCTTCTATTGTTTTCCTTTCTTTGTGTTCATGTAAACCATTTTTTGCCATTTGCCAAATCAGTTGTTTTAAATTTTCCTTCCCTGTACTCTCTACTAATTGTATTCATTTGTAAGATTATCCATTCTTATATTTCCTAAGTAATTTTGAATCTGTACGAAATTTATGTTATTGATATCCTCATCTGACAAAGTATTTTTTTTTTGGGTGCCTTGCTGTAGACAGAAAAGGTTGATTTGGAGAATACCCTTGTCGATGAGAGCCAAAGACAGTCAAAAGAGTATGGGTCTGCTTCTAGATCAAGGAATGAGAAGTATAGTGGTATGATAATTGGTGGAATGGTTTGTCATGTCTTGCTGCTACCTGTGTTATTGCTATGAGCTCTACCTTTTTGGCTGCTAATTTGTGGGTAAAAAAATTGTTGACTATGTTGAATCATCCTTGTTTTTACGAAGGGAAAATTCGATACATGACAGTGAAAAAACAGTGTAACTGGGTAAATAACACACTGAAGTTGCACCTTCTTAATTACTTTCACTGTGGCATATACCATCTCTAAATAGCTGTAATACCTTCTTAATTTGGATCTGACTGTGCATTGCTGATTGGTTGACTGAAGTGTAACCATGCCATTGCCATGCATGAGTAATTGCAATATACCAGATGGATGTGGTATTTATGGGCTGTCTTGAATCCAGAATAGACAATCATTCACTTCCCTGAACCACTGTAAATTTTTTAGCACCATATGAAGTTCCATTTTTATTATTGCCAGAGCCAAAATCGAGCTTAGTGGGGCAGTAGTTCTGTTAAGTTATTTATGCATGCAATCTTTTTTTTCCATTTCCCATTTTCTTATGGGGCCACTTCCTTTCAGATACGTGTTTAAATGCACTATTCTGGTCATCACTAATCATATCCAAAATATAATTCTTTAAGTGGGTTAATTCCAGTTGAGCCTTCCTCCTATAAATGTCTAGAAGTCATTTTTTATGCAAATCCATGGAAACGGGTTTTTGATAAAAAATTTAGTTTATCCTTCAATTTCCATGGACCCTATGAAACCCATGTCTGATTACTTTTTGAGCAGTAGAATAATGAATCTAGTAGTTTCTTTAGTACCAGTTTTAGCATCCAATCTAGATTTTTCTCTTTTTTCTCACCATTTCCCTTCCATGATTTGCTCGTCTGCAGTTTTTCAATGCCAGTTTTCTGAGGTCTTCAATGTGCATTTAGATTTGCTCTTTTATGCAGCTCATGATGTTCCTTTCTTCCAAACTGTTAAAATTGTATATTACACATGTTGATTCTCTGTTTGGTTTGCTATTATGGATTCCTCTTTTTTAGAAGGAAGTGCTAGTGAATCGGATGACTACAATGAACCACAAGATCCTGCTGAAGAAGAGACTGACTATGATGAGAACATATATTTTGATACAATAGATTTTCTTTCGTCAAGCTCTTTTAAAAGCAGTGGGTCTGATTTCCAAAGATCTGAAGCTGGTTCAGATGACGAGGATGATTATCCGATGGATGGAATTGATCCTTCTATGAAGTCTGTTGGAATTAACTATCCATATGTAAGAAGGCGTAAGAAGCTGCCAGATCCAGTTGAGAAAGAGAAGGGTGTAAGCTTGTGGTCAATGATCAAGGACAACATTGGAAAGGATCTAACCAAAGTTTGTTTGCCTGTGTACTTCAATGAACCTCTTTCATCATTACAAAAATGTTTTGAAGATCTTGAGTATTCTTACCTTATTGATCGTGCATATGAATGGGGAAAAAGGGTATTTCTTCTTCCTCTCCCTTTTTTCAGCATGTTCATGGGTACATTGTGTGCATTTTTTTGTAACATGTTAATATTCAAGTATCTTAAGAGTTTGCTTTCGTTTGATTTTGCACTGTGTTCTCTCCAGCTTGCATCTCTGTTTATTTAATGGATATTTCGTACTGCCTTGTACCATATATCATTGTTTAGTGGTCAAATTTGATTTTGCACTGTGTTCTCTCCAGCTTGCATCTCTGTTTATTTAATGGATATTTCATACTGCCTTGTACCATTATCCTTTTTTAGTGGTCAAATTTGATTTTGCACTGTGTTCTCTCCAGCTTGCGTCTCTGTTTATTTAATGGATATTTCATACTGCCTTGTACCATATATCCTTTTTTAGCGGTCAAATTCTTAGCGGTCAGTACCATAGAGGTTTGCAGCATGCTTCATCTGGGAACTCCTTTTTTTAGGAAAATATGGTAACTACTTAGTTTAAATGTGCTTGATTGTCCGAATATCCAGCTTACAATTGCATCATCAGATGCCATTTCCTATCTTGTCCTACATAGTATGCATGAATGGAATATTTTCCATTTTATTTTAAATTCATTTCAGTGCATCGTAAGTAGTAACATTGCTCAGAATTATTATGCTGAGGCTCTCGCCCACCATGGGGTGTCTTTGCAAGGACATCAGAATTTATTTGCATGTTCCTATCATAATTTATCGTATTTGATGTATCTTATATCTCTTATGTCGAATACGCAGGGCAATAGTCTTATGAGGATTCTTAGTGTAGCAGCATTTGCTGTTTCTGGTTATGCCTCTACAGATGGAAGAAGCTGTAAGCCCTTCAATCCCCTTCTTGGGGAGACCTATGAAGCAGATTATCCAGACAAAGGCCTCCGATTTTTCTCAGAAAAGGTTCGTTAAGAACATGTTCTTACTGATGGTTTAGCATAGTCAGCTGTTTCTTTTCAGTTTTCACCATTCTTTTTCTTAAAGTTTGCTAGCCAGTTGGTGTAACTTGCCACCTAGAACTTTTACACGAAGCTGTTCTACCTCTATCTATGATGAGCTTGATTATGTAATAGTAAGGTTTGGTGGACTAATGTAATACGAATTTGCCACCTGACTGTTCCCTAACACCACAGATGTGTTAGCTGTGCCTTGCTTCTTGGCAAACGTTTTTTTGTTGCCTGAAATACCCATTCTCAAATTTAAATGTGATTTCTTAGGTTGATATTTGATAGATGGCTAATTCTATTGTCAACCAGACATTGGGACATTGGGGATTGACGTATAGACACACACACACACGCACATATCTATATGTATGTATACACGTGTATGTATACACACACATGTACATATATACACATATACATATATACACACACATGTACATATATACACGTATATGTATACACTATACACACACGCACGCGTACATATATACACGTATGCGTATATACACACACGTGTACATATATACATGTATACGTGTGTGCGTGAGTGAGACTATATCTAGTGCTAATGCCCATTTGGCTGCTAACATACTAATAAACGCCCAGGACCGTCGGATAGGCACGATCCAGGTGGGTGGAAACCACCAGATGACTCATGCTTATTTGCAAGAAGCCTCCTGCCGCTCCTTTACCTTAAGTCACAACTCACAAGAGTTAGCTCCTCCCTCCCTGGGCACCGCCCTTCCCTGAGCTCCTCCCCTGGCTCCCTGGCGCTGCCCCCCTCTGGCCTCCCTCGGCACCACCCTCTTTGGCCTCCCCCGGCGCCGCCCCCTTCAGCCTCCTCGGTGCCACCCCCAAGCGTCCCCCAGTGGCGCCCTCTGGTCTCCCCTCGCCCCTCGGCCTCCTCCTCTACCCGACGGCAGCCCGCGTGGTTGGGAGGGAGGCGCGGATGGAGGAGGCGGCGGCGGGGGAGGGAGCTAGGGAGGCCGAGCGCCCATGTGGAGGCGAGGAGGCGGGGGGGGGGTGCGGTGGTGGAGCAAGGCCGAGGCGGGCGGGGCGGCTGGGAGGGGCGGTGCGGGAGGCCGAGGAGGGGGCGGGGATAGATGCGAGATGGAGGTGAGTGACCAGGAAGAGGAAGGAGGGTGCCGTCGGTGGTCGGGAGGCCAACGGGTCGAAGGGAGTTCTCCCATGGCGACGCATTCGGCGGGGAAGAAGGGAATGACCGAAGGACATTTTCGCGATTGCAATCAACTAGGCAGGGGTGTAAATGCAAAATGCATAAGTGAGGAGTGACCTTCCACCCGCATGAATCGTGACTATTCACTCTAGATCGGATGCTGACCAATGTTCGCATTAGTATGTTAGAAAGTCTGAATAGTGCATTAGCACTAGATATGCTTGACCCCTCTCTCTCTCTCTCTCTCTCTCTCTCTCTATATATATATATATATATATATATATATATATATATATATATATATATATATATATATATATAGTCTATTTATTGCTTTTGATTGACTATTCCGTAACTATTGGATCATCAAATAGCCTATTTTGTATAGACTCAAAAATACTTAAGGCTACTACGAATTTTAAGCAAGTTTAGTTCCTTTTACTTATGTATTTCGGTTGATAAAAAATCTTCAATACCTCTTGCCAGGTCAGTCACCATCCTATGGTTGTTGCATGCCATTGTGAGGGAACTGGCTGGAGGTTTTGGGCAGATAGCAACCTAAAGAGCAAGTTCTGGGGTCGCTCCATTCAACTTGATCCTGTTGGCGTGTTAACATTGGAGTTTGATGATGGTGAAGTTTTCCAATGGAGCAAGGTATTATTACAAAATTAGCAAGAAATGGTTGAATCTGTGGAAATAATTAACTGGAAATATGCTATCTAGGTGACCACTTCCATTTACAATCTCATATTGGGCAAACTGTATTGTGATCACTATGGTACTATGCGCATACAAGGTAATCGTGAATATTCATGTAAGCTGAAGTTCAAGGAGCAGTCAATTATTGATCGCAATCCTCATCAGGTATCTCATAAAATTGCTTGTATGCTAGGTGCATTTATCTGCTTGTCAGTACTTTCTGATTTATATATTTGCTTCCTTCCTTTGCAATGTGTTTCTCACTCAAATTTGCTTTTCCATCTATGTTAGTTAAAGCAAACAATACATTTGTGCCTTTGTCAAGGCTTTATTTTTTTTTCAATTTATATGGATTTCCTTTATGAATAAAAAAGGTAGTTTTTGCTGTGATGTTTCTTTGGAGAACACTAGGCACTGTAGAATCTATCTTGAAATGATATGAACCAGATAAGTCTTGAGCCCTAGCGCTCTTATTGTAGTAGCATCACAGATATGAAAAGCTTGGAACAAAAGCACCGATTCATACCCACCTATGAGCTTTGTACTTCCACAGTATGCTACTGAATTATGATCCACTTGTATGGTATGAATGTATTCACAGTACTATGCATGCAGAATCCATCAATTCAAATTGGATACCCAGTTTGAACTTAAAACCATCACTAATACATGGAGCCAATCCAATGGGGTCCACTAAGAATGGTATTCTTTTGGTTCCTTTGACGAGAATCTGTTTTTCTAGCCCAAACACAGCTCAAAAATTTGATTTATAATGCATCGATGAGAAGTTGTTTCATGAACTACTCTTGAAAATAGCATAAATGATATGATTGCTGTAAACTTTCTTTCTGTTGTAAAAGCTTTGAGACATGTACTGGTTTGAGAGAGAAAAAGTAATATTTTGCCCAGTGAAATGGAATGGTCTTTTGGTTCACACAAGTCAACTATTGAATGTGAGGCCACTGGACCATACAATTTGTTGGAATGGGAACCTGTTATGATTAACCAGAATGCCCCTATAGTACGTTACAATGAAGGGTGGGTATTCATCTAGAAAGGGGGCAGTCATGTCATTTGTACCACCTACTCTGTGAATAAAATGTTTAGAATTGAGAGCATAAAGCTCACCAATTTCCGATCCCAATAGACTCTGATTCTCATCCCACCAACCAAACATAGGACACATTACTTTCCACCATTTTATTCCATTTTTATCCCCTAACCAACCAAAGCCCCTTAAATGAAGGAATAATGCTGCAAAACTGCTATTAGCTTTGTTATGGTGTGGGGCCGAGAAGATGCAGTTTTTAGCTAGGCTACTCTAGCACATTACTATTCATGCAGACCATAACCAGCACATTCTCCTTGTTGTCTTGGTCAACAAGAAAATATAGTTAATTTACATCTATTAGATTTCCATCATTATTTAGTTTGTTTCCCCGTAGTTTATTTATATCTATTAGAGATAAGTTTCCATCTATTAGTGATGGTGTCCCTATAAACAGGGAGTATTGTATCCAGAGTTACTCTATGTCTATCTCTCTCTCATAGCATCCCTCTACCTCCCTTTCAAGCCTATATATCTCTTTACTATTATAAAAATAGTAGGTGGTGGTGGTCGTCTGTTCCCTCCATAAAAAAGTATCCCTTAAAGTTAGAGATAATTACCTGCAATGCCATCTAAAGAGGGTTGGTGAGTCAACCCACCTCACGCATGGACGCCCCCACTCCACTTCCGATTCGATGGTGCTGGTTTGTTTGCCTATACCTCCCCATTCCACGCGTTGACAGGCACCCTGCCCTAATGCCTCCCAAGTCCCTAGCTCTGTCCGCTTTGCACCTCCATCCTCTCCTCTCCTCGAGCACCCCTCCCTCTCCTAAGCTTAGCAGACGAGCTTAGGAGCAAGGGGAAGCCCACATCCACCCTAAATAGCTCGAGGGAAGCCACAACCGCGCCAACACGCTCAAGAAAGGTCAAATCTGGCACCAACGAGCTCGGGGAAGGATCTGGAGCCGACAGGGGTGTCACTTCGCAGGGAAGAGTAAGGGAAGGCCGCGAGGGTGCGGTGGTCAACTTGGGTCGGACAGCGCCGATGTAGCCACAAGGCCACAGTTGATGTTGCATGGGGATTGCGTCGGTGGCCGAAGGGCGGTCATGCACACAGTGATGACAGCTGTTGGGGGAGGGGTTGGCGAGCCTGTGCAAGGCCCCAAAGGCTGAGAAGAAGGCCAGTGGCAGTGGAGGTCACCGACGTCGGTAGATCGAGCCGGCGATGCAAGAGAAGGGCATAGGGGAGTGAGATAGAGAGGAGGTGGTGGCCGACAGTGAGGAGGTGCTGGATCTGGTTGTGTCCGAACAATGGTGCCCAGGGGAGACAGGGAGTGAGAGGGGAAGGGAAGAGGTGACAACGAGGTGAAGTAGGCCGAAGGCCAGCCCGGGGAGGCTGCCAGTGGCCAAGGAAAACCACCGGCGATGGCGAATTTGGAGGCACCCTGGCCAAAGAGAGAGAGGTAGGGGGAGGGCGGTGACGGCAAAGGAAGCGTAGGTGAGGGAAGTCGTCGGCGGCAAGGATGGCCACCGGCGTCGGCGGATTTGAGGGCAGCACGCGACGAGAGAAAGGGCGGAAGGAACGCCAAATGGGCCAAAATAGGTTGAAGAATTTTCTTCTCTTCTTTCTTATTTTTCATTATTTATTTATTCAACTATTAAGTCTCCTATGCATTACACCCCAAATTAATTCGACATAAAATTAGAAAAGGGAAAATCATCTTGAAACAAATTAGAAAAATTGAAAAGCATGCTAAATTAGGATTTTTGCATCATATTTAGGAAATGCTTTATTCTTAAAAATTTGCAAATTATCATTAGGAGCCGGTTTCGAGGATGGATTAGGACATGTATGACTCATATCTTATTTTGATTGATTGGTGGGAGTAGAAGCACACACAGGCAAGTCGCCCCTTTAATCATATCTTCTAAATTGGTTTTTGATGGTCGTGGCATAGGGAAGGACAACGAGGCGAAGAGGAGGAAGTCGTGGCTTCGAGAAGGTGTCAGAGGTAGGGCTGTAAATGAGCCGAGCTCGAGCGAGCTTGGCCTTTCAGGCTCGAGCTCGGTAGAAGTTCGAGCCGAGCTCGAGTTGGGGTCCGAGCCTAGACCTGGGCTCGAGCTCGGCTCGGCCTAAGCTCGAGCAGGCTCGAGCTCGGCTTGTTGAAGCTTGAAAACAACTAAAATAATTTATTATGCACTATTTTTCAATAATAAGAAAATTTTAAGTTCGAGCTCGGTTCTACTAAGCTCGATAACAGTCAAAATAATTCAAATACACACTAATTTTCAATAATAAGACGAGCTCGAGCTCGAGTTCGGCTCAAGTAAGCTCGGTAAGAATTAATATGTATTACTATTTAAGCTCGAATTGGGGCTCGCGAACGATTCGAGCTCGGCTCGGTGAAGCTCGCGAGCTCGAGATCAAGCTCGAGTTCGGCTCGTTTAAAGTTCAAACCGAGCTCGAATCGAGCCTATAACGAGCCGAACTCGAGTAGCTCGCGAGCTTCGAGCTTTTTTTACAGCCTAGTCAGAGGGCGCGGTGGCAACAAGCATGGGGGAGGCTTGAGCGGAGGATGACGAGGTGATGATGATGTAGCTTTGGTGGGCCTTGCTAGCGTCGTTGAGGCACCATATGGGCCGTGGCCTAAGGGGGGATCCAGCGGCGATGGCCATGGATGGATTTGTGTGTGTGTGGGCAGGATAGGGTTGGAGATGGAGAGGAAGGTAGATGTTAATCTAGATTGTTGGATCCGCATCGCACGCTCTAAATTTTGACTAAATTTTTTGAAGAAATTAGCTGTGTAATGCCTTATAAACTTTAGTTTCGTAAGCTCATACACAACTCTTTGACAGTGACCGGAAATTGATGGTGGAATGATTCGATGAGCCGACTACAGTGATGGTTTTATTTTGTGGTTTTTAGAACATGGAACATGATTTTTAAAAAAGATCCGTAGCAACGCACAAGCAATTAACTGGTATATACTCCCTCCCTCCAAGTTTGTAAGACGTATTTCCTCTTGGCATATAGATCATGAAGCTAATGAAAATGCGTATACTACCCCTAATTATTATCTCTAAGCACTATATTCAATACATGCATGTGGGGAATAGCAAATAAAGCTGTATATTTATTAGGGGTATAAAAGAACATACATTGTGCTTGCATCCTTTAGGTGAGTATGAATAATGTGAGCATCCCATTCGACAACCCCTCATTTTCTGTACAAAAGAGCCTTTATCGAGAATTTGGAGAGATTCTTTTGTGCTACTTGTTTTATATTAAAAATGGCTATTGTTTGTCTTGAATCTCTTTATTCATTCTCTAGGCTTTTTTTTTCTTTGTGTCCGAGTACCTCAACTTTCTGTTAATGCCATATCTATGGACTATCTTATTTGATCTTAGCACACTTTATTCAGTTCAACTGATGTATGTGCAGGTACAAGGTATTGTTCAGGACCGAAGTGGTCGAACTGTCGCTACACTCTTTGGAAAATGGGATGAAAGCATGCACTATGTGATGGGTGATTTCTTTGGAAAAGGCAAGGGATCTGAAAATTTCTCAGAGGCCCATTTGTTGTGGAAAAGGAGCAAACCACCTAAGTTTCCCACTAGATACAGTCTCACTCGCTTTGCAATCACATTAAATGAACTTACCCCTGGATTGAAGGTAAGGATATTTAGGTTCATACCAAGCTTCAGTTTAACATTATATTGATATATGCAGACTCATATACTAATGATTGATTGCTTGATATGTCCAACGTATAAGCAGGAAAAACTGCCACCAACAGATTCAAGATTGAGACCGGATCAGAGGTGCCTAGAGAATGGTGAATATGAAAGAGCAAATGCTGAGAAGTTGAGGCTTGAGCAGAGACAACGGCAGGTTAGTCTATGACTAAACCTTTCACATTCATTAATCTGGTAAACTATGCATTAGTTATAACTAACTAGCCTCGTAGGCGCGGCGGCACGCCGCGCCAGCCACCGTGTGTACCAAAGTAAAAGAGGCGATAATTCGTGAGGAGTTTTATAAAAAAAAATCGAGGGCAAATGTGTATTTTCGAAAAAGCTAAAGGTGTTTTCCGTAAAAAAATTGAGGACCTGTACGTAAATAAACGGGCCTGTACGTAAATAAATGAGGACCCGTACGTAATTTAGGAAAACGTGGGGCGCTATCCTGCAAAGTGGAGGGGTAAAAAAATTGGTAGGGACCTTTTCGCGAGGGAAAAGGACCTTTATGTAATTTCCAAAAAATACAGGGAAAATGTCTCCCCCGACCGTACAGAAATTTGGGCGACACGCGGCGGGCGACCGAGCGCAGGGGGCGGACGTGGCGCGGCTCTCCGGCACGGAAACCCCCCGCTCATGTATAGGGTGGGATTTGAATCCAGACACAGCAAGCTTTTAGATTGGCTGCATCGCAGAATTTGTCATTTGCCGAACCCATGAATGATGTTCCGTCATACATGCTGATTCATAATTCAGATTAACTTTTTACATAGTTATATTTTGCAATTCATTATGGAACATAAGATCACAAAGTTCGTGTGGACTGATATGGATATGCTCATGCCAATGTCTATGGGCCTTTTGGCAGAGCTCCACCACTGAAAAAATGAATCTGGAGCAGCTGATTCACCAAAAACAGCTTCACCGTGAATCTGGAATCCCACCATGGAGTTAGACAAAATTGTTTGGCTTGCACAGCAGCTCCAGATCCACGAAACTGAGTTTTTGGTGGGAATAACCTGTTTTGCCCATGAGTTTTATGGTGGTATGAGATGTGGTGTGTAACCAGTGGCAAAAGGTGGGTAATTACCACCCAACTCCACGAGTAGGTACGAAACAAGGTTTCGTGGAGCACCCCTTGAGGTGCTCCATGAATTTCATGAATCTGGAGCTAGATTCAGTATTTTGGTGGATCCAGATTTCGTGGAGCTGGAGCGTTTGGGTAAAAATTCGTGAAGTGGAGCTGTTTTTGGTGGATCTGGAGTTGGTGGAGCTCTGCCAAACAGACCCTATATCTTATAATCCAATTGCTGCCCACAGGCCAAACTATATGTGTTTGTTGTTTCGTGAGTATAATTTTAGAAACATCCAGTGAACCTCTGTATTATGAACAGATGCCAAGAAATGGTAAACAAGCCCTCAGTTGGTTTAGACGTAGAGACCACTTCCTTAGACTTTGTAGCCCAATATTGCAAGTTATGAGATTACCGGTTATATGCTTTATTCACATGCTTATAAACAAAAAACTACATGCAATTATTAGAGAGAACAAATTAAACTGTATGACTTTTCTTGCCCATTCACCAGGTTCTGCATGAAACTTTGTCTCCCGAGTCATGGCTGCCCTCTTGTTCGCACAATGTTTTGTTCGGTACTCTTACCAGAAACCAGAACCATCCAGCTGGCTGTGGCAAGCCCAATGCTGGTTTACAAAACCTTGTTCGTACGATGTTTTTTTAAGCAATGCAGTGACAAGCCAACTAGCGGTAGAATGGGCCCTACAGCTGAACGTGTGGAACCATGAAAATTTAGCTAAATATCGAAATAATTTTGGATAAGTAAAAGAAAATAGGAGGAAAAGACTGCATACGTAAGCAGGAACTAGGCAAACAACTGCAATCTAATGCATACCTTTTTTACTTCAATAAGTTTGTAAATTGTCATCGTAGTCTGTTTACTCATGAACAACAATTAGTTGAGTTCATTTGGATTTTTTCTATGAACCCTAGGCTTGACTGGTTCTGAAAGCCAAGTGAGCCATTCGTCATGAATCATGATTTGATACCAACTATGCTGCAGGCACGAAAGATGCAGGAGAGTGGGTGGAAACCTCGGTGGTTTGAAAAGGATACAGCTACCGACACATACCGCTACCTTGGTGGTTACTGGGAATCCAGAGAAAAGGGCAGCTGGGAAGGCTGCCCAGACATCTTCGGACAAGTTCCTAACGATCTGATGATAACTGACTAGGTCGAGTAGGTTACAGGTTTTCTAGTTCTCTGTTTTGTTTTATTCTTCTTTTGGGATCTGTTGATTCCAGATTTTTAGTGGTTTATATTAGAGCAATTAAATGCCCGTTGGCCTGTAAGCAAAGGCTGCCCTTCAGATGTATTGTTTCCTGTACATAATAAGGAATGGCTCGTCCAAAATTTCACTTCGAATCAATGTTTTCTTGTGAGGAATTCTTTCCCACAAGTTCAAAGTGCGTTTGTGTATATTGGATTTGGATATGTAACATGCATTGAAGTGCCAAAGAATGTGAAATTCTGCGTCATGACGTTGTAATGTGGCCACTCAGTTCATTTGCATGTTGGTTGGCAACGTGTATTGAAGCGCCAAAGAATATGACGGTGTGCTGCAACGGTAGTATATGTCGATGGCAGGGAGATGGAATTTAATTTTTCTTGGATTTTGGTTTAAACGAATGCCAAACTGGTATGTTATATCCATGAGAATATGACCCCTGTAGGACCGATATAGTAATTGAAGAAAGGATGAATGGTGTCTTCGAATTTTTACTTAAGCATTTGTCAATCTTCACTTTAACAATTATGAGAAAATATGAAGATGAGAGAATAATCACTACACGAAAAATCTAAAACAAAAAACTGACCGAAACACCTTTCATTTTGCTGGGCGTGCTTACTGCTACAGTTTTTTTTTGCCAGAACTGTAAACAGTAGCGGCCAGATCGCCGCCATAGTAATTCAGCCCAAAACATTATTTTCAACACTACTTCACAAAAAATCCAAAAGAGCTTTTGATCTATAGATCCAAATGACTTCAAACTTATATGCACCTTCTCTAAAATGTTGCGAATCTATTTCAACCAACGATCGAAAAAATCGTTATCAAAGTTATAACCTTTTTCAGTTTCAAGGAATGTTGCATCAAAAAACGGGCAAAAACCGAAAACAGTGAATGTGACTTGTTTGTGAGTAGATGATGGTCAAGATAGTTTTAGATGAATTTTCACATTTCATAGTATATAAGAATACCAAAGAAATTAAATAAAAAACCCTTAAATCACGAAATCACTTGGAGAGGCTAAAATCAACCAAAACCGGGTTTCTTCATGAACTTGCCATCATAGTACATAGATGGATGGAGATTAATTTCTAGAGGATATCTCTATCTCTCATACGTTCTTGGTATAACAAGATCAAAAAGAGAGAAGGAAGAGAAAAAACCAACAAAGACATGTGCAAATCAATTAACACAAGAGATATTCATGGGGATGAATAAAATTAATGTATTGCTACTTAAGAAGAAAAGTTTTAGTCACTCCACTTTAGAGGACAGAAATTACACCATAAGCACTATTCTTTCAAACCCTAACCATAACACATGAACACTTAGTCTCAAAAGAGTAAGGTTGTATGGTTAACCATAAGATTCTATCCTAGCCCCTTAAATAGATGGGCTAGTTAGCCATATCTAACTCTTAGTGGATGATATCTATTTAGCACAATAGAGGAAATTCGATAACCTCATACACGGGTTTAACTCACACACTACTCTTATATACGCTTTTCAAAACACATAAAATTTAATCCGTTAAATCTTTAGCCTTGATTTATCGTAATCAATCCAGTTTCTCAACGACCTAAACCGCCTCTCCGAGCGTTGTGGTTATCTTCCAAAGCCGTTTCTGGTTTTTTGGTTAAACTACCAAAATACCCTTACTTAATCCGGTTTTCTCCATTCATTACCACGTATAGGTACATCATGAGCCTGCTATGCATCGGCAAGTCTTTCCTGTTTCGGTCTTACCGAACCATGACTCACTTGGACTGACCAAGCCACATGGTGTAATCCCACCGTTTGAAATTTTCTTCGATATTTCTCGCCTTTCTCGTGCCATATTTGAGCTCAACCATCTCAACTGGAATTCTCAATCATTCTGGGTCTCAACTACTCCATGAGTATAGTTCTGATCCTCATCGTTGACCATAGTTAAGTCTAAGCGACCGTACACATCCAAAAACAAATAAATTATTTTTAGATATAAGTTCTTCATAACTTGACTCACGATAACATATATCATGCAACATATATACACTCTGCATGCTGGTCAATTTAAATGACATTCACTAATGACCTCATCAATGTATTGCAAGCAAGTACTGATTACTAAACACTGACCTCACATGAGCATGCAAAGTCAAAACAATTGACTTATCAATCATCCATGACTAGAAGCTCCAGACTATCGGCTCATCAATTAATTTTTGACAGACACTAACAAGTACATGCAGTGCATATGAACAATTTTTGATAAAATGCAAATTCAAATTTTTAACTCTCTTAAATTACAATAGTTCATTACAACAACATTTAGAACCCTCTTACATGGTCCTTCACTCCCCTAGTGCCTTGCCATGTCATAGCTCTATGGTGAAGCCTCGTTACATATAAGTGTCGATAAGGCTTCTGCTCTAAACGACTTCACTTCTGACTTTTTTAGCTTTCGGCTTATTTAAACCAGAAATCACTTAGAACATATCGGTTTCTAATTTTAGCTTTTTGCCTTTTTTTTCCTTCTTATTCTTTTGCATTGTTTGTGCCGATATAACGGTTTTTATTTTTTCCTAAAAAAGTTAGTAGCCGTTGTAGTGTAATTTCAGGTAAAAGCCAAAGCCATATCCAAAAGCTTAAGTTAAAAGTTAGTTGAAGCACCACCTAAACTATGCATGTGCTCGTTGTCTTCTCATTTAGTCCCTTTTTTTGTCGGTGATACAGTACTATTTGTCTACTTATGTATTCTACATTAGGGAAAGAGTATCCAGTATTGTAACTCTAGATTCCTAAAAAAAAAAAGAGTTTTCGGTATTATGTCTGTTTGGAGCATCTGTAATGCTTAAAAGAAGATTTAGGGTCTCTTTGATTTGTAGGAATTTTAGAGGAAAAGTGAACGATTCTGGTTTCTATGGATTTGATCATTGTTCAAACCCCGTTTGGAACAGAGAAAAATGAATGGATTTTTTTAGGATTAGGACCATATAAGGAAAATTACTACGAGGCCGTTTGGAACAAAAGAATGACCTTTAAGAATTCTTTTAAAATTCCTATAAAATAGGATATTCCATTTGAAACGTATGAATTGATTAAAGGAAAAAACAGAGAACTTTCCTACGACCCAATTCCACATGAAAAACAACATCACTCTCACCCCTTTTTTGTTCTTCCCTTCACAGTAAGACCGAGGCAAATTACGAGATTGAATTCCTCTGTAGCCATTACAGTTGATGCTATTTTGTAGTGTTTAGTTCTACTCTTTAGCAACTGTAGCAAACATACTATTTTGTGCTGTTCAGTTTTACTGTAACACGCTGTAGCAGTTGGCCTCGTCCGTTCGTGCCCTAATCCGACGGGTGTGGAGAGGCCAAGGTAGAGCACTCTGCACCTCTGCCGTTCCTAATGCAACGTCAGAGGATACAATTCCTTTACAAACAACCAATCCTATAAATTTTCGGTGTTTTTCAATCCTATATTTTGCACATATATTCTATCGTATTCTCGTGTTTTTACTATTCCCATGATTTAGAATTCCGCGAATCAAAGAAATTTTGGAGAAAAAAAATAGAGGAATCAATTCAAAGGAAAAATACCTACTAGGGCTATTTGGTTTGTAGAACTGCTTCAAAAGAATATCATATGATAGGGAAAATTCCTACAATTTTGAATAAATTTTAGCATAAGGTATAACCTCATGTTACCAATTTCTTTGACAGTTCTAATGCACCTTCTCTCTTCCCCTCTCTTATCTCTCTCTAATTGATTAACATTTAATCTTGAATTTCATGTTATTTTCCTGTGAGGCGTCTAAATGTTAGTCGCTGGATTCTTGCTCTTGGTGATAGCAAGATCCTTACTCTCATCGAGAGGATGACACTTGGAGATGGGGCAATTTTCTAGGTTTATTTCTCACACAATGCCATGCCAACCTGAGGGGTTGAGGATACAAATTTATAGGCTGTTAACCAGCCAAGCATATGCTAAGATGCTAGTATAAGATGCTGTCCTAGATGCTAGTCAAGATGCTGTCCTAAGATGCTTGTCCTAAGATGATGTCCTAACATGCTTGTCCTAAGATGCTGTCCTAAAGAGATGCTATGACCAGTCAAGGATCTTTGTCCTTGAAGGGCAAAAAACACCATGTCTTTGCAGCCCCACAAGCACCGACCAACACAGAGACTTATCCATCACTCTCCCCTAAGTCTTGTGTGTCTCCTTGTGAGAATCTGAGCCATCCCGATCTGGCGCAAGCTCACGGAACTTGATCCGCCCAAGAGACTTGGTCGGGAAGTCGGCGAAATGGTCTTGGGTGTTGATGTAGTTGGCACGGACACTCCCTTCATCCAGGCAGCTTCTGATGAAGTGATACCTCACCCGGATGTGCTTGCTGCGCTCATGGAAGACAGGGTTCTTCGCCAAGGCCAAGGCGGACTTGCTGTCCACCCCGAGCTCCATCGCCTCGCGTCTACGCCAGGAGATCGCCAGCGGCCGAGCCACCCACGAGCACGAGTAGAAGTGGTAGTGGCTGCAATGTACTCGCCTCGGCGAAGAGCGAGGCTCGCCGTCGTCCTGTGCGAGGTGCAGCTCCGCCTCGAAGTCGCGCTGCGCCAGTTCAGGGACCGACTGCTCGCCGAGGAGGTCGTCCACGGTACGGTAGCGCGGAGGCTCGCCACCGTGGTAGGCGTCGATTCGATCCTCGTCGTTGGACAGCGGAGTGGCGAACTCCACCGTCGCGCGCCGTCGTCGGGCCGAAGCTGCCGGTGCCGAGCCTGAAGGAGTAGGCGCCGGTGTAGGAGAGCGAGGCGTGGCCGGCGGTGCTGGCGGTGGACTCACCGGAGCCTGTGGCGAACGAGGTGGTGGGGTAGGCGAGCTCGGTGAAGACAAGCTGCTGGCTCCCCCCGCCTCCTCGAAGTGGGCGTGGTCGGCAGCGAAATCGCCGGTCGTCGGTCGAGCCGTCATCTACCATCTTGCCCACGTCGGCCTCGCCGCCGCCGAACACGGCGTCGCGCGTGATGCGCGCGCGGCGTGTCGCGGTCGAGGACGCGATGAGGCCTTGGCGCCCTCGCGTGGCCGATGAAGACCCCTGGCGTGCTCCGGTCGTCGAGCTTGCCGACGTGGTTGAGCTCCTTGACGAAGGCCAGGCAGCCGAAGACACGGAGGTGGCTCACCGCGGGCTTGCGCCCGTGCCAGGCCTCGTATGGCGTCTTGCCGTCGAGGGCCTTGGTGGGGGAGCGGTTGAGCAAGTGGACGGCAGTCATCACCGCCTCACCCCAGTAGAATGCCGGCATCCCTCTCTGCTTGAGGAGGGCGCGGGCGGTGGCCACCACCGTCTGGTTGCGGCGCTCGACGACGCCGTTCTGCTGCGGGGTGTACGGCGCGGAGAAGTGACGATGGATCCTCGTCGGCGCAGTACGCCGCGAACTCGGCCGTGAACTCACCGCGTTGTCCGTGTGTAGGACCCGGCTTGCGGCGCACTCGCCTCCGTAGCGGCTTGAAGGCGCTTGATGGCGTCCGCCGCGGCTGCCTTGACGTCGAGCAGGACAGCCCACATGTAGCGGGACACGTCGTCGACGAGGAGGAGGAAGTAGCGCCGGCCTCCAGGTGTAGCCGGTGTCACGGGGCCACAGAGGTCACCGTGTACGAGCTCCAGCTTCTCCTTGCGCGAAGCTTCGCTGCCCGCCGCGGCTTGGTGAGGACGCAGTGTCGCAGAAGCGCTCCACGTGGTCGGCGTGCGGCATGCCCCGCACCATCTCCTTCTTCGCCGAGCTGCCTCGGGGCCTCAAAGTTGAGGTGCCCAAAGCGCTCATGCCACCTCCAAGCGTCGTCGTCGCGGCGGGTCGCAAGACACGAGGTTGCGCCACTGCGCGTGAAGGGCGAGGCGGTTGCTCTGTTGACCTTGGCGAGGCCGACGGCGATGATCCCGATCATGCGCAGCACCCGTGCTCGATCTCCACACGCGATCCGTTCTCATCCGGTGTCCCAAGGCGATGATGGAGTTCCTCAACGGGGATGTAGTAGACACCGGTGAGCGGCCGGTGCTTGCCGATCTTGGCGGCGAAGGCAGCGAGCCGGCGCCCTTGATCTCCGACGCGGGCGTCGCCGAACAGCGGTGCCTCGAGCGCTGAGTCGAGCTCGGAGAAGAACTCCGTCGCCGGTCATGTGGTGGGTGGCGCCGGTGTCGAGCACCACCCGTCGGTCTTGTCGTTGCGGGCGCCGCCGAGGAGGGCGTGTGCTTTGGCTCGTCAAGGTGGAGGAGAGTCGCCGCGGTGGTGCCGCTGGAGGTGGTTCGATGCTCGCATGAGCAATGAACGAGCCGGCTGCTCCTCCTCCTCGCTGCGCGGCGTGGGCTGGCCGCGTCGTGGTGTCGACAATCCTTGGCCCAATGACCGGGCTTGCCGCGATTGTAGCAAGTGTCGTCGTCGTCGCGCTTTGCTTGCCAGCGTCGCCGCCCTGGGCGCCTCCATGGTCATCACCCTCGGCACGTCCTCGCGCCCCTGCCTGGGCGTCTTTGCGCGGCTTGCCGCGCTTGCCACGCTTGCGGCCGCCTGTCGTGGAAGAAGGCTCCCCCTTCTTCCTGTCACCTTGGCCGGCAGCCCACTGCTTCCGAGTGAGGAGGAGCTTCCCGTCAATGGTGACGGGTCCCGAGAGGCGCTGTGGCTCATCGCTGTCAACGACCTTGAGGCGACCCAACGCCTCCTCGATCGTCATCGTGGAGAGGTCCAGCAGAGACTCGATCGAGCGAGCCATCTGCTTGTACTTCTCGGGGACGCAGCGGAAGAGCTTTTCCACAGCTCTCTCCTCATCGTAGGTGTCGTCGCCGAAGCGCACCATCTTTCGCAGCGAGTGTTGAGGCGGAGAGCAAAGTCATCAACGTCCTCACCGGCTTGAAGGCGGTGTTCTCCCACTCCTGCGTAGTGCTCGTAATGTAGACTTGCGGCGCGTCGGCGCCGATGCGTCTTTGCGATGGCGTCCCAAGCCTCTTTGGCGATCCGCTTGTTGGTAGCGAAGCGCATCTCGGGCGGGATGCGGCGATGAGAGCATCCAGCGCCGTCGATCCTGGTCGTAGTCGACGTCGCCGTCGGACCGCATCCCACATATGCCGCACTGGAGCTTTACCTCATCACCGCAGCCCACTCGGCGTAGTTGGTCTTGGTGAGGGTAGGCCACCCGCCGCCGGGCGGCGTCCCTAACGGCATACTGGTACTCGTGGTGACCACGGCATCAACCGGGAGAGAGCGCGTCGCTGTGAAGGCGCGCTCTCCGTCGACCCGTCGCCGCCGCCGTCGTGCCTCCTCCAGAGCGCGCCCGCGCGCGTCCGCTGTCTGGCTGGCCGCGCGCTTTCGTGGCGTCGCGCGGCGCCATCGCGCCGCTGCCCTCGCTGCGCCTCCTCTCCAACAGCTCAAGGTCCGCGTCGCGTTGTCATCGATGAAACAGAGCCGCTGTTGCCGCGCTGAGAACCTCGACCTCGGCTTCTTTGCCGCCCGCGCTGCATCTGCCGCCGCCGCTGCTTCCACCTCGCTCGCCGCGCCGCCCTCCGCCATGCCGGCCTTGACGCCCTTTCCGCTGCCGCAGCGGCCTATGCCGCCGCTCGCTCGCGTTCCTCTGCCACAGCGAGTTCGGCTTCCTGCCGCCGCCGCGTGCTCGAGGCGACCGAGCGCTGAGACTGTCCTGCGGACATGGCGCGCCACCGGGGGACTGCTGCGTGGAGAGAGGCGCCTCGATGAGTTCTTGCTCGTGCGAGCAGGGGAGGAGTGGCGAGGCGCCGAGCTGCTGCAAGGCCGGGAAGCGGCTGGAGAAGGGATTGAGCAGAGATGCTCGAGCTACTGAGGATAGTCTTGCTCGATACCACTTGTTAGTCATTGGATTCTTGCTCTTGGTGATAGCAAGATCCTTACTCTCATCGAGAGGATGACACTTGGAGATAGGGCAATTTTCTAGGTTTATTTCTCACACAATGTCATGCCAACTTTGAGGGTTGGGGATACAAATTTATAGGTTGTTAACCACCAAGCATATGCTAAGATGCTAGTCTAAGATGCTGTCCTAGATGCTAATCAAGATGTTGTCCTAAGATGCTTGTCCTAAGATGTTGTCCTAAAATGCTTGTCCTAAGATCTGTCCTAAAGAGATGCTATGACCAGTCAAGGATCTTGTTCTTGAAGGCACAAAACACCATGTCTTTGCAGACCCCACAAGCACCAGCCAACACAGAGACTTATCCATCACTAAACAGATCTTTTGAACAATTTATGTGGTTTTATTTACCGTAGGATTCAACAAATCATGACATTTTAATCCTACGTTTTTCTTACTCTTATGTTCCAAAGAGACCCTGATCGCTTTTCTAAGCAATAGTTGCATGGGCAAAAGCAATGAACCGCATTGAACTTTTAGGCCTAGTTTAGAACACGAGTATTTTTACGATTCTTGTAAGAACTAAATTATTTCTCATGAAACTCATTCAAATTCATATGTTCCATACAAGTCTCACGTAACATTGCATTGTGGTAGGTAAAAGTGCTTTCGAGCTCATCTAAGCGACAATGTATCAGAGTAAGAAAACTATTAAATCGACAATGTATTCGAATAAGAAAACTATTAAACCTAGGTGGTATCATTACTATTATAAAAGAATGAGTTAGTGGTTGTACGTATATTCTTCTCTAACCGCTCTATTTTCTTAACTTCTTATCATTTTTCACTTTCCAATCGATTAGAACAACTCTCTTCTATAGCACGGATACATAACTAATAAATACTAACGGTGAATGCTGAGCATCGGAGACCGTCAGACCGTGCTAAAATCTTAAACTGCATCTATTTTGAAAGAGAGTGAATGGTTTTTTTTAGAGCGGGAGCGAGTATCCAAATGACATGTACTGAATAGAAAAGGGTAACTAACTCGTATTAAAATGACTCCCGGGCAACCGGACCATGGCCACGGCCGCCGGCTTATCCCAGCGGACACTTCTGTGCCGCGGCAGGCAATCAACTCCAAGCGCCGACCCGCGTGAGTGCCACACCATCTCCTGCTCAGCCGCGCACACGAGTAATGCACACATGTCACGCGACCACGCAGCCACACCACGCGAGCAGACTCGTCCGCCATTAAAACTCCCACCACGAATGTTCGCGCCCCGCCCAATAAAGTCGCAGTAGAAACCACCCGCTTGATTATAAATCGCCGCGCGTTCAATTGCACCTGCGGCCTCCCTCCCGTGCGTCGTGCACAGCAATCCGGTGGCGTTTATTATTGCTGTGCTTCCATAGCTTTGCTTGTCTCGTTTCTGTTGAAATAATGGAGCACAGCAATCCAGGCTCTGCAGCGTGAACCGCCGGCAGCGCGGCGCCACCGCATGGCATTGTCGTGCCGCGATGCTTCCAACGCTATTTATTAACTGGTACTATTTATTGGATCATTCAATTACAGTTAAACGATAGCCAGACGGCGTGCGATCATTCATTCCTCTGCGGACTGCGGTATTGTGGATAACAACCAGCAACCAAGTCCGATCAACAAAATATATGCTTGCGGTCACACATACGCCTTTTGTCACACGAAGCATAACCACTTTGTAGATTCTCCTCACGTCAATGCCTCGGTTCATTTTTTTTCCTCTAAAAAGAATGCCTTGGTTCATTTTCTCACCAAGACCTTGTTTGGATGGCCTAATCCCGGCCGAACCTAGTTATTTTGGGTCAGTATCCAAACAAGGCTTTTAAGTCTTGGCCGAAACCGATTTCGTAACTAAGTTTTCGCAATGCTAAAATTCAGCACAGAAGCAGCTACACATCCCTGAACCGATCCTGCGCCTTGGTAGTAACAGGAAGCTTCTTTGCCAGGCCATAGAAGCTGCAGCCTGCAGGCGCACGATCGACGAGCTGAGCCGCGGCTGCGTGCAACGCACAAGGCTCGAGACGGAGGCCGACAATGACACAGAGGGGTGGAGAAACGCAGCTACAAGCAGCATAATACAGAAGGGCGGCAAGGCAACCCCGAGAAGGCAGCTGGTATTTCGTATTTGATCGTGTGCCTGCCCCTGACATGCAGATCGACGCAGTCAAGCAGTCGCTCGGCAGCGTATCTGCCGATGTGAGAGGGCTGGCCGTGTCTGCCCTGCCCTGCCTTACCTTGCCGCGGCAAAGCCTATCTGAGCTAAATTCTGACCCTCTGAAGCCGTGAAGCATGTGTATATTACATAGCTCCAGGGTCCAGAGCAGCTGGCAACTTAGGCAGCTTGGTTTGGGCAGGGCCCAGTAGAGACAATCACAAAAAAAAAAGTTCACGTAACAATGTCTTTACACTCCGACATAGTATTGTGTTTTCTTATTTGCCAAATGTAAAAGAAAATTACTACTTTATCAGCTTAAGTTTGGTCTGTTGCTGCCGAGAAGATCATTCATATTTGTAACAATTTTATCAGATCTGAACCTCTGTATAGTTTCTTTCTCCACATAGACCGCAATGGAGTCTCGTAAGAAGCATCTCCTATTTTATCTCAGAAGAGATATTGAAATACAGTTCCCGGTCATTAATTATCAATGATTTGTCGTTTGTCAAGATAATAGACAAATACCTTGGACATCCTCCTGATTGCTGCCTCGCCGAGCTGCGGAGACGTCGACACTGGAAATTGATAATACGATATTGGATGGAAAGATGGCCTTGCCCCTTGCTTCCTAGTTGGTGGCCAATTGCCAGTAATGCAATACCTAGATAGGGTATAGGAGATAGATGAAACAGCAAACAAACGTGTTGCAGCACAAGGGCAGCCGCCGGCCATTAGTCGTGCGTGTCTAGTGGTTTTGGGTTTGATGGGCTTATAGTTTATCAACTAAGTTAATTAAGAGGGCTTCTAATATACTCCCTCTGTTTCGCTATATTGTTCACAATCCACCGTACGCACAAATCAAGAAATCACTAAAACTGAAAGATACTTAATGAGAAATAACCGTACATACTCCTATTAACTGACATGTAACAACTACTTAACCTCTTTCGAAGTATTTAAGTAGAGATAGAGAGCGAAAAATAATAATAACTATACTCTAGATTCTCTTAATAGATAAATATATTGAAGTGGATACTCTCTTGGCTAGAACAAATATTGTAAAGAGTACTAATTACTGCATCTCGTAGCAGATTGGCACATTCCTTGGGGAGGACGAGGCCATAGGCCGTCCGCCCTTCTCTCCGGCACTGGTTTGGCAAACAGGGTAAAAGAGCAAACTGCTGCAACGCCGATGGCTCAGCCACAGGAACAGAAATCTGAACCGACAGGAATCAGGTGTGTGTGTGGTGGTGGTGGTGGGGGAGAACGAGTGTATTTGTACTGGTAGCCGTAGCAGAAATGTGTGTACTGTGCTGCATGTGTGCTCGCTTGCCGACGGATTGATCCGTTCATCCGACCGTTGAGATGGTTTATTTGCGATACAGGCATTCCATAGCCCTCCGATTGCGATTCAAGTTCATCTGATCATGATCCAACGACTGTGTTGCGCGCCCATGTCTAATATGAGGAACAACTCGATCGTTGGATAAAACACTATCATCGTCAGTCCTCACCAGTATCCAAACTCTGAACCTCCGTGTGTAAGTTCCTGTACTAACTACAATCATTCTCATGAAAAAACACACACAAAAAGAAAAAGCATAACTTTTGTTGCCGCACGCTTTGTGCAGTTTTTATTAATTCAGTTTCGGTGATTCGGTTCATCCGAATATGTTCAGGCCATTTTCAAAAGAAGCTTGGACGCTGTCCCAAAATAGCAGCTATTTCTGTCTATCCATATAGGGTGTGTTTGGTTGCCTGAATCTCCTTCGTCCTGGCTGGGTAGATCCATATAATCTGAGAAAGAGCCTATTTGGTTGCCTGTATGAGTGGATGCACTGCATGAGTGGATGCAAAATACACCTCATCTGGATGGGTGGATACGCTCAAAATGAGCTTCATGCCATCTGGATGGGTTGATGATGTATCTTATGCGGTCCCACGTGTCGTATCTCAGTTTGGTAGATCGCATCCGCTCATACAGCAACCAAACAAAGATCTCGATTTTTTGCGTCCGCTCATGCAACCTCACCAAACATCTTCTTTTTTTGAAATACAATTCCACTCAGCCTGCATCCACTCAGTCAGGATATACGATACAACCTCCATCCACGAACCAAACACACCCATAAATACCGTCCGTGGTTTGGCCAGTATGTACTATTTCTTCACCTAAAATTGTTGAGAACAGCCTACATTTTTATATATATATATATATATATATATATATATAAAACGCTGAATAGGATACCATGGTGTCTGGGCACCAAACCTTCTACCCTTTGAATTGCTTTTATATGCGTGCAAGTGCATTGATATATAATATATCAGGATGAAAAGTCTTAATTATGAAGCCTAAGCACCACATACTTATAAATATATATTATTATATTAAGTTTTGAAATGGTACATCAGTATAGATCCATGTTGAAATGTAACGTTGTAAGAACTAAACTATGGCTGTGCTTACCGGAATGATATCAATAAATATGCTTTGACCAGAAGTACTACTTCATTAATTGTACTACCTGCCTCGAGCGCGCATGTGCCGAGAGAACGTGTTTGCATGATGCAGAACGATAATGATGCTTGGACTAATATAGCATGCAAGTGCGAAGTGATAATTACACGGGTTATTTAAATAACATCGATCTCGCGTACGTTCAGCTAGTCTCGCGTACCAAATTACTGGCACATGATCCACAGTTCGCCGCTAAATTAGCGCCATCATGATGCTAACTGAAACTTTACCGCCTCCGTTTCGAAGTAGGCATCGTTTTACAATGAATGGGGAGCTAGCCAAAAGTTTTAAAACTTTGGCGGTTTGACCATCGATGTGCATAAAAATGCACATAAAGGTATTTAGACCGTTATCATCACTGAAGCAAAACTATTATTGATTTGTCATATTAACATATTAAAATTAGTGGCCAATGTCCAAAAATGATAGTATCTATTTTGAAATGGAGGTAAACACTAGCTAATTCTACATTTCTACTAGTAGCTACAGGCCTACAGCAGACATGTCAGTGTGAAGTGGACACTTGTGCATGATGCAAAGGCCACTCGCCGTCGCTGCCTGCAGCCTCCGTTTATTCTGTCAGCTCTGGCCCTGATTTTTTTTATTTTTTCAGTGATTTATAATTTTCGATTTCTCAGCAACTATCACTTATTAAATTAATAAACTATAATCAAAAGTTATAAGACACGGTCTATAAGAACGTACCCGGGCCCGTACTCCTTGTAGCGGTAGCCCGTTGTGTGCGCGAGCGCCTGATGCCGCCCGAATCATGTCCTGCTCTTGGAGCTGTCCTCCTCGGGTACGGCTACGCGCGCGCAAATCGCTCCTACGCCCACGAATTGGAGGACGGTGGAGCGAATGGCCCACCCGTTTTCTAGCCCTCAACAGACACCGCTCCTAAGATACGTCCCTTTCGTCAAATGAGGCCCGGTCTCCCCCGGAGCTGCATCGCGCTGAAGTCTAGAAAGAAAAAAAAGATGTAGAGGGAGAAAGGGAAAGAGAGAGAATGAATGAGACTGTGGTGATAATGAGTGTGTGTGTGTGTGCAGTGCAGGTGGTCCTCCTTGCACTCCAGGAATCAGGACCTGCCCGTTGTTAGCTGGGCTGTCCCTGTAATACTCGATGCATCGGCTCTACCGCCTGTCATCTTAATTTCCAACTGGATCTCAGCCCTCTGATCGACGCTTTTTGACCAATCGGACGGCCTTGATTCACTGTGACATGGTACTACTGAAATGCGCACAGCTTGTTTTTGTTTTACTGAAGACAGAAGTTCGTGTTCTACGCACGGAAGGAAACCAACCGCGCGGTGTAAAATGTTCGGGTTCCGTCGCCGAGATTCCATCACCAGCCTGTAGTCTGAACTCTGAACCACATCAACGCTAGCTGATTCTGCTTCATCGTTGACACATGCCTGACAGAACCACACAGATCGATTACACGGACAGCCAACAGACGGCAAGGAAGGAAACAAACTGTTGTGGCGTGTAGGCATGGACTTGTGCAGCAACAGCTCTAGTACTACACCCAAGTAGTCAGAAGGCTTTGGGCTCTTACCTATCTCATCTAGGCCTGTAAAACTCATCAGCTAGTGTAGTTAGGACTTTGGAATGGTAGCACTGGACAGTGGACGCTGCAAATGCATGCCCTGTAGATGTAGCTGTAGCCGTAGATGCAGTAGTAGCCATGAGTAGCCGCTACGAGCAGCTAGGCATGCAACGGATAGACTGTCGCGTTTTTACGGCACGAAGAAATGCTCCAGGCACAGTCCAAAAAGAGCTCAATTTAGGCAGACGATCAAAGAGGCTGCTGCCAGCAAAGGTAAAGTTGTTGGTGTCTATGCATACATTGCATGGGAAGGAGGAAGAAGAAAAGGGAGGGAAAAAGCAGGAGATAGAGAGGCATGCATGCATATGGTTAGTAGTGTGTGGCTATGTAATGCGCATGTGAGCAGCACAATGAATTGAATGCCCTTTGCTTCTCCTTTTGCTCAAGCAGTGCAGTGCAGTGCAGCAGGTGCATCTTCTTCACTGCTCAAGGTGGATCACAAACAGATTGGGTAAAAGGGTGTTTAGATTCTTGGTGGTCAAAAAGAGCAAAGGATGCTGGATGCCCACTTAATGCATGGTTTTGGTTAATGGTAGTGCTAGCATCTTTGACCCATGCCGCCAAAGCTGATCAGGCTCTGTTTGCAGAACGGCTCTGAGGATGGCTGCTAATAAGTTAGTAGTATATATAAATGTGTGTGTGGTTTGCATGGGAATGTTTACTGCAGGGGCAAGGAAATGCTCTGATCAGTCAGCTCAAATCATGTGGTTTCTGGTAAGTGATGGACCAAGCTAGCTGCAGCTGCAGGAAATAAAGGGCAGAGGGAACTCAATTTTTCAGGCAGCATGATGGTTTCTGGAGATCGTTTGGACAAATGTGTCATTTCAGAAGTTTTCAGGTTCATATATAGACTTATGCTCTTGCTAAGCGATTAGTAAATAGTAGTAGTGCATACATAGCTGCCCAGTAAGATTTTTTTGGAGGAAAGTACACTATATTGTCCCTGCTCTTCATTGCTCAAACATGTTACTTTATTGTGCCAAACACATCCACACAAACAGTTCCACCAACTTAATCAAGCTACTTAGAACGATACTCTCCGTCATATAATATAAGTCTAAAACCCACTATACGCACAAACTAAAAAGACACTAATATAAGAAAGAGTTAATATTATTGGACCATACATACCCCTATTAAATGGCATACTATAATTATTCATCTACTTTTCCCTATTAAAGAAGAGGTATATGGTAAAAATATTACAATAACTATATCTTTAGTCTCTGCAGTAGATTTATATTGTGGGACAGTGCTTTTAAAAAAATAAGGACTTATATTGCGGTACAGAGGGAGTAGAATTTTGCAAGCAACCGTGTAAATCCTCCCATTTCTGATGGAATTCCCCATTTCACATAGGGCCTCAGCCACCAAATACCTCTCAAAATCAACTAGTCAAAATCATTCTTATCATCATCCATGTATCCATTTGAGGAATGTTTTAAGGCTAATGTCTTCCTAAAATTTCTTTGTTTTTCCTCCATTCAAAACAAACCCTGATAGCTTTTCGTCTCACGTAGAACCTCCTCCTCTTGTCAAAAGCGTATCTCTAGGCAATCCGCATCCATCCTCCAAAGCATATCTTGCTCCTGCCATAGCCGAGAGTTGGTCAAAAATAGACCCTGTAGTATGTAAATATCAAATATAGCTTCCGGAGCACCGTAATTTTATTTCTAGTTCTCTTCCGACCGCACGTTTAATTTGGCGATAATACATGGCAGTCGTGTGATCAGCGACCACACGATTGTACCCGACCGCACGACTCAGCTGGCATCACCTCCCGACTGAAAGCGGCAACAAGCGGTGAGAAAAGCTGCCGAATTTTGGCTCTCGCTGTATGTATGGCAATACTCATGTGCAATGCATTTCCCGCGCCAGTGCTAGTAGTACTTTGACTTGTTAATACATATGTTCATTCCTCCCAAACAAAAGTTTTATTCATGTGTTACAGACCTAGAGTTTGTAGAAGTAACAATCGGGTCTCTGTCAATATTCGTTACAGCACACGTATCCATGGTCATCTCAGAAAATTGGCCACGCATGCACGTTTCTTCATCGATCTGAGCATGCCAGTTGAGTTGTGCGGTCGCCGACCGCACGACTCGTATGTACAGTGCAGTCGTTAACCGCAGACTGCCACGTGTCGTCGTCAAATTAAACGTGCGGTCAGGAGGGGATTAGAAACGGAATTACGATATTTCGAGGCTTAGATTTGGTATTTACGTGCTACAAAAATCTATTTTTTTACCAAATTTCGCTATAGCCTCTTCGTCCCCAACTGCGGAGATTGCCAAAAGAGCGACTTGTAGAAGGTTTTCTATTGGCCTTGCTTCCCGATCACCCTAGTGTCTTCAGTAATTCCTCCTCCCGTATTCAACGAGAGAATCCAGTTAATTCGTCTCCTATTGTTAGCGACCATGTGAAGAAAAATGTTAACGACTCCTTTCTTTAAGCCAATTAAGGTACTACTCATTTCTGTTTATTTTTCATTGCTTAGTATTGTAGTAGTTTATTTTATACTATAGTTACTGATGATTTTTTACGTAATTAAATTTAAAATAAAATAAACATGTTAGCTCATCATGAATAATTCAAAGGAACACAAAAAAAATTAAAATTAAAAAACTAAAAGCTAGAAATTAAAAGTCAAAAACTAAACCAAACGAGCGGAACCGCACTCAGTTGGATACATGGTGTACTTAATTATGTAGCACACACAGCAGCCTCCGAAGCTCCACGATTTCTGAAAAGGCGGTGTACGTACATCAAAACATGGAACAGCACGCTACACGCTTCAGTTCCTCTACACGTACGTACTCCTATAAACATATGTAGGCGTTCGAGAAGCTCGTGCATGGATAGATCTGGCAATTGCAGCTCACAGGAAGCACGTACGTATTTAGAGTAAGAACAATAATGCCGACTAGGTCGTCTCTAGCAAAATTCATGTTAACATAATCTTATGTAGAAGAGAGAGAAAAGAGGAGAGAATGAGAGATAGGCAAGCTGCCCCTTAGGGGTGAAAACGGATCGGATTCGGACGGATATTGCTTAAACCGTATCCTAACCCATATTTTTTCTCCGGATTCGGAGTCGGATACGGTAAGACCGGATACGAATACGAATTCGGAATATTCGGAGTTTCGAATACGGTAACGTCGGGACGGATATATAACAGATTCGGCTCGGAAACGGATAATATAGACGGATATGCTGCAAATCAAAGTATAGCTAATCAAGATGCATACATGGTCACATAATAAAATGACGGCTACTCCATATAGATCAAAGTATAGCTCACATAAAAGAGAATCAAGATTAGCAATAATCATCAATGAACGAGAAGCAAAGTACATGGCAGAGCAACCACTAAAGACACATTATATTTCTGAATAATATGTTGTCTTTGATCATGTAGAAATTTTGTATAATCTACATTAGTGTAGGGGAAGTATAGCTCAAAATAGAATCAACATTAGCAGTAATCTTCAATGAACGAGAAGAAAAGTACATGGCAGAGCAACCACTAAAGACACATTATATTTCTGAATAATATGTTGTCTTTGATCATGTAGAAATTTTGTATAATCTACATTAGTGTAGGGGAAGTACTGTGGGAAGTGGAATGAACATTTAGCCAAATAGCAAATCAGTGTGCGCCTGAACATTGTTGATTTAGAGCTGAACAAGTAATGATGCAGTCTCTGTTGCTAGGTCAGTGACCTGTGAATTGGTTTTGGATCCAACTTGCCTGCCCTAATGCAGACTTAAAACCACAACATCCATTTTTCCCCTAATCTGTGTCTGAAACTGATAAATAAAAACAGAGACGTACATAAATAAAAACAGAGACGATACATCAAAGAAATCATCGGTGATAGACTGTATCATTACATCTGGCTTATGTATCTGTACCAAGATGGCAATGTAACACATTTTGCTACTTCCAGAAATGCTAGATTAACAGCCTAATTCAATGTATGCAGGACTTCAAATTTATATAACATGCATTCCACAACCAGCTCGATTGTAATGGATTAGGCTACCAGCATACAGCTATATCTCATGTTTAAACCCCACCAAAAAATCTTTGGCAAAGATGACCCAGAGTCATTTAGATAAGACGAACTCAGTAAGCAGTGCGTTACTGACCTGACAATGTTCCTAGGCCGTGTTCTGAGATTTGAGGGCGTCTCCGCCGAGCGACGCCGACGGCGGAGGAGGGCGTCTCCGGCGAGCGGCGCCGGCGGCGGGGAGACGGCGAGATCGAGGGGGGGCCTAGGGCATGACTGCACGACAGCACGAGGGTTGGGTTGGTTTGCCTCACTGCTTCCCGTTGCTTCTACGCCTCGGGAGCCTGATTGAGTGATTGTGATTGATTCACGTGGCGTGGTCGCGTGGATGCCCCTGGGTGGTGCGCGACAGCGCGAGGCAGGCGCGGTGTGTTTATTTGGGGCGATTTTGGGATTTCGCCACCCCACTTCAGCGTGAGCGCGACGCGACTCTGATATTTCGCGAGGCGCGAGGCGGGAGAACCCGGAGAAGTCTGAACTCGCCGTTTTGTTTCGGATATCTATTCGGATTTCATTCGGATAATATCCGATTTACCGAATACCGAATTTATTCGGTCGGATATTAATTATACCGAATTCGCTACCGAATCCGTTTACACATATCCGTATCCGAAACCGAATCCGACCGGATACCAAACCAGTTTACCGAATTCGCTATCAACCGGATTCGGTACCGGATCGGTCGGGAAAAACCCGACCCGTTTTCACCCCTACTGCCCCTCATGCAAGAGATGACCTCTAACACATCATACGAGGAGAGAGAGGCAAATTGCCCCTCATGCAAGAGGTGACCCCTGATACATTTATGCAAGTATTAAATGTTTGAGTGCTTTAGACCCTGTTTGGATCAGTTTCAGATTCTTAAAAACCAGCTATTACTTTTAGTTTTTAAAAACTGGTTTCTAAGCAAAAACTGATGGGGTGTTTGGATCCCCTAGTTTTTAAAAGCTGGTTTCATTTATGATTGGTGCTAATAGACTATTATACCCTTACATTTATTGCTCTTGAACAAGACATTAAACGACCATGCGTGGTCTTTAATGAGGGTAAATGGGTATTTGTGCCAAAAACTGCAAAAGTCGGGTATCAACAGCTTCTTGATTTTTAAGAACAGGTAGGTAGATTTTAAAAACTACCCTAAAAACTGGTCTGTTTGGATCCCACCCAGTTTCCAAAAGCCAGATTCTTAAAATCTGGGTGGATCCAAACAGGCCCTTAGTAGAGGTAACCTCTACTCAACTTATTGTATTAGTTATCTCCATCATAAGCTACGTGTATTCTTTTTGCTTATTTAACTAGTTCTAGAGGTGGCAGACACTTCTTCTATTAAACTTGCTCTTAGTGGCACCCATGCATGTCCTCCCTTGTATATTAAAGCTTCACGTGAATCACTGCCCTGCAATGGACGATAGATCGATGCGCATATATCGTGGAAAACTGGGAGGTGGCAGCTAACGAACATATATATTTTGCTGAGGGCACGCATGCATGCCGTGCTGGTTGCATGCATGGTACTATACTACTATGTAAGAAAGTGCATTAAGGGCATGTCAGCACCATGCGTGTATACTTGTTAATTAATCTCCGTTTGCTCCTTCAAAGGATTGACTAAGATGTGGACCCGCTTGTGTGGGAAAGAAATAAAGTTCTGTTTTTTTCCGGCTTTTAACTTCTCTCTAGTGACTAACTTTTAAATGAAATAACTTTTTAAGATCAAATCTACTAGTTAATTTAGTACATATTGTATCGACTTTATTTATATTAGTAAAAATCATATATGAGCTTTTTATTACTCTATAATCTGTTATATAAATAATTTAAAAACCATAAACTGTAATCAAAAGTTATAAATCTGAGCCTAAAAAATCAGAGCCAAAATGGCTTTCCTTTTCCCTGCAGAGTCAACCTAAACAGCTGATAGCTCAAGCACTACTCGAGCGCGTACGTACCACACCCGGCCCGGCCCCATAGGCTGGCTCACACAACGAGAACTAGCAAGCACCCCACGTACACACGCACTGCGACGCTGCTAAGAACACGAGTACGTGACCGCGTACTCTCGCCAAACGGCAGTGCGCGCGCACGTACGCGCGTGCGTGAAGAACCACGTCCAAACTAACCAAACGGTGTGGGTACGTGCGTACCGCGCCGCGCGCTCGGCCGCGAAGAGCAGAGCGTCGCTTCCATTTACACCGCACCGTACCGGCCGCGGCCGGCGTACCACGGATAACGTTCAAGCGGAGAGAATATGACACGAGGCATTGATGCCGGCCGGCCACGGCCCCTGAGTTTGTTCTCTTTTTTTTTCTTTTACTTGCCACCGGCCTCACCTGCTAGTACTGCAGTTTTAATATTCACGTGCGACAGTAATTGACACCGCTTCCAATATTGTAGCTGCCCCATCAATGGCACTTTGCGATCGTCGCAGAAATACGTTCGCCGACATATATAAAGCGAAGTGAGAATATTACATGAGCAACATGAGGTGATCTGATCACTAGCTAGAACATGGAAACATAAAAGCATCCCTGCTATAAATCCCGCTGTTTGCATGCTCTCGCCATTTTGCGGAAGACGGACTATGCGAGCGGATTGTGATTTTTGTTATGATTAACCATTATAATTAAATGTTAGTCTAGCCGTAGTGTAACAGTAAAAAGAATGCTACTGAATGAGTGCTATGCGCATGCACTTCGTGCTCTCTGCTCATTAACTGCGACCATGATGCTAATGTGACAAGCTCACGTCTCTTTGATGAAGTGATGCTGTCAAGATTTTTAATCAGCAGAGATGAGCTTCGCTAGTTTCATAGTGGTCAGTGGCGGAGCTAGAGCAAAATGAAGGGGGTGCACCACTTCAAAACGAATGGGCTGGACAGGACAAGTGAGGGTGTTTTTTGAGCTAGGGGTACACCATATTGGGTCAAAAGGGTGCACAAAGGGTGAATATTTACTAGTAATAACTAAATTTTGTTTTGGAACCGGGTTCCTGGGAACCCCCTCCGGTCCATGTAGCTCCGCCCCTGATAGTGGTTCAAACGCCGGCGATTTGTGGTCCAACCGCTCAGTGTCAGCAGTCTGATCACCGAGAGCAAACGATCAAACCGGCTGGACTGTGAGTTTTCGGTCAGATTTTGGTTTTTATGGTTCAGTCGTGGAATGAGTTTTTGTGACTAAGGTCAATGGAAATATATTACATGAGACATGTTACTGCTAATATGGATTAAGTTATGAAGAATTTATGCCTAAAAATAATTCCTTTGTCTTTGAATATACAAGGTCACTTGTAGATAATCACGGTCAACATCGAGGATCAGAGCTACACTTATATAGAAGCCAAAGTCTAGAACGATTGAGAATATCACTTGAGATGGTGAGCTCAAGTATAGACGAGAAAGGTAGAAAATATCAAAGAGAATTTTGAATAGTAGGTTACACTATGTAGCTTGATCAGTCCAAGCGAGGCATGGTCCGATGGAACTGGAATGGAAAAGACTTAAGACGCGTAGCAAGCTAGTGGTGCATCTACATGTAAAAAGCATGGTGATTGCTTGCAATGGAAGGAGAAGACCGGATTAAAAAATGAAATTTTGGTCGTATGACCAAAATACCGGAAACTATCTTGAAACAAAATCGTGACACTTGGGAAAACAGTTTAGATCAAAGAGAAACTGAGAAAATCAAGCTGGATCAAGGCTAAGGACTTAGCGGATTCGGGCTTATGCGCTTTGAAAAGCCTATATAAGTGTGATGTGTGGGGCTATCGGGTTTCTCCCACTATGCTAAGTGTATAGTATCCATTAAGAGATAGATGTGGCTGACTAGCCTATCTATTTAACAAGTTAGGATGAAGACTAGTAGTTAACCATCCAACCTTCCCCTCTTGAGACCAGTGTTCACGAGTGTTAGGGTTAGAGTTTGAGAAAAAAAAAGCATTGTGGTGTGCTTTCTATCTTCCAAGGTGTAGTGGTTGTAATACTTTTCTCCTCAAATAGCAATATATCAATTTTTGTTCATCTCCATAATTATCTCTTGTGTTGATTTATTTGCACTTGATTTGGTTTGCTTTTCCTCTTCTCATCTCTCTTCCTGATCTTGCTATGCCAAGGGCGTATAAAGCATGCAGATAGCCTCTGAAAATTAATCTTCGCCCATCTAGACACTTTAGTAGCAAGTTCATAAAGAAACCTGACTTTGCCTGATTTTGGCCTCAATGTGTGATTTTGTGATTTGATGGCGAGTACAAAATTTCACGTCTTTTGATCATCGGATAAAAGATATGTGATTTTTCGGATTCGCAACTGTGCTGATTTTACTGTTCTTTTGCTTCAATTTGCTGTTCATAGTAGGCAGATCGCTAAAACAGAGGTCAGACCAGTCCTGTGTTGGAGGTCAGACCTCCAAGGTTTGATTTCTTTCAACTTTTGATTTCTTGGTTGAATTGATTTGGGATTTTGGTTATGGATTCTATTCTATGAAGTTATTTGAAGAAAGGATCAAGAATCTTTAAGAGAATTTTAGACGGTACTATTCATCCCCATTTGTTGCCATTCGATCCTACAACATGAAACCGTGAGGAATAAAGCCATGCATTTCACTTCCTTGAATTTTGCTAAAAAGACAAAAAAATCGATTACAAAGAAGACACACACTACATACACACACGAGTGTGTCTCTAAGCATATGTCTAGACAAACAAAGATTGAGAGTAAATCTGTAACCTCATAAAATTCCTATTGAAGCGCGCTCGGTGAACTACAAAACCAAATGGTTAGCTCTTCAATCTAGTAAAACTAGGTTAACCTTTAGACTTGATTTGAGAGGACGCTTATGTATGCTAACATGATCAAAATCACCATGGTTAAAAGATAAAAATGCGCCACAGTAAACTCTAAGGAGTAACTCGTTAATTAGCACCACTAGCGTAGCTACAGGGTGGTCCGCGGACCACCCTGCGCTCGGCCCATACAAGGCCCATAGATATAGGAAAATTCGGATCTTCAGCAGCCAAATATCGAATACGTGGGAGCGTCCGCAGCCTTTCGCGAATACGCATTGTGCGACCCTTTGTATTTCTCTGTGCGGCCGGCTTGCGCCCCTTCGTATCCCTTGCTGTGTTGTGCTTCATAGAATACGAATACGATTATACGAACGATAGCGGCGGCGGCGGCGCCGGGCGGCGCGGACGACGAGCAAGAAGACACGTGAGTCCTCCGCAGTACGTCTCAAAAGTCAAAATCTTCATCCAATTAGCACCTTTCGTTTAGTCATGTTTCCTTTTTCTCCCAATCTCTCCTAGAGCTAGAGACTAAGCAAATAAGCCCTAACTCGAGCGTAACGCATCGCTATTTTGGTGGCCACCGGCCGTGATCGATGTGACGATCCACCATCAGGCATCAGACGTTCACAGGCCGCAAGTCACAAGGTACACAAAATCTTATTTTATTCTGTGTCATTAGATTATATTATTGGAATGCACGGTCGCATTGGACTATTTAATTTTAATTGTATGTCCTTTTTCTCTTAATTGCGTTTTGTAATTCATGTACTTGTGTACCGACATGTTAAGTTTATAGCGGTTAAAAAAAAATTTAGACAATGGACCACCATAGCTAAAAATCCTGGCTACGCCACTGATTAGCACCCTCACAAAACATGCAACTCATCGCCAAATTAACCCATACTCTCTTAAAACCATCGTTGCAAGTTGAAACCCTAACTTGCGAGCATGCGCCAGCAAGTTCGTATGGCCTGTACGCATGGATAGATCCAAGACGTGTATATAAATGTAACCGCGCACAGCCCAAGACAGGCGCACCGGCTCCACGTGAGCCCGCAGGGAATCCATTCCAATCCCATTCCCATCTCCCCCTCCTCCTTCTCCCTACGGAAGTATGGAGGCGCGCGCAAAAGGCAACTCACTAGGCACTGGTCCTGCCGCTTCTCACTCAAAATTTACTACTACGAGAGCAAGAACTCTACAAAGCCCAGAAACAGGCGAGCAAATCCTAGAATCTACAGGTTGACTGCAGTATGCAGCAATGCACCCTACTGATCGACCAATGCAAAAAAAAAAAATTGTTTCCCCGGTATGGCCTGAGATATTCAAGGATCTCCTTTCGCATCCGCAGCCACGAATAGCAGGTACGATCGAGCTGTTGGTACAGCGTATAATCCTACATAATCCTACGGCATATCAATATTACTGTACCATCAAATCTCGTGCTGTTAAAAAAAATAAAGCATTTGAAATGGATACCTCTGCACCGAATCGTTTGTTTGCTAGAGGATCGGACACCACTACGGGAACCTGGGAGATAACAAAAACAAATGCAACTGGCTTGGTGGTGGACTGGCATTGGCGATGGCGATGGTATAAAGGAAAGGGAAGAGGTAGCGCATTGCACATAGATAGGATAGGAAAAGACAATACGAGTAGAGCCGTACGGAAAGGCTTTGAGCTCTGACATGGACTTTGACCTGGCTTGTATTGTATAGAACCACATAGATGATGTGGTAGCATTGTGTTTAAAAAAAAAAGCATATGTAAGTGTGTTTATTTTTGAAACAAGACCGTATGAAAGTGTTTGCAAGTTGCAAGTGTATTGGAGGATGGGAGGATTGGTTAATTAGGTTTTATTTAACCCAAAAGATTAGTTAGTATTAGTCAGACAACAAAGTGGCACGTGTTGAAGCCTAAGATGCAAGGATTGACTGACACCTATTGATACCTCTGTACTGACTGTACATGGCCGGTTTCCGCCCGGATCCATAATTTTGAATGTCATTTTTGTCTGTTTTATGCATGATTTGAGAAGCATTTGACGGTATATGTTGCTTGGTCTTTAAAGTAGTAGAAAATTTCAACCAAATTTGGAGAAAATCAAAATTTAAAGAAATTATGATCGAAAACCATTTTTTTAACCCTACCTTGTTCATTGCAAGAATTGCCTTTGTTTAGTTTACATAGAGATTTAGACTTGCTTGGAATGCAGGTATTTATATGAAATTTATCTCTTCCTAAACAAGTTACTTTTGGCGCCTCTACGATCACTTTTCAACTTTCAGTAGTAATACGATTAATATTTTTATTTTTGTTGGTTTTTGAAAAAAATTCTTTTTGCTGTCGAAAATGTTATTTCCTTGACATTATGATTTCCTAATTTTTCAAAATATTAAGGTAAATATCAATGGTCCATCTTGAATACTGTAAACAAAGTGGAACAGATGGATCATGGGAGTAAGGCTTATCATTGTATCAATGGTCAATCTTGAATACTGTAAACAAAGTGGAACAAATGGATCATGCGAGTAAAACTTATCATTGTATCAAAGGGATAATTGATCATTTGCCTTAAAATTCGCGTGCCATTGATAAAATGACTTGTATGACATTGTAACGAATAAAATACTTCAAATTTGATAGGGCAATTGATCATTTGTTCCTTTTGCATTTTAAATCAGTTTCTGAATCATTTTTTTCCATAAACCACAATAATGCCCATGGCCCTTTCCTCTCCTCCCTTCTTTTCCTTTCTTCCTCTTGCTAACCAGGCTTTCCACAATGGTGCATGCGCTCGACCGCATCGTCGAGCTGCTTCACCCTAGCAAGCTGCAGGGCACGGTTAGCGTGCCTACCTCCCTTAAGATAGAGGCGCACGCGCGGTAGGTCGAGGAAAGAAGATGGCTGGAATGGGGCAGTAGGGCCCGAAGGGGTGAACATGGAGGCGGCATGAAATCGACAAAGCATGGCATGTTCCTGAAGGTGGGGACTATTTTTGTGGATATAGAGGTTGGCGGATGTGCTGAGGAGGCTAGCAATAGCAGTGGCGACGAGGTGGCACTTGGTAGCGGTGGTCTAGGGTGGTGGAGATGGCAGAAAGAGGTGGGGAAGAGCATCAAGGTTATGAGGCACACCTCTTGATGTGGTTGGCTCAGCAGGAAAATGACAAGGGTGGCGGATCGTTGTAGGTGGAGATGAGGGTAGCGTTACAACTCATCTTCAGCGGCACTCTGACAAGTCTAAGTGTCTCAACAAGATCGGTGGCATTGGCGTGAGAAGGTAGAGCCCATGAGGAGGTCAACCACGACGCAAGCAGAGGGAGGCTGCGAGGCAGCGGTTGGCTAGGGAGATGGGCTCGACGGTTGACGAGGGGCAATGGCAATAGCAGCATGGCTTGGTGTGGGTGACGACGGAGTTGAAGCGACGGAGGAAGGTCAGGGAGGTGCTAGGCGGCGTAGATGATGGGAAAATGGGGAGGGGAGAGGAGAACAGAGAGAAGAAAAGCGAAGGCATGGAAGGAGCCGTGGGTATTTAAGTCATTTCCCATTTGGTTCAAGTGGATAGACAATAAAACGATTAAAATTTGAAAAATGTCAAATCATCAATTGGCTCATGAACTTTGGAGTATTTTATTTGTGTCAATGTGTTTGAGGGCATTTTAGCAATGGTCCATGAACTTTGGAAATGGCAAATCAGCAATGGCATGCCAGACAATGGGTAGTTTCTTTTACTGTGGCTGATGGTCTATGGCTGCAACTGATAGCTTTTGGTCCTAGCATGAACGAATTGAATGCCGATAAGTCGTTTCGAAAAGTTTATCCCGATAAGTCACTTTGAAAAGACGATAGAGAAACCATTATATTTATTTATTTAAAGAAGCCATAAGATATAGGGTGGGTTTTTTGGCCGATGGCTTATGGGTTAAATATTTGAATTCTGACTGTTTGTGAGAGGTAGTACGCACAGGAGAATAGTCAAATACGATTTTGGCGTCTGCTGAACTCAATATACTCTTTTACTACAATCTTTCTATTAACCCCGTCTTAAAAAATACATCATTTAAAAACTAATTTTTATAGACAGTGCAAACATAAGCTAACTTAGGGCCTGTTCTTTACCTCACAAGCCAACGGCTTTTGGCTTTTGCTACAGTACCTAACTTTCAAACGGAGTATTTTCTCAAGACGGGGTCTACAAGTTAAACGATCTATACGTTAAAAGCCCAACATCTGTACCAGCCAAAATCGCAAGTAAGTATCTGTCTTTCCGTAATCTATACTGTAAACAGCCAAAATTTAAAAATTTCAGATATAAACCGTAGTCGAAAAGAACATACCCTTAAAAGCTGATTCGAACTTTCACAAGACCAATGTTTTAACAAAGTACAGACAGATACTTGAGAAATTGATCAAACCACCCTACTATGAACAAACCTTCTTTTCTTGCGCCCAGGGCAAGCCACCACTAATCCACCATCTCACACCCACGTGGCATCATGCAATAGGTTGGCACAATCCCCAAGGACAAAGAGTCAGAGAAAGAGATTCGCATATCCTCACGGGACATAAAATCTTTTTTAACTGAAGGAGCAGTACGTAATTTGCTGGAAGGCAGGTGGTTAAAATAAATAATCACAAATACTGTCCCCAAGTCCCAACCGTGATCATCTACACCAGGCTATGAAGCGTGGGCCACAACGCCAAATCAGGTTCCCAGCTGCTGTGCATATAACTCGAGACTCGTCCAGCCGAAGTACCAACGATCTTCTGATCCCATCCGATCCACATCTGTGTGGTTGTCTGGTTGATATAATAATCTTTGCGAAGCAACGAACAAAAATAATGGAATTAGCAGTGGATATACCGATAAAGAGATTCGAAGTTTGGGCATTATAGGAATGAAAAGGATAGATAAGATCAGCATTCCAATCTAACCATCTGCCGTGTTGTGCTTTTCTTTCTCTCCTTTTCATGCCCTCCCTCCCATCACTTTCCCCACTTCCAATACTCTCTCTCTCTCTCTCTCTCTCTCTCTCTCTGAAACATCACAGCCTCAGTCACAGGTCAAGGAGAGTAGCGAGCCTCCCTCCTCTCTCTCGCTCTGCAAAAAGCTATCCAAGGGCCAATAAATACTGGGAAAGGAACAAACCGACGACACAAAAGAGAGGGAGAAGCAGTGCTCAGGGCCCCACGGGCGTGAAGGTGCCGAATTAAATTCTAATCCACCCATCCGCTGGATCAAAGTGTATCTGTACATGATCCTATTATTCACTGGCCGCCACAGCCTTAAATATCCTCTTTCTGGAAACAAAAAAGAAATCCCTATCCCCTTCTTTACATCCAACAGATAGATTAAAGGGGGAAATTAAGCCACTAAAAGAAACCCTAACAAAATGAAGAAAAAACTACTACCACCAAGCGACCTGAAAGAACAAATCTCTCAAACCCCACCAAATCACAAAATTTACAGATACATTCTTTCGATCCCGTGGCTGCGTTTCAAAATCCAGCCGGTCCAGTTCTCGTTGTAAATTGGCAGCAAATTCGCTTTGCAACTCGATTTCCATGCACTGCTGATCGAGGTTTAACGTCGTTACCCAGCCGACGAGCTTCTTTTACCGGATCGCTGTAGCTGAGGATGATTGCTGGTAATTATGGAGCTTCTCTGCCGTGCACACAAACCTATCAAAACCATCTTCGAATCATTGCAGGTGCTCTGGCGTTTGAATGGAATTCGCATTGCGTCTTTTACCCCCATGGCTAACCATCTTCCACAAAAATTCTGCCAATGAAATCTTGAAACCTTTTTGAATAGAGCTTCGGGTCCACGGCAGATATTGAATTGGGGTCTGTCTGTAATGACTTGTAAGCACGCTCTAGCCTTTTGGTGATGTCATAATCCTGGAGAATGTCGATTATCCCAAAATACAGAATCACGTCATACACTTCACCGCTCTGGTTTGAGGCCAAGAATCCCCCACCACTAAGGAGAAATGGGTCGAACTCGCTCCTTCTGGATGCTTGCTCTGCCCGGGCTGGCATGTGCGCACCCAGTCTAATCAACTGTTTCCTGAATTAAAAAAAAATGTTGGCAGATGACACTAGAGAACCGATTAATGAATTTGAAATTGACTTGTGGAGCATCGGTTGCTTTTAAACTGCAAGGAACAATCATCTCTAATGCAACTGAGCAAACAGCTAGGTCCCAACAATGCCTAAACGCATCTATGTGTAAACCAAGTGGACGGCAATGAAGTTTTGCGCTATGATGACTGCTCAAGTTCTTATGAGATGTGGTTTCGAGACCAGATCCAACTGAGTTATGAGGGAATGAACCAGGTGCAAGACTCATGACAAAGCACAAATATTCTGCTTTTATTCCAAATGATGGCTATTAAGATCTAGAATAGAATCAACTAATTGAGTTTGTCACACTAAGGCTTCTCGGGGTATTGAAGATGCTATATCTGCTTCAATTTGCTAACATTTCAAGATACTCAACTTGAAAATCTTCCCAACATTATCTTCGTTAGCAAATAAATATTTTCAAAAGGATCTTAAACAGAAAATTTATCCTCTTCGGCAAACAAATGTTCAAAGGATGCATAGAAATATTTCATTTTCACGTGGTCATTATAAGCAAAGTTCATCCCCTCTACAGAATTGGTAGTATTATACCAACAAGAATTAAAAGGAATTGCAAATTGAACCCCTAGCTCCAGACTCCAGTGTTCCTAATAGAGAATGTAAACTCTAATAAATTCTCATATCATAAAATGCAAAGGGGTAGGCACCTCAAACAGAGAATGTGGATAAGTCTTGCCATGATTAAAAAATATTTATTGGCAACATCTCTGATGGACACAAAGATTGTTTCAGGAAAAATACAATGCACACAAGTCAACAAGCAAACAGAGATGCATATGTTAAACACTCCAACATACCGGCAATCAGGTATCCTATCAAAATCATGATCTGAGAAGCACAGCTCTGGCATGCTGCCGCCACCTTGAAATGACTCACTCTTCATTGAAAGCTCTGGTTAATGATCATTGCTTAGGTTAGAATCTATGAGTGATCTTGTCAAGTTCGAAAACAAACAACCTCAACTTACTTGGAGAAGCTGTAAAAGTAGACAAGCCCATCTTTGAGGCAGACATGTCATCACAAAAGTGTACTCCAACCAAGAAGCTGTAATCCATAATCCCCTCCGACTCCAAAAAATCACAATCTCTCCTGAGTTGCCTGAAGAATAAACTCCATCAAAGTTTGCATTACTAATTCAATTAAGGTAATTTTGATGCCCCAAACAACTTGAGGGTTGAACTTACTCATGCAGATCTCTATACCAAGATTGCTGCAACCGAAATACAAAGTTGAGGTCCAAGTCCTTAAGAGTGGTTGTCTCATCAATCTCTTCTTCAAATTTGTCTGCTGTTCGGCCATAGGATGAACCTTTCAGATCAAAACGGCGATGAATCCGATATTCCGAGCAGAACAAATTGCCCATGACAATAAAGCGAACCTGGAGAAGGAAGTTGTCATGAATCATTAACTGTTGCAAACATTTTGCAGCAAGGTTGTTGCAAATATCACGCACCTTCTGTCCATTAAGAGGCTTTACACAGTGGACACCATAGAACCTTGTGATTAGAGAGTCCCCATATTGACTAACATGTTGGTAGTAGCTAGGCAACATCCGAATCAGCAACTGCACAGGCAAAATAACAAGGTGATGACAGACCTTAGCACACAGGGGGAAAAACATTTTTTCTCTGTAACTAATTGTAATTAGCAGCAAATTTTGTTTTTGCATGTACCGAGACACAACTAAGTAGATAATACCAAAGCAAAGGCACATGTTCGCAAGGCTTGTAACTCTATACGAGAAACAAGATTTTCCGAATTCAATAGCATTTCCACAATGCAATTCGAATAACAGCGCAAACTGTTTCACAAGCAACAGCGTCTCCTAATAAAGAATTTATCCAATTTTATGTAGTCACTCAACAAGTAAAGTTTACATCAATGGCATGAACAAAGGGAACTACCTTGACTTCCGATTTCTTCACCGTCTTAATTATGAAGCGATCATCTTGGGTGAGGTAAAAGAAGCTCCCACTTTTCCCAGGAGAAGACAGCTCCCTAAGAGCGTCATTCCCGCAGATTGCGAGCATGTAATCCGCCGGATCAACAGTGAATAACTTCCTCAAATGCCTGCAAAATTCAAAAACCCAGTAAATAATACAGTAAGGCACAAAACAGCAAAACTAAAGCACAGCACACATTGATTAGAAGGAATGGCAAGCAAGCACCTGAACACCATGGGGCAGTAGTCCTTCCACCTGAAATCTGAGGACGAATGTGGTGGTGTGACCTTTGACCCCTCAGGTGGGAAACGCGTCCAGAACTTCTCCCTTGGGTCAAAATCCGCCGGTGCCAGCTCCCGCATTGGCACCGCCGCAGACTTCCCCACCGAATGCCTGCAAGATGTCCACCATAAACACCCACAAATCCACAACCACGCTAAAACCCACGCCACACTGCCAGCATTTCACCACAGCAATAACTAAACAGTAATCACCTGATGCCCAATTGCAGCTGCAGCATGAGCTCGTAGTTCTTATGGCCCTTGGAGATGGTCTGACCAGGTCGCTTCCCATCTGGCGTCGCCGCCGCCGCCGACGCCCAGCACGGGCCTCCACTGGCTCCTCGCCGAGCACTCCTCTGCGTCCCCATGTACGTCGCCCCACCAGCAACGGTAGCGGCCTCCCAGTCGCAGGTGATGTCCCCCGCCTCGCCCTCCGACTCCCAGATGCAGATCCGTGGCACGGCCGCCGCCTTCTCCCCAATCCCCTCCACGGAGGACCTCTTCCGCACCGTACCCCCACCCCCCGCGCCAACCGGCGGGAAGAAGGTGCCACTTATGGACGGCAGGTCCACACAGCTCCGTGGCCAGGAACCGACGTACCGGCTCCCGTCGGGCCACGTGAACACCCCTGTCCCCCTGGGCACGCCGTTCTCCCAGACGCCGTCGTAGCGGCTCCCGTTGGCCCAGATCAGCACGCCGCGGCCGGAGATCACCCCGGCGCGCCACTCCCCGACGTACTGGTTGCCGCAGGCCCAGACGTACCGGCCGTGGCCGTCCTGGAGGTTGCGGCGCCACTGCCCCTCGTAATAGTCGCCGTTGGCGTAGCTCTTGGCGCCCACCCCGTGGCGCCGGTCCGCCGCCCAGGCGCCGCGGTAGGTGGCGCCGTCGGGCCCGACGAAGACGCCCTGCCCCTCGATCCGGCCGCTGCGGAACTCTCCCTCGAAGGTGGCCCCCGATGGCCACGAGAACCTCCCCTTCCCGGACGCCTTCCCGCGCCGCCACTCCCCCTCGTACATGCACCCGTCCGCCCACACGTACTTGCCCTTCCCGTGAGGCGCGCCACCCGCGAACCCGCCGCGGTAGACATCCCCATTCGGCAGCGCCTTCTCCACCACCGCATCCGCTCCCTCGCCTTCGCCCCATCCGCCGCCGGCGGCGGCGGCGACGATCATCGCCGGCGCCACCCGTCTCATCTGCGGGCACACCCTCACGCCTCCGGCATTGCAGATCGGGAGGGCTAGGGTTTGCAATTTGGGGCTTACGCTTCCTCTCTCTCCTCTAAGCTTTTCGCCTTCGCCTTTTTTGTTTGTAAGTTTTTTTTCCGGGGTGTGCTCTGTCTCGCTGGCTACTCGGTCGTTTGGTTTGGGCTACGAGTGGCGGTGGTACTGGTCCAGAAGGGGAAGGATAGAAGAGGAGTGAGGCTCTTTTACCGTAATACCCCTATGGTTAGGAAAATTCGCTGCGTGCAACGGGCAGCCGCTCCCCGAGCGGCCGTACCACGGATTACCTGAATGACAAGGGAGTTTACGGAAATGTCCCTGGGGTGGTGGGGCCACACGAGTCACGACTGGTCCCGTCGTCGTCGTCGTCGGGACGGGGTGGGTGGAGCACGGCCGTGCTAAGCGTCGGAGGTCGAGAATTGGTGACATGTCGGTTTGGGTCCCGGAGACTGGTGGGGCTGTGGCTGACAGGTGGGTCCGTTGGCATTTGTTTGACAGTGTGTCCGCTTACTTCGTCCGGGCATTTCCATTCACGGTTGTTCTTTTAGAAGCGACTTATTAGTTAATAAACAGTGATTAAAAAAGTAAAGGCAAAAGCTAATTGAAAAACAAAAAAACAAGGCTACTGTTTGCCACAACCGTTGTAGAGTTTAAATTGGGCTCCTAAAAGTTATGGAGATTGGAATATAAAGTCTTCTTGAAAAACAAAGGAACACAGAGCTGAGCACGACTAGTTCGAAACACTACGTAGTTGGGTTACGACCACTGGTCGAAAATCAACATGGTCGGTTACGACTATCAAATGGAAGCCAACGTAGTCGCAGTTCGACTATCGAACGAAAATCACCATTGTCGGAGATCAACTGCCAGACGGATACCAACGTAGCCGGAGATCGACTATCGAACGGAGATCACCGTGGTCGGAGATCGATTGCCAGTTGGATACCAACGTAGTCGAAAATCGGCTATCGAACGGATATCACTGTGGTCGAAGATCGACTGCAAGTCGGATACCAATGTAGTCAAAAATCAACTCTAGCGGTCGATGACCAGAGATAGGTCAAAAACCAACGTAGTCGATAACCGATATGGTCAAAATTCAACTTGAGTGGTCAGCGACCAGAAAGCGGTCGAAAACCAACGTAGTCAATTACCAACGTGGTCGAAAATGAACGTGGTCGAAGGCCAACGAGTGGTCTAAAACCAACGTGATCGAATCCGGTCGAAAACCAATGTGATCAATGTCCAGTGTGCGGTTGAAAGACCAGCGTGGTCGAGGAATAATTAGTGGTGGAAAACCAACACGGATAAGACCGATGTGATCGTAATCTTCGTGGTGAATGTCTAGAAGCTGCGGCTGAAAAACCAATCGAGTAGTCGATGACTAGAAAAGTCATAACAGTTCGGAATATGACCAGAAGGGTCAACGATCAACTAGTGATCGTAACCAGAGTGGTTGAACCAATCCAAACTTCAACCAGTGAGATCGACTATCAATAAATGATCAAAATAAAAGAGTGGTCATAACTTGACGTGGTCGAAAATTACTCGGAAGAACATAGCAATCGCACAACCGCAAGATCTAAAATCCACATATCTTTTGATTAAAAGATCAAATGGCCATGAAACTTTGTATGCAAATTGCTTAAGGTCTCAAGATGCTATTCCATTCTTGAATCGCAAAATCTGTGACAAATTTGAGACATTTTCGTAATTTGAGAACGTGTACACCAACCAAGAACTAAAAACTAAATCGATGATCATATGTTACTCGTAGGTAGAAGATAGTCAAGATGGCTTTGCATGCACATGTCATGGCAAGCTGGATCACCGAAAAAATCAGATTAAAAGTCCTTGAATCAAGAAATCACCCGATTAGACTAAGAACTTGCAAAAAAACTAAGTTTCTTCAAAATATTGCTATTAAAGTGTCTAGATGATTGGGGATCGATCTCAAACGATTATCTCCACCTCATCCATGTCCTTGGTGTAGCAAGATCAAGAGAAGAGTAGAAAAGAGATCAAACCAACCAAAACAAGCGCAACAGGAAGAGATCAAGAAAGGGTTGAGAGAAGAGAGAAAAAACCAACTCAAAACAGAGCAAACTCGATCAAACAAAAAGATAAACAAGGTAGATCAAAAATTGATATATTGCTCACTTAAGATGATTGATTTTACAGCCACTCCACTCAGGAGGATAGAACTCTACAGCTAGAGCACACACACACTTTCTAACTTATCTCATATGAGAGGGATGGGGAGCTAGCCGCCAAAAAGCTTAGCTAACATTCTAAAACCCTAACCTTGCCTGTCTTCCCCTTATATAGGTTCACAACTTGAACCCAAAACTTAATGGATTACCTATTAAGCCAAATTGGGGATAACTCGTTAACCCCACCTAACACTGAGTTTTACTCACACACATTTCTCCGGTATTGCATAATTTTACCAAAATGCCCCTCTACCGCTTTCCTCAAAACTTCCTGTTTCTTTTGCCATGAAGCATCGCTCATGCCTCACCATCTTCTACGTGGCCCCAATGACTTGTCGCCAAGCCTCTCCCGCGTCCAAATCTCATTGAACCATCCTCACTTGCAAACGACTCAAGTCACTTGGCGCGCCACATGTCTGTTCTTGCACATGACGACACCCGGCTTCCTTGACAGTTTGGACCTCAACTCCTCCCCGAGCCTAGTCCCGGTCCACCTTGCCATTGCTCGTCATGATCACCACCAATAGCTCCCGCTCCGGTTTCTCATCGTCTCAGCTTGAAACCACCCTGCAAGTCTTGGTCATCTTCATCATCTCTCTGACCGTTCTGGATCTTAGCATCACCCTGTGCCTAGTCCCGGTTCTCTTACGCTTCACCATGACCTAGCTCTGAAGTCATGCAACCAATACAGACAAGCAAACCGTCACATAGCACCGCACGATACACAAAGTCATCAATTGGCATAATTAATCCAAACAATACTTAATGCAAAATGTATGCACCCAAATATTAATTCTAAATTTAGAACCAAACAATAAATATACGTGCACAGTAGCAACAACACCAATGTCAACCCATGAGTACTCATACACTCAAAGATCACAAAATTTGAAGTACTCGAAGACTACAATTATCGATTAAGAGGCCAATGACTAGCACAACGCTACAACTATCAATCACAAAGGCTACGATTATCACAACAGATCGCTACGACAACTGATCACAAGGCCTATGACTACTGATCGCGAAGACTTATGACTACTAAACAGATCGCTACAACAACTAATTACAAAATCTACGACTATCGATCTCTCAGACTTACGACTACCAAACAATGACCATGTACTAAAGCACGACCATCCCGTGGTCGTTCCGCTATGCTTGACAAACCGTGGTCGTTCTGCCGAACTCACACAATTCTCGATTAGCCCTCCCGACCATACTGTTCGACCACAAAGTCGTAAACTTCGAATACTCCAGTACTCACAGTCATATGAACTCGTAAACTACAAAGCCGTCGGACAAAAAACAATCTTTTATAAATTTAGTAAAATCCAAACTCAATATTCGTAAATATTCTAACTCAGAAGTCAATTATTTATCGCAACACTAGAATGATCTCTATATGATCTGTTACGTTTTAAGACAGAGTATCATGATTCCCAGCGATGGATGTCCGGAAAATAAGTAACATATTGTCGCGTATGAAAAAAGACAATGTGAGTCGTGAGAAGAAGCAAAGTACAAACCGAAAAAACAAGCTTGTATTATTGATTCGTGGATAACAAGAGGTTTCCTAGTTCTGAGGTGGATGTCTGATATACACAACGAGGGCGTTCTTTTATTTTTTTTTATTTTTTGCTGGGACGATGGATTTCTCTGTGTTTTTCGACGTCACAGTGTATAATAAATACGTTGATGTAAATAGCATGATTTTAGATTTAAGAAGACGTTCGAAGAATCCACTTTGACAGATCACTCTGTTTTAGGGGGTGTTTGGGACTGCTCCACGAATTCTACCGTGGAACAGCTCCACAAAAAAACTAGAGTTTGTGGAGCACCCCTTTAGGTGCTCTCACAACTCCACCTTTTTTTTCCTCGAACAGAGTGCGTGGAGCTGAACCTGTTTGGCTAAAAAACATAGAGCGGAGCTGAAAAACGTGGAGTGGAGCAATCCCAAACACCCCCTTAATGTTTGATATTTTAACTTTTAAATAAACTAAAAACTAAAAAGAATAGAACAAAAGCTTTGTAATATGACAAGATCGTACAGATATCCTAAGACGTAACGACAAGAGTTGCCCATTAGATGAGCAATCGTTTAGGGGGAATAATGGTCACATTTCGCATGCACATTGGCATAACGGTGGAAGGCGCTCATTGATCGCCGGATCCTTCCAAATTTTTGCTCCATGTATTTACACGTAGGTACAATCGTCGAAAGAGTTCAAAATGGAAAATAATTATTAAAAAGACATATTGGATTTTTATAACAGTCATCGGTTTCAGGTAAGGTTTTATAGAACACGCAGGTAAGGATTTTTTAAGGTGTTTCTATACATTACTCGATGATGATTTACATAATTTTTAAAGTATAATAAGTGATGAATAGATATTACTTGCCTATTTATTTATTTTGAGATTAATACTACTTTTGTTAGAGAGAAAATCATAGGAGCACTGCTTGGATTTTTTTTATAACAGTTCTCTGCTTCAGGCAATTTTCTGCAATTTTCATCGTGTCGATCTCTAGTTGGGCTCTGTAGTCATTATGAGATCCGGATGGTGCTTAGGGGCTGTTTGGTTGCTAGCCATACTTTGCCAACAAAAATTGCCACACTTGCTTAAGTTGAGGTGCTCAAATTTTTTGCCATACCTTAGCAAGTCTAAGGGCATCTTGCCACACTTTTCTGAGTCATTGACGCGTGGGACCTAGTTTGCTGGAAGGGAATCTTGCCACAACTGTGGCTGCAACCAAACAGCTCCTAAAGTTGGTCAAACTTGTCTAACTTTAGGCGTGGTAAACTGTGGCTGGCAACCAAACACCTCCTTAGTATCAATTCTGGTGTTAACGGTTTGATATTGTAAGCAGGTAGACAAAGTATCGCCACTAATAGGAGCTAATCAAAAGAAAGCACGGCGTGAACCGCTGAAGTCACGGAATCAGTTCGGTGGATTCTTTTAGTTCGACGGATTGAGTTGGTGGATTATATTAGTCACGGCTTTATACTATGAGGTTATGAACAATGATTGGGTTTCTATAATTGATTAGGATCGAGTTGGCTCTATTTCCTTTACATATTTTACTCTTTCTTCCATGCACGTTGTTGGGAATGTTCATATTGCACTTTCCAAGCATGCAAATAATAGGATGCATGGCTATCGATCAAATTTGGAGTTTTGACAGTTGATTTAGCTTCAAGGTATGTCTTAACTGAACAATGGCATCAGCTTTCCAGGCTCAGAAGTTGTCTAGTTGTATGAAACCCAAAGGATTCTTGCCTAGTGAATGACCAATTTAAGATTCAGATACTAGACAGATTCCAGATTAACCATGCAGTTTTTCTCTAATTAAGGGGGCGTTTATATTAGCTTTGGACTTTGGTTTATAAATAGTAATAGCTTGTAGAGAAATATGTAGAGAAAGACACTCGCGAGCAATTTTAGTTGATATAAATGAAGTCGTTGTAGTATATACTATAATCGACTAGTAAATACCATCTTACAAAGACATTTTATTTCAAAGTTAGTACCATAGAAATGCTATTTACTGTATAAAACGGTTTTTAGAAGCCAAAGAGTCTAAGGTCCTGTTCTTTTTCAGTTTTTGGTTTTAACTTTTCTACAGTAATTAACTTTTAAACGGAGTATTTTTAAGATATGGTCTACTAATTAATTATATTACATATTGTACCGATTTTATTTATATCGACAAAAACCGTACGTGTGTTTCTGTTACTCTATAATTCCTCGTACAAACAGCTCAAAAATCATAAGTCATAATTAAAAGTTATAAGTCTCGGCTAAAAAGAAAATACTATTCCGACTCTCGCGTAAAGCATCTTGATAGCGGAGAGTATCGATGCGGCAAAAGGTTGGTTAGCTGATCTCAGAATCTGATTGTTTCGACGGACGTGGCCATGCACCTCCATGCGATCGTATCGTCTAACTAGTCTAAGAAAAACTAACAACACGCTACTTCTGTCTGACCGAGTCCCATGCTGTGCGTATTTGACAAGCTGGAGTGGAAAATAACATCAGCGTGAAGACAAAGTTTATGTTCACGCGTATTCCTCGTAAGTACTATTTTTTACTAAATTAGTCATCTTACCTCTTACAAGCTAGATGTGTAGGAATGGTATAGAAACAGAGAGTGATAAACGATGACTTCAAATTTTCTTTTAAGTATTTATTAATTCTTTATTTTAATAGCTATAAAAAACTATAAAAATCAAGAACTCAAAATTCTAAAAATCATCATGCTACAATAATTTCAGCCGCTATGAACAATAAATACAACACTATTTCAAAAACAAAAATCAATAAAACTTTTGATCTGTAGATCCAAAAGACTTAAAACTTGAACCAATGTTAGATCATGACCTTAGGAGCCTATCCCAACCAAAATTTTTTGAAAGAACTTGAGATAATTAGGATATTTTGTTCGAGAAGTTCTGCTGCATCAAAACCGGGTTAAAACCTAAAATAGAGCTAGCTCTCAAACTAAAACACCAAATCACTAAAAGTTTGTTATACACATTTTCTAAGATGTCAGAAATCTATTTCAATCAACCATCAATAAAATTGTTACTAAAGTTATGACCTTTTTTTCCATTTGAAGGAATGTTACACTAAAAATGGGTTGAAAACATAAACATTGAATATGGCTTGCTCTTTGGTGAATGATGGCCAAAATAGTTTTAGATATATTACCATATATCACAATAAACTAGAACACCAAAGAAATTATGATAGAAATAGCTGGATCAAGAATCACTTGGAGAGGTCAAAAAGAGCAAAATTTGTTTTTCTTCATGAACTTACCAACCAAGTGTTTAAATAGGTGGAGATTAATTTCTAGAGGTTATCTTCATTTCTCGCATGTCTTTGGCATAGCAAGAGCAAAAACCAACCAAATCAAAAGCAAATTAATCAACACAAGGTAGATCTATAGAGATTAATAAAGATTAATGTATTGTTACTTGAGAATAAATGTTTTATAGCCACTCCACTTAAAGGATAAAAACACACACCACAACTCTCAACTTCTTTCAAATCCTAATTCTAGAACTCATAAACACTTAGTCTCAAGAGAGGATAGTTCGATAGTTAACTACAAGTCTCCATCTCAACCCGTTAAATAGAAGGGGTAGCCAGCCCTATCTAATTCTTAGTGAAAACTATCCACTTAGCACATATATAGGAAACCCGATAATTCCACACATACAAGTTTTTACTTATATACTGTTATGCACGCATTTCAAAGCACATAAGTCCGAATCTGTTAAGTCCTTAGCCTTGATCTAATTTGATCTTCTTAGATTCTCCTTAACCTAAATGGCTAAACCGCTCTCCCAAACGCCGCTCAAACACAGCGGTTTTGCTCTAAGGTAGTTTCTAGTATTTTGGTAAACTATCAAAATACATTTTTCTTGACTTGGTCATCTCCTTTCATTGCAAGTAATCACTATGTTTGCCACGTGTAAGTACACCACTTGTTTGCCATGCGTCTGCAAGTCACTCCCGTTTCGGTTCCACTGGATCACGCATCACTTGGACTGACCAAACCACATGGTATAACCCATCACTCGAACTTTCCTTCAATATTTTTCGCTTTCCTTATGCCATTAATCTTACTTGGCATCTTTGATTGTTCTGAGCCTCGACTCCTCTATGAGCATAGCCTCGATCCTCATTGTTGATCATAGTTGTCTCCAAGCAACGTTGCGCATCTAAAGGCAAAGGAGTCATTTTCGGCCACAAGTTCTTCATAACTTGAGTCACATTAGCAATAACATATCCCACGCAAACTATAAACACCGATCTAGGTCACTACATTATCACATGACTTAAATTTCTCAAAATAATATATTTCTACAAGCTGTCAAGAGAAACATGCAAATTTGTAAATTCTAAATTTTCACTCCTTCAAAATAACAATGGTTTATCATAATAAAATCAAGGATTTTCCCATATGATCCTTCGAGATGATATGACCAAAATATGAAATCCAAGGGTTTACAATGAAAAGTCCAGAAAATAACCCATTCCATAGTGGAATCGAACTAGATCTGGCTTTCAGCTTTATTCAACCAACGTAGGTTGGGCTATCCAAGAGCTAATGACTACTAATTAAATATGCATGTGGGTAGTTATTGTATTGGAAATGAATTGCTTTTTCCTATGCTCGGGATCAAGTGAATCAACATGCATGCATGGGAGTTTAAGCCTGCACGAGGATATGCCGTCAATGATTCCCTTGATATTACAGGATCGATAGTTTTGAGTGGTGATTACTCGCTGTTGAACCCGAGAACTGTCTACATATATAATACAAAGATTAAGCGGTGACATTTCAAAACTTAGGAGTGACAGTTAGCTAGCTGATTAAGGGCCGGATAGGTTAAGGAAATGACAGGTTGGTCTTTTCGCTAGGAATCCTATGCTTGCTCTGCACTGGCTCGGATGGTCCGACTGCGAGGTGAGCAGTCCATTTACTCGGGCTCGAGCTTGTGAATGCCTCATTTTTAAGGATACTGGTCATATGAACAATACTCTCTAGGTACTGTTTATATAAATAGTGCTCTCTGAGTACTCGCGTACGTAGGTGTGTTTAGTGGTCAAAGCGTGTAGCCACGTTCCGTGAGACTTTAAGGTCTCTGCCTCGTCTTAAGTGTATGTATTAGACATACCCACATGCGGGTGTGAATATGTGTGGTGTTGTGTGTGCATGCGTGAGTGCATCCTTGTTGTACTCACTTTAAAAAAATTACAAAAAGGTGTTTTTGATTGATTATCCCCTTCATATGTTAGATCAGAGTACGGAGTAACAGAAACTCGATTGCAGTTTTGACCGATATAAATAAAGTTACTATAGTGTGTACTATAATAAACTTGTAGACCCCGACTAGTGGATAGTATCTATTAGTGCTAGACGTGAGCTGGTTGCTCCATCTATATATGAGTATAATGGGTTGCAGACGTGTGACTAAGGAATGTGGAGGAGACCAACTAGCCATCAATTCATTAGAGTTTTCTTGTGATGGAAATTTTGGGTGAATGCTCTCGTGAGAGCTCTGTCCTCTATGATGGAGTAGCTATAAAATCTTTATCTATAAGTTGTAATAGATTAGTTTTGTTCATCCTACATAGTGTGTTCTTTCTCTTATTAATTTTGCACTTGTTTTGATTGGTTTTGCCCTCTCTCCTTCCCTCTTGATCTTGCTAGGTTCAAAAGATGTGTAAGTGATGGAGATGCCTCACGAGGATCACATTCATCTAGGGACTATCTATAGTAATATCTCGAAGTTTGCCCAATTTGGTTCCACCTAGAGCCCTTCTAATGATATCTTGTTCGTAGGGTTTTAGTGTTGAATCTTTGAGTGCTCTTGCTTACTGTAACTTGTGAGAATCTATCTAGAGTTATCTTAGTCATCTGCAATTCACGAGCAAGTCATATCTTAAATTCTTGAGTTTTGCCTGGTTTTCATCCAACTTTACTTATCTTATGAAATGTTGAAATTTTAGCCAAGATCCATACTATCCTTGGATAGATTAGGGTCCCGAGATCAAATTATTTGGATATGTATTTAGGAGATTACACCATTTTTAGTTTTAACTCGGGCTGTCATGTGAGGTCCAATAGTTCACCTGCCCTAAACAACGTAAGTGAGTACGTACTTTGTTTCTTTATTTTGTTTGCCACGTAGATTGAAGCAAGGGCCCAAGGCGTGACCGAAAAATATTTCTGAATTGCATGGTTGGGACATTATGTTCTATAGGATCTGATTTCGTTTGACAACGCAAAGCCGCTCCAGGGATTAATTTTGTCATGTCTATCCGACCTAATAATAATGTAAGCGTGGCATGGTTTGATAGTAGAATGGAAAAGGACATTATGAAGTGAGTTGGGCGGGTGTACCAAATGAATAAAACATTGAGCACTTGTCCTATAAAACAAAAACAAAAAAATCAAATGTGATGTGTCTAAGGAGTTGCTAGAGAATCCATCTGTTTTTCTTTGTTCTTCACAAACTAAGGCATCTAAGTCCCACTGCCTCGTTTGGAAGAGGAACCTTGAAGAGTCATTTTTAAGAAAAATTGGCACATTAGAACACATGAATTTAATAGAAAATAGTTCGAATGAGAAAATTCATGCGTTTCACGCATGGGAAAAATATAATATCATCATAAATGTTAAAAAAATACACTCCTTCAAAATTTGTTGTGGAAACACATTCTACATCAAGACTAAAAGCCTCCAACAAAGGGTTTAACTCTAACATGATCACTATCTCGAAGCTTGCTTGGATTCTAAACTGCCAAGTGCCAACCAATTCTCCTCACCGGGGTCAGTGACTAACCAAGAAAATCCTGTGGATCTGCCGAAAAAGAAATGGAAGAACCCTGTGCTCAGGCTCACAACTTGCCTGGCAGAGATCAACAGAAGATTGTACCATGCATATGCCCTTACCTGACCTTACAGGTACAAGTTTCTTGGTTTTTATCACGACACCGACTGTTACTAATCAGCAAGAAAGCAGCACACATTGATGCATGTAAGCAGCACACATTGATGCATGTAAAGCCGCAAATTACTAATCAGCAATACCAGCAGTACTTAAGAGCAAGTCTTATAATACAGCCTTCAGTTGGCTGTATGGATACTTACAGTCCACTTATCAGCCTACTCATATAGTAGTTCTGACCACTGAAGGTGTATGACCTACCCCTTCCTCTCACAAAGTTTCTTGCTTGTGCTTTAGTCACTGAAGTTTCACTACCCACCTCTCTTCTCTCTCCTCCACCTTAGCATACAGCCAGCTTATAGCCTCTTATAATACTTGCTCTAAGTAGTGATAAATTGCGACAGCCACAGGTTCCAAAGATATTACCATTGTCGGCATCGAAAGTTATTAACTCAATCACACACCTGCGAAGCGTCTATGGCATCATACCCAAAGATACAACGTACGGTGCACGGTCAAATTCCTACACCTGGCTCCTCGTCCGTTTTGACTTTTAGCGTTTGTCTGATCCGTGTCTTAGCTAGTGACATGATAGATATTTTGGTTGCTTACATTAATGCCTGTCTAAACAACAATTTTCTAGAAAATAGAACAATTATTCTAAATTATCGCGAAATTCTTATATTCTAAATGGGGTAGGAATGTTTTGGGAAGCTAGAGCCTGATGTTGAGAGTAGCGAGAATTTTGAATTCTAGATGAGGTACTCCTGCAGGCTACATCCTAATCCCTAGGTTATAAGGATGCTAAACAAAACATCCCCTAGTCCAGGCTGTTGATTGCAAAATCAGAAGACCCATGGATCCTACGGTACCATCCATGACCATATGGATCCCCGTGCTTAGAGATCTTGTTTTGGAATTATCGTAAGAGAATGCATTACACTGGGTTGATGTGAAGCATTGACGATTCACACAGTGAGCATCATAGGCTACTTTGTCTTTTAGCCTGAATCTCTGAGAACTGTTGGCAACCAAAGATCTTAGATTTGCCTCGGAAATGTCGTCGCCAGCAGCGGCAGAATATAAGCGCACTGTTTGATGCTATCATGGCCATCGATTCTCCTCTCGAGCTTCACTCCGGGTTCGATTGCGCGCGTCCCTTTCGGTAAGTAGTGGAAGCGTCACTTCGCTCAGATATGATTTCGTTACGCTTCAGTACGGCCGGGCACGGTGTGTGAGCGTGCTGCGGCCGGTGGCATGATCTGAACATGTGAGATCGTCTGATCGAACAAGGCGTCGCGAATCTTTCTCGGTTTGCTTGAGGCTTGAGCTGCGTGCTAGATCGATCGATAGAGCGAATTATCAGCCTGGAGGCTAAGACATGGCGTGATGGAGTAGATCCTCCCCTGCTCCGAAGGAAGAAAGCAGGGTAGGAATGACTGCGTGGAGTCAAATTTACACGTCGTGTTTCGTGAAACTTTTGTGCCAGAAAGACATCCATAATTTATGGGAAATGCCTGCAAATTACTTACAGTGGAGTACATCCTTTTGAATGGTCTACCGTGAAGTTGCATTTGGCCAATTTTCAACTTACAGTTACACAATAGTAAGTTTCTTTCCTTGAAAATCATCCTCTAGTTTATATTAATATCACAAGATTAAAGTTTATAGATACCTCCTGTTAGTCTGTCCATCAAGTCCCTGAGCCGATTACCATGTTTTTTTTTTGATTCGGGAATACCTATCTCCATTAATCAAAATGGAAAATAGAGCTTAGGGTTGGAAGAGTCAAAGAAAGGAAGGGGGGGGGGTGATAGGAGTTCTAGGTTTTTACATCTAAGGGTATGTTTGGGAGAGCTCCACCAGCTTCAGATTCACGAAAAACAACTCCACTCCACGAAATTTTACCCAAACGCTCCAGCTCCGCGAAATCTGGATCCACCAAAATCCTGGATCTGAGAGCCAGATCCATGGATTTCATGGAGCTCTCAAGGGGTGCTCCACCGTGGAGTTAGGTGGTAATTACCCACCAATACCACTGGTTACACACCCCATCCCACCAAAAGTGGCCATTCCCACCAAAACCTCAATTTCGTGGATCTGGAGCTGCTGTACAAGCCAAACACTCCATGGTGGGATCCTAGATCCACGGTGGAGCTGCTCTATGGTGGAGCTACTGCTCCATATCCACATTTTCAGTGGTGGAGCTCTCCCAAACATGCCCTAAGTTCGCAAAACGACTAAACAATTTTTAGGACTACCAATCCTCCCAGGCGGACCGAATGGAGTTCATTAGTGTTCAATTGAGTAGTTAGTTACAATGTAATACGAAAAGTTGTATGTAAAGACTTACTTTTATTAATTAAGTTTATATCATTCCCTCAAATTTGTAAACAATATTCATATCTTTTTCCTAGCCCCAACTGCTTGTTTAGTAGTGGAACTTACTAAAGAAGTAGTAGACCAGAAAAGATGTAGTTTATTAGATCGGTGGACTAAGTATACCAATGCACTTTGATTGTGTTGTATAAAGGATTGAGTAGTTATTAGGAAATCATTTTGGACAAAGCCAGTGAAAGATTTCAACTATTTTTAGATGCATTTTTCATAATTGAGATATATTGTAGTCTAAAACTTGATAAAAAAAATCATGACATAAACTTGTTGATACTACAAATGATAAGAAAAATATGCAAAAATGTATGCAAAAAGACAAGTGTTTTTATTTGTAGTCGCTATTTGAACTAGTCATAGGATAGCTGAGGATTAAAGACATGAATAAAACTTCCTGAAACATTTTCACTCTCGAGTTTCGACTGGTAACAAAGATCATAGAAAAAGACCGTCGTTAGGAAACTTCTTCCAGTAGACTTGACCGCATAAAGAGAGAAGAGATTTCAACTAGAAGATTTTTCGTGGCGCAGGATGGTGAGAGGGGTCGTCGGGGCAGAAGTCCGGCGATGACGGCATCAACATGCGCGACGACATGGCTATAGGGCAGCAGCATTTGGCATGTGGAGGAGGATGGCGCAGGGCCAGGAAAATAAAGAAAGAAGGGAAAGAAGCCGGTTAGCCCAAGAGAAAAGACGAGGAAAAGGGGGAAGGAGAAAGAAAATGAGAAGATAAGCTGGGTCGGATCAGGTTTTGGCCCAAACTGAATTATGAGATTTTTATTTTTATTTATTTTCCTTTTACATTTAAATTCAAATTTCAATTTATTTTCGTTTTGGCGAATTGAATTCAGATTTAATTTAAATTTGTTTTCAAATTCCATGACCCCCACTTAAAGTTTGTATTTTGTCTATTGACTTTGCGAATTTGAAAAGTCAACAGAACTTCAAATAATCTATAGAAAATTCAATAACACCAGCATGTGCAAAAAGTTTAAAAAGGTTTCATATTTTCCAGCATTCGATACGCATCCAAAAATTTGGGATGCACCATACTTGTACATTCACCAAACCAAAAGACCCCGGCAAGGCGTACAGGCCCAAACAGAGATTAGAAGCCCAAATCTGTTTCGCCGCAGATTTCGCCCAAATCTAGTTATAGCACTTTCGCCGCAGCGCCGCAGGCCGGCGACGACGATGGCACGAACGGGCGAACCAACGCGATCGGAATTTATACATATGGTCTTAGATAGCCGAATTCTAGGCCCAACAGATCACATGGACGTGATGGTGCCTCACAGAAATAGATCACAGACTCTGGACTTTTTTAGAAGTCACGATGTAATATATCCCTTCGGGCTAAGTTGGCCCAGCTCAACTTCTGTCTTTCGCCCTGCGTCCGGTCCGTGGAAAGGTGGTGCACAAAACAGACCCGGGCCCGTGGGCTTTGGATCTTGGGCGCATCATAGGCACACATCTAGATCCTGACGCTGGCACCACTGGCGGCGGTATTTTTACACGACTTAGCACGGAGAGGTCGTGGTATCAAATTTATAATCGAAGCTACCTAATGTGTAGTTTTTTTTTCAAGATATCTAGTGTGTAGTTAGAGCAACTCCAACAGTTTGCTATCCCTCCTCCCTATCCTTGAATTTTTGGCAAATTGACAAAAAACAATCTCCAACAGTTTCCCATCCCTCCTCCCCATCTTTGGCAACTTGGGAAAATTCCCTCCCAGGCGCGGATATATGAGCGCCGCCCGACTCAAGATCGCGACCACGCGCGCCGCCCGGCCTCTTCCCGCGCGCGGCAAGTCTGAGGCTGAGCACGTGAATTGTAGACGGCGGCGGCGATCCTCTGCTTGCCACGCATCGACATCCAGGGAGACCACGTCGCGATGACAATTCAAGGCACATATATGTGCCCCTGTATTCAAGGATTGCCGGCACATTCTATGTGCCGCGATGACAATTCAAGGCACATATATGTGCCCCCTGTATTCAAGGATTGCCGGTACATGATATGTGCCGCGATGATAATTCAAGGCACATATATATGTAATGATCAAAGACAGGTATGTAATGATAAACAGGTAGCACAATAACACTTTATAAAAAACTGTTAATTACACTTGAGTCAAAACTTAAAATGATCCTAACAATAAAATGAAAATATAATGTAGCTAATATAAATCTGGATGATTGTTCCATAGGTGCTCAATGAGGTCTTCTTTCAACTTGAAATGTGTTTCCTGGTCTCTGATCCTTTTGGCGCGACGGAGGATACGCGAGGGCGGCGGCGTTTTCCCGCGGCAAAAAAAATTTCGTGGGCCCAATTTTGATTTTGCCAAGTGAATTATGGCAAACAATTAGAGATTGACCTTTTTTTTCCTTTGCCATAACGTTTGGAGAGTTGCCAAACTCCAAGATTTGGGAAACAAAAAATCTCAAACTATTGGAGTTGCTCTTAGTGGGACTCAAAACCTGAAATATAGCTAGGCAACGTACGTGCGGAGGTGCCACGACGGTTAACCTGGTTGAACTTTTTTTTTCTTGGAACAAGATATACCAATTGTTTTAATTTGGGCTCTGCTAGCGTCCGGATGGAAATGCCCTAATCGTCCACCAGGTTGGCATAAATATTTTATATAACATTTGTAATAATTTTTTGCACATATACACAACATTACAATGTATAAGTGATTACATCAAAAAAATCATTTTAAAAATCCCATTTTATCAATAAATTTAATAAATCTTGAGTAGTAATAGATACTTACACGGTATAATAAGACCTTGAAATATTTGAAAAGTAATGCAGAAATCCCAAGATGATTGAATTTAATTTCAAAAACAGAAGTTACATTGTTGCAGCATTCTAAAAATATTGATGCAACAATCAATAATGGTGTTTACAATATTTTTTCATAGAGTTATGCCAACAAATAAGCCGCAAAACCCCGAAAAAACTTGAAATTCATACCATCACAATAAACAATCAAATAAATTTACAGACTTGTTTAGTTTACGGCATGCTATGTTTCGAAACTTGCTCAAAATTCTCCAAAACAAACAAATCCACGATGCTATAAAATACTGCCTCGCTCCTTGTAAGAAAGTGATAAAGAGATACGTACGTGAGACGAAAACGATAATAATGGGATACGTGATGCTCTTGTAACCCTCTGACCACTACCGGGTTCAGCAGCTTTGCCGAGTGCCGGTGGCACTCGGCAAAGCACGAGAAACACTCGGCAAAGTCTTTGCCGAGTGCCACCCACGGCATAGCTCACACGTCATAGTTTCTGACGGCAAAGAGCTCTTTGCCGAGAGCTTTTCATCGAGCACTCGGCAAAACCTTTGCCGAGTGCCGTAACGACCCTCGGCAAAAAAAGGACAGTGGACGGCGAGAACACGGTGACGGCGTCGTTTGCCGAGTGCCAGGACGGAATGGCACTCGGCAAAGCTTTACACTTTGCCGAGTGTCATGGTAAAGACACTCGGCAAAGTTTTAAACTTTGCCGAGTGTCATACTAAAGACACTCGGCAAAGTTTAAAACTTTGCCGAGTGTTTTACCACGACACTCGGCAAAATCACAACACTCGGCATAGCACGTTCCCTGCATGCCCGAGCGTTACTTTGCCGAGTGTTTTTACCATGACACTCGGCAAAACCACAACACTCGGCAAAGTATGTTCCCAGAATGCCCAGAAACGTTACTTTGCCGAGTGTTTTACCATGACACTCGGCAAAGCCTCCTTTGTCGAGTGTAACACACAACAAAGTGGCCAAAAGCGCCTATTTTAATTGTTTATTGCACCCCACTCAAACAAGTCACAATATCACGATATATCAACAAGTAATCACATATAGTCCACAAGTAATCACATATATCACATATAGTCCACAATATATCACACAACAAGTCACAATATATCACATATATCACCACAAGTCACAATATATCACATATATCACCACAAGTCACAATATATCACATATCACAAGTCACAATATCACATATAGTCACAATATATCACAATATCACATATAGTCACAATATATCACCCCGATGATGGTGGGTCATGAGGCAAATTATTCGAAGCCGCTGATTGATTCTGCACAAAGGAGAAGAGATTGCATGTGTGAGACAAGATTTAAGGTAGGAACATACAAACTTAAACATTCATACTCCACTAGAAACTCACAGGAGTAGTTGCAGGAGGAGGTGGAGGGAATAGCTCGGTGGCACAAAGTTGACCCATCCTCTCGCCAAGACTTTGCATCCATCAAACATCTGCGTCATCTCTCGCCGCTCGGCCTCATTCCTCTGCCGATCGGCCTCCATCCTCGCCGCCATCTCCTCCCGTAGCCTCTTCTCTTCTTCCAGCTGGGCCTACAATATTTCACCCCAATGTTACAATGCAAAGCAAAGGTATGTAAAAATTAATGAACGAACGAATAAAACAGAAATAACCTGGAGTGCCTCCATCCGGATCGTGTGGTGTCCGTGGGCGTATGGTCGGGCTTGAGCTCGTGCTCCTTGCTTGAATCTGGGTGAGAGTGGGAGTAGTGGCCGTGTCGAGTGTGTTGTCGCCAATCCACTGATATTTCCAACCGTATCTCTTTCGAACGGGAGACGCCTAACTAGGTTACGCCTAACCAGAGAATAAACTGGGCCGACCAATCAGAGAATGTCATTCAACAAAGTGATATAACAATAACAAAGTGATATACCAATCAGATATGGCATTCAACTCCCCCTCATTCTTTAGAACATTAACACATCAGGTACTGAAGGTGTATAGTTTATATAATCTGTATCTTACTGAAATTCCCCTGCAACCGCAAACTAACAAATCAGGTACTGAAGGTGAGTGACAGGCAATACATAATTACATGTATGGCTCAACGATCATTCAAATAAATCTAAATGTTCCACCTTAAAAGATATTATCATCATCATTAGCATGTCACACTTGCCATCTATAGCACGCCCCTATGTAAGTAAGCAAAATCAGCAGGAGAAGTCACCTTCGATTTTCAAACTAGAAGTCACCTTCGATTTTCAAACTAGGACTAACTATCATATGAAAGTGAGAGAACGCCTGACTCACCAACATCCAAATCAAGTGAAACAATGAGAAAACCCACACTGAGATTGGCTTCTTCAAAGGAAAAGGTAGAAGCATCCACACATTAATTATTTTTGGACAAAATTATTCGTGAAAGAGGGTGCTGAATGTATCCACCGAATTCAACCAACCACAACGAGTATTATACATACACTCATTGCTCAAATCTACATATGAACCTACTGGTTTTCCTTGTAGGTTCTTCAAGGTCTGCATTTGGATTTCATAATTCATTTATGATTTCACTAAACCCTCTCACTTCAATGCCAAGAAACATAATGAAAGTAACAGTAGTGATTAACAAGTACAATATGCAAAAGGAATAAATAGATTAATATTTTCACTAGTTGTTCTCCAAGCATTTGATCAACGGGTTCCTCCAAGCATTGGGATTGCCTATAAGGCCTCATTTTAATCAGCCGGTTCCTCCAACCATATGATGCTAAAAAGAAAGTTCAATGGCATGCACTTCATTTAAATTTTCCCACTTTTTTGCCATGGGCTGCCATTCCCGTAACTTCCAAGAAATTCTCAAGACATGTGCTTCTATAATCTATACTATTCCAAATAACATAGCATAAACACTAAAACAACTATAGTTAGATCAACAAAAGGCTCGTGAAAACTTACAACTATTGGTGATTTACCTTATTTCAACTAGCCGAGGAGGTGGTGACGTCGAGAGGCGGCGGCGGCGGCGGCGCGGGGCGCGGCGGCGAGGCGTGGCGACCTCGGCGCGGGGCGGGGTAGTCGGGAGGCGTCGGGCGCGCGCGCGCCGCGGGTCGGCGCGCGCGCGGCGCGGCGCGCGCGGCGGTGTGCGGCGCGGCGAAGCGGGCGCGCGCGCGCGAGCGGCGCGCGTGGGTGGCGGCGGCGCGTGCGGGCGCGGTGTTGCGTGTGTGAGTGCGGCGCGGAAACTATTAATGATCGGGTTTGTATTGTTTGCCGAGTGCCCCCGATCGAGCACTCGGCAAACCCCTCCTCTTTGCCGAATGCCGCCCACAATGCACTCGGCAAACATCCTCCTTTGCCGAGTGTCGCCCACAAGACACTCGGCAAAGACTTTTTTTTAATAAAACTTCCTTTCCTCTCTATCTTTTCCATAGCGTGTTTTACAAATTTGTTCGAATGTACTTCGAAAATGCCTTGTCAAATTCACTCAACAATGCATATTCGATGCTTCTACGAATATTAGACCATTATTTCATGCGCTTATAGCTCAAATTCAATTTATATCAAGTAAAATTCTATAATTGCGATTGCAGCTTAAAAATTAAAATTATCAAATGGATCCAAAATTACCAAAATTTCACATGAAACAATCTCTGTTGTCTATTGCCTGTACAAAAAGTTTTGTAGTCAAACCACAATTCGACCGTCACTTTGACTCCAAATCTTACCGGATCCGTCTCAACTCTACGCTTCTTCTTCAGAATTGCTTCGGTTTGTAAGCATCGTACGTGACAACTTATGCGAAATCTTATCAATTTTTTACCACAGCCTCCACGTATAATATCATGACATCTTGACAAATCTCATGATTTTCAGACTTCGCTTGCTTTTTTAAAATTTAAAACCATCCGCCACACGTTTGTGGTCGTGTTTCCTGAACAAGATGTTCGAAATTCCTTTTCATTTAACAGGTAAGGCCTCAAACCGGGCTGAATAACATGAATATCATTTTTCTACTCATTTTTTCCTATTATTTGAATCACTTGCAGTTCAAATTTGACTTGATTCAAAAAATTGCTTGAAATGCAATTAATTAATTAAATATACCAAACAAGTACAAAAATATACCAAATTTTAACATGGAGTACCATATTTTGTATGTGGAGAGTAGAAAAAGTTTGAAGGGTAGGAGAGGAAAATGTTTTTATTTCTTTGCCGAGTGCCGCAAACAAAACACTCGGCAAAGAGCTCTTTGCCGAGTGTCAGCTCCAGACACTCGGCAAAGGTCTAACGGCGGCGGTTGACCTCTAACGGACGGCGGTTGGTGCCGAGTGTTTTATTTTTGCCGAGTGTTTTCTTGTCAGCACTCGGCAAAGAGCTTATTTTGCCGAGTGTCATGGTAAAAACACTCGGCAAATATATTTTTTGCCGAGTGTATTATTTTCGCCGAGTGTCCCCATGGAGGCACTCGGCAAAGTGGTGATTTACCGAGTGTCCGATATATTGCACTCGGCAAAGATTCAGACACTCGGCATATAGCAGCTTTCCGGTAGTGGACATATCCTCAGAGATAGACAGAAACAAGAGGAGTTGAGAAATTACTTCAAGGAACCAACCCAGGGTTGGGCCAAGTTTATGCCCAGTTGACAGTTGCCACCAGCTAGCGTATCTCGAAACCCTACCCAGCTGTGTCTCATTCTACGAACATAAATTGCCCAGCCCAACGGAGCAGAGCAGCTTTGCCAGCCAAGCGTAACGACCGTCTAACCGTCCATGCGTATCAGCGTATATGTCCGACTTAGGCGAAGCTACGGTTGACCTAACGCAGCAAGGTGTCTTCCAACCGAACACAGATCCGGATATGCTTAATCAGGCCTGCTTAACATATCCACTCCTCCTAAAGACGTGCATTATTTGGTGTGCACTAACGATGCAAAAGCGCCCCCGGACTCCTGTGCGTGCCACCCAGGTTGCCATCCGACGTCCCGTCCGAAACCAAAGGAAAACGCAGGCCCTCGATCGCGGCTGGTCTGGCAGATCCGGTGCATTGTGTTGCACGGCCCCCAGATCCACTGCCGGATCGCGCGCGCGTAATTGACGTTAGCCAGCCAGCCGCCGGCCTTGCTTAGGGACTAAGCATGCGGCCGTTTGTGCAAATCACGCCCCACCGCTATGCGCGCGCGCGGAACGCTCGCTCCCCCGCGGCGCCAAGTGCCCGACAGAGAGAGGGGAGACGTCAGACGTGTGCGCAACTAACTCGCAAGTTGCCGGCCCCGCGCGGTGGTCTAGTGCGCGCGTCACCGCGCAAAGCGCTGCATTATTACGCGCCCCGGCCCACATGCGTCGGCCCCGCGCGCGGGGGGGAGTTGGTCTCCTTCCATCTATCGCTTTGCCTCGCCCAGCCTCGACTCGCCTGTCAAAACCAACCAACCAAGCCAGCCAGCCAGCCTCTCGATCTCCTTCAATTCCCTCCTCGATCTTCCTCTCAAAGAAAGATGGAGCGCGTACAGGGAAAAGAAGAGGAAAAGGCCCCGGCGGTGCGTGCGATGTGGAGGGAGCTAAAGGCGGCACGAAAACGGCATGTGTATCCCGCGGGATCTGCTTGCTGCACGCTGCTTTTCTGAATCTTTATCGCGCGCGCGCGCAACCTTTCCAAAGCACAATGGAGTGAAGGGCGCCTCGCTCTCATGGGGTCAAAGCTCCCTCGCGAAATGTCAGCTCCTGTCTTCGTGGTGTGATCGATAGATCGATCGTGCTGATGGTGCTGGGTACGGGTGGGGGCTCTAGCTGCCTCGGTTGGCTGTGCTGGACGGTGTGCATGTACTGTATCAGTGGGTGTAGGTGCGCTACTGCTTCGGTGTGAGGGGCACAGGGCACAGCACACACATACGTGCGAGGATCTGCTGAAAGCGACATCGGAGAGGATCGAGGCTGCTCACCACAGATGCCGAACCGTTCGATCGTGATTCGTGAGATCGGTGTTCAGCTGATCCGAGCTAGGGATTTCATGTACGTACACGAACGCGCATGCGGTCTGAACTCTGGGCTACTGCTATACACGTACGTACACTGCAAATCTGCAGCTGATCGATCTGAATCCTGATGCATGTGCCATGCATGGAGCTCACAGTGCCTGGGTGCTTGCTGAGATCAGTGGTATGGTAGCATAGCTGCCGCTGGGCCTCTCGGTTGGGAGGGTCGGCAAGGAGAGTCCAGTACTTTGCTGGATCGGCTTTACCTGCCGCTGGGGCCCCGCGGAGATTCGTGCTCGTACGAGACATCCACGGCCACGTGCGGCGGATATATAATGGCAGTGAATGTCAATTCACGGGGGATCATGAGTGACATGGCTTGTCTTGAGCCTGTCGGTCGATCGCGCGATCCCTTGGTACCATTGTAGCTAGGGACAGCGGGCCAGCACTCCACTAGCTAGTTTGCTCTCAAAAGTTGGCTCAGAAAGCCCTCTTCACCAGGGGAGGAAGGAAAGTGGTGAATAACAGATAGAACAACATGTGCCTGCTGGGCAGCAAAAGCCTTATCCGAATCGATCTCCCCCCATGTATCTCTACATGTGAGTTGCTTCAGGGCAAATAAGAAATCAACACGAAATGAATTCAAAAAACCTAGCTAGTTGGTACTGAACAGTAAGGTTTGTGAGGGTATCCTAGGCATGATCGTTTTTGTGTGTGTGTGTTTTTGACATAATCGAGATCCTATGATCTATTGTGGGACCATACCTTAAAAATCATGATTTTAAGGCGTAGAACGTTACTTGTTTGGATTCAGTGGATATATTACACGCAATCAATTTGCTTTCATGAGCTGTTCCACAGAGGAGTCGATCAGTAGCCAAAGGGGCTCTCCATGACGCCTTCATTCTTTTCACTTCGTTTCTTTTGTAAGGAAATGGTGCGGTCTTTCTGCCTTCAGTACCTAATTTGTGATGTCACCGAACCTATCTGAATGCTCAAAGGAACCATATTTAATTTAATTAGTCGCCCAGTTGAGAATTACTATACATCAAGCTACATTATTTGGCTACATGCATGATAGCTCTTTGTTGCATAGGGTCGCTCAACGTATGCATACTTTTTCAAATAGAAACCAAAAATTCTGTTTCTCCTACGAGTCCAGGGTTAGTCTGAAACATCCGTAACAACGGCGATCGCTCGTTGACATCCGGTCACTCCGCTTTGCATCCCTTCATCCCAGGGGCGGAGATGGGCCTCGGGCCGGTTGGGCAACGGCCCGAGGCCCAGCAATAATAACAGTACAAAATTTTTGATACTATACCTAAAAAATACTGTGTAACGATTGGGCCCGATGCGTTTCGCCGCCCGAGACTACCGATCTTCGCGAGTGCAGCCAGCCCAGCGGTGAGCAGCCATCGCGCGATCGCGCCCCGCGCCCTATCACCGGCGTCCGACCAACCCTAACCGCGATCGCAGCGCCGTCCCGAATCCGTCTCAGCGGCCGCATGCCCCGCGCATCTCCGAGACTCCGCCTCCAGCAGCCGCATCTCCGCCGCCTCGCGCGACGCGCGCCCGCCCCCACCGCCTCGGCGCCTCCTCTCCGCCTCGGCCGCGGCGTGCGGCACCGCCCCGCCTCGGCTTGTCCTCTCCGCCTCGGCCCGTGGCGGCGCCTTCTCCGCGGCTCGCCGATCTCCGTCGCGCCTCCTCTCCGCCGAGAACCGCCCCGCCCCGCCTCCTCTCCGCTGAGCCGGCGCCTCCTCTCGCGACTCACGCGGCCCGGCGCCTCCTCTCGCGGCTCCACCGATCCGCCCGCGACGCCGGCCGCCCCATCGCGATGGCCACTCCCGTGAGCTTCGTGAATTTCGTGAGGCGTGGATCGTGAAATGTGAATTTTGTGGTTGACTTGACTCATTGTTAATTTGTTGTGACTTGTGAGTAATTCAATAATCGTAATTCAATATGATTGTGACTTTGTGAGATTGTCACCGAGATTGTCTGTTACTCTGTTAGTATGTGAGTAATTCAGTATGCTGTTAGTATGTGAGTAATTCATGTGATCGGTAATTCAATATTCATGGCTCACTTGTCAATGTATGTGAGTATGTCTCATTAGTCGTATATGTTCATAGTTCATTGTGAGATTGTTAGTATGAATGTATGATCACCGATCGCTGTGATTGTGAGATTGTCGGTATGATCAGTTCATTGTTGATTGTTGTCGTGACAATCACCGTATGTCCGTCATTCCGTGTTGTCACTTGTCACCGATTGTTCATCGGTATGATCGGTTCATTGTTGATTTGTTGTTTCCTTGATTTACATATGCAATTTTGTTTTTGCAGGTTTAGGTTCTTGTACTATTGTTGATGAAGATATGATAGGCTCAAATGAACCAAATCTTTGTTAATTACGCAAAAAATACCTCGTGCTAGTGGTATGTTACATTCTTCTTTTTGTTATATTTTATCTATTTTGTCGTATCGTTCAACATGGAGTTCAAATTTTATTTTGATTATGTGCATGCATTGCTATATCTCAGTACTGATAGTATTTTATACTAGACTACTAGTTATAGACTTATATCCTCCTTAGTTTTGGATCTAAGGCTCCGATAAATCCTGGCTCCGCCACTGCTTCATCCCTTGTGCTTCCGGCCGGGAACGTACGGACGTGCCAGCGGATTCATTGTCTTAATCGCCCAACTTGATTTGATTGGTCTTTTAGGGAAAAATCAACTTGATTTGATCTTAGTGATCGTGACTTGGAGTAATTGACATGTCGAAGATGTGTCGCACTAAGCTAAGACCGTCAAAACACAAATCGCATTAAACGCACTGGCTGCACTCCGATTTTCTAACCCAAGGATCACGCAACTCTTCTTCGAGATTTCCATAGTAATACTGAGACTCATGTGGAAGAAACATTTCATCCGGTTGCGTAGGACCAATACCGGCAATAAGAGAGGTAAATGATTGTATCAAGATTTTCTCTCTTAGATACTCTAAAATTTTCACTCCAATAGCTATATGTAGCTGCGAAGATCATATTCACAGTGGAGCGCTATAGCGGCTAGAAGGCCGATTTGACTGTCACTTACTATCGGTTTGACTGCTAGCCAATCTGATTGCACGGGTACGACGGTCTGACTGCTGGCCAGTATGACCTCAAGGGTAATGACAGTCTGACCACTACCCTGTGTCCAAAATAGAAAACAACTTAAATTCAAACCCTAATCTATGAAACTTTTAGAAGAAGGCTCCAATAAATTGACACTTTGAACACATCTTCTCTAGGGACATAGAAACCAGATCAAGACAAGAAACACGAGATTCTTGGACCTGGTTTCACTAATTTGAGGAAAATCGATCCAATGACTCTAGAACACTCAAAAACTCTAAAACCTACATCTTGCTCGTGGGGATCTAAGACATGAGATCTTTTAGATCTACTCTCACATTCCTAGCAAGGTAATCAAAACAAAGATTTGGACAAAAACTATATGGATCAAGTTACATATGTTACTTTTTTCATTAATTAACATGGAATTTTCAGGCTTTTCTCTTTGTTTATTATTTTCTGGTTAACATGGTGCTTTCCAATTGATACATGTACTAAGATCATGAGATGACTGGAGTATCACGCATGCCATTACGCAGACGTGGCAGGGGATACATTAACATACATGATGATCTACACTTATGCACAGTGCAAATTCCAGATGCTCTTCATCGGCAAAGAAGTCTACGGTGGTGATCGGTTTGGCTGAAAAGCTCATGGCTTATGACTGAAAACAATATAGCTGGTTGAAAAAAGCACTATAGCTGATAGAGGCTTATTTAGCATAATTAAATTTAAAAAAATTTAAAAAGATAAAAAATATGTTAGCCCATTACGTATAATACAAACAAATACGGGAAAAAAGAACCGGCAAAAAAACTCAACAAAAAGACAAAAGTTCAGAAAAAGACGAAACTTATGAATAGTGAAAAATAAGCCAGAAGCCAGAAGCCAAAGCCGAGTTGATCAGGGCAGTAACATCGGGAAGAAAGGTTCTCCTCGCCATTGGCCAGCTGTGCACTCGGGTCATTAGGGCTTAGGTGCCGCTCCAATCGTTTTTTAGCTGTTGATTAAAATTACACTGCAGCATCTATTAGTTTTTTCGAGTATTTAATTAAAAAATAAAAATGAAAAAATGATAACGCCATTATATGTCCACAGATAAGAAAACAGAGAAAAAAAAGTAAAAGTAAAAAGCCAAAAAACTAAAATTAGAAAGGTCTTTTAACTTAAAAACATAATCTAGAAAAATCAGAATCTAAAAATGTTTGGAATAGGACCTTCCTACTTCCGGTCCCATGTATGGACTTTTCCTCGAATTTTGCAAACAGGACCATGGACCGCACCAGCTTTAGAATAGATCACGGTAGATTTGATTACGTTAGACGCCGGCTGGGCCACGCCCCCAAATCTCGTCCAATACGTCGTGCAGGTTGGCAAAGCCACGCTTTAGCCCTGCCAGAGCTTTTCCCAATCGCGACGGCCGGTGGCATCTACAGCCGTCCGATCAGAATCCGACGGCCTACATCGTAATGGAATATGGAGGACGAGGAGACAGCCCAACGAAAGCTCCTGAGAACCGGCCCGTCCAAAGCGCGCCCCGTAGCAGGTCGGTGAGAGAAACAATAATTCGCAGCGAGAATATCTTGGCCGGTGTGCCCCGAAACACGCTCCTTAGAGCAGGTTTAGTCAACAAGCTATAACAAATATAATATCAATAAAATCTTACGTAGCAGAGAGAGAAAATAAGAGAGAGAAGGAAGCTGACTACTAAATTACAGCTAGCTATAGCACGTAAAAATATGCATTTCACTCTCTTACACGTGGGGTCAAATAGTTATTGTAATACCTACCTTAGTGTATAAACTATTTTTTAAAGACTATAGATGAAGTGGACAAATATTATAGCCACTAGTTGACTATACTATTGTACTTGCTCTTAGCCTGTAATGAGTGAACCGTCGCCAGTGGTGAGTGACCTGGGCAGATTCCGTGGTCGTGCGCGCGAGCCGAACTGCAAGTTTGATCGGCCTGCGAGATATGAGATATCGGGCCTCTTCTTTTTAGCTATGGTTTGTAGCATTTGATCTGTTTGTATGAGAGATTATATAGAAACAGAAACTCACGTGCGGTTTTTACCGATATAAATGAAGTCAGTAAAGTATGTACTACAATTAACTAGTAGACACTATCTTGAAAAATACTTTATTTAAAAACTAGTTACTGTATAAAAAATCAAAAAATAATTTTTAGAAGTTGAAGATAACATGGCCAATCGCCTCGCCTCCCGATGGCCGCAGTGCCCGGTGACACCCGCCTGGTAGGCTTTGCTATAAAAAGGCTGCGGTCGGCGGGGGTAGATATGGAGGGCATTTGGATGTTGCACTGGCACGACGATTCCTTCAGCTAGGCCACGACCGGACAGTGCGGTTGGTGGTGGTCTCTCGCGCTTTGGCGAAATGCTTGTTTGGTGTCACGGTGATGATGCGGTCTTAGCAGATTTTTTTTTCTTCTTCTTCGGCAAAGCAATGGGTTTGCCCGTTTGGGCGCCTTTCGATGTGTAGTGGGACTATTGGTCGTTGAAGCAAAATGAACGGAGCAATTCGTTCTTTTTCCCTGTGAGGTTTTAGCGTTTTGAAAGAAAAAGAAAAAGAAGGGGCAAGGTTACATATTTAAGCCATGAGAGATGGCTCACGGCAAAATTGAGACGAATTCGCCAGAGCTTGCCTTGCCTGTTTTAAGGTTTTACGGATAAATATACTTGCACTAGTGTATTGATTGTGGACCAGCCGTACTCTTCTCATCCTTGTTTATATTTTTGAAGACTTTCTCATCCTCGTTATTTCTCAATTCTCATGCTTAGCTACAACACAAGCGATGAGAATCTACCAAAAGATCGAAAATGCAAAAGCACGGCTAAGAGAAGAGAAATCCGAATTACGTCAAGTCCAAGACACGGATAAGCAAATTTCCTCGCGCAAGCGTGGCGTCTTATCCATCATAATTAAACAGCAACAACAATTAACAAATGGTGCGCGCGCACGGGCATCTACGCCTAGCCAGGAACCATTTCCGTTTCGGGTGTGAACAAACGCCAGTGCGCGGGCTAAAGGCGCTGCCGGGCCGTCGCACGGCCGGGCGCGCCCGACCACAGAAAACGGCCGCGAATTCCCTGCTTTTTCTGGGGGGCGCGCTGCGCCTTTTGCTCGCGCTCGGCCGCGCGCGAGGGCATCCGATCTCCTCGCGCGCACATTCCGTCCGTGCCGCGCCGATCGATCGATCCCACTAAGACCGGGCGAATCCGACGCCTTTTGGCTCGCGCGCGCGGGTACCGGCTGGATCCGGCTCGGCGGCCGATCGGACGGACGCGCGAGGGGCACGCCGTGTCGTCACAAAGGCGCAACCCGAGGTGGTGCTCAGTTAGATTGAATTTTAGTAACTTATAATTAAAATTCTATTATAACTGGTTGAAATTACATTGTATCTGATAGTAACTTATTTGATATAATTAAATTTTAAAAAATTGGATTAACATATCACATATAATATAAACGAATACGAAAAAATCGACAAAAAAGCTCAAAATAAAAAAACAGAAAAAAGATTTAAAAATAATAAAAAATAAATTAAAAGCCAGAAATCTAAGGGTGTGTTTGGTTGAGCTGTGGCTTCGAAAAATTCTTTGTGAGTGTGGGGTATGGAAATGGCTGCTTTGAGGTTGTGAAGGTGTGGAAAAAGTGTAAGTTGTTTGGTTCAAACAAGTATAAAACTTACCTCCTATCTCTATTTTCCTTGAAACAACTGTGAAACAGCTCTCTATTTTCACCATTTCAAAAAGCAGAAAGTCAAAAGCCAAAAGCAGGGTCCAAGGTGCTTTCAAAACTGTACTACCCAAAAGTAGCTGCTTCTGAAAAAGCAGTTTCTGATTTCTACCCCTTTGGTTGATTTTTGACTTTTTAGAAGCAAAAATAGCTCTCAAAAACTCAATCAAAGCACCCTAAATCTAAATGAGCGGCGCTCGCGGTTCCACCCCGTTCGGCCTGGTGGCTCGTCCATCGAAAGCTCGGAGGACCCGGCGCGACTGACCGGTCTTGTCAGAGGAAAGGCCGCTACAGCGGTGACGCAGGCCCAGCCGTAGTAGTGTAAAATACACGAAATAATCCGCTTCGACGTAACAAACATATGGCGTGCTCGCCAAATCAGCGTACCATGTTTTGTTTGTGTCTTCCCCAGCATCGCTCGTTGTCATTCCTTGGCTGCTTTAGAGCGGCATGTACGACTTCGCTCGATTGGATTATGGGCACCAGAATCAAATGGTAAAAAGCTTGCGATTGTTTATATACGCAGTGGAGTATTAAGAATTATGGATTAATCAGAAATAAACTTCGTAAAGGAAATTGTCGCAAGAGGTCAATGGGGATTGGGATCCTCATGACTCGCAAGAGCAAAGGCAGAGGCCTACAGTGCCGTGACATCGGACGGTTCGTGGCCGTCGGGTTGGAAAAGAACGGCACAGATCTAATGCTGCATGGGATGCTACAGTGCAAAAACAAAACAGCGCAATGCTTTCTGCTACAGAAATGAACAGTGTCCTCATACACCATTAGCTGAGACCATCCGGAACGCCAAAAAAAAAGTGAAATTAGTTGTAGGCAAACTGTTTAAAGGTGAAAGGATGGACCAATCAGACACGGTGACGATCATTGACATTTCTTTTCCACAACACAAATAATTAGAAAGCCTGTAGGGCTGACATGACAATCAGAGAGAGGTGAATAATTTTCAAAAAAAATTTAGCGTATTTAAAATCTTCACTCGAATAACTATAATAGCCATCAAGTTCAAATGATACCAATACAATGAGACGATACAAAGTTAACAGCAGTAGTCAACAAAATCAGCAACCTTCTACATAGGCCAGTTCGACCGCCTTTCATGGGTCGGTCTGACCACCAGCCTGAGTCTGGTCACACTGACTGGCCGGTCTGACCACATACCTGGGGCTAGTCCGACCAGTCCTCTATTCTTAAACCTAAAAACCTCTCCAGACAAAAACTCAAATATCAAGAACTTGTTCAAATCTCTTTTAAACACTTTCAAATTTTGCATAAGACTTATTCAAGGCAATAAGAATATAAACCAATGAAGAACCACAAAGTTCTTAAGCTCAAGTTCACCAAATTGAGAAAAATCGAATCTAACTCAAAAGAACATCAAAAGCTCTAATTCTCAAATTACTTTTTACTCGTGAGGATCTAAGGTATGGTGTCTTCTAGATCTATTCTCACGTGTCCTATTAAATTAATACAGGTAAGAGAATGGGCTAGAACTCTTATGAACCCAAAATCACAAATTAAGCTAAGAAACTAAAGAAGCCAAGCAAGAACATTGATGCGGGGGATTGCCCGATCTTCATGGCGTAGGATCGAGAAGATAGTTTGGATCCATGCAACCTGACGAATCGATGGCGCCGACCACTGTTAGAATAGCAACCTGCGACAAAAGAATTCGCCCAACCACACGCTCGTGATCCCGTCTACCCGACCACCAAGTAGACACGTCGTCGCTCCGGCCAATCACAAGGAAACACAAGAACGACGGGGAAGAACGTCCGATTCCCCTCTAGATTGCAATCATATGCCAAACCCTAGGAGGAAATAATAGATCTGTTTTTCTGTTCGTGGTGGTCTGTCAAAGTGTTCGGCAATTACAAAGTAAATAGCGAATCCCTCGGCCGAAGATACCGAGTCTCATTCGAAACGACTCAACCCTCACTCGGAACCGACTCAATAACGAAAAAAACACAACTGAGTTTAGTTTGGACTCACAGCACGTAACAAATAAAAATAAAAAAGGTCGGCTAGATAATTTCCTTGACTAGAAGTGGATCCATGAATTGTGCATAGATTTTGCATTTGTAATAGTGCTCTCTCGTGCATGTAGACCGACTAGATAATTTCGTTGACTAAAACTGGCTTCATAGATTATGCATGAATTTGATGTTTGGAATAGTCCCCTTGACTAGAAGTATCTTCATGGTTGTGCATGAATTTGATGTTTGGAATTGAGTCTTCTCTTTCTTTACTTCCTTTCATTGTATTTCTTGATGGTACTTCTTCACGTGACAAATCTGAGAACAATTAAATAGCAACTATTAGGTAGTATATTGTTCTCATATAAATTAAACCCAAATTTAACTAGGAGCGAGTTTACATGTTGATTAATCTTTTTAGCTCGTGCTCACATTAGTATTTGAATTAGTACTAGCTGAAAATGTACCTCGTCCCAAATTGAATCGTGCTTTGGTGGCATTAGAGGATAATGATGATGGAGCTTTCAAGTTGAAAGATGCTGTCCTTAGTGCTGGTTTTAAATCTTCTAATAACTGCTTCTCCGTCTTGGTCGCTTGATGCACCAAATCAACAACAGTATTGTAGGACTGATATTGCACAATGCGTTTAATGTTTTTGTTTAGACCAAATAGAAAACGCGCAAGTGTTTGCTCTTCATTTTTATAGCTTGCTCCATATACTTGTAGTATTCCTCCACCAAGCGACCTTCCTGTCTCAAAATCTGCAGTTTATCAAAAGATCACGTTTATAAGTGTTTGGAACAAAACGTGCTCTCAGCTCTTGCTTCATTTCAGCCCATGATGCAATTGGGGGTTCTCCATTCTCTTCTCTTTGGTTCAACACTTGCTCCCACCAAATCAATGCATACCCATCAAACTCAAGTGATGCCATGTGTAGTTTCTTCTCCTCCGAATAATTGTGCATTTAGAAGATTTTATCTATCTTAAGCTCCCATGTGAGGTAGGCATCTGGATCGGAAGCACCTTCAAATTTGGGAATAGTGAATTTGAGTTTCCCAAATTTCTCCTCCATGCGTGGGTCATTATGACGACGGCCATGGCGTTGGTAGTTGTCATTACGGTATAGCCAAAAGTCATCGTCGTAGTCCTCATTGTGGGCGGCACCACCGCGCCCACGGCCACGGCCTCTCCCTTGGCCATGGTCAGCACCGAAGATACCTCCCCCGTGCCCGGGAAAGGGTGGTCGAACCGCATTGGCGACGGCTCGATCCGCATGAGCTTCTCTAGCGAATCGTGCAGCTCTCTCCTCATCGGTTTCGTCAAGCTCAACACCTCCTTCATGGACGCCAATTGGGCACTGTTCTCTTCGAAGCTCCTCTAATATCTCCCTCCTCAAGACACTCATGTTGTCATTCAACTGAGTGTTGAAATCATTCGTGAGCTTCTCAAGGTCCGCTGGGTCACATATGCTTGTTTTCCTTTTTTTCCTAAAATGGTTAGTGCAAACATTAAGAAAAGTTATGTATGTGGTTGTGGAAAGTTTTATTTGTGGAATTTACTCAACCTCACCTTCTCTTACTAACCGAAGTTCTTACGTGTCCTTGATGGAATTGAAGAGCTGCACAAACTTTGGTGACGGTAGACAACACAAGGTGATAGATTAAGCGAATTTAATTGCACAAGCACTGTTATAACAATGGCTTATATGTGGAGCTTAGAGGGAAAATAACAACCTATGCAATATGAAATTCTTGATGTTGTTAAGTAATAATTCAAATTAGAATACTTTACCTAAGTGCTGATCTAAAAGGTTTAGGTGAAGTGTATGAACGCACACGCAAAGATCAATATGACTCGATGCAACAAAGGATTGAGCTAAATAGAAGCGATCTGAAATTGAGAATTAAATAGCTCATTTTGCACCAAGTACTAGGAGAGACGCTAACCAATTGCAATAATATAAATATAAGGACACAAGATTGCTCAAAGAAATTACATACACAAGCTGAAATTATGACTTAGAATTAGCTAACCAAATTTGGCCAACGCTCACCTTTTTTTGCCAAGGCTCTTCTTCTTTTTCTTTCTTTTTTTACTTGTAGTTGGCATTAAGGTTTAGCTTTCCCTTGCACAAAAGAAATAAAATTTCAGCAAGTGTAAATTAATACCAAGAACAGCCTTTAATGCAATTATCAAAGACTAGTCTTAAAGATGAACGGCTATTTCTTTTCATGGTTCTTGTAGCAAATCTTTATTTACGGCATCAGAGATTCATCATTCACTGATCAGAGTAGTAATTGCTATAGCGTTGATGCAGCACTGTAAAGGTACTGTAGCGATCGCAAATATTTTTTTGGTTTAGATGAAACAAAGGAAACAACACAGTGATCAAGCGACGCAAAGGAACACGACGATCAGCACCTAACCAAAATTCTAATGGATGAAAACTTAACAAAACTCACGAAAATAACATATGCAAAAACTAGGGTTTGGATTTTTTTGGTTTTTTGTGTATAGGAAAAAAATAAATCTAACTATGGGTAAATTGATTCTACCGTGTCAACCGCGCTCTGATACCAAGATGATGCGGGGGATTGCCTGATCTTCACGGTGTAGGATCGATGAAGATTGTTTGGATCCGTGCAACGTGACGAATTGATGGCGCCAACCACTGTTAGAACAGCAACTTACGACAAAAGAATTCGCCTAACCACACGCTCGTGATCTCGTCTACCCGACCACCAAGTAGACGCGTCGTCGCTCCGGCCAATCACAAGGAAACACAAGAACGACTGCAATCATATGCCAAACCCTAGGAGGAACAAGCGTATAGCTCTTTGGAAAAATAATAGATCTGTTTTTCTGTTCGTGGTGGTCTGTCAAAGTGTTCGACAATTACAAAGTAAATAGCGAATCCCTCGGCTGAAGATACCGAGTCTCATCCGAAATGACTCAACCCTCACTCGGAACCGACTCAATAACGAAAAAAACACAACTGAGTTTAGTTTGGACCCACAGCACGTAACAAATAAAAATAAAAAAGGTCGACTAGATAATTTCCTTGACTAGAAGTGGATCCATGGATTGTGCATAGATTTTGCATTTGTAATAGTGCTCTCTCGTGCATGCATGTAGACCGACTAGATAATTCCGTTGACTAAAAGTGGCTTCATAGATTGTGCATGAATTTGATGTTTGGAATAGTCCCCTTGACTAGAAGTGTCTTCATGGTTGTGCATGAATTTGATGTTTGGAATTGAGTCTTCTCTTTCTTTACTTCCTTCCATTGAATTTCTTGATGGTACTTCTTCACGTGACAAATCTAAGAACAATTAAATAGCAACTATTAGGTAGTATATTATTTTCATATAAATTAAACCCAAATTTAACTAGGAGCGAGTTCACCTGTTGATTAATCTTTTTAGCTCGTGCTCGCGTAGTCGGTCCAGTCGTGATGACCTCATTAAACATGATTGAGACAAAACTTTGATCTATTTCAGAGGATGATGAAGTTTACATACCCATGGTTGATTACAAAGTGCAGCCAAAACACCACTCTTTTCTCTATCAAGATTTCTCTCATACAACCATGGAAGGCGACAAGGTAGTAAAATAAAACCTAACCTTAGAATCCTTGAGGCTACCACCTCCTCTCCTCTCTAAATAACCAGCACACCCCTTAATGGGTCTAGCCCATTAATCTTAATGGAGAAACCCATTAACTCCACTAACAAGGGTTTTATAGACTCAACGCACACTTTCTAAAGCATTTACAAGACTCAACCGCTAACTCTTTAGCGATTGATTCACATTACAATTCTAATTCTTCTTGACCTAAATCACTCTTTCTTTGCACCTCTCTACATCGTAGTTTTGATCAAGGCACCAACCTGATATTTGGTCAACTACCAAAATACTCTTGACGAAACTTCCGGACATCTTCCCTTGACTCTGCCTTCATCTTCACCTCAAAGTATCTCCATATGCTTTGATACATAGCCTATAGTGCCCAATGACTAGCTGTCACGTCTTCACACATTTAGACTGCCTCAAACCTTCTCTACATGCATTGACCTCGTCAATTAGTGTACTACATGCAACAACTCGCTTATCTATGATCCCTACCTTCTCTGTGTTCTTGCTTGAGCCATATAGCTTCACCCGACTTATATGGCCGCTTTGGACCTTAGCTCCCTCGCCTTCTCCTAGTCTGTTCGTCGACCACCACGTCCTCCAAGCCACCTGCACATCCAAAGGCCAAGTGATCATATTAAGCATAAGTTCTATACACTTGACTCAGGTTAGTCAAAACTATGCATCATACAATACAATACAACCCTTATAGCTCCTAAGCCATGAACCGACATCAAACCAGCTCATGTCAACTCACCCTAATCCCTGACCGTAGCCATTGGTATGACCGCTATCTTCACGCTAATCGGATCACCCTGGTCAGACCACTGATCACTGACCGGTCTGACCGACCACTTGGTGTGACTGCATTTCCAATGTTGGTTACACCGGCCAAGTCCCCCAGCCCAACCGCCAACTATAGCCGGTCCGACCACACTCGCACAAACTCTCAAAATATGCTCTCTGAAAAATAGCAGCCATCAACTAGAAATCGATCATACCATCCCTACGGTCTAATTTGTTCTTGTAATCTCTTAGTTGCTGAGTCATAAGAACGTCTACGATAACAAACTGCACCTCTTCTTAAAAAATATCGAATTCACGTGACTGCTTATAATAGCAAGATCGAGATCATAAAATTGGTTTGTAGATCATGGTAGGATTCGAAAATTGTGTTTCTACCGTTTTATATAAGATCTTGACCACTTTTTTTCATTAGTATGACTTATAATAGCAAGATTGAGATCATAAAATTGGTTTGTAGATCATGGTAGGATTTGAAAATAGCGTTTCTACAGATCTTGACCACTTTTTTTTTCCATGACTCGATACGATGGCAGGATCTTGGTGGCAAGTTTTGCAAACATGATGTATGTTGCCGACTACTTGTGTGTCCCCGTCTAATTGTTTGATATGATGTATATTGCCAGTTGAAATGGGTCCCATTTCTCAACCCATGGGTAATTCTCCTATTAGAGTATGAATAAGGACGGAATACTTCTCTCATCCTAGATCCCCGTTATACCCCCGAGATACATACATTTACATGTATAAAACTTATGTATTTTGTCTTGTACCTAATATGCTTCCTATAATTTATGGTATATGGTTCATTTCATATTTATTCTACCATCTGTGGTGCTAATAAATTACTGATTTTTTATACATTATACGGTAAACTTGCAAAATGTACTGAATATCGTATGTATTTAGATGCTCAATAGGGTTCCGTTCCCTGCACATTGGGTGTGAATGGGTGCAAGCTTGCCCCTAGCAGCTAAATCGGGATGCGAATGGGAGGATATCCCCGTGTCAAACCCGTTCCGTTGCCATACTCGCTGAGAACCATCAAATTAATCTTAAAGCAACTCCAGCAGTACTACTCAAAACAGAGCCTCTACTTTTCATTTGAGAGCTCCCCCTACTTTTGAGGGCCCAATGTTTTTTTGCTTCTACTCCAACAGCACCCCTCAAATCTATTCCACCCCACACTGACACATAGGACCCACTCCTGACAAATCCCGATCAGTGAAGGCGGTAGGGGATTTTGGTGGCGACGGCGATGGGCGGAGGCGTCGGCGACGGGCGACGGCGAGGTGACGGGCGAGGCGGGGAAGCGGAGGAGGCGGGCGGGAGGCGTGGCGAGGAGGCGACGGCGAGGCGTCAGCGAGGAGGCGGGCGGGGAAGCGGAGGAGGCGGGGAGGGCGCGCGGCGAGGCGGCGGGCGGGAAGCGAGGAGGAGGAGGAGGCGGGCGGGAGGCGGCGGGAGGCGGAGGAGGCGGGTGGGAAGCGGAGGAGGCCGGCGGGGAGGCGTCGGCGAGGGAGGCGGGCGGGCGGGGAAGCGGAGGAGGGAGGCGGGGAGGCGGAGGAGACGTCGGTGAGGGAGGCGGCGGGCGGAGGCGTCGGCGAGGGAGGCGGGCGGGCGGGGAAGCGGAGGAGGGAGGCGGGGAGGCGGAGGAGGCGGGCGGGGAGGCGGGGAGGCGGACTGCGGAGTGGGAGGGAGGGGGACGGGCGGAGGATTTTTCACCAGCGGGAAGAAACGGAAAAATGAGGGCCAGAGTAGGGGGCCCTGGGAATGAGGGCTGAAGGGGGGATTTGAGGGGCTTCTCAAATTTGAGGGCTCTAGTAGGAGCCCTGTTGGACCTCTATTTTTGCCTCAAGCCCTCAAATATGAGGTTTGAGGGGTCAAGTAGGGGCCCTGCTGGAGTTGCTCTTACGTATCGAATATCCACACAGTAATTTGCAAACATTAAGTGCATTCTCGGACCCATGCAGCATTCGTGTTTTTAGCGTAGTCCGTTTACGTGTAATCCAAAAATGTCTTCTAATGAATCATTTAACTTAGATCACCACAAAATTGGCACCGGTGCAGTGAAAGTTCAAGTCCAATTGTACTTCGTAGTAGTACAAAGAGTACTAACAAAATAACTACAGAACTTTTGAGCATGATCCATGATTCTCAAATAAAATATTATTAAGAAATAAGCAACAAAACAACGAGAAGACATGACTACACATACTCTATCCGACAAAACTGTGCTATAGCCTAGAGATGGTATCTCCATCCCACTTAAAGAACAGGATAACGAGTAACAAAAAAAAGTTATATATGAACATATAAAATATTTTGTGTTGATGAAAAGTTAGGTATAAATCTTTCAGCTTATAACTTACTTTTTTACCGAACAAATAAATGAGGCGGTTTTTTTACCGCTACTTTAAAGCGGGTTATAGGTATTCAGTTCATTCGTATAAATGCTCACATTATGGTTAAATTCATCAAATGTGGTCATAAGTCATCAGCCGCAACAAAAAAGTACTGAGTCTAAGTAAGACGGGAAAGAAGATGGAATTATATTTCATTCATTCTCCCACTTCTGCAAGGGCATGTAGTGAATTGGGTGATTTGTCATTTCAGCACCCGACAGTGACTAAGGATAAATTTCGCTCTTGTATGGAGGAAAAAAAGCAACAAAAATGAATTCTTTCTATGTAGTATTACCTAAACCACTATGTAAGAACGATGGCAAAGCTAGTTGACAAGAAAACACAATTGGGGTATCGAGGATATTCCATGCGAACGAACGGGTGTTAAACGGTTCATTTTCTAACCACATATGATTGGTAGGAGAATCATGTTCTTCTGATACACACCATGCGAACGCTACGATCAATTCTCATGAGCAAATGCCTGATATTTGTTTTCTCACAAAACCGCCAACAAAGATCTTGGTTTGCAATCTCATTTCAAAGGATATTGTTCTAATTTGACATATTCCTTACCTTGCTTGGTGCGGTACTGCGGTGAAACAAAATCAGCAATAGCAATAAACTTGGAGAAAGTGACTACTAGCTATTATAATTGTTATTGCTATTACTATATATGTGTTGTATATTTTTATTATGATTCTTTTTTTCATCACAAGTATTGCACTAACTAGTGTCTCAGAAAAAGAATTGTACGTGATACTTAAAGGACCATGTGAGAAGGTTCAAAATAATATTGTAATGAACTATTACAAGTTTTGTGGAGTGATGAAGTGTATTTGCAAAGATCACATTTTGAGTGGACTATTTTCTGGAAGTGTTAGGAAAAACAGAAGTACTACTTTGGCGAGCGGTAAGACTGTAGTGCAGTAGTACCGGTGTTTATAGAGCAGTACTACCGATCTTCCCAGAAAAATAGAGTTTGGGCTTTGAGTCATGGATTATTTGTTGAAATGTGATCATAGTATAGTTGTTGTTGCTTGTGTGCATATGAGTTTATTGTTTGGTCCTAAGTTTAGGATTAGTATTTTGGTTGCATACATTTTGCATTGTGCATTGTATATATGAAAGTGTCAATTGATGACTTTGTGTATTATGCGATGCTACGTAACGGTTTGCTTGTTGCTGTTGGTTGCAGGACTTCGGCGCTAGGTCGTGGTGAGGCGTAGGAGGACCAGGACTAAACATAGGATTGTGCTGAGGTCCAGAATGGTTAAGGAGACACTAAAGATGATCGAGGCTAGCGGGGTGGTTGCAAGCCGGGATGATGAGGAACCGGAGCGGGAGTTACCAGTGGTGAACATGATAGGCAACAGTAAGGTGGACCAGGACTAGACTCAGGGAGGAGTTGAGGTCCAGACGTTAAAGAAGTCAGGTGCCGTCATGCACAAGGAGAAGCATGTGGTGCATCAACTGACTTGGGTCATTTGTAAGCGAGGATGGTTCGATGGGATCCGGATGCGTGAGAGGCTTGGAGGCAAGTTATTAGGGCCATATGAAAGATGACGAAGCATGGGCGATACTTTGTGGCAAAGGAAGCGGGAACCTTCATGGAAAGCGATAGAGGGGTATTTTGGTAAATTTTTCAATACCAGAAATGTGATGGTGTCTAAAACCGCGGTGTTGTCTTATGTGTTTTAGGCCTTGTATGTGCTAAAAATGTGAAGTAGATCGAGTGTTGATTCACTAATTGGTCAGTGGTTGTAAGTTACTTTGAGAAGCGTGCATGAGAGTAAAACTTGGTGTTAGGTGGGGTTAACAGGTCATCCCTGGTTTGTCCTAATGGATGGATCCATTAGGTTTTGGCTTAGGTTGTGAGGCTTTATAAGGAGAGGAGAGACAAGGGTTAGGGTTTGAGGAAGTGAGAAGGTTGGCTAAGCCTTTTGGTGGCTAGCCCTTCCTCCCTCCCATGTGTGATAGATTTGGGAGATGAGGGTTCCATGGGTTGAAACCTTATGTGTGTGCTCTAGGCTTAGAGCTCTGTCATTTAGAGGGATTGGCTATAAAATCATTCCTCTCCAATTGAAATGAACATCCAAGCTTTGCCTAAATGAGTTATGCCATGCATCTTCTCATGTGCTTTTGATATTCTTGCCTTTTTTGTTTGAATTTTTTTCTCTTGAGATTTTCTGGTGCCAAAGATGTGCAAGAGGTTTAGTTGTCTCTTAGAGATAAAATCTCATCCATCTAGGCACAATCTAGAGGAAGTTCTTGAGGAAACCTAGTTTTTGCTTGATTTTGGCCTCTTTAAGTGATTTCTTGATCCGAGGGTTTTTGGTTTGATTTCTTTGGTATTCTAACTTGTTGTGACATGTAGGAATACATCTAGACCCATCTTGGTCATCATCCACCCATGAGCAAGTTGTATTCACCGATTTTGATTTTGACTCGGTTTTGGTGTAACCTTCTAATAAACTAAAAAAGGTCTCAACTTTTGCTATGATTTTCTCTATCTTTTATTGGAATAGGTTCATAATACTCTAAAGAAGATCCTTGCAGAATTTCATATCATTTAGATCTACAGATCAAAAGTTCCATCAAATTTGGTTTTTGAAACTGTGCTGAAAAGTCTGTTCATCTCCTGGTTTCTCTATCTTTCGACCACTCATCCGGTAGCAACGGTACTACCGTAGGTTGGGTTGTGGTAGTACCGTAGGCTTGGTTGTAGTAGTAGCGCAGCTCTTGGTTGTCGACCACTTTGGTTTTTTGATCACTCTTTGGTCATCGACTTCACTAGTTGAAGTTCGAGTAGGTTCGACCTCGTTAGTTTTGACCACTTATTGGTCGGAGAACACCCGGGTCATATTCTGAACAGTTACAACCACGTAGGTTTTGACCACTTATTGGTCTTCGACAACATTGGCTTTCGACTGCACGCTGGACATCGACCACGAAGGTTACAATCACGTCGGTCATTGATCGCGTTGGTTTTCGACAACTCATTGGTCCTCAACCACGCTGCTCTTTTGACCGCACATTGGTCATTGACTACGTCGGTCTTCAACAACGTTTTGCTTTCAACAACATTGGTTTCGACCACGTTGGTTCCTACGATGTTGGTTTTGATCACGTTGGTTCTCGACCACTCTCTGGTTGTTGACGACTTGAGTCAAAATTCGACCACGTTGGCTTTCGATCACATTATCTTCGACCAGGTTGGTTTTTGACAGTTCACTGATCGTTGACCACGAGTAATTTTCAAACCACTTTGTCCTCCGACCAGTTGCAGTAATACCACAGTAATCACAGCGGTAGTACCGCACTTGCTAATTTTTCTTAGTGGTTCAGCTCTTTGTTTCTCTTGGTCTTGAATAGGGTTCCTATCCTAATCTTCATAGCTTTGTAGCTATTGAAGTAAATGATAGGTGAATACTTTGGGGGAAAAATTTTAAGGCACCATTCACCCTCTCTGTTGCCTGTTCGGTCCTACAAGTGGTATCGGAGCGGGGTTTGCTCTTTGTTTGATTTTAATCAATCTTGAGCATGACAGCTAGTAGGAAAACTTGTGAGCTCTTCTTTGCATCTTGCGGGAGCATTTTTGCCAATGATGTACTTTGAGACAAGAGGTTTGAAATCAACTAAAGATTGATTTTATTTGCAAGAAACCATAAGTCTGAACTTTGTGGTGCATTCTTTATCTTTGGTTGTTCAAGTGTCAGAGAGAAGAAGCTTTTAGAGTCCACGAATGATGATGATAATATTGATAAGGAAGACGAGCTTCGACTCATCATGTGCAAGGTAAAACCTCACGCGACCTTGGATTTGTCCAAGATGAATATGCTTGCTTTATGAATAATGGAGATGCTTAGATGATAAGAATGCTAGATTGCTTGATGATGATTTTGCTAAGTTGGAATCTCACTTACCATGCGTACCTTGTGAATTTGAATACTTCTCTTGCATACTTAAAATCTGAAAATGAGAAATTAAAATTGAATCACCTCACATGTGTAAAGTAGCTTGAGTTAGCTAGGGCTGGGATTAATGAGCCAAGTGCTTATGTTCATGATTCTCGTGTCGGCTAAAGTGATTCTCTTGTTGTAAGCCTAGCTTCTCTTATTTTGTGGTTGTACTAGCTATCTTCCTCATGTTGTTCTAATTCATTAGCAGCTTGCATTTTTCATCTCTTGCATATATTGTCATGCTTTGAGAGATGGTGCAAATGCTTTATGGAGAGAGCGCGATGATATGAGCACTGAATCTTATGACTTAGTCATCTCCTTGCATTTGGATTTAGATCTTTCTAGTAGTGAGCTTGGTTTTATCGAGGTTGGCACTTGTGTCATAACTTTAGATGCTTCTACTTTGGTTAGTGCAACTTTTGTTGGCTCTTCTAGTATTGTTCAAGGGATTTCTAGTAATGACGGTGCGTTTTTACTTTATTTAGTACTACTTATGCAAAATTAAGTATCATTGCACCTATTGCAAGAAAGATGGATACAAATTTGAACTTTTCTCTCGTCATGACAAGCATAAGAGTCAAGTGTGCTGTCGAGATTATACTTCTAAGTTTCTTGGTGTTCATAGTCTTGCCCATGACATGAACTATCAAATGCGGAGCATGAAACCTCAATTTTGGAAGCCAAAGCACAGTGACAGCCTTGCTATGTTTGAGTCTAGACCTATGGGAGTTGTCAAACCGCTATTTCCCCTACGGTCAGACCGGCCAATCAATGGCAATCTGACCGGCCCTGAGGTGACTCGTCCCTCTTTTCTTGTTTTTCAGCGGGGTTCTAGATCTGTGTCATGTGGTTCTTTGGTCTCTGCCTAGAGGACTTCTTCTGTAAGCCTTGCTGATGTTGTATCCTCACGGACCTTGTTTCCTACTAGACCTTTGCATCATTGCTTATTCTGCGAGAAGAATGGGCATATAGTAGAATCTTGCTTATGGCATGCCAAACACATGCATCGAGCCTATGCTTCTAAGTCTCCAGGTGGATATAGTCTTTCTCATTACATGACCACTTGTGAGCATAGCATGAGGGCTCGCTTGGCTTATGGGTTCTTTATCACTTTTCCTAGTGATATCATCCAGTATCGTGGACATGATTATTATGTCTTTGTTTTTATTAGGAATTATAACCTTTTAGGGATTTCACTTTGGAATTTTATTATATTTTTATTCCAAAATTCAATTAATTTTTGTTGGAATTCGTGTACAAATCCAATTGCTAATATTGTTTAATTTTTATTCTAAATTATATTTATTTAGGGATTTTAGTTACGAATTCATATGAAAACCAAATTGCTAATTTTATTTAATTTCCCCTAAATTTTAGTTATTTAAAGATTTTATTTTGGAATAGTACGGGAATTAAATTGCAAAATTTCTTTTGTTTTCTATTTAAAACTTCAGTTTTATTGGTTGGAATTCATACACTTATCCAATTGCTAATTTTTTTACGATATACAATTATTTTGATATTTTAATTTAGAATTTGGATCGTAATCAAATTGCTAATTTTATTTTATCTATTCCAAATTTCAATTGTTTTGTTGTTGGAATCCATATACAAATCCAATTGTTATTTTTGTTTAATTTTTTATTTTGAATTATTTTTATTTATTTTTACTTAGAAATTCATATGAAAATCAAATTGCTAATTTTATTTTACTGTTTTAATCCAACTTTTAGTTATTTTTTGAATTATATTTGACATGGATTCTTTCTTTTAATCTAGAGCGTTATAATCTGGACCTACCGCAATCAACTGTATGGATATTTCTCTTTTTGCTTTGAATTATCGTGAAAATTTCTATCTCTTGTGAGCGAACTTGGTGACTCCTTTTGCTTTCGTTTTAATAATACAATAGATTAATGGCAAAAAGGCAAAGAAAAACAGAGCATGGTGGAGGCAAGTAGTGGACGAGCATGGGGCCCTCTCCTTTGGTCTTGGACACCCCCGAGCTCAGCCTACAAATAGTCCCCGGAGCTCAGCAGCCAAACCATACGTGCTTGCAACAAAGCTTCTTGTGTAACAAGGGCAGCAGGAGAGGTAGAGCAAGACTAGCTAAGATAAACAACTCCCAACTCTCAAGGCTACAAGTGTTTCCAAGCTCTCTTGGAGTCTTGTGACGTGCATGCTTTGCCTGCTTCCGTGAGGTAAGAAAGCTGCCACACCGGTTGAGATCGTTGGTTGCTCTGACTCTTGCATGTTTGGTTGTTTTTTACTCACCTCCTTCGTGATCTTTTGTGCTTCTTCACAGGGAGCAAGCGCTAGCTACCGCCACTTCAAATCTTTCTCCACAAGGCGAAGATGTCGGTGGCGGTGTGCCGCGGCCCGGCCTTCGTGCCGGCGTTCGAGGCGCCCAGCTGGCTGCCCCCGCCTGAGCCGTACAAACCGGAGGTGGTCGTCGACGACCGCCCTGCTCAGGTGGACATATGGAATGCCATCCAGGCCGACGTGGGCAAAGCGGCCGGCGCCAAGAAGGCCTCCAAGCCGTACGTCCACCCGCTCGTGCGCCGCTCGTCAAGCCTGATGAGCCAGAAGAGCCTCGAGATCTGCACCGAGAGCCTCGGCTCCGAGACCGGGTCCGGCGACTTCACCGCGTCCCTGGACGCCGCCGCCGACATGGCCTGCCTCTTCAACCCGCCGCTGCTGGCGGCGTGTGTTGAGGCAGAGGAGTCTTTCTGGCAGAACAGCGCAGCGCGCGACTGCTCGGAGGAGCAGTGGGAAAGGAAGGAGCTCGTGGCGGTGAACTACCACTGCTCGGCCGGGAGGCGGTCGCCGCGCCGCTCGTTCCCGCCGCCGCTGCCGTCCATGTCTCGCCGCGACGGGCCGTGCCTGCAGATGCGCCCGCGCCGCGAAGACGGGCGCCTCGTCCTCGAGGCCGTGGTCGTGAGGCCGCGCGGGTACCTCCACGCGAGACGCCAGGGCGGCCGCCTCCGCCTCTCCTTCGTCGACTGCTCTGCTCGCGAGCAGAGCGCGGCGAGGAAGAGCACCGCAGCAACCGAAGCGCCGTACTTCCCGGTCGTGGAGACCAAGAATGAGCAAGAGGAAGAGGTGCCCATGGAAGTAGAGGAGGAAGACGAGGAGGAGGTGGAGGTGGTGGACAGGGGCACCGTCGTGGAAGTCAAGGTGAGCACGCAGCAGCAGACGCCCACCGCCGCCAAAGTGCACCGCTCAACGCTCGTAATCAATAAGTTCGTCGGCAGCACGCCGCTCACCTTCGACCAACCCCGGTGCCACGCCGCCAACGCGCCGCACTCCGAGCTTGCAGCCAGCGACGAAACGCTGGAGGCGGCGGCGGCACCGCCCCCTACGCTGCGCCGGGTGCCGTCGTCCACGTCCACGACGACGCTGGCGGCCGCGGTCGCGGCGGCCTCGACCGCGACCGGCACCCCCCCTCCCGTCGACGACGACGACGAGTGCGGCGGGCTGCACCTGTCAGAGTCGGCGGCCGCCGACACCAAGCAGCTCCTCCTGTTCACGTCCCGGCGCCGCGACAAGCAGGAGCTCCTGCAGAGCGTGCGCCGGTGCCGGCAGCTGCGGCAGAAGCCGCTCTTCATCCTCGAGCCCTACTGCATTGCCACTTCCTAGTGGCACGTACAATCACCTCAAAAAATTTAAAAAAAACCACTACTACATGACACAGCTGCTAATGCGATCGTTCGGTTTCGTCGCGGTCGCTGGGCTTAAATTAAACGAGCACGCATGGTGTTTAGCCGCCTACTATTAATTAGTTGATTAATAACCTTAATCCGTGGCCACAGTGGCTGCTGCATGCTGGGCTTTTTTGTGACACATACTTGCCATGTGTTGTTTGGTGTCGTTTTTCCCCCCTGGCTAGGCAACGATCTGTCGGTCGCCCTTTGGTCCCGATGCAGCGGCTGCTGCTGGTGTGAGCGAGTACGTAGTCGAGTGCCCTCCTCGTGTTGTAATTGTTGATTTCTCCCTGTATTTCCAGTGTGATTTGAGTAATTAATTCACAGATTTCCTGTAACTATATAGGAGTATTGTTCTTCTTCTTGTTTTATTATTGTGCCGGATGTTGCATCGATCAGCTTGTCATTTTCATGCGCACGATGCTTCTGATTTTACTGGTTCTACGGGATCTTATGTAATGATGGGCCTCGTGCTGCCTACTCCTATGTTTTTATCCGTGAGAAGATTAATTGAGACGAGGACGTATGTGCGTGCGTGCCGAATAATTGTCGCGGTTTGAGACAAGCGAGATAAAAGATACGCGAATTGTTGTAGTGCGCCCTGCTGCTTTGGGTAACCCTAGATCGATCGATCATGCAGAATGGATAGATGTACGTGACGTTTCCTTGCAATTCATATCTAGACGCATACGCTTGTCTCCGGTAGTAAATGGAAGTCGGCGTCATCGCAGCAGCGCAAGCAGACAGCGTTACATCAAACCAAATTTACGTAATCTCATTGACATTCCGGTACTGTAATCTCTGCTCTAATCATGATGCGAAAAATAGATTTCACTGCCAAAGGTTCATGCAAGTGAGACTAGTTTATCTCAGGGGAAACAAAAAGTAACTAAGACAACGCAGAGAATTTTCCTGCATTATCACCAGAGGATGTAATGATCGAGAAAAAAGGAATCCTCTCGACCGAAAGAAATGGAGCTCTTGTACTGAATTATTCGAGGGGCCAAGGGCAGGTACCAGATGTGCAAGTTAATTAGATGACTGAAGATGTCGTCTTCACATCAAATGTTAGTGATTTTTCATTAGCTGTTTATTGGCAACTTGCAGTGCCAGTCCTGCCACCAGGCTGTGATGGGTAGGGTGGGCACTGGCCGCCGGCCGTTTTGGGGGATGAGAGGCTGAACCACGGGACCAATCAAGCGCAGCAGGCTGGATGCTCTGCACAGGAACACAAGATCCAATGAACAAATTGCGTGGACACAGGCTCCATTGCGGAGTTTAAGCTAGTTTCCAGTGGGACGTTGGCAGCGCTAACTTCACGTTATCTTGAGCTAGGAAATGTGGTTACCTCGACACTGAACGGACGGCTCGTATTAGAATTACGCATTTTAACCAAATAACCAGGGTAATCTTCCTCTGCCTTCGCATCACATTTGTGTCTTCATCAACAAAGTTTGATCTGAAAAAGGGAAAATGCAGCGCACGAACCAAATCATACTTGACGATCGCGCATTATTCTTCTTCTCCTCGAAGGTTCTATGAATTGTTACGAGAAAAAGAAGGGGAAAGGGGGAAGAGAAAAGAAAGAGGAATGTCGTCAAACGCGCCCATACAGATCGTATACGGAAGATTTGTATTGCCTGCTATTGTTGAGCGAACCGATGCTCATCCGGCTGAAAAAGACGTTGTCAGTGGTCGATGGGAATACAGACGTACTACAGTTGTTGCAATGCCATTGTGCCACGAAACGCCTCCTTTTAATTCTTGCAATGTTACCCTTCTCCTGCGCAGTGGCTCTGTTGTACCAGATGGTTGGATTTTATAGACTTCTTTTTGGAGGATATGGAAGTGCTTGGCGATGTGTATACTAGTATCTATTGGGTATTGTGAACCTTTAGTGCCCCATGCAAAAAGATCAGTAACAATTTTGGGTACCTAAGATCCATAATGATCAGTAACTTAATAATCGTCTACAACTGCTAGTTCTAATTATTTCACTTTACACCAGAACGTAGAATGCATTAAACAGGAACTACCCTTGAAATAGAGCGCTTTCTACTGGATATGAATGTTTAATCCATAAAACGTTTGGAACTGTAATCATATCGACGAAGGTGTGGACATTGTCAATGCAAAGACAGAATCTATCGTGGACGGATTAAGTTATCTGATATCGTGGGTTTGATAGTTAATTGCCGCCCAACATGACACTCATCTAGCTGATGGTCCAAAGACATGTGGTTATCAGCTAGCTGACCATAGATTAAATTCCTCGGTTTAGTGCTCAAATATGTTTCTTGCCCTAAAGTACAAATCCACTCATGAGGTCAAACTTTATTCTCCATGTATAGCAGTATGAGTGGAGGTGTTCTTAAGTTCCTTTACCTATGGTCTTAATTAGATGCATTAGTTTGTCTATGCATTGATAGCCTACAACATATACAATGTGTGAATATAAGAAGAAGAACACGATGACAGAGACATTAAGCCATGCAAAAGTTCTTCTCAATGTCAACTGCATAAACAAGTGAGTGAAAGAGATGCGTGGCGAATGGGGCACAATTGCGTAGGACTTAAGGTACTACTAATCTTATCGACTCACTTAGGAAGAAAATTTCCCTGGTGGAATGAAAAAAACAACGGACTGGATTTATAGTGATGTTGACCTACCCGTAATGGAAAGTATTAGACGAGGAAATGACGTATAGCATTTCAAGGGACTCACTCCCATTGGTACGTAGCAACAAGAATAATGTAGTCTAAGAAAAGGCAAGGGCAATATAGCCTAGTAACAACAAAAGCCTGAGATAATTTATAGAGACGCAACCGTGGTGCATCACGACGTGGAAAAAAAGAACCTAATGCTTTCCCTCTCATTGGCAAAAGTCACTTTAATTTTACCATTAATATACTACATGCATCTTACTATTGAAAGTAGAACTAGCTTTTTCTATCCTTTCAGAATAGTTGGCCAGACTGCATTTACATGTGTATCTCACAATGTTTCATCTATGCATTTCAGCTTTGTATGTATCTAATATTGTATATGTTGCTGCAATCTCCATTTAACCGTTGCATAGCATCTGCTCTGCTTTGCCTAAAGGGAAAATATAATCGGAAAAAGAAATAAATTTATCAAAATGTTCAGAAAACATATCTATACACGCCATCAATCTGCTTTGCAATTTTATTTCTACACCAAGTAGCATCAACCATATATTGATTCTACCGAAGTCAATGTCTTCGCATTCAGATGTTCGGCACTCTCGTGGGCTTCTAATTCCTCTCAAGATGCGATCTTATCTCAACCCTGACGAAGAAAACATTCTCGTTTTTTTTTTTACCTTTCTCCACTTCATCCTTTCAGCGACATAAAACTATAAACTCTCGAGAGCATTGCATGGCTCACGTTGAACACCGGGGAGCATATTGGCAAACACTCGGCATCATCCAATTCTTTGCTGCCTATAAAAAGCAATGGTTCCTCCCTCCACTTACATGTAAAATGGACAATACAGTTGCGAATGTAAGACGTGAGAATGACAGCTAGTAGAGCACGGATTCTTCGTATCGCCTAAAGGCTCCCCCGACGAGCCTCGCCCCAAAGGCGAGCAAAAGCGTCTCCTACATGGCTAATTTTTGCGCCCTTTACCTGCTGCCTTTCCCCTTGCATATGTGGGCTGCTTTCGTTTGAATCCTATGGATCGTTGATAGATAGTTTCGATTAGTTTTAGCTGTCATGGAATTTGTTCAGCTCCCCATGATCTAGACCCGTATGAAGAAGACGTTCCTTGTCGCGCGACTTTTTTCAGAACATGTTTTTTTGGCATCTCGACGACTTATCCTCGAAGACGCCATACATCCGACTAGGATTAACACTTGTTAGAGAGATTAAATAGAACTTAGAACAATCTCAGTGGCCAGAAACTGGGGAGCGTCTCGTTATTCCCTGTAGCTCCAGGCGCTGCTCCGTAGGCAGGCAGATAGGATCGTCGGGTCATGTGGTGAAGGAGCGCGAGTAAAAAAGCGAAATCGACCTGTGGCTAGTTGGAGCACAATCGTATGGTTCTCCATACAAGCCAGCACCTTACATGGATCAGGATCGTCGCTGCGGCTTGGAATAAGAAGTGTTGGGTGCACCGAACAGAATGTGGTTGGAATAGGAGGGATGCACTGTACTGTACCCAAGCGGTTATTTCTCACTGGCTCAGACTTTTATACTGACCACTAGAAAACTTTTAAAAACCATGTATAGGAACACTACCCGGTGGTCTCCATCTAGGCATCTACCAACGCCCATTGGAAAAAAAAAATGGAATGAGCAGATTCCTGTAGCCCGGAAGGAAAATTGTGACACAGATAAGCTTCACTCCACGGTGACAGAGAAGTTCACTAGTAAAATCGCCATCACTGGACCAAGGAGACGAAGCCTAAAACAAGGAAGAAGCTTTTGCGAGATCATGGCGGATTCGTCGAGGGAATCCACCCCACTTTGTTTAGTTTGCACGCGTTTCACACGGCGCAATTTTGTTTCGTTCCACGCGGCGGAGGTCAAACCGGCGAGCGTTCCCCACCGTCCTGCATGCTGCAGGCTGGGCCGTGAGATGAGCCGCCCTGACGTTGCGATTGCGCACGGCGAGCGACCCGCCGCGACCGCGGTACGCACGGGGACGGGAGAGGAGCGGCGGCGCTTCCCATGGGCCGGTCTCCGTCAGCGTCGCCGGGCTAGCTTTGCGTCTGCGTTTGCAGGTGGGAAGCGCAAGCGCCGAACGCCGCCGCGGCCACGGCTTTGCTGCCGGGCCAGAGTCTCGCGCAGGCGCAGCACGGTTCCCAGACGCGTCGTCCTGATGCTTGGGCTCGTCTCGCTGCCGCGCTCTCGGTTTGAGCACCCACCGCTACGCGCCGCGGCGCGTGGTGAAATCCCGAGCGGCCTGTAGAAAAATTGCAGAGCGGCAAAGCTCGGCGCGTGGGGAATGCGGCCTAGGTTCCTACGCGAGCGAACGTAGAACGGCCCACACGTTGTGTTCACAAGGGGCTAGGGTTTCGTGAGGCCGAGCGGCAGGCACGGCTCGATGCATCCCGTGTTGGCGTCAACCACTAGCGCCGGCTACATGGCTAGGTTGGCCCATCAGCACAGCCCAAGCTGATGCACCGCTAGGTTGGATTTTACGGCTCGCTTTACCGAAGTACTGGACCGTGCCCCGAGTTGGACTTTTGAGCTAGACTTACTGAGTTGGACTTTTGAGCTAGACTTACTGGTAGGGTGTAATTGGAGCAGCTACGAACGGATATCACTCATTTACTTATCATGTATTATATTTCGTATTTTTCCTCGGAGACGGAGTTGGACATGAATAGTGTTGGATATCAATTTAGTCATTCCATATTCTCTCCACAAGCCTTTGGTTGTCGGTTGGATAGAAATTATCCGCTCAATTTGCACCTTTACTTATTGGTACAACCTTGCCTATATTTCAGCCTGATCACCCATTTCAGGATGGGCCTAAGCTGAGCTTGATAGGTTCGGATGTAACCAAGTTGTCTGCTGGGCCAACCCAAAGCTCAGCTCAACTGACCATTGCTCAATCCTGCCATAGCACATTCTACCTGTGGTTCAGGGTTTTTTGGAACACTATAGGACTTTTAAAGCAGAACAATCCCCCCCCCCCCATTTTCTTTTGATCCAAACATGCCTCGTCCTCTGGGAAGTAACCTGACTGTTTCATTCATCAGCCACTAGATTTTCTCGCTCAATTCTCGGGGATAGAAAAAAACCCTTATCCCTTCGATAACGGCTCTGTTCTTTTGGGTCACAACTAATAGTTTTTTGCTACGTCGGTGAGCTCAGGAAGCAGTTTGGAGAAGCCGCTTGAAAAAACCACCCTGTTTGTTTTGGTATCCGAAGAAGCCAAAACCAAAAGCCACCCCAAAAGCCCAAAAGAATTGGACCCACTGTGTTGGTAGCATGTCCATGAAAACAAGAGGGTAGGATTGACAATGGCAACAAAGAAGGGTGAATGATGCCTTCTTAAAATCTCCCCCAAGCATCTAGATATTTTTCACTCTAATAGCTAAAGATCTAAGAAGATCATATTTGACAGGCTAAATCCAAACTATAACCCAAAATTGCAAGGTTTCATAGATTGAACACTTAACCGGTCTAGCCACCACTGGAAGTGTGGTTTGACCGGCCAGACTGCTAGTCTAATCGAGTCTAGGAGCGGTCTTATCGCTCCCTTATTCCTAGAATAGAAAATTAGTTTGGACCAAAACTAAATTTGGTGCAAACTTCAAAATCCATGTCCAAAAGATTTGAAATTTTACACACACCCAATTGAGAGTCTTAGGAACCTAATTCATCCAATGATCGGATAGATCTTGGCCAAAGTTCTAATATTTCCTTAAAACATACAATGTTGCATCAAAACTGGGCAAAGAATAAAAAACTTAAGATACAACTTGCTCGTAGGTTAAGAATAGCTAAGGTAACTCTAAATGAATTTACACATGTCACAACAAGCAAGACTGTCCAAATATTCGAACCCAAAATCTTCAAATCAAGATTCCTTAAGGAATGCTCCAAACCAAGTAATAATTGAGTAACTTTAAAATCTTGCAACCCACGGTGTGGTGCTCATTTGGGCTTTTTTTTGTGGCTTATGGCTGAAAAGCATTGTAGCTGGCTGAAAAAACACTGTAGCTGACAGAGGCTTATTTAGCATAATTAAATTTTAAAAAAATTAAAAAAATATGTTAGCCCATTACATATAATACAAACAAATACGGGGAAAAAGAACCGGCAAAAAAGCTCAACAAAAAGTCAAAAGTTCAGAAAAAGACGAAATTTATGAATAGTGAAAAATAAGCCGAAAGTTGAAGCCAAAACGATCACAGCCTAAACTAAAAGTTTAAATATTTTATAAATTTTAATTTTAACTTATCCCACACTAACAATGATTGTCACAAAATTTTCAGTTCTCACGTGGTCCCTCAAAGAGACTCTGCTCTTAGCATCGCTCAGATCCCCATAAGTGTCTGACCATTATTAGCAGGGCCGCCAGCAGCATATTTTTCGGACCATGTGCTTGTGGATGAAGAGAGAGAGAGATAGATCGGACCATGTCCATGTGCTTGTGGATGGAGAGAGAGAGAGAGACGTCGATCGGTCAAATGGGAGGGCGAGCGAGGGTAAGCTTGATGGCAAGCAGTGGCAGAGGGGAGAGTACACACTAGACAGTAGCAGCAAGAAATAATTGTCCCTTCCAATAACATCAAGAAATAGGGATTCGGATCCTCTGCATTGAGGCTTGCTAATGCAGAGGTGGCATTAGCCCTGATCTGGTCCACCCATCCAAAATAGACGGCTTACATCAGCATGGGAGGGAATGGGCAATGTCCTGGTAGGGAAAAGCGTCAACACCATCAAAACATTTTGGGCGCCAAACCTCCTGTTGCTCACCCAGTTCCCTCCTCTGCGTCTCTGTTCCCTCCTCTCCCAAATGCTCTCAACAAGATGCATCCATGAGACCATGAAGAAGCAATAGTGATGGAGTGTGAGAAAAGCGTGATTGGTCAAAATTCAGACAAGTCAGTCAGATCTGCTTGCTTTAATTGACTTGATTTTGTTTGGCATTTGATCGGCAAAGTTTTGGAGCGAAACTTACTGAAGATATCTTCAGATCAAACATCAATTACGTGAGGAGGCCCTGTGGAGTCTGAAGGTTGCCCCAAAAGTGAGTGTGTTTTGGTGGGGTGTCATCAACGAGTTTATGCCTTCAAGAGCAAATCTGAAGTGATGGCATATTGAGAGAGTAAGTTTCTGTGAAATTTGTGGTGTTGTAGGATTGTATACCACAATTAGAGAAGATGTGGTGAATAATTGCCTCTACTTTCTTAGTACTTGAAAACAAATCTCAAACCAAAAAGAAAACAATATAAATTATCATATATAGATTTCGACCACGACAAGCTCGACCGCTCGCTTGACCCCTTTGCACGTACGCTATGAAGGTTTCGACTGCTTGGTGCTTGACGCTCGCTCGATTGTTCGTTCAATAGCTCGCTCAGTGTTGATCTTCAACTTTCTGTACGTACTCGTAATCTTCAACATCGGGAGTAGAACTTTTTGATCACTTGCACTCGACTGCTTTCCCTGCCGATACTATTGGCAACGATTGAGTAGACGACTCGGTGTGCGATCAAGTCGACGGAGAGACGCTGTCTTGCCACACACAACTCTACTTGAACAAAAACAAGTTAAAGACAACACACATAAAAACACGGCGCTGGTGCCGACGAACTTTTCAGGAATAGATATGATCTTTTATTTCTAAAACATATTCTGTGGCTATAAAGTGTCCTCCCGACACCCCCAAACCCTAGTACAAAAACTTTCTCTCCAAAGCTGCGCAAAACCATACGTTAACCCTTAACCTCTCTTGCTTTTATAGGCTAACGTCCCAAACCGTGTTCACCTCAAATACGGACACCTAAGTCTATCCATTCCGAAAAACAAGGGACCTGAACCCCTTTCAAACACGAGTTTTACTCAATCTCTACTCTTAGCTCATCATATGACAAAGCCCCTAGGGCCGCACCTCCTGTATCTTCATCACGTATTATCCATCTCACATGTCAAAGCTCTAGGACCGCACCTCTCGTAGCTTCTCCACGTATCACCACATTTAATCTCCACATGCCTCAGCGTGAGCCCGACCAACTCGAGTGACATCCTCAACCACTTAGATCTCAGATCTCTCCATCCTAGTCCTGGCCCTCCTCGTCACCGACCATGACCGTTTCCAAGCCAACTTGCACATGCAAAAACCAAAAAATGTTTCCCATCACAAGTTCTTCTGATCTTGACAGTCATCAGTCCACACACTCAAACAACACCTTTGACCGGTCTGATCGAGTAAAAAGCACTAGTCAAAACACTGGTCGTTGAAACACTAGTCAAAACTCTGGTCCGATCACGCTGTTCTGACCACAGGAGAAAGATGGTCTGGCCGGTCTGGTTGCAAAAACTCCTGAAATTGCAGACGATTGACTAGAGGGAACAAAATGACACCCTGCAGATGATTGATTAGAGAGAGCAAAGCGACATCATGTAGAAGGTTGATTAGAGGGAGCAAAGTGACATCCTATAGATGATTGATTAGAGGGAGCAAAGCGACAGCCTATAGATGATTGATTAGAGGGAGCAAAGTGACAGCCTACAGACGATTGATTAGAAGGAGCAAAGTGACAATAAGAGGCTTGCATAGACTTCACTTGAGTACCCTTCCTTAACCTGTCTTTCTTCTCATTCTTTGCTTTCCAAAAGCAGAATTGAACCAAATGACCATCTCTATCACAATGAGTGCATTGATACTTGACTTGATGAGTGGTCGTATTAATCGATTTTATAGCACTCACTTTGGTAGAGGGGTCCTTTGCTATACCAACAGATTTAAACAAAATTTATTTTGGTTCATATTCTACTTCAATTTTTTTAGGTTCGAGAAGCTGAACTATCTTAAGATAATTATTTTTGGCATGCTTAATAGAATTAAATCATAGACCGTGATTTTTTACAATTATTTTTGACTTGACTAGGATCATATTCGGATTTTTTTTTGCCAAAAGAAAACATCTCTAAAATGTTCTTAATATATTCATTTTCTTTAGCCAAAGTAGGACAGGTTGTGCACTTATCAAAATCATTTGCAAGATCCTTAGAAGCACTAAACTGTGTCAATCCTTCCTTTTTAGTAAAATCATTAAGTTGTCTAGTCAATGTTTCTATTTCGATGTTAAGCTTAGGATACTTCGGGCAAGAGGATAATTCACAATAAAGCATCTGCTATATTGTTTCCTGAGATGAATTAAGTTTAGCTTCTAATAATTCACAACTAGAGCAAGCTTTAGATTGAATATTTGAAATACTTGTCCCTAAACATGTAGAAGAACTAGACTTGAACTTTTCAATTTCACTATTTGCAAGTTTTAACTTTTCATCATAAGAATCATGTGTCAATCTTAATTCATCAAATTTAGCATTTACATCACCAAATCGAACCAAGTTTGATGCATTAATTTTCCTAGTAGACTCCAACTCAGAATATAAAACTTAACAAAACTCATAAAATTCATCATCAGGAATAAAAGCTCTAAGTCCAATGATTTCAAAATTTAAGCTCTCAACAATAAAATCATGACTTTTCATTTTCTTTTTATACTTTTTGAGCTGTTCTATCAATCTAAACATGACACGAGATAAATCTATGTAAGAAGGTTTTAACTCATTAGGATCACTGCAGAGATCATCATTGTCGAGCTCCTCACTGTTTGCCATAAAACACATCTCTGTAAAGGCTACATCCTTTGCGTTCTTACCATTGTCCTCATCTTTGCTTCTAGAATCATCATCACTAAAATCAATCTCATCAAGTGCTGAAATTATTTTATTGGCCACCCTGCGATAATTTGCTTCTTGTTTAGGTCAATATTGACTTGAGGGCAACGAGTTGGTGCCTTGTCATCCTTGATCTCCTTGCTCCTCAATTTGGGGTAATTTATCTTCATATGCTTTTGCTCACCACATTCATAGCATCTGATTGGATCTCCTCTCCACCTTGATCTGATGTTATTAATCACCTTGGTCACCTTGTTGGAGAGAAATACAAGCTACTCTTTTTGAATCTCTTCTAACTACTTATTTGAAATAGAACACAACGTAGAAAAAGAAACAATAGAGGAATTAGAAGAATTGTCAGCTTGGTTAGTCACTAAGCCCAAAGAAGCAGTCTTGTTTATCCTAACGAAAACATCAGCCTCATGTGTTTTCAACTTGGAGTAAAGATCATTCAAAGTAAGTGTTTCCATGCTAGTAGAATGATTAATAGTAATGACTAGCACATTCCAAACAAACATATCCAAAGAATTTAAAATTTGTTGAGCATTGTCAGAATCAAAATAGATGATATCAATAGATTGCAAATCTCTAACAATTTTATTAAAGCGATCAAAAAGAGCATTTACTAATTCTCCAAGTTTCATCTCAAATTTAGAATACTCATTTTTGAATTGGTTATAATAAACACCTTTAACAGATTTAAATCCTTCATAAGAATCAGCTAGAGTAGTCCAAATTTTATTTGCAGATTTAATATGAGCAATTTTGACAAACTTATTTTTACTTAATCCTTGCAATAAGATATTTCTAGCCTTAGCATTAGCAATATTTTCAATAGTAACAATAGCAGGCACTATATATATATATATATATATATATATATATATATATATATATATATATATATATATATATATATATATATATATATATATATATATATATATATATGAATTCTCAACTTTTTGCTAAATAGTGTTTTCCAATAAAGATAATATGATCCATCAAAAAATGATGGCTTACCTGAGAACCGATCCTGATCTGGTGTAATTGTAACTTGGCTCTGATACCACTTGTAGGATCATATACCATAATCAAAGGGGGATGAATGATTGCCTCCGCTTTCTTGGTACCTGAAAATAAATCTCAAACCAAAAAGAAAACAATCTAACTTACCATATGTGGATTTCAACAATAAGAAGCTCGACTGCTCGCTTGACCCCTTTTCACGTGCTCGATGAAGGTTTCGACCGCTTGGTGTTTGACGCTCGCTCGACTTTCATTCGACTGCTTGCTCAATATTGATCTTTGACTGATTTGTACGTACTTGTAATTTTCAACATCGGGAGCAAAACTTCTCGATCACTTGCGCTCGACTGCTCTCCATGTCGATACTGTTGGCGACGATCGAGTAGATGACTCGGCGTGCGATCAAGTCGACTGAGGGACGCTATCTTGCCATGCATATCTTTGCTTGGAACACGAACAAGTTGAAGACAATGCCCAAAAAAATACGCCGCCGGTGCTGATGAACTTTTCAGGAATATATCTGATCTTTTATTTCGAAAACATGTTATGTAGCTACAAAGTGCCCTCCCAGTACCCCTAAACCCTAGCACAAAAGTTTTCTCTCCAAGGCTCTACAAAAACCACACATTAACCTTTAGTCTCCTGTTTTTATAGGTTAATGTCCCAAACCGTGTTCACCTCAAACACGGACACCTAACTCTATCCGTTCTGAAAAACAAGAGACCTGAAACCCTTTCAAATACAGGTTTTACACAATCTCTACGCCTTCCTAGTTATGGACTCCTTCTACAACTCCTAATTCATCACGTGACAAAACCTCCAGGACCGCACCTCCTGTATCTTTATCACGCATCATCCATCTCACGTGTCGAAGCCTCGAAGACCGCATCTCTTGTAGCTTTTCTATGTATCACCACCTTTGATCTCCACGTGCCCCAGTGTGAGCCCGACCACCTCGCATGACATCCTCGACCACTTGGACCTCAAATCTCCCCATCTTAGTCTCGGTCCTCCTCGTCACCGACTATGACTGTCTCCATGCCAACGTGTACATGCACAGACAAAAAAGTTTCCCCGGCACAAATTCTTTCCAACTTGACCGTTATCAGTCCACACACTCAAACCACACCTTTAACCATCCATCAACACCAACTAGATCAGCCACGACCACAATATCCAATGCTTTCCAGAAAATCAGCCTTAGACAACTCATTACGACTGGTTATGACCACTATGCATAGACCAATCGCTACCTCATCGAGTACTCGAAAACACAAGTACCTGGGAATTACTCTAACTCCACTCAGAACACTCGGGAATCACAAGTATTGCACAGACTACCGACCGACAACTAATCACTGTACCATCGACCACTAACCGATCACCGAGTACCAACCAAGTACTATATCACCGACTATAGTACCAACAAGGTACTGTAGCAATGACCGCTCAGTAAGACCAGTTGGACCACCATGTATAGGCTGGTTAGACCGCTCACCCAACAAGCACGGGTACTCGAGGTACTCACAGATCACTGGAATTGAAGCACTCGAAGTCTACGTGTACTGATCGTGAAGCCTACGGCAACCGATCGGAAAAACCCTACGACTATCAATCAACAAAGTCTGCGATTACCGATCACCGATCAGCTCCTGGAGCTACGACCATGGACAAAGCATTGTAGTTACGACCAACGACAAACGCACTGTAGTTATGACCAATTCACTTGTGCTTATGCCTAGTTAACTGTTGCTTACGACCGGTTCACTATAACTCACCATCGTCAGGTAAGGTAGTTCTGCCATGTCGAAATATCGTGGTCAATGTGCTGTGGTCGATTTGCCATGGTTGACCTGCCGTGATCAAAATGCCGCGATCGACCTCCATCGTCGATATGCCGTGGTCGATTGCCACTCTGAAAACTCTAGCAATACGAGCGCATAGACCAGAACTTTTATAAACGCAAATTCTAATGAAATCCAAATATCAATTATTTATCATCACTAATTGCACAAGAAACAACTTTTCATGCTCTTGTGGATTGCACTTACGGGAGATCTTTTTGGGCTGCCATGAAAGAGCTAGTGAATGTTAAGATCCCTGGCCTTCATCCTCATACTTGGGCTAAGGATCTCATTGACAAAGACTTCTGTGATCCAGAAAATGCTTGCATTAATCTGTGTGACAAGTGGTCGCTATGGTCGGCGAGGAATGGAAGACGGCACGGTGAAATACCCCTGAAACTTCCCCTAGCAGTAAAATGGGCAAGGGATACTGCACTTGATCTGATTAGTGCCTCAAAATCTGATTCAAGACAGTCACAAACCCCTACGCTTGAAGCACGGCAGCCACCGGCAGTAGGAATTCTGAAAATAAATGTGGATAGTGCTTTCTCTTTGGATGATCTGAATGGAGCATCTGGGGTGATTTTTCGGAATGATAGAGGAGCCTTTCTGGGAGCAATGGCGAGATGGTACCAGGTGCTTTCCAGTGCCCTTCATGCTGAAGCTGTTGCTTGTCGAGATGGCATCAAGTGGGAAGTGGATCGGCACTTGGAAAGAGTTCTCGTTGAAAGTGGAACTCTAGGGAGATATAAGGGACGGAGATTACTGCCATTCTTGTGGAAATCCAAGAGCTCAGTTTGTTTTTCTCGTCTTTTGAGTTTGTTCATGTTCGGCGGACTGCTAATGTGGTTGCACACTTGTGTACAAAGCAAGTATCCCCATCTAGGACTCTGTGTGTTTACCTTGAGCATGTCCCAGACTATGTGGCGAGCTGCTTAGCTCTTGATTGTAGTCCTAATGATTAAATGAGGAGCGTTGCTCTTGCTCTCAAAAAAATTTACGTGAGGATTAATCTTATTCTTGTTTTTCAGAAGCCATGACAAGGAACTGCCATGGGAGCTACTCGAGAAGTCCTCAGCGATAACGGCGGGGCGCACATATGAAATTGTTCACACAAATGGCACAGTAGCAATTTTTTCTTCAAATTCGACTGTTTTGCAAATCTAAACTCTCCTTAAACTCGATAGCCATGGTGCAGTGCTACCGCAGCTCGATGGGTCCTATCGAGCCATCAGAGCTCAGCAGCACCTATCGAGCTAGCAGCACCTGCCATAGCTCGACAAGTCCTGCCAAGCAACCGTGGCTCAGTAGGATAGCCAAGTGGCCACACATCGATAGGTGATTATGGGGCATCATTAGTACTAATTAATCATTATATTGAATGATTAGCACTAATTAAGTACGATTAAAACTATTTAATTACTGTGTGATCAGCCAACGCTCTGCTAAGCTAGGAGAGCTCGGCTGGTATCTTCCAAGCACAAACATGGGACTAGATTTATAAAAATAGACATCTGAGAGTCAAATTTGAAAAAAAAAATAGTTACAATGCCATTTATGTGAATAGTTCCACACATATGCACTCATACTTGCACAGAAAGGAAGATGTGCACACGAGGTGTTCTTTTGGTGACGCTCTAAACTACATTGCGTCTTTTCTTCTTCTTTTTTTATTGACTCAAAACAGAGTTGAAAAGTAAACATAATACGGGAATAAACTATCTAATTTGATCCGATGCCGATTATATCAGGATCCTACTTGGCAAGTCTAGATTTCTTTCCAACAATCTCCTCCTAATCCAGACGTGCCTTTTCCTAGTTTAGACTTAACACATGATCCAAACTACCAGTTACGCCTCCACATGAAGCGATCTACATGCAAACAAAACATATAGCTGCATGCAGGAACTCAACTCACCTGGTACACGTCCATCTACATGTAAAACACTAAGACAACACCCCTTGATCTTGACGCATATTTAATTTGTTGAGGCGGTCGGTCTTAACTACGACTTGTCTAACTCATACTCGACACAGGATGCTAAACACATCTCTTCAATATTCCGGACTCAACTCTACAGAATCAACTCAGGACGGTGAACATGTCTCCTCAATGTCCTAAACTCATCTCATTTTGGGTGTCCCAAGATTCCTTGGTTGTTTCCTTTTTGGCCAAGACCATTGTCATGTCCTTAGGCATGGCTTGGAATATGGCAACGAGCCACCTAGTCCTTGCGTTCTTGGACCAGCTCATTGCCCTCCACTACCACCCACACCCCTTGTGCGCACATGAACACATTCATCTTCACCTCCCAAGACTAGGGGTCGGAAATGGATACCAATTATTCGTATTATCCTGTTACCATGTTCAATAAGGTACAAATACGGTATAAATTTTTCATCTGATTAATAATTTCTCTCCTATTCATATTCATATTCGAATTTGCATAAAAAATATGCATACAAATATGGTATGAACTTTTACCATCTAAAATGTTATTTTATCTGGAATATTCATATTCGTATTCAATGAAACAATATACATATTTTATTGCAATACGACTAATTAGTTGGATACATTTTTTTAATTTAATGTGAATTCGTGTTTCTTTAGGTGAAGTAAATGAATTTGAATGATTAAGCGGGATTGTATGGGGATAAAATACCATTAATATCTTTACACTACATAGTTATGAGAATATCCAGATCTGACCGAATTGAGTAGATATTTGATTCGAATTCATATTCGTTACAATATTCAATTCGTATTTGTATTCGTGAATATTTGAATTCATTTACAAAATATGAATGATTCTTATTTGTATTTGAGAATATTTGAATTCATTTACAAAATACGTCTATGAATATGGTGAGGATATTATTCGATTCGTATTCCATCTGTTTCCATCCCTACCCAAGACCCATAGTTGCTCTCTGTGAGCATTAGGTATTGGAGGGACACCATTCCCTCCTTTGCTGATGTCTTGAACACTGCCATGTCTGACGTGCTTGAGATGACGCACTACACCATGGCCCTACTAATGGTAAAGGCATTGTGCACCATGCCGTCGCCCACAACATATGAGACCAGGCCACCTAGTTAGGGGTGGCAACGAGCCGAGCCAAGCCTGGCTCGGCTCGGCTCGTGAAAGCTTGGTGGAATGGAGGCTCGGTTCGGTTCGGCTTGGTTAGGATATCAAGCTTTTTTGTGGGCTCGGTTCGGCTCGTGGTGCGGCTCGAGCCGGCTCGTGAGGGCTCGCGAGCCAACAATGTCGGACCACCCACCCTTCGCACACCGGATCTCCGTGACGACATGCCCCCCCCTCCGCGCCCACCGTCGGCGTCGCGGCGGTGGCTGCACCGGCTCAGCCCCACGGTCGCGTGGGACCGCTGCTACACCCGCTCCTTCCGCTCCGCCAGCCTCCGCCCGGCCGCCGTGCCGCTCCCGGATGGCGCTGCTGCCCACTCGCTCCGGCCCCAACCCGACCCTCCACCCCGTCGCACTCGTTCATTTGCAGGAATGGATTGTTTCTCAATCTTTTAATCCATTCTCAAACACAACAGAGCTACAACAAATCTCAATGGATCTAGCAGCTATGCCGGAAGGAAGGAGCTGCAGAAATTGGGGGAAATGGCGGGAACTCTGCGATTAGCGAGGAGAAAATCCACGATTCTCGAGGTGGGTACCGTGTCTTGGTCCTTGAGTGGACGGTGACCTCGCCACCGGGTGGCTGCCGAGGAGGGAGACGCAGGTGGCGCGCTGCCGAGCCGGCCTCCGACGGAGGAAGGTGCACCCGCAGACAACGCGCATGGGCTGCGAGGAGGCGGAGGGGCGGCGGCCGCGCGGTGTGGTGGTCTCCATCGAGAGAGGCGACGTAGTACACGGGTGGTGGCGGGTCGTACTCCTCCTCCACGGCCGGCGCGCCGCGCCACTGGCGATGGGCCCCCTTCCTCCGCCCGTTGCTCGCCGCCGGCCTCGCACCGGGGAGGCCGTGGAGGGATGGCCGGATCTCGGATGTGCGATGGTGGCGGTGCTACCGAGAGCCCGAGAGAGTGGGGGAAGAACGGGGGAGTCGGGGCCTCGGGGGAGTTGGGAGCGGCGGCCGGCGTCTAAGAATAGGGGAGTCTCGGGGCTCGGGGCGACGGGGGCCAGGGGCCTCGGGGGAGTCGGGACTCGGGAGTGGCGGCGTTGCGGAATGCGGAGGGACCGAGGGGCAAGGCCGCAAGGGAGCCTGGGGGTTGGGGCTGGGACGCTGGGTCGTTGGCAAGTGGGAAGTGGGAAACTAGGGTTTTTACCTTTTAGATGGGCCTATTGGGCCAAGCCAACCGAGCGAGCCGCTCGCGAGCTGGTTCGGGCTCGGCTCGTTTAGACCCCGAGCTTTTTTACTGGCTCGGCTCGGCTCGTTTCATCCACGAGCCGAGCTAAGCCTCCACGAGCTCGAGCCGAGCCCGAGCTGGCTCACGAGCCCGAGCTTTTTTGCCAGCCCTACACCCAGTCAAGCTGAGCTGCTATAATCGGTCATACCAATGCTGCAAGCCGCCTCATCGCTGCAGCCACTTCTTCTCCGGCTTTGATATCATTTGTTGAAGTTAATCCACTCAACTCTATAAATCAATTGCTAATTTCTCTCTCTCAATTCTTGTGTTTTTCACACACACGTAGCGCACATATGCATGCATGCTTGCATATGGAGGAAGATGTACACAAGAAGCTTTCTTTTAGTGACGCTCTAAACTATATTGCATTTTTTCTTCTTCTTTTATTGACTCAAAACAAAGTTGAAAAGTAAACACAATATGGAAACAAATTATTTAATTTGATCTGATGCCGATGATTCAATTGCATCAGGATACTAATGCCCTATTACTTAATAAATCTAGATTAGTTTTCAACAACCGGATCGTCGGCGGGGAGGAGTAGCCGCGGTCAGGGTCCTCGTCAACGGGAGCGAAAGCTACCTGAGTTTCTTCTCAGAACGGGGGAGATGGAGCGAATACAGCTATGCTCTTTCTTAAAAATTCACAGGTCATGGAAGAAAACTGAGAGATCCATTTTTTGATGGGTGGACCAGATCGGAGCTAATGCCACCTCTGCGATAGCAAGGCTCAACGCAGAGGATCCGAATCCCAAGAAAGAGAGCATCCTAGCCGAGCGAGCCTTGCAGTCTAGGGGACACCAGCAGCAGCTCCTAGCCATGTAGGCTATATAGGTGGAGTGCCCTGCGCATCCACCATATGCTCGTACGTACCAAACTCAGATCAATCACTGCTCTCCTATAGCGACAAGAGAAAGCGGATCAGACGCCGCACGCAGCAGCAGCAATTGGCCGATGCCAATGTACACTGTCCCCATGCTGCCAGCTTGACTGATAGGTCGATCTATCCACAACTATCTACTACACAACACCTGCTCGCGAATCAGCCATCATCGTTGAGACTGTATCAAATACAAACTTCTATCTTGTATTAACCGTTTGATCCGACAAGCAAGGTGATTTTTGTTTGTTTGATCCTGGGGAGCTAGCAGTGTTAGTATCATCCCAAGTTATATGTTGACTTAATATGCATGATTGACCGACATGACGACCGAGGCCATATGTTAAAATCATCCTATTTTCAGGATATGATCATACGTGGATCTTTGGCATGCAGTTTTGAGTAGGGCAAGTTGGTAGAACTGCAAGTTGGTGAAACTATAGAAGCATCAGATCAAGCTTAGCTTACCTTCTCTTTTTCTATAGTGAGCGATCTTCGTCCAAATGGACCAAATAAATTAGTTGCGTTCTTTTTTTGCTGCAATTTATAGTTTATAACTTTTAACTCTAGTATGAGCGCTCGTGCAAATAAACCGAAAGTCGATAAGCCGCTTCTAAAAGGCTATCCGATAAATCATTTTGAAATATCGACGAAAAAATTATCTAATTTATTTGTTAGAAAGAAGCCAGCTGTAGCCAATCTAGGTCCACCAAGTTAGTGGCTGTGAGACTATAAAGTTAATAACTTTGACACCATTCCAAACAGTTTTTTGTTTCTAAAGTCAATAGTCGTTTGGAACGTGTTGGCTTGTTAACATGACTTTTTTCTTTACATTATTAATAGCGATATAATGATAATTTTCTATTTATTTATTTTAATTAAATATCTTAGAAAATAGATAAAAATCGCTATGGTATTATTTGAGAAAAAGCAACCACCGAAAACCAGAAACAACGGCACCTTTGAACGGACCCATTTGTATAAGCATAGCGTCATTTTCCATGGCTGCTTGAGGCTACAGGAGAGCCAGTGCCTGCTTCCGTCTGGCATCCCGAAACGTGTGCCCAAATAACGGCTTTGAGACCAGAGGCAAATTCCACTTTCGAGCCAGGCCCTCTCATCCACTCTCTCTCTCAGAAAAAAAACAAAAAAATGCAAATTTTGGCAAATAACAGCTTGCTCTAAAGAAAAAACATGTCCTATCACTCACAGGAAGCCCCCAAAAGAAATACTGCATGTTGCAGAATTGCCAAACGTTTGTTCGAGACCAGTGAAGTAGCTAGGCGTGATCATGGTTCAGTAGAACAAGTTTGACTAAAAAAATGCTGTCAGCGCATGAAGCAGCAACTTGAATGGATACACTGCTATTCCACAGTAAATAGGCAGTGTAAGTGACGAACCAAGTGAGAAGTATCGGCACCACCGGCCTAGCAACGGCAATAGTACTGGACGCATCAAAATCGTTAAAATCTACGCAAGCTGATAGTACTGCGGTGTTTGGAGCGGTGTTACTACTGTTGTGCGGCATGACCGACCGAATATTGGCAGTAGCGATTTTTCAGAGAGGATCATTTTTGAGTAATTGAGCTGAGATTAGGTCTGGCAGTACCGGAGTTAAAACCATGGTACTATCCCAGATCGGTATGATCGGCCTTTGGATGGCGGTAGCGATAATCCAAGAGGAGGTGTTTTGAGTTGAGTTGGAGTTGAACTCAAGCGGTCATATCGGGAGACACAGGACAAGACGATTAGGTTGCCACTAAACAATGAAATGTAAGCGGAAGCATTAACGAAAATTGGGTGGAATAATATGAAATGGCAAACCTACTAACCGAAAGGGAGAAACTATGAAAATCCAAAATAAAACAAAGGGATGGGAGTATGGGTCATATGTTACTCTTATAATTCGTTTGTGTTTATATCGTGCAACTAGAATAAAATGAATATTAAGATCTCACATGAAAAAATATATCAAAAACCTTGTATTGAATTACCACTAGGTTTGCACCTAACGAGATATTCCTAGCTAAAATTCTATGCGGCAGTTTGCAATACAAGTGTAACACCCCGGTTTAATAAAATCCAAGAATGTTACCAACACTAAAATTGCTAGCAATTTTAACCATCCAATAACTATGTCCATCAACTAGACTTCAACTATAATTCTACAACATAATCATGAACACATATCAATATCCATTGTTCTCTTTTCTCATCTTTGTTTCTGTTAATGCAATGCAATGCAACATGCATCTCCAAGCATATACCGGTATAGCTAAGGGAACTCCCGTTGACATTCATCCCCTTCTCTCCATCCCGTGAAGGTGTCTAATATATTTTACTCAAGAGCACTTCGGATTAGTCAAATAGTTTTCTTATCGACCTGGCTCATGCACTCCGGACTAACTATATGACTTACTCACTGTCCTAGCTCATATGCTATTATCATGTCATGAGTGCAACAATTCTTTTTACCACATATACATTCTCATCATTAATTCATCTCATACTGAACAAGTGGTAATCAAATATTGCATGCCAAGAATAATTTAATAATAATGAGTAATTATCCACCATCATCTACCAATCTACCATACACTGGCCTTTCAATATCATGAAGTGGAACAATGGGTAGAAGACACCAACCCTGTGGCAACCTCGCCTATAGAAAATACTCCATCTCAACACATGCCATAATAGTACAAACAACAATGATACAAACTGCTCCTAGATACCTACGAGTAAGAAGTAATTTGGATTTTAGGGTTTTGGGTGTTCTTGAGGTCTAGGATCAATATTCTTCAAATTGACAGAACCAAATCCAAGAACCTCAATTTCTCTTGTCTTATCTGATTTCTAACATTCTAGATAAGGTGTGTTCAAAGTTTTAAGGCATTTGGATTTTTTTGTAAAGGTTATATAGTTTTTAGTTTTGTTCGATCTAAATTCTTAATGTTAATATAAGAGTATGGTATGACCGCACCTTACATATCAATAGTATTGCTCGGAATATCAAAGTAGGAAAGTTCAAACAATCATTCAATCCCTCGGATTATGTGCTTCGGTCCTACTGTAAGCATCGGTGGAGGTAAATGGATACTGATTCAGCGAAGTGGTAGCCAACAAAGGCAGAAGTACTAATTAACGTGTTTATGCCTATCTGTTTTTTTGTAGCTCTTGAAAGAGGAATAATTTCAAGTGGGCAATTCGTCCAGCTGATTTTATTATATCGCTGGCAGAACAAGTTGTTTAAGTAACATAGATGCCCAAATTCTTTAGCATATATATATATATATATATATATATATATATATATATATATATATATATATATATATATATATATATATATATATATATATATATATATATATATATATATATATATATATATATAAACAACAGGTGACATTAAAGACACCACAATATATAATCCTTAAACTAGAAAAAAGAAAGATTTCAAGAAATTATCTTTTTAATAGAAAGAAAAAGAGAACCATCTAAACTATTTAGCTAGTAGGACTTGATTATAACAGTGCTGATGAATTAATATCTATTGCAGTTGTGTCAGACTTTTATAGCTACATAACAAATACAACTTATAGACGTTACAATTATACAAGGAATGCAACTATATCTAAATATATGTACTATAGCACCTATATAGCCACACAATTGTGTGGGAATTAAGCTAGTATTCCAAAAAGCAAAATGATAAATCGAAACCAATGCTTTAATTTAAATTGTTCAAAAAGAAGATCCACACATATCCAAAAACACGTATAGTTAAAAGATAATTGCAAAAGCCAAAATAAAAAAGAACATGATTGCGCTGCATATGTACGTATCCCTTTCGATGCCAGCTTCAACTTCCAGTGTTCTGTTTGTGCGGCACAGCCTCACTCTAAAGAGATGCTATTTCACTTAGCACTGGAGCTAGCTAGTTGATAGTGGTCAGAATTCAGAAAGACAATTTTATAGTTTAGCAATTGGGTCGGGGGTGAAATCAGTTGCCCATGCGGCCATACAGAGTCACAGCCCCACAGCTTTTTCTAACAACCATCTGCTACAGCGGCTGTGGCTTCGTGCAGCTTACCGGCACAGTGGCTCACAAACTCTTTGGTATTGATTTTTGTTTTTTCTAATATGAATATTTGGTTTTTTTAAAAGTACTTTCTTATTTCTCTTGTTTCAAAGATAAGACAGGAGTTCACGGACACATCATACACCCACTTCTCTCACTAGAGTCTCACACACGCATCTCTCCTTTAATTTTTTTCATCGCTCGTCTCTTCTTTTTAAAAATTATTTTTTTAATTATTACTATTTATTTTCAGCTAAAATTATAAACCATAGCTAAGAGCATCTCCAAGAGATGCCTAATAAATTCACACCCTAAATCTCTTTTTACAGATCCTAACCACGATATAAGGTCCCAAAATAATCATTCCCTCCAACAGATACTCTAAACCAGAAAAACAGTATTGGGAGCCTAGATCATCCTCTATAAGTAGAGAGCGAGAGCCCATTTTTTGGGTGTATTCTATTTTTGGGAGCCTATTTGGGAATCTGTTGGAGCTACTTCTTACCCTTCAACTCTAAAATTTAAATATTAAAAGTCATATAGAGTATCTCTTGGAGATGCTCTAATATGAACATACTCTAACCCTAGCGAGCTACACACCTTTTGTTCAGTGGTCATGTACTGATGTACAATGCGTGAAGTTAAAGATAAGATTAACTACCCAAAGAAGTCCAAAAATATTTTTGAAACTGTCAATTTTTTAGGTTCTTTAAATTAAGGGCCCGCTCTGAATGTAGAAAACAAAGAGCAAACAATAGGAAAATCATATGAACTAGACATCATTTCTAGTGCAAGACTATAGGAATTGAAATTTGAAAACACACATGCATGACACGTGCATGATGTAGGAATGACCCAAAAGAGGTACAAGACTAACCGCCCAAAAAAAATTCCAAAACCATTATTTTGAACCATCAAAATTTGTTATGTTCATCGAATCAAGAGCCCGTTCGGAATGTAGAAAACAAAGAGCAACGATAGGAAAAACACACATGCATGACGTAGGATGACCCAAAAGAGGTGTTTGGATGCTTCAGGAAAAACATATAAACATTTCATAAATCTAGAGGGCAAATTCATGAGATAAAGAGAGATTGTATCGAACAAATCAACGAAATTTTATCCATGAGAGGTTTGAGCTAATGTTTGTTCCCTCAAAATGTGTAGGGTATGAAAGTTTCACACGAAATTCCACTAAGCCAATCGTTCAATCCAAATATGTAACCTTTAATTTATAGGAATTAAAATTTCCTTTAGGATTAAATCCTTAAAAATTCCTCTAATTTTTCCTTCAGTCCAAGCCAAGGTTTTCGGTAACGTCGGCATCCAGAATTCTCGGTGGGGCTGGTATATTTTTGAACCGTCCAAAAAAATACAGATATTTTTCAGTTCAGAAAATTTTGGCTGAGATTGCTGAAAATTTACCGAGTTCTGGAGCGGTAAACAAATTAGAAATTAAAAATATTGGTGGTCTCTTGTATATTTTTCGTACCGGTAACCAAAACCCTGGTCCAAACAAGAAAATTGTACAATTTTCGTAAGCAACCTTGTAAGTGGTGTGAATAACTGCATGCCGCACCTAGATTTGCCAGGGCTTTGACCAGAAATTAACTATAAACTATACTAGTCTTATGATGAGGCTAATGATAGAAGAAGCTCCTAATTATATTTTTAGCTGCAAACAGTAGTTTTCGTCAAGTCTAGATAAGGCTCATAGATTTATGTCATTATAGTAGTTTCAGTACTCTTTATCACAACTCACAGAGGCCCCATATGTCTTGGGTTCAAAAGACCAATACAAATATACCATATGACCTCGGTCCCCTAATACACGCTTGTAGGGTCCTTCCGTTCCATGACCCCCACAAATGTTCAATGTATTGGATAAGCAAATTCCTGTGCAGATACTAAAATATAAGGTCATTTGTTTCCTGAAGAAGTAATTAATAAAGGAACAAATCGTCCAGTCTACGCGGCTGTGGCCGCCCTCCCATTCCGTCAATAAATGCCCTAGGGCACTTGTAGCCAATAGCATTTCAACATCCACACGGCTTTTTCCCCAACAGTGTCCTTTTGGCTTTTGCCTTGTATTCTTTTCATCCCCTCATCCACACACCAACAGGTCCCTTCTCTCTCTCTCTCTCTCTCTCTCTCTCTCTCCATAAGATCGATGGCGTTCCTTTTCTTATGATCTGATCGTGGCTTATTATCTCTGGTTCTAATATAAATATTTATATGAATAAATTAAATAATAATAAATTATTTAAAAATATGTTATTTTAAAACAGTGATAAAAGAACCCGTCCGTTTATCTGACGGAGACAAACTGTAAACTACAAATTATATATAAAAAAAAGAACTTGCCTCGCGATCCAAAATGCTATGCAACCTAAGCACAATTCTCTAGCTAGCTAGTCTCTGTCTCCTACACATGAGCCAGCCCATGCTGTGTGAGCTCGAGATGAGTTACTAGTAGTCTAGTACACCTCTTCCTCACCCCTCCGCACACTACTACCGTGAGAGACGATCTCTCCTAGTCCTAGGCCTCTTTAACTCTCTACGCCTCTCAAACACAAGCCTAGACCTTATGCTTGGCCGGACACATCTGATCATAGGCCACTCCTCCACGCACCTCTCGCTCGCTCGCTCGCACATACACATACTGCTCTTAGTCCAAGGACCTAGAGAGGAGAGGGCTCAGGGGCCTTGGAGTCCCATCACTAAAGCATGTTTCCTTTCTCTGATTCCCCAAGCCCCATGGACACAGCGCTTTACCAACAGCTGCAGCTCAGCCCTCCCTCCCCAAAGCCGGACCAATCCTTGTTCTGCTACCCTTGCTCCCCTTCTTTCGCCGCCGACGCCTTCCACCTCGGCTACCTCGGTGCCGCTGCCGCCACGCCGCCCTCCGCCGCGATCGACTCGCCGGAGCTACTGATGATGCACCCGTCGATGGAGCAACCGCCGGCGCCAAAGGTGGACGCCGGCAATAATGTGCAAGGAGTCGGCGTTGGTCTTGAGAGGGCGGCAAGGAAAGACCGGCACAGCAAGATATGTACCGCCGGCGGGATGAGGGACCGGCGGATGCGGCTGTCCCTCGACGTCGCCCGGAAGTTCTTCGCGCTCCAGGACATGCTCGGCTTCGACAAGGCCAGCAAGACGGTGCAATGGCTCCTCAACATGTCCAAGAGCGCCATCCGGGAGATCATGACCGACGAGGCGTCGTCGGAGTGCGAGGAGGACGGCTCGAGCAGCCTCTCCGTCGTCGACGGCAAGCATAAGCCGCCGGCGGAGGTGGGAGGAAGAGTGCAGAAGGGCGACTACAGCGAGGGGAAGAAGCCGGCAAGGGAAAGAAAGGCTGCGACCAACCCAAAGCCATCAAGGAAATTGGGCAATGCGCACCCGGTGCCCGACAAGGAGTCGAGGGCGAAGGCGAGGGAGAGGGCGAGGGAGCGGACGAGGGAGAAGAACCGGATGCGGTGGGTGACGCTCGCATCAGCAATTAACGTCGAGGAGGCCACCGCGGCGGCGAGGGTCGACGAGCCGAGCCCGAACAATTCGAACCGCTCATCGTCCATGAACATGGTGAGCGCTGAATTGGAGGAGAGGTGCTCGTCAACACTTAACATCAATGGAGGAAGGATGCAAGAAATGTCAATGGCGAGCGAGGCAAGGGACCTGATACTAGCCTTCGGCAATGGAGGATACGGCAACAGCAACTACTACCAGGAGCAATGGGAGCTCGGAGGAGTCGTACTTCCCTACTCACGGTTCTACTGAGAGGCAGCTTCGACGTACGGTACTAGACCTACTCCCGCGCCTATATATCCTTGTTCGATGAGCGTAATAATTGATTTCTTGTGTTGGTTTGAGTGTATCTCTTTGATCTTGCCTTCGGGATTAACTTTGTGATGATGAACTTGGTTTGGTCATCGCATGATGTATTATAGCTACCACTGTGTGGATTAATTCATGTGTACGTGGAATAATCTAACCTGTGTAAATTCTGTAGTTGTTAAACTGAATCCTTCTCCAATGAGGGAAATCAAATAATGTCCCGGTGAAGGAACTACAAGCAAGCTGCTCGAGAGCACAGCTACTTTGCTAGCTGATGAATGGACGAATTGCAGACGATAAGTATGACCAAATTAAGATTTTTTAAGTAAGATCTGAATTGTCATTGTCTTCTAACATGCATGGTGCAATTTGCATGGTGTTATAGTTCATTGGATGTTCATAAAATAATTACATCGTTCCTAGATCCTTTTAGATGAAATTTTTATGAAGTGCGACAAACAATTTTTGCTTCCTAGATCCTAATTGGCAGACGTCAGACCATTTTGTTCTACCAATTGCCGAAATGGAAGCTTCAAGGTTCAGCTAATGGCTTTGGATTTCCACTCGTTTCTCGATGAATTGCAAATCAATACCTCAAACTTCTTGAACACTGTTCTCCACAACGTTCTCCAATTTGAATAATTTGAACCGTTCGTTGCACATGAACATGGTGAGTGTATACTGAATAAATAGGAATGTTTACACAAATGTCATTATAGCTACTTTTGCTTTTCTAATTTGACCACAAAACGGTCGATTTTTTGCAAATCTAGCCCTCTCCATGGATCTACCGAGCTCGACAATTATCTACCGAGCCCCCCTCGGCAGCAAGTTGGTCGGCACTATGCATGCTTTATTTAGTGTTTTAATTAGTGCTAACCGTGTTTAATTATACTAATCATAATTAAGTTGTAGTAATCATGATCTTAATTAAGTACTAATCATGATCTTAATTAAGCGCTAATCGTCATGAGATTACACAACACACATATTAGCGAGGCATCGAGTATAACATATAGAAGGCCGAATTAAGTTGTCATTGTACAAAGTATATTCTCCCTTAGGGACTAATTAGATATATAATAAGGCAAGAGCTAGAGTTAAACTGATCTAGATTGTAACTTGTTAGAACAAATCAGTAAGTAGAGGAGGTTTTTTCTAACGCTAGTCACGGATTTAGTGGATCAAAGTGCATGCAGCTGGTCAATGAGGCATGCTACCTTATCCTAGTACAAAGATTTGTTTTAGCCATTGTGCTGGTTAGTACTTATTGCAAAGCTACTAACTGAATATTCAGAGGCAAACACATGCATATATTAAACTGTCAATGATTCTAATATTTTTAAAGTGCATTATTATCATCAGTACCGACCTTGACTAGATGTTGATATTGCAAGACAACTATAAATTTGACACTTGGAAGCCTCAAGACGATAAAATAAAATGTAATAATTGGGGATTTTTTATAATAGCCAAAGTGACATGGCTTGTATAACCGAATCCTGTGGATAATACAGCAATCATGCACATGATTTGCGTTAATTAATTATAATTAATTAGTACTAATTAAATATGACTTAGCACTGATTAAAGCACTAAATAAAATATAATTAATTTAGTGTTTTAATTAGCATAAATTAAAATACTAATTAAATATGATTAGTATTAATTACTTGTGATTATCATTAATTAAGCTCATGATTAGAGCTACCGTGTTGGCCGGCTTGTGGTCGCACGGATGCTCGGTAGGTATCTGTCGAGCTCGACAAGTCCACGGAGAGGGCTATATTTACAAAAATAGATCTTCAAAGCTAAATTTGAAAAATAAAAATGGCTACGGTGATATTTATGTGAACAGTTCGAATAAATATGCACACCAAACAGTTGTACTTCTATATTTGGGGCAGGTATTAGAAAGATCACTGTACTTACACAGCAATGATTAAATGCGTGGTTTCATTTCATACATATTAATGTTAGTGCATTTCATTGGACATCAAGCATGCACATATATACTCTGATACTCATATATAGGTTGTTGTTTTAATTATTCACAACCTCTGTTGAAAGGTGAGTAATTAAATGAAATCAACGGGGAATCAATATATGTGCTTGTTTACTGCAATTAGCGCTGATTATCAAAGAAGTAATCATGTTCCAAGCATTAAATATCACGCGTGTAGCCGACAAAAGTATCATGGTGGTACATCATAAGCAGATTAAAGTGCGATGTTGGCATCTTAATTTTGTCAACACAAGCTGCTACCTTGACGTTAACACCATAAAAGTTGCAACAGTGATAACGACCACCACGCATTTTTTACCTCCATTATTTTAGGAATGATCGATAGTAGTTCATTTAATTTAACGACAATGATTGTTGTGGTAGTTATAATTACAAAAGGCCAAATACACATATGGCAACAGTAACCTTTTTAGATATGGACGTGTTTTCAATTTACAGCAGTTTAATTTTCTACAGATATAATTAATATCTAGAAAACTAATTTTGTAGGCTAGGTGTATGTGAAGTTCTTTTCCCCACTGGTGCAGGAACTCAATGTGGAGTTAGCGCATATATGCTACTACTAGCTAGCCGCAATCAAGTAAAAGCATGTTCAAGAATGATGATGCTTATATATATACTCCGTCGATGTTTACATTATCTCAAGCTTCCGAACTAAGTACAAGTTGTTTTTGCAAAAAAAAAAAAAAAAGAGTACAAGGGCAAGGTATAAATTTGATTTTTTAATGTTTGAATTACAATAGGCCTATCTGTTTTGTATGTACAAATAATGATTTTGGAGAGACACACCTTCGAAATTATCCTATATGAGATATTATTATGGAGCTGTATATATGCATGCTTCCAGTCTGATACAAATTATGTGACCATAAATTGAAAACTGTATAAAATAATTATCAATTCAGCCATTTGTCTGTCATATATAATAGTTTTAAATTTATACCTACTCTCCATTTAATTTTTACCATGTAAGTTTGATTGACATTTAAAATAGTGCTATCCTCCATATATAACATTGGAATAAGTCCACACAACAACCTAAACTTTGTTTGAAAGTCCATTCAGCATCTTGAACTATAAAAGTAGATATTTGACCCCTGAACTTTGCAATCTAGTTTAAATAACATTCTGATCCAGTTTCGTATGATGGTATTGCTTGCGTAGCGCGATGAGTAGGTGATTTTGCCACATAGAATTACATGCTGACCAAGTTGGATGAGTGATATGTGGGGCCTACAAGGGCTTCTCCCCTATCGAGCTCCCAACTATGCTTCCATGCCCACCGCCCTTTATAGTTCCCTCCCTCTCTGTTTCGATTTGAAAGAGAGTGCCGTGTAGGCCCCATCTATCATTTACCTAAACTTGATCAGTCTATCACCCTGCGTGGTAAAATGGCTCATTCATCGCGTCACACGGACAATACCACCATCTGAATCTGGGTCAGGGGTGTTCTTTGAACTGGATTATAAAGTTTGGAGGGTGTTAAAAGTTTGATATCATAATTCGAGGTACTGGATGGACTTTCAAGCAAAATTTAGGGTGTTATATGGACTTTTTTCTATAACATTCTAATTTGAATATGAAGACTATTATTCTTTTCTCTTTGAGGTATGAACACTATATTCTGTTAGCGTGACCTTTTAATCACTTATTTATCTGTTTCTGTGTAATAAATATCACCATTGACAATACTATTACAATATGTTGCCCTGCAAACTTTTGAAATATATAATTTCAATATAAATGAATTCCTGTTGAAACTTATTTAATTCACCATCATAAGACCAACCAGGGATCAACTCAAGGGAATGACGTAAAATCCATTAATTACTACATGAAACTGAAAGGTTTTCTCAGTATTAGTCACAAAACTTTCTTCAGAAAATGATTCTCTCCCGTAAAAAATAGATGTTGTAGCTATATACAAATAGAACAAGAAATTATTTGCTGTATTAATATATCTATGATATTGTGTGCCTCTATTAATTGTATACTTATCTCTCTGGTACTACTCCTAGACAAAGCATTGCATTCAGAGAGCATTTAGTGGAAAATGCTGTTCAGAAAAGTAAAGAGGACAACAAATTGCAAACCAAAACCAGCTTACTAAAACATCAACATTTTGAAGTAAAGAGAGTAAAATGAACAAATTAAAGATGTCACACCAACATATGCTGTTATTCACCCCATGAAGGAACAATGTCACCACAATGGGTCCTAGCAGTAAAAGCAACTGTTTGTGCACGAAAATGTACACCGATTAATTGCACCCACAACCTCAAAGGTCACATGCTGTACTACGAGACTTAGGACAAACAGTGCGCACATGTATCTAGTCATGTCATTCTGAGGTACTTTGGGTAAAAAAGACCAAGGCAATTGTATATATGCACATGCAAGAAATACGTACCTCACCAGGACTACCAACTTTGCGCAGCGCAGTACAAGAGTGCTGTTCAAACCAGCAGCCACTCGGATGGAGAATGCAAATTAAGTTCTTCATCGAAACACAAAGTATATATCACTTTGCCCATGCATCTTGGTCAAAATCAAGCAGCAACCCATGAACGGCATAAACTAAATTCTGCTTGCCGAAAGCACTTGATCGGACCTGCAGAAAAGACGTTCATTATCTTGATCTATTAATTATGTAGCTAGGAATATTCACCGAACAAGTTACTAGTTAGGCTTCGTACATATAGACCACAATTTTAATCATTGAAAGAGAGCAGCGCAGGATTGTTGATCTCCAGACTTGGAACAGATATAGCTTGTGAAGAAGATTATCTTATTTATATATGGACGATGTATAGTCGATGTAATATGACAGGTTGGTCGCCTGTAATGTGATAACTGGAGTTGGATAATGACACAGAGTTCCACTAAGTTAGACTAATACATGGAATCTTGCCTATTAGATATGCAGTATATGATGCGTAAGATTAAGGCTTCAATTCACATCCACCGGAAAGAAAAGGCCAGAGGCTTCATATGAGATCAAGCAATTCTGAGTAGTACCGTCACTACTAGAAATCTTCGTTTTTCCTACGGTTTGAATCTTTCCCTAGTAGTGGGATTGTAACCCAAAGGAAAGAAACTATCCCTAGTTGTAGACTCATAAATCAAGGGAAAGAAAACGTTCCCTAACGTTCAGCTAGATTCCTAGGGAACGATTGGGTATAGAGAATTGCTTTGTGCCAGATCAGATCGACCGATGCCATAATGGCACATTCCTATGGTCAGGCGGCCGAAACAGAGGGAAATCCTTCCGTCCTCCCACCAATTATTTCGGAGAGGCGTGCAGCTTCACCCTAAGTCTAGTATCTTTTCGTTCTGCTCCTCCCAAAATTTCTATGCACTACCGTAGCTCTCCTCTTCCCTACTATGCCTCCTCCTCAAGCTGAGTTCGATAGAATTGCTACCAAAATTGCACACCGCCCAGCCAAAATTCGTCACTGCTCTTGTAACGCCCCCATTTCTGAAGGCGGTATGGCACTCTGCAACCATACAAAAATGAACAGTCGCAGAATACTGAACCAGAGTGCGCATCACAATAGCACAAGCTTACAGCTTAAAAGCTAAATTTTTATTACAGACATAAGGTTTAACAACCAGTTTTAGCATAACGGGCGAGAGAGCTCAAAATTACCTTACATCACAAAAACTTCCCCAGGCGGCCTGAGCGCAGCTAAGACCTAAAACTACTTATCCTCTTGGAAGAACGGCTCCTTGGAAACACCATCTTTTGCTTGAAATTCTTGATTTTCCAGATCTTCTGTTTTGTTGTTTAGCAAGTCATGAGTACAACTGTACCCAGCAAGTTACAAGGGTAAACCCTAATTTACTACTTGCAAGGAATAATTAAGGGCGGGAATATACTGGTTTTATTACAGGGAGTGGATGCAGTTTTATTTGCAAACAAATAAAGTTAAAACATTTCTCCTTAAGATCAGGGGGGTTTTCTGTTACCAGATAAAGTTTCACCATTACTCAGATTAACAACATCATAAACTCTACTTATGCCTCGTTGTTAGAATCACCCAATTAACACAGCTTCATTAACCGGAAGCACGACGTATTCGAATACCATTAGTTCACTCTGTAGAGTTGCTCAACTTTACCCACACGATTCTTTAACCCTCATGACTGAGTTAAGAAAGTCAGGTTGTTTCACTACTCAACTCTTTATATAGGCTCTACCCGGTAGAATCACTCAATTAGGTCAAAACTAAACCTAAACTTCCCTTGCCATGTGAGTGATCACTACCGTTGTTAGGTACCCGCAGCATACCTAACTCCCCGGCATCCTGTCATCTCATATCCTGTAGAGTTTCAATCGAGTTGAGTAGTTACTAAACAAGTGTTGACAAGTGTGGTTTGAGCGCTCACTATGTCTTTTACTTAGTATAAGGTTCTTGTCCTTATATTTTTCACCTGAGACACCAACCACAACTTCCACTGTGCTCAATAGCACTAACCACCACCATTCCAAACCAGCCTTCATCCTAGGGTAAGGTCGTGGACGGATATCACATTGTGATTTTCTACAGTGCACCCTTACCCCGTTATCAATTTTCTAGGGTAAAGTCGTGGACGGAGACCATATCGTGGTTTTCCACATCACACCTTTACCCTAGTTCCAGTTTTCAAATTCTACCGGCCAACGACCAAGTCACTTAGTAGTACAAAATATTGAATGAGATGATCTATGAATATTTATACAATATTTTAATTCTTACTAAGGCTGTCAAGGTGAATGTGGCCATCAATCAAGGCAGGGCATTTTCAGTGGTAGGATTTATCTAAATAGCATGTCATTCTAAACATTTCTTTTAAATCAATTAACATTTCACAAATAATATTAATGGAAATACTGTAATTAAATAATTTAAATTTCATGGGATTCAAAATGATCAAAAACTTATAACTTGCCTTGATACTCGGGAATCTCGATAACTTTGTAAACTTCAGTGCTCGGATCTGAATCATGGACCGCTGCCTTGGAGAAATCGGAAGTTAGCGCAAACACATAAAATAAAAATAAGTCCGCACTTGAATCTAATCAAGCTAGGGAAAATAACTTAATTAAAAAGGAGTAAAATGCATAAAACTCGAATGGAGGGTTTTGGATTTATTTGGACTTGGATTGGTCAAAGTGGAGGAATTTGAATTTATTGGAGATGAATTTGGTGGAATGGAAGTCAAAAATGAACTCTTGGTGTTGAACTGATCAATATGGTGTGTTTTTGGTATTTTTGAGAATTTTCTGGGATTTTTAATAATTTTTCTGAATTTTTAAACTCGGATGAACAGTGTAGCTACAGTGGCTATAGTACTGGGCCAGCCCAATATGAACAGTACAACCCATGCGGGTTTTAAAACTTCAGCGGCTGGGTGGGCCGGCCGTTTCAGCCCAACAGAGCGCGGTCGAAAGGGCCCAGGCGCACGTGCGCACGCTCACCCGATGGGCGACGCGCGGTTGGCGCGGATGGCTCGGATGCGCGAAGAGTGGATGGTCTGGATGGACAGGCGGCAATCGGTGTCAACGACCGAGATGCGACCACGTCGCCCTCCCAGGTCGTCTTCTACCTCCGGTCGTCTCTCTCGGAGGAAAAACAGAGGTGGCGCCCCATCGTGGTTCGGCTTTAGCGGTGATCACCGATGGAAAAGGAGGATACAGGGATGTTTGTGGAAGTGAGGGGAACCCATTTTAGGGTTTTGGAAAGCTTGGAGGGGAGTGGTGGTGGCTAGCGGCAAGAGAGAATGCTACGGGCTTTCAAGCCAAATTAGGGTTTTTCAATGGCTAATTAGCGAGGCTGGCGGTGATTTAACCATCTAGGGCTCTCAAGAAACACGCGAGTGGCATTGATTTGGGTTGAGAAGCTTCCTATAGGGCTGTCCACGGGTAGGTGTTTTGAGTCGGCGGTAATCTTCACCGGTGGGATTATTGGGTAAAGCTCAAGCTCGATTGAGCTTACCTATGTGTTAGGCATGTCAGGGAGGTGCTATGACCGAAAGCAATCAAAGCATGGTGGTTGAACGAGGGAGATCAAGTGTGTGGCTTACCGGGCTCAGGGGAAGGAGAAGGAGGAGCTGCGACGAGGGAGAGCACAATTGGTTGGTTTTGAGGAGTAGAGGAGAGTGAAGCGAAGTTGTCAGTGGGAGGAATCGAGCTTTAGAGGTGAATTGAGGCGGTGGGAGCAGTATGGTGGTTCGGCGGAGACTTGCGCGCGAAGGGAGGACCATGGTCAACTGCGCTTTGCACGAGAGAGGAGCAGGAGAGGGCGACTGACGCGTGGGACCTGCTGCTGCCAGCTTGATGTGAACCCAGGTGCGTGTGCAGTCGTGAGCGGCGACGAGTTGACGCGAGCGAAGGCGGTGGGGAGGCGGCAACTCACAGAGGCGCTAGCACAAGGAGGAGGCGGTTTTCCAAATAGGGAAGGCGCATTTCCAAGAAACTTGCCAAATTGGGAATGAAAGAAATTCAAGCAAAAATTCAATAAAAATTCAAAAACTTTGAATTTTTGGGCTGTTTCAGCTCCTAATCTCTCCTACGATTTCCGTCACTCCTTACCTCCCAGTAGAATGTTGCCTCCACACACCGGCAGCCATCGCTAGCATGCCCGCTGCCACCCCTAGCAGGCCCAGCCGATGCGAGTTTAAGGCGCTGCCGCTGCTCTTGTTGGTAGCGAATCCCCATCCACCACCCACTGTAGCCCCCTTGGTCCCCAATCCTCACCCTGCAAGCAGCACCAAACCCTAGCCCTCTGTCACCTACTCACTTCTGCTGCCACCTCCTCTATTGACCAAGCCTTCATCGATCTTGGTATATTCTTGATATTTACTATTTGAGATTTCTTCTTTGTGGGTTCCTTTATCCAATTTCTTATCATTCTTTTTCCTGATTTCTTCCTATGTTGGATTGCTAGATTTATGTTGTTTCTTGAGTTGGAGAAGAACAAGAAGATATACAGAGAGGGACATTTGCTGACCAAGAAAGATTGGAAGAGTAAGTATGTTCATCTCTCATTCATTCATGTTTCTTCTATGTTACAGATTTATTGTGGGAAGGGCATCCGTTGATTCCTTCATTTGTCAAATTGATGGAGTAGGATTTGTGCTATTTCTTGGGTTGGAGAAGAACGAGAAGATACACAGATTGCTGACCAAGATAGAGTGGAACTAAGTATGCCCATGTCTACTTCATTAACATTTTTTTGTGTTACAAAGTTTATTGTGGGGAGGGCATATGTTGATTTCTTCCCATGTTGAGTTGATGGAGGAGGATTTGTGCTGTTTATTTGGTTGGAGAAGAACCACAAGATATAGGGAGAAGGCCATCCACTGACCAAGATAGAGTGCGAGTAAGTATGCTTATCTCCTTTCTTCATGATTCTATTGATATATAAGGGAATTTGCTTATCATGGCACGCAAATATTTTATTGTGCACTGTCATACAATTCTGGTGGTTTCGATGAGGCAGTGAAATTACATAACTAGGGATTTGTACCACTACTCTGTTTATTTTTCAATGGACTAAATTGTTTACTCCCACTTGTGATTATAAAACGACTATGCATCTGCGATAATCAGAGGATAGAGCTTTATTAATTTTTATGGAATACTTAGATAAAGAATGTATAGCCTGGTTTAAACTATACTTGTTTCTTTTCTCCCTACTTGTCCCCCACTCCTACTAGACTAAATTTTTAAGAATTATCAGCCAAAAATGGGGCGTTTTGAACACCATTAGTCATAGTTGACATCTTATTAATTTGTCTAGACACTGACATGTAAAACTTTTGTTTCACTTTGTTGTTGTCACATTAAGCATGTTGGTAGAAGACCGTGGTTGGATGTACAACGGATGGGATGATAATGGCTGTCATTCCCAGGAGTGGGTGCACAACACAAATATTTTCTTAGATCATGCTTTTGAAAATGTTTCTAATGCCAATAAATTTGGAGTACTCTGTCCTTGTTCAAATTGTCGAAATAGAATTAGACAGAGGAAACATACAATGAGCATGCATATATGTCAAAGAGGATTTATGCCTAGGTACACTAGACGGACTGAACATGGAGAGCATCCTGTTATGTTCTCTACATTACAAGAGAATTATAACACCGCTGACCGCTTAGATGACCTATTGGCTGACTTTGGTGATGCAATGTAAACTAATACGGTAGAGGATGAACCAACAACAGATGTAAGGCCTTTTATTCCATGTTGTTAGCTTTCACAATGTAGTGCTCCAAGGATGCAAGCATAAATAATGAATTGTGTCGTTTATCATGTGGATGTGGCTTCAAGGTCAAATCATATGATGTTTACGAAGTTAATGGGTACAGATTTAGGTCTGAAAAGTATGAAAAGTCAAAGTGAATTTGACTACTATCAACAGGGGGGTGCTTGCTATTGGGATTGATGATGCCACTAACATGGAACTTGAGTACTACGACATTATTAAAGACATAATCGAGTCGAAGTTTGATGGTGACAACGAATTTAGCCTTGTTTTATTTGATGGTTTCACCCTACTAACGGAGTGTGGCGCTTCAAAAGATTTGGATTAGTTGAGGTTGCACATGCATCATGTAATCCAGAGAATGAACCTTTTGTGCTTGCCAGCCAAGTAACACAAGTGTACTACATTCCATATGCATCTAACTCTAATACGAATCTTAATGCGTTGTGGATTGCATTCAAGGTAAGGCCCCAAGGAAGCTTGCCCGTTCCATCAACAAATGATTACAACAGTGGAGATGCCATAGGTGTAGCTGTCTTCCAATAAGATGGTCTATGGGGTGAATTCTTTGTAGACATTAGACTAGGTCTCGATAATATTACAAGTAGTGGTTCAGATGAGGTCATGGACCCACATGAACTGTCAGTGTTAAATAACCAACATAATTCTACAAGTGAAGAGAATGAGCCACTGGTTGAGGATGAAGAAAGTGAATCTAATATAGAAACATTTCCTGAATAAACATCGAACAATACCAAGAAGATGTTGATGATTTCTAAGCATACATACTATTGGTACAATTCTAAATATGTACCCTAGTAATTATTTATGTTCAGTTCATTCAGAAATGCATACTTTCATTGATTTTTTTGTACTTCTTTGTTATATGATTTCTTTATCATGGTTACTTATACACAATCATTACAAATTTGCAAGTTGACACTTTCACGCACAAGATGTAGTATTGGGACATAGGAGTGCTTGTAGTAGAGGCAATTCAGCCACATGTGATATTGTTCACAACTTCCACCTACTATTCCTAATGAGGCAGATCATCCATTGATTAGACCTGAAGGAAAAATGTGAGAATCTAAATATCTTGTCATTGTTCTTTGGCCTGGCAATATTGTGATGTGTTTCAATTTCACCATTATTTTGCTTTTGAAGGCACTAGCATGAATCCCAAGAATTGGCAAGGAAAGGAAACCAGCTAGTGCCCTAACATGTCTATTGAAGACCCACCATCATAGTATAATTGAGTTTAGAGGCAAATTAGTAGTGGCAACATCATGGAAGCATTACAAAGCAGAAAGGGACACAAATGGGCACATCAAAGCAGAGGAGGTTGAAGAAGGCTTTTGGGTAATGTAAAATGATTTATTTCATATGCTGATTCATCCTTGTTATAGCTTATAAATGGTGACATGTCACTATTCTTGCTAATGCCAGCATTTGCTAATGCCACACTTTCCAACTTCAGCTTTGTCTGCTTAATTTGCACCTTTTTCAGAGCTTTTCTTACATGTGTGTTATTTTAGTCCCCATGTTGATTCATATCATCTCTATAGTTTTTGCGGTCAATTTTACGCTCATACTTTATCTTTGTCCAGTAAAGGGATAGATATGAACCTGAGCATGAAAATGCTGCAAGGCAGCTTGTTAATGACTGCTGCAAACTCCTCTTGACTGGGCTTAAGTACTATGCTCGAATTCAAGTCATAGTGGATTATTATCGGAAAGTTGAAGGAATAAAAATGTGTGACAAGATTGCTGGGCGAAAGTATTTGTCAAGGGCTGAGTACTTTGCACAAAGATCTAGCTGGTGCAATGATACAACATGGACTACTATGGTCAATGAAGGGGGATTTGATGATTTGCCCTATCTTTCTTTGCCACTTGATAAAATGCCCCGTGATGTCTCACTGACATGCAGGGCCAAGACCTGTATGTCAGTGAGACATCAGTTGCTATTTCAATGAAAGATGTGGCAAATCATCAATTCATCCAGTCAATGAATGGTGCAATCTAGATTAGATTAAAAAATCTAAGACAAAACATGCCAATCACTAGACCACTAGATTTAAGCCTCGCAACGGGGATCCAACTCTATTACAATAATACGACAAAAGCTGGTGACTTACTAAGCTTTTTATCTTGATGTAAAAACACTCCTTATGTATGCATTTAACTTGAGATCTTTTTTACGAAGTCTGAGAAAGAAGGGTGAGAAATATCGACAATCAAGGCATGGATCTATACACAGAGGGCAAAATGCACATGATCCTAATCATTGAACACTCAAGAAGCCATAAAATGCCTGGTAGTCTTATTTTGTTAGCTTGTTGTGCAATTATTTTTCCAAAATTGTGTACTTCTTTTGCAATATTCCTTACACAGCTTTATTGGGTAGGAGAGGTACAAAAGGAAGTCTGTTGAGCTAAATGGAGTGTTCTTTGATTGGCTGCACTCTGCTGTGGATGTGAGAGCCCTTTACGATTGCTCTTGTGGTAGACCACATGGTAAATGGGCTACTTTCAATGGGATCATTGATGATAGAGAGGCTCTTGCCGAGGTGAATAGCAATCATAACTCCTCAGTAGCTCTGAAGCATCAGCATCAGGAAGATGGAGAAAATGAGAGAAGAAAGCAATCTCAGAATGCTCGTATCGCAATTGACTATGCACATACCATGTTAGAGTGGAGTAGTAGTGTGCACAACTACAATAGTAGCATCCAAAGGTTTATGGAGGTGCAATATGTCATATAGCAATTCTTTTTTACTTTGAATAATATCCATTGTGCTATATTTAACCTTCTTGCATATATCTTCTAATTATAGAATATTGCTAAGCATACTGGAATGTCTTCTAGTGCAGTTCCACCTCCACCGCCTTCGCCACCTCTACCTCCTACATATTAAGTTTCAACCTCTAGAAATCCATCTCCTGAAAATGTATGATTTGGACTTCCTATCGTCTTTTGTTTTATACTTTCTGGTGGAGTTCTAAGTTATTTGATTGCAAGCATGTTGTGTTGTTCTCATGTCCTTGTTAGTTCTCTTTTTCTTCAACATACAAATCTAGACCCAGAATTAGTCTATAGCAAATGTATGTGACTAAAAATTATTGTAGGTTAAGTGGTTGCTTGTGCAGTTGTTCTTTCAGTGACATGCTATAGAATGGGTCAGGAGATAAAGTAGTTGCTCATGCAGGTTTGCTTGATAACTGGCTAGATTCTGCCATGAACTCTATTTCTGTCAATTGCTAGGCATGCCTTCATATGTTATCTTGGACGATTGTCATGCGGAACACTTTATGGTTTCCAACTGAATAATTTTTGCACATGATTTAGTGAAAATTGTACAACTTTTATATTAGTTGTTGTATGTTCTTTTCTGATTTTTTAGTGAACTCTAAACTTTTTTGTTGTGTAGCATCATAGCATCAGTTCAAGTGTCAGAGTAAAGAACCTGAATGATACATTGAATTGGATCGCTTGAGGAATGATTGGAGGTTTTGTTAGCGCATTATATAGTGTTGATGAGAACTACTCTCCTCTAGATGATGATCTTGCACCATTATAATGTCAGCCAGGGTCTATGTACTTTTGGGAAGCATACTATGTTGCAAGTGGAGCATATTCCTCTCTTTGGTGGAATGACTAACATGACGTTGTTGCATTTTGATGTCAGTCAACGATGAAACCTTTCTAACCATTTGAATAGGTGCATGCTTGGGTCTTGATTTTTGGAATCATGTTAGTGTGATTTTAGAAGGATGTGTTGGTGGAAATGTGCCTAAAATTGCACTTGATGTTCTATTACAAATACATGATAAATTTGTTATGTTATCTCCAGCATGAACTTTGTTTTGATTGGATAATGTTAATGTAGTGTGTTTTGATTGTTATTTGTTATGTGGTCATGTGGATCAGTATTTGAATGCTATATTATTTATAAAAAGATTCAAGACCCTTAGTGTTCATGCCAACCTGTAGGGAATGAATATTGATTTGGCAATGAAAAAATAGTGTTCATATTAAAATGTTCCCTTGGCTTACAAGGAATGAACATAGGGAAATTGTTGGATCCTTTCCCTAGGCTGCCAGAACCAAACCCTAGGGAAAGACATTTTCCACGTCAGATAGCAGCGCCATGTGGATGAGATTCCCCTACCATGCAAAACCCTAGGGAATGATTCTTTCCCTAGGTATATGACTTATTTGTGGAACTCTTTATTTATATTTTGATGTTATCCTAAATTATTCCTGATCTTATATCATTATGTGGGGGACAATTATAATTTATGGATCAACACATGTATTGATTCATGATCAGGTTTCACGGATCATGGATATGGGGATATCAAATCAATAATGTGGATATATGTTAGAGAATATAGTGTTAGATTAACCTACCATGAGACACTATGGGAATTGTTACATTCTTAAATGTCATCAGTTGTTCTCATACATAGTATGTGTAGAATCCATAGGCCTAAGATCATCACTATTTTCTACATGTGTAATAGTTTACTTACGAGTTACCAAATACTACTCTGTAACTATGTGGTCATAAAGATAGCTTTCCAGTTTACTATGAAACATACGGAGGAATGTGAACGATCAAAATATAATTTGCCCCTCTAATATAACGGGAGAGATATCTCTGAGCCCCTTGATATGGTTGGATTAAGAAACTGCATGGCCATGCCAAATGTGGTTGAAGAGTTAATCACAACTAAGTAATCCGCTACAGGTTCGAGTGAAAGATCGAGCTATCATAGGATATCACACTTCTCGCATCGAATTTGATATGGTATTATGAGTCAAAGGGATTGGTACATAAGCACTATATAGCTTCATCTGATATGATTTTTATGTATATTTAGGAGTCATTATGTCCTGTTAGGGACCGCTACCGAACCAAAAATGAGTTTTCGGTCCTTGGCCAAATGTACATGAACTTATACGATCACACACTTAACAGGTTGGAACGACAAGGGTTCAGATGATAGACTCTGAGTGGGATACGATCTTTACTCGTATTGAATAAAGATCCAGTCTGAGACTTTCTAAGTTGAATATGATATCTAATTATATCGAATAAAGATCCAGTTGGAGGCTATATAAAAGGTGGTGCAGGGGTTAAGGGAGGTATCCCGAGACACACCCATTAAAGCCCTAGCCGCCACCTCTCATAACCCCTACTATATGTGCTGGTGCTAGCACACCAACGCACGACATTCCATTCCTGGATGTGTGAACCTCGATAGAGGGGCTGATGCGACTACGGAACTGATCGAAACGATCACGAGAAGGAGACAGTTAGCTAGAGGACGATCGACTACTCTCACTATACCGACATGCTCTTCGTTGAACCAGCTGCTTCAACTCTACTTCCGCTGCACTGCGCATCTAGTGGTAACGATCTATATTCTTTTACTTGCATGGCTTTCTGGTTTATATGGTAGAAAATTTTAATCTCGCTAGTACAGTTTACCCGTATCCCAACATGGTCATAATGAAAAGAAATCTTGTGTGTGTGTATGACGCTAAAATAGAACACCATGGTGTTTGGGTATCAAATCTCCCTGCATTTGGATTGGTTTTAGATACGTGCAAGTGTAATAATATATAATATATTACGCAAACCCATTAATATTCATTAATTCAAAAATGCATGAATTTGGAATGGAAGTTATTGATTTAGCATGCTAAATCAATCATGGATGAAAAGTCTTAATCATAGATGAAAAGTTTCAATCATATAATATATATAGCACCATGATATATATATATATATATATATATATATATATATATATGGTTATATGCGTGTGTGCTTATATGAATCAATAGTAGGAACTGAACCCCCAGATTAATTAAAATAGTATTGTCATGTCATCTACTTAGAAAAGTACAGAGCGGTTACGTTGTTAAGGTGGTGTTCAGTTGAGCTGAATTTTGGTGGTTTATGATTGAATTTTCACTGTAGTTGATTGAAATTATACTGTAGTTGATAGTGGCTTATTTGACATAATTAAATTTTAAAAAATTTAAAAATGAAAAAGGGTTAACCCATCACGTATAATACAAACGAATACAGAAAAAAAGAACGATAAAAAAGCTCAAAATAAGCCAAAAAGTCAAAAAAGAATAAAATTTAAAAATAGTAAAAAATAAGCTGAAAATAAGAAGCCAAGTCTAAATCACCAGGACCTTAATACATAGCTCATATAGGATTGAGTAAAATAGGGAGTAAAAACAACGAAGAATGCATTACTTAACTCGCTCACTTCCATGCATTGCTCGCTCACTTCCAAACTATAGCCAAGCAACCACGCTCCACGCACGACGATTAGAAAGCGGCAATAAGCTGACACGTACAAGAGCAGGATTGGTCAAAAAACCTTTCTTGCATTCTTTTGCCTTATTTGACCAAGCATATCCTTCTCATTCTGTAGCGTGTCGCTCTAAAGAGTGCTCCAAGGGAAACATCGAAGTTCTTTTCCCTTTCTGGGTTTCTTCTAAAAAAAGATAAGAAATAGGCAAGTAATTGATCTCTTTTTACAGGTACCTCGGGAGAGAAAAATGGTAGCAAGAACTCATGAGAGCATGATGTGATGATACCAAAAAAGAAGCAGCGGCGGCGGCGGCGGAAAAAGGAGAACAAGAAACAGGAGGAAGCTTACCTACGCGTTGCGGAAGCTTGGAGCAGACGGCTTATTCTATCGGAAATTCACCCATGCTCCTGAGGAGAAATTAAGGAGAGGAAGTGACCATTGATCCCCCAGGCAGCATCTCTCTCTGAAGAAAGAAGGTACAGAGAAGGCTATCCAGATGGATACATTATGTCTAGGCGTGATGTTTCCTTCCTTCTCTTTTCGAGGAAATGATTCAAAGTTCATGTGGAAAAGGCTGCAGATATTCCTTTCCTTCCCCAGAAGAAGAAAACAAAGGAACAAGAAACGAAATGCATTCCACGTCGCGTGGCTTAGGATAAAACGGGAGGAAGAGGGGACAACTTTTGCTGTTTGCCCCAAGAATGTAAAGCAACACAGTAGGAAAGGTCGTTTCCATGGTGTACGAGAGATGAAATCTACAGAACACAAGCTTGCTTGGTTCATGACTTGCCAGCACATTGGTTTGGCTGTGTGGGCAGTTCAAATAACTTTCAAAGCCACGTGTACTACTGGTTATCCTGGCTTACACTTAACCTCACAATAACAAAGTATAAAATGGTCGATGGAAAATCATATATACGTATATCAATTATTAAGAATCAATTTCAAAATAAGAGAATGGTAAGTAGACATCTTAATATTTATATTTCATTGAATTTTTCAAGCTCATCACCTGTTGATCTGAAAGGAGCGTAATGCGAGGGTCTTCAACTCTCTGCTGCTACAACCGGAGGCATTGTCGCGGTAAATCTAAGAGGTCTTCGACTTATGGAGCAGTCACAAGGATTCGGGTATCTGAGAATTCGGTTGGGTCGCTATTTTCATTCTTGTTTTTGTTTCTTTTTTATTCCTTTGGACCATTTGTATGGTCTAGGTTCGCCCTCTTGGGCAGTTTGGTATGCTCCTTTCTGCTACGACTGATAGCTTTTAATTGTTGCTGACGATTTTTATCTGTAATTTTGAGACGATAACCAGCGGTGGATGTACCGACGTAGACGGTGGCTTATTCTTTTTCACTGCGCCTTTTTGTTTTTAGCTACGACTTATAACTTTTGGACTATTTATAAAAGAGAGTACGGGGTAAGAGAAACTAGTGTGCGGTTTTGGTTGATATAAATGAAGTCGCTACAGTGTGTACTACAATCAACTTGTAACCTCTGTCTTAGAAAGACACTCCGTTTAAAAACTAATTACTACAAAAAAAATCCAAAAAACAGCTTTTACAAGCTAAAAAGAATAGCCCTATATCAACTTTTAGAGAAACTAAAAGCCTAAAAGAACATGTCTTTCGATCTACTTTTTATCTTAATGAATATGACGTGCAAGGTTCATGCGTGTTCTAAAAAACATTGGATCAAATATAGATGGATTACATTGACTTCTTAAAGACACAAACATCTTTTAAAAGACAAAACATATCGGCTTCCACCTTACCTGGAGCTAGAAATAACCCCTCTTCAAAATGAGTAGATTATTGTGATATCTCCATTTGGGTTCGCACCATGTATTCTCTTTTCTATATTAATGAAATGAGGCAGAGCCTGCCATTTAAAAAAAAAAGAAAGTAGATTGCACTATAGTAGTCTTTTGTCACCTTGTTAGTTGTTACCAACTGTTCAAGTGATCACGTATATACTATCACAAATTGACACAAGTTGAACTTATGTTTGAGAGTTGTTGCGCACAACGTGCGTAAATAAAAAGGAAAAAAGGCCTAAAATATATGCCATACGCGCATTGAGAAACATTAGAATACCTCTTTATGCATGTCAGTATATATGCATTAATTGTAGCCCTTGATAAATAACCACCGGCCGGGCATCGAGAAAGGGATATATTCCATGTGGTAGCTTCAGCACCTACTTGCAAAGTACGATTCTAGAGGCGTTTGATCCATCACCGTATCGCTTTTATGATCTGTACGTACGTATCTCGATATATGTATTCTGCCAGTCATTTCTTGAATTTTGGGCACATATAACGGATTCCGATCCTGTATTTACAAAAATAATCGTATACGTATGAAAATGATAAAAATAACACTTCTGCCCCCGGTCACTAGACGGCAATGCCCTGTAGCTGACACGTAGACTACCGGAGCCTAGCCACCATACGGCAGGTGTCTACCGCCCGGCCACCCTGCGGCCACACACCTGCTGGCTGCTGCTCGACCACCATGCGGCAGGTGGTCTACCACCCCTCCAGCATACAGCAAGTACTTAAGTCGGTTAATTAACCGACTTAAGTACCTGTCTAAATTAGTATTTTATATGTAATATTTATTCAAATTTTTAAATATAATAAATGAGTTTAAAAATTACAAAATTTATATGCAACCTCCTGACACAATATACTTCATTGTGTACTTTTTTGACAATTTTATCTACTCTGAATGTTGCTCAAAAATTCATACGATTATGATATTTCTAGGAGTTGTTATATATAGCAAACGAGTTTGAAAAATTATAAAATTTTATATGCAGCCTCCTGACATAGTCAACCTAATTTTGTATTTTTTAAGAATTTTATACTGTCTGAATTTTCTATGTTAATTTATATTAATTTAATTGTGAAATGAGCATCGCATATCACTAATTATAATTAAATTAACATGAATTAACATAGCAAATTTAGAGAACATAAAATTCTTCAAAAAATTACACAATTAGGTAAACTATGTTAGGAGATTTTATATAAACTTTCATAATTTTTAGAGCTCGTTTGCTATATGTAACAACTCCTACAAATATCATAATTTTATAAATTTTTGAGCAATATTCAAAGTGGATAAAATTGTCAAAAAAAATTATGCAATGAAGTACGTTGTGTCAAGAGATTGTACATTAAATTTTGTTATTTTTTAAGCTCATTTGCTATATTTAAACATTTAAGTAAATATAATATATAAAATACTAATTTAGACAGGTAATTAAGCTGGCTAGCCGTATGGTGGAGGGGCGACAGGCCACCTGCCGCATGGTGGCGGGTGGCGCACAGCACAGACAAGATGGCGGCGGCGGCGCGCGCACGATGGTCGAGCTCCAGTAGTCTACGTGTCTACTGCAGGCACTGCTGCCCGATGACCGAGCGGCCGAAGTGCCATTTTCGTCATAATCAAGCGCATATAGCTATTTTTGCAAATACGAATGCAAAAACACGATATATGTGCCAAAAACTCCCATTTCTTCAGGTGTTGGCCATACGGTCTATACGGCGAGGTATATATTGGTACTATACATGAGTACGGCCAGTATGTTCGTGTTGCCTTTTAGAATTATTTTTCCTGAATGACTTTTTTATACTACATAACTTTAACGGTGTGTTTTTTAAAGTAGGGTCTACTAGTCAATTGCAGCAGACACTCTAATAACTTTATTTATATCAACTAAAATTACATATGAATATCTCTTTATAAATTATTACTATTTATTAGATAAAATAAAAAAATATCAATAAAAGTCACTAAAAGAAAATATGATACATGTATGACCTGACCAGGTCCAACGAATAATTGGATCCACTACTCTCGGCCGCAGCCATAGTGCTGTAGAATGGAAGGATCCAGACGTCCATGCGCCCTTGTCGTCGCTCAGTCACACAAGGGACACTTGAAAGTAGCCCCTCAGAGAGAGAGAGATCTCTAGAGAGAGAGAGGAGTGGGGCCCGGGACAAAAGGCGACGTTTTCAGGCGGGTCCAGGAGCGTGGAGCGCGCGCCAGGTGCGTGCGTTGTATCATGAAGCCTTGCCATATCCGGCGCTGTATCTATTTTTGCTTTAAATTTAATCTTTGGCCGTAGTCTTTAGAGATCTAATTTTATCGCTAACCTCAGTAGTCGTGATAGGTGATATATATCGTCTGTCATACTACCCTAGCTCAGTAGAAGACAGACAACACGGCAGGACGTGTGAACTCAATGCTATGAGCATGGCAGGCAACAAGCCCCCACTATTTTGCCACACTGCAAGAGCTTTGGCAATTCCTGCCGCACCTCCTGAGCTTGGTAGGATGGTGGGGCCATAGTCGGCGAGCATGCCAGCAATATCTAGCCCTCGTTTAGCTATTTTTTTAATAATATATTATTGGAAATATTGTAGTAATGAAAAAATGTGTGATTCACAAAAATTTCTTATGTTTTAATAGTTTTGAAATAATAGCTAACTATTAACACTCGAATTTGACCAGTGCACTCCATGTTGCATTAAGTAATTACCATTTTGAGCCCGACATAACACTTCATAATGAAGATGTGAATTACATAGCGTGTAGGGATAGGTGCGTATGTTTACCTCACTACTCCTACGATACAAATGGTAATATGCACGAACCATCAACCCGGACTACAGTTAATATACATGTGCGCCTTTTACAATCGAAAATTCTAGGGATAGAAAAGAAGTCAAGCTTGCGGTCATATGTCCTATGCATTCAGGTCCATTGATCCCTTTGTCTCTCCTGCGGACTTTGGCCTTCGCGACGACTAAATACTCCACTTTCAGGACATGTACAAGCTTGTTCCACTCCAAAATAACCTCCCATTTAGTAGAGGGATCAGAGGCCATCAATGCATTTATCTTGTCCTTTTGGGTGTAAGGGTTCCAACGGGTGAAGCTCTTGGATGCCACTGGATAGTTGAGCATGCATTTTTGCTCGATCTATTGGAAGGTTTCCTCTGGGGTGTAAGGTTTCCTTGTCGTACTCTACGGGCCATCGATCCATTGGAAGAAGTAGCAACACTCCATCGCCTACCATCATGCACGAAGAAGGTTAGCAATATGTGAAATGAAACATGCAATGTGATTTATCAATGCGTAACATTCACTTACGCGGTTACACCGCACATGTAGCGCGGTCGGGTGGCAGTGACTAGATGTGTTGACTAAATGATCTGTGCCAAATTACCACAGTCTCACTGCGGGTATGGAAATTCTGGTGACTTAGGTGCATCCTTACAAGAACTATCATGATAGGATCCATTCTTTTTGGCAACCCACTTTCGCTTCTAAAGCATCTCTCTGTAGTTCGATATCTCTAACCCCGGTGGACTAGCATCCTCTACCTGTCCTCTCTTCTCCCTTCCCTCTCCCCCTATTTTTGAGATCAACTTGAGAGGAGTGTTGGCTCTGGTCATTGAGTTTGGCCAGATTTTATAGGCAGTTAGTGCATAATGTTTGGGAGTAAATTTTGCCGAAAGGAAGTGCACTGACCACCTATAAAATCTTCTGGGCATAGAAAAGGTCACGTCGTTGTCAATTCACTAAGAAAAGATGGTATATGTTGTCAATTCATATACAGAAGCTAGCGCGTGCTATGAACTCAGTAAGAAAAACTGGCACATGTCATCAATTCACTTAGAAAAGTTGGTGCCAAAGACTACTTCACTGAGAAAAGCTAGTGCGTGTTGTCAAATCAGTGAGGATAGCTAGCGCTTGCTATCAATTCACCGAGGAATGCTAGTGAGTGTTGTCAACTGACTGAGGAAAGTTAGCGCATGTTATCAACTCAATACGAAAAGCTAGTGTGTGTTGTCCATTCGATGAGAAAAGTTAGTTCATGCAGTCAACTCACATAGAAAAGCTGGTGTGTATTATCAACTCACATAGCAAAGCTGGTGCGTGCTATCAATTCACTGAGAATAGTTGTTGCGTGTTGTCATTTTGCTCAGAAATAGTGTTGCGTGTTGTAAAATTCCAGTAAACTTTTTGCACGAACATGATGCGCCTTGTGGAATTTAAAATTGTACTAATCGTATGGTACAAATAGTAACATGCATAGACCATCAATCCAAATTACATCTAAGACATGTGTAGGCTTGCTGAACAGAAACGACAATGATGGATATGGTTCTAATTGGGCTCGAGCGAGAATGCCCCTAAGGCAACAATGAAACATTGTAGGACACCCACATGAAGTGGCGATCATTAGGACAACGTGGACATGGCTAGTTGTCGCGGTAGTGGCAGGCACAATTGCAGCTCAGGTTAGCACAGTAACAATACGGGTGATAGTCGCTACCGAGTTGGACCACCTCCTAATTGTTTCTCTCCCTGATCCTCTACCTGCGGAGCTCATCGTTGCCGGTCTTCTCGGTCTGGAGCTCCTCTCATAACTCTTGTAGGCAGATTTGGAGAGTATGAATGTAAACCTAGGCAAGTATTAGATACGATTAATCCACCTACTCGTGAACTTGCAATCCATTGTTTGCAAGCAAAACGAGTTGACTACAAGCGATCCATACATGAAAATATAGGTGGGGAATGAACCACTTACCATGAATAGAGGATAGCAAAAGAATCGATGTCCTAGGCGCATGTTGTTATCAAAAACTTGTACCATCATGTCAAGTTTATGCTTGCATTGTGGTCAAGGCTTGGAAATATGTGGACAGTCACGGAGGGGATTTCTACGGGCGTAGGACACAATGGTTTTGAGCGGTATATTGGGGCATGGGGGGTCGGGGTCTAGGGATCGTAGATGCCCGTGTCTTCGAGGTAAGGGTAAAGGCCTTAAAACCCAGCCCACGTTCGTCATCCCCTCCTACACCTTAATTTGTCAGTCGTGTCCATCATGCATCGACCATCAACAATTTTGGTGAAACTGTGACGTCCGCAACCACGAGGTGATTGATCAGGCTGGCAATGTATGACGAAGTCACATTCCTATGCTTCTATAGTGGCTCTGCAAGCTCACAAATATGATCCTTCAACATAGTTATCTGAAAGTCCACTGCACTACCTCTGATGGCTTATTCTATCGGAAATTCACCCAAGCTCCGGAGGAGAAATTAAGGAGAAAGGAAGTGACCATCGGAGTTCATCGCATATCTCGCCCAATAGTAGTTTTTTTTTGCAAAGCTGGCATCCCTACACACGAAATTACAAATCTAGCCCCCTTTCTATGGCCACGATAGCAGTAGCAGGTGACATGTGTCACCTACCACGCTGCCCCATAGCAATAGGAAATTGTCAAGCTCCACCAACTCGGCAGGAACGTAACAAGACAACCCAATACAGCAGTAGTTGCTGCCGAGCCCACCCAGCATGGTAGACCCGTAGATTCCACCACCTGCCGCGCTCGTTCGTCACCTGCTGAGTTGGGCAACCTGCGACTGTGGAGTAGCATGGTAGGTGATACGTATCGTCTGTCATTGCTATTGCGGTTATAAAGATGACTAGATTTATAATTTCATACTCATTATATCAGATTTGCTAAAAAAAAGTTACTACAGGACCATTGTGCCATGAGCTCGTGACCATTGATCCCCAAGGTAGCATCTCTTTCTGAAGAGAAGGTACTGAAGGCTATCCAGATGGATACATTATGTCTAGGCGTGATGTTTCCTTCCTTCTCTTTTCGAGGAAATGATTCAAAGTTCATGTGGAAAAGGCTGCAGATATTCCTTTCTTTCCCAGAAGAAGAAAACAAATGAACAAGAAACGAAATGCATTCCACGTCGCGTGGCTTAGGATAAAACGGGAGGATGAGGGGACAACTTTTGCTGTTTGCCCCAAGAATGTAAAGCAACTTAAATAGGAAAGGTCGTTTCCATGGTGTACGAGCGACGAAATCTACAGAAATACTAGTACAAGCTTGCTTGGTTTGTGACTTGCCAGCACATTGGTTTGGCTGTGCGGGCCACTCAAATAACTTTCAAAGCCACGTGTGCTACTGGTTATCCTGACTTAACCTCGCAATAACAAAGTAGGCCCCGCTCAAAAGAGTTTTTTTTAATAATTTATGGCTGAAAAACACTGTAAATGACTAAAAAAACACTATAGCTGACAGAAACTTATTTAGCATAATTAAATTAAAAAAATTAAAAATAGAAAAAACATGTTAGCTCATCACGTATAATGCAAACAAATACAAGAAAAAAGAATCGGCAAAAAAGCTCAAAAAAGCCAAAAGTATATAAAAAGATGAAATTTATGAATAATGCAAAATAAGTTAGAAGTCAAAAATTCAAACCGAAACGAACGGGACCATAAAATGGTCGATGGAAAATCATATATACGTATATCAATTATCAAGAAACTTCAAAATAGGATAATAGTAAGTACACATCTTCATTTTTACATTTGATTGAAATTTTCAAACTCATCACCTGGTCCATCTGAAAGGAGCGCAATGCTAGGGTTTTCAACTCTGCGGCTACAACAGAAGGCATTGTCGTGGAAAATCAAAGATGGTCTCCGACCTACGAAAGAGGCATGGACCGACGTATCTTCAAGCACAAGGATTTGCGTATCTGATAATTCGGTTGGGGTTGCCATTTTCCTTCTTGTTTTTGTTTCTTTTTCATTCCTTTGGACCGTCTATATGGTCTAGGTAGTAGCAATACTTTCATCCTCTTGGGCGGCCTGTTTGTCTTTCGATCTGTCTTTTTATCTTAATGATTATGATGCACAAGGTTCACATGCGTTCTAAAAAACATTGGATCAAATATAGATGGACTACATTGACTTCTCGAAGACAAACATCTTTTAAAAGACAAAATAGATCTACTTCTACCTTACCTGGAGCTAGAAATAACCCCTCTTGAAGAGTAGATTGCACTATAGTAGCGTACCGTGTATTCTCTTTTCTATATTAATGAAATGAGGCAGAGTCTGCCCTTTTTTTGAAAAAAAAAATTAAAAGTAGATTGCACTATAGTAGTTTACGGTCACCTTGTTATCAATTGTTCAAGTGATCACGTATATACTATCACAAATTGACACAATTGACCAAAGTTGAACTTATGTTCGACAGTGGTTGCGCACAACGTGCGCAAATAAAAAGGCGAAAGGCCTAAAATATATGCCATACGAACATTGAGAAACATTACCTCTTTATGCATGTCAGTATATAGGCATTAATTGTAGCCCTTGGTAAATAACCACCGGCCCATCGAGAAAGAGTATCGAGCCTGTTGTTTTCGGTTGCGGCTTATGATTTTTGACTGAAATTTTTGAATTTTAGCTGTTTACGGTATAGATTACGGAGAGACAGATACCCACTTGCGATTTTAACTGGTACAGATGTTGGTCTTTTAACGTGTAGATCGTTTAACTTGTAGATCCCGTCTTAAGAAAATACTCTGTTTGAAAGTTAGAACTGTAGTAAAAATCAAAAATTATCAATTTGTGAGGTAAAGAACGGGCCCATCATGTGGTAGCTTCAGCAGCTACATGCAAAGTACGATTCTAGCGGCATTTGATCTGTGTCTACCCGTTTATGAGGACGTCGGATTTTCCGTAACTATCCAGAAAAATCTGTTGCGAGGTGTAGAGGAGAGTACATCAAAGTCTATTCAAACTTTAATAATAAAAGTTAACCTTTATCAAGTTCTACATTATTAAGATCGTCAAGCCAAAGCTTATAATACAATACAAAAAATCTTTCAAAAATTATAGGCACACTTGAGTGTAGTCGAAATATAGAACCAATAATTGTCACCTTCTAAGAAGTCATCTAAGTCTCCTTTAAAAGGTTCCTCGATATGGCCCTGCTCAAAAGGGCTTATTTTAAGTGGCTTATGACTGAAAAGCATTGTAGTTGGCTAAAAAACACTGTAGCTGACGATAGCTTATTTGTCGTAATTAATTTTAAAAATTTAAAAATAGAAAAAACATGTTAGCCCGTCACAGACAATACAAACTAATACAGGAAAAAAGAACCGGCAAAAAAAAGCTCAAAAAATCAGAAAAAGATGAAATTGTTGAATAGTGAAAAATAAGTCAGAAGCTCAAGCCGAAATGAGCGAGGCCTGAGTACAACCTTACTCAGCAAACCACACGAGAACATCTACTTAACTACTTGTCAAAATTTTTAATAGAATAAGATATGGAGGTTCTATTATTATTGGTATAAATGCATGTTTATTTGCAAAGATTTTCGGACTTCAAATACAAAGCATTATTTTTTTAATAAATACTCTTAACTACAATGCATGTTTATTATTCAGATATTCTTCTTGCACCTCTCTTTGAGTTTTCTCATATGCTGATTTTGAGAGTTGTAGAATATATAGAAAGAGTACTTCTAGGACTTGTCACTTCCTAGGCGCTTCTTTTGTCCCTTGGTCTTCTAGGAAGTAGCCTTCAGTTGTACAGTCCACTGCTGAGATTGAGTACGTAATTGCTGCCTGTAGTTGCTCTCAAATTATTTGCATCTCATCTACTCTTAGGGACTTTGGGTTAGAGCTAGATAGTGTTTCTCTTTTATGTGATAAAACTAGTGTAATCAATATAGCCAAAAACCCAGTGCAACATTCTTGGACCAACATATAGGCATTGAGTATCACTTCCTTAGAGAACATATAGAGAGGGGGGCGTAGTCCTTCATTCACTGAGTCTAAGCTCCAGGTTGTTGATAATTTCACTAAGCCTTTGGATTCTTCTTGTTTTGTCTTCTTGCGAGGAGATTTGCGGGTTATTCATCCTACAGGACTAGTTTGAGATGGGAGTTTGACTCTTCTGCATTCATATGTAATATAATGTATTTTACCTTCTGTCATGTATTGTAATATATTCTAAAGATTTGTCCATTATCCTGGTCCATGCTTGTATCAATTCATGCTTTCTTTACTGAGTTTTCTCTATCATATGTCTACATGTGTAGCTTAGCTTGTGCCATGACTAGCTTTTAAATTTGCTCAACTTAAATTGAAAATGTTAAGGCTGAATCATTTGATTAGTTTAGCTCTAGTGACCATTTTTTGATTCCTGCCATATCAAACTGCCTAGTTGAGTTTTGAATCTAAGTCAAGCCTGGTTAGAGATGTTTTAGTTTCATTCTTGAATCACTAGTCAGCTCTTGGTTTAGAAAACATTGTTTTAAAATCTCAATTGTGCTAATAATTGCATTTCAACAATTCTTTCTATGAGACTTGTGCCATGACTAACTTTTAAATCTGCTCAACTTAACTTACATGAACTTAGGAGAGTTTTGTATTACTAAGACCATTCATTTAAGAGTAATGCTTGAGGTGGCAATTTGGGCATCGGTTGCAGTAGCACAGCTAGCCAAAGTTGGAGAAGGAAGGGTGGCAATGGGTGTAGGGCGGTGCGGAAAGTGGGCGAGGGAGTCTTGAAGCTCGGCTAAGTAGGCGGCGAAGGAGGTGGCGTTAGTAGCGGCATGGGAGTGTGCTTGGCCTGTGGTCTGTGGATGGATGCGTAGTTTTCGCGCTACAGTGGCGAAGCTGGCGAGCACATTTGTAGCGGGAAAGGCGTTGCCTCTCACTAGCGTGAGCGCGCAAGGTAGTGCAGTGAGCAGCAGCAATCACAAAGTATCGATCGACTGGCGGTGCGGATCGACGGTGGGTAGTGCAGCGCTGAGTCAAGGGTGGCGTTCAGGTTGGATACGGGTGGTCAGCGAGGCGGTACGGGCGTTGTGCGGCTTTTTTCATGAATGCTTGTGATGGGGCGAGAGAGGCGGTGTGCATGAGCGCAAATAGCATCTCGGCGCATAGCAGTGGGAGCAAAGCAGCTTGAGTGCACCTCTAAACTTGGAAAACACATTTCCAGGATGGAAAAGTGGCTTGGTTTAGGAATTTTTTTTGGATTTGGCAATACCTCCAAATTCAAGCAAATTTCAAACAATTTCAAAAATTTTGAAATTTTTGGGGTCGTTTCATGACACATCCCAATATTTCCAACGAATAATTAGATCCACTACTCATAGCCACAGCTATAGCGTTGTTAGAACTGTAAACGAGTCTAGCTCAAGCGAACTTGGCTTCCCAAGGTCGAGCAAGCCTGAGTTGGGGTCCGAGCCTAGATCTAGACTCGACTAGGTCCAAGCTCAAGTAGACTCAAACTCGACTCAAGTAAGCTCGATAACAATCAAAACAATTCAACGTGCACTAATTTTCAGCAATAAGAAAAAAATCAAGTTTGAGTTCAGCTTGAATAAGCTTGATAACAGTCAAAACAATTCAACATACACTAAGTTTCAACAATAAGAAGAGCTCAAGCTCGAGCTTGACTCAGCTAGAGTAAACTCGATAAGAGTTAACATACATCAATATTTAAGCTCAAATCGAGCTCTAACAAGCTATTTGTAACGCCCCTATTTTTGGAACAGGGCTGTCGTATGTCCCACAACAGCCCAGGAGTTCAGTTGCGAACAGAAAGAGTATCATGCAATCAGAAGATCCGAAGAAAACTCCCACAAGAACGCTTGAGTGCGGTCGTAACCCTAATACGAAAACTTGTAACATCCTTTCTTCTTCTGATCTCTATGTTGATGGAAAATGAAACAAGATTGAGTACAATCAATCTGAGAGACCATGTGGAGGTATCCCCATGTTTGTGATGAGTAATTGACGGTTGTATTAGTGAGTTTGAGTTTGTTTTGGGTATTCTAGGGTTGAGTACCTTTTACTTGTGCTATCGTTGATATGTTGTTTCGTGCAGTGCTATGTAACGATTTGCTTGTCTGTGTGACTGCAGGACTTCGGAGCTAGATCATGGTGAGGCGAGGAGGACCGGGACTAGGCACAGGAGGTGTTGAGGTCCAGACGGTCGGTGATGCCGAAGATGATCGAGGCTGGTGAGGTGGTTGCGAGTCGGGAGACGAGGAACTGGAACTGGTGCTACCAGTGACGGACACGACGGGCAACGATGAGAGAACCGAGACTAGGCTCAGGGAGGAGTCGGAGGTCCAGAACGGTTGGATGTCGGTTGCGGTCGTGCGCGACGGAACAGACCAAGACTAGACTCAGGTGGAGTCGGAGGTCTCGGTCGGTGTCGGGTGGACACGACGGGTAGCGGTGAGTGTATCGGGACTAGGCTCAGAGAGGAGCTGAGGTCTAGACGGTCAGGATGCCGGGTACGGTCGTGTACAGCGGAGCGGACCGGGACTAGACTCAGGGAGGAGTCGAGGTCCAGACGGTCAAGGTACCGGATGCGGAAGCTTCCGGGAAGGTGCTTGAGGGGCAATTTGGTAAATTGACTCAAGCAAATGAGTGGAGGGGGTGTTTTTCCCTCCAAAATCTGGTTGTGTTGACTTTTGCCTCATAGGGTTGTGAGTTGAGGGAGTGGAGAGTGTATGCCACTTCTTGATTTTCCACTTTGAGGTGCAAGTCCTGCTATATGTTGGTGTGGACAGCAGTAGGGCATTGCAAGAAAGTGGAGGAGAGTGCTCATACGTGTAAGAAAAGAGAGTGAGTGAGTTCTGGAAAGAGCTCTTACTGTGTGTAAGCATGTAGTGTGTGTTCTTCCCTTTATCCAACTGCGTACGGGGACGTAGTTGTTGTAAACCTCTTGTAATCATTCATCTCTCCTAATTGATATGAGAAATGCAATGTTTGAGATGAATTTGGTTCTTGGGTTCTATCAGTTGTTCTCTGCCTATTTGTGATTTTTGAGTGTTCCTTGTTTGAGAAGCTTCAAAATGGGTTGCTATGATTTGGGCGGATCCTCAAAGCCCTTTGGCTAGTTATTCCTGAGAGCAATCACTTTTCTTCTACTGATTTCTCCCAAAGAACCAAGTTGAAGCATTTCCTCTGTTCCCCAAAAATTAGGGTTTGATATCAGGGGTATCTTGGCTCTCATGATTTTGCTTTAGGAGTTGGCTTAAGTTTTATTTGTGGGTATCCTGAAGTCATTCCTAGGAGTATTTCAAAGTTTCATGAGCAATTGTTGGGAGAATGACTTGCATTTTAGAAATATGTCTTTTCTTCAGTTCAAAATCTGAATGTTGCTAGATTCCTATTCTTCTTGTTCTTTGCCTGCAATTTTTCTTCTTCTGAGGTCAATTTGTTATTAGGATTGTAGGCTTGATCAAAAGACCTGAAAAGAACAGAAATAAAACCACCAATTTCTCTGAGATTCTCTGTTCAGTAAAAATCATGCAATAGTTCTTTGTCGAGCGCCTGTACTACTCTGTCTGTGCGGCCTCGGTCAGACCTAGTGGTCAGACCGCTTCATTGCCGCCGGTCTGACCGATCAGGCAATGCCGATCAGACCGGCCATGTATATCCGGTCAGACCGGATTCCTTCAGGCGGTCATACCGGCGATTGGAGGGCGGTCAGACCAGCATATGCATTGCGGTCTGACCACCCCTGTCTGCTTTGGGTGTGTTTCTCTTTGTTTTTTCTTTTATTTTACTGCATGCTTTGCTTCAGTGTTATTGCAATGTGTCTTCCTCTGTGAGCTTAAGTTTCCTGCGAGCATATGATTTTCTCTTCATAGTTTTTCGTAACTATTGGAGAGGAGACTCATTCGTGAATACTTTATGGGGGGCAAATTTTTTTTAAAGGCATCATTCACCCCCCCCCCTCTGTTGCCATTTCCGATCCTACACAATCATACTCAACAAGTCATATGAGGAAATGCTATATAACTACTTGTCATGATTTCCAAGGGATGGGGATATAGTGATTTTATTAAAATATTTGTGGATACAATTTTATTTGTAAACATATTTAAACATAAAAGAATAGTAACTTCTTAAGGAATTAGTGTTTCAAAACTTGATTACCAGACTACAACATTTCCAAATCATTTCCAAATCTACTTATACTTCGCTATTAGAACACCCATTAAACACATCTTCATTTACCGAAAGCACAACGTATTTGAATACCATTAAGTTATGACTCTGCAAAGTTGCCCAGCTTTACCCACAAGATCTCTTAAGCCTCATGACTGGGTTAAGAAAATAAGGTCTTTCATTGCTCAATTCTTTATATAGCCTCTACCCAGTAAGTGTTACTTCCCAACAAACTCGGGTGGCCCACGGCCTCGCTCAATTCTAAGCGGATCTACTATTGTTAAGTACGGTTTTCCCCTCCCATACCACAAAAACTCTCTCAATCTCCCTCCACCCTTTGTAGATATTCAATCAAATTTGAGCGGCTACTAAACCAGGTTTAATGAATCAACGCTTGTGGTTGAGTGATCACCTTTTTACTTGGCATAAGGCTCTAGTCCTTATATTTTCACTGAGGCAACTTCCATCCACAAACCTTTATTTCAATGCCCATCTGCACTGCCACATTTCCAATCCAAACCTTCACCCTAGGATAAAGTCATGGGACCCTTCCATCTAGTGGCCTCTCATGATGTCTCCTTACCCTAGAACCACTTTTGAAATTCTACCGATAAAGTGCCAAGTCTCTTAGTAGTATAAAACAGTTGAGTTTCTAATTTACCATGATTATTTAAGTAGTATTAATAATAATACCATATCTTCTCAAGGTGAATATGGCCATCAAATTGAACTGGGCTTTTTCAGGTGGTAGGATATAACTAAATATCATGTCATCCCAAACATTTATTGCACATGAAATAACAATGCGTAAATAATATAATGAAAATGCATATATATAAATAAATAAATAAATAAAGGAATGTGGTTCAATATGATCAAAAATATGTGACTTGCCTCATTGTCCACACTCTCTATTTTACCGTAGTCTTTAAATGTGACACTTCTTTAATTGCTTTTGTAGTTTTCTGTTGACCAACTCATGTGGTCCGAATACTAGCGCAGAAAACGAATGCAAATAAGTTTCTACTTTGCAGAATGCAAACAAGGAATAAAATACAAATAAATAACCAAATGACATAAGAAAAATATGTTTGGGTGGTCAATGTTTAGGTGGTTAAGTGTTTGGGTGGTCAATGTCTTGGTTTAGATTTTGTCGATGTTTAGTTTGTTGAAATGAGATTCCTAGCTAAATATAATTGAGAATGGACATTATGGCTCAAAATGGGGCGAGTATATGTATAGGTTTCAACGAATGGTAAAGTTTGGACCGTATCGGGTTTTGGGTTTAAAGTGGTGTTAGAGTCTATTAGGGGACTCTAGAAAATGGGTAGATGGGTTCAAAATAGACAAAATGGACATGCGATATGAGTTTGGGTATTGTTCATCGTGGGATCGGAGGATCCATGGTCGAAGACAACAATCTGGGACCATGGGTGGGTTCCTAGGACTACAAGGATTCCATTTTTGGGCTCGGAATTGGCTAGGAGTCAGGCAATCGCTAGCGGTAAGGCCTCTCTTCCTTGGGACATTTGAATGGCACAAGGGTAATGGTGGGCTAAGAGGATAATAGAATTAGAGTTTAAGCATCTCTAGGGTTAGAGGAGGCTTAGGGTAGTGACGGCTCGGGTTGGGGATCTCCGAGTTGGGTTACCCACAATGATGGTCTTCGGTGGGGCGGCAAACTTTGGTGACCAGGAAGATGGGGGCTCGGGAAGCTATGGCAATAGTTTGGTGGTGTTCCTGGGAGCTTAAGAGTGCTACGGACGAAAGCAATTGAAAAGTAATCGACTAGATAATAGAAATTGGAAATCGGCTTACTTTGGGGTTTTCCAGTGATCATCTGCGAAGTTGCGGGCGAGGGCTCAATTGGGGTGTGAGGGTGGCTCACTGGGTACCGGTGCTTTGCTTTGCAGGGACTTCGAGCTTTAAATAGGATGAGGAAGGCGGTTTGGCATAGTGTTCGGTTCATGGTGGCAATGGCACGTGGCAGAGTCGGGAAGGCACGGTGCAGTAGGCTGAGGGGATTTTTGTGCTTCCTCGGACTAGGCATTGCAGTGGTCAAAAGGGTTAGGGTATGTTAGGTCGGCTGTGAGGGTGTGAGAGCAGAGAGAGCAGAGAGGATGGCGGCAATGAAATAGCCATGGCGGTTTGATCAAGTGGGGATTGCATTCATTAATGTGGGTGTAAGGTGTCAGGGAAGCCGTACTCTGGTTTAGTAGTAGCTGGCAAGGCGGGCGACGCGCTTTGCGGCATCCTTTGTCGGCGGTGAGACGAACCAAGGGAGGCGACGGTGAATCGGGTCATGGTTGGTCCGACACGTGGCCAGAGGTCATTAAGGGCTATCAGGGGCGGGAAGGTCAAGATGTACGGGCGTGGACTCGAGTGCAAAGGCGTGGCAGCGGCGGCAAGGTCATGGCGACAGCGAACGGGCTAAGGCTAGGTGCGCGATGATTTTTCAGATAGTGAACAATGCCGTCTCTTCATGCTGTGGACAGATGGATGGAGAGGATGCTTCGGCTGGAAATAGGAAGCTTGGATGGTGGAGGAAGGTGATAAATTTGGTGAAGACCCAAACCAAATCAAAACACAAAATAATTCAATTCTTTAGATTGTTTCACTATTCAAGCTCGTCTCGATAAAGTTTATGAGTTCATAATCAAGTTTGGCTCATTTAGAATTCAAGTCACACGTAAATTGAACCTATGGTAAATTAATGTTGAATAGATCATAAACCGCGAGCTTCTTTTTTAGTCCTAAGTGCCGTAGATGGAAGGATCTAGTCGTCCATAAGTGGATTAGGTATACCAGCATGTATGAACACTGCGTGAGCTGCAGGCTGACCCCGTCTTCCTCTCCATCTGTAGTATGTTGAGCCATTGTCGTCGCTCACAGTAGGACGTAGCCCATCTGAAAGAGATATATAGATAGAGGGGTGGGGCCCGGGACAAAGGCGACGTTTTCGGCCGGGTCCAAGAGCGTGCCGCGCGCGGCGGGTGCGTGCGTAGTATCACTAGCTTGCATGCACTCCCAGCCAGTCCCACGCCTCCGCCTGCAACGGCCAAGGCGGCTACGTCCATACGTCACGTCCCATCCGTCAGTGACCGCGCTATCGCGTTCCATTGGCCGAAGCCCGGTCCAGAACTTTGAACTTCTTTTTTATTAGGCCTTGTTACGTCACGCTAATCTCAAAAGTAGCTCCGGACAGCCCGCGATTGTGAATTAGTCTCTTTTCGAGCATGGAATAACCGCTCGTCGTCATATGAAATCATGCCACACCCTCAGACCGCGGCACCTTGCAGGCACCCCGGCAACCCCAGCGCCGCAGAGACAGGCCCGACGCGGCACGTGAGGACCCGCCCCTGGCCATAATAGAAAGCTAGAGAGGTGCCGCACCAGAGGACCACAGCACTAGTGCCCCCGGCATGCGTCCTCTCCTACCGCCTACCGCGGCCAAGGATGCGAAAGCATGGTCGGCTCCACCACATGCCACGCCATGCCTACCACTACCGTGCTAGAGGGGCTGCCGCGATAGAAGGGCGCAGCACGATGCCACGCATGAGTCATTGGTTATTTCGTGCTGGAGAAAGGCTAGATTCACAATTATATGCCACATAAAATTACTTCTAAAATTAATATGACGTAATGAGACCAAATAAAAAGAGTTCACCATGCCAAGCCTACCTCTGCCCCGCTGGGGGGCTACTGCGATGCCCACCAGATGCCGCAGTCCGAGCATGTGTCACGATGCCACACGTAGACCGCCGATTATTCCGCGCTCAGGAAAGGGCTAGATTCGTAATTGCAGACTGTATAGGGCTACTTCCGAAATTGCCAAATAAAGAAAGGTTCTCTATCAGATGCCATTGTAAGATAACTGCATTGTTCTACATTCAAACAAGAACTTTCCAATGTTTTTTGTGTTACCCTTCTCACACAAGCAGCACTACATTCAAACATGTCAATGCTTTCTATTTACATTGAGACAACTTCATGTCCTTGAGAAGACGATGCCCAAGCAATCTAAGTAGTCAGCAACATCTATCAATCACAAAATGAGGCAAAAGTCACTGATTACATACTTACAGTAGACATTTCTAACCGGAAAAACGCACAACAGCTACCTTTCCATGCTTTTGGTTAGGCATGGTATATTTCCTCCATATTTGCTAACCCTATCTGAAGTTGTGCAAATCTCAATCAGCTTAAAGTTGTGATTGAGCCTACATGCACGACATCACACAAACCCACATGTACAAATTTTGTAATGTTAAGCAGAGTTAGTGAAGTTTAAACATCATACACAGGCATGCGCTCTTCAATGGGGACACGGCAGATTGGACATTTCTTGCACTTCTCAACACAAGACCTATCAGAAATCAACAAAGAAAAATGTCAGTTTCAAATCGACAAGAGGATAAAGTACCCAATATAAACAAGACACTGCCGAAGCATACTTGCATAAAGTTCTGTGCCGGCAGGGAAGTAAGACCATGCATATCTCTCCCTCATAGCAAAGCCTACAAATAACCTTCTCCTGGAATGGGGGAAAATGGCTTTGTCAACAGAGAAAAAAAGTGATGACGTGTTAGCAAGCCAACAGGTTATTATCAGTGCTCTCTAAAAGAAGGTTACTATCAGCAGGGAATGATAAAAAGAAAGTTATTTCCAAAACTAAAGTTGTACTGAAGATAGCCTTTTTTTCCAAAACTAAGAGCATCTCCAAGAGATACTCTATATGGCTCTTAATATTTAAATTTTAGAGTTGAAGGGTAAGAAGTAGCTCTAACAGATTCCCAAATAGACTCCTAAAAATAGAACACACCTAAAAAATGGGTTCTCGCTCTCTACTTATAGAGGATGATCTAGACTCCCAATACTGTTTTTCTGGTTTAGGGTATCTGTTGGAGGGAATGATTATTTTGGGATCTTATATCGTGGTTAGGATCTGTAAAAAGAGATTTAGGGTGTGAATTTATTGGGCATCTCTTGGAGATGCTCTAAAGTTGTACTGAAGATAGCATTTTCGACACTAAGAACCCTTTACAGCACTAATATCTGCAATGTGAGGGAGTGCACTAGAAATTTTTAGAACATAAACCTTTACAGCACTAATATCTGCGATTTGAGGGAGTGCACTAGACATTTTTAGAACATAAACTTTCAGGATATAGAACATACATAAAGAAACTGCACTTTAGGTATACTTGTATGGATGTTCCCCTTAGATCCATAAGCTTGAGAACTCAATGTTTCAGTCCGTCCTTAAACTAGGACTGCTCAGACCTAATGAATCACTTGGCAAGATTGGGGACCGAAATGTCAAGTCCCCAAGTTCATGGACTTAAATAGAACACATGTGCAGGTTTAAGGACATATGGTGCCAATTTATTTCAATGAAAAATGAGCCTGTACGGGTCACAGCAAGAGAGTACATTTTGAAGCCTTTCATATTCCTGCTTGGTACACTTGGTAATTTCAGATTGCTCTCCCAATGCTGCCTGAAGTCTCCAAACCTGAAAGTAAGAGTCGAAAAGTTATTCATTTGTTGATTAAATCATGTGAAGTGAATAATTTTGTGATGTGATAAATAATTATAGCACAAAAATTGAGATGTGACCTCTTCTGCAAGATCCCTCTTTGGCATTTTCCTAACTACCTCAGGTGGGTAGCCACAAAATGTGTTGTACCTTCAGCCAAAAAGCAAATAATCAATACAGAAAGCAAATGTGCTCAGACCTTGCAAAACTTAGAACCTATGAGGAATAACATCATACTGAGCAAATTAACATAATCTAAATGAATGGTATGAGCAGGCCAAAATCAATTATAAGATACCCATTAGATTCAGCATTAAACAGCCGGGATTGTTCTTCCTTGCTCCCTTCGTCGATAGACCACCAACCAAGAAGCCTGAATAACATATATACACAAGCAACATTATTAGGAGTCTACCTGAGGATGAAATACTATTATACTGTTCCTGCACAGCAAAAAAGATAAACCAACAAGAAAACATATAAATAGAATAATAGATCATACTAGCTATCAAATGGTACCTTGAACCATGATGAAGAAAAGCAAAACAATCGCGGACTTTTGATGACAATGTGAGGTAATTGGGACTAACTGGTCCATTAAGCAATAGCAGAACAACCTTCTCCACCAATCTTGTTAGTGAGAAAAGGACACCAGCGCCTTGTAGAACAAATAGCGGGGAGAAAAGAGCGAATATTGGAATATAGCGAGCGCTAGGTGGTGTACCCTGAAACAAAAGTATACAATTAAGCTGCTAATCAAGAAAGGGAATGGTTACTGGTAATGAGGTTTTGAAGCCCATTATGGATCCAAATTCACAGAGAGCAGACACTAACAGTTACCAGCTAGTTTTTAGCTGTCCCAGGCTTGAAAGGTTTTTACTTAACCCCCCAGTCGAACTCAGCCAGAAATGGCCCTATTTCAGTGGAACTATTCGATACACTAAGTTCTTGTTTTCCAACATTTTTAAATAACGTTTTATTTTGAAGGAAAGAAAAAAATCCAAAAGGAAACACTCCTAGAAGCTTTTCATCCATCTAGTGTCTAACAGTACATGTCACCAGTTTATCAACCACAAGTTTCCTGCGTAATATATGTGTTATGTGCACAATACAGCAGCAAGGGGCTAGGTGAATAAGGTTGTGGCCGGCCAGCCAGCCATAAGGGCAGAGGATAAGCCGTCCAAGGCAGCAGCAGCTTCGGCAGCAAGGAAGGCAATTAGGATATTTGGTTTGTTACTGATAAGTCTATCTGCTAGTTAGAAGAGGATTTGATTTGGTTAGTTCATTTGTTAGAGATGGATTAGTTCACGTAGGAAGCCCTTGCTTTATAAGAAGCAAAGAAGAAATAAATAAACTATTTAGTCTCCCTACTTCTCAACCGGGCCTGAAAGCCTTGACGGCAGCATGCCCGGCCAATCAAGGGAGGCCCTCAGACCCGTGCCCAACCAACGCCCACAACAATATGATCTGAATGGCACGTACCTCCAACCGCATACAAAGTAAAACTTGGAAAGCCACCAGAGGTATTTTCATTACATGACCTCCTATGTCAGGAAGGCCACAGAGCCTCTCTTGTTCGTGATCTTCCAGTGACGGGAGGACCAGACCACTCTCCCAATCACGATATCTAATTGCAGCTGATGATGAGCTAGCCTCCCCATGAGTAGGAGGCTTATGAATCATGGGATTGAACCATCTTGTACAAACAAGAAATGCAAAACACTCTGCAATCCTGTATAAACAAGGTGCTGGATTAAACTATTAGACATCCCAACTATGAAAGAAGAATGCTATTGGGACCGGTCTCACCCATAATTTATAAACACATCCCACCATCCCAAAGTGCCAAAATCACCTGTCATATGCAATAAGCCACTATTACAAAACATTGTGAAATAGAGGCAGAGGAGGCCCAAGAGAAAAATGATAAATCTCTACCGCACAATCTACGATAGTTTACTAATTCAACTGATTCTTATCATATTGAACTTAAAGAATGTTCTGGGAGATTTTATAAAATGTAACCAAATGTTCTGGGAGATTTGATAAATGTAACCCCTACAAGCTCATGAAGTAGATAGACAACTCCTAAACAGAGCCAATACAAACTCAGAACAACAAAGATTTGTCTCACTTTCAACTCCCAAGTCACTCTCTCAAAGAAAATGTCACAATGACAATGACAGGTCATTCTGATGAACAAAGAAGACATATTTTTGACAAAGTATAGGCATTCCCTACTATGGAGCCTTGACAAACAGTTAGTCAAGTGCAGGAAAGCAAGTTTCAACTTTATAATGCAATCCAAAAGCACGAAATAATAGGCACATGGCATATTAACAAACTCTAAAGTGAAGGCCCCTAGGATCAGTAAGAAGCTTCCTCCAAAAATAAATACAGTTATTTAGAGTCACTAAGCCAATATAGGATATTTCGCAAGGCAACAATACAGAGACACTCATTTTTATATGATGTAACAATTGGAAGGCAATTCAGGAAACTTACCAGACAGCTTGAGAAGTGTGAAGGTTGTAGCAGCTATAAGAAACACCATAGAGATTGCAACCCAAAAATGCTGGTTACAAAATGGAAGTCATGTCATATAAGATAAATGTCAACTTCTATGCTGTAAGTGAAAAATGATGCACACTATATTATCCTACAATCTACACAAGATCAGAAAAGTGGTAGCCGCTATTGTCCCAGAAGGTTTTGATATGTCCAATTTAAACGCACAAATAAACTTTGATCGGTTCCCACATGGAATTACTGTTCATCAATTTGAATTAAAATTTCCAATTTTAAATTTAAATATGTCATGGCCAGGATTTGTTCTCCCGGTACCCACCGGGAAAACTGGTTACCACCAAGATTTGAAATGATGGTGGGAACATATATAGCTTCCAAAAATAAGGACGACACTCAATGCTATACAAATATATACATTCATTGACAATACAATGATATGAAATGCAAAGCATTGAATTCTACAGTACCAACTAGAGTATCAGAGCAAATGAAATGATCCAAACATATTTGATGAAATGCAAGTCCTGATCAAGGTTTGCCCTTTGAAATACCTCATTCAACACAAATTGGTCTGGCCCTATTTGCCCTTTGAATTACCTCATTCAACACAAATTGGTCCGGCCCTATTTGCCCTTTGAATTACCTCATTCAACACAAATTGGTCTGGACCTAAGTCCTAAGATCGTACTCTAGTGAATTGATGCAAGATATTTCAACAGTTGGACTAAATTTCTTGTTTGGCCTTTATAGAATCATATATGCTCCATAATATGAAAACGCCATATCATCCGTGTATGTTCTGTATTCAAGCTCGTAGTTAAGTTGTGTCACATTAGTACATTCCACTACCAATGGATGCCAAGAATTGGTCATTCTCTTGCATGACTTTCTTTCAGCTCTCTAATTTAGAGGCGTTCATATTTTGCAGCAACTTTTTCCTCATGAATGAAAGGAGATTAAGTTAAAAACATGCTTACTTTGCAGGAAATAAAAATTGATCTATAATTCAAGTTAATTGAGAACCTTTCCAAAGTCAGATTCATTGGTACGAGAAACTTACAGGTAGTGTCTCCCAAATAGCTTCGCCGCTCATGCTTTCTTCGTCTCCTGGCATTAGAGCTCTACACATTCTGAACAAAGGAAAACACATAAAAAGAAACATATAGAGGTTAACATTGATAGTAACTATAGCATAATTATTGTATTGAACTAAAAATAATATTTTTTGTGTGTACAATTCCATCTATGGGGATCTTTGACAAAATTAAGGTTCAATGGTTCGTAATTAGAACAGCTAAGAGAGATAAAAAGAGATTGGAACAACAATAGTAAATATTTTCAAGAACTGCATGCCAAAATGAGAGCGCTTAATGATGGGTAGTTATGTCTTAACAAATGCCATTCATAACTTCAGGGGAATGCCACTATTTCATTAGGATGAACAAAAGGAAATTCTTTGCCAAAAAAATTAACAATATCTAAGTCTGTAGTAAATGAGTTAGGGTGTGTTTGGTTGGAGGCCACACCCAGCCATGCCTCAACTTAAGAATTTGCACACTTGTGGCTAGCCAAATTTGTGGCAAAAAAAGGTGTTTGGTTGATAACTAAGGTGTAGCAAAAATTTTGTGGCTATTGTTTGGTTCATTGCCACAAAAGTGTGGCAAAAAATTGTGGCAAGTGTTTGGATTACTCCACATGTAGCCTAATACACTTGTGTAAAAATTATTATTGGAGTAACAACACCTAAAATACCAATAGTATGAACAATCCACCATTATACCATACATTTCAACAGTACCATACAGTCCATAAGCAATATAATACAATAGTGCAACTCCCAACAACCAAAATATTAGGTAGTAGTCATCCCACATGAGTTTTCATTACCATACCAACAACCAAAATAATCACAGAACCAATAGTCACAATGCTCCATCCACCATCACATAAAGATCCATCTACCAACAACCAAAATAAGCATGAACTATTAATAACACAGATTCTAGTCTTTGCTAAAACAATCAAATCAAGTCTATTAGCAAAGAAAATAAGTATTTCTAATTTTTGATTAACAGGTGATCAAATGACCAATAAAATTAGAGCTAGTGTTGTGTTAATGTCAATTCAACTACAAAGATTTGGCAAGCATATTTTCTGGTGACATACATGACAGTGAAATGCTAGTATTAAACAGAGCAATTCAAGTATTAAGTAGAAGTAAAATTACACCCAAATACAAATCGAGTATGACTAGGGCAGCGGGCGTCCTGGCGTCGGGTCCGTCCACCCCTCTCGCGGTAAGCTCGTGGGACTCGAGCGTATGAGAGCGGAACCGGGAGGAGGCGACCACGAGGAGGAGGCGAGGCGATGAGCCGGCGAGAAGCAGGGAAGCGTCCGGCGAGTTAGGGCGCGGCGGTCCAACCCCCGTCGATGGCTCGTGACCGACCGGGAGGGGGGGTGCCGCGGGCGAGAAGAGGACGCCGCGGTCGGGAGGAGGATGCCGCGGTCGGGAGGAGCGCCGCGGCGGAGAGAGGCGCCGCGGCGGAGGAGGAGGCCGCGGCCGGGGGCGCCACGGCCGAGAGGGGAGCGCGCGGCGGGAGAGCACCAAGATCGATTCCTCGAGCCGCCGTCGCCATGGAGCCCCTACATCCTCGGATCCGCGCCTCGGAGGAGGAAGGACCGCGGCCGAGCTTGAAGGCGGCGGTGAGAGCGGCGGAGGAGGAATCGGCGGCACGGGAATCGAGAACGGCGGTGGCGGAGAGAGAGCGGAGAAAAATGGGAGGGTGTGGCGCGCCAAAGGCCAGTGAGGCGGGGAAAATCCCCGCCACACTTTGGTTGTGAAATACTGTGGCGGCAGGAAGTTGTGGCTGTGGCACGCCTAAGTATAATCATCAACCAAACATTAGCCAAAGTGAGTGTGGCATGCCTAAGTTGAGGCATGGCTGGGTGTGGCCTCCAACCAAACACACCCTTAATTTCAGCCCACAGGCAGTGTATTTGCATATACAAAAAAATTGTGATACCACTATTGAAGGCATCCAAAAAAAGGAAAAAAAATAGCTGTGATTCATTACCTAAAATTGTCAACAAGAATAATCACTTCAAAGGCCAGCAGAGGAAGGAACACAATCTTCAGATCAACAGCCAGATGATTTCTAACTGGGGAAAAAAGAAAAGAAAAGGTGATCACAGAGTAGAATAGAGCTGACAATAGCACCGAAAGGCAAAATATGATCCAGCAATAAGCAGTTCCAGGAAATTCAGTGTGGTTACCAAAGTTCCGTTCATCTAATGGCTTCATAACCTACCTCTTATACTTTCAAGATATATGCAAAGAAGCAGCTCAAACGCAATTAGCAATGGCGCTGCAACAACAGACTGACAGGGCGCCCACTACATGAGGACAGACACCCATCAGATCCAATGCATGGTAAACGAACAACACTTGCATACAGACCAACCGGACAAATCAATATTAAAAATCTTACATGACGACCATGTGGCAAAGAAGGGGCTGGCATTGAAAACCTTCCACGAGCAACGATACCATGAAATAGCCAAAGCGGAATGAATATAATCCTGCATGATCGAATTTGCACAAATAGCATTTGGAATTAGCTTTGCCACTGTCACAAGCAAACTAAACATGTACTCATACAGTGCTCTACAATTCGGTTGTCCCGAATCTAGTCATAAGAGCTCCAAAATTTCCCGAAATACATAACTGAATCCGAACGAGGCCTCAAAGTACAGAATTCAGCAGGAATTCTACAATAGTTCAACGCCAGAACAATCAGAAAACCGAGGCTCTCGCCGGCACGAGCTAAATACTAACATCAACTCATCACTAGCCCATCATTCAACTGCCGCCAGCCAGAACAAGGCGCCAATCAAAGAGCTGGATCATACACTCCGGAGCAAATTAGTCCACCATAAGTAGCGAACCGAACAACAAATAGACCCACAATCGCATCTCAAAGCGAGCACATGACTCGCCCAATTCCCTAAACTGCACCTGCACTGTATCCCGGGAAACAAAAGCTCACCACCGCGAAATCACCACACCAACCAACAGTTCCACCCCAACCCCAACTCGCACAAACCAACCAGATCGAAGCGAGGCGGCTCGGGGAGGGGTAGGGTTTATAGTACGTACCACCAGGAGTAGGCAGTGCGGCCGTCGAGCCTGAGCGCGAGGAGGAGCGTGAAGCAGAAGAGCGCCGCGTGCGCCGCAGCCGCCTGCGCCGTCTTCCCCACCCCCGCCCACGTCTGCGCCCGCCGCCGGTGCATCTCTTCCCCTCCCGAAACTCCCCAAGAAATTTTGCCAACAAAAATCTCCTCTTTTTCTTCGCCTTCGCTTCCTGGGGCTTCTCTGGAGGGAGAAATGCGGGATAAAGTGAGCAACAAGGGGGAAGGGTTCTTTCTCTATCTTTCTTTAGCCTTTGGTGATGGAGTCTGATTTGATGATTCTATTATGCTCTCGCGCTCTCTCTCTCTCTCTCTCTCTCTCTCTCTCTCTCCCTAAACTATTTTCCCGGTGCTGCTCAGTGCTCATGGAGGTGGAATGGGAATGGATTGAGTTGGGCTGGTTTGGGTTGGGTCGGATCAGACAAGGGAGGAGGAGGAACAAATGCGAGTCTCCTGCGTTCGGGGAAGCCCACGAGCTGGATATTTTTCCCCTGCTTTTCTGCCGCCGTTTTGTTGGTTTTCGTCGCCGTGCATTGCAGCGTTGTTAGGCATGTACAATATATATGTCTGTTGTCTACAAATCTATGTCATATAAAATTTTAGATGATTTGTAATGCACTATATAGGCAATTTATTAATTATATAAGGACATTACAAATAACTATATAGATAATTTATTATATCAATTATCTTTAAGCCTATCTATATCATTGTATAAGTTGTTTTTAATTCTATCCATAGATAATATAGAGGTATATTACACATAGTCCATATAATAGCATCTTACGTATCCCTATCTTCAGAAATACAGAGTTGTCTACCTTCAAAAATGCAGCTATAGTTAACTTGCCTCCACTCTTGCTCCGGTGTCTTTGCTCCCTAGAGTACAATCTCAGGATCTGCTTTTGGCAATCCCCATTTCCCAACCAAGAGTTTTAGACAATTTACCGGATAGAGAATTCTTCCACTTTTTATTGATGCTTATTATTCATTTGATTTACTTTTATTGATTAATGAACCCTTTGTTGATCAAGTGAGTCCAGTTCTGATTCGAGTTGGTATCCCCGATCTGATCCAATCCGGTGAGTATCATTGCATAGTACGATCCCCTAGTCTTATTTGAATCCAGTGAGTACTATCGCATAGGCCGAAAGAGATTGATTCCAAGATTTATGGTTTAAGCTTTTCAGATTTTCCATATCACCCGAGAAGTGAAGCATAGCCCTTGTCCAAACGGGTGTAAGGAACAGAGAGAGGCCAGAGCTCTAGTCTGATAATAAGAGCCCTAATTTTTTTTTCAAGGGTTTAGTTCTATGAGTTGCTAGTCTACTTATAGATAGGTGAAGGAGCACCAGAATATGTTGTGAAGAACCATTGTAATTTGAGAAGGCCGAAAATGTGATATGCAAATTTATCAAAAATTGTCGGACAGTCTGCAGTCCCAGCGGTTAAACCAGTTTTGAATTCCAGCTTGACTGGATTGACTCAGTGGTCTGACTGGTTGTGAAGTCCAGCCAGACCGGCTGAGATGTGGTTCTTCAGCTGGTTTTGAATTGTAGAGAGTTTGCATATTGTGATGAGTCTTTGTGACCTAGGTCAGCAAGTATAGGTTGCATGAGACATGTTACTACAAATGTGGATCAAGTTATGAAGAATTTATGTCTAGAAATGATTTTTTATCTTTAGATGTGCAGAGTCGCTCGGAGTCAACCATGATCAAAGGTAAGGATCAAGGCTATGCTCATGGATGAGCCGAGACCCAAAGCTCAAGCATGGCACAAAAAAGACATGAAATATTGGCTTGGTCGGTCCAAGTGAGGACGTGGTCCAGTCGAACCCAAATGGAAGAGACTTGTCGATACATGGCAAATCAATAGTACACCTACATAAGCAAGCATGGTGATTATTTGCAATGGAAGGAGAAAACCAGGACAAGAAAAGGTATTTTGGTAGTTTGACCAGAATACCAAAAACTATTTTGGATCAAAATGGTGGCACTTGGGAGAGTGCTTCAGGTAAAAAAGAAGCTGAGAAGATCAAATTAGGTCAAGATAAGGACTTAGTAGATTTAGACTTATACACTTAAAACGTGTATAAGAGTTGTGTGAGTTAAAATTCATATGTGAGGGATTATTAGGTTTTCCTATCATGCTAAGCGAATAGTATCTATTAAGAGTTAGATGAGGCTGGTTAGTCTATCTATTTAACGGGTTGGGATGAAGACTTGTTGTTAACCGTCTATCCATCCTTTCTTGAGACCAAGGATTCATAAGTTCTAGTGTTAGGGTTTGAGAAAAGTTGAGTGTTATGGTGTGCTCTCTTATTCTCAAAGTGGAGTTGATGTAATACCTTCATCCTCAAATAGCAATATATTAATTTTTATTCATCTCTTGAATCTCGTGTATTGATTGATTTGGTCTTGATTTATTTGGTTTTTCCTCCTTTTTTTTGATCTTCTTGTGTCAAGAATGTATAAGAAATAGAAATAACTTCTGAAAATCAATCTCCACCTATCTAGATATTTTGATGGCAAGTTCATGAAGAAACCCAGTTTTGTTTGATTTTGGCCTCATCAATTGATTTCATGATTCAGGGGTTTTTTGCTTAATTTATTTGGTGTTCTTGCTTGTTGTGATGCGTGAAAATACATCTAGAGCCATCTTGATCATCTTCTGCCTACGAGCAAGTTATATTCATAATTTTCGCATTTATGCCCGGTTTTAATGCAATTTTGCTCAAATCTAAAAAGGTTTGAATTTTGACATAGTTTTGTGCGATCCATGGATGGAATAAGTTTTTGAGATCTGAAGCAAGGTGCGTGCAAATTTTCATAGCAACTAGACTTGTTTTTTAGGTGTTGAATCAAAAGTCGATTGAGTCGGGTTGTTTTCTGGAACAGGTGGCGGTCTGACCGCCATGCCCTAGCGGTCAGACTGGTGGAAATTTGAGTTAGACCGGCCCTAGGTAGAGGTCTGACCTCTAGGGTTTGGTGATTTTTCAGAGGGTGATTTTCAGAGAGTGATTTCTTGAGTTTTTTGCTTCGGGATTTTGGCTATTGATTCCAAGCTTCGTAACTCTATAGTTACTAGAGTAAAGAATTAAGAATACTTAGGGGAATTTTTGGATGGCACCATTCACCGCTCTGATGTCTATTCGGGCCTACAATAGGGGTTTTTATTAGGTCGGTTTTCCAAGCTAGAGTTTTAGCCAATTGATTTACGTGCAAATGAATTCTTATACTTTTTATCGAGGGGATATATCCATATACAGTTCTACTTTTTATTGAATTCCTCCCTTTGGCCAGATACTGAAATCTACTCTTTAGTTGGACCTTTTTTGAAGGTCCTAATTCCTTGATTTTTGGTTTTTAAATGGCCGGTTGATCAAGAAATGAGTGCAATCCTCTTACTTGGTTTCGATGGCCATTCTAGGTCGAATTTCACCAAGACTTAGGGGCTATTTGAATCTAGAATCTTCACAATACTTACTATAACATACAAGGCGGACACATATCATTTTCTATCTTCCAACAATTCAACGAGTGGAAATGGCTGTTCAATAACTCACTATATGCCCCCCATTCTTTTTAGCTTTTCAGCGATTTTAAACTTTTAATTTTTCTCAACAAATATTATTTATCATACTAATAAACCACCGACGGCCTAAAAGAACAGACCAGTACCAGTCTGGTAAACGTTGTTAAACTGACCACAGACACCAGATAAAAGATCTGTCCTCAAATCTTTGGTACAGTGTACATGTTAAAAAAATTTGCTCCGCTCGTTGGTGGGTGGCTCCGCCGGCACGTCCCGCACCCGTTTTGGGCGTCTCGCTTGCACGGCACGCCCACCCACACCGTTTCCGCTCCCACCCCACCGTCGCACGCTGCACACACATGACGCGACGCGGTCGCACTCGCTCGCACGGCCGCACAGCGGCGCAGGGACCATGACCGACGTGCCGGCGCCGGCGTCGGCGAGGCGGATCTGGCCCATCTGGGGTGCCGGTCTCGCTATCGGCCCAGCTGTGGCCTGTGGGCCGCGCGCGGTGCGGCCGGACGAGGGCGGGTGGCGGCTGGTGGATGGTTGGTGTCTGGGTTCGGCGCATTCTGGGACGACGGATGCCTACGGGTCGTGGTTTGGGGTCTTTGAGCGGCCAATCATGCATCCGGCTAAAGCATAAGCAATCAATTATTACTTATTTTGGTGTACTAACAGGAGGGATCAATGATCTAACCACTGGAAAGGCATGTGCATTTCCCTTTCCATTGATAGATTTGGAATTTAAGAGAAGAAGAGGAGTCTTGAATGATTGATTGTGATATCGTTCCGGGAACTTCTGTGGCCAAAGCATTCTATACCGAGGTAGTGTTGCTCAATGTAGCAGTACTTTAGCATCATTTCTACACAATGGTGCCACGAGTAGAATTGCATTGTCTCTAACTTCATTTCACTAGTCCATCCCCATAACCACACTTGTTTCCAAATTTCCTCGAAAATACAACATATATCCATTTGCATCGCATGGTGGGGGTCTTCCTCGTTAGGTGCCTTGAACATAATAAGGTGTTACTGACTAGTTGAGTAGTTGATTTCCTCGTGGTGGCCTTTGAGCTAGTATAGTAAGTGTGCATGTATCTTGTTTGTTGATAGTTTTGCAAGAATGGTATTGAAATGTAGATCACAGCCTCACAGGAGTACATCGAAATCTGACCACGAAATTCTGGTGATAGTGACAACAAGCCTCCGTCGATCGTGTCCTGCTGGATGTGCTTTATAAGCCGTGACTTATTGTTTTTTTTTTGCACTATAGTGACTAAAAATGTATTGTAGTGGCCGTTAGTTTTTTAGTAATTAAATTTAAAAAATAAAAAACTATTATTTCAACAAGAACAATGTAAAGGAATAAAGAAAAAACAAAATTAAGAAATTAGAAGCTGAAGTCATTTGAAACGAAACCTTTTGTGGGGTAACGTAAGCAGCTAATACACTATTCTTTTTAGTAATAACTTGACCCCATCGAGAACTATGCGTTGCTCAGTTAGTTGCCCATGTTTGACTCTATTGATAGCACACTCACCAATAATTTTTATAGGTACACACACGCGTACGTGCTAAGTGGAACAACGCGTTCCATGCTTCGGAGATCTTACGGTCCCCGATTAATTTTTCTAGTATAGGTAAGAGACAAATACATATGTGTGACCTTGTACGGTGTAAGTATGGTGTGTGTGATGTACATCTTCCTCATGCCCCTCAAAAATAACTTAACCCCATCATTACTCATTAGCTAGCCTCATAACTTTAAGTGAATTCATGATTTAGAATACTTTGATTGGAATACAAGTTGAGAGTTCTATTTGAATATCAGAAATCTAAATAGGCCTCCCTATATCTAAATCTAAATATGTATTTTATTTCTTACCTACATCCTACTTAATAGTGTGGGTATGTGTTAGATAAGATAATGGGTACCTAGTGACAGCCCTCCTTGGATTTGCTTTGGGCCAGTTTATAGGCTGGGCAGAATGGGTTGGATTGGGCTGCGCCCACACAAGACCATAGTTTCGGCCAGTTTACAGGCCGCCAGTGTCCCGGGGAACGGCCGAGATTCCCGTGCCATGGGCCGTCGCAGCCTGAGCAAATAGATACCGTGGTGGAGTCTTTGGGGGCCCACTATCTCCCAAGTGGGCTTATAAGGCTGTAACTCCATTCGAACAGCAGCGAAGTACAATTATTTCCGTTCCTTCCTCTCCAAAAGGAGGAGACGAAGAACACTTCCATTACTTGAAAAGCAATCGGTAGTAATCTTTGCTGTGAATTTACTTCTAGATTTGGCGATAGATTTTTCGAGTTGTCTATTGTGCAACTTGAGCAGACGATCCTGTCTAATTTAATCCTCAGAACATGTTGTTTGTAAACAAAACACGGCGCATTTGAAAACCGGTGGTCCTCCTCTCCCAGCTCTCTCGGAAGAGCAATTGGTTGGGTGGAACAAGTTGTCGTTTGGAAAGGCAGGAAATTTGCCAGGCTACAACTTCAAGGAACGTATGCGACAGCCTCCTTATGATTAACAAAACGGTGGGGCTTTTCGGTTCTGTGCTGCTATGGCACTCAGCACATCGGAGGACAAAGCTACAACATCGCCCTTGTGAGATTGCTACTTCAGACTTTTTATCAGATCCAGAGCAGCTACAATCACCCACAGGAATATGAGCAAATGCGTTCACAGCCCACGTACCCATGGAGGTAAAAGAAAGGGTAATATGTGGGATCGACCGTTGGAAGAGAAATTGACACCCTCGGATGCATCTCAAGCCTGTTTTTTCGCAATTCAGTCCATGCAACACACAGCGAAACAGTCAATCAGACAATATCAAGCAGGTCACACAATGGCAACCTCCCTGCTACAATCACTTCAGGCAGGGGCAGGGTACATGCTTAGTTCAGTCACCTGCGCTAAACGAAAGGGAGTGAGAGAGATAAAAAAAAACCACCGCCCAAGTTGCACAAAGAAATTAATTTAGGCCATCACGTAGGTGAACGAAAATCAAGTGACGATTCTTTCCTTTGTAGTCCAGCTCGGCTAAGTGACTATTAAAACCCTAGCCATCCACATCAAGCTGCTGATTAAACTAAACTAAATTAAACACCCTAACAGGCGCCATCCTGCCTGCCTGCCTTGCCTTGCCTATTTTGCCTAACGCTACGACGATTTTCGGACGGGAGGCAGCGTAAGCGTATGGTGTGTGAGAGCGACGTGCGGCCTTTTCAATTGGTCGTTAGGCGGGGACCCTTCCAACGCCCCCACGGCGCATGTTCTCCCGCGGCCGTCCGCGTCACCGGGTGTCCGGGTGCTCGTCCTGGATTCCGTTCCACAGGCGTCCTCTCTCTCTCTCTCTCTCTCTCTCTCTCTCTCTCTCTCTCTCTAGAATTCAGTGGATTGTTTTCAACTGCAACTTATAGCTTATAGGCGTAGTTTATGTCTTTTAATTCTAATATAAATGTTTGTACAATCAAACTAAATGCTAATAAACTGACAAAGTGTTTCGATAAGACTATTTAGATAAATTATTTCGAAAAAACAATCGTTACGTTTGTTTATTTAGAAAAATCAAAGTAAAAAAAAGAATTGGCCCTTCCATTGCCAGATTTTTTTTCTTCTCCGCGGGGATTTTTCTTTTTGGACCGGCCGGGGAACTGGAACCAGAACTAGATTTCTTCCTTGCGGCGATGCCGATGGAAACCTATGTGGTACGCGCGGAGAGATCAGGAATTTGTATGGGCGCGCACGAAGCATGCGTCCGTGCACGGCCGCTGCTGCCTATGGCCTCCACTAGATCGCGGAGCGCGTGGGATTTTCGGTGACGAGCTCGACGGATACCACCGTGGACGAGTTCCGCTTTTGTAATGCTCATCGAGCGATGCTTTTCCATGTTTCTTAATTGTTATATACTTGTACAAGCTACGTGTATCAATATCGGCAATCAAAGAGGATAGATAATTCTTAAATATTTTCTCTAATGGTATTAAAAATCTTCACTCAAATGATTATAAGGGTTAACAATTTCAGATTACATTAACTAAGCTTAGCAAAACAAATCTAAAAGCCTAGACAAACAAAATAAGCAATTTTCTGCTTAAGATCGGTTAGACTGTTATAGATGGGCCAGTCTGACCACAGGGGCTTATCTGATCATATGTCGAGGGCCGGTTTGACTGGTCTCATGTTCTTAAGCCTAAAAATCTCTTGGGCAAAACTTAAATATCAAAAGTTTGCTCAAATCTCATCCAAACACTTTCAAATTTTATATAAGACTTGTTCAACACAATAGAAACCTAAATCAATTAAGAATCACAAGATTATTGGGCTTGGTTTCACTAAATTAAAGATAATCAAATCTACGCCGTAAGAACACCAAAAACCCTAGAACTCAAATTATTTCTTACTCGTGAAGGCCTTCCAAATTTATTCTCACATATTCTAGTAAGGTAATTTAAGCAATAATTCTGGTTAGAACTACCACGATCATGAAATCACAAATTTTGCTCGAAAGCATTTACGAATCGTACATAATGTTGATTCTTGCTATAAAGGTAATCTAGATGGGTAATGATTGATCAACTAGGTCTTCTGGTGCCTCTTACTCATTATGGATTATAGCAAAATCAAGAGAAAACTCGAGAGAGAGAGAAATCGCATGAAGAACATAAGATACAAGCAAAGTTCAAGACATGAACTAGTAATTTGAGAGATAAGATTCGATCTTCATTACCACATAGAGAGAAAGAATTATAGGAGTATGGAGATTACAAGATGCTCCTAAAGCACTACTCTTTTCTCTCTAACTCTCTCTATCTCAAACCATGGAAGGAGAAAATGTGGATAAATAAAAATCTTAACCCTAGAATACTTAGAATCTAACACCTCATCTCCTCCCCTTTCATAACCAACAACAAATCCTAATGGGTCTAACCCATAAGACTCTGGGGAAACCCGTTAACCTTACTAACAGGAGTTTTACACACTCATGCATGCTTCTCAAAATGTTTACAAGACTCAACCCACTAAACTATTAACAATTGATCCACTTAGTATGTTTTGGCTCTCCTTGATCTAAACCATTTCTCTTTTGCACTTCTCCATGCTGCAGTTTTGATCAAGGCAACAACCCGTTATTTGATCAACTACGAAAATACCTTTGACGAAACTTCTGAGCACCTTTCTTTAACTCTATCTTCCCTTCACATCAAAGCATATCTGCATGTTTTGACACGTAATCCATAGTGCCTAATGATTAGCTTCATGTCTTCACACATTCAGTCTCCCCCGAACTGTTTCTACACGCATCAGCCTCGTCACTTGGCACATCACATGCACCAACTTGACTCTTTGCAGTTCTTGTCTTCTCTGTGCTTCCCGCTTGAACCACATAACCTCATCCAGACTTACACAACCATATGGACCTCAGTTCCCTTTCCTAGTCCCGATCACTTGTCGTCGACTGCTAATGTTCTCTAAGCCACCTACACACCTAAAGACCAAGGGTTACCATCTTAAGCACAAGTTCCATACACTTGACCCACGTTAGTCAAAATAATGCATCATGCAACTCAACACAACCAACCAACGGCACCCATGCCATGCACCCACTCAAACCACTCAAAAATATCTCTCCCTATTCTCTGACCGTAGCCACCGGTGTGACGACCCGAGCCATCACTACCTTAGGTAATGACACCAATATATAGTTATTACTTGATAAAACGGAATAAATTCCTATTTTATAGAATAATAAGTCACATCAAAGTGTTGCAGTAAAACAATAGTTAGAGACAATTCAATATTATTACAATACTATTGCCACACAGGACTACACCAAACTACCCAAATATTTTTGAGATTACGATTAGGAGTATTCACTACTTTTAAATATACAAGCACCAAAAATAATAGCTTAGAGTTTGCCAACATACTCTGGATTGCATAGTTTGACTACTACATAACAACTCGTCTCATGCTCCATATGAGACATCTAGATTGTACATGTCAAACTGCAAGTCCACTGCATTCCATTCAGCATGGTAGTTATCCTCCACATAGACTTCATCAGAACTGAGTAAATCCTCGAACTAACTTACCTCTAAACAAGAAGAATTAATAGCAAAGATGAGTACAAAAGTACTCAGTAAGCATTAATAGCAAATATATAATCTCATGATCAACATTATTAGATCAAAAATCATATCTCTTCTCATTATTATTCTTAAAATAAGGTTTTAAGTTGTGAAATTGTTTGATTTATCTTTACCAATTTACTAGTCACTCGTATTCAGAGAAAAGACCACTTGCAGGCTTCCGTATCCTCCAATCCAGGAGACATGCGTGAATTCATGGTATATTTAGCATTGCTTAGGCTTGAATCGCTTTGCCCATAGCAGCCCCAGTCAGACCACCTTCCCTATGACGGTCATACTATCATGAACAAAACCTAGCGAACAGGTCAAGACTGGTTTGACTATCATCTTCGGTCCAGTCAGACCATCTGAGACATGACAGTAACTTGAACTTCTGAATTTTCTAAAATTTTTACAAAATTTAATTTCAATAAAACTAAACTATCAATTATTCATTGTAAGCATATCCGAGACCTTCCGCGTGGTCTCTCGCTATCTGACCGAGAGTATTTAAAACAAGAGTTCAACAGCACTTTTTTTTTTTGCAAAATAGTTAATCAGGAGCTTTGAAACTGTCTTGGGAAATCCTGGGTAATCTAGTATTATATGGAGACAACCAACCATGCATTGATCCCCTGAGAGCACGAAAGAATTGAAGTACTAAATATCAAATGAAGCTCCGTTCCATGCTGGTAGGTCATACATGTGCATGATCGGTCACCATAATTGAAGCCTTGCATCGTGTGCTTTGCTGGAATATCTACCAAGCAACGAGATCAATTATGGCAGTCCATGCTATAACCTAACCATTTCACGCAAGACCTCGTGCTGGATTAGTCGCGTCACCAATCACTAGTCCGCGCCAACGCTGAGTTCTACAACCTTCAATGTACTATGTAGTAATGTAGTAGTATATTATGGGAAAACAATATTTCGATTTGTGGCTCGTGCATCACAGCCATGACCGTAAATGAACTGAGCTGGACTAAGTGCAGTCACTCGAGGAAGACTGTATTAGGATACGAGTCTAGATCTAGATTTGAGTTTGGTTCAACTTAAACTCGAGTAGATTTAAGTTTAGCTTGAGTAAACTCGGTAACAATCAATAATTCAATATGTACTAATTTTTAATAATAAAAAAGTTTAAATTTAAGCTCGGCTAAATAAGTCAGTAAAAATTAATATGTAGTAATATTTAAGTTTGAATCGAGCTCTGATGAGCTATTCGAATTCAGTTCGTTGAAACTCGTAAGCTCAGATCTCGAGCTCGAGCCTGGTGCTTTTTTTACGGCCCTAATTACAACCGCCAAGTCTGCCGGTTGCCATCCAACAATTCCATGCGACAGTGCAGAAACAAAGAGGGTTACTGTCTTACTGATAGCAATCTAGCTCCCACATCCGGTTGCAATAAACAAGCAAAGACTGGGCATCAAGCAGCCGGCCGGCGGGGCTTCGAGACGTGTGAGTGTGGTGAGGTTGGAGGCGGTCAACTTGATGCGAGCTTCGCTTCATTTGGTGGCTACACCCTTAATTTGTTTAACCGGATAATAAACAAACCTCCCCCCTCGTTTTGTTTAATCGGAGCAAGTTCACATCTCGCATTGGCATCAATCACTAAACGCTTTTTTTTTTTCAAAACCTACGCCTCATTTGCATCATCGCCGCTCCGGCTCCTCGGCTCTTCTCATCCATACATGTACGAATTATCATTTCTTATGCCTATAGATAGCTCTCATGTCGATCTGGCTTGCTGAGTTGCTGTTCGTTGAAGATACTTTGCGAGTTTTCTTCTAGCTGCAAGTGGTTAACCCTGAAAAGCCCCAAAATTTTAAATGAAAAATTTCCTTAATTTTTACTGCATTTTTGAGTGAATTTTGAAAACTTTCCTTTTTGGGAAAGTTTCCCCCGCCGCCGCTTTCCCTTTTCGGCCTGGCGCCTCCTCCCTCGCGTTGGCGCCTTCTCCCTTTCCGCTTCCTCTCCTCCCCGGCGTCTTCCGCTCCCCTCCCGCGTTGGCGCCGCCCGATCCCGTCTTCTCCCGCGCCCGCCCCCGCCCTCGCGCCGTTAGCGCCGTCCCCTCCCGCCGCCTCGCGCGCGGGGCGCGCGCGCTGCGCTGCGCCGCCTCTCGCGCGGACAGCGCCGCCTCGAATCCCTCTCGCGCTCGCGCCCGACCGCCACGGTCCAAAACCGTGGCGCCTGCGCCACGCTGCCGCCGTGGTCGCCTCGGTGCGCTCCGCCGCCCCCTCCTCTCTCGCGCGACGCGCGCCTCCGCCGTCCGCGACTCACCGCTTCATGCCGTCCGTCGCCATTACTCCTGTGCGAGCCGGCGTCACCCGGCCGCCGCTCCATTCCGCGGAGGAGACGGCCGACTGCTCTGTTGACCCGAGGCCGCCGCTGGCTTCTCCTCCACGCCCGCTCCTCCGCTCGGGTATAAATACCCCACCTCGGCTTTCCCTCACTCCTTTGCTTCCCGAGCACCCCCAGCACCCATTCGCTCCCACTACTCCCTGCCTCCCCGAGTGCCGATTGGAGCCTCACGCCGAGGCTCCGCCGTCGTCCTCCCTCGCGCGGTGGCCCCCGGGAGCCAATCTCCCCCTCCCCTCTCCCATTTCGCAATTACTCCCGCCGAGAGCACCTCCTCCCCTCACTGATCATGTTGATGCTTGCTTTCGGACAGGTGGTCGCCCGAGGAACGCCGTCACCGTAGCTTCCCCACCGACCGAACCAGCTCTCCGTGGCCAGCTCTCCTCGAGGCTCCCCAGCTCCCGTCGCCACCGCCAATGTGAGCCCCTGGACCCCCTCTCCGTGTAACCGCGGCCGTTTGGCCTCCCACACCGCCGATAACCGCCTCCCAATGTTTTAGAAAATCTTTGGACTGGTTGACTATTCAGGAATTGAGACTTCTGCATATTGTTTTGGATGAACAGGCTGGAAGCTGTGCGGGTCTACCGAAAGTTTATAGTATAATTTAGATAACCAAGCGTGTGGAATTTGTTAAATGAGTATGGCTGATGTATCTGTCCTTCCTTGATTGGGGGGTTCAGTATGGCACTTCATTTAAAACAATTACTATAAGTTTCAGACCTGCATTAGGAGTTTAGAATTGCATATGGATCTATATTAATTTGTTGTGTATCCCTCTGATCTTCTCCACATGGATGAACCATTTTATACACATGTAATTGATTGATGTTTTACGGGCGATTAGGAGGACCCTTTAGAACACAGAGATTTGATAGAAAATGAATTCTCCAATCACTAAAATTAGAGGTTGGTGGAGAAAAATAAGAGCATATCGAAAATAAGGTACCAAACTGATCAGAATAGTGGTGTTGAACAGATAGGATAGGTAAAGTTGGGATGCTCTAATAAATATGCTTTAAGATGATCGATGTTTTGGAGTTCTTGTATAGGAAAGCAAAATAGTCATATTACTGTTTCTTGATGTGATTTAAGGGGGCCATCGCCATTATTCTTTGGGGGACACTTTTCAACACTGTAGCTTTTTTTTTTAGTTCAGCATTAGAAAAGTTGGCACTGACAGCGTACCTACAGGGTGCTAGTGAGGATGAACATTGTATAGTTGATCAGCCTAACCCCAGCATTGTTCTTCTTATCCTAAGCATTAGCATCGAAATTTCGGAGCGGTTGAAACGATAATTATGTTCTTTCAACAGTGCACCACATCAGAAAGTAATAAATACCTCTAAATATCACACAGTAGAGGGCTGTAATAATTTGCTGATAAAACAGTGCTCTGTTCGGCCTTGTGGATGTTATTCTTCCAAAAGATACTAGTTTCCAGATCTCTTCGATGTCAGCTAAATTTTGAGGCGATTGAAATGGTCGCAGGAAGCATATATTCAGCTGCTCATCTAGCGATAGGGGAGTAACAAAGGCTGGGACGTTGTTTGTGCTAGGTAAGCCAGCATGCTGGGCCATGTGCAGCGTGGGCAACACCTACAGTGATGGAAATAGTCGCTGGGACAAAGAAATGTGAGGCGTCCAGGGATTGAACGTTTGAGCATGTACCCTGCCTCCAACTCCTAGCCGGTCATGCATATGCATGAGTGGTCAGTGGTCACGCTACTAGAGTTGGGCAGAGTCTACTGATAGCGAATCCGAACTAAGCTAGCAGAGCCGACGCGTACGTTGCTGTTTTAAACCCTGAGATGCCACGGAAACAGATTTAGAAATCTACACCAGGACGATTTTGATGCAGCTGATACGCCCTAACCTCCTTAATTAGCCGCAGCTCATTACTTACCGAGATTAGCGTAGCGGAAGAGTCGCAGAGAAACATCAATAATGCCGGTGCCCCAGCCTCTGCTGCCGCCTGGTCCACCGGCTCCATGCCCGGCCGTTCCATCGTCCAACCGGTGGCGTGTAAAGCGCCCGGGACGTGTAGCCGCTCCCTGCGCCGGGCCGGGGCAAGGGCAACCCCCACCGCCCCGCCCCGCCCATGTGACGTGACGCTGGAGTGGATAGGGGCATCGATCCCCGCAACGCCAGCCGCCGTAGGCCGTTGCGACGGGTGCCGTCACCCACGTTCGGACGCGAACTCGGGGGGGCAAACGGCGTTGCGACCTGCGCCTCGTCGCGTCGCGCCCACGGTCACGGGCGTGACCGCGACACGGCCGGCCGGGCGAGCGCGACGGGAACGTGCGTACGCGGGAGGGGTGGGGGCGCGGCTGTGCTGTTGCGTTCCCTGCTGCGGCGTATGGACGGCGGGGCCCGGATGGCCGGAGGTAGGGCCCGGGGCCTGGTGTGCACGTACGGCCGGCTCGGGGAGGTGGGGCCGGTCCTCTGCGCGGTCCTCCACCTGCATGGGAAGCCTACACTACGTACACTGCGTTCCTTACACCTGGCTGTTTAATTAGTTGGCGTCCTGAGCGATGATTGAGAACGTTGCCGCTGGGAAAATCATGTGTGCGTTGTTACCCTACGGCCTACGCTAGGACGATTGACGAGTCAAACTGCAACACGAAACGGAACTGTTTGCGTATAGGTACTGTAACAATTTTTTTTAAAAAAATTGCTTCTGCAACTTTAACCCGTTTCTAACGTGGCACGCTCTACCGGAGCTCGGCAAGTGAGCACGGCAAGGAGCACAGCACGCGAAAGCCGGCGTGGCCTACCGAGTTGCCGTGGCCGATAGGTGCTACTGAAGTTCCACGGCTCCATAGCTCTTTCGCGTAGACGCGTGCGCATCAAATTACAACACATGCATATCTCTAAAATACTACTGCCAGCACCCTACTTAATTAGTTCTCCCACTGCTTAAACAATGTGCTCTAGCTGGTACTACTGCATCACTCTACTAATCTAGTAAACGAAGCACAACGTGGCCACTAATGCAACATCGCCCACGGCTGAATATTCAACAATCCATGCATTTTAGTATTTTTTATCAGTAAAAGCATGCATGGATGCAATTCCCACCAAAGTACCATTGCATTGCTGTGGGTGCTTTGCAGCACCTCTCGCGCGTCGTGCTGTCGCTGTCTTACTAAGCTCCGATGATGCGATAAGGGGCACATGTCGTCTGTCACGTTTATCAAGTTCAGAGACGATACTAGAGCTACAGGAAAAAGGTGTTCGAGAGTTAATTTTGAAAAAAATGCTACGTCACCAAACATACAAACACTTCCGCCAAATAACTTTTCTTGATATCAAAGTCGGATTTGTTCAAACATAAATAATATTTTTAGAGCTCTGGCGTTGCGAGATTGAGATTGTATACAATAACAAATGGACTAATAGTATGTTGCGAGCTCAATAATAAAATGGAAATAGTTCAAAAGTTAACTAATATTGTGGGATTAATTTATTAAATATTTATGGTCTTATTGATTTTCATACGGCTACCAAAAGCGCCCTTTTTAAAAAAAAGACACAAGTAAGTCGAGAACTGAGAAACGTTTTTCTTATAAAAACAGAATACATTGCCTCAGCTACAGGATGCACATGAATCTAAAGAAATATGATCATCCGATCAATCAACCTCCGTGGATATGTCGAACAAAATTGACTCACAGAAGGTGATGACGTGGAGAGAAACTATGTCAAATTTTGCACATAGTTTCCTACCTCTTTGGACCCTTGATGGTTGAATGACAACCGTATATATGGACAATAATGCACTGGAGCTTCATGTACGGCCTGGTTCCACCAAAAGGAGATCGGCTCATGACTTGTTCGTGTGTACCATCTGCTCCATCCAAGCGGGTGGGCGTAGCAATTCCCCCTGCGCTCGTAAAGTCACGCACACGGCGCACCACCGAAAAAAAATGGCTTGCGCCTCCTCCGGTTCTCCCCGCTGTAGTAGTCCGATAAAAATTCCCGCGCAAGGTTGCGCGGTGCACAGTGGACCGATCCCCCCGGCCCCGCCGGCGCAGCATCTCTCAACTCTGGTCGGTCCACGAAGACTTGGGCTTCACAGTGATCTCTCAGGAAACAGCACATGCTGCTGCCTGGCACGTGGCAGGAAGCCGCTCGCTCGCCGTAAGGATTAGGCCCCGTGAACCTATGGCCGGCCATAGAGAACAGTACCGGCTGGCTCCTCACACCGGATCGGCCGCACGAATCACAAAGCGTACGTGGGATCCGCCACGACCGTCCGTGGCCCACGGCAGCTAAGCCGTCTGTTATTGGGTTTCGACTTAAAAGCCCCCGCTCGTTTCGGCTTGAGTTTTGACTTCTGATTTATTTTACACTATTTATAAATTTTGTCTTTTTATATATTTTTAGTTTTTTAGCTTTTTGCGGTTCTTTTTTTCTCGTATTTATTTGCATTATACGTGATGGGCTAACATATTTTTTTCTATTTTTAAATTTTTTAAATTTATTTATGCTAAATAAGTATCAGCTATAGTGTTTTTTTAGTCAGCTATAATATTTTTCAGCAATAAATCACTTAAAAAAGCTCTTTTGAGCAGGAGGTTAGTGGAAGCCCAAAGAATAAACAAAAATAAATGGAGATCGGGGTCCAGCGCTAAGCCCACCCTTGCGAGGTTTCTGTACCATCGCGTCGCGTGAATATTTGTTTCTGTACCAACTAGCTACATGAAATGTATGCCACGTCTATTGTGCTATTGGAGTGACTAACAGTATACTATTCACTATCCATATTATTTGAGTAACTAATAGCGCTACGTAATTTTGTAATCGTCCATGCATTAAAATTACGGTTTTCATTAATCTCACCTCCTTAAATACCATGGCCGATGTAGATATTTGTCGAAAGCCACGGGAATGCACACACGACAAACATCTACATTAAGGTCTTGTTTGGTACAGCTTTACCAACAGATTCATGAGCTGTTGTGAGCTATTTTTTTGCCAAACATCCTTTTTATAAACAGCTTCATTGATGAAGCTCCTTAAATCATACTCTCACAAGGGAATGGGGTGGGATGAATCTGAAAATAGTAGCTTTCACAGCTCTCTCCCTCAGGCTCGCAGTTCTATGAACCCATTACCCTTGTAGTTGACAAAAATTACAGCACTTTACCACTGGGTCCCCACTCCTGTTTCCTCTCCTCCCGTTCGCACTGATTTTATTTTTTATTTTTTTTATTATTTTTATTTTTTAATTCATACTCATTCAAATATATTATTTTTTAATTCATATGACCAAATACAAACATACAACTCCAAATGTTAGAACAAGTCAGGTAGACAGGGCATCTTGGACAATTGCCTCTCTCACCATGCATGAAGTCATTGGTGAAGCTGTTTTGCCAAACAGTTTTCCAAAGCGACTTTAGCCTCACCGATGAAGTTGCTCGTGAAGTGAAACAAAAAAGCAACTTACTAGTGAAGTTGAAATTTGTGCCAAACGGGGCCTAACAAATATCTACATCAGCCACTGTATTAATCAAGGCGAGATTAATGAAAACCGTTACTTTAATACATGGATGGTTACAAAATTGCGTGAATACTACTTCGTTACTCAAGTAACGTAGTTACTGAATAGTACACTGTTAGTTACTCCAATAGTTCAACTGATGTGGCATACATTTGTTGTAGCTAGTTGGGTTTATTTGTGAACTTTGTAGGGGCTGATTCGCTGACCTTTTGGTTGTTAAGTTGCGGAGCGTTAGAGAAAATTGTTTTTTAAGGAACTTGTAGAGACAATTGTGATAACCAATTGCATTCCTTCTCACGAAAGTAACAGGATAATATGTTGGGTTAGACCAGCGAAGCCACATCTTTGAGAGAATAAGCTTCTTTGAGAGAATAAACTTCAGTCTGGGATGTAAAAAAATATCTAATGTACAGCTCAGATAAATTCAGTCTAGTCTAGGTAATATTTTCATAGTCTAATTCAGATAGTCTAAATCATTCCACCATTAAACCCAGAGTATGATCAAATCCTGGTCCCGCCACTGAGTTTAGAGAAAAAAAAACGACTAGCCTATTCAGGCAAGATTACTACAAAATTAATATTCTTTTTTAACAGCTTGTTTAATGTTCCTACCAGTAACCACATTTTCTTTCCAACTAGTAAGGCGCATGTGTATTGCAACACTGTAACAAAAAAGGGTGATAGATATAATTAAACGTAAGGTTGTTAATTTATCCCCGGCCTCATGCTATATGAAAGTATTTTCTCGATATGGTATTTTGTGAGACTCAAGATAATTTATCTTGTGTTAAGTGATTTAATGAAAAATTGAAACAAATGTTTCTTGTGGATTTCTAATTTCTACAATAATATTTTTGAACTATTTCTTGTGGCACTGCTATGTTCCAAGCAAGTCTTAAAAAGTTTCACTTAAAAAACAGTTGACATGCCCGGTCTACAATATCTGCGATGGGTCACATATCATTCCCATGCAGTAGAATCTTTTCAGGTCTGTTTGGGAGGGGGTTTAGTTTAGAAAGTTTTAGTACTTATGCCATATTTGGAATGGAGAAACTCCAAAAGAATATCATAGGATTTATACTACTTGTGAAATTCATGTGTTTCAAATAGGACCTTATAATTCAAATAAAGATTAAAAATTGCACTCCATCCAATGTTTTGATGGCCCCCCAACATCAATTACCTAGGTGACACACAACAACATTTCAAGAAAGAGTATGACATGATGATCATACGGATGACTCGGTCTGGGCGTCGGGTAGAAGCGATAAACTCCTACCCCTTAGGCGGTTGAACACATGTTGGGCCACACCTCATGCCCCGCTATTAGCCATAGCTTAGTGCCCTCACCATGCCCATGGCGGACGCGTGCAGCCCCGCGCTTCCTTGTCCGCAATATTTGCACTACCGCCATCGAGATCGCACACGTTGAGCTTGGCTGGATCAATGGTTCGTGTGCACGATTTGGACCCTTGCCTCGTGACCTCCTCATGCTCACCCTCACCATCATCATTCCCTTGTTAACTTGCAAGAGGGACACGACTGCCGTCTCCGCACACCTCGACGCTAGCGTCACCAGCATCCACCAAATTGGTCACCACCATCTCGCACGGCTCTTGCCTTTACCCTAACTTCCAGGTGGGCATGGAGGGGCCACTGCGCGAATGGTGTTCGTGACTGCTGCGCCGCACTTGCTTGAGCCCATCGTCGCAATTGCCTGAGGCTGAGGGATGCAAAGACATGGAAGGCGGCGAGGTCAACTACTGGCACAATGAGTTATGCAATGGAGATCCTCGGTTGGGGAGTATTGCAGGGTGTGAGGAGAGAAGTAGATAACGGGAGAGATTTGGGGGAGGAAGGGTCACCCGATCCGAGAAGGAAAGAATAGCGGGAGAAAGGATAAGGGAAGATCGTGGGGGCAGCTGCAATCGGTTGTAGTCTACAGAGAGTTGGTAAGCGGTTTTATAGAGGTTTTTTCTGCTTTCCCTTTTGGATTTTTAAAACTTTTTTTAAAGGACAATAGGGAGGACAATGGTGAGAGGGTTCAATTGTTCGATAGAGGCATATATGGGATGGGTGAATGGACAAATTCATATTTTATATTAGTAGATATGTGTATGTATTCTACTCTAATTATTGGATTAGTGAACATGATAGGATTCAGTACAATCAATCCTCGTAGTGGAAGTACTCCCCCGTTCCTCAACAGATGTACGTTCCTCAATAGATGTCATTCTACAAGAGACCATATTATCCTCCTTTATTACCTCACTTATTTCTCTTCGATGGTGTGTGCTAGTATTGAATGACCTTAGAAATAATGAATGGAAGGGGTATGCAAAGGATAAAATGGTTAAAAAATATCTCGAAATTGTAGAATGACAAGTATTTAGAAACAACAATTAAAAGGTAGAATGACATGTATTCGTCGTTGGCTAGCTTGGTGAATGAAAAAACCTAACTCTAACCCTAATTCAATGGCTTGCGGTTGGTCACCGAACAGAAAGTTCTTGTTTATTTTTTAGTAAGTGCTGAGAAAGGAGACATTGATGTAAATAGAAGATGTGTACTTATTCGCATTTACCCATTGCATGCCAGATAGCCATTCCCAATATTAATTAGAGAATTACTAGCCAATGTTGTACTGTTAGAGGTAGTCCCGATGGTACAGCTTGCCCCTCCCATCCCCACCGCTCTCCCTCCTTACCTCTGCCGCTCCGCTCACTCTCTTTCCTGGTGTCAGTGACAGCTCCGCGCAACTCCTTAGATGCCCCTATCTCCCTCCCCCGTAGCCAGCGGTGAGCTTGCCACATCGTCGCACCATTGGCTCCCCCTCCTCCACTAACCACCCTACCCAACTTAATATTCTCTCGGGCCTCGTCTCGCCGTCTTGCCCTCTGTCACCGCCCACCGCCATCGCCCATCACTGCTGTTCACAACCGGGCCACCATCGCCGCGACCTCCCTTTACAATCGAAGAGCACGGTGAATCCATCTGGAAACTGCAGAGCCATCGCTCCCCTCGTCGAACCTCATCACACCTCTATGTCCTTCTTCTTCACAGGTACACACAGATAGAGCTTCTTCTTTTTTGGAGCTCTTGCTACCTGTCAGGACGTATACCATTTTGTAGATTTCCTCTGTTAATTAACCATCTATAGTGCGCTACTTCTAATGAGCGTAATGAGACACCTCAATAAAAAAAAATTGCAAGCCACACAACGGGCCACACAGTTGTGGGCACAGGCTGAAAAAGAATTCGCCTCGCCGTTGTCTTCGGAGACGGAGAAGCGAGGCCTAGACGTAGAGCCCCATTTCTCATCACCCTATTTTAATTGTGGCGATTTTTGGGGTGGTGGGCGGAAGATTTCTAACTGGATAGTGAAGTTTGTCTGGTGAAAAGGATGGCCACGACGAATCCGTCCATCGATCCAACGCTGTGCGTGTGTTGGAGAGAGAGGCGCAGGTGGGGCCGGGCGGCAGTGAGAGACTATAGGTTGATGCCTTCCTCTCTGATCACCTGATGCCTTGTCGCCCTTCCAGCCCTTCCTCCCTTCCCCTTCTACTACTACTAACACTAATCTCGCTCATCCCACCTCAACCTCCCCTCGCCTCCTCTCCCCTTCCCATCCTTCCCCACCCCGCACTTCCCAACCCTGGATCCAAATTCCAACCTATCCCAAAACCGAAACGCGAGGAAAAGTTGCAAGCAATTATTGGCTAGATAGCTAGGTTGCTGCGGGTGAGATCATGAAGCGCGAGTACCAAGACGCCGGCGGGAGCGGCGGCGACATGGGCTTGTCCAAGGACAAGATGATGGCGGCGGCGGCGGGGGAGGAGGAGGAGGTAGACGAGCTGCTGGCCGCGCTCGGCTACAAGGTGCGGTCCTCCGACATGGCCGACGTGGCGCAGAAGCTGGAGCAGCTCGAGATGGCCATGGGGATTGGCGGCGTGGGCGCCGGCGCCGGCGCGGACGACGGCTTCGTGTCGCACCTGGCAACGGACACCGTGCACTATAACCCCTCCGACGTCTCCTCCTGGGTTGAGAGCATGCTCTCCGAGCTCAACGCGCCCCCGCCTCCGCTCCCGCCGGCCCCGCAGGCTCCGAGGCTCGCGTCCACCTCGTCCACTGTCACGGGCGGCGGCGGCGGCGGCGGCGGGCACTTCGATGTCCCGCCCGCAGTCGACTCGTCGAGCAGCACGTACGCTCTAAGGCCGATCCCCTCGCCGGTTGTGGCGCCGGCCGACCCGTCCGCGGACTCAGCGCGGGAGCCAAAGCGGATGCGCACTGGCGGCGGCAGCACGTCGTCGTCGTCCTCCTCGTCCTCCTCTCTCGGCGGCGGGGGCGCTAGGAGCTCTGTGGTGGAGGCTGCTCCGCCGGCGACGCAAGCGTTCGCGGCGGCCAACGCGCCCGCGGTGCCGGTTGTGGTGGTGGACACACAGGAGAACGGGATCCGGCTGGTGCACGCGCTGCTGGCGTGCGCGGAGGCCGTGCAACAGGAGAACTTGACGGCCGCAGAGGCGCTGGTGAAGCAGATCCCCATTCTCGCAGCGTCCCAGGGCGGCGCCATGCGCAAGGTTGCTGCCTACTTCGGCGAGGCCCTCGCCCGCCGTGTCTATCGCTTCCGCCCCACGCCGGACAGCTCCCTCCTCGATGCCGCCTTCGCCGACCTCCTCCACGCGCACTTCTACGAGTCCTGCCCCTACCTCAAATTCGCCCATTTCACCGCGAACCAAGCCATCCTCGAGGCGTTCGCTGGCTGCCGCCGCGTCCACGTCGTCGACTTCGGCATCAAGCAGGGGATGCAGTGGCCCGCGCTTCTCCAGGCCCTCGCCCTCCGTCCCGGCGGACCCCCGTCGTTCCGCCTCACCGGCGTCGGCCCCCCGCAGCCGGACGAGACCGACGCCTTGCAGCAGGTGGGTTGGAAGCTTGCCCAGTTCGCTCACACTATCCGCGTCGATTTCCAGTACCGCGGCCTCGTCGCCGCTACACTCGCCGACCTGGAGCCGTTCATGCTGGAGCCTGAGGGCGAGGCGGACGCGAACGAAGAACCTGAGGTGATCGCCGTCAACTCAGTGTTCGAGCTGCATCGGCTGCTCGCGCAGCCCGGCGCCCTGGAGAAGGTCCTGGGAACGGTGCGCGCTGTGCGGCCAAGGATCGTGACCGTGGTAGAACAGGAGGCCAACCACAACTCCGGCTCATTCCTGGACCGGTTCACGGAGTCTCTGCACTACTACTCCACCATGTTCGATTCTCTCGAGGGCGCCGGCTCCGGCTCCGGCCAATCCGAAATCTCGCCGGGGGCGGCTGCTGCTGGTGGTGGCACGGACCAGGTCATGTCCGAGGTGTACCTCGGCCGGCAGATCTGCAACGTTGTGGCGTGCGAGGGCGCGGAGCGCACGGAGCGCCACGAGACGCTGGGGCAGTGGCGCAGCCGTCTGGGCCGCGCCGGGTTCGAGCCCGTGCACCTGGGCTCCAATGCCTACAAGCAGGCGAGCACGCTTCTCGCGCTCTTCGCCGGGGGCGATGGGTACAGGGTGGAGGAGAAGGACGGGTGCCTCACGCTGGGGTGGCACACGCGCCCGCTCATCGCCACCTCGGCATGGCGCGACGCCGCAGCGTGATCGCAAGTTTTGAGCGCTGTACGTACACGTCCCGAGCACGGCGCATCCCCCTCTCCCCGGCCCACCGGCTCAGTTGAAGCTAGATGGCAGTGAACGCTGAATTGCAGCGACCGACGATCGGGTTACGGTTTTCTCGCCGGCGTGATGAGATGGACACTGGACTCCGACCAGGCCGGCCCTGTTCGTTCTTGCTTCCAATTCCCTCGTTACTTGATCCGTAAACTCTCGTAGCCTATTATGTTTAAATGTCTATTGTTATGTGTAATTCCTCCAATCGCTCATATTAAATAAGGACGAACCGGATTTCTTTAGCTCAAATGAGAATTCTGTATACAAGGCATCTAAAACGGAGCTATGTCCTGTTGTTCATCTGTTAGGAACTTAGGATGTTGCTCGCTGCTCTTTAGCAACGTGACGCTGTAGCCTCATGGTGCGCATGTGTGTTGCTGCAAGGGGTGGCTTTGTTTGCGATGAATCTTGGATTTGATGGCGTCCTAGATTCACAGGACTAAGCTGAGAATTGTTGGCGCCTTTGTTACAATGTTTGAGCATGCTATAAAAAGTTTCCCGATCTAGGAGTTGTTGCTAAGGATGAGTCTCGCGGTTGCTTTGTTGGAAACATCTCGTTTAGTTTCCTCTAGCGTACTCCTCGTCCTCTGCTGGTTGTTTCTCATCTAAAACTGAACTTTTAAGAGTGTTGCGTTGAAAGCTGCACGACAATCAAACTGTGCTGCACAGTACACTATTGAAAATACTGTCTGCTATGTAAGTCAGTGCACCTTATTAATTAGCCCACCATATTCCCTCGTAGAAATTGTCAGAGAAAGAAAGAGAGAAAAAATGCCAGGCCACGAATATGTGAACGTCTAGTTTTGCCTTAAGAGAAAAAAAAAAAGACGGATAAAAAAAATGAACATCACAGGAGCATCAGATTAGCAAGACTCGTCGTGTTCAGCGAAAGGACTGGACTCTCTTGACCAAACAGAGCTACTGCCCGTACGCGGTGGCATGCTCTATTAACCCCGCGTAACCACCGTCGTTAATCCTAGGGTACAAGGACTTTTACTGCCTGCTGTGCTGGGATTGGCGCAGAGAGCGGGAGCAGTGGCAACCTGAGAGGGCACGCTGGTACAGTACGGCCCATTGCCACTTCTGTTGAGGTTCTTGTCCTCCCATGGGGCACACCAACCACCGTGGCCTCCCCGCTTTCAAAATTAACCGCGCGGCGCGGTAAGTGTTCGGTGGGCGCCGAACGCGAAGAACATTTACGTCCATCTCCCGCGTCTTTTGCCCGAGTCTGACGGTAAAAAAAACGCGTACGCTATATATGGCCTGTGAAATCTCCGTGCCTGGCCATGGATCTCACCGATGATGCGTGGTGGTTTGCACAGAGGTTAGCGATGAAACCTAGGGTTTTAGCCTGATTTTTGCAGCCTTTTCAACCCCAAGGAAAGATTCGGCAGGACGGCAGCCAGCCAATGAGATGGGGAGGTAGCAAGTAGAAGTAGGAGCCTTGGAGGTGAGGGGAGGCGGGCGGCAGCAACAGCTGTCCAATCGGGATCAGGTGGCTCATGTCAGGAGATGATGGGGCTGCGTGGTGGTGGGGGCCCACCCATCGGCCTGTGCCTCTCCCCCTCCTCTTCTCTCCATCTAAGTCACACAGCTGGCTAGCTCTGAGTCTCTGACTCCTCTCCAGCGCGGGCTGGGGACAGGCAGGGCCCACCATAGATAAAGAAACGAAAAGCAGATAAATATGGGTCTCGGCGGGGGACGGGGGCCCATCTGCCGATCCGGTAGGGGTGGCGCGGGGGGTCCATTCGGGTGTGACCCGACGCGATCGCACGCCCGCCCCGCCACTCCTCCCCTCCGCCGTTTCCTGGTCGCGGCCTCGCGGGTGCTGGGTAACCTAGACGTAAACTTGAACCCTTGATCACTAGACTATAAACATAAAGTTATATTTGTTATTTTGTACATACACGAAAGAGGAAGCAATAAAAAAAAGACTAGAACTTCTTATCAGAGGAAGCAATAAAGAAAGACCGGAACTTCTTCCCCTTATCTCTGTGTTTTCAATCTACCATTTTCATTGCTCTGTGATTGATTTGTCTTTTAAATAGCAGAGGAATCAATTGGACTGTGCTTGCATAGGCCACCGCAACGCGTGAGCATCGCCCGAAGACGTTGGCGACCGCCGGCCTCCCCATGCGCCGCTGCCCCGCCCGGGCCACCACCGCCCAAAGCAACGGAAGGAGCCACCGAAACCGTGCTCGACCGCCTACGCGCGAATCACGCCTCGGTCCCCGTGCCACACTGCTGGCCCCACGCGGCCGGCCACGCTCGGACCGCAGCCTCGCTCCTCTCGCCACACTGCCAACCCCGCACAGCTGCCCGCACCCAACTGTCGCCTTGGTCCCCGCGCTGCACGCACGACCTCGCACGGCCGTCCATGTCGTCGCCTCGTTTCTTGCGCTGCGCACGGTCCCGCACAGTCACCAGCCGTCGCCTCTGCGCCTGCGCCGCGCGACCGGCCCCGCACGACCATAGCCTCGGCTCCCGCACCACGCCGGACCGTCACCTCAGCTCACGTCGACCTCAGAAGATCTTAACAGCAAGATAAGGATCCATACTGACCTAGTAAAGAAGGGGGAGGAAGTCCTGAGACCGAAAGTCACATACTTAAGTGTAGTAGGAGCATTTATATATCTAGCAAAACTGCACTAGACCGGACATTACATTTGTTATAAACCTATTAGCAAGGCATAGTGTAGAATCTACCAAAAGGAATTGGCGGGGAATAAATGACATCTTTTGATAACCCCAAGGAAACAAGAACCTTGGGTTATTTTACAGAAAGAACCCAAGACTTGAATATAACTGGCTATGCAAATGCAGGTTACCGGTCAAACCTGTATACCGCAAGGTCACAAACAGACTATGTATTCCTGTGTGGTAGAACTGCAATTTCATGAAAATCGTCTAAGCAAAGTCTTGTAGCGACTTCGATGAACCACTTGGAAATCAGAGCATTGTACGAAGCCGTACAAAAATGTGCTTTGCTTTGATGAATGATTCACCACAAGCCTAACTTGGTTTCCATGCATCAAGTGTTTTCCTTTTCAAAAAGCGTATTTGTATCGTAGTTATAGGCCCCGTTTGGCAGAGCTCTAACTCTAGGAAATCCTGGATCTAGAGTTGCAGGCATGTTAAGTGCATTTACATGACTCATTTCATTTATATTATATATTAAATAAAAATATTTAAATCACTTTAATTTAGTCAACAAACTACAGATCCAGCATAGATCTCGGAGCTAGAGCTGTGCTAAACGGGGCCATAGTTCGGGTCGAAGATTCGTGCATATAGCCATTTGTACCATAGGAATAGCCAGACGAATTATGCACCTAACTAAACCCTATGCGCCATGTAATTAAGACCATCATGGTCAAGTGTTATGCGGGCTTGCAATCTTATCTTGGTTGCTCCATTCTCGTCTCCTCAAACTAAAGGTTACAAAAAAAATTTACCAAATTTTGAGTTATTTGTGTAAAAACTTAAAAGGGGTTAACAATTAAAACACGATTTACTTACAACAATTGTAGTCAGCAAACTCCAGCTTTTCTACCACTAACAATTATTCACAAACAACTCTTCAAACCATTTAATGGTAAAGGTAAATATAAGTTTATTTAAATTATTTCTTAAAAATTAGCCTATTATGACCGATTGAGAATGCGACTGGGCTTAGTCACATGCCTGATTTGCAACTGACCTTAGTCGCATTTTGGTTGAGCGATTGCGCCCAGCATGGCATTTAGTCACACCACTAGCTCACGACTGAGCCACATGGCAAACTGGGGCCTTAATCGCGGTTGTGTCGTGCGACTGAGCCTGCCATGCCAGCTAGTCACTGCTCCACAAAGCGACTAAGCCCAGTGGTGCGGTGGCGCGGCAATTGTTGGTTGTTTTGTAAAAAAATAAAACATGGTTTATTTCTATAATTATTTTAAAATAATTTCTTCTAAAAAGTCTTCTTACATATGCAGGGTTTCTACGAAAATTGTATAGGAATCTCAGGTATTGTTGTGCTTATTGAGTATTACACACCAACCAATTCAGCTAAAAATTTAAACTCTTGAAAAATATAGGCAATATACTCATATTTCAACTGTGTTATTTCTTCAACATGGTCAGAGTTTTGATTCATAAAAACTGGCTGTGAGAGATACAGAGAGATACTTTGTGGTTTTGCTCGTGTTACAACTGAGTTGTCATTCTTCATTGTTTTGTCGTAAATCTTCAGGTTACCAACGGCCATGGTACGCAACGTAACATGACTTCGAAATGTTACTACATTTCATGGGCGGATCTGCCATTGGTTATGGGTGTTCAGTTGAACACCTAAAATTTTTTATAAAATACCAGATATATAATAGGTATATTAGATATATACACTATTAGTTGTGTTAAAACTATATTTTATGCCTGCAAATAAATTCAGCCTGTACTCTCCGTATCTCGCGCACAGCCCATGTAATACATTAGACCCATTTTTCTTTCCACCTCAGTCCTCCTCACGCCTGAAGAGGTAAAGATATAAACAAAATCCTAATATTTATTCTATTTCTCATCGTGTATTCGTGTGGGAGACGGTTTCGGTCTTCGAGTGGCGAGCGGGCGGAGGTACAAGCTAGAGGCAAATGACGACCGGCGGACGCAGATATGGTGCCATGATGTGATGACAATCATGTGCGAGGCGGCGCGCAGTGTAAGGTGAGCGTGTGGCAGCGCAGGCGAGCAGAGAGGTGTCGTGGGCAAGCAGGTAGAGGCACAACAACCATGGAGGTAGGGAGCGGGCGACAGGAAGGGAGCAGCGCGGTAGCCGAGAGGGAGCGTGGAATTAGGAAGTGAGTAGCACTTCCAACTTATTGTCATCGTCCTCTCTTCAGATTTTGGTGTACTCTACCCTACTCCACTTATTTTCTTTCTTAGTCTGTTTTGCTCTAGAAAAGAAACATACAATTTCCTCTTAGATGGACAGTTTTACTGATGGGGAAATAACAAAAAAGGCAAGATCAACAAGATATATAACTCTCATTTATCTCTATAATTTATTGTTTAATTCATATAATTATGCTCGCCTTATGTCGTCTATTTCTCATAAGAAATCATTAATTTTTGTAAGTTATGTATTTTTTATTATATCTACATACACGTATCGTTGTATCGGTATTTGGGGGGTGCGCTACGGTATCGATGTATTTGAGTAACTTAGGGCCTGTTTGGGAGAGCTCCACCAGCTCCAGATCCACCTAGAAGGTGAATCTGGAGCTGGATCCACCGTGGAGCAGCTCCATCGTGGATCTGGGATTCGTCAAAGTGTTTGGTACAGCTCCACCTCCCTCTTTATCTCACATCCACCTGGGCCCCACGCGTCAGGGGGCAAAATGAAAAAAAAAGAATTCCCGGCCGGCAGAGCACGGCGCGCACGGGCACGACACGGCGGCTGGGCGGGCACGGCGTGCGGCAGAGGAGGAGGCGGAGAAGAGGAGGAGGTGAAGCGGCGGCTGGGGCGTGAGGCGGTGGCCGAGGTGAGGAGGCTGGGCGCGCGCGGTGAGGAGGAACTGGAGCGCCGGCGGTCGGAGGAGAGGGGGAAAGAGGTGAGGTGTGCGCAAGCACGAGTGAGGTATAGGAGCTCACGGTGTGGTGAAGTGGACGGAGTGGAGCGGAGGTGAGCCGGCAGCCAGCGCGCGGCGTGCGGCAGTCGTGTGTGGCGGGAAGCTTGGGCGGCGGAGGGCGGCGACCGACCACGGGGGTGGCTTCGGGACACCGAGGGGCAGCTCCTGCCGCGAGAAATGGGCCTGGGACCGCTTGAGGAGGGGGCGGTGGTGGAAGTGGCGGTGGCCGGCCGGAGGTGGAGAAGAAGCGTGCGCGGTGGATTCAAGTGGTGATTTCTCAATTCATCGTGTGGGGAGGCATCTCAAGGAGGAAGAAGGCGTGGGCGTCGCAGGCGAGGACGTGGAGCGAGGAGACGAGGCCGGCGAGAGGAGGGGAGGGGGAAGCGGAGCTAGTGCTGGCAGGGATGGATACAGCGGAGGTGAGGAGGAAGGAGAAGGGTAGGCGTTGGGGAGGAAGGAGGAGGAGAGGAGGCGGCGGAGGCGGGAAGAGGCAGAGGCGCGCGAGAGGAGGCCGAGAGGAGGGAGCGGAGGAGGGAGTTGGGGAGGAAGCGGTCGGCGAGGAGGGAGGAGGTCGCGTGCGGAGAAGAAGAATGAAATAGAACGAATCGTTTTTTTTTGTGTAATCGGTGGCATGGTGGGTAATTTTCCCCAACTCCACCAATTTGAGTTTGGTGGAGCACCCTTGAGGTGCTTCACCAATTTGGTGAATCTGGAGTCAGATCCATGATTTTGGTGGAGCAGATCCACAGTGGAGCTACTGGAGCTAGAACTGTTTGGCTAGTAAAATTGAATCCGGATCTGTTTTTTTGTGAATCTGGAGCTGGTGGAGCTCTCCCAAACAGGCCCTTGGCTCCAAAATCCGAAGACCCATTCTAAAAATTCTGGATCCGTCACTGCTACAGTTACTACTTACTATCATTGGGACCATTCTTTTTCCGTGAGAATATTTGAGATATCCATCTCCGGCTCCATCCCATTAAGTTCCTAACACAAGCACCACCACTAAAAACGCCTTGCAGTGTCAGGGCTCCAACGCTCGAGCTAATCATTCCGGCATCTGAACCTGCGGCGGCTATTCTTGGTGTGTTCTTTTCGATGGCAACTCATGGCTTATAATTATAACTGATGACTTTTAATCATAGCATGAATGTTTATGTGAATAAACCGAATATTCATAAGTTACTTTGAAAAAACTGTTCTTATAAATCATTTAAAAAAACAATGAAAAATCATCCCATCTATTTATTCCAAAAAGTCATATCCTCACAGCAAATAAACCACCCCACATGTTTATTCGTGGAAGACATATCCTCGCCAACAAACACCATCCCGCTTAAACAAAGAGGCTAACAGCAGCAGTGGTCGCTGCACGAGGGAGGCAGGAAGAAAGCAGGGCCAACACCCCTGGAATACCGCAAATGTTGTGTACTACGTCCACGCGAAGATAGTTTTTTCCCCTTACAGAATCTTTAAGATCAGTGACTCGTAGGTGGTCCCTCCAATTCCATCCCATGTGTCAGACGGTCATACCACACCGCCCAGCTACGATTAGTAGCATTGTTAGCACTAAAAAAAACTCGTGCCTACGCACGCATAGAGCGTGGCTAGCAGGAGCATGACAGATAATTAAGTACTAGCCCTAGCCCTGTAATATTCAGAACCCGGTATAATTAGAGGAAGGATTCCCTGATTCCCTGCCTCTCTTGGGATGCTTAACCTAAGCGCGATTAGTTGGTGTTTGGGAAGTAGTTTAAACGAGCCTACTACGCCTTGGAAAGTTGAGTGCTTGTCCGGGCGTTTGCGTCTTCACTGCATCGGTTCCTGGGGTCTTCTGTGGCCAGTGGTGGTCGCAGCTCAGAGCTCACACAGGTGCATGCCAATATGTCATGAGAAAAGGAAATGTTGCATGCATACGTGTGTCTGGTAAATAGGATTGTTTGGGTTCCGACGCTAACTGAGGTGCTTTGCCTTCACTGCACAGATCCCGCGCGTTTGTTCCACTGTAAATTGTACACAAGCTTTGCCTTATGTACCACTGATGAGGTTCTTAAGAGCATCGAAATTATGTAGGAGTTGTGAGAAAGGGAACACCCACTTTCGTCGCATGTGGGGTTTCCGACAAATTTACGATAATCATGTGCTGCAAACATGGACTAGTAAGTTCTAGCTTAACGTTAAGCACTACTTCGGAATTTAATAAGGACTCTTTTGCAACTTATGAATTCCGTGAAATTTCTATGATTCAAATATATCCTAAATACTGGAGCAGATTTTTGTCCGTTCGAAAATTATGGTACAATTTATCTAGAGAAAATGTTGCTTCGGACCATGAAAGGAAAATACTACTTTCGAGACCCTGTCTGATGCGGATATAGATATATTTAGCGTTTTTCAGTTAAATATATTATTTGATCGGAAAGAATTATTGAGCCGAATTAAATATTATTGGGTGAACTCTAATTTAATTGGGTCTTTAAATATTATATTTAGAGATACAGAGCTACTACTGTGTAATGTAATTATATGCAGACTCATATTCGATTTGTATAAGTCGAAAATGAAGATACACTTAGAAGGTCTCGTCGACACTAGTGCATTGTCTATCTGTTCAAGTGTATAAGATGATGAGGACAACCTGATTGGACCAATTACAAGAGCACGTGCCAAGAAACTACAAGATCAGATGAACTTGCTTCTTAATGAGCATGTCATTAATGTTAACAAGAATTTTATACTATCTAAATCTTGTAATTTACTTATACTTAGGTATTTTTGATCAATACGATGCACAAGAGGAAGGAGAAGAAGAGCTATGACATGACTGTCAGTTAACGCCAAAAAGGAGGCCATTAGAAGAGGAGTCCAAGTTCTGCTCAGAGATAAGGCATGTTCGGACTAGTATTTTGTTATTTTTGCAATACTAAGAATGATAGGATATTCAACATTTTGTTCCTCATGGTGCGACTCTCGATACTTGTATTTGTCATTCTATTGAAGTACAGATCCGGAGAAGTATCTCAAATGGGTGGAACAATTCGAATGTGGTATCAAGTTTCAAAAGCTGTCTGAAGCCAAGAAAGTGACACAAGCCACAAAAGAGTTTGAAGAATATGCATGCATTTGGTGGAAACGATATCCTGAAAAGTATTATATCACTATTTGGGAAGAATTGAAGGATGTCATGAAAAAAGAGTTTGTGCCATATGAGTATGAGCAGAAGCTACTTCATCATATGAAGAGCGGCAAGGATATCGATCTATCCAATCTTATTATGATGAGTTAAATTATGCTATGTATCGTGCTAACATCACACATGCATGTGCAATAAGAGGTTGTTTTAAAAGAGGTTTAAATTCTGAGATCGCTACTACTATTTGTTTGACATATGATAGTAGTATGTAGAATCTTGTGAATTATGTTATAGAGGAGGAGAGAAGAATTATGGAAAGGCGTACACCACAGTTCAACCTGAGTCCACATGTAAGTTCGCATGCCTTTACCAATGCGTCACATGAGAAGACGACCAAGCATAGGACTTTCTCTTCGGTCAAGATCTCATGTATTGCTGCCCCGTTGATACATTGTCTTCTTTGTTCAGCACATTTTCGAGTTACCAAATGCCGAGGACCGCTTTTCTTGAAGAAAAGGGAGGATGATGCGGATATAAATATGCTTAGCGCTTTCAGTTAACTATATTATTTGACTGGAAAGAATTATTGAACCAAATTAAATATTATCAAGTGAACTCTAATTTAATTAGGTCTTTAAATATTATACTTGTAGATATAGAGCTACTACTAATTATGTAATTATATGTAGACCCATATTCAATTTGTATAAGCCTAAAGTGAAGATGCGTTTATAAGGTCTCGTCGACATTAGTGTATTGTCCATCTCAAGTGTACAACATGATGAGGACAACCTGATTGGATCAATTACAAGAGCACGTGCCAAGAAACTACAAGATCAGGTGAACTTACTTCTTAATGAGCACATCATTAATATTAACAAGAATTTTATACTGCCTAAATCTTGTAATTTACTTGTGCTTAGGTATTTAGATCAATACGATATGCAAGATGAAGGAGAAGAAGAGCTACAACATGACTGTCAGTTTACGCCAAAAGGGAGGCCATCAGAAGAGGAGTCTAAGTCCTGCTCAGATATAAGGCACATTCGGACCAGTCCAAACGGCTTTGGTGATGTTCGAACCATCCGATCAGTTTCGGACCGCTTTGCTGCTTCGGTAACATTCGGACCAGTCCGACTGGCTTCGATGACGTTCAGATCGTCCATCGCCCCCGGATGCGCTCGAACCACTCGATCGGTCTCAGTGACGTTCGGACCAGTCTGATTGGCCTTGGTAACATTCGATCCATCGAAGATTTACAAGTACTTAGCGTACTTGAAGAGCATAGAAGACGCAAATATCAAAGGAGACTCGAGCACTAGGGAGGCTTACGAGTACCATAGCAAAGGAGTTTTGTGTGGCTGAGTAGACGAGAATCGAAGTGTGTGGTTAGACGAATTCTTTTGTTGTAGGTTGCTGTATTGAAATAGTGGTTGGCATCATCGGTTCGTTAGGTTGCACGGATCCAAAGTTATCCTTAATTTTATGTAGTGAAGATCGGACACCCCGTATCACTGTTTCAATGAGAGGAATTTGAGGAAACTTAGTTGCGTAAATAAAAGTTTAAACAGGAAATAAAACGATGGTAAAATAGTAGCAAACCTATACTAGACAAGGCCGCCCGCGTCCCAACGATGGTGTGCCTTTCTCGTTGCAAGCCAAGTGAATGGGAATCACTTGCTCATGGTTTTGGACAGCTCTATCCCGTTGCGCCTCGTCATGGCCTCAGATGCAATCGCTCATACTAGAACGACAGCTTGAACAAGTGGAAGGAACTAGCAAAATTAAACATTGCCTGCTACAATGGAAACTACAACTAGATTCTTCCTAGAACCCCCCAATCAATTGGGGATGTTTGCCTATGTACCGTAAAATGGTACTCGTAATGGCCATGGCAATCTCCAATTCGTTTCTCTTAACTTGTACTGCCACCATCTTCAATGCCAAGAGTTTGATGGTTTTTTCTATGCGAAGGGTGCATTTGTTATCACAATTATCATTAACACTCATCAACAGAGAATTCATAAGACCAAACTTGCGAAACAAATAAACTCAACTAATATACAGTTAGTGAGACTTAAACCATAGTCCTTAGCCACAACACAATACACATGTGGTAAACCATAGTCCTTAGCCACAACACAATACACAAGTGGTCACTGATTGGCAAGAATTTGAATGATTGCTGTTAGTACTTAGGCCTAACTCGTTTCGCCTTTAGCTTCTGGTTTCTAATTTACTATTCCTTAATTTCATCTTTTTTCTGAATTTTTCGTTTTTTGGATTTTCTTTTTTCCGTATTTGTTTGTATTGTCCAGCTAACCTATTTTTTCTTTTTTAATTTTTAAAATTTAATTACGCAAAAAAATCATCAGCAATGACAGTGCAAAATAAGTCAGATACAGTATAAAATAGGCTATAAACCATAAAAAAATCCAAATGAGCAGCCCCTAAGATAACCCCTCTTGTGGGTTATATAATAAGAATTTAGATGTCATTCACTAAGGTTGAGGTTGTGATCAACACAGTTGAATCAAGAAATTGCTCACTGAATATAAATCTCATCTTATGTAAGAAATCATTTCTTCAATGCTATTTCATTTTGCATCGACTTGTTGTTTCTCCCTCGTACTCATAATCCCCTTCTTATACCCGGGGGAATGCCGCGCCCTCCGCTCGGCCACGTCGCCCGCGCTCCGGCCGGCGCGTGGCGCGGGGATTCCCGTACGGCCGGGGGAGGGAGATTCCTTCTGTTTTCTGGAAATTACGTACAAGTCCTTTTTCCTCGCAAAGATGTCCTTTTTTCTCGCGAAAAGGTCCCTGGCGGTTTTTTGCGGCGAATTTTTCTGAAAACCCCCTCCAATTTGCAGGATGGCGCCCCGCGATTTTCTAAATTGCGTACGGGTCCTCATTTCATTACATACGGGTCCTCAATTTTTACAAAAAACCCTTTAACTTTTTCGAAAATACGTATGTGCCCTCGATTTTTTTAAAAAAAAACTCCTCACAAATTATCGCCTCTTTTACTTCAGTGCAGACGGTGGCTGGCGCGGCGTGTCGCCGCGCCTATGCTGCTAGTTCTCATTACAGTAGATACGAATAAAATGCCATTGGATGAGAAAGCAGTGAAACAAACCCTGCAACTAGAACTCATCGAGGGTGAAGCTAGTGTCCGTTGTTGGGGTGCAGAAGATCCACGCCTCTTTTCGCTCCCCTGATGATCTGACCTCCTCTGGCCATTAATTTGTGTGCAACGACCGAAACCCGCATTGGATAATAGTAAATGGTGGACCATTGGGAGCTGCGATTGCATCCGGCCACCCCGTCTGCCCCCGGATATATACCCTCACGTGAAAGTCCTGCTCGCCTCGCCCCCTTTCTGTCGAGCATTTGCAGAAACTACGAGCCCAAGACATTCGCCTCTTATTCCAAGCTGAATTCCAACGGGAGAAGAGGAGAGGAGAGCGGTGCATCTGGGGGGACGTTGCCGTCAGAGTCATCAGAACTTTTGAGCAGTTCAAAAATTTGCACAGGTGTTCGCAGCGGCGGATCTAAAATTTTGATGTGTCTCAGACTGAATTTTGGCATGCTAAAATTCTAGAACTAATACTAACTTATATCTATATATATCACGGTATAACAAAAATACATCATAAATACAGCATTGATACGAAAATTTAGTTCAATTCTTCAACATAAAACATAATAAGGAAAATATAATAAAAATTAAACAATATAACATAGTAGAGATACAATTAAAATGCCTAAATAACGAAGTTTTGCTCTCTATCCTATCCCACCATTTCTTCATTAATAGTTGGACAATAACCAAAATCTATAAAGACAACATATAAGAGTAAAACAAATAAATGTATGAACAAATACGAAGAACACAGAGTTTACATTTATAAGAAACTAACTTATCACTAGCATGAGATAGTTGTTTCTTACACAATCTCATCCCTTGAGAATATTTTAAAATCTTATCATCATTAATGCTTGCAAATAAGTCTCGCTCAATATAGCATATCATGCTATTATTCATCCACTCACTATTCATCTTATTCATCAAATCAGTTTTAATAATCTTCATAGCCAAGAAGGGTCTTTCTACAGATGTTGTTGCCACGAGCAAAATCAAAGCCAATTTAATGATGTGATATACCAATGAAAAAACTATATATCTATCAGTTCGAACCATCTTCATAGCAAGATTTTCAAGGTTAGTGCAATTTGCAAATCTAGATCGTCTCTTACATCAGCAATAAATGTACCAAGTTAATCCCAAAGGACTACACAATCATATTAAGAAAAGTCAGCAGCATATATACATCTTAGTAAGTTCGATTAATTTGTTCTCATCAAAGTTGGCAAAAGAATTATTTGGATCAAGACAAACAAATACACCTCAATAACTAAATCGATCTTTCAGTATAGCAATTATTCATTTCAACAATAATTTGGTCATGTACCACAATAAATATTTTCATGGTGAAAGTGATCATAGTACGTTATCATTTGGCCACCACGACCCCTAATTGGTATTGTATCATTCATAGTTGGCATAATGATCTTATGTTGGAGACCAAAATCATTTGCCTCCGCGAAAAGCTCATCACAACCATCATTTCTTTATTACCTCAATTGTCTTCAATGTGGTTCTAATCAGCCCTGTGGCATGACTAATGTTTTGATATTTTTATCACAAGTATTGTGATAGATTATTAAACTCACCCAAGATTATGATCATATGACGCAATATAAAATATAAATTCAAAGCTTTCTATTTTTTTTCCAACAAGTCCGACGCTGTGATTTTCTGTGTTACACAAGTGGCATCATTACTCAAATTCTTTAATACCCCTCTAGGAGCGGGCCGGGAGGGGGCGGGCCAGGAGGAGGCGGCACGGTGTGGGAGGTGGCCAGAAGGGATTGAAGGGGCGGGAGAGTTGGCGGGAGCCGAGGCGCCGCGACGCTTTTTTTGCAGACACGAGGGCGAGGTGTGCGGTAGGCTGGCCGTGCTAGTGGCTGGCTATGGTGCGGGCTTTTTATCGCGTGGGTGAGGCAGGAAGGCGGTGATTGGGCCAAGGGCGACCAGGCGAGGAGTGGACTGAAATCACCTTGACTAGACCAGTAGATTGTTACCCTAAGCTAGGCTGAAGCGGGAGGGGGCAAGGGTCGTGGGAGGGCCTCGCCTCACCGAGGTGACGCTAACGAGGTAAGCAGGGCCGGCAGGGTAGTGTTGTATCTGGTGGTGGCCGGGTGGAAGGGAGATGGGAGCAGGATGGAGATTCGGGCTATGCTCTCATATTGAAGTTTGGGGTGGGGCTGATGGCATTTAGATCTTAATCAGATTCAACTGTTAAGAGATTTGAATAATTTTAACCCAAAAAATCAGTGAGAATAATCTGATTGACGAGTAGACCGACCATATAGTATTCTCAATCCATCCATACTCTCTGAGTCCAAGATCGCGAGAAAATGTAGACTTCCGTCGGGTCGTTTTCGAGAAAACGGACTTTGGACCGTCGCGTTTGGGGGTTCGGAGAGTTACGGGACGCGAAATTTTTATTCGAAGGCAACGTGACGCCGGAGTAGCCACCGATCTCGACAGGGTAGGTCTAATCGGTTCGCCAATCCATGTCTCTCCAAGCCAGGTTCCTATCCGAGCAGAAATCATGCACATTAAGATACTCCCTGCCGTTTTAATCAGGATCGACCGATCGATCAGACGATCACTACGTTTAATCTGTCGTTGCGTTGTGTGTGTGTGCTGCTCTGAGCATGACACCCATTCCTATCTGCTTCTACCATCAAGGCCATCACGAGTCCCTGTCACTTACGCGTTTCGGTTGATTAATAACAGCACAATTTGAAGCGTTTGCGAATATATTTTACACGTCCAAGTCTGATGCGCAGACAGGGAGATGGGAACGAGGTATGGAGAGGAGGGGTTTGTGTGTGGCTCGTGGTGCTTGTTGCCAAACAGAAAGCACATCCTCAGAAGCTACACTTTCGATGCCTTTTCCGCCCTGTGCTGCTGCTCTCCCCCTCCCCCTCTTGTTTCTATTCCTTTGGGAGCTTGCTTTAGCTTTTGCATCCTCTTTCCATCTTTCGTACTGGCTATAGGCTACTACCGTCTTTGATGAAAGGTGAAAGACGTTACTAAAGTATGCACTTGTACTGGGGGGTAACTCGTCATCGTGTTAGGGTAAAGTTCCACGAATTCTTCTTGCTGCGAGGGCGTGCGAGGCTGTGCCATGCATATGTACTGTTGTAAATAGGGTCATGACTTCGCCTTGCTGCGTATGAACATCTAATTTTTTTAAAGTGTCTTTTTAATTCTCATTTATATCTCGCTTTGGGAATAACGCAAACTGCCCTTGCTCTCATCTTGCACATATATCTCTTTCATATTTTCTTTACTGCTCGTCCACTCATTTTAAAAATTATTTATTTTAATTATTACTATTTATTTTCTATATAAAATAATCAGCCGTAACAAAAGCATATCCGTCACAGCCAGGATAAACACCCCCACGACCAGTCTTATTCAAATGATGGGCTGTATATTTGGTCGCGTTTGGATTATGATCAACTTGCAGCGGAGATTAGAACGCCTCTCTCAACTAGGGAGATACTCGAGGCTTCAATACTTATCGTGGTAAATTGTTGGATTAGAGAAGGCACCAGATAGCTTGGAATCTCTATCTGAATAGTACTTCAAAGTTTTCCCCCTTGGCGTTAGGTGTCCAACGTAGCACAGCCAAGGGCCAAGCAAAGCTTTTTTTTTTTGTGACAGAATCAGAGGATGGCACGAGTGATGTCTTGTCCGGTCGGAGATCGTGTTGGTTGCACATAACACCTCATCCGTGAGGTCCCGTCAGCTTTATGGCTCTGAGGCCTCCCCGTATACGAGAGCCCAGCACAGCGAGACGACCGAAGAAAACTCGTGCGGTAAAAACAAGCAGCGTGCATCATCAGCTGTATGGAATTGGGTATCCGGCCAAACGAGAGGAAAGGGAAAAACACAGCGACACGTATTTTTGCAATATGAGGCCAAGCATTATGATGCTGGAGGCATGCCTAGTCACCGATCACATTGTCTGTCTCCGGACTCGATTGGAGTAGTGCGAAACTTACAGGGCCCTGACAGTTTTCTACCGCAGTTGTGTGATGCGCACTGGCGGTGGCTGATTGCTTTGCTCCTGTGGTGGGCCGGCCGGACGGACAGTGGAAAGGTCAGGGATCGATCCCGTTAAGATCAGTGAGCGCACGCAACCGTGGCTAAGATGCATCTCTGTTCGAACTGTTCATATATCAGCTGGCATGTTAGCCATGCGTTACCTAGCTAGCAAGGAGTTTGGTTTGTTGTAGGGGTTACTTCGCCCTAAACAAGTAGTACGACGTGTTCTCATGCGCAGTGGCGGAACCAGGATTTGGCTACACCCCGGGCTAACTCTAACAACCTAAAACTAACTCCAATTTGTACCCATATCACGATATAACAACAGTATATCATAATTGGCTAATTGCATTACTGATATGAAACTTGAGTTCCATACTAAACAAGTAAACATGAAGCATAATAAGAAAAACATGGCATAATATCAAAATATAAAAAATGTAACATGACAGAGATACAATTTGAGTACCTAAATTATGAAGATTTACGCCCGCTTCATTTTGTATAATCAAATGCAAGAAAGAGATGTCTTCAGTGTGTTGGTTGAGAACGTCAACACTCTCTTGATAGATGGAAATGCTTGCTGTTTCCTCAGAAGATCCTGCTTTATGAGATTGCCAAGTCAGAACAAATAATATTTTGCTGCATTCCTGTACAGATTTGAAAGATGAGAGTGCTAGAGCAATTTGTGTTTGTTTAGCACTAACCACTTGACTAGACATTGTACTTACCAAGAGAAAGACATGATAACTATGGTCACATTAAAAGCATATTTTCTGTGGTGAAACTAATGGCTATGAGAGCCTGATGGATTTATCTGATCTCATGAATCGAATAGTTACATCATAAGACAATATAATTGTTAAATTCTCTTCTAAGCAAGGTGATTGTTTCAGTTTATGCTACCCAACAATTAATCACATACTGTTAATCACTAAGATGAATTTCTACAAAAGGTAGATGAGATCATGAGAGTGCTCCATTGCAGGTGTTTAATTAAGAGTTCAATTAATATCCGAGAACAAGTATATTACTTTCTTTTGTACATGGTCTACATTTTAAACTCAAGTAGAATTTTGGAAATAATTCATGCAATAAGGTCCAAGTGGATGCAGATTACAGTCCAACAAGTGTACAATCTCAGTTAAAAGATCTCAATCAAATAGTGACAGATTGCATTTGTATAAGATAAGAATACATTTCAGTATTTCACAATTCACATCCTTTACCAATTATCAATTGCCGGTTTACCTACCACAGAGTGAAGCCTAAAGCAGTGGGACTCGGTCTCGACGAGCAAAGCAGCGCGGAGCGAGGGGGCGACGCGTCTTGGCCGCTGGCCGGAGGTGGGCACTGGTCGGTGGCGGCGAGGCCGAGGAGGCGGAGGAGGGGCGCGGTGGCACCGGCCATTGGCCGCGCGGAGAAGGGGGGCCAGGAGGCCTGAGGCCGGCCGGGCGCTGGCCGGGAGGAGCGGCCGCGCTGGCCGGGAGCGAGGCGGGCTTGGCCGGGAGGCGGCGCGCGAGAGAGGCGGGCGGGGCGCGGGAGGGCGGGAGGAGGCGGGCGAGGCGGGGGGGCGGGGCGGCGGGTAGGCGGGCGGGGCGGCGCGGGCGGGGGCGGGCGGGGCGGGCGGCGCGGATCTGCGAAACCGAGCGATCGGGCGCTAGGGTTTTGAGGCAGGCGAGCAGCGGCTCTGCGGGACGGTTGCGAGCGCGTGAAGTGGGCTGCGGCGCGAGCGCGTGAAGTGGGCCGTCCGCGGGATAGTGTCCGCCTGGCGAGCTGGAGAAAAATGTTATGGGCTATTAGACTACCTGGGCTGAATTCTAGAAATATCACCCCGGGCTGGGCTGAAACTACATAGGGTATACACTACAATTTTTTTCGCACCCCGAGCTGAAGCCCACCTTGCCGGGGGCCCAAATCCGCCCCTGCTCATGCGTAAGCCTCTTCATATAATGGGTCACGAAGAATTACAGGCGTGCCATATGCTGCTGTTCTGAACAATACATGTTGTTATCTGTGACTCCAGATAATGCATAGCACTAGCACAACTTGAAAGTCGTAGCGTACAGTGTCTTGGGCTGGCGAGTCGCGCGGGCGGCGATAGCCGAGTTCACGAGCCCCCGCCCAAATCGACCGCGCGGCACGGGTCACGCGCGGGGCTCCGCGGCCGGGCCCGGCGCGCGCAACCGTCCCGTCCGGAGGCCATGCCGCGCGCGGCAGGCAGCGGCACGCGAGCGTTACGTACGGCGCGCGGCCCAACCCGAGCCGCAGTCAGTACCTTTATATTTATGTTTTAGTGCATCCTATAATTCTGTGATAAATTTAAAATCTATATATGCATCATAGAGCTGATCTGATATAACAGTCAAAATATAGCCAAGAATAGTGTTGTTCGCATTATCGAATAGTATAAACCGGTAAATCGTAAATGGATATTACGGATAGATAACCCACCACAATCCCAAAGGCACAAGCCAAAATTTGGCTTTAGTTTGCCATCTAGAAGGTTTTAACCAAAAAATCTCTCAGATTTCTCAGCATTAGAAACATCGACCATTACTGTGTTGTAACAAAATCCATATAAGGTTTCTAGAATGTTGAAATGTGGTCAATATTTTAATTACAAATTTTATTAGGAGACAGATACAATAAAATACTAGTGATGCAATAAACAAATCTAACAGCATGTTACTCATTGTACTTCAGAAAATACAGTATCAAAGTCGATTGATCACGCGAACGACTTACTATTGGACTTGATGAAGAACAGGAAGCAAAGTAGACTTAAAGCAGTGCAGAACGCTGATGAAGCAAAGCGGTCACGCATATTGCATTGCCATAAACCTTACTGCCGCCCCGTGCAGATACTCTATGGCAATGGCTCGAAAATAGCCACTCTCCCTCCTTCCCGATGCACGTGGAGAAAAAAAAGGCCGACGAGGTTCAGTCACTCAACACTCAGTACAAATTCTCCAGAAAAGGAAGAAGACAATGAGAGAAAGAAATAGAGGAGTTCAGTATCTCAAGCCTGGATGTCTTTAGGTTTTTTTATAGACGTGCGAATTACTCTCTATTAATTGAAGCCATTAAACTGAAATAATTCACTACTAATTATTAAATTATTCACTGATAACTGCTCATATTCAAACCAAATAATGATAATTAAATAGTCTCATGATCAGTTAAAAGGAGAGAGATAATGCATAATTCAGCAAAAATAAAGTGGACTTCGTCTGCCAAGTGGTGCGCCACGTCACTGCACGGTCGTGCCACGATTTTCACGTGAATACGCATGTGTGCGTGCGTGCGTGTGTGTTCAGCCAAAGTTCTCCTCATGCCATCTCCATCCACGTGTCACATGATTCAAAGAGTGGCAAGAACTTCAATTTATAAATTGGTCTCCTCCACTTTGTCTTAACAATATGATACTAAATCATACATGCTTTGAAATTATAGAAAATGAGCCTCACTTATATGGGTCTATTTCTAACAATCTGTCACCAATTCTAAAGTAAGTAGCAAAAAGATACCAAAGATACTATACCAAAGTGTTGTTAATATACCAATCTTATAATGTAAGTCCTGTGTAGGTTAAACTTATATCTAGATTAGCAAAATTTATCTTCTCGTAGCTAATGAATGAATTACGCTTGAATTAATAGCTTTTTATGATAAAAATTTACTCAAAATCTTAACTCATATTAAACTGTCAACAAATCACGTTTAAACGGAGCATTAGTCAGGGGGACGAGCTAGCAGCGTACGTACGCTTGATACTGACTAATGGGGGAGGGGTGCACGTGGCTGGCGCCAGGAGCTAGAAAGATTCGTTAGGCAAACTGATAGCCGTTATCAGCGTATACGAGCGACCTTCCAGGGCCGGTGGTCTGGAGTGGTCTGATCAGTGAGGGGAAAAGAACAACGTCCACTCAAATCGTGAGTTGATTAGCGTTCCTTGATGTGGATCCAGCTAGCACAGCTCCTTGTATAGCTTATGTTTTAGAGTACATCTATGGTTGTGACCTGACATTGAAAAAGCATCTCATATCGCAAGCATGGACAAGGCAAGATCCTTGGATCAAGTTGAGTGTGAAGTGAGGCGAACAAAAGGAGGCGAATTACTTAAGACACATCGAAAGCAAACTATGCAGTACGGACTAAATTAATTTAAAACTGGTTTTTGTCGGCCCCGTACGCGTGTCGCGTGGCTGTGCAAGCATGCGAGCTTAATTCTACCAAGCGAAAGGTAAGCTAAGCCGAATTGGATTGCTCGGAGGAAATAGGGATCGAGCACCAGCAGCTGCCTACCTCTCCCAGTCTCCCTACTCGAGGAGAGGGAATAGGAACTGTGGAGGATGTGAGAGGTTCATCTCACAATAACTTCCCATTGTTCCTTTTGACAGAGAGCGCGAGCGGCACCGTTTTGTGTTATGTTCCGGTTGGTTGGTTCGTCTTTAACGCAAATCCTGAGCGATTAATTAAGCACATCAAGAGAATTTCTGAGAGTAGGAAGTACCAGCAGGCAACACTAATGGTGACATATCGCACTAGTAGGTTTATTTCTTTCTTTTGCTTGGCAAGCAGGCGATGGACCAGCCTAGCTTAGCTAGTGTATAGCATCAGACTTCGAGATTATGAAGAGACTGTCTACTGACCGATCTTGTCAAGGTAGCCAGTCTTGTCGATTGGTACGCTTACCATTATCAGAAAATACAGGCATCTACTTAGTTAACCGTCTAATCTTTTGTTCTCTCTGTCTACTGTTATCGCACTTATATACTGTATAGGGAAATGTCAAAATTACTACTTACGCTGAACTTACAGATGAGCAACTGTAGAACTATTCAGGCTGCAATGGCCGGGAACACATGGATTCCCTTATAATCATAAATCAGATAGTTTTCTGCAGAATTTTAGTGAAACCGCTAACATGTCATACCGAATACAGCGAGAGCCCCACGGCTACAGCCAGCCACGCATCTGATCCGTGGGTCCACAGGGAAGTGAAATGAAAAACAAGCACCACATGCTGGCACTGGCAAAGATAAATGCCCAAAACGCAAGTCTGTTAGATCTGGCAGCAGAAAGGCATGCAGCAAGGAATGCAAGGTTTGTCGCAAGATGGTCCTCCGATCTGCGACTCCCCCTCGCGCGCGTACCAGTAAACGGGAGCTCGCCAGCCAGCAATGCTACGCGTACAGAGAAGCCTCTTCCCGGATTGCCACGGTCACTGCAAAAGCGAACTTAGATGTGTTCTTTTTTCAGCTTTTGATTTTTCTACAGTAACTAACTTTTAAACAGAGTGTCTTTTTAAAATAGGATCTACTAGTTAATTGTAGTATATACTATACCGATTTCATTTATATCGGTAAAAATCGCATGTGAGTGTTTTTGCGACTCTGTAATATCTTGTATGAAAAAACTAAAAGTCACAAACCACAACAAAAGATCATAAATCTCAACTAAAAAGAATAGGTGATAAATCCACCAAGGAATCAAGGGTTGCAGCAAGCTGTAGTAACATCTCTTGGCAGTGGTGGTCCCAATACATCCCGCGGTAGACCCACATGTAAGCTTGGAATGAATAATAATACAACCACGCATCACATGGGTGGATGAGAGAGAGAGAGAGAGAGATTGTTGGGTGAACTGTTGAAGATCTTGCGAGCTTGAGGTAAGCCTCTTAAGTGATAAGACGTGTTAGTCAAAAAGGCACCATAGTAAGGCACACTTTGACGCGCAGAATGCACAGAGGCACGGCTCACTTGTCCTGCGCACAGGGGGAGGGCTTCACCTCGGACCGCACGGGACAGTTCGGTTGCTCGGTACGTAGGGGTAGGTTGGTCACGCCCTATTCATTCTCGCGTAAAGCTCCTCTCGCTCCGAACTGTGGTCACGACGCAGTTCTGTTCATGCATGGTCCCGGATCGGATAAAGCTAACGTTGAAAAGAACCGTACCTAACCACCGCACAGAGCCTATGCATCTCGTCTCATGGGCTGGGGACCCATGGGCAGGCTCATGGCCAATCCTCGCCCGGTGCATCTCGCAGTTCGCATGATATTCTCCGTTCACTTCAGTGAGCTCAACATACGACCAGTCACAAAGATAATTTCTTCACTGTTTTTCGAAAGATAGTTTCATTCGAGAACCCTTGTGGCTCTCTCGCATGGTACGTAAAACCGATAGCTTTGGATCTAGAACCATCGGCGGATCACAGAGAAACCCCCTCATCCAAACACCCCCGTGAAATCCGAATCCAAACCACATGGGATTTGTGTGCGCACAGCTGTGTTCACTCGCTCGAGGGACAGCTCTTTTTTGAGTTTTTTTTTATCCCTGACCCGCTCGTGCAAGGGTTGCAAGGGGGGATGGATGCATCCATGGTTCTCTCCAGCTTTGCGAAAGGCTGGGTCCCATTCCATTTCAGTTTAGTACTAGTTTTGGAACATGTACTGCTGCTGCGTCCATTCAGCAACGGGTAGTGGAAGCCAAGTCAAAGGGGAGCTCTCTTCCGTGCGGTTGGAGATGCCTTTTTCACCTCAAATGACAAGGAAACGCACTCCGCCCTGGTCGGCCGGCCCCGGTAACGTCCTCATCAAACGAGCTGGGTGCCGGCACTGCCGTGTTGTTTACCTTGCCCGTGTCGCCCCCCGTGCTAGTCAAACACAGCTCAGCCGTTCTCGTTTACCATTTTTGTTACCTCCAGATATTCATATGCCCTGGTCTGATTCGATCATTCGTTTGTGAATCCACCTAATAAAGCCAGGTGAGAATATTGGAACGAGGCACCAATTTTTTTTATGAATCAACCATGGCACCTAAAGGCTAGATTAGCACGGAGCAAATAGGGTCCATGCACTGCAACTACTGGAACGGGACTACGATGTATGAACTCTATTCTTCTTAGCTATACTGATTGGTTACTTACTACTGGAATAAACAAGCCAATGGCCTAGGCACCAATTAGTGCTCCTGTACTTGATCCAAAACTGACCCAACAACCAAAGCCTTACCCCGGCAATCAACGGATCGCCCGTTTATAAGAACCGGAATTAGCCTCAGGTACACTTGCACGTCCATGCACAGGACGGTCCCGTGCTGAGCAATCCACGCTAGATTAGGCATACATCACTGATGCAGACGTCTTCTAATGCAGGAAGTTTCAGTGATAGGAACATGTAAACAACCAAAACCGAAAGAAAAGGCTGAAAGGTCCGGCTGATATAGTTTAGCCGGCTAGGCAATTGGGCGCCTGCACATGGCTGCCTAACAGCCTACGCGAGCGATCTCACAACAGGCAGCCGTTTGAGGACGAGACCTGAAAGCTACTCTTCAAAGTAGCAACGATATGGATACAGCGTACAGGTGAGCATGGCAAAAGGTTTTATCGGCAAAATCAGAGTGTTCCAACAAATAATTGTCGAAACCGATATTATACATGGTGGGGATCAAGGACACCAGTAAAGCACATTTGAAGACATTGTTTACTATGATCAACTCCCAAAACCTGTGTTTTATTTTGCTTTTCCAAAACTTGGGGGGAAAGAGTGAACTGACTCCACAAAGGACAGCTCCATTGCCACCAGCAGCGATAATTTAGTACCTTGTGAGGCGCATGGACCATGTGCAGCAGCATCCATCGGTGGCACTCAGGTACTTCCATTCCACCCCCAGACACGCAGAACTTGTGTGCAGAGACAATCTAAGGCCACATCTTCACGCAGAAATAATTCCAACGGCTTGGCATTTACGGAAATAACTTCTTTATCCTATTAATGGCAACACCAGCCGTCTTGTTCATTGGTTCTAGAACAAGGGCATGGCTGAAATCTGCAAAATGTAGTGAAGGACTGCATAAACATATCTAGCACTTAATAGAGGACACATTAAAGAAACGATCTGTTAATAGTCATGAGTCATCCAGTTCATTGAATATCATGAATTCCTTAATACCAGGTTATCAGGCACAAGGGGAAAAGGGAAGGCATACCGTCAACAGCCTCCTTATAGTAACCAAGCATCTCCCTTGCTGTTCCTCTCCGCAAATAAGCTTTCACACTCTAAAAAGTATAAAGATTATCATGAGAATGTATAGCAAACATCAACTCAATCATTTGCGCAAACACTCACATTACCAGAACTGGAAACCTACGTATTAAATAAAGTAGAATAATATGTAAATATGAATGTACATAGCATATCCTGCTTCAAAACTCAAATCAAGACAGCAGATCCTAACCTTTGGATCAATATCGATGGCACTTGTGCAATCTGCCTCAGCTTGACGGTAACTGAAAGGGTCCAAAATGGCAAACCATTAAGTAACCGAAGTACCAAACAAACACTCATACATGCCAGTTTCATCAACGATAAATTGAAGAAAAAAAATGCCAGAGGGAAAGATCATACGTAGCTAGTTCTAGAAAAGCAGCAGCTCTGTTACTGTAGTATGTGGCTACTTTGCCATTTAATTTGATTGCTTCAGTATAGAAATTTATTGCCTTTTGCCATTGTTTCTCCTTGAATGCAATGTTACCCTGTCAAGAAGCAATTGATAGGAAGAAAACGCAGTAAGAACAAAAAAGGAAAAGTTTATCTCTTGCAATCCCCCAAGGGTAGCTTTGCTTTTGAGTCTTAACACAGTGGTATTCACAACACCCACTTGTGATCATATTTCTGAGTCATGAGAAACAGGTTCAATTCACAACAAGGATTTTATCAGTATCACACAAAAGTATTGATTTGTACATCTGGAACCATGTACAGGCAAGTCACCAGATGCAGAAACCAACACTGTTTCAATTTGTTTAATGCTAAAATGTAACACTTAAAAATCGACATGCATCTCTATTGGGGGAGTGGCCCCACCTTGGCCCAATCAGTCCACCAGGGCAAAAGCTAATTATGTATGTAACTAGAAGACAGGCTCACTAAGGCTATGCCAACGAAATAACATGTTTGCTCTTGCTACTAAAGACCCTAAGAGGATATTTGTGTAAACCACCTCTCCCATGACTATAAATATGACCTTTATGGCACCATGAGAGGGGCAAAACATTTTGGTGTAAGAAATAAACTTGAGCTGAGATTGAATATAGTATATACACACACTACACCTCTCCCCTCTCTAGAATTTTAAGCTCCGGATACCCCTCTCGGGCCTCTCGAAGCTCTAGTACCCATTGTTTAGTGTGTAACCACAACAATTTCCTTAATGAATTATCACCAGCTTTTTCTTCAAATGGTGAATTACCGTCACATTGGCATGTCAAGGTGCTACTAGGAAAAAAGTAGTGGTTGTGGATGGCTTTGAGCAGTGGTTTGAAAAATAAAAACTACACTTCTAAATCACTGCAATAAGAAAGTAACTGACTTTCTCTTTAGCAGCTTCAGCAGCTTCTTCGTTCATGGCCTGTTTACTTGAAACATTAGATTTTGCTAGGATCTCAACTTGCTCTTGGATGGTAGCATACATGGTTTGAGTGGTGTCCAGCAAAAACCGATCACCACCATGCCTTGCAATGAAGGAAACTGAAATAGGACACTTATCATGTGTAGCCAGAGGAACCGTAACCTGAAAGGGGCATCAAAATTGCTGCATTAGCAAATATGCAGTAAAGGCTTACTGCAAAAAGAAAGACCTATGTAGCTAAAGATTGGATGTCAGTGAAACACATCATCTGTTACCCAAATTCATACCCTCCCCAACATTTACAAATATGGTAAAGCATATTTTCACCCTTTATGCATGATGGGCAGGGCAGGGTTGAAAAAACCGGCGGTTACCGGCCGGTAACCGCCGGTAACCGGATATACCGGTCGCAACCGGGATTTAAAATACCGGCGGAAATTTTTGAATTGAAGATTTGAATTTTGACTTGCTAATGCAGTGGGTATATTAGTTTGGGTATTGTTTTGATATATTAGGTTGATTAGCTATTGTTGGAAGTAAAAAGGGTGAATTATTGTGATAGGCAGTTAGTAGTGGTGTTGGCAAACATGTTGGGTCCATTGTGCTGGAAAGGGCATTGGATACTTGTCTTTGAGAGTGTTTTGCAGCATTTTAGCACTAAAGAAAGGGCAGCAACAGTTGGCACATTAGATTGGAAGAAGAAATCAGCATCACGGGAGAAGGGACTAGCTGTAGCACGAGAGAGAAGTCAAGTAGTTGCAGCAAAATGGTAGAGGAGAAGAGGAGATATGGCAATTTACAAGGTTTTGTTATATGTCGAAACATCTCAATTACTTTTGGTCTCATAGTTACAACAAAATATTTCAATTTAGGGCAACAAAGTGAAGCTTTTGGGGTAGTTTCATGTAGTTTGATGGAGCTTTTTACAATGGATTAGTTTGATGTAGTGGAGCTCCAATTTAGGGCAACAAAATACTTCAATTTAGGGTTGAGAAATTGGATCCAAATATTTAGCCCAACCCTCCTCATTCCACCGGTTTTACGGTTTTTCACCGTAAAACCGTTCCGCTTGATAACCGGACGGTTACGTCCGCTCCGCCCGCAAAAAAATTGCATTTGATGAAATTTGACCGGTTGCAAATCAGTTTTACGGTTCTGGCGATAACGCCCGTAATCGTACCGCCCGATGGCGGGATTTGTCGGTTCGGTTTTCATCCAGGGCAGGGCATGGTAATAGCCACTAAAATTCAAGGGTGTGGAAAGGACATTAGCAACCTTTCCAATACCCATCAATACCCACATCTTTACTCCGTTCCCAAATACATGTCATTCTAGCTTTCAATTTTTGTTCCTAAATAGATGTCATTCTACAATTTCGATGCGACTTTCTACCATCTTTTCCTTATATACCCCTCCCCTTTAGCTATTTCTGAGGTCATTACTACCATGAACTAGAGTAACACATCATCCAAAAAGTAATAAGTAATCTAATAAAGGAGGGTAATGCAGTCTTTTGTATATGTGCTTTAGTGGATGTGCAAGAACCTTGAATGACATCTATTCAGGAACGGAGGGAGTAGTTTGTTTCTCTTCCAAAATCAGAAGTAAATATCACCTCTCAATCAATTGAAGCATTTAAAATCAAAACAACCAATTATCGACTTGCATGATTGGCATCTGAAAGGTCAATTCGTCAATGCATTGATTCTGCTAACTATCATTCATAGGCAATAGATCATTTATATCACCTCCCTGTTATTCATACGTCATTTACTTGTTTATTCGTATTGTTAGTCTGGCAGTAAGCTCCTAACTTTTTGGAATAACTTTTGCAAAACTACTAATTCAGTTTGCGATTTACACTGAACTTTCCCCTGTACTGGGGATTGAACTTGTAGGGAGAGCTTTAGAAACTCACTTATTTTGGCATGTCCATGTCATGCAATGGTCAACTAATCATCACAGGAGTTCTCCGGATCCACAGTGTTTAAGTGTGCATTTAGGATTGCCCTCTATAAGCTATGATATTACTGTTTGTTAATTGGGCGGAGTTTGTGTTCTGACTTCCGAGTAATAGTTGTTACTTGTTAGAACTTAGAATTGAACATGGAATAGATTTCCATGGAAGATTCACCCTTATCCCAAATGGCAAACGGAGCCAAGAAGTTGCAACTTAAAAAAAAAGGTTCAGGGGAAGGTCATGAGAGGACAAGAAATAACAAAGTTTATATGCTAGTAACATAAATTTGAAATGACAGATGATATATCCAAAGAATGTACCTGGCAACACCCTGACATGCTAGATAAAGATGAAAGGCATAATGTCTGAGCATTGTAGCTTGCAGATGAGAGTTCCCTAGCATTAAGTTTCGGGGGGCATCCCAAAGCAGTGGGAATGACCAGAATTCCATCATCCTGTGGATTAACACAACATCATAAAAAGGCACCGGCATGGTACTACTAAATAAGATGATCACAGATTCACAGCACATTCAGTGGCATGTAAGATTGTGAAACAAGAATATGAATCACACAAACAAAAGCAGTATAGGAAACTCCGCATAACAAGGATCTAGTAGGCAAACTTTCGTTAGGCCTTCCTTTTCGGCAAAGATAAGTTTTCTCTCAGATGATGTGCACTATGGGATGACAGTACACCGCTAAAAGTAAATAAAATGCTATCTTCATCTCCAGCAGAAGCAGCTTTAGAAGTAACTGGGCCCTAGGCTTGTGCTAGCTGAGTGCTTAGAAAAACAGAGCTCAAGAGTTGGTTCCAGACTCTAAAATGTAATAATGCAGCAATGAAAAACAACAGCCACATCAACATTACATGTCAAAAATCAGAATAAAGATAAATATTGACTGTCATACGAACAAAGAAACAAAGAATACCAGCAGGAGACTGAAATTGAACAGAAGTGACTGCATTTCCTGTTGCCAGTACAGATGGTCATATTCTATGGTCAACTCTGTTCGTTGCTATCTAAACTTCAAGGCACTATCTTGATTTGGAACTAATAAGATTATCATATTTCAGTGCCAGATACAGATGCATCTTTGAAAAAAAATCTATTAGAAGCAACTAACTTTCTAAGCATGCCACTTTGAGTAGGAAATCCTACACTTGCGAGAGTGATAAAACATGCCATTTCAGAGAAAATCAACTCTGTACAGACCACAGTGAATAAAATTTGATCCAAGAACAAATACATCCATGAAACACTAGGTGTGTTTTCCCTATAGGTAGTCCCCCAAGCTTTGAGCATGACATCTCACATTTAAGACATCACGCAGAGGCATAAAATAAGGTTCTTACAATGAAATTTATCCAGCAAAACTATCAGTAATGGCCAAATAATGTGCCAAGCAATCAGTCACAAGATCAACCAACTTTTCCTGATAATGTAGGCACTTGCTATCATAAGCTCACTAAAGTATAGTTCATTCTGAACTCAAATGTTACAATACCTTAAGAAGTGCATTGAGAGCTAAGCGCACTTCCGTTCTTGCATCTTGGCAGCTATCAATAGTCGAATCACCATCATCAGACAAATTACCAACTATGCAAGAATCAACAGCAGACTTAACCGAGTTTATCCACTCCATATGCTGATCTTTGAATTCATGCCTGGATTGAATAACAAAATAACACTATTACATTGTATCACAGCGAATTGTCAAAGTATGCCAAATTGAAAGAGAGATTCAAATATATGCAAGGTGAAAATTCTCAGATTAATCATCAAGAGAGTCAAGCGATGAATATAATAAATATATAACAATAGAGTACATCTAAAATAGGTCTATAATTTCTTCACCAAAGCCAAGCCAAAGTATAACAAAGCATATCAGATAAATTCTTTTGTGTACCTAACATCATCTCATAGTCTTTGTTGGTGAATGATGAAACTTGCCATGATTATTAAAAAAAGAGCCTTTGCAATCATCCGTCATCAGAATTTCCAATTAGATTGTAGGAAAAAAAATAGTCCAAACAGGCAACCCTATGAAGTTCAACTAACAGTACATCAAGACTGCGACACACTGACATTTGCTTCTACATAAATAAATAACTGACAAACAGCTATAAACCACAGAAGGAAAAATAAAAATTATGTTTCACATTGAACCATTAATTCCTTAAGTAACAATAGCATGATTATGTAAGGCAAGAACATACTTGTGAAGCAACTGCATGGCACTAGAAAGTGCTAGCAATGAAGAAAACTTTGAGTCCCCATTCTTGTGCCCATTTGAATAGTTCCTCAGGCTGGGTATTCTTGAAGCCAAATAATTTTCAAGATTCACATGACTCAAGACTTGTCCTGAAGAAATACACAAGAAAAAAAATGCTCAGCATGACGAAATTTAGCTGCCAGCAAAAATCAAGAGAATTTTGAAATAACAAAAGATGGTGTAAAGAGGAAATACATACTTCCAAAGAGCTTTTCTACAGATTTTGTCACCACCTGAGTTAACCTTCTTGCAGGTATCTTTGAAAGTTCAAAGCAATCATCTGCTATGTAAAAATGTCTGGGTTGGCGAATATCAGCATAAGGTAGCCTCAGAAGAAGATGACCAACACGACGCAATACACTTGGATCCCTCGCAAACCAGCCTGTAATAGAAGAAAGAAAATAATGGGACATGATGAGTTTAGAAGTCAAGACATATAAATTTCACGCACTTTACAGGAATAATGTTCATCAGCGGTACCTATAGTGTCCAGGCTAGGCGCGACAGGAATAACACCGCTGTTGGGGACAACAGCATGTGAAGGCCGAAATGCCAAGATGCCACAATAGCCACCTGGTAGCCTTACTCCTCCAATGGAATCAATACCTACCACATCACGTTTCAGTGTATTAATTATGTATTTAAGGTATAGAAATGAGAATAACATTAGAAGAAGTATAGACAGTAGGACAGAACAAACATCACACAAGAAAGGCTAGGAACATTGTTGGATGCATGCAAAAGCTGTAGGATCAAGACCCAACAGATTTTTGCAGAACAGTTCAGTTCTCATTAAAAGTTGAAAAGTCCATCAAATTTCAAGGGACTAAACACAACAGATATTCATAGTTCTATGTTTGATTCCCACATATAAGTTCTGGACCCGCCATTGGAGTAGGAATATGTATTGAAAAATTGTGCTCCTATAGAACATACAACGGTATGTCATGAACCTTAGTTCACAACGGAATAAACATCCATCAGGGGGAGGTCGGACGACGGCGACTTGAGGTAGAACAACGCTAGACGAAAGAGGGCACCGATTGGGGGAGAGGAATGGATCTAGAGTAGCCGGTCTAGGTGAGAGATCAAAGTTAGAAATTGGGGACTTAGGAATACTTTTTTCAGTATTCATTGCTTGATGATAAAAGATACATGTTGCCCATTTTTATAGGGATGACTTGACCTCTAAGAAATAATTTCTATATATAAGGTAACCTATTTATAATAGATGGAATATATCTATAAGGTAGTAAACCGATCCAATAAAGAAATTAAATATTCTTATATGTATCCTAACAAATCTAATCCTGCCATACGCACCATCTACAGTACCACGGGTACTATTCACGCGTGTGAACAGTAATCCCAGCACATGACAACTTCTCCCAGCTCGTCCTCGAGCTGTGATGGCGGCCATAGTTGCAGCTCTTGATAGACCCAATCTAACAAGCAATTGCGATGCCTCACATGGGAGATCAGCAGTGTGTCGATGATGATTGATGGCGAAGGCGCAAAGGCTTTAGTGTTACTCGATGTCGAGGAAGTTGCCAGCGACGAGGGCAGGCAACGTGGAACAGCAGTGACGCACTTCGTGGTAAGCAGAAGTCATAGGAAAGGATCGATTGCTCTGATACCAATTGTCATAAATGTTAGTTCATAATGGGATAAACATCCGTCAGAGGGGGGTCGGATGACGACTTTGAGGTAGAACAGCACTAGACAAAAGAGGGCACCGATTAGGGGAAAGAAATGGATCTAGAGCAACCAGTTTAGGTGAGACCAGAGCTAGGAATTGGGGACTTGGTTATACTTCTTCATTATTCATTACTTGATGATAATAGATTAAAAGAGATAACTCGACTTGACCTCTAAGAAATAATATCTATATATAAGAAAACCTATCTATAATAGATGGAATATATTTACAAGACTTGGTTATACTTCTTTATTATTCATTACTTGATGATAATAGATTAAAAGAGATAACTCGACTTGACCTCTAAGAAATAATATCTATATATAAGAAAACCTATCTATAATAGATGGAATATATTTACAAGGTAGTAAACCCATCCAATAAGAAAATTAACTATTCTTATCTCTATCCTAACTAATCTAATCCTACCATACACTCCTGCTACAGTACTGCAGGTACTATTCATGAGCGTGAATAGTAATTCCAGCACGTGACACAGACAATCTGAAATCCCAAATAATTACCACTAGAATGGACTCGGCACAAACAACAGAGTGAGGTAATCCAGATGTCTTTTCAAAAAAGAAGATAATCCAGATGTACAGGAAGTTCAAATTTACTGTTAACATGTGAAGAACAAGCGAAGATAACATGCCTTGCTGCCAGATCATTCTAGTTTTGAGGATGCTGACCTTACACTTTTGCTAGTTACTTATAATTTCTTTGTTCAAGCAAAAATAGTGATCGAAAGATCCTTGTAGACCAAAATCACTATATATATGGCCGAGGTAATTCTACAAAAGGTATCTTCACATTTGTTGCAAACTAGACCCTTGATCTATTGCCATGGGCCAAAGGCCTAACGTGTACATGCACGGGCAGGAAAATAAGCAAAGAAGACCCTATACAAGAGACTAATTACACAGTTAAAAGTAAGATCTAACACCCCTCAAACTCATGGTAGATCAACAACAGTGAGTTTGGAGAGATAGAAACTGCGCTTTGCTTGAGTCTGTGCCTTCGTGAAGAAACCTGCTATTTGAAACTTCGAAGGTGCATACTGGAGAGTGACAACCTGGTCTTGCACATGTGATCTCGGCTCCACTCCAAACGGCTTCAGTTTTTTGCTTATGCTTTTGTTTTTTCTACTTTTTGGCTTTTTTAGGCTTTTTGCCTTTTCTTTTCCCTTATTCATTTGCATTGTCCGTGCTGATATAACATTTTTTTAATTTTTTATATTTAATTATGTAGAATAAGCCAACAACAACTACAATGCAAAATAAGCCATAAACTCCAGCTTATAAACCACTTGGAGCAGGCCTCATGTAGGGAGCACCGACACTGATATGCTTGGTGAGCTCATGCTTCACTGGATCTCGAGCAATACCGATCGCACTGGTGTTGCCCAACAAAAGAGGAGTCCGTGCAGAGACAGAAACACTAAAATCCTCAAGGAGCCACTGTAGCTAAGTGACCTCAGCCGTCAACAATGCTATAGCCCTCAACTCTGCCTCGGCACTTGAACAAGAAACAACTTCTTGGTCTTCCAGGCAAGCACAGAGGGACCAAGAAAAATACAACAGGTAGAAAGAGACCAGCAAGCAGAATGATCACTAGCCCAGGTCGCATCAGAGTACGCTTAAAGCTGCAGAGAACTGGAACGATGAAAGAAAAGGCGTCGAGTAATAGTCCCACGAAGGCATCCCAGAACACCAAGTTGACTGAATGGACCTGAGAGAGTAGAGACGAACTGCTCAAAATGTGAACTGGGTGAGATGTCAGGTAAAGTGATGCTAAGGTAGATGAGGCTCCCAACAAGGTGACGATAGCGAGTGGGATCTTCAAGAGGTTCACCGTTAGTGGACCGAAGGTGAACTCCAAGCTTCACAGGAGGGTGCACTGCTCGCTAATCAGTGAGGCAAGCGCAAGCAAGAAGATCTTGAATGTACTTCTCTTGGGAGAGGTAGTAACTCTCAAGCGTAGAAGAGATCTCAATCCTAAGGAAGTAACGAAGAGGACCCATGATCAAACATCAAGAATTGCTCACTAAGACGCTTCTTCACAAAATCAATATACTGAGAGTCATCCCTAGTAATGATCATATCATCCACATAGAGAAGAAGCGTCCAACCACGAGAAGTATGGACAAAGAGCAGGGTCGTGATCACTGGTGGAGAAGCCAACAACAGTGACAACAAAAGAGAAACACTCAAACCAGGCACAATGGGCTTGCTTGAACCCATAGAGAGAGTAGCGAAGGCGACAAACCATACTGCCAGGAACAAAGACCCGAGAGGCGATTGCATGTAAACCTCACGCAGCACGCCATTGAGAAAGGCATTCTTAGTGCCCAGCTAAGAGATGGACAACTGATCAACAGATGACATGGCAAGAAGTGCGAATAGTGGTCATATGTGCGACAACAGCAAATGTCTCATCATAACCACGACTATTCTTCTGTTGAAAACCACGTGCCACAAGACGAGCCTTGTAGTGCTCAAGAGAACCATCCGTGTGTCTTGATCTTGTACACCCACTTATACATCATTGGAGTCACACAGGTAAAGGGACAAGATCCCAAGTGCCAGTAGCTCCAAAGCAGCAATCTCCTTAGCCATCGCATGCTACCACTCCTAGTGAGCAACAGCCTCAAGGTAAGTCATAGGCTCAATAAGAGCAGCGGCTATGAAGTCGTAACGCTCAGGAGGCCTAACAGTACTACGATCAAGAAGATCGTATCTGGAGGAGAGGCTGGAGCAGGACCTAGCAAGGACGGAAGAGTGAAAGGAGAAGAGCCCTCAACTAGAGTGGTAGGCCTTGGACGACGAAAGTACTGCAACGGAAAAGGAGAGATCTCAACAAAAGAGCTAGTAGGAGCCTCTGGAGGAGAGACAGAAACCAGAGGAGACAGGGATGACAATGGCGACTGAAATAAGATAGGGGTAGGTGAAAACGAACAGTCAGGAAAAGTCAGAAAGAAAATAGACTCAAGGGAAGTGGAACTTGCGGTAGAGGGACGAGGGTAATAAGGGCGAGGCTCATCGAAAGTGACATCACGAGAGATCCTCATCCTGCGAGCAACAGGTTCATAACAACGATAATCATTATGCTCAGTGTTGTAGCCAAAGAAAACGCACTCAACCGACTGAGCAATCAGCTTGGTGCGCTCACAATGTGGAAAAAGAATATAACAAACACAACCAAAAAAACAAAGGTGACTATACCGAGGAGTCGTACCAATGAGACGCTCAGCGGGAGTACAACCTTAAGGAGCAGAAGAAGGCTGATGGTTGATAAGAAAAGCAGCGACAGAGATAGCATCAACCCATAAATGAGGTGAAACATGAGAAGCATAAGAACACTAGTGATCTCAAGAAGGTGGTGATACTTATGCTCAGAGACACCATTCTGAGCATTAGCACCAGAATAGAAGTACTAAGGAAGACTACCAAACGTCGAAGCGCACTTAAGAGGTACCAAACGTCCAGTAGAGTCAGCACAAAACAGCGAGAAGACATAGGATAGAGCCAAGTGTATCTTGAATAACTATCAATAAAGAGCACATAGTAGCGATTGTTAGATATGTATTATAGATAATTGTGTATTTACCCTGTTGTGTAAGGGATTTTCTACATATATGGTATACCTGTACGTGTATATATACTGACCCATAGGCATCATGATGAATACAAACGCTATTCATAACATGGTATCAGAGCAAACCTAGGGTTTGTTGTCAAGCCGCCACTGGTTCGTCATCTAGCCGCCGCTTGGCTTTGTCTCTATTGCGCTCGTCGCCACCATCGCTGGATTCTTTTTGGCCGCCACCCAAGCTGCCGCTATGAGGTCTTCTCCGCTCGTGAGTCTTCCGCCACTATCTAGATCTATCGGATCTGGTTCTTCCGCCAGATCTTGTGAAGTCTTCCGCCGCCGTCCGGATCGATCGGATCCTCCGCTTGACCGACGGATATCGGCGCCGTCTCACTCCATCGTCGTCCACCTGGTGAAGACACCGACGTAGTTGTTGTTGGTGCTCCGTCGACCGCCGTCTTCGTTCATCGTCGCTCCGGCCGTCGGTGAGGCTGTCGGTGCTCCATCAACCGCCTCTTCATTCACCATCGTTCTAGCTGCCGATGAGGTTGGCTGCTCTAGATTTTTCACTCATGAGTTTTTCCTCGATCATCTGTCTTGGCCAACTGAGTCTGTTCGGACTCGTGGGTCTTTTGTTGACCGACCGAAAAAAAGAAAAAAGAAAAGAAAAGCCATCCTTTTTGGGCTTCGTTTTTGTTCCTCGCTGCCGGTGATCTTCAATGGTCTCAATTATCGGGACTAGTTACAACAAATGCGCCTCCACATGCGTGGTCAGTGCTTTTGGGAGTTTTTACTGCCGAGTTGCTTTGTCCGTCTCACCCTGCTCCACCTGCTAAGCCTATACTTCTGAAGGATGCTTCAAAGATGATCGTACAAAGGCATATGAGGCTTTTGAGGATGTCATAGAGACTTTTCAGACTCAGTATGCTGCCAGCAAGACATAGACCGATAAGGATACTCATGCTTCTGCTATTCTAGTTGCTAGCATGGATGTGCATCTTACTGGAGATGTAGTTGTCTTAACTTCTGCACAGGCAATGTGGGCACATCTATGAAGCCGCTACGAGCCATCTGGTGATTCCATGTGCCTTGCTGTTCTGTGTCAGGAGTAGTCGTTGTAGCAGGTAGATGCCATTGTGGACCGGTTCTATGCTCAGCTGCCCACAGTATGGCGTCAGATTGACTCTTTGGGACTAGATGTTTGCCACACTTGTTAGTGCTATTAGCGTCAACAGTCTCACATGGACCTTCGTCGCATATACAACTTCTTGACATGTCTACGGTCTGAGTTTGAGCAGATTCGTGCTCAGTTGCTGGCTCATCACCCTCATGTGACAGTTGGAGGCCCTTACAGCTGTTCGTACTGAGATTCGTCTTCATGGTGCGGGTCTGCTGTCGTCACCGTCGTTTCCTTTAGTTTTGGTAACTCCTCCAGCTTCTACACCTGCTGCGCCTCCAGTTACTCCTTCACCAGTTGCGTCTCCACCAGTGACAATTGTTGGTAAGGGACTCCACTGCACCAATTGTGACAAAGATGGACATGTGGAGTAGTTCTGCTATAGGAAGAAGAATGATTTTCATCGTGGTGACCGTCCTTCGAGGGGCACTGGAGGTTCCTCTTAGAGGAGCCCTGGTGCCTTTAACACTCAGGAGTTTCTCACACTACCGCGTCGCACGGCTGCTTCTGCACTATCCGATTCTGTTGCTCAGTCTTCTAGTGAGAGACTACCTTCTATTTCTCCTTCCTCAAGTATATCACTTTGGATCTTTAATTATGGTGCTTCCTTTCATATGACATCCGATTGTTACTCGCTGGACTCTTGCTCTTGGTGATAGCAAGATCCTTACTCTCATGAAGAGGATGACACTAGGAGATGGGGCAAGTTTTCTTGTTTATTGCTCACAAAATGCCATGCCAACATGAGGGGTTGGGGATACAAATTTATAGGCTGAGAACCAGCCAAGCATATGCTAAGATGCTATCCTAAAGCGGTCAATATGCTGTCCTAAATATCTTTGTCCTAAAAGCGAATCTTTGTCCTAAGCGAATCTTTGTCCTAAAGCAAGCGAGATCTGTCCTAAGCGAATCTGTCCTAAAGCGATCAAAAACAAAAACTACCACACCCCACAAAGACCACGATCTGAGGACTTATTCATCATTCTCCCCTAAGTCTTGTGCGTCGTCTTGTGGGAGGGTTGAGCCATCCCGATCTTGGAGCGAGCTCAAGGAACTTGATCCTTCCAAGAGGCTTGGTGAGCGAGATCCGCAAGTCGATCCGTGGTGTTGATGTAGCTTGCCTTGATGCTTCCTTCATCCAGCGACCTCGGATGAAATGGTACTTCACCCGGATGTGCTTGCTCGTTCATGAAAGCGGGGTTCTTTGCGGGGCTAGAGCGGACTTCTGCCCACCCTGAGCTCCACCGCTTGATGTCCCCGCCGAGAGATCACCAGCGATCGGCGACCGAGTGCTGAGTCGAGCGGTGGAAGCCGCTATGTACTCGGCCTCACACCGACAGGCCACCACCGCCGCTTGATCGATCGCCGCGGTGAACGAGGCACTTGCCGAGGAAGAAGAGAATCCGCTTGTGCTCTTCTTTGGTGTCAATGTCGCGCGCGTGGTCACCTTCGTCGCATATGCGACGAAGTGTCGTGCGCGCCAGACACCTCGGGTAATGGAGGCCGTGGTCAGGGTCCCCGCATAGCGTAGCGGATGATCCTCTTCACGGCCTGGCGATGCTCGTCGTCGGTCGTTGCATTAACCGACTAACGTGGCCGAGCGGAGAATGCCAAGTCCGGTCGTGTGTGGGCGAGGTAGCGAAGGCTCCCGCAAGACGCCGTGCTGCGTGGCGCCCACCTCTCCGTCGTCTTTGTCGCGGCTCGGCTTCATCCTCTCCTCCATCGGAGCGAGGCTGGGTTGCGATCGGTGAGCCCGGCTAGCTCAACGACGCGCTTGGCGTGGCGATGCGTCGAAGTGTGATCCGGAATCATCTGGTGCACCTCGATCCCTAAGTAGAAGGAGAGGGCCCGGTCACTCATCCGGAAGGTGGCCTTCATCTCTTCCTTGAATGCCGCCACCTCGCATCCTTAGTGCGGTAATCACCAAGTCGTCGGCGTGACGACCACCGCCAGGCGTTGTCGCCTTTGCCCGCCGTGGCTGCGGCCTCGTGCGCTCTGCTGGAACCCATTTGCTTGAGGTGGAGTCGGCTTAGCGTTCGGGCTCGTGGTGCTGCCGCCGCCGTGAGGGCCATGCGCGAGCGGAGAACCTGCCTCCTGCGGGGATGGCGAATCCGGCGGTGACGACGTGACCTCCTCCTTCAAGTCGCCGTTGAGGAAGGCGGACTTGGCGTCCATGTGATGGGCGCGCCAATCCTCCGGGGCGCAAGTGCGAGGAGAAGGCGAGCGGACTCCATGCGCGCGACAGTGCGGCGTCATCGGTCGACCTCTCCTCGCCGCACGAAGCCTCGTGCCACCAAGCGAGCCTTGTGCAGCGATGGCGCGGCCATCCTCGCCGGCTTGAACACCCACAAGGGTGATCGTGCGGTGGCCGGCGGAAGATCCGCCGGCCCCACGTCGGTTCCGCTCGGCGGCGTCCATCTCTCGCTTCATCGCGACACGCCACGCCGCGTCTCCTCCGCCTCGGCGAAGGCGGGGCTCGCCGTCGTCGCATGCCAAATCGCGACTCGCCTCGCGATCGCTGCGCCGATCCGAGGCAGGCGGCTCGCGAGGATGTTGTCCATGGTGCGATAAGCGCGAGGCTCGTCGTCGTGGTAGGCGTCGACGCGGTCCTCGTCGTGGGGACGGCGAGTAGCGAACTCCACCATGCGCTCATCATCGTGGGCCGAAGGCTGTGGGGCGATTCCGATGGTGTGGCGCCGGTGCAGGAGAGTGGTGGCCGGTGGTGAAGGGTGGGGCGTGGCGATGCTGAAGGTGGTGGAGCACTCGCCGGAGCTAGTGGCGAGCAAGGTGTCGAGTGGGCGAGCTCGGTGAAGGCAGCCGCTAGCTCCCGCTCTCGAAGTGGGCGTAGTCGACAACAAAGTCCACGAGTCAAGGCGAACCGTCGCCCACCGCCTTGTCCCGTCGCCTCGCCGCCGTCGAACACGGCGTCACGCGAGATGCGGGCCTTGACGTGTGGTGGTCGAGATGCGGTAGGCCTTCGAGCCTCCGCGTGGCCGATGAACACTCGGTGCTCACGCCGTCGAGCTTGCCGATGTGGCCAAGCTCCTGGCGAACGCGAGGGAGCCAAGACCCAAGTGGGAGACCGCCGGCTTGCGCCATGCCAAGCCTCGTGACGGCCCCTGCGTCGGCGCCTTGGTAGGCGGCGGTTGAGGATGTAGACGGCCGTCACCACCGCCTCTCCCGTAAGACACCGACATCCCTGCGCGGAGGAGGGCGAGCCATCCCCACGGCCGTCGGTTGCGCCGCTCGGACGACGATTGCTGCTGCCGCGGCATGCGACGCGATGAGAGTGGCGTGAATGCCCTCATCGTGTGATGCGACGCGGTCGGCCGCGTTATGCGCATGGCGCAAAGACGCGCAGACTGCGGCGCGCTCGCCTCGCGGCGACTGCGTGCGCTGATGGCGTCGCGGCCTCTCCGCTGCGCCGAGGACCATCACCCACATGTAGCGGGAGAGGTCGTCGGCGGCGGCGGAAATAGCGTCGTCCTCGGTGTGGCGGTGTCACCGGGCCACACAAGTCCGTGCTGCGAGCTCGAGCCTCTCCTTGGCTCGGAAACTCGCTTCTTTGGGAAAGGAGTCGCCTCGCCGTCAACACGCAGACGTCGCAGAGCCGCTCCACATGGTCAAGGCATGGCGAGCCTCGCACCATTTCGTGGCACCGAGCCGCCGGGGCCTCGAAGTGAAAGGTGCCCAAAGCGCTCGTGCGTTATCGCCACGCCTCGTCGTCCGACGAGTGCGAGACAGAGGGTTGTGCCGCTGCGTGAAGAGTGTAGAGTCGATTTGCGCCTCTGGTTACCTTGGCAAGGAGGCGGCGTCGAAGATCCCAAATCCGCGACACCTCGTGCTCGATCTCGACACGTGAGCCGTTCTCATCCGGTATCCCAAGGCGATGATGGAGTTCCGCGGTCGGGGATGTAGTAGACGCCGGTGGCGGCCGGTGCTCCCGATCTTAGCGGCGAAGGCAGCAGAGCCGGCGCCCTTGATCTCCACGGCGGAGGCATCGCGAAACAGCGGTGCCTCGAGCGCTGAGTCGAGCTCGAGAAGAACTCCGCCGCCGGTCATGTGGTGGGTGGCGCGGTGTCGAGCACCGCGTCGGTCTTGTCATTGCGAAGCGCCGCGAGGAGGCGTGTGCTTTGGCTCGTCAAGGTGGAGGAGAGCCGCTGCGGCCGGTGCGGTGGAGGTAGTTCGATGCTCGCATGAGCAATGAAGCAGGCCATTGCTCCCTCCTCCGCGCTGCGCGACGTGGGCTGGCCGCGTCGTGGTGTCGACACTCCTTGGCCCAATGACCAAGCTTGCCGCGATTGTGGCAAGAGTCGTCTCGTGTCGGCTTTGCTTGCCAAAGATCGCCATGCTGGCGCTTTGCGCGCGCTGCGCGCTTGCCACTCTGCGGCGCGTCGTGGAAGAAGGCTCCCTTCTTCTTGTCACCTTGGCGGCATCCCAGCTGCTCCCGAGTGAGGAGCTTCCGCCAATGGTGGCGGTCCCGGGGCGTGGCTCATCGATGTCGGCGACCTTGAGGCGACCGCGCCTCCTCGATGGTCATCGTGGAAGGTCAGCAGAGACCGATCGGCGAGCCATCCGCTTGTACTTTCGGGGCGCGGCGGAAGAGCTTCTCCACGCCTCTCTCTTCGCCGAGGTGTCGCCACCGAATCGCACCAACACGCAGCGAGTGTTGAGGCGAGAGCAAAGTCATCAACGTCCTCACGGCGAAGGCGAGTTCTCCCACTCGCGCGTAGTGCGCAATGTAGACTTGCGCGCGCGCCGCGGCTGCCGTCGTCTTTGCGGCGATGGCGTCCCAAGCCTCTTTGGCGATCCGCTTGTTAGTAGCGAAGCGCATCTCGGGCGGGGCTGCGGCGATGAGCATCGGCGCCGTCGATCTGGTCGTAGTCGGCGTCGCCGTCGGACCGCATCCCATATATGCCACACTGAGCTTCACCTCATCACCGCAGCCCGCTCGGCGTAGTTGGTCTTGGTGAGGTAGGCCACCCGCCGCCGCCGGCCGGCGTCCTCGACGATACTGGTACTCGTGGTGACCACGATGCCCGGGAGAAGCGCGTTACTGTGAGGCCGCGCTCTCCGTCGACCCGTCGCCGCCGCCGCGCCGTCGTGCCTCCTCCAGAGCGCCGCGCCGTGTCGCCTCGCCGAGCGCGCCGGCGCGTCCGCTGTCTGCTCGCCGCCGCGCGCTCGTGGCGTCTTGCGGCTGCCCATTGCGCCGTTCGCCGCTTGCTGCGCCTCCTCTCCAGCGGTGAGGTCGCGTGCCATTGTCATCAACAGGCCGGAGGCTGCTTTATTCTTTGCCGCATGAGCCTTGACCTCTGCTGCTGCGCCGCGCCGTGCATCTGCCGCGCCATTGCTTCCGCCTCCATGCTGGCTGCTGCCCGCTCGCCGCTGCCGGCCTTGACGCTTTTTCGCCGCCGCGCGGCGTCTGCTGCCGCGCGCTTCGCTCGCTGCTCTGCCACGACAGCGAGCTCGGCCGTCACGACGCCGCATGCTCGAGGCGGCCGGCGCCGAGGCGCCTGCGGACATGGCGCGCTCGGGGCATTGCGTGAGAGAGGCGCCCGACGAGCTTTGCCGTCTCGAGAGAGAGTGGCGAGGGACACCTGAGCTGCTGCTTTGCTACTAGGTCGGGCTGCTGCGGCGGAGAAGGAGATGAGCGAGGAGATGCTCAAAGCTACTGAGGATACTAAGGCTCGATACCACTTGTTACTCATTGGACTCTTGCTCTTGGTGATAGCAAGATCCTTACTCTCATGGAGAGGATGACACTAGGAGATGGGGCAAGTTTTCTTGTTTATTGCTCACAAATGCAATGCCAACTTTGAGGGTTGGGGATACAAATTATAAGTGAGAACCACCAAGCATATGCTAAGATGCTATCCTAGATCTTGTCCTAAAGCGGTCAATATGCTGTCCTAAAAGTCCTAAGCGAGATCTTGTCCTAAAAGAATCTTGTCCTAAAGCAAAAGCGAATCTTGTCTAAAGCGATCAAAAACAAAAACTACCACAGCCCCACAAAGACCACAGTACAGGGACTTATTCATCACCGATTTCACCAGTCTCATTTCCATTAGTCCTTTAGTTGCTCCTATCACTGTTTAAACATTAGATGATACCTCTTTCTATCGCAGGACGAGGCACTCTTTCAAATTCATCCTTTCATGTTCCTACTGTTTCTCATGTTCCAAAACTAACCATGCAACTCATATCTACTGGTCAGCTCACTGATCATGGTTGTCGTGTTATTCTCGATTCTTGTTGTGTTCAGGAATGTCGCACAGAAACTCTGGTTGGTACTGCCCTCACCGCCAAGACTCACGACGGCTCTAAGAGCTTGACTGGTTTTATCTTCCTTCTGTTGCCCCTATCAGTCTTGTTGCCTCCACCACCGCCACCGCATTTATTGCATCTTCCACTGCGTCTTTTGCTCAATGGCAACATCGTTTACGAGTTACATATTTGTGGGTTGCGTCTGTCTTCATTAGTTCGTCGTGGTCTTTTAGGGTCTGTGTCTGATGATGCTTCACTAAATTAGCAGAGTTGTAACCTTGACAAACAGCTTCAACTTCCCTATTCTTCCAATGAGTTAGTGTCTCAACGTCCTTTTGATCTTGCTCATTCTGATGTATGGGATCCCTGTTAAGCGTCTCTATGGTAAGACTCCTGATTATTCCAGTCTTCGCCTCTTTAGGTGCGCGCGCTATGTTCTTCTTGCACCCCATGAGCGCACCAAGCTGATTGCTCGCTCTGTGGAGTGCGTTTTTCTAGGCTATAATGCTGAGCACAAGGGATATCGTTGTTGGGATCTATTGGCCGATGGATGCGGATCTCGGGATGTTACTTTTGATGAGTCTTGTCCTTTCTATCTTCGTCCTTCTCCTTCCTTCACTTCAGCATCTTTTGTCGAGCCACTTTCTTTCTTGACTTTTCCTTCCACCCCCAGTCACCATCCACCACAGTTTGTGGTCTCTTTGGTGCCTCCTTCACAATCGACGCCTTCTTCGCCACCGACACCCTCTCCAAAGGTTCTTCCTAAGCTTGTTCTTTCTTATCCTCTCTACTATATTCGTCGTCCGCGAGTTGAGGATTCTTTTGATGTGCCCTCTTCTTCTGATGGGCTATCCTCCTCTACTTCTCCTCGATATGCTCTTCGTGATTGCCAGTCTATTCAGCCTCCTGAGTGTTTTGGCTTTGCTGCCACTGCTCTTGCCACACCGACTTCTTAATGCGATGTTGCTATTCATCACGAGTGGCAGCATCCAATGGCAGAGGTGATCGCTACCCTTGCGCGTATTGACACATAGGACTTTATTCCTCTTCCTATGAATGTTACTCTTATCATGTGCAAGTGGGTTCTCTTGAGCACTACAAGGCTCGTCTTATGACACATAGTTTTCAGCAGGAGTATGGTTGTGATTATAATGAGACTTTTGCTCCTGTGGCTCATATGACCATGGTTCACACTCTAGCTGCGGCATCTCGGGCAATTCTGCTAGTAAAAAAATTACATGCTGTGAACACCAATAAATTAGACAGTTGCACACAGATACATTCACTTCACAGAGACTTGTAGATCACAACAGAGGAAAGCTATCAGCTCTGTCTAAGGCCATGTTGAAATAAAACTGAACCATAGCACACACAGCATTACATTTATCAAATGATAAATGTTAAATGGTTTCCTATCCTCACTTAAACACTTAATGGAATCTCATTATAATGTTCTATCATAATGACCTTTCCTTTTATTCAAATTTTCAAACTGTTTAACAAAATACAAGGGGGAGCACAGGAAACAATAGAGCATACCAGAAGCACCATAATTCAGTTCGGTTGCAAAGGCAAAGGGCAGAGACAAGAAACTATATGCAACTATTTATTAAGCCTGTAAGCATATGCTGCTTCTCAGTATCATAAGTTGCATGCAAAATGGTACAGTTTTTTTTTGTGTGTGTGCACGCGGGCGTGGGTGGGTGGATGAGTTGGGGGGGGGTCCATTTTGGTCCCACTACTTGCAATACTAAAATGTGATATTAAAAGGACAATAAAGCAAGCAGCAGTAAACAATAATATTAATACTAAAGTTGCTTAAATGACAGTATGTTGCATGCATAAATTGTCTTATCTATTAACTAATGCATTAAAAACATTCAGCTCACCCAAGGCAAAATCTACCATGCCACCAGCAACAGCGACAGCCGATCCACTTGAGCATCCTCCAGGTACTCGATCGGGAGCCGCAGGATTTGATGGTGTACCAAAATGTTTATTCTCACCATGGATGCTGAACAAGTAATGTGCATTAAGTCAGCACATACACTAGATAAATGAAAGCTGGAAAAGTAATCCTAGCAAATGTAAAGAACATCTATCATCTTTATGATATTTAAGTCAAAAACGAAAAGTAACAAAAGAAAAGAGGAGTTCAGTGAACTTAAGACAATTTTCAGAAGCCATACGCAGAAAGCAAAATGACTTTACCTATATGCCATCTCATCAATAACAGTTTTCCCAACACAAATAGCACCGCCATCTACAAGAGTTGAAACCACTAGAGATGTTTGTGTTGCTGCATCATGTGTTCTTGCCCATTCTAGACTGCCAAAACTTGTTATGTAACCACTGATGTGAAATCTGCAAATCATTAAGCAAGAAGATATTTGTGCTCAAGGACAAATAAGGCAACGTGCAGAAAGGACTTTATTACCAAATAGATGAACTGGTCTGCCACTTCCAAGTTCCAGAAACCATGACATAAGCTATTATGAAGTTCAAGCACAATAACATTTTTCGGGCAGTAGTGGGTAAATTGAAGAATAGAAGCACAGTTCAACAGAAAACCGATGGAATTTTTTAGCAGTAAAAAAACATGAAAAAAACATATAATGGATATATATTTAGATAATACATATCAGACATGGCTGTGAAGTTCCAACCATCTATTTGGATAAATCGCCTTTCGCCTACACCCCAAAGCATGCTGTTATAATTGTGGGGAATAGAATTTAACCCAGGAAACAGATATAGCCTATGACAAGGTTTCCAGGGCATGCCTTAAATACTTAAAGTCAGTTTAGCATATAGCATGTAATAATTATTATATTTTAAAAGGTCATTACAAAAAGCCACAATGTTCACTCCAAGAGGCTAGAAATCCCTACTTTAATCAAAAGAAAAAGAGAAAGATCTATGCCATCAGTTATGGTGGGCCCAAATTAAAACGGTGTGGATAAATCAAATATAGGTATTAGAATTGCCACGGTTGTATAGCAAATACAACTATATTTTCAATTTTAATTATATATATTAGAGTTATATAACGAATACAGCTCTATTTGTATCATCTAGGGGTGCACTCGTGTGGGTTTTACAGCTAGTTGGGTCGACTTTGGCCTCCCCCCAAAAAAGGCTCATCGGACTCCTGATGATGAAGTAACAGGCTTGATCTAGATCTAGCTAGTCCATTCCAGTTTGTGATAGAATTGGAAATGCAGTTAACCCGCATTAAACTGGATTAAAAAAAAGTCAAGATGTCAGGTTTTGAGTTGAGCCAGATGAGAGCATGTTCTGAAAACTATGGTATTATCCCGTACTATCAGAATAAAGTAATCAATCTTTGTAATGTTATAAAGTATGTATCATGAGTTCACAACTGTTTGGATTATATTAAGACTATCATGATTCAATAAGAACAAAAATCACACCGCAAAGATAAACTTCCACTGATTTTATCAAACAGGCCACGAACGTTTGCACAGCAATGTTTTTACATTATTATGGTAACACTAGTACACTACCATACAGCACAGCATCGCCAAATTGAACTTAAAAGGCTTTTGAAGACATACCAGCACACATATTTTTAATCAAAACATGACAAATAAAATCCCTCCACTAGTTTGAGGAACAATTTAATTCTATCTGGCAGACAAACAATTACCAGTATTTAACAGAGGGTTACGTATGTATTTAACAAAAAAAACTCGACCTGCGGGGGGTAAGACAGCCCCCGGGCATTTCATTAAGAAGAAGATCTTCTCACGCAGATCGAGAAAATCCCCGAACCCTTGCCCCACCTCGACACGCGGCATCGGCCCATGTGAGAACAACGGGGTGATCCCTAGACCAACGACTGGCGCGACCAACGACTGGCGAGCCTTAGACCTGTGCTTTGGCTTATGGGGCAAGCGAGGATTTTTTCCTCGACTGAAAATTCGCTCCCACTGGGAGTCGAACCCAGGACCTGAGGGGTGCTACTAGAGCGCTCTAACCACTACGCTAGAGGCCCGTTCGCGTATGTATTTAACAAGAGGCTGATTAAGGAAAAGAGTGATAGTAATATGACAAAGTTTTTTTTCCTTTTGTGTGCGCGCGTGCGGGGGGTTGGGGGGGGGTTGTTATTTTAGATCATAGGAAATAAACTTTATCACAAAAGGCACTACATAGAGTAGTTTATTTCAAATATATAGTGCATTAGAACTACATAGCTACACCGCCCAACAGCATCTATTCATACAGCTGTGAATACCATGGAGGGTTGGCATGCAACACAACATGTTAGCATAAACAGAGGACTGTCCCTATGCTAGCCACTTCAACAACTCTTCGACAAAGGAGGGGGGGAGCTACTTTCAAACAGTCATCATCTAACAAACAAACTAACAAAAATATGTGACCTTGCCTCAACCTTGATATCATCCCAAGTTATGCTCTAGCAAACAACCACTCGGCATGGAAAGGCTAAAAAGATAAATTTCATGACGGCAAGGTATTATTAGCTTATTATGATTCATTGATACGTGAACATGTTCATAAATTCACCCCACCAAAAGTTATAACGGATGCTGAACTACTGAGCTGCCTAGTTCTATGGTAGATTGTTAAATAACTGTGAATAAATAACACCACAAGACTTATCTAACCCCAACATTCATGTATCTTTACAAGGCACCCCCCCCCCCCGGGGGGGGCATTAGACATCAATATTTGGCAAGTCATACATGAAGCTGTCTCATGTGAAGTATTACAATCAACTATTCAAACAAAAGTAAAATATAAATCAGCGCATCCAATGCTCCATGCTGAGTGAATCCTATCGCTCCAACTCACTGATACCAACAGAAAATCCCACCTCCTCCCTAAACATCATAGTGAGGCGATGCTACTATGATCCAACCGATCGAATTACCGCTCACGCAATGCTAACTCGCTCCCTACCAATCCAACCCGAAGCTAGAACTTAAAACCAGGCAAACACGAGGGTGGGCGAGAGCTTACGCGTCGGCGATGGCGAAGCAGAGGCCGGTGAGGGGGTGGGGTGCCTGGGGAGGCGCCGGCTGCGGCGGCGGGAGGAGCTCGAGGCGGGCGATGAAGGCGCCGTGGTCCGGTCGCGCGGGGCGCCGCAGCCGCCGCGCCGCCAGCAGGACGCCGGCGATGCCGAGGCCGAGCAGCACCCAGAGGTTGGCGGCCGCCGAGGACGCCATGGGCAGGGGAGGGGGCTCGTATGCTCCGCGCGGGCGGTGGCGAATTCGATGGGGTTAGGGTTTTAGGCTGGGGGCTTTTGAGCGGAGGGCAGTGGAGAGGCGGAGGAAGAGGAAGACGGCGAGTGGAGAGGAAGGAGAGGGGCGTGCGAAGGCTGCGTGGCGGATGGATAAATACCGCGGGGATACACACAAAAGGAGAAAAAGGAAACTTTATCAAACTGAATCGTCAGGGAGACCAGTTTGAATACTTCACGACTCAGTTAACCTGAAAAAAGTTTGAAGATTGGGGGCGCTCAAGGGCTTCGCCTTTCGGTTTCTACAAGCCTAAAACTATTTAAAACATGTTGATTTTTTATTCCAGTTTATTTTTTATTTTTTTTTTTTTTGTATTGCTTTGTATTATCCACAAAAATATAACAATATCTTTATTTTTTATTATTTTAATTAAATGATTTAGAAAACTATCAGTCGGTACAGTATAATTTCAGTTAAAAACTAATAACCATAATCAAAAGTTAAAGCCAATTGAAGCAGCACCATGTTTAACATGTAATAGACGTTGCCTATTGGGTTGTTCGGTCAATTATTAGATGGTCAAACCTATGCACGGGTGAATCCATAAATTTTATGATGTTAGATATGTATATAAAATCATTTAAAAGAGATATATGTTCTTCTGATTTACTATTTATGTTTTTTAATTATAACTTATTAATCTAATAAATAGTAACTGTTGACATAAATAAAAAAACTAAAAACCAAAATCAACCAAACGTGTATGCAAGCAAGCTACAAAAGCCTACACCTAGTTGGATTCGAGCATTAGAGACGTCTCAAAAGAATTCATAGAAAGGTGCGATGCACACCATGTAGCCTGGAGGTGGGACGATGGACACCCGACGAGGTGGCAAGTCGAGGTGTGGGCGTGCATTGAAATTGAATGACACGACTTGCAATAACCATGATTTAGGGAAGCTCAAAATAGATTTTCTGAGTGATTTATGACTGAAAAGTATTATAACTGACTGAATAGCACTGTAGCTAATGATAACTTGTTTGGTGTAATTAAATTTTAAAAAATTAAAAATAGAAAAAACAGGTTAGCCCATCATGGACGGTACAAACGAATACGGGAAAAAAGAACCGACGAAAAAGCTCAAAAAAGCTAAAAAATCATAAAAAGATGAAATTGTTGAATAGTGAAAATAAGTCAGAAGCCTAAGCCGTTTTGAGCGGGACCCTTCTGGCACCGGATGGTTGCCTGTAAATCTTAGATCTGTTCGTTTTTTGTTCTTTTTTATTTCTGTTTATGATGTATAACTGTGGTTTATGTTTTTTAGGTTTTTTTATAAAAGAGGGTATGGAGTAATAGAAAGTCGTGCATAATTTTAGACGATATACATGAAGTCGCTACAATGTGTACTATAATCAATTTGTAGACTCTGTCTTGAAAAAACACAAAAGCCAGTTAATGTAGAAAAGCTAAAAGTAGATTTTAAAAATAAAAAAGAAATCACATTGTAGGTTTGAACCGCACCATCGGTTACTTCGTGAATAAAGGCATGCTTGCGAAGAAGCAGTTTGTAACACTCTTGCCTAAACTCTGAGCTCCCAGAATGCCACCATTACTCATCAGCTCTCTAAACTTACTGCTATCACTATAAGATTTTGCTAGCACCTTCTCTAATTATATCTAACATCTCTAGGAGTGTTACACAGTTGGATGACAGAAAGCAATTCTTAGAAATGATAACTGCATAAGTAAATGTCACACATTGATAAATCACATCGTAGGTTTCATTTCACGTATCGCTAACTTTCTCCATGCGTGATGCTAAACGACGGAGCATTGCTACTTCTTCCAATGGATCAACGGCCCGAAGAGGTACGATAAGGCATTTATCGAGCATAAATACATGCTCAACTACCTAATGGCATCCGCGAATTTCACCCGTTGGAAACCTTACACACCTAAGGACAAGAGAAAGGAAAGGGTGGAAGGTAATGGAAAGGCGTTGATGATCCCCGATGCCCCTACTGAACAGCAGGTTATTTCGTATATAGACAAGTCTATAGGAGTTGTGAAAGCCGAGTACTGTGCGACCATCGCGAATGCTAAAGCCAATGGGGGAGACAAGGGAAAGTGACCAATGGACCCAAATGTATACGACAAATGACCGCAAGCCTGACCTCTTCTCCATCCAAGTGTTTTTTTATTACAAAAGGCGCCCATATATCTTAGTTATAGTTCAAGTTGATATTTCGTGCATGTTTTCATTTGTATTGTTAGAATATTGAGGCAAACATATGCACCTAACTAAAGCTTACATGCCATTTAATTCGTACATTCTTTACAAAGTGTTATGTCAGGCTCAAAATGATAAATTACCTAATACAATGTGAGGCGCACTAGTCAAATTCAAACGTTAATAGTTAGCTATTATTTCAAAACTACTAAAAACACATAAATGAATGAATTTTTTTTTAATCATACATTTTTAATTACTACAAAATTTACAATAATGTATTAATAAAAATCGACTAAACGAGGGCAACCTGTGCGCTAGATACTACTGTCGCGCTCGTCGACTGCGGCCCCACCGTCCTACCAAGCTTGCTGCCATGCCTGTTGACTGTGGCCCCACCATCTTGTCGAGCTCAAGAGGAGTGGTAGGATTTGCTAAGCTCCTGCGGTGCGGCAGGATGGTGGGGTAGCGGTGTGCCACGCCCATTGCATCGCTACTGAGCTCACACGGCCTACCACGGTCGTCGTCTTCTGCCGAGCTGGGCCAGCGCAACAGACAACACGTGTCGTTTGACGTGGCTGTCGAGATCAAGAAAGGGCTAAATTTGCACACACAAAAAACATGCAGCCAGGGGCACAATTTGAAGAAAAAATTGGCTATAGTGCTAGATATGAGAAGAATTCCATAAATGAGACATACAACCATCTCATCAAGTTCATCACTTCCAAACATTAGCACTAGTTCATCTCAAATTGCTCCCTTGGTCAGCAAGGTTGATGAATGCAAACTTCCAATATATGCAAAACTTCCGAACTATTTGCATATCTAGTACTCTAGATATTTTTTTTCAACTTTAGCCCCTAGACATCCGTTTTTATAAATCTAACATTTTCCTCAAGCTCGGTAGTCCTGACATACGACACATGTCACTTACTACGCTATAGCAACTTGGCTGGTCCTGTTGAGCTACCAAAGCTTGGTAGGACCTGTCAAGCAACTTTGACCCACTGAGTAACCATAGCTCAATGGGTCTCCCGCCAAGCAGCCATACAATGGCAACTAATTAAGGACATTATTAGCACTAATTAACCACCATATTGCATGATTAGTGCTAATTAAACATGATTGGCACTAATTAAATCGCTGCGCGGTTGGCCAGCTTGGCACGTCACTCAGCCAAGCTCCTTTAGTATGGTAGATACCTATAGAGCTTAAAGAAGAGGCTAGATTTATATTAAAAAAAAAAGAGCCCAAGTGCCAAATTAGATATATGAACAGTTCAAAACTTCCCACAAACCCATTTGCCACAGCTTTCAGTTGGGTCATACAGCCATTAGCTTCCAATCTCACCCGTTCAATATAAGTTGCATAAATTTTGAAAAACCCGAAAAGATAAATACATGGAAACCACTATTGATTCGAATGCTAAAGTTTATGCAGTTCTTAGGGGCTGAAGGCAAACATAAAAACACCTCTGTGGCTGTGTGGGAGCCCTTCATTAGCATGTTCTCCATATACACTCAAACGTACTATACATTCTCTCGCATAGCTAAAATTGCTTTTGTAAATGCAGAGCATCATAGCATAACGTCACACAAATGTATATATTCACGCCTTATTTTGTACACGCCCTCAAGAAAAGCCACATCTTTCATCGTACAAAGATTTACTATATAGTATATGTGGTAGTACTACATCCTATAATGGATTTAAATGATATTCCTTGAGTATTGATTATCTCAGCTAGTTTCTTTTACTTGCACCAATAGTTCACTAGCGTGCTCATCAAGTTTTAATCTTCATCATTAGAGTTTGAGGCCACGAAACAACTATATATGAATTCTTTACCATCCAAATGAATTGCTATCATCACTTAAGTTTGTTTATTCTTCTGCTTTCGCGTTACCTCATTTAGTAATAAAACCCATCATAGGTCCTTTCACCAAAAGTTTTAAATTTCTACTTGATCATCGAATTCGTTGTTTTATTTCCTTGGGTGAATGGACATAAAAAAATCGAGGACCATTGGCAGGGGGAAAATATGGCTCGCCTTGCATTTTGCAACAGTTAAAAGGACGAAACATCCTTATGAAACACAGTATTAGAGGCTGCTCATTTTAATCAGTTCTCTCAAACGGCCTTTTAAGTTCCTTTTGCACGTAGTTAGCACATATATACCTTTTTAGATCAGCATATATATACTTAATAGCATAGCTTTTACAGTACTTGATGCTAATGTTATTTGCTTTCTATTTTTAGGTTTAAAAGAGCGCATTGCACCATATGCATAGAAAAAAAACTGGTTTTAGTCATTCCAAATTCCTTCCAAGTTCGAGGGATATATAGTACGTCCAACTCGACAAATTACACTTGAAATTAATATTTTGACCCTAGATTAGTTTCAGCTTTTTTTTAAAAAAAAGATTAGTTTCAACCTCTCAGTAATATATTTTTAATACAACATTATTTTGTTTATGGAACACACAACAACTGATGCTAACTAAAAAGTCTAAGAGCATGCACAACAATAGAGATAACTACTGTCTATATAGTCATCCACATCATCTACTAAAAAATTAGAGACAAAACTTACAATGGAATAGGACAACATTTTGTCTATACTCAAGTGGGCCCTACAAATCAGGTTGTGAGTGAAAGAGCTCTCTACAATGGGTATGATGTTGTCTATAGGTGGATTGGTTTCACGCTAATAGATTGTCTGTTCAGCAAAAGGCGACCTCCTCTCTCTCTCCTCCCTCCTCTCTATCCTCTATATCAACGTGAATTTGATGTGACATCGTTTATAGACGACTAATGTTAGACTATTATACATACCCCAAGGGACAAAAGAGAGAAGAATTTATATACACTAATTAAGATTTAAATAGGAACAACTTTTACTAAAAGTCACTTACTTTGCTCCGGTTCCCATATGAATGGCAATCCCACGTCTTTCAGACTTAATCTTTCAACTATCAAATCCACATCTCTCGATATCTCACCAAACCAAGCAGCTAAATTATGTTGGGCAACTCTAATCTCTACTACTTAAAAATATGAGTTAGTGGCGGTCAGTTCTCCCCTCCTCTTTTTGCAGTTGTCCAATCTAGCCAGGAGATAGGATTCGAACCATCCATTTCGCGCCCCTCTCTCGTCTATCACGATCAACCACCCCTCACACCACCCTCCTTCCACCTTCCGCACAAGAAGACACTCCCTTGAAAACCTTCACCCTTCAATGTTGAAACTAATAAAAGGAGTTTACCCCAAGCAGCAGGGTGATCATCCCACGTGCAGAGCTCCTCCCCGAATTGGTTGCGCTTCCTCTCGCCCACCTCACTTCTTCCCCTTCCCTTCCCTTCCCTCCCTCCTCTCCTCCCATCCACCCGCACCCACCTCTTATGGTCCTCATGGCCGCCTTCTCCAACCACAGCCCGACGACCGAATCATCACTCCCAACCCTTGTATCCCCGTCTCCATTGTTGGCTCCTGCAACACCGCCTGCGTCAAGATCAAAGGGGGTCAGGGAAGTCGATGGCCTCCGCCTTCCCTCCTCCACACCTACACACCCCATCGATAGAGAAGGAGAAATCTCATGACTCAGCCGCCATGGCACGTCTCAACGTCATAGCCCTAGAATCTCCGCACCCGTCGCTCTGCCACAGCTATGTCGCTTGTGTCGAGATCAGAGGGATCGGGGAAGTCGATGGCACGGCAAGGATGTGGCGGCACAATAGGCATGCAATGGTGAACTGTTGAAGATGAATCCGATGGTGACACGGTTGTGGAGGTCGAAACCGGCGGGGAACAATTGGATTCGACCATCGTCCCTACCTCTGGTGACAGTGCAGCATGCGAGCGACGTTGGCCGTACCAGCGGCGGCGCAGTCGGGGTAGACGGGATCGGTGGTGGCTTGGCTGGGGAGGCCGGATCTAGCAGTGGCATCGTCTGGATCCACCATATCCCTCATTTTCTCTATTTTCCCCTTTCTCACAACTACCTTCCCACCTCCATTTTCCTACCTCTCCTCTCTCGCATTTGATTCACCACCCCACCTATCCCCAACAGAACCACCAGCTCCTCAACCCACCCACCTCCCATGCCCCAGACCAGCTGGCCCAACCCTTCCCCCATCCATGCCCCAACCCAAACCCTAGCCGCAACAACAGAAGCCCTAGCCGATGCCAGACGCAGGCACGTGCTGGGGTGGCTGATGGAGGACATTGTAAGTTCAAGCTCCAATTAGATTGGTTTTGGTGATTAATGACAAATATAAATATGAGACTAACTCAATTAATGACAAATCTAAATATGAGCCTAACTCATTAACGACAAGTCTAAATGTGAGACTAACTTTTTTGTTGAATATGTTATTACTTAGTCTCATTTGGATGAAAAGGTAAAAATCGTGGAGGTATGCATTCGACGTCATATTCTTATATCTTGTTGTATTCCTAAGATCCAAAATATAGGTTGAACTCCACAAAAAGTCTAACTTGAATATGTGTATATGTTTTTATTACACATTCTTGTATGTATACATTTAAGAGGAGTTCACTCTATGTTTTGTGATTTCATTAGTATTGGTCCATATTTCTTTTTTCACATATATTGGGATCTCTACTTTGAAATATATCCTTTGAGTATATAAAACTGGTGTAGTTCATATATACTCATATTGACTCATATTGCTTTATACACAATTATCTATGTATGGGCTAATATGATTATCAAGTGTTTGAAAGGTTTAGTCTCGGATTTTGCTTGACAACTTGGAGATGCATGCTAAGGTTGACGAGAAGATCGACAAGGCTCGAGACAAAAGTCATGCATACATTCGAATTTAAATTCTAAAACCAACTATGCATGTCAGGATAATTGGTAGTACCAGTGTGTAATTGGTGGTACTACCGCAGTGCGGTATGACCAGATGGTATGTGCGGTAATACCACAACTGGGAAGTATCGACGTTTAGTTGGCGGTACATTTTTTCCTGAGAGTTCCTTTGAAGCTCTTTTGTTTCTCTGTAAAGGGGTAGTACCGGAGTTTGAACGGCCGAACTACTGTAGCGCTGCATGACCGCAACTCCTGAGCGGTACTACCGAACCCTAGAAGTTCCGGATTTATGGGGTAGTATCTTTTTTTTCCAAAGAGCGCTAAGATTTGGCCCTTGAGACAAACAGAAGTACCACGTCAGAAATCGGAACCACCGGCCATTTACTTGCTTTCTGCTAATTTTATTTGTCCGGTCAGCCTTATGTTGTAAATTTTATTTATGCATCATTTATATATTGCCCCAATGTTGTAAAATTAATTGTATACGATGTATATGGATGTGATCTCAATGTTGTGAATATCTGTACTAGCCACTTATCATAGGACTAGTACAAAACACATACGATGATTTCGAGTATTCAACGCCCGGGGTCTCCACAGGTTATTGCTTTCATGATTCATTACCAATCCTCTGAGCAACCACAACATCATAAAGTCAAATTTCTTATCTTTAAATAAAATAGGCTCAATAAATTTGGCTTCTTATTCACAGTTCGAATGATCATGTTTGACTATATGTATTACACTCTTATTTGATGATATGATCACTCTCTTTTGGGACTCCGTTGCAACGCATGGTACCTTAGGGCATATACAGTGGTATAGATAGCTGATGTCTATAGTATCATTCTATGTCATCTGTGGACAACACTAAAGACACAATCTATAATGAATTGTTTGTAAGTTGTCTATAATTGGTTATCTATAAAATATAGACAATATTAATACAATAGTACGTAAGCTGTCTATGGCAGGCTATTTTCTCATGTTTCAACCGTTTATAAAATTACAATTTATCTCATTCTCTCTCCTCTTTCTCTTTAATCCATCTTAGTAAAATTCCTATATAACATCTCTTATAGATATCTTATATCATCCTATTATACATGCTAGAAACGTGGCACATGTTGTAGTGGCAAGAAACGGCATTGCACACGAGCGCGCTCAACTCAACTGACCACTACGAATCATGCATACTCCCCCAGATCGATCACTGAGAAATCAAGCTTAATTAAACCCGGAAGTTATTATTTCTGCCGAAAGAAACCGCGAAATGGAAGGGCACTAGCGGTTTTCGCGCGAGTGTTGCTGGCTAGTTGGTGGTGACTCGGCGCGGTGTGGTGTGTGCATGCACGGGCATCTTTTTCTCTCTGCTGTCAACTGGCAACCCGTGAGCTAGGCAACAAGCCCCGCGCGCTCACGAGCCGAACAGAACCAAACACGCGCGGCGCCCCATCCATCTCACTCAACCTCCTCTCGGCACTCACCACCCTCCCCTTCTCTCTAAATCAGTGCCTACTGCAGCTGCAACTACAGTGTTTAGAGTTTACCGCATCGTTCCAGCCACCGCACCCTCGCTGCCTCCCCTAGATAAGCTTATCTCACTGAAAACGACGAGGTAGCAGTATAAGTTGGTGGCCTGGCCGCCGTCACGAGCAGAGAGACGGAGATTTCTGGAGGTTTGGAGAGGATGGTACACGGCAGAGGCAGCACCGGGCGGTTGCATCTAGTCGCGGTGATCGGCCTCCTTGCCTGCGCCGCCGTTGCGCCGCCCGCCGCCGCGCTCGACGTCGGCCTCCAGTCCGTCGGCGCCGCCGGCGACGGCGTGGTACGTACACAAGCTTGCTCACACCTACACTAAATATGTATGCACATGATCACATCTCCTCTTGTCGATTAAGCAAGCTGATTGTGCTTTCTCGATTATTTCTCGGGGGAACGCGAACGCAGAGCAAGCAGGCGTGCAGCCGCACCTGTGAGTCCGACCACTGCACGAGTACGTAAGCCTGCTGCGAAATTAATATAATCTTTGTGTGAACATGTATTTCTTCGTCATTTATTGCGTGGCTCGCACACTGAAGTTTTGATCTTGTGCTACGCGCCTACGCGTCGATCCATATGCAGCGCCGCCGTTCTTGCGGTACGGCAAGTACTGCGGCATCCTGTACAGCGGCTGCCCCGGCGAGCCGCCGTGCGACGCCCTCGACGCCTGCTGCATGCACCACGACAACTGCGTCCAGGCCAAGAGTAGTATTCAAATAACAAGCTCCATCTTGTCAATCACCAGCAGCTTGTGAGCTTGATCCATCGACTATATATACGTGCATAATATGTGACACTATCCTCTGTTGCTTGATTTTTGATCTTTCATCAGATGACTACCTGAGCACGGAGTGCAACGAGAACCTGCTGGACTGCCTGGCGAAGCTGCGGGAGGGCACGTCGACGTTCGACGGGAACAAGTGCATGATCGACGAGGTCATCGACGTTATCTCACTCGTCATCGAGGCGGCCGTCGTCGCCGGGCGGGTGCTGCACAAGCCGTAGCTATCTTCCGCTCCGGCCGGCCGACCGGTGGCGCGCGCGGTGGATGTGGGTGGGGCTAGCGCGCGAGAGGACAAGCAACAACTTGTGCGGTTGGTGGGTGGAACATGTTTTGCTTGCTTGGTGTGTCCTGGCCTGGCTGCGTCGCCTCACATGGGTGATCCCTAGCTAAAGCTGAAGACCGGGCCGAAACTTACGACAAATATATGGTGATGATGATCACATTACATGCTTAATTTTAATTTTGGGTCGTTTTGCTGGTCCAACTATTATTACTGTATAATAATAAGTTTAAGGAATAAATTTATTTTACCTCCTAACTCTGATGAAAATCTAAGTTTCAATCGCAAAGTATAAAACCGGATGTTTTACAACCCTCATATCACGATACCGGATATATTAACCTCCTGAGACCGATTGAAGATAGTTTTAACTGATGTGACACCGACGCGAAAGCGGTTTTTGCCACGTGGCATCCACATTTGCACCCACGTCAACCTCATCTTCTTCCTATTCTTTCTCCCACCTCACTGCCATGGTTACATATATTAGACGCTATCCCCTTCCTACCCTCCCTACCACGCCTCTGCCCTCCCCTCCCCGCCATGCCTCTCCCCTCTCCATTCCCCCTCCTCAAGCGCAAACTGAACTCAAAGAATAACTACTGCGAGATAGCCATGAATGTCGCCCATGAGCGACCACCTCACACAGGCGATGGAGAGCTCTGGAGACGATGATGCCAGGGTAACACGCACATGAGGCGCGCCTGGACATGAGAAGACCGTATGTGGCATCGTCTAGGATGGGGATGGCCAATGATGAGTCAATGATAGTGAGGTTGACGATGCGGCGGGGCTACATGGTGATGGTGAACTACCAGCAACCAATCAATAAGGTGAAACTTGAAACAGACTTAGGAGGCCTAGTCGGAGGAGGTGACATGGGTGGCGTGGCCCAGAACTCGATGGGGGCAGCTAGATGCCTACAATGACACATAGGCTCGCCCTAGCGTGTGACGCTGCTAGGCTTGATGACAGCTGACTGCAAAGAAGGGAAGAGGATGTCTAGGGGCTTCTTGGGGAGGTCTTGAAGCTAGATATGAGAGGAATTTGGTGGAGGCGGAGGGATGGCGAAAAATTTTGAAGTGGAGTAGCAGGGGCTCGACGGTGACTTTGCATGGATTACCGGCACTAAGGTGATGACTACTACCATGGCTTTGGATCCAGGCGTCTATGGAGGTAAGGTAGAGAGGGGAGTTGCAAACCTAGATCTAGGAGGGGTGAGTGACCTTTTATAGGCAGCGGAACGGCGAGGGCGGCAGGCAGGCAGGTGCAGGCATGCATAGGCGGCGAGGTGGTGTGGCTTGCTGCATGGAGCGTGGGCGTCGTGGCAAGTGGAGGCATGGGCAACGCGGCCATGAACCAATAGTTCTACCACGAGCGAGCGAAGGCCTGGGTTTTGTTTGCTATTGCCATCGTCGCTGTGGCAGTACGTTATCGCCATCTTCGTCTGTAGTTGCGTGTCTCCACAACCTCCACGCTGCTGCCACCCTTGAGCTCACGGTTGCCTCTTTGACCCATTTTGGCACTCGCCCACAATTGCATCGCTTGTCGTTGCTGTTGTCGAGCTTGCCGATGGTCTCACATGGCGTCTCCTATGCTTCAGAGATAATAGATAGGAAGAAGACACTAGTTACTCAATGAGACAAGAGACAATGGCATGTGGGCCCTAGTGCACAAGAGAGTGAGGAGAGAGGTAGAAGAGGAAGATGATGAGGGTGACGTGGACACATATGTGGAACCACATGGCAAAAACCACTTCCACGTTGGTGCCACGCCAACTAAAACCGCATTTAATCGGCCTTAGGGGGTAATATATCCGATATTGTGATATGAGGGTTATAAAACATCCAGTTTTATACTTTAATATTGAAACTTAGACTTTCACATAAGTTTATGGAGTGAATTAGACTTATTTTTAAGTTTAAAGAAAGCTTGTTGTTTAAGGCTAAGTGGATTTCCGGGGTAATCTACGGCTCGGTGCTGTAATTTGTGTCGTCTGGAATATATATAGGACAAAGGCAACTTGTCCTTTTATTTGGATCATGTTCAATATAGTGGCACAGTCTTTGTGAGCTTCTAACTTGTACAACTACCGTCGGATCGATCTGCATTGCGGGATTAACTATATACTAGGCCAGGAAGCGCGACGCCACGCCGGGCAAGAGCTAATACCTGAAATGACCCTCATTTTTACTGAATCTAAGCACCACATTTAAATTTAACCTAGAATTAATCAAGTAACAAATGGCATGATTGCATCTAATTAAAATTACAAAAAGATTAGGCACAAAGAAAATATTACAGCATTCACCTACACACAAAGCAGAAAGTGATAAGAATAAACCATAATATAATGGCATTAGTTACATCATCGTAATAATTAAAATATAGGAATATAGCATTCATCATCATCCATCATGTTTTCTTGAATACATCTGTTACAAATTTAATTACAACTACAATTAATAGAGTAAGTCTTAGGTGTTGCGGGGAGGGAGTCAACACCGAGGACATGCCTTTGGAACATAACCCACAAATTCGGGGAAACTACGATCCAGAAAGAGAATAAGAGAAGAAGAAGTTGTAATCAGAACTCGTCCAATTTAGAATACCGAATCATAGTGCTCATTGAGATACCATGACCATCCGAGGTTGGTCGGCACCTCTTGCTTTAGTGGGCCTCATCACTCAATGAAAACCATGCCAAAACCCACTACGAATCCATTACCTTTACCTTAACTCGAGGAGAAGAGAAACCATGTCACAATGACAAAAGACCTCCATTACTCATCGGACCAACCAAGGTTCCCCCTCTATCCTCGCATAGGAGAACGAGAGAAGGGAGCGGATAAGACCAAGCCGAGCGAGAGGAGACGAAACCGCATCCACATTTTGCATGGCCACACCATCAAAGCAAGGAGTGGAGATGAACTCACCTCACCCCCAACTCCCATCCATCTCCCCCTCCCATATCTCTTCCACTAGAGCCAAGAGTGAGAGGGAGAGAGAAGGAGAGCTGAAGGGCGGCTATAACTTCAAGCTCCATTAAGTTAGTTTTAGTGATAACGACAAATGCATTTGTGAGACAAACTTGTTTATTAGCTATGATATTACTTAGTCTCATTTGGATGAAAAGGTAAAAATCATAGAGGTATGCATTCGACACCACATTCTTGTATCTTATTGCATTCCTCGGATCCAAAACATAGATTGAACTCCATCAATAGTCTAACTTGAATATGTGCATATGTTTTTATTATACATTCTTGTATGCACATATTTAGCGGGAGTTCGCTCTATGCTTTGTAGTTTCATTAAGTATTGATCCATGTTTTCCTTTCAATACATATTAGGATCTATACTTTGAAACATATACTTTGAGTATATATAACCTATGTAGTTTATATAGATTTATGATTGATTTAGATTAAATCATTTGCAACTGGGTTATCCTCTAGTTCTTTCATTATGTGTTAATGGTTAGATGATCAATGATAATCAGATGAGTAAGCTTTGATAAGCAATTAATCTCAAAGATAATTACTTTCATTCAATTGAGTTAATTGATCAAGAAGCTTATTCTAGAGTATAGAATTGTTGTGTACATATTGTATCCTTGCAAATCATTTTCTATCTCATTATTTGTTGAGATTGTCATAAATGACCAAAAGGGGAAGATTGTGGAATATTGTCCCTCCAGTATAAGGTAATGGTGAAGTTTTGGTAATTAATAAAAATTGATTTGTGGACTAACATTTTTTATGAGCTGGATGAATATGTTAAGTTTCATAAATGAGGATGATTTGAGATGACTTCATGTGTTGAACATCATCAAGTCAAGATACGAGATGGAAGATGGCTTCATGAGTTGAAGGCATAAAGAAGATGATACATCATGAGTTGATACATATCCAAGAGGAGATAATTATGAGTTGATCATCAAGTCAAGAGAAAACCCATCATGTGTTGATGGAGTTCAAGTAAAGGATGCATCATGGGTTTATGCATATCAAGAAAATGACTCGAACTTGAAGTGAAGATGTGCGTCATCAAGTTTTGAGAGGATGCTGAAGGCAAAGGTATGAGTAGTTAGGGCTAAGGATGTGTTCTTAATCTTTTACCGGTCTTGGTGTTTGGTTAGAAGACTAAATTGCTAGTATAGGTTGATGTACTATTCAGAGTAGTCATGTCTAGTAGCTTGAGTCTCATCATATGTTGATAGCTCCACCTCGCTTGCTCTACCTCTCTGTAGCATAATGCTATTATAACCACAAAGCACCTGATTTTACTTCCAGTGGCACAAATTCTTTCTGATCATAGGGTGGGGAGAATGAGTACCATTTTCATCTCGGACCATTCGCCTTTTCAGACCATCTGGTGCAAAACAATACAGATGATAAAAAAATTTAGATAGTCTGATAGCCACAAGAATATTTTTGCATTAAATAATTGGGTGAAAAAAATACTTTTGTGTGATCCGGGAATTGCCCATAGGCAACCATTGGTTATTGTTGCATCTTCGAGTGCAAGCCACAATCCTGTGCATGATGGAGGCTCTGTATAAAGGAATGTGTTATCTTGGTGTGGCACCACCTCGCCACCAATCAGTGGCGGATCCAGAAAATTTTTGGAGGGGCTGAAGTACCTTCAGCTCGACCTCAGCCCCTTCTACATTATACATCTATGGCTAAAAATTTAGGGGGGGCTCCAAGGGTCCGGTAGCGGTAGGGGCTCGAGCCCCCCCCCATTGGATCCGCCCCGCCACCAATGCTGGTTCTTTGAAATGAAAAAAAGAAAGAAAAGAACCCAATAAGCAATGAAAAATGTATATCATGCCATCAAGAAACTAGAGTCTGCAAAAGGTACCTTAAAGATGTACGTAGATTGAATAACTGCAGGTCTCTTGTAGCCTAAAGAAGAGAGAACAGGCTAGAAACATTCTCCCAGAAAGAGAACTTTTTGAACACGGGGTCAAGTTTTAGAGCAAGTCTTATAATCTGACTTTCATTTGTTGTATGAATACTTCTGACTCACTTATCACCTACTCATATAGTAGTTCTGACCCGGTGAAGGTTGTATGACCTACCCCTTCCTCTCACAAAGTTTCTTGGTTCTTGTGCTTCAGCTGGCTGTAAGCTTACAGCCTACCTCTCTTCTCTCTCCTCCTCTCTCTCCTCCACCTCAGCATACAGCCAGTTTACAGCCTCTTATAATACTTGCTCTAAGGCTGCATAACATACAGCGTGGTGAAGATTAAGATATCTCAAGAGTCGAGACATATCGTATAAATATACAAGTATATAAATTAAATAAGCCATTCACAACATGGAAAACAGCAGCTCATATTAACTAGAATATAATAACCAAGCAGGATAAATTAATTCCAAATTACAAAACAAACTGAATCACATGAACATTTGACTTAAGCCCAGACTAACGAAATTGAAAGCAGCAGAAATAAATGCAAATTTGAGCTTGAAATGATGTATTTAGAATAAGAACACCATCGTCCATTGAAATGCTACATGATTGGTCATTTTTAAGACCATTACCACCAGCACCTCTAAATAAGATGTGATTTTGTTTAGGATATAGTTTGTTATCTTCTGTCCTAGATGTAAAATAACATATTTGTTAGTACAATCACAGAAGGAGATATCAATTTTCTTGGTTTTTAGTGAGTAGGGTAGTGCCCTCGCTTTTTGTCACATAAACTCAGCTTAGTAGTCAAATTAGAATATATAGGACATGGGGCATCAGGTTCCCAGCCCATGCAACAGAAGCAGTCAAACGATACTGCAAGAACCCATCAATCATGGTAGGTATATTTGCGCTATAGCCCAAATTTGATGTTTGCTGGGCCAGACGAAGGTTGGAATTCCCTTAAAATGTGATAAGGCCTGTTATTGGGCTGTTATTGCTCTAATATCCACGGTGGGCTATATTGGGCTTCACGCCGTACGGGCTGCTAGGAAACTTGCTCCCAATCACGTCATCAATACCAGCTTGGAGGGGTGCCTCAGTTGGCAAAAGGTGCCGTCGTGCACCCAGTACACATGTACCGTTTATATAAACAGTATTTTTGTTACTATTTATATAAATAATATCTCTAAGAACATGTACACATAAGTGTTTCTAGTAGTTAAACGATTAGACTGAAATAAATTGATTTATAGCTAAAATTATATTGTAATTAATGGTACTTATTTAGTATAACTAAATTTTAAAAAAATTTAAAAAAGAAAAAACAGGTTAGTCCATTATAAATAATACAAACGAATACGGGAAAAAGGAACCAGCAGAAATGCTAAAAATCAGAAAAAGATGAAATTTAAAAATAATAAAAATAAATCAGAAATTAGAAACTCAAACTAAAATGAGCGAGATCAAAATATATGTCCGTATGCTGAGATTCTTAGATCTCCATCTTACTTCAAACATGTGCATTAAATATATCTATGTAGATCTATGTGTGGTGTCATGTGTATATACATACTTGTGTGTGAGTACCTTCTAGTCGTACGAAAAAAAATACCAGCTTAGAGAATACGCTAAAATCGCCCCCAAATCACGTCCCGCGTGGGAAATAAGCGACCCGGAACTCCCTATGCCCCAAAACGGCAACCGCTCTCCACAATCAACTCTCCGCCGCGATCGATTTCCCCCCTATAAACGAACCTCCCGCCCCAACGACGGCAAGCAACCACAACACGTTGCCATGGCGGACTGGTCGGGGCTCCACGAGGACATGCTCCTCCTCCTCGTCCGCCGCCTCCCCTCCCTCGACCTCCTCCGCTTCCGCGCCGTCTGCACCTCCTGGCGCTCCGCCGCCGCCGTCTTCGCCGCGGGCCGCGGGCGCCCGCGCCCCGACCGCCCCTGGCTCGTCCTCCCCACGGACGCACCCGACCCCGACCGCCGCCGCTTCCTTGTCTCCCGCGACCGCGAGGTCCCCGTCGTTACCCTCCCCGCGCGCCTCGGCCGCGCGCACTGCCGCGGGTTCGCACCCCTCGGATCCGCCCGCGGCGTGATCGTGGCCGCCGACGATCGCGGAGATATGCACCTGCTCGACCTCGTCACCGGCAAGCGCATGCCGCTGCCCCCCGTCGCGACGCTCCCCCTCGTCGAAGGGAGCCCGGCCTGCCTCAGCGTCCAGCACGGCGGTGGCGTCTCACGCATCGACGGGCTGATCCGCAAGGCCGTCCCCGTGCCCACCCCGGACGGTGGGGTCCTGGTGGTCGCCATCTACTGGCCGCAGCACCACCGCAACCAGTGGGCCACAGCGCGGACCGGCGACCGCGCGTGGAAGTCCGTGAAGCCGACCAGCATTCCCGCCGTGGTCGACGTGGCTGTCCACGGCGGGCAGCTCTACGCCAACACGCGGTACGGGATGGTGTACGCCTTCCCGGAGCTGCGCGGGCTGGGCTCCGCGTCGCCGGAGATCATCCCGTCGGTGACGCGACGGCCGACCTCGTACGTGGAGCGCAGCTTCCTGGTGGAGTCCCCCGGTCCCGGCGGCGGACTGATGCAGGTGGAGCTGCTCCGCGCCGTGGCGGCGACCGGGGGCGGCGAGGGGTTCGTGGTGCGCGTGCTGGACGAGTGCGGCGAGACGTGGGAGGAGGCGGAGGACATCGGCGATGTCGCGGTGCTCGTGGACGCGTCCGGTGCGATGGCCGCGTCCACGAGGGAGTGCCCCGGGCTGAGGCCCAGCACCGTCTACTATGCCGTGGACCTCGACGGCGAGACGCGGGTGTGGGCGTACGGCCTCGCCGGCAAGAACAAGAAGATCGAGGTCGTCGAGTCCATTCCCAGGCCGGAGGGACACAAGCCGCCGTGCTTCTGGTTCGCGCCGCTCTACTCGCAGTGATCATGAGAAGGATGGTGTCCGTTTGTTGCTGCATTTTGGCATGTTTCATGTAGTTGTTAGGTTATAGGTAATTGAATGATCCGTTGGCTACTTCTTGCATGTGTCAGTGTAGCGAGAATAGCCATGTCGAGGAGTCTTCCACTCGCGCTTGTTCTTGCATGTCTTTGTTCTTCAGCCTTAATTCTTCGTTTTTCGTATAAATGGTATCATAACGAATGGATCTGATCGGGATGTTCTATGAATCTGTGCAATAGAGTACTTGTGACTGGTGAAAACTGAATGATCATCGTAAGGGTGTTATGAACTTTGATCGTGCTGATTGTCCCTGCTACAGTCCACAGCAAGAAAATTCTCACTATAGACAATGGCAATAAGAAGAAGAAATTAAACTTGCTTCTAGGTGTTCCGTTACCATTGTCAACAAAAACTTACTCTTGATATGAATACAGGTAAACGATCGTGCAAAGTTTGGTCTCATGCATGTTGGGAAGCTGCAAATCGGAGAGGTCGTTTAGCTACAGGCAGTCGTGTGACGCAACCTACGACAAGATGCGAGAGGCGTTTGCTGCTGGTTAATCTTGGCCATTTGAATTGTTCATTTGGCTAGTCCATGAGCTTTATATATCACCTCGGTAAGTATATTGTCTAAATTTTCGCTTAGGACCAATTTGCGGTCGCTACGTTAAGCTGTGCTTTGCCGTGGAATCTTCTGTCCCAGTAAAAGCACCCCGGAAAAGTCTTCGGCGAACCCTTTGCGGTGCACGATAGAACAGCATGCTGGGTGGCGCACTTTCCTCTCCTGCTGCCTTCAGCTTTAGGCCACCAAGCATTCGCGTATTGTTCCGTTCTTTTGATCTCTTATCTTTTAGCTCACTAAAAGTTAGAACAAATAGGACTTTTAAACGGAATTTTTAAATAGTTTTTAGTTTAAAAATTATATAATTGTCTATGTTAATATTTTTATCGTCGCTGTAATCTAAAAAATACAAATAATACCTGTTAAATATATATATTAAATAAAAGATATCAGTGCAGCTAAAAAATATGCCACTATTAGTTTTTGCTGCAGTACATAACTTTCAAAAGAAGTATTTTCTTAAGATAGGATCTACAAATTAATTATAGTACACGATAAAAACCTAACATCTATATCAACAAAAATTATAAGCGAATATATTTCTCCGTAATCTCTAGCGCAAACAGCCAAAATCCAAAAATTTTAACCATAAACTAAAAACCAAAGTAAAAAAAGAACATTCACTATGTCCATTTTCGCAAAGGAAGGCCGGCCGCTGCCCCCGTCGCGCTGTCTAGACTCCAACCGCAAGTTTTGCTTGGGCCTCGGCGACGCCCACCGCGCTCCGTCGCCGATCACAGGTCTACGCGCCCGGCCGTCGACCAAACCCAACCCGTTAAAATATCAACTGCTCCGTTCCAATTGTACTTGTTTAGCTTTCCTTTTTTCCCTAAAAAAGAAAGAATTCCATTAGCACGAACTGGGAAGAGGAGGATAAACGAAGTGGCCATGGGAACTGTGTTGGATTCCCACTTCCTGGCGCTTACGGCCATCGTCACTGTAAATCCCTTAATCCCCTCTTTCCCTTCTTCTTTCCTCTCTTGGATGAATCTGGAAGGTCCTGGTTTCTTGTTCCATATTTGGTGGTGCCGTTAGGTGGGGTACCAGTTCGTCTTCTTCGTCATCACCGCTCTTCTCCGGTTCGATAAGGTCACGGATTTCGCCGGTAATCACCTCAATTCTGGCTTCTTCTTTCCTTTCTTTTGTTTTGTTCTTGGCGTCTTCGCGTTGCTGAGGGAAGGAATTGTTACTTTGGTTGAACCTAGTTAAGGTCGGAACAGCAGTGCTCTGTTTCTTGGCCCGATTAACACATAATTACTGGTAGAATTCCAACGGTGAATCCACTGTTGGGTTACCCTCTCTTAGTATTTGGAAGAAAATGTTGAGCATAATGAATTCTCGTTGGAAGGTAGTTTGGATAATACTGTAAACAGCAAGGTTTATTATTCCTGTCACCGTTTGTGTGCCTTTCGTTGCTCCAACGAACATCTGTTGACGCACACCGCTGACATATAACAACAATCTCTAGCGATAGCCATTCTGCATTTCTACTTCTATTTATTTTCGGATTCTTTAATATATCTGCTATACCATAATATTGTCGACTTGTTGTGCACGTGAGTTTACATGCTACCTGTTCTTCAAGTTAGGAGGCAACCACTGCCTTCTTTGAACTAGGTTTTCTGATGAACTCCCTTGTTGTTGTATGAGTGTCGGAGTGTGCATTCTTAGATAAGTTTTCTGCAACGGAATAGCATTGTAGTATCCTTTTCCTTTTCAGTGATTACTGTTCTTTTTTTTCAGGCAGTACAAATTTTGTCATACTTGCCATCCTAACACTATGTTTGAAGGGAACATGGCATTTCCGTCAGGTAAATAGTTATATGAACTAAACTTGTTCACTTTGTTACTCATTTGGTGTAAACATGACTCTGTAAGATGGCGCTTTCTAATACAGCAGGGCAATAAGCCTTTAGTCTTAAAAAATTGGTTTAAACATGGTCAATGTCTAACTTATCAGAACTACTGCTGTTTTTCCCTTTATGCTGAAGCGCTTTTTTTTTTGGCACCAGTACTTAAAATAATACGTACATTTCTGAACATCGATCCCTTTCTCAGGTTGTGTTGACAGTGCTTGTTGGTATTTGGGGACTTCGCTTAGGACTGTTTTTATTAATGAGGTATGTTACCCTAAAACAGTACATTCCGTTGAAAGTTGAAACACATAGCCCCCACTGGCTGTCTATGTGTTATCTTAATTGCTTCACCTTCATGTGCACATCTTGTGTAGTTGAATCTTACTCAGGCAGATTATTATTCATTTTTTACAGCACTTAGCATTGATGAACAGTAAGAGGTACTTGTTCAACAGAATTAGTAGTACATAGTCTAATAATTAGGATTATTTTCGTCTTGCCATTGCAGTGCTATCACTGTTGGCTGTTGCTCAGCCCATGTCTACACATTTCAATTCATTTCATTTCTCTTCATGAACTAGAAAATGAATTTACATCAATAAGCATGTGCAGTATTCAATCACCCAAGTGCTGCTTCTGATGCGCACATAAGATTAAACCTTAGAAGAAAAAGGCATATGGAGTGTGCACTGAAAAGGAAGATTTGTCCTTAACAGTTAATAGTAGGACAATGCTGCTTCACTATTGAGATGTTGATTAGTAGTTGAATTCAGGACTGATGTGTAGTGTTGAGAATTGAAGTAGTTTTTCAATTTCTAGGAATGGGAATAACCCAGGAAGTCAACTTTATTTTCATGTTGTTCAAGAATGTTTTTTTCGCAGTCTTTCTCCTCTGCAAGATGTTATTACATGACCTAAGTACTTAGCATACCTTTGTTACTGCTGCACATAGTGATCCTTAGCTTGAGCCAAAACATATTGTTCTTGTCAAAATGAGTCACTGATGCTTGTTTTGCTTAGTGGTATCTAGGATTTTGCAATGGGGAGAGGATAAACGGTTTGATGATATGCGCAATAACTTGGGAAAATTAGCAGTCTTCTGGATTTTTCAGGTATCTTTTGTAACTTATGTTCAGCAATTAGATCTGGTTAAGTAATAATGTCTTTTCTCAAGATAACCTCACCAGGCCTTCTATCCTGAGTTGGGCAGGCTGTCTGGGTTTGGACTGTCAGTTTGCCCCTTACAATTGTGAATGCAAGTAACAGAAACCCCTCGGTCGAAGCTCGGGATATCATTGGTTGGATAATATGGTTGATTGGGATATGTATGGAAGCGACAGCTGATCAGCAGAAGCTTATGTTCAAGAATTCTCCAAGCAACAGGGGAAAGTGGTGTAACGTGGGTCTTTGGAGTTATTCCCGCCACCCAAATTACTTTGGGGAGGTTAGTCAATTCACTTTGGTTATTATTGGCATATGTGGTGTCTATAAAATTTTTTATTTATGTTTTGCCATGGTTTAATATATGGATCTAGCTACCATCCTTCATGCGCAAAAAATATGTTGCTTACCCTCTCCATCCTGGATTCCTTTTCCTAGGGTGCACTCGACATTAGCCAAAACAACATGGCATACATGATACATGTACTGGTTCTAGTGGTTTTTTAAAACAAACAGCAGGAGAGCTGCCCATTATATTGATAAAGCAGAAGTAAAAAAAGGTACAAACACCGGTCTCAACAAGGATACACCACAGACGGGGAAGGAACCCCTCTGAAACATCGGCTAAGCATCCAAACACGGCTAGGGGCAAACACCAACTAGCGACACCATAACAACGACCTACTCCCACGCAAAAACACACCCTTCAACGAAGGGAAGGACAACATCCCCGACCGCTTAACACATTGAAGCTTCGAACTGGTTATCAAGTAAGACATACAGAGGATCACCATTGCACAATGCTTGAGGGAGAAGAATAGAAGCGAAGGCATGAAGAACCACAACTCCACCACAGCTAAAGAACCACGTCTCTTGCAAGGGTTTGAAGTGCGTTGACACCAAGGCGCTCACCATGGTAACAACCCGACCACAGCTCACCATCTTGAGCCCACGACTCACCACACCACTTGGATTGAACCAGCACCAACACCGCACCACCAACAGACGGCAACACTCAGCACAACAAGCCAAGGCAAAAAGCACAAAAACTATGACAACACTCGCATGACAAGCCAAGGCAAAAGCATGAAGAACCACGCCAAGTACCACACACTAACAAGACCAAAAAAAACATCTTTAGAATGTAGTGGCTAAGGAAGCGGCCTCTCCTCTCAACAACGATGGTAGACAGCGCGTAGAACATGCCAACAGCGCCGACACCTCTCCTCCCACAGGGCTCGCTGATGGTGGCAGCCTCTATGATGACCGGACTGCTGCATCGAAGCTAGATAGGAGCACCACCCACACATGGCCCTGAGAAACCGCCGCGACACACCACCGCCACGCCATCGCCATGACATGTCGCAACCAACACCCGCCCGCCATGCCACCACAATGATTGGAAACACTGCTCATTGCGCCGCCTCAAAGAGCCGTGCCATTGTGACACAGAGCTCGCTCGCGACACCACAATTGATGAACCGCCCGCCTTGCTGTCCCCACTGACAAGGCCGACCAAGATCAAGCCGGGGTGCTTCAATCCTTACCGTTGAGCCGCTGCGACCCCTACATGCACTCACACACGGCCGTGACGAACACTACCAGGCCCGGTTAGATCTACCAAGGAGAGAGCAGATCTAACTCAAGTCGGTGAGAAGGAAGCAGATCCCGGCTAGATCCGGAGACAACGTCAGGCCTGTGCAGTCAACGCACCACCCCGCGATGCCCCCACCCGCGCCATGCCCCTACGGCCTACAACTCCCAAAGAAGTCGAGGTTGAGCGGTGTGTCAAAGAAACTCGCCGAGGGGAAGCTAGCCAGGAGCCCTTGCGGATGTGACTAATCCTATGGCGAGGAGGTGGACGAGGCCCCACAGCAAGCCAAGGCCGACGCCAGGCGACGAAGACGGAAGCCACGGCGCGGAGGAAGCTCATCGGCCCGCTTCAATGGCGACCTAGCGCGGGAGCAGCACAACCAGATTCGGACCTCAAGAGCAAATGAGAGGGGAAGAGAGGCAGAAAGGGAGGGGAGGGGATCTGCAGGGGAAGGCCTGTTCTAGTTGTCTAGGGGGCAGTTTTGAAAAGTGGAGACATTTCTAAGGAAGAAAGACCCAACCCAAACAGATCTAATATTATTCACTAGCGGCATTTGAGGTGTCCATCGTTGGCCGGTGGCTGCTAATTGTCAACCATATTTGAGGTTCAAATTTTCACTGCGATAAACTCAAACTTGAAACTTCACAAGTTGAGTTGACCAGTACAACTGATATGCTTGTATAATAAGGTTGGCTGGCATAGTTGATGAGAAAATGATTTTGTTTTAGACAGAGTTAAGGTGCAGATATTAGACAAAGACATAATGTGCCTACAGAAAGATCGGGGAAAAAATTAGGGAGAAGCATATTGTTCAGAATAATAGGAAAGAAAAACATACGGGAACAAATGAAAATGCTACATCTTACAAATTAATTAAGAACAAGCATTTTTGTGCACAGGCTAGGTTTTGAGTGTAAGACATTTACTGATGGAGTTTGTCTATATTTTTTAGCAATGTAATAGTACAAAAAAGAAAGAAAGAAACTTCTGCTCTAGTTTCTACAAGTGGCAACGTTCTCGACAAGCAAATCTATTGCTATTTTGGCTACAGTGAAAGCTTGCTGACCTTCTCACGCTTTGTCATTGGTCCATCATGAATAGTTATCTGTTAGTGCTAGTTTCAAATAGTATCTCGACGCATACTGATGGTCACATCCTTATGAATTTCGAATGCTAGCACATTATATTCTGCATACAACCAAGCCTTTATTATATGAATTATGTGCAATTTTATATGGAGTTTTGAACAAATCCTGGCATGTGTTTGACAATTTAATTTGATGCAGATATTGCTTTGGTGGGGAATATTTGTAGCATCAACCCCAATTCTCTCAGGAGCTGAATGGCTTGTAATCCTCGGACCTATATTCTTGTCACTCTTGCTTCTTTTTGTTAGTGGAATCCCACTTCTTGAGGTTAGCCTCTATTGTTGTGCATTCAAAATCGATCGCTAATTTGCTATATCACTCTCAGAGTGCTAATTCATCCTATCTTTTATATTTCTATGTGAAGTCATCTGCTGATAAGCGATTCGGTCGGTCAGAAGAATACCGTGCATACAAGAACATTACGAGGTAAGCGAGCATTTTTATATTGGTCATTTTCAGATCCCTCTCCAATTAAGTGCTTTGTGACAGCAGAGAGTTACTTCTTCATGTGTTGGTTTCTCTGCAGCCCTCTTATCCCATTGCCACCTGCTCTGTATGGAGCCCTGCCTGCATGGTTCAAGGCAGCTTTCCTCCTTGAGCTTCCCCTCTACAATCCTGGGCCGGAGCGTGATCCTGGCAGTTGAGTGACGAATGTACATTGATCTGCTGATCTTAAGTGATTTCCATGTATAATGCATTACCCTCTAAAGCACTTTGTTATTGTGGATGAGCGATTCTTTTTCCATGGATTACAAGGGTCTACACTCTACAGTGAAGTTTATCCATATGTATCTCCCAGGATGTTCAAAAGCATATATTGTGTTAAGTGAAAGTTCGAATTTATTTTCTGCCCCCCTTTTTTCCCCATGTTTAGATGATTGTTAAACGTGCATCTGTTAAAATTAATCAGGTTCGAACCGATAGTGAGTTCATATATATCTGGTGACCTCTGGTTACTATTGGGTCCGAACGTAGCTCTCCAAATAGGGACCTTAATAAGAAATCAGTGTGTAACCTAAAAACTCGTTCACTTATTTGAGAAATTTTGCCTGTAAATCCAGCTACTGGTAATGTGGCCAAGCTGCCAAATGGCTGTAGTATTGTCTGACACCAGTACACCACAACCAAGAACACAATCTGATCTATCTACTGGCGTCCACAGCCTCACGACGGCGCGATGGACACCTTGTCGACCTCCACGACGTACTCCAGCGTCGCCCCGGGTGGCACCTGCGCGTTGTCTCCGAAGTCGGCGCCGTCGTCGCCGAAGCCGAGGCCCGGCGGGACGACCACCCGCCGCTTGCCGCCGGCCTTCATGGACCGCAGCACGTACTCGACGCCCTCGCACATCCCCCTGGTGTATGGCCTGGAGCCCATCACCAGCGCCAGCGGCCGCTTCCCGTCGCCGAACGTGTCCACGAACGTCTCGCTGCCGCCGGCCACCCGCCCCTGCAGGTCGATCACCACCAGGTCCCCGGGCCGCGGGACGTCGCCGCCGCCGACTCGCATCTCGTAGTACCGAATTCCATTGGGCAGAACGACCTCCTGCTCTTGCTCCACATCCCTGAAAGCAAACGAGACGTGCAGCGCAGACAAGAAGGACGGTTAAATTAACTGGGCGGCGAACGCAGGGGAAAGAAGCGCGCGGCTTAAAGAATTAATCGTGCACTGACTTGGTGTTGGCCTTCTGCTGCGCGACCTCGTAGCGGGTCTTGAGCTGCTCCGACACGACGCCGACTGCGAGGAACCCCACCCACGCCAGCCCGGCCCCGATCCCAAACCGCCGCGTCAGCGACGACGCGACCCAGTCCGTCGAGTCTGCCGCCGCTGGCGCGCGCTTCGGCCTCGCCACTGATGCCGCCTGAGGCTGCGCCTGCATAGGCTGCTGCTGCGGCGGGGGCGGCTGCGGTGGCTGCTGCTCGGGCGGCTGCGGCTGCTGGGGGCTGGGCGGGCGCGAGGGCTGCGCGCACGAGAGGTGCGGCTTGGCGATGGGGCGAGCGAGGAAGGCCGGCGAACTGCCCAAGAAGGTGGCCATGGTGTTTCTTGGGTGATGGATAGCAGGATAGGTGAGGGAGAAGCAAGCCGGGAAGATGGAATTGAATCAATATTAATTTAGGCCCCCTTTTCTCGCTTTGCTTTCCGACGTTTTTGAGATTTTTGGCTATGTTTTACTGCGTTTCTTGGACTGAGCTGTGGCCACACGCACGCGCGGGACCGTATCCAGCCCTTTCGGATGGACGTATGTACACGGTTTTCTTTTTTGCTGCAGTAACTACGGTATGTTTTCGAGATAAAAAATATTGATCGGTTGTAATACATACTATACTAATTTTAATTATATTAGTTAAAATTATACACATCTATCTCCCTCTTCTAGTAATTTCAGGCAGTCGGAATTTAAACTTATATAAGGTACAAAAAAAACAAGAAGAACCGGCTTCTCTGCTCTGTATGTTTGTGGGGACGTGCTGATCCGAGGGCAGTACTAGCTGAGCTGACGACTTCAGTCCTCGGTTCACTTCACTAGCAGCACCGCGGAAATTCTGTGCCACACAGTGACACGGCAAGGCGATCGTAACGTTTATATCAGAGTGAGGAGTTGAAAATTGACATGCTGCTTCTACTACGCCATTTCGCAGGAAGGAACACGCACCGAAAGGAAAGGAAATAAAAAGACTGAATGGCATGTCCTGATTCCTGAACAGCACCGTAGATAGTATATAGTGTTCCGTCGGATGACAAAAACGGTGTACGAAAGGCTTTTAAGATTCTTCTTTTGGCTCTTGGAAATGTTTGCCAGATGCTAATCGTAATTCGGTGTTCTCTTCGCCTGATCTGTAGTTTGGCGCCGAGATTGGTCTCTGCCTCTGATAGGCGATTAATCTACGCGTATAGCATAGAGCAGTACGTTTATACCGTGGCTGAACAGTGCGGATCGAAAATGGCACGTCGCCGCTTGAATCACACGGGTCCTGGAAATACCCCTTCCTCTCTCCGCCTGTTCCACTCGATAATCTGCAGAGACTTGACCAAAGAAACGTAAAAACCGTTGTTAGTGTGGATGCGGTTTTACCATATTAGCAGCGGAAGCGCGGTATCACGTTATGCTAGCTAGTATATAGATTGAAAAAGAGTTGATAGTTCGTAAGGGGCTTATGTGAAAAAATAAAAGTGCAGAGATTTTCTTAAAAAATAAGGTTCTCGTGAGTAATTATAAGAAAACCGTGAGGCTTTTATCTCATAAATGAAGGCCTTTCTAAAAATGCAAGGATCTTTTTTTTTGTAAGAAATAAGGATTTATACGTAAATTTAGAAAACTGAAAGCTTTTTTGCAAAAAGCATGACGTGGCATGCCTCCTGGGAGCAACTACCCGGGAATAATATAGGTAGTATATGTACACACGGTGGATGTATTATCCTCACCGTTGAAATGCTTCGAAATTCGTGCAACCTTTGGAGAGGGAATTGAATATGTATTTCTACATGTATTTGTGTACCACCTCTCTCTCTCTCTGAATTTAACCAAAATGGTCATATTTAATACGGGATTAGCAAAATTAGCATCATTATCACCATAATTGAAAAAATAGCACCTCTGCGGTATTAATCTTCGATCAACATGTGGCGGAGTACCGCATGGTCACCACTAACCTCCGGCCACACATGGCAAAGTGTCGCACGGTGACCATACGGTATTAGCCACGACCCAACACGTGGCAAGCTAATACCACATTGTTACTGTGCGAACTCCACCACGTGTTGGCTCGATATTAATGCATCACCATACGGTAGAAAATACCGTTTTTACAATTACAGCTATGAAGATATTATTTTTGCTTATCCCACGCCTAAATACGACCATTTTGACTAATAACTTGGGCCTCTCATGCATAGCACAAATACCACATGGGTGAGCCCCACCTTACACCCCACCGCAAAAACCAACCTCAACCCCCCACCTCTCAACTCACTTTCTTCTCTCTCCCTCTCTCCTTTCTCTCCCTCACTCTTCTCTATCCACCGGCGTGTGAGGCAGCACTGCCCAGATGAGCGAGGCGATGGTGCTGTGCACCGGCGAGCGAGATGGCTGCTGCGACGATTGGATTTGGTCATCAACGCGTCCAACCACCAGATTTGGGCATTATCCTATTCGCCAACGACAACAACCACCGGAACCGACGATATCTTCCTCTGCGCCGACTAAGATGCGGCGATGTATTCCTCTCCTCTGTTCATGTTCATTTTCATGTTTGATTAATTACAAGCTTAGATCCGAGATGTTACAAAGTTTGTTAAAAAAAAATGGGTCGGAAATGTTACAAAGTTTGTCCCCAAAAAATCGTCAAAAAAATGTTCTTGCATTTTTGTATACAAATTCTTGATGAAATCTGGAAATCATCGTAGAGAGAGAGCGAGAGAGGTGAGAGAGAAGAGAGAGACCGGTGGCAGCAAGGAGAGAGACGTATTTATCTCATGACTATTTTTTACTGTATTTCCCCACTCACGTGTACACCAACTTGTAGCGAAATATATGGTGAGGATAGTCCATTCAACCGCAGATACAACCGGTACTGGTTTTGGGCAAAGAGTAACGCCGAAACATCTCGCGCTCCGACTTTCACCGTCTTAGCTTTCGTACACGTGAACGCAACGAGTTTTCGGCGGTATTGACATTTTTTCGTTGCATATTTACAAGAATAGCATCCCTCATGCGAAAATTACATGTTTGATATCTTTCCCATACAGTCACCATATGGCAACGACGAGTGGGCGACACGCAAAGATATCGCACGACAGCCGAATCCGACTAGTCCGGAGAAAAAATATGGGTTAGAATAGCGTCACTAAGACCATCCACGGTCACCAAGTTAATGCTACTATTTGACGTTTCGTCCTGCACAGCTATTAAATATTAACATCCGCACCTACACATCCGACCGCACGGCCACCATGTAGTGGCCAATTAGGCCGGTTTAATTAAGAAACATTAATTGCAATTAGCGAATTTATTTAGGTATACCGTTTGTATGAATTTTTAAATATAACAAATGAGTTCAAAACTTACAAAAATTTTTGTGGAGCCTCTTACATAGCGTACTTGATTGTGTATTTTTTATATAATTTTATCCATTCTGAATTTTACTCAAAATTCATAAGTGTACTGTTTGTAAGAATTTTTTTAATACCGAAATAAGCTCTAAAAATTATGAAATTTTTTTGAAGGATTTTCACACAATGGGCTTGATTTTATAATTTTTTCCAGATTTTTTGTGGAGCCTTCAATTTTTCGGACCAACTCACTCTTGGACAGCTACTTTTCATAGCAAGATTCCTCTTGGAGCCTGCTACCTTGTGGACACAAATTTGCATCAACTCAATTGGACTCTAACCGTATACGCCGTGCCGTCTTGACGTATAAATATTATCCCTTCCGCAGTGGGCTTTCCTATAGTAAAACTACAACGCAACCTTGATTATATGGAGAAACAATAGGAGTAGATCAGCCAACTAGTAAGCGCTACTACAGCCCACAACAAGTAAAGCGAGCGTTCCAGGAGGTGACCTCCCCGCAAAGATGCTCCCGTAGCTCGAACCCGTACTACGACATTCTCATTGAGCATTCGCTGTAAGACCCATCCAAGATAAGAGATGCCATCCCTCTGCTGATGCGGGAACACGTGCAAAATCTTTAAGTCCAAGCACCGGTTGAGCCTAAGCATGCGTTACTAGGATTACCCTAACTACGCATAGGACTACCCCGATCAACAAGGTGAGGAAAAGTAGCCGTCCAAGGGTGAGCCAGTCCGAAGAACCGAAGGCTCCACAAAAAATTATAGAAAAATTACAAAATCAAATCCACTTTGTGAGGATCCTTTAAAAAATTCATAATTTTTGAAGCTCATTTTCGATATTAAAAAAAATCCTACAAATAGTACACTTAAATAACTTTTTGAGTAAAATTCAAAATGGATAAAATTACGAAAAAAATTACACAATCAAGTATGCTAGGTCGGAGCTCCATAAAAAATTCGTAAAAATTCATACAATCAGTACACCTAAATAAATTCGCTAATCGCAATTAATGTTTCTTATAAGTCGGCCTAATTGGCCACCCCATGGTGGCCGTGCAGGCATGCAGGCCACTACTGTGTCCGTGCGGTGAGGGAGGGCTACATGATGGCCGTGCGGCCTTGGCGACACCACATAGCTACCGTGCGGCATTCTCACGTGTCGCCCACTCGTGTTGCCACATGGTAGCCATGTGAGAAAGGTGTCAAACCTGTAATTTTCACATAAGGGGTACTATTCTTATAAATACGCAATAAAAAAGTGCCAATAAACTCAAACGCAACCACAGTTACTTACGAACGTATACGTGACGTGCGACCATGCATGCCAAGGAAATGGGTCACATGCGAGCATGCACGCGCGCGTACCAGTGGGACTCGAAGTAGCGCACGTAGCAGTGGCTCGTCTGGTTTTGGCACGGGAAGCGTCGGGAGGGGGCGGCGAGCCCTCGACGCTGCCGGACTCGTGCGGGCTCACCGCGGTGCTCGACATGGTTTACGCTTGGCACGGCTAGCTGGTCGCGGGACACGGCATAGTTCCAGCCAAACATCGATCCAGATAGAGGCCGGTTTTAAAAAGGAAAATCTAAGCCGGATTAGAATTCGACTTCACACCCATGTACTTGTACACGCCCATGAAGATAGGACTAATATGTCCAGTCCAGTCTATTAAGGTGCTAAACGACTGCACAATTCAACATGCCGACCAATTCGACCAAAATACTGGCTCTGCCCTGCGAAATCCTCAGAATTGCATTGCTAAGTACTTGTGGGAAGATGCTCTCTCTTACCACTAACGAGGATCCTACTTTCCCTCCCAATTCAAGACAGAGGAAAACAATGTCTGAAGGTCACAATTACTATATTTCAAACCTTTTCTTTTAAACTCCGCGTTTCAAACACACGACAACAGGCCAGGATGTCACTTGCAAATTCATCATAAAAGGGTACAAAACAACAGTTTCATAATCAAAAGGTACAAGTTACATTCGGTGGTGATCAATTGGGCTTAAAAGCTCATGGTTTATGGCTGAAAACACTGTAGCTGGCTGAAAAAAACATTGTAACTGACAAAGGCTTATTTAACATAATTAAATTTAAAAATTTTAAAAATATAACAAATATGACAGCCCAATATGTATAATACAAACGAATATGGGAAAAAAAAGAACCGACAAAAAAGCTCAACAAAAAGCCAAAAGTTCAGAAAAAAAATGAAATTTATGAATAGTGAAAAACGGTCTATGCCCTTGTTTCTAAAGGTTGGGTATTTACATACAGTTACCTCTTCCATTTTGCACATTGTTTTTGGAAATTTTGTGTAGCGATAAGGTGAATCATGTTTATAGATTGCTTTTGATTGCATAAGTGAGAGATAATCTAAACATTACTACGCTACTTCAATAGTCTGACTGATCATTCTATATACATTTGAGACTATAGTCATACATAACATGTAGAAAGAGTTCAAAACGACTATCTTGGAGATTACCTGAAGGGAAGTTATGCGCCACATCGATGTAGCTCTTTTCAGCACACAAAGTAGTCTTCTTACAATAAGCTGGTGGCTGATCCAAAATGATCTTTTACTTCTACGCCTTCCATATTTCCCATGGTAGTACTCTCCTTCAAATAATAATTGCTCCAAAATTATTTTCACTTTCCACTATCTAATATTCGGTGTTCCAGAGGTAAGCGATGTGGAACTGCGACTTCAACGCATTTTGTTCTTGAAAGTGTTTAGTGTTTGATCGCGCGGTATTAACAAGTGTAGCTTTTGTTATGGTCCTCTGCGTTTTAGAAAAGTAGTGTGCATTTGCATTTGATCTTGTGTGAGACCTGGCATTTGAGAAATTTTGTGTTTAACTGGCCCTTATTCTAATTTTCACCACCACTTGTATTGCAGGCTAATTTCCTAACTTTTCTTATTGGTTCATGAGAAACGGTTTGTCCATCAAAGGAGGACTGACCTTCCAATTTCTAAATAACTCGTGAGTTTCTGGTCTTCGATCAAATAGTTTTTCTTCGTGAGAGTACTAACTGATTTTTTGGATGATGGTCACATGCAAATGGCAATTTGATGCACCATTTGAGGCACCGAAAATATGCTTTGTTTGAAATGTATTGTTTAATTTTTTCCCTTTGACCTCTATAGGTGCCCTCATCACATATTGAGTGGTATAAATATGGTGAGTGTGTTATCTGCACCATCAATTACATATGCTACCACTTTTAAACTGAATCTCTAATCGTCACGATTTCTTTGGGTTGGCTATTTAGAATGAAGAAAGCTTGAGGCCTAAATTTTGTTCTTGGACACTTTGTTCAAGAGTATTAATTGATATCTCGCTATTTTGGCATTGGTATACCTCTTTGTGTAACAACTCAGTATGAATTGAAATGGAAATTGTTTGAGATGAACTGAAATTTTCCAATAAACTAACTTCTCTCATGGACTAAACCATCTTTGTAGGCCTGTCTTTTATTCCATAGCAATGCATGATATTTGCTATGAACTCAGTAGATGGAAACGAGGGAGGGAGGGGAGTTGGCTCGACATGTTATAATAGTAATACCGTCGCAACGCATGGGTATGTAACTATAGTATGATAAAATTTAAAAATCCGTAGCAACGCACGGGCATTCGACTAGTATGTATAATACAAACGAATACGGGAAAAAAAGGACCGACAAAAAAGCTTAACAAAAAGCCAAAAGTTCAGAAAAAAATGAAATTTATGAATAGTGAAAAATAAGCCAGAAGCTCAAGCCGAACCGATCAAGGCGTTAACACAACACACATCCCTAGCTATTCACAAGTAGACTGCATCATAATGGTCTACAACAAAACACACATCCCTAGCTATTCATGGGTAGAGATTTGACAAATATATATAGATAGAAGGCTACGAGCACGACACAATATATTCAGCGCAGCAGGGCTGATAGAAAATTTTAAATAGGTTTTTGAAGTTACCATTTTCGGCATCTTAAACAAGCATAGTCCCGCCGGCACATCTGAATGAGTGTATTCTAGATTTCAATAATTGACAAAAGTCAAAACCGCAACACATGGGTTTAAGACATTTCAAGAATTAACACAAGCTAAAACTTGGAACATATGGATTAACACAAGCCGAACTTGAAATGGAGACTGACCAAATGATTAAGCAAAATGGCGGTTAAACACATAGAATCACCTAACAATTGCACCTGTTAAAAAGTAAACAAATAAACAACTACAGTCTGAAAACTAGGTTAATATGTATGTTACCTAAAAGTTATGCCATCCTTTCTTTGTTAAAGTGCAAAAAGTTTGCGTCCAACAGAATATTTTGATGCATACATCACTTGCCAACATTTATTAATATACCTTACGATAAAAATTCCGAACAGATCACTTCGTAATAATTTACAGAACTACAAGTATATGACCACATCAAGGATCATCTGATCTAAAAGCATAAAACCTATGATCTTAAGAAAACATACACTATTTTACATCATCTACACATAACAGATTAGGTTATCCAGCACAAATTTATTGGTTTGAATATGACTGTAACACAGATATGTGATTGTACAGCCATACAGGACTAGTACATAGATGGGTCAAATTACTCATTAGCCAAAGCTCAATCAGATGGTACTTAAAACTCTCTCTGAAAATTCACTGACCTTTTTACCAGACATACCCCCATTGCACATTTTGACACACATCTGGTCACACAGCCATCACAACACAGAACAGGGCAAGATCTACTCATTTGTTCCCATATGACAAAGTACACTACTACATATAAACACCTGACTCTATCTGGATAAATCATAGAGTAATCTGGCTTAATGTGATTCAATTCAAAGAACATAGAGCATAACTAAAGGATTCTACCATAGCCAAACTAATCTAAGACTGTTAATTCAACAGGCTTCAGCACCTACTGATATTCACACGACCACTGCTCAGAAGTTTGAGTTCGACAAAAGCATTTTCTATCACTGCATTTTCACCAAATTCTTTGACCTTAAGGAGATTTCATTTCTAGACTACCCCAACTTGTTTAGGACAAAAGGCTTTGTCGTTGTTGGACAGGGTATAATTATTATTGAGACTCAAAGCACATGATAATTATGATTTGCACAAACATAAACAGTTGAATATTTTTGTATAGTACTTGGGTTCTTTTTCAATTCTTTTCTTTACCTAAAGCTTAGAAAGCAAGACAGCTCTAAAATTGAATACGGAAGTGCATAACAAAACAAAGAAAGTAAGAAAGTAATCGGCACCTCTTGGGACTAAAATGCTGAAAGAACCACATAAAATCTCCACAATGAGGATCAGATACAACATATGCCCTCTGCAAAAATAATAAAAGAATGAATCTGAAGCTATGTGCTAGCTGTAAACATAACAAAGTAATTAATAAATAATGCATCGAGCATCTGTTTAACCTGAAAATAACACACCGAAAACGGAGAAGGGTCTATGATTGGACATGACGAAGTTTAAATTATAGCACCAAGGATAGATAAGATATGTTAAGTCCAGTGCAAAATCATCATAAAAATATATTAAAGTTACAACAATATAAAACCCGGTTTGCAAACAGAAAAATAAAATGGTTCTAATCATCATAATGTTAGTACCTCAGAAGTACTAATCTAGACCCCTCACTTTCTAGAATAAGTTTCCCTCATAATAGCCAAGAAGGATCTTCAGCTCCTTTTGCGGTAGATTGCTTCAGTGAGATGCATAGACAGTGTCATTTCGTCTTGGAGGTCTATCGGGAATTGAGCCTGGCTTAAATTTTGACGCCTCATGCCTTGCAAGTTCAGGTGGCACTGGACTGTTGCTCTGTATAAGCATCTGTTTCAGATCAAAGAAAATATCAGTGTTCTCCAGGGTTAAAAAGGAAGTTGCAACTCCCTTCTTTCCTGCACGCCCTGTTCTTCCAATACGATGTGTGTATGTATCAATTGAACTAGGCATCTCATAGTTAATCACATGAGCCACATCAGGAATATCAATACCACGCCCTGCAACATCAGTCGCCACAAGAACATTGAACCGGCGGTTCCTAAATCCATCGAGGCTGATCTCTCTCTGATCTTGTGACTTCCCTCCATGTAGGGTTGTGACACGGAAGCCTGCCTTGTCCAGATCCTTAGCACGGTTGTCCGCTGACTTCTTTGTATTGCAGAACACAATAGCTGTCTTGTCCCCGAGATCTGTGAGTATCTTCTGGAGCCGTGGCATCTTCTCTGACTCCTTCATCATGATCACGTTCTGGGTGATAAGATCTGTTGCCTTGCCAGCTGTACCAATGGTGACGACAACTGGGTTCCGGAGGTATTTCCTAGCAAGGCGCTCCACAGCAGGTGGCATGGTGGCACTGAACATATAAGTAGTCCTGTAAATCTTCTTCTCATCAAGCTCCTCATCCTCATTCTCTGGTTTCAAGTTACTTGATGGCATCGCATCAAGGACACCAACAACCTGTGGCTCAAAGCCCATATCAATCATCCTATCAGCCTCATCAAGTACAACATAGTTGCACTGATTGAGCACAACATACCTTCTCTCCAAGCAATCAAGAAGCCGACCAGGCGTTGCAATTACAACCTCACAGCCCTGCCTAATCTTGAAACCCTGCTCCTCAATCGACTGACCACCAACAATGGACACGACCTTAATGCCTAGATAGGTTGCAAATTTTACAGTCTCTTCCTCAATCTGTTGAGCAAGCTCACGAGTAGGTGCCATGACGACGGCATAAGGACCCTCAGCCTCATTCTCCTCGCTTATGGGCGGCAGACGGGTAATGTATGACAGCATAGGGAGCACAAAAGCTGCAGTCTTGCCAGAACCTGTCTCAGCAATGCCTATCACATCGCGCTGCTGAAGACCAAGTGGAATGGCAGCCATCTGGATCGGTGACGGTTTTTCGTACCCAGCCTTCTCAATAGCACGAAGCAGCTCAGTCCCAAGCCTGCTCTCGGTCCACTTCCGCATCGGCCGCGGTATGCGAGATCCCTTATAGGAGATATTGTAGTCCTCACGGAAAATGCGCCAATCCCGCTCAGTCATCTCCTCTAGCCCCTTCTCGGTCCAGTGCCTGTCCACGCGCATGTCAAAGGCGTCATACATCTCAGCAGCAGCAGCCTTCTTCTTATCCACCGCATCATCCTCAGGGCGGTCCTCCATACCGGCCTTGCGCCGCTGCTCAGCGCGGGTCTCCTTCTCGAACGCAGCGGCTGCCTTCTTCTGCTCGCGCCGGTCTATACCAGCGAGGAAGCCGCGGCCGTAGAGGAGCCGGGCCTCGTGTGGCGTCTGGTAGAGAGTGTTCATGTCGCGGCTGGTGTCCTCCGTGTTCTCCCAGTCGAACGAGAAGCGGAACTTCTCCGAGGGCTTGATGACGCGCTTCTTGGGCTTCTTGGAACCCAGGTACTGCTCCTTGATCGCCTCCAGCTCCTTCTCCCGCTCCCTCTCCGCCATCTTCTCCAGCCGATCTCTCTCCTTGTCCTTGTCCCGGTCCCCCCGCTCCCTATTCCGGTCTCGCTCCCTGTCACGGTCGCGGTCGCGGTCTCGGTCTCGGTCTCTGTCCCGGCGGGAAGACTCGTCTCGGTCACGGTCACGGTCCCTGTCGCGATCCCGATCTCGGTCGCGGCGAGAGTCGTCGTCGCGGCGGCGGTCGCGGTCGCGGTCGCGGTCCCGGTCCCGGTCGGAGGAGTCGCGGTGGGAGGCGGAGGAGTCGCGAGGAGGGTTGGATGCGGGAGGCGGCGGAGGGGGCGGGGAGAGACTGGAGGAGGTCGAGGGCGGAGCGGCGCTGGTCGGCGACGGCGGCCTGGCGGCGTTCGAGGGCGAGGCGTTGGCGCTCCTCCCGGGAGAGGAACACGGGCTTCGCCTCCATGGCGTCATGGGAGCGCTTCATGGCGGCGGCGGCGCGGCTGGGGCGAAGCGAGCAGATGCGGCGCCGATGTGTGGAGGGGTGAGCGAGCGCTCGGGGAAAGAATCCGGTTGCAACTTCTCAGGGTGGGATCGGATTACCGACTTGTCGATTTGGGCCGTGAAAGCTACACCGACTTACAGGGTTTGGGCCTTGTTCGTCCGTGACAGCGACTCCGACATAAAGAGTCTGGGCCTCGTTTTCGCATGGGAGACGGATACTTGCGGTGTGGATGTTGGGTACCGCAAGGGCAGGAGAGGGAGACAGTGCCCCCATTCAATTCCCTTTTTATTTTAGTTTTTGACTAAAATGTCTCTTGAATTTTTTCTAAAGCATTTAATTAAAAATAAAAGTTATATCTCACAGATAATGCAAATGGAAAAAAATAATATAGGACAAATCACATTAAAAAGTTAACACGTTCCAATCAGCCTTTTAGTTTTGGAAAACTAGAAACCAAAATCTGTTCGGAACGGACCACTATCATGTGCTATGGTGTGGATGTTCGGTTCCTTTGTCTATCATTTCCCCTTTTCTATGACTTGTCTATTATTTTCTCCCTTTCTTTCTTTTTTAATCAATGTGTCTATCGTTTTCTTGGTCGCGTCAGATAACGATAACTCAATTAGATGTAGAATTTAATAGAGGTTTGGTTGGATAAATTCAATTACAATCCGTACTAGCTCACAAAGGTCACCCAATCGAACACCATCTTTAACCGAACATCACGCATGACTAATTAGAGCTTGTATAATGATCGGATTACCTCAAAAGATTCTCACTGTGTAAAACTTTGAAGTAATGGAGCCCTTGTACCGCTAGCCAAGAAAATAAATACTAGCTCCTACAAATGAAAAACGGCGTCATTTCGGATAAATGATACTTATAATCACAATTTACATCATATTTTTTTAAGACAACATATAATAAAAACATTTGAAAGTACTTCCCTATACATCATCTTCATACTTCCATTCTAAATATTTGCAAATTGCTTTTGTTCAAAGCTAAACTAGTTTCTTTGCGAGGAAAGCTAAACTGGTTCGACTATACATACGCACATTGTAAGACATGGCTCTTACTACTTTTATTTCTACCAAAATGATATTAGAGTTGTATGCCTGTGTTCTGAACTCCTAGTAATCTAATATGTGCGTGAAGTTTATAATTTTGTTAGAGCGACTACTGAAAATGGTGAGTTTGCATAGCCGATCGAGTCGTGAGTTCGTAAGAGGCAACGCGTCCACTACATAGCTGTAACTTTGAGTTGAGGCTGAACACTGAAATACCTCTGGTCCATGCACTTTTCTTCTGGCGAGGTTGCGTTGCGCGTATTTCATTCGCTGTGACTTTATAATATACATATTAGTATTGAGGGACCTCGTTGGCCGGTAACTTGAGAAGGTGCTAGCTGCAACAGAGTAACGCAGCACTGTAACCACAGTAGTACTATATAGTATGGCTAAGATTGCCATTAAAAATTCCCAAAAATAATATGCTAAGATGGCCTCCAATGGAAATCACATTAACTGAAGCAATTAATAGTTGCATGCTTCATGGACGGGCAAAAGCAACCGAACTTGCATGCTGGATTTGAAAGTAAACATGTCGCAAATCATAAGACGTACCTCCAAATCTTAACGCATATACACCTAGCTAGCTTACATAGTAAAGGCTTCTCCTACTGCTGGAACATCTCTATTTTTGCGAACAGGATCGTTGTGCGTCCTACAATAGATTAAGAATTCAGTTACGGATACAAAGAGTATCATACCTGCTCACGAGCATTTCAAAAAGGTTAATTAGATTAAAATAGAGACCTAGTGGTCAACTTTAGAAATTTTAATAGGGCCACAAGCCCAAATTTTAACTTATAATCAGAAAAACCGCAGAAAACTCCCACAGGAACGCTTGAGTGCAGTCATAACCCTAACACGAATACTTGCAACATTCTTTCTTCTCCTAATTTCTGTGCTAGGGAAAATAAAGTAAGGCTGAGTATAACCAACCGTACTCAACAAGTCACATGGAAAAATACTATATAACTACTTATCAGAATTTCCAAGATATGGGGACATAATGGCTTTATTAAAGTATTTGTGGATGCAATTTTATTTGTAAACATATTTAAACACAAAAAGAATAGTAACTTCTTAAGGAATTGAGATTTCAAAACTTAATTACCAGACTTCAACATTTTCAAATCAATTCCAAATCTACTTATACTTCGCTATTGGAATCATCCATTAAACATAACTTTATTTACCGGAAGCACGGCATATTCTAATACACATTATCATCTCCTCTTGGATATGCATTATCATCACTTGACTTGATGATGAACACATTATTATCTCCTCTTGGACATGCATCAACTCATGATGCATTTTCTTCTCGATGTCCTTCAACTCATAAAGCCATCTTCTTCTCACATCTTGACTTGATGATTTTTAACACATGAAGTCATCTCAAATCATCCTCATTTGTGACACCTAACCAATTCATCCAACTCATGAAAATGTTAGTCCACAAATCAATTGTCATCAATTAACAACTTCACCATTAACATATAAAGAGGGACTAGATTTAACAATCTTCCCTTTTTGGTAATTCATAACAATCTCAATAAAATATGAGATAAAGATTGTATTTGCGAGTATACAACATATGCACAACACTTGTATACTCTAAAATAAGCTTTTTTTAAGTAAAACTTACTTATCCGGATGTCATTAATCATCTAACCATTAACTCATAATGAAGAAGTTAGATGATAACCCGATCGCAAATAAGTATATATAAACTATACAAGTTATATACACTCAAATGATGTATTTCAAAGTAAAGATCCTAAATATGCATATTAAAGGAGACATGAATAAATACTTATAAAACCTTAAAACATAGAGTGAACTCCCCCTAAATGTGTGCACACAAGTATGTATAATGAAGACATATGCACATATTCATTTTGGAGTACTTGTGGAGTTTAATCTATATTTTGGATCTAAAGAATGCACTAATATATGAGAATATGATTTTGAATGCATATCTCTTGTGGTTTTTACTTTTTCATCCAAATGAGACTAAATAATATCATAATCAATAAACAAGATTAATCTCACAAATACATTTGTCATTACCACCAAAATCCCACAATAATATTTGTTATTATCACCAAAACCAACTTAAATGGAGATTGATCTTTCAGCGGCGCTGCTGGGGGCGCTCGTGTGCGCAAAGCGTTGACAACAATAGAAGGGTTCGCGTGGATGAGCGGGAAACGGATAGGTGGTGGCTTGGCTACTTATTGTTAGGGGTCGGAGTTTTTTTGGGCCATGGAGATGGGCCTAGTTTTGAATCAGAAATGAAGAACAGTGGATAGCTCGTGTGGGCCTTGGGTTGGAGACCAATTGGGTGAGTTTTGAAAAACATGAGTAAAATACAGTTTAGAAAAAGATTCCAGGTACTAACATTGTTTTTTTTTGGCAAATTTGCTCAGTGCCATCAGAAAATTTTGACACGTTGAAAAATACCATCGCGGACCAAACGCCAATGCTATCGCGAGGGCCGAAATGCTTTGAAATCGCATTGTCATGAGGATTTCATCCCTCAGCGTCGTTAGGGCTACGTCCAAAGCACAGAAGCAATGGTATTTTCCTACACGGCTATCTTTGGAATGGCACTGAGCAAATTTGTCCAAGCAAACGAAAGAAGTATGGAGATGCTAAAGCAAGATGGCCCAAGAGGTCAACTCACCCCGTTCTTCTTACAGTAGTCAATGTCGGTCCAGCAGCGCTTGTTGTGAACCTCCTTGGTGCCGGCGGCGAGCACGAGGAGATGGTCCGTCTTGGCCTTGTCATCTACACCGACAAATGGCGATGACCTCCACATTGCAAGTAACGATTATATTCTTCTGGGCATTGCATTGCAGCAAGGAATGGCGATACTGACCAAGGTTGAGGATGGCGGCGTGGATGGAATAGCCATGGGCGAGGAGGAGGCGAATGAGCCATGACCCAATGAAGCCGTTGGCGCCAGTGACCAGCATCATCTCCCCCTTCCCTTTCCCTCCACCTTCGCTCAAAATCTCTCTCAGGTGCTCCTTTCATGGCCTATGGTGTGAGCAGCGAGCCTCAGGGTCAGGGGTGCATGACTGACGAGTGGTGGTAGCCACTAGAAACTATATTTTTATTGGTACGGTTGGTACCCGCTTTGAACTGACAAAACAATTATCTTTTTGGATTTTTCACAGCAATAATCAGTCTGTTTTACCGCCTTGAGTAATTGGGGATTGATTTTCATGTACTGAAGCAAATCACTATAGTGCCTGGCATTGACCTCTTAATACAAATGGAGACAAGGAGATGGCACGATACAATTCACCTCTATTATTATCGTGGTCCATGGAAGCTATGCGTAGTTTGATCATGTTGCCATTCCAAAGATAGTCGTGTCGGAAAATACCATTGCTTCTGTGCTTTGGATGCAACCCTAACAGCGCTGAGGGACAAAACCCTTACGGTAGTGGTATTTTGAAGCATTTTGGCCTTCGCGATGGCATTGGAACATGTGTTCGGTCCGTAATGGTATTTTTCAACATATCGAACTTTTCTGATGGCACTGAGTAAATTTTCTCTTGTTTTTTTTTTTTTGCAAAGGGTTTAGTTGGTTATCAAGGTTATTTTTGAAGGCTCAACAACAAAGACATCATGGGATCAAACATATAGTTGGTGGACTCAAGGGGTGTTCGTAATGGCTTTTGCTAATGGCCTTTTGGCTGAAAATAAATAGTAGTGGCTCAAAGGAGGGTGTAAGCGGCAAAAAAGTGAGTAAGAGACATGTGTGCATGACGAGAGCGAGAGGAGTAGATGTGTGATGTACCTATGACCCCTTGCCTTATCCTCGAAACGAGACGATGGTAAGAGGAGTGGAGAAGCCGCTTTGAGAAGCCACGTGTTTGTATTGGCTTTTCTAAGAAGAAGCCGATATGAATAGTGCCTCAAATCGTGATTCTGTAACCATTAGTCATGGACACATGGGTACCATACCTAGTTACTAGCTAGACTAGCCACCGCCATTGGTTGGCCCATGGCAAACATTGTTAGGAGATGTTTGTATTGGCTGCATCTGATGATTTTTGGTTGAAAATAAATAGTAGTAGCTGAAATAAGTGATCTTTAAGAGGAGAGGGCGAGCGGTGGAGAAAGTGAGGAGAAATACGTGCACAAGACGGGAACGAGAGAAGTGAGGTGCGTGATATACCTGTGATCTTTATCTTATCATCGGAACGAGATGGGAGTAAGAAAAATAAAGAAATCGTTTTGAAAAGCCAAATATCTATATTAGATCCTAGCTTACAACACCCTCTTAGCTCTAGAAGTAACTTACTGTAGTCTGGCTACCACTAAATGACAAAAGTGGTTGACTTGGACCAATGGTTTTCTAAATGCACGTCGCATAAGTTCATCTGTTCATGAAGGCAAGGCACTGCCGCATTGTATTGCATCTGCAGATGCCTTTGACAGTACTACTATGTTTGCGCTAGCAATTGTCATGCTCAAATCTCGTAAGCTCAGCAACCGCTTATCATACCGCTGGAAAACGGACCCGCAAGCAGCTCTATTTACCGCACGTGTTATCTTGCTTCTTACACTCCACGTGCAAACCACACTCGCAGGAGGCAGGACCCAGCAGTGGAGCCACCTGTCAGACTAACATAACTTGCTCTAGTCGCTCGCTAGGTGGCTTTTTATATGAGCTACGGTTGGTGATATTTAACTAAAAATAAATAGTAATATCTTTTAGATAGAGAAAGTTAAGTGATGGCAGAGTGATATATATATATATATATATATATATATATATATATATATATATATATATATATATATATATATATATATATATATCGAGTGTTTCATGCACCATGGTGCCTAGGCACCGATATCAATACCGTTGATTTGCTTGAGATTATAGCGTTTGATGTGGGTATCTTCATATACCCATAAAAAGTATATTTGAGATGTCAAACTCGAAAAATTTAAATTCAACTTCAGTTTAATTAGTTTGAACTATTTTTATGGTATATACTCATTTGTAGTTGCATTGAACTCAAAAGTAGTTCAAACTAATTTGAACTGAGTTCAAAACTTACTTACCATAAATATATCAAGGGTATAAAACATTTTCATACCCAAACTCAAAAAATTATCAATCATACACGTGTATCGGATGTTGGTGCCTAGGCACCATGGTGCCTATATATATATATATATATATATATATATATATATATATATATATATATATATGTAATTTTTCTATATATATATATGTAAAATAGAAATGAAAGAAATGTGTGTAATATGCTTATAATATTTTGTTTTATGCTTAAGTCAAGATAGAAACAAAAAAAATAAAGAAATCATTTCACAAAACGGAATAAACATATTAGCTTTTCGCTTCTCGGAAATAGAAGACAGGCCTAGCCTAGAGCTAAAGCCAACCAAGTATCCTTGTCGCGTCGGTTCGGTGGATGCGATGCAACTCAGAAACTGCTCGTCCCTTCGCAATCAAACTAATGATGACATACCATCTGGCTTACATGTGGGCCCTTATCAAAAACCCAGTACAAGTAAGCCTTTATCAAAAACCCAATACAAGTACCGACAGATCCAGCCTACAACATCCAGACTAGTTAGTAGCTGGCCTTATGCTAGCGAACCAAGCTTCGATCAGTGCAAGCAGCAGCTGTTCTTCTGGGCCGCTCAGACGGGCTGTCTGCTTTTAGCTTCCGACTGAAATAAATTACACTGTAGCACGCCATTAGATTTTCTTATATCATTCAATTAAAAATAAAAAATTTTGTTATATCATTATGGATAATACAAAAGAACAAAGAAAAAACCAAAAACCAAAAAAATATCAAAATTAAAAAAATCAATACATTCTAAATGACTTCTACCTCAGTGGTAGTAATACTGGAATACCACAAAAAGATAATGCACAACAGGTTCATTTATGCATGGGCAACATCACAACATGGTAGGGCAGGTCCACCCAACAGATTGTTTGGTGAGCTGCATCCATATGCACAGATGCACTGGGTGACCAACTGGTTGATCTCATGATCTCTGACAGCTAAACCATTCACGCATGCTTGTTGCTTTCAGAGCATAATTAAGCACTTGTGGCTGTATCCATTCTCAAAGGAAAAGCAAGTACTAGCGGTATCCAAAATAATAAAGGAGGAAAGGAACAAAGAAGCAAGCCACATGTCACATCAATACAATGCTCATCAAACAATTATGCTATGCACAGCGCACTCAAAACACCTCACATTCAGAAAACCAAAAGCATTACATATACAACTAGAAAATTTACAGGAAAAGAATAAATAGAACAACTAAAGAAGCCCACTGAGCAGGGACTACCCTTTTTAGCCTTTTTATACTCACTCTATACCTGGCACCAAAGCTGGCAGTGGCATGTTTCATGAATTCCAAAGCTTTTCACAAGCGATGATTTCTGCCACAAAACACACCTCATGGTCATGGGGGCCGCTCACCAACCCTCCCTTTCCTCCTGGCATGAGCCAAACTTCTGGCATGACAATACTAGTTAGTCAGCAACTATTTTTTTCTCATTGTTGTATGGATTTCATCCTCGAACATTATCGTGGGGTTCCGCAGCTGATTTGAAACCAACAAGCAAGAATTAAGGTTCTGACAGAATTCAATTGGGTCAGAATATGGTACTGCTAAGCAGGAATATTTGGTGAAAATTTTAGTATTGCGCAAAGGGCATGTGGGGTGCATAGCTTCTTTTAGTAAAGTAACATTTTGTCTATTCATCGTGTATGGAACTAAAGAACTTGTACTAAACTAATTTTCTTAGAACCTAAACAAAGAAACAATGATTGTACTATAGTCCATGTGGAAAAGAAAATTCAGCAAATATGAAGTGTATCTTTTTACCTTTAGTCCGTGTAAGGATGCAGATAATGGGGCGAGAGATCTCCAGAGTTCCTTGCACTCTGCTCAATCCTTCTCAGGTCCCGAAGACGTTGTAAGATCTCCAGAAGAAGATCAAACCCCTTGCCTCCTTTGTTCGAAGACCTCACACACTGTTTTATAAACTCTCTGTCTGCCTCGAGAGCATGCAGCCACTCATGGACTTGATCAATTTCATTGGCAATTGCAAGTTTATCTTGCTCTTTAGAAAGTTCCAACACAACTTCTGCTGAATCATCTGCCTCAGCATCTTGCTTTGTTAGGAGGCCATTCCCATTTTCCACGGTCTCATCATCAAATAGTGGGAGGAGCTTGTTTCCTCTATAGCTTACACCTTTTCTTTTATCATGAAGTTTGATGCTGCTATCCTCATCAGAGAAACCATTTGAGGCAGCACTTAAATGGTTTTCTGGTGAGAAATGCTTGTCCGTCTTCATGTTATCAGATTCTTCATCTTCGAGGTCAAAAAGCCTCTCCTCTAGCACTTTGAGCTGTTCCAGTATGGAGAGTCTCTCTTCCTCAAAATCAGCTTGTGAGCCATCAAGTGTAACCAGATGCCTAGCAGGTTCTTGTAAAACAACATCAGTAGGAATACTGCCATTGCTTCCATCAAGACCATGGGCAGATTCATCACCTTCATAGAAACTTTGGGAAAGGTCATCACTGTCCTCAGCACTTGATGATGCCGAGGATGATCCATTCTGGTCATCAGCCTTGCGCCTGGACATTTTCCTCCTCTCCTTTGCCTCATAGAGATGAACCTTGTGGCGATACAGTTCAAGCTCTCTTTCCAGATCTTGCTTCTCCTTATCTCTCTTCACAATTAGTTCATCCAGCCTCTGCAGTGCTTCTTGATCATACTTCGATTGTTCTTCCATAAGTCGCTGGTACTGAATCGCCTCCATCTGCATTACTGCTTTCTGTTCTTGCAAGCGATTTATCATTGCCATGGTCTCATCTGCAGCTATAGCAGCTGCACTCCTCTCATTTTCAAATTCAACGTATAGGGTGTTCAATGATTTGCGTGCAGCTGCCAAAGCAGATTTTAGTTGATTAATACTCACCAGTTCAATGCTTTCCAGATCAGTAGACATGGTAGCGACGCTTGAATCTACAGATTTCGCATCAGAGGTCATTGCTTTAGGGTATGGCAACTCCTGTATATCATCGATACCTTCAATATGAATTGGTGTATCAGGAGCGCTCTCTTCTTCGATATCATTACAGTCAGGAGATAATTTGTCTAAGCTTGTTGAAGGTCTATACGATATTTGGTGTAAGCTTGGTAGAGCAGCCTTAGCTGGGTCAACTTCAATATCATCTGTTCAATATTAAGAATCAATTTGAACAATTAGACAATCATATTAGAGAAGTCAATCAAAATGCAGTGAACTGGTAAAAACAAACAATGCACACTTATGATCTTAGCATCTTACCTTTGCCTGTGTCGATGTTGTCATCGAAAGAGTCTATTGCATACTCGAGGACACTTGATGTTATAAAAGTGGATGCCTGCTTCAGCTCAGCCTGTTCAACCTGCTTCTCTTCAGTGTTCTCGTCCAAAGTCACATGAACTTGTTCCCAAGAACCAATTGCCACAGAGTCCAATTCTTTTTTAACTCAGCCTCTGCAATTTTCTCCTCTTCAAATTCTTTATCAGCATGCTCCCTGGGATATATCGGTGCCGAATCCAATTCCTGATTCAGCTCAGCTTCTTGAACCTGCTTCTCCTCAGTATTCTCGTTTGAAGTCTCAGAGACACGTGCCACAACTTCAATTGGCATAGAGTCCCATCCATTCTTTAGTTCAGCCTGTTGAACCTGCTCCGCCTCAATATTTCCGTCTGATTTGTCAACAACAAACTCATGCTCCCTGAGATCTATTGGCATGGAAAGCAATTCCATTTTTAGAGCACCCTGTTCGAGTTGCTCATCCTCAGATATCTCGTTCCCAATAGATGTTTCCTGATCCTGGGCTTTCAATTCACTATCCTCCTCAGGAGCTGCATTTAATATTTTAAAATCAAGGTGGGTTGCTTAGTAATATTAAAAAAGCAAAACTATCAGCACGGAACAACTCAAAGGAAAGTAAATGGCATGAGTTCACCTCCATTTTGTTAAGAGGTCCATTTCATCCTATCAACATTCAGTTGGTTTAGGTCACTTCTCCTTTTTCTTCCGTTTCAATAAAGGTTCATCAATACAAATGTGACAGTAGAAGCAGATGAAAACATGAGCGCTTGCTAAAATCAAGCACATCAAATGGATTACAGTAGCTAAAAGATGAAATCTAGGTAGGAATACTCAAATGGCATCTCCAGCAGAGTTACATGACAATTTGCAAGAAAAAAAATATCTATTCTACTTTAGCACTGAAATGGCTGGCAGAATAAACAGATATGCAAAATGGCAGGTATAATAAATAGATATGCAGTGAGGCAATTGCAGAAGCAGGTGATATTTATAGCAAGAGCAAGAGTAAACTGTAATAACAAGAATTTAAGTTTACGAAGAAAGAATGTCTTACACTGCTGATCAGCTAAGCCCTCCATAGTTTCCCCTGAGTTTATCTCACTGTCGAATCCATCCTCCATACAAGAAGGCAAGACGACCAACACAGCAATCTCTTCATCAATCAGCCAATTGACCGTATCATCCACCTTCTCATCATCAAAGGTCACCACAAATTTCTCTTCATTGGCATTATCCGTGTTCTTCGGCACCACATAGTCCCGCTCTGCAGTCCCATGATCAACTGCTTCCTTCCCTTCACCATCGGATTGAGATGACAGCAGAGCCATGCCGACGGCCAATGAGTCAATGGATTCAAGAGGCGTCAGTCGCTCAACATTGCCAACAATCTCAGCACACTGAGCTGCCATGACACCAATCGAGTCATCCTCCACCAATGGCTTCTCGTCGAAAAGCTCGATCACAGGACCCTCCTCGGATACAAAGACCACGTCTCCATTTAGACTTGATATGGCCTCTTCCTTGTAGCCGAAATCCAGGTCGCGCGCCGCTGGCTTGGGGAGCAAGAACGACGGCGAGTAGAAGCCACTCTCGAGCGCGACGCCGCAGCACGCGCAGGCGAGGTCCCGCTCGCCGAGCTCGCTGCGCCTCATCCACGACAGCAACGCCTTCCCAGGCGCCGCCGCCGACGCGCAGTCCTCGCACATGTCCCCGGCATCCGCGAGCCGCCGGTGCGCGTGGCAGTACCCGAGACGCGGCACCTCGGCGGCGTGCGCGTCGCACAGCACGCGGCGCAGGGGCTCGGCGCCGCCGCCGCGCTGGTGGTGGGGCTCGAAGAGGCTGTCGACGCCAAGGTGGGAGCAGAGGGCGCACGGCGGCGCCAGGCCGAAGAAGGCGGCAAACCTCGATATGAGGAAGGAGAAGACGCCATTGGCGAGGAGGAGAGCTATGAGGATCCATTCCAGGAGCGCGTAGGCGAGCACCCGCGCGACCCGGTTGCTCATCTTGCACAGCGCCGCGGTGAGGTTGGCACCCGACGCCATGGGCGCCTCCGAGACCATCTCCCCAGCTCGGCTCTCGGCAACCGGAGGAAATGCGATCAAGATGCCAACTTCGAAGCCAGAATTTGCCGTGGAATCCAAGAAAGCACAAAAATCCGCGCTTTTGGCACCAAATCCCGCGCCGCGTCGCCAATTGGATTGAAACGTATCGGAAAACACGATCCAAATGCGATTTCCAGTGGAACAACCAACCACTCTAAGAAGAAGCCGGTTTCTTGAACAAAAGAACAAAACAAAAAACAAAACTTTCCTCGACTTGTTCCTTCCTAAACTGAACACCCTCCAACTACAGCAGATGCAACAAAGACGAGATTTTTACAGGCGGAATTTGGGATTGCAAACGAGATCAGAGCCTATAGATGAAAAATCCGTAACGCGGAGGAGTGGGGCTAGTGATAGTGACAGAATTATGCGCGCTAATATTCACAAGAACAGAGAGGAGGGAGGGAGAAGGAAGAGGGAGTTTAGTGAAAAGCGGGTGGACTACTGGGGGCCAAGGGAGGGAGGGAGACTTGGAGGCAGAGAAATATCGAGGGGAAATAAGCTGGGGCGGTATTCGTTCCTAAAATATTATTAACTGTGTGTTTATATTATCTTTTGATTTTATTTTTTAGTTTATAAATAATAATAGCTTATAGAGAAATTTATAAAAAGATATTTATATGATTTTAGCCCATATAAATAAAGTTACTATAGTGTATACTACAATCGACTAGTAAACCCTACTTTAAAAGACATTCTATTTGAAAGCTATATACTATAAAAAATCATTTGCTACGAACAAAGGCAAAGCCCCAATTACCATAATTAGAGCTCTCTTCTTTTTAATTTAAAACTTATGTTTTTTAAATAAATAAAACAGTTTGTACATGTATTTTTAAAATAGTTTATTAAGATGATTTTTAAACTATTTACCAGTATACAATGTATTTCATATAAACGTCAAAAGCCATCGGCGTAGCTAAAAAGCACCCACACGATAATTAGCTAGTACTAATTGAAAGCTTTTTCTCTGTTGGAAAGGTTAATGATGGTACGAATCTGCGGTGGTAATCGGCTGATCGCTACTCCTAGGCTTCTCTCCCTCGCTTTCTACTCGTTTCTGGACGACTTCTCGATCTCTTCCTGATTTGGACGTCGCCGTGCGGGTTAAGGCGGTTGTAATTCGGAGATTACATAGAAAAATAAAATAATTTGTACAGATTTCAGAGGAATCATTAAAAACTTTCCCGCTGGGTTAATGCAAAATTCCTGGACCATAGCGTCTTCAAGGAAGAAAAGAAACGACATTAGGGTTGTGCAATGTGCTCACAGTGGTAGTGTGGTACTTCTCCCGGTTCTTTTTCTGCTGTTGCAGTATGTAGAGGGTGGTTCTGTCCTGTTGCCCCTGGTGATTTTTTTGTCTTTATATGAATATTTATATAAATAAATTGAATATCGATAAGTTAACAACTTACCTCAAAAAGACTATTCTAATAAATTGCTTTAAGACGATAGCACAAAAATCGTTCCATCCATCCATTCAGAAGAAATCATAATACATGAACCGAAAATAATTATACTAGATTCTACTGCGTCTGCTTTTTCCAAAGACGTCTCAGTCGGACGGCGAGTGAGCGACTAGTGTGCTGGTGTTGCGTTTGCGCAAGGATGCTCGAGCGGTATTGGATAAAAAATGGCACGGCAGTTTGACTTGGCGCTGCTAGTTCAGCTTACTTGCTATGCAAAGACGACTGGATCATATATACAAAAAAAAATGCTAGCTTTCACTGCCTCACGATCTGGAAGAACGTGGTGGCAATTCTGGAGATCCTGGCGTCTTTGACCTAGCTGTCTCATTATCCAGCCAACTCCTTTCTGAGCGTGTGGGGGATTTTGCATACTCTGAAACTGTGGTAGCGAACTAGTTTAGGCCAACCGAGTTTTTTTTTTAGACTTCAGCTGGGAAACCTCGACGGTTGACACAGCGCATGTCGAGAGCACTTGCTGATGTGTGGAGTGAGAGAGAGAGATCTGAGTTGCTTGAATCTGCTGCAGCTATTGACTGTTTTAGGAGGTCAGAAAGTAGTGCCTGAATCCTCACAAGAAAGGGAAGGAAAGGAAAAACATTTGAAATCAACTGTGTCATATGAGGAATTTGCTTGGAAAATCTAAAGAGAAACTGACAGTTTCTTCGTCCAACAGAAGCAAAGTATGGCCTAGTTTGAAATATAGGCACTATACATAGCAGGCAAGGCAAGTTAAGTAGGAGTACATTATTTAAGACAGCAAGGAGGAGGATATTTGTTGGGCTATTCTTTTAGACTACGGTATATAGTTTTTTACTACGACTTATTAGTATAATGAATAGCAATAGTTGAGAAAATTCAAAAGTCAAAAACCTCCCGAGAACAAAAAAGAGTAGGACCTGTGACCAACCGATGGCTAATCCAATCGGTATGATACGTCTTATGGCTAATGGCCATAGTTAAGAGTCCGCAAGTATACATCGATAAATGATTTTTCTGTGAGAAATCATTCTTGTTCTAGTAACAGGCACCTGGCTGAAAGTAAGTTATAAAAAGACTAAAGGTGTGTTTGGTTGAGCTGTGGCTTCTGAAAAAGCTCTTTGTAAGTGGTGTGGAAAAGTCTTTGTAGGTTGTGGGTGTGGAAAAGCGTAAGTTGTTTGGTTCAAACAAGTATAAAACTTACCTCCTATCTCTATTTTCCTTGAAATAACTGTGAAACAGCTCTCTATTTTCACCATTTCAAAAAGCAGAAAGCCAAAAGCCAAAAGTAGGGTCCAAGGTACTTTCAAAACTGTACTACCCAAAAGTAGCTGCTTCTGAAAAAGCAGATTCTGGTTTCCACTCATTTGGTTGGCTTTTGACTTTTTGGAAGCAAAAGCAGCTCCCAAAAGCTCAACTAAAAGCACCCTAAACACTAGAAGCATGAAACTTAAGCTCAATGAGCACAGCCTATCGTGGGCACAAAGCGTCGTTCGCTCTAACGGCGAAACCACAACGATGGTTCGATAGTATCACCCGATGATAGTACTACCGGTAAGGCACTGATTTTCCGAGGACATGTTCTAGGGTCTGTTTTTTTGGGCTGTGGTTTGTAGCTTTTGGTTACGGCTTGTGATTTTGAGCTGTTTGTACGAGAGATTACAGAGTAACAGAAACTCACGTGCGGTTTTTGCCAATATAAATGAAGTCAGTAAAGTATATACTACAATTAATTAGTAGATCTTATCTTAAAAAATACTACGTTTAAAAATTAGTTACTGTAGAAAAATCAAAAAGCTATTTTTAGAAGCTGAAAAAGAACAGGGCACTAGCAAACTCTACGCTTCATTAAACCATCACACTGTCAATCCGCTTGTACCGTGCACAGGATATGCTAGTTACATTATTTTCAGTCTCATCAGTGTGTTAGCATGCAGTACTACGTATCATCTTTTTTAAAAGAGAATAGATATCGTCTATGATATTAAGTAAAATCGACTCGTGTGCAATTTTGATTTATGTAAATGAAGTTGTTGTAGTGTGTACTATAACCTACTTGTAGACCCCATCTTGAAAAAACACTCCATTTGAAAAGTTAATTACTGTAAAAAATAATTTATTATAGAAAAATAGTTTTTAGAAGACAAAAAAAAAATAATCTCAACTTTTGGGTTTGTCCTAAGTTTGGTACGCCAGCGCCAGTTTGGCACTGTGGTGCTGCGTTGTGCTGCAGCTGCCACAGCTACAATGCCGAACTAAGGCCTCCTTCGGAGCGGGAGTTTTACTGTGGGAATTGAGCTGTTTTTTTTGGGTGAAATTTACGTGTTTTAACGGGTCTAAACTTAACTAGCTTGCCTTGTTTAAAAAAAACTTGCTTTGCCTTGTTCATTGATCTTAAGAAAATGTCATGTTCAAGTAAAAATCAGTAACACAAAACATAAATAAACTACAATATCGTTTAGCAATGCAAATTGGTTACTTTTTTCCAAGTTGATATCCTCACGCAAACCATTCCATAACATAATAAGAAGTGAATAAAAGGGAAAATGTTAATAGAATTAGCCTAATACAGAATCAGGCTTGAACAAAATGTCAAAATGGATGTGAGGTGTGAGCCCTTAAGAATAGCTTGTGCTTTCGGCTATCCATCTAGGGGTGACAAGTGCTAAGTATGGCTATCAGTAGCTTTCCGACGTTTAGTTTTCCTCCTTACTTTGCTCGCACGTACCCCCACCAAGAAAATTTCCAAATCATCATCATCAATCCCAGAACCAGAAGAATCCGCATTCTGATTAATTTAAATGCAGAATTATTTTGGAGTTTTAAAGTCAGAATGATTCGAGAGAGAAAAAATGTATGGTTTTCATCAAGGAAGGATGTCGTGGTAGTACATGATTACGATGGTAGTGCGTGCACGTGTTAGCCCAGGCAAAAAAAAAAGATAGCAAAAACAAGAAAATCCATGGAACCCAAAGGATTATGTCGAGCACTAGGTTAATTTAGCAGTCAAGCTATCATGAAGTTGTATTTGTCCAGCACCCCAGTACTACCAACTGAATTTGTGATGCTTAGTTCTTTAGAGTTACAGCTAAAAACATTTTTTTTAACAGAAAGTTCAATGTCTTTGCAAACCATGCAATCAACCAAAGGTCTTGAACCATGTTGTCCCAAATTGCATCAACTGGTACACACTCACATTGAAGATGGTTTACTGCAGAATGGTACAGAACTGTACCACTTGAAAGAAGAAAAGAGAAATGCCAAGTACAATTGCTAAGAATAATTTGGAGTTTTGAACAAGTAACCTGTGAGAGTCATTGGATAAGTGATGCGAAGGCCATGCTGTCATCAAATGGTCCTACGGTTCTACCTTCCACAACGGAAAAACTAATACCACGTCGCACTGGTCTTCAGTCCTAACCAAGATCTAAAGCGCAGGGAGGATGGCTATATGAAGACCTGACAAAGTACTCTACGTCCTGTTCCGCTCTAGCTTGAGCTTTTTGGCTCTTAAACTTTGTTTTTTTGCTTTTAGACTTTTTTGTATTTTTATTTTATTCTTTTGCATTGTCCCAAAAGATTCAGTAGCTCTTTTCAATTTTTCTGAAATTTTTACTATTTTTTTATTTTTACTCATAAAAACTAACAAACCACTGCAATAAAAAGACTACGTAAAAAGATAAAAGACAAAGCTCAGCCCTTTGGAGCAGGCCTAGGGTTTTGGTTTCAGCTTCTCTAAAAACCAAAATAAATAGTGCCTTCTTTTCAAACTACTTTTCAAGCCTAAAATTATATGTGTCATCTATGTTTTTACAGTACGACGTCAACTCAAAAAAATATAGCAAAAAAATGACTACAGTCCAAAGAACATGGCAAGTTCGGTGCTACATCTTGTGGATCATCCTCTTGTTAATGAATTTCGTACTTCGGACTTTGAAACCATTCCTTATAGAATGCTACTGTTGTAGTCGTAGTAGGCATAAGGGACGGTATGACTAGCGATGGTAACATAGGAATAGATTCGTATCCTACCCTTGCATATTGTGCTATTACTTCTTAGCTAGACGTCGGACGTCCGGTTGGATGTACAAATGGGGCATTTCAGAAATTCGGGTACAGAACTACAGCCGGCGCAGGACCAGATAACGGTCATACAGTACATTACAGCTTCAAATAAAGCTAAACTAATCCAAGATTTCCAGGTACTAGAGTCAGGACAGCTGCTTATCCTACTTCAGTAATTCAAGTGGATATACAACACGCACACAAGCTAATCCCAGAAACTTACATGCATGACATAATTGGGACGATCCACGGACTGATTTATCGAGGGAATTTTGAGCAAGATCATCAACTGTAGTTCAAAACCTCTGTTTTTGATAATTCGATTGCATGGTGTGCACCTTGCTTATGGCCCTGATCAACTCGACTTCGGCTTCTGGTTTCTGACTTATTTTTCACTATTCATATATTTCGTCTTTTTCTGAATGTTTGGCTTTTTGTTGAGCTTTTTTGCCGGTTTTTTCCCCGTATTTGTTTGTATTATACATAATGGGCTAACATATATTTTTATTTTTAATTTTTTTTAAATTTAATTATGCTAAATAAGTTTCTGTCAGCTACAGTGTTTTTAGCCATAAGCCACGAGCTTTTCAGCCGAACCGATCACCACCATATCCAACAAGAAAAGTTTATGCTATTGGTCATGCACCTTGCTTATAGAGCACCAACAAAATCAACTGCCGTGTTTGTCTACAATGTGCTTTTGTCTACAATGTAACAGAACATGTTTGTAAATAGTTATCTGAAGTTCTGGACCATAATGTTCTGCCCATGTTTCTTTTATAGAGTATTCTTACTTGTCTCCAACATCCAAAATACCACTACATTTCCTTTAGGAAACCAACCTACACATTTCAGTGCATAATAACTAGTGCTATAACGAAAGGTTAGATCTGGATCTGCAAAAACATCATCGCCACCACACGGAATTAGCAATCAGTATAATTATACAGAAATATATTCAACCAGGAATCCAAAAATATCAAAACGCATTATGCAAAAAAAACATTCAGTTTAGCATTGGACATGTGCCGACCTTTTGAGAAAATATCCAAAAATTAAATGAACCATTGTTGCAACAAATCTCAAAAACATATGTTCATGTAATACACATCTGCAAAAAATCTCCCGGAGCACCATTTTAATGAAGAATCGATTCACAACATTACATCACGAAATACTGCCATACAAACTGACATCCTACCTGAAATGAAGGGCCTAGTTACAACTTACAAACAACACAGCACTCAGAAAGATATGCTTCCAATTAGCGTGGAAACATACATATGTATGAAGTATGATGTTATTTCTCTAAACAGGACAAAATTAGCCTTTACTGCAGCATTCCTCTAATGTCATGCGGGATCTAACAATAACTATGGGTCTAGTACAGTGGTAGCAAATGAATTGTATTACCATACATCCTAAAATGAAATCAGCAAAACAGATTTAAAGTTTCATATCTGCTACCTTTAAGCTAACTACAACATGCTTCAGTTCAAACCAGACACTTAAAAACCGTATCTATGTTAGTTATTGCAATTACAATACACAGCCATTCCGATGTTGGATGGAAGTCATATTAGGATATTGATGCATCAATTTACTTATATTCTGATTCTACAATTGATGCTCACCAGGTAGTTTGTTGGGCTTAATTGTTTCTCAGCAGAAATGTAATTAACTCGGGCAAGCACCTAGAGCCCGATCAAACATGCAGATAATGACCACCAGCATCACATCACCAAGCAATAGGGCATACAGCAAAAGGGGCATATTGAAATTTGCTATCCAATTACTATCGGCAAAGACATAATGCTTTCACTGAAAACAAAATTTGCTTCTATAAATAAGCTACTAATGAAAACATTGTACAATAGTAACTAGTAAGATAAGAACATACAAGTGGGATAGGTCTTTCACCAGTATAGGCCTTGTTCTCTTTCACCAGTATAGGAAGGGAGGAAAATTGGTCACCCAATAAATGACTCGAAAAAATAGACTCAAATACAAAATCTTCATCAAAATGAACTGCCATATCAGCACACACAATTAGCAAGAACACAAAGTTTGTCTATATTGCACAACATCACTGCTAAAGTGTACAGCACGATCATATGACAGCCAAATGAAAAACCCAAACTTCCATGATGAATATTGCTAATTTTTGTGCATGTATAGTCTTCATTCAGGATTAATAGCTCCGATAATGCCAGCATCTTTTGACAAGCTACAACATTTTATGCATTAATGTTGACAACTCAATCTCAGTATAGCAGGTTGAATTCAGACATTAAAGTAGAGCGATAGTAGAAATTACATTAAGGTGGGTTAAGAAAAGGCATCCAGAATAAAAGTGGCTTGAGAATCACAAGGAAACATAATGTCATTCTCTCACAGCTTATAAGTTACAACAGCTTCTAAGAAGGTGAAATGGCTGAAGCTACATGAACTAGTTATCGTTAACGTCAATTAAAAATAATACCAACAGCAGGAGGCTATTTAAACAACAATGCTGGAATCACATAATATTATGCTGCTGAAACGATAAACTAAACAACAATACCCGTAGCGATGTACATAGACATAAATTAGAATAGACCAGCTAAAGCAAGGCCCAAGCTGAGTGAGGCACTACAAAAGCATAGCATAATAACCTAGTTTCTATACAAATGCGGCAAAGGAGGGAAGCACATCACGAAAACCACCAATATCTCACTTATTTCCCAGCCGCTGCAGCATCCTCAATGAGCAACCTGAGCCTCCGGCTCAGCGCATCAAGCTCATCGATTCTCTGCACCCTCCACCGGTTTGCAAGCTCGCTGTGCTCAGTGCTCCCATTGACCTTGGCCTCCTTCACACACTCCTCAAATAAATCCAGCACGGCATTTGCCATGTGATGCTCATTGCTACATGGCACCACCACCTTGCAGTTTCCATTCTCATTGCCAACTCCATCATCCCCAATGTTAGGGAGAGAAGCTACAGTCTCAGGCTGCTCCTTCGTGATCCCATCAAGGATGCCGTCGGCTACAAGGGTGGCACCTTCGATATCATAACGGGGTGCGCTTTCCTGCTCCAGATACATCATATCCTCGCTGTTCCCATCCGGAAACGCGCCCGGAGTCCCCGAACTAATCCCATTGTAGTCATTGGAGTTGCTATCCCCCGAGGGGGCCGGGAGAGCGAGCGGGGCGGCAGCGCCACCCCTGGGGTTGGCGCGGCGGCGCTTGTTCCCGGACGTGCCGGCGTTGGCCGCGAAGGGCGATGTGGCGGCGTTGGCGGGGTCCCAGAGTCTGGAACAGAGGTGTAGCACATCGCGGTCGTGCGGGGCGAGGCGGGCGGGGTCGAGCCCCCTGGCGACGCGCGCGGAGACGTTGCGGAACTTGTTCTTGAGGCGGCGGAGCTTCTCGGAGAGCTGGGAGCGGGTGTAGGGCTGGGGCATGGACTCGGAGAAGCGGTCGTAGAAGACGTTGAGATCGCGCGGGAAGACGAGGCCCTGCGCGCCGCAGCCGAGGAGGCCCTGCAGGAAGCGGAGCTCGTCGGACTCGGACCAGATGCGCTGGAACTTGAACGGCGGCTGGTGCTGCTGCTCCTTGAGGGGGTCGGAGGAGGCAGGGGAGGAGGAGGGCGAGGACGGCCGCGGCGGGGAGCGGCGCTTGACGGGGAGCTTGCGCGCCGCGGATGGCCGGGTCGGGTTCGCGATTGGTGCGGTCGGGGTCGGCATCTGGTCAGGGTTGGACGGGGCGGGGAGTACTGGGAGTGGTAAGGTTTGGTCCGAGGCCATGGCGCGCACGGATCGAGCGAGCCCTGCCTGCGAGCGAGGCGTGGGATTGGGTCGCGGCGCGGCCGGACGGGCGGGCGGGGGGGTTGGGGGAGGTGGTGGGATGGAGACGGCTAGCCCTAGACGCCTAGACGGGACGTGGAGATCGATTGGATTGGGTTGGGTCGGCCGGAATTCGTGGGTTCTGTGGCCTTGAGCGGCTGCGCGGTGGGGTGGGGTTTGCGCTTGCTTGCAGCTGCACGCGCTGGGAGGAGGGCCCACTTGCCCCACATGCGCATTCAACCCGTTCGTGCCTCTGTGCCATAGTTACGGAAACCGGAGCGGCCGTGGACCCGCTCAGCCTCCTGGTTCATCGGTTCACCAGGTTCACCGGTGATCAGACGTGAGACCATCGGTCCTACATGCTATTAATTTCTTATTAGTTTTCTACAATCATATCGACAAACTTGCTCAGTTGGTCAGCATAGATGATCCTAAAGGGTTCATCGATTCATCAGTTTAACCGGCAGTTAGACGTCAGACCGCTGGTCCTATGTGCTATTAGTTTCTTGTTAGTTTTCTACAATAATGTCAATAAACTTGCTCAGTTGGCAGTAGCGGACTCAAGATTTTACTAAAGGGTATGCCGCACCAAAATTTTCATATGCAATTCGGTAAAACCATTTGCCAATTCAGTAAATAATTGTAAAATTTGCACCGTAATTTGGTATACAGGCACTAAATAATATGATAAGTTTTAAATTCAAGGATTAAGTTGGAAACTTGCACAAATTACAATATAAATAGTTCAAACACCATATTAATAATCTCAAATATACATAAAAGAGACTTACAATACTACTTGTCTGACTTTTTTGGCCTACGCTTTCCAGTTCGAACACGATCAATCATGTGTTTTCCTTGCATTGCTGGCTCAAGAACAGCCCTCTGCACAGAGGCACAAGGTAAAACCATCACTATAACAAACGAAAAAAATAAAATAAAATAACTAGGCTAGCTAAGTAGCATGAAGCAAGTCATATTGCAAATTTGACAGAATCACAGAAAAAGCATCTTCTCAGTTCAGTGACACAAACTAATAGTTACAGACATATAGCTCTTCTTATTCTAATCTTGCACATTACTTAGTAATTGCACGAGTGATCTCTTGCGAATTTACTGTACACAAGTCAAGACATTAATTTCTCATGAAGACAATCCACATGTTCCTTTGTCAAGCAAGAAGGATTCTTAAGACCAACTCCTCAGTCCAGACCAGTTAGCAATTGGCATCAGGCTAGACACCAAATGGTTCTGGCCAGATTCCAGTGGCACTTAAGAACTTCAGCGATTTATGAATTCCATTTAGTTGTTAAATGTTGTGAAGCTACATATGCAAGTGAAAGAACATAACCCGGTTAAAATCAATAGACCTCGTTCATAGCTCTTACTAAATTGGCACAACAAGATTGCATTCATTGAATTTTAACTCGATAGTTCCAAGCAACGTTCTATTGATTTCAATCCGAATTGCCAATAACGTACAACTAAACCTTCCCTTTTTGTCCATATTTGCAAACATATTTCTATTGATTTCTCATCTGGCCACAAGCATTTCCTCGGAACAATTCTACCCATTCCAATCAAAACTATACCAAATTCATCAAACCCTCTGGGCCTGCAGCTTCGAATTATTCAGTATGCAGCGAGCACTACCTGGATGGGGAAGAGGCTGGTGATGCCCCATGCGGCGAGCCCCTCGACGATCCGGCCTGAGATCCCTAGCCTCGAGATCTCCAGCCCGCCGTCCCCCATGGCCACGCCGGGTTCCAGCTGGCCCATGACGCCGGGGTGGCTCTGAACCCAGGGGCTCGGAGAGGCATGGAACGCTTGCCTCGGTGGCTCCAGCGGCGCGGGGACCCGACATGGGCCGGAAGGTCTCGCCGGACGTGAGAGGAGCGCGGTGAGGAGCGCCCTCCGCAGCTCCGCCGGCGACAAGGAGGAGGACGCGGAGAGCGCGCGGTGGACCAGCAGATCATGGCGGCGGTTGAGGCTCGGGAGGGAGCCGACGAACGTCGGTGGGCTGGGCCCCAGGGTATGCCGTGGCCCACCCGGCATACCCTGTGGGTCCGCCAATGTCAGTTGGTCAGCAGGATGATCCTAAAGCCCTTTATGCGCACGTCCTGAGTTCCACCTGATTCCTTGATCTCCGGTTCAAAGGGGCTTAGTTGTACAATTGATCCAATAGCAAAACTAGATCGAACTAGATTTTAGTTCTATTTTTGGTCAAATCGTTGGTTCGATCCAATTTTAATAACTATGCTTTGTGGTCATCCGATTTCAATAGCTATATGCTCTGTGTCCATAGTGTTTGTCTGCTTTAGGTGTGGTGGGCTTTTTTAGAGGGTATAAGGCAAACGCACACATAACTCACATCCCATTCGCACCACCACATGCACACATATGTGTGCGCATCTCCTAACACATGCTTAAAATTTTTGTAAAGACATCTAGATTTTATGAAGCACGGCACGTACGTTTTCACTAAATGTGCACGCGTGTGTGCCTATCCTAATAAGCGGGGCGAGGCGGGCAGGACTGATCCACATGTCACGACTGTGGTTCGTCTAAATTTTCTTTGGCAACAATTTGTTTCTTTGGCTAGTTGGAGTGATGGGGGCATGTAGCCATGCCCAAATAGGCGGTATGGCACAGGCCCAATTCGGCACAGGTCCGTTAGGTACAACCTGTTTAGCCCGCCAGCATGAATGGGTGGTGACATGCTGGTCCATGGGCCGAGGCAGTGGCCTAGAGGGGGTTCATGCTGTGCCAGGTCGACACACGTTCATTTAGCCTGGTGGGCCAGTAGGCACGACTAACCCATTCGGCCCAGCTGGCCCTGTTTGGCCCAAAAAAATTTCAAAAAAAATGTAATAGTTCAAAAAGTATATAGAATTAGAAAAGACACAATGAATTGTAGAAATGATAGAAAAAACACAATAAATTATAAAAAATATAGAAAAGGCCCAGTATATTGTAGAAATATAATAATAAGCTTTATTAATGTTAAAATGTCTGTCTCATTAAAAACTTTCCTAAGTAAAAAACTCAAGTTGAGAAAGCCTTGATAAAGAAAAAAGAGTACAACATGTAGCTCAGCATTATAAGGTAAAAATAGAAAAAGTACTATATATACATAGATGCTTTAAGAATCATCAGTGTTGTTGGTGTCTTAACTGCCTTCATCACTATCTAGATAGATATTATTAAACACATGTTCTAACTCCATATCCACCATGTAGTGTTGAGCTCATACATAAGCTTGTTCCTAGTTTTTCATTGTAAAGAGTACTTCCACTATTTTCACTCGTGAATCTTGTTTTTTCTCTCTTTTAATATTTATTCCAGAAAAACTGAAAGCAGACTCAGAAGAAACCATCGTGATAGGAACGGTTATCACATCCCCGCGCTAGTATAGATAGCACCGGATATGTTAGCTTGTGCTCTCACCACCAATCCAAAATATTGAAGTTATCTATATGGTGAGACATGGGATCGTTGTCCAGAAAGATTGATAGTTCTCCATAGGCCCTGGTATAAATTGATACAGCACGTGACGATTTAGAGCTTGATTTTTCGTAGGATTCTGGTACATCAAAGATTTTTGCCGCATGGGTCGTGCCATGCTAGACTGTGCCCATGCCATACCCGGTCCAACACTGTGTGTGCCGTGCCAACACGCTAGACCGGGGTGGTGGCCCCTGGCACGGCCTGCCCATTCGTGCAATGCCGGTCTAGCCCGACTCGCCTCGTGCCATTACATGGACCATGCTTGTGGTAATGGCCTGTGGACCGGTTGCTCGACACGACTTATTTGAACACCACAAGGCCTGAGGCTAGGATTTTTGTTGATGAAAAATGTGAGCACGAAAATAGCCGTAGCAGTATAATATCACTTCATGCGCGTATAAATATCTCCCTGATGGCCCCACAGTAGTATTGGACTTTAGTTGATTTCATGATAAATGTGTAGTTCAACTCGAGAGTAATAGGCTCTTCCGCACATTATGTAGCAATGCGAATTCCTTCCAAGACTTGACCCATGGTCCTGGCGCACTCCTGATAAACCCTTGTTCCATTCCATTATTAGCATCGTAGCGCCAAAGCCTTTATTCAACGAAGGCTTTGATCTCAAGCGTGGATTATGATCAGACGGTCCATGAGAAATTGAGCACTTTGCAATCTCTCACAAGAATTTGTTATGTATGCTTGGCACGGCACGACACGCCTGGATAGAGTACGCCCCGAGTAGGTCCGATACGGCTGACCGAATAAGTTACCATGTCGGCCCACATGCTTGCCCTCTGAGGCTCTGATCCAGGCACGACACAGAGAGGGGTAGCCAAACGGACTATTGATGGCTTGCTAATTTTATTGTGAGTCGCAAGTAATTTTACTGTCAGTCACAAATAAATTTACTGCCATGTTACCCATCCGCATTTAGAGGAGTGCAGTAATCTTAATACAAGTAATTTTACTATCAACCGTAAGTAATTTTACTACACTACCATACGAGAGTTACTCTGTGTACTATTCGGGCTGACCCATTGTTTACTATTCATGCTGTGCCATATCTGAGCCGAGCCAACAATATTATGCCTCGAGCAGGCACGGTTGACCCCATCCATTTGGCCAGGTATAATCGACTAATCGTAAGATGCTCAATTGCCTATAGCTACATCTGTCGAACAACATTGCATGAAGTCTAAGGCCACGTTTTTTAGCATATGATTTATGATTTTTTTCAAACAAATAAATAGGATAGTTTCTTCATCGATGTTTTAAAGTGGTTTATTGAAATAACCTTTTATAAACAATTTATTGGTATTCAAATGGTTCATACAAATGCCTGTATTAAGAAAAAAAATCATCGGCACCAGCCGGGAAGAAAAACCTAAAATACTCTTAAGCCCTTAAACCCTACTCTATCCATTCCCCTCTCCTCTCCCACCCAGCAAGCCCCGCCTCCATGCTCACCTGATTCCCCAATACTATCGTACCCATCCACCATGGCCTCCTGCTCCAAGCTACTAGCCCTCACCCTGAGCTCCTCCTTCCTGCTGCGCTCCTACCGTCTCGCCTCCACCTCCTCCCTACCGCCAGTCCCCGGGCCATTCCTCTCCCTCCGCTTCTGCTCAGCCGCCGCCGCCCCCTCAGCGGTCGATGTCCCCGACTCTGCCGTTGCCTCCGCCTCCGCAGGCCACCCATGGCCTGAGTGGGGCGAATTCCTCGAGAAGCTGCGGGCCAAGGGGTACTTCGAACGGGCCGCCCCCTCCCTCGGTCGGGATGCTGCCGAGGGCGCCGTTGGAGATGGGGAGGCGGCGGCGGAGGTGGACGCCGTGGCCTCGGCCGACCTTTATCCCTTCAGGGATCTGAACAGGGTGAAGAACGCGTGCCTCAAGTTCGCGCGCGAGCGCTTCGATCTCCTCAGGTTGGGAACCGTGGGATGGATGCCTTGTATTTCTGTCGTGCTTTGCTTTTTGTGCATGAATTGGACTTTATTTTGTCACATACTTTGCGTAGTCAGCGATGTTTCTCGTTAATGAGAATTTAGAATGCATAGCTCTTCGAATCGTTGGAGGCTATGCGAATGATCATGTCGGTGGCTGAGTGAGAACGCAGCAAGAATTGCTAATTTGGGCTTTGGTCTGCTCCTGAAACAGGCTTCCAATAACAATAACCAATAGTTCTTCCTAATGTTCTGGGAGGCCCATTTGCATGCCATGCAGTGTTAGATTTGTCTGCTTTCTGCATTTTAGTTAGTAAGCCAAAGAATTTCTGCTGCATTTCTGCCCTAGCGTGTTTGCTGAGCACTTGTTGATGATCACGTCTTGGAGCATAAACTCCCTTCACAATGGCTGCTATTTGATTAACATAAGTTTAAAATTTTATCTAGAGAAGACATATATAAATTAACGTTAGGACTCAGGATCATGGTTATCGGCGATGATTATGATCAGTAACCGATTCTTTGGACTGTTTGCGCCTACTACTTTTGCAAGTTTGATATATTTGTTGCTTGATTGGAATTTAATTTGACTGGATTATTGTCGCAGCTCCCTTCCAAAGCATGATATTCAAGCTATTGTTGAGTGCGGCTGTCCTAATATTTTCCGAAAGGCTGTCAATTCTGCAAAAAGGCTGAGAGAATTTGTGCAGGTTGACGAAGGAGATGTAAGTTAAACTGTTCTTTTTTTTAACATGCTTTTCTCCCTTTAACGGACTTGATTTTCTTTACATATAAGTATATAACATGTTGCTTTCTTTACTCAAGATTTACTTTCACCTCACAAGAACACAGTCAATATTTTGTGCTTTAATACAGGCATGCAGTGCTTGCAAATTACGTGGATCCTGTGATAAAGCTTATGTCATTCCAAAGGCTGAGGAAGGAGCTCGTACCGTTGATGTGGTGCGCATACTGCTAAGTTATGCAATAGATCCAACCAGCCTTTCAGGAGAAAATTCTGTTGATGGGGGTGTGCAAGAATCTTCAAGAAAGCTGCTTTCAGAGCTTACTATGCTTAGTGACACAACAATTGATCCATCTCTTCCTAAACCTGTATTTCAAGCTTCTAGCAAGCAGGAATCATTGACCAAACTTTCTGACAAGGGCACACAATCAGTTGTGAAATCTCGGGTCTCAGCTGGAAAAGGTGGAGAAACAACTGTGACTGAAATGAAGAAGGGTGATTGGCTGTGCCCGAAGTAAGTTCTTTATGCTATATTAACTGGGTATTATGCTGCCCTGCCTTTTGTTTGTTGTGAACCTTGCAATTTATTTTATTTACATTACACTAAGATTACAAAGTTAGGTATCTTGGTTCTTATGAGTTATGACACACATGTGATGCATAGATTGAGCATTAGTTGTGTGTTGTTCGTTGTTTTTTTTTTTACGATGATTCTCTCAGCTAGTGTATAAAATTTTGGACCAGTACCATTATTATCACCTGTTATTTGACTTATTTCTGCTTGGATTTAGCTCGTCCTGTTGAGTGGTGGGTGTTTACACTTTTTGTGCTTGCCAGTTGCCATAGTTAAGAGAACATGGCAATTTTACTTCCTATCATATTACAGAAGGCCATATATATGGTTATTATTTTTTATGGTGCCTACTTATTTCCATTTGAATGCTGTTAACTAATTCATTAAAGAAGTTCGTTTATGGCTGTGTTTTGTATGCTTGTTTACTGCTTACTGTATTGTAGAATATTGCTAACCATCAGACAATGTTGTGCTTTTTCCATGATAATGACTATGGCTTTTAATATGATTCAAAATAGCTTTTATTATTCTATATGGTGGCCAAGTTTTTCTTTTAGATTTTGCTCCTAAGTTAAGCATTCTGAATTTCTGGTTGAAGTTGTCTGTTCTTTTTTATACCAATATTTTGTACTTTCTGTGTTTGATTTTGCACAAGCACAGTGTGTGCTTATATACTTAACCCAATGGGCCTTAACAATGTGATCAAGCTGTCACTGTGTTCTCTTGATTAAATATGAATAGTCTCGATTCTGGAGCATTCTGCTGTAGCATGAGACATTCTACTGTACTTGCATTGTTTCCTTATCTTCAAAGTCTATTTGCATGTGCAAGGACTGCTTATCTACGGAAATTTGAACCAAATTCAGATGTATCAATTACGTAATGAAGGCAAGTTTGAAGTACCTGTTGGAAAACCATATCTAATGTTTTGATAGGATATCCTACTTCCTAGTATATGCACAGATCTGATAAAAGATTAGAAGGTGATGAATAAGTCTCTGTACTGTGGTCTTTGTGGGGCTGTGGTAGTTTTTGTTTTTTGACTGCTTTTAGGACAGCATCTGCTTTTGCTTTAGGACAGCATCTGCTTTTAGGACAGCATCTGCTTTAGGACAGCATATTGACCGCTTTAGGACAGCATCTAGGATAGCATCGTAGCATATGCTTGGCTGGTTCTCAGCCTATAAATTTGTATCCCCAACCCCTCAGGTTGGCATGGCATTGTGTGAGAAATAAACAAGAAAACTTGCCCCATCTCCTAGTGTCATCCTCTCCATGAGAGTAAGGATCTTGCTATCACCAAGAGCAAGAGTCCAAATGACTAACAAGTGGTATCGAGCCTTAGTATCTTGTAGCCCGAGCATCTCCTGCTCATCTCCTTCTCGGCCTCACAGCAGCCCAGTAGTGCAAAGCAGCGGCTCGGTGTCCCGCCACTCCTCTCCGGAGGCGGCGGCTCGTCGGCGCCTCTCCACGCAGCCAGCCTCAGCGCGCCATGTCCGCAGGCGATCTCGGCCTTCGGCCGCCTCGAGCATGCGGCGTCGCAGACGGCCGAGCTTCGTTGCGGCAGAGCAGCAGCGAGAGAGCGGCGGCAGAGGCCGCGGCGCGAAAGAAGCGTCAAGGCCGGCAAATGGCGGAGCGGCGGCAGCAGCCAGCATGGAGCGGAAGCAAAGAATGGCGGCAGATGCAAGCGCAGGCGGCAGCAGCAGAGGTCAAGGCTCTGCGCGGCAAAGAATAAAGCGGCCCGGCTCGTTGATAGCGGCAGCGACGCGACCTCACCGCTGGAGAGGAGGCGCGCAGGCGAACGGCGCAATCGGGCGGCGCAACGCGCCACGAGCGCGGCGGCAGCCTCAGACAGCGCGGCGCGCGGCGGCGCTCTGAAGGAGGCGCACGGCGCGCGGCTCTCGGAGGAGAGGCATGCACGGCGGCGGCGACGGGTCGACGGGAGCGCGGCCTCACAGTAACGCGTTTCTCCCGGTCGCATGCGTGGTCACCACGAGTACCGCCGTCGTCGAGGGCGTCGGCCCGGCGGCGGGTGGCCTACCTCACCAAGACCAACTACGCCGAGCGGTCGCGGTGATGAGGTGAAGCTCCAGCGCGGCATATGTGGGATGCGATCCGACGGCGACGCCGACGACACGACCGGGATCGACGGCGCTGGATGCTCTCATCGCCGCAGCCCCGCCCGAGATGCGATTTCGCTACCAACAAGCGGATCGCCAAAGAGGCTTGGGACGCCATCGCCGCGAAGACGCATCGGCGGCGGCATCGCGCGCGAAGTCTACACTGCGCAGCACTACGCACGGAGTGGAGTGCACGCCTTCGCCCAGTGAGGACGTTGATGACTTTGCTCCGTCTCAACACTCTGTTGCACAAGTTGGTGCGATTCGACGACACACCTACGAGAGAGAGGCGTGGAGAAGCTCTTCCGCTGCCCCCGAGAAGTACAAGCGGATGGCTCGCTCGATCGGGTCTCTGCTGGACCTTTCCACGATGACCATCGAGGAGCGCGCGGTCGCCTCAAGGTCGTCGACATCGATGAGCCACAGAGCCTCTCGGGACCGTCACCATTGGCGGAAGCTCCTCCTCGCTCGGGAGCGGTGGTCTGCCGGCCAAGGTGACAAGAAGAAGGAGCCTTCTTCCACGACATGCGCCGCAAGAGTGGCAAGCGCGCAAGCCGCGCAAAGGCGCCAGGCGGCGATCTTTGGCAAGCAAAGCCAAGACGAGACGACTCTTGCCACAATCGCGCAAGCTTGGTCATTGGGCCAAGGAGTGTCGGCGACCACGACGCGGCCAGCCCACGTCGCGCAAGCGAGAGGAGGAGCGGCCGGTCTGTTCATTACTCATGCGAGCATCGAACTACCTCCGGCCGCACGGCGCGATGGCTCTCCTCCACCTTGACGAGCCAAAAGCACACGCCTCCGGCGGCGATTCCGCAATGACAAGACCGACGGGTGGTGCTCGACACCGCGCCACCCACCACATGACCGGCGGCGGAGTTCTTCTCCGAGCTCGACTCAGCGTTCGAGGCACCGCTGTTCGGCGACGCCCGCCGTGGAGATCAAGGGCGTCGGCTCTGTCGTCTTCGCCGCTAAGATCGGCGAGCACCGGCCGCCACCGGCGTCTACTACATCCCCGACTGCGGAACTCCATCATCGCCTTGGGACGGTGGATGAGAACGGCTCGCGTGTCGAGATCGAGCACGGTGCCGCGGATTTGGGATCTTCGACGCCGCCTCCTTGCCAAGGTAACGAGGCGCAAATCGACTCTACACTCTTCACGTCGCAGTGGCACAACCCTCTGTCTCGCACTCGTCGGACGACGAGGCGTGGGCGGCACGAGCGCTGGGCACCTTCACCGAGGCCCCGGCGGCTCGGTGCCACGGAAATGGTGCGAGGCTGCCGTGCCTTGACCATGTGGAGCGGCTCTGCGGCGTCTGCGTGTTGACGGCGCAGGCGACTCCCTTTCCCAAAGCGGCGAGTTTCCGAGCCAGGAGAGGCTCGAGCTCGCACGGACTTGTGTGGCCCGGTGACACCGCCACGGGGAGACGACGCTACTTCCTGCCGCCGTCGACGACCTCTCCCGCTACATATGGGTGATGGTCCTCGGCGGCAAGGGAGAGGCTGCGGACGCCATCAGCGCACGCAGTCGCTGCGGAGGCGAGCGCGGCCGCAGGCGCGGCGTCTTCGCGCGCCTGAACAACGGCCGCGAACCACGGCGGCCGAATGGTCGCGTCGTCATCGCTACCGATGAGGGCATTCAGCGCCACTACTCCGCGCCGCATGACCGCAGCGAACGGCGTCGTCGAGCAGCGCAACCGAGGCGGTTGTGCGGGATGGCTCGGCCCCTCAGCAGAGGATGCCGGCCATCTTCGGGAGAGGCGGTGGCGCCGTCTACATCCTCAACCGCTCGCCTACAAGGCGCTCGGCGGCGGACGCCGCACGAGGCTCGCATGGCGCAAGCCGGCGGTCTCCCACTTGCGGGTCTTGGCTCCTCGCGTTCGCGAGCTTGGCCACATCGGCAAGCTCGACGGCGGAGCACTCGGGAGTGTTCATCGGCCACGCGAGGCTCGAAGGCCTACCGCATCTCGACCTGTCACACACAGCGCCCGCATCTCGCGTGACGCGTGTTCGACGGCGCGAGGCCGACGTGGGACAAGGCGGCGGGCGATGGTTCGGCCTCGACTCGTGGACTTTGTTGTCGACTCACGCCCACTTCGAGAGAGCGGGAGCTAGCGGCTCGTCTTCACCGAGCTCGCCCACCTCGACACCTTGCTTGCCACCGCCCGGCGAGTGCCCCACCACCGCGCACCGCCACGCCCACCCTTCACCACCGGCCACCACTCTCGCACCGACGCCACACCACCGAATCGGCCCCGGCGGCCGGCCCACGACGAGCGCGCGACGGTGGAGTTCGCTACTCGCCGTCTCACGGCGAGGATCGCGTCGACGCCTACCACGACAGCGAGCTCTCGCGCTTATCGTACCATGGACAACATCTCGCGAGCCGCCGTCCCTCGGATCGGCGCAAAGACGACTTCGAGGCGAGGCGCGCTTGGCGCGGCGACGACGGCGAGCCCGCTCCTTCGCCGAGGCGGAGGAGACGCGGCGTGGCGTGTCGCGATGAAGCGAGAGATGGACGCCGCCGAGCGTAACCGGACGTGGGAGCCGGCGGATCTTCTGCCGGCCACCGCGCGATCACCCTTAAGTGGGTGTTCAGGCGAAGCGGGATGGCCGGCGCCATCGTCAAGCACAAGGCTCGCTTGGTGGCACGAGGCTTCGTGCGGCGGAGAGGGTCGACCGATGACGCCGCGCGCGCCGCACGGATGGAGTCCGCGCGACTCCTTCTGCGCTAGCTGCCCAGAAGGCCGGGCGTGTTCATCACATGGATGTCAAGTTGGCATTTCTTAACGGCGACTTGAAGGAGGAGGTCACGTGCATCACCGCGGGATTTGCGATCCCCGGCAAGGAGGGCAGGTGCTCGCTGCGCAAGGCCCTCATGGCTGCGGCGAGCACCGAGGGCGTGGAACGCTGTCGACTCCACCTCAAGCAAATGGGGTTCCAGCAGAGCGCACACGCAGCTGCATCACACGGCGGGCAAAGGCGGCAACGCCTGGCGGTGGGTGTCTACGTCGACGACTTGGTGATCACGGCACCAAGGATGCGAGGTGGCGGCATTCAAGGAAGAGATGAAGGCCACCTTCCGGATGAGTGACCGGGTCTCTCCTTCTACTTAGGGATCGAGGTGCACCAGATGATTAGGGATCACGCCGGACTGCATCGCCACGCCAAGCGCGTCGTTGAGCTAGCCGGGCTCACCGACGCAACCCGCTCTCGCTCCAATGGAGGAGATCAAGCCGAGCCGCGACAAAGACGACGCGGAGAGGTGGGCGCTACGCAGATCTGGCGTCTTGTGGGAGCCTTCGCTACCTCGCCCACACACGGCCGGACTTGGCATTCTCCGTCGGCCACGTTAGTCGGTTCATGCAACGGCCGACGACGAGCATCGGCAGGTGTGAAGAGGATCATCCGCTACGTTGCGGGGACCCTTGACCACGGCCTCCATTACCCGAGGTGTCTGGCGCGCACGCCGTCGCATGCGGCGGCGAGTGACCACGCGGCGACATTGACACCGGCAAGAGCACAAGCGGGTTCTCTTCTTCCTCGGCAAGTGTCTCGTTCATCGGCGATCGATCAAGCGGCGGTGGTGGCCTGTCGGTGTGAGGCCGAGTACATAGCGGCTTCCACCGCTCGACTCGAGCACTCGGCTCGCTCGATCGCTGGTGATCTCTCGGCAGGACATCGGCGGTGGAGCTCGGGGTGGAAAGCAAGTCCGCTCTAGCCACGGCAAAGAACCCCGTTTTCATGAACGAGCAAGCACATCCGGGTGAAGTACCATTTCATCCGAGGTCGCTTGGATGAAGGAAGCATCAAGGCAAGCTACATCAACACCACGGATCGCTTATGGATCGCCACCAAGCCTCTTGGAAGGATCAAGTTCCTTGAGCTCGCTCCAAGATCAGTGGTTCAACCCTCCCACAAGACGACGCACAAGACTTAGGGGAGAATGATGAATAAGTCTCTGTGATTGTGGTCTTTGTGGAAATTGTGGTAGTTTTGTTTTTGATCGCTTTTAGGACAGCATCTGCTTTTGCTTTAGGACAAGATCTGCTTTCTGCTTTAGGACAACATCTCGCTTTTAGGACAGCATCTCGCTTTAGGACAGCATATTGACCGCTTTAGGACAGCATCTAGGATAGCATCGTAGCATATGCTTGGCTGGTTCTCACCTATAAATTTGTATCCCCAACCCTCAAAGTTGGCATGGCATTGTGTGAGAAATAAACAAGAAAACTTGCCCCATCTCCTAGTGTCATCCTCTCCATGAGAGTAAGGATCTTGCTATCACCAAGAGCAAGAGTCCAGCGACTAACAGAAGGTGACTCCCAGAAGCAAAAAGAAACTTTTAAAATCAGCTTAGAAGCCTCATGCCTGATGCCGCAGTTAAAGTTGTTTGAATCCTCATAACCTAGGTTCTACAGTTTCTTGATGAGTACATCCAAATAGGCTGGGCTGCTAGGCTTGTAATAATTTTTTGGATAGGTTGTATAGTGTAAAATGCTTCTATGCTTCAATAAAAAGAAATTTGCAAAGGTTCTAAAGCAAATGTTGAGTTAAATGGTTCATCTGCGACAGCACTTTAGTATTGGTAGGCTATGTTACACGGGTACTTCTGAAAATCGGCGTATTGGTATCGGATATGGCCGGATACGTATCTTGCCCGTATTGGTGACTTTCCTGTTTTTCAAAAAAGAAAATGGAGGAGGAAGAGAGTCTGAGTTTCCAGATGTCGCCACTTGGTGGGCATCGTTGGCTCGTCGGCACCTCCTTCCGGTTTTTTCTCCTCTTTTTCTCTCTCTTCTTTATTTCTTCTTTGTGCTTGTTGAGGTAGAGAGAGAGAGAGAGAGATGAGATTAGTGTGGGATGGTGGCTGCAGATGGGAGTAGAGAGAGATCGATGTGGGTAACCCTAAGTTGTTGGCTATGGTGGGCTGGTATACTAGTGCATTATTTTGTACAAGTGGGTTGATGGGTTACTTTTTGTTGGTGGGCTGGTTGGTTACGATGTGAGATGATCTGGTTGGGCTGCCCAATTCCTTATAAGAATCAGTCAATTCTGTATTTTTTATTTTTTTATCATATATACACATATGTATCGTCGTATCGGTGTTTTTGGAGAAATGACGTATCGCGTATCCATATCGGTGTATCTGGGCAACCTAGTTGGCAGGAGCTTCAGAAGTTATGCAATTTTCTTTTGGTGGATCATAGAAGCACACTTTGGATGGAATGTGGGTTATCATGTTATAGTCGGGTTTGATTTGACAACATATGACTTATTATTTGTTAAGCGGTGGTACCAAAGGTTAGGTTAATCTGTGGCCTCTTCTCTTGTTCTTTTCTCAGTTTTTCTTTTCTTTTCATGGTCATGTGGGAGGATGATGGACTGTTGGTGGCTGTCTGGCTGATTATGTCTTGTTAATGGAATCTCCTGAAATTCTCCTCATTTTGGCAGTTGCAACTTCTTAAATTTTGCTCGAAATCGGCGCTGCCTTGAATGCAAAGCAGATGGACCAAAGAAGATAGAAGCAGCCACCACCGAGATGAAAATGGGAGATTGGATCTGTCCACAGTAATTATCTAATCGTATATTCATGTTCTTCTATTGCTCAACATTCTTGTATTTGCCATAGTTACTTATTTGTGTTTTAGGTGTCACTTTATGAACTTTGCACGGAATAAGATGTGTTTTAAATGTGAAGAATCTCGGCCCAAGAGGCAGCTCAACCCTGGAGAGTGGGAATGCCCCTCGTATGTGACTACCTCATTGTTGTGGCTATTCTCTCCTTTTAACATACTAATCAAGCATTATCTCCCTTTATAGATGTGAATTTGTGAACTTCCGACGCAACAAGGTCTGCTTGAAGTGCAATCACGACCGCCCTGAAGATGATACCCAGGATAATCAGCTCGGACATGGTGCACGGAGAAACACGAAACGGGCTGACAATAGAAGTTTTGACTTTGCTGGTCGGGAGGACGACGACGACGACGTCTTGCCCTACGAAGGAGAGCGCAAGCATGTAGTGAGCAGAAGGGCGGCACCGGCCCAGAGGAGATTCACTGCTGCTAGAAGCCGGTGAGAATATCTAGTACTATCTATATAACATTGATGTTATGCATGTAGCATATATTGTATTGCGTACATTTTAGTAGAGCACTTGACTCACGAAAATAATCGCTCTCTCTTAATTTATAAACAATTTTCACAGCGACATTTGCTCCGCTGACGTATAAACACATCAGCTGTGTACCTTGGGGCGTAGGCTACGAGAGAGAGATCAATACAATTGCTTTTTGACAAGGTTTTCTTTGTCACAGTTTGTGTACAAAGAGGAATACAACGATAACCGTCGTATGACATTTGACAAATCCACTCTGAATTTTCTTGCTTTTTCTCTGTTGAACTAGAGGTTTAGGATTATATCAACGCAAATGCATAAACATGAGAAATTTAACGAATTTTACATCGACGTCTCAAACTAGCACGTTCCTTCAGAGGTAACAACGAAGAATAAAAACATGGCTCCTACAGATGACAACGAAATTTACGACTGTATTTAACACTGATGTCGTAAAATCTAAACCAGGCTCCTTTCTTTTCAGCCTTTAGTTTATCTACAGTAACTAGTTTTTAAACGATGTATCTTTTTAAAATAAATCCTACAAATTGATTGTAATAAAAATTATAACGACTGCATCTATATTAACCAAAATTGCACACGAATATCTCTCTTCATACTCTCTCACGAATAGTCAGAATTTAAAATTTTAAATCAAAAACCATAAAACACAGCTCAAAAGAAGCCAAACGTAACAATCCGTCTTCAGAGAAAGCATGAAGACACTAGTTGCTGGAACGGGAACATTAATTCCTACGTCAGCCAGGTGGTCATCCTTCCACTGGAATTCTCCATCCAGTCTTATTCCGGCATCGAGACACGCACAAACACCGCCACACACACGCGCACTCATCCTTTGCTTGTTAGACACCAAACGACGGATACCACTACATCTAAATGGCTCAAGTCACAAAGCCCTATCAACAACATCACAACAAGAAACACAGGAGCGTCCCCGGTTACCCGAGTCTCCAACCCACACATCACTTGAACCTCAGATCACCTCCCTGATGACCAGGTTGATGCCGAATGACGCCGTGCAGATGATCAGCCCAAGCACCGCCAAGAAGTTCAAGCCCCTGCAGCATTCACCGAAAGCAAATCGACCAAATTTAGAACCACTCTGATCAAAAGACTTATGCTTCTGAGAAAAGAGGAAACGAGCAAGTAGCAACACAGAAGCGTCCACCGCTAGCAAGCTGATGCGGGTTGGGCCAATGGGCTCAACAACGCACCAGTCGGTTTCAGAGCTTACAGGCAGTCAATTATAAACCGAAGTGGTTGATATAGGGCAAATGGTTGGGTAGGATTACATTTGCCATGCCGAATCCACATCAAATTAGCAATGGCCTATGCAATGTGAACGAACCTCACCTACCGACCAAGGTCTTCGCCTGTAGTAATTGCCTATATGAACATTGGAAATTTGGACAGGGTTGTGCAGACAACCAGCTGGGGCCTCAGCTACAAATGGATTGCAGTGGTAAAGATGAAGAATTGAGAGCAAGGGCACGTCTTAACATCTTAAATAATAGAATACTATATGAACAAGAAGTTCAACAAACACTTGCGTTGTCAGTGAGCATTTCAACAAACACTTGAAAGCTACTTCACGTTGTCACTGAGCACCAATAAACGCAGCTTTGACATTTTTAGTGGAGTATACAGTACCATATCGAGCATTGACTACCTGCTTACATTTGAAAGCTACTAGTATTGAGTATTCAGGTACGAAGTTCATATTAATTTGTTAGGTGTTTGGTTAAGTACACCCTATCCATAAAATCAAATGGCTTAGGAGCTAGCCACATTCATATATTCCTCAAGACTGAAAATTTCCTATAAGGCCAAAACATAGAAACCAAGTTAATCTCTACTGCTTGTCTCATACATGATTTTCCTTCATATCCACCAAAATTTCTATGGAATTATCACCATTGACCAGCCTTAGGCACCTGACTTATCTGCTCATGCACCAGTTGGACGGAATTAAAGATAGGAACAGGGTGCTAATTGCTAAGAAAAACATACCCAATCTTGAGGCGGTTATCCGGGACGCCGGTGGCGTAGCCCTTGAAGTAGAAGAACCTCGCGACCGTGTAGAGCACCCCCAGCGCGGAGGCGATGACCGGGTGCTGCAGGCCGCCGAGCAGCAGCATGACGAAGAACATCGGCATCATCTCAAGCGAGTTCTGGTGCCCCCTCTGCACTCACAACACAAAATCGTCAGAATTTTAACCACCTGCTCCTCCCAATAAACATATACACGCAAACAAAAACAACAGATCAAAAGCACAATCTTGCGGACCTGGACGCAGTTGAAGAGCTTGGCATCCTTGTTCTCGGACTCGACGGCATACAGGTTGGGGTAGAACACCTTGTACCTGAACAGCAGCAGCAGCGAAGAACCGCAAAATTTCCATCAAATTCCCCCAAAACAAGATGGGCAGAGAGGAACTATGCAGACGAACAAGAACGGAATTTCGCGCGACTCACTTTTTGCGGGCCTTGCCGACCTGGAAGCTCATCCAGAAGTTGAGGAACGCGTAGGCGACCAGCACCAGCACCACGTACCCGTACTCCTTCGTCAGCTCGATCAATACGGCCATGGCTACCTCTGCCGCCTCTTAGTTTTCCTCTTTTTTCCTTCTTGGAAACGGAGATTGGAGAGGAGGAGATTATGGCTTGGAGGCCAAACGGAGGATGTCCATCTTATAGGGGACTGGAGGGTCTAGAAGGTTCGAGAATCGCTGGCTGCCCTCCGGCCCAAGAAAGCTTCGGCCGATTCCTTCGGGGGCGAGACGCACCATTGGGCCACTTTACTTCATCACTTCTCTTTTTTCTCTTTTCGTCCATTTCTATGAGAAGGATCGTTTGACTTGGATAAGTTTTGCTGGTAAATTTCGCTGCAAGTCAATTGGAGGCTCGTTAATTCCATACTAGCCTCATAGGCGCGGCGACACGCCGCGCCAGCCACCGTGTGTACCGAAGTAAAAAGGGGCGATAATTCGTGAGGAGTTTTTTTAAAAAATTTAGGGCACATGTGTATTTTCGAAAAAGCTAGAGGTTTTTTTCGCAAAAATCCAAGGGCCTGTACGTAACTAAACGAGGACCCGTATGTAATTTAGAAAACCGCGGGGCGCCATCCTGTAAACTGGAGGGGTGTTTTCAGGAAAAAAGCGTAAAAAAACCGTTAGGGACCTTTTCGCGAGGAAAAAGGACCTCTTTGCGAGGAAAAAGGACATGTACGTAATTTTCGAAAAATAGAAGGGATTTCCCTCCCCGGCCGTACCGAAATCCCCGCGCCACGCGCCGGCCGGAGCGGGGGCGCGGCGTTCCCCCCACTAATAATAGGGGTAGTATACGTCATGCGTGATGCCTGTCTACTGACCCAAGAATTATCGAAGTTTCGAACGGAACCACAATAGCACCTGTCCGCTTAAACAGTTTAAAAGGGAGATTGGATCATATACCTCCCTTTAGTTGGGAAATTGAGGATTTACCCTCCACATCTCAATGACATGTGGGGTCATCATAAGTCACTGACACGTGGGACAGAAGGGTAAATCCTCAATTTCCATCTAAATGGAGGGTATATGATCAATTTTTTCGGTTTAAAATGGGCATAAAAATCGACTCTGAAGATCGCCGTCTTGAGTCTATCAATGGTCTCCTAAATTTTATTCTCTTCTGAGACCACGAGCGCGGAGAAGTCGAAATGTTTGGTTGGAGACTGTAGAAAAAGACGATGTTTCATACGGGTATTGAACTCTGTATGTCAGTGAGACATCACAGGGCATTTATCAAGTAACAAAGAAAGATGAAACAAATCATCAAATCTCCCTTTTGAGACGTATTTACCAGACGCAGCGGGTAGAGGTCACAATGGATCTGTCGCGGAAAGTCTTTTAACTTCCGACATTCAGAAAAGGAAGCGAACGGGCCTCTAGCGTAATGGCTAAGGGCTCTAGTAGCACCACCAGGTACTGGGTTCGACTTCCAGTGGGAGCAAATTTCAGGTTGGGGGAAAAAATCCCCTCGCCTGCTACCACACCAAAGCACAGGTTTAAGGCCCGCCTAGGTCGTTGGTTGTTCTCACACGGGCGATGATGCCGCTGTGTAAGGGTGGAGCAGGGGTTCGGGGGTTTTCTCGATCTGCGTGAGAGGATCTTCTTCTTAAACAAAATACCCAGGGGCCGTCTTACTCCCGCAGGTTGAGTTTTTGGCATTCAGAAAAGGAAAATGAGTTTTAAGAAGAAAAGGAAAAAGTAACTGCAAACTGCTACAACACGATGTCAAAAGTGAGAACGAGGGGAGCATGATGGAAGAAAGATGAGGTTCAAGTTTGGTAAATACTAACTATTCAGCTGTTTAGTTCTTTGGTCTCTAGTTTCCCTGGTCAGAACTGGGACAAATAGAGAGCAGACAAGACAAAGCATACGAACCATAAGGAACCATAAATCATCGAGTGTAGGCTTGTTACGGCAATAGATGGGCTCGACGGTGTCTTCAAAATTTCTCCTTTAAGTATTTATCAATCATTCATTTCAGCAACTACTGAGCTATAAAGATTAGAATTGAAAGGTAAAACCAAAGTAATTAACTCAAAAATCCAAGAGCAGAAGAATCGAAAACCTCCAAAAATGCAAGGCCAAATAAGATAAGATTTTACACATATATTGCTTAAGGCCTCAAGAATTTATTCCATCTAAGAATCGTATGAATTCTTGTTAAAGTTCAGACATTTATCATGAATAAGAAATATTGCACTAAAATTGAAAAAAACAAAAACACGATATATGACTTGCTTGTGGGTGAAAAATGACCAAGACAACTTTAGATGTATTTCTATATATCACAGCAAGTAAGAACACCTAAATATTTCAGGCAAAAACTCCTGGATCAAGAAATTTCACGTCGAAGCCAAATCCAATCAAAACCAGGCAACTTCAAGAACCTGCAAGACCTGATGCCTAGATGGATAGTGATGTGACCACGCTACAAACACGTACGACAATCGCGCCCAATATCAAGATTGAACTAAAGGTGAATTCGTTTCTTCAGCCTTCATATGTTACTGAGAATAGACCGCTACCTAATGCAAGTGATTTAATTGTGCTTAGGAATTTGGGAAAGGATGAAGGAAAGGGACATGGAGTCCTGGACATGCATGGAAGGAATAATGGAGGTCACCACGTCACTTTGGGACCAAGTCAAGCACGAATTCGAGTTGGACACGTTTTGGAATCAGACTCGGACTGCTGCAATGGTGCAAGTTTAAAAGGACGTAACTTTCTCATACGGACTCCGTTTGGGACGTTCTTGGATTTGATGGAAAGCTTATCAAGTCTACTTTCTAAAGGATTCAACCCCATCTTCAAATTCTATCCGAGACAGCCGCAATCATCAAAAGAGTCCGTGTTGGTCACGTACTGGAATCAGGTTCGGACTGCTGCAATGGTGCAAGTTGAAACGAACGTAACTTTCTCATACAGACTCCGTTTGGGACGTTCTTGTACTTCATGGAAAGCTTATGAAGTCTACTTTCCAACGGATCCAACCTCATCTTCAAATTCCATCCGAGCCGGCTGCAATCATCAAAACAATCCACGTTGGTTTTTGAGTCCGAGTTAAAGGGTGCTGCGCCACCACCAATTAGGCCCATGGGCCTTGTAACCCTAGAGCATGCACTTTGGACGCCCCTCCTGGTTGTTCTCCTATAAAGGAGCCACCGCCTCCTTGTTAGGACTTGGATTTGGTTGAGTTTAGGTTTAGCTATTATGCAAACTTCTGTTCTTGATTGTGTCGGACGACCACTGTCAAGACGACCTTCGAATCCCACCTTTTGATCTTCATATCAATATTTGCAATTTCAGATTGCTTGTTATCTTGTTCTTGCGTGTTCTTGGTTGCATGCAGAATAGACCTTCGTGGTCAGTCAACCGCGTTCTTGGCACGGTTGATAACAACTTGGAGTGTGGTTCAGCGATTGCTAAGGCGCAAGCGACGTCGTTCGGTTGTAGTCGGATCGCAAGGGTCGCCTCCGCCAAAATCGATAGTTATCATCCTATCGGAAGATCGGGACTCCATCGCCTCATCAGATAGTGATCGATCTTCCTGAGTTATCTCCATCACTTATATGTCCTTAGCGCACAGCAATTTCAAGAAAGAAAAAGGAGATCAAAACTATTAAGATAAAGAGCAAATAAACCAAATTAAGATGACTCCATAAGAGATAAATAAAGTTGATATATTGGTACTTGAGAATGAAGATTTTATAGTTACTCCACCTAGAAGGTAAGAGAGTACACTACAGCATGCAAATCCTAACCTTAGAACACTTGACTATTATATGAATGGTTCGATGGTTAACTAGCAAGTCTCCATCCCAATCTGTTAAATAGATGAGGCTGCTAACCAACATCTAATCCTAACGGATACTATTCACTAGCACATATAGGAGAAACCCATTAACCTCACACAACATGGATTTTACTCACATAATATACTCACACACGTTTTTCAAATCACATGAACCGAAATCCGCTAAGTCTTTAAACTTTGATTAAACTTGATTTTCTTAGCTTCTCTTTAACCTAAACCGCTTTCTCAAGTGCCATGTTTTTTTTTATCTAAATTAGTTTCTAGTATTTAGTCAACTTACCAAAATACCCCTTCCTTGATCTGGTCTTCATCTTTCTTACAAGCAATCACCATGCTTGTCAAGTATAGGTGCACCACTGGCTTACCACGCATTGGTAAGTCTCTTCTGTTCTAGTTCCACTGGATCACGCCTCACTTAGACCGACCAAGCCACATGGTATAACCTATCGCTTGACCATTCCCTTCAATATTTTCCGCATTTCTTGTGCCATGCTTTAGCTAAGCCATTTCACTTAGCATCGGTTCCTCTATAAACGTAGTCTCGATTCTCACCATTGATTATGGTTGATTCTAAGTCTCCTTATACATCCAAAGTACGGTTCACAATTTCACCAAAATTTTGCCGAAATTTCAGAAATTTCGTCCATTTCATTATCCCCTGAAAGAAGAATGGTTTGGTCAAATTTTGGCCGAATTTATCCCCATTTGAAATTTGTCCAAATTTCATCCAAATTTTGGTTAACTTTCATCTAAATCTTGAATTTTTCATCCGAAATTTTGTTCTTTCGTTCATCTCGCTGTCCTCCGAGATTTTTTTTTTCAAAACGAAACTTTGAACTCTGATCCAAAGACTAAGAAATCAATTTTAGCTTCAAATTCTTCACAACTTGACCCATATTAGCCAAAATATGATTCATGCAACACAGATGAACTAACTTATGTCAAAACAAGCCGAATCATGACCACAATTCTCAAAATCACAAATTCCAGCCGAAACCAAAATATCTGGCCGGTTAGATCACTACGCAGCCTGTCTGACCGTTAACTACACCCAGTCAGACCACTAGAGCTGGTCAGTCTGACCGGTAGCCAGTCTGATCATCTCTTTTGGCTGGTCCGACCGTCAGGTCTTAAGAAAGTTATGAAAAATACAATCTTTACAAAATGCAAAATCCAACCCTAATTTAGCGATGATTTATCATAGCAAAAAGTTAAACCTTCTTACATGATCCTTCATCAAGTAATACAGAACTGTAGCCAGCCGATCCGAGTGTGCATAAATTTTCAGGTCTTAATAACCAAGTGACCATCAAGAAGTGCTTTCTGATTAACATGGGGATGCAATCAGACACTGACAAGTGACAATGGTTAAAATGAATCGTCATCAAAGGCAGAGACATGAACTTCTCTTCAGAACAAATACATCCAGTCAAAGCCAAAATTTCACACCCATACGGAACACAATCTGCTAACCTAAACTGGGAACCAACTCTCTCACACTAACGAAATGTAAAGGAGCAAAATATAAGAAAGACAACGAATCACGCGATCACGCGGCGTTAACCACGAGCTTCATCCCGAGGTTGCAGTGGCCGAAGCGGGTGCAGATGAAGAAGTTGTCCCCCCTGGCGAGCTTGACGCTGTCGTCGCCGGACGTGTAAGTCCTCGACCGCGGCGGCGTGGTGCAGCCGTTGTACCCGTCCTCGTCGACGGCCACCACGTTGTGTACCCACGGGATGTACCTGAACACTGCAGCCGTACGCACAAAATGCAAACCATTTCAATGTACAGGTTTGGAACGACGCCTGATGTCTTACCCCAAACAAATGCACACAAGAATGCTCAAGATCGCTGCAGCGTTAGCTTTACCGAGGACGTCACCGGCGTGGAACTGCTTCCCGTTGGGCCAGCTCGCGCTGCTGAAGGACCAGCCGTTGCCGTCCCCGACGTAGTAAGTGGTGGGACTGGCGACAGCGACACCGCAGCCGGCAAGGCAGCAGCACACGACGGCGAATGCGACGGCGACGGCGCCTCGCCCTGCACTGCCTCTTCCCCGAGCCATCTCACTAGCCACTGAAGTAGTTCACTGTACTAGCTAGCGATATTGGAAGTGAAGTAGGTTGCTGCTGGTAACCGGAAGGGAAGAGATTTCTGCACTTGATTGACACAAACCGACCTGGTGAAATAGAATGGAACAACCGGGAAGGGGAGAGGAGTGGTGGCTGGCTGGCTGCCTTGCCGGGGGAGCACAAAGTCTGATACAATTAATCAATATCGCGCAGAGAGGACGAGCAGTGGGGCAGAAGACTGTAAATGTATAGCTTCAATGCAGCACACGACACAAGCCCGTGATCACTCGACCGGCCAGATGGACAAGTGTATCCCACATTCCCACCGCAATGCTAGACAACAAAATCTCGTCACCGTAAACTGTTCATACTAGGCTCACTCTTTTTAAAGATGTCTGTTAGATACTCGATGAAGGGTATGTTCTTTTTTGCTGCAGTTTATAATTTTTAGTTGAAATTTTTGAATTTTGGTTATTTATGGTACAGATTACGGAGAGATCGATATTCACTTGCGATTTTGGCTGGTACAGATATTGGGTTTTTAACATGTATTACGTTTAACTTGTAGATCCCGTCTTAAAAAAATACTCCGTTTAAAAATTAGGTACTGTAGCGACTACGAAAAACCGACCGGCTTGTGGCATGCCAAACAGGCCCGAAAATGGCAAATAGGAGTATGTTATGTGAGTCTTGATCTTTGGGCTTAAGAAACATGTCTACTATGTCGGTTAGCAAATACGGGAACATTTTTGCCTAAGGGAGAAAAATGCAGAGTAGCTCCTCGAGAACAATTTCCTACCAGTGAAGGGGTGATCAGTTGAGCTTAAAAGCTTATGGCTGAAAACACTGTAGCTGACTGAAAAAAAACGCTGTAGCTGACAGATATTTATTTAGCATAATTAAATTTAAAAATATAAAAAATATATTAGCCCAATATGTATAATACAAACGAATACGGGAAAAAAAAGAAATGGCAAAAAAGCTCAACAAAAAACCAAAAGTTCAGAAAAAGATGAAATTTATGAATAGTAAAAAATAAGCCAGAAGCTCAAGCCGAACCGATCAGAGCCGTACTATTTATTCCAGCAGCCTCGTAGGAGTGTAGGAGTACATCCTAGAATTCAATTCTCTGTCAGGGTTATTAACACAAGCACCTTGTTTTTCAGTGCTCTAGAAGCCGAACCTGTAAGAGCAAGTACAAATAACACTTGTCCGTTTCATCTATAGCCTTTAAAAAAATAGTTCATACAATAAGGTAGCTATTACAATAACTATTTGGCCCCACGTGTAAGAGAGTGAAATGCATATTTTTACGTGCTATAGCTAGCTGTAATTTAGTAGCCAGCTTCCTTCTCTCTTCCTTTCTCTCTTTGCCACGTAAGATTTTGTTGATATTATATTTGCTATAGCCTACTGACTAAGTCTCATTGTACCTACTCTAATGCGGCTGCACATTTGACATCACAAAGTGATGATTTTTACTGGTCATGAATCTGCTCTAATACCCGACGATTGCAGCAACAAGCTTGCAAAGGTACAGTTCTTGATGTAATCAGACGAAAAAAAGGAGAATATGCAGGGCTGCTCCACCTCGTCGGCATGCTAGATGGTCTTTTGAAAGTCAGGAGCCTTTCCTTCTCCGAGCTTGAGATGATTTTTAGTATTTTAGAGTCGTCATGCTCGATCGCAAGAACGACTTGTCCATTCGAGTCAAACCAGTCAAGTACTTTGAGCAGCAAGGTAAATCACATATTTTTTATCATATTTAATCTACACTATTTAATTATTTAATTACCAGTACTTTCATTATTATTATTTTTATATTGTTATTTATTTAGAATGACAAGGTAATTAGTTATGTTCTTCCATTGAATGAGCCATGCTTTACTTGAATGTTATATTCATGTTGACAGTCTTAATAATAATAAATTATTGTATAATTAACCATCAGTAAACTAGACAATAAAATATTTTACACTACTAAGTTGTTTCGGTGTTTTGCCGATAGAGTTATAAAATTGTACTAGAGTTAAGGATGACTCGTGAAAAACCACTAAATAGTTGCAGTCTACGATCTTACTCTAGGGTAGAGGTTTTGGTATAAATTGATAGTAGTACTATAACGCATTGGATTTGTGATTAGCTGTCTCATTTGTGAGAAGTGAGGATTACAACTCATACTTCTTACACTGAACCAAACGAGTACTTTGTTGTTGACTTGTTGCTAAAACCGTCAGGTAAACTGAAAGCAGCATGAGCTTTGAAGTTCTATCCTCTGCATAAAACACCGAAAATTGGAACTACTTGTAGTTTGTAATTTTCCAGCTCCACTTGGATCAACCGCTACTACACTGCACCTCGATCTGCCGAGTGCCAGCCAACCTCAATATGGAAGCGGAGTGGCCACTGCGGCGCGTTTGGAGGCACACCGGAGGATGAAGCAAATAAACGACCTATATATCCATAGTTTCATGCTCTAAATTGAACACGGAAATTGGAACGGGCTGTAGTTTGTAGTGTCTAGCCATATCATCACATGAGCGCCACACTGCAACTTGCTGAAAAGGAATGAATCCGCTGCTGCTCCTCGCGATCTGCCAGCCTTCGATAATCTGAGTCAGTTTGGCCGCCTGCGAATCTGCGATCATTGCGGTGCGTTCGAGCCGTGCCCGTGATGCGGTCACCGGCCGGTCGAACCGCGTGTCTGGACTCCGGCCGGCGTGCCCTTGAGGTGGATGGCCTCGAGCTCGAGGCCTGAGGCCACCTCAGCCTGGCCGTGCGGTGCGCGCGCGCGCGTGTGCCGGCTGGCGAGCGACGCACATCACGGCTTAGCCGGGCGCCCGGGCGGGGCTGCTGTTCCGTGTAACCGTGTTGCCATGCCGCGCGGGCACGCTGGCCGAGTTGGCGATCTCGCGCGTGGTGCTGGTCCGCGCCGCGCGGAACAAAACACGGGCCGGGCCACCTTTTGCGCCGTTGCGCGAGAGAGATGGGCACTGTAGGCGGTTTTGGAGGCTTGAGGTCGTTTTTTAGCGTGTAGTTTATAGCTAAAATTATTTAATTATGGTCAGTTGTGAGAGAGTATAAAGATATATATATATATATATCTATATGTGATTTTAGTTGATATAGCTGAAGTCGATACTATATTTACTTAATCCCATTGTTGTAGGGGTGGCCCCCACCTAAGCCCAGTAGTCCTGTTAGGTCCGAAATAGGACATATGTAATGACATAAGAGCCCCCGAGGGGAATACTCATGTGTAAGGGTACAACTGTACAAGCACTCCCCATGTGAATATATATATGTGGCATATGCCACGGGGGGAAGGAAGAAGCCATTCATTTTACTCAACTCCCCACTACTACTCTCTCTGCTTTGATGCAGAACCATAACGGCTTGGCGCCGTCCGTAGGGAAGACAAGAGCAACCCTCCAGATCTGAAGGAGGATGGCACCAAAGAAAACTTCACCGTCGGCGGCGAAGAAGAAGAAGGCAGAGGCGAAGTCGCGTCGGCAAAGGGCCGGCTTTAGCACCGCATGTACGGCGATGGTGTAGATGCGACGACCAACCCGCCACCGACGCGACGATCGACCCCACCAAAGACCACCCCGACGACCAACCCCGCGATGGCAACGCAGCGCATCCGTTTCTCCACCCGGGCGAAGCGGTGAACGGCCCCAGCGGCGACGCGAACCTCGTCGCCGGCTCCAGGGCCCTCCGCGACAACGCAGCGGACAACCTGGGTGCGCAGGCCGTGACCACCGTCGTACCGGTAGCGCCGCCAAACGCACCGATGGCCCCAGCCACGCCCGCAGTGGAGGCCGCCCTGCTGGCGGCCCTTAACGCGTTTCAGCGGGAGTTAACAGACCTCCGCAGAGCTGTGCGGGACATGCAAGAGGCTCGGAGCCAACCCCCCTCCCCGGCGGTGGTGTCCGAACCCCCTACGCCTAGTCGCGTCCCATCGCGACGAATAGATCCGAAGTCCCCGCTCTCCGCGAGCCTGCAGCAGGCGGCTTGGCCCGCGGGCTTCAAGTTCCCGAACGTCATCGAGGCCTACAAGGGCGACTCCGACCCGCGAGGCTTCGTACGCGTGTACGAGACCGCTATCGAAGCCGCTGGCGGAGACAATACCACGAAAGCAACTTCCAGGGAAACTACGTCGAGCGTGTCGACGTGGACCAGCTCTTCGCAGTCAAGCAAAAACCTGACGAAAGGCTCCGGGAGTACTTCAAGCGCTTCGCGAAAGTGCGCTGCCAGGTCAAGGACGTCAACGAAATGACCGTCATCAACGCAGCCACAAAAGGTCTCCGCCCGGGACCACTCGCTGAATATAACGCGCGGAAGCCGCTCAAGTCGGAGACAGAGCTCTTCGACAAAGTAGAAGCGTACGCTCGAGCCGAAGAGGACATACGGAGGCGCCGCGGCAACGACTCCGACGCCAGGCAAGCGGAGGGCTTGTCACAAAGAAGTAGCGCAAGAGACAACCCGAGGACAGACCACAAAGAAGTGGCTGCAGGCGACATTCGTAAGCCCGTCGGTGACAGGGAGCATCAAACCTCACCAGGCGACAGGCGTAAGCCCCGGCGCAACCAGCGGAGACCCCAAAAGGCCCGCCACATCTTGGCTGCGTAGGGCATTCCTCGGGGGGGCGTATCAACCTCGCGCGTTGCAGGAGGACGCAAAGGAGGCGGCGATGCCAAGCCGCGCGCGGAGCAGGAAATCCTAGAATACGGTAGATGTGCGAGGTGCACGGCTACGGGGGCCATTTCACGTGGGCATGCACCGAAGTCGCGGCATTACGACAGGCGGCGGCCCATATACAAACTTCGAAGGCATTGACCCCCGTAACAGCCCGAGTACAGCATAGGCAAGGCGGTCCCTCCCGTGCTGGATCCCCCGGAGAGACCCAATACCGCAGCATTAATGTCATCGGGGGAGGCTCTTCGTCGAGCGCTTCCTCGGCACAACTACCTCGGCGGGCGTCCCCTTGCAGCATCACCTTCACGCCACCGATGCGATGTGGTGTAGAATTCCCCATCAAGATCCCTTGGTCATCCAGCCGACATTGCGGGATGCGGCGTCAGCGTATTCTCGTGGACGGAGGAGCTCGCCAACATTTTGTTCGCGAGGCCCTTGATCGTATGGAAATACCTCGGAGTCTATTAAAAGCTTCGGAAGCCCCCCTTCAAGGCCTCGGAGGGCAACCTCTGAAGGCTCTGGGTCAGGTCTGCCTCCAAGTCTCCTTGTGCCAGGCCAACAACGCCAGGACCGAAGAGGACGTCTTCGATGTCGTGGACGTCTCATATCCGTACAACGCCATGCTGGGCCGGCCCGCCATCAACTCCTTCGAAGCCGTCCCACACTTCGCATTCCTATGCATGAAGCTTCCAGGGCGGCGGGGCGTTATCACCATCTTCGGCGATCAGGATATGGCTCGGAGCATCGAAATCGAAGCTGGATGCTTGCACCGCAAGGTGCACGCCTTCAACAAATACCGGGCGGACACGCCATCCGCCCCGGGTTGGACACCTAAGCCCCACCCGGAAGGCGGAGTGAAGAGGGTGCCGCTCCAAGCAGAAGGGCAGTTCGTATCCATAGGCGAAGACCTCCCTCCGGAAGTAGAGCAAGACTTGCTCCGAGTCCTCCAGGACAACATAGACGTCTTCGCATGGTCCCCGGAGGATATCAAAGGAGTGGATCGCGCCCTCATCGAACATAACCTCGCGATCCGCCCTGACGCCAAGCCCATCAAGCAGAAACTTCGCCGTATGTCTGCGGACCGGCAGCAAGCGGCTAAGGTGGATGTGGCGAAGCTCCTTCGAGCGGGGGTTATCCGCGAGGTCCAACATCCGGACTGGCTTGCCAACCCGGTGTTGGTTAAAAAGGCCAGCGGCGCCTGGCGCATGTGCATCGACTTCACTGCCCTCAACAAGGCATGCCCGAAGAACGATTACCCTTTACCGCGCATAGATCAACTGGTCGATGCAACCGTCGGGTGCGAGCTCATGAGCTTCCTGGACGCCTATTCCGGCTACCACCAGGTCTACATGGCCAAGGACGACGAGGAAAAAACCAGCTTCATTACACCGGTGGGGACCTTCTACTTCGTAAGGATGCCCTTCGGTTTGAAGAACGCAGGCGTAACTTTCACCCGCCTCGTCGCGCTGGCCCTGGCCGTCCAGCTAGGGAGAAATGTGGAGGCTTATGTAGACGACGTGGTAGTAAAAACCCGGCAGCTCTCCTCACTCGGCCGGGATCTTCAGGAGACTTTTGACAATCTCCGGAGGGCGGGCATTAAGCTCAATCTGAACAAATGTGTCTTCGGTGTACAGGCGGGCAAGCTATTGGGCTTCCTCGTATCTGGGCGAGGCATCCAAGCGAACCCCGACAAGGTTGACGCTATTCTTGGGCATGGAACCCCCCAAGACGACGCGGGAGGTCCAGAGGCTGGCAGGCCGCATGGCGGCCTTGAGCCGTTTCCTTTCTAGAGCGGCGGAGAGGGGCTTACCATTTTTCAAGACCCTCCGCGGTTGCGACGGGTTTCATTGGGACGACGACTGTGCAAAGGCCTTCGACGACCTCAAGAAGCACCTCGCAACCCTCCCCACTCTGGTGGCCCCAGCACCAGAGGCTCCCCTCCTACTCTACCTCGCTGCCTCGGCAACGGCGGTCAGCGCCATCCTCATCCTGGAAGAGGGCGCGCTTCAGCGGCCAGTGTACTTCGTCTCCGAAGCCCTTTAGGGCGCCAAGACGCGATATACCGAGCTCGAGAAGCTTGCTTACGCGCTGGTCATGGCCTCAAGGAAACTACGGTATTACTTCTTGGCCCACCCGATAACGGTGCCATCATCGTTCCCCCTGGCAGAGATGCTCCACAACAACGAGTCCACGGGGCGAATTGGGAAATGGGCGGCAGAGCTGGCCCCGTTCTCCTTAACATACGCCTCTCGGATGGCGATCAAGTCCCAAGTTCTGGCGGACTACCTCGCGGAATGGACCGCCCAACTCAGCCCGCCCTCCAGCTCGAAGACCCGGTGTGGACACTTAATACCGACGGAGCGTACGGCGTTGCGGGCGCGGGGGTGGGCGCCGTTATCACCACCCCAGAGGGGCAGCGCCTGTTTTACTCGGCGCACCTAGCGTTTCCGGCTACGAGCAACACGGCCGAATACGAGGCGCTACTCTTCGGCCTCGGGAAGCTCAAAGCGATGGGAGCAAGGCGAGTTCTCGTCCGCACCGATTCCCGCTTAGTGGCGGGCCATGTGGACAAGTCATACCAAGCCAAGGACCCGGAGCTAGCCAAGTACCTAGCAGCCGTACGAGCGAAGGAACGGCACTTTTTGGGTGTCACGGTGAAGGCCATCCCTCGAGCGGACAACGAGCAAGCTGACGTCCTAGCCAAGGCTGCCAGTCAGCAATTCCCAATCACCGAAGGGGCGTTTTACGAGACCCGCCAGCGGCGGCTATAGCACAAGATAATCGGGACGCAACCCTCGTCCTCCAGATCTCCCAGCAGAGCGACTGGCGGGAGCCCCTTGCTTTTCTGCGAGGCATCGCGGAACCGGATGACTCCTCCGAGCTCCGGCGTTTGCAACACCGCGCTAGGTCCTTCCAGGTGCTCGACGGGGCGCTTTACAAGAAGAAGTCTGCGCGACCGCTCTGCGGTGCCTCCGCGTGAAGAAGGCAAGCGCCTCCTCGCGAAAATTCACGCGGTCTCTGCGGCTCGCACCTCCAACCAAGGTCTCGGTGGGCAAGGCATTGAGCGGGGTTTTATTGGCCACGGTATCGCGGATGCCCAGACCTCGTCGCCGTTGTCAAGGTTGCCAATGGATGGGAAGGGCTATCCACAGCCCCGACAAGCCTCCACCCCATACCCCTGTATGGCGCATTGGCGAGTGGGGCATCGGCGTCGTGGGACCACTTCCCGTGGTCCCGGGGACTGCGATTCGTCGCGATTGCCCCGAGTACTTTCCAGTGGCGAGGCGTAGCCTCGCCAAGATTACCTCGGCGGCTCGTAGCGCTTCCTCGGCAAAATATCATATGTCAATTCGGCGTGCCGTGGAGATCACCGTCGACAACGATCGCATTCGATGCAGCCCGTTCAAAGAATTCTGCGGCAACATGGGCATCACCCTCCGGTTCGCCTCGGTCGGACACCCTGACCCAACGGGCGGTGGAGCGGCAACGGCGCCATCTCGCCGCAATCAAGAAGCGCCTCGTTGGGTTACCAAAGGAAATGGCCGGCGAGCTCCGGCGTCCTCTGGTCCCTTCGCACAACGGTCATACGTCCAACGGGGTTCACGCCTTTCAAGCTCCTCTTCGGTGACGAGGCGGTCACACCCGAAAAAATAAAGACGGGCTCACGGCAAGTCCTCGTCCAAGCACCAGACGAGGAGCGCCAATTGTCCGTGGATCTCCTTGTCGGAGACTGGGCAAGCGCAACACAGCACGTCATAAAATACGCGCGACAGATGGTGTGCGGTCGCAATCGTGACGTAGCGCGAGGTCCGCCTCCGCACGCACTCCACGGAGTATAAATAAGACGTAGCGTCGAGGTCCGCCTCCGCACGCAATTTCACCCCCCGCAACGCGTGGAGGTTCGCCTCGCGCGCAGTCTACGGACTCTAAATAAGACGTAGCGCGAGGTCCGCCTCTGCACACACTCCACTAGGCCTGGGCATTCGGGTTACCCGATTTTTTCGGGTCGGGTAGTTCGGGTAATTCGAAATTCGGGTAATGAAAACTGCTACCCGATATTAGCCCCAAAAAAACACTACCCGCAATTTGGTGCAGATAGTCGGGTTGGGTATACCGATATACCCGAATTCATAAAAAATCAGCAAACTGCATAGAATTTCAGCAGCAATTTCGGGGTTCGGGTTCGGGTAATTCGGGTACGGGTAATAAAGTGATAAGTTCAAGTGTATTTCGGGGTAGTTCGGGTAATTCGGGTAGTTCGGGTACCGGGGGATATTACCCGAACTACCCAAACTAATTTCGGGTAATCAAAATCGCTATCCGAATTTGGGATCGGGTACCTTGGGTTTGGGTATTTCGGGTTCGGGTCCGGGTAATTCGGGTACGGGTAACGGGTAGCGGGTATTTTGCTCACCCCTACACTCCACGGAGTATAAATAAGACGTAGCTTCGAGGTCCGCCTCCGCACGCACCGTCGCTGGTTGGACTTCCGCCAGCTGGACTTCTGTCGGTTGTATTTCCGCCAGGTGGACTCCTGCCGGTTGGACTTCCGCCGGATGGGCTTCCACCGGTTGGACTTTCGCCGGATGGACTCCGGCCGGTTGGACTTTCGCCGGATGGGCTTCCGCCGGTTGGACTTTCGCCGGATGGATTTCCGCCGGTTGGACTTTCCCCTTGATGAGGTATATATATAGCGAGCTAGTGTAATCTTGTACTTGCATTGTGCGCGTGGATAGGTGCTGCTGCCCTAAAATGGGCCTGTTCAGTACATCCACATTCCATGGCGGCACCACGCCACTCGGGGGATGTTGATGTACTGATGGAGGCCTATTTTTCTGGGGAGCTTGGTTAGCGTCTGTTTACGACAACTGCTTGTTGTGATTACAGACCAAACAGAGAAAGAGAGTAGTAGTGGGGAGTTGAGTAAAATGAATGGTTTCTTCCTTCCCCCCGTGGCCTATGCCACATATATATATTCATATGGGGAGTGCTTGTACAGTTGTACCTTTACACATGAGTATTCCCCTCGGGGGCTCTTATGTCATTACACATGTCCTATTTCGGACCTAACAGGCCTACTGGGCTTAGGTGGGGGCCACCCCTACAACACCCATCTTAAAAAGACACTCCGTTTAAAAACTAGTTATTATAACATAAATCATAAAATTCTGCTTAGGGTACCCCACGGTCACGAGTGTTTGGGTTGTGCCTTATGAATTTTTGTTATGATTTATTAATTTAATAAATAGTGATTGCTGAAAAAATTGAAACTAAAAATCAGTTGTAATGCCAAAAAGAAGGGGGTCGTACTCCGGCGTCATTGAATTTTGGCTCGAGTACAGAAGGGAGCGAAACGAATATACGACGATACGAGCAATGAGTCACCAAGGTACACCCAAATAGGCATGCACGAACTGTCGTATTACACATAAATTCAAACGCATGGTACATATGATACAACCAGACCAACACAGCTGTGTGGCTTTTATTAGCTACGTTTCTCACATCCACATCAGTACATCACGATGCTCTATTTCTCTATAGTGCCAATCTGCTGCCAGACCCAACACGCACGTACGTGAGACAACAGTATTATTGAGCAGGCACCGTTTAATTTACTTACTTCAAGGAAAGTACGAGGTTAACCCGGCCGGGCGGCCGCTCATCAGACGGCGGTGACGGCGATCTTCATGCCGGCCTGGCAGTGGCCGGGGACGTCGCAGATGAAGTAGTTGGCGCCGCGGGCCAGCGTGACGCGGTCGTTGCCGGACCTGAACACCTTGGCGCCCCTCTGCGTGCTGCACGACTTGTACCCCGCCGCGCTCACCGCCACCACGTTGTGCGCCGACGCGCTGTACTTGAACACTGCACCACAGCAATGCCATAATCCGACACAACAAAAAAGTTACAAAACAATCGGTACATGCATCGAAACTTCGAACTGCGATACACACTTACGCCACTATTCGCGGAGGGCATTTTGCATTTGGAAGATTAGGCACGGTGTGTTTTTTTATCGTGCGTGGTGAGACGTGTCTACGGCCGTTGTTTATTGTGCAGTACAGGTAGTGCAAAAGTCGGTGTGGCGTTTCCCACAAGTGGTCACGCAGGAAAGTCCAGCTTTTCACGCCAGCAGTGGAGCCTAGCAAGCGTCAAGCACCATGCTTGATGTGTTCGGTACTTCGCATTTGCAATGAACTAGCTAGCTAGCATTCACGAGCCACAGTACGTCGTACGTACTCTTGCCAAAATTGCTACGTACTATGCATCCGACGCAAAATGACCGGATGCTATGCTTGATGCCACGTAAAATAAATTGAAAACTACTTGGACGTGTGACATGGGCACTCACCCAGCACGTCGCCGGCGCGGAAGCGCTTGCCCCTGGGCCACCCACCGGTGCTGAAGGTCCAGCCGCTGCGGTCGCCCACCGTGTACACCGCCGACTCGGCGAACTCGCCGTGGAGGAGCACGCAGAGGAGGACCAACGCCAGCACGGCGGCGTTGCAACCAGCACTGCCCCTTCCCTGAGCCATCGCTGGTGATCGATTGGTCTTCTCTCACACACCCACTAACTAAGCTCAGGAAAGGTGCAAGAGCTAGCAAAGCAAGCGAAGGTGAGTATTGAGTCGAGTGGTAGTGCTCGGCGCTACGGGAGCCTCCTTTTATAGGCACACGCCACATGCCATAAAATACAGCTTGCGGCTAACGTACGTTTACAATAACAAAGTCTAAGAGCAGGTACAATAAAGCTTAGTCAGTAGGCTATAGTAAATATAATATGAACCAAATCTTACGTGGCAGAGAGAGAAAGGAAGAGAGAGAAGAAAGCTGGCTACTAAATTACAGCTAGCTATAGCACGTAAAAATATGCATTTCACTCTCTTACACGTGGGGCCAAATAGTTATTGTAATAGCTACCTTATTGTATGAACTATTTTTTTGAAGGCTATAGATGAAATGGATAAGTATTATAGTCACTAATTGGCTATACTATTGTACTTGCTCTAAGGGTGCCTTTGGTTGAGTTTTTGGGAGTTGCTTTTGCTTCTAAAAAGTCAAAAGCCAACTAAAGGGATGAAAACCAGAAGTTATTTTTTCAGAAGCAGCTACTTTTGGGTAGTACAGTTTTGAAAGCACCTTGGACTCTGCTTTTGACTTTTGGCTTTCTGCTTTTTGAAATGGTGAAAATAGAGAGCTGTTTCACAGTTGTTTCAAGAAAAATAGAGATAGGAGGTAAGTTTTATACTTGTTTGAACCAAACAACTTCTGACTTTTCCACAACTCATAACCTACAAGCAGCTTTTTTTTACCCACACACCACGAGTTAGTTTTTGAAGCCACAGCTCAACCAAACACACCCTAATTGTCTAATGGTCTATGCCGGCGCGTGTGAATGCCACAGATCACGGGAGTTTAACAAGCCGGTGCATGAAAGCGCGAGGAATTACCGAATCAGTGCCGGCGTAAAAGGAAAGTGGCACCCTGCACTGAGCTGGCGAGCAGCTAGCTGGGAAAGTTCGTAGTCGTAGAGGGATTCACTTTGGTGGAAATGGGGGTCGGCGGGCCAACCACCCACAAGGCCACGAGAGGCGGCCATAACTTTGGACCGGCCGGCGCTTGTAGATTAAGTCGAGGGCGCGCGGAAAGCGACGAGTGAACACCGCCGCGCGCGATGGGAGACGGAGACCCGGTTTGGGAGCTAGTGTTTTCGCTGTCGGCCGGAGGGCGTCTCGTATGTCTCCGTTTCGATCGTCCACGTACGGATCCTGTTAGGTCAAGTCGATTTGCGTTGAACTGGGAGATCATCCCTAGTTTTGAGGGTCGGAACACGCTTGCTGTGGCAGTGGTGACCAAGGTTGCCACTAAGGGCATCCGCAATGGTAATAGCTAGTACTAGCTATATAGTCAGCTGACGTGGAGGTGAGAGACAAAAGCAAAGACTATTTTATACTGTTGGACCCACATGCTCCTCTCTCATGTTCTTGGACTACGTGAAATAGATCAGTTATTTGCTCGTCGCTAGTGACTACTCTCTCTCCTACTTTTTCCTTGCCATATCAGATCTAGCTAACTAAATAGCCAGCTGTTGGAGACGCCCTAATAGAGCTTTTTAGGCCCCATCGAGAACATGGGAATTTTGCAGGTTTCTTGCATCCATTGCACTCCGTCCGGCGAAATGCCTGCATTTTTTAGATATTTTTAGGTTGTGTTAGCCAACTTAACCTAGCTAGATTAGTTTAATCTAAGTCTTGTGTTTGACAATTAAGGTGGTGATCGGTTCGGCTGAAAAGCTCATGGTTTATGGCTGAAAACACTGTAGCTGGCTGAAAAAAGCACAGTAGCTGACAGAGGCTTATTTAGCATAATTAAATTTTAAAAAATTTAAAAATAAAAAATATGTTAGCCCATTACGTATAATACAAACAAATACGGGAAAAAAAGAACCGGCAAAAAAGCTCAACAAAAAGCCAAAAGTTCAGAAAAAGACGAAACCTATGAATAGTGAAAAATAAGCCAGAAGCCAGAAGCCGAAGCTGAGTTGATCAGGGCCTTAACATTGTTGATCTAAATTATTGTTTGGTTAGATTATGTGTGTGCGGACTCCAAGTGTGAAATACCTGTAGCCGCCGTATGTGTTTTGTACTAGTCACATGATCAATAGTTAGTACACATATTCACATTATTGAGATCACATCCATACACATCGCATATAATTAATTTACAATAAAAGTGTGATATATAGGATTGCATAGTAGAGTTTACAATATATGGCCGACCGGCCAAATAAATATCAGAATTAAGAGTAAATCGCAGCGGAAGACAATTAAATAAACAAAAGAGTTCAGCGGTATGCCACCATAGCATACAGTCAATCGACTGAGGTTTAGACCCTAGAAAGACCCATTGTCGTATTCCCCGGTGCTAGGGAATAAACAAAAGAATCCAGCGGTATGCCACCATAGCATACAGGCAATCGACTGAGGATTAGACCCTAGAAAGACCCATTGTCGTATTCCCCGGTGCTAGGGGCAAAGTACGCATCGGCAGGAACATATTCTTCTTTATTATCTGATTAACAATAATTTAAATAAGATTGAGTATATTGTGTACTCAGCAAGACTTGTAGTGTATCGTAATATATATATATATATATATATATGTGTGTGTGTGTGTGTGTGTGTGTGTGTGTGTGTGTGTGTGTGTGTGTGTGTGTGTGTGTGTGTGTGTGTGTGTGTGTGTGTGTGTGTATAGGCAAAATAACAGGGGCACCATGGTGCCCAAGTTCCATAATTAAAATTTTCCATCCATGATTAATACTTTCCATCTATGATTGATTCCTTTCCAAATTGATGCATTTTCAAATTAATGAATCTTAATAGGTTTACCTGATATATTGCACCTGCACGCATCTAAAAGCAATCTAACGACAGAAGGCTTGGTGCCCCATTTCAATGTCCTATATATATATATATATGTGTGTGTGTATAGGAAAAATACCTTTTACTCCCGGGTGTAATTACACCCACCTCTAATATACCACCTAAACAAACTTGAATTACTCCTTTATCACTTTAGATATACTCATATACTAATTATAAGATACTCCAATGTGAACCACATGAAAAAATTGTAAGGAAGTCCATAGTTTTTAGCGTATTTTATAAATAACTTTATGTACGTACATAAAAAGGAGTATGTCAAAAAAATATGCATACCACCTCTGAAAAATTGTTCATACCACTTATATGGTCTTAAATACTTGTATACTACACGTAAATACTCTCCGTTACGCGAGATACTACCTATGTTGTGAGATACGACATAGGGTGTAATTACACAGGAGTAGAAAAGAGGTTTCTCTATATATATATATATATATATATATATATATATATATATATATATATATATATATATATATATATATATATATATATATATATATATATATATATATATATAGGACGCTGAAATGGGACACCTAGGTGCCCAGACACCTAGGTTCCCTGCCGTTAGATTCCTTTTAGATACGTGGTAGAGCAATGGTATGTATGGTATGTAATATATTAGGCATGTTAAATCAATCATGGAAGGAAAGTCTTAATCATGGATGGAAAGTCTCAATCACACTAGCACGCATCTAAAAGCAATCCAAATGTAAGGAGACTAGGTGTCCAGACACCTAGGTGCCCCTGTTATTTATACTATATATATATGCAAGGATGTTAAAAAGATAAGTCTCCTTGCTAAGTTATTTTCAGCAAAAAGTAATTTTTTTTGCAATATCAATAAGTAATAATTTGCAAATAGAATTATAAAGAGTATTTGACATATAATGAAATAACATTTATATAACTTCCATAACGGTAGATCAAATCCATTCGCAGCCTTCCTTGGCTGTGAACATCGCACAATTCCCATCCATGAGTATGGAACACGATTAGATGTACATGTCATCCCATTATGTTCAGTGAAACAATTTTAAAAAAGAAAACTATACCCATTGTGACCGCATCAAAACATGCTTATGACCGCGAGAACGGCTATTTAAATAGTTTTTAACACTCTGCAGAGGTCGTACAATTTTTTTCACACGAGATAATCAATTATTTTGTCGGCAACTTCACACTTCCTTTGGCGTGTGATGAAAGTGATTATCATATATCCTTTAGATCATCTAGTCCTAACATTGCATCAGCCCGATGAATGGACAAGCCCTCACTTGGGTGCCCCAAGTGAGCTGCACACAGACCCTCACTTAGAGTGTCTGCCCATGAGCGAGCATTCACCGTTGTATTAGCAAGCTTTGGTCCCATCCCCATGTGGTGGAGGTAGTGGAATGGCACTACGACGCTATAAGTTACTAGGGCTCGATTTAGTACTAAGGGAGCTTCCATAGGGGAGGAGGAACTCACCGAAGGTGATGTCGACACTTGAGGAGGAGCAGAGGAGGCGGGCGTCGGAGATTCTTTCGACGGTGAAGAGGTGGCCCACAACGACAGTAATTTCCAACAATAGTGTAGTTACAAAAAGGGTGCGCATGTGCTTACTTGCTTACTTTCAGAGGTATGGGCAAATGGAATCGAGGTATAGCTTACTGGAGAGAGAGAGAGAGGAAGGCTTACGGCAGCGTTTTGGTCAGAGATGAAGAAGAATGCCTAGTCCGAGTGGTCCACTACATGAAAAGTCAATCAAATGAGTAGGATGCTTAAAGCAGAGGTAAGGCGCATTGCAATGAAGTTGGAGAGTAGAGAAGCTCGCTGGAGTTGCCAGAACATGGTGGTGTGCTTGCTAGTGTCGCGTACAACTTTGGTTTCTCGGTGTTTCAGTGAGCAAAATGCTCAAGAAATACACGCAAGAGACCGAGGGAGTGAGTTAAAGAGCAAAGGTGTGGTTGGGGGGCGTTGTAGGTACGAACAGTTGAGGGCAAAGTGCGAGCTTTCACGAAAGCAATCGAACGGTGTGGCTCGATTACTCGCCATGGAACGCAAGGCGCGTAAGAAGACAAGGGGGAAGACATGCGTCGCGTTGAAGTGAAGGGTAGGTAGGGGTTGGTAGCAGTAGAGAGGAACAGTGGGCACGGCGTTAGAAACCAATGGCAACACGACCATGGCGGAGCTGGCGCGGGTGCGTGATGTGGAAGACGAACCTTGCCAGCGGGCTCGACATGTCAGCTAGCGAAGAGAGGCGGTGGCAAAGCAGGGAGGATGAGGTGATGGCTCAAGACAAGGGGATGGCGTAAGCCCAAGATTCGTGGAGCACAGGCAAAGGCACATGAATTGCATGGCCAGGCGCCAGATCAAAGGGAATGGGAGGGAAGAGAGGTAAGCAAGGAAGACGGAACAAATATAGGAAGAAAGGGAGAAAAGATTGGGTGGGGTCCAACTGGAAGAGAAAGGAGGAAGAGAGAAGAAAAGATAGCTGGCAAAAGGAGCATTTTTCACTTTTTGAGATTTAATACTGAATACCAATTTGAATTCTGAATTTGAACTCAAATTTAAAATTTTGGTCCTAAATAGTTGGAGGCAATATCTTTATGGCTTTGCTTTTAAATTTTACTTTAATTCCTTTTTTAAACTAATTTCAGCTTTAATTTTATTTTCAATTTGATAATTTCATAATATGCTTCAATTTTTATTTTTAGTGCCATGATTATGCTTAGGAGTCTTTGAGTCGATTTTCACCATAAACTTTCTCATGCAAACTTTTGATTTTCTTTTTAGTTTTTAAAAACATGAACTCAATTTTTGAAATGCATTACACACTTTTTGATTTATGAAAAATCAAATTTTCAAAGAAACTCCTATAAAGAGCCAAGGAAACAAAAATGCATTCAAAAGTTCAAATTTTTTTCTCATTTTTGCATTCCCTAAAATTTGGGATGTTATAATGTGGATTTAAGAATAGCAATGAAATGGAGGATTGCGAGGCCAGCCCTGTGCCCCTGCCAACCTTCCCTCGCCCCACCCTACGAAGGCTAACAGGGGAGAGTGAGCCCCTATCCCGTCCCCCGTGGGGATCCGACCCCCATGGTGTTGAAAAATAGTTCATATATATAGCTACATTCATTAATTTGTAAGTATTTATGTATATTTTTTTTCTCACATTATAGCTTCAAAACATAATTTATAATACATATACACACATTTAGTCTAAACATATAAAATACACATTTCATATGTTAAACTAATATATATATATATATATATATATATATAAAATATTTTAGTATCTTAGCAGGTCTCCACTGGGGTCTATAGGGTGAGTTTGTTCTCTGTCCCCACCCCACTAGGATAATAGGGCCTCGTCCCCATCTCCCCATAAAGGGAGTTTGTCCCCCACTCCCATGAGGAAATTCCCTACGGGTCCCTATCTGTGGCGAATTGCCATCCTTACGTGGGGTTAACAGTAAAAAAATAGAATTTAGGTGGCTAAGTTATATTGGGTTAGTTTATTCCATTAATTTGATAGGCTAACCTAGCCTTAAGTTAGCATGGTTACAAAGTTTTGACCAGGTTAAGTTAATCCCTGTTAATCTAAGGGTATTTGGTGTATTAAATCCGTAAATCATCTCTTAACCATGAACCAAACGGAGCCTTAGTGTCTGTTTCGATGTGGGTGACCAGCAATTTTGCAGGTTTTTGCATGAATTGCATTATGTCTTGCAGAATTCCTACTATTTAGGCAGGTTTTTAGGATCTGTTTGGATGTGGATGACCAGACAATTTTACAAGTTTCTTGCATGATTTGCGCTATGCCCTGTGAAATTCCTATGTTCCGAACATGCATTTAGTGTGTTTGGATGTGGGCGACTCGGCCAATGTAACGTCAGGGATTCAACCCAACTATGCAAGCATCTGAGGCGGACCGCCCGCCGAGGCGGCCGGCGCGCCCGAGCTCCCGCCGGCCGAGCAGCGCCCGGCGTCGGAACCCCAGCCCCAGCCCTCCACGGCTCCACCCCGTGGTGCGCGCTTGCCGGAAGCCGGAAGGCGGAAGCACACAAGGCCCAATAAACACACGGCCCAACCGCCCAAGTGCCCAACAAAGCAAGAGATATACTACTACGCACGGGCCAACACAAGTGAGTACAAGAAAAATAGCGGCGGCGGCACTAACCCTAGATCCAGAGCGCGGAGGCGGAGGAAGGCGCAGCGCGCCAGCGCGGAGCGCGAGGCGGCGGCGGCGCCAGCGGGGCCCGGAGGCGGAGGCGGTGGCGGGTCGCCGGGAGCGCGGAGGGCGGAGGCGGGAGCCCGGCGTGGCGGCGCCAGCGGAGGAGTTGGCGGGAGCGGAGGCGAGGCGGAAGCGCGGAGGCGAGGAGGCGGCGGAGGCGCGAGGCGCAGCGGGAGCCCGACCAGGCGAGGCGGAGCCCAGAGCCGCGGCCGGCGGGATTTGGGATTTTAGGGCGTCGCGCGTCGGACCGTCGGTGGATCCGCATTCGAGCCGGGGATTGGGGCCTTGGGGCGTGGGCGGCGGCGTCGGTGGATTTGAGAGCGCGCATGCACGAGGACCGAGGGCGGCAGCAGATGATCGATATTCGAGGCCGTGAGCAATTTTTACGGTTTCTATTTTGTAAAGGTACAATAAATTCTATTTATTCTAGATGTTATATTTATGTATTTAAGTAATAGTTTTGATAGCTTGTAAAAATTTATGTAGATTGTAGAATATGTAATCTAGCTTGTTAAAATGAGGGTACTTATATTTTTACCTCTCGAAAGCAGTGATCGAGACTTGTGCAAATTCAAAATGAATAGAAAGAATTTGAATAGCTCTTGATTTATCTATTTTTGACAATTGTGAGTTGTTTCTTTTACAACTCATCCACAATTGTGGATTAAGCTTCATTAGTGAGGTATTTTTCATTATCCTTCCGTTATCTACATATGTTAACATGCGAATTGTAGTTGTTGTTTCTATTTCGTATCACATATTTTTATTAGTGTGTTTGCAACATAGTTTGATCATAAATTATTTTAGTTTTGGGTACTATTGTTTATTTCACGCTTCCGAGTTTAGTCTACCTAGTTTTTTTTTGATCCACCACTATGACTTCGCCCTATCTATAATTTTTTCCTGGGTCCGCCACTGCAAGCATAGGATGTCAAATGGATTTTACTACCCTTTACTAGTACTGCTTCTATCCTTCCCTAAAAATTGAAAAGCATAGACTTCAAAGCGCTGGTCTACTTTGCAGTTATCCATTGCTCCACTGCTAAACGTTTGTACCAGAGATAGTGAAAGCGAACAAAGAACAAAGAATTGGAGCTTGCCAGTTCAATAGTCCAGACAGGATATTTACGCTGCGATCAAATTGGCTTATAAACAGTGCTCATGGCTTATTTGGCATTATTCATAAGTTTCGCCTTTTTCTGAAATTTTGGTTTTTTGTTGAGCTTTTTTACCGGTTCATTTTTTTCGTATTCGTTTGTATTATACGTAATGGGCTAACATATTTTTTTATTTTTAAAATTTTTAAAATTTAATTATGCAAAATAAGCCTCTGTCAGCTACAATATTTTTTTCAACCAGCTACAGTATTTTCAGCCATAAGCCACAGACTTTTAAGCCAAAACGATCACCACCTTAAAGAGGATACCAGCGCATGATTTAAGTGCGAATTGGTACATTATTCCCTAAAATAATCCAAGTACCTTCTGATTAGTCCAAATGCGCAGTTAAGTGATTGTTTTCTTGTACCACATCGGACATGTGGGAACTGCATTGGTGCGTCATAAACCCACCAAGAAGAGTTCAATATACAGAATTGAAAGTTAGAGCAGGTACAATAAGGCTTAGGAACTATAGAAATATAATATCAACAAAATCTTACATGGCGAGAGAGAAAGGAGAGAGAGAAGGAAGTGGCTACTAAATTACAGCTAGCTATAGCACGTAAAAATATGCATTTCACTCTCCACGTGGGACCAAATAATTATTGTAATAGCTACCTTATTGTATGAACTATTTTTTTGAAGACTATAGATGAAATGAACAAGTGTTATAGCCACTAGTTGGCTATACTATTGTACTTGCTCTTATGCATCATGTCCGCCAACTAACTGACTTGCATTGAAGACATTCCTTCCAGAAAGTTTGCACTCTCTTTTTTTTTCCTGTACTAGTACGTGTGTAGTTGTGGTATGCGATAATGCGAAGCTGCCGAAAAAAAAATGCATGCCCAGCCTGGCTGTGTCAACTTGAGTTCTCAAAGCCCAACCTTCAGTACAATTTCCAAATCACAATTAGGCCTCGTTCAATTCAGATTTTTACGATGGATTTGACTTTTTGCCTGAAATAGCATGATAGTGATTATTAATTTTTACTAAAACATTTATTTAATGAAAATAAAGAAAAATAGAAAAAAAAAAAACATCGTTATATCTTCACAAATCATATAAAAAGGGGAAAAAGAAAAAAACTGTGTTAGAAAAGCTAACGTGTTACAAATATCTTTAGACTTAAGAAAGCTAAAATCCGGAAGCCAAAACCATGTTTTTTAGGTTGTGGCTAATAATTTTTAGCTGCGCTTTTTGAGATGATAATGGATAGCAAAGATACCGATGAGGATGATGTATATGATTTTAGATTTAAGAAACCATTCGAAAAATCGGTTTCAAAAAATCATTTTTTATTTTAATTTTTGGAGAAGAAAAGCTAAAAAAACATAGAAAACTTGTTTTGAACGAGACTTTAAGGCAAACGGTTGGACGCACTCCCATGCTGTGGTTAGGGGTGCAAACGGATCGGATTCGGATGGATATTGTTGTTACCATATCATAACCTATATTTTTTCTCCGGATTCGGTACCAATCGGATTCGGTGCCGGATCGGTCGGGATTAACCCGTTTGTAAGGAATGCATGCAGTACAACAATGGAGTAGGAGGACGTACTGTCAAGAACTTGATGTTACTATTTAATAGCTGATGTGGAAGATTTTATTTTACCATTACAAAAGAAAATGAAACGTCAAATAGTAGCACTAACCTGAAATCAAACTTGAAGACGTATCGGATTCGGACGGATATTGCTGTTATCATATCCTAACCTATATTTTTCTCCGGATTCGGTATCAATCGGATTCGGTACCAATCGGATTCGGTGCCGGATCGATCGGGATTAACCCGACCCGTTTGCACCCCTAGCTGTGGTTGAATGTATGGCTACCGACAAAGAGAGTCTCTAGAAAAATAGAAGTCTGTCATGTCTGAATTTACAGTTATGGCTCCGGCTGTTATGCGTAAGAACCGAACTTCGTTCAGTGAGAGCAAGGGCGGAGTCACTAGTGTCAATCTGATTATTCACTGTAGCTGATTTATTTTAAAATATAGTTAATTTATTTTATACTATAATTACTAATGCCTTTTTAGTGTAATTAAATTTAAAAAAATAAAAATAGAAAAACAGATTAGTCCATCATAAACGATATAAATGAATATGAAAAAAATCAAAAGGCTAAAAAAAAGATGTAATTTAGAAATAGAGAATTAGAACCAGAATCAAGAAGCCAAAACCAAACTAGCGGGACACTCCACATATTTACCACTGTTTGACACTAACTCAAAGGTCCTAGGGCACGTAGGTGTTGGAAGTTCACACAACTTCCTATGAATTCTTGGCTCTGCCTGCCACTGCGTAAGTCAGACTTCCAGTTCCACTGCGTTGCACAAGTTGAATTCAAAACTTCTGTTTGTCAGTGTGTCATGGAACTTTTTTAGGGGTATATGGTCACATCACATTTATATTATACACATACGTGTTTCTTATACACGTCAAAAAATCAATTGGAGGATCAAACAGTTATTAGAGCGTGGTACGCACTATTCCACTTAACCGGTGACAAACGAGGGAACATATGAGGTGAAATAGTCACTATCGTGCAACCCATGCAACTCGTGTGTCCGATCAAGCATCGAAGGCCAGGATGCAAGCGGGATGGAACCCAGCACCACTTACGGTAAATAGCAGGCAGGCCATGTCCTCATGTGTAAGCTGCTGCTGAACTGTTAGGATGAGGTAGCTAAGATAGGTGATCGGATGTCTGCTACCAGAGTGAAAAGTAGAAAGATGGAGTGAGTTATGCATGTCCACTGTATATTCAAGATGGATGGATGCCTACAATGCTCCGTTGAGCTAAAAAATAGTGTTTTATAGCTGAAATTGTACTGTAATTGATTGAAATTATACTGTAGCTGAAGATGACTTATTTGACGTAATTAAATTTAAAAAATTAAAAATATATTAGCTCATCACAGACAGCACGAACAAATACAGGAAAAAAGATCCTGTAAAAAACTTAAAAATCAAAAAATTAAAAAGATAAAATTTATAAATAATAAAAAATAAACTAGAAGTTAGAAGCTCAAACTAAAATAAACGCGACGTAAACTGTCGCTGCTACGGGTGCAATTAAAGTTCCCATTTTAGGGCGTCCGCAATGGTAATAGATAGTACTAGCTATATAGTCAGCTGACGTGGAGGTGAGAGACAAAAGCAAAGACTATTTTATACTGTTGGACCCACATGCTCCTCTCTCATGTTCTTGGACTACGTGAAATAGACCAGCTATTTGCTCGTCGCTAGTGACTACTCTCTCTCCTACTTTTTCCTTGCCACATCAGATCTAGCTAACTAAATAGCCAGCTGTTGGAGACGCCTCTTTTGATCTGATCCGCATGCACATTGGACGGTCGCATTAATAATCTGCAGTTATTTGGCCCCATTGAGCCATATGTATAGGGGACGTAAACCCAATGAAATCGTTACACATTTCTCGTGCTAAAAAGTTGGCCTCTGCTAGCGCACAACACTAGCTGTGATGTGACGGACCTCAATCCACCCAGTGGCGAATCCAGAGACAAAATCAAGGATGGGCTAAACTAGATTGTCACAAATATAGTATTTTACTCTTATATAATTCAAATTCATACATAAATAGAAGAGAAATAAAGCAAAATAGAAGAAATATAATGAAAGTACCTTAGTAATAGAAAGCATATCGCAAAAATATATAAATATGCTTCCTATGAGTAGAGATCAGTTATCTACATACCAAAATAAAAATAGAGAAAGAGCTAGTAGAGTTAAGCTAACTTGAGATAAATGCAGCAAATATAATTTTATGCAATCAAAATTCATACTATTATTAGTGAACAGATGTTTGAATTTAAGAAAGCATAAAATAAATTGATATATTGATTGGTTGAAGTTGTTAGCATGCATAAAAGGATTAATCATAGCAAACATACTACTTTTCGTGGTTTCTAGTTCTCCCATTAACACTTCATTTTCACAGCTAGCCGCTGTGTTTCTTTAATTCTCTGACTCCACACGACTTTTCTCATTGTGCAAAATAAGTAAAGAGAAAGATAATCAAAAAGCAAGCTAGTAGATTGACAACCACAGCTTCTTTCCTAATCCTAATCTTCCGCAAGCCTAGCAAGCATCATAGATATGGACACCAGGCCATCGGTAGAGGGTGGGCTTGAGCCCTACTAAGCCCCCTGCTGAAATCGCCACTGATCCCACCGCAACACCCAGCAAGAAGCCGATCAAGCAGACGCTTCCTGGCGTGCCTCATGTGCCGCACCGGCGCGCGCCCGTTAATAAACACATTAGAGCATGTGCAATACATGTTGCTTATATATAAATACTTAAAGAGAGAAAATATAACAACATCATCAAGTATCCATGCAAAAGTTATTTCCTCCAATACAAGCACCTCTTCCGTAGGTGCTTAGATGTTATATTATCTATTAATAGATATAGTTATACACATAACCACCTACTAAGCACTGATGCTTATTTAAACATCTATGCTTTAAAATAAGCACCTTATCTATCCTATGTGGCAAAAAAATCAATTTTTTATTACTAAGCATCTCTCTAAACGCCTGCACTGCACTGAACATGCCAAAATCGATCTGCCCGACGCACCAGCACTACCGGGAAGTCTATGGCCGCGCGGGTCGTCGTCGTCGTCTTTTGTCCAGAGGATATGGAAAAGGAAGCAAGTGAAACGAGATAAAGAGGATGCAATGGAATCATTCAATCGTGCAAGTGATCGACCGGTAGCGGAGGGGATTTGGCGAGGTGTATGTTTGGTTTCGGCAGTGTAAATTTTACGTGCTGCTGCGTGCGGTGCCAGGCGAAATGGCAGTGCCCAGCCCAACTTCGTCCCTATATAGGGCATGTTTTTTCAGCTTTTAAATTTTGTTTTTTAACTTTTCTATAGTAATTAGCTTTTAAACAGAGTATCTTTTAAAATAGAGTTTACTTATTAATTGTAGTATATACTATACCGATTCTATTTATATTGATAAAAACAGCACGTGGTATCTGTTACTCTATAATTTCTCATACGAACAGCTTAAAAGTCACTAACCACAGCCAAAAATCATAAACTTCAATAAAAAAAAGATCAAGCCTATATTTGGAATCAATGGACTCCAAATACATCGGCCCAACTTTGTCCCTACAGTAGTACGGTACTGCTGTCCTTCTCTTTTATTTTCTCTTTACGTTTCTTTTTTCTTTTTTTACTTTCACTTTGAACGGAGACTGAACTCGGCCGTAGAATGGAATCAATGGATGGATTACACTGCCTTCCCTTTTCTTTCTTCGGTCGAGAACTGTACCAATCAGCCCGGTCTGTTTATGTATTAACGTGACTATTTTTCTTAATTATAACATATTTTTGAACCATTAGATCAAAATCAGAATCAAATAAGTACACATATCAAAGTTAATCCAGTATCTAGAAAATAGATATAGTCTTAACAAAAAATCAGGTAACTTAAAAAATAGCAAAACTGCAATCAGACCAGCTTTTTATTTAGGGCATACAGTGGTCTGTTGCAGTTATTTCGGTAACTGGGTGTCAAGTTATTTGTTCGTCTGACACAATGTAAAGGGACTGAAAAAAAACAGTACCATCGGCCTAACTGTTGACCGAAATAATTTATAGCCTAATCTACCAATTTAGGCCCAAGGGCAACCGTCCCCAGCCTCCATTTCCTTCATCCCTAGACAAGATGAAAAGTACAGCGGTTTGCCAAGGAGCTTTTAACTGCTGATATTAAATGAGGGATTGCAAGAAAGGAGCAGCTTGGTGGTCAGAACAAAGAGAGGACTTTAGCTGCAACCAGATGGCAATAGCAGAGATGGTTTCTTGATCTCGTAATATAATTAGTATTTGAACTTTCCCAGTTCTATATTGCAGATTCATCATTCCTGTAGTTTTAGAGCCTAGGCTATTCCATGTATGTAATGTAAAGAAAAAAAAATATTTTGATTCGGAATTTTTTTCCGTCAGTTAAGCAGAGAGCAAAAAATCATCAGCGCATATTGTCAGTAAGATGCATTGTTTGTAGATATACTAAAGAGGATGAAGAATTGTTCTATTGCACAACTGATTCAAAAAATATTCTTCAAACCTCATTAGCTGTAGGATAAACTAATGCACTGAAACTACCAACTAGAACACTCAGAGCAGAAATATTAACAGCAGGCAACATCATTGGTTTGGAACAACTCAGCTACAAACACGCTACCTAAGAAATTAGTAAAACCATGAAACTGTTTGGCTGATAAAATTGCTCTAGCGTACATTTAATTTGAGATACTCCCAGCTACATCATCAGTGGGAATTTTTTCTCCTTTTATTGAGACTCATCAGCATGTCACTGTAAGACTGCAAGTTCACACTGACATCTTCATCATACTCGAGACCAAGTTCTTCCTGCACAGATAGATATAATTCATCAGCATGATAGCCGGTTGGATGACAACAGCAGAAACTTTAACAGACAAGAAGCGGTGACAACCAAAAAAGTACCAATTACAGCCTGCCATTCAGTAGGATATTAAATCAAGAGAAGCGTATAGGTGCTAAGGTGCAGGGAAAAGGTAAAGAAAACATGCACTAAAAACCTTGAATTCCTTCTGATCTTTGGGGCTATTCTCAGTAATATTATCCCATAGCTCCTTGAACATCCTCTTTCGCTTTCTCCACAGGTTAACTTTCTCAGAGAAGGACTCTTCAGTTATCTTCCTGTCCTCAGGTTTCACCAAAATGACACCATTCCGCAATTTATTTAGTTTTTCTTCCATTTCTTGGACCTGCACAAACATGAGGTCCACCATTGAAACGGGTTTAACGGGACATATTCACGTTCATAAAAGAACACATTTATACGCGCTTACTTCACTTCGTAATTTAGCCTCCTTTGACTTAATCTCTGCCAAAGTTAAGTTTGACTGCAGACCCCGTACCTCTGTGATAGGATTCGTACTTAGATATTTCTGGAACTCTGATCATTGTATACTGCATTCGAAAAGACCACAAACAAGCCCATGGTGCCAAACAGAACATACCAGATTCGACCTCACTAATTGCTTTCTTTTGATCTGTGAGTTCTTCCTGTAGCTTGTTATTTGCTTTCTTCATCTCCTCAAGTTCTTCGCCATTTGGAATGTTGAATTGATCTTGCCGGGCAATGTAGATTTTCTGCTTGCCATACTCCTTGAAGGAAATCTGTCCACTGTCAGCCAATGCATCTAGTGCCTTTTGCACTGCAGTCTTCTTAAGATTAAACTTCTGTAGTGAATCAGCTGCATTCTGAGAATTCAATGGCCTATTTTGCTGCAGAGTCATGGCAATAGTCAACTCAACAATATTGCTTATAAGAACCAATCTGCTGGTAAGGTAAAGATCGGAGCTATGGTATCAAATATAGAGTATAGACAGTGATTTGGAAATAATCTAAATTGAACACATAGTACATCTCTTATTGATATTCTGCATAAGCTTCAAGCACAATATATAACTCCTTTTCCAGATAATTTCTCATTTTACATGGACAATCACACAGACTATTTAGTCAGATCAGTATAACTGAGTTAGTTTTAACCAAATTGATGTAATAGCAGTGTCTGAAAGGAAAAGCCAGTATACTTTCTCTCCATCCTATTTCAACTAAAAAGAAGGAAGGCTACATCAAGTTAAGTTGGCAAAAAAAATATCGACCAAAACTACATGATGATACATGATAACTTATGCAGTAATGCTTTAGGAGCATATAACACCTTCTGATTAAAAAACAGCCTACAGTGAAGAGTGAAGACCAAAATTGATCTGAAAATTCTAGTGTTTCCGTTTGCAAGCACTTTGAAGTTACTTCCTTCCAGTCACCATAGCCTCACAGGACACTTATCTTACAAAATCTCAAAAGGATGCTGCTAAGTAGAGAGAAACAGGTCAAAAAAGAACTTAATGAATTATCTTGACCACACAGGAACATATGCAGACCAGAATGCAAGACACACCAAGAAGGTTTTTTTCCTTGAGCTGAAACAACTCAAAGCAACTCTTCAATATTTGTGATCAGCATAAAATTCGAAAGACAAGTTTGAAATGTGTACGCCAAGATAGGCTACAACATTTTTCAGCATATAACAGCGACTTAATTGAAGAATGACCACATCTTCAATAATTTGGATTTCTGTTAACACTATGATAAACAAAGTAATGCAATGCACATAGATCAACTAAGTAGGCTGGCGATCATTGTTTTTAGCATAATACAGAACTGTTTAACTTGCATCTCACGAAGCAACTATGGATAACAACCAGCATACATCAAACAGCACGCTGCTACCACGAGCCTCCGTGCAATTAATCCCCACCTTAATACAATAAGTTTGTCCCCCCAAAAAGGAGGCTACTCCGTTATACACTCCTGATACGCGAAGCTCTACATCTAACATATCGCTACTGAAGCAGGTCCCCACCATGGTTTGTTATAGAATGACACATCGCGGCAAAAGTTTACAGATTTTCTAACACAGGGCAAAACCCCATAAGACGTAGAATGGAAGAAGAACCCCACCCCCCACCAAAAAAAACTAATCGGGCAAGCGCGGTAAGCACAAGGTGAAACCTAAACGGAAGGGACGGAGTTTTAGGCAGCGGAGGGGGGTCGTAACCTCATTGACGAAGTTGAGGACGATTCCTGCAAAAGAAAACCAAAAGAGAAAGATCAGCAAAATGGCCATCAGACGCATCGATCAGGTTGGGCACAGGATTGGTGGAATTGGGGGGGGATCGCGGGGAGGGTTAAATCGGGGCAGATGGAACGCATACCTTCGACGCTGTCGGATTTGGGCGGCATTGCCTCCTCGCCGCCGCCTACTCGCTGCTGCTTACGATTTGAACGGGACGAAGGGGAAAAAGAGGGAGGATGAAAGTGGGGGAGAAGACGCGAAGGTACAGGAAGGGTTTGGCCCCTATTTTTGACGCGGGTCACTGACACGGCGGGGCCCGCCGTGGCTAGGGACCTGGAGATTTCCCGCCAAAAATCTCGGCGTGCGCGGCATGGGTGTGACCCGTGCAGGCTTCTAACGGGGAGGTTTGGTGGAGTAGTCCCAAGCCCACACACTAAAGCCCAATTTCTTGCGGCCTAACACTACTCTCACTCTCTCAGCGATGTACTGCTGCTAATTGTGTGCCGAGTCCGAATGTCCGTTGCGCCTTTGCTTGCGTTGGCTCGACAAAACGCATGTATCCCACCCGCTCCTAGGACGCAGGCCCGATTCTTTTTCTGCGGCTGGTAGATGGCCTGATGAATAGTACAATCGGTAGAAGCTAAAATTAAAAGTGGCTGACCAAGTCGAAAAGAAGAAAGAATGGGCCGTACACCGAAGTGGAGTACATCAGTAGAATACTATGCTACGACCCCTTTCCTTGATCAAGGAGACATTGGTATAACGGATGTTGTGTTACGGATCAAATAGTATACGAGAAGACTAGCTAAAAAATTAGTGAGTAAGAATGAGTGAATATTTTTCTCTTATACTCTCTTGAGGGGCTTATATACATTAACAGGATAGGATGGAAAATTCTTATCCTACCCCTTAATAATTAAAAAAGATGAGATTACATTGGTATATTTCTCTATACTATTTGGTGTATTACATATTACGCTTCGGACATGGAGTTAACAAAGTCAGTGATGAGATGGAGCCTTTGATGCATGCAGAGTCTACGGCTAGACGAAGTCTACGACTGCGAGGTGACCAGACTAATGTGTATGACCACGAAGTGTTTGAACGAAATCTACGATCGCAAGGTCATCAGACTTGGCAAGGCGAACCAAGTTCGAGGAACTCAACACGGACCTAATCAAAAAGACGCTGGGCCCGGTCAGGAAGGCCATCGCCGATGCCATGCTCAAGAAGGCCGACATTGGCGAGATCGTTCTCATTGGCGGAAGCACCAGGATTCCCAAGGTGCAGGAGCTCCTCAGGGAGATGTTCGATGGGAAGGAGCCCACCAAGGGGATCAACCCCGACGAGGCCGTCGCGTACGGCGCTGCCGTGCAGGGCAGCATCATTAGCGACGAGGGCTACGCGGAGACCAAAGGTAATGAAGTGCTTTGGCTTGTTAGCGATAGATAGCGACGTGGGTGTGGCTGACAGCCTGACATTGACATATAATTCAGTGTTATTTATGACCAGACATCTTGCTGCTCGACATGACGCCGTTGACGCTCGAGATCAAGACGGCCGGCGGCGTCATGACCAAGCTGATCCCCCGGAACACGAGGATCCCGGTGAAGAAGTCACAGGTGTTCACGACCTAAGAGGATCAGCAGACCACGGTTTCGATTGAGGCAAGCATAAATTTCAACTGATGCACCACTCATTTGTTAGTCGCCATTCATTCTTCAGATTGATTACTGTTGAAAATTTTTGAACATTTCTAGGTGTTCGAGGGCGAGAGAAGCCTGACGAAGGACTGCCGGGAGCTGGGCCGGTTCAACCTGTCCGGCATCACGCCGGCGCCGCGCGGCGTGCCACAAATCGAGGTGACGTTCGAGGTCGACGAGAATGGCATCCTGCACGTGACGGCGAAGGACAGGGCGGTGGATCGTTCCAAATCGATCTCGATCACCAACAACAAGGGTCGGCTCAGCCAGTAGGAGATCGACCGGATGGAGCGCGAGGCCGAGGAGTTCACGGAGGAGGACCGTCGGGTCCGGGAGCGCGTCGATGCGTGCAACCGTCTCGAGAAATACGTGTGCCGCATGTGGAGCACAGTGGGGAACGGAGGCATGGATTACACCCTGACATGCCGGATGACTCCAGAAACTTGCCGGCATAAGCACTTTGATAGAGCGTGATCTCACCAGCTTCTTTCTTAACCTCGACTCCCATGTAGTAACTCAGGAGACCAAGGTTGCTCATCTCAAACAGGTTGCACATCTGGTCTTTGAATGCGACAATATCATTGGCGCTAGTACCGGTGATGATCAAGTCGTCGACATAGATGCCTACCAGTAGCGATGATGTGCCACTGGTTCTCCAGTACACAGCATGTTCTAGAGAGTTGTGCTCAAAGCTGAGAGAGATGAGCAACACGTCCAACTTGGCGTTCCACGCTCGCGGAGCTTGACAAAGACCGTACAGGGCCTTATGCAGCTTGAGCACCCTGTACTCGTTGTCGGGGTCGACGAAGCCAGGCGGTTGGTGCACATAGACCTCCTTGGCAAATCGCTACTCAAGAATGCCGACTTGATGTCTATGTGGTGCACCTCCCATCTACTATCTGCAGCGAGTGCCAGCAGGAGTTGCACCGTCTCCATTCGCGCCACAGGGGTGAAGACCTCGTCAAATTCCACCCCCTGCCGCTGAGTGTACCCTTTACCAACTAGACGCGACATGTGCCTCACCACATTGCTTGCAGAGTCCTTCTTTACCTTGAACACCCATTTGAGCCCGATGGCCCTGTGTCCGGCTGGGAGCATGACAAGCTCTCACGTACCGTTATTGCGGATGATAGCCATCTCCTCTTCCATCACTTGCTTCGAGCACATTTCTTTGAGCGCTTGGTTGACGTTGGTTGGCTTCTCGGCAGCCAGAAGACAAACCCTGCTTTGCTTGATGTTGACTCCTCCGTAGTGTCATAGACGTTCGACATCTCCCGATAGCGACGCAGCCCAGTGTTGTAACACACACGACTACGAATATCTGGTACTTGTTTATGACCACGGCACACATGATTACTTCTACGACCACAAATACTCAACTACAACCACGAGACAAAGGAGTTTTTTTATGCCGCGCTCACCTGTGCAATTTTCTCAGCTTTCTTCTCTAATTTATAGGATCTGAATACAAAGCAAATGCTAAACATATTTCTTATTCTTACGCCATGATCGGCTTCAACTGTGCCATTCCATGTCCAGCAAAACCGTAGTTCCACTAACTGTTGAACATCTAGTCAATTTTCGGCATATTTTAATCCAGAAATTCAGCATATAAAATATGACAAACAAAAACATGAGTGATCCAACGACGATGTATTCATATTCGCTAACGAACAAGCTAACAGCAGCATCTATTAACATATTCATAGCGCACAGAAACAAATACACCATAGAAGTTTTCAGGTTATACCCTCGGGCGGGGTCAGTGTCGGTGACACCGGAGGCGCCGTTACCATCAGTCGACATGATGGCTTATTCAATGTAGTCGATCGAGCGTGATGCAGGAAGATGTCCGCCGTGCAGTCTCGCGAACAGTTCACCTTCAGGAAGTAGATGACGTACGTCACAGATTGAGCAGTCGCGTCAATGCGCTCCCCAAAAACTTGATCGCCCGTCTACGTGCAGGTACGCAAACGGACGGAGTTTCGAAGGCCTACTCGCCCAGAACCCTTTGCGCGCAAGGTTCTGGACCGGAGATTGCAGAGAACAGCAGCAAAAACAGAACCAGAATACCGTTCTTTCTTATTCTTTCTCGTAAGGAGTGGAGAGCCTTTTTATGCTCTGTACTTTTGTAACAGCAAAAACGAAGAGGTCAGAGTGACTGCAACCATTAGTCACTAGTAACTGCAGCCATTACTTGAAAGTAACCGTAGCCATAATTCACTAGTAACTGCATCGTTACTGCCAGCCATTCATTAATACTATTTACTGCGAGTCAGTGCATTTCGATTTTCGAATAGATAAAGAAAAACGCGCCCGCACGCACACGGCACGGCACGGCTTGGCTCGGCGTGGCGAGGCGGGCGAGCGAGCGAGCGCGCGCGCGTATTGGCTCTCTCCAATTCTACAAGGGGGTTACCACGTTCCACCTTTTAAAGTGGTGTAACTCCCATTCAATTCTCCATATGGGACTAAACAGTTTTTCCATGTGGGCCTAGGAATTTCATTTGATTAATTGCTAAATTAAAATGGACTAAGCCCAATTAATCCAACAATCCCCACCAAATGTCAAGGCACACGAGAAATGCTCTCAGTTCTGCTGTTGTTTGATATACCAGTGTTTCGATGTAGACTATTAAGTTGAACATTTACCTAGGAAAGGAATTATACTCATCCACAACTGAACAATGGACTATGCCTTGAATTGACAGTTTTGTGCGAACAAACTTTACCCAATTCCTTTACTAGTACTAGGCTGCCTAAAGCATCCCCTCTGGTTGGAGCGTATAAGTCATACTCCATGCCTATTCATGAGTATCTAGAGATCACCCAAATCTCATAGACTGTGACCAGCAGTCGAATTCATATAGGTGTGTTCCTTCTAAGATGTCCTGTAGGCCGACATCTCTACTTTAAATAAGCCACTCGGATCACATTGAGGTAAAACCAACCTGCCATACAGAATAGAGAGAAGCGCATCATTGAAGAAATGAGCTCAGTAAGGTCTCTCCTCTCATCAACCAACGACTTGTTTCACCATCCTACTTCACGGGATCTCCGATCACGTAGAACAAAGTTACCACCGTGGTATGACTCATGTGGGTCTCGAGCTCATCTCACTCGATGCACTATCTATCACATTACGTGATAAACCCTTTGTAAATTGGTCGGCCAGATTATTAGCTGTCTGGACATAGTCCAGCGCTATCACTCCGGAGTTTTTCAGCTTTCTGACAGACTTCAACCGCCTCTTAACATGCCTAGATGACTTCATGTTGTCCTTAGAACTGTTCACCTTGATAATTACAGTCTGATTATCACAGTTCATCAGGATAGCCGGTATCGGTTTTTCAACCACCGCAAATCTATAAGGAGTTCGCGAAGCCACTCAGCCTCAACAGTTGCGGTATCTAACGCTGTATTGGCTCTCTCCAATTCCACAAGGGGTTACCACGTTCCACCTTTTAAAGTGGTGTAACTCTCATTCAATTCTCCATATAAGACTAAACAGTTTTTTCATGTGGGTCTGGGAATTTCATTTGATTAATTGCTAAATTAAAATGGACCAAGCCCAATTAATCCAACACTAACTAGCAGACTAAACGAGAGTCATGGCACGATGTGAATGTGAGCATGTCTCAGGCCACTAGATTTGACAGAGTAAAATGCAGCTAATGCGACGGGTTTAAGTTCAACGTGGCTAGAGAACAGCGATTGACTGGGCGGCGGAGAAGGAGGAGTACGAGGAGAAGCTGAGGGAGGTGGAGCAGGTGTGCTGCCGGATCATCAGGCAAGTGCACGAGAGGAGCGGAGGCGGAGCGGACGGGTCGGCAGCCGCGGGAGATAAGAGCGATGTGAATGAGCTCGAGAGTTTTTTTCGCTGCTCTGTTCGGACCGTAGTTTTGCCTCGTGTTAGGGAGGGAATCGTGATGTAAAATGAACTCTTCATGTAAAGGCCTCGCTGGTTAAATGATCCTTGTTACCACGTACAGATTTTAATTTTCTAAGTTCTTTATCAGCTAGAACACCAAACGGGAGTATGAAACTTGTAGATCTGGCAGTAAAATAAAATTACCTGCTCCCCCTTGTAAGCTTACACAAGGGGAAATGCTAACAGAAGTATGTTACTTCTGGCAGTTAGTGGTAACACTTGCAACAGTGTGGGACCTGTAATATTTGATCCCGTAGAATGCAGAGGATCTGTATACATTTTGCATGGTGAAGAGCAACGGCGCGTGCATCGTGCGTCGTGCAAGGCTACGTACGTACGCTAGCTCAGCCGTGATCCTCTTCGCGCGCCACCGCCGGGAGTCGTCTCGGCGGCACCGCGAGCTCCGCGGCCTCCGAGCCGAACACGAACTGCGCCCACTCCCGAGCCTGCGCGTCCACCTGCGCCTCGGCCTCGCGCACGCCGCCGCCAGCCGACGCCGACGCGATCACCGCGGCTACGATCACGACGACGAGCAGGGGTGCCAGCAGGGAGACCATCTCCACCGCACTCTCCGCGATCATCATCGTGCACGCACGACGTAGCCGCTATATCCACAGAAGAAGAGGCCTAAGGGTATGTGCGTCTCACACGCTGTCAGGGAATGACAAATGGGCAGCGTTATATAGAGGATTGCCCGTGTAGCTTTCTCGTGCACGAGTACCTACCAGCCCATGGATCGTGTGACCAGAGCTGCAAAGGACTCGCCATCTTTTGCTTCGGGTCATGAAAAGCCATGGCAGAGCTCGAAAGAAGAAGAACATTTGATGCACACTGTCCGCTTTATGGTTCCCTCTCTCTGTGGGAATTTCAGTTCCCGTACTCCTCTCGTGGGTTTTGGTTGAGACGCGAGCGGTTGAGCCCTGTACAGAAGCGCCTCCCCTTGGGGTAACTAGGTGTTCAGTAGCTGATAACGCGTAATGGTGGTGGAGGACAAAAGTACAAATGATTTATTGCTTTTGCTAGTAAGGGTGAATGAACAACTACATCTACATTTAAGAATTATTCAAACTGAATCTGATAGTCTAGTTGATGTTGGAAAATGTTACACTGGAATCTGGGATGGCTGCAGAGATTATGTATGTAGTACTAGGTACAGAATGAGATATGTAAAATTCATTCGAAATATATGTTGGTAGGAAGATGACAAGAGAACATACAAACTTGCTTCCTTCGGCTGATGTGCGTGCAAAATATTTAGGCGCAAAAAAGCATGAAAAACATAGTCAAATTTCATCACCAATTCACCGCTAACCATCTGTATTTTTTTTTCTGATTTCAACATAGGATTATTGTAGGATCGTATGGCATAATCGAGGGGGTGAATGATTGTCTCCGCTTTTATCACCTGAAATCAAAACACAACGCAGAAGAATAAAAGACAAACAAACTGGATTACTGAGTGGAGATAACGACTACAGCTGCTTGCTCGTACGTGCTTGAAGAGTCACAGTCGTCCGATTGCTCTTCTCGATTGCTCGTTATGACCGCTCTTCACGAACGCTCGCTCCGACCGCTCGCATACGATTGCTCGCTTCCGATCCCTCGCTACGACCACTCGCTTACGATCGCTCGCTCCCGATTGTTTGAATCGATCGTCCACTTGTTCCGATCATTTGGCACTACAAAGACACACGTAATCGTAACCTCCTTCCACCTAAAGTCTCCAGCCGTTTGACCACCGACCGAACGAGTACAAGCTGAAGACAACCCAGAGCACGTAAAACAGAGGAAAAACATGATGCTTAGGAAGTCGCCGAAGAACTTTTTCTGGAAAGAATCTGATATATTATTTCTTCATCATGTTCTTGGCTACAAAGCGCTCTCACGACACCCCTAAAAACCTTCTCCACAAAAGCCCTAAAGCTTGTTGCGCTAACCAAAGGCTTTCCCTGCTTGTATAGGCCAGTGCACAAACCTTGTTCAACTTGAATATCTCAAACCGTGTCCTTATCCACCTGGACACGAAATCTATCTCTTCCTCAAATCAAGGGACCCGAAACTCTTTCTAACATGAGTTTTAACCACCTCATATAAGGCCCCGTTTGTCACAGCTCTAGCTCCGAGATGTATGTTGGATCTGTAGTTTGTTGACTAAATTAAAGTGATTTAAATATTTTTATTTAATATATAATATAAATGAAATGAGTCATATAAATGCACTTAACATGCCTGCAACTCTAGATCTAGGATTTCTTAGAGCTAGAGCTCTGCCAAACGGGGCCTAAGTCATGTATTCCATCCATGACTCCATACTTCATACGCGACGAAGCATTCAGGTTATCCCCTTCTATATCTCCATCGTGCACCATCACTGCGTGCTCTCGCGTGAGCCCGATCACCTCGTGTGACATTCTAACCACCTGAACCTCAGATTACCCCCTCTTAGCCCTAGTCCTCCTCGTCACCGACCGTAACCGTCTCCACGCCTCCACGCATCATCCACCTTTGACCTCCATGTGCTCCAGCATGAGCTCAACCACCTCGCGTGACATCCCGACTGCCTGGACCTCATATTATCCCCTCCTAGTCCCGGTCCTCCTCGTCACCGACCATGGTCGCCTCTGTGCCCATCTGCACATGCAAAGGCCAAATAAACCATCTCCCGATACAAGTTCTCTCTAACTTGACCATAATCAATACACATTAGCAAAATACACCCTTGTCTATCCCCAGATAAGAACCAAACCAACTACGACTATCTCCTAGATCGTCCATGACCACACAGACTATCGCTAACTGAATTATACACTTAGACCACTCAATACGACTGCTACCTTAGAGTACTCGTAACCCACAAGTACTTGGAAACCACACGCACCGCTATTGACCGACTATCGAGTACCGAGTACTGAGTATCGATCAGAAATCACAGCCGCAACATGTACTCGAAGCCTACGAGCATAGACAATACTCTGACACCCGACCGCTTACCACGATCGTGAAACCACTTCTATCGAGTACCGAGTACTTCGACTATGAGTACCTTAATCCTCAAGTACCCACCTGGTACTACAGCAACGACCATTCATCATCGACCACTACACACCGACCAGTCAACCACTAGCCCAACACGAGTACTCAATGTACTCAAAGATCCCAAGAGTGAAGCACTCGTACCATCCATGAAATCTACGAGTACCGACCGTGAAGCCTACGGCAACCGATCGCTAAGTCTCCGACTACCGAAGACAGAATAGCAAACTGTAAAGTCTACGAGTATCGACAAGACTACCAAATCTACGACCAAGAAAGTAGTCCGCAAAACCTACGATCAACGACTGCAAAGCCCTTGACTATCGACTAGTAAAACTTTCGACTATCGAGTACGACTAGTAAAGTCTACGACTATCGAGCACTGTAGCTACGACCATGAAAAAGAACTATAACTACGATTACCTACCGTGGTTGTAAGGTCAAAGTCGTACTACCGTGATCGAAGCCAGACGTGGTTGAAAGCTGCTGTGGTCGTAAGCTAAACGTGGTCGTAAGCCAGACGTGGTCAAAAGCTACCGTGGTCGAAGTCAGCTATAGTCGTAAGCTACCGTGGTTGTAAGCTAGACATGGTCGAAAGCTGTCGTGGTCGTAAGCCAGACGTGGTCGAAAACTGTCGTGGTCAAAGCCAGTCATAGTCGAAAGTTACCATGGTCGAAAGCTGCCGTGGTCATAAGCCAGACGTGGTCGAAACCAGCCGTGGTCGAAACCAGCCGTAGTCGTAGTCGTGTTCTAAATGCTATGGTTGGAGCATGTCGTGAAGTTTGTGGTCATTTGACTATACCGTTGTCGTAATTTGATGCAGGAGCCGACTGAGGGCACTTGAAGCAGAACACAAACACTCGAGGGCAAAGTCTTCGACTACAACCAACCAAGTCTTTTACAAACGCAAAATCCAAAGCAAACCAAATGTCAATTATTCATCATCTCTTTATTTATCAAATGTTTTGTCAATTATTCATCATCTCGTTATTTACGATCATCCACATGGTCTAACAATTATCTAAGAGAAATTTCAGTAGAATCGAATGAAATTTGTGAAATACATTAGAAATATACATTTTGTAGGTTGATGACAGAAAATACATAAAGTTACTTCCTTAGAGCGATACGTGTGCAAACCATTTGAGTACGAAAAACAAGCATAAAAAATATAGCTAAATTTCATCACCACTAACCATCTACACATTCTTTTGATTTCAGCGTAGGATTATTCAAGGGAAAATTCAGTACACGATGATCATCAGCTAATTTTCTTAGCACTATGGTTTCAACTGAATCTTGTACAAGTCTTACTGGCTACCGCAGAGCCCTATAGATCAAAGAAAGAGCATTCATTTCTTTCCGCGATGTCTTCTAGACAGTCCTACTCAAGAGCGGGTGCTACCTCAGTTGGATTGCCTTCAAACACATCGGAGCTTGATGATTCTGACTCTTCTGGGAACTCCTGTGTTTGGACTGATTCCTTGTAAGCAGGAGTATCTCTGAAATCTGTTGCCCCTTCGTTATATGTAGCCACGGCGACACCACAAGCAATCAGCTGCACAAATATGCAACATCAATGGTAGATGAGTAGTGAGAATCCACAGACGACTGTAATTTGCCAATTGCTTGAGTTAACATGATTGGATTTGATGATGTAAGAGGATGGAATGACATGCAAAGTTCTCTCTAGATTCTAGATATTGAATGGAAATCTGTCATGATGGTGGTTAAGTTGATGGGTGGCAATGACCGAACACCAGGATGTTTTATAACTTATGTAATTCAATGAAAAAGTGTTAGATTATGTCTTGTTAAACAGTCCGCAAAGAAACAACTTCACGTATGTTTTCAGTAACACATTCTTCCTTTTTCACCCATCAGACACCGGAAGGAACACCTTTTTAGTCCATATATGGAAAATAATCAGTGTACTAACAAACAGGGAGATTAAATCCAATAAAATGAATTTGGAAACCTCGCTGTTTACGACTAGAAATGAATTCGAATGAGTTTCAAGTTTCACATATCAAGCTCACATAATTATCCTGCAATTCTAAACAACCAATGTCAGTCTCTGGACAGTGCCATGGCACGGCTTGTCGCATTGAAGGGGTTGTTTCATGCTGACATCCTTATTTGCAAAGCATTTCAACACAGAGTTGTTCAATTAGCTGCAAACTAAGTTTCACTGGCTAGGATATCTCATAAAAAAACTAAAGATTTACTTTTGAGCACTCGACTAATGAGCATGAATAGACAGACTAATGAGCAGGAATAGACAGCATATATAAAGAACACGGCAACTGTACGACAGCGCGAAGTAATGGAGGAGGAGGAGGCGCTCACAGCGAAGAAGACGCCGAAGGCCCACATGTACTGCACGAAGAAGCCGAGTGCCTCCCACTGGGGGCCCTCCCAGAAGTCGGGCTTCTCCGGGTCCGGCAGCTCGGGCATCGGCGTCGTCGACACCTCGAACCCCAGCGGCTCCCCCTCCCACTCCACCCCCTCCCCCGCCGCGGCGGAGTCCTCGTCCACGTCGGGCGGAGAGGGAGCGGTGACGCCGCCGCGGCGCTTCTTGCCGCGCTCCTCGAGGCGCCGCTGCGTGCGGGACGAGACGCCGCCCCGGCGGGCGAGCGCCACGTGCAGGGCGGCGCGGCGGCCCGGGAGGGCAGGGAGGCTACGGCGGACGGCGGTGCCGAACGGCGCGGGGGAGGTGAGGAGAGACATGAGGCCTGGAGGCGGCGGGGCTGTGCGACAGCGTTGTGTGCGCGCGAGTGCGAGGTCACGTGGAGAGGCTGGAGCGGGGAAGCTCCTGGCTGTCGACGCTTCTCAGGAGCTGTGACGTCCGGGAGGGAGATCAGATAAGATTTTTCTTTCTTTCCTTTGTTTTCTGCTTCGGCGTTCTGCTTTGCATATAAGCCAAAGCCATTTTTGTTTTCTATTTTTCTACTTTTCTAGCAAAGAAGGTTTTTGTGTGTGTTAGATATGGAGGGACTCTTCTTTCTCAGATTCTAAAATTTATTTTTTAGCTTTTCTACAGTAATTAACTTTTAAACAAAGTGTCTTTTAAAGACAGGGTCTATCATTGATTATAGTATACACTATAGCAACTTCATTTATATCGGCTAAAATCGCACGCGAGTTTCTGTTACTCTGTACTCTCTTTCACGAATAGCCTAAAAGCCAAAAACCACAGCCAAAAGCCATAAACTAAAACAAAAAAGGCTCAAAGTTGGTCTTAGTTAGAAATCTCATATTCTCATTAACTTTATCTACCAGTAGTGTCATACTGCCGCTAGTCACAGCGTAATGAATCCAAGAATTTGTGTGGTCAGACGCAGGCTCTGTTTGTTTCGGCTTTAGCTCCTGACTTCTAGTTCATTATTCTTTAATTTCGTCTTTTTTAGCTTTTTAACTTTTTCAACTTTTTTGCCTTTTATTTTTTCCCGTGTTCCTTTACATTTCTGCAATGGGATGACATGTTTTTTTATTTTTTATTTTTTAAAATTTAATTAAGACAAAAAAATTACCAACTGGTATAGTGCAAAATAAGTCAGCTATATAAAAAAATAAAAGCAATCGGCAAATTTACTTGAGAATATACTGTATTTTTAATTCATTGTAGGTAACATTCCCTTTGTATGTTGTAAATAAGCAATCGGGTTCAAATCAATATTACATAGGTCTGCGAGACTATATGGTGTGATTTCATATCTCGTACGGTCAATCCTTTATTAGAATGCAAGGATTTAACAAATAATTTTAGGAACAGAACAAATTCACTAAAATAATCCTCCAATTCAAGTGGTCTCCTCTAGCTTGCTCCATGTAACGGTACCTTAGTCCGTAGTTCTTCTTAAGTTGTGTGGATTTTGCAAGAAACATTTACTCAGGATACGACTCCCCGGATTATATGGTACTCTAGCACTTTCTAATTTCAAGCTCTCAAATCTCTTGAGCATTTTGGCTTTTTGGAAGCTGAAATGGACTGTTAAAATTGAGATCTACTGGTAGGCTTTGGAAGGGAGGGAGAGAGGAAGAGCATGGGGCAACCTCGAAGCGGATGTTCTTGAAGACAATCTCCTCGATATTGCTACCGATGGTGGGCACGGCGGTGATGGCCTTGCCGAGGTGGAGCTTGTAGGGCGTGGTGGTCCTACTGGCATTGTCGAGCCCCACCACGAAAATCTTGCACTCCTTGGCTAGGAACATCAGGAACCACACCCGCGACATCCACGCGCCCCATCCTCCCTTCTCCTCCGCCTCACCAAAATTGAATCTTGCAAGTGTAGCATTCTCTACCTCACGTCATCCTCCACCCTACCTCCGGTGACGGAGCGATTGTCACCAACTCACCACCCGCAAAGGGTGGCGACTAGCGAGTAGATGAAGATAGGGGCGAGTAGGCAGGGCCTGCCACCGGCGCAGCCATGGAGCCTGGCAGAGGAGGGGAGTCAAGTGGAAGACCTCGGCGCTCCCCTGGTTGGATATGATATGATGGAGGCAACATGGGTGGGCATCGATTGTGGATGTGTGGGGACGTCAATGGTAGTGGTTGCTGGTGCGTGGAGGAGTGGGAGGTAGGGCGGATAGGAGGGTGGGCTAAAGCCTGATGAAGCCCACCCATTGGATGTGCCCTTGGGCACATATAGCACATGATTCGATATAAAAGGTCTCTTTTTTTTGTTTCTAAAAGCTATTTTTCGCCTTTTCTACAGTACATAACTTTTAAATAGAATCTTTTTAAGATAAGATCTATAAATTAATTGTATTACATATTATAACGACTTCATTTATATCGGCAAAAACTACACGCGAGTTTCTATTACTCCGTACCCTCTCTCACGAATAGGTTCAAGTAGTGTGATTTGGGCTTAAGCTTATGGTTTATGGGCTTGTTTGCCACTGTTTGATACTTATTTTTCATTGTAGCTGCTATAAGCTTTTTTAGCGTGATTAATTTTAAAAAATTAAAAATAAAAAACAGTCTCTCTCATTATGGATAATGTAAATAAATACGAAAAAAGAGAAAAGATAAAAAACTAAAAAAGATAAAATTAAAAAAATAAAAACTAAAAATAAAAAATTTAAACCCAAATAAATAGGATCTAAAAGTCGTAAGCTATAACCAAGCTATAAACCGAGCCTTTAAAAAAAACAGGTCACAGGTCCATGATCAATAGCTCTGATCGGTGCGCACCTTCCCACCCAAGGCCAAAACTCCAGAAAGGACGCTCCAATAACGCGCCGCCACGTACCCACCCCCTCTCGCCGGTCCACTGGACCCGTCCCACGCACCCGTCTGCCCCCCGCTCCCGCCTCGCGCGGACTCCCGGTTTGACCCGCGCCCCGCCCGGGCGCGACGCGTCGGCCTCCCATTGGACGGCTGCCCCAGAGCCATGCGACCTTCTCGAGGGGCCGCACCGCACCCATCGCTCTCCCTATTTTTCTCTCCCCACTCCCTTCCTATACCCCCGGACTCCCACGAACCCAGCAGCGCACGCAGATCCGCGGCAGGAGAGGAGAGCTCGTGAGCAAGGGAAGCGCGAGGGGAAAGGTACTCGCCTTTTCTCTCCTCGACCCTCTCTCCCCCATCTCTCTCTACCTACCTTGCGGTTGTTGCGTGTGAGGAACTGATTGGCTGGTTGCGGGAATCTGAGGTGAAAATTTTCGTTCTTGTGCTGTGATGGATTCTTTTTCTTGGTTGTTTGTTTTTTTCCCTTTGTGTTGATCTTGGACTTTAGAGTCCATCCTAGCATGGGTCGGTTTAGATCCAGGGTTAGCTTGTTTGCTTTGTTGGGGTTCAGGACCTAGATCTGATCTGCTAATTTAGGTTTCTTGAGAGAAGTGTTTTAGTTTTAGCGTCAGAAAAAGTAGGATTTGATGCAAATCTTGCCCCGATTTGTTGTATTTTGTTACTTGAGATCGAGGCGGGCATATTAGTGAGGGCTTGAGACTTGCTGGGTGGAATCAGGTACTTGGCCATTGGCATGATAATGTGCTCGCGCAACTGTTCCCCGTAGAGCTAGTTTTGCATATCCAGCGTTTTTCATGGTAGATGTAACTCGCCTGGAGTGAACTGTAGATCTAGTCATATTGTTGAGAGAAGAATATGTATGAATGGTTCTGTACTGCTGGTGATTTAATTTCACCAGTTAAGTCTGTTGCTTGCTATTCTGTGGAACAGTACCTTGTCGTTTTCTTAACCTCAAGTTTGGTGGTGTTAGACTAGATCAATGATTTGACAGCCACTTTCTTGTTGATTTGTCTAACGGAGTATCAGAGAATATAAAAGAAAAGGAGGAAAATGTTCTAAAGAAGGGTCATTGGGAGGATGAAGGAGAATATTTAGATGTCTAAAAAATGATTCCTGCATATATACATTGAAAAGTATGAGCTAGTTGTGTAATATGGAAAGTGGTGTCCCATCCACTTCGTAGTGATAGGGGAAAGGAGGAGAATGGTACATATTCTTGTAGATGATCCGCTAGCGCTATGTGTCATTACCAAGTTGTGATATATTTTAGAAGTCAGTGACAGTCTTAATACATTATTTGCAGGTATATAAGATCAGAACAGGTTCGTGTCTAAGAACAAAGCAAAGGAAAAATGTCTACTGCTGAGGCAACCCGTGAGGAGAATGTGTACATGGCAAAGCTCGCTGAGCAGGCTGAGCGTTATGAGGAAATGGTCGAATTTATGGAGAAGGTGGCAAAGACTGCTGATGTTGGTGAGCTCACTGTTGAGGAGCGTAACCTGCTTTCTGTGGCTTACAAGAATGTGATTGGTGCCCGGAGGGCATCATGGAGGATCATCTCTTCCATTGAGCAGAAGGAGGAGAGCCGTGGGAATGAGTCATATGTTGCATCAATCAAGGTGTACCGAAGCAGGATTGAAACCGAGCTCAGCAAGATCTGTGATGGCATCCTCAAGCTTCTTGATTCTCACCTTGTCCCCTCTGCCACTGCAGCAGAGTCCAAGGTGTTCTATCTGAAAATGAAGGGCGACTACCACAGGTATTATTTGTGGCATATTCAGAATTAGCATAGCTTGTTGAATTTATGAAATTTTGAATGTTTATTCTCTTATTGTGAATGTGTAGGTACCTTGCAGAGTTTAAGTCAGGAGCTGAGCGGAAAGAAGCAGCTGAGAACACTCTTGTAGCATACAAGTCAGCCCAGGTTGGCTTTCATGGATTGTTTGCTCATTTGATGTCTAATGATATTCAGTCTCATGTATCAGTTTGCTATATCATGATTTTTTTTTTCCGAAGTAGTTTAATATGCGATATTTTCTTGTCATTCCTGCTTAACTAGTGCCTTTATATTGTGTCCTCAGCAAATTTTAAAATTTTATACATGGGAATTGGGAAGTACATTTGCTTGTCCACTTAGAGAGTTGAGATGTACAATGCTAGCTATGATTTTGCTTCCTTATGTTGCAGCATGAAGTGAGCTGTTTATTTTATATTAGTAGTTCTATGGATTTGTGATGCTTGTGCTACAAGAGTGCACATGATGGCATTTAATTACTGATTTAGGATATTGCGCTCGCCGAGCTGGCTACAACCCACCCAATAAGGCTTGGACTTGCATTGAACTTCTCAGTATTCTACTATGAAATTCTGAACTCGTCGGATCGCGCTTGCAACCTTGCCAAGCAGGTTAGTTTTTTCTCTTTTTTTCCCTCACAAATGCTTTAGTTCTTTGATATTTTGTATTCCTTGATAATTTGAATTGAAGATACTTGATTGCTGTTTGTCATGAATGAGTTATACAAATTTTGATCTTCGGTGAAATTGATGCATAAGCATGATGATTCTCTTTATGTTTGATCAAAGTGAAAATCGTATGGGTGACAAAAGAGTGCTATTGACTTGATCTCAAAAGTTGTGGTTTTTTCATCAGCCAAACCCACATATGTAAGAACTGAACACACTAATCAAAGTCTTGTGTACTGAGAGGTGCAATGCATGCATCTACTATCTAGAACGAGTTTATGAGATATGCATGTAACTGCTATCTAGAATGAGTTTAATTTTGTGTATGTACTTATTAGGCGTTCGATGAGGCTATTGCTGAGCTGGATTCTCTCGGTGAGGAGTCCTACAAGGACAGCACCTTGATCATGCAACTTCTTCGTGACAACCTGACTCTCTGGACCTCTGACAATGCGGTATATTCCCTTCTATGTGTTCCATCCCATCATATTGTAGTTGTTTTCTGGTGATGCGAGGTGTACTGAACCTCAGTATTGATAAATTCCATTTGTTCTCTCTCCCAGGAGGACGGTGGAGATGAGATCAAGGAAGCATCAAAGCCTGAAGGAGAGGGGCACTAATTGGAGCTCAACTTCACCCATGTTTATTTCTGAGTCCATTTACTCAGCTACCTGTATTGTCGGATCATAAGATGTACTAGGATCGATTGCACTATGTGGAATCATAAGATGTAGTAGGGCCGCCGTATGCGAAACGTGTCAAGCTGAAGTACCTAGTGGACACAGTTTATGTGGACAACATTGCTTCAGGAACTGCGCTACTAGTTTGTTAGCAACTTTCAATTATTGCCTGTATTGCAGCACAATATTAGTATTGCTGTATTAGCAATTTCTTTGGCTGGTTATGATTGAAAATACAGGTGCGAAACATTGCAAAGTTAGTGTTTTGTGGTAACATCTGGTGAAACTATGAGGTTTGGTGTTAAGAGTTGCTATTGTTGTGAGCCTTTGTTTCGGAAACATGGAGGGCTGTCACCTGAGTACCTGACTATGTGGACGCTATTACCGCTACTAAAAAGAGGGAGTTGATGTAGTGGCTCATCTGTCCTAAACTCTCTCTGTCACCTAAAAAATCTCTTAACAAAAATAAAATAAGCAGTCTACTAAAATATAAATTTCACCATCTTAAAAATTCCCCCTACAGGAGGCTACAACTCTCTTTCCTTTGGGAAATTCTACCCTGCAACCAGTCGTAACCATAATTGTTCAGTATACGGCCTGTTTGGTTGGAGGCTGGAAAAAGCTGTCTGGGTCAGACATGCATTTCGATTTTGGATGCCTGGAGCCAGGATGTGTTGCCTGACAGGCATTTGCCTGCGAGACCTCCAACCAAACAGGCCCTCAACTGTGATGTATGGATAAGTTCAGGGATCAAATACTATTTTAGGCAAGCATCCCATGTGTATACAATAACATGCTCAAATCCGTAATTTACATCATGGTTTTTACTAGAGCAATCATGTGTGGAAATAAGTTGCGGAGAGGGTCATACACGAATGAGATGTTGTAGCACTCGTTACTCGTCAGGCAATGTTCAGTGTCCCAAGGGGGGTGCAACAGTGTTGTGCAAAGACAGTTAGCATAGCAGGACTTTGTCAGGTAGATTGTTGTAGTTTGAGATTTTGAACTCGTAATGAACTCAAGAATACAAGAGAAGAGCTTCAACATAGTGGCCTTTCCATTCCAAGGAAGCAATTTCGAATTTTGTGTTGCACGAAGGATACAATAGTGGTTGGTTGTAGGAAGATGATTCTATCCTATTCCTATTCCTATAGGATACACAAGCATGACCAACACAAAGGGGTCTTTAGAACAAAGGATTTTTAGAGGAATTTTGTGGGAATTTACTTCCATCGAAACTTTTTCTACGTGGTCCTTTGGAATAAAGGTACGAGTCCATATTATTTCTATGAAATTTCTATGGAATACCTTGTTATAAAGGAATTTTAGAGGAAAACAAACATGAGATCTAACCTTATGGAATTTTTTTGTCTCTTGAGCATGGCAATCGCTCTCAAATTTTTTGTGTTTCCAAACAACCATTTAGAGCAATTCCTGTGTTTTCTTTTCTTACAGGACATGCCACCCTAATTCTTGCGGCCATTCTGTTGCAAACGTGTTTTTCTAATTTCTACGTTCCAAACAGCATCTTAAAGGAGAATGCGTCTTATTATGGTTGAGTTTTTTTGACTTTCAGTAGGCTATATTTATACTGTTTATAGTAACTAACTTTTAAACGTTGTGAGGTCAATAGGAAGATTATAGTAAAAAATGTACTGAGTGCAGCTGTATCAGCCAAAATCACATACAATTATTTTTCTGTACGTATCACCTCTCACGAACAGCTAAAATTCAAATATAAACTATAAATCATCAGCCTAAAAGAATCTACTATATCTATCGTAGTATACATTTAAAGGTAGTGTATACACTTATTCCCAAAAGAAAATAAGTGGTGGCTGCCATGTAGATTTGCCTCTACGGAATATCACCATCAAAACTCGTAGTACTAAACAGCAAATAGCACGTCACGGAAGTCCGAAAACTTGCAGTGGAATCAAACGATCCCGTCGCCCTCCCCGCGCACACCACAAGACATTGACAATCGCTGCAACGACTACAACAAAACCACTCGTAAAGCAGATCGCATATACACCGCTCCGCGCGTCGTGGCCGTTCCACCGGATCCCGCCAGATCCAGGCGTCCAGATCCCCAAGCCCCCGAGCCCATGGAGCCCTTGCCGGCCCAGGCAGCGGCGTCGGAGCGCGACCGCTCGCCGCCGTCGCCCCCTCCCCCGCCCCCGTCGTCGGCCGCCGCGGCGATGTCGTCACCGCTCGCCGTCGTCTGCAGCTTCTGGAAAGGTCCGCCTCGATCTTACCTTGACGTTTCCCCTCGTCGATTAGATGACGATGTAGGTTCGAATTGGTGAGCCCCGAGGACCAGTTAGATATTGGATCGCGCACCTTAAGCTGTGGGGAATCGCGATTCCCGGTTGCGCGCACCCGTACTGTCCCGTAAGTGCAGGATTTGTTGGGTTTTGTCACTAATCACGAGTGGAGAGAGCTTAATCGCGGTGAAATGTTGACCTACATTTGGCACTTCCATTCAAATCTACTAGCGTTTGTGCCTGCCACTTCCTCAATTGGCTCCAAGTCGTAATCTGAACGGATCTCTATTCTCTAGGAGTGAAGACTTATGCCACGGGTCACGATGAAACTTACGATATGCTCTTGACAAGTAGACAGAGCAGTTTCAGCAGAGAAGGCTTGAGTCTTCATCTCAAACTTATGCTCGTCATTTCTGAGAAGCTTGACAGGATTTTGTTGTCCTAGCTTAGTTTCCATGCATAGGTAATGTGACATAGCAACATCATTTGTACAAGGACTTTATCACAGGTGTCATGATCTTGTGGTTATCTTCTCTGATCATTTGCATCCTTACTAAAGTAGGGAAGAGTAGCTGTGAGATAACATGCCGCTTCACTGCTATTGTGGTTTCCATATGGGGACTTAAAGAAGTTATAATGCTGAAATGGCTTCCAAGTGTGAATGGTCATGCACTGTAGAAAGTTATGTTGAGCCTATTGCATTGTTCTTGTATGTGTAATGCAGGTCGAGGTCTTTTTCATGTAAGTGTTTATGCTATCCATGATGAAGAATCTGACTCTTGTTTCTTGTGCACTTTAGACTTTGATTTGGAGAAGGAAAGAAGTGGTTTGGATGAACAGGGTTTAAAGATTGCGGAGAATCAGGAGACAAGCCAGAAGAACAGACGTAGGCTTGCCGAGAGCACTCGGGATTTCAAGAAGGCATCTTCAGACGAGAAGCTTGGTTTATTCAACTCATTGCTGAAGAGTTATCAAGAGGAAGTTGACAATCTTACAAAGAGAGCAAAGTTTGGAGAAAATGCTTTTCTCAACATCTATCAGAAGCTATATGAAGCCCCTGATCCATATCCAGCTCTTGATTCTATGGCTGTATGTTCTGTCAAATTTATTCTCTATTATAGCTGCTCTAATTTGGAATTGTTTCATGTATCCATAGAGATAATCCCATCGCAAGGGAAGTGATAACCAAGATTTGCTTTTGCTCACAGCTGTCCTAACTTTTCCAAATATTGCAAATTCCCACCAATATTTAACATCTTGCCTTGTTGCATGTAGTCATTTGCCATATTGTTTATATTCCCCATTGACACCTAATAGTAGAATTGTAGACTCGTAGTTGTATGTGATAAAAATTCTTATAATAACACCCTTTTTTGGTACAAGTAAAAAAGCTTCTTGCAATAATAAGTGCTAATTTGTGCTAAATTTAAACCTATAGGTGGAGAGTTGTCAAACTGCAAAATATAGATGGTAGTTAGTTTGCTCCGATTTAGAAGTGAAAGCAGTCAATTGTTAAAATTTAAAATACAGACCAGGCTTGGCAATTTTGGAAAAATATGGTCTGGTACCGCAATTTCCGGTAATAAAGTCTGGCATGCTCAATTATATTTATTCTTTTGCTTGAATTAATATCTCTAACTAGTTGCTGGTTTCAATATAATAAGATGGGGTTCAATCATTATTTAATACTTTCATCTTGCACCAAATTCTCCTGCTAATGATCTCAACACATGCAGGATCAAGACCAGAAACTATCTGAACTGGAGACTGAAAACCGGAAGATGAAACTTGAGCTTGAAGAATACCGGGCAGAAGCTGCGCACCTGAAGAACCAACAGGCGACAATTAGGCGACTTGAGGAGCGAAACCGCCAACTAGAACAGCAGGTCTGTTCTGATGTCACTCCATTGCTATGTCTTTTTTCTTAGCTAGTTAGTTTTCCTTCTGTCCTTCTTTTGCATGAAGGAGGTCAAATTGAGAAATATTAGTTCCTTCACACCCTGTTGCTTTGTTAAAGTTACCAAAAGTGACTTCTTGTATTTGTAGGATATTACTGTTATCCTTGAATATATGGACTGATTTCATGACAATTTGAAAGTTTTATCTGCAAAGATTAGTTCCAATCAAGTTTCAGAAACTCCTGCTGTTTTAAACAAACAAACAACAACAAAGCTTTTTGTCCAAAACAAATTGGGGTAGGTTAAGAATGAAACCTCCTCAGGATCAAAGAAACGAAAGCCTTGTAATAAAACCTATAAGGCTAAAACCCTAAGTCCTATATCCTGCCATTTTAACCGAGAGCCTAAAGCACCGCCCCTAAACTTTCCGGTACGTGGATCGCTAACTTCCACGCACTTCTATCCAAAACTAATTCTTTGGATACATTCTAATCTCTCAAGTCTGTTTTAACTGCTTCCTTCTATGTCAGTCTTGGTCGACTTCTGTCTCTTCTTACGTTTTTGGTACGTTTTAAAATTCCATTACGTACCAGTGCCTCAAAAAGCTTCCGTTGGAGATGTCTCAAGCGATGCTAGACAAGTTTCTCTTCAATTGGTGCTACCCCCACCCTATCACATATATTATTATTATTGTGGATTCTCTTTAAACTTATGGAAAAATATTTTAGCTATTCTTTTTCATTGATGATAGAGGCTGAAATGCCAAATTTTCACCTAACAGTTATGGAACTATGTGTTTCTGCAAATATCCTGACCTATTAATAATGCTTTCTGAGCATAACACAATTAATCAAAATTATTTCGTAAACGTACGTCTCTATGTAAACGTTGTCGAAACATTTCTTTAAGTTTATTTATAGTGAGAAATTATTCTTGGCATGATAACTTTTATGCAAAGACTTCACGCTGATTTCTTAATCCAAATCATTTTTAAATAACAAGGTTTTTTGTTTCTCAAATTCTAGATTTTTTTTACTTTGTAATACTTTTTTGTTTTATTTTAATGATTTTAGATGGAGGAAAAGGTGAGAGAGATGGTTGAAATGAAACAGCGAAGCTTGGCAGAAGAAAGTCAGAAAACTCTTGAAGCCCTGAAAGATAGGTATGGTTAATTAATGGTAACTAAGCAAGCAATTTTCGACTATCATCAAAGGCCACATCATATATCATGATTTCAAGAATTTGCTTGACATCAAAGGCCACACCATATATCATGATGCATACTGCAGATTTTGACCTTTAGCTTGCCATGATTGTAGGGAACGGTCATTGCAGGACCAACTAAGGCAAGCCACAGAAAGTGTCAAGAATATGCAGAAGCTACATGAATCGGCACAAAGCCAATTATTTGAGCTTCGCACACAATCAGGTTCCTTTTCTTTTAATTGTGTTATCTTGAAGATCTTGAGACTTAATGGGAACAATATTTCCAAATGTTCTAATGAAGTATCATATTTCTTTCAGAGGAGGATCGAGCTGCAAAGGAAGCTGAAGCCAACCTTCTTATGGATGAAGTTGAACGGGCGCAAGCACGACTAGTTAGTCTTGAGAGAGAAAAGGTAGCTTTGTGCTTTAAGATTCCAGCTTATTGTGTTTTTTGACTGCATGACTATTCCAGCAATAGACTATTCCAACATAACATTGATAGCTGTACTACTTGTTTTTAAGAGTCATGCTATGGCCATCATCACCATCAACCATATATATGGATGGTTCTAACATATGGCCATATGGGTGATGGTTCGATGTCAAGTTGTCAATTTTGGATTGGTCAATGCCTGTGTTTATATTTTCATTTCTGCATTGGTTTTGTCTGATAGAATCCTGTAGCACGATATTAGTCTATTTAGTATTTTTCAATGATATACAATTCAGACAGTTTGCTCCCATAAATACTTGATAGTCATGTGGCAAATGCAAATTGATGTTCTAGTGGCAGTAATTTTGATGATGATGTTAGTAATTTTCATAATTCATAGCAAAATGCACTCCCGTGTAACCGTGATGAACAGATGGGCAAACCCTGTAGTTCCCATTTGATATACATGGCATCACTGAACCTGCCATCTTAAGTTCATATTAGAAAAACCAATAGAATAAAACCAGTAGGGATATGGAAATTAACCAAATTAGAGAGTTGCGGGGTCAAATTAACAAAACTAGAATTCAGGGACTGAACGTTCTACATTATATAAAAGTTGAGAGATTAAACATACAATTTTTTTTTTTTTTTGCGAAAGGTCCTTCAGCCTAGCGGTAAAGGCACTGAGTAGCACCCCCGCCGCCCCGGGTTCGACTCCCCTCGGGTGAGAGAATTTGTGGTTGCCGCGGGGTAAAAAAATCCCCTCGCCTGTCCCCACAAGCCAAAGCACGGATAAAGACCCGGCCCGTTCTCACGCGGGGATCGGGTCTCCGTGTCAGGGTGAGGGCAGGGGTTCGGGGATTTTCTCGATCTGCGTGAGAAGATCTTCTTCTACACGAAATGCCCGGGGGTGGCTCTTCCCCCCGCAGGTCGAGTTTTTTTAAACATACAATTTTTCCTAGAAATATTTCTATGTAGTGTAATGTACCTTAAGGCTTAACCTTTTCCTATTCAGCATGTGGGTTATGAATTTATGATTCCTAAAATTTGGCTCTGAATTGTGGATTGCTTGCTGTGGTGGTTGTTCCTGCCGGTTACGTGACAGCTGATCCAGTACTTATTGAGAGCCTGTTAACAATGCCCTAATTTGTATGTTTTCTGGCCAAACTTTGTAGATTCACGAGTTTTACACTCTTCATTTTCTCAAAGTATCTTGTGAAAATAATGTTTTAACGCACTAACATGGAACTTGACCTAAAACTGTGTAAATCATCATTAAATGCCCTCAATTACTGGATACGGTGACTGACATGCCATGTGTTGACCAAAATGTGCACAGCTATTGCTGGCTCAGTGCCATGATCCTGAATATACCCTTTTTATGCTTATTTTTTTTATGCAGGGGGATTTACGATCTCAGTTGCAGACAACACATGAAGATGCAAGCAATAATAGGTCAGTTTATTTGCATTTTGCCTGTGTACGAAGTACGAACTGATATGCAAACTTGCAAAGTGTAGATTTGCTTAAGTATAATCATTCATAATTGATACACTGGTGATGCTAGTGCCTTTCAGCTGTATTGCTATTTATTAGCATTTTACTTGGGCTTTTATGGTCATCCAAAACTTAAAATTGAACTTGTTCTCTGAATTATGTAATTATGCAGTGTTTACGTGGATTCAAGTGATATACTTGAGAGTTCCTTGAATGCCAAGGAGAAGATTATCTCAGAGTTGAATGCACAACTGCGAAATATCGATAGTACTCTATCAAGCGAGAGAGAAATGCATGTGAATGAACTGAAGAAGTTGACTGCTTTACTCACTGAAAAGGTACTGTCGTTAAAAGAGCGTTATGTGTGTTAAGTCGATGACTCTCATCTACCTGTCTAATTACTTCTTATAATCCATTGTTCAAATATAGTTCAATATATGTCAATTTCTTTGCTTCTATCACTATCCACTTGTTGTTTTTACATTGGCCTCAATTGTTATGGGTATAATAGACATGGCTGCAGCCTGCAGGTGTGCATCTAAACCCAGAAAGCACACATAGTGAGAAAATAGTTCTAATGAGGAGAAAAAAAGATGTTACCTATTCCATTGCATCTATTAGCCATTTTATCGTGCATATGTTCTTGGAATGATTTGTTTCTATGCAACTACACTTCACTTTTTTCTTCATTATTTCGCTAATAAGTTTCCATTTGTAGGAAAATGCTCTAACGGAGTTGAAGAAAGAACTTCAAGAAAGACCTACAACAAAGCTAGTAGATGATCTCAAGAAAAAGGTTCAGATTTTGCAGGTATTTAGAACCAAAATTACCCTCTGACTACCCCAACACATGATATTAAATCCTCTACCTCTGATAGTTGCCTTAGTTCTGACCTGTGACTATATACCATTCATAATCAGTTGGTTCTGAACTCGTTGCATGTCTTTTTAATGCAATTTCAAATCTACATAGCACATGAGATCAGCTTTCCTCTGTTGCTTCTTATACTAGATTACCCCCATCATGTTGTTGGTGATCCTCAAATGATATGTTTGAGATACATTTTGTTATTTTTGTCATTTCTCCATGTGATCCCACTATCTTTTGAATTTTTTTAGTCCTTATTCCTGCTGAAATACCAGTTCTCTCTCCAATAGGCTGTTGGGTATAATTCCATTGAAGCTGAAGACTGGGAGCTAGCAACCAACGGTGAGGAAATGAGCAAGCTGGAAGCTTTGCTTCTTGACAAGAACCGTAAAATGGAGCATGAATTAACACAGCTGAAGGTTGGCATTTAGTTTAGATGCTGGAAACTGTGATTTAGGCAATTCCTTCTCTCTAAGGACAATCAATTTACTCGTTTGTAAGGTACACTTGTTATCTTTCTCTGATGCAACTGCCTGATAAGTTCCTTATATCTTTTAAAGGTTAAACTATCAGAGAAGTCAAGTCTTCTTGAGGAAGCTGAAAATAGGATCGCTGAACTAACTTCAAAGGTTGAAGAGCAGCAAAAGTTGATTTTGAAACTTGAGGATGACATACTAAAGGTTGCATTTCATGCTCTTCTGATAATTCTCCTAGTACCAATTGATCCTTACGAATTTATAATCCTTAACGGGTATATGACTTCTGCATTTAGTGTTTATACCACGGTTACCTTAGTGCTGCAGTCTGAATAGTGACATTATGTTGTTATAACTATGTAATCCTGAAATTAAGATATTTTAGAAACCAAAGAACTTGTTATGTTTACTTTCGTTTTCTGAAGGACATATAACTAATATTCATTAACTTTGATGCAGGGCTACAGTTCAACTGATAGGAGGAGTTCACTTTTGAATGATTGGGATCTTCAAGAAATCGGCTCAAATGAAGTATCAGAGGTAACTTCTAGTTTAGGTTCACTTATTACAAACCTTGTTGCTGTAATTCAGCATTACCTTTTGTTTGTTTAAAGCTTATGCTGGCTAAAGTTTGTTTTCGATCACTTTAATTTGTGATAAGCTGTACAATGCCCGCTTTAACTCAGCTGTGGACAAAAAATGCATGAGAAACCGAGTTCAAGTGCTCATAGACATCTTAAAGGTAGTAAATGTTACCAAAATGAGGAGATGCCATGCTAAACCTGTTTCTTAGAAATATTTATATGCAACTCTGAAACATTGAAGAGTTGACTAATCAATGGTCTTTTGTACACCGCCATTTTCATAACTAGTATCAGATCAACATGTACTACAATTGGTTGGTGAATTTATGGAGTCTGAAATCTATGTTGCTTATTTGAGCCAACAATCACGATTGGTTCCGTGTTAACATTTATTGATAAAAGCTTTTTTTCCGCCAAACAAAAAGCTCTGATAGTCTGATTTTGCCAACATGCCAGTGATATTAATATTTAGCAGTATCTGCAGTTGGTATCAACAGTGTCCAGCATTCTAGTTGTTAATGCAAATACCAAAATGTGCCTGAACTTTCGCTTTTATAGTCATTTTCAATTTGTACTAAACATGTAGTTCTGATTTTGAGTTATTCGCAATGTGTATAATCGAATGGTCACTTCACTCGTTGCTTCACATGTATTTTTTTCATTTACAGGGTACTGATCCAAGGCATGCATCACCAGACCAAGATCAAAGTTCCATGCTAAAGGTCATTTGCAGTCAGAGGGATCGTTTCCGTACACGACTACGTGAAACTGAGGAGGTATATTTCATGAAATTTTGAAAAATGACTGCATCATATTAGTGTTTCAAGTAATTGTGGTTGTGTAGTTCTCCGGTAAACTAGATGTGAAACAGCACAATGTGTCATTTTACACAGCCTTTTTATTATTGGAAAAGGCTTGGTAGCCAGTCCAGTCGTACAACGTGGTTTTGTCGGTGATTGAACTCAACTTTAGGAATGAATAATGAGATGATAGGGTCGTTTCCCTTGATTTTCTTGAAAGCCGTGGATATGTTATGCTTCTCTTAGGATTTTTATTTTTATCCCATGATGCCTCTTTGCTTTGTGAAACATGAAGATTTATCATTGATTATCTATTGTCATTTTTGTATATCCTAGGAACTAAGGAGATTGAAAGAGAAGTATGAGATGCTAGCTGTAGAATTGGAAAAAACTAAAGCAGATAATGTTCAACTATATGGAAAGATCCGATATGTCCAGGACTACAGCCATGAGAAGATTGTTTCCAGAGGACCAAAGAAGGTTTAGCATAAATCCTTACAGTGGAAAATTAACGTATTCACATTTTCTAGCATTTGACCTTTGTTACATTGTGCTTCGCAGTATGCAGAAGACATTGAAAGTGGTTCCTCAGATGTTGAAACAAAGTACAAGAAAATGTATGAGGATGACATAAATCCTTTTGCTGCTTTTTCAAAGAAGGTAGATATATTTTGTACATATCATTAGCAACACTTGTTATCTATGGTACTGCACATAGCTATACCTTTTCTTTCCATACGCAGGAAAAGGATCAAAGATACAAGGAACTTGGTTTAAGAGATAAAATCACTCTAAGTAGTGGCCGTTTTCTCCTTGGTAACAAGTACGATACTATCTGTTTTTTGGGGTACAATTCAGTTTTTCGTTTTGTTTATATTTGTTGAACATGCTGATCTTTGATGGTAACTGGTAAATTATTACATAAACAGTAAGTATGTTTTTTAGATTGTGTTGTATGCTGTATGACAGAATGCAAGTGCATTTGGATTTTGAATTGAATAATAACAACATCGGTGAGAGCAACTCCAACCGGTTCTTTATCTTGCTCTTCATTGTATATTTACCTAATATGACTCAAGAAATAGACTCCAACCGGTTCTTTATCCTCCTCTTCATTTTTATCGAGTCGCTATTTTCTCCCGGCCGCTAGCTAGATTTGGCGAGCGCCTCCTCACTCGCTTCTCAAATAGCTAGGCCATTGGAATGATAACTCAAATAGAGAGGTGAAAATAATAGCTAGCCTCTTCATCCTAGGCAATAGAGAGGGAGAAATGACTAATGGGATGGAGTTGCTGACTTAGTGTTAGTGGTGCGCTAACATGTCTAAACCTGTCTCAATCTATTAATTTTAGCCCTTCATGGAGAGTGACTCTTTAAGGGTGGAAAATACATAGCAATCTGTCATAACAATGCATAAATGATCAGATCTTTTGTATCGCATGATGCCTGAGTTTCTTCATCTTATCCATGAAGCAGAATTAAATAATAAATGAACATAACATCTATTCCATTTGTATTCGCAGATATGCCCGGACATTTATATTCTTCTACACTATTGGATTGCATCTCCTTGTATTTACATTGCTGTACAGAATGTCAGCTTTGAGCTATCTCAGGTAAGTATGCATTGCGTTATCAATTTAAATTGAGTTCCTGAGCATGGCTAACATGAAATATTTGCACAGCACAACACCTGCAAATGATGAAATAATCCTGGATGCTGGCAATCAGACGCTATCACATGCGCTGTAAAACAGTATCATCACTTCACCAGTACTGAAACAGAAGCCTTCCGGGTTTTGGATCTCAAGAATCTTTACATAGGATCATGACCGATGTTATAGTTGACTTGTTTTCTTTATGCCCTTAGGTGTCTGGAATTCTGGATATGCTTTTCTGTAGATAAAAATTTTCCAGTTTTGGGGGCGGGGGGTGGGTTTGAGTCATTCTGTAAACTGTTGTATTACTAATTGCCATTTGTTGGTAAATGAAAGCACACCTGGTCTCCAAGGTACACGTAATGCCATTGCCATCCAAAGCGTGTTCGTATGTGGTTGAGAATGGAGACTGTAGATACAGTTGTACGGAAGTCGAACGAAAATAAAAAGAACAGAGTGATAGTATTAAAGTTTTTTTACTATAATTTTAGTGTGTGTTTGAAGGCAATTGGAATTAGTAGACAGATATATAGGTAAGGAGGACCGGGTTGGTTTATGAAAACAGAACCATCGTGGGATCTCCTTGCCGAATACAATACCAATCAATCTATAACTAACCATAAAAGCCCAAAGAGTCCATGCACTATATATGGCTGTCTAACATCCCCCGCAGTCGGAGCGTCGCTGCAGACGTTCAGACTGGACCGGAATTCCTGAAAAACCGTCGAAGGCAGACCCTTGGTGAAGATGTCAGCATACTGGGATGACGTCGGTACATGTAGAACACGGACAGCACCAATGGCAACACGCTCTCGAACAAAATGAAAATCAATCTCAATATGTTTGGTGCGTTGATGCTGAACCGGGTTGGAGGACATGTAGACGGCGATGTTGTTGTTGCAAGACACCAAGGTAGCCTTCTTTGAGTGGGAGTGGAGCTCACATAAGAGTTGGCGCAGCCGGGATGCCTCGACCACGGCATTAACCACACCGCGGTACTCGGCCGGCTGGACACAGAGACGGTGTTCGGCGCTTGAGGACAGAGACGAGGTGTTCCCGAGGAACACAAAGATAACACGAGGTGGACTTGCGAGTGTCCGGCGGCCGCCCGATCGGCGTCGAGTAGGCAACCAGATCTAATTGTTCGGAAGGTCGAAGGAGCAGCCAAGGTGAAGAGTGCCACGAAGATACCGCGAATCACGCTTCAAAGCGGCAAGATGAGGCTCCGAGGATCGTGCATGTGAAGGCGGACTTGACGGCGTAGGAGATGTCCGGCGTGTGAAGGTGAGGTCATCAAGAGCACCACCAAAACTCGGAATCGTGGCGTCACGACGGGTTGCCATCCTGTGCTGAAACCTTGGAACAAGTATCCACGGGAGTGGAGCGGGGCTTACACTCAGTCATGCCCACGCGGTCGAGAATCTCCTGCATGTACTGTCGCTGCGAGAGAAAAAGGCCATCAGACCGCCGCTGAGCATGCATCCCAAGAAAGTGATGGAGATCACCCAAGTCCTTCATCGAAAACTCCTGCTGCAGGGCAGTAATGGTGCGATGGAGGAGCGTGGTCGACGAAGCGGTGAGGACGATGTCATCCACATAGAGCAGCAGGTAGATGTGCTCAGCGCCACGGTGGAACACGAAGAGCGAGGTGTCAGACTTGGCTTCCACGAACCCGAGAGACACCAAGAAGGCTGCAAAACGACTGTACCATGCTCGAGGCGCCTGCTTGAGACCGTAGAGGGAACGGTTCGGGCATTTACGCACGTAACGGATGAGAGGAGTCTTCGAACCCGGATGGCTGAACGCAATACACTGTCTCAGCAAGGTTGCCATGGAGGAAGGCATTCTTCACATCAAGTCGCCGAATAGGCGATTGCGGAGAGAGCTAGTGAAAGCACAGTCCGCACGTAGTAGCTGGTTTGACGACGGGGCTGAAGGTTTCTGAAAAATCAACGCCGGGGCGCTGTGTGAAGCCGCGGAGGACCCAACGAGCTTTGTAGCGCTCCAGCGAACCGTCAGCTTGAAACTTGTGTTTAAAGATCCACTTGCCAGTCACCACATTTGCGCCAGGAGGACGCGGAACAAGATCCCAAGTGTTGTTCTGGAGGAGAGCAGCATGTTCATCCAGCATGGCAGCGCGCCAGTGTGGGTTGGCAAGAGCAGCTCGGTATGTCCTTGGAACAGGAGACAGTAGCGCGGTGTGAAACACGGCAGGTTGCCGGAAGCCGTGTTTCGCCCTGGTGGCCATGGGGTGTTGATTGACCACGGGGGGAATGGCAACCGCGCCCTGTGGAAGGGGCGCAGGAGCGGCGGGAGGCGCCGGAGATGCGGCTGGAAGCGTCGGGAGGCAGGGTGAGGGCGACGGCCATACACCTGGGTGATGACGCGAGCCAGGGCAGCCGGCGCAGGGGACGCAGCCGGTGCAGAGGACGCCGGGGCAGCCGCGCGGGGAGGTGAGGACGCCGAAGGAGCTGGGCGACGCCGGCTAAACACCTGGTGATAGCGGCGCGCGGAGCTGGGCGGCCGCGACGTGGCGGCGGGAGAAGACGTCGAGGCCGCCGCACGCGTGGTCGCGGCGGGCGAGGAGCGGTGACACCGCAGGAAGAACGTCAGAGGGCATTGCCGCACGTGGCAGTGGCGGTGGCTGCGTGGAGTCTGCAGGAGGCGTCGAAGAAGTCGGTGGAGTTCCTGCAGCAGGGAAGAATGGTCGCGTCGGGCCTATGGGCACCGGAGCGGGGTTAGTGAAGATGTCCAAGAACTCAAACTCCGAGGAAGAGGGTGTGGTGGGCTGCTCGGCAAAAGGAAAAGAAGACTCATCAAAGATCACATGCCGAGAGATGATGATCTTGTTGGAGTCGATGTCAAGGCAGCGGTATCCTTTATGATGTGCAGAGTAGCCAAGGAAAACACACGAAGTGGAGCGCGGAGCGAGTTTGTGGACAGCTGTGGCAGATAGGTTGGGATAGCAGCGACAACCGAAGACGCGCAGGTGTTCGTACGCTGGAGGAGAGCCAAAGAAGGCTTCATGAGGCGTATGGGAGCGCAGCGTCTTGGTTGGTAAGATGTTGAGAAGCATGGTGGCGGTGTTCAGGGCCTCTACCCAGTAGCGAGGTGGAAGACAGGCCTGAAAAAGAAGAGAGCGAACAACATTGTTGAGGGAGCGAATGGCCCGCTCAGCCTTCCCATTCTGAGCGGACGTGTAAGGACACGACATACGAAGGTGAGTGCCGTGAGTGAGGAAGAAGGTGCGGGCGCTGGAGTTGTCAAACTCGCGCCCATTGTCGTGACCGGACGGACTTGATGGTACATCCAAAGCGTGTGGAAACAAGAGCGAAGAAATTAGACAGGGTGGTGAACGTGTCAGACTTGAGTCGTAAAGGAAACGTCCACAAGTAGTGAGAGCAATCATCGAGGATGACCAAATAATATTTGAAACCGGAAACACTAGGAACTGGCGAGGTCCATAAATCACAGTGTATGAGATCAAAAATAAATGAGGCACGAGATGCTGACACAGGAAAAGGAAGACGTGTATGACGTCCTAATTGACAAGCATGACATATAGAGTGTCTAATTTCTTTATTGCAAGCCATAAGTTTGGATAGAGTCTCGAATCCAGGATGACCGAGACGACGATGCCATAAGGTGGACGCGGAGGACGCAGCGGCGAGGTGTGCAGCAGGGAGGGATGGTGCGCCAGATGGGCGAAGAGGGTACAACGGCCCAGAGCTATTGCACCTGGTGATCACTCTCTGGGACTGCAGATCCTTCACAGAACAACCAGCGGGGTCAAATTCGACAGAACAATTATTGTCAGAAGTGAATTGGCGAACGAAAATTAAATTCTTAATAAGCCCAGGTGAAACAAGGACATTATTAAGACATAAAGGACCGGGGAGATGAGCTGTGCCAGAGGAGGTGACGAGCAGTAAGGCTCCGTTACCGACAATAATTGAAGGTGGAATAGGATACCGCGAGGAAGAGGTGGAGGAGAGTGTACCGGCGTCAGAAGTCATATGCGAGGTGGCACCGGTGTCGAAGATCCAATCGTGTTCTTTGAGGTGGGATCGGTGACATGGTGTTGAAGGAGGAAGCAAGTCCTGCGCATCCCGGGATGGCGTGCGGCGTGGGGTAGTAGTAGCCGAGAGGCGCCCACGATCCTCGGGCGCCGGGAGGAGCGGCCCATCGAGTTCGGGCGCCGGCCACAAAGGCTGCGGCGTGGCGATGGAGAACGAGGCGCGGGATTGGAGCCGGGGAGGGCGATTCCCGTGCCACATGCGATGGAGCGACCACGGCCAGAAACTAGGCCACGGGCCACCGGCCGAACTGCTGGGCCGTTTGAGGGCGCCGAACGAGGCGGGTGTGCGATCGCCGCCCTTGCCTTTGCCGCCGCGTGTGCCACGTTTGTCGCCTTTGCCGGAGTTCCTGGAGTTGCTGCCGGTACCAGAGGAGCCGCTGGAATGCGGTTGAGGGGGTGTGGCCGGCTTGTTGGGTTGCGGATGATGACCCGCAGTCCGGCGGCACCAGAGGCGACGAGGGCGGTGGGCGAAGGCGTCGAGCGATGGGCCAGATTGAGCTCCTCAAGGAGGAGGTCGATGACGGGCCTCGGGAAGGTGGGAACGGACGCCACGCCGGAGATGCATGCCAATGGAGGCGAATCGCTCGTTGAGGCCGCGGATGATGTTGAGGACGAGTGTACGATCGGTGACGACCTCCCCCAAGTCGCCTAGAGCGTCGGCCATTGACTTGAACTTGCGGCAGTAGTCGGTGATGGAGAGATCGCCCTGGACGAAGTTGCGAAAGGCGGCGTCGAGGTAGAGAGCTCGCTGCTCACGATTGCCAAGGAATTGCTGTTCCAGGGCAAGCCAGATGGAGCGGGCGGTGGGGCGATCTTCCCGGACGATCTCCTCAAGATCGGGAGAGATAGTGCCGTTGAGCCACGTCATGACGACACAATCCATGCGCTCCCAGTCGGGGAAGATGTGATCAACGGCGTCGGCGAGGACATGGCGCTGGAGGGAGAACTTCCCAAGGACCAGAAGCATCTGGTGGCGCCAGCGGGAGTAGTTGTTGGACTCCATGTCGAGGGCGGCGGGAACGAGGCTGCGTATATTGTGGACTCCGACGGCCTGCGCGTGAAGATTGATGATGGCGGCGGCCTCGTGAGACAGAAGGACGTCCCGAAGGGGCTGACCGCCGTCGTTGCTGACAAAGGAAGCGGCGTCATCGTCCGGTGAGCAGCGGCCGCCGCTTCCGTTCGCGGGCGGCACGGGCAGCGCATCACGAGCGCGGCGGCGGCAGCGTCGCGCTCGGCGGCAGCCGCGCCTCGCCGGCCGCTGGCGCTGCAAGAGCGGCGGCGAGCGGCCTCTCTGGCGGCGGAGATCCTCGCCTGCGCGCTCTGCATGCGCGCGGCGGCGGCGGCTCGGCGCAGCGGACGTCTGCAGCAGAGGAGCGGAGGAGGAGAGAGCCGGGCATTGCTGCGAGGAGGAGGCGCGCCGGATGGGAGCGGGGCTGCGCGGCTGGGAGGGCGCGGGCGTGGTCTTGCGACCACGAGGCGCGCAAGAAAGGGCGGGAAGAACAGACCTAGGCGTCGATACCATGAAGGCAATTGGAATTAGTAGATTGATTTGGAGGCCAAAGAGATTACATATATATAGGCAAGGAGGACCGGGTTGGTTTATGGAAACAGAACCACCGTGGGATCTCCTTGCCGAATACAATACCAATCAATCTATAACTAACCATAAAAGCCCAAAGAGTCCATGCACTATATATGGCTGTCTAACAGTGTTCACTTGGAAAATTTGAATTCTTTTATATGTATTAGGGCAAAATCCTTTTTTAGTGGAATTAAGCGGCACTCCAATGGGCTTTGATTTTTGGCTTTCGTCTGAAATTGTACTGTATTGGTTGTTAGCTTTTTAAAAAATAGAAAAATAGAGAAAAAAATTATTATATCGTCATAGATAATGCAAAGAAACATGAAAAAGAGGAAAAAATCCAAAAAGCTCAAATAAATCGAAATTAAAAATTGATGCGTTTCAAGTGGTTTTAGTTTAAATAAGCTGAAAGCTAAAAAAATTAGAAACTAAAATTGTTTGGAGTGGGAGTGAGAATAACAGTGGTCACGAAAACTGTAAGTTGCGTCGACAAATCGCAGAACACATCCATCTTGCGCTCTGCTAGTAAAACCTAGCAATCATGGTGAGCTTTATCTGAACAGGATCCACCCATACGGCATGCCCAAAGTTACACATCCCCGTACAGTATATATATTTGCTTGTCTTGACAAGATATACCATAGGTGACACATGTCTCCTGACACACCTTTCTTACTTGGCAGGAGGCGAAGGCTGTGGCAGGCGGGCGGTTACCGAGCTAGGATGGCTTGGCAGGTCTACTGGTTGGCCTCGCACAGAAGGCCATCTGTCTGACTAACCCGTATGGGCACACTGTTTGGACGGGCCGACGGTGCGGTTCCAACTCTCGTCCACAATTGCAGAGAACGGGAGGGAACACACACCCTTCAGCACACCATTATACACCTCCGATGTGTTGGTTGTCATAATCCCGTACCTCGCACTGTCTATATCATGAAGTCATAATCCCGTACCTCGCACTGTCTATATCATGAAGCAGGGATCATTTTTCCACGTTCGGGTCATGCAAGTTGATCCACTGCAGGCTATGTCAGCATCCTCCTCGCCGAAATGGTTTCCATCTGACAACCCTTCCAAATATTTATGGTAGTCAATACGCGTTGCCCACCATCTCTCTCCACCTTCCGTTGGATAAAAGTTAAGGGGCAACCTAGACTGCTGTCCATCATCCTAACCGGTATCATCTTTCGTTGACCACTAGCACCAGCAGGTTTCACTTCGCCACCATCATCCCCAGCAACACGACGCTCCACGTTGCCATTCCAGTCGCCCTCGCCCCTGCTCGACGCCTCTGCCCTCTCCACAAATTGCACATACACCATTGGCCTCTCATATACCACTGTAGCCGGATTGCTAGCAATTTCCATGTACTGCTACCAAGCGACTTTGCCAACTATCTTATTCAGCTCCTAGAAATAGTCCCTGGATCTCCAACCACCATGGTTGTCATCGCCTCGATGACAAGTTTATTCCTGGCAACCTCCCTATCAAATATACTCCGCACGTATGTAGGATCGAGGATACCGACTAGAGGGGGGGTGAATATGAGGTTTTTAAATTTTTCAAGTTCAATTGATTAATTCTTTACAATTTAGATGACAAGAATGTAAGCAATTAATCCTATGCAATTCTAGTTAACAATATAACAAACTTAGCTCTAAACAATCAAATGATCAACAAAGATGTAAATAAATAAGAGCTAAGCACAAACGAACACAACCGATGTTTTACCGTGGTGATCGGAAACTTGCCGGTTTCCCCTGGTTCATGTTGAGGTTAGCTCGAACGAATCAGACCGGCTCCACGAATTGAGCCAAACACCTCGATCACTAATGTAGCTCTTCCCCGCTCCGGGTAGGTGAACTCCAACCTTCACAACTTGCCGGGTTTTCTCACAAGCTTCTTGAGAAGATCGCCAAGCCAAACTTCGCCCGATCGTCCAAGTGCCGGCAAACACTAATAGTAATAGACCTAGGGCTTCACTTGAATGCAATTCTTGTGCTACGTGGATCAACAATTGAAAATCTTGCACTAATTGCAAAACCACCTCAATTTAATGCTCAATGAGAGAAAGTGGGTGGAATGAATGCTCTTGGGCTCAAGGAATATGCAATGAGTCTCTAACATTAGCCCTTGTGCAGTGGTGAGGGTATTTATAGCCTCCACCAACCAAAACTAGCCGTTTGACACAAATTCCAGAAAAAATTCTGGTCGAGCGGTACTACCGCCCCTAGGGACCGGTACTACCGCAATCAAATCTTCGCGCCAGAACAGCTATGTCAGAGCTCTGTAGTGACCGTACTGCCGTTGACATTTGCGGTACTACCGCTCCCCAGTAGTTCCGCAAAGTCGGCGCGGTACTACCGCTCCAGCCAACCTCCAAAAGGTCCCAATTTTGGCGCTCTCTGGGAAAATTGATCCGCTCTGAGGCCGAATCTTTCAGACTCCAGAAGTACCGCTCTGGACAGCGGAACTACCACACACAGCGTTAGTTCCGGCGTTGAAATCGCCGGTACTTCCGCTCCAGGAAAATCCAGACTTCATCCGGAGGGTGCTCTCTGGAAAAATCAATCCGCTCTCCCTCTGGATCTTCTGGGCTCCGGAAGTACCGCTTCATAATGCGGTACTACCGCTTGGTGCGGTAGTTCCGGCGTTTAAGTGGCCGGTACTTCCGTTCCCGCAAGAGCTTAAGTGCATCCGCAGGTGCTCTCTGGAAAAATTGATCCGCTCAAGAAACGGATCTACCGCTCGCCGGTACTACCGCATTTGGGCGCGGAACTACCGCTCTCCGGTAGTTCCGACGTTCAAAACTGTGGTACTACCACCCTTCCAGACAGAGCACAGAATTTGTTTTAAAACTGATTTTGGATGGATGCAAGTTTCTAATGTTGATCCATATGGTACGAGACGTATGTTTTCAAGCTACTTACCAAGATCCCTCTTGATGATACGATCATCTATCCTATAATCCGGTCTTCCAACATTCGCCTAAGACCGGTAAAAATCAAAAAAGATCCTACGCTAAGTATACCTTTGTCTTGAGCCAATTTGATCTTCACACATCACCTTTGGCTTGCATCTTGTTGCACTTATGTGAGCTAACCCTTTGCATGCTCATAAAACACGTTAGTCCCATATTCACATAATTTCATTAATTACCAAAATCATTTTTAGGGGCCTAGATGCTTTCAACGTACCTCCTGATCTCAAGGTGATATATGTCCTTAAGCCTTAGAGCCTCAATTATGGTCTTTTCATAATTTTGACTCCCTCCCCGTAGAACATGAACAAGTGTTCCATATGCGACAACAGGTATCTAATAGCAATGCAGACGAAATACACTTATTTCAAACGATACAACATACCAATGAACTCTAACTATGTTTTTAAATAATAGTGCATAAATAATAACAATGCGGAAATAACAACATCATACACACGATAACATTGCTATAGTAATAATAATGTAGAAATAATAACAATGTACAAATGGTAACAATACATAAATAATAAAAGTGCACAAATAATAATAATGCAAAAATAATGACAATGTACAAATGCTAACCGTGCAGAAATAATAACAGTGCATAAATAATAACATGGTACAAATGATAGCAGGGTACAATTAGTAACGGTGCACAAAAACTAATGGCGTGTAAATGATAATAGTGCACAAATGATAACAACGTACAAATAATATCAATGCATAAATGGTAACAGTGCACACAAAAAATCGCACAAATAATAATAGCTCACAAATAATAATAGTGCACAAATGATAACAGTGCATAAATAATAACAGTATGCAACTAAGAACGTTCGGCTATTAACAAATAATCATTAATACCGCCACTAATCCATCACTAACATAGGAAATTACAAAAATGGTCTACACGAGCTAAACACATACGTTATCTACACATTATTATAGAGCACATTCTACACAACTAGCATTAAAGCTAATGAGTCGCTAACGAAACATATCACTTCATGAAGGTCTTTACCAGAATCACACTAATTCTGACTGTGAAATCTCCTAGATCGTAGCAAAACCGCCTCGAAAAACTAATTTGAACACCATTCTACTCTCTTTTTTTCTCCCTTGGCTCTCTCTCGCTCGGCAGGGAAGACACTCAGTTGCACAGCTTCAGATGAGCTAGCAGAGAGGGAGGCGAGGCATTTTATATGTGCGGGGAAGCACTGTCGACTGACAGACCCATGTGGATGCGTGGGGCAGCAGCTGCATCTATCCGAGAGCCACGGGAATTACTGTCGAGCGCGTCACGTCAGGTCATGTCACGTCGCATGCCCGCGTGGTCACCCACTCATGCCTATATGCCAGCAGACCTGCAGAGGCCTCCTAGCTCGACAGCCGCCCACCTGCCATGCTGTGCTGTCCCTTGCCATGCCTGAGCCAGTCGTCTCTTGCCGAGTAAGGAGGGAGCGGCAGGTGAGACGTGTCGCACATCATACCCTTCGAGTCTAGCGAGGAGACTATTTTTATAAAAACAGATATTCGGAAGCCATTTTTGTTTACGCAGTTCGGTTGTTCAAACACCATGCGAACAAGCTAGCCAGAAGCTCTCTGAAACTACAAAATCTTTTACACCAATTTCTTCTCCGCCCTTTTGGCTGCTGACCCTACGGTACTCGCAGGTGGCAGCAACAGTGACTGAACAAACCAACCTGTGGATCGCCAGGCAGCCACAGGATAACTCTCGACAGGGGCCAGAAAGATGCCAAAGAGTTTCGCTGTGGGCGATTAAATGGAGACGTACCAAATCGGCAGCCATCAGCGACCGGTTCTCGTCTAGCCGCAGCCTGTCTCCGGCGGTACGAGACGGTGTGGCCACGCGCGGGGGAAAACTACGGCCGGCCACGCACATCCGCGGTCTGATGCGTACGCGCCACAAGCACCGCATGGGGCGGATGTGGCCACGTCGCCCCGGGGGTAGGGGAAGGGAGGGTGGCGGTGGGGCCCGGTTCGCCGGTCGCCTTTGGCGTGATCTGGCGTGGCTATCCGTCGAGTGGTGCCCGGAGGGAAGGTCTTGGTGCGAAAGCTCGAGGCCCTCGCGCGAGCCGTTAGTCCGGACACGTCAGGCACATATCCGAACATCGCTGTTTTGTGAATATTGCCGAGTACTTACTCGAGATAAGTTCCATTAATTCTTGGCTCAACTTTCTTTCTGAAAAAAAAAGCTTTTTTAGTGTTTGCGCGCACTTCAACCTAGCTCCTTTGCCTACTCTTTTAAAGGAGAAATTTTATTGTATCACCGCTGCACATACTGATTTATGTAACAACCTAATGAAATAGAGGCACGTGTAAAGTAAAACTGAGACACGCCAAAGGAAGCCTTGAGGCATCTAGATCCTTCCGCCCCCATGGGCAGATTCATCCTCTCAAACTTCGTCTCGCCACTGCCCCTCAAACTCAACCTTGCCGCTCTACCTCGATCTCTTCCGCCCCATGACGCTCCGCCTCGATCTCTTCCACCCTATGCCGCTCCACCTCGATCTCTTCCGCCCCCATGGGTAGGTCCATCCTCTCTGCTTTTGCTCTGCATTTCTTCTTTCTTCTTCCTTGTGATCCTCCCCTCCCACTGGTCGCTGCCGCCATCGCTGCCCCTCAAACTCCGCCTCGCCATTGCCCCCTCAAACTCCGCTCTGCCTTGCTCTCTCTCCTCATCTCTTCCCCCAATGACTGGGACCCCGACGTTGAGGTATGGGTCTGGCCGCTTGACGGTGATGCTGCACGGGTCGGTGCTGTGCAGTGCTATGAGTTCCGCACCTGGGCGGGCTCATCGGTGGCTCTGGTGTGGCTCTCCGACGAGGACATGGATTGGAGGTGCCCCCACCCTGCGTCGCCCCTGGGGAGGTGGACCATGGATTGGCTCAACATCGTCACTAGCGATGGCGCGGTGGGGTTCGGACCGGGCATGAGGGCTATGGGCCTAGTCAGACTGGTGGAGGTGAGGGTTGCCAGCGGCCTTGTCAAGCTCCAATTGTCGTCGGTAAGAAGGGTTGACTTTGACCTTCAGATTTTGCTTCCGATCGGTTGTTTACATGTTATAGGTTTTAAATGATACTTATGTGGTTGTGTTGGTCCTAAGCTTAGATGATTATTGCTAAATTGATATAGCAGCTGCCGTTCTATTGAAGAAGCGTAACTGAATTTAGGAACCCCCTTCAAGTTTTGATCATGACATTGATTTGCAACCGAGAGACATAGTAGCGTCATTCATATGAGTATTGTCCTGAAACCCCAAAAGAACTTGACATATCTTATCCTCAAACCAATAAAAGTATTCTACTTGACACGCTATCTCGATTCCTGAAGTCAAAAGAAAGTATATCTCTTTTTATTCAACTAGCAATACCTGCAGAATGAAGCAATAAGACATCACAATGGGAATAAAGGTAATGAAGTCTAGAACATAGAAGAACAACTTCAAATTTCACTTACTGTAACCAACAACATCATTTTATTTGTGATACTTGATTTTGAGATGGTTGTGTACCTTCATTAGATCTTTGTTTTTTTACCTCGAGCAGCAACGTTTTACTTCTTTTTAATAGCAATTTGAGAAGTAATAGGTTGCATATTTTCTTTCGTTGATGAAACATGTGTGGCTTGTGAAGTATTTTTTTTCTTTTCTTCTTGTTTTTAGACTGGCACCTGATTCTAGCATTAGTTAACCCTTAATTTCAAACTGATATGTGGTGGATCGTACACCTCAACCCCTTCATTTCAGTAGTTAGTTGTGCTGCCAACATTATTGACAATAGAGTTGATAACATTACACTCTAGTTCATTCTCCACCAAGATTAGTGCCTCATTTAATTTATCTTTCACAATCTGAGTCCCTCTGGGTGTTAATGAAGCCTTGTTGAAAATAATATGTCCTATGTGATTCAGCTCACTTGCACGCAATGCGCGAGTAGAAGTCTGGTCATTTGATGGTTCGAGAGAGGAAAACATAGCCCTTTCTTTAGCACATTTAGTCTATCGCAGCAATATGTACCAATCTGGTATGCTATGTATATTGTTCATGAGAAGTACCCTCAAACAATGGCAACACAACAAACCCAAAATTTCAAATAGCTTGCAGCTGCAGAATATTTTGAGATCAAGGCGGTCAAGTTTAACTGAAAAGTACCTCTAGCCATCTTTATTTAGGATGTATGTCACAACTTGGCCATCATTCTCAGTTTCCAGACAATTCAGACTAACTCTCAAATAACTCATCCTTAAACATCATAAATAATCCTCCCTTGGCCACAAAAACTGCAAGGCTACCATTTTTGTAATGAAAATCATCATCTTGCTCTACTTGGCACATGTCTTTAGCTTTCTCTTCATAGTATTCAATCACTTCTACCAGAGGTAAGCATAAGCCCAAAATTTGATGGAATACATTGTTTGTGCTTTCACTTCTTTGGGTGGACTTCATCATTGCTGAGAAGATATCGATACTAAATGTCGTTGACCATCTTTTGCGAGCATCATACAATCTTGTGAGCCACTTGTTACTGTCTAGATTGTATGATGTAATCATGTCTTCCCAAGTTGATTGAAATTCATCAACACTATAGCACCCTGAAAGGCATTTGTGAAACATGGCCTTGAATTAGGGATTTTCATATAATCCAGCAAGATGCTTCTTGGCATTTACAGTGAGATGCCATAAGCATAGTCGATGAGATGACTCTGGGAGCATAATCTGAATTGCATTAGCCATTGCTTGATCTTGATCTGTAAAAATACACTTTGGTTGATGACCTCCCATATCATCAAGAAATGTTTGGAATAGCCAAATGAAGGATTCAGTTGTTTCATCCGATAGAAAAGCACACCCAAATAGTATATTCTTCCAATGGTGATGAATTCCAACAATGGGTGCACAAATCAAGATATACCTATTTGTTCTATAAGTTGTATCGAACACCATTACATCTCCAAAGAAATCATAATCCACCTTAGATCTTTCATCCCTCCAAAAGAAATTGGTCATCTGACCATGTTGGTTCACTTGGACTGAATAGAAAAATAATGGATGCTCCATTTGTTTCTGCTTCAAGTGTTCATAATCACTTTGTCCATCCCCTGCTCCAATCATATTTTTCTTTATTGTTTATAAGAAATTGTAGCAATCCCTCTTTGTGAAGCCAACATTATTCACACCTCCAACTTGTCTTGCCAAGTAGTTGAATAACTAATTTGGTTTTATGCTAACACAGTACATGGATGTCATGATAGCAGCATGAGAGTCCAGCACTTTCCTCCTAGATTTCAAATTGCGATTTTCTTCTTGTGTTGCAAACTCATGATTATGCATGTTATTGATATGAGTAATCTCCCTAATATTATCTGCAATTGTAAATCGAACTCTGGCAATGCAATTGTTTTTTGTTGACAAATGATTCCGCTGTGCAGAAGCATCCTTGTTAGAATTCTTCTCTCCTTCTTTTGAACAAAGAAATACTCATTACCAGATAACTCCATTCACAAGTCGTTTATTTCCTTTTCTAATACTGAAACCCAAATTAATAGCATATCGGTTGTATAGCTCATAGGCATCTTCTTCTTATGCTACTTTTGTTCCAATCTTATGTTCCAAGTCCAAAATAGATGGAAATGATCCTTCGCTTGCATGATCATCATTTGATTGATGCAATTCGAATGGTTCTGTAGGCCTAAATTGATAGATTGGATTAGCATGCTTTGTTCATTCATGAAAATAGCAAAAAAAAAATCTTTCTAGACAAATTGCTTTCAAAAATTCTTGCAAAGAATGTAAGAACAAGAAAAGGATGACTTTTACCTGAATCCAGTGTTTTTGATCCCTTCTGTACTCCATGCTCTATCTCCTAACTCATCTCCCGTTTCATCCATGCTTTCTCCCAACAGAGAAGAGAATGGGCTGTTGAGAAGGAGATCTGGATGAGCAGCTGCTGGGATGCGGAGGTGCTGGGATGAGGAGGATTTGGATGAGCAGTTGCTGGGAGTTGGCTTGGCGGGCTGCTAGATGAGAAGAGGGAGTGGCGAGATGAGTTTCTGGGATGAGGAGGAACTGGATGAGCAGCTGCTGGGAGTTGGTTTAGCGGGTTGCTAGATGAGAAGAGGGAGTGGCGGGATGAGTTGCTGGGATAAGAAGAGGAACTGGATGAGCAGTTGCTGGGAGTTGGCGGGCTGCTGGCAAAAGGTAAGAGAAGCAGTGGCGGGAAGGGTCATGCAGCATCCTGGTGGGAGTGGTGGGCCTTTACTTTACACATGTCTCTATTTTATTGGTTTGTTAACGCAAGTCAGTACATACAACGTGATACCATAAAATTTCTCCTTTTAAATGGCTCGGCTGCCCTAGTGTGTCATGCCACGTTAGAAATTAGGTGCCATACGCTACGCCATATCAGCAATCTAGCTATCGCATACATAGTATACCACTTCAGCAATAGATATACCATATCATTAAGGTACGTTTTGAACGCCGGATTTTTTTCAATTTGTACGAAAATTAAACTGTTTTATGTGAAATTTCTGCATTTCAAATATATCTTTATAGAGATTATTCTTTTTTTTCCTTGGAAGCCAAAGAAGCATTCTTTATATGAACCTTTGCAATCTATCTCACATGCACCACTCTAGTTTTTTATGGGAGCAAAAAATGATGTAAACAAAGCTATAGCTAATTACATTCATATATGCGAGAGAATAAATTTCCTTTCACATAAACTGTTCGTACCAAAACCAAGTATAAATGGCTGAGCGCAACAATGAGATAACTAGCATACGATCTGTGTCAGTTCTGCAGATACGTGTCTGCGAGCAGGTGACGACCTTGCATGATAGGAACGACCAAAGGGTAATGCCATCAGCAAAAAATGATCAGAAATTCGCTCTAGCAAAACTGGGAATTATCATATATTACACGAAGAGGTGAAATTGGCCGGTATGTGATATTAGCAATGTCTTTCGCTTTTTCCCCCAAGCGAACTTTCTTTTACATTTTTGAAAGATCTGTATTTCTTTTGGGATTATCAAATATACTTTTTGTAGCTAAAAATCTTTTATTTTACAAGGTGCTAAAAGTTAATCATACTATAGCTATCCCCGAAACTAATTGAGTCATGTTTGGAACGCATGATTGTTTGTTGGTTTTTTGCGGAACTGAACTATTTCTTGTGAAACTCTTACAATAAAATTCTTGCATTCCAAAAGGGCCTTGAAATTATTCTAGGAGACTAGAATCATCTAAGTTAGTCTCTGCTAATTGTATTGGTGCCTTAAATATATGTTTTTTAACGGAAAAGATTACGTAAATGACACCGCATATCCAATAATATAGTGAAATATTCACATGTGTGAATATGATGATTCCACAATTTGGATAATCATCATGTAGCATCCTATCTATTTAGTTTTAACTCTGCTACGGTCTCGGTTTAAAAGGGTCAGCGTATCCTATAGTTTTGATTCGCAAAGAAAAAAAACTTAATTATCCTATAACTTAAGGTAACGTGGTTAGCAGCTTCATCGTTGCTGGCAAGGAATGGTTTCCATGGCTGTTATCGCCAAGAACAACCTTAATCAAGCCCAGTTTTTTAGAATCTAGGGATCTTATAGGATTTTCACATGAAATAGATCAATTCTCACATAAATCAGAAAATATTCTCGCGTTCCAAACGGGGCATTATGCTTTCGATTGGTTTATAGTTGGATATTATTGAGCCAAAATTTACACGGGCTTATCTTGATATGTGAAGTACTGAAATTATTTTTTGTAAACGGCATGTTAAGAGTTTATTTTTGAAAGGGAAGCTTTGATCCATGCGAAAACTATTATCAGTGGAGTTTCAACTAATAACCTCCACCTTAAATATTTGATGTCTTACCAACTGTTTGGCAATCACACGCAAAGTATCATAGCACATGTGGTCGTGTGGATGCGAGATACATGATCCATAATATATATAGATGTTCAAAGCTATTTCGAAAGGCACATAGATCATGGGAGCGCAAAGACTAGTCGTCCGTCGTCCTGTGCACATCATGGTACGCCGGCTGATGAGTCACCAATATGCCAAGAATGGAGAGAGAGTGATCCGCGCGGGCTGGTCCATCCCTCGCGGGCCCCAGCGGAAATCCGACGGCGTGACAGGCCGGCCAATAGCATTCCACCCGTCCGGATTCCGCGCGCCCCGCCGGCCAATCAGATTCGAGATAAGCACTTTCCTGGGCCCACCGCCCCTCCGTTCTAGGGTGCAAACAGAGCGGATAATTTTTGTCTAATTGATCAAAGGCTTACGACGTAAATACAAAAGAGGTAAATGTATATCCAACACTATCTATATTTGATTCTAACTCCGAAAAAAAATATAAAATATATTTATATATCAAGTGATATGAGAAAGTCTGTTGTGACTTTATTTAGAAACAAAATAACATATATATATAGATTGCCATATTTAAATAGATGGGGAATATTGAGTGCTCTTCTTTCGACATCTTATCGATTAGTCTTTTCGTGTTCACTACGATTACACCACACTGTCTAATATTCTGTGTCGAAATGCAAAATAAACAAGTAGTTTTCATCTGATGACCGTTCAAAGATTTATAGAGCGAATATAGAATAGAGAAATTGGTATCCGGTATTATATATATCCGGCTCTAACTTTTAAAAAAATGAGATATATAATATTCGTCTATATATCATACCCTACTCTCCTCCCGTGTCGTGCCACGTCGCCGAAAAGGTATTCACGCCCCCCCCCACCCCCCACCCCCTCTTTTACCCAAGTCACTGTTACGGGCACTCACATTCACTGACATGCGAGCCCGCGGCAGCCTGTCGAATCCGCAATTTTATAAAGGACAGGACTCGGAGTCGGAGCTCACCTCCACACTGTTCCCATTTTGTTACACGGTCGCTTAACAAACTACGAGAGGGTCGTGCTCGCGAGGGCTCGACGGAATGACGAACGCCGGGGCGGCGACCGGCGCGGCGCTAGGAGCGCGCACGGCCCGCGCGTGCGACGGCTGCATGCGGCGGCGGGCGCGGTGGCACTGCGCAGCGGACGACGCATTCCTGTGCCAGGCCTGCGACGCCTCCGTCCACTCGGCCAACCCGCTCGCGCGGCGCCACCACCGCGTCCGCCTCCCCTCGGCGTCCTCCTCGCCTCCCCGCACCTCCCATCCCGACGAGCCAGCGTGGCTGCAGGGGCTCAAGCGCCGGCCGCGCACTCCCCGGTCGAAGCCCGGGGACGGCAAACACGAGGCGTCCGCCGCCGCGACGATGGCCGCGGCCGCGTCGGCGGTTCCCGACCTCAAGGCGGAGGAGTCCGGCATCGTGGGCGACAACGGCGTGGAGCAGTACGACGAGGACCTGCTGTACCGCGTCCCGGTGTTCGACCCCATGCTAGCCGAGCTCTACAACCCCGTGCCCGACGAGGGGGAGCAGCTCGAGCAGAAGCCGGCGTGCCTCGCGTCGCTTACGGAGCCGTCGCCGGAGTTCGCCTCTGGCTCGGCGGAGGCGGAGGGCCTCTCCGGGTTCGACGTGCCGGACATGGAGCTCGCCAGCTTCGCGGCGGACATGGAGAGCCTCCTCATGGGAGTCGACGACGGGTTCGACGACCTGGGGTTCTTGGACGACGAGAAGCCTCAGATGAACGTGGACATGGACATGGACTTCGAGACTATGGCGGCGCCGGCGCCGGAACGAGAGGACAGGAAAAAGGATCGGCCGGAGATGATACTTAAGCTCGACTACGAGGGTGTCGTCTCCTCGTGGGCCCGTGACGGCAGCTCGCCGTGGTTCCACGGCGAGCCCCCTCACCTCAACCACGGCGAGTCCTGGCCGGACTTTCCGGTAAGCTAGCCCTACGGCTTAAACGTGGGAATGGGATCTATGCGTGTCTGCCATTTCTACCTTGTCGTCTTAGCTAGATCATATCATGGCTGACCGGTTGATTGCCATGGATCCTGTGCGATGCAGGCGGGGAGCAAGGGTGGGCTCGGGCCGGCCGTGACGGCGGTGACGGGCGGGGAGCGGGAGGCGCGGGTGTCGCGGTACCGGGAGAAGCGGCGGACGCGGCTGTTCGCCAAGAAGATCCGGTACGAGGTGCGCAAGCTCAACGCCGAGAAGCGGCCGCGGATGAAGGGCCGGTTCGTGAAGCGCGCCGCGCTGCCGCTGTCGAGGGCGCTGCCTCCGCTGCCGCGGGCACTGCCGCGTCGCGCGCAGGTGCCGACGGTGCTCGCGCCCCACGTAGCGCACGGGCGATTCCGTTTTTGAGAGCGCTCGGCTCGATCGGACGCGCCGAGCACGTACGCGTAGTGCATGGATCGATGATATGCATGCATCCTCGCCGCTTGCATGATCTAATAAGTAAATACTTCACGTAGCTTGTTCTCTTTTTTTTTACTCTACTCGATCTTAATTGGGTTGTAGTGTTAGTTTTGAGCAGAATCCTTGTGAATTAGATCGCCCCCGCTACGTATGTTACCACTGAAGCATGCGCTAGCTTGTATCGGTGCAGAATTTCATGTGCAAATTATGTAGCTAAATGTTTGTACAGCTAGGGTTGCGTACGTACTTTCTTTGATTTTGTAAGAAAGGTTCTACTAATTATAAAGGCTGTAGATTTTGATCTCAAAACATATATGGGAGTTTATGTATGTAAATGTCCTCCAAGTTCAAAATGTTTAAGATGAAAGTAGAGTATCATATGTATGCATGTGGTGGAGTTAGGGTTCAAACTTCAAACGGCTTGTAAATGGAGAATGTTGAAGGTGCATGGAGCGCCAGCGCCTAGTTCTTGTGTGCATCAGTGCAAGCCTTTCCATTCTGTGTTGGGTGGCCTTGAGGGCACCCAACACAATGTGCTGCTAGGTTGTAATTTTATCAATCTGATCTTTACTTGGTTTTCCACTGAAGTGAAGGTTGTATGTCTTTGCTCTCAACATTTTGATCTGTGTTCTATTTGATGTTCCTATGGGTTGTCGTTTTATATGGTAGTCGGAACATTTTCGCTTAGACTACTGACAGTGAAGACATTGAGATGCCAATTTGACTGCCAATCATCAAGCTAGGTAGGAGTACTACTGTGCTTCACATAGTACCAGCTGATTTATTTCCATTACGGATGGACAAATATTCTTATCCGTGGATCTATTTAATGCCAAAATTTGACCTGCTATTAATGTGGGTAATTTCTGTTTCCAGAGTAGGATCCACAACTAAAATTAAAGCCATGAAACAAGTAGCTGGCAAATCAAAATTGGAACTAGCTCAATTCACAAAGTTAGAAGCCTTCGCGCAATTTACCTCTGCTCTAGATAAAACAAGTCAGAATCAATTGGCAAGGGGCCAGTGGGACTGCATTGAATAGAATGCCTATTCTTTTGAACATGTCAGAGCTGTTGGAAGGTTTGTCTCTCCCCCACTATCTCATTCCTAATAGGGATTGGCATCGTAGTTTATTAGCTTTTTTTCTCCCTGATGAGGTGGTGCGAGAAATTTCAGCTGTACCAATTCTTAGAAGCATCTGTTCTGATCCTTCTTTAGCAAGGTACATGGATGTATCCGGCCTGCTCTTTGTATTAGTCCAAATTTATTGGGAATAGTTGTTTCGCAGTATATATCCTTGTGTGGGGAATGTTGCTGCCAATTTTCCCACCCCTTCACCTCTGCTGGGAGAGAATTGAGCCGTGAGTTTTTTTTTAATCCAGTAAGGGGTGATGAGATCCGAGATATATGGTTTAGGAGTAAAACGATAGAAGCCTTACGATACATAGTTAGGAACTTAGGATCACTCGTCATTTGCAAGCATCTCGGTAGTGTGTTGCTCATTCTTCAAAATTTCATCTAGCAATCGGCGCATACATAGTTCTCTCCCACAAATTCATGATGGCAAGTTTTTTTTTTTTGTTTTAGGCCCTGTTCCAAACGACGATGGTAAAAGCTGTTTGAATCCCATTGGCTTCTGAACGAGGCTTTTTTTCTCTTAAAAGCTACAACATTTTAGAACACGGCCTTAAGTTGTCATGTAAATCGCTTGTATCAGCCTTGGATAAAAGGAGCAAATCTAGGTTCACTACCTGACGAGTATTTTGCAGTCACTTCCAACATATTATACTTTCTGAAAGGGTAAAAAACATCAATCTGTTTTCAAACCACAATAACACTACACACTACACATACGCCCAAGAACACGCTGCTAACATTGCACAATCCCATAATGAAGAAGTGCCCACACGCTAAAACTAAGAAAGCAAATATGGATAGTAAAAAATGGATTCTGTTGCCGTAATACAAAGACTTGGTGATCTACTACTACCAGCTAGGCTGTCTTTCATTAAGAAAAAAGAATAGCCTCTGTTCAACACACATCCTCTGTTGATCACTTGAAATCCCTCATTTTTACCGTACAATGGAACCTCTCAGCAACTTAATTCTACATGAAAAAAATTAGTGGCTACATACAATTGATGTACACGACCCACGCCATTTACAAAAGGAGAAATAAACTATTTCTCAATACCCTGCTGCAAGTATTGAATCAAGTCGTACCCTGCGGTAGTCCACTTGTTGTACGCATCAACACACGTCCGTACCATAAAATTAGCTGCCTCACGCTCGTTCATCTCTGGATGAAACCGCTTTCGGAGATTACCAATAGGATCTCCCCTGCTGAAGCAGGGGAGTCCACTGTCCACCATCAATTGCACTGTAGTAATAATCCCATTCATGTGCCTCCTTCCCGCTAGGTATCCTTTGACACACAATCTGATTGGACAATTTTCGAATCAGAACAACATATTGCATTGTGCACAAAATGAAGTAAAGTTCAATGCACAATCCATGGATTAATTGGTTTCTACAAACTATGCTCGGTAAAGAGTTTAATTTTGTCCTCCAACCATCGTATAAAGCTTGTTTAGGAAATATCAGGTCGCCCTCTCCTTCCACCATAATAATTAGTTAACGAGGATGGCTATGGTACAAGTAACTTTTAGGTACAAAAAGTCCCAAACTTTTTCTCTAGCTCCGTTACTCCCACTTGTAGAATACTAGGACGAATACTGGATGGTGGAAAAAGTGTATGTTAAATGCATAAATTACAAACATGTACCAGAGTCCAGAGCACTCACTCCTAATAACATTTCATTAGACGAGGAAAGTGTGCAAAAACTAACCTGAGAAACTGGTTCCAGGTGTCACTCTTCATAGTTCCAGATGGATCGAGCAATTGAGTCATCTCATGGCTTAGCTTGAAATGTGCACTCTCAAACCCCATGTTTCCTCCAGGTGAGATCTCCAAAATAAATCCAAAATCAATATGAACTAGTCTCCCATGGCTGCACAAGAAAGGTGATGGTCAAGTGGCTGGTTCCAACTTTACTTGTTCGTTTAAAGATAGAAGAGCATGTCAGTACCTATCAAAGAGAAGATTGCCATTATGTCGATCCTTCGGTTGAAGTAGTAGGCTAGCAACAGCATATCCAGCACTACTAATCATAAACATTTCACGAGCAGCTTCGAAAGAAGGTGAACCTACAGGGCCATAGTCTTGCTGAAATATCTCTAATAAACCACCATCGGTTGTTTCACCCATTTGATTTCTACTCCGAGTATTTGGGACCACCTGAAGCATGCAAAGATTAAGATGGGTGAACCATACAGGAAACCAAGAAAACAGCCAATAACTCTTTTCGTATGGAAGGAAATATTTCATTTAAATTATAACTAAATATATAACCAAATGTAAAGTAATGCACAATAGCATACACTGATTAGTCATGAAATAACTACTTATTGAATCATCTCATTGCTAAAGTTGTCATAAGAATGCTAGCCCTGCTCTTTACAAATATATGTCAACAGTGGTACATGGTGCAATCAATCTCCTAATTTTGATCAATAAAACATTAGGCCACACAAGAATAATATCAGTAGAGTTGTCACCAAAATACTTTTCTAACATATTTTACAAAGATCAATGGTCAAATTTAAATCTTGAAGATTGCAAGTTCCAAAATGACATGTTTTTGAAATGAATGTACATTTTAGCTCTAAAGTCAAAATATAACATAATAACAAACACAGTAAAATTTTCTTATCAAGTTAACGAAGTTCACACTTGCAGGGATTTTTTCTGCTAAACATGCCAAGTTACTAGGATGTTTGACCTCAAGCACCTAGAATTTCAAGTTTTGTAAGTGTCCACCACTCCACCTCACATAATTGTTTGAGTAGGAAAAAGCAATTAAGTGCACAATTGTCGAAGATCAGTAATCGGTGATTCCATAGTCCATATAGAACAAAACAATTGCAAATACATGCTCACCTCAATTATGCCTCGCTCCGGTCCAGTGGGCAAAACACCATAAGGAAAGAGGTACAGGTTTAATCCAACAGCTTGAAATATGTCCCTTAATAGAGCAATAACTTGGAGAGCCAGCACATCCTGTCTACAATCATCACCAACCTGTTATAGCATAGAAAGTTGCTTGTGTCAAGTGTCAAGCGTAGTGGAAGACTGGAAGCTAGAAAATTAACAGGCACAAAGGATGACAAGTTAGCATATTAGCTAAAATATGCCATAGACACAACACCTTTTCAAGATTTAGTTGATAATTAACAGTCTCAAAGACTCAAACTACTAGTTGGATGAAAATGATTACAACTACAATTTTTATTAGTTTGCACTTGACAGAAATATATTTTGTACACTTATCATAATTGGCCACAATGTGGTTCATGGTATAAATTTTTATGACAAAATAAACCAATGTGGTTTTATCAGTTACCTTAGTCCACATGCTTAACATATTGTTGCAATTGTAAACAACCCTACTTTACCAACTGTTATGTCAAATGAATGATCAAGTCAACAAAATCAAAATGAGACTGGGCCATGTTGACAACTAGCTTTAAGTTACACAGAAACCACAACAGTATCACAGAAATGCTGCGATCAAGCATCAAAGATAAGCTTTGTTCAATTGCATTGAGAAAAGACCTTCAAAACTAGCATAGAAGTATGCAAGTACACAAAAGGTCAACTTTTATGTAACTGTTCTGGATCTACAGAAATAAGACTAATAATGAAGATTATCAACAGTGAACATAATGTGACTGAAATGTGGGGGGAACTTTCAGTGATAACTGATATGTCCAAATTGAAAGATTGCTCCACCCAATTTTGTAGAGCTGAAGATATTCTCTTGCTAATGGTTCCTTCCTACCACAGTTGCTGTGCCACAATACATTTAGTACTTTTTTTGCTAACTTCTAGGAGAACAGCAAGGCTCATTATGCTTCACATTTGTATTAGTACAACCGAAGGCAAGACCACAGAACAACATTGTAAAGTTCCCCGGGGAGCTTTTCATCATATACCAGAAGAAAGGAATTACATTCATTCATTTTGTGGCAACTGGCAACTATGACAAGTACTGCGGTTTTTAGTTTTTACTAATGCTAATCATCAGCTTACAACATGATCACTGACATACAGTGCATTTCAACAGTTTCTGTTGGCACCTTCATATGTCCCTCGCATGTTTAACTATGAAGTCAGTATATCTCATTGTCCTTCAAAAAAAATAACTACTCCCTCCGTTCTTTTTTACTTAATTTATGATGCGTGCAATCAATCTTTCAAAACCTTGATAACAAATATACATAAAGATATTTAGATTTGTCACATAAAAATTATACCAGTAGATTTGTCATGAAAAGTATTTGAATGTCATTATATTTTAAAATTTTAATATTAGAAAAAGTAATGGTCAAAGAGATGTATTGGAGACCATGCATACGTCCAAACGATAAGTAAAAAAGAACACATGTAGTAACATTTTTAGCACTTAAAGGCTCAATTCTAGAAGATAGAAACATGAATTGAGGATTATAAGTTTATAACTACATATATGATAAAAGCACATGACCTAGATGTACAGGTTACAACGTGAAACACGTTATTTGTGCAGACTTCAGTGCAAAGAAAAATCTATTTACCTTAAAAATGCAAGCCTGTGGCTTTACATCATTTGGGTTCCCATCACGATCAACCACATTAAAAGTAATCATTATTGGAACTTTTGCAGCAGACTGGAGGGGAATACCACTGTCCAGTTGTATGCCCCGTACTAACTTGTTTGTTGCAGTAGGTAGGTAGAGGTCATCACCTGGCACAGTAATCTTCTCCAGCTCCCTGCATGAGAGTTAAAAATGATGAGATCAAGTGCACAAAATCCCAGATGAGAACAAAGTTGTATTAGTAGCAAGTTCTTAGTTCTTCAACGAAACACTACAACAATTTTTCTAGATCTACCTTTTAATACCCGCTCTCCGCTCTTCCTTGGGAAGAGGGAAAAGAACACCAGAAATCGAGGTGACCTTGTCAAAAAAATCAAACTCTCTCTCAAACATGTCACGAGCTTCCGGAGTGAAACTGTCAATGATTTTCTCCCTAACAGCAGGAAGCAAGGATTGGAATGCACTGGTCTGAAAAAAAAGGAATATTCACATTATTCTTTGACCTTAAGGTTGCAGTAGGACAGAAAACAACACTGTATGATAGATGAACTAACCAAAACGCTGCTAGCTTTAGTAAAACAGCACACATCAACTATGACAAATTTGAAAGATAAGAAATGAGAGCTATAATTTTAGTCAGAAAAGCATCAGACTGGACAGGCAACTGACAAAGATCTAGAATCTTATGTTTCAAACACTCCATGCCTACTACAAGTCTGATAGTAATATGGATTTCTTCATATACACAACAACATTGCAGAACTTAATTGTTCAAGCCCATCATTTATGTACCATTACCAACAGTTGTAACTGCAAGAATGGTAGAACTAATTCAGTTTCGTGAAGGGCTATATGATTTCTGTCTTCTTAGATTATTAATTATCATCACCAAGAAGGCAACAGCACTTAAGTATGAGACTTACATAAGCAACCATAAGCCCTTAACAAAATATTTTCAGGTGCCTTATCAAAATAGCATAACCCAAGTTGCACTCTGATGATCTGGCTGTCTCTCCGGCTTATGAGTTTATGGGGACACCAGCCTTTACAATAAACTTTCAGAAAAGGGCCACAATAGAGCGAAACAGTACTTGTTTTTTTTGGTAATACAACAGCATAAATCAAAAGGACAGGGAATGGAAGAAGCTCAGCTACAGAAAAATGAAAAGTTGATATACCTTTGGAACACCCGCTTCCTTCCCAGATTCATTGGGAACACATTCTCCCTGCAATTTCAAGTTTCCAGACCAACAAACAACTCAGTGAAAGAATTTCACTGTAGAAATATGTTAATAAAAAAACAAGAATTCTTTTTTCATTTGAACAAAGACAAGATGTGACAATGCTAGATATAACAAGAGTACGAAATAAATAAATTTCACCTGCAGATGCCATATTAAGATATGAGCAAATATATTACTTCTCCGAGCAGCTCCAAGCAAGTATCCTTCAACCAATTTCTGTTGAGTTAAAAGGCAAGACAAAATGAGATAAATGAATTAATTTTTTCAAAGGTGACATGGCTTCTAAGGAATGATAAATCAAAAGGTGCAGATCAAAACAATTAGTACTTTTCCTGGTCTGCATTGATAACATAAACATACATATGACTGGAAGAAATTCTCACCCCGTCATCATATCTGAGTGACTGTACCAACTGTGGCATAAAAAAGGTAACAGTCTCAGGTGGGTAAGTCTCCAAGACACGAAGGACATATGCCATAACACGCGGGTGACCTTTATAAGGAGGGGTAAGAAACTCCAATGCTTGTGTAACGGAACATGGAGCCCAGTGTGGAAGTTGCTGTAACAATGCAGAATTTTCATCTACTGCCTTTGGAGTGATGAAAAAGGGTAATGCTTCAGGAATTGTACGGAGCTCCAATATGCGTGTCTGCAAAGAAAAAAGAACATGATAAGATATATCAACATGTGTCACCTTTGTCACTGAAAGAAAATGGTTAGAAGGATTAAAAAGTTACACAATAAAGAATGAAACACATTACACAATCAGCAGGTATAGTATCTTCCTACAGGATTATACCCAAGTCTGTAAGTCTTCTCTAAAAATGAAGTATTGCGTCCACTAGTTACAACTTACAACATCAAACAATAAAGGTAAGACATATTAGTGGCGAAGGAAATAAAATAGCAGGAAATGTTGGGCTTGCAAGCATCACACAATGTGCTTTCTTATCCTCAATTTTTTTGTCATTTCACCATGCTAATCCCACACCCAAAAGGAATCAAAATGGCAACAGCCCAAAACAGCACATTACATTAGGTACCATTCTTAACAATACAGAATTGGCTATTGTTCATTTTAACACATGAATTTTATCCCCATAATTGGCAGCCAACATATCATTGTCACAAATCTACCCTTGCACTTTACAGTTTATACATGCAGCCAGTTAGTTAACACATTTCCAATTTGCCATTTGACTTACTAATATGACATAATGGATGAGAGAAATAGACCATAATAACACCCTTAAACTATTGGCAGCTCTAGTTACTGACCTTAATATAGTTACATGGTTATTCATGATAATATATCTTCCAGACTAATTTACAATTGTTTCAAGCTAGACCATTATGAAGGATGACAACTTCAACTAAAGTTAAATTGAGAAATGCACCAAGAGACAACTATTCCTTTGCCCTGTGACCGAATGCCCTACGATAAAGATCAAAAGTGGAGATATTTTGAAACAGGACTTGCATGTGAAGCAAGAGGAACCCAGTAAAAAATCAACTATCTGAAAAGGTAGCAGCTAAAGGCAACAAGAACCATACTTGTACCAATTGAGTAATTTCGGATTGCAATGCTGAGTTTGTTGGGAACCTCATAGTCATAGAGAGCGCAATTCGAGGATCAACAGCAAAAGCAGTTCTGGCATGATCAATCCATTTATCTGAGCTGATTTTACCACGAAATGTCGTCGTATCTCTGCCCATATATAACATGCTATACATGTGAATTTGAACTCATAGCACAAATATGAAACAAAAGATAAAATAAAATCACAGTAGTAGTTACTTTGTATTTATTGGTTGTGCCCAGACTTCAAGCCTGTCTGCCTCATGCTGAGAGAGCATTAGAAGTAATTGCTTACGCTTTTCCCGTACAGTTGCATAGTTGTCCACAGAGCCCCAGACAGGGTGCATCTGATCCACCTTCAACCAAAGGGAAAAGACAGGGAGAAAAAAGTTAGGATCTTCAAAACAGTTATTGAAGATGGATCCCATGCGCACAAGGAGGGCAGCAGGAGCGGCATTTGGCATAGCAGCAGATTAGTAGGATGCATTAGGTTATCTATTAGTTAGTTGCATTCAAGTATCCATTTTTATCTATTAGTTGCATTCAATATTCAATTGGTTTCATCTGTTAGGGACTCTCCTATAAGTAGAGTCATTATCCTTTGGTTTAAGCAACAAAAGAATAAACTAGTCGCCATTAATCTCTCCCTCCCTCTCTCTGTCTCTCTGGTGTATCTTTCCCTGCTGCCGAGCCCTCCCCTGCTGCTCGTCTCTTCTCTATCCCCTTCACCATGGCAGCAGGCCTCAAGAAGCCCAGACATCGTCCACCAAACAACCACAGTTATCCCTTGCGTTCTATATCCCAAGAACATGACAAGTGGGAGATGCATTTTTAGTTCTCCCAGGTGGAGAGGGGCAGAGAAACAAAAGAGAAACATGTAGGTCAAATCATACCATGTTGAGTTCGCCTTCACGTCCCTGTGACTTTGAGCCAGAATCAATAGAACCACTGGTGCGCTCGTTTTGCAGATAGTGGACAAATATTGACACAGATTGCGCCTCTCTCTGAGCAAAACTTTTGTTTTGAGATTCATACCACTCAGGTGCATAAGCAAACCATCCCAAAGCAGCACTGAAACAAAAGATGGGAGTATGGGACAAGCAAACAGTATTAAGAAGTAACATAATATAACTCGCACAAAATAACAAAGATGCAAACTTGAAAAGCAGCAAGCATGAAGCATAAAAAAAATACTCAATTGTTACATTACCATGCTTAATAATAGGTGTCCCAACTGAATGTCTAAAAATAGAGAATGAAATGAATTTCATAGAGTTTTTTGTTAACGTATAAAATACCAATTTTGGTGATTAGTAGTATTACACACCCCTATGACCAAAACACCAAAGTACTAAGATAACACATTCAAATTCCGATACTAAAAACCAAGGATCAAAAAACCGGTACCGGAGCAAATCCCGGCCGCCGGGCGGTACCGGTAACCGGCCGGTTACCGGAAATCCCGAAAAAAAACCGGTTAAATTTTGTCAAATGAATTTTTGGGCGGGGCGGGAGGAGACCGTAATCGCCGATTCGAAAAACCGGAGGAAAAACCGGATAAACCGGTGGAAAGAAGAGCTTTGCTTAATTCTAAGTTCATATATCAATCAAAAGCTGCTCAAAACATCACATTCTTCCCCTTATATAGATGGGAAGGGGATTACACTTGATTACTAAGACTCTTAGGAAGCAATCTTCATTCAAATGACCATGAACCCTCCTTGAAAGTCCAAATGGCACATATTATCGAATTTGATCTTTGGCATAGCCGCATAATGTAAAAGTTAGTGTTAAACAATATAAATATCATTAGGAAAACTAACTTTTACATTCAAAATTTGAAAATTCCTAGTACATTCATGGAAAAAGTTTGAAATCAAGCACGGAAAGTGCATGCATCTTCCTAATACCTTTTCTTAGTGCTAAATAATGAAAATATCATTAGATAAAGTAATTTTACATTCAAAAGTTTAAATTTGAATTAAATAAAAAAACCGGCGGTTTTTTCCTCCCGATCAAGACACAGTAAAACGGTTACGGGCGTAACCGCTGTTACCGCTGTATTTGGAACACTGCTAAAAACTATTATTTTAATTCAAGATGTTCCGTACATCCTGGATCTCATAATTTTGTTTTACCTTATTATTTGTAGTATCAAGATTTTCCAAATAATTATTATTTACACCAAAATAATTCAAATATATACAAAGCAATGTAACAAATATTGTTGTAGGCATATCACAAAACACAATGAGTAATATATTAAGAAAAAAATGTGTAATGAAGTGATTATTACCGGTATACCCTGTCCTCTAACAACTGAAGCCCCATATTACATTTCTGCAGGTTAGATTGAGACTGGCACGAGCAAAACTTCAGCCCAAGGAGCATTGCAGTAAAGAAAGTGCCGGTAGCAGCGGGATGGTGAGAAAATTGAGTTGGAGATTTCATTGTCCCTTGCAGCATCCGACCCAAAAGTAGAAGTTGCTCAATGCTATCATGCCGAACCACCTGTCAGAATAACACCCGCATAAGGTAGATAATTATAACAACGCAAGAAGAGAACAACACGACCAAGATAGCAACCAATACCACATGCAGATAAAGAAACTGTAAAAGATTCATAAGATAAACAAAGAAAAGGTGTGGTTATAACCTCAAACCGATCAATAAAGAAGCCAAGCCAGAGCCTATGTGCTATTATTGCTTCAACTGGGTCCTTTTCTGGTGGTGTCTCAGGCTCACCAGGAATGAGATGTGGCCTCAATTTTGCATCAGGGCCACAGTAATTCATATCTGATGCAAACAGGCCACGCTTTGTATCTACTGTCCACAGCCATGCATCAACAAGTTCTGCAAGCACAAGAGGACCTAAAGAAGGTGCTGCAGATACTAGCCACGTCCAGATATATATTCCAGTCTCCATTGCATCAGGGGTAGAAATATAAGCAGGACACCAGCATAGGAGTCGTATAAGCTGAGAAAACCCTTCCAGATTTGCTCTAGAATCAGATACCTGTGTGTTACAACATTAGCAAATACAATCAAAGACATGAATGAAGGAAACAACAGGCCACCTAGGTGCAAACAATTTACCATATGATCAAGAAGTAATGCTGTAGCCTGAGAACAAGTTTCACGAAATAGTGAATTATCTATTGGTTGTTTCTCCGCCGTAACAACGAATTCTTGAAGAAGACGAACAAATTTGGACAGAAAAACTTCATCAAATGACTGATGGGGCTGTGCAGACTGCATACCAAGAGGAGACATGCCCATGTTTAAGCCTCCCATAGTACTGAATAGCCTTCTCATACCAGCAATTTCCCCTGCATGGTTGCATTTCGCAGTTGCACTCACTACTGCAGTTGACAATACTTCTAGGGTGATGTCAGGTGCTTCTTTTTTGGCTCCTGATGCTGCTGCAGCAGAATCCATAACTGCGGGAACGTTGGCCGTTCTGATGCCATTCCAGTCATTCTTTCCACTACAAATACGTATCTCAGATAAAAGTGAGACAACATCTGCTGTATGCTGTGTTCTTTGTGCTCCACTCGGCTTGCAAAAATTTTCCTAAACAATACAATTACCAACCTTATCAAACATTATATCAGGCATTGGTATGGAAACAAAACAAAGAGTATGAACTACTTATGCCAGCATGATGATGCATGTGGCATAATGGTTGTGCAATAAACACTTAAAGAAAGGCTGACTTGGAAGTGTAGTATTGTGGCTAAAATAATCCAGCAGTTGCTGCTCCCAAGCAACAACTCAACTTGTTTACTAGTGAAAGTAATATCATTGAGTATATAAAATCTCTAAGGTTAAAAAATAAGAAAAGGAGAGGGGAATGGTAGACAAGTGAGAGGAAAAGAAAGAATAGATACAAGAGGTAGCAGAAGAAGATGACTATAACCAGCACAACTAAATGCTTTTAAAACACAAAATGTTTTAAAAAGAAATGTGAAAAACATACTATACAGGATATCTAATGAAGAAAAAAGGATCTACGTGATCAGCAACCTCAACCATAACCAGACAAGCGATTGGCAACCTTAACATTGACAGGACAATGACCATCTACTATAAAAAATAACGCATCAGCTTCGCACAAATCAAGAACAATGGTGTTCAAAAAGGTAAGGCCAAATAATATTATATTCACTAAACCTGTATAAGGCCTTGAGTGGTGCATGGAGCATATGAAAGAGCACTTGTTATCCATTCCCTAGCAATCTTCTGATATAGTGAGCGTACAGTAGCAACCCAAGCAGGATCGCTAACAGGACCAGAAGTCAACTCATTATGAACAGATATTAGAAGCAAATCCAAGCATGAAGAGTTCCATAGGACCTATAAATTCAGTATACTAGAGTCCATCAGTGTGTTTCAAATCAATAAAACTAAAAAATGAGAAGCCAAATCAAGGCAGCCAACCTGTGGAAACTTTTCCTTTAGCTGAGTTAACAGCTTGACACTCACATCACGAACATGTTCATCCCTCTGTGACATGCTCTTTATAAAGAAGCAAGCATGAACGGAAAGAACAGATTCTCTTACATCAGCTCCTTCACCTATGTCAGATATACGTTCATCCTGGGCACAAAAGAGATAATTATTCTGGTGCACAGCTACAAGTTACAGGTTTATCATATGCTCTAAAAAAGCAAGATAATAACAACATAATTCAACAAAATGACTATATGCAAAGTCAATGAATGGATGATGGAATAATTCCGAGTTATATGAAACAGAATGCAAAACAAATTCCTAACGAAGGAAGCATATTTAAAGCAGATTTCATCATTTCAATTATTGGACACAAAATGCAAGTGATGGTTGATGCTTCATAAATATTGCTCCAAGGAAAGCTAAAGTATCTCTTTGTCAATGAATGAGGCCTTTCCTTGTGGGAGACAATTTCTTTATTTTCAGATCAACAAAGCAGACATTTGTACACTTTTAATGAATATCCTTTTGCTACAACATATTCTAACTTTACCTCAAACAAGAATCCTAGATATGAACATGCATCTGAAACAAAAGGAGATGTGATTGCCTACTAAAGAGATCAAGACTGCAGCAATGGCCTAGAATGTGTGGTTCTTTACAACAGAAAGCTGTGTAACTTTTTTACATAAAGATTTGAGTTGTCACAAAATGAAGACTAGTTTGATTCAGCGGAAAAGAGTGCACAGATAAAACACCAGGGTGAACATGACTTTCAGTTTGCTACATGTTTCAAAGTAAATGACGGGATACAAGAAAATAAATCAAATGACAACATATTCTTTAAAAAATGTTGAAGTGAGAAACGTACCAGCCATGACAACATTGTTTCAAAAGCTCTATGCACAACTGCTGTCAAACACTGAGTTACTGCTGGTGTCAAGTTTGGAGTAAGCAGATATTCAAACACACAACTGAATGCACTATTTGATTTATTCAGCGTAGAAGTAGCTGAAAGTATGCCACCATTGCAGCTAAAACGCAATATTTCCAGGAAAGCAACTGCAAGGAGATATGTAGCTTTTACTCCTGAAAATAACGTAAAAAAGGAATTAGTGGGATACAACAGGATTTCATTTGCTCTCTGTACCATTTATGTAAAAAAAAAAGCTAGGGATATGTGAATCCCAATAATCCAGTTAAGTTAGAGGAAGAAGGGGCAAATGGATACTTTCTTATCTTTTTGTTTTTAAAAACTGCACATTTTGGCTTGTAAAAGTCAATTCCTGTACAGAGCAAAACAATAGCAAGGAGATGTAATTGGATGTATAGATCATGCAAGTGCAGCAGAGGCAAACATAGCAGTGGCTGTACGGGCCATGATAATTATGAGAAGAGAGGTCATACAGGGATTTTCTGTAGGACCCACTTTGGAATGATATTTTTATAGCAAATTCCATCGTAGATCCCTAAATTTGTACCACTGTCTCACTTAGGTCCAAATAATGAAAAAGCATCCTAGCAGGTCCATAGACCTATAAAAGGTCTCACATAAATCTATCTGCTAGTTCGATCATCGAAATGTGCAGGTGTGGAAGCATTTCTCTGCTCTTTGGCGTTTTTTCCTCAATCCTGTGCTTCGTAGCCATAGGTGTGGTGCTCAAAAGTAATCGCCATCCAGTATTCTTGTAACACCTGGGCTGGCTCGACCCAGCCCGGCCCATCTCATAGCCCTATAAGAGAGAAGAAAGCTAGGTGGAGGAGAAAGCAAAAGCCATTTTGGCTTCTCCCTCGTGCTCACCTTGCTGCCACCCTCGCTCGTGCAAGCCGCTGCCTCCCCCTTGCGCTTGCTGCCGTCGGTGCCACCGTGCCCCATCGTCGTCGTCCCCATCCCCTGTTGCCAAAGTGGAAAAGTCGCCAAGCTGGTAGCGCAGCCGCTTTCCCACGCGCCTGCTGCCGCCGCTCCTCTGGCCGCACCTCGCTATCCCCTGCTGCTGACGACACCCTGCGTGCACCGCGCATTGCTATGCCGGCGCGCGCCACCGTCGATAGCCGCCAGCGTCGCCGCCGTTTCTCCAGGCTGCGTGCCGCCTCTGCCGCCTGCACGTGCGCCTAGGTGGGTTGCCGCTGCTTTGTCTTGCCGCCTCGCCGTCCCCTGCTCCTATCGCCGCTCTGCCCGGTGGCTCGCCACTGCCCCTCTTGCTCCGCTAGGCTGCGCGCTGCACGCTGCACCGAAGGGAGGCAAGGAGAGAGCCAGGGCAGGCCGAGGCTGGAGAGCCGACCAGTTGAGGTAAGAGAGGGGAGGGAGCCAGCGGACTGAGAGGAGAGGAGGCGATCGGAGTGAGCCGGCCGTGGGGAGGGAGACGGGAGGAGCCGGCCGACTGGAGAAAGAAAAGAAGGAAGCGCTGGTGCTGGAAGGAAAAAGGGAGAGAGAGAAGAGGAGAGAGGAAGGAAAAGTGAAGGAAGAGAAAAGCAAATTTTGACCCGCTGCTAGATCTGTCAGATCCGGCCAAGAAGCGACAGGAAGTGCCCCGCTCTAGTCTTTTGGGGCCAGGGTAACGCCTCGAAAGCCCTTCTCCCTACTTATTCACCAAATCTTGCATAAGTTATTATGCCGATTGTTAGAATTGATTCGTATGGCCATTACGATATTGTTTATTAATATGAATGCTTGAACGGTGAAATCGGTGCTGCCACGGTTGATCTGGTCGATCCATGGCGGGAGAGAATAAACTGAGGTTAAATAATGTGACCGATTGAAGAGAGATTAAGTGTGTAGCATTCAATCCGCGAGTACAAATGATGAAGTCGCTAATTTTACAGACTGGTTAAGCATCAGAATGATGAGAAGTTGCCCGGTGGCATAGGGTTTGAATATGTTGCATTGGACGTTAGAGCGATGTCATTTGCTCGTATGTGAATGTATTGCATTAGCAATGAATTGAAATAGTTAATGCTTGTTTAGATGGCGGTTCGAGTCTGGTGCCATCCACGCAATTGAATTGGATTTACAAATTGGAACAGTTACAAGTTGAATTGAAACAGTTACAAATTGGATTTACAGTTTACAGTTACGGATGTGATTTACAGGTTACAGTTACATATTTGATTTACATTTTACAATTACGGATTTGATTTACAGTTACATATTTGATTTATAGTTTACGATTACGGATTTGATTTACAGTTTACAGTTATGGATTTGATTTACAGTTTACAGTTATAAAGTTGACTTACAGCTTACGGTTCATGAAATCGATTGAATTGCTAAAGTGATGTTACTATTTTATCGTGTGTTTGCTGAGTCTCCAGACTCACGCTTACTTTGTCGTTGTTTTTAGGTGAATGATGGCGACATGCATGGAATGGGGGTAGTCCTTTTGGCACTGCACATATGAAATAACAGCTTAGGCTTACACTGAACTTTTATGTTTAATCTAGTACTAAGTCCTTTGTGGCTCGCCGTTTGGTTTATTTTGGCTTGCGACCCATCTCCATGGTTATGGAGATCATAGTACTGTTTATATTCCAATTATGTGCGATATGAAGTTAGTTGATTTATTGCAATATACTATATTCATATGTTGGTTACTCCCCGTTAAGATGGTAAGTGTGTGGTGGTTAAGATGGTATGTGTGTGGTTGTGGCATCTTGGGCCCTGTGGAGGGTTGGGGTGTTACAAATCTAGCTGTGCCACCAACATGTGCAAGCCATGGCGAAACCATCTGGATCGTCTGACACTCTTGATACAATGGGGGAGGAATGTGCATGGACTTCCACCTGATATAGTGCTCAAACTACAGGAGAGCTGTGGTGAGCAATTAAAATGCTTCTATACCTGCATATTCTGGTAACTACACAAGCATATAGATTTATCATTTATGTGAGAAATATTGAAAATAGAGTGACCTAACAGGAAGATTGTGAAGTTTAGGGACCTAGTGAGACAACTCTGTCAGTTTAGGGACCTACAATACAATACACTGATTTCTAGAGTTACGTGATTATATTTGATTAGAGGGCAATGTTATATTTTTCTGAAATAAAATAAACAAATACATAAGCCATGAAGCACTCAACAGAGAATAAATGTTGACCTGAAATTGTACTCATTGCTGCAACCTCAACTCGACCTCCCAAAGCAGCAGAAAGTGCAGTTCTCTGTCCAACGGCAGCCTTTTCATTACCACTGCCACGACGACTACCTGGGTTATGGAGAGCATTTAACTCTAGCTCATCTTCAAGCCATTTCACTGAACTGACAACCTGAATTGACGAAAACATACATGACAGAAACAAGGTTAATAAACAAAGCAAGACTAGCAGCCATTAGTACATTATGATCAACAATGGGTTAACAATCCTAACTGGTAACTTCTACAACTACAAGAAAGGAGAGAGAAACATATGGGTGAACATAATATTGATCCAAGAATCCTAATCAATTATTGTGCAAAACGACACTAGGCTTTAGAATATGGCACTTCAAAAGAGAAATAAAATACAACTAACGATACGAAATGGTATTTAAATAATCACATGGAGATGAAATAACAGAATTTATCACCCATTCAAAGAAACTGTGAAATATGATAATATTTCATTTTTGTAAAATACAAAATTCCATTGTGATTAATGACAAGCGGCGTCTACTAGGTAGGAATAGGATGTTGGCAGCAAGCATGGCAAAACCACATTCAAGGCCAAGATTAGGGGGTTGAATGGTCTGGTTCCAAAAGCAGAGAGAGGGGGGATAATATGGACTTGTTCCTTGAATATTTATGGCTAGGTTAGGTGATGTTACAAAACACTTCCAAATTCTGATTAATGAGCAGTGTTCAAGTAGGCGCTAGGCGGGCGGTGAGGTGGGGCCTAGCGCCTAAGGGGCCTAGGCAGGGATTAGGCAGGGCCTAGGCGGCCGAATTAAAAATGAGGACAGCAAACCAAAGAAGAGCAATCATGCATATACATTTGATGTAAATGGCTAAATGCTTGATGTAAAGTTGTAAAACCTGCAGATGTAGGGGTCATTATGGACATGTAGGATCAAACTGCGAAGAAAATAGACTTTTGGAGGGTCCAATGTAAGAAATTCAAGGAGGAAGGACTATTTTGCAATATCGCAGAACTCAAAGGGCAAAATTGCCAATCCTCAATAAATCCCCACATCCCCGCCCCCCGCCCGAATCCCCTTCTTGCTTCTCTCCTCCCCGCCACCTAGCCTGCCGATTTTAGCCCAGGCACGGCGGCGGGGCTCCACCCAGTGCCTAGGTCCGCCCAGGCGGCCGCCTAAAACCGCCTTCTCAAACACTAATAATGAGTAACCATATACCAATTTAACTTACACATCCAGTATATCATGTTCATATCTATGTGCACCAAATACTGTTAGTATCCACAAAATATGATAAAACAGGCCCTTTTTACCAAAAAAATGGGTAGAATTTTATTGTCTAAGGCAAAGTCCATCTCCTGAACCTCCCACCCAGTCCTTCCATAGACACAAAACAAAGTTTTGCTATATTTGCTCCTGATAAAATGTCAACATAACATGAAACCCAACAATAATTTAGGGAGCATAAAGAACTGTGAAGAAAGTATGCAATATACAGAAACAATATATGAACCTCCTCTGTCCCCCTCCAATAACAAGTTATATCCAGTAGTACCAGGAAACGAATGCAAACAAGTTCGAATTTCTAACCACACAAGAAACAAACTATTTTCCAGCTCTATGGTCCTAAACAACTTACCAGTGGTGGAGTTCCTTGTGCAATACGTTGCACTGCTACACACCATTGGCTATTCCACATGTAGGGTCCAGCAACAGCTTGAAGGGCGATAGCACTGATGCTCTCCATTGTGCTTAACGAAGTGGAAACTGGTTTTGTAGGTGCCTGATTGTTTTGTATAGGAGGAGCCAGCCCAAACAAGACAATATAGAACCACAGGTTGCGGAACAATTTCAATAATGATGGCTCAACAGTGGACACTGGATCAAAATCAGAACATATTTCGGCAACTGCAGGAAGTAATGGACCCATCAAATCAGCACCACTCCTGCAGTAATGAAAATATTATGTTAAGCACACTGTGCTGCAGTTAACTTAATTAAGACAAGCATAAGGGACATGGTAGAATTGTGTAAAATGAATGGAGAAAAGAAAATAATAATACATACAGAGTCGGGTGATACAAATATAAGATTGCAAATTAGAAGTTGGCTTTGCGTATAGCCATTTAATCTTCACTAAGAAAGCCACGAGGTCTAGACTTTTCCTTTCGTTTCTTTTTTCTTTAGGGGTAAGGTTTTTTTTAGGGGTAAGGGGTCCCTACAGCTCCTGCCTCAGACTAAAACCAAGATGGGGCATAAAACTCTTTCAAAACAAAATACCTGAGGACAGTGATACCAGCATTTGTTTATTACTTTGCAGTTTTGCTACAGTAAGAATACAAAATCTAGCAATAATGCATCATAATTTGTTATACCATAAAACAAAACATATTCTTTGAAAAGAGTTCATAGAAAAGCAGAAAATGAACAAAAATAGACGCTCATAACTGTTCATTCACACGGAGGTTAGTAGATAACGGTCTAATCAATACTACCTCCAGTCCAAAATAGATGCCATTTTAACTTTACAATCATAAAAATGCATCTTTGGCCACTAATTTATCATTATATGTTGGTTCAAGTAATGAAACTATAGCATTGTGAAAATATTTTGATGCCAAATCTACTTGCGTGATTTTTTTATGTGACCAATCTAATACTTGAAAGATATAAATTACTCGTTAAAGGTGAAAGAAGCTGACTGCAAGCAAATAATAGATATAATTTATTTTAGACCAGAGGTGGTGCTTCATAGTATGAAAAAATTTCCATCCTGATGGGAAGTCTTACAGCAATAACAAAGAAGAATGAAGAGAAACCAGCATCCAAATTGTAGCTGTCAACTGTCAAGATAAATGAACTAATGAACTATGGATGTACACATTAGATTATAGACATAACAAGAAAATATGTTGGCATCCAGCAAATAGTACGTACAATTGTACATCATTCAAGATTCAATGATCATAAGATTCATATAAATTAACAACATAGCATCTTACCTCCCACTTTTAGATTCAGCAGCTAGCCCCACATCTGAGCATAGAGACAATAGCCTATGACGATAATCAGACCTGAGTTTTGTGCTAGTGAGGTGGGAAGCAACAAGCAGAAATCCTGCAGGAAGAGTCTAGAAATTTGTTGACACAGTTAGCATGGAACATGGAACAAAAATCAAAACTACAGCATTGTATGATAACATATAAAGTTTCTTATGGAACGCTTTACAGACCTCTATTCGCTCAGTTGTTGCTTCTGATGGTAATGTGTTGTTTTCTGCAGATCCTACAGCTTTAACTTTATCGAGATAGCTTCTTGTCATCAAGACAATGCTCTCACGGTACGACTTTTCAAAACCCAAGCATGCCACACGAGATATTGCATCTAACAACTGCAGCAGTTTAAACCAATTTAGTACCAAAGAGGTGCTTTTGTTTGAAATTTGTAACCGATACAATCAAAATTGACTAACAATGCAAGAGATATAAAACCAAAATTGCATGATAAAGCATGTTAATAAGAGACAAAAGTTCCATACTCGTAGACGCAATAAACTTGGAGATGAAGCATCACCCTCTTCTAGATGTTCAATGAAAAGGGGCAAAATCATGTCTACGACTTCCCATTTTTTCAAGCATACACACAACTCAGCCAGAAGGCGGATAACATTAAGTTGCATCATCGGAACTGCCTCTTTTTCTTTGCCGTCCTGGAATGGATTCATAGTCAAGTAAACAACCAGCAATTGAAATTTAACCAATGATACTGCGATGCATATGTATGACTTACACATGCTAATTGGCACTCATTTAATAAATATTGCAATCATGTTTTCACAGCACATGCATGAGTAACATCTAGTGAGATTGGTTCATGCAGTGCTGTTCTAATATATGGTACAAAAAATGTCCTTGCAATGTCCAACAAAAAGACACATCAGTTGCAGCAAATCTTACTGAAGCACAGAATTTTCATGTGGTAACCAAAAAAAGAAAGAATACCTCCTCCTCATAATCATTCCGTTCACGAACATATGCAGCTAGCCGCATGATGAATGTGTCAACCAGAGCCCTATCCTTTGTCCAACCAAACTCAATAATCTCACAGCTCAACTTCACCACTGCCTCAAACAAAGTGCCAGGGCTACTGCCCGTCATGTCAGCCTGCGTTGAAGTGATCAATTTCACATTAGACAACACCTCTATAAACACACAAACTTCAGCAGTCTAAGAAAGAGAAGCGTGAAACAAACATGCCTGCGAGCACGTGCTCACAACAAGCGGTTTCAAGGGAATCAGCAGCACCGGCAGGAGCTGCCCCCCACGCGAGACTGTTATCTGGCTGATCCCACTGAGCAGAGTGCAAAACAGCTCCTCACAAATCTTCAGTCTCCGCCAGGATGAGAGGATGCACGACTTGGTGGCCTCGATCAACCAAGCAAGAGTCTGCTGGAGCATATCCTTGGAGGACTTGCTATCAGCGTCCATGGCCAAAACGCTCCGGACCAGCACCACCACTGCAGCTTGGCAGCACAGTAATTTGGTGTTTATCCTTGCCTTCAGCTGTGCACCCTGTTCCCTCCAGTCCCGCTTCCTAATCTGCCAACCATCACCTCAATCATAAGCAAACCGCAAGCAAGCATCCACCAATCCTCACGAAAATGTACGCACGCGCAAATGCGCACCCTCAGGTGCGCACGCAAAAGGCAATCTGCACACGAACACACACAGGCACAAACAGAGAGAAGACACCACCTCACCTTGAGGAAATCCGTGAGCGACCGGACCTGCCGTGCCGCGGCATTCCTGACCTTCCCAACCTCGTCGGCCACCAGCCCGCCCTCGCCCCCCAGCATATGCACGATCAGCCTGAACGCGACCTCCTTCCGCTCCAGCGCCTCGACCTCCTCCACCTCGAACCTCAGCACCACCTCCCTGATCCCTCCATTCTCCTCACCCGCCGAGTCCTCCCCCTTCCCCTTCGCCTTTCGCGGGGATTCATCAGAGCCCGGGAACTCGAGGAGCAGCCGGGCGGCTACGGGCACCGCATCGGCGAGGAGGAGCGGCGGGGGGCTGGCGGCCGCGGCGGAGAGGAACGCGCGAGCGAGCGGCGCGGAGGCGGGGTCGGCGACGTCGAGCGCGGCGAGAAGCGCGGCGGAGAGGGCGGACGAGAGGGTGGGGGAAGCGGGCGCCGCGGCAAGAAGGGGGAGGAGCTTGGAGAAAAAGGGCGTGGGGGCGAAGGACTGCGGCCAGAAGGACGGCGATAGGAAGGCGTGGAAGGTGAGGAAGGCGAGGAGCGGAGGCGGAGGCGACGCGCCGGTGGCGCCGGCAGGGAGTAGGCGCGCGAGGGCGAGGAGGGAGTGGAGGTGCGCCCGCGACGCGCGCGGCGGGGAGGAGGCGGCGGCGGCCGGGGGGGCGCAGCGGGAGGAGAGCCACGTGAGCTTGTCGGCGAGGAGGAGATCCGGATGCGCGGCCACCAGGTCGCAGAGCTCGTTGAGCGCCTCCATGGGGTTCCGCGGCGGCAATGCGGTCAGATCATGGGTCGCCGCTTCGGCAGATCGGGAGGGGGGGGGCGATGGGGACGAGGCGGAAGCGGAGGCGATATGTTTTTTTGACGCGAGAGTAATTCGTGGAGCCGAGGGGTAAGGGGAGGGGGGCAATTTGGGTGGCTTTCTTCTTCTTTTTTTTTTTTTTTTTTTGACCCCGCTCGGCGGAGGGGAACGTTGGGATCGGGTGGGCGAAAGGCGTGAGGAGGGACGCGACGTGTCTTCTTTGATTTTTGTATGCCTAATGGGTTAGTTTTTTTCTGAGGCTTATGTGTCTGTTTTTTAATGGCTTTTAAATGTTGTTTTTGTTTTTGTTATAGTATCTAATTTTTAAACAGAATATTTTCTTAAGACGGAGTCTATAAGTTATTGTAGTACACGTTAAAAACCCAACATCTGTATCAACCAAAATCACAAGCGAATATCTCTTTCTGTAATCCCTGTTACAAATAGCTAAAATCTATCTCTCTATAATCTCTGTCGCAAACAACTAAAATTCAAAAATTTCAGCTAAAAGCCATAAACCGTAGCCATATCAAATAGGCCCTATATCTTTTAGCTACGGCTTGTGGCTTTTGGTTTGTTCATGCAAGAGATTACAGAGTAACAGAAACTCACATGCGGTTTTTACCGATATAAATGAAGTCAGTACAGTATATACTACAATTAACTAGTAGATCTCATCTTGAAAAGACACTCTGTTTAAAAGTAATTACTGTAGAAAAGTCAAAAGCAGAAGCCAAAGTTGAAAAGAACAGGATCAATGATTTTTCTTGTAACTTTTAAAACGGTAATAGATGACGGAGATATTTATGTGGATGATACACATTTTTTTTTGCTCGAGAAGTTATTTGAAGAATCAATTTTAAAAAGCGTGCTATTTGTTTCAACATTCGAAGAAGGCAAAAGACAAAAGCCAATATTGTTCTTTTAGGCTTTTAGTTTTATCTTTTTAAATGGATTCTTTAAAACGGTTTACTGAGCCTAAAATCATATACACCGTCCACATCGTCGTCTCCACTATTATCTCAAAAAATATAAAAAAAGTTATTACTTATAGCCAAAAAACATGGCCCAAAATAGCATATGGGTTGGGTACTTGGGTTCGACCAGGCTCATGCTTTAGCTTATCATTTCCTGCTACCGTACTAGCTTTTGGGCCTGTTTGATACAGCTGCGGCTTATGGCTTTTGGCTGAAATTTTTGATTTTTTGCTGGTTGCGATAAAGATTACGGAAAGAGAGATACTCGCTTGCAATTTCGGTTGATATAGATATTAGATTTTCAACATGTACTACAATTAACTTATAGATCCGTTTTGAGAAAATGTTACATTTGAAAGTTAGGTACTGTAGCAAAAGCCAAAAGCCGCTTTTAGAAGCCGTTAAGAACAGGCCCAAATAAATGGTGTGTCTTTTCAATGCGGGGTCTAAAGTTAGATTCTAGTGGATATTATACCGAGTTCAGATATACTAGCTAAATCACATTCTATTATTTTTCTCTATGTACTGACTATCGCAAACAATCAGAATTCAAAAATCATAAACCAAAACACAAAGACAACAAAAAAAATAAAGTCAGCCTACATCGTGTTCTTCATTGGGGAACCCTTTTCCCAGGCTACAAGCAGATTTAAAAGAGTGTAGCGCTGTTGAAATGCAAATTCTTCACGTAGCTAGCGATCAATGATCGATGCTGGACATCCAACCACCTTGTGTGTCGAGGACTACCTGTGCAACCAATATGTGCCTTCTGCAATCAGCACCGCAAAAGTATTGATCATCTACCACTGCACTGCCAGTGGGTAAAACAAGCGTAAGCCAGACTCTTCAACATCCCCACTTCTTACTAGGCCCTGCGAAACCAGCACGGCACATTCTTGACTGCTGATCGATGTGCCGGATGTGTTTACCCAGAGCCAACAGAGTCAGTAGTCATACTCTTCTGTTGGACTATCTGGAGAGAATGAAACGCCCGCATCTTCAACAATTTGATCTAGGATGTCTCGGCCCTCCTAAACAACCTACTCGATGAACTTTCTAGCTAGCGCCAGGCCGGCATAGGATCGCTCCTGCCCGCCTAGAAAGTACCCCTTTAGTCCTCTAGTGCTGCTTACTAGAGATGGCAACGGGTAAATACCCATCGGGTATTGCCATTCTATACTCATACCCGCTAGGTGTAAATTTACCCGTCGGGTTACCCGTATCCGCACGCGGGTAGGAAAATTTACCCATACCCGTACCCGCGCGGGTATTACTACCCGACGGGTAACCCGTACCCGCAAGCATACCCGGTTCAACACATAAGAATATCATCAATTTAGACATTCATTAATCATACATGCCAAGCACAAAAACGTCTAATGATCAAAATTAGTACATCACATAAACATACTTGACATGACCATATCAACATATGACAAATAAATAAACAATCAACAACAAGTAAATAATAAAATTAACATTTGAGTGTGATATCTAGTTGTCTAATGCGGGTATTCATTACCCGTGGGTAGGCGGATTACCCGCGGGTAGGCGGGTATGGGTAGTATATACCCACACCCGCACCTGCCTACCCGGCGGGTAGAGGATTTCGCCCAATAACGTACCCATGGGTACATAAAATTTTCTATACCCATCTCTTTATCGGGTAAAACCTGTCGGGTATTCGAGTATCGGGTACCCATTGCCATCTCTACTGCTTACGCAGCATTACTTCTAAAATTTTGTATGTGTTGAGTTTACTCAGTAGGCCGACAACATATACGTCTATCTTATAATCTATTCTATTCACGTCTCAGTGCCAATCTTTTTTACCTATTTTAATATAACGACGTGCAATTTTTTTGCGTCTTCCAAAAAATCCTCCCCATCCTCGCGCGAGGCGAAGGGGGCCTCGGATGCGAGCTCAGCTCGCGTACGGCTTCGTCTTTGTCCGTTGTCCCGGTCAGATAGATGGGAGGAGCTGTGGAACCTGTCGCGATCTGGACGCAGCCGGCGCCTGTACGATTACGCCTGCTTCGTGCTTCGAGATCGCATTGCTTCCGAGGTGACAACGTGTTTTGCCACACTTTATCAGTTATCTACGCTAAACCATCCAATGATTGGTTGTTACACTAAACCATCCGACGATTGGTTGTGAATGACGCTTTGATATTGTACTTGTTCCCGAAAATTAATTTTCTTCCCGAAAATTAATTTTCTTCTTGCGGCCAAACCCACATTTACAGAAGTATTCAGGGACTGGCCCCTCGTCCCCAGCAACCCAAGGATGCTCAGCCACAGCCTCAGTGCAGGGTGATATGATCCACTGGATCTGCAGCGGAGCCATGTGTGGAAACAGAAAGAACATCAAATAATAGAGCACGTCTGGCACCGAGTTCAATATATCAAAATCATAGGATGATAGAACAATTTTTTTTTAAAAAAAAAGAACCTTTGCAGAGAAGCCTTGCCAGCAAATCAGAAAGTTGGGGGTTTATGTCGCCAGGTGTTTGTACTGGATCATTGGCAATCTATTCGACGGCAATGACTTTTATGAGTTTTATGCAACAGTTAAAATAAAAGGAGAGGAAAGCAAGACACTTTTGCACCTTATCGCAAGGTATCTCCTAGAAATGGATAGTGCCAGAAATCATACAATATAGAGTAACACCGACTGCTCATGTATCAGTTGCTCTACCGTGGTAGGCTGAACATGCAAGATTTATCATAAGCAAGCTTGTACCAATGGTCAAAGAATATTTAGTAATTTTAACCAGTGGCAAAAGAATCAGGATCGTTGCATTTTCATTGGCGGCACTGTTAGACATGTAGAAGTTACAGGGTTATCACATTGTATAGGAGACTCATTGTATATTGTCTCATGTATATATTTGGCCTCTTCGTCCATTAGAATATCAAGCCCATACTCATAATATGGTATCAATCCAGGAGAGGGTTAGGGTTTCCCAACCCTAGCCGCCGCCGCCACTCACGGCCCGCCTGTGCCTGACGCCTGTACCTCCAGCCATCGTCCTACGTGTCGTCGCTCGCGGCCCGCGCTGCGCCCGACGCCTGCGCCTCCAGCCGTTGTCGCCCGTCCGAGTCGGTGCCTCTGTGCCGCTGCTCGCGCCCGCCTACGTCGGCGGATCGCCGATGCTTTGAGTTTCGGTGGGCCAAAAGGGAGCAGGCTGGCAGTTGCAGAGAGAGAACAGCTGGCTAAAAAAAAGCCTCCCGCAAGTGATGGCCACCCACACTGCTATTTCGCTTTCGAAGATCATCTTCGATGGGATGAACTACCGTGAGTGGGCCATGCACATGCGGATTCACATGAGGAGTCAGTATCTTTGGGGTCATCTTACAGGCGAGAGGTAGTGTCTGCTTTGCCCTTCGCTGCCGACTGCCCCTCACATCCCTGCATCTGCTAATGAAGCAACCCAGAAAGCTGCGATCACGACCTTTGAGGAGGCCATGGAGGTGTACCAGGCTCAGCTTCACTCCTATAAGAGGTGGCAGGACGACGAGGCTCGTGCTTCTACCAACCTGGTGGATAGCCTAACTGTTGCTATCTCCATGGATGTGGTGGAGCTACCGACATCCTAGCTGATGTGGGAGCGCCTTTGTGCCCACTACGAGCCGACGAGTGATGCTATGTATCTCTCAGTCGTACATCAGACACACTCTCTTCAGCAGCTTGATACCATGGTGGACGACTTCTATCAGCAGATGTCTGCGGTGTGGCGTCAGCTTGACTCTTTGGGACTGGACGTCTGTCGGACTTGTCCTTGCTATGTGCGTCTGCATTCTCACCTAGAGACTCACCGTCTCTACGAGTTCCTGACACGTCTTCGGTCAGAGTTTGAGCCTGTCCGTGCTCACCCCCTGACTCGTCAGCCGCGTACGTCCGTGCTAGAGACTCTCACCGCTGTTCTTGCTGAGGAAACTCGTCTTTACAGCGTGGGTCAGCTGCAGCCCACGTCTGTTCTGGCTGCTCGGGCGTTTAATCTAGCACATACTCGCACTGCACCTGTGCCTCCAGCTGCACTAGTGGCAGCTATCTTTTCTACGGGTCTTCACTGCACCATTTGTGATCGTGACGGTCGCACGTTTCAGCAGTGCTTCAAGTGGAAGAACTAGGGTCGCAGTGGTAGTCGCCCTACCAAGGGCACTAGTGGCTCTTCTCAGTCAAGTTCACAACAAAAGCTCCACTACTGAGGTTCAGCAGGAGATGCTCACTCTGCTTCGATGCCTTATTGCCTCAGCTTCGTTCGGTTCTGTTGTTTCTGCTGCCCAGCCTTCTGGTGCTTCACCACCATCACCTCCTTCTCAGGTATCTCATTGCCTTGAATTCTGGATTCTAGTGCTTCGTTTTATATGACACCAAACTCTACTCATCTAACCTCTGTGAGTCCTCCCGTTCTTCCTCATACAGTTATGATTGCAAATGATACTTCCCTTCCTGTTGCAGATGAGGCACTCTTTCTACTTCGTCCTCTCCTGTTCCTGTAGCATCTCATGTTCCCAAACTAGCTATGCAGCTTATGTTCGCTAGTCAAATTATTGATCATGGTTATTGTATCATTGTTAACTCTAACTCATGTTGTGTTCAGTATCGTCGCACCAGGACTCTGATTGGGATTGGCCCTAGGCGTCATGACTCTAGCATCTTTGGGAGCTCGACTGGCTGCACCTTGGTGTCGTGAACAATTCATATGTTCACTGAATTGTTATTCTACAAATTTACAAAGAAGATATCAAGATAACAACCGCTAGTGATACTAAAAGTTACTATGCTTGGCCATGTATTACAGTATCTCCTTGTGATGTTTGCTAATAAAGATATGCAACAACTCTGTTGTCATCTTTTCTGAAATTTTAGTGTTATGTATAATGTACACCTATAATGTATATTTTTCTTTCTTGTTTGTTATATGGACATATACACCTTCATCTTATCTGCTAGGAATGGTTTGGTTTCGATCACTGATGAATGACATGCCATTTGAAATAATCTCAATCTCATTGTTCTACCTATGCATTTTCTATAGACACCCTGATTTGATATATCCATTTGCTTGCAACTATAAATATGAGATCTCCTTTTGTTTTAGAAATTACCATTTTGTTATCCTTTCAACAAAATTTGGCAAATAGATGTTATAATACACATGTGATGTAAACTTTGGATCCCCTGCTAGAAAAAATAAAAAATATTTATTCTTTTATGTGCGCTGTTGAATTCATATATATTTTTAAACTATACTTTCATGTGCCAGCTTAATTAACAATTAATGTCAGTTCTTTTCATTCTTTTGTGGGATAGTTAATAAAGAACTGGCGCCCTATCAAAATGTTTCGAGTGATGGCCCCCATCCAAGTACGCCATGTTTTTATGAGCTAAATTCTTCAGCTAAATTGAATAATAAATATCCAATACATCACAAGGACAAATTACAAGTGTGTTTGTAGATAGATATATATGTATCACTATCTTTTAATTGGTTGGTTCACTTTATGTGTTAAAGAAAAATATTGTTATTTATGTAAAGTTTAGGATTCTATTGCAACGCATGAGCAGTTGACTAATAGGTTGTTAGGTTTTTAAATGAATCTAACAAAATCTAGTTTCGATAAAACTTGAGATCCGAACAAGGCCTTAAAGTGAATGATTACCGATTGAAACATTCTGTCACGCTACCTCGCGCTTACCGATTCCCACAAATCAGGAACCGAATCCTCTGACGTTGCGTAAGGCAACATCAGAGTGCAGTTGCATTTGAACCGCCCGATGAGAAATGTACGGCTCAGATCTGATTCTGCTACAGTAAAAATTACTGTAACTACAATAATTTTTACTGTAGCTACAGTAATTTTTACTGTAGCAAACCAGATCTGAATCGTTCATTTCTCATCGGACGGTTCAGATTTGGCAACTGCACTCTGACGTTGCTTTACGCAACGTCAGAGGACCCCGTTTCCACAAATCATAAATCCTAATCAAGTACACTGTCGCTTCTCATGTATCGTCTCTTAGCTCTTTTACCACATCCTGAATTGTCTCTTTGCGGTACCCAAGGCCGTGTGAAAAGGAAGTAGGACAATGGTACATGCGAATATTTCCAAGGACCATCTCTGTCAAGCGCTTTCTTTACCTCAAAAACTGATAGTTTTTAACTTTTACTATAGTTTCAAATAAAATATTTTCTTTACAAATTAAACGGTCTACACGTTAAAAACCTAACATGTGTACCAGCCAAAATCGCAAGTAAGTATCTGTCTATGTGTAATCTGTACCGTAAACAGCCAAAATTCAAAAATTTCAATAAAAAATTATAAACCGCAGCCAAAAGAACAGGCCAAAGCATGTCATGTTGGATCGAAGGTTGCCTGGACTGGTGGCTGTCAAGGAGGTTGAGTTGCTTAGCTAAGCGATAATAGTTTTGGGCTAAAGCAGTGGACCGGAACCAGCGACACTTTTATTAGACAATACACTAAAGAAGGGAAAGTTCTTGCGAACCTATATAAGATAGAATGCGTTGCACTTGGGAGAGAGATGCGATGAATAATGTTGCAGATGCTATTCGCTCTACCAAGGTTGAGGATTCTCATCCGACTTGTATGGTGTTTGTCATGTTTGTGCCGGGCTTGGTGAGGAAGCACCGATGGTTGCATATGGGCATCTGGCTGGACAATAAGGCCTTGGGTTCTGCATTTGTGCACATGTCCGACTCCCATCGTGTCTTGTGGTCGAGGACCTTCTTAGCTAGTCACTAACTATATGTTAGTGGTGGCTTCTTTGTGCATATTTTGCTCCTTTTGGGTTATGCGGTGGGTTTACCAAACTTTTGTGCGATTCACCGATCCGCTTTCCTCAAGCCACTTTTGTGCGATCCGACACTAACATATAGTTAGTGACTTCAATGTGCCATCGAGCATGGGCCGCTTGCCTATGACTAGATGATTTCATTCGAGCATTTGCCTCAAGCCAGCGATGTTGTATTTTGAATTTCGAGCATATGCCTCCACCCGCGATGTTATTTTCTTAATTACGAGCATGTATGCCTCAAGCCAGCGATGTTGTGTTTTTAATATCGAGCATATTTTGCCTCAAACCACCGATGTTGTTTTTGAATTACGAGCATATGCCTCCACCGCGATGTTATTTTCTTAATTACGAGCATGTATGCCTCAAGCCACCGATGTTGTGTTTTTAATATCGAGCATATTTTGCCTCAAGCCGCGATGTTGTTTTTGAATTACGAGCATATGCCTCCCGACCCGATGTTATTTTCTTAATTCGAGCATGTATGCCTCAAGCCACCGATGTTGTGTTTTTAATATCGAGCATATTTTGCCTCAAGCCACCGATGTTGTTTTTGAATTACGAGCAAATGCCTCCGGCCGGTGATGTTGTTTTCTTAATTACGAGCACATGTCTCATGTACAATGTTGGGCTTGGTTCTGCTTTTTCAACGGTGAGCATATGCCTCGGCCGGTGATGTTTTCTTAATTACGAGCATGTACAATGTTGGGCTTGGTTACATTTTTTCAACCATTACTAAAGCATTCTTTCCTTAAAATACACCTTACGTGGCTATTTTACATATGAAAATATTGTGGAGCTGCGTGGAAATGCAACTAGGAGCATCAGCTTCTTGTGGATGACCTCGAACAACATTGTGGAAGATGCATGGTGGTGATCGGTTCAGCTGAAAAATTCGTAGCTTATAGCTGAAAACACTGTAACTGACTGAAAAAAGCACTATAGCTGACAGAGGCTTATTTAGCATAATTAAATTTAAAAAAAATTTAAAAATAAAAAAATATGTTAGCCCATTACGTATAATACAAACAAATACGGGAAAAAAAGAACCGGCAAAAAAGCTCAACGAAAAGCCAAAAGTTCAGAAAAAGATGAAACTTATAAATAGTAAAAAATAAGCCAGAAGTCGAAGTCGAGTTGATCGGGGCTTGTGGTCATTCCTAGTTCTGTCTATCGTGGTCAATCCGTTTTGAGGCAGTCCGCTGAGTAAATTCGTGATATCATTATCCTCAATAATGTTAGGATTCTTTTACGGGAACTGGGATGTGATACACTACTACTTACCGGGAGAACCTGAATGCTGGCTCTGCAATGAAAAACAAAATTTCTAAGCAAACTGAGGACCTTGTTTGCAGCCATGCGTTAATCCAATGCTAGCTGCACTGCTTTTAAGATCAGCATAATTCTCTGGGGGAAAAAATCTCCGTGATTTAGATTTGAAAAAAAGCAGAGAAGCTTATTCAACCTGCCCTTAGTTCCTGGTGGCTGCATCAGATTAGACCACGATGGGTAGAAGATTCATCTGAAACGTACATGGCGTCCGGTGAAAGACCACACTTGTTCTATGACTACAAGAAGCCAACATTCACCTCTCAGGGGCAGTTCTTTCACAAGATGCTCTTGCTGACTTCAATCAGAAGGGTACTAACCAATTGACCCAATCACGAGGAATGATTCAGAAGATACGGAAATAACATATAACAATGCTAGAAATTATGTGCACCATATAACAATGAATATAACACCTCGACTCCAAAAAAAATTCCAAAAAGTGAAAGTACACATTGATACATCCAATGTCCAGGCATAGCTTGCATGAGTTGATCAAAAGTCCTTAAACATATAACAAGTATAACAGCAACCTCAAGGCAAACAAAAATCAAGGGAGGAAATGAAAAATAAAAAAAAAGAGGAAAACCCCGATGTACTATGCTTATTCCTTACAATGGGTAAACTTCCTGGTAAAATATAAGATAGAAGCCTTAGAACTTACCAGACTAGAAAGAATATAGGGGAGCTCTAACTAGCACCGCTTATCTCAACTGTGTAGGGGAGCAGAGAAGGCCTGAAGCATCAGCCCCGACCACGGCAAGCTCGCATATGGTACAAAGCTGCCCTTCGATGGAAGGAACAAACCGGGATCCACAGTACGGGCAGGAAACATCCTTTTGGCCACGGTAGATAGGAACATATGTGGCGCCACAGACAATAAATGGATTCCTGTAGTCGTAATTCAGCTCAAAACTATCTTTCTTGCCATTGCACTGTTGCTGCACCTGTCGAGCCTTCTTTGCTTGGACTTCGTTAGGGCTGTTCTCGAGCAGCAGCCTTGCAAAGTGCTCTGCAGTAGCAAAATTCTTCTGCTTGTAGCATAGAGCCATAGCATTCGCGAGCACAAGCCTCATATGAACCCTCTGAAGTTTGCAGTTAGTGAAGTAAGCCGCCAATTCTTGTTGACGGCTGACATCATCTTTCAATTCCTTTCTCTTGAGTTCCATCCTCAGACCAAGAACATACTCCCTCACTATCTCGATCAACTCCTTCACTTCATCAACTTCTCTCCTTGAGTCCACCACAATAACAGGGATGGTATGTAAGATGTTAAGGAACTGCCTCAGTGCTTCCGGGAACTTCCCCTCAGTTGTGGCTTTGTAGGCAGCCTTGAGTCTGTCTTCCATTTGTGAGAAGGTGAAAACAAGTGCAGGAGGGCCCCTCACATTAGGACTTGCAGACTCACTCCAACCTTTCTCAACAGCAACCGATATAACAGGAGCAGTTGCAAGTGCATTAAGGTATGAATGACTGCCCATGTGCAGATCAAGAAACAGGGGCTTCAGGGGAGCAAAGTTCTTGATACCCAATTGGCGGCTAAGCAACCTCATTGCAGTGTCGAAGTTCCCTGCTGCTGCATGCTCTCCAGCAAGAGAAGATTTCTGGGTCCAAATTTGGCTGACAGGCATGCCTGGTGTAGGAGCAACAAACACAGTGGAGCGAGCATTGCCAGCAGCTTTTGGGGTCTCTGTTTCAGGCGGTAGCTCCAGATCTTCAAGGTCCCAGCCACCTTCCTCGCCATCCTCATTTGGCTCACCCTCCTCACTATCAAAACCATTGCCACCATTTGCAATCGCATCACTTGCATCAACAATTTCCAAGTCCTCATCACCCCAGTCAGCACCAGCAGCTTCATCATCTTCCTCAAGTTCTGCCCTCCCAGTAGCATCCAGTCCACCCTCAAAAATACCACGCATCACCCTCAGCAATGGCCAATCACCACAGGCTGTGATAGGTGCAGGTGGAATCAAAAGTGAATGAGATTTTCCTTCGGGTAGAGAAGGAACATTTTCACCCAATTCAGCAGAAAGCCTATCAGCAATTTCAGTGAGTCCATGAGTGGCAGCAGTAGCATAGGCAAGAGGTAGCTGTCCAGCATTCTCCAGGATCTCAACTCGTTTCCTAGCATCCCCAAGATACAATGCATTGTGGAACTGTCCCATCAAATTGTTATTCTGTCCAGCAATTTTGCACATGAAGCCCACCTTGTCCATGTAACCAGTAATAAGATATAGGAAAGCAAGCCTCTCAAAGTTCTTTGTCCGTTGATATGCGTATTCCACAATACCAACATTTCCTTGCCTCAAAGCCTCAATTCCCAATTTGTACCAGTGATCTTTGTCATCAATCTCTTTTGCAGAAGCAACTGCGATTTGGATGTTACCACTTTCAAGAGCTAAGTTAAATCTGGTCTTCTCATCTTTCACAAAGTGGAGAGCAACTTCTGGAAACCCTTTCTGTTGTAAATAAGAAATCACAGCCTGCCCACACAGCTGGGAGTTCTTAATCATACTCATAACATGATCATAGCGTTTCCGGAGAAGGGCGAGCTTGAAAATGTATTCAGAAGCATCAACTGTTACCATCTTGTTCTTTCCATCACGATCTAGACAGAAAATGTTGTTCCCCATAACCCTTGTTATGTAAATAGGAACGTCAAGGGTTTTTATGATCCCGCTATCTCCATTGGGAAGACAGTACTTGATATGGTTCAATGTAGTGTAAATGAACACGCCGTTCTCATCCCAGGCACCACTCTTCACACGAATGGTTTCATGCAGTGTACAGCGATGGACAAGGTTCTTGTTAGCTATAACTACCGCATGCTTGCTCAGCAGTGCAACAGACTCCATATCACTTGACCAAACTACATACTTAACAGCAGGTGCCTGGAGTTCACCAAGAACTAGCCTTTGCTGTAGATCAAAGATGGTCACTCGGTCTTCAGCTTTGCACAACAAGTTCCCAGTCCCAGCATAATAAATTGCATCAGTCGCACTAGGAAGAGGGCTTTTCTTCACAATTTCATTCTTAAGATTCCTCACCAAAACTTGGTTGCTGCTCTTCTCAAGGACTGCAAACCTGTTGCGTGCCACAAAAACAGCTGAACCACCAGCTCCCTTCTTTGCCTCTTGCAAATAATCCGCCCTGCCAGCAGAGTCCTTAGGAACTATGTAGAGTTCATATGAGCCCCCATCCACATCAGAGCAAATCAAGACAGCATTTTCGGTTGGACTATAGGATAATGTCCTGGGTGACTGGTTCAAGCTGACTGACCCGGGTCTTCTTATTGGAGCTACCTGAACTTCCTTCTGGGTGGAGTATTCAAAGAAACGGAGAAACCGGTCCTTCACATAGAACACAGTATCACCACTCACACAAAAAGCTGGGCGTTCCCTCTCTAATTTAAACACAATCATGCCGCTGTCATGACCGGCAGCAAGAAGATTCATTTCGGGGTGAGCAGCAAGAATCCAGAAACGGTCATGTTCCCGCCTGAATGTCTGAATACCAGTTCGCTTTGTGGCATCCCAAATGCGAATGCTCTTGTCTTCAGAGTTGGACACGATGATGTCTTGCTTCGCATGGAACATCACACAGGACACATTATTCATGTGCCCCCTCAAAGTATCAACTTCCCAAGCCTTGGTGTCTGTCCATAAATTGCACATTCAGAATATTTTGTTTCGATAATGGCAATGCATATTCCCTTTTATTTGTTCAGATGTACCAACATGCAGCAAAAGGGAGTGATATATTGACCTCCAATGGCCATTTTCCATGCAATCATAAACATCTAAACCAAAAACAGTAATTTAATAATTGTGAAACATGTTTCTTGCATTCAGCTAGTTTTGTTCAGATACACCAATATGCAGCAAAAAGGAGTGCTATATTGCACCTCCAATGACCATTTTACATGCAACCACTAACATTTAAACCAAACACAGTAATTTAATACTTGTGAAATGTTTCTTGCATTCAGTTAGTTTTGATGACATATTACTTCATGTTATTTTAGACATATTGAGGAGTAAATGATATAAAGTAATTCTGTAGAAGTAGGATCAATTAAACAGAATGAAAAATAATAATGATAAAATCCCAATATCCCATGTATTGTTTCGTAACTCTGTTATACGAAAGAATGAAGCAACACAAATAAATATGCAAGTTGTTGTTCAGATATGCAAAATTAGAAGAAAAAAAACTCCAGGAAGTAATTGCCGTATTACCGTTCATTCTCCACAGCTTCACTTGCCGGTCATCTGCCCCAGAAACAATGAGTGGCAATGTGGGGTGAAATGAGGCCCAGTTGACCCCACGGTCATGGCCTTCCAAGACATATTTCACAACCGCATCAACACCTCCAAACAGATCTGTGTTCATCTGGGTGAGACGCAGGATGTCATCTGCAGGTGACACTGTCTTCTTCCTCAGAGCACCAATATCCCAGACACGAACAGTCTGATCCAGCGATGCTGACACAACCAGGTCCTCTTTGGGGTGGAAAGATGCGCACATGACATAGTGGTTATGACCGGTCAGCACAGCCACACAGGTGCGTGACTGCCAGTTCCAGATACGGATTGTCTGGTCATCGCTAGAACTTACAATCCATGGGTACTCGTGATGGAATTGCACGGTACGAATATAGTCAAGGTGCCCATGAAGCGTGAAGAGGCAGCGGTGTGTCTTGTAATTCCATACCTTAATCTTGTAATCATCACCTGCAGTACATCACAGGAAACAACATCTTAGAAGAAATCATAAGTTGAATCTTTTCAAGTCCCAACACTATGACTCACTGTTTAGCCAGCAATACTAATACATGCACCAGAGTGTGCCATAGTGTCATCAGTCTCATAATTTCAACATGGATTGGTGCATGTGAATGAAAATGTATTGGCTCATTTCACCTCCTATTCTACCTCTCGTTTCAGCGGATTGCAAAATCCATGGCGATTCCAGTCACGAGTAAAAACCAGACAGCACCTGAAGGCTTCAAACTAACAATATATTCAACAGCTCATCATAAACCCAGATCATAAAGCAAACACCAGATCCGACCAACCTATCCTACCAACCAGGATTCCTTAATAGCCACCACTCCACATCATACGCGATCTAATCTAAGAAAACTTATAAACATGTCAAGTCTAGGTATCCGCTATACCACCATCGACGGATCACACCGACATCTAACGGCCTCGAAACTTGCGCACGCGTCTCCAATCCAAGGAAGAATCGGACCAAACGCGGAACACGCCACCACAACCATGCCCGCAAATGGCAAATCACACACCAAACGATCGAGACGGGCGAGATCTAGCAGATATACCTCCGGAGACGAAGAGGGGCTGGGTGGCGTGGAAGTGGACGCCGCGGACGGGGCCGTCGTGCTCGTCGAAGCGGTCGAGGAGGGTGCCCATGCGGTAGTCCCACATCTGGATCACCCCGCTGTGGAGGCTCGACAGGATCCATGGCCGCCGCGGGTGGAAGCTCAGGCCCTTTACCCGGTTGCTCTTCGTCTCGAACTTGGTCAGCATCTTCCCTGCCCGGACTCGTCGTCCCCTGCGACGGCGGCGGCGAAGCCCGAGCCGCTTGGCCCTAGCCGCGGAGAGGAGCGGAGGATAGGAGATGCTGGATCTGAGGGAGGAGAGGGGTGGGGAGGAGGGGGGAGAGAATGGCGATGCGGGGAGAGGAGGAAGGTGTTTTAGATCTCGTGGAAGGGGGTCTGGGTTTCGGACGGGGTGATGGGGGCGATCTGGCCCGTCGGGATGGCGCGCCCGGGTTGTCAGTGAGGCGCTCGCTTGCCGTAATGCCGGCGTAGAGTTGTTTGGTTACGAGCAAATTGCAATTTGCACCCTACCTAAAATTAAACCGTGATTTTGAGTAGGAAAGCATGGGGCGTCGCCGCGTCGGTGAGAGATGTTTTCTTGTAGTTTTGAACTAGGTGAATGTCCGTGTGTTGCTATAAATTTTTAAAATTTATTATATTACATGTTTTAAAATTCACGGATGGTAAAAAATTTTAGAATATGCATACAAATATGTTCTAAAAGTTTTTAAATCCATCGAGTAAGTTGAAAACCATCGATCACATCTCGTGGTCGTAAGTCGGAAGACATCGACCACACATAATGGTTGTAGGTCAGGAACCCTCGGGCACACCTCGTCATCGTAAGTCAGAGGCCGTCGACCATCGCGCGTGACTATAGGTCGGGAGCGGTCAACCATCGCTGGTGGTCGTAAGTTGGTAACGGTCGATAATCGATCGTGGTCCCAAATTAGGAGCATTCGACAATAGCTCATGGTCGTACGTCGGAAACCAGCGACCATCGTTCATGGTCGTAAGTCAGAATACATCGATCAACGCTTGTGGTCGTAAGTCGAAAGACATCGACCACACCTTATGGTCGGAAGTCGTCGATCACACCTCATGGTTGTTAGTTACAAGTCGTTGACCATTGCACATGATCGTTGGTTGTGAGCGGTCAACCATCGCTGGTGGTCGTACGTTGGCAAGCCTTCGGGGTGCTTGTGTCCTGTCGCCTGATTACCGGCGCCAGCCTGCTCGACCCGCCCAACCTGCTCAGCCCCGGCTTCGACCACGGCCCAAACTTCGACCACGACGTCGACTTCGACCATGGCCCCGACTTCGACCACAGCCTCGACTTCGACCACTGCTCTCTTCAACCACTGTCCCCTTCGACCACGACCACTTCCCCTTCAACCACGGCCCCCTTCGACCATAGCTTCGACTTCGACCACGGATCTTCGACTTCATCTAGCGCTCGTGGTCGTAAGTTCGAAGACATTGACCACACATTATGGTCGTAAATCAAAACACATCAACCAGCGCTCGTGGTCGTAAATTGGAAGCCGCCGATCACACCTCGTGGCCAAAAGCATGTTACAATCCATGGGGGAGTACGAGACCTTGTAGGTCTTGCCGTCGAGGGTAGGGGGCTCGATCTCGGGGGTGACCTAGGGGTAGGCGAAGGGGATGTCCAACTAGAGGGGGAACTTGTAGCGGTGGAGGTTATGGACGAACCAACATGTGCCCTTCGGGTTGGCGATACGACTACGACTATGACCGTTACGACCACGTCCACGGGTGCTACGACTACGACCATGAATGCGACTTCAACCACTGCCCCTTCGACTTTGAACTGTTGAACACCTCTGCAAACTATTAATATTTATCCGAATAGTCGTGCCCCCGTGTAAGTTGAAGAGGCTGACTAGAGGGGGTGAATATGTGATTTAAAAATTTTCTCTTCTATTAATTATTTGGTTAAATCAAGTATATAATACGGAAATTTAATTCAATTTAATTTAGCGCAAATAAAGCCTAAATTAATTAGATTCACCTAAATGTACAAACACTCTAAGTCTATGTCAAAGTTTGCAATCTTATTATGACAAGCAATCAATTTAATTTTATAAATTTAAATAGCTTGAATGTAAATTGAGCATAAGAAAATAAACCACAATGATACAGTTACTTTTTACCGTGGTGCTCGAAGAATTGCCGGTCTACCCTAGTCCACAAGAATTTGGATTTGACTAAATTGCGTAGATATTCAATTCAAATTCATATTCATTATAATATTCAACTTGTACTAGTATTCGAAAATATTTAAATTTGTATTCATATTTATTTATAAATACAAATACAGAAGCGGTAAGTTCCCACCCCTAGTCACCACGCTTGGTCGTCGTATCAGGTGGAACACCAATTGACTCATGATTTCTTGTCATACGACGCTTCTGTGCGTCAGCAGATCGCCCCTCTGTCCAAACAATAACATCACAGTTACTGCATCGTTCCTTGCGAAGGGACATGCTTGCGCCGTTCATCACAACTGCAATTGCAAGCTTGTAAAACGTATCACGTACATTACTAGATTGTGCGCGAAATGGACCGTCAAGCCGTGGCAATTTCAGACATGTTTCCTTACTAACGCATTTACCAGCTAGAGAGCACAAGTCATAGGAGGGCATGGAGTGTAGTATACAGCGATCATGGTAGTCAGTAGAGCTTTTCCCAAGAACTTCCTCCAAATGATCTGCCATAGCACCAATAGGGCTCACAGATCAACAACTCAGCATCCTTCTAAACGGAGCCAGAGATCAAAACAAGCAGATTGCCAGCTCAAAACACACTAAGCAAGTAAGCAACCATCTTGGAACGCTTCAACGACACAACTACAGCCAAAGAAGATGAACAAGATGACTCAGAAAGAACATACACCGACGACAAAGATCACCGTGATTCTAGCTTGAAATCAACCGCTACGATGTTAACCGAGCTAAATCGAAGGTAATGAATCATACATAAGGCAAGAGGCAACCGAGCTAAATCGAAGCTAATGAATCATACACCGCCGGGGAGGAGACAAACCCCTCCGGCGACCAACAGTAGCAACACCACGAACTGACACACCACCACCGGCCACCGCCGCCTCGCCTCGTCTCGTCTTCCACCCTAAACGCTCCCTGAATTAGAACAACACGAACGGGGAAAAGCCCACACATCAAACAGCAGCAGGAACAGTGAGAAAGTTAGCGCTTCCTCTCCGCCTCGGCATCACACGAAGCCGACCTCGGCGAACATAGGGCGCGCCTTGGCCGTCGCGCTGGGGCGCGGCCGCGGCACCATCCCCTCCGGGAGCGGGTTCTTGCGCGGCCGCCCGCGCGGGCGCGGGATCTTCGGCGGCGCGTGCGGGTCCCGCGGCTTGGGCGGGCGGCCGCGCCGGCGCGGCGCCGCGGGGCTGCCGCGGCGACGGCTACTCCGTCGCTAGGCGCGCCGATAGGAGCCGCGGCTCCCCTGGGGAAGCCCGGGGGCCGCGCCTTGGGGGGCCGTCCGCGGCCGCGCTTAGCGGGAGGCGGCGGCGGCGCGTCGTCAGGAGAGTAGTCGTCGGCGGGGCAGTCCGGCACCGGGGGCAGCGCGTACTTGCCTCCCGCGACGGCGACGAGCTCGCCAGCGCCGGACATGCGGGAGAGGTGGGCGGCGACGAGCGCGGGGTGCGACGGCGGGAGGTCGCCGCCGGTGCCGTGGGCCGCCTCGATGCGGCGCGCGATGGTGGCCTGGCTGGAGCCGTTCTCCTCCGCCAGCGACGCGATCGCCTCCACGATCATCTGCAGCACACACACACACACACCAAACAAGTCAATTCGCCAAGATCGACCGGGAGGGCGCAGATCTGGGCGGAAAAGCGGGAGGCAGGCAGCTAGGGTTTAGATTAGGGGGCAGTGCGGCTTGCCTCGGGGTAGGAGGGTAGGACGAGGTCGGAGGCGGCGGGGGGCGAGTCGTCGCCGCTGGAAGTGCAAGTGGCCATGCCTGCGTCCGTCGCTCGCTGTCCCTCTCGCCCGCCGTGTGAACAGAGCGGGATTTGGAGGGGGGCGCCGCGCTGCGGAAATGGAAGTACAGTTTAGACACGGAATTTGTCGGAGTCGCGGGTACTCTACTCGCTGCCCCCGGGTTTGTCGTCGGTTCAGCCAGGGCGGCTCGGCCGTTCTGCCCGCGGCACTGACTTGCCCTTCTGGTCTGGGGAAAAAATGGAAGAAAGTGTTGATATTGATTCTTTTCTTCGGTTTTTGCCTTATAATTTTTATTTATATTTTTTGAGATATTAATAGCTGATAAAACCATCGATATGGATAATATATATGATTTTAGGCTCAAGAAGCAAAGAAGCGCCCCATCTAAAAGCCGAAGCTAAAAATCACAGAAAAACTAAAAAGGACAGAGACATTAGTTTGTGAATCGCTTTAACCTCGTTCAGAAGTGGGACTTTTTTATAATATACATTATGGTTATGGGAATTGAAAATTTTCCTATGTCTAAAGGTAAATTGCCGATACGGTGTGTCACGAAATTTTTTGTTTGTAAGATGTGCGCATTGACTTACTATGTTTGTTTGTGAGCACTATTTTACACCGTTCTCGACATACGTTCTAATCGTAGACATATGTGGTTCTAACTTCGAACGTAAATGTACTTCGTAAGTTATAAAAATCTAAATATTTCATCAAATACCGTTCCCATTTTTACAATATTTCTAACTTTTATATCTAGAATTTCATTTATGTGATGATATAGGGCCTGTTCTTTTTTTTAGCCTATGGATGTGTGTTATGGTTTTTGGCTGAAAATGTTAATTTTTGGGCTGTTCGCGACAGAGATTACGGAGAGAGATACTTGCTTGTAATTTTTGCTGGTACAAATATTAGGTTTTTAACATATACTACAATTAATTTGTAGATCTTGTCTTAAGAAAATACTGTTTGAAAGTCAGATACTGTAACAAAAATCAAAAATCGCTTTTAGAAGCTACAAATAACATACCCATATATTGTAATATCCTCATGACATGCGGTGCAACAACGTATTATTTTTAAATGTAATTATTATACTTGATGTGCATTTCAGGCATATCTTATAATTTGTGTGTACGTGTGAGAGAGGAATAAGTACAAGCTAACCAGAGCATGACACTACCAAATTTATTTCTTTTTGGAGTGAACATAACTCAAACAAAGTTTGTAAACTACAATATTGCACGTTTGGTTTTTCTTGTCGACCCTTACCGAACCAGGTTAGTTGACCCAAAAAAAAAAGGTTCGGTTTCCTTGACTATTCTGGCTTTTGAACAGCGTGAGCAAGTATTTCCTCGCGTTTGAGAGACGGCCAAATTGGCTTTCCTCCACTAACAAGGATAGCCAGAGGTACCATTTCATGCCACGATTATAAGTACACAAGAAATTACGACCAACGAAACTCACAATAAATCAATCTTTTAAGTACACCTGGTTCTTAGTTATAACATTGGTTTGTCCGAAATATCCATGTGGCTTAGTTGGATCGCATGAATTTCTTGGCTGTCCTGTACTACTGTTTGCTCTCGTTAAAAGTATGGCTTCGCTATCGTTTGTTCGAAGTGGTCACGAATAGGCTGCAATATCTGATTTATGGCTTTTGCCAAAAGCCGGCTTCACAATTCACATCATCAGGATGCAAAGCACTACTCTCGTTTTCAGCAATCAGCTCGCCCATACTGGTGAGAGCAAGGCTAATATCTGACCTTGGACTATATGGACACTTACACCTATTTATCGTCTATTTATATAGTAGTTTGACCAGTGAAGGCCGGCCGGCCGAGGCGGCGAAGCGGCGCACCGGGCCCCCAAATTTCTGGGGCCCTAATCCCCATATACATTAATACATAGTATATATACCTCTGGTATGTACACATGAATTGGCCCTAAACTATTCGTCTTCAGTTCGGTCTTCCGAATTCCCGGCCGCCGGGCGCCGGCCGGCCGACTTCTCCGCGTCCGCGACTCCGCTTCTCTCTTGGTCTTGAGCAATCGAGCTTGGCGTTGGCGATTCGGCCTTTCCTTACGCGAGCTTGGCGATTGGCGATTGTGGCGTACATGCTTCGGCAGTTCGGCCTTTCCTCACGCCGCGTAAGGCCTTTGCCCTTTGGCTCTCTGCCTCTCCACGGCAAGCGCGCCCTTCTTGGCATATCATTAGAAACAATAATTCACTGCAGCTAAATAACACAATATTTGTCTATTTGAAAGCTACGGGCTCTCAAATTTGACACCAATCACGTTATTGCTTAGAATCAAGTTGGAAGTAGCTACACATTGTGGTGAAAAATCTTGTGAGGTGGGCCACTCTACAAATACTACTCGGTTCTGATTCAACTCTATACTTATGATTGGAAAATGGCAAACCAAGAAAATAATTTTGTAGAATCAGTGCGAACAAGTTCCTAGAAACATACGATTTTGTTGTCTTAATCAAGTGAGTTCATCAAAGTGCGGAAAGACTATACTAATATGATTTCTTTGAAAGGATTAACAACTTACCGCTCTACTTGCGTTTGTTGTGAGCAGTCTACAAGCTCGAGCGAGGCCGGTGTTTGAAGCACGGAGCGTTGTATAAACTATGAAGAGAAGTCCGCTGACTTCACATTGTGTACTAAATCGGTGATGTGGCAGGTATTGCTTCTATTGTAAGGTATTATGCTCCCTCTCTCGCTCGCTCGCTCGCTCTCTCTGCTTTTCTCCTTTCCACAGTTTTCTACATTGATTATTTTCTTTCAGCAGCATTCTACGACTTGCAGTTTGAGCAACAGTTTGCTTCATCTGTGCATTCAGTTTTACACATAATATGATATCACTACTCATTTGGCTTTAGTTCTTTGTTTCATTTGTGGGTTCGAAATATCCAGTTGTTTCAAATAAGATATGCAACCTAGTGGTCTTAATTCATTAATTATCATATCTTTGTTATCTTCCCATAAAGTAGAAATGATTTTTTTGATATCAATACCGTCATCAATGACTTCGCATCTAGAAATATTAGAAGAATTTTTTAAGGTAATATCTATAAACTCTTTGATACGAGGTTCTTTAATACATAACGCATTTTAAGTGTTTGTTGGTAAATTAGATACATATATGTGTGTATGTAGATTTATATTTAGATATTTATACTAGGCCCCCTATTTCTAGTTTCGTCCCGGGCCCCTAAAATCCCAGGACCGGCCCTGCTGAAGGCTATATAATCCACCCCTTTCTCTCACAAAGTTTCTTAGTTCTTGTGCTTCAGCTGGCTGTAAACTTACAGCCCACCTCTCTTCTCTCTCCTCCACCTCAGCATACAGCTTACTAACAGCCTCCTATTATACTTGCTCTTTCGTGAACGCCTTGTCGCCGCCGTCTCCTTCCTTCCGAACCAAGGCAAACAATATGTGCTTGGCGTACTCCAGCCACGGATCCCCTTCTACAATATTTCGAGGGCAAGGCCTGCTCTATCTTCAGATTCACCTGATCCTCGTCGTCTTCCATGGAGATCGCTCTTCGACATCTTCTCCTGGCCTTGTTTGATCCCAGGGAGCATGCAATGCGGCAGAATGACCGGCATGTTCTTCCTCTTGTTGGCCTCACAGTACTACGTGGCCAGCATGTTGACCTTCATTTGGTCAGTTGGCATATGGCAGCCTTGACGAAGAACACATCGGCACACTGCATGCAGGGGTTCAAGATCTGCGCGGCAGTCAGCTCATCGCGGCCTCTTCGGCCCATGCATGATCTGAATCCATCACATACAAGTCGCCGGTGCTCGCCTGAGCGCCGGCTGATCTCTTCCGAGGACCAGAGGAACTCCACGTCGGCGAGGTCCATGCCTGCTGTCTGCTGATCTCTGAACACAGTTGATCGGCGCAGAAGCGCGCAGCAGCAGAACACGGACAGCCTCTTTGCTTGGTTTTCCAGTGGGCTGGGCCGCGTTCGACGTGACAGGGGTTAGCAGGCCCATCGGCCCACCAAACCCTAAACGCGCAGCCGTTTGATCGAATCAAAGTCGTCAAATCAACAGCGGCGCGGTCAAGCAAGCGGGCGGCGGCGCGGGAGGGAGGGGAGAGCGAGGCAGCGAGCGCCATGGCTTTCTGGCAGGCGCGCGATTTCTTGTTCTGCGGCGTGTGCGGCACCCTCCTCACCTTCGACTCCGTCCGCTCCGCCTCCTGCCCTCTCTGCGGCTTCAAGCGCAAGGCCAAAGGTCTCTCTTCCCTCTCACTCTCTTCTTCGGTAAAGCCCTAGCTTTACTTTGGTTTTCTTGGCGTAATTGGTGCAGAACCTCGAGCACACGCTAGTTGTTATTATTGATTTGAAGCAGCATTTTCTATTTGGTTTTGTGACTAATGCAGAATGATTCTTTTTTGACACAGAGATTGAAGGGAAAGAAACACGGTACACAATCACCGATGAGGTACTGCTCACGGTTCTATTCCCGTAGCCTGCATAAAGCATAATCTTATGATTTCCTCCTAGGCTGCTACCACTTGAAACGTCTATTTCACCAGCGGCCAACCTGACACCAATGTTCTCTTATGCCTAGTCGGCCGCTATAGCTACAGTGCAAACCAATAATCCTAGAAGAAGTACTTGACCCATGTGTGGACTATGGAGTACATTCTGATTATGTGGTGGACGCGTGGAGTAAATCGAATTATGTGAAGCTAACAGAACGATTTGTACAGTACTTCTATATTCTATTTCATCTAGATAAATGGTATAATGTTGTGTTTCTTGAGAGAATACTAAACCAGTGGCAGGGTCAGGATTTTGACGATGAATGTGCGAACTTAAGATACGACTGTTCTAAGACAAATTCAAATGGTATAATACGGAAGTTCAATGTATGTAACTAAGCAATCATTTAAGTATTGTTCACCTATGTTATTTCTTAGCTTGTTAGGATTGATCATGACTTCTGTAATTCAATTTTGGGTTTTGATTTCTAAGACCATCCTTTTAAATCCAAAGGTAAAAAAGGAGCAATTTACTTTCTGGTGCCCTAGGGCAACCTATGTACTACAATTTATGACTAGCTTAAAAACCATCCCGTCAGAGCCTTTTGCATCTCCATTCGATCACTACACCCTATAACAAGGAAAAATCACCAATACACTGCCCCATGCCTCACAAGCTCACAAATTAGTATACCGGCACTCTAATTAACACTATAAAACTTTTCAAAGGCGTATCCTGTAGCCCCGTAATGTTCTAATAATACCCGCCACTGTACTAAACCCTGCTGAGCTATTGCTTTTTTTGAAGAGAAGATGCAAATAGCAACATCCTCGAGCTTTTGGAATATCTGAAATAGCAGCATTAACAGAACAATATGAACTGTACATAAATTCTTGTATAGCAGCTAAAGTAATAACTAGTTATTTTTTTAGCTTGGCATGTGTAAGGTACTCGGACCAAGTAATTATATCAGATATTGTTATACAAATCATACTAAGCATTTAGCAGTTAGCAGTAGTTACCAAATGAAAATTTTGACTTCAGGTGCTACAGATACTTGTCCTTTTGAACTGTACAATTTTTTGAATGCTATTCTTTTCCCAAGCAATGAGGAAATTATCAGAAATTTCAGATATTGAAGAATATTACTGTGGCTATTAATATGTGTTTGGTTTTCAATCGTATGCTGTTGGCAGGATATTAGAAGGGAATTAAAGATTGAGCCGTTTGTTATTCTTGAATCAGCACCAAAGGAAGATGAATTTGTGCAAAGAGCTACAGTAAGTTAATTATTTTTTGGAAGGTGTTTCTATACTTTTCTCAATAGTAATTTACACAATTTTTAAAGTATAATGAATGGTGGATAAATGTAAGCATTGAAGCACTGCTACTCAAAATATAATTTAATTTTTACTTTTTTTTATATATTTGAGCACTTCACAAATATTGCTTTGTTTTAGGTAAATGAAACCTGTCCAAAGTGCCGCAATCCTAAACTTGAATATTACACCAAGCAGGTTATTGATTGATCCTTCAGCATTTGATGATTGATTAGTTTCTTTTTTTCCCCTTCTCTTTCTAGTACTAAATCTTGACTACCTTCTGGTCGTGTAATTACAGCTACGGTCAGCGGATGAGGGACAGACTGTCTTCTATGAGTGCCCAGAATGCAGGCACAAGTTCGCTGTCAACACCTAAGCAAGAACTTTCCAATCACTTGACGAATATGGTCCAAAAAAAGTTCTTGCGGAATATGGTCCAAAAAATCTCTTGCTTTGACTTGCCTAGTGATGTTCGAATAGTGGTAGCTTTTTTTGGGTCCGTATTATAAGTATGAATGTTATCTGGAATGTGTCAATCCATGCTTTGTGCCAAACTCTTTTTGACGGAACCTGTGTAATGGGGCTAGCCCATATCCCAAGTAGTATTTATGTATTTTATTTGAATGTGCCCATAACCAAAGTAGCAAGTGTTCTTGCTTTCTAAAGGTGATGACCTTAAAGCTGCATTTTGGAGTTTATCATGCTCGAAATTATTCCTGACTGCTGCCATATGACCTTAACTTCTGCCTATCCTTTTTGGTATTTTTGAACTTGTCCTAAAATCGTACGTAGAGGCTACTAGCTGATACAAGTAACTTGAGTTTGGTTATACAAATAAGAAAGGCGTTGACAAGATAGTTTCCAGGGATGTACGTTGTCAGCACTACAGCTAGAGACACGCTTTGTTTCCAATTTCGAACTATGAATTGGGGGAACTAATGTACTAACACCAGTGACCAGCCCAAATCTACATCATAATATTTGCCGACGGTTGAAATCGATGGATAGACGATTTAGGACAAGGAGATAACAGAAATCGGTAGATCTCGAGCTCCCAGTTCGTTGAAAGCTGATACTAGTTATTAAAAACATAATAATAAGGCTGATAGTAACCCCAAGAAAATAAGAGCATTGCCATTTGGGCAGATTTATAACCAGTGAATGTTACAGTGAACAGTTTTGAGTACAGGGAAACCTGCAGGCTGCCAGCTTAATGAACACCATCCCAATTATATGCCACAATGACACATTTCTGAGACAATCTACATCTTCAAGGGTTGTATTCTGAATGCAGAAACCTTGACCAATCTTGGGCACCCAAGGCCGATGATGGGACAAAAGAGAAGGAAAACAAAAAAACAGCGCTACTGGTGACTCATGCCAACTTATGGTCAAGGATGTTTCGCTGATGATGACATTGCAATTGTTTGAAAACAAGGAAACAACAAAACTGTATTCGGATCCGCAAGATGTACGAATAACCTAAATAAGAAGAGCCCATGCCTCACACTTTCATCTGCAAAATTGATAGTAACAATCAGATGAAACAGCATTACGCATGAGATGTTCAACTGCACATAGAACAACTAGTATACTTACATGTACAAGATCTACATCATGCGAGCACCTTGTAAACTGTTTGGTTACTTCAAATGAATCAACCCCGATATTAACTGACTGCTACGTTTCAGGTTTCGTCCGTGAATCATCCTTCAATCCTTTGGTGAGCAAATCATAATTGATGGAGGCAAGTTGTGATAGATTCTGTGATGAAAAGAAGTTAGAAGAATAATGTGCAGAACATAGGCACAAAAGGGCTAATAATAAAAGTTCTTTAAATGTACTTTTACGGACAGATATCGCAAACACAATGACAGGTATAAATAGTATTTGCATTGTTGGATCACTAGAGATTTATACTTGGGCCATCTATGTATATTTAATGTCAAAATTAATTTTCTACTTTTGATAGCACTTAATTTCTAAGTGCTTTTGTCCTATGAAAAATCTACTGTGTTACCGTGAAATGATTGTGTCACTCTCAAATTGGATAATCCAACTATCGTTTAAGCAATGTGTCCTTAATAACATCAAAGTTGGCTATCTGTGGTGAGTATGATTTATAGTAACTATAGCACTCAATATATGGCTCTCTGATTACTATGATTGGACTCTTAACAGTATATTAAGATGTTAAAAAGATGATATTTACGACTTAGTAATGAAATATCAATTGCCTGTTTCTGAGATATAAAGAGGAAATATAAAGAACGGTGGATATACTTAGGCATCCACAAAGTGAAAAGGACAAGCCTAAATCGCATTCACTTCAAGGGGAAAAAGGTTACTCCATGAAAGAAAAATAAATGACCTATGAAAGCTGTAGGCTTACCTTGAATGAGAAGTTGCTGAAAGAATAATTGACATTTGAGCCAGATTCAAACTCAGTGAGGCCACCACACTCATCCCCCTAATCCACACAATTTTATAATAGTTTAGCAAACCAACTGAAGGACATAAAAGTATATCAACTAGTCACAATGACACTGCAGTGTTCTTTTTAGTTTTCTTTTCCTCTACCTCCTACAACTACTGAAGATGCTTATACATGCTCATTTCGATCAGGATCATCAACTGAAGCGAAAATGATTCATACCATGTCATCTTGGCGATTGCTCACACTACCACTGCTGCCACTAAGGCTTCCATTATCACTGGAATCCTCAAACTCATAGGCTTCATATATGTTTTCATCCGATGGATTCCAAGAATAACGGCTGGTGAAGTAGCTGGTATCAAATGCACTATCTGAGGAGGGAACAAAGGCAGCCTGCAAATGATTTTTGTGTTATCCCTGGTATGCCTATACAAAAGAGATACAATATGTATTTGAAGAGTTAAAGTAATCGTTGACCCTATCTCACCTTCTGCCTAGCAAGGCTATCCCAGCTAATGTCCTTAAAAAATGGATGTTGTTTAACCTAAAGGAAATAGGATTACCAACATCAATCTTATAAAGCATTTGAATAAAGTACCCCATAAAAAAAGTTTCATGAAAGAAGGTTTCTAGCACCCTCAAAATACCTCAGAGGCACCATTTGCTCCTAGCCGTTGATGAGGATCTTCTGTCAATAATCTGGAGGAAGTTGTCGTACGACCACATTAGTTTTACTTAAACCATATCCGCAATTAGCCCAAAGATTTAGAAATTGAGCATGAAGTAGTTAAGTAGCTTTGTAATTGAAATTTGCACCATTAATGGCATGCCTATACTTAAACATGTATAGAGATTCCAAAATACATATTCTAGTGAACAATTATACCTTTGAGCAAACAAATGACAGCAATTGTAAACCACAGAACACAACTAAACGAATAGCATTAGGGAACTGTGCTACTATTATCACATAAATCAGAACTGCAAAACAATAAGCACTGACCTATGTCACTTCAAACAAATAAAGCAAATGTCAAGCGATCTCACAAGTGGCCAAGGTTATTAAGTCGTAAAGTCGAGTCGAGTCGTGATGCTACCGACTTGGAGATTAGTCGCGACTAATCCTGACTAGTCGTTGACTAATCTACTACTACTTGCTTGTTGCTTCTACTACTAACTGCCTTCTACCACCACTACTACTTGCTACTGCTAACCAGGCTCAAAGTGGAAGAATACTCGGATCTTGCTCTAGAAGAAAGCATCGAAACTGAGTCTAAAACAGAAAAAAAAAACTAGGATCAAGATCTGAAATAGAGCAGCAAAGTAAAGGAAGAAGATGGGAGTAAGTGGGAGGAAGAACAAAGCGTCAAACAGATGAAGAACAGAGCAAGATCCAATTAGATGTTCGACTCGCGCTGGCTGACTAGTCGCGGCTAGTCGCCGACTAGTCGGCAAGTCGAACGACTAGCACAACTAGTCGAGTCGACGGCACTAGTCGGTGCCTGTGTGCCGACTTGTCGACTAGTCGTGCGACTTAATAACAATGCAAGTGGCTATAACAATTTAGAGCAAGTGGAAGAGTACAAAAGTACCCCTGTGTAGTTTGACCCAAAATCCCAATTGACCCCAACAGTCATTTGGATTATTTGGGACTTGCATAATACAACTAACAGTCTGATGTTCATTTTCAAAATGTAATTGATAAAGTTTATCTGAAGCAACTTGTGTGGTGATCTAATAGTAATAGTTGAAATGAGGTCATATTTCAGTTTTTCTTTGAAGACATAGTAATGAATAATAATGGATCATACACATTGGTTGTAGTCTAGGGAATTTCATGCTTGACATTGCAATAATGTCAAGAAAAATGCAGTACAAACATGCAAAAATATTATATAATTAGGCCCTCAACTCCCAATGTTCTATAAAATATGTGCAGCTTAGCATAATCATTTGCCAAATTAATATTTGAACAACAAGAAGTGATAACATACAATCCTGTAAGGCTGTAACATGATTAACTGAGTACTCAAATAGTTTGAAGCATTTCTTACTTGTCAATTAGATCTTGCGCTTCAAAACTCATCTCTTCTGGGACACGTGGCCAAGGTATTTTACGATTCAGAATATTGTCAAAAATTGTCTACAGCAACAAGTACAACAAGAATGCCAAGTTACACCACTATATTTCCAGATAACAGAAACCAACATTGAGTTCTAGCAAAGATCTCATAGCCTCATCGTGAAAAATTGCCGCAATAACCAACATTTTATACTATATATATGGGCAAATACCACTGATTTCTAGCGGAGATCTAATTAGGTCCTGACTGATTTCTCAGTTCTGTAAACTGATAGTCTGATGCTATGAACATGTCAAAAATTACAGTAAATATTAAACAGAGTAGTGCATATTATGAAACATTCGCATAACTCTGTACAAACTCCATATTCTGTTAGACCACGTGGATATGTAATGAATTTAGTGATGATGAATAATTGACATTTGGGTTGCTTTGAAACTTGTGTTTGTGAAAATTTTGGTCGATGCGCTTTTGGAAAACTGGAATTGCTGGAATATTCAGGTTAAGCGGTGTGACAAACTTGTATAGGGTGGTTTGATCGGCTGGCTTCGACCACGATTGGTAATCGGTAGTCCGATCGACCTTGTGATGGATGGTCCGATTGGCAGGTCCGATCGGCAGATGTCGACCATAGCAGAACGACCACAACAGGTCAAGCACGGCAGAACAACCACAACAGGTCGAGCACGGTAGAACGACCACGGCAGGTCGAGTATAGCAGAACGACCACTGCTAAACGACCATGGCAGAACGACCAAGGATGATCTAAGCAACAGTGAACTGGTCATAAGCTATAGTGAACCGGTCAGAAGTTGTAAACTCGTATGCTACAGTAACCTGTTCGGTACTCGGTAGTCGGTGGTTGTAGCTACAATGCTTGGTTGATGGTCGTATGCTACAGTGACTAGTCGGTGGTCGTAGGCTTCGAGTGCTACGATGCTTGTGATTCTTGAGTACCTTGAGTACTCGTGGCTTTCAAGTACTTGTTGGATCAGTAGTATGATCAACCTGTGCATGGTGGTCACACCGATCTTACTGAGTGGTCTAAAGTTTATTTCTGGAGAGCGTGAAAATAGAGATCGCAAATGATCTAGTTCATAGTTATTGATGGTTAAGAGTGTGATTTACGTGTATGGATTAATGTCGGTCAAATTGGGAAGAACTTGTACCGGAGAAAATGTTCTTTGGCCTTTGCATGTGCAGGTTGGGCGAGACGGTCATGGTCAGTGACGAGGAGGACTGGAACTAGGAGGGGAAATAATCGAGGATGTCACGAAGTGATCGGACTCACGCTGCAGCACGTGGAGATCAAAGGTAGATGATGCGTGGAGAAGCTACGGGAGGTGCAGTCTTGGAGGCTTCGACACGTGATGTCATGGGCGTGGGCCTTGAGCCCAACGGTTCATTATTAGAAAGTTAGAGATTAGTTTCTATCTATTAGAGATATGATATTAATTTCTATTTGTTAGAAATATGATTGATATTCGATTCTATTTGTTAGGGGCTAACCTCATCTATATAAAAAGAGGAGCCACACTATTCAGAATTAAGAAAAGAATCAGTTACCTTTTCTTCCTCCTTTGTCCATATCCCCTGGGCGCACAAGCACACCGCCAATGGTGCTAGCCCATAACAACTTGGTATCAGAGCCACTCACCATGGCTTCCGATGCCCAAGAACTCAAGGCCATGAGGGGCCTCTACGATGAGCTCCGCTTAGGAATTCAAGACTGCATGAGGCTCGCAATAGAGATCAAGGTAGAACTCATGGCGAAGAAGCAAGAGATGATGAGGGAGCAGAGCCTCCTGGAGGCGACGGCGTGACCTCTTCGACCACATTGACAACCTGCTTGACGTCCCTACGGAGGACTCTATCGTCGACGTGCTCCTCGACACGCTCACTCCCAGCGCCCGCTCTTTGCACGCATCATCGACGTTGGCTTGGTCGGCCACGGCAACAAGCCGACGCCCCAGCCGGCGGCACTGGACCCGACACTGTTGGCGCAGCCTCTGGACATGGTGCAGCTGGAGTGGCGGTTGGGCCTCTTCGAGCTGATCAAGGCCTCCGCGCTGGCTGCCAACGCCGGCGTAGTGCTGCCGGACAAGATGGAGGACGAGCTCTCCCGCAGCCCCAGTCGTGCGCTCGCGAGCCCCCGCGCCGGATCCCGCCGAATCAAGGCTTCCCTGTGGTGTCGGGGAAGAACCTAAGGTGAGGTGGCGAGCCCCGATCCGGCGCGGGGGCTCACCAACACGCGGTGGATAGCTGATTTGTTAGAGGCTAACCTCATCTATATAAAGAGAGGAGCCACGCTATTCAGAATAAAGAAAAGAATCAGTTACCTTTCTTCCTCCTCTATCCATATCCCCTAGGCGTACGGGTGCACCGCCAATGGTGCTAGCCCATAACACGTGATAATTTGGAAGGAGTTATGGAAGGTGTCCATAACTGGAAGGTTTTGGAAAATCCGTGTTTGAAAGGGTTTCAGGTCCCTTGATTTTTGAAGGCAATTAGGATTGCGTGTCCAGTTTGATGACGACATAGTTTGAGGCTCTAGCATATAAAAGCAAGGAGAGGTTAAGTGTTAACCCGTGGTTTTTGCAGGGCTTTTGGGGAGAAAGCTTTTGGAACTTTTGTGCTCTAGCATATAAAGTGCATTTGTGAAGGGAAGGTGTATTCAAGACAATTTCTTTCTAGTTCAACAAATGGCAAGAGGGCTGCACAACTCAAAAGAACCCCATATTCTTCTTAAATTGGACATCTCAAAGGCATTTGATTCAGTTTCATGGTCCTTTCTCATTGAGGTCCTGCTGCAACTTCGTTTTGGTCGGAAATGGTGCGATTTAATTTGCCAACTGTTGTCCACTTCTTCCACAAGGGTCCTAGTGAATGGTGAACCAGGAGAGAGCATTACTCACCAGCGGGGGCTAAGGCAAGGAGATCCTCTTTCTCCCATGCTTTTCCTTTTAGTGATGGAAGCACTGAATTCTCTAATCTCCCATGCCACTAGGACCAATCTGTTACAACCAGTGGCAGTTCGGCAAGCAAAATTTCGAATTTCCTTTTATGCAGATGATGTTGTGTTGTTTCTCCGTCCCACGAGAAATGACCTTGAACTCTGCAATCTTTTGTTAGAAGTGTTTGGGCATGTTACTGGACTCAAGACTATTCTGGTCAAGAGTTCAGTCATCCCCATTCAGTGTACTGAGAATGATCTGAGAATCATTGAAGAGACGTTGGATTGTGCAATTAAGGACTTCCCTTGCACATATCTTGGTCTTCCACTTACAATCAGAAAACCCACCAAAACTGAGCTGCACCCTTTGATTGATAAAGTGGCAGATTGTCTTCCTGGTTGGAAAGCCTCCCTCATGACAAGAGCCGGTCACCTAATTACGGTTAAGACGGTCCTCACTGCTATACCTATATATCAAATGATTGCATTGGATTTGCCAAAATGGGTGATTATTTAAGGCTATTGATAAGCGCAGAAGGGGATTCTTGTGGAAAGGTCGGGACAAGGCCAATGGAGGTAATTGTCTTATGTCATGGGATTGTGTCCAAAAGCCACTGCAGTATGGAGGTCTTGGCATACATAATCTCGAAATCCTGGGCTGGGCGCTTCGCATTGATAGATAAGTCTTTGTGTTGTCTGCACATGGTGTACATGGTGCTTTTTGTTTTTGCTTTAGCATCTAGGACTTGCATTTGCTTTAGCATCTAGGACTTGCTTTTGCTTTAGCATCTAGAACTTGCTTTTGCTTTAGCATCTAGGACTTGCTTTTTGCTTTAGCAGCTTTTTGCTTTAGCATCTTAGACTAGCTTTAGGATAGCATCTTGGACTAGTCTAGGATAGCATCTTGGCATATGCTTGGTGACTAGCGACCTATAAATATGTATCTCCAACCCTCAGTTGGCATGGCATTGTGTGAGCAATAAACAAGAAAACTTGCCCCATCTCCTAGTGTCATCCTCTCCATGAGAGTAAGGATCTTCCTATCACCAAGAGCAAGAGTCCAATGACTAACAAGTGGTATCGAGCCTTAGTATCTGTGAGCCCGAGCATCTCTGCTCATCTCCTTCTCCGCCTCACACAGCTCCGGCCCAGTGCAGCAGCAGAGCTCAGTGCCCCGCCACTCCTCCGAGACGGTAGCGGCTCGTCGAAGCGACCTCTCTCCACGCAATGCCCCGATGCGCGCCATGTCGCGGCGATCTCGGCCTTCGACGGCCTCGAGCACGAGGCGTCGCAGACGGCCGAGCTTCCGCAGCAGCGCAGGCGAGCGGCGGCAGAGACCGGGAAGAAGCGTCAAGGCTGGCGGCCGGCGGTGGGCGGCGAGCGCGAGAGAGTGGAAGCGGCAATGGCGCGGCATGCAGCGTCGCGGCGGCAGAAGCAGAGGTCAAAGCTCGCGCGGCAACAACAACAGCAGCCCGGCTCTGTTGATGGCAGCGCCGACGCGGACCTCACCGGCTGGAGAGGGAGGTAGCGCGCAAGGGCGAACAGCGCAATGGGCGGCCGCAAGACGCCACGAGCGCGGCGGCACGGCATAGCGCGGACGCGCGGCGCTCCTCGGCGAGGCGACACGGCGGTGGCGGCTCTGGAGAGGAGGCACGCCGCGGCGGCGCAGACGGGTCGACGAGAGCGCGGCCTCACGAGCAACGCGACTTTCTCCCTGCCGGTTGATGCGTGGTCACCACGAGTACCAGTATCGTCGAGGGCGTCGCCCGGCGGCGAGTGGCCTACCCTCACCAAGACCAACTACGTCGAGCGGGCTGCGTGATGAGGTAAAGCTCGGCGCGGCATATGTGGGATGCGGTCGTGCGGCGACGTCGACCACGACCAAGATCGACGGCGCTGAAGTCCTCATCGCCGCGCCCCGCCCGAGATGCGATTCGCTACCAACAAGCGGATGCCAAAGAGGCTTGGGACGCCATCGCCGCAAAGACGATCGGCGGCGGCGCGCGCGCAAGTCTACATTGCGAGCACTACGCACGGAGCGGGAGAATCGCCTTCAAGCGGTGAAAGGCGTTGATGACTTTGCTCTCGTCTCAACACTCTGCATTGCGAAGTTGGTGCGGTTCGGTGGCGACACCTACGGCAAGGAGAGGCGTGGAGAAGCTCTTCCGCCTGCGTCCGAGAAGTACAAGCGGATGGCTCGCTGATCGGGTCTCGCTGACCTTCCACGCCGACCATCGAAGAGGCGCGGTCGCCTCAAGGTCGTCGACATCGATGAGCCACAGAGCCTCTCGACCCGTCACCATTGGCGGAAGCTCCTCCTCGCTCGCAGCGGTGGTGCCGGCCAGGTGTGGGGAAGAAGAAGAGCCTTCTTCCACGACAGCGCCGCAAGCATGGCAAGCGCGCAAAGACGCGAGCGAGGGCGCGAGGCGCCCGGCGGCGATCTTGGCAAGCCAAAGCGCGACGAGCGACTCTTGCCACAATCTGCGGCAAGCTTGGTCATTGGGCCAAGGATTGTCGGCAACCACCACGACGCCGCCAGCCCACGCCGCGTCGCGAAGGAGGAGCGGCCGGTCTGTTCATTGCTCATGCGAGCATCGAACTACCCCAGCGGCACCGGCGCAGATGGCTCTCCACCTTGACGAGCCAAAAGCACACGCCTCCTCGGCGCGATTTCGCAATGACAAGCCCGACGGTGGTGCTCGACACCGCGCCACCCACCACATGGCCGGCGGCGGAGTTCTTCTCCGAGCACGACTCAGCGTTCGAGGCACCGTCTGCTCGGCGATGCCTCGCCGTGGAGATCAGGGCGTCGGCTCTGTCGCCTCGCCGCCAAGATCGGCGAGCACCGCCGCCACGCGGCGTCTACTACATCCCCGACTGCGGAACTCCATCATCGGCCTTGGGACGGTGGATGAGAACGGCTCGCGTGTCGAGATCGAGCACGGTGCCGCGGATTTGGGATCTTCGACGCCGCCTTCTTGCCAAGGTAACAGAGGCGCAAATCGACTCTACACTCTTCACGCGCGGTGGCACAACCCTCTGTCTCGCCGCTCGTCGGACGACGAGGCGTGGCACGAGCGCTTTGGGCACCTTTTCACCGAGGCCTCGGCGGCTCGGTGCCACGGAAATGGTGTGAGGCTGCCGTGTTTTGACCATGTGGAGCGATTCTGCGGCGTCTGCGTGTTGACGGCGAGGCGACTCCTTTCCCGAGCGAAGTTTCCGAGCCAAGAGAGGCTCGAGCTCGTGCGGGGACTTGTGTGGCTGGTGACACCGCCACACCGGAGACGACGCTACTTCTGCCGCCGTCGACGACCTCTCCCGCTACATGTGGGTGATGGTCCTCGGCAGCAAGGAGAGGTCGCGAACGCCATCAGCGCACGCAGCCGCGAGGCGAGCGCGGCGCAGCAGCTGCGCGTCTTTGCGCACTGAACAACGGCGGCGCGAATTCCGCGGCGGTGAATTTGCGTCTGCATACGATGAGGGCATTCAGCGCCACTACTCGCTGCCGCATGCACCGCGTGAGCGGCGTTGTCGAGCAGCGCAAAGGCGGTTGTGGGGATGGCTCGGCCCTCCTCGCGCAGGATGCGGTGTCTTCCGGGAGAGGCGGTGGTGACGGCCGTCTACATCCTCAACCACTCGCCTACCAAGGCGCTCGGCGGCAGACGCCGCACGAGGCTTGGCACGGGCGCAAGCGGCGTCTCCTTGCGGCGTCTTGGCCCTCGCGTTCGCGAGGAGCTTGGCCACATCGGCAAGCTCGGCGGCGAGCACCGAGTGTTCATCGGCCACGCGGAGGGCTCGGCGCCTACCGCATCCTCGACCGTCACCACAGCGCGGCCCGCATCTCGCGTGACGCGTGTTCGACGGCGGCGGGCGTGGGACAAGGCGGTGGGCGGCGATTCGGCCTCGACTCGGGGACTTTGTTGTCGACTACGCCCACCGAGAGCGGGAGCTAGCGGCTCGTCTTCACCGAGCTCGCCCACCTCGACACCTTGCTCGCCACCGCCCGGCGAGTGCTCCACAACAACCGCACGGCCACGCCCACCCTCGCGCTCTCTGCCCGCACCGGCGCCACACCACCGGATCGGCCCCAACAGCCGGTGGCCCACGATGGCGCGCCGCGGTGGAGTTCGCACTCCATCTGCCTCACGACGAGATCGCGTCGACGCCTACCACGACGACGAGCCTCGCGCTATCGTACCATGGACAACATCTCGCGAGCCGTGCGCCTCGGATCTGGCGCAAAGACGATCGCGAGCTGAGTCGCGACTTAGCGCGGCGACGACGGCGAGCCCGCTCCTTCGCCGAGGCGAGGAGACGCGCGTGGCGTGTCGCGATGAAGCGAGAGATGGACGCCGCCGAGCGAGCCGGACGTGGGAGGCGGGCGGATCTTCCGCCGGCCACCGCGCGATCACCCTTAAGTGGGTGTTCAAGGCGAGGCGGGATGGCCGGCGCCATCGTCAAGCACAAGGCTCGCTTGGTGGCACGAGGCTTCGTCGCGGCAGGAGGGTCGACCGATGACGCCGCGCTGCGTCGCGACGGATGGAGTCCGCGCGACTCCTCCTGCACTAGCCGCCAGAAGGCCGGCGTGTTCATCACATGGATGTCAAGTCGGCATTTCTTAACGGCGACTTGAAGGAGGAGGTCTCGTGCATCACCGCGGGATTTGCGATCCGGCAAGCTGGTGGTGGCAGGTGCTCGCTCGCGCAAGGCCCTCATGGCTTGCGGCAGCACCGAGGGCGTGGAACGCCAAGTTGGACTCCACGAAAGGAATGGGCTGAGCAAAGTCCGCACGAGCGGCCATCTGCGGCGGGGGCGGATGGAAAATGCCTGGCGGTGGGTGTCTCGTCGACGACTTGGTGATCATCGGCACCAAGGATGCGGAGGTGGCGGCATTCAAGGAAGAGATGAAGGCCACCTTCGGATGAGTGACACAGGGTCTCTCCTTCTACTTAGGGATCGAGTGCACCGGATGATTCCGGATCACGCCGACTGCATCGCCACGCCAAGCCGCGTCGTTGAGCTATTGGGCTCACCGATCGCAACCAGCTCACTCCAATGGAGGAGAGGTGAAGGCGAGCCGCGACAAAGACGACGGAGGAGGTGGACGCCACGCAGCACGGCGTCTTGTGGGAGCCTTCGCTACCTCGCCACACACGGCCGGACTTGGCATTCTCCGTCGGCTCGTTAGTCGGTTCATGCAACGGATCGACGACGAGCATCGGCGGTCGTGAAGAGGATCATCCGCTACGTTGCGGGGACCCTTGACCACGGCCTCCATTACCCGAGGTGTCTGGCGCGACACTGCCGTCGGCATATGCGGCAGCGGTGACCACGCCGCGACATCGACACGGCAAGAGCACAAGCGGGATTCTCTTCTTCCTCGGCAAGTGCCTCGTTCATCGCGATCGATCAAGCGGCGGTGGTGGCCTCACGGTGTGAGGCCGAGTACATAGCGACTTCCACCGCCGACTCGGGCACTCGCTCGCTCGATCGCTTGGTGATCTCCTCGGCAGGACATCGAGCGGTGGAGCTCGGGGTGGAAAGCAAGTCCGCTCTAGCCTCGGCAAAGAACCCGTTTTCCATGAGCGAACAAGCACATCCGGGTGAAGTACCATTTCATCCGAGGTCGCTGGATGAAGGAAGCATCAAGGCAAGCTACATCAACACGGATCGGTTTGCAGATCCGCTCACCAAGCCTCTTGGAAGGATCAAGTTCCTTGAGCTCGCTCCAAGATCGAGGATGGTTCAACTCTCCCACAAGACGACGCACAAGACTTAGGGAGAATGATAGATAAGTCTTTGTGTTGTCTCGCACATGGTGTACATGGTGCTTTTGTTTTTGCTTTAGCATCTAGGACTTGCTTTTTGCTTTAGTAGCTTTTTGCTTTAGCATCTTAGACTAGCTTTAGGACAGACATCTTGGACTAGTCTAGGATAGCATCTTGGCATATGCTTAGCGACTAGCGACCTATAAATATGTATCTTCAACCCTCAAAGTTGGCATGGCATTGTGTGAGCAATAAACAAGAAAACTTGCCCCATCTCCTAGTGTCATCCTCTCCATGAGAGTAAGGATCTTGCTATCACCAAGAGCAAGAGTCCAAATGACTAACACGCATTAGATGGCTTTGGCAACAAAAATCTGATGCTTCCCTACCAGGAAGGCTGCGATGAAGGTGCCTAGAAATGCTAAAGCTCTCTTTGAGGTAGCAGTACAAACTATTGTTGGTAATGGGAGACGACCAATTTTTGTCCGATCGGTGGTCGCAAGCGAAGCTGCTGCACGAGATTGCACCCAATCTGGTCAAATTAATTCATGAGAGCGCTAAAGCAATGGATGTAGCTCAAGCACTCAATGATCGATCTTGGGTAAGAGATATAAAAGGTGCATTGACGGTGCAAGTCTGGTTGATTATTTACATTTGTGGGATCTAGTGGACAATATAATTCTACAACATGACATTCTTGATCGACGACGTTTGGCGCCTATCTCGATCTGGGCTTATACAAGCAAGTGCGCTTATGGTGCTTTTTCTTTGGATCCATCAAGTTTGGTCCGTGGCGGCGTATTTGGAAAACTTGGGCACCTTTACGTTGCAAATTCTTTATCCGGTGGCGATTAAGAATCGATGTTGGATTATGACCGGTTGGCCAAGCGTGGACTTCCTCATCACATTACTGTCCGCTTTGTGACCAAGCCGATGAAACAATCCAACATGTTCTTATCTCTTGTGTTTTCTCGCGCAAGTCCGGACCATGACTCTTCATAAACTCGGCATGGCCAACCTTGCGCCAAGCTTGGATGTAACTAGTTTTTAATTTGGTGGTGTAGTGTTGCGAAGAGGGTTCCAAAGGAAGTGAGAAAAGGCCTTAATTCTCTAATTATCTTGGTTGCTTGGGAACTTTGGAAGCATCGAATGCTTGTGTTTTTGAAGGAGCAAGGCCGAGATTAGAAGTTGTCCTGCAGCTATTGAATATGAGAGTAGCCTTTGGTGTCTCCTGGCAGGTGCCTTAGCGCCCAAGAATTCTTTGTTGAGATCACTTGCCCTAGTCAACTAAACCTCTTACTTTTTTGAGGAGCTGGTGATGGTCGTGTTTGTGTTTGTGTGTGTTCATGTGTGTTTGTGTGGGTTTTGGAAAAGGCTCTTCGCCTCTTTCCATTGTTTTTCTATCTTCTTAATGAAATGACACGCAGTTCTCCTGCGTAGTTCGAGAAAAAAAAACTTTTGTGCTAGAGTTTGAGGGTGTCGTGAGGGCACTTTGTAACTACAGAACATGTTTTATAAATAAAAGATCAGATCTATTCTAGAAAAGTTAGTCAGTGTCGGCGACGTGTCTTTTGGGCGTTGTCCTCAACTTGTTCTCGTTCCGAGCAGTGTAGTGCATGACGAGATAGCTTTCCTCCGTCGACTTGATCGCGCGTCGAGTCGTCCACTCGATCGCCGCCAACAGCATCGGTAGGGAGAGCAGACCAGAGCACGTCTTCTCGATGGCGCGGTTTTCTTGAAGGAACAGTGATCGAGAGGTTTTGCTCCTAGTGTCAGAGATTTTGAGTACGTGTAAACCGATCGAAGATCAAAGTATAAAGCGGTCATAGTTTACGACTGGTAAGGACTTTTTGACAACTGAGCGATCGAGCGAGCGGTCGAAACCATCGTCAAGTTTACAACATCTGAGCGGTTGAGCGCTAAACGGTTAAAACCTTCATCGAACACTAAGAGATTCCAAAAAGCTAAGGCAATCATTCACCCCTCTCGATTGCGGTATTCGATCTTACATATTCCCCAACCTACAAAAGGATTTGAACACAAAAAAGAGGCAAATGGTCTATTTTTTGAATGCTTATATAACTTCATTCAACATCAGATAGATGGCAAAAAAATATTCAGTAAATGTACACTATGATACCTGGGGGTGCTCTGCATTGAATGGAGGTATTCCAACAATTAGCTCAAAAAGAATGACACCTACAGACCACCAATCCGCACTAGCACCTGGGAAGATAATATACACAACGATGAAGTAATTAGTAACAAACAGGTAGTCAAAGTGACAAGACAATACAGAGGCCAAAAGGCAGCTTTGTTTAGCATTTTACCATGTCCTGTCCCCAAAAGGATTTCCGGTGCTAAATAATCAGGGGTTCCAACAGCAGATCGCTTTTGTCTCCGTGCTCGGTGATCCATTTGCTCAAATTCACTCATCTGAGGTTCATCATCTCCGTACAATGAAGCCCCGCTAACAGCAGGACCAGATAGATCATCTGTGCTGTTGATCAGACCAACCTTGGACAACCCAAAATCTGTCAACTGAAGACAATTAAGATTAATAAGTAGCACAAAGAGAAGACATACTAAGAAAAACAACTATGTTAGATCAAGAACCAAAACAATATTTTCTTGTCCATAAAAATGTTGAAGGAAAAAGGGCCAATTGTAGGCTAAAAGAAATGGGAGCTCAGAAACAAATTTGTGTAGCTATTATCAATTCATTAATATATGCAGCCGCTCAATTGAAAAGGAGTCAACGGAGCTGAAATCAGCTTATATATGACTTGTGTGGAAACAACAACATAGTGCTGCTCTCTTGAAGGAAAAAATCTCAAAAGTTTCTGAGCATTACCTAATACCAATCAAGCTCTAAGCCTCTAAAGTCCAAACTATATAAAAAAGAGAGGATATGACAGGATTCCGAACTTTCTAACCATGCATCATGAGATCCAGAATTGATTCTCCTCGATGGTCATGTAGTTAGCTTGTTATTTTATCTCATGACAAATCTAGTATGTGCCATTGTGACAGTTACGATGAACAGTTGTTTCATTATCTATTTTTGTTTGCTTGAACCAAATATAGCGATACATCTTCCGGTAACCAGGCAATACAGATAAGAACTTACATTTGAAAGGCATGAGAAATGAATTTTAGTTTGTCCCCTATCTAATATGAAACCAAAAAAAAAGCAATAGGGAGAGAAAGGTTAACGACCATGTGAATGCATCAATACCTTTATATGTCCATCATGTGCTATCAGTAAGTTGTCAGGTTTTAGATCTCTATGAACTATGTGCATAGAGTGCAAATATTCCAAAGCTAGCACCTGCAGGATAAAACGATTATAAAACAGCAGGGAAAGAATGAAAAGGATAGAAAAATTAGTTAGTACAGGAAACTTACTACTTCTGCAACATATACACGAGCAACATCTTCATCCAAGCACCCTAAATTTCTCAGTAATGAGTACAAATCCCCTCCATTTAGGTACTCCATGACCAGATACAAATTTTCCCGAGAGGTAAAAGAATAGAAGAAACGAACCTTACAAAAGCATAACCATTTTAGAATCAGATTATAAGAATCCAAATTAAGAGCCAGATTTGTGAGTTCACTCACCACAAAAGGGTTCCTGACCGTGATCAATATATCACGTTCAGCCAATATACTCTCGACAGCATTTTTTCGAATCATATCTGCCTTCCTAAGTACCTGTTTAAAAAGTACGGCAATTTGTTAAATCACAATATCACACGATTGCCAAAACAATTACAATATATGCCATGAAATGAAAGAAAGAAAGAAAGGTGTATTGATGTGACTGTCAAATTTTTCTACTATATTTATACATGAATATAAGCTGAGAAATGTTCAGTAGTCAAATTAGTCCCATGCTATGGCTTTTTTTTTGGTGCGTGACCATGTTGTCCAAACAAAAATTACAATACAGTTACCTTTTTTGTGGTGTCTGACCACGCAATGTTGTCCTATCAAAAACTAGTTGAACTGCTAACAAATAGCAGATGCCGAACATGAAGAGGTGCAAAGATGGAGTCCAGACTGAGAAATAACAATAACTCTACATCACTTTTTCTTTTTCTCAACTTATCAAGCTGGGAGCAAATAAAGAGGCAAAAATGAGTAAATGGCCATCTCTTGGATTTCTCTTCTCTGAAAATTGAAGTCTCACAAGAACTTCCTTTCTTTCAGTAGATTCGTGTAGGTTTGCTAATGTTTTTCAATTCAATTATTTGACCATGCTATGCTGGTATATTTTTATTTTTTTCACTGGTACATGAGTCCTTGATCACAAATTTCAACAAGGCGAGTTTTACCAAGCGAATTAATTAGAGTTTTCCAGCTCAGTTCCTATAAGAGGAATGAATTTCAGCAGGGTGCTTTCTATGGAAATATGTACAGGTTCGAAATATACCTATGTCGAAATTTGGAGAATAATTGTGCGTTGTCCATCAGGACCCCCACACCCCTTATTTTACTGCTAAGGATTGCAATCTGACTCTTAACAAGACCTTAATTAGACTATGGACTCCGACTCTTATTGGACCCTAATACTAACCAACACTCCACACATCCCCTCAAGATTAAAAGACCCTCACTAGGACCTCAACCTTTATTGAACCCACCACCAATGGCATGGCCAATTCCACCACCAAGACCTCCACCTTTATCGAACCCGCCACCAACAGTATGGCCAATTCCACCACCAAGACCTCCACCTTTACCAAAGCTTGCCTCCAGCCGATGCCATGACCGACACCACCTTCGAGATGCCGCCCTTGTTGTACCAACCACCAATGTTGTGTCCTCCACCTCTACCTAGACCGCAACCACCATGAACACCTCTAACCCAACCATTTTGGCCACCTCCACCTTCTAGAAGCATACCCCCAGACCTCCACCACCAACTTGTCCATAGCCGCCGTTGACAACAATACTTCCACTCCAACACCACCAGAGCCACTAACAACTCTCGCTCCAACACCACCATTGAGGTCACCACCACGACTAGCACTCAATTTGAGCCTACCACCTTCAGCACCTCATGCACCATAACCACCAAATGAAGCCACCACATCCACCGTCCACCACTCACCACCACAAGCACCTCCTGTCCGTACCAACGCCGACACCAACTCCAACGCCTAGCACCACCACTGAGTCCGCCACCAATACCACCATCAGCATGACCACCAAAGCCACCACCTAAACAGTATTTCTCCCCTGTTTCCATCACCTCCACAGCAATATCACACCACCCACACATTTTATCCTTTGTCTCACCCTCCAAAAGCTCAAATTCTGAGTTTGCCGGTACGATCATGTGTGTACCTAGCTAGACGTTGGAAACCTCTTTGGTACACTTTCATCTCACTGCACAGCATACATCTCTTCTTCCAACCTCTCTTCATTCTCTTCCTTCGCAACAACAAAAACAGCACAACAGTGGCACCACCCCATGCAGCAAAACTCCTTTCTTCTCACAATTGATGCGGCATAGCAACGACTCAATCCCTTGCAGTGTGGTACTAGATTGATCGACAGCTGCTGCCATAGGACTGCTGGTCCAGGCAGTGACAGCCTGCCAGCCCTCGCATCTGCGACCTGTCCACGAGGGGTAGGGGGAAGCAACTTGGAGACAACAAGGACGACGGTCAATTAGGGTTAGGGTTAAATTTGGGGATTGGCTCTGATACCATATAGAAATTTGGAGAATAAGGCATCCTTCTTTTCAGCTTATGGCTTCTCCCGAACAAACAAACGGGACAACTTCTCCGCTGTTTTTGAAGCGGCTTATCGGGACAACCTTTTCGAAGCGACTTATTGTCATTCGGTTTGTTCGCACAAACGCTCGCGTTAGGACCAAAAGCCATCAATCGCAACCAAAAAGAACCCACCCTAATTATGTGTTGTTCCTCAGGATCCCCACAGACTCTATTTATTGTGCTACCCCACAGCCTCTATTTATAGTGCTAACTCCTAAGGATTACAATCCAACTCTTCATTAAACTAGACTATGGAACTTAGTGGACCCCTCAATACTAACTCAACAACAATGCATAAATCTACAAGACCTTGAGGCCTGTTCTAAAGTTGCAATACAATTCTCGCCACAAAAGACATGTATGGCTGCATAAGAGAACAAAAAAGATCTGCCAACAAATACCTTTATAGCAAACAGGTCTCCTGTAGTTCTTTTCTTGGCTAGGAAAACACGTCCAAATGCTCCACGGCTGATAGGTTTTATGATTTCGAAGTCATCAATTGAAGTACGATCCTTGACAGGATGAACAGGACTTGCTCGTAAGCTACGGACAACATCGTCTTCTTCATCCATTACGGTACTTGCTGAATCAACCTTGTCCATATCAACTGAATCACAAAGCTGCAGGTACTTTTCCCTAAAGGATTATTGCAAATCAGAAGGCAGAATTAGCTACAGAGTAAGAAATGGCAAATAACATTATTCTCTTAAAAAAAGCCAAAATGAAGTGACCTGCAAGGATTATCTTTAGATGATGTTATTTAGTAAGAATGTCAATTGAAAAAAAGGCAAGTTCGCACTGAACTCAGCGGACTCTCACCGGTGAAGTTTTTCTATACGTGTGCCAAATGTCTGGACTGTGAGGGCCTCATGCTTCCTACGATTGACAATTTCTTGCAGATCTTCTATGCACGTAACCAATTGGGATAGTGCACTTTCTTCATCCAGAGGAGTACTTGCAATACATCGTGCAATATCAGCAAGTTCAACAATCTGCACAGATTGAAGGACGCTATTTCAGCAACTCTAACAACTTGAAGTTAATAGTTGACATTGGAGAAATTTCCAATAAAAATGGTTAGCACTCCTTGCATTACAATATAAATCATTTCCTACAGGCAAACAATTGCTAATTGGAATACAAAAATGATAACCCTTTTAAGTTTCAACTACCACCAACTAGAAAATCAACAGTTTATTCTTAATGTTATATCCTCGTTTATTTTAAACAATTAATATTCAGCAGTTGCACAAAGAAATTAAATTGGCATAAGCAACAGACAAATAGAACTACATCATCAGTAGATTTTATCATGGTCACTAGCTTTGCATATCACACCAGTATAAACATTGATACTGGCTACTTTTTCTATAGTCAGGTAATTTAGTAGCTGACAAGTTTATAGCGAAATAATCAGCTATTAAATGTAAAAGGAGAGAGATAACCAGAATTATGGAAATTATATGCATAGCTTACCTGTGGAAGATCATCACTCTCATTAATTGCACTTTTACCAGCTAAAAGCATGTCTATATGATTTGATCTTGGAGTCGTTAATGGAGATCTAGGGGTTATACTTCCAGCTGATGATGTAGCCATCCCTTGATCAGATTTCGGACCAAAACGAGTCTTACATGTCATTGAAGGAAGATTTTTTATGTCGTCCAATGAAATTGTATTATCAGCCTCTTGGAGATAGTCAAGCATATCAGCGGAGCCTCTTCTAGACCAATCAGAGAGTTTTGGAGAGGGACCATCAGATTCTTCATTGATGCTTGAATTTGAAACTTTTGCAACATCTGGGCTGCCGACAGCATTTGGAAGGTCTTTCTGCGAATAAGAATCTACCAACTTTTCTAGTGTTTCTGCCACTCTTATTAGACGTTCATCAACACTTACACCTTTTTGATCACACCTGTCAGCAATTGCACAAATTGTTGAATGATTTTCTACGTAATGTGTAGGGACATATTCTTCACATATGCGACACATTATTGAACCCTCTTCGGAAATATTTGGCTGGTCAGACCAGTGTCCCCATGATGTTTTGCGTTGATGTTTGGGAGGAAGAGATTGATGTGATATAGATTCTACTGGACTGGTTAATTCAACACTGCTACTAACTGTAGAGAGTGCCTCTGTTTTCTTATTATGTGATTCCTCTTTGATAGGGGTAGATTCTTTTGGAGGCTTTGTAACAGGTGATGGAAAGGGTTTCCATGAAGACATTAGTTCTCTGGTTGGAGACTCAACCTCTTTCTTAACATCTGTATCAAGTGGCAAAAGAAGCTTAACAGGCTTTATCTCCTGGCTTCTTCTCCATTTCAACTTATGCTGCTCTTGACTGTATGATTTTCTTGCCTCGCTTTTACTGGTTCTGGTTGTTGTGTCAACTGCACCTGGTTGGGCTAAAATCTGCCTGTCAGCAGATTGTATAATCTTACCACGCTGATCTATAACAACTTCATCCTCTGCAAAGACGTTCTCCTTGTGAAACTGGAGCAGCCTTGTACATCTTGTAAGGATAAAAAGCATCCGAGTGTACAGTTTCTTCAGCACACCCATTGGGAGGTCCTGGCGATGATCATCCAAATCTTGCACTATAACTTCACATTGAAGCCAAAATTCCCCAGGTGTCATTACACAACAGCTACGTGCAAGTATTAGCAAATCCTCCAGTGTTTCTTTCCACTCAGGGTGAGAGTCTGCGTACTTTTCCATTACACTAACCAAGTCTCCCGCAAATATAGCCAAATCTGAATTTACCTCTTCCTTTGCCTTCTCAAACCTCACCTGAATAACTTTTAACACCTCCTGTGTAAACAACAGAAGACAAGATTATCATAACTGGAAGATAAAAAAATAGATCAGGCCCAAAAAAAGGCATAACACACAGATACGCCATTGACCATCATCTCGCACAGAACATGAATTGAAATTACCTTCAAGTTGTAAATGCCCCGAGGTTTCAAGAAAGGGAATGGTCGGACCCCTTTGGAGTTCAACTCATGCGAAAAACTTTTTATATCTGCAGGGACTCTCTTCCTTGGTGCACTGGTAGCCTGCATAATGGCCTTAAAGCGTGGAGACTCGGATTCCTTTGGTGTTTCATAGGTATCATATGCACACTGTGGATTAAGATGCCAATGTAGATAGTAAAGCGAAAGAGCGAAAGATGGTTTAGTCATCGTTTACTTATATGTAAGGTGCGAAAAATCATATACATGTATCATTACCGCAGTCTCTGGTATGTGAGTTGGAGTCCTCAAATCTCCAGAATGGTTCCGCAGTGCATTAGATTTAGCTGTGTATAAGATGGATTATACGCCCACATATCAGCTATGGTTGTCAAGACAAAAAGGCACCAGAATAAGGGGGAAATACCAGGTAAAATGTCAAAATTCATCAGAAGAATAAAGAGAACAAGTTGCCACAAAAGAAAGCCACCAAGTAAACGCATGGATATTTTCATACCGGAACACACAAACATGATATCAAGTTACATAAGAAGCACTTGGTTCTAATTTGTAGAAACAGATTCTGCAATTATTTGGTATTGTTCTCTAGGCACACCAATGGGATAAAGTAGAATGTGCTGCGGACAAGCCTACATGTAATGCATTTTCATATGGAATGCGTAGAAACTATATAACCATAGCCTATAGATTAATAGTCATCCAGTTATGGCAATGGAAGATACATCTTTCTAGTAAAACACTCAATCACAAACCACCGTTCAGTATGCTGCAAACTCCGAACGGTTTGCTTTTATGTAGCACTAACAAAGTGAATTGATTGGTACAGCTCAGATAGGCACTGACAAGTGTCAAGGAAGTGCTAGCGTGAGTAGTGTCTAACATGTGTCAGACGAACATCCCACGGGTCAAGCGTATATCCAATTAATTCATTGAATTGTGTATATAGAATTCATAGAGTGCACAATATGTATCTTCAATCACAATCCCGTTAGAAATACCTTATGTTCAAGCACCTAAACGAGCAAGCAATTACTAATCGTCTTGCCAATTTGGCAACCCCTCCTTACTTTAAATGGTTAGAATCTTCCTTACATTAGCACCAGTGTTTCGAGTTTGGTATCCGGATACCGTACAGCAAGTTGAGTCATGCACTCCCATCTCCCGACAACTAAACACCTCTAAGGTGAAATTGTTAAGTCTTTACTGGTTTTTCAGAAACCGTTAACTTGTTAAGTCTTTACATGAGTAGGTAAAGCTTGCTCTCCCCTACACTGTTTAATGCTTATGCAAGAGCTCACCACTGCGAAGTTCTAACCCATAGCTTCAATAAATCAGTAGCCAGCTTACAGGATCATGCTGCAAAACCCAAAACAAACTTAAAAAAAACATGCATAGGATTACACCTTTTGCAGAGTTCTTTCCTTCTGCTCCCACGCGCGTTCCTGCCGCACCCCGCACCGGCAGCTCGGCCGCCTTACCCTTCCCCCGGCTACTACTGCCACCACTACTCGAATCGGCCCACGAGCTCACGCCCTTCCTCCCGATGCCTCCGGCCGAGGCGGCCGATGGCTCCGCCTGCGCCTGCCCGCGCGAGAGGTTGCTGCTCCCGAGCGCGGCGGCGATGCGCTGCCCCTCCTGCGGCAGCGGGCCGGATCTCGTCTTGATCCGGTTCAGCCCCAGCGAGGACGCCAGGATCGGCGACAGCGCCGCCGCCGACGTGCCACCCCCACTCGCATCCCTAATCTGCGCCGCCGCACCCTTCCTCCCATCGCCGGACGGGCTCGACGAGGCCGAGGACGCGGCGGCCGCCGCGGAGCCGAATAGCTTGTCGCGCTTCTTGGGGGTCTCGGATTTGGACTTCTTCTTGTCGGATCTGGAGGAGGAGGACGCCGGCGAGGACGCTGGCGCGGCGGAGGCCGGCGCGGAGGTGGGCATGCGGGGGCTGTTGCTGCCGTCGGGGCTGGAGGACTCGGACGACTTGTGCCGCGACGAGAAGAAGCGGCCCTTGAACACCATCGCCTCGCCTCGCCGGGGAGGGATGAGTTCGGTCGAACAGGTGGTGGCGGCGAGACGAGCCGAGACTGCGAGCGAGCGAGCGAGCGAGAGAGGAGAGCGTGCGCGTGGGGACTGCGTGGAGGATATGTAGGGAGACTGGGAGAGGTGGGCGACGCGAACGGGTCGGCCGACTCGGCCCGTACGCCCGGGTCGCGTCGCGGCCCCTCGCTATGCGCCTGCCTGGCTGCCTCTCCCTACATCCGCGCCTCGCGCGGCGTGTGTGCTTCTGGCTCGGCTCGCGGACTGCGGGACTGGGGAAGCGACCCAAGCGACCGCGGCCGCGACTGCGTTTTGACTTGGGAGTGGGAAGGAAACGAGCAGTAGGCAGTAGCAGTAGTACACTTCGTTTCTGTCCTTTTTTTCAAGTCAGTTTTTAGTTCTAATTTTTTAATAATTATTATTTATTAGATTAATAAGTTGTACTTTAAAAAATAGAGCCGTAGACTAGTGCCAATAGACAGTGCCCAGCGGTAGTGATAGTCACTGGTCATGAGGACTAAGTTTGTGGCAGGCTAGTTGTGAGCCTTCTAGTCTAGCAGTGCGTCGTATGGCTCAGTTTGAATTGGCAACAGATGGCGAGACCGGACAGTGTGTGTACTGTTCCACGTGGGGGTCGGGGGTTTTGGTTCGGGCTTTAGATTTTAGCATTTGAGATGCTGCTAGTCAGCATGCTACTGGCTAGGGCTCGGTCTGGGAGGGTCAAACATTCCCATCCAAGATAAAATAAACTAAGTTTTTTCCTTCTTTTTTGCCAATATAGACCGGCAAGCGCATTGAGAACTACATATTGGAGTACTACAACATTTTGTGCTTCCCAACTTGCAAAAGTGGTTTGGTGGGTGCAATCTTGTAATACCCTTAAAATTTCAATAAATTTTCACAAAACCCTTTAAAATGTTTTCTGCGGTGTTTCTAAAGCTTCCTCACTCATTTTCGATATTTCTTGAAATGTTCTTAAGTCTATTTAGGATACAACCCTTTTCGAAAGCGTTTCCCAATTCAAAAACATTTAGAGAATCTAAAATTCCGTCTATGTACCAAATCGAACTTTCTTCTTTGCTTCAGCTCAAGTGCATTTCCTCTTCGTATGTATCATATATTTTCATCATTAGGTAGCATCATATAGTTCATATAATATAAATGCACTCCTAAAAACGAGCTCATCTGATAATTTAAGTGAAGTGTACGGGCTCTTGTAATTGGAATTGCAAGCATAGTAAATATGGTTATATCTATAGGGGTCATGTCCTTATCAACTTCACCCACATAAAAACTATGGTTTGTTTCCATAAACAAAAAATGCTATGGTTTTTTCTTTGCTTTGTAGGCGATACTATACATAGACATATTCATACTTGAACAATAAATATGATGCAAGTATGCAACCATAGAAGCAATATCAATAAGAATTGTACATTGCTATTTGGGGGGCATCCTATAACTCCTACTTACTTCAATGGGTGCATTATGTTTAGTTGCACCTTATGACTTATAGTTGCGGTTGATGGCTTGTGGCCCTAGCGCGAGCGCTTGTACAAACAAATCGAATGTCGATAAGCCGATAAGCTGCTTCAAAAAGGCTATCTCGATAAATCGATTCAAAATGATGGTGGAGAAACTGCGTTGTTTATTTGTTCGTAGGAAGCCATAAGCTAAAAAGAATGGGCAAAATAGCAATGAAGTGCAACTATTACTACTATCATTCTCCATTGCCTTTTGGCTTCACCTTCTTGCCAGTTATCCACATTGCCTTAGCAATGCCACCAACAAGCCCCTTTGGCTAGCAAGGTTAGCATCGTTTATCACTCCTTGGTATCACCAACTATCATGGTTGTCCTCACTTCCACCACTCCTACCACCAACTGTCACCATCTACATAAAGCTAGATCACCCGTCGTCTAACTTCTAGGTCGCACATCAATCATTTTAGGGTGGGTTCTTTTAAACTGTGGCTTATGGCTTTTGGCTGTGGCTTATAGCTTTTGGCTGAAGCAGTTGTATTCTTTTGGGCTAATGAATTATGGCTAAAGTTGATGCGTTCTTTAAGGCTGATGGCTTATGGCTTTTTTGTTGATTTTCATACGTTAGCATGGACTCGAATTGGTAAACTGCAAAGCTTTTGGGCTGAAAGCAAGCATGTTTTGTAACATGTAGAAGGCAAGGAAAAACTGGTATGTGCAAGGAAACATAATAAAGTGGCTTGAAATGTATATTAATGCATACATTACTGACAAACTCATGCATCCTGCCAATCGAACGTACATGACCCGATGCCATCACAACAAAGAAACTTTTACGTCTTGCACTCCTACATAGAACCTACAACTAGATTGTAAGAGATGACATCCCGTAAGTGATCCACTTGTGCCTCCCTATGCACCTTTGACTCTGTGGGTGCCGTCGTGCTGTCAGGTTCATCTGACCTGTAACTTGGGCCTAGAGCAGGATCCTCGAAATCTGGACCGCTCAATTCCTCGTCAAAGATGAAATTGTGCAAGGCCATAATGGCAGAAATATCTTCATCCGCCACTCCAGTGAATTTGCTATTATGTTATGTAGTATGCGCCACTTCCTCTTCCACACGCTGAATGCCCATTTGATAAAGTTGCGAAGCAACAAATGGTGGTAGTCGGCGTCTCTTGCCTACCATGTGGCGTTGGGCCATTGCCGAAGTCAGACACGTGGTACTGGGTGTTTCTGTACGAGGCAAGGTACCCCGTTTAGGGATGGCAATTGTGCCCGTTTACCCGTATACCCGTGGGTAAATACCCTAATGGAGTCAGGTATGGAATATTTTCTTTATCCATGGGTATGGAAATGGGAGAAACACTCTACCGTCAGGTAAACGGGCACGGGTATGGGTAAGCTCCATCCGTACCCGGCCCGCCCGTTTACCCACGATATAGATTGACAGGTGGCGCAGCCATAGTAATATCTCTAATTGCTATTAATTGTTATAAACTTTTGCATATATCTAATTGTTGTTGATTGTTATAAAATTTTTATAGCTATTATATTTTCTAGCAACAGCTGCTACTTATATGTACCGGCCATTAGTTCAACTCTCATATGGTGACTCTTAGTTCGCGGGTAAACGGGTATGCCCACGGCGACGGGTATGGGCGAGGTTCTTCACCCGTCGTCCTTCGCGGGTATGCCCGTGGGTGTAAATCGGGGTCACGGGTATGGGTATGGGCGAGCACTACCCGTGCCCACCGCGTCCGATTGCCATCCCTAACCTCGTTCGGTTTGGATATCTGGAGTCAACTAGGTAGTATTTACCTCAAGCAATGATCATGCAAGAAGATTGGTTAGGATTGCATTACGGTGGGACTAATATGAACAAATGTTAAGCCGAATGTACTTGTGGGAGACTTGGGGAACAAATGGCCGAAACCGACCAATGTATCCATTAGGATGTAAGTGTCGTGGGTAAAGCCTGGCCATCCGGTAGTGACCCATGTGAACCTCATAACAAAGTTGCACATGCCAAAATATTTTGACTCGTGTACCCATGGCGGTTCATGTACATCGGTTCGTGTACATGACACATGAGGCCTCAGGAACAACTACGAGAATATGAGTGCCATCTATTGCTCTGATGGCCCCTGCAAAGTGCGAGAAATAGCAGTGTGATAGAAAAGATCTATGTAGAGTGGTGAAAAGGGGATCTCGTGGCCTAACGTTGGAACCTGCTAGGTCATACACGTACTCAAGCACCTCGCCAAACTTTGTACTTATAGTGGAGGACGACTTGGATGACACCTCTATAGTGGACCTTAAACCATGGTGGGTCACCAGGCGGGTGTGCAAACTCTAGAAATAAGCAATGTCCATCCTAAACATTTCATGATAGAGACTTGGGTCAGCTAGCTACTCATTAAGCCACTCCTGCCCGATCTGCATGGGTTCTCTACGCACTGTGCGACACCCTTTGTGCTTGCCTCCTGAGCATTTCAAGGACCAGTAATTCAATGCGTGGTGGAGGCACTTCACTGTCGTCATTGTCTGAGCCATCGTGGTCTGCCATGGCGCCTATGCGTGTAATAGAGTAAGTACAATAGATGCACAACAAAGCAAGTTGTGTGGATAATCTCTTCATGTAACTTTACTATTAGTTGGGTGCTTAGTTACGGAGTAATGTAATCTAAAGATATGCATGATTTGTTTAAGCTACGGTGTACTTATAACAGCAGTCGCTCTACTGATTACTCCCTCACACATTGCTTCTCAAGACAGGGCAAAGTACGTGAAGGAGAGCGTGAAAGCCAGTGTGAAGACGAAGGAGCAAGATTGGCATTTGTAGGTGAGAGTGCGCACTAAAACAAAACATTTTGAACTACATGTAGGACTGCTTGTTTTGTCGTATCATGAAAACAACCTAAAGTCAGGGTAAAGATTCCTTCACTGCTGGAGCAGGTTATGCAGAGATTCCCGGTCTACTCAGAAACAAATAATCGATCCTCATATGTAGAGTTCCTGCCCAACTAGAAGCATGCATGAATAATTCATGCGCAAGACTAATTCCAGGTCATGGAAATGGTGACAACATGTCTCAGTTCACATGTACATAGAAAACCAATTGTAGAGCAGAAACTAGTTGTCATTCAACAGTCAACACGCACGCTCACCTTCATAGTTTTGTCACATATTTACAGCACATAGGTAAATGTTGCCATGTCTTGATGCAATTCATGATCTTAAAAACAAATGATAATACAATACTACCTCTAGTAGTTCTCAACGATATGTCACTAGCTACTGCCTTCCATTCACTGACACCCATTTTTGCATCGACCGATGATCAATTAGCTAGCTCCAATCCACAACACAATGCTCCCAAACAAAACAAAAGACACAAGAACTTGACCTGGTACACCAAACCAAGGCTCCATTTCTGGATAAAAGCATTTTAGCTAAAGAAACATGCACATCAAACCAACTATCCTAATCATTCTTAATCTGACTCCTGAACTTCAACTTGGTTCCATCATTTCCAGCTGCTTATCGACCGCCACACTATCATACCACAACTCCGCAAGGTTGTTAGTACAATCTAAAGACATGTATAACTAGCATTGGACAACCAACCTGCTTGATTTTGTCGATGTTCTGCAAACAGAGGATACCAAACTATGTTGTGTTTAAACATAACACAGGATACTACTCCCATGACATATAACAAGTAATCAAAGACCTAACAACATTTGTCAACAATGTAATAACAACACATAGGTTTCTCAACAATGTAACATCCATCGCAATGCCAAGCATCACTTTAGGTAACGAATAGTGCAGTGACAGATACACAACCAGTGCACAATACAAACACAACAAATAGTTAAGTACAACAAGAACATAGGCTAACATGATCGAGGACATATCCACAATCAAAACACTGACAGGATATATGGAATGATGTCCCAACTTATTGAACGATAACCTAAATTAAACGCGACATAGGGTACTAAGTGGAGGACTCACATCTGTTACCTACTACTTGGGCTAGTTGAACGCCCAAGCACGACGAAGCCACTCACCTCGGAGTTCTAAGGTATTGATCATCCTAAACATTTCATGATTCCCCTTGTCCCGAAATAGCATGGTGGCATAGAACCACTCCTCTGAACCCTCGAGGTACCTGTCAGCAATGGCCTTCTGAATGAGGTCCTCGCACTCCAAGCTCGGGTTGTCTTGCTTCACCACCCCAGCTGCCAATTGAGCTTCGTAGTAGTTGCACACGTGCTCTACATGGTCACTCTTGTAGAGTTTGCAACGATGCAGCCAGTCACCAGATCAATGCCAAACCTCGAGGCATTATGCTTCAATGTGCGCCACTTAGCGTACAACTATTTATACAAAGCCTAGTGATTCTTGAACTACTTGTGAGTGTAGCACCTACCGTGCACTTCTTAAACTTTGACATGAGGTTTAGGTAACCTTGCCTATTCAGACAAGTGGTATTATGGTTGTTGGCTAGCACCTCAAGGAAGGCCAATGATGCTTCATCATACCAAATCATTGAATTGGCCAGCAGTGGATCCATCTGTAAAGGAACGAGGTAGAGGAGAGTGTGTTGTAGAATGTCAGCCGACTAACAGTCATTGCTGGATTCGAGATGAGGGAATACATATAGAATGTAACAAAGAGTTCACAACAACCAACTGGACACAACTCAATCAAATAAGTGGCTACTAAGGAGGATACATAATTGATTGGTAGAGCATGTCATTCCATACACCAATGTTTTGATCCGCAATACTAGGCACATGTCCGCCTGAGTGCAAATAGCTAAATCTGTAAAGCATGTCCTCTTAGCCTCACCGACAGTCTTCCTATAGCAATCCCATGTCTATTGCACATAGTTCTTTCGTGATGTTGCAAAGCCAAAGTCGGGGTTGTGGTCACAGGAATGCCTATGAGGGGCAGAGCATACCTGATGGGCAGTACGCAAAGGGTCTGTGACGGTGGTAGGGAAGGCCTGTAGCATAGCTCAAATGAAGCCTGGTGAAATGGTTTGGATGATGGATTGAGTGACAGCCGTGGACGCATCAAGTGCTTTAGACAGGGTGCGAGTTGTGCTTCGTACCTCTAATAGGCTTACTTTGGTGGTGCTAGTGTCGGAGGTCATCTCAAAGGTTGAGCCAATTTGCGACTGAGGGAGTGGCACAACGAGCTCAGACGATGACGCTGTTGCCTGGCCAGATGGGAATGCAGAAGCATCCTCACGGGGGGACACCGAGCCATGCTCCGAGGGGATCTCCGTCGGGTCCAAAGATGGGGTCATCAGTACGGGAGAGCTCCCTCCAGGGAGGCGACGACAGCCGACCAGAGGGATAGCCAAGGGGAGCCTACCTTGACAAGCAAAGATGGGAGGAGCTGCGATTAGATTTGTGGGGAGGGGCAAGCTGGAGAAGCAAGGGTGGCGGGCCAGAGGGGCTCTCAGGCTGGATCTAGCCGTCGACGAGGGGGAGCGACGAGAGTTGCCGGCGACGGGTGGAATGAACCCATGAAGAGGGGAGCTGTGATTAGATATGTGAGGAGGTGAGCTAGTGCGGTGAGGGGTGGCGTGCCAGAGGGGATCTCAGGCTGGATTTGGCCGTCGGCGAGGGGGAGCACTAGGGGAGGGGAGCGGCAATGGGTGCTTGCGACGGGTGGAATGAACCCATGGAGAGGGGAGTTGCGAAGGTGAGCGGGGAGGGGCCTAGCGAGGGGGCCGGGAGAGCGGGGAGGAGTGAGGGGGAGCGGACGGGGCTCGACAAGGTGGAGTAAGGGGGAGCTGGGGGGACCACCGAGGGAGGAGTGCAAGTGGGTAATAGATTCGGCGGTGCAGTCGCTTGCTTTGTGAGCCACCGTGTTCAGCACGGCTTATGGCTTCGGGGACGGAAGCCAAAGCCAAAGCCCATTCGAACCCACCCTTAATCAGTTGGTACATAACCATTTGTGGCTTCTTAGGGTTGTTCAATCCAGTTTCAGCTGGTGGTTTTTAACTGTTGGCTTTTGATTGAAATTACACTGTAGCGGCTGTTAGCTTTTTTTCAAATCACTCAATTAAAGAAAATGAAGAAAAAAAGAAAAAAAAAGAAAAACATTGTTATATCTCCACGAATGCAAAAGAAAAGAGGGAAAAACAAAAGAAAATAAAATAAAATTAAGGCCTTAAAGCGATTATTTGCATGTTCATCCGTACTTTTTTTTGGGTCTTTTATCACGATTTTGCATGGGAAAAAACTTGTCTGGATTAATCGACACATGTGGCCTTAATCTAGCGATTATTTGCATATTATCAATTATGATACGATGCTACTTTTTTTTTGGTTGAAAGGTGCTGCCCAAGGTCTTTTTATCACGATTTTGCATGGGAAAAAAAACTTGTCTAGCTGTGACTTTTCTCTCGCGGTCCTCCTACCCGATCCCGTTGGCAACGAAGCCACATCGAATGCCAACTGTCAAATCTTGATTTCTCCCATCTAGAAGTTCGAATTTTTTTTATTCCCCTACTCGTTTCACCGTTGTCTACTTCTCCCCTAGCGCGTCGAGAAAGCCTCCTCCAGTTTCTTCCCTTGTCCCCCAAGAATGTCTTTGCAATATCTCCATTTCGACGCCACGCGAGCGCCATGGCCCTCTCCTGCGCCGCCGAGTGTGCGCTCTCCCTCGCCTGCGCTCGGTGGGCGCTCCGCCGCCTCTCCCTAGCCGGCGCAGACGACAGCGCCTCCTGGCCCGCGGCCTCCCCCTCCTCCTTCGCCCCCGTCCCGCGTGCCTGCCGCGCCGCCGTTGCGGCCTACGATGCCAGGCCCGACCATCAGCAGGCGCCGCCCTCGCCGCTCTGCCCGCCGTACCGCCTCTCCCACGACTGCGCCCGCGGGGAGGTCGTGCTCGCCGTGCGCGGCCTCGGCCTCGCGCGCCTCGAGGACTACCGCGTCCTCCTCGACGCCGGCGGGCCCGAGCCGTTCGCGGGCGGGCATGCGCACCGCGGGCTGCTCCGCGCCGCCGTGTGGCTGCTCGACAGGGAGGGCCCCGCGCTGCAGCGGTTGGTAGAGGAGGCCGGGCAGGCGGGGTGCAGGCTCGTGTTCGTGGGCCACTCGCTCGGTGCCGGCGTGGCTGCGCTCGCGGCCGTCGTGGCCGTGAGGTGCTGGCTGGGAAGGCTCGGGCTCCGCCGCGGCGACGTGACGTGCTACGCCATGGCACCGCCGCGGTGCATGTCGCTCGGGCTGGCCGTCGAGTACGCCGACGTGGTCCACTCCGTCGTGCTTCAGGCAAGTATTCCGAGATTCTTGTCACTTGCTTATTTGTTCAGGTATCCATTTCTTGCATACGATATGAGAGGCAAGCGATAGCATGGCAAGAACAGAAGCCTATCTTGATGCTGTTCATATTTGATAGAATTGCATTGCTCATGCAAATACAATGGACCATTTGGAACGCGGGATTTTTCTAAATTCATAGCGGGTTTGTATTCTTTCATGTGAAATTCCTGCGTTTCAAACATGTCCCAACAGGGTGTACTTATACCATTATAAGCAAAATCAACAATCTCTCTTGTAATAATTCGTGGTGATCATGCGTCGTAATGGTGCGTATCTGCGGAAGTGCAGGACGATTTCTTGCCCAGAACTCCGTCGCCCCTGCAGCACATTTTTGGATCTATTTTCTGGTAAAATATGCCCTGCTAACTGTTGTCCAATTGAAGTGCATGATTAGTTGATTTTGCACTACAGTTCCTGTCGTTCTGTTTGCTAAACCATTTTCTACGGTTTGCAGCTTGCCGTGCCTGCTGTGTTTCATTTGCATGAGAGACACGTTTGTGTCTGAAGGGAAGCTTATGGATCCGACTAAACTCTATGCTCCCGGCAGGGTCTTCCATATCGTGGAGCGGAGGAACTGCAGGTACTAAGTCCAGGCTTCCACAGATTAACTGTTTAGTGTTAATACACTCTTCTTTCTAACTCAACCACTTTTAGGAGTCTTGAACTCTTGTAGAACTGGAGCGATGTTTAACACTTCCTTTATGATTACCTCTACTATTCTACTTGATATGTTTACTTGTAACTTCCCTCCCTTCGATAGGCACCCATTTTAGCACTACGCCAGTACCATTAACAAGCTGCTGAACAATTCTACTACACTTGATTCAGATTTCGTATCTATGGTGTAATGTAAGAAATGGCTTACTTAGCGTTGAAGCCATGTTGTTGTGCAGATGTGGGAGATTTCCACCACAGGTCAGAACAGCAGTCCCAGCAGAGGGCAGGTTTGAGCATGTTGTGTTGTCATGCAATGCCACAGCCGACCACGGAATCATTTGGATTGAAAAGGAGGCTCAAAAGGCTTTGGATGTGAGTCAATCTTGTGCTCGTCTTTCTTGAACCTATCCTACATATGTTTGTAAATTGTAACACTAGGCTATCTCCCTCTGCAGAGCTGTCTATGCATTATCCAACAAATCTAAAACCAACTTACTGCTTAGTCTGATTTTTACCCCCATGTTGTTGTTCTGGGACCCCTTTTTTTTTTTTCATGTTTTGCTTGGCTTGCATGTTCTTACTGTGTCAGTTAATGGGGCAAGAAGAAGAAGAGTTGACATCACCCCCATCTCAACAGAAGATGCTACGAGCGCACGAGACGAAATCCCTTGCAGAACACCGCCTCAATACAATGGAGCATCTGCTGTTTATCCAGGAGACCTCGACGACATCCTCGACGAGCGAGTGGGATAAGCTTGTGGAGATCTTTCTACATGATCATGACGAAGACTGTGATCCGAGACATGACGATGGGAGAAACATGTGTAGTAGCATCATGGATTATTTGCGTCCTTGTTGTAAATAAGATTGTTGCCGGGAAAGCACAAAAGCTAGCAAATAGTATGTTATATTGATTCCAATTCATCATCATGATCTCTCATAAAATAGTTTCAGTACTCGTTTGGGCTCAACTACTTTTCTTTTGTTATATTGAAAATTTTGCTAGCATTTGTTGACGAGAAGTTTGGGTATCATCTGGACTCGATCTGCAGCTGAACATTTTGCCACTTTTCTCATGCCCAACTGTGAATTTTCTACTGCAACAAATTCATATTTACAGAGTTACAACAAGCGTGAGTCCGTGATGGGTAAACTGGTAAACTGCCCTCTGCCTACCAACACACTAGTTGCTACTTACTACACACAAAATGTAGCCGTTACCCGTTGCATTAAAATTTCACCTATACCCGTTGGTCAGCACTGGGCCACCAGTTCCTTGCCCGGAAGCTAGGGCTGTACAAATTTGGGTCAAACCGAAAAAACTGAACCGAATCCATCAGCTCAGTTTGACCGATTTTTGATATTCGATTCGTGATCCAGATTTTAAGTTTTTTGTATTCGGTTTTTGGTAAAAACCAGACAAATTAAAAACCGAGCACTACTGTCCCTTGACTAGTACTAGTAGCAGCGCGCACCGCACATGCACAGGCCGCAGCCGGCCAGCGGGCGGCCCGACCAAGCACACCTAGCCCATCAGGCCATCCTAATCAATCAGATTCAACCCAGATAGGCATATAGAGTAATTAGTGTTGGTTATTGTCACGGATGGGTTTTTTGCATTTGCGCATGATGGGCTAGACAAAGTGTATTTAATGTTTTTGTGGGCTTGTTTCTGGCTAGGCTATACGGTGTTTATTTTTCTTTTCTTTAATCAGCAGTACAACCAACCCAGCCGGTAGTATATTATCACCTACTCGCCTCGCTAGTCGCTATATCGTTCATAATTCGCATTAACTTTGGTAAATATGGTATTTACCGATACCACACTGAATAAATTAGGATTTACCTATACCAAACCGTATTTTTAAAATATCGTATATTACCGAACTAACAATACCATATTTACTGTATATATCGAACTAACAATACCATATTTACTGTATATACCGAACCGATTTTACCAAAGAAACCGAATGAACAGGCCTACCGGAAAGCAACCACACCGAAGCCAATTCCTCGAATCTGCGCTATCGACGAAGCCGCCGCCGCCGCCGTGGGAAGGCTCGGCGACAAGTCCGACTACAAGAGCCTCCACTGTTAAGTAATTTCATTGCATATTTGTGTTTCAGTCATGCATTAGTCAATTAGAAGTAGGAGTTAATTTTCACATTAAGAGTCTGTTTGCTGACCGTTTCTCTGCATTTAGCACTCTGCATTAGTCAAGTATTTACTAGTCGTAACGTTGGATATTTACTGGTGGTAACACACCATTAAATTGTAACCGTTTGTTGTATTCAGTAGTATATAAAGGGGAGAAAACCAGAAAAGACGCAGCTTGCTAGTTGTAGCTGCAGATGGTCCTAGCTACCATATTTTGGAGATGGTCGTGGTTGTCGGATTTGCAGATGGTCGTAGCTACGGGATTTTGGAGATAGTTGTAGCTATTGAGTTTTGGAGATGGTTGTAGCTACGGTGCATGCAGATGGTCATAGCTATTGGATTTGCATATGGTCATAGCTATTAGATTTGCATATGTCTGGCATTACATAATGCTCGTAAATATTGAGCACTTGTATGTACATAATAGAAGATAAAGTACTTCCTTTCTTCCATCCTTTATTGTTTTACTCCACCTTATATTACTACTAGCACTGTAGATGTAGCGTAAGCTAGGCTGTCTGCTCCACGGATGAGGATCTCATCTCATGAGATGTTGTCTTTGATGAATCTCGATCTTTCTTCTATCGAGATTTAACTACTTATCCTGTTTCTACCGTTGAGACGATCTCATGGTTATGTTTTTGACTCTTCACCCATTTCTCTACTATCACAGTTTTCCCTAGTTTATCTCTAGTGGTTTCTTTTATACCTCTGCCTTCTATGCTACCTCCTACTGCAACACCATCTCTTGTTCCGGTAGCACCATTGTCTCGTTTCTCTGGTGTTCACTACTTCAGGCATCTCCGTCCTTCACCAGCCTCCTCTCCTGATATCCTGCCGACACCTTCACCGATTCTCCTAATGATACTCCTCGTTACGCCCTTCGTGACCGGACATCCCTTCGGCCTCCTAATCGTGTTGGTTTTGCTCTGACAGCTTATGCTCTCTCTGTTACTAAGCCTAATTCTTATCCTGAGACTACTCCTTATTCTAAGTGGCAGCTCGCTATGGCAAAGGAGTTGATGCTCTTCGGCGTACAGAGACTTGGGATATTGTACCGGCATCTGTGCGTGCTCGCCCTATGACGTGCAAGTAGGTGTACAAGATTAAGACCCGGTCTAATGGCACTATCGAGCGCTACAAGGTTCGTCTTGTAGCTCGCGGCTTCCAGCAAGAGTATGGTCGTGACTACGATGAGACTTTTAATCATGTTGCCTATATGACCACTGTTCGAACTCTTGTTGCGGTTGCTTCTATTCGCCAGTGATCTATCTCTCAGCTGAATATTGCCTTTCTTAATGCTATTTTGCATGAGAACGTTTATATGTAGCCACACCTAAGTAATCTATTCCAAATGGGCATGTCTGTCGTCTTTGTCGTGTTCTTTATGACCTCAAACAGGCTCCTCGTGTTTGGTTTGTACATTTTATCTCAGTGATTACAGCTGTTGGTTTCACTGCCAGTTTCCATGATTCTGCTCATGCATGAGCTTGAGAGACCATGGTTATGTGTCATACATATTGTCCACATTATAATTTAGAATTCATACCTCTAAGGCTGAAACATCTTGTGCACACTAGCAAATATTAGCAGTTATTGATTTTTCTTGTTCCCTTTTTGAGAACTAGTGGTACATTAAACTTTTAAGGCACTTTCCTTTCAAGGGCTCCATTTTATGTCTTTGCAAAAGACAACGTTCACTTCGCTGGCCTTGAACTGTGCCTTCAGTTGCTATGCTGCTGGTGCAATCTAGTTTTCCTGACTTGTTGGATCTTTGATCTGTATGCTGTAATTTCAGTACTTCCGTTTATGTTTGAAAGCTTGATTCCTTCAAATGTGTGACATAAATCTATGTACTATAGCATATCTTCAGCATCAGCTTATGCTGGCAGGTTTGCAGCCAATGCAATTTAAGGGGAAGTTGCGAGAGGGCATACGTAAAGGCTCGGAAAGGGGAAGTTGGAAGAACTGTGGATGTTATGCACATCTTTTGACTCATGGTCTCGATATCATTACTGGTAACATGGAGAACAAATCATGCCTAAACAAAACCGTTAAAGAATCCATAAAGAACCTACTGAGCGAGGTAGTCGAGTTTGATTCCAAGGGACCTGGTTCCAGCACTGAGAAAGCTGCACAACGCATGTCAAAAGGTCAATCTGCTGTACCCATGAAGCAGGGTGATTGGAATTGTCCCAATTATGTTAGAAAAATTAATATTTACCTTCTATCACTTACCCATTCTGTCATAATTCCATGTGTTTTCCGTCAAAAAAATGACACATGTTATTGTAGATGCAACTTCCTGAACTTTGCAAAGAATACCAAATGTTTACGCTACAATGGGGAATTTCAAGAGAGATATCAGTTGCTGCATGAGGACTATGAGCATCTTCCTCTCAAAAAGGGCGACTGGATATGCAAAAAGTGGGTTTGCCAATAACTCTAGTTTATGATTAAGATTGATACTGAGTACTGTTTGTTTTTCACTTGTACCGATCTTATATTTTCGGGTGCAACTTTTTGAAGTTTGCTAAGAATGCAAGATGCTTACAATGCCCATGAGAAACCAACAAACCGATTACTCCATCCAGGAGAATGGGAGTGTGTCTCGTGACTATTTCTACCATATATCATTGTATGTGATTGTCCATTGCATTGTTTTGATGTCTAGTGTTAATATGAAACATGATGTCTAGTGTTAATATGAAACAAAACTTAGAAAAAATGATGTTAGTGATGTGTGGCTAGCCTTTCATCATCATGATGTCATTCTATTTTACTATCAGAAAATGCAAGATAATTATATATTGAGTGGGGATGACAGGTGTAATTATTTGAACTTCAAGAGGAATGCGTTCGGCTTGAAATGTGGTTGGAAAAGACCAAAATCATTAAACAGCCAAGACACTATTGAACCACACCGTGATCTAGAACATGATAAACATTCCGCTATTTCATTTGTTCAAGACGGCATTCAATCGAGAAGGTGGCAAATTCTGCAAAAGAAGGCTCCACTATTTGATGAAGATTCTGATTTCTGGAGCTCAGAGGAGGAAGGGGATGATAATAGTCATAGCAACGTGCTCCCAGTACAGAAGAACTACAAGTTCCTTGAAAGTTTTCCCATTGTTGGCTGTAGGACGGCTATTTCCCAAGATCCTCTTGAGAGGGAAAAATGGAAGGAAGAAATGTCTTGGAGAAACAAAGGACTTCCAGCAAAGGTATCAGAAGAAAGTAATCGGCCTTCAAGTCCTGTCCATCTTCCGAGAAGCATGGAGCTGTTTGGTTTGAATCTGATGACGACGACGAGATTTCATCATGGTTTTCCGGTGGTAATAGTAATAGATAGCTGAAAAGGGCATAACCAGATTTTTGTAAATGGTGGTAACTTGTGCAATTTCATCTGTAGAATTTACAAATTTTCAGAGCTATGAAAGTCAGTCAAAGATCATTTTTTTTGGTCAGCTTCACTATTGTTTTCTTGGTAGGAGATGAAATGCTATAGCTTTGCAATGTTCTGTAGTTATCGTGCATGGTTGACCTCTAACAAGTGGCCATTTTTTTTTTCAAGTCCCTCGTATTATTGATCAGTCAATCATTGGTCATCACGAGCAACTTCCGAAGAATATGATATCTTTTCTAGTTTCTTCTTGCATTCTTCTCTTGTACCCGTAGTCATCTAGTATCTTTTGTAGGGACTACATATCCTATTGAAAACATCCGAAACCATGGGGATTTCGCCAAGGAATTGAACGGCAACAAACATATCTACCGAATGCGACCAATCACCAACCTTGAAAACGAAAGAACTAGAGAAAATACTATATACATGCGCTACTGTCTTGTGCCGATCACTGAAATGCCTACAAAAGGATCCCTGCATTCCAAAGAAGAATCGCGTTCTTTTTTGTCCTTGCATGTTTGGTTTAAGATTTGATAATTCGAGTGCAGGAGAGAGAGAGAGGATGCTTAACGTTTCAGGAGGTTATCCGCTTCTTTGTTGTGCTTCAATTTTTGGACCATGGTCCCTACTCCCCTCCGTTCTTCCTTCCCCTGAAGCTATTCCTTCCCCTGAAACCTAAACAACCATTGATGTCCTTATAGGTTACAAATTGAGGAGGAGGAAGAAATAAACACATCACGCATGCTGATCTTTCATTCTTGCGTTTGGACATTTAGGGTTGTTCTTTTCTGATGCGGCTTATGGTTTTTGGCTGAAATTTTTGAATTTTAACTGTTTGCGATTGAGATTACGGAGAGGGAGATACTCGCTTGAGATTTTTGTTGATACATATGTTAGTCTTTTAATATGTACTACAATTAACATGTAAATCCTGTCTTGAGAAAATACTCCATTTAAAAGTTAGGTATTATAGTAAAAATCAAAAGCCGCTAGCTTCGGAGGAAAAAAACAAACCCTTAGTCGAGCAAAGTGGGTGCACTGTTGAGCTAACAGTGACGCACACGACAAGCAAAAGTCCCAGATATCCGTAGCAATTAGCACCAAGCACTACCAACCCACAGGCTCGACCGAGTCGACCCTAAGTGTTGATTCGGTGGTAGCTAGGTGTGAAGTGCAGATGCAGGAGTCTATAGACGGTCCAAACTCACTGTGCATACACACGTATTTTCTGTACAAAATTTCTCTTAGTTTCTTTTGTCGTCGCCGGTTCTTGGCTTATTGCACGCTGAAGTGGTTACTAAGGAAGCGATTTCACTGAAGTAGATATTGCAACTGCAGTAAAGAGTGCATGTAATAAGATTGTCCGATAGCATGACCACCGGTTCATGTCATATTGTTATAGCACCAATGAATATATATGTCCCCCTTATTTTACCCCCACTACACTTGGTGTAGAAAAAAATCTAGGCTAATGATTAACCATCTGCTGGCTTGCACGACGCATGCATCTATGTAGATGATCGTTTCGCTGGAGCATAGACACAATCGTCTTATGTTGACTGTCCAGTTGGTAAGGTAACAAATTCACTAACCCTAGAAAAGACCAGGGCACAAATCGTATGGTCCTTGTTTCAAGGATTATTATGGTTTATGCTCTTAGGGTCTATTCTTTACCTCAAAAGCTAATGATTTTTGGTTTCAAAGGGAGTATTTTCTCAAGACGGATCTATAAGTTAAATGATTTAAACGTTAAAAGTCCAATATCTGTATCAGCCAAAATCGCAAGTGAGTATCTGTCTCTCCGTAATCTGTACCATAAACAATCAAAATCTAAAAATTTTAACTAAAAGTTATAAATCGCAGCCGAAAAAAGCAGATCCTTAGTTAGGCAGCCAAATTATCTCCTCTCTCTCCATCGATCACTGCCTACAGCCTACTTCACACTGACAGTATACTCCTCCTCTTGCCCTTTCTTGCTGCCCTGGCCCCTGTCCAGTTGTAATCCTCCCAGAGCAGCTCTCTCTCTCTCTCTCTCTCTCTCTCTCTCTAAAGCGAAAAGACTTCACGCGGGGCTTGGAATATTCGTTGTCCTCGAAGCTCAGTTTAGTGATTGCCACCACCACGTCTAGTCTAGCACAACTCAAGACTTGCAGGGGGCAGGGCAGCAGTCGTAGCTGGAGGAGGAAAGAGAGGGTTCGCTATGGGATCCGAAGGATCGGCTGGGGTCGTCGGTGAGTCCCTGTTCATCATTTTTCTTTCTTATGTATGGTTTCTTGTAGAACGTGGTTTATGGCTGCGCCGCTGCGGATTTAGGTGACACTTTTGTTGCCAAGAAGTCAAGGGTTCTTAATTCGTGGTGGGATTTTGGGATGCTTCAAGTAATGGGGGATGGAGTTGAGGGATTAGGCTCGGGGTCTGGTGGCCTGAGCGTGAGAGAGTGCGCTGGGGCTCCTGGTGAATCCCAATTCAGCGTTCCTTATCAATGATGCTTTGTGAAGTTTGTCTTCAGCAATTGTCATGCCCAGTACTGATTTTTATGGCCATGTAGTGAAGAAATTCTTGAGCAAATGTAGAATTCTTAGGAACTAGGATTATTTCAAGATGGGGTTGTGGTGCATAGGGGGAATGTTGGGGCGATTTCAGTAGGAGTATCAGGTTGACGGACTAGAGATTGGTCTGAGCATTGAGCAACCGTCTGGAGCTGTTGGTGAGGCCCAATTCACAATTCTTTCTGAATAATTATTACCGGTGTGAATTTTGGTTGAGAGGTTTGTTCCTTTATGCCTAAGTCAAGAACTGATGAATTCCTCAATTATGGGCGCAACTTTAGATGGATGGACCGGTATGGATTTAGGGGGACCAGCTGGATTTGTTGGCCGGTCACAATTTATCTTTTCTTTCAAATTATTGCATATGGATTAGTTTCCTATTATGATTCATAGTCTAAGCTTTGACTTTTTATGGTAATATCTTGATATTTGAACCATTTCTTGATTTGGGTACTTGTAAGTTGGAACTATTATTCTTACATGTCCTGTTCTCTATCAGTAACTCCATTAATACTTTCGTGCAACCCAGTAATTGGAATCAGAACCCACTCTTAGGGCCTGTTTAGATAGAACAATATTGCAATTTTAGATCCCTATGTGCAGTTTAACTAATGGTATTAAAAAAAAGCACGACAAGCTCTTTTTTTTTCTGTAACCCTCTGGCATTAGTCATTTGTGACCAGCATGCCTCCGGCTAAACAAAGCTTTACGAATTTTAAAGCAAAGAAAGTGTAAAGATTACTCCCAAGTATTATATGGGTGAAGGGTATATTTGTCGTTTCTTTCCACATAGAAACAGGATTCATCATTTAAAACTCCTAACCAATGTAGCTAAGGCAGTTGGCCTTCTTGCCAGTGGTACCAATTCCGGAATCATTTAAGCTTTGCCTGCTTGTCAGTCCTTTTGATGACTGTCTCTTATTGCTTTCTTGTGTTTCTTTTTAAATTTTGCTTGGTGTTCCTCGATGGCAGCGACACAAGGCTATAGTGCAACATAATCATCTCAATATCTGGCACTTGAAACTAGCCTACGTCAGCTCTCATGCTGAGTGACCTGCGGATGGTCGCTTGCTTCCGCCTGCCAATAGGGGATAGATGAGCATTCACCTGCATGAGCAACAAACCATCAAACAGATTAGGAGGGGTGGATGTCAACAACCGTGAAATATTTTGAACGGATTGAGGGTAGTTTTGTTGCCGTGTTGATTTGGCCTTTTCTTTTAATGTGTTGAACAATGAACAGATAGGAAAAAATTTAATTGAAAACTGGAGCGTTCCTGATCTAATGTGAAAATCTGCCAGATTTGGAACAACCTACGGGAGCCTAAGTAAATAGAAATTTACAACTAGTGCCAGTTTACCTAACCTCCTAATAACTACTTCTACTTTAAGATCTGTGCAATTCTCAAAAAGTAATACATATAGTTGGAAAAAATGGCTAGACCTCTCTTGATACTTAAATGTTCAGAAAACTATAATATAATTCGGTAAGGAATGAAGATATTGCCCTTAAAGCATAGGCATTCGCGAGGGAACACTTGAAGTTTATGAACCCTATAGCTCCAACAGGAAATAGTGCTAAAACATTGTACAGCAGGCTAGGTGAGTGGCTTAGCAATGTTGCAGTGATGTGCACACATGTACAACAATGTGCATAATGCGAGCTTAGCTTTCTTCGTGGCTACAAATATGGAAACTTTGACCATCCCAAAAACATTTTGTCCGATTGTTTGTTTCTATTAGAGTCAGGGTTATGCACAAGGTGAGTGTATTATTACTATCCAGAGAAGTAACCAGAGCTTATTTTCTGGCCTAATAATTTGCTCTTGTGCTCATTCATGATGGAGATAATCTTCTATATTGCTCCAGATACAAAGCATTGCATTTATGCAACTGGAATAAGCTCTTGCAAAAAGAATGCTTCCATTAGCAAATAGAGAAACAAAGAAAAGAGTGTTGTCTGGCTTTATTACCTCCAGATCTTGTTCCTTGTGCTTGATTACAGTTCGAAATTAGGTTAGGCAGCCTTCTTGCAATAACAGGTTAATCTTGTGAGTTGTGGCGTTACACACTCTCTATTTGTTTCGAGTATTTTATTTTTTGTGCAGGCACGCAACATTGTTTCCCTCAAACAGCACAATTCTTCTGCTACTTGAATGGATGGAGTGTGCTCTGGTCACTAGAGAGCTAGTGGGAACTTAAGCTAATACATCGTTAGATTAACTATTACACTCCAATTTATAACCTCTAAAACAGCTTTGAAAATTATAAATGCAACTCTTTGATAAAGTTAATTATTGGATAAAAACATGAAATGATTTAGAAATCAAAATTTAATATTGTGTTTTTCTTTTATTCATGTTTACCTCTGCTTGAATGTGTTGCTAATAATTATCTATTGCGTGCTTTTTTATACTGCTGACTGTATTATCTTCAGTTCCCAGAAACTTTAGACTGCTAGAGGAGCTTGAACGAGGTGAGAAGGGCGGTGATGGAACTGTGAGCTATGGGATGGATGATGCTGATGACATATATATGCGCTCCTGGACGGGAACTATTATTGGTCCACCCAATGTACGCTGTAAAAGTAACCATTAGTAGATATTAACTGCATTTGCTTCAGTATGCTCAAACCAAATGAATTACTGCATTCACCCGACAGGAACTATTATTGGTCCGCCCAATGTACGCTGTAAAAATAACCATTAGTAGATATTAACTGCATTGGCTTCAGTATGCTCAAACCAAATGAATTACTGCATTCACTGGACGGGAACTATTATTGGTCCGCCCAATGTACACTGTAAAAATACCCATGAGTAGATATTAACTGCATTTGCTTCAGTATGCTCAAACCAAATGAATTACTGCATTCTTTTTGTCTTGCAGACTGTTCATGAGGGACGGATCTATCAATTGAAGCTGTTCTGTGATACAGATTATCCAGATAAACCACCTACTGTTCGATTCCAGACTCAAATCAATATGATATGTGTGAATCAAGAAACCGGAATGGTACTCATGCGACCTTTTTTCCCAATTGTGCTGAAGTTGTTGACAGATGATGTTCGGTTTAGCACTTATAACAAGCTACTTTTCTAGGTTGAACCAAGCCTATTTCCTATGCTTGGAAACTGGCAAAGGGAGCATACAATGGAGGACATCTTGACCAGCTTAAAAAAGGAGATGTCAACTCCTCAGAATCGCAGGCTTTACCAGCCTCATGAAGGTATTTTCCTTTTCATTGCTCGAGTAGCTGAGATGTGGAGAATGTTTTTGAACTCTAGCTACTTGGAGGAATTGATCTTGAAAATCCGAAATTCTTGCAAAGAGTAACTTGTCAAGCCACAACCCAATGCCCTCCTGCGAAGTGATTCTAGCAAATATCCACTGCGTGAAGTTTTTAGTAGCCAGCAGCTGACGCTGTTTCTGTTGCATGCTTTTGCAAGATTCAAATGCCAGAATTCCCATCAGTAATCTTCTTTATAACGTGCTGTAGTCAGTATAGTTTTGTTATGAAAAGATGTAGGTTGAAGTTGCATACTCGCCATTAAGAAAGACAGAACGGTGGTCATGTGAGCCACGGAGCAAAAGTCTCGTCGTAGTCAACACCATGCTCCCGCTGAAACCACGAGCAACAAGACGCGCCTTATAGCGCTCAAGAGAGCCATCGAGCGAGTCTTAATCTTATAGACCCACTTACATGTGATGGGATGAGAATGAGATGGCAAAGGAACAAGATCCCAAGTACCGAAGACGCTCGAGGGCAGCAATCTCCTCGGCCATGGCAAGGCGCCACTCGGGGTGAGTAATGACATCCGGAGGAGACAAAGCTCACGAGTAGCCGCGCCCAACAAAGGAAAACGGCGGAGGCGAATCGATGGCGATCGCGGAGAGCGTGAAGCGAGGAGAAGATGACCCATCGGGACGATGGAGCATCGTAAGAAGAAGGCTCATCCGGAAGGTCCTCAATACGAGGTCGGCGAGTGTAGACGATAAGGGAGAAGGAATCAGTGGGAGGAACTCGGAGTCGTAGGAGACGACACAGCGGCGACAACGGTGAAGAGACTACAGGGGAATATGTGGGGACTCGGTGGAGCAGTGGACGAGGCAAAACAGATATAGGTGTATCTGGAAAAGTCAAGAAAGACAGAGGCTCCACAGAGGAAGCCGAAGAAGAGGGGGCGTGGGTAGAATGGGCGAGACTCGCCGAAAGTCACATCCCGAGAAACCCGCAAGCTATATATTAGCTTCATAATTCTTCCATGTTCGTGAATGTTCTCTGATTACCACTGAGTAGCCGGGCGCGCCACGCTCGAACTTCGGGACGCGGCGAGTGAGGAACTCATAGACCCGCTGAAACTCCGTGTCAAGACGCGTACCTCCAGCAAAGACGGACAGTGCACGGCGGCCAGCCAGTCGGAGAGAGTCCAAGCGACGCCAAACAAGCAGAGCTCGAGCGTAAAAGCATCAACGAGCATCGCCTGTGAAGAGTGCTCTGGCGGACCACGGACAGTGCGTGGCATCACGGAGGGCTCGTGAGCGCCGGCGAAGATGAGTCCACATCTGAAAAGCCGAAGGAGTCCCACAATCTCGTAAGAAAAGCGAGGTGGACACTAGCGATGAAGACAGCAGCGGCGGCGTCGCCATCGTACTCACGAGTGTAGACGGTCGAGACAATCCTGTAGGAATCGAGCCTCTGGTAGGCGAGGCGCTTTATCGACTTTATCATCGTAGCGGCCTTATCGGCCATTGGAGGCAATGCAACAGCGCGCTCCGTCGAGGAATAGGGCAAGGCGGGCGGTGACATCGCCGAGAGGACGCCCAGAGACGAAGACCACGCATGTGAATGCGCATGTGAGACACGAAGTCGGTGTAATTAACACCATCAAAAATCACCCGCAATGAGGAGAAGCGGTGCCCATTGGTAGGCGGCCGGGCGGCGCGGCGACCAAAGGAAGTCTAACAGCGGCGCCGGACGGCGCGGCGGTTAGAACGACGTTTTTTTTTTTTCTTTTCCCGGTCGGTTTTTACAAACCGGCCGAGCCAACCCAACCCTAACCCTAACCTAGAACAGATTTGGGTGCGGGCACGAGGCGGCGGCGCGCGCGTCCCGGCGGGCGAGGCGGCGGCGAGGCGGCGCGGCGGCCAGCGGCAACATAGCGGAGGCGCAGCGGCAGCGGCGCGGCAGCAGGCTCGGAGCAGCGGCGGCGGCGCCGGCTGGCGCGGAGGCGGCGCGGAGCGGGAGGCGGCGGGCGGCGTGCGGAAGAGGCGAAGCCGACGGCGGCGGCAGCGGAGGCGCGCGCGACTTCCGAGATGCGCGCGCGGCCGGATGGCGCGGCGGCGGCGGCGCGCGGAGGCGGGCTATTCTAAACCTACTTGGGTTTTCTGCAGGTAACGAAGACCAAAGAGTAGAGCAGAAAGGGCTAGCGCTTAGATGTGTCATTATATAAGAGATGCGCATTGCAATGTACAGTATTCATTTGAGTAGCATCAGATGCCGAAGCGAGAAACCAAGGAAATCCTGTAATTGGGCGGCTACTACATTCGATCCAAACCGTGCTGTCGTAACAATAAAATGCGGATAACTTTGTTAATTTGTCTGCACATTGGTGTAATCCTTTACCCCTCATTCAGTAAGATTGTGAGCCCTGTGTCTGCTATTTCAGAAAGGCATCTCTAGAGATATATGCTTGTCTGTTCCGGTCTGGATTATTAGGTTATCTTTTTGAGCCTGGGATTTTCTTCAGGAACCTTATACTGTATGATGCTGAAGGTGCTGTGCTTTTATTCGTTTCACCCTGTGAGAAGGGATACGGGCAAGTCAGAAAAGACAGTGGACAGCAGAAGTACATGTGCTAGTTGGAGAACATCACCTTCAGAATCATGGCCTAGTGGTTGCTGTTACAGACAGTTTTATCATTGCAAACAAGATCCATTTGTTCTAAAACTATGGATGCGGATCCGGTCAAATTCAAACAAATTTCGGTAAAATATGCTCAAGAAGATTTGGTATACTCGAGAATACTTCTAATAAACTTATCCCAAAACCTGATTTGTGTAAGCAAGCAGGTTGTCTCGTGTCGATTTGCTAGAGAATCTTGACATTAAGCCTGGGAAACTTCTCTCATCAAGAAACGGAAGGGAGAAGGGAGAAGAAAGAAAGGACATGCCGTTCAAAAGGCGCCCCGAAAGGCAAGAGAACACGCCGCTTTTGTGTGCCAAAGCCTACACCGCAAGCGAAAGAAAGCGAGATGCTCCCCACCGTCGCTTCCTCACCATCTCGCCCGCACTGCGATTCGCAAAGCTGACAACCGGCCAAGAACACTTTTGCTCGATCCCCGGTAAGGACTCGTCTGTCACACGTCGGCAATACCAAGCTGCCGGCTTTCTGGCACAGCAGCAGCAAGAGGCCAACTTACTCCATGTCCTGTGTAATCTCCTAGAATCACATGCAAGTTTGTAGACAGCCTCGCAAAGCCAAGCCCGTTCTGATTTTATTAGAGAATTAAGGGCCCGTTTTGGTCGCGAACGTTTCCGGATGAGAGAGGCCCCTCTTAGCTAGCCTATCCATGTCTCTTCTTCTTGATCGCATAGTGGACATTTTTCCGGATGAGAGAGGCCCCTCTTAGCTAGCCTATCCGCTGTCCAACATCTGTTTCGGATTGCCAACCACAAGAACATTTTGCATTTGGCCGGTGCCCAGGTTTTCCATAAACGACGCCAAGGCTCAAAGGTCACGGCGCCAAGAAAATAAGCTTTATATGCAGATTTGGAAGAATAACATCCACTAGCATCAAGCCTCCAAGAGTGACGATCCTCTTGGTCAGTCAACGCAAAATCCATGAGGCAGTCCCAAACTCCAATGAATTCTCTAAAACCAGACCAAGACAGGCCTCCTTGAATGTCCCTGGGCCAATCCACATTGTTGAGAGCTTCACCACATCGGCTCTTATGGATTCTTGAGGCACACAAGCAAAAGCTGTTAGCGCAAGATGTTCAATCGAGCAACCGTGCAGCCAACGATCAGTCCAAAAAAGTGTGTTGTTTCCATTCCCTACCTCCGAAGTGACAGCAATGGCAAAAAGAGCTATCGAGTTAGGATGCGAGGGAAGCTCAAGGTTAGTCCAAGACCGATCAGCTCTGGTCTTTTTAAACCACTGTCATCTGATTTGTAGAGCCCAGGCCATCACCTCCAAGTTGGGAATACCTAACCCTCCAAGATCCAATGGTCTCGTAACCTTATCCCAAGCCACTAGACAACAACCGCCGTTAGCCTTATCCTTTCCTTGCCAAATGAAACCCCTTCTGACTTTATCCACCGTCTTGAGGAACCACTTCGGAGCGTTGATGGCAATTAACAAATAGACCGGCATGGCGGAGATAACAAACCGGACTAACGTGGCATGTCCCGCCCTGTTCATAAGAGCTGCCTTCCAACACGGGAGCTTGTCAGCGATTTTCTCAATCCACGGCATAAGATCCCTCTTTCGAAGCTTCTTATTTGATAACGGCAGGCCCAAGTATTTACAAGGGAACTCAGAGATCGTACATGGCAAAGTATCTTGAATTGTTGTCAAAGCTTCTTCTGCACAGCTGATGGGTATAATATTGCTTTTTTGAATATTGGTTTGCAGTCCTGAAGCATCCCCAAAAACCTTGAGAATGTCTCTAGTAGTCTGCAGCTCTTCTTCAACCAAGCTTGATAAACAAAGCAACATCATCGACATATAAGGAAAGTCTTTGTCCACCACACGTCGGGTTAAAGGTTGCATGACCCCTCATTCCCTGCCTTCACAAACAAACTATTAAGCACATCCATCACTAATATAAAGAGCATGGGGATAAGGGTCCCCTTGGCGAAGTCCTCGCGATCTTTGCAAGAGTTCTCCGGTTCTCCATTCACTAAAATTCGAGTTGAGGAGGTTGATAGCAGATTAGACACCAAATTGCACCAAGCCAAACCAAAACCCAAATACTGCAGCACTTCCAAGGTGAACGACCAAGAAACCGAGTCAAAAGCTTTTGAGACATCAAGTTTGAGGAAGAGGCTAGGCACCTTTGCCGATGTAAAACTTTATGATTTCTTTGCACTAGGATGAAGTTGTCATGTATGCATCTTCCACGAATAAAAGCGCTCTGATTTGTAGAAATCAAAGAATCCAAGAAGGGTGCCAAACGATTCGCCAGGACCTTGGTTACCAGCTTAGCGAAGCTATGCACCAAGCTGATGGGGCGAAAGTCCTTTGCCGCCATCGCATCATCCTTCTTCGGGATCAAAGTGATATAAGCTGAATTTAACAGACCCAGCCCTCTAGCATCACCTTGATGCAAGGTGAAAATTGCCGCCATGAAATCCGCTTTAATCACCTGCCAACATGCCTTGTAAAATCTGTCTGTAAAGCCGTCTGGTCCTGGGGCTCTATCAGCCGGCAGCATCTTGATTGTTTCCCAAACTTCCTCCTCCGAGATTGGGTTATCGAGGACTGCCAAATCCATTGAGGCCCTATGGAAAAACTGCAGTTCCAAGGACGCAGATCGGATCGGGGCTGTGCCTAGCAGATTCTCATAAAAATCGAACAATAACTTTTGTTTATCATCTTGAGAAGTTACCATCCGATCACCATCCATGAGTTTGGGAATAAAGTTTTTTCTCTTTCGAAAAGCAGCCTGCTTGTGAAAGAAAGATGTATTTGCATCTCCATCCTTTAGATACCTTACCCGGGAGAGAAGTCTTGCTATGGTTCTTTCCAGAGAAGCTAACTTCAGACAAAGCCGCTTCAATTCCCTTCGCAGCCAGTCCTCCTCCGAAGACAGTGACCTCCTCTCTTGAGCCATTTCTAACCTGTGCAACACTTCACGAGCTTTAGCTAGCTGAGTTTTTATGTGCCCAACTCTTTTCGAGCTCCAAGATTGCAAAGCACGAGATAGCCGCTTTAGCTTGAGGGAGATACGGTCAAGGGGACAAGATGTCCGGCCTGGTTCATCCCAAGAGTTCTTCACTGTGTCTAGGAAGCCAGGAAGGCGTGTCCAGTAGCTTTCAAAATGAAAACGCTTCCTGCCCTTAACACCATCTTTAAGTCCCAGCACCAGCGGACAATGATCAGACATTTCCGTCGCAAGACTTTGCAGCACACAATGAGGATAAATATCTTCCCAATCCGCAGTGCACAACACTCTATCCAACTTGACGAGAGTGGGGGAAGCTCTCTCATTCGACCAAGTGTAACAACGACCCAACAGGGATATCTCTTTCAGTTCCATCTCATTGACAAAACGACGGAACCGTCCCATTAGCGCCCTATTCACATTGTCGTTGTTTTTATCATCCGAACTGTAGATCATATTGAAATCCCCAGCTAGCATCCAAGGCCCAACACACAAACTCCTTACTTCTTGTAGCTCATCAAGGAAAGCCGGTTTTTCTACATCCTCATGGGGACCATAAATTCCGGAGAACCACCAGGACTGCTCTCCATCCTTTTGGAATTTGATCGAAACAGAGTGTCGGTGCACTCGATAACACTCTGCAACAAAAGAACCATCCCGCCAAGCTACCAGAATTCCCCCTCTTGTTTCTTGAGCAGGCAGATAGGCGAAAGAGCTAAAATTCTGCCCCAAGAGAGATAACACATCACGCTGTGAAATATGAGATAATTTGGTTTCCTGCAAACAAACCACCCCTGGCTGGCAAGACTGGACTAATTGGCGAACCACATCACGACGCTTTTTGTCATTGAGACCACGCACATTCCAGATCAAGAAATTAGAAGAAGCCATTGAAAACAAAGGTTTGGACGACCAACAAAGAGCCCCCTCAAATAACAACAATGCTGCTTGCAGCTCGCATCTCATTACTAGGTGGCGCGTCCCACCCAAACAGGGCCGGCAACGCTTTCAAGTGCTCTCGGGATAGAGTATGGTCAAACACCCTGGCGTAGCGATCCATGGAGGCCGCTGAGACTCTTTCTTCATCGTCAGCAAAGCCTAGCTGTCGGCACACTGAAGCTGCCGCATTATGATCTGCAACTGGGGGAAGATTTGCCACACGGCGGCTCCGTCTCGGCACAAAATCAGACGGCAAGGTCTTTTTTCTTCGAATTGGGGTTGGGGGAGCCGGCAGGATAACGCCCACAGGTTTTACCACCTTGGATAAGAAGGCTGATCTTGGGGAGGCCGGGGAGGACGACATGACTGGGCTCCAAACGCCCCCATGGTCACCACTAAACGGAGCTTGAAGAGCTGCTCCTACCGGCGGGGACGTAGCCATGGCTACCACACTCACCGGGCCAGGAAGAGGGGCCGGGAGCGGAGCCACGGCCACTCCGTCCGCATCGCCCGTACGACGTCGTCGCCTGGAGTAAGTTCTCACGTGAGTGGCTGCACTGGTTTCCAACGAGGCGCTCTGGACTGCAGCTACCTCTGGACCAGGGGAGGTGATCACCGGCGAAGAACGCAGAGCCGCCAAGACCGGAACGAGAGATGGGATGTCATCCAAAGCTGGTGAAGCGGTGAAGCCACCATTGCCGCTGTCTTCTGCTGTCCATCGCGGTGGGCTAGAAGCGGAATTTGGATGGGCGGCATGCAACTCAAGGCGGGCGATCTCAAAGGGTTGCTACGGACACCTTGCGGAAGAATGATGGGCCGGACCAAAACGGAACCCACAGGCCCAGCATCTTCCTCCGAGCTGACAGGGCAAAACGGATACGTCGGCGGAGCCAGGATTACGGAGCCGTCTCCCTGCCACCCGACCCCAAATCCCTGTTTTTCCGGGATCCCCTCCTCTTTCCCGAGCCTTGGCTTGATGACAAGGGCAGCCAGGTCGTCAATGATAGCCGGCAGAACCGAGGTGGCGCGAGAATAGAAAAAGGAACCGAAGACGACTGCGACACTTCAGGCACAGGGGGGCTGCGCGCCATCAACCGGTTCCTCAAGATCCGCCACGTGGTCGTCAGCCACTGGACCAGGGCCCAGCCGACGATGCACAGAGACCCGTGGGGCACCACCTTTGACATTGGAGCCATGGGCCAGGGGCTCCGACAACGCAGAAACTCGCCGCCGGCGTCGACGCCTTCCATGGTCCGAGTCCTCACGCGGCGGGGGAGGCGGCGGAACGTCCTCCACCAAATAAGGTGTATCAAGCGTCGCTGAGATCTTGATTTCATAGCTCAGAGCACGCTTCCGCGGTGGGATTTCTGCAGCTTGAACTGGAGGCTCGACGATGACCAGCTCCAAGACCGCCGGGATAAGCTCTGGGTGGGCGCACCACGCTTTGAGCCGGAAGGACGAGAAGTCCCGCCGGTCGACCGTATCTGGGTGTAGCTCGTGAACCCAGCACCACTCGTCCAGCAGATGTTCCACCGTCTCGAGCTCCCAGGCGTGCGCCGGAATGCCACTCAGCTCGATGTTGACAAGCGAGGGCAACTCCACCGCGGACGCATTCTTGAGATGGGACCATCGCCGGAAGCAGAGGGTAAACGACGGCAAAAGCAGAGGCCGCCCCTCGTAGACCCGAGTCGCCATAGCTTCATCGGGGAGAACCGGCAAGCCCTCATCAAGGCTAAGACGGTGAAACTCAAGCGACTCGACCGGGAGTTCATAGCGACGAGCTAGCTCGCCCACCAGAACATCAACCGAAAGCGTCGCTAAGTCTCCAACGATCGAAACCGAGAGAGCCTTGCATAACTCGTCCTCAGCCCTTGCCATCTTAGCAGAGCGATCAACGATGCGCCGGAGTCGGGTAGGTACGCCGGGGGAGGAAGTTTGCTCGCCAGCAATGGCAGCAACTTCTTGAGGTGGCGCACCGAAAACTTCTTCTTCCAACAAAGGAGGCCCGCCCGCGCTTTGGCCAGCAGGTCCTGCTCGTCGCCGCTTCCTAACTCGGCGCCGCTGACACCTGACCCGCGAAAGGTGTGCTTCGGCTCCTCCAGAACCCTCACCGCTGGGCGAGGACACCATCTTCCTAGAAACCGAAGCACAAGGAGACGTCTTTGGCCGCCAGACGAAGGGACACAGCGGTGCCTGGCCACGACCGGTACAGTTGTAAGAGCGGTGCCCTAGCGCCTGGCACTTGAAGCAGCGAGGCTCCTTGCGGCAGGTAGCGGCGCGGTGCGACGGGGAAAAGCAATTGAAGCACCTCCCTCTGAGGTCCACCGGCACCGGCCGGCGAGGGCCTCGCAGCTTTTTCAGGCGGAGCTTGCGAGAACGGCGGCTTTCAAACTGCTGCCAGCCGAGCGCGTCAGGGCCCCCCGAGGCGAACACCTGACGAGGCCGCTCCTTGAGGGTGATCTTGGTTGGAGGCCGCTCCACCCCCACCACCGGCGGCGGCTGGCCAAGAGGTGATCCGCTGTTTGCTAGCAGGACGACACGAAACGAGGCGGCGGAGGAGTCGCCAGCGGACGAGGTCGGGCTGGTGTCACACCACCTTTTCCCTTTGGAACGCCCGATATGAGAGAGGGGCTTGACGAGAGGGGACTCCGGCACCTGAGAGGGGAGAGAGGCCGGGATCACGGCCTTTGGGGTGGCCGCCGGACCATGGACTGAATCCGGCGTGGGGCTGGTGGAGGGAAGGGCGCCGGGAGGGGGAGGGGAGGGGGTGCTGGAGGAAACAGTTCCATGCATGGTGGGCTAATGTATTGAGTGAAAGAACAATAGTGCCATTCGCGAACGTTAGAAAAAGTAGAGAGACATTGTGTGACTGCAAACGCTTGGGCGTGTAGCAATGCTCTTTGAGATGGAAATGGGAGCTATGGATTCAGATAGTTGCAGGCTTGCGACATGTTTGACCGCTGATAGTTGCAGGCTTGCGACATGTTTGATCGCTGATACTGATAGTTGCAGGCTTGCGACATGTTTGACCGCTGAGCTTGCAAGTAGTAACTCTCACGGCTTTTCCCCCCGCTTTTATGGTTATCTGTCAGTAACTACCTCATCAATACTGCAGAAAGTCGACCATTGACTCGTGAGAAAAAAAAATTAAGCAGATAGAACTCAGAGGTTCACAGAAGATAAGCAATCAAGAATCAGCTGACTTTTCTAACTAGGGGACATGAACCTGTGCCTGTCTTGATCCTGTTGGCTTGTTTGATCATGGATGCTTTTCTGGAGCTGCATTTGCTTGACAGAACTGCAATACTCACAGAAATCACAGTGCCAGGAGTATCAGCTGAGAACTTAAAACAGAATGTGGCCTCATCATCTCGGCCATCTGGTTAGCATGAGTGGGCCAATCATCTACTCAATTGGGGAGCTAGCATTGCCAGAGCCCCATGATCTCCATCCAACGACCACTGTTCTCTGACATCAATTACATTGGGAAGATAGTGTTGGTAGTGTCCCATGATCTGTGCATCTTTATGACTGGAACTCGTAGTTCTTACCTGATACAGCTTTCCTCGTAGCACAACCTATCCTGCATAGACATTACCATATATACCACCTACCAGTCTTACACCTCAAAAAGCTTAGGCTGTAATCGTTTTGGCTTTAACTTTAGGTTCCGGTTTATTTTTCACTATTCATAAATTTCGTCTTTCTGAATTTTTGGCTTTTTATTGAGTTTTTTGCTGGTTCTTTTTTCCGTATTTATTTGTATTATATATAATAGGCTAACATTTTTTTAATTTTTTAAATTTAATTATGCTAAATAAGCCACTGTCAGCTACAGTGTTTTTCAACTAGCTACAGCGCTTTTCAGCCATAAGCCACCAAAAAAAGCCCAAATGAGCACCAGAACTACAGTGCTTATCAGATCAAGCCCAAGAAGGACCATTGACTGAAAAGTAAACAGTGAGAAGTCTGGGATGCACAAGTACTGAAAATGAGTAGGAGTACTAACTACAAGAACTTCAGAAGTAGTTAGCAGTAGCTCTCCTGTCTCCATAGTAGCTTTCCATCTTTTTCCAGAAGGTAGCAACTAGAAACAGAATCCCTTCACCTTTGCGAGACCAATCCCGAAAGTCACCACCTTACATAGCTACTACTGCTACTCCAGAAGATTGCCACCCGATACGGGGAAAATCAATTAGTTCCATGTATTTCCGTGAATTAGGTGGCATATCCTCAAAGCTAATCTTTGATGTGACAATCTTTAGGGTAGAAAATAATTGATTCTCTCTTCTATAGGAGAGCTGCACATTTATTGTATTTCTGAGAGCATCTTTGAGACTTTGACACAGGCCAATATGTCCGGCCTGCCGGAAGAAAAAGACATTGTCGCTCTCAGCTTCGCCTACGAGCGTCGCTTTTGGGCGGCAGCATCCTCGCAATTTGGTGGCCTGTGGACAGGAGGACACGTACATGTCCAGGACCCCCAGCCATCGCATTCCTACCATCTCTCATGGTCAGATCAGAAGCTTTTCTTGACATGTGTTTTTCTTTTCTTCCCGGTCTTTCGGTCAATCTGAAGCTTCTAAGTTCCAAGATAACTGTGACCCGGAGATAATTAAGATGGGATGATGTGTACATGGACTGAGGTTAACAGGTGGAGGCAAATACCAAATGCTAAAAGATTTCTCGTTTGCTGTTTTTTCTTGTGGGGAGGAATTCTAGAAGATGTTGATGTACTCCTTGTAGTAAGTATTGCTTAAGGCTTGATTATGAGAATGGGAAAACTAACAATTGGAGGAGTAGTCAAATACAGGTGTAATTTGTTCACCTGTGTAAGAATTTGGGTTTGTTGTTCAGTACATGGAGGTGCGAGGAAGAAAGCATTTTTGTTGTCAAGGATCCAAACAAAGGTGGTTGGAACTTGGAAGAAGACACTAATGAAAGTCAACTTGTTTAGTTTAAGGTCGCGCTGCATTTTGTATCCAGTAATGAACTAATGATATACAGTTGGAATGTTCTTGATGTAGTAGTCAATAGTGGCAAAAAAGCAGGGTCAAAATCACGGTCCTTAATCTGAAAAGTTTGCAGTATTTGGTCAAATTCTGACGGCTACGTGTTTAGGCCTTCCCAGTAACTAACGAATGGACGTCATGCTGAACTTGCGAGGCTGCGACACCAACTCCCAGCAGCCTCAGAAGTCGCACTTCCAGAGCTTGAAACTCGGAAGTACAGGGAAGTCCAGCATGAACAAACTGGTGTGGTTTGTATGATTGTCACCCAACTGTGGCCTGTGTTGAATATGCCCCTGCGTACCAAGTAAATGATGGTTTAACTCTAAAGAACAGTTAACTTTGTCGCCATACTTTGTCATACATAAAGATCTATATGTGCTGTAAAAAAATTGTACCAGAAACCATTCACCTCGCTTCATATAAGCTATGACAAACCCGTGTAGAGCACATTTGGTGCGAAGAATCCCTATACCAATCGGTTCAAATGAATTGCTCTGTTTCCCGCAAAATTTCTTTGTATGTGCGCTCCAAACGGAACCAAACGTTCTTACCTACACACCAACCGCACATAGTTATTGAAACCGGACCGGTCATCAAACCGCTCCGGGCTCTGGTTCAACGGCCGGTTCTGTAAATTAACAGTATTTTATTATTTGCCTACTATTTGTTAGCCAGAGATCCATAATTCTCTTATTACCGGCTTTTGTCAATATGCATTGCATATATGGTTAATGGAAGCTCCACGGCACCCGACAGTTTCAAGTTACAAGTTGCATCTCGATGTGATGACTGATGACGCTGCATGAAGCCTACTAGCTCATCATCTGCTGTTCCGCTCCAGCATCTTTACGGGAATTATTACGCCCAATCAAAATCAAATCCGTCTCAAGTTTCCCACAAAATATCGCAAGAACAGAGCAACCGAGCCATCGCATTCTCCACCTCTCTAGACACTCGAGACTTCCGAAACATCTAGACGGGCGCAAGCGCAATAGTTCATTGCGGAACAGGGGCGCTCGGGACCAACCAAGAAGAACACGATCTACCGGGAGCCTTGTCCTCGGTTGAAACGCATGAATTTTTCTAAATCGCTAACTGTTTCCAGTAAAATGCATTTGAAATCCACGGGCCCGAAGTCTCGTCCGGCACTCCGGTTCCATGAACTGGATACGGCGAGTGGTGCTGCTATGCTAGTACGGCCCGCTCCAAACGAATTTAGTACTTTGTTTGATTTGCCTATCCAATTATTTAAGCTAGAAGCTATATTAAACACGTCGGCTTCTAATTTTGGTTTATTTTAGTTTTTTAGATTTTTTTTGCTTTTTTTGTGTGTTTTTCTTTTTTATTCTTTACATTATCTATGACGATATAACGGTTTTCTTGTTTTTTTTTAAAAAAAATAGTAGTTATTATAATGTAATTTCAACAAAAATTATAATCAGAAATTTAAACCTTAGATCAGTTGGAGCGGGGCCGTACATTGCTAGGTACGGCCGGTCCCGATCTGATCACACGACACGAGCTGATTTGGTGCGTGTGTGCGCGTGGTGGTGGCGGCCTGCCGGGTGGGGAGCACGGAGAAGAGAGGCATCATGTGATGCGCCGTCGTCGTTTGCCTTGGATTTTTCGGATTTGTAGGGCTCGGTCCATGCCTCCACCACGGTGTGCCGTGCAGGACAAAAAGCGTAGGTGTCCTACCATCCAACACCGGGCTGGTTTCGTGCACGACACAGACACGTACGCTTCCGGTGCTCGCTGCCGTGTCTACACAACTGGCTTGTTTGTTGAGCCCTTCGATCTACCGATGCCTAAAAACAGCACTCCCCTACACACAGACACTTGGCAACTGGGATTATCCAAACACCAATCCTTGGTGATACAGAATTATGACAATCCGTTGCATTTTTCGGCTCTTGCACAATAATGCCGATGTTTATATACAATTTCAAAACACAGATTCGGGATGTGTACCGTGTACCTAAGTACCTTACGGATATTTCGTAGTTGCGGAAGCCTGACAGTGACCCAGGTCCTACGCATGTGAAATTAGATCATACGATTATTTTGTTACTCCCTCCGTTTATGAATGCATACCATTCTAGGAATTTGCACAAGGATTAAAAGATGTATACAAATTTTGCACAATAACCATGACATACTCAGTCAGCTTGTACATGTATAAATATTCTGTTTGAGTTCAATGCCCATTCGGCTTAAGCATTCCTTCACATACGTGACCATATTGTCCTTTATTTGGTCACTTGTTATTTTCGGATATTGTGTGTAATCTAGTCCATATTAGTAAACGATATTGGAAATAGAAATAAGAGGGGTATGCAAAGAAAAAATAGTAAAAAAATTGTGTAGAATGACATTATTGAAGAATAAAATTTAAAAGCTAAAATTACACGTATTTAACGCCCGTTCGTATTTGCTTCTACTTCTGACTTCTGCTTAGAGAAGTCAAAAGCCAATATGAATACCCAATTTCTTAAAGCGGTTTATCCACTCCTCTCGCTCCTGTCTCGCTTCGAAGGTAAAGTAGGGGATTACGAAAGCATCACACAACTCATTTTTCTCTCTCCTATCTCGTGCACGTATTTCTCTCTCATTTTTTCACTGTTCATACTCTTCTTCTTGAAACCACTTTCTTTAGTCACTAATATTTACTTTTAATAAAAAAATAATCGGTTGCAGCTAACATGAATGCCGCTAAGAACCGGAGGAAGCATTAGCCAAGCCCCTCATTTCGAATTCTCAATCAATACGCTCCTACTTTTTCTTTGGCCCACCATACGTACCTTAGCATCTATTAGTGAACAACGGGAGAGAATGATAGGCAACGGGCACATTACTATACACATCAAGCAAGTCAATTCAAGTTCGCTGGTCCTGCTTCCAATTCAAAACAGTCTCATAGGAAACAAAAGCCGTGCCACCGGATCAAGAGAACGTAGCTTTCAACAACCGGAGCCATCAATCAGATGCCACCACAGGAGGTGCAGTTCACAAATCACCAAACCCTCCAAAGCATGACCCACACAATCACAGCAGCCGTTAGAGGTAAAAACAGATTGAATATTAATAGATAATTATTTTATCATATTTACTTTTATATTTTTCAGATACAGATATGAATACGGATACTCTAGATATGAATACAAATATAAATAATATTGAATACGAATCAAATCAAATACAATTATGAATATTTCTCAGAACATGAAAACATTTTAAATTGTACACACACACAAAAATATATAAATAGTTTATTTGCTCCAAACATTTGTGAAGAACATTCACGCATTCTTCCCTAACTTCGTATATTGATGTATATGTTAATGTATAATGGGTTACTAAAATATCATGTAAATGGGTTAGACTGAAATAGAGGACATATTCTGCGGATATCTAGACAATCCAGATCCGTATTCTACGGATAGCAAGCTACCAAATCCGTATTCACATCCGACAGAAAAAAATCTATATTTGTTTCCAATCTGATACTATTCGACATGTATCCAAGTCGACAGAATCCGTATTCAAAACTTGTTCAAATTGACCGAAAACTATCCAATCCGTTTTCACCCCTATCGGCCATGCTAAACCGGCAACAACCCCACAAAAGACCAAACTAGTTAATGATTTCGACTAGAAAACTCAAACACCAGATGGGGCTGAGTAATTACATGGATAGCTAAAACAAGGTAACAACTATAAGTAGGGATTGCCATGGGGCCCCATTCCCCATTCCCCACTTTCCCCATTCCCCAGTGGGGAATTTTTCTATTAGGGGACAGGGAAATTTCATCCCCATGGAAGATAGGTAGCATGCAAATTCATTCCCCGTCGGGGCATGGCGAAGCGGGGACGAGAATTCCCCCCCCCCCACCTGTTCCCCATTGGAGACCCAAATCGATGTATACCGTATCATGTATTCCATATGATACGTTATTAATACCTTGTAAAATTCTAAATTGAGACATAAGCACTTGTTTGTTGTTTGAATTATGTGATACATCTATTATACATTTATTATGGTGAATTTGTACAATTTTTATTGATCTAATTGCTACATTATTATTGACTGTACTTATTTGTATATTACAAGTAGTCACTCGTTGTTGAGGAATACGTCCCCATCAGGGCCATTCCCCACCAAGATGAGGAACAGGAGGGATCCTTCCCCGGGCAAGTAATGGGAGGCAGGGGCGAGGAATGAATCATGGGAGGGACATTCCACCACTCCCCGATAGGGAATATCCCTGTTGTCATCCCTAGCTATAAGCTACTCTTTCTATCTCGAAATATAAGTCCAATGCGTGTATTAAGAAACACATTATTTAAGTAAAATTTAATAGAATTGAACCATAGTTGATCTAATAATGCTACTATTAGATCGACATAATAGTACGCTTTATATTAGAGATAAATATAAGCTAATTTCATTAACTATTATTTAAATAATATACCTCTTAGATATATGTGTTGGACAGAGGAAGTAGAATTAAAACAAATCTAATCAGCTACTAGAGTAAGCAGAGCCATTAAGCAATCACACACTTGGACACTGATCCCTAAACACCACAAATCACCTTCTACAGCACAAATTGTGTCCAGCATCCCGTGCTATCCAACGACATTCAGGTTAACACCGATGCTAAATTCAATATGCTAAAAAGAAGATGAAAACGATCGACTCAACCGAAGGTAGGATTCATCAAATCTATGAATCGAATGCGGGCTACAGCAGTTAGCCGATTCCTCTCTCGAGTCATTCAAGATTAAGGCGCGAAATGGTTGGGCCCGTCGATCGATTCAGCCTTGGAAGATTTATCATCACCTTCTTCCAGATTTGAGGACTTCTGCTGCTGATCTTTTCCTTCAGCTCTTTCACTTGACCTCTTGATCTCCTCGATCCGCACAACAACATGCGACATTGATGGCCGGGCATCTGGGGCTTGTGCAACACAGTCTATGGCAAGCTGTAGAAGCTGAACCATCTGTTCCTGGACGTTCTGATATCTCAGGAGCTCCATATCAAACAACTCTGCAGTCGACTCTGAGCGGACAACCGACTGCACCCACCTGGGCAAGTCAACACCCTCCTCGTTAAGAGCAGCCTGACTGGGGGCCTTACCTGTGAGCAGCTCCAGCAAGAGAACACCAAAGCTGTACACATCGGCCTTCTGGGATACCCTCCGGGGATCAGTAACCTCTGGAGCACGGTATCCAGTGGCACGAGACGGTGCAGATGATGGACCAACCAGAGCAGCAAGGCCATTGTCCGATACACGAGCTTGATACGACTTGGCCAGTAGGACATTGGATGACTTGATGTTGCCGTGGGAAGCCGATGAGCTCACCGAGTGGATGTACTCAACGCCAGAGGCTGCAGCTAGGGCAATGCTTGATCTTGTCTCCCAGTTAAGCGGAGTACGGTCAGAACCTCTGTTTCCTGTTTAACAAAAATAATTAAGATAGGGTAAGGTAAGAGTCTTAGGTGCCTGCATCTTGATTCTCAAGTGTCACAATTAAGATAAGAACACCATTCATGAATGTCACCGGACTAATAAGGCATCAAAGACCATCCTAACAAATAAAATACCATCCCCACCAACTACAACGACTTAAAGATATTTTAAATTCTTCCACGATCAATGCAAAGTATACTAGCCAAACAGAGAGCGAACCACACTTAAGGAATATAGGAGTGTATGGAAAATACAAGATGGCCAATTCTGCAGTTCAGAATTGACCAAGAATGGGTAAGAAATAAATTATTTTGACTTTCTGGAATTAAGAACCAATTAGAAGCACTCAATAAGAAAGGGGGAAATTTGCTGCTACTACAAGTATTCTCTTCTCAAACATCCTCACTCAAACCACAAGAAGCAAAAGTGCATGAGTAAATCAGACTCAAAACTAGATATGATTTTAATAAGTAATAGCAAACCAAATAAATAATCACCCAAATTCATGTACTTTGGATGTCAAGCAAATAAACAAGACCTAAATCAAAACTGGGTATGACTTAGTCTCCTTAGAAAAGACAAAATCTAGAGTACTCTACAACCAGCAGATGAATATTCAAGCCAATAAAGAAAGTAATAGCCACAAAACAATAGCTCTTCAACAACGGCAATCTTAAACATGTGCGTGGAAATCAATCACTACTCTACCATCACCAACCATGAACAATGCAACAACATATCAATAACAGTAATATCATGATCAGAGAGTATGACAATAAAGAACTGCATGGAAGATGTGAAATTCTCACCGTGCAAGAGTGCGGAGAGGCTTCCCATGGGCATGAAGTCGTACACAAGTAGCTTCTCATCTTTGCTGTAGTAATAGGCGCGAAGCGGCACGATGAACTCGTGCTGAAGCTCGCCAATGTCAGCAATACGGTCACGGAACTCTGGCTCAGATAGTGTCACATCCTTGAGCCGCTTCACCGCCACGGTTGCCCCAGATTCAAGCACTGCCTTGTATGTCGTCCCAAACGCGCCTTTCCCAAGCACCTCAGCGGACGCGCGCAGAAGGTCCTCCAGGTCGAACGGTGCCACGGCGGCCGCTGACCCGAAGAAAACCAGCTTCTTCCCTGACGTCGACTGACCGACAGGGGCGTGAGGATGGCCCACGGTGCCCATCGGCGCTACGGCCGCGGCACTTGTCATCTCGGCAGGTTTCCGGCCGCCCGCGACAACGGCAGGCGTTGGAGATGGAGGTGGCATCTCCAGAGACCGCGTCTTGGTGCGCCCCGACCTGCGACAGAGGCAAATGAGAAGGAACAGGAGAAGCGCGGCTCCCAAGGCGGAGCCTATGGCGATTCCGGCAATGGCGCCGCCAGAGAGCTTCTTGCCACTTTCTCCCCCCTTTCCGCCTTTGTCGATGCTCCCGCCGTTGGTCGCCGGCGTCCGCGACGACGGCTGCCCCGCCGGAGCAGGGGAAGGCGAGGCCTCACCAGGGCAAGGCCCCAAGGGCCCACCGCACAACCCCGTCCCCAGGAACGCTGAACGTGGCTTGGACCGGAGCGCGGCCGGGATGGATCCATTCAACTGGTTAAACGATACATTGAACTGCTGCAGCTGCGGCAGGTTAAGGTCCGGAATCGGGCCGACGAAGCGGTTGTTCTCGAGAAGCAGAACCTTGAGGCGCGTGAGGTTGCCGAGCGCCGGCGGTATGTCCCCCGACAGGTCGTTCCCGCCAAGCGCGAGGCGGACGAGGCCCGGAAGCGCGAGAATCACCCGCGGGAACTCCCCCGACAGCCCGTTCCCGTTGAGAAAGACGTTACGGAGCGCGCCCGCGGAGGCGAGGTCGCCCGGGAGCGCGCCGGTGAGCCCATTGAGGCGGAGGCTGAGCGTGTGGAGCGCCGTCAGGTTCCCCAGCGTCCCCGCCGGCACCTCCCCGGCCAGCGCCGCCCCCGGCAGCCGCAGCGCCGCCACGCGTCCGCCCTCGCAGGTGACCCCCGTCCACGAGCACACGCCCCCGAGGTCGGTGCCGTTCCACGCCAGGCGCCGCCCCACGGCGTCGCGGAAGGCCACCAGCGCCCGCGCGTCGCCCGCCAGGTCGTCGGCCCCCGCCCGCGGCGCCGCGAGGAGGAGCGAGAGAGCGAGGGCGAGGCGGGCCAGCGGCCGCCACGGCGGAGGCGGCGACCGCATCGCGGCGGCGTGAGACAGGGAGGAATGGGTACTGGTGTTTCGCTTTGGGTTTGGGCGAGGTGAGACTGCGTGGGCGGTGGCGTTGGGGGTGGGCGGAAAACCCCTAAAAACTCCCGTGCGGATTTTGCGGAATGGGGCTCGGGGAGTTGGGGAATTTGCGGGCCGGGATTTATTCGTGGGGGTTGGTTTGGGGTGGGGGGCGTTGGGGTTTGGTGGGCGGCTGCGTGCGCGGCGGAGAAAATGGAGGGTGTGGATGGGAATGGGCGTCTCCGGGGAAGGGATCCGATGTGGGATGGGCTTGGGATACGACGAGGGCAGCTCCCCCGTGGGAATGCATGATGGATGCCTTGCAGAACAAAAGACGCCTAGGGGAAGGTGCTGTTGAAAAACATAGGTATGGGCAGGGACGGAACCAGCAAAATGAGAAAGGGGGGGCCAGTGTGGCCAGACAAACCACAAAAGTGTATATATATGAAATCTCAAGGATATGCATACAATGGCGAATGATCATTGCAAATTATCAATTAAAAATAGGCACATCATTAAATTATACTAACTTAGTAAAGGGATCCGATGTGGGATGCTCCTTGAATCCTTGCTTGGATGATACGACGAGGCACGGCCGCTTTCTCGATGGGCTCGCGGAATCGCGATGGCCGTGGGAAGTGCAGTGGATGGAGTCCGCGAGTTGCTCGGCGGTGACAGAACAAAAGTCTTCGCCTACGGACCTTTCTCTCCTTCGTTGAAGGTGCTCGCCGAGGGGTCTAAAAAACATAGGTATGGGTGTATAAATATAGGTTTCTAATTTTTATCACTTATATCTTTTAAAAAGAAAAGATAATAAAGAAAAAGAGTTCTTCATCTTTTATGTTTAATCTTGTATTTTCTTGTATTATCTGCGTTTAATCCATCTCTCTTGTTTGGAAGAAATCAATCGGACTGGACTCGCTAGTGATGATTCCTCAATACGTTATCAGCATGATTTGCTCTGGTGGATCGAAGGTAATTATTGAAGCATTTAAAGTTGAATTGTCTATCTAGATCTCTTTATCTAAATTATTTTGTACGGTGTAAATCCGCTCTAAATCTACCGCGAGCAGACTTGAAGTCGCCAACCAAGCCGATCGGTAGATTTGTGCAAAAGAGTAGATATTAATTGCATTGTAAATTGAAAAAACACGTGTGCGCCGCCTGTATGCATCGCACAAACGGCCGGCCGGCCGCCCGCATGCACCCGCCTGTACCCGTTGGATTTCATGGAAATGCAATCGTCTAAGCAAAGTCTTGTATCGATTTCAACGAATCACTTGGAAATCATAAACACTGTACAAAACCGTACGAGAATGTGCTTGGCTTCAACGAATGATTCACCACATCCAGCAGTTATGTGGATTGAAAATCGTGCAAACTCCTACAATTATCTATGAAGATAATACAACTTGTGTTGCACAAGTACAAATAGGTTACGTGAAGAGTTGTCTTACAAATTATATCAATCCCAAATTCTTCTATGCTCATGAATTGCAAAAGATGGACGAAATTAATATTCTTTATACTAAGTCATGTAAAAATCTTGTAGATTTATTCACTAAGTCACTTTCGTATCTAATTTTAAAAGGTATGTATGTAAAATTGAAATAATGATACTTAGAGAAGTGCATAACAAGAGGAGATTCTTCTAGAGCTCACTATTAAAGCTTGGCCACGAAGATCAAGTACCCAAAGATAAATCCTATAGATTAAATGAAATTGGGTGGATTGTACTTCTTTTTCCCTTTACGAGTTTTTCAGAAGTTTCTCGGCTAAGGTTTTTAATGAGACAATTCGCACAACATAACATAACATGTATTATATACTCTTTCTCCGAATATTTTGTACTGAGTTTTTATAGAGTTTTGATAAGGTATGAACATATCGGATGAGTGCCCAAAGGAGAGTGTTAGGAAACCTAGGCCTAGACCTAAGGCCTTGGTCCATGGGGGCACATCACCATGTAGTCTATAAATAGGAGGCTCTAATTGTCATCACTTGTACCTTTTGAAAAGAAAAATCAATAAAGAGGAAAGAGTTCTTTTATCTCTTATGTTTAATCTTGTATTTTTTTTGTACTATCTATGTTTGATTTATTTTTTGTTTTGAAGGAATTGATTAGACTGTTAAGAGACGGTTTCGCAATAGGTGACGTGGGATGGATTGTCTGTTGCTGCGCGTGGTGGGCGCGTTGGCTTGCCTGACATGTGGGCCAAGGCCCGGATTAACCGGCCACTCGTGTGACTGCTTTCCCTTTTGCTTAGCTGTGTGCTGGAGTACACTGAACCATCAGAGCTACCCCAGCATACAGCAAAGCAAAAGAGAAAACACCGTAAAGAGCTACTATATTTAAGTACTCTACGCTTGTGTATTTCGCCTATATGAAGTGGAGCACTATATAATCCTTTTTTGCGAGACATAAAGAGCTTCTACATTTAAGTACCCTACGCTTGTGTGTTTGCCGTGTATTGTCTCGATGAAACTGCACTTCGCGTTGAACACATCTAAAACCCACCTCATGGGTTACGCGTGTAAGCCTTCAAAAACCGAGCTTTCGTCTCCGGTAAGGAACCAGATTCTATGGCCGGCCGGTAGGCAAGAACCGTTCACGTACTGCACCCATGGATTACGAATGACTTTTCGAGATGGCTTCTAAATCTAGTGAAGTAGTGATGACCGGATCATGACGCACACTTATCATCGTCAAAACACTTGTCGCTGTACTTTGTTAGGTGCGGGTGAGCGAGCGAATTATCGCCCTCCGGCACGTGACCCCGTCTCCATCAGACCATCACCGCATGAACGCACGTTGGGTTGGTCGATCATGCTTCATTTCCGTAAAAACAAACCCTGCCGACGTTTTTAACAGTCGTGCTTAGCACTCCAAACTGCGCGCATTAGGATAGATAAGACTGTGTGGTGGGGTATGGATTGTCAAATTTCATGTATAAATGGTATTCGCGCTAATGATCAGTACTATCCAAATCTAGTGGGTATTGGGTGCATGTTCTCTGAGGTTTACAATTTCGACTCGAAAATCATTTTCTTCTTGCTAGCTGTAGACTAGCTACCCGTAATGCGTTCGACGCTGCTTCGCTGAAAGCTAGTCAATCCTTTTGTTAACAAAACGGCGAAAAGCTTGTTCTTTTTAGAGGACAAAACGGCGAAATTTCGTGCTAACAGAATAGGGCGAACGTGAAAAAGGCACCGACAAGAAGGCCCAGTTCCTTGGTCATGTTCCCCGCAATGGGCCGGTCATTACAACTGAAATACGAGTACTTTTTTGTGAACTTACTGAAAGAATTTTTTTTTAATGTTTGGCCCTGTAGAGCCTCTTTTTTTTTCAAATCTAGCCATATTGCGCATGCATGTGTAAAAATAGCCTTCTTCTGGAACTTAACAAATGTGTCACTGGACCTGATTGGCGCCTATCTTCATGCACAAATTTCAACGTCTCCACCACTGCATCTGACTCAATAGAGAGTCCAAAATGAAGGTTGATTGGTGACTCATGGGCTAGTAGTGGGCCTCCAGCCTCATGTCTTCTCACACACATGCGGCCCATAAAAGACCAACCGTCCAGGTTCTTTCTCTAAGCCACTCGTTACAAACGGCCGAACACAATGACCAGTGGCAGAAGCATGGCGGATGAAGAGGTGAAGGAGAGGGAATGGAGGTACCAGCGGAGCTAGCTACCTTGGGCAGCCGTCTGACCTTGTTCGATTGCTGACTCTGCTTCTGGTTACTGTGCTCAGTGGCGGAGAGAGGGGGGCCTGGCACCCCCCAACCTTGTACTAATCCTCCATTGGCAACACAGTCCAGAAGAAGGCCATCCATCAGTGCATGTTATGTTATCTGGTCATCTCCCCTACAAGAGCAGTATCGTTGTATATTCTGACCAGGAGAAATCTTAGTTACTAATATCATATCAATAAAGGAGGATATTTTATTTCCGTTTCCTGTTGAGCTCCGTATTTTATACCCAGATGAAATTGTGTGCCCCTTTCTTGTAAATCTGATTTCATATTGATGTGGTATGCTACTTGTAATTCTGACCCTGTTTCAGGTTCAGTTCTTTTATCTCTATCTTTTTTTTTGCTTATTGCTGAATCATAAATTGCACAGTGAGGTTGTTCTAACGTGTTTACCACTGGGTAAATTTGTGAAAACAATATTGAATTTTGCAAGGATATGAGAGTTTCAGATATGCTACATTACTCTATGTCTGTAAATGGTAATTGTTTTGTGCCCCTCCTAGTTGTGGTTCAGAGTTTGTTAGATGGAAGAGATGAGTCTTGCTTCACAACCTTTTGTTTGTTAACGACATCCTTAGGGCGTGCTACCGAGCAAACATGTAGAGTTTACAATTATCTCTTCTGTCCATTTGTAATTTGTCTGTCTTCCATGACGATTTACGTCGAGCAATGCGACTTGGAAGGATCTTCCTTCCGTTTCGTAAAAAAGACACTAATCCTAACTTCGTTCGTATCTCAGAATATTAAGATTGTTAAAATTGATGGCACGGTGTGAATTCAATACTACTGAAATCTCCGAGGCTATCTCTTCTACTTAAAAAAATCTCTAAAAAACGATTCGACTGAAGTCCTATCCGCGGACAAGAAGAAAGCTTCCGTCTTCTTCAAGACCTCTGCTGATGGCCACACATCGTGCGCCAAAGAGATGAACAAGCTCTCGGGTATCTCTGACATTATTCCGGAGATGGAGATCTGCGACTTTGAATTCGAGCCCTGTGGGAACTCCATGTTGCCCCTCATATCCAATTTCTGGCTCCGCCTCTGACTGTGCTCACCACATAATAATTGGTACGGTGCAACAGAATGATGTTACGGACTTTGTTTCTGCTCGACACAGACAAAGAACTTACTTGACGCCTGTTTAATGAAGGACTAGTGATGCCATTGTATTGGACTGGGCTTAGAAGAGGCTGTCGCCTTCAGAAAGAAAAACAAGAAGAGGCTGTTCGAAATTTTACATTAGACAGAGTCGTCTTCACGTGGATTACTACTATAGTGGAGTATATCTTGTCAGTCCATTGCTTCGCCATTACCAGCCCCTCTCGACCAGCTAGAGCCACCGCCCCCTGCGTCCACTTACGCGATTCTAAATCGATCGGTTAAGACACAACACAGAGCAACTACACGGTGAAGTAAAAAAGACCTAGAGAAGAGCAAGTGGTAACGACTTGCACCGTGCCTCGTTCTTTGGCAACAAGTTCCGTGCGTGTCTTCGACGCCTCGTTCTAACGCCGAGTCGGGCCATCGGGCGCGTTGGCCAATTTGGGCGTGCCGATCCGTCCCCGTCACTCCGGGCCGGCGGCCAAACGCGACCACTTCACGTGCTGACTTGTTGATGCGGTGTGTAGTGGAGGCGGAGCCTGCCACCTTCTGGAAAAAAATTCCCTGCAGCGACGGAGCAAACCGCATCCGCTGCATACGCACCGCGAGCCTGCGACGCGTGGCCTCCCAATACATCGGACGCTCGAGGCTCCTCCCGCACACGTACGCTCGCAAGTCGGACCTGGCTCGCTCGTCGCTCGGCTTCGGACTTCCTCGGCTTCACCCGTACCTGACGCATTGGCCGTTGGCTTACGCCGCACACCACCCGCTGGGCTACTCCTCCCCCACGCAGGCGTCGGCGCTCGCTGCGCTCCACTCGCTTCCGCTCGTTGCTTGCGCTCGCTGCCACTCCCGTACCTGGCCGCCGAACTTGCCTCTATTCTTTGGCCGCCGCCGCCACGTCTCCTCCGGCCCGGCGCCGCACTCCAAGTCCGCCATTGCCCGGAGAGAGAGGGAGGAAGAGCCGCCGAGGGCGAGGGAACAAAAATCGCGGCGAGGGGCGGCGTGAGGGTGGAGAGATGAGAGGAGGATCGGAGAGGCCGGTGGTGCAGGGAATTTTTCCCCTGCTTGCGCCTCTTTCATCCCTCCGTGCCTTCCCCTTCACGCGCCCACCTCGGAGATTCGATGTATTAGCTGATGGATTTCTGAAGTCTTATTTCAAACCTGCAGGTCATTTAACTGAATTGGAGTGTTCAGTCTCAGTGCAGCGGTTCAATCATTTAGTCAGTAGTTCTCTGTAGGAGTTCAGAGTTAAGTTTACTTCTGAGTTTTTCAGTTGTATGCAGACCGCAGTTTACGATAAACAGTGAGAAACCGAAAAATCGTCCCTGTGTGCGCTGTGACTCTCCTGTGTTCTCCACTCCCAGATTGCCTTGTTCTGGTGCAGATCGCAGGTTCTTGGCGCAAGTGGGATCAAAGAAAATAAAATTCTATCGGTTGGTATCAGAGCAGAGCAGAGCAGATAGATCAAAGCAGAGCAGAGCTGATGGATCAGTATCAGATAACTCAAATCCAAACAAGAATCGGCCTGCCCCCAACCAAAGATTGATGATGCAGATAATGGGCAGTACTAGTAGCAGTAAGATTTATGCACCAGAAGTTTTCAAAAGAAAAGAAGCTGTCAATTTGATAGCAGTAAGAAAAGATTTGTATTGATAGGATCAGTGTTGATGAGTGTTGTGTCACATGATCTATTTGTAAATGGTTTGACATGATTAATGTACACTGTAATTTTTTGGATGTGAAATACATGTCATTTTGGATGGTTTTGAAATCTGGAATGTGATGGCTGTGTTAGAAAAGTTGATTTTTTTTCTCTGATTACATTGCTAAGATGGTGCTGAAATGTTGATGATTAAGGGGACAAGCAGAGGCTACAACACATGGAATTGGCCACCTTTTTTTGTCAATTTGCTGTTGTTTATGGGAGAAGGCTGACAAAAAGAAAACAGAAGAGAAATTTGACTTAAGTTTGGTCATTTCTCTCACAAAAGATTCCCCTTTTTCCTGTTTATGGGAGTAGTACAAGCATTGCTGGATGAAAGAGGCGCAAGCAGGGAAAAATTCCCTGCACCACCGGCCTCTCCGATCCTCCTCTCATCTCTCCACCCTCACGCCGCCCCTCGCCGCGATTTTTGTTCCCTCGCCCTCGGCGGCTCTTCCTCCCTCTCTCTCCGGGCAATGGCGGACTTGGAGTGCGGCGCCGGGCCGGAGGAGACGTGGCGGCGGCGGCCAAAGAATAGAGGCAAGTTCGGCGGCCAGGTACGGGAGTGGCAGCGAGCGCAAGCAACGAGCGGAAGCGAGTGGAGCGCAGCGAGCGCCGACACCTGTGTGGGGGAGGAGTAGCCCAGCGGGTGGTGTGCGGCGTAAGCCAACGGCCAATGCGTCAGGTACGGGTGAAGCCGAGGAAGTCCGAAGCCGAGCGACGAGCGAGCCAGGTCCGACTTGCGAGCGTACGCGTGCGGGAGGAGCCTCGAGCGTCCGATGTATTGGGAGGCCACGCGTCGCAGGCTCGCGGTGCGTATGCAGCGGATGCGGTTTGCTCCGTCGCTGCAGGGAATTTTTTTCCCACCTTCTGGGCGGTCAGCTGCGGTGCCAAGCGGCCGGTTACCCAGCCACGCAGGGGGGAAGACATCAAGACAGACAGCGACGCTACCGTCAAATCGTCGTGTCGTACATTGAGAGCAGTACGATGCATGCATGGGCACAGGAGCACTGCAGGCTCGTGCCGGGTGCTACTCCAGTATCCCTTGTCTCGGCATGGCCGTTAGATGGCATGGCTGTACGTGCAATGGAAATGGAGCCGTGCCACGGTAGAAATGGAGGCAAGTTATCTCGCTTCAGACCGTCGTCCTGGGATTCACGGAGCTTGCGGAAGTTAATTTTAAGGTCAGACAGATCATTGATGACCGTGTAATCGCTTGTCGAGGCTACACTGGCGATACTGTAACTCGTTAAATCGACCTCGGGCGATTGACTGATTGTTACTGGAAGGAAATTATCTGGGAAAGGCCCCCAAATCTCACCTAGAGAAGCCTTCTCGTGGATCATGCCACGTGCCAAGCACTAATCTTGAAATAAACTCATCCTCTTCCAACTTTGTCTTCTCCACCAAGCTGCCTAGTGCTGCCAAATCACGTCCCCCATGGTTGTGCCCATTGCCCCTTCTCATGACCCTGCTGTTGCGCTCATTGAGACCTCACCGCCGTCCTTGCCTCCTCAATTCATCAATGTTTCCTTCCAAGCCACAACATTGACTTCTCTATCTTTCTGGCATCACCCTGAACTTGTGAAGCCGCTCCCCGCCTTTGACGTGGCTGCCGTGCAAATCGATCGGCCGCCCTAGTCCTTAGACCTACTCTCCATGTGTTATTCATGTCATCAACGCCGCATCGTAGCTTCCCATGATTAGGCCATGCTCATGCGCCTGCCAATCTCCCCCCGCTGCGCTCATTGTGACCTCGCTGCTGCCCTTGCGCCTGCGATCATGGAGATGGGAAAGGAACGGACAGCATTAATGGCGCTTCGGTGGGAAAGACAAAGGCCCTACTTATTTCGGCTTAAGGCCCTGTTTGGATACGTTTAAAATCCGATTCTGGGTAGAATTAAGCGAGAATCCCACCCAAACGCTTTGATTATTTTTTGATTCTTTCAACCGCGCGGTGGGAAAAATCAGCATTTGCATCGAGAATCCAAAATCTGCATCATAAGCCCCATCGTGATTATTTGATTATTCAGATCGCAGATTCTTCAGATCGCGACTTATCAAAAAATCTTGATCAAATTAAAATCGATTCTCAGATAAGCGTATCCAAACATGGCCTAAACCTCTCGCTTATTTTTTTACTATTCCTAAATTTCGTTTTTTTCTATTTTTTGGTTTTTTTGAGCTTTTTTTACTGGTTCTTTTTTCCGTATTCGTTTGCACTGTCTGTGATGGACTAACTTTTTATTTTTTAAATTTAGTTACACAAAATAAGCCACTATCAACTACAGTATAATTTCAGTCATAAGTTAGATTATTTCAGCCCAACCAAATGGCACCAAAGTTGAAAGGGAATGAGGTTATTTCGAGATTAGTACTTGACATGTGGCATCATCCAAGAGAGGGCCTCTCTAGTGGAATTTGGGGTCTCTCCCGGAGAATTTCCTTCCGTTGTAACTCGCCTGCTATGCATTATGCTGGGGTATTCAATTGGAGTCAGGTACTGATCTGTACACAGCTCCCTCTGTTCTTTATTGGAGTACTAGTACTAGCTACATTGCATCTACCAAGTTCCATGTTCGTAGCTCCAGTTATTCCCAAAGCAAGGAGCAAGCCAACTGGGAAATTTAGCGTCCAAATGCTAGTCACAACTCGCAAGCAAAATCTAAAATACATTGGTGAGAAACTGAGAATATTTGTCGAGACAATATTGGTTGCATAAATCAACAAGACCAAACCGCAAAACGTGAACTGCACCAAGGTGGGATTGTGGCCCATAGATGCATGTTACGATTTGGGCATTTTCGGCCGATTCTGGAGCTGACGCAGTCCTCGTCGGCCCATTTAGACCGCTAAACTTCCGCGAGTTTTTTTTTGTACGGATAATTCATTTTTTATTCGAAATTACAGAAATATACCTGCGAGAATTTTTTTTACAAAAATAGGCTCAAGTCGCCCAATGAGAGGCGATCGGAGCCTATCGCTTAACTGAAGCGATTACGTTCTGTCGCTCAATCATTAGGCGATCGCATCTAGTCGCCTCCCATTGGGCGACTTTAATGCGATCGCCAACGGTTGAGCTAAAGGTATCAAACCTTCGCCAAAAATAGTGAAAATTGGTGGGACTATTCTTCATACATCCAAAAGCCTTGAGAAAAATTTGAGCAATTTCGCTCACGGATCAAAAGTTATAGCAGTTTCAATTTGAATTGCAACATGGATGGTGGGATTGAAACTGCTATAACTTTTGATCCCGTAGTAAATTGCTCAAATTTTTTCGAAGGCTTTGGATGTATGAAGAATAGCCCCACCAATTTTCACTATTTTGGCGAAGGTTTGATACCTTTAGCTCAACCGCATGACAGCATTAAAGTCACCCAATGGGAGGCGATGATGCGATCGCCAATGATTGAGCGACAGAACGAATCGCCTCTGTTGGCGATAAACTTCGATCGCCTCCCATTGGCGATTTGAGCCTATTTTTGTAAAAAATTTCTCGCAGTATATTTCTATAATTTCGAATAAAATGAATTATCCGTACAAAAATTCAAACTTCCGCACCTGAAATCCACCTCTAACCATCCAATTTAACCCCGGAAGCAAATGAAGCGGGCCACACGGGCCGCCTAGTTGACGACGCACGTACTGGCGGACGTCCTCCGCCGCGCAGCCTGGCGGGAGGCGGGGTGCGTGTGCAGGCCGTGGTGCGTCATCGTCCTCCCGCGCGTCCTCCCGCGCATTTGAAGAAAAGTGCTACTTTCATAAGAGATATATGAGTCATCTTCCATTTTCAGAATTATTGTCGTGTTAGTTTTGCCTGTTTGCTTTGCTCTCTCTTCTTCCCCCTACCATGTAAAGTACAGCTATGTGTATCTCAATTTTACAAGGAGAGAATCTCACTTTGCCTAGCGCGTTTGCTCTTTATTCTTCTTCTTCTTCTTCTTGCTAGGCTTAGTTTGGCGTGGCTTATAAGCTGCAGTCTTATTTTGCTATTTTAGCAATATCAACCGGTTATTGATAACCACTTCTTTAGAAATGCTGCTAAAATATTTAATAGAATTGTTTAAAGTATTTTCTTAGGTAACTAGGTTACGCAACGCAGTATATCAGCTAGAGATCTAGATCGGGTGGGGGTGGGTGGTGTCTTGGCTTGCCCTGTTTTTGCCCCAGCTCTAGTTGGGTCGGGATGGTTTGGGGGTTGACTAGTCAACGGTGATTCGTGGGATGGGTTTTGTAGAGAATGAAAGTGCTGAGAATACAGTTGTATTCAAGCCAAGTAGCAGTACATATACACGAGAGAGTACTGGTCATGCCTAAAGTCTAGGAACAAGACCGGAGGACTAGGAATACAAAACAACTATCCTAACCACCAAGACCAGTTCTCTGATAGGTTTGATCCTTATGTATTGTTAAAAAAAGGAACATGTTTATTTATTGAGCTTGATTGATATATTATTATAAACCATTGATATTTAAATACTAAATTATAACAATAGGAACAAATGTCTTTAAGATAGCAAACACTAGTTAATTTGTATTATCATAACTTGCAAAATATGTAAATCCATACAGACATAAAAACATTTATGTGATCGGGGTGGACGCCCTATGCCCTGTATCTAGGGGTGGAAATAAGCCGAACCGAGCCAGGCTCAAGCCTTAAGCTCGCCTGGAGCTGCGGCTCGGCTCGTTTAGGAAATGAGCTAGAAACCTAGCTCGGCTTGACTCATTTCTTGGCTCGAGCCAGCTCAACCACATTGACATGATGTATCAAAATGGAACTCATCCGTTCATAGCATTCAACTCGAACACAATTCTCGCGCGGCAATTGGGTAGCAGCACCATCTGGATCTCACAACCCAAATAATTTAGAGGAAATGATTTTTTTCTGCTTTAGAGACTGCAAATTACCTGGATTTTGGAAGAAGACGTTAAGCTCGCGCCCATCTTGTCTTGTAGGGAACCGCCCAACTGGAGCTTCAATTGGTTCATCCAATCAACCATTCCATTGAGAAGACACCAACCATACCCGCGCACACACACATCAAGCGCAGAGGAGCAGCCATACCCACACTTGTCACAGAGCACGGAAAAGGCGCTGGATCGCAGCGGCCAGCCCTTCCATCACTCCCCTCCAGCCACTGATGGAGCCAACGCTGCACGCCACGTTCATGCATTGCCATAGCCGCTGGTGAGCTCACTCAACTCCGATTAAACTCCCCCCAAAAGGCAGATCTCACCTCACCTCATCACCCCCCAATAGGAGAGGGAGAGAAAGAGATGGAGCACGTGGCCAGGGGGAGGATAGGGCGCAACAGATCGATGGGCGGGCCGAGTGGCGCGGTGGGAGGGGCGGGTGGCGTGGTGGATGGGGCAGGAGAGGAAAGGGATCAGCTGGATGAGGACGGGGATCAAATCAGGATTGACTGGGGAAGTGCCGAAGTGAAGATCAGCCGAAGGGAAGTGGGGATCGCACGGGATGACTGGGTTGGGGCTGGGGCACCACACGGGAGACTGGGCTGGCTCCTGACTGGGCCACACACACGAGCCAAAGTAGGCCGCGAGAGGCTCGAGCTCGACTCGATTTTTTGTGAGCTTGGAGAGAGGCTCGGCTCGGTTCAAAAATTCACGAGCCCGAGCCAAGCCGGCTCGTGAGCTGCGAGCTATTTTTTCAGCCCTACCTGTATCCACCACCTTAGTGCAGGCCGGTGCGGATCATGGCTAGGGGGGTGGAGATGGCAATGTCAAACAACCTCCTAGTTATGTTGTGTCAATCTAATTTATTTTCAGTATACTTGAGAAAACCATAATAGGTCATGAATTTCTGTTAATTAAAACACGTGTTTCTAGAGTTATTGCAACGTATATGATATTATTGTGCAATGGTAAAACTAACGGTTAAACAGTGAGCGTTCTCTGTTCCTTAAATACTAGTTTGTTCATGCTAGTGTTGCAATTAGCACCACAAAGTTACGACTGATGAGATGTAACATGTAGCTTAAGAAACATTCATGGATGTCAAACTGTAACGTAATAGGATGCAAACTGCCCATGGATACAATCAAAACAAGCAAATTGCCACCCGTCGGATGTTAGAAACGCTACAAATCACATCAGCTTTTTCTTCAATCGCATTCTTTACGCCCATAGGCAACACAATAAACAAACGAAAAGGCACACAGGAAATGAAGAAAACCATCCAATTCTTTTTTAAACAAAAAGAAAAAGCAGAGAGGAGGAACGACTGAATGGAAAGGGAATTTGCTAAGGAAAGATCTCACGGTAATACCCTCCTCATCCCCTATCCACCGTTGATTTGATAGACTCAACAGTGAATGTGGAGAGCGGCCACATGAGTCCCTCTCCCATTCACCTGTGGCTGTGTTCTCCAACCGAATCAGCTCCCCCACCCGCTATAATAATACCGCCACGCGATCGTCACCACACTACCACTCCCGGTCTCTCCACCACCACCGCATCCTCACGTCCTCATCCCCTCCTCGCATCGCGCGCGCGCGGCGGCTCGGCGGGCAGCCAGCTATGGTGCTCTTCACGGTGACGAAGAAGGCCACCACGCCCTTCGACGGCCAGAAGCCCGGCACCTCCGGCCTCCGCAAGAAGGTCCCCTCCCCTCCCTCCCCGGCTTCCATTCCTAGGGCTCCGATCCGGATCTCGCTGTAACATGGGCTCCTATTTGGGTTTAGTTCCTTCGATCCGCACCGCGCCTCTTGTTCCCTTCGCGGATCTCGCCGCCCACCGCTTGTGCGGGCTCTCGGCTGCTGCCTGATCCGCCGTTAGGGCTGGATCTGCTCAGAACTCCAATGGCTTAATTGTGATCTGCGCGCGCGTGTTTGCTTGCGCGCAGATCACAATGATCGAATTGGTCTTTGATCCGTTGCCCCGTCAGGAACGTTGGATCAATGCAGGACTCGAGTGATCTGAATTGCGGGATTTGATCCAGGAGATTTGCACTCGCGTTGATTAGCTTTGGTTAATGGTCACTGGATCTCACTGAGTAGTTGTCGGTTATTGCCTTATTAGCGGTCGGAGAAGATAGCAAGGACCTGTGGTTCGGTAGTTAGTGGACACTGGCTGTTACTGTTCTGGGTCTATTGGTGGTTACTCATTGCGATAAAATGCTAATGAAATTGTTCTGGAATGTTTTGTTGCGTTTTGTTGGGCATGTTTGACGTTTGATTGGTGCTTTTGATTTGGATCTTGTCTCATATGTGGAGCAAGAGTGTTTTCATGTGCGTTGTGGAAATGGGATGAGGCACAATATTTTCATATTCGTGGTTGTTAACCATTGCTAAAAATATGTTGTTGATCCTCACATGCTGTAAAGGTGGAAATTGTTGAGAAATCAATTATGGGATCTGGTGGCCAATTGCTGATTGAGTATGATGCCATAAACTTCATAATTCCTATGCTTTGAATGTGGCACGTGGCACATTGCTCAAGGCCCGTCCTGTCTATTCTGTACAGTGCACCTTTGTGCACCTGTTGTTCTGGTTTTATGTGTCTATGGATGGCATTCAAGGAGGTTGGATCTGGTGATCGTGATGACAGTGGTCCATAACGGATTTGATTCGGTGGTTTTTTTTAATTGTTTTCACTGTACAGGAATAAGTAACAAACAATTAACTGAATACATTTTTTGGTTATTTACCGAGAGGCGGAGCAATAAATTATTTCTAAAGTTGTGGCTGCCAGCTCAATCGAATCTTATTTGCCGATGTCTTTGATTTACTTTGGTGTTTATACACATCTCTAGTTTTAGTATGATCTACTGTACCAGTTTGTTCCTTGCCAGCTAGCCTTCTCTTTAAGAAAGATAATAAAGGTTGATAGTTTAAGTGGCATAGTTTTATTAGTACATTAAGAAAAATGATTTGGTGGTTATGAATTATGACAATTGATTGCAGATGCCAATCCATAGGTAGTTTCTCTGTCATTTTAGTGCTTTTGATGTTGTCAGTAGTCCATCACAATTTATTATGGGGTATTATCTTATGCTTAATTGCCTGTTACTGTTACCAGGTTACTGTATTCCAGCAGCCTGATTACCTTCAGAACTTTGTCCAATCAACATTTAATGCCCTTCCTGCCGACAAAGTAAAAGGTTAGTTGCTTATTAGATGAACATCCATTCTGCTTCAAACATCTAACTGCACTTTTGCTATTCTTAGAAAATAATATAATATTATTAGGCATTATGAAGTACAAATAAATATGATTGAAGTCGCTATTCCATTTCCAGGTGTTAACAGGAACCGTCTGGTAACAAAACATACCGAACCTAACCAGTTTTCTATATAACAGAGCGGTTTAATACATTTTGATTGAGCTGTTTTTATGCATGTCTTTCTTCGTTATTTACCTTGTAAATGGGAAATGCTATTACCAGTTACCATTGAAATATTTCATCATGTTCCTTGTCTTTCTCGTATCTTCTATCCTTTCTTTCCTTGTAGGTGCGACCATTGTTGTGTCCGGTGATGGCCGCTATTTCTCAAAGGATGCTGTTCAGGTGATTTGGAATTGACTATTCACTATTTAGGCTCCATACTCCTTGTATGTTTTTTTGTTATCCTATTTTGTCAAATCTGCATAGTTGCATTTAGCTGATGCAGATTTCCATTTCAATAATTCTCCACAATGACTTACTAGTCACTAGAATAACGTCGCAAGCAGAAGGCAGTTCAACTGTTGTGAACTAGAGATGCCTAAATTCTATGGTGTCAAACTCTTAATTTTTCTGTAATTTAGGTTGCTGCTTTCTAGCTTTCAGCTTACTTGCATGCTTGTTAAATGTCAGTGACATATCGGTTGATCTCCCATTCCAATTAGTCCAGAAATCTGAAGCTTGGTGCATTGTGTAAAATCTTCTTCATTCTTTTTTAATAAGATAGATGCTTGTCATTGTGCAATTTCTTGAAACTCTAGAAGCTGAATAAACCATTTATATTGCTGAAACAAAGAGGCTGCCTTGTCTTTACAGTGGTCCTGGTTGATTCTTGGCAGAATTATCTGCTGACTCTAGTACCTGTGTTAAAGCTGTGAAAATGTTTAGTTGCTTTACTTATTTCAGTTGTTGTCTTCCATAAAACACACCAATTTGTATATTGTTAGCCTATTTTCTGTTAAAATAAACACCTGTTTTTTTGTGACTCTTCTATATGTTACATGTATTGCTATGAGTATTATCATATTTTCGTCTTTATTGAACTGTGGTTAGAAATTTGACACTTATTTTGCTTGTTATAGATCATAACAAAAATGGCAGCCGCTAATGGAGTAAGACGTGTTTGGGTTTGGACAAAACAGTCTCTTGTCTACTCCAGCTGTATCTGCTGTCATCCGTGAAAGAGTTGCTGCAGATGTAAGTTCGATTTTCACCAAAGGACAACTTTTTTGCAGTATAAAGATGATTACTCTGTGTTTTTCCCCATATTGTAACAAATTATCTGACTAGTGGTTTATTAACGCATGAACAATAGGGATCAAAGGCTACTGGTGCCTTCATTTTAACAGCGAGCCATAACCCTGGTGGTCCAACCGAGGTATTATGTTTACTGTTAGTATCTCTGTTGTGAATCAAGTGCCAACAGTGTTGTTTGTTAATTAACGCTTTTCATTGAACTTGCCAGGACTTTGGAATCAAATACAATATGGAAAATGGTGGACCTGCCCCTGAATCTGTTACTGATAAGATTTTCTCTAATACAAAGACAATTACCGAATACCTCATTGCTGAAGACCTTCCAGATGTATGATTTGATGCCAACTTGCTAAATTTTTTCTTGCAGCTTCTTTCTCTCCAAGGTGTTGGAGTCTCCATTTACTCCTTTTTTCATTGCAGGTTGATATTTCTTTGATAGGTGTCACTAGCTTCAGTGGACCTGAAGGCCCTTTCGATGTTGATGTCTTCGATTCTACTACAGATTACATAAAGCTAATGAAGTAAGTATCTTTCATTTGGATATATTAAATGTTTCTTGGCAGTTAATGTTTGGTGTGTTCTTTTACTGAAGTGAGAATTTCTTTGCCTTTTATTGTGGAACATTGTTAGAATCTTATTTTGTGAAAAAAATCATTTTTTTATGATTTAATTAGTATTACGTATTCAATTCCAGGACAATCTTTGACTTTGAGTCAATAAAAAAGCTTCTGGCATCTCCAAAATTTACGTTCTGGTATTCATCTGTGACCTAAACTATGCTACCATCCTCCTCCTATTAACACCCTATAGCACATCTAAACCCGTGCTTTGCACATTTAGTTATGATGCCCTCCATGGTGTTGCTGGAATTTATGCAAAACGCATATTTGTGGAAGAGCTCGGTGCTAATGAAAACTCACTGTTGAACTGTGTTCCAAAGGTAATGTGTTCTTCTATCATCTCAAATTGAAAATAGAATTTGGATCAGTGTTAATTCATCATTTATGTTTCTACAGGAAGACTTTGGAGGTGGTCATCCGGATCCTAACCTAACCTACGCAAAAGAATTGGTTGATCGGATGGGTCTTGGAAAGTCAACCTCAAATGTTGAACCCCCTGAATTTGGTGCTGCAGCTGATGGAGATGCTGACCGCAACATGGTTCTGGGTAAAAGGTATTATTTAGCCTACTGCCTACATAGTAAAATGGTTTTGAAATCTACAAAAGCACTAGAAGGGATATATGATGCATCCTTTGTCATGTTCTAGATTCTTCGTGACACCATCAGATTCGGTTGCCATCATTGCAGCCAATGCTGTTCAATCGATTCCTTACTTTGCTTCTGGCCTGAAGGGAGTTGCCAGGTAAAAAGTTCTCCTGCATATTGAGCTGCTAAGATAATCTCTAGTTTTTTTGCTGTTTAAAGCTTCTCACTATAGTAGATTTTTTTGCTGTTTAAAGCTTCTCACTATAGTTGAATTAAGGCTTTAAGTTGCAAACTTCACTGCTAGTAAGCATATCCATCTACAGAATGTTCTGCATGCAAATAAGAATGCCATCTAATGTTTGTCATACCATGCTAGGCCGGATACTGTGGGTAACTCTCCATTTCCCAATGGTAACTAGCTGGTTACAGCCAATTACCGGAAATCCTGAACCTGCTATCTAGTATCTACAATACTAATATGGAGTTATTTTTGCTAGAATTGCTACTATTTGAGAAAAAAAAATCATAAGGTCTAGAAGGCTGAGGAAACAACAAAGCTAAAAAAATACAGATGAAAAGCAAGTAAATGATACTTGACTGGAAGCCGGCTTACCTGCCATGCTTGATTTTGATAAAAAAAAACTGTAAATGCAACCCTAACTGTGGACGCCTGAAATACCTCTTTGCATCTGGCCTTCTTCTAACTGGCCAAGCTACCATCTGGTTTTGGCTGGTTCTCCTGGTACTTGTGGAATTGGTGATTAAAAGTTCTCTTGCTGTTCTGATAAGGTGCTAACATGCAAAAATAATGCAACACTCATCCATCGAATATGCGAATGGTCCATAATTTGTAGTAACTTAGATTGAAAAAAATGCATCAGTACAAATTTCTCAAAATGGTCAGCTGTGACTGGTCAAGTACAGGATTTTCCCTTACCAGTTACCAGTACCAACGGTAGCTGGCTGGTCACCATGAGGATTGGGAACCTTTAATCCCATTAAATATTTTGTGCAAGTTTAATTTTGCACTTAGCCACTTCTGTGGTACACTGTACTTAGATAATAGTTAGAGAGATCATTTTATGATTTGCATCTATTTTGTTGGAGCACTTACTGGCTGATCACTATGAGGACCACGAACAACACTAGATATCAGGGTTCTGTTTCCTAGTTTTTTAAAATCCCAGACCAGCCTTACCAGCCATTTTCCTGTGTTGGTTTTTGGTGTGTTTTTGGGCCTTATCTAACAGGCGGTTTAAAACCGACCGACACCTTCACACGCATGACGCCCTCGAATCGGTCGCATCGATCGAAAGCGCGGCGGCGGTTCCGGCGATTCACGGCGGCCGGCGGCGGCGAAGAGGCGCAAAGATCGGTGGCTCGCGGAACACGCCAGACGGCGACGGCCGGATACGGAGCGGCCAGCGGCGACTTGGCGAAGCGAGCCGAGCGGCAGCCGGAGGAGCGGCCGCAGCATGGGCGGTTGGGAGCGGAGGCGACCGTGCGGCGGGCGGCGCGCGAGGTGGCCGGCGCGGCGCCGCCGGACCGGACGCGTGGGCCCATGATCGCGAGCGACGGCTCCATGGATCCGGCGGCGGCGGCTCTCGCCGAGCAATGGCGGCTGCGCGCGCCGCGATCTGGCGGAGGTGCCGGTGGAGGCGCGGCTCGGACGGAGCACGAGCGCGCGCGGCGCGCGCTGGCCGCGTGGCGGCTTTCGCGAGGAGGCTAGGGCGGCGCGACGACGGAGGTTGCGGCCAGCGCCGGCGGCGACGCCTGGGCCGACTTAAGGCGCGATCTGGCCGGATCGGGACGGCGGCTCGGCTGCGCAGAACGGTGGAACAGAGCAGGCGGCGGAGGCTGCAATCCGGGCGGCGATGACGACCGGCGATCGGAAACGGCGACGACGACGGCGACGGCTGGAGGCAAACGGCCATGGTGCAGAGACCTTGCCGACGCGAGCGAGACGGCGGAGGGCACCGGCTTGGCGGCGATGGGGTGGATCTGCGCGCAACGGACGGAGACTCGGTGGAGACGGTGCGGACGGTGGAGAAAATGCCGCGCGATCTTTGTGGCCGAGGAGGAGGAGCGACGTGGTGGGATGGCGGTGGTTCTTCTTGTAGTTGTTGTTGAAGATCTGATGTTGGATGATGACGTGCCTTCATGATTTCTTGTAGCTTCTTCATCGCATTCTCATTCGATTCTTTGATTTCTTCGTTTCTGTCTGGCTTCAAATTTTTTTGTGTGTTTTCTTTCAACTCTTGTGTTTATTCACCCTTGCATAAATTCTAATATCTACAGTATATTAAAATAACAGCAACAGTGCCTCCTGGACTTCACTGGTATCTGGCCAGTTAGCCCCAGTTTTGTGAATCTTGCTTAATATTCAGCAATGTAATTACATACACATTTAAAATTTATCTGTGCTTTCTTATGTTGATTCATTTGGTGAAATTGCAGGAGCATGCCAACATCAGCTGCCCTTGATGTAGTTGCAAAGAATTTAAATCTCAAGTTCTTTGAGGTAAAGTATTAGGACCGTCAAGGCATCAATCAGTACTAGACTTTCGAATTTAGGACAGATATCATATGAAGAACATGTTTTAGGTGCCTACTGGGTGGAAATTTTTTGGAAACTTGATGGATGCTGGAATGTGCTCAATCTGTGGTGAAGAAAGCTTTGGCACTGGTAATGTTTGGAAACTCATCTAGCTTGTCTTTGATGTATGTGCTGATCACAATAACAGACATATCAGAATTAATTGAACAAATTGGTTTTGCCTTATGGTAAATGCAAACAACTTCACACGTTCTGATATGTAGCACCTCTCTTATTGGAATATTCAACGAACTTAGGTTTCCCTTGTGTTAAAGGAACAGGGCAAATGACTTAATGTTTTCAGCCAAACAGCTTCTTTTTTTATTTTGGGTATAATTTCAGGAATGAGTCAAAATCAAGTAAAAGATTTGTTGATATTTGCACTGCAAACTAGACATGATTGGGACATTAGGATGCTTATATCTACTGCTTTGTTTTAGGTTCTGACCACATTTGTGAAAAGGATGGTATTTGGGCTGTTCTAGCATGGCTATCTATTCTTGCTTTCAAGAACAAGGACAACCTTGGAGGAGATAAGCTTGTTACTGTTGAAGATATTGTTCGTCAGCACTGGGGTACTTATGGTCGCCATTATTATACACGATATGACTATAGGTGTTTCATCCAAATATTCAATCGACATGTATGTATATATCACCATTTGATAACATGCTAACTATAATCATTTCTTGTTGAAGAATGTTGATGCAGGAGCTGCTAAGGAACTTATGGCCAACCTAGTCAGCATGCAGTCGCCCCTTTCTGATGTTAACAAGTATGTACATTATGCCTTAATTCATAAACACCTAATGCGAAATCTCTCTCTCTCTACACACACACACACGAACGCACACAAAATTGAATTCGATATATAGAAAACTGATACTTATGCAGAAATCTGTCACGACAATTATATATTTACATACAGGTGTTTGGTTCTTTGACAAAAATGATGCATACTTTGCTCTAACTCTGAAGTATTCCACGCCCGTTACTTCGTGGTCACCAACTGAATGTTGGCTTCCCAGCTAGCTGATTTTATCCTTTTTCTTTTGAGATGTTTTTCCTGTGGTGTGAAAATATTGTACGAGTCTGTAGTCTAAACTGTATCCATTAGACTCTAGTTCTAAATGGTATCCTTTTCTCAGGTTGATCAAGGAGATCCGGCCAGATGTTTCAGATGTGGTTGCGGCTGACGAGTTCGAGTATAAGGATCCTGTTGATGGCTCTGTCTCCAAGCATCAGGGTATCCGATATCTCTTCGGAGATGGTTCCCGACTGGTAGGAAAAGCCATGCTGTGATTTATTGCTAGAACTGTACAAATATCCTTCATTTCGTTTCTTGAACAAAAGTAGCACAAAAATCTAGTCCACGCGCACAAATTTGATATTGCAATATAATCAGTTAATGCTTAATAGTGGTTTGAGTCGATCCTTTTTAGGCCAGACCAGATATTTGAGAGTACAGATTGTATCATATGGGTTGCAACAAATGCCGGTGAAGGTGAACTAACATTAACTCTTGGCATTATAGGTGTTCCGCCTCTCTGGAACTGGTTCTGTCGGTGCTACTATCCGTGTCTACATTGAGCAGTACGAGAAGAATTCCTCCAAGATCGGGAGGGATTCGCAGGATGCCCTTTCTCCACTGGTAAGAAATCTCCCTGTACACATTCTTGTTTTTTACTATTCGGATAAATTTGCCACACCTTTTTGTGAGGTTGCAGTTCTGATTCAGTGTTTTATCCCAGGTTGATGTGGCACTGAAGCTTTCAAAGATGCAAGAGTACACTGGCCGATCTGCCCCCACTGTGATCACATAAATTTTGCAAGAGTCGCTCGTTTTAGAATGAGTTTGAGGCTGCTTACGAACTGCCCTTCTGGCCTCCCGTTTGATAGCTTTTTTTACATCTCACCCCCTGAATAAATGTATGTGCCAGATTGTCCTCGTTTTCTTGCCAATACTGCAGACTGCTGCTGGTACAGTATGCGGCAATAATCCTGTCACAGTGCTGTAATTGAGCGTGTATCCTGCAAGCAATATATCGGTGTGTTTTTGAAAAGCCCCAAAATTTCAAAATCCAAAAATTTGTGATTTTTTTGCCGGTTTTTGGGAGAATTTTGGAAACTTTCCTTTTCGGGAAAGTCTCCCTTTTTCCGCTTTCCCTTTTCGGCTGGGCGTTTCCTCTTCTCTCCGCGCCCGCTCTTTTCCGCTTTCTCGCCTCGCTTTCTCCGCGGACGCCTTCTCTCCTCGCTGGCGCCGCTCCTCGCCTCGCTTTCGCGACGCGCGCGCGCTGCTGCGCGCCGCGCGCGACAAGCCGCTGATTCGCTCGCCCGCCGCGCTTCGACCGCCACGGTCCCAAAACGTGGCGCCTCGCGCCACGCGCCGCCCCTCTGCGCGGCCGCTTCGCCGGCCGGCGCCTCCTCTCTCGCGCGCGACGCCTCGCCCAGACTCCTCGCTCCGCCGCCGCTGCCCGACCGCCGCGAGACTCCGCGCCACGCGGCGCCAGCTCTGCGTCCGACCCACCGGCGATCCCCCCGCCGTCCCTCCACCGCGCGCGACGCCTCCCTCCCATGCCGCAGCGCCACCTCGCCGTCTTGTCACCTCGCCATTACGGCGCTCAGCGCCGGTCGCGCCGTCTCTGCGGAGGAGACGCTCCCAACTCCCGTCATTCTCTGACTCCGTGCCCTCCCGTTGCCTTCTCCCGGCGACTCCTCTCCTCCGCCCGGTACAAATACCCCTTCCGCTCCCCTCACCTTTGCTTCGAGCGCCCCAGCACCCCATTCGCTCCCACTACTCCCTCGCCTCCCGAAGCTGCCGATTGGAGCCTCACGCCCGAGGCTCCGCTGCTGCCGCCTCCTCGCGCAAGCAACCCGTAAAGCGGATCTTCCGCCTCCTCATTCCTCAATTGCATTCGCCTGCAGCACCCTCCGTGGCCGATCCTGGTGGGTCCCCGGCGGTGCTCGCCGTGGAACGCCGCTGGCCGGCTCCTCCCCGCCGTCGCACCTCCCGTGGCGGCTCACCTCGCCGCCTCCCGGCTCCCACCGCCACCTCCAATGTAAGCCTCCAACTCCCGGATGGTGTAGCGCGGCTGCTTGGACTATCTCGCCGCCGGCGCCCTCTCGCCGCTGGGCCCGAATCTTCCCTTCGCTCCCCGCCTTCTCCGTTGTTCCTCGCCCCAAAGGCCCAAAATGGGTTCCCGTGTCAGAGCACCGGTGGAGCCCTCCCGCCCCGGAGGCCTCGAGTCGCCGGAGCACCGCAGCCTCCGCCGCCTCGCTTCTCGACGCCCACCCGGTGGAGGTTGACGACGACGACGTGGCCTCCTCCTCCGTCGATCTCGCCCCACGCCATTTAATGAGGCCGCCGATCCTCGTCCGCCGCCCGTTGCCGCTCCTCCGCCGTCCGACCGCATAACCCGCCTCCTCAACCGCCCGATCCAGCTCCTCGCCCGCGCGCTTCTCACTCTCGCCACCGTCCGATCCCGCCGCTCCATCCGAGCCATCGCGCGCTCGCATCTCGCCGCCACGCCGCCCGCGCGCGGCCATCGCCACCAGTGGACGCGCGCGCTGGCCGAGCTGGCTGCTCGCCGCTCGCGCTTCATGCAAGGCGCGCAAGCGTTTAAATCGCGTCGCCACATCAGAGCAAAGCGGCGGCCGCACTGTTCATAACCATTTTCCAGTGATTTATTGATTTCTAAAATCCCAGAAAATCCAAATAAATCCTAGAAAATCACAGAAAATCCCAAATATTTCCAACTTTCACCACTTTACTCCAAATATTATTCCAGACCTTTGGTGAACTCCATTTCCACAGATTCTCCCCAAATAAATTCCTAAAAATCCATTTGGGGTGTTTATGCAATTTACTCCTTTTTAAATAGTTTATTTTTCCTCGCTTGATTAGTCTCAAGCTGGATTTAATTTGTTTTGTATGTTTGCGCTAGTGTCGGAGACTCGGAAGTTCATTGCAGCCTCGGGAGCCGTGAGATTCTTCGCTCGAGCTAGCGGAAATCATTCGGATTGACTGCAAGTCCCAAATCCTTTGATCATATTGCAGCCCATGCTGTTTATTTATGTTGATATGCTAATTGCATTATGCTAGTTGTGAAATGTTAGTTTGAAATAAAATAAAATGTTTGGAATGACATGTGATATAGTTAGACCTACCACCGATAAATGCCCGATAAAATTTGTTGCCATGCCATTGAAACCCTAGAATTAATTATCTGTTATTCTAGATAATTGTAGTATATTATTATCATCATGCAAAATGTTACACTAATAAGGTTGTAGCAATGGGCTAATAGAATTTGCAAACCCGACTCTAAGGTAGGGTGGTATGAGACACCGTATCTTAGAGCGGAGAGTGCCGGCGTGCACAAGGTAGGGTAAGGAGTGGGGAGCCGCGAGACGGCCTTCGCCCATCTTTACCCTAGGGATTGGAGAAGGGTAAGGGTGAGTGGGAAATCGCGAGACGGTCTACGCCCACCGCTTACCTTAGGTTGGGTCGCGGGCCTGGCGAGGTTGTGGACCATGTGAAAATGTAAGGACTGAAACCCTTATGCTGAGCAAATGTCATAGAACTCGCTCAAACCACAGGAGTTGACTTGTCAACACTTGTCTAGTAGCCGCTCAACTCAATTGAAACTCTACGGGAGGTTTAGCAAGTAGGTTAGGTGAGCGCGCTATGGGTGCCTAACAACGGTAGAGTTCACTTGAAGCGGACACGTTGTCTCTCGTGTGGGTGTGCGTGTGCGTGTGTGCGTGTGGGTTCGGACAGAGTGAATTCTACGGGTAGAGCCTATATAAAGAGTTGAGCAGTGAAACGACCTGACTTTCTTAACTCTTTAGCGGGAGTTAAGGGATCGTGTGGGTAAAGTGAGCAAACTCTGCAGAGTCAAATAAATGGTATTCGAATACGTCGTGCTCCGGTTATTGGAGCCGTGTCACTTGGGTGATTCGGTGCAAAGCTTAAGTAGTTTTGTAAACGTTTAACTTGTTTAGGTTGGTTAATGAACTCTTGTTGGAAAACCCCTGAGATCTTAAGAAGTAAGTTTTGAGTCTGTCTTATTAAAATGATTGCAAATAAAACTGCATCCACTCAAAGATAATAAACCAAATATATTCCCTTCCTTGAAGTTCCGTGCATGTAGTAAGTTAAGATCCCTTTGGGATTTCTTTGAGCGGTTGGTTGGCTCACGGCTTGCTAAATCTAATCTTTAGAGGATCAAGACGAAGGAGAAGACCTCCCCGTTGAAGAAGTCCCGGAGGACCTTTTCTTCGACGAGGACCCTTGGCTGTAGGTCTCGGCCGCGCTCAGGCGGATTCTGGAAGACTTTTTGTAATGTAAATATGCTTTGGGCTTGCACGCCCCGCTGTAAAAACCTGGATGTTAATTCTTATGTCAAATATATGCTGGACTTTAGTTGTAAGCATACAATGGTATACTCTTGCGCGACACTCCTTAACTGTTCACGCTTGAATAGTTACGGAATGCCGTGTCCGTACGCGCCCTTGGAAACGGGGGCGTTACAGTTTTCTTTTGTTTTGAGTATTTGTGCAGCACTCTTATGTATCACTGCTACAACCAGCCAAGAGAATGAGCATATTGCAGGAATTATTTTCATTATTATTCGAAGTTTCTGGCAGTGCCACACGAGTAGCACGAAATAGTAATACAGGTTCCTTAAAACTCCGCAGAAGATCAACCCATCTTGCCATTGGAGTGACTCGGCTGCCGGAGTGGTGGTTCTCCGCGATCGTGGACGTAGGGATCCATGTTGGACGACGGCCTCCGGTCCTCGGAAGTAACCTGGAAGAAACAAAAATTTCCACACATTTCAGCCGCATAAGCCAATCAATATCAACACAAGAAGCAAGGTTCCATGCCTCACCTTTGCCTTCCTTCTCGGTGTCACGGCCGACCCGCACCGACGCTCCACGGTTTGCAACGCCCTGACAAAAAGCAGAAGCGAAAAGATGTATTTTGTTATGGAGGAAGAGGAGAACGCTGTGTGATCTGAAAGGGATGCGGATCACATGGACTTCTTGTCGGTCTAGCTTTACCCATATGAAGGTGTTGATGTCTGCGGTCTCATGGCGGCCGGTGAGGCACCGCTCGTTGCCATCCCCGTACGCGGCGATGTGCTTGTTGTGACCCATGCCGAGCTTCTTGATCGCCTTCTTGATGACCTCGTATCCCCCATCGCTCCTCATCGGCTTGGTACTGAACGAAAGCACAACAGGAACAGATCGTAGCACAAGTTATACTAGACGATCAGGAATTCGTTCGTACGGCTATAACTAGTATTTCGATCAAGCTTTTTACCTGTAGTTAGTGTGAGCACCAGCACCACTCCAGTCTCCCTACAGCCACATACATACAGAATTACAGATGACGTATATAAGACCAGCTGGCCAATGCAATGCAATGGCAGATCAAAATAAAAATTTTGCTAAAAAAAGTTGTTCACCGGAGTTGGTTTGGGGTCCAAGGAGACGACGATAACAGAAATCTCAGTGACCCTCTATTAGCCACAGGTTTAAAAAAGCCTTATTAGCAAAAAAAAGCTTTCATATTATGTTGTCTTAAAGCGAGAAGCGATTCAACATATAGCCAACTTTGTTTTTTTTCCCATTCTCCTTTTTTTTTTTACTGTTGTGGCTACGGACCAAATAGTAAATAAGGAGACTAACAATATGAGTATGGAAGGAAAATGGGCTATGTCTTCCTCAATGTAAGGAAGTATATATACATGACCATAAGACCAAATTACAATAACATTTCTACCATAGTATACTATTCTAAGGGTATACATGTCTTATTGGGCCTCTTGGTCCAGCAAAAAGTGGATGTAGGTGAGGGCCATCCCACAACAGTAGTCTCGATAAAGGGCTCTATCTCGGACAGACTGAAACCATGCCGCCAGGCCTTTTGGCCCTCTCCATCCTTTCAACCTATTGAGTTGTTGGCCCATGGGCTGGGTCTTGTTGACCACGGTTGTCTGTGAGCACTGTGGCGGTGGACACACGTGTGATTTCGGTTGGTGTGTCGTGTGACGTCGTTTCGCGCCTCGCTGGTTCCCAAGACACGCCTGAAAAAGGCGTGTACCTTTAAAGCTAGCTTGGTTGGCGAGACGGCGTGGTACTTGATCTCCTTCCTCCTCTCGCCGTGTGTGTTGGTTGTCACTGTCGGCCATACCATTCCCTATAGTCGCCGCCTTCCCTACTGCTACGCCTTCCACCGTGCTGGCCACCCCCGCCTCCACGCACATCTGCTGCCATCACGCCGTCGTCTTGCCTGGTGTAGAAGATGGCGCGTGACGGCGACCACCGTTCCCGGCGCAGCGCCACCGGCGTGTCATCTAGCCGCGGCGATGCGTCCGGCCGTGGGAGCTCATCGGTGATGGAAGTGGAGTACGAGCTAGTGGAGCACGACTCGTCGATGACCAATAAGCGGTGGAATGCGGTGAAGAAGGTGAACAATGTCTACACGAACGTGTTAGGGCCGACTCTGGTGACTGAAGAGCTGATCTGGTCACTGGTACGCGATGGGAAGATTTCGGGGTGTGACGTGGTCCGCCTGCCCACCGCCGGTGAGACAGAGCCTCGGCCAACGGAGTTAGAGACTGTCGTCTTCACCGCGTATTATGACACATGGCTCCATATCCCCACAGCAGCCTTCATCGATGAAGTCCTTCGGTTGTATGGGTTGGAGCTTGCGCAACTAACCCCCAACACGATTGTCCAACTGGCACAACAGGAGAGTAGCACAATAAAAACAATAGAACAACTAACATCAGACGAGCAGCAACCAGGTCAGAAACCTCAATAAGAGCCAGAGTCAGAAGAAGATTTGGAGCCAGAAGCGGCCAATGGCGGCGTTTGGCTTGAAGCAGAAGAGGCCAACAACGGGAATCCGAGGAGGTTGGCGCGGCGTTGGGCTTGGAGAGGATGCCAGCGGAGAGGAGGCCAACGATAACGGGCTCGGAGCAGAGCAACCCAGATGGCGTCAGATTTGGTGAGGGCAACTACTGGTGATGATGAATTTGGTGAGAATGATGACCAGCAGCGACGAATCATGTCGAATTCTATCAGATCCAAGACGGAGACGAAGCGGCTAGGTGAGGATGATCATCATGCCGAACTTCACTAGGTCCGAGATGGAGATGAACCGGTCAAGATCTGAGATGGAGACCAGGCCGCATTTGAGATGGAGATGAGGCGGTGGTACAAATCGAAGTTGGTGTTGACGACTTAATAACTAGGACCGACGACAGCGGCTGGAGCACGCCGGTGGTGAACAGTAGCAGGAGGCAAGGCAACCGGGCAGGATGGAGCAGGCAGCATGGGCCGGGGAGTGGGGAGGAGAGTAGCGATGCGATGTGACCTTTGCAGCTCTCGGAATCTAGGATAGAGACGGCAACAGTGGCATCAGTGAGAAACCCTAATCCTATACTCTGATACCATGTAAATTTTAGAGAGAGGAGATATTTTTGCTATTTATAATTGTGTATCTTATTCATTATGAGGTGATATATATACATGATTAGCTGGGCCACATGGGCTGAGAGAGAGAGAGAGAGTTACATACTAATATGCACAAGACTTTTAACATATTGATATTGTAAAAGATGAACATATTGTAAAAGATGTCAGTTCCAAGCTGTCTTTGGTTGCTGTCGATTTCAAATTACCTACAAACTAGAGAGGGGCTTTCATTGTGCAAATTTGTAGTTTTTATCTATGTTGATCTGGAAGTTAACTTATGAGTACTGAGATCTTGCCTTGGCCTTGTTTAATGCAAGTTTGGGGAAAAGAAAACCGACCATCTCTGTGCTATAATGAAGCTTAAGTGCAATACAGGTTTTGCTCTACTGAGATTAATGTTGTGATGAACATTAACATGCCTATCATGCATCAACAATTTCAGCATATCCCATAATAAATTGATACAGGAGATATTTTTTTAGTTTTTTCACGCTTGCTACTATTGATTTATTCTTCTATTTTCATTAGTTGATGTGCCCTTACTTTAATTCCTTGGTTGGTTGGTTGTTGCTGGTTGATTAGGACGGGAGGTTCATGATGATGTGCCTTTAGCATTGCTTTGCACTAAGGTGTATTTGTTTTCAGCTCAACTAGTTCATTTAGAGAAAATCTATTCCTTTTTTTGCAGAAATCCTATTGTTTTCCACTTTTGAGATTATTCATGTAACTAGGCTAATCTTTTAGGTTTTGTAACTCCACATTTCTGTAGGATATTTCATGCTTTTTCATACTCATTTCCCATCATGTTTATGAATTGAACTATATATCAAATGTCATGCTATGTGAAAGGTTGCCAGAGTAATTAAAAGGTGTGTTGTCTTAGAAATTTGGCTATGGTAACTGCTCGCTAGACAAACAAGGTGTTACATGTCTCCACCGACGAGAAAGGACAAAACAAAACTAATCCCAAAAGTTAACAATTCTAGGTAGGGGAAATATAAAAAGACTGCAAACACAACATTATTTATATTTTGTCATGTCTAGGAGAGTTACCTATTCTGCTCACTCTTTATATAATTTATTTCATTGTGTATGATATTTGGGAAATGCATCACATGATTAGGGTACTACTACCCCTTGGATACTGAAGTGATTTGCGTTGAATCATTTTCACATGATTAGGGTACTACCCCTTGGATACTGAAGTGATTTGAGTTGAATCATTTTATTAATTTTGTTGACATAAGGAACTAGGAGGTCTAAGGATGCTGAATATTTGGGAGATGCATCACATGATTAGGGTAGTACTACCCCTTGGATACTGAAGTGATTTGTGTTGAATCATTTTCACATGATTAGGGTACTACCCCTTGGATACTAAAGTGATTTGAGTTGAATCATTTTATTAATTTTGTTGACATAAGGAACTAGGAGGTCTAGGGTTGCTGAATTTAAGGGATTGAAATCAACCTCTCCTCTCAAAATTTCTTGATATTTTTTTAGTAGAATGGATGTTCCTTGAATTTGGTGAGGAGTTGCTCGAACAGGAAACACTCATTGGCTGGTCGACATGCTCCTCTTTCAGCAAGGAAAATTCAATTTTGGTTTATAGCCCCAATGGCCCCACAATTGCTTCACAGTTTCCCTTCTCTCTTTCTCCCCCTCTCCCTACATAGTGCATTTGAAATTATGCATAATCAACTTAGCTAGGAATTCACTTACCCCTTCTATACATTCTATACCTTAATACGAGGAGGAACCTTAGAAGTTAGAACGGAACAGTTCTGTCTTTTATCTGTGCAATTAATATCTAACAAAGCCATCGATGAATTGCTCACGATGTAACCAGAAATTCCTTTTCTGTGCTCTTTTACACGGATAGCTAATAGCTTAATATGAAGGTAAATTTGTAATCGAAATATTAGGATTGTGTGTACTTTGTAACTATCTAGCTGGGAATGATCTCTATCATCTGGTTTTTAGTTGTGAATTAATATCAAATGTAGAACTGATTCGTACTGTTATGCTCTCGCGTGTGAAACATATCTACCAGAGTAACAAGAGTAGAAGCAAGGGCATGTGTCCTGTACATTAATGGGTACTATGTGAATGTATTCCTTTTGAACTTTATGTTCTAAACACACTTGTTGTGCGAACAAAAACTTACTATCAGCGAGGTGCGTATTACTTGTAACGATTGCAAATTTACTATACACCATATATCCTTTTGTTTTATACAAGGGGAAACACGCTAGTCATGCTACATGTGCACAGACACGCCTATCCACTATGCATCAAATATCTTTTTTTAGATCGTGATTGCAACCAAGGCGCACTCATGTTCGCACATAACACCACATACTCACATACATCTATGTGATGTCTAATATACACTTTAGATGAAACAAGGACGACCGGAGAGTTTCACATATTGTGACATTATTGAATGTACCCATATGTGTGTGTATATATATTTACAGGATACTATTTACATAAACAGTATTGAACGATATTATTTACGTAAACAGTATCCTCCAAAAATACGAAACCACAGCTTGAAGCTAGACGAGCAGGCTGCCCAGTGCCCGCTGGCAGTTGCCAACCGAGCACGCCCTTGGTCTGCCTATGCATCAAATATCTGGAGTGGCTATTCTATTGCCATTTAATTCAGCTCTTTATTTTACGAGGGATTCAGCTTTTAAATACTCTTCAGTAAACAAGTGATATCAGTCTTGTAATGGTAAAATTCAATCCGAATGGAACAGAAAATTCGCTCGAAATTCGAGTCTGTCCAGTATTCAAATTTGGTCCAAAACTGTTTACAAGTACGGATGTGTTTTTGTAGTTACCATCGTATCGAATGCGATTCCAGATTAATACAATCCCGAGACCTTGCAGCAACTTTTCGGTCAGTCATCTCCGGTGCACTCGGGGTAGGCAGGTGCCAGGTAGCCCTGTCTGGTGCAGTATTGCGTGGCATGCGTGTCTTATTTTTCACGTGCACGCCTCCGGCCGTGAATCGGTTCAGTGCACCCACTGTATGTTGTCACGGCGATTCCTGCGCCGTCCTGTCAAACAACCGATGGCCACATTTTTCCCCTGCGGTCTATAGTTTTTACTGTAGTTGCAACTTTTATTTATATTTCTAAGACGATAATAGATAACAGGGATATTAATAGAGACAATATATATGAACTTAGACTTAAAAATTATTTAAAAATTTTACTTAAAATTATCTTATTTATTCTGATTTTTAGAGATTAAAAATAAAAGACTAAATGAAGGGACCACTAGGATAGCACCTTTGGGGTCCGACCAAATTGCTGATCTGGGATTGAAGTTAATACATCGGGCATGTCGTTCTTGTTTTGCCGTTTGCGCACCCTGATAACAATAAAAAATTTGCAGGCACGTGCTTTCTTATCATTTTTCATTTTTATTGGAAATACATTTTTTGTTGGTACGGGAAGCAACCATCCAAAATCTGCCACTAATTACACCTTACACTAATAGCAGTAAGTGTGAATTGGAAAACGTGCGTAGTCACGTGCACATGACTCGACATTGCAAACTAATAGTATAATTCAGGTTGCAGAAGACAACCGTGCAGCAATAAAATATCAAATCGCATAATGGATAGGGGTTTAGGCACCGATCAGCTCGGTTGTGGCTGCGGGCCGCGGGCTGCAGGCTTTTTGAAGTGGCTACAGTGATTTGAGCCCAAGCCGCAGCTTCCAGGCGAAGCCGACCGCTCCACGCGAAGCCTTGCGGAATGCGCCCCCAAATCGATCTCCCCCAAATGCTCCACACGAGGCGTTAGGGTTAGACCGACGCTCCCCCAAATCGAACTCTCCCCTGGAATGCGCCTGCCCGGTCGCTGCCACCCGCGAGTGCCGGCTATCCGCCCCCGGCCGGCCGGCGGCGGCGACCGATCGCCGGTGGCAGTCGCCTCCCCCGCCCGCCTTCTTCGTGGCGTGCCTCCGGTGCGGGCTCCGGCGGGAACGCAGATCCGCGGGACGTAGCGCGCCGGATCCGCGTCCCCCCGCGAGGTCCCCGCCCAAGGTCGCCGTCCCCGTGGAAGGTCCCGTCTAAGGTCGCCGTCGCGTGTGCGTACATCCGGGCGTAAGAGCCGCCGCCGCCTCCGCCGACGACGGAGAGCCAAGCGCGCGCGCGGCGCGTCGGTCGAGAAGAAGCGGCGACGTTTGAAGCTCGCCGAGCTCACCCCGCATCGCAGCGAACGAACGAAGCGGTGGAGGTATGGTCCTTGCCGAATATGTAACTCTAGTCCTTGTACCAACGCAGACTTGTCTCACTATCACTTTGCTTGTAATTGTTGTAAATGAGCTAAGCAAAGAATGAAATGCATAGGTTCTCTGCTACCATCCTGCAAACAGGTGCATAGTTTACAGACAAATAAACCTAGAAACCGAAATATTTGTACACTTTGTGCCCGTTAGTATGTTCCTACGAAGGAATGAGTTTGGATATAATGTTATGTCGTTCCCCTCTCATATGTAAAGTTTCAATACCCTTCGCCGCGATGCCTGCAGATGGCGCCGGCAATGTGGGACAATGCCCTTACGAAGGTGTTCTTGGAAGTGTGCGCCGAGGAGGTGGAGGCACACAACAAGCCGTTCTCACGCTTGAACACGCAGGGCAAGCAAAACCTTCTGCGCAAATTTGAGGAACGAACTGGTTACCAGTACACAAGTAAACAGATGAAGAACAAATGGGAGCAACTTTCTCGTGATTACAACAAATGGAAAACTTTGAAACTTCGTGCCACGGGCCTTGGGGTCGATCCATCGACAGGCAACATTGATGCGAGTGAGGAGTGGTGGGCAGCTGCGGGTCGAGTAAGTATCAATTTTGCGGTCGCAATGCTGACTAGCTTTACACCGTGATATGACATCGTACATTGCGAGGAAAGTCCGAGATGAAGACTTTCAGGGGCATTGTCGACAGACACGAGGACCTCCTAGAAGTCGTGTTCGGAAACACGACCATCACGAGCGAGTACGCATTCGTCTCGGGGGTGGATGACCGCGACGTCAACATCGACGACCAGGACGACAGCCCAGCAGGGGAGGGCAGCAGCATGCCTTCCCCTTTGCAGACCCCTGGCAGCAGCATGCCTTCCCCCTTCCAGAGCCATGGCGGCAGTGCGTCGGGGCGTTCTTCCGGGAGCAAGAGGCCATGCCCTGCACCATTGCACCCGAGTAGCGTTCGCGCAAGTAAGCGCGCTGAACGTGAGGGTTGTTTGCAGCGTATGGTTGAGCTTATGAATCAGAGCTGAACCTTCGGGCCGGAAGCCATGGCTCTGGGACGAGTGTGACATCGCCTACGCTAAACTCCGATAGGGAAGGCGTCATGCGATTGATGAGACTGGTAGTACAAGCAGGTGGGCACGAAGGAAGCGAGGAGTACTTCTACGCTACGCAACTTTTCATGCATCCGGAGTGCCGCAACAGCTTCGTCTGCTTGGAAACGAGTGAGGGTCGGCTCAACTGGATCAGGCGTACTTGGGAACTACTTCGAGATAAGCCGTGAGGAGATACGTTGTTGGTTGAGTGTTAGGCATATTGTTGAGCGTTGTTGTTTGAGTGTTAGGCATATTGTTGTGCGTTGTTGGTTGAGTGTTTACGTATATTGTTGCGCGTTGTTGGTTGAGTACGTACTTGGTTGAGTGTGTAGGCATATTGTTGAACTTTTTATTATGCTACCGTATGGATGTTGCTGTATTGAACCTTATGTGATATTTATGTCAGTTGAACTTTGAACCGTATGGATGCTGCTGCCGTGATTGCTACTGCTGCTATTACTTTGTATTACCCATTGCTGCATGTGCTATTACTTGTATTACCGATTGCTGCTATTATGCCCGAGTGCTGCTGCTGCTGCCGTGAGTGCTATCTCGAAGAGGTTCCACGATGTGCTTGAAAGTGTGGTGTTATTAGCGGCGGACATAATCGCACCATTAGATCCAACTTACCAGACAGTGCACCCCAGGCTACAACAAACCAGATTTTCACGCTTCCGAAATTGCATAGGAGCTATTGATGGCACTCACATCGAAGTCATTGTTCCAAATGGCGAGAGGGGACGATATTATAACAGGAAAGGCTTCACTAGTCAAAATGTTCTCACCATTTGCGACTTCTCCGCCGCTTCACATTTGTGTGTCTTTGGTGGCGGGTCGGCGCACGACGCTTCGGATCCTACATGACACAATGGACAAGTACGGTGACCGCTTCCCACATCCCCCCCAAGGTTGTATGACAGTTTTATATCCGATTATTACATGCTTTCCGAGTCACATACTAACCAATATTTTTTTGTTGCAGACAAATACTACCTGGTCGACTCCGGTTATCCTAACCGGTTGGGTTACCTAGCGCCATACCACAACACGCGGTACCATGTACCTGCCTTCAACAATGGTACACGTGCGGGGGGGATGCCCGAGGTTTTCAACCACTGGCACTCGCAGTTGCGCAACGTCGTCGAGCGTGCGTTTGGTATGTGCAAGGGCAAATGGCACATTCTACATAAGATTCCGATGTACAAGGATCGCGGGCAATGCAAAATCATCACAGCTTGCATGACGTTGCACAACTTTATCATTGACGCCGAGTGCGCGCGGGCCTCCCGCCAACATGGCGGCGCGCATACCAACCGTCCGGTTTGCACGATGCCATGAGCGCGAGACCTCATGACCATTACACGTGACTTCATAGCATCGTCGCTCGTGGTATAGAGCTCATAGAAGTCCCTTGTATGTTCCATGCACTTGTTTGTTCTTGTGCCGTGTCATATGAAATTGTTGCGTAAGGCGTTTCGCTAAACCGAATGTCGTCATTTTTGTGGTGAACGTCACTAGTACATGCAAAAATGTTGCGTCCACTAGTCTCAGCTTATTTCAGGATTACTTACATCACTTCAGGTGCTACAGTACTATCCTTCACCGCTTCTGAGACGTTCATCACCACTCTGATGATTTTTCAATTACACAATGTTTTGACCATAAGCCTTGACTTCTAATGAACCAATCAGGGCCTTAGAGTGGTCTATGATTAGGCAGTTGGGTTCTCGATACACCCAGATAAAAAAATGCTAGAAATTTTGATATTCGTATCCGAGAAACGTGAATATGATAAGCAAAATCTGTATCCGAAAATATTTATATTCGACAATATTCATATCCGTATTTGAGAATATTCGTATTCGAGAACATTTATATTTGTATTCGAGACTATTCGAATCGTATTCGATCTGTTCCCTATGTCGGCCGGTCGGCCCAGTGGCCAGTTACATAAATTTGTTCTGCCGAGATTTGTTATAGAAGTTATAGGAGGATATTCGTATTCGATTGAATTATGTATATATTCGATTCGAATTTATATTCGTTACGACATTCAATTTGTATTCATATTAAAAGTATTTAAATTTATATTTATTTTTAAAATATGAATTTATATTCGTATTTGCTACTGTTCGTTGAATCGGATCCATCCCTATCTACAGTGACGCGGGAAAAGCCGCAGAAACAGACGACCTGATCTCGCGCCGGAGCCCACCCGACCACGTCCACCTGCCCCCGGCCACATCATAAGCATAACCCGCCCTCGTGACTCGTGACGCAATCCGGCGACCCGAAGCCACCCCGAACACCTCACCGAGAGAACGAACCAAGAATCAGAGAAGGGGCACCCACCATGGCGCCCGCCGCCGCCGCCGCCGCGACGGTCTCCTTCCCCGCCGCGTCCCGCCGACGCGACGGCGCGTCGCGCGGATGCAGGCCGCCCTACCGCGTGGCCGCGTCCGCCGCCGCGACGACGGTGGGCTCGTCCCCGGAGGCGGCGCCGCTGCTCGCGGCCGACCTGGCGCAGGTGGCGCCGATGCCGTTGATGCGGGTGGTGCCCGAGTCTCTGCAGCAACCGAGCGGATACCTCGTGCGCGGACGCGGCGCGGCGGAGGGGGAGGGGGTTGGCGACGCGGATGGGCCCGGCGCGATGGAGTACCTGACGAGCGTGCTCTCGTCCAAGGTGTACGACGTCGCCATCGAGTCGCCGCTGCAGCTCGCCACGAAGCTCTCCGAGCGCCTCGGGGTCAACCTCTGGATCAAGCGCGAGGACCTGCAGCCCGTAATCATCAACCTCGCAGTCCTCTCGTTATTTGCTCCGCCATTATTTTTTTGGTTAATGGGTGTTCTTGAACGCGTCTTTAGGCCGGTTTGTGCATCTGCTCTTTGGAGAGATTTTGGGATTGTCAATTGTGTAGTCCGATAGAACTTTTGATAAGAGCGGGTTTATCGGAGGTTTTTCTTCGGAGATGCCGTGTTGTGTTGTTCCAGAGGGCTTGAATAGGATATTTGGGTCCTTAGGGATTGTCTTGATTCTAGGATAGGTACTGGGATACTCTCTTTCTATTTCCACCTTGGCTTTGAGTGTTTGGTTGTAGTGATGAAAGTGGAATGAGATAGGATGGAATAGGATGATATGGTTCCACAAAAAAGGTGGAACCACATAGTCCAGTATTTAAAAAGAATATTCTCTAAATTTGGACAGGCTATCCCACTTTGGACCAAACACATGAATAGACTTGGTCAAAGGAATCATCACATTCTATCCCACCCTATCCCTCAAACCAAACACATCCTCGACACGTTGTTGTCAAAACTTTCTCGAGGATAATGGAGGTCTCAGGATGTTTTACACTTATTCTTTTTATGTGGATTTTGACAAAAAAAAAAGGTTTGATTTTGAAAGCCTTTTCTTGGAACTTATGAACAGAGTGTTTGTATATTCCGTTTGCAAGGCCTTAAAATGTTTTCAATTCTATTTGGACTTGCGTTCCGTTGTTAGGTGCTGACATTTTGAGACGAATGGACTTCCAGTGCTCGATAGGGTATTTGTTTTCGTTAAGGGTTGCTTGGTGTTTGGTGATGGAAGATTTTCTTTTTGGTGTTCATCAGCGCTATTATAGTCTGAGGAATGTGAAGTCCTTAAGTTTAGGCGCTTTGGTTTCTTCGAAATCTCTTCTGTTGTGAGCTTAATATGTTAGCGAGTTTGTGAACAGTTGCATGATTTAGGGCCCGAGAAAGTTTGCGCCTAATCTGATGCAAATGGTCTTCTAGTGCTATTCTCATTGATATAATGGTATCGGAGAGATTTAAGGACTTTTATCCCTCTATACGTATGTTTGATAATAGTGCAGTTCATAATTTCCTCTTGCTTAATTGTTTTTAGTGTTGCCAAAATGCTTAGTTTTAAGTTAACTGAAAAGTACTACTCTGTACCACTTTTTGCTTCTTCTTTTTTTTTTGTTATGGACATGTGGCTCGTACTGATTGTGTTGTTGGCAGTTTATGTGGGTAGATAAATTTTGTTTGCTTCATGCATAGGTATTCTCATTCAAGTTGAGAGGTGCATATAATATGATGGCGAAGCTCTCCCATGAGCAGTTGGCAAGGGGCGTCATCTGCTCCTCTGCCGGAAACCATGCCCAGGGAGTTGCTCTTTCTGCCCAAAGACTGGGCTGTGATGCCGTTATCGTCATGCCGGTGACAACACCAGAAATCAAGGTTATTTAGCTTTCGACGCCATTAACTTACATCTGTCCTTTTATATGATATTTTTACTTCATTCTGACCAACTAGTAAACCTATTGACTTAATCCAGTGGCGATCAGTGGAGAGATTGGGTGCAACAGTTGTTCTCAAGGGAGACTCATACGACGAAGCTCAATCATATGCAAAACTACGGTGTGAGCAGGAAGGCCGCACATTCATACCTCCTTTTGACCATCCTGATGTTATCACTGGACAAGGAACTATTGGTATGGAAATTGCTCGTCAATTGCAAGGCCCATTGCATGCAATATTTGTACCTGTCGGAGGTGGTGGATTAATTGCTGGAATTGCTGCCTATGTAAAACGGGTCCGCCCAGAGGTTAGATTTCAAAATTTGGACTTCTTTTAATAAAATATCTTACACATAAAGACACCAAATTTCTTTATAAATGCCATCAAGGAGAATGGCCCTAATTTTAAGTGCATTTTGCATGTTGAATTGTTTTTCATACAATCACCTAATAGTAATCCTTCTCCAGATTGAGACCCATACATCCTTTTCATTACATTGGAATACGTTAGTCATGGTGTCATTTTCTTGTATGTTTTACAACAATTCTCGTACAGGTAAAAATAATTGGAGTGGAGCCCTCAGATGCAAATGCCATGGCATTGTCCTTGTGTCATGGTCAGAGGGTCATGTTAGAGCATGTTGGAGGGTTTGCTGATGGTGTAGCTGTCAAAGTTGTAGGGGAGGAGACATTTCGTTTGTGCCGAGAACTTGTAGATGGCATTGTCCTGGTCAGTCGAGATGCTATTTGTGCTTCAATAAAGGTGAGAGTTATCAATTTATTATGTATCTGCTTTTCCTTAATATATTAAATGGGTCTGTGATTGAATGCTGACCTATTTTCATCATCTCAACTCACTTGAAGCTCAGGATACAATGCTCAAGAAAAGGAAAAAAACTACTTTCTTGTATAAATATTCTCCTGTGCTCCAATGGTCTGTCAATATAATCCACCAGTTGAAGAATTTTCTGAAGTTACATGTTTAAAGCACTTTCTAGTGGACAAGTGATATAATATTGTGCTGCAGTGACCTAGTTATCTAGCTTTCAATTCTTGTTGTGGGTATTGGTGTTCATCTAATGCAATTTCCGTAAGTTACTATGCATAGATATCTCCGTAAGTTACTATGCATAGGTATCCTGTTGATATTGCTGAAAAGTAGTATGCTAGAAATTTATGCATCAACAGTTTGTTCTATTTCTATCTTACTATTCTCATATTCTGCACTATGTATGCTGCATTGCTTTGTATGTACTATGTTCTGTCCGTAATATATTATTTGTGCTGAATTTTTTTGCTTCATGGGTGCAGGGTATGTTTGAGGAGAAAAGAAGTATCCTTGAACCTGCTGGTGCCCTTGCCTTGGCAGGGGCTGAAGCTTACTGCAAATACTATGGGTTGAAAGGGGAAACTGTGGTTGCAATTACTAGTGGAGCAAATATGAACTTTGATCGACTTAGACTAGTAACTGAGCTTGCTGATGTTGGTCGAAAACGAGAAGCGGTATTAGCTACATTTTTGCCAGAGGAGCAGGGAAGCTTTAAAAAGTTTGCGGAACTGGTATATTTCATGATATTTCTACAAATACAGAGTAGTATATATTCCATTTATTTTCTTGTGACCTCTCATTCTGCAGGTTGGCCGGATGAATATTACTGAGTTCAAATACAGATATGATTCCAATGCAAAAGATGCCCTTGTTCTTTACAGGTACGTGGGCAATAATATCATCAGTTTTCATGTTTTTTTGGACTGACATATACTTTGTTGAGTATTTTATCTGGACCTTTTGTTTATGGATATTCATATGTAGAAAAGAATGGTCATTTTTTTACATTCTCCCAGCTAATCTATATGTTGGTTGTTTTGTATTGCAGTGTTGGCATCTACACTGATGACGAGCTTACAGCAATGGTGGAGCGCATGGAATCTTCAAAACTAAAGACTGTGAACCTTACTGACAATGATTTGGCAAAGGACCACCTGAGATACTTTGTAAGTTTAATTTTTCTGCCACACACATAGCCATTAGCACATTATTTTGGCAAATAGATCAATGATTAGTTTTAGTTGCTTGCTAGTGATATTATGGTAATTACAAGCGTCCAACAGATTGGATGTTTGATCCTAGTTTTTCCAAGTTACCTCTATGTCGCTGAGGATTGAATTGCAGTTTTGGTATTAATTTGCAAATATAAATAATTACCTGTGGAAAATATAGAGGGCATATAAATGTTTAGGTTAATTTTGTACACGTCAAAGAGTTGAATTAGCCAACCTGTTATTTTTAATTTCCTTTGAGCCATTTTGTATTCAGATATGCTGGTATCTTATCTGACCATTCCTTTCTATCGATTTGCAGATTGGTGGCAGGTCAGAAATAAAAGATGAACTTGCTTACCGGTTCATTTTCCCAGAAAGGCCTGGCACTCTTATGAAATTTTTGGATGCATTCAGCCCACGCTGGAATATCAGCCTTTTCCATTACCGTGCACAGGTATGTGATTTGAGTTTTGTCAGTAGCCTTGTTGTGGTAGTGGTCTTCTATGAAATTATCATCTTATTGACAGTTACCTAGAAAGGTGGAAAATGAATGAAAAAATAGCACTGCAAATGAATATGCAACGCCAAAGTTTTTCTAGGACTCATGTTGGTTACATTAGTGTAACTAAACAATGCAAAATTATCCTTTTCAGACCGCTGAAAAGAGTTGCAAATATACACATTCAATGAGATAATTCTCTTTTGCAGGGTGAAACCGGAGCAAATGTATTGGTTGGCATACAAGTGCCACCGGAGGACCTGGATGAATTCAGGGGTCGTGCTGAGAATCTTGGGTATGAGTACATGTCTGAGTTGAACAATGAGATATATCGGCTTCTCCTGCGCGACCCAAAGATCTGATGCTGCTGAGTCTCATCGAACCACACGAATGGTTGATTTCCCTCTCCCATAAATTCGTGAGGCTTACCTCGGAAAGATTCCATTATGCCTTGCTTCTGCCCGAATAATATTAGTTATGTAATCCAAGAATGTTAAGCTGCATTGTTCTTATAATTTGATGGCTCATTCTGGTCCTTTCTTACAGTACTTTCCTCAAATAAAGTGGCATGTGCCTTGATCAAAGTTTTTGGGTGGGTTTTTTTAGTTGCGGCTAGTGTCTTTTAGCCTTAGAGCGAGGAGTTATGCGAATAAACCGAATGCCGATAAGTTAATAAATGATTTTGAAAAAATATCTAGATAATACATTTTAAAAAATTAATAAAAAATTATTCTATTTATTTGTTTGAACAATTCATAAGCTAAAAAAGAGTTTCTATGTGTCGAGTCTTATTCATGAAGGTGTGAATCTTGTGATAAAAAATCTCGAGTGGGTGGTCGTCCACTGTTTTGTTGTATAGAGTGGTGGACGCTGCGAGTTTGTGACAGGTGGGTGGTCGATTGGTATTGATTGTTTTTTTCTCGGAGTTGCAATGAGCAACTGGGCATGGTAGAGCGTGAGGTTGTTGGGTGGTCGATTACTGTGAACTGTTACGCTTGAGTCACTACCGCATGGGAGAGATGAAACAGTGCAACACATTTTTTAGACGTGCGAAGAAATAAATCAGAGAATTCGGTAGTGATCATTTGGGCTTATTTTTGGTGGCTTATGGCTGAAAAACACTGTAACTGATGAAGTTTATTTAGCATAATTAAATTTAAAAAATAAAAAAAAATAAAAAATATGTTAGCCCATTACATATAATATAAACAAATACGGGAAAAAAGAATCGGCAAAAAAGCTCAACAAAAAGTCAAAAATTCAGAAAAAGATTAAATTTATAAATAGTGAAAAATAAGTCGGAAACTAAAAGCTGAAGTATAACCGATCATCCCCTTGCATGTCACCTCTCACCAGGTGTGTTTATCGAGCATTGTGAGTGAGAAATCTATACAAGGATAAGGCCAGTTTTATTTTAGCTTAAAACCATAAAGTTCACTGATATTCTTTAGACTGTAGCTGATAATTTTGGACACTGTGAGTCTACTATAGTTGAATGTTTAATTAGTATTGATTGTTTTTTCACGGAGTTGCAATGAGCAACTGCATGCTAGAGCGTGAGGTTGTTGGATGGTCCATTATTGTAGATTGTTACGCTTGAGCCACTACCGTATCCGTATGGCCATGGGAGAGATGTAACGGTGCCAAACATTTTTAGACGTGCGAAGAAAAAAAGTCAGAGAAAACACAAGCATGCCACCTCTCACCAGGTGTGCCTATCGAGCATAGTGGGTGAGACATCTACACAAGGTTCAGGCTAGTTTCACTTCAGCTTAAAGCCACGAAAACCCTCTAATGTTTTTTTAAGCTATAGTTGTTAATTTTTATCTGTATTTTTTAATATAATAGCGGACAACGAAGATATTAATGTAGTTGATATATATAGTTTTGAACTCAAAAAGCCGTTTAAAAAATCCGCTTTAAGAGATCGTCCCGCTTTCACTTTTGACTTTTTAACTTTTAGAAAAATCGAATGACAAAAAGAACATGGCTTTTGTGCCTATTTGGCCGAGCTCCAGTTCCGAGCTCGTTGAGCCAAGCTCAGGCTAGCTGCCCAAATGCACTGGGCTCTTACATATCCAAGCTGGAGAGTGATGGAGCCGGAGCTGCATTTGTACTCGAACCTTGGAGCTACCCATGGCCAACTTCACCGGATCTAGGAGCCTATATGCAAGGAAAATTGCCAAATGCCCCTCCGTTGGACCGTTGTTGCCCATATTTGGGGGGAGCAAAAAGTAGTGAAGTAGTGGATGGGGCAAAACTGTGGCGCCATGATATTGTGGAGCCGAAGCTCAGATTTGGGCCTAACAATTTTCTTGGCTCTTACTTCACCTAGAGCTAGCTTTTCGTGAAGTCAAATTCCAGAGCCACCCGAAGCTCAGCCAAACATGGCCTCAGGTTTACCAAATGGATGTGATCTTTTGGGTTCCTCAAGCGAGTTTAAGGCATTTTTTTTATGAAGATGATGAAGCCCCTTTCCACTGGGTTATCAGATAGGCGCTTTCTTAAGGAAAGGTGAGCTCCACAAACATGCTCTTAATTGTATCATTGCATGAGAGGTGTAGGTAACTTCACACCCATTTGATTGTAGGACATATGGCTGGATTTTTTAGGCTTTATGTTTATAGCTTTTAGTTTATATTATAGTAACTAGCTTTCAAATAGTATGTTTTTTTAAGACGGGATCTATAAGTCGATTGCAGTAGATACTATACCAGCTTCAACAATACTATCCAAAATCGTATGTGACTATCTCTTTCTTCGTATTCTCTCACGAACAAATAAAATTCAAAAATTATAAATCATAACTCAAAAGAATAATTGACTGGTTAGACAGGAGGCTACACAAACCTACAAGGGGATGTGTTGAGCTGCTAAATTCACAACGCTTCTCCCCCTAGGCCTCCCTGTTTCCATCCCGACCGTTGATTTTCTAATCAGCTTTGGCGCACACTTAGCTGCGAGGTTAGTGCTGCTCAAGCGTCACGCACCAGACGGGTCCCACCCATTGGTCGGACGGAGCTGACCCCACCCAGATCCCACGGCTTCCGTTCCATAGTCCCGGTCCATGCAGATCCACCCTTCCCACACATCCTCTGCGCGTTCAAACGTCAGACACTCAGCTAGGCCCACTTGCAGTCCTCTCACCTCCCACTGAAGTCCCGACCCCACAACTCCTTGTGTCCCCACTTGCAGCCACTCACCTCGCCCCGGCTCACTACGTCCTTCAAACGCCGGGTTCACCCAGCTCAGCGCTCCCCACCACCTCCTCACAAAACTACATAACCAATTTTTTCCTTTTAAAATCCGTCGCTGCCATTTTGATTTCTCATCTCTTCTCACTCCGATAGATCCCACCTCCACCGCCACCGCCGCCTCCTCCTCCCGCTCGCCGCCGGCGACGGCCGCAACCGTATACTGAGCCGCCGGGGAACAGGCACGTGCGGCCTCGCCCGAGATGGCGACGATGGGGAGCCTGATCGGGCTGGTGAACCGGATCCAGCGCGCGTGCACCGTCCTCGGCGATCACGGCGGCGGCGGCGAGGGCTCCCTCTGGGAGGCGCTCCCCTCCGTCGCCGTCGTAGGCGGTCAGGTATGACCGCCTTCTGTCTACCTACCTTATAGATCCGCCGCCCCCGAGCCCAGATCTTGCCGAGGCGCTCAACCTTTGGTTGCGTTTTTTCTCATTCCTCCAGAGTTCCGGGAAGTCTTCGGTGCTCGAGAGCATTGTCGGGAGGGACTTCCTGCCTCGTGGATCTGGTAATGCCGTTGCTAGATCGCGTGTTTTTTTGCGCGCCATTTGATTTGGATCGGCTTGGATAGTGAGTATTAATTCGCATCCTTGTGGATATGATTAGGGATTGTGACGAGGAGGCCTCTAGTGCTGCAGCTGCACAAGACAGATGGTGGGCAGGAGTACGCCGAGTTCCTCCACTGCCCGCGGAAGCGATTTTCCGACTTCGGTAAGGGACCAATGCTCTATTTGTGCTTTCAGCCCAGCAGCTTGCTTGATTTCTTCTATTCCAATGATTAGAGTTAGTGGTGTGCAAAGATGCCTTCAGTTGCAATGATTAGACTAAATATATCTATCAATCTACTATTTAGTACTTTATGCATTCCCTATTTATATTCAGTACACTGAATATGTCTATCAATCTACTAAGAAGCATGTGTATAATTAACATAAACACTGTGCTACTCTATCACATATATTCTCACAATCAGTATATCAAAATATCCAAATGCTGTATCTATCAATGAGCAAAAAAAATTGATACTGCAGAATTAAATAACTACGTGCAGTGTGAGCTAAGGAATTAATGCCATTTATGACTACATGTTCTCACAAGTATAGTATAGGAATTAATGCCATAAGGTGCTGATATAGCCGTGCGGCTCAGATCGAGGTAGGTGGCAGGCTCCCAACTCACACACTTTTCAAACACCCCCCCTCCCCCGCGGGCATGGTTGAAATATTTCACGAATCTCAGCTCACCTCTCCCTCTCACCTCTCGGCCGCCACCCTCCTTGTTGCCCCACTGCGCCCAGCAGCCGCTGCCGTCTCCTAGCTCGCCAGGCTAAGCCTCCGCCGCCACCTCGCTTGCTGGTGTGGCACTCGCTGGCTCGAGCTGCTATTGTCGCTGGGACAGAGGAGAGATGGAGAGCCGCCATTGTCGCCCTCAACCCCGCCGGTCAGATCTGGCCGCCGTCGCCCTCAACCCCACCGGCTGGATCTAGCCTCCATTGTTGTTGCCGCTTAGGAGAGATGGAAAGGAGAGAGGGCAAATGGGTACGAGGAGGCGTTAGCACCTTATATTTGCCTTGTGGTAAACTTAGTTGATTTGCTGTGCACAAATGAACGATTTACATTGCTTTATCTCTTCCTTTTTTTAATCGTGAACAATGCCTTTTATCTAGATGATGCAAAGCGTTTATTATTTATATTAAAGAAACATATAAAGGCACCATGAACTGGTTCGCAATTACTCTTTTGCAAACTAATTCACAATTAATTCCTTCGCAAATGAAATTCACAATTAATTCTATACATGCTCCCATGTATAAAATGTATTTAAAGGTCCATGCAGTATGGCAATAGGTAGTCCCATGACTACAATTTGAGCATGTAGTATTTTTAGTATTCGCCTTGTGGTAAACTTAGTTGATTTGCAGTGCACAAATGACCGATTTACATTGCTTTATCTAAATGCCTTTTATCTAGATGATGCAAAGCGATTATTATTTATATTAAAGAAACTGGGAATTTCATTTGCGAAAGAATTAATTATGAATTAGTTTGCAAAAGTGTAATTGTGAACCAGTTCATGGTGCCTTTATATGTTTGCTTGCAGTTGTATTCACTTCATCTATCAATTTCTGGGCTGTTTACTATTATTTAGCATGATATTTTGGTGTTTTTGTTCATCTATTTTATTAATGGGACATCAAAGGCTATATGGTTATTGATCTGCTCCTTTTATTTGTGTGTATTTGGTGCAGACGTTTTGTTAAACACTTAAACTTTTGTTAAAACCTTTATATTATTGCAGCTGCTGTTAGGAAAGAGATTGCTGATGAAACTGATCGCATAACTGGGAAAACGAAGGCTATATCAAATGTTCCCATCCATTTGAGTATATATTCTCCACATGGTAAGTCTTGATACTTGGTTTGGATTTGCTGAGTACCTTGATGTGTGCTTATTCAAATTCAAAACACAAGCTTTATGTTAAATTGTGTTGCTGCTGCTGCACTATATTGCCTAAAGACTTCTATGTGCTGAGTAGACATATGGTCCGTATCACTTGAACTTTTTGAACTAAATTAATTTGGCAAATTTTTACTTGCAGTTGTTAACTTGACACTTATCGATCTTCCTGGACTGACGAAGGTTGCTGTAGGTAATGTCACAATTGTTGCCTTAGCTGCTTCTGTTTTGTTAACATACTCTTTTTTATTTAACTCTTGGTACCTGCAACTTTTACTACAGAGGGGCAACAAGAGTCTATTGTCCAAGATATTGAAAACATGGTTAGGTCTTATGTTGACAAGGTAAAAAAATCATCGCTGTTGCTTGCCACTGATTATAGTCCCATGTTTATTTGAGTTACATTTACTTTATGAATATTATCTGTTATGCTATGCCAATTCTCGGCATTATTCATGTTTTAGCTTGATGGTCTTGTGTAGGCAGTTTTTTTTCCTTGTGTGGGTTTAATGAAGTTAGAAATAGTCTTATTTTGTTTTTCACTCTTGTTATATAACCATGCTAGTATATGGTGAGTTCTATTTTATACGGGGCAAAAGATGCTTGATCATCTTCTTGATTAAAACCTATCATTTTTCTGACCTCTGTTCTTTTGTCTGGAAACTTCAGCCAAATTCTATCATACTGGCGATCTCTCCTGCTAACCAAGATATAGCAACATCAGATGCTATCAAGCTTGCTAGGGATGTTGATCCTTCAGGTGTAGTTTGAATTTATTCACCGCGGATTTTCAAATCTCACTTGCATAAGACAATAATTATCAATACATCATTTTTCATATCATACCATAGTAATATGTCCAGTTTCATTCCTTTCTATTGACGTCTTATTTTGTAATATTTTTTAGGTGACAGGACCTTTGGAGTCTTAACAAAGCTTGATTTGATGGATAAGGGTACCAACGCTGTTGATGTATGTGACTTTTCAATTGTTCTGAACTCATCTGCTATGGACATAGCTCTCAAAATTTCCTATCTTCATGGAATCCTAGGTACTCGAAGGGAGGCAGTATCGCCTACAGCATCCCTGGGTGGGAATTGTCAACCGCTCACAAGCTGATATCAACAAAAATGTTGACATGCTTGCAGCACGACGCAAAGAAAAGGAGTACTTTGAAAGTAGTCCCGATTATGGTCACTTGGCACATAAAATGGGTGCAGAGTATCTTGCTAAGCTTCTATCTCAGGTGAGAGTATTTTACTGTTGTGGTGTACTTTGCTCGGACAATTTGAATTGCATAAACTATTGCTGATGTACTTCCATTTTTCCATCCAGCATTTAGAGGCTGTGATCAGAGCCAAAATTCCAAGTATTGTAGCCATGATTAACAAAACAATTGATGAAATTGAAGCTGAATTGGATCGACTTGGTAGACCAATTGGAGGTGACGCTGGGGTAAGAATAACTGTAATTCATTTATTATAATCTGTGTTATGTTGCTGTGAGAGGTCATGCTCTAGGTGCATAGTGTCCATAAAAAACTAGGAAGTCGTTTTTGTCAACTTGCAATATTCATTTGCAACAATGACACCATAGCACATTATATATTTCCAAACAATGTTTATATGACATTTGTATCTCATAAAATTAACGCAATGTACAGGCACAGCTGTACACAATATTGGACATGTGTCGTGCATTTGACCGTGTCTTTAAAGAGCACTTGGATGGCGGGTAAGATATTCAACTAGCCTTTTTCTTGATGTGATTTTGTCTTTCATAATTATGCCACGTGTTAATAAATTGTTATTCTTAGATATATGGCGAAGATAATTCGAGCATGCTTTTTTCATTTGAAAGAATGTTTTTTTGATAATGTACACCTAATTACTCTTTGTTTTGTCAGTCGACCAGGTGGAGATCGGATTTATGGTGTATTTGACCACCAATTACCAGCAGCACTGAAAAAACTTCCATTTGATAAACATCTTTCTGTGCAAAATGTTCGAAAAGTCATTTCAGAGGCTGATGGTTATCAACCCCACTTGATTGCCCCTGAGCATGGTTACAGAAGGCTTATTGATAGTTCACTGAGCTACTTTAGGGGTCCAGCTGAAGCTTCAGTTGATGCAGTATGACATTTCATCCATGGCTCCTCTTCTAGCTCTTATTGATGAATAAGTCTCTGTACTGTGGTCTTTGTGGGGCTGTGGTAGTTTTTTGTTTTTTGACTGCTTTAGGACAGCATCTGCTTTTAGGACAGCATCTGCTTTTGCTTTAGGACAGCATCTGCTTTTAGGACAGCATCTGCTTTTAGGACAGCATCTGCTTTAGAACAGCATATTGACCGCTTTAGGACAGCATCTAGGATAGCATCGTAGCATATGCTTGGCTGGTTCTCACCTATAAATTTGTATCCCCAACCCTCGAGTTGGCATGGCATTGTGTGAGAAATAAACAAGAAAACTTGCCCCATCTCCTAGTGTCATCCTCTCCATGCGCAGCAACCCGGCCGAGAGCAGCGGCGGCTCAGGCTGTCCCGCTCACTCCTGAGAGGCGAGGCGGCTTGTCGGCAGCCCTCTCCACGCACCGCGCGCCGAGCGCCATGTCCGCCCTGCAGCAGCGGCGGCGGAAGAAGGTTACAGAAGGCTTATTGCTCTGGCGGCAAAGCGGCTCGGCTGGTTCACTGAGCGCGATGGCTACTCGAAGGCGCGACGGCGGTGGTGCTCTGAAGAGGGGTCCAGCTGAAGCCAAGACCAACTCACGTCGTTGATGAGGGTAAAGCTCGGTCGCGGCATATGGGATGCGATGGTGCGGTGCGGCGTCGACTACGACCGAGATCGACGCGATCCGCCCGAGATTTCATCCATGCCGCGCGCGCAAGTCTACACTGCGAGCACTACGCGACGGTGGGAGCACACGCCTTCAAGCCGGTGAGACGTGATGACTTTGCTCTTCTAGCTCTTTTCCACGATGACCATCGAGGCGCGCGGTCGCCTCAGGGTAAATGCGACATCGATGAGCCACAGAGTCTCTCGGGACGTCACCATTGGCGGAAGCTCCTCCTCACTCGGGGATGACAAGAAGAAGGAGCAAGCGCGCAAAGGCGCCAGGCGCGATCTTTGGCAAGCAAAGCGCGACGAGCGACTCTTGCCACAATGCGCGGCAAGCTTGGTCATTGGGCCAAGGAGTGTCGGCGACCACGGCGCGGCAGCCGCGTCAGCGCCAGCGAGGAGGAGGCGGCCGGTCTGTTCATTGCTCATGCGAGCATCGAACTACCTAACTCTCCTCCTTGACGAGCCAAAGCACACGCCTGGCGGCGACGAGGCGGCGGAAACAAGTTCGGCGACGCCTCGCCGTGGAGATCAAGCGTCGGCTCATGCGTCGCCGCCAATACATCCCCGATCTGCGGAACTCCATCACTTGGGGCGGTGGATGAGAACGGCTCGCGTGTCGAGATCGAACATGGGTGCTTGCGGTTGGGAACTAGCGCAAATCGTAATGGCACAACCCTCTGTCTCTGCACTTTGGCAGCGCTGGGCACCTTTCGCCCGAGGCCACAGGCGGCTCGGTCCAATCTAGCGGGCGACTTTTGCGGGGACTTACACCGGGAGGGCGGCCGTTATTTACGCCATCAGCGCGCGCACTATAAATTGGCTCGCGTCGTCTTTGCCGATGAGAGCATTGGCGCCGCCACGGCAGCCGTCGGCCGCAGTGAGCAGCGTCGTCGTCGCAGCGCAACCAGACGGTTGTGGGGATGGCTCGGGCCTCCTCAGCGGAGGGGCATTGTCTTCCGGGAAGCGGTGGTGGCTGCCGTCTACATCCTCAACCGCTGCTTACCAGGCGCTGGCGGGGCCGTCTGAGGCTCGGCATGGCGCAAGCCGCGGTCTCACTTGCGGGTCTTCGGCTCCTCGCGTTCGCGAGCTTGGCCACATCGGCAAGCTCGGCGGCGAGAGCACTCGGGAGTGTTCATCGGTTACGCGAGGCTCGAGGCCTCGCATCCTCGACCTGTCACTGTCGGCGTCGCATCTCGCGTGGCCGTGTTGGCGATGGCGGCCGGGCGTGAGACAAGGCGGTGGGCGCGGTTCGGCCTCGACTCGGGGACTTTGTTGTCGACTACGCCCTTCCGAGAGAGGCGGGAGCTAGCACTCGTCTTCACCGAGCTCGTCCGCCTCGACACCTTGCTCGCCACCGGCTCCGTAGTGCTGCTCCACCACCTCGCAGCTCGCCCCGCCACCACCGCTGCGCTCTCACGCACCGCGCCACACCACCGGTCGGCCCGGCCGGTCCCACGATGAGAGCGCATGGTGAGTTCGCTACTCGTCCCACGACGAGGACGCGTCGGCGCTACCACGGCAGCGAGCTCTCGCGCTATCGTACCATGGACAACATCTCGCGAGCCGCTCGCCTCGATCACGGCGCGGCGATCGCGAGGCGAGCTGCGCTTGGCATGCGACGGCGGCGAGCCCCGCTCCTTGGCCGAGGCGGAGGAGACGCGGCGTGGCGTGTCGCGATGAAGCGAGAGATGGGCGCCGTCGAGCGAACCGAACGTGGGAGCGCGGATCTTCTGCCGGCCACCGCGCGATCACCCTTAAGTGGTGTTCAGGCCGGCGGGATGAAGCGCGCGCCATCGTCAAGCACAAGGCTCGCTTGGTGGCACGAGGCTTCGCGCAGCGGAGAGAAGTCGACCGATGGCGCCGCACCGTCGCGCGGATGGAGTCCGTGCGACTCCTCCTGCGCTAGCCGCCGGGAAGGTGGCGTGTTCATCACATGGATGTCAAGTCGGCATTTCTTAACGGCGACTTGAAGGAGGAGGTCGTGCATCACCACGGATTTGCGATCCCGGCAAGGAGGCAGGTGCTCGCTGCGCAAGGCCCTCATGGCTTGCGGCACCGAGGGCGTGGAACGCTAAGGCGGACTCCACCTCAAGCAAATGGGGTTCAGCAGAGCGCGCACGAGGTCGCTGATCTGGCGGGGCAAAGCGGCAACGCCCTGGCGGTGGTGTCTCGTCGGCGATCAATAACTGATACGTAAACATATCAACTCAACTAGTAATTTTTTATCCAATCTAGATTTTTGCTTATGTTATTTACCCACTATAAATTCAAATGGGAAGATTGCTGAACTATTGGAAGCTTCATGTCAAAAGATTGCTGCCAAAATCATCTGTAATACACACAGACGTGAACAAAAGGTCATGTCTTGGTGTGGTATACTGGTATGTGAAGTTACATAGCATGAACAGGAAATCTTATCAAAGTACTGAGCGTAGGAGTGCTGTAGTAAGTTTGTCACATGCTCAAATGTGAAGGCAGAGGCGGAGACTAAAAGCTAAATTGGAATGCTTTGTATTTTGTTTGTTCGACAAAGGAAGAGAGATGTTTTTGTTCGCCACATGTAGTTGATGATCTCATATTTGCAGGTCCATTTGGTCTTGAAGGAGCTTGTTCGGCGATCGATTGCAGCAACAGAGGTTAGTGTTTACTTTTTTTTTTTTTGGTGAAACTTTGATTAGATATTACTGATCACTGAACCTCACTCCAGTCCTGCACTGTTTCTTGTTTTGTATTTACCATGGTTACCTTGGATGCCCCAGGAGTTGAAGCGTTTCCCAACACTTCAAACCGATATAGCTGCTGCAGCAAATGAAAGCCTGGAAAGATTCCGTGAGGATGGCCGAAAGACAGTTATTCGTCTGGTAGAGATGGAAGCCAGCTACCTAACAGTAGAATTTTTCCGGAAACTTCCTACTGAACCAGATAAAGGGGCTAACAATAACACTCCAGCCAATGACAGATATCAGGACAACCATCTTAGAAGAATCGGTAAGTTCGTATTTCTATCTTTGCACTTTAGGGACAGTTGGTTAAGGCAACCATTTTGAGGCCTACCAAACAGAAGAGGTTACACGAAGTCCTCAGATAACAGATCTAACATAAGTTAGTGGGAGTCAAATTCTTGCCTTTAGCCAAAAAACATGGGAGACATACCGGTTGTGTTACCCAACAGCTGGTGGTACTTCCACATTTTATATCCCATCATAATTGTTGGAATTATTCTCCATAGCAACCAATCTCTTTTGTGTTTTCTTTTTTTCCCATAGCAACCAATCTCTTTTGTGTTCGCCCCGGTGCAATGATATGATCGTGTAACAAATGCTGGAGTACCTTAGGTTAATTACCACTGACTTATGGATTTGAACTGTAGTGTGGGGGGGCATAAGGGTACTAGTACCAATCAGTTTCTGCTGATACCAGCTATAGTTACATGTTAGGATATCGATCACATGTAAAATGTTGATGAAAATAACCATGTCAAGTCTTATGAATCTACAATGTAGATATTTGTGACGCCACCTTTGTTTTTTTCAGGATCGAATGTGTCAGCTTATATTAACATGGTTTGTGACACATTAAAGAACACAATTCCGAAAGCTGTTGTGCATTGTCAAGTGAAAGAGGCAAAAAGAAACTTGCTTAACCGTTTCTATGCTCATGTGGGAAGCAAAGAGGTATGTATAATAATACCCCGAGACATCACATCATTTCATCATTTGTATTTGACCTTCCATTTCCAGTTCTCTGTCAACTGCATTAGTGGCTAAATGAAGAATTTCTTCAAACTTCAATTTTGTTGATTTGCACAATTGCTTTTGCTTCCATAATGCAGAAGAAACAGCTCAGTGCGATGTTGGATGAGGATCCCGCTTTGATGGAGAAGAGAGATGCCCTAGTCAAGAGGCTAGAGCTGTACAAATCTGCGAGGAATGAGATCGACTCAGTTGCATGGAAATGATCGGTTAGGAAGTCACAGCTGGAAGAGATAAAACGTACAACCGCCACACACGGATGAGTGCAGTACAAGGTTTTTCACGCGAGTGTTCTTTCGCGTTGTCAGACATGGACGCCGTTGCTTCTTTGGCCATCCTTTGGCCTTTTGTATGATTCATGTTGATATTAATACAGATATATTCTTTGTGTCTTATGATCCGTTCCGTACGCCTGTTGATCATTTGAGATTCTTTGGATGGTCGTTTCATGCCTTGATGAGCAAGTGCGGCGGGCGAGCGCTTCGGCCGAGGCGTTGCCCGGTGGTTTTGCCCGTGCAGGCCACGGTGGCATGCAACAAGCCGCCGCTCAACTCTCCCAGGGCGTGCGGGGGAAGGCTCGAGGCCGGCGCGCCGCCTCGAGAAATGTACAATGCAACATGTGTGTTGGTTAGTTAGGTAGGTACCTTGAAGACGAGCACGACCTCCACCTCGTCGTCTCACCAGGAGGGCCTGGTCGCGCGCCCCCTCGCTGTACCTCTCCAGCCGCGCGATCTCCTCGTCTCGTCGTGCCCGTACTCCTCCCCTTCCTCGCGCCGCACACGGCTCCGCACGTCCGCGGGGCACCAGCGGTAAAGTTGCGCGGCGGGTGCCGGAACGCAGACCGCGGGAGCGCGTGGTGGCGATGGTGTTGGCGCCAGGGGCGGAGCCAGCTATCTGACAAGGTTTGGCGGACATCATACCTAAAATCTGTAGAAAATACTAAATATATATAGTATACCAGTATATATACATGACATACATACGTCAATATATGGGTCTGATGGCTGGGCTGGTGGGCTCCGCTTGATGGTGATGGGCCGCAATTAGCAAACCAAACGGATTGAAACTAATGACCTGATTGATCGACTGCTCGTCTCTTTGTATTCTAGAATCCGATCAGGCAATCACAACTCCAGAGTCCAAACCGACAGACCCCTAACGTCCTACAGTGGCCGTACCCCGCCACACCTGAAAATTATTTCTGTCTCTGCCACTAGTTGGCGCCGCGGGAGGCCGCACGGGGTGGGGTGGGGGGACGGTGGCAGTGGAACGCCATGCTAGTGTTGTGTGCTGCGCGATGAGTGTCAGCTGAGGATAAGCCGCGCGATCTGAGCCTGTCAGGCTCACTATTGGAGTATTGGTCGTTCGTGCACGCTGCTACTCGACACTAGCACACTGCGTGCGACAGTGTCTGGACTCTGGAGGGCGAATAGCACAAGGATTTCCGGCGAGGTCTAGATACACCGACACGTTGCCACATTGGTTAGTTACAGACGACGAAATTAGTGGCTGAACATACACCAGCGAGTTCTCGATGAACAAATTTGAGGAACGGAGATAGTCCTATGTTGTGACCACTGTAACAACGCTCATTGCTGAGGGTATACATAAATCGTGCTTTACCAATTCTCAATATTACAACAAAATATGTGGACCAATTCGACATAGCAGATGGCAGGTGCAAACCATGTGTCATTCAGCACACCAGTGAAATCTGGAATAAAGTAGACCGTCGATCGCACATACAGCGATACAGCTACTTTGCCTGCTTCCGGGGAAGTTCCATTCACAAGCAAGCTCAGCAAGAGAAACGGAAAGGCAACAAAATTATTGCTTGTGGGCTTGTGGCTGTCGTATATGATTCAAAAGTACAACAAGCTTATTATGCTCTGCTTCTCATACACAATAAAGAAAATGCACTGATCAAGTTTTGCTGCTCTTCTAATCTAGAGGCAGTCCAAATTATACTAACCTCCGAACCAAGCAAGCAACAACTGGTGAAATTCGGAGCAATAAGAAGGAACTAAAATCTTGTCTGTCGATGATTTGCTTAAGAGGGGCGTAGATCTCACTTCTTCAGCAAGGTTGCACTGCATTGGGCCATAATCTTCGAAGCTCGTGTGATTGCATCAGTCATATAGAAGTTCTCCACAACAGCTTTGAATGGAGACGAGCTCACTTGTTGCTTCACCGGAGGCTTCACCTCAGAAGAAATTGTGCATGGCTCCCTCTCATCTACATGTACAAGATTTGGTGCCACCACACTAATCCTGTTCCTCACAGCGGGGAGGCTATCGTAAGGCAGTTGAGCCCCAGCAACCTCAGAAAGAGCACGGATGATCTTCCAGTCATCCCTAGCGTCACCAACTGTAGGAACAGCTGGGATGGTCCACTGGGTGCATCCCTCGGTGTTCTCATAGGTGCCTTCTTTCTCACTAAATGCTGAAGATGGCAAAATAACATTGGCCCTATACACAGCCTTGTCACCATGGTGTCCCTGGTAAACAACAAATGCATCATCTGGAAGCTTATCCAAAGCTATATCATCAGCTCCCATCAGATACAGAAACTTTGCAGACTTGGTGCTCTCGGTAGGATTAGCAACAAGGCCAAGATCAAGAGCTGCTGCCTGTGCAGCATGGAGCAATAGGACATTAAGGCCATTCCAGTCTGCTCTTGTCACATTGAACTTCTTGGCTACAGTCTCAATAGTTGAGAACACAGCATCTTGGTCTTCCCGTTCAAATAACCCAGCTCCAGCAATGATGACTGGGTTCTTTGCAGACTGCAGTGTTGAACAGAAAGGATGCTGGCCCTCAGCAATCTCAACAAGGGTCTGCGGTCCTGTGCCAAGATGCTCATGGTCATAGTTGAAGTCAGTTGGAGGACCAATGTAGCCCACCTTTGCTTGTGTTGCTCTAACAGTCTTCCGAATCCTTGCATTAACCATAGCAGCTTCCACTCTCGGCTGTTCCATGGCACAAAAAAATTAAAAACAATCAGATGTTATTATGTTCACAATAAAATCGCATATCTGCAAAACGTGACTGAAGAAGGCAGTATCAGGAGGGGCTAAAAAGGGTAAATAAAAGAGAACAAACATAAGACCAAAAATATGGACTACATGCACATCCAATTCTTTTGATCTAACAAAAGAATTTCAATCTTGTTGGCCGACAAAAGAGTATATTTAATGGTGTTTCCATATGCTTGAAATCAACAGAAGTAACTTGAGTTCGTTAGAAATATCAGCTGTGCTATAATTAGTACTATATACTACAGTAACTACACAGCTATTGCCAAAAATATGCCAGTGACATCATTAAGGGCCAATTTATGGCTGATGTGTTGTGCTGTGGAATATACTTTGTTACAGGATTTTTTACCAATTCTAAGAAGTCGTTGCTGTTATGACTCCAAAAGGATGCTTTCAAGTAGTTAGCATATTAAAAAGTAGTAAAAGAAAACAGCAGTTATACGACACCAGAATGCCAAACTAAGGCTAAGTGATTACAGAGCATATCGTTAGAGAAGGGAAGTAATATCAAGAAAATGGACAGTACATAATAGCCACAAGCAACATAACAAGAATTGTACCTGTGTACCAACCAAAAGGAAGACATCAGCTTTCTCAAGCCCAGCAATGCTAGTATTCATTACGTAGTTAGATCGCAGATCTGCTGGAGGCTTTGGACCATTTCCCTCACAGAGCACCTTATCTGAACCCAGTCTGTTCACAAAATCTTTCAGTGCCATCATGGATTCTGCATCAGAAAGTTTGCCAGCAACTCCAGTAATTTCTTCTGGTTTAACTTGATGCAAAACCTCAGCAACAACCGCAAGAGCATCATGCCATGTCACTGCCTTAAACCTGCCATCAGGACCACGAATCATAGGGTCATTTAGTCTTTGCCTCTTCAGACCATCATAACAAAACCGTGTTTTGTCAGATATCCATTCCTCATTGATATCCTGCAAGGATAAGAAAAAGGATGCTCACTAAATAAAGTATTCATTTTCATGCAGAATGCATATATCAAATAGAAGGCTTGAGGATGGAAAGCTCAATCAACAAGCTGCTGGGTATCCAAAAGCTAGAATAAAGATAATAACTAATTCCATAAGCATATTTATTGAGTAGAAGTACAGATGAGTATTCCAAATTACATTAGATTATCTAAACTTCTGGTCATTCATCAATGTTACATGTGATACCAAATTGGGGGCTCAAGTTGGGCAGCATTACAAGTTAATGAATTATTAAAGACAAGATTTGCTTCCATCTCTTTTTAGGTCTGGGATTGGAAAGATCAGAAATGTAAACCAGATAAGGCCAGAAACAGTCAGATGCATCGTAACAAATACACCAAAATGCATTCAGTTGTCGTATGGCTCTCCAAAGTCCAAATTACTAAGAGGAAACCCTGGGAACATAGTCAAGAGAAAATTTACTAATAGAAGTGTTCTACCGAGCTTACAGACCGTACCAAGGTAACATGTTACTGTATGCATGTGATACAAAAAATGTAACTAGGCACAGATGAAGCAGAATTGGTAGTTTCCCTAGTACACATGGTCAAAAGTTGAAATGCAGACTAATCAGTTAAGCCAAATGATTTCAGCACACATAGTAATGTGGATGTTCTTTTAAGAGCATTAAATGATCTTTTGATAACAAGGGCTATTGATAACATTCAAAGAAAAGCACGTAGCTGGACACTTCCGTAATTAAGATATTGTGACCCTTAAACGACTTAACTGGTGTTATGGGGGATCACTTAAGACAACGTGAATTATCAGGCAGTGCAATCATGTGACCATTACGAACAAAAATCACACAAAAAGTCAAAATTGTAACAGAAGTGGAGAATAAGCAAACCTCATTGATGCGTGGAACAATGCGCATAACTTCAGGACCCCTGCTGTCAACTCTTATGTTTGATCCTACCGCATCGGTAACATCAATAGTCTCAGTGCCCTTCAGCTCCCAGTTCCTAGCTTTAAATGCAAATGGCTTTGATGTAAGAGCTCCAACCGGGCAGATATCAATAACATTTCCAGATAATTCACTTGTCATAAGTTTCTCCACATATGTTCCAATTTCTTCACCACTGCCACGACCTAACATACCAAGGTCTTGAACACCAGCAACCTCTGTGGCAAACCTGACACACCTGTAAGATTAGATATAAATTTGAAAATTACATACTGGTCATGGTAAAGAGCTTGCACAGGTAGCTAAAACTGTTTTTCTATAAAGGATGATGTGTTACTGCAACAAGGAAAAATACATGACAAAAAAATTTGAATGCACAATGATGACACGAAATAAGAACCAGTGCAATGTTCAGACTGAAGCGCACGAATAAATCATAAAGAATGTTTGGCTCCCACAGTTGTTAGCTTTAAAAAGTTTTTCCAATCAGCTCTTAACTCTGTAATGCTTGAAGAATGAAGTACTTACAGGAGTCAAAACATAGACAAACAGGATAGCCATGAAATCATTTGAAGTGGCTAATCATACAAATTTACCAAGAAGCACCAAAAACATCACCTTGTACATTGGATGCAACGGGTCATCACTGTCTTCACCAAGGGGCCCAAATTCTTATCCACAACTGACCGCTTCATCTCGGTGAACCGACCACGGTCAGCTCCAAACGCCATAGACTGATCCTGGAGGTCGCACTCCCCGCCCTGATCGCAGATTGGGCAGTCCAGCGGATGGTTCATCAGCAAGAACTCCATGACACCCTCCCTCGCCTTCTTTGCCACTGGCGTGTTTGTCTTAATCTTCATCCCTAATCCAACAAGATGCTCCAAGGTTAGGAACTCATGCAAATCTTACTAAAAATTGCGCTTGCTCGATTGGTCATTCAGTACTCCAACAACCACTGACGAAGTTCAGGTTTCTATTCTCTACAACCAATACAGGTTGCAAGAAAATCTACCTGAGAACCCTAAGATGCTGAAAAGCCTAGGCGCTGGATGGATCTGAGGGACTGAGCCACACAACACCAGCAAACCAGACCAACATGGCCCATTTCAAACCTCAGGACAACGCACAGTACACACGGCCGCAAAACGCGAAGCGCGCAGCGATGGCTAACCTGGGAGGGCGGGCATGGCGCAGGAGGCGACGGGCTTGGGCGACTTCTCGACCTCGACGAGGCACATGCGGCAGTTCCCGGCGATGGAGAGGCGGCTGTGGTAGCAGAAGCGCGGGATGTCGACGCCGGCGACCTCGCAGGCCTGGAGCACCGTGAACCCCTTGGGGATCCGCACGGCGTGCCCGTCGACGAACACCTCGAGCGCGTCCTCCGGGTTGCTCGGCAGCTCCACGCGAGCGCCGCCCACGGGACACCGCGGCGTCGGCATCTCCGGGTCCGCGGGCGCCACGGCCGCACCAGCCTCCGGCGACCCGGCGGCGGCGGTCGGGGAGATCCAGCGGCAGGAGGCAGCGACCGCCGGGCTGCGCGGTGACAGGTACGGCTTGGAGTGGCGGAGCGCCCGCACGAGGGAGGCCATGGCGGCGGCGGCGGCGAGAGGGCGAGGCGATGGGATCGCGGAGAGGGGAGAGAGACGTCTTGCCCTTGGTGCGGTGAGATGGGGGCGAGGTTGTCTAGAGAGTGGAGGATTCTGCTACGTGGACCCGAGGTTGGTTTGCCGGTGGAGTATGCTGTCCCTATGGCGATGGGGTCCGATTCGGTGGGACCACCGTGCAGTGTGACTAGAGATTTGTGGTGGTGGGAAGGGCGCGTGGGCGTTGTAGTTCGGCGATAAGGTCCATGGTTATTCTGTGTTCTCCACGCGCCCAGGGCCTGCAGAATTGCAAGTTCCGGTGAATGCTCTATGTATATCTCTACCGTTTAAAAGAGAGAATTAAGTGGTAGTTTATCCATCCCTTTTTTTCTCTCTTAAGGAAAAGCATATTGATATGTGGAAAACGATGCACTCCCCCACGTCTCTCGACTCCTCTCCCCTCTATCGACTCAGCGTCTCCCCATCCTAGGATGAGCGTACCTAGGGTTTGGCGGCTCGGCTTCCCGGTCCACCTCGCCGTTGCCTGTCATGTTCACCTCCGGCAGCTCTAGCTTCGGTTCTTCGTCGTCCCAGTTTGCAACCACCTCACCAACCTCGATCATCTTCGACGTCTCTCTGACCGTTCTGGACCTCAACACCTCCTACGCCTCACCATGACCTAACTCCGAAATCCTGCAACCATCACCAACAAGCAAACTATCACATATCACCGCACTAGACATACAGACCATCAATTGGCACACCTAACAAGTTTTTCAGCAAAACCACTAGTCTTTCACCACCTACGAGTACTCGAAGATCAACCCAGCCGGTCGTAAACCACTTACGACCACTCTATTGCACAAGACAGAGAAGCACTTGACCCCACACGAACCGTCCAGCAGCCTACGACCACACACAAGGCTGCTACGACCACCATGTAGCTTGCTACGACCATGCAGCATAAGCTACGACTATCGCAGACAGCGGCTACAAATAAGGGTGCAATCGGAGCGGATACGGTCGGTAATTACTCATCATATATCTTATACCATATTTTTCTCGGAATCGGAGTCGGACACATATAGTGTCGGATACGAATATGAAAGCGGATAATATCGGTCACGAATACAGAACGAATACGGAGCGGATTCGATATGGTAACTATATTTCATCGGATAACACGCAAGAAGACAAATGTAAAACGTGTAGAGACTCCATAGCTAGCGTCAAGGTTTGCACAGCATCAAAATATTATCAACAATTGGCTTCAAAATCTCTGAACATATGTACCTAATCCTTATGACATTCTCAAGCTTTGCATAATTAAAATGTTAGCCAAATGACCTCTAGGTCATGACTTTCTAGAAGTATTAGGTCATCGACCATCCACACCTCATTATACACAATAGTTTATACAAATTATGAACCACTACAACACTTTACAACATCATAAAACTTGATCTTCAGCTTGAACAAGTTCCGCCACATCACATGAACAAGTTCGGCCTTGACGCCTTGAAGGTGGTCTTCAGCTTCCTGGTGGGCGGCCTGACCTTCCGGTACACGAAAGGGAATTTGATCTTCGAGTTGTGGAACTACTTGGTGTTCTCCCTTTTGCAGAGCTTGAAGTGAACAGTCGCGATCTTGATGATCTAAATGCAGGGAAACCAAAACAGCACATGCATTCATGATCAGATTCATCCGTATCTATAAATATAGAAGATTTTATGTAAAAAGAAGAGCTAGCCTTTTTGTAGTGTCCAGAATAGCTTGGGCTGAAATTTAGTATGAAATGTGATAGCACTTGCTCGCAAAGAATGAAACCACGACATCGATCGAGCAAAATGAGTTTGCAGAAGCATAGGTAGACCATTTTACACTTTCTTACCAATTCACCATTATAAAACTGTTTCAACAAAGACTATTAGCGACTTTAGATTTCAGTAATCGCAACATCAAGATCGCAACATCAACATCAAGGTGCAACATCAAGTAAGGCATAGATTAGAACATTAGGCTGAAAAAGTAATTAGCTCTATCAACCTGTATTGCAAGATACAATAAAGAGTACAAAAGGTGGCTTACATTAAAAACCTGCAAAATATCTTTTGCTCTATTCTCACCACCCGTAAACCTGCAAGCAGTAACAAGCAATATGTAACACCCCATTTTCAAAACCTCTGCCTAATGTAAAATCCCAAATGTATGTTAATGAAATTAAAAGCTTTTATTCTCAGTTGGCTATTCTTTTTGCTTCCAAATACATATATATGTATATATGTATATATGCCTATATGTGTATATCCTAGAAAATGCAAGAGTACTTAAAAATAAAAACCTTGCTCCATCTCCAGGGAAGAAAATCAAGTTAACCTTATAAAAAAAAGATATACTTCAAGGATTAAAGAATAAGATATATGCATGTATATATGTATATATGCCCGTATACATATATGCGTATGTATGTATGCTAATGGTAGGATTTTTCCTCCCCAAGCCTTTCCAACCAGCACTTCGTTTCTCCTCCTGGTGAGCAGGCGCTTGTCGCCATTTGCACCAACCGTCGGCGAGTAAATGCGGTGTTAGCTCGTCTTGGCGCCTCTCCTCGCCATCGGCGCCAAGATGGCGGTGCTTCCGTCACCTCCCGCGCGTCCCCGAATGCTCAGACCTGCGTCCGGCCGTGCGCCCATGTCCTACGCCAAGAGTCGCCGTGGTCCTCCTCTGCCATCGGTCACGTTCGCGTGCAGCATACCTACACGGCTCTGACGCCACCGCTGCCTGCAACACGCCGCCGTGTCTCCCCCCTTGGCGCCCAGCCTCCTTTCCCGGCCTCCATAAGGAGCTCTGAGCCGTGCCGCACCCCCCTCGCCAAAGCTCGCCAATACGCCACTCTCGGCCACCTCCTCTGCCTTGCGTGCGCCTCCGGCAAGTTTCCCCTCCAAGCGCAGCCGGTCGACGGCCGGTCCTCCTGCGACTTTCCCCGCGCTCACCTCTGTCTCCTCTCCCTACTCCCGGGTCTAATTGCCCTCTCATCCTTCGCAGGCCACCGGCGAGCTCCCTCTTCACTAGCTCCGGCTCCGGGCCGTCTCGGAGAATCACCGCGTCCCGGGCCGATTCGCCGCACCTAAAGCGTCGCCCGGACACCCTGAACGCTGTCCCCTCCTCGCCGGACCCCGCCGCCATTCCCAATGCGCCGCCGCCGTGTCCTCCTCACCGCCAAGCACGTTCCGCAGCCGCCCGCCTCGCTCCACCCCGCCGCCGCCGAGCTCCAGTGAGCTCCATGACGCCCGAGATGCTCGTGCAAGCGATTGACCCGCAACGCCCGAGCGCGGCGCTCCCTCCCTCGTCTCGCCGCCGCTTCACCCGCCGCCGCCCGCCGGTCGGGGACCACCGAGGCCCGCCTCCCGAGTGCGCACCGGTCGGGCGACCGCCGGCCGACGCCGCCGCACCTCCGCGCTCCCTCCGCCGCCGGTGGGTTCCGCCCTCCTCACGACCGGGCAAGCAGAGGGGACAGCAGCCGGCTTAATGCCCCCTCCCACCGAATAAATGCCCCAATCATTCACTTAATAGCTGTCCTAACCGGTTCATTATGATGTCCTGAGCCAGCAATTAAGTAAAGTATTAACCCTGCTAATTAAGGCCCACTGTCCGCAATGCATTTCTTTATTTTTTCGGATTTTCCCAACATTTAAAACTTCAAGACACTGTAACTTCTTAACCCTAACTCCGAACTTAACGAAACCAACTTCTAAAATTTTGTAAAATCAAGACCTGTCTAATGGTTCTGGTTTGGTTCAATTTTGAGTTCGTTTGAGTTGCTTTATTTTATTTGGTTCTTATTCGGCTCTTGTTTTCTCGTGTTGCTTTTTCCGGTTTCTCCCGTCCGAGTAGAGTTCGACGACGCGAACGAGACCCGCTTGAAGCAAAGACAAGACCCCAAGCCTTCGATCCAAAGAGTCAATACTTTGATCATTTTGCGCCTACATTTTGTGAAACTATGTTCGCTTAAACTATAAAAATTGCATGCGTTATTTTATGTGCTAAAAATATGTAAGTCTTAAGGTAGATAATAACCTTATGCCCACCTAATGATATAATACTTCACCAGTAACATTTGAACCCCATGATCATTGTCGCCTAGATGTAAACACCGAAATGGTAGTTATACGACTTATTATTGCCATGCTAAAATTTGTCAAGTCCAGGGTTCTAGTAACCTCGTTAATCACTCTTTAATCATGAACACTAGATTTGGGATAGTCATGGGATGTACATGGTGAACAAATATGTTGATTTGTGTTATGCTTCTCAAAACCACGAAAATTGCTAAACCTGTTTGGGCGGATGGTAAGAGTGGTGGGTGTGGATGTAACACGTGGGATTGTGGAATGACCGCTTGAACAATTTAAGGACTTAATCTGTGTGGACCCTCCGTGTATAACAAAGACAACCACAAGTCGGCATATTGTAGGCTTGGTGAATAATTTCTTGAACTCTCTAGTCATTTCACGGAGAACGTGTGTAGGTGGGTATGGAAGCCCCACTTGGAATGGGACACCGGATGTAGGTGACGTTGCCTAGGATAGCGTATGTGGAGAGTGGAGTTCGACTGCGCTAACCTATGGTGGACATCCCGCACAACCTATGGACGTAACCCCATAGGAGTGAAATGCTAGAGTGTGAAGTATTGTAAAGGCCTCGTGATATTTTCTCGATCTGCATGTCGAAGGAATCATGTAGAACCATCGGGACGATTATCTCTTGTGGGTAAAGATGTACAGTCTCTGCAGAGTACTACACAAACTATTCGAATAGCCGTGCCCACGGTCAAGGGCAGACATGGAAATCTTCCTCGAGATAGTTCTGTTTAAAAACTTTTGTGGGTGGGGAGAAAGCGTCAAAGTGGATGTAACTCGACTTTGGTAATTTATCCGGAGGATGTACTCGATGTTGGTATTAAGGTGGAAGTAACCTGCTATTCAAAAAGTTAAGCATTGGTGGATGTAACCATAACATAGGGTGGATGTAACCCTAAAATATGGTGGATGTAACCATAAAATTTGGAATTGGAAACTACTCCGTTTATTGTACACTTTTAGTATTTAAATCATAAGTTTTTGAAAAATGCTAGGTCATAGAAATTTTAATTATGGTAATTTCAAATGTCGCTTTATGCAAATAAAAGAACCCGAGCCTTCCTTGAATAGCCTTGCATCTATAATTATATGCATTCTGTGTGTTGGCTCGCGGAGCACGGTTGTTTGTGCTCAAACTCGCTCTTAACCCCCCTTTCAGAAGATGTGAATCAAGAGCATTACGCTTATCATGAGGATCAGGATGCCGAAGGAAATGAAGATGGTGGTTATTAGAATAGGCTTCGGTAGTCTTGCCTCGCCTCGATAAAGTTGACTGTGCTAGTCTTGGCGGGTGCCTTCGTTATTAGTCAAGTCCCCGATTAATAGCGTTGGTACTCGGGTTGTCGATCGCTTGCTGTGGTGAGTTGTGCCCCTACGCTATGTACGCTTCCGCTCCGCTTTTATGTATTGTAAGACATTTGGCCCGATGACTCTATTGTAACCCCGCCCGATGTGGTCTATTTGAACTCGTATTGTAATGTATGAATTTATCGTGTATGAAATGATGCAGCGATGTATCTCGTGAGCATTATCTACTCGATCCAGGAATAATGCGGTGTTATCACAGAGGATTCTGTATTAAACTTGGGGTCCGACACAATAACAACAAGGAGTAACAACCGAGCGAGTAAATTCTGTAGTGTTGCCTCCATGAAAATGTATGATGAACAACTACAATTAGTAGATAGCACCAAGGATGGACAGACACAGAGTAACATTTAGCAAACATTTAGCACCCAACATTTAGCACACACCAACTAGCCAAGTGTCCAACGACAAAGACACACCAACATTTAGGAAACAACATAAGATAAGAAACAGCGGTCAACATTTAGCAAAAACAGGCGGTCAATAGCAAAAGACAAGCAATCCCCAATCCATCAATCACTGTCAGGATCAATCCAGGTTTCATCCTACAAGTAAAATTTTAAAGTTATAGTTAAACATGAACAACAACAAGCAATCCAACCAACAGTAAGATAAGAAACTTGAAAACCTCATGCTCTATAGCCTTAGCTCATCCATGAGTGATGCAATCTTCTCCTTGGAACCTAACGTTTTATTGTGGCAGAAGGAAATTAGCAAATTGGAAATCGAAAATCATATGAAAATATGAAGTAAATGAATCAATAATTTTTATTGCCTTTTTTGGCCGTAGCCGTCCAATCCTTGATACAAATTAATGCTTCGACCACCTCAGGATCTAGTCGACTACGAAAAGGATCAACAACACGCCCACCAGCACTGAACGCCGACTCAGAGGCAACCGTTGACACTTGCATAGATAATACATCATGGGCTAATCGTGATAGAATAGGAAAAGTCCCTTGTTTACAATTAGTTTACAATTATGACAGAACATATAGTTTACAATTATGATCTACTAGTAATACTCATGGCTCAGTAATATAACAGCACATGCTCTTGAATATAACATGCTCTTGAATATATGTCACTGCTGTTATATAGTTGCCAACAACACTTCGAGTGTTCTTGAATAACACTTCGAGCAACACAGTGAATATGACTATATTCACTGATACTCATGGCTCAATAACATCAGGGAATATAACAGCCATGACATATAACAGCAGTGACATATACAAGTATACAACTTTACATACCCGGGCGTCGGCACTCGGCACAGGCGTCGGAGGCTAGAGGGGGAGGCACTAGGCACGGGCCGAGGGGGAAGCTCGCGCTAGAGGCCGAAGGGGGCTCGCGGGTCGGGGGGAGCTCGCACTGTAGCGGATGCCGGAGGGGAAAGCTCGTGAGCTCACACCGGAGGCTGGAGCGGGGAGCTCACGCAGGTCCAGCCGTCCAGGCGACGCCGCTGCGCAGCAGATCCGAGCAAGGAGCGCCGCAAGCGCGCCCGGGAGGAGGCGCCACCGTCGCCGTCGTGTCGGCTGGATCTGGATGGAGGGAGGCCGCCGCGTCGGCTGGATCTAGATGGAGGGAGGCCGTCGTGCCGGCTGGATCTGGATGGAGAGAGGCCGCCGTGTTAGGGCTAGGGACTTAGGGTCGATGCGGTGCGAACTGCGGAAGTGCGGAGTCGGGTGTTAGGGTTTGGCACTTGGCTTTGCCGGGGGGTGAGCGCTGAGCGCAAGTGGGCTGGGCCGACGGACGGACGGAGTCACGTTGAATATTACCGGATAATACCGATTGCATATGTTGGATAATACCGAATAAATTTCTGGATATTCTCGTATCCGTCGGAAACTGCTATCCCGAATCCGATACCGATTTTGAAAATTACTATCCGATCCCGACACCGTATCCGACAAAATCTGTCGGTTACCGAGATTTTTCCCTGAATCCTATCCGAAGCTATCCGGTCGGTCGGGAGATATCCAATCCGATTGCACCCCTAACTACAATCATCGATCACACAGACTTCGACTTCTACATCTGATTGCTACGATTACCAAGCCTGGTCGCTACGACTTACGACTACCAAGTCGTAAGACCTCAGCCGACCACCAAGTCGAAAGCCACCTACAACTACCAAGTTGTAGTGCCGACCACCAAGCCGAAAGGCACCTACTACTACCAAGTCGTAGTGCCGACCCCTAAGTCGTAAGCCCTCAGCCGACCACCAAGTCGTAAAAGGATTCTGCGACCATTAGTCGATCACCTACAACTACCAAGTCGTAGGGGCTTCTACGACCACCAAGTCGATCCCCTTCGACCACAAAGTCGTAGACCCCAAGAACGACATCCTCAAGTCGAAGGATCACCTACGACCATCAAGTCGTAGCACTGGCTACGACTACCAAGTCGTAGACCACGAGATTGACTATCGACTATTCAACCAAAGGGGCACTGCCGACCATACACAGCAGCGGTCGAACACAGTGGTTGTAGATGCCACTGCCGAGCAAGTCGCTGAGGCTTAAGACCTTACAGAGAAAACCATTCTCTTCTCAAACCTCAAAAACCAAACTCAATCTCACTAGGTCAAGAGTCAATTACTCATCACAAACATGGGGTGACCTCCACATGGTCTCACAGCACCACTCAAACTTCCCCCCAGTGTATCCGACTGACTATGCTGAACTTCTGTTTGGAGCAACCATTTTTCATCAGTAGTTAGACCACAGTATAACATAAACAATGCAAGTGTTGCATGGTGTGCTGTGTTCCAATAAGGGACGCTTGCTAACACACCTTGCACACCATCTTAATTCCATTGGAATAAGTCCATATAACACCATAAATTTTATTTAAAAGTCCATTCAGTATCTCGAACTATAAAACCAGGCATTTGACCCCCTATCCCCCCGAACTTTGCAATCCAGTTCAAATAACACTCTAACCCGGTTTCGCATGGTGATATTACCCATGTGACATGATGAGTGAGCGGTTTTGATACGTAGGATGACACACTGGCCAAGTTTTGTCTGTAAAATATGAGCTCTATTTAGATCTGGATTACAAAGTTTGGGTGTTAAATATTCGGTTTCATTGTTTAGAGTATTGAACGGATTTTCGAGCAAATTTTGAGATGTTATTGTTATATGGAAAGACAATGCTGAACTTCTATTTGGAGCAGCCGTTTTTCGTTGGTAGCTAGACCACAGTATAGCATCACACAGCTGTGTCACATAATTAGGCCTTAATACAATGATCAAAACGTTGCAGGTTGTTGCATGGCGTGCTGTGTTCTAGTAAGGGACACGCCTGCTGACACACGTTGCACACCATCTTAATGGCGTGCTGTGTTCAAATAAGGGACACGCCTGATGACACACGTTGCACACCATATAATTCCATGGCTGCCTCAAATTAACTAAACTCATTAGTAGTCCTACGGGAGCTGCTTCCTTGACCTGTGGGCACGTGTTGGTTGACACGGCCATTTTCGGTTACACAACGGACCGAGCTCTCATCCCTCTCGCTTTCGTTCCAATTAAACGCCTAACATGCCAATCAGCCACTGTCCCAGACCTACTTACGTACTGCATTGCAAGTAATCCTGTTGATTAGGGGTCATAATCTTCCACGTCACTTGATTAAAAAGGCTCGTTAATCTCTGATGGGCGGCAGTGACCTGTTGTTAATTAATCGAGTGGCGGTTTTATTCTATCCTATGAAATATTCCCATCACCATGGGAGAACCTTCTAACCAAACACAATCTACCTAGCTATAGGTAAAACTTGGTGGAACAATCCATTTCTACAGCTCTTCATGGAAGAACATAGAAATGAAATGAAAAGAAAAGAAAGGGAAGCTACACATCCCAATCTGAGTGTGATTAGGTGAAAGCAACACAGATGATGCAGTGACATATATCTGTCACACCTCACAAATTCACGCATATAAATAAGCAGTCTGCTACTAATCCAATGCTTAACCCAACTCAGCAGCTTAGTAGCTGTGAATAGTAGGCACTAGGCTTAGTAGCTTAAGCTTAATTAGAAGCGTGTAATACATGGCTCTAATAAGAGAGAAGAGACCTCCGCAACTGCACCTCTCTCTGCACGTCCCGTCCCGCGCCGCCGTCCAGAAGTCCGGCCTCCGGCACCCCATCCCTCCTCCGGTCGCGCCGCCGCCTTCCACCACGACCCCGGCTGCGCGGTCAAGCCAGTTCCGCCTCGCCGACTTCGACAAGCTCGCCGTCCTGGGCCGCGGGAACGGCGGCACCGTCTACAAGGTTCGCCACCGCCAGACGTGCGCGCTCTACGCGCTCAAGGTCCTGCACTACGGGGACTCCGCCTCCTCCGCCGAGGCGGACGTCCTTAACCGCACGGCCTCGCCGTTCGTCGTCCAGTGCCACGCAGTCCTGCCTGCTGCGTACGGCGATGTCGCGCTGCTCCTAGAGTGGGTCGACGGCGGCTCGCTCGACTCGGTCAGGAGCCGCCGTGGAGCGTTCCCCGAGGCGGCGCTCGCGGAGGTTGCGGCGCAGGCGCTGTCCGGGCTTGCGTACCTCCACGCCCGCCGCATCGTGCACCTCGACATCAAGCCGGCGAACCTCCTCGCGAGCACGGCGGGAGAGGTCAAGGTCGCCGACTTTGGCACCTCCAAGGTCCTCTCCCGCGCCGGCGACCACTGCACATCGTACGTGGGCACGGCCGCGTACATGAGCCCGGAGAGGTTCGACCCGGAGGCGCACGGCGGGCACTACGACCCCTGCGCCGCCGACGTGTGGAGCCTGGGGGTGACCGTCCTGGAGCTCCTCATGGACCGGTACCCGCTCCTCCCCGCCGGGGAGCAGCCGAGCTGGGCGGCGCTCATGTGCAACATCTGCTTCGGCGAGCCGCCCGTGCTGCCCGACGGCGCGGCGTCGCCGGAGCTCCGGGGATTCGTCGCCGCGTGCCTTCACAAGGACTACCGCAAGAGGGCGTCCGTCGAGGAGCTTCTTGCACACCCGTTCGTCGCCGGGAGGGACGTGGCAGCGTCGAGATGCTCGCTCCGGGAGCTGGTCGCTGAGGATTCGCCGCCGTCGTCGGAGTGAGGCGTATGTGATCCCGCTGGGCGGCAGCGTCATGCACATACATAGGACCAATTTTGTTAGACATGTAACATGGACCGTAGGATTGTACATCCTGTACCATATACGTAGAGTATAACTTACTTAGTAATTTGCAGTTTGCACATAGCACATAAGTTAGCTTAGGGATCGCCCAGAAATGTAAATAAGAGGCAAAAATAAGGGATTGTTAACTTTGTCACTAAAAAACTTCGTAACATGCTTGCGTTTTCACACACTTTATTTTTTAAAAAAAACTGTGTTCGTAATGTGTCCTGTGACTTGCTCTCCGTGGATTGTGGATAAGGTTACCAATAGTGCTCCTACTTGGTGAAAAAAAATCACAAAAAAAATGTTTTTGAAAATTTTCACGATAATTTGATACGTAGACCAAAAGTTGAGTGCATAAATACACCACAAAAAGTAAGTACATAAGATATGTTACCATATATATAGACTTATGTGTATTAGCTTCTACTTTGGAGATATCAGGAACTAATACGAATATCTGACTTCTCGAAACAGTTTCTCTACTTTTTTTACTCACGTTTCGCTCTAAGTACAAGTCAAGAGTCATATGTACATCACATACTCAATTCATCTCGCTTTCGTCTCACAAACGTATCTCTCCATTACTTTTTTTGCATCATTCATCCCTCTTTTAAAAAACTACTTCTTTCGATTGGTATTATTTATTTTCAGCCAAAAATCTTCGGAAGTAATCTAAAATCATTGACAGCGGCTAATATAAATATCTGTAGAACTCAAGTGAAATATACTGAAAGCGAACAACTTAAAATAACTATACTCTCCTTGTCTCATCAAACACCTCGGTTTCGATGGACTGATGGAGCAAGCCATATCGAATGCCTAACATGCCAATTCGAACACTAGTATATAGATATATAGATAACCTACAGTTAATGATCTGGAAAGTATACGTGATTGATTACTTCCATGGCTGCAGGCCACTTTGACAAGACGCTCGGGCCTCTGCTTATTGTTCATCGTGTCGTCGGACCAATTCGATTGGCTTTTGCAGAGGAAAGTTATAATTAACACTGTTCATAAATCATGGTTATTCCGTGGTGCACTAGTTATTGATTACGATGATAATTTTAGCCAAAAAAAATCTGCATTCTTCTGATGGATCACCGAAACAATTCTCCTAACTGATGCTTACCGAAGCAATTAGAACGACAAATTTTGCGCTGTCAGAGTAAACACAAGAAGGCCCGTTCAAACGGATGATAACTAGAAAGAAAATATCTGAATAATGTTTATGGATACCTAACAAATTAAGCGGCCGATTATTGGCTTAAATACAACTGGAGATTCCTTTTTCTTTCTTTCTTTCTTTCTTTTTGTGCCATCTAATTTTAGCAGGTAAAATAGCCGACCACGTCAGTATAGCATTGGGGAAAGTCGAGAAGATAAGTCAACACAGAAGGATTTAGAAGTGCTAAAATTGGCGAGCAATAAAGGAAAACCAATTTTAGAAAGTCGGTAAAAGAAAATTTTAGCTGATATGAAAAGATCCATCAAGAACCTGCAGCGAAGAAAGAGACGAAAACGAGAAGATCAAGACAAAGATGGAAAGAAATTTTACAAAGAGGAGTTTGAAGTAGAATCCATATTGAGTCAGCCGCGTTCAGAATCGTAGCATAATATAAACCACATACCAGTTAACATGAACAAACAACACCAATTCAATCAAACACTTTTACCTTTACGTTTACTTCTACCTTAGAGCAAGTATAATAAGAGACTGTTAGTAGGCTATATACTGAGGTAGAGGAGAGAGAAGAGAGGTGGGCTGTAAGTTTACAGCCAGCTGAAGCCTGAAGCACAAAAACCAAGAAATTTTGTGAGAGAAAGGGGTGGGTCATACAGCCTTCAGCTGGCTGTAAATTACTATATGAATGGGCTGATAAGTGAGCTGTAAGTGTCCATACAGCCAGCTGAAGGCTGTATTATTAGCTTTGCTCTTAGGGGTAATATGTAATTCGACTTTTGTTCATCTTTTGAATCAATTTTAAGTTACTCTATCATCTCTGTCGGCTTTGTTGTGTCTGCGATGCCTAGAACTCCCTTCCAAAGACATCATCTATTGTCGACTTTGTTGATTTATTAAAAAAATTAGTTTGTGCATACATCACAAAAAAATCTCCGTAGGGACACGGTGTCACCACCTCTGAAACTTTTCTGGTGGCAACACTTTTCTTTTTGAGATTTTGGTGGTAGTATCATGGGCTGCAAAGCCCTAAATCATCTAATAAACCAGAAAAATTTTATAATATATTATATTAATAGTAGGATAATGATAGTAGAAATTAAATTTGACTATTAATCTGTGATGACATAATAAACTTTTTTTGTATAAATCTAATTTTCTTGTGAGGGTATTATAGACTTTTCCTTTGAATATATTATTAATCTTTTCCGTCGCCACCCCACCTCTCACTTATTCCGTTGTGCCACCGCCACTGTCTTGTACACGTACTGTTGCAGTGCTAATAGAAATTACTTTTACATTACATATTTCTTTTACAATTTTACCTTTCTTAGGATATTACTCCGATAGTAATATAATTAAATCCTAACTAATCTAATCAATTAGATAAAAAAATAGACGGTTTGTATTTATTTTGGGTATCATAAAAGAGCCCTAAAACAGTAACGAAAATCGTTCGAGTCTATGACAACTGACGCAAGCTTCTTCTCAGATGTAGGACCGAAACGGCGACAGGGGGGTGAATGTCGATCACTAAAAATTCGTCCCCCAACAAGTATCCACAAAAGACTTCTCTCCAATAGCTAAAGAGCTATGAAGGGAAAGCAAAATCAAAATAGAGAATAAAAAAAACTTGGAATAACTCAACCCTCAAACCTACTGCAATCAGATAAGAGCAATGAACCTGTAGCATCACTTGACCAAGAACTTAACACAAGAGATCAGTCCTACCAAACACATAAACTGCAGAGGATTTGACAGAGGAAATCTGAAATACCCAAAAGAAGCTCAAACAGTGCATGAAGTAGCTTGCTGCCCATGACCGAAAAAAAAAAGTTGCCGAGTACAGCTGCTAAGCTGCCAAAAGAAGAGAAGGACCGAAAGAAAAAGGTGTAGCAGGCTGCCAAAAGGATCAAAGCTACCAACTGAAAATGCTAGCTATTTTGATCGGCTGGGAACAAAGAGATCTTCCACTTGCTGGCCAATCACAAGAAAGAGAGACCCAAATACTTCCCTCGGATGGCACAAAATCGGATGGCACAAAAATTCAGCATTTCCTCTTGGATGGCAAAAGAAAGATTCACGTTACTACAAGAAATATCAACATTACTTCCTGGATGGCACAAGAAGGATCAAGAATCTTCACTGCCAAATAACATGCAGCCATTGATGATTGACATGCATATTTTTTAATAGCCTAAGAACATGAACTTCTCATGAGAAAAAGTAGTAACCAAGGAAAAGCATACCACGTAGCTTGCTGTCATGATTTCACAATAATGAGCTCTCCTTTCCCATGAAGATTTTAACACTAAGAACTTAACTCATGGGAAGAGAGGATTGCGTACGTGAATGCAAGACTGAAATAAAGAACCAAAGACCCAAGGAAGACAAAAAAAAAACAGAGCATATAAAGACAGAATAAAAACACACAGGGATAACTAAAGAAAAATCAAACAGCTCAAACACAAAATCTTGAACAACAAGACAGAGATATACATGATTAAATAAGAGGAATGATTACAAAGTTGTTCAGCTCATCTCTCTCTCTCAATCCTCAAGAACACCAAGAACTACATGGTTCTTGGGAGGAACACAACCCTATCTCATACACCCATTCTCTCAACCACTAAAGCACAAAGCAAAAGCCCTAAAACCCCTATCTAAGTCTTGCCAACAACCAGGAAACACACTTCTATTTATAGCATTCCTTGATGGGTTTACACTTTGCTTTGCCCATTTTACCCCTCCATGCTTTCCCCGCTAACCCGCTTCCTTTTGCAGCCTCGAGCTTTTACCGAAACGCCCTGCTGCACCTTCCGGAAGCTTCCGCGTTCCTTGTCTCGCACGCCTCGCAACCACCTCGAGTCCACGTCGTCTTCGACACATCCCGACTGTTCTGATCTTAGCGCCACCTGCGCCTAGTCCAGTCCTCCGTGTCTCGCCACGACTCCACTCGACGTCCTGCAGCCATCACAGACAAAAACCACATCGCATAGCACGGCACAAAGCATATAAACATGATTAGTACCAACAAATCCTATTCAAGCGAGAAATGACCCAAATGACCAACCGGGAAGACGACCACGCGTCAAATCCGTCTAATCATAACCCGACCTCGCCGAATGCCAAAAAGACACAAAACACTCAAACCAAACTCACTCTAACCAAACCACGTGTCAAATACTCATCACCAACTTGGGATTTAGACCACATGGTCTCTCAGTATTTATTTTGGGTATCATAAAAGAGCCCTAAAACAGTGACGAAAATCGTTCGAGTCTATGACAACTGACGCAAGCTTCTTCTCAGATGTAGGAGCGTCCGTCGTCGGTGACGACGGTGAGGCTTGAGAAATCATACGCGGTTGTTAAGCTGTAGACGAGCTTGTCCATTTTATATGACCGTGAATGCCCGGTCGAGCGATGGCTAATGTCCACGAGCGCGAGCCCCGAGCAGCACGCGACGACGCTCTACGCCCACATCGATCGCCTCGAGAACCTTCGTGGCCACCGCCTCGTCCGCGTTCTCGGCGTACAGTACGTGCCGGCGCGGCGAGAAAGTGAAACCGCGCACGAGCGGGGGTGCGCGCGCGCATGCTCGTCTAGCCCGGCCTTGACCGCGTACGCGTGGACGGCCCTCCCCTCCCGCACCGCACGGGCGGAGCACCCGTCGGCCGGCAACCCCCGCGCCGCGCCTGCATCTCCTCGTTGCGATACAAATTTCGATTGGGTCGACCCAAATGACGACAGGCCGAATTGGATCGCAAATTTCATGTCCGATCCAAATTCCGATGGGCCTAATAGGACCGTGGACCGAACATGAATGGGCGGACGGCAGTTATCCTCCTCGATCTGATCGAACCGTATAGGGAACCCAACGTGACCATTCCTTGTGGATGCCCGCAACTCAGCAAGATGCCAAGATGGCTCAATCCGTTCGAGCCCCCCGCCGCCGCCGGTCGCCGGTGGGCCGCGCTCCGCCACCTGTGAATGGAACGATGAAAGTACGGTTGCAAGTGTTCATGCCTTCAACTCTCATAAACTGCTGCCGTTTTCCTTTATTGGGAAAAAAACAGTTATTTGCTAGCTGTCGTGCAAGTTTGAGAGAACTGTGTCCCAGGTCAATTTAACTGAGGGTCCTGACTGATGGCACCCGATAAATAAAGTTGAGCTCACTCCCAGAAACTAAGGATCGCCTTTCTTGACTACTGATCATTGACTATACCAGCTAGCTTTGCGGCCCCCAGCTCTGTGGAAGTGTGGATCAGCCTGGCCGAGTAGTACCTCCCCTCCTGCTAATACAATAGGCTAATCTTTCTTAGGCAGATGCTAGCATGCTAAATTGCTAATTAGTTACTGAGTAATCACTGATCATTATCCGGGGATCTTCCCCGCCGCCGATACCCCTTTTCAAAAGAACGCGATTATTCTACAACGACGGCGGAAACATGGAGCTTGTTAACCGTGAGTCACACCACAGTCTCCATCTCACTTGCTAATGAATGGAAGAGCACAAGGTGATTGGAGATATCCCTGTTAGAACCTTCTTGCCATTTACCAAGATCGTGTCTCTCATGGACCGCACCTCACTGCCCATGGCTTGTGCCTCTACGGTCCACCAAGAACAAGCGTAGGGAAGAGTTACATGCACCTGGTCAGAAAGTTCCATATCATTTTCCAAGATAAAAATCAGAAGTAAAAAAGAAAAGTAGAAAATTGAGAGGGGTCAAAAGTCACTCTCTAAAGCACAATCAGCTCAAATGATAATTTAATTAGGTGTGGGTATATTAGTCCGCCCCTATCTATTGGGTTAATCCATCCATCAGAAGATATTCGTAGCTAGTGTGGTACTAATCACAGTGCTTAGGCTTAACAGTTAACCCTAATGGCTCTGACCATTAGAGAGAGGCGGCTTCCGCAGCTGCACATCTCGCTCGACCTCCCGTCGTGCGCCTTTCGGTACCCCGCCCCGCCGGTGGCCACGCCGGCTTCGACGTCGGCGGCGGCGCGGGCCGGCGAGTTCCGCCTGTCGGACTTCGACAGGCTCGCCGTCCTCGGCCGCGGCAACGGCGGCACCGTGTACAAGGTCGCCCACCGCCGCACGTCGGCCCTGTACGCGCTCAAGGTGCTCCACAACGGCGACCCTGGAGCATCGTCGGAGGTGGACGTCCTACGGTGTGCCGACTCGCCGTATGTCGTGCGGTGTCACCCCGTCATCCCGGCGGCCGGCTGCAGCGACGTCGGGCTCCTGCTCGAGCTCGTGGATGGCGGCTCGCTCGACTCCGTAATGAGCCGCCGCGGGGCGTTCCCGGAGGCGGCGCTCGCGGAAGTCGCGGCGCAGGCGCTTTCCGGCCTGGCGCACCTCCACGCCCGCCGCGTCGTCCACCGCGACATCAAGCCGGCCAATCTCCTAGCCAGCGCAGCCGGCGAGGTCAAGATCGTTGACTTCGGCATCGCCAAGGTCCTCTCCCGCGCCGGCGACCACTGCATCGCCTACGAGGGCACCGCCGCGTACATGAGCCCCGAGCGCTTCGACTCGGAGCGCCCCGCCACCCCTGCGCCGCCGACGTGTGGAGCCTGGGGGTGACCGTCCTTGAGCTCCTCATGGGGCGCTACCCGCTGCTCCCCGCCGGGAAGAAGCCCACCTGGGCCGCGCTCATGTGCGCCATCTGCTTCGGCGAGCTGCCCTCGCTGCCCGGCGGCGCAGTGTCGCCGGAACTCCGGGGATTCGTGGCCGCGTGCCTGCAGAAGGACTACATGAAGCGAGCGACCGTCGCACAGCTTCTCGCGTACCCGTTCGTCGCCGGAAGGGACGTGGCGGCGTCGAAACACGCGCTCCGGCGGCTGGTGGCTGGAGCCTGAACTAGCTGTGCCGTCTTAATTAGCTTAGTTATTGACAAGTCATAGGGATGTCCATTAGTTTGTACATAAATATCTTTATATGCTCTCCCGCATAAATAACTAAAATTTAAAAATTTTAATAAAAAATATAAATCACAGTTCAAAAGAATATGTCTAGTTTAGAGACTAACAAAATGTAGATAAATAAACGAAGGAAAAGAATCCGCAAGGAGAATCACATACATAATAAAGGAATCAACGATTATTTTATTTTTGAAACGGACTAAGGATTGCTTTAGCTTGATCATAGCTAACAATATTGCTGTTCACTAGGTTTACGAGGACCGTGTTCATGTGAGAACAAACCCATCATCTTGTAAATGAGGTCAATTAATCTCCATATAACCAAGTATTTCAACGATTTGTGGTGTTAATATTGATTTGAATCGATTTGTGGTGTTAATATTGATTTGAATGACCGTCATACTAGGAGAAAAGATTTTCATGTACACTCACACCAATTAAAAGATGGGTTCCTAAAATTTTCATACAAGAGCCTGTTTGGGACTGCTCTGCTCCAGTTTTTCCAACTCTGCTCCATCAACTCCACCATGGAGCAGCTCCATTCCATAGTGGAGTTGGTGGTACTAGTTCCCTTAAGTAGTACTATTGTAGCATAGCAACATAGGCATCCTGAACTCAAGATCAGGTCAGCCTTTTGTACGCAGTTAATGGTCATCACATGCTTGCTCTGTCCATTTGGAAACTGGAATTGATTTCCGGTGAAATGTGGATGACGGCAAAAATTAATCCGTCCGGCCTCCACATCTTGGGATCACTCCCAATTCTTATTAAGCTTGCTTTGATGCGCACCAGCTGTGTGCGCACTCTGCCTTTTTTTTGGGAGAGAGTACTACGAGATGAACACACGCACACCCTATTCACGTCATATATACCCATGTTCATGTCACATGTACATATCTACTATACATTCTACAAAATTTAGAAAGACTTTGTAGCCTCATGGAGCACGCATACATACTTTATTATTGAACACATATATATGTACTTTAATTAAATAAAACACACCATGTTGATTGTATTGGATCGGTCTAAGTAGGTGAAAACAAACACCCTCGCTCACGCTCTCACGTCCAGGCCACTTGCCCGTCGTTGCGCACTCTAACAAATTAGTAATTAGAGGTAAGTTCATTAGTTCCCACAGTCCTAGCATAGATCAACTCGTCCAAGGTAAAAAAAGAAAGAAAGAAAACGAGATCTGAAATGACGTAATGGAAGCACGTCATCACCTCACACATGGGATGTCAATTTCAAGGAATGGTCATGTTACATGGTTCGTGGGCTTTGTTGGGTGTATTTGGGGCCCTGGCTATTGATCCCCGTTCATGGGCCGGCTGGGATTAGGGGGTAGGCTGATGTTTGGGCCTGTGCTTGTGTGCCGGCTTTTCTGGGTGATTCGTCGGCATGATGGGGTTACAAGCGCGTGCTCTAGGTGGATTTCGGTCAGTTTTTGCCTGGGCTTAGAGGTGTCTAAATGGATTTATTAGTATAATAAATAATTATTGTTGAGAGAGGTCAAATCTAAAAGCCGTTTAAAAGTAAAAAAGAGCAGGGTCAACGTCTCATATCTTGGTATTTGTCTTGAAATACAAATTGCTATCGTAAAGTTTGCTCGGCATGTCGTGAATCTCTCTGACGTGAACAACATTGAATTTGATCCCAATGCTAATAGTCCAAGATCTCATGTGTTATTTTTATGTGTGAGGTAATTCTTTTGTAAAGTTGCTTGCAATTTTCATTGTGAATTAAACATCGCACTGGTCACTGTTGAAAATTTAATGGCAAGGGAAAAACTTTGTCAGTCCCATGCATATCAATTTAGAATTATAGCTTTATTTTTGTTTTAGGGTTCCAAAACAATGAGGACATTTTTCAAGGCTGCTTATTGCAAGTCTGCTCACAGTGGTCAATGTCATTACTAAGCATAAAGATAAATTGTTCACAGTGGTCGATCAAGTTTATTGTCTATCGTTATGCTCTATTGGCATTTTTTGTGTCTTCTTGCTATGTTTTATGGTACCAAGCTGACATCTCCTGATTAAAGAAAAAACAAAAGTGGAAACGCTTGCGCTCTTATACCAAGCTTACGTCTCTGGATTAAAGAAAAATTGAAGTGGAAACTCCCGTGCTCAACCAAGCTGGCATCTTCATGTTTTGGTATCTTCTTGCTATGTTTTAACTAAAAACGGCCATGCTTTCATGATTATTGTAGCTACTCACCGGACTGATGCAGCTGTATCCCAGCCTTCCCTTCCTCAGAAATGATTATACGTGCGTAGCGTGATATATATTAGTTTCCTATGATAGAGATTGCTTTAGGATGGTAAAAAAGAACAGGATTATACGGGCGCAGGTAAGGGTTTGAGCGTCAATTTCATGAGTGAACACTTGCATCGTTGCTGACCAGAGGCTAATCAAACCAGTATAGCACCGATGTCTTATGGTTAACTGCAACAGTTTGAGTCTCATTAACTAGTGGATTTATTTGTGATTTTTTTATATATTAACCACTGTAAGCCATAAGGATGATTATCGTAGACAACAGCATCATTATAATAATTATAAAAAAACAATTGGATAGTCCTTCCGGATGATTTGTGTGCGAGGAAGCTTGCTGTGCAAGTTGCATTTTCCTGTCAAGTTTGCATTTTTCCTCGAGCCTTCTCTCGCCAATAGCAGATGCTGCTGGCATTGGCAACACCAAGATGATCAGCAAGTATATGATCATCCAATAACCAGCAGCTGCTACAAGAGCCAGGGCGACGTCGTCATGCCGTTTCTCGCTCCTGTGTTCGTCAAGCACAAGGAGAGATGCACGTTTGTCAGACTGCAGTGCACCTAGGAGTTTTCTTCCCCTTGTACATGAAATTTCTGAGGGCCTACAGAGTATTACAAATATCATTATGCGAAAGATATGAAAGATATCATGTCTGCTTAATTTGTCACCACGAATGTATATATGCAAACATAAGTTCTGGTTATTTTCTTCACTTGCAAAGCTACATAGAATGTAACGTCCCATATTTCTCAGTTTTCACACTGTCACACGGTTTCAGAATTACGTTTTAAAACAAGACACGATTCTTCAACACAACGCGGTTCTAAACATTGAGGGGATGGTTTAGAACATGGGAATTTTGCAAGATTCAGGGAGAAGGTTCACTGTATCTTGCGAAAATCCTTCAATCTAAGCAGACACTATACAGGCAACCTTGGAATACTGGAGTAAAAATAGTTCTGAAATTACAAGAGGAATTCCTGGAACAGCAACTGTAATAGTTTAATTATCTCATTTCATCTCAGCAACAGAAATTATATCTAACAAAGGAAGTCGTATGCTATGGTAGCAGAAACATGAAAATCTTTGAGTGATCTAGTATAAAGCTGGTAGGAACACAAGGGCGACATTCTAAAATTTACATCATAATATATGCGATAAACCTCACTTTGCCCCAGAAAAAAATCTTCTATATATGGGACAAGCGACAAAAGAATTGACACACATGGAGAAGCGATCACTGTTCGATTGCCTGCATCACACAGCCTGGAGCTTCTGCTCATCCACAGATTCCACAGGAAGAATTGCAGGCTCCCATGAAGACGGCTCATCAAGATGGATCTTTGCATACTCACTCACCAGCCCATTCCTCTCTTCCCACATGATCGCTTTCCTCTCTTCTTCAGCCCTGTCTACCTTGTCTTTGGTCATCGAGCTCATGTCACCTGCTGCCTTGGTTACCATGCCAAGTGCACTGGTTAGCCAGGAAGCACCAACTGAGACATACTGATTACTCATGATAGCAGATCCTGCAATGCTGGCTTTCTGCTCAGCAGCGGCCAAAGCAGACTTTGTGAGTTCTGACACCTGATAACGCTCATCCACTTCCTTGACCTTGTTGCCAACAATGGCCCGGCCCAGGTTGATCTTTTCGCTCAGGCCATACTGGCGGTTTAGAGATGCGACGGTGGCGGTAGCATTGGACAGGATGTTGTGACGTTCATCAAAGGTTCTTGCTAAGTTGAGAGCATCCTTGCTCAGCACAAAGCCCTTCGCCAACATGCTGCTCACAACATCCTCTGCCTTCCTAACTGCAGATTCAGTAGACGAAGATTTTTCTCCCTTTTGTACCAATGCAACATGGACACAAATGCAAAGAAGTGACATATCAACACATATTCGAAGTATTTTATTGTGTGACTTAGAAATTAACTAAATATGTGTAGATACAATGATCATCAAATGGAGCAAAAGCTAAACTGCAGCATAACTGATTTGAGAAAGAATGCGTGCATTTTTTTTTTATTTTGACATACCAAGCTGATTCAGATTAACTGCCTAATTTAAATTTCTTGCCATCGTACATAGTTTAAGAACCCATGTTAATTAAAGGTTGACAAACTCCATTCTGGTGAGGAAACAGCATCTATAGGAAATCAGTGTAAATAGTAACAGCAAGAAAGTTGCCAGTTTCAATCCTAGTATCTTCAAGCATTTTAAAACTTAAAAGAAATTTTCTGTCAGAAAAGAAACTTAAAACAAATTCTCAATTCTTGCTAACAAGAACAATGCTGCAGTTTAAGAGACAATATGTAATTTTAATATAAAAAAAGAAACACTGGGAATCTGATAATTTCTTTTGAATTTGATATTACTTGAAATTATGAGTGTGCCATTAAAATGTTAAATACTCTTACTGATAATTCTCTTACTGATAATTGTTTGCAAGCTTCAGGAGGCAGCTGATAGTTCTCAACAGGAGTTATGACTACAGAACGATCGACGATTGTTGCACCCTGTAGAAAAGTAATCAAAAGATTAGAAGGCATATCTCAGACAAAAAAAAGTGAAATAACATGAAACAAAAAGTAGAACAATCCTAATGCAAGTATGCAACAGAAAAATGGCTAAGGCAAGAAATTAGTTGCGGGAACTTGAACATACTGAGAGAAGCGCAGCAGTTTCTGCTCCTTGAGAGTCTTTAAATGTGACATAAGCAAGCTGTGACCATTCAGATTCGCTGATGAAGACACAACCAAACATTTAAGAAACACTCTATGCATATAGCCAGTGCAATAAGTAATGTGAATTACCTTTGCATTTCAACATATTCTATATCCCCAGAGAAAGAAAAGAACTCTGTGATCTCTCTTTTTGTAGCACTCAACGAGATGTTGCTAACTTTTACTGTCCTCACCTGCAAAAGAATATCAAACAAGAGCAAATGGAATGAGGTAGCTAGTGCGACTAGGACTTTAGCACAGGGTAGGAGATATGATAGCATGATTGTAGTAAGTACATTAGTTGACAATAGAATCGAATCATATTAGCCTGCCTGAAACCCAAACTTTCCAGGGTTTACAGGACAATCTAATTTTGGAAAAATACAAAATGACTAAAACTAACAATATAAGTACAAATTGCAGGCAATTGTCAAACAGAATGGATTAGATGTAATGTATCGATGAAGCCATGGAGGTAACGGCAAAGCTGTCAGGAACATCCACTGACTAAAACAATTATCTTCTTTGATCAAAAACCTGTTTCACCCGAAATGTAACATGTCTATTTGGATTTGCACATCCTGAACAACCCTGCGTCCCAGATGAAAATGCCCAATGTGATGTAGCCCCAAGTGTCACAACCAACTATATGAGACCGCATGATAAGCTTTAGCTAAAGAAAGTTGATTCTAGGAACTGACATTAAAAACAAATGTCATTTATACCCTTTGTATATGTTATGAGGGCACAAATACTGAGAGACTTTACACATAAATCAATTCAACCACTTCAATCCGATAGATGTAAGATATATGGCAGTCAATTTATTTGGACAATCAAACATGGCCAGTCCAGCACCCCAACTTCCAATCAAGATTATTTTATTTGCCAATTTATAAAGTCACTGGAATTTACAAATTAGTAATACACATTAATCCGGTTAGTTAGTTAATGAAGAGAGACACAAGTCTAAGGTATCCTGATATTTCTATTTGGCAACGTCATGGTTGTATGGGATAGTTAACCAGTGGAAATTATCCTGTTATACCTATACCATCACATCAAAAGGATACGATTAAGATAGCACAAAGGAAATTCATAATGTATAATGAATAAGATAAGGTTGACAGCAGACATTGGATCATTGACACACCATGAGGTACACATAATTCAAGATGAATCATGCTGTTGTATAGGACGGCAATGTAATGCATGCCAGCTGTCCAGTTATAAGGAGGGATTAGTTTTCCTAAATGCAAAATCAACAAGAGCACTCATTCATCCAAAACCTAAATACCAAAAATGATCTCCAGCTAGAAGCCACAAACAAAGGCACGAAAAAAAGAACACACTAAGCAACAATATGACATCCTTTGTCATCTAGGAAATGCAACAATATGTAGCTTAGTATTCACCACAATTACACAAATCATCAATTGCTTCAACGAAATATCAGAGGAAGCAGCCCCAACCAGAAATAAACAAACTTGAAGATCAGATCTAGCAGCCTGTTTGTAACCCACAACGGTCAAAAGTTAGTAACCCAGTCGAGTAACCAGTACAGAACCAGAGACTATCTTTGATTCCGAACGCATGGATCCCCAAAAGCTCGAAGAAGTCCATCCTATAGTCATCCAATCCACATTCTCCACCAACCTAATACACAAAAAGCACCAGAATTTAACAACAAACCGACGATTCGAGCACCTGGCCTCGAATGCATCCAGAATTTCTCAGCAACGCGGCGGTCTTACGGAGGAGCAAGTAGCTCATCAGGGGCCCGCACTGCGCTAAGCTTCTACGGGAGAAGGTGAACGCACGAAATCTACCCGAAACCTGCAACGAGGCTCGCTTGCATTGCGTCCAGTAAGAGCAAGACCCTCGGGACGCAGCAGCAATGTAGCACTAGCCGCCCGAAATCCCCTCGTTGCTGGTCACCATGACGATGTCCCCGAACCAGATCAAGCAAAATCGTCGCAGAAACGCCATCTCCTGCGATCCCCAACCCGGAGTTTCGCTACACACAACGCATGGTTAAGTCCGACGAACGAGACCACCAACAAAACAAGCCCAAACCACCAACCACGCGAACAGCAGCAACACCGACAAACACCACCACCGACACCGAGTACCAGCGAACAAAAGACGTGGCCACCTTGCTCGCCTCCACGAATCAGTCCAAAAGCTGGTAAGAGTTGCGAGCCAGCGCTCACCTCCATCGCGGGATCTCGCGGCGAGTCAGCTCGGGGCTACAGGAGGAGGAGCGCGCGTGTCGGCGAGCGGAGGAAGAGGAGGAGATTGGGATTTGGGCTTGGGCTTGGGAGAATGAGGCGGCGGCAGGTGTTTTTTTGTCCGTGAACCGTATTGATTTGTAACGAAACGACCGGCGGATCCGCACATGGCAATGCGCGTCGGCGCTCGGCACGACGGGATAACGCCATCACGGGAGTGGTAGACTGGTGGTAAAACAGGATCTGGTCTGATGGCACGATGGGCAGCGGCTCAGCGAGACGGGGTGCTGCCATTTCCTGATCGGGAGTTCAAATGTCACTACTTTTATCTGTGTTTTTTTTGTCCTTCCTATTTGTTTTGTATACTTTGTATGATTTGACATCCTGCCAACATTTCGTTCGTTGCATAGTGCATATAACACCACTAAGGACATGTTTGGTACAACTTCTGCTCCCAGCTTCTTTGTTGAATCTTGTGGAGCTGTGCCAAACAACCTGCTTCTCAAAATTAACTGATTCTGCTTCTTGTGTGGAGCAGGTTCCAAAATGAACTAACCAGGAGAAGCTGAGTTGAGGTAGATTCTCGTGGGGAGCCAACACACCCTAAATACAATAACCCATAGAACATCAACATATTTACCCGCAAAATGCCATCGAGCAAAATGCCCCGCCGCCTCCCTCTGTCGTCCCGCCTCCCTCATTCTGCTCTCCCACGCCGCCTGCTCCCTCCCCTCTCGCAACGCCCGCCGACTCCCTTCCCCTCACCGGTACCGCCGCCTCCCTCCCGCCTCCTCCACTCCACACGGCCGCCTCCCTCCAGATCTCGTCCCGGCCGCCGCCTCCGCCGCCTCCTCTCTCTCGCCGATCGCCTCCTCCACTCCACACGCCGCCTCCTCCGGATCTCGCCCCCAAAGACCGTCGCCGCCTCCTCCCGCCTCCTCCTCTCGCGCGACCGCCTCCACTCCACACGGCCGCCTCCTCCGGATCTCGTCCGACGCCACCTCCTCCGGCCGCCAAGACCGCCGCCACCTCCTTCCGCCTCGGGACCGCCGCCGCGCCTCCTTCCGCCCCTCGGGACCGCGCCTCCCCTCCTCGGCAAGGTGAACCCCAACCCTAATCTCCCTCTCTCCTAACCCTAGATTTGGGCTTGTAATTGTTCATGGTATTCACTTGCTACTGTAATTGTGCTTAGCTGTTGTATGCGTTTATGTTATTCACTTGCTGTTCATGGTATTCACTTGCTGTTCATGGTATTCAACTTGCTGTTCATGGTATATCTTTTGAGCTGTTCCAGATGAGTAGAATACACTGCTCATTATCATCGACAATTTCATGATTATCACACAACAATTTTATGAGACTGGAAAAAGTAAACGAAGAACATGTGCTATCTTTGATTCACACATACATATATGTGCTATGTTTGATCACATATATTGTATTGTCGATTATATCTTAAAGCTTTTCTCTCTGTTCTTTATTTTTGGGGTATGTGTGGGGGTGGGGATGCCTAACACTGCCGATGCCGGTCCCAAGCCCGGATTAAAGTGGAGGGGGCATGAATTCAAGTTGATTTTGCACAGTGGCAAATCAGAGGAAGAACCAGTTGATTTTGCAATTAAGAAATCCTTTGCTCTTATTTTACTCATGGATATGGTAGCTCATTTTGCAATGTGTAGCCATTCATGAACCCTTGGCTTGGCCCAATGCACCGTCAATCGATTATTTATATGAATTGGGGGGAAAAGCTATTGGTATTGCTTTCCTGCAGGGTGGTGAATTGGGGAAAAAATCGATTATTTTAACATCTGTTTTGTTCAAACTAAACTCAAGTAATCAAATTTCTTTCCTGCAGGGTGGTGATTTTTCAAGAGGAGATGGTATTGCTTCATTAGCCCAGATGGAGTTGGAGTCTTGGTCTCTGGATAGAGGCATAGCCGCATAGACCATTCTTAGTATTGTTATGTGGTTCTCAATCTGTGTAATTGTGTCAATGATAATGTGGTATTAACAGATACCAAACCGTATTATAAATTGTACCTACTATTTGCCTGTGGCTCTGTGAATGCACAAATATATATACGATCAATTTTTTTTGACGGAAAAGATCAGTGCGAGGTAGGCCGAGGTATTGCCGATCCCAGTTCACTATGAGAATGTTCTACATAAAAATATACCACCAGTCAAAAAGGAAAATAGAGAAAGAAAATCTAGTTAAATTGAAGTGTCAAAACTAGGGGTAGCATGGTCTATTTCCCTCAAATCCCCCCTTTTATGAATCTGGAGCTAACCTAGTAGCCAAACACTTTTTAGATGCAGCTCCAGATTCTCAGAGAAGTGAATTCTCAGAGAATCCAGAGCAGAAGCTGAAAAATAAGAATCTGGAGCTCTACCAAACAAGCCCTAAGTGCATCCTAAGTTGTGGTATAATCTCTATGTATTCTCTTTAAAACACGAAGTAAACGGTCACGAAGACTTTTGATTAGATAGGTCATAATGCATTCAAGCATCATGCAAAAATTCAATTAAAACGGGGTGTATATTAGGAGAAACATAAAGATAAATTTCTATGAATAGTAGCTTTTTCTTTTATTTCATTTTTGGATTTCATTTTCAGTAGAATTTGCCTTTTTTGTTTCTCCATGTGTAGATGGAATTTAGATTTGAAATTTTGTGCATGATAGATTGACTTTGTGTCAATGTTGTCAATTTTTTCCTGAATTTTTTATAACCATTTGCTTCGTATTTCAAAAAATGCACGGGGATGCATCACAACTTAGGATGCCCTAGATACGTTCTCGCGTAGTGCACACAGTTCCTTCGTAGCTGAATACGGTTAATGAAGATTAAGTAATCCATATTTAATGGCCTATTGTCTATAGTGACAAGACTTCCAAATAGCCTTCCTGAATATCCTTGGTCGAAGACGATGCCGTTCTAAGTATCGAACCACCCACGGTTGAAGATGTCTATGATCAGATATGTGGGTCAAACCTTCCGACCGGGGATCAAGTAATAACTGATTGCGTTCCTTTTGTGCATGTTCTTTTTAGCTGAAGCTTATGGCTTTTGGTTGCGGCTTGCGGCTTTTGAGCTGTTTGTGTGAGAGATTACAGAGTAACAGAAACTCACATGCGGTTTTTACCGATATAAATGAAGTCGGTACAGTATGTACTAAAATTAACCAGTAGGCCCTATTTTGAAAAGATACTCCATTTAAAAGCTAGTTACTGTAGAAAAGCCGAAAAACAACTTTTAGAAACTGAAAAAAGGCCCTTTATCCTCTCTCTAACAATAATGACATGAGAACCATGCCAGACGAACATCTCATAGACAACAACCGCTCCACATATATTGATGACTGGCATCGTTAAGGTGTCTCTCCATAGGTGCCAATTGTTGGAAATTAAGCGAGTTTAGCAAAATTCTCATATTAATTCCAAAGATAAACTTATACAGCAAAGCATATATCTAAAGACATGATAATAACATAGAGATTAAACTATTATATCTCAACATGAATAATGTAATCAAGCAAAAGGACAGTATGCTAAACTGAGCACAAACATAAGCATTTGTAATATACATAATGCACATATTAAGAAGTGAGTTTTGCTCTTAATTTGAGGAGTTGCTCAAGTTAAAAACTTGGCCTTCTCACCCTTGTCAACAGATCATATATCAAAGGGACTAACTCTTTAGTATTCTGCTAGTTTGATAACATTACCTCAGTAAAGTAATAGAACCAATTGCTAGATTTTAAGCACATGACAGAATGAAGAACAACTATTGCAATATCAATAATAGTCCTACAATGACTGCATAAAATTCAATAGATATGTGGTACGACAACAATGATTGAATATGACAATATTCAGCCCAAAACACAAGTGATCTACACTTATCCAAAGTATGAAACAAGTTGTGATAAATCAATACTAGCAGAATACTTTCTCTTTAGTCTCAATGATCTCAATTTGATAGGTTTTCCTCATCGATCATTCACAAAAGCCTGTAATTTATCATTCAAAGTCCTCCCAGTGCAAGCAATCACCACAAATTTCAGAGATACTAAACTGAGATATCAATCTCGCATGGCTAACATTTGCAAAATAGAAATTAATACTGCAAAGTAAATGTCATTGTGCAGTGGTAGTCCAAACCACTGAGAAGATCGATAGAGCAAGGCTTGTCTCAAGGACGATGTCCCAGCAAACTAATCACCGGCGTATGCCAGGATATCACAGCACAACCTTGCACTACGCACTTCACTGCGTAATTGCCAGGGTTGGACCGGTGCACTCGGTACATACAGCTGATAGACCATGCGTACCGTATTATAACTTGTTACATAGTCGCTTTATTAAGGAAGCGTTGCCTAGCTAAAAGGGTATTGGCTTGAAACCCCCATTGAGACCCTTCTTCTTGCGATAGTACAAGGGAACGTACCGCGACATCATCGAGTCTGGAGGACACATAGTGCATCTCCAATGGCATAATTCCCCGGGTTGGACCACCCGTTTGGTGTGCATCATCGTTGGTATTATCAGAGCCTGGGTTGGTGTCCTTGTTGTACTCCAACCCGAGCGTGTGCTCCGATAGATACTCGTGGTAGTCAATGTGAGCTAACCACCACATGTTTGCCCTATCATTCCACACGAAATGAGGGACAAGTCTTTCCTTCGATACAACATATTCTATGTTATCATCTTGAAGCTCGACCTGTGGTTGCCCGGGTATGGAGGTGTTGGGCTCATTAACATTTTTCCAGGACCCTACACATGAAACTCAAGTACACTATCGGCCTCCCGTAAATGGTCATCTCAGGCTGGGAGGCAATCCACGTAGATAACTCCCTCCGAATGCAGCTTCAAAGCTCATGAATATTCATCACGCCGAGCTGCTCTACCCGGAGCACCTTGTATTGGTATCCCCATAGATCCAACCCATCGTGTCCTACCCATACAAGACTATCACTATAGAACACTATCAAGTCTTGCATGTTTGCAACTAATGAAGCAACAACATCCCGGTCCGCTGTAAGCATTACAATAAATAATGATGACAAGCAGCATGCAAGTTATTGATTACATGTGTGTAATTACATACGAATAGTTTATTAATTAGCAACAATTTGATCACTCGTCCAAAAACTAATTACAAGTAATTCAATACCGCTTTCCTTACCACTTAATCGTTTACCACTAACTCATTACTTAATCTAACTAATTGGCACTATAGTAATTATGACTGATTAATTATATAGTACCATATAATAATAAATTATAGGTACCGTACCTACAAAAAATAGTACAAAACTACAACTAAATTATTACAACCTACTTACCTCATAATACGAGCTATATTAATTATGACTATTTGAATAACACTAATTAACTACAACTACGGGAATAACAACAAATGCATATGGTAAAAAATTACCTGCCCTTTGGGGAAGCAATCAACACTGCTACGATCGTGATGACTGCTTCAATATTTACTCTCCAGAAAATCTTTATTATGTTATGCCCTCTTAATTCTCAGCAACGAGTGTGAGAACGAGAAGCGAAACACAGTTGAGATGAGCGACCGTGAGAGGTCTATATTTGTGGTCGAACGAAAAGGGAACCTGGTGCGTTGCCACCGAAAATTATGGACTTGTTGTTGATGGCATGGTAACATAAGTGCGAACGTGGGAGTGAGTGAGGGGGAATGACATGAACAGAGTGACATATGTGCGGATAAGGAAGCGAGCAAGAGGGGACGGCATAGACGAGCCAATATATGTGTAAAGGAAGGACAAGAACGGGGGGTAGTAGCATGGGGCTGACATATGTGTGAAGGAGGGAGGTCACGCACTACAAAAGATAGCCACTGCATGGTGGCCATGCGGTCTACGATTTAAACTGCGAATTAAATGAGCATCGCATATCACTAATTATGATTAAATTAACATAGCAAATTCAGACCACATAAAATTCCCAAAAATTAGACAATTAGGTCGACCATGTTGAGAGACTGCACATAAAATCCTGTAATTTTTGGAGCTCGTTTGCTATATGTAATAACTCCTACAAATAGCATAATTGTATGAATTTTTAAGCAACATTTAGAGCGGATAAAATTATAAAAATTACACAATTAAGTACATTGTATCAGAAGGCTGTACATAAAATTTCATAATTTTGAGCTCATTTGCTATATTTTAAAATTCGAACAAGCAGTAAATATGAACTAGTAATTATGGTAGGTAATTAAGTCAGCTAATTAGTCTGCTTAATTACTTGCCGCCTGGTGGCAGGGCAGTATAGATGGAGCCACACGGTGGCTGTGCGGTCTTTGCGCAGCCGCACGGTGGCCAGGCGGTAGGCCCTGCAGTGTAGCCGCAATGTGGTCAGGCGACAGACCCCTACCGCTTGGTCACGAGGCATCACTGGTCACGTATCAGCTCCATAACACTATCATCCAGTCACTGTATGGTAAAATAATATTTTTTGTAATTATTAAATAACTATGACTTTTCTTATAAATACGGATCCAAAACATCACCAAAATGCCAAAAACTCTTACACGGTTGGAGCAGGGCTCAATCCTACCAGCATTCTTGTCAGACCAGCTGCTACTCCTGGACCAAGCAGTCGGTGGGACCCAGTAGAAGCGTGGGCTTGAGGAGAGAGAACACGTGACCTGCTGCTATTGTACAAGGGTCGTACCACCAAACGTTGTACGTATAGCGGGGCCGATGCCGGAGTATCATTTGTGCTATCTGTGAATGTTTCCTGGTTCGGCGGCGTTCGAACGTTCTTGCGCTCTAAATTGGACCCCGAATATAGCGAGAACAGTCCACCATCCACGCGTATAGTTTTTTCACCAAGAATGCTCTGGCTCTTCGACCTTTTCTTGCACGAAGTCCGTTTCAAGCGTTGTAGAAGATGATCGTCTTTTTTCTTTTTGAAACGGAAGATGATCGTCTTGATCATCGACAAAAAAACGAGCATAGGACAGCAACAGTAATCCAATGTCTTTTCGTACTGAACTAGTAATTGCTTTGCTATCAAGGTAGATGCAAATGCAGGTCCCATCTCCGTTAATGCAGTACTCACACTGACGAAGACGCGCTATTCGCATCAGGTCACAAGACACATGCAACTGCAGGAGTTAAGGTAAAAGAAACCGAAGCGACAGCAGAAGTTAAGCCTAGCATCAGTGTACCACCCTAATATTTAGAAAGAGTCTAATTAGCCCTTAAATCAGGACCTTTAAAGGTCAGATTATTTTCATGTACCCATTACTCAGGTGCTCTCTCTCTCTCCATCTACCTCTCAATCTCTCTCCCCCAGGGCTACGCAACCATGCAAGGCCATGGCAAGTGGCGCGGCTGGCAGCATCGCCGGCGGCGTCTGCAACGAAGTCGGCGGCGTTGGTGGGTGGCGCTTGATGGCAGTGACACGGCTATGGTGCTCGAGTGGCGCTTGATGGCAGCGACCTGGTCTAGAGTTATTCACATATAGGGAAGATTTTCATCCACTGATAACGTACGGGAGGCCGTACACTTTCGTTACTTAGGATATTACACTCCTCTGCGGTTATACAATTGAGAACAATGTTGTGCCTGACTATTCTCGTATAATCAGATATATGGAAAGTAATTGTCGGTGCCATTGCCATAACTTGCTAAATAATAATTACCTTTGATCCTACCGTTCATGTTGTCTCGTTACTCGGAATATTATACCCCGTCTATGGTTATACAGTCGAGGACAGTGTTGTGCCTGATTACTCTCGTATAATCATTTATATGGAAAGTAATCACCGGTGTCTTTGCCATAACTTGCTTTATAACAAATATCCATATTTACATTGTTCATGTTACCCATATCTCCAATCTTTATCAGTGTTTTCGGTAACATAGTTTCATTACACTTAACCTGTGTCAATTACTTGCTTGCATTGCTTATCTTTTACACACCTTACTTATGACCATTGTTAGGTACTTGTTGAGATTTTCAATCTTATGCTTGCTCTTTCCATTCTCAGGTAAAAGGTTAGTGGAATGATAGCAATATGCATGGGTGGGAACACTCAAGTTTTCAGCACCGCGGCTTGCTACTATTTATGTTTTCCTATTTATTCTTCCTTTGATTAAAAGTGGACCGGTCTCATGTTTCAAATGTTTATTTCAGTTTCCGTTCGTTTTTAATGAAGCACTTTTAAAAATTTAATTTCTTTGCGATTTCTATTGTTGCTTGTATATTTATTTCGTAATTTGCCGATGATATTCTATAATAGTATATTATATTGATATGTAATTAAGCTGCTACTATGGTGCATTAACAACCTTGCCATGAGCACGCAGCACTTCATGGCGCGAAGCGGTGCGAGCGCATTCTTTTAATTTGGCTTTTGGCTTTTGTTGAAATTTTTGAATTTTGGGCATTTTGCATCTGATTACGGAGAGACAGATACTCACTTGCGATTTTGCTAAATGCGGATGTTGGGCTTTTAACGTGTAGATCGTTTAACTGTAGACCCGTCTTGAGAAAATACTCCGTTTGAAAGTTGGTGATCGTAGAAGAAACCAAAACCACCGACGGAGAAAGAACAGGCCCTATGCATGATTGAGTTCGTTCGTTTACAATTTGATGGCTCTAACTACTAGACTCCGCACGCACCTGCACGTTCATCATGGGTGCACCGCGATACGGAACCACGACCACATAGCTGTAAAAAACCGTGATACTGGGGTGCGCATCGTGGTCTCCCAGCGCCGACGCACTGCAGGAGGCCGGAGGCGGACGGCGCCGTGCCCGAAGCGCAGGCGAAACGACTGGACCACGGGCGGGACGTTCCACAACACAAGCGTGCGCCGTGCCGGACGCGAGAAAACAAAAAAAGCGTCGATTCCGGCCCAGTGGGCCCGCGATGCCACACTACGAGGCTCGGCCGAACGAAGGAACAGGGCCCAGCTACTCGGCTCGGGCCAGCGGCGGCGGGGGTTTGCTTATCGGGCTATCTTTGATGCATTGGGCCGGAAATACTCGGCTGCTCCAGCCACACTTCGAGCCCGTTTTTCGTTGGACATTTTCGACAGCCCAGATACGCTCGGCGGGGACCCAAGGGGAGGGATGCTGCGGGTGTCGGAGGACGGCGGCCGGCGACGGGAGGCCCACGCCGCGGGGTACCGCGACCTCGGCCGCGCCCTCCTCGACCTGCAGGCCGCCGCCGACCAGGGCCGTCTCCGAGCGAGCACGTGCTGGTGCTACCACGCCCTCCTTTCCCTCGTCGCTCGAACCCCCAAAACCCTTTCGCTCTCCCCGTGCGCCAAAATTCTCGGTTTCTGACATTGAATTGTGCTCGCTTTGTTGGCCTCAGATCTCCGAGGAGCGCGAGAAGCTTTCGGCCATTTCGCGGCGGATCAAAGCTGCCAAAGTAAGCTACTGTTTCTTCCCAGTATTTAGATTGTCGTTGTGAGATTCCATACTTCTTGGGCGTAAATTCTGTTGCCTTTAAGTTGCTGAGTACAACACTTGGAAATATGTTCTGCTGCAGAGGTAGGTATATGCAGGAGTCATGGTAACTTATGTAGGAAATCAGAAAAGTTTCATACGCATCAGTTTGACCTAGATTAGCCATTGGGAACCAGATGACGAACCCTCTGGGTCTATTAGATACGATCTGTATGTACCATTGGAATTCTGAGGTTTTACACTAGCAACGTTCCTTCTTGTCGTAGAGCTGCTTCATGTATTGCAATTTGCAAGTGAAGATGCCTACTTTACATTTCTGGTATACTAATGTGCCATCCGTAGTGCAGCTTCGATGTAAATAAATGCTAAATGTTTTTGTTTAATGCACACGTGGAGTATTTTCTTTTCTTTATTTGATTTCTTGCATGAATTTACATTGACTGATCAGTTTGAATGGTTTGTCTTTTGTTGATTACTTCTAGGCTAAGATCAAAGCATTATCTCACTCAGAGGCCGCTGACTTTCATATCACCTGCACGGCATCCTTCAAGTTGTACTAAACAAGAAGACTTCAAACCACTGTTTCACTGCAAATACAGTAACACCAAATTGCGAATATTCCAGTGAATGGAGGGTTCACCAGAGTATGTACTATTGTACCACCCGATGATTCTAGAACCATTGGAGTTAGCGTGGTAACACTTTCAACTTTGCTGATAGCCACGCCATTTGACAGGAATATGAGCTAGAAGGAGGAGAACTGTGATTATCCGTCAAAAGAAGGTGGTATAAAGGTTAGTATTTGCATTGTCTTTAAGCAGTATTCTGAATAATTGCTTTGCTTATCGTGAAGCATGGTGGCACTTTCTTTGGAGTTTTTGTCTGAAACCTTTTTTTTTTTTTGCGTATGTCACATTTGCAATAATTCTGTTCTTTTTTTGCGAGGAATAGTTCTGTTCTTAACTTAACCTCACAACTGTTTTTCATTGCTAATGGTGATGGATGTAGAATTTATTTGTTTTTTTAGCTTCTGTAGTTCTGTTACAAGCTTGAATGCAACATATTAAGATGTAAGCTTGCATCTATTTTCTGCACGTGTCTGCATTTATATTTGTGTCATGGGGACCTGGTAAGTGGTGTTATGAATATTGTGCATATATTGAAGAGGCCCAATGGGCAATATATATAGGGAGTACAAAGAGATATTACAGGAGAATATGCCGATTCCTATTCTATCTCTAATACCCGTATCTCTAATACCCTTAACACCCCCCTCAAATGCAAGGCGTATGCAATAGCATTGCATTTGAAAAAGGGTGAACACTGAAACAAGAAAAATTCGAAGTCCGAGTCTTGATAATGTCGTCATTGCGTGCAGTTTTTTTAATAAACTGTCAAATCAAGTCGAAGAGGAATAGATAGAAGCATGACGACGCAGATCGAAGCCCAAGATGGCGGCGGCGCAATGCACAAGGTGCAAAAGACGCGTGGCGGCCTTAAAGCTCGGGGCGGCGGCTAGTGAAACGGCGACATCATGACGACTTCTACGATCTGCACGCGGCTCAGAGAGTAGAGCGGCGTCTGCTGCTATGCAAAAGAAAATTCCTACACTTCTATGACTAACAATAAATTTGTGGACTCGCACGGCTTGGACGAACTAAAAAATAAACATGTGCATTGTAGGCTGACTAATCGCTTAAGTTAGCCTATACGGTTTTGTTGGCCATGGTTCCGTTTGAAAATTTGTGGGTGCGGCGTCCAAAGGCGGCAGCGCGGGCGCAGAGGCGCTGGGGCGCGGAGGTGGCGGTGAATCCGAGCGGGGCGTAGCGGCCGGATCTAGAGCGGAGGAGGCCGGATCTGGCGCGAGGTTTCCGGATCCGGCGGCGGAGAGGTCGGAGGACGAGGATCCGCGCGACGGCGACCAAGAAGAGACGAGCGGCCCAGCGATAGCCCGCCGAGATCCGGTGGCGGCCTCGGGCGGGTGATGGCTCGGCGCCTCAAGCGATGGCGCGGCGGCGGCAGCCCAACGAGGTGGCCACCTAGATCCGAGGACGACGGCAAGGGTGACGTCCGCACGCGAGACAGTCGGCGACTTGGAGATGGCGCCCGGATCGAGATCGATTCTCCGGGCGCGGCGTGAAACCGAACGGAGGCTAGGTATGGAACCTAGGCTCTGATACCATGTTATGAATATTGTGCATATATTGAAGAGACCCAGTGGGCAATATATATAGGGAGTACAAAGGGATATTACAGGGGAATATGCCGATTTCTATTCTATCTCTAATACCCTTATCTCTAATACCCTTAACAAGTGGTACTCATCATATTCACTTGTTCTTAGTTTTTGGATTCTAACCTTGGTTTTTTGTCCCCTTGGGCTACAGATAAGCTTGCTGAAACAAAAGACGGCACATATTTAGAGAGTCTTTTGGAGAAAGCAAAGTAAGGCTTGATTTTGGAGAGTTCCTTGGCCTTTGGGATGTTCTCGCCGCGTGAGGCTCGCTCTGGCGTGGATGAGGCATTTAACTCCTGCATTGCTGCTCAATTCTTGGCTGTTGTTTCTATGTATTCTTCTTCTTAACTAACGGTATCTCTCTTGTACACTACACCAACCATCCCAAACCTGTGCCTTGTAGGCTGACTAATCGCTTAAGTTAGCCCATACGGTTTTGTTGGCCATGGTTCCGTTTGAAAAGAGACAAATATGCAAAACGGAACTGTTTGCACAAACATTCCCCCTGTTGATTGAAGTACCAAATCTCACTAGTACTTTCTATGGTAATAAATACAATTTTACTAGATGAATAGTAAAATGATTGGAGTACTACTGTGGTGCTCTATGGCTTCAAAAAACTGTGGTGCTCTCCAAGTACCATATACACCATGTTGAGTCTAGATGTCCTATATTAAGTTATAGATATGATCCACCAGCCTAATCAAATTATATGCATTGATTTGATTCTTTGGTATAAGTGTGGAACATTGTTCATAAATCTAGATATATGGGACTGAAGATATTTTCGAATTTGTCCATATATTCATTGGTCCTTTTCATTCTTGGCGTATAGCTACGACATTACTTTGTTATGCTAACCTTGTGATATCATTCTAGGTTAGCTACCTTAAACTAGTTAGCAATGGACCATAGTAGTTGAATCTCAGTATCTCACCCATATTAAGTCAGACTTGGGTTAGATGTGTAACCTGAACCAGGATGTACTGAAACATTTAGTGTGCCATATTTGTGGAATCATTGTTTTTTTAAAGAGAAAAGCTGGAGTAACATACAGTAACATCTTTGAAACCAATATAGAAGGTTGGGTTAAGGCATTTGCTAGAACATTCGATTTCATGATTTATTGTTGATTGAAAAAGAACTTGAGGGAATTCGACATGCTCTTGGCCTCGTTCAATTGTATTTCTAACATCTACGGAAACAGTCGGGAAGGGTGCATTAAGACATATGCTAGTTCTTTCATTCTCTGATTTAGTGTTGGTTGAAAACAGATTTGAGGGGATTCAACTTTCTTGTACAACTGTATTTCTTGTTCTGGACTTGCAATGCGAGTGCCTGCTTAAAACTGGCATAGTGGCATGTATGATCTAAATATTTTGGCTGCAATGAATTGTTTCTTTCTAATTGCTTTGATGCCATGCATGTTTGCACATCTGCCAATGCAGTCATGCCCTTAATGGTATGTTTGCTGAGTTTTTACTCATTATTAATAGCTTTCCGACTCTGGGGAGCCACTCAACATCTGAATATGACATGAAGAGTGAAGAGCTGCCACTTCCACCACCAAATCTATTACCAAAATACCTAGCTGTAAGAGTTCCAGATCATCTTAAATCATGTCCATTATTTTCTGGTCCCCTGTGTTACATGTTTTTAAATACTTGATGTCTATTTGGTATTCTTTGGTTCTACCTTTTGTTTTGTTTATTGCAATGAAAGAATGTTCATTCCGGGCTTTCATGCATTATTCCATTGCCTCTAATACATTCTTTTTCAATTTGTAGAAAACTCAGAGATCAGATGATGTTTGATTGGAAACAAATGTGAATCCTGCATACTCCATAAAGCTTCCAGATGCAGAGAACTGAATGTAAATTATAATGCAATGCATAGTATGTTTATTTATAACAGCAGTGGTGACTCTAGTGATTCTCCCTAGCTTTTGTACTGCTATTTACTAATTGGTTCATTATGGCTTCTTTCGAAATTTAGTTCCATAGGAACCTCATAATATTTTATTTTAGTACCTAGGTGTTCTGAGAAATAATTGTAACTTATATAATACCCCCAAAACAAAAACCATTACATGTGAAGTTCAAATTATTGTACATGGTGGTGAAAACAATTGAATACAAGACTTTATAATCAAATTGGGTAAGCCAACTTACTGTACATGAGTTTCTATTCAACAAGTTGATTCAGAGGATAAAAATAAACAAAAAACTAGACTTTAGGGATCAAAGTGAACAAAATAAGAGAAGTGATGGACCCAAATGCCCGAACCCAACAAAAATGGAGTTCATGGATCTTACACCAAGAATAAGAGCTTTAACACACCAACTGAACTGCAGCTTTGCTTGTTTCAACATTAAAGCTAGGAGTTGAATGAGATATCTCTACAAAATAGGGGGTCTTGTAAATTGAAACTTCATGTTGTTGTAACAAAACAGAACTGCATGAGCATGACGAGGAGTTTTGGTGTTACGTGATTGTTGCCAGATCCTTCTACAATCTACACCAAACTGGAAACAGGATATGCCCTCTCCATGTAAATACACTAATTTCTCACAGTTATACTATTTTTATGAACTTACGGTAACATGCAAACTTGATTAACGCATCAAATTTCACACCATAATTGTAATTTACTGTTTGTGCTTCAGTACTAAATATTTCTTTGAAAAGTCGGGACATATTTGATCCCTGTGTCAATCCAATGTCTGTGTTAGCTGTTGAAGAATAATATAGAACTGCACCTACAGCAATTTACTTGCATCAAGAGACACAAGGATGGTTTTTGCAGGTGTATCCAATATCCGGGAGCTCATGCAGTCATTTGTGAGAGCATAAGGAGAGCGTGTGCAAGCTCCTCCACCATTATACAGGCACCTGGCACTGAACTTCTGAGAAGATACTGCTACATTGTCCAGCCTACTCTGTCTGCTCTCCATTCTAAACCCCTTGTTGTCTCTTCTTCAGCTTCGTTGAAATGCATATTCCTTTGGCAGATCCCTTCAGCTTCTGCGAGAAGTATCATTACCACTTCCAAGCACTTTCTGCCATCCTGTTTGAATTAGAAATGTACATTGTACAGTACCCGCATCAGGCTAGCTGTCGCGGCAGGCTGTTGAAAGGTGTGTTGATATGATACAGTGCTGGCTTCAGAGATCAGAAGGTACGCATATTCCGAGGCTGAGCTGTAGCTTTAATTTGATTCTAAGAAGAAAAGGGCGTGAAAGCAGTCAGTGTAACGGTCAATAGCCTTGCCTGGTCTGACCATTTCGGTCGCCATCGAGGATTTCTTGCAAGTTCCTTACTGTTAATATATCCTCGTTTTGTGGCTTGTGAGCTGTGGGAAACACTACAGTTCCTCAGGTACAGTTACTTGTTCGTCAGTTCGTGTCTGCGGCTTATTTGGCTTATTTGGCGTGGCTGCGGCTTATGGATTTTGATTGAAATTTTTGAATTTTAGCTGTTTACGACAGGTAGATGCTCGTTTGTGATTTTGGTTAATACAGATATTAGACTTTTAACGTGTACTACAATTAACTTGTAGACCCCCTTTTGAAAAAATACCCTGTTTGAAAGTTAGGTATTGTAGCAAAAGATAAAAGCCGCTAGCTTCAGAGAAAAAGAACAGGTTAAGATGCCGACCTAGGTGTTGTGGTCTTCCTTGTGTTTTCCCAGAGGAGAAAAAGAACAGGCCAAGGTGCCGACCTAGGTGTTGTCTTCCTTGTGTTTTCCCAGAGGAGAAAAAGAACAGGCCAAGGTGCCGACCTAGGTGTTGTGGTCTTCCTTGTGTTTTCCCAAAGGCAAAGGCGACGGAAGTGCAGCCACACGTATCTTCTGTCGCACCTTGCATGTGTGCCTGTTGTGATATTGAATTTACTATTCGATTTCTTGGTTAGTAAGAATATCTTTAGTTGCCACTAGCCAACAATTATTGGGTAAGCTCTTCGCAAAACTCAAGAATCTTTGCCACGTTGACAACATATGTATGACCAGTGGCAGATCTAGGAATTTTAGAATGGGTATTCGAAATTGCAAAAATATTGCTCAATAGAAAATATAAAAGTCCATAATAGCAAAAAAAAAAAGGTACAATTGTTTGTACTAGAGACAACATCTCAAGTAATATAACAAAAGTACAAAATCAAACATATATAAAAGATCAAATTAGCAAAGATCATATTAGATTAAACTACTATCTATATCTGAACTGCAAATGGCATGGCAGAAGCATGAATTGACTCAGACAGACGCACCCATAAGAAGCCATATGCCTAACTAATGAACATTAGTAAAAGAAAATGTTAACACCACATAAAGGCACACATTAGACACCACATGAAGGCACACATTAGAAGACAAAAGTTTGATGAGGGCATGACATTCTACAAGCTTCTAACCATATTACTAGGTATCAGTAACCACATTATGCACAAATGAACGGATGCCAAATATATATAGCACTGATAATTCAACGAGGATTAAATACCTTACTCAAGGATGCCATTTCAATACCTTATCCATATTATCTCTTTTAAATTTTCTTCATTATTGATGACTTAGAAAAGTTATCTTCATTTCAATGCCTTATTCACATGCTTCCTAATTCTTGTGATATGGTTCTTTATTAAATTGTTAACTGGGTTGACTACTTGTATGGCAAACATTGCCTTCTTTTGATATGTGCTCAACATTTGTGTGAAACTATTTTGAGCTTCGGTTGATGCTACATTGGTGTGATTAAGGATCTATTTGGCTTGATTTAAGTTTAGACATACCACCAATCGAGCTACGACCACGAAGTTTGTTGAGTCTAAATTGCATAATAATTCAAAGTTCAGCGAACTCGGATCGTAGTCTAGTCTGTACATTTGAAAATATCCCAAATTAGGCTTGAATTTTCCAAGCGCTACTCCTTTCTTCTATACTTGCAGGAACAAATCTATGTGTTGCAGGTTCTGGTTCAAGGCATAACATCACATGTATTTGCAAAAATGACTAATAATCAGAGAGAAAATAGGTAGTTCATAAATATTTACAAGTTTATTCAACCACATGTAACATCCAAATTTGCGCTAAAAGAGAAAAAGAGTACGTAAATGCTTGGTCCTCGGGTTGGCCCAGCCAGCCAGAGGAGCAAATATTTACCATTTAAACCTAATTACTAGTATATGTATGTATTATACCTAATATATAGTAGAGTTTTTGTCAAAAATTTTGGGTATTCAGCTGAATACCCATGACTTACGCTACATCCGCCCATGTGTATGACGACGGTAAGTGTGTCTTTTTTTTAATGAGAAACGGTAAGTGTGTCTCAGCATACTTCCTCTTAAACCAATGGAAGTTGTAATCACTCTTCCTGCATACTTCCTGAGAAATGCCATGGGCTTCTTCTTGGACTTGAGTTACCACTCCGGTGCATGGCGAAGGGCGGCTATATATAGTGTGGCCCAACTCTAATCCACTATCCAATCACAAATTTGCTTACAAGTCTCGAAAACCAGCTGATCTAGCTAATAAACCTTTTCGAGGCCATTTCTTCTTTAGAGCTTAGCACAGCTTAGCTAGATTCGAATGGAGCCCTCTGGTTGCAACTGCAAAACGTTATTACTGGCCCTCCTTATCGTCGCTTCGCAGTTTCTGCATGGACTCGGCTGCATCACAGAACCAGGATCTCCAGGAGCAACGCGCGAGGAAGCCGAGCAGCTCGGCAACGGCGAGGCTGAGGCGCTCCGGCTCCGGAGCCGAAGCGCGCAGACGCACGAGACGGCGCAGCACGGCCGGGGCCAAGGCGCCGCGGCGCGTCGTCCGTCGGGTACTTCAGGCGCCGCCGCCTTCCCGGCGGTGATTCCACCGAGCAATGCCGGTGGTTTCGAGTCGCGGCAGAGGGAGGACGGCCAAGCCTTGGCGCCGGCCGCGTTCGAACCGGTGGCGCGTTCGGGGCTGGCGCGCAAGCTGCTGCAGGGCGTTGGCACGGAGGCGTCGCCTAAATCTTCGTGCCAGTCCTACTTCGTCGGCTGCCCTCCTCCCTAAGTTGGCAACCTGGACTCTGCCGACGCCGTCGTGCGTCTCACTCGTGCACATACAATACATATAGCAATTAAACCCATTCATTGTCGAGTAAGCCAAGCACGTATTTCGGTTCCATATCAAATGCCTTAACTAGCGATTCGTTACCGTCTAGTCACAAGTCGCGAGCAGCTATTGTTCAGCATCATGCGCATAAGTATATTGTAAGGTATTCCAGAGCCCCTGGCCTCTTGTAATATTTCCCCGGTGTAGTTATGCGCCACCAGCTCTGGGCGTTGCAATAATTTGTAAACACTAGATCTTTTAGGCTGTGATTTTGATTTGGGTTTATTTTTTTGAATTCTGACTATTTGCGAGAGAAAAAGTTACATATAATTTTGATCGGTATATCTGAATTTGGTACAATGTCTACTACAATATATCTGTAGATCTTATTTTAAAAAGATGTATCGTTTAAAAGTAAGTTACTGCAGCATAAAGCCAAAAAAAGAGCACTGCCGAACTAAGCCATCTTCTTCCTCGCAAAAGGGTCTCTAGCCCAGTGGTTATAGCGCCTCAGTAGCACCCCCCAGGTCCTGGGTTCGAATCCCTCAGGGCGAATTTCAGGTCTGGGGGTAAAAAAATCCCCTCGCCTACTACCACACCAAAGCATGGGTTAAGGCCCGGCCCGGTCGTTGGTCGTTCTCACCCAGGCAACGGTGCCCCTGTGTAAGGGTGGAGCAGAGGTTCGGAGGTTTTCTAGATCTGCATGAGAGGATCTTCTCTTAAGCTGAAATGCCTGGGCCATCTTACCCCGCAGGTCGAGTTTTTTTTTCTTCCTCCAAAAGATCGAACCGGTCTTGTCATCTGATTTCGCAGTATGAGTTCGAATGGTAAGACACAAACACCAAAGTATGACATGATTACACAAACCAAAGAACAAATGCTGTAATTACAAAGTATCTCGTACCAAAGAGCTCAGATAACTTGTGTACTGGACCTTGACAGATAGTTTGTTCAACATCGACTCTATCGCCCGCAACTGATTATCATGAATTCCTCCTCCCACAATAACTACTCTGTCATGCATACCAGGACGGCTTGCGTCTTGTTCTGAAATATGAATTGCAGCATTTGTTTCATTCGTAATTGACCTGGAGAAAACAAGGAAGATACCAACTTTCAACATCCCACGCGGCATAAATTAAAACTAAGCAATAAAATACGGAGCAACAAATAGTGCTAAAGTATACAGGAATCATAAAGAGAAAACTGTAAAAGTCACTAGGAACCTATAACCATTCGCACAACCCAACGAGTAATAGTAAAAGCACCATGTATTTCCGACTATGATCAATTGGACACCAATTTGGAAAATAACTATCATAATTGGGATAAGACTACAGATAGCATCAGAAATTAGAACAAGTTTATTGATGGGGGCATATATACTTCAATGGTGTTGCATTTTCACCAATTATCCAACCAATGCAGTCATCTGGAACTAGAAGTCTTAACTTCTTGCACTTCTTGCAAGGCCTGAGGATGTAAAGAATACCGAATTGTCAAAAAAGCAACATGGACCTATGGATACAACAAATTGCAAAACAAAAATGATTTACCTTAGATGTAAGTACTTTCATAGTCAATTCCATGACCTTCACTACCTAATAGTATAATCCCAGAAATAGTTAAGATTTTGTCCTTCGTACCAGGGACGCCCTTATCTGATAATTTAATTCTAGCTCTAGAATCATACTCTGTAGGGTTGATCAACCCTTGCCATAAATGCATTTTACTGCAAAATCTGACAACAGAAGTGTAAGATACAATCAGAGAGAGGTGAATAGTTGCCTTCGCTTTTTGATACCTTTTACTCACACTTGATGAACTATTCGATCGCTTGATATGTTCGATTGCTCGCCAAACATTGCACCAGTAAGCACGTCGCCCGTGCCCGTGAGGTGCCCCTGCCGGATGGTCGTCGGCTGCGCCGGCCGGCGACTACGCTGGGAAGTTAGGGCCGGGCCGCTGTCATGGGCCTAGTGCGAAGTTTTGGTGGGCTGCCCGCTCTCTCCAGGATATGGGCCGAGACGGCCTGACTAACTAGGCCGCGCTCTGTTCAGTGTTCGTCTCTTCTCCTCCTCCCGCCGTACAAGTGGAGAAACAAACATCAGACATCCATGGGAAATTGCATGCAGGAAAACATCTGCGTATACATATTCCAACCTCTTTTTTTCACTTTCATCTAAGAAAAAAGCCCTCAATAGTTAGCTGCACCTGCAAGCCACTGCTCCTTAGAGCCTTCTATAGTTGCTTTGGTTGTTTTCACTTGTTTGTAGCCTGAAACTCTTGAGTTTGCAAGAGACTCCTGTGCACTTGTACATATTTTCTAATACAATCAGTTGTTCTTCAAACAAAAAAGGAACCTCCTTTTGCACTTTCATCTAAACGAAACTTTTTTTTTCACTTTGGCGCAAAACGAGTGCTGCAAGCAGGGATTGCACTACCGCAGTAACTACGAGGAAGTTAAGACACTCCGGTTCCGCATCAAAAACTGTTAACGACCAGGGAAAAGGAAGTAGGCACCGTCCGCGAGATTCGTAATTGTGTTTTTTGCGGCAAATTTCGCACCGATCGAGTGCAGGCGCGCACAAAACCTGAATTGGAAATTGGAATTACAGCACAAGGCGCGCGCAAAACCGTATCAGCTCGTCCATCGAGAAGGATTGCAGCTTGCGCGACCACGTCGCGATGGGAACAAGTACGTTGTGATTCTTAGGGCATGTCTTTTAAAATTATTTTTAAGATTTTTATCTTATCTAAAGATAACATTAGAGACAGTCTCTTTAACAGTAAATTATTTATCTAACTATTTTATGCTATTTTCACCATAACTTCCTACCTTATGCCCTTTTACTATCTATATTGATTTACGAGCTTAAGTTATCTCTTACATAAACAGTACATTTCACCTCTATCTAGAATTTTACTCATTTAATACACTAAGAGACAACTAAGATAATGCTATTGAAGATACACTTAGAGCATCTCCAATGTATTGAATCAAGGTAGATTCAAAACTATGTCACGTAAGCATTTTAGGAACTAATCTTATTTTTCTCCAATGTATTGAACGGATTCCTACTAATAATTGGGACCCATGTTATATTAAAAATCATAAAATAATAATATCCTCTCTCAGTCGTACTCTATCCTATATAGTTGTTTAATGCTCATATGAATTTTTTTAATGCTTTGAATCAACTTTTAGGGTGAAGGTGGTGGATCTGTCCTAATGGGCAACGGAGCCGCCACAACAGTACGTGGGATTGGACAGGTTTGCCTGAAGCTTACCTCAGGCAAAACAACCTCATCCTAAGAGACGTGCTGTATGTGCCTGTGATGACTCGCAATCTCCTTTGCGGGTCAATGTGTGACGACCTTGGTTCCCTGGTGCTCTTCGGCGAGGTGCTTGGTCGGCTCCTCCCCCGCGCTTGTGCGGCATTCCTCTACCTCGACTCGACGGCGTTAGCAGCACTTCGGCGAGTGGGCTTTGTATCTCAGTGCCTACTGCTTTCTCTCACGGTGGTGTGAGGGCAATAGGTTTTCTGGGACAGCGCGCAAGCGTGCCTAGCCCGTGTGTCTTCTGGTGATTTCGAATATCACCGGTTTTGTGAGTGAATCTGTCATTTTTATGTGCAATCTCTGTGGGCTGTGCTAGCTTGTTGATCTTTCATACATAATATGGCACTGGGAGACATAGATTGCTTGTGGGATTGGTTGTTGCTCGATGATGATATAAATTATATACTGAGATTGGTTGAATTAGTCTTTGAGCTCTAATTACTGTCAACTCTGTTATCACAATTGATATTGAACTCTGGAAGACAGTCTCTAGACGTTGGTATATTGTTCTTGTGCCATTCAGTTCTTGCTGTTTTCAGATTATAGCAAATTCATATACTGATCTGTTAGGAATTAATTTTGACAAGTTAAAGACTAATTCATTTAATAAAAGGTTAACATGTATTTAGATGGATTTGCTCTATTGAATTCGGCTATCTGAAAATACATGCTGGATATATTTTGATCTTGAGATCGTAGAGTTTGTATTTAGAGCTCAAAAAACTGAATTCATTATTTGACATAACCAATCAAGGAAGAGTATATGATTTAGTAGCGGGACGGCCAAGATTAATCTTGTGCAACCCTACAATTTGAGAGCACAAATTAATCAATTAAAACTTGTGCTTGTTGCTAGTCTTAATTGGTAAATGCCTTTTACATTGACATACATATTCATGTTTAGAAAGTTATTGCTTCTATTATTGAATATGTGGTATACTTTGAATGATATGTTCAATTCATATGGTTCCATACATGCTATGTCATTTATATTCGAATTGATGTCATTCTTGTGTAATTATAGTTATATTGGAATTATATTTATACCTTTGCTTATACCGCAAATATTACAACATAATGCAGTTGTTCTTTCTTATCGTCGTTCCACTGCAAGGGCTGCTCGACTGCTTCGTGGTTCCAACAGCGGCGCATGCCGTCCTGCCAACACTTGAGCAAGTTGAAGCACAAGCGACATCCCCGCTACCTTGCACAATGTGGGCGTCGGGATGCAGGCGAGGGACAGCAGCGACGACCAGCCAGCCTCCGTGGTAGGATCGGGATGTAGCTGAAGAACATAATAAACTTCTCCAATCAAATCAGAATAAACACCTTATACACCAACAATCCATAGAACCAGTCTTTAATAAGAAAGATAGTGTAACATCCTGATTTTCATAGCCTTTTTGAAACTTTTAAAATAAAATTCACCATTTGGATTTTCTAGAATTAATTAAAACTTAATTGGAATTTTTACTAATTAAAAGGATTTAATATGATTAAATTAAATATTAATATTTATCAAAAATATTTTATTTGAGTTCCTTGAGTCTCAAGGAATTTTTGAAATTTTTATGATTTTTTTGGATTTATTTACTATTTTCTAGAGCTCAAATGAATTTAGATGAATTTTCGGAATTAGAAAAATCCCGAAAAATACCTAAAAGGCTAAATGGGCCAGTTAGTCCAACCCAACCTACCGCTCAGCCCAGCCCAGCCCACCTGCCCGAGAAGCCACGCGTCACCCATCCGCGCGCGCCCTCGCTGTGTGTCGACCATCGGCCATCTTCTCTCACTTGCGCCATTGCATCCACGCCATCCACCTGTTGACGCGGGCGTCGTCGTCTTCACGGACTCCGTCTCTGTCGCCACCTCGACATCCGCGTCTGCTCCGTGGACTTCGCTACCGCCTTCCGCACGTCTCCTTCCCGGACTCGGCGTCCATGCCTGCCGTGGACTCCTCGAGGCCTGGGTATTTAAGGCCGCGCCCTCCCTCGACCTCCGCATCCCGCTCCGCCGTGCCTTTCGCCGAAGTTTGCCCGTGCGCCGTCACTGGTCTCGCCGATCTCTCTGTCGCCTGAGCCTTTGTCTCCATCTCCGGCAAGCCGCACCTCGTCGTTGTTCTTCGCCGTTCACCGTCGATGAGTCGCCGTTCGGTCAACCCCGTCGCCGTCTCGGTCACCGCCGACCAAACCCCACCCGTTCGCCTCGGTCTGCGTGTCGTCGCCTCGATCTGTGCTGCCCGTCTCGCACCGCCCGCTCCTAGCTTACTCGCACACGCGCGCCCGTGACCGTTCGCCTTCGCGTGCACCCTATCCAATGTGAGCCGTGCGTCTGACCCATGGGCCCCACCTGTCAGCCTGCACTGTTCCATAGATCGTGTACCGAGCCTCGTCAGTGTTGTCCTTTCTTTGCCGTTGTCGTCCTCATGCCACGCCCTTCGTCAACTACATGGGGTCTCCTATCTGTTTGGCCTTCTCCTCCTTGCTCACTTCCTTCTGGTGGGGATGACTTGCTTTCGGCTGGTCTTGCTCTCAGTGGAGAGGTGAACTGGGTTTGTGGCTTGCTTGGTTAATTGCCATGGTAGGCAGTGGTGAAGGGTGATTCCCCACCACTGGCCTTATTCTCGGTCTAGGGAGGCAATGAGGAAATGAGGTGGGAGTGAGAAGGGGTATGCTGGCTTATACTATGGCATGGCCGTGAGATCGTCTTGGCTTTGTGCAATGACCAGATGCTCCTTTCTCATCATCTCACTCCTTAAGTATGAGGGCTTTAAGGACCTTTTGGTCCACGGGTGGGCTTTGTACTGTTGTCTTTTCTACTGCGGCAGATATAAGTCAGTAAAAGGTAAGAATGGAATTTCTTGCCGGATGATGAGAATCCAAACACGAGACGGTGTCGACTGTCCCTGGACGGTCTGGAAACCTCTATGAATGCTTAATTCATTTGGCATTTCTAAAGCCGAACGGGTTCTGACAGTAAAACTCTACTTTATTTCTTTTATTTTTTCTTGAATTGTTTTCATTATTCCTATTACTTCTCTTTTGCAATTTATTCGTATTACAAGTAATTTCCAAGTGAACACTCGGAACATGGAGGCTGAACAGGGCAAGGGGCGTGGCAAGCAAGTTACTTGAACCGAATTGAAGTTGCATGGCATCTCGCCGGCTGATATTCTCATGGTGAAAATGGAAGGACATTTCCCTGTCATTGCTCTGTCACTTCGCTACTCCCTCTATAAAATCTACGCGTACAACTCCATCGTCTTCAATCTCAGCTCACATAAGTTATTAAGCTAGCTATTTGTTTTAATCTTCCCAAGCAAGCTTAGTAGTACCTGGAACTACTTCAGCGCCGCCGTAGTACCTCACCTGACCAGATGGTACGGTACCCGTACGCGTTTCTCTCGTTCTTTCTTCTGACCACCTCTGTCCTTGTTGAGAGGTCCTGCTCGAGACCATTTCTGATGGAGCTGCAGGAGGCGGCAGCCTCTTCTGTGCCTCATCGCGGCAACGAACTGCGTCGCGACGAGGCCCAGAACCGATCACCCACGGAGAAGGAGATGATCGCCGGTCGTGGCGCGAATGCCGATCATGGCGCGGTGCCATCGTCGGCGACACCATTGCTGGCGGTGGATGGCAGCGATGGTGCTGGGCCGCGGGGGAGGAGCGTAGCGGAGCGGAGAGTCTCGGCAGGGCCGTCGTGCCACTCCCACAGCGTGCACATAACTTGCCCCCCACCGCCGCCGCCGCGCTAACCGGCCGGGCTGGATGTGAGATGCTGCTCACAGTCTTTTCCTGGTTCATGAATGTGATTCATTCATCCATATACTTTGATGCAAACATTTCCGTTTATCTTCATTGACGTATAGTTACTTTTATTATTTTTTCGCGATGATGTATAATTACTTTGTTTATTTAGTTTGCTGGAAGGCAGCAAGTGTCACCTGTAAATGTGGCCTTGCATAAGAAACCATGTAAAGATGAACAATCTACTATGAATGGGAAAAATGCTATGATCTCCATATTTTCGTGTACTCTAAAGTTCTAGCTCTTTCGACAAAAAAAAAAGTATTACACGATCTGATCAGAAATGAATCGCGTAGATTTCCTATTGATCAGAACTTTTAGAAGCTGTGCATGTGGCACGCTCTCAAAAAAAAGTTACAATCATCCAAGCTAGTTTATCGCACAAATATGGCTTGTATTGTATTGTGTGTGTGTAGCAAGACGCCACAACTGACACGCAACAAGCCAACAAGACAGCGTGTCGAAAGGCCACAAGAAAATCAGCATAAAGCGACCACGCCGACCAGTGCGCGAGCCGCCGATGGCAGTGTCCACCCTAATCGGGACCCTCCTCGCGGCCGTCGTCTGGTGCGCCGCCTACCTCGCCGCCGCCATCTCCGCCGCCTTCTAATCCTCCCTCCCTCCTCTAACCCAACCCCCGCCTCCCCCGTCTCTAAACCCTACTCCAAACTCCTCCCCAATCTCTCTGTCGCCCCGCGCCGCCATGGGCTACGCGCAGCTCGTCATCGGCCCCGCCGGGAGCGGCAAGGTGATGGTCCCCAACTCCCCGCCCGCTTCACTCTGTGCTTAATTTTTTTTTGGAGAGGTTGTTGTGATTGGCGAGGCGGTTGGCTCAATCTCCAGCGCTGATTAGGATTCGGGGCGAATTGGTCCGTCGCTCCGGTCAGTTAGGGTTCTGCCACTGCTTGTGCTACTGCGTTTCAACTCCTTATAGTTTTGATTGGACATAGTTTTGTGCTATTTTGGTGGGGTTTGGTTCCTACTTGAGGCTATTTGAAACGAAATAGTTTACTTTTTTTTGATTTATTTCTAGGGTTTAGTTTAGTTTAGTGATTCGTGGGATGGCTATACATATACATGTAGGATAATTTACAAACACATGTTGCAAATTTGCCTGCTAAAGAAAGAGGATTGCACGGGAGGCTTCAAATTTAATTTAAGGAGAAGCTGAGAATGGCTTGCTCTAATCGGTTATTGATGCTGTGCAGTCAACCTATTGCTCCGGTTTGTATCAACATTGCGAGACGATGGGCAGGACGATTCATATGGTCAATCTCGATCCAGCTGCAGAGCACTTCAGCTATCCTGTAGCTATGGGTAAGAATGTTCTTACGCTTCTTGTGCACACATGTAAATGCAGCTGTTACTCAGCTTCTTTTGGTATGTTTGCAGATATTAGAGAGCTCATATCATTAGATGATGTTATGGAGGAGCTTGGGATGGGGCCAAATGGCGGGCTTATCTATTGCATGGAGTATCCTGTTTTTTGAAAGTTGTCTTTATTTATCATTAATCGTTGTCTTCCAAGCTATTTAGTTCTGAAATATCACCTTACGGCACATTATTTGCCATGTGTTGCTGTTACATTTTGAAACTTAAATCTGGATTGGAGATGCAACAGCAGGCTGTTGGGCATAAACTGGTATTGTAGTACATCTTTGCAATTGTTCTGCAACTATCTTGAGGCTCATGAGGTTTAGTACATATTGGTATCGAGGGCATTACTTTGCTTGGCAATGTGAACTGAAGTGTTCTGCAAATTGTGGCCATGCAATCATCAGATATTCCTCAATAGGCTAATGAATGTTGCTGGGATGGTTGCACATCATTACTTCTAGAATTAACTACCTTCTGCTTTGTTTTCACCAACAATAGTTATAAATAGTTTTTCCAAGAGTAAATAGTGTTGATGTACTCCTATATGATATCTAAATACTATTGACACTCAGTTACCTTTTCAATCTGCTGCTCCATTTGTTGTATACATTCAGATAGATGCTACCTTCCAATTTTCTACACTTTGAATCAGATGCCATTCTTGTGTTTTAACAGTTTCCTTAAGAAAATCTTAGGCACCTTGAAGACAGCTTGGATGATTGGTTGGATGAACAATTAGAGAACTATTTGGATGATGACTATCTTGTGTTCGATTGCCCAGGTAATATTCTCAATTCATGTCTGCATACATTAATTGTGTTTTGTGGGTTACACAGTTTCCTCTCACCTACTATTCTTACCACCCTCATGGGCTTGACAAAACCAACAATTAATCAGTCTCTCTATACCTGTACAAGGTTCCATCTTGATCTATCTCTAGTGTGGTTCTATAGCAATATAGATATGTGCTTTTCCCTCTTTTCCTTTACTTTTTGTTATCTATATATATTAAACAAGTAATCCCCACTAACTAGAATCAATGTTATTTCTCTCTTCCCTCATGAAGCCACATCACCCCTGTTGTTCACAACCTTTGGATGGAAATTGAGTGTCACAGATGTTTGTTAGATGCAATTAGTCCCCACTAACTGCAATTAATCTCTATTACAACCAACAAATTGATTTCTACAAATTCCCGCTGCAATGCGGGGGGTATCCTTCTGGTTATATGGAAATTTGAGATATTTGATTGCTTAACATTACCTGAAATCAGTTAACAAGGTTCCACATCTTGCTTTTCCAGGCCAGATTGAACTCTTCACTCATGTTCCAGTTCTGCGCAACTTTGTCGAACATCTGAAACGGAAAAATTTTAATGTTTGCGCTGTGTACCTTCTTGATTCACAGGTTTAAATCACTAATAGGATTTTCCTTGACAAAAATACTGAACTCAAACCCAAGACTGACTTCAGCCTTGTTTCTCTTGGTCCAGTTCATAAGTGATGTAACAAAATACATCAGTGGTTGCATGGCTTCTCTTTCTGCCATGATTCAGCTTGAACTTCCTCATATCAACATCCTTTCGAAAATGGACCTGGTATCCAACAAAAAAGATGTAGAAGAGTATGTTTTCTTTCTTTTCTCCTTTACTAAGGATTTAAACTGGCTTTTTTGTATTAATATTTTGATATTTCTAGGTATCTGAACCCAGAGGCGCAGGTTCTTCTGTCACAGCTAAATCGACAGATGGCACCTCGATTTGGCAAGTTAAACAAGTCTTTAGCTGAACTGGTATGTCTACCACGAAACTGTAAATTCTGTATAACGTCATCCTTTGTGAAGCCCTGTAATTGTCAAAATATTGTGGTGAGTAGTGCCTTGTGGTGTCATAAACTCACAAATGCTTGACCTGTAAACTCCCTACATTGAATTTCTACCCTTCTTATGCAAATTGTCTGCATGGTTAAGATTTGCTTTGACATAATATAGCTTAATTCTAATTTTCGTTCAATACCATGAGGTGTATCATCTTGTTCAGTGCTTATGGTTTGACCAGACACCTGCCGTTTCATACTACAAAACAAACTTGTTTAAAATTTATGTTTGAGTTCTATGATGACTAATTTTGTGATGCAATGAACCATAGACAACTCATCTTTGCTTTATTTAAAGTTATGACTGGGAAGTAGGAATCCTTAATTCTAGCACTGAACATGTGCTGATCTATATTCCAAGTACACAACCAACACCAATGTTTGGCTGCGGTGAGGACTGCTGGAGTAGACCAAACTTGTAGATAGCTCTGGTTGGTACAAACACCATGGTCTGAGAGTATTTGGGAGTTTCTGAAAAAGATTGTTGATTAGGCGATTTCCACATACAGAATTCTTTTTACACATCTTTTCCAAACCTTCAGTGACGATAGCATTTCAGTTTCTGATCCTTGAGTTTTCCAGTGCTTTTATTAAGTCCATCTACTGCAGTGGGAACTTCGTGTTTATCTGAGAAAACATATTGATTTAGCTAATTTAAGTTGTTTAGTTTTCTTGGCACATGGCAGGAGGCTCAGATACATTGATGTGAAGTTGTACAGAGAGACAGATACATTCATCTTGACATGCTTATATGAGCATTTTGAATATACGGATATATGAATATTCTTGTTATCTTTGTACATATCTGAAATTCTAGATCAACTTTGAGACGTCACTTGTCTCACTGATAATTATCCCATGTTTCATCCTTTTATTTTGCTTTTGCTAGTATCTTCTTTTGGTAAGTAGTTTGCTTGTAATATGGTGCACTCAGCCTGCAACATTGATGTCAGTACTGTCATGTAGGTTGATGATTACAGCATGGTGAATTTCATACCACTTGACTTGAGAAAGGAGAGCAGGTAAATGCTGTTTTTATGTTAGAACCTCAGTCTTTGTTAGTTTCCAAATGTCAACTCATGCCTATTTACATGCTTATGTTTTATTATTCTTGGTTTATTGAGAAAAACTGTTGTAGATTTGAGTGATGACGGAGCCTTTTATCACTTGAATTTTCGATCCATAGACATGTTAATTTACTAGCATGCATATGGATGCAACTTTCTATGATGGACACTAGTAATGTGATGCTGTTGTTCATTCTTCTGCTGTGATGAAATCCTGTTGAAATAAAACACCACAATGGAAAGAAAACTTGTCAGCAAGTTTGAAATGTATTACTGATTCATTTTCCGTGCCAACTTTAATTTCCAATGCATTTGTATGTCATGGATGGATCAATTTGTCTACAATCTTCACGTATTTTTTTGGCATTATTTTAAAACTACTTGATTTTCTTTTCGAATCCCTTACCGCCCTTGTTTTTGCAGCATTCAATATGTGCTGTCGTACATCGACAACTGCATCCAGTATGGGGAAGACGCTGATGTGAAGGTTAGGGACTTCGATCCTGAGGAGGACTAACCATTTGATCATGTAGACTACAAACCAGATAGTAGTATCATGTAGTGTGTCCATGGGAGTAGGTATTCACAGAAAGCAGAACAGCATAAGCATCACGGGATTACAACGTTGCCTACTTCGGATCTTTAGATCAAACAAAGCAGAGCACTATTATCTGCAAGCTCGTGTAGAAGCTTTTTCTACTTGTGTGGTTGGTAACCAGCTGCTGCTTGCAAAAAAAATCATGTTCTGGAGTTTTTGGATGACATTGAACATGAGTAGTACGTGAACATTGTGTGCCTTGATGATTCAACTCCTTTCTTTCTCCAAACAGGTGTAGTACTACTATTGCTGTATCTGCTACGCGTTATCTTGTTCCTTCCATTTGCCACGGCCTGGCCGTCCGAAACGTAGTGCGCTTGTCACGGCAGCACCAATAAAAAACTCGACCTGCGGGGGGAAGAATCCCCGGGGCATTGTTTAAAAAGAATGTCTTCTCACGCAGACCGAGAAAACTTCTGAACTCCTGCTCCACCCTTACACCGAGAACCAACGTCCGACCTTGTGAGACGACCAGCGGATCCTTGTGCGCTTGCCACGGCAGCACCAATGAGCTTTTGATTCAAGTGATAACAATTAGCAAGGAAAAGGAGTCTGCAATGGCAAGCCTTTTCATTGTCACGAGTCTAGTTGCCTAATTTTGAGTTTGAACTCTGGAATACATATATATACGCAGACGCGGATTATTGTGATCGATCGACAAGTTAGCGTCCATTGAACGCATGCATAACTTCGCTGTGCTTTCTTTGCTACTTATGGCTCAACTAACAAGCATAAAAATACTGAAATACGTAACTTCGTTGTGCTTTCTTTGCTACTTATAGCTCAAGAAACATGCATACAAATACTGAAATACTTAACTTCGTTGTGCTTTCTTTGCTACTTATAGCTCAAGTAACATGCATACAAATACTGAATACATAACTTAGTTGTGTTTTCTTTGCTACTTATAGCTCAAGTAACATGCATACAAATACTGAAATACTTAACTTCGTTGTGCTTTCTTTGCTACTTATATTTCAAGTAACATGCATATGTGTTCTTTTTCGCGTTTAATTGTATAATACTTAACTAGCTAGTGCCTCACAAATGTGCGTTGCACATGCATGCGTTCTGCGCGGTAGACCATTGACCGGCAAAAGCATGTGTAGATAGAGATCAGCGTGGTTTGTTGGGCGTATATATTGCAAAACCACATTATAATTTCTCTAGCTACTCTGTAAATTAAAAACCACTGTTGGTTGCTCTCTCTATATATAGATACCCTCGATACCTAGCAATTTGGGGCATAGCTCTGGGCTCTCCTTATTAGCTATTCGGATACTAGCTGGTGTACCTTAGCTAGGATAATCCCACTTTAACTTCCACATAGAAATCAAGCTAGATTGCATAAGTAGCTGCTAGCTAGCTACCTAGCCAGATTGCATAAGCACTCCAGCTCTTGTTAATCTCACTAGCTATGGCAGTAGCAGGGATGAAGAAAGGCCAGACAGTGGCAGCAGCAACGCTGGTGGTGCTCTTGGTGGCGTCTGCATTCCATTTCCGCTGTCTCCATGCGGCGGACGCGGCCGGACCGCTCCCTGCAGGCGATGCAAATACTACTGCAAGTCAACCTCCGCCTCCGCCGCCGCCGGCCGGCGGCTTGTTGAAGAGGGGCCCCTTGCCCTCGAATTGTACCAGCTATGTCCCGGGCGGCAGCGCTTGTCACGGCCGCGGTCACTAGCTAAGCTAGCATGTTTTGTGTTTATCAAGTTTGCATATATGGTATGATGGTAAGCCAATTATATGTAGTACTTGCATCATTGCATGTATGGTTTATATATAAGGGTCAAGCATGGCCTGACATGCTCCACGCAGACTGCAAGTTATGTGCAAGGTCTGTGCAATACATACATACATACATACATACATACATACATACGTATGTATGTATGTTGGTTGTATGTATGTGTGTGTGTGAATGAATGATCTGTCAATATCATTACCTGTGTATCCTTTTTAATTAGACGGCCTGGTCGCTTGATCTTTATTTTTGTTACTTGTGATTAATTAATTATTCCTATGGCATTTCGCCATCTATCAGGAGCAGTGGCGATTGAACATGCATGAATGCATGGCTCACAGCTGGTGCTCGGTTGGGCTGATTTTTTGTGATTTATAATTGAATTTTCACTATAACTAATTAAAATTACACTATAACTAATGATGACTTATTTAGTATAATTAAATTTTAAAAAAATAAAAAAAATAAAAAAATGGGTTAGCCTAACATGTATAATGCAAACACGAATATGGAAAAAAGAACCAGAAAAAAACTCAAAAAATAAGAAAAAAATAAAATTTAGAAATAGTAAAAAATAAGCCGAAAGTTCTAAACCAAACGAGCACACTCACGATCTGTTCTTTTGCTCCAACTTTCGATGCTAATTCAGATGAGTTACCCTAATTTTCAAGATGAGCACGAGTGAGAGATAGACACTCGCAAATATTGGGTGACACAGGTTGTGCACGCAAGTAATTGTAGCACATGTACGGATGTACATGCGATCGATCTGGTATTTATAATATATATATATATATATATATATATATATATATATATATATATATATATATATATATATATATATATGTATGTATGTATGTATGTATGTATATACATGCATGTACGGAAAGACGACGACCGTTACGAACTTACGATCATGGCCTGATCATGTAGGAATTTTTTTTGGTTAGTATTAACTAGACCTGTAGCCATTGCTCTATATATTGGGCATGCATTCCCCCTTCAGGTGTCAAAGAGAGGCGAAAGGCAAAACTAAAGGTTGGGGACAGACAAAGCCGGCCATGTGCATGCATCAACAACTCTTTCTTGTTTATCTTCTTTTTCGCATGACCTTTGCAAAGCAGTGGTCTAACCAACTGACTGAGAGGATCGACGCCCCTTCGTACCATTCTTTTTTTCCACCAAGCAGCAATGTGCGCAAAGGGTAAATTAATTAAACATGCACCCGGCAGTTACGTTTCTTGTGTATCATATCCACAAACCGATAATACACTCGATCGTACGTGCTATGATCAGATCTCTTCCCCGTCTAAACCCTAGGCCAATAAGAATTGATCTAAGCTAAGAAAAATCAATGTGGAAAAGAAATAACTGGCTAAACAGCGGGCATTCGAATAAGCCGTACGTCCGGCCGCCGCTTCGGCATCGTCGATCGCAACACGTACGCGCGTCTCAACTCTGATCTCGTGGTGAACTGCACGCGCGCTTCACCTCCATTCTTTTTTTACTTATTTTTTTTTATCATCTTCGAGATACGATTTTGACTATTATTTTTTTATAATTTTATACTAAAATATACTAATAAAATTATAATATTATGGAACTATTTTAACAATAAATCTAATGATGTAATTTTTATAGTTAATTTAGATAGTTTTATATCTATTGACAAAAGTTTGACGGTATAATTTTGCAAAGTGAAGTAAAAATGATCGAAGTAGCACTACACCCCACCGCAACCTCACGCCGGCCTTGGGGGTGTGGCACGCTGCATGCATGCGCATGGGGGAGAAGCTGCTGGTGGCTACGTCCTGCTCATTTCGGTTTCTTTGTTAGGTTTTTGATTTCTATCTTCTAGTTTTTTTAATTTTGCTCTTTTTTTTAGATTTTTTTGGCCTATTTTGTCTTTTCGTTTTCTCCCGTATTTCTTTTGTATTGTCCGTGATAAGTTAATCCGTCTTCTTTATTTTTAAATTTTAAGTTTAATTACATAAAAACATTAACATGCATATTACAAAATAAACCAATTATAATGCTAATCAGTGAAAAATCAGCTATAAGGCAAAAAAGCCAAATGAGACATGCACGATGCCTGCCGTGCGCGCACATCTTCCACCTCCACGACGGCCAATGAATAAGCTAGCTTCTGATTCATGTGCAGGGCAGGTAGCATGCAATGCGTCTGCAATGCCGTTACAATTCTTCCTTAAGATTGATTAGGGGCTAAGCATGCGAAATGCCGGCGAACCTACCCCAGGATCAGAGAGATTCTTCTAGCTTTTCTGCAGAAATATTTCTCCGGTGGGCAATATCTGCATAGGCATGTCGCCTCCTTCGTGCATGTTTTGGAGTGATGATCACACATAACTAATCGCCATTCTATATATATAGTTGCATGTTTGTTTGCTTGCTACTTTTGCCAAACCACAAAGCCCCGGACTCTGCCCAGCCGATGCTTACGCCGAACGGCGGAGGTCTAAGATCCGTGCACATGCATCAATAATTATCGTTTGCGATAATCCTAGATAGTGTTTGTTTCTTCGCTGCAAGGTAGAGACGGCCAGGGCACTAATTAATTCAGTGCTCACCGGCCAGCAGGGGAGTTTCGAGCTTTAATTTTTTTCAAATCGTGGTACCCTGACCTGCCGGGTCGACTAAAAACTATGCTTTGCTTGCATGCAAAATACCATGTCTTTTGTCAGCCGGTACAGTACTAGCAGCATAATGAGACCTAATTAATTATGCTTGTTAGTGTGGCTATGATGCATAGCACATGCACGCTCGCGATAAGCTCTATTTGGACAATGGGAGCTAGCTTTATTCCCGGCCGCTTAACAAGGAAGGCAAAAATCTAGACATGCTAGCTAGCATGAAACGAATAGTTCTCGACCATTGACCGTTGTCGTGACCACGCATGAAAGATCGTGTGGTCTTTGATTTGTCATGAGTCATGACTAGGATCGACCATACATGTCCGTTGGTACTCATACGAGAAGTGATCATAACGTAATTGTAATCCATGAGTGTTACATCGTTAATTACGTGTCTGAATATACAATATTGTCTATGCACGTGACGAACTCTAACTTAACCACTTGCGCCTCAGGTCCATGTGTAGATTCAGCCCAGAAGTGTTCGAGTGCGGGCCAAGTTTTGGTCACCGTTCAGATTATCGCCATTTTCTCATGCCCTGCATTTTGTCACGATTTTTTTTTCCTTTTTGCTACGTTGGCTCCAAACAAAACTTATTATTAATCATCGGCATCTTCTTTGTGCTTGCATATGCACCAGTTACCACGAGCGTTGTGAAGCGGCGAACGACCAAACGAATTTCCACAGGTGTATGCCTCGGCTTGTAGCCTGGTCCTCCTGCCGTTTGCACACGATGTACCAGGCTAATTGTTTCACGCTTTGGGCACATGATTTTGGTTGTCGCAGATCTCACAAACCAGCAACTTTACGTGGCCAGGCTTGCGACAAGCGCACCTTCCACTATTTTTTTTAACGTTCGTCATTGTAGATGGTTCGGCTGTTCACAGCGAGCCGGTAATGCCACCCTCCTGGTCCTCAGTCGAGCGTACATGGGGCCTATACTTTTCAATTTTTAAAAACTATTTTTTGACTTTTCTATAATAATTAGCTTTTAAACGAAATATCTTTTCAAGATAGAGTCTACATTCACTGTTGCGTAACGCACGTACTCTTGCCTCGCGCTTCAACCCAACGGGATAGAGAACCAACGTAAGCTGGAATAAATATTTTAAAAAGTTGGACCACTGATACCAACTGTAGCACCCCACGTAACCATATGGGATACTAAACGTCATCGTCAAAGTGAAACATAAATAAGAACATCAAAAGAAATCACAAAAAAGTTTAAAACTTTATTAACACTTTAATAGAGAACCAACGGAAGCTGGAATAAATATTTTAAAACATGGGACCGGTCAACTTCTAATCAAATAAAGAACGAATAAAACAACAAACAGTAGCAAACCACGGTGCTGAAAACTCGAGTGCTCCTACCCATGCATGATGCTATCACTCCACTGGCCTTTCACCTGAGACTGAAAAGAGCAAGCGTGAGATTTAAAAATCTCAGCAAGTACCTAACAACGGTCGCAACACAGTGAGTAAAGACAGATAATGCAACCACATGAAATAAAGGGCAAGCATGACAAGTAATGGACATAAGACCAACAAGGAATAACTGATATCGGAAATACTGTCATAAATGGGAGACGGATATTATGAGAACTGTGTATTAAAGATAGTTGTTATGTGACAAGTTATAGCAAGAGTGCCGGCGACCTCATCCCACATACCCGGTTATATGAGAATAGCCAGACACAACTTTGTCCTCGACTGTATAACCGCAGACGGGGTATAATATCCTGTGTAACGAGAATGTACAGCCCCCGTACGTTACCAGGTTGGGTGGAAATGACCCCTATATGTGGGTAGCCCCGGCGTGATAACCCTTAGTTCGTTATTTAGCGAATTATCTATGATATAATTAGAGAGTTGTGATTGAATTAAGGTAAAGTTATGAGAGTAACGATTTAATACAATGAGACCGGAGAGACAGGATTGGTGACACTAGGTGATAAGGCAACCGATACATCATGGACAGATTATATAGAACAAAATTAAGGTAACTAAGAGATAGCGAGAATAAGGCTATAATAAAGTCATGAGAAGTGAAAAGATGTGCTAGAGTTGAAAATGGGAAGACATAGTTTCTGATATGACACGATGTGAAATAATGATAAGATGATAGTGATATAGTAATTAACACTAAGAGGTATTATACTGTAGCTCACACAAGATTATCAACCAATTAAGTTTTATTATTATTAGTCAGATTAACAGGTTTAATATATACATCCTTCATGGTTTAAATACAACATCATACGATTATTGAAGCATAATATTAGAAACTAAAACATTGCAGCCCTAACATCGAAAGAGCATCAATAATTTAAACCTAAGTTAAATATATTCATATGCTACCCCCTCATTAACGATTTAAGCATAGATTCTAAATACTCATGTTAAGCATAGATTCTAAATACTCATTTAACGTATGAATTCTAGAATATTATTAATCGAGCATTCCAATAAACCTAAAAGCATTCCAATAAACAGTAAAGGCCAACCAAAAGGATTTCCACAAGCCGACATCGATGAAAATTTGATACGACAATGCAAGGGCAAGAGATTCAATGCATACAGGTAAAGACGGAGATTGAACATCACAAAAATGGATCAGAAGTTCAGAACAACTTTTTTCCAAGCATGATCCAAGTATTGAGTCCTTGTTGGCTTTTGCTTTTGCTCAGGTGCGCGAACTTCCATTTTTTATGGTTGATACTATTGAGTCTCTGACCTGTCAAATGCATGTATTATTTTCAAGTTAGCACAAATGCTTCGATTTTTTTCAAAAAAAAAACATGAAATGCTTCGATTGCTAAGCTTTATAGTAGATAGAAAAGCTATATTCTAATGGTAAAAATGTGATGGATGGCTGCAAGATCAGAACAATCACTAAATAGTCTAAGAATAATAGCTAGCAAAAGGAACAAAAAATAAGTGCACAAGAAAAGGAGTATTCCTGTGTGTATATTGTCCACTGAACAGTAAATATGGAAATTCACACTCCACCAGGCCAATTCATGTGTGTTGGAAAGTACAGGCCTGGTAATAACAATGATACGATGGCAACCAGCAAGCTCACAACGAGATCATAGGCAAGGCCCATGTTTAGGAAAATCAGCCACGATAAGGCCATGGAAACTGGAGTGGCTTTCACTTCGTGACCTTGCTAAAGTCATATTCCTGTTCTCGGCCTCTGAACTTGGGGCAGTGGTAGAGTTCCTGAGTCTAAGACTTGACTAGCGTAATTAAAAAAAATTATAGTTTATTTTTATTTTTTGTCTTAGGTCTAAAAGAGTCTACACATAAGAAATGTTGCAGTATAAATGAATTGTCCGTCTTTCTTCGTCACCTTAAGCTTTTGGACGAACTGATTGATGCATGCAACTCGATATGGTATCAAAACCAAGAGATTTTGAGTTCAAGACCTGGTTGTCGCAATTAAAAAAAATAATTGTAACCAACTTCTATTCTACATCTTAGACCTGAGGGTGCCTACACATGAGGGAGAGTATAGAAATATAAGTGAATTGTCCATATTTTCTGATCAACTTAAACTTTTGAATTGTTGAAGTAAAAGTGAATTGTCCGTCTTTCCTTGTCGACTTAGCCTTTTGGATGAACTGGCTAGTGCATGCAACTCAATATGGTATCAGAACTAAGAGGTCTTGACTCGGCTAGCGTAATTTTAAAAAATAATTACAATCCGTTTCTATTTCATGTCTTAGGCCTGAGAGAGCCTACACGTGAGGTGGAGTGTTAAAATATAAGTGAATTGCCCATTTTTCCTCATCAGCTTAGCCTTTTAGATGAATTAGCTAGTACATACAACTCAATATAATGATCTTCTCAAGGATCCTACTCGTTATCACCATCTTGCTAAGAGTGGTATATGTTGTGAGCACTCGTTCTGATATTGCATACATTATTCATATTTTGAGTAGGTTCATGGCTCATCCTACATATCTTCACTATAGTCACATTCTTCGTGTTCTTCGCTACTTTTGTAAAACTATATCTCATCGTTGTTTTTCTCTAACTCTAACTTTCTATAGGTTCATGAGTACTCTGATACAACTTAGACTAGTGATCCTTCTCATCGTGGTTCTCTTTCTACTTACTGTATTTTTCTTTGCTCCTCCCTAATTACATGGAAGACAAATGCCTTGTTCTTTTCAATTTCTGATTTATGCTACAGTAATTAACTTTCAAACAGAGTGTTTTTTCAAAACGAGATCTATAAGTTAATTGTAATAGCCATTGTATCGACTTCAGTTATACCAGCCAAAAATCACACGTGACTCTTTCTGTACTCTCTCGCAAACAACTAGAATTCTAAAGTTACAAGTCAGAGCTAAAAAAGAAGAGTCAAAAGAAGCAGACTGTAGCTTCTCGTTCAAGTGCTGAGTTGAAGGCTATAACAACAATGACAATAGATGTTATTTGGTTGAGTTGACTACTTGCATATTTTGATGTACTTACGATAGGACCTACAACTCTTTTGTCTAACAGTACAAGTGCTATCAATATTGCCCACGACACAGTGAAGTATGAACTCACCAAGCACATTGGTGTGGATGCTTTATACATTCGCTCACAAGTGTAGAAGGAAGTGTTTGTTGCATAGTTTGTGTCATCGGACTTACAGATTGCTGACTTCTTGACGAAGTCACAAACTAAAATACAACATTTATATTTTCTTTCCAAACTTAGTGTGTATAATCCACCATAAGTTTAAGGGGGTGTTAGAGTAAACATATTCCTTGTATATATGTATGTATGTATATATATATGTGTGTATATATATATGTATGTATATGTGTATATATGTATATATGTTTATGTGTATGTATGTATGTGTGTATAGGAAAAATACCTTTTACACCCAGGTGTAATTACACCCATATCTAATATACCACCTAATACTACCCATTAGGTGGTGTGTGTATAGAGAGAGAGAGAGTTAACTTTGCATATAATCGGTATCGCTTGTACTCTCTACATATATTACCCATTAGGCTCATGAATACATGCACGATAATTATAACAGTAGATAGCAAGATACTGACGCAACTGAGTGAAAATGCGTAATTCTCATGGCAATAGCGAAGGGTCGAAGCTTCGGAAAATGGAACTGGGTGGCGGAATCTGGGAGGGGACATGAAATGTTTCAGACCTTTACATGGTTAGGGCAAACAACTGCTGTATTCAACTCAAGCCAGAGGTCATCACAATCACCAAGAGTCGCCCATCCGACATTTAATGCACAATAATAGGCTTAACGGTAATCTGTCAATGTGGAGTTTGAATGTATACCTGGAGGATGGCCATATTATCTACGTTTCACAGAGTTTGCTCCTCTAACAGCCTTAATCTGCTGCGATTCTCTAAAGCAGACAAAATGCACCAATGTCTGTCCATTTGGATAAATTGCAAAAGCACTATTTGCAATGCGCTTATGACAAAGAGAACACATGCTATCTCCGTCAATTTTCACAACAGCTTGACGTCGTTTATACAGATCCTCCTTTACCTGATATACAGAGGCAACTGTGAGAACAGAAGTTCATTCATTGCAATATACAACAAAGTTCTTTGATAGCAGAACATCACAGCATTGTTAATAAAGTCTAAGAGGCCAGTTAATAAAGTCTAAGAGGCCATCATAACTAGGCCTGTAATACTACTATGGCAGAGATGATGAGATAGCACGTGTGATGTGTCAGCATACAGAGTCTGTAACAGTTTACCAAAGTTAATGGGTATTTTATATTTATCAGTGCACGAGATGATTACACAAATCATTGCATTATTTAAGTCTTGGAGATGCTACAGTGGGAGGTTATTAGACAAAGGGGCACAGCAATATAAGTCAATTACTCAATTCCAATACATAGTGGCATTTCCCAAGGACAATCCCAAAGATCAACAAGGGGAACACGGCTACAAGAGATCATAACATCAAGCTAACCTGCAAGTTTGCCCGGAAAATCAAGTTTTTGACAACCATATAATTGCGTCGATGTTCACTAGAGTTCCGCAATAGTGGTTCAAGAAATGACACCAGATCCTGCAAGCATTCATATCAGATTATTAGAACCTTCAGAAGCTTTAGCAACTGGACGTATTGAAAGAAGATATTAAACAGCTGAAGCAACCAACGGAGAATATTAGAACACAAGCATCTCAGAACTAAGCAGCAGCATAAATGTGTTATTTCAAGGGATATGTTTCTCGCAAGAGACTGAATAACAACAAAGCACACTAACAGAGATATGTCAGATATGCAAAAAAAAAAAAAAGAGGAGAATATTACATTAACAGAAAAAACCATCTTTTTTTGTTGCTTTTCAATCATAGTACCACAATACGATGGTGGGTGTGGCCTGACATAAAACCAGGCCAGATGAAAGATATCTTTGAATATATCAAAGCATTTACCTGGAGTTTTGTGTCCCTTGGTAACAACCGAAGAGCCTGAGAACCATTTATTCTGTCCCACCTTTGGCTTAACAACTCAAGTGCTTCATTCAACATTATAGGGCCTCCATCACTAACATCATCTCCATCACCATCACTTCGGCCACTATCAGTTCCACTGGGGCTAAAGCGTGTGTCATCAGCCCCTTCAATCTCAACCACCTTTCTACCCAAACGCCCCCCTCTGACCTTAGTAGTAGAGCTAACCTTTTGAATTCCAGGGTACTGTGATGCTACTGGGATAATTTTCTGCTCAAATTCCTTTTCAGCTTTTCTTGGGTTCAGATAAATTTGTAGAAGATTAAAATAAATATTTGACTTGGAGGGTTGTTGCACTCCTTCCTCATAAACACGGTCACAATATGCAACTGCTCGCTCCGGCATCTGGAGCTGCAAATGAGTGCACAAGTTATTCTGGATAACCTTTGAAAGTTCAAATTAATACCTAATCATTAAACAAATATCTCAGTGGACATCAAAAGCACATCAACAGAGCAATGGTACCTTATGGACATAGAGAGATAATGCACGAAGGTGTTGACTTATTTTCCCATACAATATAGCACGCTCTTCGAAAAGAGCATCCTGTGGAAGGCGCTTAAGAAGTATGTCTGTATTGTAACCTGAACTAGTCTCTAATGTAGAAATTAACTTCTTTCGTGTTGGGGAATATGTTTTCTCAGTCCAGTTTCCATCTTCCTTCAGAATCTTGTACCAGTCAAGAACTTCAGAAAGGTACAGTTGCAACTTCACACCAGAAAGTTCGAACATCAGAAGATTAGAAGCAATCCATTTACTGCGAACTTTGTAGGAACAGCTTATGGAACTAAGATCATCTAAACAACATAAAATGAATTGATTGGATATTTACTGTACGTACAAACAAAGTAACAATAGAAGGGGTGCATACCAGCTCATTTTGCAGATTAGGATTTATCCCAGTTTCACTCATTGAAAGCATTAGTTCTAAGTAAGTTGACTGCAAATTTGGAGCATGTTGTTTCAGATATGAATTTACCAAATCTGCTGGAACATTTTCAGATAAAAAGAACTCAATAGTGTCTGACGGGTTGCGTTCAAGAACATACAAAGAAGACTCTAAAACCAGCATTGGGTCAGATCTACAAAGGGGCTGCAGAAAAGTGCACAGAATTTCAAATCAGCCTTAAAGAAGCAGAAGAATGTGATAAGGGCATTGACTTCATAATATGATGCAAAAGTCTAAAGGATAAACTTAAACAACACATCAAACAATAGAATAAAAAAAAACTCGACCTGCGGGGGGGAAGAGCCACCCCCGGGCATTTCGTGTAGAAGAAGATCTTCTCACGCAGATCGAGAAAATCCCCGAACCCCTGCCCCCACCCTGACACGGAGACCCGATCCCCGCGTGAGAACGGGCCGGGTCTTTATCCGTGCTTTGGCTTGTGGGGACAGGCGAGGGGATTTTTTTACCCCGCGGCAACCACAAATTCTCTCACCCGAGGGGAGTCGAACCCGGGGCGGCGGGGGTGCTACTCAGTGCCTTTACCGCTAGGCTGAAGGACCTTTCGCATCAAACAATAGAATAGAAAAGCATTATTGTTGCCAACAACTTTCTCTAATACTAACGAACAATTCCTGAAAGCCAACATAAATGCATGAAACAGGACATGAGAGCGTACCAACATAAGCATAAGCAATAACCAATTCAAGATCATCCTGCCACCATGTCAAATGAAACTGCAAGCATATACACTACTTGGACTAAATAATCTAAAAAAGTAATCATGCAAATAATATTTAACCACACAGAAATATGTAAGGAAATGCAATTCTTAAAACCATGGATTGCACCTGGAATTTAATATTTCGCTGGTGCTTCCATGTTTAATATGTCAAGTTACTAACTACACATTTGGACATGCACTTATCAAACTTAGTTCATTTGAGGACAAATAAAACACCATGCATCATGGCATATAAATCCAACCAATAACAATTGGTTGTGTTTCATTGGTTTGTGTATGTGTACATGAAGAACAGTGTCAGTTAAATACCAATAAAATGAGAAAAAACAATACCCTGAGATACTCAATGATCATTTGCGGGTTGAATTTTTTATTAAAATCAGTATTTCCCATCTCAGACTTTGATTCTTCAACTAATTGATTGAGTAGTTGGAGAGCTTCGCGGTGCATTTCATTGCTTTTGTAGAGCTCAAGTAACACCATATAATCGCTCCTTTCCTTCAGAAACTCCTCACATATCTTCAAATCACAATAATTAAGTCCTTTCAATAATTCTATTGCTCCTGATGACTGTCCTGTAAGAATAAGAGCTTGAAGAAGAGATGTGTCCAGTACAGTCGCCATTTCTCTAGCAATAGAGCTTGCATGCGACTGAGCTCGTTTCTGCCAATAAAATACAGTAGAATTATTATGAATCACCTTTTGTTTACAGTTAGCAAACAAATTCTTTGATTTGCAATCATCTGTGCACTAGACGTAGCACCATGCACACTCATAAACGCATTAGGCCCAAGAAGCTTTTGGATAGGATGGTATCCTGACAAGAAATTTAAATCATTTTTTTTCTGTCGCAACTCGCACCAGAATGTTCATTTCATACCAAGGAACCGCATTTACCTTATCTTTAAAAGAATGAGGATATTATGGAACTAAACAGGAAGTCTGAATTCTTCTGAAAGCTTGGACTCTTGTGTGCATATGACAGTTGGAAGTGCCCCAGTTGAGCTCCAGGATAAATGGAAGCATCAACATGCTCTTCTTAAATTTTTCTACTGCCTTAGAGTCCCACAGAATTGATAAATCAATCTAGAGACCTCAGATAACCAATGAATAAAACTCTCAGACCACCTTTCCAAAACATTCAATTTGACTTATCGATAATTTGGAAAATTTTGGGCCTCGTTTACTGTATATTATATTAGTTCCTGGCTTCCAATAATTCCATATTGGTCACTAGTAGTTACAAGACTTGCAACAAGAAAAGCCAGGCATTTGAAACAGTAGCTACCTTGTTTGGCTTCTTTGACTTATATGGCTCAGATAAGATTAAGCTGTGATGCACAGCTCCAGAGACCACCTCCTCTGTTACTTCAGCTGTTGCTCTCTCAATTATTCCATTTCTTTTCTTCTGCAAGTACTTCACAGGGGCAATTAGAGCATTGTGACTCATTTTCTTTATCTCCAATAGAGATTTATCATCAGAGTCATGAAGTTGCAAAGAGTATGACTCCATCTCATCTGTCATATCAGAGGATTCTCTTGCTAATTCTGGCAGGTCTTGCAGCTTGTCATGTTCACCTAGAATATGTGTTTGAGGCAGAACAAGGGATGGGTATAGAGATAACACATAAGTAATATCCACATGTGAATCCGAAAACTGCTCCATTGCCTCCTCATAGCTCCCATTATCAAATAAAAAGTGACCATATCTAATTCATGAAATCAAAAGGAAAGAGGCCATTTAGTTATATGCAAGGAACCATTTGGACAAATTACAAGAGAACACAAAAAACACTTTCAGAAGAAAAGAAGAAGGCGCTGTTCTCCTAATTTAATTATAGACTAGAAATAGCACCCAATACAGATTTGGTGATACCATGATAGGGTTGATGTGTTTAAAGAGAAGTTCCCTATTTTAACTGAAACTGTTCAACTTGATTAATTATAGTCTACAGAAAAAAAGGCCTGTGGACATGCATAGCCACAAATGATAAATATGAGAATTTATTTTTCTGGAAAGCTTTCGGTTTTTTATTAAGGTAGGAATACCTCCAGTTGGAGTAAATTACAATTTAACTACACCTAGTTTCTTATATTTGTCATATTTTTTTAAAACTTCTATCATTGTATCAAAGTGAAAATCTGAATGTTTAGCATGATATGCATGCCGTCAAACAAAAGCAAAATAATAGACAAGTTTACTTATCTTGGTGTACATCAACTCTTGGCGCAACATTTTATCTAAATATTTCAAATTACCTAATGTCAACAAACTTACCCCCTGCCCCCGCCCCCCAAAAAAACTTTTTATGTTGTTCAGTGTTCACACACATAATACTAGCATTCAACACTGCCGCATACATGTCTCAGCGATAATAATATTGTTAGAAGTGTATGGGCAAAACTGTATGCGATGCATATTCATTTATTGAATTTAATGTCTTGGCTGATCACAGATTCAAAAACAAAAGCAGAGTATTGTGCTCCGGTGCTTGAAACAGCTTGGCTAAAGAGGAACAGCATCTACCCAATCGTGTTATGCAATCACAAACATATACGCATATATCAACTAGCTAAGAAAAGTGCAAATTGAGTATTATTCTGGCTTTCTTATTGGGCAATCTGAACATACCTTATGTGTATTGAGCTTTCTTTTGCAGCTCGTAAGTTTGAATCCTCTGGAGGAAGTAGCTTACACAACGCCAGTGCCTCCTCAAATTCTCCAGATGCAGTCAATTGCACTATCTGTAGACCAAAAGATGTATATGTAAGAACTAAGAACCAATCCTGACAAACTTCTGAAATGATCAAGATATGATATTTTCATCAAAGTAACATTCCAGCAAAAATGTGAAAGGCCTATTCACATTATAATCTATTGGGCAAATTTTGAACTGGACCTTGTAACATAAAAGGGATTTGAAATATAGCTCCTTGCCTACAGTTTTATACATAATTCAGTTGGTCTTTCTTTCAAAGAAAGTAGAATCATTCAATTTTTACTTTTGCATTTTTGCTGCGTATTGTTCAGCAGTTTGTAACTGAGATCAAGAAAAAGGAGCGATTTCTCTCAGTGCTGAGCAAAAACAGGAGGTATCAAGTAACAAATGGGAAAACAGCTTTTCTCGACTAAAGAACCTATACAACTTTATGATTGCAATACAGCACTTTATGGACCTTTGGTGAAGATAGAGAATGTCTGCAAAACTTTACAGATAAGGTATAGGGTGTCTGCAAAACTTTATCGTCCATAAAGAAGATACAGAGCAACATCACACCAATTAAGGCTGGAGGACAAAACTGAATAGCTCCTATCAAACATCAGTTATTTAACTTTGGTTGTTTAATCTTGATCTCATATTTAGCTAAAGTTGTTTTGTCAGCTTCAAATGTATCACATACTATTAATTACCCATTGATCTAACAGGGTCAAAAAAAAACTTGCTATGTAGGTGGCACAACATTATCTGTTCTACAAATAGGATTATGCATGAGCAGTCTGAAATATCAAAGAGTAATAACATGCGGTGAAAACTCAAACCAGAACTACAAAGCATGATAAGAACCATGAACCATCAATCAACAAAGCACTTCTGTTTAACCTACCAAGATTTGTACCAGATCATATAATGGTCACCACTCACCAGGCATTAACTACTACTACTATATTCAACCTATACCGAAAGCTAGCATGAAGCAGCTGTGCTGTGACCAAGGATTCAAAAACCAGAAACAGGAAAAAATATCAGACCCCCTCCGATACCGGTTACCAGTTTTAAACCGGCCAAATTTCATCAAACAAAATTTAAACTCAAAATTTGAATTTGGCAGGTTTCCAGCCTGTTACCGCTCATTTGACCAGTTACAAGCCGGTTACCGTCTATAATTACTGTTCATCAGTTTAAATTCAAATTTTAAAAAGAACATTTTGGACTGATATTTTTTTACCGGTCTGGGCGGGTACGGTCAGTAACCGCCAGTTTTTTTATCCTTGGCTGTGACTTGTGATAACCAAAATGAAAAATATGTAAATAGACACCAATGCACTAATCAGTCATCACAATTAATAAACCAAACACAGCATACCTGGGCACCAATAGGAACAGGCAGCAAACCATAAACAAAGTTGGATAGCGCAGCAAGTATACAGTTGTCAGTTTGAACAAGCTTTTGAACATCACGGAGGACAACTGTCTGAACCAATGCATTGGGGGCTCTAAGAGACCGTATCTGAAATAATACCAAGTAGCATAGGTGGACAGATGAAACTCACAACTTTGATTATTTTTTTACCACCAAATATACAAGACAAAACAACTCACCTCAACATGTCGTGGTAGGCGTGCCACAGCATATGGTCTATGTATAATAACAGAGGCAGGCGTGTCTGACCAAATTATCCTGCCATCTTGAATAAGTCTCCCATTTTGATCGACAAATACTCCAATGTTATCCTGAATAAACAGAGCACATAATACAACGTGAGCTAAAATCAAAGATAAAAGAAATAATTCATATGTGTTTGAAACTTTGAACCTCTATTGACTTCAAAGCCATATTTGCTTTGCAGAAGACATTTCATGCCACATCATTATTGTTCCGTTCAAATTTGAAAGCATGCTCAGGAATCTGAATTAAGCCCGGCCCTTCTGATAGTCAAATAACAGAGTTTGCACGTATTCTACTGGTGCGATGGTGCCAATATTATATCAGTGCATGTAAGCTAAAGGTTTTCTCATCAATTGTGGCAGAACCATTTCCAGTATTTCACAACATAAGACAAGATTCTCTTATCCTCAACTTAGAAAATGAGAATAAGTTCCTATTTTTACAACAACTGTGACATTTCATCTTTGAACCAAACAATATCATGCAATAGCAAATCAACTAGAAACTAGAAACAATATCATGAAAAGAAGTATTATACCTTTCCAAGGAGGAGCTCCCCAGTAGGGAGAGGCACAACTAAAGGAGGAGCAATCTTCCCAGAAGAAAACACTTCAGTTAATGCCCCAGTCATGCTATTTATGATCATATAGTCCCTTCTAATCCCAAAACATATGTTGTCACCACACCAGGCCATTGATTTCACTGTATCTGGAACTCCAAATTCCCTCACCTCGACAAACTCTCGCCCACCTATTCAGAATAAGATCATTTAACCATTTGGCAACTTCCCAGATTCCCATATTTTACCTTACAAGCTTACACAAATCTATCAAGAAGGTGCTATATCAGAATTAATATTTAAAGGCACATGGCGGGATCTATTCTTACATAATGTACCAAATGCTGTTAAATATAGTTATTCTTCTTTACCTTGCACTTACAACAAGCTTAAAACTTTTTTTACAGAACATATTTCCTATTGCCAATTTTAACAAACAAAAAGTCTACTACTTCAAAAGTTTTTTCAAATTTCAAATATGGCTAAAATTACAACAGATCAATTTTCTTATTACCGATTTCATCAAGCGAAAGTCTACAACTTCAGAAGCTTTTCCAAATTTCAAATATGGTTATATTTGCATATTCCCTCTTGCCAACAAAAATCAACAACCATGCAAAAATTATGGAAATATAATTTTTCATGAGACATATGTTTTGATGTCTCAAGATTACAAAATAAAGTTAGTAAAAGGAATATATTTTCTTAAGGTGAAATAAGGAGATCCCATGGCATGGCATAAGAGATCATCTAACACCAACAGCACTACATCAAGAAAACTCGATCTTTAACGGCAATATGTCAGGGTTGTCCGAATTCAAATATTGTAATGTGCACAGCATGTTGAAACCAAAGAACGCATAAAGATGTGTATTTACTACCAAGGAAAATTTCCAAAGAGTAAATATTAATGAATCGATCAAAAGTTCAAAAGTCTTCACCAAAGGCTGCCAATTTAAACTGATTTACTTATGAAATTCTGATGGTGTTCGTAGAATTATATTGCTTTATTAAAATTACAATTCTATTTCACAGAAAGATTCAGCATTGCAGGTGGTAGTTGCTTATCCTCCAGACTTGCAAAGCTACATGCGAATGTTCCCTTCCCAAACTATCCAACCAAATTCGGGACCAGAGCTTGCGATGTTAATTCGAGTACCAATTTTTTAACAGTTACCACCAACTATGAACACCAATTCGCACTCCACGGCCCCAAAAAGTTCCAATTCTCCCATTCGAGCGCTACCAACAGGCGATCTCCCGCTCCACGGAAACCCCAGTCGATCAAATGGTCAAACCATGGAAATAAAAAGTACTCGAAACGTATCAAAAGCAAATAACTGAATTCTCACTGTCGAGGCGGAAGACGGTTAGGCGCCTCTGGCGGCCGACGGCGAGAAGACCCCGGCGGTCATCCCACGCGAAGATGTTGGCGCTCTTGATCTTGGACATGACGGCGACGGTCTCCAGCCCGGGGAGGCGGTGGACGGCGACCAAATCGGAGAGCGAGAGCAGGAGGTCGCGGCTGGCGCTTGCCTCCATCGCGGAGGGCGCGCGGCGCCACAGCCGCTCCTGCAGGCGCTCGAGCGCATAGGGACCATCCCTCCGGATCTCACCGTCGGCGGGGGTCCGGGCGGAGTAGATGCGGAGGTTGCCGTGGGAGTCCGCGACGAGGAGCTTCCCAGCGTGGGAGGCGACGGCCACGATGCCGCCCGGCACGCCGGTCACCAGCTCGACGGCGTCGTACGCGCTGTGCACCATGGCCACCTCGATCGGGCTGGCCCTCCCCAGAGACGTGAGTTGGACGCGGCGGTCGCCGTGTGAGGGGAGGAGGAAGAGGGCTTCGAGTTGGAGGTGTAGCCGTGGAGGTGTCGTGGCCTCGTGGGCGTCGGAAAGCAGAGATCGTACTAGGGCATGTTCAATGCAAATGCAATATATTTATATATAAGAGCAACTCCAGTAGTAACCCTCAAAACAGGGCATTTACTTTTTATTTGAAGGCTTTTCCTATTTTTAAGGGCTCTATTTTTTTAGCTACACTCCAGCAGGAGCCCTCAAAACAGGACCCTCAAATTCATTCTTTGAGGGGATGACACATATGACCCACCCTCATCCTACTTTTGAGGGCCGATGGGTAAAAAACTCACTTCAGCAGGGCCCCTACTTGAACCCTCAAAAGTAGGGGTTCCCTCCAGACCCCCCAGGAATGAGGGCTCGAAGCGGAGATTTGATGGCCCCCTACTTTTGAGGGCTCAAATAGGGGCCCTGCTGGAGTGAGTTTTTTTGCCCCTCGGCCCTCAAAAGTAGGATGAGGGCTCAAGTAAGGGCTCTGCTGGAGTTGCTCTAAGTGCTTAAAGAGAGATAATATAGCCACATCATCAAGTATTCATACAAAAGTTATTTCCTCCAATGTAAATATCTCTTCCATAGGTGCTTAGATGCTATATTATCTATTAATAGATATAGTTATACACATAAGCACCTACTAAGCACCGGTGCTTATTTAAGCATCGATGCTTCAAAATAAGCACCTTATCTATCCTATGTGTAGGGGTGCAAACGGGTCGGGTTAATCCTGACCGATCCGGCACCGAATCCGATTGGTACCGAATCTGGAGAAAAAAATATGGGTTAGGATATGGTAACAGCAATATCCGTCCGAATCCGATACGTCTTCAAGTTTGATTTCAGGTTAGTGCTACTATTTGACGTTTCATTTTCTTTTGCAATGGTAAAATAAAATCTTCCACATCAGCTATTAAGTAGTAACATCAAGTTCTTGACAGTACGTCCTCCTACTCCATTTGCTGTATTGCATACATTTCTTACAAACGGGTTAATCCCGACCGATCCGGCACCGAATCCGATTGGTACCGAATCCGGAGAAAAAAATATGGGTTAGGATATGGTAACAACAATATCCGTCCGAATCCGACCCGTTTGCACCCCTACCTATGTGGCAAGAAAAATCAGTTTTTTATTACTAAGCATCTCTTTAAACGTCTGCATTGGACATGCTCTTAGGACGTTGGCTAGAGGCAACGGGGGTATATTAACTTTAGGGTTAACTTTATGTGTTGCTTATTTCAATTTGAATTTCTAGATTTTATTTATTTTTTATTATTTATAAATTTCGTCTTTTAGCTTTTGGTCGGTTCTTTTTTGTATTGTTTGTGATGTGCGAACCTATTTTAATTTTTAATTTTTTAAATTTAGTTATGTCAAATAAGTCACTATCAGTTACAATGTAATTTCAATTAGCTACAATATATTTTCATTTATAAACCAGTTTATTTTAGCTTAATCGGGCGACACCTTATACAGTCGAATATGTATGGGCTACAAACACATACACTTATGTATTCGAGCAAGTGCCGCATATGAAATCCACGGACTCTAGCGAGAATTTTGTAAAATTCGTACCGAATTTATATTGTTTTCTTTAAAATTTGTACGGAAGCTATCTAAAGTTCTTGCGCTCCAAAAAATCTGAAAGTGACATTTGGCTTTCTATGTAAGCTTTGATGATCTATATTAACCTCACTAAGAAATTGTGATGTTCCTTGTGATTTACTGCCAAAATACTGTGCAATGATATCAAAATGAAAAACGTTGAGGACATAAATCCATCAGAGGATTCGCATCCCAAATTCGATTTTGTATCGCACAGGCCCATGCTTGGATTCGAGAAAGCACCAACTAATCAACTAGGCATCGTTTCCTTTCTGTAAACTACGTAAGGGCAAGCCATTCAAAAGTTCTCTCTAAAAGGAGTTTGATGCAATACGACGGAACAGATGACTGGTACCTGCCTGCCACCAAACGAATGGAACACCGGTGGGAAACGCCATTGCCCCTGGCTGACAACAAGAACTGTGCACGAAATGGTACTGTAGCATTTTAAAAAAATAATGTTCGAGCATCCTTTTTTACAAATCTAGTGCGATCTGCCGAGCACGGCAGACACTGAACGAGCCACCCTTGCATGGAATATGTGTGCTGTCGACCATTAGCACTTTAATTAGCAAGCACTAACCGAGGACCTACCGTGAATTGGTGGCAACAGCAACCTGCCGAGCCAAGGGAGCTTACTCAGTAGGTCCACGAAGTAAGCTAGACTTGCAAAAAAATTTTGCAACAGTGACATTTACATAAACAGTTATAACAACAAAGCAAGCACCAGCACATAAGAGTAGACTGATTTATCATGTAACTAGCAACGTGGCCCACACACTTGCACGGGCATCATCTTTAAAACATGTTTAAATGACTTGATAATACATATGTAATTTTTCTTTTTGAAAAAATCAATTGTTGCAAAATTTCATTTATGATATTTTAATATTATATATCATAAAAGAGAAAATACTTACTTTGTTCTCTAATACTTGTTACATGTGACCAAAACTTTCTTCCCCCAAATACTTTTTGACGGAAATAATTGCATAGCAAACAACGAATATATCATTACATAACATTTTCTATTTATGTCATCATCTTTTTTTCATTATTGCAATATTTGTCTATACCACATACTCCTAACACATATTATATAGCTTACATTAGTCTCTCAAAAAAACGGCTTACATCGGTATAGGCGAATAAACACCCATTAATGATCTCACTCTCAATCCTTCCATCCCATGGAGGTCCACCAAACAAATGATCATAATATTTTTTTTTGTGAGAACTTTTACCAATTATCTTTTTTTCTTAGCGATTATAAACTACTTATCATCAATTTTTATTACATAATAGATTTTGATTCCTAATTTTTTATATATACAAATCGAATTCATTATCTTATTTTATTCTTTTTTCTCAAATTAGAATATTTTTATAATTTTAATTATGAATAAAACCAAACTTTAAATTTTTTTCACTTAGTCTAGAATTAAAAACAAACGCTAATTTCCATTGACTTTTATTCTAAATTTGCATATTTTGGATTGTGCTTCTTATAAACTTTCTTTTTTTAGTTTTACGCTAGAATACATTTATAAATCCAGTAGCTAATTTTTATTTCAAATTTAGGTTATTTCTTATAGTATTTGATATAGACTCTTTCTTTAATCTCATATTTATTTTTATTTAATTTAGAATTTTAGTTTTATGTTAGATACAAATCCAACTGCTAATTTTCATCTAATTTCTATTCCAAATTTTAGCTATGTAGAGGTTTTTATTTGGAGTTCATATTAAAATCAAATTGTTACTTTCCTTTTATTTTTATTCCAAAATTATGTTATTTTTTGCTGTCATTTTTATTTAATTTTAATTTTTAGTTTTAGTTTAGAATTTGGATACAAATCCAACTACTAATTTTCATCTAATTTTTACTCGGAATTTCAGCTATGTATGGGTTTTAATTTGGAGTTCATATGAAAAATCACATTGTTAATTTTGTTTTATTTTTAATTCCGAATTTCTATTAATTTTTGTTGCTGTTTTTTTTTATCTCAATTTTATGTTAGAATTTGAGCATGTTTCCCCAAAATTGAATCTCACCCTGTAGAAACAACGGACTATATAACATTAGGATCTAGTATATACTCCTAGAAAGGAAAAAGTCTGTAATATGACTCTACAAGTACTTACAGAACATGTCCAAAAACAAACTATCTCCATCATTCCCTCTGCGTTTCCGTTAGACTATCGCTAGTGCAATAATACGATCGCTGGTCAAAGAAATGGAGCCGGTACTTCACGACAGCACACAATGTGACCCGACCAGCACCAATGGCCCATCCTCGCGTTCCTGGTCCTCAACGCCTTCTCCAGCATCGCCGTGGCGCTTCCGGCAGAGCTCCCGAACCCAGCGTCCGGCTCGGCGCACCTGATGTGGAGAATCCGCTCCGGAAGATTCTCAGGAAGAAGACAATGCTCGCTAGGGCTCTACTCTGTCAGCGCCTTGTTGCAGGAGATTACGGTTTGCATCAGATGAAATCCCTGCAATCACCTGGGCATCCTACGCAATTCGGCCATCAAATTAACGCGAATGCTCATTCGGCATGAGGAATTCTTTTGGTTGTGCTGCTTAGAATGTGTTGCTTTGGTGCAGAATTTTTTTTCATGTGTTAAGATAGTTAAAGGTTTATTTCCTTTTCTTGTCGGGAGATTGGATCATATACCCTCCCTTTAGTTGGGAAATTGAGGATTTACCCTCCACATCTCAATGACACGTGGGGTCATCATAAGTCACTGACAGGTGGGCCAGGAGGGTAAATCCTCAATTTCCATCTAAATGGAGGGTATATGATCAATTTTTTCTATTTAATTAGGATCTATTTGATTAAGGGTCAGATGTTTTATTTTTTGTGAGAATTTCTAACTTTTTCTCTTTTTTCTTATCGATTCTAAAACGTCTTTCATCGATTTTTAGTAATAAATAGATATGATACTAAAATACTCTGTATAGCTGCTTCACCACTGTGACTAGCAAACAGTAGACGGCGATACAATTGCAGAATAGGTATTTACATCCAGCTATGTCGGCGGCACCACCACGGTTACGCAGCTGTGCCTGCCTCCCCCATGGCCTCCTCGCTCCCCCATGCGCACGCCGGGGGGCACCCAAATCGAATAGATCTGTGGATTCATGGTTGCCTCCCAGGCTCCCATAGTGGATTGGCCACTAATGTTCATTGTTTGTTGCCCTTATCTTATTTGTGATATATATTAAAGTTTTTACCCCTTTCTTAATTATGCACTCATTTGGATACAATAATTTTATTGTTATCAAAGATCAAGTACATGGTTTGGTTTGTCATTTTTTGTTAGACCACAACAAATTTATTCATCTGTCAATTGACACATAATGTCAACTTGCTTTTCATATTGCTACTCACATTGATCATGCTGTCAATAGCTTGGGAAGGGAGCAAAACAACACAGATGTTTAGTGCTAGTTGTGACAGCACTCTGTACTCTAAATTAGAGATTTTTGGTGATTAATCATACTACAGTAGGATGCATCGGAGTTCTATGTTGGTTTTGAGAAGGAAAATCCCATCCAATTCAGTTGGTTGGTTGTTTGGTTGCTTTGAACTATTGTAAAATCAATGAACTATGTAAAATCCTATGAAAATTGCTTTGTTCTGAATCTTTGAATCTGTGATTGACCTGTGATTAGTAACCTCAGATTGCTTGTTCAATGACCTATAATCGCTTGTTCACATCAAATTCTTACGTTGTTCATAGATGTAAAATATGTCGCAATTATGTTCACTGTTTATGTGCTTTGCTAATGAGTTGAAAATGTTTGGCCGAGTGGATTGACAGGTTTATGTTCCATGTTGAATGATAATTTGGAATTAATCATCTTCTATTCATATGATATGAATTCATCTCATTAAATTCACATGGTATCACGTTCAAATAGACTCTCTGCCTCGAGATAGTTGTAAAGAAATTTCAGAAATTTTTGTACAGATAGAAAGGAGACCACAGCCTGGCTCCTTCTGCCCTTCCTACTATAAAAAAACGAGAGCCGTTCTCCTGCCTTCCTTAGGAAAAAATATAAGCCTAGCTTATTAATTTGGGTTTGGGCTTTTGATTTCTAACTTATTTTTACTATTCCTAAATTTCATCTTTTTCTGACTTTTCGGCTTATTTTTGAGCTTTTTTGTCTGTTCTTTTTTCCCGTATTCGTTTGCATTATATGTGATGGGCTAACTCTTTTTCTATTTTTAATTTTTTAAATTTAATTATGTCAAATAAGCCACTATCAGCTACAGTGTAATCTCAACCAGTTACAGTAAAAATTCAACCATAAACCACTAAAATTTAGCCCAACTAAGCACCACCATAAACTAATCTAGATGGCATTCTCATTTTTCTTGACATGGTGGAGGCTGATGTGTCAGCCCACATCTGCACAAGCCGGAGGGATTAGAAGCAAAGCATAGGCCGCGTTGAATAGAAGTCAGTTAGCTAGAAATATTTGAAATTTTCAGTTTGCTGGAGTCTTCAAATCTTAATTCATATCCTTGCAAAAAGTCAGATGGTCATGTTGCCCTATTATGATCACCAATATATATATATATATATATATATATATATATATATATATATATATATATATATATATATATATATATATATATATATATATATATATATATATATATATATATATATATATATATATATATATATATATATATATATATATATATATATGAAAATTACATAAGGCACCTTGGTGCCTAGGCATAACATCAAGAACCGTCCGATACACGTGTATGATTGATAATTTTTTTGAGTTTAGGTATGGAAATGTTTTATACCCTTGATATATTTATGGTAAGTAAGTTTTGAACTCAGTTCAAACTAATTTGAACAACTTTTGAGTTCAGTGCGACTACAGTGAGTATATACCGTAAAAATAGTTCAAACTAATTAAACTGAAGTTGAATTTAATTTTTTTCGGAGTTTGACATCTCAAATATACTTTTTTATGGGTATATGAAGATACCCACATCAAACGTTGCGAATCTCAAAGTAAATCAACGGGTATTGATATTGGTGCCTAGGCACCAAGGTGCATGAAACACTCGTCATATATATATATATATATATATATATATATATATATATATATATATATATATATATATATATATATATATATATATATATATATATATATATATATATATATATATATATATATATATATACTGAAATGGGACACCTAGGTGCCCAGACACCTAGACTCCTGTAGTTAGATTGCTTTTAGATACGTGCTAGAGCAATGATATGTATGGTATGTAATATATTAGGCATGCTAAATCAATCATGGAAGGAAAGTCTTAATCATGGATGGAAAGTCTCAATCACACTAGCACGCATATAAAAGCAATCCAAAGGTAAGGAGACTAGGTGTCCAGACACCTAGGTGCCCTGTTATTTATATATATATATATATATATATATATATATATATATATATATATATATATATATATATATATATATATATATATATATATATATATATATATATATATATATATATATATATATATATCTTAGAATTACTTTTGACAGTAATATTGGTATATTACTGTCCCAATAGAGACACACACACTGAAGTGGCTAAATGGGACTAGCTAGCAGTGTCAGTGTGCATGAAATTAACTTGCAAACACTGAACCTAATGGTGTAATACACGACGTATATGCAGGTCGGAAGATATGGGTGGGATATTTTCAGTTGTAGTTGATGATCGTATGTTTTTAAATCTATTATGAGTGTTTGTTAAACGATTGGAATACTAATAAGTCGTTTTGAAAATACTGTTCTAATAAAACATTTCAAAAAGATAAGAAAAATCTATTTTGTCTATTTGTTTGATAAAAGCCATAATCTATAAATTATAAATCATAGGCAGAAAAGAAACGGTCTATTACAGTCCTTAGATAGTTTAGGTAGCGATCGAGCTATGATAAAGCTGTGCTGTCGTACAAGCTTAATATAGCTTATGAACCACGGATCGATCGAGCATGACGTGGTCTGACATGATCATTACGACCTGCCTGTTTACTCTTGTGGCTCCAAACGCAATTTCACCACTTCAATTAGCAGCAAAAAGGCAACAAACACTTTCGATCGTTGTTTGCTCTCAAGATGAATTTCTTACAAGGATACTTGCTCCCTTGCAAAGCCACCACGCACTCACACAGAGGGAGGGAGGGAGATGCCTTGCTTAAACACCCAGCTCGCTGATATACCAAACCCAAAACCACCGTCCCAGTGCAACCTCAGATTCCCGGGAGCCATCGGGGTCGTTAAAAACCCGCGCTTCCATGCAGGATTAGGCAAACTGTTTCCAGCATCACCTCTTGGATCACACGGTCGCGGCTCGTCCCCCTGACGTGAGCTAGCTGCGGCCATGGCGATCGGAGGAGGGATCATCGGGAGCCACCACTCCGTCGTGGCCATGCGCGTCGCCATGCTCGCGCACGTGCTCTTCCTCACCACCGCCATCCTCATGCTCGTCTGGCTGCTGCACTTCCGGGGCGGCATCGACATCCAATCCGACGACCCCGAGCGGATTTTCAATGTGCGTATACGTACCAAATTATCTTGCCTTTCCTTTCCATTTTTTCCTCTTCCAATTTAGATGCATGTATATAGCTAGAGAGGTTCGATCACCTGCGGTAGATCGAGAAGGAAATGCAAGTACATGCGCGTGTTCGACCTCTGGGTTCAGTTTCGAACGAAACACTAGATTGTACGAGAAAATGTGAGTTATATTGAACTCTTTTTGCACTTGTGATATTGATTTCTTCTTTTTCTGTAATAATGCGTGCAGGTCCATCCCTTCGTGATGAGCTGGGGGTTCATTCTTCTTATTGGAGAAGGTACGTGTACAATATACATTGCCATAGAAATATCAATATCGCACCGACTACCCAAACACTAAGATCTTAATTAAGCTTTAGTAGATACGAGTCTACTATTCGCTGAAACGTCGCAACAAAACCATTGCAAAAAAAAGCCCCTGAAGTTGTAGTTGTTGCTGTCCATTGATTTTAGTGAGAAGAAGAAGCGTCCCTACAATACACTACACTACAGTTTAGAGCAGATAGTGGATGAGTGGGTGCGTTCCTTTTTTTTACTGCCGATGGCTTACGGCTATAGCTGATGACTTTTAGTTGTAGCGCGAGTATTTGTGCAAACGAATCAAATTTCAATAACCCGATAAATCGTTTCGAAAAAGCTGTTACAATAAAATGTTTCGAAAAGACGATGAAGAAATTATTTCATTTATTTGTTTAAGTGAGGTTACAAGCCATAAACTAAAAAGAATTGAATCAGAATTTTGTAGGTGTTAGGTGGCTGCAAAATCACTGGACGAGCATCCTCGTTCGGTGCCAATCAGTGGGTTGGGTGGGTGTGTCCAAGGCAGGGGTCACGTCGGATTTTTCCGACGATGACCACCGTTGATCGCTACGTTTTCCTGCCAAGTGCCAAGTTCATCCTAGCAAGTGACCAAGTACTATGATTGTTTCCCCTGAAAGATTGCGAGCACAAAAGTTAATTACCTCGGTTCCTTGGATTGCAGCCTGGTCAACGAGCCCATTTGCTAATGGCTGTTCATGAAAAGAATGATCTTATGCATAGCAACGTTTGATTTGGTTTTCCTTCTAAACTACGTTCAAAAACGACGAAAATATATCTGTGTCACTAGCTTATGGATATGTTTATGTCATGGGGGGGATAAATTGCAGCCATAATGGCCTACTCGACGATCCCAATGGACCACCGGACGCGGAAGATGGCGCACATGCTGATCCACCTCGTGGGGCTCATCCTGGGCAGCTTCGGCGTGTACGCGGCGTTCAAGTTCCACGACGTCGCCGTGCTCCCCGACCTCGTGAGCCTCCACTCGTGGCTCGGCATCTGCGCCATCTCCCTCTTCGGCCTGCAGTGGCTGTTCGGCTTCTTCGTGTTCTGGCTGCCGGGCACGCACCAGGGGACGCGGGAGGCCGCGGTGCCGATGCACGTCATGGGCGGCCTGGCCATATTCCTGCTGGCCGTCTGCTCGGCGGAGACGGGGCTCGTCCAGCGGAGCCAAGCCGCCGCGTCCAGCGGCGAGACCAAGCTCATCAACGCCACCGGCATCTTCATCCTCCTCTACGGGGTCGCCGTCGCCTCCACCGTCGCGCTGCGCAAGGATTTCTTGTGAAGTGGGTTTTTCACCATTTACACGATTGGTATATGTATATGTACATACTTGGTCTGGGTGGTTTGCATGGTGTGCGTGCTGTGTGTTTTTCACCTGCTCTGCAACGTTTGTAATCGATGCCTTCACGGAGAGGTCCCAAAAACATTTGCGTTTGTCATTTGTGTGTGCTAGCTCGAATCGCAACAGAATCCAGCTTCCGAGTTCCAAACGAAAGCGAACACGCAAGGGATGATGGGCCGAACAAAGCAGAATTATGGCCCAGCCCAAAACATGATCTTGCTAAACCCAATGGATCGGCCCAATTTTCTCCGGTCAAAACAGGCACTGGTTCGAGTCAGTGTCCACTCATCTCCAAACGGCGCGCTAAATTCTTCGTGCCGACGCCTCTCTGGTCCCACCGCACGAGAGGTACAAATTCCGCCCATTATGAAATTAACGAAGTGCATAATTCTCCCCCATTTTGACAAAATTAATGTGAGTAATTAACTGACATCAGTGTGCCAAGTCGTAAAAGTCAGTAGCACAGGGTAATTTTTGCGATGATAAGGAAGGTACGGCAAAAAAAAAAAAAAGAGCGCGCTGACTTCGCAACAAGTGAAGCTTTTTTTCTCTTCCATGCTCCAGGCACCGGCCGTCCGCCGGTTCAACAAAGGCTGCGTTTATTTTTGATTTTAGCTTGCTTATTTTTTATTATTTTTAAATTTCGTTTTTTCTTCTGATTTTTGTTTTTATCTTTTTACCGGTTTTTCTGTATTTATTTGCATTGTCCGTAATAGGTCAACCTATTTTTTATTTTTTAAATTTAGTTATGTTAAATAAGCCACCATCAGTTACAGTATAATTTTAGTCAATTACAGTATAATTAAAATTATTAGCTAGTTTATTTTAGTTCAACCGAACGGTTCCTTTAAAGTCACAGAGGCCTTACTGCTATAGAGGCATGCATATCTCGGTAAAGTTTTTCCGACGGATCACCGGCAAAAGCGCACCCCCGGTGATGCAAAAGGGCAAATGGCACACACTTGGTAGCAATTTCAGCAGGCCATTTCACTAGCTCTAGTGCTTGCCAGTGGCTGAATATGTAATCATCTATCACCGGTTCTTGCAAAACCTTCGTAAATATTTCAATCGTACAATGTTGTTTTTCCACATTTATTTGCATATTCTTAGTATCTATTTGAAATGCAGGAGAATTTTACAGAAATGTCGGAGAACAATTTAATTTCCGTAGAAGTAAAAAAAATTGCCGGATGGTCTGGAGGAAGAACCGGGCTAAACACACCAAGAAAAGCTGCCATCGGCACTTGACGGCACAATTAGAGCAGGTACAATAAGACTTAGTCAGCAGGCTATAGCAAATATAATATCAACAAAATCTTATGTGGCAGAGAGAGAAAGGAAGAGAGAGAAGGAAGCTGGCTACTAAATTACAGCTAGCTATAGCACGTAAAAATATGCATTTCACTCTCTTACACGTGGGGCCAAATAGTTATTGTAATAGCTACTTTATTGTATGAACTATTTTTTTGAAGACTATAGATGAAATGGACAAGTATTATAGCCACTAGTTGGCTAAGTAACTCCGCTGAGCTTTCGCCTTTCAATTTCACCTACAGAGAATCGGATCACGGAGCGTTTAATTTGTGATCTGCAAAGTAAATTGGAGATGGACCGTGTTCTACAGGTACTGTATCTGCGATGCATCAGCGTCGCTAGGAGAAAGGTGGCAGCTTTGGATGCGTGGTTTACCGCCGGCGTGGGACCAACCGTTCTATAATGCCCGTCACCAGCAGCACGAACTCACATCACGGTTTTAAATGTGACGGCTGTGGAGATCGGTAGTAGGGCCTGTTTGACAATGGTTACAGTTTATGACTTTTGGTTAAATTTTTTAAATTTTGGTTGTTTACGGTATGTATTATGGAGAGAGAACTTATGATTTTGGCTGGTACAGGTGTTGGACTTTTAATGTATACATCGTTTAAGTTGTAGATCTTGTCTTGAGAAAATACCCCGTTTAAAAATTAGGTACTGTAGCAAAAGTCAAAAACCGCTAGCTTCAGAGGAAAATAACAGGCCCGTAGTACTGCACTAGTTTGGCAATCTTCGTCGCTGTGGAGGAGCGATATGACAAGAGAATCACTTAATTTGACATAGAATGACAACAGCATTGGATGCTAGTATTTCATTTTAGAATGTGGAAATTGTGTTTTTTTTTTCTGTTGTCGACTTGTAAATACTAGTTGATTTTCCTCGCTTGTCCTTTTACTTTGTTGTAGGTTCGCCTAGGCAAATGATAATGTGATAACTCCATAGTTATAACTATTTGTTGCGGTGTAAATGTGTAGTTATCATCGTCCATGAAATAGTAGAAGGGGGAGGCAACTTGTATTTCATCTAGTATGAGCTAGTCATCTAACCATGGACCCTAGCTTCTTTGCTGTATATATTGGCCCTGTTCTTTTCAGCTTTTAAAAGTTGTTTTTCAACTTTTCTACAGTAACTAGTTTTTAAACGGAGTATTTTTTCAAGATAAGACCTATTAGTTAATTGTAGTATATACTTTACTGACTTCATTTATAACGGCAAAAATCACATATGAGTTTTTATTACTATGTAATCTCTCGTACAAATAATCTAAAAGGCACAAGTCACAGCTAAAAGTCGCAGCTAAAAAGAACAGATCCATAGCTCATAATTGTTTAGGGAAAAAGGTTACTTGGTGGCAGCCAGCAATAGAGATGCGTGCTACTGCTATGTTGCTATGTGATCTGATGTTAGTGCTGCCATGCCAATAATTGTACTACCTGCCAACAACCAACCAGACTATTAGCCAGTCCACTACTAATTTCATATGCTTCCCTTCACATGCCCCAAATCTTAACATCCTTCTACTGACGTGACTACCAAATCACCACCAAAATCATTTGCATAATAGTTTCTGTTTGTAAAAAAAGATTGGCCTGCAGCTTCATGCCGTTGGATAGTTGGCTAGCTTGGCGCACAGTAGAGCTGTCACTGTGTAAGGTACGGACAACTTAAATCTATACTTAATTTTTATTCATACTCATTTAGGAGGTGATCGGTTGGGCTTCAGCCTTTAGCTTTCGGCTTATTTTTCATTATTCATAAATTTCGTCTTTTTCTGAACTTTTGGCTTTTTATTGAGCTTTTTTGCCGGTTCTTTTTTCCCATAATTGTTTGTATTATATGTAATGGGCTAACATATTTTTTTTTATTTTTTTAAATTTAATTATGCTAAATAAGCCTCTGTCAGCTACAGTATTTTTTTCCAGCCAACTACAGTGCTTTTCAGCCATAAGCCACAAAAAATAAGCCCAAATGATCACCATACTTATACCCAAATGAAAAAAGGTATACCCAATGGGTTTAGGTAACCCAGTGGGTAAAGAAGAAGGAAGAGAGGGGTTAAGTCAAATAAACTTATGAAGAAAGTTTTCATAAAACTTCGGTATTTAGAATTTCAAATTCGCACTCGCACCACAAAAGTTTCTTGAAATCAATTGAAATTTATTGGAGATGATTCTGTGTATAGGAGAGCTACTCTATACAAATTAGTAGGGTTAGACACACACGTAGCCCCACTTACTTTTATAGAAAGTTTTCGTAAAATTTCAGTATTTGGAATTTTATTCTTGCGTTCACACCATAAAAGTTTTACGAAATCGATTGAAATTTGTTGGAAATCATTCTGTGTGTATGGGAGCTATTCTGTGCAAATTGACGAGCACAGGTGCACACGTGACTCATACATGCTTTTATAGGAAGTTGTACCTAAGTATGGATAATCCAAGCATATAGGTAGTCCAAGTGCACTCTTAACACTAGGTTTGAATGGGTATGAGTAAAATAGGTAAGTGGATATTAGCCTTTTCATACATAAATTTAAGTGGTTATTTTATTTCTTACTCACACCCACCCCCAAATAGTGCGGGTACGAATTTAGACAAAGATAATAGAGACCTAGTGGCAACCCTATCGCACAAGCCATGTTCCTTGAATTACTCCGTTGATGGATGTGACCATTTTCTTTCTTTCTTTCTACATATTCGACTCACTTGCCAGCAATAAAACCTGAAAACTATTCGCCTTTCTGTGGGCGAGCACAAACCATTCAACTCAATCCATTCTGACAAGTTGAGCGCACACACGATTACAAGATTGAAGCCGTCCGTTCGATAAATCGAACGGCTTAGACGTCATCCTTATTGTTCCAAGGTGTAGAAATCTTCCCAGGATCAATTGGCCTCTTCTGATGGCAGACAGAAGGCAGGCCATATCACACATGGTCCCTCTTCAGCTTTCCTTAAAGAGGGGGCCGGGGTGACACTGATCTTGCCCATAGTGGTGGGTCCTGAGATCTCTTCCCCATCTAGCCGAAGAGATAAGAGACATCTCGATCTCATCACGGGATCATTGAACCTTGCATGAGAATTCCTGTTTGGCCTGCTTTCACCTGCATATGAATATGCTGTCCTTGCTTGCAGGGCTTTGATTTGCTTGCCCGCATACAGATCTCTGTAAAACCCAGAACATTAGCGTTTTAGTTTAATCCATTCGGTTGTAACGACGTGTGAAATTTTTCCCAAGAGTTTGCTTGGGAAGCCCAAAATCCCGACCCATTGTAAAGAGGCCGATTGGTAACAATATTACGACCAGTTGCATGCAATTTGCAAAGATGTGTTAGGCCTGCTAGCTGATTTGCGACTAACTGGCTAGAATTTGCGTTTACTTCCATCAGCATTTGAGTAAACTAGTAGGATGGTATTGTTTTGGTTCGATTTTTCATAGTACACATAGCAACCATCAAGATGGAAGGGTTCGATAGCGAGAAACCGATCCCCTAGGATAGTCTTTTCACCCGTGAGCACCCCAGCACACGATGAAGGATGGATGAGTCTTACGATTCAACAAACAAGAACTAGCACCTCAACTAGAATCGGCACACCAAGATGAATTCCTCGTTGGAAATTAACAAAAACAAACATAGTGATTTTCTAGTTTATTCAACTCAAGCAAAAACTAATCTCCCTCTACACAGGCAATGCCCTAGCCCATTATATGGCCATCACACACGCACTGCCTGGCTGAAGGGCCGACTCAAACTCACATACTCATAAGTCCTAAACTTACACAATTCAAACTCTCTAAGAAAACCAACCCAAAATTACATTACAATTGAGTAATAATTAAATCTTGTATCTAAATGCATATCTTATAATGCAATGCCAAATATGTATGATAAAAAAGAAAGCACAAAAATAAAACCCCTAACTATAAGAAGTACTTGCAAAAGAAAAGCAAGAGTTAAAAGCAAGAAAATAAAACAACTTGCAAGAGCAAGAAAAACATCTACTCCATGTGGTCTCTAACCAACGAAAACACACTGCAAAGGAGCGAATCAACAACCTTAGCTATTTCTACTACTGGATGCTAGTAAAAGAAGAAATAAGCTCAACCTAGATAGGATAAGATATTCTAGAGAACCTAGTAGAAAAGAGAAGTGTCTAAGAAAGACACAAGACAGAAGGTGTGACTCAAAACAGTCTGAACTGATCTAAAGACCTTGACTCTCCCAAATGCTATGCAATACTGAATATAAAAGTAAAAAAATTGATAAAGCTGAAGTAATAATCTGCATCACACTGCTTGGAGATGAGATGTAGTTGATGTAGTTGTTGCTAAGCTAATCCTGAGCAGTGAAATCTATCACCGAATGTCTAAAGTGAGGTAGGAGATCTAAAGAGACTGACATGATCTACATGATCTCCTCCTCACCTGAAAAGCCTACATCAAATAGATAGAAGAAGCCTGTGTCTCGGTTCTAGGTTAGTGAAATAAGCATGAGATATCTAATACTGAGACACACGACTGGCAGGAAAAGCTCCAAAGTGTGGGTTAGCATGAATGCATCAGGACGCATCCTAGAGCTACCAAAACCCCTCTCAAATACTCACCATAGACCAAAACGACATAAATTCTGTCTAGTGGCAACCTGGACCTAAAGGCACTCTTCTTGAATCTAGAACCACATCGCTCTCTAAAGCCACTAAAGCAATCAAAGAACCCATCCACAAAACGAGGTATAGAGATAACTCTAGAGACACTATCTTGACGAGACTGATCTTGAAAGCTTCTCAAGGCTACAGTGCGATCACGATGAAGTTTTTTGGCCCACCTAAAATAGAACTCTATAATGTGGCCATCTGTAACATCTCGACCCCTGTAGAATTAGGCCCATGATGGCCCATATATGTGTGTGCACATGAGGGTGTGGATTAGTCCGACTTTGATAGTTTAGCTTGAAAAGCATTAACATATAAACCTAGGGCTTCCAATGGTAGCAACCTCTGGTTAACCGTTTTACGCGAAGTGAGGATGAAAGTACAAGCGGGTTACTACGTCTGCGTGGCCTATTCAGAATGGGGTTAGGCCTAAGCCGTTTTGGACTCTACAGTGTTACAAATGGTACCAGAGCCGACCCTCGCGGTTATATGAGCGCGTGCAGGTCAGGGGCGTGGGCATATGGCGCATGGCGCGCGTGAGCCTGAAGTGGACACACAGTATGGCATATGTGCTGGCACTGAACGCACGGACATGTGCCAAGAGGGGAGATTGTGATCATTTGCCCCAATGTGGGTATGTTAGGTCAACGAGGACGTCAGGTTCTTTGAGAGGGTGTATGTAACACCTCAACCCATGTCGAATTAGGCCCATGATGACCTATATTTGTGTGTGCGCACATGAAGGTATGTGTTAGTCCCACCTTGCTAGTTTATGTGACACCTCGGCCCCTATAAAATTACGTCCATGATGGCCCATATGCGTGTGTGCACATGAGGGTGTGGATTACTCCCACCTTGCTAGTTTAGCTTGAAAACACTAACATGTAAGCCTAGGACTTCCAATGGTAGCAACTTCCGGTTAACCGTTTTGCGCGAAGCGAGGATGAAAGTGCAAGCGGGTTGCTACATATGTGTGGCCTATTCAGAATGGGTTAGGCCTAACTCGGTTTGGACCCTAGGGCATTACAAATGGTATCAGAGCCGACCCTCGTAGTTACATGAGCGCATGTGGGTTAGGGGTGCGTGGGCCTAGAGTGGACACACGACATGGCATATGTGCTGGCACTAAACACACGAACATGTGCCAAGAGGGGAGATCCTGATCATTTGTCCTAATATGGGTATGTTGGGCCGACGAGGACGTCGGGTCCTTTGAGGGTGGTATATGTGACACCTCGGCCCTTGTAGAATTAGGCCCATGGTGGGCCATATGTGCGTGTGCATATGAGGATGTGGATTAGTCCTACTTTGCTAGTTTAGCTTGAAAAGCACTAATATATAAGCTTACAGCTTCCAATGGTAGCAACATCTGATTAACCATTTTGCGTGACGCGAGGACGAAAGTACAAGCGAGTTGCTATGTGTGTGTGGCCTATTCAGAATGGGGTTAGGTCTAAGTCGGTTTGGACCCTACGGTATTACACCATTCTTCTCACAAAAGGTATAATATTATTTGACCTTTTCAAAAGTTATACCTAATAAAGTAGAAACACCTACAATATTTGAAGGGTTCTGGGCAAATTCTACCGGCTTGAACACTATCTTAGCTAGCTCAGAAGGGGCACCCTCAAACTTACCACTCTCGACTACTCTCATAATCTTAGGATGATGACTCTTGAAATATTCATAGTGGTTGAACCCTAGACCTCTATTGGTTTTTGTTAACCTTGGATTGATCTAGAATCATGTTTAAGTTCTTTTTTCCACTAGAGAACTTCTCAAGGGTTTTCTGCAAATAATCATTCTCCTTATCAACAGTGACACAAGACTTATAGGCTTCGCTCTTAATAGCTCTAGTATATCTCTCTTTATACACAACCACTTCTAGTTTCAATGCCTCATAGGACACACATGACACATTATTGACTTTGCGTAACTGCTCATCAAATTTAACACTAAAAGCCTCATGCATATAATTTAAATCATGCCCATTTTATCACTAAATGTATGAGCTATGGGAGTAATCTAATCAATATTTAATGCATGAACAGAAGTAAGAGTTTCGTTATCACACTTGTCTTGTAATGTTTTAGTGAAAGTTTCAATTTTAGAAGTGAGTTTTAGGGTAATTATCACAAGATTCAACTCTAACATCATTAATCTTGTCAGTTAATTCTTTCAATTTTTCTTCCCTAAATTCACAATGCGCACAAGAATATTCAGAACTAGATTGGAACAATTTTTTAGTTAAAGCATAACAAAGTACTACCTCTAGAAGTGTCACTAGCTTCTAAGTAACTAGAACATGGATTGATCTTGATGTCAACGATTTTAGCTGTAGCATTTTCTAGTTTTTCTAACAAGGATGACCCAAATGATCTCAACTTTACAATTTCAACACGCAAAGTATGGCAAGAGGTACAGCTATCATCATCAGGAATAAGAGATCTAAGCCTATCTACTTTTATGTTTAGAATCTCATTATTAGTTTTAAGCTTGGCATTTCTTTTCATGACTTGTTCCATGTACTCAACTTGTTTTGAGTGATTAGCCGATGCTCTATCATATCTAAGCATCAGTGAGTCAAAGGGATCTGCCTCATCATGCTCAATGTAGGGATCATCCTCGTCATACGTATTGTCGTGATTTTCCTCACTTGTAGCCATAAAACACATGCTAGTGAAACCAGTAGACTTCTTCTTGTCCTCCCTTTACTCCTCCTCATCGCTCAAAGTCGAAGAATGTAGGACCGAAATGGCAACAGAGGGGGGGTGAATGGTGCCTTCAAAACTCCCCAAGTACTCACACAGCAAATCGAGTGAAAGAACTAGTTTCTCCGATCGAACACACGTAGTCGTAAGCCAATTGATAGACGAACACCACGTGGTCGAACACTTGCTCAAGCCGACAAAAGAAATCAAACAGAGAATACTGCACGGATAAAACATGAACGGAGAAGGACTCGTTTGCCAGATTTCCGAGTAACTAAGACTCTCTGGTCATTTGATCCTCAAATTTGAGACACTGAATGAATCCAACCTCTGGAAAAGAAATTACCACGAAAAACCAAAGTCTTAGCTACGGTCAACAAAATCGAACTCGAAACAGAGGACTTAAGGCGCACGACCATTCAGAAACGAGAACTTCTCTGAATCGACTCTGCTCTCGAAATGAACGGCCAAGAGGCCTTGAGACAGATTTCCAGTTCTGAGCAAGTCGAAACACACCCAAAACGAGAAAGGACTCACGAAGAAGAGTAGAGAGAGAAAGATAACAAGAAGAGCAAGCTCTCAAAACAAATAGCAAACACAACAAACACTACATCTCATAACAACAGAAATCATCTCGAGGAAGAGAGATGAATGATTGATCATGGAGGTTTCTATAGCCACTCCATCGGAGGTTCAAGAGCAACCGTGCTTTACCCAGAGACAACTCACGCAAATAGAGACGAAAAATTTGAGTGACTGGGAACAACCTCACCGAGCATCCGAGCTCTACCCTCTCTATTTATAGTCTTCTTGCTACTGGGGAGAACCCAGTTAACTCCCACCTAACACCGGGTTTTACCACTCTCTTTACCAGCAGCGAGAATGAGCTCGGTGCTTTACCCGTTACACCCAACGGCTCCTTTGCTTTACCGTTAGCGCCAACAACTCGTGCTTTTGCGAGGACACGACTTCCCTTTGCGCTTTCGCATTTCTCCAAAATGCCACTCCGCTGCCTTCCGGAAGCTTCCTCCGCCTTGCCGTCCAAGCTTGCAACCACCTCGCAAGACTAGATCTTCTTCGGCTTCCTTGGTCGTTCGGACCCCGACACCGCCCGCGTCTCGTCCCGACCATCCCGGCCTCGCGGACACTGTCACCAAGATCCTCTGGCGGCTCGGCTCCGGTTCCTCATCTCCTTGGCTTGCAACCACCTTGAGCCCCAAGTCTTCTTGGCTTCACTTAGTCGTTCGGACCTCAACATCTCCCATGTCTAGTCCCGACCACTCCAAGCCTCACCAAGACTTGTCTCAAAGTCCTGCAAACCATCACAGACAAGCAAACCATTACATAGCACGGCTCACAATAGTATCCAATCACTTGAGCGAAAAAGCGAACTCAAATCATACTCTTACCAAGTCGTATACCACCTCGACCGATCGGAAAAGAGAACAATGAATGCACACGACATACGACCACAAAATCAAGCCATACGACGGATACGATGAGTCTACGATCATCGCTAACTTGCTACGACCACCCACAACTCGCTACGACTTTAACGCTCAAAGTCTACGACTTCAACCAAAGTCGTTACGACCAATCGAAAAGATAAACCAACAAATGCACAAGGTCCCTGACTTCATCACAAAGCCCTACGACCAATTTCCAGCTCAAATGGTCAAGTCTGCAGGTCATACGACCGATTCCAACTGCGTGCAAGCACGTCCGACCACGCCAGACTGCTCTCAATAACGTAGTCGTAGAGTGCCGACTACTCACGTGGTCGTAGATTTGAGTGCCGACTTCGATTGCGACCCACTACTGGCGTGGTCGGCCGCATTCGACTACGGCCAACGTGATCGTAAACGACCTGAATGACCTTCGACCAAGCCCAAAATGGTCGTATACGCTACAACGTGGTCGTAAATGGTTTGGCTGGCTTCCGATAGCGCACAACGTGGTCGTAGACATCTCGGCTAGGTTCCAACTGCTGGCAACATGGTCGTACGAGTCCCCCTTGATGAGTATATTGACAAAACCAGAAAAAGCAAGAAGTTGAGTTTGAGTTTGAAGAATCCAACATGGTCCAAAGAAGGGAATGAAACTTATGACCATGTCGACAGAGCAAATTGAACCCAACAGACTTTTTCTTCTCTATTCTCCCCCTTTTGGCAATAAACACATCAAGATGCAATGACATGTCAATGGATGAAATGGCTGAAGTTTGATTATTCTAAGCAGTTAGAGCCATGAGAATTATCCATAATGACCAACAAGTACTACACCAAGCCATAACTCAATAAAACGCTATCTAGATCATGACAACATATATATAAGCCAGCGAGAACACATGGATGACAATCTGAAAGATAGTGCTGTTTGTGATCAAGTCAAGTCATCAATGAGCAAAGTCCAGCTAGAGATATCCAAGGATGATGCAGGCCATGTCAATAAGCTAAGCGTAACTAAGAAGCTCAAATTGAGGCCAAAAAGAGTGCTACAAGTCCGAGAATGAAGCATTTGTTGAAGTACTTGATTCTTGTTGTGGCTTAAGCAAATTGAGCACAAATGACATATTTTCTTTTAAAGCGAAGGTTGTTGACAACCAGATTTTTGTTTTGTCATGTGCTAGACCTCAAGCCTTATGCGACTACTCCAAGCGATAAGCTTAAGAAGATAGTCTAGGTCATCCAAAACTCCCCCTAAGTTCATGCCAAGTGCAATGGTAAGCCGTCTCATAGGAGAGAATTGGTGAAATCAGTTTTTTCGCACAAAAGAGATCGTTTTGCATTTTTAACATGTAGTACTAACTTATGCATCATCAAAAGACTACAATAGCTCAATCTAAGGCTCGATAGATATTCAACGCTCAACTTAGCCTATTTGACATGGCATGAATCATAAAAGGATAGCTAAAGCAAGACTAGACTCAAATGCGAGCATGACAAGTTTTAATTCAAGTTGAGCAATTTTAATTAACTTATCATGGCAAAAGCAAGTCTACACATATGAAGTCATGATAAATCTAGCAACTGAAGCATAAATCATGGCAAGGTGTAAAGCATTAAAGCATGTCATAACAGGATAATAATCAAGGCTCAATGCATATTGATTATAATGTGAAATGCTGAAAATGCATGAAAAAACCAGCTCCCCCCCAACATTAGATGCAACTTTTAGTTCAAGTTGAGTTATGTCACAATTAAGCTCGAAGCTCCCAAAAGAACTCTCCCGAACCAAAGCAATAAATCGAGAAGTGGCAAATAAAACCAAAACAGTGATCCTTAAAGCATAGATAAGATATAGAGACAATTATGGCTCAGACTGACTCTCATCTACCCCATATGATTCCAGGACAACCAGCTGACAGTAAATCACACACTAGAGAGCAAACACGCACTGTCTACCCGAGGGTGGTCCAACCTCGCTAGAACCTACAAGAAGTGAGTGAGCTCAATCTAGAGAGATAAGTAACACTAGAAGAAACATCCTGGAAGCACAAGATAAGAGAAGAAGTCTAAACAACTAGACAAGAGAAGCACTCTAACATATGCTAGAAGGACTAAGCCCGATGCACCCCAAGTGCAAAGCAAAGAAATGAGATGAAGCATAATCAATATAGAAAAGCAATAAAGCCCAAAGCTCCCCTCACACTACATCCGTAAGGACACACCACCCCAAGCTCTCCCGTAGAGTGAAAACCTCGAACTATCCAAAGGCTTGGTGAAGATGTCACCAACTGGTGGTCACTCTCACAAACCGGAGCACTATATCGTCCTTCTCTACATGGTCTCGAAGGAAGTGATAACGGATATCGATGTGCTTGGTCCGAGAGTGTTGCATCGGGTTCTTAGCAATGTTAATCGCAGAAGTGTTATCACAAAAGAGTGGAACAACGTCGATAACTAACCCAAAGTCCCGCAGGTCGAAGTCATCCAGTACTGATCGCAGCGGTGTGCAGACAACATACTCGACCTCTGCGGTGGGTGTGCAACACCGGATCGCTTCCTAGAAGACCAAGAGGCGAGAGAATCGCCAATGAATTGGCAAGTGCTGAAGTGCTCTTCCTATCTATCCTCTGACCAAGCAAAGTCTGCGTCAGAAAGCTCTCAAGGAAAGACGGGATGAGGAAGAGTACCGGATACCATAGTCAATGGTAGCTCGGAGGTACCGAAGATGCGCTTCACCGCTTTGGCGGTGAGATACGCGAGGAGAGGCTGGCGAGCACACGGACACACCGAGAAGTGTATGTCCGGTCTCGAGGCGATGAGGTAAAGAAGGAGCCGATCATACTTCGAACTCTTTCGATCAAGCGGCTCGCCGTCCTCATCAGGTCAAGATAGGTTTGTAGAAGCCATGGGAGTCGACACGAGCTTACCATCGATCATGTCGAGCGTCTCAGAGATCACGAGTGTACTTTCACGATGAAGAAATGTACCCTCCGAGTGCGCTTGATTTGGAAGCCAAGGAAGAAGGTCAACTCGCCCATCATACTCATCTCAAACTCGGTGCTCATGACATCCGAGAAGCGTGAAACAGTATGGGAAGAGCGCCAAAGATGATGTCATCGACATAGATCTGGACGAGCAGAAGGTCATTGCCATGACGGCGGATGAACAAGGTCTTGTCGACTTTACCCATCTCAAAACCATGACTTAACAAGTAGGACTTAAGCCTCTCATACCAAGCTCTAGGGGCTTGCTTAAGTCCATACAAAGCTTTGGAAAGCTTGAAGACATGGTTAGGGTACTTGGGGTTTTCGAAACCAGGAGGCTGTCGGACATATACTTCTTCCTCAATGAAGCCATTAAGGAAGGCACTTTTGACGTCTATCTGGTAAAGCTTGAAACCTTTAGAAGCTGCAAAGGCAAGCAGGATTCTAATGGCCTCAAGTCGAGCTACAGGGGCAAAGGTCTCCTCGAAATCCAGACCCTCAACCTGGGAGAACCCCTGAGCTACCAGTCTAGCCTTGTTTCGAATAACCACTCCATCCTCGCTCGCTTGTTCTTGAACACCCACTTAGTTCCAATGACATTGTGACCTCGCGGGGCTCGACAAGCGACTGGACCTTGTTTCTCTCGAAGTTTTCTAGCTCCTCATGCATGGCATTAAACCAAGACTCGTCGGAAAGAGCATGAGAAACATCTTTGGGCTCGAATGAGGCAACAAAGGCGAGAATGGAGACAGAAGTGAGACATGCAGATTTTGAGCGTGTGACTCGCTCAAAGAGGTCTCCAATCATCCGCTCGGAAGGATGTCTTTTCGGATATGTCGAGGAGGTTCGGGATGGGATGAAGAAGTGGCCTCTACCTCGTGGTGAGGAGGTAGGAGCAGAGCCACTAGCTCCGAAGAAGCGAGAGGGCATGGGTGATCTCACGAGGTGCGGTGGAAGAAGGCACCTCAAGGGGTGGATGAGAGACTGGATCGGTAGACAACCCTCATCTCCATCATCCTCATCATCCACGAAGATGGGCTCGAAGCGCTCTAAAGAACACGAGATATCGTGCCTAGCCCTGACCGCCTCGTCGAAGGTCACCTCACAGTCTCTACCAATTTGCTAGACTCGCAGTTCCAGACCCTATAAGCCCGCGAAGAAGGCGAGTAACCTAGAAAGATGCCATCACAAGAATGTGACTCGAACTTATCTAGGTTCCCGGACTTCAGAATAAAGCACTTGCAACCAAACACACGAAAATGAGAGACGATGGGCTTTCGCCCGTATCTCAACTCATAAGAAGTGCGGTGCAAGTGTGCCCTTAGAAAAACTCTATTTGAGACATGGCACGCGGTAGCTATAGCCTCAGCCTAAAACTTCCGCGGTGTAGAGTACTCATCAAGCATCGTCCTGGCCATCTCGACCAAGGTACGGTTCTTCCTCTCCACAACGCCATTTTGTTGTGGGACGTGCGGAGAAGAGAACTGGTGCTCTACACTTGTCTCACCACAGAAACTCTCAAAGTAAGAATTCTTGAACTCCGTGCCATTGTCACTGCGAATCACTCGTAAGGCACGGGGAGCTCAACGAAAGCCTCTTGAAAAGACCTCGGAAATGTGAAAATGTCTCATCCTTCGAGGCTAAGAAAAACACCCAAGAATACCTCGAGAAGTCATCGACCACAACAAGAACATACCACTTCCTCCCTCCGATCGTGCACTGAGTGGTCCAAGCGTGTCCATGTGGAGCGGTGTCTGGTGCATTGGTCATAGTATGCTTGTGACCGGAGGGTGAGAAGCGGCAACCATCTTGCCGTGCCGGCATGGAGCGCAAACAAGATCTTTGACCATCTTGAGTTTCGGCAGACCACGAATGAGATCGTGACCGCTAACTCGAGTCAAATGGTCAAAGCCTATATGACCAAGTCTCCTATGCCAGAAAGAGAGGTCGCGGGACTCAGAAGCAACTAAACACCTGAGAGGATCACCAGAAGACTCAGAAAAATCAGCACGAAAGATCCTCCCATAACGAGAAATCCCGCAAACCAGACTACTCGAAGAGTCAAGAATTTTGCAAGCGTTTTTCTTGAAGCTCACCTCGAAACCGTCATCGGTAAGCTGAGAAACGGAAAGCAAATTGTACTGCAGCTTACTAACCAAGACAACATCCTTAGGAAAAAAAGAAGCATTAACATGCACAGTACCTTTGGCGATGACGCGCCCAGACGGAGCGTCTCCGAAGGTGATCGTCTCATCACCTGGAGCGCGGGCTAGGGAGGAGAACCAACGGGAGTCTCCGGTCATATGACGAGAACAACCGGAGTCTACAAGCCAAACCTTCTCCTTCCCTACCCGGCGAACCTGAGTCAAACAGAGAGTAAAGTATCAGTACTGGGGTAAATCAAGAGTGATTTTGGCACCCAATACTGAACAACACGTCGAGCAGATGAAGTCGTCAAGCACGACTGCCCTCTATCTACCCTACGCTCTTTGTGACTCAAAGAAGCCAAAGGTGCGTGGAGGAGACTGAAGGCGTGCATGGGTCCGATCGCACGGAGAGCGAGTCGAACACCGCAACACGCCGATCACGCCATGGTAGATATCTCGATGGAAGAAACGAGATCTATCCTCGGGACGGCGGAAGACACGATCGAGGCAGCATGAGGACGGAAAGCGAAAACTCGGAAAAACCAAGTCCTCTATGCTGCCTAAACTCCGCAACAGAGCAAACCTAGACCTCGTGTTGGTCTTAGGTGTACTCAGAATCTGGGGTGACCACGAATACCCCTAAGAGACTCAACACGGTCTGCGCGCGATCTTGGCGCGCGAAGCATCTTTCGATCGAGTGCCCATCCTTCCGGCAGAGGGTGCGGTGGTACTTCACCTTACGAGAGGTGGGAGTAGACGAAGAAGCTTCGCCTTCCGAGAGGCCGAAGCAACGGTGGAATCACCTTGTCGTCGAGATCCCTTGGACAAAGCCCGCCGATTTGAATTTAACCTCGTCGGACACAGGCTCAACCTCGATCACACCTCCTAAGATGGGTGCGAGAATAGCGGTGGATGCTTCCTCATGTCCTCATAAAAATCATATCCTAGACCTTGATTAAATCTGCAAATTTTAGTGGTCCAGAATAAGATTAAGCTTCTTCTTGCCACCTACAAATCTCTCGAGAGTGTTCATAAGATACCGACACTCCGAAAGAGAGAGTGCAGGAAGAGCAAGGAGAAGAAGGAACAAATAGGGGTAAGGGAGCGGATGAAGAACCAATAGCAGAGGTACGAATGGCTTGTGCACGCACGGTAGACTCGAGAATGGACAGTCCTCGCTAGCGAGTTGGTTCACGTCGCTAAGCGTCTCAACCTTACCTTGGGGCTTCTCCCCTTCTCGGCCTGAGACAATACAAGCGGATGGTGGCTTCTCTAGTAGGTCCTTGGTTAGCTTCACACATTTCTCATCCAATGCAACCAAGTCGATTTTAGTTTGTTACAATTAATGCATGGTGAGCTAACAGGTCCTTAGAAGCATCTTGAGCCAACTTCCTATCATGATCAATCATTTCTTGAAACTGTTTAGAGACAGCTTCAAGTTCATCAGTTAACTTAGGACAGTTCAAACATGAATCAATCGGCTCAAGCAAAGAAGCTTGTAGTTCAGCAATTTTATGATCTGCCCGTTTTAAGTTTATCTTCAAGTTATTGCACTTTTCACAAGACTCGGGCAGATCAAGGAGCATGGCATAAGGTCCTCTAGCGAATGTCCTCAACCTCACATGAGGTGGGAGAAGTAGTCTCATCGTAGTAAGTAGAGTAATGATCATCCTACTCAATTCTAACTCAAGAAGCAGACTAACATTCTCCACCTTAAGCACATCAAGCTCAGAAGACAAACTATCATGAGAGGTCCTTAGTTTCTCCATGTCTCCAAGCAAGGCACAGCATGTATCACAATTGTCACGGGAGGGAGCAGATGTAAGTGAAGTAAGCTCCCGTGACAGTCTGTCTACTTCCTTCTCTAACTCGGTACACTTAGCCCTAGCTCTAGCATGAAAACCTCCTAGCTTAAGAAATGCTTGATTGAGCTGGTCGTAGGTGGGGCATACCTCGTCCGAGTCGAGTCTGACTCATTGTCATTGAGTTCGCCCTCGAGAGGCCATGAAGCACATGCCGAGAAGTCGTCGCCGCCATCCTTGGGCTCTTGGTCACCCGTCCCGTCGTCGTCGCTCCATCCCTCCACCTCGCTGAGGTCGAGGTCGTCGAAGGCGGTGAGGACGCGGTGGAAGAGCTTCTTGGCCTTCCCGAAGTTGCGGAACTTCTTCTTTCCCGGCGTTTGAACTGGAGGCTTCTTGTTGCGGTTCTTGTCGGTGTAGTCGATCTTGCCCGAACCGCCGAAATCAGCTTTGCCCTTCTCCAGTTTGGGGCAGTTTGCTCGAATGTGGTTGGGGCCACCACACTCGAAGCAGATCACAGGTCCTCCTCTCTTTCTGTCCCTCCTCCCCTTGTAAGCATGGGAGAATCTTTGAGCAAGGAGGGCCAGCTGATCATCCGCAAGTCGCTCTAGCGATCATCGTTATGTCACCGAGAGCAGCAAGAGAGAAGCGCAAGAAGAATCGAAGAGAGACCGGCCGAGTTGGGATGCGTGACTAGAGTCATCGACTGTGACTTCGACTTGCGAGAGACAATGTCAATCTCGTGAGTCTTGAGACGCGAGTACAGCGCATCAAGAGTCAAAGTCGAGAGGTCCGTAGTGTCCTTGATGGTAGTCACCTTCATCTCCCAAACACGAAGGTCGAGTGCAGCGAGCATTTGTCGGCGTTATCCGAGTCGGGTATGTGAGACCGACCGCTCGGAGGTTGCTCGAATCTTGTGAAAACGCGCAAAACACTCATCAAGGGACTCGCCAATGAGCATTTCAAACTTGTTGTAATCTCGCTTGAATCGTCTGTCTCACCGTCTTTATCCGGTGGTGCCCTCATGATAAGCATCGAGGGTCTCCCAAATATCGAAGGCGGACGAAAGATGAGATATGCGGTCAAACTCGCTACGACTCAAGCCCGGATTATGATGTTCCTTGCCTTAGCGTTTGCCTCAACATCATGCATATTTCCAGCATTAATGTTCTCATCGGCGGGAACAACAAATCGACCTTCACCTTCCGCCAAATGGCATACCCCTGAGCCTGGATGTATGTTTCCATTCGGCTCTTCCAGAAGGGGTAATCCAGGCCATCAAAGACGGGAGGCTTGGTCGAGTACTTATCCGTCGTCATGGCTCTTGAGACCAGTTAAGATCTATTGAAAAGAGCTAACCGGCTCTGATACCAATTATAGGACCGAAATGGCAACAGAGGGGGGGTGAATGGTGCCTTCAAAACTCCCCAAGTACTCACACAGCAAATCGAGTGAAAGAACTAGTTTCTCCGATCGAACACACGTAGTCGTAAGCCAATTGATGGACGAACACCACGTGGTCGAACACTTGCTCAAGCCAACAAAAGAAATCAAACAGAGAATACTGCGTGGATAAAACAAGAACGGAGAAGGACTCGTTTGCGATTTCGAGTAACTAAGACTCTCTGGTCATTTGATCCTCAAATTTGAGACAGTGAATGAATCCAACCTCTGGAAAAGAAATTACCACGAAAAACCAAAGTCTTAGCTACGGTCAACAAAATCAAACTCAAAGCAGAGGACTTAAGGCGCACGACCATTGAAACGAACTTCCGAATCGACTCTGCTCTCGAAATGAAGCGGCCAAGAGGCCTTGAGACAGATTTCCATTACGAGCAAGTCGAAACACACCCAAAACGAGAAAGGACTCACGAAGAAGAGTAGAGAGAAAGATAACAAGAAGAGCAAGCTCTCAAAACAAATAGCAAACACAACAAACACTACATCTCATAACAAATGAAATCATCTCGAGGAAGAGAGATGAATGATTGATCATGGAGGTTTCTCTGACCACTCCATCGGAGGTTCAAGAGCAACCGTGCTCTACCCAGAGACAACTCACGCAAATAAAGACGAAAAATTCAGAGTGACTCGGGAACAACCTCACCGAGCATCCGAGCCTACCCTCTCTATTTATAGTCTTCTTGCTACTGGGGAGAACCCGTTAACTCCCACCTAACACCGGTTTTACCACTCTCTTTACCCAAAGAAGAGAACGAGCTCCGGTGCTTTACCGTTACACCCAACGGCTCCACCGCTTACCCGTTAGCGCCAACAACTCCGTGCTTTGCGGGGACACGACTTCCCTTTGCGACTTCCGCATTTCTCCAAAATGCCACTCCGCTGCCTTCCCGGAAGCTTCCTCCTGCCTTGTCGTCCAAGCTTGCAACCACCTCGCAAGACTAGATCTTCTTCGGCTTCCCTTGGTCGTTCTGGACCCCGACACCGCCCGCGCCTCGTCTCGACCATCGGCCTCGCTGACACTGTCACCAAGATCCTCTGGCGGCTCGGCTCCGGTTCCTCATCTCCTTGGCTTGCAACCACCTTGAGCCCCAAGTCTTCTTCGGCTTCACTTAGTCGTTCTGGACCTCAACATCTCCCATGTCTAGTCCCGACCACTCCAAGCCTCACCAAGACTTGTCTCAAAGTCCTGCAAACCATCACAGACAAGCAAACCATTACATAGCACGGCTCACAATAGTATCCAATCACTTGAGCCAGAAAACAGAACTCAAATCATACTCTTACCAAGTCGTATACCACCTACGACCAGTCGGAAAAAGAGAACAATGAATGCACACGACATACGACCACAAAATCAAGCCATACGACCGGATCGATGAGTCTACGATCATCGCTAACTTGCTACGACCACCCACAACTCGCTACAACTTTAACGCTCAAAGTCTACGACTTCAACCAAAGTCGTTACGACCAATCGAAAAGATAAACCAACAAATGCACAAGGTCCCTGACTTCATCACAAAGCCCTACGACCAATTTCCAGCTCAAATGGTCAAGTCTGCAGGTCATACGACCGATTCCAACTGCGTGCAAGCACGTCCGACCACGCCAGACTGCTCTCAATAACGTAGTCGTAGAGTGCCGACTACTCACGTGGTCGTAGATTTGAGTGCCGACTTCGATTGCGCCCACTACGTGGTGGTCGGCCGCATTCGACCACGACCAACGTGATCGTGAACGACACGAATGACCATCGACCAAGCCCAAAATGGTCGATACGCTACAACGTGGTCGTAAATGGTTGGTGGCTTCGATGGCGCTGGCGTGGTCGAGACATCTCGGCTAGGTTCCAAGCTGCGGCAACATGGTCGCACGAGTCATTTCGACCATGACCAAGATACGACTAAGGCAAAACCGGTCTTAAACTTCCACGAGACCTACGATCACGGCCAAACGTGGTCGTAACCTATTCGACCACGACCAGCGCGTGGTCGCGGCGGCCTTCGACCACGGCCAGCGTGGTCATCGCGGCCTTCGACCATGGCCAGCGTGGTCGTAATCGCCGACCACGACCAGCGTGGTCGTGCGCCTCGACCACGGCCAAACGTGGTCGATGCGCCTCGGTGCCCTTCGACCATGGCCAAAGTGGTCGTAGACCCCTCGGGTGACCTTCGATCACGCCCAAAGTGGTCGTAACCAGTGCGCATGACTTTCGACCACGACCAACATGGTCGTGATAGCTGCAGAACACTTCGCCAGGGCTACGACAATGCAGAACTAGCACAAACCTCAAAAACTAAACTCAATCTTCCTAGAACAAGAGTCAATTACTCATCACAACCATGGGGTGCCCTTCACATGGTCTCTCAAAGAATCAACATCGCTTAGGTCTCAACCATTGAGGGCTACCAGCAATGACATAGTTGCCTTCTTGATTGCGACATCGTGCTTAGAGATTTGATGAGGCTTCTTGTTATAGTTCTTCTTGTAGTACTTCTACCCACGATCATCTCTATCCCTGTTTCACAAAGTTAGGACATCTTGCATGAAAATGACCCATCTCACCACACTCAAAGCACAAAATTAGACCACCTCTTCTATGCTCTCTTGCTTTATGGAAGGCACTGGTGAATCTCTAGTAATGAGAGCTATATCATCTATGGGAAGGCTCTCGAGTAGCTCATTGTCTATTGGTTAAAAAAGCGGATAAGGGAAAACCAGAAAAAACATTCTCACAAGAAGAGCCATTCTTGACAGGATCAGCCATAAGAGCCATCGTCTTCAGACCTTTGGACTTATTGGTTATGATACCTATCTGATGGGTCTTAAGCCGTGAAAATAGCTTATCAACAATCATAATTGCCAAGTCTGTCTTGTCACTTATGGATGCGACTTTTATTTCTCAAACATTTATGTCAATAGCACTTTTATTGCCAAGTCTGACCGCTTGGTTCCTTGCGGTCTAGCCACTTCCTGAGGAGAAGTGCAAAATAACATTGCACATGATCTAAAAGAAGTGTCTACTCTTAAACCACTGATTTAAATGGAGTGAAACTTGGCATAAGCCCTCCTTAGGGTGTCACAGAAATAATTCCAATCATTGATTATGAAAATCGATAGCAAAGTTCTGACATTTATCCAAAACAAAGAATGTTGCACCAACATAAGGCAAAATAAAGAAATCTTGATCTACTTTTGCTCATGAGTCATTGATGATCTAGATGATTTTAGATAAATTCTCATATATCATAGCAAACTAGATCACGGCAAGACCACAACCCAAAATGCTCGCAAGAGCAAAACCCCAAAATCACCTCTCTTTTGAAAAATCAGCCAAACTTAAGAACGCTCCCTAGAATGTGTCTAGATGGATGGAATCTAATCTTATAGAGTTATCTCTATTTCTTACATGTCTTTGACACCCAGAAAGATCAAGAAGAGCAAAATCCAAATAAGAAAGCTAAGCAAATCAAAAGCACAAGGAATGATCAATATCACAACTTACTTGGGTAAACTTTGAATGCTTATTTCACTTATAGAGAAATATTTTACAACCACACGCTCCGGATGGTAGAGCTTTAAACCTAAAACACACATACAAAAAGGCTCAAATATCAGGAAACCCTAATATCTCTCTCCTAGAGTTCTTACATCTTTCAACACATACAAAGGCTTATATAGTGTAGGCCCCTCACTTCTCACTTAACCCTAACAACCATCCATTCCTTAGTGGATCGCACCACTCATAAATATGAGAACCTGGTAGCCCACACATAGACAGGTTTTACATTTACACACACTTGTATGCTTTTCAAAGCGCGACTTCCATGGCTCTAATAGCTCAATAAGACGCCCCATTCACAAAGACATGACCTAAATCACTTAGGCAAATGCCACGATTTTGCAAACCACCACTCTACCCAATATTTGATAATTTTCTTAATTGCCACCCACTGGTTTTCATGAAAATGTGATGTCCAATACCTCATCGCCAATATAATACGCCTACTCCAAGGCCATCACTACTTGAAAATGCTCGAGTCCTATGACACACCACATCACACCATAGTTTATATGCTAATTACTTGCTGCTAAGATCATATGTCTGCTCCGAGAACAATCATAATTTCACGCACACAAGTTCAATTAGCACACCGTATGCATGCACTTGCCTCCTTATGATCCTTGTCTTTCTCTTGTGCTTCTCCGCTCGAGATGATGCTGCACCGGACGCGGTAACTATGCCGGACAGACCGCACAACTTTCATCGATCAAACCGCTCATTGCAACTCACCAAAGACCTCTCTAGAAAATAGTTACCACTAACTATGGACTGGTGCTACCGCTTTCTGATCAAACCACACTCCTCGATCGGTGCTACCGCATGTCTGTTAGATTGCTATCACGACCAGTTAGACTACAGGCTTGTCAGACCGCCACTTTAGGGCCAGCTAGACTATCAGCATCCTGACAACTAAAATTAGAGGGCTCAAAACATAAAATCAAACTCAAACTTTAATATCAAAGTATAAACATAGTTAAATACTCATTGCCAATATAAAGTAACCTTTACATAGTCCAACGTACCACAACAAACTATTGGGCACGGGAAGAATGGTAGACGCACTAGGAGGATATCGGTCTTTGGTACCATCATAGTTCATTTCCACGGGGTGCAGCACCGTACGTACCATGTGCCAAATGACGCACATGAGAAAATTCGGCGTAGTTCCCTTGTTTAATTTACGCAAATGGTTTCAACTCCTAACCAGTAACTGCTCACGAAAAGACTCCAAGTACTGGTCAACATCACAAAGTTTTGTATGTTTTTTTCTTGCAGAAAATTATCAACGTCGCGAAGTTTAGTCGGATCGATCAAACCAAGCACTAATAAAGGCTTTTCCTGTCCTTTATAGAAAAGTAACCGGTGTAAAAAAAATAACAATTCTCATCCACATTTCGTACTGTAAAAGGGAAACCATTCACCCCCGTCATGATGCTTGTACAACTCAGATAGACTTATCCGCCGACAGCCATCACGAGCAAGCTTCGCGCAGTACTTATTTTCGTTCATGTTCTAAGGCACCATAATGGCACTGCGTCGAATTTACCCGGCTACTATACGATATGATTTGATGAATGAATGGACGGTTGGCATCGTTTTCCAAGTGGATTTCATTGTTGCATGGAGGAGAGATTAAGGCATGTTTTTTTTAAGTTGCGGTTTGTGCCTTTTAGCTACAGCTTGTGACTTTTAGGCTGTTTATATAAGAAATTACAGAGTAACAAAAACTCATACGCGATTTTTACCGATATAAATAAAGTCAGCAAAGTATATACTACAATTAACTAGTAGTCGCTATCTTGAAAAAAATACTTCGTTTAAAAGTTAGTTACTATAGAAAAGCCGACAAACAGCGTTTAGAAGCTTTTACTTTTCCACAGGTGCTTCTGCAGTCTTGAAAGTTTAGGCGATGAAACGGGTGTTTTTTCTTCTAAAATGTTGCGATCATCTAAACAACATTTCACCACCCATTGCTCTCTATGACTAGTTCGGAAGCAGAACTTGTTCAAAAATGCTGAGGTCAATTAGCAACATTTCACCATAATATTTGGCTTGGGGAATAGATGATTAGCCACCGCAAGATTGACACCTCTTTGCAATGGCAAATACTTAATTTTTCCTATTTGACAAGGTACCAGTTAGATAGTAACTATCGTTAGCAAGTAGGAACCCAAACTAAATTAGCATTAGTTCTAGAAACAAACATGATACGAAACCCATCTCCCTATTTTTCCTACGGTCTATAAGAGTTCACAATCCGTAGTGGTCTCCCACAAAATGCTACTACCTTCTCAGTTCTCATAGCATGTGAACACTGGCCAGCAGCCAATTCCAGTCCGGACACGGGCAGGGGATCAAAGCCGGGGAGCACGAGCATCGTTCTACAAGATTCAATCATGAAAGAGTAGAGCTACAGCATGCATCCTGCTACTACAGTAGTACCAGGCAGCACAGTGTAAGTGCATCCATAACGTGCAGAAAAAAAAGTAGGCATAAGGCCTAAGTAGCAACCGTATGACCGGTCACAAGCATTGCCATACCGGTCACAAGCATTGTGAAACTTTTGAACTGATCCAGCTAGCCGGTCACAAGCAATAAAAAACATTTCTCTCTCTATCTACTGTGAGCACTCACCACTCACCCCTAAGCTGTTGCCGTTGCCGCTACTAAGATGATGGAGAAGATCGGGTGGCCGCAACGTTTGCTAGTGGACAAAACACATCACCGTTGGATCTGGCCATCGAGAGCTCGGTGGAGGCGCTCCGCCACCGAATCTGATTGTGTGGAGCTCGTGGGGGTGTGTCGCCACCAAATCCGATATCCTGGAGCTCGGTGAGGACACATTGCCGCCAAATCCGATGATGGCAATAAAGGGGATGACGCCCTCAACAGGCGTTGCTACTAGATTCAACGATGGTGATGACAGGGACAATGGTCGCCATAGGATCCGAACGCGGGGAGGGTGGGACGGCGCTCTCAACAGCCGCCATCACCGGATCCACCGTTGCGCTGTGAAATCAAAGAGGGAAGGGAGGGGGTAGCGCCATTAGGGAGGATGGGAGGGTAGACTGACGCGGTGGAGAAGAGGGGTGGCGTGATAGTGGGATGTGCAGAGAGGAAGGCAAGGCGGTGATAGCGTCGATGAGTGGGTGAGTGCGGTGGATGGCTAGAGAGGGTCAGGATGGGTGGATGGACGAGTTTAGGAAGAAAAAAAGGTGAGAGAGAGGGTTGTAATTTTTTATTAGATTGTTGGGCCTACGTTAATGCCTCCTCAAGCAATAAGCATTATAACAATTTTTATAAGTTATACTGGCTCCACCTTATGACCATCTAGACTATGGGGTGTTCGTATTAACTTTTGCTTCTAATTTCTGAAGCAGAAGCCAGAAGTCAATATGAACACCTGGCTTTTCGAAACTGTTTCTCCACTTCTCTCACTCCCGTCTCACATCAAGGATAAGACGGAGGATTACGGGTGCATCATGCACCCACTCCTCTCACTCATGTCTCATGCACATATCTTTTCCTCACTTTTTTCATTGCTCGTCATTTCTTTCTAAAAGCCAATTCTTTGAGCTAAAACTATTCATTTTCAACTAACAGTTATCAGTCACAGTGAATACGAACACCTCTATAAACACTGAAGATGCCCTTGGTAGGCAGGCTTCGGCCCAACTCCAACAGGATTATCCTTTTGGCTTTGCCCTGCTCCAACGGGATTATGCTTCTGGCTTTTAGTTTTGTATTTTTTTTGTTTTTGGCTTTTTTTCCCTTTTTTTTATTGTCTATAATGATATAATTTTTTATTTTTTAAATTTAATTACTTGAAAAAAAATTAATAGCGGTTACAATATATTTTCAACCGCTAGAATATAAAAAAAACAAAAACCTAAACTTATAAGCGTTCTGCAGCACCATGTTCGTACGAGGAGATAGTAAAAAGCAAGTACTCCGAATCCGGCAGAGGGACATCCTAAGAGCGGACAGGACCGCATTATTCTGGCCACCTCGGCATCATGTGACAGGCTGACAGCCCAGTCCCAGAGCGCGCGGTGGGATCCCATCGCATTGGCCGCCGTCCGTTGGTGAGACGGAGGCCACTTTTGCGTGCCTCCTGTCCCGCTGCCGCGGCCGCGCGCGCGCGGAACGGCCGTGCCGCGGTTCCTTTCGCATGTATGCGTAAGGGTGTCTGCAACAGCTGGCTATTTAGTTAGCTAGATCTGATGTGGCAACGAAAAAGTAGGAGAGAGAGTAGTCACTAGCGATGAGCAAATAGCTGATCTATTTCACGTAGTCCAAGAACATGAGAGAGGAGCATGTGGGTCCAACAGTATAAAATAGTCTTTGCTTTTGTCTCTCACCTCCATGTCAGCTGACTATATAGCTAGTACTAGCTATTACCATTGCGGATGCCCTAATGGCCTCACCAACCCGGCGCCGGTTGGTCGGCTTGGTCTGGATTGGCATATGGCATTTCCTGCTGCGTACGGCTGGTCAAGTAGTGCTGGTTTCTTACAAGTTACTGCAGGTAAATGTAAATAAAAAAGCCACTGAAAAAGATGGCCGCGCTTATCTTTAAAGAAAAAGAAAAGAAAGAAAATGGTTGTGCGATATTATGAATTTTAGGCCAATTTGGCCCCTGCGTCACGACAATGCTGTTTTTGGCCGTCTCCCATGGCTGAGGAGCGCACGAGGAGAGGTGGCACGGTTGGAAAGAGTGCGAGGGAGCTGGTGTGGCCGTGGAGCATGCGAGAATGGTGACGTGGTCTAGATGCATGCGAGGAGAAGGTGGCGCAATCAGGATGCGCATGAGGAGCACGATGAGGGAGCGCTGCATATCGGTGGGAGGAGGAGGAGGTGTGCCGTCGGATCTTGCGTGTGCCTTCGCCAGGGGCGGAGCTTCCCATATGGCAAGGTATGGCCCTTGCCATACCTCAATTTTTCTGGAACTCATACCCCTAAATCACACCTCTGCCATGAATGCTTGAAAGAGCTTGTAAACTGCTGTTCTGTTGCCCTGAAGAAGAAGAACAGTACGTTAAAACTGAACTGGTATCTGAATTTCATATCTGGGCTGCAGGCTTGTGGGCTTACGTGGCTTGAGCAGGGGCCCAATTAAGATGGCATCCAGTCCACTAGTCCAGGACGGAGAGCAGATCAAGAGTCACCGATTCAGAAGCAGACAAGCAGTTCGAAACGTTTCGTATACCGGCCATCGCATCGCCCTAGCTTTTGCCTTCCTCGATCAATCGGCCATTGGGCATTGGCCATCGCCTGCCCCTGGAGCCCCTCCGACTTGCCGTGGCCCTCGCAGTCGACGCCGTAGACGGCGCATACCCGGCCTGCGCCAGGCGAACCCCCGTGCCGCGCCGCGCATCGTCAGTTCGTCACGCTGCACTCCCCCGCGTACCCTGCAGCCTGCAGGACTCCATGCATGTGTGCGTGCGTTGATTCGTCCTGCTACTTGCCTGATTCTGATTGCCTCTCTGGTCTCTCTGGCCAATTCCATCAGGCATCATCCGCCCAGGTAATTTAGTTTATTCTATATTATTTATTGTATTTGTTGGGTGATTAATTAATAACTTGTTTGATTTTCTAGTTAATTAATTTATGAAGCACATAATTAACTAAACATGGATCCAAAAGGAAAAGGCAACGACAATGCCAAAAAGCTCAAAACTAAAGGTACATACTGTACTATAATCTTATATAGATATAGATGGCAAATTTGATACATAAAAATAATTGGAATTTCAACTCCTAATTCACTTGCTTGCAGATTTGAGGAGCTTTTGGACTAGTGGCGGCACCTCCAATTTTTGTACCCGTGAAGCTGCAGCGGCAAATGTTCCATATGTTGAAGACCAAGGAGAAGAGGCAGATGGCTATGACTCAGATGATGAGTTTGAACGGGCCGTGGATGCAATTGAAGAGGAGATGGAAAATGACAGGGGCGAGGCAACCATACTATCAGAAGAAGAGATTGAAAATCATATGGAAGCCGAGATGGTGGAATCCGATGCACGACCTGAAGGTATTATAACTCGTTCAACCTGATCACATTATCACTGATCCAGGACTTCGTATACCAATTGATCAATTTCATGTGGACATTAGAAGTGATGTTAGGAGGGCTTACATAGCAAAGGGACCAACTCAACCAACTGGTTATAATTTCCCTAAAACAAGTGAAAATAGACGCTTTCAGGAAAATTGGTTCAAGAAGCATCCTTGGCTTGAATACAGTGTGGAAAAGAATAAGGCTTATTGTTTCTATTGTTATCTTTTAAGCAAGATCGCATGGATGACAAATTTGGTTATGATGCCTTTACAACATTGGGGTTTGGCACTTGGAAAATGCATACTTGGCACTTCGAAACATGATGGAATAATCCATAATCAATGTAGGACAGCATATGAAGATTTTGATAATCAAAGAACCAGTGTGAAGCATAAGGTTGCAAACTATACAAAAGATGCACAAATCAAGTATGAAACTCGTCTAGATACATCTTTGGGTATTGTGAGTTGGCTCACATTGCAAGGTGAACCATTTCGTGGACACGATGAGTCATTTACCTCTTTAAATAGGGGCAATTTTCGTGAGTTTCTTGAATGGTACAAAGAAAGAAATGAACAAGTGAAGCTTGCATTTGATGAGGCATGTCCTAAAATGCCCGGATGACTTCTCCAACAATTCAAAAGAACTTGCAGAATGTTGTGCGCGGAGGTCACCAAAGCAATAAAGGAAGAGATGTCAGTTGTCTCTTCTCTATTCTTATTGATGAATCTCGTGATATATCTGTAAAAGAACAAATGGCCGTGGTTGTGAGGTAAGTGATTAATTATCTAAGATTAATTGGTCATCATATTTTTATTGACAACTTTACCAATGATCTAATTAACTAACTATCAAACTATCATTTGTGTTGTAGGTTTGTGAACAAAAAAGGAAAAGTAATTGAAAGATTTTTAGGCATCAAACATGTTAAGGAGACAACCTCAGAAGCATTAAAGGCAGCATTGTTTGAATTACTTGGTGATCATGGGCTATATATTGGAAACCTACGAGGACAAGGGTATGATGGGGCTTCTAATATGAGAGGAGAATTTAATGGCCTTCAAAAGTTGATTCGTGATGAGAACCCGTATGCTTTCTATATCCATTGCTTTGCACATCAGTTGCAATTGGTAGTTGTTTCTGTCTCAAGATGTTGCTCATCTATTGAGGATTTCTTTGAATATGTTGCCTTGATTGTCAACACCACTACTTCATCTTGCAAGAGGAAGGATTTATTGCTAGATAAGCGTGCAGATTCTTTTGGATAAATTGAGCACAAGGCGATTTCCTCAGAAGGGGAAGCATCAGCAACATCTTTGGCTAGACTCGGAGATACAAGATGGGGTTCTCATTACAGACTTTACTGTGATCGAGTCAATGTGGGATTCAGTCATTGAAGTTCTAGAAATTGTTCATCAAGAGGTGCGTAATCCATGTAGGGCAGGAGGTTTAGTGGAAATTATGGAGTCTTTTAGCTTTGTGTTCATCATGAAGATGATGTTGAAAATCCTACGCATCACAAATGATCTATCTCTTATCCTCGCAAAGAAAGGATCAAAATGTTGTTCGAGCAATGTCTTTGGTTATTGATGTGAAAACACGTTTGATAAATTTGAGGAACAATGGTTGGGAGCCACTATTCAAGAAGTCACAAAATTTTGTAATGAAAATGATATTCCAGTACCAAATATGAATGATGCAGTACCAAGGTGGGGTAGATCAAGAAAAGGGGCGGAACAACATCACTCAAGATCATCACTTTCGGGTTGATACCTTCTATGTTGCTATAGATGCTATTACCACCGAGTTTGATCATCGGTTCAATGAGGTATCTTCAGAATTGTTGGTTTGCTTTTCTTGTCTTGACCCAAGAGACTCCTTCTCTAAATTTGATGTGGACAAGCTTGCTCGGCTTACAGAGATATATTGTGATGATTTCTCCTATTCTAATCGAATGATATAAAAGATCAACTTGAATTATTTATTATTCATGTGAGAAGACTCGAGGCATTTAGAGATTGTCATGATCTTGCAAGCCTAGCAGCAAAAATGGTTGAACTTGACAGGCATACTGTATTTCCATTGGTTTATCGTCTAATTGAGTTGGCATTGCTACTACCGGCATGATAAAGATCGCTTGAAAGGGCATTTTCAGCAATGAAGATTATCAAAATTGAATTACGCAACAAAATGTCTGATGCTTGGCTTAATGACTTAATGGTGTGCTACATTGAGCGAGAGATATTTAAAGGGATTGATCTCGAAAAAATTAAGAAAGCATTCCAGAAGAAGAAAGATAGGAAAGTGCAATTACCTAGATCTCCTAGATGCAACTAAAGCTTCATTGTCACTCGGTTTGTCTCTTGATTTCACTTGCACCTTTTTAGTATTCTTCTTTAATGTTAGATTTCTTCTGTATACTATTTATATATTTTTGTTTGTATATTTCATGCTTGATGAACGAAAATCATTAAATTTTACAAGTACACAAAGCAACAATAGTTTTAAATCTTGTGCTACCTAAGTAGCTATATTCTCTAGTTCGGCATCACGCCACACCTCAATTTAATTCCTTCCTCCGCCACTGGCCTTCGCGGCGTGCGCCTCCTCCCCACAGTTCCACTGCCACTTCCGCCCCTCCACGCCCTGCCTCCGCTTGGCGTCTTCTGCCCTAATAGCGTGGGCTTGGTCGCTTCCTCCTCGACTGCGCCACCTCCTCTTCGTGCGCTTCGCAGTCACACCACCTTTCTAGAGCATTACACGTGGAAGGGACCAAAAATAGCTCTGCCGTACCTCGATGGGCCAAATTGGCTAAAAACTCCGATGTTATCATGCCATATTGTCACAGAGCTACAATCTATTAGGCTGCCTTGACATACAGAAGTGCAATCATTTCAGGTGAGTATGGTACGTTGTAGTATGGATAAGGAAGGTTCGAACAGTTTCAGCTTTTTTTCTTTTAATTTATTTAATTAAAAATCACTTAGAATACATCCTCTATGTTGCCCTGTGTCAAGTTATTCGAAGCGAAAGTTACCATCCATCCAGATGAACGAACTCGTCGTAGACATTATTACTCTGCTCTTTTTTGAGACACTGGACTGGAGTAGAGTGCAAACGAAGAACAACTAACAATGCCATAAAAACAGCTGCACTAGTACACGCACAGTGAAAACATTTGTATACGTATACGAGGGTTGATCAAGGAGGTGTGGAACGTCTAATACGCTGTACGGCAAGCGTGAAGGATGCTGCATAGGTAAACAAAGGTACTAGTTACGTGATACCCAATGCAGCTTGCCGAGTCAACGTGCATAAAAACTATTGGGATCAGGTCTGACCAAACCGGAGGCTAGAACTATAGAATAGATGTCCTTAACAAAAACGATGTAGTATTTGTTTAATCGGTTACTGCGGCATGTGGCCTAAAACAACACGTCCTCACGTAAATAATGTCGAGATGCTTTTGCCCAGCACGGTACTGTACTACTGTACGTGGTGCCTTTTTGTATATAAAAGTGTTCGTGTTCTCTGAATTTGGCCGTGCTTTTGGACATTCTGTACTTTCAAGGTTTCGAACCGAAACATAAATTAGTTGGAGTACTCCGGTGCACTGCAGATTTTGCTCGGGGGGACAATGTTACCGGAGATTGAGTCGTTCTAGCTGGTTACTGCAGTAATTGGGTGAGGAATGAATGCACAGCGGCAGATTGTATGCTTCGTTACAAAAGGTGAAAAAACCTTTATTATAAGGTGAGTTCTCATCAGATATACCCGCTTCTGCTGCTATTATGATCGTGTTCGGACAGCGTATTTGTAGTTACACGGAGCTCTTTTTTTTTGGTGAGAGTACAAGATAGACGCATAAATATAACTCACATATCATTTATACCATCACACACGCACACACACGATGCGTATCTTCTAACACACGTTTAAAAATATTTTTGAAGGCATTAAGATTTTATGGAGCACGATAACACATTTTTCTAGTAAATATGTACATATGTGTATACCATATTCTAATTATTTAGATAAGATATATCAGATTCAGTCTCAAATATCAAACTGGATAGGTTACCTACACTACGACAGCGTCAGCCACTCCAGCTATGCTGGTTCTAGCACATAACCTCTTTTTGTCTGCAGTTGAGCACATGTAAGCTTCCATTGTAAAATGATTGAGTTTCCATTGTATACGTGTCGTTGACAAGATCAAAGATCGTAATACGTCTGATAGATGTTGGATGGAATTAATGATTTGGATTTGGTGGTGTGAGTAAGATCGTCTCAAATCGCCACAAACATGATCATTTGCACCCTGCCGCCACAGCAAGACACACTTCTACCTCGTAACCAATCGCAACTTCTTCCTCACGACTTGGGGTTGGATCGGAAGCTCGAGCCATGCAATTATGCAACCGCCACAAAGATGATCGCGAATCCCAGCAATCAAGGAGCAAATGGGCATTTCTGATCGAGTAAACCACATCTCCTCGGCTCCTCCTCCTAAGAGAAGATCGGCCAGTGATCACAGCAAGGGTGAGAAAAAAGATAAGTGTAAAAGCAAACCAGAAAAGATTTGTCCGAGGCCGAGAGCACCGTTGACCATTGACCGCCACCTTCTCGCTTCCCCCCTCTTGGACCGCGGCGGGCCCCACGCTCCAGATTTGCTCGAGCCGGCCCCACCTATTTTTCCCCCACCCCACGCAGGCGAGCGAGCGCACAGCAAAATCCCCGAGGCGGCCACGCGCGCGCACCCCAAGCTCAACCACCGCCGCGACCGCGCGGCCCCACTCTCCCCGTAACGAAACCCAAACAAACCACCGTATCAGCGCGGTGAATCACCCACCCCTCCCCGCCCAACCTGTTCCATCCCCGGCTGGGCGGGTGGAACGAAAAGCTTGAGGCGTTTTCGGCCTCGCGGAGGGCAAAAACTGGGTGTTTTCGGGGCTCGGCTGGTGGTGGTGGACTGGTGGTGGTGGTGGTGGTGCGGTGGTGGGGTTCGGATAAGGGACAGCAACAGGGCAACAGCAGCGACGCCAAGCGGGCCGCGAGGGTGGGCAGGGGGCAGGCAAAGCCGCAAAAGGCAGGAGGGCCCCGCGCGCGAGAGGGGAAAAAAAATTCTCGGGTTATTTTAATCGCCGTATCTCGTAAAATCCTGGAAATTCGATTAACTCGGAGCTCGACCCGCCTCGCCTACTCGCGAAAAGCAACAAGACACACCAAAGCAGCGGCGGGGCGAGGAGGACGGCAGGGAGGAAAAAGGCGTGGCCTCTCTCTCGCTCTCGCTCTCATCAAAGCGAAGCAGGAGCAGGAGCAGGAGCAGGAGCAGCTGTCTCCTCCCCGCGCTTTGGGTTGGGTGGGTTGCGGCGCATGTGAATTGGGGATGGGGGTGGGAGGAGGGGAGGCCGCGGCGGCGCCGGCGGCGGTGGTGGAGGAGGGGGAGGCGGGCAAGGGGAAGAGCAAGGGGAAGGGGTGGCGCGCGAAGGTGACGCTGAGTAGGGTGGCGGTGGTGCTGTGGGTGGTGGCCTCCTCGGCGCTGTGGACGGGACTGCACTGGCGCTTCCGCCGCGCGGCGCTGCGCAAGGCGGAGGAGGGGCTCGTCAGCATGTGCGAGGAGCGCGCCCGCATGCTGCAGGACCAGTTTGCCGTCTCCGTCAACCACGTCCACGCCCTGTCCATCCTCGTCGCCACCTTCCACTACGATAAGCACCCGCCCGCGCTCGACCAGGTCCGCCTCGCTAGCTCCGCATCCGCCTCCATGTACACTAGTACTACGGCTTCAAGAGCTATTGCTTACACAGTTCCCCTGCGCTTGCGGTTTCTTGATACGCGCTCCTGATTCTCTTCTCCCCTAGCGGAGCAGGAGCAGTACTTGTGCGGATTTTACTACCGGTGCGAATTATGGCTGCAGGCTGCTGCTCAGCGCCCGTAGTTAATCGCTTGTCTTTCTGAGTCCTTCCTGCCTCCTCCATTGCGATAATACTATATACCATGACCATGTAGTACTTGCTCTGCCTCTGCCGCCGCTTCCACTTCATTTAATTCCCTCTGAGTTGAACTTCCAAGCCTGCCATGGAAGCACAGCCCACTGTGCTGCAGTGCAGCCTGGAGCCTGTAGCGTTTCTTAAATGGAGCATCTTTTTCTGGTTGCGAATTAATTCCGTGCCGTTCTGTCTTATCTTGGATGCGTTTTTTTTTTCAGGATACCTTCGCCGACTACACCGCGAGGACGTCGTTCGAGCGGCCATTGCTGAGCGGGGTGGCGTACGCGCAGCAGGTTGTGCACGCGGACAGGGAGAGCTTCGAGCGGCAGCAGGGGTGGATCATCAAGACCATGAAGCACCAGCCGTCGCCCGTGCAGGAGGAGTACGCGCCGGTGATCTACTCCCAGGAGACCGTCTCCTACATCGAGGGGCTCGACATGATGTCCGGCGAGGTCTGCAGTGGTGTGCTTTGTTTCTTGGGTTTCAATTTGTTCTGTGTTGCTGGTTGGTTATGAACTTTGGGGGGGGTGTGTGTGTATGTTGCTGCAGGAGGACCGGGGGAACATCTTGAGGTCGAGGGCAACGGGGAAGGCGGTCCTTACGAGCCCATTCCGGCTGATGTCGAATCACCTCGGTGTCGTACTGACGTTTCCTGTCTACCTTGTGGATCTTCCTGCCGATGCCAAGGTGAAGGATCGTGTTGCTGCTACCGCAGGGTGAGGTTTAGCACATTCTCATTTTGCGTGTGATGGTTTTCAGTTTGAAGGGCCAAATACGGTGACTAGACTAGAGGCGGTGAATAGAAGTCGACAAAATTATAAGATTTTTTAAAATCTTTTCTCAAGGTGGAAGTATGACTCCAAATTCTTCATTCTACTAATTATGAGAAGTTATGAAGCTCAGAGATCAATCACTCACACGATAAGATCCAAACAAAACTGTGCAAAAGCAGCAATACTGCTACTGTCCTCATTTCTCCTCGCGCATGACGGCACCTGGCTTCTTTGATTGCTCTAGACCTCAGCTCCTCTCTGAGGTTAGTCTCGATCTAACTTGTCGTTACCCGTCATGTCCACACCAGTAGATCCCGCTCGGGTTCCTCGTCGTCTCGGCTTATAACCATCCCGCAAACCTTGGTCATCTTTGGCGGCTCCTTGATCGTCTGGACCTCGGCTCCTCCTGAGCCTAGTCTCGATCCTTTAACTACTTTGGACCTAAGCTCTCCTAGCTTAGTTCCGGTCCTATCTATCTCACCACTACATAGTTCCGGAGTTCTACAACTAATAACAAGTAAACCGTCACGTAGTATCGCACAATACATAAAAATATCAATTAACACAACTAATCCATCCAACACACCATGCAAAATGTATGCAACCAAATCACCGATCTTAAATCTAGGACCAAGCATTAAACCCCCTGTGCACACAAGCAACGACACCCATGTCGTGCCCACACAATCTCAACCAACTCAGCACAAACCAACTGGGCCGCCAGCAGCATCTCGGCCGGTATGACCACCAACCAAAAGCCAGTCATACTGCATAGCGCCAGTCATACGGCCTAACACTGGTCATATCGCCAGTAGTACTACCCTGGTACTACCGCAGTACAAAGCCCGGTATGATCGCTTGAGCTCATTCCAAAGCAAGCTCACTGGAAAATAGCTACCACAAACTAGAATCCAGTCATACCGCAACCCCAGTCCGACAGCCATTCATTGTCTGGTACTATCGCACCTGGCCGGTCAGACCGTCAGACCATGGCTCCCATGCCAGTCTCACTGCTGCTCCACCATCGTCTGATCGCTAGCCATAGGCTGGTCATACCACTCCTAGCCGGTACAACCATAGCCCCAATATCGGTCATACCGCCAGCAATAGAAGCAATTGAAAAATTTGCACACACTCAAAAACCAAACTAAACTCCGCAAACTCTCTGAACCAAAAGTCAATTACTCATCACGACCTTAGGGTGACGTCTACATGATCTCACAATCTCTCTCTCTCTCTCGATGAGTATATTGACAAACACCAAAAAGGTAAGAGATTGAGTTTGTTTTTAAAAAGAAAAGCTAGAAGTTGCAAAATCCATACATGGTCCATTTGAAAAGTGGAAGAGGAGCTCATGACCATGTTTGGCAAAGTGTGGAATGGAGCAAACATCAAGAAAACACAAGTTTTCTACAATAGTTCCAAATCACACCTAAAACCTCACAAAACTCAATCTTGCTCATGGTCCAAACACAATAGCAATTGCTGATCACGACCATTCTCATAGCAAGAAAACAAACCAAAAATGCAAAAGAGAGCAAATGAGATGCAATAAAGCTCCCCCTCACTCAAAAACTCATTTTGGCATTTTTAGATTCCAATTAGCAAGTTGCGCAATTAATAATACTTATATTACTAAAAATGCATATTCTCCCCCTTTATGCAATTTTTCATCGCTTAAAGCCTTTTTCTCAATCATTCTCCCTTTTTAGCAATAGAGACATCAAGGGCTAAAGCTCCCTCTCAAAATGTGCATGGCACTATTTGGAGTACAAGAAGCATAAGAGAAAACATGTATGCATGCATGAGAATGTAAAACCTAAAGAGTTTTGAAAATTATTTAAAGTGAGGTTTAAGTTGAAAGGATATCACTTGAAGCCATAAAATACATACAAATTTATCCAGATCATGATGATGCATATATAACTAATCTAGGTAAGATAGTACAATTTAAAACATTCAAATTAACTTAAAGATAAGCTAGATTTCAAAATTTATAAATTTATCTAAAGGTATCCAAGTATGAGCTAAACCATATGAAGAAGGCTAAATGGAACCAAGAAGCTCAAATTAAATTAATTGGAGTGCTACAAGTTCAATATTGAATCATTTTGTTCAATCACATGGAATTGAGCATAATTAGCACATTTAACACTTATAAAAACAGATTTTGGTCTTATCTTAGTAAAATAAATCCTGAATATAACTGCCTTTTAAGTTTCAATCATTTTTCACAATTTTTATTTATTAATCATGTCCTAGCTCTCAAGCCATACTACGATTTAAAAGAATGGTCTTAGTCATCCAAAATTCCCCTGGGTTCATGTCTAGTATAATGACAAGCCGTCTCATGAAAAAGAATTGATGAGATATGTTTTGTCGCACAAAAAGAGATCATTTTTCATTATATTTTTTAGTTCAAGAACAATGAGCTACTCCTGATTCAGTAAACTCATGCTTCAATAAAGAACTAGCATAGTTCAATCTAAAGTTCAATTTGGTTCTAGATTTTTGACATGGCATATATCATAAAAAGATTACTAGAAAGCAAACTAATCAAAAGGTCCAACCTTACAAATTTAAAATGTACCGATTATAAAAATTGATAACACTTATGAACTTTAGTTTAAGTTTGCAAATTAAGCTAGCATAGCAAAGATTTAATTATACATACAAAAGTATAACAAAACTAGCTAAGTAGACATAACATGATAATGGGTAATATCAAATTAAAATTGCATCACAGTTGAGTAATAATCAACGCTCATTTCTAAATACATATTTCACAATGTAATGACATGGATGCATGATGCAAAAAGGAAGAAGATAAAACATCCTAACTATAAGAAGATACTAATTGCAAGATACCACTTGAAGAAACAAAAAAGATTAAACTTCCCTTAAGACCAAGTTACAAGATAAAATATCTAAAAGTATTTGTAGGAGAAGAAATAGCTCAAAAGGATCCAACTAGCAAAATTCACTTATCAAACTCTCTTCTCACAAGGATTGGCTAGAATGGCTAAAACAAGAGCGAGCTAGGTTCTATACTCCACATGGTCTCTATGGGAGGGATGACTCATGGCTAAAGAGCAAATCTAAAACACTAGAAACCCCCACTGCTGGACACTAGTGATTGAAGAAGCAATCTCAATCTAGACTGGAGGAAAGAACAATCTAGAAAACCCAAAATGTGTCTAAGAGTGACTCGCACAAGAAGTGATCATGTTCTTAGCCTAACAAACCTTCTAACTACAAAGCCCCAAATAATATGTAAAACATAAATCAAGGGCAAAGGTAAAGTATAGAACACAAAATCTGTGTCACATCGCTTGGCGGTGAGATGTAATTGAAGGAATAAAAACAGAGCCAAGTTGCATCATAAGATTGATAGCCATTAGCGGATGTTGGAATAAGGAAAACGACCCAGAAGCTCCAGAACCAGGTAGTTTGGCCGCTCCCTTGGTACCTAGCTGCAATATTGCACATTTGGTCTCCACTTTCTCATGTAAATTATATATCACCAGAAAAGAAGTCGTTTGTGCCTTGGAACTGGAGTTAGTGAAGAATGATATGCAAATCTACTTCTAAAATACATGACTAGTAAGAATGCTATAATCCAATATGAGAGGCACGCAATGAAAATTCAATGCTCACATAAGCACAAATACACAATTTTGAGCATAATCACGATATACAAAGTATGACAATGAGCAAAATAAGAACACTACATGCTAGGGAAATAAATCAAGTCATATATATTCATGGTAGGCAATGAAGCAAATGAGCAAAAAGACATAGCAAGGTGAACACACAATCAAGATCATGACATAAGGCAATGCTAGAGTCACATGGCATATAACCATTTGATCTAAGCAATTCATTTTCAGATTTCACGCATGCAAGATAAGCTCATAATTTATCGTTTTCAACACACAGGGAATCATGTGACTCACAAGGCAAAGGTGATTTCAACCTAGCAATTTCATTAAGCAATTCACTATTATTCATCTCTAGACTTAGTCGAAGATCATCCTTGGCAAAGACCTGGTTGACGACCTTGCGATAGTTAGGCTTCGTATGTTTTGTGTCACGGGATTGTGGACACCTTTGAGAGTCCTCCTTGGATTTCAAAGGCGTCTTACCCCTGAAACTAAGACAACTCAAAGAACAGTGGCCAACGACACCATAAAGGTCACTAGCCTCATTAAGGTCATCGGCCAAAAAGACTCAAGAAGAATCAAAAGACTTCCAAAATCTCACACTAGCCGCCATACTCATGATCTGATAAGATCAATCAAGGAGCAAATCTTGCTTTGATACCACTTATAGGATCGGATATAGCGACTAGAGAGGGTGAATATGAACCGACAAGATTACAAGACTTATTCAAATCTTTTCTCAAGGAGGAAGTACAACTCCAAGTTTTTTGCTCCAATAACTATAAGAAGTTATAAAGTTCGGAGACTAATCACCCACACGAAAAGATCCAAATGAAACTACGCAAAATCAGTAGTACCGCTACAGTAAATTCGGTAGTCCGCTGTAGTAAAATGGTAGTACCATTGCAGTAGAATCGGTAGTACCGCTACAGTGCCTCGGTAGTACTGCTGCTACAGTAAAATCAGCGCTGGAATAGTAAAATTAGCGTGATTTCAAAATAAAAATTGATGTAACTTTTGACCCATTCGTCCAAATGATTTGAAATTTGGCATACACCTTCATTAGGATGTTAGGAACCTATTTTGCTACAGTAAAATCAGCACTGGAATAGTAAAATCAGCGCGATTTCAAAAATAAAAAATCGATGTAGCTTTTGATTCGTTAGTCCAAATGACTTAAAACTTGGTATGCACGTTCATTAGGATGTCAGTAACCTATTTTAATGAACAATCAAGAGAATCACTGCCAAAGTATTGACCTTTTTTCTATTTGAGTGAAGGGAACACTAAAATCGGGCAAAAGAGGGAAATCTTGATTTGCTCTTGCTCGTGAGTTCTAGATGATCTATGTAATCTTAGATGGGTTTTCACATGTCATAGCAATCTAAATCACAGCATGAATTTAAGCCAAAAACCCTACAACACCAAACCCCAAAATCAACCCAAAACAAGAACAAATACAATAGATGGATGCGATAGATCTCCAAGTTTCATACACATTGACATAGCAAAAACCAAGCCAAATTAAGATTTCATCACAAGAGCAAAAGGGAAATATTTGGATGAATTTTAATCTCTGTTGATACTTGGAGGTGAATGTTTATAGCCATCAACCCATTATGTGAATCAATACCTCTAGCTGGGTTTCATCTATTTACATAAGCTAACCTGTTAACCCAACACCATATTAGGTTTCATACACATTCATGCTTCTCAAAGCGTTTACACCCATCAACCCATTAGTGAATCAGCACTTGATTCACTTTATATTTTCAGCACATACAAACCTAAACCAATGAGACCAATGCCGCGGCTTCACACACCACCACTTTTTCGGTATTGGGTAATTTACCAATATGCCCCTCTATCGCTTTCCATGAAGTTTCCCGCTTCCTTTGCCACGAAGCATCGCCCATTCTTCGCCATCTTCCATGTGGCCCCCAATGACTTGCCGTTAAGCATCTCATGCATTTGAATCCCACTAAACCATCATCACTTGCAAATGACCCATCACTTGGCGTACCACATGCTTCTTTTCGCGCATGATGGCACCCAGCTTCATTTACCGCTCTGGACCTCAGCTCCTCCCTAAGCTTAGTCCTGATCCAACTTGCCCTTGCCCATCATGTCCACATCGGTAGCTCCCGCTTTGGTTCCTCATCGTCTCGACTTGTAACCACCCCGCAAGCCTCGATCATTTTCAGCAGCTCCTTGATTGTCTGGACCTCGGCTCTTCCTGAGCATAGTCCCAATCCCTTGACTGCTTTAGACTTAGGCTCTCCTAGTTTAGTCCCAGTCCCGTCCACCTCACTATGACGTAGCTCCAGAGTTCTACAACCAACAACAATAAGAAAACTGTCACGTAACACCGCACAATACATAAAAATATCAATTAATATAATTAACCCATACAATGCACCACGCAAAATGTATGCAACTAAACCCCTGATCATAAACCTAGAACCAAACATTAAACCCCTGTGCACACAAGCAATGACACCCATGCCGTGTCTACACAACCTCAACCAACTCAGCACAAACCAACAGGGCCGCCAGCAGCACCTCGGTCGGTATGATCGCCAACCAAAAGCCAGTCATACCACCTAATATTGGTCATACCACCAGAGCAACGTCAGTAGTACTGCCCCAGTACTACCACAGTACAAAGCCCTGTATGATCGCTTAAGCTCACCCCACAACAAGCTCACTGGAAAATAGCTACCACCAACTAGAATTCGGTCGCACTGTAACCCTGATCCAACCGCCATTCATTGTTCGGTACTACCGCACCTAGCCGGTCAAACCACGGTTCCCATGCCGGTCTCACCGCCACTCTATTGTCGGTCAGACCGCCAGTTCTAGGCCGGTCAGACCGCTACTGGCCGGTATGACCGTAGCCCCAACACCGGTCATACTGGCAGCAATAGAAGCAACTGAAAAATTTGCACTCTTAAAAACCAAATTTAAACTCCGCAAACTCTCTGAACCAAAAGTCAATTATTCATCACAACCATAGAGTGACCTTCATATGGTTTCACATAGTTCCACTGATTCCTCTTCTATGTGGAATTCACTGCCTTTGGCTGTTCCATTATGCAACATTTATGTGATGCTTTAGTGCTGAAAATGCATTGTGTTTCAGAGACTGTTGAACACTCAGCACTCTCACTTGGCACTGACTGAAACAGTTAGTGCCTCTAGACTTGGAAGAGAAATACTCATAAATAATATATTTTGATACAAATTGTGGTCAACACCACAATAGAGCTGTTACTTGTGTTACTGTATTAGAAAACCAAAGGTTTAGATTATTCACAGTTGTACTTGAAGAACAGCATGGGCCAAAATGGCTTCTTTTAAATCTTTGTTTTATTCAACAGATACCTTGGAGGAGCTTTTGATGTAGAGTCACTAGTGGAAAATTTGTTGAGGCAGCTAGCTGGAAATCAGGAATTGGTGGTGAATGTTTATGATGTCACAAACCATTCCAACCCTCTTGTCATGTATGGGTCTGAAGTTCCTCTCGGTGCTCCCTCACCGTCACACACCTGCATGCTAGATTTTGGTGATCCATTCAGAAAGCATCACATGATTTGCAGGTACATATGTGTGCATTGATCATTAATTTTCTCATATTATACTTTGGAATGATCTATTTTTATATCCCACTGTCCATAAATGTGTGCAGGTACAGAAACAAGCCTCATGTTCCATGGTCCGCAATTACTACTCCATCAGGTGTCTTCGTTATATGTATGCTTGTGGGCTACATAATATATGCTGCTTGGAATCGCTATGTTAGTGTTAAGGAAGACTGTCGGAAAATGGAAGGATTGAAAAAACAGGCAGAAGCCGCTGATGTTGCTAAATCTCAGGTCCAATTTAGTTGGAAGTTATTTGATGTTGAAATATTACAAGTTTTGTGATCTAAAAGACCCTTGTTTGTCAATGGCAGTTCCTTGCAACTGTTTCTCATGAGATCAGAACACCCATGAACGGTGTGCTAGGTGATTTTTTAATCTTACTACGCATTCCAGCTTATTGTTTATGTAACCCCTTTCCTACGAGGAAAATGGAATGATTTATGCTTTTCCTGTTTTTGTAGGAATGCTTGATATGCTATTAGGCACGGAACTAAAGACAACCCAGAGGGATTATGCACAAACTGCTCAGGTCTGTGGAAAGGCATTAATATCCCTAATTAACGAAGTGCTTGACAGGGCCAAAATTGAAGCTGGCAAGTTAGAGCTGGAATCGGTTCCATTTGACCTGAGGTCCATCCTTGATGATGTCATCTCACTATTTTCTCCAAAGTCAAGAGAGAAGGGAATTGAGGTTAGTTCAACTGAGTTCAGTAATGTTTGGACGCAGATCACAAGGCATGATTAAGCCTCACCATACCATCCATTATTTGCACTGACATTTATTTGTTTATTCGCTTTCCATAAACTTCTCTGCATTGCAGGAATGCATCCTGCCTGGTTAACTTATTGTTTGATCTCCTAATTTTCCTTTTTCATCCTCTGCAACTTGTAGCTTGCTGTATATGTCTCTGAAAGAGTTCCTGAAATTCTGTCGGGTGATCCTGGAAGGTTTCGACAGATAATTACAAACTTAGTGGGGAACTCAATTAAGGTAAGTGTGCATAACCTTTCCTTTGATCTTGACCATTGAAGCCCATATTCTCTATAGATGGAACAACTTGGTTTTAGCAAAAAGCATAGTAGTGTTTACTTAATATACTAAAGTTCAATGCCAGCATAGGCTTACAATGTGTTCCTGTTTGCCCTCTGTTTACCTTGTCACAGTTCACAGAACGGGGACACATTTTTGTGCAAGTTCACCTACGGGAGCACTCAAATCTTGCAACAGAAGCAAAAGTTGAACCAGCAGTGAATGGCATGAATGGACATAAAGATGAGACAAGTGTTATATCCTCAATTGTGTCTCACAACACTTTAAGTGGTTTTGAGGCTGCTGATAGCAGAAATAACTGGGAAAACTTCATGCATTTGCTTTCTTGTGAGATGCCGTATGAAAGTGATTCTGATAAAGTGACTCTCGTAGTGAGTGTGGAAGATACAGGGATAGGTATACCATTGCATGCCCAAGGCCGGGTCTTCACACCTTTCATGCAAGCTGACAGTTCGACTTCTAGAAACTATGGTGGGACTGGAATTGGATTGAGCATCAGCCAATGTCTTGTTGATCTAATGGGTGGTCAGATAAACTTTGTCAGCCGACCCCATGTCGGGAGCACATTCATATTCACTGCGGTTCTCCAAAGATGTGAGAGAAATGCTATTAGTGACAGTAAGCCTGCTCTGTTGCACCCTCTACCTTCCAGTTTTAAGGGTTTATCTGCACTATTGGTTGATAAAAGACCGGTAAGAGCAACTGTAACTAAGTATCATTTACAAAGGCTGGAAATTGCTTCTGAAGTTGTAGATTCCATTGAGGTAGCACTTGGTGTGTTGTCTGGGCGAAATGGCAGTTTGCTAACCAGGTACTTCTCTTAGTTGCATTCTCTCTAAAATTTTAATCGTGAAGTGAGTAAGTTACAATCTTTAGAAAATAGGAAAGTGAAGCATGCTTGCATACTTACGAGCATATAATTTCTTTCGCAAAGATGTTTGCTCTGCAAGAATTTAGTTGCAAAATGGTTGCATTACAACAATATTGATTGCATCACAGTATTACTGCTTGGTCCATCGTAGTTCTGATTATTTGGTAGAATGCACTGTGTTGTGTTGGATTTGCTTTCATTTTGTATTATTGCTACTTTTGACTGCAGTTCTTACATTCTTGCATATGATTTATTGAATTGAAAACCGATTTGTGGTCAATCTTTCCTTTTGGAAAAAGGGGAAGTTTTTGCTCTTGTAAGAATCTCCAGTTCTCAAATAACTACTAACTTGATTGTTAACTATGATATTTGACATATTCTTATATCCAGTTTTCTGAAATCTAACTTAATTTGTTCTGAATTTGTTGTGCAGCATGCATAGGAAGCAACCGTCCATGTTATTAATTGAGAGTGATTCATGGAGCTCAAAGATGGATGTCCCCTTGCATACTAGACTCCTGGAGATGAAACAGAATGGGTGTGCACTTGTATTACCAAAAGTTATCCTTCTCGCATCCGCAGAATCAGAAAAAGTGAAGGTGAAATATGCAGTTGATTCTGTGATCACAAAGCCTCTGAAAGCAAGCACACTTGCAGCTTGTCTATTCCAAGCACTTGGTATCACCGAGTCAAACAGAGAGAAACATGATGACTCAGGTTCTCTTCATGAGTTGCTTCTTGGCAAGAATATATTGGTGGTTGATGACAACAAGGTAAACCTTAGAGTGGCTGCTGGTACATTAAAGAAATATGGGGCGAAGGTGGAGTGCGTGGAGAGTGGCAAAGATGCTCTTGCCCTTCTACAAGTCCCGCACAAGTTTGATCTTTGTCTCATGGACATTCAGATGCCAGAGATGGATGGGTAAGCTTTATGTGCTATTCAAGCTTTTGCTTGTGAACTTGAGCATTTTTGGCATATAACCCCCAAAACATGACACATGATCTGCATTAGTGCCACTACTGTACAGACACGATCAAACAGCAACCTATGCTTTTTGTTTCTTTTTAAAAGAAAATTTGTTTCTGTTTCTTCTTTCTCGGCAGTTGTAGGATATAAAAGGTATATCTTCGTGATGCCAAAGGCTGATCAGAAATAGGCCAGATTCCAAGCTTGTGTTTATGCATGGTTAAACAGAAAACTATGTGTAATTTTGAAAATTTAAGCCCCCCAACATAGGCTTGTGTTCTGTCTAACAGTAGTTAGCAGTTACAATATTAACGCAAGTACTTTTAAGACATGCAATGATCATTTTATCTAAACTAGCACACAGCAATGTGCAGTGGTTCTTGGTAAATGACTATTGGACCGGTATGACAACATAGCAAGGTGAATGGTTTCTCCTGTTAAGGGTATAAATATCATTTCCTATTTTAAGGTTGTGTTGTCATGCGATATATAATGCCTCTTTGGGTTGAGCAATAGACAAGAGAACTATCCATCCATTTCACTCTTCTTACATGGTATCAGAGCTCTAGCGCTCTCGATTCGATCTCCACTGCTGCTGCCCTCGGGAGGTTCAATGTCCACTCCTAGGGGCGGCCGTTGTCACGTGTCGCCGTCACCCGTGCCCGCCTGCGCTCACATGCAGCCATCGTCGTCGCCCACCCACGCCCGACGCCGTCGTCGCCTGCCTGAGCCCGCGCCTTTGTGCCGTGGCCGCCCACGCGCGAGGGAGAAGCCGAAGGTGATAGCCCCCGCCTCCGGATCTCTCCACCTCAGATTCAGCCATCTCTACGCCGGATCTGGTTGTCGGGCTCTTCCCCACCATCGGATCCGAGCTCTCCGTGTTGAATCCTGCCACCACTCGGCCCTTTTGGCCTCCTTCGGCCGCCGCCGTCGGATCCCGCTGGATCCCGCCACGCCTGGCCCTGACAAGCTGCCTCCTCTGCCGCTGGGGATCCGGGCTCGGGCCTCTGGATTTGGCCAGCGCGCCGCGCCCGCACCGCCGCCTCCTGGTCGCCGTGCCGTGCCCGTGCTTCACCCTCCAATCGCCGTCGTCCAGCCTTCCCCGGCTCCTCTTTCGCCGCCGCCGCCACGCTCACGCGTGCGCCCCATCGCTCCATCCGCTCTCCGAGAACCCCTCCCTCGTCTTGGCCACCCGCCCCTGCGCAATCTCCTGGCACCGCTTGGCTTTGCTGGCGCCTGGCTTCAGCCACCCCGGCCAGCCCCTGTGCTCCCGGCTTGCCTTCCATTCCTTCGGTCACCCCTCCCCCGACCCAAGTGCCAATGGAGAGAGAGGGAGGAAGAGGGGCGAAGGAGGGGGATGAGGGGAAGCTGGTGAAGTTGGGGCCGAAGGAGTTCGTCTCGACTGCTCTTGTCTCTTAGTTATGCTGAGGGGATGAATTGAGATATTTTTGTTTGTGTGGGCTGCTAGTGGAGCTGAGGACATGTACTAGATTCCGTTGTCCTTGAATCTTTTGAAGTTTCTGTTGCATCCATGTAAATCCGTAGCATCTATTTTTCCAGTTCGTCAAAGCCATGCGAGTCCACAGATTTTGTCAGTCGGCCGACTGCTTTGCAACCCACGATCCATCCTCTTAGATGTGTTGTCCTCTCCTTTCTTTCGCATGGCCGCAGCCGCCGCTCTTATCTTTGAGCCGCTGCGGATCGTAGAAGTCTTTATGATGCCGCTGCTTTTCTTTGAGCTGCTGTCCAGAGCTTCTAAGGCCATCGCGCTTCCCTTCTGCGTCGCCGCTGTCTCGGGCTTCGATCTGCATCGTTATGCTTCTGTTTCTCTTTTTGGCTTGATTTGACAGCTCTTTCTATTTTTCACCTTCCTCATTCTTTTCATCGTGTCGCCGTGGTCGACTTTGCTCTCGCTTACCTCTACTTTTCCAGAACCTGCACTTTGTGCTTTCTGGGCTGTTGCACGATTCCGAATGGTTGGTACTCAATACAATTTTTCAAGAGTCGCACGCTATGACGACATCTTCAAGATTCGGACTTCGAATTTTCCCTTTTTTAGTGTCTACCTTTTCAAATGTAATGCTATTGCAGGTGTTAAGGGTATAAATGTCACTTTCTATTTTAGGGTTGTGTTGAGTCATGTAATATATAATGTCCCTTTGGGCTGAGTAATACACAAGAGGACTATTCATCCATTTCACTCTTCTTACACCTTTAAATTTTCTCCCAAATATTCACCAATTCTTTACTCCAATAGCTATGAGAAACTAGGAAGATCAAGAAACTAAAATTCTTAAAAATCTTAGCGCTACAATAATTTCATCCCATGAATAGTGCAAACCAACATTATTTCAAATATGAAAATACATGAAACTTTTGATCCGTAGATCCAAAAGACTTGAAACTTGAATCTAGGTTACATCATGACCTTAAAACCTATCCCGACCAAAAATCATAAAAGAACTTAAGAAAATTGAGATCTTTTGGTTCATAAAGCTTTGTTGCACTAAAACCGGGTCAAAACCAAAAATTGAACTAACTCTCGAACCAAAACTCCAAATCACTTAAAATTTGGTATGCACCTTCTCTAGGATGTCAGGAAGCTATTCCAATCAACAATCAAGAAAATTATTGTCAAAGTTCTAACTTTTTTACGTTTGAAGGAAGGTTGACCAAAACCGATAAAAAAAAATCAAAAACAGCGAATATGACTTACTCGTGGTTGAATAATGGCCAAGATAGTTTTAGATGTATTCCCACATGTCACAACAAACTAGAACACCAAAGAATTTGAGGTAGAAACTGCTCAATCAATAAATCACTCGGAGTGGCCAAAAATAGCAAAAACTGGGTTTCTTTATGAACATGCCAACCAAGTTACTATATGGGTGAAGATTGATTTCCAGATGTCATCTCTATCTCTTACGCATCGTTGGCACAACAAGATCAAGAAGGGAAGAGAGAAGAGCAAAAACCAACTAAATCAAGAGCAAATCAATCAACACAAGCTGGATCCATGGAGATGAGCAAAGATCGATGTATTGCTATTTGAAGATGAAGTTTTTATAGCAACTCTACTTGGAGGACAAGAGAGCACACCACAATACTCAACTTCTCTTAAACCCTAACCCTAGAACTCAAGAACACTTGGTCTCGAGAGGATGGTTGGATGGTTAACAAGTCTCAATCCTAACCTGTTAAATAGATGGGCCCATCTAACCTTTAGTGGAACTATCCACTTAGCACAATGGGCGAAACCCAATAACCCCACATATGGATTTTGACTCACACACTATTTTTATGCACGTTGTTCAAAGCGCATAAGTCCGAATTCATTAAATCCTTAGTCTTGATCCATCTTGATCTTTTTAGCTTTTCCTTGATCTAAACCGCTCTCCCAAGTGCTGCCGTTTTGCTCCAATGTAGTTTCTGACATTTTGGTCAAATTACCAAAATACCCTTTCTTAACTCGGTCATCTCCCTCCATTTCAAGCAACCGCCATGTTTGCCACGTGTAAGTGCACTACTGGCTTAACATGCATTGGCAAGTCTTCCATTCCAATTCCATCGGACCACGACTCGCTTGGACCGACCAAGCCATATGGTGCAACCCACTGTTCAAACTTTCCTTCAATATTTCTCACTTTTCTCATACCACGCTTGAGCTTAGCCATCTCACACAGTATCTTTGATCATTCTGAACCTCAGCTCTCCCATGAGCGTATCTCCGATCCTCGTCGTTGACTATGGTTGACTCTAAGCGACATTATGCATCTAAAGACAAAGAAATCATTTTTGAGTACAGATTCTTCACAACTTGACCCATATAAGTAATAATATGTCTCATGCAATCTATAACTACTGACCTAGATCATCAAATCGTCTCATGACTCAAATTTTCTAAAATCATCCATTTCTGCAAGTTGTCCAAAAAGATCTGCAAATTCCAAAATTTCACTTCTCTAAAATAATAATGGTTTATCACAACAAAACCTTGTATCACCATAATTATGTAGTAACGGCCTCATAGGTAATTAACTTGAGTCTGTCTCTCTTGTGTAATTAGTACATTGCATGATTGCGTGCATCTTTGTGCTCACGTAGTTTGAAGCAGCAAGTTGTCAAGTGATTAAGTAATGGCATTCCGTTCCACTCTCTTGTTTCTGTTTAAAGCAATATACCTCTGGTTGATATGCTAGGTTCGAGGCAACTCGGCAAATACGGGCAATGGAAGCGAGGGCGAATGAGCAGGCAGACGATGCTGAAAATTCAGAAGCAGACAGTACGGCAAAGAAGACCGAATGGCACCTGCCGGTCCTGGCAATGACTGCCGATGTTATCCAGGCCACCCGTGAGGAATGCAGAAAGTTTGGGATGGATGGTTACGTCTCGAAACCCTTCGAGGAGAAGCAGCTCTTCCAGGCAGTGCAGAAGTTCTTGGTCCCTAGCATGTCCAGCTGACACCAAGCGATGCATTCTGGTGTACATTGAGAGTGAACTGAGGCAGCTCTATTCTTCCGTTTTGTAATTCATTAACCGAGGATGCAATCTGATTCTGATGGCGGCCCGTCAATTGCAGCTTCTCCAGGCTGCACGTCCTGTCAATTTCAGCTTCTCCAGGCTGCACGATGGCCAAGTTTGCGACGAGCTTGCAGTCGAGGCAACAGAAGATGAACACAGACTGGCGTTGTGTGCATATATTGTACTGAGAGACCTGTCATAGCGTAAACTAGGAGAAACATATGTCAAGGGTGAGCATGGCCTTCACTGTTGTTGGCGCAGCATGTGTAGTGCATCTTGAGCAAAGTTTTGTTGTACAGCTTCCACGCTTTTTCTGCTCCAGTCCAGTGTCGACGGAAGGCATGCTTGTTGGGTGCTAGACTGGAAAAAGATGAGAGTGGTTTTTGCTATTTACAGTGTATTGGAAATCTTCAAGTATGTGTGACTTAAGTTGATGTAAATGGCTGAATGCATTTCCATATGGATATGAGTTAGGAAGGAATTGATAAAAGAAACTCTCAGTGTTTATCCCCTTTAATTCTGTTCTAGTAGTAATATACACTCAAAATCTCCCTCCAAAGCAAGTAAAACAACCATTTGCAACTTGCAAGACTAGTTTGGACTACATATTGTGAGCAAATCCTGTGCTCATTGGGAAGTGTTGATTTGTGATCCAAATTCTATACATTAGGCCAGCTTCTGGACGGTATCTCCTGTAAGCCGCCGTTTGGGATATGAGATTAGAGTTGTAAATCCCCGGCATTGTAACCTCACCCCGATATAGTGAAGATTGTTGCTGGCTGGCGCCCGTGGTTTTTTCCCTCTCGCATTGAGAGGGTTTTCCACGTTAAATCTCGTGTCTCTCTGCGATTGATCTTGTTTACTTTGTCGTTCCGCAGCCATCGCATGTAACAGGAAGTTCTTACCAAATGATAGTTTCCCAGGGAAAATAGAAGCCCATCCACTGAAATTGAGTCATGGACTAAGGGCAGCATGACACATGCCCAGGTTTTGGGCTTAACATAAGTGACAGCCCACACAAACCCCTACCGAAGTATGAGCATGCAGACAGCAGCATCAGCATTCTCATCCTTGTTTTTGAGATATTTCTGCTTGAGTTGTTTGTATTTCAGACCTCAGAGCTCTCCTAACCGCATTGTTACTGCCCTATACATAAATCTTAACACACCCTAGAGCTCTATCCTGCATGTTCACAGATAGTAGGGGTTATTGTACAGTAGACTTTCCAATCCCAAAATTTCCCTTTATAATCTCCTAGTTGCCACCAAATAATCACGGAGCATTCTTTCCAAGTACTGAAACTCAGTCCAAACTGTTGAAGTACGAGTACATTACATACCTTTCTCAACCAACTTAAGTTTTTAGATGAACTGATTGACGTATGTAATCCAATTGCAGCCCACATTGACCCTGGAGGAGCCTAGATGAGAAGAAAAATGTTAAAAGTAGAGATAACTGATTGGTGCATGCAGGATAAATCAATGACACCCATCCAGCCTGTTCTTCAATGGATACATGTAAGAGATCCTGGAAATGCACAGATTCAGATCAGCCTAACAAGCAATACAGATGCAGATAAAATCTGATTAAAAAAACTCAATTATTGGCGGTGGAAACACATACACGTCACATGCATATATCTTACCACAAAAATGGTAATGGTTGTTGCTCTTCTTTCTTGTGCGTGTCCAGATGTCTGCCTCAACGCCTCATATCTGTCCAGCTAGGCCAGACCAGTTCATGGCACCGGCATTGCCTCTCCAACTTGCTATCAAGAATATCCAACGAGCTTACGTGCAAGTGCAGAGAACATGAAGCACAATAACAGAAAGAAAGATCTTTCAATTCGTTGGTGATCTCGTCAGTTTCTAACGCCGAAACGTAGAGGCTTTCAGAGAGCTCTGCACTCGCCACAAGGAGGGACGTGTGGCGATGGCTAGTTCAGTGAAAGTGTGTGTGATGCTGTGGAGCTGCCAGGTCTCCGAGAAACTGTCCCTGTCCATGGGGATCCCTCTGGATGCTACGTGGAGACACCATCTCTGATGATTTTCTCTCTTGGGCGCAAAAGATCTGCACGTATTGTGCGTCGAAATACCTTTGTGTAGTACAGTATTTTTTTTCATGTTACAGCTTAAGTTAATATTGTCATTTTTCCATTTGTTGAATGAATCTGCTTTAAATAGTATTTGGGAAGCATGGTAATATAGTACCAGACACTATGTAGTATTACATCTCTTTAGACACTTTTGCCTTTCTGTGCTGGGTGTGTCTGAAGAATGGAATTATTCGAATGGAGAGGTTGTTGTCATACAAGTAAAGCTTTTACCGGCCTTTTGTTAAAACAAAAGGAGGCTCCACATGGAGCCTGTACCGATTCTGAAGTCTATCGAATTCAGAGTTCAGGTCTCAGGGACTCGCAAGTTATCAATTAGTCGAAGCAACTAACAGCGGAAGTGCGGCATCACGCCGCGCTAGCTATTACGTAGACCAAAGTGAAAGAGTCGATAATTCGTAAGAGGTTTTTTTAAAAAAAAACCGAGGACCCGTACGTATTTCTGAGAAAAACAAAGGGCTCTTCTAAAAGAATCAAAGACTCGTGCGTACTTCTGAAAAAACGTAGGGCTTTATCCTATAAAAGGAGGGTTTCTCTTAAGAAATCGAGAACTCATACATAATTTTAGAAAAATAGAGGGCATTCTCATGAAATCGCTGATGTGGCAAGGGTCTTTCTGTAAAAATCAATGATCCATACGCAAATTTGAAAAATTGAAGAGTCTTTTCGCAAATTTACCTACGTGGCATGACCCTTCGGGGGTAGAATCCCCTGGGACTTAATATAGAAGTACTAACATTGGTGTAGAGGTCTTGCATAGCATGGGCACAATGCACAAATGGCCTACCTAACAGTGGAGACTTCATTGCATCTTCTCAAGTCCATGTCTTCACCTAGTAATTTAATTTAGGTCCTATTCTAAACAATTTCTAACTTTTGGTTTTTAGAAACCGACTTTTGAAGAGTTTTTTTGTAAATAATCCATATTTTATTAGAAATAACAGGAATATACCTGCGCGAACATTTTTTTACAGAAATGGCTTCCAGTCTCCGAACTATTGGGTGATTGGAACCTATCGCCCAACGGACGCGCGGCGCGCAAACTGTCCGTGGGCCATTGGGCAACAGGTTCCAGTCGCTGAGCTGTTGGGTGACTGGAACCTATCACCTAGGCGCTAGGTAACTACATTTGCACATCTTGCCTCCAGAGTTCAGATCATGTAGCAAATATGTACATTGGTTGTTCACTGCTCAACATGCATAGGACCTCACAGCCTTACCCACTAGTGCTAGCTCCACACCGTGCCCACCACCATCTGCGGGTCGGCTCAAGCACGACACGATATGCTGGTCCGGCTAAACCCACCAATGAGCTGGTTTGCATGTCAGATCCGGCCCTCCATTTGTACCGTATCAATCTGATCCTCCACATATCATATCCACTAGCAGCATAAGCGCGGCGCCGCGCTAGTTACCGTGTGGACCGAAGTAAAAGAGACGTTAATTCGCGAGAGTTTTTTTTAAAAAAAAAATCGAGGACACGTGTGTAATTTCAGAAAAATCGAAGGTCTTTTTTGCAAAAAAAACTAAAGACCTATATGTAACTAAACGAGGACCCATACGTAACTTTGGAAAATTACGGGGTGCTATCCTTCAAAGGATATGCAATTTCGGTGAAGTGGAGGGGGTTTTCGGGAAAAACCTGACAGGGACCTTTTTTGTAAGAACCAAGAATCTTTACATGATTTCGAAAATCTCAGGGTACTTTCTGCAAATATGCTGATGTGGCGTGGTGGGAGGCCAGAGTTCCCGGCTTTAATACAGTGATGATGTTGTGTTTGGGCCAGCCTGGCCTCGGATTGACCCGGAAAGGCCCGGCCCGACTCCCACCCCAGCCCTTCGCTATGTACGTAGCACAGGATCTGACCCCCAAAACCCTCCCCTCCTCGCCTCAAGGCCCTCAATCAGCTAGCTCCTCCGGGTCTCCAGCCACCGCAGGAAAGATCCCCAATTGCGCCCCTCCCAAACCCTCGAACCCGCGCCGGATCCCGAGCGAATTCGTGCTTGTTGAGCTTCGGGTTGCCCCGATGGAGGGAGCAGCAGCAGCCGCCGCGCTAAGGTCGCCCACCGCCGCCGCCGCGCCCTCGCGGTGGGTCGTTGGCGCGAGCTCGCTCCGAATTGATCGTAGGCGCGGTTCCGCCTTCGGCTCCATCAAGGTAAGGAGGAGCTTTGGTTTCAAGCGCGTGTGCCGTGGCGGGTGGTTAGGTATTTCGAGTCGTGGACCGTGGTGGTATACGGTGGTTTTAGTAAATGTTTGGATCTTATCCTCTTTTTCGTAGTGTTCTTATCCATTTCTTGTTTTTGCAAGAGCCGTGGTGTCCTTCTTTGAGGCAAAGAATGGTTTGACGTTGTCTGTTCTTGGTGTGATACTGTGATTACTCCGCAATTTGTCCCTTCTTTTCAATAAAGGATTCGGGTTTTGGGGTGAATTTTTGTGTTTCAAGTCGTTTCAGCATAGAAATGGACTAGTCTCTTATGCTCCTCCTTGTGCTGGATGCTATCTTCAGGGTCTCGGGCGGCAGCAGCTCACTGCTAGAAGGCGGAGCAGTGTGGTCAGGGCCTCTTGGTCTCCCTCGGAGTCGCTGCCATCGTCTTCGTCGATCGCGCCGCTGCAAATGGAGTCGCCGGTGGGGCAGTTCCTCTCGCAGATTCTGCTGACGCACCCGCACCTTCTGCCCGCCGCCGCCGAGCAGCAGCTCGAACAGCTCCAGACCGACCGTGAGGCCGAGAAGGAGAACGGCGACGACAGGCCGGCGCCGTCAGGTGGCGACATCGTGCTGTACAGGTAAATTGACCCAGAAAATATTAGTGTTGTTCTTTTATTTTTAAAAAATGTATATGAACGCTGTTTGGAATGGCTACTCCGTTGCTCTTGTTACTTCGGAATATGCATCTAGCTGTAAGAAGATAGGATTTGGGTAAGATATATTTATTCTGAGTTATCCCTGAGCAAATTAAGGGATGGAGCGCTGCACTGTCCCATAGCAATTGTACAACTATCAAACTATCGATGCCAGCTGACATGCTGGTTCCAGCACAGGTAAATTTTGTTTTTTTATAGACCCTTACTGACGTGTTTAAGCATTGCAGGAGTTTTAAGTGACATATTAGAGATGTTCTGAAAGATTAACATTTGATGCGTCAGTTGCGTTTCCTATGGAGGAGAAAAACTGAAGTATTCTAGCCTGTTTAATTGGGATGGAGCTATCATAGTTCATATGTGAGAATGGTAATTAAAGTTGTTTTTAGTCAATAGTTTCGTACAAAGAGGAATGAAGTTTTCATGGTTTGAGTCGGGGAAGGAAATCCAAGTTCCATTTGCAGTCCTCAGAAAGTTTGCTCTTGGCTAATTCTAATAATCTCCTGCAAGTATAGGTGAATTTTGGCTAATCTTTTATTTTTCTATATAAATAGGCGGATTGCTGAGGTTAAGGAAAAGGAGCGGAGAAGGACTTTGGAGGAGATACTTTACGCGCTGGTTGTACAGAAGTTTGTTGAAGCCGGTGTTTCTTTGGTTCCAGCTCTCTCTCACTCCATTGATTCTTCCGGAAGAGTTGATCAGTGGGTAGAATCCATGGAAGGGAAGCTTGAGCGTTTGCACTCTCATGAGGCATATGAAATGATTGAGAATCATCTCTCTCTCATTCTGGGGCAGCGGCAAGCTGATGCCACGGTTGCAGCCATAAGTAAGCTCCGAGTTGGCCAAGTCTATGCTGCATCTGTGATGTATGGTTATTTCCTCAAGAGAGTTGATCAGAGGTTTCAGCTTGAGAAGTCAATGAAGAGCCTCCCTTGGGGATCAGAGGAGGAAAACAATGCGCTCAATCAAGTTATGACGACTGACTCATGGCCCTCAGCCCAGTCTTCTAGCTCTCATCCAGAGATGGCGTCGTGGACTTCCCCTAACTTCAGCGCAGGAGGGCCTAGCCAATCTGTCAAACCATGCCGTCTTAGATCGTATGTCATGTCATTTGATTCAGATACGTTACAAAGGTACGCAACAATTAGATCAAAGGAGGCGTTTGGCATCATCGAGAAGCACACGGAGGCACTATTTGGGAAACCAGAGATCGTGATCACACCTGAAGGCACAGTTGATTCTTCCAAGGATGAGCATGTTAGGATAAGTTTTGCGGGGTTGAGAAGGTTGATCCTAGAGGCTGTTACTGTTGGATCCTTCCTTTGGGATGTTGAGAGCTTTGTGGATTCCAGGTACCATTTTGTGATCAACTAATTGGATCCAAGACATCGTCATCCCAGACAGTGAAGATTCATGATATGTATATTTGGTCTGGAGTGCATGCATGGGCTTCGGTGAAGACTGATGTACAATGGTGTTGCCCCGCGCTGTATGCAGAGAAATCTAGGATTCTGCATAGTTTTCTGGCATCACAGTATTGTAAAGAGGAAATGACATTAGCCTAATATTTAGCTATTAAGTTTTGTTAACATTTGCACTGCCCTGGGTGTCAAATGTTGTAACTGTATCACCTCCGGAAATTGAATGAGGGGTCCTAGCTAGTTAGTTGTCCGAAACTCTCCATGTTGTGTGGCCCTGTTGATTGGAACTTACGTTCAATTCATTATTCATGGTACCGGGGATTTTGGTGAAGGTTCTGATTTGATTACTGTGGATACTTCTTTCACAAGAGTGGACTTGGGATTATTCTGTAGCTCTGGAATATGTCAATACCTTGCTCATCTTGAAAGTGCTGCCTGAAAAGTTGTATACTATAAATCATTTGATTCTCAATGTGTGCAGATAATGTAAGTTCAAATTCAACATAAATTAACTGGAACAAGTTTTAACATGTACAACTGAAATTGGACTATGAAGTATGCACTTTGCTTGTCTGAGAACCAAGACAAAATATGCAATCGTCGTTATAGATTTAGGGCATGTTTGGATGTCATAGCATTCGAAAACCAGAGTTTTTCAGGTGTGAGACACGAAACACTACAATTTGCAAAAGCCGCAGTTTTTTTATGGTATTTGGAAAAACCATGATGTGGTTAGTAGCTACTGTATTAAGTGCAGATTTTTTTTAAAAAAAATAGATATTATGTTAAATAGCCACGATAATAAAATTAAACAAGTGTATATGTGGAGATTTTCATCGTGCATCTTTATTGTATTAGCTTTACCATACCTTATATATGGACTATACGTATTCAATTGAGCCATTGATCAAATGGTAGAGGCTAGCAAATCTCAGCCGATACGTGTATATGAAGGTAGGATCAAAGTACGTAACATTGTGCATGAACTTCTTTTTTTTTTTTTTTTACTTTCAGCAAAGTCTCAGCGTCCGATTATGAGCGCTTGCATTGCACAAGGAGCACGTAGAGGATACCGAAGTTGCGAGGAGACTCCTTTTTGGGGGGGGTGTAAAACTACAGAAATACCAAGGTATTCAGAATACTCCAGTTTATAAAACTCCATCGTTTGTTGCATCCAAACACTTTACAGTTTTTGATACTATGGTATTTTTTAGAAACCATGGTATTCCCTTAAAACTCTAAAAATACTTTGTATTCAAACATGCCTCTCGATGTTTTAATATCGATTTTACATATAATTATTTAATTCAAGAAATCTCTCAAACGCCTAACCACACACAGAAAAAGACATACAAATTTTATACAGGTTCGGACATTCTCCGAAGAAAATAATAACCATACTCCTATATGAATATACTGAATGTTCTGATTACAATCAAGTAAAGACTAATGTAGAATGTCTTGCACTCCTCGATTCTATGTTGCTTCTATTACCTCCCCTCCTCGCTCCTTCCTGACATTAACCCTTATATAACATGCAAAGCAGTAGTGGTTACTCCTTGCGAAGAGGTATCTTAACATTTCGAATGATAACTATCTAACGGAAGTTATTGTCAAAAACGTGGTATCCTTTTTATCGTCTGTCAGTTATCGCTAAAAGTAAGGAGTTATGAGCAGTTATTCCAGAGAATAAGTGCGCATATTAACTGTCTTGTCAGATAGACCCACGATGTAGTAGATTGCCATAGACAAGTCAGTTGAAATTAAGTTAGTCGTAGAAAAAAATCTAATCATAGGGTGGTCATAGAAATATTTACAACCATATCATACTCGTAGAAAGGCTTATGATCATCAGGCGATCGTGAAAAAGCTTACGACCAAGGAGTGGTCGTAGAAAGGCTTATACCACCTGACTGACTTTCTCCCTTACGAATAGAGGGTATACTCAAATAGTATAATGACATAATAATACTATAGATAAATAAAAGAATAAGGATCATTATTTCCTCGTCAATGCCCTTATAGTCGACTCATGCAAGATGATTTTTACACCATATCATCTATAGTGAATAGTGATAGAGCAATCACTACATGTAATTGAGCCTTGCTCAAATGGATCATGGGAAGTGATTCAAGGCCTCGTAGCTTTCCATAATCTTGATGAAGTTCTTGACTATGTGCCTCCCTTCAGTGGTTATGATGCTCTCTGGATGGAACTGCACTCCCTGCATTGCGAACGCCCAATATGTAAATTCAAAAGGGAAAAGTGTGACATGTTAAGAAACAAATGTTTTTAGTCAGCATATTGCTTCTTTACGTACATGACTACTTGCAGAACTTTTACAGCATTCAGCGATAATGTAAACAAGCATAGCTGGAGAATGCTGATAAGTGGCAAAAGGTTGGCACTGCTGAAATTCAATCTTCAGTAAATAATGATAACTTCTTCAGTAACCAGAACTCTGCTTGTTTTTTCCTGGTTACGAGCTGAATTCAAGTTTGTGCAAATCCACCCAACTTAAACCAAAACTCAAGGAATTTCTAATCGGTAGCCCTTTAGCTACTAGCAGTACAGATTGTCTGCTGGAGACCAGACAAGAACTGAGCATCGAAGAGAACTCATGTTGATGAATTATGAACTTGGAAATTTGGTGAAGAGTGAAGTTCCTAGTTACAAAGTAGTAGGATGACATGACTGAAGACCTGACGGGTTCTAGACATCCAATTAAGTGCCATGTTTGGTCTTTGTATGGGACTCATGGAAAACGAGGTACACAACAACAGAAGAAATATTTTGCATTTTGCTTTGTTTTTATAAACATTAAGCAATTCATAAACACAGTGCACGCATATGTTTTGTTTGACTGGATTACATCTTGTTTGAAGTGATGATTTGCACTGTGTCGTAAAAAAAGGTACATGGAAGCAAACCTGAGTATTCTTTGTATTTCCTGTGATGAACGGCCATGATCAATCCATCATCTGTCCACGCAACAATTTCCCGTGCATCATGCGGGAAGCTATCCTTTACAATTATGTTTGGTCAAGTAGCATGTTTTTCGTCTGCCGGATCGGACAGTAGTATCGGACGATTGAACGACGATTCTATTAGATTTTTAAAAGTATGCACATTTTATATAAAAATTAAATTATATTTTTAAATATGCAAGTCTATAATAGATTTTTAAATTTTTTGAATTTAAATTTATAATTTAAATACACTTATTTATGTTATATTGAATTAATGTTGTTTTTCTAAACTTATTTAATTATTTTTAATAAAATAATAATATAAAATTTCAATATATCAAAGATAATACTTTTTTAACCTTAGAACAATATGAAAACAACAAAACCGAAGCAAAGTAAACTAGTTCAACTTAAATTAGCGATAGGTAATATTAAATTTTATATACTAATATAGTGTGTTATCATGATTACGATCATACTCAATCCTGAGCACAATCTTACTCGATTCCATACAATTCTATCTTTAAGACCACAATTCTATAAAAATTTGATCCATATACCATTCCGTATTATTTCGGCTCTATGAGATTATACGATCCCATAATTATATCGTGATCCTGACAACCTTAGGAGTGGCCACAGTAAGAGTGGAGTGCGGAAAAAATGTTCAAAAGTTGATCAACTTTCTCCTCTTTGGTGGGAAGGTGGTGATCAGTTGGGCTTAAAAGCTCATGGTTTATGGCTGAAAACACTGTAGCCAGCTGAAAAAAAATACTGTAGCTAACAGAGCCTTATTTAGCATAATTAAATTTAAAAAAAATTAAAAAAATAAAAAATATGTTAGCCCAATATGTATAATACAAATGAATACGGAAAAAAACGGCAAAAAAGCTCAATATAAAGCCAAAAATTCAGAAAAAGACGAAATTTATAAATAGTGAAAAATAAACCAGAAACCAGAAGCTCAAGTCGAACCGATCAGGGTTTGGACTTTGAGCTTCGGATTCGTCTGTCTCACGATTCCCGCCTCTCGTAAACGTAGCCATGGTTTACCTACTACACGTAACACGTCTCAATGGGCAATGGCCCATTAACGGGGTAATCGGTGATTTCCTTGACATTATTTTTGTAGAATCAATCATTATAGGTGTAAATAGAGTGGGTAATTTTCATCCGATAGACCAACCGAAGATTTGTGGGGTGAATACAGAAGTGATAAGTGGGTATTTGTTCCTATGTCCGACTCTGACTTCGAGGAAAAATACGAAATAGAATACGGGATAAACGATATCCGTCCGTATGTATCCGAATGTCATGTGGTATGAGAATGGTTGCTGTGACTTCACTTAGAAACATGATAAAAAGGGTAGATGATTGCTGAGCAAGCAGAGAATACAAAATGATCTTTTGACATCTCAACTAATAGTATTATCGTGTTCGCTCTAACTGCACCCTTACTATTCAATGACCTATGTAGGGGGTGCAGAAAAAGGATAAATTTCGTCCGACTGTTTGACCGAAGGCTTGCGGAGCGAATACGAAATAGAGAAATAAGTATCTAATACTATCTGTATCTGATTTCGATTCTGAGAAAAAAATACATAATATGATACAGAATGAACGATATCTGTCTGTATCCGTTTCGGTTACATCCTTACCAATCGTAGCCTTATTTTTGAAGGCAGAACTATCTTTTTTTTTAAAAAAATTATTCAATCAGACTTTCTTTTCTTGAGATCAATTATAGCCTTTCTTTAAGGCAGTACCATCCTCTCTTTTTTTTGAAGACATGTGGCTACATTCTCTCTTCAAGCGTCACTGTAAAAATGTGTTTGCATTCGAAATGCGCTAAGTTACCGCATCCATACTGTTTTTTATCTTGTCATTGTGTTCAAACTTGAAAGTAGCACACCCCGCAAAGCCTCAATGAGCTGCAATTTGATTTCCTGCCGTTTTGCCGAAACACAACGTTCTTAAGCCCCATTTGGAACGCGAGATTTTATTTCTGATTTCTACGAAAATTAAATCATTTTATGTAAAATTCATGTATTCTCGGACGAGGCTCTCTTGTGAGGACCTCTTGGAGATGATTTTCAATGCGACTAGTCAGCTGCTCATGTGTTATAATAAAATTTATTGGATATATAGAGCTGATCAGTTAAAAAGTAGAGAGTGATAAAAAGTTGAGAATGAAATAATTAGAAAAAAAAGAAATATACGACCACCAACTTATTTTTTTATCATAGTAATGATAAATGACATAGTGCCAGTCCTATTTACCGTTTGCTCCTTCCCCAGGCCGGCCGGGCCGTCCCAGCCGACCACCCCCGCACAGCGCCATCCAAGGGCCAGCCAGAGCCGGCAAATCGGCAGCGCGCCGGCCAAGCTAAAACCCACCCCCGACCCACTACTTACTAGCCCCGGGCCACGCCGCGCCGTGGGTACGAGCTGCTCGCACGGGCGTGGGACGTCAGATCGGCGAGGCCGCGAGAGCGAGCGCCACGGTTTTTCGAAAAACAAAAGGAAAAGGCCAGCACCGCACCGGGTCGTGGGGCCGCCCGCGAGCGAGCCGGCGCGACGAGTGCGGCCGTCCGCTTGCGGGACGCCACTGCAACTGCGAACGCGAGCCCCACACCGTCGCGGGCGGCTGCTATACATACCTCCCACCCTCACCCCCAACGCACAACCCTACCGCTCGCCTCGCCTCCTCCGCCCCCTCCTCGCAGGACGACGAGTGCTGCGTGCGCCTCCTCCTCCTCCTCCAGATCCCGGTAACTATCTCGCTCCCCGTCTCGATCTCGCGGTGGAGTGGAGGCCACGCGGCGCGTGCTCGTGCGTGCGCTTCTTCCCCCCAGATCCGCCTCGCATTGCGCTTTCTTTCTGCGCGGACGTTGGGCCGATCTGATCTCGTGTCCCCGTGCCCATTTCCTCTCTCCCGACGTGGATCCGACCGGATCTTGGCAGGAGGGTGCGCCTGTTTTTTTTCTCTCTCGCGAAGACGTAGATCTGCGAGCGTTTTGGATGGTAGAAGGCTCCGATCTGTGCTGTGTTGCAAAGAAAGCTATGGTTTCTTTGTTTATCTTTAGTTTCATATCATGGTTCAAAAAAAAAGAATTTAATTGCAACGCTTTTACAAGTGATGGACCAGTTTCTTTGTGAATTTTGCAGCAGAGTTTCTTGGAAAGAAATCATCCCATTTAGTGCGCATCCTTCACCGATAGGGTCTCTAGTTTCTTTTATTGATGTGTAACAAATGTAGCTTTGTGCGAGCTTTGCTGTAGGTAGAAAATGGCTGACGCCGAGGACATTCAGCCCCTCGTCTGCGACAATGGAACTGGTATGGTCAAGGTAAGACATTGGATTCCACAAGGGTTGACAATGTGTTGTTGATGGCAGGCTGGATTGACAATGTGTTGTTCATGGCAGGCTGGATTCGCCGGAGATGATGCGCCGAGGGCTGTTTTCCCCAGCATCGTCGGCCGCCCGCGCCACACCGGTGTCATGGTCGGGATGGGGCAGAAAGACGCCTATGTTGGCGATGAGGCACAGTCTAAGAGGGGTATCTTGACCCTCAAGTACCCCATTGAGCACGGTATCGTCAGCAACTGGGACGATATGGAGAAGATCTGGCATCACACCTTCTACAATGAGCTCCGTGTCGCCCCGGAGGAGCACCCCGTCCTCCTCACTGAGGCACCGCTGAACCCCAAGGCCAATCGTGAGAAGATGACCCAGATCATGTTCGAGACTTTCAACACTCCTGCTATGTACGTCGCCATCCAGGCTGTCCTCTCGCTGTACGCCAGTGGTCGTACCACAGGTGAGCTCATTCTATGTTGAACTGTAGCCTTTAGGATGAGAACTCTTGAAATTGTGCATGATCACATGTAGATGAGATTAGTTTGTAAATCTTGCAGCTAATGATGCAGCAACATTGAATTAGTTGCATGATCGGTGTGATAAATATTTTTTGATGAAACCTGATAGGGAGTTCTCATAAGTGGACTTGACTTGTGCGTGAACGTACTCATGTTGTTGGTGTGGATTGGCTATCTTGATATATAATCTCTGAAGGGGGGTTGGGGGTCGATATTATGATTTGCTACAATTGTCAATAACTGAATGTACGCTCTTGCCTGTCTCAGGTATTGTGTTGGATTCTGGAGATGGTGTCAGCCACACTGTCCCCATCTATGAAGGATATGCTCTCCCCCATGCTATCCTTCGTCTTGACTTGGCTGGACGTGATCTCACTGACTACCTCATGAAGATCCTGACCGAGCGTGGTTACTCATTCACCACTACGGCTGAGCGAGAAATTGTGAGGGACATGAAGGAGAAGCTTGCGTACATTGCCCTGGACTACGACCAGGAAATGGAGTCTGCTAAGACTAGCTCATCCGTGGAGAAGAGCTACGAGCTTCCTGATGGGCAAGTTATCACCATTGGTGCTGAGCGTTTCCGTTGCCCTGAGGTCCTTTTCCAGCCATCCTTCATTGGAATGGAAGCTGCTGGTATCCATGAGACTACCTACAACTCCATCATGAAGTGTGATGTGGATATTAGGAAGGATCTATATGGCAACATTGTTCTCAGTGGTGGTACTACTATGTTCCCTGGAATTGCTGATAGGATGAGCAAGGAAATCACTGCCTTGGCTCCTAGCAGCATGAAGATCAAGGTGGTTGCTCCTCCTGAAAGGAAGTACAGTGTCTGGATTGGAGGATCCATCTTGGCATCCCTCAGCACCTTCCAGCAGGTAAATAAACATGGCAGCAATATACTTTTTTATTTCACGAACCTGAATGATTTGCTCACAATGTTGCTTGCTGTTACAGATGTGGATTGCAAAGGCTGAGTACGATGAGTCTGGCCCGTCCATCGTGCACAGGAAATGCTTCTAGCTCTTCCCACCCAAGAATGCAAGCCAAGAGGAGCCATTATCGCTACCCTCCTGCTTCGTTTCTCTCTTTTTGTTCCTGTTTCTTCATTAGCGTGGACAGTTTTCAGCCGGCCTCTCTGTTATCATTTTCTTCGATTCAAAGACTGTAACACTTATTGCAACCTGTGCTTCTCACTTGTGATTTTGGACGCATATGTTCGGTTTATTCAAATTTAATCGGATGCCTGATGAAGGTACTAGAAAAATACGAATGGTGTTCACATTGTTTTGGGTTATTGATATCTTGTTAAATGAATAATATTAAAGTGTATTAATCCCAGTATTGTTACATGAGGGTACTGCTATGCAGTTTGCAAGCAGCGATGAACTCACGAGTTTCTTGATTAGCCTTTTGGACCCTAGATCGTTGGTAAATTCGTAAGGAGCTTTGTATTGTGATGGGTTTGAAATGTTTTTCTCTGGTGCCTTTGTTGCGTCTAATTTTGGGCCTGTTTGGCAACGGTTTATGGCTTTTGGTTGAAAATTTTGAATTTTGACTGTTTACGGTACAGATTATGAAGAGATATATACTCACTTGCGATTTTGGCTGGTACAGATGTTGGGCTTTTAATGTGTAGATTGTTTAACTTGTAGATGAAAATACTTCGTTTAAAAGTTAGGTACTGTAGTAAAAGTCAAAAGTCATTAGTTTCGGAGGAAAAAAACAGGCCTTTTGATTGGTGGGTTCTATCTGATGAGTTCCTGTCTTGGTGTGCTGGAATACGCATCGGATAGATTCTCTTGTGCAGGCTTCACCGCTTCAGCAGCACATGGAGCACGCTTTACTGCTTAAAGCTGTACTGTTCAAGATATTCCTGTATAAAAGAGGAATCTGTACTCTTTTGCTCAAACAAAATGCGAGGGAGGATGGGACCATGTGATGCTATGAAGCTGTTGCCTGGTTTTGTACATGGTTTATTAGGATATTGAGATCTCTGAGCTCATGCCAATTGGGCTGATGGTATGAAAATGCCATTGCTCTTTAGACCATAAAATGCCAAAGCTTTGAGTAGGGTATCATATGAGACCGGATCTGGTCACTGTGACTGCATTATGCCGTCTCTGTTCAAGAAAGAGATCTTGGTTCTGTTACACCTTCGCTCTGTGTTTCCCTCCATATGTTGATGTTTGAGAGTTTTGTGTTTTTAGCTATGTTCGGGAGTATTAGCAAGTAGAAATGGGGTAGTTCCATGGAGTTCGTGCAACGTCAATGTAGGATCGAAAATGGCAATAGAGGGTGAATGAAGTTTTAATTTTTTTTAGAGTATTTATCAATCTTTCACTTTAATAGTTACAAAACTATAAAGATTAAGATGGAAAGCTGACACGAAAACTAAAGAAACAAGAACCCGAACATTCTGAAAAAAATCAGCAAAAATGGTACTACCGCTACAGTACCTATGGTACTACGCTGCTATCGTTTCTGTACGATTTTAAAAACTAAAATTGATGGAACTTTTAATCTGTGGATCCAAACGACATGAAATTTTACAAAGATCTTCTCTAGGATATTATAAACCTATTCCAATAAACAATCATGAAAATCATAGTCAAAAGTAAGACCTTTTTCAGTCTAAAGCAGATTGCACCAAAACCGATTAAAATCTTAAAACGTGAATATGATTTGCTCGCAGGAGAATGATAACCAAGATGACTCTAGATGTATTCCCACATATCACAACAAGTTAGAACACCGAAAAAATCAAACCAAAAACCTTTAGATCAAGAAATCACTTAAAGGATAAAAACATTCAAAAACTGGGTTTCTTGATGAACTTGCTACCAAAGTATCTAGATAGGTGGAGATTGATTTTCTGAGATTATCTCTATCTCTTATACATCCTTAGCACAGCAAAATCAAAAAGAGGGAAGAGAAGAGAGCAAAATCAACCAAATCAAGAGCAAATCAATCAAAATAAGAGATAATCATATAGATGATCAAAGATTGCCACTTGAGAAGGTAAGCTTTACAGCCGCTCCATCTTAGAGGACAGAGAGCACACAAACACTCAACTCTCAAACTCTAACCCTAAACATAAGAACACAAGAGTTATGTATTGGATGGTTAACACAAGTCTCCATCCCAATCCTTTTATATAGGTGGACTAACCAGCCACACCTAGCTCTTAATGGATACTATCCACTTAACATAATGGGGAAAACTCGATAACCATACACATACGAGTTTTACTTACACATATTCACTTATACACATTTTTCAAAGCGCATAAACACGAATATGCTAAGTCATTTAGCCTTGATCCATCTTGATTAAACCAGATTCTCCTTGACCTAAATTGCCCTCCCAAGCGCCACTCATGTGTCGCGATTTTGATCCAAGGCAGATTCTAGAATTTTGGCCAAACTACCAAAATATCTTTTCTTGACTGGGTCATCTCCTTCCAATGCAAGCAATCACCATCCTTACTACATGTATGTTCACCATTGGCTTGCCACATGTTGGTAAGTCTCTCCCGCTCTGGTTCCACCGGACCATGTCTCACTCGGACCAATCAAGCCACATAGTACAAACCCGCCGTTCGAACTCGCTTTAAATATTTTCCACCTTTCTCGTACCATACTTGAGCTGACCATCTTACCCAGCATCCTTAATTGTTCTGGGCCTTGGCTTCTCCCTGAGCATAGATCCGATTCTCACCACCGACCATGGTGATTCCAAGCATCTCTGTACATCCAAAGACAAAGAAATCGTTTTGAGGTACAAGTTCTTTGCGACATAACCCATGTTAACCAAAACATACATCATGCAATCTTAATGCAATGAACCAGGTCACCCTAACCCAATCCATGACTCAAAATCCAAAACCCTCAATTTCTGTCCAAAACAGTACTACCGCTTCCATCAAGCTAGTACTATCGCACCTTGCACATCAAAACTGGACCTCTTTGCAAATAACGTACTGTTAACTAGAAATCAGAGCTACCCCGACCTGCAGTATGACCAGAACCCAAAATCAGTACAACCACCCTGTGATATGATCGCGCCAATACCTACAAAACTACCGATTTTTCTGACAGGCTTAGAAAATAGTCCAGATAAGTGCTATCTTTGCAAATCCAAATAATCACTCCGTAAAATTTGCAATGGTTCATTACAACAATATTCTGGACCTTCTCACATGGTCTTTCAATCTCTCTCTTGATGAACATATTGGTAATTCTTTAAAATACAAATAGAAGGTTGTTTTAGACAAAGAAAGAGAATTTTGCAAAGAGAGACTCAAAATAGCCACAAGAAGAATGCGAAGACTGGAAATGACCATATGAGGTAGAAATAGAGTGAATGTACTAAAAATGACAAGTTTTCCACAAAAAGTTTCAAATCCATCAAATGAGCTGGGAAATCACACTCTAGATCCACATGAAAAAACTCCAAATCATGATCTGGATATGCATTTTTAGTAATATTTCTCCCCTTTGACAATGGAGTCATCAAGATGTATAGAAAAAGATAGAGCATAAATAAAATAAAGTGGTTGTATTTTATTTATTTTTAACATTAGAAGCCGTAAAACTTATCCAAAGTTACTCGACAAGTATTACACCAATCTATATTATATGAAAGAGTTATCTAGATCATGGAAAACTATATAAGCAAAGCTAAAACCAAATGAGCAATAGTCTGAAATTAAATGGATTTTAAACACGTTAAGTTACTCAAGATCGCAGTTTAGCTAAAGATATCCAAAAATGACCCAAGCCATATCAATATACTAAATGGAATCAAGAAGTTACAATTAAGTCAATTTAGAGTGCTACAAGTTCAAGGTTGAAATATTTTGTTCAAGCACTTGATACCACTTGTAATTGAGCAAATTTAGCATATTTGATATTATCCAAAATTCATTTTTGGTTTTTATCTTAGCAAAGTAAGTTCTAGACTAGAAACCATCCACATCTCCTCCTAAGCTTCAACCATTTTTTTATAATTTTTATTTTTTTAGCCATGTGCTAGATCTCAAGCTTTATGCAACCATCCCAAGTAAGAGACTTAAAGAAGTGGTCTTGGTCATTCAAAACTCTCCCTGAGTCTATGCCCAGTATGATAGTAAGCAGTCTTATGAGAAAGAATTGGTGAGATTAATTTTTTTTACACAAAAGAGATCATTTTTCATTTTATTGGCTTAGTTCAAGAACAAAGAGTTAATACTAACTCATGCTTCAACAAAGAACTAGTATAGCTCAATCTAAACCTCAATTTATGTTCACGATTCAACTTAACTTATTTGATATGATATAAATCATAAAAAGATCATTAGAGCAAAACTAGTCGTAAAATCCAATAAAACATGATTTAATTTGAATTTCTCACATTTAATAAATCTAGCATGGCAAAAGATAAGTTACACATAGAAGAACATGGTAAATCTAACAAACTAGCACATGACATGGCAAGATGTAAACTAATATATCATGTCATACAAGGATAATAGTCAAAGCTCTATGTATTTATATTACAATGCATATTAATGAATTTAAAATGTAATATCATACAATGGATGTAAAAGAGACAAACTCTCCCTCAAAATAGGCTAAAAAGACTAATAACCCTAACTCTCCCTGCAAAGAAGCAAACCGAGAAGAATCAAAAGTCTTAATAAAAATATCTACAACCTGCTGCTTAGACTCTATAAAGTGGAGCACAACATCAGTATTACACTGGATTTTTGGCAATATTTATGGCTCTAGTGTTGTCATAGAAAAGAGGAACACTATCTAAGGTCAATCCATAGTCCCATAGAGTAGACAAAATCCAGAAAACCTAAGAACAACATAGACAAAATCCAGAAACCCTAAGAACAACTACTGACAGTAGTTGCATACTCCGCCTCGGCAGTGGACTGTGCAACAGATGATTACTTCCTAGATGACTAAGAGATAAGAGATGTGCTTAGAAAATGACAAGTGCCAGAAGTACTCTTCATATCTACTCTACACCCCACAAAATCAACATCAGAAAAAGCCCAAATAAAGAGTGCAGAATAAAAAAAAACCAAAATCCAAGTCAAGATTGCTCTGAAGGTATCTAAATATACGACGCACTGCTTGACAATGAGAGACGAGCGAAATCTTGAAATCGAGCGTATAGACACACAGCAAACTATATGTCTAGCAATCACCATGCTTGCCAGGTGAAGGTTCACCATTGGTTTGCTATGCGTCAGCAAGTCTCTCCTGCTCCAGTTCCATCGAACCACGCCTCACTTGGACTAAACAAGCCCCATGGTGCAAACCACCATTCGAACTCACCTTCAATATTTCCCACCTTTCTCATGTCATGTTTGAGCTCACCATCTCACTCATTATTCTTGATCGTTCTGGACCTCGACTCCTCCCTGAGCATAGCCCCTATTCTCGTCATTGACCAGGGTGACTCCAAACGTCCCTGGGCATCTAAAGACAAAGAAATTATTTTCGGGCACAAATTCTTCACAACTTGACCCACGTTAGTCAAAATATGTATCATGCAACCTTAATGCAATGATTCAAGTCACCCCAACTCAATCCATGACTCAAAACCTAAAATCTTCAATTTCTGGCCAAAACAGTACTACCACTTCCATAAGGCCGGTACTACCGCTCCCCTAAATCGGTACTACCGCACCTTGCACCTCAAAACTAGACCTCTGTGGAAATAACGTACCGCCAACTAGAAATCGAAAATATTAACCTGCGGTATGATCAAAACCCAAAACTGGTACTACCGCCATGCGGTATGACCATGCTAATACCTACAGAACTATCGATTTTCCTGATAGGCTCAGAAAACAGTGCAGATCAAATGCTATCTTTGCAAAACCAAATAATCACTCTATAAAACTTGTAATGGTTCATCATAATAATATTATATACCTTCTTGATACACGTAAAATTCCCGTTAATAGGTTTTGGGCAAACGGCTCCTAAGTCCTAAAGTTGGCATGATTCGACCACACATCAAAGAACAAGCCCCGCAATTTCTCTATCCTTCGAAAGGACCAGAACGAAAAACTATATAACGCTTTTTAGGGTTTGTTTATGTGTTATGTGCTGGCTTTAGCTATTTTTTTTTAAAAAAAAAGAGAGATGCCGGACCACATTTCAAATTATCCACTCGTTTTCCTTTTAAAGAAAAACAAAAGGCCATGCTATTAATGTTGTTTTCTTTGCATTGCTCTGTAGAAAACTTTTCAACACATGAGGCTTAGGCCTGTACTTAATTTTCACCTGAGTCTGGACAAAATGTTAAATTTTGTCCAGAAACTGTAAATTTGTTTGATACATTGGTTTTCATACATCCATGTCTTTTCAAGCTATACAAATGTCGTTACCGGGTTGTCATCATTCATCAAGCTTCTGTTTGGCCTATAAAATCAATAATCTTGAAGTCTGGGATTGGTACTTGAAGTATGGCATAGAAATGGGTTTAACGAGCGAAACAGCAGTAAATTGAGGCTGGCAATGATTTCTAGCTACAAACACATGATACTTGGAAGCAGGAATTCCTGCAAACTTTCTTCAACAAGGGCAAACAGGGGACTGAACGAGCCAGCTTTAACTTGATGACTATGACAAAAAAGTATACATTATAGTGCCATGTTCATCACAATGTACATCGATTAACAATTTCCTGTTTCATTTGAACAACCTCAGCAAAAGCAACCTGAAGAGTTTGTTGTGCAAAGGTAAAAACTTCCCCAGATGTTGATCCTTCCCTGGCATATCTAAGGGCATCACGGTGAAGCTCACTATACCGCAAACATTCGTCCAACACAAAACCATTTTTAGCTTCTTTCGTCCATCGTTTCAATATGTAAAACTCCGGTATGGCACGTACATCAAGAGCTAAGAATACTCTCAGTATATGCCGACATATAACACCAGAGCTCTCAAACTTACAGCAGCTACATTTAGCTCTCTTGCCAGATGTATCATAGCTGACCATGCATGTGGCTTCAGTATCCTCCTTCGTGACTTTATACACAGCAATGGGCCCACCACTGTCAAGATTAGAAATATAATAACCTAATGATTCGATGAATTCCTCCTCAAATATGTTAAAAACTGACCTTGTGTATATTTCTGACACCTGTTTCAGCATGTTTGAGGGGGTTCTTAGAACAGGTCTGGTAAAAGATGTGGCTAGATCTTCTAGAGCTTCCCTTTCTGACCAACCTGCCATCACATGTTCAAACAATGAAATGAAGACTGGCAATGGTGTTCGTGAGTTGAAGTACTTCTCGAAGAAGTTTCTCAAGCTTTCAGGTCTCTGAGTTGCTGAAAGATCAGCAATAAATACATCTTTGAAATATACAGGAACCCATTTTTGCCGAATTCTGTATAGAGATTGGAGCCATAAGTTGTCGTCCAGGTCATACTTATCAAGGACTTTCTTCCAACCCGACTCAAACATTTCAACTGTTTCAGGCTCATTGACGCACACAGAGAATTCGTCTTCAAAAAAAGCACATCCAAAATAAATATTAGCCAAAATTTCCTTGCATCTGCTTAATATCTGAGAAGTACAATACCGATGGTGTGTTTGTGGAAATATTTTTGCTATTGCTGAACCAATGGCTTCATTATAACCAGTAGTTAGTGACGTAGGATGGTGTGAACCCATTGCTGCAATCCAGTTCTGAAATAGCCAAACATAGGAAGCCTCCGTGGAATCTGTTAGTAATGCACAACCAAACATTACACGTTGCATGTGATGATTGACACCGGTGAACATAACCAATGGCAAAAAGTTCTTGTTCTCAGCAAAAGATGTATCAAGTGTTACAGCGTCTCCAAAATAGTAATATGATGTTCTTGCTTTGGTGTCAGCCCAGAAGGCATGGGTCAAGCAATCATGTTTGTCAACTTGAAATGCATATGAAAATGTAGGATTCTCAGCATTCAGCCGCTTGAAGTACCCAAGAAGCTTTTGAGTATCATCCACCCCAAATGCACTACGGCAAGGTTCTATTATATTTCGATCATTTGGTGCTTGGTTCTCAAAATTCCTCCCTAGGTCTCCTAGCTGCGGATTCAAGGTTGGAGCAATTGAATTCTCTCGAAGAACACTAGTTTTTGCAAGAACAACGACTTCGCTGTTTGACTGAATGTAGTGCACCTTGTTTGGTACACCAGCCAACTCATGTGTATGTGCCAAGAAAAGCTTTGAAACAAGCCATTTATCGTGGTCCCTTTTCACTATCTCAAACATCGCCTGACAACCTTCCCTTGGAGCAGCCCGATTTCTCTTTTTTTTGTGCTCATTATTATTTTCTTCACGAGGTGCAGCACCTTCCTTGGTGCAAACAAAGCGCCGCATTACAAATGTTTCGTCCTTTGATGAACGGCGGGATAATCTGATACGCACATCAAAGCCCACACGGCTAGCATAGGCATAATAGAAGGTCTGGGCAGCTTCATGAGAAGGGAACTCCATCCCCACAAATGGTTCTAATTGTGCACATTCCTCAGGTGCAACGTATCTCACTATGCTTGGAGCTGCTACAACATGATTGTGTTCCTTGATGAACTTCGCCACAACCCAACGCCCGTAGTACTTCTGAGTAACCTCGATCATTGCATGGCACCCCTCCCTTATTGTTGCACGCTTTCTCTTTCTCTTGCCAGTGTCATAGTTTTGCTTCTTATTGTGGAAGCCCTCCTTTGAGCACACAAAACGCCGCATTATAATAGATTCATCATTCCTTGAACGACGGGACTTGCTAATGCGCACAGAGAAACCTACCCGACTAGCATAAGCCATGTAGAACACTTTTGCAGCCTCCTCTGATTCAAACTCCATGTCAACAAAAGGTTCGCTATTTTCTAGATTCTCTTTACTGGAATTGTTATTCATGTCAACCAGTTGGCTGCTGACACCAAATGCCATCTGGTTTTCAATGTGATCATCATTAAGATCAACATTGTTGTCCCTAAAAGGATTGTCTTCGCTTGAGGCACTCTCCATGACAACTCCTCAATGCTGCCTAACAGCCTAAGCATAAGTTAATCTGGAGGGTATGTTTCAAGAATTAAGAGTCACATACTCTGGGAAAAAAGGAACAGCAGATCAAATTCAATCCATTGGTAAAACAACACATGCAAAATGTGTCATGCAAAAAAATAAAGCTGACCCAGCTAATTACCTAAACAAAAAAGAAACTTCCTTTTAGACTACATGTTTATAGCTCATTGGAAGCTTCAGAGTGCAGACTAAAATGTTAAAATTTATACAACCAAGATTAATAAGATACTATCATAGTATAATACATTAGTACATTTCTCATCAAGGCAACCTCTAAGGTTTTTATAGTTTACCATCTACAAATATACTATTATCAAAGAAAAGACCATAAAGGTTTAGGTTTTCTCAAGGTGTTAAAGTCCGTACCATGGAAACAACGCATCATATTGTAGAATTGAACTATAAAAATGCAAAACCATATATCCTACCTGCTTTTAATAGCGCCACATTCTATATCTAAAATTACCATTTAAACATCTAGTTTATGCATCTTGAAGCAATTACATGTGCAGTATGGCATCATCAAAGAACTTTCAAATCTTCTAATGTATGATAAGAACTTTAGAACCCACACACTGAACCTGGAATTCAATTCTTAAGTGAACCCTGAGGAATGGTAGTATGGCAGAAAAAATTTGACAACTCCACAAACCCTAACAAACAAATAGACTAGTGTACAGTGTAAATATATAAAATTCACAATTCTCAAGATTATGTACACTGTACAAATATGTTAAGGATTCAAGATGAACTTACCAGCTGGGCCACAGGGGTTCTGTCGTGCGGGATTTGGTACTTAAGTGTCGTGGATTTACAGTTCCTCAACTGCAGTGTAGTCTGGTGATTCCTCCACAAACCTTCAAGTGATGAACTAACGTGGACCAATATCCGCCAGGACCCATGCATACAAGGGGGCCAAAGGAGAACAAGCTGTGGGCAACTGCAGTAGTGGATAAAACCACTCGATTAGATCCTACAACCAACAGGTGCAAATTTAGTTGCCAGCGACTGGAGCTGATCAGAGGTACACTGAATAATGCCACACCAATAAAAAAATATACGAGAAAGTAAAGAGATTAAGAAGCCAAGGACAGCCTAGTTTTTCCATGTGTGACACAATATTGGCATCAAGATTGAACTATTAGTTGAAATTTGTAAAATAGCCACATGGCATGAACCAGTCGTACCAGCCTAGTGTATCAGCCGTTAAACTGGCATAAAGCTCTACACAAACCAGACCAAAATAAAGAGCCAGCATACAGTACCAGCGCTGCTCAAGGGCCAAATCAAAGTTTTTTTTTTTTGCGAGAGAAATCAAAATAATATTTGCGCACATGGCTTTCAGAATAGTACCCTATCCTGAAATGGTAGAGCTTTTTAACACTAGTAGACAAGTTCCACATCAATAAACAAGCATGGTTTTTTGACATGAAAAATCGACAAAGGATTGAATAATTATTCCACAAACAAAAACTTAACTAACGTAGAGTCTTAACATTTCTGAACACCTATCAGCAAAAAGAGAATGAACTAGTGGTACCTTGTTTCTTTGATTGGTCAGCTAAGAACATATCTTACATAATTTGACAGAAAAATTCAATTGCAGACTAGCACCGTAATTTCGCGGATCAAGGATAATGTTTTCTGTTCAGAAATTTTTGGTACAGTTAATCTCTGAGCAACTAGCAATCACCCCACATGCTGGCAAGTTAAGAGTAATACACGCGTATTGGGGTGAGCATCCAGCCAGTTTTTATGTTCTTAGGAATTTTGCTTTCAAGATTTCCAAAACCAAGGAAGCAAAACTCCAGTCCAGACCATAACATTCTCGGCAGTAACCGAATTTAATACGCTTATGGTTAGGATTTGGGACGGTACGGTACGGATCAAGCTGGCCAATCCGAGAGACCGAGACCCTCTAAACACGCTCATTCGACCAGAGAACCCGCCGGGAGCGATCCTCGCGCGAGCGAGAGTCCACGCAGTTAGGGCTGCAGATACAGGGAAAGGGAGAGAGGGAGAGGGACGGGTCACCTTCGAGCCGGCAATGGACAGCGTCACGACGCAGATCGCCCGGCGGCCGGCGGCGTCACTCCACTAGCCCTACCACCACCAGTGGCTAGGGCAACATCACCGCCGCTTCATCTCGCTCTAGAGCAGAGCTCTTGCTTGCCTGTCCCCTTCGCGCATGCGAAAAGACGGCGGTGCCCCCTGGTTTGGGAATTGTGGGCTGTGAGATAAATTTAGCCCGTCCAGCCCAGCCCACGAATCAGATTGGAGAAGAAGGAAGCGTGACTCACAGCTTACCGCCGGGAGAGGGGCCAGCCGCCCGTCGCCGACGGGAGGCGGCCGGCGGATTTAGGGCAAGGAGTGGAGGAGCGAGTGGTCCTCGGGCTACTGTTCGTGGGGCTTGACCATGGCAAGGATGGGGGATGAGCGGCATCCCAAATACTTGACGACTATTGCCCCAAAAACATAACTTGTATGGGCTAACTGAGCCGGCCCAAATGCTTAATAAAATATCTACCTTCAGCTAAAAACTAAATAGCTTATCGAGGCCTGTTTGTTTAAGATTTTTATTCGGCTTCAAAACAAAAAAAAAAGGCAAGTTCAAACAAAAAGCTGGTTTTTCTACCGATCTTTTGGAAAAGCCTAAGCTTTCCATACAACTATAAGACATAAGCCAACCTATGAATGTTTTTTTGGCTTTTGCGAGTTGGAAACAATCCTTTGCCACTCAACTGCACTAAAATTACCCACCAAATACTATTGTATATAAGGTCAAACTCCTTCATTTCTCTCCTCATTTTTTCTCCTCTCTCCAAATCGAGCGACTGTGGCTCCACTAGGGTTTAGGCCGTGCTATGCTTTGCTCATCGGCGGCCAACAGTTAGCACCGACTGCCCCATCTCCCACCGCCACCGCCGACCTTGTCTCTCACCGCCGCCATCTTTACCTCCTTGTCGCCATTCTTCTTGCATTCCACTGCAATCCTTCTTGCTTGACACCACCGCCCGCCGTCCTTCTCCCTTGTCGCGCGCATTACCAGCAATACCTACCCACCGCCACCGTCCACCACCTCTGCAGGCCACGCATGATCTTCATCCTCGCTCCCTCGACACCATTGTCCTCCACCGGCGCTACCGTCCTCCTCCTGGCGATGCATTGACGCTATCATCCTCTTGCGTTGACCCTAGGTTTTCTCTCTTTTTTCCTTTCCTTTTTTCTTCCCCATACAATGGATTCAGATGTGGTTGTCCATTGATTCCAATTTCATGTGTCTGTTTGACCTAGATTTCAAATCCGCATATTTTTCAAATTGTTTGTAATTTTTCTTCAAATTGTGTATTTGATTCGTGTAGTTGTACAATATGGAAAACTCTTCTTAGTTCATTTGTAAAAAAGGGTATATTAGACATTTTGTCATTCAAGACAATAAGCCAATCCAAGAAACTGATTTGCTTAAAAGCAGACCCTTATAAGTTGCCTAAGCCAAAAAAACAGTTTTAAGCTATAAGTTAAAAAGGTAGTCCAAACAAATAGGGCCTAAAACTATTCATAGGCTTTTTTTATCTAGCTTAAATGGATTATTATAATTAAGAAGAGAACTAAATAGTAAATACTAATAGGAAAGCAACCGTGCTGGGTGATTTAGCATCTCTCCAACGTGGATTATTAGTAGAATTACTATCCACGTGCAGCATTGAAAACCTTATGTAGTTATGTGTAACGTGGCGTACTGGCGTGCCAAGCAACACACCACGTTAATTCCTATTCGTATTGATTTTTCTTCAAGTTTCTATTTTAAGAAGATAAAAGTTAATATGAATACTTGGATTCTTAAGCGATTTTTTCACTGCTCTCGCTCTAGAGATAAGGCAGAGAGTCACAGGAGTATCATACATCTCACTTCTCTCGCTCTCATCTTGCATACGCATCTCTTCTTCGCTTTTCCTATCGCTTATGCTTTACTTTTAAAAATTATTTCTTTCAGATACTATTATTTATTTTCAATCAAAAAATCATCAGCTATAGCTAATACGAACGTCCCTTAGTTTGCACACTTCGTCGCATTTTGATTGTTGGTCGTTGCTGCCATCTCCGAATCGCATCGTTGTCATCTTTATTAGCGCTTGATGTGCTGAAGATGCTGAGTACCACACGATGCATGTTATTGCCAAATTGGCCTACCTTTACGATTGAAGGAATAATTGGCCTACCTTGTGTACACGAAATGCCGACAGCGATCGTTCTCAACAAGTTCTACAGCCTATATAGCGCTGCCTGCATGTGAGAAGGTTTTAAATAACTTTTCTAGTGCTGTGCCCTAGCGAAGCTACAAGAGTACGCAACCAACAAACTTATGTACATTATTGTTCAATTCCTCCAACAATCTCGACTGACAAAATTCAATTCCTCTGACAAAATCTAAGCAATATGTATATTCTACTCACAACATATATTTAAGTCTGTGCACGATGTCGATCTCGACTACTCCAGTCCCAATAAGAAATTGGCCAGATTAAACGAGTTACAAGAAAGGGCACTCCCTTTGCAGTACTTTGTGAATCTTAGATTATGATCTCTCCAGCCTGCAAAAGCTCCAGCTATTGTACAAGCATATCATCCTTCATTCTTTGATTCGTTGACAAAAATATCAATTTTGGTAGTGCGATGTGCTAACCATGCATGCGCAACATTAATCCCTAAGTCAGTCGTGAGATCGATCTCCGTATATACATCGGACCACGTGGAGCTATGATCAACTTACGCTTCTCTGTACCGTTGTGGCACGCACGCTCTGTGCTCACGTCTTGTCTCCTACTGAGACAACAAGAGAGATCGCAGGTTTTCAGGAGAAGGAAAGAAAAACAAAGAGATCGCAAAAACCATTCAGTGTACCTCGCTAACCAGGATTTTATATCTTGTCATTTGTCAACAGTAGAAGAATCTTAAGTACTACTAAATGGCAATGTTCTCTCGTTCAATTAATTAATTAGCACACCATGTTATATGGCTAATCAAGTACGAATCAGCCTTTTCGTAAAGAGGCCAGAGTACGAATCACTCTTAAAACAGAAGAATGTGAAATATTCTAGTACTAATATGGCCGTTGAGTCATATCTAAATGCCCTATATAACCAACAAAAAGTGATTATAAACAGCTCTTTTTTTTTTCAAAGGGTGCTTAGACATCCACCTTTAATTACTCTCGGGGACGGGACCTGCTAGCAACTATAGCAAACCTATGCCGTCCCTGGGCGCATCCAACGGCAAGAAGAAAAGCTTCAAGGCAATCGGTGTCCTTGTTTCTTAGTAAGCTTCAAGGCATCCCCGGGAACACAACGGAGCTGATGTTCTTGTATTTTATTGAAGATAATCCCTGCATGCATGTAAGTGCCAAAAAAACGTACGGAATCTTACTAAGAAACAAGGAGGCACTGGTTTTCGAGGACATGATCTAGCGTATTCGCTTTGGAAACAATTTCTACCCTGATGCATTCCCATGTTTTTGTTACCACTCGTCGCAAAAAGAAATGTTTTCTTAGCACGGAGAGTGTACGTGCATGTCTAGCAGATACATGTCCCGATGTTAACACTGCCTGTTTGGCTAGGGTCCAGCTTCGGAGAGAAGATGGAGTTGGCAGGCCAAACACTGGGCTCCACTAATTTTTGAAGCCAGAGCCGGAGAAACGGAATGTGCATATGTTGCACGGTTCTTTTCGGCTTTCAGCCGTTTTATCCGTATACTATCTACAATAACTAGTTTTTAAACGATATATTTTTTTAAAACGGTGTAAACATAAAAATTATAGTAAAAAGTGTACTGAGTTTATTTGTATCAGCCAAAATCACATGCAATTATTTTTCTATACGTATTACCTCTCGTAAACAGCCAGAATTTAAATATTTAAGTTATAAGCTATAAGCCATCAGCCTAAGGCTCTGTTCTTTTTCAGCTTTTGACTTCTGCTTTTGATTTTTCTATAATAATTAGGTTTTAAATGGAGTATCTTTTCAAAATAAGGTCTTGTAGTTAATTATAGTACATACTGTACCGACTTCATTTATATCGGCAAAAACTGCATGTGAGTTTCTGTTACTCTATAATCTCTCGTACGAACAGCCTAAAAGCTACAGGCCACAGCCAAAAACCATAAAACTTAGCTAAAAAGAACAGACCAAAAACCCACCTGGCACCGCCCCGTAGCTTCCATTGAAGCTAGCTTGTTTCAGAGTTAGCTTCTAAAGCCTAAGCTCTTTAACTCAAAATTGGGTGTCCTTTTCTCCTTAAAGTAAAGATATTTATTTTCTTCAAGGTATTCTAGTTTTTACTTCCTCCATTTTTAAATACATGTTATTCTAACTTTCTAGTTTTTACTTTCTCTGTTTTTAAATACATGTTATTCTAACTTTCAAATTTTGTTTCTCAATACATGTTATTCTACACTTGTGAGGCAACTTTTTTACCATTTTTTCCTGAGTTTTGTTAAATATCATCCGCATATTTTTCCTTGGTATACCCCTCTCATTCCTATTCCCAATGTCATTTACTACTATGGAGTAGAGAGGGCAAGATAGTCTTTTGTATACCCGCCTTGTTTGTTGTACAAAATCCTAAAATAGCTGCATTGCGGTGCATGTAATTCACAGTATTCTGTAACAATCTTTCTTTGAGCTATAACAGAATAAGTGAAATTGGATTGTATCTCCAAAAGATAATGTATTCACGTTTGTTAAAATGGTGACACGTGGACAGAACGTAGAGGATCCACGTCGACAAATGCATTAAACACGAACACACCTACCACATGTTTATGTATTCGTTAATTAGAATACTACTGCAATAATGGAGTATTGTATTGGAGTACTTTCTGAAGACAAAAAAAAACCACGCTATTGGAACTAGCAGGATACATTTTATATATCTCTTTTGGTCTTACATCACAATTTCCAATGCGGATTAGGATATTTGGAGCCCACTTTGTTAGGCTGAATTTTGGTGGTTTATAGCTGAATTTTCATTATAGCTGGCTAAAATTGTATTGTAACTTATGGTGGTTTATTTGACATAATTAAATTTAAAAAAAATAAAAATAAAAAACATGCTAGCCTATCATGTATAATGCAAACGAATATGGGAAAAAAGAACCGGCAAAAACTCAAAAAAACCAAAAAGACAGAAAAAGATTAAATTTAGGAATAATAAAAAATAAGCCGAAAATCCGAGCCCAAATGAGCTGGCCTTGATCAATTTCCCTCCTGATCTGTATACTCGATGCGAGAGCATATACAGGACGCATCGACTCTTTTGTCCCTCCAAAGAAGCTACCTGATGCCATATTAGGCAACGGGTGGGTTCTTTTGGCCTGATGATTTATGGTTTATAGTTTAAATATTTGAATTCTAGCTCTTCGCAAGAGGTAGTACGCATAGAAAATAGTCGTATACAATTTTGGTAGGTAGAGCTAAAGTCACTATATTTTTACTATAATTTTTCTATTGATACTGTATTAAAAAACACGTCATTTAAAGCCTAGTTAGTTAGTTAATGTAGACAATACATTATAAATCGACTCAAAGCCGGTTCGAATCCAACCAATGTCCCATGTGAGCCGTACCCTAACCTACTAAACAAGTTTTGTACTACTCCTCCAGTTTATGCCATTCAGGGTATAGGGCCATATGCGCAAACTACAAAGTCTATGGAGTATCCAGAAATAGCAAGGAAAAGGTCCCCACTCCAATTAGCTAACACCATAGAATGTTCTAGTTGGTATATATACAAAGGAGAGTGGGAGTAGTGGGAAAAGGCAAGGCTAACAAAGAATCTCACTTAGATCAACTATTCAAGCATATATCGGGTGGAAATCGTAATTTGGTTAACGAACTTTCAGATCACCTTAAAACAATCTAGTGCTCCCTCCAAAAAGAATCTAGCACTTTCTCCGATCATGAAAACATGTCGATTTGACCATGATACAGTCCACAACATATCGTTTTGGCTATCAATACAGTCCACAAGACGTAATTTTGATTACTACTTTCTATTATAATATATGTACAAAACTCAATATTATAAAAAAAATTCGGAGACAAATCTACGTATACGATTTTCATCTACACAATCTAAATATTTAAAAAGATATCGATAGCTAAATTTTAAAAGTTTAACTGCATATATCCTAAAACGACATATTTTTGTGACTTGGAGGAGTAATATCTCTGAATTCGATCATATAATACATTTGGATGTCTTTAGTGCATACAATATATGTTTATGTTGAATTACTCCTACATAAGCCGTCCTAAGCCATCTTCACCCGTGCGTATATCTAAAATGGGTTGTTCCCGTCGCGTTGATACTTGCCAAACCACCCCTCGCTGTTGTCGCCATCACCAAATTTCACATCATTGCCGTTTCCTCTATCTCAGCTGCCATTAGAGCGAACTTTAGCTTGTTTTGAAGGGAGTTGGGCCCGAGCCTTTTGAGTCACCAAGGTAGGCTGGCAAAACCTACTCGAGCTGTTTCTTGGCCTAGTCGGCCAACTGGGCCAGCCCACACTACATAAGCTTAATACTATTCATAACCCAGCCTAATACTATTTACCGATAGCCCACTACTGTATAGGCCATTAGGGCAGTTCAAACCCATACTATTCCCTCGACATGTTACTATCTACCTAAAACCCGTTAAGCCAATTTATACTCATTTCAACTATTTCGAGATCATCTAATCCATTTTTGACTCCATTAGACCCATCCAAACCCCGTTTGAACCCTAACCACCCAAACCCTCCCGTGTTTAACCTTTTCTGGATTTTTCTCTTTAATTTAATTTAATTTTGTTCCTTGCTCACTTTATTTCGAGCCCAGGCTTATTTGTTTCTTTCTTTATGATAGCACCCTGTAAGATCGAGGAGGCCGACTAAAGGGGGTGAATAGGCGGTCTAAAAATTTATCTTTTCAATTATTATCAAATTCTATTTATCTAAACCAAGTATATAAAGCAAAAACTTAACTTAAATTGATTTACCATAAACAACGCATAAAACAATTATATTCACCTAACTACACCAATAATTAAGACTATGTCAAGATTTCCAATCCTAAAATAACAAGCAATCAATTTAATTCTATGAATGTAAATTGAGCACAAGAGAACAAATCAGGAGGACATGGTTCCCTTTTACCGTTGTGTTCGGAGACTTGTCAGTTTCCCCTAGTCTATGTTGAAGTAAGTCCAAATGAATTGGACTGGCTCCAAAAATTAAGCCTTCCACCTCAGTCCACTAGTGGTAGCTCTTTCTCGCTCCGAATAGGTGAGCTCCAACCTTCACACTTCGCCGGGTCTTCTCACAACCTTCTTTGAGAAGATCATCACGTACGACGCCTCGAACACCATCTATGAGTCGGCAACATGACTTTGATCATATTGATCCAATATATTAAATTATCGTTACTACCGTTATTACTACTTGAGCACTTTTATTTATATAAAATAATAGTTTAGAATGACATGATGAAAAGTTAGATCCTAGCACTGAAAAGCCCTGTCATATTTGTGAAGGCCATATTCACCTTGACAACTTTGGTAATTAATCATTGTATAGATAACTAATAGTAAATTGGAAAACTAAAATAATTTACTTGAACTACTAAAAATAATTTGGCCTCAAGATGGTAGACTTTAAAATGATACTAAGGGTTGAGGCTACTTGGTGGGAAGCCATTACATGGTTGGAGTCCATGACCTCATCAAGGATTGAGGCTTTGGTATGATTCTGGTGGTATTGTGTTGAATGCATGTGGTATGTGAATAATAGCCTCATCTATGATAAGCAAGGACTAGACCCTTATGCCAAGTAAAGAATACAGATCCTGCCCAACCACAAGTTTGACTTGTAAAGCCTGGTTTAGTACACTGCTCGATTCGATCAAATATCTATATGGGAGATTGCTATACCAGAGTTTCAGGATAGCTCACGAGAAAGGGGTGAAATGAAAGTTGGTCTGGTAATGCCACTTACCATTCCTTACAATGGTAGGTCCATTCAATATCGGGCCGTGATTTCTACACCGCAGTGGATTCTCGATAAAGGTTGAATGGTCCTGAGCCTACTGAATAGAAACTAGAACAAATAGAGCAGTGAATGATCTTCATGTCTCAACTCAGTCACACACTATCATATTGCGTGTCTATTGCATAACATTGTGAGTTTGATAAATCTTGTGGGTAAAACTAGGCAACTCTACAGTGTATAACACATAGTATTCGGATACACCATACTTGCAGTAAATGAAGTTGTATTTAATTAGTGAATCTAACAACAAAGCATAAGTAAGATTGGAAGGATTTTAAGATGATAAATGAGATGATTAAACCCTTTTATTCTAAAAAGATAACATTTTGCTTTTCAAGTCTACAGGCATATGCAAACAAACATGTATCTTTAATCATAATGATAAAATCTGCATACCTCACTCTATTTGACATACTGGCAAATAATTAATTAGTTATTTCCGTGTGACTTGTTCAGTACAGTTGTACTCATACTTGCTAAATCATTAACAAAAGAAGTTTGCGAAGACACCGAGGAACCTTTTGAGGAGGACTTTGATAATTCACTAGAAGGTGATCAAGGTTACTAGTTTTAGGTCTCCTCTACGCTCAGGCATAGCTATGTTTTATTTGGAAGATCTTTTATATTGTAATATAAACTTTGGGTTTAGATGCTTTTAATGATGTAATAAAAGTTTGGTAATTATACTTAAAACATAAGTAAATTTTATGCACACTTATCTATAGTATTCCATAACTGATCTTTTTAGATGGTTTTGGAGAAATTCGATGGCCTCAGAAATAGGGCCATTACACCTTGCATTGCACAATGACTAAGTTTAGCAATAGCACTGATTTGTAAGACTAGGGGGAGAAATCAGACATCCAAAAATCCCGCGTCCGCCCCCTCTCCTTGACCCTCCCTCACGGACCAGAGAGTTCCTCTCCTGTCCCTCTCCCTCCGCAAGAATCCAAACAAAGTAACATGGCAGGAATGTGACGGGAGAGAGGAAAGAGAAGATTGGTGATAGACTATGAAAGAAGAACCGTCGGAGGATGACGACAGGAATGAGATGGAAAGAGAAGAAGGGTAATATGGCTATGAAACGAGGAGCGTTGGATAAAAATGAACGGTGGATGTTGGAGGAAAGTCCTGCTGAGACTTGCCTCCTCCGAGTCAGAGGATCTGCATCCCACTAGCATGTGCGTGCAAAGGACTTGGAAGTTAACACAAAGTTACAGCTCATATATAGCTAGCTAGCCTCCTCTGAAACTCCAACGTTGCATGCATCGAACAGCTGCTGCTCAAGGGGCCACATAGTTAGTAGAAGTAGAGAGAGAGAGAGAGAGACCTGAAGAAGAAGCGAAGGAGACCAAGCAAACAAGGCAAGGGCGCAAGGCAAGAAAGCGGAGGAGGTCAATGGAGCAGCACCAGGAGCGGCCGAGGGAGGTGTACCGGGAGTGCATGCGCAACCACGCGGCGAAGCTGGGAACCTACGCCTCGGACGGCTGCTGCGAGTACACCCCCGACGACGGCCACCCGGCCGCGCTGCTCTGCGCGGCCTGCGGCTGCCACCGCAACTTCCACAGGAAGGCGTTCCTCGACGCCGCCGAGGGGGCGACGGGCGCCGCCAGCCCGCACGCACCAATGCTGCCCTCTCCGGGCGCTCCGCCGGGTTACATACACATGGGCCACATGGCAATGGCCGGCGTGGCGGCCGGCATGGGAGGCGACGGTGGCTCGCACAGCGGCGGGAGGAGGCGGACGAGGACCAAGTTCACGGAGGAGCAGAAGGCGCGGATGCTACGGTTCGCGGAGCGGCTCGGGTGGAGGATGCCCAAGCGGGAGCCGGGGCGCGCGCCGGGGGACGACGAGGTGGCGCGCTTCTGCCGGGACATCGGGGTCACCAGACAGGTTTTCAAGGTCTGGATGCACAACCACAAGGCCGGCGGCGGCAGCGGGGGCGCTGGGGTCGGAGGCGGCGCTCAGACGTCATCGTCGACGACGCGGGGTGGCGGCGGCGGAGGCATGTCTCCGGCGATGGGCGGCGACGAGGAGGAGGTGAGGGGCAGCGAGATGTGCATGTAGTAGTACGTACGTAGTGGGGTGGCATGGCTAGGCCTGGATAATTTAACTCTTAATTTCTTCTGGTATTTTTGCTTCTTTCAATTTGACTCTTGATGATGAGATTGATTGTTTTAACGGTGCTGCTAATTATGATGTGTTATTGCAATCATTCATTCATTGAGTTTTGTTTTACCCTAAAAAGGAAATGCCAGCATGAAATCTATGTGTTTGGTTGACAGCCACAGTTTACCACGCTTAAGATTAGGCAAGTTTGACCAACTTTGGGAGCTGTTTGATTGCAGCCACATTTGTGGCAAGATTCCCTTCCAGCAAACTAGGTTCCACACGTCAATGACTCAAAAAAGTGTGGCAAAATTCTCTTAGACTTGCTAAGGTGTGGCAAAGAATTTGAACATCTTAACTTATGTAAGTGTGGTAATTTTTGTTGGCAAAGTATGGCTAGCAATCAAACACCCCCTATGTCCAACTATGGACTAGCTTGAGACCTAGGCCATACTTTCCTTTTGCATTTCTTTTCAGTTTCCACCTGTCTAGCAAGCATGCATATGCTTGAATGCATGCAAGATGAACAGAGATGAATCTGCTTCAAAAGACTTACTCCATTTTAGAGAGAAGTATTCGATATGAAGCATCTTGAGATACCAATTGCTGATCTCTATTCCTATGAGCTACATCAATACATGCATGTTGGTTTTGGCTCTCCTAGTTTAAGGTTTATTTAGGTATGTCTTTCCCTTGTTTGGTATGCCCGAATTGCAAATGTTTATTGGTAAAGGTGCACATCAATATATTCGATGGCAAAATGTAGGGTACTATTTTTTCAATCTTTTAGATGTAGTTTTAACTTATCCAAATCAAAGCTAAAATTATTTTCTCCGAACACACAAGAGAGATGCATAGAAAAATAGTTGGCTGCCCAGAACTAAAATTATTACAAATGTGGTTTTATTTGAAGTATACTACCTCTCAAGAAAAAGTGTACTTATGTCCTGTGTTAATACACTACATCGAATTTCCTCTAAATTATGGGAAGTGCACAAATTAACTGATTGATGAGCGCAAAGGACGACCAACCCAGAGAACACGAAAACTAAAATTTGTACGTAGTACCACTACCATGTATGAGAATTTATTGCGATTAGAATAAATCTCACATGAATTATAGTTCAGGTACTTAATTATAGCAGTACAACAGGGGTGAATAGTTGGGTTTATCACGCATGTTGGAACGACTTATCTCACGTAATCAAAGCAGAATCATCTCAATTTGTAACCACGGTATGTGGCTCCAATGTACTATGAGTCAATTATATATCGAATGTAGCTTATCTGATTGTAGCTGCATGCGATTGGGCATCTAAGCTGCAGTTGTTTTTGTTAGCTAAATGGAGTAATGTGGTTAATTGACTTCGAACAGGACCTAGATAACTCGAATCTATGTCCATATGCTATGACAAAAAGTCTAAATACATTCATTTTACTGTAACATCATGTGGCAAGATCCATGGACGGAATCATTGGGAGAAGATGGACAAGGAGAAATCGATTGTTTCTACCACTATCCATGAAAGCAAATCTACTGTCTCATCTGTATATCTAACATTTCATGTTTATTTGTTAAAATATGCGAAAATTAAGAAGGGCTATTTGCAGTATACATTCCCTTCTATTTTAATTCCTTTTATAGATCACTTTATTGTTTGGTTTCTTGTAAATTTATACTATTATTATCTAATGGTTCATGTCTTTGCTTTGCTGGTTTCTTACCGGGCGTATGGAGTTTGCTACGCTCCATTTCCAAATAGTTAGCACATTTCACCAAATAGCACATAAAAAATAATCAAAATTTGAATGAAACGTCACTAAAATACCCCACAATAATTTCTCAAATGTAAATAACAAGATAGTGAAACAGGGATTTGGGTATAGACAACATATTTGGTGCTAATGGCTATTTGGGTGGTAAGGTGCTAATGCCAACCTTGGCAGTTGGATCTGGCACTTACGGCTCGGATCAAGGTGGGTGGAAACCCATCCCACTTACACACTTTCTTAGAAAACCCTTACGTGCCCATTTTTTCACAAAAAAACACCCCTTCCCATAACCCTTCATCCCCTTACGGCTCTCACTAGTCACTCCCTCGTTTCATTCCCCATCGAGGATGCTCGAGAGCTAGGGCTAGGGCCCACTGCCCTTGTCCAATCTGCCCCTGGGCTGCCACCCTCCAATCCGCCCCGACCACTACCCTCCTCCCCACCCTCGGCCGTGTTCCTTTGGCCTCCGAGGCTATTATGGGTGGAACCGACCGCTTCGAATATCACGGAGGCCCTCATTGTCGCTCCTCTCCCTTGCATCGAGCGTCCGCCAGCGCTGCCTCCATCTATCACCACTGTCACCACTCCAAGCTAGCTTCCTCCCTTTGATGGAGCTTAATCCGTTACAATTTTTGCTTCAGTTGTGTTTGACTTTTGAGCATGTAAAATTTGTCAATTGTATGCAACCGTTTAATTTTGTGTGCTCTTGTGAAATCTAAGCAATCTGGGTTGTGCATATGAATTGCTTCATAAATTGACCTATGAAATGTGAATTGAACACTTCTGACTGTAAGAAACTATGAGTTGCTTCAGTTTTTTTGTTCGCTTTTGTTCAGTAATTTCATTTTTGTCCATTTTGAATAATTTGGTTTGGAATCAAGATGACAGAGAGCGGTCGAGAGAGAGGAGGGAGTGCGAGCGACATGAGGGAGAGCCAGGGGTATGGGAAAGAGTGTTTTTATGAAAAATTGGACGCGTGGAGGGTTTTATAAAAAAAATGTGTAAGTGAGATTGGGGTTTTCACCTGGCTCGATCCGAGTCGCAGGGCCATATCTGACGGAGAAGGGTATCACTAGCATCTTATAAACTAAATAGTTATTAGTACTAGATATATTGCCATGGGTATAATCAATAGGAATATGTCATGATTAGAGAAGACTCGAGGTGTTTGATAGCCAATTCACGTCAAGGTGTTTTAGCCGTGTTTGGAACCGCTTGTCTGAGAATCGATTTTAATCTGATCAGGATTTTCTGATAAGCTGCGATCTAAAGAATCTGCTGTCTAAACAATCGAGAGTGTTTGGTAATCCTGATTATTCAACCCTAGATTGTCTGTCCTGAGTGTAAAATGACATGTATGCCCCTGAGGCTAATGACATCTCATTTGTTGACTGAATACGAGCTGAAAACAATTATGATACTATTTTTTTGTTTCCATGATACGGGCAACGGGGAGCTCGACGGGCAACGGGGAGCTCGACGGGTCGCCTCCGCTATGCTGGGAAGATGATGGGAAGCCGACGGAAGCCGACGGGCGACGGAGCTCGACGGTCGCCTCCCGCTGCTGCGGAAGATGACGGAGTGGGGCCGCGGGAGCGGACGGAGCGGCACCGACGAGCGGACGGGAGCGGCACCAACGAGCGGACGGGGAGCGCGCCGCGAACCGAGGCGGTGGCGGGAGCTCGACGAGCCGCGCCGACGAGCGACGGGGCGCTCGCGAACCGAGGCGGTGGCGGCGGAAACCCTACGCGAGCGACGGGAGCGGAGGGCAACGGAGGAATTTTTTTGGTGGGAAATCGCGGATGGATGGACGCGGTACAGGGATCGCGAGTGCACAGTGAAATGGGGATTTTTTTTTACCTCTCGATTTCTAGAGAATCAAGGGTGTTTGGGTGGGATTCTCGATTATTTTCACCTAGAATCGGATTTTAAGCGGTTCCAAACACCCCCTTAGGAAACAATATAATTCTTGCAAATACCGAAGAAAATGGGGCATTTCAACTTCCCAGACCTAAGTACTGAGGAAAAACGAAAGTAATATTTTAGGGTGTGTTTGGTTGCTGGGATGGGGTGGGATGGAATGAGATGATTCCTTTGACCAAGCTTATCCATGTGTTTGGTTTGAGGGATGGAGTGGGATGGAATGGTCCTAAGTGGGATGAGCCTGTGCAAATTTAGAGAATATTCTTCTTAGATGCTGGACCATGTGGTTCCACTTTTTTTTGTGGAACCATCTCATCCCATCCCCATCCCATCCCATCCCACTCTATCCCAGCAACCAAACACACCCTTAAAGACCTTTAATCTAATAATAGTTCTCAGTTTGACACGTCATCACCCACTAAGGTAGTCACCGTCTGAACGTGCGTATGGGTCACATCAGGTCGCTGCCACTTTAACCATGGAGAGACAAGGAGGGAACACTGTACCTCGCAATTTTGAATCCAATTCCCATCCTTCGTGAGTGAATTTCGCTCCCCAAATTTTAGCCAGCTCGAGGGGCGCGGGGCCCACCGCAGGACGCCCACATCCTCCAAGCGGGTACAGTGTTGTAAAGTCACCACTCGATTATACTGAAATAAGTTGAATTATAGTTAAAATTATACTATAGTTCATATGTATTATTTGATGTAACTAAATATAAAAATTAAAAATAAGTTAGAACATCATGGATACTAAAACTAATAAAAAAAGAACTGACAAAAAAAATTAAAAATTATAGTTTAAAAATAATAAAATATAAGATAAAAACTTAAACCGAAATGAGTGGGGCGAGAGATATCTGCGTTGTTGCAGGCATGACATGAGGTGTAAAGACTAAAGATAGCTGCGCTGGTGCAGGCAAGGCATGACATGAGTGCACGGCAGCGCTCCGTGGCGACTGCAAACATCGCAAGGCTGCAAGAGGCAGGCTTCTGTCACAACGCTACGGCTCGGCCGCTAGCCGCCAGGGGCCTCCTAGGCTAGTCTAGGGTAGCATATAATGCTGTCAGCGACGACGGGCGGGGCGCACCACACGCGGATCGACCCGATCAGCGCCGTGCGTTTTGGTGGGTTTTCGCGGCTCGGTTCCCCTGGACCGGTCTCATCGTCGCGGTGTTCCCATGTCATACCATGCCGGGCGCGGGGCAGCGCGATCAGTCCGGCGGATTCGCTCCCTGCGCCGCGCCTGGCGCGACGTGCGCTCACGGCCAAACAGTGCCGGAGTAAAGCGAGAGGAAACAAATCGGCGCGCGGGTGCGGCTGCTCCTCCCTGGCGCGTACCGCCCGCCTCCACGTGCTGCTGCAGCAGCAGCCGGGGAGCGCAGCAGACCAGCAGATTTCCTTCGCCTGCCCTCCTCCTCTCGTCGTCTTCCCCTCTGTCGCCGTGGGAGCAATCAAGTGGCAAGGACTGCCGAAAGAGGAGAGCGGTACTGCTCCATTAAGATTCGAGTGATCTTTCCCTGTGATCTTCTTTTCGCATAAAACAAGATAGTCCAAGGGCGACGTAGCTGGTGATAGGCTGATGTCCTACTCCTAAAGCTTCGCGAGATGATTAGGAGGCGGGAGCAAGGAGCCCAGGTGTTAAGATGGAACTCGAACATGGATAACCGGCTTAGTAGTTGGCACATTTTATAGCTGGCCAATGGGCCGTGCCGGGCTGGCACGGCACGGGCCTGGGCTCGGCACGGCCCGTTTAGGCACGGTTCGTTAAGGCCCGTGAATTAAACGGGCCGTGCCGTGCCGGCCCGCGGGCCGCGGTGGGAGCTCAGGCACGGCCCGAGGCCGTCTTTGTCTTGCCGGCCCGCACGATTTCGCGAAACGCAACGCGTCTTACCGCTAGCCCGCTTAGTCCAAAAAGAAAAATTAAGAAAAATTGTAAAAATTTGTAGAAAATTCAGAAAAATGTAGAAAATTGTAGATATTGTTAATCACAAAATAAATATTTCCAATGACATAATGAGCTTTATTAACTTATTAAATTACATGGGATGGTTGCCTCATTAAAAACTTTACCAAGTAAAAACTCAATTTGAGAAACCTTGGTAAAGAAAAAGAGTCTGACCTATAAAGCTCATTAGTGACCACATGTGAAGAAAAATATTGAAAACTATTCATTGCTATCTAAATACAAATTCTCGAAAGATTCTTCTAAATCTTTATTATCTGCAGATATGTTGAGTCTTGCTTCACTGTTCCCGATCTTTGACGGTCATAAGTACTTGACCATCTCGTTGGAGAGACTTGTTCGTCGCTCCTCGATTATTCTTCCGGAAAGATCGAATCTCGACTCAGGAGACGTAGAGACAGAAGCCAACACATCCGCGCTAATATGGATAGCATCGATATGATACCTTCGGGTTTGCCACCATGAGAGGATGTTCAACTCTCGCTCGAAGTTGACGCTATCATCGTTGAGATAGCTTGATAGGTCTCCAGTGCTTTGTCGCACTCTTTGTGTACCGCACTGCACGAGAACTAGACGAAGAACCAAAAATCTTGCCCCATTGCATAGCCCTCTAGAGGGGCCAGGGAGTAGGGACTACCGGGGTCTTTGTAAACGCGTACAGATCCAAATTTATTTTCATATTTATTATATATCTCATATAATTTATCCTTAACTTGTGTATAGTATGAACAATAGTCTAAACCAGGTAGCCTCACTTAAAACTTGTAAAACATTTATAAATCCTTGAGTTTGGCCCTAGGATCCAAAATAAAAGCAAATGCATATAAAATAGAATTTCGCTCCAATATTTTAAAAACTTAGATTTCATAGCACCTACAGCATCCCGTAGTATATGATCATTTTCAAAAGCCTTTAGGTGAGTGGCAATTTCAACAATATTATGAACAATCATGGGAGATGTAGGGTAGTATACTCCAGAAAGACAAACTGTAGCTTTATGAAAAATTTCTAGAAAGGAAAATATTTTTTCACCAACATCCCAATCGTCCTCAGTAAGTTCAGGGTCTCTAACTTGGGTTCTACTTGAGGAGCTACGAGATTGATGACTTTGGGTGTGAAGGAAAACAGATAAAGTGCTCTTATGTGGCAATATATGTTTAAGCATAAGATAAGTAGAGTTCCATCTAACAGGCATGTCTAAACCAAATTTTCTAGGACGAACATTCATTGCTACGCAAAAACTCTTATATGTGGCTATTCGTTGGTTAGAACAATTAATAAATGAAATTGCATCTCTAAAAGAATTAATACAAGCATCTAATCTTTTTAAACCGGATTTAACAATAAGATTAATAATATGACAAGCGCAACGTTGATGCAATAAGAAAGACGTGCATAATTATTAAACAAAGGAGTAAGAATTTCCATAGCTTTAGTATTTGCAATTGCATTATCTAAAGTTATAGAAAAAATCTTATCCGTGAGACCAAAATCTTCTATAACTTTAATAATGCTATCTGCAATATTTTCAGCATTATGTGAAACATTAATTAATTTAAATCCTATAATTCTTTTTTCATTATCCGGTCATCATTAACATAATGAGCAACAACGCTAATATAATCCTCTCTTGCCCTACCACTCCATATGTCGGATGTCAAAGCAATAGAGAATGTACATGTATGAAACATTTCTTTCAATTTATCACGACAATTGTTATACTATTTAATTAAATCTCTAGTTGTTGTTTGCCTAGATACAGAGTAAATCGAGGTTATGAGCAAATCGTAATATATTTTTGGAAAGCATCGATTCACCAAAATTTAAAGGTAAATCTTGAGAAGCAATTAATCTACAAGAGATTCCCGAGCTACTGGTTGTACTCCCACGCACGCATCGAGCCGTCGGGTTATATTGCAGTGTGTCCGCGCATTTGTATTCCTTGCCTTTTCTTGCGACTTGCAAGATGTCGTTGTAGATGACCCGTCCCACCAAGATTTTGCACTCAATTCATTACCACAAATTTTACAAACAAGATACCTCACGAAGTCCCATCATCGTCGGTCCCGAACTTCTTGTCGAAATCATTCCAAAGCGTAGATGTACTAGCTCTTGATCTTTTGCACCGTGCTTTGAGTCGTGGATGCACTTGTTGAGCCACAGAAGATGGATCGATTGGACCTGCGCCACCGGGCCGTCGGTTCTTCGGCATCTCCGGTTTGTACATGTGGACCTTCCGCGGATGGATATGCTTGTTGAAACGATTGCATATCCTCCGCCGAGAGGCAGATTCGGAGAGTTGAAAATCGTAGTTCTCCATTAAATCAACGCAAATTGAAATAATAAAGAACGATTAGCAAAAATTAAACCAATAAATAATACCAAATAAGAGTATAAGACAGCATTATTACCTCCTTTGTAGCTCTCACAAAAATCTTTGAAGATTTTTGAATTTTGAATTTTGCCCGAATTTTCACCAAATTTGCGCAAACACTTTCGAATTTTTCAGAGCTAAACCGAGAGAGAAGAGTGAGGTTTGAGGTGTGGAGAATGGAGGCCGGATGCCCCTATTTATAGAAAAATTTCAGATTTTTCCGATTTTTTGCTATTTTTTCGATTTTTTTACCCCAATGGTCACAAAACGGCTAGTTTTGAATTAGCCGCCGCGCCGGGGCGGCGTGCCGCCGTCTGCCGCCGCCGGGCCGTCGTCGCGCCCGCCGCGTCGCACCGCGGCGTGCACGCCCGGTCCGTCGTCGCGTCGCCCGCCCATTTAAATCCGTCTGCGTGCCTAAATGGGCGGGTCTCACGAGAACGGGCCGTGGTGCGGCCCGTTTAAGCCCGGCCCATTTGGCCACCTATAGCACATTTCTCTCAAGGCTCCTCCAAGAAAAAAAAATGAAATGTGCCTAATTGTGGCTTTGATCTGAACAGCCACATAGTGCCACGTTCCAAGCCTAGGTATCTTACATCAAGGAAGTTAGATTTGTCCTGAGATTTGGAATGCGGGGATTTTTATGTATTTATATAGAAATTAAATTGTTTTACTGTGAAATTGCTGTTAAATTTTTTTTTGTGAAATTCGTGCTTTCCAAATGGGGTTTTAGTTCTAGATAACTCATTTTCAATTCAAACATGTATGCGGTTCTATTCCAAAGCTATATAGTAATGGCCGTCTGATAAGAATCGGCACTGCAAATGAAGACGGGTGTGAAGTCCAAATCTACTCGGTATGTGTCCATCCCCAAATTCGATTTGGAACATCAAAATTCGACTTGGTGACCCAGATGAGTTGAAAATACACGGTCCTATCGACCAAAGGGCGGTGGATCCTGACCAGCTCATACGACGAAGTATACTGTTCAATTCGATATACGGTACTCGCCTGATGAGCTGACATACCGTACTAGCCTGATGAGCTGACGTACCAAAGGGCAGAAAGGGCAATTTACCAATGGCCTTCTTCTCCTTGTGCAAGTGGCTGGCACTGGCAGGCCCTCTGCTTGTTAGGGAAACCACTTCAGTTGTCCGGTTTCAAAAAAATCACTTTATTCGTCAAGTCCAAACACACATGACACGCGCGCACACACACACGATAAAGTTGAATCACTTCGCTTATCGCTGATTTCTTGACAGCATCCCATAGTCCTATCACTATATTCCTCCATGATTCTTGAGATCAAACCAATAAATCTTCCATTATGATTGCGTTGGAACAATTCTTACAGATTATTTGCAAAATGTTCCACAAGCACGTGTGAACTAACTACACACAAAAACAAAACTAACCTTTTACCTCTTGGTGTTACATGACAGGGAATTTTGCAGCACATGGATTGCGTAAGTGTTTCAATAGAACTAATGTTACTGCCCAGTTTAAAATATTGCTACAACTAACTAACTTTCACCTTAAAGAATGTGTAGGAAAGAACTATATTGTTCACACCGTCCATTTTGGGGTCTGTCTCGAACTCAGGATCGATGTAGAAAAATACCTGAAAATTTTCACACGCATCGTGTTAAAACAATATGCAGAAATAATAGTAGCAACTAGACATGCCGTTTTTATTGTATCGAATGCAAACTGAACTTACCGGCATGTCAATCTGCTCCCCTGGAAGAAGTGATTGCTCCTCAAAGCAGAAACATTGTATCTTATTAAAGTAAATCGCAGCCTGCGGGATAGAGAAAAACATACTTGTAAACCCAAAACGTCATGAGTCAGGACTTGTCTTAGCTAGAATGCCATGGTTATGTGTCTCAACTAAGTTTTAGTTTAGCAACATAAATAGCCTGACTATGTAAAGTCACCTTAGTCCTTGATGACTCGCATCACCTCAACAGAGGTTTTTTGTTAGATATTTAGAGGTTGCAGGATGATAAGGGGGCTCATTGCATAACTGGACACTGTAGTCGCCCAACGATTGGGCGACAGCATCCAATCGCTCCACTGTTCAGTAATTGCAATTATGTCGCTTAATGACCCACCGATTGCATTCGTGTTGTATGATCGTTGGGCGACAGGTTCCAATCGCTTAATGGTTGGGCGACTGAAGATCATTCCTGTAAAAAAAAAATTTGCATGGAAATATTTCTATAATTTTAAAAAAGGATTATTTAAAAAACTCAGCGGTGGGCCGATTGCAATGATCCGAGCCGCCCGATCCATATCACAGTAGCTGAATAGCTCGTGCGTTCTTCGCCCTTTTTTTTGAACGAAGTGTGAGTTCGTCTTTCATACATGTTATTAATCAACATTTCTGACCGATAATAACATAGAAAATCAAAACAGTGCACAACGACAGGAAGAGATTCCCAAATCTCAACACAAGTAAACCCCATATGTGCAACCACATGAATCTTACTCAAAACTTTGGGTAGACTGAGGGATTGTTCTTTTTAGCTTTTGGTTTTTATAATAACTAACTTTTAAATAGTGTCTTTTTAAGATAGGATCTACTAAGTTAATTGTAGTACATATTATACCGACTTCATTTATATCGGCAAAAACCGCATGTGAGTTTCAGTTACTTTATAATCTATCACACGAACAGTCTAAAAACCACAAGCTACAGAAAAAAGAATAGACCCTGAATCCAGGTGAAGTACAGGCGACAGGACTCTGTCAACACGCGCGAACATGGTACATGTCTAACCAGTTAACGAAACACGAGAGTAAAAAGCACTAGGCACGAATGCTTTCACTGCTCATTTGCCAAGCATCATTCGCACAAACTCCTCATAGTTCACAAGGCCATCACCATCCGTATCCGCCTCCTGAATCATCTCGTTGACTTCCTCATCAGTCAGCTTCTCCCCGAGGTTGCACATAACATGACGGAGCTGAAAAATATTGAAACCAGGGTTCAGCAAAGTGTCAACCTGATGGCCAAAGAGTTTCTTGTTTGAAAATCTAGAATGGATGCGATCAGATGGATAAGAACATGCGGGGGTGAATAGGTGATAGGTGATTTGAGTGGTTCAGATTTGATAAAAACAAGGTTCACCTCAGCTGCAGAGATAAAGCCATTCTCATCCTTGTCGAACACTTTGAATGCTTCTCTCAGTTCTTCCTCTGAATCAGTGTACTTCAAGTATATAAACCAGGTGAATTAGAACCAGATGAACATAACGCACACTGAAATAATGCTCTATAGCTAATAGTGTAGAAATATTATGATTAATTATGCTTACTACTAATATTACAGGAAACCTAGATCATATCAAATGTCACCATTGACACAGAAAGCAATTACTGTACTTCCAGTACTGGTACATGCTTGAATGGGTAACTACTGACTACTGATATAGGAACCAAAGAACACAAGAGCTGAAATACATAAACACGCATTACAGTAGCCTGATATTTGATTTTGTTTACATCTAATCCCAATCAAAATTCTAGTTTGGCTTTTAGAAGTTCCTTGTTTATTGGCTTTGCAGCTGCTTTTTTCCATCATACCATTTCCTATATGTGAAACAGATTCAATTGAATAGCATAACCAACATCAATCGTGTTTCACTTAAAGCACACCAAATTCATGAAACATTATCGTGAAGGGCCGTGCAGGGCATGGTTGTTGGCTTCTCAGACAGCACAGATAGCCTTAAATTTGTTGAATTGCTATTGACCATTTGCAGACATGAGTTACACCTTATGTTCCCAAGCAAAACAAAACATCACATCTTATACAAAATTACATACAAAGACTACAATATGACTATTATTGATCCAAGTAGATTTCAATTTGTTACCCAAAAAAATATACTAAGCAAGATGTTCAATATGAAAATTGGTGCTCTTTAAGCTCAAAAGGATGTGCTATTGGCACGAAACAACATAATATCTACCAATTCTTCAACCAGATGTAGATATATGCAGATTAGCATACTTGGTAGTTGGTACAAAGGGTGAAAGGGGTATTAGATGAATTTTCATAGTAACATTGTCCACACAGATTTGATACTTGATATGCTACATAGGGATAAATCAATAAGCATACAAGACCATGTTGGATTAACTCACTAGTTTTAGTAATGTAAATCTGTTGAAAGAGGATATAGGGAACAATAGAGTAACTCTATGTATGTACTATGCAGATATATCGCTAGCCGAACACTGAATCGAAAATGTTCATATTTCCTATTAAGAAATTAACATGTCAATGTGCACTGCGCTCTGTTTAAGAAAAAGCACTTGATCTATCTAGAAAAGGGAATTGTGTTGAAATCAGTCATATTTGGCATTAAAAAAAGTAGGCAACTAGCAACATAAGTCATGTTTGTATTAGCTTCTACTTTTGGTTTCTGCTTAGAAAAATAAAAAGCCAATACGAACACCCGGCTTCTTCACTCCTCTTACTACCGTCTCGCTTCGGGGATAAAACAGGGGGTCAAGGTTACATCACGCACCCTACTCCTCTCACTCCCGCTACACGCATGCATCTCTCTTACTTTTTTCACCGCTCGCTCGCTCCTTCTAAAAGCCACTTATTTCAATTACTACTATTTATTTTTAGTCAAAAGCCATAAGTCACATTCAAAAGCTATCAGTAAAACCAATACAAACGCCTCCATAGCCCCTCCTAACTCTTCTCCAAAATAGAGTAAAAATCTTAATCCAAATAAAAGTAGGAGTCCTAATCTAAGTTGATTTATCTATAACTTTTTATAGCACATTTTTCCAAATCATAAAAGATTAAATATAAGTCACCTAGCTCAACACTAGGTTACTGTTTATCTCGGTGCTAAGACTAATGTTTACCCTAAAAAAGACTTGATGTTTTGGAAGACCCTAGCTAATAGCTTCTCCGTATTGGCTTCTAAAAGCCACATTTTTTACAATAAATAACTTTTCTAAAGTACCTAACTTTCAAATAGAGTGTCTTTTCAAGGCTGAATCTACTAGTCGGTAGTAATACATACTACAGTGATTTTATTTATATCGACCAAAATCGCATGCGAGTATCGCTCTCTCTACCAAACTTCTCTACAAGCTATTACTATTTATAAGCCAAAGTCAAAAGCTAATATGAATGGGCCCATAATACTAATCCTTGACCTCTACATAACACAATATGGAATTATATAAGTCACATTAACCACTATGGTACATACAGAGCATGCCGCTTTTTACCGTGGAAATTATATTGCAACTATGGAATCACACTTGAGAGGAATGTGTCATAACTTATCAAGTTCTGATTATGCTAGGGAATGTGTGCACATAGAAGTGTGAAATACAATGCGAATTGTGGAACATGTGTGCACATACAAGTGTGAAATACAATGCGAATTGTGGAACAGAAGGTACCGCTAAGAGAAGAGAAGAGAAAAAATAGACATACTTTCATCTTGTGGGCCATCAAGTTCAAGAATTCAGGAAAATCAATGGTTCCATTCCCATCAGCATCAACCTCATTGATCATATCCTGCAGTTCAGCTTCAGTGGGGTTTTGACCCAGGGACCTCATCACAGTTCCTAGTTCTTTGCTGGTAACGCAGCCTGCATATGCGAAAGTTCATAGCTGAAAAGCCCCTAAAAATTCAAACCAAAATTTTTGTGGATTTTTGCTGCATTTTTGAGTGAAATTTCGAAACTTTCCTTTTCGGGAAAGTTCTTCCTTTCCCCGCTTTCCCTCTTTGGCTGGGCGCTGCCCCTCTTTCCCCGGTGCCCCGCTTCTTCCCGTCTCCCGCACTCCAGCGCCTCCTCCGCTTCCTCCGGCGGCGCCACGCCCGCTCCTCCGCCTTCTCTCGCAAGACGCGCTGCGCGCTGCGCGCGCTGCGCTGCGCCGCCGCGCTGCGCCGGCTGCGCCGAGCCTCGGACAGCCTCGCCGCCGACCGCTCGATCCGGTGGCGGCTGCCTCGCGTCACGCCGCTTCGCTCGCCCGCCACTCGCGCCGCCGCGCCTCTCTCTCCGCGCGACGCGCCCGCCCGCCTGAAGCTCAACTGCTCCCGTCCATCGCCTTTACTCCCGTCGCGTCGCCAGTTCCCTGTGCAGATCCGTGCGTTATCCCCTGCGCGGAGGAGACGCTTACCCACTCCCGTTCCCTCCTGTCGGCCCCGGAGCCTCGCCTTTGCCTTCTCCTCCACGCCCCGCTCCCCCTCCGCTCGGGTATAAAACCCCCTCCCCCTCTCCCGCTCGCTCTCTTGGTTCCCCAGCTCCTCCACCGCCCCCATTCTCCTCCCATCACTCCGTGCGCCCCGAGCCACCGATTGAAACCCGCCGCCTGGGCCGCGCCATCCTCCCCTGGGCCGGCACCCCCGTAAAGCGGATCTTCGCCCCGCCTCCTTAACTTTCGATTCCTCGTGTCCAGAGCATCTCCTCCACTTGCTAATGCGGCTGGTACTTTTGTTTGAGCAGAAGGATCACCGAGGAACTCCGGCGACGAAGCTCCCTCTTCGGTCGTCGCACCTCATCGTGGCCAGCTCTCTCCGCAGCTCCCCCGCTCCCACCGCCACCGCCATTGTGAGTCCCATAGCCCCCTTCCCGTGTGACCGCGGCCGTTTGACCTCCCTCGCCGCCGATGACCCTCCTCGCCGCCAAGTACCCGAACTTCCCCCTTCTGTCTCCCACCTTCTCCGCTGAACCCCTCGCCTCCCCACTGCCCAAAATGGGTTCCCCAGCCCTATACCCTAACCCTAAACCCTATACCCTCCTTTGCCATCGGGAGCCTTCGCCGTGGCCGGAGACCGAAGGCGCCGCCGTCCCCGTCCCTCGGCTGCGCGTACCAGGCTGGAGGAAGAAGACGATGGCGTGGCCGTTTCTCTGCCGTCCATCTCCTCCCGTGCCTTCTAACGCCGTCGGATGTCGCCTTCCCCGCCACCGTCCGATCGTCATAATCGCCTCGCTTCCCATCCGTCGGATTCCCCGTCGTACCCCTTCGCTCCACCGCATCCGACCGTCCTCCCGAGCCACGCGTCGCCCATCCAAGCCGCGTGAGCGCGCGCGTGCGTGGGCCGAGTCGGCTGCTGCCGCTCGAAGCGCGCGGCTGTAGCCGAGCCGCTGCCGCCGCGCCGCGGCCGTGGCCGGCCTTCGGCCGCATGCCGCCTGGCTTCTGTGCGCGGCTTGGCCGCATGATGCCTGTGTCACAACAGTAGCTGGGCCAGCTCGAGCACTGTTCATTTGAATTTCCAGTGATTTATCAATTTCCAAAATCCCAGAAAATCCAAATAAATCCTAGAAAATAACAGAAAATCCCAAAAATTCCCAAATTTCACCACTTTGCTCCAAGTAATATTCTGGACTCATTTTTGGCCTCCATTTCCATAGAATCATTCCAATTAAATTCCTAAAATTCCATTTGAAGGATTTGTGCATTTTATTCCTTTTTAATTAGTTTAATTTTTCCTCGCTTGATTAGTTGCAAGCTGGATTTAATTATTTTATTTGTTTGCGCTAGTGACGGAGATCCCGGAAGCCCAGGCGCAATCTCAGGAGCCAGAAGGTTCTTCGTTCGAGCTAGCTGAAATAGTCCAGATTGACGGCAAATCCCAAATCCTTTGATCATGTTGCAACCCATGTGATTTAATTATGTTAATATGCTATTTGCATTATGCTAGTTGTGAAATGTTAGTTTAAAGTAAAATAAAATGTTTAGAATGACATGTGATATAGTTAGACCTACCACCGCTAAATGCCATGTTTAACTTGTAGCCATGCCATTGAAACCCTAGAATTAATTACTTGTTAATCTAGATAATCGTAGGTTATTATTATCATGCAAAAGTCTTTACACTAATAAGGTTGTGGCTGCGGGCCAATAGAATTTGAAAAACCCGACTCTAAGGTAGGGTGGTATGGGACACCGTACCTTAGAGCGGAGAGTGCCGGCGTGCACAAGGTAGGGTAAGGGTTGGGGAAGAGCCGCGGGACGGTCTTTGCCCATCTTGTTACCCTAGGTTTGGAATAGGGTAAGGGTGTTGTGGGAAACCGTGAAGCGGTCTGCGCCCACCGCTTACCCTAGGTTGAGGTCGCGAACCTGGCGAGGTTGCGGGCCATGTGAAAATATAAGGACTGAAACCCTTACGCTGAGCACATGTCACAGTGATCGCTCAACCACAGGAGTTGACTTGTCAACACTGGTCTAGTAGCTGCTCAACTCGATTGAAACTCTACAGGTGTGGCGGTGGAGGAGGTTAAGCAGTGAGGTTAGGTAGTCCGTGCTGCGGATGCCTAACAACGGTAGAGTTCACTCGAAGTGGACGTTTGTTCTCTCTTCTTGTGGGTGTGTGTGTGTGAGCCAGACCCGAGTGAATTCTACCGGGTAGAGCCTATATAAAGAATTGAGCAGTGAAACGACCTGGCTTCCTTAACTCTTTAGCGGGAGTTAAGAGATCGTGTGGGTAAAGCTGAGCAAACTCTGCAGAGTCAAATAAATGGTATTCGAATACGCCGTGCTCTCGGTTAATGGAGTTGTGTCACTTGGGTGATTCCAGCAGCGAATCTTAAGTAGTTTTGTAAATGCTTAACTTGAGTAGGTTGGATAATTAACTCTTTATGAAAAACCCCTGAGATTCTAAGAAGTAGTTTTGGATCTGTCTTATCAAAATGATTGCAAATAAAACTGCATCCACCAAAAGTTAATAAAACAAGTATAATCCCTTCCTTTGTCATTCCGTGCATATAGTAAGATAGAGTCCCTTTGGGACTTGCTGAGCCGGTTGTTTGGCTCACGGCTTGCTTACTCCATTCTTTAGAGGATCAAGACTCTGGTGAAGGTCTCCCCGTCGAGGACGTCCCTGAGAATTTCTTTGTCGACGAGGACCCGTGGCTTTAGGTCTTCGCCGCGCTCGAAGCGGATTCTGGAAGTCTTTTGTAATGTAATTATACTTTGGGCTTGCACGCCCCGCTGTCAAAACCTGGATAGTAATCCTTATGTGAAATATATGCTGGACTTTTGGTTGTAAGCATGTAATGGTATACTCTTGCGCGACACTCCATAACTGTTCATACGTGAATAGTTACGGAATGCCGTGTCCGTACGCGCCCTTGGAAACGGGGGCGTTACAATAGCAACATTAGATCCCCTGGTGTGTGTGTGAGTTCATTCTGCTGAAACCTTAACGAACAAAAGGCGTAAGCCATAAGTTGCCCAAGCTTGGTTGCACGCAATCAACACAACAGAAGTGGGACTCACTGTGCTGTACAGATCATATATATTCATTACCCCTTATACTCTGCACAATGATAACACGTTTCAGTCAAAATATACCCTTCATCTGAAGGAAAAAACACTCCAACTCTGTACTTAAACTACACCCCTCAGGCCTCAAGTGATGGAACAATCAGAGACAACTAAAATCCATCGGATGCAATCAGACTTACACAAATGGCAATCTACCAACCAAGATGCAGATATAGAGATCAGGGAAGAACAATCTGCACATATACCTCTAAAATTTCCAACATCATGCATAGGACACCCGATTTTTCATAAAAGCAAGCACCCTCAGCAGCTATCGCGTACTGTCACTATTTATGTCTAGCGAAGCGCGCAATGATGCAAATAGGCCATACTTGCAGGGAAAAAGAAAATTCTAATAATCTTCTCAAACAACCACGCCGAATTACTTATCCTGACAGATTACGCAGAGCAAGCGCAACAGAAACAAATCCTCGCGCGCTCTACTCTAACGAGACACGAGCGGACGACACGAAGATGCGCCAAGAACCCTACAGAAGAAGAAACCCGAACCCACGATAGGGTTTTAGCAAAGACGGTGCGGTGCAGTCGGTCCGTACCGTCGCCGTCCTTGTCGAAGAGGCCGAACGCCTCCTTGAACTCCGCGATCTGCTCCTCGGTGAGCTGCTCCACCATCTCCCGGACCAATCCTTCCTCTCCCTCGAACTGGATCTCGCCTCGCGGGTTGGTGGAACCGTGCTGCAATGGTGCTGCGCCGCGCTCTCGCTCGAGGGGGTCGGAAGGAGAGAATAGAAGGAAGGCAAGTGTAGAGGAGAGGAGGAAGGGGGTGGGGCCCGGCCGGGGCGTGGAAAGGTGTTCAAATTTTTTGGAAGCACCTGCATGCGCCTCGAGAGCAATAGCTGTAAACACCCACTGCCGCGTGGGGCCCTGAGGTGGTTTCCTAGCTGTTCTTTTTCTCTTTCTTGGCTGACACGGGGCTTTGACCCCGGGCCCACTGGAGACCCCCTGCCAAACGAAACTGGTGGAATTGCGGGAGCCGGAGGGGATTCTCGTTGCTAAGCAAGAAAAAAACCAAGTCCGAGGGGACAGCGATACTGTTTATCAGCCACTATTTTATATTTTCTTATGTTATAACATGTTAGATCATATAGAGATTGTCAAATAGGCAAAGCAGATAAAACTCTTTTCACCCTTCAACATAACAATGACCTATTACTTATTCAGATTTATATAGATGATATCATCTTTGGCGGCTCCTTTCAAGTTTTGGTTTCCAAATTTTCAGAGACTATGAGCAGGAAGTTCGAGATGAATATGGTGAGAGAGTTAACTTACTTCTTATGTTTGCAAGTAAAACAGAGACTAAGACACATTTATTCATCAAACTAGGTACACGAAAGATTTTCTTAGACGTTTCGATATGGCAACCTGCAAATCTATTTCTATACCAATGGGATCTATGACTATTCTTGATCCATATGAAGGTGAGGTAGTGGATAAAAAGAATACAAAAGTATGATCGAGTCCCTACTTTACCTTATTACTTCAAGACCGGATATACATTTTGCTGTGTGTTTATGCTCTCAATTTCAAGCTTCATCTCGTATATCCCATCGCCAGGCTATGAAAAGAAATTTCAGGTACCTCCAATCAACTTTAGAATTTGAACCCTTGTATTCTTCTTCATCCTGTCTTACCCTGCGTGCATATTCAGATAGTAATTTTACGGGTTGTAGGATTAATAGAAAGAGTACTTCTGATACATGTCAATTTTTAGGCACATCATTAGTTTCTTGGTCTTCTAGAAAACAGTCATCTTTACATAATCTACTGCTGAAGCTGAATATGTGGCTGCCACTGCTAGTTGTTATCAAAGTTTATGTATTTCTGCTACACTCAGGGATTATGGGTTAGAATTGAGTAGTGTTCCACTTTATTATGATAGTACTAGTGCTATTAATATTGCTAAAAATCCAATGCAACATTCTAGGACTAAACATATTGATATAAGATTTCACTTTCTAAGAGACCATGTAGAAAAGGGTGATGTTGTTCTACACTTTGTTGAGTCTGATTTTTAGATTATTGATATTTTCACTAAGCCGCTTGATACTTCTCATTTTGTTCGTTTACGGATTGAGTTGGTGGTATGTCATTCAATGGGATTATTCTGAGGAGGAGCATAATGTTTAAAAGTTTCACAAGCTTTATTTATTATACTTGTCAAATATTTCATTAAGTCCAAGCCATTGAAATAAAATGAGTTGTAGAGTTTTTTTGTCATATTTACTTACATTTTGTGTAGCTTTGATTTTGACTGGTTATATTTAATTTGCAACATTTGAACGAAAGCATGACATGGTGAGATATTTTGACTAAATTGATTATAGATAATACTTTATGATGTTCATATAAAAGGATTAGCTTGATTGCGAGTCTTATTTTAAATCTTAGTTATGATGCTCGTATGTTTCATATTACAATCTTTTTATGTACACTCAATTTGGCATGTCATTTAATTAAAAAAATGAGGAAGAAAAAGTTGAAAAGATGTATGCTTCAAGCATGCCATAGTTAAATAAAAAGAAAAAAAAAAATGTATAAATGAAAAGAAGTATGCTTCAAGCATACCACCATCTAAAAGAAGTGTGTTACAATTACAAGCATGCCACATGCTTAAGAGTTAAGTGTGGAGCAATAAGTTGTTATATGAGACTGCTAGCGCGTCTAAATTTAATTTTTTTCTTCACTTTTAGGCTTTGACTTTTCATTGTGATATCTCATTATGCTCTTTATTATTGGTTTGGTTATTGTTGAGATGCCTATCATTAATCTAGATTGCTTAGTTATGCTAAAGAATTATTTTGATATTGATATATGGTATATGACTTTATATGATCTACATAGTTCTACTCAAAAAGATAGCTTGGTGTTAAATGCAAAGTTACTTGGATAATCTACAAAGTTTCTGAATGTTTACTCTCATTGCTCCTTAGAATTATTCTTTCTGGGTGAAGTTCTTAATGATTTCATTTCCAAAGGGGGAGATTTGGCTCAAATTTTCTCTCTTATGTTAAGGGATAGTTTTATGAGTTTTTGCCTTTGCCAAGTGCTTGCTGTTGTGATTTGTCAAAATTCTTTTTTCTACAGCTTTGAAACTTCTTTTCGCAAATTTTGCTTTTCTTTCAAAACTCATCTCATTCGAGAGATTTTGAGGTGTTGTCAATATATTCATCAAGAGGGAGATTGTAAGGCCATATGGAGATCGTGAATAGAGTGATGATGAATAATTGACTTTTGGATTGCATTAAAATTTGCGTTTGTGAATGTTTTGGCTGACCACGGTTAGCGATCGGTAGGCTTCAACTACGATCGGTGGTCCGATCGGCCTTGTGTTGGGCGGTCTGATCGGCAGGTCAACCATGATAAAACGACCATGGCATGTCGACCACAACAGATCAACAACGGCAGGTTGATCACGGTAGAACGACCACAGTATGTCGACTACGGCAGGTCAACCACGGCAGAACAACCACGGCAGGTCGACCACAGTAGAACGACCACGACAGGTCAAGCACGGCAAGACGACCGAGATAGTCAGAGCTACGGTGAACCGATCGTAGCTATAGTTAACCGGTTAGAGCTATAGTGAACCGATTGTTGGTTGTAGCTACAGTACCTGATCGATAGTCATTGCTATAGTACCTGATCGGTAGTTGGTGTTACAATACCTAGTCAAGACCCAGTAGTCGGTGCTACAGTACTTGGTCGGTGCTCGATGATCGGTAGCTATAAACTTTGTGATCGGTAGTCGTAGACTTTGCGATCGGTTGTTGTAGACCTCGCCATCAATAGTCGTAGGCTTTGTGATCGGTTGTCGTAGGCTTCACAGTTGGTACTTGTAGGCTTTGAGTGCTTCAGTTCTTATGATCTTCGAGTACCTCGAGTACTTGTGTGTGTTGGGTCAACGGTCTGACCGGCCTGGGTTATGGTTTGTAGTTATTGATCGAGCGTCTTACGGTTGAAATCTATATCTGATAAGTTAGGTTGCTTTTCCTCTTGTTTGAGAGTTATTTTCAGGCATCAAAAAGCGGATGCAATCATTTACCTCCTCTAACTGTGATATTCGATCCTACATAATACACTTTGTATTTTATTATGTCACAATTCATAAGTCGTATAGCGATCCGAACATTATACACTCCACAAAAAACCAAAAGCTATAAATAAATACGAATGCCCAGTTTATATAAACCACTTCTATTCATCAGCCAATACCAAAAACCATAAGTAAAAATCAAAACAAACGGCCCAAAACATAACTCCGATTTTATCTTCAAAAAACATAACTCCGATTTTACTTTACCCATTTTATGATCCTAAGCCATGGCCATCTTCGATGTGGTTGAAAACCGATTCTAAGGGAGGAGCGATGAGTGATTAAACCCATTCAAATCACGTTTCAAATAATGGGAGGCATCAATGCTAAAGAGAAGATTCCTTGAGGAGAGGAAAGTATACGAGTCCATGTCGAGAAATTTAAACAGAGCAGATTGGCCTCACCTACTAAGTGTCACCATGAATTTTGGTAAAAAAATAGACCCCTGTGGCACGTAAATACTAAATCTAGTTTTCAGAGTATTATAATTTCGTTGCTAGTCTCCTCCCGACTGCACGTTTAATTTGACGACGACACATGGTAATCGTGCGGTCGCCGACCGACTGGTCGCCTCACGGCCGAAAGCGGGAGCACGCGGTATTTCTGCCTATCCTTCTCCATCTATCTTCCTAGTTAGCAGCTCTACTAGCGTGCTGATCGGATACACGTCATCGATGGCGCGTACAGACTCGCATGTAGACCCGTACGTAGGTCCTCTTGAATGCACATGTAGATAAATGCATGGAATATTCAAACAGCACCTGCACATGTAAACCATCCAGACAACACCTGCACATGTAGACCGGTACGTAGTTCCTCTTGAATATTCCGTGCATTTATGTAGGTACATATATATGCCAGTTGAGTCGTGCGGTCGGAGAGGCTAGAATCGTCGCGCGATCGGCGACGCACGACGCCATATGTCGGTCAAATTAAGCGTGCGATCGGATGCGGATGCTAGATTTGGTATTTACGTGCTACAGGGATCTATTTTTGACCAAAATTCGTCACCATTGGCCATACACCGCCTTCGACCTCTACCTTGACCTCACTATCTTCGAACCCCACCCCCCCTCTGTGACTCGAGGGCGAGATCGGCCGGCATGGCGAAGGGAGGTGATCGGATGTTAGGTGTGATTTTGGGGAGATAGAAGAGAGAATGGGATAGTGAGGAAGGGAACAGTGAAGAGAGAATAGAAAGATTGCCCCTGGTTTGGTCACATCATAAACCCTGCGATCCACTCGATTAACCTTCGGTGAAACGTTCCTTTAACGGGAATCTGGTCTCGGTTGATCGCACCGGTCGACTGGCAGTCAATTCACCTTTTGAAGCTCTGAAACAAGTGGTGGCTCCGCGGGATGTCGGCTAGTTGCGTTGGAACGAATCATGAGTTGTGATTTTTTGTACAGCGTATGTACCTAGCACCGAAAGCTGCCAATATTGGACGGATGGCCCTCTTTTGGCATGCAGTGCAGCCCTCTTTCTGCAAAAACTTAAACCATGCATTGCTACATGGACGTGATTCTTCTATCTTTACCTTGGACCGGCAATAACAATAAAAGAGATTAATAATGTTTTCTCAAAATCTTTCTTTAAATATCTAAAAATCTTTTACTCTAATAGCTAAAGAGTTGTGAAGATCATATCTACCAGCCTAACTCCAAACAACAACAACACAAAACAGCAAAGTCTCACAAAATCAACATCTAACCGGTGTGACCGCCACAGGTAAAGCGGTCTGACCGGCTACAAACCGATGGTCTGACTGGTGGCCAATTTGATCGTGCATAAGAGCAGTCCGACCACTCCACTATTTTCAAACAGAAAATTAGCTCGAATCAAAATCACTTTTGGTGCAAACTTAAAAATGCATGATCAAAAGATATCAAATTTTGCTCATACCTTGCTAACGGTCTCATGAACCTATTCCATCTAAGGATCTTATAAATCTTGACTAACATTTCAACATTTTCTCAAAACATGCAAGATTGCATTAAAACCAGACAAAACTCAAAAACTTAATAAACAACTTGCTCGTGGATTAAGAATATAGCCAAGATGGCTCTATATATATTTTCATATGTCACAACAAGCAAGACCACATAACAAATCGAAGCTAAACCCTTAAATCAAGATTTCTCAAGACAGATTTCAAACCAAGCAAGAATCGGACAACTTTGAAATATTACAAACCACAGTACCTAGATGGATAATATCTTATCTATATGAGTCATTTCTATTACTTATTCTTAGCACGCAACATGATCAAGAAGGGCAGAGAAAATGCAAGCAACCAACAAGAACAATAGCAAATCAACCAAAACAAAAAACCTTCACGAGAGATGAACAAGATTGATTATATTACGACTTGAGGATGAATGCTTCATAGTCACTCTATAAGGAGGATAAAAAGCACACCATATTACCTGCTCTTATCTCTCAAACTCTAGCACTCGAACTCAAGAAGGAAATAGTTAGATAGTTGGCATACAAGCTTCCACCCCTAACCCACTAAATAGATAGAATAACTAACCCACATTTAATCCTAATTGATACTATTCATTAGCATAATTGGGTAACCCATTAATCTCACACAACATGAGTTTTACCCTAAGTCATGCACGTTTTTCAAAGCACATGAGTCTGAAACCATTAAGTATTTAGCTTTTGATCAACTTGATCTTCTTAGCATCTCTTTCACCTAAACTGTTTTCTCAAGCGCCACTGTTTTGATCCAACGAAGTTTTCAGTATTTAGCCAATTACCAAAATACACATGCCTTGACCCAGTATTCTCTTTCCCTTGCAAGCAATCGTCATACTTGCGACGTATAAGTCCATCAATAGCTTGCCATGCATCGGCAAACTAAGTCTTCTCTGCTCCAGTTCCCACTGGATCATGTTTCATTTAGACCGATCAAGCCACGTAGTGTAACCCATCGTTTAAATCTTTCTTTCAACATTCCTTACCTCCTTATGCCATATTTAAGTTTAACCATCTCACCTAGCATTCTTGACTGTTCTAGACCTCGGCTCCTTCATGAGTATAGTTCTAGTCCTCGCTATTGACTATAGTTGACTTTAAGTTTCACTGCATATCTAAAGACTAAGAAACCATTTTCGGGCATAAGTTCTTCACAATTTGATCCATATTTATTCAAACATGTTTCACGCAATATGAATGCACTGACCTAGAACCAAATTACCCAAATCACAATCAAATTTCCAAATTTCTGAACTCTTAGCGAAAAACAGGGATTACCGATTTGACCGCTGTGCACGGCCAGTCTAACCACTCAACAGTGACAGTTTGACCGCCAAGTTGAAACCAACATACTAAAAATCCAAATCTTTCATAAATTTAAATTTTAACTCAATACATATTCGCAATGGAACACATATTGAAAATGATTTATCATAAATATTTTCGGATTTTTTTTGCATGATCCCTCATTAAAAAAAAGGAAACTGATGATGTGGTAAGCAGATAACAATGTTTTGCAAAACGTGCCGACGCTACTCGTTTCATGTACACACATGCATGCACCAATTGAGCTATCAGAAAATATCTTCGAGGGCACCTTGCACCACCATGGCACCATCGAATCCATACATGTAGATGGATCTGTATAAATACTCCACACCAGCCATACTAGAAAGAACCATCCCAAGAACACTTAAGACAAGATCAGATTTACACTACCACGTCCAAATTAAACTTGCAACAAAGATGGCCTCCAGATACACGGCTTTCCCGGCAATCTTCCTCGCGCTGAACCTTCTCTTCTTCCCCGGTGCCCGCGGCCAGAGCTCGGCGCCGCCGTCCGGCGGCAACCCGTGCCCGACGAACGCGCTGGCCGAACTCAAGGTGTGCGCCGACGTGCTGGTCCTGCTCAAGCTCAAGATCAACGTGCCGTCCAACCAGCGGTGCTGCCCGCTGATCGGGCGGCTCGTCAACCTCGACGTCGCCGCCTGCCTGTGCGCCGCCATCAAGCTCAACGTCTTCGGCATCCCCATCAACCTGCCGCTCGACGTCCCCCTCCTGTTCAACTACTGCGGCCGGAATGGCTCCGCGGCCGGGGCCAACTGCTCGTGAAGTACTCTTCGACATACGGGTGAAGAATGCTCATGTAACGTCGCGCCTACGTGGTGTTGCATCTCCATGGCCTTCAGCTTATGATGAATAAGTTTGTGTCTATGAACATCTCAAAAAGGAAAAAAGGTTGTTATCTAAGTGTTGCCACAATATAATGTGTCTTACTTGCAATAACGTGCACGTTGTCAACCGTATGCGACTATCAATTAATTCGTTCTCTGTGTATGGTGTAACGCCCCCGCTTCCAGGGGTGCGTACGGACACGACATTCCGTAACTATTCATGTATGAACAGTTATAGAACGTCGCGCAAGAGTATACCATTGCATGCTTACAACACAAATCCAGCATATAATTTACATATGGATTAACATCCATTTTTCGACAGCGGGGCGTGCAAACCCAAAGTATACTTACATCACAAAAACTCCAGAATCCGCTTGAGCGCGGCCAAGACCTAAAGCCACGGGTCCTCGCCGAAGAAGCGATCCTCTGGGACGTCCTTGACGGGGAAACCTTCTTCACACGAAATCTTGAATTGCCTTCTTTTCTTCTGGTATCTGTGGCATTTTGCAAGCCTGAGTACTCCGACCCCGTACTCAGCAAATCACAAGGGAAACCCTAACTTACTACTTGCACGAATCAACAAAGGAAGGGAGTATACTTGGTTTATTAACTTTGAGTGGATGCAGTTTTATTTGCAAACATTTTGATAAAACGGACCCAAAACTACTTCTCAAGATCTCTGGGGATTTTCAACAAAAGTTAATTAACCAACTAATCAAATTAAAGCATTTACAAAACTACTTAAACTTCGCGGCTGGAATCACCCAAGTGACACGGCTCCAATAACCGGGAGCACGGCGTATTCGAATACCATTTGTTTAACTCTGCAGAGTTTGCTCAGCTTTACCCACACGATTTCTTAACTTCCGCGTCCGGGTTAAGAAAGCCAGGTCGTTTCACTGCTCAACTCTTTATATAGGCTGTACCCGGTAGAATCCACTCGGGTCTGGCACATATATATAACTCCCGTCCGCTTCGAGTGGACTCTACCGTTGTTAGGCACCCGCAGCACGGCCTACCTAACCTCGCTTTCTCAATATCAAGCCTTCTCAACACCTGTAGAGTTTCAATCGAGTTGAGCAGCTACTAAACCAGTGTTGACAAGTCAACTCCTGTGGTTGAGCGATCACCATGTCATTTGCTCAGCGCAAGGGTTTAGGCCTTATATTTCTCCGGGGTCCGCAACCTCACTAGGCCCGCGACCCCAACCTAGGGTAAGCGGTGGGCGAAAGCCGTCTCGCGGCGCCCCACAACACCCTTACCCTAACTTCAATCCTAGGGTAAGAGATGGGCGAAGACTAACTCGCCAGCTCTTTCCCCAACCCTTACCCAACCTTGTGCACGCCGGCACTCTCCGCTCTAGGGCACGGTGTCCCATACCACCCTACCCTAGAGTCAGGTTTGCAAATCCTATTGGACCACAGCCACAACCTTATCAGTATAAGACTTTGCATGATAATAATAACCTATAGTTATCTAGATTAACAGATAATTATTACTAGGATTACAAAGGCATGGCTACAAGTTTAACATGGCATTTATCGGTGGTAGGATTAACTACATAACATGTCATTCCAAACATTTTATTTTTACTTTGAATTAACATTTCAGAATTATCTTAATGCAAATAGCATAATAACATAATTTAAATGGCATGGGATTTCAACATGGTCAAGGACTTGTGACTTGCCGTGAATCCGGATGGTCTCAGCTAGCTCGAACGAAGAAACACCTGGATCCTGCGACTGCACTTGAGCTTCCAGAATCTCCGACACTAGCGCAAACACTGAAAATAACATAAATCCGGCTTGAGCCTAATCAAGCGAGGAAAAATAAACTATTTAAAAAGGAGTAAAATGCATAAATCCTCAAATGGGGAATTTTAGGAATTTATCTGGGATGAATTTGGGAAAGCGGAGGTTAAAAATGGGTTCAGGATATTATTTGGAACAAAGTGGTGAAATTTGAAAATTTTTGGGATTTTCTAGAATTTATTTGGATTTTCTGGGATTTTAGAAATTAAGAAATCCGGGGAAAATCATTAGGAACAGTGCGGCCCGGCCGCTTTGCTACAGTGCGGCCCAGCCCACGATTTCGGCCCGCTCGGCCGAATCAAACCGCGCGGCTCAACGCGCGTGTGCGCTGTGAGGAGGAGGGGGGGAGGCGCGACCAGTGCGGCCGCGCCCGCGGCGGTCCGGATGGCGCCGCGTGGCGGAGCGGGCGGCAGTGGCGCGGCGAACGCGAGCGGCCCGGATCAAGGCGGGGAGGAAAGATCGAACGGCTGAGATATGAAAAAGGCGGCGAAGCGGTACAGGCGATCCGACGGATGTGGCGAGCGGGGTTTAAGAAGATCAGACGGAGGCGGGGGAGCCACGTAGCGGGGGAGGGGGTCTTCTTCCTCCTCTCGCCGCTACAGTGCCTCGGGGGTAGTGGTACGGTGGCGGCGGGGGGCCGGGAACCAGGGGGCTCTCCGGCGGCGACCAAGGGCACCGGCGGGTGCGGCTTGACAAGGGGATCCCATTTTTGGGGCTTGGGAGGTGCGGGAGGCAACGTTGGTGGCCGGAGGCAGAAGGGGGAGATTCGGGTCCAAGGCAGTGAGAAGGGTCACCAGCGGTGAGAAGGCTCAATCGGCGGCGGCTACACGATCAGGGGAGCTGGGAGCTCACATGGGCGGTGGTGGGATTGGCCGAGGAGCCCTGAGGAAGGCTGGCCACGGTGAGGCAGTTTGGGCGGCGGAGCTCGTCGGCGCTAGGGCTCCACAGCAGCTCTCCTGGCCAAGTTAGGTCACCAAAGTGTTTAGCAAGCTGCAGAGGTGCTCGGGGACAGTGGAATTGGGAAATGGGGAAGGTTAGAGGGGGATTGCCTTTTAGGGTGCTTGCCGGCGCAGAGGGAGATGGCGGCGGAGCTCAGGCGTCACGGCCGATTGGTTGCACTTGGGGACTCTCGGGAGTGGAAGGAGGTGAAGGAGAAGGTTGGGGTGGCTCGGGAAGCAAAGGAGAAGGAGGGAGCCGAGGAATGGGGTTTTATACCCGGCGGTGAAAAGAGGGGAGCCGTGGAGGAGAAGGCACGGGCGCGGCGCCAGGGTCAACAGGAGCAGGTGGGGGAAGGGATGGGCGATGCCTTGGCGCGGAAGGGAAACGGTGCTGGCTCCGCACAGGAGTAAAAGCGAGGTGACGGCACGGGAGGGCAGGTGAGCGGCGAACGTGGGCGAGGGCGCGTCCGCTCGCGGTGGAGGGGACAGGCGGAGGCTGACGGGTGGGGACGGGTGCAAGGACGGGGCGACGCGTGGCGCGGTGGAGCTGCCCACTTCAGACCGGGTGGCGTCGGGGTGACGCGAGCGCGGGGGTGAAACGGGGGCATGAGGCGCAGAGGCGGTGCGTCCGCGGGCGCAGCGCACGCACGGGCGCGAGGGAGGAGGCGGGGAGGGAGAAAGGCGCCAGCGGGAGAAGGAGAGCGGGAGGCGCGGGAAAAGGGAAAGGGAAGCGGCGGGCGCCGAAGGGGAGGGGCGGCGCGGGCGCCCGGGAAGGGAGGGAGACAGGAAGGAGGGTGGCGCCAACGGGAGGAGATGGCGCCGGCCGAAAAAGGAAAGTGGCTTCCGGGGAGACTTTCCAAAAAGGGAAAGTTTCCAGAATTCACTCAAAAATGCAGCAAAAATAATAGAAAGTTTTGGGGTTGAAATTTTGGGGTTTTTCATATGGCCATCTATATGTTGCTCGGGCTAGTACAAACAATTCGTTAGAAATATGTTGGTAGTCTAAATGGCTGTTTGGTGACGATCGACCAGAGTTCAAATTTCACGAGTACTCATACTCTAGGGTAGTGTTTGATTTGGGGTATATCCTTGGATGGGAGGGGGCCAACCCATTTTTTGTAGTGTTTGGTTGTAGAATTTGGTGGGATGAGTTGGTCCCAAAAGAGAATATTCTGCTAAAATCTGGGTTGAGATGATACCCAAAAAACGAGCGAACCGCGCTAACCCAGTTCCCTTCGCACGCACGTACAGCCCTAATCTCACAGCGCTGCTCCCCCATCTCCCCCATCGCCTGCGCCGCTCCCATCGCCGCGCGCGCTCCCCATCTCGCGCCGCCGCCTCCCCATCCCCATCTCCGCCGCCCCCATCTCCCGCGCTCCTCCATCTCCCGCGCGCCGCGCTTCCCCATCTCCCCGCGCCGCTCCTCCATCTCTCGCGCCGCCCTGCCGCTTCCCCATCTCCCCGCGCCGCTCCGGGTCTGCTAGGGTCGCCGTCGTCGTCGCCGTGCTCCGGTCGTCCTCTCCGCCCTCCTTTCCGCCCCGGCGCGTCCTCCCCGCCGTCCTCTCCACTGCCGGCCTCCATCCAAACAAGAGGTAGGATCACTAGATCACATTATATCCCTCCATCCAAACAAAAAACAGGGACTAACTCATCCTTGCAATCAAACAAAAAGTGAGATTATCTCATCCCATATATCTGAGATAGAGCTATCTTATCCCACCAAATTCCCAATCCAAACACCACCTAGTTGATTAGTGGACAAACGAATCAAGCAGCGCGCCTTGGTGAAAGGATGCTCTTCAAGTTCGATGTGCGCGTACTAGTTGGTTGAATGGTTTGTTAAATAAAGAGTTTCTACTTTGATTTTTATATTGAAAAAATAGTGCTTTGGTCGGAGGAGCACGGTGCGGTGCCATTTGCGAAATCCAAGTCGTTTGATTCAGGAAGGACAGTTCAGATCGAGCGCTACATTACAGACATAGTGGTATTCTACAGTTTTTCTCGTTACGAAATTTTACTACAATGATTCGATGCTTCTCCCCTCTCTACATTTTTTGCTGTGTTCCTCTGCCTTTATTGAAGCATGAAAGAGGGTGCCAATCCCTCTGGGGCACTTGGCCACTTGGGGGTATAAGCTCTAACCAATGCTAGTATAAAAAAAATGCCTCCTCCGGTTTTTTTTCAACATAGGCCAACACTGACCGACTACAAACAACTTTACCGGTTTATCCATTGCATGTTTCACATTTTCCCCTCCAAAGGTCCTGTCCGAAAATTATGAAAATATGATGTGGCCGACACAGCACTATCCGCGTGCGCCGTAGTGCAAGCGCTATGCACCCCACGCTGGCCACGCGTTGCACACCCGCTGTTCTCCTACGACCATGAGTAGACCGAGGGCCTAGCTCCATTTCCATCCCGGCCGGGCCAGAGCCGAGAAGCTCCTTCAAAAATTATGAATGTATGATTCTGATCTTTTCAGCTTCTAAAAGTCGCTTTTTAGTTTTTTACAGTAACTAGTTTTTAAACGGAGTATCTTTTTAAGATAGAATTTACTCGTTAATTATAGTATATACTGTACCGACTTTATTTATATTTGCAAAAATCACACATGAGTTTCTATTACTCTATAATCTCTTACACAAATAACCCAAAAATTATAAACACAACCAAAAGCCACAAACTTCAGCAAAAAAACAAAAAGAAACAGACCCTATACAGCATTAGCTAAGCTGGACGCCACCTCGCCTGGCGCTCGACACCGACCACCGCTTGGAGAGGATAACACACGTTAGTCAAACACGCACAACTACAAAAAGCGTAGCGTGGCTGAGCGCACAAAGCATGTACGTTCGTTCCGCCGTTCCGCGCCGCGTTCTGCCTACCGCTGTACCGCACTTACGCTGCGGCCCGCGCGCCGTGCGCGCTCGCGCACAAGCACGTACGCGCAGGCGCAGCGCAACTCGTTTACTCGGATGACGTTTGCGGTGCGCGCTAGGAGCGTGCGGCCAGCGTCCGCGCGCGATTGTCCGGCCGCGCATTAGGCGTTTAGCCCGCGGCGCGCTGTGCGCGCGGTCCGTGCGCCACGCTAGGAGAACGACGTTCGCGCCGTGCGGCAAAATCGAGTGCAAGCGCCCGCGAACCGGAAGCTTTGTGCTACCGCGCGTTGGTCGCCACGGAGCCTGGGGAACGCCGCCCCGCTCCGTGCGCGCGTTGGACGCAGCCGCCATGCTCCGCACGAGGTGGCCATTTTTCCACGCGAGGCCGTCTCGGGACGCGCCACGGCCCATGGCTACCGCTTCAGCCTCAATGATAGCCTAGTCGCGCAATTCCACTATCTATGAACTTGTTTATGTGGCTATGGTTTACAGTTTTTTGGTTGAAACTTTTAAATTGTAACTGTTTGTGACAGAGATAACGGAGAGAAAAATACTTTTTTGTAATTTTGGTTGATACAGATGTTGGGTTTTTAACGTTTACTACAATTAATTTGTAAACTCTATTTTGAGAAAATACTCTGTTTGAAAATTAGACACTATAGCAAAAGCAAAAGTGGGTGTGTATAGCCATCACCTGGATGTTTTCTTTCTAACTATCATCCAGTTTTGAGACCGTTGGATTAGAGATCCAACGGCCCTTTTTTTTGGAGGGGGGAGATTATTTTTTGAAGAGGGGGAGATTTTTTTTGGAAGGGGTGGGGGAGAATTTATGGTCGTTAGATCTCTAATCTAATGATTATAAATATGAATGATAATCAGGAAGAAAATATCCAGATGATGTTTATCAATACCTAAAGTAAAAACCGTTTTGAAAAGTCAGTTAAAGAACATGTCCTATAATGTTAAAAATATTTACATACGACTTCTGTGGTACAAGAACACATATTGCATTAACAGCCTCCAATGACAATACATCATTTCGAAATACATACGAATCGAATTTTATGTCATGCACGACCCTTCTAAAAAAATTCCCTGTAAAAGAACGCAAGGAAAATAAAACGAGCATATAACACGATCCACCTTGCTATGTATGCAGTTGCGACCTGTGAGTTCAGGACAGCGCCAAGGAAGAAGACATGCCGCCCCCCTTGGACACGGCGACGTAGTTGAACGGAGAACCCGCCGAGAGCCGCCTCGCGCCCTTCAAGAACTCGCCGCAGTGCCCCGTCCCCGCCGCCGACGACCGCGGCCTGACGAGCTCGGCTGCGGAACGACCGCCGCTGCTGCCACTGGACGCGCTGCTGCGCACCGACGGCGCGGGGCACGTGAACCTGTCGGCGTCGACCCTCTTCCGGTTCGTGTTGCACGGCTCCGACGCCCTGCTGAAGCTGCTGCCGGGTCTTTGCAGGTGGGGCATCGCCTCCTTCTCGCTGAACAGAGTACGCAGCTTCTTCTGCTCCTGCGACATGGAAATTACGTCCGGTGGATTCAGAACTTATTTGAATTGTAGTGTTGTTCATTACTTCGTTCTTGCAGTAAAATAAGTATGTTTATTTACCCGGAGTCGCCTCCTCTCCTCTTCCTGCCTTAGCCTGGCTTGCTTGTGCTCTTCCAAGACGGCTACTAGACGAGCCTTGACACGGTAAGAAATACAACAATTCATCAACTGCTACGAGATGGTACTACTTATATTCTGGTGTAGTAGAACTGAAGCTAGCTTACCCCGTCGTACAAAAAAGGCTTCTTTCTTTCGCTCTCCCATGCGAGTGTTCGACTCATCAAGTTATCAACAATACCTGCAGATTAATGAACAACAAGTCATTTTACCCAAACAACTTCTGAAGTAGATGTTAAAATTTGAATCCCAGGAGGGGTAATTATTTTGTTCTATGTTTCATGAAATGTACTTGGAATCTTGTTGATGATAAGTCTTGCTTTCTCAGCGCGTTTCAGGTTCAGACGTGCAATTCTGCCAGTATTGAATCTGTTCTCATCCTGAAACCAACCGAACCCCTTGTTTTCAGCTCCAAAAATACAGTGCACAATGCATTGAAATCCACATTAGTTTGTAACGAATGGACCTACCAAGTTGTGCTCCTCGAGCCATTTCTCTTCCTCACACGCCAGTAGCCACTTGTTGATCTTGTCCATGATTTCTTTCCTAGACTGCTGCTCTTCCTTGGCTTTTGCTATCTGCTCATCGATGCTGGCCATGAGCTCGGAAGGATTCACAAGACCTAGTAAGATGCCATCAACATTAGAAATAACCGTGGCATGGTTTTATTTAGGGAATTTTTACAATATATTATACTAGTAGTAAGAGGGTGGTAATAAAAATTAAATTTAGCCATTTATTTGTGAGGATATAATAGACTTTTCTTTATAAATGTAATTTTTTGTGAGGGTATTATGGACTTTTCCTCCAAATCTATTATTAATCTTTTCTGTCGCCGCCCCCCCTCCCTTGCCTCTCACCCATTCCGCTGTGCCGCCGCCATCGTCTCTCGTATGCGCACTATCGTAGCGCTCGTAGAAATTACTCTTACGTCATGTATTCCCTTTACAATTTTACCCATCTCGGGATTCTATTGTTAGTACTACCAGTGGTAGTATAATTAAATCCTAAACTAATTTGGTTTATTGGATAAAAAGAAATGGATGACTCGTATTCATTTTGGGTACCGTTGAAAAGCCCATTATTTAAGCTTCCATCTACAATGCATTTCAGTATGTAAGCAGGGCTCTGTCTGAACTCATACCAGAATCGATCAACGCAATGGATTTCTCCGGTACAGTGCTTGCATCAGGCTCAACATGCATGCTCCTGCAAATGTTCTCCAGTTCCAGCCTTCTCTTCAGCACGAGCTCCTTCATCCGGCCAGCCTTGAGCCTTGTCAACCGGTCAACCTCCTCCTCCGTCTGCGCAACGCAGCCGAAACAATGAAAACTGATCATCACCGACATTGCAACTGCATCGACTACTGATGACAAGCTAGGGAGTTACTAGTTGTTGTACCTTCTTTATGGTTGCTATTGATAACACACCGGAAGACAGGGCCTCCTCTTTGCCAGGCTTCAGAATGGCCGCCACTTTTCTGAAGCACCGCCTCTCTTCCTCCGGCGAGTCCATCAGATCCCACAGCTCAACTAGTGGCACCGCGGTTTCTCGCAGCTGCAATCGATGCAGAACATGTCGATCATAATCAGTGTCTGATAAGAATGCAGCAGGCGTGCATGCATGTGCAGCAACAGATTAGAAGAAGGGAAGATCGGTAGCACATACCATGGTTGCTCGCTTGATCTTCTCTGAGGTGAGCATTGCCACGACCTGGGAGAGGCTGCTTAGCGTGCTGTCGCTGATGCTGGTGGGCTTGCCAGGATCCGTCTCGTGCAGCCCCGGGTGGACCTCGTTCACGATCGCTATGAAGTCCTCGCCGAGCACGTCGCACAGGGAATGCACCTCGGTGACATGCTCGAGAACCTTGTGAAGACGATCGGACTGGAAGCACAGAGACAGAGGCATGGTCGTCAGTCAGCTTGTCACTATCATACGCGCATGTTGCAGATTATTTTTTTCTTTTCTTTCTTTTTTTTTGAGAAAAGGGATGTTGCAGATGATGGAGATAATGATCAACTGATGCTACATGCTAATATTCAACAAAATTTCAGAAGAGCTCGCGATTATTATTTTTTAATTGTAACAGTCACAAATCGCAATCCTTGGAATGTTGCAAGCTTTTAAAATCACTACAATAATAGTTAGGAAAGCACGCATGAATCGACTCATCAACCATCTTAACAACATGTTCAGTACAAGACCTAAACTGATGTCCTACTGGCTAGTTGTTGACAGGTCTGTCGTACACTAAATTAAACTTGACTAAATATTCTAATGAAGGGTTTATGTTAAGCAGTCCCTGAAGGATCTCTCTTTCTGAAAATTAATCCCATTGTCTTTGTCGGAAAAGATATTCGCCGCAGTTTCTTTAATTCTTGATTAAACGTGCTAATGAAAGGTTTGTGTTAAGCAATCCCTGAAGGATATCTCTTTCTGAAAATTAAGTCTATTGTCTTGTCGGAAAAGATATTCGCCGTAGTTTCTTTAATTCTTGGTTAAATATGCTAATGAAGGGTTTATGTTAAGCAGTCCCTGCAAGTTATCTCTTTCTGAAAATTAAGTCTATTGTCTTGTCGGAAAAATATATTCGTCGCAGTTTCTTTAATTCTTGTGTCACTCACCAGTTACCACCAAGTTCTAGTAAAATTCCGAAGTTTGAGACCCATGTTCTTGGCAGAACAGAATGAGTAACGGTTGCAGTACCTTCTCTTTCTGGAGATTCGACAATCGTGCTTTGCACTCGTTCAGCCTCCTGATCGTCAGATCATGGCCATCCACCTCGCTGGCCCTGGGGAGTGTCATAGCCGTAGCTCCTCCCTGCAATTTCAGCGGTGATCTTCTCGATTTCCGACCGTATGTCAGCAAACTGTTTGCTCCGTTCTGCTTTTATCGCCCTCAGTTCTTCCAGCAGGACCGTCGCCGACGTCAGCCGATCATTTAGCGACATGGTCCATTTGTTCACCTAAAGGAGACCAGAATAGCAGAGCTGCCTGAATTAAGTGGTCTAGATGTCCTATAAGCTAAGTTTCACCAAACAGATAAAGATTTCAGTGACCAAATTAATCACTGCGCGGTTAGGTTAATCACACCGTATCAGTACTACTCTGAGCAGTGTTGATAAACCATCATAATTCGCAAATAGGAGGTACACATTACATACATATATAGACTTGACGAAAATCTGAACTAAAGATTTTTTTAGCTTGTCATGTGTCAGCATCAATCTTCGAAATACTGCAGGCAAGAAAAAAAATGCAAGAAAATGAGAACCAGATTGCTGCCTACCTTGAGCTGCGGGCTGTTTTCGGCGCCGAGTGCGGCGGTGAGGGCGGCGATCTCGGCCTCGCTGGCCGCGAGCGACTGGTGCAGCAGCGCCCGCTCGCCGGCGGCCTCGTCGACCTTGCGGCGGTACACCCGCGTGCACTCCATCTCCAGCTCGTGCACCATCCGCTCCCTCTCCTCCCCGCTCTTCCCTATCTCCCCCCACAGTTGCTGCACGCACATGCACACGCTCCCCTCGCATCAAATCACAGCACGGTACGTACCAAGTAGCAACGACGCAACAAAACACGCACGGCACGCGAGCTTGAAGAACATGGAGGTGATGAAAGAAACAGAAAGAATAACCGTCGTACCTTAAGCTCGGCGAGCAGGGCGCCGCAGCTACCGGCTTCCGTGCTGGCGCCGGACCGGGCCAGCAACGACGGCATGTCGTGCAACAACTCCGCGGCGACTTCCCCCATGAGCTAGCGCGCGGACACCGAGAAAGTTCCTACGTACTATCCTTGAGAGGGTTTACGAGTATTACGGAGTACCAGCACATTGTCAGGAAAATGTGTTGGTTGGAGAGGCTGCATATATATAACGGAAGATCAGGTCCCGTTTGCATGCAGTCGCTGTCGATTACGCAGCAAGTATGGGTGTGGCCAGCCATGGTCGACCGGTTGAAGAAGAGGAAGCCCGGCTAATAAAGCCAGGGTTTCTGCGTAGGCGTGCTCGATCTGCTGATTTGTGTTTTGCTCATGTCTAACTCTGCAGTTAGATCGTAAGTATCATGCTCTAATTGTTATTGACCCCGCGTCACAAATTAAAGCAACCAGAGAGTGCTGCGTAGTTGCATCGCATCCAATGCATTCCCATCTAGAAAATGATTTTGACTAAGTTTGTAGACCAAGTTAAAATTAACACGGAGTAGTACTAGTACTATCGGAGTTCTTTCATTGACATGCATAAGTTGATTCAAATAATGAGAAACTTAATTTGCAGTACGGTTCTCTCCGGTTTTTGAAAATCTCGACCGGTCCGTACTGAGCATTACAAGTTGAAAATGTGTATCAGTGCTAGGTAGTATGTTTCAAGGGAATTGCTAAACAACACTTGAGTATTTTTTGACTTGGAGTACTCAGATTTTTTTTCCAATGTATACAACATTTTTCATCTATTTTTGCAATATTTTTCGTATATGTATGTAATATTTTAACATGTATGCAACATTTCTTGGCTATAAAATATTACATACATATGAAAAATATTACATACATATTAAAATATTACATATATGAACGAAAAATATTATAAATATAGGTAAAAATGTTGTATACATGACAAAAAAAAAATCTTAAGTGCTTATAAACAAAAAAAAACAAAGTACTCCTTAGACACCACTATATTTCAAATACCATGATTTGAAAAACTCGAACAAAATAGGATTTGCCAAATGATATAGAAACCGGCCGGTCGGTTACTACGTAGAAACCACAAACCAGTCTGCTTCCGGTTTTTGCCCGGTTTTTGAACTCTGCTCATGAGCCATGAGAGAAGCTTTTCCAACTTGTTTTTTTTTTTCATTTTTCAATCCGTCCGGCCTAACGGAAAGATGTTGGGCCGTACTTTTCATTAATGCGAAAAACGCAGCTAATTAAACTGCCCAAAAGGCGCCTATCCGAGGATAATATTCATACGCCATGATAATATTTGAATATCTCATTTGATGATTTGATTAGTTCTCTAACTTTCCATTAGGTTTTTGGGGCTTTGCATTAGGTTAGCAAGTGAATAAAGCATCTTGTGAGGTCAACTACTACCAGAAATCGACCACACACCAAATGCTATGATTGGGAGTTGGGAGTGATGTGTGGTTTTCCCAAGCTTTTGTCTCAAAACAGTGGTTGCATTTGCTTGGCTGAGATGAATTGTGCTTGGCTGAGATAAAGCATCCCAAATCCTGTCCCAAACCCCAGCCTAGCTCCTAATTCTAATGCAAATATATGTGAAACTCATCTTTGTCTTAAACAGTTTTAAACTAGTTTATGCTTGTGGGGGCCTACATATGATGCAAACATTCCAATAGTCCAAATCAACGCGGGCTTGCATAAAGTAATCCTAGAAAGAGAGAGTGGTGTGTGAAGGTCGCATCTGATGGAGAGAAGGTATGAGAGGAGAGTGGTGTGTGAAGGTCGCATCCGATGGAGAGAAAAGGTGAGAAGGACCTCTTAACATATTAATTGCACAGAAAATCGCATGCTCGTTTCAGTGGCTGAAACAGAAACTGACAGTTAATTAGATGGTAGGACAAACCCGGGGAGGCATATGTCGTCAGAAAAAATATACATTTTCTATTCATGTAGAACGTTCATTGAACTAAAAATATGCCAGAGGTTTATTATAATCTTCAGAAAGTGCCGAGGCAAATTAAAACGATCACCTCTGCAACTGTCTTTCTGGGTCGAGACCCACTGATTATGTTTTTTTTGGGTAAGCGGCCATAAGGGTGTTTGTCTTCATGGGGGTATTGGGCCACACTGGTATCAGTGGGGAGGCTACACAAGCAATTTCGGTCTTTACGAAAGTGATTCGTGCGATGATTTTGTTGGTCTAGGCTATCGGATTACTTTTCAAGCTAGGGGTGAAATTAACCTCTGTGACCCTGCATACACACGTTTGGCATCGTGCGCATGGGCGGAACTAACTTACGGGCCTTGGTGTCACAGGACACCAGGTCCAAAATTTTTTAGCAAAGATTAGCATCTCTAATCCATGTGTGAACCCCTCAGTCTAACATCAGTGCATCCAGTTCTTTCTTTGAAGCCTAACAAAAGGAAGCATTAACGACCTAAATTTCTAGTAGCTAGTAGCAGTCCACGAGAAGTCTCTGCTTCCCTCAGCCTATGAGGCAATTACAGTAGGCCGAGCTAGTCCTTAAATTAACCTAAGAGGGAGGACCGCAATAGGTCACGACGTTCATTTAATCAATCCCGAAGGGTGTCACCTCGTAGCAGCCATCGACGTCTGTTAATTTTACATGATTGGCTAGGAGATGTGCAACACGTTCGTCGCACAGCCGCACCAAGTCAGGCAGTGACCGGTCATCGGAGAATGGGAGAAATCAGTGCCACCGGCCTTCCTCGCTTGCCATCTCACTACAGCGCCGCTTGGTCCCTATTGTCTCGTGCCCTCGTCGTTGAAGGAAGTTTAGATCCACCCGATCAGTATGAACTTTCTCTCAATTCTTCCAATTTGTTTCAAGAATAGGGGCTAAAATTATGAGTTAGGGGTTCAATGTGATGATTGTTGATTGATTTTTGTCAAGTTATATAGTTAAGACTTAGGGTTTCAATTTAGATTTTTGGAACACCGACTTAGCTCGTTACAAATCAGATGCAAAATTATAGTATTTGACCATAATATCAAGTAAGTAAACCACAGAACGTATTTTTCTATTATATTATTCTTGAACTGTTGAACATGCAAGACCTATTTGATTTTTTCAATTAATTGGTGATGATTTCACAAATGATATACTAAAAATAATTGATGAAAACTACCAATTACGTTATGTTCGTCGCTTTATAAACTTGAAAGAACGTAAATAGTAAAAGATAATGAATTAACTTACATTTGACCATTCTAATTTTTGTACTTAAAAACCTAAGTATTTTGTTCTATTTTAATGGGCTATTGAGGTTCGATGATGTATTTTACCAATATCAACCAACTTTTATTTGTGATTTTACCCTTAATTCCTTCAGTTTGCTGTGACTAACCAATTTTGGTAAGTATTTCGACCACAACTTTTTTATCATCATATGCTATTATCGGTTATATTGAAGTATTGATGTTAAAAATTGACGGACACATTACTATTTAGCACAATATTATTTAAAAATTATATATGTTATTATATGTATGATGAAGCGGTGAATCCCAATCATTTTTGTTCTAGTTCCACCTCTGATTGTGTGTGGCTAGATTGAGCACCTCGTACACTCGGTGCCAGTTGAACCAGCACGAAAAGACTAGCGCAATTATGTTGCCACAGGTCAAGGTCTGTCGCTGGCGTGTTCTGGGCCAATGGTCGTTGGGGTGTTTCCATCTCCATGGGGCATCAGGCCACGCTAGCGTTGGTGCGCACGCCGGGGGGACGCACTTGCAATTTTTGCCTTCACGGAGGTGATTTGTATGATGATTCTACCGATCCGAACTGCTAACTTATTTTTTTAAGCTAGGGGTGAAATCCACTTCTGTGCCACAACGTACGTGCATTTGTCATCGTGTGTGGCTAGTTTGGGTGCCTAGAGGGCACTGTGGATGCTCATTGCTAGTCAAACCAGTCCGAAGGGGCTAGTGCAGCTACGTCACCCGTGTTGAGGCTGACCGATGGTGTTTGATGAGGACATCCCTTCCATGGATACAACTCAGCCACAGCAAGGGTTGCAAGGACCACTCACTCGAGCTCGTGCTCGTCAACTTAATTACGGTGAATTCATTCCTAGGTTCATATATTATCGAGAATAGACCGCTACCTAATGCAAGTGATTTAATTGTGCTTAGGAACCGGGAAAGGATGAAGGAGAAGGACGTGGAGTCATGGACATGCCTGGATGGAATAATGGAGTTCACCACGTCACTTTGGGGCCAAGCCAAACAAGAATTCGAGTTGACACGTTCTGGAATCAGATTCGGACTGCTGCGTTGGTACCAAGTTCAAACGGGCATAACTTCCTCATACGGACTCCGATTGGGACGTTCTTGTACTTCATGGAAAGCTTAGGAAGTCTATTTTCCAACGGATCCGACCTCAGCTTTAAATTCCATCTGAGCCGGCCGTAATCATCAAATTACTCCACGTTGTTTTCTGAGTCCGAGTCAAAAGGGTGCTGCGCCACCTCCACTTGGGCCCATGGGCCTTGTAACCTAGGGCGTGCCCTTGGACGCCCCTGGTCGTTCTCCTATAAAGGAGCCGCCTTCGTTGCTAAGACTTGGATTTCGTTGAATTTAGGTTTAGCCATTGTGCAAACTTTTGTTCTTGATTGTGTTGGACGACCACCGTCAAGACATCTTGAATCCCACCTTTGTGTTTCGTAATATAATTTGTGCTTCATTCATATTCGCAATGTCGATTGCCTATATCTTATTCTTGCTAGTTCTTCGATTGCTCGCAGGATTGAACCGTGTTCAGTTGATCGCGCCTCCGGCGAGATCAATAACACTCGAGTTGGTTCAGCGATTGCTAAGCGCAAGCGTCGTCGTACGGTTGTAGTCGGATCGTGAGGGTCACCTCCACCAAAATCGAAAGTTATCCATCTCATCGAAAGATCGGGCACCTCGTCTTCATCAGTGTTTTTTTGGCCAGCAACCATCGGGGCATTTGTATCCATGCTGGTGTCAGTGCGGATGCCATACACATAATTTTGGCCTTCATGAAGATGATTTATGCTGTGATTTTGCCAATCTAGGCCAATGGATTATTTTTTAGCCAGGGGTGAAATCAACCACTATGGGCTTGTGTATGCATGTTTGTTATTATGTTCAGCTAGTTCAAGCACCTAGGGGACACCATAGATGCTCGGCGCTAGTCAAACTAGCACGAAGGGGCCACCACAACTATGTCGCCCTAGGTCGGGACCTACCAATGGAACTTTTTGGGGAAGCGGCCATCGGAGTGTTTTAGTCTCCACAGGGGCATCGGGCCATGCTAATATTGGTGCGAGGGTCCCACATATGATTTTGGCCTTCATGGAAGTGATTCGTATGGAGATTCTGCTAGTTCGGGCTGCTGGCTTATTTTTTTTTATGGCAAGAGTGAAATCCACCTTCATGGGCCCATGTACACGCATTTGGCATATTGCTTAGCTTGTTGCCTAGGGGGCACTGTGGATGCTTGGCACCAATCGAACCAACATGAAGGGGTCAGTGCAACTTTGTCATTTCTGGTCAGGGACCGTTAATGATGTTTTTTGGGCCAGTGGTTGCGAGAATGTTTCTGTTTCCACGAGGGCATTAGCCACGCTGGTGTTTGGGGGAGCGCATGCGATTGTGGTCTACATAGAGGTGATTAGTGCGGTAATTCTACCAATCTAGGCCACCACCTTTTTAAGCCATGGTTTAAATCCACCATTGTGGCCTTGTGTACGCGCATTTGATATTGTGCATGGCAAGTTCAGGAACCTAGGGAGCACTGCGGATGGTCGGTGCCGATCTAAATGGCATGAAGAGGCTAGCACATCTATGTCCCTCCAGGTCGATGCTCGCCGTCAGTGTTTTTTGGGCCAGTCATTGCCAAACATTTGTCTCCACAGGGACATTGTGCCATGCTGGTGTTGGTGTGGGGGTGAAGCACGCGATTTTTGTTTAGGGTTGCTGGCTTATTTTTTAAGTCAAGAGTGAAATCAACTTCGTGGCCCTATGTACACACGTTTGGCATCATATGTGGCTAAGTTCGAGCACCTAGGGAGCACCATAGATGCTCGATGCCAGTCAAAGTAGCATGAAGGGGCCAGCGCAGCTATATCGCCCCAGGTAGTGGCTGCTGACAACGTTATTTGGGCCAGCGACTGTCGGGACAATTCTGTCCAATGGAGGCATTGGGCCACATGGCCCACATGCTGGTGTTGGTGCGAAGGGTCGTGAACGTGACTTCGACCTTCATAGAGATGATTCATGCGGTGTTTCTACCAATCCAGGCCGCAAGATTATTTTCTAAGCCAGGGGTGAAATCCACCTCCATGGCCCTACATATGCACGTTTGGCAAAGTGCATAGCTAGTCAAGTCCCTAGGGGGTACATGGATGCTCGGTTCCAGTCGAACTAACATGAAGGGGCTAGTGTGGCTATGTCGCCCTAGGTACTAGACGCCAACGATGCTTTTTGGGTTCATGGCCATTGGGGCATTTCTGTCTCCACAAAGGCATCAGGTCACGCTTGTGGCGATGCGAGGGTCCATGAACGTGATTTCAACCTTCACAGATGTGACTCGTGTGGTGATACTACCTATCCAGGCTGTCAGATTATTTTTTAAATCAGGGGTGCATACGTGCATTTGGCGTCATGCGTGGCTAGTTTGAGTACCTAGGGCCTAGAGGGCAGCGCTTGATGCTGGCCAAACCAACACGAAGGGGCTAGCGCAGTTGTGTTTTCCTTGGTGCCCGAGCTAGCCACACACAATGTCAATGTGTGTACGCAAGTCCACAGAGTTGGATTTCACCGTGACTTAAAAAATAAGTCAGCAGCTAGTATTGGCAGTATCACTGCACGAATTACCTCTATGAAGGCTGAAATCACACCCCACGCAGTGACACCAATGTGGCCCAATGCCTCCGTGGGGGGAAAGAAACACCCATCAATGCCAAGGGGCCAAGAAATGTTGTCGGCAGACCTTGACCCAGGGTGACATAGCTGTGCTGGCCCAGCCATGCTAGTTTGATCCGTGCCAAGCTTCCGATGTGCCCTGTAGTGCATGAATTAGCCACTTAGGATGCCAAATGCGCATACACAGGGCCACAACGGTGGATTTCACCATTGGCTTAAAAAATAAGCTGACGCACGGATTAGCATAATCACCTCTGTGAATGCCACAATCACGTGGCGGCCTCCCACCAACACTAGTGTGGCCCGATGCCCCTATGGAGATAGAAAAGCCCAATGGACACTAGCCCCAAAAAACCCCATCGGTGGCCATGACCCCTGGTGACATAGCTACGCTGGCCCCTTTGTGTTGGTTCGACTGGCACCGAGCATTCATATTGCCCTCCTAGGTGCCGGAACTAGCCACACAGGATGCCAAACGCACATACACGAGGCCACGAGGATGGATTTCACCCCTGGCTTACAAAATAATCTAGGCCTAGTTGGACTAAAAATGTGTGCATGGCCTCCTGCATTGACATAAGCATGGTTGATAACCTCGTGGAGACAAACACCCTGATGGCCACTGGCCCAAAAAAAACGACATAGCTATGTTGGCCCTTCCATATTGGTTTGATCGACGTTGATCGTTCGAGGTGCCCCCTTGGCACCTGAGCTAGCCACGCATGATGCCAAATGCGCATACATGGTGCCAGGGAGGTGGATTTTGCCCCTGGCTTAAAAAATAAGTCAGTAGCCTGAATCAGCAGAATCACCGCACGAATCACCTCGTGAAGGCCAAAATCGCAAGCATGGCTCCCGCACCGGCACCAGTGTGGTCCAATGCCTCCATGGATATAGAAACACCCTAACATCTACTGGCCCAAAAACATTGTCAACGTCCCCGACCCAGGGTGACATAGGTGCATAGGTTGGTCAAGATAACTATGGATATGAATTTTTTTTAGGGAACGCGTAGAAGCAATGCATGCTTTTGCATTAAGAAGGAGAAATAACAACACGGAAGTCTGCAATAGGATACAAATAAACTGATTCTAAGAGTTGAGGCTAAAACCACAAATGGAAATTAAGTGATTTGGGCTACTCGCGAGTACCCGCGCCTCGGGCTGCTAACATGTTTGCTATGGTGGTGCATGGTAGAAGCAGAGCACATTTAGGCTCTAGATTTATGTTCTCCTTATATCTTCAATGTAAAAACACATAAATCTTTTGTATGTTCTCGAAAAAAAAAGGCTCTAGATTTATGTGATAATTGAACTATTTTCCGTGTAATTACCGTGCTTCAATCGTGTTCTCACTTCGCCGCGCGCACTCTGTTTTTTTAATGGAACGCGCATTGGAGGCAAGTCTTGTCCTACTTCTGCGTCCACCATGACAGGTCAGATGTCTACCTGAATGGGTGTCCAAGAACCCCGACATTTGGCCCACCTACGATTAAACATAAAGAGGGAACGAATCATCTATGATCAAGACAGTGTGCAGCCTGATACATATAGTACAGAAAACCTTACATAGAAGTGCAGTCCGCCCTCTTTCAGATACGAATTTCATAATATTCTAGTAAGACTTATGCTGTTTCGTGCGAAATTCTTAAGTTCCAAAGGAGCCAATCTTTAAGCTCTCTTCAAGCACTGTGAATCCAGTAGATTCTGGTTTAATTAGTGATTCTGATCTTCAAGAGAGGGGTTCACTTGTCTTTGAAATAAGTAACGATCTGGCAACCACGCCAAATTTATTTCGCCCTTCTGAAGTCATGCACATCAGTATGATCCAGCAGGCAGATATCTAATCAGTCAATTAATCGGCAGCTCTCTCCCCGTGGGTGTAGGACTAACAAGTTGCATCGGATTCTTCAGGCATAGCTCTACCAAGTGGATTTCGCTAAATCTAGATCCTTGAATCTTAGCTGTGGTCTAGATGAAGCCACGTACACTTTCTTCTTCCCTTTCCTTTGTCTGACGAAGTTCAGGAGTCTCGGTCCTCATTTGCAAATGAAGACAATTCTTACCTCCAAAACCAACCATGAGAAAGAGGTGCTTCCTAACTCTGCAAGACGACGATACATTAGGTAGTCCTTTCTGTAGTATTTTACTGAGTACAAGATCGGTGAGAGAATCGTCAAGAAAAAATGACCCTACAAAACATTGCTTCAATTTACTAGATGCATAAGGTTCCAATTCTTAGACTATACACGCAACCATCTATAGGCACTCAATTTGCTCTGAAAACCTTATGTTTTGCTGCCGCAAAGCAACCCACTCGTTCCAAGAGAGACCGTCGTCAGTACCCAGCGAAATTGTTTCGCCAGTTACATTGGAAATTTTGCCATGTTTGTCACTGTCGCCGGAAGATGCCATTCAACATCACACGATGCAGGGCATCCATGCCTTGCTTTACTCAAATCACATGAAAGAAAGATTTGTGTTCGTTCAAATCTTCCAAAAAAAAAAGGAACTAGAAATATGCAGATACCATAGAACATAGGCAACGGTATAGATTTAGTGAAATCCACTTGGTGGATTTAAAAAGTGACCACACCCGATTCTTCAGCTACGACAATCTTCCTTTGTCCATAAACACAATTAAACAACTTATTCGGTTATGACTTTCATATGCCTACTATCCATATGTAGCTGAGCTAATGTTCGTCTCGTGTCAGATCACGTGGATTCTGCTATGGCAGCCTTCCTTCTGCTATTACGAGTGGTATATTTCTTTGGATAATGTAGCAGTGCCGAGCACGAAGTGAAAGACGTTACCTTGCTTACATGCTCAGCATTGGATTATTTATATGCGTCATTTTGTGTCGGAAGGAGAGAACAAAGTCTCCGTTAGGGTGTTGACATCGAACAACCGAGTTGTTGGTGGCTTGGCGCCAACCTAGCAAGAAGAAAGAAAGAAAGAAAGAAGAATCTCGCATGCCTTTGAGTATGCAAAGCATTTGAACACCGCCACACCAGAATGCATGATTTCGACATCTCGAATACCCTCAGTTCGGTGAAAAAAGGACGAGTCGCTCGGGCATCTTTTCGACATCTCGAACAGTCGCTCGGGCATCTTTTCGACGTCTCGTCCCATGAAATTGAGAACACTAATTGCTCGCTGTGGCAGTGGCAACGTCTACGTTAGAAATCAACTTTTTTTTCTTACATCATATCAGGTGCAGACTCAACTGGAGACCTAATATAGGATATGAATAGGGAAACTTACGTGCAAAAAAAAAGTCCTAGAAATAAGGCAGGTGGCTTATTAGGAGCAGGGCCGGGTCCATGGGCGTGCAGGCTGTACGCTTGTACAGGCCCCAATCTTCCTGGGCCTCAAAAAACTTCGTGCGTGGCGCCGCCCCTTCGTATTCTCGGCTCAGGCACCGCTTTAGGCGGCGCCCCTTCGTACAGACGTACAGCACGAGGAGACTCGATCCGATCCGAGATTGCGCCGCGGACGCGGAGACGTTGCTGCCTTGCTGGCCGGCGACTCGCCTCGCCGAGAACCTCCGAGTCCGGATTGCCGATTGCATGCAATGCATATTGGTGATATTGCACGTGCATGATGCAGCCAGCAGTCTAGAACTCCATTCGTCAGCCAGCATATTGCTCTCGCCGCCAGTCGCCAGCCATCTTCCGCCACCTCGCCGCAACCAGCGCGGACTCCATTCGTGATTCGTCGTCGACTCGTCGTCCAGTGCAGGTATTCGTTTTTTTTTCAATTCTAATTGTATTGTACTAATTAAATCCTTCGTATGAAAGTCTAGAACTGTTTGTATAATTTTAATTTTGTTCTTTTATCTTTTGAAGCCATGTCTTCTGCAAATCGATTTAGAAAATATGAATCTGGTTCCCAAAAACGTAAGAAGAAACAAAGAATTGAGGAGTTAACTCAATGTCAGAAAGGAGCAATGGATAGATTTATTTTGGCTATATTTGATACTTTGGTTTAGACCTCGCTTAGAGCTTTGTACAAGGCCTCCAAATTTCACGGCACGACCCTGATTAGGAATGGATCGATCGACACTCGATTACGGTGCAGGGAAACATTCACGTGAGCGTCCTCCCATTAAATCCTACGCACCCTTTCGTCAGGTGCATTCGCGTCTCCATGCATGAAGTCAGTACAACTTAGCTAATCATGGAAGCACTCAATTGTGACAGGGAAGGCGCAGACATCATCCAGAATAGATATGCATGCACAAACACAAATCAGCAAGCGGCAGTCTTGCCCTGCCTGTACTGTACCTTAGGCCGGCCAAGAATAATAATTCATGGCACCAACCATCTTGCTTCCCAACTCCTCTTTCCTTTTGCCTACTCTTTTCTTAGACCATTACAAACTTTACAGTGGTCCTTGGGATAATACTTTGAAAGCACTAGTTTTAAACAAATGAACAAGCAACCCTCAATGATCATACTGCGTTTTATCCCGTGTCTACATTTTATTGTATATCCAAAAATACAGGCTCATAGTTAGTACCTACTCAAGGTTGGTTACACAGCTTTTTTTTAGCACACAATAATTGACAATATATGTTCGAACTTTATAAATTGTCATATCGAAACTGGGCATGACAGCTATCATGTTTTGATAATACCAAGCTTTACTATTTGTCAACATATGTCTTTTAATGGAGCCGGTAATACGGTTGTGGTTGTTAATGCAAAAACAGATGGAATCCTAGATTAGATAGACACCAACCTATTGAACCATCTAACATACGCATAAACAAATAAAAGCATCTATAATGTTGTGCTTGTATGTTCTCCCAAAAGAATGTTTTACCTTGACACCTTGTAATCACATATATAAAATGAAATTATATCCAGATTACTGGAGTAAAATAGTATCGCAGTTGGTAGAGAGCTTTCTTTACATAAAAATATAAATCTTGGACAGTAAAGCTCTGCCTACAAAATTTATTCCGGAACTCAGTATCAATTACTGACATGCAGGTCTCGGAAAAGGGATCCCACATGTCAGTCACGTTAAGAATAGAATCTGTAAAAAGAAATTCATATGCATATAGCATGTCTCTGTTTCAAGTTATTGGATAAAGCAAACTCAAGTGGTTCCATGGAGCATCTATTGATTATGATGCACAATCATATCTGGTAGCCCCGGTGAATTTGGATCCCCCATGAGACTCACTCACGAGCATCCTAGAGCACATATAAGGGTGCTCACAAGACTAAATTGTAGGGCACCGAATAGCTACTAGGGGTGGTAGCCTTCCAGTGAACTTGGAGGCGCCCATAAGACTAATTCATGGATACCTTAGAGATGTGCTCACGATACCAAGTCACGGGCACACTGGAGAGGTACCCACGAGACAAAGTTGTAGGGTATCAAATGGCCACTTGATGTTGTAACCCTCAATAGCCTTGAAGGCACCCATGAGACTAACTCACGGATACCTTAGATGTGTGCCTTCGACACTACGTCGTGGGCACCGAAGAGGAGCCTACGAGACTAAGTCATGGGCACCGAAGTATGAGGGTTGTAGAACTATTTTACCCCGTAAGTGGGGGGTTTTTTGGTGATGGGGAATGCATGAGAACGATTAACTCTTGCCAGGCAACGAAGCGAGATGTGTGGTGACCCGAAAATCATTCGGCGCGTGGCTTGGAATCTAAGGGGAGTGAGTCTTTAGCATACCTATCAACTTAGGCACCGGACCCAAGTTGTCACTCATGACCTGTGTTCAGCAGGACATGAGCCGCCATGGTGAAAGCGACAGATGCCCAAATCACCTTGGACTTTTGCTAGTGGGGAGACCACAAAGGTCATACGTCCTATGCACCACGAGGGTGAAATCCTATGTACAAAAAGTATCTCGAGAGCCCAAATGAGAGCAATGAGTTTGTATGCCAAGATTGTCCCCTAACAGTAGCACGTTAGGGGGCAGCTCTCATAACTGGCCTTCATCACCTTACAGTTAGTGGTGTCATGTGTCCTAGGGGTGATGGTTGACCCCCAGAACCCTTAGTCCTCTGGCTGCAAGGGCGCCTTGAGCTTCTCACCCTTAGCTGGACCCCGCATTGGCTAGCGGGAGGAGGATGCACTTGAGAACCCTAGGGCACGTAGAACGTTATTCATCTTGAGGTGGATGGCACCGATCTCCTACAAGGGTGGACACCTAGGGCTGCTCCGAAGAGCGGGTGTGTTATCCACAAGCTCTTTGGTAGGAGCCATAGACTTTTATCAATTAGCTACGGTCCCTATGAACGATACTAATATTGTAGATGTGAAACCCAAACACAGACCGTTGCCCCTATTGCGAACTTCACCGTCTAAATGAAAGGTTCGATGCGTTTCAGGCAAAACAAGCAGCAATCATCAATACCATTGACCGCATGCAAAAGCACAATTTCACATTATGCTTGTAGTCTACAAACTCTTCGAACTACTCTTTGTATGATGTGAGGGCAAAAGAATACGGAACTCGATTTCTCGGCCCATGCAAAGCACAAGCGGAAACCAAATCTGGGGTGGAGAGAAAAGGCCCCGAGGATTTCGCCGTCAGTATAGTACTTTTGGTCTATGAAGGAGGCATAGCATGTACTACTACTAGCTTTCTGAAGAGTGCAGCTGCTTCTTCACTGAAAGCGCCGCCGCTCTGTACCATGCAGCTGCAGCCATTGCTCCTGGATCAGGAACTGAAGCCAGGAGGTCGGGAGCAATGTATGATGACCGCCCTGCCTGCAAGTGCAATCGAATTTCATTGCTATAGGAACGAAATATAATCAAAGGAGAAGGATATAAGAGAAGTAACTCTAGTGTAGCAATCCTACAAGAGTTCTGCAGAGCTAAAGAAACGTTTTGTAGGATGGGACAAGTGGAAGAGCGTACTTTTGCTTGCATCTGTTTAGTGGATTCAGCACCAGCTGATGCTGCTTCAGAAGAAGCCAGAAAGGCGGTCACAGGATCATTCCCGGATTTAAGAGACTGTTTTAAGCACGAGTTCGTCAAGGAAGGAAAATAATGCAGTAAGAGCAGGTAGATTTAAGAAGCAAATTTAACCTGTTTCAGAACTGTAGAAGCAGGAATAAGAGCATCTAGCATTGTGCGGTATCCTGCGCTAGCTCCACCATATTTGCTAACAGCAGCAACAGAGGCTTCTAAAGCATCAGCCCCTGTAGAAAAGCAGCATACTTTGTTTAGTATGTAAATTTCCTGAGAGATGGTCAGGACAATCATAATGGTTACATTTCTTACATTCATTCGCATTAATAGCTGTGTTTTGTTTTAAGCTTGCATATGCAGCCTTGCAGAGTATGTCATACCTGGAGCATAGTAGGAAAGAAGAATTAGTACTTCTGTAGGAATTATATGGTCAATAATGAAGCGAAGAGCAGACAAGCACAGATTTCTTACAGGATTCCACTTGTTCCGCCCATCACCCTTCGGACTGTTGCTCCGATCTCATTTATTGTTCCAGCTGCATCATTCATAGGGTAACTGGCAAAGAGAAAAATGCACTAAAAATGGGTCAACTTGTATATGTGACTGAAAAAAAACAGACAACCTAAAAAGGCCAAAATGAAACACCGACACAATGACTCAGAAAGACAGCAGCTGGCCTAAGACACAGTGGAATACTACTAATAAGACATAAACTTGTCTTGAAAAAAATACAACCACACTGGAGGTTGTCATATGACATTTCTACAGGACAGGAATCAAAAGTTAAATAAAAGCTTATTGATTATAGTAAGTAAATTGTGGGGATTAATATATTTTTTCATCATATTTCAGCCTCACCATAGTCTCTTACCTAACATTCAAGAATAAAATATAAGAACACTGTAGATATCAGGAATCAATCAGCAATAATATTAATGCTTGATGCTTCCTACTTACCGCTTTTTCATATCTTCAAGAATAGCTGTTGCACCTCTGTGCATCTGAAAAAATATCAATTCTTCAAAAAGCTATCATCATATAAACACTAAATCGATAAACCCCTATTAGACTCACCGTGGATCCACAGTCACCATCACCCACTTTACTGTCCCATTCATTTAGGCTACCCTTGAGATCGATAATTTCTTTAGCCCCTGCTTGAATAGCAGCCTCCAGAATACACCCTTGCTTGCTTAGCTCCTGAGGTTGAGAAAGAATCTGCAAAACAATAGCTAATTCATCATACTAGTGAAATTGCAAGTGGCAACTGATGGACATGCATGTTCCAGTATGGTAAAAAAAAATCCATGCAGTGATCTTGACTAAACTTGCTGTTAGAAAGGAAAATGTTTTCAGAGTTCTCTTTTTCACTGCCACTGTTTTCCCCTCACCACTGGTTCTGACATCAAGTAACTGAAATAGAGCAAGACTTGACAACAAATGAAATAGACACCTGTAACCCATGCAGAACCAGCAGAGAACAATATGTGGTTCTCGTATACTTCCACATAAAAGTGCAGGTGGACCTACTCCCAGCAGGATGACTTTAGAAAAAAAGGATTTTGGTTTACCTCGTCATCCTTCATTGAAGGTGATGGTGGTACTGGAACGGGAATTTTTGCTGGAGGGCGATTTCCTACAATCAACACTAAAATTAAAATACTGGAGATTCAACAACAAAAAAAGTTGTGATAGAGCTTAAAACTGTTTTCTTCGCACATGTATATATTTCCCATGAAAATGTTTCATATACTAGCAAACTAAACATGTACTAAAAACTAAAAATATATCTAAAACCAAGGTTGTCACGGCGCTCCGGTAAGTCACAGCGAGGCCCGGGCGCCTAGACGCCTAGTCGACTAGGCACCCGCCATGGCGACAGTTAGACGATAGTAGTTAGACGACAAATAATACCTTATATAACCAAAAATTAAATAACCATGCAACATAATAGCACAAATTATCTAAATAACTATGTCTCAGGAGGTCCAAATCAAAAGAAATCCATTGAGAGAAGGGTCTGTTCGTAATTTTCAGAAACTCCGAGAACTTAATCACAAAAGACCAAAACCTTCTAGCCCTAACTGCCAGCCAGCCCTTCTCCTGTTGTCTCTCCATTTCCTTTCGTGTCCAACTCCTCTCTCTGCCCGGCGCCTACCCTCCCCACCGCCTCCTCCCTCCGCTCGACGCCTCCCCTCCCCCACCGCCTCCTCCCCCACCCCGTGCCTCCTCTCCCCCTACCGCCTCCCCTCCCCGGCGCCTCCTCCCCCTGCCCGGCGGCATGAAGACTGGAGGAGGCTGTAGATCGGCGATGGGAGGAGGAAGCTTCAGATCAGTGTCGGAGGAGGACTGGAGGATGCGTGAGAATGGTGCAGATCGGTGCCGGCAGTGGTGCAAATCAGGTAAGCCTTTGAAGCCCCCCACCCCCTAGGTGGCCGCCGAAACGAGCTGGACGACGCCTGGACGCCTGGGCGTCACCCAGCACCGTCTAACTTCTCCCGCGCTGGACGATTGGCCACAGCGTCCACCTCCAGCCGCCTGGACGACTTGGCGTCACCTAGGTGACGCTTTGATAACCTTGTCCAGAACTTTGGTAAGTCTCCATTCTCTGGGTGAATTTATCTGCATCCACCTACCCTGTTCTGCAGCCTCCAATTGGCATTTATACAAAGAAAAGTTTGTGTGTGTAGTGTACTAGTGTTGCCCTCTAAATGATGAAAACCACAAACGCATGACATGTAGAAGGTAGAAAAAAATAGAACAGCACTGCATCAAACCAACATATAATCCAGATATAAAGTGGCCAAAGGCTGAAGACATAACTAAAGAATTTACATAATGATGAAATTTAAATTTGGAAAATGTTGCAAATTTTTTTAGGAGAGGGCAAAGGCTTCAGTTTCATTAGAAAAAGGAAGTTTTTTTTTTAAAAAAAATGGAAATAACTAGGATCCTACCACCTTAGCCTGTAATTTGTGGAACCCAACAGAATGAGTCAAGTATAATCTTCTGCCAGCAAGAGCATTACCTTCAGAACCAACAGGCCAAGCCAGAGCTTTAGTAGGAGCATCAAGTCGCTGCAAAATGTTTTCATCTGATCTCATAATGGTGATAGAGAATCCTGCATATAGAAACAGAATCTGAAATAATTAATATATTTTACTTGCAATAAGTTACTCAATTAGCCATAAGTCTACTGCTTGTATAGAAGATGAAGTCTACTGCTTGTATAGAAGATGAAATTGAACAATATATACAGCATGTTGGAGGAAAAAGAAAGTAGCTATCTTAATCATTGAAGGTCCAAGAAGAAAAGTTCATACTGTTGCATATTCAAGCAACCATCATATCATCATAATTCATGTAGCATATTAATTAAAGTTGAGAGATGATCATAAAGCTTAGCCACATACTCATTTTAGGTCCTTCAGAAGAACCTTAAGATAGATTAGAGAAAAATTCATGCAAGAACTGACCAGCCATATCAAGTGATGACATAAATGTTCCAGTGTAGACTCTGTCAACAGCAATCCCATACTCCAACTGTAACTCAGGAACCGCTTTTCTTGCCGCAATCATAAGTTCCATGATAGGAGTGGCACCCAATCTGTATTTCAAAGATGGAATTAAAAAACAAAGTATGGTGTAGTCAATTCATAGTGTAGGAACACAGAGAAAGAAAATATATACTCTGATACAGTAATAAACCTCTTCAAAGAGATCAGAGATCATCACAGTGGATTTTATAATAGGACTTCATATGGAAGATAAACATACTGTGGCAAGCTCACACATACTTTTAAAAAGTGGAAAGTTGATCGACAAGCATTATCACCAACATAATTCAGAATGACTAAACACTTTAGGTAGAAACACAAGCTTGAAATGATGTACAAGGCAGGCCAAAAATAGATTCAGAGATCGCACTAACAACACTTTATCTGAGTTGGTCCTATGACCCCTTCCAGCTATTCCTAGCCCATATTAGCCGCAGAATGAAGGGCCCTAGAATGCCCTATTGAAGACACTTTGAGACAACACCACTACGGAATCAGAAATTTTTTCCCCCCAAGGAAGGCATATTTTCTTCATTCAGCAGTATGAACAGGGTGTGCAGGACATCAACAAGCCACCTTTCTAGCCATGTTCATTTGTTGTATGATCAGTAGTGAAGAACTAATCTCTCACTGAAGCAACTCATAACGTTTCATCTATGGATTCTTTCTCTCACGAATGCTAGATTGCTACCCTTCTTCAATTCTAATGTTGTATATTCAGGACAAATTTCTCAAGAACATTTTTCATAGTAATCTATCCAAATAAATGAGCAACTAGATAGACAAGAATGTAGCGAAAAAACTGTCCACATTAGGTCCGATCAATATACCAAAAGCATTAAATTATCCTAATCACTGTGAAAGCTGCAAGTACTGAATAGTCTGTAAACCAATATAATTATCCTCATCATATTGAGTATCTGTGTTAGTAATCTATCACTAACTGATAGTGCAAATATTACTCAACTAGTCAACTCATACAGCAAATGTTCAGAACTGTAGTTACCCATTGATTAGGAGAACAGCATTGCTCCCTCTTGTAATAGGAAGGTACTGAGTTTCCTGCAAGGATGCAAGAGCACCATATAAATAAACAGAAGTGCCTAGAACTAGGCAGTACAAACAAGCATTGACTTGCAATTTAGAGAACAAGGGGGCTGTCTGGAAAACAAAGAATTTCAAAACTAAGACAAGCTTTAGTTTTCACCATTGTAGAATAAGTTATGGCAAACCAAACTCAGCATAAAGTTAGATTTCATGAACAATGGAAAACATGGATTCATGGCACTGAAACAAAACAGATAAAAATGACAAAATCTCTAATAATAACTATTTGACTGAAGGAGAAATGGAGAAACGTAAAGAGGTTAGTGTTAGACAGCATAATGGTCAGCCCTATGGTCGAGAATCAGGGGAAAACCCGATCTCTTGATACCATGAAAGCAATGAGTATGCGGATCAATAGTAGATTGATTAGGGAGAAGCAATACAAGTCATATATATAGGCAAGGATGTCTAGGGTTATGGCTAATAGAATCAAGGGCCAATTAGAGATATCCTTGCCTATAATAGTCACCTAACCAACCATACTAGACACACATGGGCCTACGGCCATAAGCCCATAGGGCTGACCATTATGCTGTCTAACAGTTAGAAATAAATAAATCACATATCACAAACATACCTGTGACAATATCTGCTTAAGAACATGTTCTACCACTACATCAACTGGCTGGAGCTCAACAACAGCAACACCCGGTTCTCCATGCTGGGAAACAAATCAGATGCTTTTTATTTTGGGAAAAAGCAAATTTACAGCTCTCAGGTACAAAAACCAATAGCTAAATCGAATTATGCCAATTGTTTTCGTGATCCATGAGAACAATAGCAGTTGTGGTTTAAACTTACAATTCCAAGGCCAAGCTCCATTTGCTTAGGACCTAAACGATCAGAGGCCACTTGCCCAGGTAATGTGCAAACAGAAAGTGCAACTCCCATTGTACCAACAACCTCGGATGCATGTTTTGCTTCTGCAGCAACATCTGCAAGAGATAAACCAGCATCTGCGGCAGCCCCAGCAACCTGTAAAATCCAAAGAACTTAAGACTTCAGAGGACAACAACAAATAAATTAAACAATGCAACGATTCCTTCCAGTTGAAATGACCAGAAAATGTTGATGAACCACATGGCCAATGGCCATAATTTGTTCACCATGAAAATGTACATTGGAAGAAACAAAACATTACCCTAACTAATCAACTGTTACACATAACATCAGCTTCTCCAAGTATAAGCTGGAAAAGGAAGGATGGTTCCATTAGACAAAATTTTACTCTTACAGAATAGATCTATGATGCCACTTGACCAGATTCTTCGAACTAATTACTTTTTAATGTCTGCTAATGTGATTCCTACATCTAACAGGCTAACACCTAACTTGAAAATGTTTCATCTGTTCGCTTTAGACAGGCATGGTGCAGGCTGGTCAAACTAGATGAAAAGGGGGGCTTGCATGAACAAGTGGTAGATCAATAGAAAGGGAAAGGATTTTCTCAGGTCACCTGTTATGGCTAGGGCAAACGGCGGAGTAGAACAGGGGACTCCGTAGGGAAGCCGGCAACCAAACGTTGCTCTGCTTGATTCCAATAGCATACGGTAGCCCTCTTTATATAGATGAGCTCCCCCTAACAGATCGAATCTAATCTCAATCATATCTCTAACACTATCTCTAATACAAGGAAACCAATCTCTAACTCAAATAGAAACCAATCTCTAATTCAAATAGAAACCAATCTCTAATTCCTAATAATAAACCGACTAGGCCTTGGGCCCACCTCTATGACTTTCTCAGGTCACCTTTGCTCAATAAGTTGCAGAAATGCAGAGTGTAGCATGCCAGTAATTGACACAATGCATAAAAGAGAATCTAAGATTAAGAAGACAATAGCAACAATAAAATACCTTATGCACAAGAATAGTTCCTGCTAAACCTCTTCTACCAGCTATCCCTCGAGGTGGGGGAAGGGCACAATCATCTCCAACAATAACCATCTACAGTTGGAAAATAAATACTCATTAAAAGGTAATCTTAACGTGGTCTTATATACTAAGGCAGTAAGATCATGTCATATACTCATCAACCTCCATCTTGTAGCCTTCCGATTTTGCCTGCTCAGCAGCTAATCCAAAATTAAGTCTATCACCAGTGTAATTCTGCAAATGTCCAACAACCGAACGTGAGAAAAGAACTGCAGCATAACTAAGATGTGTTTGGTACAAATACTTCAACAGGAATGAGCACTGCAGATTAAATATTGGGAAAACAGCACCAGTATCACTGCATCAAGTATGCATCAATATCCAAATAAGCCCCAGTAGCCCAGATTTTATTTAAGCACAGGTCAAGGACAGCCTTCATCAAACAAGAGGCAGAGGGCGGTGCCAACAGCAGCATAAATAAAAAGAATAGTACAAAATTTCATGTCTTCGATTGTAGTTTAAATTTCAAGGTTGTTTCCTCGAAAAAAATCTCAAGGGTGTTCCATTTATCCTTCTAAGTCTTTTACCAGAGCCAGTTTCCTAAGGCAGCACAGGAAATTCGATGGAGAGAAAGAGAACAGGAAATATAAATATCTAGAACAGAGAAACAAAAAAGAACAAAACTTGCCAAGCTCTTCGAGCAGGAGAGAAACCACAGAGCTTGAACTTTCCCACTAAAATTACCAAAGCACAATTACTACCCATAATTGAACCCCACACACACAAAACCATTTTTTAATATAAAATGGTGGTCTTAGCTTCGGACACAACAAAGCTCATTCAAGCAAATTCCATCTATCGCAGCTAACACAGTTACCGTTGCCAAAAGACACAATGTAAGTGATTTTAGCACACCACCACAAGGACAGTTTAATTTGTCCCAAGTTCATTCGAAGTCCGAGATAATAGGTTATTTTGGAAGAACAAGCCCCCTCTCCATCTGTCTACTCGCGCGTGCATGCGGGTGTGTAGTTGTGTACGCGCGCACACACAAGTCGAACAGGTAGAGAAAGCAGTAGTAATTTTTTTTCATGTGATAATCAAATAAACATTGCTCAACCCCAAAGCATCAGATGATGCAATATTGCAGGTGCATTAGGTGTTTCCTGTTATCTCATGATTGACCTTTTACAATAGAGGCTACAGAGTACCTTTACTATCAGAAGGCACCCCATGGGACCCGTTACAGCTCGAATAGCCTACAATGAAAACATGCAGTTGAAAAAATGTGAGCTAGGGTGATCTTAGCAATGAAAGGAGCTTGACACGGTTTTACTGGAAGAACCATACAGCTAAAATAGAATCAACGGGCGGAGAAGCGAAAACATCTCCAGAAACAGCAGCTGTCAACATTCCTGGCCCAACAAAACCAGCATGAGCTGGCTCATGGCCACTTCCACCACCTACGAACAAAATTGGCATGCTACAATGAGATGTTACAATATGACCTGAACAATATAAAATCTGCAAGCCAACCTCCTAGCTTACCTCCTAGCTTAAAGTTAACAGTTGATATGATGTTTTATGTAGGAAGAACGATAATTTCTATAGAAGTGTCTATTGGACTTTGGTATCAGTGATTGCAAGGAGATCAATTACAGATGGCTAGAGTAAATGCAGACTCAGATGAACATTTATTAGATCTCTGATCGACATAGGGAAACAACAATAGCATTTCCATGTTCCCCATTTCATGATAACAACCAAAGAGTCTCCTTAATAAACAGCAAGTGCACAGACAATATTCAAATTGGGCGCCTTCAAACTGTATCTTCGATGTATCATATTTTAACGACAACTTACACATGAAAGGTTAACGCAGTACAAGGTTTTCATAACCACATATACCTATGTAGATCATTTTCATCTATAATGGGATGCCTTAACTCATTAGCAATTGTAATCAAAGCAGAGGATCAGTTTCGTTCACCCAGATCAAATATATTAAAAAATGAGCAGGTGTTAAAATAATAAATAATGGACTACAAGCTCATGAATATAGGCTCCAAGTCTGGCAATAAAACATGAGCGACCACCTTAAGATAAATAATGTTCTAGACAAATTCAAACACAGGAATAACAAGCAGAAAGACCAGTGCAGTGCATCACAGTATATATATGCACTCATGGAGAATATAATGGTAAGGATAAAGACTAACAAATCACAATAATGCATGTAGATATCTTATTATCTGATAATGTGTTTTACTCCATTCCTCATGGTGATATCTATGAGTGCTACCAACATAAGAGTTCAAGAAAAAGACAGGACCGCTTAATACAACTCTTAGATGGGCAACCGAGAGCATAACGGAAAAAAAGTGTTCAAACACCACGACAAACATAAAGGATTTTCCCGGTGGGGACCATGATGACTATTCACATGGGCAAGCAGCATGCCTTTTCTATCATAATGCCACAGCATGCAGTGCACCTCTGTTACATGCAATGCACTGTCCTGTGTCATCCAACATCAATATCCTCAAAGCACAAATCCAACATTGTACTTGTACTGTACAATGAACATCCCGTTTTAACGTACCACATAATCCCAAGCAACCAAGAGTATGCACACCATCATATCACTCCAAAAACTTGCAAAACTGAAATAGGCCATAGTGATGGGCCCATGCTTGCTTTCAGAGGTAAGATGTCATGTTCTCACAAGGGCTTATATTTCACCCTTTCATGTATATTTTATCTAAAACTGCCAACTTAAAGGATGAAATAGATAACACCATTACAAAAAGCAAGTAAAGAATCATAGACTAACTGATTAAACCAATGTGTAGAGAAACCAGTCCTGGAGTAAACCAACTTATTATAACATTCAAATTTTATGTACATTGTGTGGAAGCCAAGACTCGGCGAGGAACTGGTTAGTGACCATCTGACTAACCATGAATCAGATCCAGTCCTGTCAAGTCAAGACGTTAACCAGTAAAAAGAGGTAAACCTACTAAATATTGGATTGAATTTTGGGCTGGTTTGCAGAAAGAATGAATGTGCGAGCCTCTTCAATCGGATCCCAAGCAAATATGGCAGGTGGCAAGGATGTGATAGGACGGACTGTTTTGTGGCTTGTTTAGTGAATTCTATGTGGTAGGCAGTTTTAGTTGGTTCTGTGGGGTTAGGCTGTTTGGATCAGATGTTAGATATTACGATACTTTATATGGGTTTAGATGAGGCGATACTTTATATTGTTATGTTTTTTCCTTTAATGTGTTTGGTCTTGTAGCTTGAACAATTTCCTTAATGAAATTGGGGGGCAAGTCTCCTGCTTCCAGAAACCCTACTAACATTGTAATTAACTAATTATTTAATGAAAATACCACATTGTTATTTACAAGCAGATCTCTAAGCTACATCATACCATATACTGTATTCTAAACAGAGAGCATTTCGACAGCATTTCAGATATTTGCACATAACGCAGAAATCAATCATCACATTCACAAAGCACAGTTCCCAACAAGGCGGTACCTGAGATGACCGCGACCTTGTCATAGGCACCGCGCACGACATCAGCACGAAGAACAACCTTAATCTGCACACATTTGAGGGGAATTTCGTCACAAAGTGGCCGCCAAACAACTTCAAAATCGTCTCTCTCGCGAACATCACCTGAGGGAACCCGTCCAGGTACTGCAGACCCGGGTAGGTCTCCACCAGCCCCTCGATGAACTCCGTCACCACATCTGTAAAAGGAACCAATCGACGCACCGCTGAGACCATCGGAAGCGATTAAACCCTAGAAATCGAAAAAACCTCCCGAAAATTAGCGGGAAATGGGGGGGAAGGGGGGAGGACGCGGAGGCGGGTACCGTTGGGATCGTTTATGAGTTTCTTCCCCTGCAAGGCCATGGCGTGGGGGCTCCCCGCTGCGACGCGGGCTCCGGCGATCGCCGGCGGAGGAGGGGCAGAAGCGGCGAGCCGCGAGCAGTACGAAGCAAGTCGCCTCCCCTTGGTTCTGTGGGCTTTCCCTTGCTTGTTCGAGGGGAACTGGCGGCTTGTCCTTTTATAGACGCGGATTAGCAGTCCACGGAAAAGGCAAAAATGCAATTACGGGAGTGCCCCTCTTGGTAGAACCCCCACGCCTCATCGTGGACTTCTATGCGCTGTTCCAGATTTACTTTTTTTTCTTAAAAAAAGAGAGAAAAGCAAAGATTGAGATTAGGTGAACGGATGATTCTTGTCATAGTTTTATTTAGGGTCTGTTTGGACTGCTCCGCTCTAATTTTTTCAGCTCTGCTCTTAACTTTGCTAGCCAAACACGTCAACTCCACAAACTCCACTCCAGGAAAAAAAGGTGGAGCTAAGGCCCAACTCCACGTTTTTGGTGGAGCTCGTCAAAGGGTACTCCAGAAACAAGACTTATGTACCTCCTCATAAAGTTGGTAGAAAATTACCCACCACTACCGTTACACAATTTATCTCCTCCGTACAGATTCGATTTCTTTTCCGCCCGAGGTTCCTTCTCCGAGCAGCCACCGCTCCGCGCGCGCGTTGTGGCTCGCCTCCTGCTCCGTCGCCACCATCATCTTCGGCGAAAGCCCCCACAGCGCGCCCAGGAACGCATCCGCGCAGGTCGTCGACGGGGACAGCCCGGACTCCGGGCTCCGCTTGTAGAGCAACCACCACCCCCAAAAAAGGCGAGAGGCACGTAGAGCAACCAGCGGACTCCCAATAAAATCCCAAATCGACGAGGAGCTCGCAGCTCGCACGCTCGCTCGCTGCTGCTGCTTCGGTCCGTTCCGATCGGCGCCGCCGCGCCATGATGGATCCGGAGATGCTGCGGCTGGCGCAGGAGCAGATGCACTGCATGTCCCCCGACGGCCTCGCCAGGATGCAGCAGCAGGTCCGATCCGCCCCATCGATTCCGCCGTCTCCCCTTGTCCTGTGTTGATCTGATTCGATACACAGAGGGAATCGATCTGCCCAATTCCGGTGTAGCTAGCCGTAGATCCAGAGGAAATCCCGCTCAATTCGGCTTGGTTTTTTTTTCGGGTTTGATTTGTCGGGCATGCTTGTGGATGGTCGTTGCTCTGATCTAGATTTCATGTGAGTTGGATTGGTATTAGTATTGCACCTCGAGTCAATTCGAGAGTGTGGCAGTTAATTTGCTGCTATGAAGGCCCAAGCAGATGCTCAAATCTCGTATGTGATATCTGGTGCCAAGATGTTAAAGCAGCAGGTTTGTATAGAAGCCCAGCATCACGTTTTCCTACTCTGTGTTGGAATTTGAATAGAATATGCTAATAGTTCTGTCTGCTCATTTGAACAATTGCATAAGACTGCAGAAAATGTTGAATGAACTGAAAAGAAGACAAGCATTGCATCTATGCTATGAGGCTCATACTAGCACAATTTTGGATCACTCTGAATGAATCAATGAAAATTGGAAAGCACCGTATGTCATCCTTCATTTAATTACTTTATATATATAGAACTTTCCAAGTTTCTATACATGTTACCAGTTTGCCTGATATCACCCTCTGTTCTTACTTTGTGTCATTTCAGGGAAATGAGCTTCATAGCCGTGGACAGTATACTGATGCTGCTGCCAAGTACAAGCTTGTGCGTTTTGAACCTCACACCTTTTTTTTTTGTTGACATGCTTTTGGAAGACTTGCGAGTTAAATCAATATGTCTATCCAGAGAGATCATCTATCCGTAAATTTGGAAAGATAGGACAGAAGTACTGCTGCTTCGGATCATTCTAGTCCAGTGCATAGCATTTCCTCTATTTTGTACAGGATGAAACATAGGGAGGTCAAGTTTTCCTCTTGATCGTTTTAAGCACATGATATTATGCTATGCTATTGTGACATTGGCCGATTTGTTTTTTGGTTTTCTCGAATAAATTAATTACGATTATAATATTTTACATCATATTTCAATTGGCAACAAAAAATATTCAGTTACATATGCTCCACAGACATCAAAACATACACCAAACATTATTCAGGGGCACATTGGACCTTTCTCAAGGAAACCTCACATTCCTGGAGCTGGAGCTAGGCTGCGTGCCAAACAGGACCACCTGCTCCAGGAACTCCACAGTGGAGCTGCTCCATAGTGGAGTTGGTGGAGCAGAGCTAAAAAAACTGGAGCAGAGCAGTCCCAAACAGGCTCTTAATGGGTCAAAGATTTTCTTTATGTTGATTGGCTAGTAAGATATCGTTGTTGCAAATTTGCTATAAAGTAATTAACAACATATGCACATATACAAATAATTTAGTTTTTTTAGATGGAGAGAAGGGCAAATAACGCTTGCCAATAATTTCTGTGGTGAATGGGAGGTTTCCCAATATTAATTGTGTGCTATGAATTATAAATAGCTTAACAAACAAAAGATACGTAAGAGATAATAATATTTATACTATTCATTGCATGAGGTAATATCCAAAGATGTGTTGAAGAATACTTTTATTAATATCGAATCCAAAGATATGTCGAACCATGCCTTTATTAATTTTGTGAGGAATTGTGATGCGGTCGAAGTTATTTTCGTAAGTTCTTATGTAAAAGAAATGATGTGTTGATACTATCTACAGATGATTTGTAAAAGTTTTTAAAAAGGAGAATTTTACCCTTAAAGAAAAAACAAGGGTGCTTGTTGGTAAGTATGTAATTTGTGGTGATGTGGATGGCGAGGATGGGAAGAGGCGATGTGAAGCTTTCGACAGACGCCCGGCCGGATTGCGGCGTGTTCACTGGTTGGGGCCAATCGCTAACTTCACCATCTCGATGAAAGAACCAGGGCCGTCCACTAGTATATCGACGGTAAAGATTGCCGAATAAATGATCTTGAGCTTTTTTTGGGGTAATTTTTTGTAAAAACTTTTGCGCCTACTGTGAAAGTCTGAGCTCTCACTGTCGAGTGTGACATTTGAATCACTCTCTGAGTGTAATTGTCATTGTGTGTGAGAGAGACCGAAGAACCAGTAGACTAGCGAAAAATAAGAGTGGAAGGTTTATTTGTAAGAAAAATCTCCGTACGAAATTACATTAATGTTCACTCATAATCTTTTCTTGACCATTCATATGCTACTATTTTGTTCATAAGTATGGAAAGGTTGGCAAAGAATTTCTCCATTCATCTGTCGATTCCAAAATTAGCAAGTCACTACGAATTTATGCAGTCCATTTTCTCTATCAAAAGCAGGAAACATTTGTGCAACCTCTAATTTGTAAGATAAAGCACAAGCATGTATGGTATTAAGAACGAAAAAGATTAATCTCATAGAGAAAACCAAAATAACGACGGTGAAATAACCACGACGAGAGAAAAAAGATTTGGTGAAGTCGATCGTAAATTACTTAAGCATAACCTCAAAAGAGTACAATAGATTGTCGCTCTCTTACAACCATCTCTAATATTTTATGACCATCGTATCCTTACCCTATACAAAAATCTAGTGCTAAAGAATTAGCTAGTCTTTAATCATCTTGTGTATCTTTACATTTAGACGATTGACTTCTTTGCTTTATTGCTTGGGTTCTCCATGACTACCTGACGAAGATATAATAATCCTCAAATGATTACGTCATTATATTCTTTGAGTATACCTCTTATCGATAAAGGAGAGGTTTCAAAGGTTAGTCATAAGTCTTTCTACGACTATTCCTCAGTCGTAAGTCTTTCTACGACTACTTCTCGATCGTAAGTATTTCTACGACCGCTCTTTAGTCGTAAGCTTTTCTACGACTATGTAGTCATAAGTCATTCTATGATCACATAGTCGTAAGTTCTTCTATGACCATATAGTCGTAAGTCATCCTGCAACCATCTCGTGGTCGTAGACCTTCTTGCGACTAGTTTATCTCTGATTAGCATGTCTACGATGACCTACTGTATCGTGGGTCCGTCTGACAAGGCGGTTAAAACGTCTGTTTATTCTTAATATCCACGCATGATCTTTCTCTGACAACAACCGATGCACGACGAACAGCCCATCATGTCTCTATAACAATAACCCCCATCAGACGGTTAATACCTGAAGCGTTAAGACGTCTTTTGGCACAAGACAACGGCCGCCGCTTTGCTAACTATATAAAGGTTGACGTCAGAGAGAAGAAGAAGAAGAAGAAGAATAGGGAGGCCAAGAGACGAGACAACAGAAGTAGCACAAGACTTTTCACAATACTTTCTTCCCCGATTGTAATCAATTCTCTGAGCAATAGCCACATAGGACGTAGAATTATTATTCTCCCAGGAGAAGGTTTGAACTTATATAAAAATTCTCGTGTCTCTATTCTGTATGATCATAGTCCAAGTTTTCAAGAGCTTTCCTTATAGAAATCATACTTCAAAAGAAAGTAGAAATCATAGTCATGTTAGGATTCATCTATGTTTCCTTATAGCACATTTATTCCAATCCTAAATGACTGGGATGAGTCACCACACTCAACAATTTTCATCTTAACTCTTATCCGTTGAAGTTATTGTGCTTCTTCAGGAACTTGCTCCAGCCTCCAAGTAGGCTCCTTTTTTTGTTTTTCCTCCTACCTTTAAGAGTACCCCCACCATATAGGCCCATGCACATTACCACAATATGAGTGTCAATATCCAACCTAGCATGCGTAGACTCTCCACTTAAGAGCTCCTCTATTTTGTAGCTTGATTAACCACAATTCATGTTCCCTACAGCCTTCCATACCATAGATTTGTAACACCTCCAGCTCCACCTACTCACCAGTACCGCGTGCTTGCTCCCACCATGTCTTCCCTCTTCCAACAACTTGCACATTCGACTTGTCTTTATAGTTCAGCACATAACTGTAGAATGCGATATGAATACCTACCATTGACAACATAATTTTTTTCTTTTGATCAGAATTTTTATCAGACCTCATATCGATTGCTCTTCCTTTATATGTACCCATTAATCGGTATCCTCCATTGCTTCAAATACTTTTCATGATCACCTGCCCCTTTGCAAGTAACTCGCATGACTCCATGTCGAAGTAAAACCTCACAACATTCGAGTTCAAGCGACATCACAAATATTATATTCTTCTTTAAGTTGTGAATATACCGAACTCTAGTTAATGTGTGATATGCTCCATCATACATCTCTATTGTAACCATCTCCACTTCAATAATCCATACTCTTTACAATTCGCTAAGCAAATAGTTCCATACATCGAACGTAGAGATCCTTCGTTAAACATCTTCCTCGCCGAACATATGTGGAAGCAACAATCTAAATCTAATATCCATTTATGAGAAATACCTAATTAACTAATGAGTAGTACGTCTAAATTATTTTTTGCTACTACTACTGAGCATGCACCCTCCATTTATTTCAAACTCGAACAGTCTTTTATTATGTGATTTTCGTCACATAGATAACATACATGTATATCCTTGCTTTTGCCCTTCTTCATGTGACTTTTGCTTCTGTCTGCAATATCTACTATAGTCAATGTTTTATCACCTAAGGATGAAGATTTCGTTAGCTTTTTTAAAGATTTCGCTAACTCTCTTTTAAAGGAAAGTAAAAATCCTACTCTAAAAGAAAGTAAAATCATAATTCTACGATGATTCATCTGGACTACCTACTAAATCAAGACTATGATATGTGTCACGACATTCAACATGACCAAAGCCTGTATCTGATCAGGCACACCGAGGTGGTGGTGGCAAGCAGCGACAGGATCATCCACTCGCCCAAAACTCCACCAAACAAGCAACACTGCAGCAATAAGCAGTAGCACAAGAGGGGGAAAAGCACACGAACGCAAACCAACGCATAAATCTCTTGGCACACTATTGAGCCACTAGCACATCCAACTTGATTTGCAAGTTGAGACACAGGCAGACACTGCAGGCAGCACCAATATGGTGCAAGAACACAGAGCGGGCAATACAAGAAATCAATTCTGCTGCAAATCTGATTGAATTGCAATGCAGAAAACGTCATGATACTCATGGGGGGAAAGGCGTCTAAATTATTGGACACCACACATGCAGCCACACAGAGCGAAACGAACACCTACAGATACCCATCCCTGACAAAAAAATTCAGGGGATACACCGGGAGGCAAGAGTGATTAGCCTAATAGCCTGGACCATCACCCGGTACTGCATCACATCACGCATAGGTAATAAAAGCTTCCTGCGCTCGTATTATTACCGCCAGGAGGCGAGGACGCTCGCCCTCCTCGCTCTGCAGATGATCAAAACTGCATCCTACGAATCAACCGGTGCTATCTCAGCGACAGATTCTCGGGCTCGACCAATCCACAATGTCACTCATGACCTCCTCCGTCTCGGGCTCGATAAGGAGATCATGTAACAATCCGTCATAGAGTTTAATGGACTTGTCCGAGGATAAAGCTTCATGGTGTAGCTTCTGCGAACCCTCAGGGTCGGTCACCAGATCATCGGCGCCATGTAGAACCAGCATTGGAAGGGTGATTCTGTGTAAGTGCTGCTGCAAGAATGATGTCAGGCGGAGGATCTCGTAGCCTGTTCTAACTCGGATCGAGCCAGTGAACACAAGCTGGTCTGAATATTTTGATTTCAGGGCTTCAGGGTCACGCGACACTGGTGGCCCGTTCCAGTGTGAAGCGGTGAACTGGTATCTTGGTGCTATGAGGGCAAAAACTGGGGCCAAGACCTAAAATAGACAGAAAAAAAATGTTTTTGAGAAGGGGTGATAGGAGAACAAAGCTGTTGGCAAAAGCCATTTACAGTTCCACACATACTCCACAGACTACACATCAAAATTTCCTTCTCACAAATCATTCTGCATTTCGACAAACAGCATGCCTTTATGGTCGGATGGGCAGGCTGAACAGGAACAGCTGGTGATGTCAAGATGACACCCCTAACAGAATTCTCTACCTCTGGATCAAGCACAGCCTATAAAGAATCGAAACGACAATAAGATTTACGCAGCTGCACACAAACACACCATCGTAGAAGTGAACACCACACTAATACAATTCATATGGTACCAGTGATGCTACCTTCAGAATGATTCCTCCACCAGCTGAGTGGCCAAAGCAGAAGCATGGAAGACCAGGGTTATCAACCAAGACTTTCTTGAGATAAATTTTCTACATTGAACAAAAAAAAATTTAAATAGATGGTCTCAGACAACACAAAAATGCTCAATTTCTCATACCAAGTCATTGACAGCAAGATCAAGAGATTGCACGTAACCATGTAGACCGTCACTTCCACCATGGCCTGTATCACAGCATAATCTACATGTTAGAAAATACTAATGAACTATTAAGTCATACCAAATTTGATAATAACTCGTCAAAGTTGATTACAACCTACAGTTTAGTTACTATCAATTTGACAAAATCTGAATAAATGATTGCGCTTCGTCAAATTGTTTCTTGCATTTACCACTATCATTGGTTTTACAGAGTTCAATAGTTCAAACTAGGTAAAAATCCACATGTTAATATCAGAACGAAGTGCAAAATTGAAGTTGGCAGGTTGTTTGTCTAATTTCAACAACTGATAATGCCAAATTTGGTCACAGGGCTTAAATGATGTTTTGAATAGTAGCCCACTATCTGTCAGTCCCTCAAAAAAAAATATCCACATCATTTTCTTCTCTTCCCTAGTAGTTCTGAATTATTGTGATTTTTAATTAAGAATCCGCAAATTGGAACATAGAACTGATGCACCATTATAACCAAGCCCCCAGCTTACAAACCATCTAACCTGTATTTACAGAAGGTCAGGGCCATACTTCGGCAGGCCTTAAGGCTTAAGGTCATATATTCATTCAGAACCTGAAAATCCATCAATTGTTCTTGAAATGATGTGATAAAAAGATGAGTCAGCTTTGTATGAAAGTATCTAGATCAACCGAGGAATAAACTCCAATGTGAAGCCCGCAAAATATCACCAAACTACGAGAGAGAGAGAGAGAGGACACTGGACTGGACATCCAAAGTAAAGCCCAAAATTATACCAATTTACCTCACTAGCTGCATCATTGCCCCAAATTGACACCAATATATGCAGTTCATTTCAGGAGGTAAGACCAAAAGCAGTTAACAAAACCAAGTGAGCCTTTTCTTCCATTTTATTTTTGTTGATTGTTTGACATATCTCATAATGCTCTATTAGAAATTTTAGCTGTCTTCAGTTTCAAGCCTCATATGAACCTATGACCATCCAATTCACCCAAAAAGGAAATTTGTACTGGCCAGTCGACGCGCTTGGGAAAAAATTCTCGCTCCGACAGCGTGGGTCCCACTTTGAAACCGCTCTCCGCCACCACGGGTCCCGGCTGCCCTTTTCCGTGCGCACACAGTCCAGGCCCCCGTGACAACTCCACATGTGTCAGTTCTTTCGTTGTCTTTCTCTGGCCCCTACGTGCAGTGCATCTTGTTTAGCTATATAATGGTCTAAGCCTGCGCTATCTGGTGTACCACTCGCCCACACAACCATATTGGCTTCTCTACTTTACAAGGCACTACCTCATAGTGTCATAAAGAACAACATTCATTCTGCAAGACTAGCCCACCACTAGCACACATCTACAATAAGAAAATATGAGATGGACTCTAGATCGGACGATCCATATGGACCAGACAACTTCAATTCAGACTCAAGTCCAGATACCTACGAAGATGGCGACGACCTCAGCTCACGCGTGAGTGTACATACTGCATGAACATTTCTATGAATATTAATGAGGTTGTTTACAGAATCAGTTGCATCATTGAAAGACTGGGAGGGTGAGGTTATGGACGATGTTTCCAAATCTTTCTACTCTAAGGTAAGAGGCACATCCAATTGCAATACGTACAGAACAGTTCACATATTTTGCAAGTATATGTATGTGGTATCAAAGTAGCAAGAGGAATAATATGAGAGTGAAGCGTAGGAGCAAATCGACGAAGAAGGACATGGACAAGGAGGACAGGAGAAGGAGGTAGAAGAGGGAGCGGAAAAGTTTGATGACGAGCAGGCGGATAAGGATGATCACATGGATGACAAAAACGAAGAAGTCCAAGCATAGTTTGAACGGTTCAGACTGGTCAACGACGACGACGAGTACAATAGAAACAGTGGCATTGCACAGTGTGTTACGGGGCAGTAGGGAAAGTTTCAAGCAACAAGCGTAGAGGTTCATGTGGACTATTTCTCCAGGTTTATGTATGAGCTAGATGATCCAGTGTGTTAGTACACCCAGTAGAATGGTAAGCCCAGCAAATAATTGTGGTGAATGTGAGTAGTATTATCACTGGTGTGAATTACAGTAGTACTATCACTGTTGTGAAATTGAGCAGTACTATCCACATTTTATTGTTCCATATTCTTAGTTGTCACCTATAGGTCTATGGCATCGAGAGCTCAATCTCATGGTTGGTCATTTTACTGCAAAAAAGATCGACAAAAAATGGCCTCTTATGGAGCATACAAAAGCAACATTTTCTGTACAACATTTACATGGCAATCATAGACTTATATGAATGTGAACACGGTAATGAAGGACTACTAAAAACATGCCACAACGGGCCAAAAGTGCAAAACATTCCACATTCCAAGTCACATGAAATCATCAAACCCTAATTGCGAGACATAAACCCTAAATTTTCTAGATAATTTTAGAACATACAAAATTCTAAAAAAATTACACAACCAACTACACCGCGTAAGGATATATTTGCACCTCGGTTTCTATATTACAAAATTCGTGCAAACTCTACATATAAATAAATTACGAATGAAAATTCTTAGTGTTTATAATTACAAAAAATCACACAAGCAAATAAACAAGACTCCACACAAAAAATTATAATTTTTAAACTTCATTTCCTATATCTACAAATTATTACAAAAAAACATTTCGAATATGTTTCCATAAATAAATGGAAAATTTTCATATATCGCGAGACTGCTGGGCGTAACAGCTGATCACGGGGAGCATTACACCAACATTCACGTGGGGCCATCACACCAACATACACACAGAACACAGCGCATGGAAAGCATTTACATGCGAACGACTAGTGTGGTCGCTCCTTTTGGCCGGCGAATGGGATAGCTCTAATCATGCAGTCCGAGAGTGCATGATGCTACAGTTGCAAACATGCACTCCCTGGCCGCATGAAGCTACAATGACTGAGTGGTGCGCTTCTGGATCGCACGATATCTCTGTCCTGTGCTCTCGGCCCGCACGATTAGGCCTGGGCAAAATACCGCTACGTTACGTGCCGAATTACCGGACCAAATACCGAACCCGAGGTACCGATCCCAAATTCGGATAGCGATTCGACACGAAATTAGTTTGGGTAGTTCGTAATATCCCCGCACCGAACTACCCGAATTACCCGAATTGTTCGTAAATTACCCGAATTGTCGGAAATTGTTCGTAAATTACCCGAATTGTCGGAAATTAGCCGTTTTTTCAGAATTCGTATATCGTATACTCAAACCCAACCCGACTATCTGCACCAAATTGCGGGTAGTGTTTTTTTGGAGCTAATATCGGGTAGCAGTTTTCATTACCCGAATTTCGAATTACCCGAACTACCCGACCCGAAAAATTCGGGTAACCCGAACGCCCAGGCCTACGCACGATTGCAGTGCTACGTTCTCGAACCGCACGACTGCGCGTTTGTTAGCTTGTCGGAGTCCCACGCTCGGGAAGGGGCCACAAATGAAATTACAATAATACGAAAACTATATTTGGTATTTTTATGTCAAATAGGGTTAAAAATACCCAAAATGCCACGAGTATAGCCGCATGTCACATAACAGCCATCTGCATGCCGCGGCGCCCACATTATGATCGATCCATCCGCCAAAGCCGACCGCTCTCTTCCACATGACAAAGGTGTAGCATGCGATCTTTTTTGCTAGCTTAGTTTATAGCTGCGTCTTTTAGTCTTGACGTAAGTGTTTATACGAATAAATTCAATACTAATAAATCAATAAACCATTTTAAATAAATTATCCCGATAAACCACCATAAAAAAAGCCTGTGCCCGGAACGTCATCCGCGGGTACCGCCTGATAGACGTACGTGCAGGTGCAGCTACGCACAAGTGCACAAGACCACCATGTGCAGTCGCGAGGAATCGTGGACTATGCAGCCGATATAAATGACTCCGGAAAAGGCAGCATGTGTAAACCTGGTACGCTTCTCTGCAACAAAGCTTGGAGGACAATTTCCTAAGCACCTGACAATGCAACATGTACAGAACCTTGGGTTAGAAACATAAATGGAAGTGCACAACACGGCACAAGTTTCAACAATAATCACACCATGTACAACATGACAGCCCTATTCCTAGAAAATGCGTTTCAAAAGTATCTAACCAAATGGCCTGTTACGCTGAGGCCTGAAATGGACAAAACCAAAGTTATATTACAGCACAACACAGGGCAGGCATTGGCAGTACAAGGCGCGAAGACCATCCCTATCAGCACCACGTCATGATCCGTTCGAATCAAGGTTGCGTTTGGACTTTTGATCAATGCTGTGGGGGCGGTCGTGGTAGAACATATTTAATCTTGATCCATCAAAACCTCATGGTGCTTAGGTGCAAACATCACGATCCAATAGCAACCGTGTCATGAAGATATTGGCTCATAAGGAAAAGAAAGCCACGGGTGTTCCAATGCTTCTGAGGCACTTGGACGCTTCTTTGGATTTACCTCGAGAAGGTATGCAACAAACTCAATGAAACCTTGATCGGCCATGGGCAGGCGGTGCCGCAAAGATGTCTTTTTCAGAATCAAGTATTCCAGCCTGTTACTTTCCTGAAACACAATTAATTGCAAGCTTATTACAGAACGGACAATTTTAAGGAGGCTGGAGGCATTTGCTAAAAATAAGGTATGTCTGTGACAGGGAAAGTAAAAAAAACACATACTGAAGGGTTCAAACCTGATTTCTTTCATATAACATGTGGTTCTTTGTGAAGTATTTGCAAGTATCACGTCCCTGCGCAAGCATAGCTTGTTCTATGGAGCCAATGATGCCCATCACCCGTGCAAGTAATGTTGCAGGAGAATCGTTTTGGAAAAGGACCTGAAGAGCACATAGCATACAAAGATTAGCTAACATATTCTACAAGTGTATTACAAGAAATAGATGAATACAAAATCTTCTACAAACAAAAAAGAAAGAAAACCACAGATATGCTTATAGAGTTACATAGTTTTCTAATCGCTGTTTTTCTCTATACGAGCCCATTCCTGTTGTTATCAGCATGGACCAATGAATATTAAATGTATGCTACTATGATAAAGAACATATAACAAGGAGAGAAACACAGCAAAAGATGTACTAAGACATATTTTCTTTTTTTAGTAAACTCCTCTTCTGATTCCCATGGTTGGCTCTGCAATCAGAGGTCCTTCTATAACATCCCAGTTAGGATTCACTTCCTCGTGTTGATGCTCTATTTTTCTTGGTGCTCGGGCCAGCAAGAAAACAGAGGCACTAACACGCAACAGCTGTCGTGCTAGTTGTGAAATCCGTAGCTTGTTTGGAACTTGAACAAAAATGTTTTCTGTATTACATGCTTCCTTGTTGCCAGAATATTATGAAACAAAGATGCATAACCAAAATGACCAGAATGAGCACAGTTGTAACAGTTAATAACTGTAATAATCAGTATGCAGTAGCCACTTACATTTCCAGTGCAAAGTTCTGCTAGTATACATCCAAGTGACCATATATCTATCTTTTTGTCATAAGGCAGGCCCAATAAAACCTCAGGTGCACGGTAAGATCGTGATTGAACATACGAACATAGATGATCTGTCTCAAAACAGCTACTGCCAAGGTCAATGACCTTTACTTCACATCTGCTGTAGCTCTTTACCAATATGTTCTCTGGCTTGAGATCACAATGAATAAGACCAAGTCCGTGCAGAAACTGCAGTGCCTCCAGACACTGGATGGCTATTGACTGCACAAGGGGTACACAAAAGGAAAAGATCAATTACTTATTACTGACACGAAAATTTGAAATATCATGTTCGATTACTGAAAGTAAAACATAAATCACCATTAGTGGATCTCATAGCTTAGTAATACCTGCAGTCTTGGCATCGTGAAGTAAACCTCGCCTCCTGATTCTCTATTAAACTTTTGAAACTCATACAAATTTGCCTTTAGAAGTTCACAGATTATCAGCAAATGTTCCTGCAAACACAACTGACTGTTATAGAATGCCATGACCTAATTTTGACAAATATCATATTTGAAAATGCCTGGACGTAGTAATCCCGGCCATTCTAATGGATCAACTTGAAGAAGAATCTACTTCACACACTGTCAGCAAATAAATAGTGCTTGAAATAAGTGCTACACCAAACATGACAGACTTCGTCACAAGATTAACTTATATTTGTCAAACAGCAATGCTTGGAAGTTGGAAACACCAAGAAATGCAGCCATTCTAATGGATCAAATTGTAGAAAAATCTCCAATCCTGTCTTAATGTCTATAAACTATGACAATACGAATTATCAGTCTACATAACAAGGCATGGAATTAATGTCAAGATAACTGGATAAGAAAGGTTTATTTAAGAAATAGGACAACTTAAATTGTCCAACAAATAAAAATAATCTATAAACAACACTAACATTAAAGCTAGATCAACATATACACTAAATGTCAAAATATGTTTCTAAGAAACCCTCATGTATAGATACATCAAAATCTTAAATATACCATTAATCCATAATGCAATGTGGATGTCTGCTGCTTCAGAAAACTGAATGAGATTATATATGTCAACACTTAAGTAGAATGTTGTGATAAATTCAATCTCCATGGGAATAACACTAAAAAGGTATTGACAGAAAATAAAAGCTCTAATTTACCCGATAGTAGAAGTAATCATACAGACGCAAAAGGTGGTACTTGTCGGCAGGATCATGCTTGTTAACATACTTCAGAAGCTTGATCTCATCCAGGCTCTGGTCGAAAAAATCTTTGTTGTTCTTTATGATTTTAACGCACACATCCATTCCCGTGTGTAAATCATGTGCCTGGATAGCTTTGCTGAATGCTGCTGACCCCAGATACTCCGTGACATGGTAACGTCCAGCAATAACAGAATTGAGAACAACATGGAAATTTTTGTCTTCTTCAAAGCCAGTTCTGTTATATCGTTAACAGGAGAGAATGTCAGAATAAATAATCATCTTTTCAGAGAAATGAATTATTGCTGTTCCACTGTAAACACAAACACCAAGAAGCATGAATGGAGAACTGGGCTGGGTATAGCTATTTTCTTTTATGCTTTAGCCCAAATTAAAAAATAAAATAGCAATTAAGGAGAAGGAAAAGGTACCTGTTTTTTCTATGCACAATCTTCAGATTAAAAGTTTCAAATTCTTCCTCTTGGGCCTTTATCTGCCTTACTTGTTCTTGCAATGCTGCTGCTTCCTCATCATCTAAGGTGGTTCCAGTGTCCTCTTCTTGTGCATCATCTAGTTTGTGACGCTGAGCATTCATTGTGTCATCTGCTTCATCGTAAGCATTATTCAAAGCAGATGATGCACTTGAATTTCTTGATCTAACAACATCAGAAGTCATTTCATCTCGAGAGCTCCTTAGAGAAGACTCACTATTCTTCTTCCTCCATGTGGCAAGCATATCATCTGATACCGTGCCATTTTGACAGTCATCAGGATCATTAACCGAATACATATCATCCTTCTTTGACCACAAAGATTTAACATCAGAATCAACATTTTTTCCAGTATGCAACGGCGGTGGAAAAGAAAATCCACCATCAGTGCCCTTCTGGATATCAACAACATAATTCATTTGGTCCTGTTTTGCTCCTTTTGCGTTTACTCTTTTCTTTTCGTTTTCCTGCTGAGGATGTCTTTTTCCACCAACGCTCAGATTACTTTCGTTGAAGCATTCTATGTCTCCTTCACTGCTTCCTCCAATTAGGCTTTCACGAATCTCACTGCCAATGTCAGCAGCATCACTGCTTATACCAACACCAATTGACCTAACCGAGCCATGCTGATCATCCTCCACAAAAGGGTCATCAGGATGAGGTCGTTCAGAATCATTAAGGAATTTTCCATTTCCTAACATGCCTAATTCACTATTTTGTGAAACGAAACCCTGCCAAACTGGTTCAGAGTGCATCAAATCTAGTTCTTCTGGATCCAAAAGTTGACCATCATATCGAGCTATCATATCATTATCAGGAATCCCATGTCCCATTGGCCTATCCGAAGTACCTACCTGTGCAATGTTCTTCCCATGAAAATATTGCTCACCAGATATGTAGGAATCCTCCTCCACAAATGACTGATCATCATCATCATCCTTTGTAGGACGATCATGTCGATCAGGCCCACTTGTGTGGCCAGTTGCCTTCTCATTATCACTAGGATAGTCAATCTCATGTGCTAGAAACCAGGTTTCATCCTCAATTGGTTGTCGGGTGTAGCCAACATCGTCGTCGTCGTCATACTCATCAGAATCCCAATACTCATTTGGATATTCAAGTGAACCATCACCAATTGTTGCAAAACCAGATACCAAGTCAGAAGTATCCTCTGCAATACCTTGACTGACAGACAACCAACTACTGCCAATTGTGCGTCTTCCACCTGAATTTTTTTACATATAGATAAAAAAATTAAGTGCCAAACAATTAGCCAAGCTAAGATAAAGTGGCACCAATCATTAGAATCTCTCTGAAGCATGGAAAAACACTTGATATAGCTTCACTATTAAAGTTTTGCATACCAGATTATCAGCATTATCAAAAGATGAAATTGTCACCTACGAGTTTTGAAAGAAAAACTCATACAGAAGATTAACAAGAAATCAATCGGGGAAACATGGGAACCCATTGCTAAATGTTCCTGTTAGAAAACATATTAGAGTAGTAGATCCTATTGGACACTCTACAGTTGGAATTTGGAAAGACAATTTGTAGTGTTCACAATTAGAAAACACAATTTCTACAGCTTTTTGTAATGCTTGTATATCAAAAACATAATTTCTATAGCTTTTTGTAATGTTCACACATCTAGAAATAAATAGATGTCTCGAACTAGCTCTTATAAAAAGTCATATTCATCTTCTTTTACACAGAACAAAAGTACTAATCCTATTGGACACTCAACAGTTGTTCTCACTAGAACTACTCACTTTCTTGCTTCAGTCATGCATCTGTAGTTGGATTCATTGATTAATATTTGTCAGTTCCATGAGGCAGGTAAGAGAAACGCAGTGGCAAGTTTCTTAGAAAATTTGATGAAAGATGAGCATGTAAAAACCGAACAGGCTACTTCTGTAGAGCAATGAGCTGTGCTGGTTGAGGGTAAGCTAGAATTTATATCTTTCACTTTATGTTCTAATTAAAAGATTAGCATGTCGCCATGTCACTATTAAACTCGTAACCAACATACCTGATGACGTTATTTCTTGCCCAACAGGAACATCAAGATAAGACCCAATCATAAAGGCATGGTCTGCGCTCAAAATAGAATGCTTGGCTCCAGATCCATGATGATTGATCTTTTCCTCCCAGTTCATATTAACTAGCTTGTCCTCAGACTTGAGCCTCACAGGAGGCAACTTAGGAAGCTCCTCACGTTGGTTATCTCCCATAAGCTGCAGATCAAAGCATCGGTCAACAATCTGATCTGAATTGTCCTGGGACTTTCCTGAGTAATACTGCCTGCTCCCCTCATCAAGCTGCCCCTTCGCTGCTTTTCCAACACCATCAGCATCAATGCTCTTCTTATTGTCTTTCCTCTCATTTCCACCATGGTGTGTACTATGGTATTGGTAACTCGATGACGGATTTTCTGCAGGGAAAGGAAGCACTGTCTTAACTGCACAGCCATTCAAGAGCTCTTTTTCTGGTGCCAGATTTTTATCCCTGGAATGACCTGGTTCATTGATTTCACTTCTCCCTGCAACATCAACTTTTCCCTTCCCTCTTCCAAAAGAGACTTTTTGCTCCAGCACAGGACCAGGCTGCTCGGTTCCAACACCACGATTCCTCTTCTCAGTTAACAATGCAGCACGGCGATGCCTTGGCACCTCCTCCGACACCAGCAGCTCCGCCAATTGCTCCACAGTGCTGTTGGCAATGCTAAAGTTCCAAGGATACAGATCTCCTGTATTGTTCTCCTGAGGCAGGTCGATCCCTGACCCCTTGCTCCCATCCAACCCGTTTGGCAGGCCTCCAACATCAATCTCCTTCACAATAAACTCCTTCGATGAGTCCGCACTCCTCACTGATGCAGCACCTCTTGGCCCTGCATGGGAACCTACCTCGGAGTCCTCCTGCTCATCATCCTCCTTGGGCTCAGCTACACGCCTCTGCGTCATCGGTCCATTCAAATCACCCCGCCCATTGAGTTCCCCGCGGAGGGCGGCCTCAGCCTTGGCGAACCTGTTTTTCCGCAGGAACTCCAGCACCAGATCGATGTTCTCCGACATGGTTCCCTCCAATATCAGCTAAGCCGGTAGCAGAACCCACCAAAACGCTTACCAAGACCGCAGACGAGCTAAAGGCGGCGCCTTGTTGGAGCCCAAAGCCAGCCGAATCAAACGAATCGAAGCTTCAGCCCCTCCGGGACTTGCGAGGCCACCCAATGCCGCGGCGCTGCCAGCCGCAGATCGGCGGGGAACGGCGCGTCCCCCTCGAAAGCCCCCACGAATCGAGCTCGGAGCTCCTCCGAATCGCGCGACCGCAGCAAGAACAAGAACCAACCCCTAGGGCGAAACGGAACCGCAGACGCCCCGCAGCGCAGGGCACCGCACCGGCAAGCAGGCACGAATCCACGGAGCCCCAAGCGAATCGCGAAAACCCTAGCCGCCGCCCACCCCCGCCCGGCGCGAGAGGAGAGGAAGGGCAGGGCAGAGGAGGGAAGCAGGAGGAGAAGGCGCGGGCCCGGCGGTCAGCGGTGGCCGGGGCGCGGCAGATCGAGAGCGGGGGGCGCCCGTGCGGATCCGGCGGGGGCGGCGGGGGCGGGGAGGCATTGGGTTGGGGGCTGGGGTGGGATCAGGGCGCGGCCGGCGGGGCTGGGGACAGCATATTCGGAGTTGTTCCGGTGGTGGTGTGGTAAGAACGGAAGGAGCGAGGAAAATAAATGATTTTTTCCGAGCTCTGATTTTTTTTCTCTGTTTCGTTTCGGCTCGTTTGGTTTGGGTGCTCTGCGCTCGGGGCTCGCGGAAATCGATCGGAGAATGGGGGATCGAGTCGATGCGTCCGGGTTTTTTTTGTGCTTAGATAGGCTTTTGCATGTTCTAATTGGGCGTTCAAAATTCGGTCCCGTGGTCCTGGCCGTGGGCGTGGGCTGAGCTCAGTTTGCTGGAAACCGGAAGGAAAGCGGGGGGAACGGTCCGTGTGACCCTTCGGTCCAGCCGGCCGGAGGATCCGTTATGTGGAGGAATCGTTGTCGATGAGTCTAATCTAATCAATTTATTCTAGACAAAAGAGATTAAACATAAAAGGTATGAGAACTCTTTCTTCTTTATTAAATTTTCTTTTCAAAAGGTATACGTGATAGCTAATGATACTCCTATTTATAAACTATATGGTGAGGTACCTACTATAGACCAAGGCCTTAGGCACAAGCTCAGATTTCTCAACACTCCTCTTTGGAAAAATATCATCATCAAATATACTATCAGTGAAATGGACGATATGCAAATCTCCTGTTATGGGGTCTAAATACCTGATTATGGATGTTGTCTCATAACCAACGTATATCCCAGATTTTCGAAGAGGGCACATTACAGTACGCTGTGGAGGGGGTAGAGGTAGATAAATCTTGCACCCAAATCTACGGAGATGAGAAATTTTTGGTGCTGATCCTTGGTGAGGCAATGAGGTCCCTATCTTCCGTGGATGATAATTCGATTGGTGGAGAATGATGTTGACGAGGCTACTTAACCAAACACGATCAAACTATCCAACAATCGCTACACCATGCTCTAAGTCGTTATCAACCGTACCAAGAGCGCGGTTGACCTAATCACAAAAATCAATTCCTGCAAGCAATCGAGAATAAGGATAAAAAGCAATCTGAAAATTACTAGATATAAAAGTGGCATAATAATAGTTGAGGTTCTGTAACACGGATCTATTGGTCTAGTCGACACAAGAGACAACATGGAGTTTGCACATGGGGCTAAACTGGTCTAAACAAAACCTAAAGAGTTCAAAGGTGGTAGAGGTGAATATATGAGTTGAAGAAGAGAGAGGGGCGGCCAAGGGTCGTCCTAGGGTTGAACATCCATCCTAAGAAAGTTACAAAGTACTTGGGTCCAAGTGAAGTTGGCGCAAAACCTTTAGACTCAGATTCAAAAATAGCCCTAACTTGTTTTGGTGATATCTTTGCGCACAGAAGTAATTTTGATGCGATACTAGATCATTTGGAAAAAGGATAGATAAGCTTTCCATCAAGTACTCACCCATCCCAAACAGACTCCGGATGCGAATTCTATGCATATTGAAAGTCGGTTCTATTAGGTTGAATCAGCGTCGGATTGTTTTGGCGATTGCGAAGCGACCAAAAGGTTTCTGAAGTTGAGGCCTTACCCATTGGATGGGCCTTGTAATAAACTTTCCAACAAACACAAAAACACCCAAATCAGACTCCGTTTGTGAAAGTTATAGCCTTTTTATTGGAGACCTGTTGGGCTGTTTTGAACCGATTCCGAATTGAGTTCTGAGTTGATTCCGAGTTTGATTTCAGTTTGGTTTGAAGAAATTCCGAATTGGGCTTAGAAACGTCATCCAAAACTTGGGTTGTAAGTTCTTAGACTTCTCCCTTTTTGCTCTCCCAATGCATGGGTTTCTCCTTGACCTTCTTCTTCCTTGTTCCTGTCCATTGATTTGGTCCCGGCCTCCTTCTTCCCCTCGGTTCAAAAGTCTTCTATTTGTCAAACATGAGAATGTACAAAGTAGTGACATGAGGTAGTACTTCGTTCTCATGAATAACATTAGTAGAATAGAGATAAACGAAATCACCTTTTGTTCAATATTAATGTTGGGTGCTATGATCGTATGTGTTTGTGGCATAGTCACATCATCATCCCTTTCTTGACAAAAAACTGTTCTCAGTTTTAATAAATGTATAACCTTACGTATTGCGTGATCTTAATCATAAATCTCAGTACATAACAATAGACGCAACGAACTCTCATTATGTAATATCATAAGTTTTTATCAAACAAAGAAGAGCCTCTTTGACATGAGCTCACCTGATATTTTAAGTAATACGTAGGAGCTCTTGTAATTGGAACAACGAGCAAAGCAATTATGGTTGTATCCATAGGATACGTGTTCTCATCAACCCTTGCGTTAGTTGCATAGGTGAATAGATGTTATATATCGATGGTCTCAAGTTGATGAGGGTTGCTGCATGTAGAACTGTGTGTCCCCAACATGTAGTTCATAAATTACAATTCTGCAAAAGCGATCAGATAATAAATTTAATTCTCTTAATTAATGCTTCTGCTAGTCTATTTTGAGTGTGGACATATGGTACGGAATACTCAACTTTAATTCCCATTGACATGCAATAATCATCAAATGCCTTTGAAGTAAATTTTCCTACGTTGTTCATTTCGATGGACATTATATGATGATTAGGGAAATTATTTTTCATTTAAATTATTTGTGAGATCATATTTGCGAAAAGCATGATTTTTCATAGATAATAAACATACATGCAACCATTTCGAGGAAGCATTGATGAGCACCATAAAATATTTAATGCACTCCAGGAATGCAAGAATTTAATCCTTCACTTTTAGAGCAGAAGGTATAGTAATTATTTTCTCGATGGCACATGCGGGGCATACAAAATCTTCTTGATTCCAAAAATTCTTTACATCGATATTATATCCTGTGAATTGTTAATTATATTTCTCATCATCATAAGACCTGGGTGGCCTAATCTATCATGCCAAAGACAAAAAAGTTCAAAGCTTATAAATATGGTTTTCAGAGCAGTATAAGTTGTGGGTGCCTTAATATTAGTTTAGTATAGCACAGTCTCAAATGAAGGAAGTCTTTCTAATACTCTTTTTCTATTTACTTCATGCTTTGTAATGAGCAGGTATTTCTTATCATACTCTTCTTCAGTTTCAACATGAAAAATGTTAGCACAAATATCCTTAAAACTTAGGAGAGTTTTAATTGATTCTGGATACAATAAGGCTTCTTCAATGATCAAAATTGTGCCTATTGGGAGTATAATTTTGGCTATTTCTAAGCCTATTATACATGCATTGCTACAGCGCGATGGTCGTAAGACTGCCAGCATTTTTGATAATCAACTAAAAGAATTTTGTCTCCCTCAAAATGGTACTCGTTGTGCTGCTGTTAGCTAAGAACACTTTCTCCAAAGGGGCCATACACATTCTAATATAAAGTATTTTATTAATATGTAGTAGAAGACAATCAAAACATAAATAAAATACTTTAAATATCAAAGCATATCATATCATTATTAACTGGATAAATAAATGATTGAATTAATATCATCTAACCATCAGGAGAAACCAGAGATTTCGGCTGCTATCTTACCAAGGGTGAGATGCTCTTCTCGAAAAATCATGGCATCAGCTGTTGCAATGTCAAGAGGGGGTGTAGCTGCAGCAGTGGAATCAACCTCCATTAGTTCAGGTAGCTGCTCAGATTCTCCCCTTCAACAAAAGCAAAGTGGGTTTCATGATGCCCTTTATCATCCTTTTTTTTGGCTTGAAAGGCATCAACGACGTGTTGCGGCTCTTTACAGATCGCGACCAGTGCCCCCTACTTGCCACACTTGTAGCATGTTTGGTCTTGCTAACTATAAGGCTTTTCGTCCCGGTTTGGTTTGCTGGCTTTATTCTCCTGTGGAGGATTCGACTTGCTTTTCTTTTCTCTTTTCTTTATTATAGGCTTTCGCACCTTGAAGCTCCCAATGTTGGCCTCATGGCCAGTGGAGGTCCCAGGTGGCTGTACGATAAAATTCTTGTGAAGAACTTCAGCCCGAGCCTCTGCAACCTGCATAATATCAATCAATTTAGCATACTGCTTGTAGATGTCTTGACGATAGTTGCACACAGATTGCACTGTATTGAAGTGGAAGGTGGAGAGGGTCTCCTCAATATTTTGCTCACCTGTGACCTGCCTGCCACAGAATTGAAGATTGGTGCAAATTATATGCAGAGTAGAATTGTACTCTCTGACTGTCCTGAAGTCAAGAAATCTTAGTCGGATTCATTCTTGCTTTGCCTGAGAAAGAATGGTATACTTTAGCTTCTCGAACCGCTTCTTGAGTGCAGTCCATAAGATTAGCGCGCTCTTCTCTGCCATATATTCATTCTTGAGAGTAAAGCAGAGGTAGTGTCTAAGGAAGTAAAGTGCTTGATCATTTTCCTCAGAGGTGGGTTGTGTTAGACCATGTGGCTAGGTCTAGGATATTTTGGTGACGAATAATTGACAATGATTAATTTACGTGATGAACATTTGGTAATATTGCTTAGCGTTATTATGCGAGCTGTGTCGCGTGCTGTGTCGCGTGTGTGCAGACTGATATTGGTCAAGTTGAGACGAACTTGTGCCGGAAGAATGTTCTTTGGTGTTTGCATGTGCAGGTTGAGCATGGAGGTGATCATGGTCGGTGACGAGGAGGACCCGGACTAGGATGGGGAGATCCGAGGTTCAAACGGTTGAGAATGTCATGGGATGATCGGGCTCATGCTTGAGGCACATGGAGATCAAAGGTTGATGGTACGTGAAGAAGCTACAGGAGGTTCTGTCCTAGAGGCTTCGACACGTGACGCCTTAGAAAAGTCGGGAGTGTGCAAAACCCGTGTTAGGAAGGGTTTCGGGTCCCTTGAAAATTAGTGGGCCAAAAGCCTAGTTGAGGTAAAAAAGGCCCATGTCTAGTTGGATGAGTTGGATTAGGATTCTAAGTTGAGATTGAATAGAATTCGTAGGAGGATTAGAATTCTAAGTTGAGATTGAATAGGATTCGTAGGAGGCTGCATAAAAGGAGACAGAAATTGTAATCGAAAGTGTGCCGTGGAGAAGAGAAATACGTGTTTTTGGGACGACACGGTACGCGTGAGAAGAAAAAATAGTGTGTGGCGGACGTGACGCGAGAAGGAAAGGAAAAACAAAGATGGCGCATGGACGATGTGTTTCTAGATGAACAGTGTCTGCGTTTTCTAATAAAAATTTGTGAGTTTTTTAATTCGCATCTATTATCTTTTTTCTTGGTTTTTTGATTCCTATATATTCTCCATGCATTGATATATGTCTAGGTATTTTTATTGCTTATATACATGAATTAGTTTTTATTAAAAATTGATTGGAAGATTGAGCAAAAACGTGCACGTTTCGCTGATCGATCGGAAGTTTCGCGCTCTGATTTGCTACAGTAACCGCTACAGTACTTTGCTACAGTGCGCTGCAGTGTTGCTATGGTAAAATAAAAAAATCTGTTTTTTGTTTTTGTTATTTCTGGTTTTTTTAAACAATTAAAAGACAGAAAATTTAAAATTAAAAAAGTTTCCGCTGTGTGTGGCGTCAACGATCCTACAGTTTGGCGTCGAAGCCGTCGACCCCTGCCGCGCGCGCGGAGCGCCATGTCCGCATCGCAAGTGATCATGCCACGGGGAAGGGAAAACTGAGAAAGGGCGGTTTAGCCGAGGATCGCCGGCGCGAGCGTGGCCAGTGGCGACCCGATCGACCGTAGCGGCTGGCTTCACCTTTCCCTTCCGGACGCCGCCGCGGCGTTGTCTTCGGGTCAGTGATGTCGCGCACCGGCCCGGCCATGTAAGGGGCTTGCGTGATGGCTCTGCATCCCTTTCGGGGTATGTTTAAATTTTAGGGTATCGATAAACATTATGCAAATATTTTCTTTCTAACTATAATCTAGATTTATGATCTAAAATTTAATATCTATGCTTTGCTTTTTCTACGATAAAAATGTCATACTACCTTTAGATCTTGGAAAAGTTCAGTTATGATAGGTTGAAGCAGATCTGGACAGCAAAAAGGTTACATTGTTCAGTAAGCGGGGTGGAACCAGAATTTGGACAAGAGGGGGCACATAGACAACGATCGGATTTCCAATTTCCATGTACGTAGCAAATAATGCCTAATTCATGCCTTCTATAGATATATACCACAAATTAAAGAGCCTAGAGAGTAATACACAAAGCATAAATCTACAGACCAATAAAAATTACGGAATTGATGCCGATCATCATTAGAATTTAGAAACATGAGAGACGTACACGTACCTTCGTAAGTGCGACCAATTCTGTACCTTCGTAAGTGCGACCAATTCTTTACCCTTGTAGCCTTGCTATGCTAGCCTAGAGCCCAGCCGAGGCTGGAGAGTAGCGACAGCATACGAACAGCACACGAAACCACCACGGTTCGGGTGCACTTCCATGCACTCATGCTAAGAGAAACATGTTCAGAATTTAGCCAGCACCAAATCTAACTTGAGACATCTGACTGCCATTCCACAATCCAAACCGTGGCCCAAGTAAGCACTGGAGCAAATCGGTGGTTAACCTATGGAACTTACACCAGTACAGCACAGTAGGATTGCATAAGGAGGGAAACCAAACTGCGGGTAGATCTGCATACTTTATTAATGTAATTTAAACATGAACCTTACACAGTAGGATGATAAAAAAGAGAACAAAACAGAAGTACATGAACAACCCTGCCATACAAACTTCTCCCTGACAAACCCTACCAGACATCCTTGTTTCTGCAGTCAATGACTCTACAGGCTGCAGTGCATCCCATCCTCTCCACAAGATGTCACCATCGTGGTTATCCGAATGAAACCGAGAGCTGCATCAACAGCAGAAAAATACAATTCTTTAGCAAAAGGTCACTTTGGTACTTCTGAAATTAGAAATTGTTTTAAAGACAAATACATGAAACGAAGTCTAGACAAATACATGAAACGAAGTCTAATATATCTCAATGTACAGAAACTGAATCAGTCATATTTGCTACTCTCCTGTATTAACTAAGAAGTATACAGACATTGCACAAAAAAAGAGTACACAGAATCCAGAAAAGTTTCTTCATTTTCAATGATAAGCCTTTGCCATCGACACTATCGGCCAAGGAGAATGTGGCTATTAATACAAACCAGGTACGTGAAGTATATCCCATCCATAAACCTTCATTCAGTGTCGTATCCATACCCAATGTGTTTGGGAAATGGTAGAAGAATTTGTATCCATATGGTAAACAATGGAAGGGTGCAGATTTTAGCGGGGGGTTTCGCAGGCACCCCCTTTGTAGTGTCAACAGAGCATGAATCGAGAAAAGGAAAGATACGCAGCAAGCAGTTGAGTGTAACAAAATAAACACAGCAGGGTATGTTAGCCCGTTTTGAGTTATTTCACATACCATTTGATAACCATATGTTGCACTGGCTTCATCACTGTCCAATGGCAGCTGGAGCGGAAGCAAGTTCAATGGTGAGGATGAAGGTTGACATGCCAGCTTCCCTCAGATGACGAACATCACCATTCATGAGCCTCAGCAGGTTTCTAGAAACTACGAGGCTCAAGCCCTCCTCTGACTGCACCTTCTTGTCCTCCCCATACATTTGCGACAATAGCTCTGCTGGGACTCCTAATCCCTGGTGCTTGATTCTGAAAACCCATAAAGAGAAGAGTAACTACTATTAAGCATTCATACCCCAAGGCTTCCTTATCAGAAACAACTGTGCACATGCAAAATTGCACGACGAATGTACCTAAGTTCTAGGTCTATAAGATGAAGATTTTCCCCAATGCTGTTTTTGGTCAGGTTGGAAGAAATCTCAACAGAACCTCCAACAGGAGAGAACTTCACCGAAACAAATAGGAAGTCAGAGAGGATCTGCTGTAGTCGAATACCATCCCCGTAGACTGTTTGCTTCATAAATCTCTCTGGCAGGTTGCAAGAGACTCTGATCCCTTTTCCCTGGCAAGCTATCAGTACTTGACTTACAGCAGTCGCCACCACATCTTGCAACTCAAATTCAACCATCTCCAAATCCAAACAACTAGATCTGTGGACACAATGACAGAAAAATAATGAATTATTATGCAGATAGTAACTCATAATATACATGTAAGCTTGAGTAGTGAGTGAAACCATACTGGCCCAGTGCGACAGAGTTGTTGCAAATGCAACCATGTTTTTTGGTCGAATTTAACCACACAAGAAGATAATATACACACACGATAGTGAGTGAAATTATAAGAAAAGGCAACAATATCAACCTAATAGGTCTGAGAACTGATATAAAACAACGGTAGCTGAAAGTAAATACAAGAACCTAATAAGACAATTCAGAAGATTTGGCAAGAAAAATACTTGTCGGTGATGTTATCTTGATCCAAGTCGGCAAGTATCTTGTTTAGCTGGCGGTGACAATTATCTGCAACATGGACCTGCTTCATCTGCTCTTCATTCAATTCTGTGCTCTTCAGTGCTTTCCTAGAAGAAAGCATACCTGAGAGAGGGTTGCTGATTGCATGTCTCATGTAGGAGAAAGCCTTCAACTTTTTTAGTGCCGTCTGCTCTGAGGCTTGCTGCACATGTAGTGCCTGTTGCAGCTCATGACTAGGAACATGAATAAAACAGAATACTCCAGTGATGATTCCATCCGCGTTTTCTTTTCTGTTCACTGACAGAAGACACTCAATATACTTGCCGTTTCGGTCGAAGAAGCCAAATGGAGCCTTTTCTGTTTCTTCACCGGCTAATGCACTGTTAATAAGAATGCAAAGACTTACAAATGCATCTTTATTCTTCACAAGGCAGGAGGCATGGCTACTATCAAACACTTCACCAAGAAGCATCTTATCAAGCACCTCATCTCGGTGCCACCCAGTCAGCTTGGTCATGGCAGCATTCCATTCAGAGCACCATCCGAATTCGTCAGCACCAAATATAGGAGGTATGAGTGGATTCGGGTTGTGAATGATTGCCTTGTAGTCTCCCTCAATCCGAGTAAACTTATCCATGACCAATTTATGAACAGTCATATCTTGAGCTACAAAACACACCCCAACAACATGGTCATGAAGGTCCCGGCTAGCACAAGCATTCACCACCAAGATAATAGGACCATCATCCCTCTTGGGGCCGTGAGTTTTCACCTCGAATCGAACTTCTTTCTCTTCTTTGCCTGCTCGATCAATGAAATATTTAGAAATTCATGTACAATACTACTGTGTTATCAAGTATTAATTGTGTAAGCATGAAGATCAAATGTAGCAGAAAACAAGTTTGGATCAATGTACTTCTTTTTCTTCTTTTTGAAAAAAAATAAAGTTACTAACTACTAAGAAAGCTAAAATAAAAGGCAAGGGAAAAATAGACAAAATCAACTAGAACAAATTCACTCACCCTGCAAAGCTAAATATAGCATCCTCTGAACGACTGGTACAGAAGATTCCTCAACAAGGGTAAGTATGTGTCTTCCTATAGCTTCATCAACTCTCAGACCAGTCAACTCCGCTACTTTCTGATTCCACCCGTTGACCAAACCATTGCCATCTACTGCCAATATTGGAACAGTTGCTGTTTCCATTAGACGAACCATTTCACTTGTCACCGCCTGCAATTCAGCAAGCCCATCGAGTTTTAGATCACCAATCTGGTTATCTAAACTACCTGCCCTGGCTGGCTTGAGGGCATCATTCAGCGTTCCTCTAAGTATAAGTTGCAATGAGTGAATAGCATCCATCTCATAGTCATTCCAAGGCAAGCTCTTCATCTTGACAACCTCAAGGAATGCCTTGAAGGACAACCTAGGGTGCATCCTTCTGCTGTCATCCTTGTCGGATGGATCATGCTTTGCACCTCCCCATCTGATTTCAGCAGCTGTATGTGACCTGAACCAGAAAAGAATATCCTTGGAATTGATCTTAGCCACTGCCATTCCACAAATCATATCACCAAGAGCAGCAGCTCCTGGATATCCAGCATCATGCAGGCTCTCAGTACTCAGGCCAGTGGAATCCCTATGAACATCTGATAGCCAAAAGGCAATATCATGTATCTGAGACTCAGTTGGAGCATTACGTAGTCGCCATACTTTGTCCCCATACAGAAGAGCAGCACCATCACATTTGACTAGGTCCATGATATTAGGAGTACCTGATATGATAGTCAGGGGAGAGGCTTCTCTGAACAGCATGTCAGAAAGCATTGTTTGCATCCTCAGTATGCTCTTCTCACGTAACTGCTTCTCTAACTCAAACTCCTTGTTGACATGGACGGCAAACACCTGTGCCAAGAACTCACAAGCATACCGCAGTGGAAAAGGTACATATCTGGGGCTCTCATGGTGGCAAACAATAAGGCCCCATAGCCTTTTCCTCTTCTGCTGTTGTGCTGGTTGTTCAGCCTCGACTTCATCATCCTCTTCATTCTCATTAACCACAACAGCCATGACAAGGGATGCAATTGAGTTCATGTTCTCCATATACTGAAGGTGACAACTGTGTGGTGCCCTGAGTGTTGAACCACACAAGCTAATATCAAGGGGGAGTGCCTCATCTTCGATAATCTTCACGGATCTTGCACGACAATCACATATCATCCGGACTTTGTTCTTCATGAAAAGAAACCTGGCTGCTTGAGGGATATCAGTGGCTGGATAGTGCAGGCCAAGATAAGGCTCAAGACCAGGCTTTGTGAGCTCAGCAAAGACCTCACCATGGTCATCTTCATGAAACTTGTAAGCCATAACCCTATCATACCCAGTAAGTTCAAAGACTTCTTTGACCACAGTATTGCATAGCACTTCCATGCTTCCACCTGGCAGTGACTGGATCTTGGAGATTGCCTTGGCAGCAAGCTTGTAAGACTGCAAAGCCCCAGCGGCAGTGGCAGGAAATTCTGTAGGCTTCACAGGCTCAAAATCTACCACCAAACAACCAGTCGCCCGATGAACAATGGCATAGAAAGGCTTGCCTGAGGTCTTGCATTGAACTAGGATAGGATTCAGCAAAGAAACATCAGCAAATCCCAGTGCCTTCTGCAGTGCCGTGGCACCTGGATCAGTGAAAAGAGACCGTACACTGGTGCCAATGCCTAGCTTTGGGGGATCATCAACACTCGGCACCGCATGGCTGACTGTTGTAAGCATTTCCGGTGCATTCTCACTGAACGCAATGACCTTGAAGCTCTTCTCATCAAGGGCCAATAAGCAACCAAATGGTTGGATTAGCTTTCCTCTCTGAATGTGCTGCAAGTAGGCTATGATCTTCTCCGAACGCCTTTGCTCAGGTGGAGTGGTCCGCTGTGCTTCAACTAACTTGGAGTAGTCGAAGGAGTCACCAGATTCTTCATATTCAGCATTGAGTTCAGCATCAAGGGTTGTTTGCGCTAATATCCTTGCACGGGAGCTCTGGCGGGTCCTGCTGGAAGAACTGGAACATTGAGTAGGCCTTGAGGAAGACATCTCCTGCCTCAAGTACTCGAACCACTCAACAGTCTTATATGTTGTGTATCACTCCTTCTGAACAGATAAATTAGAAGTGGAAAACATCAATAAGTAAAACAGAAAGGTACAGTAAACCACTAATGACATGAAAAAAAAAGATTCACTCAATATAGTGGATGAATGTAGACGTCAAATATACTCTATGCCTAATGCCACATGATTAGATTGACCTGTTGCAGGGTAGATCAGAAAAAGGGGAATGTTTTTTTTTTGTCTTACCAGAGCTTGAGGAAATGTCAAAAAATAACTCTCACTATAACTCCATAGAGGAAGTAAGAATGGCCAAGTATATCTCATTAATACGATGAAGTGTTATTAAAGATGTTTCTTTCCCATTTTTTCCAGTAAGGTGAACAAATTTGACAAATTGGACATTAGAAGACTTACAGTTTGTTCACAAATTGGACATTAGAAGACTAAAGACAGTTTGTTCACAAATTGGACATTAGAAGACTAAAGACAGTACAAAGGTACAATATGAAGGGAAAAAAGCTGAAATGTCAGCAAATAGAATCGCATGTAGTCAAGTACTGCTGATAGAGAAAGCAAGTAATGAGCAACACATCTCCTGCAAAGCCAAAATATTCTAAAGGCACTTCCCTTGTTAATCGATTATATGGAATTCACTACTTCTGTATGTGCCATGCATCCTATTTCCATTTTTTATCACATGGCCAGACTTCTAGATTTTCGTAGGCATGAGTTGGAGGTGATTTAGCTGTGCCAAATTTACTCTTCCCAAATATAGTAATATCAGTGTCACCAAATGATATTTTGACCAAACAAAATTACCACTTAATAAAAAAATAGTGCAGGTTGGGTTTAGTTGTAGTTTCCAATCAAATAGTCACTTTTCTGAAGTAAACAAAGGTGCCTATAGTATTGGGGCGGGTCAAATTAGGCTCTTCTAGTCTTCTGTTGTATACTTGTATTCTTTGCAACAAAAAGAGGAGAGGGATCAGAAATCAATATATAGTATTACTTCTTTGCCGGTCAGAATTTGGAAGAAAAACCTTTAAAAAAAAGGACGGCCAGCACTGTTTGGGACTTTCCGGTTGTATGTTTTTGTGGAGCAAGATTCCATTTCATATTATTCTCCCCGACAAATGTGGATTTTGGGTTTTTGCTTTTGTGATATTAGAAAAGCTCATAATTTTCTAGCTACAGCACAGTTCAAGAAAGGAAAAGGCTTGCTAAACTTCAGAAATAAAGCTAAGGCTACAATACATGAGAACATGAAGAACCTACACGAAAACTAGAATAACACGATGCTAGAAACAACAAAAATCACCATGATAGTTCATCAACATATCACCCCAAAACAACCAAGAAGGTAGATGAAATTTAAAAGGTAGATGAAATTTAAAAGGGTCTCAATTTCTATAAAGCGCCCTCCAGGATCAGGAAACTGTAGCCCCCTGTTCTTTCCCTTCATTTTGTTCCTATCCTCTTTCTGTTTGAGATTTGGGTGACATTGACATGGCACGTGGATAGAACCAAGAACCGCCATCACTCCAAAAGTCAAGAAATCGACCACCAACACACCTCCCTCGATCCTAAATCCGCTCAACAGAGACAGATACCCTCCTTTTACTATTCACCCGATACACCAGAAAGGGGATTCTGAATCATCAAACTTATGCCCTAATCCACTAAACAAGGCTGTTTATTGCACCGGGTGCCACAAATTCATGTACACGATGCCATGCCTGATCACAGACACAAAACAAGAACCTCACTTTCTCCAACTTCTGATTCTCGTCTCTCCCAAAACCAACAGGGGAGAAAAATTGCCTCTGGTATCACCTCACTCTAGCTGCACCCCCTCCTCCCCCCAAGAACGCCAACATAGCTACTAAAGAACACCACAATCCGTTTCCAAGAAATGGGAAAAGAAGATGATAAGGCACATGGATAGACACATACACGCAGCAGGAAAGGAAGAACACAGCAAGCTGGGAGGGGGAGGGGAGGGTACCTGCCACTGCTAGTAGTGGAGCCGTGGTGGAGGAGCAAGCAGGAGAGTGAAGTGAGCCTTTAGCGATTAAACAAATAAATACTCGTCGCGTGGAGTGGGGGGCCTGGGGCGCGCGCACCGGCCTGTTCCGCGCCCATGACCGGTGCTGATGGGAGTGCAATGGAACCTGTCCGGACTTTATTCGACGGCGATTTCTCAGTCCCCACTCCCTCCCCAGCTGATTAACCTGCTGCCGTTCACTGGCTTTAGCCCGTGGAATTACACACGCACCACGATACGGCTTCGTTTCGTTTCTTCTCAATCTAGAACCTTCTTTTCCGTTTCAGTTTTGAACTTTTTACAATAAATAATTTTTTATAATAGCTAATTTTTAAATAAAATAAACTAGTTAATTATAATAAATATTATAATAACTTTATTTAGATCAGTCAAAATTATATGTAAATATCTTTTTTCGTATGGATTCTCTACAAGTTGTTAATATTTATCAATCGTAGCAATAAAAAAATAGACCCTCTATCAACGTAATGATTAATCTATACTAGACTGATTTGGATGATCCAGCACATAAAATACGTTGGTACTGTGAGTACTTAAGAGTACCTTTTGTTTCTACCCCTAACTTACCCTATCATTTTTATATGACACCTTAGTAATTAGCCCTTGTTTGGATATTTTGCCAATTCTTGGGCAAATCTTAAGCAACAAAAAAACTTGACGAGCCAAATTTTGGTAGAACTGCGGGTACAAATCAAACACGCCCTGCTTAGTAACTTAACATAATACACAACCGTACGGCATGACATGATACGAGCTACCTATGGAGATGTGATCAACAGGTTGAGATGGCAAATGGATCGAGATTAGCACACGTGTCATCATTGCTTCGTTGGTCAGTACAGTTTACGTTGCGTCGTAGCAGCAAGCTCGGTGCCGCAAGTGCCGGGCAGCAGGGGCCAGTGGCCAATGGCCGAGCTGCAAAGCATCGCTTCTTTCTCTCTCTCTCTCTCTCTCTCTCTCTTAGATGTCTTCTTTCTTTGGGGATGCGTTTGGGTGGCGTGGCGTCTCTCGGAGTTGGGGAAGCCTGGGGTTTCCACTTGCGGACATGGGCATGTGACCAGCACGTGGGCGCCCATGCGGCTCGGCCTCCGAGGCTTGCCTACAACTGCAACAGAGCTGCTGCTAGCCTGCATTCCCAGTCATGTATCACTGACAGATGGGGTCCTTTGGTACATGGGACCTCTTGTCAGTGATTCGCCAAAGAGCTCATGCGTATCCTCATAGAGTAATGTTGTGTTTAAAATCAACTTGTATAAATTTATTGGGCTTCTGGAGTTCGCCACAGCGCGAACCACTATCATTTTCAAATAATTCTCAGCTCGGGGGTCGAGGGGCTCATCTCTGTGAACTCGTTCGAACGGTGAACCAATGATAGGAAACATTCCATAGATCTGTTACGGATATTCAATTGGTATCACATGTGAGTCCAGGTTCAGTCCATACCTGATTTCTCAGCCGTCCGTTGTGGTAGATTGATGTGATGATCTAACACCTCCAGCATCTCGTTTTGTATATCACCAGTATACATGGATGCTTTTGCCGAAAAAGGGTGTAAATGTAATTTCATCCTGTGCAGTGTTTATACGCTTTTCTCTCTAATAAGAATAACACTAATTTCAAATCACATAAAGAGATAAGTACCATCTATTCATCATATGTCATACTTTAAAATTTATGTTAATCACTATTAAAAAAAGATAAAAGCACCATCCTTCATCTTCCATGCTCACACGACGTCTACAGGCCTTTTCTACTCTCCCATGCCTTTTCAGTTGGTCGTTCTCATCTATCGTTACGATGAACATATATATAGGACATATTTTTTCAGCTTTTGCTTCAATTTTTGTTTTTCTATAGTAATTATCTTTTAAACGGAGTGTCTTTTTAAAATGGAGTTTACTAGTTAATTGTAGTGCATACTGTACCGAATTCATTTATATCGGTAAAAACAACACATGAGTTTCAATCACTCTGTAATCTCTCATATGAAGAGCCCAAAAGTACAGCCGCAGCCAAAAAGAACAGGCCCATACACTTGCAAGATTAGGATCCCGTTAGGTAGTCCTTGATATAGCGAGGAGGCGATGTATGAGTGTGAGCGGTTCTCAGAACGATGATTCAAAGGAACGAATGACTACCCACATAGCCAGTGAAAAGGAGAACGATCACAGACTCGCTCATTTCGGCTTAAACTTTTGCATCCTAGTTTATTTTTTACTATTTTTAAAATTCATCTTTTTATTATTTTTTAGTTTTTTATACTTTTTTGCCCGTTCTTTTTTTGGTATTCATTTACATTGTCCGTGATGGACTAACATATTTTATATTTCTAATTTTTTTTTAAAGTTTAGTTACGTCAAATAAGTCATCATTAGTTACAATATAATGTTAGCCAATTACAATATAATTTTATGTATAAACCAGTTTACTTCAGTCCAACCGAGTGGCACCCATATCTGACCGTGGTCGATGAGACGATGAGGACTTGCAGTCTTGCAAACGTGCCACCAGGGTGCGAGCCTGGGAGGGCCGAATCGACGCTGAATCACATGGACGAACGACGAGGAGGGGCACCTGCGCGGCTACGCACCGGAATTAACGAACTGCCATTTTTTTTCACCATTTAACCGTCAAATCAAACATGGATGCACATGAATGTGTAACCTTGTCCCTGGCGGACGGACAGATCTGGTGGAGGCGTTAGCTCCTCGTACAAATCCGGCAGGACCGAACCAGGACTCATCCCATGTACATCAGTACATGGACAATCCAAGCAAGTGAATAGCAAGCCAAAATGATGATAGCAAACCCTTCTAAAGGGCACTGAAATCGACACGACGTAAGGAACAAATCGAAAGATGGCCATACCTGTATCCAACAAAGAGCTGCGTTTGCGTTTAAGTTCATGACACGGTAAAATTATCCTATATTCGCGTGTTTAATTTCTTTCCAAATTTATAACTACTATTTATATGATACTTAGAGCTCACTTTGATGGCCCAAGACGAACCAAGATCCAGCAAACCCACGTGGAAGCTAGTTCAACTTTAACATGGTGGCCCGGGACCCATCCAACAAGCCCTAAGCGTAGCGCAGTAGTGTCTTCAAAAAAAGGTGTAGCGCAGTACTGGTGTGATGTAAGGTTGCTTTCCATCCCAAATACGTTAATCTTTTTTTAGACGGTGGGAACAACCAGTTAGTACAATCAAATTAGGGCTCACGACTTATTGATTACGGATTCAAATATATGAAAATCATAGCGGAGAATCATTAAAATAACTCACGTAATTTTATCGTCAGCCAGATAGATAAGATTTCTCAGGCTATCCTACGCTTGGCAATCGTACCTTATTTTGCTATGATTGAAAAAAATTACAAGTGGTGTCCAATTCCCACTATCCACTTACATACTCTTACGTGCATCAAGTAGATCGATCGTTCTAATCGCAACAACTTGGCAAGAGTGTCGTAAACAAGGGTAACATATGCTCAACAACTTGCTTAATTAACGGCCAATGCATGGGACAATCAACCAAATAAATAAATACTAGAAGAAGAAGGCGAAGACATTGGCTTCTCTTCTCTAGCTAGTGATCTCCTGGCCGAGCATTGACAAGGGGCTGGAGAGCCTTGACGACAATCGTCATGTTTGGCCTGAAATCAGCTTCGTACTGAACGCACAGCGCCGCCACCGCTGCGAGCTGAGACAAGCAATTAAAACATATGGACAGAACATTAGGAAGAAGTGTACTGAAAGAGTAGGTCCCTAACACAAACAACTTGCTCTGAAGAAAAACAATGGAGTTGATCTATGAGAGTTCATTATTCAAATGTTGCGTTTTGTACCTTGGCCACTGCTTTTGGAGGGTAGTCGTTGCTCAGCTTGGGATCCACGCACTGCTTGACCTTATCCTCGCTTAACCTTGGAGTGGCCTAGATCAGTCACAGCTTAATCAGAGACTGCATACTGGATTGGATACGGGTTCAAGAGGAACCATGAGATCAATGGAACCTACCCAGGTCACCAGGCTCTGTTGCCCCTTGGGCATGGTGTGATCCACAGGTTTCCTCCCTGTCAAAAGTTCTAAGAGCACAACTCCAAAGCTATAGACATCACTCTTCTGTGTCAGCTGCCCCGTCATAGCATACCTGACAAATATAGGGACAATACCTACAATCAACTTTTTTTTTGTAAATAGATAGAACTAGCTTGGTGGCCCACACATTTGCACGGTTAAATTTATTTTAAAGTTTATAGTATCAAATGATATAATTTAGATGTTTGATAATATATTTATGTATCTTGTAGGGTATCTAGATTTTTAAAACATCATAAAATTGAAAATGATAATAGAGGCTTGAAGGAGTATGTAACTTGGGAAACATAATAAAATTATGAATTTTGATGAAAGAAAATTATCGAGTGTAATAAATTGTTGGGTTTTTAGAAACGTAACCACTTTTCGTCGTGCATTGATCATATAGCTACATGCCTCTATTATTCCTTCGTTAGTTACACTTTTCCAAAAATATATGTATGCACATGTACCTCTGTTTAAGCTCAAGAAATACGTTGATTATATATGCAGTAAATTATCTTATTGATTTACATGGTATTAGAATATCTTGCTCATGCATACACCGATACATTATGAGCGACCTAGATTGAACTTATCTTCCCTCACATTCTGGTTGCGCTACCGAACCGTGTGTCTTTATCTCTTCTTGCCGCCATAGCTTCTCTACTTTAGCTCCAACAGCAAGTCCAACAGCAACGAATTTTAGTTATTTTATTGAAATTTGTATACAAATTCAATTTCTATTTTTGGTTTAATTTTTTCCTGAATTATAGTTATTTAGATATTTTACTTTGAAATTTGTATCAAAATCAAATTGCTAATTATGTTTTATTTTATATTCTGAATTTCAGTTATTTTTGGATTGTACTTGACATAGATTTTTTTCTTTTAATCTGTATTATTATAATCTAAACCTACCGTAATTGACGATATAGATCTTTATCTTTTTTATTGATTAATATGGAAATTTTTAGCTCTTGTGAGCGGTCTTCTTTTTCTATTACCTTAGTAGTAGATAGGAAGAGAGACAGACAGATACCAGGATAAGCTACGATATTTCGATGGATTGCTTGATCTGGACTGTCGAAGTATCCGATGGGACGGACGGTCAACATGAGCCGTCGATAAAGTAGCGCTGAGATATGGGCTGTGTGATGATGCTTAGGGCCTGTTTGGTTGGTGCTTAAGTTTGCCATACCTAAGCTTAGGTAATGTGTGGCTGCCACAGAAAGTGTGGCTAACAAAATCGAAGCCACACTTGTGGCAAAGTTTGGCAAGAAACTGAGTCTATGACGTGTGGGGTCAGGTGCTAAGAAAGTGTGGCATGCCACAGTTGCGTCAGTGAACCAAACAGCTACCTAAAAACTGTGGCACGTCTAACTTGTGGCTAGGTAACTTTTGGTTATGAACCAAATAAACCCTTACTCTGGCGCGTGGTAGCCGAAGGTGCCGAGGACCTTGGTGGAGTGGAGGCGCGCGGCGGAGTCGGGCGACTGGTTGGTGAGGTTGAAGTCGCCGATCTTGGCGTCGAGAGCGTCGAAGACGAGGACGTTGCTGGAGCGGACGTCGCGGTGGATGATGGGCGGCTGCGCCTTCTCGTGCAGGTACTCGAGGCCCCTCGCCGCGCCGTACGCGATCCTGGCCCGCTGGCTCCACGTCAGCACCGGCCCGGGCTCCGCGCCTTGCACCCCCTTCTTCCCTGCACGTTACGCGCCCGTTTGAAAGAGAGAGTTAAACGTGTAGTTTGATAATGTGCTTCGTGCAAGAGTAAAACCAGGCGTTAGTTCTGCACCGTGCAGTATGTCGTAGAGGGAGCCCTTGGTCGCGAACTCGTAGAGCACGATCCGGTTGTTGAGCTCCAGGCAGTAGCCCAGCAGCTGGGTGAAGTGGTCGCTCTTGAGCCTCGACACCACGGACAGCTGCGTGCCGTGCAGTCACCGGCCGGAGGCGAAGGCAAGAACCAACATGAGTTAGTTTAGAGTTTAGCTAGGCCTAAGAGTTGAATGCATTTTTTTAGCGCTCTGACTGAATTTCGATTCGTATGCCGATGTGCGTGCCAGAATGTGCAAGTCTGAGGACACGTCTGGTCTCACTTGACTGAAATTTTCACTTCTCAAACGAAGAACTTCGCTAAAATTTTCAGATAAAACCGTGGCAGGAATAACAAAGCGAAAGGGATTGTTTCATCTTTCAATTCTTAGTCATCTTTGAGGCCGTACTCTACTTATTCAGTTCTTGTATTTTGGTTGAGGCCGTACTCTACTTATTCAGTTCTTGTATTTTGGTTTTGTAGAATCCACCTTTTTTAAAATAAGTAAAAGAGAGAATTTCTGAGGATGCTCAAATAAGATGGAGAATACTGGAAAAGAAGCAAGCTATAGACTGTATTCGTTTCGGAGTAGGAAGAAAGGGGACATGCACGCTGGCTGGCCGAGGACTGGGCCTGGGCTATTGGGTTAGGCCCAATCGGGAAAGGTTTCCGTGTTACCAATACCGATTTCATGTTACCTGCGCGCAAAAGTCAGCCTCCGACTGGCCGGAGCCACCGTTGTCGAACATCTTGACCGCCGCGGTCTCTCCGGTGCTCAGCGTGGCGCGGTAGACGCGGCCGTAGGAGCCTTCCCCGACCAGCGACCTGTCGCCAAAGTTCCCGGTGAGCCGGTTGAGCTCCGACAGCGGGACGGCCGGGACGTCGATGGGCAGCACCTTCGCGGGCGCGCCGCCGGTTCTTGGAGCGTTCGGCCCTCTCGGAGCTGGAGTCAGACCATGCATATATGCCGATCGTGACGGAATATGATTAGTTTGGTTAATCCAATCGCAATGACCAACAAAAAGAACGTACCTGGTGCTCGCGGCGGCGGTGTGGCCGGGTTGCCGGCCGGCGGGCCGTGGAGCTCCTCCTCCGTGCCAGCACAACACCACATCCTCGAATCCCGATTGACCGATCGGCCTAAGCTACCTTAATCCAAGAAGCACACAGCTACCTCTGCAAGAACAATTCAACTGATCTGGATGTCGAGCTGGAATTCTAGCTTAGCCAGCTAGCTGAACAACACCCGATCGGTCGATCTACGAGCAACTCCCAAGTGGAGCTGATCTTGTATGGAAGAGGAAGGCAAGGGGAGCGGAAGGGTGGAAGGCAATGGAGGCTGCTGTCGAATTAACGGAGTAGTTGTTAGGGGAATTGAAGACGACTTGAGAGCTAGCGCGCGGCCGATCGACGCGATTCCCGGCGGGCGGCGTTGCAAATTATTCGTTCGGCTACGTGCGGCCTGCGCGGTTGGTGTTGGCTTTGTTGTGCTGGTGGGTTGCAGTCACTTCTCTATTGAGCCGCATCAAGATATCGATGGCACTTCATGCTAAGTTCTTCTGGGTTTATACTTATATTTTGGTTTTTATTTCTACGGTAGCTTATCGTTAAACGGTGTATTTTTTAAAACAGATTTTACAGGAAAATTATAATACAAACTATATCGAGTTCAGTTGTACTGACCAACAGGGCCGGCTCAACGTTTTCAAGGGCCCTAGAGCGAATTCGGCTCTATGGACCTTTTACTATAAAATTTTTTTACTTATAAAATATACAGTTTAAACTTTATATTGTCTAAAGTGACACAAATCAATAGTTCTAACATGATAAACTAATTAGGTACTAACTAGTTCATAAACCAAATGTAACTAGTAAGAATTAATTTACCTCAAATAGAAGCGACAAATATCCAATGTCTTTCATAAAAAGGAACTTCTTCTAGCACTTCTTGATGCAAAATCATTAATAATAACATCGAGATCAATGTCATCCAAGATATTCTTCTCAATGCAGCACATAGCCAAGCCATTCAATTTTTCTTGTGACATAGTAGACCGCAAATAGTTTTCAGCAATTTCAATTTTGAGAAACTCCTTTCAGCTGAGGCTACAGTCACATGTATAGTTAGAAGAATTCGATATGCAACAGAGAATTCAATTGATTTTCTTCTGCACAAAGGACAAGGTGCAAAATTACGAACCCTGGAGCGCACATCACATGTATGTAATTTTTCTGTAGACCTAAGATGACTTGAGAATGTTTGTATTGGCTTTTGTTGAAGGTTTTTAGTTGTGACTTATAACTTGGCTGAAAATAAATAGTAATGACTGAAAGAAATGTCATTTAGAAGGAGTGGACGAGTGATGAAAAAAGTGATAGAGGGATACATGCACGTGACAAAAGCAAGAAGAGTGTGGTGTGTGATACATACGTGACCCCTATCCCCGAAGCAAAATGGTAGCGAGAGGAGTGGAGAAACCGCTTCGAGAAGCCAGATATTCGTATTGGCTTTTGATTTTTCTAAACAGAAACCAGAAACAAAAACCAATATAAACGCGATCTAACCTATGCCTCAAGGTGTATATACAGTACTTATGTTATACCGGTAACGTCAGAGTTAGATGTTTACGAACACATATATGCATGCTCTGGAATTAACTTCCTGCCATTCCATTTCTCTAGCTAGATCCTCCATCAACATGCATGGGCCAGAGGTAAACAGTTACGACGAGATCTTTCGTTTCAGTCACGCGTGCATGCACAACATGTTTAATACATGCATGTTTGGTATGTACTGCGTACGCATGCCTCCATGCATACATGCCAACGCTTCTTCTTCTTCTTTTGACGCGAGAATATAGTGCTTCTGTACATTCTGAAGAGTATCTGTTGATCAGATCATAACACACTTAACGTACGCCCGGGCATGTGTGACGCATTACTAACTACTCTTGAGCCCTCGATCCCGAATGCTGCTACGTAGTACGTACTGGGCTACTTGGGGTGGGCCCCCCGGCCCGGGGCCCTAGGCCGGCGCCCCCCCGGCCTACCCCAGAGCCGGGCCTGCTGACCAAAAGTGCATGTGACTATTTCTCTTTATATACTGCCTCTCACGAACATATCAGAATTTAAAAACCACAAATATAAATCATAAGCTCATGCAAAAAAAACCCATCCGTGCCACGCACGTAGCATGTCAAGTACAATAACGAATGGCCAGCGTGTGCGTCCTGGCAGGCACATCCAATGATTTCCTGCGGCTAAATATTGCTTAGTTTTAGTTATCGCTCAGTTGAACAATGATTTGCTATGGGCAGATTATTTCTACTAGCTTAGTTTTCGGTCCCGATCCGACGTGCTCCCGTGCAACCTTCACGTTTCAACAGCAACGCCTTGACCTTCACGTTTTCATCCCCGCTAGCTGCACCATGCAATCTTACACGCCAACAACTGCCAGCTCAGAAGCTCAACCTGCACCCCCTTCGTTTCAAAGATCTGCTTGTCTACCATCGTGTTCGCCATTGCGCAGCGAATTCAGGAGAAATAGGCGGGTCAAGGGAAGTTGTTTGTTGTTTCTGATTGACTTTTTAGGCTTGCTGCTATACAGCCTTGTTCAGGTTGCAGAGCATGCCAATGCAGCAATGCAGCCAACCAAGGTGCCAAACTTGGCCGGCTTGGAATGTATTTGCTAGTTGCAAGCTGTATTTGAGCTTAAATTCTGGCTTATGATTTATTCTGCATTGTAACGACTGAGAATACACTATAACTACCAGTAGATTTTTCAGCATAATTAAAATTAAAATTTTAAAAAAAGTAAAAAAATATATTACCACAAACAATGAAAAGGAATAAGAGAGAAAAAAAAGAAAAGACAGAAAAGCCTCTCAAAAAATCCAAATCATCGTAAAAAGACGAAAATAAGAAGTTAGAATCTCTAATGAGCGGAGCATAACCTGGTGCCAAAACGAAACTGCAAGCAAATCCCCCAGACTCCCAATGCTCCATTACATAATGCAATGCCTCTTTAGAGACCAAATAACAGTTCTGTTTTAAGCACTCCTCATATTCAATCAGCAACTTGATGCTGAACTTTATGAACGCACTGAAAAGTTTAACATATCACCGCGCATATTAAGAACAAATAGAAACCAAATCCTAAATAGGAAAGTATAGGCCTCGGAGATGGGCTACATTTCACAACTTCCAGTAAGTAAAATATATACAAAAAATGTATAAATGCATAATCCACATTGGCATCAAATACAAAGAAAATTACAGCTTGTTAACTTTTGCTTATTAAGGGTCTGCGCTTCCAACAAGAGTTCATGTATTGGGAAGCATATTTACAGATTTTGAGTACAACGTCCATGATGACACCATCTAACTCCTGACCCTTAGATATCAAGCTGCTTTCTTGCTTCTGTATTTGTTTGCACAGAAGATATATATCACCGAGTTCAGAAAACTGAGCCCAGCAAGCAGCCAGAAGAAATAATCAAGATGTCCTTCATTCAAGTTATCAGGAATCCATCCAGGGTGTCCTCCTCTTGTTGTGAAGTATGTAACCATTGTCAAAATGAATGTACTGAGATAATTCCCAAGCGCAGTGGTGAGGAGCTGTAGCGCACTGCAGAGGCTCCTCATGGCATCCGGTGATTGATCATAGAAGAACTCGAGTGCCCCGATGAATGTGAATACCTCTGACGCACCAACCAAGAAATATTGAGGAATTTGCCAGAAGATGCTCAATGGAACTGGGACATTTTGATGCACCAAATGTTCATCCCTTGCAATCGCCAACCTTTTAATCTCAAGGACCGCAGCTGCTGACATTGATAAGATGGAGATTACCAAGCCAATGCCCATCCTCTGCAACTCCGTAAAGCCCCTTTCGTTGCCAGTGAACCTCCTAGCTATCGGAACCAAGATTCTATCGTAGATAGGGACCCATATAATGATGCTTACCACGTCAAATGTGGATAGAGATGCTGGAGGAATCTTAAATGAGCCGAGCGATGGGTCAAGCACCATCCCTTGTTCCACAAACATGGTGGAATTCTGAGCATAGACAGCAGAAAATACAATAGTTGTCGCCCAGACAGGGAACATCCTTACCAATATCTTCAGTTCTTCCACCTGGGTGACAGTGCATACCCGCCATGGATTGGTGAAGCTCTCTGTTTTCACATCAAGATCGGTAATTGTAGCAGCCTTGTCCAGACATCTGAAATAAGTGTCAGTTAGAATATGTTAGGCTCTTAGCTTTTCCACAAATATGGACGAAGAGAGGGGGCAGGTATCAAGAGTCAAGACATAAAATATTCATCTATTTAGCTAAAGCACAAAGGCAAGTTTTTTCCGTTGCAATTTGTTAAAACTAATGTTGAACCAGCATAAAAGAATCAGCAACTAATAAATCCAGAACATCTTGCCTAGCTCTTTACAGGTCAAAGAAATGCTTAGGTTTGTGGTGTTGTGCTACGCTCTACGGTGGGATTTCAGCTCGGAAAGAGATGCACCTAAGTTCATCGGTGTGCTCCAATTGACGGCTACCTTTAATTGCTGAAACCCCATCAGGTAGCTCATACAAGAGAGAGCTGTCCTCTTGGACATGCGCATTCCACTTGCGCAAAGAGGCAACAACCACCTGGCATACTCGTGTAATAGGACTACCACCTGGTTTTTGGAATCTATAAAGCGATGTGCCAGAGAAGAAGCTTATGATGGCCAGACCCATGAATATTGTTGGAATGCCAAAGCCTAACCCCCATCCTAAGTTGTCTTGCACCCAAACCAGAAAACTGCTTGATATAAGAGCACCAATGTTTATTGAAAAATAGAACCAATTAAAGAAAGACCCCTTCTGGATTCGCTCGGCTGGATCTGTATCATCAAATTGATCCGCTCCAAATGATGAGACACATGGCTTAATTCCACCAGTACCAAGTGCAATTAGGTAAAGGCCAAGAAAAAAGACAGTATACTGCAAAGGATTTGCTGGTGGGCACAATGATCCTTCACAGGATGGAGGCATGAGAGCAGGAACTGATGCTGAAAGAGTCAGTGTTGCCATCCCCTACAATTAAAAGATGATGTCAAGATAGCAAATTGACCAGAATCAGCTGAGTTTAGCAGTTCAGATATGGATAACTATGAACTAAGAAAGAGCTGGCACACAAGAATTGTAGGCCTATCCAGTGATTTGTTATGAATATTGTGTGTATATTGAAGAGGCCCAATAGGCAATATATATAGGGAGTACAAAGGAATATTACAGAGGAATATGCCATATGCGGATAAGGAAAATGAGGCATATAAGGAAAAGAATAATACAATTCCTATTCTATATCTAATACCCTTAACATCCCCCCTTCAAATGCAAGGCGTATGCAATAGCATTGTATTTGAAAAAGGGTTAATACTAAAACAAGAAAAATCTGAAGTCCGAGCCTTGATAATGGCATCATTGCGTGCAACTTTTGAATAAACTGTCAAATCAAGCCGAAGAGGAATAGATAAAAGTATGGCGGCACAGATCGAAACCCAAGACAGCGGTTGCGCAGTGCATAAGGTGCAGAAGCCGCGCGACGGCCTTAGAAGCTTGGGGGGGCGGCTAGAGAAGTGGCGGCATTATAACAACTTCTACGATCTGCACGCGGCTCAGGAAGTAGAGCAGCGGCTGCTACCATACAAAACAAAATTCCAATACTTCTATGGCTGACAATAAATTTGTGGACTCGCATGGCTTGAACGAACTAAAAATTAGAAACTACGGACTTGGATGAACGCACAGAAGACTCACGAGAAAAAAACGCAAAAATAGCATATACTAGCAGCAAAGAACTAATACTAGCAGTGGGTGGCTCCTCCATATGGCAATGAATAACCCAGTGGCCCCTCCAGGTGGCGACCACCACGATGGGACGAGTACAAGGCCGCACAGCAGTGATTTCAAAGCTTTACTCATCTCTGCCAGCCGAGCGAGCCAGAGAGGCGGCGGCAACTTGTCGCGTTGAGGGAGGTGGTGGAGGCGGCGACCAGATCCAAGGCACGACAGCCGGATCTGGCTCGGGTGACCAAGGCAACGGCGGCGGCAGAGGACGACCAAGTGCACCGAGCGGCGGCAGCGGTCCATGATGAGGACGACAGCGGCAGCTCGTGCGCAGGCAACGACCGGGCAGCGGCGACCTCCAGGAGGCTGACTCGATCTAGAAGAGGAGCTGAGGAGATGACCGAATGCACGAAGACGACGGTGAATCCGAGCGGGGCGCGGCGGCCGGATCGAGCTCGACGCGGAGCCCCCAAGACGGCGGCGGCCCAATCCAGATCGGATCTGGACCTCGGTGAGGACGACCAAAGACGACGCGTGGCGGCTCCAGGCGAGGCGTGCCGGAGACGATCGGATCTGGCCTGGAGGCGGCCAGATCCATGCGATGCCAACCGGCGGCGGCCAGATCTCGGGGTGACGGAGCGCGGCGGCCTGGATTTGGAGCAGAGGTGGCTGGATTTGGTGCGGGGTTTTCGGATCTGGCTGCGGAGAGGCTGAAGGTGGCTGGAGATCCGGCTGGGCGGCGCGATGACAGCGAGAGGTGACAACAGCCGCGTGCGAGACGACTGGCGGCCAGGAGATGATCGCCTGAGGCGGACGCGGGGCGCCAACGCGGACACGGATCGACGCGGATCCGGCCAGATCTTCTTTGGAGAAGCGGCGAGACGCGCGCGTGGCGCGCGCGGAGAAGCGGAAGAGTGGCGCCCGGAGTGGAGCACATTCCTCCCGGGGGTGACGACAGCGGCGGCCGAAGCGGAAGTAGATCGAGGTTAGGGTTTTAACCTAAACTCTAATACTATGTTATGAATATTGTGTGTATATTGAAGAGGCACAATGAGTAATATATATAGGGAGTACAAAGAGATATTACAGGAGAATATGCCATATGCGGATAAGGAAAGTGATGCATATAAGGAAAGGAATAATACAATTCCTATTCTATCTCTAATACCCTTAACATGATTAACACAGAGAACATACCTACTCACATGTATATTTCCAAACGATTCATAAAGTAATTGGGAAAGGGTACAACAAGACATCTCTAGTTTGATAAGGATGCATTACATTAACGTGAGAGTGCATATACCATATTTACAGGGCATATGCTATTGCTTTAACTCTGTTGAAGAGGATAAGAATTATATTCCTGTAGCTCATACACGTAGTTTTCTCAATTTGAGGGATCTATCTATACAAGCATTGACACAAGATTTACCATAAAACTTCAGCAAAAAGATGACTTACAATGAAGTATATGGTGGAGAATGTTGCAATCGTCCAATACCTTCCCCAGTATGCATCAGCCAGAATAGCACCAATAAGGGGAGTCAGATAGCAAGTTCCCTGCCATGTAGTCACGTTGCTAGCAGCAGAGGCATTACCATCATGTAGTTTTTTTGTCAAGTAAGTAACAAGGTTTGTAGAGATGCCATAATAGGCCAACCGTTCGCAGCATTCATTCCCTACAGGTTGTATACAATAGTTAATTACACATTATAGCGGATGTAAACAAAGAATGGACTTAATAGATTAGTGCAGAAAATTACCTAAGATGAATGGGCATGCCTTCCATCTACCAGTTCTCTCCTTCACGACAGGATTTCCAGAAAAGTCAACAGATCCATCTCCAGTGCATGTGAGTCGGTTGGGTTCCTGAAACCAAGTGTGTTTACTGTGACATGTATCACTCAACTAAAAGGGAAATATTTCCTTCCAATTTCAACGCAGTCGATCAATCTGGGAAAAATCAACTCACCTCCGGACTAGCAAGGAGCCCCTGCTCCAGGGTGGACTCCTGCTCGCCCTCCGCGCGGCCCATGGACGGCTCTGCCCCGGCAAACCCCCACCCAAGGACGGATCAAACTCGCAGCGAATATCTGGCCCGATCTGCTCGGTGTTAGAACGGCAGTTGCAAGGTGAGAATCTTTGGAGAAGTATATATGGATGGAGGAAGCTTGTAGATCTGGATATGTAAGGCCCAACGAGTGAAGGGCACGGCACGAGCACCCGCCGCTGTTGATGTTTTCTTCTCTCATTTTGCGTGGTTAATTTGGGCTCTTTGGGGGAGTTGGCGGCGCAGGGCTCGGAGCCAGGGTGGTTGGAGGAGAACCAAGAACGAGCGTGGCTCGGCTCCTCGGCTCCCCGTGCGTGGAGAAGACGACTGTGGAGAAGAGACGACGGAATCACGGAACGGAACTCGTGTTCTTGTGCGTCGCTGTACCGTGACTTGTATGACTGTACTCCTTCCTCCAAATATACAGGGCCTATTTTGTTTACACGTAAACCAATAAGATGTTAAAAATAATCAGACTATCTTTAATTATTATATCTAAATACTATACCAATACATATATAGAGAATGCAAAATAAAGTTAGATATTTATTAGAGATATATAAGGAAACATCAACTTAATTCGAATTAGAATATGAAATTTGTTCTATATTTATAAATAAATTTATTTAAAAATATGTTTTATAAATTTAAATGCAGGGAGTACTATACCATAGAGTGTGGACACTGGACACGTTCTTGTCTTCTTCTTTTCTCAAGAAAGATGTTCTTATCTTACAAACGTGGTAACGTATTTTGATTGTTAGGTAGCTAATGGTAGCTAATGGATTGGCCGGAGCATCTTTTGGCCTTTTGCAAAGTGCTGTCGGATATTTTGTGTTTGGCACATGGTATCCGATCAGTCCTAGGAGTAGAGGCTCTCTGTTAGAGCAAAGGAGGCACAGCGCGCTACCACCGTGCTTTCTCTTTCCTTCGTCTTCCTCGCTTCTCCACCAGCCCCTCGCTCCTTTTCTATCACCACGTCATGTTGCACCTTCTTCCTCACATCGCTCCACTACTCACCTTCTTCCTCTACACGTTAGCTCCCTCCCACCGCTCACCTGCTCCCTGCCATTTGCGCTTCCCTACCTCTGGTGTTTGGTGCCCTCCCCATCTCCCCCTTCATCGCCCTCTCTGTCCTCCACCTCCAGCCTCTCCTCTCTCGTGCCTTCGCTGCCCACCGCCCCGACCCTTCCACCTCCCGCCACTACCTCCTACAGTTGATGGCTCCTTGCCATACCGTCTCCACCTCCACCCCACCGCCATCCAAGCCCCTCCCAACCTAATTCCAGTGTCATGATCGCTGTGTCATCCACCATCATCCTTCGAACCTACCCGTCGACGTCCGAGTCCTGCCCAACCTAACTTCAATGTTGTTGTTGTCATTGTGTCACTCTGCCACCGTCGTCCACTGTCTTCCTTCAAACTTACGGCCGGCGGTACAACCACTGGGTCGTAGCCTCCCCTACTCCCTCTAAACTCCAGGGTCTTGTTAAACCCCTGCCTAACCCTATGAACCTTAACCCCTCTCATCGCCGGTGGTCTTTGTCGCCAGAGAAGGAAGAGAAGGCTACGGAAAGAAAAGAGAGAGAGAAGGGAATGTGCAAAAGGAGGAAGGCAGCGTAACTCGTAAGAGAGCGAACGTGCTAATCGAGTGCAAAAGATTTTTCCTTATATTGTTACATTGTAAATAATCATATAGTCTACAATTAATACGGACAAAAATGTTGGTCGGGTATAACTCATCCTCTTTGCGCGCTTAGTTGAAAGGTCAATGCCAAGTTCACCCTGCAAAAAAATATTGTCAAACTCTTCTCGGTACCTGTATGGTATCCAATGGTTAACGTTACAATCATCCGATGCTTACATGCTTGTTATTCTTTTAAGCTGCCTGTCAGCATTTGTGCTCATGTATTCTTCATCTCTTACATTCTTAAGCTAGATGTGACACTTGTTAGTCTTAACTATTCCCCCGTTTAATGGCACATCTCTATCATTAGCGCTTATCATTGGGGGCCCCAAGAGCTGGCCTACAGAAAATCAATCCCACGTTTAACCAAATACGCTCTTGGGTAAAGAAGAGTGAACCAAATTGGAGTAGAATCTAGAAAAAGAAGGAATTTGTTTCTATATTTTTCTCAATAATATTTACTAATTTGTAAAATATAATAAATAGTACACCCAACTTAACCACTGAATCGAAATGACACCGTTGAAATTAATAGTACCCATCCAACTGGATACTGTTCATATATTTTTATGTGTTTTTTAGAGTAAACTTGACCACTGAACGCTCGCACGTACTCGAAATAGCACTGTTAAAGTTAGGCCCTGTTTGACACAACTTCATCAACAGCTTCATGAGATGTTGTGAGCTGTTTTTTGCCAAACACCCTTTTTACAAACAGCTTCATGGATGAAGCTACTTAAATCATGCTCTTACAAGGGAATGGGGTGGGGTGAAGCTGAAAATAGTAGCTTTTCATAGCTCTCTCCCTCAGGCTCGCAGTTCTAGGAACCTACTGCCCTTGTAGTTGACAGAAATTACAGCACTTTGTCATTGGGTCCCCACGCCTGTTTCCTCTCCTCCCGTTCGCACTTCTCTAATGATTTTAATTTTTTTATTTTAATTTTTTAATTCATACTCATTCAAATATATTATTTTTTAATTCATATGACCATATACAAACATACAACTCCAAATGTTAGAACAAGTCATGTAGACAGGGGCATCTTGGACAATTGCCCTCTTTCAGCCATGCATGAAGCTGTTGGTGAAGCTGTTTTGCCAAATAGTTTTCCAAAACAGTTTTAGCTTCACCGATGAAACTGCTCGTGAAGCTGAAATAAAAAAAACAGTTTCACTAGTGAAACTGAGTTGTACCAAATGGGGTCTTAGGGCCTGTTTGGATCCCCTACTCTAAACTTTAGAGCTCTAAAAACTTTAGAGCACTTTAGTTCAGTTTTGAGATCTAAAGCTCTAATGTGAGGTGGGCTAAAGTTTAGAGCTAACTTTAGACAACCTGTTTGGAGACTTTAGCTCTAAAATTTAGAGCTCTAAAGTTTAGAGCAGGGGATCCAAACAGGCCCTTAGTATTAGTATGCTACTGTTATTGTGAGCGATCGGGAAGGAAACGTACCAAGAGTGGCAACCGACAAAGCAGGCAGTCGCGGAAAAGCGACGGGATCGGCAGAGGCATTTGCTCACCCCGGCACGTCACGTCAGATTCCTTCATAGAACTCGAGCCGTCGTTCTCAGTCCGCTAGTGGGAGTGGCCGAGTGCGTCCGGCACGAGGCAAGGGTTCTGCGTTTTCTTGCAAAAATTTCATAGGACAGCGCCAAGTCGCCAACCCCACCAGCCGCCGGCCGTGTTTTTATTGTAATTTGTATACTCCGGTTGAACGTTCGGCCGCACGGGCCCATTCCCGGCTTAGCAAATTGCCTGCCGACGAAGGCTGGCCTGTGCAATCGAGTAGCCGAGCCTGGTAAGGTCAGATCGTTAAGAGTTACCAGGGCTCGTGGAATTGTCAGAGGTAGAGCTAGAAATTTTTGGGTGAGATACAAATTAAAGATATACTTTAGTACTATAAAAATGCTGTTATTATATATTGGTTTTCCTTAGAAATAAATTTTTAAGTTTCATATTCAATTTTTGGCATACTGCTATTGAAAATTTCTCTAAAAATTTATCGTTAGGATAAATACTTTTGTTATATGTAAACGGATGGGTGGCCAAGGCCCGATGCGCACCTCCCTAGTTGTGCTTGCCTCTTGCTGCCCACCCACTGCTGTTCGCGGGCCAGACGGTTTGGGCAAAGCGTACTATGCGATGCAACGATGAGGATTGCATTTGGGGATTGTTCTTGAGCCAGGCCATTAGGGAGGTGTCGACCTTGTGGCTTAGTGGGTTTTTGGCAGCCGGGCCATTAGACTTGTTGGCTATTAGTCTGTTGGGTTCGTGGGCTGTAGGTTGCTGAGACAAATTGAGGAAAGAGCGTGTATACCTTTTTTTTGTATGAGAGGTGTATATAATAGGTATTTTGCAAAAAAATTTGGAAGTACAACTGTACCTCATGCATTTTTGTTAGCTCCGTCACTGGGAAGTGGACGAGCCTTCCCCGTTGACTTCAGGTTTGTGTTGTAAGCACAAGGTACGTGTTTTCTCTTTTTAAAAGAGGTACATTTCGACTGCCCAATCACATCAAGATTTATGGGGTGTTGGTATTGGCTTCTAAGCCAGAACTCAATATGATACTCAATTTTTTTGAAGCGGTTTCTCCATTTTTCCCACTCCAAAGATAAGACAAAAGGATCACGGACGCATCGCAGCCCACTCCTCTCGCTCCCGTTTCGTACACGTATCTCCCCTCACTTTTCCCACCACTCACTCTCCTTCTAAAAGCCAATTCTTAGCCATTATTATTTATTTTTAGGCAAAAGTCATCAGCCGCAGGCAAAGCCAATACGAACTGACTATCAGGCCACGTCCGCCTCTAAACAGCTAAAAAGCTCGCCGGAGATAATGTTGCCACTATCGTCGTAGCACAAATATCAAAGACACGTCCGTGTTGCAAAATGGACAAGTCCTCAACAGCTCAACTCGGTTTGGTGATTTCGTCTGACCCCTATGCTGCTGCTGTAGCCTGCAGGTTTAAGGAAAGATGAAGTTTCAATTCCGCTCCGCTTAACGAGCAACGAGAGAGACCAGGCCCATGCTACCGCGAACGAGGATGCAACGTATGGCAGGCGTCACGCTTAGCCTGCCCGGGCAACCGCAGCGTGCTCTCTCTCTCTCTCAGTCCATCGTGGTGGCCCATAGGCCAAGCCGACGGTGGCCTTAGTAGCATCATACTCGTGATCTACAATTGCATTCTACTAGCTAGTATGAGAGAAAATTGATATTATACCACTCCTTTGGAGTGGCTTCGATAAAATACCACTCTCTAGATGGCAATTGTTAAAATGACATCTAATACATGATTAGCTCTATGATTTGACATTTTTAGAGTTTTAGCTATTTCTTTTTCATTTTGCATAGGAAATGTCCATAACATCCTCTCCCTTGTAGCCCCTTCACAATCCGGCCTGAGCGCCGCCGCCCTTGCCCATCCTTCCGCTGCCCCCTTGTCAAGCTGCGACTCGGCTCACCAATCCGGCGATCGGTAAATAATTGGGCGTACAGCCACGAGACGATCGTGTAGTCGTCCTGCACCCAGACCGGATTGTCGTGATGGGGTTCGAAGCCGTTGATGTGCTGCTCAACGCCGAACTTGCCGAAGACGATGGTGAACAGCGTGCTCCACTGGGAGTAGTTGGGGGATGGAGATCGAGGATAATCAGCACATGCCGCCGAATATTCACGAGTTGGAGATAGTGGACGGGGATTGCAAGCGTTGCAAGAACGCGGAGGGCGCCGGAGGAGATGACGTTGGGGTTGGAATCGCTAGCCTGAAGAGAGGCCAAAGTCGCCGCCGCCGCGACCGCTTGAAGAGTTAAGCGCCTTGTTTGCAGTGTATGCCTGTGATACATGGAAGATTAAGATGTGTCCAAATGTTTTCGTATGCTCAGTGCTCTCTCAATTGAGGCGTACCATGTATTGGGTTCATGATTATACTAATTAAGAGATGCGTTTTGATCTCATTATTTACCGATCGCTGCTTCTTTCCTCTTGCTGAGTCGAGTTATTTACCGATCGCTGGATTGGTGGGCCGAGTCGCAGCTTGACAAGGGGGCAGCGGAAGGATGGGCAAGGGCGGCGACGCTCAGGCCGGATTGTGAAGGGGCTACAAGGGAGAGGGTATTATGGACATTTCTTATGCAATTTTGAGAGAAAAAAATAAAAAATGAAAAAGAAATGGCTAAAACTCCAAAAATGGCAAATCATAGAGCTAATCATGTATTGGATGGTATTTTAACAATTGCCATCTAGAGAGTGGCATTTTATCGAAACCACTCCAAAGCAGTGGCATAATATCAATTTTCTCTGATGGTGTTATCCTTCCCCCCCAAACAAGTATGATAGTACTATCTCAGTATCTCTGTATGACGCGAGGGAGGAAAGGAATCAAAGGATAGCTAACTTAGGGCCATGATCAACTCGACTTCGGCTTCTGGCTTATTTTTCACTATTCATAAGTTTCGTTTTTTTTCTGAACTTTTGGCTTTTTGTTGAGCTTTTTTGCCGGTTCTTTTTTCCCGTATTTGTTTGTATTATACGTAATGTGTTAACATATTTTTTTATTTTTAAATTTTTTTAAATTTAATTATGCTAAATAAGCGTCTGTCAGCTACAGTACTTTTTTCAGCCAGCTACAGTGTTTTCAGCCATAAGCCACGAGCTTTTCAGCCGAACCGATCACCACCTAGGTCCCGCTTGTTTCGGCTTTAACTTTTAACTTCTGACTTATTTTTCACTCTTAATAAATTTCGTTTTTTTCTGAAGTTTTGAGCTTTTTTGCCGGTTCTTTTTTTCCGTATTCGTTTGCATTGTCCGTGATGAGCTAGCATATTTTTCTATTTTTAAATTTTTTAAAATTTAATTATGCCAAATAAGTTACCTTTAGTTACCGTGAAATTTCAACCGCTACAGTACAATTTCAGCCATTAGTCACAGGTTTTCAGCCCAACCAAACGGGCTCTAGCTCGTTCGGTATTGCGCGACAAGTCTAATCTAGCCGAAGGCCCGAAGCCATATCGCGTGCGGCGTCGCGCGCGCGGGCTAGAACTTGCGGCATTGCACGGAGGTTCCAAAACGAAGCAGCCTGAATAACAGATGACCTCAAAAGGAATATCTCAGCAATCAATTGCGCCTGGTTGGCAACAAAGGCCTGCTTCCCCGGGCCTTCGCCTAGCATTTTACAAAAGGCAAAGAGAATAGCAGGAGGAAAAGCGGAAAGGCGAAGAAGGTGCATGCTTCCCCACCTTCCGTTGGTTGCCTTGAAAAGAAAGAAAACACTTCGTTGGGGAGATCAAAGTTGAGGAGTAACATTATCCCAGTGCACCAAAACGCGTGGGTGAATGAAGAGAAACCAACCTTCTTTAAGACGATACTGTATTTCCAACAAAAAAGAAAGCAGAAACAAAAGACGAGTATCTCAAAATAAAAATAAAAGACGTATGTGATCTTATTATTTTGGATTGTGGCCAGTAGCTTTTGGCTATGACTAATAATTTTGACTGTATTTTTTAAGATAGTGATGAACAATAAAGACATTGATATAGAGACTAAAAATGTTGTTTAGAGAAATAACTTCGAAAAACCTTATCGTTTATTTCATATTCCTCATGTAGACAAGAACCCAAAAAGGAGGGGCTCCCCCACAAATCCGCTCCTGCCTTTGCTGAAGTCTCGAATAAACTCAAGCACATAGCGGCATCCATCGCAAATAATAAGAATACCAACCAAATCATTAATCATTTAATCCCAGGCAAGCGTAGCGTCGACTCCTTCCCCAAGCACAACCCCGGTCTAGCTTCTTCTCCCTCCCGCCCCTTGTCTCCAACTCGGCGAGCGATCAAAATGGTGCTCTCCAACGGCGTGTCGAGCTCCGACGACTCCGTGCACTCCACCTTCGCCTCCCGCTACGTCCGCGCCTCCCTGCCCAGGCACGTCGATCGATTCTTGGGTGGCTGGCGTTTTCCGTTCGATCAATAGCATCTTGTTTCTTTGGAGCGATTAATTGAGATGGGTGGGTGGATGCTTGATTTGTTGGTTAGGTTCCGGATGCCGGAGCAGTCGATCCCCAAGGAGGCGGCGTACCAGATCATCAACGACGAGCTCATGCTGGACGGGAACCCGCGGCTGAACCTGGCGTCCTTCGTCACCACGTGGATGGAGCCCGAGTGCGACAAGCTCATCCAGGCCTCCGTCAACAAGAACTACGTCGACATGGACGAGTACCCCGTCACCACCGAGCTACAGGTAATTAACAACACACATACGCGCACCACCATCTTACTAATCCTACCTATATAGGAGTAGCTAATCAGCCGGCCGGCAATTAGCGTTTGTTTAATTTAGGGGAGGAGCAGTAGTAATTTCTACTGTTTCTGCTCTCCTATTCGTCACCCAAGTTACTGTAGATCCAAGGTCGTGTGTGACTCGTGAGTCGGCATGCGCTTGATTAGCTTTTTTGCCTGCTTCGGACGGCGAGTGCCTGGTTTTTGATTCGTTCGTTCCAATGGGTTCAAAACCCATTGGTTGCTCGTTTCAGTAGGTTCAACGGGTTTTCATTGGCACACTTGTCCAGTTGTCCTCTGATCTTGTCCAGAAGTTTGGGAACTAGCAGGAAGAATGCAAAACGATCGAGTATCCGAGTAAGCCATCACATGCGCGTTCGATTCTTGGCTCTCTCTCTCCTAGAGACAACAAGACGGGTTCGATTCTTCTTTTCTCCACTGTGTTCGGATTCATTCCTTCTATTTTCACCCTTGTTTGAAACCAAGAATATCACGGATGCAGAGGAGTACTACTAGTGTTGGCTTGGCTTGCAGCCCAATGCCCATTGCTAATGGCTGGCAGGTCGCGGTCGTGGAGAACTGCCTGCTACTCACCGACTCATCCAGTGGGAGGCAACGCCAACTTGCTCGGGCTCGCCAATAATCCCGTGACGGCGTGTCTTATCTATCCTTTTGGCATGTTACCCCATTTCTAGGTACCTGAATAAATAACGGAACAAAATTAGGGTGGCTTCATCACCCAATGAGACTTTCTTGTCGCTGTCCTCAAAGCAACAATGGTAAAAGGAAGAAGCACCAGTCAGTCAATCTGTTGTTTAATCACCCAATTAGACTGTGAACAATGGGTCCATAACAAAGCTGGATCAGAGGAACAAAGAGTTAAGACCTGATTGACCATATACGTGGTTTAGTATATATTTATGATAAACAATTGGTACTTTAGTTATGTTGAATTTAAATTTTGTAAAAGGTTTAGAAAATTCAGATTTCAATTTGTGTTGTTAGAATTCAATCGGTCTGACTGGCTGATGGCTAGTGGTCTGACCGTCATGGGACGAGCGGCCATTTAAGTCTGGTGATGCTACTTGGTTTAAATGTGGAGCACAGAAAATACAATGATTATGAAGAGATGATTTGGTGCATGTGGTGCACCACGTGACAAGATCGATGCACGCAAGGACGGTTCAGAGCAGATTGAATGCGTGAAAATGTGACAGCTAATCGTTGGGCACTATGGGCTATGTGTCAAAGTATACATAAATACTTCGAGGTGAAGGTAAAGATAGAGTCAAGAGAAGGTTCTTGAAAGCTTGTCGAGAGTACTTTAGTAGCAAGCAAAATATTGGGTTGGTGCCGTGATCAAAACCATAGTGCAGGGAGACGCAAAATGAGAAGTAGTTTATGTCAAGGAGAACTAAAATTGCGAAGTGGATTAATCCCTAAATGGTTAGTAGGTTAAGTCTTGTAAATGCTTTGAGAATCACGTGTGAGTATGTCAAACCCATGTTAGTATGGTTAACGGGTTCCTGGTAGGCATAATGGGTTAAACCTATTAGGGTGGTTGCTGGTTATTAAGATAGGAGGGGAGGATGCGGTAGATGTAAGAATTCTAAGTTTTAGGTTTTTATTTTACTACCTTGTTTCCTTCTATGATTGTGTCCGAGAGAACTTGATAGATGAAAGAGTGGTGCTTTTTGTAATCATTCATGAGTATGTAAATCTCATTCTCTACTGAAAATAGATCAAAACTTTGTCTCGATTATATTCTTGTTTGCTCTTGAGTTAGATTTGTGATTTCAGATTCATGGGAGTTCTAGCTCGTTCTCTTCCTTAAATTAACTTGCTAGAAAAATATGATAATAGATCTAGAAGATCTCATACTTTAGATCCTCACGAGTAAGAAGTAAATTGAGTTTTAGATTTTTTTTTGTTGTTCTTGTAAACTAGAGTCGATTCTCTTTAATTTGATGAACTCGAGCTCAAGAATATTTTGATTCTTGATTAGTTTAGATTTCTATTGCTTTAACATGTCTCAAGGAAAACTAGAAAGTGTTTGTATAATAATTGAGTTGGGCTTTTGACACAAGAGGTTTTTAGGTCTAGGAATAGAAGACCAGTCAGACCGGCCCTAGACCTATGGTCAAACTGGCCTGCCGATTAGGCCGATCATAGCCCGACGGTCAAACCAGCCAATGGTCAGAGCGACTCCTCAGTGGCAGTCTAATCTGACGGACCCTGTGCAGTAGTCTGCTGGTTTTGTTGGCTCTTGTCTTTAGTTTAGTTTTGTTTAGTCTAGTTGGTGTGATATAAACTTGGTAACTATCGTTGTCATGTAAGTCAAGATTTTAAATATACTAGAGAGAAAAAGTTTTAGAAATTAGTCACACTGCTCTAGCTGTCAGCATCGGTCCTATGATACTTCAAGTTGTATTCTGAGTCCAGGCTATTCTTTTGCGATATTGACTGGGTTCTTTTGGGTTTGTTGTTTGTGGATTTTGGTTATACTACAGTAACTAGTTTTTAAATGATGTGTCTTTTTAATGCGGGGTCTATACGTCGATTCTAGTAGACATTGTACCAAATTCATCTATGTCGATTAAAATTGCACGTGAGTATTTCTCTCTGTATTCTCTTGTGAACAGGGCAAAATTTAAAAGCCATAAGCTATACCCCAAAGAACCCATCCATTGAGCCACCTAGCTGCTCTGAGTCGTGAGGTTAGGTCTGCATGTGTTCCGAACTTGAACAGATTTAGTATGGTTATGCTCGCATAGCGCATGAAAAAGGTTATCCGAGCAGTTGGCATTATCGGCGTAACGAATGAAAGAGACTGTTTGTGGTGGGCTAATCAAATACACCTGCCGTAGTATCGGAAACGAATTCTACGGAAGAGGGTCTCACGTGAGCCCCCCATACACCGTTGTATATGGATTTTCTTCCCGTAGTACCAGACCCACCGGCTGAATGATCTGTGTGTGCGAATCCCTGACTCATTCTGGGTATTGTTTTTTTTTTTCTAATATGTTGTAATGACTCTTTGTATAAAATTTCTTTGGAAAAAGGGTCTTAGCTTGAGGATCTGTTTGTATTAGTTTTTGCTGATAATTTTTTGTTTTGGATGATGGATAGTAGTAGCTGATAGAAGATGGGGCTTTCGTATTGGCTTATGACTTTTGATTTTTTTGCTGACTATATTATTTAAGAAAGAGAGTAAATGACGGTACAACGCAAGGCACTACAATATTCGGACCGTCATTTAACTTACGGAATTGTGATATAATAAAATACAAAGTGCGTTACAATATGCGGAAGCGCAAAGTAGCTAATAGGTTGATAGAAGCAGTTTATAAAAGTTGGGACGTTCATATTGACTTTGACTTCTCTAAGCAGAAACCGAAGCACATACGAACGGGACCTCAGATTCCAAATTGAAAACTAATGTGAAATATTGATTCATTGAGCATTCCAGTTAAAAATATTTGGATCAGTGTTACTAATTGCAAACTCCCCCTCAAAGATTTATAGTTAGAATCTCATTTAAGTTACTCAAATATACAAAGTTAAAAGCTGAAACTCAAAGGTTTGGATTTTAAAAAATTATCTGAAATTTGAAATATCAAAGTTAAAGTTCCAACAACTTATGTATCAGAACTACTGCAAGTATGCACGACATTTATCCGTACAGAATGTATGGTATTCTGTTCCATTTGTACTTTAAAGCAGACGGTAACTACACAACACTAGCAAAATTGGCACTGTTCTAATGTATAAGCACATTGACAGAAATCCCATGATTGCTGATTGAATAAAACTATCGCCTGAATTGTGTTTTGCAGAACCGATGCGTGAACATGATCGCGCATCTCTTCAATGCTCCTCTCGGTGATTCGGAAACGGCCGTCGGAGTCGGCACCGTCGGCTCGTCCGAGGCCATCATGCTTGCCGGACTGGCCTTCAAGAGACGGTGGCAGAACAAGATGAAGGCCGCCGGCAAGCCCTGCGACAAGCCCAACATTGTCACCGGCGCCAATGTCCAGGTAAGCAGATCACAATCTCCGTAACCACATCAGCATCCACACATAATTAACCCGGTGGTGCATTACTTTACCAACTTAAACTGGATCGATCGGAAAAATGCAGGTTTGCTGGGAGAAGTTCGCGCGCTACTTCGAGGTGGAGCTCAAGGAAGTGAAGCTGCGTGACGGCTACTACGTCATGGACCCCGAGAAGGCCGTGGAGCTGGTCGACGAGAACACCATCTGTGTCGCGGCCATCCTCGGCTCGACGCTGAACGGGGAGTTCGAGGACGTCAAGTTGCTCAACGATCTCCTCACCAAGAAGAACGCGGAAACAGGGTAACGAAGCATTCCTCCACTGCATCCTTCGTCTGGTGCGCGCACAGACATTTCGGTGTATGCTGATGCGATGCACAGTTCTTATGGAATTGGATTGAACGTGCAGCTGGGACACGCCGATCCACGTGGACGCGGCGAGCGGTGGGTTCATCGCGCCGTTCCTGTACCCGGACCTGGAGTGGGACTTCCGGCTGCCGCTCGTGAAGAGCATCAACGTCAGTGGGCACAAGTACGGCCTCGTCTACGCCGGGATCGGGTGGTGCATCTGGAGGAGCAAGGTGGACCTGCCGGAGGAGCTCATCTTCCACATCAACTACCTTGGCGCCGACCAGCCCACCTTCACCCTCAACTTCTCCAAAGGTGCCATTCTTTCGCGCGCATATGTAGCTTTCTTTGCTTATTACTTTCTCGTCCATTTTGGTGCATAAGTCAGGTTGGCTGATCTGCTTGAATCTTGATGCACTCTTTCAGGTTCCAGCCAAGTTATTGCGCAATATTACCAGCTGATCCGCCTTGGCTTTGAGGTAAAATGCATCAGCTCATTGTTTTTTTTTTCTGTAGACAAATCATGAGTACGTACTACTGCTGACTTGTTAAAAGTTAGCACATTGTGTGTTATAGTAATCTTGTTTCCGTATCCGAGTTCGTATACGCGTACGCGTTCTTGCCGTGAATACGTATACGAGTTAGTATTTGAGTCCGTTGACGTGTGTACGTGAGTTGAGTTTGAGTCCGTTTCGTGAGAGTTTTTGGATCCGTGTCCGAGTATGTGTCTTAGACATGAGGATATATATGTGCAAGGGTATTGTACGGGGGTGTAAGGCAATGAAAGAAGCCAAACGTGAGAGAGAAGTTGAGAAAGAAATAAAGGAGAGAGGGAGCAGTTTGGCTAGATCTTTTGTGCTTGCTCTCTTGCGTCACGAGAAGACTCCACAGGAGGGGCATCACGTGGTTGTCCATCGTCCAGAGAAGAGCAAGCACGAGCGACGCCGAGTGTAGCATCTCTCGCGTACAGCGGTCAGGCGGGTCATATCGACGTGAGTCTCGTTGAGGGCAGAACTAGACGAGCGACGTGATCCAAGAGCAAAGAATTAAGAAAAAAGCGTAACAAGTGGTATCAGAGCATGGGTGACAAGGGGAAGGCTCAGGGTGGGTTAATCTCCCTCCAGTACCCTCTCCTGACGGTCGACAACTACCCGGTATGGGCGATGAAGATGAAGGCGAACATGCGCGCCCAGGGAGTCTGGTGCGCAGTTGATCCAAAGGGGAAGGACAAGGAGGTGGACGACAAGATAGATCAAGCGGCTTTGGCCCTCATCTACCAGGCGGTGCCAGACGCGATGATGCATCAGCTCATCGGCAAGGAGACGGGCGACGAAGCGTGGAGGCGCTTGACGATGCACGAAGGAGTTGATCGTGTCAAGGAGGTGCGGCTCCGAATTTGCGGAGCGAGTTCGAGAATATGAAGATGGAAGAAAACCGATCGGTGGACGAGTTCGCGGTAAGTTGAGTTCGTTGTTTAATCGATTAACTCTCTTGGCGACAAGATGGAGGAATCGTGGCGATGAAGAAGTACTTGCGCGTGCTTAGGAGAAGTACATACTGTTGTTACAACACTTATGTACTCCTCCGATCTGGACAAGAAGAAGATAGAGAGATCACCGGATCTCTCAAGGCGCATGAGGAGCTCACGAAGGGGTTTCAATCGCGCAGGAGCAAGCATCTCACAACGAGCGGCGTTGCTAGTAAGGGGAGATCGAGAGACGGTCGTGGCTCTTCATACAACCGCGGAGATGGCGCGGTGCGTGGTGGCTGTGAGTGGTCGAGGCGGCAGGGGTGGCCGAGGAGACAATGCTGGGCAAGGAGGTGGTGAGAAATCCTATGATTTGTCACATGTCAAGTGCTTTGAATGTGGCGAATATGGGCACTACGCGATAAGATGCCGCAGCAACAAAAAGTGCTTCAACTGTAACGAGCTTGGACACTTTGCTTTGGATTGCAAGAGCAAGAAGAAGGACGGGGAGGCGAACCTTGCCAAAGACGAAGAAGAAGATGATGGAGATTTAGTACTTCTCTCCTCATATGTTGAAAAGGAGTCGGTCATGGTGGAACTGAATGAGGAGAACGTAGTTCCAAAACTACGCACGAAGAAAGGAAGTCATGATCACACGGATCAATGGTACTTGGATAATGGAGCAAGCAACCACATGACGGGAGATCGTTCCATGTTCCACAAGCTCGACGAGAAGGTTTGGGGCAAGGTCAAGTTCGGCGACGGTTCCACGGTGGAGATAAAGGGTAAAGGGACGATGCTGCTGCAATGCAGGAACGGAGATAAGAAGTTGTTGACAGGAATCTATTATATACCAAGTCTATGCAACAACATACTAAGTCTCGGGCAGATGACGGAGAGAGGATGCAAGGTGGTCTTTGGAGGATGAGTTCTTGCGAGTGTATGACAAGAACAGAAATTTGTTGATGAAGGCGAAGAGATCTCCAAATCGGTTGTACAAGATTCCTTTGAACACTTGTAAACAGTTTGGGTGGAGAGAGGCTGAGACGGACGAGTGCAGAGGCAGCGGGAGGCAAGCCTAGCGCACAAGAAGACGTAACAAGGAAGGAGACCGAGTCGGCAAAGAAGCAAGACGAGCGAGAAGGCGCATGGTCGGCGAGCGGCTCGGGAGGTGCGCCACAGCATGCAGCCAACTCCAAACGAATGCATGCAGGTGGAGAGAAGCGGAGCGACGGTTCGAGTGGTCGGCACCGACCACATGCAGCAGGTATGGTCGTGGCGAGCAGAGGCTCAGGAGGAGCTCTCACGCGGGCAGCGGAAGGAAGTCGGAGATGGGTCCCGAGGCGGCAGGAGGAAGCACAGCGTGGAGGACAATGGTCGAAAACAATGGCACACGACAGTGAGAGGAGGTGCTCATGGAGGAAGCAGGAGCAGGTGCTCCAGTCCAAGAAGGCATGCGAGGAAGAAGCGGAAGCAAGAGAGAAGATCGACATGATCAAGATAGAGAAACAAGATTAAGGAGGTGATTGTTATAGTAATCTTGTTTCCGTATCCGAGTTCGTATACGCGTACGCGTTCTTGCCGTGAATACGTATACGAGTTAGTATTTGAGTCCGTTGACGTGTGTACGTGAGTTGAGTTTGAGTCCGTTTCGTGAGAGTTTTTGGATCCGTGTCCGAGTATGTGTCTTAGACATGAGGATATATATGTGCAAGGGTATTGTACGGGGGTGTAAGGCAATGAAAGAAGCCAAACGTGAGAGAGAAGTTGAGAAAGAAATAAAGGAGAGAGGGGAGCAGTTTGGCTAGATCTTTTGTGCTGCCTCTTGCACGTCACGAGAAGACTCCACGGGAGGGGCATCACGTGGTTGTCCATCGCCCGAGAAGAGCAAGCACGGCGACGCCGAGTGTAGCATCTCTCGCGTCAGCGGTCAGGCGGGTCATATCGACGTGAGTCGTTGAGGCGAACTAGACGAGCGACGTGATCCAAGAGCAAAGAATTAAGAAAAAGCGTAACATTGTGTGATACTGGTCTATATGTCTCAGCATTTCTGACTTCTAAGGCCATGTTTTCACACACCTGCTAAATTCTAATGTGTGGTTTTTGGGTGCAATATATGCAGGGGTACAAGAACATCATGGAGAACTGCCAGGAGAACGCGATGGTGCTGAAGCAGGGGCTGGAGCGCACGGGGCGGTTCAACATCGTGTCCAAGGACAACGGCGTGCCGCTGGTGGCCTTCTCCCTCAAGGACAGCAGCCGGCACAACGAGTTCGAGATCTCCGACTTCCTGCGCCGCTTCGGCTGGATCGTGCCGGCCTACACCATGCCCCCCGACGCGCAGCACGTGACGGTGCTCCGCGTGGTCATCCGCGAGGACTTCAGCCGCACCCTCGCCGAGCGCCTCGTGCTCGACATCGAGAAGGTGCTGCACGAGCTCGACGCGCTCCCCGCCCGCGCCCCCTCGCCGCCTAACGGCGACGCCGCCGCCGCTGCGGCGAGCGAGAGGGACATGGAGAGGCAGCGCGAGGTGATCTCCCTCTGGAAGAGGGCTGTGCTAGACAAAAAGAAGACCAACGGCGTCTGCTAAGCAACGCCCATGCATGGGGGCGCTGCCTGCAAGCGACCGCTCTGGGTAAAAGGTACTATCTTGTTTTTGTGATATGATTTCCGTGTTGAGGTTGCTTCTGTCCGAATAGTTCCGCCACCATATGAAGTGACGGGTATATTCTTGTACGTGCTAAACACCAGTGCTCGATGTACTTGCATGTTGGTTTGTGACAGCGATGCACGTCAATCCGTGTATTTTTAATCGATCGAATCAACACAGTGTTTGTATATTCATCAGTCGATAACTCGATATTGTCATATCTTGTGTAATTGCGTATAAACTGTGCCAAACGGGATTGAAGTGCTGCTCGTTGTACTTGTACGCCGTGCATGATACCACGGATCACGTCGCTTACGAGGGTGAACGAAAGGCCACACACGGCGGCAGGCGGCAGCAACGGTGAGACGTACGAGCGACGCGGCAAAATCGGCAGGAGCACGCGCGAGATCGGACGGAGGGCGCGGCTACGGGCGCGGCGTGTCTTGACTACGGACGAGCGATGGGCCCGCGACCGTGGCGGTGGCGTCCAACTCTGCCTGGTCCGCGTCAGCGGAGTGGACGCGGGACCTGGCGAGCACGAGCCCGAAGGCCGAAACGGCGTGGGTTTGGCGTTTGGGCTGGCAAACTTGGTTGCACGGCTCAGGTGAAGTAGCTCGGCTCAGGTGACGGGCTCTTTACCCCCACCCACGACGGAAATTGCAGCCCACTTGGCGCGCGCCCAGGCGTTTTCAGTCCACCGCCGCCCTTTTCCAAGTCTTGCGCGTTGGATCCTTCATCCGACTCACTCCACCCGGTGAATTTACTCTTGGTCGTAGCGGTTTGCTTCGCATCATACGCTAGAAAATCGTTGGAGGATGTTTTTAAAAGAAAAGCAAATAACGAAAGGTTGTATTAACATGTATGAACAATCCAAAGTGTTGAATTTCCGAAAAAAAAGTACACAACATAAATTGGGTGACATCCACAGTGTTGACATCGATTTTGTCCTGAGCATAAAACATGAATAAGTAAATCTAAAAAATAATAATCAAATTAATAAATTATACTGACAGCTAAAATCCATTACAATATAAAATAACTAAAATTTAAATAAAAATCGCCACGACATATATGAGCAGAAAATCATCCAACGGCTAATATTCCACCAGCAATAAATACCTAATATATTTTTTTTCTAAAAAGGGAAAATATTGTTTAATATTATGTCATCATGTTTGGTGAAAATGTGTCACATAGTCAAACATATTTTCATATGCAAGTGTTCAAACTCGCATGCGCGCCAATATATAGGCTAACATATAAGTATATCAGTTATATATTTAAAAAATGACCACGCTTACAAACATGAGTTGAACACTAAACTAATTAAATAATTAAGTTACCTGATGACATAGGGGTCCACGTCCAAATGAGACCTTGTAAACTCATATAGCTCAAATCAATAAAAATCAAGTTGGTATATTGCCCACGTCACACAAAAAAGTGGCGCCTGGCCAGCTGCATGATAAAACCTTGCATGCAGAGATTAAGCATTCCTTTAGTGAACTACTAATTAAGAATAATCAGCCGGGCCCATATGCCAGTCAAATTAATGCATGGGTAAGACCTCTTCGGTCCTATGCTGCAAAGAAAATGGCATCATGCATAACTGCATGCATACAAGAATTAAACATCTTCTTAAGAAAGAATTATTTTGGCCCACATTTCAGTCAAAGCTTGCTATGGCGCCTTTCCCAGAAAGTGGTTACATGAATCAAGGGGTTAATTACCTTCTCGATTACTGAAATTAGCAAAAATGATAATGGCCCCACTATACAGCCGCTGTATACATAGAAATGCAAAGTAATAAGAAAATAGAAGGTAGCCTCCTTGGTGTGCATACATGTATGAATTAGGAGCTTCTCTAATTAATCAACTCCGCACTTGATCGCCGCCACTGGTCAGCCACGGTGCACAATAATGACAGCACAATAGGGTGCATGAATAAATCGTTCCTTGATTGATTACGTAATTAATTAGTCAATATCTCATGCATTAAGTAAAGAAAGAAGGCAAGAAAGAAAATAAAAAGAAAAACCCACTAAGGGCATCTCCAATGGTCTGAGTCAGCTAGCTATATGCATGTACACATCAGCATATATCCTATGTGGAGGAAAGAGAGTATGCAAAAAAAATCGAGCCAGCTCTTCCTTAAGCACTAGTCTATAACGCTAAATGAGGCAACCTCTATAAATTCTGTGTGTGCATGTAAGCATCAAATAGCTATCCTTATAGATAGTTCTTTAGAATGCTAGCTTTAGTGTGTACTATATAAATGATGTGGAAGTCTTAGAGCATCTCCAATGGGTCTGAGTCAGCTAGCTATTTGTATGTATATGTCAGCATATATCCTACGTGGAGGAAAGAGAACGTGTAAAAAAACCGAGCCAGCGACTCTTTCGTCGCTCGTCTCGCTCAGAACACGAGGCATCAAATCGCCGGGCTAATCGCCTTCTACCAGCTCTTCTTCACGCATTTTCTCTCGGGCTCAGATCCGCTACGCGCAGAGCTCTCTCCCGCTACTACGATGCGCGCGAATCCTCCCTTCTCCCCCTGTCCGCTGCGCGCGAAAATCCTTCCGCAATCCAGCTGCTCCCGCCCTCGACTCTTCCGATTTATGTGCCGAGCCCACGAAAGCAAGGTCTGCTCCTTTTTATCCTTTCTATTCCCATCTCTTTTCCCCCACTCTAATATTCATTGGTCCAATCTGATTCCCAGATTGAATCATAGCTGATCCGAAATCCATTTGTGGCTGCTGGTGATGAGCCGCCGGACCAAGCGAGAGATGGCTCCGCCACCACATCGATCGGATCTGCTCCGCTCCCCGCATATCGATTGGATCCGCTCCTTCTTCTGCGATTCATGTGCCTACTCCTGTTCTGCACTTCTTGGTGGTGGTTCTACTATTCCTAATACAGAGGTCAATCAGTGTCGACTTTGCAACCGGTTCTGTATTTACCAGTAGATCCATGTAGGTGTGCAAAATCCTAAGGCTTTAGTGTACAAAATTAGAGCAAGTACGTAACTCATTTCAACAAGATAAATCAGTTAGTTGTAGTTTTTGTTCTGGTAAGAAAAGCTGTGTTTGCTTAGGTGTTGAGGCATAATGAGCCTTCAAATATATGTTTTATACTCCTCACAATCTTTCGAAGAAATGAAAGCAGAGAAAACACAAACCTCTATGTAAGTAGAAATAGTAGTTCTGTGTGACCCTGTAGGCTCATTCAAGTTCTTTATAGCCTCCATTATGATATTGTCTACCCTGCAGGAAAGCCAGAGAACAACAGTAGAGCATCCATAAAATCATTTAAAGAGAAATCATGAACAACAAAGAGCCCAACAACCAAAAAACGCTTTCAGGAAAATGGCATTTTGCTAAGTACTTGAAATGGAACCGAAATTAGTATGAAAAAGTAATTCTTTGGTATCGACAAACATGTTTGGCAATTGGCATTGTAGTAGTAGTCTAATAGAGTATGGTGCACAAATAAATAAGTGTATGCCTCTTTTGGCGCAAATACATATGCCATTATGCCCAACCATGCAAATATCGGAAAAGCTTCATAGCTTCTGTTTTAGCAAATATGGCATGTCGATTGTTCCAGTTGAATGAAAATTAGGCTTCCAAAGGTTTTTATGCAATAGGTTGTACTTATACTTGATTACAAGGTGTAGTTAATTGAACGTTACTCCATGTGGGATCACCAATTAGTTTCACCTCATTCATCGATGTTGTATTAGTTTGAGCGAGAGCGCAAGGTGCGATTAAAATCTGGATCTTTCAATATTGTGCTTGGTTGTATTATTTTTCTTGATAAAGTGTTGCTCTAAAGCGATGGTCTAATGACATGGCTTCTCTGCGCAGCATGGTGGCCTAGACCTTTGCCACAAGCCACATCGTCGGAGCCACATCCTCAAATTGGTAAGTTTCATTTTTATGTAAATTTCTTGCTGCCTTGGTTGCCCTTTTAGTATGTTCGAAACCGTTAGTTCACTAGTGTATTAGTTTCAATAGAAGTAACAATATGGGTTGCTTGATTTTTCGTGGTATGGATTACTATCCACAGCGGTTTTATGAGCTTTTTCCAAATCGACAAACAACCATTCATTCCTCATGTTTCGCACCATGGCCACCTATGGGAAAGGAAACTCAATTAACACCACCAAGTAGTGACTCAGAAACCAAAATGCTAAAAAAAGATCGAAAGGCAAAACTATCATCAACTTAGATGATGGAAACGATGTCAGGACTGGAAAGCGTCTTGTATTCGATAAAGAGGAGGACGAGAGGCTAGTACGTAAAATTTTATCACTAACTTTTGCACTGATCGCTGGCTTTCTTTTTGTACCTTCACAAATATATGAACCTACATCTCAGGGATAATGAAGATGATGAAGATGAGATAAGTGACATCTCAGGGATGCCAAAAGGTGTAGGAGAAAAGGAACGTCCTATAGGGACAAAACAAGCTAAGAAACAACGCAATGGTAAAGGTAGAGTCAACGATGATGATGCCGGTTTAGATGAAGACTTGAAGAAATATATTGACATTCAAGCTGCAGCAAAAAAATGACAGGAAGACTTCTTAGAGGCCCAGCAACGCATTTCTGATAGGAAGGTTGGAACAGCAAGGCTTATGAGGGAGGCTGCTTTACTGGAATCATATCGAAAACTCTTGTGTATGGACACTAGGGAGATGACAGAGGAGATTAGAGCTGAGCATGTGATTGGCCTGAAGATTCTAAGGGACAAATTGGCTGGCAACAGTAACTAAGGTACTTTCTTATTTTTGTTTACTGCTATTTTGTAGTAGTTAATTTTAGATGCACATGTAGTATAAATGAGTTTTTTGTACGGATAATCCATTTTTTATTCGAAATTACATAAATATACCCGCGGGAAATTTTTTTTACAAAAATAGGCTCGATCGCGAATGGTTGGGCGGCGGAACCTATCGCCCAACGGGCAGTGGCGGCTTGAGAGTCCGCCAACCGTTGGGCGATTAACTCGATCGCCAACGGTTCGGCGATTGCAAAGCGATCGCTCAAGCGTTGGCGACTGACATATCGCCGCCCAACCGTTGGGCGGCGAGGGTGGATATAAAGGCGCTCGGCCGCCCCGACGTCGTCCACTTCTTGGCGCGCGAGAGAAGGAGAAGAGAGAGGAGAGGAGGAGAAGAGGGAGGAGAGAAAGAGAGGGAGAGGAGGAGAAGAGGAGGGGAGAGGAGGAGAAGAAGAGAGGCGTGCGCGATTTTCAGGTAATTTTTGTGTTATATTTTTGTTAGTGTAGAAAATTAGTTTAGAAATATAGTTAGTGTAGATAATTTAGTTTAGAAATATAGTTAGTGTAGATAATTAGTTTAGAAAATTAGTTAGTGTAGATAGTTAGTGTAGATAGTTAGTGTAGATAATTAGTGTGGATAATTTAGTTTAGAAATATAGTTAGTGTAGATAATTAGTGTAGATAAATTAGTTTAGAAAGATAATTAGTGTAGATAATTAGTTTAGAAAAATAGTTAGTGTAGATAATTAGTTTAGATAATTTAGTGTAGAAAGATAGTTAGTGTAGATAATTTAGTGTAGAAAGATAGTTAGTGTAGATAATTAGTGTAGATAATTAGTTTAGAAAATTAGTGTAGAAATATAGTTAGTGTAGATAATTAGTTTAGAAATATAGTTAGTGTAGATAATTAGTGTCGATAATTTAGTGTAGAAAGATAGTTAGTGTAGATATTAGTGTACATAAATTAGTTTAGAAAGATAATTAGTGTAGATAATTAGTTTAGAAAATTAGTTTAGAAATATAGTTAGTGTAGATAATTAGTGTAGATAATTAGTTTAGAAAATTAGTTTAGAAATATAGTTAGTGTAGATAATTAGTGTAGATAAATTAGTTTAGAAAATTAGTTTAGAAATATAGTTAGTGTAGATAATTAGTGTCGATAATTTAGTGTAGAAAGATAGTTAGTGTAGATAATTAGTGTACATAAATTAGTTTAGAAAGATAATTAGTGTAGATAATTAGTTTAGAAAATTAGTTAGTGTAGATAATTTAGTGTAGAAAGATAGTCAGTGTAGATAATTTAGTGTAGAAAGATAGTTAGTGTAGATAATTTAGTGTAGAAAGATAGTTAGTGTAGAAAGATAGTTAGTGTACAAAAATAGTTTACAAAATGTAGTGTAGAAAATTTAATGTAGAAATTTAGATGTAGAAAGTTTAGTGTACAAATTTAGATATAGGAAATTTAATATTGAAATTATTGTATAAATTTAGATGTAGAAAATTTAATGTAGAAATTATTGTACAAATTTTGGAGTATGACTCGTCTTTGGACGTGCCTCCGAGTGGCAATCTGTATTGTTGGACGAGCACGTCGACCGCTCTCATCGCGCTTCCGTCTAGTGCCGACACCGGGAGCACGGACGAGCCGCCTCGGTGGGAGTGGTGGGACACGCACACCTCGCGTGGCACGGAGACTCGACCCTCGTTGGATCGCCGGTTTGCACTACTCCGGCGTTTAGTGCGGCCGTAAGTTCATTCGTCGCGACCTTCACTTTGTTTGCAGTGCGGATGCGGGCTACTCCCTCTTGCCGGATGGTGCAGCCACGAACGAGGATGCGGGCGCGGCGGGGCGAGGCGGGCGGGAGCGATCACGGCGCTTCCGTTCGACCATTCCTGGCCGCGGCTTTGGTGGACCGTTAGCCCGAGACGCACACTTTCCACCTCCCATTCGGGAGATGACGCCGACCACGGAGGGCGTGTCCACGCTCCTTGGCCTTCCGATCGCGGAGACGCGCGCCTTCCTACGGAGGCCCCACACGATCGGGCGCGACCGACCGCTTGGCGATTCGAGGTGTCGTTCCACCGGGCCCTCAGCACCACGTGTTCTCAGAGGCGCAGACCCATGGGCCGACGCTGAGGTGGCTCACACAGTACCGGGTACGTGGTTTTTTACATTCGATCGTGTCGTCCAACCGTTTATTTGTGGTATCACGTACTAATAACAACTTGTTTGAATTCAGGTGGAGCGCATGGTTCCACAGGCAGACGATCACCAGGTGGCGCGCCACCTGGAGGCGTACGTGTTATGGCTGTTTGATTGGGTGCTTTTCACCACCACCACGGCAACACGGTGGATCGCGCCTTATCGCTTATGCGAGGGCGATCGCCGACGGCGAGCCCCACCAGTCGGTGAGGATCGGCCGTGCTTGCCGCGACGCATCGCGCCTATGCGATGCGTGCACGAGGTCAAAGCGAACTCGATCCTCACGGGTGTCGGCCGCTCTGCAGATTGTGGTCGTTCGAGCGCTTAAGCGTCGGGCGACTGTGCTAGACGACATGAGCCCGCACGGGCCCGAGATGTATCGAGGGAGACGTTGGCCGCCGACGATGGGTTCTATCTCGATGCCGTCGTCGAGTAAGTATTATCACGATCAACTATTTCGTCTTATTGACGATCGTCATTCTAAGCGGCTTATATTTCTTGCAGTACGATTCGCGCGCGTGCGAGTCACGCGGCGTCACGGGTCTTTGTGGAGCGGCTTCGACCGCATCACAGCGGACGACGTATGGCTGGAGCCGTCTGCAGAGTCTGGCAGATTGAGCCCGTGCTCTGGCGGGCTGTCCTCACTTTGTTGGCGTGGCCGGGCTTTACGGCTCACCGCCGGAAGCTCGTGTACCTCATCTACGTGGAGGACTACGCCCCAATGGGTGATGCGGCGAGTCGAACTACGGCGGCCGGTTCTGCACGATCGGACCATCGATTCGCGCCACATGCACGGGTGAGTGATCGTTTATGCTAAATATTTACATACTTACTGCGTTCGCAAGTATCTCACATCGATAATGGTTCTATACGCAGCAAAGCGCGAAGGGAGTGAAAAGAGGCACCGATCGTCGTTGAGGATCTGACCATGGGTCGGCGGTGGCGGTGCGCTCGACGACCGCGTGGAGGAGGACAGCCCGTCTGACGGCAGGAGTACGCCGAGTACTGCTTGGTACGGCCGCGGACCCGCACGAGCTCGTATATGTGGTAGACCCGCCGCCACACACGTCGCCGCTCCGACGGACACGCATACCCCTCGCGCCGCGCGACGCTCACATCGCGAAGACGTTTCATGTCATTTCAAAGATTCCCAAATGGTAATGTCGTTTCGATAATCAACCATTTCATGTCTTTGTGTCGGTGATGTCGGTTACGCCTATGCCTCGACTCGGACGATCGAGAGGCTCTCGATGGTGCGCGACCGACCCATGAGGAGGGCATCGACTTTGCGCGTCGGTGCACGACGGTGTAGACGTATCGTTAGCCTACTCTCACCACGCGAGGCTACCGGCGGTCTCCACGCCCACCGCTCGATCGCTCGTCCACCCCGACCAGCGTGGCACCACTCGGTGCACCTACGTGGATACGTCCTCCACCACCTCACCCGGAGCGGCCGGGGTTCGACCAGGCGGGGCCTCCTACACCGGTTCACTTCACGCCTTCTACGCAGGGGTGTACGCCCCTCCTCTGCGTGGATGGCGCCGAGCACTGCACGCAGAGGTTCTTATATCGTGTTTATCCGAAGACGACATGCAACGAACTAACGTTATTAATATTGCGGTATTAACCAAAGAAGACGGCGTCTCGGCATCTCCCGTGCCGGAGGAAGTGGACCGATTTTTCGCGTCTACACCGGAGTGGCATGGACACTACTCGACGCCGCACCGCAGTTCTTTCGCGGTGCCTCCCGGCACCGGAGAGCACACGGCAGAGGTGCGGTGACTCGCCCCGCCGCGGATAGACACCCTCCTCCTCGTTTTACTTTTCGGATCGTCCTAACCGTTGCACCGGAGGAGGGCTAGCGAGGCCGTATGGGAGGACGCGGGCGCGGTGACGGGCACACCAGGGGTGACTAGTGAGGCGACGCTGCAGATGCTATGTATTTATGCATGTAATGAAAAACATGCGGCATGTTACTCACAGATTATAATATGAAGTTTATTTAAATTTACATAAGTCTATTATCTCTCTCCGCACATAAACTATCTCACTTAAAGTGTATGTATCGATCGTTTTGTACTCAATCTTTCATGAAAAAATTTTTAAAACTTTTGCACACCTACAATATACAATGAACATAAACTTTTATTACAACTTCACCGTATTTTTACCCGCTCAACGTTACAAAATTCACAAAATCTAAAACAAAACACGGGGCTACATGCGTCGCCCTACGGATGGCGGCGCATGCTAGTCGCTAACGGAAGAGCGATCGCATGCTAGTCGCTAACGGAAGAGCGATCGGATGTAGTCGCTCTCTGCGGCTGGCGAGATAAATTGTGTCGCTGATGCGGTTGGGCGATAGGTTCCGATCGCCAACCATTCGCGATCAAGCCTATTTTTGTAAAAAAAATTTCCCGCGGGTATATTTATGTAATTTCGAATAAAAAATGGATTATCCGTACAAAAAATTCTAGTATAAATGCACTGTGAATTATCATGCAGCACCATTACAGTCAGTCAACATATTGAGTAAGCTGACTTACCATTTGTTTCCTTTTTTCAGAACCATTGATATGATGGTTGTGTCATTCTAAGAGGTATGTTTATCTCTGTTAAGTCTTTACATAATAATAACAACATGGCATCTTGTTCTTGCACAGTTTGTTTGGTTAAAAAACATCAGAGGCTGATTGGCATTTCTAACAAGCTATGAAGGAGGTTGTTGGTTCTGAGATGACTTTTGGCTTTTGGTGCTTCTTCCTCAACGATGCAGCTAGCTATTCTATTTGTTTTTGTGGCATGAAATAAACATGTATGGCTTGATTCATGTTTATTAGTTCATCATGTAGTAATGGAAATGTATTTGCTAGCTGCTCTATTTTATTGTTCTGTTCAAAACCTTGTCCATGTCGTCATGGAAATGTATTTGCTAGCGATTGGCGTGAATCGCATCTTATTGTATTGTCAATTAATCGTCGTCATTATTGTGTTCTTTGATAATGACTTAAGCTATTTTCAGTCTTATCTTTAGCTGGTTATATTGAGATGACATGTTTTTTTGAGATGAGATGTTTAGTGCTATCTCATTATGAAGCCTCCACACAAAGAGGCACAAAGATGATGCATAGTACATCCGCTTTTTCTCTCTGTGTATGGAAGTATTAAAAATACAAATAGCTAGCATTATAGATAGCTCTCTGGACTGCTGGCTACTCTGTGAATGACGTGGAGGTCTTCTAGCTAGTGAGAAGTTGTGGACTGTTGCGGACGCCCTTATAGTTAGTTGCTAACTATAACCATTGGAGATGCCCTAAGCCCACGTCCACTACAGGATGCATGCATGGGTCCACTAATTAATACTTTTCTTGTTGATTAATCGCTTAGCAAGTAACTGATGATCCATGCATGAAGGTTTGCTGCGCGTGCTGAAACAATAGCAAAATGAATTCCTGGGTAAAGAAAAGAAGAGAGGACTACATAGCCATACTTCAGGACTCAGTCCAACACGTCCTGCAAACATGCATGGACACGCTACTATTAAAAAAACTTATATTAGACGTTTCATCATAAATAATTCACTAAAATTGTTAATATTAAATACAATTACAGATGCTTTAAGTTTAGAGACCATTTGTATTACTGCCAATACTAAAAACCATCTATGAAGAGATAATATCATAGATGGTTTATGGTAAGCACCGACAGACGGTTCTTACCAAGAACTACCTATAATATTTGCCAATATCACAGATTTCTGCTAGTTTTCAATGATCCACCTTTTCTTTCTACAAAAAGCATGTCATGTTCTATGATATGAGGTTTTCATTGTCTATCCAGTGTCATATGTGATATTTTGGCTTATGTCATTCGACGATTAAGAATTTATTTTAGGAAGTTACTTGCATAGATCCAGATTTTGGTGGGGTTATAAATTGTTCAAGATGTAGATTTGTTTGTCTACTTTGTTGATAGCTATGTGTTTAAACCGACTGGTAATTTGCTCAAATTTGTTTCACGCGAAGCGTTTTGATAAGACTAATCTAGTCTTTTTTGTTGAGATTAATCCATGAACTTTTCTGGCACAAGGTCTGTTGATGAAGACTTATTTGGAGGTGATTTTTCATATTTTGACTACAAGAGCGAATTCGTCTTAAGGTGGAAATTGTTAAAGTTTGATCCGAACTCATCGTCGTGTCATTTGCCGGATACTATGCCAGACATGGCACTGAGCGGTGTATGAGTCAAGCAATGTTAGACGTGGCAACAGCTAATGCATCCCACTCTGATTTAGTTTCTAACAACGATTAAATACTCCCTTAAATACACCTTTAATATTTAATTAAGGCTCTAAGACCCTGGGGTCGTAAGCTTTCTAGAACTATTCCCCGAGTATCCTGGTCAGAGGATTACTATACATTCTGCCTAATCAGCAAACCACTCGAAGGGTTTGTGAATTGGTATGAGAGCCCACTTGTAAGGGACTCCTCCCGTCCGACGGATAAAACACGTGCCTTATCCCATCCCAAACAACACAACTTTTTAGCATTGTATCTTTGACAACAACTGCCATGCAGTTGTGCCACACAATTCTCCTAGTGACAACAACCGAAGATCAGTTATCATCATATCTCTCTCTTTGACCGCAACCACTCCTCCGATTAGGCATGTTGATTCAATGAGACGTCTCCTCAGATGGATAACTGGCCCCCTTCAATGGTATTTAAGGATTGATGAGAGAAAACAAGGAGAGACACGATCAATCGATACGCAATCCAGAGAATAAGTCAAAGCAACCATAATCTTCCGAGCAGTGGGAAGAAGATAGATTAGGGCTAGTTAAGTCCCTTTTGAAAGCCCTTTCTGTAACCAGTTCACAGTATATATGTGTGTGTGTATGTGTGTGTGTGTGTATATGTATGTATGTGTGTGTGTATGTATGTGTGTATGTATGCATGTATGTATGTATGTATGTATGTATGTATGTATGTATGTATGTATGTATGTATGTATGTATGTATGTATGTATGTATGTATGTATGTATGTATGTATGTATGTATGTATGTATGTATGTATGTATGTATGTATGTATGTATGTATGTATGTATGTATGTATGTATTATCCTTGTAGTCGCACAGTTTAGATGTACCAAAGTTTTCGTGTTTGTAATCTTTCCTAATATAGTGATTTTTCACCTTCATGCGTATGTTGTTTTTCCCGTATGGATTTTGCATGTTAAATTCTTGTCTCCTGTTATTTTGATTATCTATTTTTGTTATGTGTTTTATAACATTTGTTTGCAGATACTGGACAAACTGCCCAAGCTTTTTCTCTAGGCTTCATGTGGACTAATTTGAACGATGGGCTCGATTGGTGTTAGGTTGGAGGAATTAGGACTTGTTTGGTTGGAGACCTGGAGAACCTATCTAGCAAAAAGTGTTGCCTGGCAATAGCCTAAAACTTGGTAATTCAAGCCTGGCCAGGTAAGCCTGAAAATTGGCTGTTTGATTGGAAGCCTATGCCTGAGAAAGCTAAATGGAGAAAAGGTACAACTTCAATACACTTTCTAAGTACATAAAAAATAAAGAGGCGGAATACTTTTTTATTGCACTGGTTGCCGAACCACACATTAATTTTTTGTTAAACTAGCATAATTATCCAAGCAATTGCATGCCTACATATTATGATACAATTGTCTTTATTATAGAACTCAATTAACAACAGAATTTATCGGATTTGTTTTTTTATATTATTATGGTATTTTTTTGACCTCAAGTCAAAGGAGATGCCTTGAATCTCACTAACTGTTTTCAATTATATGGCTAAACATTTTACCAAGGTTTATTTAATTAAAATCCCCACATATGCAATTAAAAAGTGAGAGAAAGAAATAATGTTTGTAATTAACAAGGCTTAACGTTAAGTATGATGCACTGTCGTCTCCACGTGGAGCTGCCTGGACCAGGCGCTCGATTTTGGCTGCCAGGGCACTAGTAGATCCTCATATTTCCAACCAAACACTGTCAGGTAGCCTCCAGGTATGCTCCCGGCCAGGCAATCTCTCTTCTGGACTGGATCCAAATAGGCCATTGAGTCTTAAGACCCGAGATCCGGAGAAGCCGGATTATTCTCTTGCGTCCCACGAAAAAAATTCGAAATTTTCCTCTCAAAAGAAGGAAAAAGGTCAAAACTTAAGAGCAACGAAGAATCGTGATCGGTGATGATTTTTTAGGGCACAATTATGAGTTTTTGTTTGTCATGCCATTCGCCAGCCGTGAGTGTCGCCGCTACCGGACACAGAGTACAAGAGGTGAATGATGCCACCGGACGGTGCCAACTGCCAAACACCGAGAGCTGGTGAGCAACGAGCCAATGACCAGTGAGAGGCCCATTCTGTCATGTCATGCCACTTGACTAGCACTTGAGCGAGACAGAAACGCTGCTGTTCAGGGACGGTAGGATCGGCCGTTTTTCTCCTGTTGGTACTCCCCGTGCCGGACTTTTTTGCCCCGCTAGACCGTACATGTTACTCAGGATGGTTACCGGTTAGCATTCCCGGGGCAACTAAAGGGGTGTTTGGTTGCCAGCCATAGTTTAACATGTCTAAAGTTAGGTAAATTTGATCAACTTTAAGAGCTGTTTGGTTGCAGCCACAGTTATGACAAGATTCCCTTCCAGCAAACTAGGTTCCACGTGTCAATGACTTAAAAAAGTGTGGCAAAATTCTCTTAGGTTTGCTAAGGTGTGGCAAAGAATTTAAGCACCTCAACTTAGGTAAGTATGGTAATTTTTGTTGGAAAAATATGGTTAGCAACCAAACAGCCCTTAAGACCGTGCACAAGTCACGTACTCAAGAATGGCCATCAGGCTTGAGATGATTAACTATTCCGATCCGTAACCATCCTGAATTCCTGAGTCCTGACTATATATTCATGTGTCTGCACGTAACAAGCCTACGCTCCATCACCTCAACCCGGCCACATCGTTAGAGCAAGTACAATAATATAGCTAGCTCTTAGCTACAATACTTCTCCACCTCATATTTAGCTAGTTGGAGAAAGTTTGATACAACAAGATAGCTATTACATTGGCTATATTGAAACACATAATTATTAGTAGCAAGTATGGACAGCAGATCAGTAGTAATCATCATCTCTGTGGTCATGTATGTTGCTAGTGTATTCAACCATTCACCAGATCAACCACCGATAATATGAATATGAATGATACAGACAAGCAGGATAGCAACATAGCCACAGTACATTTTCTAATAAGCTGAAATCAGCTGATAACTTCACAGTACATTTTCTAATAAGCTGAAATCAGCTGATAATTTCAGCTAACTTTCAATTGCATAAATCTGGTCCAAAACATACAGCATTCTAGTACGAGAAATTCAGCTAACTTGCATGAATCTGGTCCAAAACATACAGCATTCTAGGCGGGACCAGATCTTCCAATTGCATGAATCTCAATTAAGGCCAGACAATGACAATAAGCACTACTGGCTGCAAAACATATTAAACTGACAATGACAATAAGCACTACTGGCTGCAAAACATATTACAGCCCAAAACATATTAAACTGACAATGACAATAAGCAAAAGCACTACTCAATTAAGGCCTGCAACATGCAAACAAGTACTGGCTGCATCCTTCCTTTTGTTCAGACAAAACACCGGTCACCATTGCATCAAGGACTCCATCGACTGCAGACACCTGAAACAAAAAGATGAAAAGATAAGTTAAGATACTCACATCTGACAGAAAATAGGAAAAATATATATGCTTAGTATAATACCATGATTAAGAATGATGCATATTGCCAAATCGATGCCAAATGTGCTCAACTAAATCATTTTTTAGCTGGGTATGTACTGAGTGGTCACGGATAGAAGCTTTTCTACGTAGCACATCGGCAAAAACAGGATTACCACCACTAATTACTTGGGAGGCGAACCATAGATGCACCTAGATTGTCATTCAAGTCAATTGGAATAGTAACCTCCTCTCGCTCATCCTCAACTATCATATTGTGGAGAATTATGCATGTTTGCATAATCCTCCCAACAACCATACGTTTCCAGGATTTTGCTGGACGTCGCACGATGTTGAAACGAGATTGCAATACCCCAAAAGCACGCTCCACGTCTTTCCTTGCCCCTTCTTGACATTGGGCAAACAACTTATGCTTCTCCGTTTGGGGCAGTGGTATCGTCTTCATGAAGGCAGCCCATTCAGGGTATATACCATCAGCAAGGTAGTACCCATTGCTATACTCTTTCCCGTTGACGACAAATTGAACTTGTGGAGCTTCCCCTCTCAATGATTCAAGGAATAATGGGGACTGATTTAACACATTAATGTCATTGTTAGACCCAGCAACACCAAAAAATGAATGCCAAATCCAAAGATCCTGCGAAGCAACGGCTTCAAGGATGATTGTAGGCACTCCATGGTCACCACGGGTGAACTGACCCCTCCAAGCTCTTGGACAATTTTCCCACCGCCAATGCATGCAATCTATGCTACCTAACATCCCAGGAAAGCCACGTGATTCACCGACATGAAGTAAACGCTCCATGTCCTCACATGTGGGGCGCCGCAAGTACTCGGGCCAAAGATCTCAATCACCCCTTGTGCAAATTTTTCTAAGCACTCCAGTGAGGTGCTCTTCCCAATCCTAAAGTACTCATCAAGAGCATCGGTGAGGTGCCGTATGCGAGCATGCGGATTCTCTGCTGACACTTTGCAGCGGTGAGAGCCCTATGCGTCGAGCAATCGACCCTTAGAGTGAAATAGGGTGACCAGCGACTTAGGGCATCCACAATTCGAAGAAAGAGATTTCTTCGCATACGGAATCTTGTACGGAACATCCTATCATGGTGCAGTGGCTCTTCTGCGAAGTAGTCACTACAAGGCGTTGGTGGCGCGGCATGATCTCGGAATGGTAATTCTTGAGCCACCTCCTCGCTGAGATAATTTAGCCATAAACTTGGCCCTGATCTTGGCCAAAATGTGCGTAGCAAAGGAATCTATCACATTCTGCTCAGCTATATACTCTCTGATGATATTGGATGGGTGTTGGTCGTCGGAATCATCTGAACTATAAGATGAATCTGACATTGTTGGGATGATTGTTGGGATGATTGGGATGAGGTAGAGCATTATATAGAAGTGGCTGACTGCATGTTAACTTGTGTGCTGACTAGATATTTATTTGTATTGCATGTTAACTTGTGTGCTGACTAGATATTTATTGGGACTGCATGTTAATTTGTGTGCTGACCATGAATTCAGTATACTACCATAAATGACCATGAATTCAGTACACTACCAGAAATTCAATGCTATCAGTCAAGTCCAACATAATGTCTCTGCTGCCAGAAATGTGCTGAATTCAATATATCAAGTTAAGAACACATATCTCTGCTGCAAATGGTCTAGTAATTATGGGCAGAGAGAGTGCTGCTGCAAATGGTCTAACCGTACCCAGGCATATCAAGTTAAGAACACACATGATACCCATGAAACCAAGTACCCAGGCATTATTGCATTGATAATGTGGGTGACCCATTGACCATCATAAGCAACTGCCATCTAGGACTTTATATTTCCAGCATTTAAGCAAACGCAAACTGTCAGCAATGCCAAGCTGTATGTTATGACCTACTAGTGCCAGTTGGACAAGGTTAATTTCATGTGGATGCCAATAACCCAAGATTGAAGCCTATTAAGGGACTTTGTGTATAACAATATGCAATAGCAGTTCTGCATTGGGTGGCGAAAACAACACCTAATCCAAGGACCTACCCCAAATCCCTAACTTCTAAGAAAACAGTACTGCATGTAAAGAAATAGTGTGCTGATTTCAATATACCAAACACCACCACATAAATCAAACAAACAGACAGGGTGTGTATATTCTAGTTAAGAATTCAAAGATATCTTTGCTATCGTCTACTACATAGTGTCTTGAATTCAATATATCAAGTCTATCAATCGAGAAAAATATAGCAACACATGAATATCTATGTATGAACACGTAAAATGAACTAAAGTGTTCATCGGGCCTACTAACCTTAGTCGCTTTTTCCAAATAACTTCTCTCTCATGCTCTTCAAAGCAAGCACATGCTCACATCTCACATCTTGAGCATCACGATGTGTCTTTATTCATCGATCTCAAATGTTTCTAACATAATGACCTCCTTGTGCTCTTTTTGTCGCTAGGTGAGCATGCTTCGAGCTTGCGACATCTCACCCCGACCTTCCTTTGCACCATTTACAATATCTTCGAACCTACGGAGCTCATCTTCTATGTCAAGCATGGATGCTTGTGCCTTGCCTTTTCCCATGCCGTTGCGCGATGCCTTAGCTGCCTTGGCCCCTATTGGTCGTGGGATATCTTCAGCATTATCAACAGTGTATCTAAGTTCTGCCACACCAACCTCATCCTCAAACTTTCTTTTGTTTGACTTGTTAACACGGTCCAAATAAGCATGCCATTTTGGTTCATTGCGAAGCACATTCCAACAATGTATAAACATAAATGGACCTTCATTGTTGTTTGCCTCATATAATTTTTGTGCCTTTTCTATTAGGTCCACATCAGATTCTCCACTAGCATATAATGAGTTGGCCTCCTTCCATGCGCCGCAAAACATCCCAACTTTCTTCTTGATTTTACCAAAGCGATCCTTAATGTGCTTCATTTGCCTTGTCCGGTTTGAAGGGATAGAGCTATTGTAGGCAGCAGCAACTCCCTTCCAATATTGGTCGTTCTTCTTAAAGTTTGATTCAATTGGATCATTTGAGTTGTTCAACCAAGCTCCTACCTGCATTGTTAGAAAAAATTGTTCCATTAGAAGTAGTAATGGTAGTATCATGCATGACATTATCAAACCAAATCAGAAAAGCCACACACCAGTTTTAAGTCCTCGTCCTTTGTCCATGCCAATCGCTTTTCAGTCCTCGCGAAATCTACCCCGTTATGTTTATTATCATCATTGATTGGCTGGGACTGACCACCGGGCAATGGGTTACTAAAATAACTAAGAAAACCACCCGGCGGACGATATTCAATTTCCCTGCGAAAAAATAGAAAAAATAATTTAAAGCAGATGCACATCCTGTACAGCTTTGATCCTGTACAACTTTGTAAATCATAATTTCATTCTCAGTCACAAGTTTTTGCTCTGTCCAATGTAGTTATGCAGTAGAAATGAAAATCAGATGTGTTAACATCTTTTGTAAACTTGTGTTATTGCTCATTATTTTCATGTCAGCATGAAGTTCGTAGTGGGTCAGTTACATCAAGTAATTAGTCAGTTTCTCATACAATTAGTGGTCAGTTTCTAATGCAATTAGTAGTCAGTTTCTACAAGTATTTAGTGATTAGCTTTACTTGCTGCATGTATGTAATTGATATAAAAGAGGAAGCAATAAACAGAAAAGCTGAAGCAGTTTGCACAGCGCCAAAAATTCTCTCGCGTTCATTCTGTGTTCGTTGAGTTAGTGAGGTTGAGTTGCTCTTGGCCGGAGGGATCCGGCTGTCAAGATGCACATATAAAATGTGACTAGCAGTACACAGAACACATTCATTTTATTGCTCATCAACTAATTAAGATCCAAAACAATAGATGATTGACTACAGACAGTAAGACAACTTACAGACAGTAGATCAACTAATTGAGTCTATGTGGTTCTATCTATGAGAATGTACATCTTCACGTTTCCACCAAAATTCATAAGAGGCCCAACAGCAAGACAACTTATTCATTAACTATAATCTAAAAACAGATCAAGACATGCAAGAGGGATTCTGATTTTTAGCACGTAGAATGCAATAAGCGCTGATCTATTAGGAAATAGTGGCATCTACCAATTCACAGAACAATAGTTCACACATACGCACCATTCTTGTAGATCAATATTGCCGGGTGGCCGGATCTGTGACGCGGTGAACAAGCTTGGCGCAGATGAGCCTTGGAGTTGTGGTGGTGGCATGGGGAACCAAGGGGGATACAAGTTCGGTGTTGATGAAGACGGAGATTGCCGGGTGGCCGAGGGCTCTGGAGCCACCTCCCTCTTTGACCGACGAGGCATCAGCAGTCCCTCTTCGATGCGCCGGGCCAAGAAATCGCCGCTGAGGGTGGTGGGTTCGCAGGGAGATGGACAGGCGACGGCAGCGAAATGGCTAGGCGGCGATGCCCCTCGGTGTAAACCGGAGGCGGGAGAGGATTTGGCGCGCAAGGGTTGGCGGCAGCGGTGCGGGGAGCTAGGGTTGAGGCGCGCGCTGAGAGAGCTAGGGTTGGGGCGCATGCGAGGAAGCTAGGGTGGGGCGCTGGCGTGAGCTAGGCGTGCAGCGCAGCTGAGGAGCTAGGGGCGGCGCGCTGCTGGAAGCTAGGGGGGGCGCTGCTGTGAGCTAGGGTGTGGAGAGCGCTGCGCTGTGGCGCTTGCACGTGAGGAAGCTAGGGTTGGGGGCGCGCGCGGGGATTCTGCGAGGCGGCGCGTGCGCGGAAGCGGCCAGATCATGCTGCGCCAATCGCCAGCCTAACGCCAACGCGGGCGACACGAAGACTACATCGCGTGATATCGCCCGGCGATAATTTTGTCGCCAGCTACGCTCTCTCTCCTCTCTTCTCTCCCTTCCAGCTAGACATTTGCTGACATGGCATGGGCTTATAGCCTGCCTACTCAGCTTATTGTACTTGCTCTTACATACGAATCGTGTGGGAATTATTGTTTCCTGTGTCTTCGTGCTTAAGAGAGAGAAAAGCATATGTATGTCTAGCTTGCAGGACAATTACGTGTCTATTCTATTAAGCTGCGGTTTATGACTTATAGCTGTTTACAAGAAAGAGTGTGGAGAGATGGAGATTCATATGTGATTTTTATTAATATAGATGAAATTACTGCAGTATGTACTAAATCGATTTGTAAATCCTATCTTGCACTTCGTTTAAAATCTAATTACTGTAAAAAATACTACACTATATAAAAGCGATTTTTATAAGCTGAAAAGTGCAAGCATGTATCGCCGTTGTTTTGATCTTTTCGCAGAACTCTAGCTGAAGCCTACATTGGATGATCATGGGCTATAGCTTAATTAGCGGCAGAATTAGCGGTGTAGTTGATGCCACATGTTACATTCAATCACCATACGATCATGATGATTACTTGCTGTCACGTTGAACAGACGGGTGTGTAGATATTTTCGTATTCGAAGCTGGAAGCGTCACACTAAATTAATGAAAAGGAAATGGATCCAATTGAAAACTTTGGACGAGAGAAATTCTGGATTCTTGATGTAGCTAGCTAGTGCAGTATCACATAAGGTCCTCTTGATTTTTTTTTTCTTTTGTCGTCAATTGTCCATGCCAGATGATCTCTCAACTGCGAAAGATTCGTAGCTAAGATATCCCATGTGTGTACATAAGTTTTTTTTTCTTACGAGACGAATATGTAGATTCCAGAAGCATAAATTAATTCTAACATATCTCGTTGTTTGGGTTTGATGCGAATTTTCACAGGCCATGTAAGATGTTCAGTAGCACCAGCATGGTCAAAAATACAATACTACATCTGTTTTCCTATATTTGTCCTTTGTCTCAAAAAGTATCCGTTTCAATATATTTATCTATTGAGTATATCTAGAGTATATTTATTGTATTTTTTCACTTTCTACTCCAAGTTAATAGATTTGGAAAAGGTTAAACGGCTGTAGTACGTCACTCAATAGAGAAAAGGTTAAACGGCTGTAGTACGTCACTCAATAGAGAGGAGGTCAAATAGTTATGGTATATTATTTAATATAGATATAGATGGTCATTTCCTATTAAATATTTCTTAGACGTGCTTCATATAATGAACTATAGATACAGCAAAACAGAGGGACTAGCTCCTAGTGAGAATTCAACAAACCGTTCGTGACTTTTATAAGACTAATAAATAACATTGTTGACTTCCATTAAGAGAATATTTCGCACACTTGGTTTTTTCGTCATTAAAGAAATAGTTAAAATATATAAGTATTAAATATACGAGCGTCGCATGAATGGGACATCAACCTCCTGCATAACAACTATAAAATTAAATCAAGAGAGAGCTAGTTTTTTTGTCTGTTTTCCTGGAATGCAAGACCGTTGCTAGATGTAGCAACATCTTTACACAGGGAAATTTAACCTTTTGCCACTCTTAAGAATATCACCTATCCAAATGTCATTCTCTTCGTTGCAATTAACATTTTGCCACCCTTAAGATGTGGTTGACTAATAAATTGCCACTTTCGAACTCACGGGCGCCAAGTCATCGCCATGTCGACGCACGGCGCGGGCGCGCGCGGTGCGCGCGCGTGGAGGAGCAGCAAGGCGCACCGGCGAGCTGCGGCTGGCGCGGCGCGCGCGGCGGCGAGGCGCTGGGACGGAGGCGCTGGCGCGGCGCGGGCGCGCGCGCAGGACGGAGGCACCGGCGAGCGGGAGGCACAGCGCAGGACGAGGCGCCGGCGAGAGGAGGCGGCGCGCGGCGGCGCTTCTTCCGGCCTCCTGCTGCTCCTCCACCGCGCCTCCCCGCTCGCCAGCGCCGCGCCTCCGTCCCGCGCCACCGCGCCGCCGCGCCGCGCCGCAGCTTCGCCGGTGCGCCTTGCTTGCTGCTCCTCCACGCGCGTCGCACCGCCGCCCCGCGATCTCGCGCCCGTACTAACATGGCGGTGACTTGGCGTCCTGTGGGCTCGAAAGTGACGATTTATTAGTCAACCACATCTTAAGGGTGGCAAAATGTTAATTGCAATAAAGAGGATGATATTTAGATAGGTGATATTTTTAAGAGTGGCAAAAAGTTAAATTTCCCCATTCAAGGCCTCTTGCATGTTCGTTAACAAAGTCACCGCCGACGATGGGCTAGCTCATGCGCGTATGAACGCATGGTCTCGCGACAACCACTCCTATTCCAAATCGTGATACACACAGCCCCCGTACGTACAAATGAACAGATCTTATCTTACGATTATTTTTCTACGCAAGATTTAAATAACAGGTGATCTCAAAAGGAATATCTCAACAATCAATTGCGCCTGGTTGTCAATCAAGACCTGCTTCCCCCGCCTTCGCCTAGCATTTTACAAAAGGCAAGAGTAGCAGAAGGATAAACGAATAGGCGAAGGTGCATGCTTCTTCACCTACCGTTGGTTACCTTGAAAAAAACACTTCGTTGGGGAGATCGAAGTTGAGAAATAACATTATCCAGGTACATCAAAACGCGTGAGCGGATGAGAAGAACATACCTTCTATAAGACGACAGTGTGTTTCCAAAAAAAAATAGAAACAAAAGACGAGTATCTCAAAATAAAAACAGATTTAGGACTATTGGATTAGAGCATCTCCAACAATGTCCTCTAAATCTCATCCCCTAAATCACTTTTTAGAGGACACAATCTAGAATATAGAAGGCTAAAAATATGTAACCTCCAACAAGTCCTCTAAATATGGTCCCCTAAATTAAAATCTGGGTCCACAAAAACTACCAACCAAAGAATTTAGGGGATTGGACAGCGCAGGAGCGTTGGGACCAATTTAGGGGATGGTGTGCGTCCTCCATATATGGGGGACGAAAAATCAGGGATGGAGTCCTCTATATTTTTGGGTACCACTTAGGGGATCTGTTGGAGCCCTTTTTTACCTTTTCTTCTAAAATATAGGGGATATGAGCACTTTAGAAGATTTGTTGGAGATGCTCTTAGAGAACCAACGACCTCTTTTTTTAAGGGGAGAGATTTTTTTAGAAGGGGGAGGGAGAATTCATCGCCGTTGGATCTCTAATCCAATGGTCATAAATCTGGATGACAGTTAGGAAGAAAATATCCGGGTGATATTTATCAATATCCAAATAAAAAATAAAAATAGAAGACTTTTATGATCATGCTTTTTGTGCTGCGATTGATGGCTTTTGGTAATGCCTGATGACTTTGGCTGCGTTGTTGGAGACGATAGTAGATAATGAAGACGCTGACATAGATGCTAGAGAAGCCGTTTGGGAAAATAGCTTCCATTAGCCTTACCTTTCATTTCATATTCCAAAGAAATCAAAGGGTGGGTTTGCTTATACTTATGTTTATGCTTATGCTTATGTTGCTATAGTATCGAGTTTTTAAACGGTACATCTTTTCAAGAAGGGGACTATAGATATATTGTAGTATAAACTGTATTGAGTTCAGTTATACCAGTCAAAATTAGTGAGACAATGTGGAGGTCACCTATGTTTGTGATGAGTAATTGACTTTTGGATTAGAGTATTTGTGGAGTTTGAGTTTGGTTTTTGAGGATTTTGCAATGATTGAATTTGAGCTGAACTGTTTTCTAGAGGTGTCAAAAATCGAAGTACCACAGATGTAAACACGGTAGTACCGCAAGGCGGTAGTTCCGCTCTGAGTTGCAGTATGTTTTTCAAAGAGGTCCTGTGCGGGTTTGCAAGATGTGGAAGTACCGCTTTGGAGAGCGGTAGTACCACAGTGTGGTAGTACCAGCGTGTTAAGAGCGGTACTACCGATCTTCCCAGAAAAGCAGGGCTTTTGGTCATGGTTTGACCTGGATGTTGTTGCTTGCACGCACATAGGTTTATTGTTTGGTCCTAAATTTAGAATTAGTATTTTTGTGCATATATTTTGCATTAAGCATTGTTTGGATAAATTGCGCAATTGATGACTTTGTGTGTTGTGCAGTGCTACGTGACGGTTTGATTGTTGTTGTTGATTGCATGACTTCTGAGCTGGATCATGGTGAGGCGTAGGAGGACCGGGACTGGGTACAGGATGGTGTTGAGGTCCAGAACGGTTAGGGGGACAACAAAGATGACTGAGGCTTGCGGGTGGTTGTAAGCCGGGATGACGAGGAATCAGAGTGGGAACTACCGGGGGTGATCATGATGGGAACGGCAAGGTGGATCGGGACTAGGCTCAGGAAGGAGTCGATGTCCGGATGATCAAGAAAGCCGAGTGTCGTCATGTGTGATAAGATGCATGTGGGAAGCTTCGTGGCGGCAAGTCATTGCGGCCACATGGAAGATGGCGAAGCATGGGTGATGCTTCATGATAGATGAAGTGGGAAGTTTCGTGGAAAGCGGTAGAGGGGTATTTCGGTAAATTATCTAAATACCGGAAGAGTGGCAGTATGTGAAACCACGGTGTTGGCCAAAGTGGTTTAGGTCCTGTATATGCTGAAAATATGAAGTGGATCAAGTGTTGATTCACTAATGGATTAATAGTGGTAAGCTGCTTTGAGAAGCGTGCGTGAGTAAAACCCGGTGTTAGGTGGGGTTATTAGGTTCTCCCCAGTTTGGCCTAATGGGGATCCATTAGGTTTTGGGTTCAGGTTGTGAGCCTATATAAGGGGAGGAGAGGCAGGAGCTCGTGTTTGAGAATTTTGGGTAAGTCTTTATTGTGGCTAGCTCTTCCTCCCTCCTATGTGAGATTAGGGTTATTTGGACTGGAGCCTTATGTGTGAGCGCTCAAGATTTAGAGCTCTGCTATTATAAGGATTGGCTGCAAAAACATTTCTATTCAAGTGAAATGGACATCCAACTTTGCCCAAGTGAGTTATACGATGAATCCCCTCATGCGTTTTTGATTTTCTTGGCTTTCTTGTTTGGGTTTCTCCTCTCTTGAGTTTTTCTAGTGTAAAGGACGTGCAAGAGGAGGATATGTCTTTTGGAGACAAAATCACATCCATCTAGACACGATCTAGAAGAAGTTCTTGAGGAAATCCGGTTTTTTTGCTTGATTTAGCTAAAAGTGTGATTTCTTGATCGATAGTTTTTTGAGTTTATTTCTTTGGTGAACTAACTTTTTGTGACATGTGAAAATACATTTAGACCCATCTTAGTCATCATCCATCAACGAGCAAGTTGTATTCACTAATTTCAATTTTGACGTAACCTTCCAACAAACTAAAAAAGGTCCCATCTTTAGCCACTATTTTTGTGATCGTTTGTTAGAATAGTTCACAATACCCTAGAGAAGATCTCTGCAATGTTTCATATAATTTGGATCTATAGATTGAAAGTTTCATCAATTTCTATTTTGAAATTGTGTTGAAATTCGGACTTCTCTCCTCCGTTTTGCTCTATTTTCGACCACGTTGGTTCTGACCATGGTCTGATCTCAAATCGCACCATATCTTTTGTGACCGCGTTCAGGCTTTCGACCACTCCGCATCTTCTCGACCACGTGGGATTTTTGACCGCTCAGTAGTCGTCGATCTCACTGATCAATTTTCGAATAGGTTCGACCATGTCGGTCTCAGACCACTCGTTGGCTTTCAACCACATTGAGTTTTTGACTGCTCATGGTAGTATTTTCAACCACGGCGGTCTTAGACCACTCATTATCTTACGACCACATTGGGTTTTCAACCACTCACTGGTTGTTGGCTTCACTAGTCATATTTCAACCAGATTTGACCACATTGGTTCCGACTACGTTGATTTTCGGTCACGATGGTTTCGATCGGATTCGACCATGTTGGTTTTAGACAACTCGTTGGCCTTTGATTACGTTCATTTTCATCCACATTGGTTATTGACTACATTGGTTTTCGACCGCTCACTGGTCGCTAACCACTCAAGTCGAATTTCAACCACGTCGGTTATCAACTACGTTGGTTTTTGACCGGTCTCTGACCGTCGACTGCTAGAGTCGATTTTCGATTACATTGGTATCCGACTAGCAGTCAATTTTCGACCATGTGATCTTCGTCCGATAGTCGATTTTCGACTACGTTGGTATCCGACTAGCAGACGATCTCCGACCACAGTGATTTTCATTCGATAGTTAAACTCTGACTCACGTCGGCTTCTATCTGATAGTCATAACCGACCATATTGATTTCTGACTAGTGGTCATAACCTGACCACGTAGTGTTCCGAATTGGTCGTGCTTAGCTCTGTATTCCTCTGTTTTCAAGAAAATTTCATATCTTAATCTTCATAACTTTGTACTCATAACTTTGTACCTATCGGAGTAATAGATTGGTGAATATTTGAGGGAAAAAATTAAAGGCATCATTCACCCCCTCGTTGTATATCCGGTCCTATGAAATCGCATGCGACTATTTTCTTTACGTATTAGCGCTCACGAATAATCCAGAATTTAAAAAATTCAATCATAAAACATAAACCATAATATAAATAAACCTACCAAAAGCCAAGAGCACCCCACAAATCCTCTCCTGCGTGTTACCCCTCAAACTAGTCATGCTCAGCTCTGTGTTTCTTTGTTTTCAAGAAAACTTCATATCCTAATATTTGTAATTTTGTAGCTATTGGAATAATAAATTGGTGAATATTTGAGAAAAAAAAATTTAAAAACGTCATTCACCCCTCTGTTGCATTCCGGTCCTATAAAATCGCATATGATCATTTTTCTTTACGTATTAGCTCTCATGATTAATCCAAAATTTAAAAAAAATCAATCGTAAAACATAAACCATAATATTAAAAAAACCTAGCCAAAGCCAAGAGCACCCCCCACAATTCATCTCCTGCCTTTTACCCCTCACCGCGGCATCCATCGCAAGGAAATAAGAATAGCAGATCATTAATCCCAGGCAAACGTAGCGACGAGACGACTCCGTCCCCAAGCACAACCTGGTTACCGCCTAGCCGGTCTAGCTTCTTCTCCCTCCCGCCCCTTGTCTCCAACTCGGCGAGCGATCAAAATGGTGCTCTCCCACGGCGTGTCCGGCTCCGACGACTCCGTGCACTCCACCTTCGCCTCCCGCTACGTCCGCACCTCCCTGCCCAGGCACGTCGATCGATTCTTGGGTGGCTGGCTTCTTCCGTTCGATCAATAGCATCTTGTTTCTTTGGAGCGATTAATTGAGATGGATGGGTGGATGCTTGATTTGTTGGTTAGGTTCCGGATGCCGGAGCAGTCGATCCCCAAGGAGGCGGCGTACCAGATCATCAACGACGAGCTGATGCTGGACGGGAACCCGCGGCTGAACCTGGCGTCCTTCGTCACCACGTGGATGGAGCCCGAGTGCGACAAGCTCATCCAGGCCTCCGTCAACAAGAACTACGTCGACATGGACGAGTACCCCGTCACCACCGAGCTACAGGTAATTAACTACACACATACGCGCACCACCATCTTACTAGTCCTACCTATATTGGAGTAGCTAATTAGCCGGCCGGTCATTAGCGTTTGTTTAATTTAGGGAGTGGTAGTAATTTCTACTGTTTCTGTTCTCCTATTCGTCACCCAACTTACTGTAGATCCAAGGTCTTGTGTGACTCGTGAGTCGGCATGCGCTTGATTAGCTTCTTTGCCTGCTTCGGACGGCGAGTTCCTGGTTTTTGATTCGTTCGTTCCAGTGGGTTCAACTGTTGCTCGTTTCAGTAGGTTCAACGGATTTTCATGGGCCCACTTGTCCAGCTGTCCTCTGATCTTGTCCAGAAGTTTGGAAACTAGCAGGAAAATCGATTCTTGGCTCTCTCCTAGAGACGACAAGACGGGTTCGATTCTTCTTTCCTCCACTGTGTTCGGGTTCAGGCCGTTTCAACCCGACTTGGGTTTCTGGATTTCAAAAATTGGATGTGTCGATTTCTTAATTTTAGTCCTTTCTTTGCCTTTACATTATTAGTGAAGTGTTTTTTCTTATTTTTATTTGTTAATTGAATGGCTGAAAAATCAATAGTTGTTATAATATAATGAACGATGAATCAAGTACTACCTTTGATTGCTTTGAAGTTTCTGTAACCGTCGGCGTAACGGAAAGAAGAACAGGTCGGCCCCTTCGAAGCGACTGTGGATGGGGCGTTCGAAGTGATGTGATAGAAATAAAAATTCTTACACCGTGACAGTTACGTTGACGCGAGCCATTCATAAAAGTAAAATAGAGAAACCAACAAGCCATGTGGTCCACTCTTTCGCCTAGTCCATTCTGTGAACTTGGACAAAATTCATGTGATGTACGAGGATATTAGTTTTCAAAAAGGCTTATAAATTCAATCTCCTGTTATTTTTTGTACTATAGCAATTGAAGATATACTGCAACTACTGTTAGTAATTTCTGCATAATTAAATTAAAAAATTTACATCATTATAAACAATACAAATGAATAAGAGTGAAAAAACAAAAATAAATAAAATTAAGAAGTTAGAATTCATAGTCCGAAGAAGCTCCTTGAAATGGCCCTACGTTTGTGATCTTGGGAGGAGAATCGATTTTTGTGGATTTCGACCAACGTCACGTGGCGTGAACTTGTGGTCAGGGAGAAGAATCTCCTCGAGATCAGGAGGTACGTACCGTCCACCTGGCATTTTTGGGCGGTTGTGTCGTCTATCTTTTCTTTCCCCTCGTTTGAAACCAAGAAAGAATATCACGGACGCAGAGTAGTACTACTAGTGCTGTCGGCTTGCAGCCCAATGCCCATTGCTCATGGCTGGTGGTGGTGGGTCGCGGTCGTGGAGTACTGCCTGCTACTCACCGACTCCTCCAGCGGGGACAACGCCAACTTGCCCGGGCGCGCCAATAATCCCGTGACAGCGTGCCCTTATCCATCCTTTTGGCGTGTTACCCCCATGTCAAGGTACCTGAACGAGACTTTCAGGTCGCCGTCCGCAAAGCAACAATGGAGAAAGAAGGAAGAAGCACAAGCCACTTAATGTGCTCTTTAACCACCCAATTAGACTGTAGACATTAGATGAATAACAAAGCTTGATCAGGGGAACAAGACTAAGAGTTCAAGTTGTACTCCGAGTCCAAGTTGTTCTTTTGGGATATTATATTAAGCCACCTAGCTGCTGAGTCATGTGAGGTTAGGTCAGGATGTATTCCGAAAATGTTTTTAAAAGGAATTGGAATAGGTTGGGCATTCAGTTTGGCTGAAATAAACTAATTTATGATTTATTTTGCACTATAGCTAACTTATTTTACATTGTAGCCGATGATAGCTTTTTTATGTAATTAAATTTAAAAATTTTAAAAATAAAAAATATGTTAGTCCATCACAAATAATGCAAATGAATACTGAAAAAAAGGTAAAAAGTCTAAAAAAACCAAATAGTTAAAGAAAGATAAAATTGAGAAATGATGAATTAGAAGTCAGAAACTCAAGTTGAAACTACGGGAGAACGGTTATGCTTGCACAGCGCATGAAAGAGTGTTCCGAGCAGTCAGCACTTTCGGTATAACGAATGAAAGAGACTGATGTTGTAGTGGGCTAGTAATGTAAACCCACCTGCCGTAGTACCAGACCCACCGGCCGAAGGAGCCGCGTGTGCGAATCCCTGGCTCATTCTTTTGTGTGTGGTTTCTTTCTATCATGTTGTAATCACTCTCTGTATAGAAATTTCTTCGGAAAAAAAGCCTTTTAGTTTCAGATTCCAAATCGAAAACTAATGTGACATATGGGTTCGTTAAGCATTCCAGTTAAAAATATTTGGGTCAGTATTAAGTACTAATTGTAAATTCCCCCTCAAAGATTGACAGTTAGAATCTCATTTGTTACTCACATATACAGGGTTAAAAACTGAAACTCAAAGGTTTGGATTTAAAAAAATTATCCGAAATTTGAAATATCAAAGTTAAGGTTCCAACAACTTATGTATCAGAACTACTGCAAGTATGCACGCCATTTCTCCGTACAAAATGTATGGTATTATGTTCCTTTTGTACTTTAAAGCAGACGGTAACTAGATAACACTAGCAAAACTTGCACTGTTCTAATGTATAAACACATTGACAGAAATCCCATGATCGCTGATTGAATAAAACTTTCGCCTGAATTGTGTTTTGCAGAACCGATGCGTGAACATGATCGCGCATCTCTTCAATGCCCCTCTCGGGGATTCGGAAACGGCCGTCGGAGTCGGCACCGTCGGCTCGTCCGAGGCCATCATGCTCGCCGGGCTGGCCTTCAAGAGACGGTGGCAGAACAAGATGAAGGCCGCCGGCAAGCCCTGCGACAAGCCCAACATTGTCACCGGCGCCAATGTCCAGGTAAGCAGATCACAATCTCCGTAACCACACCAGCATCCACACATAATTAACCCGGTGGTGCATTACTTTACCAACTTAACTGGATCGATCGGAAAAATGCAGGTTTGCTGGGAGAAGTTCGCGCGCTACTTCGAGGTGGAGCTCAAGGAAGTGAAGCTGCGTGACGGCTACTACGTCATGGACCCCGAGAAGGCCGTGGAACTGGTCGACGAGAACACCATCTGTGTCGCGGCCATCCTCGGCTCGACGCTGAACGGGGAGTTCGAGGACGTCAAGATGCTCAACGATCTCCTCACCAAGAAGAACGCGGAAACAGGGTAACGAAGCATTCCTCCACTGCATCCTTCATCTAGTGCGCGCACAGATATTTCGGTGTATGCTGATGCGATGCACAGTTCTTATGGAATTGGATTGAACGTGCAGCTGGGACACGCCGATCCACGTGGACGCGGCGAGCGGTGGGTTCATCACGCCGTTCCTGTACCCGGACCTGGAGTGGGACTTCCGGCTGCCGCTCGTGAAGAGCATCAACGTCAGTGGGCACAAGTACGGCCTCGTCTACGCCGGGATCGGGTGGTGCATCTGGAGAAGCAAGGAGGACCTGCCGGATGAGCTCATCTTCCACATCAACTACCTTGGCGCCGACCAGCCCACCTTCACCCTCAACTTCTCCAAAGGTGCCATTCTTTCGCGCGCATATGTAGCTTTCTTTGCTTATTACTTTCTCGTCCATTTTGGTGCATAAGTCAGGTTGGCTGATCTGCTTGAATCTTGATGCACTCTTTCAGGTTCCAGCCAAGTTATTGCGCAATATTACCAGCTGATCCGCCTTGGCTTTGAGGTAAAATGCATCAGCTCATTGTTTTTTTTTTCTGTAGACAAATCATGAGTACGTACTACTGCTGACTTGTTAAAAGTTAGCACATTGTGTGATACTGGTCTATATGTCTCAGCATTTCTGACTTCTAAGGCCATGTTTTCACACACCTGCTAAATTCTAATGTGTGGTTTTTGGGTGCAATATATGCAGGGGTACAAGAACATCATGGAGAACTGCCAGGAGAACGCGATGGTGCTGAAGCAGGGGCTGGAGCGCACGGGGCGGTTCAACATCGTGTCCAAGGACAACGGCGTGCCGCTGGTGGCCTTCTCCCTCAAGGACAGCAGCCGGCACAACGAGTTCGAGATCTCCGACTTCCTGCGCCGCTTCGGCTGGATCGTGCCGGCCTACACCATGCCCCCCGACGCGCAGCACGTGACGGTGCTCCGCGTGGTCATCCGCGAGGACTTCAGCCGCACCCTCGCCGAGCGCCTCGTGCTCGACATCGAGAAGGTGCTGCACGAGCTCGACGAGCTCCCCGCCCGGAACGGCGCCGCCGCCGCCGCCGCGGCGAGCGAGAGGGACACGGAGAGGCAGCGCGAGGTGATCTCCCTCTGGAAGAGGGCTGTGCTGGCCAAGAAGAAGACCAACGGCGTCTGTTAAGCAACGCGCATGCATGGGGGCGCTGCCTGCAAGCAACCGCTCTGGGTAAAAGTTATCTTGTTTTTGTGATTTAATTTCCGTAATAAGGTTGCTTCTGTCCAAGTTAATTTTTACAGGAACGAGTATATTCCTGTACGTGCTGAACACCAGTACTCTGTGCACTTGCATATTGGTGTGTTACAGCGATGCACCTTAATCCGTGTATTTTAGTTCGCTTGATTCGATCGAATCAACTGTGTGTTTGTGCCAAGCGAGATTGAAGAGCTGCTCGTTGTACGCCATGCATGATACCACGGATCACGTCGCTTACGAGGGGGGACGAAAGGCCACGCACGGCGGCAGGCGGCAGCAACGGCGAGATGTATGGGCGGCGCGGCAAAATCGGCAGGAGCACGCGCGAGATCGGAGGGCGCGGCTACGGACGCGGGGCGTCCTGACTCATGTGCAGGGCCGTGGACGAGACGACTGGCCCGCGACCGTGGCGGTGGCGTGCAACTCTGCCCTGTCCGCGTGAGCCGAGTGGACGCGGGACCTGGCGAGCACGAGCCCAAAGGCCGAAACGGCGTGGGTTTGGCGTTTGGGCTGGCAAACTTCGTTTCACGCCCCATCATAATACCGCCCACACCACTCCGTTTTTCGCGGTACCACATTACCCGACCCAAGCTGGCCGTTTTTTTTGGGGAGACAGAGATAGGTTCTTTTGAGCCGTAATTATTGGCTTATGGTTATGATGGATGATTTTTAACTTTAGCATGAGTTACAATGCTTATGACATCAAGGATATTCTCACACGTGTCGGTAGGGGTGCAAACGGGTCGGGTTAATCCCGACCGATCCGACACCGAATTCGATTGGTACCGAATCCGAAGAAAAAATATGGGTTAGGATATGGTAATAGCAATATCCGTCCGAATCCGATACGTCTTCAAGTTTGATTTCAGGTTAGTCAGTTAGTGCTACTATTTGACGTTTCATTTTTTTTTGCAATGGTAAAATAAAATCTTCCACATCAGCTATTAAGTAGTAACATCAAGTTCTTGACAGTACGTCCTCCTACTCCATTTGCTGTACTGCATGCATTCCTTACAAACAAGTAGGGGTGCAAACAGGTCGGGTTAATTCCGACCGATCCGGTACCGAATCCGGAGAAAAAATATGGGTTAGGATATGGTAACAACAATATCCGTCCGAATCCGACCCGTTTACACCCCTACGTGCCGGCATGACGAATTGCAAGCCGTGCAGCATGCCCGCCGACACCAGTGCCAAGCTTCCATCTACGGGTGACCCTGTCGCCAATCCCACCGACTACAGAAGCATTGCTGGCGCCCTTCAGTACTTGACCTTCACGCGTCCGGACATCTCTTATGCCGTGCAGCAGGCTTGTCTTCACATGCACGACCCGCGTGAGCCGCACGCCAACTTGCTCAAGCGGATTCTTCGTTATCTCAGGGGCACCATCGACCACGGTTTACAGCTGCATCGCACTACACCGACTTCGCTTACTGCCTATACTGACGCTGATTGGGCCGGTTGTCCCGACACTCGCAAGTCCACCTCGTGCTATGGCGTGTTCCTCGGTGATAATCTTATCTCTTGGTCCTCCAAGCGCCAGCAGACGGTTTCTCGATCCAGTGCTGAAGCGGAGTACCGTGTCGTCGCTAATGCGGTTGCAGAGTCCTGTTGGCTTCGCCAACTCCTTGCAGAACTACACCGTCCACTTCGGCATGCCACTGTCGTCTTCTGCGACAACATCAGTGCGGTCTATCTCTCGACAAATCCCGTCCAACATCAGCGGACGAAACATGTCGAGATTGACCTTCATTTTGTTCAAGAACGTGTCGCCCTCGGTGAAGTACGCGTTCTTCATGTGCCAACCAGCTCTCAGTACGCTGATATTTTCACCAAGGGTCTTCCGACATCAGTCTTCAAGGAGTTTTGCTCCAGCTTGAACGTTCGCTCCGCTCCCGTTCCAACTGTGGGGGGCAGTGGCGGACCCAGGGGGCAGGTGGGGCTGGCGCCCCCGCTTCCGCTGGCTAAATGTTGTATATCCTAGCACTGTGAATGTTGAATTGATTCATTCCAGAAAGCATTCGGTGAGTTCATTTAGCATGCTACTCACCATCTGCATCTTTGTCTCCTGATCGCTTAGTTTCTCCCTCTCGGAATCTGAATCGAACCTAGAAGCGACTGTCTTTACCGATCCAAGCCTAGACCAAGCCTTGCAGGTACAATGTGCACAATGCTAACATTGTCTTTCTTCTTTCCCCAAGAACACACAGGAATGCCAACATTTTCTTTCTTTTTTTGTTAAAAACACGTAGGAACGCCAACCATTTCTTTCACTGCCTAGTCCAACTAAAGCCAAAGAGAGTTAATTTTGTAGAAACTGATTCAACCAACGATGCAAACTTCAGCTCCAAATCTACAAGGTCACAAAAATGTCCATGGTTTATGCTTAAAATCCACACAACTTGCATGTAATATATATGTAGATTTACATACTGATCGATCGACCCAATGGTGAGTTGGTGACACATTCAGAGAAGGGTCAGGGTATCTGCACCCAGTGGTGCTTGTTCAGATTTCCTATGTGTAACGAAAGGAGGCAATATGGGAGGCTACCGTAGGCCGATAACTTGGTATGACAAACCGGTGAGCAAGTCCCATTAGCCCCCCCCCCTAAATTTTGATCCTGGATCCGCCACTGGTGGGGGGTTGTTAGCGGAGCAGACTCCATGCACAATACATGCAGGTATTAAGGTTTAGCTCGGATAGGAATCTGTCTAGTGATTGCTTTCCTTATCCCTTTGATGTATTCTGAGTCGGTTTCCATCCGATCTCTCCCTGTACTATTTATACGTCAATGACTCAATGCAATCGCCCAAGGCGTTTTCCCTAATCGCTTTCAGAGGGTACTCATTTGGGCTTATGAAGCTCAAGTTTATAGCTTTTTATCACTGTAGTGTTTTTTTTTACTGTAATTGCTTATAGCTTTTTAGCATACTTAAATTTAAAAATAAAAAGGGAAAATGATTATATTATCACAAATAATACAAAGCAATAAGAGAGAGAGAAACAAAAGGTGCAAAACAAGTTAAAAAAACGAAATTCAGAAGCTAGAAACTTAACTCAAATGATCACAGAGCATCATGCTAAGGTCCACATTTTAACTTCCTTGGGCACAAGATGCACTTAGAACAAACATATGTCCTCGTGAAAAGAATACTTGTACACTCCCTGTCAAAAGAACTACCTTTGATCTGAGGAAGAACGGGTGTCTCTATATTTGCCAATTACGGTACATGGGGACTCACATGAGCTGTTCAATTAGCACATCATACACATGTATTTGTCTCTTCAGCATCTTTGTCTTTCTCCTGCACTTCTCTGGTTCAGTTGATGCTCCACCTGAACTTACACGACACACCACGGCCACCAAGCTTTGGTTTTGCCCTGGTCGCACAATCCTCAAGCACCTGCACATCAAAGAACAAGCAATTAATCCATGCATAAATGGCATACACCTGACTTTCATTAACACAACATATACATAGACACACCATAACTCACACTTGTATGGACTCAGTCATGATTAACACTTGCATGGATTCAACCATAACTAACATAACCCAAGAACAACACCGCACAATCTCTCTCGGCAAGAAGGGCTAGTATGACCGCGGCCACTAAGTTGGTCATACCGTCGAACGAATACATACCAATCGCCAGAACAAGGCCGATCAGACCGTTCTCAACACTCCAATTAGACCGCCATGACAAGACCAGTCAAATCATTCCTCATAACCCAGTGTAGACCTCTCTAAAAAAATAGCTACTATCAACAAAGGGTTTGCATTATCGCTCATTGGTCAGACTGTCACAACGGCCAATCAAACCGCCACTAAGGGCCGGTCAAACCGCTGCCCTTCAATAGCAAAAACTAAATAATAAATGGTACAAAAATCAACTTAAACTTCGTTATCAAAGCATAAACAAAATCGAATAATCATTATAAAATAGATGACCTTCATATATTCTTACAACTATTAGAAAGACATGAACGCTGTACTGCTGCATCAGAAATTATTTGAGCTGATCAGTTGAGAGACGTCTAAAAAGTGGCGGCTAATGCCTATGCCTGCGTTTCATCACTCAATTACAGTACTAGACTAGACTAGTATAGCTTGATCTCAAACATGGTCCTGCTATTTTTGATTTTTAGTGTGGTTTTTTGTTTTTGTTTTTGAAAACTGAAAGAAATAAATAAGATGATTTTTTCCGAACGGTTTGGTTTCTCGAACCCGCAGGCGTATGCATCTTTCACGTCAACACCCTTATTATTTGCTACCATTTAAAAAGTATAGCAAAAAATCATTAGTTACAACTAAAAATCATTAACCTTTGTCTAAAAGAACAGAAGGATGGTGTTTATGAGATCACGAAGTACATACGTACGTGACTACGATCGATTCCTCTGGTCTGAAACTATGAGTATTTCGTAAAAAAAAAACTCAACACTATGCAACGGAGATGATACTCGAGCCATGTACTCTCGAGTTTATACATGTACACACACGTATACGTATATGTATACATATATACGTATATATATGTATATATATAGTATAAATAATAGGGGCACCATGGTGCTCAGACTCTATGATTAAGACTTTTTATTCATATCAACGACTTCCTTTCCAAATCGATGCTTTTTCGAATTAATAAATATTAACGAGTTTCGCCTGATATATTATATATCATTGCACTTGCACGCATCTAAAAGCAATATAAAGGCAGAGAGGCTTGGTACCACATTTTAGCGTGATATATACATATGTATGTGTGTGTGTGTATATATATATGGACACACACATACATACTAGTTGAGTGCCCGTGCGTTGCTACGTAACAAAAACATTCAACAGACATGGATATGGATATGTAGGGGAAACACATATCTGACAGCTCATGAAATATTAACAAAGGAAAACATTTTATGATAGACCGATTTTTAAAAAACGAAAAAAAAAACATTGATGTAGCCTCGCAATTTTTTTTATTAAAAGAAGATATAGGATATGGAGGTGAGTGGCTGGGAGGAGGAAGGAGGTCGACGTGGGAGGCCAGGGAGGGCGGCGCCGAGGATGGATGTGAGGATATGGAGGTGAGTGACTGGGAGGAGGAAGGAGGTCGTCATCGGTGGCCGGGAGGCCAACAGGTTAGAGGGAGCTCTCCCATGGCAACGCCTTCGACGGGGAAGAAGAGAATGATCGAAGGACATTTTTACGATTACAATCAATCAGGGCGTGGGTGTAAACGCAAAATGCATAAGTGAGGAGCGATCTTCCACCCGTATGAATCGTGTCTGTTCACTCTAGATCAGATGGCCAACGTTCGCATTAGCATATTAGCACCCCAAATAGACATTAGCACTAGACATACTCTCTCTCTCACACACACACACATACACACACATATATATACACACACACATACCCACTTACATGCATATATAAGTTAATTTGAGTGTAAATACATACATGACACTGGAGCCACGTGCTGTGAGATAGTCTGTGTGTCAACTGTGTCGTTGTTACAAGGAACCATCGTGTCATCTCATCAGGTGTTACGAAATTTCGCAAAGAGGATCTCGCGATCACGCATGGATCAATTCAACAGCTCCATCTTCCGTGACTTACATGTCACTTTAGCCTGCGTGCCTGCTGAGATCATGTTCAAAGATGGTAGCCAGGAAAAAACCAGCCGTGAAACCCCAGTTCAGGCTGATAAGACCACCTGGCAGGGGCAGGGCGCCAGCTTATAGAAGAAGATTCGTTAGTTAGCATCGCTTCGTTCTACGATACTCGCGTCACTTTTTCACCGTTAGTTCTTCTGTGTATGAATTTAATTCTACGATACTGGCGTCACTTTTTCACCGTTAGTTCTTCTGTGTATGAATTTAATTACTCGTCTAGATCCCTGCTAGTCTTTTCGATCAAATGCTTGGAAAATCAATGTCCAAAAGATTTCCAAATGCGAGAAAAAAGAGCTGACGTGTTCTATGTTCTGTCTCGATCAGTCAAGACTGCACACTTGAGAATGTGCTTATTGTGTAAAGGCCTGACGCCAGATCGGTACAAAGTATACGCCCTTTGTTGAAGTACGGTGTGAAATTTGCGCGACTTGAAAAGTTCAAATTATAAAGATTTGCATGCTTCCCCACACACACCTAAAAAGAAGAGACAAATTCTTAGTCAAAGTTACCATTTTCTATATGACACCGAAAAATTATATTTCCTTTCATGCCACTGAAACATAAATTGCTTCCCTTCCATTACATGTCATTCTCGTCCATCTTTCGTTGGTATGTTGTTAAGTAGGTTGAAAAAGACAATACTACCCTTCTTCCTCCCCCCTCTTCATCTCTCTTCCCCTCTCATCCATTCCTTCCCAACCTACAGCCCACCTTTCCCGTGCACGGATCCATGAATATCCACCACCCAAGAAGTCGAGGAGCTCCTGCTGATCACTGAGGAAGGTCATCTTGGTCAGCTCAAGCATGAATTCCAAGTCCATCGTGTGGAAGCTCTCCTCGAAGGCAAGTTCCACCAAGGCCGCATCGCCGATAGTGTTGCAGACAAAGCCCTTCACCCATCCGTGCAAGTCTGACCCCCGCCATCGTCGAGCGCCGCCGCCCTCTCGTCGTTGTCGAGCACCACCGACCGAGCCAATGCCGAGCATTGCTGTGCTCAAATCTGGCCGGATCTAGGCACACGGCAAGCTATGATGCGGCCATGTTCGTACCACGGTGCGCACGTTGATCTGCCACCCCAGTGCACCTCCGACCTCGCCAATCGTGTCATCCCCACCACCTCGACCTCTTGAACACCACCATGTCTTCATTCTAGCCTCCCAGTCGCCGGAGCTTACAACCGGAGAGCGCTCCCGCCGTGCCATGGAGGCCCTTGTGCTAGCTCTCCACGGGTCAACTCTGACCGAAACGAAGCAACCATCGGCATCCTTGTTCCGACATGGTGCTCATGCACTCCCCATCTTCTCCCTCTCGCCGTTGGAGCCCCACTACCGTCACTAGTGGTCTTCTGATGAGGCTACATGGCAGCAAGCAGCACACAAAAAATCAAAGGGGGAGAGGTAGGGCGGCGAACGGTGATGAGAAGAGAGAGGACGAGGAGTAGGGGCAACAGCCGGCTCAACCAATGCCTAGATCGGTCTGGTGGGCGACTCCCATTTAGAGAGAGAGAGAGGGAGGGAAGGAGGATATGTAGGATGGTGGAGAAGGAATAAGATAACAGGTAGGGCTAGGTTGGTCATCTTTGAATAAAAACTGACAAGATTGGGACACTAACGGTGAATTGAACTAATGGGGATGATGGAAGTGGCATAAGAGGGCAATAAAATCTCAATCGGTGGCACCAGAGAAAAGAGCAAATTTTTAGTGGCATATTAGAAAAAGTGATAACTTTGCATGACAGATAGGGAATTATCTCCAAAAAGAAAGAGAAAATTGGTCTCATAACACTTTTTTTGCCACCCGGCAAACATACCACTCCAACATGCTACTCTACTAAAATAGCATTATGCAACCTTTTGAATCATTTCCCCTCCTAATGCTTTCTCTCTTCCAAGTCCGATAACACGGCCGCCTTCTTCCTCTCCAGCAAAGTTGTAGGAGATTGTAGACACTGCCTCCTCCGTTGACCTAACCGTGGTAATGAAGAAGGTACAGCTAACCAGATCTAACCGGTGACAACCATGACCAGAGATCTGGAGGCCAACTGGGATGTCCACGATCAGAGGCAACAGATCCGGTCGCCACTACGAATGAGGAGCCACCGATGCTGGGCGCGATGGGGATGTTGAAGCAGAGGATGTGGCCGAAGGTGGTCAGTAAATGTGATCGATAACGATGAAGCATGAGGAAGATGAGCTTTAGTCACTAGAGGAGTAAAGGAGATGGTTGCCTTCGAGATCGCAGCAGGAGAGAGAGAGGAAGAGGAGGGAGGTGTGCCTATGGTAGCGGCGTGTATTTGGGTGGAGGGTTCGGAGGTGGGTGAAGGTGGTGGTCGTCGCGACTATAGGCGGCCCTTGCTAGTGATGGGGGAGAAGAGGAGGGGGAGTAGGATCTGAACTAGAGTAGAGGCGGAAGAGGAAGGTGAAGTGAGGGAGGTAGGGGCAGAAAATGTCCATAGTGCTATGGGGCTAATCATGTCTCTTAGTTAATGCTAGTTGAGCAAGATGAATGGTGCAAGAGCAAAGTCGGAAAAAAGTAGTGCTACATGAACAAATTTTTTTAAAAGGCTTTGCATAGGAAAATGTTGCCTAAAAAGCTTACGGATTAACTACGAATGTTAAAATTAAAGAATGCATAAAAAATCGACCCAGGTAGAATATGTAAAAATTGAATGGGAAGTTTAATGCATATACTAATTAATTTCAGGTACAACTAGTTGACGATCAGGAGATATGTATAGCAGCAAGTTGATTTTGCCCTATTTTTTAAGTTTAGGTGTTTGCTTAAAATCCAAGGACTTTTACCTGCAATACTGAACAGAGTTAGGCCAACGGTTGAAGCTGACATTTAGTACTCTTGTGATGCATGTAACCTGCAATAGAAGCACAGCACAGGCACAAGCTCCCAAGCAGCTCTTCTGTTGTTGACCTCAAAAGCAACCTAACGCAGGAAGGAACGAATATATGTATTATTTAACTTTTGATAGGTAGTCGCTGTTACCATGATATGCACCCGCTATCGCAAGAATGTCTCTCCTATGGTTGTCAAGGCCCCTTCGCCTAAATTATATATCCATCGTATAAAATTTTATACGGCTAGTTAGCTTCTATAGGTAAATCTAAGATCAAGAAAGAAACAAAAGATATAGATATGCAACAAACAACAACCTTTTATTTTCTAATTATTTTTACCGTAATGCTAATTAAGTTGCTTTTCATACATTTGGAAAGTGTTCTTTAATTTACTTGCAGTTTGCATGTTATATATATTCAATGTTTTAGATATAATATTAACTACATAGGAGCCACAGTTTACTAGTTAGACCAGGTTAAACCTATTCGGTACTATATCGTGAGGAGTCACATTCATGCTACATTGAGCATAAAAAGATTGTACGATAGCTAAAATCTGATTGTCTTGAAAGACCACATCTAGTACGTGGCCAGAGTTGTTCCACACTTATACAAACGATAGCATGAACATTTTAGCACACTAAAAACAGCAATACTAGCTAGCCATTGAAGTATGTAGCATGGATATAGTAGTTACAACCCAGTTGACCTAATTAAACTTAAGCAAGCAGGCAGCCCAATAGAGAAGTGTATTGATTGGCCAGGTAGGTCTGAGGCGCCCAACAGCACTGGAAAACCCGTAGCAACTAACTTGCTGGCTCTTTGTTGCCAACAAGCAGAACTAAGTTCCATTTTTTCTAAATATTTTGAGTAGAAGGTTGTACTATACTATTAATTTTAGGAGTGCATGATCTAGTGTTCGTGTCTCCCAAGTATTCTAGAATAAAGAACAAGAGGAGGATCTTGTGCAAGTTCGGTTCTTTGTAGTTTGTACAGATAATGTTGCTTGCTGATTTGTTTAACTAATGTTTTTGTTAGTGCATGCACGCACAGGACATGTAGTTTTACTTTCAATCAATCAATGGAACATATATATATATATATATATATATATATATATATATATATATATATATATATATATATATATATATATATATATATATATATATATATATAGAAAATTACGTAAGGCACCATGGTGCCTAGACACCCACATCCGATACACGTGTATTTTTGATATTTAATTTTTGAGTTTGGGTATGAAAATGTTTTATACCCTTGATATATTTATGGTAAGTAAGTTCAAACTAATTAAACTGAAGTTGAATTTAATTTTTTTCGAAGTTTGACATCTCAAATATACTTTTTTATGGGTATATGAAGATACCCACATCAAACGTTATGAATCTCAAAGCAAATCAACGGGTATTGATATTAGTGCCTAGGCACCACCATATATATATATATATATATATATATATATATATATATATATATATATATATATATATATATATATATATATATATGGTGGTAATATATAATATATATATATATATATATAGCGCTTAGTGGTAACGCACACATGAACCAACAAATTATTCATGTAACTGGAATATGTTGAAGCTCATCTCTTTAATTAAGAAAAAATAATGCTTATGGATGGAGTTAGTTTTGCATTATGTTTGTCAAATTTTTCTCCTATTTGTCAAATATTAACTCTCGTGTTGAAATAATCGCCGGACACAAATATTCTAAACGCAGAGGTGTAGATTAGGATAGCCCAATAGAATGCAGAACTTATTTTAATTTATGGCATGTTACTATAATTAGGTGTCGAGTACATTTGGCGAGGGAGAGTGATGGGTTGGTTCCAAGTAGACGCTGTAGGTTTGAAACATCAGAGGGATGTTGAGACCTGAACAACAGAATTCCCCCAACCAAGCAACCCTACAGCGGCATATCTTCCCCTTCTCCCAAACTCTCAAAAATATTAGGTGCACCAAGTGAAGAATTCCCTTGCGCACAAAGATGAGCTTGTGAAGACAATAACAAATGATCTTTCTGAAAGGTACATACTGATAATTAGCAAACCAGTTGGTTGAAATAGTTTTGTGCACCTCTTAATTGGCAGTTTATCACGGTACAATCCAGTTTATATTTTGTGACTCTCAAACTAACTGTTACTAATATACGCTACTGGTTCCTGCAAATGTCATAGCTAGGTAGTTGGAATTACATGCAGAGAATGTGCTTGGTTTCGGTATGCTGTTTGTTGAACAATTGTAACTGGCGAGATAATTGATCTTGTGGACCTATAGCATGTAACTAACATTTTCTATTCTCTTTGTGAAGCTTAACGTACAAAACCACCCGTTAGCCCACACGTAGCATCAAACTAACTCTGGTGTAACCATCTCCTAACTCATTATCTTCTCCCTCACTAACGATCAACAACGAGAGTTAGAGAGAGAGAAACTGCCCACCACTTTCCCTTAGCCCCCTTCTTTTTATATGTCTCCCACCCCTTATCTTTCTCTTGCCTCTTCGCTCTCGCGCATCTTTGTTCACATCTCCAGTGGCCCTACAGCACAATTAATGATCTCGATCGATCTGTGTTAATTCTTCCTGCCTGAACTAGTTGATTCTTTTGTTGCTGCTTATTTCCATGGTGCAACCCTAGGAAGCTAACTGAGAGATAGCTAGTGCAAGATTGCAAGGGATAGAGCTATAGAGCGATTGTTGTTTCTTGTTAATTCGGTGATCGATCGAGGATGTGCACCAGGGGCCACTGGAGGCCGTCGGAGGACGAGAAGCTAAAGGAGCTCGTTGCGCGATACGGGCCGCACAACTGGAACGCCATCGCCGAGAAGCTCCAAGGCCGATCAGGTGACATGCATATGTATGCATGATGATATATACGTATATGCTCAAGAATTTCTCTATTGGGTAACTGTATACGTGTTTGTTCCTATCTTCTACTTGGTGCAATTGCTTTGAGTAAGTTTATTTGACTTTGGGATTTGGCATGGCTAGTTCAGAGAATTTTAATTTGTTAGAGTGTCATGTCAAAGAGGTGCTTATCTGCAGTTCATCAATACATGATGTTCACTTTGATGTGTATATCATATCTCTATCACTTGTAGAGCAATTTTATCTATCTAACTAGCTAGTGAGTTAATTCAACTTTTCTTGCTTTCTAATTTATCCGTGCTGTGTTCTTTCTAGCACAAGCCATGGCATCACAAGCACACAGCGTAAGGAGCTAACCGAAAATGACAAATTGTTTCAGGGAAAAGCTGCAGGCTGAGGTGGTTCAATCAGCTCGATCCAAGGATCAACCGGAGCCCCTTCTCGGAGGAGGAGGAGGACCTGCTCCTCGCCTCGCACCGCGTCCACGGCAACCGGTGGGCCGTCATCGCAAGGCTCTTCCCGGGCCGCACCGACAACGCCGTGAAGAACCACTGGCATGTGATCATGGCACGGCGGTGCAGGGAGCGGATGAGGCTGTCGAATAAGCGGCGCGGCGCTGCCGCCACTACAGTTGGTGATGCGAAAGATGAAAGCCCTAGGAACGCCGAGAAGCCGAGGCCTGACACGAATAGCATGGCCTCCTTGCTCGACAAGTACCGTAGAGAATTTGCTGGTCCGTTTGCAATTAGCCATCACAGCAAGGAGGGCTATTGTTCATCTACTAATGAAGGTGAATCTCTTGCATGCATGGTAGTACGCATTTTCCAATATTATTGATGCGTGCATGTAGGAAGTACTGTTCTAGTGCAGCTTATATATATGCAATTGGAATTTGTTTGCAGATACGAATAAATCCGTGGAGTTCTACGACTTTCTCCAAGTGAACGTGAGCTCGAGCGAAACCAAGTGTGGTTCGAGCATCGAGGAGCAAGAGGAGAACCGGGATGATCAAGCTGAAGGGCAGGTGCAGCTCATAGATTTCATGGAGGTTGGGACTTCTCATCAATGATTTATCTATGTATTTAACTAGGGGATGCATCCAAAGCAGCTTGTAATGCTTTGTGAAGGGGCATGCTACATATAGAAATCTAACACCAATAATACTTATAGAGAAAGCAAAATGAAACGTGTGTGTGTGTATATACACGACATGTAATTTATTGATGTACACATATATGTCCATCGACCATTGGATCGTCCATGCGAAAATTCTTCGTGATAAATGGAGAATTAATTATTCTCTCGTCTATTTGTAAATTTTAATTAATAATATAAGCACTTCTGATTTCCCTTTTAGTACTTAATAATCGATTATTGTGATTCACCATTTCATTGCATTCCAAATGGCTCTTTAGACGTTAACCAGTCTAATTATATTTTTCAGCGAACTATTCATATCGTCTGTATATGAAGGTGCAGTAGCAAAATTTGGCATGAGTTATATGATCAGCAATATGATGTGTAAATGTGTTCTACTTGGACATGTGATGTTGAATTAGTCCTTTAGGTACTCAACCGATGGTGGCATCTCTGATGGCAGCTGTGTACCATCTTTATCGTCTACCCTTTGTTTGTGAATATTCTTGATAAGCGTGATATAACACTCGTTTCACATCAATTAATCGCCGTGCTTGCTTTGTTTTGGACTTCCACTCTAGGATGGTATGTTTGATTTGAACAAAAATGGAAGAAGAGGAAACTAATATGAAGAAGAAGTAGTAGTTGATATTTGTCACCTTTCGGTGCACAAACTTGATACATTCACGTTTCTTTGTCGAATGGCTTTTAGTGACATTATCCTAGACAGTGTAACGGTGAAGCCTCCTGTACTATATGCACGACATGACATTTAACAACCTGAAAGAACTTTTACGACGTTGCTGTGTGGAAATAAAATTAATGGATGATCAATATCGTTTATAGCTATCGCACTAGCTATCACACGCATCTTTTTACTGCTTGTTCAGGGATGGAACGACTCCCGGAACGACGATATAAAAGAACTCCAGTATTGTTAGTACATGCTCTCGTAACAACAACAAAAATACAGTGTTAACTAATTTTGCATGCGTATTCCTTCACACAAGAAAAAAACTGCACGCATATGCATGCACGCTGGTTTTGCCCCAACAGCAGATAAATACCAATACGCGTCCATCGACCACTCTTTTCTCCAAATTAGGAAAGACAAATTTTTTAGGGACTTTATTTAATTTGAAATGAGATATTTAAAGCTCGCCTAATAATGTATATGTCATAATATAAACCAGAAACAAACAAGAATCCTTATGTTTGTGGAAGAAGTATATCGGAACCACACCCAGACATGTGTTGCCCTAGAAGAGAACAAAGTACGCAAATTTACCAGTCTTGCGACAGATCGGCCGGCTTCATCATTCCATAAAGCTAAGCCGTCTTCAACAGTTAGTTATAGTGTACTTGGCAGAGACGTCAGCATCGATCAGCAGGGCAAGCTAATTAAGCTAGCTAGCGATGCACGAGGGGGGCGAGATTAATTTGATCCCAAGTAACATATATGCGCACGCAAGGAAACCAAAGCGCCCGCACGCACCACCGAGGCGTCGTCGCCGCACGACGGCACGCGTCGCTCTCAGCGGGACTGCTGCGGTGATCGCTATCATGGTTCATGGCGCCCGTCCCGCGCGCGCGCGCGCTCGCTTTGGGTGGCGCGCGGCGTGCTGCAACGAGAGGCGAGACGACGCGAGCGCCAAGATGCCGATCGATCGATACGTCAATCCAACCGCAGCTCCCACTTCGATCGATCGATCGGCGTTGTTGGTGGCTGATGTGACGCCGCCGCTGTGCGCAGCCCGTACAGGTGCGCGAGCGGTTTAGTAACGGGCAAGTCGGCCGGTCGATCGGTCGCTCCCCGTTTCGTTATTTCAAGCATTTAGGGCGACCTTTTCGGCTTCAATTGGGATGGATGGGTGGGTGGTCAGGGTCGGCGACGTCGACCGTCTGATCGATCGATGCGGATGCAACGTACGCATCTTGGCTAGTGGGGCCGGTGACGGACGAGCTTGTTCATCACCCGATAGAGCGCAACGTCGACCATAGGCTTAGTTTAATTACAGGGGTGCTTAGTTGGGCTGAATTTTAGTGATTTATAACTAAATTTTTATTGTAGCTGACTGAAATTATACTGTAGTTGATAGTAGATTATTTTCATTGTAGTTGGTTGAAATCGCACTGTAGTTGATAGTGGATTATTTTCATTGTAGCTGGTTGAAATTGAACTGTAATTAATAGTGGATTATTTTCATTGTAGCTAGTTGAAATTGCTCTGTAGATGATAGTGGATTATTTTTATTGTAGCTGGTTGAAATTGCACGGTAGTTGATGGTGGATTATTTGGCATAATTAAATTAGAAAATAAAAATGTGTTAGCCCACCACGTATAATGCAAACGAATACGGGAAAAAAGAATCGAAAAAAGCTCAAAAAATCAAAAAAAATAAGAAAAAGACGAAATTTAGAAATAATAAAAAAGCCAGAAGCCATAATCCTAAGCCTAAATGAATGGGGCCTTAGTCTCTAGCAGATGATTTTAGAGCTGGCACTAAATGGATGAGTGGACAGAATGTTGCTTTCTTCCCTAAGATGCCTGGTGAGGTATGATACATGTATGGAGGGTTGCAAATTTTGGCGTAACTAGATTTTGAGGGCTGAAATGGAGTTAAAAATTAAACGCCTTCTAGTAGTAATATTAGAGCGCTCTCTCTCTCTCTTCTGCAAGAAAGCTATATTTTGTATATTGTACTGTTAAAAATACACCTTTTTCAAGTTAACAAGTGCCCAGCCCCTACAATACAAATGAGATATTGGAACCCTAGAAAAAACAACACATTATTTTTTTTACCAAATTGGATGTGAGAAGGTACGGGGATCAACTGAATTAGTAGTAGCTATGCAGAGGTGGAATTAGCTCACATCTATGCTGTTCAAATAAACGATTGCGTTTTCTCTACCAACATTGTGTATTGAATAATTGGATAAGAACACATGTTTGCCACGCGCAATGGAGTTTGTTGCGGGGCAGGCACAAGCCATGGAGGCAGTGTGTGCGATGGCCCCTCAAGATGGCGGAAGGTGACCAAGGTGTCACGATCCAGTGCGATACAAGCTGCGATGGCGGCTAGTAGCACGATGGGGTTGTTGAGATGCCATTGACCGATCCTTGTGCGACCCTTGGATGCCAGCCTCAAATCGCTCTCTCCTGCAAAGGAGCGCATCGGAGGGAGAACAGCTGCAGAAAAAAGTGAAGCAGAATTGGGGATTCGGTGATGTGTCTCGTAGTCTTTTATTGGGGAAAAAATTGTCCATACAAGCACATCCGCACATTTTTGAGATAAATGGCCTTGGCCAATGCCATCTCTGCATTAGCTGCTACTAGTGCAGATGATCCGCGTCCTCTGGGAACGTATCTCGATCGAACGTACGCGTCAGCAATTCTGCACGCTGCCTCGCGCACCGTCTTGCTCCGCCCCTCCTCCTCAGTGATCTGCCGTAACGTTAAGTACGGGCGGGCGCGCGCGCGACGCAATCTTCAACTCTCGGAGAAATTCGGCTGGAATGACGACGTTCGCACGTGATGGCCAACGCGGGCGCAGGACGAGCTGGGACTTCGTGCAAAAAGTGCGACCGGCTCTGGCCATCCGGAGCTCTGCCTTCCTACGTTTCGGGACTGCGCTTGGCCCACAGTTCTTCGAGTTCAGCTTGGGTCCGATCGGTGGCTTCGGAGGTGGAGTGGACGACAGGCAGTTATTCCGTGGGCCGCCTACCTCGCCTCACATCCCCAGGCGCCAGGCGGGCTCGTGGGCGCGGCGGCCTTATTGGGTGGACCGGAGTTTTGCTATTGGAGTGCCCATTCTTTGGTTACTAGTACAATGCTCGTACGTTGCAACGGATTTTAAATTTTATCATAATATATGTTCTAAAACTAACGGGTGGTAAAATTTGTTGGAACGTGCATACAAATATGTTCTAATTTTTTTAAATCCGTAGCAACGCATGGACATTCAGCTAGTAATAGTTGGTACGTCACTGACCAACGGAATCCTTCAACTTATCGCATCCAAGAGCACGGTGTTTCTTCCTCCCATCTGAATTTAATCATATCATGAAGTCCAAGATGCAATAAATAAGCAGGGTTCTAAATTAGCTTACTGGTCTACAATACATTTGATGTGTAAGCAAGGTGATGAGTTAACAAGTACCTTAACATTGATTTTGAGCGAGACATTTGCCAAGCAACGCTTGTCGATCTTAAAAACATGCTTGGTTAAGCAACATTGGGATATCAATCCCAAATCAGTTTCCTGAGATAGGTTTGATGTCACTGCAAATATAAAGTTATGACTCAATGTCTCACGCAATATATGAGGATTCGGATAAAAGCATACAAGGTAATTAGAATGATGGCACTCACCATATAAAGGACCATTGTTGTCGGGAGAATGGCCAAAAGAAGCTCTAGTTCTTTACCCCGAGTTTGTTTAATGCTACATTATACATATGCTTTAGTGCCTTGACTACTTGATCCGGTCTAGTGAATATATTGGTATCCTAGGCTCATTGTTGAATTCTGCAATAACAAAGCAGAGACAAAGCTAAAAAGATGCACACGCAATTAACTTTACAAAGGCCTCTCTTGTGCAAACAATATTAGCAGAAAAGAGAGGTATACTACCATGCCCGAAATCGACACATTTGTGCCAACTCCTTGCAGAATCCCCAGTGTGGTTTCTTGAACACTCCTTGAGAAGTTTATACAAGCCTAATGATTCACCTTGCACCCATTGATCACTTTCGCCAAAATGAGTTTTTAAGTGGTAAATGCAGCGGGATTAACACCATGATATCTGCAAGGACATGATATGTGCAAGCTGCGACAAAATAGAATCTAACCTTGTTCACCATGTTCCATTGACCAACCTGTGGTAAGCACTCCTTTTCTTTTCCGGTATCATGATATTTCATTGGAATCCACAAAATTCCATGTCCAAATTATTAGCAAAGAGCAATTAACTTACTACTGACATGAATAACAGTGTACGATTAATCCTACCCAAGGTGCAGGAAGGACTCGGGCTTCAACAGATGTTAGCTTCTCACTTATGTTAATCCCAAATTCCTTCACATAAGGATCTTGCTCGTATCCGTTTTGATGAACTGTCTCAAAACAAGTACTTTTAGCCGCCAAAAGTAAGGGCAAGCGAGTTAATATGATTTCTCATTCACCCATTGACCAACCAAACAATCCACAACAGTGTACTCCAGCCAAACCCAACCCCTGATGGGTCCCCAAAAGTACCTATATGTTCATAATCCAAATGATAGAAAGCAACACAGTTTCTTAAATACTTACTATTGGTCTATTTTCAAGAGCATGTTCTTTGGCAAACTTAGAAGCACGCTTATAAAGAAGAACATCCATCCCATCGACCTGTACCAAATACAAGGTGCCATACGATTATGAAATATTCACTGCAATACAAATACAAGCACCACGGCCAACTTCCAACTTCATACCTTTTGCTGAAACAAGAGAATTACGGGGGGAAACCAACTAATTTCGACAATAAGGCAACACAATATGGTAATGGCTATGCAGCCCGAGAGGATGGGAAAGTCTGAATGATGTTACAACTACTCTGCAGTTCATCCTATAGTCCATCCCCCTTACAAAATGAGACCCCAACAATGTGATAAGCGATAACCAAGTCATGGAAAACGTCAAGACCAAAATTGCGTTAAATTATAACATATACTGGTCAATAATGTTAGTTGAATGCCCGTGCGTTGCTACAGAATCCTAAAAAAAGTGATACATAGGATCCTAAACAGCACAATAAATATCAATTTTCTATCACACCGGCATGGTTTGAGATCTAATGACAAGGCAAAACCTAAATGTAATGTAAATCGGAAAAAGCTAGACTTTAACCCTTTTTTGCATCCAATTTGAACATGGATTAAATAAATAAATCATCAATTGTTGATAGACAATTAGACTAAAGTGTGACAATAGGAAGGATGCCATTCTCAGAACTTGAAGGATGGTCAAGAATGTCTGCAGAAAGCTTGAAGCTCTGAAACACAAGGATAGAGGTCAGAAAGGACACATCACTTGTAAAGGCAAGGCGGTGCACAAATCCATGAGGTATCTTAGTATGCTTATCCTTCGGTGTTTATATGCCTTGACTTGGCTTGTACATCTTTGGTGATTAATGAAAAACCTTGTCGCTAATACAAGCAAAAATGTTAACAAAATAGATCAAGTTAATATCAAAGTTCAAATCAGGAACGGAGTACTCGGGGTCTAAGCATAGCCATGCAGTGCAAGCCTCACCGCAAGCTAATAATATGAAAAACTTTGCAAGAGCCTTACCATAATGATGAACATGGTGCTCAAATATGGTTAATAGTTATATGCAAGAGGAAGTAAGAGAAAGATGGTCTCTTATAAAGAAACAGAGAGATGCTTTAGTTCTTTAAATGAATTACATTTGTTGCAAATACTATGCTGGCAACATGGTATCATCACAGCGTCTTCAAATATTGTTTTACAAAGGAACATCTCAATCTCACTGGCACATCCATGTTGGGTAAAACTTGAGAGGACTTAGCAACATTCCTAAGACAAGAAATAGAGACTATATTATGTTAACGTCATAAAAGACATAACTTGTAAATTACGGTGAGATAACTTGATAAGTGAAGCGAGCAGTTTATCCGAAAAAGAAATAAGATATTACTGTTTCATCTTTTCGCATTCTCTGCCATGTAATTTGTTTTGATTTCCATTTTCCTTCTTCCAAATCAAGTTCTTGAAGAGAGTTATCCACGACAATTTCTATCAAATAAGGAATATGAACAACATATTGTATACTACAGTACAACATTGTCTAAGCGGTTGGAATGATCGTACCTAGATAAGTGATAGGTCATAAACGACTTAAGCTATTCCTAGAGATGATTTACCCACTATCGTAGAAAAATTAAGCTCTGAATTTTACCTTTTATTGTAGCTTTGTTCCAATCAAACAATCGGCACATGATTCGATAAGTCGCCTCTAAACCAGGACAAAGCACATTCTTCGGGTCATCAAATTTGTCCAAAGGAGACGACCACGATGCAATTCCCTCGCCTCGATCGCGCGGCCGCAACGTCTTCGCTTCTCACCCTATCACACAATCCAACGAGTAGTAAGCACCGAAACCCACCCAATTCCAACACAAAAAGCAGCTCTCTCGCTAGCTACGCACGTATTATGAGGATTTGATGACTCTCGCGCCTCCGCGCGCCGAGGAGGCGATGGGCACGCGCTTGACGACGACGTCCGAGCGGTGAGGATGAGCAAGCGTCATCGTCGAAGCTGCGAGGACAAAACAGAGTCAATTTCAAGGGTCGGGCAGCTTTGGCATGGGGATAGAGCACGAAGGGGGTATGACGGTCGTCTGGCGATTGGAGGCGGCGTCGGAGATGAGGAGGTCGAAGTGGCGACGGAGGGCGGGGCTGAGGATGCAGGCTCGAAGGTCGCGGACGGAGACAGCGTCAGCGCCCGTGAGGCCGAGGGACTCGAAGCGGGGGGGGGGGAGGATGCGGGGCGAGAGAGAGGAAGATGCGCGTGGCGTCGTGGGGAGCAGTTTTGAGAAGTTGCGCGTGTGGAGCAGGCGATTGAGATCGAACAGGGAGAATGGATGGCTGTGATTGACGTGGAGAGGCCGTACCAACCACTAACTCCTTCTTTTATATAGTAAAGATCTCGCTTGTGGGATTGCCGACCTGGCTGTGTATGGCTGTTGAGTGCTCCACTATGCACCAATCGCCCGTCCCTGCCACGGCACTCGCTCTATCAAAGGAAGTGTTAGAATTGTTACGAAACATTTTTAGTTGCGTCTGTGAGCAAATACTAAAATTATTCCTGAAGAGCTTTTGACTATAAATAGACAAACTTGTATACAAGGAAGAGAAATCTTGAGTTAATAAAGACTTCGATTTCTCTAGTGTTGTCTCTCAATTATTTTCTGTTGATTCTCTGTTGATGGTAGATTGGTGGCATTGGAGATTAGTATTTCTCAATACGTTATCAGTACAAAATCGCACTAAAAGTTGCAAGGTATGCAAGACTCAACCAATCTACTGCACATTGCAACCCATGATTAGATCATTTGTCTCAATTTTCTGTTCAAGAGATAGATTGCGTCCTAATTGATTCTAATCACATATTGATCTACGATTTGTTAGCATGTTTATTCACCGTGATAATCCGGTAGAAGAAATATCTAGAATCTAGATCAGTTTGCACTATATAGATTAAATCAGGATTGATTCGAATAATCATGCAATACAATGGTCAAGCATGGATTTGGGCCGCCCAAGCCACCGCTGTTGCCCGAAGTCGCTGCCTCGCTCGTCGACTGCCCGAAGCCGCCGCTGACGCTCATCGGTCACCCGAAGCCACCATCCTGAGCATTGCTGCCACTTAGCCTACTACCATGGCGAGGCGCCTCGGCGCCGGCGGCCGGCCACCGCCGAGCGCCTGCGCGAGCGACCTAAAGTTTGCCGCCACTTGGCCGCTCCCCACGGGCTGAGGCCGCCTCCATGCCCAACCGCCCGAAGTCACCGCCGCTCAGCCTTTCCCCCATCGGTGACGCCACGCCCACGCCCAAGGCCGCCCTCTGCTGCCACATGAGGGGAAACTGATGGCTAAGGTTTTTAACCCTAGCCACTGGTCTAATGGGTCACGAGGCCATGGGCCCAATCCGACCCAACAACAAAAAAAAACCAGACTGGCTATTTTTTTGGTTTAGCCCTCGAAGTTTAGGAAAATTATGGAGCTTTGCTGAAAAATGCAGTAATATTATAAGTTTGACCCTGAAGTTTGTTGATATAGCGAATGAGTCCAGCAGACCGACTTTCTCTCTAGATAAATTACTTTTTAGATTATATGAGATTCATGATAATCTTTTTAGCAATTTGGTATTATTATGTTTTCTAGGTTTTTATATTTTGTTTCTACTTATTAGTAATTCCGAAAATTGCTTATTAATTAGTAGAAATTCACTAAGATTACTATAAAATTCTAGAAAATTCTAAATAATGTCTGCTAAATAGATAAAATCCATACTTTACTGATTTAGCAATATTCATGCCTTTTACATGTTGTAAAATTAGAAATTTGCATGAATAATGTAGAAAATGATTGACATAGCTGGTAAGGAGTTTGCTGAGTTCGCCCTGCATGGTAGCAACTATCTCATATGGGCAATGGATGTTAAGATCAACTTGACAGCTCGGTCGCTAGGCGTTGATATTACCCAGCCAGAAGCCGGGGCTCAACTTGGAATAACGTTCTGATATTTAATATCAATGGCAGCAGGTATGAATTTAAGTATGCAGTTAATGGATGTAGTGATCGCATATTTATATGGGTCAGTGGACTCAAAGATTTATATGAAAGTCCCAGAAGGAGTGAAAATTCCAAATTCCAATAAATTAAATCGCAACATGTATAGCGTCAAATTGGAAAGAGCGTTGTACATATTAAAAATAGTCCAGAAGAATGTGGTATAATTGGTTTAGTGAATTTCTCCTGAAGAAAGGGTGCACTAATAATGAGGATTGTCCCTGTGTGTTCATAAAGAAAACCCAAAATCTGTTTTGTGTTACCTCGGTGTACGTCAATGATTTAAATTTCATCGGAACAACAGAGGACATAAAGGAAGCAAGTTCCTATCTTGTTAAGAAGTTTGAAATGAAGGACAAATTTTGCTTAGGCTTGTAGCTAGAGCACCTCCTTGAGAGATTTTAGTACACCAATCCTCTTATACTAAGGAGATGTTAGAGAAATTTAATATGGATAAGTCACATCCATTATAAACCTTGATGGTAGTCTCATACTTAGAAACAGATAAAGATCCTTTTAGACCAAGAATGAAAAATGATCCGTTATGATCCTTGATGGTAGTCACTGTATCTTGCTCCATTAGTCAAGCATATTTTAAGAAACAACTATTTTCTAAAAATCTCCACCTATATGTAACTTGAGAATTCTTAATGGTGGTTAAACCATGACACTAGCAATTATCCTCTTGATCTTGCAGATTTTTTGTATATAAAAACAGACTACAAGTTTTTCTTATTCTGTTTTCTAGCATATGTAGCAACGATAGGTGTTGTTTTTATGTTATTCATTGGAAATGAGCCATGTTATTTTTAATATGCTAATCATTTGTAGAAGGTTCTAAGAACATGTCTTAAGCTTGAATGCTTGATTACAATCGGTGCGAATAATTTGGTGTTTGACAATTTATGATACAAAAATCTCATTATAGGTCCTGTTGAGATATGGGACTAAGGTGCAACAGAATCAATGGCTTGTTCCTTTATTGGAAGGGGAAATTTGTTTGGGATTTGCAATGATAGAACCACAGGTTGCATCTTCGCATGCAACAAATATAGAATGCTCAATATCTAGGTAACGAAGCATGTGGAGATATGTAGAGTGCTGAGATATGTTTCTTTGTTTTCTAGGGAGTAGCAATGTTAATCTGCAACTTGTACTGATGGTGCTCTTGAGGCCAGACAATAACATCCTTGCTTAGCTTCTCAAATTGTCACCCAATTTTCTGTTTGTTTATAAGAAGTCAAGCACTGACCTTGTACTACCTTGTTAATACATTTGGTCTTTATTTCCAGACTTCATGTTGTGAATCTTGCAAGGAGCCTGCAGAACCTCATGTTTGATGTTACACCCATCAACAAGGCAGTCCGGCAATCAATGTGAGAAATCTTTCATCTGTAAGGTTACCTGGGGAGAATGATGGGAAGATATGGATGTGGCATAGGTGCCTCAGGTGCAAAACCGAAAGACGGAATCCCTCCGACAACATAGATCAGTGATGTCCGATGCAGCATGTTGACTTTCTTTTGGGAAGTTTCTGGAACTTAGCTTTTCAAATCGCACAACATCTAATCGAATTGCCTGTTGTGGACATTCCCTCCAAAGGGTCTGTCTTCGTTTTTATGGGTATGCGAGGCCCCAATCAATTCAGCTTGAGTTTCTGACTTCTGACTTATTTTTCACTATTCATTAATTTCGTCTTTTTCTGAACTTTTAGCTTTTTGTTGAGCTTTTTTGCCGGTTCTTTTTTTTCCCGTATTCGTTTGTATTATACGTAATGGGCTAACATATTTTTTATATTTTTAATTTTTTTAAATTTAATTATGCTAAATAAGTCTCTCACACCATTCTGATGCTTTTTTCACCACTACTGATGTTTTCAGCCATAAGCCACGAGCTTTTCAGCCGAACCGATCACCACCTTGTTCTTATGGTAAAATCTTCAGTTTTAAGTCTAATGTAAATGTTAGCATTCTCCATCAACAGGTTTGGTAGCATGGTTGTTGTCGTCAACTTGCTAGCCTTGGTATTAGACTTTGCTTATCCAATAGCTCAGGATTGGGTCATTAAAGGGGCAACTGATGTATATTGATGTAAATTCCTTACTAAACATCATAGATTTTTGATTGTGTTATGCTTTAGGAATCTGTGTTTTAATTGTTTGGTGGACTGAAGTACATAAACCTTACTTTTACTTATTCAAGGTAGAATCTTGACTTGGTTTCTATGATTGTTTCGTTAGGGCTTAGAGCATCTCCAAGAGATACTCTATATGGCTCTTGATATTTAAATTTTAGAGTTGAAGGGTAAGAATTAGCTCCAACAGATTCCTAAATAGACTCCCAAAAATAGAATACACCCAAAAAATGGGCTATCGCTCTCTACTTATAGAGGATGATCTAGGCTCCCAATACTGTTTTTCTGGTTTAGGGTATCTGTTGGAGGGAATGATTATTTTGGGACCTTATATTGTGGTTAGGATATGTAAAAAGAGATTTAGGATGTGAATTTATTGGGCATCTCTTGGAGATGCTCTTAGGGCCATCTAATGAATATAAAAAGTATCCATTGCATAATTTTTTAGATAATTATTTTTGTTCCATATACCATAAATTCATAAATTTTGGAGTCTGGATATGGGTAGTAAAACCATGAAATTCCGGTAAGAATATTTCTCAATACCAATGTTCCTCGTGAGGTGTTTGGAAGATACTCATTCAGTAGAGTTATGTTTCGCTTTGACACATGTGAAAGAAAATTTATATTTATTGTAAGTGTGAACCCATCTCATATCATATATTACCATCTTTTGAGATTCCGTTGCAACGTTAACTTTTAAAAGTTATGCACAAGTTAACAGCAAGACATTGTTTATGCTTAATATTCTCCCTGTCACTCAAGTAAGCCAGGAATCAAGCAAACTAAGCAGCAACATGTTCCAAACAGTAAAAAAAATTAATAAAATGAATGAACCAACTATATCCTTGCCTGAAGACATTGAATTTTGGTCCTGTAATAGTTAATAATAAGATATCATTTTTCTCAGAGCTAGCTAGGGAGGCATTAACATCATAATTTCGTGTAACTATGAGTTTGTTTAAGAAGTCTATTTGTGGATGTTGGTTGTAAGCCTGCATCTGTTAAGCTGAACAAGAGGTAGATAGAACATCAAACTCATAACCTTTCTTCGCACAACTACACAAGTATGCTGCCCTCACCATGTAGATGCACATGTGAATGTGATTCTGCATCAATTGACCCTGCCAAGTAGATGCACCAGACCAATTGCCATGATAGTATTTGCAGGTCCTCGCAAAAGAAAAAGATAGTATTTGCAGGAGTAGCAGGGCTCAAAGGGCGAAGGACTGGGCTGTGACTGGGCTGTTTACAGATCAGAGTTCCACTCCATTAGCAACTACTGACCACTGGGGCCCAGTTCTACATCCCGGTCACACTCAGTCACTTAGCATGTGTTTGGTTCATGGGACTATGGGGATGGGATGGGGCGGTCCTCGTTTCAGAGCTGTTTGGTTCAGAGTCAAGTGGGATGGGAGATATCCCTCTAGGGAATATTCTGCGAATATACTCTCAAATTGGGGATGCTCATGTCCCCCAGAAATGAGGGGATGGTGAGGGATGAGGTGGGACGAGTGGGCCCCACGAGCTGTTGCAATTCCAGAAAAGAGGCTAACAGGTAGACCTCGCATGTCAGATTTGTCATCCCAAACCTTTTGTCCCTAAACTAAACAGAAAACATGGACTGTCTTATCCCTTGCAACCAAATACGAAATATGATCGATTCTATCTCTAAAAAATGGGTTAGATCCATCCCATCCCACTACGACCGTGAACCAAACACACGCACGAGACCCACAAAACGAACCACAACAGAGCAATCATCCCTGACCAGGAGGCCCCACCTAGCAGCCAGACATGACTTGTAGCCTAAAACCACCAATCAACTGGGCAGTCCCCATTCCCCAACCCTTGCTTTTTTTCTCACCTCCTCGGCCGCCGCCGCCGCCACACCACACCACTCGCTCCCTCTCGGTTTCCCCCACCCCGCCGCCGCCGCCACACCAGCGCCCCTTCTCCGCGAAATGGGCGTGCAGGAGACGGCCGCGGAGGAGGTGCTGCGCGCCGCCGCGGCTGAGGTCTCCACCTCCTCCGTGAAGCGCCGCCTCCGCCTCTTTCGCAGCACCCTGCCCCCTCTCCTCGAGAAAGCATCAGGTATCGACGCCATCATCGCCTCCGCTCTCCTCTCACGGGATCGCGCGCTCCCTCCCGTCCGCAGATTAGTCTGCCGTGCGCCTCCGCTCGTTCGCGTGCTCCCTACTTTTTTCAGCGAGGGGCTCTGCGATCGGAATTTTTTTCGAACTTTTGACGATGGATTCGCTTCGATTTGCGAGAACTGGATCTCCCCGTCTCCCGTGACGTGTTGCGGGTTTGCTCCGTTCAACTTGCAGCGGATCATAGCTTGTTAGCTTCGCCCTTGTGTGCAGGTGTGCTCGTTAGCTCGTGCGGACTTTAAATCGAGATTAGTGCGTCGCTTTGATCTTCTGACGCATCCTCTGCTAGTGTTATCAACCGCGATCTGTAGTTGGGTTTTAGTTGTTGAGATCATAGGTGACCGCACTCAGCAGCTATGTAGCTTCTGGAGTTGCTTGTTATTGCATCGTCTCTGTGTAGAAGTTTTGAACCAAGGGAATGGAGCTTGTAGACAATCCGTGACAGTGTGACATTAACTCTGCTTGGTTTCAAGTGATTGCTCCAAAGCAACCATCTGCAGTTAAGCTGCAGGTTTCCATTGTTTTGTATCTCGTTTTGGCTTCATTTGCAACTGTAACCGAGTTGTGCAACATTAGGGCTGACCGTGAGGGAAGTTGACTCGTTTTAGCCTATACTATCCTTGTTCTACTGTGTCTATTTGAGCTAGCTATTATGAGAAGTTCACAAATGTAGTGTAATCAGAGCCTCCCTTGACACACCTGGTTGTCAGGATTGAAGTACTATTTAGCTCATACCTGCATACTTTTTTTTTTAAAAAAGGAAAAAAGCTCATACCTGCATTCCTGGTAAAGACTACAGGGCATATAGCCATATACTAACACCCATGTTGCTTGGTGCTGCATTAGATTGTTTGTGAGTTGCTCCTCTAGATTTGTTCTTTGCGGCCTATGCTTCATATAGTTTAGTCTATTGTTAATCCGGCGAGATGCTATGGGTTGAGTTGTTACCACCAATTGTCTGATTCCTGTTATTATAGTTGCATACTTGCAAATATACTGAGGCCAGTTTCTAGAGCTTAGAAGCTTATATGCATCTGGTACACTTGACATTTTGTGAAGATTTTGCATCAAGTGGCTCGCAACATTAGCTTTAACAAATTTTACGGCGTACAGGTGTTGTTGAATATATCATGAGAAGTTATTACACTACAACTGATGATTTCTGATAACATATAATGCCTATGTCATCACTCACCAGATCTTTCATTTGTTTAGATATTTCTCCCGTTGCTAAGATATTTATACTAGTCACATTCACGAACCCCGAGACAATCTGGCTGCAACTATCCTAGCCCATTGATTTGGTGAAATTGGCCTATTTTTTCTCTTTAGTATTTTTTTTGTTTACCTCTGCAAGGTCATTCTCCCTGTGCATCTAAAATGATACTTCTGCAGCTCATTATCCAATGTTATGTACATAAGCTCAACGTAAAATCGTTTTTCTTAAGTTACTTTGTTTCCCCTGCAGAGTCGCCATCAGATACCACATTGTTAGTTGATATCATTTTTCAGACATTGCCTATATACGATGATCGGGCATCAAGAAAAGCGGTAGATGATATGGTTATTCAGGCTCTTGGTGAATCATCCTTTATGAAGCCGTTTGCTGCTACACTGGTTCAGTCTATGGAAAAGAATCTAAAGGTTACAAGCCCTCTTGCATGCTTCAAGCTTCTCAGATGGTCATGCTATCTTCTGAAATGGACCCAGTTTGCCACACTTTCAAAGGGTGGTTTCTCTAGACTGGCCAATGCACAAGCAGTCTTATGTCAAGTCCTTATGGATGGTTCCTTCCGTCAACGACGGACTTGCAAACAACTATTCATCAGTCTTTTCTCTAAGGTAATTTTTGGAAATAAGTAAATAACTGCAGTACACAGGGTTACCAGATTTGGCTCCTGGTCATTTCTTATTTGGTTTTATTTTCCAGTGTATTGAAATATATAAGATGTACATAGAGGAGATCAGAGATTTGAGGATTTCGATGAGGGATTCTCATGCATTCGTAAATCTAATACTGGATTTCACCATTACTTATTCATCGTCATTCACCAAGTACAAGGTAAAATTTCAACCTAGTGTTTGACCACCAATTTTCAGTTGTTGTTTATAAGTATGGTACTGTGTAACCTGATTTTTCTGGAATCCCTTCTTTATTTTATCTTGCATGTTTGATAATCTGTTGTGATATATTTTCAGGAAGTGTTCCTTGATTTGTACGCCAAAACCATCTTGAGTTCAAAAGATCGGCCACCACAAGCTGCCAGTGAAGCTTTTAAGCCTCTTTTCTTGGATATTGGGCATGAGGATTTCAAAAATGTTGTTCTCCCATCATGCATAAGGATGCTGAAAAGAAATCCTGAGATCGTGCTACAATCTATTGGATATCTTCTAAAAACAGTTCATTTAGACCTAAGCAAGTATTCCGTGGAGTTCATGCCAGTTGTTCTGCATCAGGCTCGGCATTCAGACGAAGAGAGGAGGATTAATGCTTTGAGCATTGTAGGAACATTAAGTGAGAAGTCCAGTGATCCGGACACTCTACTCTCCATGTTCAATGCTATTAAAGCAATTTTAGGAGGTTGTACATATATAATTTCTGTTTTCTGATACCTGTTGATGTATCATATTATCTTTGCTCCTGTTGATGTTCTACACCCTGCAACTTTATCAAATGCATAACACGCTGTGAAATTTGGTATTATAATTCATATGGTTATTGACAAGCTTGATTTGGGCAGGCTCAGAGGGGAAACTATCACTACCATACCAGAGAATTGGAATGATAAATGCTTTAGAGCAGTTGTCGAGATTTCCTCCAAAGCAAATAAGCAGACTTGCTCCCTCAATATCTAGTTTCCTTCTAACGAGTTACAAGGATGATGGTAAAGTTCAAGTGTTCCATTCTATGCTTTATACCTTCTTGCAATAGCATCAATTCATAGTTTTGCTATCTTATGGCAGGTATTGAGGAGGTGAAATTGGCAATTCTCTCAGCTTTGGAATCCTGGGCTTCAGTATCAGCTGAAGCTGTCCAACCAGATGTTGTTTCATTTATAACTTCAGGCTTGAAAGAGAAAGACACTTTAAGAAAGGGGCATCTAAAATTAATACGAGTCATATGCAAAAAGTCTGATTCACTGACTAAGGTAACAGAGGTACTTTCAGTTGTCTACAAAAAGAATCATCTTCCTGTTGAATTCTCTTTTTCTGTTTTTTTGTGCTAATGGAAGAGTGATTGAAAGTCAGATGGAACACTGGTACTGATTATTGATAAATTTGTTGTTGTGCAGGTTACTTCTTTGTTGGATCATTTGATTCAGTTGTCAAAAACTGGTTTCACCAAGGCAACACAGCGGTTGGATGGAATCTATGCACTCTATGCAATATCGAGGCTTGCTGCTATTGATACAAAAGCAGGTTTTCTACAATTTCCTTTGCTATCTTTGGAATTGTTTTCATTTATATTGCCAAGTATCTTTTCTGATAAATATGGTTTTAATGGATATGCAGATGGTGCTGTTCTGAAGGAGAAGCTGTGGACATTGATTGCTCAGAATGAACCCTCATTGATCTCTGTACAGTTGGTAATTCCGGTGTCCTTTGAATTTTCAACAAGAATAATTTGTTCTGCAACAAGATCGATGTTGTAGTAGTTTGCTCTATTTATTATCGAAATTATCATAACAAAGTGCTATACTAAATGCGATGATAAGCTACATTATGAAAAGAATATGAATGATTATGAAATGCTTTGGTGGTTCACGGTAATCATTGGCACTTTTATTCTTCTAACAGTTCTAAGTTTTCCAGATATTTTGATGCTACCTTGAAACTGAAGCTCATTGTAGCAAGTTTTTTTAACACATCTTCTCCTTGCAGCTGTCCAAACTAACAGATGAAGATTGCGTAACTGCTGTGGATCTTCTTCATTCACTGCTTGTGGAGCATCTTTTCCGGTATTGCTCTATCATTTGCCTCTACCGTTATTAAATTGGTTTTACGCGTTAGACCAGTACCCCTTTTCTTTCCTGAACTTACCAATTTTTGAACTGCAGGGTCCAAGAATTTTTTTCTATCCAGTCATTGCTACAGGTATGGGCAAACATGCTCCAAACTGTTGAGCTTGACTTGCTTATCCCAAGTTTTCTTTTAAACTCCTGATATGCTTATTTAGCTTTTGTAGTATAAGTGAAGTATTTGCCCTTAGAATATCAGTTATGTGGTGGTCCGCTATATTGATTTGTTGTTTTTTTGGTCCAGCTGCTAATATATCTAGTTTGCCATCCAAGCTGGGAAGTCAGAAAGATAGCTTATGATGCTACCAAGAAAGTCCTCTCAAGCTCTGGTGCCTTGGCTGAAGATCTTCTCATCTTATTCACTAATTGGTTGTCATTAGTTGGAGAGAGATTGTCGATATTGAAACAAAGGTATGTACCTCTTGGCCTATTGGCGATTGACTAGTCACTCTACAAGGCATCTGCTTTGGTTGTGTTGATATTATTTATTCGTCTGAACCCTCTAAATTTGTGTACCCTGACTCATCTCTTTTTCAATCAGTGATGTGGATAGCTCTGCAGATTCACAACTACCATTCATTCCATCTACTGAGGTCCTTGTCAAGTGCTTGTTGTTGATTGCACCTTATGCGGTTGACCATAGTCCAAGATCATATTCTCGACTCATATTGTGTTCTCACCACCCTTGTATTTCCGGCTTCAGTTCTCCCGCTGGTGTATGGAAGGTTGGATCTTGCTATCTATCTTTTGTCCATATTTTATGTGTCTAATTGGTTTGTTTATTCAATTTCAGAGGTTGCAGAGAGGTTTGAAACGACAAAAGATCTTGTTTATTGACTTAATTTCACCCAACATTTTGGGTATCTGCAAGGTAATTCTAAAATGTGAAATTTTAATATGATAGGCTAGCCTTTATTTCTGGCTAGCAGAATTTTAAATTTTCTATTAATGTATGCTACTATTCTAGCAATGCCAAATGGCAGATATTAGGCCATGACACCTTCTGAAATTCCTATCAAATGTCTAGAAGTGCAACAGGCTAGTAAAAACAGCTGAATGTACTTCTGCCTTTATAGTGTATGTTTGTTAGCACATGCTACATACTAGGATTTTTTTTAGCGTCAGTGACTAGCCTGGCTACAATAGTTGCATTTGTAAATCTGCCAGGGACAAGATAGATTAAGCTGCACTGCTTTACTCTAGCTAAGTTTATATAGTTTTTGGGTAATTTTCATACAAGTTTCTGATGGTCCTGGTCTATCTTGGCGAAGTTAGATGGATTCATATGGTTGAACATGGCAATTGTTTGTTTGTTGAAAATAGGAAAAAAAATGAAATATAGAACAATATCCAAATTGGGAGTGTCCTTGGCTGGGGGGATTGACCAATTTTGGGTGGTTCATACCCAATTTCCAGCTAGCTTGGTTGTGAGGTACTCAGGTTACCATATTTACTTATGCCATGCCAAGCTACATTATTATTTACCATACACAATTTTCCCATGCACTATTACCTTTATTTGGGTTGATAACCAGTAGATTTTCTTTTCAGGAATTACTTTCACAGGATGGTTTGTTTAGTTCCAATAAGCAAGAACAGCGTGCAGCATTATGTTCATTATCAACACTTATGACGATAACACCAAACGATACATTTCTAGAGTTTGAGAAGGTCCGATTACTTTTCATATTTTAAATGAAACTTGCAATATCTTCTAACATTTTCTTCATACGGTTATTTTTCCAGCACTTCATAGGGCTTCCAGATCGCACTTCGCATGATTGCTTCTCTGCGAATGATATTAAGGTGAACTTTCAGAACTTGTTGATGGTATTTTTTAATAAATTAAAAGATATCAAAAGTCCCATGGTGATATCTAAAGCCCATGTATTTTAGGTCATAATAGCACACATATTTCTGAGTTCACATCTACTCATTTTTGGGCTGGTATAATATATTGGTTTTTGTGCTGTTTTGAACATACACGAAAGTGTCACCTTCGTTCTGTTCTCACTGAAATGACCTGTGTTGCTGCATTTGTTCCCCAAGCCATGGCCAGTTTAATTATGAATTACCATGTCAATAACGGTTGCACTAAATTTCTCACACTAAACTATTTATGTAGTGGAACATTTTGAGAAACTGATGCACTTTCATCCCATAATACGAGTGAATGAAATATTCTACCTTACTGTCTTGATGGCTTAATATTGCTTTGTGTGTAATTACATCTCTGGTCATACACGACTCTACCCTTTTTGATATACCATCAGTGCAGAAATGGTGAGTTATTTTTATGTCATAAATATTTCATGCTCAAAAGGTTCCACATTCTTTGAGCATTTTTTATGTACTGTAATGGTGGCATGATATTAATTGTTTTTGTGTCTTTATCAATTGCTTCTTAGTTCATACTTGTTCTTTCTGAGGGTGGATAATCCTACTGTAAGGATGTACTTACAAGTTCTTCTCACTCCACTGTAGATATTCTTTGCTCCAGAGGGGCAGCTGTCAACCGAGCAAGGGATTTATGTTGCTGAGGCTGTTGCTTCCAAAAATACAAAACTTGCAAAGGGGCGTTTTCGTGCATATGATGATCAAGATGCGGTAATTCTTTTTTTTACATCCTGAAGAAAAAAATGTCCTCTAGGGCAAGAGAAATGAATTTGAAAAGTTTGTATTTTTGTACGGCCTTTCATTTTTCTCATTTAGTTCTTGCAACATGTTTTTTCGTATCACTTTAATTAGAATATGTTGCCCTGTGAGGCTGTGACAAAACATGTATGGCTGATGAAATCTAGCTTAACTACTGCAATTTGGCACCTTATATTGTTGGAAATGTTGCGGTGAGAGTTACAGACATCTGTCTCATAGATAATGACTTATTGTTAAACTAATCTGGTTTTGGCTTTGCAATATTTTATAGGACACTGCTCGATCTGGTGTGCCTGCAAAGAGTGACAGGAGAGAATCATCTAGCATTGGCAGGAGAGAAACTGGGAAATCTACAAAAAAGACAGGTATTTCAAGCTCTTAATTTTGAAGCAAGTTAAGTTTAGTGCACTGTTTGGTAAAATTTATGTTATACAATTCTCCAGCTCCTGTTGAAAAGGCCAAGACTGCAAAAGAGGAGGCCAGAGAGTTGCTTTTGAAGGAGGAAGCATCTGTACGTGAGAAGGTTGGACATGTGCAGAAGAATCTCGCCTTAATGTTGGATGCTCTTGGTGAATTGGCTATTGCTAATCCTATATTTACTCACGGCCAACTACCTTCTCTGGTTAGCAATCCTACCCTTGCCTTTTCTAGTCTCTTTTTTCTACTCTGTCACTGGATAGTGCATGTATCATATTTCTCAACGCTTCATCACCATTAACAATACTGAACATGACCAATAAAAGAGTGAGCCACATTCCTAGTGTTGCACATTTTTTTTTCATGTAAGCCCAGAAAACTGCCAAAAATGTTGAATGCATTATATATAGATATCTATGTAAGTAAATTGTTCAGAATATGTGTAATGTTGGAACTAATTCATTGCAAGTTTGTAATAATGGACAGCTGCCCTAGTATGGTATTTTGTTATAACAATAGTACATACTTTGGACAGTCAAATCATGGGAAAAACAGATATCTGGCTAATGTGCTGACTATCAGATATGCAATTAAAGAAGTAGGTTAATGTCTATTTGGTCATTCAATGTCTAATAAAGCATATGGACCTGTTTTCAGCTTCTAAAAGCTGTTTTTCGGCTTTTCTACAGTAACTAGCTTTTAAACAAATTATCTTTTCAAGATAGGATCTACTAGTTAATTGTAGTACATACCGTACCAACTTCATTTATATCGGCAAAAACCTCACGTGAGTTTCTATTATTCTGTAATCTCTCGCATGAACAGCTCAAAAGCCACAGGCCACAGTCAAAAACCATAAGCTTTAGCCAAAAAGAACAGGCCCTATATTTGGGAGTTTCTATAGGTTTTAAGTTTATTTTTTTCCAGATATGACCTGGTTGTGAATTGTGATGATTGTTATATGTCATCTGTCAAGGGCTAGATATACGGTAGCCGACTGTATACGACGCGTCAGTTGTAGATTTATGTTTGTTTATATATGTTGTGGCTTGATGCTTGATGGTGTTCCATACTTCCATGCAGATAAATTATGTCGAACCGTTGCTAAGTTCTCCAATAGTAAGTGATGCTGCATTTTGTGCAACGTTGAGGCTAGCATGCTGCACAGCCCCCCCTCTTTGCAATTGGGCACCTGAGATTGCTGCTGCTATCCGTGTAATCTCTGTTGATGAATTTGAAATGGTTATGGACCTTATGCCTGTGATTATGGAAGAAGATAGCAAGAAGAGAGCATCATCTGGCCTCTTTGAACAAGTAGTAACTGGGCTGACAGTTGCATGCAAAGCAGGACCTCTTCCAGCAGATTCATTTACTTTTGTTTTCCCGGTATTTCTTCCATTTTGTCAGTAGTGCTATGATAAATTCACTTTTATTCCCCTTGACCTTTCCCTTTCTCCTTTTGCATTTTTCGCTTTCTTTCTTTTCATTATTTTGCTCCTTTTTGGTTCAGATAATGGAGAGGATCCTTCTTTCTTCCAAAAAGACATGCCTTCATGATGATGTGCTTCAGATACTATCTATGCATCTGGATCCAATATTACCTCTTCCTCGACCTAGAATGTTATCAGTTAAACATTCTTAGTTCTCTAATGACTTATTGACTTTCATTGTCTTATTCCCCTGTTATTCATTAACTTTTTTTTGGCGGGGCACTAGGTTCTGTATCATGTGCTAAGCGTTATACCTGCTTATCATCCTTCAGTTGGGCCTATGCTGAATGAGTTATGCCTGGGTCTAAAAAGCAACGATTTGGCACAGGTTGTTATTTTTTTGGTTAATTCCTCCGCTCCGTACTTTTTTCATCTGATTTTATGATATTCTTGCACCCTTCTTTATTTAGGCTCTTGTTGGAGTATATGCAAAAGAAGTGCATGTTAGGCTTGCCTGCTTAACTGCTATAAAGTGTATTCCTAGCCACTCTGTACAACGGGATTTGCAGGTTTCAACAAGCCTCTGGATTGCTGCTCATGATCTGGAGAAGGTTGGTAACAACATTCTTACTAAATTTGACATGGAACTGTGTTCTATACTTCTATTAATCTTTTCTACAGCCTTGAAAGATGTCGAATTTTTTTATTGTTTCAGAAAAATGCTTATGTGTTGTACTCATTGGCACATGCATCTTTTCTAGGTGGTTGCTGAATTAGCAGAGGAGTTATGGGATCGCTTTGGTTTTGATGTTTGTACTGATTATTCTGGTATTTTTGATGCGCTTTCCCATGAAAATTATAATGTTCGAGCTGCTGCAGCTGAGGCTTTGGCTGCTGCATTGGATGAAAATCCAGACAAAATGCAAGTGAGTCTCCAATGGCGCAAAAAATTTCCTTTCTGCATTATGTCTGTACTGGTGTCTTGTGTTTGTTTAATTGCAAAATATTCGAAAGGCACCAGAAAATAGCTTGGAAGAGACCTGATGATTATATGGGGTCATGGCAGGATACACTTTCTACTCTTTTTTCATTGTACATTCAAGATCTTGGTCCTGGAGTTGAATTTGGAGATACACACTGGCTTGGAAGACAGGGTATCACATTAGCACTCCACTCGGTTGCAGATCTTTTGGGTTCTAAAGATCTTCCTGTTGTCATGACATTTCTCATATCACGTGCATTGGTAAGTGTTTCTCTATTATTTTATGTGGATCTTATAATTGTTATGCCTCTCACATTTAATTTTTAATGCTTCTTATATTGAACTTACAGGCTGATCCTAATGTGGATGTTCGTGGTAGAATGATTAACGCCGGTATCCTTATTATTGATAAACATGGAAAGGAAAATGTTCCTTTGCTATTTCCTATTTTTGAGAGTTACTTGAATAAAAAGGTAAACCACTATAATAATTTTGCCGTTGCGATTTAAGTTGAAGATATAGGCATATAGCTCATGGCTTTTCTTATCTGCGGTGCGGTATAATGTATTATCCTTTATGTTTTCTCATTTGTTCACAGGCATCAGATGAGGAAAAGTATGATCTTGTCAGGGAAGGTGTTGTAATTTTCACTGGTGCTCTTGCAAAACATCTATCAAAGGTACAAATACTTTCAGACTTTATGGTGTGTAGGATACTGATTTGTTTTTAATTTAAAAGGTATCTATACATGGTACTAAATAGACTTTGTAACAGGATGATCCTAAAGTTCACAATGTTGTTGACAAGTTGTTGGATGTACTTAACACCCCATCAGAGGCGGTTCAAAGGGCTGTGTCGGACTGTTTGTCTCCACTTATGATCTCAAAACAAGTTAGTTGTGCTGTTCACCATCAGTTTTCTTCCTTGCGTTGATGACCTCCTGATCTATGTAGTACTCACTCTTCTCCTGCTTTCTTCTTTTTTCTGTTCATGTTATAATGCGCACTTATCCATAACCAGGAAGAAGCCCAAGCTCTTGTATCTAGACTATTGGATCGGATGATGAAATGTGAAAAGTATGGTGAGCGACGTGGTGCAGCCTTTGGCCTTGCTGGGGTGGTTAAAGGATTTGGAATTTCTTCCTTGAAGAAGTATGGTATTGCTGCAACATTACGGCAAGGTTTGGAAGACAGGTATGCGACCTTGTTGCCTCTACCATCAGTGCTACATGAGGGACTTCATGACTAAAACTAGTTGATGCATTCACCATGCTGCATACAATTTCGTTGTATTATATGCCGACAGCATTTTAAAATTACTTTTTTTGTTCTTGTTATCTACTTGCTTTTATGGCATTTGAAAAGTGGATGTCTAGAATTATGACCTTTACTCTGGATGGTGTAGGGGACTGGTTTTTCATCCCTAGCTTGAGAGTTGAGGCCCTTCTTTTGCACCCTTAAATCTGTCATTTTGAAGGCATAGTGTCTCACTCATGCATTTTTGCAATGATAGAATTAGTCTTTGCTTCATATATTTCTTTTTTTTGTCAGCGCCATTCCAATCAGATGCCCACCTTTCTCTGTCAAAATAGTACCCTTCTGTCCAAGTTTATAAGGCATATTTCCTTCTGGCACATAGATCAAGGAGATAGAAAAATGGCTAGATTACCTCTAATTATTATCTCTAAGCACTATATTCTATGCATGCGTGTAGAGAATAGCAAATAAAGTTGCATATTTATTAGGGGTATATAGAGAACATCGCACTAATTTTGCATTGGAACATGAAATACGCTTTATGTTTATGAACAAGACCATTAAAAAAATACGCCCTATAAACTTGGACGGAGGGAGTAATATTCAATGTATCGAGTGTTTTCTAATGATTAATGTTTGATAACACTGAATCTGTCTATCCCTAGAGTTTCTGCAAAATCTCGTGAAGGAGCTTTACTTGGATTTGAGTGCCTGTGCGAGAAGCTTGGCAGACTATTTGAGCCGTAAGTGAGGCACCATTTACTTCATAATTTTTGTCTGGTTCAAAATGGTTCACTGTGATTGTTATCTTGCAGGTATGTCATTCAAATGCTACCATTGCTACTCGTGTCTTTCTCTGATCAAGTTCTGGCAGTGCGTGAAGCTGCTGAATGTGCTGCTCGCGCAATGATGTCTCAGCTCACCGGTCATGGTGTGAAGCTCGTCCTTCCTTCGCTTCTTAAGGTGCGTATTTCTTGTTTGAAGCTATCACTTTAACTTTTCTTTGTTGCTCTATACGGTAAAGTTGCTCACTTGCTCTTGTTGTGAAGTTTAATCCACTTACTAAATCTTCTATCATTTCATCTATTTGATGCACTGCACTATTTTCAAATTTTAGCTTGAATATATAGGCCATCTGGCACTAGAAACTGCTTGTTGCATGCAATTGCACATTATCTGCTTGTGGCCTTTCAGTCAATCAAGAGGGCCGAACATCCGAATGGCCATCTGTCATCCAATATTTGTGATTTATCCTGTAACATTCTGATAATGCTGCTTTCTTGTTTTCATCTGTAATATTTGCACTTCTGGTGTTAGTTCTTTTTTTTTACTCGTGTTAATTAATAGCTCAGATACCATCAGGGAAAAAACAGATAGAAAGCCACATTTGTTTTTGCCGAATGTCAACTGCTGTATATTTATTTATCTAGTGTGATAAATGCTCAATATATTTTTTCTTGAAATGCACAATTTGAATGAGTATCATGTACTTTTTTCCCCAGGGCCTAGAAGATAAAGCATGGCGAACTAAGCAAAGCAGTGTTCAACTTCTTGGTGCTATGGCATATTGTGCTCCTCAGCAGCTATCTCAGTGTCTTCCTAAGATTGTTCCAAAGCTAACTGAGGTATATGATGAAAATTTTTATTCTAAGTTCATCAGCTGCATATAAAACTTAGCATGTCTTTTTATGTATGCTATGTGTATATCTTTGCCAGGTACTAACAGACACACATCCTAAAGTCCAAGCAGCGGGACAGACAGCCCTCCAGCAGGTAATGCTTGCTTTTTTTATCATAGACATTAGATCACACTTATGCCTCATCTCCAATGGACACTGCTTTGTTTTTCCAGGTCGGAAGTGTCATAAAGAATCCTGAAATATCTGCACTTGTCCCAATTCTGCTGTCAGCTCTGATGGATCCAAATGACCATACAAAGCATTCTCTTGACATCCTTCTTCAGGTAAAGTAGGATTTAATATAATGACCGCTCTGTTTTTGCATTTCAATTGCTTGCATCACCTTGTTGACATAGTGGAAGTTACTAATAATTATCTTTGCCTCCTTTTATTTGCAGACTACTTTTATTAACTCGATAGATGCACCATCACTTGCGTTGCTGGTGCCTATTGTGCATAGAGGACTGAGGGAGAGAGGTGTTGATACTAAGAAGAAAGCTGCTCAAATAGTTGGAAACATGTCTTCTTTAGTTACAGAACCTAAGGATATGATTCCATACATAGGATTGCTCCTACCTGAAGTCAAGAAGGTAATTTCTATGCCTGTCTGGTACACATAGCACTGTGGAAGTGAGTACCTAGTACCTACTGATAGCAAGACAATCATTGATTTTATTAAGTGAACTTTTTTTTTGCTTCCTATACTCTGCTTGACAATATTTTGTAGGTTCTAGTGGATCCTATACCTGAAGTCAGGGCAGTCGCTGCTCGAGCTCTTGGATCTCTTATAGTAGGAATGGGTGAAGAAATTTTCCCAGATCTTGTGCCATGGTTATTAGATACACTCAAATCCGATAGTAGTAATGTTGAACGTTCTGGAGCTGCCCAAGGACTAAGTGAGGTTGGTTTTTTCTTTGGCTTGCTTCAAGTGCCCTTTATGTAGTATGATTTTTTTAAAAAAACCTAGCAGTGTCTATTATCATGGGAGGTTTTGTTTTTCAACTCTTGTGGGAACATTGGCTGCAATTGTCATGCAAATTAGCATTTGTAGCCAAGAGATTTCACAACTCTATTCTTCAGATGTTATGCACTGCTACTCACTTGTCTGACACATCATTCAATTTGGAAAAAATTCTGTACTCCACAAAAACTAACTGTTGCATCGTGGAAGTTCATTCAGGGTTGTCCTAGACTCCCTAGTCCAGTATTATCATCTTAAAATAGTTCCACGGAAAGCTAATGTTTTTTTAATCATTTTTTGCGCAATGAATAGCTGGTGCAGCCAGACAGTCTGGTGTATAATTACATTGTTTATTGTCAATTTCCAGGTTTTAGCTGCTCTTGGCAAAGATTATTTTGATCATATTCTTCCTGACATCATCCGGAACTGTTCCCATCAAAAGGCATCTGTTCGCGATGGACATCTGACACTTTTCCGGGTAAATTTACCGCTAGTTCCCTATCTTTCTCATACGACAATATCTCCTGTATCGTTGTACCTTGTTCTGACTTATATGTGTTGTGTAGTATTTACCAAGGTCCTTGGGTGGAGTTTTTCAGAATTACCTGCAGGTCGTTCTTCCTGCTATATTAGATGGTAAGATAGTTGAACCTCTATCTCTGCTCTTATCACATTGATTCTGAACCTCTATCTCTGCTCTTATCACATTGATTCTCTAATTATTTACTCTTATCAGGGCTTGCTGATGAGAATGAATCTGTTCGTGATGCTGCACTTTCTGCTGGCCATGTCTTTGTGGAGCATTATGCAACATCGTATGTTCTCCTGTTTGAATTTGTTTGCTGCTTATTTTGTTAGCAATGCTATTGATACATGATTACATTTTCTTGATGTTAAACAGGTCTTTACCTTTGTTGCTTCCTGCTATTGAGGATGGGATATTCAGCGATAATTGGCGTATCCGACAAAGTTCTGTTGAACTTTTGGGAGATCTTTTGTTCAAGGTCCCTATCTCTTTTATGTAGCACTGAATTCAGTTGTTGCCTTTTCTGTTATGTTGTACCATCTAGTAATGCTGCTATCTATAGGTGGCTGGAACTTCTGGGAAGGCAATCCTTGAGGGTGGAAGCGATGATGAAGGTGCTAGCACAGAGGCACATGGGCGTGCAATTATTGATGTACTTGGAAGGGAGAAACGCAACGAAGTTCTTGCTGCCATTTACATGGTCCGTTCTGATGTTAGCCTGACCGTCCGGCAGGTATGTTATATTTTAAGCTATCTTCATTAAATTACCCCTATGGGAATCAGTGAATTTGGTTGTTTTGTTTCGTGCCATTAGAAATTTAGAATATGCAATTATTCAGCGTCCCAGAACATCCTTGTTCTACAGTTTTTCTTTTCCATGCTAGGCTGCGCTACATGTCTGGAAGACGATCGTAGCAAATACTCCAAGAACTTTGAAGGAGATCATGCCTGTACTTATGGACACACTTATTTCATCTCTTGCGTCATCTTCCTCGGAACGGCGGCAGGTTTGACCTATTCCATTTCCATGTACTGTTTGATTTTTGTGGAGAATTGTTCTAGTTTTGATTTTTTCCCCTATGTATTTTGTATTGACGTTTTCAGGTTGCTGGGAGATCACTTGGTGAGCTTGTAAGGAAGCTTGGTGAGAGAGTTTTGCCCTCTATTATTCCCATTTTGTCTCAAGGACTCAAGGACCCAAATGCTAGCAGAAGACAAGTAAGTTTTCTTAGCTTAATATTTTATGGAGGGTAACTTAGATTTTGCAATTGAGGGATTCTGTGGAATTTTTACCCAGGTTTACATTGATCACCTTTTTTCCTAGTAGATATTGAAGTGAAAGTCTTCATATAGTTATGTTGATTTCTGTTTTCCTATTGAATTTTTTTTTGTCAGCCCAGCAGTTTCCTTGGAATGCTTTATATTGATGTGCTTTTCTTAATTTTTTTTGAACACGTTCATTTTGTTGAATATACTTATTCTAGGAATGATCAATATGCCGTTAACCTTTTGCTTTTTAGGGAGTTTGTATCGGCTTGAGTGAGGTTATGGGTAGCGCTGGAAAACATCAGCTATTAAGTTTTATGGATGAACTTATCCCTACCATCCGAACTGCTCTGTGTGACAGGTTTGCCTTTTGGCTGTATGCTTTTGTTGTTTTATAGTGAAGTCTCATTTATCAGTATGTACTTGTAACAGCACCCAAGAGGTTCGTGAATCTGCTGGATTAGCATTTAGTACTCTATATAAGGTAACACAGCAGACCACATTCTTATATTATGGATGATTTGTCATGTTTTTGTTGACTTTTTCACCTTTTATTTAGAGTGCTGGACTGCAAGCCATTGATGAGATTATCCCCACACTGCTACGGGCTTTGGAAGATGATGAGACATCTGCAACAGCCCTTGATGGTCTAAAGCAGATTCTAAGGTGTTTTTTTTTCTTTCTCATTCATTTGCTTAAATTGAATCTCGTGACTTGACCTGCAGAGATGTTGATCTTTTGGTCTGCTTTTACAGTGTCCGGACTGCAGCCATTTTGCCCCATATATTGCCCAAATTAGTCCAGCCCCCTCTCTCGTGAGTGAACTGTTCATATATTTCTGTTTAAATCAACCTCCCTTTTCTTGACAAATTACTTTATTGGTGTAGTTCATTCAATGCACATGCATTGGGAGCTCTAGCAGAGGTTGCCGGGTCAGGTTTGAATTCACATATTGGAACTGTTCTTCCGGCATTAATACTTGCTATGGATGATGAAGATGCGGTAAGATGCATTCTAAACACATATGTTAAATCTAGCTAATTTCTTATTCACGTGGTTCATTATTTCTATTTCTGGGCTCAGTATCTTGATGTGTTTGCTCATACTTCTGAATCTGTCCATTTTACAATAATGCTATTAGTATATTCTGTCATTGCTCACATTTAATATTTTTCTTGGGGTTTATAGGATGTACAAAACTCAGCCAGAAAGGCTGCTGAAACTGTTGTGATGGTTATTGATGACGAAGGAGTTGAAACATTAATACCTGAGCTTCTGAAAGGAGTCAATGACAGTCAGGTTGTTTCACTTGATAATTCTGTTTGAGAGTTGGAACAATATTAAGCCTGTTGTTCGTTTTTGAGATTTTAACTGATCATTTCTTTGCAGGCATCTATGAGGCGGGGTTCAGCCTATCTAATCGGGTTCCTCTTTAAAAATAGTAAATTGTATTTGGCTGATGAGGCTCCTGATATGATGTCCATCCTAATTACTTTGCTGAGCGATACTGATAAGGCTACTGTATCAGTGAGCACCTGCCATCCTGCACTCTCCTGTTTCAGTTTTTTCTCCTTTTGAGACTTACTTGCAATGGTCAACAGGCTGCTTGGGAAGCATTTTCAAGAGTCGTTGGCTCTGTTCCGAAGGAACAACTACCCACACATATAAAACTAGTGCGCGATGCTGTCTCTACGGCCAGAGATAAAGAACGTAGGAGGAGAAAGGTACCACTTCGAACTTCTACAGTTTGTGTGCATATGTAGGGATAGTTCTCAGTTTCTCACTGCCTCCTAGCTCAAAAAAATGTTGCCACATTTTTTTCAGAGCATTTAATAGTTAAGATTGTTGTTCTGTCCTAGATTCTAACAATATGATATTCAATTTCAGGGTGTGCCTATTCTCGTACCTGGCTTATGTCTTCCTAAAGCACTGCAGCCTTTTCTTCCTATATTTCAGCAGGTATTTATTTTTGGAGAATTATTGATTGTATTATAACAATATCCCTGCTATACCAAATATTGAGTTGTGCCCATTTTGAACTTCTGAAGTGAGAAACATGGAAAAAAGTGCATTACAAAATCAAACTAGTCTTGTTTTCTTTGTCTTACCGTTAGTTTCAGGCTTCAGCACATTTTATACTGCATCTTCTGTTGAACTCCAGGGTTTAATTAGTGGGTCAGCCGAGACAAAGGAGCTGGCAGCAGAAGGTCTGGGAGAGTTAATTGATGTAACAAGTGAGAAAACACTTAAGGAGGTTGTTGTGCCAATTACAGGGTATGACTCTTTTATCTTAGATTTGTCAAAATAGCTTCATTTTTGCGCTTTTGACCTTTTTATTTCACTGGAGGGCAGTGCTGTCCTAGCTTAAGACAAGCCCAACAACATGCTTCATTACAACCATCAGCCATGCGAAGTGTCTTCTACTCTTCTATATCAAAATTTGAAGATAAAAAGGGCACTAAAAAGATAATAACAGTTCCAGCGAAATGAACATACAGAACAGAACACTTAGTAAGCTTATTGTTGGTGCTTCACAATTTCAATATTTGTTATAGTTGAAATGTTGACGCTCCAAACCGGTCCTTGTTAATATGTTATTTTATAATTATTTTCTTGTTCTTTTGTATGGAACAGTCAGTTCCAAATTTCTACACCAATCTGCTGCTTGACCATTATCTTGGGCTTGTATATAGGTAATAGTAGCCTCGAATGGTTCCTGGAATGCATTGTTGATCTTTATGCTTACCTGCACATGGGAGTTTCATGGAACAATCTGTAAATCTTATGCGCTTCAGTTTGCTCAACCTACATAGCCAACTTAAAACCTCAGTGTAACCTATGTATCACAAAGCAATCATATTTTCATACTGTTGCTGCTACCTAGTAACTTTCACTTTCTTGGTCTACCATAATCTACTTGGAGCAAACCAAGAACTGGCAGGCAACTGTGAAAACAAAACAGGCCTCAATATTGTGTCAAAAATACATGATTTCTAGTTTACTCTCACATGCTAGGCTGATTGATTTTTTGGTGTATTTATGGCATGTCTTCATTGTAGGCTTGTAGCTCTAATATAGCCTTGTTTTGCCTATAGACCTCTTATCCGCATCCTCGGAGACCGATTTCCATGGCAAGTTAAGTCAGCTATCCTATCAACCCTGACTATCATCATCACGAAAGGAGGGCTTGCACTTAAGCCGTTCCTTCCACAACTTCAGACTACATTTGTTAAATGTCTACAGGATAACAATAGGTTGGTATTATCTTCTTGTTCTGCGTCTCTTTCTATTGTTTTTCCTCCTCACATGAATATATGAATTGCAGATCTGTCCGTACAAGGGCCGCATCTGCTCTTGGAAGGCTTAGTGCACTTAGCACACGGATTGATCCATTAGTTAGCGATCTCCTGTCCATGTTGCAGGTAGTTTGGATATTCTGTCTCTCTCTCTAGTCCTTTTCATGAAGATGCCACCACTTGTGCAGAAGTAATTTTAGGTATTTTAGTCAGGGGATGATGCTGTCAAAGAAAGTGTGATTTCTGCACTTAAAGGCGTTCTCAGGCATGCTGGCAAAAGTCTTAGCTCTCCTATCAGATCACGTGGGTGTGCTCTTCTCAAAGATTTGCTGCAGGCTGATGCTGATGATGTCCGCAATTCTGCCGCAAAAGCAATTGGTACATTGTCTCAGGTATGCTAACTTCTGGCATTTTTATCCCTATAAAGTTGGACTCTTTCTCAATGTAAAGGCATAAAAGTTGATGTTATCAGAAATAGTTCAGTAGGTTTGTCTAATTAGTGGTTGAGGCATTGAGCTGTTATTAGTAGTCTGTTTACTGTTGTACATCCGTGATACAACCAATACAAGCCAGTGGAAATCAAAAGCATTAAGTAACACTTTTGAACATGTAATACAAGATACCACATTGCCTTATTTTGAGCAAACTAGATTGTCAAATGAGAATTCCCTTGAAATGAGAGAACAGGAACTTTCATCTGAGCTGTTCTCATGTGAGAGGATTTTCATTTGGGATGCAATCTGTACTTGCTTCCTTAAGGATGTAACCCAGTTTGGATGAGTTAGATTCCCGCACCGATCGAATGGGTAGAATTGGAATTTGCATTGTCCTAATTTAGGGTGAGATTTTACTAACATATAGTCAGACTCAACATGTTTCTGGACATTATAGTCAGGGCGTCAGGCTTGCTGTTACCAGAACGAGTAATTTGGTCAGTTTAGGAAATAGCAGTATGTTTGTTGAAATGGAATTATAGCTAAGTCATGCTTTAAAGCAAGCAAGAAAGAAGATGGAAATATCTGTATGTTGAGTAATGCAGCAAAAAAGAGGACCTTATAACAGGGAAGTTTAAGGTAGTTTCTTTAGAGGAAGACAGCGACACTACTACACATGATAATGTGCAACAACTTGAACATAATATTGTTCGAAAAGCAACTCCAGTTTCAAGAGAATATCATGTTCTCGGTTGCATACAAGTATTCAAGCATCTGACTTGTCATCGGTGGATGTGTGGAGGAACCATGCTCTTTTCATTATTGTTGGGATCTTTTTGTCCATTTATTTTTCCAGACATCTATTGACTGTAATATGCATATGTTTTCTCTTCAGTACTTGGAGGAGATCGAGACTTCTGATCTGGTGCAAACCCTGTTGAACATGAGCACCTTACCAGACTGGTGTACCAGGCATGGTGCTTTGTTAACATTCTCATCCATATCAATGCATTGTCCATCAAAATTGTGCCATTCGACATATTTTCCATCTATTGTTGATCTTCTGAAAGATTCTCTAAAAGATGACAAGGTATTGGATCAACTCGCACACCTTGGTTACCTGTAATTATCATTGTGTGTCCATGTGTAACTCTTCTCTGTGTTGTGAAGTTCCCTGTTCGTGAAGCCTCCACAAAAACTCTGGGGAGGCTACTCTGCTACCAGTTGCAATCTGAAGCCAGCACCTTGCAGCTTATTCAGTTGCTTGTCTTGGCCTTGCGTGATGATTCAAGCGAAGTTAGAAGAAGATCTTTGTCTTGTATCAAAGCTGCTGCAAAGGTTTATTTAGAGCATCTATTTTGCAATCAGCACTTATACCTTTATTCTAGGTGTCATGCTGGTAATCTAATGGTTCCTTGTTGTAGATAAATCATTCAGCTCTTGCTACACATCTCTCGGTATTGGCCCCGGCAATTGCTGATACTTTAAAGGATACTAGCACGCCTGTACGTCTAGCAGCGGAACGCTGTGCCATTCATGTTTTCCAATTGACCAAAGGTACTTACAATTCTTGCTCTCTTTTTTTCTACTGTTGCGTATCATACGATACCTTAGTTTAATGCTGGTGTCTCTTGCAAATAAACTTTATGGTAAACTTATGTGGGATTATGATAAACTATATATTTGTCCGGACTTTAAACCTGTAGTTGTGTAATAAGAACTGTTCAAAAACTAATGTTACTACTACTGTTTCCAGGGGCAGATAATGTTACAACCGCACAAAAGCACCTGAACATGACAGGCTTGGAAGCAAGGAGACTTGCAAAGCTTCCTGAGGAGAGGTAAGAGAATTAACTAGTCTAGTAATACTACATTTACCATCGTGGATGCTTGTGATGGCTTGCCTTATTTTTTTTCATTTGAATAAGTGAAATTGAATAGAAACAGATAAGCAACTTGACAAATTTCTTTCCATGGGTTTCCTCTGCAGTGATGGCAGTGAGAGCAGTGATGATGACAGGAGGATATAAACATTGCTCACAGCAGCAACCCAGGCCGATTTTTGTGTCTGTTCGGCCATTCAGACATGATCTTTTCTTGATAGTTAAATTATAAGTGGAAAATGTGGTCATTTTTTCCTCTGACCATTGATGTAAACATCCGTTTTGACAAAATACAATAGCAGAGGAAGACAGATCGACTGTATGTTTCTTGCTACAAATGAACAGTATTTATATCACTATTACTATAGTGTTGAAGGAAATAATCAGCAATTCTGATGGGTGGCACGGACGACACGACCCGATATGGCACGGTCCTGTGGTATCGCTCACTTAGTCCGTCGTCCAAACGGGTCAAGCCGTATCGGCCCATGGGCTGAGGTGGTGATCCAGGTATGACTCAGTGGGCGTTTGTGCCATGCTGGGCCAATAGGCCAAGTAGGCTTGGCTAGTCCGTTTTGACACACAAAAAAATTCTTTGTAATATTTTAAATATTTAGTTTTTATAGCACACAACCTCTCGTAACACCATATCATTTTTATTAGCTTTTAAGTGACCTGTAATCGTAAAAATATAATGCACAATTAAAGGAGATATTGATTAGTGTTAAGGATAGAATATGATTGTTATTCGTTTCCTTATATGCTTTGGTTTTCTTGTCTGTATATAACATATTTTTTTATATCCTCTTGTACTATGCTCAGGCTCTATGATTAAGACTTTCCATCCTGATATTATATATCATTGCCACCGCTCAGGTCGGGCCACCTTCGCCTGAGCCACAGCCGCCGTCTGGGCCATTTCTGCTCGAGTTGCCGTCGCCTGGGCCATTTCCGCCCGAGTCGTCGCCGCTGCTGCCTAGGCCGTCGTCGCCCGAGTTGCCGCTAGATCTGGCGCTTCCTCGCTCGATCTGGCGCCGCTCGCCAGATCCAGTCGATCCATCGTCGCCGTCACCGTCTCCATCCAATCCGCTCGATCGCTATCGGCTACCATTTTGCCAACGGCCAAGCTGCTGGTCGCCTCTCCGTCGGATCAACATAGTGTCCAGACTCCATGATTAAGACTTTCCATCCATGATTGAGACTTTCCATTCATAATTAAGACATTCCATCATGATATTATATATCATTGCACTTGCGCGTATCTAAAAGCAATCTAAAGGCAGGGAGACTTGGTGCCTGAGCACCTTAGTGTTCCATTTCAGCGTCCCATACATACATACATACATACATACATACATACATACATACATACATACATACATACATACATACATACATACATACATACATACATACATACATACATACATACATACATACATACATACATACATACATACATACATACATACATACATACATACATACATACATACATACATACATACATACATACATACATACATACATACATACATACATACATACATACATACATACATACATACATACATACATACATACATACATACATACATACATACATACATACATACATACATACATACATACATACATACATACATACATACATACATACATACATACATACATACATACATACATACATACATACATACATACATACATACATACATACATACATACATACATACATACATACATACATACATACATACATACATACATACATACATACATACATACATACATACATACATACATACATACATACATACATACATACATACATACATACATACATACATACATAGTACTATAGCGCCATAGTCGTAATGGCAGTCGTAGCAATTATGGTCGTGGAATCACTATAGCAATCGCTCAACACGTGCTCAGTCAACGCGAGAGCGCGTTTTTCGTTGTTTGTTAATATTGTGTGCGGCATAGCCTGGGTTCGTGGGATCGTGCAGGTAGTGGCGCATAATAAGAGTGGTTTAACCACTAGAGTTAGATTAGGATTTTCTTTAAATAGCAGTCTAATATGACAGAAAAAGCTGCCTAGTTTTTCAGCAATGCAAAAAACTCTTATGTTCTTGTTCTGTGTTTCCAACTTCGTGTGTGTTCGTGTGTGAGCTCACACGTGTTGATCGGCCAAAGTTCCTGACATTTGGTATCAGAGCTAGGGAACGCTGATCCATGATGCAAGCACATGATTCCGCGTCGCCCCGATGCTCCCAGTCTTCATTGCCACATCCCAGAGACCGCACCGACAGCAGTGGCGGTGCTCTAGTGGTACAAAGGGTGGTGAAGGAGGTCAGAAGATCGGCGGCGTATCCGACTCTTGTGAAGACGAACTATGGTGATTGGGCCTTGATGATGAAGGTCATGCTCCAGGCGTGCGGACTCTGGGACGCCTTGACACCGGCGGGGCTAAATTCCAGGAGGACAGGATAGCGCTGGAGGCCATCCTGCGCGTCGATCCGCTGGAGATGATCTCCACATTTGCCGTCAAGGAAACCGCCAAGAAGGCGTGGGAAACCCTGAAGACCATGCGCGTCGGCATTAATCGAGTGCGCAAGGCCAATGCTCAGAAGCTCCGCGAGGAGTTCGAGAGCATTGCATTCCGCGACGAGGAGTCTGTCGATGACTTCACGTTGCGGCTCACCCGGCTGGCAAACTAGCTTAGCACCCTCGACGACCCAGAGCTGCCACACAAGGTCATCGAGAAGTACCTGCGTGTCGTCCCCTCTAGGTTCTCCCAAATTGCTCTGTCAATTGAAACTTTGCTTGATCTCTCGACGCTCTCGATGGAGGAGGTGAATGGGAGATTGAAGGCAGCAGTAGATCGGCTAGACCCGGCGCCCGTCGCCGGAAATAGCGGGAAGCTGCTTCTCATGGAGGAGTGGTTTGTGCTGATGAGGGAGCGGCAGCAGGGGGAGGGATCCTCTGGCGGCTCCAAGTTCGGCAACCGACGACGCAAACCGCCGCGACGAAGGGCTGATAGCGATGGCGCGGATAAAAGCATGGAAAGGCCAGGATCTGGTGGTGGCTGCGACCTCTCGAAGGACAAGTGCCGCAACTGCGGCAAAATAGGTCATTGGGCCAAGGTTACCGCAGCCGAAAGAAGGGGACCGAGGCTCATTTGACGCAAGGGGATGACGGCGAGGCCACATTCCTGATGGCCAGGGCCATCACCATCCCTGAGTCCTCGACACAGCAAGCCACCATCCCTATGACCACTCACAGTGGCTTCGACCATTACTTCGACTGCTCCTTCGACCATGGCTTCAACCGCTTTTTCGACCATGGTTTCGACCACTCATCCGCATCGTCATGATGCAATCCCCTCCGACTGGTTGAGGCGAAGGCCTTCGCACAGTTAGATCAGGAAGAGGCGCGTGCTGACGGGCTTTGATACATCGATACCGGTGCGACCAACCACATGACCAGCTCTTGCGAGGTATTCTCCAAGCTAAGGACCGAGGTGGTCGGCACCATGAAGTTTGGCGACGGCTCCATCGTCAACATTGAGGGGCGCGGAACGATCCTCTACGCGTGCAAATCCGGGGAATATCACACCCTTACGGGGGTGTACTATATTCCACGGCTCACACCAACCTCATCAGCGTCGGGAAGCTTGATGAGACGGGCTGCCAAGTGCTGATTGACGGCAGGATCCTGAGGATGTGCGACAAGCAGCGCTCACCTAGCAGACTGTACCCACTCCGGCTCAAAATCGTGCAACCGGTGTGCCTGACGATAAGGAGCTCAGAGGAGGCATGGCGGTGGCACGCAAGGTATGGTCATCTGAATTTCCAAGCTTTGTGCAAGCTCACACAACGCGACATGGTGCGAGGGTTGCCTCGGATTGATCAGGTGGATAAAGTCTACGACGGCTGCCTCACCGGTAAACAGCGCCAGGCCCCTTTCCCAGGGCAGGGAAAGTATCGCGCGTGGGATGTCCTTGACCTCATCCACGACGATCTCTGCGGGCCGATTATGCCTACGACGCCGAGCAGCAACAGCTACTTCTTGCTACTTGTGGACGACCTAAGCCGCTACATGTGACTCAGTCTCCTTGCGAGCAAGGACCAAGCTCCAGCGTCGATCAAGCGCTTTCAGGCCATGGTGGAGGTGGAGTCACGGCGCAAGTTCAAGTTGCTCCGAACCGACCGCGAGGGGAATTCACGTGGTGGAATTTAGCAAGTACTGAGCTGAGCGCGGTGTGCAGCGGCAGCTCACGGCCCCTTATTCCCCGCAGCAGAACGGGGTCATTAAGCGCCGCAGCCAGACGGTTGTTGCCATGGCATGAAGCATGATGAAGGCGAAGGGGCTCCCTGGGAGGTTCTGGGGCGAAGCCGTCTTCACCGCTGTCTTCATCATCAAGTGTGCGCCGACACAAAGCGTCGACGGGAAGACATCGTACGAGGCTTGGCATGGCGAGCGGTCAACAGTGCACTTCCTCCGCACCTTCAGCTGTGTAGCTCATGTCAGGAACTCAAAGCCGCACTTGAAGAAGCTAGACGACTGGAGCACGCCGATGATCTTTGTTGGGTACGAATCCGGGTCCAAGGTGTACTGCGTGTACGACCCAGTCATCCAGCGTGTGCACGTGACACGCGACGTCGTCTTCCACGAAATAGCGCAGTGGGACTGGAGAGCTCATGGTGAACGTCTGGTGAGTGGACAGGGCCCTTTCACCGTGGAGTACACTACAGTATATGAACCAGGAACGTCGGGGATTAGTGGTACATCGGCTGATCGTCGGACTGTATGTCGACGACCTGATCATCACCGGCACTGAAGTCGTCGACATTCATGCTTTCAAGGCCGAGATGAAGAAAATGTTTCAGATGAGCGACCGGGGGTTGCTCTCCTACTACCTCGGCATCAAAGTGAGCCAGGGCTAAGTGGCATCTCCTTGTGTCAATCGGCTTATGCGCTCAAGGTGTTCGAGAAGAGCGGCATGGAGGACTGCAACAGCTGTCAAGCGCCGCAGGAAGCTCGCTTGAAGCTGAGCAAATCGAGCTCATACCCACTGGTAAACGCCACCCAGTACCGGAGTATTATCGGCAGCCTCCGATATTTGGTGAACACGCAGCTGAACATAGCCTATGCGGTGGGCTACACAAGCCGGTTCATGGAGGAACCGCACGAAGACCACCTGGTCACAATCAAGCACATACTGCGCTACATCGCCGAAACGTGCAACCACGTCATCTGCTATACGAGGAAGAGAGACAATCGGCCGCTGCTGTTAGGATTTAGTGACAGCGACATGGCCGGCGACGTCGACAACTGCAGAAGCACCACTGGAGTGCTCTTCTTCCTCAGAAGCAACCCCATCGCCTGGCAGTCACAAAAGCACACGATGGTGGCGCGTTGTCCTGCGAGGCGTACATCACCGCAACGGCGGCGGCATGTCAAGGCATCTGGTTATCTCGGCTGATGGGCGAACTTCTTTGCTCAGAGCCCAGCCGACAGTGCTCAAGGTGGACAAGTCTGTTATTGCTTTAACCAAGAATCCTATCTTCCACGATCGAAGCAAGCACATCGACACTCGCTTTCACTTCATCCAGAAGTGTGTTGATGGAGGGAAAATCATCCCCGAGCATACTCGCACAGAGGAGCAGCTCGCGGACATTCTCACGAAGCCGCTTGGGCGCATCAAGTTCCAGGACCAGCGCGTAAGGATTGGCGTCATCGAGATCACACATGAACGCAACAAGAAATAGGGGGTGAACGTTGAATAATCCAGCACGCTCACCTGGTTGAAGAGTCAGTCGTAGTGACTGTGGTCGAAGAGTTAGTCGTAGCGGTCGTGGTCGAAGTTTTAGAGTTATTGTAGCGTCATGGCCGTATAGTTACTGTAGCTCCATGGTCGTATAGTTACTGTAGTGGCTGTGGTCAAAAGATCATTGTAGTAGTCGTAGCAGTTGTGGTCGTGTAATCACTGTAGTAGTCGTTCGACGCGTGCTCAGTCGACGCAAGAGCGCGTTTTTCATTATCTGTTAATATCGTGTATGGTATGGCTTGAGTTCGTGGGATCATATAGGCAGTGGCGCATAAAAAAAGTAGCTTCACCACTAGAGTTAGACTAGAAATTTCTTTAAATAACAGTCTAATACAACAGAAAAAGCTACTCAGTTTTCCAGCAGCGCAAAAACTCCTATGTTCTTGTTCCGTGTTTCCAACTTCGTGTGTGGGAGTGTTGATCGGCGAAGTTCCTGACATTAATCTTGGCCCCTAGTCTAGTAATAATTGTTTCAAAATGCATGGTTACACACACATACTTAATGGCATGGAAGCACGCTTCCGAACTCCAAAGTTGATCGGAGTCAGAGCTAATGCTACAGATTCATTAAGCGATCTACATGCCTTGAACGAACTTTCTGGTCGTCCAATGTGCAGATAGTTATCCTAACCAATATTCGCAGTTAGGAATCTATATTCTAGATTAATCCCCAAAGAGCAGAAAGATCAAAACCCAAGGATGCAACTTCAGTTTTTGGTCAAACACATGTGCTCACTCAATTCCAATAGGATACTAAAAGCACTTCAATCAAACGAAACCATCGCCCAGTTATCACCCAGATGCATCCAAAAGTCCAATCAGAACAAAAACCAAGCTCACGTTTGTATCAGTAGATCCAGGATGCAATTTTTATCAGAATAAAGCATCCTGATCTATTCACCTCTATAAGACATCAGAGGTACGAAATTTAGCACAGGCAATTAAGCTTAGTAGTAGAAAAATTAGAGCAAAGGGTTGAATTGCTACCTCAATTTACTTTCGGATCGAGCATTGGGAAGAGCCCCCCACCGGCCGCGGCGGCTGCGCGGGGCGGCGCGAAGCTGAGCAGCTTCTGGAGGTTGGTCCGAATGCTGATGGAGCACAGGAAGTAGAGGAAGACCATGGAGCAGTCGGTGGGGTCGTTCCCAGGGATGCCGCGGTGGCTCATGCGCTGGACGAGCGGCACCGGTGCGAAGGGCAGCTTGGCGACGACGCGGCCCTCGAAGAGCGAGTTGAGCGGGCCGAAGACGACGAAGAGCACGGCGGCCACGACGGCACCGGACTTGAGCTTTGCCAGCGACAGCTCCCGCGAGGCGTCCTTGAGGCTGGTCTCGACGCGGTCCATCTTCTTAGCCCGCGACGATGAGGACGTCGCGGGCTGGGAGGAGGCACCGTTTCCGGCGGAGCCGGACTTCATGGAGTCGAGCTTACGGGAGTGGCGCTCGATGGAGGCGCGGAGGGAGCTGTAGGTGGCGGTGCGGTAGATGAGGAGCCAGGAGATGGCCTCGCAGAGCACGGCCGTGGCGCCCGAGATGGCCACCACCGAGAGGTTGTCGCCGTAGAGCAGGGAGGACAGCGCCGAGGCCATCTTTTCTTTTGGCTTCGTTGTTGCGCAGCGGCGACCGGCCGGCGTGGAGCGGGGTGGGGTGGGAGAGACGGGGTCGCACGGGAGAAATCTCGATTTGGCCGTGGAAAGCACGGAGTTTTTGGGCTGCCGCGGGGTCGGGGTCGTTGGCTGTTGTGCAGTTGGCCGTGTGGGCGGCAGGTTGGTGGATGACATGTGGGGCTTGCTCGGAAGCAGGTCATCCTGTGACAGTTTTGAATGACCACGTGAGATCATGATTTTGTTGTGGTGAATTATTATTATTTCTTAAATAAAACTTTAGAATTTATAAATATATAGAATTTTTGGATAGCTTGTAGATATAGATGATTTTAGAAAATTTAAGTTATAGGATGATTTGATGACCTAGATCGTGTTTATAGGTTGTATGAGACATGCTATTGCTAATGTAGAGTCAAGTTGTGAATAACTTTGCCTATAAATGATTTCCTTGGTTTTTTGATGTGCAGAATTGCTTGAAGTAAACCATGATCAATAGCGAGGACCGAGGCTACGCTCCTAGAGGAGCCGAGAACCAGAAGGATCAAGCATGCTGGGTAAGATAGATGAGCTCAAGCGTGGCCCAAGGAATGCGAAAAATATTAAAAGGAAGTTTGAGCGACAAATTGCACCATATGACTTGCTCGGCCCAACTGAGATATGGTCCGATGGAACCGGAACAGGAGAAACTTATCAACGCGTGGGAAACCAGTGATGCACCTACATGTGATAAATATGGTGATTATTTACAATGAAAGGAGATGACTGGAAGAAAGGGTATTTTGATAATTTGACCACAAACCACGGCGTTTGAAGGAGCGATTTAGGTAAAAGAGAAGCCAAGAAGATCAAGTTGGATCAAGATTAAGAACTTAGCGGATTTGGGCTTATGCATATTAAAAAGCATGCATAAGTGTAGAGTGTGAGTAAAAACCGCGCGTGCTGCAACTTCATCTCAACACCGCCATCGTCGACGCTAGTCTGAAGGTTGGGGGATGGGGTGCGCGTGTCAAGGCTTCGTCCCACCGTCGGCTTCATCATGATCTTCGACCATCTCGCGGTTGCGACTTTGTCCGACTGCTTCATGGTCGTAGACACTTTGTCCGATCGCTTCGTGGTCGACTCTTCGTCTGACCATGTAATGGTCGCGTAGCTTCGTCCCGCTGCCAGACTGAAGGGTAGGCGACGGAGCACACGTGTCAAGGCTTCATCTTGCCACTGGCTTCATCGACATCAAAGTCCGAAGGGTGGGGGACGGTCCACACGTGCACCCGGTCGTTCGCCGCATGACTTCATTGAACCACCTCGTGGTCGTTGATGATTCATCCAACTGTCTCGCGGTCGCGACTTCGTTCGACCACCTCGTAGTCGTAGACGTTGCGTCCGACTACCTTGCGGTCGTGCTTTCGGCTGATGCTCTGTGGTCGTAGAAGTTTCGTCTGACCATAGTGTGGTCGTAGACACTTCGTTTGACAGGGGACGGGCCATGCGCACATCAGATTCGTCTCACTGCCGACTTCATTCACAGCTAGTTTGAAGGGTGAGGACAGCCCACGCGCGCACCAGGGAGTTCGCTGTGTGACTTCATCGAACCACCTCGTGGTTGTTGATGATTCGTCCGACCGTCTCACTGTCACAACTTCATCCGACCACCTCGTGATCATAGACGTTGCGTTCGACCGCCTCGCGGCTGTGATTTCGTTCGACCACATCATGGTCATAGACATTTTGTCCAACGCATCGTGGTCATAAATGCTTCGTCCGATGGGGGACGGGCCGCGCACGCATCAGATTCATCTTGCCGCCGACTTCATCCACGGCTAGTCCGAAGGGTGGGGATGGACCGTGTGCATGGGTTTCACCTCGCCACCAACTTCGTCGACACCAGTCCGAAGGGTGAGCAACAGAGCACGTGTCAAGGCTTCATCCCGCCACCGGCTTTGTCACCGCCAGTCCGAATGGTGGGGATGGACCGCGCGCTTCAAGGACTTTGTCCCGCCGTTGGCTTCATCAACACCCGTTGGCTTCGTGACTTTGCCTAACTACCTAGTGGCCGTGACTCTTCCAACTTCGTCGGCACCGATGTTTTGTCCAACTGCCTCACGATCGTGACTTCGACCACATCGTGGTCAACACTTTGTCTAACCGCTTCGTGGTCGTATACTCTTCGTCCGATGGGGCATCAGATTCGGCTCGCCGCCAACTTCATCCACGACTAGTTTGAAGGGTGGGGACGAACCACGCGCACAGGTTTTGTCTCGCCACCGACTTCGTCGAAGCCAGTCCAAAGGATGGAGGACAAGGCACATGTGTCAAGGTTTCGTCCCGCTACTGACTTCGTTAATGCCAGTCTGAAGTGTGGGGAACGGGGCGCGCTGTTAAAGGACTTCGTCCTGCCGTCGGCTTTGTAGATGCTAGTCTGAAGTGTGAAATCCACGCTGCACAGCTGGCTTCTAGCCTGCGCCTTCAGCCTTCGCTGAGCCTTCCCCCGCACGCCCGTTAGCTGGCCTTCGCTTAGCTCTGGAAGGACCTCGATGTCCTTCGTGCCGTAGGCTCCGCTGGCCTTCATGCCTGGGCTCTGCGCACACGTCTGATGCCCTTCGCTCGGCTTTGGAAGGACCTTGCTGGCCTTTGTGCCATAGGCTCCATGCATCCCTCCGCTGGCCTTCACGCCTTGGGCTCCGCGCATACCTCCGATGACCTTGCTCAGCTCTAGAAGGACCTCGCTAGCCGGTGGCCTTGCCGAAGGCTTCGCTCTCCCCGTCGGCCTCCATGTGAGCCCTCGTAGGCCTCCACGTAGGGGTGGCAGTCGGGCGTGACGGGCACGGGTATTGCATACCCATACCCGTGCCCGCGAGCAATTTTCATGCCCGCACCCGTGCCTGCCACCCGTGACGGGCAAAAACCCGCGCCCATGCCCGCCGCCCGCGGGCGCCGTATGCCCGCGAGCATGACCGTTTGCCCGCCAACAAATATCTAGACAATATTGCACATCAGACCCATCAGAATTGCATTTTACTAATATCATCTTCTAGAAAAAAAATCCGCTGACAACTGGCGCAAGGGAGGAGGAGGGAGCCGGTGACCGACGGCGCAAGAGAGGAGGAGGGAGGCGGCAACCGGCGGCGCAAGGGAGGAGGAGGGGGCGGTGGCGCAAGGGAAGAGGAGGGGGCGGCGGAGCTGCGGTCGCCGGTGTGGGGGGACACCGGATCTGGAGCGGCGGCGCAAGGGAGGAGGAGGAGGCGGCGACCGGCGGCGCAAGGGAAGAGGAGGGGAGCTCACCTCGGTTGGAGCTGGGGTCGCCGGTGTGGGGGGAGAAAGGGACACCAGATCTGAAGTGGCGGCGGCAGCGCAAGGGAGAAGGGAGGCGGCTCAAGGGAGGAGGAGGAGGTGGCGGCGGCGGCGAGGAGGAGGAGGAGGCGGCGAGGAGCGGCGCGCGCAAGGGAGGAGGGCGGCGGCGCGCGAGGAGGAGGAGAGGCGGCGCGCGCGAGAGCGAGAAGGAGGAGGCGCAACGCGCAAGGGAAGGGGAGGCCGAAGGCTTGTCCAGGCAGTACTCCAGTTGTGCTTGTGAGTTGTGCGGCGGCATGGAAACCCTAAAAATTTTTGCTCAGTGTATATATACCAAAGACTCCCAGGGAGGTAGGGGTCCACTTGTCAGTCATGTTTGGCGGGTAAACAGGCGAAGCGGGTATGGGTAGTGACTACCCATACCCGTGCCCGTTTACCCATCGGGCAAAGGATTTGACCCATTAGTATACCCGCGGGCAAAAAAATTGGAACATACCCTACCCTAATAGGGTTTTTACCCACGGGTAAACGGGTAATCAGGCCCAATTGCCACCCCTACCTCCACGCAAACACGCCAGCGACCTCGCCATAGTCCCGCTGTTGCTTTAGACTGGCCATTCGCTGAAGTCTCCAGGCCTTGGCGCCTCGCTTGTGAGCTGTTGGCTGTCACCAAAGCAGTCCGCATCACGCGAAGGGCTGGGATAGTTGGTCACGTCAGCTCATCCGTCGGGATCTCCGCGCTTGCTATCGAGAGAGTCCTGTTGTAGTGGTGGCCCAACTCTCGTGACTGGGTCTTGCAGTTGACCCAATATGTAATAGGCTCAAAAGTATAGAAGAATATATCAATGTATCCCTACCTTTTATAATTATTAAGGGGTAGGATGGAAAATTCTCATCCTACTCCACTCATATATATAAACCCCCAAGAGAGATATGAGAGGGCATATCCACTTATTTTATCATCGGCTCTGTCTCCGTAGTTCTCTTGGCTATATCTCCTATGAAAAAGGATAACTTATAACAACTGTTGTAGCCATGCTACAACACATCACATATTCAAACTTGACGTGAGAAAAACATTATTGGAGTATTCAATCAACAACAATTAAAATATATACATTGTCAGAAAAAAAACAATTAACAAATGTAGCGAACCACTGAAATCAATTCTAGGCACTTTCAGCATATTCCTATGAGCATGCAGCATGCTTCTGTGAAGTTTCAGAGATATCAAAACAAAGTGCATCAATGGGGACTGTCTGGGAAGTGTCCTATTCCTAGAAGAAAAAGTAGACCACTGCATTGTCTTGGACTGTTCAGAAAAACAAAGGAAAATGCTAATCCTCTCAAGCCATCACTTTGCTGTAAAACGGTGGAGGTATTGACATCAATGTCCAGGGGAAGGATTGTTGGCTGATCCTATCATTGTCTTCTATTCAGCATCAAGATCTGGAAACCGCAGCTCGCTGTACCCTGGAGTCACAGAGGTGAGGGGTCGGAAACAGGAAACTAAACAACAGCCCAGAATAATTACACCTGCCCAAACAGTTAAGTAAGCTATGTAATATGCTCCAGGAGTAGACCACAGGAAGAGATGAGCACTGAGACATCCTTATACGAGTTAAACTCATTATTAACATCTGAAACTCAGGACACATATGAAATGACGTAAATAGGAGTCTATACCAGTATCTCCTTGATCAATTTTCAGAAATAGTTCGGCCTTTAAGATTCTCTAACTAGAACACAAGCGTATAGTATAAATGATGAAACAGCAGATTATACGTTGATAATGGAATAGCTATTAGCAGGTCATATTTTTTCTAGGTTAAGGAGTACAGCATGAAACCAGGTAACCACGGAACAAAATTGGGCATCATTTTAAACATAAGTTTTGAGCCACTCGATTGTTTTTGTACCAGTATCAGTATTCAGCATTTTACATACATATGTATCAATATTCTATTCACCACCTTACGTCCTTACCGGATATGATGCCTTTTTCTGTCAATACTTACCATTTGTTGACCATTGGTAATTTCTATCTGGTGGACCAATTTTCTGGGCTGAGGACCACAGAATGATAACCAACTAATTATCTTCAAAAACAAAGCTGAGTGTCCATGTATTTAGCCAGTCAGTTAGTTTCAGATAGTACTTATGTTACTTTACCCTTATGTAGTTATTTAGCAGATTGTGAATACAGGAATTAAATTGTAACAACTTTCTTCGATCACTTTATTATATGCAAGTTATATAGCCACACTTGTGTGATTGTTACCGGAGTCGTTTAGGAGAGGTGTTTTGGGGCGAATCAAAGTTAATTTAGACTATTGGATAAAATCAAAACAAGAAGCAGTCTTTATCAAAAAAAAAATCTCAACAATGTACAAGATTTGGACTAGGTACTTTGTTATGAACTTATGATACACTACTTTCGTGCTACAATTTTTTTAGAATTAGCCAAAGTTTTCGTGATTTCACACTACTTTCGTGCTACAATTATTTTAGAATTAGCCAAAGTTTTCGTGATTTCTAAAACAAACATTTAAAAGAACATTTTACTCGTCTCAACTCTCAAGAGAAAGAAGGAAACATCTACTCTCGAAAGAACTGAAAAGAAAGCATTTCATTTACCCAGCTGTCGTGCCACGTCACCGATCCGCGCCTCCCCGTCCCAGCCAGTCACAGCCCGCCTCCCACCCCAACCCTAACACTTTAAAACCCCAGGCGCCGCCCACTCCTCCCACCACCAGCTCCTCTCCAGTCTCCCGTCTCCCGTCTCGAAGCTTCCAGACTCCCCAAGGCGAAGCGGCGATGAGTTCCTCCGGAGGCGGCGGCCGTGGGAAGGCAAAGTCGGCGAAGGCGGTGTCGCGGTCGTCCAAGGCCGGGCTCCAGTTCCCCGTCGGCCGCATCGCGCGGTACCTCAAGGCCGGCAAGTACGCGGAGCGCGTCGGCGCCGGTGCCCCCGTGTACCTCTCCGCCGTCCTTGAGTACCTCGCCGCCGAGGTACGTAAATCCCCAATCCCCTCGCACTCTCTTACTCTTTCCCCCTTTCGCTCGATCCTCGTGGATCCGATCTCGTGGTTCGGATTGGGAAGGTGTTGATTTTATAATCCCCATGGCGATTTGGCTCTTGTGATCGCAGGTGCTGGAGCTGGCCGGGAACGCGGCGCGGGACAACAAGAAGAACCGGATCGTGCCGCGGCACATCCAGCTGGCGGTGCGGAACGACGAGGAGCTGAGCAGGCTGCTGGGCACCGTCACGATCGCGGCCGGCGGCGTGCTGCCCAACATCCACCAGACGCTGCTGCCCAAGAAGGCCGGGGGCAAGGGGGACATCGGCTCCGCCTCCCAGGAGTTCTGAGCAGAAGAGATCGTCTTGTCTGGGTGATGATGCGATGTTTCTTGTGGTTTTGGGATGCTTTCGTGTTTGAACTTCGCGGGATGTAAAAACGAGAAAATTGTATTTTTGCCATCCGAAACCGTGGGCTTCGCAACTTTGTCATCCCAATCGTTGATTTCGCAAAAATGCCATTCAAAACATTTGCTTCTTGTTTTCTTTGCCATTTGCTCTATTTCTCTCCTTTTCCTTTTTTTCTCCTATAATTAGCCATGCAAAAAAGACGAATCTACCCTTGGGCAATTTCACGTACCTGGAAATATATGAGCTTGTCAGATTGGTGTTTGTCCAAATCCTATGCTTGCACAATTTGGAGGAGCTTAACCGTAGTACAGACAGTATTTGGGGATCTTGATGCTGTTGCTCCTTTTTTCCCCAAAAAAAATGATGCTGTTGCTTTGATCCTCGGTTGTATATGAATCATGAAAGCACTTTATTGAACTGTTTTTCTCTACCTCTCAAAATATATTGGAAGAGGAGGAGGAGCTGGCAAAGCAGCAGCAGGAATTACTCGATGGAAACTATAAGAAGTATGAGATGCTCGATAATGTCACGCAAAATGGAAACACCAAGAACCTCGCTCACCATTATGGAGTCAACCTGGTTGATGACTGATCGATGTTGACAACCTTTCTACAATTCTTTTGGGGGCCCTGTGTAACCAATGACTACACAAAGTTCTCTCACTGGCTTCTGAATTTCTGCACGTCTGAAGATCTTACGGGCAAGGAATTCGATTCTTGTTGTGTTTCAGGAAGCAAATGGTGTGCTCCTACATAGCGTGATTCCCAGTTGATAGGATACAACTGTAACTCATTCCCACAAGTCCAAGGGTAGATTCGTCCTTTTGCATGGCTGATTATAGGAGAAAAAAAGGAAAAGGAGAGAAATAGAGCAAATGGCAAAGAAAACAAGAAGCAAATGTTTTGGATGGCATTTTTGCGAAATCAACGATTGGGATGGCAAAGTTGCGAAGCCCACTGTTTCGGATGGCAAAAATACAATTTTCTCATGTAAAAACGCAGTGCTCTGGTTCGTGAATGAATAGAAAGAAAACGATCATGGTTTGATATATGCAAAAATGTTGTTCCCCAAGTGTCTCTTAGTATTGATTTGGTTATCGCATCGAATGATGTGTTCGGCGAAACTGGATGGTGGAACTGATCGGTATATGTTCTTAGGAAATGCGAGGTTTCATAAATCTGATTTCTGTGCACTCGTCTCCTGTGGTGGTAGCACAGTAATGCGGAAGAAATCATCCCCCTTCATGTGCTTACCATTCATTTCTCCAATAGTGGTGTAATTTTAATTCAATGCTGGAGGTGCTGTTCGTGGTTTTCCTTTTCCGTAGAAAGGAAATGAGGGGAGAAGTTCGTAAATTATCTGTTTACTGTTCCTCCTGTTATACCTGTTGAAGTGTTGAGTTAGCCTATTGTCAATCGATCCCGTTTCTTGTGTTGTGCTTTGATTGCGAAGGTTCAGAAATGTCATTTCCTATACTGCCAATTCACTTCACGGATAATATACTGTTGGCCTACGAGTTCACTCATTTCTTACACCAGCGCAAGAGTGGAAGAAGGGGAGTCGCAGCCATAAAACTTGATATGAGCAAGGCATATGATCGGGTGGAATGGGGCTTCCTGAGAAGAGTGATGCAGAAGATGGGATTCCATGAAAGATGGGTAGAGCGCATCATGCTCTGTGTCACCACGGTGTCTTACCGAATCAAAGTAAATGACCGATTACGAGCAGTGATTCCTCGGAGGGGACTACGACAAGGTGATCCTCCGAGTCCCTACCTATTTATTCTTTGCTTGAGGCGTTGTCGGCCATGCTTCAAAAAGCCGAGGAGGATGGTAAGATTGAGGGGATCAGTGCAGAGGAGGCGCCACGGATAAACCACATTTTTTTTGATGATTCCCTCATCTTGATGCGTGCACGAAGGAGGATGCTAGAGAATTACAAAGGATCCTAGATGTGTATGAGAGAGCATCAGTCAAGTGATAAATAGAGACAAGTCTTACATCTGTTCGGTCCTAACACAGCCAAGAAGACAAACACCAAATCCGGACCGAACTCCGCATCTCACGGAAGCAAAAATGAGAAGTATCCTGGGCTCCTGTGTCTATTGGCAAATCACGCAGCGACCTTTGGATACATCAAAAGGAAGGTTTGGGGCGGATCTGAGGGTGGCAAGAGAAGCTCTTATCAAAGGCAGGCAAGGAGGTTCTAATCAAGGCGGTGGCCCAAGCAATCCCAACATATGCCATGTCGTGCTTTGATCTGACGAAAGGTCTTTGTGATGAGCTAAACTCTGTGATAGGAAGGTGGTGGTGGAACCAGAATGACAAAGAAAACAAAATACACTGGCTGAGCTGGGACAAGCTGACTTTACCAAAGAAGGAGGGGGGCCTGGGGTTCCGTGATCTTCACCTCTTTAACCTAGCCATGCTTGCCCGGCAGGCGTGGAGAATCCTAACAAATCCGGAATCCCTGTGCAGTCGAGTTCTAAAGGCCAAATACTTCCCAAACTGTAACATTTTGCAATGTAGTGCAAGAGAGGGCATCTCTTATACTTGGAGAAGTATTCTGCAGGGAGCCAATCTGCTTAAAGAGGGAGTGGTTTGGCGGGTAGGTAATGGTAACTCGCTTCAGATTTGGTCTGACCCTTGGATCCCTGCTGGAAGGACCCGCAAAACAGCGACCCCCAGAAGAGCCTCTGTCTTGACACGAGTGTCCGAACTCATGAACCCGGCCACTGGCTCTTGGGATGAGGATTTGGTGAAGGACATATTCTGGGAGTCGGATGCAAAAACCATCCTAGCTCTTCAAACGGATGCTGAAAGTGATGACTGGCCAGCTTGGTAGTTTGATCCAAAAGGGGTCTTTTCGGTCAAGTCAGCTTATAAGGTGGCAGTGAGGAAGAGGGAACATGAAAAAGCAAGAGATGCTTCTGGATCTGGGCTGGATAAGGAAGATGACGCTAGTTTTGACTGGAAGAGAATTTGGCGGCTTGAAGTGCCAAATAAAGTCAGGATGTTTGTGTGGCGCTTTGCACACAACAGTTTGCCAGTCGGGAGGAACATAGCACGGAGGGGAATTAAGCGTGAAACTTTATGCCCGATGTGCACTAGAGCTGATGAGGATGGCGGCCACCTGTTTCTGAAATGTAAAGGAGCAAAAGAATGCTGGCGTTTGATGAATTTGGAGCAGGTGCGCTCCAAGCTTGTTAGCTGTAGCACGGCAAAGGAAACAGTGAGAGCGATCTGGAGCCTTGAAGCAGGAACTCAGATGCGGGTTTGGGTGTTGCTCTGGCGTTGGTGGTCAGCTAGAAACAAAGTGAATGCTGGAGAAAGAAGAGCCTCGGGCCCAGAAATTATTTCACTAGTCGGCTATTATGTCAATGATTTTGACAAACTCAAAAAAACAAAGGGCCAGAAGGGAGCAAAGAGTATTTTGAAATGGGAACCCCCACCTGATGACATGTACAAGATCAACGTGGATGCATCATTCAGGGCTAGCACACAAGCAGGTGGATGGGGTTTTTTGCTCGTAATAAAGAAGGGAGTTTCGGAGGGTTGTGGGAAGTTGGAGAGAGTGGCGAGTCCTTTGCGGTGAAGCCATGGCGGCGTTGATGAGCCTTCATCGAGTGCGAGAATTGGGAATGGGCCGTATAATTCTTGAGACAGATGCAACAAGCTGCAGAAAGGACCGACTTCAACGAGAGATGGGCAGGAGTGTCGATGGGTGTCTATTCCGCGATCGAAAGTTTATCAATGAGGCATTTGTGCGGTGTGTGGTCGGGCTTGTCCGAGATCATGCAACAAAGTGGTGATTGCCTAGCTTCGTATGGGCGGCGCGCATGCGCTCGGGTTCGCGGTGTTTATGAACCAAGTCCCCGAATTTGTCACTACCCTGGTCTCTGGCGATTCGCCTAGAGCCTTTGGTTAATGGAAAACAAGGTTTTCCCTTTCAAAAAAAAATTCACTTCATGGCGAAAACGGCCACTCTTCCTAGGAGGCGAGGAAGAGGAAGAGAGGAAGTGGCATTTCTCACGGAGAAAAAATTGATGCTCCGGCTGTCACGGGTGCAGTTTTTCGTCATTACGTTCTTCTTACTGGGAACCGATGTTAACGAGTTTAGTCTGATGAATTCCTCCTATATAAAAGTAAATGAATTAAATACAGAGTAATTACATAATAATATAATAATTGAATACAGAGAGATGAGGCTCCTTTATTATTTCTCTTTCTTAAAAAGATACAAAAGATGACAATAGAGGCCCTCTATTTATAGACTAATGTGGAGGGTACCTACCAATGGGCTGGGTTTGCAGGCCTAGGCCAAGTTTTCCTAACACTTCCCCTTGGCCACTCATCCGATACGATCAGGACTCATCAAAACTCTATAAAAATTCAGTGGAAAATTTTTAGAGTAAGAGTACATGATACATATAATGTTGTGTTGCATAAATTGACTCATTAAAAACCTTGCCGAGAAACTTCAGAAAAACTCGTCAAGGAAAAAAGAGTACAATCCACCCAATTTCATTCAATCTACAGGATTTATTCTTTGGGCACTTGATCTTCATGATCAAGTTTTAATAGCGAATTCGTGAAGAGTCTCCCCTGAATTCCACACTTCTCTAAGCCTCATTATTCCAATTCAACGTACACATCTTTCAAAATTAGATGTTTGAAATGACTTACTAAATAAATCTACAAAATTTTCACATGACTTAGTATGCAATACATTAATTTCGTCCATCTTTTGCAATTGATAACAATAAAAGAACTTAGGGTTGATGTGCTTTGTAAGATGACTCTTCATATACACCATCTGTACTTGTGCAACACAAGCTGCATTATCTTCATAGATAATTGTGGGAGTTTGTATGATATTTAATCCACATGACAATTGGATGTGATGAACCATTCGTCGAAGCCAAGCACATTCTCGTGCGACCTTATACAACGATATGATTTCCAAGTGGTCCGTCGAAGTCGATACAGGACTTTGTTTAAACAATTTCTATGAAATTACAGTTCCATCATATAGTAATATATAGCCTGTCTACGACCTAACTGTATGCGGGTCTGACAGGTATCCGGCATCTGCATAGCCAGTCATATTCAAGTCTTAATTCTTTCTGTAGAATAGTCCAAGATCTTTACTTCCTTGGAGATATCGAAAAATGTCCTTTATCCCCCTGTTAATACCTTTTGGTAGGTTCTGCACTGTACCTTGATAATAGGTTTACGGTAAATGCAATACCCGGTCTAATGCAATTTGCTAAGTGCATAAGTGCTCCTATTGCACTTAAGTACGTGAATTTCAGTCCCAGGCTTCCCCCTCTTCTCTAGTTCTGTACGGATCCTTGTCTTGCTGTAAAGATCTCCTGACCATCGCTATCTTCGAAGGGTATGCCTTTTCAAAGCCAAATCTTTCTAACACATTTTGAGTGTATGCGGATTGATGTACTAATATTCCTACCGGAACATGCTCAAGCTGCAAGTCTAAGCAATATTTGGTTTACCCAAATCTTTCATTTCAAAATCTGACTCCATAAAAGAACTTGCCTCTTTTATATCTTCTAAGGTTCCGATGATATTCAGATCATCTACATACACTGAGATTATACAAAATCTATTATAGGATCATCGTATAAATACACAGGGACAATCCTCATTGTTTGTATTTGCTCTGTCTTGGTTTAAGACAAGGATACTTTTAGGCATCTTCATATAAATGTCCAAATCCAAGTCTCCACAAAAGTATGCAGTCACCACATCCATCAATTTTATTTCTAAATTCAGGTTTAATGTCATTGAGATTAAATATCTAAAGGTAATATCATCCATGACCGGTGAATATATTTCTTCATAATCAACTCTTAGTCGTTGAGTGAAACCTTGTGCAACAAGCCCTCCTTTATATCTTACAAATTCATTTCCTTCATTTCTCTTTAAAACAAAAATACCCATTTATACCCTAGGGGTGCACATGGGGAGGCGTGCGATTTACATGCATACACACTTCTCTTTTGTTCAGAGATAATAATTCAGTTTCTACTTTTTTTTCCAATCCTCTCGATCTGATCTTTTCTTACATTCGACAAGCGATACAAGCTCTGAATCAAGATCGATGATTATGGTAATTTTCTTTACAAAATAAATATCAACATTGGCTGCTGTCCTATTCATAGATTCTCCCGTGTACACATAGTTTATAGCTATTTCATCATGGATTGGTTCTTCTAATGCTTCTACTTGCTCACCACTCCTAGTTACGGAGCAAGTCCCTTTAGTTTTTCAGCTCCGATGTGTGCGCACATATCCATGTTGATTTCTCCCTCTATTGGAATGTTCAGATCCAGTATGCCCTTTTCTGAGGATGCCAAATTGGTGACAGGTCTCAATTAGCTCCTCTCCTAGTTCTAGGGAATTTAAATGATTGGCTGTGTCAAGTACTTTTTATCCTTTTTCACCAGGCATCCCCGATTACTTGGGATTCGGGGGGCCAAAGTTTTCGTCCTTTTATTCTGAGGCCTCTAAACAAGATTAGGAATACCTTCAGCTTTCTTCGGTATTTCAACCCTCTCCGGTGCATTACGTGCATGCACATGCGACTTGGTCACGCTCTTTAAATCACTACGGTGATCTAACAGTTGGTTTGCTAATGTTTGCAGGTCAACGATCTTCTAAACTTCTCTATTTGCTTCACTAGTGCGCGGGTCATATGCATGGATTCATGTGTCTTGCCACGTAATTTTCCAACATTTTTTATCAATGGGTTGATTTCCTCCCTCTAATACCGGGAAACTATCATCATCAAATATACTATCAACGAAATGGGCTGTATGCAAATCTCCTATCATGGGGTTTAAATACCTGATTATAGATGTTGTATCATAACCAATGTATATCCCAGACTTTCGGAGATTGACATCATCTATGTCCTGGGACCTAATATCGATTAAGAAGTTGTGTCAGATCACTGTTACTACTATAATCTTGTTTTGTACCTCCGGTCATCCTCCAAAAGCTAAACGCACGCTTAATAACATCCTCGTAGTCGCCTAGAAGTCACCGGCACAATGCCGATTGGTAGATTACATGAAAAAAATGGATGATGATTGTACTGTAGATTGATTGAAAAAATCACCGCCTGCATGTGGCCGCGGCGCCCGCACGCGTCACACCGACCTGTCTGCCATCGTACAGCCAGCCCCGCACGGTCGCACTGCGCCTCACCGCGCCCTGTACGACCGTACCACAGTAGCCACCACGCCGAGACGTCCGAACACGGCCGTACCGTCGACCACCTGTGTGTGACCGGCCCATCGCTCGCCCATGCACGCCCCGACCATCGGCTCCCCGAACGCCCATATGCACACCGGTCGGTTGCTCGCCACATGCTCGGCCACTGGCCATACACAGCCACCACCGTTCGCAGCACTCCGGCCGTTGCTACTCACAGTGTGTGTCAGTGACGGCTTTGCACAGCCACCGAGCTGCCGTGCCTCATGCCGCTCGCATGCGTTGCAGAAGTCATCGTGCATGTTTTGATTAATCATAATTATTTAAATTGCCTTTAATCGCTAAAAACAATAGTAAAATTATAGAAAATGCATAAAATTTTTTGAAACATTACGAGAATCCTTTTGTACCATTGTCTACTTTATTTTATGCATATCTACCTGCAGTAAATCTATACATTTTTTCATACATGTGTAGATGACAGGCATTACGAATCGGGAGTTCGAGGAGCTGGCCTAGTGTTGCCAAAATTACTTGACTTGGGCTTCCGATGTTGAGATCGTATTTGGAGCCAAGAAGTTCCGCCCTGCTATTGTGATTAGTGTATCAGAAGATGTCAAACTCATACCTAAGGAAAATGGTTGGACACTTCACTTCCTCAGGCACTAACTCTGTGTCACTCTCAAGAATGAGTACATGGTAGAGAAGAGCGCGCTAGTATTGTGGACTACACTCAAGAAGCAGTTCGAGAAGCTGAAGTACACAATTTTTTCTCAGGCAGAGCAAGAGTGGATTCAATTGAGGTTTGTCAATTTCAAAACGGTCGGGGAGTATAACTTTGCTCTATACAGATTTTGTACCAATCTTCAACTTTGTGGCAGGCAGATCACAGATGAGCAGAAGATTGAGAAGACCATCTCCACCTTCTACCCCAATGCAGTGCAGTCTGCGTGCAATTATCGTCAATACGGCTACAAGGACTCAAGGAGTATACTGAATTGATTGATATTATGTAGGTTGCAGAGCCTCAGGATGAAGTTCTCTATAAGAACTTTATCGCACAGCCACCTGTGAGCTCCGCTGATCGTGAGGCCAACGCTGAGAGCTACAAGGTGCAGAAGCCTGTAATGAAGAAAAGAGAAAGGAAGGGTAAGGCCACAACCCAGAAAGGTAAGTCAAAATGCTCCACAGGAGACCAAGGCCAGCAAACCAAAGTGGGATGACAAGCCCTATGGTCAGTAAGATCAAACCTGCTACAAGTGTGGCAAGTGGGGGCACTGGTCGTGGATCCATAAAGAGCCGCAACATGTTGTTGATGCCTTTCAGGCCAAGAAGAAGAAGGGTGGCAAAGGATAGCATGAAACCCACTTTGCCTTTGTTGAGGGGAGAGTTCTCAGCAGCTGCCTGCACCAATGGAGATAGACTCCACTCTTGTAGCAGCACCCCCTCTTGACATTGCAGTTTCCGCTGCCATGATTTCCCAGGAAGAGCATCTCACCCCTGAGAAGACACCAGCAGAAGTCTTTGGCTTTTTAGCAAACTCAATCTAATGCGCATAATGTATTTAGACTTTAATTGTCATGTGTGGAAGGAATAAGTTAGACGTTGCATTGATGATACTCAAACAATTTATTTTCTTGTGATGATTAGGTGATATTGAATAATTCATTTATTTATTCAGTTAATAATGACATAATATGTTCTGATATTCAAAGTATATAGACCCGACCCGGTGTAGGAGCCGCTTGCACCCACTATTTTATTGTGTGTTGGTTATATTCTACTACATATTAATAAAGTACTTTATATTAGAATGCGTATGGCGCCCTATAGAGAAAGTGTGCTTAGTTAACAGCGTCACAACGAATACCATCTTGAGAGAGACAAAATTCTTTCAGTCGATTAGCAAAAATGCCGGCAGCCTTACAACAATCATTGGTAGTGATGCCTGTATAATAGGTTCAGGAAGAGCCACAATTATACTCCCAATGGACACAACTTTGGTCATTCAAGAAGGCTTATTGTACCTAAAATTGACTAGAACTCTCCTAAGTTTCAAGGATATTCATGCTTACAGTTTTCATGTTGAAACTGAAGAAGAGTATGGAAGGAATACCTGCTCATTATGAAGTGTGAAGTAAATAGGAAAAGGGTATTAGAAAGACTTCATTTGAGACTGGGCTATACTACACTAATATTAAGCACCTGCAGCCTATACTGCGCCTGAAAATAATATTTAGAAGCTCTGAACTCTTCTGTCTTTAGCATGATAAATTAGGTCACCCAGATCTTAGGATGATGAGAAATATAATTAACAATTCACAGGGACAAAATATCGATGTAAAAAAAATTTCGAATCAAGAAGATTTTGTGTGCCCTGCATGTGCCACATGAAAATTAATGACTAAACCTTCTATTCTGAAAGTGAAGGATGAAATCTCTACATTCCTGAAACATATCTAAGGAGATATTTGCGGTCCTATATAACGCTTAGTCAAGGCTATCCAAAAGGAACCAAAATTAGTGCTAACATGGGTTTTGCTTAAATCTAACATATTTTTTTGGAGCGGCTAACGGATATTACTAATGGCTTCATTCTTTTTAACTTATGGCTTCCCTCGAACAAATAAGTGAGACTGTTTTTTTGTCGTCATTGTTTATTTGCAGAAGCGCTCATGTCAGTCAAAAGCTATTAGTTGCAGCTATAAGCAATCAGACACAGACAAATAGGACACACTCTTTAGCTATGATGGTTTTTTTTTCTTTCGTACATTTCTCTCGGAAGAAAAAAAAAAGACCCTGAAAAGAACCTTAAGGGAAAACAAAGAAAAATCATGCCTAAGCCGCTATCAACAATGGTTTCGATTGTGGTTCAATTGTGTTGACTGTCGATGTTAGACATGCGTTGTGCGACTGGATCAGGCCACACATGACACATTACTAATAGAATCACTTAACCGATCTTGTGCGGAATGGTTTCTTTTTTTTAGTAAACTTGTTTACGAGGATGTCGATGTATTTGGTCTATGGACTTATCTTTTCTTGCTACCGAAAATCCTTCCGAGTATAATCATTGCTTTTTGTAGGTTGTATTTACGTGTGTTAAGTAGTGTGATGTAGGATAGACGTAGTGGTTTTCTTGGGTGAGATATTTCAAAAGATTTTCATTTTATATTGGCGACAATCTAAATCTTGTAAAATAAGTTCTTTTCCCGTATAATTTGATAAACAAAACCACAATCGTGGCACAAAGTGCATTTGGCACATCAATGCCAAACTTTTCTACTACAATAGATTGTTTCCGGGCGTTATATACGTTACTTTTCATGAACTGTACTTGAATATCATGCTTTCACATGTAGTCCAATGATATGATTAGAATGTTTTGATTACATCCTATCATTAACATATTTCCAAAGATTTTATTTTATACTGATGTTAATAGAGATCACTTGAAATAGATATCTTCTCAACAAAAGGGATACAACCATACATGCCTGTTCTTTTTAGCTGAAACTTATGCCTTTTAGTTGCGGCTTGTGGCTTTTGGGCTGTTCGTGCGAGAGATTACAGAGTTACAGAAACTCATGTGCGGCTTTTGCCGATATAAATGAAGTCGGTACAGTATGTACTACAATTAACTAGTAGACCATATCTTAAAAAGATACACCGTTCAAAAGCTAGTTACTGTAGAAAAGCCAGAAAACAGCTTTCAGAAGCTGAAAAGAACAGCCCCTAAGACCCGTTTAATTTGGCTTTTTCTGATAACCTTTGGCTAAAATTGTATTGTATCAGTTATTATTTTTTCTGATACATTTTATTAAAGAAAAAAAGAAACATATAGTTATATATCTACAGACATTACAAAGAAAGAAAGAAAAAAAAGAGAGAACCACATTAAATAACCGACATGCTTCAACTAACTTATAACTTCTAAAAGTGTGAAGCCACAAACTAAAAGCTGTTTTAAAAAGCCCTAAGAAACTCTAGATATGGGACTATTCTTTCATCTTTAAAAGCTATTTTTTAGCTTTTCTACAATAATTGATTTTTAAATGGAGTCTTTTTTTTAAACGGGTTTACAAGTTGATTATAATATACATTATAGTGACTTCACTTATATCAGCTAAAATTATATGTAATTTTTGTTACTTTATATTCTCTTTTACAATAATCTAAAAACTATATATTACAACCCAAAATTTATAAACCATAATTCAAAAAGCATAAACTATAACCACGCTAAAAGCTTCCCAACCATTTCTTGGCCATGCTCTGCAATGAGATGCAGCAAAATGCAAGCCGGATGGGCTGTCCGGCGTTGCCGCGTTAGCCACCGGCAGCACGGACCCCCACAGCTCCGCTAAGGGAACCCAGCGACGCATCCCCAAGATTTCGCACCGGAACAGTGGAGGAGGGAGAGAAGGGAGGGAGAGCGGAGGGCGTGCACTCGCCTCCCCATCTCCGGTTGGTCTCGGCGCCGCGGAGGTGGTAGGAGAAGCCAAGCCCCGCCGCGCCATGGAGCCCAAGCCCTCGGCCGCGCCGCAGGGTGACGGGTCGCCGGCCGAGGCCTCCCGCCGCCGCGGCGGCGCCGGCAAGCGCAAGTCGGCCGGGTCGTCGTCGTTCACGCCGTCCAAGCGGCACGCCAAGGAGCGCAACGCCTTCCACATCCCCCCGCATCTGCTTCACAGCGGGCCGCTCACCCGCGCCGCGCGCCAGTCGCCGCACAAGCTCGTGGGCGCGCCGTCTGAGGTGGCTCCCGCGGCGGCGGGGGCTGGCGGATCGGGGGCGGGCGGCGGGAAGGGCGAGGGCGACGTGATCCGGCTAGATGGGGAGGAGACGCCCGCCGAAGAGACGCCGTTGGTCGACGAGACGTTCGAGGCCGTCCGATCTCGCGGCGCCGGCGTCCATGTGGTCCCTACCTTCGCGGGTGAGCCTTCTCCCCCCGAGCAGTAGCGCGATCTCTTGGTTGGGGTAGTGAATCGGAGATGCTCGCGAGTTGTGACGAGTTTGCGTCTTGATCGTGGTCGTGGGTGTTTGTGTAGAAGCGTTCGGTAAATTACTAGTTCACTGCGAAGGCATCTTTTGTTCCTGCTTTTAAATGCTTTACAAGAATGGACTTTTGGCTTCTCGTAATTCAATGGTTAACATAGCCGCCACAATTAAGCTAAATTGGTATGCGTACTTTGCATATTGATGTGTTTAAGTTGCAGTTTTTTTGGTAGATTTAGCTCAATTTGAGGGCATGTTCATGCTGTTGATTTAACAGCTCGAGATAAGAATTTGTTACAAGCATTGCCTTTATTACTTACAGCATGTAGTGGTAAACTGGTAATTATGTGTATTTGGTTTCTCCTCCTGTTGCATGTGGTGGAAATGAGGAGGTGAGTACTCACCATTTTGCTTTCTTCCATGTGGTTGGAGTATGGCTCCTTTTCATTTGAGAGTACATGTAGGCAAGCACAATCACTATGGTATTTACTTTGTGTCATGAAAACAATAGAATGCCTTATTTATAATCTTGAAAAAAATAGAAAACCTTGCTTACAATACCACATTAGAGAAAAGAACCCGTGGTAAATTTTGATAAGACAGTGAACTTCCATATCTCTTGGGTAATTGCAGTAAGCCAGTAAATATGCTGAAACTTGATAAATCCTTGTATAACCCCTTCATTTCCTGTAATGTATGGCTTTTGTCTGTTCAAGCCATACTAGCAACCATTTTGATAGGATTGATCTTTGTATAGCCTCTTATTTTCCTGTGATGCACGGTTTTTTCCTACTCAAGGCATACTAGCAACCATTTTTATAGAACTAAACTATTTTAAGTACCATTCAGCAGGCAAACTATTCTATTGTTTCGTTTCCCACCCTCCATCTGTATTAATTATAATGTCCTTTGCATGTCTTATCATCTTCATTCATTGCTTAAGACAAATTTTCTTTTGAAATTCAAAGTGCACAAAAATAAAACCTTTTCTTCTACAGGATGGTTTTCATGGAAGGAAATCAACCCAGTTGAGAAGCAAACCTTGGCTTCTTTTTTTAATGGCAAATATGAGAAGCGGACACCTGAGATATACTTGGGGATTAGAAATTTCATCATGATGAAATTTCATGCCAATCCTCAGTTGCAGCTGGAGTCCAAAGATTTGGCTGAGCTGTCGATTGGGGAGGTCGATGCTCGACAGGAAGTCTTGGAGTTCTTGGATCACTGGGGCTTGATCAATTTCCACCCTTTTCCACCAGCTGGTCAGGAGGAGAGTAAGCCAGAAGAGAGCCAAAGCAGTTCTCACAATGAGGAGAAAGCTTCTCTGATTGATCAACTGTTTAAATTTGAGTCGATTCAATCATACATGGTCCCTTTACCCAAGAAAGGAGAGGTGGAAGCTCCAGCCCCTCTGCCTAGCTTGCTTCCTGATCCTGCACTAATTGAAGATGTGGTTGCAGCAGCTGAGCCTTCTGTTGAGTACCATTGCAATTCCTGTTCAGTTGATTGCTCACGGAAGCGCTTCCATTGCCGGACCCAGGTTAGCTGTTTTTGTTTCAGTGCTGCAGGCTTGCAGTCCCTGGTGAAATTTTGCTACACCACTATATGTTTTATACTTTTATCACCTTGTATATAGCATGTATGTTTCTGCACTTTTGATCAATTAACTGTGTGATACAGGTTCTATATTTGAAAGTTTAGTACAGTCAGATACATGTTATGTAATTTGGACATGGATTGGAGTTCTTCTGAACACAATTTTTTTGTGTGATTTTCCTTCTTATTTCTGTTTTCTCTCTTATTCTCTTGCACACAATGACCGTAATTTGAGGATGCAACAGAAGTGTGATTTAACATCTTTGTTAGAGTTGTGGCTGTATATTTTTTTAATAAATTAGCACAGTTTTTCTTTAGTTTTTTTTTTGTTATTAGAATCACATTTTGATTGTAAGCCTTGTTTTTTCGTGAAAATTGTAACCTTGTTTCAAATTGATAGGCAACAGCTGGATTGTTAGCTGTCATAACTTCGGCCTTGTCTATCCTGTATAAATTTGACTGTTGTAGTATCAGATATGGAATATTGGCTGCCAAAATTTAGCCTTCAAAGACGCTGATTCTTCTCACGAATAGGAGAGATTATAATCAATCAACATACTGGTGTACTGTACCTTGTGATTCAAATTACTTCTCTGTAGCCTGTATTGCTTGTATTGCTCTTCTCTTCCTGTAGTCAAACCTTTTGTTATTGCTGTTGCTTTCCTCTTGTGTGACCTGCCAAAAGAAATAAAAAAAACATGTCTTAAATCTGAAATATGGTACTATTGATTTTTCTTTTATTTCTACAGGCAGATTTTGACCTGTGTTCTGATTGCTACAATGAAGGAAAGTTTGATACAGGCATGGCCAAAACTGATTTCATCCTCATGGATTCTGCAGAAGTTTCTGGTGCTAGTGGTACTAGTTGGACTGATGAGGAGACATTGCTTCTTTTAGAAGGTTTAGAAATTTTTGGTGGAAAATGGACTGAGATTGCCGAACATGTTGCTACAAAAACAAAAGCACAGTGCATGTTACACTTTCTTCAAATGCAAATTGAGGACCGCTTTCATGATGGTGAAGATATTCATCAAATTACACAGGAAAGCACAGAGCAAGCCTCAGCAGAAAAGGGCACTGCTGAAGTACATGAGAAAATGGAAGTTGAAGAGAAAGTGGAAGGTAAAGATACTGTGGATGATAAGCCTTCAGAGAAAGCAGAGGGCAATCGTGCAGAAGCAAAAACAGAAGATGGGAGTGTTGTTGGAAATAAAGATACCAAGAATTCAGGTGGCATAGATTCAGTTACATCTCCAAACACTGATGAGCCAAAAAAACCTTCTGATGCTGACCCTACAATGAAGGAAAATTCTGTTGATGTTGATACTTCTGGTGAAAATGCGTCAAATGTTGCTATTGATATCCTGAAATCTGCATTCGAGGCTGTTGGTCACTTCTCAGAACATGAAGGTTCATTTTCCGAAGCAGGACATCCTGTCATGGCACTGGTAAGCACTTTCTAATACCCTTCGACATCTTACTTATCATACAGTATTTTTACTAACCACAGGTCCATTAAATGTCTGTGCAGGCAGCATTTTTGGTTGGTCTTGTGGAAGATGACAATGCTACCGCTTCATGCCGTAGTTCACTAAAAGCTATCTCTGAGGTGTCTCCTGCACTCCAATTGGCAAGTAGGCACTGTTTTATTCTCGAGGATCCACCGAGTGATCTGAAAGGCATTTTTGTCGGTGTAAGGTAAGCAATGCTTGCACCTGTGTAACATAGAAGTGCTATCGCAAGATTTTGCTGATGAGGTAAATGAAATTTGCAGTAATACAAATAAAGATGGTGATCAAACAAAAGGTGAGGACATGACTATACATTCAATTAATACTGAGAAAAAGGACATCAATGAAAAGGAAGAGAATGCTTTATCTGTGGAAAAGCAAAACAGTCCATCTATTTCACCAGAAGACCACCAAGAACCAGAAAATAAGAATGTATCTTGCGATGAAGCCCCCTCAGTGGAGCCTAAATCCAATAATGCTAAGGAATCATGTGATGCAATTCCTCTTGTGGACAAGAGTGTATCCAACAATACGAAAGGTTCATTAAGTTCTACAAATGATTCAGTCACTCTGCCAAATAATGCAAATGGACTTGGTTTGTTAGCTTCTCAAGAGGTTGTTGTAGGAAGTACTACCGGTGCAAGTAATCCTGAGCTGGTAAAGGACAAACCAAGTTCTGAGGTGGAGCCAGCTGATTATTCATCTTCACAAAGCAAGATCGAGCTTAATAAGACTGAAGATGCAGTTGCTACCCCAACTATCATGCAAGAACACGAGCAAAACCAAACATTGGGAAATGGCAAGATGGAAGGTACTTCATCTATTTTTTAATTGAAACTATCTGTATGAAACCAGTAAAGGTTAAGCATACAATTTCAACTACTGCTCTCTGATTAATTAAAGCTTCTCATTATTTACTAGTCTAGAAGACTTTTTTGTTACCATTGACTTGCATCAATTGCGCATGTAAGTAGTTCACATGTCAACTATACTTCTGCTAATGTTGGCCAAGGTTCAAGAAATCGGAGCTAGGCGCAGCCACCAATTTGGTTGAATTAGGTTCCTTATAGATAAGATTATATTGTTTAGGATAATCCCTTTCTATAATATTAGAGATAAGTTCCTTAGGGGTCAAAACATCCAATCTATATGAGGATGGGAGTGTATCTCATTTTATCATGCAATGAAGATGACTTAATCTAGTCTCTCTCCTAAGATTCTTCTCCCTCATTTATAGTCTAATCCCTCATTCAATCAAGCCGACGTCACCCGGCTGTTGCCTGATCTATTTGTATCCTCCCAAATATTGGAAATATATACCAAGTGCCTGGTAGCTTTGCGATATCAGATCACAGTGAAGTAAATGAATTGTATAACTTAGAAAATAAAGTCATTGAAAAGAGGGTCAGAATTGAGAAAACAGATTTAGCATCATTCATAGGTCATAACTCTGGTGGTCCAATTCCTCATCAGCTGACTTCCCCTTCTCTGTGATATCTGTCTGATTGTCTTGATCTTGCAGAGCCTAACAGTACTGAGAACGAAGCTGCCGATGAAGAGAAGGGTTCAAGAGTGACCGCCAACCATAATGATTCCATAACTAGGCTAAAACGAGCAGCAGCTACTGCTGTTTCAGCAGCTGCTGTGAAGGCTAAGCTCCTCGCTGACCAGGAGGAAGCTCAAATTCGACGGCTAGCTGCACTGATGGTTGAAAAGCTGGTACACTCATCGAATTGTGCATGCTTTGCTCTGCAAATGATCCATTCTGTGTTATATGTGCCACTAATAATTATAATTATTTTTTCGTGCTTCGTGCAGTTACAGAAGATGGAAGTGAAGATGTCTTTATTTGCTGAAATTGAACACGTGGCCCAACGAACGAGAGAATACACTGAAAAGACCAGAAAGAAGCTTCTGATGGAGCGGAACGCAATAATTGCTGCCCGCATGGGTGCATTGCCCTCTAGGCCAAACCAGCCTGGTGTTCCTGGGAACAGATTACCGGTTGGATATGGCGCCCCTGCAGTAAGACCACCAAACGCAATGCCCCAGACCCAGCAGCTGAACTGATCAAGGAAACCGACACCTCGTGCTCCATGTAATACCAACATTCTTTTAGAAGCATACCTCAAAAACCAATCAGGCATCAGCTATGTTGTAGCATTCTTTTAGAAGCGTACTGTACGATGATCTGTATAACGGCATCTATAAAAATTCGTCATTTTTACTCTGAATGTGATGTGTACGTCATTCCGTGTACTCTTGATGACTGAATGTTGCCGAAATCTTCTGAGTATACTGGAGCTCCTTTTAAAATTGGAAAACGTGAAGTGCTGTGTTTGTACCGAGGCAATCGCAGAAGCCGACCGTCCTCTTTGTAAGGTGGGAAAGTTTTTATTTCCTACGGGAATTTTTGCGCTCCAAACATGTCCTGAAATATATCTCTTAGCAGAATAGGCTGTTCTTTTTACTGAAACTTATGATTTTTGGCTACGGCTTGTGACTTTTGGGTTGTTCATGCGAGAGATTAAAGGATAACAGAAACTCACGTGTGGTTTTGCAGATATAAATGAAGTCAGTACAGTGTGTACTACAATTAACTATTAGATCTTATCTTAAAAAGACAAAAACTGGTTACTGTAGAAAAGTCAAAAGTAGAAGCTAAAAGTTAAAACAGAGCCATTCTCTTGTGTAGTTGTGTTTACTGTTAGTTGGTAGGTAGCCCATTCTCTTGTGTAGTTGCGTTTAATGTTAGTTGGTAGGTAGCCATCCTTCACCTACACAGAGAAGTTGCAATTTGCCTCCGTTTTGTAACGCGGGACCTTTGGAGAAAACAGAACAACTCTCTTTTGTTTTGTAACGTGAGACTTTTATAGAACACAAAACAATTTTTCTTCTAATATTCACGTGGTACGTATATCCATCCACTACGTCGGATTTTTTTACTGTAAACCACACTATGACAAACTTGACGACCGCTAGCCAACCTGCTAGAGTTGTCCAAATAGATTGGACCGTGTTGGTTCGAAGTACGGTACTGTTAGCTCGACTAGGTACGACACGACTCATAGCCAAACGGCGGTCCATTTAGGCCCAATCCAACTAGCTATACCATGCTTGAGCCGGTATCTCAGCCGGTGGTCCACGCTCGACACAGCACGAACAGCACCATGCCCGCCCCAGCCAACCCTTCCTCTCACCATCTCTTAGTCGTGCCCGAGCCGCGCTCCTTCCTCTCTCGGTTGTCGTTCCCTTCCCAATACCAATGCCTAGCCCTTCCCCCGGTCGGTCTCCTCCCCCTCCCCACCCTTTCTCGACTGCTGCTCCCTCCCTCGTCAGACTGGCCCTCCCCTCGTGCCCGGCCGCCCCCATCGCCCCCGCCAAGCGCCACCTTCTTCCTTCCTCGGCTCCTTCCTCCCCGCCACCTCCTCTTTCTCTAACTTCTCGCTCCCCTCCTGACCTGCTAGATCTAGGGCTCGCCCTCTTTGGCGTCATCGGGATTTGATCCTAGACTCCTAGTCTTCAGTGTTGGCCAGATCTGGCCCTCAGCCACATCGGGAATCGTCCATATGAGTGGGACGAAGTCCTTGTCCATGTCGCTAGCAAGTCCGAGCCTCCCATTGATGGCGTCGATGAGATTCGATCCTCGTCTTCCCCTTCGATCAGATCTAGTTCTTGTCCGCGCCGCTAGCCATCCTCGTCTGTGCCGCCGCTGCCAACTGATGAGGTCCATAGGACTACATACAGGCTAAGGAACAACCATGACCAATCGAACTTAATGTGCCCGACTTTCTAAGACCATGCCTAGGTCTAAAACTAAATCAATAGACCTGTCTCGTTAGCTAGGCTAATTGGACTCTATCTGAACAACCGTGCTTAACTGGATCCGTGCCGGGCCGTCCATTTCGCCATGTCTGCAACCTGCCAGTCAGCGCGCGCAGCCCCCAAGCTCCCAACGGTCCAAAATTGCCACACACTACTCCGGAATCCGGACGCAGCTACCAAAAACAACAAAAGGAAACAATTTGAACGGCCAGCCCAAACTATTACGGTACACGCTATCGTAGCAGCACAAGGCCCGCACCACCCCCACACCTCCCAACAACGTAGACAACTCCCAAAAACAAAACCACGTAGTGCGCTCCACCGTGAACCCACACATGGCATACACGCAGGGCCCACGGTCAGATGAAGTCCACAAAACCGGGTCCGTTTAACAGGGCGGCCGTACCATCCCCTCTGCAAGGGTCGAGGCCGGCAGGCGGGCACCCGTGCCGTGCCTCCCACTTACGGGCCACCGTCCGAAAGCACGTGCTGCCATTTAATCACCAACAGGTGGGGTCAAAATACGTAGACCCAGTGTGTCAGTGGTGATACGCAGCTCACGTTGCTGTACTTGTACGGTTGTACCTCGGCAACTGCAGAACACATTCTCGCGCAGTAATGCAGATTGAAACTTTGAATGGCCCCGACGCACGAAATTACGGAAATGCCCCCAGTACGCCCCACTGCGGAGCCGGGCCCACCCGAAGGAGAAATGCCCACGGTGGCAGTCCCGTAAATTGATTGCAAAATCCAGGGCATTTACGATTCTCTCTCCTCTCACTTTCCCGCCTGAACTGAACACCCCTCCCTCCTCTTGGAGCCCTCGCCGGCTTCTCAATATTAGGGCCACTTCTCTCCTGTTCCTCTTAACTTCCCATTTCTTCGCTTCCCCAACATTTTTTTTTGATTTTCCGATTAATTTATCTGCTGCTTCCGCGAAGAGAACTTGCGAGGTATGAGTTTTTCAACCTTTTCTTGTTCAAGGATTCACTGGCGAATCGATTGGGAAAGTTTATTTGGGGGAAATTATTTCTATGCTTTTCCCCCTTTTTTTCTTAGGAAAATTGCGGAAGGTCAAAACCTGTGTTTTTCCCCTTGCAAAATGCAGTTTGTACTAGATTTCTTGCAACCTATCATGTTTTGATTTGCTAGTTTGCTCGTTTCGGTTTAGGGTTTTAGCCTCTTTGTATTATAGTGTAGTACTAATTTGTGTAAATGGTGATGAGATGTTCGTTAGGGTTTTAGATGATCGCTGATTTGGGCAGCTATTTCGTCAGGATTAAACAATCTGGTTGCGACCTATGGTGGAAGGGATGGTGGTCGCCGTGGCGAATGGGGTAAAGATGGAAACCGCCGCCGCCGCCACCACCACTGCCGCTGCAGATTCTCCTACATCCGTTTTGGAGGACGAGGTGATTTTTTTTTAAAAAAACTTTTGTTGCTAGATCTGTTGATGGAGCCCCTTTGCTTTTCTTGGGGCGATTTCTGTATTTTGCCTGTTGAAGTTCTCCAATGATTTCGATTATTTGGGGGCGATTTCTGTATTCTGCCCGTTGGGGCGATTTCTGTATTTTGCCTGTTGAAGTTCTCCAACGATTTCGATTATTTGGTCTGACGAGCAGTTCTTGATGTGATTATTTGTGCAAAATTAGAAAATTTCTGAAGCCAAGAATGGTGACGCAATTAAGCAAGCGGAGGAGCGGCTCAAGGAGGAGAAATCCGATGATTTTGTGGACGCAAGCTCGTCCCTGCCTGTCAAGCTCGAGGCCAGCAACGGTGATGCACCCTCCATCGCTAAGGTGGTGAAGGAGGAAGAGCAGGTATTGCAGTCCGTCAAGGAGGAGACGGCTGATGATTTTGTGAACGCAAGTTCATCTCTTCCTACTGACCTTGAGGCCAAGAATGGCGATGCATCCCTCATCACAGAGGTGATGAAGGAGGAGGAAGAGAAGCTACATGGGGCCCGGATTAAGGTAGAGGAAGAAGAGGAGTCCAGAAAGAGGGAAGAAGCTGCAAGACTTGCTTTTGATCCCAAGGCACGGTTTAGCAAGTTGGATGAGCTGCTGACACAGACACAGCTCTATTCCGAATTCCTACTGGAGAAGATGGAGCAGATCACAGATGTACAAGTCTCTCACTGTGTTAGGACGGTTTTTTCGTTTCTTGCAACTTCTTACTAGTTATTTTGGCCTCTTTGTTGATGATGGCGGTGTTGCCTGTTGGTTAAGCAGAATGGCGTTGAAATTCAAGCTGAAGAGGAGCCAGTAGAAGAGAAGAAGAAAAGACGTGGCAGAAAGAGGAAAGTCAATTCTGCTCCACAGTACAATGATGTGAGTTCAGGCTTCATATATAATCTTCTTTTTGTAAATATGTCTGTACATATTTGTTTCCCTGTCTTGTAATTGACGAATTATGCAGATGTTGTGTTTGTCATATACTTTGTTACTTGCTCATCTGGTCTTCCAACAATATACTATTGTGCAAGTATTGAAACATTTGTTGGTGCTGGAAGAATACTGGGGAGAGTGCTGTTCTGGTTGCTTAATGTCTACTTTTCAACATTTACTGATTACCTTCTATCTGTAGCATCCTTCTAACATAGTTCACAAAGCATAACCAGCTGTCTTCCTCTGTAAGAGTTAGGGCATTAGGATAATGTTCTGTCCTCAATATTGCTTTGAGTTGATGTGATTTCTTGACGCCCATTGACTCTAAAACAGCTAAAATATTTTCGTTTGACCAGTCATCATTCGCTAAGTGGATAACTTGATAGGTGATGAATATATAAGAAACAATATGATAATTACTTGTTGTTCATACATCAAACTTTATGTTAACTTTTTTTACCTCTGTTAACAATAAAAATGTTCTTCAGAAGAAGGCTAAGACAGCAGTGGCAGCTATGCTTACAAGATCTCGTGAAGATAGCTCCTCTGACGATTGTACTCTCACGGAAGAAGAAAGGTGGGAAAAAGAGCAAGCCAACCTTGTTCCACTAATGACTGGTGGAAAGTTGAAGTCTTACCAGATAAAGGGTGTGAAGTGGCTAATATCGCTGTGGCAGAATGGGCTAAATGGGATACTAGCGGATCAAATGGGCCTTGGGAAAACAATCCAGACAATTGGTTTTCTTGCCCATCTCAAAGGGAAAGGTCTGCATGGTCCATACATGATAATTGCCCCTCTTTCCACTCTCTCGAACTGGGTGCATGAGATCTCAAGGTAAAATATCCAAAGTTTTCTTTCAGTGCCTTTAATTGATGTCTTAGGTTGAGATTCTTGATTTCAGGTTTGTTCCATCTCTGATTGGTCTCATTTATCATGGAGATAAAGTGGCTCGGGCAGAGATAAGGAGAAAATCCATGCCCAAAACTGTGGGCCCTGATTTTCCAATAATAGTAACTTCATATGAGATGGCCATGTCAGATGCAAAATTTCTTGCTGATTATAAGTGGAAGTATGTTGTTGTGGATGAGGTGATGGAAAAGCACATGCTCTCAATCATTGTCCTTGTATGGTTTTCTCCCTTCCTTTTGTACTTACATGCCAGTTCCATACTTCATTTTTCAGGGGCATCGGTTGAAAAATTCAAAGTGTAAATTATTGAAGGAGTTGAAGCGCCTGCCAATGGATAATAAGCTCCTTTTGACTGGGACACCTCTTCAGAATAACCTAGCAGAGCTGTGGTCACTATTGAACTTCATTTTGCCTGATATATTCTCATCTCATCAGGAATTTGAGTCATGGTATGTTTCACTGAGTTAACACTCGCACCACTGGCCACCCTTTACCTTATTCTTTTTATACATGTCATTCTATTCAGTCTCCAAATACTGGAAGCATTTCTCGTGTTCATCATTGACTGATTGCTGTCTTGACTCATTGATTCTAGAATGAGTTACCTGAATCTCCCGATGTAACATTTCTGCCCAGCTTTCACAAAGTTTTGCTCTGCCATTGGCCAGATCTTGTATTGATAAATCGGCTAATTTGCATGTGGATCTAACAGAACAGATATGTTGGTGGTTGTTCTTGTCAAGATATCTGTCAGGATTTGTAAAGTAATTAGCATCTGGTCCTTAAAAGCGCGTATTGTGGTTGAAATAATGCAAAATAATCTGTTTATTTTTCTTAGGTGCGAAATGAATTCCCTCACCATCAATTAAATTGTAGTGCTCTACTGCTCTTGAAACATATTTTCTCGTGTAGCTGTATATATTATGAGATTTGGAAGCACTGTTGTGCTATAAATATTTTCTTTCTCTTTGTAAATTTGGGATGTCTAGCCCCTAAGAAGCATGCTCTAGCTGAAATGAAGTGTCTGAACTAGCGAACATGTGTGGTGGTAACTTTTTTCTTCTGATTTCTGTTGTGTAATGATATGTCATGTCTGCTAAATTGTCCATTAAATATCAGCAGAAATTTATACCGTGTTTTTGCTTATTTGTGTTTGTGTATTGATGTCATGTTTTCTTAAATTTTTACTGATGAATCAAGTAATATTTACATATTTCTAACAGTTATTTAGATATTTTGGTATGTTAACATGTGGGGCACTTTTTTTACAATGACAAGTTGCTTGTTAAATATTCCATGCATTGTATTTGATTTGTTTGCCTCTATTGGACTGGCAACAATCTTCTTGAAAGGTTTGATTTTTCTGGGAAAGGAGGTGAAGAACAGCAGGAAGAAACTGAAGAGAAGAGAAGAGTCCTTGTTGTTTCAAAGCTTCATGCCATTTTGCGTCCATTCCTTCTAAGACGGATGAAGGAGGATGTGGAACAGATGCTTCCACGAAAGAAAGAGATAATCATTTATGCAAACATGACTGAACATCAGAAGCAAATCCAGAATCACTTGATTGAGAAAACATTCGACAATTATTTGCATGAGAAATCAGATATTGGTATGCATGTGTATGCTTGTGCACGTATTCCTGTAGACTTACAGTCCAATCTGTGTGTAAGTTAATATCCAATTCTAATATGACATGTTTTGGCTATATGGCAGTGTTGCGGAGACCTGGCATTAAGGCGAAGCTAAATAATCTAGTCATTCAGCTGAGGAAGAATTGCAACCATCCTGATCTGTTGGAATGTGCATATGATTCAACAAGTGTGTCTCATTGGACATTTGTTATCTATTGCTCTGTGCGCTTGTTTCCTGACTTATCTTTACATTGTTGTTTATTTTTTGCGTTTTTACAGGCCTGTATCCACCTGTTGAGAAGCTTCTGGAACAATGCGGCAAATTTCAGCTGTTGGACAGGTTACTGGATTCCCTTCTCAAACGAAAGCACAAGGTATATGGCTTTCTCTTCTTGTTTTATTGTCTTTGTATCTGGGTTTGTATTCATGCACATGCTAGCACAAGTTTCATGATTTTTTATGTTCCAGGCCTGAACTATAGTTCAATTGATATATTTGTAGGTTCTAATATTTTCACAATGGACAAAAGTTTTGGACGTTATTGAATATTATTTGGATTCAAAGGGCCTTGAGGTTTGCCGGATCGATGGAAGTGTTAAGTTGGAAGAGAGGAGGAGGCAGGTAATCTGGTTGTCTGTGCCAATGTATTGCTACTTTACTTGATAGCATCTGATTCTGAAGAATTGCACCATGCTTGGCTGTATTATGTTTGGCACACGCACATATCCCTAATTTCCTAATTCTGAACTTCTGAAGAATTGCACTGTGCAGCATCTGGGTTGACGACATGTGTTGAATTAATTTTCGCATGCACAGTTGTAAAGTCATAGGTGTTGAATTACACATTCTAAAAATGCAACTAATTTTTTTGGTGAATTGTAATTAATTTTTAAGGTTGCTGTGCCTTTCCTTAGAAGAGCAGGCTTGTTCATTTAACATCCACGTTTAGCAAATGCATGGTACCCTGAACAGCATTAAAAAAAGGCATCTGGGGTGGTTCCCAGGTCCTGCCTCTTTGCTGGGAACTCGGTGGTTCCTGGAAAACCGTAAATATGTGAACCAGTTTGGGATTGGCCATAACACGTTATAACTCGAACTAGATGTCTTGTAAAAAAACTCGGACTACATTGGCTGTGAATCGGAATTAAAACTGGATGGAGTTTCATATCTTGCTCCAAAGTACAAATTGGTTTGCCTGGAAACTGGTGGGGATAGCCGGTTCCCACTGCTTTTCTGAACCCTGCGCTTGAATGCACACAACTGTTTGTTATTGTGGAACCAGCGTCTAAACCTTAAATGTTGCTTTATTTTTCTTTTGTTATATGCTAATCTTGCCATTAGCTAATTGATGGTTGTATATGATTGTTGCTATCTCAGTTTTTATGTGCTTCTATTTTTCTGTGGCAGATAGCAGAATTTAATGACTTGAACAGCAGTATGAATGTCTTCATTCTAAGCACACGAGCTGGTGGGCTTGGTATCAATCTTACTTCTGCTGATACTTGTATCCTGTATGATAGTGACTGGGTAATTTTCTATCTTTGTCGGGAGATTATAGTGTAATACTCCTTCAGACGAAATGTTCATATGTTTACAATTACAGTCCTTCAAAATATGCACTCTTCTTGCGTGCCATCTCCCTTTTTAATACTTCTTTTTTTCCCAAGGGTCATTGTGTGTGTTGCACTGGTCCTTCGTACAATAATACTTTGCCTTCAGTTAGCTGTCATAATTGTGATATGCTCAGCTTTTCTTTGATCCTGCAGAATCCTCAGATGGATTTGCAGGCCATGGATCGATGCCACCGGATTGGTCAAACACGCCCGGTGCATGTATATCGGTTGGCAACATCACATTCAGTTGAGGTGTGGTTGGATGATCTTCAGACCTCTTGCTTGGCTATATTTTGTCGCGTAGGTGCTCATCTTCTCATTGTTGCAGGGACGGATGATTAAGAGAGCTTTTGGAAAGCTGAAGCTAGAGCACGTGGTGATTGGGAAGGGGCAGTTCGAACAAGATAGTGCAAAGCCTAATGCCTTAGATGTAAATATTCTGTCCCAAAGTATAGTTTATAGTCAGTCTACTGGCTAGCAATTGTTTCTTCAGAGGGAACACCAAAACAACAAAAAATACAGCAAAGAAAAACAAAAAATACAGCAAAAGACACTGGGAATGATCACTGATGCGATTCTCTTTTTTTTGTGGGAAATGTAGGAGATGGAGCTGCTTGCGCTGCTCAGGGACGAGCAGGACGAGGAAGACAGGATGATCCAGACGGACATCAGCGAAGAGGACCTCTCGAAGGTGATGGACCGGAGCGACCTCACCGGGGCGCCTGGCGCTGCAGACGCCGCCCCACTTATTCCCCTCAAAGGTCCCGGCTGGGAGGTCGTGGTGCCCACGAAGAGCGGCGGCGGCATGCTGTCATCGCTGACCAGCTGAGCACCGCCCAAACCTAGCAATGACGCCTCGGTGTTTTGGTGCTTCCGCTTGTTTCACCGCTGCTTTGGTGATGTTTTGTGAGCTATCCTCTCCATAATTATTACCCGTTGCATACCCGTAGCCGTAGATTAGAAAGTGATGTTTTCTGATACAGTATTGCAAGATGCGTTCTAACTCCAGCTCGTGTGCTCTTAGCTGTAAAACTTATGCCAAAGCTTTGTTCAGCAAAGCTATGTACAAGACTTGTTATGGTAGTCTGTCCGTTTTTTTTTTTGCTACGGCCAATATTTTATGTGGTAGCTGATGGTTTTTAGTTTTAATATAAGTGTTTGTGTCTAAATATTGATAAATTACTTTTAAAAGACTGTCTCAATAATTTGTTTTGAAATAGTGATAAAAAATCTATACTGTTTGTTTATTCAAGAGAAATTATAAGCTGAAAACAAAAACGGCATACTACCGCTATCGTTCACTGTGCATGCCACTATACATGGCTTTGGTTAAGCTGCGACGTGTTTCCACATGGGTTCCGCTGCTACGACAGTACCAGTCACAGAAAACCGCACGATTACTTGCTCTTTTAAATTCGCTGGCGGGTGTTAAAATTTGGCTCCCAGGACTTCTTCAAGACAAATATGGAAAACCGAAGGTGTTGACGAGCACTTAAGAAATCTTGGGCTGTAGTTATCCGTAGCAAGTAAAGAACGGGAATATGGACCATTGTCAATCAGAGAAGAAGACGCAAGACGGTCCCTCGGCCTGTCACCTAGATTATCTCCTGGCGCATCCCCAAATGTTGTCCAGGTGTCCAACTAAATTTTGTTAAATAATCTATTTTTTATTTATATTTTTTATTTTACAGAAATAACAATCTGTCGCTCCATAATTGGCTAGTCGCATAACTATTGAGTGGCATGTGGCCAAATCACATAACGGTTGAACGACTAGCTCATGTCATCCAACCGTGGAGCGACTAGTGCTTGTTGCTCAATTTAGTTGAGCGACTTAGCTATAGTTGCTCAACGATTGAGCAATTTAAAATAATAATATTTTTATTTTATTAACCCAATGGAAATAATTGCGGGGGATTAAATATCAATTTTTGTAGGTAATACAATTAACAATTCTTGTTTGTAGCTTGTTATTTTTTAAATAAAAGGGCAGACAATGTTGGTCGGTCCGTTTGTGATTTTCATAGATTCTGAATGGTACAAAATATGTTAGGTTTGTAATAATATTTTGTGATCATCGTATGTTATTGTAGTGTGATAAATTTTTAAAGAATTTTATAAGGACGATTGAGCTAGCAATGATTTGTAAGTAGAAATGTAAGTGATATTGTCATGCAACAGAGAATTCATAGATGGAGGAGAATTTTGGATAAATGGTGTAACGATAACAATATGACAGTTGATCTGATAAAGGGGTTACATGGTGTAACGATAACGATATGACAGTTGATCTGATAAAGGGGTTTCAATACATGATAAAACTTAATCTACTAGACAAGATCCATCTTAATAGTGTGACAATCCTATACTAGCATCCTGTCTTCCAACTAAACACTAAGATTTGTAAAAAAGTAGGAATGCATTCTTAACCCTAGTTAGTTATATCTTTGCCTTGAGGATTCTTTTGAAGCTGAATGACCCACATCTTCACTTCAAATATAGGTCATTGTCTTGATATTCATTAACCCATGATGCATCCTTCATATGATGAGTCTTCTCTTGACTTGATGATAACTCATGATTATCTTCTCTTCGGGATCTTGATGTGCATCAACATATAATGCATCCTATTCTTGAACCTTGACTTGATGATGATCAACTCATAATGCCATCTAAAGTCTCCATCATCATGGAACATAACCTATTTATCCAACTCATAATGGCGAGTCTAGATTCTTCAATCTTCTCCTTTTTCAGTAATTGATGACAACAACCATAATTGCAAATAATTAGATATAAAGTAATATAAGTATAAATGAACTACACACGTTTTATATAGCCAAGGATATGTTTCAAAGTAGAGATTCTCAATATATGTAAATAAAAAAATATTGATCAATACTAATGAAACTACAAAATATAGAGTGAACTCCTCTAAATGTGTATATACACGAATATATAGTAAAAACATATGCACATATTTAAGTTAGACTTTTAATGGAGTTTAACGTATATTTTGAATCCAAGAAATGCAACAAGATATAAGAATATAACGTCAACTGCGTACCTCCATTATTTTCACCTTTTCATCCAAATGAGACTAAACAATATCATACTCAATAAACGAGTTAGTCTCTCATTTAGATTTATCATTAATCACCAAAGCTAATTTAATAGAGCTTTAACTTACAATAACACATGTGGCCTTACGTCTGGGACATGACAACACATAAATAGCCTTAGGTCTAGCACATCAGAACACACAAAAAGTCCTAAGTCTGGCACAACATAAGACACAAGTAGCCATAGCTGGAGTGACAAACAACATTAGATAAGATGGACATCATATCAATCATCGAACATAAGCCTTGGAACATTTTTGGCACTTCCTGATGCAGGTTTTCTTCTTGGTAGGTCCTAGGCTTTAACTTGAGCACTAGCAGTCCCAAATGTCACATCGACAGTAACCCTAGAATTGCTTGTGATGCTGGCACCGTTGCCTCAAGATTTAGTGATGCTGAGCCACCTTGTAATGTTGCCACTCTTGTTGTAGCTAAAGTCCTGACCGGATTCTAGTTTCCAGGCTATAGGTGTATAGCTAGCTTTCTCTAAAAAAACTGAGTTGGAAACAAAACATATTAACATGGGGGATAACTTACACTATTTAGTGAGGTTCCAGTTCTATCATAGTCGGCTAATTCTTTGCTTGTGCACTTCCTCTTACTCTTCAAAGCGGTTAGGGTTTGATCTATGCTAGCCTTCCAATTTTATTATCAAGGTTTACTGTAAACCTATGATCATGATGTCTTGCATAACACATTCCAGACTCAGTGATGTTTGCCTTCAATTTCCTGAAGATTTTGGGACAAATTATGCCTTGCCACCTATCAACTTTAGTTTTTTTCTTTATCCTAACCATCACCCTACATCTAATTGACTCAAGCATGGTAATTATTGGGAGATACCTTACTTCAACTATCCACTTGTTAAAAATTTACACATATTGTTGTCTACAGAGTCACAGTTAGAACATAACCTGAACCAAGCCCTACTCCACTGGTGTGGGTCTGTGTGCTTTAGGCCAATTTAGCTCTAGCCAAGTCAACCAATCTCTGTATCACTATGGATTTTGCTCTCTTGACTTGAGATAGGCTCACATCTACAAACAATTTTTCTTGGGAAGTGGCCTTTAGGTGTTTTAAACTCCATTGAGGGTTTGCTATGACCAAGCTTTGATATTTGTTATCTATTCTAGTTGAGGTCACCAGTTTGTTGTCTCTTCTAGGTGGGCAAGGGTGTTCATCATTGAAGGAGGTAATTTGCCAGCTCTCAGTCCTAGGGGTCAGGGACAACAAAAATACCCAGGGACACCTTGGCCAGTCACACTTTGCCCTTACCCTACCACCCTCATCCTTCATAAATTTGACCACTTTCCTTTCCTCCAAGCCATACTTAAGTATAGCTGACTTGAACTCCTATTTTCCATTGAATTTCATTCTCAATGTGAAATTAGGAGCTTTGGTCTTCCTGTTAAATCTAGGATACTTGGATTTATGCATTACCAGTTCACTATCACTATCTTTATGAAATAATTCTTCATCATCACTAGAATCGACATAAGATGTCTCATTACCTTCATCATCAATTTGGACCAAACCTGGACCACTAGATTCCACTGGAATTCCAAAATGGATCACATCATCCAGGCTTATAACATGACCTACCTTTAACTTCTTCTTGAACTCTTTGAACCTTTTTTTTGATGTTTGCTACTTCCTCATCTTCTTCAGAGGAAGAACAATCACTAGGAAGGAAATCACTATCAGAGCTGTTATGCCCTTTTGCTTGCTCATCCTGAAGTAATGGAGCACTTTTGTCTACTGCCCTTTTCTTCCTCCTGCATCTGCTTTTGTCAACTGTCTTTCCACTCCGATTGCTCCTTTCACCATAGAACTTCCTGAGGGAAACAACATCCTTGTCAATTTTAATAGGATATGGCATCGTAGCTCTCCCATCCTTGCTACCAACAACTTGCAAATCACTACCCTTATGGCCAATAAGTAGTACTGGATCATTGCTGCAAATAACTTGTAATTCATCATCCTCTCCAACTTCATGTCCAACCATTGCCTCTAGCTTGTCTTCATAGTTACTTGGCTCATGTTCCTCGTGAACTTTCTTATCAGACTGGTCTTGCGCATTCGCTTACTCCACAAATATTTCAGCCACCATACTTTCTATAACACAATCATGCATTACATTGCATGCCTCATTATCTGTCAACACCCTAAGACCATTTACTAGATCTTTTCCAGGAAATAACCAGTGTAGCAACAACCTTTCTACAACCTAAAAATGATCTCCCAGGTATCCCATGATCTCAGGCAAAGAAACTTTATCACGTTCAATGTGCAACATTGCTTAAGATCCACCAAGGTAATGTACAACCTTCCCATCATTGAAAACTCTCCATCAAAGTGAAATCTAACTAGAAGCTTGTTGAGTGGATATATTCAAGTGTCCAACAATACCCTAAAGAAATGCCCACACAAACCTTTTAGATTGGGTATTAAAATATGTAACAGTAAGGTATATTTAATTGCTCGAAGGTTGCAATTTGCAAGTAAAATAACCAGAATCGAGGGAATTGCCTCATCCACAACTTAGAGCGAACACAACGAAATCAACCCTGTAAGCTTAAAGAAATCAAAAGGCACCCTACCTACGAGCTAAAATACCCAAGTCTCTCACTAGATTCGATGGAAACGAATACAAAACCCAGCAGCCCCCAAACCCTAAGCCTACAATGCGAGCAGTATGTGCCATGAACTAACCTTGGGGGTACCGGACTCCAGCGTGCCACTTCTTGCACCTTCTTCGTCACCCTTGAGGACCTGGAACACTGCCGCTGGCTAGGGATTTGTGATGAACTTAACAAAGGAGAGGAAAGTGGAGGCGACGGTGGTGAAAGGGGAAAGTGGAGGAAGGGGTGTGCGAATGGTGGGTGCCCCTCCCTCTTAGCCCTAATGCTAACGTGATGGTTCTAGCCTCGTCAGATCTATGTGGCATCTGAGTTGGGCCAAAACCAGGGTAGAATCGGGCCAAGAGGGTAATTTAATAAGTATTGCGATATGAGGGTTGATAAACATTCGGTTTTTCACTTGGGGGTTGACATCTAGACAAACATAATAGTTTGAGGGGGTATAATAGACTTATTCCTATTCTTTATCACTAGATTCTTGTATAAAATAAGGATCTGATGGTCCTAAAAGATTCGAGAGGGTTATAAGAGAACGATAATCTATTGTACTCTTTTGAAGTTATGCTTAAAGAATTTACGGTTGGATTCTCCAAATCTTTTCTCTCTCGTTGTGATTGCTCAACATCGTTATTTTAGTTCTCTCTACGAGATTCATTTTCTTTGTTCTTGATACCGTGCATGCTCATGCCATATCTCACAAACTTTGATCCGATTCGGGGGCTACTGCGCATAAGAAGGAGTATCAGGGTATAACACATTTGTTCGTGGCTAACAAATGGGCTAGGGGTGATTGTGCAATTTCTTTTTCAGGGTTTCCAATGTAAACATTAGGACAAAAGTAAAAATTGAAATAATTAGGGACTAAAATGGAAAATATAAAGGTCTGAAATGTAAAATAATCTGTGGATCCATTTGAAGCCACCATGCATGTAAAATGATGTATAGGTCTATTTGAAAGGGTATTGTCTTGGTAGTGGCTTGAGCCTACCTGGAACGCTCTCTTGGAGCTACCATGTGTTTTAATGGTTAAATTGATAAAATATTTAATTATTTATCTTATCTTTTATGTGCATTTAATAAAATGTCCTATAATGTCTCACTAATATGTGGGTTTAGGGTCCGCATGCAAATAACATATCACATGATATTTTATCTAGTACAATTCAAAATAAGGCACATAATGAAATCTCCTTGATACTGTAATAGCATACAACGCAAGAGGGTCCTCACCAAAAAAAATACAAGTGGGTCCAAAAAAATACATAGAGGACAATGCTTCCCAAACAAAAATTTTGTAGTACATGTCCATATTGTTCTATGCCCGTCGCACCACTTGCCACACACCGGTAGGTAGGAGTTCATCTCATCATCATCTAGAGCGGCCATCTCCCTAGTCCAAGTCTCCAAGAGCACATCACGGCAAGCAAGGCCACTGCACACATGTCGACCCTCCCAAGGACCAACCCTGATCGTCGGATCCGGACCCAGCGTACACGCGTCGCCCATCCGAAGGCAGCCGTCTCGCTCTGGCATTCCTGGGCAAACTCGATCGGTGTAGTTCAATACTTGGGATTGTTCAAATCAGACGACGGCTTTCTTCCCCGATTCGGAGCACACAGGGAGGGGCTTTATTTTCGTAGGAGAGAGAAGCTTTAGCTTGGGGTGCTCATTATATAAACTCTGGCTGTTGGCGTATTTGGTACGGTAGATTTTTTTACTGTAGTTATTGTAAGTTTTTTTATGTAATTAAATATGTTTTAAAAAACTTATATCACTACAGATAATATAAAGAAATAAGAAAGAAAAAAGACAACAAACCAAAAAAGATGAAAAAATGAAATTAAAACGTGAGAAGTCCAAAGCTAAATGCCGAAGCTTTAATAAGCACTACCGCCTCTGCTTTCCAGTCGTCTGAGTGACACCTTTATAGCCTTATTATTATGCAAAGATTGAGAGAGTGGGTGCACCTGCAGAATTGAGAGCCCACACTTTCTCCTCCTCGCTAAGCAAAGCAACTGGACTGCAGAGCTAGCTTAGTTAAGCTGCAGCCTGCAGGATGCAAGGAAGCGAGGGCCATAAGATAGGAGGCAGCAGCAGAGATACCTGAGTAAGCTATAGACACCTCTCTGTTTCTCTCGGTGTCTGGCTGTGTGCGTGTGTGTGGGTTGAACTGGAGATGACAGAGAGGAGGCAGCTTCTGCTTGCTCTCTTGGGATTTTTGCTGCTCGTCCATCTTCCTTTTGCAGGTAATAAGGCTTTCCTTCTCTTCGGTTCTGTCAGTTAGTCTGAAACTCTGCATTCTGTTCTTGCTGCTGAAGTATTATTTAGATGTTTCTCTCCATTTTTTCTTTTCTTTTCTTCAGTTTTAGAAATTTGATCTGGACAACTCCAATTATTGATTGCTAGCTACAAAATTCTGGTCCAAATAGCAGTTCAGTATGTGGCTGTAACTTCCATACTGAAATTTCGATGCGTCGTATCTACGCAGCTCCCAGGTTCTTCAGCCGAAGCTCTCCTTTTGCACTTGTTCTTCAGCGAGTATCTATGTAATTATTGCTTCTCTGGAATTGTCGAAATGGTTTTTCTTCTCTTGCTTATTTTTGTTGGAAATACGAAAAGAAAAAATGGCGACAGTGAAAGGAAACATACCCGTGTCAAAAAGAGCAGTGTTTGCATCCGCTTCCGCTGGAGCATTCTGAACCATGCAAAATTGATCCAAGCACTCATGATAAAATCGCATTTCACTCATCATGTCATCAGGTGACGCTGACATATAGCGCTGTGCAGTGACACGCTGACACCTACATGTACTGACATTTGAATTCTGACATTAACTCGAGCTTATGTTTAACCATGCGTCAAAATTCATTCGTTACCACTAAACCCAGTTCCATGCTTGTCCACCGGATTGCTGCATTTTTGTCAACTATTTATTCGCGAGTTAGGCCAGTATGAAGAGCATGAATTTCACGGGAGTTTTATAGAAAGTACTTCTTAGAAATTTCTTTGTGTTATAAATTTACTGTACACCAAGTCAGTCACTGAGCAACTGCTGTGCATTTTGTCAAACTGTTATGTTCTTATTTCTTTACGTTGGGACACGTGTCTGCAGCGCCGCAGTCCTTCATCGGCATCAACTACGGCGACGTGGCCGACAACCTCCCGCCGCCGGCGAGCACCGCGCGCCTCCTCCAGTCCACGACCATCACCAAAGTCCGCCTCTACGGGACCGACCCCACCGTCGTCTCCGCCTTCGCCAGCACCGGCATCTCCCTCCTCCTCGGCGCCGGCAACGGCGACATCCCCAACCTCGCGTCCTCGCCCTCCGCGGCCGCCTCCTGGGTCGCCGCTCACCTCCCGGCCTCCTCGTCGCCATCCGTCGTCGCCGTATCCGTCGGCAACGAGGTCCTCACCTTCGGCGACGCCACGCTCGCCTCGCAGCTCGTCCCGGCCCTGCAGAACATCTACGCCGCGCTGCCGCCCAACTCCAGCGTCAAGGTCTCCACCGTGCACGCCATGGACGTGCTCGCGCAGTCCGACCCGCCCTCCTCCGGCGCATTCAAGCCGGAGCTCGCCGCGGCGCTCGACCCGCTCCTCGCCTTCCTGAGCAAGACCGGCTCGCCGTTCCTGATCAACCCGTACCCCTACTTCGCGTACCAGAGCGACCCGCGGCCGGAGACGCTGGCCTTCTGCCTGTTCGAGTCCAACGCCGGGCGGCCGGACGCGGGCTCCGGGCTCACCTACTTCAACATGTTCGACGCGCAGGTGGACGCCGTCCGCGCGGCGCTGGACGGCAAGGGGTACAAGGACGTGGAGATCGTCGTGGCCGAGACCGGGTGGCCGCACAGCGGCGGCCCCGACGAGGCCGGCGCCACGGTGGAGAATGCGCGCGCGTTCGTGTCCAACCTCGTATCCCACCTCCGATCGTTGGCCGGCACGCCGCGCGTGCCCGGCAAGTCGGTGGACACGTACCTCTTCGCCGTCTACGACGAGGACCTCAAGTCCGGGAAGCCGTCGGAAAAGTCGTTCGGGCTGTTCCAGACCAGCCTTGCCGAGACGTACCCAACGGGGCTGCTTAGGAACGGCACCGCGGGCTTGGGACCGGCCATGGCGCCGGCACCGTCGCCGACGCAGACAGTGCGGCCGGCGCCTGCGCAGGCGAGCCCAGCGCCGGCGCAGATGCCTGTGCCAGGGCAGCAGCCACAGGTGGGTTGAGTACAGTGTGTGCTCTATGCTTTGTTTTAAGTTTCTTGTCAGCTTATGACAGAACACTCGCTTCCATTGGTGTAGGTGACTCCAGCGCAGCCGGGGTCGACGGCGGCGGGGCCGTCCGGTCTTTGCGCGCCGGGGACGGGGTCGTCGACGGCGAGGGGGACAGCTGCTGGTTGTTCTCTTCCTACTCATAGTGCTGTTGAATCATCTCGCACTATCTCAGTGCTGCATATCTTTTGCTGGTTTTTGGTTTATGGCTTTGTTAGCCTGACCTTTTTCTTCTAGACTTTCCGGCCAATGTGTTGAGGCACCTTTTGTGTTGTTGATACGTTGTTTTGCAATGAAATCATGTAGCTTTTCTCCGAGTGTTGCATCAGGATCCGACTCCCAGAGGGAGCAGCAGTGCAACTCTCATAAAATGCAAGAAACATCAGCGTGTCTGGATTTGCAATCTTCGTATGCAGAGTATTTTGCGATCGCATAAAAAACCATGCTCAGCGATCAAAAGCAATCAGCATGTCGGAGACAGCAGGCAGCCTCACGTCGTTAAACAACGACCAGATGAAAATACACCCAACAAAACCATGTACTCAATCTGTCGTAAAAAGAATGATTAGCTGAAACATACACCAAGTAGTTTGTTGGCAAATATACCAACCAAAAGAACCATTGTAACGAAGACATACAGACCGCACACGCTGAGCACGAACAATAGAGAACAATCGTAGATAACACCCGATGCTCCAACAGATGTCAAAACACGCTACAGCATTCAACATACCACCATCTTAAAACAAGCGAAGGCAGCATCAAGCAGGCAAGCAAACAAACACATAAAAGCAGCTATCATCGGATTTATGCTCCAGAATGTGAAACTGGTGAAGTGATGAATTGGCCGTCCTTGAAGCTATGGACGTATTGCTGAGGCAAAGCATGTTCCACCTGCATCATGAGAACCGAAGTTAGGAGCAACCATGCAAGACAGTAACTTTTTATTCATAGAAACAGGGAATATGTGACATGCCAACATATCCCGTCTCAAGGAGCAATGGACTCTAGGCTGCTAAGAAATAGTACTATTTCACGCTAATTAAATAAAAGATGATGTCTTGACACAAGAAAATTGCAAACTATATCACCTAGTGAAATGCTAATCTACATGTGCATGCATACCAACACCTAAAATCATACAAAACAATACATTTTGTATCATATTTCTAATAGGGCAAATGTATGACATTGAAAAGAAGTGTTGGTGCAACCTCGCCACATAGATTCATAAGTTCATGCTTTTCCTAAATATAAGGGTTAAAAAAATGTTAAAAGTTGAAACCACATACCCAAAAGGCAAATGTCCCAAAATTCTATACAATGAGTACATGGGCAAACTTTTGTTGCACAAATGGTTTTCATAGACACAAATGAAGGGTTCTCGGCAAGGACTGATTTTATCTAATTCAATGCCGCATGCCACAACTCAAAGATAATTACTAAAGATATAAATAAAATAATAGAAAATTTTGAGGTTCTAAAGGGAGTTGTGGACATTATGAAGGAGCAGTGCACGAGTAAAGACCAGATCTTACCCAATCACCATCAGTGGAACCACTTGGAACCATTACATTGATTTCACTAGATTTAGCTGAAGTAATGGAAGCTCCCAGTGAATCTTTGCTTAAGTATAACTGACATCCAGATGTGTTGTCGATTGAAATCGTCCATGCTGTACCCTGCAAGTAAAAGACAATGATTTTTAGCAATAGTTTCATTCAACATAGTGAGTGTATGTAGTGGATGGAATCAAAACTTTATAGTGCAGCGTAATCAAAGAGAATGAAAACAACTACTGAACAATTTAACATGTTGAAATTTGTAAACAGAATAAATTCACAAGAAATGCATGAAAAATACTTGAGTTCAACTAAACAAGGATTTCAACAGCACGTGAAAGCTCATATTCATAGCAAAGAACATGTTTCAGAAAGGAAGCAATCAAATCTTATTTGAAGAAGCCATTTTAAAGCACATAAGTGGAAAAAGAAATAGAAATCACACATTGGACAGCAGTTATATTAGACATAATGTTACAATAAACTGACTAAATATCTAGATTCAAGGGTAATAGTGCAAAATACAGAGAAAACAATGTGAAAATAAAATCCATACAAAATAATTGAATACCTGGCATTGCACCTCAACACCAATGCAGTTAACAACCTCAAAGGCCGCTACAACATCCTGAAACAGATATAGCAAACCAAACTTAGTATTGCCACAACATTACAATACAAATTAGCTGCCGTCCTCTTGTCCTAGAATAATTTACACTAACCTTGAAAACAATTCCGAATTTGGTGCATTTGTCAACAGTTATATTGTTCACCTTACCTGCAAAAAGTTTTATAATTGCTATGAGCCTATGAACAAAGCATACAGAAGAATGTGATATATCCAAACTAAAAAATATAAATTACCATTTACTTGAAGGACGGAATCCTTGCATCCATACACATAGACGGATTGTGTAGCATCACAATCATCAATAGCAAGGTTCTTTTTACCAACTTGATTCTCGACCACCCATCTGCCATTTTTAAAATCTCAGAGGGAAATGTAGAAACCAGGGTTCACAATCCCGGCGGTTACCAGCCGGTTACCGTTTCTACCGGTGAAGACCGGTAACCAAAAAAACCAACCAGTATCAATTTTTTATTTTGAATTTTATATATATATATATATATATATATATATATATATATATATATATATATATATATATATATAGGCACACATAATATCGTTGTTTTTAGAGAAATGGCATATCATGTATCCAGGCAACCTAGGTGCTTCCTCTCAGTCTCTTAGCACATTTCTTCCCTGCAGACCCCTCCTTCACACGGTCACACCTCCAATGCTGACCTCTGCCTTGTCCCCTGCTAATCCCCAGTTCTAGGTAAAAAACTACTGCCCCTCTTTAATTAGCATTCCATTTCTCTATAATTGAAACAGTTTATCAAACTAGAGGCATATTCTTTTCGACCGAAGCTAGCGGCTTTTGGCTTTTGCTACAGTACCTAACTTTCAAACAAGGTATTTACACATGACGGGGTTTATAAGTTAATTGTAGTACATGTTAAAATCCTAAAATCTGTATTAACCAAAATCGCAAGTGAGTATCTATCTCTCCGTAATCTCTATCGTAAACAACTAAAATTCAAAATTTTTAACCAAAAGCCATAAGCCGCAGCCAAACCAAACAAGCCCTAGGATCCCTTCTAGTTATAGTATGTTCCTTCACAATTATATAGCTTTACACATTTTTGCTTTTGTTAGTAAAGGAGCATGTTTTCTGAAGCATCAAAGAATTAAGTCAACATTAATCTATTCCGGAGTGACGGAGTTGCATTTTTAGAAGGGTAATCGTCTTTTGCTTGCGTAAAAGTGCGGAAGTTTTAGTGGCACGTTTCTATAGTATTCAGTAAGAGTGCCATTTTTACAGTTTCCAGTTTAAAAGTGATATTTTTATTATTGTGGTTCCTTGTAGTAGCACGTTGTTATAGACGTGGGCCTTGGGCCAATCGGGTTATTATTAGGAATAAGAGATTGGTTTCTATTTGAGTTAGAGATTGGTTTCCTTGTATTAGAGATAGAGTTAGAGATATGATTGGAATTAGATTCGATCTGTTAGGGGGAGCCATCTATATAAAGGGGCTACCGCATGCTATTGTAATCAAGCAGAGTAATAATAAAGTCTTCCTAGTCTAAAGTCTCTCCTCCTCCCTACGCCGACTCCATCAGGCCATCTTCTTAGTGGTGTTTACGGGTATGAACTAAGGTTCATAGCAGTTGATATCGAGCGATCGATCCCTTCCCACGACTTCGCTACCATGGTTTCGCGATTCGCCCTCACCGCGAGTCGTTAGCCATGATAAAGCTAGCGCCAACGAGTTGGGCAAAGATCAACAAGGAGATAACTGACTGACCTTCTCAACGTGCATGCCATCCTCGAGAGGATGGAGAATCGAATGAAGGAGCAACAAGAAACAAAGAGCAAGACACGGATCATCCAACATCGGATCTTCAACAACAACAACAAGAACGTACCACACCACCACCGGCTCGTCCTCAACTGCAGCAGCGCCCATCATCGCGCGAGTAATCGCGCTTCTTCCGCAGATGTCTCCGGCGCGTCGGACGATCTTGGAGCCAACGTCGCTGCACCATCCCCGTCTCGGTTGACCGGCCACGCCCGCGGTGCAGCTCGGCGCCGCCATCGCCGGGGCCACCTCGCGATCCGCCGTCGTCCGGGTCGTGGTCGCTGCCGTGGCGATCCGCCGCCATCCGGCCGCCGTCGGTGATCCGCCGCCGCGCCATTGCCGAGTCATCGATCCCGTCGCGGTTAGCCTCCGCCGCTGGTTCGCCTCGCCGTCGATCGCGCCGCTCTTCGCGCCGCCGGACCGTCTCGACCTATCGCCGCCGCCGCCGCCGTCGCCCCTCCGGCCGTGTCGCGATCTCGCCGGCCGTCGCGCGGCTACTCCGCCGGCCGGCCGCTCCGTCGGCCGCGCCGCAGCCGCTCCTCCATGCCGCCGCTCGCCGTCGCCGTCCCTCGCGCCGCTTCGCTGGCGCTGCGCCGCTCCATTGGCGCCCAGTTTCGCCCTCGACCGATGCGTTCGGCCCGTGGGAGTTGCGGTCGGTTTTAAAACCGACCGGTTAGGTTAAGTTAGGGTAAAAAAATCAAAAAAATCAAAAAAAAAGAATAATTATTATTTTGCAGGCATTATATTTCCGAAGGCGCTACATTTCGTCTAGATTTGTTCCGCGTGGATCTGGCCGTCCGTCTCCATCCGCTGCAGCACTCCGCCACCGTTCGTCTTCTACAGCAGCATCGAAGGTCTTCCATTGACCGCCGATTAGCAGCTCGAGGACAAGCTGCTTGTCCGGGAGGGGTGTAATGTTATAGACGTGGGCCTTGGGCCAATCGGGTTATTATTAGGAATAAGAGATTGGTTTCTATTTGAGTTAGAGATTGGTTTCCTTGTATTAGAGATAGAGTTAGAGATATGATTGGAATTAGATTCGATCTGTTAGGGGGAGCCATCTATATAAAGGGGCTACCGCATGCTATTGTAATCAAGCAGAGTAATAATAAAGTCTTCCTAGTCTAAAGTCTCTCCTCCCTCCCTACGCCGACTCCATCCGGCCATCTTCTTGGTGGTGTTTACCCGTTATGAACTAAGGTTCATAACACACGTATACAAATTTGTCCGAAACGAATAGTAGATAAAGAACAACTGTTATGTATCTACTGTTCCTAGTAGTAGTTGATTTTCTTACTACTTAGGCTATTAGTTGAAGAAATATTTGACAGAAGGACAAAAAATTTATTCTGCTAATAATTTAAATTTGAGATGCATGTGACGAAACTGCATTCTTTCCCATTTTCCGAAACAAAATTGTTTGAACAGAGCAATAAACTACTAGTAACAAACTGAAATGCTAACGGGGATGCATTACTTGAAAAAAAAATGAAGATAGTCATAGTGTGTTCTCACTGTGACCCACTAATCTAATATCAGCATTCCCAAAAGGAAATAACCATGGATTCTGATCAGATTTTTTTAAAATACAAATCTAACTCAACTGTAGGCAGAAATATTCAAGGTATAGTGGAGCAAAATTACCAAATAGTCTAATAAAAAGCATACCTTATTATTATAGAACTCAGCCATCTGCCAACTTTCTTCGACATGTGCTGTTGGGAAACTCATGCCTTACAGATAGGAGGAAGAAAAACAAATCAGGGACATTTCTGGAGAAAATTGATCATTTGTCACTTTGAAGAGTGGGCTTCGCAAAATTGCCACTTTCAAAATTGGCTTCGCAAAAATACCATGCAGTACATTTACCTCTTGATTACCATGCCATTTGAGCCATTTAACTCATTTAATATATTTTTTTTTCTAATTTCAGGGGCTGAAAAAGACATTTCTACCCTTACTAAGTTTTGCACTCTCTCTTTCATCTCTCTCTCTCTCTCTCTTTGCCTTGCGTGCTTTCTCTTTCCTTTCTTAGGTGCGCACGTCTTCCCTTCTCTCTTTGTTTTTTTATTTGCAGTCTTCCCTCCTTTTTTTTGCTTGCGTGCATATTTTTTCTTTCTTTTATTTTGTTTTGCACGGTGTAGGGCTGACTGTCATTGCATGCTTTTATCTCATGTTTCTTTTGTGCACATGTTTTTCTTCTTTATTTTTTTCACTATGTGGGCTGACGGACACAAGGATCATCTTCTCTCTTTTTTAAATTACTATATCTTGACTAATAACATGCGAGTTAGCAAGAGTAGAAAGATCTTTTCCAGCCTCTGAAATTAGAAAAAATATTAAATGAGTTAAATGGCTCAAATGGTATGGTAATCAAGAGGTAAATGTACTGCATGATATTTTTGCGAAGCCAATTTTAGAAGTGGCAATTTTGCGAAGCCTACTCTTTAAAGTGGCAAATGATCAATTTTCTCGACATTTCTGATAGTCGACAGGACTAAAAACTGAAGCCGAAGATACAAATTTACTTACCACAATCCTTTCCTAAGAATGCAACCCAAGCCAAAGCAGCGAGACTGTCAGCAACACTCTTCACATGATTGAAATAGTCGGGTCTCCTTCCTTCGGTCATTGCAATCGCTTTTGCAATAACATCGTTGAGAGGCTTGAAGAACTCCTGTGCATCGGCCATCGATGCAGGTTTCTTCAACACAAAAAGAAAAGATTGCTCATTGATGTAAGAATATGCATTGCATTCTTCAGATCCCTCAATGCCTACAGTAACTTCTCTACATATATTGTCAATAGACTTGGACGCACATCATCCTACAATAAATCATTGCCTAGAGAAATCGCTCCAACAGAATGACCTCAGCGCCATACGTCTCGATCAACAAAATCCGATATTCCCTAAACGTGCCTCCAAATCTCTCAGCTCGATCAGCCATTCCCGCGCAATTCCTCCCCCAGACACGCATCGGATTGGCCAAAACCGAACGAGACACCCGGAGATCTAAGCGCCGGGCACACCCAAAACTAAACAGATCCAAGCAGGAGAGAAGCGCGCCCCCATACCTGAAGCTGCTTGGCCTGGACGAGGAGGTCCTTGGCGACGGCGAAGGCCTCGGCGAGGACCTTGGTGGCGTCGAGCACCTTGCCGCCGATCTTATCGGCCGCGGCGGTGAGGCGACCGACGGCGCCGGTGACGAACTCGTCGTAGGCCACGACCGCCGGGACGTCCCCGAGGTCGCGCGGCGCGGCCGAAAGCGAGGCGCCGGAGGCGACGGCAGCCTCGAGGCGCGCCACCGCCGCCTCGAGCCGCTCCACGAGCGCCTTCTCCATGGCGGAATGAATCGAACGGGGGGCCTGGACTTCTCGGCCTGTGCGTGTGTTCCGTGCGCGCGCGCCTCCGTGACGCCGCTTCCAGCTGTGGCGGTTGCGGTGCCGCTGTATTTTGTTTCTGATTGCTTTTTCTGTGGCGACAAGAAATACCTGAGACGCTGGTGGTGGTATTGGATAATTTTCAGAAAGAATACAATGGAAATAGATATACGGCACGTTGCACATAACACAGTGCACTTAGGGCCTGTTTAGTTGGTATCCAACTTTACCATGCCTAAGTTTAGACAATATGTGGCTGCCACAGAAAGTGTGGGTAACAAAATCGAAGCCACACTTGTGGCAAAGTTTGGCAAGAAACTGAGTCTATGACGTGTGGGGCCCGGTGCTAAGAAAGTGTGGCATGCTACAATTACGTCAGTGAACCAAACAGCTACCTAAAAACTGTGGCTAGGTAACTTCTAATCATGAATCAAACAGGCCCTTAATCTCTTTCTTTATTTGTTGTGAGCCAGAATTGTATACGGAAAATGTTATGGTAAAGCCGTAAAGGCCAGCACTATGACGTGTGGGTTGCGCATGATCTTTTTCAAACTTTCAGAATCGATGAGCTGGACTAAACCGAGGGCTAACGAGGACAAAGGCTCAATAGCATCAGCTGTCCAAACTCCTCGCTGCTACCGAATCATCTAGCCTTACATCAACCAAGGCATACCTGAATCGTTCGTGCAGCATCTTCGTCTCACGTACGGGCGGCATGTTCCTCCTCTCTTATTCTCTTTCAGATGATGAACTTGTGTGCGATTCGAGTTCCTAGCATATGACGAAACCATGCCTTGCTATCACTTCCGTCGTAGTTGCAGACTTGCAGTTCAGGCTAAGCCCAAAAGTTTCAACTGCCCAGAGCCGGCCAACAAAACTCCAGTAATCAAACGACACGACGCGGCCCAAAAGAACTTGCCGTGCGTTAGGCCCAAATGAATCAAACCCACTAACCGTGGCTCATAGGCCTTCCGTCTCTCTGTTGTGCGTGCCTGCGGGGTGTTCGTTTCCTTTCTATCTATTCCATCCTGCAGCTCGCATCGCTGCCCACATACTGCCGGAAGCTGGGCAGTGGGCAGTCGGCTAGACGGTCTAAGCATGTGTCGTAACCTGTAGGAGTTAGGACACACGCGTATGTCTCTGTGGTGTGAGATGTGTGTAGTAAAAAAAAGCTTACATGCTGCCCGTTTTTATTACTCCAAACTGGTACAAGTCATTGTTACAGTCCAGTGTAACAAAAGTGCTGGTCGAAGCAGTTGCAAGAATGTAAAATATTGTTCCTTTTTCTTTTTCTTTTTGAAAAAGAGTCAGGATAACCACATCTAGTGTGAATTAAACCATGGTCGTCAACCAAACAATCAAGGTGCCATACTATTGCGTTATGCAATTGGCAGCATTGTTGATTACGTATGTCCACAATTTATGGCGCCCGTTGGCTGGGCTAACAAGCCGGATGATGCCTTGCTTCAATGGAAAATCGAACCAGTTACGGCCTTACGGGTTCATAAGCTTACACGAGAATAGGTAGCGTTCCTGTCGCGCCGTACATATGTTGTTGTCATCACCATCTCAATTCTCAAACAATTACATTAAGCCATCTATCATCTACGTTGCACGACAATGACTCGCCGACGGTCAGAATTTTTAGTTGCAACTGGACTATTTTGGGGGCTTCATTGTAGAATATACAGTGGCATATGCACGCACCATCTTTATGGACCATTTCCCGAGTCCCGACCAATTATATGTACGTAGGAATATGACAACCAATGGACCGATCAATGACCAAACATTAAACAAGAATAGCAGCTCATAAAAATGAACTAGGCTAGTAAGGGCGTCTCCAACAGCTGGCTATTTAGTTAGCTAGATCTGATGTGGCAAGGAAAAGGTAGGAGAGAGAGTAGTCACTAGCGATGAGCAAATAGCTGATCTATTTCACGTAGTCCAAGAACATGAGAGAGGAGCATGTGGGTCCAACAGTATAAAATAGTATTTGCTTTTGTCTCTCACCTCCACGTCAGCTGACTATATAGCTAGTACTAGCTATTACCATTGCGGATGCCCTAATAGCTAGTCATGTACAACAGTGAGACAGCTGCTGTCTACAAGTTCTTGGAATTTACAACACAGACGGCTAAACAGACAGCTCGTACAACCCACGGACAATTCTTTATCTGTTTTGGTTGTCTATAAAACATTTAATGCTTGTATGTAGCCATGATCAATCATGAATAGTATTTGTATATACCATTGTGTTGCTAATGGATGGAAAATAAATTCTTCAAAGTAAATCATGTATTATATAATATAATATATTTCATAAATCAAATATAACATAAATCTTATTCCTCATAAATCAAATATAATTGAAACATTTATGTCTAATTTTCTTTGTTTCCATAGCGCTGTCATATGTGCTCAACAAGATCATCCCTGAGTTGTCTATGTGTTGGCCGTGCTTGGATAGCGGAATTCCTTCTAAGCACATCCGCGAAGCATGGATTAGGGTTATCACTTGTATGCACTTCAGGCGGGAGCACTATCGCTGTACTTGCATTCTCATTCAAATCCAAAGAAACTCTAACCAATTCCTTCTCATCCTCCACTATCATATTGTGAAGAATAACACAAGCTTGCATTATGTTGATAACGTCCTCCCGCTTCCATAACCTTGATGGTCGACGAACAATATCAAAGCGGGATTGCAATACGCCAAATGCGCATTCGACATCCTTCCTCGCTCCTTCTTGCATTGATGCAAATAATTTGTCTTTGTTCGTCTGAGGGGCTGTTATTGTCTTCACGAAGACCGCCCATTCTGGATATATTTTATCGGCGAGATAGTAGCCCATATCATCTTGTGTTCCATTTACGATTGTATTGCACCCTTGGAGCTTCCTTTTAGGACACCGATGAGCAGTGGTGACTTGTTTAGGACATTGATGTCGTTCGAGACCGCGGTACCAAAGAAAGCATGTCATATCGAAGATTATGAGATGCCACTGCTTCAAGAATCATAGTAGGAACACCTTTGTCACCACGTGTGAACATGCCTGCCCAGCCTTTCGGATAATTCTTCCATGCCCAATGCATACAATCGATGCTTCCCAACATTCCTGGAAAACCACGAGCCTCATTTTCTTGTAATATTTTTTCTAGTTCGTCGCTTGTAGGAGGGCGCAGGTACTCTTGACCAAAACATTCAATCACCCCTATGGCAAATTTTCCTAGAATCCCCAAAGAAGTGCTTGCAGCAATTTTTAGGACCTCATCAAGTTGGTTGGCCGACGAGCCGTATGCTAGCATCCGGATTGCCGCAGTACACTTCTGAAGGGGTGAATGTCCGTCCCTACCAGTTGCATCAACTCTTCGTGTAAAATAAGGATCCCAATTGCTAAGAGTTTCCACGATCCGCAGGAACAACAGTTTATTCATCCGAAACCTTCTACGAAACATCTCATCGGTGTAGATAGGATTTGCAGAAAAAATAATTAGCGACAAGATCATCATGACCTGCTTCTCGATTCCTTGGTATGTACCTCCTTGGTCCACTTTGTCGTCGGCGCCGAGTCACAGACGATGTTCCTCCTTCGATGTCGGCCTTCAATCCATCTCCAATCTTCATCACAAAATCTTCTACGATTTCATCTTCTGCTAGGAAATCTTCCACGGTGAACACCTCTGTAGGATGTGTGTTGTTGTCCCTACAAGATTGTATACATGAACTCAGTAATATTCATAGGAAACTAAGAAGATATAGATTCAGCTTTGTTGTAATGCACGAGAAACATGCAGTTGTCTTGTCGGAATATAAATTGTCATCTCCTTTTAACAAAAAATGACTATCTGAACATCTAACATAACTTTAGTACCACTGTTCTAGCACACTGAAAATAAGCATCCATTCTAATTTGACTGACTGAACACAAGTAGAAATAATAGTACACCAAAAATACAAGTAACCTCCTGATTGAGTGAACACATTCAGTTATCAATTCAGTGATCATCACTGAACACATGCAACCATCAATTCTATTGAACTGAAACATTTAGTAGCTAGAAAAAATCATTGATTACTGACTACACATTCAGTAATTTAGTTATCAATTCTATTGAATGAACATAAAGATCTTGCGTTCCTATCCCAAAATACATTAGTACTATCGAGAATCGAAAATATAATTGCAGTGCATACCCAATTCGACTTTCAGCAAAACAACAAGCAAGCAACACATGAAAACTTATGAATTAGAAAATTAGCAAATATTTTGGAATTACCATGTAGGATCCCAATCGGATTGATGCCCAAACGGAGGAACTTGGGTGATGGAGCCACCAACGCCAAATCCGATTGGGTAGCCTTATGCGCCATGGATTGGTGAAGAATTAAAGCCGTCTCCATGGATTGAGGATGAATCGAAGTTGCGAGGGGTTGGGTCTTGGGGACGAGCCGCTCGCGCGTTTAACGCGCATTGTCGCTATTTATTCTTTGAGACCGACGAGGTTAGGTGCCGGGCCGAGCCGCTTCCACGAGGAACTCGCTCGCAGCCGCACCCGACGCCGCCGCACCGCGCGCGTCGTCGTCGCCTGCTGCCGTGGCCTTGCTCTTCGAAGGTACCGTGGCCTTCCTCTTGATGCCATCTGCTAGACATCATTGGAGATGGAAGGCGCTCGGCGATGGCACGCAGGGGCGCGAGCGTGGAGATGGGGAAAATGGCAAAGGCAAAACATATATGGTGGGAGATTTGGCGCGCAATCGGGAGATTTGGCGCGCGCGCAATCTTCACCTAGCGTGCGCGCAGCAGGATCTGCGCGGCGTCGACGAGGAGGCGCGCCCGTACAACGCGCGCCGGCCGCCGTCTTCGCTCGGGAGCACGAGCGCTTGCCGTCGTCTCCCCACGCGACGGCTTCCCTCTCTCTCTTCATTCACTGCAGCGAGGGGGGATTTTGCAAAACTTCCGTCGTGAGACGACGGCTGCCACGGCCGTTGTACGTGCCCTAAGCGGAAACAGTTGTGGTACAGCAATATGCTCGAGACAATCTGTTCTCTTTTTTTTAGCTTTGGCTTATTTGAAAGTTGAAACAAATAAGGTGATTTTCTGAAATCATTTCTTCATATAGTTTTCTAAGTCCAAAATTGTATATATTATTCATCGTAGTCTTAAAAAATATAGACAAAAAAACTATCAGCAATAGCCAAAAAAATAGCTACAAGTAAGCAATGTATAGTGCTTCAGGCAAACATTTGACGCTGCCTTCGGTGATTAATTCCTGCACGTTTGGAAACCTTGGCCGTTTGCGATTAGCTTTCCAACCACACAACTCAACGCACATGTTTCTGAAAACCGCGCTACCAGCCAAGCGTCGGCGACGACTCCCCGGCTGAGAAGTCTCACGTAATGCCACTCGATGCCCAAACGAGACAAGTAATGCATCACATCCCTCAACTACTAAACAAACAAAAAGAAGATGAGAATTGTATGTAATAGGGAGGAGTACTCGTACAAGACAAACGCAGGAATGCAACGTGGAAATCAGAGCCAGTATTTGGTTATACTTCGGGTTCAGTGGTAGAATAATTTAGTCTATCTAAATTGGATCATAAAAATATTATTCAGACTGGACTAAATTTACTTAGACCATATACTAAATATTTTTCCATATCTCAGACTGAAATTTACCATGTCCGAGGTGTGCTCCGCCCCTCGTGGAAACTCAAAGCCACTCGCAGTCCGCGGCAGAGGCTGCAACTTTCAGCGTCAGTACACATCACTCGCCGTCGGACGCCACCAAAGTTCCACGCGGGGGGGCAGCTTTCGGCCGCGCGATCGAAAGGGGCCCATCCGCGCACGCCTTTTTCGCCGAGCGCGCGAGCCGCACGACGGCACGGCGCAAACGCAACGCAACGGCGGGCGATCGAGGGGGGTCTGGAATCTGAACACGACCGGCGATTTTGTCGCGGGTGTGGGCTACTAGCCGGAGACTTGGTTAGGGCGGGGGGTCAAGCCAGTGGGGCGGCACGCACATCTCGGACAGGGACGCGCGTGGCCGACGTGAGCGCGCGCGAGGAGATTTTACGCGCGCGTCTGCGTCCCGCCAGCCAAGCCGAGTGGTGTGACGGCGGCGCGCGGGCGGGCGGGCGCGGTCGACGTCGACGACGGCGACGTCTGCGCTGCGGGTGTGAAAGCGTCGCTTGACCTGGGAGCTGGGAGCCTTTTTGCGTTGGGTTGGTGCGGGATTAGCTTCCGTCTTTAGGGCTCGTTGGTGCGCTCTCTTTTTGGCTTTGTTTTAAGAGCTTTTTCTAGGGGGATACAAGTTTCCAGATCGGCGAATAAGATCCCACGGAAAATCAGAATACGCAAAGTGCAATTCTTCCATTCTTTCCCGAGCTTGGAGGGAAAGTGGTAAGAAAACCACGTATGGACAAAAAGAACGTGTGAGCCGCAAGGCGATGCCCGATACGCAAGATAAGATTGTACTCCTAAAACCTACCGCTAATTGAGTACGATTACGAACTAATTTACCGAACGATAACTTGTATACGGTTGGTAGGACAAAATTGCAGTGTTCCTTTCCTTTTCTCCAGTCCATAGTCCGGGACGCACACTCCGTCACTCCCCAAGCAAAGCACTCGAGATTCACGTCCCGACACAGCAAATGCTACAAAATTCAACTGTTGACCGGGATTGATGTCCACTATACGAGCACCCTCCGTTTTTAATTGACGTTTTTTACTATTCATGGCCATGAAATGTCACTTTGATCTACTTTTAATAACTTTATATTAAAATATATTAATAAAATTATAATATTGTAAAAATATTTTTAACGTAAATCTAATAATATAATTTTTATATAACTAATTTAGATAATTTTAAAACTATTAATAATTAAACTTTAAGAAATAATGGCACATGTTCGAAGAAGTTAATTAAAAAAAGAAGCGAGAGAGTATGGTCAAGTCACGGCACAATCATTTTCAGCCCCGCCCGCAGCACGTCAGACGGGGCTAGTATGCGCAGTGCACGTGTAAAAATGATTATGTTGGGAGGGCGTATGCTAAAGTGAGATCTATGGTGCGTGGTTAGATAAGCACTGTCCCTAGTTTCAATACGATAAGATGATTGCCCTGCCGCAATAAATTTTTTTGGCCTAATCGCGTGCTTAAACAATGTAATCAAACAGTGGTGACGCAGTTTTCTTATCGCCAAAAAGTACACGGGTATATTTTTCTGGAAGGAAAAAACATTGTGTAGGGTAGATGATAACTGCTATGCTCAGTTTCAGTTTTTAGTTTCTAACTTAATTTTATTTATTCTTTATGTTTTTGCTTTCTCTTTTTCTTATTCTTTCTATAGTCCGTGATGATGTAATTTTTTTTAAAAAAATTAATTATGTCAAAAAAATTCACAGTATTTATAGTGTAAAAAACTTAAATAATGTTAAAAAAGCTAAAAGATTAAATAAACACTACCAAAACATACCTTGTAACATGGAACCTATCGCATCCGCCATTGCCATATTGCCATTTGCCTTTCAACTAAGATGACATGCTGCTCACATAATCGTCTTCCCACAATGTTGTTTATGCAATTATGTATTGTCCCCCGATTACACACATGGACAGGAGCAAGTCTTGAACCGTGGTTAAGGAGTTGTTTGATTCAAGATACGAAGGCGAATGGATTGATCTTATCTGGGATGACGTGATTTATCTGATTTAGTTAAACAAATTGATATAGTATCTGAATAAAATATTCTTCATCGAATCAACTGGGTGAAAATAATCTCATTCCAAATACATTGGTTCGATCCCTTCGATAAAAAAACACGAGAGTAAGGCATCTTAGACCCTGTTTGGATCCACCCAGATTTTAAGAATCTGGCTTTTAGAAACTGAGTGGGATCCAAACAGACCAGTTTTTGAGGCAGTTTTTAAAATCTACCTACCCAGATTTTTAAAAACCAAGAAGCTGTTGATACCCAACTTTTGCCAATTTTTTTGCATAAATACCCATTTACCCTCATTAAAGACCACGCATGGTGTTTAATGTCTTTGTTCAAGAGCAATAAATGTAAGGGTATAATAGTCTATTAGCACCAATCATAAATGAAACTAGCTTTTAAAAACTAGGAGATCCAAACACCCTACCAGTTTTTGCTTAGAAACCAGCTTTTAAAAACTAGAAGTAATAGCTGATTTTTAAGAATCTGAAACTGATCCAAACAGGGCCTTAGGTGGTGATCAGTTGGGTTTTTTTTGTGGTTTATGGCTGAAAACACTGTAGCTGGCTGAAAAAAATACTGTAGCTGACAGAGATTTATTTAGCATAATTCAATTTAAAAAATATAAAAAATATATTAGCCTATTACGTATAATACAAACACATACGGGAAAAAAGAACCGGTAAAAAAACTCAACAAAAAGCTAAAAATTCAAAAAAAGATAAAATTTATAAATAATAAAAAATAAACTAAAAACTGAAGCCCAATCGATAGGGGCAATTTCAGCTGAGGCCTCGGGCATCGTAGGAAACCTGAGAAGTATGAAATTCTGAAACATGACTGTGCACCGTTTTAACACCCGGCACCAATCATCAGCTTCACGTCATTGGCTCGTTCGTATAGCACACGGATTAACGTTATCCTTCTCGCTTTTTCCCATGCACGGCGCGTAGATTCGCGGGCCGTAAAAGATTACAGAGAGAAAGGAGCCGACAAACCTCGAGACAAGAAAAACGAGAAATAAAAATGGAGAGCGCGTCGGGCTCGCGCAGCTGACGTCGCCGGCCGGGGCGCTTCGAGCGCCGTTCCCACGGACGCGACCGCGCGGCGCGCACTATTTTAAACGGAGGGGACTCCTCTGGGATTGACCCCATTGGGAGGAAATGGGGACACCCTCGGATGGCTTCCACGTCTCCCTCCCGCACGAATCTCCGCGCGACCAACTCTCCCGTTCCTTTCTTTCTCCGCGCGAGCTCTTCCTCCGGCCGCGTCTCCCCTCGACCGCGTCGCCGCCGCCGACCCGCGCGCCATCAACTCTCGCGCTCGCCTCCCGCGCGCTGCCACGCCGCCGATTCGCGCCACCGCGCATCCTCCGCCGTTCGCGCCGACCTCCTCCCCGCGCGCCGCGTCGCCAACGCCCTCGCCGCCTCTCCGCGAGCCGCGTCGCGCCGCCGTGGACCTCTCCGGGATTCGGCGCATGCCCACCTCGCCGCTCTCCTCGGACGCGCGCCGCGCCGACCGCGCGCCATCAAGTCGCCAGCGTTCGCCTCGCGCGCGCCACGCCGCCGAGTCGCGCCACGCCGCATCCTCGCGTTCGCGCCACCTCGCAGCTGCGCGCGAGGTCGACCCATTGGACGGTCGAGCTCGGCGAGGTGGCGTTGGCGACGCGATCGCGAGAGAGGCGGCGGCGGCGTTGGCGACGCGAGGCGGCGGCGCGGGAGGAGGTCGGCGCGGCGGCGGAGGATGCGGCGGTGGCGCGATCGGCGTGGCGTGGCGCGCGAGGCGAGCGCGAGGAGTTGATGGCGCGGTCGGCGGCGCGCGTGATCGGGACGCGGCCGAGGAAGAGCTCGCGCGGAGAAAGAAAGGAACGGAGAGTTGGTCGCGCGGAGATTCGTGCGGGAGGGAGACGTGGAAGCCATCCGAGGGTGTCCCCATTTCCTCCCAATGGGGTCAATCCCCAGAGGAGTCCTCCATTTTAAACTAGCAGCAGTAACGTGCTGTCACGCCGCGCTAGGTATTATATGGACAAAGTAAAAAACTGACAATTGGTGGGAATATTTTCTACAAAAAGCAAGAATCCGTATGTAATTTTAGAAAATCTAAGAACTTTTCTGCTAAAAACTAAGGACTCGTACGTAACGTATTTTTGGAAAAATCGTGGGGCGCTATCAAGCAAACAAAGAGCTTCTATGAAAAATCTAAGGGTCCATACATAATTTTTAGAAAGTAGAGGGTGTTTTCACGAAAACTGATACCATGGCAGGATGTTTCTGTAAAAACCGAAAACCCTTACACTATTTTGTAAATCTCAAGGGCATTTTTATTAAAAAAAATAATGACACGGCATAAGGGAGGGGAGACAGGGAACCCCCATCTCTAATATAGACATGAAATCGGCGCAGTCACCGCGGGAGGGCGGGGCCCCTGCCTCTCGCATCACCATGCAAGTAGCATGCAGAGGCGGCTCTTGCACTCGATGCTTCATGTATCGTCGCACAATGCATATAACGTCACTGCAAGCTGGCCTTGACCAGTACTCCTTGGCAGATGAGTCGAACACGAGCCTCCGCTTCATCAACTTAGATTATGTGCTTACTAGTTACTACTCAGCCGATGATTTTTGTCAGTGTTTCATTTATGCCATCGAAGGCTCGAAGCGGAGGGAGTGTGACCAACCGATTTTCCAGGTCATCAGGATTTTACGCAACTATTGCGAAGTGTCGAAGAAAAGTGTGTATAAAATCTACTCATACTTTAATCATAAAAGATAAACTTTTATTATAAAAGAATATACCTTAGCAGTAGAATTTTACATTAATATGGGCATCTAAATCCAACATTTATATTACAACATAAAAGATATTTCAGAGAAATCACATGCATGCCTAAGCGTAGTCGAAATTTAAAACCAGTAGTTGTCACCTTCTACGGAGTGATCAAAGTATCCCTCAAAAATTCTTTGGTGTCTTTCCAACTATATTCTCATGACGACTAAGCAAGTATGAGTATAACCATACTTGTTAGTATATCAATAGAATGAGGTATGAAGGTTTTATTATTATGGTCATGGATGCATGTTTGTTTGCAAAGATCTTTAAACTCGAAATACCAAATATTATTTTATTAAGAGAAAAGGGGATTTAATCATCTTACGTATCATCTTTAAATCATTACAATCTTACTTATTCCATATTGTTGAATTCACCGATTAAACATAGCTTCATTGATCAGAAGTACGACGTATCTGAAAACTATATCATACTCTTTAGAGTTGTCATCTTTACCCACAAGTAATCCCAAACTCACAATATCATGCAATAGACACGCAACAAAATAGCGTGTGATTGAGTTGAGATAACAAGGTCGTGCATTGCTCTTTTCGTTCAAGCTTCTACCTGGTAGGCTCGGAACCATTCAATCATCATTGAGAATCCACTGGCCAAACCAAAAATCATGGCCAGACGTTGAGTGGTCCTACCTAAGGCTGTAAAAAAGCTTGAGGCTCGTGAGTTATTTGAACTCGGCTCGTTTTAGGCTCAATTCAAGCTCGGCTCGAACTTTAAACGAGCCAAACTCAAGCTTGATCTCGAGCTCACGAGTTTCACCGAGTCGAGCATGAATAGTTCACGTGGCTCAATTTGATCTTACATAGTGATACATATTAACTCTTACTGAGCTTATCCGAACTGAACTCAGGCTCAAACTTTTCTAATTGTTAAAAATTAGTGTATGTTTGAATTATTTTAATTGATAACGAGCTTACTCGGGCAGAGTTCGAACTTAAACTTTTATTATTGTTAAAAATTAGTGCATAATAAAAACATTTTAATTGTTATTGAGTTTCAACGAGCCAATCTCCAGCCCAGGTCCAAGCTCGGACCCAACTCGAGCTTAGCTCGAGCTTCTACTGAGATCGAGCCTAGAAAGTCAGGCTCAGTCGAGCTTAGCTCATTTACAGCCCTAGTCCTACCGTTGTGAAGATTGGCAGGTGGCACAAAAAGCTCAACTTTCATCTCACCCATTTTCTCACGGGCCATCGTGAAACCCTGGGGTAGTGGTCTGACTTATAGATATTCTATCGAATCGAGCTATGTACTAAACTAGATTGACAAGTCAAGCTTGTGGTTTAACAAACATTCATGTTTTTTACTTAGCATAAGGGTCTAGTTCTTACTTGCCACAAACGAGGCTATCATTCATATACCACGTGTTTTATAGCACAAATACCACCAAAATCATAACAAAGTCTCAATCCTCAGGTGAGATCATGAGCTCCAACCATCTAGCGGTTGCCCACCAGGTAGCCTCAACCTAATGCTTAATTTTAACATCTACCAATATAAGTAAATCATTTTAGTTGTCTATTCTAATTACTATCTATCTATATGGTAATTAATTAACATACATTAATTATACCAAGTTGTCAAGGTGAATATGGCTTTCAAGAATATGACTGGACTTTTCGGTGGTAGGATCTAACTATTCATTATGACATTCTAAGCTATTATTTTATGTAAATAAAAATGATCAAATAATATAAATGAAAGTAATAATGATTAAATAAGATAGGATCAACATGATAAAAAAATATGTGACTTGCCTTCTTACTCGCAGTCTTCGACCGAATCTACTTCTTCTGCATCTTGAATTCTTGATTAGCTCCTTCGGCAGTCAGCTCAACGAATCTGGGTGTTATTGGAAAGAAAAGAAACAAATAAATCTAGACTCGAAAGAAAGCGAGCTCGGAACAATGTAAAAGAGAAAATTCTAGAAAAAAGTTTAAACATAGGCGGGTTTTAGTGGTTCGGATTTAAGCAGTACTTGGTTGGGTCAAACAGAGTTAAAATGTGTTAGAAAAGGTCGAGACGATCGAATTGAGTATAAACAAGCTTAATGATTTTTGGGTGAATAGTATTGGGTCGGGTGAATAGTACCAAGTTGGCACTATTTCTAGAGGATCAAGTTTAGTGAACATACGAGTTTGGGCTGAATTTAATGGTTGCACAGTGTTTGTCTATCAATGAACAGTGTTGACTGAGTTATGAGCATTGTTGGGCTTGCTTAATATGGGCTATCTCAGTTGGTTGACTGGGCCAAGAAACGACTTGGGCTAGCTTTGCAGGTCCAAAAAGCTCGAAACCCAGCTCACTCTAGAGGGAGTTGGAGCTCGCTATCATGGCCACCAAGGCAAAGGACATAATGGCGATGATGAATTAGGCACCAACAATAATGGACATGCAGCAAGCGGTGGTGCGGTGAACAACAACATAACACGAGCAACCCATTTTTGGAACACATGTGGTTGGTGGTGGCTTGGAGATGGCGGAGTTGCAGCAAGATTTTGGCTGAATTGGCAATGGCTCGAGCATCTTGGGGATGAGAAAAGCTTGGTGGTAGTGATGGCTTAGCTCAAAGTGCCCTAAGGAGATTTGGCGATAATGACTGTGGGCATTGGAGCGGTGGTGTAAAGCAATGGTGAGCTAGGGACGGTAAGGCTTGGCAGAAAGCTAGGGATAGCTTGTGTTGTTGAGGAGATGCTAATGATGTGGCTTATTATGCTTTAATTATGATTAACTCTACTGGAATTAATTTGCTAAAACTGCCAAATATTCAGCATAATACTCAGGTCCACTAGTTAAAATAACTGGGCTAACTAACTTTAACTTAACTAAATTAAGTTATCCTTAACTCAACGAAGTTAGTTTGACCTAAATTTTATGTATGGCAATATTGTGGTTACACACCAAACAATGGAGGATGGGGGTTATAGGAGGACCATGGAAAGGCTGCCTGTAACCTTACACACCTGGAGATAGTAATAGAAGATTGTGCTAGCGTCTTAGAAGTTAAGGATGTCTGACACTTTGTTAAACAAAGAGTACTCTTGCGGTCTTGCCTTCCCCTTGGCGTACTCAGGCAAGTATTTATAACCATGGGAGCTTAATTACACAAATACCCCTACCTATTCCTATCTTTGTAGGGATACACACGTCATTTCTCCTACTTAGAGTTACACAATATCCCTATCTAAGTCTATTTTTCTAGAGGTACATATGTTATCTCCATAGCATTGTGGGCTTCCATGACGTTGCCGTCCTGTCCTGCTGGCGTCGTGGGCCATTTGGGCCAAGGTGGACCCCCTCCCCCAACAGGCAATAAATATTTTTAATCTAAATTACTGTTTGGCTATATTCAGTAGGTTAGCTTGATTAGTGTTAGAAAAATAAAATTTAAAAAAGTTAGTTATGCTGAATTAACTTATTTCATCAATTTAGTGTGTTAACTTAATTCTAAATTAGAATAGTTAAAATACTTTAAAATAAGTTAATTCTCCATAATCTAATGGTATTTAGGCCCTATTTGATTGACTTCTAAAAACCACTTATATGTAGTAAATGACTTTTTTTTATAGTACACAGCTTTTAAACGGAGTGTTTTTTTAAGGCATAGTCTATTTTTTGATTTAGTACACATTGTAATGCTTTATTTATATAGCTAAAATTATATATAAGTATCTCTTTATAAATTATTATTATTTATACTATAAAATGAAAAGCTAATATGAATAGATTCATTGCAGGTTAAACTCGTAACCATCTTTTTAACCCTGCACCAAACGGGCCTTAACACCAGCAGTAGATACGACGTGGCGAGCGGTCAAAGGCCAGTACGACCAAGGCGAGGGAGGTGGTGTCGCCTCACGGAGAGCAGCGCAGGGCGGTGGGGCCGCGCGGGGGAGCAGAGGAAATGCGGATTCGAAATGCGGGCTGGGTCACGTCACGGGCGGCGTACCGAGGGACGGACGGGCCGGCGGCACGGGCGACGGCGGCTTCCATTCCACGAGCTCGATCGATGGATCGGCACCACGCGCGCGTTGCCTCGGTTCCTTCCCTTCCATTGGCAGGTGGGACCGCCGTCCCGTGGTCCGGAGGGACAGTGAGACGTCACGGACCAACAGGACGACGCTGGTGTTTGTGGCGGTGTCGGAGGAACAGGTCAGTACTCGGCGGGGCAGTGTGGTCCAGCCCGTGGAAGATTTTCTGTAGGCATCGCCGCTCGCCCAATGGATGACAGCTGGAGGCTGACGGCAGTCCAGAGCAGCGTTCTGGAACAGAGCCGCAGTCGAGTTGCGTGGTGGCCCGTGCATCTCGCATGAATTTTAGCCTGTTTTTTAGCTTCCTGTCTTTTAGCTTTCAAATATAATGTATTGAATACGCTAGTTTATTAAATTGTTTTTTCTCTACACTATACGTGAAAATATAACGGTTTTTCATCAGTTTTATTCATGATTCTTTAATTGAATTTCTCATCCAAAAGATAATAGCCGATACCATGTCTATTTCGGATAAAAGGAAATAGCTATAACTAAAAGTTATCAGTAAAAGTCGTTTTGAATGGGACCTTAGTCACTTGGTATATAAAATCTTCTAGTTGCACATGAGTATGATAATATCTTTAATTACTTTTATATAAACTGTTGATCACTCTTGTGATAAAAACTATGTTACCGGTTGTAAGTATGAGAAGTGCGAACTAGACTAATGTATTGTATATGCCAGAGATGAGATATTGAGTGAGTTTTTTTAGCAACCAAACAGTAGAATGATGTACAGGTGAAGTTTTTTGTACTCTTTTTGTTTGAGAGTTAACTGTGTTAATTGTTGGCTCTCACATCAATCACATTTGTCAAGTCATGTCAGTGTTCGCCCTCAAATGGATAAAAAGTGCAAGTGAAGAGGTTAGCACGGATATTTTGAAAATAGATAAAGCAATTCGAGCACTAGGGCAAAGTAAATGGGTCAAATGTCACACTAGTCTTTTTTGAAAAAGAAGCTACGAGGTATTGAAAAGCTCTGGTTCAGATTTTTCTCTCAATTACCTTGTAATTGACCAATTCTCTTCTTTTGCACACTTTTGCAACAAATTCACCAAGCATGTGGGGTTTCAAAAAGAAATATTCATGTGCTATGGGAGTACATATTATGTGTACTTTTTGAATGAAATAAACAAACCCTTAGATGCCAATCATTTGAATATTTACTTATAGACATCGATTTTATCATAAATATAGGATTATCTAATAAAGATGAATTAGATTTTAGCCTTGAATCCAACCAAAGCAAAAGCACGCCCACCTTGCAAGTGCGCAACCAAGAATTCAACCTCAGAAACAAGAGAGACTGGATAGCCCTCCGGCCTCCACAGAAGATCCCCCCACCTGATCAGGCCAGTACAAGTTCCCCGCCCTTCCTCCCTTGCCCAGCCAGGCCCCTCTTCACTCACTCCCATTTTACCGTTGCCGAGGTCGGCGACCTCCAAAGTGCGAACCACACTGTTTTAAATCCCCTGCCGCAAAGTGTATAGCGCGAGGACAATCTCGTAATTGCGCCCCCGCACAGTGCGAGAGTGTGCCTGCCACCCACAATGACGATGCCCTACTGTTTTAAATCCCCTGCCGCTCTCCTCCGCCGGCTCCCACTTCCCTTCACCCAAAACCATCCACCCCAATTCCTCGGCCGAACCCCCACCATTCCACGATTCGCCCACAGGCCGCGCGTAGATCGGCAGGGGTGGAGGAGGGATGGCGTACATGTGCGCGGACAGCGGCAACCTCATGGCCATCGCGCAGCAGGTGATCCAGCAGCAGCAGCAGCAACAACAGCAGCACCAGCAGAGGCACCACCACCTGCCGTCGCGCCAGGCGCCGGCGGTGCCGCTGGCCCCGGCGCCCCCGCACGCCCAGATCCCGGGCTCGCTGCCTTACGGCGGCGCCTCCGCGGCGTGGGCCCCGGCGGAGCACTTCTTCTCCGATGCGTTTGGGACGGCCGCCGCGGACGCGGTGTTCTCCGACCTCGCCGCCGCCGCGGACTTCGACTCCGATGGGTGGATGGAGAGCCTTATAGGGGACGTCCCCGTGTTCCCGGACTCCGACCTCGACCGCCTCATCTTCACCACCCCGACTCCGCCCGTGTCGCATCCTGCCCTGGCCCATGCCGAGGCCGCCGCCGCCGCCGCCGCGGAGGCTGCCCCGGCGTCGCTCCCCCAGGTTGCGGCTGCCACGCCGGCAGCGTGTTCTTCTCCGAGCTCCTCCGACGCATCCTGCTCCGCTCCCATCCTCCAGTCGCTCCTCGCCTGCTCCCTCGCCGCGGCGGCGGACACAGGGCTCGCCGCCACGGAGCTCGCCAAAGTCCGCGCCGCCGCCACCGACGCTGGGGACCCCGCGGAGCGCGTGGCCTTCTACTTCGCGGACGCGCTCGCCCGCCGCTTAGCCTGTGGCGGCGCGGCGCGCCTCTCAACGGCGTCAGACGCGCGGTTCGCCTCCGATGAGCTCACGCTCTGCTACAAGACGCTCAACGACGCCTGCCCCTACTCCAAGTTCGCGCAGCTCACCGCCAACCAGGCCATCCTGGAGGCGACGGGAGCGGCGACCAAGATCCACGTCGTTGACTTCGGGATCGTGCAGGGTATCCAGTGGGCGGCGCTGCTCCAGGCGCTCGCCACTCGACCCGAGGGGAAGCCATCCCGGATACGTATCTCCGGCGTCCCCTCGCCGTTCTTGGGGCCACAGCCCGCGGCGTCCCTTGCCGCAACCAGCGCCCGTCTGCGCGACTTTGCCAAGCTTCTTGGGGTGGACTTCGAGTTTGTTCCATTGCTTCGGCCAGTGCACGAGCTCGACCAGTCTGATTTCTTGGTCGAGCCTGACGAGGCCGTGGCCGTCAATTTCATGCTCCAGCTCTACCACCTTCTTGGCGACTCCGATGAGCCGGTACGGCGAGTCCTTCGTCTCGCCAAATCACTCAGCCCAGCGGTGGTGACCCTCGGGGAGTACGAGGTCAGTCTGAACCGAGCTGGGTTCGTCGACCGATTTGCCAATGCATTGAGCTATTACCGGTCGGTGTTCGAGTCGTTGGACGTGGCTATGGCACGGGACTCACCGGAGAGGGTGAGGGTGGAGCGGTGCATGTTTGGAGAACGAATTCGGCGGGCCGTTGGGCCAGGGGAGGGCGCAGACAGGACTGATAGGATGGCCGGCAGCAGCGAGTGGCAGACGCTGATGGAGTGGTGCGGCTTCGAGCCAGTCCGGCTCAGCAACTATGCCATGAGCCAGGCTGATCTTTTGCTCTGGAACTATGACTCCAAGTACAAATATTCACTTGTTGAGCTGCAACCTGCGTTCTTGTCGCTGGCGTGGGAGGAACGGCCTCTCCTCACAGTGTCTGCTTGGCGGTGAGGTGTTTTCTTTGTGTATTTGTGCGCGCGCGTGTGGCATTGTCGTAGAGTCAGGGAGGAAATGATTAGGAACTCGTTTTGAAGCTTTTGTACGAGTGTCCTAACTGTGTTTAGGATGATGATAATGCCTATATGGTATAATTGGGGAATTTTAGTTGAATTAGCTTGTTTGCTGCCTGTTGTGCTGCATGTTATGGCTGGTTGGAGCAAATTTAGCGCTAATTGTATAGAAACTGATAGCGTTATTCCGTTAGGAGGAAATTGGTTGCTCATGATTTTTGGATGATAAATGATGGTGTGTACGAATATGGAATGGGAAAATCAGTAGCATCTCTAACATTGTCCTCGATCAGCTTTTAGGTGCTATAAAAACTAACTATAAGCAATGTTACCTTAAATAAGGTAACTTATTTGCAGCTCTAACATTGTCCTTGGTATTTTGTATTTTTGTTGTGTATGTAGTATAGTTGTCGTTTAAAGTTATCGATTCAGTTGAGTAGGTACCCAGGTTAAATTCGGCTTTCTAAGTTTAGTTGTCATTATGTGGCCTAATTTGAGGTTTTGTCATCAAAACCTAGTAGTTTCTACTGTTCCTTTTGAATTTAGCACTTTGCAAGTCATTTTCCCCAGCTAATCAATCAAAGCGAAAATGGTATTACACTGCTTTAGAATCTGTGCAATATAGTTTTTCAAAAATCGTAGAAGAACTATGGCCTTGTTTGGGGGAGCCGTAGATTTTGCCATAAACTACTTTTTGGTTGAAAAGCAGCTGCAGCTCATGGTTGTAGCTATTCATGAGAGGCCGTGAGGCCGTTTGCCTGTCTGGCTTTTTGTTGAGCTAACTGGCTGTTTTAGTTACGGATGAAGGTTGAAATATCTGAAATACTCCTGAGGGTTTTAAAGACATGTTTTTGTATTTGATTTAATGTAAATATGGTTGTTTTTTCTTTTGCAGAAATATAGAGCACAATATTGAGCTGTCGTGTTGTTGTTCAATGCTTTTGCCGTCTTCTTCCTCACAAAATTACAAGTAATTTGGGCTTGCATATAATCATCAGATCTATACACTCAGGTATCGATCATATCTGCACGCACAAGCATCAGATCTGCACACACACACACACACACACACACACACACACACACACACACACACACACACACACACACACACACACACACACACACACACACGCACACACACACACACACACGCACACACGCATCAGATGACATGATCTGCACGCACAAGCATCAGATCTGCGCACACGCATCAGATGACAACCATCGATGCAGCGGCCATCGGAGCTGAGAGAGGGATGCAGCGGCCATCGGAGCTGAGAGAGGGATGCAGCGGCGGCGACCGAGACCAGGAGGTAGGCGGCAGCGTCCCCGAGAGAGGCGGTGGCGATAGGGACCAGAGGGAGGTAGCGGCGGTGCGGGCGAGGGGCGGAGTGAGAGGCGGCGCGATGGAGGGCTCCGACAGCGACCGGGACTACCATGAGGTGTAGGCGTCAGCGGCGACGACCGGAGGGAGGGAGGTAGTGGCAGTGTCCTTGTGCTTTGAGTCGGTGGCGACCAGGATAGGGAAGGTGGCGTTCAAACTGGATGGGTCAGCGCGGACGAAGGCGGCAAAGCAGCGTCGGCGTTGGAGAAGGCAGGGGTAGGACGCGGCGGATGTGGCTTGGATCTATTTTCCACGAACCGGTATGCCACTTATGGGTGGTATGGTGGGTGACTTCTACCCAAAAGCCCATAGAAGGTGTCTCTACGTGATTTTTGGTTTTTAGCTTGTTTTAGTTATGTGTAACTTTTGGCTTAGCAACTTTAAAGCTGACCCGTTTGGAGGGTCTTCTGGCTTTATGGAAACAGAAGCTGGCTTTAAGCCCTCCAAACAGGGCGTTCAGAGGCAGAAGTTTAGCTATGGATGATGTTGTGTTTGTTTCCTCTCTTCTGAGTTAAACTCTTTAGTTAAGTATTGTCTGCAAGGTCGTCTTTGTCTCTTGTTGCATATTTGAATTTAGTTTCCCAAGCTTTTCTTCACAGATAGCTCCCATTCTTAGCAACTGCATTTGTCCACTCAGATGTTTATTTTGACGCACTCCATTCATGAGAAGTAATGTTCTTATTCTAGTACTTTGCTGTGTTTTTATGTTCAGGTAGTAAGCTGTCGTGGTCTTGCAATGTGGTAGAAAATTTCGCGTTTTATCTTGATCTAGAAGATAGCATCTTTCTTCTGACACTTGCCTTTTCTTCCGGAGCTAAAATTGCTGTTCTTATCTTCCACCGAATCTTTCTTTTGACACTTGCCTTTTCTTCCGGAGCTAAAATTGCTGTTCTTATCTTTCACCGACTTTTGCGCATTTGAACTAGAAAAAGAAAACATTCTTCTCTATGTTCTTTCGGGTTCTTCTTGGAGTTGCCTCATTGTTCCCTTTCTCCAAATGGGAAGGCATGTCATGACCAAAATACCAATGATCAGAATCCAGAGCAAACATATATTTGCAGTTTGCCCTAGGTGCCCTGCCGGCGTAACTCATGAGTAAGGAATTCGAAATCAAACCCTTGTCTATAAAAATGTGTTCCTTTTGACTGCGGTTGACAGCTTTTGATTATACCATAAGTATTTGTGCAAATGAACCGAATGTTAATAAACTGATAAGTTGCTTCAAAAAAGACTGTCCCGATAAACCACTTCGAAAAAGATGATGAAACACCTATCTCATTTCTTTATTCAGAAAAAAGTCATAAGCCGTCCCGAACGCCTTTCCCCCTTGAATGAAAATCCTTCCTCATGTGCTCTGCACTTCACTACAACTTGAGCCTGAAAACTTTAGAGCAGGGGCCTGAGTGCTTGGTGTGGTCACATACGTTTTGACTCTCGGTTGCTCAGTTACCTTCCTGAATCCTGTGGTCATTTCGAGTTGTCGGAGGAGGTCTCGCATTGACAATCGCCATTTGCGACAGGAAGTGAAGCGTCCACGAGCGGCCCGGTGCTTGACGTCGCCACTGGTTGGCCAGCCCCCGAATGCCTTTCCCCCTTCTATGAAAAATCCTTCCTCATGTGCTCTGCACTTCACTACAACTTGAGCCTGAAAACTTTACAGAGCAGGGGCCTGAGTGCTTGGTGTGGTCAAACTGAATCTTGTGGTCATTTCGAGTTGTCGTCGGAGGTCTCGCATTGACAACCGCCATTTGCGACAGGAGGTGAAGGGTCCACGAGTGGCCCGGTGCTTAACGTCGCCATTGGTTGGCCAGCTGCGGCTTCAATCATCATCATTTCACAAGTCTGACATTCTGCCTCGGCCACTGCATGATCCGACTGAATGAATCTGCGCATACAGTCGTGCTGGTCTCCTCCTAGTGGCCGGTGCTACCTGTGACAATCCTATTTCTGAGACAGCTAGGTTTTACTCATAACTATCTAGTATATTTAGCTGGGGAGTATTGTAATCGAGTGTTCATCATACCAACACAAACTCATTCTAACAAAGCCAAACTTATTGTAAGATATAACATAACAACCAAGTTTACACGAAAGGACATCCAAACCCAAAGTTTATATTACATTACAAAAGAACTTCCATAGACATGTGAGAACGAGTGCAAAACCTAAAATCAGTAATCATCTAGTCCTAAGAAATCATTAAAATCTTACTTGAAGGGCTCTCCGTTATCTCCCGAAGTTTCTTCTGTTGATATTTTAGCAAATATAAGTATAATTATACCTGACAAGTCACATGATGAATGATAATTAACTACTTGCTAGTATTTCAAAGAAAAGTGATGTAATATTTCTATTAATATATTTGTGGATGTAAGTTTATTTTGTAAATAATTTTCTACAAGAAAAGATAAAACAACTACTTAATAGAAAGGGGGTTTAACCAACTTATTTATCAATCGGGAATCCTACCAAACCTACTTATTGTTAGATTCACCCATTAAACATAACTTTATTTATCGGAAGCATAGTGTTTTCGAATACCATAAGTTTTACTCTGCAACGACTCGAGCGGGGTGAATAGGAGGTTCTAAAATTTCTTACTTTTTCAAACTAATTTCTACAATTTAGAGCTAAGTAAGATTTATATTGCAATTCAATACCTACTCAATTTTAGTAATAATTCAAGACTTACTCAATTCTAATGAGGCTAAGACACCACAAGATAAGACTCTACAAATATATTTCTAATACAACTAAATATGACAATTCAATAATGTCAATTTGCTAGAAATATAAATGTGGAAATTAGAGGCAAAGAAATGACCAAAAGATGACAAAAGATGTTTTGCCGTGGTATCAAAGACTTGTTGGTCTTCACTAGTCCACGTTGAGGAAAGCCCAAGCAACTTAGACCAGCTCCATAAATTAAGCCTTACTCCTCGATTCCACTAGTGATTGTTCCTCCTCCAGTCTGGAGATGGTAAGCACCGAGCCACTCACAATACGGCGTCGAGCCTCTTCACAATCTTTTTGAAGAGATCACCGTGCGTACTCCCGCCAAGCCGTCTAGGTGCCGGCAAACACCAAGAGTAAAGAAGCAACAATCTTCTTTTGATGGCAATCAAGTGCTAAGAATTAATCTAGAATGAATGCATTTGAATTTGGCTCAACTACCTGAATTGAATGCACACAAGTGTGTATGAGGTGTGGAGAGTATGCTCTAAGTTCAAAGATGTTAAATGAAACCTATAGCATTTGTCATTGAGTAGGTGGAGAGGTATTTATACCCTCCACCAACTAAATTCGACCGTTAGGAAGAAGATCATAAAAAAATCAGGATAATTGGAAGTACTGCCATTGAAAGGCCGTTACTTTCGCTTCTGTGAAATCTGCATAGTAATGACTATAGTAGTCGAATTTAATATTTCTAAACTAGCCGTTGGATTTGCAGCGTGTTATTACCGCCATTGTAAGTGCGGTAGTTCTGCTATATCAGTAGTTTCATTTTCTGGTGCAGTACTACCATTTGTCTTGAGGACAAAAAAGGGTCCCCTCCGGAAATAACGTACCGCTCATTCATTTGGAACTTTCAGTTATGCGGTAGTACCATTAGAGATATGCAGTTGTACCGTGATGCGGTAGTATCATCATTTTAATTCGGTAATACTATTTTTCCAGAGGAGTGAACACACCCCAAAAGTACCCTTATGGTAAAAACATACTGCAAACTAGGTTTTGATTCGACTGGAGTGCGGAAGTATTGTATGTCCTTCTGGTCATATTGCAGCGTAGTAATACCACCATGTAAACTCCGGTACTACTATTTTTTTTTTTCTGAGAATACACAGTTGGCTTTTAACTTAAATTCTAAATACATGCATGATTCTAAATTGATTTAAATGGCACAAGACCATACTGTCAAGCTACTAGTTATGATCCCTCTTAATAGTACGACATCGACCCTAAAATTCGGTCTTTCATCCTTTTCTCCTAAGACTGGTAAAATAAAAAATGGATCATATACTATTTATACCTTTGTCTTGAACCATATTGATCTTTATGTTGACCTTTAGCATGCATATCCATTCGTCACCGGGACTAAACCTTTCGAATACTCAATAAACATGTCAGTCCCATATTCATATATTATCATTAATTACCAAAATAATTTTTAGAGGCTAGATTCTTTCATACATCCATGGTGAGGATGGCGCGTGGAGGGCAGTGCTGGTGACCAATGGGCTTCGGCTATGTCGGCGGTAGCGCTAGCAGCAGCGAGGCATCTCGTGGTGTGGTGCATCTCTCTGGCATAGGTGCACTTACTGGCAAGGCGAGTTAAGGCGGGGGTGCGCATCAAGCAAGTGGCAGTCAAGGTGGCAAAGGTGAGGTCGGCAGCAGCGACTGGTGGCGCGTGGCCGAGAGGTGATGCACGGTCATTTAAGGCTCGATCGGCGAGGTGGCCGGGTATTTGTGCTAGGGTTGATGGCCAGGGCAGCAACGAACTAGCATGGCGCGTTGGCAGTGACAGCAAACGTGTATGGCCGAGTGGTAACGGGGCACAGGGGAGAAGGCGACTAGCCTGAATGCGCCAAGGCAAGGGAAAGGCGGAAAACTAAAAAGGCTTGGAAAATTTTTGAGTTAGGTAAGATTTCAAATTGAACCAAAATTCAGAGGGAATTCAAAAATTTTGAAATTTGGGGACATTTCTCTTCCCACCTCCCACTGCTTCGTTTCAGCTGGAGGACTGCATACCTGCGTCAGCAGAAAGCTAAGAGCTAAATCAGTGCTCTGACCGTTTCGGGGGTGGCTTTTAGCGGAATCTGGAGTTCCAAAAGGGCCAGATGAAAATGGAGGCACCTGGGTTATTTTGCAGCCTTGATAATTAACCCTGATCACTGGTGGTTACACCATGTAATTGTTTTCCTCAGCTTTGCTTTTCATGCATGCACAATTGAGGGCCTCTTTGGATTTGGATTGTAGAATTTTTTTAGGAAACCAATCTTATAGAAAATTTTCCTATATATATATTTGGAACAAAGGATTAAACTCATAGGATTAGTATGAAATTCCTATGGAATGGCTCATTCCATAGAAAATTTGGAGGAATTTTAACATAAGGTTGAACCTCATGGAAAAATTCCTTTGTGTCTTGCAGACTCTTTCCATGTGTGTCTTGCACAATCTTTCTCCTCAAATTCGTACAAAATTCCTGTGAAACATCCAAACACCACTTTTAAACCATTCCTCTGTTTTGTGTTCCTATAAAATTGCACTGACATTTCTGTATATTTTTCTATTCTTGCTCTTTTCATTTCTTGCATTCTAAAGAGGCTCTTAACATGACATGATAACTGGATAACGTCGGACACGTGCGTTCTTTACGGTTGGTACTGTCTGCCTAACGACAGCTGATAGATCCATTCCGTTGCAAACTTGTGTAAGGGACTAGGATCCAAGGACCTGATCTTTTTGGTGTCTGTTGTAAGGACCATCATCAGAGGTGTAGCTCAGAATTGCTGAGATTTTTCAGAGGCCGAAATTGCAGAGGTGGGGGGATGGAGTGTTAATCTACACGTGCATTGCTATAAATCGAGCCAAGTCGCCCTGATCAACTCGGCTTTGGCTTCTGGCTCCTGGCTTATTTTTCACTATTCATTAGTTTCGTCTTTTTCTGAACTTTTGGCTTTTTGTTGAGTTTTTTTGCCGGTTCTTTTTTTCCCCGTATTTGTTTGTATTATACGTAATGGGCTAACATATTTTTAAATTTAATTATGCTAAATAAGCCTCACATCATTCTGATGCTTTTTTCACCAATTACTGATGTTTTCAGCCATAAGTCATGAGCTTTTCAGCCGAACCGATCACCATCCTAGTTTTCTTGGGCTTTTTTTCCTCCAAAAATTGATACAATTTAACTTTTTACCATCATCGAGCAAACAAGCTCAGCTGAAGCGCAATCGAAACTCATTAGGAATCGGCTTATTTCAATGTTGAACTAATTAACAAATATAATTAAAGCAATTTTGAATTAAACTCACCAACAAGCATTTTTCCCACCGTAGCTATGGCCTTTTACTTGTTTCCAGAGTTCTGGTACCGAAGTTACGCATCTCAACATTATTAATGTGTTGCAGAAGTTTACGGGGGGCAATGGTACCATGCAATTTTTTCTTGTTGAAGCACACCAAGTAAAACAACTATCGAATGCCCAAAATTTGCAAGGAAAATTGCCAAACCCGCTAACTTGTCATTCTGAGTTGGAAAAACACACACAACACAACTTCTTTTATGGTAATTTGCGGCCCTATAATTATCCCGGTTTGCAAAGATTCTTACCGCCATTACTTTCTTCGGGAGTTTTAATAGGAAGATATTAAAAAATAACACAAAACCATTAACGTGCTGGCCCACATGCTAGTGATTAGGTTTTAAATAATACTACCTCCGTCTTTAATCGTCATTTTAGATATCAACACAGTCTCTAATACACACTTGTATTATTATTTTCTAGTTATATATGGTAAAAAAAATATTAAAAAATAATGATATAAAAACATTTTTAATGACTAATCTAGTGATATCATTTCTACATGACAAATTCAAATAGTTTTGGCTATATTAATAGTCAAAATTTTAAAAAGTTAACTGCAAGTGTTCTAAAACGGCACTAAAAAAGAATGGAATGAGAATTTCTTTCTGTTCCACTTATTCTTGATCTTGCAACTCATTACGGAAATTAACAGGCTCTGTCAAGCTAACTATATATCGCACCTCTCGCTTTCCTCCCTTATATCTATGACTCGGTCCAACAAAGGAAGGCTTTCTGAGTATGAGCCGTGCTTTTTAGTTAAATCCAGACACTAGTATTCCCGGACCATGCGTATAACGTCCACTGGCCAAGCTTTGTTCCAAGGTCCACCCAAAGAGGCTTACCGCCCTAACTAAGAAGAGATTTCCCACGTCTCTCCTCCCAGGCCTCTCAGTACCGACGTTTCCGGTGATTGGGGTGCCAATTTCCAGCCTTCCAGGCTCCGAGCAATGGCGCTTCTCCAGGTGCCAACTTTGGTGGAAAAAAAACGGTGGCCTTCAGGCTGTTATCTCTACAGAAATATAGAATCCCAGATCGTCAAATGGATGGTGTCACCGTCCTTGAATATAAAATCTCCTGCGAAGAGGGCCGAGTGACACGATCCGTCCCCGTCCCTCGCTCAGCCAGTGGCAAGCTCTCCCGTGCGGCGCGTGTAAGCGTTTTCTACGTGTGCGGCGGGCGCGCGGGCCACGCTCCTCGGGGCCTTCCAGGCGTCCCCCACCCGGCGTCCCCCGCGTGTCCCCCGCGCGAAGGCGCCACCGGCAAGGCCTACGGGCGCGCCGCGATCGCTTATAAGCGCTCTCCGGCCGAACGCTGGGAAGGCATCATCACCGTGCGTGCGCGTTTCTCCCATGTACTCGCTTAGGTTGGCTAGCGGCAGCGGCACCGGACTTAGCTTCGCGCTCGGCCGGTTCGGCGGGAAGAGGGGAGGCGGTTGTGGTGCCGCGGCGCCAAGCGGCTTGTTGCTCCCTGCCGCCGCGGCCCGTGGGGGGAGGAGCGTCTCCGCGACGTCGACGCCGGGCGACCAGGGCGTCGAGATGGAGCAGGGGAACACCCGCGACGACGTGCACAAGGCCAACCGGTACGAAACACGAGCTTTCCTTTCTCCTGCAAAACGCTTGCGGTGCGCCCAAACTTGACCGTGCCATTTGATCTTTTTTTTTTTTGGCACGTATGTAGGGACGTGATGACGCACTCGTTTGGGGAGGGATACTCGACGCGGTCGGACGAGGAAGGGTTCGGAGGGGTCTACGGACGGAACGGCCCGGTGTTTAACCGTGTAACCGAGGTGCATCCCAGCCATCCTGGTACGTACGCTGCGATGCCAAGGATCATTGTAGTAGTGTTGTGATCTTTTGGATCTGTGAATCGCGCGAGTGATGAACTGATTGACGTCAACCGCGTTGTGATTTTGTTCAGATTACGACACGTCGCAGGGATCGGAGGTGAAGGAGAAGGAGAAGGCACGCCACCTCAAGGATGACAAGCATGCGACCTAGCTATAGGTGGTGATCATCAATTAGGCTTATCGTAGTATTAAGTTTGCTGCCAAGGCCCCCATGACGTGGCTCTCTACTTTCGAACTGTTTTGAAGTTTGCCCTGATGTAAATTAGTTAGCTGTTTTAATTAAGGAGCTCAGCTATGAGGTTTTACTATACTCTTGTGGGTTATGTACGTATACTAGCAGGAAGTTTCCCTATGAACGGCTCTCCCTGTATCGGTAATGGTATTGGCATGTGCCTATGCTCAATTTGACCTTGAATGAGGCTTCAAAGAACACCTTTTTCTGTTTGGTGCGTTTCTTCACGTTTCGACTAAGCCGATCCGTTTTTGCATAACAGACCATATGGCGATCATATTGCGAGCAGAACTTCGTAAACCTTATAAAACTGTTAAGGAGAGTTTCGGGCGCAGTTCATGGGTGATGGGCGGTGGCCCATATTAAAGCACATCTCCTTCCGGAAAATAGCCCATTGTCCAACAGGCAACGTTTCACTTTACTTTTCGAGGGAGAAGGGTTTGCATCTCAATTAGCCTGCAGTCTAGTTTAGGGAATGATCTCATGTCCAGCGTCTTGCTTTGTAAGCTGAGTAGTGTTCGATGGAAGAAATGATGTTTATTTTTGGTACTGAGATTAATGATCTATGAACTACGGTATGTTGTCAGATATCAAAATGAATGATTTTCACCCTGATCAACTCGGCTTAGGCTTATAGTTTCTGACTTATTTTTCACTATTCATAAGTTTCGTCTTTTTCTGAACTTTTGGCTTTTTGTTGAGCTTTTTTGCCGGTTCTTTTTTTCCCGTATTTGTTTGTGTTATACGTAATGGGCTAAGATATTTTTTTTATATTTTTAATTTTTTAAATTTAATTATGCTAAATAAGGCTCTGTCAGCTACAATACTTTTTTCAGCCAGCTACAGTGTTTTCAGCCATAAGCCATGAGCTTTTCATCCAACCGATCACCACCTTTAGGAACCCATGAGAAATCTGTTTCGGTGTGGTTTGTACTACTTTGTAGCCTCCACTGTGTCTGTTCATGTCTATTTTGGTAACGGCGTGTCATTACTAAGCATTTACGGTACTGTGCAAAATATTGCTCCAAAGCCCAATTGCCGAAAACCTTGAATACATTACTGAGATATAATCTGAGATAAATATGACCTGAAATCTTCACCGTCTGATAAAAAATATGAGCATTAAACAAAAGCATATTTTTAGTTCAGAGTAATACTGTAGATCCAATAATCTCGGAAAAAAATCCCATAAGGTTGCACATATAGCATGGCTTGTTTATTGTCGAGGCATTAGGGTTTTTTTGACTTTTGATTATTTATGAGAGAATATAAAGTAAAAGAAACTCGTATGATTTTAATCGATATAGATAAAGTTATAGTGTCTAATACAATCAATTTGTAGACTGTTTTAAAAATACTCTGTTAAAAAATTAGTCACTATAAAAAGCGTATGTCGAAAAAAATCAAAAGCAAAAACCTAAAGGAATGGCCCGTAATTAGGCTGATATGATAGGAGAGCCGCCTGAAGTTCCATTTGGAGAAAAAATATTGTCAGAAAAAATATTAAAAAAATCTTCTTGTTTCCTGTATAAAATTCCAGTGAAATCTAAACAGACCATTTTTTCCTAGGATATGTATACTTAGCTTTGTTTTACCCCTTCGAGAAACTTTAATGCTGTTTCATTATCCACATGGATCCTCATCGTAATCCATTCCCCTTGTCCCCCGTCCTCTGAAAAGAGTGCAACCGACGCCCTCCACCGCCCCCCTCGCCGTCCCCGAAAGGGTAGGACAAATCCCCAATTCCCAACGCCAACGGCAATGTCCCTCCGCAAGCGCCAGCGCTCGGCGAGTAGCTCCCGCCTCGCCACCCTCTCCTCGCCGCCGTCGCCTCCTCCCCCCTCCACCTCCTCCGCTTCCTCCCCTCCGCTCTCCTTCCCCAACGCCGACCTCCTCCTCCGCCTCCACATCGACCCCTCCCCTGACGACGCCGATAGCGGCGACCACGACCACCATCTCGGACCCGCCCCCTTCCTCGATCTCCACGTCTCCTCGGTGTCCCTCCTCCGCTCCCGCTACTTCGCCGCCCTCCTCTCCGACCGCTGGAGCACTTCCCCCTCCGCCGCCGGCCGCCTCTCCCTCTCCGTGACCCCTTCGCTCTCCTGCTCCCGCCCTTTCCACGCCCACGTCGAGGTCCTCCGCCTCCTCCACACGCTCGACTTCGCCGGCGCCATCCGCTCCCCCGCCGACGCCCTCGACCTCCTCCCCGTCGCGCTACAGCTCCTCTTCGACGCCTGCATCGAGGCGTGCATCCGCTTCCTCGAGGCCGTGCCCTGGTCCGAGGACGAGGAGGCCCGCGTCCTCGACCTCGCGCCTCTCCTCCCCGACGATGACGCCGCCGACCTCCTCGCCAGGGTCTCCCTTCCTGCCGCCGCTGCCCCCTCCGCCGCCGCGGGCGAGGCCGCCAGGTCGCCCTCCGAGGCGATGCTGCACGGTTTGATCCACTCCGCCATCCATGGCCACCCCGTCCCAGCCGCCACCAAGGCGTTCGTCGCGATGCTCCTCAAGGATTACCCCTCCCGTGACTGCGTGCACAAGGTGCTCGACGAGGCATTCCTATCGCGGCTGGAGACCGTCAAGGAGCTCATGGGGAAATACGCCAGCCCGGACTTCAGGGTCGCGGTGGACAGCGACGAGCGTGAGGCGATACAGAGGCTGAACCTGCATTCCGCAGTCTTGAATGTGAAGCATCTGCTTTGGCTCATTGAGAGGATGGTGGATATGAGGGTGGCCGATAATACGGTGAAGCTATGGAGTGAGCAGGCTGCGCTCGCTGCTGATTTGCAGAAGTTGCTGAATGATGCGGACATGTGGAGGAACATGACGCCTGGGCTCCCGGTGCTTGTGACTAAATGTACGCTCAGGCTCGCCAATTCGGTTGTGGCTGGGGAGACCCTGGTTCCTCGGCAGGTTAGTCTGCAAGCTGACATCTCTCTTATTGTGCAAACTTATATCCGTGTTAGTATTTTATGAAGGTATGCTGTGATTATAAGTATCACAATTCAGATAGATGATGACTAGTTTCAATATGATTTGCTTCTGTTGCAAAGCAGTACAACATGTTGTGTGTGTCCATTTGCGACAGTAGGCATGTTTTTTCCCCACCGTTTGCTCCAATGATCAAGGTAGATATTATCGTGATATATCTAATTATGTTGTTGTGGGGTGCAAATGTTAAGTAGCTTACATCTGGGGACATATTCCCATGCTATATTTGAATGACTTAGTTTTGCCTTAGCTTTCGTTATGATTTATGAATGGAATGCTTTCAAGAGTAGAGGTTAGTTACTTAGTGGTCTTGACATCTTTCTCTCTTAGCACAAAACTTGTTCCCTTTTTTCTATCGTTAAACCAGACATGACTTGCATACCATTTTCGTGAATGTTCTCACCACAATGGACATAGGTTCCAATTTCCATATCCTCATTGGGTGGTCCTGGTTGGTTGTGATTTACTTTTGAGTCACAATATATATAGGAATTTCCACAAGATTGCTACCATACCGAACCATATTCTGTTTAGGAATCCTAGATTTATCAAACTTTACACTAAATCAAATTCTGTTGAGGTGTTGTCTAGCACATCACAGAGCAAAGAAAAAGCTGTTTGAACATATTGATGAGCTTGTGCTTTATTTGTGTCAACTACTTGCACTAATGGATCAATACGTTGTGAACAGATTTTTCTTGCATGAGTAACAAATTGAAGTTGTTACTATGCGATATATTTTGGATTTAAGTTTCAGTGCTAAACTATTAGTTGTGGTGATTGCGTTGTCAAGTTTTAGATATCAAATAGAAAAGGAATAACTCTACTTTACCCCCTTTGAACTCTTGCAATTGTCTAAGTTTCAACCTCCAATTGTAAAACCGGATGTTTTACCCTCCAAGTATCAATACCGTTTATTTTTATACCCCTGACTCCCTGAGACCATCGGAAGCTGGTTTTGCTCTGACGTAATGCCATAGTGGCAATGGTTTTGACATGTGGCCTGATTTAGGGTGACATGGCACAGAATCAACATTATTAGGAGGAAAATATAAGATAGGCCCCGCATCATGTTCTCTAATCCTCCGTGCCTCCCGTGGATGCCCTCGCCTCTGCCCCTATGCCCTTCCTACCTCCTCGCTACTTCAAGCAATTTGCTGCTCCAGGCTATCTCCGTCCGCACCGAGCGCATCACCACGAAGGCCTCGACCTCCTTATCCTCATCATGCTGCCCTCCCATTGCCATCACTTGCGCACCTTACCGCCACCGCTCTCCCCCACATCGCCGTTACGCCACCGACTGTCGCTGCTCTGTTGTCGCCAGTGGTCTAGATCCATCACCACTGAGGTTGCTGCTGCTCTGCTTCCCTCCCCAACACTACATGTTGTTGTTGATCTACTTCTCTCCCCAACACCGTTTGATGCCGCTGCTTGCTCCGCGGAGAAGACGAGGTCTAGATCCTACGGATCTGTGTGCCTTGGTCATCAGGCTGCCCCCTCTGTCTACTCCAGTTGCCGTCGGCAGCATCTTGCCACCCGCTCCGGCCGCCAGGCAAAAGCAGCCAGGAAGGAGTCGAAGCATGAGCTCCTCTACTTCAACCGCTGTCTCCGACCGCAACGCCACAACCGCTCGAGTAAGCTCCCTTCGCCTTCAACCGCACCAGCCCAATAGCTTGGGTAAGCTCCCGCCGCCTGCGACCACGTCAAAGCGTGTTCCTAAGCTCCACCTCTTTCTCCCATCGCGTAGTTTCATTTCCGACCACAGGAATCCAAACATCCTGTCTCCCCCAACTCTGGCAAAAACTGCCATTCCTCACACGATGGGTTCCACTTCAATTCCTTGCTTCTAGACCATCTCACCTTCCTGAAATCTTTCCCCGTCGCTAAGTTTGGATGCCTTCTTCCCTAGCTTGCCGTTGCCGTTGGGGCTGTAAACGAGCCAAGCTCGGGCGAGCTTCGCCTTCTAGGCTCGAGCTCTGTAGAAGCTCGAACCGAGCTCGAGTTGGGGTCTGAGCCTGAACTTGGGCTCGAGCTCGGCTCGTTGAAGCTCGATAACAATTAAAATAATTTATTATGCATTATTTTCAATAATAAGAAAATTTTAAGTTCGAGCTCGGCTCTAGTAAGCTCGATAACAGTCAAAATAATTCAAATATACACTAATTTTCAACAATAAGAAAAACTCGAGCTCGAGTTTGACTCAAGTAAGCTCGGTAAGAATTAATATGTATTACTATTTAAGCCGAATCGAGGCTCGCGAACTATTCGAGCTCGGCTCGGTGAAGCTCGCGAGTTCGAGATCAAGCTCGAGTTCGGCTCGTTTAAAGTTCGAACTGAGCTCGAATTGAGTCTAGAACGAGCCGAACTCGAGTTGCTCGCGACCTTCGAGCTTTTTTTACAGTCCTAGTTGAACCTTACCGCACCGCCTCGAGTCATTGCCGCTAGCCCTCCTTGACTCGCCTTCGTAGCCCATCACTCATCGCGCCGCCACGTGTAGGCTCGCCGTATCTTGGCAACCCATTTTCGAGGTCGTTGGCCGCCACTGTAGCTTGGCTTGTCGGCGATGAGCTCGGCAAGTTGTCGTGGCTGGCTCCTCTATTTTGAGAGAGAAGGTTTTCTGTAGCCGGGGTGGTTTTGGTCTCAAGGGGGGTAAAGTGAACGGTATTGACAGTTAAGGGGCGTTCAATATCCGTTTTTATAGTTCAGGGTTCATTTTCGGACTTTCACAAGAGTTCAGGGAGTAAAGCAGACTTACTCCAATGGAAAACCTGTAAGGTTCATCTTTTAGATGCGGACCTGGTAGTTTGTGTGTGTTTTGGGGGGGGGGGGGGTGTGGGATTTAATGGAGTTATACTGATAAGGGGTGGATTTGTAGGTATGTAAATATTATTTGTGGTGGTAGAGATAGTTGAGAGCTGACAGGAAGGTATCTTTTATCCTTGAAGTAGAGAGCTAGATATGCATGAATCCGAGTCAAATTCAGTTGGAAAGCTTAAATGAGGATGAATCAAGACTTGGGTTATTCGTGTGAATAGGTGAATGAAGAGTTATGCGTGCGCATATCAGTTGGGTCCTATAGGATTTTTCATTAGTAAGAAGCCAAGTGGTGATTTTGGAGAGTAAAGGGTTAGGATGGGTGGTTTCTTGTTTAGCTTGAGCTTTGAGGTGTCATACTGAGAGAAAATTTCGTAGTCGCATACCTTGTGTGTAAGGTTTTCAGATAGGCCCAGTCGAGTTGGCCTAAAAACATTTGGGCAGATGGTGGGCCAACTCTTTTTTCTTTTAGCGAGCAGATCCAACAACAACAACAACAACAACAAAGCCTTTTGTTCCAAACAAATTGGGGTAGACTTTTAGCCAGCAGATCCAACTAAGTATTTATGGTATAGGACATCCAAATAGGTATGGGCTTTTTCCTAGGTCATCCTAGCAGACAAAATGCTCAGGTCTGCTTTCGGGTTCATCTACAACACTGTCAATCTCCTAGAAACACAAACATCATTTTGTCATATCATAAAAACAAAGATACACCCTCATTAACAATATCCAAGGATGTAGTCTGCTCTCTTCTTATGTGAAACCAAGCTTATGGGCTTTGCTCCTGAAAACATCAACATGCCCAGAATTATGCAGACTTTCTTCCCTACCCCAGAATTATGCAAACATCATCGTGCCATTAGTCAAGCCAGCTATTTCTTCATCCTTTAGATGACCAGCAAATGCACGCCATAATCCTGAGTAAGAGAGGCAAAATGTCATGGTAGGTTATAGTATTTAGTTAACTGAAAAGGCTACGATGTAGTAGGCTTTTATTCACAGGGCAGATTCATTGAATGCTTTGTTGGAAGCGCAGTGTTTGTAACTGGATGTCGGAAAAGAGTAGAATTCATTGTGATGCTTGCTACGATAATCTGTGTAAATAAAAAGAGTATAAATCCTTCACCATTGTTAAAAGCTAGAGATATTTCAAAATGTTCAAATGGACTCTTATTTGTTGTGCGCATAGTCTATGCGCACAACAAATAAGAGGCATAGTGTTTGTAATATAATTGTAAAGTCTGGCGCTGGTGCTATCGGCTTCAGTAGCCTTGTGCATCTACCCTATGGACTCGTTTTTGTTTCTTTTTTAGAAGACCACTTTTTTTTTGAAGTGACAGTCTTGCCAGAGGCTGCCTTGGTTGTAATTTATCATATCATACACACACGCTAATATGCATTGCTTTTCCTTTCCATCTTTCATTCACACCATCCACTTTTGCCTCAGTGGCTAGCCTCTCAAACACTTTTGAGTTCAGCTTAAATATTGAGCAAATGGGCAGGCTATGAATCGTTCGATGCATCTATTTTCAATTGTTTTGAGTGGATTTTCAATACATATTTAGCTTGTCATAGAGATGGGCCCAAGGCCTAGTCGGTCTATTATTAGGAATGAGAGATTGATTTCTATTTGAGTTAGAGATTAGTTTCCTTATGTTAGAGATATAATTAGAGATATGATATTGTTAGAGATATGATTGAGATTAGATTCGATCTGTTAGGGGGAGCCCGTCTATATAAAGAGGGCTACCGCATGCTATTGGAATTAAGCAGAGCAACGTTTGGTTGCCGGCTTCCCTCACGAATCCCCTGCTCGTCCGCCGCTTGCCCTAGCCATAACAATTTGGTATCGAGTCGCCAGCGAGGAAGGCGCAAGCAACCAAGGAGACACCGCCGCCGCCCATCGCACGATGCCAGCGAAGAAGGCGCAAGCACCGGCGAGATGCCGCCGCCGCCGACCGATCCCATCGCCAAAGCGCTGTCCGAGATCTCCCAGCAGATGGCATCTCTCTTCGCGCGCCTGGAGGCCTTGGAGTCCCGAACACCGACGCCTCCATCGCAAAACCCCCATCCACCCTCCCCATCTTCCGTCCATCCGCTGCAGCACCCCGCTACCATTTGTCTTCTACATCAGCATCGAAGGTCTTCCATTGGCCGTCGTCTAGCAGCTCGAGGACGAGCTGCATGTCCGGGAGGGGTGTAATGTCATAGAGATGGGCCCAAGGCCTAGTCGGTCTATTATTAGGAATGAGAGATTGATTTCTATTTGAGTTAGAGATTAGTTTCCTTATGTTAGAGATATAATTAGAGATATGATATTGTTAGAGATATGATTGAGATTAGATTCGATCTGTTAGGGGGAGCCCGTCAATATAAAGAGGGCTACCGCATGCTATTGGAATTAAGCAGAGCAACGTTTGGTTGCCGGCTTCCCTACGGAATCCCCTGTTTTGGTCCGCCGTTTGCCCTAGCCATAACAATTTGGTATCAGAGCTGCCAGGCGAGGAAGGCGGCAAGCAGCCGAAGGAGACACCGCCGCCGCCGGCCCATCGCACGATGCCAGGCGAAGAAGGCGGCAAGCGGCCGGCGAGATGCCGCCGCCGACCGATCCCATCACCAAAGCGCCGTCCGAGATCTCGGCAGATGGCATCTCTTCGCGCGCCGAGGCCTTGGAGTCCCGAACACCGACGCCCGACACCGCCGCTCCATCGCAAAACCCCATCCACCTCCCCATCTTCCGTCCATCACCGCGGCGCCGCCTTCATCCGCCGCCGCCGCCCTGCCGTCGGCCGCAGCCGCCGCCGCCTCGCGCCAGCATGGCGCGCCGCCGCTGCCGCAAGACGAGCTCGCGCCATCGCCGCGCGCTGCTCCCATCTCGCTCGCCGTCGGCGGCCGCCAAGACTATCTCCGGCCCGCCGCCCTGCCGCCACCTCTGCCACAGACGCCGCCGCCGCCAAAGACGCTCGATCTCCGAAGTCGCTCTGCTGCTCCGCCGCCACAGACGGACCGTCGGCGCCGAGCCGTTCGGTACTCCGTCGATGGCGCTCGGGCCACCGCTGCCGATCTGGCCGCCGCCATCGCCGGGCCACCTAGCGATCCGCCATCGTCCGGTCGTGGTCGCTGGCCGTGGCGGCTCGCCGCCATCTCGGCCGCCGTCGGTGATCGCCGCCGCCTTATCGGAGTCGTCGCTTCGGCCGCGATTCGCCATCCTCGCTGATCCGCGGCTCATCGCCGCATCCGTTGCCGGCCGCCTCGCCGTGCCGCCGCCGTCGTGGCCGCCTCGGGCTCGTCGGCCGACCGCCGCCGCGAGGCCCTTGGCGCTGGCCGCCGCCGCTGCTCTGCGTTAAATCGCCGCGCTGCCGTCGATGCCGACGGGGATCCGTCGCCACCGGATACGACGCCCTACACCGCCGAGCCACTGATCCGTCGCCGTCGCCGTCATACCGCGATCCACGCCGAGCCACCTTCGCCGCCGCCGCCGCGACCGCCACTCCTCCGGCCGCTCGTCGGATCCATGCGGCGGCCGTCGCCGCCGGGCTTCCTCCGCCGGCCGGCCGCCGCCGCTCGACCCGACTCCGCCAGTGTCGCGGCCGCTCGCCCGGCCGCCGTCGGCCGCCGCATGATTCGCCGTCGAACGCTAAACCGTTACCGCCGGGCCGCTGCCGCCACCGACCGCACCGCCGCCGCCGCCGCCGCTGCCGCCTCAGATCCGCCGCTCCGCCGGCCGCTTTACCGGATGCGTTCGGTCGGTCGCGGTTGGACTTAAACCGACCGGTTAAAAAAATAATAAAAAAAAATAAAAAAATAAAAAAATAATTTTTTTTAAAAAAAACTTATTCTGCAGGCATTATATTCCAAAGGCGCTACACTTCGTCTAGCCTTGTTTCACTTGGATGGGCCAGGCGTCTCCATCCGCTGCAGCACCCCGCTACCGTTCGTCTTCTACATCAGCATCGAAGGTCTTTCATTGGCCGTCGTCTAGCAGCTCGAGGACGAGCTGCATGTCCGGGAGGGGTGTAATGTCATAGAGATGGGCCCAAGGCCTAGTCGGTCTATTATTAGGAATGAGAGATTGATTTCTATTTGAGTTAGAGATTAGTTTCCTTATGTTAGAGATATAATTAGAGATATGATATTGTTAGAGATATGATTGAGATTAGATTCGATCTGTTAGGGGGAGCCCGTCTATATAAAGAGGGCTACCGCATGCTATTGGAATTAAGCAGAGCAACGTTTGGTTGCCGGCTTCCCTACGGAATCCCCTGTTCTGGTCCGCCGTTTGCCCTAGCCATAACAATAGTTGCATCTGTGCATGTGCAGTAGGCATTTAAAAGTGATGATTTCTTCGTAATCTGGGTCACAGTATATCTGAATGTGGTATTTCCTGTGCCTCAGCCATTTCTGTTGATCTCTGACAAAACTGAACTGGCAATTTTAATCTGGAGATCTCCTTGTAGCTTGCTGTTGCCAGATTTCCTGCAAAGAGCTCATATATTCTATGTTAGTCTTTTCCTATTAGTTTTGTTCTCGTGTTTAATTGGGTCTGAGCTTCTTATTTGGTTTTTCTATTTCTCAGGTGAGGATGAAGCTTGTCAGAAGTTGGCTTCCCGTCCTAAACGTCTGCAGGGACATAGTTCAACCCATGCATAGTGGTGGGTATAAGACACCAAATTGCCAAGAGCTGGAGGAGACGTTTCTTCAGATCATCTCCACCTTGCCTGTCCCAGATGCTCAGGAGCTGCTGCAACAATGCCTTGGGTTCTCTACCCGCAACGTCGATGACTGCCCACATTTGGTCGCCGCATTCAAGACGTGGTTCAGACGTGCTGGAAGGGCTCCACAAGGCGCGGGAAATTGAGAGATGAACTGCTGTTTGTGTTAGCCAGTCAGTGCCTGCTTCGCTGTGCATTCTCACCTGTAATTAACTGCAGGCCTCCCTAAATCCTCTGTATTTAGCCTAGCGCTGCCTTGTATATCCTTGTTTTATGCACTAAGCTATCCATAATTAGTAAGGTAAATGGTATGTACATATATATCAACTCTATTCTCTTCTTGTGAAACATGGGTACCCAACGAGAGATGAGTGCTGCACTAAACTATTCTTAGGTGCAGTGTTCTTTTCTGTGGAATGTGAATATGACTCAAAAAGCATATTTGTATAGAACTATACAGTCTTGGCCAAATGCAGCAGTGAACTCTGAAGTCTGAACCGTTGAATCTTTTTCCTTTTCTTTTCTGAGGATTTCGAGCTGGGGTTATTGGTCTCTCTTGTTACTGCAGAAAGGTTGCAATCCTAGTGATAATGTTTAAAGCTAACTCCTGATTTGCAGCGAAAACACTGATTTTTCTTTTTAAAAAATTTAAAAAACAGTAGTAGCCCATATTGTTCTCTGTACGTTCTAGACACCGGATCTAGAATAGGTTGGCAGCGTAGTCACCTGATCTATGTCGTTTTTATTCTTGTTTGCTGGAAGATTACTGGAGAACATGATTGACTAGAATTTTCGTTTTTAAAAAAGGAGATTGACTACAATTTTTCTTTTTTAAAAAGGAGATTGACTAGAATTCAGAGTTCTCTTGTTCATTCTCTTTAGGAACCCAGGATCCAGATGTGGTAGAGGTCAACGTACGCAATGTCATTATTTACAGTATCATACCATTCACTGGTCGTATGCAAGACCCAGAATGTTTCTAGAAGCCACGGATTGTGAAATTTGTCGTGAAAGAAAAGTTTGATCATCAACGATATTTCTTTCGTCATCTCATTCTTTGGCTCTTTGCACACGCCAAAAAAAAAGGAAAAAAAAGATAGAAGTAAGATGCTCTTTTATCTTGCATTATTAAGTCTCATTTCAAATGGTTTTAATTTCTATTTTTTTGGCTTTTAGTTTATTTAAGTCAGAAGTCATTTGAAACACGTCATTTTCTAATTTTGATTTATTTTAGTTTTTTCTTTTATTCATTTGCATTGTTCGTGACTTTTTTTTATTTTTTTTAATTCAATAATTTTAAAAAAATATTTTTTAATTTTTTAATTAAATACAAAAAACTAAACAGCTCTATAGGGTAATTTTAATTAAAAAATCAATGAATAAATTTATAAAATAAAGTTTTGAGCTCTTTAAAGCGAACCTTACATTGTTGCTCCACAAGCACCTTCCCAAGGTTAACTCGACCCGAAATACAAGCGTCAAAAGCAAAGCCAATTTTGCCTCGTCTTCCTCCCCTTGATATTACATAACCAAGACGAAAAGAAAAGGAAAAGGGAAAAAAAAGGAGCGAAGACATGCTAGGGACACGTCATGAATTTTTACCAGCTCCTACGTGCTCGAATGCAAAGAAACGCAGCGATGAGTCGGTCGACGAGACGCAGAGAACCTAGTAGAACCCCTGCACCGGCCACCGGCGGTCGGGGTCCGGCAGCCATGACGACCGCTTCTTCTTCTTGTCCTTCTTCTTCTTGCTCCTCTCGTCGCCGCCGTCGACCTCCCCCTCGTCCTCGCCATCGGAGCTCTTGGAGTCGCCGTCCGACGAGCCGCACCCGCCGGCGGCCCCGCCCGACTTGTGCCTGGACCGCACGTACTCGATCAGCCTCCACGCTGCCGGTTTCTGCTGCTGCCGCTGCTGCTGCTGCGGCTGCGGCGGGGACGCCCGCTGCTTGACCATCTCCACCTGCTGCTCCGTCGGCAGCGGCGGGTTCTTCAAAGCTGGGTCGGGGTCGTCGGGGAGGCGCGCGGACTGGGACAGCAGCTCGTACCCCGGCAGCGGCACGGTCTCCTCCGACGCGCCGTCCCCGTTGCCGCCTCCGCCGCCGCCGTTGCCGACGCAGTCCATGAGCAGCAGCTGCTGGTGGCTGTTGGACCTCCGCTTCAGCCGCCGCGCGCCGAACCTTGAGCCCCTGCCGCTGGTGTACTGGCTCTGCTGCTCCCCATCTTCCGAGTGATCCAGGATGTCCCTATTTAACGCGGTTCTTGGCGCCACAAACCATGCACCCTCCCTCTCTCTCTCTCTCAAAATTTCAATCTCGGTCTCGTGTTGGGAGAATAAATTCTCTGCAAGTGCGAAGGGCCTATGGAAATCGGGAATGCAAACGGATGCAGAAACCAGCAACAAGGGACGGGATATTGTTGTCTGGGATGTAAAAGTTTGACAAGGATCGCGTTTATATTTAATTGGTGTTTGACTTGGAGGGTCGGCCGGTCATGTCGCGTGGCGGCGCCGTCTCGGTCGTTGCGAGCAACGCGCTTCGCTCGCTTGCGTGTCGCTAGAGAATGGGTGTGCTGTCCCACCTGCCAGTAGGACAAGCGTACGGTTTGATGACTGACGGCATCTGTGGATATCTTCACAGAGACGGCGTCTGTGGGTTTTGACGGCGCTCCGACCGGAGGAGCGCACCTTGTGTTCTTACCTCAAATTCCTAAAACCACCTCGATCGTTATGTAGAAATTCGGTCAAAATGTCGAGGATTTAACTGTGTTATTCCGAGACATATGTATACATAGTGAAAGTGTGTTGAATTCCTCTAAAGTTTAGGGCCACAGTATTTTTATGAGGTTCAGATCTTATGGTCTAATATAAATTCAGTGCTCCATTCAAGATATCTTTCTGAGGCTATGCTTTTTTTCTTTGCACTTTAATATCTATAACGGGCAGATAGTTTCTCAGAGATTTCAATTAGATTACACATGGTGATCATGTCCCTCGAGATGCCTTGCCCTGCTAAACACTAAACAAATCAGATATCGTGATGAACAAGTGCCGTACTAAGTACTACTTGTTTTGGACAAAACTGCACAATCTTACAGGTAATTTTGTGGAGAAGTATTGTAGGGCCTGTTTGGATCCACCCAGATTTTAAGAATCTGGCTTTTGGAAACTGGGTGGGATCCAAACAGACCAGTTTTTGGAGCAGTTTTTAAAATCTACCTACCCAGATTCTTAAAAACCAAGAAGCTGTTGATACCCAGCTTTTGCCAGTTTTTTTGGCACAAATACCCATTTACCCTCATTAAAGACCATGCATGCCTGTTTAATGTGCTGTTCAAGAGTAATAAATATAAGGGTATGATAGTCTATTAGCACCAATCATAAATGAAACAAGCTTTTAAAAACTAGGGGATCCAAACACCCCATCAGTTTTTGCTTAGAAACCAGTTTTTAAAAACTAGAAGTAATAGCTGGTTTTTAAGAATCTAAAACTGATCCAAACAGGGCCGTAGTAACGAGTACACTTGGGATTTGCCTGGGTTAGATCGAGCACGGATTTACACGGCGAGCCGGCGTGAATGCGGGCACGACTACCACAACATCACTGATTTTATACGGCAAGAACCAGAGAGAGAGAGATTGGTCTTGGTCAAACACGTAGCAAGTACAATAGTATAGCCAACTAGTGGCTATAACACTTATCTATTTCATCTATAGCCTTCAAAAAAATAGTTCATACAATAAGATAGCTATTACAATAACTATTTGGCCCCACGTGTAAGAGAGTGAAATGCATATTTTTACGTGCTATAGCTAGCTGTAATTTAGTAGTCAGCTTCCTTCTCTCTCTTTCTTTCTCTCTCTGCCACGTAAGATTTAGTTGATATTATTTTTGCTATAGCCTACTGACTAAGCCTTATTGTACTGCTCTGATTGAACCACGGAAGAATATTCCAAACTTGATATGATCACGTTCGATAGCCGTGACCGTGTCATTCCGTTCCAGGCTTCCAGCTCCTGTAAAAGATTAAAATGACTTGTAAAATGATCAAACACAGGCCTACACAGTCGAGATAACGATTTTGAAGCAATAAAGCCATTAATCATATATATGCACATTGTTAGTACGATTGAAATAAGGGCACTGGCCGATGGAAAAATTGCGGCAAGTTCATCTTGAAATATTAAAGTCTAGTAATTAAGGGCCTGTTTGGTTCATGCCTAACCTTGCCACGCCTAACCTTAGTCGAGTGTGGCGTGCCACACTTTTTGTGGTGTCCAAATTCCACGCCACACCTTAGGCAAAGTTAGGCAAAAGACTGAGTCTATGTCGCGTGGGCCATATGGCTAACAAAGTGTGGTAAGCCACAACTGTGGCAATGAACCAAATACCCACCTAAGAAATTGTGGCGCGGCTAAGGTTAGGCATGAAAATTTTGGCTGCCAACCAAACAGGTTTAGGAGTAGTAGACTAGTGGTAACTTCTGTCCATGTGCCCCCTATTTACCGGCAGCCAGCTTGGTGCTAAACACGCCGGAAACACTCTCGGACGGCGGTAATTAATCGTTATAAAACATGATTCTTGACAAACAATTCGATTGGACCGCACCACACCACTACTCTAGCCAGTTGCTTCAGTATATAGAGTGGGTTCTTTTAAAATGTGGTTTTAGTTTTTACTTTTCATTTATGAATTTTAGTTGTTTGCGAGAGACAGTACGTAGAGAAAAAAATCGCATATAATTTTGATCAGTATAAGCGAACTCGGTACAGTGTCTACTATAATCTACTTATAAACCTGTTTCGAAAAGAAATACCGTTAAAAGCTATCTACTGTAACAGCAAATTAAAAAGCCAAACCCTAAGTGGATTATTATAAGAGTAACTTTTTTAGGGAGAGAGAGAGGGAGGATCAAGCAATATGTACTAACTTAAAAGGGCTTAAAAGTTTAATGTAATCCAGTCGAAATGCAGCCGATATGCAGTTTTCGATTGCCAAGTAATGGTGCTGTGCTACGATATCGTGCCACGACTTTGTTATTGTCCAATACAAACCAGGAAATTTGGACACTGTTGGACCCATAGCCCACCGAAATTCCATTTTTGACCCCCCAAAGCAAAAAATTCCAAAAATAGACCCCATTTGAGCGCGCGTTCACGGAGGCGCCACGTGGCCATCGTTCATCCGGTCGTGCGGTCGGCGACCGCACGACCGGCGGCGCGCGCTCGAAGCGCACGATCACGCGCCGAGCGCGCGACCGCGCCGCCCACGCGCGTGATCGCCCGCCACCGCGCGATCGCCCGCCACCGCGCGTCCGCGCGCCGCCCGGCCCCGCCCGCCCGCCCAGCGCGACCTCCCGCCAGCGTGTCTTCACGGCCGACCGCGCGAATCTTTGCCATTCGCGTCCCGTCCTTTCGGCCAAAATGAAAAAAAGCTGCAGCACGCACACGCCAAAATGAAGGGCTTTTTCGTGTACCCAGCCGCACACGCGTCAGGAGCCCAAAAACGGCCCCCCCTCAGGAGCACACGCGCATGCAGACTTAAAAGCGCAAGGAGAAGGAAGAAATGCTTGGCCAGCCAGGAAGCTCAAGCACAGTTGAAACGAAGCCAGAGCGAGAGAGTGAGGAAGCGAAGGAAAGTGACGAGTGAAAACCCGTAGATTTGAGTTGTGTTTGTTCGGAATCTGCGGTTTTTGCAAATACAAAAGTTGTAGATCGTCTCGTGTGCTTCAAGAAGAGGTAAGTCTTGTGCCCGCGAAACTAAAATTTTATGTATGTGATTAGTCCATAATTAGTCGATTAGCACAAATCATCGTTTGGTAATGTTATTTTATGTGAATGTGTGATACGCGATGTTAATATTTGGTACGTTATGTATTTGTAGGTAATCTTTATGTGAATATATGTATTATAAGTCAATGTGTTATACAGTGTGTATGTGTAGGTAAAAATCAACATATGATGCATGCTTTATTGTAGTGTAGATAATGTTGTATTTTATGTTGAAGTTACGTATTGTAATGTAGTTAGTTTTTGCTGAAGAAAAGAGAGGAGCAAAGCGGAAGAGTTGAATTGTTTTCGTTTGGAATCAGTGGACTTGGCAAGTAGAAAAGTTGTAGATCGTCTCGTGAGCATCAACAAGAGGTAAGTTTTGTGCCCATGCAACTATAAATTTATGTATGTCATTAGGCCTGAATTAACGAAACCATCTTGTGTTACTGTTATTTTATGTCAATATTTTATACGCTATGTATGTATAGCAAATCTTGCATATGTTTAGCATGATGTATTGTAGTGTATATAGGGTTTCATTTTTTTGTGAACATATGTACTGTAAAGTAGTTTCAGTTAGGTGCAAAATATAAAGTTGTAGTGTGTAGACGTTGAGAAAACACATATTTATGTTAGAGCAATTGTAGGTGATAACAATAGTAGTAGGATTAAAATAAATTAGAAATAAATTTGGTAGATTAGAAATAATGGAGGGTGAAAGGCAGTATGGTAACCGAGCAAAGTAACAGTATGGTGTGGGGAGGAGCGGTGAGGGATGCGGTAAGTTTGCAAGTGGGAAGATCTTGGTGCGTGCTAGTGCACTTGTTGGTGTAGATCTTCCCACTTGCAAACTTATCGCACATCCTCACCCGCTCCTCGAGCAATTGTAGGTGATAACAATAGTAGTAGGATTAAAATAAATTAGAAATAAATTTGGTAGATTAGAAATAATGGAGGGTGAAAGGTAGAAATGGTAATCGAGCAAAGTAATGTGTATGGTGTGGGGAGGAGCGGTGTGGGAAGATCTTGGTCTGCGTGCTAGTGCACTTGTTGGTCAGAGATCTTCCCCACTTGCAAACTTATCGCACAGTCCTCACCTGCTCCTCCCACACCATACACATTACTTTGCTCATTACCACTACTGCACCTTTCACCTCCATTATTTCTAATTTACCAAATTTATTTCTAATTTATTTTAATCTGCTACTATTGTTATCACCTACAATTGCTCTAACATAAATATGCGCCACCACCTCTACTCTACTCTAGGCATATTTATGTTGGATCTGTATGTGTTGAAAAAGTAAATATTTATGTTGGAGCATTTGTAGGTGGTAAATTTGTAGTAGTTAGATTAGAGACAATTTGTATAATTAGTATGCTTAGTGAATGACCGTAGTATGAAGGTCATTTGATGGAAAAAATGATATGTATATTTAATTTGATGTATGGTACAATTAGAAAGTGAAATAGTTACAAATAAATCGTAGATTTAGAAATACAAAACATATAATAATCGAAATCTGTTAATTACATGATACGATTGTTACATGTCGTGTACTAAAATGGTTGATTATGCACTTATGTTAGGTACGCAATGGTGGCATTGAACAATTGATGGTGTTTTATGGGAGTGGTCTCGCACGTGATGGGCCGTATGGGCGGACTGTCAAATTGCGAGCGGATCGTGATCCGCACCGGCCCGAGCGCCATGAGCTTGTCCGAGCTACGGAGGTGTGTCCGTTCAGCGCTCGATCGAGAGACCGCAAGGAAGAAGTTACGGATCGAGGCGATCTATGCCTCAATGGTGGATGACGGAAGGGGAGCATATGGCAACTTCGAAGGTGACCAATGACGCGTCATGGGCGAACTACATGGAGGTCGTGGCGCAACCCCGATGCTGCGATATATGGGAGGCCAATGGTGTATGTCGAGTTCGTGGAGAGGCGTAATCATCGTGCATGGTTGGTTCGGATGCGCTGGTGGAGATGAAGTGGCCGGCGGTCATGAAGACCCTTGCGGGAGAACATGTGGGCGAGGAAGTGGGTGATGAAGACGACAGAGGCGTGCGCAGAATTTCCAGCGCAACGAAGGTGTGCACGGCAGGTGGTGGGCGCCCGTATTGATCGTCATGAGTATCTTGGGGACCGGGTGGAAGAAGAGGACAGCGAGGAGGATGAGGAGGTTGAGACAGCAGCTCGGAGAGGACGAGGACGGCGAAGGTGCAATGGAGGGGTGGTAGGTCGTGTTGTGACCACGGACGGTGCGTGCACGTGTCGCCCAGATCGACGACATCGCAGCGGCAGCCTAGTTCGCCACAGCGGAGGAGGAGAATGGGGTTCAGCGAGGGCGCACTCTTTCTCGGGCATGCTTCCGTAATAAGAGTGCCGTCCAAAGAGCTATTGCTAGACATGCCGTCAACATAAGCCGGACGATCGGGTCCACAAGTCAAAGCCGACACGCACGTTGTGAAGTGTGTGGACGGATCGTGTGGTGGCAAAGTCCGTGCACAACGGTACAAGGGCGTTGGCACGAGTTCGGATAACGAAGGTCGCAAGATCACGATTGCGAGCTTGCGGGGCCAAGATATAGACACCGCAACATGACATCACGTTATGTTGCGAGGTGGTCACGCACCTCGCCCAGCGGATGTGTCAATTACCCGAAGGTTCGATGGCGCGAGAGCGAACGAGGCGGGGCTACGGCGAGCTACAAGAAGGTGTGGGCGCGGCGAAAGGTCTTTGCACAAGTATGTATGGGGACGCTCGAGGAGGCGACGACTGGTCCCAAGAATGCTGGATCAAATTGCACAATCAAACCCGTGCACTTACATAAACAGGTGAGAGGGTCCATCCTACGGAGGGCCCGAATCGTTTCATTCTTGACAGAGTGTTCGGGCCTTCCATCAGCGATACAAGGGTTCGGTGGTGCCGTCGGTGCTAACTGTAGATGGGACGTTCCTATCCGGCAAGTACAAGGGCACTATCCTTACCGCAGATTGCGGCCGATGCAAATGACCGCATTACTCGATGGCATTTGCAATTGTGGAGAGCGAGAATACGAGATAGGCGGCTTTGGTTTCTTTGCAATTTGAAGAATGCCGTAGTGCAAGACAGCCCGGTGTGCCTTATCTCCGACCGCAATGCGAGCTTGATGTCTGCGTTGCGTAACGTTGCGAGATGGGACGCAGCCCCGCCCCGTGGATCGATGTGAAGAACGCGGTGCATGAGGCATATTGCGGCGAACTTCCACGAAGGTTCCGTAGCAAGGACCTCATGAAGATGTTCAAGAAGCTATGCATGCAGAACCAAAGCGAAGTTCGACGCCTTGCGAGGCGGCTCGATCAGAGGCTACGAAGCATGTGCATGCAGCAGCGGGGCCGTGGAGGGGGCTCCACAAGAGTCGGGTATTCTCACAATGGGTTCACCCAATGCACCGACTTGGAAATGTGGTCTTTGTTGCACGACACCGGTGGGGCGAGGTATGGGATCATGACAACCAACATGTCCGAGGTTTACAATGGTGTATTGAAGGGCGTCGATCCTCGCCGATCACGGCAATTGTGGCGAGACACAGGAACCGCACTGCCGGGTACTTTGTGAATAGAGCTAGGATGGCGCGAAGCACGTTGAGGAAAACAAGCAATACTCGAGGTCATGCAGCCTTCATGGACAGGAAGATGGAGAAGGCTCGAACCCACATTGCTCAACCCATTGATGGCTTAAGGAGGAAGTTTGAGGTCCGCTTAAGGCGAAGTATGTCATGGGTCAAATTAGAGGGGAGCGCAAGGTGTATGCACGATTGGTGATGAAGCATCTTGCGGTGCAACAAGCCCGGCTTCTGCACAAGCCATGCTCCCATGTGTACGCGGCATGCATTTGTATGGAACCAAAGCGCCGACACAAGACATCTCCAAGTACTACGACATGCAGACTTGTATGCAACCCGGAGTGCAGAGTTCCATTCCTACGGGTAGACATGCACTACAGGAATTATGGCGGGAGATAAAGTGGGTGCCGAACGATGCAATCAAGCATGTCGGGCGTGGAAGACGACAAAGCCGTCGCATCCGCAACGACATGGATGAGAGCCGCGAGGGGATCGTGTTCGCGCCGAAGTGTAGGCTATGCAAGACCTTTGGCCACTCCTCGCGGTGCCCAAACATGCAGGCATCAAGCAACGCTCCGTAGTACCAACCACAATCCATATGTAATGTATTATTCAGAGGTGTACGCTAATTGTTGGCTCGATGGTGTAGCTATGTATTGCACATTACCATGTTATGTATATTTTCGCACATTCCATATGTTTCCTTGTCGTGTGGGTCATATTCGTGTGCACATTGTACGTATGTTTTGTACATTCCAGACGTTTCCTGTCATAACAGATTGTTGTGAGTTATGTTGTTATTTGTTGCACATTTTGTTGTAATGTACACTAACTTGTTATCCTTCTTTGGCGTGACATGGTGTTCGAGTGCTAGAGCCCCGCTGGGACGAGCACCACCGATGCCATGTGTGGTTGTCGGCACCGCACAGGCCTCCTTGCTTCGCCCTTAGGGGCCCCGAGAGAATCGGCGTCTCGACCTCTGTACATCCCACTCATCGCGGGACACCGGCTCGCGCCCATTGCCCGCATGTTGGATCTACCGCATGGGTTCCGATGACGATGCGCCATCGTTGTCACTCGTTGATCGATGGAGGCCGAGACTCACACCTTCCACTTCCGGTGGGGAGATGACGGTTACGCCGCAGACGCCACGATGATTACGAGTCTACCCTCCGTGGTGCCGCTTTGGTGCCACCCCAAGGCGCTGATTGGAAGGTCCGTCTGGTCACCGGTTCGGTCATGCGATCCGAGACAACGCAGCTGGGTGCCACATGGATGGCTTCGCCGCTTCATGACCTGTCCCGCAGACGCAGATGAGGTTGCGGTGCGACGCACTTCGTTGCATACCGCTATATCTGTTCGGCACGTCTTGTTCCCTAGCACGACCGAGACTCCGTGCGACCTAGCTACATACCGCTAAGCGAGTCCTTGGCGGATGGTCGCCCGGTCGCAGCCACAATATAGCCGGGATCGCAGTCCTTAGCTCCACATACCGAGGCTTGTGTGACGCCGCAGCCGCATCGCGCCACGAGCCGATCCTAGCCGCCGCTACCTTCTCCTTGATTGTGGTCATGGGAACACTTACCCGCTAAGCGTGCCCGACTTTGGTCGTCGTGTGCACCCTTATGACCTCATCCCGCAGCTTGTATGGTGGTGACGACCCCATTGATGCGCCCACAATGGGTACACGTTGGACGCATGGTCGATTGAGGTGGGCGAGGAGAGACCGAGGCGTGCGTGCCGGATTTCCACCGAGGTTCGAGCTCGGCGCTTGGCGACGACCGGTGGCCATGGTCTCCACGAAGCATTGCGAACACGGCCCCACGGGTTGTCATACCAAAGGCGAAGCGAGATCGAGGTACCGGATGACGACCGCCACTTGGTGTTCGCAAGATCGCGCCGAGCCGTCTGACCCACACCGAGTCATAAGACGATTCGGGCTGTACAAAGATGTCCCTACCATGGCGGGACGCCCTCTTGCGGAGGAGTTCCACCGGTATGTCAAGACACCCCAAATTTAATTATCGCATTAGTGTCAATGTCGCATGCATTTAATTGTGTAATGTCTCAATGGACTTGCAGGCAATCGAGGAGAGGGCGAGCGACCGAAGACTGGAGAGCCACACAGCGGACGTGGACAGACATGTGGTCTGACCATGCGCATACGATGGTTGTGGATGAGACACGGCCGTACGACCCTGACGACCCCGCGCCGTACAGGGCATACCTTGACTGGTACGCTGCACGCACCCGCTGTAGGCTTACTACAGGGGAGCCCCCACAGCTTCCACCTCATGCTGTTCACGGGGCGGCTATACAGAAGGTCCGCATCGTCATCTAGCGCACGGTCGACGAGGCGATACGAGAGTACTGTGTCATTACGCAATGCAGGATTACATTTGAACTGACTGTTTGTTTCACTGCAGGTGGACCGGATACATCGTATCGACATCGAGGCTAATGAGGCTATACGACATAGGAAGTCCAATAACGAAACTCGGTGGGTAGGCTATATGCGCAGCATCAGCGAAATGGCAAGGGGTACGATACGGGGCTTGAGTTGTGGTCGCCGAGATGACGTTGTTGCTAGACGCGGTGGCGGACGTGGGCAGGGACCACCACCTCCTCCGCGCCTCCGTCAAGCACCAGATCAAGACGGCCATCCTCGCCTCCACGCGCTTCGCCCAGCGGTTCGACAATTGCCAACTATTTGTTTGTGCACTCATTAACATTTATGTCTAACCACATCTTCGTCTTGCAGCAATTGCGCATAGATAGCACGCCGCTACGGAGGGCGACGCCATCACGGAGGTCGACATCGCCGCACGAACCGCAGGGGCCGCCCGAGAGTCGGCAAAGCTACGGCCGCTTCGGCCTCCACGCGCTTCGGCCCGGCGGTTCGACAATTCGCAACTATTTGTTCATGCACTCATTTACCATTTATGTCTAACCACATGTTCGACTTGCAGCAATTGCGACGGGATAGCACGTCGCAACGGGCATCGTCATCACGGAGGGCGACGGACGAGCGACCGCGCTCTCCAGACGACGGGGCCCACTCGAGCAGCGCCACGACTCACGGACCAACCAGAGGGGCGATGCTCTCGATCTCACGGGACAGTGCGCACCAACCTATATGACCGGATAGGTGGGTTGTGCCGACCTATCAAGGCATGACATCGCACGAGTACATGGGGACTTCCGTCGACATCCTCATTTCACCACCACATACCCGGTATGCACTAAACGTGTGTATTTCATTATGAACAATTTTTGTACTTTCCATTGTCTAATTCAGTTGTACCATCTAAGCGTGACGTAGGCACCTCCTCCGATTGGGTGAGCTCTATGCTTTATGACCACCGCCGAATCGCCCACGAGTTGTACCCACCGCCGCCCGGCCACACCCCTCGCAGAGACGATCTTCGCGATGCACCCCGCCTCCCTAGTAGGTTCACATTCTCAGAGGATCATATGCGCCGTACGAGGCGGCGACGACGAGATGATGAATGAATTTTTTAAATTGTGCTTTTGTAATATTTGTGATGTTTTTCAATTGCTTGATGGTTTAGTACGGCATACAACCAACTGAGAGATGACAACACGGGGTAGCGGGAGAAGACATAGCTTGACGACAATTTTTTTTGCCTTGTGATAACAACTCCACGTACATAACAAACAACCAATTCATCACATGCTTAACAACGTTGCACATTACATCGTTATGGAAAGAGGGCACAGAATATGAAGGTCACAGAAAATGAAGGCGTCATGCACTTACAACACGAAACAACACATACATTGCACATACAGACAAAAATTATGGAAAGTTCTACACCCAAAACATCAACACAACAAATTCCACCGCACAAAGATCAACACATTCCGCACTCGTGGCCTACATGCCAAACGAGCCTCGTGGCACCCACATGGAGAATCACGAGGCCCGCCGGACGGGCCGCCATCGTGGTAGTGGCACGCACATATGCAGCTCGGGTTCGCGCAGCAACATGTGGGATCATAAGAGCTTCCTATGTTGACAACCTCCTCGCTTCCCCTCTCGCGTTGCATCCATTGGCGGAGCTCATTGTTCTCCTCATTGAGAGTCTCCATTCGGTACTCCAAGTCCATTATTCGGTCCCATAAAGTACCCACATAACGGCCAATATACCGCTCATGAGGAGGGTCGATCCAATGGAGAAGTCGCATTTCGCCATCTGCGAAAAATGACAGAAACATGGAGGGTCCATAAGCAATAAAAATGTACTATTAGTAATTTGTACCCGAGCGTGGGCATCGGAAGAAACGGCGCCGCCATCGCTCGCCCTTCCAGACTCGCACGACCACGCACTCATTGTGTTCGCATTTTGGCCACGCTGGTTGCGCACGCCGCTTGGTAGCAAGCGCATCGTGGTCCGAACATCTCCTCCTTTCCAAGGGAAGGTCTTCCTTCGTGACCCATATCCGATCGCCCCTCTTCTTCCGCCATGGTATGTTCTTTGTTCGATTCTGAGGTTTTCTCGCTACAACTTCATGGGACCTCTACTGCAATTTATATCGAATGGCGGAACAAAAGATGGCTGCTTTGCCCAGAGACAAGACAAAAGCGCCAGCTTTACTCGGTGAGATGACAACACATGCCGCCTTTACGCAGTTGATATGACAAATCGGGGCGCTTTGCTCGCTTAGATGACAATACATGCCACTAAACCGCCTACATAAAGACTACGATCTGAAAAGCCTTCATACGAACATTTATTGCTACTCAAAAGCCTACATAGGAACATTTATTGCTACTCAAAAGCCTATCGCTACGTAAACCAACAAAATAGGGCGAGGTCGTAGCCTTTACAAATGAGTGTTCACGCCATAGGCATGTATCCTTTCCAGTGAGTTTTCATGTCACCTTTCCTTGTTGTTTCATAAATACAGGATACGAGCTCAAAAGCCTACATAGGGACATTTCCATGGACTATGCGCACCGCACTGCATAACTCCGCCTACATAAAGGCCTCCTATGTCTTCCATACCACATCTCCTCCTCAAGCCTTCACAATACTACTACACAACAATGTCTTCCGGAGGTCCGACCCATTTGGAGTGCCGGAGTGGCATGAGCGCCCAAGTGCCGCTGCGGCTTTAGGACGATGTTGGGAGTCTGGACGAATCAAGAAGAGCGAGCCAAATACGGCCGTAGGTTCTTCAAGTGTCCAAACCTGGATGACAATTTCATGGTAACGACGACAACTAAATCATTTGTTTCTCGTTGTCGTTATTCAACTTCATCCATGACATCTACCATGCCACATAAGCTTGCGTGTTCATCGAATGGGTGGATCGGTGTCGCCGACATGGCCACATAACCAGCGGTGGAGGTGGAAAACAAAGGACAATACTTTGTCAAGATGACTCAGCTCGCGAGGTGGAACGACACCGCGGCGTGAGCAAGAGCGCCGCGTGAGGGTGGACCAAATCCGTCTCAAGGGCAAGGAGGATGAGCCGCAAAGGAGGCGGGAGCAGCTAAGTCTGCGTGAAGCAGCCATCAAGCGTCGGGAGGAAGAGCTTCAAGCTCGGGAGGCAGCTCTCAAGACCAAGAATGACAGACAAAGGATGCAATGAGCCATCTTCAAGGCGCGATAAAAGGGGAAACAACCACGCTACACCCAAGAGACAAAATGTTACGAGCGGTTGGGTGGGTTAGTCGATATCATGCTATATGTTATGCATGTAATAAAATTGTACGCAGATGTTATGAAGTTTATTTCTATTCACATAAGGTTATTATCTCGTGTGTTCGCATTCAATGATTCAGATAGCAAGTCATTTAACAATATTAACATACTCTTGGTACACTAATTCTTAGTAACATAAAAATATCACTTACCAATTTATATATCAAATAAAAAAGGAGTATCCGTACAAAAATTCCATCAAAATTACCAACATATACGAGGAGAAGGCATCAGGCAAAGACAACACGAACAACTCATACATTTCACGTACATGACATGTAGCAAGTAGTACAACCACCAACACACCAACGAACACAAGAACTAAAATACAACACAACCGTACATAAAATATTACCAAAAGAGCTTGACGACAATATAGCATAAAACATTGCGAACATACACGAGGATAACCTCCAAAGACTACAACTTGAGGATAACAATAAACACAAGAAACAAAATAGCACACAACATTAAATTTATCTTCCACTCTAGTCTGTCAAACGATGTCGCATCCCGACGGGTCGCAACCCCCACGACAACTCTCTCACGCGAACACCGTCATTCCTATTTCCCATTTCATCCTCCCACACCTGAATCGGCAACCACCATGAGCTTCTGCGATTCCATGACAAGAAGATTTTTAAACATACCACCACGATTTGAATGAACCCAAAAATATGACTCACCGAGTGATTGGGGCACTTGTAGTAGTGTCGCCGGGATTCTTGGCCGTCTGTGATGTTCTACGCCTAACCACCAAGTTGCAATTTGGGCACATCACCGTGGTGCCCATGAAGACATGCCGAGTGACTCATTGCCTAGTCTTGGGAGTGAGCACGAAATAAAACTACACAGATTGTGAACAACTTACTCAGAGGTGACCGATAACATGGCCGGGAGTATGTGAGGGATGGCTCCGCTTTATAGGTGTGTGGGGGTAGCCTCACGCACAAAGACCACAGACAACACAAATCTTGACCCCACGCCATGCTCGGTGAGGAGACAAAACATGCCGCCTTTTGAGGTGACCTCACAAAAGGGCCAGCTTTGCTCGATGACATGACAAAAGAGGTCACTTTTGCTCGATGACTAGACAAAACAGCCGCCTTTGCTCGGTGACTAGACAAAACGGGCTCTTTGTTGAGCTACCGCCACCGAGTCGCTTGATGACTCGGCTAGGCCATTACGACATATACATATTAGGCTAATACTTTAACTTGGCGAATGACGTGTGGTACAATTTTCACGCACACGTAAGAGAGTGAATGCACAAATTCTGCGCAGTCTTCAGGGACGAGCCTATCTCATCAATTATCCATTTTCGTCTCTCGAGCTAGTGTCAAAGTCAATAAGTCATTCCTCGAAAGTCCCAAGTGCAATGATACACATCACATTCAAAAGGCATTACATAAGAAAGCATAAAATGCATACGGGACAGATGTACATAATATTGACAATGAAATAAATTTTAATATTGGATCAAATAACACCTCTTACCGAATGAGGCCATCATCTTGGTGCCCCGTGGCTTGAATAAGGAGGACATCATTTCTAGCTTGGGTGACTGAGTGTGCACCGATGCTCAGATTTAGAGATAAGAGGCCATTGGCGAGAGCTAAACACCTAAACAATGCCAAAAGGCATGAGTATAGCCAATTCGTGATTACTAAAGAGAGCAGCTTGTCCTCGGTGGGATGCCAAAAGATGCCACTTTGGGAGTGACATTACTAAAGAGAGCGCTTGTCCTCGGTCAAATGACAAAAGAGGCAAGCTTTGCTCGGTGAGATGACAATACATGGCACTGTGCTCACAGCACATGACAAAACGGGCAACTTTGCTCGGTGAGATGACAACACATGCCACTTTGCGCAGATGACATGATAAAACGGGCAGCTTTCTCGAGACATGACAAAACGAGGCAGCTTTGCTCGGTGAGATGACAATGATGCCACTTTGCGCAGATGACATGATAAAACGGGCAGCTTTGCTCGGTGATATGACAAAAGAGGTCACTTTGCTCGGTGGGATGACAAAAGATGCCACTTTGGGCAGGACAAGACTAAAGAGGGCGGTGTGCTCGGTGACAAGACAACAAGAGGTCACTTTGCTCGGTGGGATGACAAAAGATGCCGCTTTGGGCAAAGTGACATGACAAAACGGGGCCTTTTTGGTGATATCGCAGCACTCCCATCTTTACTCATCGCTACGACCACGCGGACCATCTTTACACGTATGAGTAGAGACAAACGCCCCTATAAATTGGTATGCATTCCATTTCCCAGCGAACATTGCACATCCAAACCCCATACTCCATCGCGCTCCTCACCCAACCGGGATGGACAAAGGCAAGAAGAAGCAATGGGACAAGATGGTGAAGGATTGGGAGGAGACCCGTGACATAGCACGGTCACCGCAGCCCGCGATGCCGCCGCGATGAGAAAATAAGGGCGATACAGCCCGAGTAGAACAAGCCCATCGTGCTACGATGAAAGGTCCCCAGCAGCGCCCGCAGAGCAACAACCCCATCCCGACGCCCCCACCGAGCGCTCGCCACAACTACCACTGAGGGAGACACCTCCCTTTGTTGGTGCGGGACGTGTGCAAGTTCTTCAAGTCTAAGCACCGCATCGCCTAGGTATGCGATCGGGGTTGCGCAAACTACTCCAGTGACTACCCCAACCGCTGCTTTGACACCGCAACCTATCGGCAGCTGCAGAACGACCACATGCACCATTTTCCCTACCTTTTCTCCTTCACAACACGCACTAACAATATCTCTCTTTATTTACGTCTCCGAGCCCCTATGTGCCTACCGCAAATGGATCGATCTTGAGATCCACCCCGAGGACCAATGGACCTCGACTTCGAGGAGTGGAATGTCACAAAGGAGAAGGAGTTCTTTGGAGGAGGAGCGCGCAAGCACGAGCACACCCTGCGATAGCCTGTGCGAGACGCAAGCTCATCTTGAAGCGTGCATGCGTAGGGATCGGGAGGCTCGCGAGATGGAGCGCGAGAGAAAGAGGGAAATTGCGGCTAAGGCAAAAGAGGCCGCGGAGGAGTTCAACGCCGAGCGGGCAAGGAAGGGAAAGTGGCCCGGTCCACAAAGAGGTCGTCTGAGCAGATTGGGTGGGTTAGTCGCATATCATGCTATATGTTATGCATGTAATAAAAATCTACGCGCATGTTACTCCCAATCAGTATTATGAAATTTAATATCTAGTATTTTCGCATTCCATGATTCACGTAGCACCTCATTTAACAATATTAAATGTACCAAAATTTATGTATCGCATTCCATGTTACTCACCTTCACAATATCACTTACCACTTTATGTATCACCGTTCTACGGTCAATCTTTCCTACAAAAATTTACCAAAATTTTTATGCATCTACAACTTACAATGAACATAATCTTTTATTACAACTTTATCTGATTTTTATCCAGTTTATAACTACAAAATTGCCAAAACTCGAAAACAATCACTGAGATTGCAAACCCTAAAAACACAAAGAAACCTTAAAAGTCACTTACCACTATTTGTATCGATCATTCTACGGTCAATTGTTCCTAAAAAAATTTACCAAAATTTTATTGGCATCTACAAGTTATAATGAATATAAACTTTTATTACTACTTGGTCGATTCTTTCCGAGTTTACATTTACAAAATTGACAAAACATACAAATAACATGGTGATTGCAAACCTAAAAACCATACGAAACCCTAAATATCACTTACCACTTTACGAAACGATCGTTCTATGATTAATCGCTTTTAAAAAAATTATCCAAATTTTTTTACATCCGCAACTAACAATGAACATAAATTATTATTGCAATTTTATCTATTTTTTCTCAGTTTATAACTACAAAATTGCGAAACCATACAAATATTCACGAGTATTGCGATCGGGGACATGCGGTCGGGGAGCAACGCGCGCGGCGTGCATCATGGGACGGGACGCGCGCGCGCGGCGGGCGGACGCGCTCGGGCGTAGGACGCGCGGCGCGGCGGGCGGACGCGCGCTGGCGGGCGGTCGCGCTGGCTGGCGGGAGTCGCGCGCTCAGGCGCGCGTCGTAGGCGGTCGTCGCGGTCCCCGACCGCACGATCGGGCGACGTGGCGGCAGCGGAGAGACGCGCGGTGAGGAGGGGTATAGATTTGAAATTTATTTCAGAAGGGGGCCAAAAATGGAAATTGAATTGTTTAGGGGTCCAACAGTGTCCAAATTTCACAAACCAGTATGGATGGGGTTAAGCCATGCAGTCAAACGTTACAGCGTAATAGCGTACTTGGTATTGTAGCAGTCAAATTTTGTCCCTTGAGATTTTTACTCCAGATGTCCAAAATGATCCAATTGCACAACAATACATACACACAAAGCCATGATGAACTGTTCCAAGAAAAACAAAACATTGGCGGATGCATTGCATATAAATTTATATAAACATACAAAATGTCAATATCAAATTTATCCCTGATACCGAGAAGAAAAGGTAAAGTACCAGTACTGCGTATGAATAGTTCATGATTGACCACTTCTCTATATCGGTACTTGGTAATGTACACCATGGACAAATTTGATATTTAAATTTCATATGTGTGCATAACATTACATATATTACATCCATGAAGTTTCAAGGTATTTTATAATATTGCATCGTTCACTTTGTCATGAGTGAAGCGGAATCTTTTTAAATTCGCCCTCCATTCCTAATATTTATCAATTTTTTCGAAGTATCATTTCACAATGTTATCCGTCGATGAAATCCAAACCAAATATATTTGCATTTGGTCAAGTACAAAGTGCTAATGAAGGTGGAAAATGCATTTGCACTCCTGGTGGGGTATCCTCCCACTCCATTCAACGTTCACTTTGCATCGAGATTCACACGTATCAACCCATTCACGTGTATCCACTTGTATTCCATCCCCTTTCCTTTTGAGCACTACTGCGCCACGCTATATCATTTAGATATCCGAAAGGTATAGCATCCAACCAGCGTCGCTTCTTCTCCGCCTTCATCTCCGCCCTTCCCTCCCCTTCGTGTCTCTTCTCAGCGCCACCCTCCTCGCCTTCTTCTTCGATGCCGGCCCAGCTTCGCGCTCCTCCGCCTCCTCTCGCCCCCTCCACCACCACCCACGGTTGGCAGCACCATCGTAGCACAGCCTCCTGACCCCTCTCCGCCGCGTCGCCTCGCACCGCCCAACCTAACTACCGCAGCCACCGTTGCCACCGCCTCATATCCCCGCCCACCACCTCCCCTAATCTCCTTCTATGTTCGAGGGGAAGGGTGAACCCGTAGTGGGGGAGCTAGATCCAACTGCGGAGGAGGGAGAGGAGATGACGGCAGCGAGGAGGAAGGAAGCGACGGATGCGAGCGAGAGGGAGCACAAGAAGGAGGGAGTGGCGTCATTAGAGGGGGGATGGTATACTATGAGAATGGCATACCGCTATTTCATTATGGGATCCATAATTTTTCTTTCTCTCTCCTTTCTCTCTCTTCTTTGATCCAAGCCTGCCACTGCCACGAACCCGCTGCACGCGCCACCACATTGAATGTGGCAGCACACGGCTTCCAAGGTTACGAATGGCGACACAACTTCCTTGGTTGATGTGCGGCTTCACGCGGCAGCTTCAGCCGGAGAAGGGAGAGAAGGGGTAGGAGAAGAGAGAGACTGAGATTGGGGATGTGTTTTGTACCGTATACCGTCAAGTATTGCCTCATGCCTCCAAATACGCACACATCTGGAGGGAGGATGGCGGATGGGTGGGACAGGAGGATAGCCTTGTAGGAGTGTAAAATCCACGTCCGAATTTAGGGGGCTACCCTCAAACATTGCAACTTTTGCTCTATTGGATTTTTTTGGGTATAGACATCATTACTTGGCCAAGTAACAAGATGTTACAAGATAGAGTTTATATGTATCTTAGAGATAGAGATAGAATCTAACTCCTGTAATCTTCCTTGTAACTAAACCGAATCAGGTTTTTGTTTCTAACCGATTCGGTTCTGAGTTTCCAAACTATTCCTGTAGCCAATACGGCAATAACCTGAGTATATAAACTGAGACCGGGGCAGATCATTGCTTACGGGTTCTTCCTCCAAATCCAATCTTCTACATCTTGCTATTCTTTACATGGTATCAGAGCCTTGATCTGTTGCCATCACCTCTACAATGTCAGGCGACAACTCCGGTACTAGATCTGCTGCCTCTCCCCCCGTCATGGCTGGAGCAATCCCGGCGTCGACTGGTCTCCTGCCGACTCCCGCAGCTCCCTCCTTCGGTCACCTGATCAATGTGAGGTTGAGCAGGGAGAATTACCTCCTGTGGAAAGCGCAATTTCTACCGTACCTCCGTAGCAATCAACTTTTGGGCTATGTAGATGGATCGGTAACAGCGCCGGAGAAGATGATCACGCGTTCAACTGAAAGTGGTGCCATTCTGGAGATCAATCCTACATATGAGCGATGGCTTCAACAAGATCAGATGGTTCTCAGCGCAATTCTTTCATCTCTTTCCGAGAATGTGCTGGCACAAGTTATCCTGCTGAACACAGCTCGTGAAGTTTGGCAGGCGCTAGACCTGATGTTCTCATCTGGCAGTTCAAGGGCTCGGTTGATGCAAATTCATCGTCAGCTCGCCTCTCTGCAAAAGAAAGACACAAGTGCTGCAGAATATTTCAACAAGGTGAAAAGTCTAGCAGATACCTTAGCTACCCTTGGGCATCCTTTAAGTGATGATGAAATTATCACATACCTGTTCACTGGTCTTGACAATGACTATGGTCCTCTAGTTACTTCTCTAACCACTAGAGTTGAGCCGGTTTCCCTTAATGAAGCTTATGCTCACTTTATGGCCTTTGAGATGCGACTGGAACAGAATAGTCCTCTGATTCAAGGACAAAATCAAAATCAGTTTTCAGCAAATCTGATGTCACGAGGTGGCTGTGGTGGACGCAGTAAGTATCGTGGCGGTCACAGCTCAAACTCCAGCAGCAGCACAGGAGGAAACCATACTGGAGGAATGTCAAGCAATGCAAACCACCGCGGACAATAGCAACAGTTTCAGCAATTTCAGCAAAATTCAGGGGGAGGACACATGTCAAGTGTGCGACAAGGTCGGACATGTTGCTCTAAAGTGCTATCATCGCTTTGATCATTCTTATCAATCCGAGGATACTCGGGTAGCTGCTGCTGCTTCCACTCATTCCTATGCCATTGATGGAAATAGGTATATTGACTCTGGAGCTACAGATCACATTACTAGTGATCTCAATCAACTGACCATGAAAGAAAGATACACTGGAAAGGATCAGGTACAGGCAACAAACGGTGTAGGTATGTCCATTGCTCATGTTGGCCATTCAAATTTTCATACCCCACAACTTGATTTGCACTTAAGCAATATTCTTCATGTTCCTAGGGCATCTAGAAATCTCCTTTCAGTTCATAAGTTTTCAAAAGATAACAATGCCTATTTTGAGTTTCATCCTGATTACTTTCTTGTCAAGGATCGAATCACGAAGACAACTCTTCTTCACGGGAGATGTGAGGGCAGCTTATACCCTTTGCCTCCAAGTCAAGCTCCTACTTTCAAATCTGCCTTTTTCAGCATCAAGCCAACTCGAGACCAATGGCATTGTCGTCTAGGACATCCGTCTTCCTCCATTGTTCAGCATGTCTTGTCGCAAAATAAATTGCCTTGTTATGGCAACACTAGCCAAATACTAGTATGTGATGCATGTCAAAGAGGCAAAAGTCATCAATTGCCTTATCACTCTTCACATACTGTTTTTTCTTCCCCATTAGAGCTTGTTTACTCTAATGTCTGGGGCCCTACACCCACCTCTGTCAGTGATTTCCAATACTATGTAAGCTTTATTGATGCATTTAGCAAATTCACTTGGGTTTATCTCTTGAAAAACAGGAGTGAAGTGTTTTCTGTCTTTATACAGTTTCAGTCCCATGTTGAGCGTCTTTTGAATAAAAAGATAGTTTGTGTGCAAACCGATTGGGGCGGTGAATACAGAAAATTACACACTTTCTTCAATCGTGTTGGCATTTCTCATCGTGTTTCTTGTCCTCACGCTCATCAACAAAATGGCACTGCAGAACGGAAACACAGACATATCGTTGACATTGGACTGTCCTTGTTAGCTCAAGCATTTATGCCAATAAAATTCTGGGACGAAACCTTCATTACCTCCTGTTTTCTTATCAATCGCACTCCTAGCAAGATCATAGAATTTGACACTCCCCTCCATCGCTTGCTAGGATTACAACCAGACTATCTCTCTCTTAGAGTTGTCGGTTGCGCCTGCTGGCCAAACCTTCGGCCTTACAACAAACAAAAGCTTGAGTTTCGATCCTCTCAATGTGTATTCTTGGGGTATAGTCCCATCCACAAAGGCTACAAATGTCTACATGTGCCAACCAATAGAATTTACATATCCCGAGATGTCGTTTTCGATGAGAAAGTCTTTCCTTTCTCTCAGATCACGTCTCCTCCACCTTCTGAACCTTGTGAATCTCCAACTCTACTACCTTTGCCGACTGTGCAGCATCAAGTTGTCAGGGGAGAATTCCAGGCCACAATTGAAAATGAGCATATTACTCTGCCTACTAATTTTGTTTTGCAGCAACAGCCGCCACCTTCACAACATACTGATAGTTCGGCATCAACATCAGTACTGCCGGAACAAATGTCACTTGCTGCTCCACAGGCTGCTCCATCATCTGCCCCAACTCTTGCTGCAGCAGACCGAACACATCAAATGATCACTCGTCTGCTTAACAACATTAGTCAGCCCAAGAAGAGAATAGATGGAACAGTGCCTTATGGGTCACATGGCCGGGGTGCATTCTCGGCTGCAGCAGGAGGACCAATCACAATTCAGCAAGCTCTTGCAGATGAAAAATGGAAACAGGCTATGGATGCTGAATACGGGGCCTTGATTAAAAATGAAACATGGCAGCTGGTTCCTCTTGATCATCAACAAAACATTATTGATTGTCGATGGGTATTCAAGATCAAAACGAAAGCTGATGGATCTGTTGATCGATACAAGGCGAGGTTGGTAGCAAAAGGATTCAAACAACGTCAAGGCATCGACTATGACGACACTTTTAGCCCCGTGGTAAAACCGGTTACTATACGAATTGTGTTGTCATTGGCAGTGTCAAAAGGATGGCACCTTCGTCAACTTGATGTGCAAAACGCCTTCTTACACGGTGTGACAACCTCCTGGATATACACATGCTGATCATCCTCATCATCTGTGTAAACTGAAGAAAGCGTTATACGGTTTAAAGCAAGCGCCCAGAGCTTGGTTCTCTCGTCTGAATTCGAAGCTTCAGGAGATGGGTTTTATTCCATCCAGGGCGGATGCTTCGCTCTTCGTTTATAATCAGCATGGAGACACTGTTTACATGCTAGTGTATGTGGATGATATAATAGTGGTTAGTTCTTCCACGCAAGTTATAAAGAGAATACTGGAGCAGCTACAAGAGGTTTTTGCAATTAAAGATCTTGGTGAAGTTCATTACTTCCTGGGTATCGAGGTTCAGAAGACACTAGATGGATTAGTCCTGACACAAAGGAAGTACATCAATGATCTGCTTGAGAAGGCTCATATGGAAAATTGCAAACCAGTCAACATACCAATGGCTGCAACGGAGAAACTGTCCAAAACCAAAGGAGTAGTGCTATCAGCTCAAGATGCTACAAATTACAGAAGTATTGTCGGAGCGCTTCAATATCTGACAATGACACGGCCGGATATTACATACTCTGTAAACAAAGTGTGCCAATTCCTTAGTGCTCCTACAACCCAACATTGGGCAGCTGTGAAGCGTATTATCAGGTTTCTTAAGTATTCTTCTTCCATTGGACTGCACATCAACAAGTCTAACTCCACACTGTTGAGTGCATTTTCAGACGCTGATTGGGCAAACTGTCCGGATGGTCGCTCAACTGGAGGCTATGCAGTATTCTTTGGATCAAACTTGGTCTCGTGGAGTTCACACAAACAAGCCACAGTCTCGCGGTCAAGCACGGAGTCAGAATACAAGGCTTTGGCTAACGCAACTGCAGAAGTAATATGGCTTCAGTCGCTTCTTGGAGAACTCGGTGTTGTTCAATCAAAGCCGCCGTGTCTATGGTGCGATAACTTGGGCGCAACATACCTCTCCGTCAATCATGTCTTTCATGCAAGAACAAAGCATATCGAGGTGGATTATCACTTTGTCAGAGAGAGAGTTGCGCTCAAAGCTTTGGAGATACGATTTATATCTTCTCAAGATCAGGTTGCTGACATATTTACTAAACCACTAGCTGTTCGACAGTTTGCAAAATTCAGTCACAATCTCAATCTTCTCAGTTGTGATTGAGGAAGGATGTTACAAGATAGAGTTTATATGTATCTTAGAGATAGAGATAGAATCTAACTCCTGTAATCTTCCCTATAACTAAACCGAATCAGGTTTCTGTTTCTAACCGATTCGGTTCAGAGTTTCCAAACTATTCCTGTAGCCAATACGGCTATAACCTGAGTATATAAACTGAGACCGGGGCAGATCATTGCTTTAGGGTTCTTCCTCCAAATCCAATCTTCTACATCTTGCTATTCTTTACACAAGCATATAACCCGGTAACCACTAAAAAACTACGTGGAACAAATTCTCCGATGTATATTTCTTTGCATTTTATTTCCTTAAATCTTTCTTTAGCTATACGTTCCCGGCATGCATCCATGTTTCTGACTTCTGACAACACCAATCATGACTTATCAGTGCATCACTGTCGTGACCGTGTAACGCCTTGAGCTCATCTACCAGCCGTGCCCAGTCACTGCACGACGACCCGCCTTCGGCCACGGCCGCGCGCGCCGTGACGCCGAGCACCCTGGCCCTCGCCCTCCTTGCCGCCGACTCGTCCTCGCCATCGCTCATCAGCCTGCCCACCGCGCTCGCCACCGCCTCGGCCGGCACCACCGCCTCCAGGTCCGCCTTGCTGGCCACCCCCCGCACCCGCACGCCCACGCGGAGCACCTCCACGAGGAACGCCTCGTTCAGGAACTGCTCGGCGCGGAGCGGCCACGTCGCGAGGGGCACACCGGCGCAGACGGCCTCCAGCACCGAGTTCCAGCCGCAGTGGCTCACGAAGCCGCCTACCGCGCGGTGCGCCAAGATTTCCGCCTGCGGCGCCCACCGCCCGGCCACCACCATGCCGTGGCTGGACGCGCGCTCCTCGTGCTGCTCCGCGCCCTCCGCTGTCGCCGGGATCACCCAGAGGAACGGTCGGCCGGACGCGCGCAGGCCGGCGGCCAGCTCCCGGAGCTGGTCCTGGCCCAGCCCGCACGTGCTCCCGAAGCAGGCGTACACCACTGACCCCGCCGGCTGGCCATCGAGCCACTGCAGGATTGGGTCCCGCTCCGTGCCGCTAGTCACGGTGCCGTCGCAGCGTGCGGCGGCTGCGGCGGCGCGCGTTGGGCCGACGAGGAATACCTTCTTGGGAGACCCACCAAGTCTCCGGTAGAACTCGGCGAAGTCGGCCTCGAGCGCCGAGAAGCTGTTGAAGACGACGGCGTAGCTCTCGGCCTCGGCGGCGCGGAAGAGGGGGAGGTGCGCCAGGGCCTCCTCGTTGACCTGGACCCTGTGGAGCTCCACGGGGTGCGGGAAGCCTCCGGGGATGGCGAACGGGTCCGGGAAGACCTCGGGGCGGTGAATGTGCACCGCGACCATGGCGGCCGCGGCGAAGGCGCCGATGGTGTGGAACGTCACGTGCGGGACGCCGCACTCGCGGGCAACGCGCGGGGCCCAGTGGAGCACGGCGTCCGAGACGACCGCCACGGCGCCGTTGCTGGCGCGGACGGCCGCCGCGAGCGCCGGCGCCAGGGCGGCCTCCGCGGCGGCGAAGAACGCCGGCGCGGAGGCCTCGTCCGGGAGGAGGGAGAAATCGGCATGGCCGCCCGGGAAGCGGAACGGTGCCAAGTGGACCGGCACGGAGGCCGGCGCGAGCGCCGCGAAGTGGGGCGTGGTGACGATGGTGGCAGTGCCGCAGGAGACCGCGGCCGCGGCCTTGGCCGCGACGGGGGCGAAGTGGCTGCGCGAGAGGAAGGGCATGAATACGAGGTGCAGGGGTGCGCCGCGCGCGGGCGCAGTGTGTGGGCGCGAGGGAGGGGCGGCGGCCGTGGCCGTGGCGCGCATCAGGGCGTTTGCTTGCTCGCTCTGCATGTCGCGACTCGCGTCTTCGGCTCTTGGGCGCGCGGTGCGTGGTTTGGGTGGGAAGTGGGAAACGGCGGCTGGGCCGGGCTTCTTGTTTGGATGGGCAGATGCGTGTGGGATTCGGTCCAGGAATTCGTGGTCACAAGATATGTGCCGCCGCCAGGTCGCCCTCCGCCGCCGAGGCGATGCTGCACGGCTTGATCCACTCCGCCATCCATGGCCACCCCGTCCCAGCCGCCACCAAGGCGTTCGTCGCGATGCTCCTCAAGGATTACCCCTCCCGTGACTGCGTGCACAAGGTGCAAGCTGACATCTCTCTTATTGTGCAAACTTATATCCGTGTTAGTATTTTATGAAGGTATGCTGTGATGATAAGTATCACAATTCAGTTAGATGATGGCTAGTTTCAATATGATTTGCTTCTGTTGCAAAGCAGTACAATGAGCTGTGTGTGTCCATTTGCGACAGTAGGTATGTTTTTTCCACCGTTCGCTCCAATGATCAAGGTAGATATTATCGTGATACATCTAATTATGTTGTTGTGTGGGGTGCAAATGTTAAGTAGCTTACCTCTGGGGACATAATCCCATGCTATATTTGAATGACTTAGTTTTGCCTCAGCTTTCGTTATGATTTATGAATAGAATGCTTTCATGAGTAGAGGTTAGTTACTTAGTGGTCTTGACATCTTTCTCTCTTAGCACAAAACTGTTCCCTTTTTTTTTATTGTTAAGCCAGACATGACTTGCATACCATTTTCGTTAATGTTCTCACCACAAGGGACATAGGTTCCAATTTCCATGTCCTCATTGGGTGGTCCTGGTTGGTTGTGATTTACTTTTGAGTCACATTATATATAGGAATTTCCACAAGATTGCTACCATACCGAACCATATTCTGTTTAGGAATCCTAGATTTATCAAACTTCTAAATCAAATCCTGGTTAGACTCATTAGTTTTACTTATTAGTTGTTACTGACTCATTAGTTCTTAATTTTACTTCGTCCTATTTCTCTCTCCCTTACCCAACATCGTTATGATTCTACAAATTGGACCATCTTCATATCACAGGCCAGCATATCTAGAAAATACTCTCAGCAGGAGAATCCCAGCAGCCTAGACTGGCTCAATCAGCTCAAAAATAAAGCTAGATTCTAATCCTCGAGCAAGTAAGAGGAATTACCCAACAGGTGATGCAATGTAAGGACCATAATCCACTATTTCTCCAACCTATATCAAGTTATCGACAATTACGCTATGTCAAAGCCTCTGGACAACACTTATGATACTATGTATCATCTCAAAGCAAAGTTAGTCAATTACAATCCCTAATTGAATGGCACCAATAACAGTAATGGGAGCTCCTCAGCTGACGATACAAACAAATATCCAAATCGAAGCCTCCCAGCAGCTTGCACTCTGTAGCCTGTCCCAGTAATAGATCGATGGAAAAAGTAGGCTAGTATTCACAAGACTCCAAGCAATACCGCGACCTAATCACCACCTACTGCAGCAAGTTACGTCGCTATACTCCCCAATCCACAAATCAAACAAACCCGAGTATTCTAAATTCTTAAATAGACAACTCCAAACCCTAGCTTAACCTTAGTCTGAAACACCCTAATCGAAAAACGCTCCCATCACATGTAGCTTGGAACGGAAAGTCGAGTCAACCGATCAGCTGGAAACAACAAGATTGGCCGATACAGCTGAACTCAGTACAGTTTGTACTACAATTTATCTGTAGATCCCACATTGAAAAAATACACTATTTAACGGCGAGTTACTGTAGAAATGGAAGACAAAGGCTAAGTATAAGCCCAAAAGAATTGAGTCATTTGCTACTACTAGGGTTAACCCATAGCAAACAAATGGGAATTGGGGATAAGGGAATCGGATTGGGATAAGCCACATCGCCAGTGCGCCACACAGCCATGGCCGGGTTGATCGACATGAAGCACCGCAAATGGGCTAGGCCCACGCCACGAGGCCAGCCGACCAGTGCTAGTTTGGGCTGATAGGTTACAAATATAGCTAATTTAGTCTAATTAAGTATATACATATCTATTATACCTTGTATATATTGAATTTTTTACCAAAAATTTTAGGTGTTTACCTGAACACCTATGAACTAATGTAGACCTGCCCCTGCCTCACATGTGCCTCCACCAAGCATCATGCAAGATTAACATGCAACCCCAAGAATTGAACACCAAGAAGTGCTTGCACGCCGTGCAGCACCAATTTAGTGTAAAGATTGGAGCTTCGTCTATTACTTCCTAACGGGTAATTTTGGGTTCCGGTGTTCAATTCTGGTTGGACTGGTATTTGTATAAGTCTTTTGTTTTGACTTTTGGCTTTAGATTATGAATAGTAACAACTTATAGAGAAGTTTGTAGAAAAAGAGACATTAGCGTGTGATTTTAGCTGATTTAAATGAAGTAGTTACAATGTATACTACAATTGATTCGCCTTGAAAAGACACCCCATTTGAAAGTTAGGTACTGTAAAAAATCCATTTACAAGCCTGTTCTTTTGGCTTTAACTTATAACTTTTGGCTACGATTTATGGCTTTTTGGGCTGTTCGTAAGAGAGAGTACAAAGTAAGATAAACTCGTGTGCAATTTTACCCGATATAAATAAGGTAGCTACAGTGTGTACTACAATCAACTTATAGACCCCGCTTTAAAAAGACACTTCTTTTAAAAACTAGTTACTATAGAAAAATAAAAAACTAGCTTTTAAAAACTGAAAAAAAAAGTAGCTTTTAGAAACCAACAATTCTTTACATGGAAGAAGCGAACACCGAACACCGATTTAGGGAGACGCCGGATTTGGGAGCGATGACAGTGGTCACTAGTATAGAGGAGAATAAGAGGAAGAAGAACTTTTTTAATTTATTTGCTGATTCCATTGGCTGGGCTGGCATGACAGCTGAAACTTAGCGATGTTGCCGCTAAACTGATGAAAACCACCGATAAAATCAGTTTAGAAATGAAAAATTCATGTTTTCGATAGTTGAACGGGTCAGTTACTCGGTTTTGTAACAAAGGGTTAATTTTTAGACAATTTTTACACAAACGTAAAGTTAAGCAGGATCAAATAGGCTTATTTCAAAATATTAGTTGGCTATGATACAGCCATTCCTTTTAAATTGAATTGGCTGCTATTTGGATATGTCGAAGTTGTCAAGTGGTTGAATTTAATGACTATAGCGACAGTTGGAAAATGAAGTGCTGGATTTCTTTGGGCATTGGACTACTAGCAGTATGGTTGCGAGGTCTCCCTGGATGAGTGGAACTGTTGGTAGCCGCGCTAGTTTCAAGCATAAGGATATGTCCGTTTAGTTTTTAAAAACTATTTTTATAGTAAAAGATTTTTCTATAATACCTTACATTTAAACAGAGTGTCTTTTTAAGACGGGATCTACTAGTCGATTATAATACACACTACATCGGCTTCATTTATATTAGACAAATTCACATGCAAGTATCTCTTTACAAATCTCTTTAAATTGTTACTATTTATAAACTAAAAACAAAAATTAATATACACGGACCTATTCGAACACAAATATAATCATGCATGATACGAACAACAAAATAATGCAATCTCATATAGACAGTAGGATTACGGTAGTCAAGTCAATCAGAACAACAACAACAAAAAAAAAAAGAAAAATTAGTGAATTTGACCCTAAATTCTCATGCCATACTTCGAAAGGATAGCGATGCGGTCGAATTTGAATTCAGTGTCTGATTTTTTTTTCCAGCTCCAATTAATTTGGTGTTCAGCCGTGAGCCGTCTAAACGTGTAGAAAATATTACCTGCACTGATCATGATGTTAACTCGACTTCCATACTCAAAATCTGCCATCGAATGCAAGATCACGCAATACACTTATAAGCATCTTCAGTCAAGTTCGAAGACCGCTGAGGATACAGAAGGACACGGTAAAAATCACATACCAATTGATAGACAAGTGTATTGCATATACGTGTCTATGGTTACAAAGTGGTCTCCCATCCTCACTTACAAGGGGTACTATTTATAGGATAGGAGGAGGAGGCTAGTAAGGGTCTGTTTGGGACTGCTCCACTCCAGATTTTACAGCTCTTCTCTAGCTTTGTCTTGCCAAACACCTCCAGCTCCTAAAACTCCGCTCCGAGGAAAAAGTGGAGTTAGGGGCCAACTCCACGTTTTTTGTGGAGCACCTCAAGAGGTACTCCAGGATTTGGACTTTTGTACCTCCTCATGGAGTTGTGAAGAAATTACCCACCATTGCCATTACACAGTTCCCCTCCGTACCGATTCGATATTTTCCTTCTCCCCACCCACCGCGCGACTCCTCTTCTCCCACCCAGTCGCGCCGCTCCTCTCCTCCTTCCCCCGACTCGCGCCGCTCCTCTCCGCCTCCCCCGACCCGCGCCGGCCCTCCTCCTCTCCGCCCCCCCGCCGGCGGCCTCCTCTCTCCGCCCCACCCGCGCCGCCTCTTCTCTCTCCGCCCCCCGCGCGCGCCGCTCGCTCCGCCCCCGACCCGCGCGCGCTCCTCTCCGCCCACCCCGCGCGCCCTCTTCCTCTCCCGCCGCGCCGCCTCTTCCTCTCCGCCCCACCCGCACGCCGCCTCTTCTCCGCCCCACCCGCACCACCGCGCCGCGATCCCCAACCCCATCTCTCGCCTACCGCGCTGCGGGCCTCGCCGCCGACCGCCGCGCGTCACCGCGGGGGCTCGCCGGCCTCAACACCGTCTGCCGCGGAGCTCGTCGTCGGTACCGCGGGTTCTACGGCGCCGACGCCGATCACGCGGCGGCCGACCCGCCACCGCCGACGATCGCACAAGAAGGGCGGCACCGTGCTCAAGACGACGCTGGTGGCTTCGATCTCAACAAGATCGCCAACGGCATGGCTGCGACCCGCCGCCATGAACCCTAGTTAGCTTGCCGCTTGAAAACGCTAGATTGCCCGGAAGAAGCAATAGTGTTGGCTCAAGTGGCAAATCTTTTGCTTGTTTGTGTTTTAGTAAGTTATGAATTGCGCGGTAGAGATATGGTTGAGGGTTATTTTGGTCTGCATTTGGATAGTGTCGTAACAATTTGCCGGTTTGCTCACTTGATTGGTTCCCGACATCAATTGCGTTGATCACCCCTTTTTGTGATAGTGCTTGCAAGAAACCACAGCCTATCTTCCTAAGTATATCACTTGTTCTGCATGAATGATGAGTCCTTTGTATCTCTTGTATTGGAAAAATTCAGTGCCCCTGGAGGAACATTTGAAATCACATTGTTGTTTTGCTTGGTGTTTGTATCCAAAAACATGGTATCAGTGTCATGCACTTAAAATATTTGAACTTCTCACATAAATATTTGAACTTCTCTTCAGTTGACATCTTATAGTTGACATGAGCGAGGTGAGTAAAGGAGACTGCACTGTGCTAAATAAATGTGTATTGCAACATTGGCCCAACATTTAGCTTTTATACCAGAGAAATGATCAAGTTATCGTTATTTCTAATGATGAGCACCACTCGTTAAAATGTTACGCTTGATAGTTTCAATTGGCAACAAAAAAAATTCAGTTACATATACTCCGCAAACATCAAAATATATACCAAACATCATTCAGGGGCACATTGGACATTTCTCAGGGAAATCTCACATTCCTGGAGCTGGAGCTAGCTGCGTGCCAAACAGGACCACCTACTCCAGGAACTCCACAGTGGAGCTGCTCCATGGTGGAGTTGGTGGAGTAGAGCTGGAAAAACTGGAGCAGAGCAGTCCCAAACAGGCTCTAAAGCAACAAGTTTGCTCTCGGAGACTAGATTACTCCTAAGAGTAGTTTCGTCTATTACTCCACATGGGTCTTGCCATATCCGAGAGACTCCGGGGTTGGTCCGCAGCTGGCCCTAGACCTTGTCCTGGGTCAGCTTAGGACCTCACCTGGGGTTGGATCCGGACCCCCTCCAGGGTCAGCTCCGGATCTCGTCTGGGGTTGATCTGTGGATTTCACCGGGGTTGATCCACGGACCTTGTCTGGAATGAGCCTCCGAGTTGATCTCAGGACTTCATCAAACCGAGGTCGTAATGGCACAGTTCGATACGCCTTGCTAGGTTGGAGTGCTCCATTGCCTGAGGTAGCGTGGGGCCTCCCTCAACAGTAGCTCCTCGCCGGTTCAGGTAGTTGTCGATCGCCTACCTGGGCCGGCACACCGACAAGGAAAATGGGTTGGCACACGGCCTCGGTCCAACATCTCTTCTCCTAACCTCCGAGGCATCGAGACATTAAAACATCTTACCCTCTATATGGGTTCCATGTTGAGGTTGAGTCTTCGAGGGTAATATGGACTCCGCCCTTGGCTTGGGGTGGTTGGGGCCCAAGGACCATGTGCACCATGAGGGGCACTGTGCTCCGGGCTAGGCGCGTTCCGTGGCGCATGCCGGACGCGTGTTGTGCGCAACCTCCTTGGGGGTGGGGTGGACTTGGTACATCATAGACTGGACTCCCTTGGGGCACCGGGTGGACTCGGTTTACCACAGACTAGACCCCTTTGGGGTCTACCACGGACCGGCCTCCTTCTAAATACCCTTCCTCCCCAACTCCCATATCCTCCTCCCACTTCCATCTCTCTCTTCCACCTCCAGCCCTTACTTTTGGTGCCTCTTCCAATATCGTGCTCTGCTTCCTGACTGACCTAGCACCGAACCCTCACCAGAGCCTCCTTCGGTCCCAGTCGTCTTTTGTCCCAAGCTACCTCCAGACCCGAACCTCCTCCGGGCCGCCTCCGATCCCGACCGTCTTCAGTCTCGAACCACCTCCATACTTAGACCACCCCAGCTCCCGACTCCCTTTGGTTCCTGACTCCCTCTGCGCCCAGACGGCCTCCGGTCCCGGACCGTCCCCGGCTCTAGACTCCCTTCGGTCTTAGACCGCCTTTAGCTCCCAACTCCCTCCGGTCCCAGATTGCCTTCGCGTCTTAGATTGCCTCTGGCTCCCAACTCCCTCCAGTTCCTAACTCACTCCACGCCCGGACGGCCTTCAGTCCTGGACAGCCCTTGGCTCCCAACTCCCTTCGGTCCTGGACCGCCCTCGGCTCCTAACTCCCTCCAATCCTGAACCACCTCCGGCTCCTGACTCTCTTCGGTCCTAGACCGCCTTTGCCTCTCGGACCGCCTCTGGCTCTTGACTTCCTCTGCGCCCGAGAAAGAATGTAGGCCCCTAAAATTGTTTTAGTAATTAATGATAATATATGCATATGGAACTAACATGTTTATCAAGTGTTTAAAAGATTTAGTCCTGGAGAAGCATGTAACAACATGGAGATGCATGCTAAGGATTAACACGAGGTTCAATATGGCCCAAGAAAAAGGTATAAATAGCCTAGGATCTTTTGTTGTCTTTTACCGGTCATAAAAGAAATGGTTGGAAGACCGGATTTTAGACTAGACGTCGTACTATTACGAGGGATCATGGCTAGTAGCTTGAAAGCAAATGTCTTGTGCCATTAGGATCAACTAAGGATCATGCATGCATTTGAGATAATTTTCTAAAGTCATCTATGCATTGACAAGAAAAATGGTAGTACCGATGTACACTTGGCCGTAATACCGCAGAATGGTATGACCACATTCTGAAAATGGTACTACCGCGCCTTGGTCAGATCAGAGATTAGTTGGCAGTACATAAATTCCAGAGATACACTTTTTAGAGCATTTTTACCCATCTAGAAACGGTAGTACCTCATTTTGAAAATGGAACTACCACACCCCAGTAGTATCGATGTTTGCATGATGGTACGTTATTTTCAAAGAGGGCCATTTTTGCTCTTCGGAACAACGGTAGTACCGCTCCCAAAAACGGCACTACCGAAGATCAGAACTGCTGGATCTTCAATGGTGATAGTATCACACCGCGAAGGGTAAGGTGACGACCGAGGGGGGGGGAGACCACCAAGAAGGCTATTCAGTTCTTATGCTAACTAGGCTTTTCTAATGTGATGAGGGGCGTCCTAGAACTCCTGAAGAAAGTGGGTAAGATCGAGAGTGCTGACTTGGCCATCTTACCTAACGCCGATGAGGACTGTCCCAACCCGGGACCGGGGATGATCGTCATCTTGCCGCTCAATTTGAGGCCGGCCTCCATATTCCTTTCATTGGGCTGCTAAAAGATGTGCTAGATATATTCGACCTAGAGGTCTCCTACCTCAACCTTGTCTCCTTTGTTCACCTCTCAGTGTACGCGTGGGTGATGCGGAGCTTTGGGTGAAGCACTTTTCGGCTGAGCTCTTCCGCTTCCTCCACTACACTTCACGCCCGGTGGTGTACGCCTAGGATAACGTACGCTCTTCGTACAGAGTGATAGTTTTTAGCTTTGCGGCAGTCGCCAGACTTTCGAGTTTCCTGCTAAGGCCCACAATGCCAAATGGAAATCGTGGCAGGACTTGTTGCTCTACCACCCCATCATTGAAGCCCCGCAAGGACAGCGCCATCTATTGGCCCTTCCACCACCATAACAAGGATGACGTCCGTCCAGCTTGGTGGCTTAGGTGGTAGCCATATGTGCCACTTGTGCGCTAACTTAGTGATTTATGTTACCAAACGAACGAAATGACCTACAATGCAAATTGTGACAAGTTTAAAGAGTCGAGAAAGTAAAATACAAGTTTTAGGATTAAAGTGTTACACCCTCACAAATTTAAAAAACTACAGTGTAATCTTCTCTCTATAAAGCAAATATGACCAGTGTCGGAGTAACCTGTGGTTGTAATTCGGGGATCGTATCCCGATCCATCCGATTTGAGGACGGAGGGGATCAACTGCTACAACATAGCAGTAATATTTTTTAGGACATGAACAGTGCTTTATAACACAGTGCTCTACCATTCTTCTCTCTTTCCTTTCTGCTGTTCCCCTCTGCCGTTAGCATGGCAAAATCATGCACACAGCGTGTTTTTATAATCACAAACTTAGAAATAGCAACAGAGGATATACTATTTAAGTATTTAAACTTATACTTGGATGTGGCAAGCGAGAAAAAGTCGGTTTTGGCTATCTGTGGACCTGTATTTGCAAAAATAGCAGTTGTTCCGTGAAAATCGCAAAAACGTTCTGTTCACTGCAAGGCTACTGCACGGCGTCATCGTGAAGACGACACATGAGGGTGCCGCATGACCACCGTGTGGCGACACGAAGGCCGGCCACCATGCGGTTGTCCCTATGCCACACACCCACCACGCGTCGCTAATTAAGTCAGCTAATTAGCCAGTTTAATTAGCTGTCTTAATTACTGGTTTACATGTACTGATTGCTTGAATTTTAAATATAGTAAATGAGCTTAAAAATTACAAAATTTTATGTGCAGTTCTCTGACACAGCGTACTTGATTGTCTAATTTTTCGTAATTTTATCCTAAAAAAATTCATACGAATAAACCGTATGTAGGATTTTTTAATGCAGAAAAATGAGGTGCAAATATTGCGAAATTTTTTTAGAAGACTCCGTACGCAGTGTACTAGATTGTTTAAATTTTTTAAGATTTTATATGTACATAAAATTACAAACGGTCTGTAATCAAGAGAGCAGCCGCAATAAACAAAAATATTCATTAAAAATATGACCGTATGCATCTATTAAAACACAATGAGCCCTCGGTTGTTGGTAATTAAAAATAATCTAGCTAAAAGTTACCATTAAATGGCAATGATTTGATAAATAATTACATACGATAATAGATTACAGAGTTAATCATTTAAGTAATCAATTGATTAATTGGTAATTACAACCACATAAAATGCTAAATCTCGAATTGCTAGAAATATAAATTAATTCAATAAACTAAAGATATATATTTAGTATTTTACTCGGTGCCTTGGAATTAGTAGTCTGTGCATCGCATGAATTTTTCGTACATAAACCTTTCAAGTGTTGTCAATCTCACTAGTACTATAGTAAATAGCGACATAAACATCTAGATCACGTACGAACACATGCCTTTGGAAGACTTGAAAGGTTCATATACGAAAAAATAGACAATCAAGTACACTGCGTCGAAAGGTTGCACATAAAATTTCATAACTTTTTGAGCTCATTTGCTATATTTAAAAATTCAAATAAGTAGTACACATAAATCAGTAGTTAAAGCTGCTAATTAGCCGGCTTAATTAGCTGACGCACGGTGGCCATGCGGCATCCTCACGTGTCGCTCCCACATCGACGTCACATGGTGGCCGTGCGGTGAATATGACATTTTTACAATTTCAGTGGAACAATTGCTATTCTTGCAAATTCAGGTCTAAAAAGGCTAAATCCTGCTTTTACTCCGTGGCAAGCTACGTGTATATTAGACGGTCGATACAGCCACAGTGATACAGGTGTGAAACACTGTTGGTATGCAATTCCGTACAGGCACACTGTTGCTATCCACGCTTAGCACGTTTCACCCGGTACCCCGCCCAAGCCCAAATCTCACCCGTCGGTTTCACCGCAGCAGCCCTGATTTGACATTCGGCCCGTCGCTGATTTGACATTCGGCCCGTCGGTTTCACCGCGGCAGATGTGAAATCCTATTCCATAACCAAAATCCGTGTGAAATACGTTAATTTTTAATATAAATTTTTTAGTTAAATGCCTTAAAAATATTAACGGCCGCACCATTCCAGCCACGAGCTAAGGGATATCAGAAAAAGCTAAATTAAACTGTCTAAACTATATTGGCATTTATATTAACTTTTACTAATAGCTTTTAATTATAGCTTATAATTTTTATCTAAAAATAAATAGTAATAATTAAAAAAAGTGACTTTACGAAGAAAGACACAAGCGGTGAGAAAATAAGAGAGATACGTGCGCATGATTAGAGTAGAGAGGAATAAGATACATGATGTAACTGCGACTCCATATCATATCTTTAAAACGAGTCGATAAAAAAATAATTTTAAAAATCAAATATTTATACTGTCTTTTAGCTTTTTTTAGCACAAACCTATACAACTACTCCTCAAGGGTGTGTTTGGTTCGTGGATAGAGGTTGCATCGTATATCCTGGCCGAGTGGATGCAGGCTGAGTGGAATCGTATTTAAAAAGAAGATGTTTGGTGATCTTTGTATGAGCGGATACAAAAAGCGAGATGTTGTTTAGTTGCTGTATGAGCGGATGCGATCTACCAAACCCGAGAGGCCGACACGTGGGACCGCATAAGATACATCAGCATCCACTCATCCAGATGGCTAGTGAAGCTCATTTTGAGCTTATCCACCCATCCGGATGAGGCGTATTTTTGCATCCGCTGCGTGCAGTGTATCCGCTCATCTGCACAACCAAACAGGCTCTTATCAGATTATACGGATCCACCCATTCAAAACGAAGGAGATACAGGCAACCAAACACACCCTAAAGCGACCCCATCGTCCATGGAAATTCAGAAGCTCAACCATAAATTAAACCTCCAATGACTCCTAACCCCTCGCCAGCGCGGGCGCGTAGTGGTTCCTCCTGCAACTCTCGTTTATTCTTGCGCCCCCGAGAGGACAGGACAGGACTCTGGGAGGGACCAGGGAGAAAAGTCCAACTCTTACCATTTCTCTCTCCTCCTAACGCCACAAAGCTCTGGTCAGTTCTTGCCGCCATTGCGTGGGCGATTCGCTGCTTCCTGGTCCGAGTTGCTCCTGTTCGTCTATCTGCGGCTCGTCGCGTGTCTTGCAGGTATCGAGGCGTTCTTGATTTCTTTCCATTCCTGTTCTTCTTGTTTGGCTGGATTGGTAATTGCTACGAGATTCTTGCCCATTCATGTTCTGGTAATACAAAGATGCTTGTCTTATGTTCCTTAGGTTCTTGGTAAATCTTGGTCTTGTTTCTTTGTAGACTGTAATCGTCCGCCTAAAGTCCATCATATTATATATATATATATATATATATATATATATATATATATATATATATATATATATATATATATATATATATATATATATATATATATATATATATATATACCTTTGGATAACAGAGGCACTTTTAGACCTAGTCTCCTACCGATTGCTTTTAGATGCGTGCTAGTGTGATTGAGACTTTCCATCCATGATTAAGACTTTCCTTCCATGATTGATTTAGTATGCCTAATATATTACATACTATACATACCATTGCTCTAGCACGTATCTAAAAGCAATCTAACTACAGGAGCTTAGGTGTGTCTGGGCACCTAGGTGTCCCACATATATATATATATATATATATATATATATATATATATATATATATATATATATATATATATATATATATATATATATATATATATATATATATATATATATATATATATATATATATATATATATATATATATATATATATATATATTAAAAACAAAATCTTGCTCTTTTTGGCAAGTACTGTAAGCATGAAAAAATTCATCTTTTGAGGGGAAAGATGTGTGGGTTGACCGTAGGGCTTGTAAGAATTCCGATATCTTGATGCCTATTTGCTGAAGTGTTATGAAGTCATGTTCTTCTTTCTATCATGTTTTCTTGGCAGATCTATGATTCCTGACCATATGAGTTAATGACATGATAAAAGTAACAGGTCTAAACCTTTATCTTCCATAACCTTTTCCCTTAAAGTAACAACTAAGTAACAAGTCAAAATTCAATAGTGGCTGCTGTTAAGGCAGTCCTAATCATTAATTAATAATAAAGTTCTCTTCTTTCTCTGCCCATGAACGTTCCTTTCAGCAATAGAAAATTGCACACTATATGCATAGAGGACATACCAGATCTATGTAGTTGCTGTCAGTGGCGGACCCAGGATTTTTAGGATGAGTGTTCGGATTTCGGAGCTAAGTTGCTCGAATACGTCGATACCGCAGCACACCGTCCCCAAAACACCGATACAACGATACGTGTACATAGATATAATAAAAATACATAAATTACAGAAATTAATGATTTTTTTATGATGAAATGGGTGACATAATGGCACATTTTGAAAGTCTATGGACCGGGATGACACACTTTGAAAGTCTATGGACCGGGATGACACATCATAAAAAGTTTAAGGACCGGTAATGGACTTTACTCTTATATGAATTAAACAACAAATTATAGAGATAAATGAGAGTTGTATATCTTGTTGATCTTGCCTTTTTTTTTTTGCTATTTCCCCATCAGCAAGAACTGTCCATCTAAAGGAAAATTGTATGTTCCTTCCATGGAACAAAATAGACCAAGAAAGTAAATAAGTGGAGTGAGGTGGAGCACACCTAGATTTGAAAGAGGACGATGACAATAAGTTGGAGATGCTATTCACTTCCCAATGGGCTATCACGCTGCTCCCTTCTGGTCGCCCGCTCCCTACCTCCGTGTTCGTTGTGCTACTGCCCGCTTGCCCACGACACCTCTTTGCTCGCCCGCGCTGCCACACGCTCACCTTGCACCACGCACCGCCTCACGCATGTTTATCGTCACATTATGGCACCACATCCGTGTCCGTCGGTCGTCACTCGCCTCTAGCCTGCACCTCCGCCCGCTCGCCACTCGAAGGTCGAAGCTGCCTTCCACACAGACAGCCACAAGATAAGAAATAGAACAAATGTTAGGATTTTGTTTATATTTTTACCTCTTTGGGCGTGAGGAGGGCTGAGATGGAAAGAAAAATGGGTCTAATGTATTGCATGGGCTACGTGCGAGATACGGGAAGTGCGAGCTAAATTTATTTGCAGGCATAAAATATAGTTTTAACACAACTAATAGAATATACATCTAATATATCTATTATATACATGGTATTTTATAAAAAAAAATTTGGGTGTTCAGTTAAACACCCATGCCCATGGCAGGTCCACCCATGGTTGTTGTACTTGTTCGTTGCCTTCCTTATCCCATTTGAATGCCGGGCTCAGTGAATTACTTGTGTTTTGCATGTTTTGGTTTGATGTAATTGGTTAGGACGTTACCTTTATAGGCATGTCACAACGCTGGCCTACAGGAAGAGGCACCTGTCGTTCTTTGCGGATAGAAACAATAGAAAATGTCAACGCAATTATTTGCATATGCAGAAATGGGGTCCAAATATTCCTCAAAAAAAGAAATGGGTCCAAATCCTTGTGGTGGTCTATAATTCATTCTGACTCGGTATGTGGCTATGTGCATGGTATGGTAATCTTTGCATCTGCATATGCACATATGTATACTTTGAAGTATGAATATTGGTGCACAAAAGAGCTCATTGATATTATTTATACTACCGTATTATAAAGTATAGTCTAGAAATCTAATTATATTATAGTGTAGGATTGGTATGGCAACAGGGGGGTGAATGGTGCCTTCAAATTTTTCCTCAAGTATTCCCTTAATCTTTATTCCAATAGATATGAGAAGTTATGAAGATTAAGAAGCCAAAAAATCCAAAAAATCTTGGAGCTATTGAAATTTTCAGCCTGTGAATAGTAATTTCAGTGCTATTTCAAATCCGAAAAACCATGTAACTCCGTCGATCCAAAAGACTTAAAACTTGAACCAAAACTAGTTCATGACCTTAGAAACCTATCCCAATTAAAAAAACTTGAAAGAACTTGAGAAATTTGAGATATTTTGGTTTGTGAAGCTTTGTTACACCAAAACTAGCCCAAAAACTAAAATTGAGTTATATTTCAAACCAACACTCCAAATCACTTGAAATTTGGTATACACCTTCTCTAGGATGTCAGGAATCTATTCCAATCAATAATTAAAAAATCATTACCAAAATGCTTACCTTTTTTCCGTATGAAGGCAGATTACACCAAAAATGGTCAAAAACCATAAACGGTGAATATGATTTGCTCGTGAGTGAATGATGTTCAAAATGGCTCTAGATGTGTTTCACATGTTCCAGCAAGTAAGAACACAGAAGAAAACAAGGTAAAAACAACTAGATCAAGAAGTCACTCCGAGAGGACAAAAAGAGCAAAAACTGGGTTTCTTCATGAACTTGCCAACCAAATGCCTAAATAGGTTGAGATTAATTTTCAAATGTTTTCTACATCACTTATATGTCCTTAGCTCAACAAGATCAAGAAGAGGGAAGATAAGAGATCAAAACCAACTAAATCAATAGCAAATTAATCAAAACATGAAAAATCCATGGAGATGAACAAAGATTGATGTATTGCTATTTAAGAAAGAAAGTTTTATAGCCAAACTTGATCTCCACCGTGGAGCCGTCACCAAACTTGATCTTGCCCCAAACCTTCTCGTCGAGCTTGTAGAACATGGAGCAATTACCCGTCATATGGTTGCCTGCTCCATTATCCAAGTACCATTGATCCGTGTGATCATGGGTTCCTTCCTTCATGCGTAGTTTTGGAACTACGTTCTCCTCATTTAGTTCCACCATGACCGACTCCTTTTCAACATATGAGGAGAGAAGTACTAACTCTCCGTCATCTTCTTCGTCTTTAGCAAGGTTCACTTCCCCTCCTTCTTCTTGCTCTTGCAATCCAAAACAAAGTGCCCAAACTCGTTACAGTTGAAGCACTTTTTATTGCTGCGGCATCTTATCGCGTAGTGCCCGTATTCGCCACATTCAAAGCACTTGACATGTGACAAATCGTAGGATCTCTCACCACCGCCTTGCCCAACCTTGTCTCCACAGCCACCCCTGCTGCCTAGACCACTCTGGCCACCACGACGGCGCCACCTCCCGCGGTTGTATGATGAATCATGACCGTCTCTCGGATCTCCCCTTACTTGTAACGCCTGCTCGTTGTGAGATCCTTGCTCCTTGCGCGACTAAAACCCTTTCAGTAACTCCTCATGCACCTTGAGAGATCCGGTGATCTGCTCTATCTTCTTCTTATCCAGATTAGGGGAGTACATAAGTGTTATGACAATAGGTATGTACTTCTCCGAAAACACGCGCAGGTACTTCTTTACCGCCACAGATTCCTCCATCTTGTCGCCAAGAGAGTTAATCTGATTATACAATGAACTCAGCTTGCTGGTGAACTCGTCCACCGCTGGGTCTCTTCTATCTTCAGATTCTCAAACTTGCTCCGCAAATTCTGGAGCCGCACCTCCTTGACACGATCAACTCCTTTGTGCATCGTCTGAAGCGTCTCCCATGCTTCCCGTGCCGTCTCCTTGCTGATGAACTGATGCATCATCGCGTCTGGCACCGCCTGGTAGATTAGAGCCAAAGCTACTTGATCTACCTTGTCGTCCACCTCCTTGTTCTTCCCCTTCGGATCGACTGCACCTCTGACTCCCTGGGTGCACATGTTTGCCTTCATCTTCATTGCCCACACCGGGTAATTGTCGATCGTTAGGAGAGGGTACTGGAGGGAGATTAGCTCACCCTTCGCCTTCGCCTTGTCATCCATGTTCTGATACCACTTGTATTTTTTCTAACTCCTTGCACTCAGATCGCCTTACATGACACGCCAAAGGAACAACGCCTCTACCCCTTGGTCACTCCGACGTGAAGCTGTGCGTCTGATCTGTTGTTTCTTCACGTGATGCACAGCAACACCCAAAACATGCATATGCAAACATGCAGGCCTTCTTCTTCTGGAGCACAACCACTCCCTCTTTCTCTATTTCTTCTCTCCCCTGCTGCTCGCTTGCAGCCCTTTCTTCTTACGTTGATTACAAGACTCACCATGACCTTTTAAAGCTTGGTTATAATCAACTAAGACACGGACTCACAACAGGAACTCGTACATGGTCGCATACACGGAAACGGAAATGTCTCAGATGCACACACGGCAAGCCTTGCAGGCTTGGATACGTATACGTATTCGTATGCATGGCAAGATCGCATATACGTATATGGACTCATATGAACTAAACAAGATTAAACTCTAACAATCTGTTTCAGGGTTGAGCAGCATCGAGAGTGGAAGAAATCATGTTTAGGACAAAGCACGCCTCTCATTTCAATTCAGATGATGCTGAGCAGCGAGAAGCAAAGGTAGTTTTGAGAATTGTCATGTTATGCTAAGTTTGTGGAACTATTAGAATACAAAGTACATGGCTTCTGGTCACTAATTACAATGTTGATGCATTTGTTAACTTTATTTTTTCAAAGGAACTGCAATGACAGCTGGACCATTAATACACTTAAGGTAGATGTTACTACAATATTTCAGCCTGACAACTTCTGTTTGTCTCAGGTTTAAACCTTATATGCACTTTTAAACACATGAAAATTGGCACGCTGTAGACCTGAATCTAGAAGAGGTAGAAGCCATCTCAAAAGGTTGTGATGCAGTAAATCAATGACAAAGGGAGATATATGTTGATTTATCTTCAATATATTATATATTTATTCCGTGAGCCAAATGGTCTATTCCCAGTTCCTGTGTTATGAGTGAACTTAGCTGCATTTCTGCCTTCATCTGTTACGGAAGTAATGTTTTAGCATGATGAAGACTCAGTAAAAATGGACTCCCTGGTAATCATATGCACCTTCTAACAGTAATGTTATTCTCAAAGGAATTTAAAATGCATAAATCCAGCTGTATAATCTGCTTCACATACTTCCTTGCAAAGGATGGTTGGTATCTTACCTTTAGATGAGTGATAATAAAAAATATGTTGTGGTTACAAAATGTCTCTTACTTTGTGGTCTTATGCTGACAATTCAGGTTTTACATGGGCCTACTAATTGAAATTTTGTTTTACACAAATCGCATAATGTAGCACTTTCTAGGTGTACGTAGTGTATGATCACACAAGCTTTCATCAACCTGTACTTTGATACACTTGCTTGTTGCAACTGAAACACCATAGTAGCCTTGCGCACCAGAGCCTGCATGACCTCTCTTATGGATCCCTTCTGATGTTTCCAGTTGACTTGAAGCCCCCAAGCAAACATTGATACATACTAGTTCTTGTCGCAGAGAACTGCCCTTGGGGCCTAGATTTATCTGTATAGTCATATAGATAGCATACAAACTTGACAAATAACAAATGCTTCTAGTTTGTTCAAACATGTCTGCTATTTTCTTGTCAATTTCTCATGCAACCATCTCCTATGAGCAGATCAATGAACTGAGAGCTGCACTTGGGCCTATGTCTGCACGTGGTGAGAAGTACTGCAGTGAAGCATGCTTGGGAAGATATCTAGAAGCCCGCAACTGGAATGCTGATAAGTCTAGAAAAATGTTGGAAGAAAGTCTCAAGTGGAGGGCAGCTTACAGGCCAGACGATATTCGCTGGGTAAATATGCTCTTCCCTTTTCTTTTCCTTGCATGTGTTGCCCTTTTTTTTTTTGAGAAACCGGTCAAGTGACTAAACGTCCTATTAATTGTTTTCTTCTTTATTTCAGCCCGATGTTTCTGTTGAAGCAGAAACAGGCAAAATGTACAGGGCAAGTTTTCTAGATAGAGAGGGGAGAACTGTGGTTGTTATGAAACCTGCGAAGCAGGTAAGAACTCAATCCTTTTAAAGTGCCATCCTCTTGTTTTCTCCCTTTTTTTTGAAAACCATCAGTCTGCCTAGCTTCCTTAGCTCTGAATTCACCTGTATACTTTTTTTTTTCAAATTTCAGAATACATCGTCCCATGAAGGGCAGTTGCGGTTTCTTGTATATGCCTTGGAGAATGCAGTCCTCAGCCTGCCTGAAGGTCAAGAAAAAATGGTGTGGTTGATAGACTTCACAGGATGGACACTGGCCAATGCAACCCCCATAAAGACCGCCAGAGAAAGTGTGAATATCCTGCAAAATCATTACCCTGAGAGGCTGGCCATTGCTTTTCTGTTTAATCCTCCGAAAGTATTTGAGGCTTTTTGGAAGGTGTAGGCTTTGAAACTTTCCCTTTCATAAATGTTGTACAGTATGTGCCTGATTTTATTCACAAAGATTTAAAAAATTGAGTTATAGTGTCGATACAGAAAAAGTTTCGTATTGCTTATTTTCTAACTTAAATGTTTCAAATGCTTTCAGGTTGGCAAACTTTTCCTTGACCCGAAATCAATCCAGAAGATGAACTTTATCTACCTGAAGAACGAGGAGAGCATGAAGATCATGTACAAGTACATTGATCCAGAAGTCCTTCCGGTAGAGTTTGGAGGGATGAACAATGTGGAGTACAATCATGAGGATTACTCCAAGTTGATGATGAAAGATGATGTCAAAACAGCAAGCTTTTGGGCAGAAGATGAAAAAACTGACCATGTTAACCATGTCATGAACGGGCACTCGGTTCCCGAGGTTACACCGCAGTTGTCGCCACCTGCTGCTAAAGCAAGTTGAGGAGCACATCAACCAGCCATGATGGGGGTTCAATGTATAGCTCTGAAGACATCGTAGAGAGATAAGTTGAGGATTAAGGTATGTTCAGAGAAATAAATGAAACAGCATAATATCTCACTAGTGATGTTACAGCACCGGATATTACTTGTCCATCCTTCATCGCGTGGACCAGGAAATGTCACAAACTAATTAATTTTCCCTGGTATCAGTTGTCTTCTCTCTGATTGTTTTTCGCTGTTTTGATATTTGAATGGTATTTTCGGTATTTTAATCTTTTTTCAATTCTTTGCCCTACTAACTCCATTTATGAAACTGTGATGGGTAGACTGCAGGAAATAAAAACGTTTCTTTATTTCATCTTGACGTTGTAGAACATCGGTTCTCTTTTCTAATGAACACCATTTGTTGTTACTCAAATAGACCCAGTACCTTGTCAAGTTGTCGTTACTGTGTGCTGTTTATTGTCCAAAAATGTAGCCGAGACCCACTACAACTCGATGTCAAGTTGTCGAATTCTCGCCCCTATTGTTTTATCACTGCTGCACTCAAGAATAAAATTTCTATGCTTGATGTCTATGCTAAGCAATCAGCTTCAAAGTTATCTCAGCATACAAGTACGGAACAATTTTGTTTTGCAACTCTAGATGTGAGCATTCTTGGTTGTGCAATCGTTAAAACGCGTCTTTCCTGTTGATTTCATATTGTTTTTTCCATTACTTTCAAAGTTCCAATCCTCAGCTAGTTGACTGTTACTATTGTACGTTTGGCCAGCACATGGATGCCCTTCTTCCCCGGCCCGCACCACGTGAAACTAGGGCAGATCCGGTATACATACATTGGACTCAGTGACTTTTTACTAATCCTCTAAAACTATACTGTAGAAATAGCATATGATCCTTCGTAAATAAGAAATGACCATAGTGTTCTTGTAAGAGTGACCCAATGGTATTTATTGTTGGATCTCAGCACCAGGAACTCTTCTCTCTAGAAATCTATCACAGATTTATCTCTCTCACTATCTCACAAGAACACAAACAAGGGAATCGTAGAGAGGAAAAAGAAAACACATGCACAGACTACATCTTTTCTTCTCCTGTTATTCACTACTCCTCATTTCTATTACAGCTGAACACACACGCTTTAATACACGTATGAGCCACAACCAACAGTTAGTTAGCTCATCCGCAAACTCACGCAGCAAGCCACCGAACTCGGACAAAGATTAGACGACCTATTCCTGCGTCACTAACTGCACGACATGCACGTACCAACTCCATGCATACATGCACATGCTAACAGACTTGATCAATTCTCACCAAATGAACTAAGTCAAGATTAATTTCTAACATTTATTACTGATCTGCCCCTGCGTCAAACCATCACCCATCTTCTACAGCCTACAGGACCCTAGTGTAGAAATAGAAGAAGTCGGGCTGCCCGACGGTGAGCGACGCGCCAGAGACCGCCATGGCGCCATCTCCAGCCTGCGCGCCTCAGTTCACGAGGCGGAAGACACCGCAACGGTAGCTCATGAGAAACGTAAGTCAGTGGATGTCTCTGTACTGTTGAAGGCGAGCGAAGAAGCATGGTAGGCTGCCGTCGATTGGTGCACGCACATGTCACATGCGGAAGCCGGAGACCAGAGCAAGAAGACGATGAGGAGAAAGAGGAGTGGTGTTAGCTAATCTAGTTACTCTGCATGTCAGTTACTATTTTTGTCTTCATGTCTGTATTTTAGTCTTCAGTTACTTCTTGAAGTAGTGCATGTCAGTTACTCACTCTACGTGTCTTGTAACTGCTAACGCTTGCATGGCGAAAGAGTGCACATTACTGTAATTGCTAAATAAAAAGGAGGAGTAAACCAGAAAACGTGGCAACGTTCCGCAGCGGCAAAAACATTTGTGTTTCTGTGTTCGTGTATGTATTGTTGCTTGTTCGGCCAACAAGACGATCACCGACACTAGCGGACGTTCGGCCGTCAAGTGGCAGGGAGGTTGAAGCTCATCATGGAGTGGACGTAGACGAAGGCCATGGATCGATCTTCTTGTGACGATTGCAACGCCGGCCTCCAGCTGCGTGACCTGCGCAGCCATCATCTCCACGGGGAGCGCGCCCGCGGTGAGCACCGGGGCGAGGCCCTCAAACAGGTCCACATTATGGTCCTTGTCCGCTGAGAAGTAGATGACAGCGTAGGCGGAGTACTGCAGGACGATCTTGGCGCAAGCGGGAGGAGCTTTCCAACGGTCTCGGCGAGGGACACGCGGAAGGAGGCGACGACGGACGCCAAGTACGAGATATCACCGGCACCGTCGCAGAGGAGCACGAGCTGGATGAGTGGGAGCGTGACCCGCTGTACTTCCAGCGCGGACAACCGGATCGTTGGCTGCCATGACGAGTTGCTCTGCTGACTTGTCTTGTTTGGGGAAGAAGAGGAATCTTCTCAAGGTAGGTGATGTCTTAACAATTGCTACGTGGATAAGGAAATAAATACCCATCAGGAGGGAGACTTAGATAAAAAAAAAACACTATATGTACCATATAAATAAGACACCGTGTACTAAACGGTGAAGGTATCTACTTATGTATGCCAATATTTCCTCAGCTGATCATGGTGCTACTCTGTTAAGTGACGATTTCTATTGCAGTTGACCTGTTCAACCGTAATGGGGGCATCACAGTGGGCAAAACAGGGGTGAGTTTTAAAATCTAGGGACTGAGTTTGTCTACTGTTATAATATAAAGCTACAGAAATATAAAAAAAAAAGTTGACACCAAGATTTGTCCGTTTTTAAAAAATAAAGAAGAAATATAAAAATTCTAATTTGCGCCAGGAAGGGTTCGGATCTTTGACTTTTTGTTTAGGAAACAAACGATCTATCCACTGAGCTACAAGAACTCTCTAATACAGTGTTCCTACTAGTTTGTTTTGAGCCGGCCCGGTATACAGCAAACGGGCATTTGCTATTTCAGCCCTTTCTGAACGCTTCCAAGTTCCAACTCGCCTAGGCGAATGGCACACTCCTCACTGACAGCACACCATAAGACTAACTTGAACCGACAATCCGTCGAACTTACACAGAATCAACAGACGAGTACTGTGCAAGAAAAAAAACACAAAAACCAGAGGCAGCCAGGCATGAATGGAACGAACATTTCTGCTATGATCAACAATGAAACAATCAATTACAGTAGGAAGTTGAAAAAGAATCAGCTCGCCATTCCTTCTTTCCTCGAGAGGAGAAAAAAAGGGAAAGAAAGAACAGTGAGCGACTCAACGCCATTGTCCAGGAGGTACACCGGGCAAGCTACACCGACCTCCATACGATCACCTCCCACTGTGCCCACCAAAAAATGGTGCCCTGGCGCCAATACGCTGTTTGTGCAGTCATTGACGACAAGCGAATTCGCGCTCCGACTTTTCGGCTGAAAGAATTCAATCACACGCTGGCAGCGGAGCTTCAACAGAGCACTCCATGGACTTTTGTTTCAACCCAAAGGATCGCAAAAAGAAAGAAAGCTCCTTAATCCTCGGTGTCCCGCGAGGCAGATGGCTCAGGGAAGATCTCCTTAGATTGTCTCCTGCGGGAGGAAGAATGATCACCATTGCTCCCTCCAGATGATTTGATTGTCTCTGAGCGTTTGAACATGTTGTCATCCCTTGAAGGACCTATATCAGACGAGCTATGCCGCCAACTCCCGAAGAATGCAGCATTCCATGAGCCCCGGGACGATGTTGCTCTCAACCTGGCCGAGCTAGAGCCGTTGTCTTCTCTCACCACCTTCAAGGGATTCTCTAGTGCTTTTAGGATATATTTCATTGGTGGGCGTTTAGAAGATCTAGGGTTCAAGCAGGACTTCGCGACAATTGCCATTGCCCAGACTTCCTCCAAATGGTCCTCATCGATAATAAGTGACGGATCAATGATCTTGCTCATGAGCTCCTTCTCATAAATGTTGATGTAGCGCAGAGTGCTATCAAGCCATTCGTTTGTTGCAGCATCATTTGATGCGCTGATACCAAGTCTCCCTGTCACCAGCTCCAGCAAAACTTTTCCAAAGCAATAGACATCGTATGAACAAGATGCAGATGGAGAACCTGTTTTACAGTTAAAGAGATCTGTCAATGCACTTGCATCCATAAACAAGAAGAATCTATAGACAATGTCCAAACTTTTTATTAAAAGACAATATGACGTTAAGGTCCTCAGTTTCATCAATTCTCAAGAATGAAAATACTTGAAAGCAATGAAAGCACGTGTGCATGCACTTACCAGAAGAACCTTGATCTGTCGTCCTGCATCCCCACAAAATAACATGACATTAGAAGGTGAGAGGAATTTAATTTGATGTAACGATATGAAATTGCTTAAAAGAAACCACCAATCATGTGATTATCAAACAAAACATGACTAGTTTTAGGATATGAAGGTTCCAGATTAAAAGAAAAAGGTTATTTTTGGTATCATGGGCCTACTGTTAGTCGCTGGACTCTTGCTCTTGGTGATAGCAAGATCCTTACTCTCATGGAGAGGATGACACTAGGAGATGGGGCAAGTTTTCTTGTTTATTGCTCACACAATGTCATGCCAACCTGAGGGGTTGGGGATACAAATTTATAGGCTGAGAACCAGCCAAGCATATGCTACGATGCTATCCTAGATGCTGTCCTAAAGCGGTCAATATGCTGTCCTAAAGCAGATGCTGTCCTAAAAGCAGATGCTGTCCTAAAGCAGATGCTGTCCTAAAGCAAAAGCAGATGCTGTCCTAAAAGCGAATGCTGTCCTAAAGCGGTCAAAAACAAAAACTACCACAGCCCCACAAAGACCACAAGATGAGAGACTTATTCATCATTCTCCCCTAAGTCTTGTGCGTCGTCTTGTGGGAGGGTTGAACTGACTGATCTTGGAGCAGAGCTCAAGGAACTTGATCCTTCCAAGAGGCTTGGTGAGCAGATCCGCAAGCTGATCCGTTGTGTTGATGTAGCTTGCCTTGATGCTTCCTTCATCCAAGCGACCTCGGATGAAATGGTACTTCACCCGGATGTGCTTGCTCGCTCATGAAAAACGGGGTTCTTTGCCGAGGCTAGAGCGGACTTGCTGTCCACCTCGAGCTCCACCGCTTGATGTCCCGCCGAGAGATCACCAGCGATCGAGCGAGCCGAGTGCTCGAGTCGAGCGGTGGAAGCCGCTATGTACTCGGCCTCACACCGACAGGCCACCACCGCCGCTGGATCGATCGCCGATGAACGAGACACTTGCCGAGGAAGAAGAGAATCCCGCTTGTGCTCTTGCTGGTGTCTATGTCGCCGCGTGGTCATCGTCGCCGCATGCACCGGCAAGCCGCCGCGGGACACCTCGGGTAATGGAGGCCATGGTCAAGAGTCCCCGCAACGTAGCGGATGATCCTCTTCACACCTGCGATGCTCGTCGTCGTTGGCCGTTGCATGAACCGACTAACGAGCCGACGGAGAATGCCAAGTCCGGCCGTGTGTGGGCGAGGTAGCGAAGGCTCCCACAAGACGCCAGATCGCGTAGCGCCCACCTCCTCCGTCGCGGCCGCCGCGGCTCGGCTTCACCTCTCCTCCATGGGTGAGAGCGGGTTGCGATCGGTGAGCCCGGCTAGCTCAACGACGCGCTTAGCGAGGCGGTCCGTCGGCGTGATCCGGAATCATCCCGTGCACCTCGATCCCTAAGTAGAAGGAGAGGCCCCGTGTCACTCATCCGGAAGGTGGCCTTCATCTCTTCCTTGAATGCCGCCACCTCCGCATCCTTGGTGCCGGTGATCACCAAGTCGCCGACGTAGACACCCACCGCCAGGCATTTTCTCCATCGCCCGCCGTAGATGGCCGCCTCGCGCGGACTTTGCTCAAGCCCATCCTTTCGGGCCGGAGTCCAACTTGGCGTTCCACGCCCTCGGTCGCCGCAAGCCATAGAGGGCCTTGCGCAGCGAGCACCTGCCTCCTGCCGGGATCGCAAATCCGGCGGCACGATGCACGAGACCTCCTCCTTCAAGTCGCCGTTAAGAAATGCCGACTTGACATCCATGTGATGAACACGCCATTTTTTCCGGCAGCTAGCGCAGGAGGAGTCGCGACGGACTCCATCCGCGCGACGCGTGCGGCGCCATCGGTCGATCCTCTCCGCCGCATGAAGCCTCGTGCCACCAAGCGAGCCTTGTGCTTGACGATGGCGACGGCCATCCCGCCGCCTTGAACACCCACTTAAGGGTGATCGCGCGGTGGCCGGCAGAAGATCCGCCACTTCCACGCCCGGTTCGCTAGACGGCGCCCATCTCTCGCTTCATCGCGACACGCCACGCCGCGTCTCCTCCGCCTCGCCGAAGAGGAGGGGCTCGCCGCCGTCGCATGCCAAGCGCAGCTCCGCTCGCAGCCGCTGCGCCGCGCCCAGACGACGTAGCTCGCCGAGGATGTTGTCCATGGTACGATAGCGCAGAGGCTCGCCGTCGTGGTAGGCGCCGACGCGTCCTCGTGGGGGACGAGTAGCGAACTCCACCATGCGCCTCATCGTGGGACCGGCCGTGGGGCCGATTCCGTGGTGTGGCCGCGTGCGGGAGAGTGGTGAGCCGGTGGTGAAGGGCGGGCGAGCCGTGTGCCGGGTGGTGGAGCACTCGCCGAGCCGGTGGCGAGCAAGGTGTCGAGGTGGACGAGCTCGGTGAAGACGAGCCGCTAGCTCCCCGCTCTCGAAGCGGACGAGTCGACAACAAAGTCCCCGAGTCGAGATCGAACCATCGCCCACCGCCTTGTCCACGCCCGCCGCGCCGTCGAACACGGCGCCACGCGAGACGCGGACGCTTGCGTGGTGACAGGTCGAGATGCGGTGAGGCCTTCGAGCCTCCGCGAGCCGGCGAACACTCCCGAGTGCTCTCGCCGCCGAGCTTGCCGATGTGGCCAAGCTCCTGGCGAACGTGAGGAGCCAAGACCCGCAAGTGGAGACCGCCGGCTTGCGCCATGCCAGCCTCGTGACGGCCCCGCCGTCGAGCGCCTTGGTAGGCGAGCGGCTGAGGATGTAGACGGCAGCCACCACCGCCTCCTCCCGAGCCGGCATCCTCTCGCTGAGGAGGCCCGAGCCATCCCCACAACCGCCCGTTGCGCTGCCGACGACGCCGCTTCGCTGCTGCAGGGCATGCGGAGTAGTGGCGCTGAATGCCTCATCATCAGAAGACGACGCGACCACCGCCGTGAATTCGCCGCGTTGTTCGTGGCGCAAAGACGCGCAGCTTGCGGCCGCGACTCGCCTCGCGCAGCGACTGGCGTGCGCGATGGCGTCCCCGCAGCCTCTCTCCTTGCTGCCGAGGACCATCACCACATGTAGCGGGAGAGGTCGTCGACGAGCGGCAGGAAGTAGCGTCGTCCTCCCGGTGTGGCGGTGTCACCGCCACACAAGTCCCGCACGAGCTCGAGCCTCTCCTTGGCTCGAAACTCGCCTCTTTGGGGAAAGGAGTCGCCTCGCCGCCAACACGCAGACGCCGCAGAGCCGCTCCACATGGTCAAGGCACGCAGCCTCGCACCATTTCCGTGGCACCGAGCCGCCTGCAGCCTCGGTGAAGGTGCCTAAAGCGCTGCGTGCCGCGCACGCCGTCGTTCGACGAGCCGCGAGACAGAGGGTTGTGCCACTGCGACGTGAAGAGTGTAGAGTCGATTTGCGCTCTGGTTACCTTGGCAAGGAGGCGTCGAAGATCCCAAATCGCGCAGCACCGTGCTCGATCTCGACACGCGAGCCGTTCTCATCCAGTGTCCCAAGGCGATGATGGAGTTCGCAGATCGGGGATGTAGTAGACGCCGGTGAGCGGCGGTGCTCGCCGCCTTGGCGGCGAAGACGACAGAGCCGACGCCTTGATCTCCACGGCGGAGGCGCCGAACTTGACGGTGCCTCGAACGCTCGAGTCGAGCTCGAGAAGAACTCCGCCGCCGGCCATGTGGTGGGTGGCGCGGTGTCGAGGCACCACCCGTCGGTCTTGTCATTGCCGGAATCGCCGCCGAGGAGGCGTGTGCTTTGGCTCGTCAAGGTGGAGAGAGCCTGCGCGCCGGTGCCGCCGAGGTAGTTCGATGCTCGCATGAGCAATGAACAGACCGCCGCTCCTCCTCCTCGCTGCGCGACGTGGGCTCGGCGCGCCGTGGTCGCCGACACTCCTTGGCCCAATGACCAAGCTTGCCGCAGATTGTGGCAAGAGTCGCCTCGTCGCGCTTTTGTTTGCCAAAGATCGCCGCCTGGCGCTTTGCGCGCTTGCTTGCGCTTGCGCACTCTTGCGTCGTCGTGGAAGAAGGCTCCTTCTTCTTGTCACCTTGGCCGTGACCCACCGCTCCCGAGCGAGAGAGGAGCTTCCGCCATTGGTGACGGGTCGAGAGGCTCTGTGGCTCATCGATGTCGACGACCTTGAGGCGACCCAACGCCTCCTCGATGGTCATCGTGGAAAGGTCCAGCAGAGACCCGATCGAGCGAGCCATCCGCTTGTACTTCTCGGGACGCAGCGGAAGAGCTTCTCCACGCTCTCTCTCATTGAGGTGTCGCCACCGAATCGCACCAACTTCTCCAACAGAGTGTTGAGACGAGAGCAAAGTCATCAACGTCTTCACCGCTTGAAGGTCGTTCTCCCACTCCGCGCGTAGTGCTCGCAGTGTAGACTTGCGCACGCGCCGCCGCCGTGCGCGGCCGCAATGATGGCGTCCCAAGCCTCTTTGGCGACCGCTTGTTGGTAGCGAAGCGCATCTCGCGCGGATCGCAGCGATGAGAGCATCCAGCCGCCCGTCGATCCTGGTCGAGTCGACGCCGCCGTCTGGATCGCATCCCACATATGCCGCACTCGAGCTTCACCTCATCACCGCACCCACTCGACGTAGTTGGTCTTGGCGAGGCTAGGCCACTCGCCACGGGCCGACGCCCTCGACGACACCGTACTCGTGGTGACCACGGTGCCGGCCGGGAGAGAGCGCGCGTTCGCGAGGCCGCGCTCTCCGTCGACCGACACGCCGCCGCTGCATGCCTCCTCCAGAGCGCCACCGCCGCGGCGCGCCTCCTTCAGAGCGCCCGCCGCGCCCGCGCTGTCCGCTGCCGCCAAGGCGTGGCGGCGCGCCGCCATTGCGCTGCTTCGCCTTGCGCGCTGCCTCCTCTCCAGCACCGAGGGTCGCGTCGCGCCATCATCACAGAGCCGGGCCGCAGCCGCCGCCGCGTGAGCCTTGACCTCTCGCTGCCGCCGCACGCGCTGCATTCTGCGCCGCCGCCGCTTCCACTCCGCTGGCTGCTGCCCGGCTCCGCCGCCAGCCTTGACGCTTCTTTCCGCCGCAGCCGTCTCTGCCGCCGCTGCTCATGGGCGCTCTGCTGCGACGAAGCTCGGCCGTCACGACGCCGCATGCTCGAGGCGCCGAAGGCCGAGATCGCCTGCGGACATGGCGCGCATCGGGGCTGCTGCGTGGAGAGGGGCTTCGACGAAGCCGCCTGCCGTCTCGGAGAGGAGAGGGGACAGCCCTGAGCCGCCGCACACTGCTACGGGCTGTTGTGAGGCCGGAGAAGGAGATGAGCAGAGATGCTCAAAGCACAGGATACTAAGGCTCGATACCACTTGTTAGTCGCTGGACTCTTGCTCTTGGTGATAGCAAGATCCTTACTCTCATGGAGAGGATGACACTAGGAGATGGGGCAAGTTTTCTTGTTTATTGCTCACACAATGCCATGCCAACTCGAGGGTTGGGGATACAAATTTATAGGTGAGAACCAGCCAAGCATATGCTACGATGCTATCCTAGATGCTGTCCTAAAGCGGTCAATATGCTGTCCTAAAGCAGATGCTGTCCTAAAAGCAGATGCTGTCCTAAAGCAAAAGCAGATGCTGTCCTAAAAGCAGATGCTGTCCTAAAGCAGTCAAAAAACAAAAACTACCACAGCCCCACAAATACCACAGTACAGAGACTTATTCATCACCTACTAGCACTAGTTTTGTCCTGCCTTACTGAAATCATTTGGATTTTGAATAGCTAGATTTGATCACATTCCCAATAAGTGAAAAAGAATAGACCAAGCATTTTTTAAAAGGGCCATCTAGTAATTGACAGGAATAGTTTGGACAGCACAATGATTAAGTCGACCACATGCTTTCAGAATGCACTTTATCCAAAATCATTGAAGCTACGCTTAAGTAGCCCCCATACAGTAGATGATTCAATAGCTTAATAGAGATGCTAGCAAATAAATAGGTGATCAATGAACAACATGATGTAATAATGCATTCTATGGAGAGTTCGAGTCTCGATGCATGAGAGAGAAATGAGCCAAGTATGCAGTGATGGAAGTTAAAACTTACGATGAAAATCTCAACAGCTTTGTGATGACATTTTGGTGACCGTCCCCTTCTTGAGGACACACGTCACTCAAACTCCCAAGGCGCACTTCAAATTTATCATCAAGAAGGATACTGCTGGCTTGCACATCCCTGTGGCAGAGCATTGATCATATTAACTCAACAACCAATATTTCTCTCATGATCTACTGCATGGCTCACATTGATACCAAAACATAATTTTCCAAGTGAAATGAGGAGAACACATAACTCCCTATCCTTTTTGAATGAGGATATTAGTGAGTGTTTAAATGCGTCTTGAACAGCGTGTAAAATCAGAAACTTTTCTATAATAATTCATAGTACAATGTATGATCTTGCTGACGGGTCACAAAAAATACTGAACAAAAAAATAAAGATTATAGACCAACTGAGGTGTTGATGAACCATATGAAGATTAATAGTTTGTCAGTAGATCACACAAATCACAATATTACTTGATAATAGAATGACATGATGATAGAGAAGTAGGCCTGATTTTTTTTATAAAAAGGGAAACAGCAGGGGAGGAACCCGCAAGTATGCCTGAATATAAAGATGACCATTCATGAAAACTGTAATATTCTAAATAATAAAATGATGCTACAAACCAGGGAAAAAATCTCAAACATGAAACGAGGTAGATAAACAAACAACAACACAGTTCACACTCAATTTTTGGTATTCTGGTTTGGTACGGAACATATTATATGTAGCACTGAATGTTGATTCAGCAAATATCCAATCCATTAAGTATGTGACCAGCGTATTCCTAGCTGTCACCAATTCTGTTGGGACATATGATGGTGGCCACTGGCCATTGCTAAAACCCCCCAAGAACCAAAAGGAGAAGAACCAATTGTCAGAGCACCCACAATGAAATGCAAAATGTGGAGGCTGTTGGGCAAGCACTCAATGCCATTATATGATCATCACAATGAAATACAGAGCTAAGAGCATAAGATAAAAGGTCCAATTTTGCATGAGAAATCCATAAATTTACCCATTTTGCACCAGACCAGTTACTAAGAAACACCCAACTGAAACAAATTTAGCATCCATAAAACTACACAAAAGTTTATACCTGTGAACCATCGGTGGAGTACACTCATGATGCAGATAGCACAAAGCCTCAGCCACCCCTGTTGCAATCTTCAACCTCTTTATCCAATCCAAAGATTGCATTTCCTCCTCTTCCTCCCCTGACTTCCTGTGCAGTGCATTTGACAAGTCGCCATTTCGGACAAACCTATACACAAGGACCTTCTCTTCCCCTTTATCAAGGCAATGCCCCATGAACGGCACCAGCCTTTCGTGCAATCCCTTGGCAAATAAATCTAATTCTGCCAGATATGCATCTTTCCTAGCCACATGGGAACTGATTCTCTTCACAACCACAGAGGTCCCGTCTTGGAGCAAGCCATGGTATATATCGCCTGAGTGACCATGCTTGATAAGCCTCTCTTCCCCAAACCCCGAGGTGGCATTGACAAGCTGGTCGTAAGCAAATGAATCACCAACCTTCGCCAAGTTTGCGGACAATGCAGATGGCTGTGTGCCACCAGTAGCTGCAACCCCGCCAGTCCCTGGTACTCCCGACGGTGCACTTGGTGACCCACTCTCCCTCTGCTCAACCCTACTCGTACTCCTCTCGGAACACACAATGCAAAACACAACGGCTGCAACCACAGCTACAAGCAGGACGCCCCCACCGACGGCCCCAATCAATATGTACTTCAAATTCTTGCGCCTCCTCTTCCTTGACGGTGCAGGTGGCAGCGCAGGCATTGGAGGAGCGGCAACCGGCCCATCATATGGCAACCCACGCCTAGCATAGAACTGCTGGCAATCGGCCTGACTACGCTGTCCCGCAACGTCAAGGAAGCAATTCAACGCAAACGACACATTCCCACCGCCATTGGATACACCAAGCTTGCCGTCAAAGTAATTCCCAGAGATATTGGCCAGCACCACCCGGCTGAACAGTTGGCGGAAGGAGTCCGGCACGACGCCATAGAAGAGGTTCCCGGACAGATCCACCACCTGCGCGTTGGATGGCAGCGCAGGCTTTGCCTCGGGCAATGCGCCGGTGAGGTTAGTCCGTGACACGTCGAGAACGCTCAGCTCCGGGCGCGACCAGACCGCGTCGGGTAGCGCGCCCGAGAAGGCATTGCCCGAGAGGTTGAGGGTCCTCAGCCGCGCGAGCCCCGCGAGCGCGGCGGCCGGGAGTTGCCCCGAGAGTAGATTCCCCGCGAGGTTGAGGGTGGTGAGATTGCTGAGTCCGGCGATGGCCGAGGCGGGGATCTCCCCCGTGACGGCGCAGGAGGAGATGTCGAGGACCTGGAGGGTGGGCGCGATCCCCGCGCCGAGCCACGCCGGGATGGACCCGGACAACACGAACCCCGCGGCGATGAAGGCCTCGAGCCGCGTGAGGTTGCGCAGCCCGTCGACGGCGAAGCGCGGGGCGAGGCGGCCCAGCCGCGTGCGCCTGAGCCCGACGAGGCTGATCGACACGACGCGGCCGCCGCGGCAGCCCACCCCTACCCACGCGGCGCACGGGTCCACCCGCCGCGGCCAGTCCCGCGCCCGCAGCCCGAGCGAGCCCCGCAGCGCGTACAGCCCCAAGAGATCCGCCCGCGACGTCAGGTTCCCCTGCCCCACCACCGCGCCGGGCGCCGCCGCCGCCAACAGCACCACGAGCAGCAGCAGCGCCAAGAGCCCGCCGCCACGCGCGCGCATCATCGCCTCCTCCCACCGTTGCCGCCACTCCCCATGCCTGCAGCTGCCCACCCGCGATGCGACCGCGCCTACTACCACTCTGCCCGTGCGCGTCGCCCGCGCCAGATGTATGGATGGAATTGGGGAGAATCAGGCAGGAAGCGGAGGAGCTGATGGAATTGGGAGGGAAATTAAAAGCAATAAAGGAGGGGGGCAGAGCTACGCAGGTACAGGCACCACCCTTGCACTACCCCGCCATCAATGCCCAAAGTTACACAACCCCAACTGCCTCCCAATTATTACTCCTCCTACTACTACTCTTCCCCGCCGATTCGAACCCAAATTTTACGCCACTCCACTCTCTCCCCCTGCTGCTGCTGCTCCAGCTCGCCACGGCCGCGACGGCGCCGGCGGTTACGTTAACAAGTGCAGAGCAAGTAGTGGCGGCGGCGGCGGCCGGAGCCGGGGAAGACAGAGATGGAGACGGAGAGTATAGAAATGGGAGAGGAAGCCGCAGCCGCAGCCGCAGCTAATGTTTTTGTTTAAGGAAGCTGTCTAATGTTTTTGAAATTTTCGGGCCTAAATGGAAGGTGTTCTCCTGCGCCGAGCTGTGTGGTATTGGCGTTTAAAGCTGTATGGTATTGGCTTTTAAAACTGTTTTTCTTTGATAAATATGTTTTTATAATATTTAATTTTTAAATTGAGTGTTTTTAAGATAAAATCTAGTAGTCTATTATAATAATAATATAGTAACTTCATTATATCGACCAAAATCGTACGCAAATATCTCTCTCTACAAAATGTTACTATTTATAAACCAAAGCTAAAGTTGTCTTATGTTTCTAGTTTTCTCCTGTCCCTTTTACTATATTTTTGAAGTGATTTACCAATAGCTTTTTCGAAACAGTTTATCAACATTCAGTTCGTTCATACAAACACTCGCGCTAAGGACAAAAGCCATCAGCCACAACAATATATCATCAGTTATAGCCGAAACAACCCACCAACTGGATGGGGTCGTTAGACTTGGGTAGTTTTTGGGTTTTGATGGTGCTTCCCCAGGGTTTGAGGCTAAATCGTCGTAGTACCACTGCTAAGGTGTGGTGTGGTGCGTGTTTGGGTGGTTGGGTGAGTTAGGCTTTTTTCGGCATTTTGGTTTTCAACTATTCGTTTTTGGCTGAAATTTTACATTTTAGTATCTGTTAATTTTTTTTGAGTCATTTAATTAAAGAAAATGAAAAAAAATTAAAAATATTGTTATATATCTATAAATAATACAAAGAAAAAGCAAAAAAGAAAAATAAAATCCAACAAAGAAAAAACCAAAATTAAAAAGCTAACATACTTATTTCAATTTTTCTGGCTTCTGGAGGCTAAAAGCTGAAAGCAAGAATAAACAGTTTTTAGTGTCCGGACAGGGCGAAAGGGCCTCTAGCCAAACGGTAGAGTGCTTGAGTAGCACCCTCAGTCTGGGTTCGACTCGGTGGGAGCGAATTTGTGTGAGGAAAAAATCCTAAATCGCCCCACAAGCCAAAGCACGAGTCAAGGCCCGGTCCCAGTCGTGGTTGCTCTCACACGGACAACGGTGCCCCCGTGTCGGGGTGTGAAGCGATGGTTCGGGATTTTCTCGATCCGCGTGAGAAGATCGTTCTTCTTCGCGAGATGCCCGGGGTTTCTTCCCCGCAGTCGAGTTTTTTTTTAGTGTCCGGACAGGTGGCAGGCACAGTGGCTTGAGGTGGTTTGAGTCAGAATTTTTGGTACAAATAATCTATTTTTTATTCGAAATTACAGAAATATACCCGCGGGAAAATTTTTTACAAAAATAGGCTCCAGTCGCCCAAAGGTTGAGCGACTGGAGCCTTTCGCCCAACCAGCGGACGACACAATAGCTGTCGCTCTACCCTCGGGCGACTGCATCTAGTCGCCCTCCCATTGGGCGACTTTCATGTACACTCAGGGGCCGACAAAACCGTATGTACCGATCGTTTTATATACCGATACAATATAAACAACTAGTCTGATAAGATAAAATGGCAAAGTTCTATATGGCTTATATATACTCATTTGAAAGGTTTCGACGAGATCTACAACTTTTCAGTTGAAGAAAAATCCAAATTCCGAAGGGAAGAATAAGAAAAAGGGCAAAAACAAAAAGAAAAAACTTGCGACGCAGGTTTAGGCCCAAAGATAGCCGATTTTCGGGGTCTTGGAGGGCGACGGGCGCAAGCGGGTCATTATTTTTAGATCGGGCTCGTCGTTAGCTTTCCAACGAGTACAAGAACGTCGAAAACGGACACCGTATGCAAAAGTTATGCCCGTTTCATGAAGGTGTGTCGGAACGGACTCGAATTCGTTTCGGCCTCAATTGAAACTGCTATAACTTTTGATCTCATGGCCGAAATTGCTCAAATTTTTTCTGGAGGCTTTTGGATGTATGAAGAACAGCTCCATCAATTTTCACTATTTTTGGCGAAGGTTTGATGCACTTTCCAAATTTCGCAAAATAGACTCTTTCCTCTCTTTTTCTCTCGGGGACTGAGTGCGATCGCCAACCATTGGGTGACTTTTATCTGATCGCCAATGGGAGGGCGATCGATGAAAGTCGCCCAACGGTGGGGCGATCGCAATTAATCGCTTAACGGTTGGGAGATTTTCCGATTGTCATTCTTTGGTTGGCGAAGGCTCGATCGCCCAATGGTTGGGCGACTGGAGCCTATTTTTGTAAAAAAAAATTTCCGCGGGTATATTCCTGTAATTTTGAATAAAAAATAGATTATCCGTACAAAAAATTCGTTTGAGTCAAGCGGGTGCGTGCGGCCGGCGGGGTAGCAGCGAACGGCTGGTCATCCACGGCGACAAGCGGGTGGCGGGTGGATTCTGATTGTTATATTTCTCCTAGCGTTTATCTTGCGGTGATACTCCATGTACATAGGTACGTACAAATATGGAGTGAAATTGGTTGGTACCATGTAATATGGCACTCTATTTGTGGCCAAGTGTCCCTACTTCTTCCTATATTAGCACATGAGAAATATTTTTTTGTTTTTCTCTTATGGTAGTGTATTAACCGAAACGCCTCTATTTCTAGAGGCGCTGATAATCCCCGCAATTACCCAGGGTCTTTCAGTTGCAGAGTATAATACAAGAATAAATATCAGTTCAACACATGCTTACAATAAAAGAACCAAACTTTATTACAGAAAAATAAGGCATAGCAGCCAAGTTTGGATGTAGCGGTCGATCAAGCCCAAAGTTATGTTACCACACAAGAAACTCCCATAGGTATACTTGAGTGAAGCTAAGACATAAAACCACCGGTCATTGATGATGTAGGGTTCCTTCGGATCTTCGTCAACAGCTTGTTCATCGATGTCCCATTGCTCTTCTGTTTATTGACAGCAAGTAATGAGTACAATCGTACCTAGCCAATCACAAGGGTAAATCCTAAATTAACTATTTGCCAGGATTGTCAATGGATGGGAATACACATGTTTTATTATCGAGAGTGGGTGCAATTTTATTTATAAACATTTTTAAATAAGAAATAACAAAACAACTTCTTAAAAGTAAGCGGGGTTTTTAACAGTTGCTGTTTTAGATTACACCAATTTAAAATATAAAGAAATCTACTTATGCCTTACTGTTGGAATCACTCATTAAACACAGCTCCATTAACCGGGAGCACGACGTATTCGAATACCATTTGTTTCACTCTGCAGAGTTGCCTAGTCTTGCCCACAAGATTTCTTCACCCTCACGACTGAGTTAAAAAATAAGGTTGTTCCACTATTCATCTCTTTATATAACCTCTACCTAGTAGATCACCATTCAGACCTGAGTATCTACTCACCAGGCCTAAACACTTCTATTCTTCCTGAGTGGCACCTGCCGTTGTTAGGTATGGTTACACCGCTCCCATACCAACGCTCCTTCATCTTTACTCCTAACACCTATAGAGATTCAATCGAGTTGAGCAGTTACTAGACTAGGATTGACAAGTCAATTCTTGTGGTTGAGCGATTTCTGTGTTTTTTACTCAGCATAAGGTTCTGATCCTTACTTTTCACTTGAGCCTGCCAACAACAATCCAGATCCTTAATGCTCGACGGCACTACCACCCATCTACTCAAGCATCCTCCCTAGGGTAAAGGTCGTAGACTTCAACCATCTAGTGGTTTTCCATGATGCCTCCATGCACCTCTTTACCCTAGAACTATTTAATCAAATCTACTAGCCAAAAACCAAGTTACTTAGTAGTACAAAATTTTATATGAGCCAATCTACAATTATTTATACAATAATTAAATAATACTAAGATTGTTAAGGTGAATATTGCCTTAAATTAAATAGGGCATTTTTCAATAGTAGGACAAATCTAATTAACAAGTCACTCTAGACATTTATTTTAGTTAAATAACTTTTCCACAAATAATCTTAATGCAAATACTGTAATTAAGTAACTTAAATTTCATGGGATTCAATATGATAAAAAACATGTAACTTGCCTTACTGTTCAACAAACCTAGCTATCTCGTAAACTTCGATGCCAAGATCTGGTCCTTGCTCTGTCGCCTCGGAATACTCAGGAGCTAACGCAAACACATAAAATAACATAAGCTCCGTGCTTAAAACTAATCAAGCTAGGAAAATAAATAAAATAAAAAGATGTAAAATACAATAAAAATTAAATGGAGTTGGTTTAGATTTTTATTGGGGCTTAAATTGGTCGAACGGGGTCAAAAATGAATCTGTTATGTCAAAACGAATGGAATGGTGGTATTTTTGAAAATTAGGATTCGGATAAACAGTACTACTATAGTCTTGGGCGCCCGATTTAAACAGTGCGCACGTGGGATTTTAATTCAAATGGCTCGGTGGGCCAGCTGATTCGACCTAGCTACGAACGCAGCTGTCGCAGCCCGGGGGCAACGCGCGCCCATGCCTGACTGTTGATCAATGGCGCATGGACGGCTGCAAGTGAGCCACGTCGCTACTCGGGGCTCTTATTCTACCTCTGGCTTCTCCTCCTGGCGAAAACAGAGCGCGTTGACACTCTTCGATTTAGCTCCGATGAGGCACATCAGCGGGCCAAAGGGGGCATGGTTAGATTTTAAGGGGAATGTGGAATCCATTTTTGGGCCCTGGGAGGAGTGGGGTGGGTGGTGGTAAACAGCGGTAGGAGAGAAGGTGGCGGCTCAGGGCTTCTCCAGCGATCTTCCGACGAGGTGGGGAGTAATTTAACCATCTCTGGGGTATAAGGTTCACAGTTGCGGTGTTGGTTTAGGTTGAGGGATTCTCACATGAGCTATCCATGGCGAGGGCTCCATGGCCGGCGGAGGCTCGTAGTGTCAAGACTCTTGGGAAATGCTCATGTGGATTTGAGTTCGGCTATATGGTTGTAGTGCCTTGTTGGTTCTATGGCAACGAGTAATTGAAATATGGCAGTCGGGAGCGGAAGGTCAACTGTGTGGCTCACCGAGCTTAGGGGAGAACGGCGGAGGAGCTGTGGTGCGGTTGGGCTCAATTTGATGGATTTTATGGTGAGTCTGGGAGTCATGTGAGGCCTTCTGCGAATGCAATTGAAATTCAAGGCCACGAAGAGGCGGTGGGAGCATTAGCTCACTTCGGGGTTTACCCGCGCGTGGAAGAGAGAGTGTGAGAGGCACTGCCATCAGGGAGAGGCAGAGGAGTTGGCGGGAAGTACCATGGCCTTGACTAAGGTTGCAGCAGAGTGATGCAAGCCTATACAGGATGGCGCGCACGTCGGTCGAGGGAGGCAAGAAACTGAACGAGGCGAGCTCAGTCAAATAGCGCGCCAAGCGAAAGAGGGGAGTGAGGTTGACTGGGGCGATGAGCGACTGAGCGGTGGGGCTGACTGACAGCAGCTGGCTAGGGCAAGTGTGAACGACTAGGGAGGACTCAACCACAAAACAGGGCAACGGCGTGCGGCCGCATGGAGGGTAAAGAACAGGAGGCGGTAGGAGGCGGATTCTCATAGGGCACTGGCGGGTAGGGAAGGTGGCTAGTAAAAGAAGAAAGCAAGAAATTAAGGAGGATTGCCAAATTGAGAAGGATTTTAGAATTCAAGCAAAAATAAAAAGGAATTCAATAATTTTTGAATTTTTAGGATGGTTCATTAACTGGCAAGAGCTAAGCGGTTGTTGGACTATAATATTACGCGTTCTAATATGACATTCAATTTCTGTGCGCATACATTCCTCTGACGTTGCCACCTAAGGATTAAAGTTAGCTTCTTCTATCATGGGGCATTGACGGTATCTATGTTTGAATATTTGTTGAACTGGAATAAGCAGTAAAGAAATCTTTGCTCCGGTCGAAAGTTCTAGGACTAATTTTACCTAGTTCGAAATGAAAAATGCAACGACTTCGAACTTGTGGCCACAGGCCAAGGGCTTTTTTTCAAAATCCAGGCCAAGGGCTGTTAGTTATCGTGTCTAACTAAAGTACCAGTAGCTGGTTAGGCAATATATTGCCACAAAGAATCCAAACAAAACTGTGAGAGCCAGATCTGCCTACGTGGAGCCATTCTGTGCCCTCGCGCTGGTGGAGCTCAGATCGGACGCGTACGGGCACACGGACGAGAAGGGATCCCACCAGTACCTCGTCTACCACCTCGCGCGTGGGGGCGGCCGGGAGGCCCGTTGCGCGGCGGCGCCACCCGCCACGTCGCGAGCTCCGAGAAAACCATCCGCTGAATCGCTGATAGGCACACGCACGCAAGCTCGCTAAGCGCAGCGCAGACCTGTAAGGCTTCGCATATCTAGCACTGGCACTAGCCACTTTACTTTTAAAATTTAGTCATCAAACACATATTTTTATAAATTTAATTCTCTCTGACCTCGATAGCCAACACCAACTCGGCAAGAAGCACTCGGCGGGCCCATTGTCCGAGGAGTCGAAGCTCACCAGGTCCTAAGGGCATCTCCAATGGTCTGAGTCAGCTAGTTATATGCATGTACACATCAGCATATATCCTATGTGGAGGAAAGAGAGTATGTAAAAAAAATCGAGCCAGCTCTTCCTTAAGCACTAGTCTATAACGCCAAACGAGGCAGCCTCTATAAATTCTGTGTGTGCATGTAAGCATCAAATAGCTATCCTTATAGATAGTTCTTTAGAATGTTAGCTTTAGTATGTACTATATAAATGATGTGGAAATTTTATAGTTAGAGCAAGTCCAATAATAGAGCCAAGTGTTTGGCTATAAGTCAAGTTATAAGAGCCAAGTTATACAATAATCTGTCTTCTATTTGTCTACAAAAGATTTTTTTATTATTACTCCCTCCGGTTTCTAAATACTTGACGTACTAGGCTTAGAAGCAAAGTAACTTAATTGTTGACGTTTTGCATTTGAGAAGTCACTTGGTACTAGACTGCCCCTGCATGCATGCAATCAAAGCTAAGAGACGTCGCTTCGGCTCTAGTGCATCCGGAAATGAGGCGCAGCCGCATTAAACAAATTCATCACATCACCCCCATATCACGGCCCTGCATGCATGCAATCAAAGCTAAGAGAAGTCACGGCTCTAGTACTGCTTGCTGCTCGCGTCTCCGCTCGCCGCGGCTCGCGTCTCGCTCGCGTTACCGGCTCGCCGCTATGCTGCGTCGCCGCCGCCGCGGCTCGCGTCTCGCTCACGTCTCGCTCGCGTTGCCAGCTCGCCGCTACTTGCGTCGCCGCTCGCCGCGGCTCGCGTCTCCGCTCACGTCTACGCTCGCCGCGGCTCGCGTCTCCGCTCACGTCTACGCTGCTTGCTTCGCTGATCTACGCTGCTTGCTTCTCCGCTGCTCTTGCTACTTGCTACGCACGTCGCTGCTCACCGCAAGTTGCTCATCTCGTCTCTTGCCATGGATGTCACAAAGCCGTGGGACGCCGCCCCGCAGGAAGTCGACACGGCTGGCGCCATGGAGGTGGAGCAACTCCCACAGGTGTGCGATCACTGCGGCCAAGTTCACGACGCCCAAGGTCTTGAGGAGTTCCGGCGCGCACGTAGGAAACCATGCTCTCGTTGTGGTCTCGTGCACGAAGACTATATGGTTGGGGCTTGGATCTATGGCCTCGACGATTTCAACTGCGAGGTATTCCTTCCTGATCTCGACAATGTACAGATGAATGGCACCGTTATCTTGCTACCTGCGCACATCACCAAGATGCTCGGCGACCTTGCCGAGAACTCAAAGGAAAAGGCCGCCGTGGTGGACTCCTTGGCTGATGTTGAAGATTCCGACGAGGTTAATTTCGTGGTGGACTCCTTGGCCGGTGAGACCGAGGTGCCAGATTCTCAAAACTAGAGATATGATGAAAAACTTGGTAAGATTAAGTACTAGTAAAAGTTTAATTGTTCCATGCAGCGAGCTTGGCAATAGCATCAACTACCAATGGAGCCTCGCATGAGATTTGCAAAGGGAGATGCCCTTGCCTTTCTAGACTTTGTTTCTTCATGTGTGGAATCTTGAACTTGTTTGAACCATGAACTTTCATCGCCTCCTTCCATACTAGTTGAAGTGTAAGATAGATTCTATTTGCCTTGCGTGGAGAGTACTCATAGAAGGCCTGGTTCATGAAAACAAAGTTAGTTCCAAGCATTGAGTATAAAAGGCTTAATTGAAAAAAAAATCTACAATAGAAAGTGTACCTCTTGAACAATTGGAACAAGATCTTGAACTGTTTTTGCGGCCTTCTTGTATTGAATAGATTGGATGGCACAAAAGAAACCCAAGTCTAATATATTGAAATCTGGTGAATTGGGTGGTTGACAAATAAGCCGAATGTCAAAACCGTCTTGCTTAGCCGCTTCACAAAATAGCAGGTCATCATGATCTAGATGAGATGGTGCGTTGTCTTGCTGGATGTAGATGGGTTTGTTGACATCCTCACGTGGCCATTTATCTCGAATAGCCGGCAATACCTTGTCGATCATGAACGTTCTAATGACATCCCTAGTAATTGAAGTGATGGGCTTCACTTCTATTGTCCCAGCTTGCCTGTTAACACTACTTCTTTTTGCACGTTCATATGTAACCAAAGGAAAGCATCCAATCTTTCCATCAAAAATGCAAACTCCCTCTCTATCAAACCTTGGGCGAGCAATAACAGTCAAGAACATGAGCTTAGGGATGTTGTTCTTACTTCTGCATGTACGTAAGGGCTCATCCTCATCTGGAAGCATGTAATATTTCTCTGATTTTCTAGTAAGACAGAACCACTTCTCATCAATGAAAACAATATCAAACAACCCCTTAAACCTTGGATTATCATGCATGCTTTCAGGTTCAAGCATATCCACACACCACTGTAGCCTAGCCTTCTTGTTTGCATCTGTTAAGTGTGGCTTTATACTATTTGAGTGACGCTTAAGGTGACCCTCTCGTATATATCTTAATAGCTTCGATTTACTAACACCAAACACAACACGTACATCTTCTAGTGTTGTTCTTTGCTTAAGAGGGATATTGCGTAATGGTTCTAAATCCAATGGAACTTGCTTACGACCAACTCTGCCACGCTTTTTACTAGAAACATCAACTGAAATGCCTTGATCAAGGGAGCTTTTACCTTGCTGCCATAAACGCTGAACAATGCGAAGACGGACTCCAAATAGTTCGGCGACTTCTCCGGTAACATGTCTCTTTAGTCGACCATTTGTGCTTCTCACCAACAAAGCTTGATATATTAATTTTCTTATATCATCTGGAGTATCTTTCCTACCTACAAAAATAGTACAAAAATATTAATAGTGGCAAGAAGACACAACATGATACAAAAACAAGATTCACATCATCTTCTACCTTGGACAATATTGTCGTTAGCAGCAGCTAGCACAGGTGGTTGTATGTTCATTTCGATCCCACCTTGGACAACATTGTCATCTTCTTCAGGTTCCAAATTCAAGTCAAATCCAACATGGGCTGCTTCAAAGTTCAGATCAAATCCAACGTGCGGTGCTTCCAGGTTCAAATCAAAACCATCTATGAAAGCATAGACAAACATTGCTCAAAAAAGTACTGTAAAATTTATGGTTGCACAAACAAGCATTGCTTCTGGTTGGGCTCCATACATCAAATATGGGGTGCAAGGCTAAGAGCACTTACCAACGCCATGATCAATCACACCAATCATTTCTTCTGGTTGGGCTCCATACTCCACCGGCGGCTCCATGTTCAAGTCCATCTTGATGTGGTGAAGTGGATGGGTTTGTGTTGCATCAAGTGCTAGCTAAGTGCAGCCATCAGCTTAAATAGAGGGAGTAGGCCAAGAGTTTTAGCGGCAAACGAGCATAGCAAAAAATTTGGAGCCATGCAAAAATTTTGGTTAGCAGCGGCAAAAATTTTGGTTACCAGCGGCAAAATTTTGGAGCCATGCAAGTCACAGGGTCATGCAAAAATCTCGTGAGCTGAATGTATATATATGGAGCCATGCAAGTCACAGAGTGTTAGAAGTAATATTGGTTTTTGTTTTCTTGTCGTATTCGAGTATGAGTCCGAGTATACGAATACATTATCTGAGTCCGTATCTGCTGCGATTGTTGCCGTGTGTGCGTGTGAGATGAGTTTGTTTCCGTGTCTTTTGTGGAGTCCGTTTGCTAGTCCAATATGTGGCCTTTATAAGGCAGGTTAGAGATTCTGTAAGAGGCGTGAGAAGAAAGAAAGAAACGAGAGAGATAGAGGTAGGAATCTGTGTGTTACGTGCATGTTCACGTGAAGCTTGAGAGTAGCAAGAGGTGCTTGCTTCCACGGGAGGACAGCAGCGACGAAGTTTTTTCACGCGAAGACAGCGGAGAATCACGTCTCGTGAAGGACCAAGCGGATTCATTACGACGTGTTGACAGAGAAGAAATTAGAAGATTTCGTAACACGAGCAATGCAAAAATCACACATAAAAACAAAGGCTACATGAGTCGAACCCCAACCTCGGCTTCAAGTCGGCACCCTAGCCACACGGCCTAGATGCTAGTTGTGTTTCAAAGCATCACGCAATGCTATTTAATATGGGTAAAACAGAAATAAGCATGCTAATTAACCCTTTCTTGGTATGTGAGATCTTGTCTAAAACGTCAAGTATTTGGAAACCGGAGGGAGTATGTGGTACAATGTCTCACATTCTCTTTCCTACTCCTCCTCACATACATTTATTATCTGGACCCACCACTGCATAGACTCCCGTGTGCAGCTTGTTGCTTGCATGAGAGCCAAGCTCTCCTCTCTCTCCTCTCTTCTCTCCTCCACATCAGCAAAAATGCTGACTAGCTTGGCTATAAGACCATTGTTGTACTTGCTCTTAGTTGCTAGCTATAACCATTGGAGATGCCCTAAGGGTATGTACAATAGTCTATCTCTTAAGATTGTCTACAAGGCTTCCACCTCACCTAAAGATAGCACTAGAAATAATTTCTCCAATAGTAAATCATTTCTCTAACTATTTTCACCATAATTTTCTGTCTCACACTATCTCACTATTTGCATTAGTTTACAGGCTCAAGTCGTCTCTTGCACAAGAGACAGTATATTATCTATCCTTATCTCCCCTCTCCCTCATATAATATTTTACTCATTTAATATAGGTAACAGACAACTGAGAGGATACTATTAGCTTGTCTATGGCAATATGTTATATTGTGTGTGTGTCTATCTGACAAGGTAGCTAACGTATGCAGTTGTTCTTTGGAATTACTGCTCATAACTTCTTCCTATCGTTAGCGATAACCACTTGTCAATGAGGAGGTATCACATCACTGACAATAACTTCCGTTAGATAGTTAATCGTCTGATACGTAGAGACATCTTTTGACATGGAGCAACCACTGCTTCTTCGTACGCTATATAAAGGCTGAAGTCAGAAAGAAAGTGGAGGAAGAAAAACAAGCAACTCAAGATAGAGAATCAAGAAGCGTAAGACATCAATCATTAGTTTTTCTCTTGTTTGTAATCAATACACTCAATATAGTCACACAAGAATAGAATTGTTCTTCTCTTTGGAGAAGGCTCCAAGCTGTATAAAACTTTCGTATCTTTCTCTATATGGTTAGGTGTTTGAGAGATCTTTAAACTAAGTAGTTATAAGGAAGATCGGTATTAGAGCACTGAGAATATGCAATACGAGGAAAAGAACAAGTGATTCGCCGTGCCATCCTCGTCGTGGTCCTTCTGATGGACAGGTCAACGGGGACAGTTATTCGTCGTGCCATCCTCCTCGTCCCGCAAAGCCAGCCATTGATCCGTTCCAATAAAGGAGCGGAGAACAGAGTATATGAGCCATGCGGCATTGTTCTTCTTTTGAAAAGCAAGCAACATGCTGTAGAAAATCAAAATGGCTATAAAGTCTACTCATATTTTTATCCAGACACGTCACGCATGCGCCCATTACACTTATGTTGGAAAACCCCATTGACATTTCGCAATTGAAGACCTGTGTGAGTTCTTCTCTTTCTTTTTTGAGAGTTTTTTTAAAAGAAATCACAAAAAGAAAATTAAGGTGATGGTCACCCATCAACTATTTGGATGAATTATATGTGTGCAGTACCAACCGTCCAACACGAATATACTCCACTTAATGTAAGCAACTTCTTAGTTCAAATAGAATATTTTCATGAACAGTTTATTTTACTCTTTCCAAGAGAAAAAGGACATACATATAGTGAGTAGCAGTGTTTGTTTAGCCCGTCAATTTCATAAAATAGAATTGAAAACGAGCATTACAAGTTTGACCTGATCGGTATCAACAGTTGAAATGGCTGAGATTTTCGTTGCTTATATATTTAATTAATTCAGGACGGCTCAAAATATCTTTGTGAACAGTGGAGTAGAGAAAATTCAAGCCATTGGCTAATCATGAAAAAAAAAGAAACAATCCAGTCAAAAGAACATTAAGAAAACAATCCAGTCAAAAGATTATGAAGAAAACAAGCATGATGTAACCTTTTGAGGGGAAAAGAGGTCAATAAGTATTGGTTTAGGGAGGTGGAAATTTCAATTCCGCATGAAAACTATGAAAAAATTTCGATTATTTTGAAGTTTGCCCTTTTATTCCTTTTTCTGGAAAATGATGTACTTCCCTTTTTTCAAGTACAAGGAGAGTTGGTGAAAGTGCAGGAACCTAGTGTATTAACAATTGAATTACTAAAGATTAACTACATGCTCTTGTTTCCTCCTCTCGTTCACGTGTCAATGTCCAGAAAAGTCAGTATATATCCTACTATAATTTCCTAAAGACACACTCGCTTTTCAGCATATTAAAAAAACACTAATTGAGCATTTGATCAGGTTCAAATGATAGATCTCCCCTCAAAAAAGAAAAAGAAAGTTCAAATAATGGAGGTCAATGCATGATACTACAAGCAAGCCCCGAATGCGACAGGAGGTTACCGGCCGGTATAACCGTATAAACAAGTCTCGATCCCATGAAGGTTATCAGGTTAATTAATCGCCGCCATTTGGATAAAGTGCTATCACTAATCGCGATGCTAGTATTCCATCCAAAGAAATGTCGTTTTTGGTTAAGTGCAATCAAATTTTCTAAACTTCTGCTATGGATCTTACTTCATGTCTACGATTTTACAACTTGGATTATGACTTGGATAATGAAATAATATAAAACTCCCATGATCAGTAGAAAACAATGTTTTTACGATTTCAATCGCATTTAATTATGACTTAGATAAACCTTACAGTCAGAGCACTCCAGCTACATTAGGCACCGATTTGCGTTTGGCCATAGTTTACGTGAGGCTCGGAATTTGACTACCATCCCATGCATTGACAGCCTTTAATTCACTAATATCGATGATGTACGTATCAGCTAGTCGATATCACATAATCACATGCAACTGTAGTATATAGGAGTACAATATTGCCATGCTTTATGCTTACTTCAAACCGTAGAAACGAAATGGAGTACAGCAAGAAGAAAGCTGTCGCATGCACGTATTTATGGTTTTCACCGGGGCTCGTTTGACCTGGGTAGCTAACGCGTGAAGGAGGCCGGAGTTGGAGGCCTCGTCTTATCCCGTTGATGATACTATTAGCTACGTATAAGCGCGGCGTCACACTGCGTTAGTTACCATATGGATCAAAGTAAAAGAGACGATAATTCGTGAGGAGTTTCTTAAAAAAATCGAGGATGCATGCGTAATTTTGGAAAAACCAAAGAGTTTTTTTGCAAAAAACTGAGGACATGCAAGGGCCTGTACGTAACTAAACAAGGACCTATACGTAATTTTGGAAACCGCAGGGTGCTATCGGTGAAGTGGAGGGTGCTTTCCGGGAAAAAAACCTGGCAGAGACCTGTTTACGAGAAACAGGGACCTGTTTGCGAGAACGGAGGGTCTCTACACGATTTCGTAAAACGCAAGGGGTTTTTCGCATAAACGCTGATGTGGCACATCTCCCCGGTCGGAGAGTCCCCCATTTTTGATATATAGAGTATTTCGCAAAACACAAAGGGTTTTTCGCATAAACACTGACGTAGCACGCCTCCTCGGTCGAAGAGTCCTCATCTTTAATATACGGAGTATGTGCGGTCTGAATACACCTTGGCTGTGGGCGAGGCGAGGCGAGGCAGCACACACGTACGCTCCAAATTCCAAACGCCTTTTTGCAGTCTTCCCTTAAATAGTTGCCGCGGCAATCATTCCGTCGTCCCAAGTCGTTGACGAGATTAGATGCAGATGACCGATTAATGGCACTACTGAACTAGTGATCGATCACGATTCACGATCCAAACAAAAATTTCAAATTTCGAAACAACTTTTTTTAAAAAATAGAAGAACTTTTCGAAACATGTTTGAGCGCAGGGCATTCCAATCAGCACTTACCCCCCGTTTGGCAGAGCTCTAGCTCTAGGAAATCTACTGGTCATCTGTAGCTCTAGGAAATCTGGATCTAGAGTTGCAGGCATGTTAAATGCATTTACATGACTCATTTCATTTATATTATATATTAAATAAAAATATTTAAATCACTTTAATTTAGTCAACAAACTACAGATCCAGCATAGATCTCGGAGTTAGAGCTGTGCCAAATGTCGCCTTAATTAAACTAAGATGGTGCTCATTTAGATTAAAAAACCCTGATTTATGGTTATTTTGTATTATAGCGGCTGAATATATTGTATATGTTGATAGCTTTTTTAGCATAATTAAATTTAAAAATAAAAAATATATCATCACAGACGATAAAAAGAAATAGAGGAAAAAGACAAAAAAACCAAAAAAACTACATCTCCGTAAAAAACGAAAGTAAAAAAGCCAGACAGAAGCGGAAGCTCTGATGAATAGAGCCTAAACTCTCCAGGACAACACGCACATCCATATGTGTATACAACAGGTCCAGCCTCCCGAGGCCTCCTTCTGGTAAGTTTTTGTCTTTTGAATTTTTGAAAATTAAAATAAATAGGATGACTTTGCAAAACAGATTCTTCAAATGGTTTTTTGTGTTTGAAATTATATGCACCATTCATATCAATATCTCTACCGTCTGCTATTGTTTTAAAAGAATACAGTCTAACAAAAAAATCGACAGTAGCTCAGAATAAGGCCTGTAAAGAAGTCGAACTGTACCAGTGCACAAGCGTGCGCGCAACACGTCAACATAATAGACAAGCCGCGTACCGGCTTTGTTATTCTTTTGCGAGGTTTCCTCGTCCGAGAGGGCAAATAGCGCGCAGCCGGGGGCCAGCTTTGCTTTGGCGGTGCACGCCAAAGCGTGCGTGCGACCGCCAGCCATGGCATCACCGCACCAGCCAATGATGAGAAAGCTACTTTCAGAGTCAAGTCAAATTGTTCTTTGAAAAAAAAGCAAACAGAAAAGAGACCTTAGACCGCTGAAAGTGGATTCCGAGTTAGTAATAGGCTTAATATTTATTGAAATAGTGTTCAAACCAATAATAATCTAGAACTAGTGTTATTACTCTTTAGTAATAACATGAGTCGACTCTAAATTCCACTAGGATTTTCTAGAATTAGAACAACGTAACAATATGGTTTATGAGCCTTAGGATGGATGAGCATTTAGTCAATTTTTCTCCTCTGAAAAGAGAGAAAAATTAATAATGACGGAGGAAACTTGTTGAGAGTTGAGACTCGAAGCATGTGAGGAGCTGGGGACACTACAATACTACATCCCTTCGAATTGGACCCATCCAGATATTATTCAGCTATCACACGATCAATTAACATGTTACTAGCACCTAAAGATAGACAGGGCCTGTTTGGTAACGGCTACGGTTTATGACTTTTAGCTGAAATTTTTGAATTTTGACTGTTTACGGTACAGATTATGGGGAGAGAGATATTTACTTACAATTTTGGATGGTACAGATGTTGGGCTTTTAACGTATACATCGTTTAACTTGTAGACCCCGTCTTGAGAAAATACTCCGTTTGAAAGTTAGGTACTGTAGCAAAAGCCAAAAGCCGCCAGTTTCGGATGAAAAGAATAGGCTTATCTGTCGATGTTTCCTTTTGGGTTTCATGTTAGATGACGCACGTGGGTGTTTGATGAAACAAACATATGGGCGATATTGCTCAATATAATCATAAAGATCGTAGAGTTAAAAATATCATCAAATGTGTCACTGACAGGTAGTCCTGAGGTTCACATGTCATTCCCACAAGCGATAATATTTTTTTAACTCCGTAATTTTTGCAGGTACTAAACAAACTAATTCCAAACATAATGGTAGACATGTGAACCAAAAGAGCAATTCGAAGTGTTTTAGACGAGTAATAGTAATAAGCCGCCTTCTTTTCGGCTTTTTAACCGAATTTTGGTTTCTTCCGGCTATTAGTACTTATTAAACTAATAAATTGTAATTAAAAGTCATAAACTTTTGACAAAAACAGACCCACACAAGCTTCATCGGGCAAAAGAGAGAGAGAGAGAAATGGGTTCTTTTTTTTTAAGGAAGAAATTAGTGCTACTTAGCTCTTTAGCAGCCTCTCTATCTCGAGTTAGCAAACAGTGCAGGTTCGTGCCAGCTCTCAACTTTAATGTAGGCCCATTTCCTGCCCTGGACCGGTTCAGCTCAGCCGAGGCCAGGTGACATGAATCGATATTTATTTGTGCATGAACACTATGGACCATTTTTGGATTTAGTAGGTTTTGACCAACTAATCCTTTGGAAGATACTCTATGTCATGATTGAGATTGTGATTTGAAACTAAATAGAAACTAGACATAGCAGTAGTTTCTGTTCCTAATTCTCCGGATCTATCATACAGTGACCTAAGTATTGTAAGTGTTTCTTGGCCGAAAGGAAAAAGTTCCAGATTTCTCAACGCTTTAGAATCTAGCTAGCTAGTGGGCGACGCATCTATTACTGGGACCTGCAATTGCAGCCCAATAATTAAAGCAACTCTTCAGAGTCTCAAATCCTCTCCACCACAAGCTCTGTCTTTGATGTTGATCATGTCCCAGCAGCCAGGAACCTTAGCACAAGTACACACTCATGTAACCAATCCCCAGATATGATAAACAATAAATAAATCCCAATATTTAATAATCGAGTGGCGTTTCCTTAACCTGCAAATTCAAGCTACAAGTACAGAAATCACTTGTTAACAGCTAAGCATAGATACCTACCGTACAATATGATCAAGTTAATAGTATCCACCAACCATTAAGATGTCGCTTGATTGGGCTGAAATAAGCTGATTTATGACTAAAATTATATTGTAGTTGATTGAAATTACACTGTATCTAATAGTGGCTTATTTGACGTAACTAAATTTTTTTAAAAAATTAAAAATAGAAAAACATATTAGCCCATTATAGATAATGCAAATGAATACGAGAAAAAACTGTCAAAAAGCTAAAAAGGCAAAAAAAGAATGAAATTTAGAAATAGTAAAAAAAATAAGTCAGAAGTTTAAGTCGAAATAAACGAGACCTTGACATATTTAGAGGCTAGTAAAACTCACAATAAATAGTTCAATTCCTATTGGTTCGCTGGTGTAATAAATAGTATCCACCAACCATCAAGTTAATAATCTGGCTGTGTTTTATCAACTGGTGTAGTGGTGTACTTCCTGGTTTGCTGCCCAAATTCCAGGCTGAGGGCCATAGTTCGGTTCCCACCAAATGCATATTAGGTGTGTTATACATCTTGCTGCTAAATCTTAATACAGTTATGTTAACCAAATCCCTCAAGTTAATAGGATCCATCTATGAATCTTTTTTCCGTGTCAAGTTGATGGTGCAGGACACTGTACAAAAGCTGGTGTGGTGGCAATGGTGCGAGGTTATTGCACATGCCATGCACGTGCTGGACACCATGTAATGTACGGATCCAGCTGCAAACCCAACCAGGAGACGTACTGCGAAAAATACTGAAAGCGAACGCAAAAAGTTTTTAAAAGCTGCAGAGTTTTTCTTTGGAAACACATGGCATGGGGCGACCTCTTGTTATGCGTGGATACGGTACATCAGTACGTATAAACCACAGTAGCCACATGAGTACACCGGTACAGCGCACAGTTCGTACGCGCGTACGAGGGCATACTGTATGCTCGGCCATACAGTACGTACAGACGGCACGCACTTATACGCGCATTGAAGACGGCGACGACGACGATCGGGTTAGCTGCAGTGGTTGAACGTACAGAGGGAAATAGTTTAGGTACTATATACATTTTTTTTTCTTTTGAAATTTGGCCAAAAGGCTTGACATTCACTTAAGAAAGAAGGTTGATACCTGGGTTCGAGTCCGGTGTATGAAACGTTCGACGACACCCTTCACTGACCGAGCAGCGCTCCGTTCCTTAGCTTGATAGATATAGAGAGAGATTCATTCCATGGCAGCAAGCAGCTTGCAGCGTGCTGTTAACTAGAACAGTGATCAGTTGATCAGAACAACACGGCACTAATTCGCACGAGATTTGTAGACTCATGATGCTGGCGTATGTGGAATTGTGGATTATTATTATTCGTGGTCAGAGTTTAGAACCGACGAGAGAGAACCTCAAATGATGAGGCGACTGCAGTCTGCAATCGCATCCTCTTTGTTCAAACCATCTAATATATGAAATGATTTGTTGATAGAGTTATATTAGTAAAAGATCTTATCCATTCAGGAGAAATCCAACTTACCAACCAATAAGTCACAAAAATAGTGCGAAATTCGTTTGTCAAAATTGGTTGTGTTTCAAACGTGGAGATGTAGACGTGATCCATATTACTACTGGCCTTTTGAAATGTGAATTAGGGTGAAACAACCCTGAAATTCAAGCCAATTTTTGAAATTTTGTAAATAGTATTTGAATTCAAACTTTTACCCAATTTGGCAATTTTTAATGGAAAACCGTTTTCCTTATTTGGCAATGCGCCTTCTCCCCTCCTTGGCGTTTCCTTCCTGGCGCCATCTTCTTTCCTCGGCGTCGCGGCTGCAGCGCCTCCTCGGCGTCTTCCCGGCTGCAGCGGAAGACGCGTCGTCGCCTCCCGCGAAGGATTGCAGCGCCATGATTAGCTCGTCTTGCGTCACCTCTGCTGCGCGGCCCTACCGATCACCGTAACGCCGCCCCGTTCTTCCCCTTCGCCAGCAAGGCAGTATGGCGTGCCTACCTCCTTCCCGTAGCCACGTCCATCCCCTACTTCCCTGTTCGCCTCTCAGAGTCAAATCACTACCAAGTGTTGCGGAGGAGGAGCAACACCTCCTCTCCCATATCCCGAAGAAGCTCGGTTCATTCCTCCATTCGCGTGAGAAGAACGCAGCGAGGACACCTCACTGTGGCGTCGTCATTCGGCTGGCTATATAACCGTGTGAACACCATGGAACCTCTTCTAGCAACCCGTGCGTCTCCCAGAGCAAACGATTGCTTCCTCATCGCCCGAATCGCCGGCAATTGGAAGCCACGAGCGGGTAACCCTAGATGCCATCTTATGATTTCGTCTATTATTTTTCGATTCCTTGCGTGTTATGATCCTTGTTAGATGCTAATCATAGTGGCGTCTTCAATTGTTCAATAGCATTAGCCGGTTGCTCTGTCGTCGAGCTCACCTTGATCCTAAGGACCTCACGTGGCAAAGCTAAATGAGCCATCCCCGAGCTAAAGCACCACCTCTAGCATGATCCTTAGGTCCCGTAGATGGTAAAACGCGGCCGATTTGGTGTATCCCTCTGGAACTCATGATCACCTGATGGGGCCGTTGTCTTCCAGATGCCCGTGGCCGTAGCCATTCATCCTCCTCTCTCCATTAATCCACGGTGGAATCCCACTGTAGCCGCACCTTCTGTATAAGCTTTTTCCCGAAGTCTCTCGAGCCCGGCGCGGCGGGCGGTGGCGCGCTTCTGTTTCACCTGGGGCGTCGTCGGGAGGTTGAAGACGACCCGGGCAGCGTGGCGCCATCGCCGTCGTCCGTCCCGAGCCATCCGAGCGCTTCATCCACTTTTAACCCTCGCCGTAGATGGCGTAACGCCTCATCCGGCGCCCTCGCGCGCCCCTCGCTCGCCGTCGTCGTGGGCGGCGTGTCGACCATCGGCCGAGGCGCGCGTCGTCTGGCTGGCTTCGCTGCGCATGCGCGTGGGCTGTGGGCCGTTCAACCGAGCGCGAGTAGGAGGCCGCTGGCCGACTTTTTCCCCCGCGCGAGAAAGAAGACCGGGCCGCACTGTTGATCGGTCGAGCCCAACACTGTGTTTAGCTATTTTAGTTATTTTAGGAATTTCTGAAAAATCTAGAAAAAGCCTCAAAAGTTCTAAAAAATTCCAGAAATCCCAAGAATAACAAAAATACATTATTTTGACCCATTTTGTCTCCTAAGTTCCAATATGCTATCCATTCCAGTAAATTCGAATTTTATAAATGATTATTTCTTCTTTTCTATTCTAGGTCAAAATTATTTAACTCTAATAATAATAATAATAACAAATTTATGATCTTGTTAAAAATCACATTTTAGTATTATTCACATGGTTGTTGAATATTTTGTGTAGTTGTTTCTCTTTAAATTAGAATACTTTAGAGTCAAGTTAGTTAATTGTATTGTTAATTCATGAGACTTATCTTTGTGCTATTGTTTTTATGTTTGCGCTAGTTCCCGAAGACGCCCAAGTTGCAGTTCAAGAGCCAGAACCAGCATTTCAGATTTATGACTTAGTAGAGATACCTGATCAGCAAGGCAAGTTACATGTTTTTGAGCATTTTGAGCCCTATGACATTTAAAGTATTCACATACAATACTTTCATTAGTATTATTTGTTAACTGCTACTTGCTTAAAACAAATGGTTAGAATGACATGCTATCTAGTTAATCCCACCACTGAAAAATGCCCTGTCTTGATTGATGGCCATATTCACCTTGACAACCTTAGTAATAATCTAGATATTGTACCAATGTATATAATGTCACCTCAATCAACATTTTACACTACTAAGTGACTTTGGCTGCGGGCCATTAGAATTTAAAAATGAACATCGCCTAGGGTGAAGGTGTTGTGGGAATCCGTGCGACGGACTTCGCTCACCGCTTGACCCTAGGGTTGGGCTTAGGATGAAGGTGTTGTGGGAATCCGTGCGGCGGACTTCGCCCACCGCTTGATCTTAAGGTTGGACTCCGGGTAAAGGAGTTGTGGGAATCCGTGCGGCGGACTTCGCCCACCGCTTTACCTGGGGATGGAGGCTGGTTTGGTCTGGTGGTGGTTGATGCTGTTGAGCACAGGGGAAGCTGTGGTTGAGTGCCTCAGGTGAAAATATAAGGACAAGAACCTTGTGCCAAGTAAACTACATAGTGATCGCTCAAACCACAGGGGTTGACTTGTCAACACGGGTTTAGTAGCTGCTCCATTCAATTGAAAACTCTGGGACGAGATGACGGGATTGGGAGTTAGGTATGTGCGGGTACCTAACAACGGTAATAGGCACTTAAAGCTGCGGAAGAAGTTGTGATATTATGTGTGGCCGTGGATCGAGTGATGCTCTGGGTAGAGTCTATATAATGAATTGAGCGTTGAAGCGACCGCTCTCTTAACTCTGTCGCGGGAGTTAAGAGATCGTGGGAAAAGTTGGGCAACTCTGCGAGTAAAGTAGATGGTATTCGAATACGCCGTGCTTAGGTTAATGAAGCTATGTTAATTGGGTGATTCCAACAATGAGGCATAAGTAGAAGTTATGATGATTTTAATGTGTTTAATGATGAACTTTACATAATAAACCCCTAATTTTAGGAGCAAATGTTTTAAATTTTATTTGTTTGCAAATAAAACTGCATCCACCAAATATAATAAAACAAATATATTCCCGTCCCTTGAATATACTTGCATATAATAAAATAGGGTTTACCCCTGTAACTTGCTGGGTACAGTGGTACTCATTACTTGCTAAACAAATTTTTCCAGAAGATCAATACTACCAAGAAGAGCCTGCTGAGGAGGAAGCATCAGAAGAACCAATCTACTCTGATGAGGATTGGTCTTAAGTTTTAGCTTACGCTCAGGCCGTTGATTCTGTGTAATGTGTTGTAGTATGGGCTTATGCGCCGCTGTGTAAAATAATGCTACTCTATATTGTAATAAAGTTGGATCTTTCGCCGTAAGTTTGTACTGGTGTGATAATCGTTCGTAACTACGAACGTCGTAATATTCATCTTGTCTTTATTCTGACGTTAATCGCCCCCGTAAATGGGGCGTTCTGAGAATGGTATCAGAGCAGACATGCTTGACTGTAGGTTGAACCTTAAGGGAAACTAGGAGAGCTATTTTATAGCAAAACCTAATTCAAAATGATAAAAATGAATTTACAAAAGTATAAGCATTATTGCTGCAGTTACTTCCGTTGATACTACCTTTCCTGTCTTAGTTTAATTAGGGCTTAAGTTTTGCATTTGCCATTATTTTTATGTTGGATTTGGTTTAATGTCAAAATTTTTATTGTTAACAGATGGTACGTTTTATCCACTCCGAGCCAGAGAGACTTGTTGGATGGCCTTTCCTGCTTTGGGTGATGCGATCCTTAGGGGTGACGATCGCATCGGCCGTGTTCTATTCATCATCACGTCTTGGGGTTGATGGTAACATCACCTGGAAGGCATGGGTGAATTTGATTCCACTCCCTATTCGTCCAGATAGGGAGAGGCGCTTTATTGGCCGAAGAGTTGATGAGTGGGATGCTATCCAGGACGCTGCGAGGAATGCAGTACTTCACCTTCGACATTACTATGACCATGAGTTTGATGGATCAGCCTTCGAACAAGTACCTCAGAGAAACCCTCAGGATGGAGCTTTTATGACTCGGCAGCCCCGGGAGCATGATGATGTACGCCTGAAGGTGGCATCTAAATATATTGTTCACCAAGCGATCATGTATTCACGAGCCACCCAAGAGTTGTACCATCTACGCAATCAGTTGGGGCAGGCTCGAGAAGAGCTATATGAGTTGAGGCAGGAATTGGACAGAAAGAATCAAGTAGAGGCAGGTGAGCTGTCATCTTGTGGAGAGTCTCCAGCTTTTCCGGGAGGCCTAGGTTTTCCCCCGCCACCAGATGACCCTGATGAGCCTTTTGCTCCAGATGCACCACTTGATCCCTTTGCTCCACTTGATCCCTTTGCTCCACTTGCGCCCTTTGCTCCAGGCGAACCCTTTGCTCCCGCTATACCCGTTGATCTAGACGTATCTTTTGGACTATTTGCACCAGATATGCCAGTCCCACTTTATCCTAGAGTTGATTCTGATCTACCTGGACCCTCACGTCCACCAGTGGACCTGGATGCAGCGGGGCCTTCACGGCAGTGTCGTCGCATGATCGCACTGCAGTATCGTGCCTTTATTCCACTGCTTGTGCACCAGATCCACCAGCCCAGCATGATGATGATGATGATGATGATGAGGAGGAGGACCCCGAGGAGATTATTCCAGAGTCAGATCACACCGCATAGGAGGACTTCTGAAGATGTAGTGGTAGGGCTTTTGTAAAAATAGTGGTAGTAGTAGTAGCATTGGTAGTAGTAGAGTAGTGGAGGACCAGTAGTTAGTAGTGGTAATCGTACTTTTGGATGTAAAACAAGTTGTGTAAAAACTCTAAGTGGTTGATTCCAGCTTGTGTATTATGTAATGTAATGTACAAATCACTGTTATGCTTTGTGTGATAATACTATCTTGTCGTTCTATTGCAAGGTGTTCTTTCTCTTATCTAGCCTAGCCTTTATTCTTTCGTCCCTATCGTACCTGAAAGATAACCACTTGCTTAACCCAGTAGAATGTTTGAAAGCCAAGATAAAAGTAACCTCAACTCATCCAATGCAGAAACAAAATGTCCGGGCAAGAACCAAACCCTGGTGGCCAATCCGCAGGAAATGATAGCAACACAACTAATCAAGATACAATTGCCAAATTATTAGCTATGATTGAGCAAAACCGACATCAAGCAGAAATAAACCAAGCAAGATTAATGGAACAACATTCAAAGATGCTAGAACAAGTCATGATGAAGATCAACCCCACAAGCAGTTCAGCAGGGATAAATGAAGGAAGACCACAATCTACTTTAAGATGGACTGACTTTCAGAAGACCAGGCCACCTACATTCTCCACTTCAGCAGACCCTATGGCTGCAGAAGACTGGATAAAAGATATTGAAAGGAAGTTAAATACAGTGCAATGTAATGAGAAGGAGAAAATATTATATGCAACACACCAGCTCCAAGGGCAAGCCGCCTCTTGGTGGATAAATTTTCAAACTATGCAAGAAGATCACGAGATAACGTGGAAGGAGTTCGAGGAAGCCTTTCGTAAAGCCCACATTCCTGATGGCGTGATGCAAGCAAAGCGCCGACAGTTCCTAGATCTCAAGCAAGGTGGGAGAAGTGTCATAGATTATCTGCATCAGTTTAATGAATTATCCAGATATGCAGCAGATGATGTCAAGACAGAAGCAAAGAAGGTGGAAAGGTTTAGGGCGGGTCTGCATAGATCATTGAAATATCACATTTCAGCAACTCGCTTTAAAGACTTTTCAGATATGGTAGACTGTCTGATTGCCACTGAAGATGCAAGAGGAGAGATGGAGGAATCCAGAAAAAGAAAGGCAATGTACAAGCCATCGGCTCCATCATCTAGTAACAGAGACGAAAACATGGGTACCGGCTCAAGGTCGACGACCAACCAATCGCCAAGTGATGCTAGTGCCAGGCAGCAATCCAACACCACTCGTGAAGTATCAATGTCCAACGATTGGCGGTTAAGTGTTATACATGTGGAGGAATCATTATTCCAGCAATTGTCCCAAGAAAAATAATGCTTGCTTTCATTGTGGACAACCGGACATTTCGAGATCGATGTCCTAAGAAGAGCTTGCCTTCAAGTGGCTAAAGCCCAAGCAAACGCCCAACAACTGAATGTGAAACCAATAATATTACAAACAAGATCAACCGCACCTGTTGGGAATTCTTCTTCGTCGGGAAATCAAACTGGAAAGGGCAAAGGCACTGGCAGTTATATTCTTAAGGCTAGATTGAATCATATTTCAGCTGAGGATGCAGCTGGGGCCAATGATATTATCGTAGGTATGTACCCAGTCAATTCCATACCTACATTGGTTTTATTTGACCCTGGTGCTACACATTCATATGTCTCCATGGATTTTGTTACAAAGCATCAGTTATCAGTTGTCCCATTACCAAAACTTTATGCTATTCAAACTGCTGCAGTTAACATGGAAGCTCGTTTTGGGTGTAGTAACCTTATAATAGAAATTCAGGGGTTAAAATTTAAAGCAAACTTGCTGATATTAGATATGAAAGGATTAGAAGTATCTGGAATGAATTGGCTCACTAAAAATAAAGCTATAGTAAGATGTGAGACCAAAACAGTAACTCTGACCAGTGATGAAGGTCAAGAGGTAATAGTACACACCGACCATGAGTTGCTTGAAAGATGAAAGGGCGGGTACAGCGTTCTAGCAAAGGAAGAGATACAAGTCTCAGTAGTACAAGAATACCCGGATGTATTCCCTGAAGAATTGCCAGGCAAACCCCCAGATAGACCAATAGAGCTGGCAATAGAACTAATTCCTGGAACCCAGCCAGTCACCAAACATCCATATAGAATGTCAGCTGTGGAATTGAAAGAATTAAAGAAACAGTTGGATGAATTGAAGGAGAAAGAATTCATACGTCCAAGTGTTTCACCTTGGCGACTCGATCTTGTTTGTTAAAAAGAAAGATGGGAGCCAAAGAATGTGTGTAGATTATAGAGGACTAAATGCAGTCACCATTAAAAACAAGTACCCATTACCAAGAATAGATGATTTGTTTGATCAGCTCAGAGGTGCAAAAGTATTTTCAAAGATTGATCTGCGATCGGGTTATCATCAATTGAAAATCCGAGAGCAGGATCGAGAGAAAGCGCATTCACCACAAGATATGGGTATGCGAGTTCACAGTGGTACCCTTTGGTTTGACCAATGCACCCCCATATTTCATGAATCTCATGAACCTAGTGTATATGGAACAATTGGATAAGTTTGTGATAGTATTCATTGATGATATACTTATCTATTCAAAGAGTGAAGAAGAACATAAAGAGCATTTGCATTTGGCCTTAACCAAGCTCAGAGAAAATCAACTGTATGCAAAGTTCGGTAAATGTGATTTCTGGATGAAAGAAGTGGCATTTTTAGGTCATATTATCTCAGAAGAAGGAGTTAAAGTAGACCCTGAAAAGATCAAATCCGTTATGGAATGGAAGCCACCAACTACTGTAACTGAGGTGAGAAGCTTTCTTGGATTGGCTGGCTATTATCGCCGATTCATAGAAGGGTTCTCAAAGATTGCACGTTCACTCACTCAATTACTCAAGAAGGACAAACCTTTTAAATGGACCAATACATGTGAAGAGAGTTTTCAAAAATTGAAGACCAAGTTAACTCATCGCACGGTTTAACACTTCGGATCCGGAAAAGACTTCGGATCTATTGTGATGCCTCCAAGCAAGGATTGGGATGTGTATTAATGCAAGAGAGGAAAGTAGTAGCTTATGCTTCAAGACAGTTACGACCACATGAGGAAAATTATCCTACACATGATTTGGAGTTAGCTGCTGTAGTTCATTCCTTGAAGATATGGAGACATTATCTCTTGGGTAATCATTGTGAAATATTTTCAGATCATAAAAGCCTGAAATATATATTCACCCACTGATTTGAACTTGAGACAACGGAGATGGTTAGAATTGATTAAAGATTATGATATAGATCTGCGATATCACCCGCAAAGCAAATGTTGTGGCGGATGCATTGGCGCGAAAAGTTTATCATAGCATGGTTAGTGAAATTGACCACCATTACATTTGGTGGCGAAATGCGAACCGAATTTGGCGATAGTTGAACAAGGAATATTAGCGGCAATAGAAATTCAACCAATGTTAACCGATCGATTAAAGCGACTCAATTGGAAGATGAAGAAACACAAGAGCTTAAGAAGGACAAATAAGAGAAGAATTCAACCGAGTTCGGTGTGAATAAGCGAGGGATATTAATGTTTCAAGGTAGATATTGTATACCAAACAAGAAGGAATTAAAGGACACGATTTTATCGAAGCCCATTCTTCGATTCTCAATACATCCAGGAGGAACTAAAATGTACAAAGATTTGAAGAAAAGATTTTGGTGGAATAATATGAAGAAGGAAATAGCGAGAATATGTGGCAGTGTGATGTCATCAACGGTGAAGATAAACCATCGAAGCCTTCGGATTATTGCATCCATTGCCAATTCCAGAATGGAAATGGGATAGTATTGGGATGGATTTTATTACAGGACTACCCAAGACGAAAGAGGGATATGATGCTATCTGGGTCATTGTTGATAGATTGACTAAAATAGCACATTTCCTACCTATCAAGCAAACATATGGGAAAGATAAGCTGGCAGAGTTGTATTTAACCAAAATTGTGGTATATCATGGAATTCCAAGGAGAATTGTTTCAGATAGGGGTGCCCAATTCACTTCTATGTTTTGGGAAAAACTACATGAAGCCATGGGCACAGATTTAGATTTCAGTACAGCTTATCATCCTCAAACAGATGGACAGACAGAAAGAACAAATCAAATTCTTGAAGATATGCTGAGAGCTTGTGCTATCATATATGGTGCAGCTTGGGATAAATGTTTACCATTTGCCCAATTTTCCTACAACAACAGTTACCAGGCTAGCATTCAAATGTCTCCATTTGAAGCATTGTATGGCCGTGAATGTAGAACTCCCCTGAACTGGACAGAAACAGGAGAGCGCCAATATCTTGGACCGCAAATAGTTCAAGATGCAGAAGCCCATGTGAGGATTATCGAGACAAGATAAAGATTGCTCAAGATCGTCGGAAGAGCTATCGATAGAAGAAGAAAGGATTTAAGCTTTGAAGTCGGGGACTATGTGTATTTGAAAGTCACACCCTTCAAGATTGTTAAAAGGTTTCAAGTTAAAGGAAAGTTGGCACCCAGATACGTAGGCCCCTTTCAAATCACAAAAAGAGTTGGAGAAGTAGCATATGAAGTGCAGTTACCATCCAATCTGATAAGGGTACATAACGTATTTCATGTGTCTCAACTCAGAAAATGCCTAAGACAGCATACTGATGAAGTCTCAGTAAATGACATTGAATTGCAAGAAAATCTAACATATCCAGAAGAACCATTACAGATACTTGAAACAACAGAGAGACAACTTAGAAACAAAAATATCAAGTACTGTCGAGTTCAGTGGAGGAATCATACAGCTGAAGAATCAACTTGGGAGAAGGAGTTAGATTTGCAACGAGATTTTCCTAACCTGTTCCCTGAGCCAGAGGAATCTCGGGGTCGAGATTCTTTTTAAGGGGGGTAGGTTGAAACAACCCTGAAATTCAAGCCAATTTTTGAAATTTTGTAAATAGTATTTGAATTCAAACTTTTACCCAATTTGGCAATTTTAATGGAAAACCGTTTTCCTTATTTGGCAATGCGCCTTCTCCCCTCCTTGGCGTTTCCCTTCCCTGGCGCCATCTTCTTTCCTCGGCGTCGCGTCTGCGGCGCCTCCTCGGCGTCTTCCGGCGGCTGCAAAGAAGACGCGTCGTCGCCTCCCGCGAAGGATTGCAGCGCCATGATTAGCTCGTCTTGCGTCACCTACCTGCACCGCGCCCTACGATCACCGTAACGCCGTCCGTTCTTCCCCTTCGCTGAGCGTATAGCGTGCCTACCTCCTTCCCGTAGCCACGCCCATCCCTACTTCCTGTTCCCGCCTCACAGAGTCAAATCACTACCAAGTGTTGCGGAGGAGGAGCAACACCTCCTCTCCCATATCCCGAAGAAGCTCCGGTTCATTCCTCCATTCGCGTGAGAAGAACGCGGCGAGGACACCTCACCGTGGCCGTCGTCATTCGCTGGCTATATAACCGTGTGAACACCATGGAACCTCTTCTAGCAACCCCGTGCGTCTCCCGAGAGCACCGATTGCTTCCTCATCGCCCGAACCGCGGCAATTGGAAGCCACGAGCCGGGTAACCCTAGATGCCATCTTATGATTTCGTCTATTATTTTTCGATTCCTTGCTGTGTTATGATCCTTGTTAGATGCTAATCATAGTGGCGTCTTCAATTGTTCAATAGCATTAGCCGATTGCTCTCTGTCGTCGAGCTCACCTTCATCCTAAGGACCTCACCGTGGCGAGCTAAATGAGCCATCCCCGAGCTAAAGCACCACCTCTAGCATGATCCTTAGGTCCCGTAGATGGTAAAACCGCGGCCGATTTGATGTATCCCCACCGGAACTCATGATCACCACAGTGGGGCCGTTGTCTTCCAGCTGCCCGTGACCGTAGCCATTCATCCTCCTCTCCATTAATCCACGGTGGAATCCCACTGTAGCCGCACCTTCTGTATAAGCTTTTTCCCGAAGTCTCTCGAGCGCGCAGCTCGGTAGCGATGGCGCTTCTGTTTCACCCTGGGGCGTCGTCGGAGGTTGAAGACGACCCGGCAACGTGGCGCCATCGCCGTCGTCCGTCCCGAGCCATCCGAGCGCTTCATCCACTTTTAAACCCTCGCGTAGATGGCGTAACCGCCTCATCCGAGCGCCTCGCGCGTCCTCGCGGCCGTCGTCGTGGGCGACGTGTCGACCATCGGCCGAGTGCGCGCGCGTCGCGCGCTGGGGCCGCTGCGCATGCGCGTGGGCGTGGGCCGTTCAACCGAGCGCGAGTAGAGGCGGGCCGACTTTTTCCCCGCGAGAAAGAAGACCGCCGCATCGTTGATCGGTCGAGCCCAACACTGTGTTTAGCTATTTTAGTTATTTTAGGAATTTCTGAAAAATCTAGAAAAAGCCTCAAAAGTTCTAAAAAATTCCAGAAATCCCAAGAATAACAAAAATACATTATTTTGACCCATTTTGTCTCCTAAGTTCCAATATGCTATCCATTCCAAGAAATTCAATTTTATAAATGATTATTTCTTCTTTTCTATTCTAGGTCAAAATTATTTAACTCTAATAATAATAATAATAACAAATTTATGATCTTGTTAAAAATCACATTTTAGTATTATTCACATGGTTGTTGAATATTTTGTGTAGTTGTTTCTCTTTAAATTAGAATACTTTAGAGTCAAGTTAGTTAATTGTATTGTTAATTCATGAGACTTATCTTTGTGCTATTGTTTTTATGTTTGCGCTAGTTCCGAAGACGCCCAAGTTGCGAGTTCAAGAGCGAACCAAGATTTGATTTATGACTTAGTAGAGATACTCGATCAGCAAGGCAAGTTACATGTTTTGAGCATTTTGAGCCCTATGACATTTAAAGTATTCACATACAATACTTTCATTAGTATTATTTGTTAACTGCTACTTGCTTAAAACAAATGGTTAGAATGACATGCTATCTAGTTAATCCCACCACTGAAAAATGCCCTGTCTTGATTGATGGCCATATTCACCTTGACAACCTTAGTAATAATCTAGATATTGTACCAATGTATATAATGTCACCTCAATCAACATTTTACACTACTAAGTGACTTTGGTCATGGGCCATTAGAATTTAAAATGAACATCGCCTAGGGTGAAGGTGTTGTGGGAATCAGTGCGACGGACTTCGCCACCGCTTGACCCTAGGGTTGGGCTTAGGATGAAGGTGTTGTGGGAATCCGTGCGGCGGACTTCGCCACCGCTGATCTTAAGGTTGGACTCGGGTAAAGGAGTTGTGGAATCCGTGCGGCGCGGACTTCGCCACCGCTTTACACCGGGATGGAGGCCGGTTTGGTGCAGTGGTGGTTGATGTTGTTGAGCACAGGGGAAGCTGTGGTTGAGTGCCTCAGGTGAAAATATAAGGACAAGAACCTTGTGCCAAGTAAACTACATAGTGATCGCTCAAACCACAGGGGTTGACTTGTCAACACGGGTTTAGTAGCTGCTCCATTCAATTGAAAACTCTACAGGACGAGATGACAGGATGCCGGGGAGTTAGGTATGCTGCGGGTACCTAACAACGGTAATAGGCACTTAAAACTGCGGGAAGAAGTTGTGATATTATGTGTGGCCGTGACTGAGTGATGCTACCGGGTAGAGTCTATATAATGAATTGAGCAGTGAAACGACCTGGCTCTCTTAACTCTGTCGCGGGAGTTAAGAGATCGTGTGGGAAAAGTTGGGCAACTCTGCAGAGTAAAGTAGATGGTATTCGAATACGCCGTGCTTCCGGTTAATGAAGCTATGTTAATTGGGTGATTCCAACAATGAGGCATAAGTAGAAGTTATGATGATTTTAATGTGTTTAATGATGAACTTTACATAATAAACCCCTAATTTTAGGAGCAAATGTTTTAAATTTTATTTGTTTGCAAATAAAACTGCATCCACCAAATATAATAAAACAAATATATTCCCGTCCCTTGAATATACTTGCATATAATAAAATAGGGTTTACCCCTGTAACTTGCTGGGTACAGTGGTACTCATTACTTGCTAAACAAATTTTTCCAGAAGATCAATACTACCAAGAAGAGCCTGCTGAGGAGGAAGCATCAGAAGAACCAATCTACTCTGATGAGGATTGGTCTTAAGTTTTAGCTTACGCTCAGGCCGTTGATTCTGTGTAATGTGTTGTAGTATGGGCTTATGCGCCGCTGTGTAAAATAATGCTACTCTATATTGTAATAAAGTTGGATCTTTCGCCGTAAGTTTGTACTGGTGTGATAATCGTTCGTAACTCTGACGTCAGAATATTCATCTTATCGTTATTCTGACGTTAAAATCAAATCCCAGAAATGGGGGCGTTACATAGGGTAGATCCTTATTCTTGCTTTCCTTGTTTTCTTTATGTTGCTCTGAGTTCTATTGAGTTGACTGAAGATTGGGTTTTCAGAATGTACTGTCAGGATTAGTGGTTATCCTGCTCAAATCTGAGCCAAGAGGGAAACTGATGCTTAAGGTAGTACTACTAGTTGTCTTATCAGGTGTTCAAAGTTCAGTATGAAAAAAGAACACTTATTGGTACGATGAATTGATTGCAGATCACTTCAAGCCCCTACTCTACACGTGACACGCATCTTAAGGCACATATTAATCTACCCCGCATAAATTGCCCTCATCAACCGGTGAGTATTGTTTGATCGTCCATCTACATGCGCTCCTGTTCAGTTTCCTGACATGTCACCCCCCATTGCTTGATCAAATGCCGCAGCATTATTTACTCTTGACGGAGTATAAAGTAGGACAGCATCTCCTGATATTGACAAGTCCATCAAAAGCCTTTTAGGCGGTGATCGGTTCGACTTAAAAGTTCATGATTTATAGCTGAAAACACTGTAGCTGGCTGAAAAAACACTTTATGATGTGAGACTTATTTAGCATAATTAAATTTAAAAATTTAAAAATATAAAAATATGTTAGCCCATTATGTATAATACAAACAAATACGGAAAAAAGAACCGCAAAAAGCTCAACAAAAGCCAAAAGTTCGAAAAGACGAAATTTATGAATAGTGAAAAATAAGCCGAAGCGGCCGAATTGATCCCACCTAGCCGGCCGAAAATGAGGGCTGTTAAGGTGGCTGCCTCCACCACGGCTTTCGCACCGCCATTCTGAGACCTAACTTTTAAACGGAATATTTTCTCAAGACGGGGTCTACAAGTTAAACGTAGTACACGTTAAAAGCCCAATATTTGTACCAACCAAAATTACAAGTGAGTATCGATCTCTCCATAATCTGTACCGTAAACAGCCAAAATTCAAAAATTTCAGCCAAAAGCTATAAACCACAGCCAAAAAGAACAGACCCTCAGTTGCATCAAGATCACGTCTATTTCAGCCGAGTTCTTAGCAAATCCGTTATTGCACGCGTCACCTTCGAAGTACCTGGACAATTCAATCGCTGCAATTAGATGCAAACTTCTCCTGTACAAACACCCACGGGGGAGAGAGAGAAGCAAGTGAGATCACAGATCACATCACCAAGACATCAACCTCTTGACGCCGAAAGCCCACTAAAATATGGGTCTTTTTTTTTATAGTTTTTAACTGTAACTTATGATTTTTAAACTGTTTGGGTAAAAATTACAGAGTAACAAAAACTCATATGTAGTTTTTATCGATATAAATAAAGTCTGTATAATATATACTATAATTAACTATTAAACTCTATCTTAAAAGATACTCCATTTAAAAATTAGTTACTATAAAAAATCAAAAAATATTTTTTAAAAGCTAAAAAAACATACCCTACCAATAAAACACTGGAAAAAGACGAACCGGAGAATCGATGGCGAAGCCGAAAGCGCTGCAGGGTCAAGTCAAAGGCGCGGGTAGTCGGGGGGACACGTGGATGGCGATGGGTGGGTGGTGCGAGGTCACTTCCTCGGGGCTGAGGTGAGGTCGCGTCTCACTGTTGCTGGGCTCCCACGGGGAGAGCCCGCCCGGCCCACGCGGGTGGCCTGACCCCGCGACTCGTTGCCGAGGTGCCCGGTCACTTCGATTCGAGTGGGCGCTTCAATCAACATGGAAGGATCGGGATGTGCCTCTCGTACTTTTGCTCTTAAAGGCGACCGCGAAGACGCCAGATGTGTCTACGCCGACGAGTAACAATCAGCTTCACTTTTCTTTCTTTTGCCTTCTCGGAGATGGCACGATGGTTCGAGCGAGCGAGCGAGAGAGAGAGAGCACGTAGGGCGTTCCTGACGATCGGAGGGAGTTGGGGATGACCGAAATTCGGCTCATCGGGAATGTTCTTGGGCCTAATTTCAGCCTCTCTCAGAAACAAGTTTTGGCTTTGGACCTTGGTATAACAGAAAATAAGAGAAGAAATGTGATATGAACAGCAGCAGAAATCAGCACAAACTTTGGCGGTGTTTCAGCCTCAAGTTGTACCATATTGACGCAAAATGAAAACACTAGACTCCTGGTACAAAGGTGGCGTTTTTTTTTTGCTGCAGTTGATGATTTTTTGTTCTAGTGTAAGCACTTATGTGAATGAACTGAATACCGATAAATCGTTTCAAAAAGACTATTCTAATAAGCTGCTTTAAAATGATAGTGAAGAAATTGCTTTGTTTATTTGTTTGAAGAAAATCATAAATCATAAACTAAAAAGAAATAGACCAAAGACCACTGCTATTACTGATAGTTAAACCACTACATTCTATTGCGACACACTGCTGTGAAGAGGCAAAGCACTTTCGACTTCAGCTTCCATTGCTTCTGCGGAGCGCTCTGCGACGACCTTTGACATCCCAAACATCTGCGCTATAGATCGAAAATGAAAGGCTTGAGCAAACGCATGAAAAATGCTGAATGAGAAAAGAGGTAAGTTTCAGTGTGTTAGCAGCTAACCTTCTGAATGGTCTTCTTGAAGCTGGCCTTGTGCTCATCCATGGAGGCATGGATGAATTCGTCGATGTGGTCTTTCAGATCTTCGAGGAAGCAACGGCGGGGCTTAGGGGAATAGATGGTTGCGACCTTCGGATTAGGTATTGCTGGAATCCATCTTAACACTGAAACAAACCAAAGTATAAAAGGTTTATGTACGAATTCCCAAAAAGAGATCAAGATAACATGGATCTGGAAGCCAACTCCTGCATCTTTGCAGCCATTCTATACGTTTTACCAGGGTAGGTATTTAAATGAGGAACATGAATGTTCATAAGATAAAGCACATATGCAACCTGACATATTTGACTACCACAACCATTAATTAAGGGCGTCCGCAATGATAATAGCTAGTACTAGCTATATAGTCAGCTGACGTGGAGGTGAGAGACAAAAGCAAAGACTATTTTATATTGTTGGACCTACATGCTCCTCTCTCATGTTCTTGGACTACGTGAAATAGATCAGCTATTTGCTCGTCGCTAGTGACTACTCTCTCTCCTACTTTTTCTTGCCACATCAGATCTAGCTAACTAAATAGTCAGCTGTTGGAGACGCCCTAAGAGGGCAGTAATCTACTTGAACATAAGCTATAAAGAAGAAAACTCTGAAAAGCCTAAAATTTTACGGGGTACAACATAGAAGTTACGAGACAGCAGTAATCTGCTTGAGGCGGGCTTCAGAAGGAATGAAGACAAATATGTGATGCAAAACTGAGAGAGAGAGAGAGAGATGAAGAAAGAAACCATTTTTTTGGGAACTGGTAGTAACCATTAATTTTAAATCCTTAGAACGCACCATAGAAAAAGATTGAATGAAGCCGAAGCCCAACCGATCGGGGCAAAGTGGCACAAAATGATTGACATGACATTAATGAACAAAAAATTATATAGCTTTTATCATTAATATGGCATCCTTGAGGTTTAACTAAAACAATGAGTGAAGTATAACCAACGACAACATCATCGTGAAATTTTGCTCTATACAAAACAGACTGTTTACATCCAAGATGCTTCAGACATTCCTCAAATAGGAGGGCGCAAGACAGAAATAGGATAACAAGCACATAAGTTTCAAACGCTATCACCTAGTACAGGCACAAAAGAAGCAATGGACATGTCGTAGTAACTGCAAGACATCAATCCTTGTGTGATATAACAAGCTTAATGTTGAATTCTAGATGCAACGAACTGTATGCTCTATATATCTCAGGCCTAGCAAACTACCCCATACGAATAATAAAGATCCCAACATTTTCTTGTAATAGCAAAAAAGAACATCCATAGCAGTTTTTGGCTGCGTTTGTTTTGCCGCTTCATTATGGTAAATAAGGTGATTGCTTCGTATGGTTAAGAATATTGCAGTTACTGTAATAAATTTTGGGTTGTGTATATCCTCAGATACAGAGGCTGGGAGAGGTTTTTTCTTCCCTTATCTAAAAAAATAGCAGTTCATCCGAAGGAATATCTTTTCAGAAAGGGTCCTACTGTCCTAATATAGTGTCTCCTAAAATAAAAAGGATGGCTGTAATGACCCCGTTTTGGGGAACAGGGTTATCGTACGTCCCATAACAACCTAAGAGTTCAGTTGCGGATGGAAGAAGTATCATACATGTTTACGAACATTTAAAATAGTTAATTTGATTAAAATAAAAATCTAACGGTCAACTTTAATAGCTTTAAGGGCGTTCAATCCCAAAACTTAACTTACAATAAGAAGAACCAAATAAAACTCTACAGGAACGCTTGAGTGCAGTCGTAACCCTAACATGAAATCTTTAAGTATCTTTTCTTTTTCTGATCTCTATTTTGGTGAAAATGAAGTAAAACTAAGTACAACTAACTGTACTCAAGTCACATGGGGAAACGCAATTTAATTACATGCCAGGATTTCAAGAGATGGGAGCATATGGGTTTGAACATTTTAGGTGGATGTAGTTTTATTTGTAAACATTTTTAAACATGAAAGAATAACAACTTCTTAAGAAATTAGAGTTTCAACAACTTTATTACCATATTTCCAACATCCCCAATCCATTTCTAAATCTACTTATACTTTATTATTAGAACCACCCATTAAACACAGCTTTATTTACCGGAAGCACTGCGTATTCGAATACCATTTATAAATGATTTTGCAGAGTTGTCCAATTTTACCTACAAGATTGCTTAACCCTCATGACTGAGTTAACAAAACAAGGTTGTTTCACTGCTCATCTCTTTATATAGACTCTACCCGGTAGATTACCAAACAAACCAAGATAACCACTGGTCAGATCGGAACACCTCCGCCCTCCAGCGTCTCCACTCCACCTGCGGCCGCCGACCCGCCGTCCAGCTCCGCCGCTCTGGGCTTCGGCGACCGGTGAGTACTTTTGCTACTATAAACTATTGTATGTTAACTATTGTTACTGTAGATCTTTATGTTTTGTACTAAAAAATTTTTGTATAACTTCGAACACCTATTCTAAAATTGCTGTGTCCGCCATTGGGCTCTGGCATACTGGCAGTGGCAATGTAGCTCAGGTTCACTGTCGTGGAGCGTCCGATCTTGCGCCAAACATTCAGATTGAACGGCAGTGTCTAAGTCACACTACTTGTTTTTTCTTGACAGGTTGTCGGTTTTTTTAAGGAATGTCTATACAACATTCGACTATTTTTTAGGACAAAAACAGTCAGATTAATCTAGGACGTTAGATTTTCATCCAACGGATCCACTCATACAAGCCCCTCCTCCAAAAAAAAATGACCCCCTTAAAAAAATGATCTAGGGCGTTGGATCTCCATCTAACGGCTCAAAATCTGACTGTTTTTGTCATCAAAAATAGTCGAATGTTGTATAGACACTCCCTTTTTTTTATCGGTTGCTCATGATCAATGGGCTGCATTACAACCACCAAACTGGGAGTGAGCCCAAGTTGAGGCGTAATCGTTTTAGATGCTAAGCACTGATAGATCGGACTGGGCCGAGCAAACAAACGACTCACTGTCAATGTTCCCATAAAAAAAGATGTGAATCTTTTGTCAATCGTTGTCTCTGCTCATTTGTCTGTGATTTCATGGGTTAGGAAAAGCCATCTCTTAGGAGAGAGAGAAGCTTCTGGGAACAGTCTCATGCTGAACTCCTCAGTGCCACGTACAGCGGTCAACGGTCAAAAGAAACCTACTTACTGACCACTTCATGCTTGGGATACTTGGGATTCAAGGAAGCAGCAGCACAATTTAACAGCCTCTCCATAGTCCAGACTCCTCAACTCTGCAAGAATCAGGCATGGCTACCACCTCCAAGAACTCGTCATCACCTTTCAAGGTGCGTCTCGATCTCTTATCAGTCTACGATCTCTCTCAGCGTATATTTCCCACTGTCGATTCGTCGATACCAGCTACTCACTCTCCTCTAAGCCTCTTGCCTCCTGCAACTCTTGAAGATCATACTCGGATCGTCGTCGCCGGCGCGCCGCGAGATCTTGTCTGATATGGGATACGAGTTCATTGTCATGGTAGAGTACACCCCAACTAATGAGCTTCCAAATTTCCTCCTGCTGTTGTCTCGTCAATTATCTCATCTCTTAATCTGTAGTTCCTGATGGAGTGGTTTGATTTCTGTCTGTACTGTCAGAGTGCTGACATCGACGAGAAGGCTATCAGGAGGGAGAAGCCGGAGGAGCTGGTCAAGGCCCTGGCCGAAGCCAAGGTACCAGCCACTCCTTAGAACAAAACAGTTTCAAGAATGCCTTTTGTTGCTATGAACTTGTGATACAACCTGAGGTGTCTCTTGAACTGTAGGCCGAGGCCGTTAAACTGAAGTTTCATGGCGAGTGTGCTCGGGACACAGACCAACCTACCCTTCTGATCACCTCTGACCAAGTATGGGCATTCGGTTTCAAGCATAGTGACTTTTGCATTTGTATGGGAGTTTAACACTGGCAATTATTCGAACAATGTTGTGTTCTGATAAAGGTCATGGTTAGCAAAGGGATGATACGGGAAAGGCCAAGAAGCACGGAAGAAGCCAGAGAATTCATCAAGGGTGAGAGGTTTTCCACTTCTTATGAATGTCATGTTATATGTGGCTAAAATAAGTTTGTTTGTTTGGTGTTATTGACAGAGTATTCGGGTGATCGAGCGTTTGCAGTGAACTATGTTCTTCTGACCAACCTGAGCACTGGGGCGAGAAAAGGGGGATGGGATATACCTGAGGTAGTTGCATCACCAACTGAAGTTTGCTACTACTTCCATACAAGAAAATTTGCTACTAATCCTGAAGCTACAATGATTTCGTTATGCACCTAGCTAGTGATGGATGCATAATCAGCCATTTATTAGTAAAGCTATGATCTTTGCAACGCTGAAAGTTATCCGCTTTTTTTTCAGTTTTCATGGCTCATATATTTTCAGAAAGTTATGCTCTCCATTGCAAATCCGAGCTCGCTCATGCCCTTTTATATGTATCAAAATTTTAGTTTTGACTTTTGAGAGATGACATTTTCACGTCGCCAACTTTGATCGTCATGAAACAATGATATATGCGCTCACCGTTCATGAGTTTATCATCTTGAAAAGATTTTTTTACTGAAGTAAACTGTAACAAATCAAATTTGCGTTGCTTTGTTTCTGCAGATCTATTTTCACCACATACCAGACGAGTTCATTGAGGACGTGGTAATCTTCTGCACCCTAAAAAAATTAGAAGATGACTGCTTTTTTCCCCTCCATATAATGTTGTACGATCCTTCAAGTATTGAAACCTTATATTCTACTCCCTCTAGTCATAAAAGAAAATCGCTTTCTATTTTTCAAAGTCAATAAGACGTCACTTTGATCAATACATTTTATCATCATACTCTCAATAAAGTTTAAAGTGTAATATTATGAAATTATTTTTGTATATCTAAACTACATATTTTAGATAATATCTTTATCAAAATTGATATGGTTTGACTGCACGCATTCTAGAATGACTTTCTTTTATAACTGAGAGGGAGTAATTTCTATACCAAAAAAAGCGGGAAAGTCGTGAATAAAATTGCATCATGGCACATGTTCTAGGTGAAGGACGGGGACATGACCTGCGTGGCGGGAGGGTTTAAGCTGACACGTCCATCAGCATTGCCATTCATCAAAGAACTAGTGAGCAACTCTTCCAAATAATCCCTGCTCTTACTCTCTTTTGTTTTTTGAAAAAAAAAATGATACCTACTCGATAGTATCGCTTTGCAAACACTGAGCAATAGTAAAGTCAGTTCACTGTTCTGATTAATTGCACGACTAATTTCTGTGCTGCCCAGGTCGGTACAGCGGACAGCGTTCGAGGACTTCCAAGGGAGCTCACCGAGAAGCTTATTCAAGAATCACTAGAAGCAAATTAAGTAGTAAGATATGCGACCAGAAGTCGAATCTCGAGTTCGTGATTTGTGAGCGAGCGGTATAAATAGGGGGTTCCCCATTGGTAGATAAATAAAGGATTTCAATTATTGTAAAGTGTACTTGTGAAAGAGAAAGCAATAAAGAAGAATGAGTTTCCCTATCTCTCTCTCTGTGTTTAATCTTGTATTTTCTTGCACTATTCTGTGATTGATCCATCTCTCTTGTCTAGGAGGAATCACTCAGACGGACTCGCCATCGACGGTTCCTCAACACACCTTACCACGGCAGCAACGCAACGGTGGCGAGTTTGCAAAGGAAGCCACCATGCGCCCTTAGGTAAACGGCGAGCTCCCTAGTGCACATCCCATATCAAGTCCCGACGTAGCAGCAAACCTCGGTCTTTACCCAAGCCATGCGTAATAGAGAATAGAAGCAAAACAAAAATAGCAACTAATTGTAAAATGTATAAGGAGAAGAGGGAGTAGACTGTCCCGAGTAGGAAGATGAAGATGAGCCGACAAGTGGGAGCCAAAGAAGGCCGGGAGGTGGAGTTGGGAGTGAAGAACCATCAAAGAAGACTCGATGTGAGGCCATGACCGAGCCAACCGCAAGAGGAAGCAAAACGACAGTACGGAATATGGGGGAAACGATAGATATAACCTGAGAGCTAATGGAGATAACCAACGGTGGTGAATCGGAGGCCAGTTCGTCGGAGTGCCCCCAAGATCAGAAGGGAGCAAATCCGGGAGTCAAAGTAGGGCTCAGGGGCGATGCACGTAGATTCGGTGAGAGGGAGCAGAGGGAGGCGAGCCGAGCAGAAGTAGCGCACCCAAGGGTAGCCATGGTGGTTGCGGCGTTAGATCTAAAGGGGAACGAGCAGACCCGAGAGCCAGAAAGAGGCTTGGGGAAGGGAGCAACCCGAGTAGATCCAGTGAAGAGAGTCACCGGAGGCGGCATCGGTGTACTAGTTAGGGAGGAGCAACCAAGGGTGAGCGATGGCATCCGGATCGGGAGAGGGAAGGAGGAGGCCCGTAGGGAGAAAAGGAAAGGGGAGGAGGCAATGTCAGTGTGGAAGCCATGTGTGGTGTGCTGTGTTTGGAGGCCATGTTGTGTGTGCAGTGCGTCTTGTGTTGTGTGTGTGGTGTGCATGAGGTGTAGGTGTATGCGTGCACGTGTGGGCCTACCAGGTGAATGGTACGAGCTGGTGGGCCAAACTAGTAGACCGCGTGAGTCAGACCAGAAATAAGCTGGTCAGAAAAAGGAAAGAGAGGGAGTATGAAGTTTAACATTAGGTAAGACGCTAACTGTACCAAGTGAACAAAAAATTTAAGTAAATAAAACCTATTAGAAATCCCCCAATAGGGAGGAACTGACTATAAGAAACTTTATGAATCACCCCGAGATTGAATAAGTATTTTTTTAAAGCCTACATTTGCCGTATAAATGTAGAAAGTGAACCAGCTCAAACGAAAGCAGCAGATTCGTGCTCTGTTGGCACTGAGGGTTACTACTATTATACGGGCAAGCTTGCTTCTTGATCATCAATCTAGTTATATTAAATGTAAAAAGTACTTTTCTGTATCACTTATTATATATGTGCATTAAAACTGTTTTTTTAAAACTAAATCAAATAAAAAGAGATGAAAAGGAAGACATATGAGAAAAGAGTAGTTCAGCTGAGAGGAGCAGCTGGACTGTAAGAGTAAACATTAGATAGTAAAGGGGGCCCTGGTCAAGAAAGAGAGGGAATATGGGACCCTTTACATATGGATAGAATATAAGGACCAACACAACTCTCGCTTGGAAAAAGGGGCCGTATGTAAGTGCTAGCCACTCTCCAGTTTTCGACAGGCAGAAAATGCTACCCTATTATGTTATTATCCTCTCCACAACGAGCAAGTATTATAAGTATGAGTGGTGACCCAAGGCACATATGTTAGCATAAGTGGAGTGTTGGGTGAAGGGATAACCAGCCCAACCAACACTATTTGAAATCGATGGATGCCAAGTGAGCGTCCCGGGATACCAGTGGAGAATAGATGGTTGGAGACTTAATAAGGTAACCTGAAAAATATTTTGTACTTTAAATTTGGCACTGCATCAAAGAAAATATGGGATATCTAGTTTCATGAGAGCTCAGAATAGCTATGAGTACAGTAGCACAAGTTTGCGTAGTGCACAATAAAATTATGAATTCATATCTGCCTCCTGGATTGGTGGCTATAGAGATCACTAGGGATCTTTCTTCTCACCGTATGTGATAAGTAATCTTTTCATAAATTAAAACTTGCCTCTTAATTTGATAAACTAGTTTTTAGAAAAAGAGATGAGTTAGAATATGTGATAATGAACAAGAGAAGAGGCATACAATGCATTTTACTAATAATACTTGTTGAGTACATTAGTACTCACCCTTGCTATTATTTTTTTTGTTAAATCCTAGTCTGACCGGGAATTACCCCGAGTGCGATGAGAGACTTGCAGGTGCCGATGAGGCCGCGTGGGACGATGGCGATCACTACAAGAACTAGGGTGAGGTGGACACCCTATACGATGGTTGGGACAAATAAACGTTCAGTGGAGCAGGGTAGGCGAGAGATAGGGTATATGTTCCGTATCTCTTGTAGTTAAATAAGTGCATTAAAGACCATAGCCCTACGTGGCACTGCTATAATAAATGTACAATATCCATATTCACCTGAAAAATCTAAAAGTTCATAATTAGTACCCATGTTCACTTGAAAAAAATCTGAAAGTTCATATCATATTGTTTTTGCTATTATACAGCCAAAAAAACAGATGATTGATATTTTCAGATTCATCACAGAAAGCACAACTTTCAGGTTTAACAATATTTCTTTTAAACGGGTTATGTTTTGGTCTTAGCTTATTGTGAAAAAGCAACCACAGAAAAAATGTACTCTTGAAGAAACAGTTACTGACCAAATAGCAGGAATATAAATTGGTGTACACCTCTGAAATTAATGATTGCATAAAGCGAGTTAGCTGAGTATACTCCATTACTTTCATATTGCCAAATTAGAGCATCATTTTCATCGGATAAAGAAATGTGTCGAACCACATCCTCTAATTCATATCATTTCAGCATAAATTCATCTAAGAAACTTCTTCTAAAAGTACACCTTATCTGATTGCCATACCAAATCTCAACAACTGCTTTGCCTTTTTCATTGACAATAGCATACAGATTCCAAAATCGTATAGCTAAAGGAGATGTTCCAAACCAGATATCCTCCCAAAATCTAACCTTTCTCCCATTTCGTACCATCCATTTATAACCAAATTTAATAGCCTTAGCAGCCCACAGGTCTCCTTTCCAAAAATTAGAAGTATGGGTAGTTTTATATTTATGCTCAATCCAAAAATTAGAAGTATGGGTATCAGCCCACAGTTTATTTTCCCTTCTATAAACCTTTTAACCCAAGATCCTAGAAGGGTCATGTTTAAGTATCAAACTAGGAAATTCCTAACCCTCCATACTCCTCCTTCATGCACAAAAGATGCCAATTAGCAAGATGCAGTTTGTGATGACCTTAAAAATCATTCCACATACAATTAGCCATTTGTGTGTTAATCAAGTCAGGGGACCATTTTGGAAATTTAAAGCACGACAACAAATAGATTGGTATGCTAGCTAAACAAGACTTATCAAAACCAATCTGTCCCCATAGGACAGCAGTTTACTCCTCCAACCTGCTATCCACTTCAAATTTTTGTCCACTAAAGGTTGAATGTCCTCGCTTCTGAACTTATCAAAATGCAGAGGTACGCCTAAATACTTGATAGGAAAAGTACCAACCTTACAGCCAAAAATATTAACAAGCTGATACATTTCAAGAGAGATGCTTATTAATTTTACAGTCCTTTAGCTAGAAATATTAACAAACTGGTACATTTCAAGAAAGATGCTTATTAATTCTGTAGTCCTTTAGCTAACTCACTGAGATGCTAATTAATTATTCCTTAACGTTTTCCCTTGTGGAGTCAAGCTGACTGATGACACTGACAAAGTCAGTTCAAGAAGGTCTGGCAGCAATTACTCAACTCAATTGAATCCTAATAAATTCACACATGTTATTTTGATCTATGGGAAGAAATGTGTGTATCTTTTTCTAGAGGAAACAATGCGTGTGTATTTAGTCTTTCTGTAGAGGAAAGAAATGCGTGTGTCTGATCGGGGAAGAAAAGAACTAAGGAAAGAAAGTAAGAAACCCATGTGGGCCCATGGCCTGTCTCCTGCGGGCCATGCTTGCGTGCCAGAGGAGAAGAGATGGGCTGACGCAAGGTCACCAAAGCCCGGCCCATCACGAATTCGCGGAGTGAAGAGGAGAAACCCTACGACACCGAGAAAACCTTCCATGCCCGTGCGCCGCGACATCGACTGCGAGCAGCTGAGCCCGCCCGCCGCCCGTCGCACGATCGAGCAGGCCAAGCCCGGGCTCCACAGACGTGAGCGGCCTCGGCGTCTCCCGCTCCGGAATCCAAGGTCTCCGCGTGTTCCTATCCCTAATGGCGGATTTAGGATTTTATGAATGGGTGTTCGCTAATTACATTGTGTTACATTTTTAATATATATTTATATTGGTTTATAAAAACTGAAGATAAAAGTCACATAGCTAAGTCTATTAAAAGTCAATAACACTAAAAATTTTGAAATAATAAACTAATACTAACACTTTATTTGGTGACAGCACAATGACAACTTTTTAGAGTAAAACTATTACAACTTTAGTTGACAACACAAGTGTGCACTTTGTTTTTAAATAGATATTAACTTTAACCCACTTCTCTTTTCTTATTTTTCTATGTTAGCATATTAAATGGTGTTTTTCACACATATAGAAAATGAAGTAGTACATATTTTTGTTTTTGACATATGTTGTCTCTATTTATGATTTACCTCTCTCTAATAATAACATTTAACATGGGCACTTTGAACATATTGCTTCCGAAAAATAAAATATAAATATTTATAAACCAAACCAACTCTCCCAAATGATGTATATTTTGGATTGAAAGGATTATATAGATTCTTGTGACCAATAGATTTATGACAATTGGCACCATCAAATTCTTTCGAATAAAGCATCTAAAATATCTAGATATTTCTAGGAAACTATCTGGATTTAAGATCATGTTCATGGGATCTCTAGAACCCTTAATTATCTACATCTTTTATGTAGATAAATCATCCAATATTTCATCTAGTAATTTTAATCTACAGATTAATATATGGTACTAGAAGATGATAAATTTACAGATAATGGGATTACAAAATTCATAGCTTAAAATCTATTTATCTGATCAACATAAATAAATATTGTACAGAAAACTATCGAATTTCTCTACAATTATCTAGTAGATAACATTTTTAAATTACTCTCATATACAGTACCCAACATTACAGAGAACAATATACCAGATTAGCCGATATACTAGTCTTTTCCCTAATGAATACTTTTCACTCTCTCTAATCCCAACTCTAATCTCTAATTAAATTAATAAACATAGAGAAAATCAAATCGTTACTCAAGTGAGGAGCGAGAAAACCATGATCTCTTTCTACCTTTTCCCCCTGCTTTTGTCCCGTTGCTACTCCTCCTTTTCTTCTCTTGATTGACACCGATTTTCCCCGACCTGCTCGTTGCTCCCTTACGCCAACAATCAGTAACTGGTCCTCACGGTCCACGTGTGCATACAGCAAGGCAAAACTGACGAACCCCATAGCCGAGCGATACAATGGCCAGCGTTAAGTAACATGCATGACATGTGGACCTTCAACGAGTCTCTCTAGAATAGATCCCAATTTTCCGCACAAGAGACAGACCATCGTCAAGATTTCTATCCTCCCCCCTCCTCAGTGACAGACTCAGGATTTTACCAAAGGGTATGCCGCACCAAAATTTTCATATGCAATACGGTAAAACTATTTGCCAATTTGGTAAATAATTGTAAAATTTACACCGTAATTCGGTATACATGCACTAAATAATATGATAAGTCTTAGATTCAAGGATTAAGTTGGAAACTTGCACAAATTATAATATAAATAGTTCAAACACCATACTAATAGTCTCAAATATACATAAAAGAGACTTACAATACTACTTGTCTGATTTTTTTAGTCTACTACATGTCTCCTGAATATGCGATGGAAGGCATCTTTTCTGTCAAGTCTCACATCTACAACTTTCGTATTTTAGTCTTGGGGATTATAATCGGTTTAAAGATTAGCTCATCTCATCTTATAATCGATTATCCTAACCTTATAGCTTGTGTAAGTACTAGTGAACACCTAAAATTTCAACCATTCAAAACATTAATTTCAACTAAATAGGAACTTTATTCTCTTTGTTCAGGCATGGAGTTTGTGGATTGATGGAAAGGAAAGGGATTTTGTGGACTCATTTCTTTGGAGGGCTATTCACTTAAATGAGGTTTTACTCTTTATCCATATAGGATTTCTGTGTGTTCAGGACGACCTAAATGCTAGATCACTCATGCCATCAATTGTGTTCATGTTGGAGTCTTGGAGAATGAAGCCACGACACTTTCTGTTATGGTTACGAGACCGAACAGTAGATATAGTAGTAGGCTTTGGAGGCCCTAAACGGGGGGTTCACCGGAGTAGGAGTAATAGACCCTTAACACCGATTTTTCATTCACAATGTGTCTATGTTGTCAACCCCCAATACAATGCCATAGTGGTCCTATGCCCTACAAGTCCACACGCAAGCAAATAGACACTGCCAAAGATTAAGGTTAGAAAAGAAACAGAGAGTAGCGATCGCCTCGCAGACGGGGTTCATGGCGAGCCTAGAGTCGAATTGCCGCGGAGGAAGATGGCGTAAGGGCCCGTGATGCCGGAGCACAGCCGGAAGGACTGCATGACTGTGACTCCACGGCGCCACGTTGGCAGTGGCGAACGCCGGACACAGCGATGCACCAAGTCGCTCTTCGCTCCTTCAGATCGCCCGTCACCGCCCTCCACTTGACGGACATCTCCCCTCAGTTGGGCAAACCATTCGGCTGGGCTCAGGGTATGCCGTGGCCCACCCGACATATCCTATGGGTCCGCCCCTGTCCCTCCTCCCCCAAATCCGCAATCCTCATAGCCCAATCCCAAACCTCTCTCGTCTCTAGTTCCAGCCTAGGGATGGCAATTGTGTCCGTTTACCCGTGTACCCATGGGTAAATACCCTAATGAAGTCGGGTATGAGATGAATTTTTTACCCACGGGTAGGAAAATAGGGGGAAATCTCTGCCCATCGGGTAAACAGATACAGATATAAGTTAACTCTACCTCTACCCGTCTCATCCGTTTACCCGTGAAATGAACTCACAAGTAGACCCTCCTAAAACCAGCCAACCCTAACATCCACCAGTCGGTCCAGTCCACCACGCGGCCTCCAAATCTCGGTCGACACAGTCCCAAAGTCCAATCCACCGGAACCTCCAGATCGCAGCCGCCGCCTCTCCTCCTCGCCGACACACCAGATCCCAGTCCCAGCCGCCGCCCCTCATTCCGCCCCTCGTTCCGCCGCTCCTCGCCGCCCCTCGTTCCGCCGCCTCTCCTCCTCGCCGACACACCAAATCTCCGCTCCTCGCCGCCCCGTTCCGCCGCTCCTCGCTGCCCCTCGCCGCCCCTCGTCCCCGCCGCGCCCCATTGCCATCCCTATTCCAGCCCATCCTCTTCCTTGAACTCTTTTCCATATCTCATCGCGACGGCGGCGGCGGCTATTGCTTCGCCGTTTGTCTCAAATTCTCACGCCAACGTCATTTAACCCTCGAAGCGAAGGAATTATTCTCTCCTAGGCGTCGTCGTCGTCCTCCGCTCTGCCGGATTTTTCTCTTCTTTCGCTGGTAAGCAAGCCCTAGCTTGCTCCTGAGGATCTTTTCTTTTCCGTGAGCAATCTCATCCAAATCTTCCTTTCTGGGATGGATAGTCCATTCCATGGAGTTTGTGGTGGATTTGCTTGCTGTGTTGTGGATTACCAGTAGCAGTTTATTTTTCCATATTTTTGGGGGTTCAACTGAACCCCCATGTCCCACGTTAGGTCCGCCCTTTCCCTTTGTTTTTCCCCCGAGTCCGTGAGTTGGTTTGGTTCACGTCTTTGAAAAGTGCGTGATGCAATGTCATATTCTGCTGTTGGTATGATCTGTTGTTCGAGATCGGTGTTTGTAGTGGAGGATGCTATCTGAAATGGCATTGTGAATTACTATTGAATTAGCGTGTTCATTCGGGGTGTAAGATTAGTTATTTATGATCTCTAATTCTCTATGCCAATGATAATTTTCTTATCAAGCTATGTTGCGGTGATGATGTTTCAGTCCTAAACCAAAAGGTAGATTTATCATCTGTTCGTGACGGCGTCCAAACTGCACCTGCTGAATGATTCTAGTTCTCTCCCGAACACACTGTATATCCGCGCATGTACAGTGTGGCTGTGTCTGCGTGCGAGTTGGCGATTTCACCGCCATGGCAGACCCCAGCCCTAAATTCCTGTACCTGCAACTGTTGTCTTCTATTTTGCACCTTTGCTCATAAGAGGAATTGATTGGTGTTTACAAGATTTAGCATAGCATATTGCTACTTGGTGTCCAGACTGGAACTATCTATCATTCCCCGTTTGAGATAAGAAAATATATTGCTGTTGTGAACTATCTTCCATAGTTGAGGAATTTAGTAGGGCTTCGGAGTTGCTGTTCTCATTCTTTAGTTATTTCAGTAAGAATTATGGAATTGGTCATCCTATGTGAGATGAGATTATGGAATGATTCGTCTATATGCTATTTAATATATTGCAGTGTTCTGTAAAGAATTGATTCAAGTACAGTCTTGTACATATATCAATTTCTCGATACTGGTGGGCTGGTGGCGTGCTTGTAGTCCTGTTTGTTTACATGAATGTTCACTTTTCTGATGAACCTTCAATCATTTTTTTGTTAAGGTAACAAGGAGACAAGTATTTCACCTTTGAACAAACTTCTCTTCTGGTGGGCTGGTGGCATGCTTGTCGTCCTGTTTGTTTACATAAATGTTCACTTTTCTGATGAACCTTCAATCATTTTTTTGTTAAGGTAACAAGGAGACAAGTATTTCACCTTTGAACAAACTTCTCTTCTTGCAATGGAAGCCAAGTTTTTCCGGTTTCTGAAGCTTGTTGGAGTTGGCTTTAAAGCAAGGACAGAGCGTGAAGGCCGTGAGTTGTTTCTGAAACTAGGTTACAGCCATGAGGTGCAGTTCACTGCTCCACCCGCCGTTCGTGTCTTCTGCTTCAAACCCAACATAATATGCTGTACTGGTATCGACAAGTATAGAGTACACCAATTTGCTGGTGCTGTTCGAAGCTGTAAGCCTCCAGAAGTGTACAAGGGGAAGGGCATATCATACATTGATGAAGTTGTAAAGCTGAAGCCGGGGAAGAAGCAAAAGAAGTGACGCATGGATAAACCTCTTTTCGACTTCTACACTGTTAAGATGCTGTAACACTTTTGTAGTCTCGCAGATGTTCTTGTGGTTTTATTGTGCTGGATCATTGTTGCCCCAGTACCATACTGGAAGGCCTAATAATACGTCGTATGCAATGTATGTGAATCATTTCATGAGCCTGTACTGTATTGCATGCAGACCATAGGGTTAAATCCCCACGTTCATTTTTTTTTGGCTTAAGCTGGTTAGATGTTACCTTCAATGTGTATTCTTGTTGAATATTGATACTATTATGTTAATCTTATCTAAACACAGGCTCGGTATCGGGCTATGAACTTATGGTATTTGTGCTGAGCTAAATCTGTGGTTCTAGATGTATGATTTGTGACAGACTATTGATTTTTTTTCCGATCGAGATGTATGAATCCTTGTGTCTACGGACATAGATTCTGTTCAAGGAACAACGAAAATGTGCAAGAACTCTATTTGCCTCCATTCTATGAGTTGCTTCCTTTTTACGTACAACACACTCTCTCCTTTGGTAGTGTCTAGTAATTCAGAACTTAATTTGAAAGCCATATTTTTTTAGGGAACATGTACAAGGTTTGCATGTCATTATATTAAAGAGAGAGAATCACAAATATTAGGATCTATTGTTTTGGGATACCTAAAATACGAAAAAAAAGGAAAAGACTGACAGAAATGGGAATAGCAAAACGAAAACTGAAGTGAGGGGAAAATAAGGTGTGGGGGCTACGCAACGAAAACTGCGAAGGATCAAGGATTAAACCTGCTTGTCATTGTGTTTAGCAGCAACTTTGCGAGCACCGCGCGCCAGCAAGAAAGCTCCTGTTTTAGGATGTCCAAGATCCCTTCAGCGGACGTCTTAATTTTGTTGAACGTCCGGGCATTGCGTTCTTTCCATATCGTCTAGAGGAAGAGGACTACGTGAGAGTTAAACTCTTTCCTGTGAACCTTGGGCACTTGCTTGCGTAATGTGATCCACCATTCTAGCAGACAAACCTGACTTGTTGCTGGTTGTTGCGGCCTGTCCAAAAAACGTGAGAAGAGGCTCCAGACCTGATGAACCCAAGGACATAGCATAAGAAGGTGATCAGTTGTTTCCGTGTTTTGCTCGCAGAGGGGACAAAGAGTGTCTATGGCGAATCTGCGCCGCGCAAGGCGATCAGCTATCCAGCAGCGGTCGTGGATTGCAAGCCAAGTGAAAAACTTGCATTTTAAGGGAGCTTTGCATTTCCACATTAGATTGTGGACTGCGAAGTGGGTTCCGCCTAGGAAGAAAGCATTGTAAGAGGACTTAGAGGAATATCCTTGAGAAGGGTTTAGTTTCCAAACGAACTGATCTTTATTTTGTGGTTGTAGAGAGATGGAGTCAACCTTATGCCCTAGGATTAGAAATTCAGCGATTACTTCAACCGAAATGGCGCCCTAAATACCTTACACTCAAGAGTTGTTCATCAGCCCTTGAGTGACCATGACGGATTTCTTGGTTTTGTTGCAAACCAATTTACAAACATTAGGAGCTATATTTTCCGCTGATACACAGGGCGGATGCTTGCCCAAAGTTAGATAGGATTTCTTTGACTGTCTGCAAGTCCTGTCTTGTTGGGGCAATGAAGCAAATGATGCCGTTGACGTATAAGGACACATGCTCTTGTAGGCCTAGCACGCCCAGCACGGAGAGAGTTGAAAGAAAAATTGCTTTGCGGAAGTAAGCATTGAGAGTCTCCATACTAGCAGGAACAACATTGGAGAGAATGGGTCTCCCTGTCTTAGCTCATGACCTAAGTAGATGGGATTCTCGGGTCTTCCATTGATTAGGATTTTAGAGGAAGCACTGGCGAGTAACATCGAAATCCATTCTTGCCATCTTGTCCTGAAGCCCACATGTTTGAGGATTTGCAAGAGGAAAGGCCATGAAACCGTGTCAAATGCTTTAGAGATGTCCAGTTTCAACAGAAGTAATGGCTTCTTCTTAGCCTTGAGCGTTTTGGTGAGTAGTTGGACCAAGCAAAAATGGTCATGGATCGACCTTCCGGAGATAAAAAGGCGGATTGGTTTGACCTCACAAGGGCCAGCAACTCCTTCTTGAGTCGATTTGCTAGGACTTTGGAGAAAATTTTTGCGAAGCTGTGGATGAGGCTAATTGGACGGTAGTCTGCTATCCCGTTGGCTTTGTTCTTCTTAGGCAATAAAATGATCAACGCATTGTTAAGACAATGCAAGCGACGTCCTTGAAGATGGTAGAGGGCACAGAAAACGTCCATGATAGTATGTTTGATCACAGGCCATGCACGCTTGTAAAAAGTACCTGTAAACCCATCAGGACTGGGTAATTTTGCCGATGGGATATTTTTGATGGCTTCCCATACCTCGCCTTCTAAGAACTGTTGGTCAAGGTGGGAGAAACTCCGTGTGGGAAGCTCCAGAAATTGCAGATCTAGAGTATGTTGACGTTGGACATTGGTGCCAATGAGTTCGTCGAAGAATTGTTGGAAATGAGTTGCTTTTTCATCTTTGTTTGTGATGACATGGTCTTGGACATGGAGTGGCCTGATGAAAGTTTTCTTCTGTCGATGCGAAGCATGAAAGAAGAAGAGTTTTGTGTTAGCGTCTCCTTCCTTTGGCTAGTTGATGTGTAATCGTTGTCTCACCATCGATCTTTCTAACGGCACCAACGCCAAGCATCTAAGTTTGAGATTCTTGCACAGCCATGATTCATTAGGGGAGAGGGGTCGTTTCTCCTGGGCACCATCAAGTTGGAATACGATCTCCTTGGGCATCAGAAGTTGATTTGATGTCTCTGAAGCTTCTGTGACCCCAACTCTAAAGGGCTCAGGTGGTGTTTCTGACAAGGGTATGTAACCTCCTTAGGGGAGCAATAATGTTATCGGTACCAGCCCAGGCTGTTTGCACCACCTTCAGGAACCCTTCTTGAGAAGCCCAGAAGTTTTTGAAATGGAATCGGCGCTTAGATGATGGCAGGGGTTGAGTGGTAATGAGTAGCGGGGAGTGGTTTGACATGGCGGTTGACTGGGCATGCATGTGCACATCCAAAAATAAGTCTTCCCAATCCACCGATACAAAGGCTCTATTGAGCTTAATGAGGGTCAGGTTTTGACGCTCATTGCTCCAGGTGAATAGCTGACTGTGCAAATGGAGCTCATTTAGCTCTAAATTGTCAATTAAACGTTGGAACTTCCCCATGAGGCACATGTGGAGGTTCGCATTGTTCTTATCTAAAGTCGATAAAATCATGTTGATGTCCCCCGTTAAGAGCCAAGGGCTCGGATAGGAAGCTCTTACTCCACGAAGCTCCTCAAGAAACAGAGGTTTATCGGAGTCCGTGGTGGGTCCGTAAATAGAGGTCAGCCGCTAGGAGCTGTTGATCATGTGCAACATCATCCGAACTGTGATCGAGGAGGCGTGGATCATGCTGTTAGCAATGGAAACGGAGTCAGTTTTCCAAGCGGGGATCAAGCCGCCACGAGTGCCAGAGGCGGGAAGAAACTTCCAGGAGTAGGCCAAACCTAGGAGTTGCATTACAACTGATGTTGTTACGACATCTAATTTTGTTTCTTGAATACAAACAACGTTTGGGTTAGAGTCATTAACGAAGCTCCTAACGATGTTTCTACATGCGGGCGTGTTTAGGCCGCGCACCTTCCAGACTAAAATCTTGCAGTTAGACATTGTCGAGATTAACCACTAACAACGTCGGAGCCTTGGCTAGAGGGAGCCTATTCAGGTTGTCTCTTCCTGGGATTGCCCGACGGCCTACGACGGGACTGCATCGACGGTTGGGGAGCTGAGGTTGAACAGAGCCACAATTGCTTGTATGTGCTCTGGTGGTAGCGGGTGATCAAAGAGAGTGTCATAAGCCTGTACTGCTCGATCGTCATAGTGGTCTTCAGAGTTGGCGATACCAAGCATGACCATAAGCCAACGTTGCACCCGCTTGGCTGAATCCAAACCTTTGAGCGATTTGGCGGCTAGTCGCTTGCTACAACGCGTGATCCTCACCAGGCTGCAAGTCTTTAATCATTGGTGACTCGACGGATCTGGAATAGGGGTGCGGGGAGGCAGGAGAAAGCTTTAGACAGATGGTTTAGAGTAGTAGCCGCCATTTGCTGAGGAGCCCAAGAAACCGGGTGGCTTGAAATATGCGAGCCGAGATTGCGAGCTGGATGTCCTTCCATGCTACTCACGTTTGGGCTGGAGACGGAATTGTAGAAGGCCCACGAGATCCAATTAGACTAGAAACCCAGGGACTGTGCGATGCATCATCTGGGCCAAGGTTCATGTAAGATGGCCCAACATTGATTGAGGCTTCGAGAGGCTTGTGCTAGTTCGACTGAAAAGGAGTAGGTGAGATGGGGACTTTCCTTCTACGACTGTAGGTCAGCTTCACTCCTTTGAGCTCCACGTCGTGAGCTACTGAGCGCGTTAGGCCCCAACTGCCTTGCCACAGAGATTCCGTTGGCAAGTCTACGATGTGTTAGCAAGCGCTGGGGTTTTGTGGATCTCCTCCTGATTTGTGGCAGATGTGGGGGCCCTGAGCTGAAAGGGGGTAGCTAGGGCACAGATGTGGGCCTTGTAGTCGCGGTGCTTCCGACCACCTAAGGCGTGGTGGCCGGAGACCTGGAATCCGGCGATGAAGACGGCGAAAATTGACCTTGCTGAGAGATTTCAGGCGCAGAGCCCCCGTTCGTCTGCTGCTACGACGTGCGGGTGGCAGGGGGCTTCCAACGGCGTCAACAGCAAGCTTGTGGAGTCTGGCCGATCCAGCGCCAGATCTATGCGAAATGCACCATCTCCAGCATGGACGGTGGGCCTGGGAAGGCTCACTGGCTCATCCGGTAGAAAGGGAACATCAGCTGCCGAGCCGGTCACGCACATCAGTGGCAACGAAGGAGGCAGGAAGGGAAGGTACCATGTGCGGTCTGCGCATTGCTGGGTGCAGCGGTATGTATGACCATCACACTGCTACTTCGCAACACTGGGTGTTTTGGTATCCTGTCTGGATAGCTATGGATATAGAAGAAGCAGCAGCGCCTAGAGCCCGGCCCGAAGGGCCGTGAGGGGTAGATTTTCTCATGTTGAGTGCGGGGTAGACTTTCTACGGCGCAACTTCTCTGACGGCGTGACTTTGCTTCGTAACGTTCGTCCATCCGGCAATGAATGGTTCAGATTCATCTAGTTTTTTTGATTTTTGTATTTCTAGTTTTTAGTTTTTATCTTTTTCTAGTTCTAGTTTTTTTCTTATATTTCTTTATATTATCTGTGTTAAAATAACCTATTTTTTAAAAATAAAAAATAAGTTATTTTAACACAGATAATATAAAGAAATATAAGAAAAAAGAAAAAACTAGAAAAAGATAAAAATAAAAAAGCGAAAAACTAGAAATACAACAATAAAAAAACTAGATGAATCTGGACCATTTATCGCCGGATGGACGAACGTTACGAAGCAAAGTCACGTCAGAGAATCTGCGGTGGATTTTCTGAGTATTTGTCCTAATTCTAGAATATCTCGCAGTTGAAAAGTCCGGCAAAAAAAAAGCCCGAGAGGCCTTCTAATACGCAGGTCCGAAAGGAGCTCCACGACCCGTCCTCCCCCTCCCCCGTCTCGCCGCCGCCTTCGACACCCGCCTCCCCCGATCTCGCCATGGCCATGGAGGACGACGACGAGTTCGGCGACCTCTACACCGATATCCTCCTCCCCGGTTCCGCGCCCTCCAAGCCGCTGGCGGCCGAAACCCTAGCCCACGCAGCCCCAGCCCCAAACCCTAACCCTACGCCCACCCTCACCTCAACCACAGCGGCCGCTGCGGAAGACGATGACGACTGGCTTCTAGGTGGAAACGACCCCGTAGTTGGGGTCGACCCGACCGCTGACTGGGCCGACGAGGACGACGATGGCGGCGCTCCCCCCGCGAAGCGCGAGGTTGCTGCGAAGTCGCCCTCCGCCGCGGAGGAGCCCGATCCGCTGATGGGCGGCGTCGTAGGCGACTCCGGGGCGGCTATACCGGGGCTCTCGTCGTCAGCGGCAGCCGGTGCGGCGGGGAGCGAGGATTGGGATAGCGACAGCGAGGACGACATCCAGATCGTGCTCAACGAGACGGACGGCCGCCGGCGGCTCGGGGAGGACGAGGGCGACGACGAGGACGGTGAGGACCTCGTCATCGTCGCCGATGGCCCCCACATCCCCGGTATGGAGGAGCAGGATTGGGGGGAGGACGCGGCAGCGGTGGGGCCGGAGGGGGAGAGGAATGAGGGCGGTGAGCCTGGGAAGGCTGCGGCGGTGCCCGGCGGGAGGATTGGGTACAGTGGCGGTAGCCAGGGGTTCCACCCGCAGCACCATTCCATGTTCAAGGTCAGTTATTTGGGCCAAGAAGCCGTACGATGCGCTCGGGCCACCCCCACAGAGGGAGACGGCGTAAACCCGGTTGCAACTCACTATGCTTTACGTTGTACTGTGTAAACTTCTTGCCAAGTTTACTTTCCTTTTTTATATTATTTTGCATTCTTGCTTACACTCCCAGAATGTAAACTGTAAATGCGTTTATTAACATACAAAGGAAGAAAAGAAAGGAAATACAATGATTTTGCATTTGCTATTCCATGCTTCCATATATCAACTTCGAAGATTTGAGCCTTCTTAATGCATGGTCTTCGTGCTGGAGTTATAATTCTTCGTGTAGCTGGTGAATTTGTTATCAAGATGGTAGCGTTGGTGCTGATTGGTTACTGAGCTTCGAGTCAGTAACTTCATTTCAGATGCAGATGTGATCTGGATGAAGCCAGCCATTTTGGAATGATGTCATCATTCCACGCTAGGAGGTAGTGAGAAAGAGTGCAGCTGGTCCAATTTACCAATGTCATTGTTGCCTAGAGAGAGACAGGCACAAATTAGTTGATATAATCTAGCTCAAAGAGCAGTCACTACGTGGTTCCTAAGCTTGCCCATCAAGCCAAAGCTTCAGGATGTGTCCTAAAAATGTCATCGCTATGGCTGTATGCACCCAAGTTACATTACTCCTTGGCCATGTGTGCTCAAGTCAATCTCCCTGGCTATAGGGTCAGATAGTCCAAGTTAATTTTGTTTGTGTTAAACTTGACAGAAGAAGTCTTCAGACAAATTGGCAATGAATTGCTGATGGGCGTGTTTTCCTTCCCTTGCTACCAACAAAAATATGCACCCTACTTTTGGTGGGAGAAACAGGTTAACACCCATACTGAACCTATTAGAACAAATGTCCATTTGAGAGAGGTTAGACCCTATGTGATCATAGAACTGTAAGCAAGACTTTGATGATTCAGCCCCAGTTGTAACTATTGTGTATGTTGCTAATGTAACAGCACATTTTATCACTGAGGAATTTTCTTCTATGGATCTCTGCCTGAATATCACTGTTCATTCTAAGCTCTCACATAGCAAAATCAATGCTAAGCTCTCACATAGCAAAATCAATGCTACACAATATACTCACGGCCTAATGACTTGGGCATTTTTTGGATCAAATCCTTTTTTTTTGTCTTGAGTTGTCTAGGAAATAATTTGCATTAACTTCTTTTTACTTTTTTAAAAGGAAACTTGATTTTCTACAGCATGTGTATGTGAGATTAGATAGTACACATGCTGTTTATTTTGAAAAATATAAATTTCTTATCAAGCAACCTCTTATGTGGGATAAAAAAACATTTTTATGCACCCCACACTTGTGTAAATCATTTCAAAATCTTACAGCAATGGACATCATGGAAGTCTCAATTTAATAACGATGACAATTCTAGTTCAAGTTTAATTCATGAACTGCATAATTTTTTGCATTCTGCGTCTATTATTAGATTTTTATTTATCATGTCTTGTCATGGGTTGCTTGTTGGTAAATGGATGATGTTAAGTACTTGACACAGTTGTCTGTTGAGCCGTGAATCGTTCACCCTTTTGTGGTTTCTGTTTTTTTACTTGTTAAGCCCCCTTCTTATGCTTATGTTGTTGATTCCTGCCTTACTCTTGCAGTATGTACGCCCTGGCGCTACACCTGGGGCTCCAGTAGGTGGGGCTCCTGGTCAGTTCCGTCCTCCTGGACCTCCGGGCCCTTTCTCTGGTCGAGGAAGAGGTGACTGGAGACCTGGTGCTGGTAGGAGCATGTATAAAGGTTTTCATTCAGGCTACGGAATGAATTCATGGGGTGGTTCAGGTCGTGGTTTTGGTGGTGGATTAGATTTCACACTTCCTCCCCACAAGTAAGTTAACTGGTAGACATGTTAATAATAATTGTTATATTTGTGGAATAATTTTTGCTCCCTTACTGGAAATTCTGTTGCAGTTGTGAACGGCCATCTATGTTACTGGTTGACCCATCTTTTAGAATAAATTCTGCTGGAGCGCTTAAGTCCATAACAGGCAGCTTATAGCACTAATCTTGAAATGCACTGTCTTGAGAGTTGGGCATCAAGCTGCACAGTAGATCTCATGAAGTGCACTGAAACCAAGTCTTCTATGAATTGCATTATGCAAGCAGCCAATCACTGCTCATGCTGACTAGCATAATGTGTTGGTACCTGGCAGATAGTAAGAACTAAGAACTAATTTGCACCTTATGCTATAAGGTACCCGGAGTTAGATTTGTGCTTCACATTATATGATAGTACTTCTATCTTTTAGGTCAAAAGAGCCCAATCGACAATCAATAATTAAGACAGCAGATTGTAGTTGGATGCTAGATTTTTTTTGCAAGTTCTGGCATTAAGATTTGTGAACTGGGATTAATTTATTCACAAAATTTTGTGGCAATATATTAAGGCCTTAGTAGGCAATAATCTCCAAGGCGAGAAAAATGGCAGAAATAGCAACTTGCGCGGGGATTACTGCTGAGACTTTTACCAGTCTTAGACCCCCTTGTAATAACCTAATTACTTATAAATTACATTCATGAATTCACATTTCAGATTAGAAAACAGTGTGACAAAAGAATTCGCATGAAGCGGAGAAATAGCATTTCATAATTCATACTAAAAAATAATATGGTGTATGTAGAATGAAATTCAGGACATACAATATAAGCTATGCTGCATCCCAGGATTATTTTAGACGTATTACTATTTACTCGGAAGGTGACATGCTTGGTGTATCAAATATCAACCTTGGGTCACTGAATGTCTTGAGTGTACTTAAAACTGCAAAAGGAAAGTAATACATGCACTCTATAGATTTCTTGTTGAGGCCAAACGAGCTGCTTTTCTTCTTTGTGTAGAGCTTCTTGTTTAGTTCTGTCTCTGGTTTGTTTTCTTTTAAGCCTCTCTAGACGTGCTCCTGCTGTTTGGCCTCTTGGCAAACTAGCTTGTTCAGTTCTTTTTCTTTAATAAAATCTCTACAGTGGGGGCCTCCCCTGCTGTATTTAATGCTAAAAAAAATGCACTCTATAGTTTGCAAGCTTTTTACTGCACGCTTAAATTCTCATTTGTTTAGAAACATGTTCAATTGAAATATTATGTATTTATGCAATCATGTACAATTGAAACATATTCGCCAAATTGTAGATGTACTTTTATTGATTCATTGCACATGAGCAGTCTTAAAAGGCAAGAATTGGACGTTTGGAATATTATTTTAAAATTCTCTGGCAACTTTGGTACACTTAAGGGCACTCTACTTGGTGCTGTGAATACCCTTTCTCAACTCTCAAGCATGCAGACTCAATAGTAGACTAGAATCGTAGGATGGGGTTCTAAGATGGAATCAGGGAATCCTTGGTGTGCCTTCCGTTGTTATTTTAGTTACATCTGGAGAATAATTCTATTTTATGCTCTTTTATTATTTTTCTTTTAACAATTCTATTTTATGCTCTTTTATTATTTTTCTTCTCCTAAAGAAAATTTATTTGGGCCAGGACAATTTTTGATATTGACACTGATACCACATTTGAGGAGAAGCCATGGAAATACCCTGGTGCTGATATTTCAGACTTCTTTAACTTTGGACTTGATGAAGAGAAGTGGAAAGACTATTGCAAGCAGCTGGTGAGTCCATTTTTTAACATTTGTAGCATATATAGTTGTTCTTTCTTTTAGTTTTCCTTTGTAAACTAGTAGTATATTTTGTCACCAGGATCAACTACGATTGGAGTCCACAATGCAATCTAGAATAAGGGTATACGAAAGTGGGCGCTCAGAGCAGGTTTTCTATAATCCCATTTCGCAAAACATCAACCCTATGCTATCTGTAGGCTCTTGTGGTGAACAATCTTTTATTTTTTGCCGTTTGCGTTCAGGACTATGATCCAGATTTGCCACCGGAGCTAGCCGCTGCTACTGGTCATCATGACATTTCTGCCGAGAATCGTAATAAAGCAGACAATGGGCGTACAGATTTCAGTGCCCAGGGAAGAGTTCCTACAAACATGTGGCCACCAGTGGTATAAAGCTCCCTCTCCCTCTGGTATTTATGTATCTGGTTCACATTTTCATAATCTTCCGTGCCATGGATAATTCTCCCATGCTTTCTCAAGCTATGTTTTTACAAATTTTATAGATGGTTACTTCTGTGCACTCCACATCCTGTTGTGCACTTGTACATGTGCCAAAATCAGTGTTGACACTCTCAGCCAGGTGCTTCTTTTCAATAGTCGTGTGACTTTGACGGCTATCCATTCTACAATTTTTGAGTTATTTTTCTTTCTAGCGTCTACTTGAAGTGTTGGTTTGATCATGCAAAACCATTACAAATTCCATAGGTTTGTTTTTATTATTGAGTGTGTGTGGATGTTACTTTGCACTCTTCATACGGGTAGTACTGGCATCCACCAATTTTTAGTACTTTCCAATTATAATGAAATATGGCGGTGTTGTGAGCCATGCAACTTCATACACTCGGTGTTAATTTCCCTTCATTTTTCCATGCCAGTCTGTTTAAATTATGTAATGATGTGAATTTTCCTCCAGATGACAGGGAGGCCTATACAAGTCGAAACTGGTTACGGAGAACGCTTTCCATCTATTGATACACGTGTGCCTCGAATGCGTGAGTCAGATTCTGTTATAGAGGTAAACTGTCATCATGATTTGGCATATGTTATATTTCTTTTCACTTGGAGCAACTTGTACTTCCCTTACTGCATGTCAGTTGATCAGTATCTTATGCTCTTCAATTCTAAACATTGCCTTGCTTTTCAGATTGTGTGCCAGGGTCCATTGGATGATCCAATAGTTGATGATAGTTCACTGGACCAAACTGAGAAGGATTCTCAAGGAGGTAATAAAAGAACCCATGGTGTTGAGGAGATCAGGCCATATGCATCAGAGAAGATGAATAATTCTCCTCTTAATTCCACTTTGGGAAAGGCAGAACATACGAGACGTTTGCCTATTTTATCAGAAGGTGATATGTTCACCACAGATGTCCATGGCCGCTCCCCTCCCAGCTACAAAACAAGGGGTTCTCCTTCTCATGGAGTAAGGTACAACATATCTGCCAACCCTTGTGCGGACTAGATAACTTGTTAATTATTTAGTCAATGTTCCCGTGATCCCATTAATGTTACTTCCATGATGGGATCACCACATGTTCCTTGTTCAACATACTTGACCATATTATGGCCAAGATGTCCTAACCTGCAGGGCCAAGTAGTTAACAATTCACGCCACTATGATAGTATGATGCCCCTTGAACCAGTATTCACATGCACGGTTACATCTAACTTGTTGATGTCAACCTATGATGTGATGGTCCATATTGCATTTGGATACACAAATCCTGCAGTATTGCATTAGTTTCTTGCCCAACTTGAGATGCTCAGAATCTGGATTCTGGAGATCTTGAAATGATATATCTGTTTCTTTTTTTCTCTGCCTACGCACTACTGTGTTTCTTGTATCTTTTTTCATTGTTTCATTTACTTTATTTTGCACTTTGGTTCTGTTAAATAGCTCTCCACATTACTTCCTTCAACACTTCGCTTTTGTTATAGTTATATTTCTAATGCTTAACCCCAAATTGTTCTTTAAAGGTCATTGAAAGGAAGCTCACTGGGTGTAAACTCTAGCCAAGAAATTGAAGTCTCCAATGAAGTATTACCTCACCAAACAACATCCTCAATGGGACACCGTGATTCTCAGAGAGAGAATAACTCTGTTGAGGGCTCAGAAACTAAGGATGTCTCAGAAGGGTCGCCAGCTGCTGCTGATGAAGCAGCAGATAAGCAGACCACAGAAGATCAGTTTGATGATAATGATGATGGGCTTGCTTTGGTTGATAGTGCTGAAGTGGATGGTGATGATGCTATCTCAGATCCTCGCACAGTTAGTGAGACAAATGAGGGTGATAACTTGGTTCATTCTGGTAAAAAGCAGAAACTGATTTCTAGGGTTGAGCAGCCCACTGGACACAATAGTAGTGACCAGGACGAATTGAGGACACTGAATAGTGACACTAGTAGAGGGAGGTCTATTAGCAGCAAAGATCATCAGAAACGCCTTGAATCTGGTGAAGAAGTTCTGCAAGATAGGTCGTCGAGGCGAGCAAATGATGTAAGAAAGCATCATGATGGAGAAGAACGCAATTCCCGTCGAAAGGATGAGTACCTTCGAGATGTCAAACCAGACTTAGAAAGGTCACATTTGACCTCCAGAGGTAGGGAAGATGTCCACCACCCTTATGTGAACAGAGATCGGGACATACGTGGTAGAAGTTATGATAGAGTAAGAGACACCGAAGTTTGGCAGAGAGAAGACAGTGTTCACAACAGAAGAGCTAAAGAGGAAGATTTGAGGCTGGAGTACAATGCTGAAGTTGGTGCAAGGCATAGAAATAAGGTGAGGCCCATTGATAGGAATGACAGGGATGAAGATCCTCATGCAAGGAAACGGTTGCATGATGGTGACTGGAGGGGCTCTAGACAAAGAGAGCATGGTGATATGGTTTTGAATCATCGTGAAAGTATAGATGATTCTCATATCAAGAGAAAGAAGGATGAAGAGAACATGAGGAGAATGAAACCTGATAATGAAGATATAACACATGGTTATAGAGCAAGGGATGATCCGAACAGAAGGAAGAGAGAGCGGGGTGATGGAATTGATCAGAAAAGAAGAGATAATCGTTATGATGCCAAGCACAAAGAGAACAACTGGCGACAGAGAGAAAGAGAGGACTGGCAGAGGCCTAAGCATGAAAACACACTGATCCTTCAGAGAGAAGAAGGAAGAGGAACTGGTCGGGGTGGACGGATTATAGATGATAAGTTAGTCAATAGTGGTAGGAAGAAGGATGAATCAAGATCTGCAGTATTAAGCAAAGAAACCCATGAGCGCAGCAGACAAAACAAGCCTGGAAGGAGAGATCAGGGTGCAGAAGAAAACAGCTTGCAGAATAAAGGGCATTCTGATGTACATCCACGTGATGACAATTCAAATAACAGTGAAAGGAACTCCAGGCAAGAAAAACTAAATAATAGGCATGACAATAATCGTCTATCTAGCAGTTCTGATGTTCGCCAGGCGGGTAGGGATAGGTACAGGGAAAGCACAAGAAAGGGCAGAAGTTCTGAGCCTAATGAACAAGGTCTTCACAGATTGAGCAAGAGGAGGCGTGATGACCATGAAAGCCATCGCAGCGGGAAGGTATGAAGTTTTTGTTGAAAGTAACTTTTGAAAGGCAAAGACATTAGAAATTCAGTGAATTGGCTACCTAGTTACCAGAACGGTGGTAATGAAAGTATGAGGGAGCTAACTTTGAAACAGATTAGTGTCCTTTTCAGTTTGAAGCTCTGCAGATTTTATACATACTGTTACAAAAGATCTAGTGCAAAATAGTATGCGCTTATAGTAGGATGTATACTTGATTCCTTAGGGATTTTACTTCAGTACTGCATGTGGTAGTTGTTTTAAGAGAAATCATGTTACATCTTTGGTGACAAGTTGGTATTTCCTGTAGTCATCTGGGCCAGTCATTATATTTGTTTATGTTACTCTTTTGTTGAGCGTTTTTATTTTTCGCCAAAGATGTTAGATATCCTAATATCCAATTACCAATTTTCTTTTTAGTGCATTTGTCAAGTTGAATATGGTTAGATTTGTTGGTATGCTTATATTACTGGTTTAGTGCCCATGCAATGCACTGCAATAGATCCCAAATAAACCATACCGCATTTCCTAAAAACAAAATAAAGTAACATTTTTGTAAGTTTATTGCCTATGCTTTGCTATGCGGATCTTGATGTCGTAGTGTAATAATTTCGATAACAAAGACATCCAAAATGATCAAATAGCATGGTTACTCATCGAAGTGAAGTGTTGGATTGGTCAGACAATAACAACAAAGCTTTTTATCCTAAACAAGTTAAGGTAGGTTAGAAATGAAACATCCTTAAAGTCAAAAAAACGAGTCTTATAATAAAACCTACAAGTCTAAAACTATAAGACATACATCCTGGCATCTGAACCGAAAGCCTAAAACACCGTCACTAAACCTTTTTTCTTATGTCATGGTTCCAGTACGTGGATCGTTAACTTCCATGTACTCTTATTGAAAACTAACTCTTTGGATATATTCTAATCCTTTAGGTATCTTTTAGCTGCTTCCTTCCATGCCAGTTTTGGTCGGTCTCTGCCTCTTCTTATGTTTTTGGTACGTCTTAAAATTCCATTGTGTATCAATGCCTCAGAAGGCTTTCATTGGAGATGTTCAAACCATCTCAAACGATGTTGAACAAGTTTCTCTACAATTGGTGCTACTCCCACCTTATCACGTATGTCATCGTTACGGATTCGATCCCGCCTTGTGTGACCATAGATCTACCGTAGCATCCTCATCTCTGTTTCAATATATGATGTTTACCATAGTCAAGAACAACACATATTTGGCTAGTATGCTTGCAGCTTGCTGAGGTCGAGGCTGAGCTGGTGATCTCACAGCGGCGTTGAGCGACACCGTAGTTGAAGAGTGGTCAACATGAGGGTATATTAGTGTTTAGTAGTACCATACATGGCTGTCACGGCGACGCCTAGGCGACACCAAGTCGTCCTGACGGCCGCAGGGGGACACCAAGGCTTGTCGCCCAGGGTTGAGGAGCTAGGCAGCCACCTCTAGGCCGAATCCGGCCACTTGTGGCTCTTCCTATGTAGATATGGCCGCCGCCGGCTCAGATCTGTAGTCGACCGCCTCTTCCCGCACACCGTTGCCTCATCCAGCGAGGAGGGAGCGGAGGCCGTCGTTGGTGCGGATGAAGTCGTGCAAGTGCGTGCGGTAGAGCTCCTCGATCTTGGCCTTGCGGTCCCGCGTGATGGCGTGAAGCAAGGCCAGCAGCGGTTCCGGCCTCCCGCACGCAAACATGCGTCGCCCGAACGGGCCGAGGTCCTTCCCCACGTCGATGCGGCGGAGAGCTGCGCGAGCTCAGCATCGGTGGGGGAGGACTTGGTCCCCGCCGTCGCTGACGCGGAAGCAGAGGAGGCGGTGGAGGTGCAGAGGAAGCAGAGAAAGCAAATGCCAGAGCTCGGGCGGTGGCTAGGGTTAAATGGAGTGGAATTGTTTTGGTCTTTTTCTTATTTAGCCCTCGGAGTTTCTAAAAATTATGAATAGATCCCTCTAATAGATTTCTTCTAATTGGACCCCTTCCTCAATGAATTTCTTCTGATTTGGACCTCCTGAGCTCTGTTGCATGGTTATTTAGATAATTTGTGCTATTATGTTGCATAATTATTTATTTTTCGGTCATATAAGTATTACTCATATTTATCACTATCGTCTAGCTACTATCGTCTAACTATTGCCATGGTGGCGCCTAGTCAACTAGGCGTCCAGACGTTCCGGTCTCGCCGCGACTTGCCAGAGCGCCGTAACAACCTTGTTACCATATAGATCAGCAAAACAACAAATAAATGCTAGTCAGATACAAGATAGATTTTCCCCTTAGGGACATCAAGGCAGGATGTCAACGACAGATTTGGCAAGCAAAAACACAATACAAGAAAAGGAGTGACTATAATACATGTATTTGTATTTTATGCACTTCGAATACATTTTTTCCACCATCCACTGCTCATCCTAAAAGGGGGGAGTGGTGGAAAGTGGGAACAAATATAGAGGCTGGAAAAGTGAGGAACTTTTTGTTGCTAAAGGTTGTTGGTACTTTGTACCATAGCCACCCCGAAATAAATTGTCACTAAGCATTTAATGTTTTGTACATAACATTGGTCTGATGCAATGTGGATGATATTCATCATTCACAATGGTGGACGTCAAGTGTGGCAGTAGTTGATGGAGTGGAGTGCAGTGGCGGTTGTTGGACATGATACACAACGGTCACCTAGTCTGGAGCAAGCAGTTACACTGTTGTTGAGCTGCAGCTATTAGGGGAGCAACTGGTCTGTTGCCTGGCACTATTACAGTCGCTGGGTGAGGACCGTGAGGTGGAGGATGCTGAGGCCTGAGGGCTATGGCTTGAGGAGATGGTCGATACATTGCCTTGAGGAACCAGGATCGTGTGGAGGTCGGAGATTGAGGAAGGGGAGTGATTACTGAATAGAAACAAGGGAGTGATCTGGTCACAATTTTGATCAGGTGAGTGCACATAACAGTTTGAGCTTAGGAGTGAGACCAGACCCCACTTGGATGCATTTTTCTGGGTGGGATTTTGAGGATGGAGAGGCAGACTGTTTTTCAAATGATTATCTTTTTAGTAGTGGAGATTAGTACAGAAGTTCTTTTTATGGGAACAGCAGGGAAGAGCCCTACTGAAAAAGTGTCATTAATAAAAAAAATAAAGTACATAAATACAAGCCGGATCACCAGATCCAGAAAACTTCTGGAATATGTTTTCTACAAAATAAGATTACATGATAAACTGTAGAAAGTATATCAACATTAGCAATACAGGGCAAGAACCCAATTAGCTGTCACCAATCCACTTCTCCAAAGCATCTGCCATCCTGGAGGAGGATATGATTTTCAGCATTTCCAAATTCAATAACAGCAACCTTTTCCACCTATGCTTGTTAGGGGAACTTCTAGAGAAGTATTCCGGTGAAATTTCATATTGTTTACAGAAGTTCAGTAAACAATATGAAATATCAGTTGCTGAGCTAGAATCTGGGGGGTCTATGCATTATAAGGGCCTGTTTGGTAGAGCTCCACCAACTCCAGATCCACCAAAAATAGCTCCACTCCACGAATTTTTACCCAAACGCTCCAGCTCCACGAAATCTGGATCCACCAAAATACTGAATCTAGCTCCAGATTCATGAAATCCATGGAGCACCTCAAGGGGTGCTCCACGAAACCTTGTTTCGTATCTACTCGTGGAGTTGGGTGGTAATTACCCACCTTTTACCACTGGTTACACACCCCATCCCATACCACCATAAAACCCATGGGCAAAACAGGTCATTCCCACCAAAAACTCAGTTTCGTGGATCTGGAGCTGCTGTGCAAGCCAAACAGTTTTGTCCAGCTCCATGGTGGGATCCCAGATTCACGGTGGAGCTGTTTTTGGTGGATCTGCTGCTCCAGATTCATTTTTTCAGTGGTGGAGCTCTGCCAAACAGGCCCTAATTTTCCCCTTGATTTCCTGTGATCGTAATGCATCTAAATCTTTTGTTGTGTGGGCATTTATTGATTGAGTACAATCGGCCACTAGAAACTTCACTTAAACCAGGATCTATGTTTCCAATGACTCTGCGTAGAGTACGCACTTCGTGATTTGTTTGGATAATTATCACACGTGCTAAGATTACTTATGCACACTGCAGTTTTTTTATAGAACATTCATATGCAGGAACACTAATAGCTCTGGTTTTTCATGCGTTTAGCCCCATGTTTAAGAATTCTTGTAGTCTGGTAGATGTGATCCATGTGGACACTCATTTGGATTGATTTATGTGTTGTCTGCAACATTTTTTTATCTCTGTGACATCACTGACATGAAAACTATAAAAGCACGACACTGATAAAATTAAGGAGCATAGCATTTTTAGAAAGAATTTACTGCTACATGAAAACTGTAAAAGCACGACACTTGTTAAATTAATGAGTATAGCATTTTTTAGAAAGAAAATTTACTGGTTGGTGGGTTTACGCTTTTAGACATTTCTATAACTCTTTGGATTATTCACCTCCCTCAACACAAATGCAAATAAAACTTTGTATAGGTTGAGATGAAAGGTGTGAGCGAGCAAGAAAATAGTAGGGATCATGCTGCATCACCCAAAAAGAGACAGAATCCTCAACCACATGATTCATTTGTGAAACAAGGGGAAGAAGATGCCATATCAGATGATGAAAACCACGAGGATTCAAGAAGAGGTCGCTCAAAGTTGGAGCGATGGACGAGCCACAAAGAGATAGATTATAGTAATATTGATAACGAAACTGCACAGACATTTTCTTCCATCAAAGCTGATGTTCAAGCTCCCACTGCTGATGAGTTAGGGAAATCTGAAGTTTCTGCTACAGTTGGTAATTCAGACATCAAGAGCAGTGGTGATAATGGGCAAACATCTGACAAGATGACTGAGGAGCGTGACCGACATCTAGACACTGTCGAGAGGCTCAAGAGACGAAGTGAGCGTTTCAAACTTCCCATGCCTGGCGAGAAGGAAGCACTGCAAAGTAAAAAGGCGGATACTGAAGCGCAGCCTCCCCAGAATGAATCTTCTGCTGCTGATATGGAAGTGAAGCCAGAGCGGCCGGCTCGCAAGAGGAGGTGGATTGGGAGTTAATTGGAACTTGGAAGCACATCTTCATCTGAAGAAGTTACTGCAGATCTCGTGGTAGATGGTCGCACTTCACACCATGCCTTTTCTGTTACACTTGAAAGTTGAACTGATGTATGATTTTACTGTTTAACTTATACCTGTACGTGTAACCATAGACATGTTGATTTGTGGCTGGAAACTGGATACTGTATTTTTTCCCCCATTCCTTTCCCCCCTTATGATTCAGGTGGCCTAAAATGTGTGGCATTGGTGCTACCAAAAGTTTTGAGGCATTTATGGGAAGCAGTCGCCTTGGAGTTTCCCAGTTCAGTCGACCGCTGCCTTAACAAATTTCTGGGTTTCCCAGGAGCTACATTTTGAAGAAGCTGGAGCGGCAATGCTGCAAGTTGCTTTCTTATGAACTGCCGCTGGCCTGGAAGCACTGGATTTTGTATCATTCATGTGTTTATGTTACTTTAAAGCTATGGTGGTTGGATGTTTGCTATGTGATGTTGGCTGCAGAAGCAACCGATTTCAGGAATGCATCCTGTTCACGGATACTAGGTGATTTGAGAACCAAGAGCTAGAGAAGAACTGATATGACCACTAATTTGTATGCATAATATCATAGACATGTACATTCTGATGAACTTATTACTGGCGTGCATAAGATGCAGCAAGAGAGCTTACAGTGTACTGAATATTTTGGAAGGAGCAATAATATACCTGTAGGCAGTACTAGGTAAAGGGGAATGATTGTTTACGTCTTGTAGATTGGGACTGTATGTAATTAATTCTTATGGAATTTTTCTTATTATACTGACTATAAGATGGCATAATCTGTGACCTGATTGAATTTTATCACTTTTTTTAAAAAGTTGCATGGTTGGTGTCTTAGTTTTGCTGGGAAGTGACTCGCACGTCTTATTAGTTATGATGTGTTGAGAACGGGCCAGTAGCCTAGAGGTATGCTCTCGTGAGTTTGCACATTGCAACTTTGCCTCTCTTTGCTAGCACTCCGTTTGTTCTTTTTTGTTTGACATTTTAGAATTTATGTCGTTAAACCTTTTAAAATTTGATTTAGTAACATGTTTCAAACTATTTAAATTAGCTATATAAAACTATATTATTAAATTTGCTGTTTAAAATATTTTTATAATATTATAAATTTGTTAGTATGTATTAACAAAAACAGTTGTCAAAGTTATATATCGGAGATTGTGAAAAAATTAAAAACGTTAAATAAAAAAGAATGAAGCAGTGCTCTTAGTAAGAAGTGGGTGGGTTCGGAATCACTTTGATTATGCTTTGGTTTTTATTTACTACAATAACTAGTTTTTAAACGATTTGTTTTTTAAGGTGAGGTCTATAGGTAGATTATAGTCGTATGTGACTATTTTTCTATGTGTATTGTCTCTTACAAATAGCTTAGAATTTAAAAAATTCAATCAATAAGACATGGCTCAAAAGAACTCACATAATGCCACGCTCAGTTGAATCATGAAATCTTTGCACACCGAAGCACTTCACAACTCTCACCAAGAAAGCAGAAGCTTGCGGGGAGGAAGCCATCCGATCGTAGGTGAATGTGGGAGGCGGCGGCCAGCGACGAAGGGTGTAGTGTTGGACTGGTCTACAGAGGCGTGCGGTGCGTATGGAACTGGCCGTCAGTGCCACGCGATGGTGGGCGCGGTCACGCAGATTCAAGGCCCCGTCGGCCGTGGAATGCGAGTCCGGACGCTAGAGGCTATCGTGCCGGTGTAAGCGGCGCATCGGGGGCGAGTGGAATTCGACCGTGGGCTATCGGTTCGCTGTAATAGGATGGACTACCAGCTCGTGCATGAATGGGAGATATTTGTTATTTGGAGCGTGCCTTCTACGGTTGACTGACCAACAATGCAATAAACTGCTACTACACTGGCAAATAGTTCTTTTTTATTTTCCTCGCATTCTACAACCGACAAGCTTGCAACAAACTAATCCCTAAGCTAGGGATATCTTTGTTAGAGGATAGTGATCGCGTTATCGATGATCAATCACATACTAGCATGATTAAGAACATAAGATATAGTTCCAACAACCTCTCTTTATTGATGATTTACTCATAGGCATAGATATAGTATGTATAATAAGAGTCTATAGACATAGTATGTATAATGAGAGCCCCTACTCTCCCCTTATATAGGGAGAGAAGGTCCCCTTTCATGATTCACTAAGCAATATGGGACTAAACTTCTCTAATGGGTCTTTGTGGGCTGAAGTCCCTAACGGGTCAAGTTTGGTAAAGTGTCCACATAGATTTTTCTTCAACACTCACCTTTTGATACTTTGCCAAATGCGCTTGTATATGCCTCATTAAAAACTCCTTCTAAAAACCAGTGGAAAAAAAGGTAAGAAGAAAGGAGTACATAACTTGCGTTCTTGTCATTGCACATACCGCTTCATTAAAAACCTTCAATTGGAAAAACTTGTGGGACTCTCAACTGAAAGAAAAGGAGTACAACACCCTTTCATCCGACTGATGAATGAAGATTAAGTATCTCCCCCTGAGGACAACACCACTTTGTGTCTTCTCATGCGCCATGAACATGCTTCCCAAACACAAACGGCGGTAAAGCCTTAGTAAATAAATCTGCAAGATTCTCACTTATTTAGATTTTCTGTATTTCTATATTCCTATTCCCATGCTGCTCATATGGGTAGAAATTCTTAAGGAGAAAATGCTTTGTCAAATTCATCTTGACATAGCTATTCTTTATTTGTGTAACGCAAGCTGTATTATCCTCGTAGAGAACCGTGGGAGCTTTATCCACCTTTACACCACATAACTCTTGGATATGATGGATCTGTCTTCTAAGTCATATATAGTCACGTGTAGTTCATATAGAGCAATAATCTCTGAATGATTTATAGATGTAGCAACAATCAACTGTTTTACATATTTCCATGAAATAGCTATATCACTGCTTAGAAATACATATCCAGTCTAGGATCTGACTAGAGATGGCAACGGGCACAAACCCGCTGGGTTTTGCTATCCCAAACCCGTGCCCATGAAAGTTGGACGTGCCCGCTAAAAAATCCATGCCCGTGATGGGTGTAGATTTTTGCCCAGACCCATGCCCACTGGGTTAACGGGTACCCACGGGTCGCCCGTGGGGTCAATAATGCGAGCTGCAACAATGGTTAATAGAGAGGAGGAAGAAGTTCACCGGCCATCTTCGTTGGAGCCGGAGGGCAGCGCCATGGCCAAGGGCCTACTGCTGCGATGCGCGTTGGCTGCGGCGTGGGGGCGGCGGGCTGAACTGGAAGGCGAGGCAATGGTGAGAGCGTGCGGGAGGACATGCGTGCGGCGAGAGTGGCGGGAGCAGGAGCGAGAGCTGCGGGACGGGAGGGCGATAGTGGAGACTGCCGAAGACCCGATGTAGTGAGTAGTGACCGTGACCAAGTGCTAGCTAGGGTTAGCCGTATGGGTAATGGGGCATTGCCGCATTGGATTTGGGAGCTTGGGGCTAAATGGCTAATGGGCTATGGGCTAGGCTGGTTTGCCTGGGAGGCTGGGAGCCTGGGTTTATAACTCCTATGGATCGGGTTTATATTACCCATGGGTTTACGGGTTTGGGTACTATAGGAACGTATCCGAACCCGGCAGACCCGATGGGTTGGGCTTTTTGCCCATTAAGAGACCCATGGGTTAGGAAATTGACTCAGACTCATGTCCTAATAGAGTAAAAACCCACCGGGTATCGGGTTTCGGGTACCCATTGCCATCTCTAGATCTGACATTATATGGATCTGACAAATATACAGCATCTGAGTAACCCGTTATCTTTATATGTTAACCCTTATGATAATAGAGTCCAAGATCACTTGTATCTTATAGGTATATGAGGATTCCTTTTATTTCATTCCAATGCCTCTTTATAGGTTTAGCACCTGATAAGGATTGAATAAATCCTTAAATATGGTTTTAATATATATATATATATATATATATATATATATATATATATATATATATATATATATATATATAATTAAGGTTAAGGGACTCTATGGTTGTAAACCTCCAAAGGTTGCTCCCTAAGTACCATAGTTGAAGAAACACTGTGAATATTGCTCGACCACATAACTGCTCAAAGAGTTTATGAACTAGTCCCTAGATCTGATTTTAGGATATTTCTTTCATGTGATGGATAGAACATGTGCCTTATCCACTCAAAACGACACGATGCTTTTGCCGTGAGTCTCTGACAACAACCACCATGCAATTGTTGCCCACGTTTATCTCCCGCTGACAACAGCCAATGATCAGACGTTTTCTCACTTCAACATCCTATTCTTCTCTTGTTTGAACCTGGTCAAGACACATAAAATATCTTAGTCGAAATATATCCTCTTTGCACGTGGAAGGAGTTTCCTAGCGACAACCTTTTTCTTACGATCTTTACTACCAGTTGAAACTTGGGTATGAATATGTTTCAAGAAGTATTGTTCATGTCTTTAGTTCTTAGAAATCTTACAACCAGATTAGATAAAGTTTATAAATAAAAGTACTTATCGTTATTGCATACATTCTTGCATAATTCCTTATCGTTGATGTCATTGACAAGTTTTACATCATTTTCCGACCTCGTATTGGACCATATTATATTTCAATTATGGAAATGGTATTCGAGGCAATGGTTTCGATCAGCAACTCCTCCCTCTTTTCCCCTTGGTCACTAACTAAAGTTAGCTCGGCAATGAAGTTCTTCATCCAGGAAATATATTCCTATTGGTGCCGTGTCTCTATCCTCCTTATAAGAGAAGGGGTAGGCTTATACGAAAAGCTTTCGGAGTGATAGTAAAAGCCTACCTCCGAGGGAACTCCACTCTTGAAAACCTTCATGGTCATCGAAGCAGTCGTAGAAGTGATCGGAGCAACGATCAGGAGTACAACCAAAGTAGTCAACGATGGAGATGGGTTTGATCCCGAGACCCCATGAGACTTCCTCCCACTCCTCGCCTCTTGGGGCTTGGAGGAGCATCTCCTGAGCTTTCAGATAGCTCACCCTTCTCCGACCTGACCATCTGCATATCATAAGAGCGTTGCATCATACCAATCGAAAAATATACAATTAATGAAAAGAATTATCATTTTTATCTTAAGTCTTTTAGTCCTTTCTTCTAGAGAAGTAGCGGCCAAAATCAAGGGCACCTCTGCCTTCTAGCTGGGCTCCCCTGTGCATATCATTTTGATCCGCTCTCTCACCTCAGTAGAGGATAGGCCTATGAAATCAGGGAAAACTTTAAGATTAAAAAGATTCAACCAAACAAAAATGAAATTCAACTAGTCAAAAAAATTTTAGATTTACATTTTGGAGAATCCCTAGTTGAGTCACTCCTACCCACGTACCGAAGCATGGTACGGTCGCGCGATTTCAAAGGACTTATCCGGTGTAGAGAGAAATCCTTCACCACGTGTCATGAAGTAAGACCTCTTATCCTAAGATGGTGGATGGCATCGAATTGGGGGTGAGGTTTACCAACTCAATTTTGAGTATGAACATGCAGGACTAAATGTTCCACATTATGCCTAAGACATTCGATAGTCATTAAATACTTTTGAGGTAAACTCTGCAGCATTATCCATTCATATGGATTGAATCCAATGATCTAGAAACTTGGCTCCTAGCGCAATGATTTGTGAAATTAGCTTGGCAAATACATGATCCCAGTGGATAGTAGACATGCATGTGTCCACTGCGTGGATGCATCTATTAGTACTATAAAGTACCTAAATGGCCTAGGCTCAATAGGTCTGCATATATCACCCTGAATCCTCTCAAGGAACTCAAACATTTCATCCTTAATTTTGTTATACAAGGGTCTCGTGATCAACTTGCCCTTAGCACAGGCTTCGCACACAAATTATGCGGCTCTAAGGATTTCTTCAGACTTGATATTGTGGCTATCAAAATTCTGTGCTATTCAGCGCATCATTTCAAATCCAAGATGACCCAAATGGTCATGCCACAGTTTGAACTGTTCATGGTCTTTTACATAGGTATTCATCACAACATATGAACCATCACATTTAATAAACATGTAGGACAATCCGCAGAAAAAAGTAAGAAACTTCTATATCATTTTTCTATGATATCCCTCTATTTTGTTATGAGAAGGTACTCGAAGCCATTCTCTTCATTTGTTTCCACATGAAAACCATTATTGCGGATATCTTTGAAACTTAAGAGGGTTCGGGTTGATTTTTGGAAACAATAATACATTCTCAATGATTATTCTAGTTCTCATTGGTAATATAATTGATTCTCTTGCAGAACCTATGATATTGCCACAGTTGCCAGTTATGGTCAATACATTGCCAGTCTTAGAATTGAACCTCTAGAAGTATTTCATATCCCTTAGGATTTGTGGTGCAACTATCCATCGACCGTATGCTTTCAACAATGGGATATAATATAATTTGGATGGATTAAAACATTGCATAAACATAAATGCAAGTATAAAAGACATGCACACACAAACTGTGAATACTTTATGCAACTCATGAACTAAAGATTACAATGAGTAACTTTAATTCCTAATATTACTATTGCTGACTAATTCAGGATCTAGCAAAATTCGATTGTCAACTTAATAGCACCATCCTAAACACACCATGAGTTGACTCCTATAATTTAAGAGGATAACTTGTCAGGATTCTATTCCGTTTTCATAACGGTTCTTGCTACCATCATCTTCACTTGCAGGAGTGTAATCAGGAGAAACTCTAGTTTTTCTCTTCTTCCTACAATAATTCCTCTTGGGACCCTTGCGTCTATTTGTCCATCCTAATGGTACTCTAGGGAATGCTCCATCATTTGTCGGACTTATGTGTAGGGGATTTGAGTATTTGCCACTGCAAAAGATGTGCATTTGAGAATTTGCCATTCATGTGTCACTGACATGTGGCCCTAGGATCCACACGTCAGTGAGACATCGAGTGGCAAATCATCGAATACATATCTTTACAATGGCAAATCATAGCCAGTCTGGTCACTCGGGTGAGCGCCACACGTGCGCGTGATGTGGAGGTGGCGACATAGGCAACCTCTTATCTCAGCGGTGACGGCAGGGTTGTGTGGCCCGTCGTCCCTTCCTAGCCCATTGTCCCTTCCCGAAGGCCAAGTGTCGGCGGCGCAATGCATGAAGATGCTGCCGTATGTAGCGCTAGATGGGATTTGTGGTCACAGTAGGCAACAATGACACAAATGCCATAGGCACATGTCAAGAACAATAGTAGATCAATATACTCTAGGAACTGCAATAGATTGATCAGAGCGACATACTAGAAAGTGTTAGCGAGAGTATAACGTGTTGGAGAATTGTGGTTGCGTTACTGACGATCGATCACACATGAGCAAAAAGTATATGATCAATAACACAAGATGTAGTTCGGAAAGTCTCTGTTTATTAATGATTTGCTCGTAGATGTAGTGTGTACAATGAAAGCCCCTACCATCGTCTATACAGGGAGAGAAAGTTCCTCTTCATAATTCAATAGAAAATATAGAACTAAACTATACTAATGAACCTTCCTTAGTCGAAGCCCTATGTGGATTTTGCCTCAACAATATTTACAACGGGGAGGGCAAAAGGCCATTCCCAAAAAATCTCGAAAAAACTGAACAATCAGTGCGCGTTCATCATCGTCAGACAGTGCACCTGCTGTTTACCGAGCCGTCCGAGCACCATTTCGTATGCTGTACGAATGGCCCATTAAATTTCCGTATGCTATATTGTTTTTAAGTACAACGAAGCATGAACACACGAACATATACAACTCCACACACGCTCCGGTATGTTTCCTTGCTCTTTGGGCGTTTTTATTCTGGATTTGGAGTTTCCCCTCTCGTTTACCATATGGGATTGATTGACTGACCTACCGACCGTTCCTAGCGGCTGTTTTCGTGGAGCCTAATTCAAATCTAGCAAAACAAATGTCAAACGTTGTTGCCAATTGCCTGCTGTATTCGCCTCAAAGAAAACTATTTGCTGCATTTTTTAGGGTGCCTTTGGTTGAGCTTTTAGGAGCTGTTTTTGCTTCCAAAAAGTCAAAAGTCAACCAAAGGGGTGGAAACCAGAAGCTGCTTTTTCAGAAGCAGCTACTTTTGAGTAGTACAGTTTTGAAAGCACCTTGGACTCTGCTTTTGACTTTCTGCTTTTTGAAATGGTGAAAATAGAGAGCTGTTTCACAGTTGTTTCAAGGAAAATAGAGATAGGAGGTAAGTTTTATACTTGTTTGAACCAAATAGCTTACAGCTTTTTCACAGTCCACAACCTACAGCAGTTTTTCTATAGTTCATAACTCACAACAGCTTTTTTAGAAGTCACAATTCAACCAAACACACCCTTCGCCCCACTTGGGCCGCGCGCCACCACGAAGCATCAGCCCGGCTTGCCCATCCCTTCTACTGCCGAGAGCCTAGTTGTAGTTCGCGGCCTGGGCCACGAACCGCATCGACACCGCTGAGAAGGCCCCACTCGACGACGAGTTCCGCACCGAAGCCTGCTCCTGACTGGGCCGCGCGCGCCACTTTCACCCGAGAACCCGCACCGCGAAGCCCACCGCGCGCACGTACGCGGTACGAGCAGAGGGGCGGTCCCGAATTTTTTGTACGGATAATTCATTTTTATTCGAAATTACAGAAATATACCCGCGGGAAAAATTTTACAGAAATAGGCTCCAATCGCCTAATGGTTGGGCGACTGGAGCCTTTCGCCCAACCATTGGGCGACTTTAATCTAGTCGCTCTGGTTGGCATTGCATCGATCGCTCAACCATTGGGCGACTTAAATGCAGTCGCCCAACCATTGAGCGACTGCACTCAAGTCTCCTGTGAATGTTTTAAATTTTTTCAATTTTGTAGTTTTAAACTGGCAAAAAATCTGCTGGAGTTGTAATAAAAGTTTATGTTCATTGTATATTATAGGTGTGTAAAAAATTTTGGAAAATTTTTTTAGGAACGATGTAGTAGAACGATCGGTACATACGATGGTAAGTGATATTTTAATATTATTGAGAATTCGTGTCTCTGGGCTAGGATTGGGTTGAGGAGGATAGACGGGCCCAGTGGTCAGATTATCACAGACGGTTCTACATACAAACCGTCTGTAATACTCTTTATCACAAGTTTTATATCTGATGCAATATAAACAACTAGTCTGAAAAGATAAAATAGCAAAATTGTATATGGCTTATATATACTCATTTCAAAGGTTTCGACGAGATCTACAACTTTTCAGTTGAAGCAAAATCCAAATTCGAAAGGAAGACCAAGAAAAGGGCAAAACAGAAACTAAAACTTACGACGCAGGTTTAGGTCCAAAGATGGCCGATTTTCGGGGTCTTGGAGGGCGACTGGCGCAAGCGGATCATTTTATTGGATCGGGCTCGTCGTTAGCTTTCCAACGAGTACAAGAACGTCGAAACGGACACCGTATGCAAAAGTTATGCCCGTTTCTTGAAGGTGTGTCGAAGCAGACGGAAACTGCTATAAATTTTGATCCTGTAGCCGAAATTGCTCAAATTTTTTCTAGAGGCTGTTGGATGTATGGAGAACAGCTCCACCAATTTTCACTTTTTGGCGAAGGTTTGATGCACTTTCCAAATTCTCACTAAATCAAAATATTACTTACCATCGTATGTACCAATTGTTCTATTGTCATTTGTTCCTAAAAAAGTTTCCCAAAATTTTTACACTCCTACAATATACAATGAACATAAACTTTTATTACAACTTCAGCAAATTTTTACCAGTTTAAAACTATAAAATTGACAAAATTTAAAACATTCACGGGTCTGAGTGCGATCGCCCAACCATTGGCGATCGATGCAAAGTCGCCAATGGTTGGCGACTAGATGCGATCGCCGAGGGTAGAGCGACTGAATTAAAGTCGCCCAATGGTTGGCGAAGGCTCGATCGCCCAACCATTAGGCGATGGAGCCTATTTTTGTAAAAAAATTTCCCGCGGGTATATTTCTGTAATTTCGAATAAAAAATGGATTATCCGTACAAAAAATTCGGCGGTCCCCGTCACGGATCGGATAAGCTCACCATGTTTTTGGCGCAAAACTCGCTGTTGCGCCCGTGCCTGTCCGGGGAAGGCTGCCGGCTACGTGTCGAGCTCGGCGGGCATGTGCTCGGCACACGCCGGTGCTGGACCTCCCACGAGGCGGCGCGCTCCTGCTCCTGTGCTCGCGCGCGGCCACGCTTCGCCCACCGCTTTTTTTACCGGTATAAATACGATTATTTCAGTGTGTATTATAATTGATTAGTATATTTTATTTTAAAAATATTTTATTTAAAATTTAAATACTATAAAAACAGATTTTAAAAATTAATGTAAACAACGCTTCCTTGTTACCAAGCGACGTGCACTGCCACATGCCGGCACAACAACGGCAACCGCTCTCCCACATGTACAATATAGGCTGATGCTCCCACCCTTCGCCCACTGCATTTTTTTGCCGGTATAAATGCAATTATTATAGTATATAATATAATTGATTAGTAGATTTTATTTTAAAAGATATATTATTTAAAAGTAAGTACTATAAAAACAATTTTTAACCCAGTGCCACGCAAGCAGATGCTAAGTTAACAAATTTTTCTCCAATTATAAGCTCCCTCTCTCACTTCACGTGGATTCCACAAATACATTAAACAGAATTTAACGTCACCCATTCTCTCTCCACGCTGACGTATTCCCGACCCGATTGATGCTCTCTTCTTGTGCTTTATTTGTTGTGTTGGGTTCAACCCTTGAACGTGTCTAAGGGTCTGTTCTTTTCAGCTTCGACTTACGATTTTTGGGTGAAATTTTTGAATTTTAGTTGTTTACGGTACAGATTACGGAGAGACAGGTACTCACTTGCGATTTTGGCTGGTACAGATGTTGGGTTTTTAACGTGTACATCGTTTAACTTGTAGACCCTGTCTTGAGAAAATACTCCATTTGAAAGTTAGGTACTGTAGCAAAAGCTAAAAGTCACCGGTTTATAAGGTGAAGAACAGACTCATAGCTATAGAGAAAATGTTTAGCTCCTCGATGCTCTAATGGCTAGAACCGAGTCCAAGCTCTCAAAAAAGTTTTTTGGCATACGTTGCTCATGCCCTTAGCCACCTAGACAGCAACTGAAAATGCTTTTCTGAGACTGCAAGTAAAAAATGCTTTGCTTCAGCCTGTTTAACTCTAGACAGCAACTAAACATGCTTTTCTGAGACTGCAAGTAAAACTGTGCTGCTGCCTGTCTAACTAGTTTCAGTTCGATACAATTATACAACGACAATTGGTTGCATCTATAAAATCCAAATCCATGCACTGTATTTTTTTTAGTCATTCACTGTCTTATTAGTGTCAAGTAAGTACTCTAAACAACCTAACATTGTCAGTGTGCACATCACGTGCGCATGATGTTTCAACCACAGCCTCCAGGATAACCCCAAAAAAAAAAGGGGGAGCAGCCTGCGCACCCAGTCTTTTCGGCCTCTTCCCACAGGTTTGCGAGTAGTACACACACGACGAGTCCCAAACTCCAAAGCATCCTAAGACAGCCCACTGGTTTCCCCCAAAACCTCGGCACACCGCACCACCCACCGTATCCAACCGCCACGCCTAACTTTCTCCCTCGACTCCGCACCCTCGCCTCGCCTGCATAAATGGCCTGCCCGGCCAACGCCACCGAGTGAGAAGTCTTATACATCCAAGAGCGGTCTTTTGCCGGACATCGAAAGCAAGCAATGGCGCCGAGCGCTTCGATGCTGTTCCTGAGCTACCACCAGCTCCACAGGCCTGCGGAGGCGGCGCCCAAGGAAGAGAACGGAATCCGGCTCAGTCTGAGCAGCGTTCTCTCCCATGGCGTCTTCGCGCGGCGGCGTGAGGAGGCAGCGGCAACGAAGGAGGTGGGTGCCGAGGGGAAGAGAGGGCGCGAGGCTGGCGACGAGGAGTCGGCAGCGGCGGCGGCGTTGGAAGGCAAGTTCGAGGAGGCGCTGCGGCTCAGCTGCTGGTCTTCTTGAAGGCATCTTGGAAGAGGACAGAAGGGTGGCTTAAGCTTCTCCCTCTTGGTCTGGACAGTAAATCAACAAGAAGAGACGTATGTGCCGATCGATGCGAAGGCAGGATATTATGTAGATAAAATGTTAACTCCTCCATGTTGGTGCTCTGTGTCTGCGTGTGTACATGGATTTCTTTTTCCTCGTATAAATTCAATCTTTGTGCTGTGTTTGGTTTCTCGGAAGCGCTTGAATCATTGATGCCTTGATGGTGTTACCGAGATTTACACAAGCAGCCGACCGTGTGCTTACGAGCTGAATTCTCCGGCAATTCTCGGTCTCCCATCCCATCTCGAATTACAAGATGAAGTTTATGGACTCGTCGATGGTCGATCGCGCAAAACATCGGATCGAATTAGCAACTCATCGGACGGTCCTCTACCAACTGGAGAAGTAGCTCAGAGCATCGAACACGCAGCACGTAAGGAGCCAAAGGCCATCTGCTAGTGACGGCTCAGCTTATGGCCTATACTCATGCCGACAAGTGACATTTTTCAAATAAATAAATATAATAATTTTCATCATTTTTTAAATAGTTTATTAGAATAGATTTTTCGAACCGACTTATTAGTTTGTTAGTGTTTAATCCATTTACATAAACACTTGTTCTAAGAACTAAAACCATTAACTACTGTCATAAATAATCAGTCCCAACCGAAAAAGAACAGTCCCAACATTTCAATGCTTTGGTTTTTCCCCTTTACCCCTACCGTGCTGAGACCAATTTTGAGCCCAAAACTTGAGCCAGTCTCAGCCTTATGACCTATCATTTGAGCAGTCGTACGGGTTCACAGCTAAAAGTGGACCGTAAGGTTCATTAAGGGGCTATTTGATTTGATGGATGGAACATTCCATCTCGTATAATATCTTATCTCCTTATTTGGTTCGATATATGAAATTATTCTATCCTGAACGAGATGGTTCGACTTAGATGGTTTGATAAGAAATATTCTGTCCAGATGTTGTATCGCATCATTCGGGAGTGAATCACATAGATGGAACCATTCTATTCCAGACGATGTCTTGTCTCCTTGTTTGGTTCGGTAGATAGAACTATTTCATACCGGACGAGATGGTTTCAAGTACTTAGTTTGGTACGGAATATTCTAGCTAGATGTTATATGCGTTGTTCGGCCAAATCGAGCAAAACATATAGCTCTGTTTTTGGTGATCCAACTCTCTTGCGCTCGAGCTCCGATGAGGGCGGCATCGCCTCTCACCGCGGCCCCCTGGACATAGAAGGAGGCGGGAGGCGGTGGGCGGCAGTGGAGGGCGTCCGGTGGTGGCGGAGGGCGGTGGGTGGCGCTGGAGGGTGACATGGCGACATGGTGGCGCGGTGAATTTTAGGTTGGGCAGGATGGGGACAACGGGGGAGGGAGAGAGGGCGGCGCGGCGAGGTTGCAGGGTCGCTGCCGGCCGCCGATGGTGGAGAAGGGGGGCGGGGAGAGGCGGAGGAGGAACGCAGAGCTGTGCCGACGCTGGAGAAGAAGGAGGGAAGTGTAGCGGGTGGAAAAGAGAGAGAGAGGAGGGCGATGACCGACGCCGGAGCAGGAGAAGAGGGGGGAGTGGAGTGATGGCGCTTCTCTCAGGGAAGGGTGGGGTGGCGCAAGGGATATACTATTGGGATACCCTATAACTCTCTTTTGCAAAAGGACCCCTTGCTTCTAAGTTTATGTTCAAAAACACCCCAGAATAACGATCCAAAATCCGGTCGACCTCAACCGTCCGATCTGATTTATGCGGATCGGATTGATGAGGAAAACTATCGGAGACATCTTTGCAAAAGACGCCCTAATATTGACGCCTGAGCTAAAAAATATCCCGATCAGATCTTCGCGGCTCGGAGTCGGAGGGGGGTGTGGAAGCGGCAGCGGCAATTTTGCAAAAGGGACCGCCTTTTCTGTCGTCGTCTTCTCAATATACCCCGTGCCCCCGAACCCCGACTCGGCTGCTGCTTCCGGCGCTTGCTGATCGGCTGCTCCTTCCAATCCGCCCGCGCACCGCACACGCCATGAAGGTGAGCGAGCAGGGTTCTGATGCTCTCCGTTTCCCCGGGTGCACCTGTGTTGCGAGCGCCGGTCGTTCCGCTCGTGGTTGTGGGGTTTCTTTGGCCTGCCGGCCACGTGTTCGACGTAATGCCTCGGCGGATGTCCTGTGCAGATCGCTGTGGAAGGGTGCATGCACGGGGAGCTGGACAAGGTCTACGACACGCTGCGCCAGCTCGAGGAGGCTGAGGGCGTCAAGATCGACCTCCTCCTCTGCTGCGGCGATTTCCAGGTGCGCAGTCTGCAATCCGCTGCCCACACTCACTTGCTGGGCGGTTCTTTCTTGAAAATATTGCACCATTACAGGATTGGCGCGATGCGTGTGAGCAAAGGTTCATGTAATTTTGCTTTTTGTTTTAATTGCCATTCGCCAATGCCCGGCTGCCCGCACCTGCCTGGGACGTGCGCGAAATAGCTGTTGGTTGGTTGTTTATTTGAACTGAATAATCAATTTAGGTGGACTTTGCGGGAACTCTGAATGAGGACAATCACAGAATTTGCTAAGTGTACTATATACTTAAATAGGTAGCTTCTTAAGGTCCTTGCATTGAACGCTGCAATCTTTGGCTTGAGAATGGTGGACTATGTAGGAATTTTCATGTGTGCTAATTGCATATTAAGAAGCTTTGTGGTTGTCATTTCTTGGGATATTAGGGGGTCCTTCTGGGTCCCTATTGTAGGGAAGTTTATGCTGGTCTTACATGTCCTTAAGCAGGTCCTATTTGGTTCCATTCTCTACAGTCTAGACAAGCTACTGTTCACACTATGTTCTTTGTTCATGTTCAATAGCAATTCAATTATATGTTAATATAGCTCACGTTTTGACACTCCACCTTTTCATGCAGGCTGTTAGGAATGAGAATGATTTACAGTGTGTTAATGTCAAACCAAAGTATCGTACCATGAACTCATTTTGGAAGTACTACTCTGGACAAGCAGTTGCTCCATACCCAACCATCTTCATCGGTGGAAATCATGAAGCATCCAATTATTTATGGGAATTGTGAGTCTTTGTCATTGATGCTCAATGCAACTTTCAAAATATAATTTTGTGGTCCTTCTTTGCTCTGGGCCCTTAATATATCTTAACATTCATTTTGAGGCCAAATAATTAGAAATGGCACTGACAAAATTGAGCAAGCTGAGTCCACAGTATTATGAACTTTTCCATAGCATATGCTTGAATTTTGGTCCTGAAAAATCTGTAATTAGGATTATTGTCCAATAATCTGCCTGTTAAGTGTTGATCAATAGCCACCTGTATAGTTCTGGCCTCCAGGGCACCTGTAATCATCGTTAATAGTATGGAGCACATAGAAACATTGGGATGTAAAAGAATGGAATTCAATGTTGAAAGAAGTTTTTTGAATTTAAGAATTTCTTTTGTTCGAACTAATATTTCGTTTAGAAATTAATTGCAAGGAGAGCAACAGCTTCCCATCATTGGATATATTGAGCTTCTCAATATATTATATATTTGAGTATAATTGTTCGGTACTGTAGGTATTATTGATGTATTATTTTGCTCATTTTCAAATGTAATGCCTGCTTTTCTTTGTTGTGGTCTAATGACTATTAGGTACTATGGAGGATGGGCAGCACCTAACATCTACTTTTTGGGGTTTGCTGGTGTTGTTAAGTTTGGAAACATTCGAATTGGTGGACTGTCAGGAATACATAAGCAACAACATTACCACTTAGGCAAGTTTATTTATACTTTGCATGGGATATTGGAGATTTGTAATTTTTCAACCTTTGCATCTAGAAGATATTGGCTAAAGAGTGGAAGCCTAATGAAAAATGGTTCTAAACTGCAACTGTAAATGTCATTACACTCTGAATGGAGTATTCTAAACTTATTGCTACTTGTGCAGGGCACCACGAAAGGCCTCCATACAATGAAGCCACTATACGGTCAGTGTACCATGTGAGGCATTACGATGTTCTCAAGCTAATGCACATGAAGGAGCCTCTAGATATATTCATGTCGCATGATTGGCCTCTGGGCATTACTGAGTATGGAAACTGGCAGAAGCTCATTCGGGAGAAAAGATTCTTTGAAGAAGAGGTAATAGCACTATATTAAGAGATTGCTTTAAAGTAGAAATTCGAGCCATGGCAATAATTTTTCCCCAGTAACTTCATAAACCTTCCACAATTGATCACCCACATGAACCTGGTGAAAATGCCTCAAGAGAATGTTGAGTTTTTTTTTGTGCCACAATGCCGCATGATGAGGAAAAACCAAGAATTAATGACATTAACAAGTGGTGTCACAATTTTCATGGTCATTACTGTGGTGAAACAATTTCTAAGATCAGAATCCAAGTGGTACCAGCATACGTGATCATAAGCTAAGTGTTGGTTCTTGCTCTGTGCCAACTGGGCATGTTTGTTTTCTTTGGCTAGCCTTGCCTATCCTTGCTAGTGGCCCTCAAAAGCAAGTAAATCCTTGCTCACCTTGCCCAAAAGGCCAAAACCAAGGATAGGCAAGGGAACCAAACATACTTTCTGTCCACTAATCAAGGCACACTAGGTGAACCTGGGCCAATTCATCTAACATTTTAGCTAAAAATGCTAATGCTATTCTTACATCCTTTCAGTACACTTCTTAAATGCATGGTACAATGATATTACATTGGTCGATTCTATCCCAACCTTCCTGTCCTTCTGACTCTGACTTCCACCTCCGCTCTCATTCCAGCTGGAAGTTGCCCCCCTCCTTTGAGTCCAATCTCGCTATCCGGCTGGAAGTTTCCCACCTCCTTTGAGTCCAATCTCGCTATCCGCTTTTACACAGGGCCTAGAAAAATATCCCTGTTTGGAAAGCAATTCCCAGGGCGCCAAAACTTGTATAATGGCCGCTGTGTAGGGGTAGTTGTCACCTTGACTTGTTGGTCTGGCATGCATAGTGTTTGATTGAAAGGAATTTCTAACAAAACACATGCTTCATGCTTCCTAACACATATATATTTCAGGATTGCATTGCATCTGAATTTCATACTATTATTGATATTCTTTTATTATTTCAGGTCAATAAGAGAACACTAGGCAGCGAACCTGCAGCAAGATTACTGAACAAACTAAAACCACCATACTGGTTTTCAGCTCATCTTCATTGTAAGTTTCCAGCTGTCATCCAACATGGAGAAGATGGACCTACGACTAAGTTTCTTGCACTTGATAAGTGCCTTCCTGGGCGGAATTTTTTGCAGGTACTCTTTTTTCCTGTTTCGGGATCATTTTGATCCTTATAAATAAGTTTTGTTGTACACATTTGGTTCTGAGGTCATGCCAATCCATTTTAGGTAATAGACATTCCATCCAATCCAGGACCATATGAAATCCAATATGATGAAGAATGGCTTGCAATAACACGGAAATTCAACAGTGTTTTCCCCTTAACTCGGATGCCATTTACAATGTGGTTGGTGCATAGAATGTCTTTTTTCGTTAGCAGGCAGTCAGTGTTCCGAAAATATTTGGCAAATGCTAGATCTGGAGCTATTCAATTGTTTTATTCTACAGGGATGAACAGCTTGACACTCAAGATGACCGGCAGTGGGTTAGGAGCAAGTTAAATGCTAGAGGGGCTAAGCCTTTTGATTTTGTCCAGACTGTGCCATCTTTTGATCCTTCCAATCCAATCCATAATCCATCCATAACGGGTAAGCTAGAATATTCGCATCTTAACTTTGAGTCATAAATAAGCCAGCATCTACTCTCAAAGCGTTTCTTGAGGTCAAACTGTCCAGTCCTCCTTTAGTCCTGTGTTACAGTACAGTTCATTGCTTTCAACCAGTTGCTTTTGTATTGAAACTAACACTGAATTTATGTGATTCTAACCATTTGCTAATTCCATCTGTATGTTATTCCTAATATTTTCCTAACAGTTCTGCCAGATAACTCTTTGAAAAGATTTTAGTAAGACAATATTTGACATCACGTTTGATTTTATTCCCTTTCTTGTAAATCTTCTGAAATGTGCTCTAACTGGTTCTCCTGTGTTATAAACAGCTCATTGCAGGAACCCACAAACTGAGTCTTTTCTTCAGCTTCTAGATCTCCCGTATCTGCTGGACTCGTCTAATTCTCAGGGTATGTCTCTGATGAATGCTTATGGTTATAGATCAGTATCATTTCTGCTGATATTTAAGCACTAGACTAGATTTCATACATGCAAAGCCTAGAACTGATAAAACTTTGGCTATGGTTGGTTCGCGAGGGTCTGAGCTAGTCAGTTTAAAGTTAATTGATACTTTGGTTTATGCTTACTCGACAATGGTACTGTTTATAGATCTCACAATGGTTATACTTTGTGGTTATTTTTTATTCCTCAACTTTTGGTCGACAGGGATTGATAGAAATGAGTTAAGTTCCCAGAGAGGACATCCACTTGACGACGACGACATAGAGCTCCCCGATGAAGTTGAAGATCCTGCGGAAGATGATGAATGAAAGACTGAACGTAGTGAATTCATTGGAGACATCACTGGGACAACCTCCGTTGCAGACTTGCAATATCCCTGTCCCCAGGGTTCGCCAGATATATTGATGGATGGCCTTTGCTCTGTAGAGCATAGTAAGCTAGAGAGATCTTGACACGAGGAACTAACATGTAGATGTCCGATAACGCTGCTTTTTGTGTACAATAATGTTGTGTGGATTAATTGGATTTACATGCAAGCGCAATGCAAACTTTTCCCGGCGATAAATCGTTGATTCGTTGGTCTCCCCCCTCTTTTATTTTTCTGCAGAGGATGTTGAATTGTTTTTTTTTTAACTCGAGGACGTTGAATTGTTGGTTTCTACTGGCAGGTACCTCCTGTTGTGAAGCTAACGAAATCGGCCGTCTGAAGTCGCTGAGACAAATGGGCATGTGCCACCAACAGATATGTAAGCCCAATCCATCTCTAGCTAGCGCAAACTATGTCCAAAGCCCATAAAAACTCCCGTGCTTCCCCACCCACGCGGCCGTTTAATTCCGAACTCACGCAGTTACCGCACCCCACCCCACCGCGCCACCGTCTGCAAGAGGAGGAATTCCAACTCCAAATTCCAAAACCCCAAACCCTTTACGGTTGGCGGCAATGGCGGCGCTGGCGGCCGACGACACCCCGGCCTCCCCGGGCTATGCCCTCCGCGCGACGCTCACCGGCCACCGCCGCGCCGTCTCCGCCGTCAAGTTCTCCCCGGACGGCCGCCTCCTCGCCTCCGCCTCCGCCGACAAGCTCCTCCGCGTCTGGTCCTCCTCCGACCTCTCCCCCGTCGCCGAGCTCGCGGGACACACCGAGGGCGTCTCTGACCTCTCCTTCTCCCCGGACGGCCGCCTCCTCGCCTCCGTCTCCGACGACCGCACCGTCCGCATCTGGGACCTCGTCGCCGGCGGCGGGGCCCGCCTCCTCAAGACGCTCTCCGGACACACCAACTACGCCTTCTGCGTCGCCTTCAGCCCCCACGGCAACGTGCTCGCCTCGGGCTCCTTCGACGAGACGGTGCGCGTGTGGGAGGTCAGGTCGGGCCGCTGCCTCCGCGTGCTGCCGGCCCACTCCGAGCCCGTCACCGCCGTAGACTTCGACCGCGACGGCGCCATGATCGTGTCGGGGAGCTACGACGGGCTCTGCCGCGTCTGGGACTCCGCCACCGGCCACTGCGTCAAAACCCTTATCGACGACGAGAGCCCGCCCGTGTCCTTCGCCAAGTTCTCGCCCAACGGCAAGTTTGTGCTTGCCGCCACCCTTGATAGCACCCTGGTGAGTTGTTCAAGATTTCTCCTTTTCTTTTACCCATTGTAGTGTTATTGTGTAGAGAACTTTCCAGTTCGCAGCATATGTGAAATTACAGTCGTGCTGTTATGTGAATGTTTGATTGTTCTACACTTAGTTAGATTGTTAAACTTGAACATTAGTAGTTGTCGTAGGAATGGAATACAAGAGCAGTAATTTTTTTGTGGCTCCCAAGTGATGGAGTGCCATGAGGAGACGAATGGGAGCTAAGAGATTTGAGGTTGACAGATGCATGGCTGGTGTTTACGGTTTGTCTAAAAAGCACGCTGCAAATGGAAGCTTTGGGAGGTATTTATAGGTATCCATGTTGGGTAGTTATGTTCGGTAGCCCTGTCGGTGCTGACTTGACGGGGCTAAAGATGATATTTCCATCTTGCTCTCCCTTTGCTGCAGTAAGGCTTACTCCCTCAGCTAACGTCAGTCACAGCCCGATGCATAGTTACCGGATTCGCTATACACCTCAAACCCGAGCCGATTTAGGTTCGGGGTTTGTGTTCGCAATGGAAATTGGAGAAAAAGTGGCATGGCAAACTGTGAATCCGTACCACAACTCAAATGAACCCGTATCGCGACTAAGTCGAACCGCCTTTAACTACCGTGTTCACCTAGGCGGTGGGTGGCCACCTAGCGCCTAGGTGGCCAAACAGAATTGCAAGCATTCGAGGCATCACTCCAAGCAAGCGGGACGAGCACAAAATAACAAGCATCAGTCCAAGCATCTGTATGTGTTCTTTGTATGTATATGTGTAATTATTATGTAGAGATATTACCTTGGTGTGATGCAAATATATTTGATGACTTGATGTAATGACTTTGATTAGTTATGTATCAATTGCTTGTCGGACATTGCTTTTTTTAGCAGATGTCGAACATTGCTGGGTGCTTTGTATGGGTGACAAGCAGCATACCTGGGCTCAGTCTGAGCCCAACATATATGCCTAATTAAGCTGGCCCAAACATGAGTATTTTCTTTGTCACCTCTTCCTCCACCGGCTTCCCAACCCTCACCACCTCACCCGCCTCCCAACATGCACCGCCTCACCCGTGCGCCACCTCCACCCCGTGCCCATGACCGGCTTCCTCCACCGCCATGTCCTCCTGCCCTTCCGCCACCCGCCGCTCCCATTCTTCCACCCCGGCCCCGGTGTCGCCTCCGCCCTGCCCCCATGCCGCCGCCCATGGACACCCCGCCACATCCTCGACCCCGGCGACGATGTCGTCCTCCGTTGGAACCACCTCTTCCTCGTAACCTGCATTGTCGGCCTCTTCGTCGACCCTATGTACTTCTACCTCCTCTACACTGCTAGTGAGTCCTACGTCAAGATCGACATTGGCATCGGCGTAGCCGTTACCGCCGTATGCACCATCGCCAACCTCTTCTACCTCGCGCACATGATCCTCAAGTTTCGCACGTGTGCGCTCGTCGCCGCCTTGGAGCGCTCAGTGCCGCCTCAGGCCACTCCAGACCGCCCAACGCCGCCGCGCCTTGCTCGCCTAGGCGCCTGGGACCGGCGTTGACCTCCTAGGCGGGCCGAGCGCCTAGGGCGCCGTCTATGCCCGAGTTGCAGCGGCGGCCGGCTGCGCCCATCACCCTAGGTGGCCGTCTAGGATAACACTAGGTAACTATGACTTGATGCCCTGAGGCTAAAATTTTCTCTATTACGTTAAGTTTAGCCTTGGGAGTATATTTGCTGCTTTGGAACCCCTTGAGGTGCTACCAAAGCTATTTGATCCTATCTGGAGGCTATGGGACAGTGTGTTGCCTCATTGAACCCTGAGGCCACCCCATGGTCCTAGCATGGGAAAAGGTTGGTTATATGGACATCAAACCTTCTTATAAGTAACCCAACAATGCTATCTTTGGGCGAGAAGGTAGCAAACCCGCAACAATAGTATTTTACAGCTAGTAATATGTGATCTTACAATTGTTTTTACTTTTACGTGAGTGACCATTATATTGTTTTGGTTTGCGCTATGCTAAGTAGAGTTGGCAATCTTGTGATTGTGTTTGAGTTAGTGCTACTATGCTTGCTATGCTATAGTATGTGGCAAAAAAAAAGCACGTGATTTTAGTAGTTTAAAACTGCATCCTTGTGTAGGGTTGTGTGCAATCTTGAGATAATGTAGATGAGAGCACCCTTTCTTTTTTTAGGAAAAAGTCTATATAATGCCCCGAACTTTGCTCAAAATTTTGTCCAGCACCCCAAACTATAAAACCGGACATTTGACTCCTCGAACTTTGCTATCCATTTTAAATAACACCTAGACCCGGTTTTGGATGGTGGTATTGCTCGTGTGGTTTGATGAGTGGGCGGTTTTACCACGTAGGATGACACGCTAGTCAAGTTTTGGTGAATAACAGGTGGGCCCACAGAGCTGTCTCTCCCAAATCGAAACAGAGAGGGAGGGAGCAACAGGGGGCAGTGGCCATGGTAGCACGGCTAGAATCTCGGTGGGGGAGAAGCCCTTGTTGGCCTCATATGTCACTGACCCAACTTGGCCAGTGTGTTATCTTGGCAAAACCGCCCACTCATCGTGCTATGTGGGCAATACCACCATGCGAAACCGGGTCAAGGTGTTATTTGAACCGGATTGCAAAGTTCGGGGATCAAATGTTTGGTTTCATAGTTCAGAGTGCTATACGGACTTTCAAACAAGGTTTGGGGTGTTTTATGGACTTATTCCTTTTTTTTATTTGTTCTACACTAAGCCTTGTTGGAATATGTCAATTGTTCCATATATATATATATATATATATATATATATATATATATATATATATATATATATATATATATATATATATATATACAGTGTTTCATGCACCATGGTGCCTAGGCACCAATATCAATACAGTTGATTTGCTTGAGATTATAGCGTTTGATGTGGGTATCTTCATATACCCATAAAAAGTATATTTGAGATGTCAAACTCAGAAAAATTTAAATTCAACTTGTTTAATTAGTTTGAACTATTTTTATGGTATATACTCACTTGTAGTTGCATTGAACTCAAAAGTAGTTCAAACTAATTTGAACTGAGTTCAAAACTTACTTACCATAAATATATCAAGGGTATAAAACATTTTCATACCCAAACTCAAAAAATTATCAATCATACACGTGTATCGGATGTTGGTGCCTAGGCACCATGGTGCCTATGTAATTTTCCTATATATATATATATATATATATATATATATATATATCTCGAAGCTTAACTTGCTGTCATGACTTATTTGTAATATGAATAATAAGAACAATTATTTGGCTGTTTGGGAAGTGCTAGATGGATTTGTCTTGCCAATATAGTTTTCTTTGTTGTTTTACAGTATAATGAGGCGACATAATTGGGTCATCAATGAATATTTCATTTCTTTTGGATGTATGCTTCCTGTGTGCATGATTTTTGCAACTGCAGAACTAACATTGTCATATGATTCTTCAAAAGTAATTAAATGTGTACAGTTGCACAGAGTCAAGTGACTTTTCCTTTTTAGCATTAGCAACAGTTGCTAATTCTTTTTGTGGGATTTCAAGATAGGTTGGTTAGTCCTTCGATCATCACGTTATTTCCAAATGTGTTGGTTAGTTAGAAAAAGTATTTTTTGTTGTTCTTCCAAAAACTTTTCTCCATATAAAATGTGATGCTAGCTATTTCTGTTCTTGTTTTGCTAACATATTACAGTGTGTAATCTGATCCCATTACTTCAGAACATGGCTGGCCAACTGTAGCAATTAAACAAATTTGTTTCTTGTTTGAAACAAGTAATTAATAGGATGCCAGATCAAAATCTTTAGTTTCTTGAGAGGCTATAAAAACCAGGGGATCTCTTTTACTGTTGTACATCCACCTATAAGTAGGAACTAACCATAGAACTCGAGGCAATAACCATTGATTACAATCTCCTTGAGGTAGGTGTTATAGATGCCTCAATGATTGTGACATGGTGGTGCACATGGATATCAGGTGCTGCAGTTACTGTGGTTTAGGGAGGAAAGACATTGAAGCACGTGAGACTAAGGGTATTTTGGGAATAGTTATATCAGAGGTCATGTTAAATTGCCATGAGCCTAGGATGGGTTAGACATATAGAATTTGAATTTTTAGGCAGGGCTGTGGGTATGTAAGTAACAAAGCCGTAGGGAGTCGGTATGTTATTGACAAATAATAGAGAGATACCTGGACATTATTCTACATAATTAATGTCTTTTTTTTGTTTGGTGGTAAATGCAACTGCAATTTGAATGCCTACCTGCTAATTGCTGTTGGTCTCAAATTCCCGCACTTAGTTAGGCACTTTTTCTACCCATTTAATTCTGAGTTCTAATTAATAGCCATATTGCCATTTTATAGTTACCGTCAATTAGAAACTATTGTTATTTTTTACCTACCATTTTTTCTCCACTGAGCATTGATGTCCAATACCTTCCTGTGTTGTGTCAAGATGTTTGTGGGTTTGAGGGTGGTCCCTGTAGAAGTTTATTCCATTTATGCCTAGAGATAATTGATTGTATACCACTAAAGAGCGTCCATTTCTACAAAATGCAATTGAAAAACACTCCACAAGGTTCAAAGTCCCGGCGGTTACCGGCCGGTAACCGCTGGTTACCGTTTTTACCAGTAGCAACCGGTAACTGAAAAAACCGGCCGGTAGCATTTTTTTTATTTTCGAATTTTGACCGGTTTTTTCTGGGTTTTCCGGTTATCGGCCGGTTTTTCTGGTTACCGGTTTCAAAACATCTCAAAATTCAAATTTTGATTTTTCAAATTGTGATCGGTTTTTTACCGATTTTTCAGAATCGTGGCCGTGAATCGCCGGTTATCGTTCTGCCGCGCACGGCCAGGATTTCTTCCGGTTCCGGTTTTTGGAACCTTGACACTCCATTTCTACAAAATGCAATTGAAAAACACTCTCTCTATTATATGCCACTAAATAGCACTGAAATTCTATTATATGCCATTGCCATCAGTTAGGTTACATTTGCCCCTAGAAAAAGATGATTTTGCCCTCAGCTCAAATCTGTCCCTATAATAAAAATTAAATATAGGACAAATTGGCTTAGCCAAAAATACTAAAAATTTTTAAGTGCATCATTGGGGCAGTGTACAACTCAAATATAAAATTTCGTGAACTGACTCTTCCATTTGTTCCATTTTGGAAATTCAAATCCAAAATCAGCCTATTTGAGCTATTTTTTAAACTGGGATATTCACTGTAGAAAAATGGAAAATCATATTTTTCGGGGCTATGTGACATCTTAGGAGCATGTGAGAATTTTTCTAGAATTTTTAGACCTCATTTAGTCTCTGTTTGTAAATAGTATCCTTTATTAGCATTTAAATTAAAAATCTGAAAATTTTCTTTGAATAGTGCCTTGAAATTTTTTCCTAGCTCACTGACATATTGAACAACACCCCTGTGAATTTTCATACTTTTTGGAGGTTGTTTGCTATTTTAAATAAATTGGGTCTTCGGTTTTTACTAGGGGCATTTTGGTCTTTTTTCAGAGTGTAACGGTCAGCCCTAACGGTAGTGGCATACAATAGAATTTTAGTGTTATTCAGTAGCATATAATAGAGTGTTTTTCAATGGCATTTTGTAGAAATAGACGCTATTCAGTACCATATAACCAATTATCTCTTATGCCTAAGTCGTTATTATCTGTCTTCAATCCTCCCTTTTGTGTCTTGAGTTTTGATATACCACTTACATTACATTAGGCTTTTCCAGTAAGCGTGCCTAAGGTCCCGGAATTTCTGGAGACAGACCTGACTGTCTAATAGTACCCACAATTCCTAGATACAGGTCCTTGCTAGCATTTCTCCAGAAACTTAAGTTGGCCAATTAGCAGGGAACTGTACTGCACGGAGATCCTAAACCATGTTTTTCTCCAAATGGATGCAAAGAAAGGAAAGGAACTAAAATAAGCTGTCACCTGTTAACATTCTTATAAGATGCTTAAGTGTGATGCCGTTTTGCAAAGCACATCACTCTACCTATATCCATTATGTGCTGTATAACTTACCAGAGTCTGTCATTGGAATCAGACGCAGTAAGAGAGTGGCTTGACCCCTCACCACCATCCCCAACCTCACCAAACCATTTTCTATACAATCTATTAGATTTCATAGGCATTGTGATCGTCGTGTTCCTCTTTTCAGTAGTTCCCTTTCCTTAGAGCATTACAATACTTTAGCTGTTTAGCATTACATGCTGGAGGTTTTTTACCCTAGGCATTACGTGTCTGTTCACAATTCTCCCCTGCTGCATCATTTATTCTTTTATACTATTCCGTGCATATTGAGAATTATTTAGGATGTTTTAGATTTCACTTAGCACATTTCCAAGCCATAGTTTTGATGTACTTTTGGGTGCCAAATGATGATCTTGACATACTGTAAGTAGGCTTGTTAACTGTGAACATATTGCAACCACAACTATGTTTGGAGTTGCATCTATCTCAAGAAAACATTGTTCAGTTTTGTTTCGACAAGTAACTAGCAACCTACCTTGATGAACTTATTATCCCAAGATGACTGCTCACGTATTGTTTATTTATGCAGAGGCTCTGGAATTTCTCAGCTGGAAAGTTTCTGAAAACATATACTGGCCATGTGAACACAAAATACTGCATTCCAGCAGCGTTTTCAATCACCAATGGCAAGTATATTGTCAGTGGCTCGGAAGACAAGTGCGTCTACCTGTGGGATCTTCAGTCAAGAAAGATTGTGCAGAAACTGGAAGGACATACTGACACAGTCATTGCAGTGTCGTGCCACCCCAAGGAGAACATGATTGCATCGGGAGCACTTGACAGTGACAAGACGGTGAAAGTCTGGGTTCAGAAGGAAGGGGATCAACAAGATGCCTAAGCGAGTTCTTACTGTCTCAGCTGTCATGTAACCTGACTGATTATGGTAGGTGAGCCACTTAGCCTCCCGAGTAATTCTACATTGGTGCGGTGGAGAATGTGATGCTCCTGGGCTGTGTAATTGAGTGTTGTGTTGCCTGCTTCACTGCTGGGCGATGAGTCGAGTAAACTTAAAACTGCCCCGGAGAGCTGTTCATGGGATGGTTGTAAGAAAGCCTGGACAGAAACAATGCTTAAACTTCATTTGTTGTCTTCACAAGTTCTCTATCCTGAGATGTAAAGTTATTTTGTCATTTCGTCCTATTGCAGGGAGGTTATACTGGGCATAGCTGCCTGCACATGTTGGACTTGGAACACCTATTCTCCTCGTTCCTATGGAAGTGCCTTTGCTGGCACAGAGTCCTGTCTCATTGGTTTCATTCGAAATTTAAAACTGTATTGAGGTTGTGCATTCATAAGTTGGAGCTGCATTGGACATTGCCAAAACTCACATGCAATTTGTGTCATGATTCTGCTGGGTGAACCGAATTTCGCCTGTAGAATTGCGGTATCAATTGTTGAGGCAGATTTGGCCTTTGTAGATCTCATTCTCATCTCAGCCGACATAAAAATGGGCTCTAGGCTGCTTCATTTTTCTGCATGGGGTTTGCAGCTAGTTGAGCCCATTATTTTGGACCGGCCCTGCATTGGTTGGGTAGTTTCATCTACTTGCGGGACGGAGCATTTCTCTAAAATATGCTTTTCTGAATGATTTTTTCCCACAAATTCTCATATAATGTTGGTTTATCTGCAAAACTATTGTGGTTGTTTTAGGAACCATTTGAATTAAAATATTCCTGGAAAATTCTTGTAGAATTATTGTATTTTGAATAGATTCTTATCCACATGCATTGGCATCTGACAGTATATATATGTATTTTAATGAACCCAAAGAACACAAGAACAGTGCAAGTTACTTAATATTTCTGGTGCTTTTCTGCTGACTTGACAGGCGGGTCTTGCTTTAAGGACATATTCATGAGATATGTGGTTGCTCAGAGAGCAAGGAACACAGGGCTCAATACATTTTAATGAACTGTGCAAGTGTGCAGAATAGTTGGCCTTTTCATTTCTGGGATCTGCACAGCTCCTCATTGTTAATTTGCTGTTTCAGAACAGTTGGTGTGCTATCAAGTGGCAATACCTGAGCTCCAGATGAGCTGATGTTTGGAACTCACGTTAATTATGATCCACTGTGCACAGCATCAGGAGCATTATAATATGCTCTAGTGGTGAGCTATCAGACGTAAAGTGAACTGTTTTTTTGCCTTTTGTTGCATGAGACCTATTGCCTCCATCCAACTGGATCGGCCATATCTATTTCAATACTTCTGTATTAGTGATACATGTCACTCAACTAGTGCAAATCGCCATGTTCACGCTTTTTAACCCAGAACTTCCGGTAAAAGCGAGAGTGGATTCTTTTTTTTCTTTCCTCCAAAATTCCTATAGAGTATCCGCGTTCCAAACAGCCCACTTATTTCCTCCATTGGCCCCCAATGATTTTCTGTCACATTGTTTATTGCCCACGATGGAGGATGCCAACGGTGACAGCGCCATCCATCATCCTCAGGTGTCCTGTTTTTTTCGGCTTGATGAGCAGAGCCGTCGGAAGGAGACAGTGAAGATAAGCGGTCCAGTGTCAGAAACTGTCGATTAGCCTGACGTCCAAGCAGGAAAGGTGTCTGTCTCTGTGTGTGTGTATGTGTGTGTGTGTGTATGTATGTATGTATGTATGTATGTATGTATGTATGTATGTATGTATATATGTATGTATGTATGTATGTATGTATGTATGTATGTATGTATGTATGTATGTATGTATGTATGTATGTATGTATGTATGTATGTATGTATGTATGTATGTATGTATGTATAAGGGGCGTTTGCTGTGCAATCAGGGCATAGTGCACTCGTGCACTCACGGCCGATCCGGCCATTCCTTCGCGCACGGACGCGCCAGATGGAGGCGAGCGGCCACCTCGCGCACACATCGTCTGATCTGTTTTGGACGGCCGATCTCGTTGCGGGCACCATTCGAATTTTTGTGATCAAATTATTTAGATTAGTTAAATTTTAGTTATACTATTATTTCCAAAAATGTAAACTTGTAAGACTAATGAAGATGTAAGAATCACAGGCAAGCGAGGGCCTCAAGGCATCCCTTGGCTGTGCTCTTGGCGTTGTTGCACACGGCCATGGTCTTGTTGTTGGTGCCACCGCACTCCACCATGACATCGAACATCTGCACGCCGCTGCACTGCAGCTTGTCGGAGCAGGGCAGGCTCACGGCCTCCGGCGTCGACGACATGCCGGTGATGTTGCGGAAGGTGACGCCCTTGACAGTGACCTGGAGTTGCCCTTGCTGGTGCAGATCTTGTTGGGGCAGTGCTTCCGGTCGATGATGGTGTTGTTGGCCACATTCTCCGTCCTGATGTCCCTCCCAAAAAACTCAAGTTAGAAAATAAAAATCTCTAATACCTTCATAAACCAACAGTTAAATTTTATTTCTAGTATCATCTTTCTATTACCAGTATAATATACTATAAAAAATCCTAATTATTGAGCACATATGTTGACATACACACGTACGTGTATATGATGAAGATTTGTGTTATTTTCTTTTCACCATACAAATAAGGTGGTGATCGGTTCGACTGAAAAGCTCATGGTTGAAAACATCAGTATTTGGAAAAAAATCAGTAGAATGACAGAGGCTTATTTAGCATAATTAAATTTAAAAAATTTAAAAATATAAAAAATATGTTAGCCCATTACGTATAATACAAACAAATACGGGAAAAAAGAACCGGCAAAAAAACTCAACAAAAAGCCAAAAGTTCAGAAAAAATGAAACTTATGAATAGTGAAAAATAAACCAGAAACCAGAAGTCGAAACCGAGTTGATCAGGACCTGTATATATCTATCTATCAAGGGGTTACATAAATAAACGAAGGCTAGCTTTCCAAATTCCAATACTAGCTAGCTAGTAGTAATGGTCACTTCACTTGTCAGCAAGAGTATCTTGCTCACGCAAAAGAGAAGCAGCAAGAGTACCTTGCTAATTCAGAATGCGCTGGTTTCGAATGTGCTTTAATTTCTTCCGATCTCTTTATCTGTCGGCACTAGCGTCCTGCGAAAACCACACGATCGAAGGAGAGTAACCAGCAATTAATTGTGCATACGCACGCTCTAATGATTGATACAGAGAGAACGGACACGTCGAGGTCTACGCTCTACACACACACACCGATCCACCATCCACATAGATACACGTCAATTTAATAAAATCGAACTCAATCGAGGTTGAAAATGACCACAACTACATGTATGCACGCACGAGCTAGGACAACCTCCACTGATATTTTCCATCTTGTTGCTGCGATCGCACGTACTATCTATCCTCTGCATCGTATCCTGCAAGTCGGATCCAATACTTGTAGATGGATTAGGGTCTCTGCTTCGGCCTTATCTTGTAGCAGATGATGCAGATTGGGTGCCAACCTCTTGCTGAAGCCTAAAGCATCCTGTGTGCGCTCTCTCCTAGTCCTAGATGACCATAAACCCGAGCTAATTAACCTTATCTGGGAGATGCATGCCAGATTAAAAAAAATGTCCAAATATTGCGTTAGTCTAAGCAAAATTAAGTAGCATCCCTCACCAGGAAAAAAAAAGTCAATTCAATCGCCAGCACCAGGCTCTCTGAAATAAGCTCAGCTAAGGATTACAATAATTTTATGGAAATTAATCTTAAGGAAATAGTCTAGATCCTCCGGTGTTCTTTCAGGAGACAGGATCATCCTATCCCATCTTGTCCCTAAACCAAACACACAAACATGGCCAGATGTTTTTCAGTAGCTTTCGACGTATTCCCTGTCGCCAAGTAGCAACCTTTGTTCATCAAATTGCAGCCCAATCAACTTGCTTTTTGAGAGTACAAAAAAGTGGTTGCCGCTATAACTCTAGTTAAGTACCATGGCCCAATCAGCTTGCGCAGTCTTAGTTCTAGATTCGGGAGTGGTAAAAAACACTTAATCTAGATTGATTCCCTTTTAGCACATGGATCAATGCTTGTGTAATAGATCACCATGAGAGCCAACTCTGCTACCCCTGCTCTCACTGGCCATCCACACATCACACTTAACCCTAGATATCCTGTTAATCAGGAGCAGAGCCAATATTTGGAAGTGCAAGGAGCAAGTATACAACGATGGAAGCGATTGTAATATAACAATGTCTTTAGTCTCCAATATAGCTTAAAGCCATAAACTAGTCGAACGTCCCATGCATTTGTATTGTTAGATACAATTATACATATATTTATTTGACAATAGAATTACTTAAGATTGAAAATATGGATATCTTTCTATTTTTCTCTGACTTATATAGGGATTTTTAGCTTTCTAAAAAGAACGTGGAGTCTTCTTTTAAAAATATAATATAATAGATAACAAAAATATAGAAACATATGTTTTCCTTTGCATTTATTGACTTAAATTAGGCTCTACCAGTCTACCAGAATTTACCAGAATGCATGGCGCCACATTTTTTTTTCCTAAGATGAAGGTCTCTTTAATAATCACACCGGTGCTAAAAATTAAGGGGAAAATGGTACTGTGGTTACTACATGGGCCTAAAATTAGGGCCGTAAACGAGTCCAACTCAAGTGAGCTTGGTCTTTCAGGTTCGAGCTTGGCTCGGTTTAAACTCGAGTAGGCTCGAGCTCAGCTCGTTGAAGCTCGATAGCAATTAAAATAATTTATTATGCACTATCTTTCAATAATAGAAAATTTTTTAGTTCGAGCTCGCATCTAGTAAGCTCGATAACAGTCAAAATAATTTAAACATACACTAATTTTCAACAATAAAAAAAACTCGAATTCGAGTTTGGCTCGAGTAAGCTCGATAAAAATTAATATGTATCATTATTTAAGCTCGAATCGAATCTTGTGAATTATTCGAGCTTGACTCTATGAAGCTCGCGAGCTCAAGATCAAGCTCCAGTCCATATGGTTTAAACTTCAAGCCGAACTTGAATTAACCTAGAATGAGTTGAACTCAAATAGCTCACGAGTTTCGAGCTTTTTTACAATCTTACCTCAAACTCTATTTGAGTTTCGACGTCGGATGAGTTAGGACCGTCAAATTTGATTAGAGTTTCCACTTACATTAATAGTAGCATAGAGAACTAATTGGCCCTGATCAACTCGGCTTCGGCTTCTGGCTTATTTTTCACTATTTATAAGTTTCGTCTTTTTCTGAACTTTTGGCTTTTTGTTGAGCTTTTTTACCGGTTCTTTTTTTCCCGTATTTGTTTGTATTATACGTAATGGGCTAACATATTTTTTTATTTTTAAATTTTTTAAATTTAATTATGCTAAATAAGGCTCTGTCAGCTACAGTATTTTTTTCAGCCAACTACAATGTTTTCCGCCATAAGCCACGAGCTTTTCAGCCGAACCGATCACCAATCATAGACTTGTTAGTACGAATAACTTCCGTGTGTTGTTTTGATCGATAGGGGGCCAGGTCCTGCCAGCTTGCCTTCTCTCCGTCCCTGCTCATAATGAGGTGTTGATGATGGTGTCCACTAGGACAGACATGGTAAATACAATGCTACAACTTGATGCACCAAGTAGGCAGATTGTTATATAGTACGAAACGACCTGACAAGTCGGCTTGCCAAGCTGAACCTGTAAGGCAGCTAGTCCTGACAAAGGCAGCTAAGTTGGTAATAAACATGTCTGTTTTGGCAATTGATATAGGTTCATCTCCTCTAGGATAGCTCCTGAAGAAAATTTCCTTGTTATTATAAAGGAATATGAGAGTATAGGGCATTTGCTATTATGAGGATTTGACTATACTCCATCCGTCGTGTAATGTAAGTCCAAACTCACTATGTACATAAACTAAGGAGTGCTAATCTAAGAAAAAGTTAATAGTATTAGAGCATATATATACATATAATTATTAAATATCATACTATAGTTACACATCCATTTTTATATCATTAAAACAGACGTATAAAATAAAAATATTATAATAACTATAGTTTTGATTTTATCAATGAACTTACATGGCGAAATTATGCATCCCGTGACAACTGACATTGTGGGATGGCTGATGTAGAACGCTTCAATTGTTGTTGACACCCTAATCAATCGCTCCAATTGTAACTATTAAAAAAAAGTTGACACCACGTGGCCGCGTAGTAAAGGTTTAGGTTTTTAATCAGTGCTTAGCGATCTTCAAGATCTGTTGTAATCTCTTGACTGGCAAGGGGAATCTTGATCAACAGCCTTGATAATGCAACTTATTAAGCTAATTTAGATTGTATACAAGAGAGATTTGAATATGTTGTTGGGTTATACCTGACGTGGCATCATGGATTAGTTAGTTGGCAAGTTGGCTACTTGTAGATTGCTGGTTGCCATTGGACGTACAAATGGAAGTACAATTATGCTTCTTATATATTAAGAAATTTGACTGATTAGAGTAAATGGCATGTTACATAGTGTGTAATGCTTTAAGCACACATGTGGTTCGCCAAGATGCTCTCTCTTTTTTCACCTAATGGGTTATGGTTTGTCACATAGTATCCAGCTTGGATCATGAGCTTTCTCCAAACCTTCATGAATCAACTTCAAAGGAAAGCCACTGTGAGTCGTCCGATCAACATCGAAATTGATCACGTGTTTGTTGAATTGATCTTGGTATGCTGCCGCTAGCACTATTAACAATCCCTCCTCACTTTGATCAGATAACTCACGACATAGCTCGCATGTTAGCACCCAAAATGGGGTTACCACTTAATACCACCACATTATACAATTTGTATGCCTTTACCTATCATGTAAGCAAACTAATAATTAAGCTAAACCCCCAAGAGTTGGGAAACATATCATAATTCATAAACAAGAAACTAGTCCGGTTCCATGTCAGTCGGGAGATATCCCTAACTTAATGCACATTAAGCTATTTTAGAAGCAGATGACAACAACTAGTTTCTGTGCGAAATATTTTGCAGTTTTCTTCCTCCAAAGTAGGATCTTCGTACGTGACCGCATTATACCGTAATCGTCCGTGTACTCAAGTAAAGCACTCAATTGAAGGACTCCAAGATTAAACTAAAAGATATGTGGGATTCTCTCATTTAAAAACGGGGCAGGATTACGCTGCAATATTCCCATCTTGGCTGTCTAAATTACTCTAATCCCTACTTGCATGTATTATCTAAGCGATCGATCAAAGCACAGGCTACAGATCGATCACCTCGAGGTAAAGTGTGCTGTATACTCGTGTGTGTGTGCCATAAATTCGCTAATTCATGATTGAATTGCCCATATTTCGTTGGAATGCATGGATAAATTGTTTGATTCCTGCAAGAATATGGAAAAATTCCTGGTGTTCCAAACTGCCATTAACAGGTGGAGATCCAGAGTATAACCAAGTGTGTGTAATTGACTAATCCCTTTCTGAGTGCTATTTGCGTGTGTAGAGAGAGAGAGAAGATCTTTTATAGCTGCTAAGAAAAAAAATAGAAAAATTTGCTAAAAATCTCACAAAAAAAAAATCTGATCCTTAAATTGGTGTACTCTAATTTTAAAGGTTTGGGTTCAAAGTTGTCTTAGACATATATTAATTTAAAAGAATATAAAAATCAAATCCTTAATTTGATGAACCCTAATTTTAAATACTTAGATTCAGTAGTTGGTTTAGAAATATATTAATTTTAAAAAGAAATAGATAACACTACATTTAATTCAAATGTCGAGGGTGTAAATTTGCCCAACGGACCCACCTCCCAATCCTCTTTTTCACACATATGGAGAGGGATCTCAAAACAAAGTTTGGTAATTAAATATGAAATCAAACATTCTAAATTCCAATTTAGATTGTAAAATATATGTTGCATAAAGTTATACTATACCACACCAAACCGCGCAATTGTGCAGGCCAATTGACTAGGCCAATTGACTGAAATGCATGGAAATCGGTATTAAATTGGAGCATAGGTGAATTGAGTAGTGGTGGTTGGGACATAGAACCCTTGGATCATGATGCATGTGGGTCGAAATTTTCTTCGGATACAGGTGGATCTTTCTTGTGGAGCCAAAAAATACGGGCATATCTTCGTTGTTATGTCACCCAATATTTCTTTCGGATAAGAACTGCAATTTGTTTGTGATATTTAGTGGGGGATCTGCACCAATCATTCTTGATATACTGGAAAAGGATATGGATCTATGAAATGTTGATTAAAGTACTAAAAGTTCCCCATATTGCATTTAGAAATTAAGGGGGAAAAGAGAACAATAGCATGTGGAAAAGATTAAAAGTGAAAGTGCCTATATATAGACTTCATTATCCAAACGACAATGCACCATATGTTGTTTCCCTTCCAAAAATTTTTAGTTAGACCCAGGAATCGAATCTAAAATTCTGATTATCTTTGTCATGGATATGAATTCTACCCCTTAATTAGATTTCAGGGCAATGTTTGACATGCAAGAATTCAATATGAACCTTTGTAGGAAGCAATACGATTTCTGCAGGAATCCTTCCGTTCGTGGCCTTAATGAGCCAGAGGAACATTTGATTAAGCGAGAGCTAGAGGTCACCCGGTAATTCTGGCGCTTCATGTGATCCACTTGACGTTTTGGCTGGCTCGATTTCGCCACCGGCGCCAAGTGGCACACAGTCCATCCGCCCGCACATGCGCATCCACCCTAGAAATCTCTGGTCATGTGAGTGTATCTTTGAACCACGTACGAACGCCTCCTAGGTTGCTCGGCTCGCAACAATATTTTTCCCCCCGATGAACCGTCGTGTCAAGAGGGGCCAGATCTCTCGCGACAGAAAGCAAAAGCCAAACGGAGGCGGTTGGTAGCTAGCGTGGTGTGGTGCAATGCAAGGCCAGTGGAAGACTTAGGAGGAGATATGGGTTCATTGGTTGGTGGTGAAGATACGGCTCCAGGCAGCAAATCCCTGGAGGAGTTTATTTTTTTCGGAGGACATGACGAACCGGGATTCCTGGTACTGTAGTTTGTAACCTCAAAACCCTATATTATTCGTCGCAAAGAAAAAGCCTATTATTATTGGCTGCTCCCGTGTTTCATATTTAGGGCTTGTCGCCTTCTCCTGCCGTGTGTTTGATCTGCTGGTTCATATGGTCTGAGTGTGCATTTCTCAAACGCCCAATCGAATAATTGAGCAACAAAAGGGGAAATGGGGGAAGCTATACCGAGATGTAGGGGATTTGGCCTGTTATCGCACAACAATGATTGGTGGTGCATGGCCGCATCGGCAAGCACATACTTTTTCTTGAGGTAGTAGAAGAAATAATATTTGGTATTGCAGCATTGCTGTTTAATTTGGCAATGATCCCTGTAGAGAAAATCAGAAGTATAGCAACTTGATATTAGAAATTTACATGACGCAAGACAACGAACAACACAAGTCTAGAAGATGTTTCGATCTTTCCCTTCATAGCAGTCCATGAACTTCAGTGAGAGAGCTCAAGGTTGTAAACTCGACTGATGCAATGTTTCCGCTTCTTTAAAAATCAATCTATCCAAATCGAAACATCAATTCATTTAGGCAAAAATAAATAAATGAGAGAATTTGCTACTAAGAGGAGGGTAAAAAGGCCTCCGAGCAAACCCAATTCAAGCAACATACACGTTACATCAATCTGAGCTATTCAATCGTGACCTCTGTTGCCGGAGATATCCACGTGGTTCAGTGGAAGAGCACAATTAAGATTATGATAGTTGACGTGCTGGGTTAAACCAACGCATTTTTAATGACTTTTACTGTTGGTCGTAATTTTGTTAGATATTTTCAGCTGCACGCTTCCCTTCTAGCAATTCCTTTATATAATTCCACACATGTTGCATACTTGTATTGTGTTGCGCACGACGCAAAAAAAAAAAAACAACTCTCACCAGGCAACAATACGAGGTGTTAATGAACATAGCTCTAGGGGTCTACCAGCGTGAAAAAACTACAGGCCACTCTGTAAAAGTTCACTTTTGATCGTTCCTCCCAGTCCCCAGCTAGCGCACAATGGGTTGCTTGCACTCCGCAGCGACCCGGTCTAAAGTTGCGGATGGCGACCGCGTACCAGCTGGACTCCCCCGGGCGTACACGGTACACGTGACACGGCGCCGGGTCGGGTCAGCCCAAGGATCCGGGAGAGCGAGACGCGGCACACGTATGAACCGTCCCGGGCTCCCAGCCCACCAGCTCAGCCGCTCCCCCCGCGACGGCGAACGCCGCCAAGCGGAAGAAAAACGTGCAACACGACGTCTCCCAACACCGTGTTGGTCAAGGCCGAACGAACCGCGCGCCCGAGCCGACGCGCGTCCCGCGTCCACGCGAGATCCCGAGACTTTTCGCCGTCCGCCCGTACCCCGGCCGCAATTACGTACGGGCGCGCTCCAAAAGTCGAACGCGCCGGCGCTTCTCGGGCTCTCGGCGCGGTGGAGTCGTCGTCGGGTTGGTGACTCGTGCCCCCAAGAAGCTTGCAGATCTTGTGGCTCTCGCTGCTCCTAGCGTCCGGTTTTCCCTCTGCTTTCGGCTCTGTCGGCCGGGCCGGGGATAGCTCGCAGCCGAGCGCCCGGTCTTCGCCGCTACTCCGTCCAGTGGACTCCATCTGTTTGTCACATGATCCGGTATAACTCAACTTGGCTATTGCTGCTCTGTCACGAGAAAGTAGCAAGGAAAATTTGCAAGAAAGGGACGGTCACCACTCGCTGTGTGGAGAATGGGAGTGATAGATACAGAAGCTAGGTAGCCAGCCTTCTAGATAATCCGCCCGTTTTGGTCATATCGTGTTATCACCTCATCATTGGCTAGCGTGAAGGAATTTGGCCGCCATTTTAGGATCGCATGGTTGAAGGAGATCGTTCACCCATGGAGATGGCTCAAGGCACTGGTGCTAGAGGACGAGGACCGAACAAAAACCAATGTTCTCTTACAGTGGAGGACTAGAAAGATACAATGGAGAACATTGAGAAACTGTGAACAAGATGTCCACATATTATGGACGGCATGTTTGGATTGAAGATGAAAAAAATGGCTATGCTAAATCAAAAAGGGAAACAAGCGAAAGTTCTCTAAAAAACGTGAATTGTATCATTGTTATTTAGTAAGATTCATGTGAAAACATGCAAAAGAACGGTATATAATTACTCACCTTTTTACGTCCACGGCTGATGGATTTCTTTGAAGACCCGGACCCTACATGATTTCTGAATTGTTTGATCCGTTAGTCTTAAACTATTAGCAAATAGAGCTGTGAGGGAATCAAATTCCATAAATTAGTTTCTTCCATTTCATACCAGTCCCTTTGGAAAAAGTCCCTCCTTCCGTTTGGTGGATTAGTACTTGCATCATCCATGCAACTTCCTCTATAATAAAATCTCTCTAATATGTAGCATAACATGTCCACAACGTGATCGAATAAGTTTACTATGATGGCAGTGCAAGAGACGTTGTAGCCTTCTAGCCTAGGATGCCCATACTGATACTGATATGACAAGAGAGAGAGAGAGAGAGAGAAAACTACTGCACGCACAATCAGGAGCAAAGTTGAGGCCTGGCCAAGCTCAAGTGATCAGAGTCAGACAGCCAATTAATTAATTTCCCAGATTGATGATCAAAGCACTGAGACTTGAACACAAGATCAAGCAGTTTTTCCTCCTCATCATCTCCAGCTTGCACAGGAGCCAATGGCAGGCAGTCTGGGTGATTTGTTTATTATTGAGGGGATCCCAATCTACCTCTTTGTCATCTGCCTTGAAAAGAGCAGCAGCAAACAAGGCAGTGCCAAAGCCCAAACCGTAAGGGTCCATCTAGGCAGGTGATGAGATGGCCTCACAGAAAGGTGAGCCTCACATGCAATAATGTGAATTATTTTATGCCCCCTTGCCCTTCAATTTTATCTTGGGGGCAATTGAAGAGAGGGGCTTGGACCTCTGCAGGTCATGCAGATAGATGCAAGGAGGTATGGGGAGGCTTCATGGAAACGAAAGTTGGATTGGAGATATGGGTTTTTTAATCATCAAGAGGCATGGCTGCTATGCTCTTGTGTAACAGATAAAAAGCATCCATTTGACAAGTTGGGCTCCAGTGTAATTGTCAGCTAGCAAGCAGCAAAATTTTAGGTGTTTTTGGAATCGTTTGTATGTAAATATATGAATTATATTTACCGAAGTCATGGATGGACATGCATGTCTAGGCTAATGGATCAAATCGATGGTCTGGTTCGGCCACTTTGGAAAAACATGGAGCAATTCTGCAAGTGTTTATGTCAATCCCAAGATTTGAAGGTGAAAGTACTGATTGATGTAAGAAACTCAACATATCATACGACCCAAATCGTGTGTAATTGCGCTGCTCCATTCATAGTTACTAAGTACAGCTAGAGCAGTATCTTTCTGTATGACAAATTTTAAGGAAAGTTTGGCCATTTAATCAGAGCTATGGTAATGTAACCTTCTTTGCGAGAAAATTCTGGGTAACATGATCGTGCACATGCACCAAAAGTTAAGCCTTTGTTTAACACGGCCAACTGTGCAAATTGCCTGTTTAATATGCCAACTCGGCACCACTTGGTAATTATTCTCTCCCCTTAATTTAGTTCATGTAACTCTTACCCAAAAGTTCGGAGCCAGATCATACTTTATCGAGGGGCTTCTTTTAAATTCAGCAAACCTCATCTCTTGTGAACCATGTTCAGAAGTGGTGTGTCTTTTGGTTTTTGACTGATTACAGAGAGATTGAGAGAATAAAAACACTCATGTTGAGAAATCATTCTGTTCAAAGTGGTTCCTACAGTGACTCCTACAAATAATTTATAAAAATCATCTTGAGAAACTATTTCCTTCAAAATCAGACTTCTAAAAGCTAAAAGACAAAAACTATTTGGAACAGACGCGCAACGCACCTATGGTTGGGAGTCCACCTCCGAAAGGCTTGAAATAATACCGAGCAAATCTTGAAACGATCTTGAACAAATCCCTTGATTAATCCATCGTTAGATCATTTCATAAGCACAGCTTGCTTGCCTAATGATAATGGGTGGGGATTATTTTACTCGTATCGATCGCCCTTAATACGTTTGTCCCATGTGAGTTGGGCCCAAGTCATGATAATAATCCACCAATACACCCTTTCTGGTGGACTACAGATTGCACTTGCAATAAGAAATACTATGGCATTAGTTTGCAAAAGATTATTTGCTCCTTAATTGATCTGTTAACCCCCAGGTTTAACGTGCGGCTCCACTTCTGATGGGTGCTCTGCTGAGTATTAGTCGGTTTAAAGCACGTATAGTGTAGATCGAGCTTGTCCAACACTATCAGGACAAGATGGCATGGGGCTTGGGAGAACAATAAGAAATTATCCCTAACCAGCTAGCACTAGCACTTCAAAAGATTGTTCCAAAATTAGCTCATTTGTTGATGACAAAATTTAATTTATTAAGAAACATCTAAAGAGTTAACAAAAAAATACTATGTGCTGATTTAATGCAAATTGCAATAGCAGTAGATGAAGTAGTTAAAATCGAGATGTGTAGTGTAACATTTATCTTGTAGCTATAATCATTTTGATATGCAATTTCTCACTGTTAATCAAAGAGGAGAATCTTCCTTCAAAAAAGAAAAAAAAAAAAACAAACAAACAGGAGAAGGAATGCGGAAGACTACAGCAACGCAAGGTGAAAATGGATCAACTGATTGGTGCTCATCCACAATGTATACCCTGTTGTTTTTATTCATATTGAAGAAATTACCTGTGATTTACCATCGCCAAGTTCAGCTCAGTGGATCAATTAATCGAGCCATTACAGATCAACAACCCAAATGCCCTTGTCGGGAAACAGCAACCCAAAAGTACTAGAAACGACAAAACCAATACTAGTAACTTAACATTTCACATGGCCTTTGGCCGATCTCCATTGACATCATCATGAAGCAATACAATCGATTAAATATCGCCTGCTAGCCAATACAATACTTGTGTGAGAGATCAATAATCTATACTTGTCCACAATACCATTATGACACCCCGAATCCTTTATAAAAGGGGATTAAGGGAGAAGTGACTTAAGCCACCATTTGCACAGTGTGCAGCTCAAAGGAAGGAGGGAATTGGTCGATTAGTTCACACCCAACCAAGAGGCCTTAAAATAGTCTCTTAGCCCAAACCCAGCTAAGGTTATATAAGGTGGTGCAGCTTGTCTAGTCTCCATTGGTGGAAAAGAAAGGGACCTCACCCCTCTCTCCATAGGTTGGTCTCTCAGCTCATTCTCCCCTCCACTGATTAACACACACACACACATATACATCATTCACAACAGCAACTCACACATACACAAATACACACAGACACACATGCATTGTTCATTGCGTTTTGTGCCGTCCTAGCTAGTTTACTTGCCCAATGCAGTGCAATCCTCTCTTAACAGTTCTGTTCCTGTCTGCTTATGTTCAGGGCTAGCTGATTGATCTTAAGAAACATTCTTGGATTTGTGGCTTGGAAGCAGAGGTGATCTCGAGCAATCTGCAAATGGCGACACAGTGGTTCTCTAATATGGTATTTACTGATCATCTCAGTGTTAATAATCACATGGACGTGTGTAGTAGTAGACTTGTGTGGTGTACTAATCCTGCATGGTGTTTCTTGGTTCTTGGCATGCAGGTGATGGACGAGCCGAGCTTCTTCCACCAGTGGCAGTCTGACGCGCTGCTGGAGCAGTACACGGAGCAGCAGATCGCCGTCGCGTTCGGGCAGGGGGAGGTTGAACAGGCGGCGGTGGCGGAGGCGCTGATGCAGCAGCAGCAGTATGCGGCGGGCGAGCACCGCCCGCGCAAGGCGGCCAAGGTCAACACCAGCTGGGACTCGTGCATCACGGAGCAGGGCTCCCCCGCGGACTCCTCCCCGACCATCCTCTCCTTCGGCGGCCACGCCGACGCCGCCACCGTGTTCGCCAAGGGGCAGGGGCAGGCTCCGAGAACCGCCTATTACGGCGCCTCAGCGGCGGCGCCCGTGAAGCCCAAGCAGGAGGTGGACACGGCCGTGCCGTTCCCGGTCAAGCGGAGCTACGACGCCATGGTTGCCGGCGCCGAGCCCGCCAAGGCGCCGGCGGCCTCCCGGCCGGCCTCCCAGAACCAAGACCACATCTTGGCCGAGCGGAAGCGCCGCGAGAAGCTCAGCCAGCGCTTCATCGCCCTCTCCAAGATTGTCCCTGGCCTCAAGAAGGTACACACACCTACGTGTATATCCATGGCTTCATGGATCTAATTAGCTTAAGTGCGATGAACTGATTGGTGTGCATGGTGTTGCTTGCAGATGGACAAGGCGTCGGTGCTCGGCGACGCGATCAAGTACGTGAAGCAGCTGCAGGACCAGGTGAAGGGCCTGGAGGAGGAGGCGCAGCGGCGGCCGGTCGAGGCGGCGGTGCTGGTCAAGAAGTCGCAGCTGTCCGCCGACGACGACGACGGGTCGTCCTGCGACGAGAACTTCGAGGGCGGCGAGGCCGGGCTGCCGGAGATCGAGGCCCGGTTGTCGGAGCGCACGGTGCTAGTCAAGATCCACTGCGAGAACCGCAAGGGCGCGCTCATCACCGCCCTGTCCGAGGTCGAGAGCATCGGCCTCACCATCATGAACACCAATGTGCTCCCCTTCACCACCTCCTCCCTCGACATCACCATCATGGCCATGGTCAGCTCAACAACTCTCTTGTCATGTCATGCCATGTTTTTTACTACATACATGTACATATGTGTTAATTTGGATGGTGTTATTGATGTGTTAATTTGATGGTGTTTAATCTTGCAGGCTGGGGAGGACTTCTCTTTGTCCGTCAAAGATATTGTCAAGAAGCTAAATCAAGCGTTCAAGTTATCCCTGTGAAGGACTTGCTCCTGATCAAGCCTAGTTTAGATCTTAATTTGGTTTTTATTTTCCTCCTTTTTATCATTAACCTTGAGGATTTGAGGCTAATGGTTCTAGGTTCTTCCTTGCTGGTGCTTCTGAAGAGAGCTGCTTGCAATCCCCCACAGAGCCCCTTAAAGATTAGCCATTTCCACCGGTTCTTGCTGCATGTGTGAAAATTACCTAGTTACCAACCCCCTTCTATTTTCTCCCCCTTCACTTTTTGCATGGTTTCAGCTAGCCACTCCATGTTCTTGGGAGAGAGTGTAAATAAGGGACCTGTCTTTTTCTAGGGCTTGTTATCAAGGGGAGTTTGACTTTTACAAAAGGTGTCTAAGAGGATTGAGTGTTTTTTATGCTTCGGAGCACTTGGATTTTTTTCTTATATTTGTAATATTTTTTGTCCATATTTGTAATATTTTTCGCTTATGTATACAACATTTTTCTCATATATGCAATATTTTTTTTTATGTATGCAACATTTTATAACCAAAAAATGTTATATACATAGAAAAATATTGTATATATGGACGAAAAATATTGCAAATATGGGCAAAAAATATTGCATATATAGGAAAAAATCTAAGTACTCTGAGTCAAAAAAAACACTCAAGTGTTGTTTAGCAATTCCTTTTACAAAAAAAACTTATTTTCCTTTCTCCCCTTCTCCAATGTTGCCCTTTCACCTTGTTTTTCCATGAGAGGATTGAGTTTTTCAACCCCAAACACCAACCTTTGCCGTCCTCTCAATCCCACCACACATACTGTTCCCAAAAGGCTTCAAACCTTGTGGAGAAAATGGTGCCTTCTTTTTTTCAGCTCTGAGGGGGGACTTTTGCAAGCCTTGATTCAGAAGTGCAGCAGGGTGTGCCTCTTTTCTTTTTTAGGGTCCTACAAGTTGGCCCCAGCTTGATGAACCCTTTCCTTGTAGTTTCCTTGTGGGTTTTGTTGTTACAGGATCAAGATGTAGTTGTGCTCTCTTGTTCACTTGCATACAAGTATAAAAATAAATAAATGTGCTCGGTTGTTAACTTGATGGCGCTCTCTCTTGGTTACATGTCCTTTCAGCTAACTCAAGATGTCTTTTTCTTAATATTGAGAAATATGGACCAGAATCGTAAATCGATCTTTGTGTATTTGTCTGGATAGAATTGTCATATGTATTATTTGTCCACATAAGCAATATAAAATTGCAAGAGCGGCGTTTATCTATCTATCCAAAAAGAAATCTGAAACAATTCAGCATTTCAAACTACGAATTTGTATGTGTAAATTGATTACAGTATTCACTTCATTACATTCAGACTCAATACAGTTTTCCCTAAGGGGGTATACAAAACCTTCCTGAATACTAATTGCAAATACACTCCTGGAGAAACTGAGTTCCATGTAAATATGTAATACTGTTCTTAGCTCTTCCCCCTATAATTCATCTCCTTGTTCTCCACGACTAATATGTTGGGAACTCAAAAACTTTCACCCTTCAGCATGACAACATGATGCCTTTCCATGTGAACTCCCTCACAGTTCTCAACTTGGAATGATACTGCTATAATACTAATACAATCTTACTAATTCTTTCTGTGTCACAGCACAACTAAGTGGCTTTACAACCAATGTCTCTCTCTCCTCATCTGGTCATTAGTCAAGTCATGCCTACCTTGCTGTGGTGGTAACAAGACTTATCTGTTAGCCAAAGCATCTGATCTCCTGCAATTTGTTAAACCCACACAACCACTGGTTTGGGATTTCTTGCATTAGGTTATTGCAACAATCACTCTCAAACCCCCATCACAGATTGTGATGCTGTCCCCTAGAATTAGCCGCTCACCCAATGCTAAGCAACCAATTATGTGGCCGGTGAGCAACATAATTCTCCCTGACGAAAAGTAGTAGAGTTACTATGCAGAAACTCGTTCAAAATGTCAGGGAAACAAAGGGAGAAATCAGAAATGGCTTGGTTTGTCGTCAAAAAAATTGCGCAACCATCATGCTCTCCCGGGTCAAAAAGAATGGTTTTGAGCAGCGAGGAGGGCCTCCAGTCAGGTGTTCATGCGTAACCGGACGTTGAGAGCGTTCGCTGAGTCGTCGTACACACGGCGCGAAAGAAAAAGAAAGCAATTAGAACGCTCGAAACTCAAAAGAACGGCGTAAGAGCCTTTCAGATGTCTAGGCTAGTTTGTGCACGGCATAGCCTTGGGATAATCATCATCGTCACCATCGTCATCCATGCTAATATGTCTTGCCCTGTTTAAAACAGGCATCACCATCGTCATCCGTGCTAATATGGGCGCGATCAACTTGGCTGATGAACAGTGCTGGAGGCTTATTTGGCACTATTCATAAGTTTTGTCTTTTTCTGAAATTTTGGCTTTTTGTTGAGCTTTTTTGCCGGTTCTTTTTTTCCCGTATTCATTTGTATTATACGTAATGGACTAACATATATTTTTTATTTTTAAATTTTTTTAAATTTAATTATGCAAAATAAGCCTTTGTCAGCTACAGTGCTTTTTTCAGCCAGCTACAGTGTTTTCAGCCATAAGCCACGGGCTTTTCAGCCATGTTGATCACAACCTATGTCTTGCCCTGTTTAAAACAGGCAGAAACCCATCGATCATCAGGATTACTTGCAAACTTATGCAGGCAACGATCTTTTGATACGATAGTTTCTCTTGCTTGTCCAGTGATGATCGCTAAGGTGTGTCTTGCAAGACAGAAAATGGCAGTGTTCCAATTCAGATCAATCACAGGTACCATCAGACGGGCCCTTGCATGTGCATTTGGCTGTTGGGACTTGGGGTCATAGGGCCCCTCTGCTGTGGAGAATTGGATATCTGATTATTTTTTGCTTTTAGTTTTGGTCTAAAATGGCACTATAGCGATGACTAGCTTTTTCTAAATAATTAATTTAAAAAAGTAAGTAAAAATAGAAAAAAAATATTGTTATATCTCTACAGACAATAGAAAATAAAAAAGTTCATATTAAAAAGTCAATACGTTCTAAATGACTTTTGTCTTCTAGAAACATAAGTCAAAAGTTGTTTGGAGCCGACCCTAGACATCTAGACGATGCCTTGTGCACTGTAGGTTCGTAAGTCCACTCCCTCCTGTCTAGCTGGGCCGGTGCAACAGCGAACACTAGTCGTAAGCTCCTACTACGCTGGTGCGTTGCGTCAGTTCAACTGTTCAAGCGTAGCTTGCTGCGCATGCGAGACTTCAGCCAGGCTTACCTGTTCCTTCTGCTTGTTCAGTTGTTCAGAGCGGACTGTGCATTCATGTTTGTTTCTGCTCAGATGCTAGCCACCGGTGATGCTCACAGAGTCACAGGCAGATCTCGCGAGAACGCACGTAGCAGAAGGTGTACGCCGGAATATGGGATCCGGTCCGGAGTCGTCTTATCTCGATAAAAATGGAGCCTCTTGGGAGTGAAATCTGCAGGTGGTCGGAGTTCCCCGTTTATTCACGGCGGCGGTTAGTGGTTGCTTGGCACCGAGAATTCGAGATGGTTGCGTTTCAGATGAACTTCACTACACCTGCTATGGAAGGGCCGGGATGGACGGCGTGCCGGCCCAGTTTTTCCAGGCCAACTAATGAAGCCCGTAAGCTGGTTCAGCCACCGTTTTTTAACCAAGCTGGGCTGAAATCGTTGGCCCGTTACGAGTAGACTTTCAAACTTGGGCACATGTTTTTCCGGCCGTGTCCCAGGAGTTTAGGAGGGCCCCATTGAACAACGGTGTATCAGACTTGGTCAAGATGGGCTCTGTTCCTTACCCGCGCACAAAGCCATGGGTCGCCAGTTGCCCAGCATGAACTGGCCCCGTCGCTAGTCTTCAAATTATTTTTTTGTTCCGTTGCTTGAAAAACAAAACTATCTTTCCTCCGATAGCAAGAACGCAATTACGCAAATAGGTTTGTCTAATATCTCTTGAGATGGTTTGAACATTTTTAACAGATGCTTTCAGAGGCACCGATACGTATCAAAATTTTAAGACGTACCGAAAACATAAAAATAGGCAGAAGTCGACCAAAATTAACGTGGGAGGAAGCAGTTAAAAGAGACTTGGGGGATTGAAATGTATTTAAAAAATTAGCTTTGGTTAGAAGCGCATGGAACTTAGAGGTCGATGTACCAGAACTATGACATAAGAAGAAGGTTTAAGGACGGTGTTTTAGACTATCTGCTCAGATGGCAGGATATGTGCATAGGTTTTTTGCCTTGGATTTTATTATAAGACTCTCATTTCTTTTACCTTAAGGAGATTTTATTTTTATTTTACTCTAACCTATTTAGGATAAAAGACTTTGTAGTTGTAGTTGTGTAACTGGTGTCTCCATGCTTTTGTTTTCAGTAAACTGCTATCGTTCAATATGTTACTCAACTCCCGAACTGCACATCAAAGTCAGTAAACCCATGTAAGTTCCTCACTCTACGTCGTTACCACTCTAGCCAATTATGATCAATGACAGGGGCATGTTTTACTTGTGCCATTGTGGTTTGGGGCACACGTTCTAGTCACCAAAAAAAAAATCACTCACCATAGACTAGAGGTTGCTTGCGCCCCTTTCACACAATCACCCACAATCCGCGACTGAGTCCCACATCACCGTTGTTGACTTCCCTCAACCTCAATTCCTTGAACGCGGCTTTCCTGTTCCGCACTCAGTGTTTCCATCGTGTCCCCTCGGTACGTGGCGAAATTCTAGTTTACTTGTGGCCTTATGAGACATATGTAAGTAAATTGGATGAACGCCATGTAGTCAGAAATACGTATCCAGATAGAAGAACGGAACAGAAAAGCCACGTTCCAATTCCTTACCCCAGCAACATTCATTGTCACAAGAAACATACATGGGCACGCAGCACCGCTCTCACCGTCTCTTCAATCGCCATAACTCATAGGAGTCTTGAACGGAGGAGAACCTTATGAAAGACCAAAACTCTTTGGGGTCGAATGTAAATTACAGTCAATATGCTAGTTGTGACATGCCACTCACATGCAACCCATATCACAATGGCAGCCCGAGTCGGCATGCTAATAATCTACAGTGACCCACTTAAACAAATTTACTAACACAGATTTGCTGTTTGGGAGTTTACGCGGCCTTCTTGAACAAACCGAACAAGTTTAATGACCACTTTGCAATCTTTTTTTTACACGATTTTATGCTCGTTCTCACTATTCGTGATTCTGACCTGGATTCTAATTGGCCCAGTATCTCGTCGAGGAAAAGAATTCGGACGAAAAATAAAATGCGGCCCAAGGCTGACCCGACCTAAGGGGCAACTAAATCTCCAGGGCCGGCCCGTCAGCCCAACCCGAACGAAACGCAGCAGAGTCAGGCCCATAGGAGGGAGCAACGGTACTGTCCTCCCGCTCTCGCAGTTCAAAAATCGAAAATATCAGCACGGCCGCCGGCGAAGGCAAACCCCCGCGCCGGACAGCCAACTCTCTCACCGAACTGTGGGTCCCACTTTGTAACGTGGCCCATGTACAAGTGAGATGTCGCGTCGTGGGACAGCGATGGGGTTTCTTGTTGCGCCTAGAATGAGGTGGCCAGGCCACCAACCGATTCTTTTTTGGTTTTCGGAACGCCGGAGCGACCCAGTGGCACCCAAAAGTGAACGCTCACTAACCGCTCCAAAGAGAACCCCTGGGCCCATCTCTCAGGGGCATTCCAGTTCGCGAGTAAACGTTCTCGCCAAGTACCAACAAAAAGTGCGCTAGTTGCGGAACGTTTTCCGACTAGACCCCTCATAGTTGTCAATTTTCCGAACAGTACATGACAGCCTGGAACACCCGACCGTTGCACGGAGAGCAAGTGACCGGAGAGTGAGAATGAAATAGTTCCAAGGGTGTGGACATAAAAATGCCCATCCCTTCGCCTGCACTCTAGGTTGCCGCCGCTCTATAAATCGAGCCGAGTAGAGGAGCGGAAACCCTAAGCCGAGACAACGCAGAGACAGGCGTCTTCGTACTCGCCTCCCTCCGCGCCTCCAAGCTTTCCTCCCCCTCTCCCTCCTCCCCGTTTCGGTAGTCGCCTCCTCACCAATCCGCCGCCATGAGGGAGTGCATCTCGATCCACATCGGCCAGGCCGGTATCCAGGTCGGAAACGCGTGCTGGGAGCTCTACTGCCTCGAGCATGGCATTCAGGTACCGATCCGTCCATTTCCCCTTTCTGTGTGTCGTTTTAGCGTTAGATCTGTGGTGGGTCTGGGTGTTTATGGGTTTATTTGGTGTAGCGCTGTTGGATCTGTGCGTGGATCTGGCTGTGCGCGAGAGTTGCTGCCCAGATCCGCGTTTGCTCGGGAAAATTCCTAGATCTGACGAAATGTAGGGGGTGTACGGGGTCGCTGTTGTGGTAGATCTGGTTGTGGCAAGGGCGCAGTTGGTTGATATTAGAGTATTAGAGATTTGTCGGTATGGATTAGCTAAAATAGCCGTTGTATTCGCTGGATCTGAGAGCGGATGCAGTTTCGTATGCAAGTTGTGGTTTTTTGTGGGTTGAATGTGCTGTACATGTGGTAGATCTGATCAAATTAGGTCTCAATTTCAAAAGTGATGTCTAGTTAAGGTAGAAATGCAATGAATCGTTCTGAAATTCCCCTTAGTTGATAGGTCCACTATGTCACTGCTATATGCCATAAATATGTTTTATCTGATACTGATCTGGTTAGATCTGGACTGTTTTACCGTTGTAAATTATATTCTAGGCAGATTTGGCGTAGATCCGTCATTATTTGTGGGCAAACATCACTGATCTGGTACGAACTTGGGTTATATGATCGTATTTATGCTGTACCTTGTAGATCTGCTCGAATCGTGCCAGATCAAGATAGTTTTCTTTGTTTATGCAAGTTTTTTTATTGTCTGGTTCGTACAGTGGTGTTGTTAGTCAGCAGATTGGTTGCCTTTATCTGTTAACTTTGGTGATTGGGCTGTAGAATGCACATCACACATAAGATGTTTAGTTTAATTTAATTTTATGCCTTATAATGATATTGTTCTTTTACAGCCTTAGTTACATAACATTTGTATGTGGCATTTGTAGATCTTATGCAGAATTTTGAATTTGTATGCGTCATTGACAGTGTGAAATGATATGAATTCTCACGCCAATACAGAATTTTTTATGTTGGTGTTTTGTGACTGAATTGCTTGCGTTTCATGTTTAGTTTTACACTAGTAACACTGCTTTATTTGTCCTATGCAGGCTGATGGGCAGATGCCTGGTGACAAGACCGTTGGTGGAGGTGATGATGCGTTCAACACCTTCTTCAGTGAGACTGGTGCTGGGAAGCATGTCCCCCGTGCTGTCTTTGTTGATCTTGAGCCTACTGTGATTGATGAGGTGCGGACTGGCACCTACCGCCAGCTCTTCCACCCTGAGCAGCTCATCAGTGGCAAGGAGGATGCAGCCAACAACTTTGCCCGTGGTCACTACACCAGTAAGTGCTGTGCTCTTCGTGTGATCTTGTCAGTTTCTGGTTGTGTTGCTGAGCAGATGACTAACACCTGGTGCTATTTTTGCAGTTGGCAAGGAGATTGTTGATCTGTGCCTTGACCGCATCAGGAAGCTTGCTGACAACTGCACTGGTCTCCAGGGTTTCCTTGTGTTCAACGCTGTCGGAGGAGGAACGGGCTCTGGCCTTGGTTCTCTTCTCCTTGAGCGTCTTTCTGTTGACTATGGCAAGAAGTCCAAGCTTGGGTTCACTGTGTACCCGTCTCCTCAGGTCTCCACCTCTGTGGTTGAGCCATACAACAGTGTCCTCTCCACCCACTCTCTCCTTGAGCACACTGATGTTGCTGTCCTGCTTGACAACGAGGCCATCTATGACATCTGCCGCCGCTCCCTTGACATTGAGCGCCCAACTTACACCAACCTCAACAGGCTTGTGTCTCAGGTATTATCTTGTTTTTTCTTCTCAGTACAAGTTTTTCTATTTGCTGTATTAGTAATGTTGTACTGGTCTAATCAGTTTTTGTTTAATCTAATGTGCAGGTCATATCATCGCTGACTGCCTCCCTGAGGTTTGATGGTGCTCTGAATGTGGATGTCAATGAGTTCCAGACCAACCTTGTGCCCTACCCAAGGATCCACTTCATGCTTTCATCCTACGCCCCAGTGATCTCTGCTGAGAAGGCCTACCACGAGCAGCTCTCTGTTGCTGAGATCACCAACAGCGCCTTTGAGCCTTCCTCTATGATGGCCAAGTGCGACCCTCGCCATGGCAAGTACATGGCCTGCTGCCTCATGTACCGTGGTGATGTTGTGCCCAAGGATGTGAATGCTGCTGTTGCCACCATCAAGACCAAGCGCACCATCCAGTTCGTCGACTGGTGCCCAACTGGCTTCAAGTGTGGTATCAACTACCAGCCACCAAGCGTCGTCCCTGGTGGTGACCTTGCAAAGGTCCAGAGGGCTGTGTGCATGATCTCCAACTCCACCAGTGTTGTTGAGGTCTTCTCTCGCATCGACCACAAGTTTGACCTTATGTACGCCAAGCGTGCCTTCGTCCACTGGTATGTGGGTGAGGGCATGGAGGAGGGAGAGTTCTCTGAGGCCCGTGAGGATCTTGCTGCGCTGGAGAAGGACTACGAGGAGGTTGGTGCTGAGTTTGACGAGGGTGACGAGGGTGATGAGGGCGACGAGTACTAGAAGCCTTCGTCCTGGTGCTTTCTCAAGGCCCTGCTACTGCTATCCTATGATCTTCCCGAGTGGCTTCATCTGTCACCTATCTGTTTGAACATTTGCTTTGTGATGTTTGGTTTACAACCTATGATGTTGTAAGATCTATGTTATGTTTGAACCTGCTTTGCAACTTGGTTATTATTCACTGTCAGCACATTGAAGCCTCTAGTGCTTTATATCTGTTTATTACCCTTCGCTTGCGTCTGTTGATTTTCTCTGTGGTACGGCTTAGTTTTTTTTTTTCAGTTTATGGTTTATAGCTTTCTTTGAATAAACAAACTGGATGTTTTTTCTGTTGTTTTATAGAACCTGTTTATTGGGACAATTTATTTTGAAGTCGAGCCTCCTATGCAGATTTCTCGGCTGCTTAAAGTCGAGCCTGGGAGGTGTGCAAGTACGGCGCTTCGCGCTTGTGGCTTCTCTAAACTGTCTGTCGCGTACATCGGTTAGTCTTAAAAAAAGTTTTGGCGATGGGTATGTAAGGACTAATCTGTGGGTTATCACTGATCTTGCTGCCGTCAATTGTTTGGTCGTGCATGTCTTGGCTTCTTTCTTTCCAATACGCTACACTTTTTTGTCTGTTGCGCACCAGTTTTGCAATCCGTGTGCTTATCTACTTCCAATCTTTTGAGTTTTTCATTAAGGTTGATCCTAATCCTATTGTTAAAGAGGTCGGAAGGGGTGTGTGCTGATGTGCGTGCTTCGCTTCCTCAGTACCTCTCCTTGGACTAGATATGTTGCACTCGATAGATCCCCCCAATCCTTTTGTCCCTAGTCTCCAGCGAGGAGTTTCAGGCGGATATCAGATGGTATGTGATTCGCAGCTTCCGGTTCGTTGGTGGGCTTGTGGTGAATCCTTTACCTGTAGCCTTGTACATCGGGTCTGCAGTTTGTTGTGGTGACAAATCACCTATGAGTCCAAGACTCCTTCCCAGACTACTAATTGTCCAATTTTGGCTTCGTCTTAGTCGGAGGGGCAGGCAATATTGCTTTCTTCAAACCAGTTGGAAATGGGCTTTATTGCCAGACGGTTAACGCACCATAGCCCATAGGAAACGTTACTCGGAACCAGACCGGTCTGTCCCAACAACCACTGATTCTTGCTTGACCAGACTGCCACACCAAGCAGTAGTCATCGGCTTGGTTATTTTAGGCTTATGGTTTATGTTATAATAACTAACTTTTAAATGGTATATTTTTAAACGGATCTATAGGTCAATTGTAGTATATACTACAGTGAATTCATCTATATCAGTCAAAATTACACACAAGTGTTTCTCTCCATACTCTTTTTTGTGAACAGTCAGAATGCAAAAATTTAAAACAAAAGTCATAAGCCCCAACCCAAAAAACCTACCCGATAGCGTCTCATCTCCAAGCCACTACCATACAACGATAAAATCATACAAACCTCTACTTCCTGTGCCTGTTGCTATCGTTGTATGGGATAATTCTCTGTTTTATGTACGCTTAGAAAGAAAGAGAGGCCAACTGAAGTGGGCACAACCATATCCATTGACCTTGCAGCCGGTCCTATTGCATTGTTCTGCTTCGGAGAAAATGGTAGCGGAAAACATGTGCCGGTTCTGCTAATAGTGCTGCTGCTGGGTTTGAAGCGTGACAATGAGAATGACCTCCCATAAATAAAGGATTCTATCCCTTTCTGCTTTTCTGTTTGTACATTTCTCGAGATCCCGACATTCGTGAAAAAATATCAAGGGGCTGCACTATTCAATTTGCGACCAATTTGGAAGATTTGGAGTCCGGTTACGTCAGTTCCGGTAATCACGCATGGACTTGGAGTGGACTAGGATGTTTGCCTCGATCATGTGTATGCTCTTGAAAATGTTGAGCATGCATGTTGTGGTTTTTGAATGTGTACTGCAGACGCAAATACTAATCAGTAAAGACTTCAGGAATAGCTCCGATGACTTCATTTGAGTGTGTGCCAATTGGACCTATGAATCTCAGCAAATTTGTCGGAAATCATTCCATGTCCATTCCAGATTTCCAGGAATGAATGTGTTAAGGCATGTTGGAATTTCAGCACCGATCAATATGTCTGCAGTTCTGCACCCTGTTCTGAAGCTTCATAGATGTCTTTCAGTCTATCAGACCACACTGTTTCTATGACAGCTCCAAACAAACCAAGCGGGAATTTGGCATTCCATGTTTTGTTTAAGCTAAAGTTTTACAGAGTTTGGGAGTACTTTAATCATTGGCGTGATTGACTCCATATTTGCATGCCTAGGGCTAGGACATAATTCAAGTAACCAGCAAGTTTTGGCTCATCTTCAATCTCTTGATTTCTTTCCCATCCACAGGAACACCCAATGTGACTCTTTTTTTGAGAGATGGATGTGTAGCTTTGATAGCTCACTTCAACATAGAATGGATGGATAGCTATTCTGTGGGCAAGATGAGTTCCAGTCTCAACCTTTATCTGCACACGGCAATGCTATCTCATGAATATTATTTACTGCTGTACTTCTATCCTATGCTAAATTAAACTGCTTTGAAGTCTCACAGTTGTCTTAATTAGATCATCACAGAGAACAAGTGAACAACTGTAACAGTATAAATAATTGATAATAAGTATCAGACAAGTGAACGACTGTAACAGTATAAAGAATTAAGAATAGGTATCAGTTGCTACTTGCTACTTCCTTTTCCATTCTGGAATTTTACCTATGACTTTAATAACTGAACACTAATTCTGCCTCGCTGTTCATGCATATCTCAAACTAAGATGATATTTTGGTGGACCCAATATTTCCCCCATCTTTGTCCTTTGTCTGATCGTGAAATGGTGCGCTACTGTATGCTACTGTCCCATTCTTTGAAATAACTTAGGGTGGCCAATCGCATTACAGAATTCTGTCATTCTGTGCTGTCATCTTCATTGTTTCTGTAACACCGATTACTGTAACTTGCTACAAAATGCCCTCCCTCATTCTCCCAGCTGCAAATTGAGACGAGGATATAGCCTTTACATATTGAACTTCAGTGTTTAATACTCATTCTTTGATAGCTCCTGCTTAACAACTCCTCATATCTTGCTGGTGGTATGCTAAGCCCTGAAGCTCTCCAACTCCATGTGGTGATGCCAAAACACCCACGTCACATGCACATCACAAAAGAGGATAACTGATAGTGATAAGCACAACACGAGAGAGAGAGAAAGAGAGTTTAGTAGCTGAATTCCAGGGATCGCAATCCTCTTGCAACTTGCAAGGACCATTCTGGTCAACAAGTCTAGCTAGTTGTCTACGGAGCTGTAGGATAGAGAACATCTGCAACGGATATGGATTTGCATGGGGGAGACCACGCTCACGAAGAAGCACTGCCCATTGCTTCTAGAATATTCCATGGCAGCTTCCTTTCCGGTATTCATTGAACTCTCTTCCACATCAGTTGGATCGCACATCGTCCTGTGTGCCCAAGAACAAACCAGGCGCGCGCATTATACTCCGACAGTCCGACTGATGATCATAAGGCATGCAAACCAAAAAGAATATTCCAAACAGGAACGGACATCAATTTCTGTTGCATGTCAACAAATTCTTCTCGAATCAGACCACATGAAAAAGCGAAAGTGCTTTATCAATCGAGAAATTGGATCCAGCCATCCAATTGATCGGTATGGAGTCAACTTCTGCCCATGCATGCAAGGACTACATAATTCTATTCAACATTTTTTACTAAAAATTCAGTACACTCGTTAATGGTTAAATTAATTTATAAATACGAGACTGGAATAATCATGGACACAAGGATGCATCATGCATGTGGAATACTTAGGGGACTTGATAATGACATTGTTTCGAAAAAGAAAAGGCTTGATAAGGACATAAATTTGACAAAGATATTGTTTACTAGGCTACATTTAATTAGTAGTGTGTGCAAAGACAAGAGTCTCTCTTATTTGACTAATTAAGCCAATCGCAGGGTTTGTAAGTGACATTTTGGGTTTTTAATCCAGCTGCCACCAGCAAACAAACTGGCCGCTGGGTAGATCGCTCGCCACAACGATAAGCTAGCAAATTGCTTGAAAAATCAATATTGGAGTATTAATGAAGGCAGACCCCTTACTTTTTTTCTTTCTGATTTATATGCATACATATGTTTTTTTCTTTTTTCAAATATGTGTACTACCTTCTTGACTAGATGTCATTTTAGGATTTTACACAAGAACCAAGGCACGTATATAAAATACCATCTTGCTCTCCTTTATTTGGTCACTTATTGTTCTTGGATGTTGTGTGCACTCTAGTCAAATGACCTTAGAAATATGAATTAGAGAGGTGTACAAAGAAAAAAATGGTAAAAAGTTACCTCAAAAGTGTAGAATGCCATGTACTGAGGAATAAAATTTAAAAGCTGGAATGATATGTACTCAGGAACGAGAAAGTACTTCTTTCTACGATGCTGTGTAACTAGGCAACATTTGATTTGTTCTGTTTCTATTTTCCCAAAAAGCCGGCTCCTTAATTCACTGGCTACAATGATCTGTCTGAAAGTCCCGTGTGCCCCCTACCGTTGGGGAATGGATGGAAGAAAGCACAAGACGAAATGGTTCCCTGTGGGAGTAAATTGACGGGATATTAAGACAATTGACAAACACACGGGAGGCGCACCAACGCGCAGAATTATTGCAGTTTCTGGTAGACGTTGTTTCCGTCTGAATTTGCAGATACGACCACACGAATACCTATCACTTGCAACATCTTTATCCGTTTCTACGCCGTGTACGCAAACGAAAATGCCACCCCCGCTGAGCTGTCTGGTTCCAATGTCCAACCACGCACTACGGTACCAGTGGTATAAGTTAATGGCTTTCTTGATTGATTTCTTCACTGCGTCATGCACATGTATCGTACTTGAGCCGTTAATCACGAGTGCCACTTCTTTTCCTCGAATTGCTCGTGCGGAGCACTCGTGCGACATGTTCCTCTCTACGTTTCTTTCACGTGTTCTAATTGAATTAGTTCTCCAGTGAATTAGTCAGATAATTAATTAATGTAGATGATTAATTAAACTGGTAATTAATTAGTATAAAATATTAGTGTGAATAATTAGTATAGATCAATTGGAATAAATAGTAAGTATATATTAATTGATTAATCATCTATGTTAATTAATTACCTGGCTAATTCACTGGAGAGCCAATTCAATTAGGATACGTGGAAGAAATATGGAGGGGAACATGTAAAGGAAACAGGCAAGCTTCATTCTTGTGCGAAAGCTAGACCGTGCCATTTTTGTTAGATAGCGTTTGTTGATTCTTCTACGCGTTGCTCGCTAGCTAGCTCCCAATGTAACACTTTGCACGCTTAAATAATGTTCAGACTTCCATTGAAGGTTAGACGCTACTACACCGTGATCCCAACATTCCCACCAACAGAGACTCATCGTGTTTCTAGGAGGAAACCGCGATCTATGTACGTGGCTTGTACCCAACATCTTTTAACGTATCCTACCATTGCATGTTTGGACTGACTTTTGCATGGAAGGCAGGTACCAAACACTATTCACTTTTGCTTATTCCACTGCAGAAACTACTTTCTTTTCAAAATAATACTGCAAATGTTTCTGCACCATTATGTTGTCGTACCATTAGGTTGTTTCAACCATAGTTATCAGTACCATTCTACTACTGACCGATATATACCGTACTATCTCTTAAACCGGTACAAAGTAGTCCTATATACCGTATCAGCCTTAATACTGGTCATACCGGCTCAATACTAGTCAATACTAGCCATACCGGCTTCGATGCCATCCAATACTGGCCATACCGACAGAATTGATAATACCATCTATCAAGGGCAGATGCACAATGGAGAATGTGGGGGCACAGACCTTGCTCGATTTTAATTTTTGTTGCTTAGAGTCTAAGTTTATACAGTGTATAGCCCTACATATACCAAAAATTAGTGCTCACACATACTAAAAACTACATCTATGTAAAAGAAAGAAGGTTTAAACACGTTGACAAACATGGGAGAAAAGAGAAACACGCAAAACGTTGATAAAGCAAGACACTATAAAAATACATGAAAGATGAAATTACCACGATACAACATATCAACCGATAGTAAAAAGAGAACAAAATAATAGGAGATACTTGAACCGATCGAGCGTAGGCCACTAGCCGGTCCAGCCCTAAGCCAACCCCAGCCCAAGGCCCAAGCGTCCAAGCCAGCATCAACCCTAAGCCAATAAAGTAGGCAACGCCAGGTCCAGATGGCTCCTTGCTTCAAAATTCAATGATCTTCATAGCTAACGAAGTAACGATTAGCCGACCAAAATAGGTACTGAATTTTATGATTTAGATTTTAGGGTTTCAATTCTATGATCTTTAAAATATTTGTGGGTTCGGGTTTTAATATTTGCATGCCTTGTTTCAATTTTTAATATTTACCATTGAATCTTGTCATGAAGTTAGTTGATATTACAAAATTTAGAACGCATTGCTATCTACTATATTATTGGTGGATACGTTGATAAGTACATGTATGAAGCATGATGGCCCCATTAGATCTGCCACTGCCGTCTATTGAACTACATGTTATATTTGATAGTATCACTATGTATTTAAAATAATATTACAAGTAATATTTAGTGTGTATATAATTAAATAAATATATATACCCATATTATTATATTAAATCTATAACAGTACGATGGTATGAATGGGTATTGGAATATACCATTCTAAGAATTAAGTATGGTCTCAACTTATATAGCATACATGCACATTTTCATGGTAAACCTTGAACATGTCTCGTTTCTTTATATGTACATAAAAAGCTAAAAAAACTAAAGTAAGCAGATCTACACGAGTAAGAAGTAACGCATGTTCGAAAAGAAAATTAGGGCTTGTTCTTTTTGGCTGAGTTTTATGGCTTTTGGCTGCGGCTTTTAGCTTTTGAACTGTTTGTACGAGAGATTACAGAATAACGGTTTTTGCCGATATAAATGAAATCAGTACATTATATATTATAATTAATTAATATATCTTATTTTAAAAAGATACTTTATTTAAAAACTAATTACTAAAAAATTAAAAATTAAAATTAAAAGCAAAAGCCGAAAATAACATAGCCGTGGAACACGACTCGTGCGGCGACGGGATCAAAACCGGAAAGAAAAAAAGAGTGTTGGAAAAACCATGGGGGTAAAGCCGTAATTTGGCAGACACTTGGGTACCAAGGTCCCAAAGGCAAAATTGCTCCCGTCCTCGCCTACAAATACGCACGCGCCCCATCTGCGCCTCCCTCTTCCTCCTCCCTCCCTCTCCACTCGGCGCCCTCACGCGCACGCACGCACGCCTGCGCCTGTCTCGTCTTTCCGCTCGCTCCCGAGGCATAGGGCTCCGAGCGCGCTCTCCGCATTCCGATCTCGCCGCCGTCCGTGCGGCCTCGGCGTCGCGCGCGGCTTGGGGTTGGGTAACTTGGGTTGGTTCGGTGTTGGTGGGGGGCGATGGTGTCGGGTGGGTGTGTAGGGGCAGAGCCGGAGGCGGTGGCAGTGGAGGAGGCGGTGGTGGCGCCCGCGCCCGCGCCTGCGAGGGAGTTGGTGGTGGGGTACGCGCTGACGTCGAAGAAGGCCAAGAGCTTCCTCCAGCCCAAGCTCCGGGGACTCGCCAGGTACTGATGAAATTTGTGTGTAGATTTGTTGATCTACGTTTTGGCCTAGGCGCAGAAGATTTGGATGGAAAAGTGCCGGTTGTTTGGGGGAGGGGAGAACGCTTGGTGCGGCTGTCCTTGTTGGTTTGTGTGAATGGGATGGAACTGTAAAATCTTTCTTTTCCAGTTCTTGCTTAAGATTTGAAAGATCAGTAGAAATTATGGATCCCTCTGGTCACTCCGTCAAGAAGAGGAGAACTTGCCGAATAGTAATATACCGTTTCTTATTGTTGTCGTGTTAGTAATACCTCGTTCATTGGCGTCTGTCTCTGACTTAAGTAGATTCTGGACACAAATTTTTCCCTTTTTTCTGACTTGAGTAGATTCTGGACGCATCCTTTTTTTTTCTTATTAGGGGCGAAGAGGACTTATCTGTTTATCATTGTTTTTCACCGTAATTGTTTTTCAGAGTTGAAGAGGTTAGCAAGCTGCTGAGCCAAAGAAAATGGAAACACTTTAGCTTTATAGAATTAAAAGTGGGAAAAGGTGTGCTTTATTGTGAAATTATAGTACAAAAGGTGGCGAAAAAAGGTTTTTGACATTGGAACGTCTGACCAAATATCTGCTTGTGATATGATTTGATTTGTCTATTTTTGTCTACGGTGATGCCTTTTAGTTTCTCCTGCAAAAGTGGAGGCATTCTTGCCATCAGTTGCCAACAATTATTGAACAGTTTTAGAGAATCTTAAAACATTTATTCAATGGGATGGCTTCATTTTCTAGAATCATCTTCTACACTGACTTAAATAACAAGTAGTCTATGGCATTCCAGCAAATCTTTGTATTGCTGCTATTTTATTTTGGGATAAGAGAGCGACGTGGCTGCATTCCTTATCGTATGGTAGTACTATAGTCGCTTCTGATAGCATCCGTTTCTTATCCAATGAATTGGCTATATACCTAAACTAATCCAGGAAGCTGTACGATCACACTGAAGTACCCTGTTTACGCTTCTTGTCTCGTAATTTGATGAAACATTACTGCACAATGGTTATGTGTTGTGCTTGACTGCTTGTGCTGTCAACTGGTGGGACCAAACGTGGAAGCAAATGCAGAAATTCAGGCTGGCATAATACATCAGATATCTAAAACATGAAATCGGTTTATAAATTGCACTGACATGCTTGTATCGCAGTATACCGAGTTTTTTGTTACTTGACAACTTGTGTTATCCTCTGAATGCAATTTTGTTGCGTCTGAAATATCATGTTGCAGTTAGGAATACATTGCTGTACACACATCACTAGGATCAGGACAGGACAGGACACGGTATATGGAAATAGTATAGGTCCCGCATAATAAGATATGGCAGTACTTTAGGACCCACATGATTAACATGTGCATTACCTTTTTTGCTTGATCTGATCCACTTGCATCTTAGAAATCAGGTCTTGTGTCTCCACTCAAATCGACAAAGTTTTGATGGATCCTCTTGCTTAATTAAAGCTGTTCCTTTATTGCCTAATTAGATGATTATCTTTCATGCCACCCTGTCAAACTTTTGTGTTTTCTTTTTAACATCTCCATACAAGGCATGCATCAGGAACTGCACATCCTTGGTGCTCTATGGCAAACAAACTTGCAAAGCAGTACCATGCTAGTGCTCTGTTCATTTGTTTTTTTAAAAAACCACACTCATGCTCATACTTGGAGTTTTTGGCAAAAACATTTCCTCAGTATTCTCAATCTTCTCAAGTATATATAAACTATATGAGCATCTGCAAAGTCTTTTTTTGCCTGTTGGGCACTTCGAAATGCATGAGTATCTGACACTTGCATTTGCTTGAAACTATGGTGTGTTCACCATTTTTTTTAGCTAAACCATGAATTTGAAGTTTGAATGGGTTCGTATTGAAATACTTGTGTCAGCACGCAGTCCTTTATTCACCATATTACAAGAATATAGTTCAGTTTTTTATTACTGGCAAATATTCAGCAACGTCCACCTGCATGATATTGTGAAAGCTTGGTTCTCTTTCTTATATATTTTTCTTATAAAACAATTTGTAAGCATTCATTTCAAGACAACTTACTGCACTTTTACTGTTGTCTGGACTCTTTCTTGGACACAGGAGGTTGGGAAACTTAATATAATTGCAACTCTGGAGCTACTGCAGATAGGATAAAATGCTTTTAAGTTGTAATTTTGGATTATTTATATCATTCTGTAGTTGAGATGTTGAAGCTATATGTTGACTGGCTGCCGATTGCTTCTTTTTGGCAACTGGTGCTGCAGACCTACTTATTTTCTGTTTAGCTTGCAACCTAAAGTTTGCATTTCTGTCCAGATTATCAGCTTCTCATCCTTCTAAAATGTATTGCAGGAAGAAGGGCATTCTATTTGTTGCTATTGATCAAAAACGCCCACTGTCAGATCAAGGCCCTTTTGACGTTGTTCTGCATAAGGTTAGATATATGGAGTATATTTCATACCTTTATGTAATATATGTCTGGAATGTCAAATATTTGCATACTTTGTTGTTGTCTGAGTTTCTCATAATTTCATTGACAGCAAAATTATATCATTGTATTTTCTACAGTTGACTGGAAAGGAGTGGCAACGATTATTGGAGGTCAGTTATACAAAATATGTTAAAACCACTGTTAAACCTCGTCAGAGATGTGCAATATATGATTTTTAACATATTAGGTACATTTTATCCTTTTATCTTTTAAACTTTTATTGACTATTTTGCCTCAATCTTTAATAGGAATACAGAGAGACACACCCAGAAGTTACTGTTCTTGATCCACCAGGTGCCATAGAACATTTGCTCAATCGCCAATCTATGCTTCAAGAAGTTTCTGAACTGGACCTCTCGGATTGTCACGGTAATTTCTATGAAATGTCTTTCATAGTTCTGGCTTGGAAGATTCCCATTATCTTTATCATGACGATACGACAGTTGGTTTGGTTTTACTAGTTTTAACTAAACAGTTATCTTGGGATTAATGATTAATCACATGTTGTTTCTAGTTCATGTTAGTTCAATTAGTGCAATGGATATGATAATAGCATTTTATAGGCTATGCCAAATGCAGTATTAAGCATTGATTTCCACTCTACTGTTGTATCCTTGGCAGACGAGCACCCTTTTAATTTCTTGTCACCTGAACTATCATATTTGTTCTTACTGTTGAATCCTTTGGATGGAACTAGGTAATATATAAATATATTTATTAATCTCTTTTACCTGTAGCGGTCAAAGCTTGCGAACATTTATTAATTGCTTGTCTTTAGTCTTTACGTATTTAAATTGGTGATAAACTTTGGTCATCTGTTTGCATCTCAAATTTCCTCCATTGCTTAGGAGGATGCATATGGAGAAATGGTTCATGGAACCTTCCGAAAGGCTGATCTCATCATTATGGTGGAGTTGCTTTTTGCAGGTAAAGTTGGTGTTCCTAAGCAGCTATTTGTTAACACTGACACGTCATCAATACCTGCTGCAGTTATGAAGGCTGGGCTATCTCTGCCATTAGGTAAGTCTGCTTGTTAGCTGTTTTACAATGACCGTTTTCTTGCACTTATGTTCGTAGTACTCATTTCTAAGTTGTATTTGACAGCTTTTAGCATTTTGCAAGCTAAGCTTTTTACATTCCAGGTGTATAGGGGCAAGCATGAAAGAGTATATTTTCAAATCATCAAAGTAAAAAAGTACTAACATTATAACTAGACATGCAAATATGCTCTTACTAAATCAGCTGAGAAATTTTGGTAGTTGCAATGACTTTTTCAAAGGTGGTGTGGTTTCTCACTCTTCAACTACTGATGACTCTGTAACTACAAAAACAAGACATGAGTTGCCAACTTTCACAACAACAATAGCAACAACAATGCCTTTTGTCCCAAATAAGTTAGGGTAAGCTAGAAATGTAATCTCCTCAAGTCAAAGAACGGGAGCTTTGTAATAAAATCTACAAGACAAAAACCCTAAGCCTGCATCCTACCGTCTAAGCAGAGAGTTTAAAGCACCGCCCCTAAATCTTCTTCTTATGTCATGGTTCTAATATGTAGATCATTTTCTTCCATGCGCTTCTATCCAAAGCTAGTTTTTTTGGATACATTCTAATTCTTCAAATCTGTTTTAACTGTTTACTCCCACGTAAGTCTTGGTCGACCTTTGTCTCTTCTTGGATTTTCGGTATATTTTAAAATTCCACTACGTATCGGTGCCTTACTGCCTTAGGAGGCATCCGTCGGAGATGCCTAAACCATCCCAAGTAATGTTAGACAAGTTTCTTTTCAATTGGTGTTACCCTCACCCTATCACATATATCATCATTGCTGATTCGATCCCGCTTTGTGTGACCACAAATTCACCGCAACATCCTCATCTCCGCTACACTCATTTTCTGTATCCGTTGTCTTTTAGTCATACAACATTCCGCTCCGCGCTCCATATAGCATCGCAGGTCTGATCACTGTTCTATAGAATTAACCCTTTAACTTTTGAGAGACTTTTTTATCACACAGGACACTCGATGCTTGACGCTATTTCACTCACCCCGCTCTTATCCCGTAGCTCACGTCTTCATCAATCTCGTCGTCCCACTATAGCATCGATCCTAAATATCGAAAAATGTCCTTTTTAGGCACTACTTTTCATCACTAAAAATCTACTGATTGAATCTACATGTTTTTTCTCTCTGACTTTTGTGAAGTTTTTTACCTGCTGGAGCAAGCTTGCATCTTCCAGCATCTTTGCTCTTTCATTTGGTTGTCTGGTTGGTCATTGCATATGGTTGTCTTGTTAGTCATGGTGCGTGCTTCTGTAGTTTGTACATTAGGTGGGTAGGAAGCATGTCGATGACATGATATATATGAAGCCAATCTCAATAGTAAACTAGATAGATAAACCTAGGTCATCTCCGTGTAAACTAAAGATTGACAAAGTAAAATGAAGGTCCGTTTGTAACAAATTATCCATTGTTCTGCTTTGTGTATGACGATCAAAACAGGTGTTTCTAGAATCTTCTGTACATTGGTGTGCTGAAGGTTCTGGATGAGATATGAGCAAGCCTGGCATTTTTCAATTTAAATAAATGGGAACGGTATACGTCGGTTGGAATGAAGCTTAAAAGAAATCTGGGCATGCTTTGCAACTGACTGACTGTAGTGTTTAATTATTGACATTACTGAGTTCTGCTTAGGGCTCCAAGCTGACTCTGTTGTTCATATATTGCCTGTTAAACACATACACTATATGCAGTGGCGAAGCCTTTGGTGGCGAAGTCCCATGAGTTATCTCTTGCTTATGACCCAACATCCTTGACGAAGCTTGAGCCCCCCTTGGTTCTTCAGGAATTTGTTAACCATGGTACTTTGTTTGAGTTTTGCCTGGTAAATTTCATTTGAACATATCCCAATTCCAGATTAACCTTTTGTTTTGGTTTTGGCATTTATAGGTGGTGTCTTGTTTAAGGTCTACATTGTTGGGGATGCAATAAGAGTTGTACGGAGATTTTCCCTGCCTAATGTTGATGAAGGTGATCTATCAAATAATGTTGGAGTATTTCGGTTTCCAAGGGTCTCTTGTGCTGCAGCTAATGCAGATGATGCAGATCTTGACCCTCATGTTGCTGGTAAACTTCCATGTCTTAGTTTCTCTAGCCTTGCACTAATTGATGTTATCCATTATTGGTTTTGGAGAACAGTATTGTCAACTGATGCTCTTGCATACTCTGTCAGAACTTCCTCCAAGACCACTGCTCGAGGTATTGGCAAGAGAGCTACGCAGAAGACTGGTACCAGCAATTCTTGCACTTGTTTGTTCTTCATGAATTAATGTCATAGTGATGATTGTCACCATTTTACCTTATTTACAGGGTCTTAGATTGTTCAACATTGATATGATCAGAGAGCATGGGACAAGAGATCGGTTTTATGTCATAGACATGAACTATTTTCCTGGTATGTGATATAAATTGTTTTGAGTATCCTTCCCAAAAAAAACTTGTTTTGAGTATGTATAATTTATCTTTTCGTTAATTTAAGCCAACTTCTGCTTATGGATTTTAAATAGTAGTTCTTCGAAAACTACCTGATAGTTCTTGGAAAACTACCTGAATTGTCAAAATCTTATTTTTGGTAGTTTGCTGTGGCTCTGTCGAGAAATGACCAGTCTAGCATACACTGCAAAAAGTGATGGTTACCTCCCATATCATCCATCCCCTGTATCAGCATAATTCAACTAGGTACTGTAGTACATGGTAGTTTTTCATGATTATTTTAGGGATACAGAATTCAGTGTATAATGCTTATGACGTATGTATTGAGTGTAAAAGTTGTAGAACCATTTGGATTCCAAAGACTGGCCAGAACCTTGCACACCAAACTTATGCCTGCTTGCACCATTGTTTCTGTATCATGTATAGTTTCATTTGTTTATGTCCAGTTTGCCATAAGCCCATGACACATCACACATTCTTTCCTTTTTCTGCATGTGGTAGTCCTCAACAATTGTCAAACAACTTGATGGCCGATCACTTATATTTATGTCTATATAAAAGTGACCTTCCTTAAATAAATCGATTCTTTTAATTCAAAGATGTCCAAGCTCACTATCTTTGTGATTGCAGGGTATGGTAAAATGCCTGGATATGAGCATGTTTTCACCGACTTTTTGCTGAGTCTAGTTCAGAACGAGTACAAGCGACGACCAAGCTATAGCTCAGCCGAGGGGTGAAAAGTTGATATTCGCTGTGTGTACAAATGTGCATGTCAGGGAGATGGATCATCTGTAGTAGAGTTGGGCGTCAGTAGTTGCGATAAAGCAGCCAGGACTGTGTCAAGCTGTAAATTATTAATTCAAATTGCTAAGTTCTCTTGCTCACAAATAATTTTGTTCGCCTAATGCCTTAAAAAAAAGTTCGGCTAAGTAATGAAATTAACTTGGTATCGGCAACAAATGTCCACGCGTGTTTCCATGAAATTGTCAGGGTGCTATCGTTCGTTCTTGTCGCATCGGGAGGCAACGGGGTGGCAACGAGCCGAGCCAAGCCTGGCTCGGCTCGGCTCGTGAAAGCTTGATAGAATAGAGGCTCGGCTCGGCTCGGCTTGGTTAAGATATCAAGCTTTTTTGTGGGCTCGGTTCGGCTCGTGGTGTGGCTCGAGCCAGCTCGTGAGGGCTCGCGAGCCAACAAAGCATCCTTCTCCCCTCCCTAGCCCCTGCCATGTCCTACTCCCATCTCCCGGCCATCTCCAGACTCCAGTTCTCCACCTCCTCTTCCTCCTCTTCCCCGCGTCGCTCCGCTCCCAACCCACCACCTCTCCCTCCACCTCGCCGCCACCGCCTCCTTCCTCCTCCCCGCTAACGCCTCCTCCTGCCTCCGGCCCCTCGCGCCCGCGCCCTTCCCGCTCCCGGCCTCGGATGCGGCTCGCTAACTCCTCCTCCGCCTCCGGCCCCTCGCGCCACGCTCCCTTCCCGCTCACGGCCTCGGATGCAACCTCTTCGGCCGACGCGCTCCTCGCCTCCCCCGGCTGCGCCAACGTCTCCACGCTCGGGGACTTCGACACCATCGTGCCAGTCTCCGCTCGCCGGGACATGAATGCCAGCTGCGACCGGAGTCCTTCATCTACGCCGGCGCGGCGGCCAGCCCTCGAGGTCCCGACGACCCGGCCACCGCCTTCTACCTCTACCTTCTCAAGGCGGGCTCTTGCCGGGTGGCGCTCCGTGGCTGGATCTACAGACTCTGGCGTCGTGTTTGGCGTGTCGATGCAGTCTTTGGTGGTCGCCGTGACGCCGCAGCTGCTGGTTTGTGGTTTTTGGTGCGGCGGAGGCGGAGGCTGGACACGGCGGCGGTGCTGGCGGCCGCAGCGGCGGACACCAGGAGCAAGCGCTCGCAGGCGATGGAGTCGGGAGCGGCGGCTATTGGGAAAGGAGAGCCTGCGGGCTGCGTTGCGGTCTTGCGGAGGGACCGAGGGAGAGGGAGCCTGGGGCTGGGCTGGGGCCTGGGAAGTGGGAGACTAGGTTTTTAGTTGGGCCTATTGGGCCGAGCCAACCGAGCCGCTCGTGAGCTGGCTCGGGCTCGGCTCGTTTAGACCCCGAGCTTTTTTGCTGGCTCGGCTCGGCTCGTTTCATCCACGAGCCGAGCCAAGCCTCTACGAGCCCGAGCCGAGCCCGAGCTGGCTCACGAGCCCGAGCTTTTTTGCCAGCCAACGGCCTACTGATCACCACGGTAGCTTTTCTTTGTAGTTTCGAGTCATGGGAAGTTGTTTGCGGTTGCTGCTGCACATATTTCGTCCCCGGGTTCTGTTCCTTGGATATCCTGATGAGGACATCCCGAAGATATCAATTGGACTGATTAAAAATTCGACCTGCGGGGGGTAAGAAGTCCTCCGGGCTTATCAATTAAGAAGAAGATCTTCTCATGCAGATCGAGAAATCCCCGAACCCTTGCCTCACCCTGACACAGCGGCATCAGCCCATGTGAGAACGACCAATCCAGGGTGATCCCTAGACCAACAACCTGGCGCGACCAACGACCTGGGCCAGCCTTTAGACCTGTGCTTTGGCTTATGGGGCAAGCGAGGGGATTTTTCCCCCAGCCTGAAATTCGCTCCCAACGGGAGTCGAACCCAGGACCTGAGGGGTGCTACTAGAGCGCTCTAACCACTAGGCTAGAGGCCCGTTCGCAATTGGACCGATTACAATTCGTTTCTAATTGAATTTTGTTATAATTTACGTGAGAACTGGATACTACCTCATTCTAATGTGATATGCGTTCTCAAGTTTGAACGATGTGAAGATTTTAGAATTGGAGCTATGGAGGAGAAGCAGATGGATAAGAAATACTTGGAGTTAAACAAGGGAAGACATGTTCAAGTCCTAATTGTTACGTCGGATCGACCACGAGAACAATCGAATTCACAAAGATGCTCTGGATTTTTAAATGATTTTAACTGGTATCAAAAACTACCTTCGGACCGGTCTAATCGACCACAGATGTGTTCAGGACCGTTCTATCCACATCGGACGCTCGCAAGACCTTCAAAACGTTCGGATCAGTCTGAATAGTCTCGACTGTTCGAGCCGTTCGATCAGCGTTGGATGTTCAGATGCTTCGGAAACGTTTGGACCGCTCTGAAAGATCGCGCTATCCGATCTTCCACAGACCGTCCAATCGCCTTGGAAATGTTCGGCCCACTTCAAATGAGTCGTACTGTCCGATCTTCAATGGACCTCTTGATTGCTTTGGAGACGTTCGGATCGCTCTGAACATTCGTTTATTCTGCGACGTTCGATCGGTTTTGAATAGTCGATAGCGATGGTGACGTTCGGACTGCTCCAAACGTCACCCTTCTGCGTTGTACGATAAATTTTGGACGGTCGATATTGATGGTAACGTTCGGGCCAGGCCGAACGATCCTGCCATTGGATTGGCTAGAGACACTTGCAGTTGTTCGATTGACTTGGAGATGTTCGAAACAGTATGATCATATCTTTGATCGTATACCTGGCGTATATAAGCAATAACTTTCACATACAAGGTCCGATTGAGATGATTTTGGATTCATTGGGAAGCTTATTTCAAAGGCTACATAATGGAGAAAATTTATCTTCAAAAGCATTACAGATTTTTATTTTTTATTTTCTTTTTGTGAGAGTTCGAGTTTAAAATACTCAGTAGTTGAGTAGGAGACCTTGCGGCCTCTCAAGGGTTATATAAGCCTTGTAATACTTAACTTTTTGGCGGACCAGATTGAATCTATTATTTTCAAGAGAGAGCTACACGTTTGTTCTTTCTAAAGTTTGCCATCTGATTGCAACATAGAGGGGAATTGTGCGTTTCTCTACATCGTTGTTTTTGTGATTGTCAGGAGCTGCGACGCGTCTACTTTGTGGTCGGGTAGACGGGATCACAAGCGTGTGGTTGGACAAATTTTTTTTGTCGCAAGTTGTTGTTCTAACAGTGATTGGCGTATTTGATTCATCATGTTGTACGGATCCAAATTATCATTATCGATCATACGTCATGAAGATCGGGCACCTCCGCATTAGATCCACAGTCGTGGGCTTTGGCGCCGTGATGCTTTACGCCCACACCGCACAGCATTGCACTCGTGTGCGTGGTCGTGTAATCAGGAGTGAAAACGATTGGGATAGTTTCGATTGATCTGGATAATTTTTTATTATAGATTATGTCAATTCAGATATTTTTCGGATAGTATCGAATTAGAAATAAATATAGATTTTCTCTGTCAGATACGAATACACATTCGGTAGCTTACTATCTGTCGAATACGAATACATATCTGGTTTATCCGGATATCCGTAGCCTACGTCTTCTATTTCAGCCCAACCCATTTATAAGATTCTTTAGTAGTCCATCATATATTAATATATACATTAATACATAGAATTAAAGAAGGAACCTTAGCTTATATGAAGATTTCATAAATGTTCTTTATGAATGTTTAGATCAAATAAATTAGTTATGTTTTTTTGTTCATTTTGTGCATACAATTTAAAGGGCTTTCATACTCCGAGAAATATTCACGACCATATTCGTTTTGATTCGTATTCGCTTCGTATTTGTATTCGATATTATTTATATCTGTATTTGTATATGGTATTTTTAAATTCATATCTGTATCTGAAGAAAAATACAAAAACAAATATAACAGAGCCATTATTCATTTATATTCTATCCATCTTCACCCCTAGAGTAACACCGTGTGGTGCCGGTGCAGAGGGGCGCGGTGGAATTTGAGCGCGGGCTCGGCGGGCTGACAAAATGGGACGGACGCGGAGCGCTTCACGCGCGCTGTCGTGCGATCGATTGCTCCGACCCACGACCGTGCGGTGCGGTGCCCACGTAGTGCCGCGGTGGCTTGCCAGCCCGCTGCGCGGGCAAATCCTGGCTAAAACGCCGGCCGTGCAACGGCTGGTTGGCTGCGCCCGCGTCTGCTCGGCTTGGCCCGCAGGCCGCGGACGGCACCGGGACTGGATTTTGCTCTACTCGTGTGCAACCGCAAACTTGCCGCGCCCTCTGATCAAGGAATTAGTTACGAGGGAAGCTTGTGGTCACGACCTGCGAGGTGTACTCTCACGTAAAAACCCCGGCCAAAGTACTAAGTGAGCACAGCAAATATGCCGAGTGTAAATATTTGATCGACGAGCTCATTACATATGCTACAAAACGTCAGGCTACAACATATGTGATAATGCGAGAAAAGGGAAAACGTGAGTCATTTCTAATCTGCTAATGTTGAAGAAGCCGTCTCCAGCTTAATCAGCAGCTACTTGGCCTAGGCGAGAATAAACTCTACACGCATAGGGATAAGGCGATCGATAGATTCAGCGACTCCGCTGGAATATGCGTGTGGGTTATTTCTTGCCCATGCTAATTAACAGGAAGCACTCCAAATATACAGAGAAGAGAAGCTGTCGGGATGATGCGTATGTTGCAGAACAAACAACGTACTGATCATAAGTTGTCAATAGCAACAACAAAAGAATGTATGCTGATGGGCATATGTACTAGAAGTCTATGGTTCTTTTCGACCGTGACTTATGATTTATAGTTATGGCTTATGATTTTTAGTCCTAATATGTGTGAACGAACCGAATGCCGATAAACTGATAAGCAGCTTTGGAAAGATTGTCTCGGTAAACCACTGCGAAATAGCTGTTTCGATAAGCCGTTTTAAAATGGTAGCAAAAAATGACCCTATTTATTTTTCCAAGAGAAATTACAAGTCATAAGACATGACTAAGAAAGAACTGAGCAACTATAAACAGGGGCGGATCCAGCGGTGGGGGGCTCGAGCCCCCCTGTCGCTACCGGACCCTTGGAGCCCCCCTAAATTTTTAGCCATGGATGTATAATGTAGAAGGGGCTGAAGTCGAGCTGAAGGTACTTCAGCCCCTCCAAAAAATTTTCCTGGATCCGACACTGACTATAAAGAAATGTCCACATAGTGCATTCAGCATACAGCGTGGTGTAGAGAAGTCGGAAAACGTGAACATAATTTATTGATCAAATAGCATACAATAAGTCTATGATACTAAACCAATTTCAAGGAGAAAAACCTGAAAATAAAGAGCCAGAGGAACAAAACGGAGTCCAAGCTAGCCAGCAACTCGCCGAATCTCTTCTTCGGTGCACCAGTATGCTTTTACTATCCAGCCAGCAGTGGGCAATGGCCTCTCAAATGAGAAGTAATCGAACTGCTGCCGGAACTTCTCTTCGGCAAGCCGCCTTCCAAAGTAGACACTGAAGTTGTGAGTCTGCTTCTTGAGGACTGAGTAGAGGGACACTGGGACAGGAAGAGCGCGCAGAAACTGATGTTTATGCCCGCCGAAGTCAGAAGGGCAGAAAATTCCATGCCCTGCCTCTGCCAGATGGAAATCCTGATCATGTACCCATGAAAGAACTGCAAATTCACAAGAGAATCGAAGAGACTGCACCTTTAATCAACGGTATAAGGGCGCAATTGGTTAATAGTATGCTAATAGCTCCATAATGGGCGCACTACCATTACAAGGCAACACACGACTGGGGAGATATGCATAAATATAATGCATTGTTCCAACATAGTATAGAGCCTGTTTGGTCCGAGGGCAACGAGCAGCGATTGTCAATTTTGGTTGCTTGTCTGAATTACACGCACTTGTTTTGTTAAAAAAAAACGGACGCCCGATCCTTAGCAAATTTGACAGATTGAAAATTTAGTCCTAGATAACCCCATCATCCTTACCGACCTTTACATTTGCATCGACAGACAACAACAGAAGAACCGTATCTCCAATGCAACTATGAACAACTTCAATCCAATACAATGCACCTTAAATACCGGCAGTGCCAACAGATTCGCCGGAATGGGGCACACAACAAAACGTACTTACACCCGCATGCATGGCAACAGATTCGCCGGCCGGCCGGCCGGACCGGACGTTGGCTAAACGAGCCCGGGGAAAGGACCAAGGATGCGCACCAACCGGATCTTCCGGCCCGGCATCGCATGCAGATATAGGTCAGATCCGGGTTTTTTTGCTATGTGCTGGCCATGAATCATGTAGATCTACCTCTCATATGGCATTTTAATTTGACGATGCTATGTGACTATATTTTGATGCCCATTTCCTCCCCACCTCCTCGAACTTGTTGGATCTGTGCTGGTACCACTAGTTCCATGATCTTCCAAGTATAATCACCTAGATCTGTTCTATCATTTTTAATTGGTGTTAGACTGTTAGTGTTACACTTACATCCATGAATTTTACCCGATGCTTTTTTGAGTTGAAGCTTCTGAGTAGTTGTTCGTGTGGGGTACTATTTGTTCGTCATTGCAGAGGGTCATATCTGTTATGCCCAGTTTCCTCTACCTGTAATTCTGATCGTGGTGCTCAAGTTCAAGTCTTGCTGTTCAGTCTTATTGATGCAGCACATTTTCAATGCTTCTTTTGTTGTAGCAGTGTTACACTTCTTCACATCTTAGAGCAGATACTACTTCTGTAAATTTATTTTTATGATGCTTAAAATATGTTGTTTTGAGGGCAATGATGCTTCAGTTTTGGTTTGATGCAACCTGATATTCACCTTGATGTTGTTCACTTTCAGTTTTTGGCCATCCATGAAACCTGATACTATTCACTTGTCATGAGAAAATCGATGCATACAAATCGCCTGCCAAGAGGAAACTTCAATGCTAAGTATTACACTCATCAGATGTAAAGACGCTTCCAATGTAATTTTGTATTGCGTAATCTTATATCCGTATCATCTATTGCAACTTTTACACAAATAAAATGTACATGTCAAATGGTCAGGCAAAAATTGCCGCTTATGGATATTAATTTGCTGATCTTGTTGGACTTTCGTTTTTATTCAATTTACTGATCTTGTTCTATGAGTAAAAACCCACCAGTGCATGGGACTAAGTTTTCGTTATGGAATTGAGTTAGCGTACTTACCCAAAATTCAGTGGACGTCCTCACGTTCATGGCAGTTTGGTAAACTCGGTTAGTACTGTAAGCAATGGGACTTCGCCAAAATTCATCGGTCATAGTAACGTTCAGTGGGACATAACTAGAGTTGGATGCGAGAACTACTATGGTGATTAATTAAACTGACATTCAAGTTAAGTTGGTTAGCTAAATTAATTGCCTAAGATCGGTTACTAACATGTAGGTGAAGAGGGCCACGGACTTAATTGCCTAAGATCGGTTACTAACATGTGGTTGAACTTCCTTACCAATTTGCCTCATTCCCTGTCAACTACCTTAGCTTGTCGCTGACTCTTATCTGAACTCACAAAGTCTCAAATTCAACCATTAATAAACTGCTTCATCCGGAAACTCTTGCCTTGAAAAGGTAGTCTCTTATCTTCGGGTGGTTAGCTCATCGTGGTCAAACAAGTCCTCTCCATGGCATCCATCTACCACCTCCTCTTGCTCGATTTACCTTCGTGGGCCATCAAAGCAATCGACAAAAGATTTCGTACTTTCCTTTAGAAGAGATTAGAAGCCATCATGGGGCCACTGTCTAGTGGCATGGAAAGTAGTATGCAGGCCATTGGCCCTTGGTGGTCTAGGAATTCTAGATTCAAGACAATACATTACGGCTGCGTTGGCTATGGTGGCAAAAACAGACCATGCAGGAGCATGGGCAAATCTTCAAGCTTCGCACAAACCGGTCATCAATGCGATGTTCAAGGTGGACAGAGATCCGCCTGGGCAATGGCAATTGTATGATATTTTGGCTAGGCAGTTGGATCCAGGGGCAATCAGCCGAGGACATAGCCCTGACCTTATGCAAACTGGTTCATCCGAAAGTCAAGAAAAACACCACGATTGCACAAGGCCTATCGCTCAATTCTTAGGCCCATGGCTTTCAGGGAGCTTTGTCGGTCCAAACAATCATCAAATTCTTACACCTTTGGCACAAGATCAGCTCCATCTCTCTATAACCTCATGTCGAAGACTAGGTCATATGAAAATTGAATTCGTCGGAAGGTTACTCCACCAAATCAGCATATAACATGTTCTTCCTCAGTGGGATCTGCTTCGTAGCCACGAGTTGATTTGCAAATGCAAAGCACCACTGAAATGAAAATTCTTTTCATGGCTGGCTATCCTTGATGATTGTTGGACAGCCGACCGTCTAGCACGGCGTGGTATAGTGTTGCACACACTCTGCCTCCTTTGCGAATAGAACCCCGAAACAATTGACCATCTCTTCGTCCATTGCCTTTGGGTTTAGCAAGCATGGTCACGATTCATTCGCCCATTTGGCATTCTGCGGTCAGTGGCAGCAACTCACACCACACTGCTAGATTGGTGGTGCTCAATACGTAATCAGGTGCCCAAGGTTCTTAGAAAAAATTGATTCCGCCGTCATCCTCTTCCTTTGGACCATTTGGCACGAGTGGAACAGTCGGATCTTCGACAAAACAAAAAAGGGTATTGAAACGCTCTTGGACACCCTCAGGCAAGAGTTCTCTTGCTGGCAATGGGCGGGCTTGGACACGCTCTCGACACGTATGACAACTACCTCTTAGTTCGCTCCTCCACAGCCCGCGGCGTCGCCCAGTTTATGTTTTGAACCGTGATTGCTGTGGTCCTTTTCTTTCTTTTGCCCATTTCTTTTTCTTTTTTTCTTTTTGTGCCAACATACGTGCGGACTAGAGCCTTAGTGTCGGCTTTCGCTGTATTTTATGGTTTTTGATTTTAGTATAAACACTTATATGAATAAATTAAATATTAATAAACAATTTTAAAATATTATTATAATAAATTATTGTAAAACAGTAATAAAAAATTTATTTATTTATTAAAAAAATCATAAACTATAAGTTAAAAAGATGGAGTACACTACTGTTGTTCGAGTTGACCGTCGTGTCTAATCTTTATCTCGAATCCTACATTCTCCTTTCCGGCTAGGATCAGGCCACGTCACTCTCAAATCTGTTCGTGGCATCACCAAGCGATCCGGCTAGGATCAGGCTGTGACGCGTTTTCTGCGTGCATCAGATAAGATTCCTGACCCATGGTAGCTAAAGCAAAATTTTCGACTAAACTAGTAGGAAAGGTCCTAGAAAATTTTGATTATGTTGATATGCCCAAAACAAAATACTTTCAAACAAAGCTAAACCAATTCGGAGATACAATGTTATTAGGCCATGTTACGAACAACTTTCAACTTTTGATTTTTAGAAGCTAGTTTTTAGACAGAATGACTTTTTAATATAGTTTCTAACTCCAGAAGCCATTTTAAATATAGCAGCTTTTTAATGTAAGTGTCCTTTACTCTTTTTATCTTTTACAATCAGCCTAAAATTACAGCACTTAACAGGGCCTCAAGGCTTGTTTGAGATTTTGGAAGAATTATATGAATTATACTGTTCATGAACGTAGAATTGTGTGAAATCCAAACGTTCAAATCATGCAATTTTGCTGTGCTTTATTTGTTGGCATTACTGGTGAATTATATGTTCTCCATTGTTTTTAATTCCCGAGAGAGAGAGAGAGAGAGAGAGAGAGAGAGAGAGAGAGAGGAGCTTCTAACCGGATGATGATACTACTGGGATGCCAAGTTGGCTGACATGTGCGTCCGAGCGTTTGATCGATTGGCTCGCTGAACGTTCCTTCGGTATTATTTATGTAAATAGTACACTTTAAATATACGCAACGTATGCAGATATAGGCCCTGATCAACTCGGCTTCGGCTTCTGGTTTTTGGCTTATTTTTCACTATTCATAAGTTTCGTCTTTTTCTGAACTTTTGGCTTTTTGTTGAGCTTTTTTGCCGGTTCTTTTTTTCCCGTATTTGTTTGTATTATACGTAATGGGCTAACATATTTTTTAAATTTTTAAATTTTTTTAAATTTAATTATGCTAAATAAGTCTCTGTCAAATTCTGATCTTTTTTGATCATTCTGATGGTTTTAATTATGTCATGAGCTTTTCAGCCGAACCGATCACCACCATATTTAGTTGTTGAAACGTCTATCCGTGCTTTCGAAAATCTCATGTCTCTATCGACGTGTATGCACTTGCACTGAATGTATCTATATAGATATAGTAACTGTAGATATAGTGTTATGTGTGTGTGTGTATATATATATATATATTGTACTCGTCACCTCGTGAAAAAAGTTGGCTGACACGCACTGAATTAACAACTGAGCCATATCTTGGTTGGAATCAACGCACTAGTCCACTACATAGTACGCATCGCTGCGCCTCCCTATCCATGGATGAATCGTACCGCGCGTGATGCATCAGACAATCAGTATATCACTGAAAAATTTTAGGGGCGATACTTTCGACTAGATATCTTGGCCAAGTTGACCTGACTACTTCGACTTTGCTTGCACACGGTGGCACTCCCAGTTTTTTTTAGAGTAAATTACATTTTACAGCCGATAATTTATCGTTAGTTTTACTTTATACTAAAGTTAATTTATATTTTTACTTTACACCAGAGTGAACCAAATAAAATTTTAGAAACAAAATAATCAAAATTGTATATACCGACTTATCATTATATATAACCGGTTTGAGTTAAATAAGGTTGCGTTAGTGCAAAGTAAAATTTTATTTGATCGTGCAAAGCGAAAGCATAGGTTAATTCTGGTGCGAAGTGAAACACATGACAAGTTATTCAGTGCAAAGTGTAATTTACTTTTTTTTTTTGCATTTAGATCCATTTGAGCTTGACAGAAAGCCGTTTAATTTCTCACTAGAATCGAGATCTTTTTTATGTTTCAAACGTTGCCTTCGAGGATTGCAAAAGCACTACTACGATGCAAACATGCTAGTAGTACTATCGCACCGTGTAAATATATAATTTTGTCCATACACTTTGCAACGCTCCATCATATGGCAAAGTGTATGTACAAGGATAGATGATGCCAGCCGTGACACAACTGCGCAAGTAGGACATGGTAATTTGCTCATCGAGAAAAGAAAGTCGATACAATTTGGCCCATCTTGAAATTATATACCCAAACGCAGCGATCGATCAGACATCACGCGGTTATGTATATCTTTGCTATGCCCAGACCATAAACATATGAGATGATATTAGCTTCTTGCATTTTTTTTAAAAAAATTGCGTCAAAAAAACCTGTAGGTCCGTATGTTGTATGGCCAAATCTGTCGCACTGGTGCATGGCAGCCCCCCCCCCCCGGGGTTCTCTCAGGCCAGCTTAAGTAGGTCTTCAGAAGCCAAAATAGTTTCAAACGCGTTAACTTCTTAATGAGCATGTTTTCCCGTTCTTCTCTTTTTTTTTCTCCTTTGCATTATATATATAGAGATATAACGGTATTTTTTATTCATTTTCTTTGATTGAATATCTCAGAAAACGCTAATAGCCGCTACAATGTCATTTTAACTAAAAACCAACCACCACAGTTAAAAGCGAAAGACACATCACTTTTGAACAATGCCTTAGTAACGGACTTACCTGGCGCCTAACACTGTGACACTTCATTGTAAGTTGACTCCTTCAGACTAAGACCTCGTTTTAAACAACTTCTTACTTCAGAAGTTAAAAGCCGTTTGGAACGCATTGGTTGTTAACGCGTTTTTCTTCCTCTTTTTTCTTTTGCATTATACGTGGAGATATAATAATATTTTTTATTTTTTCTTATATTTTTAATTTATTTTTCTTTAATTGAATTACATAGAAAAAGCAATAGCCGCTATAGTGTTATTTTAATCAAAAGACATAACACTTTTGAATAGGGCCTAAACATAGGCTCGTTCGTATTGGTTTTTGTTGTGGCTAATGAATAGTAGTGATTAATAGAAGTAACTTATAGAAGTTGGGGCGTTCATATTGGTTTATGGTTTTTTGTTGAGTGTATTATGTAAAAAAAGAGAACAAACGACGGTACAACGAAAAACATTACAACATTTCGGACCGTCATACGATTTACAGAATTGTGACATAATAAAATATAAAGTGTGTTACCACATGTGGAAACATAAAATAGTGGTTGATAAAAACAATTTATAGAAATTAGACGTTTGTATAGGTTTTAACTTTTCTAAGTAAAAACTAAAACCAATACGAACAGGGTATAAACGGTAATAGCTGATTTGGAAGAACTTTTTGCCCCAGTCCTTCTGTAGGTATGACTATGAATTGCACAGTTGTTGGGAACCTTTTTTTTGGTGAGGGTGTAAAAGTTAAGACACGAACCATGAAGACACACACTCTACTCATATTGGAATGCTTATTTCGTCTTGTGTAATGCTTATTTCGTCTTGTGTAGGTAACACAGCAATCCACTTTTCACATTTTTGTTTACTGTTCTGTACCCATGGATTACCTGAAAAAGTCACATTTTTTTGACTTTTGGTGGCTTTTATCTCTGACTTCTCTAAAAGGCAAAATAAATAGCGCAGCTTCTCAAAACAGTTTCTCGAACCAGTCAACGCATACACCATCTTCGTCAGCATCTCCACCACCTATCATCATTTTAAAAAATACAGATAAAAATTATCAGTTATAACTAAATAGCATTAGTCACAGCCCAGAAAACCATAGCAAAAAATTCCAAGTCTGTTAGGTGCATGTCGAGATCATTACAAAGACCTCATGGTCCAATTCTACGCCAAACTTGTAGAATTACTCCAGCCTAGCCAACTATAGCATGGAGTGGCACCATGTTTCTCTACCTCATGACTATAGTTGGAGTTGCCTGGATTTTCCAATATAATTATCTGGCATTTGAACCCGTAGTTTATGTGTTGTAAGCCTTAAGACAACTACACTAGCAAGTTATTTCTATTATTTTTTAAAAATTATCATGCCTAAAGTTTTTTGAAAAACAGATTTGAAAAATTATACTGTTGCAAACGCTAGTTCTTTTTGCACTATAATAGAAACACAAATGAATAAAAATACATAGGTGTACATGAAAATGACAGCCGTTTCTATTATAGCAAGATATACAAAATCTTTTTTTAAGAAGTCGGCAACAAAACCCTGAGGCAAGCCGGCTTGGGGTGACGAGTCTTCCAAAGCTCACAGCTCCCTACCCTCCAAGCATACAGTGCCAAAGCCCCAACCCCAAACACAAGATGGACAGGCTCTCTTACCTGAAAAACCATTTCCTTCTTTACTTCTCTTCTCCCCCTGTGACTCTGAAGCTGCCTCTCCATCCACATCGCATCATAAATCCCCTTCTCCCAACCCAGCACCTACCAGGCTACCACCATTCCCCAATCACCATATGCACAAGCCTCAAGTCCACTATTGCATTTGTTTACGAGCTCCCTTCCATTCCATCTTAGGGAAACAATCCGAGTACATGCCTGTATTTAGATCCGACCTTTCACTAATGGGGGAGAGGATTTAGGTGAACAAGCATCTTGATTTTTGACCAATCTCAGTTCTACCCACCCCTTCTCTTTTAAATCTTCTGCGGTGGAAAGAGGAGGCAGAGCCCAAGCACGAACGGCTGCTTCGAACGTCTTGCTGGTATCCAAAGGTGAGCTATTCCTGGCCTTCTTGTTCAGTTGTAAAGATTGATTTTCTTTGGTGTACGGTGGCCATCTCCTGCAGGTTCTTGCGCTCCTTGAAGTGCCCCTAGGGTGTGGGTTTCTTGGGACAAAACATTTGGGTGTTATATGCTGGTTGGTGGTTGTTTAGATGGGGTTTGATGTTTCTTGCCTGGATTTGCCAAGACATCCCAACAATTAATATATGCTTATTTCGGATTGTTTCCTCCTCAAAGTTGAAATCTTTCCTTTGATAATGGTGTGTTTGCAGCATAAATAGGTGTTTTTGGTGTTTGCGCTGTTGGGTGATTGGATTCCCCACATGTTTAGGCGATTTCGAGCTAAATCTGGTTACCTCGCTCCCCGCTTTGATGGCCCTTTCCTTCATCTATTTCCGGTGTCAAATATGGTGTTCCCTTTGGTTTAGCTAATGTGTTTGGAGTGGGAGGTGGTCTGCTCGTTGCTTTGCGGAAAGGTTCGATTTTTACTTGTTTCTTAGGCTTCTCAGCCTTGGTTTGTACTTGTGCTTTTTGTGGGGAGTGGTAATGTCGCGCACGTTTCATTCTTGCTCCTTTTGCAGTTGTCCTAAGTAACTGGTTTTCTATTAAAACATTTATCTTATATAGTTGCTTGGCACACATGCGTTGATTAAAGTTATACCTATTAGGAAATGCTAAAGCGTTGTAGGTAGTTCAGATCTCAAATTCATAGAGTTTATTTCATGTGACTATGTGACTAGATATTGTCTCTAATACAGTTTCTTTGCTTGTGATATGATTGGTAGGATTTCATTTTACAAGTATGCATTTTGGCCTTTTCTCCCAGAGGCAATTAGAAAAGAAAGAGCAAATGAATATATTGTCCATTCATCCAAGTATTTCATAGGCTTATTTACCCTCCTATGTATTACAAATAAAGAATGATGCTTATCTGTTGTTGACTTCTCAATGTAGGAACCATCAAGGTGTTAAGTGGAGATACTGGGAGCAAAGTTTGGATTTTAGAGGTTGTTGCTTTACCTCTATAGACAACAATGTTGAGGCAGAGCTCTAGTAGAAACCACAGATCCAAAGGTCTGAAGCTAAAGAAAGCTCTTCAGATAAGTCTCCTGGTTCTGGTTTCTGTTTGGTTGCTCTACCAAGTTAAGCATTCTTATGAGAAGAAGAAGGCATATAATGAAAATGAGGCCAATGACATGCATAAAGATGATCAAGGCCCAGGGGAAATGATCAGATTAGGCAGGAAGGACCTGCCTTCGAAGATGGAGGCTGATTCATCAACACTGGATGAACGGCTCGAAGATGAAGAGAATGAAGAAATGGAGCAAGAAATGAAGCACGATGAGAATGACAACGATCCCATTGATGAGCCAGACCTGGACAAGGATGATGCTCTTCCTGAACCTGGTGAGCACTCTGCTGATAAGGATGAAGGAGCTGATGACGTGGGTGTGTTTGAGGGCAAAGAGCGGAAGGAGCGGTCTCAGGAGGATCAAGAGAAGACCTTCCATGGTGATAATGTATCTAGTGCTGTTACTCATGACCCTCCTTCATCGGAGCGAGATGAGCTGTCGCATCATGCCCAAGAGAAAATCTTGTATGTAGATGATGCTTCGACCGCAGTGCCTCATGAAAACCAGGATGCTGAACACAAGGAGGAGGAAGCTCACAAGGCTAGGGAGAAGAGTTTTAGAGGTGACGTAGTGTCAAGTTCAGATGATCATGATGCCCAAGTGACAAAACCTCTCCCAGAGGAACAATTGAAGAGCATGGACAGGATATTTGAAGGCACCACAAATTTGTCAAATGGAGCAGTATCATTTCGAGGCCCTGGAGTGAATGGATCAAATGCTGCTGGGGAACATGGGGCTACTCCAACAAATGCATCTTCTGATCCAAATATGAGCACAGCTAGCATGGTCTCAGAAAGCAAGACTGATCCAGCTCCAGTAAATTTGACCAGCAACCATACTGGATCAGAGCAAACTAATTCAGCTTCTGTGAAAGGTCATCCAGAGCAGCAAGTAAATTCAACGGCGGTGTTGAACAACCAAATACAGCTCTTCACTGACCTGACATCAGCATTTGAGTTGAATTCTCCACCAAATGGAACCGTGGCTTTGGTTTCAACTGATGCCTGAAAGACCACATCCACAGATGGAATTAATGATGGTAATACTGGCACATCCTCATCCACTCCGTTGAACAATAAGTTTGACGGAGATACTCACAAAGAAGACCTAGATGTATCAGTGAAAATCATGAACAAAGCAATGAGTGAAGATGTCCTCCTGGAATGATAAGGAGATCTCCCTTGTTAGCGTCTGATGTAACCTGTAAGTTTGTAGGACTTAAAGAGACTTGCTTTCTTCCTCTCCTAGACCTGGAGATGCAGTACATGCAAACTTTCTCTATTGCCCCCCTTTTTTTGTATAAGTTTGATAGGGATCTGCTTTGTATTGCCTAGTACATCATGATCAAGTGATGAACAAGAAGCCTGTATGAGAAAGAACTATACCCATTCGGTAGCTCTGAAGCTTTGCTGCTGGAATGCCAACTATTAATGAGATGTCTAATCTTGTCTATAGCTGCGTGCTTGTATTCAGTTGTTATGTTTGCAAAGTTGTAGCCTGTTACTGAGTTTTGTTTATTAAAGCCTGTGTGTTGGGAGTTAGCAAAAACTTTGTTAGTACGTCAGACAGCAACATTCATATGTGCTCTCTGGTGCAGCCTATGTTCTGTTCCATTTGTAGATATTGCAGATTCCCTGGGCTTGTAGAAATCATAAATCTCTGCAACACAAAATGTGCTAGATTTAGACTTAGAACTGGATTACCGACGTTCTAAAAAACAGGGACCAAAAGTTATACTACCACCCCTTTTTTTCATTTTTGAAAAATATTAAATAATTTGGACAGTGTTTCTTTTCTACTATTTCATGAATAATGACGTATTGACGTGGCAATCGGTATGGGCAACATAGCATGGCTCTGGATGAGGAAGCATGAAGTCACGGCACTGCGTGCCTGTCCCCGGGCAGCGGATTGTGCCGTGAAGAACACCTTCCACGATGGCGATATATCTGAGAACGGAGACCACGAGAACCCAATTGTACACCTCGGCAAGGTTACTTGTCATTATTCCGCACCTTGCGCCATCCGCGTCGCGTACCACAATGCACCACTTCTCCAATGGTTCCCCTCGATCCACTGCGCGAAGCACTTGATGTCTCGCGCGCTCCTTCCTTCTTGGACCACTTAAGTTAGACTCATCGATTGTCAAGGCAAGCATAAAAGTTATGCCGCCGTGAGTGACTCGCCCCTTGCTCCTCTCGCTGACGTTCTTCTTGGTGTGCTCATCCGGCCACCCCTTAAAGCATCAAATTTTCTCTCAGAGTCTCGCTTAGCAAGCCTTCTGAATAGCTTCATCAAAGATTGTTTGAGAATTGCTTGAAAAGTTTGCCCTAAGCGGCGATCCGCACCACCGGTGCCTCGCGTCCGCCAAGGAACGCTCCGAGAGGTCTTCTTGAAGTTTTCAGATCGCCTTTATAATACGGCGTGGCGATCATGGATTACGCATACACCGCGGTAGCCGTGCCTACAACTCCTCACTTCACATGTCTTAGAAACCACAACGACTTTCTCATAATTCTCACTCTCCACAAATGCAACAGCCACGGCAATATTTGATTGTTACCGCATCCGCCTATGGCCGCCAGGAGCGCTTTGTATTTGCTCATCAAGAAGGTCCCATCTATCGAGATCACTTGGCATGATGTGCTTGAATGTTTCAATGCTAGCACCAAATGCAAACAATGCTCTCGCAACACTTCAAATCTCGTGGACTTACGCGGCGCCTTCGCGGCACGGCGATGTACGCGTGTTCGGTTCCTTTGTTGCAACACCTTAAGCATACGAGGAAGGTTGTAAATCATTACCGAAAGCGCCAAACGCTTTTCAACGCTTTTGTTTTGGCACGCCACGCCACAGAAGCTAATCTTATACTTGAATTTATTCTCAATAGCTAGCACAATATGTGTTGCCGCAACATCTTTTTTCTCCACTATCTCCCGCACATCAAATTGGCTATAATCCGGACGTCGGTTTGACGCCTGCGAAGCGGTGTTGAGACGCACAGTGCGCCTCCACCTTGGACACAATCCAAGGAGTGTCATACTTGGGTCTCACGCGTGCACCCTCCAAGGACAACTACTTACCAGCACTTCACAGTTGTATCGCTTCCGGCTTGATTTGACGACGCCAAATGTCCGCTGCATTGAAAGGGCCCAAAGCTTGATGGCATCCTCGCAACGCTTCCTTGTAAGCAACACAAGATGCACCCAACCTTTGTCTCATGATACTCCCATGGTGATTCATGCTCATCATATGCGAAACACCCTCGCGTTAAACCAGTTCCATTCCTGGGATAGGAACTTCTTCATCATCGAATTGTCCTCCTCTGTCGCCCTCTCGCCTTTGCTCTTCATCCCATGCCTCTCTCGTCGCCAGTTCCATCCTCACGCACGATATACTCATTATACTCTCCTTCATCGCCTTGCCCGCCTCCTCTCGGAGCTTGACGGCTCTAACTCTCTCCCATATACCGCATCTGCTTGCCCACCCCCAGTATAGCTTGACGGTCAGAATTTCCTCTCCATGTACCGGGATTGCCTTCATCATGAGCAACTTCATCAGCTCGCCATCGTGGCTGCCCCTTGCAGCCGCTAGCACCCCGAAGCATGGCGGGCCTTGAGCTTCTTGCCGCACCGCCGAGTGAGCACGGTTGCTGCGCGAGGACACACTCGTATCCACGCGCCGCGCACTCCTTGCACACAGCCCTTCCACGAAGCAGAGGCGCACAATGTCTTCCACTCCATCCGATGTGAGTGAGAGCCTGCCCAAAGCCTTGCCCTGTGACACAGCACACCTCGGGGTCAAATGAAAACTCCGGTCGACAATGCCTTGCATCCGTCATTGGAGCATTCTCGCCATCCGGAAGTGCGAGAGTGACTTATGAAAATCGCTCAAATATCACTGGATGTGTTCATGGTTCTGAAGATAGCATTCAATACTCTTCTTGTCTTGCCTTCATAAAAAAGAAAAATCCTTTAATTATTTTCTTTGAGAAAGTGAGGTTGACCGAAGATTATCTTGTGTGCGGTATCCTTTTGGTTAGGAAATACACAAAGCTGGAGTAGGTGTAGCATTCCTAGTATTACTCCTCTACAGACTACAAGCATGTCTCTTGTGGTCCCTGTATAATAAAGTAACGAACTGTGAGATTATTTAAAGCAAGGGCTCCTGAACATTGGAAAGTGTTCTTGGTTGGCTCGCTGCAATCAATACCTCCCACCACATATAGGACCATAATAATACGCGGCTTTGACTAAAATACAGAAGCAACGAGCAAACGCCATGAGATGTGTTGGGCTTCAGCTTTAGTTTTCGATATATTTTTTACTATTTATAAATTTCACCTTTTTATAAATTTTTGGTTTTTGTTGAGCTTTTTTGCTGATTCTTTTTTTCCGTATTTATTTGTATTATATGTAATGGGCTAACATATTTTTTAATTTTTTAAAATTTAATTATACTAAATAAGTCTCTGTTAGCTACAGTGTTTTTTTCAATCATCTACGGTGCTTTTCAGTCATAAGTCACCAAAAATAAGCCCAAATGATCACCACCAAACTGATGCTGGTTTTCATGTCAAGATCAGCACTAGTATATTTCTCTCTGGAAGATGCCGATCTCTGCCGACTGCCGTTGGCTTGGTTTTTTTTTCAGAGCTTTTAGCTTTCCTCAGTAATTATTATTTATTAAAGTAATAAGTAGCTTACCCAAAGAAGAGGTCCGTAGCCGTAGCCAATAGTTTGGTGTAAGCGCCTAAACCTCCGCCTGGTTAACTTGAATAGGCACGACCAGGATTAATAGTATTTTGACCTGCCTGAAGTTGAACATTTGTCTGCAGCCTATTTACCTATACACATCGAAGCCACCAAACATGAGCTGGGATATTCCACGCCACCGTAATAATACATCATCAAACGGTGCAATCAATTTGAGTTGCAGCAAATGCAATCACAGTTATCGCAATTCAGCCAGCGTGACTTAAAAATGCAACAAGCTATATTGGCAAACAAGCAACAATGTTCTGTACAATAAACGCTTGCAGGCTAGCTAGCGAGCATGAACGAATGACATAACCGCAGCCCTCCCTAGGACAAAACACTTGCTGGTTAGCGAGGAGCTAACACATGCATGACAAAAAAAAAAAACTTGCGGACCCTCACAAGACCAATACGTACAGTTGCAGGTTAGCCAGGAGCTAACACGTGCGTAACATGGAGCTTCACTGCTACTATTCTTCGTCGGACAGATGATTGCATGGTTAGCGAGGAGCTAACGCGTGCACGCACGCTTCACGACTTTATTTTCCCCTTAAATTTGGGAGAGGCGAGGTCGATTAGGCATTGACCTGGATTCTCCCAGAGAAATCAACAATCTGATGTGTTCTTCGTTTACTTGCAGAAGTCGAGGAACCCCATGTATTCGTGGTTGTTGATCATTGAGATGCTCTTCTGGGTTCCAACAACGCCTGAAATTTGAGGAAACAACAAATCTTAGGAAAACTGCGGCAAGTTGGTACTTGCCATTTCAGATAATCATATATAAGTTACTAAAGTTAACCAAGCAGGGATAACTTTGCAGGTAAAATTCATTTGAGCATGTTGAAACTTTACTTCCAAAGATGCCTGTTACTTGCGGCCTAATGAATGTTTTGTTTAGATGTTTTTAAGTAAAACCTGTGACACGTTACCTAATGTGTTTGTTAGCTGAATTTTAATTAGATTGATCAGCGATGAGTGATTTGTTAAATTAAAGTAAAAATAATGACCGATGAGTTTTTGTCGATACCCATGGTAAGAGCACTGGCGAAGATGACGGAGGAGAGGATGAAGACAATCATGGACGCTCTCTTGAGCACATGCACGAGCTTCCGAACCAAGCACTGACCCCAGAATCCAGCCAATATGGAAACGCAGATTAGGTAGACAGCTGCAGGAGGAAACAGTGCACGTTGTCTAAAACACTTACTTTGGTAATGTTTGCGAAATTTATAGAGTATGACATCCATGGATTTACCAAAAGGGATTGGGAATCTGTGCAGGAAGTAGAACTCCACCACGGAGAGGGATGAGGAGAACATCATCACGAATGTTGCTGTTGCACTTGCAACCTGGCAGACACAAACGACAGTTGTTCTTAGCATTGTTTCCCAATTAAAAAAAATTAAGAACCATAGAATTCCAAAGGTTCATGAGATAGTGATAATCACATTTCTAGATATCAAGAAATAGAGTAGTGCTTCAATGATTTCCTCTCTAATAAGAGTAGCATTAATATCAAAGCAAACAAAGAGGTAAGTATCATCTATCAACCATTCATCATATTTTAAAAATTATGCAAATTACTATTAAGGAAAATATGAAAGTACCCCCCTAAGAAATATACTTCTTGTTCTTCTTTACAATGTTTTTAGCTGTTTTCTATTGGACATCAAAGTGCTCAAAAACACATGAATTGTGCACCAATAGATTAAAATATAGATAAAACAACAACAAAATCTTTTGTCCCAAACAAGTTGAGATAAGCTAGGAATGAAATCTTCTTAAGATCAAAGAGATATGAGCTTTGAAATAAAACCTACAATGCTAAAACCCTAAGCCGTACAACCTGCTATCTAAGCCAAGAGCTTAAAACACTGTTCCTAACTTTCTTATGGTTCCAGTACGTGGATCGCTAACTTCCATGTGCTCCTATCCAAAATTAATTATTTAGATACATTCCAATCCCTCAAGTCTCTTTTAACTGCTTCCTCCCACGTCAGTTTTGGTCGACCTCTGCCTCTTCTTACATTTTCAGTACGTCTTAAAATTTCACTACGTACCGGTGCCTCAGGAAACCGTCGTTGGAGAAGTCCGAACCATCTCAAACGATGTTAGACAAACTTCTCTTCAATTGGTGCTACCCCCACCCTATGTAGTTTTCTACGTAATTTGTCCCAAGCCAGGAAAAAGGAGGGTTGTGTTAAGCTTGGCAAGCTAACGTAAAAATCATGCCATCTTTTCAGAGAATGAAACCCAAATTTAAAAAATATAGATAAAACAGCTGAGCTTTTTTTAGCTTGGCCCAAGTCTGGCCTATCGTGCAAAATCATTGACGAGGAAACAAAATATTTAAATTTTCTATAGATAACAAAACAACTCAGCAATTGCCCTATTCAACTTGATCATCCAGTTTCACTGCTCAATTGATCTGTATGTCACATTAAGTTGGCTTATGTTAGAGCAGGCTCATCTCTTCTATATGTAGTTCTATGTGTAGGGTTGCCTTTGCATATAGCATCTTGTACTAGGGTTGCCTTTGCATATAGTCTCTTGTACTAGGGTTGCCTTTGCATATAGTCTCTTGTACTCTCTATATATATTGTCTATTTGCCTATTGAGCCTCATGAATATACACAATATTTATAACATAGCACCAAAGCTAAGGCACTAACCTAGCTCCTTCCGTTGTCATCCCATCGTCACCGCCGTTGGCCACCGCAAGGCTATAGCCACCACACCAGTCCGAAACGCCCCTTTGGTTGCCCCCTGGGCCACCTCGAGGTCCGTGACGCTGACAAGGGCATCAAGCCACTTGATGACTCCGCTCGCCTCCCACTTCACGACGTCATTGACGACGCCAAGATCAGCGACCTCGTTTCCCGCTCCTTGACCGCTATGACCCTCACCGTTGAGCTCTGCCACCCCCTGGCCGCGCCGCCGCCGACCTTCACCGAGGTCCGACGAGCCTGACCACACCGCCGCCGACTGTCATCGAGCTCCGACGCCTCCGAATGTGCCACCGTCACTGCCCCTGGCTGTCACCCACGGGACCGCGTTGCTCAACTCTGCAAATAGAAACCAAATCGGCTACTACAAAAGCAGATCCTTCCAAAAAAAGGTAAAAAGAATCCTGTTCTTTTCCACGCTAATCTAACCACCGCGTTGTCCAGCACCGCTTGTTAGACTTCGTTGGCTTGGTCGCTGTGCCGTCCAGCTACGCCTACCGATGGCTTCCGTTTTATCAACTGCGATTCCATTCACAAAAACAAAGCTCCATAGGACGAACTACAGGTTGTGGTCTTCACTCATAGAGATCACGGTCGATGGTGTTTGCCTCTGGGGACATGTCGTTGGTGCACGACTTTGTTCGCCATCGTTGGTTCAGCTTCCTCCCAGGTAGCCTACTTATATAGTTCCTATAGAAAATGAGGTTATTGCTACTATTGCTGACGTTGCTGATGAGGCCTTTCAGTATGCCATTGACGCTTTCGAGTGCTAGTGTTTTGATGAGGCCTGCGTTCGAGCATTTTGGTGGTCAGCGTCAACGACCATCGAGTCGTTGCATGTAGGCTACAATAAATATCATATGGGTTTTGTATGACTCCCTAGTCCCTGCTGCCAAGCCAAGTATCTTATGCTATCTGTTTCCTTTCAATGCTATATTGCTATCTATTTCCTTTCTAGATGGTCGCGCTCTAACTGGCTTACGACTTAAACTTTTGTCTGTGGCTTTTGGCTTATGGTCGAAATTGTACTGTAGCGGTTGTTAGATTTTTCTGAGAAAAAAAACAAAGAAAAATGGAGAAAAATGAAAAAAGAGGAAAAAAAACAAGTTATATCGTCACGGACAATGCAAAAGAATAGAGGAGAGGGGAAGAAAAGGCAAAAAAAGCCGAAAACCCCCAAAAAGCCAAATTTAGAAACTGACATGTTTCAATTGGCTTCTGGCTCAAATAAATCGAAAGTTAAAATAAGCCAGAAGTTGAAGCCGTTTGGAGCAGGGCCACAAGCCAGTGTCCTCATGCAAATAATAGGGGCACAATGAGGACTAGGCCAATGAGCTGACTCTTGTGGTTAGGTCATTAGTACATCAGGCCAGTTCTTTTTGGCTTCGGCTTATGCCTTTTTACTACGGTTTATGGATTTTGAGCTGTTTGTGAGAAAGTACGGAATGACAAAAACTCGCGTATAGTTTTGGCCAATACAAATGAAGGCGCTACAGTGTGTTCTACAATCAACTTGTAGACTCTGTTTTAAAAAGACACTCCATTTGAAAGCAAGTTATTGTAGAAAAGCCGAAAAACAAGTTTTCGAAGCTGAAAAGAAAAGGCCCATCAATGTAAGAATATTTTGTCTGCTCATTTTTGAGAGCTTTTTGCATGAGATCCAAGTCTGGATGAGAAAAATTAACCAAATGGGCCTTCATCACAATAATATAAGGGCGAGCATAAGTAGCCCCGCTCATTTCAGCTTCAGTTTCTAACTTCTGGCTTATTTTTCACTATTCATAATTTTCGTTTTTTTTCTGAACTTTTGGCTTTTTTTTAGCTTTTTTGCCGGTTCTTTTTTTCGTATTCGTTTGCGTTGTCCGTGATAAGCTAGCATATTTTTTTTTTATTTTTAAATTTGTTTAAATTTAATTACGCAAATAAGCCACCTTCAGCTACAGTGAAATTTCAGCTGCTACAATGCACTTTCAGCCATAAGCCACAGCTTTTCAGCGGAGTAATCTCATCGTAATATCCATGGAATGCATTATGTCAAAGTGAGCTAGGATTCTAAACTCCTATATCAAACCTACTTAGGCATAAATACAAAATCTAAACAATATTCCTACATCAGTACGGCACACCTTAATGCATATCTTATCTGAAATCAACCTCTTATACTTGAATATATACTAATCCATATAGCCTTGTCAATGATTCAGACAGTAGTTAACCAAAATTTTCTGACAATCATAGTGATGGAGACATCTATAACTTATTTTAGGATGGTATGATGCTTTTATAAAAAAAGTTAATAGTTGCAACAAAGAAATATGGGATTGATAAAATATAGGCCTGTTCTTTTTGCTGCAGTTTGTGGTTTTTGGTCTATTTGTACGAGAGATTACAGAGTAACAAAAATTCACTTGCGGTTTTGCCGATAAAAATGAAGTCAATAAAGTATGTAGTACAATTAACTAACAGACCCTACTTTGAAAAAATACTCCGTTTAAAAGCTAGTTACTGTAGAAAAGCCGAAAAACAGCTTTTAAAAGCAGAAAAGAACAGGGCCTATATTTGAGTAATGAAAGAAAATATATGATAGCTGTCACACTATACTAATTACATAAGTGAAAAACCGACGTAATATATCACAAGCATATAGTTTCCTTTAGCCTTCTAAAATAATTTCTTTGTAAATAGTGCAATATTTTATTTAACATGATCTAAGCCTCTAATACTGTGATCAACTTAAGAATTTGAAGATGCTCAAGAATGTGGTTTTGATGCTAGCAGACTTCCTTCAGTACATGTATTCGAAGTGGAGATTGTACTTGTATAATGGGATTTGATAGGGATGCTTACACAAATAGAGCTACCTACACATGGACAACAACAAGAATCTTTCGCCCCTGATCTTGTCCACTGAAATCCCAAACCCTTGCCTCAGGCTCAAATGCGTTGCGAGGGTCCATACAATAGGACATGATACATGCAGCTGCAGTGCCTCTTTGGAGTTCCTCAGTATTGTTGTGCTACTATTGGTGATAAAATGTACGCTCATGTCACTTTTTATGTGCCTCTTGGGGAGGCTAGCTACGCGCTCTCGTGTGACACATTGCACAACAAGCCAATAGCACTAATACGATCATATGAATGTACAACAACATGACTGCGCCTAGTAACATTTGCGAATGAACTGCAATAAATAAAAAATTGACACACAAATAATTCAAATACCTGAGGGATGCACCCAAGCTCAAGAAGAAGTGGGCCGAGGATGAAACCACCACCAGATCCGAGAAGACCACCTACTGTACCACCGAGCAGACCGCAGAAGGCGCAGAAGATGAGCTGTGTTGGCGACCACTCGATAGAGGCCTCACAGACACACTCCCAGTTCCCGTTCATGCGTCGAGCACGGCTCTCCCTGCACAGATGCACGGCCTCCCACAGGAATACACTTACTGCAACTGGGACCTGAATCGATCAAGACACATGGTTAGATAGTATAAGATGAAAAAGGTTGTAATGCAAGCGCCCAATTTGTACGATGTGAAAGGTTTGGTGGAAGTTGGGATGTGCTAAAAAAGTGACTGATGGATGGTCCAAACATGTAGGCCTAACGAAGCTTTTTACATGTTCTGAGAAGACATACGTGGGTCCGTGGCAATGATATTTGCTCAAACATAGCTGTGACAACTTAAGAGAAAGGGCCAGGCAGAATCTAATTGGATTAATTAAAAGCACTCTAACAGATCAATTATCAGTTTAGATAAAATAGTAGCAGGTGGCGGAGTGATTTCTCACCTGCAGAATGTTGATCACCCAGTAGAAAGTGCTGCATGATTTTGAGTTATTCTGCATGGAAACGAAAACTTACAGCAGTTAGTCGAACTTTCAGCCAAAGGAGATCAGGAAAGGATAAATTGGGCCATGAGGTAGTAATAAACACTGACAAATAGACTCACATATGCACGTGTGCTCAAGAATTACTAAGCCATGAACAGTCAGCATATGTAAACTTATCCAATGTCGTTACTAATGGAGAAAGGGGTACCAATCAATGTTCTTTTTTTGAGATGTCAATCAGTGTTAAGTGGTTAAAGGTTTTCAAATAGACAAGATTAAAAGTACAGACTATGGTTGTGTTGCATGTGAAAGATAAGAGACCTTGAGGACTTGCAGCACCAAGAAACAAGACCAGACAGCCATTAGCACTAGGATATTCTTCCACCTCAGATTGAACAAAAAAGTTTCCTGGAATAAAAAAAGCAGGAAATCAGTGATTATGGTACATATGGACAAACTGCACTTGGGTTATTGTTTTCTTGCATGTTCAGAGCATCTACCAACTTCCCTAAATCATGAATATATAAACAGAAGAATCATTGAATGGACTTAATTAACATTCCCGAACAAATAATGTCATTGCTTCAAAAGGTGGGTCTAACAGTTCGTTCTTATTATGTGATTAGGTCGTAAGCACTACCGTTGCTTAGCAAATCACAATATAAACTATCAGGTATTTGTGGCTTACAAGGGCAGACTTCTCCTTGGGCTGAGGCTGAGGCTGAGGCTGAGGCTGAGGCAGGAGGGGTTCTTCATAACTAGGGTAAAGAACCACTGCAGAAATTGAATCAGAACATGTTAAAATGAGAAAATGACTATTGACTCTAAGTACAGTTGATGACTTTTTTACCATCGCTCGCGGCACAGTCAGACTTGGATTGCTCTTCTCGGTCCCCCGTCTCCATCTGCAATCATTCCCGCGAGAGGAACAAAAATGAGATTATCAATATACAGTACCTAGACAGCGAACAGGGCAAATGTGACAAGAACCAACCAGGATCCTGCTCTCCTCCCTCCACATGAGAATTCCTTTGTACAACGACCGACAAGAAGTACCTGCAAGGAATCGATCACACCAAACACACATCCATCTCAGTGATCTCACCAGACACAACGGAGGACAGCACAAAAGTGTAAGGCTTGCTTTACAACACATTTTGGCAGCATGCAAGCGCCAAGCACACAAACCTATGAAGAGGATTATGATGAGTACGGTGATGAGCCAGTAGGGGAAGATGACGCTGAGCTCGACGCCGATGGTGATCCCGAGCATGAGCATGGGCTGGAAGAGCAGCGCGAGCTCGTAGTCGATGACGGGCGCCTCCTTGGTCGGGTGCGACACCTGCAGATTGTACCACACCGACGACGCCGACGCCCCCATGATCATGCCTGCGGCCAAACCAAACGAGCAATCACGCGTCTCAGCAAATCGATCCCTCTCGGATGCATCGGCATCGGTAGGCGTTGGTGTGGGCGAGCAGGAGCTTACATTTGGAGAGCGCGGCGGCGGACTTGGTGTCGAATCCGACGACGAGGTTGAGCATGGGCACGAAGATGCCACCGCCCCCGACGCCGCCGACGGTGCCGAACGCCGAGCCGAGGAACCCGACAACGGTGGCCACCACCACCCGCCAGTTGAACGCGAGATCCTGAAAGCCACACCGATCCGAGGGGTCAGCACCAGGCAGAGCAACACGAGCGTGGGGTGGGGTGGGGTGGGGAGGCAAAAGAGCGAACTGCTTACGGGCCAGACGCGCGCCGAGCGCGAGGACAGGCGGAGGGCGCCATTTGGTGCGTCGACGGCGGCCGGCTCCGCGGAGGAGATGACAAAGCAGGCGAGGACCGCGGCGCAGGCGGCGCCGGCGGCGACGTAGGCGAGGAACCCCCGCGTGCTGCTCCTGTTGAGGCGCCCGTATAAGCCCGCGGCGGTGGAAGTGGCCGCCGCCGCCATGCGAAAAGCGTTCGCTCTTTCAAACGTAGTGTATACTGCTACTCTAATCTCTGCTACACTAGGAGCGGGCGGAAATGCGGGGACGAAATGGCGTGCGCTCGCCTCCGCCTTGCGTTACTTTTACAGGCGGCAGTGAGGAGGAAATTGATGATTTGCCCATTGCCAACCATTTATTTATGAATAACTGATTTTAATTGATAAATTATCTTATCTTTTAATTTATATTTTATTATTTATCCTCTTTAAATTTTCAGCTTATTTTCTATGTTTGCAAGGCTAAATAACTATGTGAAATGACCAATCTATCCCTTAGGAAAGGCTAATTTGGACTGGTGATGGATTCCCCATTTCATCCCTCTTCATCTTGAACTCTGCTCATGAGCTAGCGCTAGGGTTCGTCCCTCCACCGCGCTGCGCCACCTCCATACCCTCCTCGCCACCGTCAGCTCCTCCACGTCGCTCGCCTCCTTCTCCTCCTCGCCGCCCGAGGCCGCTGGCTCCTCCATGTTGCCCCTCCACCGCATGGCGCGTCGCCCGTCCACTACGTGGCACCGCATCCATCCCCTCCTCACCGTCCGAGGCCGTCGGCTCCTCCATGTTGCCCCTCCATTGCATGGCATGTTGCTCATCCACCGCGTGGCGCCGCCTCCATCCCCTCCTCGCCGCCCGAGACCATCGGCTCCTCCACGTCACCTGCCTCCCTCTCCTCCTCGCCGCCCGAGTCTGCCAGCTCCTCCATGTTGCCCTCCACCGCGTGGTAGGGACAATTGAGGAGCTGACTGAGCGAGCGCGGGGCCTTGTGCGCCCGCGGCAATTAGCTTGGTGCCGTCTCCCTATCCTCCTCCCCTCGCTGCTTTCATTAGTTTTTGGTAGTTGTTGCCAATTGTGTAGCGGTGTAGGAGTTGTTTAGGATGAATCACTTCACTTTGTGAGCAGAGATGAAACAACGTTTAGAACAACCTTCCCTAAGGAGTAGATTGGTCATTTCACATAGGTATTTAGCCTTGCAAACATAGAAAATGAGCTAAAAATCTAAAGAGGGCAAACCATCAAATATAAATCGAAAGATAGGGTAATTCATCAAGTGAAACTAGCTATGGGACAAATGAGTTGTTGGCAACCAAAAGTGTGGCAAATCATCAATTTCCTCGAGGAGGAGGGGGGAGTCGAAGAGGGACACGGATGCGGATGAGATTGGGATAGAAGTCGAGAAGGGGGGGGGAGGAAACTCAAGGAGGCATTTTTTTCAATTGGGTACAAGGCCAACGTACGCTAAACTCATACTACATGTGTGTACGTGTGCTCTATATATATTGAAATTTTTTGTGAAAGAATAAGTGGGTGGGTTCTTTTGGGTTGTGCCTTTGTCTTTTAGCTTATAGTTTTTGAATTTTAGATGTTCGTAAGAGACAATATGAAGAGGAAAATAGATATATACGATTTTAGCCAGTACAACTAAATTCGATATAGTGTGTACTACAATCTGTTTATAGATTTTATTGTAAAAGATATATTGTATGAAAGTAAGGGTGTGTTTGGTTGCCTGCATCCCCTTCATCCTGGATGGGTGGATCCGTATAATCTGAGAAAGAGCCTGTTTGGTTGCCTGTATGAGCGGATACAGCCTGTATGAGCGGATGCAAAATACGCCTCATCCCGGATGGGTGGATACGCTCAAAATGAGCTTCACTAGCCATCCGGATGAGTGGATGCGATGTATCTTATGCGGTCCCACATGTTAGCCTCTCAAGTTTGGTAGATCAGATCCGCTCGATCGACAACCAAACAAAGATCTCGATTTTTGTATCCGTTCATACAGCCTCACCAAACATCTTCTTTTTCTGAAATACGATTCCACTCAGCCTGCATCCACTCATCCAGGATATACGATGCAACCTCCATCCACGAACCAAACACACCCTAAGTGTAGCAGGGAGTGAAAAAGCAAATGCTTAGCCCTCTCGAACGCAGACTATAGACGCTCAACGGCACTGCCGGCCATCAGACCAACCGCACGGTCCTCGAAGGAGGCGTATTTGGTAATGCCTCCCTTCGCGAGCAGTGAACGTGACTGACCGCGACGGGAAGGGGAATACGACGAGCGTGGTGGAATATTTGTGGACTGGTTTGGCTGTGGAATATTTGTGGACTGGTTTGGCTGGCTGCATCGAGTCAATTTCTCGACAGGTCCAGCTTGCTAAATCACCGCGCGGTAATTAATGCCGGGTTGTAGTTACTGCTTGCTCAATCGCTCAATGCATGCGTGGATAGCTTTATATATGGACGGAAATTTATTCAAAAGAAGAAGGTCGTGGCTGTAAACTTGGAAATGCCAGATTTCATGCGTTTCCGTGCATGTTTTGCGCCTTCTTTTTCAGAGCGAGGATAGTTGGCTAGAAGCCGCCATTTTAAAGCTTATATCCCGTTTAAATCCTAGGAAGTCATGATGAAAGATTCATATATAAATAAACTACCCGACGAGTGGTTTGTGGGAATGGAACAGTAGGAGTCAACCAAAGAGTGGAGGTGCGACACGTTGGGCTATGCAAATGGTTGGTTTCGCTATGTAACGATTGGCATCATATATATACACCTTTATTTGTACTAGGACTATATTATCTGAAAAAAATAGTATTTCGATATGTTCTTCCATAGATAGAACAAATTTGTTAGGATTACTACCTTTCTTTGGAGTGACTATTTTATGAAAATGATTGTCGTATACGGTACACTAACCTTGATTACTATACTGCAAATGAGCAATAGTTAAGCCTTTGTCTTACTCCACTAGATAAAGAATCATCACACATGGTTTACTTGCTACTCCTATTTGTATTGTGTAGGTTTGTGTTTTGTGCCTTGCTCCTATCAAGGAAAAAAAAGATTAGATGTGTTCAATTAATTCGTGACTAGAGTCTACAAACATTTCCTTGAGGTCACAACTATTGCTAACTTCTTGGCTTGTTTCCATTACAACATCTCCTGTGCTCTACCCTAGACGAGTGCGCTTAGGGTCAGGGGCGGGCCCAGCAGGTAGTCTATATAGGCCCGGGACTACCCTGCAATAGTGTAATTTGGCCCAAAAAAATCCCGTGCCCTAAGTCACTAACCGTCCACCGCGGTCCGCCTGTCCCCGTCTCCCCGACCCCAATTCTCCGCCTCTGCTGTCCGCCCGGCCGCGGCCGCCAGCGCCATCCGCCTCGCCTCCACCTCCGGCCTCGCTCCCGGCCTCCTCCGCCTCCGCCGGCTCCTCGCGCGGTCGCGTCCGCCTCCGCCTCGCCTCCGCAAACCGTGGGGGCCTGCTGCGTAGGTGGGGAAGTGGGAATTTTGGTGATTTGGTGGGATGTTGGTGGTGCGGCCGCCGGCCGGTTCTGGTGAATTGTGGGTTTCTTTTACAATTTACATCGGTGCTAGCTCGCGTTTGTTTGCTCGAAAATTGTTCTTATGTGATGTATGATTGAATGATATAACATGCTTGACTCGATCTTCTCCTGTGTGTGTTAGTTTTTGTTCCCAATTTTACTCGCTAGATTTCTGCGTGTAAATTAGTTACCACCGATAACCGATTCACTTCATGATCATTACTTGTTAGTTAAAAGTTTATAGCGAAGTTTCACACTGATAAGAATGTTAAATTCGAGTTGATCCCCATCACAATAAATTGCGAAGTTTCTTGAGTTTGAGACTTTGAGTAGAGACAAATGTTTGAAATTGGCGATTGCGATATTGTTACTTTGGCACATATTTGTGATGTACCAAGTGAATTGTTAGAAGGATAGAATAATCATGAGAACAATGTTTGGTATAGTATGCTAAGATTTCCAACACCCCCACCCTGATCCTTAGTTTACATAATTTTGCTCCTTCAATTGCAGGCAATCAACACCAACTCACTCTCTTTCTCCGGTGCAACTAAGGGTAATGCATTTCTCGCTTTGCAGCAAAGTCCGATGAGATTTCTTTGTTTGTTGCTCCGTGAGTTCCATCCTTTCTCTTCATGCATGATATATCCGAAGTGTTGCTTTACTATGCTGATTCTTGAAGCTAGTGAATTATTGTTCTTCTAGGTTTTAACTAAATTAGTAATTTGTGTTAGCAGCTTTGTTAGTTTTGAATGAATGAAAAATTAAAGGTGGAGCCCAAAACCCCATCGTTGAGCCCATTAAAAATTATGCGCTAATTAGAATTACTGTTTCCTTGTTGTTCTCATTTTAAAAGTCTTGTATTTCAGCAATCAACAATGACTGGGTGAGCAAAACTCCTCTTTGTTTAAGAGAAGGTTGATCATACTTGATTTCTGCTCTTGGTGTTGTAGCACTTATCAACATAGCATTGTATACTACTTATCAACATAGCATTGTATTCATCTTAGCAAGATAAGCAGATGCCACTGGTAGCCAAAACATGGCATAGCAAGTGATTTAATTTCCCGGTCCGCCACTGGCTAAATGGTTAATAGGATCATTACTTCCTGCATGCATGCTATATCCTCTGCCTCATGTTGTTGTGGGTTTGAAAACATTAATGCTTTCGCTGCGGTCTGCATTAATTTGGGCTATAGTTAATAGGATCATTAATTTCGAACTTATTTGTTGAATTTAAGGTATTATGAGATCTTTTAGATATATATGTTTTTTACCGAACCGTTTACCGAATTTTTGTATTAGATTATACCACATTGGATAATAATTATTTAGTTAGGCATACCCTGGATTCAAATCCTGGGTCCGCCACTACTTAGGGTAGTTTCTCTACGAGGCAAAACAATAATAATGCTCTTAACGCAGGAGCTTAACAAAAGAAAGCGCTTTTAGGATAAATAAGGTGTTTATTTTGTACCATTGACGTTTGAGTAGGCGCTTATGCATACAACTACTTCTAATAATAGATAATACAATTATCTAAGAACCTGCAACGAGGTGCTTGCATCAAGGAAGATGACTCTTACAAGGATGTTTAATGATATGGCTATATTGTCTCTTTCAAGCGCTCATGTAGAATTATCTTGCACTGCGCATGCTCTTTCTTTTTAACGTAAGGCCAGATTTTAGTATAGAATGGCCCTTTTAATGGGCTTATAGATGTTAATATAAATGTGATTTCACTTTCTGTGAGGATGATTTGCTAGTTCTAAGCTTTTAAAATATTTGTAGTCAAACGAAATACTATTTTTCTCACTAGAAATATACAATGTTTTAAAAATATCACCTTTTCTAACCGCTATAGGAGCGGCCCTCTAGCTCCATCACCCACGCGAAGCACCATGAACAAAAGCTTATGAAGTGACATACGAAGGTGGAGATATGCCTTGGCCCGAGCAAGGGCACCACCATAGGATCAGCTAGCTGACCCCTCTTGCACATAGCGAGGGAGGTATCACCCCCAGTCCATCAATAGCAAACCCAGCTAGACCAAGCCCCCTCGACCCAGCAAGAGGGGTCTAGCACCCTTGGTCCAAGAGAAGAGTGCCACCACTGACTTCTCAACCCCCTCGTATGCAGCGAAGGGAGATCACCCTAGAGCCATCAAAGGGGGTCAGGCCGAGGCTTGGCTAGGCCCAATCCTCCTCAGCCTATGCGAAGGGGATCAACTCGTCCGGCGAAGGGTATCAAGATGGTTGAAGACCGAAGGGTGACTAACCACAACACTAACAAGTTCAATCTCTCTCATATCCCAAACCTACGAGGCTAGGAGATCCGCTAATCAAAAGTGCTACTGGATAGAAAAAGGGAATTGCTAGATAGCATACGTTCGATGCAAGTGGAAGTTATTGAACGCTGCCACTCCTCACAACATGAATTCACTCCATTGCATTATGTCTATGTCAGATCACATGTCCCATCTACCACCATGTAATCCTTATCTCCTTCGTCAACTCCCATCCGAAAGTAGTCCTGTTGTATTCACCCTTCCTTTTCTTGTCTCTCCATCTCTCTTGCTGCACATGACTATGGCTCGACCAGAGCTAGGTGCTCCTCCATGCTTCTCTCTCTACCTCTCTCTTCTGTCCCTCGCCGCATGTTGTTGCAACCAGAACTCGTGGGTAAGCCTCGCCTTATGAGGACACCATCACTTGTGTCGATGAGAAAAGGGCATCGCGGTGGAGTGCTAGATGGTAGTGGCTAGCCAGAGCGAGCAAAGGAGTGGGGTGGTGCACGGCAAGCCTGCAACGACCTCTAGGAGCATAAGGCCGAGTGTGCTGCCGACGCCGAGCACGCTGCCACCGAGGCCAAGGCTAGTAAATCAAGTGTTTATTGCAGCTATTTTTTGTTGCTATAGGTTACTTAAGAAATTGGTATTGTATGTTTTTATTATTGTAGTACATTTTTTTAAGATGCTGCACAATGCCACCCAAATTGTTGCATCCTTCTCATCTGAATGTTGATATTATTATTTTTTATGTTGTGTTTTTTCTATTGTGAGAATGGAATTTATTCAATTGTTTTTGCTGATGTTGCAACAGTTGTTGTGCAATGTTACATACACAAATCAAAAAGTTTTATCAGTTAGTTTCAATTGTTGCATGGATTTGGTTGGTTATGGATTTTATTGCATATGATTTTTTTTGTTGAAGTTGGCTACAGATTTATTGCAGTTCGTTGTTACTTTATTGCACCTTTTTTTGTTCATGGTTCGTTGTTGCAATCATGGAAAATTTTGTTACATGTTCATCAGATCAATGTTGTGTCTTATTCTAAATTTGTTGCAAGCATCCCATGGAGCACTATCTAGTTCCTCACCTTCCCTCTCTCCTCCTATTTTGGCAAGCTGGAGCTCTGATGGGCTAGTGACGGCAGGAGATTGTCCTCTCCTTCTCTGCACCTGCTCCGTGGAAGCAGGTTTGACCACCAGTGTCATAAGCCCCATCACCGGCATCCCGAGCTCCAACGGCAGCCACCGGTTCAAGATTGACACCTCTCATACTCGAGGGAGGCCGTTCACCATGTCCTCCTCCTCCTTTGGCAAGATGGAGCTCTGACAAGGCAGCCACGACTGGAAATCGAGTAGAGATGAGCTTCTCTGTTGTGCCAAATCAAATGGCCAAAAATCTAAGTTAGATATAACGGTACGGGAAAATGTACATCGGGAAGTCAATCACATATAGAAAAAAACATATGTAGCAATCGAGGACAATCGTGAGTAGGTGAGCATGGCTTGTGAAGAAGCTTTGGCTTATTGCATATGTAGTTAGGTTCATTCACATGATCTCTAATGCATATCTCATGGGTAACAAGAGAGCGAGCAATCCCAAATCTAGCTCTGTCCTAAAGGAGCATGTCAAAATGATGCTCCATATTGCCCATCATGTGCATCGTGTGTGATAGACCCTTCTCAATCTTGGCTTGCATGTATGTTGTGATCTTCGAGCAGTACAATGTATGTGGGTTGTCTTTGCGATGAGGGGTTGAGAACAGACTCTCCTAAGAACCCAGTGTACACCTTTGCAAGGCTAGTGGTCAGTATGCCATACCTCGCACCATTCATGTCGTGCAATAAGGATCACTTCTCCAAAGGCTTGGCCTTAATCCAATGGAAGAAGTACTTGATATTTCTCGAGGTCCTCCACATCACACTGGGAGGGTTAAGTTCCAGCAATGATGCGAGGCATTCGGGTTGTGCCACCCTAGCAATGGCCGGTCGCTTGTACCTCTCGACAACGTGCTTCTTGGTGTGCTCCTTCAACATTTCCCACAGCGCATTGAATTTACGCTGCTAGTTCTACATGGCCAGCCTCTTGAGTGGCTTTATCAACGGTTGCTGCAGGAACTGCTTGAAGAAGTTGGCCCCCAGATGGTGAATACACTATTTGTTCCTCATGTCTGGCCAAGGAAATGGCTTCTTCTGGTCTTGCTAAAGTTTTCTTATGGCCTTCATCATCTCGGGTGGCAATCATGAATTATGCAGACATCAGGATGTGCCCCAACTAATCCCTCCTTCACATATCAAAGGAACCACAACCAACTCTCGAAAGTCTCACTTTCGATGAATGCGATGGCCAAGACCAGAATCTGATTGTTACCGTCAACACCAATTGCTATCAGGATCTGTCTCTTGTATTTCTCTGTTAAAAATGTCCCGCCTGAGATCACTAGTAATATGTGCCTGAAAGTGTCGATGCAGGCATTGAAGGTTAAGAAGGCTCTCTGCAAAACCAGATAACCGGATGGTCTTCTGGACGGCTTGTCCTTCACAGCAATGTGTGTACCCGGATTCCTGTCCTGCAACACCTCGAGCATACGAGGAAGGTTGTTGTAAATCACCTCGAAAGAACTGAACTCCTTTCCAAAATCTTCAGCTTCGCATGGCATACCTTGGCATAGCTAATCTTGTACTTAAATTTTTGCTCAATAGCCACCATGATATGCTTGGCCTCCAAGTCCTTCTTCTTCACTATCTCACCGTACATGAAATTGGGTATGAAGCTGGATGTTCAGTTGCAATGCTTCGGCAAAATACTACTAAGCATGCAGGAATGTGGCTCCACCTTCGAGACAATCCAGTGAGTCTCGTACTTAGGTCTGCGTGCATACACACACCAAGGACAGCCAACCTGCTCGTAGACCACGATGTACTGCTCGGGCTGGATTTTAGGACCTGAAACGTCTACTGCATAGACAAGACCCACAGCTTAATAGCATCCTACAGTGATCCCGTGTCAGCAAACATTACATGAAGTCGAACCTCCGTAGCATAGTACTCCCACGGTGATTCATACTCGTCGTGCACAGAAAGGCCCTCAACATCCACTGTATTCTATGCCTGCAGCATGAGACCTTTGTCCTTATCAGAAGAGTCATCACCATCATCTTGTAAAGCTTCCTCCTCGGCCTAGATCGTCTAGTCATTGATCTCTATCTGATGCACTATGCCGTCGACATACTCTGTTTCATCCGCCTGTCCAGTGGGTTCAACTTGTGTTGTGCGATATTCGGGATTTGCCTCAGCAACATCTGCACCCGCTTATCGGGTGGGCTCAGTGTACAATATTTCGGTTCTGTCGACGCAACATTGCCCACCCCATCCTCTTAATAAACCGCGTGATGCGCGCCCAAGCCGCTACCAGCAACCGAACCTCCTATGACTTCCTTCGAACGTGGTTGCATGAGTAGCACGCACTCGTAACCACGTTGCTGACATCTTTCTACAAAGCCCTTTCACGCAACCGTGCGCACCAGTCTTCTCAACTCCCACCGAATGTCTGTGGCAAATCGACTCCAAAGCCCATGTAGGACGACATTGCACACCTTAGGGTCTAAGGAGAAGCTGCGTGTGAGCCAGTCCAGGACATCTCCGATTCGAGTATTCTCCGCGTCCGAAAGTACCATACTGACTTGCGAGAAACTGCTCAGATCAAACACCGTATGGATATTGATGAATGGTACCAACACTGTAATGCACTTTTAATGTTGTGGGTTCCAACATGATTGATTTCTCACTATAAATATTACCATTTGTCAATATGCATTCACTAAATACATGCTAAACAAATACGTAGCTACATGTTGCCTACATTTGGATGACAACAAGAACAGATAAGGCTACTACCTTCACGCAAAAATATTTTCTTCTTATCAACGAACTTCTTTCATCTTCCTCTCTAACCTCACGAGCTCCTCTCCTCTTCTTCTCCCAAGCTGCTCTTCTCTCCTTCACTTCTCCTAATCTCTTCTCCTCTTCTTCACACTCTCTCCTGAGCTCCTCTACTTCTCCCTCTCTCATTCTCTTCCTCTCCTGAACTTCTTTGCGACCTCCTCATCCTTTTCACTTCCCCTCTCCTTCTCTTCCTCTTTTTTCCTCCTCTCTTGAACTCCTCTTGTTTTCTTGTGAGAGAAATGGTGAGAGTTCATATGAGGGAGTCGGGTCAAAGAGAAAAGGAAGCAAGTAGTCGCCCAACCGTTGAGTGACTTGTCCAGGTCATCCAACCGTGGAGCGGCAGATAGTCATTTCTACAAAATAAAAAACACAAGTATAAAACTATTATTTGAAATTAAAAATTGATTATTCAAAAAAATTCAGGATCAACTCATCCGGCCAAAGGCATCAAGATGGCTGAAGACCGAAGGGTGACTAACCACGGAACTAACAAGTTCAATCTCTCTCACGACCCAACTACTATGTCACTTCATATCCTATTTCTAAGTCATTTTGATGAGGGACAGCGCGCTGCTAGCCATCCGACCGACAGCTGGGTCCTCCAAGGAGACGTATTTGGTAACGCCTCCCATCGCGAGGAGTGAAACGTGACTGACCAAGACGGGGAGCGGGGGAGGGGAATACTACAGACGTGGTGGAATATTTTTGGACTGGTTTGGCTGGCCTCATCGAGTCAGTTTCTCGACAGGTCCAGCTTGTTAATGAATCACCGCGCGGTAATTAAGGCCGGGCTGTAGTTACTGCTTGCTCACTGGCTCAATGCATGCGTGGATAGCTCTATAAATGGACGGAGATTTATTCAAAAGAAGAAGGCCGCGGCTGTAAACTTGGAAAGTGCCAGATTTCATGCGTTTCCGTGCATGTTTTGCACCTTCTTTTTCAGAGCGAGGAGAGGATAGTTGGCTAGAACAGCCATTTTAAAGCTTACATTCCGTTAAAATCCTAGGAAATCGTGATGAAAAATTCATATAAATAAACTACCCGACAAGTGGTTAGTGGGAATGGAACATTATGGGTCAACGAGAGAGTGGAGGTGCCACAGCTTGGGTTATGCAATGGTTGGTTGCGCTATGTAACGATTGGCATCATACACCTTCGTTTGCAGAGATAAATATTTGTGGAGAGGATTTGAGCGTATTTTGGGAACCAGGTGATTCAGTTCTTTCCAGGAAATGGTCAAGAAGGGTTCAATATGATTGTGTCAATCCCAACGACTATGGCCGACCCGGGGTAGGTTTGCTAAAAATATAAGAAACGAAGGCAATGCACATGTGATTAAGCTAGTGCAAATTACTATTGGTGATTGGTGAGCACTGGCCTCGACTATTTTATGAAAATGCTTGTCGTATACGGTACTCTAACCTTGATTACTGTACTGCAAATGAGCAATAGTTAAGCCTTTGTCTTACTCCACTAGATAAAGAATCATCACACATGGTGTAGGTTTGTCATTTGTGTATCCACTGGACAAAGAATCATCACACATGGTGTAGGTTTGTTATTTGTGCCTTACTCCACTAGATAAACAATCATCACATATCTAAATTAAAGGTGGGTTCTTTTGTACTGTAACTTATAGTTTTTGATTTGAATTTTTGAATTCTGACTGTTCGCGAGAGTACGGAAAGAGGTATTCGTGTGCGATTTTAGCTAATATAGATAAAGTCGAGATAATATCTACTACAATCAAATTATAAATTCTATCTTTAAAATACTTTATTTAAAAGCTAATTACTATAAAAAGCCAATCCATAAGCTGCTATGTCACCTTGTGAGTCTCCACTCTATCGTGTCGCTTTTTTAAATCAGCAGTACCACGGACGAACTACGTTGATCTCCGGTAATTAAGGCGGACGACATTGATTTGTCTTCCGAACGTTTGTTTGCCACATGATTCACAAGAGCGGGGTCAAAGTATCATAATCAATTGGAAAGCTGCTTGGCCTAAATGATTGCAGCGAACGCTATTGACGGCGTCATATTTTTTTCGTCATTCTAAGTTATTCTAGCCAGGCCGATGCTTCAAAAGAAAAATGATTCTATATTATTGAGGAGTACGTAGCTGTAACTGGAATGGGTCTTGTTTCGGATTCCTTGTCAAACTGGCCCCCTCGAAGAGCGAGGTCGCGGCTGGCTGGCTGCAGAACACTGCATGCACGTTCTTGCCTGGCATTAGTTACGTGCTATTGCTATTCGGATGTGATCGAAATAGCGAAGGACTTAAACTGGTAGTAGTTGCCGCTAGCGGTTAGTGCTAAAACGGACCACACTGTGCACAACATCGTCCAACAGTAAGGCATGGCTGAAATCGTGGGCTGTGATCAGTTACGTTCGTGAATTATAACTAAGATGTTCTGAGAGAGAGAAAAAAAAACTCCGTTAAGAGTGTTTGTGGATCGGTACTCCGCTTAGTCAATCATGCATCGATTGCTATCACGGATTTGGTGATCAATTCAAGAGATCATATTCGACTTCTCTTTGTAGCAGCAGCTGGCTGGCCTGGCCGTGACCGTGAATAGAAGTCGACGTAGCACCGTCCTGAGTCCCACTGACATCATGGATTTTTTTGGTATACTTTTCTTGGAAAAAAAAAATCCCACGCCAGATGTTCAATATCACTTTTCTACTTTTCTTGAGAAAAAACAATCCTCTGTAAGCGATGGATCTAAATTAGTCAAGGTTGTCACAAAAGGTACAGAGATTTAACATACTAAAATTTTGAAATTAGATCAGAGCAGAAAATGACATATAGGACAAGAATTAATAAAGTACCTAGTACCATATAGCAAATGAGAAGAGCCAACTTAATCCTGCAACAGTATCTAGTTATAGGTGTGGCCCTCTAACTATTGCTCTGATACCATTTATAATACCCCCATGTCGTTATCCTCAGAATATGATACCTGGCAATGGAACAATAACTAGAAACTTAGGGAATAATAAGCTATACAAGAGTTACGCAGCAGAACAATAACTAGAGACTTTGCAATATTACAAAAAAAAACTAGCCACGCAGGACTAAAGTCTTTAGTACAAATACCTGATACAAAAGGAGATATATATATATTATTTATAAACCCTAACTCTCGAAGACGAGGCACTAAAGGTCACTTACTCGTCCCAACTGCCAAATAGGGTGTCCACCTCACTTTGGTCCTCAATACGATCACACTCGTCCCACGCAGCATCCTATGAGCCAATATGCCCCATGTCCCACTGGAGGTATTCCCCAGCCAGTCTAGGATCTAACAAAGGAATTTAATTCGAGGTATTCCCTAGCCAGATTGGGATCTAACAAAGGAATTCAATAGTAAGGTTGAGTACAATGTACTCAATAAGCATTAATAGCAACAAATGCAATGGTTTGACTCATTTCTTTATAATAAATTCTCATATTCCAACTCTTCTTCAATGATAAAATAGGTTATTAAGTTAAAGAAGAATGTGTATATTTTAGTATTTCAAATACTACTATTCACCCTGGTGAAGAGAAAGAATCCAACTGATCTCCGTAGCCTCCAGTCTAGGAGACATGAATTCATGATTTGATTAGCAATGCGTAAGTTTGTGTCACTTTACCCATACCCACTCCAAGCTCTTTGCAACTGGGTCATCCCTATTTTCTTAGATGCGGTGCCAAGTTAGAGTACATAACATTTTCCCTAGTTTTGTTATTATATCTCGACCCAACTAATCATAGTTGGTGGCCCAGGGCTGTCTCTTGGTATGACCATCGACCGCGATGCCCACACTGCTATGACCGTCGACCACGACACCCGCACCGTCATCTCGATACCAGGGAGCCAGCCTCCGAACAGCCCCTACGAATGTTGAGTCTCTTCGGCAAGGATTCTGCACGGAGCGCGCACGCTCCAAAGCCTTCGCCCAGTCACCGGTTGTGTCGACACCCACGACCACGCCGCGGTCGTGACTACGGCGGCATCTCCGACCACACTGTGATCAAGTCTTCATCGACAAATGCTACTCCATAACTTTTTATATAGGTAGCTTTCAGGTATAGTATGAAACATGCGAAGAAAAGTGGTTGGTTAGATATGAGATTTGCCCCTCCTATAAAATAGGATAGATATCATTGGGTCCCTTGATGTGGTCAGATAAAGAAAGTGCATGGCTATACCACGAGTTGTCAAAGAGTCGACCACATGAAGTTATCCATCACTAAATCGAAAAAAAATTGAAAGTCTATAGATGACACATTTCTCACTTGTAGTTCGATCGGATATCATGGCAAAAGGAGAATGTGTAAATAAGTTAATAGATCCGACCGGATGTGAACTGGTAGTATGAGTATGCTAACTAGTTGGACATATCATAGACTGGTCTGGAATCTGGTCGTATCGGGATATAAACTAGTCGTGACTCGTGACCATATACGATCTGGTCATAAGGAGTTATGAGTTGATCATGAGTGAATATGACCTTGTTGTAGATCATATTGCATAAAGTCTTTGCTCTAGGTAGAGGCGGTTGGGCTATTCAGTGTGAAGTACTTCCATTCGCCCCTCCCCAATTTAGGACTTCTTGTAAGAAGAGTTATCAAGTGCAAGGGAAAAGACAACTTTTATCCAGATTGATCTTTGTGTATATTTTGAAGTCAATATATCCTGCTAGGGACCACTATCGACCACTGATAAAAAATATGTTTCCAAGTTATAACCAAGTATACATGAACCTACAAGGTCACATACTTAATGTGTTGGAATAGTAAGGGTTCGGATGATAGACTCTGAATGAGATACAATCTCTACTCGTATTAGATAAGAATCCGGTCAGAGGCTTCCCAAATAAGATACGATATCTACTCATATTGGATATGGATCTAGTGGGAGTCTCTATATAAAGGGGTGCATGGGCTATAAGTTGAGTGTGAGCATGCATCTAAAACACACCCACCGAAACCCTAACCGCCACCTTTAACAAACCATGTTACGTGCATTGGTGTTAGTACACCGGTGCACGGCGTTCTAACCCCGTACGTGTGGAATTCGGTAGAGGTGTTGCTGCAACCACGGTACTGATCGAGACAATCCGTGAAGATTGACTACCGCTCAAGGACGATCGCCTTCCAAGGACGCTGATCGAGATGTTGGACGATCGACTACTTACACTACATTGACGTGCGCTACAGGACCGCGTGTCTAGTGGTAACAATCTATGTTCTCTTATTCATATGTCTTACTGGTGTAACCTATCTGTATCCTAACACACATTGCATGGGCTCATGCCATGGCTAACAATTTGCATGGACTTCCGCCATGACTAACACAATCGAAACTCACTCAACTCAGCACTGGCCAGTTAGACTGCCATAAACCAACTTAAGAACTCCCAGTAACAGAAAACCGGTCTGACTGTGGCACTTATGCTGGTCAGATTGCCCAAGGTCCTCCAATCGGATTGCCTCTACAAGCCGGTCAAACCACTTCTGCATAGCAATCGACCGTCTCTGCAGGTTTGTCAAACCGCTATCTCCCAGATAGCAAAATCAAATATCAAAAGACACAAAATCAAACTCAAACTCAAACTTTGACAATGAAGCACGAACATGATCAAATAACCATCACATACATAGAGTGACCTCCACATAATCTCACAACAGATAATTTAGCATTATGCATGCCGGCTTATCCTAACATAAAGAAGACACTGTTGTGTCTCAAAAATAGATAACCACCATACCATTTTCCTTTTTGTCCTGGGAGACTCAGACTGACATTCCTGCATGTATTTTTTTGGTGCAGAAGCTTCCCTTTTTTTCCATCTCTTTACAGGATTCAGAAAACTTCCATAAGCTACTAATGTCTTGGTAGGGACTTGTTAATCCATCCAAATGATAATGCATGACAGTGTGACACAGTCACACAAAGCAAAAGACATCACCCTCTTGATTACACCACCACAGCTTATACAATAAGAAGCAACTCTTACATCATATCTCGCTCAGCTAGTGCAACATCTCCATATTAATAACTAAACTATCTAATGGATTCAGCATCATCATTCTGTACCTAACCCAAAAAAAAACCTTGCATCTAGTGCAGCATCTCCAAAATAACCTATAGCTGTTTCATGGATGGATCAAACATCTCACGGATTCAGGATTCTTCTGTCCGCGCACTTGCACTTCCAGTTTAAGGGCTTGTAGTTGGTGGAGCTCTCGTCGACGCTATCACCGAAGGATCTGAACAGCCGGGAACGGCCGGCAGCGCCCTTGTCCTGCGGAGCGACCGGCACCTGCACCGCCTCGCACCGGCCGCACAGGGCGCACTTCCCCTCGCACCGCGGCGGCCTCGAGCCAATCAGCACCGCCGACATCGCCGCCCCCTTCTCCGTCTGCACCTACATTGTTGCATCGATCAGCAGGTCGTTCATATGTGCCAAACAAAGATCACCTCATGACGAAACTCATGCATGGACAGCAACAGAAGAGCCACTTACCTTTGGAGGCTCCTTGAGTTGGTGATGCAGTCCCCCACCTGCAACCAAAGTGATAGTTGTTTATCAACAAGGCAGAAAAAGTGAGAAGAGGTGTAGTTTGGTATAGGCACACACAAATATTTTTACCACCTTCAGTTGAGTGAAGGCCTTGAAAGGATAACAAGAGGAGGAGCAGGGATGAGGAGCAAAGTAGTAGAAGTTCCATGAGGAGTTTTGATTGAACGTTGCTAATCACTAAATGACGAGGGAAACAGTAGGATACTACTTATACCAGAGGTTGCAAGATGGTCACTGTTCACATGGGCAGGGGCTTCTTGTAGCTGTGTGGTGTTGGAAATAAATGGCCTAGAGAGAGAGAGAGAGAGGAGGTTGTCTACAGTGGTGCACTACGGATCAGGCCATTGAATGCATGAGTTCTGAAGCCATAAAGACTTGGGCATTGCTGTGGCAGCAGTGAGACTAGATCAGAGAGAGGAGGGTTGCCTCCTGGCAAAGGAGCACAAAAGTTGGGAGGAGAGAGAGGCAGCAGCAGGACACAAGGGCTGGGGCAGAGATAGCGATGGAAAAATGACACAATGCTTACATGCTCAGCATGGGCACTGATTAATGAGGTCCTTGAAAGCACCATTCAGTGAAAAAAACAATTTGGTACGTACTACACACTGTAAGCTTTTTTTTTTTTGATAAGCACACTGTAAGCTTGAGAGAAAGAAAGCAGGGGAGATGCAACAAGAGCGAAGCACTTACATGGAACTAGCCTTGTTACCAAAATAGGGCCCCCCCTCTTTTCAAAAAAAAAAAAAAGGCCCCCCTCCTGTGTCCTGTGCAGATTCTTCCCTGCAAAAAGGAATCAGAAATAGGGCCAAGAATTCAAGAGGCAACTGAATAACGATGAAGGAAGAAAGAAGGTACTTGCTACTACACTTGATCCTCACAACTACTGATGACAGTCCTGGAATAGTCAGGTAGCAAAGCATTCTTTTCCTCAAGATTTTGCTTCATTTCACAACTCAGGAGGTAGCTATTGATCACTCATACACCGTACAACGTAACAATATCTTAGACATAGCCAGGCAAAGGACTGGTGTAATGATCGTTGCAGCGGGCAACTGGGAATTAAAAGAGATTTCAGGTCAAGCTGGAGACTTGCTACAGCAAAATGCACGGCAAGAAGTCAATAGCCGTAATTCTCGCTATGAGCTATCTGTTCGAGATGCAACACATAGCATATTTTATTATCTGAACAACAGTTTGTGGTCCATTAATGCACTGTGTAACCACTGAAGCCTGGAAAAAGGAAAAAGAACCTAGGAGGACCAAAATGTAGGAAGCATGAACCCAACACCTCATCTTTACAATGGATTCTACTTCTTCCTGTATATTTCTAATCATGCCTTCAAAATAAGAAATGGAGAAAAAAAGTTTTCCCCACATTTTTCCCCTATTCAGATGAAACTGATCTCCAAATAGAAGAAAAGAGATTGGAACCATCTCATTAGCGCCCCATGTTTATAAAGAAAATGGTCAATCATGTGAAAAATCACGTCAGCCCCATCAGAATTGAAGAAATAGGTCTTAACCTGCAACAAAAGAAAAGAGAATAATGTCTCAGTTTTCAGACGGTGACTATTTTGTAAGAATGACTCAGTTTTTTCAGAAGATGACTATTATGTATCTTTGTTTCAACCCAATTATATGTATCTGACTTACTTATTAACTGACTGCTTGAATCACGTTTCAATTTTAGCATTGCAGCTTAGACAAATACTACCTCCTCACTTCAGCTTTTGCCTCCTAAGAATCATGCATGGCCAAAGATAGGCCACTGTGGAAGTAGCTAATTCTTATGCCTTGTTGGTAGCTTTCTGTTCCTTTCCTTTTTTTCAAGAAAAAAGAATGAATAAAGCTACCAAACCGTGCAAGTTGCGCTAAACCTCATTTTCTGAGATCTCGGGTAACGCATAGGTACCAAGCTATCCTGAACAGGCATCAAATGGTGGCCCTGCTATTATCGACAGTCAGCATTGCATCTGTATTGGTCCGCGATAACCTACCAACTTCAATGGGAACCTTTCTATCACTTGCGTCGGTGGGCCAATGCCCCACATGATAAACTGCTGATATCACCTGAGAGGCCTCTGTAGCATTAGGGAAATTAGCAGCACAAGCATGGCCAATCTTGCAGTCACTCGTGAAAGAATGCTCATTTCTTGCCCTAGACCATACACGAAATTCACGACAAATGATAAAGTGTGAGACAAATGATAAAGTGTGAGACCATTAGGGAAACAGCCTCCCCTCAGCCGGCGGCTTGGCCGACTCGCCGCTAGATCTAGCTCGGCTCCGTCTCCGATCTCCCTTCTCCCGTCTTCGGCCTCCGGGACTTAGTGTCTCGGTGCTCCTCCGCACCGGCCCGTCGCCCGGTGCTCCTCCGCAGCGCCGCGCCGCCGCCCAGACTCGCCGGCCCTGGCTCGGCTCCCCTTGTCGCCCCGCTCTGACTCCCCCCGCCCCTCGGCCCTGACCCCGGATGGCCGGATCTGGCGACTGGCGAGCAGCCTCCGCTCGGCCGACGCGTCTCTCCTCTAGGTCTGCCCTCTGCTGCCGATGTAGGAAGTGGAAGTGGGTACTAATTGCAATTACTAGGTTTGTGAGTTGGAGTTGGTGTTTTGATGGGCCAATGTGATGAATTTATTGGGCCAGTGGGCAACCACTTGACTATACTTTTTTGTTTTTTGTTGTTTGTTGGACCTTTGTGCTCTGTGACTACGACATCGCCGGCCGCCACGGGTGGGGGGGGGGGTCGGGGGAGGTGAGGCTCGAGCCTTACTAAGCACCCCTGCCGGCTTCGCCCCTGCTTTTAAGATTGCAGTGGTGGTAGACTAGCCAAGGCCTAGTAATGTTTATGAGATTTGTAGCTTTTTAGGGCTGGCTGGGTACTACTGTTGTTTTGTTAATGATTTATCCTCTATTGCCAAACCTATGACAAGATTGACTCAGAAGGGTGAATGTTTCTTGTGGACTGTTGAATGCGAGTCTAGCTTTTAGACTTTGAAAGAGAGTTTGGTTACTGCTCCTATCTCGGCAGGCAAGTATCTTAAGAAGCCTGAGTGAATGTTGTAATTGTTACGTACTAAATCACAGCAGTTTCAGCAGAATATGAAGTATCATTCACCCTGTAACACAGATCAAAATAGAACGACTATGAAAACTGAACTCTACTGTTGATAGCAGATATTATCAATATGATTAGCGGTGAAGCCCTTGACTGAATAGTAGGATGGGCCTAATGGCAGCACTTAAGATCTTTTACATTGCCTAAAGATCAAAGAACAGATGCCTAAAGACGACAAAAATGATCTAGCATTTAATCAACTTGCTCATAGCAGTAATGTACATTATGCTCAATCAGTGTTTTTCAGTCTCTCCAAACAACAATCAGTGTTGTACAGTAGGATATTTGCCGCAAGATGTTAGCTGATTAATTACAATAGCTTGTGATTTTTGTGGCTGAATGTTTAACTCTGGGGCTTTACAATGAAATCATTGAATTTTCATCCTTAATTACAGTAGAGAGCAGGATGTACACTGGATGGTTGTTTTCAAACAGTAGTGCCATGGTGCTCGTATCACTGTTAGTACATAAGCCAAATTTCGATCTCCCTATTTGCATATCGGATTCTCTTCCTAACCTCTAGTGGCATTCAATGTTAGCCAACATCCCTCTCTGATCTTATATCATGGCGTATTGCCAATCATTTCATTTTGGTTTCTCTCATTACATAGTACAATTTCACAATTGAGTATCATATATAGGGGTAATAACAATATCCACTCAACAATGTACGGGTAGGCCATACAGTCTCATTGTTGGGAAATAACACCCTGTCACAGGCATTCAATCGAGGTGTGTGCCTGACTATTCTCGTATAACCTGATATATGATTTTTGGTCATTGGTGCCATAATTACTTTCTCAATATGATTACCGTACGGTCTCGTTGTTGGGAAATAACACCCCGTCACAGGTCTATAGTCGAGGTGTGTGCCTGACTATTCTCACATAACCTGATATATGATTTGTGGTCATCGGTGCCATAATTACTTTCTCAATATGATTACATGATTGCCATATCTCCTTATTACTTATGGATTTCCATTGTTACACGTAACACATCTCTCTTTATACCATTCTTACCGTTGCCTTACCGCAGTCGCATTTAGTGTGTGGCTGCCTGGAACTCCTTGTACCTTTTGCTATATTCCTTTGCATTATCATTTCACTTGTCGATGTTGGGCTACTTGCTGAGATTTTCCAATCTCACACTTATTCTTTCCGTTCTAGGTAAAAAGTCAGTGGAGTAGATTAGCATGAGAGCATAGGCATGAATGGCACACGATTTATCAGCACTGTGGCTTGCTATGTTTATTTTGTTTATTATTTCCTTTGAAATAAAAGGCTTTGGACTGGTTCAGTGTGTCAAATTATTTATTCTCATTTGCTTCCGCTGATGACATTGTTGTTATTGAATTATTTATTTGTTTGTGAACCATTTACAGATGCTAAATTTTATTTCCCTTGTATTTTATATCTTGTGTTTCTTTGATCGAGTGCGATGAAGCGCATTTTCAATATGAAGTGGTGGTTTCTCACGTAATAGCTCGAGATCTATCTTGGATCAGTTTATTGACTAAATTAAAGTGATTTAAATATTTTTATTTAATATATAATATAAATGAAATGAGTCATATGCTAACACACTCTAGACCTGAAGTAGTGGTGGTTTCTCATCTCCTTTAGGAAAAGATGTTTTCCACTTCTCCCAGCAATCCAAGACAAACGATATGCCATCTTTTCCGATTTACAGGAACCACGGAGAATGGGTATCTGCATGTGACAGTCAATAATGGAGCCAATGACATCTGTTCATCCAGTCATTCATAGCCAATTTGCCACACAGCCACATCAGATGCAGCCACTAGAGCCAGTAGTCCACTAAATGGTAACGATGGATGTTAGTATGACAACGAGCAAGATAGTTACATTTAATAGAACGGAATAAGAAACACTATGTGGAACGGTAGCAACCACAGGAGAAAAATGGAGACGAAAACATATTAAATTAGAGCACCTACATGCGCAGAGTTTATCATTAACTGACGTTGCATCAAACTGATTACCTTCATTGAAAAAACCCAGCTCATAGATGATCCTTAAAATAAAGAATTGAGTCAATTGACTACTACTTAAGATATCCTGTGATGCATGTTGGAACTACACTACAATAGGTTGAGATCTGATAAAGGCACGAACTAGCAATGGTAAAATCAATGGTGGTGCAAAATTTTAAACATAACCTGCTTGTGTGATCTTGTACCAAGGTGTGGTGTTGCAAAAGTTATGAAGTTCATAGGCTCCAAACCAGCAATTTTGCCTCGATCAGTAGGTTGTTGGTTGCCAGAAACATCAGCGACATGCTTCTCACTCTTCTCGATCGTATAGTAGGTTGTTGGTTGCCAGAAACATCAGCGACATGCTTCTCACTCTTCATGATATTCTGTTTGTGGAGCAGTCTCGTATAGTAACGCAGTGGTGTATCTTGCAATCAGTCCACCCAATGAATGTGCAACAAAGGAGATCTTCCAAGCTCTGTTCTACACTCAACAACTGAAATCACCTTAATACATAAAACAGAGGTTAATCCAAAGGAACGTGTGGGAGAAAATAATAGGGGCTAATGATAACACCAAATAAAGCTCTTAATGATGAAAGAAAAGATGGAAAATATAAATCTATGTAGATTATAGATCGTTCAGGCTAGCTTAGCTTAGTGTCATAATAATTTGTTCGACGATAATTAATCAGTCTCACCTCCTCTGCTAATCTCCTTCCCATCACATCAACTCCATCGAAAGTTCGAGCTGCTACCATTAACAAAACTGTGAGCTGAACTTTTGGTTTTGTTTCTGACTTCTGCTTATTTTTCACTATTTATAAATTTTGCTTTTTCTGAATTTTTAGTTTTTTTAGCTTTCTTGACAGTTTTTTCCTATATTCGTTCATGTTATCTATAATGAGCTAATATATTTTTCCTATTTTTAAATTTTTAAAATTTAATTACGTTAAATAAGTCACCTTCAGCTACAGTAAAATTTCAACCGTTATAGTGCAATTTCAGCCATAAGCCACAACTTTTCAGCCCAACCGAGCGGGGGTGTTGGTGTTAAACAGGAGTTCCTTTTTTGGTTGTCTTCTGTCAAGTTTAAGCTGAAGATCTTGCCGGGTGTGTTAGCACTAGGCAAGGTTCTTTCCCGCCTTAGGGTGTCTTCGTAGTTTGTCATACGCTCTTTGTATCGGTTCTTTGTTTGTTTAGTTGTGTTTTCTTTGGTTTCTAGCTTGGCATTCAGGCCATACCGGGGTGCAAAGTTTCTCAGATGCCATTTTCCCTTGCATTTTGTAAACGCCTGTTGAAGTGTTGATATGCTCCGTGTCCCAAAAATCTAATCTATTATATTATTAAAAATTAAAATAGTATTAAAAAGATGCGGATCAATTTGATACATATAACGGTCCGGACCAATTTAATACGGATACTATAGCTGTTACAGCTATATAAAGAATATAATTACATTTTCAATAATCACAGGCATTAGAGTTATCTAATAAATAACCGCGGCTTATAGCGTGTGATTGCACAAGCAACTCAACTATTCATCCTCGAAGAAAACAAAAAAAAACTCCATTTGTAGGCAGCGGCAGTCAGAAAAGTTCAACATACAGTCGTTGTTCCAAATCTAGAAGGGTGTGTTCCGAAACAGACTGCAAGTTTCAACTGGATCGACTAATTAGGTCGCAACATTTGTTTATTCTCTATAGAATCGGACGGCAATTTCGACCTCTTGCAGATCCATTGATGAAGTCTAGACCATGATGACCATTTTCTGAACAAACCTGACGGATGCAGTCACGTAGCAACTAATCTAGGGAGCTTTCTTTGAGAAAACTCCGAAACACCTACATATTTGAAGGTGGCAAACATGAAAACAAGTACTAGTCTTAAGATGGGTTACAAACTTATAATTAGATGACTTCTTGGCATTAAGCCAGTCTCACTTTGTAAACGCTAATCCAAGCTTAGCGGTCGGTGATCTTCACGGCAACAGGCTCGCTGCAATACGGGCAGTTCCCGAACAGAACATCAAACGACCTGTGAACAGGTAGAAAATAGCGAGCTTAAGAGAAATAATGAGATGGTACAATACATCCATGCGAATGGAGGGAAAAGAATCGGTTTAAGGGTTCATCATTCTGACATACTGCCTTGTCGTAGTAATCGTGCGCAGCCAATCTCTCAGGCAGACAGAATGGAAAGCTCTGCTACAACTGGGGTTTTCGCATGTGTAGTCCGTTGCGCATCCGCTGTGAGTCCCAAGTTCATCATCTTCGGGAGCAAAGATGCAAGAATTATGATCAGGGACTAAGTTACAGGCAGAAAAGGTTGCAAACAGATCCAGAATAAATCTGCTCACCAATTGGTAGATGCTTGGCATAACATATCCCACAATCGGCTTGCTCATCATCTTTGATGCTGACTGAAGGCGGTGGAGGCAATGCAAAATCCAAGATGGTTGCCAGATTTTCATGGAATTTCTTCTCTGCACTCCTAGTAATAGAAAAAAGCACCTATAACACTGTCTCGTGGCCACTAGTGTAACACCAGGGAAATTTCATTTATGCATCCCTAGTCTAATACTAGAACAACGTACTCATAGATTTTCAGGAAAGAAGATACTAATATCAGCATACCTTTGATGAGTTCCGTACAAAGTATTTGAACATGACAAAATCTAATAATAGCGTATAGTAGAAAATTCTTAGAAAAAGTACAACATGTAATGTAGGACATAAGATAATATACCATTTTTTGCGATTTTTCCTCCAATTCATTATCAGCCTATCCAGCTTCCCATCTGTGCCCAGGAAGCGACACCTGGAATTTTTTTTATGATCAATGATGGTGAGCTTGAAGTACAGGCTTCAAATCTGAGCTTACTCTGGTAAGGAGCTGGGCTTGTGTGCATCAACATGTAGTAAAATATAGCAATCATCACCTAACAGTATGAGGAAACACATAATGATTTAAGCAAAGATAAAAGATAAGTGAAACAATTATTAGGTCAAAAAATAAGGAAAACTACCTAAAGCTATACGGCGATGAGACATAGCATAGCTCGGATTTGTTGGATCAACAACCCAAAGTTCCTTATCGATGTCATCCATTATACACCAGTGATCTTGCAATATCTTCAGGTGCTAGTTTGTGTACACCCAACACGATAGCATCACACAACATAACAATTTAACAGATGATAACCCACGAATAAGCAGCTCATAAGATTGAATTAATGAACAGTGGAAAATTTTTCACCTACCTCTTGGAACTGGCAGAGAACATCTTTCAGTCTTGAGTTTTTTGTCCACCGTAATTTTGGGAGATAAGGAACATCCTGCAAAAGATAATGATATAGCATGCGTGATCCTTCAGAAATATCGAACATTGCACAATATCATGGAAACAAAATGCGACAGAAGCATTGATTTTTTTTTTGTTGAAAAGTGGGATTTCCCCCAATTGGCCAATTTCATTAAGGAAATCGAGATAAACAGCATACAGAGTCTGCTATCAGAGTATTCAGCAAATAAATAGATCTTCCAGACTTGGGCCCTAACAGGAAATGTCCCGGCATACCAGCAACATCACCCGCCCCGGGAAAAGAAATAAGTTTTAGCATGTAGGAGAAGCTGCAAACAGTTTAGCTCTCGAACAGCCTAATATCAACTACAAAACATACTATACTTCAACAGAACAGGAAGGAACTACCGCTGAGACAGAAGCATTGATAGTTTGACAAAATGTACCGCGCCAATGGAAGGAGGACATGCAGGATAGTTCATGGGCAGTGTGATCTCCAGTAAATGGTTTCGCCCGTGTTCATCCCTGGAAACCAGAGATGATACATGCCATAAGCTAAAAGTAAATGCAACACAAAGTAAACTATAAAATTGACGGATGTCATGGAAACATTGCACGGATGAGAGATGCACTTTGATTTTTGGACATAATTCTATAAATGTTTCCAGTCTAATTTTTTTCGTCAACAATGCCATTTGCTGAAAAAATTATCAGACAGACGAACAATACTGCATTATGCATGCGCTAGAATCTCGCTCAACAACAATAGTTTCCCTTCCAATCTTTTAGGACGGCTACTGAAGCAAATGGTAGTGCTATTTTCCCCTCGGTGTCCCACTTATAATGTGCATTTTGTGATAAAACTGATTCCACCCAAAGAAAACACAAGATTGTCAACCACATCTAAAGGTTCCAGAGAAAATGGGAAAAATAAATTCACTCGAAATACTTAGCAAGCTAGCTAACGCGTCAATGGAACGAAAGCAGAGTTTCCTCACGAACCAAGCAAATCATCAAAGCGGAGATGCATAAACAACACGCATTGCTGAAACGACACACAGTCTGGTACACACAGTAACACAGGAGAGAAAATCCCTACAGAACGCGGAAGGTGAGGCACGACACGCCGTCGTCACCCGCGGCGCTCACCAGCCGCTCCCACCCGACCTCTTCGATCTGCAAGCGCAAAAGGATAATGCAGGATCAGCTACTACACCTTCCCTGGGGAAAAAGGGGGAAATGAACGATGCTTCTCGCCGCTGCTCTGGGTGCGGCATTTCGTCGAGCGGCTGGCGTGCCTGCGCGAACACGGAGCTGTAGAACTCGGGCGGCCGCCGCGGGCGAGACGGCCCGGCTTCCCCCTGGCCGTCCCACGGGAGATCCGAGCGAGCCTCCGCGTCCGCCGGCGCGGGCGGCACCATGGCTCGAGCGGGCGGACCAAGGATGACGGATCCCACTCCCACGGCGCGGGCGCGGGCGCGGGAGCGCGAAAACCACAAATAACGCGGCTCGGCTCGGGTCCAAACTGACGGCAGACACACCAGAAGGCGGGATTCAGGCCGGGGTGGAACCGGACCAGCGGAACCCTCCGCTGCTCTGGCACGGCCCACCGGAGCCAACCCAACACCGTCGTCGACTTGTAGTGGGCCGCGGTCAGGCCGGCGCCGCACGCGAGAACTCGTGCACGCACGTCCGTTTACTCCTTCCAGTCTCGTTTCTGCTTCCGTCGCTTCTTCGCCTGCCGCCCGGTGCCCGTGCTACTGATTGTTCTTTGCTCTCGTTGTTTCTTTGCCTACCACCCAAAGTAGGCGTCCCCAAAAGAGCATACACGACATGAACAAGGCAAGAAATAGATTCTACCGATCAGGAAACTCGACCGGAACGAGCAGAATAGACAGAAGCTAAAGCTAGCTAGATGCAAATCACTCAAACATGCATGTAGCAACAGGTAGTGAACCTGAACCATATGGTCGCGTCACGCGTACATAAACCTCACAAAAGCATACTGGCCACCACATTATCGAGGCACCTCCTAAGAGCAAGTCCATGCATAGGCATATGCATACAGAGTACGCAGTAACAAGATAAGCACACGGCCTCCTTCCAGCGCATGCGGCATACAGCACTGCTTAGGTCCTCAGTACTTGAGCAGAAGACACTTGCCACCATTAGAGTCGGTCTAGGTCATGGAGACGGGCGAGCTACCCGAGCCTGTATAGGCCGGCGTCAGTGATGAAATGGCCGGCGGCGCTCATCGGGTGGTACCCGTCCATCATGACGAACTGCATCTCGTCGGATGGCTTCCAGTGCCGCTTCCTCTGGTTGATGAACCAGTTGTTGATCTGCTTCAGATCAAGGCCGGTTGACTCGGCCAAGGCAACCTTTTGACTCTCCTGCTCAATAAAGTGAGTAGTTAAGCGGGGAAACTAAATTGTGAATTTGCACTCAATATTTCAAAGCATAGAAGCCACGGAAAAAATAGAAAGCCTGTTTGCTGCATACAAGGTTCTACAAAATTAAGGTGCTCTCGAAAAAAATTTTAAATAGAGCAGCATTGGATGTGCCAAAAAGCGTGTTACGTGTCACATAGAGCACAATACAATTCTTTTTGTACAATCTTTAATTTTAGCTTCAGTGATCGTAACAATAAACCTACACGTAAGTCCATTGTACAGATCGTGTCAAAACTGAAAGTAGCTTCTATGTAAAGTTGAACATCATGTATCTCATGAGTCATCACTTATCAAGGAAACTCGAGAAGATGAGTATACCGAGGGGTAAGGCCATTTGTAGTGCAGCTCCCACCAGTTGAGGAGCTGTTGGCGAGCATCCTTTGGGAGCTTCCCTTTCTTCCTTTTCTTTGACAGTTCTTGCTTGAGGGAGCTCAGATAGCCACTGTACTTCTTCAGTAGATGGTGCTTGAGCTCCTGGTCCACCCCGTGAGCATCAATCTCAGGGAGCTCTGTCTCTCCTCCGCTACCTTCTTGGTCCTCCTCACACGAGCCTTCAAACATAACACATGAAATTATAAGTAAACATGACAGAACACATGGACTCACATTCACATAGCTAGATTAATAGCAGGCAACAAACTGGCACAGCACATATCTTCACATTTACTATATTACAATTACAAGCCATGCAGTCAGATGCATAGCTGCTTATACCAGCTTAGACAAAGAATACTGAATTAGGTACAATAGATAAACCAAATAATAGTTTTTTAACAAAAGAAGAGAACACAATGATGGATTAATGTTGTCTAACACGCACAATCAAGTAATATATAGCCACTGCACCTGTGGAAAGTGAAATAACAGGGAACTTAGTTTCATACGAGTTCAGTCAGGGGAATTAGTAAGTTACATCTGTATTGTATACCAACCATTTACTTAACTGTGTTAGCTTATTGTCTACTAAATATCGGAATTACGTGTCCATATGAAAATTTGTTTTCGTATAAAATAAGTGTTGGTGTACAAGGTATGGTTGTCCAAATTGCATGGACCAGTGTTTGGAAACTTCTACTCTTTGATGAAACAGAATGTAGCTACTCCAAATTCTCTTCAAAAATATTAAAACTATGTTGCATGGACTAACGTTACTGTGGTCAGCGGTTGGATATGGGTCCGAGGACTGAGAGTAGGACGCTCGCCCTTATCTAGTCACCGGCAGGACTCTTCCCTGACGTGGTAGAGAGACTCTGAGGCCTAATGTTTGGAAACTTCTATTCTTTGATGAAACAGAATGTAGCTACTCTACATTCTCTTCAAAAATATTAAAACTATGTTGCATGGACTAACGTTGTTGTGGTCTATGTTGCATGGACTAACGTTGTTATAGTCAGTGGTTGGATATGAGTCTGAGAACCGAGGGTAGAGTGCTCGCTCTCATCTAGGTACTGGCAGATCTTCCCTGACGTGGTAGAGAGGCTCCAAGGCCCGATGTTTGGAAACTTCTACTCTTTGATGAAACAGAATGTAGTTACTCTACATCTCTTCAAAAATATTAAAACTATGTTGCATGGACTAACGTTGTTATGGTCGGTAGTTGAGTGCGAGTCCAAGAGCCGAGGGTGAGGCGCTTGCCCTCATCTAGCCACCGACGTGACTTCCCTAACGTTATAGAGGCTCTGAGGCTTGACTTTTTGAAGAGGTTAAAGACTTATTTGATTGTTCATTGCTTGATGATAATAGATGTATTGTTGTTCCTTTTATAGAGATGGTTAGACTTGACCTCTAAGAAACATATCCCTGCATTAAGGAAACTAATCCCTAATCCATGGAAGTAATCTAAAAGGTAACAAATCAAAATAATAAAAAAAACTAATCATTATATTCCTAATCTATGATATGCTGCCAATGCTATCAAACTACCCAAATATGTAATGGTGCTACAGGACCGCATGGGGTACTGTTCATCACTGTCGTACCCCACACGGTACTATTCATGCGTCGATGTGGTGCCGCACCATAGCAAACGTTCAAACAATACCATCCCCATAAAAGGTAGCATTCAATAAACATGCACTATGTTGTAAGGACTAATGTTCAAAACAATATTATCCCCATAAAAAGGTAGCACTTTTCAAAGGAAAATGGGTAGCATTTGCAAGTCAATAAACATGCAAACGAAACAAGCACGAACATATGCATGCACAACCCTCTGAAAAACTAATAGCTTCAACATATCTTAAAAACTAATATCTTTAGCATATCAATGTGAAGGACCATGTAAGAAAGTCCAGAATATTGTTGTGATGAATCATTATAAGTTTTGTGTAGTGATAAAATGGTTTTGCAAAGATTATATTTGATTTAGACTGTTTTCTAGAAGTGTCAGAAAAATTGGAAATACCACAGGTATTTATGCAGTAGTGTTGAGCGGTAGTACTGACGTTGCGAGCACGGTAGTTCCGCTCGATCGGTAATTTCAGTCTGAGTAGTAGAACGTTTTTCCAGAGAGGTCCAGTTCGGATTTGCAAGGTGCGGAAGTACCGCTTTAGGTAGCAGTAGTACCGCAGTGTGATAGTACCGGCATGTTTAGTGCGGTACTACCGATCTTTCTAGAAAACCAAGGTTTTGGAATTTGAGTCATGAATTGAGTTGGGATGACTTGGGTCATTGGATTAAGATTGCATGATGTATGTCTTAGCTAATGTAGATTAAAGTTGTGAACAACTTGTGCCTGGAAATGATTTTCTTTGTTTTTGGATATGCAGGGTCGATTGCGGTCAACTGTGGTCAACACCGATGATCGGGGCTAGGCTCATGGAGGAGTTGAGGCATAAAATGATCCAGGATGTTGAGTGAGACAGTGAGCTCAAGCATAACATGAGAAAGGCGGGAAATATTGAACACAAGTTCGAACAGCGGGATGGCACCATATGGCTTACACGGGCCAAGTGAGACAAGTGAGCATATAAGATTTAGAGAAAAAATGCTGCTATGCTAAAAATAGAGAAAAAAATCAGAACTATGCTAATCAAATGCTAAACCCATTAGCAATTCTAGAAGCCTTAAGATTTCCTTTTTTCATTTCATCAAGCATATAGATGCGATACTCTACAGATAGGATGTTAAGGGACCTTAAAAATCATGGCAAATACTTAATTATAACATTTGCATCTAAAAATATAAGTGTAGAACTATTTTTATTGATGAAAAATGTCTTTCGAAGACATGTGCCGCAACATGACATTTTCGTATTTATTGGTTATTGGCACACATTTATAAAGTACAAGGCCACAGTTAGCATAGGAACAAAAGTGTACAGTAAGCGTTCAAGAGGATTGATCACAACTTATTCCAAAAGGTGTAGTTATGTTTTTGAAAGTAGCATAGAGCATTTGTTTGTTCACTAAAAAGCTATAGTAACTAGTTAGGATATACTACTCCGACGATTACTCACAGGAACGAGATATGTACTTGATGTGAAAAATCTCCATGCAAAATGCCCTAAAACTGTCACGAGGCATGGTTAAATTTTATTACAGTATTGCATTGAGCAAATATTGTCAAACAAACCAGCTTTAAAGAAAACAGAAAACAACAAACATTTAAGGACTTGCTTTTACATGCATTATAAAAAACGATGCTGTATAGTCTTACACAACTTGGTAAATGCGATATTGTATGGCTTCATTTGCCTGTTGACAACCTCAGGCCCCAGGTGCCCTAAGAATAAACACAGAGCCATCAAGAAAAACTTGGAATGAAACTGACATCATCCAGAAATCACAAGAACCGTGGGATGCAAATGATTATCTGAAAGATTTGTTAATGACATGTCGATGGAAGTATCAAATCGTCAAGTCACACTTCTTTTCTTCAGTTGTATTGTCTTTTCCAGTAACGTTCCAATGCAAAATCAGCCAGCTTTGTTTTATCCTTTTGTTTTCTTTTTACCAAGCAAGTTTCTGTATCTGCTTTGGTCTTACCTCGAGACAAACACACTCGTGGTATCTGTGTCCTTGCTTTTGCATGGCCTTGAAAGAATGCATGCAACGAAGAATCTTGGGGTACAGGTGCAACATCAATCAGAAAAAAAGTAGTGTTGTTTTGTGATTACTTCCATTCATTTATGTTACTAATTGCCATTAACAGGTCTATCAGACATTTTCTTCTCATTTCCTTGTGGTCTTCCATTGACGTGTGAAATCAGGCAAAAAGGTTGCCTTTCTATTCAGAAAAGAAAGAAAAAACACATGAAGGCATGTATGTAGTCTACCAAAACGTACGACAAAGAAGAACCTGAGAAGAAATGAGTTGACAACTGAAAAATACAGACGAAGTTGAACTTGGACTTGCCTCGGAAAGCATCCAATGTTTCGACCACCATTCTTAATGAGAGAGAATGAAGCGAGCTGTCATAAAATACACGAGCATATCTAGCTAGATCATATAATGCATATAATATTGCCAAGGAGATCACACATACATTGCAGGATAGCTCACATCAAATAATGGGGCTGTACACTTGCTTAACTGTATCTATTGTTCTCGAGGCAAGCAGAATATTTTGTCCATGTCACTGCACTGGTCAGCATACACAAAAAAAAACTATATGCTAATTACTCGTCTACCTATGCATCTAGTATCTGATCATTTATCTTTTGCGCAGGATTGACCTTAACTTGGAGGGTTCATCTTTGTAAGGCATTGTTGATGCTACTATATCAAATGGCAGCTTCTTCCCTACATGCTCCATTAATGAAGTGATTTGTGTGGTATATAGGGTGTGTTTGGATGATGCCCAAACCAGTTTTACCAAACCTAGCCAAAATTTTGGTTGCCCACAATTTAGCCAAAAATGGCAAAAATACTAAGGGATCACTATAGGGTTATTGGTTTGTCAAAAGTTTGACAACTATTCAAACAAGTAGCAAATTATTAGGGCTAGCTAAATTTTTTCCAAAGTTAATTTGGGCACCAACCAAACAACTATAGTACCAGTGCAGCAGCCCTGACCTAAAACACTGAACACTGATAAGCAACTGTGTGGTAGTGCTACTGGTTCCTGTAGCCTCGTGATTACAAAGCCCCCTGGCACCGTCTCGTATCACCTGATGTGTGTATTTTAAAATTAGCAAAGACTAAGGAGCAAGAACACAAGCAGATGGCCGGCCCTGTGCATGCGTCATCCATCACCATCGAAGACCACACCACAAAACTAGAGATTCTAGCACAACAGGGAGCAACATCTTGAGAGGGAGAAAGATGACAAGAATGTAGTTCTGGCTTGCGTGACAGATGGGGGATGAGTCTCTCTCTCTCTCTCTCTACATGTCTCTCCCATAACACTACATGTGTGTACTTGTTCCACTGACACACGGCAGTGAGGCTCCTCGGCCATGCACTGTTCGCTTCACAGCGCTCCTTCCCCAAACCCTAGAACAAGGGAAGGAGTACTCTCTCTGTGTTTCCATCGTGGGGAAAGATGGCTGAACCAGGAACTACTCGGAGTCACATGCACATGTTCCTTCCGAAAGGGAATCAAGCACAAACTACAAGATCTAAAGAGAGCACAAAATCATCAAGAGGAAAAGATGTGTGAAACTAGAACGATTTAATTTCTATAATCAGGACTTCGTGATTAATGGGGAAAACAAGTATATGAGAAGATTGAAGAATCAGGGCTCCTCATCAGTGCTACCTGCACTGCTGCACATGTGCGAGGATTATTCCTTTCCAACAGGATAAAAGATCGATGGAAGCCCAGATGGAAGAATCTCACATATGCATGGCCAGGAAAAGCAAGTAGCTGGGAAAAAAATCTTTGGGAAAGCCTGATTAGGAATGCTGCGACATTAGAACATCAAGAGCACAGACAAGTCATTCAAGTGCACAGTATACACATGCATGCATAAGCATAAGATGCACGAGAAAAAGATGGTGCTTTCTTGCAAAGAAATCACATTTACATCGATGCAAATATGCCGCCAAGAAACAGGGCAAGAAGATGGAAGAACAAAGAACGGAAGGGGGCAGCCGAAGAAAATCAGGCAAGAACCAAAGAAATTATGCAAGAAGAGCAAGAGTTATGGCTGGATTTATGTATGCGGATGGCTCACTGCAACTATTTCTTTACCGGAGGAAAGGATATTTCCCAGCGATCTGCTGGAGATGGAAAGCGAGTTGAGCTGCGACTCTACCCTCCTCAGGAACTCCATCGCCTCCTGCAGCGGCCTCGTCAGCTCCTCCCGGTACTTCACCAGCATCTCATGGTACGCCTCCTGCACACACGATCGATCGAGCACAACAAACAAGTCACCATGTATGCCCAAGAACACCAAAAAAATTCTTTTTTTCGCAGGAGCACTCATGGATTAGCTCACCATGAACTGATCCAGCTCCGGCTCCGTCGCGGCGCCGAGGCCGCCGAGCGACGTGCGCTGCCGCAGCTCCAGGTCCTGCGCCATCGCCGTCAGCCTCGCCGCCACCTCCGGCGGCGCCCCCACCTACAAGCACGTACGTACGGCCACTCAGAAGTACTACTATAGATGTACAGGAAGCAACATGCATACACTATAGTAGCTATGGCGCCAAAGCAAGCAAGTCTGCATGCGTCATCCGTCATGCTTGACACGAGATGTAGGAGAAGCTTCTCATGCAGAAGCAGCAGTAGTACTGTTACTACTATCACTTGCCTTCTGGCAGTCGAGGTAGGCGGCGAGGAGGGAGTAGTAGTGGGGGTGGGAGATGATCTTGGCCTTGATGGGCTCGACGTCGGCGGCGTAGGACGACGACGGCGCCGAGGGCTCCTTCGCCTTGGCGCACGCGTCCAGCAGGCTGCCGTTGGCCAGCTGCAGCACCGGGTTTCCGCCGCCGCTGCCGTTGTTTCCAGTAGTGGGCACCGTGTTCAGGGTGAGCGGGGTGTGCGGCAGGCCGGCAGACGGCGGCTGAGGTGGCGGTGCAACCACGGCGCTGAGGGAAGAACCCCATGGGTGGTGGTGGTGCTGCTGCTGGCCGTAGCTGCTCGCTACAACTCCAAAGTGGTGGGAGATCTCCTCCATGAGAGAGAGGGGCCGATCTCTAGTGATGTAATGGTGCAGCGATCGAGCTCTCCGGCCGCTTGTCCCCGAGCTCCTGCGCAGAAGGAGGCGGTTTGAGTGAAGTTCTTGGTGGGAGAGAGGGGAAAAGGGTTTGGGGGAAGAAGCGCCTGCCTTGATTGAGCTAGCCTTCTCTCTTTCCCCTCTAATCTATCATTAGAGAAGGGAAAGGAAGAGACGAAGAGGAGGAAAAGCTGGTAGGCAATACACTGCCTTTCGAGAGTGTAGTGTGTGGCGGTGATGCAACTGTAGAGTGGTGTGTTTGCTGGGGCTTTGTGTAGTGTGTGGTGGTGATGTAATGTGTTTGGTTCATGGGACCATGGGGATGGGAGAGTGGTGGGATGATATCCTGAATATTATGGGATATGCTCTCAATGGGGATGCACCTATCCCCAAAAATGAGGATGGTGAGGATTGGGACGAGTGGTGTGCAGTAGACCCGCATGTCGATTGTCATCCTAAACCAGGTCTAAAAATGGGTTGGATCGATGACTCTGAACCAAACACACCTAAGTGTAGAGTGGTGTGTTTGTTGTCAAAGAGGCTTGAAGTAGGGAATTTCTAGCTCGTGAGTGGGACGAAGCTGGATGTGTTTTCTGAAAAAAAAAAAACAGGGGCAGCAGCCAGGATACGCTCTACTTATGTGAATTCTAGATGAGCATATGTGTTTGAATAAGCTGATCTTGTTATTTTATAGTCCAATTTTTTCAGTTTTTGGTCTTTTGGCTTTTCTACATAACTAATTTTTAAATAGAGTATTTTTAAAATAAAGTCTACTAGTTAATTGTAGTACATACTGTATCGACTTTATTTATAACGGCAAAAACCGCATGTGAGTTTTTTTACTCTATAATCTCTCACATGAACAGTCCAAAAGCACAAGCCACAATCAAAAGCCACAAGTCTCAGCTAAAAAGAACAGGCCCTATAACAATCCAACCTCCTTTTTAGGGCCGATGAATCATGCCTTTTGCTCATGGAATGGCATTTTATATAATAGATAATTAATTATATGCCATTGAATAGCGTCTGCTTCTATAAAATACCATTCAAAAATACTCTCTATTATATGCCACTGAATAGCACCGAAATTATATTATATACCATTGTCGTTAGTTGACCGTTAGAGCTAACCGTTATACTCTAAAAAAAGACCAAAATGCCCTTAGTAAAGACTGAAGATCCGATTTATTTAAAATAGCAAACAATCTTCAAAAATTATAAAAATTTACATGATTGTTTTCAATATGTCAATGAGCTAGGAAAAAATTCAATGCACAGTTTAAAGAAAATTTTTAGATTGTTAATTTAAATGCTAATAAAGGCTACTATTTACAAGCAGACAATAATGAGGTCTAAAAATTCTGGAAAATTCTTACATGCTCCTAAGATACATGGCGCGTTGGCAAGCGACACATAACCCCCGATACGTGGCGCACAGAATCACTGATCCCCAGTTGCACTGAGGCATCGCCCCAAACTCTGCATCTACCAAAGACTCGGCGAGGCCGATGAACTCAGCATTGCAAATATCGCCGTGTGTGGCTGGAAACATGCTCTAACCAAAGAGCTATATAAGGAATGTGACGAGGTGCGTCCTGACAACCTCTGGCGGTACATCCTACGGGCACACGCTGAAATTATTTAGCCAAGTGCGAGGGACACCACGTGTACTCTCCGAGATAGGCCGGCCAAACTGGTCTGCCAGCCTCTCCTTCCAGTCGGCTGGTGCAGGGGCTGGAACAAGTGCATCACCCCCAAGAGGGAGACCGGTAAGAACACGACGTCCTTCAGAGAGACCGTCATCTCACCCCACCGAAAGTGGAATGTATGCATCTCGGGCCTATGCCTGTCCAGAAGTGCCACAAGTAGGCTACCGTAGATGGTGAACTCGTGTCTGGTGGAGACCAACCTCACAAAGGGCAACAAGCCCATGGCCCGCAGGGTTGGCACGTAGTGCTCATCCAGTGCCCACGGATCCCTCCCGCCCCCTCCCCCCGCGCCACTTGAAGGGTGAAGGGCCAGCCGCGCCACACATCATCCATGAGTGGTAATGGTGTTTCTCATCGTACGAGTGTTCAAGAAGCTCTAGTAAAGCCGTACCTTCCAATACATAGGGCAGATCAAATATTAGTACAAAGATTAATAATGTCAGTAAAACTTACTTTATAATACAAACTACATTAATTATGACTAACTAAATAACAGTAATTATGACTAGGACTATGAGAAAAATGTTGAAAGTATGCTATAAAAATTATCAACACTTCCGCGTCCTTAATGAGTTATGCACTGGCTTCTCTAAATAATTAGCTACGCACTCTTAATTTTGAGAGTACCATGCAACAAATGGGACAGATAAGATATTAGTGTGAAGATTGATAATGATAGCGACATACTACAAGTTAGTAATTACAAGTCTCTGATACCATCTCTGTCGGACCCCGGAGCAATAACTCCTGAATCCTCTATGTAAATCACACTAGTCTAAAATCAACTAGTACACATAGTGGACAACAAAGATAAATATGAACAATGATGATATTTATTAACTAAATATGGGCATGATTGCTAAAGTTTACATCCACGGCACATAAGCCAAATTTAAACATAAGCAGCGAAAGGTAAACACCGAAGCGGAAGAAACCCAACAAGCCTACCCATAGGCAAATGACAGAAAGACGCGGCCTACTCGTCCAGGTCTTCATCATAATTGAAGTCGTCTTCCTCTGTGTGGAGATAGCAAGGTGAGTACAAACTTGTACTCCGCAAGTGACACGGAAGAATGCAACGTAATGGTAAAGGTAACAAAGGAAGGCATATAGGGTTATTTGTGCGTAAAACAACATTTAAAGAAATACAGTAAATAGATTGGAAATTGCTGAATTTAATACAGTAAGTAAAAACAAAAATTGTAAATGAAAGTAATACCATTAGTGCAGGTCCATCACCCATATTAACCTAACCATGGGCATCTCACCCGGACCATCTTTTTTCAAAAGATCTCATATGGATTTCATCCATCCATACGCTTTCAATCTCTCATGGATTACATCCATCCATAAGCTTATCATAAACCATTTTGAAAACCAAAGTCTAATCCGTGAAAAACTTTACTCAGCTTGTCTATGACCATGGGCACAGCTATCTAGAATAGATTATACACTCTGCAGAGGTTATACAGCTTTACCCACAAGATATGACCATCTCATATTACCACCAGATAAGCACACTTCCTGTGTGTGACGAGGAGATCATAACAAGGCCTTTATAATGCAAAGTCTTCAACCTGACCAAGCCAAAACTAAGGTTTCACCCCAGTAAGGAATCCACCAGACCGGGACCCCCCTCGTGAGCTGAGTGAGACTTCTTGTGGCCTACGCCACGCTCACTTTCAACCTACAACGTGACTCGGGTTGAGACCCGCAAATTAGTCAGCCAGAACTATCACATATCGGCCTTATGGTAGTACGATAGGGCTTTACAATAGTAGCTCACAGACCGGTCCTTGACTTAAGCTCAATCACATACCACTTGTGCCCAACAATCAATACTGTGTCATCGAACAACAGTGCATACCTACACCCACTATCTAACCATTAGCCTAAGTCTAAACCAGATTTTATATTTTATTTTAAAATATTTTATAATCCTTCTTGACTCACCGAAGTCAAGGATGCATCTGAAAAGCTCATCATTTTGTATGAAAAGGTTATCCCAACCTAAAGGTATAATTATGCATGTTTAAGCATTTGGTACAAAAATTCTCTAGTCATACTAGTGTACTAACTAGAGTTTTATTCTAGGGTGACAAAGTATAATGTTATACAAGATCAAAGGTGTCAATAACAATGGGGGAATAACTAAGGTTAAAACTAGAATTGAAATACTTAAAAAAACATATGCATGCAACACAATTTCAATCAATATAATTTTATTTTACAAATTGAGATAAACATGATCAAAGTCTAAATTGATACTTGCAAGGCATAGTGTCGCATGCATTAATTAATGTGCAACGAGAGGGGCCGGGGTGTCCAATATAACCCTAATCAGGTAGGCCACTAGTGCGACCTACTGGTGTGATTAGGCGCTCATCTGCACCATATCAAGACAACATTAGTCCACGTCAAACAGCACATTTCGCGTGCCAATTAAGCTTCAAGACTCCATCGATCCACCGATGGACAGCACAATATATCAAACGTCCTCTCATGCATGTGTCATCGATCGATCGGTATTGATTATTATTTCCATGAATGCATGAATGCAATGACGGGTTAGTAGGGAGCACTGGGTCGGATAATTATCGGAGTTTAGCTGTTGATGATGTCCACGTGGGGCCTCGTTAATCATGACTTTCTTTGAGAGGAATAATCATGACTTAAACAAGGAGATTACATGGGACTGCACTCAGATCTGCTTTGGAGTTAAGGAATCCCACTTACTTGTATCCTTTTCTTTTCACGACACTTGTACTTATTTTCTAACGGCACGTACAACGTAGTCGTCTATGAAATGTCAACATTAACAAAAGACAATTTAGTAGACATCTTTTACAATAATCTTTTTTTAGCATAGGCTATATCATCATTTTATATCCTACGTATTTATAGATCTATCTATCAAATATTGGATGGGTTCTTTTGAATTATGTCTTATAGCTGTGGTTTTTAAATTCTGGTCTGTTCGCAAGAAGCAGTACGCACAGAAAAATAGTCGCATGTGATTTTAGCCGGTACACCTGAACTTAGTACACTTTTTACTACAATTGACTTTTACTACGATACCACTATGTAACGCCCCCATTTCTGAAGGCGCTAGTAATTCCTGCAACTATCCAAAATTGAACAGTTGCGGAGTACTGTACATGAGTGCGCATCACAACAATACATGATTACAGCAAAAGAGCCAACTTTTATTACAAACATAAGGTTTAATAGCCTGTTTTTACACAGCGGGCATGCAAGCCCAAAACTATCTTACAACACAAAAACTCCCAGGCGTCTTGAGCGCAGTTGAGACCTAAAACCAATCGTCCTTAGAGAAGAAAGGCTCTTCGGGAACCTCGTCTTCAGCTAGAGCTTCTTGGTTCCATTAATCTTCTGTTTGTTGTTTAACAAGTAATGAGTACAACCGTACTTAGCAAATCACAAGAGTAAACCCTAACTTACTACTTGCAAGGATATTCAAAGGAGAGGATATGCTGGTTCTTATTAAATAAGTGGATGTAGTTTTATTTGCAAACAGATAAAACAAAAACAATTCTCCTTAAGATTAAAGGGGTTTTTTTCTCAACAACTCAACTACACAGATTAAAACATTATGAAATCTCCTTATGCTTCATTGCTGGAATAACCCAATTAGCACAGCTTCATTAACCAGAAACACGGCGTATTCGAATACCATTGATTTCACTCTGCAGAGTTGCCCAACTTTACCCACAAGTATGTCTTAACTCCGTGTGAGAGTTAAGTTAACCAGGTTGTTTCACTGCTCAATTCTTTATGTTGACTCTACCCGATAGAATCACTTAGACACGATTCACACACTAACCCTGAACTCTTCTGTCCACTCTGAGTGACCTCTATCGTTGTTAGGTATGGTTTTACCGTTCCACATACCTAACTCCCTGACATCAACACTACCACCTCCTGTAGAGATTCAAAGGAGTTGAGCAGCTACTAAACTAGGGTTGATACGTCAACTCCTGTGGTTGAGCGATTACTGTGTCATTTACTCAGCATAAGATTCTCGTCCTTATTTTTCACATGAGGCACCAATCACAATCCCAACCGTGCTCGATGGTACTTCCACCCTTCCATACAAGCCTCCACCCTAGGGGAAGGCTTAGTGAAGCTGTCCGCTGGAGAGGCCTTTCGGCCGGCGGGAGCTTCTATCTCAGGGCTTCTGGCGGACGCTCACATCCAGGTGAGTATGTTAGCGTGTTCAGGGAGCAAAGGAGACTATGTCAGCAGAAGGAATCAGAAAATAATTGACAAAAGAGCAAGATTGCTGCTAGGGCTCACCGGGTGCAGGGGAGGTCTCTGGCGATGATGCGGCGAGCCGGAGCTCAAATTAACGACGCTGGAGGACACTAGGGAGTGGCATGAAGTGTTTTGCAGTGGCAGCTGGGCTTAAAACACGGTGAATGTAGGTGGCCACAGAGAGGCAGTTTGGGTGCGTCTCTCATGTGCGAGCGAGGAGATAAGGCGGGCTCTGCCATGGAAGCAACAGCTCGGGCGAGGTGGCGCTGCATACTCAGCGGTAGTTGGTGGAGGCTGACACTGTGCGTACGGCTCAAAGTGCGTGTCGGCCGGAGAGCTGTAGCGTGCTGCGGCTGAGAGAGGGCGAACCAGGGGAGCACGCGAAGTGAGGGGAGAGCAGGGGGCCGGGAGACTGGGCGGTGGGGCCACGGAGTCGAGCGGTGTGAACACACAAGGGTGGGTAGCCGCAACTTCGGCCAGCGACAGCGCGGCGCGTGGAAGACCAGCACAATGAGGCGGTTCGGCAGCGGTGGCAGCGCAGGGAGCGCCAGCGGAAGAGGAAAACGGGAAAACCAAAAGAGGAAAGCAGAATTTTACTGAGAATTTCCAAATTGGGAAGGATTTTAGAATTCAAGCAAAACTCAAAAAAATTTCAAAATTTTGAATGTTTAGAGTGTTCCAGCGGATTCCCAGTACTCAGGCCCACAAAACCGCTGGGGGCGGACGAGCTTTGTACAATAGCGTCAAAGCCGTATATTCGTGCCTTGTTGTGTGTGTTGAAGCTGACTACTGCCTTGTCAACAACCTTCCCTCTCTTCTTTAGGTATGCACAAATCCTAGCTGGTATGATCCACAGTTGACTGACTTGAAACCATGGCACATTCTCTAAGAGTGCTAGACGAGTCAGTTACTTGTAATACTTAGTCACCAAGGAGGTTACATGCATAATCATCCAATCCTAGAAACCACTAAATATATAGCTGATAAAATAACGTATAAGATCACTAAAATAGGATTTGAAACCTAGTCATCACTGAAACTCTAGGGCAACGAGGTAACTTCACTAATTTAGGCTACTGATAACACTAGTTGGGTGGATCCCTTGAACATTTGTGGGACCTGATAGATCAGAGGAATTTGTTAACAGTTGTTTCTTGTACGTGGTATTGCTAACTTTATCCGTAAGTGCTCGTGCGCACCACGTGACAGGTCTTAATTAATTAGTTTAACTAAGTACAAGGCCAACTTTTTAGAAGTCTTTAGCCGTCTTAGGATCTTATACTATCGGATCAACAAGCACGCAAAGGTCTTAATCCTTGGAGAGAAAAGGAGCAGAATTATATTACTGATTTGTCCTGGTACTTATTTTTATATTGTTAAGAGCTGATTGGTGTGATAAATGCTCTGTTCAAAAGTGTTATAATTTTTAATTAAAATGACATTATATCAGTTATTAGTTGTTTAGATATTCAAGTAAACAAAAATAAATAGAAAAAAAAATATCGTTATATTTTTATAGATAATATAAAAGAAAAAGAAAAAATCGTGTTAAGAAGTTAATATATTTTAAACGGATTTAGCTTCTGAAGATAGAAGCCCGAATGTAGAACCTGTTTGGAACGTGGCAAAAGCATCAAAGGACTAAAGTTGATTAGAAATTAAGTTATCCCAGCTCTGAACAATGAACATTGACGAGTTCTCTACTCCCAGACATGACAGTCGCTTGCCTTGAGAGAAAAAAAATGATGGGATGGCCCATTATCGATCGGACGAATGGTTTTGCTACTTTAAGTAGTACTGATGCTGCCAATGACAGCCTAACGAGATTGACAAAGGAGGTTTTGTTGCATTGCATTGGACGTGGAAAGATCAGTTATAAACATTAACGTGTTGATGGATTAATGCCTACAAGCGACGAGGTATATATGATGAGATGCGCTTACGCAAATCTAAAATTAACCGACAACAGAAAGATTTTTTACATATAATTTTTTTTCTTACTTGAAATTGTTGTTGAAACTCCACTTCGGAGAAAACTTATCCCTTGGCACAATAACGCTAATCTAGAACACGAAGCTCGTATTAATGTGTTGGTCCAGTAATCGATCTCAAAGAAAACAAGTGGAAAACGTCGATTCCAGTCAATATATACATACGTTACGTATGCCTTGCTTGGCACTTTTGCCATATTTTGGCTTTGTATTACAAGAATAGTCGTAATCGTACAATAAATATAAAAATAGCATTTTTACCGTACGATGATCAGACGGCAGCCCTGAGAGGGCGACACATGCCTAGGCCGCACGGCCACCGTGCGGCCCTCCCCTTGTCGTCCAGCCACCAGACGGAGTTGCCTTAATTAGTCATTTATGCGTACTGCTTGTTTTATTTTTTAAATATAGCAAATAAGTCTAAAAATTATGAAATTTTATGTAAAGTCTCCTGACACAACATAATTGATTGTGTAATTCTTTTATAATTTTATCCACTCTGAATATTGCTCGAAAATTCATGCGATTATATTGTTTGTAGGAGTTGTACTTACATGTAGCACACGAGCTCCAAAAATTATAAAATTTTATGTGTAGCCTCTCGACATAGTCGACCTAATTATCTATTTTTTTTGAAAATTTTATGTACTTTGAATTTACCATGTTAATTTAATCATAATTAGCGATATATGATGCTCATTTAATTCATGGTTTAAATCATAGGCCGCACGGCCACCATGCAGTGGCCATTTTTACTGTGCGTGACCTCTCTCCTTTGCATATATGTCGTTCCCTTGCTACTATCCCCTTCCCTCTTTGTTCTTCGCACATATGTTGGCTCTTCCATACCATCCCTTTTGCCCACTCCCTCATCTGTACATATGTTACTTTGTCCATGTCGTCCTCCTTGCCCGCTCCCTTATTCGCACATATATCACTCTTATCATATCATCCCCCCCTCGTCTGCGGTGCTATGTATCGACAATGAGTTCATATATTTTTGGTGGCAACGCACCGGGTTTCCTTTTCGCTCGGCTACAAATATGGAGCTCCTCGAGGCCATTGCCTCATAGACATGAACTTGCATGAGTCCAATTGGACTTCTGTCATGTTCACCATGCAGGCTCCGTGTATAATACTACCCCTTGGGTAGTGGCCTTTCACGCAACAAGACTACCACCCTCACATGAAGAAGCAATAGGAGGAGATCATCTGACTAGCAAGAGTTGCTGCAGCCTGCGACGAGCAAAGCGCCCAGGCCAAGAGGCCACCTCCCCGCAATGACGTCCCCTGCAGCACCAACCCCAACAACAACATCTCCACCAAGTATTCCCTGCAAGACCTGCCCAAAGGGATACGTCGCCCCTCTACTCATGCGGGGACACGTGCAAGTTCTTCCAGTTAAAGCAGCAGCTAAGCCTGGACATACATTACTGGGGTTGTCATAACTATGTTGGGACACGGGGTGTTACCGCCAGTGGTAAGGACCAATTATAGTACATTCCCCTTACAAATAAATCGAAAGCACATACTAACTACTTTTCCTATTTACTCATAGTCTCCGGATCCGCTATACATATTCCACAAATGGATCGACCAAGAGATCAACCCATATAACTAGTGGCACCTCGTCTGCGATGAATGGAATACCGAGACAACCTGCGAGAGGAGAGAGGAGCGGCAATGCAACGAAGATCATAGCGAGTGTATCTGACAGGAGACAGAAGCTCATCTGGAGGCGTGTAGGCGCAAAGAGCGCAAGGCTCACGAGGAGGAGTGCAAGAGAATGCATGAAAGGGCAGCTAAGGCTAGGGGGTCGGCGAGGACTACAACGCCGAACTCGGTATGAAGGGCAAATGGCCCCTATCTACACAGTAGATTATGCAATTCTATAGTAGCCCCTAGTCATACCTACCATATTTTTCATATCTCATAAATGTTTCTATTCGTACATGGCCTGAATGCTTATGTCGCTCTGTACTGTGGTAGTAGGCGTATGGAGCCCTAAGAATAAAATTTGTAATGTTTGCATCTTATTTTTCTACATTAAAAATCTTATGAACAATTCATTTGTATGAATTTTTCAGCAAAATTTATAATAGACAAATTCCCAAAAAAAAACAATTAGACACTTAGGTTGACTATATAGGAGGCTGTATGTAAAATTTTGTAATTTTTGGAGCTCATTTGTTATATGTAACAACTCCTACAAACAACATAGTCGTATGATTTTTTTAGCAATATTCAGAGCAGATAAAATTATAAAAAATTACACAATCAAGTGTGTTGTGTCAAGAGATTGTACATAAAATTTCATAATTAAGACAACTAAATAAGTCGGCTTAATTAGCTGCCGCATGCACATGTCACTCTCTCGTGGCTGTGGCCTTATATCATGATATAAATGCTATTTTTGTATTTATTATGTGATTATAAATATTTTTGTAAATAAAAGGGCAAGATGTATCAAAAGTGCCATTAACTCTTGCCGCCGTGGTACAGTGATACCAGATGAGATGAGGATGGGACGTATGTCGACGGGAATAAAGTCGGGGGACATGATGATGGTGGAGAATCCAAGTGGATTATTTTGACATGACGCTTTGTCCACGCAACTCATGTCTGCTAATGTGTTCCCTAAAGTTCTGTCCTCTTGGAACCCTACATTTCCTTAGAGTAATATAGCATAAATGCTGGAATCTCTTTTCTGTAAAAGAAGCCAATGCCATCTTCCGATTGATTTACACTTTACAATAGCTTAGTTGCGGTTTGTGCCAAAATTGCTATGTTATCGTTCTCGCAATATTAGTCATGAAATTAGCCATATATGATTCGATAGAGATTTCATAACAAACTGAACTCAAGATGGAGGCCTCTTTCTAGAACACGAGAACTATTTCTTTTTCTTATTAAGAATTAAGTTGTTTTATGTAAATTTTGTAAGTTCCAAACATGTAGTGAAACTACTGTTTGAAGGATATACAACCCAAATATAGTCAAGACTTCGAGCTGCGTATTGCTCGGCAATAAGTTTGACGCCGAGTTAAAAGGCCACATATGATTAAAAAAAGTACATGGATGTGAAAAAAAAGGAGCCTAATGCAATGTCTAGTGGAATGCTGTAGAAATAGAACGGGAAATCCGCTGAAAAGAGGTGCTTGAATACTTTCATGGGAAAAACATGGGAACTGAAAGAAGGTTTTTCATGATTTGAGAGAAGGGACGGCGAAAGAGGCATTGAAACTTCTAGCCGCTTAGTTTAGTGATGACTTACGTTTTTTCAATGTAGGTAATTTATTTTATATTGTAGTTGATGATGATTTATTTGACATAATTAAATTTTAAAAATCTAAATATAGAAAAAAAATATGTTAGCCCAGATAATACGAAGGAATAGGGGAAAAAAGGAAAGGCAAAAAAGCCCAAAAATGAAAATCTTAGAAAAAGACGAAATTAAAGAATAACAAATTAAAAATCAGAAGTCAGAAGCTATCACTCAGAAGGACAATGTGTTAAAACCCATGTTTTTGTTTCCTCTAAAATTTGTAGAGAAGTTCTATATCCCGTATTATTGGAATTTTTGCTTTAGATTACTATCCACCGTTCGTTCATTCCAAACATCACCTCATTAGTTATTCAGATCTTTCTCCCCTTTTTAACCCTGCGAGGCGTTGTTCATATCGCTCTATCAACCGCCAATGTTCAAGTCTTATCACCTACAAGGCTACAGTCCATAAGATGTTCCTGTTGATTTGCTGTGAATTAATAATAGTTAAATTAGCGGTTTCTAGGATTTGATCGAACACGATATACGCATATGCATAGCTCAATTTTTTGCAGAGAAGACAGTGTGCTGTTCCCTTCCTGTCCTACGGTGGATAGCAAGCTTCAGGCTCCGGTCCCGTTTATTTCGACTTAAACTTCTGACTTATAGTTTATTTTTTACTATTTCTAAATTTTATCTTTTTCTTGCTTTTTTTTAGCTTTTTGCTGGTTCTTTTTTCCTGTATTCGTTTGCATTGTCCGTGATTGGCTAACCTGTTTTTTCTATTTTTAATTTTTTTAAATTTAATTACATTAAATAATCCACTATCAGTTATAGTGCAATTTCAGTCAGTTACAGTGAAATTTCAGCCATAAACCATTTTTTCAATCCAAATGAGCAGCACCGGGCCAGATATGAGTTGATGGCATTGGAGTTGGGCCCGCCTGGAAGCCAGCATTTTCAGCCCAATTCAATCAGTCAACAAAAAGAGCAACATGGACGGGCTTTGCAGCTGCGACCTGGTCCCCTCTATCAAACTTTGACGGCTACTCCCGGCGAACTCCGGCGCTCGCCTTTTTCTGTCTTGGTCCGTCCAGCCTCCATTGAACCCCAACCTTATGGGGGCTTTCGAGTCGACCCTCTTTGGGCAACCGCAGCAGCAGCAGCCGAGGACACAGTGGACGGACAAGATCACGACGGTGTCCAGACGCCGACCCCTCCTCCGCCGCGTTGTTATGGGACTAAACCTTGATCTTATTCATGGGCGGACAATGAAGCCACTCATTAACCCAGCCAACAAACGGATAGGAGGCCCAGCAGCATATACCCTCAAGCGGATTGGGTCTAGCAACCAATCCAGTTGTGAGACTGCCGACTGGGGCCCACATGGCAAACCTGGGAAGGACATCAGCGCTTAGGCGGCCGCAATCTGGGCTGGAGTAGAGATGGCACTGGGTACCCGAAACCTGATATCCGGTGGGTTTTTACTCTATTAAGGCATGGGTCTGAGTCAATTTCCTAACTAGGGGTTGAAAAAAAACTCGTTAGTGGGGCTCGTTGGCTCGGTTCAAAATTGCTTCAATTATACTTGTTAATTGGTTAAACATTAAAATGAGTTGATTTCAAATTAATTTGAATTTTGCTCAAGCTCGGCTCGGCTCGGCTCGTTAGCTCGTTTCTAAAAATACTTTAAAATTATCCGTAAAATGATATTAAATCAAAATATGCTAATTTTAGAAAAAGCTCGATAAGACGAGCAGTTGGCTCGATATCCACCCCTATTCCTAACCCATGGGTCTCTTAATGGGCAAAAAGCCCAACCCATCGGGTCTGCCGGGTTCGGGTACGTTCCTATAGTACCCAAACCCGTAAACCCATGGGTAATATAAACCCGATCCATAGGAGTTATAAACTCAGGCTCCCAGCCTCCCAGGCAAACCAGCCCAGCCCATAGCTCATTAGCCATTTAGCCCCAAGCTCCTAAATCCAATGCGGCAATGCCCCATTACCCATACGGCTAACCCTAACTAGCACTCGCCACGGTCACTACTCACTCCTCCCCAGTCCCCACCCCAATTCAACAGCCGCCGCAGCGGCGGCGCATCTGGCGCTCTGCGCTCGGTCTCCGGCAGTCTCCACGCTCGCCCTCCCGTCCCGCAGCTCCTGCTCCCGCCACTCTCGCCGCACGCTCGTCCTCCCGCACGCCCTCGCCGTCGCCTCGCCTTCCAGTTCAGCCCGCCCCCATGCCGCAGCTAATGCGCATCACAGCAGTAGGCCCTTGGCCATGGCGCTGCTCTCCGGCTCCAACGAAGATGGCCGGTGAACTTCTTCCTCCTCTCCATTAACCATTGTTGTAGCTCGCATTAGTGATCCGACGGGCGACCCATGGGTACCCGTTAACCCAGTGGGCATGGGTCTGGGCAAAAATTTGCACCCGTCATGGGCATTGGTTTTTTAGCGGGCACGTCCAACTTTTATGAGCACGGGTTTGGGATAGCAAAACCCAGCGGATTTATACCCGTTGCCATCTCTAGGCTGGAGGTATCGACGAATATTGAGATTGGTTGCTATCTCTATTCTTCCCCAATCTTTCCTCTTGCCGAGAAAATTAAGAATATGCCCTCCAACTAGATGGAAATCTAGGATATACCCTCCTTTAGATCCTAATTGATAATATACCCTCCTTTAGAGCGTTTTGTTGAGAAAATACCCTTTTTATACTATTTAGTACCTCTTAAGTATACTAATCCGTATTGTACTGTATTTTCACATTAGGATGACCATTTTGCCCCCATGTACGGCTGTGAAGAAAATAAGTCTCGATTGGGCAGTGCTTGGCTAGGGTTTCCCGGACCAAACGGCGGCACTGCAGAGGGTGTGGGGCGGAGGTCCGGTGGTCGTACATGGGGGCAAAATGGTCATCCTAATGTCAAAATACAGTACAATACGGATTAGTATACTTAAGAGGTACTAAATAGTATAAAAAGAGTATTTTCTCAACAAAACACTCTAAAAGAGGGTATATTATCAATTAGGATCTAAAAGAGAATATATCCTAGATTTCCATCTAGTTGGAGGGCATATTCTCAATTTTCTCCCTCTTGTTACCCTGTCTGTTCGTTCTCCCCATCTGAGATCTCTTTTGTATCCCACAAACATTGTAATAGCTACTCTCCATCGTACGAACAAATCCCCCTCGTCTCCTTTTCTTCTCCCTGCGGCTTTTTAACTGTTAGTTAACCTTGGTTGGGGTTTTGAAGGCCCCGCCGCTGTCGAGCGGTCAGCCGCCGGCGGGCTCGGAGACGGAGACCAGCCTCACCGACATCCTCGTCCGGAAGCCCTCCTCTGACTGCCGCCTCTGGTGAGTGGGTGCCATGTTGCAACTTTGGTTAGAGTATTATACAGGAGAGATTACGGCACAATTCTTGTATTTAGTACAGGAATGTGTTATTGGACATCCGTATTCCAAGTTGTGCAGCAAATTAGCTGGATTTATCGTAATTCCGCTAGGTGCTCATGTGTGTCTTGGTAATCATCTCTAGGTAAATTGAATCCAAATGTGCTGTTTGAGCTTTTCTCTATGTGCCGCGATTGGCAAGAAGAGATGGCCAAGAAAATTAGTGAAAAGCAGGTAGGAAGGATCCTCAGGGAGCTTTCTATTTGTTTGATGCTGTTGCTAAAGAAAAGCATTTTTCATGTAAGACAGTCTTCACTGATGGAGGCAATTATGTCTTGGGCTCTTGCAATTTTGTAATCATTGGATAAGATGTGACGGTTTCAGGTTATTCATTCAAGGTTTAGAAATTTTCTTCCTTTTGTGTCAAAGAGATAACACCTTGCTTCATATCTTGGTGATTATTCTGTTTGGTGACATTTGGATCTTGATAACCAGGTAATAAACCTAAAAAAATTGTAACTCTAATTACCGAAACCTTTTAAGCCTTCTGTGCTTATTTTACTTTCATCATGATACAGAAATAGTGGGGTCATATGGATTAAAGGGAAACTGGTATTATGAAACAGGTTGTAGTACTAGCACCAAAAAATTGGGGGAAAGGTCTTTTGCTGTTTCAGCTTATTTTTCTACTTTAATTTTAGCATCATACATACCACAAGTAGAAATCATGATACTTCATTGTATGAACAATTGCTACGCATGCACCATGCGAGCTTTTATCTTCACTTTTCAGACAAATGTAGGGTTCAGCACATATTTCTACCCTATGTTGAACTGTCAATTTTTACTACAACCCTTTAGTTTGACTTCATAAAACCCTTGGCGTCGTATTGAATTTGTAGTGCTTAGATTAGATATCCAGGCATGTGCTTAAAAACTAAAAAGTATGATGCAGAACTTAACTGGTGAATTCTAAGTGCTCAGGGTAAATATCCAGGACTGTGCAGACAGAAAGGATGACTTAGAATATAGCTGAAGAGATTTGGCGTTAGCAATGTGTAGTTTCATGACTCTTATATTTATGTTTGTCAACTAATTTATGGAGGGGAACTCTAATATATTACATATGGCACAGGAAGAGATAGAAAACAAGATAGAAACAGCAGACGCCATTAAGCTTCTGTAGCGATTCAATTATTCCATTACTGCCATGAGATCAACCTCTCACAATCTTGCTGAAGGTAATAAATGTAGTATTTTCTTAGATGTAATTGATCACCCATCACATTATTGGAGATTTGGATACTTAGGCCTAATATCAGCCTCAAATGAGGCCAAAGCACAATTAGTGAACTTGAGCACTACTTGCGAATGGTTTTAGAATAGCATGGCAACACCGGAACAATTCATTGACATTGCTCTACCAAAGATTGCATGGAAGTTGGTGAGTTGAAGGGCAGGTTGACTGAAATGATAAGTAACTGTGATGCACTGTGAAAGAGAATTGCTGCAGAAGGTCCGGAAAATTTGCGATCGTCTGTTCAACCTTTCACCAGTCACCACTAGTAGAGTGGAGGCAGCAGGTAGTGGATCACTTGACTCACAACAAGAGTCCTGAGTACACATAATATGTCTGATTGTCTGAACTGTTGATGGCATCAAAGGCATTGGAAGAACATCAATGCCATGCTTAGTACGGGAGGATATCCATCCAAATGATGCACCCTGTATACATACTTTGGCTAGATAGATCAGATTCTTGGTCCCATTTTGTTGAAATTTAGTCCGTCTTGTTGTACGGCTTAACTTCGCTTGTGCACAGGTGTGTTGTATGTACGCCCAATGGTAATATCAGAAACGCATAGGCAGTTTGCATTGTTTGCTGTCTTTGTCTGCACATGAAATTCTGTTCTTTTCCAAGTTAACAAGAAACGTCTTGAGACAACTGCCTGTGGGTGTATGCTGTACAGCAAACACAACAGTGAAGCTTTGTTGTGCGTGCGAAATTCGGATGTTTTTGAGCCAGCCACCGGAGGGGGCAAACTACTGCTGTATCACTGTGTACGCTAACTGGGATTTGTCCATGAGGCTGGAGCAGCGCGCACACAAGTTCAACAGAAAAACGCCAAGAAAGAAAGAAACAGAGTTTGCCAAAAATATTTAACTCCTGACCACAGACTGCAGCAGTGCTGTGCTAGCCAATTCAGACAACGTGTGAAGGCGGTTACAGCCAGGTTCTCCTCTAAGCTCCAGCACTTCGGTCACCGACAGACAGTAGGGTGGGCGCCCAACCGGCAAGCGGCCGGCGTGGGCGCGTGCTGCGGGGGGCCTTAGAGCAAGGCTAATAATACAGTCTTTAGATGGCTATATGGACACTTACAGCTCATTCATATAGTAGTTTACAGCCAGCTGAAGGCTATATGACCTACCCCTTTCTCTCACAAAGTTTCTTGGTTCTTGTGCTTCAGCTGGCTGTAAACTTACAGCCCACCTCTCTTCTCTCTCCTCCATCTCAGCATACAGCCTACTAACAGTCTTTTATTATACTTGCTCTTGCGCGCGTATGTGTTGTAAATATTGCGGTATAAGCATATTTGAATATTTAATTCCGGCCAACATAATATAAACTATATATTTCCAGCATAAGAATGACATTAATTTCATAAAAACATGGAATTCTAACATGTCATTCAACTCCACATATATATTCAATGAATATAACATCATCAATGCTGAAAATAACAATGTGCATAACAGTCCTAAGAACAATGAAACAACTAAATCTAGCATAAAACAAATTAATTGTTTCATTATTGCTCTCGTAACGAGTTGCGCAAAATCAAAGACTTTGGCCTTCTCATGCTAACATCGACATTCATCATTGCTAATCGACAAACAGAGACTAGGAATTGAGCTCTCAAATATGAATTCTCGACATTGCATCGCTTAATAATGAAAACGACAAGCAATATATTTCGGTCTATTAGTTTACAGACAAAGAAAAGGCATGCAAGATAATCGCTAGATATTATAGAGCAACAGATATAGACAATTTGATCTAAACAAGATTAATAATATCCTTCTATCGCATCACGAAATTTCAACAAGATGTAAACTAATCTCACCGCGAAATAAATCTAACCAACAGATCACTCGTAGATCACCAAAGGAGCTCAATCCTAGTTCAATTAATCGATTACTTTCAGAATTCGATAATTTCATCATTGAGCAAACGTTTAAGCCCACAAACATTCACAGCAGTTTCGCCATTTGATTAAATTGCGATCAAGATATACTACTGCTGTAAATGAGAAAGAATCAAATATACTCACAAACCGACAAGACTCAAACCGTCCCAAGCAATCACGCCAAGAATAGATCAATCAACACGGCAAGGCACGATGAATCGCTCACCCAGAAAATCTATCAACCCGCTACCACGCGCAAGTAGATGATTCACGGAGATACAATGCCGTTCTTCACTTTACAGCCGAAAACCAAAAGTGAAGCCGAGGTTCAGAGATGCCGCACAAGAACACAATATGCGACCGCCGAGCGCACAAACACTGCAGGGAGCCGGCGTCGTCCTCTTCTTCCTTGGCTAGGCCCCCAAAAGTCCCGAGATGCTCAAACCCAAATTAGGGTTTTCACACAGAACCAGCAGTAGGGCCTCAATCGGAGATGATCCGAGGACCAACTCTCCACAACCAAGAAAACAAGAAGACAATCGACCAAGGGGAACAAATGGAGGTGGAAGAAGAGTCGCTCCTACCGTCTGAGCTTTGCCCTTTTGAAGAGAAGACGAGGGGGTCGCGGGTGGCGTGAGCGCCGGCCCGAGGAACCCGGCCAGCTCCGCCTCCGCCAACGGCCTCCCACTCGCCATCTCCCCTTGCGCCACCGAGGATCTCGGATCTGGGCCAGGAGAAACAAAACCGCCGCACGGGGGAGGCGCCGCAGCCAACAGAGGCCGATCCGGGGAGGAGACAATGTCTCCTCCCCCTTAGCTCTTTCGCCCGGGTGGCCGACAGGTGGGCCCCACCTTTAGGGCTCCTCCCACTCCTTTTCAATTGGGAAATTCCCAAAATGCCCCTCTGATATACAACAGTCCCCACCAATTTACCAATTGGTAAAAGATGTCCAAAGTCTTGTTTAATATACAGTTGTTCGACTATGGGTACCTTTCGGGTTTGAACCCAAAGCCTAGCGATAAGGACTACGACTCTGCACAGACAAAGGAGGACTACGCCTTGATCCAATGCCTTGGTGTGAGAATTTTCGCCCAAATCACATTCTGTACTGGGCGGCTTGCCCTTTCCCTCTCGGGTTGGGACGTTACGGTCATGTCCCCGTATCTTCTCATGAGTGCTTAAGAAAATATACCCTTAACTTTCTTTGATCGCGACCTCACGATCTCACTCACGTAGGTGAACTCTTCTAGGAATCCTGTAGGACGATTCCATAAGTCATATAGACCTAGAGTTCATTAAGAGCCAAAGCTCAACCTTCCATACGCATGCAGCAATCGCAGCTAATGGGACCCGTTAGATGTGCTCTTTAATCTCACACGCTTGTTGTCCTAGAGCCTAGTTCACGGGATCTCCGATCTCCTAGGATAGGTTACTACCAATATGAGCCTTTATACGGGTATAAGCCCCATTCCTCGTGACGCTTGATGACCTTCGCGCCAATCCTTTAGTGAAAGGATCGCCAAATTCCTTCGCATCGGATGTATTCTCTGAAATAACACCCGCCTCTCTGGCATGCCTTACCGACTTAAGTCGCCGCTTTATATGTTTTGAGGACTTCATATTGTCCTTCCTACTTTCGCCTTAACCGAACGGTTTGGTTATCGCAGAGGTCAATATGGTCGAATAGGTTTTTCCAAAGACAGGTAGGTCGAAAGGAGTTCTCGAATCCATTCTCGCTTCTCACACCACTGAATCAAGCGCTACCAATTCAGCCTCCATAGTGGACCGTAATAATAGTCTGCTTAGAAGACTTCCACGACACGCCCCACCGCTAGAGTGAATACATAACCACTCGTAGCCTTCATGTCATCCGAGTCACCGATCCGATTAGAATCACCGAATCCTTCCAAGACCGCAGGATGACCGTAATAGTGTATTCCCAAATTAGGATTTCCTTCAAGTATCTTAGTACTCTTTCTAGTGCTATCCAATGATCATCTCTGGATTGGACGTATAACGACTCAATCTGCATACAACATATGAGATGTCCGCCTCGTTGCACTAGTTAAGTACATCGTGATCCTATGATCCGAGAATATTTAAGTTGATCCTTCCCATGTCCGGTGTTCTTATGTAGCTTTGCATTTGGATCATAGGGTGTAGTCATGGCTTACAGTCCATAAACCCAAATCGTTAGGACTTTATCCACATAATGGGATTGCGAAAGAGTAATCCCATTCTCACCCTTTATAAGCTTAATGTTTAAAATAACATCAGCTTCACCCAGATCTTTCATATCAAAATTCTGGGAAAGGAAAGACTTTGTGCTATTGATCACATCTATGTTGGTCCCAAATAGCAATATGTCATCTACGTAAAGACATAGAATGACACCTTCGCCCCCATTAAACCGATAGTAGACACATTTATCGGCTTCATTTACACAAAAGCCGACCGACGTCATCGTACTATCAAATTTCTCATGCCATTGCTTAGGGCTTGCTTTAGACCATACAAAGATTTAATCAATCGACATACTTTCCTTTCTTGCCCCTCAACCACAAATCCTTCAGGCTGTTGCATATAAATCTCCTCATCCAACTCTCCGTTTAGGAAAGCGGTCTTTACATCCATTTGATGTACTAGGAGTTTGTATGCAGCAGCTAGTGCTAAAAGCACTCGAATTGTGGGTAAACGAGCCACAGTGAGAGTATGTATCAAAATAGTCTTCACCTTCTTTTGTGTAAAGCCTTAGCCACTAATCGGGCCTTGTACTTTTCAATAGTACCATCAGTCTACGCTTCCTTTTAAATATCCATTTGCATCCCATCGCTTACAACCTGACGGAGATCTGCATTTCCCAAGTTCCGTTAGCAATGATGGAATCCATCTCGCACGGATCGCCTCCTTCCAAGAATCCACATCCGGAGATGCGTATGCCTCGAAAGGGTTCGTGGTTCATCATCCACGACATAGGTGACAAAGTCATCCCCAAGTGACTTCTCGGTCCTCTGTCTCTTACTCCTCCTCAACTCCAAATCTGGAGCGGTGTTATCCACACTAGGAGAAATAGAGAGATCATCTATGCCGACATGTCCACTGTCTCCATTCGGTCTCATAGGAAACACATGCTCAAAGAATGTCGCATCACGAGATTCCATCACTATATTAGTAGCGATGTCACTCACCTCGGATTTGACCACTAGAAATCTATAAGCTGTGCTATTAATAGCATATCCTAGAAAGACACAATCAACGGTCTTAGGACCAAGCTTCCTTTTCTTCGGCAACGGCACATGCACTTTTGCAAGGCATCCCCACGATCGAAAATAGGATAAGTTGGGTTTTCTCCCCTTCCATCCTTCATAGGGTGTTTCCTCCGATTGCGAGGTGGAACCTATTCAGACATAGTTAGTCTGTGAGAACGCCTCACCCCACCAATAGTCCGACATACGAACTCAAGCATGGCGTTAACCAAGTCACAAAGAGTTCGGTTCTTTCTTTCGGCTATTCCATTAGATTGGGGTGAGTATGGTGGAGTAACTTCATGGATTATTCCACTTTCTTCACTGAATTGGGAGAACTCATGTGAGACGTACTCACCGCTCGATCCGATCTTAACCGTTTGATTTTCTTTTCTAGTTGATTTTCAACTTCAGCTTTGTAGATTTTAAAGTATTCAAGTGCTTCATCTTTCGACTTAAGTAGGTAAATGTAACAATACTTAGTCGCATCATCTATGAGAGTTAAGAAGTATCTTTTGCCACCTTTCGTTAATATTCCATTCATCTCACAAAGATCGAGTGGATTAGTTCAAGTGGAGAAGTGCTTAGCCCTTCAACGCTATGAAAAGGTTTTTGGGTCGCTTAGCTTGCACACACACTTCGCATCTTGAACCCTTCTCATAACTGTAGCTTGGAATTAAACTCATCTTACTTAACCGCGTAATGGCTTCAAAATTAACATGACACAACCGTGAATGCCAAATATCATGAACTTTATTGCAATGGGAAACATTGTAAACGTTTACATTATTCAAATCAAGAATGGATAAGCGGAACATGCCTCCGCTATCATAGCCTTTGCCCACAAAATTACCAAACTTAGTCAAAATGACTTTATTTGATTCAAACACAAGCTTTATTCCTTGCCTACATAGCATTGACCGCTAAGAAGATTGCGCGTCATCGCAGCACACGCAAAGACGTCTTTTAGGATGAGTGTTTTGCCCGGTAAGCTTCGAGCAAACCTGTCCAATCCCACGATCGTTGCAATGGCTCGTTGCCCATTAGACGGATCCACCACCTTCACCCGAAATGAAGAGAAACAAGATCTATCGGCACATATATGTCTAGTAGCACCTGTATCAATCCACCAATCAATAGATGGACTTGCCATAAAGGCCATAGGTACGCACTCATCCGGTGGTGCTAGCGGTGCGACATTAACCTCAGCCTTGCGGCTCTTGTGCTGACCCGAGATGGACCCTTGCCCTTCCGATTGCGGCAATGATTGGCCTTATGGCCACCTCACATAAAAAGCGGCACGATGTCCTCCTTCTTCTTCTTCATTTTCTTAGGTCGTAGCTTGACTTGGGGCTGACTCTTGAACTTGGGTTTCCTGTGTCCTCCACCATTCTTAAGTTGAACTTGATGAGCTCGAACTTGAGCCTTTCCGAGCCGTCACCGGCTCTAGCACGCTCCTCGACATTAATAGCGGTGACACTCATTGAGCGTCAAGCGCTCCTTTATATGCCTCCGTGCATCACAAAGTCACGCCACGAAGGCGGTAACTTAGCTAAAATGACATTTACTTGGAACCTCTCGGCGGCAGGCGCATCGTACTAACATAAGTCACGTACATGGAGTCAAGCTCGTGGAGCCGCTCCATCACCGACCGCTCTCAACCATCTTGTAGTTCAAGTAATTGGTGTGACAAAGGACTCATTTCCATTATCTCCTCGGAGTATTTCTCCTCGAGCTCATCCCAAAGTTGTTTGGCATTAGTGAAGTTGACATAGACGTCAAACAAGCGGTTAGACAGATGGCCAAAGAACGGGCTAAGACCGCATTATTAGCATCTTCCCATTTCATCGTCTCAGGGATCTCCAGCGGAAACGCCGGTGGATTTGAGATGATCCAGAAGAGCTTAAGGTCAGTCAGCCAAAGCTTGGCCTTCGCCGCTAACGCTTGAAATTGGCTCCACAAACACTTGTGTTTCACAACATCGATGAGGAAGCCATTTCTTTCAATATAGATTTTCGGATTGTTGTAAATATTGCGGTATAAGCATATTTGAATATTTAATTCGCCAACATAATATAAACTATATATTTCCAGCATAAGAATGACATTAATTTCATAAAAACATGGAATTCTAACATGTCATTCAACTCCACATATATATTCAATGAATATAACATCATCAATGCTGAAAATAACAATGTGCATAACAGTCCTAAGAACAATGAAACAACTAAATCTAGCATAAAACAAATTAATTGTTTCATTATTGCTCTCAGAACAGAGTTGCGCAAAATCAAAGACTTTGGCCTTCTCATGCTAACATCGACATTCATCATTGCTAATCTGACAAACAGAGACTAGGAATTGAGCTCTCAAATATGAATTCTACCGACATGATCGCTTAATAACGTAAAACAGCAAGCAATATATTTCGGTCTATTAGTTTACAGACAAAGAAAAGGCATGCAAGATAAGCGCTAGATATTATAGAGCAACAGGATATAGACAATTTGATCTAAACAAGATTAATAATATCCTTCTCTCGCATCACGAAATTTCAACAAGATGTAAACTAATCTCATCGCGAAATAAATCTAACCAACAGATCACTCAGTAGATCACCAAAGGAGCTCAATCCTAGTTCAATTAATCGATTACTTTCAGAATTCGATAATTTCATCATTGAGCAAACGTTTAAGCCCACAAACATTCACAGCAGCTTCGCCATTTGATTAAATTGCGATCAAGATATACTACTGCTGTAAATGAGAAAGAATCAAATATACTCACAAACCGACAAGACTCAAAGCGTCACCAAGCAATCACGTGAAGAATAGATCAATCAACACGGCAAGGCACGATGAATCGCTCACCGGAAAATCTATCAACCCGCTACCACGCGCAAGTAGATGATTCACGGAGATACAATGCCGTTCTTCACTTTACAGCCGAAAACCAAAAGTGAAGCCGAGGTTCAGAGATGCCGCACAAGAACACAATATGCGCACTGGCCGAGCGCGCACAAACACTGCAGGGAGCCGGCGTCGTCCTCTTCTTCCTTGGCTAGGCCCCCAAAAGTCCCGAGATGCTCAAACCCAAATTAGGGTTTTCACACAGAACCAGCAGTAGGGCCTCAATCGGAGATGATCCGAGGACCAACTCTCCGTCAACCGAAGAAAACAAGAAGACAATCGACCAAGGGGAACAAATGGAGGTGGAAGAAGAGTCGCTCCTACCGTCGGAGCTTTGCCCCTTTTGAAGAGAAGACGAGAGGGGGTCGCGGGGTGGCGTGAGCGGCCGGCTCCGAGGAACCCGGGCCAGCTCCGCCTCCGCCAACGGCCTCCCACTCGCCATCTCCCCTTGCGCCACCGAGGATCTCGGATCTGGGCCAGGAGAAACAAAACCGCCGCACGGGGGAGGCGCCGCAGCCAACAGAGGCCGATCCGGGGAGGAGACAATGTCTCCTCCCCCTTAGCTCTTTCGCCCGGGTGGCCGACAGGTGGGCCCCACCTTTAGGGCTCCTCCCACTCCTTTTCAATTGGGAAATTCCCAAAATGCCCCTCTGATATACAACAGTATGCACGTGGGGGCGGCGCGGCACAGTGGGCGCAGCCACCTCGGCTGGCGGCTCAGGGGCCAGGGCACTCGATTGGCTGCCAGTTCGGTGCAACCACGTTCCTTCGCGCTCCGCCGCGCCCGTGCGCTGATCCGGCCTACGCGCACCAGCGCAGGCTCGTGCTTAAAAACTGGGGATTTGTTGCACGCACGCCACGTTGCGGGACGGTAACCCGAGTGGGGTGAACTCGATCATCAGGTTCAACGCAACACTCTCTTTCCCTGTGCAGGTCCAGGTCGATTGAACGACGATCGTGTTCAGAAGAACCAACTCGACCTTCCCCGTTCGATCTATCTTTCTTACTACATGTAGTACAAAAGATTCATGTCTGATACATTCCCAAATCGACCTTTAATTTATACATATGTACACGTGGTATGTGGTTTCTTTTCTTCATTCATCCAAACTAATTTTCCCTTTGGGAGACAGAAGCATCACCAAACTTACATGTACGCGGCATCTTTTAACGCACTTGACGTCCTGACATGCACGATTGTGGCGGTGCAATGCAGCAATGGCGGATCGAGCAATGCATGCATTCTTCTGAAGCGTATACAGGCTCTGCATGCACGCGCTATATACCGGCCTACTCAATTATGCCACAGGCCATGGCCCAGCCGGCCATAGGCCGCTGCCCCCACGAGGCGGGCGTCGTCGTAGAGCACCGCGGCGGCGGCGTTCTGCGGGTGGTGGTAAGCCTCCATGACCGCGAACTGCATCTCTTCCGACGGCTTCCAGTGGCGCTTCCGCTGGTTGATGAACCAGTTGTTGATCTGCTTCTGCTCCAGGCCCGTCGACTCGGCCAGCGCGATCTTCTCCATCTCCTACACGCATGCAACGGCATCATCTGCGTACTGTGCATGTCGACAAATTATGACTTTAATGTGCACACACAGATGTGCATACCGAGGGGTAGGGCCATCGATAGTGGAGCTCCCACCAGCTGAGCAGCTTCTGCCGAGCCTCCATGGGAAGCTTGCTTTTCTTCTTCTTCTTCGACAGCTCCTTTCTCAGGCTGCCCAAGTACCCGCTGTACTTCTTGAGGAGGTGCCTCTTTAGCTCCTTGTCATCGGAGCGGGGGTCGATGCCGAGGGCTCGATCTTCTGCCTCCATCTCCATGCCACTGCCGTCTTCTTGTTCATCATCTGACGAACCAAGGCCAATGTTCTCTTCTGCTAAGGTCAAGTTGGATAGGCAATGAAGGCTTACAGAAGTCCAGAATACTGGAGAAAAGAACATTAGCTTACACACACACACTGACACACACAAAACATGCGCTGCACTGAAAATCCTCTAAACGATGCATAAAACCCACAAAAGATCTTGTAACCAAGTAATATCTAGGAACATTCTCCAATATATGTCATGTCACTATTCCCTTTGTTAAAGAGGAAAACCCATCTCCTTGAAATACTGTAAGAACTTGCAGATTCTTGTAATGAAAAAGAAACAGGGGCCTCTGATCAGTGCCCTGTCTTAAAAAAAAAGTGAAATTCCCATAATACGGCACATGGCCTAGAGCTACTATTACCAATACAAACACATAACTTATGAGACAGCATGGGCAAGTTCGATGATATATATCATGCATCTGCACGTGACCACCACATATATTGCACTTGAGTAGCATATATGGAAGCATGCAACCGACAGATATAGTAGTGAATAGTTTGCTGCTTGGATTCCATGCAATGTTCGTGAAGGACTATGTGAGAAGGTTCATAATACTGTTATGATAAACAATTGCAATATTTATAGAGTGGTCAATTGATTTTACAAAGATTGCATTTGATTTGGACTGTTTTCTAGAAATGTCAGGAAAATTGGAAGTACCGCACGTATTAGAGCAGTAGTTTCGCTTTGAGGAAATACCGAATTGAGTTGCAGTAAGTTTTTTTCAGAGAGCTCCAGGTGAGGTTTTCAGCGTGCGAAAGTACCGTTTTGGAAAGCGGTAATACCGCAGTGTAGTAGTACCAACGTGTTAGACGCGGTACTTCCGATCTTCCTAGAAAAACAGGGGTTTGAGGAATTGAGCCATGGATTGAATTGGGATGACCTGGGTCATTAGATTAAGATTGCATGATACATGTCTTAGATAAATGAAGAACTTATACTTAAAAACAATTTCTTTATCTTTAGATGTGCAGGGTCGCTTGGAGTCAACCGTAATCAACAGCGAAGATCGAGGCTAGGCTCATAGAGTTGAGGCCTAGAACGATCGAGAATACCGGGTGAGATGATGAGCTCAAGCATAGCACAAGAAAGGCAAAAAATATTAAAGGCAAGTTCGAACGACGAGATGGCGCCAAATGGCTTACACGGGTCAAGTGTTCGGTGGAACCGAGACAGAAGACTTAGTGGCGCATGGCAAGCTAGTGGTATACTTACACGTGGCAAGTATATTGCTTGCAATGGTTGATCATGACCAGGTCAAGGAAGGGTATTTTGATAGTTTGATCAAAATACCACAAACCATCTTAGATCAAATCCGCGGCGCATGGGTGATACGTTGGAGAGCTGTTTAGGTTAAGGTAGAGCTGATTTGATGAAGGCGAATTAAGGTTAAGGATTTAGCGGATGCACTTATGTGCTTTAAAAAATATGCATAAGTGAACTTGTGTGAGTAAAACCCGTGTGTGGGGGGTTAATGGGTTCCCCATTGTAATAGTGGATAGTATCCACTAAGATGAATAGGTGACTGGTTGCCTACATATAAAAAAGGGTTAGGATGAAGACATGTATTGTTAACCATTCAAGCCATCTCTTGTACTCTCTTCTCTAGGCTTAGGATTAGGGTTTGAGAGTGATACCTTGGGTGCTCTTTGTCCTCTAAGGTAGAGTGGCTGTAAAACATACCTTCTCAAGTAAGCAATACATCAATCTTTATGTAACTATTGAGTCTCTTATTTTTTATTGATGTGCTTGACTTTTGATTAGTTTTAATATCTATTCTTTCCTTCTTATGATCTTGTTATGCGAAAATGTGTAAGAGATGGATATAATCTTTGAGAATACATCTCCACGTCTAGGCATTTTGATAGCAAGATTCACGAGAAAACCCAGTTTTGCTTTTATTTAGCCCCAAAGTGTGATTTCTTGATCCGAGAGTTTTTGACATGATTTCTTTCATATTCTTACTTGCTATAATAGGTGAGAACATATCTAAAACTATCTTGGCCATCATCTACCCACGAGCAAGTTGTATTCACCATTTGGGGTTTTGACTCGGTTTTGGTGCACCTTTCTAACGAATTAAAAAATGTCTCACTTTTTGCCATGATTTTTATGATTATTTATTGGAATATGTTCATAACATCCTAGAGTAGATCCCTACAAATTTTCACGCCATTTGGATTTACGGATCAAAAGTTCTCTCGATTTTGGTTTTTCGAAATTGTGCTAAAAATACTATTCACACTGATTTTACTGTAGTAGCGGTAGTACCGCGATTACTGTAACGGTAGCACCATGGTTACTGTAGCAAGCAGTTTCCACAGTTTCAACGGTGGTAGTTCCGTTTTTACTTATTTTTCGTGGGTTTTCAATGTCTCGATTTGCTATTTTTTGTGGTGGCTTTTTATCCTTATCTTCATAGCTCCGTAGCTATTGCAGTGAAGAGTTGGTAAATATTTGGAGAAAATTTTGAGGCACCATTCACCTCCCGCTGTTGCCATATTTAGTCTTTCAGTTCGTCTTATATATATATAGGCCTGATCTCTCCATGTACATTATAAAACCGAACTGATACAGTAGTAACTTGACGCTAGGCACGCTACACTGCTAGCCCTACATTTGCAGAGTTCAACCATCCCACCTCAATGAATGCATATGTTCTTCCATATCAAATCAGCTCTAAGGGCATCTGTAGTGTATATAACTCAAAGGGCCTTAAGGTGGGTCCTATCTAAATCTTAAGACCAACTCCATAGTGTATATAACCCAAGAGGTCTTAAGACAGTCCCACTTGGCAGATAAAGAAAAATTATAATTTAATGCTTGTGACCAGGTCTTTAGCTTGAGGACCAGCCTTAAGCTTCTTTTGCTTAGGGTCTGCTTAAGGTCACTCCTGTAATGTATAAGGTTGATCTTAAGGTGGCTTAAGACCTCCTCTTTTCATACATTACAGATGCCCTAAGTAGACTATATGCTCAAAACATAATTTTAGAATATTAAGGGGGCGTTTGGTCTGCAAGCCCCCCAGTCTGTTTCGTACCATTGGGCCTGGCCAAGCTAGCCAGGCTATGGGGTGCAAAATGCAATTGTTTGGTTGCTGGGATGGGTAACAAATACAGTACCGTTTAATAAGGTGATATGATATAGTATAAAAGAATCATCTTTGTATGGAGATGCCATAATTTTCATTGCAATAAGTTGCACATGTCAGATGAAATGTATCAAACAGGTTCTCCTCATTCTCCTATGATGCTACCATTTATCTGATCACTTGCATTTATGATATTCTAGAAACCTCATTTAACTGCATACAAAAACAGATTGTGTGAATTTCATAACAAAGTTGATTGGATGGGGACTACAATTATACTAAGAGATTTTGTTAGTTCTTAATTATATTGATATAGATGTATCGCATTCAAGTTTTTGCAAATTTTATTTAGAATGGCATAGAAGAGAATCCTTATTATAGGGCATGTTTAGCCAAGTTTAGCCTTTTACAATAAGCTACCTTATTGTAGCTTTCGTTTATATATAAGCCCTGGAAGCTTCTCTCCCACTGACTTCACCTTACTTGAATCTGGACATAGTACAAAAGTAACAAATGGAGTGTTTACTATTTAAACACGTATTTTTTCCCCCACCTATTTTGTCGTGGCTAACATATACAAGCCATATATTGAAGCTGATCTTATAAGCCAAACAGGCCCAATGATAACAAATGGACTGTTTACTATTTAAACACGTATTTTTATTCATGGCAAAATGGCATAACTAAATCTCTTCATTTCTTCCAGTGTACATCCTTTCCATTTAAAAATTGTTATGTTTACCTACAAGACATTTGTCTGCTATAGTCATATAGTATCAGGATTTCCTTCACTCACCTTTATGGTCTTGACATGTCACGTGGTACGAACATAGTTGTGAATAACTGATGTTATTGGATCGTAAGGGCCTTCTCACCCCAAAAGCTAGCCAATGAGATGAGAGATTTTCTCACTTTTAAGTTAGGTCTCTTGCACTTCCACAACCAATATAGGATTATTCCAACAATCTTTCCCTTCACACATTGGTGTCCTCAGTCATTCACCGCCCTTTCACTGTACATCGACGATCCCTTAGGGTCCCTTCACCGTACACCGACGGTCAATTATGTTTTAAAGCATATTCATATCATTAGAGGTACATGTTTGAACACCTTTGCTCTTTCTAAAAAGAAGGGAGACAACAATAAAAGTTCTGGAAAATTTCCAAGATAACTAAAACTTATTTCCTCATGGATAGCATTATTCCTTCATGTAGTTGAAACACTAATTTCATTTCTATTTCTTCAAATATTCATTTTTAAATAATTATTTTCTATAAAAATATACTACTTATGACGGCTGGGCATATAAAACAGGAAGCCGTTATAATTAGAGAAATTTCACAGCAGCTACTATTTAATACAGTCAACCATCTTCATATTGTTGACTGAATAAAGGAACTGCGTTTATTTTTGTAACAACACGATATGTAGATCTTACAACACCATGGCATACAACTACTGTTATCCAGGCTTACTTTGAAAGAAATGCACGATACAACACGGGAAAATGTCATATGTGTGCATCATATTGTAGAAAAGATATGTATTACTGTATTTGCTAAATTTCCCTATATAACATAGATCATCAAATTAGATATTTTTGTGCTATTTAGTAAAGACACATGTCCAAAAGTAGCATGATACAGTTGTTTGAATATTTTTTTTTCAGAGTTCAGTCACCCCAAGCAAAAGTGGCACTGCCCTGTGTATCCTAGCCAATCCATGCATAAGAGTTGCCCCAAAGGGCAATCAGAAAAGCTAAGCTTTTACAGCAGAAACAGTGGATGAGACCAGACATGAGCAAGACCGTAGATCAGAGCTAGTAAGGAGACAAGTGACCATACTGTTCATTTTACTACGTTACCAAGTACACCCAAAGTCATTGATTAACAAGCTACTAGCACAAATATGGTAACTTGGTAAGGTAAATAAGCCATAGATTAACACGTAATACTACTAACAACAAGGAACTTCTATTCCTTTTGTTTTGACTTAAGAAATGCATAACTCAAACCCAGTATTTACATAGAAAAACCTAGCTAGGAACGTCACAAAGGACAAGTAAAAAGTTGTAGCAAATTAATGTTGTCTAGCCAAAGAAAGAAGATTAAGCTCAAGTTTACCTGCAGAGACGAGAGCTGTAAGGGGTGGCCCAGGATTAATGGAGTTGAGCTGTGACTCCACCGTCCTGAGGAACTCCTTGGCCTCCCGCAGAGGCTTGCTCAGCTCCTCCTTCCACTCCACAAGCAGCTTGCAGTACGCTTCCTGATCACATCACACCAAATTAACACAATTAATCCAACAACACTCCGTAAGATAACCATCTACATCCCAGGTAGAATTAAGAATTGGACCATGCATGTGAGGTTTATGTAGCTAAATTAACTCTTCAGACTGCTGTACCATGAACTGGTCGAGCTCCGGGTCCGGGTCCGGCCCCGCTACGTCGCCCGCGGCCGCCCGCTGCCGGGCCTCCCTCTCCCGTGCCGCCGCCGCGATCTCCTCGGCCGCCTCCGCGGGGCAGCCAACCTAAATAACACACATGCAACACTGATGAACATATATACGAAGGCCAAAACATGCGTGTTCGCATATGTGTGATCGACCAGCGAGCGCGCGCGTGCCTTGTGGCAGTCCAGGAAGGCGGTGAGGAGGTGGTGGTAGCGAGGGTGGGAGACGATCCTGGCCTTCACGGGGTCAAGCCGACCAGCGCGGCCGCCGTCCTCGAGGAGAGGAGACACGACGTGGCCGATAGATGCATGTGTTGCAGCAGGTGCAATAGCCTGACCTCCTGCAGCAGCGCCACCTGAGCTAGGGACGGTGTAGACTTGCACGGAGACCTTAGAAGAGGATGGCAACGGAGGACGCGGCCTTCCCTGCCGGCCTCCGAGGTTGGCGAGTTCCTCCATTAGCGTATGTATATATGTTCCTGTGGGTTTCTTGATTCTTGAGTGATCAAGAGGGGGTGGGGAAGAGAATAGCTAGGGCTAAGTATGGGGATTTCTTTGGTTAATTGGTTAGGTCTTTTTGTGGCGATGGTTTTGTGGGAGTAAAGAGGAATGGAGAGGAATAATTAAAAGGAGGTGGAACGCACTGTGGAGACGAAAAGTGAAAGGGGGCACTGTACTGTGGCTGTGGGAGCTTGAGTGCCTGCACAGAGATGAGATTTGAGATTGTGTAGGAAGCACCAGCTAGAGGAGAGGATAGAGAGGGTGGGCGAGAATAGGAAAGGACAGGTCTGCTGGCCATCACGTCCATTGTCAAATCGGGAAAAAGCAGCTCGGAGTACTGGTGTAAGGTTGAAGGGTAGTAGTTAGTGGTGAACGGTGCTGGCGTACGTATGTCGCGCTGATCAGTGCCAATAGGGATTGCCTGGTTTCTCGTCTCGTTCCTATTAATTTTTAAAAACTATTTTTATGCTAAATAATTTTTTTATAGTATCTAACTTTTAAATAAATTATCTTTTTAAAATAGAATCTGCTAGTTGATTGTAAAGTGATTTTATTTATATCGGCTAAAATTACGCGTATCTCTCGCTCTATAAATTTCTTTATAAGTTATTACTATTCATTAGTCAAAATTAAAAGAATATATAAACGGCCCCAAAGTTCGGAACTCATACATTCCATATGAATTTAGCAAAAATTCACAAGGAATGGTACAGTTTTTATATTATTTTGTACAACTGTTATGTTCCATGCACATTGTGATATCCGGGTCCAAGCAGAATTGAGCCCACGTAGCCAGCTGAGTTCTTTGGAGCTTATGCTTAGGCTTTAGTTTTAATTTCTATAATAACTCACTGTTAAACGGTATGTTTTTTAGGCGGTATCTACAGATAAATTGTAGTACAAACTATATCAAGTTCAACTGTACCGGTCAAAATAGCATACGACTATTTTTCTCTACATATTTTCTCTCATGAATATATTAAAATTTAAAAACTATAGATATAAACTATAAGTTTTAGGCCCTGATTGATTCGGTTTCGGCTTCTGACTTCTGGCTTATTTTTTACTATTCATAAGTTTTGTCTTTTTCCGAATTTTTGGCTTTTTGTTGAGCTTTTTTGTCGGTTCTTTTTTCCCGTATTTATTTGTATTATACGTAATGGGCTAACATATTTTTGTATTTTTAAATTTTTTAAATTTAATTATGCTAAATAAGCATCTGTCAGCTACAGTGTTTTTTTTAGCCAGCTATAGTATTTTCAGCCATAAGCCATGAGCTTTTCAGCCGAACCGATCACCACTTAGTCTAAAAGAATCCACCGATATGTGTGCACCATCTACATGTACGAGAGTTTAGTCCTAAGGTCAAATTGGGCATAACCAACATATAAACCTTAGGTTCAAAGGTGGCAACCTATTTAGACCCTAATGTGTCACACAATAGGACCTAAATTTTGATGGTAGAATTCTAGCATGTAGCTCTACGCTGAAAAAATTGGTAAACTTTTGTTTTTGCACCACCCTAGCTGCAGCCAAAATTTCGGTAAAAGTTCAGCCTCCGCGCGGTCCAGGCACATGCGTAGCAATTCGCTTTCTGCGTCCAAAATAGTTAACTTAAAATTACTACGATTTAAGATAACATATATTACTGAATATTAGGATGAGAAACCACCATAAGACGAGCAAGAGAAGCTGCTATAATTTTTTGAGAAGAATCAGCAAAATCAAAAGTACTTTTGTTTGCACTGCGGAAATATTGATTTTTAAAAGTATCTTTGTTTACACTGCGGTACTTCCGACTTTCGAAAGTACCTTTGTTTGCACTGCGATACTTCTGATTTTTTATGAATAAAAATTTCAGTACGAGTTCAAAAACAAGAATTGAGAGAACTTTTGGTCCATTGATCAAAAAGACATGAAATTCTACAGGGATCTTCTTTAAAGTATTGTGAACCTATTTCAATAAACGATCATGAAAATCATGGCCAAAGTTGAGACATTTTCTAATTTGTTGGAAGGCTGCACCGAAACTGAGTCAAAACCCCAAACGGTGAATACAGTTTGCTTGTGCGTAAACGATAGCCACGATGGCTTTAGATATATTCTCACATGTCCCAGCAAACAAGAACACGAAAAAAATCACGTCAAAAACCTTCAAATCAAGAAATCACACTTTGAAGCTAAATCAAGCAAAACTGGATTTTCTCATGAATCTTACTATGAAAGTACCTAGATAGATGTGGATATATTTCCAAGAATTATCGTCATCTCTTACACGTTCTTGGTGCGGTAAGATCACAAGAATGGAAACGGAAAGATCGAAACCAATCAAACTAAGGCACATCAATCAAAACAAGAGGGACTTAAGAGTTGTATAAAGATTGACGTATTGCTTACTTGAGAATGTAATTTTACAGCCACTCTACCCTGTTTTTTTATGAAGATCAGTAGTACCGCACTTAACATGCCGGTACTACTGTTGCCCAAAGCTGTACTTCCACACCAAGCAAACCCAAACTAGACCTCTCTGAAAAAACGTACCACGACTCAGAGCGAAACCATCGTTTGAGCGGAACTACCACGCTCACAACGTCGGTACTACCGCATAAATACCTATGGGACTTTCGATTTTCCTGACACTTTCAGAAAATAGTTAAAATCAAATACATTCTTTGTAAAACTATCTGACCACTTTACGAACCTTACAATGATTTATCACAACGTTATTCTAGATTTTCTCGTATGGTGCTTCAAAATTAATATGATCACTTGATGAAAAACGTTGTCTGAAGAAAAGCAAAGCAACGCATACGTGTTTGCGAATCAAAACTAACTTACTGAAACGACGTCAACAGTAGATCCTTCCATCTTCACACCCCTTCGCCATCTTCTTGGCTCTACGCTTCAACCCCTTGTTTTTTTTCGAAAGCATGAGCTTCAACTAGAGGTACCAATGGGTACCCGAAACCCGAATACCCGATGGGTTTTACCCGATAAGGAGACGGGTATGGAAAGATATCTTCACTCGCAGGTATACTGATGGGCAAAATCTCTACCCATCGGGTAGAGCGGGTGCGGGTACGGCTGTATATTACCCGTACCCGCATAACCGTGGGTAAAATATACCCGCATACCTTATGTGCTTCATGGAATCATGGTGGCGAATTTACACATTACTAAGAGAATTTTATACCATATTAATCATTTGGCATCAACATTAAGGAAAAGAACTCAACAAATAAGTAGCCGATACTTTGGAATAAGCTAAATAGAAAGAGGAAAATTTTAGTTCTACATTGCACAAGATGATACTTCAGCAAACTAATCGGGAGTGGGTTACCCGTTGGGTATAAATACCCGCGCGGGTGCGGGTACAGTTAAGTTTCTATACCCGTGTGCGGGTACGGGTATCATAACGAGTAGAGTTATATCTGTGGGTACGGATATAGGGTGGCTATACCAGCAGATATGTACCCGTTGCCACGTCTAGCTTCAACCCCTTGTAATGTGTAAAGTAAATAAAGTGCATATATATGACAAGCGAGGTGATACAAGTAGAGCTATAGGTTGTACATTTTGTTTCGTTTACTCTACAAGTGATGTAGTCAAAAGGATCCGTCTCAAAAAAAAAAAGCAAGCAAAAAGAATATACGAGGTAGAAAAGTAAAATAAACTAGTAATGTGTCTTATTCAAAGGTCTCGCTTGCCGCTAATTAAGATAGTGATAATGGGGATAATTTTGAAACAACTAACCAGGTGACATCTGAGTGTGAGTAGGTTGAGCATCTAACGAGCTAGATACCATCCTGGCCCATCACAAGGATTATGTTTGATCCGGGATCAAATCATCCCCATTTCAAACGCCTTCAGTTTTTTATTTTGTTTTTTTTGCTTTAGTCTTTTTTGGTTTTTTTCTTATTCATTTGCATTGTTCTAAAAGATATGGTAGTGTTTTCCTATTTTTATCCTTTTTTACTTAGAAAAAGCTAACCATCGCTACAGTGTATTTACAGCCAAAAAGCTATAAGCTAGACCTTTTCAGCTTCTAAAAGTTATTTTCGGTTTTCCTACAGTAATTAACTTTCAAACGGAGTATTTTTTCAAAATGGGATCTATAGGTTAATTGTAATATATGTACTGTAGCAACTTTATTTATATCAGTCAAAACCGTACGCTAATTTCTGTTACTCTATAATATCTCTTATAAATAACCTAAAAATTATAAAATATAGTTATATGTTATAATTTGAAGTAAAAAAGAATAGACATAAAATCCTTTGGAGCGGGGGCAATCACATGAGATATAGCTGTCTGCGATGTTGACCTGTCCCCACCGGAGTAAATCGTTGGTGGAGTAAGCTTGTCATGACCAGATGCGTAGATTTTGACAAGACTAGCCATGATCACGTCGAGAAATAACTAAATAAGTGTTTATTAAACGATTAAATCAAATTTGTTCACCTTGAAGTGATAATAAAAATGCTAGGCTCCTGCATTGATAGAAAAATAGTCATATCCAGTAACAGCTCATCTTTGTTCTTACTGGAGGAGAACCAGGATTTCATTACATTTTAAGCTGTGAAGAGCTAGAGAGCACTGTTATTTAGGCTAAACTGTTGTAGAACTAGCTCCATTTCTGTTGTATAGATACTTTGAATTATTTAAAGACCCTGATCAACTCGGCTTCGGCTTCTGCCTTCTGGTTTATTTTTCACTATTTATAAGTTTCGTCTTTTTCTGAACTTTTGGCTTTTTGTTGAGTTTTTTTGCAGTTCTTTTTTCCCGTATTTGTTTGTATTATACGTAATGGGCTAACATATTTTTTATTTTTTTAAATTTAATTATGCTAAATAAGTCTCTGTCAGCTACAGTACTTTTTTCAGTCCACTACAGTATTTTTAGACATAAACCACAAACTTTTCAGCCGAACCGATCACCACCAAAGAATACGACGATAGGACCTGAAGCTAAATTGTTCGACCTCATAAAAAAAGTGTTTTTCCATCCAATCATTGAAAGCTAATGTTGCCAGCGTCCCGAATCCCCCGATGGGAGCTACTGGTTACTGCGGCCCGTGTTCTGTTTAGCGCTTCCCTGCAGTGGCAAAGCAAGGAAAGACCGAAGTGAAAGCCACTCACGTGGCAGAGGCTGGCAGGTGGCCCAATCAGGCAGGCCTGAGACCTGACTGGACGGATCAGCGCCAACCACGCGGGCTCTGCCGTCGGGTCCGGCCGGCCGGAAGGACGAAGAGAGAGAGAGGGAAGAAACAGAGAAGGGAAGCACCAAATCCAAGCAGGAGAGGTTCGAGCCGCACGTGATTACCCTGGTCCGGCACTTCTTACTGCCTTACGGCTTAACCGTCTAACTATGATTTTTATATTACAGCTAAAATTATACTACAATAATCATTATTTTTTAAAAAAATAGTTAAATGATCACAGACAATAAAAAAATAAGAGAAAAAATAAAACTAAAAAAACTAAAATAAAACGAAATTAAAAATAAACGCATTCCAAATAGCTTTTAAATTAAATAAACCAAAAACTAAAATAAACTAAAACCATTTAAAACAGCACCTTAGACCGGCCTCACCCGGCTCGATCTCAAGCCAACGACCAGTGCTGGCCCGAGTCCCGTGTCAGGTTGCGCAGCTTGGCGTCGTGTCTGACTATGACTTGTGGGGCCCACGGAAGTGAGGCGCTTCCGGGCAGGTGCGCCCAAATGCCCCGGCACTCCGGCAGTCGAACGAACAGTTTGGCCCCGCGCCGGGAAAGCGGATGTTGGTGTCCTGTTCCCTTCCGGGCTTCGCATTCGCCGATAGGTCTGCGCTCTGCACCGCACATGACTGGCAATCACGTAACGTGTATACGCTATGATTTAAACACTGTTCTTCCTATATGTAGTGGTCGGCTGTCCTGTCAGTTGAGCTAAAGTAGGCAATGTTAGTGCAAAGCGCACATTAACCAATGGCGAGCAAACATAGTAGATGGCCCAAAGTAGATTAATTCTACCTGATATATATCACACAGATGAAGCACCTTCTGTTTGCCAGGTAAGAGAGATATATTAATTAGTCAAGGGAACCATTACAATTCGCGAGCACAATCTGCTCGATACAAGTAGGAAAACCGGCTACGAAACTGGATACACGCATCACATGTTGAGCTAGCTTATGAGCGAGATCATTGTATATGTGTTGTTACTTTTATATACATAAGTTTATTGTTTGGTTCTAAATTTAGAATCAGTATTTATATGCATATATTTTACATTAAGCATTGTTTGGATGAATTGCGCAATGATGACTTAGTATGTTGTGCAATGTTACATGACGGTTTGCTTATTTGTGCTGGTTATAGGACTTCGGAGTTAAGTTATGGTGAGATATAGGAGGACCGAGATTAGGCACAGGGTGGTGTTGGGGCCTAGAACGGTCAGGGAGACGCCAAAAATGACTGAGACTAGCGGGGTCTAGATAGAGCTTATGTAGGGAATATGTTCCCATGTGTTCTTTGTCATTTGTGCTTGTCATGCTACTCTTGTTGTCATATGTCTTGGTACTGGATCCATGCTTGTATATCACTTATCCCAGTACTAGGACACCAGTTGTTCCTATATTTGAGTTACATATTGTGGATCTGAGGGGGAGACCTCGTGGCTTGTGTGGATATCTTGGGTCACTCCCTTCTTTGATTTTATGGTGGAGGTTTATGTAGATCTCACGATGCAACTTGGTTCAACTTCAACTATTTCGACTACATCACATTGCCAAGCAGTGTGACGTAGGTTCGTGCTTGAGTTTTGTCAATTCTCTGCTTCCATATTCAACATTGCATACCTTTTGGTAGTGTGAGGGTTTTTAGGTTGGTTCAGGGTGCTGAGAGTCACACATTCTACCCTGTGTCTTTTTTAGGTACTTCTCTTCTTAACTAGGATCTTTATGATCTCTTTGCCCAAGTGAAATGGACGTCCAAATTTTGCCCAAGTGAGTTGTGCCATGAATCCTCTCATGTACGTTTGAGTGTTTTGGCTTTCTTGTTTGAATTTCTCTTCTCTTGAGTTTCTCTGGTGCTAAGGACACGTAAGAGGAGGAGATGTCTCTTGGAGATAAGATCCCATCTATCTATGCACGATCTAGAGGAAGTTCTTGAGGAAACTTGGTTTTTTGCTTGTTTGTGCTAAAAGTGTTATTTCTTGATCTGACAGTTTTTGAGTTGATTTCTTTAGTGATCTGACTTGTTGTGACATGTGAGAATACATCTAGACCCATCTTGGTCATCATCCACCCACAAGCAAGTTGTATTCACCAATTTTAATTTTGACTCTATTTTGAGGAAACCTTCCAACAAACTTAAAAAGATATCAACTTTGCCTATAACTCTCATGATCGTTTGTTGGAAAAGATTTACAATTTCCTAGAGAAGATCCCTGCAAAGTTTCATACCATTTCGATCTATGGATCAAACGTTACATTAAATTTGGTTTTTGAAGCTCTGTTGAAAGCCTATGTTCATCGTCTTTTTCCTCTAGCTTTTCGACCACGTTCAAGATTTCGACCACATTGTCTCTTTTTGACCACGTCTGATTCGATCACTCACTGGTCATCGATCTCACCGGTAGATTTTCGAACTGATTCGACGATGTTGGTCTCAAACCACTCGTTGGCTTTCGACCACATTGGGTTTTCGACCACTCACTGGTCGTTGATCCCAATGGTCTATTTTCGACCACGTCGGTCACAGACCATTCATTGTTTTACGACCATGTTGGGTTTTCGACCACTTATTGGTTGTTAACCTCACTGGTCGTATTTCGACCAGATTCGACCACGTCGGTTTTCGGCCAGATTCAACCACGTTGGTTTTAGACCACTCGTTGGCCTTCGACTATATTAGTTTTGACCACGTTGGTTTTAGACCACTCGTTGTTCTTCGACTACATTGGTTTCGATAATGTTGGTTATCGATTACGTTGGTTTTCGACCGCCCTCTGGTTGCTAACCACTCAAGTCGAATTTCAACCACATCAGTTATCGATTACGTTGGTTTTCGACCGGTCTCTGGTCGTCAACTGCTAGAGTCGATTTTTGACTACGTTGGTATCCGACTAGCAGTCGATCTCTGACCACGGTGATCTCCGTCCGATAATCGATTTCAGACGTAAACGTTGGTATCCGACTGGCAGTCACTCTTCCACCACGGTGATTTCTGTCTAATAGTCGAACTCCGACTACGTTGGCTTCCATCTGATAATCGTAACTGACCACATTGATTTTCGATCAGTGGTCGTAACCAGACTACGTTGATTTCCGAACTGGTCGTTCTTAGCTTTGTGTTGCTCTATTTTTTAAGAAGACTTCATATTCTAATCTTCATAACTTTGTAACTATCGGAGTAAAGGATTGATGAATATTTAGGAGAAAAAAATTTTAAGACACCATTCACCCCCTCTGCTGCCTATCTGGTCATACACCATTAAACAGAGATCTTGAACAACACCAATACACCGTGTAAATTCTCCTCCCAAGCATCTTATTTAATAAATCTGAGCAATCAAAAGAATGCTCAACTAAAAAGATCACATGCTAATTAAGTAGGTTAGCTCTACCTCGAGTCATCGGTCCTGCATCGTCGTCTTGAATTGAACTTGTATGCTTAATTGATACGCTCGGATTATCATGGATAGCACCATGTGTCGAGAAGGACGTACTGGTAATAGGGATGTACTTATCAGATAGCCTCCGACACATATCCAGGAGAAGTCCACATGTTCTTCGCAGGAAAAAAAAGCCAGTCCCCTTGGCAGCAACTGCGTTTTTTCTTAATTTCCGACGTAAAAGTCGATCAGAAGTGTAATCAATCTCGCAAAAAAAAAAAAGAGAACAGTGTAATCAACATGGATCACCGAAAAACATCACGCATCCACAGTGCGACGATGGGTCGACAAATTTGTTCTAGACGCTCCATTTGTTAGGTTCTATCCGATGTGACGCAGGGGAAAAGGTTGCTCAAGGGTCATTTCTAAATCTACAATATTAGCTTCGTAGAACCTAGTCTACGTACCACCTAATCTTGAACAAGGCTCCCTCAAACTCAAGAGTCAAGCCGCCCCTAGCAAATTAGATCCCACTCGATTGGACTAAAAAATAATAATTTATAATTAAAATTATATTGTAATTGATTGAAATTATACTGTAACTGAAGGCGACTTATTTGGTATACGAATATTGGAAAAAAGAACCAGCAAAAAAGCTCAAAAAAACTAAAAGTTCAAAAAAATGAATTTTATAAATAATGAAAAATAAACCACAAGTTAGAAGCTCAAATTAAAATGAACGAGGTGTTAATTAGTGCTAGCTGGTTGGCTAAAGGGAGGTAAGGATAAAACCTACACGCATAAGACGAAGAATAACTACACATCGCATCAAAGATAGACGCAGAATAGCCTATCCAATAGCCTTGAGATCAGCAGCAGTACTGATGTATTTTTTTTTCTCAACAATGTTCCTGCATCGAATCAGACACTTGTCCCACAAGATGATAGAGTTCATGGATTGAACTCGATGCTTCTTGCACACATTTGTCCTCGGTCATTTCATGGCTGATTGGTGGATTACTACTCTCTCTTGTTTTTTGAAAGGTGGAGTACCAATGTATCATTGGGTTGTGATCGTTTTGACTTCAGCTTTTAGCTTTCGACTTATTTTTTACTATTCATAAATTTCATCTTTTTTGAACTTTTGGTTTTTTATTGAGCTTTTTTGTTAGTTCTTTTTTCCCATATTTGTTTGTATTAGATGTAATGGGCTAACATTTTTTTATATTTTTTAAATTTAATTATGCTAAATAAGGCTTTGTCAGCTACAGTGTTTTTTTAGCCAGCTACAGTGCTTTTCAGCCATAAGCCACCCAAAAAAAGTCCAAATGTGGCAAACTCGCTAGCTGCCTGTCAAAAGAACAACCAGTGCTTTAGAAAGGAAGAGAGATCCTTGAATCTTGATCAATATGGGCAGAGCAATTTCATACTCGTAAATCGCCAGCACCAAAAGAAACAGCAATTAGACCACACCTGCAGATGCGGCCCAACAATACAACTGGACCCGGACCATGTACGTAGTGTAGTCAGAAAGTCCATAGGGTTTACGATGGTGTCACAGGTTTAGGGTTTTTTCGTATTTGAAGTTTTGAACTCACCGTTGCAGAGTGTAGCCGGGTTTGGAATAAGAACCTGGGAGTCAACTGTAGTGTAATACATGAGAAATTTTGAGATTTGATGGGTGTGTTGGCCTGTTGGAGACGACTATACATAGGTACTTTAGGATATTGTTCATTAGGTGTGCGAGGTCTCGTCTCCATAAAAACAAAACCGGAAGGAAAAAAAAGAGGAATGGGGAGGTTTCCATGGACATGATGGGCTTGGATACCTCTTTCTCGCTGACTTGAAGGCTAAAGTTTGGCATGGTTCAGGCCTGCTGCATCCAGGCCCGACACCTTTTTTTTCTTCTTCTTCTTCCTTTGCGATGTTTTGCCTGTAGGCGGCCTAGAGAAACGCTTATTCCATTTGGGCCAATGCTCCGCTCGAGTTTATTTCACGACGTTTTACCACTTCTGCTGCCACTCAATGCTCTGTATCCTTTTTTTTTGCGATCACAATCTTCTGTATCCTCCCAAAAAAAAAAAATCAATTCTCGGTATGAGATGTGATCTGAAATAGTCGGTACCCTGTGTGAGTTTTTTCCGGCGAGGTCTGTATGATGGTGCTTAGACGTATAAAACACGAATAAAGCGAGAGAACGCAACCAGCGCAAACTCTTGAGACCGACATCCACTATCCGTTGCAGTTGAGAAGCGTTCGAAGATCCTGCTGTTTGGCTTGTTTTTAACATTGGCACTGTCAAAAGCGACCACTACTTGACTAAAGCGTCGACATATTCTACAACAATGCGTCGAGACATGCAACAATCAACCTTTCTGTTTCGTCAGAAAACTGCAGCATTACGAGTGGTAGTATAGTAATCTACGGTTTGAACAGTCCAGAGGAGACTAGCCACACCCACAGCCTGGAGAGACAGGTGCAAAGGTAGTTAAATCAGTTTGGCCCCTAGCTGGCCCACCGCGCAGCAGGTGTCCGTCCGAGCTGCCTGCCCCCGCGGGTCGCCTTCGAGGGACCACGTCATCGCCAAATCAGCGCATGCAACCCCTCAACTGTTCCCATCCGTCCTCCACAGAAACGGGGTGACCATGCCGTTACCCATGCATTGCATGGGCCATGCATCGCATCTCCCTGTTGGCTCCCGGCCGAGATGCATGGCAAGGGCTTTCGTTCTCGGCGTACGTTCAACGGTGCGTCCCTATCTGCTTTTGTCTCGACGACGGACGGACGGGACGTACGCGTCGTCGGGGGTTCAAGGCCGGTTCGGCGAGTGGTACTTGTCTGCATTCGAGATAAGTGGCCAGCTGAAATGTTGATCGAACGAACGACGGTTACCCCGGGGCGCGCCGACCATGCAGTTACCGCGGCCGCGCCAGGGGGGAACCGGGCCGGCCGGTGGCGCCGCGCGCTGCTGCGTCCTGACGCCGATCGCTCCATGCCCGTCCACATGGGGCTGCGCGCGGTGCAGCACCCAACAATGTGGGACGCGCGCAGGGGTGTGTGCCCCGGCCGTTGTGCCATTGTTGTGCGTGGTAGCCGCCCGGCCCCCACATGCATGGCATGGCACGTCCACTACATGCCGTGTCCGGCGCACAGCGCCCTGTCTGCGGCCGTGCGTGCAGGGGCACGCAGGACCATATGCCTCCCAACGCTGCGGTGTTGGGGGTGACTGACTGACTAGCGAAGCTACTAGCAATCCTCTGAAGAATCCCAGCTCGCGGATCCTGGTCGATCCGGGCCGTGCGTACACACGCTCGTGTCGACACGGCCGGCGGCAGGGTGGGGCCGTGGCGGCCGCGCTGTCGGCCGTGCTGTCGCCATTGCACGCAAGGGCAGATGGGAAAACCATGGGATATGAGTCTTAGCTTTTTGGAGAAAGGTTGGCGCGGGGAGGATCACGACTAGCTATCCATCTCTGACCTGTTTGATCTCAAACTTTGTTTGGACATGGATAGACACCAAGGTTGTGTTCATCTGGATTTAAACTTTTAGATTTTAACTTCATAATTTCATTTTTTTTCTGCCTATTTAACTTTTTGAGGGTTTTTTGTATTTCCTTTTTTCTTTTATTATTTTGTATTGTCTGTGAAGATATTTTTATTTTTTAAACTTTTAAAAATTAATTACGCTAAAAAAACTACTGGTAGATACAGTGCAAAAAAAACTTCTACGCTGCCAAAAAAGCTAGAAGCTTGAGCTTCAAAAGCCCAAATGAGCGCTCCCACAATGCCATGCAAGAAAAAGGTGAGGCTTGGAGCCCCTTTGCAGCATCAGGAGGTGGCAACATTTCTCACCCATTTTTGGGCTTTGGGTGGTCGAAAAACACGGGATGGCCAGCAGCAAGGTGAGAAGCTCTCGGGACATTAGCATGGCACAGGGGTCATCATAGTGCTCTTCGGCGCGAACAAGGGGTCGGTGAGCATAACTGGGACATGGGGAGGGTCATGGTGGTGTCGGTTTAGGTTATAGGGCTCTGTGGCGGTTTGCCCGCGGCGAGGTAGTCTCAACCAGCGGAGAAGTGGGTGGCCGGCTAGCTACAGGGGTTAGGCAGATCATGGCAATGCTTTGGTTGAGTTCCTGGGGCATGAGGATGCTACAGGAGTAGGTAATTGAAAAGATATGATTGAGTAAAAAGAATTAGAAATAAGGTTTACTTGGTGGTCTCCAACAACGATGGCTGCACGACAGTTGTCAAGGGAAATTGGGGGGTGTCTACGGCCTATTGGACACCAATGTGACTCACTAAAGGGACTCGGAGCCTTTTTATAGGCGTGCTACGGCGGTTTTGCACAGTGACAAGCTAGCTCGGGTGTTTGGCACGTGGCCGAAGCAAGGAAGGTGAGGGAGAGCTCGGGGCTTGTTAGCTGCAGTGTGTCCTGGTAGCTTAGTGCCTCCTCGAGCGTCACATTGCAGCATTCAAGCAGCAATGAGGGGTGTTAGGTTGGCTGTGAGTGCGGAGCATGTAGAGAGAGCGGTGAGGCAGAGGAGGGCGAGGCGGCCACGACGTTCGGCCAAGTGGGGGTGGCGGCATTTAAGGGGGTGTTAGGTGACAGGGGTCGTATGCTGGCCTGGCAGTGGCTGGCGATGGCGGATAAGGTGAGTTGCAGCGTGATCTATCGATGGGGAGACAGGGCATGAAAGGCAGCGGCCAAATTTAACCAGGAGCTCCGACGCTTGGTCAAGAGGGAAGTTAATGAGGGTGTCAGGACGGGGCTGGCGAGATGTATGACTCTTGATGGAGGTCAGGGGCGGAGCTACAAGTACAGGGTGGTCCCTGTGGGCCGCGGACCACCCTGCGCTCGGTCCAACCCATTGAGTCCACATGACGCTTGGCCTTCTGCCTGCGTTCTGCCTTCAACGCCCATCGCAGGTCACTATGGAAACCCTAGGGCACGGGATCCTTATCAAGACATCAACGTGTTCTCCGACGACAAGAGCTGCCCCGCCGGATGGAGGTGGACGGACAGGACGACAGCGACTCGTCGTCGCCGAGCTCGTGCGTGTCGTCGGACGGGCGCCGTAGCTCGACCGGCGGCAGCCCGGGCGGCAAGTCTCCGATGGTGATCAGGGCCTGCACGCGGTGCCTGATGTACTGCATGGTGGCCAAGAAGGACTACCCGACCTGCATCAACTGCAAGCAGCCATGCCTCGTGAACCTCCTCCAGGACGGTAGCGACGACGACGACAAGAAGCGCGGCAAGCGCAAGTGAAGAAGACGAATTCGGTGTGTGCCCGCCCAGTAGATGCTCACGCGGATGGTTAGCTCAGGAGTACTGATGCACGGCTCCTGAGGCTGGCGTGGGGGAGTGACTGCCGTTGGATCATCCACTGCACAGGGTTGGGATTCTTAAGCAGTAGGCTAGCTAATACTAGCTTAGTTATTTCCCTTTTATGTTGCAGGTATGAGTAGTAAGGCGATGTGGTGGCTAGTATTTCAATTCTATGTTAAGAAAGCTATATTCGTCTATTTTATGAACTTCGTATGTCCTTTTTACCTTAATTGCATTTCGTAATTCATATACTTGTGTACCGACATGTTAAATTTATAGCGGTTAAATAAATTTTAGACAATGGACAACCATAGCTACAAATCTTGGCTACGCCACTGATGGAGGTCGTAGTGGCATGGTAGCGGTCGGCGGGTCAGGGCGGTGGTGACTGAGGTGTGGCCAAGTGGTGGTGCGGGAACAGGGGTGAAGGCATCTTTTTGAAGTGCGCCAAGGAGTTGGGGAGGCGTAGAGCCAGGGAAGGAAAGCGGAAAGGAACAAAGCTTTGCCGGATTGGGTAAGAATCAAATTCAAACAAACTCAAATACTTTTGAATTTTTGGGGTTATTTCAATAACGCACATGGATCCACGAAACAAAAGCAATAAGTTTGTGCCAAAAACATCTACATGTAAAACTCACAAATCAAGCGCATTATACTACACATCTATTTACGATTTATTTTCGTTTCGTTTGTGTTACCTACAAGTTGGCCAACCCCATCCAGTTGGCTCAGAAAGCACCAACATTTTTCCTGCGTCTATCCAAAGTCTAGCTCTACCCCCACATGTTGTCTGCGTCGGATATGCGTCACCCATGAGTTTTTCTCTGTTAGACATTTATTCTTACCAGACTATCCATGTTTATTTCACATTGCAGTCAACAACTACATATCTAGAAAAGATTAAATATCCGATTTCCATCCAAACTGAACATATATACGGTGGTTCCGGGAAGGAATAAAAAAAAAAACTGAGCTATCACTTACCGTTTGCGAAGTGTCGGTGACGGTTGCTACCTACCAGTTTTCCTCGCCGAAACAGCCGCCTCAAACACGGACCGTATGGACCATGGATTAACTCCGAGTGACGCCCACCGTCGCAAGCCCCCGCGCGGCCATGCAGACAGCCGATCGGCAAGCGCGCGTTGTTGCGCACGGAGCTCGCGTGAAACAACCGCAGCGGACGGGAAGACCCGCCCGGATCGCCTAAACCGGCTAGCCCACAGGTCGGCGCCCGAGCGGACGACGTGAGTCCCTGCAGATTTGACGAATTACGTACGTACGCCGGGCTTTTCACCGTACCCGCGCGCGCGCGCCTGCCTACGTACGTCGTCGGTCGCCTAGCCAGCTCCTCCTCCCAGGCCAGGCTACCGGCGAAAAGTCTCGGTAGCGGCAGCTTTACCTGCTGGCATTGACGAGTTTCGGTGTTTCACGCGCCAAGATCCTGGCCGCGACTTTTGGCCCTAGATCCCCGCTACCAAGTGGATCGGTCGATTTGACCGCGGGAGCAACCCATCGTTGAAAAACAGTGACAGTGACTTCGCCTTTTCAACAACCACCTCTTGCGTTCCTGGATCGATGTTGCTATATGGTGCGGCACGGGATACCTACTTCGAAACCTACTCGCTTAGCACATGCCTGAGAGAATCATATCTGGACTATGTTGGTGCTTAAGCTATGGTCATTAGTAGTGTAATTAAAGTGGATATTGAAAGATATTGCTTGTCTTGCATTCGATTTCGTAATTTTTTCTCAGAGTAAGAGCCATATACATATAATACTATATACTTATTTCTCTATTCTATATTCATACTGTGAGCCTTCAGTCGGTCAATCAAATGAAAATTATCTACTTTTTTCACTCCTATGTAGAACACTGGATAGTAGTGGTGCAATTATAACAAACATAAAAGGACTAATTATCGATGTTCTATATGTATGTTTCTTTTGACTTCAGTACTTTCACAAAGATTTCGAATCGACGTGACAAGACAACCAGAATTAATATTAGACAAGAGCTTTAGAGGAATTGAAGGGGAGCGTGCAGACAATCGTTTGTTCTAGTTTCTCCATTTAACCACTGATGTTTTACTTTGTGCGAGTACAAGAAAACATCTTAGAAAGATGTAAAAAGATCGCACCTTTAGAAAGATCTTAAATAAAGATATGACACCTTAAGAATAAGATCTAATTAGAAAGAGAAATGCAGTAAAAGTTAAACCAACAATACCTTTTTTATACATAAAGTAAACTAACCAGGACCTGCTGAGATGTGTCATGGCAAAAGTAAAAAAAAATGCTATTGATCGCATATATAATATAACTTGCTCGATATGCATGGCTACGAATTGACAAATTAAATCTGCATATCTGTTGGGCTAGATATGGTAATCCGGGGGGTGAATGATATCTTTAAATTCAACCTCCCAAAAAGGTATACCAAATTTTCACTCCACTAGCTACTGAAAAATAGAAAGATCATATTTGATTACCAACAAAGAACTCACAAAAACACGAAAACAAATATATTTCAACTCCTATAGGCTGGTCGGACCAATATTGGGGAGCGGTTAGACCGGCCGACCAATCTGACCATCGGTGATGGCCGGTCTGACCGGCCTCTAGTCAATCGCAGGTCTTGGGGCTGTCGGACCGTACCGCTGTTACCAGAACTTGAAATCAATATGAGTCAAAACAAAAAATGGTGCACTCTCCAAAAGATATCTATACATGATTTGAAACTCTACAGCTGGTTTTTTTATAGATGTGTTTTTGGGTGCTCGACACAAGAGGTTAGACTAGCCTAGTCTTACAGCAACTCTAAAAACTTGCAAACTTTTCAAAATTCAAATATGAACTCAACACGATTGCCAATTGTTCAACATAAATAGAGTATGGTCAATCTCAACATGGTTCTACAATTTCATTTAGGAATTAGGGTGTGTATGTATTTAATTAAAAAGTGTATATTTTAGAATTTGTAGTATTTTTTCTCGCTGTTAACAATGTTATTGAACTTGCTTTTCATTGTTAACATGTTGCATATATAATGCCACTGTGACACACAATAATCGGTCAATGTGAAATTATGGTCCTGTTCTTTTGGATTTTTGGCTTTTGGCTTCTTTGAAAGTCGAGATAAACTAGGCGGCTTCCTGAAGCAGATTCTTCAAATAATTTCCCAAGCACAAAACCTTGTGCATCGTATCATCAACATCTCTGTCATTTGCTACCGTATGGAAAAGCACAAACAAAAAGGCATCAACCATAAACAAAAGGTATCGACCGTAGAAACAGTGGTAGGGCCATAGTGTTGCATGGGAGTGCAGTTGCACCCCTAAATTTTTGCACAAAATCCGATATATACTCTCTCTTAATACATAAAGTATATACTATACATACTAATATATATACTCCTGGCAGTCCATTAGGCCCAATAGGCAATAAGTCAAGCCTATTAGCCCAAGTGCCCAAGCCATCCTTACTTTCTCAATCAATCGGCCACCCCCACTGGAGATTCCGCAATCGGCCAAATTTTTATGCTTCTGCCCTAGCGTAGCAGCCGAGCTCGAGCTCGGACACGTAGCTCTGTTCACGCGCAGTTCATCACTATGCACTCCCTGAAGGCGGAGCTCCCGCCACTACCGGCGACCACCAAGCACTAGAGAGGAAAAGGTAAGCTAAAGAAGTCATCGAACCAAATCTCGATCTCATGCTTCCCAATCCGCAGATATATTGTTCTGATTTTTCGTATTTGCATTGCTCTGATTTAACTGTGAAATGGCGACAGATCCATGGGGGTGTTGGCGTCGAAGCTGGTGTAGCTGCAGTCCAAGGTGTGTGAGGTTGGCGGCCAAGCACAGGTGCGCATACCACAAGATGCTTATGGAGAGAAACAAGCAGTCCATCGTCAACTAGCCTACCATCAAGAAATGCTAAGAGCTCTCCAAGCAGCTCTTCTATACCCACCTTGCCAAGTCCCCTACGCTTCTGATTTATTATGCCTTGTTTTTTACCGCCTAGCTCTTCTATGCAACTGAGTCTTCATTAGCTTCTTGAATCTTGAATGTTGGTAGATCGTTTTCTAATATTCATGTGTCAACTAGATGTCAATTCGTTGGTGCTAATAATGATGCTAAATTCTTGTGAATTATCCAAATTAAGGTATGATTAGAACATTATAGGGCTCCAGGATACGCCTTTAGAAAGTTCTATGGTGTTAATTTGAGTCACAGTATACCAATTTGCGAACTTGTGTAGAACAGAGTGGTGTATTGGAGCTTTTTCTTGTTACAGGGTTTAGTGATCAGATGGGGAAATTAAAGGCTTTGATGGGATGGTTTTCATGGTTGTCATAGATTGTAGTATATAGATTGGTCTAGGGCACTAGAAAGTAAATTGCTCTATTTTGCCTTCCGGTTTAAAAGGATGATCTTACGAATCAAAACCTAAAAGGGAGTTGCAGAAGTTATGATCAATCATAACAAACTAAGAAATAGTATAAGTACTAAACAATACTTAAATAATTGTTTAGTTACATATATTAAACTTCCATACTATATCTTTTAACTTATATATATATATATATATATATATATATATATATATATATATATATATATATATATATATATGTGTGTGTGTGTGTATAGGTGTCTGACACCTAGTCTCCTTACCTTTGGATTGCTTTTAGATGTGTGTGTGATTGAGACACACACACACATATATTACACACACACACACACACTATATATATATATATATATATATATATATATATATATATATATATATATATATATATATATATATATATATATATATATATATATATATATATATATATATATATATATATATATATCTTAAATTGGTACTCTATCGTCAAAATCAAATCACGGTGTGTCCCGCAGACTTGACACACAAGTCGTCGATCCATCGATCGAAGTCCCCACGGCTCGAGCATGCATGCCCTGGCTCCAATAATTGAAATGGAAATGCGCACACATTTGTTGGCAGTACCACTTGGTGACAAATCTCCTGTAGAACAACCCTTCATCCATATATGTATCAATGCGTGCGTGCTCCTATATATTAAAGTTCCGAGTCATTTTACTACACGTGAGCATTTTCTCAGAAGCGTCGTCGCGCCATGCGTTACGAATCTACGTACTTATCAGGCATTGTGGAAAAAAATTATTAGCGGCGTTTGTTTGCATGCACGCGCGCGCCTAATAGAACGAAACCGTCCCGCCGTTTTAATGGACAATCCAATGTATATTACCACGTTTCTGGGAGATTTCGCGTCGCACAAACCTACAAAACACAGCTGGACAATTGCTGATCTCCCGAAAGGCGTGATGCTACGGTGGCTGTCAGCATTCAGCCGCTGGCACACGCTGCAGATTTCGCTAACTACCGGCTCACTAGCTATAGCAAGCTACGGCATACGTATGACGCGCGTGACGTACGTGCTAATTCGCCGCAGATTAAATCGATCGCGATCACCAATTTTTTTTCATGTCTAGTTTGCATCGGCGCATCAACCAGTGGGTGTACAGAGGACACCGAAGCTGGAACTATCCAAGCGAGCTCTGGTCCGACCGACGGGGTGTGTGTGTGTGTCACGCTCATCACTCGCAGATGATGGGCTAGCTTAACCAACTAGAGCCACATAGACTAATCGCCACATGATTGAGGCAATACGTACAGCTAATTATACACCCCAATCTATATAGGAATTTTTGCCATATATACTAACAAAAATAGCGCTTCTATTTTTCGATTGCCGGATGGCAGCGCTACAGAGGTGACACGTTACGTCTGCTACTCGGTCACCAGACGACAAGCTACCTATTGTCCACACATAAAACGGTAGATGATTAGCTAGTTTAATTATCTAAATTTATATATATATATATATAATTATATATATATATATATATATATATATATATATATATATATATATATATATATATATATATATATATATATGAGAGAGAGAGATTAAGAGAAAAGCGCGTAGAGTAGAAGATTATCAGGATAAACTAGCGATAAGCTGGGTAGGTGATGCACTACTGGATCTGGGAAGCTTCGAAATATGCGCGTGCTCGGAAAGTTAAGTGGATTGTGCCACCCATAATGGCGGTCTCGTGCTTTTTATATACCGAAAAGAGGAAACTCGATCAAGAAAACTATCTGCAAAAAGGCACAAATTGAGATCGACCGTAATCCTCGTCGGTACCAATCATCGCCGCGCCTCTCGCTTAATTAATTAATTAATCGTTTTGCTTGCTTAATTAATTAATTAATTAACGTCTCATACTACAAGATTTCTAATTTTTCTTAGTGGTTTGTTAAGTATATTGATGATGGTGATAACCCTTCTGTAATATTATTTTCAAGCGCGGACATCTTGTCGGCTGTCAATTTGTCGGCAATTTATTGTCAGTAATTTAGGCCCGCTTTCGGTTAAATTTGAAAAGTGTGGCTTATGGTGAAAGTGCATCAGAGCGCTGAAATTTCATCAGAATGAAGGTGACTTATTTGGTGTAATTAAATTTTAAAAAAATTAAAAATAGAAAAATATGCTAGCTTATCATGGACAATGTAAACGAATATGGAAAAAAAGAACCGGGAAAAAAGGCAAAAGTTCAAAAAAAGACGAAATTTATGAATAGTAAAAAATAAGCCAAAAGCTGAAGCTAATATGTTGCCATAGAAAAATACTAAGGCATCATTTGGAAAACGAAAATTTTCTTGATTTATATAGAAATTGAATTATTTCATATGAAATTTCTAAAAGATTACTACATCTCGAATGGGCTTTAAGGGGTACGATAACCGTCGGCCATTCACAAATAATAGTCATCGGGGAAATTGTTAATCTTGTAGCGTCACATCGCTTTTTTATCTTCTTTTTGTTAGAAAGTTAGCCAAAAGCTCTTGCATCCACTAAAGAAAAAGATGGACACTCGAGTCAAGCCTAAAACTTGAATACGTGTGGATGGAAGTTTAAACAGCCACCCCGCCGTCAAGGCATTGGCTTTTCGCATATCTCTTATCTTATTGTAGTGCTTTCATGGTCCGGTAAATTTTCACCTCCGCCTCTCTATCGACCGACAATATCAAGGCTAGCTCCAGCATCTACCTTTAGTCAAAACATGACATGCACGTCGATGGTGTGGCTGCCGTGGTGCAACCCGTCCTCAGACTCGATCCCAATGCATCTTATTTTTAGGGGTATTATTCATTTGAATAGTGCATCTCCAAATACATGCGCATGTGGGTGTGTTTAGTGATCAAAGCGTGTGCCCGCACTTCATGAGACTTTAGGGTCTCCGACTTGTCTTAACGCATGAGTTGAATACATCCATGTGGGTATATGAGTGTGTGAGTGTATGGTGTTCTGTGTGTATGTGAGTACGTTCATATTGTATTCGTAAATAAAAAAAACATAACATGCACAACGGCACACTCCCTCTGCTGATTTTTATAAGTCGCCCATGTATTTCGAGATTCAGGGCCTGTTTGGTTCATGACCAAAAGTTGCCTAGCCACAAGTTAGGCGTGCCACAGTTTTTAGGTAGCTGTTTGGTTCACTGACGCAACTGTGGCATGCCACACTTTCTTAGCACCGGTCCCACACGTCATAGACTCGCTTGCAAACTTTGCCACAAGTGTGGCTTGATTTTGTTAGCCACACTTTCTGTGGCAGCCACACATTGCCTAAGTTTAGGCATGGCAAAATTAGGCACCAACCAAACAGGCCCTCAAACTTTGTAATATTTGACCAACAATTAGATCAACTACATATAGGTTTAGTGATATAAAAGTGGTACGTTAGATTTGTATTTGAATGAACTTTTATATGGCTTTGATTTTGTAGTTATTAATAATATATCGTAAAACAAATGAAAGGATAAAGTTCAATTTTAAACACCATGTTAAATCAAACCGCTCCCGGACGAAGTACTGCAAATTTTCGGTCACGTAGCAGTAATATTGTCGAACAAAGCATTAAGCTGTACCATAGATTCCTTACATTATGAGTTGCAGAGAACCCTACACAAGCGCACATCACCTTATCTAGATGTCCCTCCTGTGGAAAGTCATTCAGTCTCCCATCATTTCTATCTATCCATTGTTTTCCACTACAAGTACATGCAATGTTTGCTCATTGGTCTATCAAAAAAAAATGTTTGCTCATTGGTCCTGCACCCGAACCACCCTCATCCTAAAAACTCAAAATAGCAAGCCTGACATGGTGAGGTAGAACAGATCTAGTGGCGAAAATAATTGGTGCAGTAGTAGGGTTCTAGAAGATAAGGGGGGTGATTGGATCTATCAGTGACACAGTAGTAGGAATATTAGGAAGCTGCATGCAGAGTTGTCATGGTGAGTCAAGTGATTTTCCCTTCCGGGCCCCAGACATCTGCACCCATGCCAAGCCCGGGACTGGTCGGTTCCTTTCCTGGCCTGCTGCCCTACCATCCTGTCTGAGCCGGACGGGTGAGCCCCATGTTGCGTGCTTGCTCCTGCCTCTCCTCGAGTCTCCCCTCCCTTTCCTCGTCCGACTCAACTGAAGATGCATAGGCTGCGAACGTTGTCTCACTCCGATCTTTAGGGTTGAAAACGTAACGGATATAGATCGAAAAGTATCTGAATCATATTTGTATTCATATTGGTGAATAAATATGAATATAAATTCGAATATTCTCAAATACAAATACAAATCAAATATTACAAATGTTGTAACATCGGTACAACAGTGGGTACCTAGTACTCCTTCCCCCGTTGAGGGATATGGACTAAGAGATGTAGAGAGCCAACACACAGAGAGAGAGAGAGCGCTAGTCAGTAAAGTGAGTGGACCTAGCCATCTCGTATCCCTCTTAGTGGTTTATATACATGAATAGGATAGAATGGGAAATTCCCATCCATCTCCTCAATAATTATAAAAGATGATAGTATAGTGTTACGTTCCTTTATACACATATCTCTATATTAGGATTGGGCCACCCCCACAACAGTACTCTCTCGACAGCAAGCACCCGAGGTCCCGAGGTGTGAGCTGATGTGACAATTGCCCCAGCCTCCCATCCCCCGACAGCAAGCACGAAGATCCCGAGAAGCAAGCTGACGCAACTGCTAGCTCTAGACACCGCCCCTCCGAGGCGATGCCTACGAGGAGTGCGGCGAAGTCCCCCGACGCAGCTATAGTCGTCCCATCAAGGTCGAGCCTCCAACATGGGCGGCGTGTAGACACGAGCGACGAAGTCCCACGCCAAAATCATGCCAAGGCGGGCGGCAAAGTCCTACGTCGAAGCCAGACCGTCCCACCGAGGCAATGCCTATAAGGCAGGCGGCGAAGTCTCCCAGTGAAGGCATGCCGTTCTGCCGAGGCGGTGTCTACGAGGTGGGCGATGAAGTCTCCCAAACAAGGTGTGCCGCCCCACCGAGGCAATGCCTGCAAGTAGGACGGCAAAAGCGTGTCACCCCACCGAGAAAATGCCTACGAGACGAACGACGAAGTCCCACGCCGAAGCCAGGCCGTCCCACCAAAACGATATCTACAAGGCGGGCGGCAAAGTCTCCCGACGAAGGCGTGCCGTCCTGCCGAGGCGATGCCTATAAGGCAGGCGGCGAAGTCTCCTAAGAAGGTGTGTCATCCTGTCGAGGCTATGCCCCCACGGTGGGTGACGAAGTCCCACGCTGAAGTCAGACCTTCCTGCCAAGGCGATGCCTACGAGGCGGGCGACAAAATCTCCCGAAGAAGATGTGACATCCCACTGAGGTGATGCCTACGAGACGAACGACGAAGTCCCACGCGGCGAAGTCTCCTAAAGAAGGTGTGTCATCCTGTCGAGGCGATGCCCCTACGGTGGGCGACGAAGTCCCACGCCGAAGCCAGATCGTCCCGCCAAGGCGATGCCTACGACGCAGACGACAAAATCTGCCGAAGAAGATGTGCCGTCCCACTGAGGTGAGCGATATAATTTATATCCACTTTCATCCCTCCCGATCCCCGATCTCGATGTGTCGAAACCGTTGGTGGCACTCCCTGGCTTCACACGTTCATATCGAAGGCTTGTGTACTTCCCTAGGGGGGAAAAGATCTAACAAATCGTACCATAAATAAAAACGATAATGGGTTTTTTCATTTCTACTCTTGTAGATATAGGTCCATTATTCCATATACTATCACCACCATTAAGTTTACCTTAAGATTCCTCACCAAAAAAGTTTGCCTTAAGATTAATACAGACTTTCAAAATTCAAACCACCGTCCCATCTTTTAATTATTGAAATTTCTTTGCACAAACCTGAAGGAACTTTGGTGGCTAAATATGGTACATCTACCTACACGTACAAGCGGCTTTGCATTTTTCATAGAAGAGTTCTCTTTCTCTTTTTTGTTTTTGCTTTGTTGGACAATTTTGACCCTGAGAGGGCAATCTCTACCCAGATTTGAGGTTGCTGCATTGTGCAGTCTAATTAGTTACAGAAATCTTTACCAATTCCTGCCGCAATGGCTTCAACAAAACGCTTCCAACTAGTTGTCATGTCCAAAAGTAGAAAAATATCAATGCCCTTTTTTAAAAAAAAAATCACCGCAATGCTAAGCAGAGCCATAATCGTTATCCGCAGCTCCTAGCTCTCGCACTCGCAGTCAACGCTAAGCTGCTCGTTAGTACATCAGTAACTTCACACACTTAGTAAAAATACTAGTAACCACATACTGATACTGCTAGCATACCAGCGCCATTAATTCCTTTCTTGTCACCCAAGAACAGCGAAAAAACAACCAATTCTCTCTTTTTTTTTAGAGTAGAAAAAAACAACATATTTTCTGAGCAAGCTCACGTGGCGTACGATTTGGGTTGGACGCGTCATGTCCGAGTCAAATCAGAGGAGCGCGCGGGCCACACGGATCATGAGCTCGCATCCGGACCGTGCAGCTGGCTGCGTGGCGCGCGCGTCCGGGGACTTTGCTGTCTCGGCGACGCGACGTACGGCGGCCGCCATGCTCCGTTATTTCTCAGCAAGGTGGTCACAGCCGTTGGCTCGCGACAGCATGTGGGCGACGCCGCCGGCCGTAATCAAAAGACGCCGTCGCTAATCATCGCATTACATCAAGCCTAGAGAGCAGAGAGCATAGACCGGATCGTTAGCAGCGGGGATGGGCTAGTACCTTGGGTTTATTAATCATTTTTATACTTGCTGTTTTATTTTTTTTTTCCAGTTACTTCTTCAATCGAGAGGGGCACGTCAGAGCACTGAAAACGCCGCTCTCCAAGTAGTTGCGGTTTTGACTTCACATGACAGCGACGCCATGTATGCGAGTGCCGACTACGTAGAAGTGCTCCATTCTTTTCGGATTTGTAGTTAATTTTGAGTTTTGATTATTTTAGTAATCATTATTTATTAAACTAATAAATAGTAGTTAAAAATGTCCCTAGTAAATTAGTGTAGCTTTTATTAACCAATAACTAACAATAATAGTACAACAACTGCAACGAACAACTGAAAAATTCTGAAGAATTCCCAGTCAAGAATACACAATCTAATACCCCGATGGATCGATCGATCGATGGCTAGCTCCTCTACCGCGAAATGTAAATACAACGGTACTAGCCCTCGGGCACTTCTGGATCGGCTGGTGCTCCGAGGAAAAATAGTAGACAAGAGCATACATAACAGATTGTCTCTTAAGGTTGTTTTCAAGATTTTTATCTTACTTAAAAATAGTATTAGAGATAAACTCTTTAATAATAAAGTATTCTTTTAACTATTTTATACTATTTTCACCATAACTTCCTACCTCACGCCTTATCACTATTTGCGATGGTTTATATGTTCAAGTCGTCTTTTGTATAAGGGATCGCATATTATCTCTCCTCACCTCCTTTCTCCTTCACATATGATTTTACTTATTTAATATAATTAAGAAATAACTAAAATAACACTACTAAAAATGCTGTAAGGCACGAAATTACAAGAAACCAAAGGAATCAACCACTACGTGCTGCTAGTATAGCGTAGTAGCACTGCTACTATGTACAAATAATGGACATGGCCGTAAGACTCTCTGAGGTGTGCTCGATCGTGGTAATGTGGTGAATTGTTAACACTAGCTACGCGTTGGTCGTCTACCGCTCGGCCTTCCGGTCGGCGGGGTCCGGCGTGAGCCGGAGCGCCCACTTGATGGCGAGCGGGCAGCTCATGCTCCTGGCGGGGCCGGAGGAGCGGCGCAGGACGCCGGCACCTTTGCCGGCCTCGACGAAGGCCCTGAGGCGTTGCATGGCGGCGTCGAGCGTCTTTGCGGACATGTTGGCGAAGCAGACGCGGAACCAGCCGGGCTCGCGGCAGTGGCACGACGAGCCCGGCGAGATGTTGAGCCCCACCTCGAACACCACCTTCTTCCACAACTCCATCTCCCCCTCGAACGACCGATTCCGCATCAGGTGGCTCATGTCCACCCAGCAGAAGAGCCCCGCGTTGCTCTCCAGGCAGCCAATGCCGATCTCCTTGAGGCCCTCCACGAGCTGGTCGTGCCGCTCCTTGATCCGCCTCTTGTTCTCGGCGACATACCTGCGGGTGAAGTCCTTGTCGCCGAGGAGCATGGCAAGGAGGTACTGCGTCTGGGAGGAGACGAGCCCGAAGCTGGACATCTTGGTCGCTGCGGAGACGACGCCGGCGTTGGAGGAGTAGATGGCGCCCACGCGGAAGCCAGGGAGGCCGAGGTCCTTGGACAGGCTGTACACGATGTGCACGCGGTCCGACACGTCGGCGGCGAGGGGGCGGCGAGCGGCCACGACCTCGAGGACGCTGACGAAGCCCGGCTCGGCGAAGGCCGTGCCGGAGTAAATCTCGTCGCTGATGAGGTGGATGCCCTTGGCGGCGACGAACTCGACGAGCATCTCGAGGTCGGCGCGGGGGACCGTCGTGCCGAGCGGGTTGGAGGGGTTGGTGATCAGCACGCCCTTGACGCGCAGGCGACGCTTCTGGGCGCGGCAGTACGCGTCGTCCAGCGCGGCGCGCGTCACCCGGAAGCCATTCGCGCTCGTACAGTGCACCGGTACGATCTCGGCGCCGGTGCGCCACTTGAGGTCGCGGTCGAACCTGCAGCCGCACGTACGCAAGCGTGACGCAACAAAAAGTTAGCCATGTGCTCGACCGTAGTGAAGTAACGTGCAGTGGCGCCACATGCACGTCGCGTAGAATAAGTACATACCCTGGGTAGTACGGCGTGGGGATGAGGAAGGCGTCGTCGTGGTCGGCGAGGCAGAACATGAGCGCCTCGTTGGCCGAGGTGGCGCCGGCGGCGAGCACGATGTTGCTCGGGTCGAACACCACCCTGTACCCCCTCTGCTCTGACAAGAACCTCGCCAATGCCTGTGCAAGCCACATGCAAGTATGCTCACGTCAGTCTTTGACTATCAATTCGCGTGCTCGCGCGCGAGCTTTTAATTGGTCATGCTACAGCGTGTCCCAGGTGGCCAGTAAATTACATTCTTGAAGGCACGGAGGCCGTGGTAGTCCTGGAAGAGCGCGAGCTCGCGGAAGATGGAGGCGCCTTCTCGCCGGAGCCCGAGCGCGTCAGGGTTGGCCTCCAGCCAGTCTTCCAGCAAGTCGAACGACAGCTGCACGAGAGCCAAATAACGCGCGCCGCGTGCTTGTCAGGGACAGCAGCTACACATATACACGTACATATATGTGCGTACATGTCCTAGGCTGTGTGTATACGTACCTGGTTCTCGGCGAGGCCCATCTGGATGATGCCGCCGGGGTTGGCGGCGGGGTCGAAGGGGTTCTTCTCGTACTCCTGCCATCCCAGGAAGTAGGAAGAGTCCTGACCGTGGCTGTTGCATCCGGCCTTCTTGGAGAGCAGCTGCGGCTTCTGGTCGGCGACCTGGCTCACCATCTTGTCACTCGGTCAATTAATTCTGCGCGCGTGCTTGCGTTGGTTCGAATGGAAGCTGGAGGACACAGCGCAAGCACACTGGAAGCGACCGAGTGTCGGGCTCAGAGAGCTGGGAGAGCAGAGAGAAGAAGAGCTAAGCTTGGTGCCTCCCGATGTTGGAGGCTCGGTCGTATATAATAGCGTGAGAGCAGCAGCCAGCAGCTGATGGAGGACATTTTTTTCTCTTCTTTTTGTTGATTTTCGGATAGGGAGGGATAAGAGAGTGGAGTGGAGGGAGGGGTTAACGTCGACAGAACAGCGGTGTTACTGCATGCCGACGGGAGTAACGCGAGGATTAGCAGGCAAACAGTGTGTGTTGTGGGCTGGGTCGGTCGTCGTAAGACATCGGCGGTGTGCTGGTGCAGCCGAAACGCCCGTGTTTTTCGAACTAACATATACCTGTTCTGTCATCACACGGTACGTAGTAGTAATGCTTCACTCTATACAAATGTGATTTCGGGCCTATTTTTCTGCGGCTGCGGCTTACGACTTTCGGCTGAAATTTTTGAATTTTGGCTATTTACGGCGGTATAGATTACGGAGAGACAGACACTTACTTGCGATTTTGGCTGGTACAGATGTTGAATTTTAACGTGTAGATCGGTTAACTTGTAGATCCCGTTTTGAGAAAATACTCTGTTTAAAAGTTAGGTATTATAACAAAAGCCAAAAGCTACCAGTTTCGAAGGAAAAAAAACAGCCCTTCTTCTCTCGTTTCACCTGGATTGCTGTCACAAGCATATGGGCTCCACGCATATGGTGTGTTCCACTGCTGTTTGAGTATTGACATCAGTAAGGTAAAATACATCATATCCAGCAATTAGTACTTCTCTGCTTTGGAGAACCTCCACCACTTCCCTTCCATCTCCGGCCTCCCCCTCCACCGAGGAAATGAAATACTTCTTGTCAAAGCGTATGCGACTTGCATAAAAGCGGATGATGTCAGTACTTAGTAGCACCATAGTTGTTCTGTTGAATCGGTAGGGGATCTCCAAACTTTAGGTGTGGTGGTTAGATGTGAATAAGCATTTTTTTCTGCGTATATGTAGATGTCGTAGACAGGTAACGCCGATTGTGCAGAAAGCGAGACAGGAGCAAATAAGGGAAATTGTAAAGAATGGTACGAAAATGACAGGTGGGGGTTCTCCCTTATACTTGCAGGATTTGGAGTTTTTAAGCTAGTGGTGCCTGGTTTGCCCTTTACTTCCACGACGTGCCTCGTGGATGGATGTAGGATTATCGGAATTGTATTCACAGATTGCCTACGTGGCAATGATGCAGCATGTGAGCTGTGACGCAGAAAAATTGCGTCCTCTGTAATTTTTTTGGCTCACAGCAGCCTCCCCCCGTCAACTACTCCTCGTCCTCGAGCTCGTAACTCGTAAATTCGTAACCCAGCAAGAAAGCCCGAGGACCGCACAGCTCACTCACTGAATAACCAGTTCATTCAGTAGGTCTTGCCTTCAGTCGAAAGGAAACTGACGTGGCTTTCATTTGAAGGCCCCGTTTAGGACGTAAGGTTCCTACGGCATTCACGTGTTCAAAATGAGAGCTACCATCGGTATTCGGTATCTACTCGTTGCATGCTGGTTAGCCCTGCTGATTGCATCGCACCATGACAGACAATGTGAACCGTTACCTTTGTTCTAGTACGATATTGTAAGTTTGATTTGGCATAAGAATTAAGTAATACGATTAAGATATTGTAGGTTTGATTTGGCATAATAATTAAGTTATACGATTAAATGACCACCACACCATTTGGCTCAAAAGTCTACTAAAATTGGAGTAAGGACAATACCGCATCCATTTTCCTCCCTAGTATATATGAGGCCAAAATGTAGCCAGCCTATGGAGGTGTAGGCACTATCAGTGATGACCAAAAGGGTTACAAAATACGCAACTTGGCTATATTTAAGGGTGGGTTTTTTGACTGTGACTTATTGTTTAAATTTTAAAATTTTGCTGTTTGTGAGAGGTAATATACATAGAAAAATAGTTACATGTAATTTTGGCCGGTACAGTTGAACTCAGTATATTTTTACTATGATATTCGTCAACCTCGTCTTAAAAAGCACACCATTTAAAAGCTAGTTACTATAACATAAGCCACAAGTTATAAATGAAAAATCACTCAGCCAAATTAAGAGGATCCGCGTCCATGTAAGATCTTCTCAAATCAATTATGTATAGTTACTAAGTCATTTCATGCTTTTTAAAATCAACTCATGCTTACTATCAGCATGAGTGAAACCTGAATTTATGTAATTCTTTTTCGATGTGAAGTTCTGCTTTGTAGCAGGAGCACATCATGATTCGTCTGGACACGTGAGAGAAGGCACTATAGATTTACAAGTAACCACTTGGTCACCCAACTATCATGCAGATCAGATTAAAGTTATTTTATCAGGTAAATTTACCTTTAGTTGATTGTGCATAAAGTCGATTGATGCCAGCTTGAGGCAACAAGAAACTAAGAATCCTATTATAGATTTAAAAAGTTGTTTTATTAATTTTTTAGCTTATTCGCATCATGTACTTTTTATATAGAGCCTTCACATTTTTCTATTCTATAATCACCGGTGCACAAGATCACACTCAAAATACAACAAATGTCGCCTTCGGGACGCTAATTTGATTATTAAATAATTTCTGAATGGTTTACTTGTCCTTCACGTACGTGTACAAACAAAACTTGGTATGAAATCCCAGCAGAAAGTCACCGGTCGTCACACACAAGTGTCGCTCGGTTGAGCTAAAATAAACTAAATTATGGTTGAAATTATATTGTAACTGGCTGAAATTATACTGTAACTAATGATAGCTTATTTGGCATAACTAAAATTTTAAAAAAATAAAAATAGAAAAAGGCAGATTAGCTTATCACAACCAATGTAAATGAATATGAAAAAAGAACCGACAAAAACTAAAAAAAGTAAAAAAAAAAAGAAATATATAAATAATAAAAATAAATTTAAAGTTTAAACCGAATTGGACGGACCACAGTCTACTAACCGTAATAACAATCTCATAGATATCCATTAGAGTGCCGAAATTTTTGAGTGATGTGGCAGTATGGCACGCTAATTCTAATTCGCCACATGGCTCGTTGGGAGTCAAACATGTGCTCTGGGAGGGCCCGCTCCCGGTCCCTGCGGCTATAATATTTCTATTAATTTTATTTTAAAAAATACATCATTTAAAAACTAGTTACTATAGTATAAATCATAAGCCATAAGTTATAAATAGGAAATAACTCAGCCAAATTAAGAGGATCGGCGCCCATGTAAGATCTACTCAAATCAATTATGTATAGTTACTAAGTCACTTCATGCTTTTTTTTAATCAACTCATACTTATTATCAGCATAAGTGAAACCTGAATTTATGTTATTCTTTTTCGATGTGAAGTTCTGTTTTGTAGCAGGAGTGCATCATAATTGGTCTGGACACGTGAGAGAAGGTACTATAGATTTACAAGTAACCACTCGGTCACCCAACTATCATGCAGATCAGATTAAAGTTATTTTATCAGGTAAATTTACCTTTAGTTGATTGTGCATAAAGTCGATTGATGCCAGCTTGAGGCCATAATAATTAATACGAGTTGGAGATCCCACGGAAGATCATGCACCTTTTCCCTAGCTACCACGTAATTAAAATTTCTTAACATCTTCCGAGAAAAAAAACTGAGAGGTCGAACGTAGAAATTTTACATAAAAATTCTCGATTTTAAAGATATTTTGTAAAAAAAAATCTAGCATTCTAAATTGGACATGAACTTTTTGATAATTAACACGATGGCATCAAACCAAATACTACCACTCAAACACTGGCATGTTTCAAAAACAGAAATTTCATGTGAAATAATTTAATTCGTTCATAATTCAAAAAAAAATCCTACGTTTCAAATAAGTACCTTGAAATTAGTAGGAATGGCCATATACATGTGAGTTCATGGAATATGTGGGTCTTTTTTGACCGCAGCTTATGATTTTTAGGTCTATCATAAACGTTTGTGTGAACGAATCAAATATCGATAAACTATTTTAAAATATTGTTTCGATAAGTTATTTCAAAATGACAATGAAAAAATCATCCTATTTATTTGTTTGAGATATCCATAAACTATAAATCAAAATATTCTGCCAATGCATCCATGCCTGCTCCTTTTTTATTTTGTGAGACGTGAAAGTACAACAGTACAACGACCTGGCAAAAGGCACAAACCAGGAGACGGCCACAGGTTTTTCCGTAACAAGCTCGTTGGTTTGAAGGACGCACTATCCCGGATCTTATAGCTACGGGTGCGTTTGATTGAAGGACGCACTACCCCGGATCTTATAGCTAAATGAAAGACAGCCATTTGACTAGTGTAACGGTCCACTGCCAGCACGAATATGAAGGTGCCGAATTATCTTAATTGCGCGGTGCATAGCTTAGTAACATCATACTGACATGCATCATTAACCACTGAGATTGTAGAGCAGGTACTAGTATTGTGGATTGATGCATTTCAGTTAAAAGACCCGACGTGGCAAAGCCTTGCGTTAAAATAGTACTTGGCGTAGTTATTGTGCTTAAATCATTTTTAGAGTTCTGTATCTTAGGAATCGTATGAAGAATATACAGAGCCCATGAAAGGAAGATCAATGACTCATATAAATTACTTAATGGAAAATGTCCCGAAGAAGCCCAACGAGAAACTAAGAATCCTGTTATAGATTTAAAAAGTTGTTTAATCAATTTTTTAGCTTATTCGCATCATGTACTTTTTATATAGAGCCTTCACATTTTTCTATTCTATAATCACCGGTGCACAACATCACACTAAAAATACAACAAATGTCGCCTTCGGGACGCTAATTTGATTATTAAATAATTTCTGAATGGTTTACTCGTCCTTCGCGTACGTGTACAAACAAAACTCGGTATGAAATTCCAGCAGAAAGTCACCGGTCGCCACACGCAGGTGTCGCTCGATTGGACTGAAATAAGCTAACTTATGATTGAAATTATACCGTAGCTAACTGAAATATATTGTAGCTGATGGTAACTTATTTGACGTAAGTAAATTTAAAAAATTTTAAAAATAGAAAAAACAGATTAGCTTATCACAGACAATTTAAATGAATAAAAAAAGAACCGATAAAAAACTAAAAAAATCAAAAAAATGAAATATATAAACAATAAATTAGAAACTAAAGTCGGAATGGACGGGACAACAGTCTACTAACGGTAATAACAATCTCGTATATATCTGTTAGAGTGCCGAAATTTCGAGTGATGTGGCAGTATGGCACGCTAATTCTAAGAGTAAGTACAATAATGATCTTATAGCCAAGTTAGTTAGCATTTTTGCTGATTTGGAGGAGAGAGATGAGAGCTTGGCTCTCATGCAAGCAACAAGCTGGGCACGGGAGCCTATGCAGTGGTGGGCCTAGATAATAAATGTATGTGAGGAAGAATAGGAAAGAGAATATGAGACATGGTACCACATAATAATAAAAAACCTTTTGTAGACAAGTTATTGTATAACTTGGCTCTTATAATTTGACTTATAGCCAAACACTTGGCTCTATTAGAGCAAGTCCAATAATAGAGAAGTGTTTGGCTATAAGTCAAGTTATAAGAGCCAAGTTATATAATAATTTGTCTACAAAAAAATTTTATTATTATGTGGTACCATATCTCACATTCTCTTTCCTATTCCTCATCACATACATTTATTATCTAGGCCAACCACTGCATAAGCTCCCGTGCCCAGCTTGTTGCTTGTATAAGAGCCAAGCTCTCATCTCTCTCCTCTCTTCTCTCCTCCACATCAGTAAAAAATGCTGACTAGCTTGACTATAAGACCATTATTGTACTTGCTCTTATTGGACTTGCTCTAATTCGCCACATGGCTCGTTGGGAGTCAAAGGGAGGGCCCCGCTCCCGGTCCCTGCGGCTAAAAGCGACCGGCACAGTGGCCCCTCCGCCCACACTTGACGGCGCCTCCTGCCTGCGGTGCAGGGCTCCACGCCGAGCTGCTGCACCGCGAGCGGCTCGTGGCTGGCAGGCCCGCGGGCGGGCGATGCGGCGTACGTACGTGGTGGAACCGCCCGTCGCGAGCCGGCCCGGCTGACAGCAGCGACGCCCGCCCGCGCGCGCGCCCATCCGCGTCGGTGCTGTCGCGACCCCGGCGTCCTACGCGCTGGCTGCGGCAGGCACGCACTGTTGCCCGCTGGCTATCCCGTGGTGACGAGGTGACACGCCGACGTCCTGCCGGCGTCGTGCGCCCCTGTAACCCTGTCGCGCGCGCTGACGCTGATTGCGCTGTTCTGCGCCGTGGCGTGGGCGTGGCAGGCACAACGCGGGGCACGGCCGGGCGGCCGGCGCGGCTTGGCCTTTTTCCTCGTTCGAGCCACTCTCCTACGCTCCTTACTCCTTAGCCCGTCCGCCCGTCCGTCCTCCCGAGGCGGGGCTAGGGTTGCTGAAAAGCTTCGGTGCACTGCTCGATCGTCACGTTGGGTGATGCAGGATCTTCCGCAACGGGACGGGTTGATCCTGCTGCGTATATTTGTGCGGCGAAGTTGCTGCGAGAAACTTGCGTTACGGTTTGCTAAAAGTCTGCTGCCAGGATCCAGATGGCTGGTCGCCTCTTTTTTTAGTTTTTTCTTCTTTCTGGATATTTCTTGGTAGGGATAATCAGTGCCGCCGGGGTGGATATTTCTGCTACTTAAAAAAATTTGATGGTGATTAGTAGCAAAGCCATGAATAAAATTGAGAGTAATCTGAATCATTTATAGGACTAAACTAACTTAAATATAGTCTTTTATTTTTATAGAATTCAAATTCATACAAAAATTACACAATTCAATACAAACAATGAAAAACAGATAAATATAAGGTAGATGCCTCAACAATAGAAAGCGCATAACCAAAATATATAATTGGTCTGCCATAAATGCAGAGTAGTGATAAGTCACATGTGTATTAAATATATTAAAATGAGTGGTATAATAGAAAATTATGTATGGCAATGAAAATTTAAGTAATATGAAGCATACCACAAATAAGGTAATTTGAATCGCGAGACAAATTTGAATCACAGGGCAAATGCATTTTACTGGATTTCATGCATTGGAAGCAGTTTATGATTTTATCATTATCAATACTTCTAAAGATCTCTCACTCGGTGTAGTACACCATCAAGTCATTGAGCCACTTATTCACTACCTTATTGCTCAAATCTATTTTGATAATATCCATTACTGAAAATATTCTCTCAACAGATGCCGTTGCCACCGGAAGTATCAATGTCAACTAGATGAGACGATATACCAACGGAAAAGTTCTATCTTTTCTTGTTTGAGTCATCAATTGAGCAAGTTTGAACCATCAATAATTCTATGAATAAATTATAAGGACTAAACTATCTACACACAAAAATTCTAAAGCCTAACTAAGTCTTCCCTTGGCTTCGCCCTGGTGGTGGTGGTTTATTTGTCCTTTCTCCTCCACCTATATCAAAGTGAATCGGTGCTGGGATGTGGGCCTTCTTCTCTCGCAAATTTTCCCATGATGGACCACATGTCGCCTTTCTACTTCCCATTTCTAATTTTTCTCCAGTGCTTCTCCTGTGCCCCACACCGCAATCTACGTGCTCGCAAGCCACAACCAGCCCATGCCCCTGCCACTATACTCTCTATCTCTCTTCAGTCGGCATTTCCTTCCCTTTCCCCTCTTCTACTCCTTTCAATTCTGTAACGCTCTAGTGTCCAAACCGGCTCAGACTTAACCACATTTTGGATAGGCCACGCACACGTAGCAACCCGCTTGCACTTTCGTCCTCGCTTCGCGCAAAACGGTTAACCTGGGGTGCTATCATTGGAACTCCTAAGCTTATATGTACGTGCTTCTCAAGGTAAGCTAGTAAGTTGAGACTAACCTAAAAATTTATGTGTACACACACATGGATCAGGGTGTCGCAAATTCCCTGAATCGGCTATGCCTCTCTCTCTGTGTGCCGACAACGCTCGTCAAGGAGACGATCGTCGTGGTGGCTGCCGAGGCGACGAGTAGTAGCGCTACACGTTCGGGTGGTTCCTGGAGGAGTGCGAGCGGTGCCGCCAGGGTGACATAGATAGGTCCACATCCTGACTATGCAGCCGGCCTCTACACCGACGTCATCTTTTGCCTTCAGGTTGGCGGTTGCTTCTCCTGATTTAATCCGTATGAGTGTGCCGCTAGTCTAGCGTCCATACAAGTTACATGTTTGGGTTGGGGGTGCGACAACTTGGATCTAGGCGTGGCGGCGCTAGGACAGGAAAAGATATGGCAAGTTTGCATCATCGTTCTTGAGACAAGTCCGCCCCTCTCCAATCTGGTGACCGCATCTTCATTGACGTTAGGTGCCAATCAGGGACGGTGAAGCCAATTAGGCTGCATCGGTGACCATTATGGTTGCTGCTAAGTAGAATTACTTGGCCATATTTGATAGTTTGGGCTAAAGTATCAATCTCGATCATTGATTCAGTAATGTTTCTATTTGATTTGCAATGCAAATATCGGTGATTGAGACGTGCGGCCATATGTTAATGCTGAGTTGTTGTTGCCTGTTGGAACTGTCATTTGTATCTTTTTTTGTAGTGGATCACCAATCATGCTATAAGGACAGAGCTTTCTATTGGTTAAAGTAAGTATTAGCTTTCTATCTGGTATCACTTGCAACTTTCTGCTCGCTCCCTTGCTGCTCTCTCCCCGCCGGGGAGCTAAAGCGCATAGTGCCGCGGAGGGATGGATCACTACGTGGCCGGGACACTCGGGGAGCAAACATCCGGGAGCATGGTTGAGCTGTTTCTTTCTAAAAACTCAGATAAGTACAATTACAAATCAAGTGAATCCTATAGCCTACATGAACATTCTGCATCGCACATTTACTCGCAGTGGATTCAAATAAGAAGGCAGTTTGATTTTTTTAATCAGCTGCAGCTCACGCGCATTTAGCGTGGTTCATTCACCCTTGAATCCCACCTCCCTTCCATCTCTCTAAAAAAAAATCTCTAACAAAATAAAATAAAAATTATCTCCCAACAAATAAATTAACTACCATGCGAAAAAATAACTTTAATATAAATTGCAATGTTGGCAATAACAAAGCTTGATGAGATGCTGCGATAGAGCCAAAGGCACAGTGTAGTCCGAGCACGTCAAGAGTGGCATGACGCTAGGCACCAGCTAGGTTGTAGCTTGCCCGAGCGCGAAAGCGGAGCCAAGGGCATAGAACATGATAAACCTGATGACATCAACTTGACATGCTAGGGGAATCACCTCTCGGTGAGGTGGTGGGGCTGTAGATATATGACTCTATGTTTACCTTTAAATCTTAGTGCCCACCGTTACGCACAAGTAAATGCACTTCAGTAAAAAATTTTGAGATTGTAGATTTATCTCCGATCTTAATATTTCTTGGCGTGTGCATAGGGACGCACTAGCGTGTGTATGGGTGTGCATGTGCATCTTCCTTGTAATCACAAAAAAATCTACATGCTAAGTAATTTGTTTTTTTAACCATAGCAAAGCACGAAATTTAGCTAGTATCCGTTAAAATGAGAGTAAACCAAATTTGTGTAAAAACATACAATCATTGACATCTTCACATAAAAATGTGTATCTTTACTCTATATACTTATTTAAAAGATTCAGTTAGTGAACGATGAGTAATACATCCAACAAATAAATTAACTTCAACAAATTTCATCTTTGTCCCAACAAAATACTCCTCCCTCTCACAAATTCTTTTATGGCTCTCCGTGGTTCTCCTCATTCTCAAACTTTTCTCGGTTGTCTCTCAATCCGAGGGCGTGGCGTAGGCTGAGCCCGGTGACAATGACTCGATGTGTTAAGATAATATGTTTGTTTATCCCTAGCAAAGCACATATTTTAAACTAGTTGGTTTAAACTAATAGTCCAAGTAAAATATGTTAAAATAGTTGAGCCGTCCCCGTTTGGCGATGGCGATATTTCCTTGATATTATGCCCGAGGGCCAAGGCACAAATTCTGCGGCTAACGAAACGTAGACACAGTCACATAGTCAGACAAGGAAGTCCAGCTGTGGAAATGCAACAAGTTTCTTCGTCCTAGTGTTATTATCTTCTCCTGCGTCAAAAGCGACTTGAAATGGGTTGAAGCAACTCCGCCCATTGACTTGCCGGTAAGAGTTAGCCTCAGAGTCTAAACAAGGAGGGTTGCTTTGCATCGATGTCGTTGTAGTAATCTTATTACGTCTCTCTCAACATTCAGGGGACAGTTGGCATGGATCGTTAACAAGTCAACACCTCCACCACAATAAGTACATGCAAACCAATGATATGGATCGTTGATTTTACGCGGATAATCACCAAATCAAGGCGTTTGGTTCATTACACTTGTGGCACTACTTGCAAGTTGCAACCAAGAGCTAGAAACCTATAGAACTGTGTAGCGAATTCGCATGTAAAAAGTCAGAGAAGCAGAGACCCAAACATCTGAGGATAATTAATACTGTGAGTTTGTGAAGTATGGAAGTATTGCGGGTTGTTGTTGATTGGTGTATTGTCGCGCAGTTGGACCATAATGGTTTGACAGTGAACCCGTCAAAATTTATACAAAACTTGAATCAGAAGGGATTTCAGGAGAAATAAACCTTGACTGAGAAGCTACATGCGGCATGGTGCTCTACTACGGTATAATTTCTTTGACAAGATAGATACAGCAGTATAGTCTGTTTGACATTCTGCAGATGGTAGAGACCACAGCGTTTAAATTTGATGTGAGACCACAATGACCTGTAACTGTAAGCCTGTAATAATGCTGCAGAATTTCAAGACCTATCTCGATCTGAGAAAAAGAAGGCAGACAAATTTCAGCAGCACGACAGTACCTGATGCAACCTGCTTTTCAAAGCAGATCTTTTTCCAGGATGAAATCTAATACTGCATGGCCAAGTGACACCCCGTCCCTGTTAATACGTGTAAAGACTAGCTGTGCACAAGTCCTGATACAGGCTACAGGTCTCTGAAGATCTTGCGCTGTGTCCTGTGTTGATTTTGGGGCCTCCTCTCGGCCCTACATTTCCCTTGTGGATCCACTCTCTCTCGACATGGCCTCGGGCCCTTGGGCACTAAAGGCTGTCTTAACTTCCAGAACCGACCAAGACCATGCACGCCATGAATGCCAACACGACGGCTCGAATCAGGGGCATGCAAGCACACACAGGATGTCGAGTCGAAATTGGTGGGCATGCATGCAGACGGTGTCCACGGCCGGAGCCGTGCGTGAGACCGGCCACTTGGAGACCGTCAGATCACGCGGATCGGCCTCGATCGGAGCTCCGGCATCGACGCAGGTTATACCCGGTCGGACGAGGGAATTCCACGTGCAAGCGGGCGCTCGGACATGCACACGCCGAGACCTGCCGGGCGTTAGAGGCGATCGTGGTGGCTCATGTGTAAGGGTGAAAACAGATTGAATATCGATATATTATATTAAATAGTGTTTTTATTATATTCATATCTATATTTTGTAAATAAATTCGAATATTTTTGAATACGAATACGAATCGAATATCTACTTAATTTGGTTGAATCTAGATATCCTCATAACCTGTATTTTATGAAGACGGTAATGACATTTGATCATCGTATAATCACACTTAATCATTCTAATTCATTTATTTCACCTAAAGAAACACGAATTTATGTTCAATTAAAAAACTTGTTCAACTAATTAGTTATACTGTAATAAAATATGTATATTACTTCGTCGAATATGGATACAGATGGTCCAGATAAAATAACATTTTAGATGGTAAAAGTCGATATCACATTCACATCTATATTTTTTATGCAAATTTAAATACGAATATAAATAGGAAAAAAACTGTTAATCGGATAGAAAAAATTATTCTATATTCATATCCTATCGAATACGGTAACCGAATAATACGGGTAATTCATATCCAGTTTTTACCCTACCCATGTGGCTTGGGTGCAACATGGGTGACCAGCGCTGGCGTGGGCGTTATTTGGTGGGGCCCATCCGAGATTGCGCAGGAAAACAAACATCACGTGCGAGTACGACCAGCGCGTCGACCACGGCTAAGAACATCTCTGTCACAAACAAAGCTTGAATGCTCGATCGGTGGCACATCGGCGGGAGAATCTATGCGACGGCCGGCCGGGTCGGTTAGTTAGGACATGGGGGCCGGCCAGGCAGGGGCTCTCGTCTTGGCCTCCTCATGGCGCCAATGATGAGCCTTGACAGCCAACGTGGTGCTGCGTCCTCGTCGCGCGGCCGTGGAGGCCGCTCTGTCTCGCCTCCACCGCCGGGGATATGGACCGCGCGGCCGGCACCGGGGACAGCGGGTTTCCTCGTGTTCCGTGGGGGTAGGCACATTGCGCGGCGTTGCTGGTCCGTCCGTGGACAGGCTCAGGTGCAGGGTTCCCGCCGGTGTTCGCCCGGCCAATTCTCATGTACCACATGTGTTCGTTCCTCCATGGACAAAAGAAGCTTTCCTGTGATAAGAGTTGGTGCCGTGCCGTAAAATTTGGAGAAGCACTGGGATAGTTTCTATCGTTAAATTGTTCTTTTTTGTTCGTATTTTTATTCATCCTGGGCACAGAACAGTCCTCGACCTCCTGCTTCCAAGTTCTAACTTCAAACCTGGCTAGGTCATCCGTAATTGATCACACACAACAACCAAACACTACGTCGTCTTGTACGTGTACACTTAATAAACCGGACTTGGCATCGCAGTTATTACTAGCCACTAATCGACAAGCAATGAGCACGAGGTCAATTCATTGGAGCTTATAGATTAGCAAAGAAACTATGCAACGCGTGACAAGATCCAAAAGAGGGGGAATGGGAAAAAAAAAGTTGAGAAAAAAGATGAAACAACAAAAGAAAATTATATGGTACAGGATAGAAACGGCCCGGCCCATGGATGTTACGAGCTTAGGACGACTCACACAGCGATGCCGTAAGACCGACAAAGCCGCAAAGCCCAGCCTACTTGTTTGTTTCGATGTGGAAAGCCCAGCCCACTTCGATGATTAGTTATCAGCATCCATCCATCCATCTCTGCATACTTCCATCCGCAGAGAGAGCACTAGTCGTACTCCAGTTTCCACTCTCCAGGTACGATGGTGGCAGACGCCAGACGCAGGACTTCAGAGTTCAGACAATGCGAGGCGTCTCATGGAGTCATAGAGCGTCTCCGGTTCATCAGATAATTATTCAGAAATTATCACGAAATTGGCAGTTTCTAAGGTAAATTCAGTGATTTAACAGCACTAATTTATGAAAACTAAACTAAAGTTACTTTTTGTTAAATAATTATCACAATCCACAAGTCACAGTGTTTTATGTCCTTGGTGAATCCAAGAATTCTTCAGTTTAAGCATGCAAGCACAATGCCATTCTCAAAAGTCAAAAGAGTAACTATCTATCTAGTTTTTATCTCGGTCCATAGAGGTACATCATCGATCGGCTTCGAGTCCCCTGCTGGGGCCGTCACCGGAGAATGAGGCTTCCCTGTCCCGGGGCTGTATTTCTATCCGTATCCCTTCAGTCAAACGGCTGAAAAACGGCCACGTGGTAAAAATGAACAGCTCATATGATTTTTCTTCTCAATCTTATGATCTTGTTTTGTTAATTACTATTTTAAAAGATATAAATAAAACTTATTAACAGTAATAAAAAAACATCAAAACAAGATCACAAGAGTGAGAAAAAAATCATGTGAGCTGTTATTTTTGCCACGTGGCCGTTTCCCAGTCGTTTGATTGAGGGGACACGGATGGAAACACAGCTACAGGAACAGGGAAGCCCCATTCGTCACCGAACGGCTATGGGGCCGCCCATGGAGAAGATGGCGTCGCTGACGGTGGCGATAGCGTGAGGAAGTATAGTGGGAATAGCCGCGCGCAGTCTAGGGAACAGAAAGTAGAGCTCAAGCCTGCAGTAGGCTTGCTGGAAGCGTGCACAAGGCTGTTGTCTTCACCGCGTATGGGGCTGACCGCAGCAATCATCGCCGGCGGAGGATCCACGGCGACGCCCAGAAGTGGTGGAGGTGTTCCGGCCTCGGAGCTGGAGTCCTCATCCACCACGCCCACTGCAACGTGAAATCCCGTCTCTAGGACTGCAGGGAGGACTCTTGCCGCGCGCGTTGCTGGATAGCCCGGCGACGACGACGAGGCGGGCTGCGCTGGGGGAAGCGAAGCCATCAGGGAGGTCAGAGAGGTCCGTAGCAGCGCCTCTGGACATGCCCAACGCGCATGCCCCTGGATCGTCTGCTGGTCGATCCTCATCCGCAGATAAAATATTACTGTGGAAATATATATTACCATAAAAGCTTCCTAACGTTCATAATTAGGTATGAGAGTTCTATTGACTAAGTTTTAGATTGGTAAGCTACTTTACTAAGACAATATTAAGAAAAATAGAGGTGATGCTCTAGATCATAATTATTAGATGTGGTACAGAAGTGGTATTCCCATTTCAGATGTATGATGCCTCATCAGCCAACTAAAAACAGTAACAAAATACGTGTGAGTCCAAGACTCAACAAGTACATAGCAAAACAGTAAACATTGATATACACATGATACCATTTTAAACCATATTTCATTTTTCGTTCATTATCCAATAGCTCTTTTATATACATCAATGCTTCATTCTACATTAAATTTTTATTATCATTAATGCAATACAAATCCGCATGCACATCTCTACCCTTTTCTCTAACTTATACCGGTGTAGCTGAGTGAACACCTGTCGATATGCCGCCCTCTTATTCTAATTCAGTGCAATACTCATACACAACTCTACTCTTCTCTTGCTTATACTAGTATACCTGAGTGGACATCCATCGATGTGCCACCCTCTCATTCCAATGCAGTGCAATGCTCATGCACTTAATGCCATGCACGAGTTTCATCGGTTTTTACTATTCTCTTTCTTCATCACTTAGCCATCACGATCATCATCACTATTCAATCATCATGGAAACAGGAATAAATATAGCAATAAAATATGATAACTATTGCATTAAGTTTAACTAGTAACAATCATCAATCTAAATTACCGTTTTACTATGCACTTGTCTGTTTAACCGCATGGATGATATGTGGACGGCACAGAACGCGAAACTTCACCTGAGCAAACATTATACATCTCAATATATCAATAAAATAGTACACATACATAAATGAACGACATCACTCCTACGCACAAACCTAGCACATACAACCCCTTCACTGGACGTCTTCCCGCTGTCCTAGTGATTAAATTACCATAATTTTTAATCCCGAAATATAACATAGTAAGCAATGTGAGTTCTGAAATCTACACGAACTTACTCATATAATTCCAGGTATCATAATTTAAACCCCAAAGGCTGTGTTGCCCAGTACCGGACATCAGTCTTCTTGGAAGCCTATATTCAAAACCGTTCTACCAAATTTGGCGTTCTAGCACTCTACGGAAAGATAGCAAAATTATCTATCTTTTTCTAGTAGATTAAATTCTCATATTATCCCTATAACATACACAAAATCTGAGTAAAAAGCACTGCACGTAGAATCCATCTACTAACCGTGTTTTAGCCATTTCAAATGCACATATATTGCTAATCCCCTCTAATCCATACAGAAATTAATAATCCTGCACAGATTGATAAACTAACATAAGAAAAGAATTTCAGACACCTTCCTCCTATTCTTGGCCGAATCTAACGTCCGTTCAGCCTCCTCCTCTCTTCTTTATTCCTCCTCTTCCTCTTCCTTCTGCCTTTTCTTCCCTTGCTCTCCTGGCCGGATCCCCGCTCTCCCCTTCGCCTCCTCCTGTGCGGCGTAGCAGCAGACCTGGCGCGGCTCGGCCTGAGGCGGAGCAGCCGAGGGCAAGACGGCTCGGGGCAGCGGCGCAGCAAAGGGAGCAGCGGTGGGCTAGGCAGCGATAGCGCACGGGGGCAGTGACACGGGACAGCAAAGGGGTGGGGCGGAGCGTGAGCGGGAGAGGCGACCAGCACAGAGGGAGGCGGTGGACTTAGGAGCGGCGAAGGGCAGCAAGACAACAGCGGCTGTGGATAGGGCAGGCGGCCTCCCTGCCCGCTCCCTTTTTAGCCGGGCACGGCCAGGATTGGACAGGCCCAACCCTTACAGTTGCCGGCGGCAGAACACACCGCGTCCGCGCGAGAGCCTCGATAGCATACACAAGGGCAGTTGCAGTTGGCACCTCACATACAGGCATCGATAGGTACTCGCAAAGGTACTTAACCCTTACTTTCTCTTGAATATTGCATTCTACATGGAAAGTCAGATCAACTTCTTGCTATTAATCGAGAGATTTTGCTCGTTTTCCAGGATGAAATTAAGATCCTAGTACAATTGTGCTAGCCTGTTACTATCGCTCATGTGAAAAATCAGCCCTCGATTAGTGCCATTTTTGGTTCCTCAGCTTTCACTTGGGGCACAGCTTGGTGAAAGCTGAGCTCTCCTAAAATGTCTGAAACTTCTTGTTGCAAACAATGTACGATTCATGAAACTCTCGTTGACAAAGCCATTTCCTAACACTTTGGGGTTTTTGTACCAACAACAATATGCCATTCTACTAATTTAGTACGCTTAGGCCCATGAATAATATAGGGTTCCCACTTTCCACAAGCTAAAGCACGATAGAAATTTACGGTGGAATCAGTTCTTGAGCTCCAACTGTACACGATCTTCAGATGCCATACCATAAACCATACACTATGGGGAGCAAGGGAAGGAAACCGGCAACAAATGGTTAGGCCTCCAGCTATACAAAACTTGATTCTGCAAGCGCTTTAGGATTCACAGAACTCCAGAGCTATACCAGCTACTCACTGTTCAATCTTCATGGAACCTGCAGGGTACAAGAGAAGCATTTCTGTAAGTTGGATAGATCACAATGACAGTATGACCATATGTACTTTTTTGAAACAAGAGTATCATATATACCAGCATTGTTGGTGCTGCTATCTGCTGCCACACCAGGGTTGAAGTTCATATGAGGAATGTTCTGAAGCCCTTCCCACATTTCAGGTATCTACATTCAACGTTCACATAAGTTCATTGCCATGGCTTCAGATGCTATATGTGATTGGTATGCCGTGAAATGGACTGAAGTTACCGGGTTCATTGCAGAGATGTCGTGGAATATTCCCTGCAAAACATCCACAGGATTGGAAACATTGCACATCATATCTGGCTGAATGATTCCTTGGTTAAAGTGAGCAACAAGGGTGCTTGATCCTGGGTCAGCTCCATAGAAAGCCAGATGCCTATCTTGTGAAAGCATCATCTACAAACAATAATTTACGTTGAACAAGTGGGTCTAAAACATCTTTGGAAAGATTAGAATGGTCTGCAGTGCATTTACTTGTTTGGATAGAATCTGCTCGATATCAAAGCCAAGCTCAGGGTTGACAGTTGCAAGTTTCATCGACAAGAACTGCAAGTTCCAAGTTGCATTAGAGTACAGGATGATATTCCAACAAATGCCATACATAGAAACAATTCAACTAAATCTGCACTAATAGTACCTCAACTTGTCGTTGTAATGACTGTACATAATTGATTATCTCATCAAGCATGACTGCCTTGCCAGTAATCTGTGAGAAGGAACATGGTAAGGTGCAGAGTACAAGATTGTCTTAGAGAAGTTTCTTACACCAAAAAGGTGGAAGTTACCTTGCTACATCCTGGAACAAGATCTTGAAGAAGCTTCATTCTCTCACTTATCTTTTTTCTCCTCAGCTGCAAAGAGTTCCATCAACTTCAAGCATGAGTAAAGGAAGAGCACAAAGCAAACTGAACTGGGAGCTCGATAGCACTAATCAGAAGTTTACTCTTTCTGCAAGGCTGTGGCTATTAGTGGCTTGGCCTCGCTTTGCCCGGACATGAACATAATCTTCTTTAGTACCATCGACATCAGAAGAATCTTCCTTGCTTTGCATTTTGTGCGAAATCTTTTTGTTGCCCTCCACCGAATTCCTTTCTGACTGAGATGAAACCTCTGTTTGTTGATCACCCACATTCTAAACCAACAATCACAATACAGTTAGTCATTACCATAAGAAACCATCCACATAACTCTACACATCTAGATTAAAACAAGCAGATAGGCCACAAAGAAAGCTTACTTGCATCCTGCTACTTGCAGATGGGTTTAGCAAGGCAATGCAGTCATCTATTCCTTTCCTTTTCTTCACACCACCACTATGTTCATCACTCATTTGGATGTTTTGACAGAATGTACCTGCGAGAATTATTGCTATTACCATCAACTACAGAATCATCACCTTCAAAAAGATCTCGCCAACTGCATGATAAGGAATACTAACCAGTAGAAGATCCATACAATCCCGGCCTTTCTTCCAACTCCATGCCGTAAGCTTGAAATCCATATGGCCCACTCTTATACCCCATCTTTTGATGCATTGTGACAGAATTCCAGTTGACCTCCACGAATTCTTTGCCGCTATTTGCAGCAGGACCTTGATCAGATTGCTGGCCTGAATACATCTCTAATTATCTAGAAACACCAATCTTCCTTACTTCCTGTTCAGGATAAAAGAAAAGGGGGAGAAGATATATGAGAACTACCACTAGATAGTCCCAAAAGAACGCAGAAAGACAAACAGCACCTTGAACAAAGAGTAAAATTTGGTCAAGTCTGCAAAACCCTTTTCTTCACATGAACAACTCAACTGATAATCCTTACACAGAGGTGAAAAGCAATCAGTCCCTTCAAGAACCACCACACTATCCCTATCTAAAGATAAAATAAAGCCAAAAGATGGATCCACCATCCAGGCAAAGGCCTGCTGTAACTGTATTGCAGCTGGAGATATGCTTCAGAGCATTAAGGAACAAACCAACTCTGCCATGGATTAAAGAAGCACACAGTCCAGAAAGTGAAACTTTAAACCCAGAGCATAAAGGGAGAGGGGAGACATGGAGAAATGACCCCATCATTAAGCAAACAGCAGTCACTAACTTAGTCTTCTGGAGCAAAGTGATGAGGATGGGAGGAGAGCCTGCTCTTCCTAAAAGACTCAAAACACCAAAGCTAATTGGAAACAGCAAAAGCCTACCAAATCTTGAAGAACCACGTCATCACCATGGAACTTTAAGAAAAGAGTGATGTTTCACTCGATGAGAAACTTCCGAACAAGTTAGGAGCTAACCAAGCAGTGGGGCTCCTTTTGGATGTAGCTAGGCAACTACCTCCAAGAACCTCAAAAGATCACCTTATCATGCCCACATTTAAACTAAAAGACCTATTTCGATGACCAAATCACAAGACTAGCATCCTCAGGAGCACACAAAAAGATCGTTAAGGATTTGATCACCCTAAGTCTTCATTATCTAGGAAAGCACAGATGTGAAGCTTAAGAGAAAACACTCACATCAACAGAGCTCATAAAAGGAAGCAAGTGCGCAAGCTGGAAGAAGTTAAAACTGAACTGGTGAGGCTATTTGAATGCATAGATAGTTAGACTAGGATCTGTAAGAAGTGACTAGGGCAGTGCTGAAGCTTTCCAAGAGCAGGAGGAAGGAAAGCAACAACCTTTGATGTAATAGGGTGGTGTAAAGATCTTGAAAGGAACACATGCTAAGATGTTCAAGACAATAACAGTTTGAAAATTACCTGATCGCAAAATCACATGAACCCTCCAAGAGGCCACCAATTCACCTGCAAATGGAGACAAATGGGCTGAAATAATTCAAGAACGCAAGAACAGCTCAATGATCTTTATTTTTCCTTTTCTTTTTTGCAGTAATACCTGGTGTTGGCGTCCATTTGGATTTTGGAGAGCTCAGTTTCTTGGCCCCCTAAATATGGATCACAATTTGACCTCAGGGTGAGGGGATGGTGAAAGATTTTACGGACAGGAGGAAGCAAAACGGCAAGAAGAGAGAGAGCTACTGGTGAGTGCTGTTTGTTACCTGCCACTGAGGTGAAATGATTCCCTCTTGCTCTCTGGCAAAGGGTTGTTGAGCAAAGGGCTGTTACCCCCCCCCCCCCCCCCCCAGCACATATTTCCCAAACCTGAGTATAAGCTAACACCTAATCGAAAGTAAAAACAGACTAGTGTACCTGTAGGAGTAGTTTACTGCTTGCTTTACTTTACACTTTAGTACACAAAGATTAGCTGTAGCAAGGAGAAAATAAAGTAGGGGAGTAAAAAAATGGCATACAGTTCTCACCTACCCAGCCTTGCATACCCTCAATGTCCTGTAGGCCCCAGCTCGCCTGTAGATACATTTTGAAAAGAGCTGCCCTATTGTTCATATCTGTTCTTCTCCATTGTTATTTTACTATTGATTCTGCAATAGATACACTATGCACAAGTGCATTGTGCAAGTTTGAAATAAAAGGAAATTTTGGCCAAGTAGCATGGGTTGGTGCTTATAAACTACAGTAGCAATGCTTCTATTATGTTCCATTTGAGAAGATTTTATACAAATGTTTGATAATTTTTTGGTTAGATGCAAATCAGTTCCTCAACTTCTCATGTGCTTTTTACTCTGAAAAAAATTCTCATTTGCCTTGTAAGATGTTTGCATGTGCACTGTATTTGTTCCAGACATGATATTGTTGATTTTTGAGTACGTTTTTATTTGTTGGTGTAGCAGCATTGTTGCAATAGTACTTTAAGAGTAAATTATGATGGCTTTGTTTATAAGGAGGGTGGGGGAGGGAAGGTGCTTCTCTTCCACACCAAGGTTTGAACGAGGGAGATCTCCTTCCAACTGACATACTGCCATCTATTTGTACACTTGGGCTTTTTCTCCCCTGCCAGCCAACCTACAGCCATCCTACCACACACAGTCTCTCTCTCCTCTTCTCTCTCTAACCCAAAGAAAAAAGAAAGGAAAATAGGGAGGGAGAGTATAAGCAAAACATAAGGAATCTTGTAATCTTTTCACCTTCTTGTCCTCTACAGTCTGAAATGCAGGACTAGCTGGATTTGGGGATATGGTCAAACCAAACACTGTGAGGGATCCTGCTGCTTGCCTGCTTGGTGCTCCAGATAGCTCAAAAGCTATAACTTTTGGTTTGTGCCGTAGACTTTTGGCTATAAATAAACTATACCAGTTGTTAGTTTTTTAAATCATAAAATAATAATAAATTATGAAAAAAATTAAAAAATACTGTTATATCTTTTGAAACAATGCAAAGAAATAAACGAAAAAACAAAAACAAAAAAGCTACAAAATTAAGAAGCAGACACGCTCCAAATAACTTCTAGCTAAACTTGTTTGAAATGGAGTTGTCTCCATCTCCACAAGATCTCCCTTTCTTTTTTTCTCTCTTTATAGAACCAAAAAATACTGACTTGTAGATGGAATGACTTCAGCAACAAATCAACAGAGCTCTGAAAGTTAAGTAAACCAGTCAGATGGGAGACAGCTATGGCCTGCGTTTGGCAGATCTTTTTGCTTTTGCTTTTCTCTTTTGCTACAGTGAATAATTTTTAAACGGAATATCTTTTTAAAGTAAGGTATACAAATTAATTATAGCAGACATTGTCCTGAGTTCAGCTATACTTCGCATGTGATTGTTTTCTTCTTGGCCGCCAAAGAAACCCATCCAAGTATGTTACCCTCACCTAGACACCCGATTTGCATCCCAATAAGAGAATCCGGGACCTGTATTAGATGTCGGTGTGATTGGCTGTTTACATGCTTGCAGTAATCTAAGCAAGCATAGTTAATAATGGTTCAGTCCAAATTGCCTGATTTAATAATACAAACATTAGCTGTTCCTGTTCCTTTGTTGCTCTTGCAAAGGGGAGAGAGATAACTGTATGCTGGATTTTGAGTATGTCTTGACATGACCCTAAGAATTGATCATGCATCTCAAATATATATCCACCCTTTTCGTGAAGATTTGAGAGCTAGAGTGAGTAGTCATATAGTCTAGTTTCACGCGCACCCAAGTGTGCTAGTGTACTAGGCCTAGTGACATCACGTTTGTACTAGGTGGAACTCGTGTTCTTAATCTTTCTCTTAGTTCAACCGTAACCCTCCGTTCGGAATGCGTGAGTTTTCTCGACTGTGCAGGATATATAAAACGGTTTGTGCGAAATTTCTGTGAAATTTCTACTTCCAAATAAACTCAGATAGATAGACATCTAAAGACTTGGTTTAGACAAGGATTTACTCTGTTTCGTATAAAATACGTAGAATATGTTGGATATATCGACAATATTTTAATTTTAAATTTTACTAGTAATATAAAACACATAACTAACATCATACTACTTATTGTACTTCAGAAAATATAGTATTAAAGTCGACTGAGCGCATAAACGACTTATTGTTGGGCTTGATGAAAAACAGAAAGCAGCGCAGACTCGATGTAGTGCAGAAACATAGAAGACACAGTGTAGGAGTGGATGCGCAAATGTGCTGCCAAGAAACCTTATTGTCGCCCTCGTGCAGGTCTTCACAGCAGCAACAGCTCGAAGATGTCGTTCCCCTTTTTCATGGTGCACGTCAGAAAGAAGAGTCGACGAGGTTCAGACGGCGTAGCACAACAGCAAAGTTCGTATGAGGAAGAAATAGAGGCAGTGAGATTCTTGATTGTATACTCTGGACATCTCTAGGCATATATATAGACAGATTATGAACTAACATGATTAAGCAGTCAATTACCCACTAGTAACTGACACATTTAACCAGCCATTTACCCACTAGAACCTGTATGTCATCAAAATCTAATAAAGCCTCAAACTCTTTGTTTGAATCTCATTCAAACAAAGAGAGATGCATAGTTCAACAAAAATAAAGATGAGCTTGGTTTGCCAAGTGGCGCATTGCAGGTCATAATTTACGCGATTTTTACGCGAAAATGCACGAATACATGCGCGCGTGCATGTGATTAGCCAAAGTCCTCCTCATACCATCCCCATCCATATGTAACATGATTTAAAGAGTGGCAATGACTCTGTCTTATAAATTAGTCACCTCCACTTTACCTTAGCAATATGGTATTAAACTATGCATATTTTGGAATTATAAAAAATGAACATCACTCATATAGGCCTATTTCTAACAGAATATTACTATTGGATTTATGTCTTCCAAACATGCCCCAAATACACAATCTTATGCTTTCAAGCATGCATGAGGAGGCATCCGCAACCGTTGGATCACTCAGACGTCCAACCCAGATCATCCATGATATGTTACCTCATTCCTACACATACCCGACCCACCAAAATGGTTTTAGGTATGTTCTTTTCAGTTTTTAAAAGCTGTTCTTTTAGTTTTTCTATAGTAACTAACTCTCAAACGAAGTGTCTTTTTAAGGTAGAGTTTACAAGTTGATTGTAATACATACTGTAACGACTTTATTTATATAGGACAAAATTGCACGCAAGTTTCTATTACTCCGTAGCCTTTCTCATAAACAACCCAAAAATCATAACCCACAACTAAAAGCCATAGCCAACGCTAAAAAGAACAGACTAGACACCTTGATCTGAGCTATCCAACTGCAAAGCCTTCTCATGCTTGGATTGCTAATCGTCCCTCTTCCCAAGGGAAGGGAGAGGCATTAGCAATTGATCGCACTGCCAAGTGTGTTCAATTAGGAGGGCAGCAAAGCATACGGTGAATTGTGTGATACGGCACCCCTTGCGCGCGTGCACGCGTAGAGGGGGCGTAATGATCGTTGCTTCTCCGGGAGACCGAGATCGATCGTGTGCTTGCTAATCAAGTGAGGGAGATCGCGGAATGGAAAGTGTGGCTGGTTGCATGCTGCCGACCATGATGGAGACCTTGCCATGCATGAAAATGCAGGGTGGCCGGCGATCTTAAGTGCATTAGATTAGTTCCCCTGTAGACGCGATAATAATCATCTGGTCGGCTTTGGCAAGCACAGCACGAAACCGGGTTTATTGATGGCACCCTCTCAGCCATCCGTGTTTGAGGCGTGTTTGGAACACAAGAATTGGAGAACGGAGAATTAATACGAGAACAGCGTGAATTAAAGTTTCATGTCCATAGATCCTACATGAACTAACATCCTGTTCGGAACGAAGGAAAAATGAAGAAATTTTGTAGAATTATAGTCCTATGGAAAAATTCCCTACATACCCCTCTAGAACAAAGAAATGGATCACTACTGTCGATGTTTTAATATCGATCTTACGTATGATCTGTTTGGATTTGAGAAAACTCTTAGAAGACCCGTGTATACACATGCAGGGTAGAGACACATAAATTTTTATACAGGTTCGGACCTTCTCCTAAGAGAATAATAACCCTACGTCCTATGTGATCACTAATTACCAAAAAAAGGATTACAATTGAGAGTAATGCGAGTCGTGTGAATCACCCATAATGCTGAAGGCAATTCCTGAACCCAAGTCCCCGAGCATTTTACTAGCTAGTCGAAGACTCGAGTTTTAATTCCTTGCATTATTTGGTCATTCGCACGCTCGACTGCCCCGTTACTCTGTAGATGGGCAACTGAACAAAACATAATTTGGTGCCTAATTCGTCACAAAATTTTTGGAATTTTACACTCAAAAAATGCTTACCGTTGCCTGTAATTATCCGACTTGGGACTCCAAATCGAGTAATTATACTTTTCATCAAGAATCTTTTCGCGGCTTTCATTGTTATTCCAGCTACTGGTTTGACTTCAATCCACTTCGTAAATATATCAATATCTACGAAGAGGAATTTGGAGCCCCCGACGCTCTTGGGAACAGCCCTAGGATGTCAAGACCCTAGGTTGCAAAAGGCCAAGACAAAGGAATCATCTAAAGAGCCTGAGCTAGTTGATGTATTTGTCGGCTATGAAATTAGCATTATACACATTTCTTAACCAGATCTCTAGCGTCATTGAGGGCTATTGGCCAATAGAAACATTGTCGAAAAGCCTTACCGACCAACGTTCTATAGGAAGCATATGCTCCATAGATGCCCCCGTGTATGTCATGAAGGAGTTTTGATCCTTCTTTCTGCGATATGCATCGCATGAGAACCCTCTGAGTACCCCTTTTATAGAGTACTCCATCGACCAAGGTATACATCCTGGCCTTACGGACAAGACGATCTGCTACGAGATCGTCATCGAGTATTGAACCCTTCTGAAGGTAGTTGTAGATGGGAGTCATCCACGTCTCTTCGTACTCTAGAGAAACTATCTCATTCGGGGTTGTTTTTAATGCTTCGACTAGAGACGGCTTCTGGAGCTGTTCCAAGAAGACCCCGGCGGTACTTGTCATCGAAAAGAAGCTATCCGAGCCAACTGGTCTGCGAGGAAGTTATCCTTCCAGGGGATATACTGCAACTCAAAACAAAAAATGCTTTTCAAGCTTCTATACTTCCGAAAAGTACTGAGACATGATCGTAGTTAACCATTGATACTGTTTTCCGACCTGATTCACGACTAGTTGAGAGTCTCCTCTCATGAGTAGTCTACGACCACAAGCTATGACCACGAACTACGACCACGAATTACGACCACTGCCTGCGACCACCATCTACGACCACTGGCTTTGACCACAGGAGAGAGGGTGCCCCTGGAAGCGGTAGCTGAGCTCAAGCACCATGTGTGGGTCGAGTTTGATGGCCTTGACGCTGGCCTCAAGCAGCCGCTTGGTGAGGTTTCCCATGCCGGGCCCTATCTCGAGGACGGTGTCGGTGGGCTTGAGGCCAGCCTTGGTGATGATATAGTCCACCAGCTTTGAGTTTCGTAGGATGTATTGACCCTTGGAGTTCTCGAACTGGATCCTACCCCACAGCCGCGTGCCGCCTCCTACATGCCGCTTCTTCTGGATCTTGCCGCCCTCCAAGTGGTGTGCTCAGGTTCCCGTCACTACCGCCTGAGGAGGGGGATGCCATAGTGGTGGAGAGGCGGAGGTGGTCTGTGACACGCACAGGGAGTGGAGGGAGATAAGAGGAATCTAGAAGACCCGCCATCGGAGGAGGAGGTGGTGGTGGTGGAAAGGCGGTGCTGGTCTATAGTGCAGTGAGCCCGTCTCAGGCACCGCCACAACGCGCGCTCCGGAGCTCGAGAAACCGCCGTCGAGGTCAGGGAATAGAACGGTGCGGTGCCCAGGCGCGGTCAAGAGATGAAGAGGGGTGGGAGAACATAACTGATGATGTAACTAATGCTAGAAGTGGAGGAGAGGGGCAGTTGATCGTCAAAGAGAGAGGGGACGGGAGGAGCGCGAGACAAATGGTGAAGATCTCATTGTTCAGATCAGACGGCTGTAGAGAGAGGAAGGAGAATGAACCTACTACCACCAATTCAAACTTTTAAGTAGTAGGGATTATCGTTCATGATCTCTAAAGTAATCTAATTACACTGAGCTATTTACGCCGTGTTAATCCATATAAATTAACTACTATTCCTGATTAGTGTTCATGTGAAAAATGGAGGTCTCGCAAGAGAAAAGAATAGCCTGTTCTTCTTGGCTTATTTAAACTTATAGATTATGACTTCTCTCGAACTAAGAAATGAGACGATTTCGTTACCGTTGTTTAGAAACAGTTTATCAGGATAGTATTTTAAAAATAGCTTATCAATTTTCACTAAAACTAAAAGTTATAATTTGTAGTTATAAAATATAGACTAAAAGAACATGCTTGAGTTCCACCGACGTGCCGTGGGTTAATCTGGAGTTCTTGACTTTCCATTCATGTCTCTACAAATAGCAGAAATTCAAAACGTAGCCCCTACGAAGCCTCGTCCAACGGTCATGTCGTGGAGAGATACGGTGCCTTTGCATCCAACGGTCGGAAAGAATCATTCAAATAGCTATGAGGCCCTTCTGTTTCTTCCATTTCCATCTCAACCCCCACTTCTCAGCCATCTCTCCCGTTTTCCCCCTTCCTCATTGCTTTACTCCGACGAGGCAAGCAGGCAGCGGCAGAGTCCTCGGCGGCGACGAGGACGGTAGGAGCCTCCTCCCTCAATTTGATTCCAAGCTCGTGCGAGGGGCCTGAGGCCTCCGCATTGGGCGCAAGCCCTCTCGGCATCGACGGAAATGAGGAAGACGAGGAGAGGCGCCGAGGCGGTGGCGCCTTGTGCATTTCCATGGTCCCCTCTTCGGCTTCCTCCAGCATCGCTTGCATTCCGATGGCCGTGAGTTGGTGGGCTGAGGAGACGGCGACGGTGGAGGGGCGCACATGGCCGGTGGCCGCCCAATGCAGCCGCGGTGGCGTTGGCTTGGGCGGAGCACGCAAGCAGTCCGTAGGACCGCAAGCCCTCCGTCTCCTCAGAAGTGACGATGGAAGCAACATCACCGACGAGCGCCAGCAGAAGTGGGAGGCGCTGGTGCGTGGTGCCTCGTCTCTCTCCGGTTCCCCTCCTCCTATTCTGTTGGCGTTGCTCGCTTGATCGTCTCTCCATGGCCATTAAAGGGTGGGTCCGAGGATGTGGCTGCGACGGGAGAGGACGGAAGAGGAGAAGATGCTGGTGAGAGGTGGAGTAGAGTTGGAGCTCGATCTCCATGTTCGTGGCCAAGTCCCTATTCACCGATGGCCCAATTCACCAAGTTTTACATCCTCTAACCAAGCGGTGCCCAGGCGCAGTCAAGAGATGAAGAGGGGTGGGAGATCGTAACTGATGCTAGAAGTGGAGGAGAGGGGCAGTTGATCGCCAAAGAGAGAGGGGAGGGGAGGAGGGCGAGACAGATTGTGAAGATCTCATTGTTCAGATCAGACGGCTGTAGAGAGAGGAAGGAGAATGAACTTACTACTATCAGCTCAAACTTTTAAGTAGTAGAGATTACATAAGAATTTCAAAGGATTTTTTTTAATGGGCTATTCCTTTGTTCCAAGTTCGAAACTGTCTTGAATGAATTTTTTATATGAGATTCAAATCATCCACTATTCCTTTTGTTCGACGAAGCGAGGCCTAAATTGATTACCAAAAGCTCACTAACATAGGGGCCTGAATTTGTTTTGGAATGAACAAATGCTGCCTTAGGATGCTTACAAGATTCCAATCGAAGAAAGGAAAACAAAGATGAGATTATACTTAGCAGTACTAACCAACCAATGATACCTAAAGTACTTGTATGCTTTAATGTGAAGTTTATGTAAAGTAAATGAAGAGCTAGCCAGATCTGCGCGAAATTATTACTAGCAAGTACTTTCGAAGAGAAGCGTACGCCCGTACAGATTTCTTTAGCAGGAACACAAATAAAAGCACTTGCGAAGTACTGGCTCTGTACTAGTACTGATTACTGGATTGCAATCCAGCACTGCAGCCTGCTCAGGTAAATGCAGGTGGGCCGGAGAGGGGTGGTGAGAGTGGCTGCTTCTTGGGCCGGCCTAATGATGTACAAGCTAGTTTTTGTTTTCGTCTACTTAGAGGGCCGGGCCCACAAATGCTGCTGGACAACGGCAACGACTGGCAGTGACACGGTGATGGGAGTGCCATTTAGGGGTGTTTATTCGCTTTTTGCTATTTCCTTCTGCTCAAAGAAGTCAAAAATCAATACAAATATTTGACTTTTTGCTATTTCCTCATCACTCATCTACTCCTTTTAAAAATTACTTCTTTCAAACACTGTTATTTATTTTCAATCAAAAACTACTAGGTATAGTAAAAACAATCAGCCACAGCTAATTCAAATACTCACTTAACCAAAGTATACACGCGTGTAGTAGGAAACGGTATGCTCACGCTCTATGGGGCCCGGCCATATACCTTCGCGAAATTCCTTGCGTGTGCATGCAGTAGATGAGTGTGTGCGTTTGCGGTGTGGTCCTTGTTTTCTATAGAAAAATACTGACTACACTAGTCTGCACTTAGGAGAGAAGAATCCCGTAGCTCAATGGAGTACAATTTTTTCTCCCTGCAGAAAATTGAAAACAACATGATTTGTACGATATATTTGAATGGAGCAGATCTATATCGCCGAGAGAGAGAGAGAGAGAGAGAGAGAGAGAGAGAGAGAGAGAGAAGATGAAGACGTTGTTGTGCAAATTGCATAGTGGTTCGTAAATACTACTGCTATGCTAGTATTATATACACACTGAGGCACGAATTGGAGGAGTATACTACTACTACTACGCTACGATCACGCTCCCGCGCGCCATGCATGTCTAGATGGCGCCTCGGAAGAATGGCTCCCCGAGGAAGGAGCTGGAGTAGGTGCCGCCGCCGTTGGGGAAGAGCGTGAGGAGGCAGATGACGGCGAGAACGAACCCCCACGCGAAGCGGTCGTTGCCGAGCGGCGTGATCTCGTCCTGCGCCGGGATCTCCTCCCCGCCGCGGATGAAGGTCGCGAAGAGCCCCCACGCCAGGCACAGCACGCTGCCGCTGATGGCGCCCACGCCCAGCAGCACGGACGTGCCGAACGACAGCAGCGCCGCCGTGCTCCGCCCGAACAGCGCCTGCGCGATCCGCCCGCCCTCCAGCCGCCCGCACGGCAGCAGATTCAGCGACGTCACCACCATCCCGAGCAGCCCCGCGAACGCCAGGGGGTCCACTGGCACGCCGACCCCTTCCACCGCGTTGGGCAGCACGTTCCCGAGCTCGTCGGCGTACGGCCCGATCACCACCTGCACGAACGAGAGCAGCGGGTTGTTGTAGAAGAACTCCGGCCGTATGAACCTGCGGCGGAGTTAATGACCCATTGCAATCGGAGTCAAGAGGCATCAGAGCCATGTCTAGAAAATGCCGATGGACGGAGATTTGAGGACTTACAGGGCGTTGTCGCCGCCGTTGAAGCTGCCGTCGGCGATGAACGCCGAGACGGCCAGCACCAGCGACGTCAGGTACGCGCTGGCCGTGCGGGCGACTGGGATGTCGAACAGAGCCTTCTTGTTCGGCAGCAACGACTCGTAGTTGTTCATCACGCCGAGGCACCCCGTCCAGTTGGACGGCACGAGGAACGACGGGCTCAGCTTGACGCCGTACTTAGCCGCGGTCAACCTCGTCGCAATCTGCCATGGATATGTTGTTCCAAGATCATTAGCATGGCATCGGCTGTGCAAGAAAAGGTTTAGCAGACGGACACAAGCAGGAGACTGGAGATTACATACCTCAGATACGCCGAGTATGGAGAGGAAGCCGCCGAACAGAGGGAGAACGTCGGAGACGTAGTCGTCGAAGGTCGCGCCGGGTTTGAGGAAGAAGCCGCTCACGATAGCTATCGTCCCGAAAGTCGTAACAGCCAACGCCACGGCACTCAGATAGCCCCACGGCGTGCTCAGCTTGGTGAGCTCGAGCTGTAGGTCGATCTCTGCTTTCGGCTGGACCATGCAAACCTGAATCGAATCACAAAACGCTTTTACTTTCAATGATCCATGAAGGCAATAGCATGACAAGCGGCCAAGTGCTATGGTTCACGAGCCACAAGAAATCAAGATGATACATTGATACCTGCTTTGTGATGTCGTTGTTCTTCTCCTCCATGAACCACAGGGTGACCTCTGTCCCCGCCGCCTCGGCGATCTTCTTCTCCAGCTTCGGCCTCACCTCTTCCACAGGCTTCCTCAGGTTCCCGATAAAGATTCCGCCGTCGCCGAACCTCCGCACATCCACCGCGAAGAACGCGTCGTACCCGAAGCAGCTCTTGAGCTGCATGCACCAATCTCCCAAAGATCAAATCTTTCTCTCATATAATGATCCGATTCAATTGAGCAATACATACATACAGACATCCAAGCAGAGCTAATTGAGGTTACCTTGTTGAGGTCAAGCGCCTTGAAGGTCTGCTCGGCCTGCTCCAGCCTCTGCTTCTCCCGGGCCAGCTGGTTCCTGGCGAGCCCCCGCAGCAGACCGGCGAGCGGGTTGGCGTCGGGCTCGCGGTCGAGCTCGCGGAGCTTCCGGTCAGCGCGCTTTTTCTCGAGCTTGATGGCGGCCTCGATGGACGGGTTGCCCATGAACTTCTTGAACTCCTCGTCCGTCTTCCAGTCCACCTCCTGCTGCTCCTCCTTGCTGCCCTCCTCATCACCTTCTTCCTGCCCTCCCTGATCCCCTCCTCCAACGTGACGCGACGCCATCGAGCCGTCCTCTCCTCCGGCATGGTGCGACACATTCTCCACCTCCTTTTGCTCGTCAGGAGCCACGGCATTGGAGGAGCCCGGGTTCGCCTTCTCCTCTTGCTCCTGCAACGAGCACCTAACCAGAGACCTACTCCTAAGAGGCCTAAGGGGAGGCCTGTACTGGTTCTTGGAGAAGAGAGGGTAGCTTCTTGGCATGTTTGCACTTCTGCTAGTTGTACTACTGATGCTGCTGCTGCTGCTGCTGCTGCACAAGAGAGAGGTCGCAAGAGAAGTAGACGCCATTGGCGACGAGCTGTGTACGTGCTTGTTCCAATGCTTTTGCTATGGAGATTTGAGGAGCTCATGGGGAGCTTAAAAAGGTTTGGAAGGAAAGAGGGTCGAAGGCGACAGTTCTAGAAGGTCTGAGAAGGTGCGGGGAGGGGTCGTGAAGAATGTGATTGAAGGAGTCGAGTAGTGGCGGGTGGCGACGAAGGAGTTGAGACCTAGGTAAGGCCCCGGCTTATCCAACTGGCCAGGAGAGCTGACACTTGGCGGCAGCTTGGCACGCTGCCTTGGAGCTTCCTGCGTGGGTCCTGCCTATCAAACTCCTGTGGAGATCAAGAGTAGAACAAGCTCGAGTGCCTCTGCTCCAGTACATGAGGTATGAACAAGTAGTACGAAAGATCTGGCACAGTGGAGAAAATTTGCACATTGGGCTGGGGAAATTCCGACTGGTGAGATCCCAGTAATCGATTCAGTGGGTAGCTCTCAATCGAATCAAACAAGTTCCGAAACAAGAGGCGAAGTTTATTAATTAGAATGATTAGGTCAAGCTACATATGGAGGTGATCACAAGTGGTTGATGCGGTACATCTTAAGATTAACATACGTAGCACTGCCTCGTGCGATCTTGTCAAAGAATTCCATCCTGGATATGCTCCAAACTATGTTCTAGTCTGCTCAGCTTCACCTTCAAAATTGTACTTACACAATAGATAGTAGAACCTAGTGGTGGGTGGTAGTCATTGCCTTTTTTTTTTTGTTTCAGACATCACCACCTCCGCACCAGTGATGTGAGCAACTGCAAGGCAAAAGAAAGCTAGTTAGTGTTTCTTGTAACCACTTTGAAGTAGTTAAATCGGCAATCATCAATGCTTGAGAAGAAAAACAGTTTACAGTGAGAATGCGAGGGAAATGGCTTTTGACAGAAACCAAGAAATAAAAAGCCTTTACATACCATATGAGCTCCTTTTCTAAAGAATAAGCAATATAATTCAGCTTTCATCGTCTTAATAGTTTTAACTGTTTAAGAGCTCCCCCTACTCTGTTGCAAACATGAGCTTCTCCATTCATAATAAGTTTGGGTTATGATATAAGTTCTTTTTTGGGTTAGTTCCTTATATGCCACTGGAAATTTCCAACATGGTTATTAAGGCGTCGCTTAAGCGTTAAGCGTCGCCTAAGCGGTAAGGCGCTCCCAAGGGTCAAGGCGTCGCCGTCGCCTTGCCGTTGGAGCCTGAGGCGACGCCCACGACTAAAACTCGACGACCCGAGTGCTAGCGACCTGAGGAGAAGTGAGAACCAGAGAGAGAAGGCGAAGCACCTGGAAGTCTGGAACCCTAGGTGGCGGCCGGCGTCACCTCCATCTCGCCGCTCTAGTCTCTCGGCGCTTGAGGTGGGTGGAGTAGGCCTTGACAAACTCGTGGGGGCTAACGTCCTTCACCATACGCGCCGTCAAGGTCGCCATCTTGTCCTCTTGCCGCCGTTGCCGCCGCCGCCGTGGTGAGGAAGTGAGGGGGGCTAGGGTTTTGTGGAGGCGTGCGTGCGAGCAGAGGCGAAGGGAGTTTATATGGGGTTGGTTGGTATGGGCGTCCGATGTTTGGTTTGGATGGCTATGATGGGCGGTTGGGTTGGGTGTGATCTCGCCCTAAACCATGAAATCAGCTTGTAGCAAACAGAAACTAAGTTATGTAAACACATATGTAGTTCCCAGCCGGATGGATGGTGGCCCAGCTGAGTCGTTCACAATTTCCTTTTTTTGTTTTTACGAGAAAACTCTCTATGTTCTTTTCCTTTGATGGCTGGGGAGAAGAGAGAGATGACAGTGGGATTGAGTTAAGGACATGCGCTATGCTGCTAGTGTTCATTCCGCTGCATTTGAGTCTCATATGTGTTGCTAAAATACTCATTTTATTTGCTGCCTTAGCGCCTTAAGAGATGTGTAAGGCGTCGCCTCGCCTCACGCCTTACCGCTTAAAAGGTGTGAGGGGGGTGGGTCGCCTCGCCTCGCCTTATCGCCTTAATAACCTTGATTTCCAAAATCCCTAATTGTGTCACTGAGATGTGGGTCCAGGCCCACATCTCAATGACACATGAGAGGCAAATAAGGGATGATGCAAACTTTCAATGGAAAGTAAGGAATTGTCCTTTTTTTGTGGGGGGGGGGGGGAGGGGAAAAATATGGCATGCAAAATTTAATAGTTTCCAATCATCAATGAGTTGTTTGTAATCATCAGAGACAAACCTTAAAAATTTCTTTTGTTACTAGTTGGTGCATATGGAAGTACTTGCAAAACAACAAAAGGAACTAGAATGTCATTCTTTGACCAAACTAATTGCAGTTAGTCGAACAAAATGTGCCAAAACATATGTTTGGTCAAGGTTTAATAGGCTAAGGAATTGTACTATAGTACATCCGAGAGAAGTTTTTATGCTCAAAGAGAGCTCACATGAACTTCCATGAAAACATTTGGAATTTGGATTATGGTACTGTGATAATTGTGTCAATAATTTTCTAACCTCAAAAAGCTCAAAAGGGCTTCCCCGCCTGTAGACATCATCTTGTTGGCTCTGTCCAGTGGAAAGGAGTTGGGAAACCAGGGTGCGCCATGCAGTTAACAACACCCCAGTACTTCCCATGGCTACCAAGATGAAAGGAGTTGGTGGAATATGACCGGATGTCACTGCTCGAATGGCAAGTCCTAACTAAGAGGAGAGAGAGAGAAACCAAGAGTCAGCATCAGATATAAAACAACAGCAAACACATCATCATTAGATGCTTCTATGCTAACAAAGCAAATAAAGGTAAAGGAACAATCACATAATAAGACAAATGAACATGTTTTTAGAGTTCAGAAGATAAACAGATGCAAATGCAGACTTGAAAAAGGTAACAGTTGCTCCAGCTTCAGAAACTATGACCAACTTCATGTGTTAGGCACTTAGGCATACACGCAGAGAAATTTCACTCCCACCATTTCTTAAAAAAACTACCAGCAGAAAAGAAAGTTAAAAAACAATTTCACCAAAAAATGCTCGAATGATCACCTTTCCTTTTATGTAAGATTTCCTTGAAAGCCTAATTTGACTTATTAATCAATCACCCTGTATCATTTGGTTCATGACAATCTAATGATATTATATATGGTTCAACACTCCATGAATGAAACAACCTCCTAGTACATCATGCATTTTGAGTGATAGATTGACACACGAATCTAATCATTTTAGAAGATGATCCAAACTATTACTAACAGGAGACAACTCCAAAAGATTGGGTGCAGTCCAAAAACGACAAACATCCGAAGGTATGTCATGATTGTTTGATTTTTTTTTTACTTATGATCTCAATAGCGCAACACCTGTCACAGTGTGCTTCAAGTTTGGGTCACCAGAAAATTTGACTGGCACCAAGGAGAAAAACTAGCAAAAATTAGATTAACCATATGAGGAATAGCCCACAATCTAAACACAAAACCAAACACTCCATTTTTACAAGACATTATTAAGGCAACGCATGTGTCTTGAGGACAAACACAAAATAATGCCATCATTTGCTTTCCTTATGGACACAGAACCATATCCTAGCAAAGAAGGCCTATTTTTTGGATCCATTGCTCAATCAGTCGATAAAGGGAATTCTAAATCTGCTTAGTAAGGGTAAGGTGCTTGGTAGTTCCAATGAAAACTATATCAAACAAAGCATGTCTACCAGGCTACCAAAAAGTTATTCAAATGTGTGGCAAGCTTATTTGGCTTTCCTCATGAGAAGAGGTTGAAAAGTAGGTGAATTTGCTGGTTAGCAGTAACTGTCAGAACATCTGAACTATTGTGCCCTCCTAAACAGAAATCCATCCACTTCAACTTTTCCCATTACACATTGAACAGTTAAATCAAATCATATCCTCAAACTGGTTCTTGGGAAAATGACCAACACTAAGCTCTCAAACTTGCCTTCAAAAGCTACAGGACCAAAACAGTATGGTTAGACATCTTTGCCAATAAGTGCTGGTTTTCTTCTCACTTTACCTAGTAGCAGGCAAAAGACCAAACAGCCACCTAAATACCTCAATAAAAGGTAAACATTGTCGTATGGGCACAAAGATGTAGAGATAAATGTAGGTCCTAATGTAATTGACACGGTGAGCTATGTGGAAGCCAGGTAGAACACATGCACTGGTATGAAATTAAGGCAGCAACAGCCAATTGCAGGAAAGCAACAGATGACCTTCATTGATAGCAATAGAATGGGTTCCTGTCTGTTAAGTAGATTGGTGAGAATGTTCATGAAGATCACAATTCCCAAAATTATAATAACTAAATCTTTGTTGACCTAGGATAGAAGATATATGCACATTCCAATCACGAGCCAAGTTCGCAATAGGACTGATGATTACCGGTATCCCAACAACCCAGGATTTGGCCGCAACGACAACAGCTTTTCCCACACCATTGCGTCCTTTTGCATCATCTCCAAATCCACCAAGGAGGTAGGCACTTAGCAACCACCCTGCACAAGACTCGATTCTATGAGCAGTCCCTTCGTCAACATCAACGAAAAAAAGGCGGTGTCATTTTTCTGACCAGCAATGAACGGGTCCGCCGTCTTGAACGTCTCCGCGTCAAGAACGGGCAGCCCATGGCTGAACCTTCCTATCGCCGAGAACACCAGGAGACAAAGCAAATCTCCGCTGGCCAAAAGCCCCACCTTCCTGCGAATGCAAGCACCAACGGATCAGCAAACCGAACGAATCAACGAGCACCGGGAGTGCCGCGGGGGAACATACGCATAGGAGACGAGCTTGGACTCGGCGGCGGCGTCGCCGGGCTTCTCAATCTGGATGACGCCTTCGAGGGGCACGCCGTCGTCGGCGACGCCGACGAGGACGGGGTCCTCAGCGGCGGCGGGGGAGCCGGAGGGGCCCTCGCCCGCGGCGGCGATGGGAGGGGGTGGCGCCGGCGCGCGGCGGGGCGCGTCGGCGCCGAAGAGCGCGAGGCGACGGCGCAGGAGGCGGGGGTTGGCGAAGAGGGGATAGGGGTTGGGGCCGCGGTGGCTGGGAGCGGGGGCGGGCGGCTTGGAGGGCAGCCGCCGCGCGGAGAGGGAGCCGTTCGCAGCCTGGCTCACCAGCAGCATCGTCGCGGCCTCTCGCCGGCGGGCGGGGTGGTGGAGCAGGTGGGGGGTGGGGAGGAAGGGAGCTTTTGGGTTTGAATTGGAATGGATTTGCCTTCGCGTTTGGGTGGTCTAAATTTTGCTTTCCGGTGGTTGGTGTGGACGAGGGGCGGCGGGCCCGGCGCAATCGTTGGCCGCGGAGTTGCCGATCACAAGAAATAGTGTGATTTGCCGCCTCGTCGCGTGGAAAATATGGTTATTTGTATTCTTTTTCTACGCATGGTTTGCATATGAATAATTTGGAAAATGTTAATGTCAGGTCGTTTAATCCACGCGCTAGCTCCGAATGCTTGACTGTAATATTTTTCATTCATATTTATAATATTTTTTGTCTATATTTGTAACATTTTTCGTCCATATTTTTGTTGTAATATTTTTTATTTCTTTATGTAATATTAACTTTTGTATCACATATTTTTGTTGCATACAATAATTAAAATTATTGCACATATTATCTAAAAATATTATATCGGAGCGTATGATGTGAATACTCACATCATTTTTTTTGTTGTATACATGACCGAAAATGTTGCAGGCGACGAGAAATGTTGCAGATGAGAATACTCACATCGTTCTTTGTTTTCTTTGTTGGAACATTTCAATTTTATGTATGCAACATTTACATTTCATGTGTGCAACATTGAGATTTTTTATTTGATTTCATGTGTGCAAATTTTTCTATTTTATATGTGCAACATTTTAATTTCATATATACAACATTTCAATTTTTATCATTTTTTGTTGCATATATGAAATTATAATGGTACATACATAGTTGAAAAATATTACAACCGAGCATACGGAGCTAGCGTTCGGATCGAACGTCAGAGCATTAGCAAATCCTGAAGAATTTTTACTGTAAGGTATACTAATAACAAATCCAGTGTATTTTACAGTTCAACCAAAGCAAACGGACTCTAAGATAGGTATGATATATATATATATTTCTAATTTGATTTTGTGCAAAATATACAACATTAATACTTAATCAACCGAGAAGGAACAAATATACATGCTTAGCAGAAGAACTCAGCTATCTGAGCTATTTTAGATTATTATTGTACAAAAGGCAATTGAACACACCTCAAATGTTACCGAGCGTTAGTATTTATCCAGTCAGTAACTGGATATAGAGTAGTTTCATCAAGGCTAGAGGTGAAAATGGATCGAATACGAATTGAATAGTATCTCTTTTATATTTGTATTTATATTTTGTAAATGAATATAAATATGAATTTGAATATTTCTCGAATACAAATCAACTATCGTAAAGAATATGAATTCAAATCAAATATTTGCTCAATTCGGTCAGATCCGGATATTCTCGTAACTTATGTAGTATGAAGATAGTAATGACATTTTATTCTCATACAGTCATGTTTAAATTATTTTAATTCATTTCACTTAAAAACACGAATTCACATTGACTTAAAAAATCTGTCCAACTAATTAGTCATATTACAATAAAATATGTATATTGCTTCGTCGAATATGAATAGTCCGGATAAAACAATATTTTGGATGGTAAAAATGCATACCATGTTTGCATCTATATTTTTTATACGTATTCGAATACAAATAAGAGAGAAATTATTAATCAGATAGGAAAATCTATACCATATTCTTATTATATCAAATATGGTAGCCGAGTAATATGGATAATTTGTATATATTTCCCATCCCTAATCAAGGTACAGTGGCTCCTGAAGCCAACAACATTTTCTTAAAAATTTTGATGGAAAATCTTGCTGGACAAAAGACCCCAGTAGTAAACAGCAGTGAATAATCTCACACGGCCGGCATGCTCCAACGTACCACTTTCCTAGGTATCTGGAAGCACCAAACTCCCATTTGGAAGGGTGGGTTAGAGCCAGAAATAAATCCCATAAGACCTAATTACCTTTAAAAATTTTTGGACCTATTTCAAATTATGACATGTGACCATATAACAAGGTAGTTGATTTAGGTTGGGTTCATTTGCACTTTGGCCTTTTTGCTTATGCAGGGATGAACAGGAACTGATTCAAAATTGGTGTGTATTTTAAGATAGAGTCTACAGAAAATTATAGTACAAAATGTACCGATCAAAATCACATATGAGTATTTCTCTCTACATACTGCCTCTCACGAACAAACTAAAATTCAAAAATCACAATCATAAATTATAACCCATAAGAACCCACCTTTATTCAGCCACATGCTATAGGATTGATAAGAGCGTGACATGGTATATTAAGATTTTATTCTGTCAAAGCGTGGGGATTTGGCCATTTGAGCTGGTAGCTGGTACGAATTATCTCAATCGATCCTGTACCGAATTCGATCGGTATCAAATATGAAAAGGTAATTTAGTATCTGATACCGAATCCGATTGATACCGCTATATCGGATAGTTATTGCCAAATACGATAGCGAAAACAGGAGAGTTAAAATCTGACCGAATAACATCGGTAAATAGTAAACTGGATACTATCCAATCGGATATCTGACAAGTAAGTTAGTACCCCAACCAACCCAGCCCATCAACCATCATTAACACCAATCGGCTTATATTTTATTTAAGTCCTAACCTAACTCCAGAGTCCAGCCACTCTAACTAGTCGCCACCAATCCTCCCTGCTTATGTTGAACTTGTATATGAATATATAGGTTTTCGAACTTATGCATAAATTTATTGGTTTCAATCTTATGTATGAATTTATCGCTTATGTTGAATTTGTGTTGTGTCGACTATCGTAGTTAAGTAATTTAGATGAATTTATTACTAGTTGAAGACTTGAAGTGATAGTGGTATGGTTCAATCCATATTTCTTTATATATGCACATACTATCCGCCTATCCGTTTCTGATCCGAAGCCGGCATATATCCATCCTAATGATACTGTCTCCGCAACTGCAAATTCGTATTCGACCTTACCATATCGGATTCTTAATCTGAAAAAATATAAATTAAGATACAGTATAAACAATATCTATCCGAATCCTATTCTTATTTCTTCTGTTGTTTTAACAGTACTCGCAAATTGCATACTGTACAGATCTGCAGCATTCCAGAAGAAATAGTATGGAGTGCTACTATACTGTAACGTGCATACTGTGCATCGTGTACAGTAAGTACTACAGTCCATAATCAATATATTTCTACCACAAACCAACCCTACTAAGCTCCTATACAGTTTTTTTTGGATAACGGAAATCTTTATTAATAAACCAAGAGCAGTACATCAAGGTAATACACAGTCTTGGAATAAAATTTTCAGCCTCTGCCTCGCGCGAAGGCACACAGCTAAAACCAATCAAAATCAAAGCATAATCTAATGACTATCAATCCGTAGACTAGATCGCCACCCATATGCCCGGGAGTAGATATCCTTGGCCACACGGTCCAAATGTTGTGAGGTCGCCACAACTAAACCCTGCAAATCCGTTTTGTGAAGGATAGCCCATGAACGGAGTCGATGAGAAGCTGCGAAGATAACCTGCAAGGGAGAAAACATTTGTTTCTTTTCAAAAATAATGTCATTTCTGTGTAACCAAATTGACCAACAGATAACTGCTGCCCCAAGCAGAACTAGTGGTTTCAAGTTTTTGGTTACACCCGTAAGCCAACTTCCAAACATATGTGATACGCTTTGGGGTTTCGTTATGTTGAGTGATATTTGAGGGACAATCCAGACCGCTCTAGCAAAACGACAATCGAAAAACAAGTGCCTAATTGTCTCGTCTTCGTGACAAAAGCAACATGTTTTGCTTCCTGTCCAGTTACGCTTAGCTAGATTATCTTTAGTCAACACAACACCTCTCCGTAAATACCACAGAAAAACTTTCAGTTTCAGTGGTGCCTTTAGTTTCCATAATATCTTATTCAAATTAGGTATATCTGTAAGGAACATGGCTTGATAGAATGATTTCACCGAGAACTGTCCATTTGGGTGCAAGAACCAGCGAAACACATCCTGTCCTTGAGACAACTGTATATTAGTCAAACGAGGAAGAAGATTATTCCACGCCACTAATTTTGGACCAATAAGGTCACGTCTCCATGATAGGTTTGGGGGATCGGAGTTGAGCACTTCCGAAATGGTTATGAATTTTGGTCGTACAATATTATAAAGACCAGGATACTGATCTTTTAAAGTAGAGTTTCCTAGCCATTTGTCCTCCCAGAACCTCACTTGTGACCCGTCCTTAATAATGAATGATCCAAAACGGAGGAATTCTTGTTTAATCTTCAGAAGACTGGACCAGAATTGGGAGTCTCCTTGCTTTCTCTCAACTTGAACAAGTGGTTTAGTGCTTAGGTATTTGTTCCGCAAGATTTATTGCCATGTACCTTCTGTCGTGAGAAGCTTAAAAAGCCATTTACCTAGAAGGGCGATGTTTTTCAAATTCAAATCATGAATCCCAAGACCACCTTGGTATTTGGGCTGGCATAGGATATTCCATTTAACTAAACGATATTTCCTCTTTTGATCATCACTTTGCCAGTAAAACCTAGATCGGTAGTAATTTAGTTTTTTTAACAGCCCCTTAGGTATAGCGAAAAAGGACATCATATACATTGGAAGGCTACTCAAGACTGAGTTAATAAGTGTCAGTCTACCACCTATCGAAAGGAGTTTGCTCTTCCAACTACTGAGTCTTTTCTCAAACCGCTCCTTAATTATCCTCCAATCCGAGTTTTTAAGCTTTTTGTAATGTATGGGAATTCCAAGATATCTTAATGGAAAGTCACCAGCTTTACAACCAAATAGATCAACATATTGACCTATAGCCGACTGTGCTTTCCCAAAGCAAAAAATTTCACTCTTATGGAAATTTATTTTGAGACCAGAAAGTTGTTCAAAGGCACAGAGGAGGAGCTTTAAGTTTGTTGCTTTACCTAGATCATGATCCAAGAAGAGGATAGTATCATCAGCATACTGAAGGATAGAAAGGCCATCATCCACTAGATGAGGAACTACTCCACTAAACTGCCCGTCCGCTTTAGCTCTTCGAATCAAGATTGCAAGCATATCTGCGACAATGTTAAAAAGCAATGGAGAGAGGGGGTCTCCCTGTCGAAGACCTTTCTTCGTTTGAAAGAAACGCCCTACATCATTGTTAACATTAACCGCGACACTTCCTCCCGAAATGAAAGACTTAACCCAAGTGATCCACTTTGGTGCAAATCCTTTCATCCGTAGAGCTTGCATTAAGAAGGGCCATTTTACCTTGTCATAAGCCTTTTCAAAGTCAAGTTTAAGGATCACAGCACTTAGATTTTTCCTATGTAGCTCGTGTATGGTTTCATGCAGTATGACGACTCCTTCCAGGATATTCCGCCCACGCATAAAAGCTGTCTGAGTTGGACTTATGACACGATCAGCCACAGAATTCATCCTTGTTGTGGCAACCTTAGTAAAAATTTTGAAACTCACATTAAGGAGGCAAATAGGTCTATATTTTTGGATAATATTTGCATCTTCTACTTTAGGCACTAAAGTGATCACCCCAAAATTGAGACTGAACAACGGCAACTTTCCCAAATAAAAATCATGAAACATTGTCATTAAGTCACCTTTTAGAACTTCCCAGAATTTCTGATAGAATTTTGCTGGAAAGCCGTCTGGACCAGGGGCTTTATTATGTTCCATACTGAAGACAGCACATTTTACTTCTTCCTCAGTGAAAGGGGATATTAAGACATTGTTCTCCTCATGCGTTACCTGAGGAATATCTGTAATCCGATCTTCAAACAGACTAAAGGAATTTTCCTCAGGCTCGCCAAAGAGGTCCTTATAGAATTTAGTGATGTAAGATTTGAGATTCTCTTGCCCTTCGATTTTACCATTGTCATGGTAAAGGGAGAATATCTGTTTTTTCCTTTGCTTGCCGTTAGCAATTAGATGAAAGTATCTAGTGTTATCATCCCCAGTACCACATCCTTTACTTTAGCACGCTGAGCCCATTTGATCTCCTCTTCCCTAAGAAGATTGGTTAGTTGATCCTGAGATTGAGTTAACAAATCACGCTCAAAATCAGTCAACCCCCTAAACTCGGCTGTGGTATCTAAAGGCTTAATAGTAGATTGTAATAAGGTATGACAAAGTTCTCTGTTTGGTTCGTCAGAACATCTCTACGTTTTCCGCCTATAATGCATGCATGGAGATACTACCACTGCATCAGCCCAGTCTTCGAGAATCATCGGATGCCAAGGTCTTGAAGGAGACCTTGGAAGGGATGGCAAGATTGTTGGCTGCTAAAGGAGATGTGTCCTCACCATAGGGGTCAGTTCCAAGATCAGATAATGCATTGCAGTGGCTGGAGCTATTCCCAATACAGTAGAAGCTTGAGGGAGTTAGAAATTACTTGAGCTGGTCTCGGAAGGTGAAGATGGCATTGGAAGCAAGGGATTTGGAGCACTACATTGAGGAGTCTTGTGTGGAGCCGGAAGACAAGACCAGTGCTACCTGGAAGGAATGGAAAACAACTAATTCTTTTGTGGTTGTTTGGTTGACGGGGTCTCTTAGTCCATCTGTTGCAGGTTTGGTGGACGGGATCAGGAGTACTGCTGAGGTCTGGAAGACTTGCTACTCAGTTCTCTGGAACTGGTAACATGATGATTGTAATGGAAATCCAAGAAAAAATAGATGCACTGAAACAGGGAGAGATGAGCATTATTGATTATAGCACTGAGCTGAAGAAATTATGGTCTGAGCTTGACCATTATGATCCACTAATCGTTCCTGATGCTGCTAGTGCTATAGCTGTCAGTGCTTGGGTGGAAAGGAGGCGTGTTATTCACATGTTGAAGGGCCTGGATCCGGAGTATGAGACCAGAAGGGCAATGATCTGTCAGTCTCCTCTTCCGAAGATGCATCTGGTTCTAGCAGCACTAAGTCAAGAGGAATCCAGGCAGAAGGTGATGACATCTGGTGGAGCTCCAGTTCCCGTCCGTTCTGCTCTTGCAGCACCTGTGATTGATGACAGAGAGTGTTACAACTATGGCCAGAAGGGACATATCAGCTGGAATTGCCCTTCACCACGCAATGTTGGACACGGAGGAGGTCGTGGAGGCCGTGTTGAAGTATAAGTGAATTGCCCATCTTTCTTCATCAGCTTAAGCTTTTGGGTGAACTGGTTGGTGCATGAAACTCAATATGGTATCAGAGCCAAGAGGTCTCGAGTTCAAGACCTGGCTGACGCAATTAAAAAAATTAATTGCAGTCCACTTCTATTCCATGTATTAGGCCTAAGGGAGTCTACACGTGAAGGGAGTGTTGAAGTATAAGTGAATTGCTCATCTTTCCTTATCAGCTTAAGCGTTTAGGTGAACTGGTTGGTGCATGAAACTCAATAGGCCGAGGAACCACTCGAGGACGAGGTGGTCATGGTCGCGGATGCCGGGGAAGGACTGGTGGATGCTCCAACTTGGCCATCACAGATGAGGGTGATACTGCAGAAATGCTTGAGCCATCTGAATTAGAAGAGTTCAGGGCATACAGGCAGAAGATGAAGAATTTGAAGAGAAAAGGTTAAGCTACATCGGGTCCTGATGAGGCTTCTGTCTTCCTTGGTAACTTTGCCAACTATGCCCATGTGGGCACAGGTATTCAGGCACAGGCACTTGCATCATTTAAACCATCCTTCATAAAATGGATCATTGATTCGGGTGCATCTAGGCATATGACAGGGTCATTAGAAGCATTTCATACATATTTCCATTGTCCACCATCTCATAAAGAAGTAGTCCAAACATCAGATGGAACCTTTCAGGGCCTGTTTGGATCCCATGGGCTAACAACTAGTTGCTAATTTTTAGTCCTTGTGGATCCAGACAGGAGGACTAATGAGTGGGCTAAAGTTTAACCAAAGACCCAACTAGTTGTTAGCCAACTAGTTGGCCAAACCCAGCTAATGAGGGCTAAAGGACCAGCCAGATGGAAAAAAGACGCCGATACGCACGCCAACCCTTCCAGCGCTAGAGGCTCAGGGGTATAACAGACTTTGTACTGAGATAGTAGTACTTATTAGTCCTTGGATCCAAACAGGACTGGGCTAATCTTTAGCCAGCTAACTACTAGTCAGCTAACAACTAGCCCTAGTCCATCCAAACAGGCCCTCAGCCTACCACAGGAAAGGGTTCCATCAAATGCACTCCCTCCATTACTTTGTCTTCTGTCTTGCATGTTCCCTCATTTCCAGTTAATTTGCTTTCAGTTAGCAAAATTGTTAATCAACTGGACTGTCTTGTAATCTTTGATCGGGATTCTTGTTTCTTTCAGGAGAGGGACACAAAGAGGATACTTGGGACTGGCATCAGGCGTGATGAACTGTGGTATTTGGAGATAGGAGGTGCTGATGCAGCTCTAACTGTTGCATTGACCGGTGGAGTTGAAGCTAAAGCAATGTTGGAGCAGTCAGCTAGGTCATTTATTTTTTTGAGAGTCTTAGGAAGCTTAAGCCGGAACTTATGAATAGGGTGGAGCGTAGTAAGTTTGTGTGCGATGCTTGTCAATTTGGCAAACATATTAGAACAAGTTATAATTTCCATTTAATACATTCTGATGTCTGGGGGCCATGCCCAGTTACTTCTATAAGTGGATTCAAATGGTTTATTACTTTCATTGACTGTTTTTCTTGGATGACATGGGTGTATTTGATGAAGCACAAGTCTGAAGCTTTTGCCTGTTTTAGAGATTTTTCGCCATATGTTCAAACACAGTTCAATGCTGAAGTCTGTGTTCTTAGAACAGATAATGGCACTGAATATGTTAACAAAAGCCTCTCTTTCAGCTAAAGGGATTGTGCATCAGACAACCTGTCCAGACACACCAGAGCAGAATGGGGCCGTAGAGCGGAAGAACCGTCACCTCTTGGAGGTAGCTTGATCTCTCATATTCACAATGAATCTTCCAAAGAATTTATGGAGTGAAGCTGTGCTGACTGCATCACATCTAATCAATATGATGCCTTCTCAGGCGTTTTTTAAATCTCCATGTGAGTTATTGATGGGAAACAATGTTTATGTGGTTCCTCCTAAAATGTTTGGATGTGTTTGCTTTGTGAAAGATCATCGACCATCGGTGAGCAGGTTGGATCCCCGGGCGTTGAATTGCATATTTGTAGGCTATTCTAGTACTCAGAAGGGTTACAAATGTTGGTGTCCAGTTGAGAAGAAGTTGTTTGTGAGCATGGTTCGGAATACCGGTGGTTACCGGCCGGTAACCGCCGGTAACCGTTCTTCCCGGCGGCGACCGGGATTAAAAAACCGACCGAGATGGAAATTTGAAATTTTTGAATTTGTAGATGGTGGAATGGGTTCCAGGGGGCATTTGTAGCTACTTTGGATGGCTAAGCATATGTTTAGGAACATGTTGGGCCCATGGGCATGAGACTTTTGTGATTTTGTCTATTGCATCATTTGCATGTGAAGAAACAAAGTACTCTGCAATTTCGCATGTGAGGACATTGGATTCTGCAGATGAAGTGGTTGCAATCATTGCATTATTGGGTGTGAGGCTCATTGCATTATTGAGTCTCTGCAGCAGAAATAACAAAGAGAGGAGAGAGCAAAGAAGCGGCTACTAGCGGCACCGGCAAAGAAGAAGAGAAAAACAGGCGGCAAAGAAGAATAAGCGGCAAAGGCAAAGAAGAAGCAGAAGAAAGCAAAGCAGCCAGCCAAAGACGGGAGGAGCGTGAAGCGGCGAGAGAGCAAGTATTTCTTGATTCTTGTTTCTTGTTTATTATATGGATTTGAGCAATATTAGCAACATGTTGTTGTTCTATGATGGTCTAATGTAGCTGCAAAATATTAAAATGGAGTCAAAATATATAGATTTATCAAGAGTTCAAGACTGCAAAATGATGGGGAGAGCAAAAATCTAACCAAGATTAGTTACATCTTGAATACATTGAATCTTAAGTACTTTCCCGTAGTACATCATTCCTCTCAGCCTGATTGGGAGCATATGGGGTCCATGGGGCTGTTGGTTTTGCTTTTGCTTGTTGTTTTCTCACTTTTTGCATGTGGGAGACAAAATGGGAGGGTGCAGCCTGGTTGGCAGCAGCATTTGGGAGCCTGGGACTTGTATTATTGAGTTGAGGGCAGCAGGGAGCAGCATGCAATAGCAGCAGCACGCAGCAAGCATCGCAGCAGCAACAGGCCAAGAAAATTTGAGGTGAGGCTTCTAAAAATTTTGTATTTTGTTAGCAATTTGTTGTCTTTGTTGTCCTTGAATTCCTTATGTGCCATGCATGCCTTGAGATCTCCATAATTGATGGCTTGAGATGCTTATATAAATTTGCAATGGGTATATCTTCATTACTTCCCATGTAAGATATTTGGGTGAAAATGTGTTATGAAGATTACGTACTAGATAGATGAACTACTTTAAGAAATAATCTTTTCACAGTGAGCAAACAAACTCTTCCTCCTTCTTTTATGTGTACAACACTTGCAAGTTGCAACAACACAAGGAATTGGAGCAGAGAACATTTGAAAGGACTCTGTAAGCTTAGATCAGGTCCAATGTTGCCTAGAGCACATTCGAAGTTTTCATGCAATAGAAATGTAGAGTTACCTATATAGAAGCATATGATCCTCCTTGATAGAGGCATAGAGCACATACTTGCCTTGCCTTTCTTTGTCTGAACATATGATCCTCTTGTTTATTATTGATATATGTTTTTGTTGCTGCATAATATTGTAGTTGATGGCTGGTAGAAGTATCAATGTTTGGGACCATGGAGAAAGACTTGGAGGTGCTGGTTGGAAGTGCAGATACTGTAAGCTTACGAAGTCAGGCGGAGGTGTGACACGCTTGAAAGAACATCTTGCTGGGAAGCATGGAGATGTTATTCCTTGCAGTGGGGTTCCGGCGGAAGTGAGAAGGCTCATGCTAGCAAGTATAGAAGAAACGAAGGCGAAGAGGAAGTCTATTAAAGATGAGCGACTGAGAATGGAGCAAGTTGCTTCAGAGCCTGTAGTGCGTGGTCCATCACGTGAAGATGCCTTTGATAATGATGAGGAAAAACAGATGGAATGGGCTCGGCGAGAGTCGTTAGAGTTGCACCAGCTCGAGCAGAGGGCAAGAGCCCGGGGTGCGACATTTGAACATGGTGGAGGTAGTGGAAGTGCTACAGGAAGGGGTACAGGAAGAAATGCTCTTTCGAGGATGTTTGGTAGGTCGCAGATCTATGAGAGTTGATTCGATATTTTGCGATCGGGCACCCGTCCAACCCGCATTGACACAACTCTTAAGAAAGAAGCAAAGCCAAAACTCGAAAAGTTTGGGCTAAGTGGATCCATAGTAATGACATTCCGGAAATAAGGCGAGTGTCCTTATTTTCGTCTGCCATCAAGGTTACACAAGAACTTGGTGAAGGTGTTGCGTCACCTAGAGGGCATGAAATTGATGGGCCATACCTTGATGCTAATGAGCTGGAGATAAAGCAGTATGTACAGGAGTTCAAAGATGATTGGAGCATATATGGAGTATCCATCATGTGTGATTCTGGGACAGACCTACCGGATGAGTATAATTAACTTCATGTTGTCTTGCAATGGAAGAATGTTTTTCATAAGTCGGTGAATGCGACCGGTGACGTACAAAATGCAGACTTTTTGTATCGTGAGATCCGTAAAGTTGTTGAAAAAATTGGAGTTAAACATGTGATGCAGATTGTCACTGATAAGGTGCAAACTACAAGAAAGCATGTCAACTGCTGATTGAAGATCATCCAAGTCTAGTCTGGCAGCCCTATGCAGCGCATACTGTGAACCTCATGTTGAAGGACATCGGCCAGTTCAACGAGATTGCTGCAGTTGTCAAGGCGACCAAGAGGATTTGTCGGTTCCTATACAACCACAATCGCCTGCATACTGAAATGAGATAACAAATTGGAGGAGAGATAGTTCGTCCAAACGCCACAAGGTTTGGAACGACATTTGTTTTCTTGAAGAGTTTTTGGGATAGAAAAGACAAGTTCATGAAGTGGATGGTATCAGATGTGTGGAGTTCCAACCATTTGTCTATGTCCGAAGAAGGAGAATACATGTATTCCTGCATCACAAATAGACAATGGTGGTCTAGTATGGATTGGGTCATTAAAGTGGTACAACCAATTTATCGAGTACTGAGATATGCAGACCAGTGAAACACCTGTGATGCAAGGGGTGGTTGGAAAAACATACGAACTTCAATTTGAACTTAAATAGGTGTTAAAAGAAGATGATGCTACCTACAATCGTATTATGGAGATAGTTAATAGAAGAATTGTAATGTTGAAGCAACGCACCTACATCGTTCCAGGCAAGTACATACTTTTGTAAACCATAACACATTCTGTTGCATATTTGTTACATTTTGTCTAATAGACTATGTGTGTTTGAACAACATCGTTGCTTGACCCACAAAGCCACAGACTTTATGATTTGGGGAAGAATGCAACCCTCGTCCATTCACTGACGACAGCAATTCAAAGAATAGCTGACACACCCGAGGATGCAAGTCGGGCTCTAGTGGAGATAGAGTATTATCGTGCAAGACGAGGCCTATTTGCTTCAAACGAGGCTTACCTTGCTACTAGTCGTATGAGTGCGGTGCATGGTGGATGACGTTTGGAGCGGAGACAGAAACACTACAAAAATATGCCTTGAGGATTGTCTCACAATGTGTTTCCTCAAGTGGATGTGAACGTAATTGGAGCACATTTGCTTTAGTGCACACCCAATTGAGGAACCGTCTTGGATACAAGAAATTGCATAAGCTTGTATATGTCCACTACAATCTAAGGCTACGATTACAGGAGCATGAGATTAGGAATGAAGATAGGGATATAGATCCTTTTGGAGATCTCATTAATGCCACCATGTATGACAGCGCAAACCCAATCCATGAGTGGCTTGACAGCTCCATGAGCAACTCAGAGCCTCTGCTAGACGAGGAAGGTGAGCCCCCTATGCCATCTAAAGTTGTAGTTAATGTCATATCTGAGCATGAACTTGACAAGGCACTTGATGATCAACCGTTGAAGCAATGGACTCAGAAAACTATTGGCAAGTCTCATGTTACAAAAAGAAAAGCTTGTAGCCAACCAACTGAAAAATTGGCTCGAGATTTTGCCTCACTTACGCAAACAAAGAAACAAGCGGTTGGTAAGAAGAAGAAAAAAGGCATCGATGAGGATAAGAAGAAGAAAAAAGGCATCGATGAGAATATTGTGGGAAGTGATGAAGAGACAGAAACTCCATCTGATGCAGTGGAGTACCAAGAGTCTGACGATAGTTCCTCTTCCTCATCTGATGATGGTACTGATGGTGGGACATCTCACGATGGGGTACAAGGCCAGCAAGACACATGTCAACCATTGGAATTCACCTGTGAGAAAAATTTCACACATGCTACCCAGGATGAAGACCATGGTCAACCACAAGAACCAAGAATAATCAAAAAGACCTACACAAGGGCTAAGGACCGCCAACGAGATCATCATCAACCACAAGACTCTTCGTCCTCATATGATAGCTCAACATCTTTGCCGACTTTTCAGCGTCGAGATGCCAACTTACTATCTTCTGCTGATGATTCTCATTCATCATCGGGCATCTCTTATCCTCCCAATGCAAGATTTGTTTACCAGTGGGTGGAACCTGTATACTACCAACAAATTTATGCTCATTGGTTATAACATGCCTATCCCACATACACTTGGGATCAATATAAAGTCCACCTGGCTCATAATGAAGGACTTGTACTCATTGATAACAATGAATACATGGAACAACCTTCGCGTTTCTCAACAATGTATTGGTACGAATTAATCCTTCATTAGTGTTTTCACTTTTTAGTATACTTCAAGTTAGCATTCATTACTACTAACTTGTGTTTTTATTATTTCAGATGTAACACAACGTTACAACGAGAGGGCTTCACCACATGGTCAACACCAAGTTGAATTTATTCAGATGAGGACCCTTTTTGAATGAGGTTCAGTTTTTTTTTACCATGGATATGCCAATTTAGAAGGTTTTGTTATATGCGAAACATCTCAATTACTTTTGGCCTCATAGTTACAAGAAAATGCTTCAACTTTCAATTTACGGCGACAATTAGTTTGATGTAGTCTTATGCGAGTTTTACTTGTTATAAAAAACTTAAGCTTTTGCCAAAATATCCACCCATAACTTTCAATTTACGACAAAAAAGTGGAGCTCCAACTTCCATACAAATTCTACCGGTTTTTCCCGGTTTTTGACCGTAAAACCGTAACCGCCGATTTCGCCGCCTCCCGCCCGACAAAAAAATGTTCGACGAATTTCAACCGGTTTAAACCCGAGATTTCCGGTTACCGGGCGGTAACCGGCCGGTTACCGGTACCGCCCGGCGACCGGGATTCTCTCCGGAACCGGTTTTTCAAACCTTGTTTGTGAGTATAGATGTGACATTCCGGGAGAATAAACCTTTTTATGGCGGTCTAACACAACCTCTAGCATGGTCGTGTGGTCTTCGGTAGAGATGTTACTATGATTACAACGATGAACAAGATGATTAGAGGAGAAGACAATCAACTTATAGAGATCGACTAACGCTAGAGGACGATCAGCTTCGGAGGATCGTTTTCCAAAGACGTTGGACGATTGAACAATCAATTACTTCCACTACATCAACGCGCGCGACGTTGAACTATATTGCTTTAACTATTCTTTCGCTGCACTGTGTATCTAGTGATAACATTCTATGATCTTTTATACATTTTCTGATTTACGCGATAAAAATTTTAATTTGCATTGGTATACCATAATCCCAACAAAACTGTCCTTTAGCTTCGGTCTGACAGGGTCCATAAAATTTTGGTGCTTAATATCTCTGTGTTTTGATTTGGCAAAACTGCGTGTTTTGCGTCCCTGTACTTCGAGGAATCTATCAATACTCACCTAGTCCTTCCGTCAGTCAACGTCGTATTAGGGACATCAGACATGTCGTGACGTGGCCATTAGCCGATTACACGCTACGGTGTAATGTCAAACAACCGGAACTTTCGAGTCCAGTTTCTGTCTATTTGGCATACTGAGCATTACAGTACATATCTGACTAACAAAAACGTCAAGCAGCCGGGGCTTTGCAGCAGATGCTAAGGACATCATCCAAAGGAGCATGATCACCTGTGCCTTCATCTCTCCACGAGTACAGCAGCTCTTTCCCTCTGAATACAAACATCCCACCCTGAAGAAACTTAACACGAGCAATAAGCAGCGGATAAGATCCAGAAGGACCAGAAGCAAAACCGCAGAACATCAGAACTTTGTTCGAAATATGGATGCGCAGAAGAAGAGAAAGAATACGGCATTAACCTGCTGCAAGACACCCGTCAGGTCAGCTGGTGTGCCTTCCAACGTGTAGTTCTTCGTTGCCTTTTTGATGGAGTCGAGCCTCGAGTATATTTTCGCCTTCATAGACATCACCGTTTAGTGGCGTTAGTGTAAGACTGTAAGTAGTTCAGAGTTGCACTGTCAGAAGTCAATTACGCAGCGCTGAAGCGTGATGCCTTATGCTTACACTAGCTGGACTGAAGAGCGTGCGACCTAAACCATGGTACAGGCCCAAGACATTGTAAGCCTGAAAAGATGAGTCCAAAGTCATACATACATACTAGCATATGCTGTATTCCAATGACCATTATCTTCAGCCACTGATGCAGTTTATGTGAACTAATCACCAGATATCTAGCCATATAAGCATGTATTGTCATGACAGTGCCATGTTCATATAATCATATACACAAACATCTAGCGCGCTGTTGTTCAAATCTTACTACAACAATCCAAATTACCGCCCTGGCTTGGATTGTGACAAGAGAACAACAAGCGTTTTGTATCTTCACAATAGCAAATGGGGGTGTAGCCAGATCACCTTGCGCTCGGGGTCGGCGTACAAGCTATCCAAAGGAAAGGGCAGCTGCAATGCGCAATCTCAGAGAAAGTCAAGCTCCATCCAACAGAATCACAACATTTCCAAAGGACATGATAATCTGGTAAGACAGCACTAGTCCTGTCCTAACGTTGGATGATTGCTCAAGAACGATGTAAATTCCCTACTCACGCCAAACATAAATTCAGCACAAGTTTACCCGGTCGGAAAGAATGCGAGCTTTATCAGGAGTGCCGACGCCGACGGCAATCAGTTTCGCGCCGGCCGAATCGAATTTCGCCATGGAGTCCCTCAGAACAGACGCCAGCTCCCAGCTGCGTGATACATGTGACCATGGCGAAATGTTAGCAGCCGATGAGCAAACAAGCAAACACGGTGAGCATGCAGCGTGTTAGTAATTAGTAAAGGGCAGCCTCGACTCGATCTCCTCACCAGCAGAAGCAACCGAAATGCCTTAGCAGCGCGACCACGGCCAACCCCTACGCGCGCATAGCATAACATAAACAGCAAGAGTTCAGCATACGAGCTCCCAAACATTCTGCTTGCATCATGCAAAAAAAGAGAGTAATTTTAGAAGGAATTAACCTCGGCGGGGTCCCACAAGTCCCTGAGCGAGACGGCGTCGCCGGTGTCCGCGGTGAAGACGGAGACGCCGCCGAGGGCGTCCCACACGGGGGTGCCAGCGTCCGGGGGAGAAGGATAAGAAGCCCCTGCCGTGGCAGAGACGGTCAGCGAACGGTCGAAGATTTGGCGCCCGAATGTTCGGGAGGCGGGGGTGCCCGAGACGGGCACGCGCCGGGTGGACGACGCGCGAGGGAGGGAGGTGGGAAGCGGGGCGCGCGAGAGCGAGATGGCCACCGGCATGGTGGCGGACGCGAACGGCGGCGGCGGACTCACGTACCAAGACGAGGCCTTGCCCGTACGTACAGCAGCTTCCAGCGCCTGCGTGCCGAGTGCGCGAGCGGTGAGGCACGGGGAGCGAGTGGCCGGCGGTGCGCGGCGGGCGGGAGGCGTGGCGCGTCCTCGGCGCGTAGTTTTTCGAGTGGCCGAGACCTCTGCTTTACCTGGGCCGGACCGTTCGGTGGTCGAGGCCCTGGACGTGCACGTGGATTTCTTCCCACGCATCCCACATACACGGCCTGACTCCGCGTAAAGTTGAGCTGCTAGCCCACACGCGCTTGGTCCAAACAGCCGGACGCAGAAGCGGCCTCGCGGGGCATACGCGCCTTAATTTTTCCTTGCTTTCCTAGCAGCAATTTTCCATTCCCACAGTCAGGGACGGAGCCATACCTCAAACAAGATAAACTTTAATCTTAGATATAGAAAAATATATAGTATACAGTCCGAGTAAATTCAGCCCAGTCTAGATAATATTTTCATGGTCCAGCCCAATAGACTAGATCATTCTACCACTAATCCCGACACGTAACTAAATCATGGCTCTGCCATTACCCACAATCCCATAGCATAAGAGGCTCCTGTCACTGGAGCTTGCAATCGTAAACTTGTCGTTTAACGTACCACCTGTCTTTGTTAGCTTAGTTAGGAGCATTTTACTATCGTGGTCTCAAGGTAATTCATGGAGTAAACGATTGTAAGCATGCATGGAGAAGCACGAAGGAACATCTGAGAGATGTTTTGCGTAATACTACTTACCTAGGAAGATGTCTCCTAGGGCTGCCTGTGGCTCCCTCCAGGTCTTATATGTGAGATGCACAGTGCAAACAATGTTGCGTTCCCCTCTGTCATGGTCGTCAGATTGAAAGCTAGCCAACGTACGTGCGAGATCTCTCTGGCACTGTAGACCCTTTTTTAACTGGAACATGCACGGCAACGTTCTTGGCACTCCAGCGTTCACCGCATGTGGCGACCAGTCCAGCGGCAACGACTAAGTTGCAAAGGAAGGCAATTCTATCAAATAAGCTTCCACAGTCCTATGCTTTATGATATATGTGATTTAACCGGTGACACGATCAATATATCTGACACCTGATGAGAACAAAATAGATATACTTCAGTTGAAAATGCTACTACAAAATGGAAATAGCAACTTTCCATGGAGGAAACACCACTATCACCATGGACTCATGCATGGGCCTGTGGTGATATCGGTAGTAGGCAGTAGCGGATCCAGGATTTGGTTACGCCTCGGGTTTAGTGGTGGAATGATCTAGGCTATCTAGGTTAGACCATGAAAATATTATTCAAACTGAACTGAATTTTCTCAGGCTATATACTAGATATTTTTTCAATTCTCGAATTAAAGTACCCCATCTGGGATGTGGCTCCGCCAGTAGTAGAGTAGTACTAGTAGCAGTCTCCCACAGAACCATTGGGACGATGTATAATTGGCCACGCACTCATGGAGCGGTGTAGCCACAAATCCCAACCCCGTTGGTACCACGTAGGAAGCCGGGGGAGGGGCAGCACACAACACCATGCGTTGCATGTAAACAAACCAAGATTCCCATCCCCTCCACATGTGAGGGCGGCGTAGGCATGCATCATTCCTTGGTTAACGAGAAACGGCCTCCCAAAGTAGGGTTAGAAAGGGTTTGGTTGGAGCAACACTGCCCCCACTGGATGCGTATAATATTGAGATTGGTTCTTAGATTTTGCTTGTAAACTAGTCTCCCGATTTCGCTGTAGTTATCCATTTACCATAATAATATCCAGTTTTTTCAGATCAGAGATACTAAATCAAGTGTAGAACTAGTAATACAGCACTCATGGTTTTCAATGATCTAGAGGAATTAAAACTGCAAAAATAGCAATGAACTACATTTCTTTTGCTGATGTTTTTGTACAGTTCTAATTTGTCAGGCTGTCAGCAGATATCTTCAGCACCGGTGAACCTATTTAGCTATGTACTCCACATTTGAGGCATTATCTGTCCTCGATCGGGAAACGATTCTGACCTGGAAAGTGAAATTTTGCATCAACGGAAAGTGAAAATTTTTACCTTGATGCAGAGATAGCTTTGGAGTTTTTCTGTCTCATAAAGGGTTATGTGATGCGTTATACTATCCCTCTAAAGAACGGGTTAGTTGCCGTTGGCATCTTGATGTCGTCCTCGGAGTGAGTAAACAAGTCTGGCAGCATCCGTTGGGTTCCGCCCAATCTCGCTCGCAAGACTTCTCTTTTGTTCTTTTCTTCTCAAGTCTTGTCACGCATCCTCATTTGTCATTTCTTATATAAGTGCAGTATATGTACTAGTATCATTTGTCATTTCATATATAAGTGGAGTATATATACTAGTACAATTATGTCAAGATCACTATTTAGTGTAAGGTATGTTTCGCGTGAAACCTCTCAAACCATCCCTAAACTGTGAAAAGAATCAAGGTGTTGGTAAATTAACCGTACTCGAGATCTGCAGCATTGTATATATGGAGATGTGTCCTTTTGGCCAATGAAACACTTAGTACATAATATTACTGCAATTTGCAAAGTTGGTGCGTATGGTTGGAGTTGTAAACAAATGTGCGTCAAGCCGGCTTTGAGCTGACTTAAATGGTAGTACTGACACAAAATCCATTCAACGTGGCATAAGCATGACGATGCTTTCTCACTTTGGCTTTGCTCTGTTTATAATTGCATCGTCTGTTGTCATTACCCTTCGAAACCATTGACTTCTCCTTGATCCCGTGATGAAATTGTAGAACAGATGCTGTTAATCAGAGAAAGTGAATGATTTTTGAATCCTTTCTTCCAACGGTATTTAAAATCTTCACTCAAGTGACTATAAAAATTACCAAATTCAGATTACACCAACCAAGCTTAGTAAAACAAACCTAGAGATCTAAACCAACAAAATTAATAATCTTCTGCCCAAAGCTAGTCAGACCACCACAACCGGTCTGACTGCAAAGACAAGGACGCTCTGACTGGTCCCTTGTTTCTATACCTAAAAACCTCTCAGATCAAAACTCAGACCTTATCCAAATATTTTCAAATTTTGCATAAGACTTTTTAATACATTAGGAATCTAGACCAATCAGGAATCACAAAGTTCTTGAGTTAATACACATTTCCCACCATTCTAATAAAAAAATTTGAGATTTCCCACCCTCTACTCCGTCCATTCCACGGCAAGATTTGTATACATACTCATCTAGTCATCTGTATTTAGAGATGGCAACGGGTATAAACCCGCTGGGTTTTGCTATCCCAAACCCGTGCCCATGAAAGTTGGACGTGCCCGCTAAAAAACCCATACCCGTGACGGGTGCAAATTTTTGCCCAGACCCATGCCCACTGGGTTAACGGGTACTCATGGGTCGCCCGTCGGGTCAGTAATGCGAGTTGCAACAATGGTTAATGGGAGGAGGAAGAAGTTCACCGCCATCTTCGTTGGAGCGAGGGGCGCGCCATGGCCAGGGCCTACTGCTGTGATGCGCGTTGGCTACGGCGTGGGGGCGGCGGGCTGAACTGGAAGGCGAGGCGACGGCGAGGGCATGCGGGAGGACGAGTGTGCGGCGAGAGTGGCGGGAGCAGGAGCGGGAGCTGCAGGACGGGAGGGCGAGCGTGGAGACTGCCGGAGACCGAGCACAGAGCACCAAATGCGTCGCCTCTGCGGCGGCTGTTGAATCGGGGTGGGGACTGGGGAGGAGTGAGTAGTGACCGTAGCGAGTGCTAGCTAGGGTTAGCCGTATGGGTAATGGGGCATTGCTGCATTGCATTTGGGGGCTTGGGGCTAAATGGCTAATGGGCTATGGGCTGGGCTAGTTTGTCTGGGAGCCTGGGTTTATAACTCATATGGATCGGGTTTATATTACCCATGGGTTTACGGGTTTGGGTACTATAAGAACATATCCGAACCCGGCAGACCCGATGGGTTAGGCTTTTTGCCCATTAAGAGACCCATGGGTTAGGAAATTGACTCAGACCCATGCCCTAATAGAGTAAAAACCCACTGGGTATCGGGTTTCGGGTACCCATTGCCATCTCTATCTGTATTAGACTCACATACTAGTCTCCAACACATACGGCAGTATGAGAGAGCGAGTGTCCAAGTTGCCAATAGGATTGGAGATGCTGCCAGATTTGAACGCCAAGCTGCAAGAGGAGATGGTTCCCAATGCTGACGAGAGGAGATGCTACCTGATCTGAATATCAAGCTGCAAGAGGAGATCGTCCGTGAAGCTGACAGGACAAAGCGATGTGAGGAGGTGCTGCCTGATCTGAACGTCAAGCTGAAAGTAGAGATTGTGAAACATCCCCAATTTTCAAAAATTTGAAAATTATTGAATTCTCAAGATTTCTTGCAAACTCTTAAACTAGAACCTAATTCTCACTAATCTACATCCAAATCGTGCACGAATCTTGAGGCAATCCCCTCCATCCATCCATTTTCGCATGGCTACTGTGCACTGTCGGAAAATATCCACCGCCGCCACTTTGATTCGCCACCGAGCCTCCTTCCCGCACATTCTCCTCCCGCCAGCGCACGCACGAGCTGTGCGTCGCCTCTCCCGCCCCTGCAAGCTTTAATGGCTGCCCCGCCAGCTGCACTCGCCTCGCCGCGTCCTTGCCCTGCCGCTGCCCGCCCTCCTCGGTGCCGACCGCCTCTCGGGGCCTCTTTAAGCACGCCGAGCCCCTCACCGCAAACCCTACACTCCCCCGCAGCTCACCAAGCAACCCCTGGCCGCTCTTCCTCCCCCATTGCCGGTAATCGGAGAAATTCCCCAAAGTGGAGCCCTAGCGCAATGTCCGACCTCCGGCCAATTTCTTTTCCATTCCTCTTGTTGGTAGCAGCCCTAAGCCCCTAGGAACCTCCCCCGCCCGCCGCCTTAGCCTCTCGGTCACCCATCTCCCCCGGCGCCGTGAGACGCCCCACCTCCAAAACCAGTCAACGTGGCCAGCATAACTCCGGCCACCCTAGCCTAAACCACCACCTCCACTAGCCTCAACTATCCCCAATGATGCTTAAACACCGGCCCAATCTCCCCAGGAGCCTCCCCTCCACCCGCAATTTCAAAAATGGCCGTGGGAGAAAAGTCCTCACTGCCGGCGAATGCCGCCTCCGCCGGACCTCTAACCACCGAAAACGAGATCCCCTAGCCCCCACGACCCCAACCGTACCCTCGGTTGCCGTCGCAGATCACCGGAGTACCGTCGGCAGCCACCGCCTCCTTCCCCTGCTTCGGCTGCGCGTGCTCGGGCGAGAGGTTGAAGACGACCCTGTTCGTCCGACCGGCTCCGCCCGAGCTGGCTGAGCCAAGCCCACTCGCGCGCGCGCCCGTTCCAACCGACCCGAGCCGCCTCCACTCGGTTGAGCCGGACCGAGCCGCCCGCACCGATCACACCCGACCCGAGCCAGGCTGAGGTGGTTGCATCGAGTCAGCTAGCCGAGTCTGGTTCGAGTCCAATGAATAGTAACTGAGCCCAATGAATAGTACTTGACCCAAAGTCCAAAAATTGATGTTTATACTCCCCAGATCCGTTTCGAGCCCGCCAACCCAAATATCAAGTCCAATTCCCCATATAGCCCTCCTATAAACCTAAAAACCCAATTTAGTGAAGTTTCCAGAATGTCTTTGCTCTTTTAAATTTTATTATTTTATTGTTCCTAGCTCATTTCCGTCGAGCATGGAATTAAATTAATTTCTTTGCTTTACGCTAGCACGTGACGTCGTGGATCAGCTGATTCAAGAATACGAAGCTTCAGATCAAGATCAAGGCCAAAAAGTTGAAGAATACAAAATTGTCGAAATCATAAGCCCCCAAGGCAAGTCACATGTTTTTGATCATATTGAATCCCATTAAATTACATTATTTATTTAATGTATTTTCATTATTGATAGTTGCAAACTGATAATTGCTTAAAATAAAGATTTAGAATGGCATGCTATCTAGATAATCCTACCACTGATAAAAAGTCATGTTTACCTTGATGGCCATATTCACCTTGACAACCTTAGTAAGAATTAACATATGCTATAAGTGTATACAAGATCATTTCATTCAGCATGATACACTACTAAGTGACTCTGGCCGTTGGCCGGTAGAGTTGAAAAACCCGGAGAGGGTAGGGTGGTATGGGACACCGTACCCTAGGCCGGTGATGCTGGTATGCACTTCTAAGGTGTTGGCTGTGGGCTAGTAGGATTTGAAAACTGGTACTAAGGTAAAGGGTGTGCTGTGGGGAATCACGTGGTGATCTACGCCCACGACTTTTACCTTAGGGGAAATGTAGGGTAAGGGTGTTGTGGGGGACCGTGCGGCGGTTTTCGCCCACTGTGGGGGACCGTGTGGCGGTTTTCGCCCACCGCCTTATCCTAGAGTGGAGGTTGCAGACCTCAGAAAAATATTAGGACAAGAACCTTGTGCCAAGTAAAGACACGAATCGCCAACCACAAGCGTTGACTTGTCAAACTGGTTTAATAGCTGCTCAAATCGATTGAATCTCTAACGGAGTACAACCAGTTGATATGGAAACGGTAAAACCATATTGAACAACGTTAGATCCTTCCAGGATGGGTAGTCTGGCCGTATGGCGGATATCCGGGTTTGAGTTGAGATCTAACGGGTACGAGAAAGTCGGTATGAAAACGGTAAAAGCATACTGGACAACGGTAGATTCCTCTCAGGACGGGAACAATATCTGGCCATGTCGGCAGATAAAGTGTCTGGCTGTGATAGCGGACCCCCGGGTCTGTTTGGAGGTCTATCGGGTAGAGTCTTCATGAAGAAATGAGCAGTGAACGACCTTGTTTTCTTAACTCTATCGCGGGAGTTAAGGGATCTTGTGGGTAAAAATGAGCAACTCTACAGAGTGAAATAAATGGTATTCGAATACGCCGTGCTTCCGGTTAATGAAGCTGTGTTAATTGGGTGATTCCAACAATGAGGCATAAGTAGGGTTTAAGATGATTTAATGTGATAAGTGATGAACTGATTTCGTTAATGAAAACCCCCTGATCTTGAGGAGCAAATGCTTTAAGTTTTACTTGATTGCAAACAAAACTGCATCCACCCAATATAATAAAACCAATATACTCAAATCCTTGAATAACCTTGCAAATAGTAAATCAGGGTTTACCCATGTGACTTGTTGAGTACGGAAGTTGTACTCAGGCTTGCTAAAATCATAAACAGAGAATACTTGTCAAGAGGAAGAAGAAGTCTCTGAAAACGACGTCGAGCTCTACGATGTAGACGACGCCGAGTGTTAGGGCTTATTCTACACTCAGGCCTGCCTGTGGAAGTTCTTTTGGTAATATATCTTTGGGTTGTACGCCCCTTTATGTAAAACTGGTTGATAAACCTTACATTTGTAATAAAGTCTGAGTTTATGCTTAAGCATGCGTTGGCACTGGTGCACATTCTGCTACAATACTCGCAGCTGAACAATCCTGGGCAGCTGCGAGGGTAAACTGTACGCTCCCAGAAATGGGGGCGTTAGAGATTGTCCGTGGCTTATCCTTCATATACGCTCCAATTGGCGCCACTTTGCCCGCCCACACTGTAGCGCGCGACTCGGCCGCGCTCAGCCCTGGCTCGCTCGTCACCCAGTAGGCAAGGCCGCCCAACCTCTAGAGCAACGCCCCCCGCTCGCGCCGGTCGAGGCTGAGCTCGTCCATGACTCCTCTCCTTCGCTAGCGCCTTCACTGCTGCTGGCTTGTTGGGACCAGATTGAATAAGTGGTTGGATAGGTGGAGTTTGAGACATTCAGTAATTATGGTTTCAATAAGGAGGGTTAAACTGGTCATATGTAACCAGTGGCGGACCCAGGATTTTACCAAAGGGTATGCCGTACCAAAATTTTTATATGCAATTCAGTAAAACCATTTGCTAATTCGGTAAATAATTGTAAAATTTGCACCGTAATTCGGTATACAGGCACTAGAGAAAAGGCTTATGTGCCAAAATATTCAACTTGAATCTACAGAGCCAAAATATTAAAGTTCTCAACTCTTCCTGACTAAGCCAAATAAGGAATACTGGAAAATATATGGAATTTTAAATTTCAAAGGCTAATGAAGGAAGCTGAACTGTCAAGAGGGGTGAACACGCTCATCTACACATGCTTCCTACAGATGAAGAAAAAAAAATTTAGGCAAACAGCTGATCATTATGCGCCTCTTCAATATGGCATGGCAAACATCTTTGTTTATTGGCAAATTATCAAGTTAATATCACATCTAGGATTGAAAATAATAGGTTAACTAAAAGTTGAGATGATAAGGAGATGTATAGATGGCCTGGAGATTTACCTCCTCAACAATCAACATGCCACTGGAGATATGAGAGGAGGATCCTGCTTCACTCAAAGAGTTTCTGCACAGAAATAAATTTGTGGCTGTATTTGTCCTCAAATCAAACTGCACAAGAACGAGAAATGGATAATTATATGCAATCAGAAGTTGATTTATACACAGCTGAAATGTTGGATGTGTGCACAAGTGAGTGAGAGGGGGTGTGGTTTGGGGTTTTGGGGTCCTTACATGTTGAACAAGGCCATCTTCACCACAGCTATAGAAAAATATAGGGGCTACCAGGCTCTATAGCTTCCTGTGAATCTGAAGGCGCATTACAAGGTCCTGCATGGAAATCACATTAGCAACACACAACAAATATATGCATTTTTTATTTATCCTACTCGTCTGCTAAGGAACACAATAAAAAACAGTTCAGATCAAGCTATTCAATCTGGTCCTTTTGATTGCCAAATCAAGACGGCTAAACGTTACCATCCGCTCCTCCACTAGTCAATTCTATCCCGATCGCAACACCATTACTTGCCCATCATCACAAGTTCACTCTCGATCATTTGCAACAATATATTGTCGTCCAATCTATTGAGCAATCTACACCTAGCGATAAAACACCAAAACAATACATGTGTCTTGACCCAAACATACAACGCGACAAGTAAATTTGCATCGCCGAACATCACTGGGCTCCAAACCCACCCAATACTAAATCTCAGCTAAATCGGCGAAAACCCCAACCCAAACATTGCAGAATGATCACGGCTCGAGGCGGCGCCGATGAACAAATTGGCGAGCCCGATCGCTACCTATGCCGATCCGCTCCCGTGACGGATCGATCGGCGTAAGTGGGGAAAGGGACGGGAGCGAGACCTCGGAGGCGGCGGCGCGCGACGGCGGCGGGGAGGAGGTCGCCGACCTCGCGGAGGTAGAGGTCAGCGGCGCCGTGGCGTGCGGCGGCGGTGGGGATGGGGTGCTTCCACGGCGGCGCATGTCGCGAACGACTGGATGCGCTGAGGATGGAGGCGGCGGATTGGATTGACTGGCACCGCCTGGTACCCAGTTCGGCTGGGCCCCAGGGTATGCCGTGGCCCACCCGGCATACCCTATGGGTCCGCCCCTGTATGTAACAGTATTTAACACTGCCTTGATATATGGAGTAGAGACCAAAATGACAAGTAATTCAGAATGAGGGAGTATTACAGTAGCTAGGACATTGGTTTAACACAAAGAAAATTCGTTGTTACTGTTGGAGGAGTGGCCCTTATCTTTACCTACTACTACAGAAAATGTCATCACAGACGGTTCAAAAATGACATCATAGACGGTTTTGTGAACCGTCTGAATTTATGGGTCAGTAATAATACGAGGTCATCACAGACGGTTTTCGAACCGTCTGTGGTGCAAATATCACAGACGGTTTTTAGTTAAAAACCGTCTGTGATATTCCCTTCTACTCCTAAACCTATTTCTGTTTATTGGCTAGCCTCAGGAAATGCTAGCCATGCCCTTTGAAACAAGCAGATCAACATGTACATGTATACATCCAATTCACATCTTAATTCATTTCACAAACATAAAACATCTATTTTTATTAAGATTAGAGCCTACCATTACAATATCCCAAAACAACGAGCAGGTTATACAATAAGAACAGAGAAAAGTAAAGATCTTCTATGCCTTCTCGCCTCTGATGCAACGTATGAGCTGGATGTCTTTGACGTCACCATCGTCGGCGTTGATTGAGCGTCTGCACGCCTTTAAATAATCGCTCGTAGCCACTACAGTTACAGTCTGAGGCTGCCGCTTCCGAGTTCCAAACCCAGTTTCCTGCACCGCTTCTCTCGGAAATCTTCGCTGGCGTTTCTTGCCAGCTGCTCGTGCAGCTGCTACAAGATGGTCTTTCGTCACGCCAGAACCAGTGTATTTGCCTTTGTAAGGACGTGCGTACTACAGCAATGCACGGCCATTTGGCACCTGGGTATTAATTGCGGTGGACGAATGTTGGTTGCACGTACCTAGCTTGTCATTACTCCCTAGTCCCTACGCAGGTATATATATTTTGGTGATTTACCCGAGAGCACAAACCAAAACCCGTTTTCTCGATCGAGCACGAGAGAGCAACATGTGCTACTCGATCCTAGTTAAGTCACATACACTGCCTCGGAACTCAAAGCAAGCAATCGCAACCCGAAAGCAAGTCAACGCCGTTTCACAAGGGCCGAGCCGAAAGCAACAAAACCAGTGTGCAATAAGGCAAGCTGTTGCGTGCAGTAGTGATACCAGATTCATGTAAGATCGAGCCGTGCGTACGTTCGCTCGTCCATGAAGCTCGGGTTCCCGTGCACGATGCGCGGGAGACAAAAGGCGCGCGAACATGTGCATGGGGCCGCGCGTGTGCCGGCGCCATCGGAATGATGGCGAGAGCGTAGGTTTTTGCCGTCTGATTAAGTACTAGTCCTAGCAGTATCCATCCAAACGACATGCCGAGCCCAAGAAGCTAGCAGTTCGTGCAATGCAGCCATGCAGGGAGGGGGGCGTGGTTTGTAAGCCACGACGACGCGCGTCGCAGAAACCCAGGTTCTTGCACAGGGTGCACACTGCACGGTCTTTCACAAGAGACCTAGCTAGCAGTGCTAGCTACGAGCGACGGTGTGCTTCAGCTGATCAGAATGTTGTCGTCGCCTGCTACATGTGTCAACCCGAGCCGTAGAGAGTCCGTTTTTCCATGATCCAAAGGACCTGTATGTAATTTCTGGAAACCCCTAGGGGCGAAAAGCATGGCAATATTGGAGACTACTGGCTGTACATGAAGCATATTTTATTGGTGAAATGGGGGTAGATTTGACCACGTCGAGATGTGAAACGGTCGCTTCAAGGCGAAGCCGATGTGTTTGAACAGGAAACATCTAGTCATGGGATGGGCGTACGTTGGGAATTTTCCGGCAGGGGCGGATGATGATCACGGCGTGATTGCTAAGGGTGTGTTTGGTTCGAGGGATGGAGTGGGATGGAATGAGATGGTTCCTATGTGTTTGGTTTGAGGGATGTGGTGGGATGGAATGGTCCAAAGTAGGATGAGCCTGTGCAAATTTAGCGTGTGTTTGGTTTGGAGGCAGTAGGGATAGAATGGTTCCATCTCTGTTTTTAAGGACGGGATCGTTCCTGTTCTTCTTAGATGTTGGACCATGTGGTTCCACCTTTTTTGTGGAACCATCTCATCCTATTTCATCCCATCTCATTCCACTTTCATCACTCCAACCAAACACATCCTAATTAAACAGTAGAGGCTTTGTCTGTATTTTTCGAGACAACGGCGGACATGCACACATAATTAAACTTGGGAAGTTGTTTAAAGATGTAGATTGGAGAAACCACTTTATTTATTTTAGCTTCCAAAGAAACCACCATAAAAAATACTAAAAAGAACAGCGACCAGACTGGGAGGAAAAGTTCTCACTTTCATACGCGATAGTAAGTAGCATCAAACCATAGCCATCATTGACAAGCCATGGAGCAGCTTCTCTTCCTTGCAACATACTCTTTGCATATGGTTATGGCAATTAAAATCTAGTCCAGGTTTGACCTCGAGCTAGTTGAGATCGTAACAACTTGTTTTAGTTGTTAAAAGGGGACGGAGAGGAGAGAGGGTCCCGTAACGAAAAGGAACTGGTGCCAAGTCGCCAGCCAACCGTACCATAATGCGCACCGCCCATATAGATATTATGAGCAAGAAATGGACAAGGCCGAGGCGAGGCCAGGACGGGATGGAGTTTCCTACCACGCTAGCTATCGCATTGGAACTCGCGCATCCTAACCCATGCACGCATGCATCTACGCATGCAGCGCACACGCGGCGCCGTGGGATGGAGCCCTACAGGCCTAGCTGCGTCGTCGACGTAAACACAGACGCGAGGGAGCGTACGTGCGACCGAGAACGGCCGGGACGACGGCGTCACGCAGGCAGGCCGCGCGCCACGTCGCATGCCACCTTGACGTTCTCTTTAGGAGCAGTTTGGTTTGCGGGGGAGTACGGTAAATTCATCTGACCTGATGCCTCCGATTTGCATGAGTTTGTTTACTACTTCAATTGGATCGGAGTTACCTCAGAACTTGTAGGCGTATACACGGTACTGTTCGAAAATTTTACACTTCGTTCCATGCAGGAAATTTACAGCCGCAATGACCAGGTTTCACCAGGCAAAAGATCCAAATATATGCATAGTACCTTCGAGAGAGAAACGATCAAGTCTCACCATGCATCGTGGCATTGCTTCCTCATATACATCACCGTTTGGTGTGCGGATGCACCCATAAGCATTCAAAATGGAGAGGTGAGGTTAGGCGAACTCTTCATAAGCATTCAAAATGGAGAGCTAGCCAGAATCAAAATGGAGAGGTGAGGTTAGGCGAACTCTTCATAAGCATTCAGCCAGCCTACCTACCTATTTTATGCATGCATCTACCTGCATGGCCGGCGAATGGCATAGGTCAAGCAGCAAGGTCAATAACAATAATGCCATTGAAAATGATTGATGGAGCACCTCAATTCACAGCTATAGAAAGACTTATCATAGATGGTTCAAAACCGTCATCTTAGACAGTTTTTAAACTATCTGAATTTACATATCTATGATAATAGGTGGTTATTACAGTCACCTCTCAAACTATCTATGATAATTACAAATATAGACAATTTTTTGAAAAAAAAACCCATCTGTGATATATCATATATCACAAAAGATTCTTGGACATAGCCATGTGCAATATCTTAGATATCATAGACGGCTAATACTAAAAATCGTCTATCATAGCTATTTAAATACTTATATTATTTCCTGTTTTTCGGTTAGCCTCAGGAAATGCTAGACATGCCCTCTGAAAATAAGCAAACAGAACACATATATATAGCACACGATAATTATTACACAGATCTCAACTAAATGATGTACATTTGAATGAATTATTTCATTAAGCACAATTGAGTGATTACAATTGTATCAAATGTTTCAACATCTAATCATCGTCGGGGTAAAACTCTCTAGTCTTGCTTATGGCTGAGATGGAGTATATCCATATGTCCACAAATACAACCTTGTTCACCAAATATATTGCCCTTATTTGGATCCATTTTAAATCATGGTATGTGGCTATATAAAAAGGTAGTTGATTTATTTTGTGATACCTAATGGTGAGATTTTGGAATTGTTCACAAATTGCACTGTAGCATTTTTAAAATATGGCCTCAGGGCATCTTTTTTAAAAATCTAGCTCCCTTCTTGAGCTCGGTGGATACCTATCAAGCTCAGAAAGCTCCACTAGCTTAGAAGAATGTCGGCAGCCAAACGACAAATAATTAGTGAATATTAGTGATAATTGTTAGTGATATACCCTAGAGGTAATCATGGAAATGATTATATCACTTCTATGTTCATAATCTTTTGAATAATATGTTATTTTGTCTCTTGAATAAATATCTTTCGTATTGATCAACAAGTATGTGACTTGTCCATCGAATTTTTTATTCATATTTTGATGTTATTCTAAATTATTCCTGATCTTATATCATTATATGGGACAATTATTATTTACAGATCAGCACATATATTGATTGATGATCATATTTCATGGATCATGGATATGGGATATCAAATCAATAATGTGGACACACCATGAGACAATGCAGGAATTATTGTATTCTTAAGTATCATTAGTTGGTCTCATACATAGTGTATGTAGGATCCGTAGACCTGAGATTGTCATTATTTTTACATGTGTAATAGTTTACTTAGGGGTTATCAAACACTACTCTATGACTGGGTGGTCATAAAGGTAGCTTTCGGGTTTACTATGAAATATGCGAAGGAATATGACCGATCAAGATGGAATTTGTCCCTTCTATATAATAGGAGAGATATCTCTAGACCCCTCGATATGGTTGTATTAAGAGTGCATGGTCATGCCAAATGTGGTTGAAGAGTCAATCACAACTGAGTAATCCACTACAAATTCAAGGGAAGGATCGAGCAATCATAGGATGGTATGCTTCTCACCTTGAGTTGAATTTGGTATCATGAGGCAAAGGGATCGGTACATAAGCATTATATAGATTCATTTGATATGATCTTTATGTATGTTTAGGAGTCGTTATGTTCTGCTAGTGACTGCTATCGACTTATGGACCGGAAGGAGTTTTCAGCCCATGGCCAAATATACATGGACTTACAGGGTCACACACTTAATAGGCTAGAACGATAAGGGTTCGGGTGATAGTCTCCGAGTGGGATAAGATCTCTACTCGTATCGGATAAGGATCCGATTGGAGATTATATGAGGAGAGGCGCGGTGGCTAAGGGAGCCATCCTGAAACACATATGTCAAAACCCTAACCGCCAACTCTCATAACCCCTGTCGTGTGCGCTGGTGCTAGCACACTGACGTACGGTGTTCCATCCCTAGACGTGTGGACCTTAGTAGAGGCATTGCTGCGACTGCGACACTGATCGGGACGATCACGAGGAGACAGTTGACTGGAGAACGATCGATTACTACCACTACACCAACGCGCTCTTCGTTGAATCTAGGCCTGGGCATTCGGGTTACCCGATTTTTTCGGGTCGGGTAATTCGGGTAATTTGAAATTCGGGTAATAAAAATTGCTACCCGATATTAGCCCAAAAAAAACACTACCCGCAATTTGGTGCCGATAGTCGGGTTCGGTTCGGTATACCGATATACCCGAATTCACAAAAATCAAGAACCGCATAGAATTTCAGCAGCAATTTCGGGTTGGGTTGGGTAATTCGGTGCGGGTAATAAAGTGATAAGTTCAAGTGTATTTCGGGGTAGTTCGGGTAATTTGGGTAGTTCGGGTACCGGGGGATATTACCCGAACTACCCAAACTAATTTCGGGTAATCAGAATCGCTATCCGAATTTGGGATCGGGTACCTCGGGTTCGGGTATTTCGGGTTTGGGTCCGGGTAATTCGGGTACGGGTAACGGGTAGCGGGTATTTTGCCCACCCCTAGTTGAATCGGCTGCACTACGCGTCTAGTGGTAATAATCCATGATCTCTTACTCGCATGGTTTTCTGGTTTACGCGTTAGAAAATTTTAATCTACACTAGTGTAGCCTAGCTATATCCTTATAATATCATGCGATGTTAGTACTAATCATGATACTTCAGCCACCAATCGAGGCGCTGCTGCTTAAGCAGAACGCTGCTCGGCAGGTCTGTCGAGTTCAAAGTGTAGATTAGATTTATAAAATAAGTGTTCACCAACCGAGGCGCTGCTGCTTGAGCAGAACGTTGCTCGACAGGTTTGTCGAGTTCAAAGAGTAGATTAGATTTATAAAATAAGTGTTCAGAGTAATTTTAAAAGACACATAGCTACGGTGAAATATGCGTGACCAGTTCGAGATTTTTGCATTGCGGTGCGGTGTGGAAACGTGTCCGCAAATGGGACGTGACGTCGCAGGGAAGCGGCGAGGCGACGCGATGGATGGCAGGGACCTCGGCTTTTACTCATGTCGGCCACGAGGAAGCCGACCCCGTCTCTGTCACATCTCATCTCACCTCACCACATCTAATCCAGCCGATAGGATTCCATAAAATGTTGGAATTCTCCATGCTTGGACCGTACCGTACCGTACCGAAATCATTACACTACGTATATCATGTGTATGTGTCCTTATCCCGCATCAAACAGAGCAGAGCAAGCAACATCTACAATCTATTGATGCTAGCTGTTGTTACAACTCATCGACGAAGTTCAAAGCACTGGTGAAAGGAACAAGCTAGTATTATTGTTACTATCGATTCGATCTCTTGCACTTTTCTATACATTTTTTTGTGCTTTCAAGCAAAACGCAAGCTGTATTACATATAGTACATGTCCAATAGCTGCCGAGGTATTGTAGTAGTGTATAAAAAGAGTTGCAAAGAAAAGGTCAACATTTCCCAAAAGAATTGACAATGACAGCCACGCAGCAGCATGCATACATGTCTCATTGGACGCATCATATAAAACCAGAACAGCACCAAGATTGCCCGCAGGCATGTTCGTCCTATAAAATTTTCATTTCTTGGAATCTTTTCCGCGTTTAGTTTTTGGTGTCACGTCCATGCATGCATGGGTGCAAGTATTTCAGACTCGGTTCTTTTTGTCTTTTGGTTTATACGTCAATAATTAGATTGTAAATGATGTGTTTTTTAAGACGAGATCTACAAATCGATTATAATAGACACTATATTGAATTTATCTGTATCAACCAAAATGACATACCGTCTGTAATACAGTTTTCTATAGTAGTGTGTTGTCCTATCTCATCTCATCATCTCCCAGGAGGGCTGCGTTTTTGTGGGAGGGGATCCGGCTGGGGCATATGCTCGGGGCGTTGGAACTACTTCCAAACTCCACCATCGCCTCTCTCTCTCTCTTGCTCATGTGTGTAGGAACTGCTCGGGGTGCAGGAGCTTGGGGGGCGCAGCCGCACACGAGGGAAGGAGAGCATGTCTAGTGGGGAGCGGTTGAGAAAGCCAACCATCAGTTTGGGAGGAGCCGTGCGCATTTTAGACGGGATGATCATGTCGTTGCACGGGGTTAGATCGGATGGCTTTGTAGAGTCGAAGAAGAACAGATAGCTACGGAGAGTTAAAAGAGAACAAACTACGACTATCAAACCGTATTTTTAAGTGGTAAAGATTATTTGGCCGTCAAAAAGCTTTCCATGATGGAGATGGGCGTATGTGATTTTTGCACCCGGAATGTCCTGATTCGGCGATGCCAGCTGTAAACCGCCAACATCTGTGTGTGAATGTGTGATCCAGCCGGCCATTTTGCCAAAATGCACGACGTCATGACAAAAATCATGTGCTTCTGTTCACTTCCGAGTGACAGAGAACAAGACTTAACTGGGGAGTCTCGGTAGTTGGTGTGATCGAGCTTAGCTAAGAAATGTGTATCAATAGCCTTGTGGTGAAGGAATTGAAAATAAAGTTCAGTTTGGAGCGTGAAAACTTGTCTAAATTCATATGTAAAATTAAATTGTTTCTTATACAATTTATGTAAAATCGTGCGTTCTAGATAGCCATTAATGGTCAATCCGTGCAGCAGTGGTCCACACTGTGCTGTAGAAATATATTTGCACATCAGATCGAAAAAAATACGTTGCAATCATCACTGTTGACTTTTTCTTACTTCAGGGAGGGAGCACGAGGCAGCAGGGGCAGGGAGGGACGGGCAAGTGCAAGCGCAAGCCGCCAAGCCGGCCTAGTCTAGCACACAGCCACCTAGGATCATATATTCATATACCAACATGACAAGACGTACAAGACCCCAATGTACGTGCAGTTATTTCGGATCACAGCAGGGACTCTACATGTACATCACATCAGTGGCGGATCCAGGAAATTTTTTTGGAGGGGCTGAAATACATTCAGCTTGATCTCAGCCCCTTCTACATTATACATCCATAGTTAAAAATTTAGGGGGTTCAGGGGCTCCAAGGGTCCGGTAACAATAGGGGGGCTCGAGCCCCCCGCCCCACCGCTAGATCCGCCCCTGCATCACATAAAGAAGTAGCGCATAGCTAAGCTAGCAACTCTCCTCACCTCGGTAGATAGCTAGGTACACAGTGGGGTTTTTTCCCAATTTTTTCTTTGACTTCGGCTTTTGATGCTACCGTAATTAGTTGTTAAACAGTATATTTTTTTAAAAGAAAATCTATAGATATTTTAATATACATTATAGTGATTTTAGCTATATCAATCAAAATTATATATATATTATCCTCTTTATACTCTTTCACGAATAAAAAAATTCAAAAACTATAAAAAAAAACCCATGGTCTGTGGTACTAGATGGGCAGGCTTTAGACTGAAAACAGAAGGAGAATGTATGCTCAGGACGACGTCTGCGTGCAGCAGAGACGCCTCCCACTCGCGGTCACGTACGCGCGATGGTGAACGACGACGGCCTGTATCTGTACACCAGCCAACCGCGCGTAGCCGGTGAGGCCGGCCAAGCCAACGGCGAACGTACGTCCGCACGAGGAGGAGAAACGAAGGGCGCTGTGCTCGTGATCCGAACCGTTCATACGTGACCGGCGTTCGCGAAATGCGTTGCAAGTTGCAAACGTTTCTCCACGAAAAGTTGGGAGGAGCACACTTCGACCCAAACCATGAAGGCAAGGTTAAAGCCCGATAGCACGGCCCATTGTGCTGACTTTAATTATCGTGAATACCCAAAGTCGCGCATGGTAGCGTGAGAAAATTCGGCGAGCGACGTCCGCACGAGGAGGAGCGAAGGCGTTTGGTTGATCCGAACCCGCTTACGTGACGGCGTTCGCGAAATGCGTTGCAAGTTGCGTTTCTCCACGAAAAGTTGGGAGGAGCAACCGCCACGATTGGCCCATGTGCTCTGAACAAGCCGAGAAAACGTTTGGTTGCCGCTTTGCTCCACATGCAAGCCACGATTGGATAGCTGAACAAGCCCGAACACGGCGCCACATGCAAGCGGCGCGAGCACGGTTCCCTGTGAAACGAATTTCGTTTCGTTTCTTTGAGCGAGCTCCGCGGCGCGAACGTGCGCACCTCGTGCCCGGTGAGAGACAGGAGCGCAACCACGGTAAGAAAGCGGGGCAACCAAACGGTGCTCTCCGGATCCCGACAACTGCGAGCAAAGCAACCAAACACTAGTGACTGTATGGCGAGCACGGCTAGCGATAGCTGAATGCGGATCGACCGGGCTAGCTAGAGAAGGGAACCAAACACACTGTACGTTTCTATTCTACACGGCCGGGAGCAGAGCCAGGCGGTGAAAAACACGTCACAAATTCACAAATCATGAAACTGCCCGTTGCTCGTCTGGCTAGACTCGCGTGGGGGGCATGGTTCGGCACGGCCGTTTGGACTATCCAACATGCACGTATCTACGCACGTACGTGTACCCTCGCCGGCCGGTAGCCGCTGTGCTGTTTCGGTGGCGCATGATTTCGCTTCCTGGCTGCCTGCCCTGCTCCCCTGTCCATCAAGGGAGAGCGTTTCGTTCATTCGCTCGCTCGCTAGCTCTGACGTCTCGCCCACCCGCACCAACCAACCTTACCGCCGCGCCCGCCCGCCCGCCCTGATACTTCCTTCCTTCCAGCCCCTGGCACGAAGTTTAGTCGCTTTCGCAACCGGAGATCTTGTTTCGTCGACATGCTTAGTGGGAGGGGAAAGAGAAGATGCTCATTTCAGTTTGAATTTCTGACTTCTGACTTATTTTTCATTATTTCTAAATTACATTTTTTCTGACTTTTTTTTTGTCTTTTTTTCCTTTTTTGCTGGTTCTTTTTTCCCGTATTCGTTTGTATTGTCTATGCTTGGCTAACCTTTTTCTCTATTTTAAATTTTTAAAATTTAATTATGTTAAATAAGTCGCCATCAATTACAGTGTAATTTCAGTCAGTTACAGCGCAATTTCAGCCATAAAGGACATCTTAAGCCAAAATGAGTGGGTTGTTGAGTGTAAAATTTTTGCTTTTTAGTCCAAAATTTGAAAGTTTTTTACATATGGACCCCTGGAGAAAAGATTTGCAAAAATGGACCCTCATCATGGCGTCTATTATACATGTCACGGCGCCATATGCTTTGGCGCCATTAATTGACACGTCGGAGTCAGGGTGGCACAGCACAACGCCATGGTCTGTGGCGCCGTGATATATACCCTAGGCGCTAACTATGATGGCGCCGTGCTTCGGGACATAAGCCCGAGCACGGCCCCGCCCCCAGACTCCCCGCCTTGTGCTATGTTCAAGCGATGAAACCGCAGCTCCCTCTATTCCCCTCCAAATCCTCTCAAATCCACCAATTTTTCTCACGGTTTTGCTTCCAAATCGAACAAGTAAGGTGAACTCTCTCCCCTCCCTTGATTTTTTTTGCAATAGATATGGATTATTTGAGCTACATTTCGTGGGGGAATATTTGAAACCCTAGATGAAATTAGTTCAATTTGGATCGGTTTTAGGTTAGATTTGCAATAGAAATGCGTAATGTAAGAGTAGTATTGTGTATAGAATCGTTTTGAGAGTTTGATTTGAGTGGGATTGATGAATATTTACAAATTTGAGTAAGATTGATGTCGGAGAATAGATGCATTTATCGTTTCTTGGTGAGACTTATATCATTTTGTTGCCCTCATTATCAATAAGCTACCAGTGAAAACCATTCATAAAGGTTCTATAGATTCCCTTTCAATTTTTTGTTTGGTTCGTATTGACATATATCTTATAATTAGTTATGAGTATATCCAAAGTGATCAAAGATTATATCAAGTTCATTTAGATGGTATATCAGATTTGAGCATAACCACATCGGGAGTATAAGGTATTTTTCATATATACATTTTTCATATACACTAATATGAGCATCACATTGGGGAGAAGGGTAAATGGGACACCGGGGATAGAGAAACGGAGATGGAGGGTAAATGGGACACTAAATATGTTTTATAAATTTCTTATTTGAATATTTCTTAAACATTGAATTCTAAAATTTATCACGGGATGGCGAGATACCCGGTGCTAGGCGAGTTCTACGAGAGGAGCACCGCGGCGAGCTCACGGAGGACGGCGGTATGTGTGTGGTCGAAATGTACATGTGTTCAACTTGATGGTCATGCGGCTAACTTTTATAGCAATTTTCAGGACATACCCATACTTCGTCCTCGAACCCATGATGGGGTCGATTGATGAGATATCGACAACCGCTATACCCCCTGCTGCGTCGTCTTTGGGCTTCACACACGTCGCTAACCTAATACTGGCGGGGCATGCCGGTTTTCAACCCCACAGCTTTGACCGCACTTGTCGACATGTGCATTTTCTCTATCGGGTCTATTTGTTTTCGCTTCTATATTCTTACGTACGTAACTAATTCTTTTCTCCTTGTACTATTAACAGGTGGAGGCCAGAGACACACACGTTCCACCTACCCCGTGGGAGATGACCGAAATCACGCTGCGGGGCGTGGCGATGATACTTGGACTTCCCATCGAGGACGGTGGGTGGTTGGCGGCGGTGTCCGAGGGCTGGAGGGCACGTGTGGAGGCCTTCCTGGGCACGCCATTGCCTCCTGTCCCAGATAATGCCAGGCGAGGCCGCGTCTCGGGGGTCCACCTTAGATGGTTGCGGACTACCTTTGGTGAATGCCCTGATGCCGCGGACGACGCCACGGTGACCTTCCACTGCCGCGCCTGGGTCTTGCACATGTTCGGCGATCTTGTTCCCGGACGCCACGGGGATCTTTGCCGTGGATGTACATCCACTGCCTCCAAGACTCGGGAGACGCTGGACAGTTCAGCTGGGGCTCGGCGGTCCTCGCGTTCCTCTACCGTCAGCTCTGCGAGGCCTGCAGACGCAAGGCGCCCACGTCGACGCTCGGTGGCTGCGTCTTCCTCTGCAGTGTGGTAATGCATTTATTTTTCCTCTGATTCTTTGTTTTCGTACATGGCTAATCGTGTGTTTGCCTCTATGTTCGCTTGGTAGGCGTGGATGTGGACACGCATTCTGTTGGGCGCCCTCGAGTGTGCAGCGCGGCCTTGGCATCCACGAGGTGTGGATGACCTCGGCCCCACGATGGCGTGCACTGTGGGATAGCGTCTCGGCCCGTTCGCGACCACGAGCGGGCATACGTGGATTTCAGCAACGAGCTGGACACCTTGTCTCCCACGATGGTAAGTAATTGGTGCGCATTTATTTTTTCTACGATTCTTGGTTTTTGTACATGACTAATCGTGTGTTCGCACTAGGTGTCACGGGAGCCTTACTCGAGCCACAGGTTGTAGTGCTACCGCTCGGCACCATGTGCCGCGAGGACTCCCATATTTGGAGGGCGAGGTGTCCGTGATCGCTTCTATGCCGTGGAGATTCACCTCCCACGAGTTGCGCGGCGATTCGGCCTCGTGCGATTCTTCCCCCAGAGGATGTCGACTCTGTTGAGTTGCACAAGTAAGTAACAATTTAAAATTCTTTTGGTTCGTACTAACAACTATTGTTGACATCGCTATATGTACAGAGTTCGGCGTGGTCCGCCAACGAAAGGTGACGGACTTCGCTCATTACCACCGAGACTACATCCAGTGGTGGAGGAGGATGGAGGACAGCTGCGAGCGGACGGTATCCCCACAACAACGCCGGCTTCCGGATTACTTGTCACGGTACCACTGCGCCACCCGCCACTGGTGAGGCAGCGGTGGACCGATGTCGACTACGCGGACCTCGCCGTCCGAGGGCGAGGACACCGCGTCACGACAAGCGTGCGAGGAGGGCACGCGATGGTCGAGGCGCTCCGATTCTTGATCGAGTGGTGCGGAATGCATGATATTTACACTTACTTTGGTTCAATACGTTTATCTCGCACTTACTTATGTTTCCTTATTTCTTTAGGGACTTCTCTCCAAACCTCGGTGCGGGACATCGGCGAGGCTCTCGGCCACCCGGTTGGTGACACTGGCGGCGAGAGCGCACTGAGGACCTCCTGCGAGTACGAAGATAGTTTGTTAAGTTAGATCCATTCAGCATGTATACAATTGTGACATATCATTACTTGCGAGACTTCGGCGTCACCTCGGTCGGCGGCGGTCGGTGTGTTGCCGCGCGCGCGACGGACGTCGCACCACCGGCGGCCTCCGGCGCTCGGGTGCGTGCTGCAGCCTCGTCGTCACGTCGCCGCACGCGCCGATCCACGAGAGCTCGTCACGCCTCCGACTTTTAGTCGATGGCGATGGCGGCGGCGGCGACAGCGCGAGCGAGGTAGCGGCGTCGAGGAGGAGAGGTGGCGGCGTCGGCGACGAGGAGAGGTGGCGGCGTCGGCGAGGAGCACGAGGACGAGGAGGCATCTACCCACGGCGAGATTGGGATGTCGCGGATGCCCGCGCGACCGTCTACTCGAGCTTCTTGGCGGCCTCGTCGTTCGGCTCGTCCTCCGAGCACGTATACTCCAGGAGTGATGCTCTAGCCAAGGGCAAGGGAAGGCCAAGAGGCGTGATGTTTTGAGACTTTTCTATAGACATGTCATATTTTCGGACTTATGTGATATTTTGAGACTTTTGTATATTTACGTGGTATTTTGAGACTTATTGATAACGATGTTGTTATTTAGGTTTTCAGATGTTTCATGTGTGAATGTATGTGTGTATGTACGTGTATGTGCATATGTTTCTGTAAAAGTTTCTTGTTTTTGTCAGTGTAGCTTACGGCGCCATATCCTTTGGCGCCGAGATGTATATATCGGCGCCCAAGCTGTTTAGCGCCTCTTTGGCGCCAAGCGATTTGGCGCGATATCACATCTCGGCGCCAAAGGATATGGCGCCGTCTGCTCGTCTTGGCGCTGCATGTTTGGCGCCGGCGTAGATGGTCTTGCGGAGAAGGCACGGCGACCACGTTCGGCCCAGCTAAGTCGAGACGGCGCCCGCGCCTTGGCGCCGTATGTGCATATCACGGCGCTGTGTGCCTTGGCGTCGTTCTATGTCACCGTGGCTCCGACGTGTCAATACACGACGCTAAAGCATATGGCGCCGTGACATGTACCTTGGGCGCCATGTGCTTTGGCGCCAAGAGATGGGTCTAATTTTGCAAATCGTTTCTTCAGGGGTTCATATGTAAAAAACTTTCAAATTTTGGGCTAAAAAGCAAAAATTTAAGCAAAAAATTCAGCTTCAATGTTTAACACTATTCTCCAGTGGAGAACGTAGGGCCCGTTTAGAGCGTGGAAAATTTACACCAGGATTCGTGCAGGAGTTGTATTCCTTATTTCTCTAGTTGCAAATAGGCATGTAATTTTGGATGCTAAATGAGTTATTGGAGGTGTTAACAGGGGCGTTCACGGCCTGTTCTTTCTGGCTTTTGAAATCGTTTTTTGACTTGGTATAGTACCTATCTTTTAAATAAAGTATTTTTAAGACAAAGTCTATAAATTAATTATAGTACATGTTGAAAGCCCATCTCTATACCAGCCAAAATCACATGTGAGTATCTCTTTCCGTAATGTCTATCGCAAACAACCAAAATTAAAACATTTCAGCCAAAACCTATAAACACAGCCAAAAAGACATGCCTTGTATTTTCTTTTGTTAATGGTTTTTCACTGAAAATAAATAATAACAGCTGAAAGAAGTGGCTCTTAGAAGGAGATAGGGAGCGGCACAAAAAAGCAAGAGAGAAATATGGACGCGTGATGGGAGCGAGATAAGTTAGGTGGTGATGTATATGTAACCACTGTCTTATTTTTAGAGCGAGACAGTAACGAAAAAAGTGAAGAAGCTGATTTAAAAGACAAATATTCGTATTAGCATTTGGTTTTTTGAACTAGAAGTCAGAAACAGTAAATAATATAAACAGCGACTTAGTTGATTTGAGCGGCAGTGTTTGTACTTGTGTCTCGGTGGCTCGATTGATAGGACCATCGATTCGTTGCTGAAGTTATTAGAGGCGTACTAACGACTAACATGCGTGTTGCCGGATCGGGTCAGCATTTGAATGTACCAGCAACAACTATGCCCTTTGCCACTTCCACACGGTATGCAGCACGCATTGTGCAGGCAAGCGTGGCCGGCTTCCCAAGGTACAGATAACGGGCGCGCAGTACATAGGAGTAATTGCCAACCACTATTGACGAACTAACCTTGACCTAATGTCTGTACCTTATTGACCTAGATCGATGTCTGTACCCAAATAGCTGATCTATTTCAAGTACATGAGAGAGGAGCATGTGGGTCCAAGTATAAAATAGCAAGGACGCTATTACATTGGAGATGGCCTTAATACATCGAGAGCAAGGACGACGTTCTAGGTACTGCTTCATTTTGGCCAACAGTACTTACAACAGTAATACCAACGAAGTGATTGTATACGCTGCCTAACATAATCCATTGGTAAATAGAGCTGGTTTGCGTACGCGTATGAATTTCTCAGCCTCTGCACGTGCATAATGCCTGCCGCAGCGCGCCGTGTCGCGGGCGGACGTACGTGCGACATTCCCTACGTTTCACCGAGAAGGATAGATGAGAACGAGATGGGAGCGGGCCGCGCATGTGTAACACCTGAAAATTTTAAAAATTTTGAATAAGATTGATATTAAGCATAATTCAAAGTTTTGGCAAACTAAACATTCAAATTTAAATCCAAAAACCAAAATTTAAATTCAAACCAAAAAGGAAATGCAAAATAAGAAAATAAGAAAAATCCAATTGGGCCAGCCCAATCTTTTCTCTCTCTCTCTTATCCTTTTCCCAGTCCGGCCAACCAAAAAGTAATTGGTAGACGAATACTTGGGAGAAAATTTTGAATGCACCATTCATCCCCTTAGTTGACATACCGGTCCTATATAGTTGAATCTCGCTGAAACATAACATTTTGATACTTTATTGAAACTAGAGCATTTAACTTGAAACTTTACCGAAACCTCATGAATCTGGAGCTTGAAACTCGCTGGAACCGGCCGAAACTTGCAAATTGAAATTTGAAACTAGCAGAAATGTACCAAACATATATTATAGAAATAAAACCTCGTGAAACTTCATAACAGCTATACCATTGAAAATGTATTTGAACAGTATAACATGGGATAGCAGTTCCCTTCGGGGAAAGGATCGCTTCGATTGTTGCCGCCGCTACATGTGGCACAAGTTTTCCTAGCTGCTACCACGATCGAACGTCGAATTATCCGAGAGAGAAAGCGAGTGAGGTGTTCTTCGATGAAAAGGTTCATGGGACTGCAAAGAGAGGAAAAGAAAAAAAGTTTGGGACAAAGAGTGCATAATTGGCTGGCCGGCCGGCCGGCCACCCCGAAAAGATGAGATCTATGTATCGTCTTGACGCAAAGGGGGCAAAGGGTGATGCAGGGGCCCGTGCATAACAGTTTTGCAGGACCTTGCTCACGCTGCTCACCCCGGCGTCATCCGGTGCTATTTCAAGTTTTTTTTGGAACCTGTTGCATCCAGAAATCGAGATCTCCGGAGACAGATGCTAATTAGCTAGCACCCCACAAGCTTGACCCAAACGTAACCTCATGGAGAACAGTTTGCCATGGTCTTCTCGGTTTCATGCAGGGCGAAATGTCAACAGGGTTTGCAAGATTGTAATTTGTAAAAGTATCATGCAGCATACACCAATGCCGTTTTTGTCATAAACTTTTGTCCACGGTAAATTATCTAAAAAATAATTTGTGTTGAAAGACCTTTGTGTAGTTTCAGCTTTGTGTTGAAAAATAATTACAGAAATCATATATCATTCGTGATTCTTAACCTTTTGGCCCTCTCCTCAGCCGGATTCTTGCGGAAAATAGAGCAAATCTTCAACTCCAACCAGGCACTTGGTCAAAGCCACAGGAAGAGCCTTTTTTCTTCAAATTTAGTTTCAGATATCCGTTTTTATAAATCTAACCCTCTAGTTCAGTAGGATGACATGCCAAACTAGCCGACCACGGTAGTGATTAATTAGTATTAATCATACTTAACTAGTGCTATCCCGCCAATGTGTGGTTGGTCGTCAGGTATTGCCGAGCTATCGTGGCTCAGCAGGACCTGTCTAGCTGTTATAGCGTGACAGATGACATATGTCGTCTGCCTTGGCTGTTGAGTCCAGGAGGAAGCTAGCTTTATAAAAACAGACGTTTAGAGATTAAATTCAAACAAAAAATAGCTTCTGCGTCAGATATACAAGGATTCTATTTAGGGAGAAGAACATCACGCATTCCCTTCCCTCACGGCGAACGGCAAAGTTACGGCCTCCTGCCATTTACTCGAGGCAAGAATACGCACAAAGCAGAGAGCAGAAACCGCACGCAACTGAAGGTGAAAAGCGAACGTCTTATTAATCTGCAGCGCAAAACGAAAGGGGGCTAGCTAGAGCTAAGCCAGGAGTCTAGAACTCGGGTGAGTCTCATTTAGGATTTTTAAGTAGCTTATAGTTTATTTTATATTATAATTATTGATATTTTTATATAATTAAATTTAACAAACATAAAAATAAAAGAAAAAATTAGTCTATCACGGATAATACAAAGGAATATGAGAAAAAATAAATAACAAAAAGTACAAAAAAACTAAAAAGTCAAAAAAAAAATAAAATTAAAGAAATTGAAGTCGAAACAAGTCAGATCTGACTCAATTGGTACACTTCATTGTTAAAACGTACTGATCACATGCAGTGGCGGAGCCACACCCCGGGCAGGATAGGCTTTAACCCGTAGTGTGGAAATATATCTAGTGTACAGTCCGGATAAATTCAGTCCAGTCTAGGTAATTTTTTCATGGTCCAGTTTAGATAATCTAGATCATTCCACGACAGAGCTCGGGGCATATCTAAATCCTGACTCCGCCACTGAACATGCTTGGCTGCCTGGGCTCCTAACGATATTATGGCCACTATTAAGGTAGGAAAAATGAGAACTCGCAACGTTGAATGTCGAATTAATGTGGAGATAAACGGTAGTGGAGTTTATGTGTTAGGTTTGCATCTTATAATCCACCAAGGGTGATAACACTGTACTCCTTCCAAAAACGTAGTTCATATTTTTTTAGTAGTCTTATCTGGTAATATAAACGTATTTTGTATTTTAATATAAATAAGTATTTGTTTTTATACTCATAATAAATATCTTGTTTTACTTTGTATTTTTATATGTATACATTAAATATAGTACTTAGAGATAACAATTAAGGTATTCTAGTTATTTTTAATGCGATTTGTATATGTGCAAGACAAAATATACACTACATTTTTGGATGAAGAGAGAATGATCGAACGAACTAAGATCTTTTTCTCATCGAACCGCACTTTACCAGTTCATGAGTTCGCATTTTCTCACTTTGAGCATGTTTAGAACACATGAAGTTCACACGAAATTCGTTGGAATTTTGCAAATACCAATATAGTCCCCGTGGTTTCAAAATTACCCGTATTTTAACGGGCTGAAGGTTTGCCTCGTTGTTACATTGCTCCATGGTTTCTTTGTGTAACTACCGTGTTTGTGATTGAGGTAGCTTAGAGCGAGATGGGTTTGTCTATGTTGCTTGTGTGGCGTTATCAGAACATGATTGATATAGCCATGGGTTTGCTTATTTTCACTATTCATAAGTTTCGTCTTTTTGAACTTTTGGCTTTTGTTGAGTGGTTCTTTTTCCGTATTTGTTTGTATTACGTAATGGGCTAACATATTTTTATATTTTAAATTTTTAAATTTAATTATGCTAAATAAGAACATGATTGATGTTTTCAGCCATAAGCCATGAGCTTTTCAGCCGAACCGATCACCACCATAATCTTGTTCTGTTTTTTTCGCATGCAGTTTATGTTTTTTATCACGTATTTTCATACAATAGTGCGGAGGTACCGATATAGATGACATACACAATTTTAAACTTAGAAAATTGTTTAAAGAATTTATTTCAATTATTTTAACTTTTTTTCAGATGCACGTGCGCAGTATAGATATGTGATCCACGCGTGGTTGCAATTCCTTGGCCTATATCTTAAGTACCAAGAGACTGCACCCAATTTGCATGCCCAGTGGGTGGTTAAGCAAAGTAGCAAGCTCACTGCTCACCTATCAGAAAACTGAATCTAACATCAACAATGAGCCCTAGATTGTGTCACTCCTACTTGGTGATCCATCTGTAGGGAGGAGCATCAAATTAATGGAGTATTATTCTCAAGTAAACACTATAAATTTCTTTTGTAGTATTGCAGAACTTGAAAACAGTAACACTTGCACAAATGATAGGACAAAATGGCTTTTTTGTCGGATCCAGTATCTTTTTTACTGTACTTTTTTCCATATTGGGGTAGCAGGTTATAAATTGCTACTACCTCTAAATCTCTAATATCTTTCCAACATGTTCTTGATTGAATCTTTTGGTAGCATTTCGCACAACTTTACCATGCAAAGATACCGGCCCTTGGTCAATGGGGAAAATATCCAGACAGCAAGTAAAGCCTATACATTACTCAGCAACAGTAAAGATCTCTCCTACCATCTCCTCGGCGGCTCTGCCTACCATCACTTTCGATGGTAAGAGTAGTAGCAGTAGTAGTAAAAACAAGAAAACTTTCCCCCTATTTACCTTACCCCCAAACATTAGTTTCCCAAGCACAAGCCACAACAACCCCGTAAAACCGAAGCCAAGAAAGAAGACACCAAACCAAGCAGCCCACGCAAGAAGCTGCAAGCCAACACCTGTAACAACCCAAGATATTGAAATTTTTGAATTTAAATGAATTTTGTTTGAATTTAGAAGTTTTTGCCAATTCCATAAATTTTGACTAAAAACTCGCTCTTTTTGGAAATACGCTTTCCAACTTAAGAAGGTGTACTCGTGCAACCCATTTTCTCCCCTGTTCCATTGCCTTGCGTCTCGCCGTCGTTTGAGCACACTCAAGCCGCCTCAATCCACAATCGCTTTCGCCCACTGCAAACTACGCCAACACCCACGCCACCTCACGCCATACCAGTACCGCTTCATTGCCATCACTTTTTGCGCCAGCACCGCCCTATCACCCACAAAGACCACGCAGCCATCCACATCGCACCTCCACTATTCTTCGCTGCCATCTCGCACACCCACTCTAGGGAGGAACGTTGACTCATGCGCTGCCACCGTGTCGCCGTCCCGACGCGGAACCCACGAGACCATCCACGCTGTTGCCCATGCACTGAGCTCGTCACAGGCCGCTACTGGCACTGTCGCCTTGTGCCGGCTATTAAGTTAAGACTAGCAACTATCTTATCTTCTCCTTTGCACACCATCACATATGAATCCACGTCTTCTTCTCCGGCCGCATAAAGCTACATTGCCACCATCATCCCAAATTCCGATGAGCCTCGGGCACTTTCAAAATTTCTCGCTTCTATCCTCGCAATTACCAAATTAGCCATTCCCTTAGCACCTCCTCACCACCACAAAGCAATCCCTTTAGGGCTGTAAAAAAAGCTCGAGGCTCGCGAACTGTTCGAGCTTGGCTCGCTTTAGACTTGATTCGAGCTCGGCTCGAGCTTCAAACGAGCCGAATTCGAGCTTCATCTTAAGCTCGCGAGTTTTAACGAGCCGAGCTCGAATAGCTCGCGAGTTTAAGATTTTCCCACCCCAATTCCCCACACCGCTGTGGCTGCGCCTCCCGCATCTCCTCTCAAAATCCTCACCCGACCCGTCACCGGCCGACCGGCCCCACACGCTCCTCCTCTCCGGTCTCCCCGTCCCACTCGGCCCTCCCCCGCCACCCTCCGCCCCGCGCCTCCTCGCCGCCCGCGCCGCGCCCCACCCCGTCCCCACGGCCTCACTTTGCCGCCGCTGCCCCGCCCCTCCCTCGCCCCGGCCACCCCACACCCCTCCCTCCTCTCCGGCTCTCCCCGCTCGCGCGCCCGCCGCCTGCCCGCCGCCGCCCTCCCGGCCTCCCGCGGTGAGCCCCTCCCACCCCCCTCCCTCCTCTCCCGCTGCCGCGCGCTCACCCTCGTCCCCCTCCTCCCCCCCCCGCGCCTCCTCACCCCCGCGCGCGCCTCCTCTCTCTCGCCGAGGTTGGCGTCGGGGCTGCGGCGCCACCGCGATCTGGATCGCCCGAGATCCGGTCTACCTGGCCGACGCGGGGAAGGAGGCCGCCGCTCGCCTCCGCCGAGGCCGTCGATCCGGTCGCCCGGCCGACAGCGGAAGGAGGCCGCCGCTCTGCCTAAGCCGAGCACCGCCGCTCCGCCTCCCGCCCAAGGCGCCGCTTTCTTCCTCTGTACCGCGGAAGGAGGCCGCCGCCTCCGCCCGATGACCGCCGAGGCCGCGCTCCGCTCCTCTAGACCACCGCTCGCCTCCCACCGAGACCGCCGCTTCGCTCGCGCCAGGCCGTCACCTCTGCGGTACTCCTCACCGAGCCTACACATGCGAGGCTTGAGCTCGGCTCGAGTTTTGTCGAGCGAGCTCGAGCCTAACTTAAAGCTCGATGCTAATCTCGAGCTCGCTCGAGCTCGGCTCGAGTTTCTACCGAGCTCGAGCTTGCTAGGTCAAGCTCGCTCGAGCTCGGCTCGTTTACTGCCCTAAATCCCTTAGCTCCCCACCAAGCCTCACCGTTGCCCACAGTCATCGTCGCTAGCCTCCCACAGACCTCCTCGAGCTAAGCCTCCATCACCGCCGAGCTCCTCTCACCTCCTAGATGCTCGAGCCATCGCTAATTCCGCCGAAACCTCGCGCAACTCCCCATGCCCTGCCCCTGTTCTGGCTAAGTATGGTTGTCGCTAGCCATCTCCAAGCTGTCACCACCTACGCGTGTGTCCAGAATGAGTTGCTCACATCACCGCTCGCCGCCGTTAGTCGTCGCTAATGCCGAATTCAATGTCATAGGTATTTTTCTCTATCTTAGTGGCCATGGGGCGAGCTACAACTTACTCTGGACCGAGTTGGGCTCTGAGCTCTTCGAGCCATCGAAGTGGGCTGCTAAAGCCAGCCCGAGCAATCTCCCAACACAGTCGACCAACTGGGCCAACCTACATTACGCAGCCCAATACTATTCCTAGCCCAGCCAACACTATTCATTCAACCCAACCCAAATGTTGTTCAACTCGATCGGTTACAAGGCAAATGGGGTTAGCACTGTTCACCAAACCCGACCTGATAAGAATAGTGACAATTCAATACTATTCACCCAACCCATCACTATTTATCTGAAACCTGATAATCTTGTTTATGCTCATTTCGATCATTTCGAGTCCGTCTAACCTATTTTCAACCCCGTTCAACCTAACCAAGCTTAGTTTAAACCCTATCCACCCAAACCTACTTTCTTTTATATCTTTTTAGATATTTTATTGCATGTTGTTCCTAGCTTGCATTCTGCAAAGCCGAAACTTATCTGTAATCATTTTTGTGTGCTGGTATCTGTATTCAACTAATTGATCAACAGAGAAGCTACTGGAATAATTGAAGTAGGTGGTGTTAAATCTGAAGCCTACAAAGAAGTGGTAAAAAACCATGGATAAGGAGGCAAGTCACATACCTTTGATGATGGTGATCATATATTATTATTATTATTATTATTATTATTATTTTCATGTATGTTATGTGAGCACTGCTATTTACACAAAGTAATAATTTTGAATGACATGATGAATAGTTAATCCAACCACTGAAAGACCCAATCATACTTTCGTAAGCCATATTTATCTTGACAGCCATAAGTGTTATTATAATATGAAATCATCCCGTTAGTAAGTAGTAGGCAGGTTAGAAAAATATAAATGTTTTACAAATACTGTTAGAGATTTTTCGGTTCAATGCCAGCAGACTTTGAAACAAAGTTAAGCAATGAGGATTCTTATTGGGCAACCACTAGATGGTTGAACCCTATGACCTCGCTTGAACATTGAGGCTCTAGTTTGAATATGGTGGTATGGTGCCAATATGCACAATGTATATGAATGATAGCCTTATAATGACTAGACTCTTGTGTCATGTAAATAATATAGAACTCACTTAACCATAATTTTAACTTGTCAACATGGTTTATTACATAATTCAATTCGATCGAACATCTATAGGGTGATGGTTATCCTAGTATGTATGTATAAACCATGGGAAAATGGGTGAGATGAAAATTGGGCTTTTATGCCACTTGCTAATCTACACAACGGTGGGTCCACTCAACGTTAGGCTGCAATTTTTGTACTGGCCAGTGGATTTCCTAAGGTGATGGAATGGTTCTGAGCCTACTGGGTAAAAACTATAATGAAATGAGTAATGAAACAATCTTATTACCTCAGCTCAGTCGCACATTATCATGTTGCGTGTCTATAACTTGATATTATGGGTCTGAGATATCTTATAATAAAGTTGGATAACTCTGTAGAGTATGACAAATGATATTCGAATACACAATGTGCATCAATAACAAGGCATCGTAGAATGGAGCATTTAAGAGCAAGTATTTCTTGGGTAAGAGAGAGGAGGAGAGAGAAGAGAGGTGGGGTGTAAGCTTACACCACACCAAACACAAGAACCAAGAAACAATAACAAGGCATGCGTAGAATTTGGAGCATTTAAATGTAAAAATTGCGGATGACAAGAAACCCTTGTTAATTAAATAATGCTTTGCTATTTTAAGTGTAAAGTTCTTTGCTCGCAAATTTGTATATAATCTTATCATATTACAAACCGTGACTCGATTTAATTGAACACATTGCATGACCGTTAAATAGCTTTTTCATATGATTTGTCGAGTATCTAGTGTACTTAAATATGCTTATTTTTATCAGAATAAATATCTGAAAAATAAAGGATATATCAACTAACGTGCTAGAGTTACAAACGCTTAAGCGTTTATATGTAAATATAAGTTAAATTTTGCACGGAGACAGCCATAAAGCTATTGTAGCTTTAAATACTTACGAACAGAAATGATATTTTTTTTGTACGCAAGTGAACACCGGGACAACAATCCTATTCTTAAAATGAGGTACTTACAGCACCCACCACCACAAAAAGGGCGGTGCCTGACTGCCTGCTCCTCACCCTCCGCTCCGCTCCGCTCCCTTGCTCCCCCTCCCCCGCCCCATGACCGCAAGAGCCAGCAGCAGCAGCAGTAGCGCGGCGGGAGTGGCAGTAGTAGCACCATGGACCTGGGCGGGGTGGTGATGGCCACCGTGGACGCGGGGGTTGTGGGCGGGGGCTCGGAGCTCGGCCTGCTCAGATCTAGGCTGCTCAAACACGGGAGGGGCAATGCGGAGGAGGAGCACGGGTGGAGGCCGGCGGCCAAGCAGGCCAGGGTGGGGGGCGCCGCGGTGTCCGAGGCCGTCAAGGTGGCGGCGCCGTTCTTGCTCGGGTCCTGCAGCCCCGGCCACGGTGGGGAGCAGATGCTCAGCTTCTCGTCGTCGGCGTCCTCGTGCCCCAACACTGCTGCCGTTGCCGCCGCCGCCGCTGATGGAGCGCTGCCGTTGTACTACGGCACCCCTGCTTCTTGCTCAGGTGGGGATGGCGCCATGGTTGGTGGTGGTTGTGCAAAGCTTTCTTTTATGCTTCTGTTTCTGTTTGTTTCATTGGGTTTGGTGATTGAAAAACTTGCTACTCCTTTTGAAGTATTATTGCTGTTTGATTCATCTTGCTTTGTTTGGACTTTGGAGTGGTAGTGATATATAGATTTATTTTCAATTGTTTATGTTTCTCGCTTTTTTTTGGCGTGCATCATGCTTGATCCTTTGCTCATACTGGAATGGACCTGATTTGTTCTTTTTTATGTTGTCCCACTGCAAAATTTTTTTAGTATTTTTGGTTTAGATTCGGAGGCTTGTCATGATAGAGCTTTTTTTGTTCCTTTATTTTCGTGTTTGGTCTCCCTTGATTAGATCAGTGACTAGAAACTAGAAAGAGTTCACTTCCTCTGGGTATAAAGGTGCTTTTTTTTTTTACTATTTTAATAATCTTTATTGGATCATTCTTGATATTTGTCGTGATAAGTTTCCTATTCTTTTCTGTGACATCCACGAACGCTTTCTTGTCCTCAACGGTGCGATCGTGCGTATTCCTTTTAGTCATGCCTTTAGCTAAAACAAAAGAAGAAAACATAAATATTGAAAAAAAAGGTGTGATCTCTTTGGCACCATGCCACTATCTCCACATTTTTCTCACTCAAAAAGATAAAAAGTTAAAGTAGAAATGCATGCAAGAAAGGTTCAACTAAGTAATATACACGGATCAAGCTTGTTGCAATGAATCAAACATGTGGTTTTTAGTGGCTTTTTAGGCACAGCACCTACAAATCTGTGCTTCTTATCAGGTTTCTGATCCTGGCAGCCACTTTGCTTCAGAAATTTGGTGTCTTTTGCTTGCCCCTATCTTGCACAACGATTGTGTTTAGGAAACACATGCATCTCGGTGGTCGTCGCCTCTAGTGTAAAGTACATGTTTTTTTGGCTGCGCGTCTGCGCCTTCTTGGCTTGCACTGCCTTGTTGCTCATCTCCTTGGTCTCTCTGCCTGTGTTTCTCCCAGGATTGAGCTCAGTGAGCTTGAGCACCAGCATGCAGGGGGTAATGGCCAGGGTCAGGGGCCCCTTCACGCCGTCTCAGTGGACCGAGCTGGAGCACCAGGCCCTGATCTGCAAGTTCCTGGCTGCCAATAGCCCCGTGCCACAGAGCCTGCTCATCCCCATCAGGAGGAGCCTCGCATCCCCCTACTCGCCTGCCTACTTTGGCACAAGCACATGTATGTATGCCAAGAAAGAGGGGAGCAAGCAAAGCAACCAAAATGCTTTTCAGGCTGCAGTTCCATTCATCATGCACATTGATATTATAAAAGTATGCGTTGATTGACTCCTCCTTTAATGATCTTGATCGCATTGCCCTTGGTTGGGGTTTTGCTTTGCAGTGGGGTGGGGGTCTTTACAGCTGGGCTACTCCGGCAGCGCGGATCCGGAGCCCGGGCGATGCCGCCGGACTGACGGCAAGAAATGGCGGTGCTCAAGGGATGCGGTCGCCGACCAAAAGTACTGCGAGCGACACATGAACCGGGGACGCCATCGTTCAAGAAAGCATGTGGAAGGCCTGCCTGGCCATGCCGCGAAAGTGATGCCCGCGGTGGTGGCAGCGGCAGCCGCTGCCTCCGCTACCCAGCCCAGTGCTCTCGCCGCTGCGGGCGGCGGAGCCACTGCTGGCCTCGCCATCAGCCATCAGCAGCAACCAGTGAAGAACTACGCCGTGAATACGACTGATCCTTGCTCGCTACAATATAACAGGTACAGTCTGGTAGCATTTCAGAAGTTCCAAGCATTTCTTTTCTAGCATGTAACTAATGCTTAAGTTCAAATATGCTACTTTGCATGTGTAAACTATGACTTGTGCTTGGATCATTGGATGTGCCATACATAGTTGTCTGTATTCACCTAAATGACATAGTAGAAGGTAATTTTGCTTTTGCTACTTCATTCCTGGAGCTACCATACGTCATTCTATACTGAAAGGAGATGATAAGTGCAATAGTTGGACTGATTAACACTGATTAATAGATGTTTGACTGATTTTGAATAGTCAGCAAAGCTCTTGATCATTTACTTTCTAGTTATTTAGAAACCAAACTGTTTCCTTTTTTGTAGATCACCGATCCTAGGTATTCATTTCCCATAGCCCCAAAAATGGTTCTAAAAAAATAGCCCCAACAATTCTTGTTTTGTGAGAATACAACCTGTTCAAGTAATGCTATAGCGTATCATTTGCCTTATTTTACCACGACAGTGTTTCTATGCTGTACTAGCTAATCACTTAACCAAATTTCTGCAGGGAACTGGTAAACAAACAGAATGAGAGTGAACAAATGCAAGACTCTGACAGCCTCTCAATGCTGACTTCCATGAATACAAGAAACACAAGCAGCCTCTTTCCGTTCTCAAAACAACATAATCCTTTTGAAGTGACCAGCTCAAGGCCAGATTTTGGCCTCGTTTCATATGATTCACTGATGAGCTCTCCTCATAGCTCCTTGGAGAACGTCAATTTGCTCAGTTCACATAGTCTGAATGAACACCAGAGTTCAGTTTCCCTGCAACACTTCGTGGACTGGCCCAGGACACCTGCACAGGGAGCTCTTGGATGGCCCGATGCTGAAGAGATGAAAGCTCAGAGAACCCAGCTCTTAACATCTGCTCCAATGGCGTCCTCTGACCTATCATCAGCCTCCACATCTCCCATCCACGAGAAGCTACTGCTATCGCCTCTTAAGCTGAGCCGTGAGTATAGTCCTATCGGTCTCAGCATAGCAGCAAATAAAAATGAAGTTAGCCAGGGAGAAGCAAACTGGACGCCTATGTTCCGCGATTCTTCGATGGGCGGGCCATTAGGGGAGGTTTTAACCAAGAACAAAAACATGGAAGCCAGGAACTGCCTGTCGGCGTCTCTGAACCTTTTAACGGATGGCTGGGATTCGAGCCCAGGGCTGCAGTCATCCCCTGTAGGAGTTCTGCAGAAGACCACCTTTGGATCCGTCTCCAGTAGCACTGGGAGCAGTCCTAGGCTGGAGAACCACAGTGTTTATGATGGTATCAGTAACCTGCGGGATGATCTCGGCTCCATTGTTGTAAATCATCCGAGCATCCGCCTGGTGTGAACTTCTTCTGACCCAGAAAATGCAGCAAGATGGCAGGCATAAGGAAACATTTCGGCCAGTCTTCACCTTGTTACATATCAATATCATATCCACAAGTGTGAGCATTTACCTTGTAATTTGTCATTTGAGACTAATCTCGTGTTTTTGCCATTTCAGTTCATTTGTTTCTTCTTTCCTTCGCTTTGTAACCTTCACTTTCCTTGGATCCTGACGTGCCGTGATGTGTGGTGTGGATGAATTTTGCGCTCCGTTGTTGCATATCATGTGATAATATCCAATGTGCAATGTCATAATCGTGGATTAATGCGACCTGATGCTTGTCTTGGCTTGTTGATATTGTTAAATGTTTCGCGAGCTGATTCTTGTCATGCTTGTTGATATTATACGATATGTTTGTGTCGCATTTGCACATTAATTGTATGATTTACACTTTTACCAAGATTTCTTGTTCTTAGACGATGTTCTGCCTGCCAATTATCAAACCTTCGCATTCCATGCGTTTATGGTTTGTAAAGCTCGTGCAGTAAGCCAAGTTTAATTTCTCAAGAGAACATAGCTGGTAACCAATTAGCCTGGCCAGTTTCACATGCAGCTCACGTATCTCTGACGTGTAATTTTCTTCTTTAAAAAGTTGGCAGACCATGTAAGAACCTCGAGATTTTTATTATGATGAACGATTACTATTTTGAAATAGTAGATATTTGGATGTTGCAGCTTTGCAAATTTTCTGGACAGGTTGTACTTCTGTTGGTCTGACCTGCCTGAGGTAGCGATCAGACTGGCCCCTCCAATGGTCTGACCTGCCACCACCAGCGGTCAGATTGGCTGGAGGCCACGGTCCGACTGGCAGCTCTGTTTTGCTTTGGATGAAAATTGGTTTTTGGTAATTTTGGTTTTGGGTTGATTTGGTTTGGCCTAGATTAGTGTATATGTGTTGCATATTTTAGTTAACGTGGGTCAAGTTGTGGAGAACTTGTACCTGAAAATGATTTTTTGTCTTCAGATATGCAAGGATACTTAGAGTCAATCATGGTCAACAGTGAGGATTGAGGCTACGCTCATGGAGAAGCTGAAGTCTACAACAATCAGATGTTATGTGAGATGGCTGAGCTCAAGCATGGCACAAGGAAGACGAAAAATATTGAAGGAAAGTTCGAGCGACGGGTTGCATTACGTGACTTGGTCTGTCCAAGTGCGCGTGGTCCAGTGGAACCGAAACAAAAGAGTACCGACACGTGGGAAGCCAGTGGTGCACCTACACATGGTACGTATGGTGATTGCTTGTAAGAAAAGATGAAGACTAGATCAAAAAAGAATATTTTGGTAAGTTGCCAAAAATACAAGAGACTATCTTGAATCAAAACAGCGGCGCTTGAGCGGTATTCGAGAAAGTGGTGTAGGTAAAAGAGAAGCTAAGAAGATCAAATTGGATAAAAAAACTAAGAACTTAGTGGATTCGGATTTATATGTTTTGAAAAGCGTGCAAGTGTTATGTGTGAGTAAAACCCATATTGTATGAGGTTAACCTGTTTTTCCTATTTGTGCTAAGTGAATAGTATCTATTAGGGTTAGATGGGGCTAATTGACTTGTCTATTTAACGAGTTGAAATGAAAACTTGCTAGTTAATCATCCAACAGTTATCGTTTTACTCATTGAATCCAAGAATTTTAGGGTTACGGTTTAAGAAGTATGAGTGTTGTGATATGCTCTCTTGTCCTCCAAGTGGAGTGGCTGTAAAGCCTTCATCTTCAAATAATAATGTATCAACTTTATTTATCTCTCATAGATCTCTCTTATGTTAATTGATTTACTCTTGATTCAGTTGGTTTTAATCTTCTCCCCCTCTTGATTTTGTTGGATGCCAAGGAAGAGTTAGTAATAGAGATATATCATGGAAATCAATTTCCATCCACTTAGCCATCAGGTTTGGCAAGTTTATGAAGTTGCCCGCTTTTATTTGGATTTGATCTCTCCGAATGTTTTCTTGATCTAAGTGTTTTTGTCTTGAATCTTTTAGTATTTTTACTTGCTGTGTCATGCGAGAATACATCTAAAGACATCTTAGCTATCTTTCACTTATGAGCAAGTCATATTTAATGTTTTAGGTATTTGCCCGGTTTTACTGCAACCTTGCTTGTTCTGAAAAGTACGATGTTATGGATTTTTGTGATTTTTGGATGGAATAGGTTCTTAAGATCTTAAGCAATGTGTGTGTAAAATTTCAATTCATTTGGATTTGAATTTTTGGAGTTACGCTAAAAGTTGCATTGACTTGGGCTATAAATTCAGTTTTGTAATAGGGGAGTCGATCAGACCGCACCCCCTTCCGATCCAACCATTGAGGTCTGACCGCCTGAAGTCTGATGTCCTCAAGATTTTGGCTCTTTGGTTTTCTAGTTTTGGTGTTGGCTTTTTATTCTAATCTTTATAACTTTGTAACTATTGGAATAAAGGATTAACGAATAATTAGAAAAAAATTTAAAGACACCACTCACCCCTCTATAGCCATTCCAGTCCTATAAAAGTTTATGTTTATATGAAACTATATATTCACATGCAAGAACAATGCAAACGTGTCTTGAATATGTTTTGAACAACTAGGAACAAACAATTCTTACTCGGTGCTTCTAGCAACCGCTAAACCAGACATCTACAATCGCTGTCCTAGTTAGAAACTGCAGCATACCGCTGCTTTTTGTTACCTCGAGGCTGTTTACTCTTGTTGAGTGACAGTGGAGAGTAATCCAGCGTCAACTGTAACAGCAGCCGCACCAGAATACAATGATACATTTCCAGGACAATTCACCAGCCTTTTCGCCCTTTCACAGCTGCCAAGCCTGCAAAAGAGAGCAACGCCCCAGCTTGAGCAACTACCCAATGTTAACCAGTCTACAAACATCACCGTTGCGTTTTTTTCTTCCTCTTGATGATTTGCTCTACAGGAGCCTACAGTAGAATGATGTGCAGCAGCAGCAGCAGCTTGCATTGCAGCACTAGTGTGTGGCTGTGTGAGCCCTGATGCCATTGCCGCCTGCTTTATGGACACCTAAAAGCGCATGCACCACAGAGATGTAAGATGATGAGTGAGTACCAGAGGTGCCAATGTTTGTATGTGCTTGTTTTCTTTTCTGCTCTCCCTGTGAATTGTGATGTGAAGACGCCAAGAAATTGTTCTTTGCTGGTTTGGAGGAGCACTCAGCACTGCTTCTTTTTTTTTTTTTTTTGTGAGATGCTAATTGCTGGTTTTGTTTGGAGGCGCAGAAAGGGAAATTTTGGATGGGAAGAGGGTTTCTGCCCTGCAATCACGTGTGTCGAGTGGAGAGATGTGCGGGGATAAAGTTGCGCGTATATATATACTGAAAAGTAAGGCACTCGTGTACTAGCAAAGCTTTCCTGCGCCCTTTGCCATCCGGCTGGGCATGGCATGCACATCCGACTTCTTTCGTACTTGTCCAGATCAGTGGGAGTGTGAGTGAAGCACCATCAGGTACACACTTCTGACCTCTCCAAAACAATACGTTGGAACTACCTTGTTTAGTTGTTTGTGAGGAACATGTATGTATGTATATATATTCCACTCCATGATTCGTTCGAAAGTTTTTGTTTCCTAGAAAACCTGGGTTACATCTCGCTTTGTTCAGAAAGCGACGTATCGCACAAACCTGACGCCAAATTGCCGACGGATCACGCAAACATATTAAACTGGTGAGCGCGTGATGGCGCATGAAATGGTACGTGAATCGGGGGCGGGACGCCGGGACGATGTCCTGTGAGCACACAGTCGCGGGTGTCGATCCAACCGGACTGAATTCATGCCTGATCCTAGCTAGCCACAACAACCGAGACGTAAATTTGATTAGGCTACAAGACTCGATTAAACGAACTTCTCGCTATCCGTTTGTTTTGCACTCTACTTGTAGCACCCTGAAATATTGGAAGAGAATTGTAGCATTTCAAAAATCCACCAATCTCACTTTTCTACCTGAAATATAGGGACTAAACCTTCTAAATACTCAGTAAATATGTTTGTTTTATATTCACATAATGTCATTAATTATCAAAACCATTTTAAGGGGCCTAGATACTTTTAATCTCTCCCTTTTTGTAATTGGTGACAATACAAATATTATGTAAGAAGAATAAAGTTTTGAATATACCGCTTGTTTGAAAATGAGTTGTATATTCTTTAGTGACTTTGAAAAACAATTCAAAGAAATCTCCCTTTGAACATGTGCATATAAAAGTGAAGATACTTTGCAAGCACATGTAAAGATTTTTTTGAAAAAATTAGCAGAGTTTCCTTTTATGTTGAACTTGAGGGAATATATAATTGTAATGTTGTAAAATATATCATAGATGAACATAAGGTGCAATTTTATAAGATGGCTACAACTTCAAGCTCGACATAATATAAAAATAACATAAAGCATATTCTCAACAAGAAATGCATTATATCACAAGTTCATTTATCGTAAAGACACATAAATGGTAGTTAAGAAAGATAGATTTCTTGGCTTTTTCAATCTTCTTTCTTCTCTTCTTTCTTGTGCTCTTCTCCCATTATTGTCTTCTCTCCATTTGGCATTAAATGACAAAAAAGGCTACTCTTGTGATCCTTGAGAAGAAGGGTCACGATGGCGACAGCGGCCAAATCTAATTGGGGATGGAGGGCAAGGCAAAACATGCTCAATAGAAGTGACTCTCTCATTAATAGTCTATTCTGGAGGAAAGAGAAGCAAACACCTTGGACTGAGTGTTATGAATCTGGATAATTGCCGAGTATATCTGAGAGAGATTTGTTCTTCTTGTGGTGCAACTGCAGGTTTTTCTTGTATTTTCTATTATTGTTCTTATTTATTTTTCACTTTAACGATAATATTTTATAATAATATTTCATATTGATATGTGTTGATCGGAGCTGGATTGTTCACGAGCTCGCACAAGCACCCGCTGCGCCTGCCCCAAGCAGGACCCACCGTGCGGGGCCAGATGGGACCCAGCGGCCAGCATCGCGCGCTGGGCCCACGCTCGTGATGAGCCGCATGGCAGGGTGCCGAGGAGGGTGCCCATGCAGGACCCATTCCTGGGCGCCTACGTGGCGTGCACCAAGCGAAGAAGCATCAGAAGAAGAGAGGTGAGACCATCCGGGGGTGTGGCATTTGGGGCGCAAGCAAGAGGTACACCGGGGTGATGTCGTGCAAGTACGGCTGCGGTGTCACCGTGCAGGAGGACGCTCCTGCTGCCGCGCGGCGCAGGCGCAGGCGGAGGCGGAGGCGCCCGCGGGGCACACGCTGGACCTGTCGGGGCCGCCGGCGGTGCTCCCGGCGAGGGAGAGGGCCCTGGAGCGGAAACGGGCGCAGAGCTGAGGATGCACGCATGTATACGCGTCGCCGTGTTTTCTAGTGTTGTGGTGCATGCATATTGGTTGGTATCGCACTATGGGCTACTGCAGTGCGCGAAATTATGCAGGAACCAATATGTATCCAGTCAGGATTTTTTTTCAGAGGAGTGTGGATTTTCTGTAGTAGTCCGGCAATACACGAAGTGTCCGGCAATACAGTGTTACCGACTTACCGTGGCCCTGTGTCCAAACTTCAAACCAGAGATGTTTCGCACCGGATAGGAGGCCATACAAAAAAGGCTCCCTTGTTTGTATTCTCCAACAAGCCCAGTCCGCGTGAGCTTATCTCGAGTCGAGACCGGCTACTACCCTGGGTCGGCATGCTGGGCCGACGGATAATTCGCCGAGCCAGGCTGCAAAAAATGCTTGTTTTTTTTACAGGCCGTCGTGCTACGCTCCATCTACCTAAGACTGTACACATCTCAACCGAATCAAAAAAATCAGATCAAAAAAACCAAACCGAATCGGTCAACTTGAGTGTCTTTCCGCGCTCCGGGGCCACAGGATGTGCCACATGTCGAGCTCCTCTTCTTCCGTGTTCAAGAGGAGGCTAAATCCGTAAAAAAAAAATATTGCTGCGGAGCTAAATTTGTAACAAAAATACGGAGCCATAAAAGCAAAAGCATTCCTCTCTTCTCGCCTCCTCTCAAATTCCCAAGGCAATCTCCTCCCCCTCCTGTATAATCGGCTGCTCTGTTCGTCGCCTTCGATCTCAAGAACAATAAAAAAAGATACTTTTTTTGTTCGATTCGAGCCGGAGCCGATCCCAACCAGGCCCAGAAGCGGCTGGAAATCTCGTGATGTGATTACGTCCCGTGCATGCGATTCTTGCTGTGCTCGTCAGCGCCAGCGATCCGCTGCACATGTGAAGACGTGGCTTTATCCTCGTGTTGTTCCTGTCCTTCCTTTTCTGTTCTTGGTTTGCTCTGTTTCTCAGATTGGTTCTGTTCTTCTTACCATATATATCTGAATTCCAGCAGATTTTTCCGTCCCGAAGGAGATAAATAAGACCAAGAAAAGATAAGTCTCTCTGCTCTTGAAGCGATTGTGTCCGTGCAAACCACGCGCTTGCGGAAGCTTGAGTGCCTCTCTCATCTTGGCGACGAAGTACGCGTCCGGGCCGTACTTCGAGCCGGACTTCGATCCGATTCTCGACCGCTTCGGCACCCCAGGGTACGCATTCACTTCGTTCATGCGCGATTCTCGATTGTCATTCTGAATTGAACCAATTCTTGAGGAGAAAAGCTTGCGAGCAGCGTGTGTTGATATCTTGATGTGACGCGCTGTGCGTGGTTGCAGGGTTGTCATCGACAATGAGACCCGCGAGGACTGCACGCTCCTTAAGCTTTGCGCTGAGAACGGGATCAGACATGGGCAGAACGAATAAAGATGTGTTCTTCTTGCTTTGATTCCATGTGTCTGTTCGGTCTGAATTCTGTTCTAGGTGATAGCTTGAACCGGGACGGCGTGCTGCTGGAGATGGTGCAGCTGCTCACCGATCTCGACCTCGTCATCTCCAAGTCCTAGATCTCCTCCGATGGCGGCTGGCTCATGGATGGCAAGAAACCGTTTCTTCTTCCTTTTCCTTTTCTTTTTATATCGCCCATTCCATCGACCATCGTGACCATCATTGGAGGAAAATAAATGGTTTGATGCCATGGAATCTTTCAAAATTTTGTTTTCTTGATTGGTTTCCTACGTTGTGCAATGCAGGGTTCCATATGACAGACCAGATCGGCCGCAAGCTGACAGATCCGTCGCTGCCGGAGTTCATCCAGCGAGCCCTCGTGCCGTTCCACCGGCCCGGCAATGGCCCGTCACCCAAGTTCACCACGTGCCTCGGCAACGTGGTCGGGTCGGGCGGGCCGGACATGTCGGACTGCGCGGCGCTCGAGTTCACGGTGCACGACCGGCCGGGGCTCCTGTCGTCGATCACCCAGGTGCTCGTCGACCACGGGTGCCACGTCGCGTCCGGGCAGGCGTGGACGCACAGCGGCATCGCCGCGGGGGTGCTCTACGTGACGACGTCCGTTGACGGCGCGGGGGCCGGGCTCCACCCGAGCCGGTGAGCGCGCATCGAGCGGCTGGTGAACGCCGTGGTGGACGCGCGCGAGTGGCACTGGTGTGCATGTCGGCGCCGGTGCAGGGCCGCGTCCACACGGAGCGCCGGCTGCACCAGCTGATGCACGACGACCGGGACTACTGCACTGCCTCAGCCTGACATAGCCATCCTTGGGGCCTTGGACGGAGGAATACTACATCCGGCACAAGGACGGGCGCACGGCACGGTCGACAGCAACATCGGTTTCGCGGTGCCTCGTTGCCGCGGTGGAGCCGAGGGCCTCTCATGTGAAGCTCTAGCCATTTCTCACCATGCAATCCATGTATTTTCGTTGGATGCATGATGCCGCGATTCGCTGACATGGCATGGCATGTTCTGCAGGGCGCGAGGGTGGAGGTGCGCGCCGCCGACCTGTCGGGGTTGTTGTTGGACTTCACCAGGATGCCGAGGGAGCACGGCCTGTCGCTGCTGAGTGCTGAAGAAGCCAGAAGGACGAGGCCATCGGGATCTGTCACCTTGTCACGGACTCCGGCGGTGAGGTGCTCGCCGAGGCGCTGCACGCGGTGCGAACAAGGGTCGGCGAGATGGGCATCTCGCTCGACGTGGTCAGGGACGCGCCCGGATGGCCACCGGTGAGGAAGACCAGCGTGCCGGCTCCATCCGCCGCTGCGGCGCAGAGCCAGGATACGCCGAGATCCACCCTAGGGAGCCTTCTGTGGTCGCATCTTGGGAAGCTCTCCAATAACTTTGGCTACGTCAGGTCTTAGAAACTGTTAGCCATACCAATTGTGCTGTTGCTATGCATGGCCGCTTCTATTGGTGGCTACATCAGGTCTTAGAAACTGTTAGCCATACCAATTGTGATGTTGCTATGCATGGCCGCTTCTATTGGTACCGCCATTCGGGTGCTTTCTTGGATGCGAGGTGTTGTCAGAAGGCAGTACAATTTTGTATATACAAGTATAGTATGTTGTCATTGCAAATACAATTCTCGAAACCATTCCGCTCTCTTTTACTTGTGTCAATCCTTTGAGCAACCAACCAACGAATGAAACTTTATTATTGTGAACTTGCAACATCACGAATGCTTATGTACACAGAATATGAATACAATTGCGAACCGTAATGCTGGTGGAATGTAGCAACCCCACTATATGATCACAGTGCATCCAACCGGGCAGCTTAGAACCAAAATAAAGCCGCTCTCTTTTCATTTTACAGCTTCCATTCTATCGACAAACAATTTCACCTTCTCCATTTCCTTTACAGTAGAAAAGACCAGTCTCCAACATACATGTTGAAGTTGGCCTGGAAATGGAATCATTTCGGATCTTCATCCTCCTCCAAGTCACTAAAAGACACATCTTCCTCATCGCCTACGGGAATGGTGTTGTGCCCAGCAAGATCGGCCTCCTCGTCAAACCAATCATCTATGTCGTCATCGAAGGTTTCTTGCAAAACATTTGAGGCCTTGGTATCGCCCTTGGGCAGCTGCTCTTTCATGACCGATTTGTCCACTACTGCAACTTCAGTTACAAAATCTGTAACTTCAGGATGCAACTCAGTCTCAAAATCTGTTATGGGGATGACCGAAGCGGCTTGATGTTGGATAGATGGGAATGCCTCTATGATATCTTTAGAGGTGTCCTCTTCTGAATGCACTCCAAAATCATCTTTTTGATGGCATAGCTGCTCTGTTTCAAGCTTCGACTGGTGTTGTAAACGTTGCATAAGCATTGCTCTAGCTTCCACAATCTGCAAGAACAAGAACTGGGCTTAGCTTACCTGACGAGATATGTGTTGTGTTGCATCTTCCAAAACAGATTATAATGGCAGCACTGATGACAAATAAGCATATTTTTAGTGCAATTATGAGTTTATGATGGCACCAACTAGCACATGTAATGCAGATCCCTCCTTCTGGTGCACCCCAGGCCATAATTGTAACAGCCTCAATTTTAAATTCCAGCAAAAAATAATTAATTTAATCATTATTGAATTTTGAGATATTTTTTCTGAATTTTCTGAAATTTATAATTGCCTTTTCCTATTTTTCCAAGCCCAAAAGTATTTATTATAAATTAATCAAACAATCTGAAAGCCTGCAAATATTTTTATTAGGTTCCCAATATTCTAAGATATTTATGAGATTTTTTCTGAAATTTTTAGAATTTATTTGGTATTTTTCAAAGCACCAAAACGTATCTTGAAATTTCCTTTAAAAAATGGAATTAAAGGCGGAGTTCGTTAGTGCTTACGGCTTACGGCTTGTGTACGAATAAACAGTAACACGCCGTTAAACAGTGCGTTTTTTCAAGACGAGGTTGTACCAAGTTCAGCTGTACCAGCTAAAATCGCATGCGACTATTTCTCTTTGCGTACTGTCTTTCATAAACAGACTAAAATTCAAAAACTATAATCATAAATCATAAGCCTCAGACCAAAAGAACCCACCCAAAGTTTCTTAATTTAAACCGGGCCGAAACCCATTCAAAGCCCAGCACTATTCGTAAATTCGGCCCAATTATTGGCCCGACACCATCCTCTCCCAAGCCGTCTCCTTCGTGGATTACGCTTCCACTTAATCTGACATGTGGGCCACTGGACCCACCTGTCAGCCTCTCTTCGCTCTGTTGCCGTTCTCTCGATCCCGTCATCCCTTCTTCCCTTCCCCAGCAGAGCCATGCCCACCATTGATGCACCTTTGCCCGAAGCGGCTACACATCCATCTTTTCCCCCTGAAACAGAACCCCTTGCTCCGCTAGATCACCATTTCCTCCAAGTTTTTCCTGGTAGAGCTTTTCCTCCATCCTCCTTTTCCCTGCAGGTAGGAGCTCCCACCCGCTTCAAACAGTAGCCTCGCCCCTCCGCTCCGGCTAGCCCACGCTGATCACCCGTTAATCTTCACCGCACTTCACCTCACAACTTCTCCCATAGCAAGTCCCTCGGAAGCTCTTTGTTGGCCAGAACGCAGTCGATGTTCCCGGCTCTGGCGGACGCGCACTGCCAAGCCTTGTCGCAAGTCGCCCGTGTTCCTAACGCTTTCGGTGAGTCCGTGCCTCTACGTCTGCCTCATGTTGTACCAATTGGTCCCCTGATCCAATCCCCTAACTTGATATGGCGCCTCGTGAAGTGCACCACCATGGCACAGTCATCTTCCTCTCCAGCCACAGCACCGCTGCGCCGATTTCTCCCTTCTCGGTGAACCTCCACCTTGAGCATCCATGTTTCAAGCTTCTCTGGGACATCCAAATGCTAATGCACCTACTGTTAAGTTTGTGTATGTTAACATAAATCCATAATTCCTTTGAATGATCAGCACATAGTGCTAATACTGATGTTAATGTAAAGATGGGATCTTTTCTTCTCCCCTTAATAGCATAGATACAAGAAATAATAATTCAACGATGAATGTTTCTGACACCAAAACAAGTAAAAAGTAACAGATTTATTCTATTAACTCTGCAAAGAATAAATACAAAATGATAGTATCATACAGATTACAAAGTCCAAATAAAGAGATAGCATTGCATGGTTTGGATCTGGAGAGCTGGTAATTTCATTATTTTCAGAAAACATAAGTTGGTACACAACAGAGGAACTGGATAAACTGCATGCTCTTGATTTGGATAAAACGTTCACCAACAATTGTGCCAGTTGATGGAAAAAGGAATATCAGAGATCGTTACTTGTTACTGTGCCATGTATCTGATACTCTAATGCGACAGAAAAACCCACAAAGACTGATTTCTACACACCACAAAAGAGCTATCTTAATTATCCACTAACCTAACGGCATACATAAATCCAGAACTCACTAGATATATGATACAAGTCACAAAGCTGGGAGCTCGCTAGCTTGACCAGAATGGCGTATAGATTATATACTTTGGTAGCTTCAGAACAAGTAGCATTGCTAATCTTAACAATTAATGCCAGTGCATTCTGACCTAATGTATTATGGCACACTAGCCGGCTGGCATGCAAAATGCATTTGTGACCCCACCCCCACCCCCACCGAAGAGGGGGGGGGTGGGGGGTTGATCGACAGGTTTATCATGTTAGGGACCCAGTCACCAGTGAGTAATTGTTTAATACACATCTGACTTAACTTTATTACTTACTTCCTCAATTTTTTGGATTCTGGAACAACTAACATTACAAATAGAGAACATTCAATATCAAGAATGCAGAGCAATTTACCTGTGGCGTGGACAGAAGTTCAGCGTCATGCTTGTTTAGTCTAGGATGTAGAAGAACAAAATAGATTTTCCAAAAGCATTCTTCGCTCAAATGGATAGGGCATAGTTCAATCCGCAAAGCAGCTAATCTAGGAGCGAGCTGCTCAATAGCCATGGCATGCTCTTGCTGAGCATCCGACATGTCAAAATCTGAAGGGGTAAAAAGATTATTGAAAAAGTTAAGAAAGCACTTTCACATGGACAAAGTTGATAGGAAAAATGAGGTGGAATTGATACATTAGTTCCATTGGAATAACATATGCATAGTTTCACATCAAACATGAGACAATACATGCCTTTCCATCAGCACCATGTTTCTGCCAGGGAAAATAGTTTCATTTTGCAAAAAAAAAAAATGGAGGGCAGCGAGATGAACGAATGGAATGAAATCCTGTTCTTTCGTTCAAAAATTCAGATGAAATGTTCAAACATCATTTGAATTTTGATGAAATTTAACCAAAATTTGGACAAAATTCAAATGGGGACAAATTCGACCAAAATTTGACCGAATTGTTTTTGCTTAGGAGGGTAACGAAAGCAACAAAATAAGTGAAATTTCGCCAAAATTGTGAGCCCTGGTTACTGCTACAGTAAAAGTCAGCATTGCAAAAGACGCTTCGAAAAATTAAATAAAAGGAAAACCTAAATAAAGTGGTATCATGCAAGCTTAATATTCGAATCATAAAATTGCAAAGAATATCACTTCCTGCATATACGGGTTTTCATGAATTTGATGAAGATTTTATGATCACAAATACTAGTATAGAATGAGATTTCGCTGGAAAAGCTCATGCAAAATTATGTGACCCTGGGATCCTGGATATGGGAGTAACTTAGGGTGTGTTTGGTTGCCTGTATCTCTTTCGTCTTGGATAGGTGGATCCGTATAATCTGAGAAAGAGCCTGTTTGGTTACCTGTATGAGCGGATACACTGTATGAGCGGATGCAAAATACGCCTCATCTGGATGGGTGGATACGCTCAAAATGAGCTTCACTAGCCATCTGGATGAGTGGATGCAGTGTATCTTATGCGGTCCCATGTGTCGACCTCTCAGTTTGGTAGATCGCATCCGCTCATACAGCAACCAAACAACATCTCGAGTTTTTTTTGTATCCGCTTATGCAGCCTTACCAAACATCTTCTTTTTCTGAAATACGATTCCACTCAGCCTGCATCCACTCAGGCAGGATATACAATGCAACCTCCATCCACGAACCAAACACACCCTTAGCTACATTTTGGAAACAACCGGTAACTGCTGTCAAACATGGATGCAAGATACGATGACCTCAGGCAAACATAGGTCGATTGCCCAAATTAATTGATCAGGAAAAAGATCCATGATTAGTATATATAAATCTTCACAAATCCATTATATTGTTTAAAATCATCATGCATTATCCACCCAATTATGCATCTTCCAGCAATGTGTCTATTTAATTTTCTTCATGCGTTGACGCACAGCATTAGGAACATGGAAGAAGAATTTGTGACACTGACAATGCATAAAAAGCAACTGCACATGTCTTCCATAATTACAATATCTACTAGCATATCTACCCAATGATGAACTTGAAAACTTAACAACAGCTGGTCAACCATTAAGACATGAAAGTCCAAAACAAATAACAGCAATAGATAGCATAATGCACCTAAACTCAAGCCTCCCTTGGTCATACCAATACTGCAATACATATACTCCCAACTGGAGAACATTGCATTTTGTCTAATTTGAAAGTGATAAGCCGATAACCTGGAGTGAGGGGTGAAGGAATTACATGAGAATGGCCCATCAGACTCCTCATCATCAGGGAGCAACGGGAAGTCGAGCCATGTCTCTGGGTGCCTGGAGATGTTCGTGGCGAATGCGAGCACCTCCACAGTGATCCCAATCACATCCCACTCCTCCACATCCTCCTCCTCATGGCTTACCCTCCCATCCTCCAACTCGTGGCCACCCACCTGCTCATGCTCCTTATGCCATGCCTCGCCGTCATCCACCTGATGTATTACCCTCGCCTCCCATTCATGGCTCACCTCGTCGTCCTCCACCTCATACCTCACCTCGTCCTCATTCTCCTCCAATTCAAACGTCACCTCTTCCTCCCCCTCATTCCTTACCGCTTCCAGCAATTCCTCCTCTTCCTCGTCTTCAGGAGCGAAGAAATTGGAGGCCATCCTAGAGAACCCAGACACGGCCTTGTGACTCGAGATCCGCGAGATCTCGCCCCTGAACCTCCCGCCGATCTCCGCGAATTCGCTCCTGATCCCGGCGATCTCAGGCGTCGTCTCCGCAGGGCAGGATTGGCCCTCCGCGGACGGAGGCGAGGGCGAGACCTCCCCGGGCGGGGGCGCGAGGAAGTTGGCGACGCCCCAAAATTGGCGGGTTAGGGTTTTGGATAGCTCGGTGAGGTCTTCCTTGACTCCCTCCGCCGCGGCCGAATGCAGCGGGTGGGGAGGAGGCGGCGGCGGCGGCGGGATGCGCGCGGAGGGGGAGGGGGCGGCGGCGGCGGCGGCGTCGGGGTCATCGTCGACCCCGGAATCGTTGCGGATGTTGAGGGAGGTGGCGAGGGAGCGGGCGAGCCATGACATCTCCGGCGATCGCCGGCGGCGAGGGGAGGGGGTTGGGTTGGTTCAATCGGTTGCTTTTTTACGGGTTCGTGTTTGAAATGACGGGTTGGTGAAGGGACAGAGACGTATGGCTTGCTGATTTGCGATTGGGCCCGGCCCTCGTGGCCCACTAGCCTCCCCTGCCGTTGTGGAAACACGATACATGTCGCAGTACTTTGCATCAGGATCGTTCGTTTGAAACCAACGGTCTGCAGAAGTGTTATGGTTGGGCTGGGCTATCATGGGCCTCAAGTCCTCGTAAGCTCTTAGAGTGCACCTGCCCATTTATCGGCCCATGTGTTTCTTTAGAAAGGAAATGAAATGGCTTATACATAAGGTAAGTTGGATCATAAAAAATTGGCTCAATATTGCCTAATTTTAGGACTCTATTGTTATACTTTGAAATTCAATCATATCATATTCTCATTGAACTAGTATTGTGGATTTGTTATAAATGGTTGCAAATTTTCATATGGAATACTGTGACATTATTATAGCATCTATCTAATTTGTTATAAAACGGTTGCAAATTTTTCATATGAAATAATGTGGCATTATTATAGCATCTATCTATTATACCATTAAAATGATAGAAAAAGAAGTTACCTATTACACCATTAAAACAATAGAAAAAGAAGTTACCACGTCCGTTCTCAAGAGCTAGAAATTCTTATATTAATTGGAGAAAAACAAAGATTTACACCAATTATTTTTTATAGGTCTAGATTATAACAGTGTATATTAATCAAATATATATTAGAACTGTTATAGTTGTATAGAAATACAACTCTCTTTTTCAATCATAAGTAGGGATGGCAACAGGGGCATTGCCCGCCGGGGTGTAGGGGAATGCCCCCATCCCCGAGCGCGTGAAAATCCTCGATCCCCGTCCCCGATCATGGGGATGGAAAAACCCCGTTCGCGACCCCGACGGGGATTCAGGTACCCGTGGGTTGCCCGTTCCCCGCCCCCGACAACAAGCAAGACAAGGTCTAAATAGAAGACAAGCAAAGAAATAGCCATATGCATGAAAGGAGTAATCATACTCCATTCATGAGTCTAAATAGAAGACAACAAGCAAGACAAGTCCATGATCCCTAATTAATATCATCCAAGGTTCTAAGGCATAATCCATATTCCATACATTCATAGTTTCATACAATCATACTCCATTTAATAGCGTAAATAAAAACCAAGTAAGACAAGGCTCCAAGCAGTCCATACTCCAGTGTCCAATGCTCAACAACAAGTCAACAAGACAGTAACTCATAGTGTCATCTCCTATGTAAATTGGAGGAATAGTTAATAGTGAAACAATTTAACACTTGAAGTAGCTACAAAATTTAAATACAAGTCTAGAAGACAATTTAACACTTGAAGTAGCCCAACACTTGAAGTAGCTACTAACATGTAGCCCTTCTTGAATGTCTTGAAGACAAGCCCAAAAGCTAGTTGGCTCTCCATTGTCCTCATCTACAAGATACAATTCGAAAGTACCAATTTCTTTTATGGACAACTACAAAAGCAAGTAGCACAAAGTAAGTAATAAGCATCATATGTACATATCTTTATATTTATTTCGAAACCAATCTTGTGAACACATTAATACCTCTAACATTTTAGAAGTGAGATGGCTACGATGCTTGCTAAGAATTCTTCCACTAGTGCTAAATGTAGACTCTGAAGCAACCGTACTTACTGGAATAGCAAATATGTCCCGTGCTATCATCCTCAAAGAAGGATAGCGTGTCCCAGCCACCTTCCACCAATCCAATACATTAAAATTTTCCTTTGTGGCTAGAACATAGTCATCCTCCAAATAGCAATCTAATTCAGATTTCATTCTAAGAGATGCTGGCCTTTTCTTAGTAACACGTGCATTAACATCATTTTCAGTTTGGTAATCACTCAACAAGCTACACAATGAGTTAGTGACTTTTCGAGCATGATGCTCACATTCTTCAGCACTAATACCAAGTAGCATCTCATAGCAAACAAACAATATTTCAGTCTTAAATCGAGGATCAAGAAGTGTAGCAATGCCCATAAGTCCTTGAATGTCAGACCAATATTTATCAAACTTTTCATTCATGAAAACTGTCATAGCTTCAATAATTTGGTTGCCACAAGTTGACCACTGCCTTATTTTCATTTTAATTTCACAAATTTTGGGGAAGTAAATATTAGTAGTAACATATTCGGTCCTCGAAAATATTTCAGTGATTTCAAAGAACAACTTTAGCCTCTCAATAACATCAACAACAAATGACCATTCTTGACCAGTAGGAGCACAAGTATATTGCTTTTCAACACGCATCGCACGATCAAAAATAGCCTTATAAGGTAAAGCAACATTAAGCATAGTGAAAGTAGAGTTCCATCTAGTTTAAAGTTAAGAGCCAATTTTTTGGTAATGTCAACTTTCACAAATTTTGCAATTTCATCAAACCTCTCTACTCGTTTTGGTGTGGCAGTCCAAAAGGATACACTCTCACGAATGTTCTCAATTGTACTCTTCAACACTTCCAATCCATCCTTAACAATCAAATTTATAATATGTGCACAACAACGCATGTGAAGCATCGTACCTTGCAACATAAGCTTGCTCAAGCCAATCTTCCTCGCTAATAGCTCGATGACCTTATTATTTGTTGTGCAATTGTCGAGTGTCAAAGTCAACAACTTCTCATCAAGATTCAAAGCAACCAAGGATTCATTAAGTTCCTCAGCAATAACATCTACAATATGTGGAATTGTCACATAAATGAACCTATGCATGTAGTGACAAGTTAGAAATCAATGACACATGGACAGCTGGAAGAAACATGGTTATATGGATAGCATGAATGATACATGGAAGAAATTACCTCATGACAATACTCCTAAGCTTCTAAGCATCATCAACGAAATGAGTTGTGATAGCCATGTATCCTTTTTTGTTGTCAGAAGTCCACATGTCACCAATGATGGTAACTCTAGATCGAATTCCCGACATGTATTCAATTGTCCTCTTCTTTTCTTCTTTGTATTGATCTAGAATGTCTTTCCAACAATTGAAAATATATAGTGCACAAATTATAGAATACATATTATAGGAATTAGAGATGAAAACTCATATTTGAAACATTTCATACCTAATAGTGTTCCTTGTCACCATTTTGAATAGGGGTTGAAGTGCACTAACAAATCTTCGAAAACCAGTATAGTCAATAATGGATAAAGGATACTCATGTAACACCATCATGGCAGCAAGTTCCTTTCTAGCAACTTCTTGATCAAATGTGTAATTTTCTACATTTACCTTCCCACCATCTTTAGAAGTAAACCTTAATGAAGATTGGCTCATTGCAGCTTTCTGTCATGCAAATTTACACTTTCTATATGGGCAAATCTTTAGATGGTCGTGAAGATGCTTAGTTCCATTTTTAGTTTCTCCTCCAAGTTTTTTTGAAACAGTGATTGCATTTTGCTTTAATTTTACCCATGACTTTAACCCTCTTGAACTCTTTCCAAACAACTAATGTCAGCTTCCTTTTTGAACCAACAGTGCCATCTTCATTCTCATCATCAGAAATTTCAATCTCTTCATCTTCATTCGGTGTTTGTTTTGACTCATTAACTGATCCCGGCAGTGAATATGGTGTGGCTGCTCTAGAGGATGATATTGCTACAGCTAGATCATGGCCACTACTTTCAGATGGATTAGTAGACATGATTAATCTTTTTCTATAGTTTCATTAAACTTATGAATATCAAGAATCTAGAGGATGAATGGATAATTGTGTTAAAGTAGAAACAATTGAACCGGGGGGGGGGATCCACACGAACATTCAAGATTAATTGAAATTTTTAGAGAGGATGCATGAACATTCAAGATTAATTAAGCTCACTTGTTCTAGCTTCGGAGGGAGAGGGAGGCAGACCTGGCGTGCGCTCGGCTGGCTTCGGAGGGAGAGGGAGGCAGATTCAGTGGTTCGACCACGGGGAGAAAGTTGCTGCAGCTGTGTCGGGCTAGGAGGAGCAGATCTACACTCCAGTCGCCAGAGAGGAGTACAATTAGTCACCGCTCGCCGGATGCTCAGGGCTCACTGTGGGGCGGAGGGCTGGAGTCTGGAGAGGAGAGGAGTCTGGAAAGGTCCAGTCGTCGACGTGGGCACGAACGCCGGCTACTGCACTACACTGTGCGTAGTGCGGCATAGTCGCCGCTTCGGAGGGACCGAGGGAGAGGGAGGCATAGGGGTGAGAACTGAGAAGCACTTAGTGAATGACTGAGGGAGAGGGGGGCATTAGGGTTTCACCGTTTCGAGACTTCGAGAGTGTGGGCCGTTTGGGCCTAGCCGTCGAGGTGTCCAACTGTTTATATGGGTTCCCAATTACCCATACAGGGAACAAGGATTGGGAGCGGAGGAATAGCCCCATCCCCGATTCACCCAACAGGAATGGTTGTAACCCAATTCAATCCCCACGGGGAAAGAAAATGCCTCATCCCCATTCCCTAATAGGGGAATTCCTCACCGGGGAACGAGGAATAGGGCCCCATTGCCATCCCTAATCGTAAGCATTGGGGTTGTATACCAATACCAATCTATTTTAAATAAAAATATATCTATTTTAGTATTTGGCAACACGGTTGCGTGGAAAATTTGGCTAGTTGTCGTAATATTTTTAAATCTTAATATATCCAAAAATTAGCATGGCCTTAGTGCCTTACTACAAGTATATGGCCACCATTAATGTTTAGATCGGCGTTGGTGTATGTTGTTTGGAGTTAGGAGACCGGATCTTCACCGCAAATTTTGCGTGATCTGCACGAACATATAACTCTTTGCTTGTAGTAGTAGCATTAGCATGCACGGAGAGTGATATGCCAGAATTGTTCTATCAGCTCAATTAAGAGACTAGTTCCAGCTACCACTAAATCCATTTAGGTGCTGTTCTTTTTAGTTTCGGTTTATAGTTTTTAGGTTATTTATGAGAGAGTATAGAGCAATAAAAACTTAAGTGTGGTTTTGCTAATATAAATAAAGTCGTTATAGTATATATTATAATTAACTTATAAATCTCGTCTTGAAAAGACATTCCATTTGTAAATTAGTTATTGTAGAAAAACCGAAAATTAGTTTTTAGAAAGAAAAGAATAGGTCTAACGATCTCTACGGAGCGTGTACGACACCCTTAGTACGAAATTTAAGGGCGTAATTGCACTTTGTATTCAACATGATCAGATTTGTGATGATGCAACAGATCATGCCTTGCTTTGCATGTTCTGCCGTCGCATGGACTTTTGTGACTTGGTGGCATACTGTACTACATCAAGTATAAATGCAAATCCATACTTGTATGTTAAGATAACTTTTTCAGTGGTACCTGTAGCTTTACACTATAGATGGATTAAACCGCTTTAAATTAAACGTGCATGGCTCGTTGCATGACAGTACGGTTAATGATAATGAAAAATGGCTTACATTGCAGATCTATCATGAAACAAGTAGCATTTGAAAAGAATGAGCTCATATTTCAAAGTTCTAATTTGATAAGTAACAAACTTTTCCTCTTATTTTTCGCTCCAACGATCACTTGTAAATGTGCACAAAAAACATGCACCTGATCTCAAGTCCCAACTGCTAGCTAGCAAATCTCAACGATTAAAAATAGCAAATTTATTCAGTCTGTTGTCTACCGGTACAAAACATCCTAAGACGAGTGAAAGCTCGCGCTGGTGGCGTTCAGATTGATGGAATCGACAATCCTGACGATCTGCTCGAGCGCGTTCTTGTCCATGAGGATGCCCAAGTGCGACACCTTGGGCAGCTCGACCACCTCCACGACCTGCGCCGGCGAGTCGGACCACGCCTTGATCGGCCCCACGAGGCTGGCCAGGTTCACCGTCCCGTCGCCGTCGCCGTACACCACCTTCACGGGCCCGGCGTCGAACCCCTCCTCCCCGAACACGAGGCTCTCCACGGTGTCCACGCCGGTGCCCACGAGGCACGTCACCGGCACGCCCGGCTCCGGCAGGACCTCGCCGAGCGGCCGTACCCGCGCCCGGTATGGCTCCACCCCCTCCGCGAACCCAATGTCCTGCAGGAACTGCGATATGTTCTTGGCGGAGTAGGACCGGTTGTGGTACTGCGACACCACCAGCGTGGTGTTGCCGAACACCTTGGGCGTCGGCAGCAGCCAGAGGTTGCTCTCGGAGCTGCGCTGCTCGTCGCGGATGATGGACGGGTCCACGAACGGCACGCCGAGGGTGTTGCCGGAGGCGAATGTGAGCATCTCCTGCACCGACCCGCCCCACGGCGTGGACAGCGTCACCAGCCGCTTCACGTGCGCCGTGCGCCATGGCAGCGGGTTGCGCGCCAGCAGCTGCAGCGCGAACAGCCCGCCGAGGCTGTGAGCCAGGAGGATCGCCGGCTTCCCGCCGTTCGCGGCGCACGCCGTCTCCACCAGCAGCTTCAGGAGCTCCAGGTACGCGCTGCCCACCTGCGACGGGTGCCCCGGCCCGGCCAGTCCGTACCTGAAGTCGTACGGCGCGCCGAACAGGTCGCGCCCCTCCTCGTACCCTGCCTTCTCCAGCGTGCTCGCCAAAATATTCATGTAACCCGTCAGGAGCCTGCGCATTATAATTAACCTTATCATGTTAGTAATTATGACACGCTTCATTTCAATGTTCGCACATTGTCGTCAACAGCTAGAAGAACTTGACTGAATAGCGTGCTACTACGTACTTGAGGTTTGGGTCGAGGTAGCGGAGGGTGGAGGTGGAGCCGAAGTCGGAGACCCTGGTCTCGACGCCGGGGGCGTTGCGGTAGTCGTCGGCGGCGCGGTCGTAGTAAAGCGTCATCCGCTCGGCGAAGCACTTGGTGAAGAGCGCGACGACGACGGACGGCTCGAACCAGAGGCGGAACCACCCGCCCTGCCCGCGCACCAGCGGCCACACCCGGCAGGCCAGGCTCGACGGCTTGTAGTCCTCCGTCAGCCGCGCCTCCAGCTGGCTGCCGCCCGTGCCCGGGATCAGTATCACCGGGTGCAGCTGCTGCTCGCTCCCGCCGCCCGCCGCCCTCGCCGCCGACACGCAGCACGAGCTCAGCGTCGACAGCACGGCCGTGATCACAGCTACCAGCACAACGACTAGAGCTACTGAAGGTCTCTCCATACTTGTGCTATACGCTTAACTTTTGTTTCTTGTTCTCTCTGTCTCTTTGTTGTTTGGGATTTGGTTCTCGGTCTTTGGGTTGTGATGCTGCCTCAGAGCTTCTCGAGTCGACTAGTGATGCTACTTGGATCGCTCGGAGCCGCTCAAAAAGGCAAAGGCATACGGTGGAACGGTTGTTACATCGTCCTTCCAGTAGTGGGTACCCACTAACCCAACTTAATTACGCCTGTAGCAGCGTAGCTATAACGCCCCTTGTTTTCACAGTAACCCTAATCACTAATCACGCGACAACAGTCGTAAATAACCGCGTAATTAACATCATGATCGCAATCATTCCAATTATTAAAATTATAAAACAAGTAAATTGATTAAAAGACGATAAGTAAAGTGATACAATTTGCAACATACATCGAAATTCAATATTTATCACATCCATGGCCATTTATACATCAAATACAACAATTAAATTTACAACTGAGATCATTCTATACAAAATTACAATTAATCAGTAAATACAAAAATTAAATTACAATCGAGCTTATTTCTTACACCAAATACAATTAACCAAAAATACAAAAATGACCTGCAGTTTTAATTGTGAAAAAAATAAATATTAAGATACCGAAAAGACCGAACAAAATAAAAAAATTACAAGCTAGCTTACTGTCAAAACCCTAGTTTAGTTATTGAAATGGGCATTCCACTCATCGAGATACTAGACAGTCCAGAGTCAGTCGCCACCTCTCGTAGAATAGGATTTCATCATCTCGCGTTTAAAAACCAACTTGAATCCATTCCATAATTCTATTTCATAGTCATTCAACCAAAATATCCAAATCCAACCACCCATGCACAATAGCATCACTAGTTACAAAGGAGAACATACGACCACACCATGTGCATCACCATGCACAAGCATAGCATCAAACTATAGCAAACCACACAGCTAACATATAGAAGAAGGAAGAGAGTAGGGGAGGGAGTAGTATACCGGAGGTGAGACCACTACGGCAATAGCATGCCACCACCAGCCACCAAGCGCACCTGATGGCCACCACACTCTCCGGTGTGTGGGAAGCCTCGAGCCCCACCATAGCAAGACAAAGTAGCATAGCTATCACCACCTTCACCCATGCATGTCCCAAAAATCAACTCAAATCACAAAATAAAGCAAGCATAATTCATGAACTAAAAGTAACAGGAAGGAGAAGAGTAGTAGCAAAAGGGGGCACTCGATTCCCAGCGGCTGGTAGTGGATTCGGGGTGCCAAAGGCCGGATCTAACCGGAGACGAGCCGGTGGAGGGTGGGAGTAGTGGGGCCAAGCTGGTGCATAGGAGAGGAGGGAGGAGGCACAGGGAGAGCCCGTTCATAGAGAGGTGGCGGGTGCAGGAGGGCAGCCAGGCGTAGGGAAAGAGACCGGGCACCAGAGAGAAGACACAGGCGACGGCGCCGAGTGCAGGGAGCAGGAGCAGGGAGTCCGCTGAGTGGAACTGCAGGAAGCCAGGAGAGGGAAAATGGGTGAGGCCAAGAGAGAGAGAGAGAGAGATATATAGCGAGAGGTAAGCAGGGAAACAGGGGAGTAATATTTGTATTTGTGTATTGTTGTATCGAGCGCTTCGTTACATGTTTAGCTACCTACTTAATCTTGCTAGTAATATTTAAATTGAAGAACCAATAATTATTCGTGATTATTAAATTGAAATAATTATCATCAATAGACTAAATTTTACATGGCGATTTAAAATAGCAATTAAGCTATAAAAATCTGCGATCGACTAGATTAATTTCGGGGATCGCGCGGGAACACCTCAGTATAGTTTATTTTTCTGTACTAGTAAATTGAACTATAGCATACATGCTAATTGCGGGAAAAAGAACCGGTATCGGAGGGAGAAATTCACCCGAGTGAACTGAAAACCTAGATTTTGAATCCGTACTCAAGCAAGGATACCTTCAAACATGTGATCAGATTATCTTCAGTAAAACAAGTATTTACCTATTAAATTATTATCACCCTGCATAAAAGTGAAATCATATTTTAATCTGGATGAATGCTATGAGAAATAAATGAAAGAGATATCGTGGTCTCAACTGATGAAGCGGTTGACCCGCAGTATAAGTAAAGAGTAGGTAGTTAGAGAAGTCACTATCGTACCAATAAGTAAAGAGTAGGCAGAAAGTGCCTTTAACAAATGATAAAGGGCAAGATTAGGACCCCCTGTATAGGGATAAAATATAAGAATTTATAATCTTCACTTGTGTAATGGACCCTATCAGTTGTATCAACCATTATTTTGTCTAAGGATGGACAAAATCAGTAACTCTATCAAGGTATTAGTACTTTACATGAGTAAAGAGTATATAATTGTAAGGTTCGGGTAAGACCAGAGAGGGCAAAACCCAAAATGTATATATTAGCATGGTGGAGTCTTGTGCGAGGTCTCAATTGGACTGCAGGCCATAAAGGATAAGTTCGACCAGCAATTGTCTTATAATTGAGAGGGTGCCAGGTGAAGGTGAGAAACCATCTCGGACCAACAATTATAAGTAGTTAGGTGGAGGTATAATATATCGAGATAGAGGTAAAAGTTTTATGCTCTAATTTGGGCATTGCATGTAAGGAAATACGAAGATACACTGCCACAAGAATCAGAGTGACTATGGGTAAAGTGGTACAAGCCTGTGTAATGCTATATAATTTATGAATTGATGCCTATCTCCTGAACTGGAGGCTATGGGAACCAGTGGAGGTTTTTATCCACTTATGTGTTCAATATATTTCTAAATTAATAATCTGGAAGTCTTTCTCAACCAAAAAAAATATTTATTTTCTATATGTCATGAAAATGAGAATGAGAGTGAGAAGGGATGTTCCTGGAAATGTTATATTATAAGCATACAATATATTTTTGTTAAATAATCTTGCTAAGTATTATGTACTCATCATTGCTATTATTTTTCTTAGTTTAGAGGATAGCCAACCGAGGATCTCACTTGGGTTGATGAGGCCTACCCAGAGAAACTCTATCCCAAGCAAGAGAGAGATGGTTTTGAGAACGAACCGTATCAGCTGAATACCTTATACGAGACCTGGGACGACTAGAGGGTTACTAGCAGTGCGGGCACGACCCCCAGGGTATCTATAAAATTAACATGTTGTCTTTATATGTAGAAGTTGTATTAGACTATTTACTTTTGGCGTTGTATTATTCAAGCTGCTAGTGACTTTGTATATGACTCTAGCCACACTTATGTTCTGTCTCTAATTATTATTTTACTGTAACACTCTAATGTACTTATTATTCGTTGGAACGATGTTCTACCTGCTAAACGAATAGTAATCCATTAACAAGTGTAATTATCTCTTGGTAATGGCACGGTATGTCATACGCCTCGCTCATTTTGGTTTGAGCTTCTGACTCATTTATCACTATTAATAAATTTCGCCTTTTTCTGAACTGTTGGTTTTTTTAGCTTTTTTGCTGGTTCTTTTTTCCGTACTCGTTTGTGTTTTCCGTGATGAGCTAACATATTTTTTCTATTTTTAAATTTAATTACGCCAAATAAACCACCTTCAGTTACAGTATAATTTCATCCAGATACAATACAATTTCAGATATAAACTACTATTTTTTAGCCCAACCGAGCGGCACATAGTGGCGCTCTCCGGTGACCTGTGGTTAGGCGGGGACAGCGACCAGGCATCCACTGTACTCGAAGCGTGTGACCTCGAAGGGCCGTGCTGTCGCGGGGGTCTGGGCCGCTGATCGCGCGATCCAACGGTGGAGACGCGCGTGCCGGAGCGCGCACGGCTGCCGTTTCTCGCCAGGCACGATCGATCGAGGGGGGCCGCGGGTGTGTTTGCCATCGATGGACTAACGGAGTCCACGGGAAATCAAGTGCGGGTGGTCCGGGTTTTGCGCGGAATGATGGGGAACGTCATGTGGCGTGTTCGCCGCCGGGCGGGCAGCCTTGACGTGCCCGGACTACGGAGAGTGAAAAGCTCAGAGTGAGTGAGCTAGGCTGATGGGAACTGCTGACCCGGCTGCATTATTGTTTGGGGAATGGAATGTTGCTACCATGGAGTACGTGAACCGTTAGCTAAACTAACCGACGAGTTAATTCAGAACCGCACCGGAGAAGTTGCATGTCCGTACTTAGGCTCGTTCACTTTTATCCGGAAAATTTAGGATATACCGCTCCAAACAGTGGTATGATTGGCTCCAAAGCTGGAATCAGATCCTCTTACTTTAGTGGATCAAAGTTAGAGTGATTTTAGTGCATTTCAACCGTTAGATCTAGATTTGGATAGTTAAGATTGATGTGGAAGAGAGATTTTGAGCCTTTTCAATTTCTCACGAGATAATCATAATTTCTCTTCCACACCAATCCTAACCATCCAAATCTAAATCCAACGGTTGAAATGTACCAAAGTCACTCTGATTTTGGCCCACTAAAATCAGAGAATCTCATTCCCCAAAGCTTGCCTTCTACTTTGTACCACTTCAAAAAGTTTTAGATTTAGGATATATCATTACCACTCATTTCCTAATATTTCATGCCTTTTCCACGCCATGGACAAGGAATAAGATTTCTTGCCTTTTCCACGCCACGGACAAGGACCATTTTGCTCACAGTTTCATGAAATACCACTCCATTTGTGTGTAACTCACCCAGGTCGGCTAAAAATATATTTGCTAAATGCATATCCTTCTCTAGTCAGAAATAGCCTTCTGCGTTTGTACTCCGCACTACGAATCTGCTAGTGCTGGAAACTTCTACTATTTCAACAGGAACATGCGCATGTCAATAAGTTTACTAACATGGTCAGATCACCAAGTTGAGCCCTCCGCTACCTCGAAATGCAGCGTGCCGTATCCTGCTCGTGCTCGAGATTCTTGTTAGCACCAGTTGGCTTGTAGAGGAGGAAGGAGGAGACAGATGGAATCGGAAGAAGGAAGAAGAAGGCAAGATAGAATCGGAGCAGTAGCAGGTAGGAAGTATCTGGATAATTGCTTAAGTGTCCTTACAAGGGAACGCATTCCCCCTTTATCCGCACGCAGGCGGCGGAGCTTCTAGCGACTACACTGCAGTTCTGTAATTTCCCACTCTGGGCCATAGAACCTCACACTACGCTTCCTGGGCCTCTTTCCCGCTGTCGCGCTGACCGCCGCGTTTGGCCCAATCCTTTCGTTCGCGCCAGCCTGGTCACCTTCCACTGCAGTTCCGCCAATGTCTTCCTTCCTGGGGTCATCAGCGCTCACATCCCCCATCTTCAGAAGCTGTTTGACCCCAAACAGCGGCTCTAGGGAAACACTGCCGTAGAGGTAACAAGTCTTCCCATGTTGCCAAGGAAGCAGGCATATGAGACCACTGAATCAATCCTTGGAGAATAGTAGTCGTACCGTGGACGACCGAGCGCCGCTGCAAGATCTTCACCGGGACACTCCATTGGCTGGTATCATCCGGAAGGACTTGAGACACTTCTTGCGCTCGGCCGACTGCTTGCTTCAATTGTGAAACATGAAAGACAGGATGCACCTTGGAAGAAGCAGGTAAAGCCAAGCGATATGCTACTGTACCGATGCGAGAAAGGATTTGAAAAGGACCGAAAAAACGAAATGCCAACTTCTGATGCGCTCGTGGCGCCAGGGATGATCGGACATATGGTTGCAGCTTCACGTAGACCCAGTCGCCCACTGCAAATTGACGCTCGGAACGCTTCAAATTGGCCTGCCTAACCATACGCTCCTTGGCGCGAATCAAATGTTGACGAATGAGCTTGGTCATCAACTGCCTTTCGTCCATCCAAGACTGAAGATCGGCCACCGGCACAACGTCCGAATCAGAAATGCAAAAATGAGAAGGGGCGTACCCGTACAAGACCTCGAAAGGTGAACGGCCCAGGGCAGAGTGTGGAGCACAATTATAGCAATATTCAGCCAGATGCAACCAGGAACTCCATTGGCTGGGACAAGCGTGAACGTAGCAGCGAAGAAACGTCTCAAGGCATTGGTTCACGCGCTCAGTTTGGCCGTCCGATTGCGGGTGATATGCTGAACTCATCCGTAATTGCACCTGCGTCATCTTAAACAGATGAGTCCATAGTTGACTTGTAAAAACACGATCCCTGTCCGAAACAATGGCTGATGGTAACCCATGAAGCCGATAGATCTGCTGCATGAAAACCGTAGCTACAGCCATGGCAGTAAAAGGGTGTCGCAGTCCCACGAAGTGAGCATACTTCAAAAAAGTGTCCACAACGACTAAAATGCAATTGAGACGTCCAGACGACGGTAACCCCTCCACGAAATCCATGGAAATAACTTTCCAAGCCCTGTCAGGAACTTCCAATGGTTGAAGCAAGCCTGGGAGGCGAGCGCGGTCGGGCTTTGCTTGCTGACAAATGGAACAAGCTGCGACAAAAGTTTTGACTGCAGTTTTCATGCCTTTCCATGCAAACAACTGCTTAGCACGGCGGAGTGTGACAGGGAAACCGGAATGACCACCCACCGGACTAGAATGCAGCGCGGAGAGTAACTGAAGATGCAAAGATGGAACAGCCCCCACCCACAGACGATTCTTGTAGCGAAGCAAACCGTCTTGCAAAGTAAAATGAGGCACTGCAGTGGGTTCCACGGCTAACTTGGTAAGAAGTTGGCGAGAGAAGTCATCTGATGCATAAGATGCCATGATCTGCTGAGTCCAAGCCGGAGTGGCAGTAGAGATGGCCGCGCACTGACTGCCAGAAATCGGACATCGAGACAGAGCATCAGCAACCCGATTATCAACACCTTTGCGGTAAATTATCTTATATTGCAAGCCCAACAACTTGGTGAACACCTTTTGCTGCCAAGGTGTGTGCAGCCTCTGCTCATGGAGTTGAACCAAGCTCTTTTGATCCATCAAAATGTGGAATTCGGCTAACTGCAAATAACTTCGCCAATGATCAACCGCCATCAAGATGGCCATGTACTCCTTCTCATATGTGGATAAACCCAAAGAGCGCGGTCCCAAAGCTTTGCTTAAAAATGCCAGAGGGTGACCGGCCTGCATTAACACTGCCCCGATGCCGGTGCCACTCGCATCAGTTTCAATAACGAAGATCTGACGAAAATTCGGTAAGGCTAATACCGGAGCCGAGGTGAGAGCGGATTTCAGGACGTCAAAGGATTGTTGATGTTGAGTAGTCCAAATAAATAGGCATCCTTTACGCAAAAGTGCTGTCAAGGGTTTAGAGATGATACCAAAATGTCGCATGAACCGGCGATAGTACCCGGCCAATCCCAAGAAACTGCGTAACTCCTTAACTGAAACCGGCGGTGGCCATTGAAGCACGACCTGCACCTTCTCAGGGTCCGTGGCGACTCCGGCCGCTGAAACAATGTGACCCAAGTATTTGAGTTCCCGCTGCGCGAAACTACACTTGGAACGCTTGACCAGCCAATGATCCTTGTGCAGCAGTTGGAATACAGCCCGAAGGTGTTGCAAATGATCCTCGAAAGTACGACTGTAAATTAAGATATCATCAAAAAAAACCAAAACACATTTGCGAAGAAGCGGAGAAAGTGTTGTGTTCATTGCTTTGAGGAATGTGGCAGGGGCTCCCGAAAGACCGAATGCCATAACCCTAAATTCGTAATGACCAGTATGCGTTTGAAACGCCGTCTTGTGTTCTTCCCCTTGGCGAAGCAAGATCTGATGATAACCCGCCGTTAAATCCAAACAGGAAAACCAACTAGCCCCAGCCAATTCATCTAACAACTCTTCGATGATTGGTACAGGATACTTTGTCTTGACTGTGATTGCATTAAGATGTCGGAAATCAACGCAAAAACGAAAGGTCCCATCCTTCTTTTTGACGAGGAGCACTGAAGAAGAAAACGGACTAGTGCTGGGTCGTATAACGCCCGACTGAAGCATCTGCTGGATCTGCCGCTCTATCTCATCCTTCACGGTGGAGGATAGCGGTAGGGACGAACCGACACCGGTGTGGCGCCGGGTAGCAGCGGAATTGCATGGTCACAGTCACGCTGAGGTGGCAGCTGAGAGGGAGTATCAAACACCGCAGCAAATTCCTGCAAAAGGTCCTGGATCTGTGGAATTAACGAAGCCTGACTGTCACTTGCGATCGGTGAAAGCGCTGACAACTGCACCACTGACCCCACCGGAAGTTGAGCATCCATACCGTGCAATACAGCCGAGCCTTCGTGGTACGGAATGCGAAGCCACTGGTCCCGCCAGTGCACCTTCATCGGGCTAAACTCGGCCAGCCAGTCCATACCGATGATCATGTCATATACGGTCAATGGAAAAATCTTCAACGGAGAAGTGAACTGATAACTCTGGACTGACCATACTGCCGCCGGCAAGTAAGAATTGCAAGACACTTGACTGCCATCAGCTAATCGTACCCATGTCGCCTTGGATAAAGAGTGAACCCCACTCAAAGAAGCAGCCACGTCTGAACTGATGAAGGAATGTGAACTGCCCGAGTCGAGCAAAATCAAAACTGAATGGTTCTGAATAGTGCCCTGAAATTTCATTGTGCGGGCGCCCGGCGAACCTTGCACGGCGGAAACCGAGATAGAGATGAACAACTGTGAGTCTCCGTCAGGCAATGGCTACTCAGCGTCCGAGCGGTCATCCTCCATGTGACAGAGTTCCCAAACTTCCTGCAGAGCTTGTAGTTGTATATGCTCGGGGCAGCGATGATCCCGAGACCATTTCTCGGCACACCGAATGCACAGCCCACGGGCACGGCGATAGGCACGAAGAGAGGCAAGCTTGTCCTCAATCGGGCGACCACGCCGGTCCTCCCCCGATGACGGCTTGTCTGGTCGAGGTGGTTGAGGCAGAGGTAAGGGACCCCGCGACCGGTGCCGTGCTCCATGAATACTCCGGTTTGCGGTTCTCTTTGCGCTTGAATGGATCCGCCATCTCCTCTCGTAATGAGCGAGAGCACAAGCGAGTCCAAATTCGAAGGGCGATGCATATGAACAAAGATGCTTAATATCATCCCAAGCCCATCGACAAAACGCATGGCATAATAAAGGGGATCCGTCTGACGACCATAAGCTACCAATTGATCAACTAAACCGGAAAACTTCTCCACATACTCCGACACCGAACCTTGCTGACGGATGCTGAAAAGTTGACGAATCAACAATTCATGTTGATCCCTGCCAAAACGATCTAACAGCAACTGACAAAACTCAGCCCACATAACATGGCGAACACGAGATTCCACTGACTGTAACCAACGTGCGGCTGCACCGGACATGTGCATACCCGCTACTCGGATCCACAAGTACGAATCAATGGAATACATGTCAAAATAATCTTCACAACGCGATATCCACAACTTAGGATGTTCCCCATCAAACGACGGAAAAGGCATTTTAGGCAGTTGATGGAACGTGGGATTATAGCGCTCCCCCTAGAACGCGGCTCAAGCCCTCCAGACCCCAAATTCGGAAGGACTGGCAAGGAAGAAGAGCGACCCAATGGAGGGTTGGGAAGATCATGCGTACCCTTGACCGGGAGGTGGGTGTGGAACCCATTCTCCCGGTGATTGGTTGCGACGCGGTGCCCGCCTGGGCCGACGACCGGGTTACCGGCGGATGAATCTGCCGCGGTCTCCCCTGGACTGGAGAGGATACCCGTCGAAGTGGCGGGGTTGCCATCGAGCACCACTCGATGGACCGACTTGCGAAGTGCCCCAATCTCCATGCGAAGGTCGTCAACCGTGGCGTCGATGCGAGGCTTCCATTCGTCGAACACCTTGGCTGCGCCCTCCATAGCGCCGAAACGATCCGCCAGCGTCTTCTCCACCGCATCAATGCGTTGCGACAAGGACGACTGAAGATCGGAGAAGTCGCCACGGATGCCCTTCAGTTCTTGCATGATGAGTTGGAGGTTGGGATCCCTCGTCCCCATTTGCTTGCGAAAGCGAGTGAAATGATCGTGGTGGATATGACTGGCCTCCAGATCGGTGTCTCTGATACCAATATGTTAGCACCAGTTGGCTTGTAGAGGAGGAAGGAGGAGACAGATGGAATCGGAAGAAGGAAGAAGAAGGCAAGATAGAATCGGAGCGAGAGAGGTAGGAAGTATCCGGATAATTGCTTAGTGTCCTTACAAGGGAACGATTCCCTTTATCCGCACGCAGCGCGGCGAGCTTCTAGCGACTACATCGCAGCTTCTGTAATTTCCCACTCTGGGCCATAGAACCTCACACTACGCTTCCTGGGCCTCTTTCCCGCTGTCGCGCTGACCGCCGCGTTTGGCCCAATCCTTTCGTTCGCGCCAGCCTGGTCACCTTCCACTGCAGTTCCGCCAATGTCTTCCTTCCTGGGGTCATCAGCGCTCACAATTCTCCCTCTCCTTCGCTGTGCGGGCGCAATGGCGAGGGCCCTCATGTCAGCTATGGCTTTCGTGTTCTCCATTTCGAAGGCACAGATGCGTTTCGTACACTTCGCAGCCAGAGCCAATGCCTCCTCGACCTTGTGGGCAGCGTTGAGCTCTGCCTAGACAACCCTCTCAGCCTTATAGGTCGCAACAGCCTCTGCTTGGGTAGCTTGTACCTGCTCTTGCAGGCTCGAAGACTTCTAAAGCATTGCTGTTTGCAGCGCCCACACTAAAGCAACTGTCTGAGCAACACCCAGCGTTACGGGCAAATCAAAAAGGAAGTACACAAAATAATAATATAACATAAAAGGGGAGGGGGGCAACATACCCTTGCCTCGCTAGCCTAAGGGCCCCGAAGAGGAGCTCCGTGCTGCACGAATGAAGGACTCTCCGATCAAGGGCCAACTCCACACAATCTGTCGTGGTGTACATGGTATGAAGTGCTTTTGGTCAGGGGATGAAGTCCCCCATGGATAGCCGTCGTGACTCCGCACACAACCTCCATAGTGCCGGTCCGCGAAGTGTCCTCCGCACCAAGGGTGCCCTCGAATCTCCCGATTGAGCCCATCGCCGACCGACTGTGGTTCCACTACCGGAGAAAGGACTGGCTGGTTGTTAGGGTTAAGTGATAGGTTCGAAGCCTCCACTATATAAGCTCTTGTGTGTTAAGAGATAGAGTAGATTTGAGAGATAGGGTTAGAGCTTCCTTGGGTTGGAACCTTTTATGTGTGTGTTCTCTAGGCTTAGAGCTTTGCCATCCTGAGAGGTGGTTATAAAATATTCCTCTCTAAGTGAAATGATCATCTAAAGTTTGCATAAGTGAATGGTGCCGTGGATCATTCCTTGTACTTTTGATATGCTTGACTTTCTAGTTTGGATTTCTCTCTTCATGATCTTTCCTACTGAGCAGTCAGACCAGTGCTGTGTGTAGTCGAACCGCTAGGCGGTTAGACCAGTCGAACCAGCGGTCAGACCGATTTGACAGAAACTCCTTTATGAGTTTGTGATTTTTGTCTCTTGGCTTTTGTGTGCTTTAGAGTTCGTGTTTTCACTTTGTGTTGATGATGATATTTAGATGAAGATTTTGAAAGGGCCATTCACCCCCTCTGACTCACCATACCCGATGCTACAGAATTCGTCTCAAAGTGCATATTGTTAAAGTGTGATCCGAATATGTTATTGTGTCCATGCCGGACATTGCGCAAGACATGGCACAAAGCGGTGCATGCACTGAGCCATGTCAGATGTGGCAACGACAAACGTATCTGACTTTGATTCAGTTTTTTCTTTATTAGGGACTCTTGTTACCTAGATTATATATGTATCTCTATAGTCGCATAGTTGAGATGCATCGAAGTTCTTTGTCTTGTAATCTCTTCTCATATAGTGATATTCCGCCTTCATACGTTTGTGATTTTTTCACAAGGATTTTCACATTAAATTCGTGTCTCTTGTTTTTTATATTCTATTATTACCGTGTATTCTATAATAAGGCATAAGAAAAATTTGCACTTTAAAAGAAGCCTTGGCTTTCCATAGGTGTTTCTCGTCCGGGAAGGACAGGCCATGAAAGAATGTTGTACGCACTTGCCGTGGTGTACTGGAGAGAGGAGCACAATTTCCATTCGATCTGGTCCTCTGTGCCGGGCAGAAAGCATTGCCGATCCCGAAGACTCTGTTCGACAACTGTGCCGTTTCTTACCCTCCGCCAGAAAAGGACAGCTTTCCGTCCCCGACCCGGTCGATGGCTGAAGCATGTTGTGTTAGGATTCCGCTCTTTCAGTTTTTAATTTGTTTTAGTTATCAGTTTATTTAAGGTAAAAACTTCTTAAAATATATTAATTTTTAATTTATTTTATTTTAGTTTTTCACTTTTTTATATTCCTTTGTATTGTCCATAGCGATATAACGATTTTTTTTATTTTTTTAAAAATGTTAACATTCATTATAATTTAATTTCAATTGGAAGCTGAAAGCCGAAGCCCCAACTCACGCCGAAGCCGAATGGAGCATCGCCTAGTATGCTACTAGTTTTTGGAGTTTCGATTTGTTTGGGGTTTAGTTCAAAGTTCAAACAAATTCCCCTGTTCAAATAGGTTGTGTTTCAGTTTATGATCGGTCAATTCGGTCATGCCAAAGAGAACAAAAAAATTGCCAGCCTACAAATTAAAAACATCCAGCCTCGCTAGCGTCATCTAGAAAAGAGAAAACATGGAAAGTTGACACCGGGATCCTAATTCGCGCGTTCAACTTTAGCATGCTCTTACGTAGCCTGTCGGTCGGTGCAACAAAACTACACATCGACCTTGTTAATTGATTTTTTTAATTTTTTTTTGCCTAGTGAGCAAGGCTGATATTGCTGGCAGCGTGCCCGTGCATGCAACTTGGTCAACCACGCGCCCGGCGTCTTCTGTAAGGCGTAATGTAGCCATGTAGGCACCCCGATGAACGCAATCAATTGACTAACTCATAGGAAACGCCATTTTTCAGAAGGTGAATACTGCATGCGACTTTTGACTTCTGTTTTTTTAATTCAGTACTTTTGACTTCTGTTTTTTTAATTCAGTACTAGTGTCCAGTAAGTAGTACCTCGAGCTAACTCAAAACCCAAGCATTGGTGCACCCTAAAATTCCAAGCGACTGGACTCGTCAGTCTGGGCAGGCCGGGCGACGTCCGGACAAGCAGAGCCCGTCTTATTTGAATCGGTCAAACCCCAACCAAAGATCCACCACCAGAACGCGGAGTGCTCCCGCGGGAAACCAGTCAGTTGCGTTCTTTACAAATCTGGTTTTTTCTTTGATAAAATTTATAAGTAAATTATAGTATATATTGTATTAGGTTCAGCTGTATCGACTAAAATTATATATAATTTTTTCTCTTTATACTATCTAGACAGATAAAATCTAAAAATCATAAATCAAAAATAAAAACACGGGCCAAAAGAAGCCACTGGGGTCACCTACGATCGGACAACGAGTCGCACCAAAGGCCGCCCCGAGGGGGCAAATGGTGCGCCGCCCAGCCCCTACGCCGGGCCCTCCCAATATATGTATGCGACTAGTATTCTTCGATATGGCCCATGATCAACAAGGCAACAGATCAACAAATTAGTACACGTTAGTCTTCGTGCTAATAGGCTTAGAGCCCCACCAAAGAATGCGTCAGAGGCCGCATGCCCGCCGATACAGTAGTCGCACATCGACGTTTTGGCTTCAGATTTGCATTCTTTTTCGAAGTCCGACGACGACGCGCTCGCTCAGAACGCCGAGTCGCCGCCGATCGTGCCGACGCCGCCGCCGCCGTTATTAGGCCGAGGACGCCGTCGCTGCTCGCCGCTTCCCGCTTGTTGCTTCGCACTGCTGAATCGATGTATGTTCTCTATGCTTCTTTTAGTCTCTCAATTTAGAATCAAATTCATCTGTTAGGGCACAGTAATCATCTACGATGATTTTTTCTTTTTAACAGATTGTGTGAAGAGTTATTGTGTAATTGTGAGATTAGTACTCATTAAGTCATTACCCATTGTTATCTACTTATCTGTGATTGTGAGGCAGCAACGACCACAGGTACTAACTATACCAAAAGCTCAAAGATTATATTATATTATTATTTTGCATGTGATACTTTTTCAGTTTACTATCTAATTATTTTGTTTTCTAAATTTCAGCACTATGAGAAGGTATGCTTCTGGAAGTGAGAAAAGGAAAAAGAGAAAACGTGTAAATGAGTTGATAGAATCACAAAGAGGATCTATAGATAAATTTTTTAAGAGTAACTCAAGCACTTCAAGAGACCCGGATGAGTTGGCAATAGTTGTTGTGGATGAGCCTCCAGAAGATGTTAATGTTACAGAAGACAATGTTGACATTAATCTAGAAGATGAGGGTCTTATAGAAGAGAATGTTGGCATCAACATGGATCAAAACATCACGAGTGATCATGATGAGGACCCAGTTTGTACTATGGATATTTATGATCCAAGAAATTGGGATAAACTTGATAATAAAGCAAGGGACATATTAGTTGAGAAGGGCCCCATAAGAGAAGAGAATATTGTCTTTCCTATGGATGCAAATTCAAGGCATTTTTCATATGATCATTACTCCAGAAAATTGAGCAATGGAGAGGTACGTGATAGAAAATGGTTAGTTTATTCAAAACACTTGGACAAAGTGTTTTGCTTTTGTTGTAAGCTTTTCAATTCAAACAAATGCAAGAGTTCATTGGGAAAAGATGGGTTTAGAGATTGGAGACATGTTAGTGATAGGCTCAAGGAACATGAAATTAGTGTTGAACATATGACGAATATGAACTCATGGAATGAATTGAGAACTAGGCTGAACAAACAAGAGACAATTGACAAAGAGTTGCAACAGCAAATCTCAAAAGAGAAAGAACGCATAAGGCAGGTATTATTAAGAATAGTTGCTGTTGTGAAATTTCTTGGTAGGCGTAATTTGGCTTTTAGAGGATCCAATGAGCAATTTTACAATGATCTTAATGGTAATTTCTTAGCCTGTGTTGAGATGATTGCAGAGTTTGATTTGGTAATGCAAGACCATCTTAGACGTATTCAAAATAAAGAGATTCATTATCATTATCTCAGCCATAAAATTCAGAATGAGTTGATTTCTCTTATGGCTTCTGAAATTACAAATTCTATCATCAAGATTGTTAAAGAGGCCAAATATTTCTCAATTATCCTTGATTGCACCCCAGATATTAGTCACCAAGAGCAAATGAGTTTGTTGGTTCGATGTGTTAACATGTTTGATGGCAAAATTAAAATAGAGGAGTACTTTCTTGGTTTCTTGAAGGTAGATGACACATCTGGTTCAGGGCTTTTCAATGTATTGGTTGATTCTATCAATTCTTTTGGTCTTGATATTGATGACATTAGGGGACAAGGTTATGATAATGGATCTAATATGAAAGGAAAACACAAGGGGGTTCAAAGGCGGTTGCTTGATATAAATCCAAGAGCTTTGTATATGCCATGTGCTTGCCATAGTCTTAACCTCACTCTTTGTGATATGGCTAAATCTTGTAGTAAAGCTGTCACTTTTTTTGGAATTGTGCAACGGATATATGTATTATTTGCTGGTTCTACCAAAAGATGGAAATTTTTGCTTGATCATGTTGAAGGGTTATCTGTGAAATCTTTGTGCAACACCCGTTGGGAGAGTCGGATCAAAAGTGTCACGGCAATTAGATATCAAGCTCCTCAATTAAGGTTAGCTCTACTTAAATTAAGTGAAGATAGTGATACTGAACCCAAGGATAGAAGTGATGCAAAAAATTTATTTGAAGTGCTTGGCAGCTTTGAATTTATATTTGGCATGGTTATTTGGCATGACATTTTATTTGCTGTGAATAAAGTGAGCAAGATATTGCAATCACCATCCATGTCCATAGAGTCTACGTTACAACATATCAAAGGTATGGTAAATTACTTTCATACCTATAGAAATGAAGGGTTTGCTTCTAGTATGATCACTGCCAAAGAAATTGCATCTGAATTGGGTGTGCAACCATCATTTCCAGTAAAGCGTCGTGGTCTTAGAAAGAAGCACTTTGATGAAACTGATTCTAATGAAGCTATCTTGCAAGCTGAGAAAGCCTTTGAAGTTGAATACTTTTTAGTTATGGTTGATATGGCAATCAGTTCATTGAAAAGTAGATTTGAAGAACTCGAAGCATTCAGAGAAATATTCGGGTTTTTAATGAGTTCAGCGAACTTGAAGTCATTGGATGGTTCTAAACTAAAAGAGTGTTGCACAATATTGGCTGTAACTTTCTCTATGGATGGTTCATCTGACATTGAGTTAAATGATTTTATCTCTGAGTTAAGTATGCTGCAGTTTACTTTGCCAGATAAACCAATGTCGGCTATGGAGATTTTTGAGTTTATCACTGAAGTTGATTGTTATCCTAATACATCCATTGCTTATCGCATCTTATTTACTATGCCTGTGACTGTGGCATCGGCTGAAAGAACCTTCTCAAAATTGAAATTGTTGAAGAACCATTTGAGATCTACAATGTCTCAAGAGAGGTTGAATGGTTTGGCAACATTATGCATTGAGAAGAAACTATTGGATGAGATTGATATTGATGCCATCATCAACGACTTCGCATCAAGAAATGTTAGAAGAAATTTTTAAGGTAAATTTAATATGTATAATTATTTTGTAAGAATATTGCTTTTCGATACATGTGTGTGCAAAAATTTTATATATACACGTTGAGTATTTTTTTTTATCATGTTTATAAAGGGCCCAAAGTTTTGGTTCGGCTCCAGGTCCAATAAAACTCAGGACCGGCACTGGTCAGACCTCACGTACTCCGAGCGCGCCCATCCACACTCGTCACGTCACTTCGCTTAGAACGAGTCGCTGTCCCGTTTCCCTTCTATATATAGTCCCAGTGACAAACGCACACAATCTCATATTCCAACGTTTACAACATATATTGCCTAGGTACTGCTTCCAAGTGCTAAGAAACGAGCACTTGTTCTACGTTGGTGCAAAACAGCGCGACTGTTTGATTTGGGCGGCAGGCATGTCCGTGGCGACGGCGAGCAGGGGGATGCGCGCGCTGGCCATCCTGGGGCGGTGCGTGAGGGCGCCGTTCCGCGTACTGGTCCGCGCGCGCGACCTCTACGTGAGCCGGATGACGGCGTGCGCGGGTGGCGGCCGAGGCGGCGGCTGGCCGGTGGGGGTGGTGGCGATGCCGCGGTGCCAGAGCCACGGGTTCTACCGGTCGGCGGGTGGCGGCGGCGAGGACGACGTGCGGGAGCTCATCCGGGCCGCCTCGCGCGCCGGCCCGCCCAGGCCAGTCGGCGTCGGGCCGCGGAGCCAGAGCGTGGCCATCGGGAGGATCGACGAGGACCGGCCGTGCGAGTTCGGGCTCGACGACGACGCGAGGATGCAGGCGGTGGCCCCCAGGAGCAAGAGCTGCACCGTCGGACCCACGGCCAGGACGGCGCGCAGGGTTGGCGTCGCGGCCGCTTAAACGCCGACGGCAGTACGTCGTATGTAGCGATGCGCGTATGACTTGCAATACAAACATGTGATTCTGACAGTGAGCTCGATGCCTCGAATTGTTGAGCTCGTCATTTCTCTTTGCCGAACAAACGCACCACGTCGAATATACTATGCTCCGTATCACTGAAAGAGCGTCTACATTTCTATTCTGCTGGGCAAAATTTTGTTGTTGTGCATGTCCCCGTGAGTTGGAGAGCAAACGTTGGGCGTCTCACTGCACTGAGAAGTGACAACGACCGCGGTATAGAACAGGTGTAGCTTCTTGCGTGGGAGTCATCGTTCTTGACGGGAATATTTTCGCGCCTTTCTTGACCGTCGCCGTTCAAGAACGGGCGGCACCAACCTCCCCCGGCGACTTCTCCTTTGTCGATCTGGGCACGCGTTTCTCATACATGTTCAACAATGGAATGTTTGCGTCCGATGTGCTAGCAGTTAGCACATATAGGCGGTAGCCCACTGCCGTCGCAATTAAAAAGGTGGGCATTTGAGGAGCTGACTAGAGGGAACAAGTATCTCGATGTATGAATGTGGAATTGGATCTTTGTAGAGTAGCAGCGAGAGGTTATTACTGTACCGAGGTTTAAGAGGCTCACAAATACTCCAAGAAGCAAACAAGAGTAGCCGCCCTCTGATCGAAGGGTCAAAGGGTTTGAGACTTGAGAGACAGCATTTTGCCTGGCAGATTAGAACTGTCGATGCTCTTTGAGTGACGCTGGTCTTCTCTCTTGGAAATTGGGCCATGAGATAGGCCCATTTTCTTTAGAAATTTCAAAGCATGCATAGTTTAGTACCATATTATCTAGCTAAGTGGAGGAAAGAAAATTTATAATATATAGTCCTTACCACTCTTTAAACACATATGACACATGAAATAGAGATGACACAAGAAAGACTTTAGCTAAACACATGCGCACGCATACGCGCATATTCGTGTATCTTCGTGTGAAAAATCGCGCGACTTGCAACCACGCCATGACGTGGCACGTCACTTGACAGACCAAGTCCACCTTTTTTTTACAAACCATGCATTTTTCTCTCCTTTTTGAACTAACTAGGAGCTAATAAATACAATATAAATATCATTATGTGGTTTAATGAGATAATTAGCAATGTTTTAATTCTGTTTAATCGTGGCAGTTACTAGTTAGTGATTGCAATGCCCTTAAAAGAGCCTGAAGACGTTCTGGAGAAAATATACAGAATTTCTCCTCTATTCTTCTATCTTCTCTCTAGATAGTTGTGTTGTAGTATTAAGCTACTCAATCATGTCGGCTTTTCTTCTCGGTGTGCACCCGGAATGGAGGAAAGCGGGATCTCCGAACCATTGCCACAGAGAGAACCTGTACAGGGTAGCAATAAGGTTTCTTGGCAGCGCGACTGTTTGGCTTCTTCCTTGACATCGAATAATTCCACGACTACTGGTTTTTGCGCTGCTTTCTTTTTGTTTCTGTGCTGCTTTCTTTTTCTCTATCAACTCTACTGTAAGTCGTTCGAGTAATCGATTGGCTATATTATAATATTATTCTTGTGTATTTTCTAAAGTACAATGAGTTATATGTTGTTAGTTTTGTTTATTATATCATTAGTCTTTTGTTATATCTATTTTCTAGTAAAATTTAAACTTAAAATATTACTCTCGTTTTCAACTTTCTCAGCCCAGAAGATAGGATGGCGTCGAAAAAGATAAAGACTAATGCTGAAGGACAAACGTGGTGTGAGACTCGGTTGCCGAATGGAGGGTGGAGACACACCTTGAAGAAGCGAAGAAAATAGCAAGTTTTTGGTGAATGACATAGCATTGTCAGAGTCATTGAGTTTGCTATGGGCTCTGTGCAGATGTACTCAACAGACTCGTGCTGAAGAATGATGGCCCGTGTTGGCTAAGAACTCTTGGGGTGGTTTCATTTTCTTTACTGCCAAAAAAGAATCAATCGGTGGTGGTGATAGTAATGGTACGTCATCCCCTCCTATTTCTCTTTTTCACCTAAAAATTTCTAACAAAAATAACAGCCTCTTCAATAAACAAGTTCTACCTTCTTAAAAAAAAAATCTCTAACACAACACAGAAAAATCATCTCACAAAAAAGATCGATTAGGTGAGGGTGCAGCCGAGGGCAAGGTATAGGCTGAGCACGGCGGCGAAGTCGCGATGTCAGCTTGGTCAGATCACAACTGAACATGTAGACGGAGCCGAGGGCATGAAGCAAGTCCATCTCGATGTTTACTCAACGAGCAGGGGTAATATCACGTACTTTGTCCATAGCAAAGTAGAAGTATTCAGTTAGTAATGAAAATATGGACTTTCCCTTTGGTTCAAAAAGAAAACTTGAGAGTTGCGACAGGAGAGTAGCAGACAAGGCAAATGAGCTCGGTAGCTCCCGAAGCCAGTAGGTCCTCTTTAGTTGGGTACTTGGGTATATAGGCCCCGTTTGGGCACAATTGTTTTTAATTCTTTTTTATTTAGAGTTTGAACTCTTTTACATGAAGTTCCTACGAATTCATGTATTCCAAATTTCCAAGCACACCGTAAAACTCGGTCATTTTGACCTTCTGCTAAAATAGATTTGGTTCTCAAATCATGTGGTGGGCGCCGACCGATTCATCACCAGTCCTAGTGAAGCCAAGTTTTGTATGTATTGTGATGGCTAAATTGGGCGCGAACCAATTAGGATCTACACCATGATCCCAGTCCAACTTGGATTCAAATGTAAAAAAAGAAAAAAATGGAGTATTTTATAGCACATTTAAATGTTCAGAAATAAATTTGTAAAGAAAATCTATTACGGGCGAAACCTCTGGATCGAAACTCTCTTCAAACAACACCCTCAGGAAATCCACGATCTTGAGAGAACTTGTCCGTTTTATTGCATCTCCTTAAATGCTTTAGTAGAGAACTTGTTCCCACTCCACGTTTAGCACTAATTGCCTAATCACAGTATTTGCAGTTTCCTTTTGCAACTTGGCCATCAACAAGGACAGGCACATACTCCTTCCAACAATCAGTTCAGAAAATTTTCATACTCGCTCCAACCGATGTACCAACACCAACAATCTCGGCTTGGTCATCGTCATCACGCCATCGTTGTCACCATCAACATCATACTTTTTAGCATCTTGGGTGAATCCTGGCAACAGGTACAACGTGTATGCATTTTAGCTCTACCGATGTCAGAAATTTCAGCATACAAAAACAACGTTCAGAGGGTAATTAGATTTCAGAGGGAAATTTCAGCATACAAACATCATGATGAGTACAATAACCCTCGTGGCGGTCGGAAGGTGACGGTGGCGAGCGCGGTGGTCGGCGACGTGGCTCTCCCTGGGAGTAGAGCACCATCCCAGGGGTTCCAGCGGAAGACGACTGAGCTGAGCTAGGTATTCAACCAAAACTCTGATACCATGTTACAAGAAAAGAATATATGTAAATGTGAAATATTGAGTGTATTGCAAGAGTAGCCCATGGGGCTATATTATTACTATTACTCTGGTCGACCTACTATTGATTGTTTTGTCAAACTTCATCCCTGAAGTTTCAATTTGATAGAAGATTTTGCTGAATGTGATGTCACATGACACTATTCTCATAGCATGAATTTATCTAGAGTTGCTTTCTAAAATGCAGACATACGGTTACTACCTGGCGTACTTCTGGATGAATGTCAACATGACTAGAGATGCTCTTATGATCAAGGAGGTAAACAATCGCGATCTGTTTTGCCTTTATACTCTTAAATCTTCTGACCAGGAATTGCTTTCACAAAGTATGCATCCACTATCAAGTAGTGTCAGCTTCTGTAGCTCTAAAAATAGACCTATGGGGGTAAAGATTTCTAGGTCGCAATGTTGGACAATCTGAATCACTTGGAACAAAGTTGCAACGGTTAATGGCATAAATGTGGCAATAGGGAGCAGTGGCCAGTGGGTGAGTGGATAAGATGCATAAAAGGACTCCCCTATGTGTCTGAGCTCCAAAGCAGCATAAAGTACCATTTCAACCTCACCACCAGAGGTCACTTGTCTACAGGTGAAAGCATCAGAGCAAGTTTTCTCTCTCTTTTTTGAAGAAAGGGAGCAAGTTTTCTTATTCATATTGGCCGAAACTGCAAAACCTCTGTGTGCGCGTGGACAAGATCCTTGAATTTCTCCATTGTTGATGATTGGAGGGCATGGCATCTTGATGGCCAGGCTGCAGGGTTAAGTCATCTAACTCTTTTTCTTTTTTCTCGCACTTAAGAACTGTAAATTAACTTTTGAATATGCAAGTGATTGCAAAAAAGGAAAGTTTTATGGCATACCAACTATGTGTTATTTTTCTTTCTCCGACGAGGTATACATCCTGTCTTTTGGCCAGATTTACTATAGCATATGCCAAAATTTTGACTTTTGCGACAATAAAGGTAATCCTGTTTTCCTTTCCATATCTTGTTTCTTTCCATAGTACACACTCCTTCGGCCTGATTATTTGTCTGTGCAGCGTGGTGCTCATACCGCTCCAGAATAGCAGCCTGAAGACTGTTTTGCCATGGCTCAAATGTGGCTGGACAATAAACCTCTCTGATGCGTCTGCTTTAATCTGACCGCATCATTTTCCATTTTAACTCAAATCGTCATTCTGTATGTTTGCTTCTCTCCAACTGTAAAGCTGCACTCGCCAATGTTGTAGTCAATGGAGTTTTTTTTTCTCTCTCGTTTGTATGTTACTTAGCACTACTACTCTGCTTCACCTCCTAAGGCCCCGTTTGGCACAGCTCTAGCTCCGAGATCTATGCTGGATCTATAGTTTGTTGACTAAATTAAAGTGATTTAAATATTTTTATTTAATATATAATATAAATGAAATGAGTCATGTAAATGCACTTAACATGCCTGCAACTCTAGATCCAAGATTTCCTAGAGTTACAGATGATCAGCTCTGCCAAACAGAGCCTAAGTGCATGTGTCATTGAGGCCTTGCTAGATAGCAGCAAAGCATTGGAGGTCATTACAAGGAAGATCTTCAATAAGCATGGGTGGAAGTTATTTCATAGGCTTTGAGATGTTTGGAGTACTTCTATATTTTTGTTTATTTTCATAAGGTTGTTTACTTGTTTACGGCTTTTATTTTGCCATTGGTTTATGTTTTGGTTGTGTTTGTTTTGCCGCTTCTTTTTAGTTAATGAGGCGATTGCTTCGCTTGATTAAGAATATTGCGGTTATTATAATAACTTTGAGCTGTGTGTATTCTTAGATTCAAAATGAAGAGATTTTCTCTTCCCTTATCTAAAAAAATTGGTGGTTGCTGGTTAGCAGGGTTGGTGTCTGTTGACTTGTTCGGCCGAGCATGGATGCACGCGACGCAATACTTTGTGTTTGCGTCTCTTTCGTCGGTGCCTCTCGTGCATCAGATGCCTTTTTCTTTTCTTTTTTTTCAAAGTACGCGATCGATGATTTTCTTATATGTGCACGCCTTGCATGCTGATGGGGATGTGTGTCAACAAGACAACAAGTAGGATATCTTCATATTTGGCTCGTGTTTGACCTATAAAATTAACAAGAGCCAAATATCCTAAGGATGGACGCGGACGCGAGTGAATAAGCTGCCTGCACGTCATCCGATGAACCCAAGGAAGGGCCCTCGTGCACCTCGTGGGGAAAAAAACTGAACAACTCCGAACAACTTTTGGTTTTTGGAACGCGTTGATTTCTTTTTTTATTTTTATTTTTTTTTGTTTTTGTATTATTTATGATAATATATTTTTATTTTTTAAATATAATTATTTTAAAAAGCTAACAGCTGCTACAGTGTATTTTCAGCCGTTATAGTGTATTTTAAGTATAAGACAGAAGTTGTAAGTCACTTTAAGGACTATATATCGTCGGTAAAAGTGATCCTAATTCCGTACTCAGTCTAAACTAGATGCCGTTTAAGTAAGTTGGTTTTGATTTTTAAATACTTATCATTTTTATTTTACGAGACAACATTTTTCACCAAATATACACATACTACGTTGCTTGTTGGTAATGATGTTGGAGGTGGAATACAATTAACAGGAGCAAACCATGTCAAATAGCGAACCATTAACCCGTTTGTTGTCGTGTCTATATAACTGTAACTATACTGACTGGGATGGATGAATTTTTCCTAAGAGAGCTTTGAATTGTAAGAATGCTCCAAAGAATTCCGATACAGAAACAATTCGATTCTCGCAGGAATCTGAAAAAAATCTCCCACACAGGCCTCAGGAAAAATTTGTAAACACAAGCTTAAACCTAACGTTAAAATTACATTGAGAAGTTTAAGGTAATTATTCGATTGGCCTGTGCAATTGCGTAATGTAGTGTGGTATAATATAGTGTATAAAATTTTCTTTGCGAATTCCTGCATTTCCAGTCTCCGTAGGTTTCCACTAGATGTGGCATCCAGTTCATGTGTTTTTCTATGGATACGTCTTTGGTTTCTACTGTGTCCAAACTGCGAAGCTCAACCTTAAAAAAAAAACTGTGAAGCTCCAAACTTGATTATTACCATCTAGCGGTGCTCTCTCCTATATCGATATATGGCCGATCTGGTGAAGCTACAACTGTTGACCTGCTATCATGTGATTCTTAAGGTGAAATTAGATTGAAGTCCTCGTATTACTACTAGGCAAAATTGGATATATGCAAAAAAAAAAAGAGGCACTTTGTAAAATACCACTCCAAAATATGAAATTGAAAATTTGCCACTTCAAAATTTGGTTCTTTGGATTTTTGTCACTCTTGGATACTTTTGCCCTCTCTTCTTATCCCCCTGTTCCTCCCAACCTTGCAGCGAGGCAAGCTTGAGACCTGCGGCGGTGAGTCGGATCCACAACAGTGACTTCAGATCTAGCTACCAGCTTGCTTGTCGTCGCTGGGGAAGAAGGGCCGTAGTTGTGCGAGTCAGATCCGACGATGGCAATTCACGATGAGGTGGAGACCGAGACCAGCGTCAGCAAACCGAATCCGCGATGACAACCTTGGATCTAGCGTGTGGGAGGCTATGCTACATTGGGAAACAAGGACACACAACTTGCATCTCGCGGTGGCAGCGATGGGCTCACGGTGATGACAATGAGGTGGTAGGGCTCACGACAGCAGCGAAGGCAACGACATGGCCACATGGCTTGTGACGAGCAGGAGGTGGCATAGCTGGAGCTCATCGGAGAAGCGGTGATAACAACCGGTCGGGAGGAAGAAGGGAGGAGGGAGGGCAAAATTGTCCAAGAGTGGTAAAAATCTAAAGAGGGAAGTTTAGAGTAGCAAATTTCCAATTTCATGTTTTGGAATGGCATTTCTCAAAGTGTTATATTTTGGAGTGGAATATATCCATTTTTGCTCTACTACTAAATTGTATTTCCTCTTGTGACAAAAGCATGTCATTTTGAGATAAGTGTAGTCAAACATTCAAAACTTTGGCTGTCAATATATATTTAGATTGGATATATAAAAATTATATATGTAAAATTTTCTCAAAAAATATTTTTATAATATATAATTTTATTAAGTTTTATAAATATATTATAACAAAATTAGTGGTTAAAGATTTGTTTTGGACCGTGTCTATATCTAAAGCTACAATCTTTAGTGACCGGAGTGAGAACAGCACTACAACATAGAGTTCTTCGCATATCTAGCACTGTAGCCAACTTTTTTCAAATTTGGCCCACAGGCAGTTGTTTTTGCATATTTAGCCCTGTCCCTGACCTTAGAAACCATGGTAGGCGTTATGTGTCACCTGCCACATTACCCCAGCTCAGCAAGAGGCGACAACCGTGGAAGGTCGCGCGAGCTTGGCAGCGAAGCAATTGGCGTGGCAGGCAGTGGGCCCCACTGTCCTACTGCGCTCCTGAGCTCGTCACGTCTTGCCGCGCCTCCTAAGCTCAATAGTTCCTGCCACGATGCACGAGCTCGATAGGATGGTGGGGCCACAGCTGACGGGTATGGCAGCGAGCTCGGCATGACAGTGGGGCCGTAGTTAGCGAGCACGACAGGTTGCACCCATTTAGCCCGATTTTTTAATAATAAATTATTGAAAATATTGCAGTAATGAAAAAGTATTATTCACAAAAAAATTCTTGCATTTTTGTGTTTTTAGTAGTTTTGAAATAATACCTAACTATTAATGTTCGAATTTGACTAGTGCGCCCCACGTTGCATTAAGTAATTTACCATTTCGAACCTGGCATAACACATTAAAATGAAAGTGCAAATTACATGGCGCGTAGGGTTTGGTTAGGTGCATATGCTTTCCTCACTACTCCTAACATGCAAATGGCAACATACACGAACCATTAACCTAAACTATAGATAAGATATATGTACACATTTTAGAATAAAAAACACTAGGGATAGAAAAGAAGTCAGGTTTGTGGTCATACATCCTATGTATTCAGGTCCATCGGTCCCTTTCACTTGTCTTCCCTATGGGCTTTGGCCTTAATGACGACCACCCAGTACTCAGCTTACAGGACATGTACAAGCTTGTTCCAGTCAGAAACAACCTCCCATTTAGTAGGGGTATCAGGGGCCATCGCCCTCTTTCTCTTGTCTTCCCACCTCTCGTCCTTTCTCTTTTCCTCTAGGGTGTACGGTTTCCAATAGGTGAAGTTCTTGGGTGCCACTGGGTAGTTGAGCATGTATTTTTTACTTGATGAATACCCTATCGTACCCCTTCGGGCCATCAATCCATTGGAAAAAGTAGCAATGCTTCGTCGTCTATCATCATGTACGGAGAAGGTTAGAGATATGTGAAATAAAACATACAATGTGATTTATCAATACATAATATTCACTTACACGGTTGTCGCCGCACATGTAGTGCGCCTGAGTGACGGTGGCTGGATGTGTTGACTGAATGATTTGTGCCAGATTACGATAATGCGACTACGGCCATGGAAATTCTAATGGCACAAGTACATCCTTGCAAAAATTATCAAGGTAGGATCTCTTCTTCTTGGCAACCTACTTTTGTTTCCGAAGCATCTCTCGTAGTTCGACATCCCTAACACCAGCGTAGTGGCGTCCTCTACCTGTCCTCTCTTTTCCCTCCCATCTCTCCCTATTTTCGAGATCAGATTGAGTGGAGTGTTGGATCTGGTCATGGAGTCTGGCTAGATTTTGTAGGCAGTTAGTACGTAGTGTTTGGGAATAAATTTTGCCAAATGGAAGTGTACTCATGTCTGTGAGAGTGAATCTTGTGGGCGTTTGGAAGATCACATCGTTGTCAATTCACTAAGAAAAGCCGATACGTGTTGTCAATTCACTAACAGAAGCCAACCCATCTCCTTCAAACCCAGAGCCTAGATCACGAGATATTCATAATTTGTTAGGTCCACCCTGTATGGCCCGTCATGCACGACACCCTCTCCGTAGAATACGAACAAATGTTCCATATCCAATATCGCGTACCTAACATCAATGCAGACAAAATTCACTTATCTTCGATGATGCTAAATACAACTAAACATAACAAAAAGGATTATGCACATCTACATAACTGAGCTATCAATTATGCCTACAAGCATATGCGTATATACATGTATGTAGGTACACAAATATGCACATAAATACTAAAAATAATAGTGCACTCTACCGTAATCTTATCATCATTTTTTAGATTTTTTCGATCTCATCAGAGCAATACATACATAATATATATATATACACACACAAACATACATACATATACATACATATTTCCTAAATTGTGAAAGCATCGAGAATACTAAAAATAATAGTGCACATTTCTTCAACATGACTAATTACAAAATGATAACATTATTGCCGCTAATACATCATTAATATGGCTAATTACAAAATATCATATGGGTAATCTAAATACATACATCAACTAAATATAGTTACCAAGCACATTACATACTACCAAACCACCATTGCGTTAATGAAATGGTAATGACATATTAAGTGCATTGTTTGCATGCAAATGAAATATGCCTCTTTTTGAAGGTCTCCACCGGATCTACTCCTTTTCCAACTAGCAAAGCTTCTAAATCCCATCAAAACCACCTTAAAAAATTAATTGAAAACTCTCTTCTCCTCTTTTTTTTTCCTTCTCCCTTGATTCTCTCTTGCTCGGCGGGAAAGAAAATGAGCTTACTAGGGGCTTTGGGTGAGAGAGCGATGTGCGAGAGAATTTATGCGCGCGGGGGCCACGCTAGCGAGTGAGAAGGGTAGGTGGGTGCTTGTCGAGCTGGTCAGGCACGCCAGCCCTTGCCAAGCTCGTGCTTCTCAACAGGACGGTAGGCCCACCGCCTACTGTGCCTGTCGCGTCACTGCCAAGCACGCATGACCTGCCGAGCGCGTGCTCTTTGGTATGACGATGGCCCCACTGCCAACCGTGCCCATCGCATCCCTGCTGAGCACGCGTGACCTGCGAGCATGCACTACTTGACAGGATGGTGGGCCCACCATCTGTTGCGCCCGTCGCTTTGTTGCCAAGCTTGTGCAACCTGCCACACTCGTTGTCTCCTACCGAGTTAGAGCAGCGCGGCAGGTGACACATGTCGTCTTCTGCTGCTGCTGAGGTTACGGAGAGGGCTAAATTTGCAAAAAAAAAAGTATGCCTAGAGACTAGATTTGAAAAAAAAGGCCTATAGTGCTAGATATAAGCCACTTTGAAACAACGACAGAGAAGTTATCTTATTTGTTTGTTTGAGAGAAACTATAAACTATAAGTTGAAAAAACTAGGTCATAGAAAGGCTTCTATAGCGTACTGAACTTAGGTGATGTAGGGTTCAATGACAATATTAGTGTAGGGTTCAATGACAATATTAGACATGTTTTTTTAGATTATAGTTTATAGATTTTAGTTGTAACTTATTAATCTAATAAAATGATTGCTTAGAGAATTATCAAAGCCAACGCTGTTAATAAATGGGAGTCGTACGGATGGGCCCACTGATGGTAAAGCGGGGAGTTTATTCGTAACTCTTAGCTTGAGCTGAGTACCATTTGGCCTCTTCGCTGTATTTAGATCCAGCCCCAATCCGAGTCGTAGAGGAAGACTGATGAATAAAAAAGCAATCTTCCAGCATCCTTCGATGGATACTCATACCAGGCCATGCCATCTGTTGCTATTGTCGCGTCTAGTCGCTTGCCTCCTGCTTCTTTTGGCGCCGCTGCCGCTCTCACGCTCGGCGTCGGTGGTCACCCATCTCCCCGGCTTCCATGGCCGCCTGCCATTCTACCTTGAGACCGGGTAAGCACTACCTGTAAGATCCAGCGCGGGTTCTTGAACAAGTTATTACTCATCAACGAAGTAACCATGCCTTGTGGCGTGCGTATATACGCAGGTACGTGGATGTGGAGGAGGAAACTGGAACGGAGCTCTTCTACTACTTCGTGGAGTCAGAGAGGAGCCCCGGCACCGACCCCGTGATCTTGTGGCTGACGGGCGGGCCCTACTGCTCGGGCTTCAGCGGCGTGGTCTTTGAAGTAGGTTAGTCCCTCAAATTGTAGTAACAACTAGCTGTGGATCAATCCTGGTTGTTGAAGTATAAGTGAATTGCCCATCTTCCCTCATCAGCTTAAGCTTTTGGGTGAACTGGATGGTGCATGAAACTCAATATGGTATCAGAGCCAAGAGGGCTGAGTTCAAGACCTGGGTATGCGCGTGTATCACGATGCATGACAGGAATTAGTAGGTGCTTAGCATTTGTATTTAAGTGGCTTGTGGAGTCTTATTCGTGAAATTGGAGAATAATAGAATAGAAAACAAGAATGTGCTAGGCAGTTGCGGCACAACAAAGAACCTGTGTTCCATCTTCTTCCAACACGTGAGTGTGTGTATGTTCCAGCTAGAGGAAACTGAGTTTTCTCCTGGGGCTGTGCCAACATTAAACACATTAATACAAAGATGGACGGAATTGAACTTTGAAAAAAAAAGATTGTTAGAAGTGAAGACACTGTGTTTGCTTTGCTTCGAGGTTGAGGAATTCTCATATTAGCGGGAGGAATAAGAAAGTATGTATGATTTGTTGTATGGTGACCCAGAATGTAACAGTTTGCCATGATTTTGACAAGAAAATGGTCATACAATCTTGCTCCTACGCTCTGTAGTCTCTAGATATTTTACATTCATTGTAGATGCTGAGACTCCTGTTATGCATCCGTGATGATTTTTGTACAGGTCCTATGAAATTTGTGTTGGCACCTAATAATGGTAGTTTGCCGCAGTTGGTCTACAATATGTATTCATGGACAAAGGTGAGACATTCCTTCATAATGACCAAAATGTTTATCTTCCTCATTTTACTAAGTTTGTGATTTATTGACCATTCTCAGATGGCAAGCATCCTTTTCTTGGATTCTCCTGTTGGTTCTGGTTTCTCATATGCGAGTGATCCCAAGGGTTATGATAATGGGGATATATCATCTTCTTTGCAAGTCGTAACATTTCTGAAGAAGGTGATGGGAAGCACATTTAATCTCCTACTATAATATGAAGGGAACAACTTTGTGTGTTAATTACTTATTGTCCTATGCATGCTAGTGTAGTGGTTCAATGATCACCCTCGTTATCTCTCAAATCCTTTCTATGTTGGAGGAAGTTCATATGCTGGAAAGGTGACCCCACTTATTGCACAATACATTTCAGAAGGTAACTCTAGAATTCACTACACAGATCCTAAAATAAATGAGATGAGAAGGTCATTTGCATTAAATTATCATTAACCTTATTTATTTTAGGACATTTTCTGTTTTCTTTTGAAGATGTATAAAAGTATTCTCTCTAGTCGTTCAAAGGTCCTGTTTGTTCTGAGAACTCACTATGGTCTCAACCTTTTAACTTGGCCACAGGCCAATTCGTGTTTGCAGTTGCTTATGTAGTTATGTTTGACGATAACCTCTGGTCAAGTAGTTAGTTCCTTATGTGGTATTGATTTCTGGTCTACTATGCTCCAGGAAATGAACAAAGGCAGCAACCTTTGATTAATCTCAAGGCATGTATTTCTCTAGCCTGCAAACGACTAATTACAATTCTTTTGGGATAACTGTAGATTTGTAAATTAATGACAATGACAAAAGGGGTGCTAATAATGTGACATCATGTCACTTGTTCTTTGTTTGTTTTATGTAATTATGTCCAGGGCTATCTACTTGGCAACCCTATTACTGACTCAAAGTTTGATGTCAATTTCAAAATTCCATATTCTCATGGTGTTGGAATCATATCTGATCAACTATACGAGGTAATTCCACATTCATACACTTTGACAAAGTGTAATGATACAATTTCGTAGCATGTTTCTCTTTTCTTATTCAAAGGCTGCAAAGGAGAACTGTAAAGGAGATTATGTAAGCCCGACGAATGAAATATGTGGTGATGTGCTAACTACTATTAATAATGTAAGATTCATGTCCTGACCTATTTTTCTGAAATTACTAATACCAGCTATCATCTGACTGATGCACATCCCTTGTATTGCAGCTCTTGTCTGAAGTTTCAGAGGGACATATCTTGGATGATAAATGTGTTCTTGTCGCTCCAAAACCAATAAACGACGATGCTTCAAGAAGTAGGACTCTGTTAGAGGAATACATTCAGCTGAGAGAGCCACCTGCTCGACCAACTATCAATTGTTTTGTAAGTCAGTATTTATCCCTTGAGTATTAATTCGATAGAAGATTTTATTGAATATGATATCATAGGGCTTCTCTCCATTTTCATAATGTGAAATTTGTCTATCATTGTTTTCTAACTGCAGTCATACCGTTACTACCTATCTTACTTATGGGCGAACGTCAACGCGACTAGAGATGCTCTTAGGATCAAGGAGGTAACCTCATGATATATTTTGCCTTTATACTCTTACATCTTGGGGCCAGAAACTGCTTTCCAATTAGTATGCATAGAGGATCAAGTAGCATAAGCATCTGTAGCTCTGAAATTAGACACATGAGGGTAATGATTCACTAGGTCTCTAAGCCCTATCATCTCAATCTCTTGGAATGAAGTTGTAATGACTGATGGCACAACTATGGCGATAGGGAACAGTGGGCGAGTGGGTAAGATGCAGAAAAGGACTCCCGTATGCACATGACGTCCCAAGCAGCATACCGTACCATTTCAACCTCACCACCAGAGGTTATCGTGTACTTGTGTTCAGGTGAAAGCAGCAAAGGAAAATTTTCCCCTTTTTCTTCATACCGGCTGAATCTTCTTGCACGCCTTAAAATTATGACCTCTGTGAGCGCAGCGGAGACCATGATCTTTATGTACCATTTTTGGGCACACATGCATGGATAAGATCCTTCAACTTCTCCATCGTCGATGATTGGAGAGCATGGCATCTTAATGGCCAGGCTGCAGGGTTAAGTCATCTAATTCTTTTCGCATGTTGCGCATTCCAATTATATGCTGCATCTCACGTTGTTTGACCATCTGACGAGGAATACATACTGTCTTTTGCCCAGGTTTACAATTACATATGCCAACGACCTGACCTTTGCGACAGTAAAGGTGACCTTTTTTTTCCTTAACCATATCAGATCTTCTTTCTTGTCCACAGTACACACCCCTCCATGTATTATTTGGCTTGGATACGATGACAGCATAAAACCCTGATTGGTTGGTCGTGCAGGGTGGTGGCCATACCGCCGTAGAATACCGGCCTAAAGAAGGTTTCGCCATGGCTCAACGATGGCTGGACAGTAAGCCCCTCTGATGTGCCTGCTCTGACCGCACCCGTTCCCTCCAGTGTCTGTATCAGCCGGATCATTTGTGTGTTCGCTTCTGTCCTTGTTGAATGTACAACACAACACAGCGCGTAGCTACTTGCGTGCTAAAAAAAGATGATCAGTCAATACAGTTTTTGTTGTCACCAGCCGGCGTGCCTGGGCCAATGGATCGGCAAAACGGGTTTAAAATTTTAAATGATTGCTTGAACCAGACGATTGTTGATGCAGATCGGATTACCAATATCGACGATATGAATTCGAATTGCAGCTCACAGAATCCCACGATAAGTGAAGGAAAATGGGACACAACAGAACGCTCGACCGATATACATTCGTCGTCGTAACATCAACGACCTAGCACTTCCTCTCTTGACAAATTAAACGTTTCGAAACTTTTGCTCTATGAAACACGAAGAATCAAGACGTGAAGCAATATTGGGGATAGATCTCCCATCAGAATACGGGCGTGAATATGGAATTATGGACTCATGTTTTGTAAGTATCCATTACAAGTATGAACATGCTGTCTATAAATAACTAGAGATCCTACAACATATATCCGAAGATACACACTGCTTTTTTAAAAAAAATGTTGACTTAACATATTCTGAAGCTCCTGTTAATCGTTGCTTGAGATCATCCACAGAGGTATGAAAAAATTTCTACAATGTCTGTCAGACTTCAAGTCCATCAACATTAGCCAAAATCAGTCTCACTACTACCAGAAGTCAACATTAGCCAAAATCAGTCTCACTACCACCAGAAGTCGACCTTTCTGTATTGTGCTGTATCCAACTCAATGCCTAAAATCAATTATCCCGAGCTTCTTTTGGAAGTATCTCACGTCTCCATAACCTTAAAGGTAATCTCCGACCTGCAAATAACAAGCTAGCTCAGCTCTGGTGAACTAAAACAATAGTAACCGGTAAATAATTTGCTTAAGAACTAAAAGTTTTAAGGAAAATTGTGCTGTTAGAGAACATACCTCGAGAGCTTCTTGAGAAAAATTTCAAGACCTCATCAATCAAAATTACCTAACAATTAGATGAAATTAGTTTGTCAAACAGTGACGAAGGAAAAGGTAAATGTATGTGCAAATAGGAACAAAAGAATGCTCACTTTTTAACTAATTAGCTACTGCTAAAATAAAATTGAAGTAGGGGCAAAATATCTTAGGTATCCTTGTCATTTCTTAATAGGCAAAGATTGTTCACCAGATAATCGTATGACATGATAGAAAGAAATACTAACAGGGAAGGATAGATAAGAAATACTAACAGGGAAGGATAGATAAGAAATACTAACAGGGAAGGATAGATAAAGAACAACTTTCCACTCAGCCCATGATAATGGAGACACCTGCATAGTGTGGGTAACAGCATAATTGATCAGGATTTCCTTGAACATTACTTTAAAGAACAAAGGACCATATGACTAACAGCATAGTGTCGGTACAAAACTACACAAAAATAAAGATGACTTACTGAGAAAAGAGCTGATAGGGGTTCAATATACAGGACTGATATGTGAAGAAACATTGTCAGAATGATCGACCCAACAAGCCATATGTTACTCCATGGATGAATGACACTGAATGAAAGTGAAGTGCAATAAAAAAATCAATTTATTTAACTTAATTTACAAATTTACCAAGTTCTATATTGAGCACATGGATCAAAGATTACAAGAGCCAGATATTAGTGCACAAATATTTTGCAGGTCCCACAAGCTTTCCAGAGACACCAAACAAGACAAGCAGCTGGCTTTTATTCTCGATAGTCAATACTTCAAAGTGCACAAATATTTTGCAGGTTCCACAAGCTTTTCAGAGACACCAAACAAGACAAGCAGCTGGCTTTTATTCTCAATAGTCAATACTTCAAAACAGTGTCAACTATAAAGTATGTCTACTTGTAAGTTGTAATATCACATTGTAGTTATAAATGAGACAGATTGCTCCAGATATCTTCCACATTGTTGTCAACATCAGGGTTTTGAAAACCGGTTTCATGTGTGGTTTTTGGATGGTTTGTGGGAGAAGAAACCGGCAGATTTGATATTTGGGCATATCTAATAAGTAGCAACAATATACAAATTCCACCTAAAATGGGGCTTAGTAAATAGTAACCCACTTAGATTATGCGGAAATATCATATATGTATTTTTCATGTTCAAGTTTCACAGAAATTATTGCCATAGCTCTAATGAAGATATATGGAAAATTGGGATGGTTACGCAGACATGTAAAATTACCTTTCACAAATGAAAATAAATATAATGGTTATTTTAAAAGTTGATTAAAAGAAAAACACATACACAACAGAGAATCAAAATCACCAATGAAAGCTGGCAGTCTCACCTACATTACAACTAGTACATGGGAGTATGGGACTATGGGAGTATGGGTATTAATATTAAAAAATATAGGCTCAAAATAGTGGTATAAGAGCTCTTACAGGAGAGATTGATTTTCACTTAGGTTATTTAAGGCATTAAACATCTCAACAACAACAAGAACAGTCATTGAAACAGTTGATGGATGGTGATCCTCAAAGATGCTGCAAGGATATGAAGTTTGCCTGGTTGAACATGAATCAAAATTGACCTGCAACAGGAAAAGAAAGATGTTCAAGAATTAAGAATCAGTAGTGTAAAGCAGGCATGCAGAGGGAGAGGGAACCATACAAATATCTATTAACATTCAGTATACACAAAAATACATAATTGAGCTATGCAACTACGCAAGTGAACTGTGATTTGGTGGTACAGCCAGGGGTAAAAGTCGCAGTGTAACTGATAACCGACCTTCCCGGTGAGATCCAGAATGCACTGTATGTCTGTACCACCCAGAATTCAAATGAATTTTTATTCTTTTTTAGAAAAAAAAATCAAATTGATGAACCAAAAAATCAGGAGGAACAGGTCAAATTAAAATTACACCACCAGTTCTGGCTGTGGGCCAGGATTTTTTTTCTGTAAGTGGTTCTTTACTTCTTTTAATCCATGGGTACATACAAACAACCATGAATCCAACCTAAGGCCCAACAAAGGGTATCTCTTCGTATAAGCTGATTTGAGCATGCTGCTGAGATATGGTTATGGGCCTTATGGCCCCATCCTGAATCAGTTTCATAAATTTATAATACATATCTGTTATCAGATTCTATAATAAATGATTTTCACAGTGCGAAATTGATGCTAAGAAAATATTTCAGAGCAAACCATGTGAGTGGCTCCTGAAAACAATCATCTTGAACTTAGGCCGTGTTTGGGACCGCGTTTTCTTGCGGTGTGGTCGAGAGAATCGAAGAATCCCGCCAAACAGTCTGCGGCAGCTTCCATTTTTCTCGTCGCAAAGACTCAGTGGCCGCGAGAATTGAACTGTACCGCCGATTCCCAAAACGCAGCTCCGCGCCCGCGGTACCGGTACCGCACCGCGCGGTCGACGAACGCGGTCCCAAACACGGCCTTATTTGAGTTCCAAGCTTCTATTCTGATAAGAAAGTTCTTCAATGTCTTATGTACAGTTTTTTCAATATACATATTTTACAGTAGGGCTCTGCGGTATTGTTTTCCTTTAAAAAAAAACAAACAAATAAGTTTTCTTGGCAAGACTCACTCAAACACGGGTGGCTAAAATCTACTGGAAGATGCAACCTAATGAGATAGGCAGCATTGCCAACAGCAGATAGATTGATATTTACACAAAAGAAGTATGCTGCACTACAGGAATATCATTTTGAAGTATAAACTTTTGTGGTTAATGGTAACCCTGGTATCAGGTACATGTATTGCAGTTCCAGTAAACACCAAAAAGTAACAAGGTAAAAAATGGAAAGAATTTCGAAATCCCAACTTACCAATTCAGAGTATGGTAATCTAGGACCATTTTCAGAATAAACAAACCACCAAACAAACCCCACTATAGTAGCAAGACCAACATAAGCTGCATTAACAAAACAATAAGCAACAAGCAAACATGTGTCGGAAACAAAGCTAACAATAGGTTATGTCAAAGCTAACAATATTTGTCAAAAGAAAAGCTAATAATAAGTAGATACAGGCAGCAAGTGCATACCACCAATGACCAAATAGCGGAAAAAGAGCCATCCACTGACCACAGCTTCATTAACCTGCAATGAAATGGGTAAGAGCGTTTTCAATAGCTCAGACAGAAATTTAGAAAATAGAAATCATAGCTTCCACTTGAAATGACCTACCTAGCAATTCACACTCATCAATAGGTCATTACGTAGTAGGAAGCAAATAAGTCAAGAGTTCTCATGGATGCAAGGAATATAGTTTACACATGGAGCACAATGTGTGCACGAGCAAAAGTAACAGAAAAGGATTTCACTTAGTGCAGCATTCAATGAATAGCTATTAGCAACATTCTTGTGCCAAAAGAATTTTAATCATGAATAGTGAGGCTCTAGTAAGCCTTTTATACTACGAGACTTTGAGCTATTTCACACTTGCAGAAGATTTCAGAACTTCCAGTACTACAGAACAGCTACATAGTCAAGCTAGATGAATTATTCCTTCTAATTTCTAACAATACAGTTGATTGCTAAGCCAATTTTAACTAAATTCAGCATGACCATTAAGCAATGGAGAAAGGGTAAAACATACATGAACTCGTAGTTTCAACAGAAGTTTAACAATAAGCTGTCAACATGAATAGCTATTAATCATCAGGTACATAACCAGATTGTTATATTACCTTACGAGGCTTAACTGTCATGATGTTGCCATCAGGCTTGTTGAAACCAATTGCAGTTGCAGGCAAGCCATCAGTAACAAGGTTTACCCAGAGTAGCTGGACCTGCAAACCAATGGAGTAGAGAGGTCAACGGATTTTCCATCCAACAAAAAAACCCATCAAGCTCCACAAACATGAAAGATATGGATGTTTAGAAATTTACGTTAGCAAGTAGACAGGAAGAAAAATAACTTAATTACCAGGAAAGCATGCTATATATTACTGCACTTAATGAGGATTGTTGTCACATTAATTGGAAAACAGAAAATAAAATTCTGATACTGATTCAACTACAGATGATAGATTGTAGCAATAAGTACACAGATCTTATCTCAAGAAAAATACAGCTAAGAAAGAGTTTTGACTCACAGGTACAAGTGTGTCAGGCATCCCAAGCACTGCTGCCACAAAAATGCAAACTACCTCTCCGATATTTGATGAAATCATGTACCGAATGAACTGTTTGGTGTTATTATATATGGCCCTTCCCTCTGCAACAGCCTATGAACAAATAATAATACAAAGTTTAAGTAAACAAAAGTGTCCAAACTCCAAACAATAAGATTCAATGGTTATGTCATTATTTGTATGTGATTCAATGAGAACAAAATCTTACTGCAACAATTGTAGCAAAGTTGTCATCAGCCAATACCATGTCTGATGCACTCTGAAATCGAAAGATAATTATAAGTATATTAAATCCAAGAAAGTCTGCGACAACAACCAAAACATGAATACAAGTATTGACTGAAGTTTTTTGTAAAAAAAAGCGCAAGCAAAAGAATACAAAATTTCTCTGTTTTACTTATAATTGATAGCAGAAATACCTTTGCGACTGCAGTTCCTGATCCCATTGCTATTCCTATATCTGCTTTCTTCAGGGCAGGCGCATCATTGACACCATCACCAGTCATTGCAACCTTGCACATGTAAAAAAGCATCATGGCTATTGTGCAAACTGAATTATTGCATCAAGAGGGGAAAAGTGAAACAAAAATTACTGGGATCAACTCCATGGAAATTAAAATACGTTTCATTTATCATGAAGCCTAAAGAAGCCCAAGGGGCACTTTATCAAAAGGCAAAAATCATACATAAATGTACAATCTTACCACTTCATTGTGTGATTGCAAGGCTTCAACAAGCATCTTTTTATGAGAAGGTTCCACTCTGCACCATCCAGTAAAACTTGTCAGTTGTCAGTTAAAAAAGGGCAGTGACAAAACTGAGAACAGTGGTGATTACTTAACAGTTCCGTTGGTGGTTTGATCATTTTAGCATATTTTCTGTCTGATTTTTTGACAAAATCCAATGTTGTCACATAGATAAGTAAGCATAAATTATGTTCCATGACACAAGATTGTGATAAAGTAAAGACACATTTACTATGCAAAACTGTGACAGTACTTGTCATATTTTTTTCTGATGAGCTATATTAAAAGTAACAAGGCAAAGTCAATATTGGGAGCAAACCTAGTAGGAACAACACTTTTATAATAGGAAAATCTGAACTCCAATCTCAGCCATTGGATCTGCTTTCAATGGTGTAGCAACACTAATTGTGTACCTTACTAGAACTAGTGAGTGTTAGGAGTTAGGACTATATGTTTCTTGTATATATTAGATATCTGTATAGTGTGTTTTCTGCTTATTTGCCATGCTTTGTACATGACCATATCTAGGCCACTTGGCCCATGGAATAGAATCAAGAGTTCATTCCAACATGGTATCAGAGCCCATGGACCTCTCCACCCCAAAAACCCTGACCCTAGCATCTCCTCTTCTCCCTACCTGACCGCCGTTGTCCGTATCCCCCTGCATCGTCTCCTCCCGGACCACCATCTCCTACACTGCCCGGGCTTCTCCGTCCGGATCTCTCGCCACCCAAGCTCACATCGCCAACCGCGGTCCCCTGTGCCGGATTGAGCTGCACCGCCCAAGCTTCTCCTCACAGATCTCACGCTGCCCAAGCTTGCGCCACCCGCTGCCGATCTCCCTCCCTGATTGCCGCCACTTGCGCTCCGGTCTTCCTCAACTTCGGCGTGCCGCCTCTAGCTTCACTCATGTTGCTCTGCATCCATCGCTGTTGTCCCTCTCGCTCGCATAGTCGCACTGCATATGTGGGCCTGCATGCTTGGGGTTTTGTGTGTGGGTGGTGTGCTCTGCTATGCTGCTCGCTTGTACTTTGCTCAGCTCGTTGAGCCAAGCCTGAACCGAGCTGATGGCCGCCGCTAGCTCCTCCGTCTCCATCACACATAAGGTCCAGTTCAATGGGACGAATTTCCAAGATTAGGTTGTGCAACTGCAAATCTGCCTCAACAACCAACGACTTTGGAGTCACCTCTCCAGCGAGCAGCCTTATCCGCCTCTTCCTGCTCCACCGACTGGGCTGCCTATCGGTGTAGAAGGTGTCGCCCTGGATCCTGATGTCGTTGCTACGTTTGAGGATTTTGTGGAGTTGTACTAGTCCAACCTTCATGCCTTTGAGAGGTGGCAGGGTGATGAAGCCCGTGCCATTGCAATCCTGATTAGGAGCATGACTGTCGACATCTCTATGGACTTCGCCGAGCTCCCATCATCATAGCTGACGTTGGAGCGTGTTTGGGCACATTATCAGCCGAGCAGTGATGCCCTCTACCTCTTTGTGGTACACTAGGCGCCACTGTTAATGACTTCTATTAGCAGATCACTAGGGTGTGGCGCCGGGTAGACTCTTTGGGTCTGGATGTTTATCGGACTTGTTCCTGTTGTGTGTTGACCCGTGATCACGAAGCTAACAACCCAGTCAGCTGAGTGTGGTTTCCTTGGCTACAATGTTGAGCATAAGAGTTATGGCTGCCATGACCCTGTTGCTCATCGGGTGCGCATTTCATGTGATGCCACTTTTGATGAGTCTCGACCTTACTATCCTGTGACACCAGGAGACTCATCGTCTCTGGCTTCTTGACATGTGTCTTTGACTAGAGTTTGAGATAGTTCGTGCTCACCTCCTAGCCCACTCACCATGCTCGGTATTGGTGGAGGCACCCACTTTTATTCGTTCCGAGGAGACTCGTCTTTGTGGTATAACTCAACAGCCGTCTTCTGTCGTCTTGGCTACCCGTACGCCTACTTCTCCTATGGTTCCTGTGGCGGTAGCTTCAACACCTGCTCCTTCGGCACCAGTGGGCGCACCGGTGGCTGTGCGGGTGCCTCTCCTACTGGCCTTCACTACACATGGTGTCAGCATGATGGCCATACTCACCAGACGTGCTACTCCAGGAGGCAGAGCCAGGGCCGCAAGGGTGGTCATCCTCACCATAGCTCTGCTCAATCAGGAGGTGCTTGTGCTCCTCGCCAGCCAGACACCATTCAGCAGTTGGTTTCCCTCCTTCAGCGTCTGGTCATCAGCCCTACCTTAGTCTCTTCGGGTGCTACCAGTCTTGCCACTCAGCCTCCAGCCACTTAGCCTCCCACTTCAAGTATATCATGTCCTTAGATTCTAGAATCTGGTGCTTCCTTCCACATGACACTAGATTCACCTCACTTCTTTGAGTCATTTCATTCTACCTATTTCTATTCAGACTGTAGATGGTATCTCTTCCTGTTACTAGTCAAGGCACTACTCCTAGCTTCCATGTTCCTACAGTTTCACGTTCCTAAGCTTACTGTGCATCTTATGTCTGCTGGTCAGATTATTGATCATGATTGTTGTATCATTCTTGAGCTTGACTCGTGTTGTGTTCAGGACCGCCGCATAGGGACTCTAGTTGGTATTAGCCTGCGCTGCCTTGATTCACAGCGTCTCTGGAAGCTCGACTGGCTCCATTTTCCTTCCACTTCTGCTGCCTCTATCAGCCAGTTGACCACTATTTTCACTGCCTTCACTGCCACCACTTCCATTAGTTTTGCTCAGTGGCACCATCGCCTAGGTCATCTGTGTGGCTAGTGTCTTTCTTCTTTAGTTGGAAGTGGTATTCTTAGGTCTGTTCCTGGTGATACTTCTTTATCTTATATGGGTTGCACACTTGATAAGCAACTGTAGCTCCCTTATGATTCCAATGACTCTGTTTCTACTCGTCCTTTTGATTTGATTCATTCTAATGTATGGGGTCCAGCTCCCTTCGTTTCGAAAGGGGTCATCGTTACTATATGATCTTCATTGATGACTATTCTTGCATACTTAGATTTACTTTATGTCTTCTCGTAGCCATGTCCCTTCTATTTATCAGTCTTTTGTTGCCATAGTTCGTACTCAATTTGATTCAGTCATTCATGTTTTCGTGCTGATTCTACTGGTGAGTATACGTCCATAGCAGCAGGTTGTTACACTTCAGTATATGCCTTTGGCAGCTTCCAAACATTCAAACCCATACACAGATTCGTCAGCAATGAGGTGGGGCGACCTGGACACTGGACAGAAGCATTTTCATCCGGTAAAATAATGCTCCAGCATTTTGCATCATACTTTATAAGTTCATGAGCTGATTACAAGAGAAAACTTAGATATTGGTGTCATTACCCATTCAGCAAGGGAGTGGCTATGTCCTAAATTTTTCTAACAGGTAATGATATTCAAATCACCTGGAGAACAGAACCATCCTTTGCAATGCGTTTGCCCTTTCCAAAGGAGGAAGCCCTTCAAATTCTGATGCCGTATAAGAATGCCCTGTAAAGTCATCCAAATGCTCAAAAGCACCAATTTGCCGGCACAGAGATTCTGCAGTAGACTATAGCACATATTCATTTTCTCACCAGTAGCAAAAGATCTCAGAACAAAAATAAACCAAGCTTTTCACCAACCTTGTTATCCCCAGTAACAACTATAACACGAATACCCGCAGACATACAAGACTGGATAGCATCCCGAACTTCTTCTCTTGGTGGATCAAGCATCCCAACCTAAACCAGTAGCGAAAGAAATTGTACTCATTGATTACTAATGTCACTATCATATTGAATAGTGGAAACTGGTACCTTACTACAAAGGCAAAGCACATTAAAATAAGTGAAAAAAAATGTAGAAGATTATTAAATAAGGACAAGCGGGAGAGTGACAACTGACAAGCATACCAATCCTATAAATGTGAAATTTGCCTCATCATCATAGCAAAGACTTTGTTGACCTTCTGGCATTCGTTTTAATGCTAATGCTAAGCACCTTAGGGTATCTTTTCCTGCAAAACTGGAGTTCGGAGGGCATTTATTATATTCAAACTGAAGCGGAAAATTATATTACTAAAGCATTTGTTGCAAAAAAAAATGAAGATTACTATTGTATTCAATCAAGAGCAACAAAATCACCCAACAGTGATGCTAATTCAATGGCATAGCTAGGTCAAAATTACCAATGTCCCTTGGCATCACAAACAATGTCAGATCTATTGTTAATTGTGCTGATATGAACTGAATATTTCAATAATGTAATCGCATTCATCAAGAATCATGCAAGCTGGATAACCTGAAAACAAAGTACACATGAAAAGGCTAACCTTTGAAATCTAGCTTCCAGCTCATTACGAATGTCCGTAGTCAACGGCACAGAAGAACCATCATTGTTGCACAATATATGTGTGCATCTAGCCATTACACTTTCAGGGGCACCTTTTGAAAACATAATCTCCTGTTGTTTTCGACTGCAAAGGACGCTCATCATTTTGCGATCTCGGGAGAACTCTAGAACGGATATCTAAGAATAAATCAGAAAATTAAAAAAATATTTATGAATTTTGACACCATAAATCTGAAGAAATATAATTGAAAGATAAGTAAAATAATTCACAAGCAGTCTGGGTATACACAGTAACACAGAATGATTTATCTCGCATATAAGCGATTAAGCAATATCATCGACGCATAAACAAAATAACAGATAACATAGAATATTTCATCTACGTGTCAGCAGTAGCTTACCTAAATAGTGACTAAGATGAGTAGATCAACTTGACACTGTTGACAGTTATGCAAATAGGAAATTAAACAGTTGAAATCTTCCAGTAAATGGGAGGGACAATTGCTGATACCATAAGAACTTTAAAGTTAGCCAGGTAATTTGAGCAACTAAATAGTAAGGTTGCTTCATACAAGTCAGTGAAGCACAATGTGGAAAAGACTAACAGTTTGAAATGTGAACAATGAATGACGGCAATAATGCAAATGGGCATCACGACCCACCAATTCCATCAGATGATTATGCATTAATGCATGTGTCATGTGGGAAACCGTGCTTGCTTGGTAGGGAGTGAGGCTACAAAGTGATGAGAGCAGTTAAAGATGCCAACACCTATTCATCAAACCAGGAATTTTAAAACAACAGTTGAACACCTTACAGTTATTTACTTTATCCAGTTAGACAAGGGCAATGTTCCAAATGCCTACTTATGCTAGACAGACAAGTCCATAATCATGGAAGTTACCTTACAAATGGAGTAATGGACATAAGGAAAAATATCAGGCCGCATGGCACTCTTTTGAAGGGAATTGCAAATATTGCAATGTTGTAGCACAGAACAGAAAGTCCATAAAACAATGTCAACAAGGATAGGAATATAACCTTTCTGAACTGATTTTCCCAATAACGATTGCAGTACGATGCACGCTCATGCTTGCTTAGCATGTTCAGGGCTGAAGGCATTGAATCAAAACCGGGAAGACCGACCTAACAGTGTACATAATGAACATTAAACTGAGATTAATATTTCCCACAAAAGCAATCAAAAGTGCATTGATAAGCTGATCCCATATCTAATAACTGACCTTCTCCACCAGCACACGCAGAGCAACTTCAGTGGACTCTCCAATTTTTTCATAACATTTTTTATCAGGATTGTACTGTAAAGTGGACTCATTGCAAAGAGCTGAACACATCGCTATATGAAGAAGACATGGCGATTGAGGAGGAAATTCCAGCTGCAACAGATGCAAGTCCCCTCAAATTAGTGCCTAAAGCCAAATGACACCTGCAACGATGGTTGCATAGTAACCTAAGGGTCTTCATGGGTCACTCAATAATAACCTAGAGGGTTCCACAGGTCATGTAAAAGTACCCAAGAGTAGTATACTCAAACAGCTGGTAGCAGAATTAATCCATCTACAATGGCTTAACACTTGTCTTGCTGGGTAGAGGTGTCACATACATATTAGTCAAAAGATTTGTGCTAAATTCAGCATCTAGAAGGCTTTGTCTACTGTTCCTATGGAAGACATTCCCTGGTACAGCTGTACTTAGCTGAGAAATGGCTACAAGACCAGCGGGTAGTGAGTAGTGACAATCTTAATCGGATGTCATGGGTTGTGTAACATCCCAAAAGTTTTGTTCTTGAGTTAAAACTTCTTTAAAATATTATTTCCTTGGTTTTCAGAATTTTAATATAGTTTTCCCTAATTTTCTGGATTTTAAAATGTTTTTCCTATTTTTCCGAAATTAAAAACTAATTTCTATGTAAAAATAAAAATAAAATTTAAGTTGGAAATAATTTTACTAAGTTAAAATGCCTTAAGGAATTTATGTGAATGTTCCCATAATTTTTTAGCCTTGTTTGGTATTTATTTGAGCCTATTTGGATTTTCTGGTATTTTCTAAATTCAAAAATTAAACAAAATCTCCAAATCAATTTCAGGCTGAAATCCTCTTTCGTTGGCCCATTTCCTTTCCAGCCCAGACAATCTCCCTTTTTCTTTTTTTTTCCTTTTTCTCCTCCGCCCGAGCCGGCCTGTGTAGCCCATTTCTTCTCCGACCCACACAGCCTTTTCCTTCCCTAGCCAAGTCAGCAACACCTCCCTTCCACTCTCTCTTTCTTCTACCGACAGCTAGGGCCCGCCTATCAGGTCGCCCTTCTCCAACCTCCCGCCAGCAACCATTGATGCGCACAGGAGCTCTTCAATGTTTTTGTTTCTTCCCGATTTTGTGCACATTTGTTGCCATTCAACACCAATAACTTCACCCCATTCTTACCCGGTGGATTGTGTCCGTTTTTCCTCGCATTTGCACCAACCGCCACAGCCTTCCCGGAGCCATGCACCCTCTTCGTTGCCCCCTAGCCCCTATAAAAGGGAGCACCGAGTCCACCTCTCCTTCGTTGTCCATTCACCGGAAGCACAACCCCCATCTCCCTCTCTTCTCGTCGGAACGCAATGCACCGCCATCTTCTTCAATTCTGGCCGTCGTGCTCCACCTTGGTGCCATCATGTCGTGTTCCCGAGCATCTCGTTTCGTTTCCCTCAATCAATATGGTGTTTCCCACAGCCTCTCACCGGAATCGAGCTTGTATTCGCCGCTGGTGTCCAAGCGTTGCCACCACCCAATTCCGCCACCATCCGTGGAGCTCCGTCATCACTGTCACCTCCTTCACCGTCTCACATTCTAGATTGTGCGCACCTCGCTTTTGCCGGAGCTTCGTCGGAGAGCAGTCGCCGCCATAGCCGGGATCGCTGCTGCCGCCTTCACCTCGCCGCCGACCACCATTGCCTCTCTCAGGTGACCAAAGCATGACCACAAGAATCCCAGCATTCCCCTTGCTCCGTTCCACACCTTGCCGCCCAACGCCGCCCAGCCGAGCGCCGCCACTGACCCTCGGGTCTAGTGTCGCCGCCGCCACTACACTGTGCCATGCACCTGGTCCACTGTGGACCAGCGCAATTTCGTGGACCCGGTCCATGGATCGAGACCCACATGTCATGTACTGGCGCCCTTTTTCCATTGAAAAATAATTCCGACCAAACATCAAATTCCTCACTGACGTCATCATTGCACAATAATCTAGTTTCCTTTAGAAAGAAAAATCCAAAAAAAATTGAAATAAGTGAACAGTGTTTTCCTTCCCAATTTTCCTAAGTTTAATCTTCCGGAAGTCCATTCTAACTCTGTTTGACTCCGTTCTTTCTCCTAAATTCATCTAAAATCCCAAACTATCTGTTTATGCCTTGTTTTTGAATTTTAAAGTTTATTCAGATTTTATTTGAATTTTGTTTGAATTTGTCTATTTTCACGTTTAGATACCAACGTTCCAAAGGGGTACCAGTTTGACGATCCAGATCACCTCCCAACAAAGACAAGTCTCCCTTGACCATGTTGTACACATGTTCATAAATTTTATTTTATTGTTTCAAATTTATAATGCATCGCTATTTCACATAAAATGATAAATTCCGTTTTACGGTTGTTAGTTAATCTGATGTTGAGCATACCTTCATTTAATGTTGATATCCATGTAACGGCTAGTATGGAACGGCTAATTAATTTGCAACAACCTAGCTTAGATTCTGCCAGAGGTATGAGTAGGTGTCTGATAGAGACAATTGTCCCACATGGCGCAACAGAGGGCTTTTGATTGGGTGGGTGGAATCCTTCAACGGTGAAACCTTAACGGCGGAGTCAAATTGGGTTGGCGTATTATAAAGATCTTGTGACAATCATGTAGTCGCACACCTTTACAAGTGTGTCAGACGAACAATATAAGTTGACTATCTCTTATGGTTAAAGTTGTACAATCTCTGCAGAATGTAAAATTATTTGAATAACCGTACCCACAGTCAAAGGTAGGCAAGATGTGTTTTTACATGGTGGATCTTTAGTTTTGGTTTCAAAATAAATCTTTTGCAAGCTTGGGAGTGAATGAAACTCTCGGGTGCGTGTTCTGACAGATGGAGCCAGTGCAGGTGGATGGAACACGTATTCTTGAACACTAGAAACTTTCCGTGATCTCTGAACGGGATGTGCTTTCTTTCCTTGGTCGCGTTTTCCGGCAGTTTGTTTACCTTCCAGCACAAGGTTCTCGAGGAGGAATTTTGGTAGCTTGGCGTGAGGGTGCTCTAGAAGCTGATCAATGGAGAGTCCACCGTCATTCTGTGTCTATTCATTTCTCAGCAGAGGATGATACTACTTGGTGGTTCACAGGAGTATATGGTCCGCAGCAAGATGCTGAAAAGGTTGCTTTCCTTGATGAACTCCGAGAAATAAGATCTCTGTGCACAGGACCTTGGTTGCTTGCAGGTGATTTCAATATGATCTACTCATCAGAAGACAAGAACAATGGAAATTTAAATAGGGCCATGATGGGTCGTTTTCGACGCTTTGTCAATGATTCTGAGCTCAAGGAGATTCCATTAATTGGAAGGCGCTTTACTTGGTCCAATGAGAGGGAGGCCCCGACTCTAGTCAAGCTCGACCGGGTCTTATGTACATCAGATTGGGAAGCACTCTTTCCGGAGTGTATCTTACAGAGTCAAGCTACTGAGATTTCAGATCATTGCCCCTTAGTTCTCGGGCTCAGAGAAGGATTTCATGGTAAACGGAGATTTCACTTCGAGAGCTACTGGACAAAGCTCCGGGTTTTCATGATGCGATGGCGCTTCTTGGTTTGCACCGGTTTCATCTACCTGTGCCTTTGAGCGTGTATCCCTCAAACTCAAGCGCCTTACAAGGGCTCTTCAATCATGGAGCCAACGACAGGTGGGGCACATTAAAACTGAGCATGCTATTGCTCGGGAAATTCTCCATCGCCTTGAGATCGCACAAGATCGCGTCATTTAAACATAGAAGAAAAATGGTTGAGAAGCGCCTTGAAGAAGCATTGTTTGGTGCCGGCCTCATTAGAAAGGACGATAGCCCGTCTTGGTCGCGCATCGAGTTTTTGAAAGAAGGGATGCCAATATGACCCTATTTCATAGACAGTGAGTTTTCGTAAACGGAAGAATTTTGTGCCAAAGTTCTGCGAGATGGCCAAGTAGTCACCAATAAGAAGATAAACATGAAGTCATGTTCGATTACTTCGATGCATTACTAGCACCGCCGCGTGCCCGCTCCAAAGCACCCTCGATCTCGCTTTTTTTCATAGAGCGGGCATAGATCTCTCTGCCCTGGACGCACCCATTATAGAGGAGGAAGTGTGGGAAACAATCAAATTGTTACCGGCAGATAGATCTCCTGGACCGGATGGCTATACAGGTCGGTTTTATAAATCTTGTTGGCAGTTGATCAAGTCAGAGTTCATGGCAGCCATAATCTTGTTACAGCAAGGAGATTCGAGGAAGCTGTGGCTCCTCAATTCAGCTTTTCTCACCCTTATTCCTAAAAAAGCTGAGGCGCTGATGCCCAAGGACTTTCGACCGATAAGTCTCATTCATAGCTTTGCAAAGCTAGTAACGAAGGTCATGGCTATTCGTTTGGGCCCCTTTAAATGGATTGGTGGCGCTAATCGAGTGCATTCATCCGAGGACGATGTATTCATGATAATTACATTCGTGCAGCAGACAATCAAACTCCTTCATCGACGGCAAGTCCCAAGCTGCTTTTTGAAACTGGATATTTCTAAGGCTTTTGACTCGGTGTTTTGGTCATTTCTTTTAGAAGTCCTAACGATCCGGGTTTTGGTCAAGCTTGGTGTAATCTTATATCTATTTTGCTCACCACGGCATCGACTCGAGTGTTCTTGAATGGCGAACAGGCGAAGAAATTAGACATCAAAGAGGCCTCAGTCAAGGAGATCCTCTCTCCCGATGCTCTTTATTCTCGTAATGGATGTGCTTAATAGTCTATTTGCCAAGGCGGTGAATTGGAGCTCTTACAACCATTGTCTAGAGGATTCTGGTCGAGAATCTCGCTTTATGCCGATGATGTGGTCTTATTCATTCGACCAGGTGGAGGAAGAGATGAGCCTTACTATGAGAATCTTGGACAAGTTTGGTGAGGCCTCGGGCCTCCAATCAAATTTGCAAAAAGTTGTGTTATCCCTATAAGATGTGATCGACCCAAATGGAGATTGTAGCCTCTACCATGCCTTGTGCTCCAGCAGTTTTCCCATGCACCTATTTGGGTTTACCAGTTTCAAACAAGAGGCTAGGGAAGGCAGAACTCCTCAAGTGGATTGAAAAGATTAGTGACAAGCTATCTGGTGGAATGCCGCTCTCATGAACTTGGCCTAAGAGTTACGTGGGTGCGGTTTGTTCTCTCACTATACCTATTTATGTGTTGATAGCCATCAACGTCCCCAAATGGTTCATTCGAGTCGTCGACAAGATCCGAAGAGCTTTCATTTGGAAGGGCAGAGAGCAAGTGAATGGTGGCTCTTGTCTGGTTGCATGGGATAAGGTTCAACGGCCTCTTGATCTTGGTGGCCTAGGGTGCTTAACCTCGAGTTTATGAGTTGGGCACTCCAAATCCGATGGTCGTGGCTCAAAAATTGACCCCAATCGAGCTTGGGCTGGTCTCGATATACGTGTTCATCCAAATGCGATTGCCTTATTCAACATTGCCCTACGGTCTCGGGTTGGAGATGGAAATAATACTCTCTTTTGGGTGATAAATGGCTCATGGGATGCTCCTTAGATGAGCCGCACCGACGGTGGTTGTTGTTGTACCACTTCGCGTCGTAGCGCGCGACGATAGCAGATGCACCGCATAAGCACAATTGGCCCTCCGACATCGAAGCGGATCATCAATGATTGGCCTTTTGAATACTTTCGTTATGGGATATCCTCCATGAGACAATTCTCTCAAGAAGTCGACAAACACATTTGGAGATTGGATGGGTCAAGTCGCTTTTCTTCAAAATCACATATCGAGCATTTTTATTGGCTCAATCACTTTCGAGCCTTGAGGCGCTTGTGGAAATCATGGGCTCCAGCAAAGTGCAAACTTTTTCTTTGGCTAGCAATACGCAATGATCTTTGCCGGACGGCGGATCGGCTTGTCAAGAGAGGACCGCCCACCCGAGCCAATGTCCTTTATGTGATCAAGAAGACGAAAATGTCCAACACCTCCTTACCACATGTGTGATCACCCGAGAATTTTGGTTTCGGATTCTGACCGCATTGGGCTTGCAGGATCGAGTACCAAATTGCCGCGAGAAATCCTTTTCTGAATGGTGGCGGAAAGCTTCAAAGAGAGTTCGAAAGAAAAGAAAAAGGTTTGAACTCAATAATCATCTTGGGTGCTTGGATCATTTGGAAGCATCGCAATTCATGTGTTTTTGAGGAACTCACCTTGCATCAACAAACTTATCCGGAATTTAGAGTCGAGCATCACTATGGCGCATGGCGGGTGCACGAGGTCCGCACACACTGGATCTAGGTCAAGATGATGAGCTAGTCTAGACTAGTTTGTTCTTTGGTCGAGCCTCACTTGCAATGTGTGTTTCATATTTTTATTCATCTTTTGTTAAACAACCCTCATGGACTGGCCGGAATGAGGTGGTAGTGTTTGTAAGGGCCGATTCTTTTCTCTCTTTAATGCAAAGATACGCAGCTCTTCTGCGTATTCGAGAAAAAAAGTAGTTAGAGTCTTACTACTAGTGTAGGTGATTGGATTCTTCACTAGAAATCAAATACTAGTTTTAGTTATTGCAATTACTTTGTTAAATTGGTGCTTTGAAAAAATTATAATGGTAATTAAAATAAAAAGTTGCTTTATGCAAAAAAAAAAAAAAAACCATATTATCCTTCCTTTGTTAAGCCCTGCAAATAACTGCATTTTCCCACAAGACTTGTAGAGCACTCTATGTACTCACATAGTCACATGCTACACTCAAACAAATATCAGAGGTATATAAAGACACAGGAGACTAGACTACTTCACGTGTGGCTTCAACGAAGGCTATCCGAAGTACTAGATTGTGTTTCCCCAATCAATTGTCTGTGGCATATTGATAGGTCATCTTCAGAGTATTTATTTTGCTCCTGTTGTGTTTTGTAAGTTCGAGAGGTCTTGTAACCTCAGTTATAATAAGTGGTCTTAAGGCTAATACTCTTTATTATTATAATAAAACGTTGCTTGGTTATGTAATTATTATTGTTCAATTGTGTGCACTAGCTTTGATATGGGATTAGTGTAGTAATATACAGAGGGTTCGGATCTAAGAAATCCAGTCCCGACAGGTTGTACAAGTTGGTACCATTTAGTAAATGTGTTCTTATACTACAGTGAAGAAAGCAAAACTTCAGCTGTTAGACGCATGAAAATACAGGCTTCAGGTTGTTGCACTACAAATATACCCAAACTAATGACAGCTGGGAAATACATCATTGTACCTGCAATCCACCAGCATCATATATAAAACCATCAGGGGCAAATGTTGTTCCACTAATGGAGTACTCATCAGTTACTGGTCTCTGGTGCACAGACCGCACAACGCATACCTGGGATATTAAAGAAACTTCTTAGTTTTTTCTGAGCAGAAAATACAGCAGGGGAGGCCCCCTGTAAGAAACTTCTTAGTTATGCAATGAACATAATATATGGACCTAGTGTAACAGACATTTTTTTCTTAAACGGCATACTGTAATTCAGTCAAGTCCCACTGGGCAATTATGTATGCAAAAAGGAAAAGAAAATGAAAAGGACCACTGAAAAGATAAAAAAAAACTGTAAAGTGGAGTACTCACCTTTGACACAGACATCATGTTTGTCGTAAGAGTACCAGTCTTGTCACTGCAAATGACTGTTGTGCATCCTAATGTCTCTACAGAGGGCAAAGACCTAACAATGGCATTCAAGCGAGCCATTCTCTTGGTACCAAGAGCTAAGCACCTAGAAGCAAAATAGATCAATGCTATGTTAAGTTCACTTCAAGATGGAACAAAATAAACCACTAAACTTCAATATAACATGATCAAGACTCGCGAGACTGAGAACATCTAGATGCTGCCATGCTGGATAGGATCAATAATGCATTGTCAAGTTTCTAGGTTCTTATCCAGAGTCATGGTTGATGCACCTGTATGTGACCACTGACTAATTTTGGCCCTCTCTTCACAAAGGACAAAGTGACAACAAGTTCAAGTAAAAAACAACTAATGTTGTGGCAAGCTATGGAAATGGTGTACGCCATTTACAAGGAAGCAAAGTTCGGTAACTGGCTAAAAGAGACGTGGAATCGACTGTGTTATAAACCCAAGTGCTTAGCTACTTCATGATTGTTTAAACATGATTTAGGATACATATATACTCTTTCAAACTTCAAATGATCAAAGCTTCCCGTTTAATCTGCCTCTTTATTAATAACTGATAAGAAAAAAACATCATAATATCAAAAAACATTGGTACATTTGGGAAATACTAAGGATACTCTTGCATTAACAGATTCGGATCGGATACTTTTGTTAATATATTAAATAAATCACATACATCATTTTATTTGGCACTATTGGAAACCTATAAATTATTTGAAGGAAACTCACGTTGTTACTACAGCTGGGAGACCTTCAGGAATGGCTGCAACCGCAAGGGCAACAGCTACCTATCAAAAGAAAGAAACAGTGTACATATTTTCCGAAAGCAAAGTTGGGTGAAATACATAATAATGATTAAATACAAGCACTATAACTGTTTGCCAAGATATAATGAAGTAACAAAATCAATTACTCCCTCCGATTGTAAATACAAGTTTTATTCCAAAAGTTTACCAGCTTTCCTCTTAGGGCCAGTTTGTGGTTGTTGCCCTGCACTTATTTTTAAAGCTGCTGTGAAAAATCTAGTATCCTCTTTTGCAAATTTGATTATATAGTATAACAAACTGTTATCCAATAGTTAATCCTTCTATATTTCGCCTCATGTGAATTATTCTTAGCTAACTACTCCAATATCTTCTGTTATTTAGAACACAACAATATCTCCTTTTGCAACATGGTTTAGAAAAAGCAACTAGCCAAACACCAAAATATGCGAAAGTAGTTCCACCAAACAGGATTATCATAATCTACCCGTCACCGCAATACCAAAAGGAGCCTTAATATGTTGGGAATAAGAGAAAAAGAGCTTCATTATTGATGAGGATGCGAACATTTATTAAGCAAGGGTATAATTATAGTAAATAAATGAGATAAATGGAAGTAGAAAACAAAAATGTCAACTTCAAAGGTGGATTATTGGCAGCTCTGTTCCAAATTTGCAATAGATGCATCAGTGTTTTTAAGCCGTCGACTAGTCATCCAGTCGGCCGGCAACGCTCAATTGGAGCTACGACTCAACTAACTGAGCAAATCGAGCAACTTGTTGTCGACTAGTCGTCGACTAGGAGAGACAAGTCAGGCAACTTGTGAAAATCGCGGAGTGAGCGAAGGCAGACTTGTTTTGGGCCATTTTGGGCTTTTGGCTTGAGTCAGACGAACGATTAGAAGTCACCAAGGCAGGGACGACCAGGCACTACATTTTTCACAACAGCGGCCGAACGGTAGCATCCACCTCGCCTCTTGCCGACTCCAACTCACCGCCATCAACCCTAGCTGGATCCACCTCACCACCGTCGCCCCAGCCAGATCCACCTCCCTTGTCACCAGGTTTGCTTCCCTCCCCTATTATTTTCCCTTAATTATTGAATGCTCCTTCCCTGCCTCCCTATCTCTTCACCAACTAGTCCTCATGAGGGTGGTGCTAGTGGAAACTCAAATGAGGGTTATTTGAAGTTGGATGGCCTTGACTATTTGAGTGACTCTTATGTGGTGATTGTGATGATCGATGGGTCTTTATTTTATACTTTTGCCACTTGAACTTCTATTATGTTGTTTAATTTCTGTTTGGAACTCTATTGTCGTTAACTTGTTATGGAGTGTTGTTTGATTCACCTTTGCCCTATTATGCTTAATTTTTGTTGTTGCTAATATGAATCTTACAATGTCCATGTTGAGAACAAAAGACCACATGTGGATGAACATGCTAGTGCTACAGGGAGGAATATACAGGTTGAAGGCGATTAGGGTTAATGGATTGATGCTTGATTCCTTAACATAACAGAGGCACCAATACAAGGTATATATGGGCAAGGGTTAGGGTTAGGTCTAACAGAGGGAGACCATCCTGGAAACCCTAACAAACACCCTGCAACCCTAACAAACACCCGCAACCCTAACAGAAAATGACCGAGGGCACACGGGGCCTTAACTATGCATACACCTATGCGATTGTCTAACACCACATGATCGGGCGTCGGCACGACGTTGATCGGACCGAAATTCTGAAAAAGCGCCGGCGGACCCTTGGTGAAGATGTCGGATACCGTGAGGTCGTCGAGACGTGAAGGACGCGCGACAAAGATGGCGGCGACACGCCCGAACAAAATGAAGATCAATCTCAATATGTTTGGTGCGTTGGTGCTGAACCGGGTTGGATGACATGTAGACGGCGGCGATGTTGTCGCGATAGACACCAAGGTAGCCTTCTTTGGGTGGGAGTGGAGCTCGCATAAGAGTTGGCGCAGCCATGATGCCTCGACCACGGCATTAGCCACACCGCGGTACTCGGCCGCTACTGGATCGGAGACGGTGTTCGGCGTTTGGAGGACCAGAGACAAGGTTGTTCGAGGAACACCGCATAGCCCTGAGTGGATTTGCGAGTGTCCGGCGGCCGCCGATCGGCGTCGAGTAGGCAACGAGTCCAAGCGTTTGAAGGTCGAAGGAGCAGCCAAGGTGAAGAGTGCCACGAAGATACCGCAGATACGCTTCAAGGCGGCAAGATGAGGCTCCGAGGATCGTGCATGTGAAGGCGCACTGCTTTGGGCGGCGTAGGAGATGTCCGGACGTGTGAAGGTGAGATACTGAAGAGCACCAGCCAAACTCCGGAAATTGTGGCGTCGCTGACGGGGGTACCATCCTGGTGAGACCTTGGAACAAGTGTCCACCGGGGTGGAGCAGGGCTTGCACTCAGCCATGCCTGCGCGGTCTAGGATCTCCTGCATATACTGGCGCTGTGAGAGGAACAGGCCATCAGACTGCCGCTGAGCCCGCATCCCGAGGAAATGATGGAGATCACCTAAGTCCTTCATCGAAAACTCCTGCTGCAGGGCATTGATGGTGCGATGAAGGAGTGTGGTGGACGAGGCGGTGAGGACGATGTCATCCACATAGAGAAGCAGGTAAATGATCTCAGCACCACGGTGGAACACGAAGAGCGAGGTGTCAGACTTGGCTTCCACGAATCCGAGAGATACCAAGTGAGCTGCAAAACGGTTGTACCACGCTCGAGGTGCCTGCTTGAGACCATAGAGTGAACGGTTCAGACGGCAGACGTGATCCGGATGAGAGGAATCCTCGAATCCGGAGGGCTGAACGCAGTAAACTGTCTCATCAAGGGTGCCATGGAGGAAGGCATTCTTCACATCAAGCTGTCGAATAGGCCAGTTGCGGGAGATGGCTAGTGAAAGAACAGTCCTCACGGTAGCTAGTTTGACGACAGGGCTGAAGGTTTCTGAGAAATCCACACCGGGGCGCTGTGTGAAGCCGCGGAGGACCCAGCGAGCTTTGTAGCGCTCCAGTGAACCATCAGCTTGGAACTTGTGCTTGAAGATCCACTTGCCAGTCACCACATTCGCGCCAGGAGGGCGCGGAACAAGATCCCAAGTGGTGTTCTGGAGAAGGGCAGCATGCTCATCCAGCATGGCAGCGCGCCAGTTCGGGTCGGCAAGAGCGGCCCGGTATGTCCTCGGAATAGGAGACAGCAGCGCGGTGTGGAACACTGACGAGTTGCCCGAGCCGTGAGCCACCGTGGTCATGGGTGTTGATTGACCACGGAACGGCAACCGCGCCGTTGGAAGGCGCAGGCTGCTGAGGCGCCGCGCCGAGATGCTGGTGAACGCGCGCGGCGCGGCCATACACTGGGTGACGAGCCGAAATTGCTGAGGCGCGGGCGGCGACCATACACAGGTGATGACTCGAGCACGGAGGAGCTGGGCAGCCGCTCGAGGAGGTGTAGAGGACGCCGGGGCAGCCGCACATGGCTGTGTGAAAGACGCCGAAGCAGCCGCACGTGGCTGTGCGGGCGTCGAGAGTGTTGGTGACGGCGAGGTAGGAGCCAGTGGGGACGCATCGGGTTGTACTGCCGCATCCGCAGCAGCAGGCAGAGGAGCCGGCGATGGTGATCCTGCAGGCAAAGGAGACCAAGTCGGGCCTATAGGCGCCGGAACGGTGTTAGTGAAGGTGTCTAAAAACTCGAAGTCCGCGGTGGATGGGGTGTCGTCGCTCGCAAAGGGAAAGGAGGACTCGCCAAAGATCACATGGCGGAGATGATGATCTTGTTGGAGTTTATATCTAAGCAGGTATCCTTTATGATGAGCAGAGTAGCCGAGGAAGACACATGAAGTGGAGCGCGGGGCGAGTTTGTGGGCTGCAGTGGCGGACAAGTTGGGGTAGCATCGACAACCGAAGACGCGCAGATGGTCATACGCAGGTGGAGAGCCTAGCAAGGCTTCATGAGGCGTACCGGAATGCAGCGTTTTGGTTGGTAGGATGTTGAGTAGAATGGTGGCGGTGTTCAGAGCCTCGACCCAATACCGAGGAGGAAGACAAGCTTGGATGAGGAGAGACCGAACCACATTGTTGAGAGAGCGGATGGCTCGCTCAGCCTTCCCATTCTGAGCAGAGGTGTAAGGGCACGACATTCGGAGGTGAGTGCCGTGGGTGAGGAAGAAGGTGCGGGTGCTGGAGTTGTCAAACTCGCGCCCATTGTCGCATTGGACAGCCTTGATGGTGTGGCCAAACTGGGTGGAAACAAGAGCAAAGAAATTAGATAGAGTGGAAAAGGTGTCAGACTTGAGACGTAAAGGAAATGTCCATATAAAATGTGAGCAATCATCGAGAATAACCAAATAATATTTGAAACCCGAGACACTGGGAATTGGTGAGGTCCATAAGTCACAGTGTATGAGTTCAAAGATGTGGGAGGCTCGAGATCTCGACATAGGAAAGGAGACGAACATGACGCCCGGTGACACGCATGACATGAAGAGGTTCTAATTTCTTTATTACACTCATGAGTTTGGACAAAGTCTCAAATCCAGATGACCGAGACGCAGCGATGCCATAGAGTGGACGCGCTTGTGTGGTGGCGAGATGTGCGCGGGAGGTGATGACGCGCGGGAGGAGCGAAGAGGGTACAACGGCCCGGAACTATTGCACCTGGTGATCACTCTCCTGGAAAGCAGATCCTTCACAGAACAACCAGCAGGTCAAATTCAACGAAGCGATTGTTGTCGGAAGTGAACTGACGTACGGAGATGAGGTTCTTAATGAGACCAGGGGAAACAAGAACATTATGAAGACATAAGGAGCCGGGAAGGTGAGCTGTGCCAGTGGAGGTGACGGGAAGTAAAGAACCATTACCGACAACAATGGAAGGTGGAATAGGATCTGCGGGGAAGAAGTATGGGAGAAGTACTGGCGTCAGAGGTCATGTGCGAGGTGGCGCCGGTGTCGAAGATCCGGTCAGTTTCTTGGCGAGTCGCGACATGGTGTTGAACGAGGAAGCCAGCGCCTGAGAGTCCCAGGAGGGCATGCCAGCCATGGGATGGTAGTAGCCGGGAGGAGCAATCCACTGCCCCTGGGCGCCGGCCACAAAGGCTGCGCGCAGGCGCGGGGGGCGCAGGGGACGAGCAACCGGCAGAGGAGCCAGGGGAGGACGATTCCCGGGCCACATGCTGATGGAACCGGACCAAGGCTTGTAGAAGCTGGGCCACGAGCCTCCTGATGGAAACTGCGCTGGGTGCTGCTGCTGTGTAGAAGGGGCAGGACCAGGTGCGGGCGCGCCAGACTGCCGGCCCTTGCCCTTGCCACCGCGCGAGCCGCGCTTGTCGCCCTTGTTGAAGTTCCTGGAGTTGCCGCTGGGAGGCTGCTGTGGTGGGACGGGCTTGATAGGTTGCTGATGAAGAGGACCAGTAGTGCCGCCAGCGCCAGAAACAAGAAGGGCGGTGGGTGAAGGCGCTGAGCGATGAGCCATGTTGAGTTCTTCAAGCAGCAGGTCGTTCCGGGCTTCCAGGAAGGAGGGGAACGGGCGCCCACGCTGGAGGTGCATGCCGATGGAGGCGAAGCGCTCGTTGAGGCCGCGGATGAGGTTGAGGACGAGCGTGCGATCAGTGACGACCTCACCCAAGTCGCCCAGGGCATCGGCCATGGACTTGAGCTTACGGCAGTAGTCGGTGATGGAGAGATCGCCCTGGACGAAGTTGCGAAAGGCGGCGTCGAGGTAGAGCGCGCGCTGCTCGCGGTTGCCGAGGAACTGGTGTTCGAGGCGGACGACGAGGCGGGCCGTGGCAGTGGCGTGGTTGTCCCGAACAATCTCCTCGAGGTCGGGAGAGATGGTGCCGAGGAGCCATGTCATGACGACACAGTCCATACGCTCCCAGTCGGGGTAGGTGTGGTCGGCGATGTCGGCGAGGACATGGCGCCGGAGGGAGAATTTCCCAAGAACCAGGAGCATCTGGTGGCGCCAGCGGGTGTAGTTGTTGCTCTCCATGTCGAGGACGGCGGGGGCGAGCGTGGATGCTCGGACGGCGGCGGCTGGCGTGGAGGTTGATGATGGCGCGGCCGTGCGCGTGAGAGCCAGCGAGCGGTAGGACAGAGCCACCGGTGTTGAAGGCGGCAGCATCGGCATCCTCTGTGTCCTCTGTTTCGACAGCAGCCTCTGCCGCTTCCCGTTCGCGAGCGGCGCGGCCGAGTGCGTCACGCGCGCGGCGGCGGCGGCGCTCTGGCGGCGGCGTGGCCTCTGCTCGGCCTCTGGGCGCTGAGAAGCGGCGTCGGGCAGCCGCTGCTTGGCGGCGGCGCTCTCGCCTTGCGCCGAAGTTCTCGGCGGCCGCAGCGCGCGCGGCGAGATCAGCAGAGAGGGAGCGGAAGGAGGAGCGGGCATGGCGGCGGGAGGTAAGCCACAGTGGCGCGGGGTGGGGCGCGCGGGTTTGCGCGACCTCGAGGCGCGTGGAGGAGAAACCCTAGGCGGCGGTGCGCGCGTGGCCGGCGGCGCGCGAGGAACGGAAGCGCGGAAGAAGAGCACGGAGCTCGATACCATGAAGGCGATTAGGGTTAATGGATTGATGCTTGATTCCTTAACATAACAGAGGCACCAATACAAGGTATATATGGGCAAGGGTTGGGTTAGGTCTAATGAGGAGACCATCCCGAAACCCTAACAAACACCCTGCAACCCTAACAAACACCCTGCAACCCTAACAGAAAGTGACTGAGGGCACATGGGCCTTAACAGCTATGCATACACCTATGCAGTTGTCTAACACAGGTAACTAAGTAAATGGCTTCTTAAATCCAGTGATTTAATGTATATGTATTGATGTATATAAATCTACATGTATATTACAAGGATTTGGTGGATTTGGTGCTTCTTCGACCAGTGTGGGTCTATGGGAGCTAGCTCTTGGGTACTTCAGACTTCAACCGTTCAACTAGACAATGAGGTAATATGCTTTGAATTTGTTCAAGTCTTATTTATTTCATGTTATGTTTAATTTGCTATTATCTAAGGGTGGTATGCTGGCAAGTCGACAAGTAGTCAACCGACTAGTCGACAAGTCGGTCCCTTGGTGACTCGACTTACCGACTTAATAACCATGAGATGCATGTTAGGTAGGTGCACTTAATGGACACAATTAAATACGAATATATGAACAAGGATTTCATTTGGTCAGTCAACTTGATATAAAATTAAGCACAAAAATGCTAGCATCAATCATATCTAAACAATCTAGTTATCAGGTATAAACAATACTGTGCAACATCATGCAATGGCCTGCGTATAAAGGTCAGGTAATGCTACATTCTCTTTCTGGTATCCAACTCAACTATGTATAAAGGCTTGTTGCAGAGTAGATACAAGTTACAGGAGAGACAATAAACAATGTCATTCTATACATGCATGCAACTATAGAATATAACAACAATAATAAACACACCTAATTTGAGTGAATGGTTGTATTTCACAAAAGGTGAGGTTTGTCAACTATAATCAAGTCAGACTATCACCAACTACTAGGTCATGCAGATGCAATCTCCAAAAGTGACCAACAATACCAAATTCTGCACTCTGGCTTGACACTCAACAAACACATTTCTGCTCATTGTATTACAAAAAAATATTTGTCAACTCGTGCAATGTAACAACTAAGATAATATGTGGCAGATTGGTGGTCAACCTACAATGAGCAAATGCTATAGGAATGTATATTCAAATAAAACAGGAACATTGATATACCTTAAAATAATGAATGGCGCCCCTGAGAAAGCCACCATGAGAAGGATCTCGGAAATGCCCAATATTTACAATCCAAACAAGAATACAGATCCCTGCTATCACCTGAAAAGTAAAAAAACATACTCTGATGCAGCTTACAAAAATATTTGTGTTAGAATAGGAATTCATTATTTGTATTTCCTTATATGACTTTGTATTTCCTTATATGCATATGGCATATTCCCTTATAATATCATCTTGTACTCCCTATATATACTGCCCATTAGACCTCATGAATATACACATTGTTAAGGGTATTAGTGTCTTTTCCCATATCTAGGGTTTAGACTTATGGGTCTCATGTACTATATATATATGCCCTATGGGCCTCTTTGCAATACAAGCTCTATTCCTATTTACATGGTATCAGAGTAAGATTTCAAACCTAGCTGAGCTCACCTCCAGCGCCGCTTCCGCTGCTGCCCCCGGGAGGTGCTAATCCCGAGGGCGGCCACCGCTCGTTGCCGCTGCCCCTGCGCTTGAGCCGTCGCCGACACGATTCGGCGGCCATCTCCAAGTCGCCGACAGCGATCTCATCTGCTGGCCGTCGTCGCCGCGCCAGCTCGCGCGCCGCCGTCGTCCTCGGATCCGAAGCGCCACCGACCGAAGCCGCCACGCCCCGCGATCTGCGACCGCCTCAGCCCGCCGCGCGGATCCGTCGCAACTACGCCGCTTCGCCGGATCGCCGCCTGGCTGATCAGTCGCCGCGCTCGTCGCCACCTCGATCCGGCCGCCGCGATCGATCGCATCGCCAGATCCGGACGTCTTCGCCTCCTCGGCCCGATGGTCGTCTTCAGACGCTCGCCGGATCCGGCCGCCATCGCGCTGATGCCTCCTCCGGCAGCGCGCCGCGCCGCCCGACGCCGCCTCCCCGCCGCGTACTGCGCCTCCGCGCCGCACCGCCTCCGGCCGTTGTGCGCGTCAGCGTCGCGCCGCGCGAGACGGATCTGTTGCCTCCCGGCCTCCGCGCCCGCGCCGCCGCCTCCTTCCACTGTCGTCTTCTCCCTTCGGCTTCTCCCTCATCCAGCAGAGAGCGACAGGCGGGAGTGAGGGGGTGTGAAGAGTGAGCGGGCGGCCAAGAGAGGATATGTTGGGAGAGAGAGGGGATATGTTGCTGCTAGTATTTGTGTTCTTTTGTTGCGCTCTGCTGCGCTTCATGACGGCCCGACGGCGCCCTGCCCTACCCTGCTTCTTGGGAGTGCTCTGTTCTGGTCGGCGAGGTGTGGGAGTGTTGTTACTGTCAGTCTTTAGTCATGAGTCTGTCATCGTTGAGTCTTTCTATTTTAGAGTCTTCTGTTGCGTCCATCCAAATCCGTAGCTTCTCCTTCATATCGTCAAAGCTGTGCGAGTCTACAAAGTTTGATCCACCGATCGCTTTGCTTTGCTACCAGTTCATCCTCTCGGATGAGTGTGGTTCTCTTCTTCCTTTCGCATAGTCGCAGCCGCTGCTTTTATCTGAGCCGCTACAGATCGTAGAAGCCTCTATGATGCCGCCACTTCTCTTTGAGACGCCGCCCCGAGTTTCTAAATCCGCCGCGCTTCTTTTGCACCGCGCCTCTGTTGCGCTTCTTGTGCATTGCGCCGCCGTCATCTCGGACTTCGATCTGTGCCGCTATGCTTCTATCTCCCTTTTCGGCTTGATTCGACACAATTTTTCAAGAGCCGCACGCAACGACATCTTCAAGACATGGATTTTGGATTTTCCCTATTTTAGTGTTAGCCCTTTTCAAATGCAATGCTATTGCATATGTCTTGCATGTGAGGGGGGTGTTAAGGGTATTAGTGCCTTTTCCCATATCTAGGGTTTAGACTTGTGTGTGTCTCATGTACTATATATATGCCCTATGGGCCTCTTTGCAATACAAGCTCTATTCCTATTTACACACATAAGATTCATAACAATTTGAACTTCAAAATATGTGATTCCTGAAACAAAAGCAGTGAGTCAGGGACTCAGGGTAAACAGAATTTATATTTCGTTCATTTTTCATGGCACTGTAATATTTTCCCTGTTATTATATGTAATAATTTTCATAAAATATACTGAAGTCGCACTTATGTTGAAAGCTTGCGCTGATTAGCTTCAATTCTGAGTTGGAGTTTGTTTTAAACTGATTTACTATTCTTATACCTCTCTACTGCCCTCCTAAAATGGAGCCACCTGAATGCTTGTACCAGATTAACGCTGACAATGCATAAATGTGACTTCAGTAAATTTTATGTATGTGCATCATACAGCTTAGAAAAACATATGAGCGCAAATAAAGGGCATGCTAATTGATAAATAAGAGATGGATCAAACGGTCAAGTATAAAAATGGAAAAGACACCTAAATTTTGGGAGCAAAATTACAATGCTGCTATTTTCAGATATTGTACAAGAAAAATGTAAAATGTACTAAGGCTCTTCGGCAAAGGAAACTAGATTCAATTTTGGTCAGCTTTCATTGTGAATTATTCATCAGGCTCTCAATTCATTAAATGTTTCCATAATTCCATTAATTACTTCAGTTGTAATTTTTCAGGCAGTAGTGCCCCTTGGTTTTGGAAGGAAAAAACTACTCACAACTTGTTGAAAGAAGAATAATCAGCTACCTTTGCTAAAAAAGTACCGAATTCATCCAGTTTTTTCTTCAATGGAGTCGCTTCCTGAAAATTTGTGAGAAAGTTATTAATAAGTAGAAGCATCACTATATAAAGCATCAGGATAAGGTCACCATTAATCAAAGTGCTAAGAGACAAACAAATACTAGAACAGCATAAAAACAATGTGAAAACATATACTTAGAATGAAGAGAAACACCATAGTTCAATTTTCACACAAAAGAAATAAATGATAGGAAAAATGAATACTTACATCCTCTGTTCTCAGCATTGCATCACGTATACTTCCCATTGCAGTATTAGAACCAACGCCAAAAACAACAGCTCTTGCTCTACCAGCTACAACAACAGTACCCTGGGAAGCAAAGACAGTACAGCATGCAAGTCTCAGAAGAAACAATAACTGGGGAATGACTGCAATGAGGCAAGTGTTTAAAAGAAAATGTCTTTATTCATTGAGAATTTGAGATGCATTTTGAAAAACATTCCAGGAATCTGAATTAGAGCTGTTCAAGAAAATTTATCTACTGTTGTCAGTGTGTTTAAGGTTCTCAAGTCTCAACTGTTATTGTTTCAGTAAGGTTTTAGAAGATAACCATACTAAAACAATAATTGACTTGCATACTTTTATTCATGGTATTTGGATCTTTCAAGATTTGGCAAACGAAGATGCTCGTAAATAATAAGAGATGCTAGAACAGATTTCAATAATTCTGAAGGAACAGGACGTGCAGATACGAACTGGATTTTCACAACGAAATGCATGCAATGAAACATAAGTGCAAACTCATCTATAGGTGTAATCACGCAAACTTTCTACGTCAATCATGGATGAGGGATGGATGAATCACATTTGGGGGGACTTAAGGCTCATACGATGGATAACTTCCTGAATAAACCCCTCAAGTTGGAATGTCATTTATGAGGATTCCTTCCTTCTCAAAACCATCCAAATCAATCCCTCATCCAACGCTCCATGTGATATAATCATATTACAAGCATGACTGTATGATTCATCATGAAGCTCTATAGTGTCATGGAATTCAACTTAATGGCTCAGATATTTTCAACATGGTGTATTAGGTATTTAATTAAATATCTTTTTTATTTGTGAAAGGTTTATGCAGAAATGCATAAAGAAAAGAATAGATAGTAGATATATTCCCACATCAAGAGATGCATATGATTTCCATTCAGTCAGGCAAGGAAAGGAATAATTACATTTGCTTTCAGTTGTACCACCATATTCAGATACCAAATTGAGTGTCATAGACAGCTTGATATACTTACCGAGAAAAGAATGTTTGTTTTGTCCTGGTAGACAGCATTCATTGCTGAAGTTGATTCAAGCTCTTTAGCCACTGAACAGCTTTCCCCTAGAATAATCCACAACATATGCAAGTGTATTCAGAAATGCTGATGCTAGAGCAGTTGATAGATCATAGGGATTGCTTTTGCGATCACATACAGTTCGGACTATAACTCATCAGGATAAGCAACAGCTATCCGCTCATTAAGAGCTCTACAAGATCCGCTTTACACACTAGGAGATTTAGCCAATTGGCCATTGTCTTTTCATGATAAAGTTATTGGTAAACTAAAAATACGGAACAAAAATTATTCAATACAAGAATTTTTCAATTGTTGTAATTGGGACCAACCAAATGAACAAATAATATCCGCCAGATTAACAAATACTTTTCCTTTCCCTAATTCTTGCAAAAAGCTATCTTCCTACAGAGCAAATGTTTGATTCCAACTGATTTTAGAAATCACACACATCATTTAACAATGTTATTTAGAAAGGGGAAAAGTCCTCTTTTGGTCCTTCAACATTCTATTCAGTCTAACCTCAATGATAAGATCTTTGAATCAGTGCCAAAAGTTAAGAGGCCAAAATGGCGCTGAAAAGTTTAGGTCACAAAACAGACAAGAATCCTTTCCTTTAAAAATATGAAATTGTTTCAGAAAACTTCCAAAGTGGAGTTTCTTGCATATATTCAAGCCTTGGATCCACAATCATTTTAATACAGTTGAAATATTAAAGGCATATAAGTGGCACCAATCAGCTAATAAGAATTCCTCTAAGACCAGTTTATAGAACTCTAGCTCCACAATATCCGCAATTAGCTTTTTGAGGTGTCTCCGAGATGTAATCATGGATATTTTATAGCCAATTTCTGCTTTCATACTTTGTAGAATTATCAATAAGGGTAAAAAACAAAAGAAATCTGAAACGTCCTAATTTGGGTCCATCAGATGGGCATGCAAGCTCTCTCTCTCTCCCCCCTTGCTTTTTGAGGATTTCTAAGGCTTTACAATGAACATGGAACCTCCAATCTCACCTTTCACTAACATATACATGCATACCTTATATTATAGCATGCACATTATTGTCATAATTACCTAACATTATGTTTCTAGTGTTATGCACATTGCCATCAGTACATGAATGAAAAAATGGCATAGAATTTCTCTTATTATGTAAATCAAAATCATCACAACAAACTATTAAACTTCCGAATTCATATTAGAATGAATAAGAAGATCGTACAGGAAAAGGAAAAGAGTACCTGTCAGAATTGCCTGGTCAACACGCAACTGATGACTTAGCATTTCAACCATTCTCATGTCAGCCGGAACTTTGCATCCAACTAATCCACAAGACAACAAGCAGTAACTAAGTTACATCATGAACATACAAGGCATGGTACCAAAAGGAAATCATCGGAAGAGCATTGAACAGTACCTCCCACTTCTACAATATCTCCAGGGACAAGCTCTGTTGCTGGAAGTATAGAAAAGCAACCTACCAAATTGAACATTGACAGGTGTCTCAATCATCTAGACATCTATGATTTAAAAAATCATTAATATTTAACAATAAGGAGTTTATAAAGTGAAGATATATCAATCCAAAATATCTAGATAAAAACTTTGTTTTCACTAGTCAACAAAGACAAAGAACGTTGCCCAGGTGCAAACTGATAAAAAAAAAGTACTTCTAAACCAAAAAAGTATTATGTAATTAAATATGTTGCTCTAAGTTAAAACGTTTTTGTTTCAACTTATCGTCTTCATTCCAACCGAATTCCTAGTGTATTGATATAGGACAAGACATATGCCTTCAGAAATCAGGAATGCAAAATAATAATAATAATAAGAAGAAGAAGAAGAAGAAGAAGAAGACTATTCTATACCCCCCCCCCCCCTATAGAATACTCCAGTTCACAAAAACAAGTCATTTTGGAATGTGTACAGTCAAACTTTAAAAACTTTGGCTATCGATATCTTTTTAAATATTTCGATTAGGTACATGAAAATCATGTGTAGAGTCGTGTCAAAAGGTACTTTCGTAATACTGTAATTTTGTTGGGTTTTACAAATATATTATAATACTAATTAGTGGTCAAAGTTCTATTTTGGAAACCGTATCGATGTCCAAAACGACTTGTTTTTGTGAACTAGAGGGATTAAGTACTCTATACCCCTCCCCTTCCCATGGGCCAAAACCCATCCTCCCACCTTGGTCAAAGCTCAGTCAAAGAAAACCCGCCTCCCGTCAGCCCCACCACTGGCTTCCACCCACTCTCACGTCATCCTTCTGCGCTCAGAAAAATGTAGTAACCTTCCTGCGGTGATGCAGTAACATGACAGGTTTTGTGCAGTAACACGGTTTTCGTAGCGTCAAAACATATTCAACATGTATCTCAGTTTGTCAAGCTTGTTATTTCGAACACAACAGTGCAAACAAATCACATATTGGACGTTTGGTTAAAGAGATATTGTAATTCCAAATTTGTAAACAAAAGAAAACGTTGCCACGTCTCCCCTCCGAGCTCAGAAAAGTGCAGTAACCATCTTGCAAGTATGCAGTAACACGGTAGGTTTCATGCAGTAACATGACTTCCTCCCACTCCCACGTCTCCCTCCGACACTAGACATTATTGCACCTTTCACCAAATGTTACTACATGTTCTTCACAACGTTACTACGAGACGGAGGTATGATTGGATTCTACAGGTGTATTAACCCGACGTTATTGCACAACTATCGGTTTTTACTACATGTCCCTTGCGACGTTACTACGAGACAGAGATTTTATATGATCAGATTCGGAGGTATAGTAATCCCACGTTACTACACAACTATCGGTTGTTACTGTACGTTCCTTGAGACGGTACTACGTGAAGGAGGTTTCAGGTTGGTTTTAATTGGTTTTAGTCCTATAGGGAAGCACATAACAGAGAAGGGGGGTTCGAGTGGGGGGAGGGGCGGGGCAAGGGAGTTGGTTTGGGATGGGAGGGAGGGGGTATAGAATAGTCTTTTGTCCTAATAACTGACAGGAACAAAGGTTTGCACAGGAGTCTGCTTCTTAACATGATTCCTCTTCAATATAAGTAATGCACCAAAACTATCAATGTTTGAAGGGAAATCTTCATTCATGTCACAGCCAAAAGTGCAAGTTAAATAAAACACATTTGTGTTAATGACATGTGGGCCCACGCCTCACATTACACTGTCACAGCAAGTGGTATTTTGTTGAACTTGAATTTTTGTGTGGTATGGTTCAAACTTCAAAAAAATCCCATATTTGAAATTTCAAAACTCAAAGAGCATATACAACTCATAAGTTAGCAAAAGTTTCAGACAGAAAACTGAAAATAACCAATTATGAGAAAAGCTGGCTTACACACACACACACACGACTGAAGCGCTATGCATCATGTGAGCAAAAGAAATACAATTGAAATGCAACAATCAATTTCAAAAGTTTCTTACCATTGCGCAGCACCGTTGCAACATCAGCTTGATAAGCCCGTAACTCCTACAGATTAGTTATAAACAAGTCATTACAGATGGTTGACAAAAGTTGGCCATTGCAAAGCAAATCAAGACAATTAACAAATTGCACTCTAATAGTAGCATATGGCAATTAATATAAATCATGCATACAAGCAATCACTTATGCAACAATGGGCATTAGAAAAGTGATAATTAGGACCAAAATCAGTGCTCTGACCATTACTCTCGATATCTCAATGAACTACAATGGAGTTGAAATAAAGAAGAAGAGAACATGACCAGGATAAAGAGGGTGTGTACGCATCCAAATGATTAGAAAAACGGGAGGTTTTTTAAACACTCAAAGTTCCACCTCTAAGTAATATAGCTACATAGGTATGTTTGTAGAAAAATAAAGATACATAGGGGCAGCAGAAGACTAAAGCCACAAATATTATCTCACAACATTTGCAAAAAAGAATCATATCAGACAGCAGGAAACCAGATCTGCAGAACTAAACACAACATGAGACTATTAGAGCCTTATTAGAAGTAAGAAACCTCGAGAGCTTTTTCAGCATTTGTTTCAGTGATCACACCCACTGCTGCATTTGCTGCCAGTATCATAAAGATAACCTACAAATCAAAACAAAAGCCACCTAATTAGTTACTGCCTGCATGTGGCACTTCACAAATCATTTTCTACATATGGAATATATCCACCAAACTGGATCAACTTACAGATGGTTCCAAAAATGCTGCTAGTCCAGTTTCACCATTCATTCGAGCCAAAAGGAAGGATATCACAGCGGCTGCTATCAATATTTTGACAAGTAAATCATCAAACTGCTTCAAAACTAACTTCCAGAAGGGAGTACCTGGGTCAGAAAATTCATGTTAACAGATGAATACTAAAAGGTATACAAAAGTACATGTACAAAGAACAAACAAAAACAAAAGAACAACAAACCCAAGATGTAAGGTGTATAAAAAATGGGTGACCTCTGAAGAAAAGTCAGTGTTAATCAAATCAAGCTCAGAAGACACATCAACCAACCAATTGACTGATGAGCATATTGCACACATTGGCATGCATTCACAAACAATAGCAGATGACAAACCAGGAATGTAGTATGTTGTACATGGATGCAATAATGCAACCACCAACAATGAAAATAGACATCTTTCTCGATAAAGAGTGAAGAAAATGGTGGCAGTTAGTAAACACATTTTATACAAAAATGTTGTAACACAAATAGTGAATACAGATGATCATATCTCCTCTTCTACCTTTCCTTTAATATTTTCCCTTTTTTACATTCTTATTCCTTTCCTATGATTTTATACTTGTTGTAAAATCCTCATAAAGCAGGATCTTGTTAGTCGCTGTGAACTTCAACTAACTTATTGCTTCTGTACTACAGAATATCTTGTGAGCATCCAACAAGGTTTTTTTTCTAACGTACCAAATGCAGAAGCTAACTACAACAAGTTATCGTCTAAGGTAAAAGAGTCATTTTTTATGAGAATTGCCAAACAGTACAACTTAAACATATCCAATGGCACTCCCTCCTTTTCAAAATATTAAGTTTTTTTTGGGTGGGAGGGGGGGTTGGCATTTAACAATGTAAGTCCATTAAGGGAATCAAGAGTGTAGTTATTATCATATCTCCACTCTCTACCCGTACTTTAATACTATAAAAGAGGTTGAGTGGTTGTACTATGCCAATTAATAGGGGTATATAAGGTCCAATATCATTAACCACCTCTTAGATTCTGTGCATCCTTGGCCCATACGGATGGTGGGCTTAGACTTATATTGTGAAATGGGTGGAGTAGATGATAACCAAACAGCACCCAAGACTAACAGAAAGCAACGTATTCAAATTCTGTACAAGTATGGGGTTTGTGGACTGTGTAACTGTGGATTAATAAATCTGAGCTAATGCCATGCTTACCAGATGATAAAATAACTACATGTTTGGATTTTTATAGAGAAGCTCATTGATTGTTCTATGTTCCTAACTTCCTATTATTAAAAAAGTATTGGAATACCAACGTGTTCTTACAACAAACACTTTAGAAAAGGGAAAATTGAGGATTTGCTAACCCTAAGACTTGTGTTGATGATTTGCCGCTTACAAGGTTGGACTTGATGATTTGCCACCCCTACGAGAGAAATAGCTGAGTTTTGCCACTCACACCGTATTCCGGTATTTTCTTTTCTTTTCTTTTGCCCCAAGATCGCATGCAAAAAGACTATTTTGCCCCTATCCTTCCTCATCTCCCCTCTCTTCTTTTCTCTGAGTCTGGCAACTTTGTTTAATCCACTAACATTTCACAGAAGCAAACACAAATAGCATATTTGACATTCTTTCGCAGCATGTTAATTCATTAATTCTTTCAAACCAAAGGTACAGGCCGGACACATCCTTGTCACTCGTATCATTGTCATGAACTCATGATCCCACGGGAGCATGATATCCTTGATCCTGTCACACTTCGCTTGCAGCTCTGACTCCACTGGTGGATGATAGCAGGATAGCAAGGTAGAGCAGCTCTCGAGGATGGCCGACAGCGCCGCGTTGATGAAGCCGAATCGAATCAAGTGAATTCATGGCACCGAGGTGGCGAAGGCACTCAACGTCGAATGGGCTCCGGAAGGCCTCACACCGGTCGGCGCTGTGGTCCACAGTGGCGATAGCCATCGCCAAAAGCTGAGACCAATACATCCAGATAAAAAAGCTGCCGTCCTCCTCCTCGCCATCACTGAGAATTCTGAACCCGTGACCGTAGTCCTTGTCAGATACGAAGGTCAATTTGCCGCCACAGCGCGGGCTCCTCAACTACCATGCGCCACCAAGAGAGCCCCGCGCCGCGCAGGATGTCGAGTTGCAGTAGCATGAGGAAGACTTCGGAGAGTAAGTTACCGGGCTCGGCAGGAGGGGAGCAGTGCCGAACTTGGGGAAGGACTAAGGAGGGAGGGGAAGTAAGGAAGTAGAGGGGGCAAATGGTCTTTTCACAAGTGATTTTGAGGCCAAAGAAAATCAAACATACTAGAATACGGTGTGAGTGGCAAAACTCAGCTATTTCTCTCAGGGGTGGCAAATCATCAAGTTCAATCTTAAAAGTGGCAAATCATCCAACGCACATCTTAGAGGTGGCAAATCCTCAGTTTTCCCTTTAGAAAATAGTATATACGCGTAATACATAATGTGCTACAAGACATAAACCGAAAGTGAGAAAATAGAACTAATAACTTACTTTCTTCTTGGGGCAGCACTGAAGATAATCCATGCATGAAATTAATGTACACAAATCAGTGAGGTCAGAATAATGATAAGAATAATCAGATTCGAAAATTGTGCGATGCAAAAGTGGCAAACATAGATACATCAGCACTAAAAATTGTGCAGGGGTCTAAATTGAAGCTTTCAAGTTTCAACTGATAAAATACCAGAGGTCTCAGCTACATTGAAAGCATGAAAACTGTATCCATTCAGTTCAATCAACATTACTGCCATTTTCCCTTGGGCAAAAAATTCTGATTCATTCCGGGGGTTGTCCCTTACAAGTTACAATGACTTCCCTATTCCATTCAGGCGTTAGAAAAGTTAACACACGTGAGTGTGACATTAGTTCCCAAATAAAATGTTTATGTAAACTTATTTAACAATTAATAAGGCAGCAACGGTAGAGAGGTTTCTAGTACAAAGAGCTCACAGGGAAAATTCGTGCAAACCACCTTTTCTTATTTAGATGATGCTAGTCGCTAGCAATTAACCACCAAATAGATTGGCCATACCAAATGCTACAAATATCAAGGATTTCTATAATATTTGCTTTGCGTGAAGTAAAAAAACTCCATTTTGATGAATTTGGAGAGATTGCATTCCGAGATTAGTTCAAAGCAGTTCGTCGAGAGAGAACCAAACTATCCTCGTCTGAAAAACTCTCACTCAGCATAATCTTGAATCCTTCTCTCTGTTTTCAGTTGCCGTCTCCTTTGCATAATGTTTCACCTAAATTGCAAAACTAGCAACACAACACAAATAGCTCCGCGTCCCGTTAAAACCAATACAATGTTGTCTCAACGCCCCCAACCTTTCAATCCCTACCAACAAAAGAACGAAAATAAACGCATAGGAAAGCCGAAGTGCCTCACCGTTTTTGCCGTAAAGCCTCGCGTGCTGCTCCACCTGCCCACACAAAGCAAAAACCAAATCAGTCCAGCCCAATCCACCCCATTTCCCGTATCCAGGTCAAAATTCACAGAGCGAATGGCCTCGAATCAGCACCTGCGAATCGGAGAGGCCTTTGGTTCGATCCACGCCGAACGCTTCGAGAACCTGAGAGGACGGGGCGACCAGATCCGTGAGAGGCGGCGGCGAAGGGATCGAGCGATGACGCGAGGGGGGTTGGAGGTAGGAACAGTGCCTTACCTCCACGACGGATTTGGCGTAGGCGTCCTCCATGGGCGCCTATGCGGGAGCTTGGGAGGGAGGGGGCGAGGCGGAGGGGAGAGTGATCGGGTTGGTGCGGTTAGGGAGGAGAAATTTCCTATTTTTGTTTTTGTTTGCCAACTATTTATTTGTCTGATAATTGTTGTAATTTATGATTTGTTCTATTTTTTACTGTATCATTGATTATTTGTTTTTTTATAATTTTAACTTTATCATCCTCCTCTCTCCTCTTTTTTCCTTCTCTTTGACATTGATCACGGTTGTTACAGGGCCTGTTCTTTTCGGCTGCGGCTTATGGCTTTTGGCTGAAATTTTTGAATTTTGGCTGTTTACAGTACAGATTACGGAGAGACAGATACTCACTTGCGATTTTGGCTGGTACAGATGTTGGGCTTTTAACGTGTAGATCGTTTAACTTGTAGACTCCGTCTTGAGAAAATACTTCGTTTGAAAGTTAGGTGCTGTAGCAAAAGACAAAAGCTGCTGGCTTGTGACGTAAAGAACAGGCCCACAACCACCGCCGTCGACCGCTACGACTTCGACCACTACTGTTACAACCATAGCCGTTACGACTACGTTCACTTCGACCACAGACGCTACGACCATTGCACGGCCGCTACGACCACAAACGTTATGATCACATTCACTTTGATAACGGTCGTTACGCCCATTGCAACTACTACCACTGCCGTGATCGAAGTGGGCGTGGTCGTAGTATCCGTAGTCGTAGGCTCATAGCGGATAAAGGCAAAATTGTCAAAAGGAGCAAATGATCAATGGTTCAGTGAAAGATGAGACAAATCATCAATCACAACTAACTATAGGATAAACGAGCGATTGGTAAATAAAGACAAGGCAAATCATCAAATTTCTGGTTAGGGAGAACTCGAGAAGTGAATGAGGTCTCTCAGTTTGGCACTTTGGAGGTGGTGTTTAGCAACGGTGGAATTTGCTCAGCAGAGTACACGTGGCATGGGGATGGCCTCATCGCCTGCCGCTAGTCCGGCTGACACATCGGGAAGTGAAGTGCGAGACAAGCGATGCACAGTTCGCTTCGCTTTGCTTTCTCGCCAACGAGCTATTTTTGTTGAGGAACCGTCGCTGGCGAGTTCAGTCCGATCGATTTCTCTCCTATGCAAAGAGACGGATCAATCACAAAGTAATGCAAATAGTAAATTGAAACACAAAGATAAAGGAGAATAACCCCTGTTCTTTTTCTTTATTGCTTTCTCTCTTTTCACATGTACAGAATAGCTAATAGGATTCCTTATATATTGTTCACCATGGGCCAAGCCTTCGAGCCCAGGTTTCACAACAGTTTTAACACATCATCAGGGAGTAAAACTGTGAAAGACAAGTGCCAGAAATTTGCGGCATGTTTTCAATTTGAACCTGTTTGGGTGAACTTCTAACCTAAAATTGACTTAGCATTTTGTAATTTCAGATTAATTAGATCCAAAATAATGTATACAGTTTTTCAAGTAAAGAATAGCACTAATCAATGTCTCTTTGTAAATCTTACTTTTTTCACAAAATCCATAGCAAAGGTTTGCTTATTCTCCAACTCTACTTCAAAACTCATCGCTTCTGTGTGCGTTCTCACCCTAATATTAACGAGACTAGCTATAACAACTAGGTTCTCACCATAAGAAACTCTTACGGTACGCATAGAAACAATTTAACATGGACGGTTTTACCATCTTAGCTCCCACTTCAACCATCTAAAAAAACCTCCTACCCTACGACTTTGTCAACAACACAAGGATTGAGATTTGTGTTGATGTTTGGATCTTATACAATATCTAGATATTGATGAAAGAATTTTTTCCTTGTCAGATAGGCCACCATATTTCTCCCCTGCACCAATGCACCTCCCCTCAAGGAAAGGGGAACCCTTCACCATATTTTTCAATGCCCACTAGCTCTTCTCTTTTGTATCCCTTCATCAGTGACCACCACTTGCGATCAATACATTACCATATGTTACTCCATCACCAACTCAATTGTCGTCCCATTCTCATTTTGTTTCCGTCACTCTTCCCGTTGGGCAGCCATCTAGATCTATTGATATCTCTTTTATCATTGCCTTATTGTTCATCTTCACACAGCATCGATGACCTTGTTATTTGGAATTCAATGACAAAAGCCTATATCAACCTCTACTGAAAAAGAGGCCAAAATGAATATTCAGTGTGCCATGTAGTCTCTCTTTTGGTGACATTTAGCTAGTCGATGAAAATATTGATGAATTTGCTAACGTGGTATTGAAGGAGTGATTTATTTTTAGAAAAAAAAAATAGACTGCGACGATAAAGTGGGACAATGCCCACCGCATTGGAGAAAAAAGATTATAGAACGGAGGACTTGAATCCTATCTTTTGAGGCCCCTTGTTAGATTGCCCGTCTCACCACTCAAAAGGTTCGCTTCCGTCCCTCTTCACCTTTCCCAAGAATCGTTCCCGTAGTTGCGCCATTCGTAGAAAGTAGAGTCGCGACTTCATACGCCATCGCACCATTTTTTATTCTCTTAATAAATTTGCTTCCTATCACTTTTGCTAGCCAATCAAACCAATCGTTCTCCATCCATATCATTGCCTAATTGTCTCCTTGCATTCAGTCAAGCCAGTCCCGCGTAACTGTATATTACTCCCTTGTATCTCTAGTCAATCAAACTATTCGGCCCTACTCATTTCGGTTTGAGTTTCTGGCTTATTTTTCACTATACAACAATTTCTTCTTTTTCTAGTTTTTTAATTTTTTTAGCTTTTTTGTCGGTTCTTTTTTCCCGTATTCGTTTGTATTATCCGCGATGGGCTAACCAGTTTTTTGATACGGGGTCGCCCAATCTTCTCGACGTAGGATTGGATACTCACGTGCAGCCTCTCGAATCGTAGCGATCCTCCGTTGCCAATGCAAGAACGAACGCTCTTTAATTCGCAAGATCACACGCGTCGGACTTCACGACCACCAAGCGAAAGCCCTATCGCGCTCCCAATTCCCAGCGGAAAGGTTGAACGATCTCAAATTGCAAGAACTCATACATCTTCTATTGAATTTTGATGGCTACCAAAAAAATCAAAGAACATGTTCAAAACTTTCTCAAGCATTATCTAGTCTCCTCTCTCCTGTTTGTGAATTCTCGTCACGTAATGTTCTTCATGATTTCTAGTCCTCCTCCCAGCGTCTTGCTTCCCAGTCTCTATCTCCTTCCTCGTGATCCAAAATCTTCAATATATTTAAACCTGAGAATATATAAAGAGTCTGTATGAGGTAGAATACTATTCTCATCAATACAAGGAAATTCATTAAGAAACAAATTCACCTGATAATATTTAATACGGCTCAATAATTCCTTCCAGTCAAATAATATTTTTAATTGAAAAGTGTAAGACATATGCGCATCCGCATCATTTTTCCTTTTTAATTTTTTTAAATTTAATTATACCAAATAAGCCACCGTTAGCTACAATATTGTTTCAACCAACTACAGTGCTTTTCAGCCATAAGCCACTCAAAATAAGCCCTTTTGAGCATCGAACTAATCCCATTTGTGTTAAAAATTGGCCCATCAGTTAAGGCCTATATCTTTTTTAAAAAATCAAAGCATGTGTAGTTTAGTACCATATTGTTTAATAAAGTGAAGTGAAGGCAATTTATAAGATATAGTTCATGTCACTCCTTAAAACACGTGACACATGACATGGGGATGATATGAGCAGGACTTTGACTAAATATATGCATACGCACGAGTGCGTATTCCTGTATTTTACTGAATCATGCCATCATCGCTCTCTCTTTTTAACTGGTGATGAGCTCCTTAATTATCATTACTGAAAAGGTGCCCATCCGTTGTAACAAAATCTCAAAAGATTGTGATACATATCATCAAATGTGATCCCAAACTGTACAATGAACATAAAGATCCTCTTATACGTATATCAAGCGAAACATATATGTACAAACCAGTACAGAAATTAGATCGAAAACAAATGTCCATACTTAGTAGTTGATGTTGTTTCTTGTCCAACACTGATACAAACAAAATACATAAGACACCTGGGACTATATATATAACATCTGCATATAATATTATCATTACTAGTAAGGTTAGCTAATGTTGTTTCTTGTCCAGTATTAATACAAACAAAATACATAAGACACATGGGATGTGAAAACATCTTTATATAATATTATTGGTAATGTGCCAGATAAATTGAAACTCCTATCGTTTCTCAGCGCAGCTCACCCTGGGCACGAAAAACCGAAAACCGAGTACCGAACCGAATTTACCGAGAACCGAACCGAAAGTATCGAAACCGAAAATTTCGGTTCAGGTTCGTTCAGTTCTCAGAACCGAATTTACCGAGAAATTCGGTTTGGTACCTCGCCATCAAATACCGAACTACAAGGAATAACATGTTGTATTTGAGTAGTGAGTACTAAGTAATATGTAATATTATTGATGGGTCTATTGTGATGCTATATTATGTATTTGTGGCTTTTCTCTGTATGATTTGGCACTTATTCTATATGAAATCATGTTACATTCTGTCAAAATTGGCTATTGAACTTGATGTTACATGTTGTTGTACCTGTTCGGTAATTTGGTAAATACCGAACCGAATCGAAAGAACCGATACCGAATTTCTTGATCGAGTCTTTCAGAACCGAACGATGCCGAGATTCTCAGAACCGAATTTGTATGGGTACCGAGGAACCGAACCGATCGGTTCGGTAGTACCGAACACCCAGGGTTAAGCGCAGCGACTATTCTGACCTTGCTCCTTGCAATAGCAGTAGTCGGTAGTTAGTTGCTAGAAGTTACTTTCATAATGTTCCATACAATAAGAACAATATTTATCTATGCATATAACATAAGTGTTTGCTTTATGGAGAATCACTTAGCAACACTAACCTTCGTGGTGAGCAAACTAACAAGGAAAAATTAGAATAAGTTAATAAATTGTACTTTTCAATAAAATTATCGAATCAAGAAGGGCATAGATTACTTAGCAGAGAAAATGATGCTAGTCATTTTTTTCATTTCTTAATGTTATTCCTTACTGGTAGACATGGTATGCCATGTTGAATGTGATCCACCACTACTTTTGATACAGTATAAATCACAAAACAAGAGAATGAATTGGAGTACTTACACAATAAGAACATTCTTCGTGTAGAACAATAGCTTATTTTTATGACCAAGATGCACTGCAAGAATTTAAATTACGATATGCAGATTTAAGTCTAATAATTGTGTTAGTTAAGCAAATATGACATATTTAAAACACTATAGAAAACTATATTGCCGTTAAATGCCACAACGTAATAGTAGCAATATATCTTGTAGCATTAGCCAAATAAATAGAACACTTTGTGTAGAGACTATGTTCAAGCCTAGCGAGTTTGCTACTTGAATAGAAATTCAATATCATGCCCACAGCACAATAACAATCTAGAGAAAAGAAAGACAACCCATGGGAATTTTTTTCTTTAATTGGTGATAGAGCTAACTCTGTGAGGCAATTCATCGAGTATTCAACATACACAGAAAATTGCATAGTCAAATTCTTGGAGAGAATTTTGTTTAAGATTTAGGCAATAGACATAGAAGCTAATTAGATGCATACTCCACGAGCACACAAAGGGCACACCAAATTCTAGTTAATTGGAATTTGTTTAGGACAATTCACCAAGCATGTCTCGTGCACACACAAAAATAGAAAATTAGTGGCCAAATTTATCATCTTGTCTGCACATAACACTTGTAAGAAATAAAACTCATCATAATCATCTCTCAACCAATTTTGGGCAAAGAGCAAGCAAAATCATCCCAATAGTAATGGGAAAGGGATTATCACAATTCAAAAACTTTTGTGGAGGTGGGGCTACAAGAGAGATGCGTTGTTCTTGCATGCTTACATGTGTGTGATGGTGATGCTAGTCATCTTAGGGACGATGGCCAGTAGAAGGGAGGAATCCAGGTGGATGGCATGCAGGTCAGGATACATCTTCAAAGACATCAGTAGTAACAAATCAATTGATAAATGAAAGATTCGAAAATTGAAGTCTAAGGTGAAAGAAACGACCGCATATGTTGATTGAACCAGTGGATTTTAATTTTTTAAATTTAAGTACGCTAAAAATGCACTAGTAGGACAGTGTAAAATAAGACAGTTATAGTACTAAAAAGCCATAAGCTAGTTTATTTCAGTTGAACTAAGCGCCCCCTAACACTAGCGACGGGGCAATCGATGGAGGAAGAGCATGTGGCATTCCACGGTGGTGAGCCATTATTGGGCCTGTTCCTTTTCAGCTTTTGTCTTTAGTTTTTCTATAGTAACTAACTTTTTAAATGGAGTGTCTTTTCAAGATAGGATTTAGTAGTTAATTGTAGTATATACTGTACTGACTTTATTTATATCGGTAAAAACCGCATGTGAGTTTTAGTTACTCTATAATCTTTCATATGAACAGTCTAAAAGCCAAAAGTCGCAGCTAAAAGAACAGACCTATTGTAGGTAGTCAGGAGGAACTTGCACAAGAAAATGGTACGGGAGCCTGAAAGCAGGTCGCCATAATAGAGATGTTGACACTTGAGTGATTCTTTCAAATTGGTACCTGCACATGTGGAAATTTGAGTAATTCTTTGAAATTGGAGGCTGCACATGTGGCAAAATATTAAAAGGGGGCTTCAAAGGTCCTGTACTGTGCCCGTTTGATAGAAAATTTTTTCCCTGGACTGGCCACCATGTCCACATCCATCATAAAGCACAGTTCACATCTGCGCGACTATGAGCTAGGCTATAACTTACGCTCTATGATTGTGGTATATGTCTTTTGACTGTTTATAAAAAGTACGAAGATATAAATAATTTGTATATGATTTTAGTTGATATAAATAAATTAATTTATAGTTTTCATCTTAAAAAATATTTTATTTCAAAATTAATTACGGTAGAAAAATAAAAAACAGAATTTAGATGCTACCGCCCGAATTCATGGAACCTGAAGAAACCACGAGACCTTGACGAACTCGGTCCTCACGCACCGCAACTCCTCCGAGGCGGCCCCCCAAACACCCACCACCACCGTCGTCCCCGCCAACGCACCAGCCGCTTCGCAGTTCGCACTCCCCAACCACCACCCGTCTCCCAGATCTGACCCGTCCCCCTACGTGTTGCCCCTCGATTCGGCGCCTTCCTGATCCGCCCTAGGCCGCACCCGGCCTCAAACCTTGGAGATTTCCTCAACTCCTAGCGAGAAGGTTGGTTCGTGTCGAATCGCGCGCCACGATGCAGGCGCGGGTGGCGTCCATGGAGGACGTGAAGGAGGCAAGGCAGTCGGCGGCGCAGGGGCAGGCTAGGGTGTTCCCGACGGGGATGCTCAAGGTGTTCCTGGGGTTCCTGCTGCTCGGCGTGGGGCTGTCCGCGGTCGGCATGTACATGGCGCGGCACGCGCTGGCGGCGGCCGCGCCCGCGCTCTTCCGGCCGTGCCTGGGGACCTCCGCCGCCGCGGAGGAGGAGCTGGAGGGGCTCGAGCGGTGGACGCGCCCCCCGGCGCGCGCGCGGCACGCGATGACGGACGAGGAGCTGCTGTGGCGCGCGTCCTTCGCGCCGCGGGTGCTCCGGTACCCGTTCCGCCGCGTACCAAAGGTGGCGTTCATGTTTCTCACGCGCGGCCCGCTGCCGCTGGCGCCGCTCTGGGAGCGCTTCTTCCGGGGGCACGAGGGCCGCTACTCCATCTACGTCCATGCGCTTCCGTCCTACCACGCCAACTTCACCTCCGACTCCGTCTTCTACCGACGCCAAATCCCCAGTAAGGTTAGCTCGCCTCTTGCTTACTCTACATACCACATAGCTATGTCGTAGTACTGTGGCTGTGGCAGGTAACCAGCCTACTTATGCTGATATAGACGGATTGATAGCAAAACATATTCCATTTTAGTGCCAGGGTTGTACATTGAGCTGTGCTGTACTATTCCTCGGCGATTTTGCACGTGATCTGACAAGTTGGTTACTGAATCCCAACGTTTCAGTCCTTCTCTAGGAGCATTTATAATGAAAGGAGTGTTAATATACTGAATATGGTGGAACTTACTACAATAATGTAGCTATATGTAACGCACCTATGAATCCCATGGAAAGTTGTCATTTCATCCTTATGTGTTTTACCAAGCTCAAGCACTGCAAATGTTGGGTGCTGTCTTTGATGGTTCAACTGAAAGAAGTAGATCTAGTCTTCGCAGTTATCTTGACAATGAAAATTACTGAACCTGTTATTTCCATATGTTTTAATTGTAGTGCTGTGTATCTCAGTATCTGTACCGTTAGGAGTTATCTTCCATGCCTTTGTGATGTGAACCTGGTTTGCATCACTGTATTGCCAACTTACTGTCAGGAGACAAAAATTCCAGTTTACAAAGCCCAAACGTTTTGAAACTGTTCATAGTAAGATGTCAAGCGACCCATGCTGAAATGTTGATATTGACCATAATGATACATAAGTTGTGACAGAATGATACTCTGTTTTTTATCTGTTAATGTTGGGAAGGTAGTGATTTAAATTTTCGAAAGGGCTGGTCATGTTTGTGACATCAGCATTGGACTGTGGTGGTTTGGCGATAGTGGTAATGTTATGCAGGATTTTCAGATTAAGAGCTGGGAGCAGAATGTTGTGCATACCTTGACTAACTTGCAAAAATCACCATGTCTTTTATTCTTCTTGAGGACCTCATAGTTATTGTTATTTGTTATTACACTAATAGGATGGTAGCTAAACAATATTGACCAACTTAGATCAACATAGTTGTACGTTGTATTGTTGATCAATTGGACAAGTCATTTATGTAACTTTCTTCCTGTGTTGAGATGCCCTGACAATATTAGTTTTTATTTGTGTCAGGTTGCAGAATGGGGTGAGATGACCATGTGTGATGCTGAGAGGCGCCTAGTGGCAAATGCTTTGCTGGATATATCCAATGAGTGGTTTGTGCTTGTGTCTGAGTCATGTATTCCGATATTTGATTTCAACACTACATACCAGTACTTCCAGAATTCAAGCCAAAGTTTTCTCATGGCATTTGATGATCCTGGACCATATGGACGGGGCCGGTACAATTGGAACATGAGCCCCGAGATTGAACTCACACAATGGCGCAAAGGCTCACAGTGGTTTGAAGTAGACAGGGAACTTGCCATTGAAATCGTGAAGGACACGGTCTATTATGCAAAATTCAAGGAGTTCTGCCGGCCTCATTGTTATGTTGATGAACACTATTTCCCAACAATGCTCACGATTGAAGCTCCACGCAGCCTAGCTAACAGAAGTGTTACTTGGGTGGATTGGTCGAGAGGCGGTGCACATCCAGCCACGTTTGGTAGGGGCGATATCACGGAGGAATTCTTCAGAAGAGTTCAAGAGGGACGGACTTGTTTATACAATAATCAGAACTCAACAATGTGCTTCTTGTTTGCTCGGAAGTTTGCTCCAAGTGCGTTGGAGCCATTGTTAGAGTTAGCACCCACTGTGCTCGGTTTTGGTTGATTTCTGCTTTAACAAGTGCCCCCTGTAATTTTTGATATTAGATCACTGTAGGATTACATGTGTAGAGAAATGGGCTTACTTTGATGGATGAAAACCTGCACGCTGCCCACCTCTACAGTAGACCATTATACGCAAACTTGTAACCATTATACACAAACTTGTATTGTTTTGTACAGTAACCTAAGAATGGATCACAAGAGAACTTTTCTCTTGGATTATTGCACTGTATTCTTTTTGTTTATCTGAAGGTATTACTTTGAATTTTTTTGGAGCTGCGCTAAAGACAAAAAAGTTTGCCACATCATACAACTGTGGGCTAAAAATAAAATGCAGATACTGGAAAAGTGAAATGGTTAAATGGAAGTACGTATATTGTACTAAACGGGCTGAACCTGGGACTGGTCCTAAGACTCAAGTAGTACTGGAGTTGGTTAGGCTTGTCCCTGTCTGCTTCCATCCAGAAAAACCTGTGGCCTTAATCCCTTTCAGGATGTCCACATATCAAGCAGCAACTTTGCAACACTTCTCGTGGCTCAGCCCCAAGGAAAACTGATGGGTACAATCAGAAGGCCAATCACAGCAGCTTCATCATCGTTTCATCAATCAGCAGCAAAGCATAGCCAGACACTGCTCACCTTGGCTCAGAGGAATGGAATTAGCAGGGGGTGCCTTCTCACTTTGCTGGCATACACTGCAGCCATACCTGACCTGGTGAATCAAGAAAGGCCCTACTGCAAGGTATATGTGAAATGGGATCTGACTTTTCTGGATTTGAGCAATCAGTATTTACAGTTGGTTTTGTTATCCACCTTGGATAGATCAATAATTCTGCTTAATCCTTTTTATGTGTAGAGTACCTAAAGAAATCAAAGGAAAACAAAGAAAAGAACGACAAGGAGGTGTGTGGTCTTCCTTCAAATTTTTCCTTGGTATTCCATCATTGCCAATGATATAAGAAGAAGATTTAGGGGTGGTGTTTTATGCTCTCTACTCAGATAATAAGATGTAGACTTAGGGTTTTTGCCTTGTAGGTTTTATTACAAGGCTCTTGTTTCTTTGACCTTAGAAGATTTTATTCATAGTCTACCTTAATTTGTTTTGGACAAAAAACTTTGTTTTTATTGTTGTTATTATAGTATTCCATCATTGCCAATGAAAGAAGACTTCTGTTTTTGTTTTTAGTCACTGATCCCTATGCTCTCCTCTCTTAAATTATTTGCTTTTTAAAATTATTCATTTGGGGGTCCATATGCTCCCAGTTGCTTCAGTTCCTTTACAATTATGTGTACCTTTGCTTTTCATTTTTCTTCTAAATAATCCACATACTTGATTAATTTTAGTCAAACTAATACTGCGTTGTTAATTGCTCATCAATAAATACATTACGGGTAAGAGCGTTTAGGTGTTGATCGACCTAGACAACAATGAGTAAAATGCATAAACCATCTCACAAGTTCCCAGTAATAACCAACTAAAAAATGCCTAAACCATCTCACAAGTTCCAAGTAATAACTAACTGAAGAGGTACTGGTGTGATGAGATTGATTATAGACTTCGAGTTACAAAATCATAAATACAGGGACTGTTTTTTAGTCTAGGAACAGGAATGATGAGGTTTGAAGTAAAGCGATCCATGTGAAGAACTTCAGGAAAGTTAGGCCTGTGCTGTAATTAACTACCCTTGTTTGTAGTACATGTTAGGCCGGTCAATATTTCATCGGTTCTGAAGTTGATGTCTCATGACTTAAATAGGAAACCTTTGTGCTACCTGCAATTCCAACCTACAGTTGTATAGCCTACATATTAGACAATTGAAAATTTGAAAGATAGTGTTGTTAAATACAGGAGTACTATCAAAGTAGTAGTTATGTCTCCGGTGAACTCAGCTGCAGCCCTTTTTACAATTCTCAAGCAACTCGAGGTTCTAAACTTCGTGGCGCTCACTATAACTCGGAAGCTGACAATTTTATCCATGTAATTGCACACTGGTAAGAAATTCGTCCAGAACGGGACAGATGCAGATTGGCTGCCGCTGATTCTTTGCTGCTGCTCTCTTATTCCAGAGGCTGGAGGACTACTACTGGTGGAATTACAGGGATTACTTCGGCCTCATCGAAGGCCCGGCTAGACAGAAGAAAAGGACGAGCTCACGGAGTCGGAGAAAGGAATTCTCGAATGGCTTGACAAGAACAAATGGTTATTACAAGGAGAAGGCAAGGGCGCCGGAATTCTCAAGGGCTTCTTCCAGTTCTTGCTTTGGTTACGGTGCTTTTTGCGAAGCATGTTTGCTTGAAGATGAGTGCCTTTTTAAGGTTAATGCTTTTATTTTCTATAGCCTGGCTCGCTATCCACGAGTAGCAAACAGAAACAGGCTGTAGACAAGAATGTTGCATTACATGTGTGGACAAAGAGATCTGATTAGTGACCAGCCAACTGCTGGAAGATCCCCAGTTTCCCCACCCAACATCCATCATGCTGTGATTTGCTAATATCCAGGATCAGAAACGGGTTTGGCATGCACGTTAGAGTGAAAGTGCCAATCGTACCAGCGTTCCATCTCTCCCTCCAAGGCGGGTTTTCGGGTCCATGTGTGCTTTATGTGGAGTAATCATATCCTGAAACAACTGATTGTTTAGATTTTGCAAACCACACAATGAGTGGTGTAGTTCGTTGTCACCCTAGTCTCACACACTAGAGGTCCCAGTTCGAACCTTGGCTCATATATGTTGTTTCCTTCTTTCTTTCCCGCTGTATTAGTTTATTCTTGTCCGCATTAGAGCAAGTACAATAATGGTCTTATAGCCAAACTAGTCAGCATTTTTGTTGATGTAGAGGAGAGAAGAGAGGAGAGAGATGAGAGCTTAGCTCTCAGGGCAGTCCCAATGGTTGAAACTACGCACGGTTTCCATAGCGGCCACATCAGCAAGAAATTATCCGTAAAAACTATCTCACACAGTGCAAGTTTCTTGCCTTAATAAATGTGACCTTTTTTCTTTCTCTCTCCCAACTCTGTCGTCTTCCTCCTGAGCATCAGGTGTGCGCTCATGCTCACCATGGAGGAGCCTGTGCGGACGAATAGCATGGAGCACCTCACACCGCCTCCACTCGCCATGGAGGGTGCATGCTCGGCTGCTCGCACTCGTCGTCGTCGTGGAGCCCAACCTCTTTGCAGGAGAGCAACCGAGCGCGGCGCGCGAAGCAGCGGCTCGGCGAGCGGTGGCGGCTCGCGAGCGCACGCGTGGCGGTGCGCGAAGCGCCGCGGCGGCGCGGCGAAGCGACGTGGCGGCCGGCGAGCGCGCGGCGGGCCGGAGCGAAGCGCGCGATGATGGCGGTGCAGCGAAGCGCGCGCGAGAAACGGCCGGTTTCCTCCCAACGCCAAAATCGTCGTTTCTTCGTGCCTCAGTTCAAGCGGAGACGTCGTTTCCTTCAGAAGAAACGGTTTCCTCTATTCTTCCTCTCTTTCCTCGTTAATTAGACTGCCATGTCAGCATTTTGCTTAGTTGGCAAATCATTTAATAGAGATAGAAACCACAATTAATTCCCCATTAGGACTGCCCTCATGCAAGCAACAAGCTGGGCACGGGAGTCTATGCAGTGGTGGGCCAAGATAATAAATGTATGTGAGGAGGAATAGGAAAGAGAATGTGAGACATGGTACCACATAATAATAAAAAACCTTTTGTAGACAAATAGAAGATAAATTATTGTATAACTTGGCTCTTATAACTTAACTTATAGCAAGTCCAATAATAGAGCCAAGTGTTTGGCTATAAGGCCCGTTTGCACATTTCTCACTTCACTAGTGAAGTTTGTTTTTGTTTCACTTCACGAGCGACTTCATGGTGAAGCTAAAGTCATTTTGAAAACTATTTAGCAAAACACTTCACCAATGACTTCATGCATGGTGAGAGAGGGCAACTGTCCAAGATGCCCTGTCTACTGACTTGTTCTAACATTTGGAGTTGTATGTTTGTATATGGTCATATGAATTAAAAAATAATATATTTGAATGAGTATGAATTAAAAAAATTAAAATCAGTGCGAACGGGAGGAGAGGAAACATGCGTGGGGACCCAGTGGCAAAGTGCTGTAATTTCTGTCAACTACAAGGGCAGTGGGTTCCTAGAACTGCGAGCCTGAGGGAGAGAGCTGTGAAAAGCTACTATTTTCAGCTTCACCTCACCCCATCCCCTTGTGAGAGCATGATTTAAGAAGCTTCATTCACGAAGCTGTTTGCAAAAAGAGTGTTTGGCAAAAAACAGCTCACAACAGCTCATGAAGCTGTTGGTGAAGCTGTACCAAACAGAGCCTAAGTTAAGTTATAAGAGCCAAGTTATACAATAATTTATCTTCTATTTGTCTACAAAAGGTTTTTTTATTATTATGTGGTACCATGTCTCACATTCTCTTTCATATTCCTCCTCACATACATTTATTATCTTGGGTCACCACTGCATAGGCTCCCGTGCCCAGCTTGTTGCTTGCATGAGAGCCAAGCTCTCATCTCTCTTCTCCCCTCTATATCAGCAAAAATGCTGACTAGCTTGGCTGTAAGACTATCATAGCACGTACAATAAGGCTTAGTCAGCAGGCTATAGCAAATATAATATCAACCAAATCTTACGTGGCAGAGAGAGAAAAGAAGAGAGAGAAGGAAGCTGTCTACTAAATTACAGCTAGCTATAGCACGTAAAAATATGCATTTCACTCTCTTACACGTGGGGCCAAATAGTTATTGTAATAGCTACCTTATTGTATGAACTATTTTTTTGAAGGCTATAGATAAAATGGACAAGTGTTATAGCCACTAGTTGGCTATACTATTGTACTTGCTCTCATTGTACTTGCTCTTATAGCCAAACACTTGGCTCTATTATTGGACTTGCTCTTAGTTAGCGGAAACATTTCCTTTTGTGCCCACTTCATTGCACATGTAGGTCCTTTTTTTTTTTTGAAGTCACATGTAGTTTCTTAAATCAAGATCTTCAATTTTGCCCTTTGGAAATCAAAGTTCTTCCCTTTCGTCTGGAACATCTGAGTAAGATTTTAATCCCACAAATGCTCACAAAGTTGGGTGGCACAACATTTGGCGGGATCAAAACAAATTCACACACACACACACAGAGCATAAGCACTTAACGTGCAGTTGGCCTAAACTGCAATCTTTTGTCTTTAAATCATGCATCACATATTTCAGATTAGACTATCACCCACTGGTTGGCTGCCTAGAGCATCCAAACTTTGACTTCTGCACGTGTTACTGAAAAATTCAGGCTCCATCCATCTTGCTCGATAAGGTGATTAAGCGGGCCACATGAGACGAACACAGATCTAGATCCTGCTGTTTTTATGCTCTACTACTCCATACTTCCATGCGTGGATCACTTCGGATCCATATAAGGGCGTCTTCAACAGCTGGCTATTTAGCTAGCTAGATCTGATGTGGCAAGGAAAAAGTAGGAGAGAGAGTAGTCACTAGTGACAAGCAAATAGCTGATCTATTTCACGTAGTCCAAGAACATAAGAGAGGAGCATGTGGGTCCAACAGTATAAAATAGTCTTTGCTTTTGTCTCTCACCTCCACGTCAGCTGACTATATAGCTAGTACTAGCTATTACCATTGGAGATGGCCTAAAATGCTCTCATCATCGGCAACTTGGAACGCGCGCTGCCGTGCCGTAGCTAGGGATGGTAACGGAGAATTTGCCGTCGGGGAGTGGTGGAACATCTCCGTTGCTGATTCTTTCCTGTTCTCTGGCTCTATCCCTGATTACATATCCTAAGGAAGAATTCATTCTGTTCCTATCCCAATGGGAAACGGGTCCCGATGAGACCTATTCCCCAATAATAAATGACGCTAAACCCTATACAAATAATTGCAATTAACAATAATATGATAATTAGATCAATAAAAATTGTACGAATTCATCACAATAAATGTACAATAGACGCATCACATAATTCAAACAAATGTTTATTCTCGATTTAGAATTTTACAAGGTATTAATAATATATCATATGAGATACATGATATGGTATACAATTATTCGAGTTCCCAACGGGGAACGGATATAAGGTTAGAGAAATGTCCCCATCTCTAACTTGTCTGATGGAGAATGAATTTACTTAATACTTATCTCTATAGAAAAAAAATAACCTCACCTCTATCTCTTAAAAAAGAAATTCAGGAATGAGAAATAGGATCCATTGCCATCCCTAGCCGTAGCGTTTGGCGCTTGCTGGTGACGGCTTCTACCTGCGACGGAAGCCGGCGACAATTGGCAGCGGCAGGTTCGACCACGCGGGGAGTAGGTTGTTGAGCCGCGAGCCAGTGTTAAGAGTTTAGTTTCGTTGTTACGTTAGGTAAACCGCAAAGGCCTCGTGTTACATCTCGTGATGCAACGGATCCAGTGCTTTGCACCATTCATTCACTCACTCGTAAAACGGGCCATTCTGCCTCGTTAGGTGTCAGGCTGCTGGTGGTGAATGCTAGCTAAGCATAGAATGGAAGCATCAAATTATTGCCCCGGCGTAATGCGACGTGCAGTCGAGAGAAAGAGAAAACCCTCAAGCAAAGCACGCGGGTACACAAGTACAGCACGTAGTTCGTATCTAACAGCTTGCTTAAAACTCGTGGTTTTTTAAGGGCAGCAAGTTAGGAGCACCCAACGGCAACGGGAAGCAGAAGCTGGCAAGCAAATCCAAACATTTTAAGGACCGTTCCAAAGGACATATAAGCTAGGGCTTTTAATTTTTTTAGTATGTGTTGTGACGGTAAAAAGCACTGAGCTTTTCATAAATCAGAAAAAAAGAATAGTAAAAATTTAAAAAAATTGAAAAATACTGTTATATCTTTTAGGACAATACAAAAGAATAAGAGGGAAAAAGAAAAACTAAAAAGGTCAAAAAAATTTAAAAACCGAAATTTTAAAGGAAAATGGCCGAAGCGTCCGCCGCAACGGTACAAAAAAAAAGGAACTCCGAAACACGGAACAGCTCCGCGTCTCCCGCCCCAAAAGCCCGTGCGGTGCGCGGGCAGCGGCCACCGAAACTGCGGGGCTGGATGGCACGCGGCCGTAAATACTACCAAACCCCGCGCCCTCTTTCGGCCCCAGCCCCCCAGCTCCTCTACCCGGTACAGAGAAAAAGAGGGCAGGGAAAAGCTGCGAGGAAATAGCAGCCTTCACCACTACTCCCACAGCTCACCTCCTCACCTGCCCGCGTCGCCTCCTACTACTCCCTCCCCCTCTTCGGAGCCTGGGCTCGCCTGCTTCCACCAAACCCTAATCATTTTGGGGGGCCGGCTGCCTGCCCGCCTCGATCTGCGCCGCGGCCGCCGAGGTGCGATTGCTTGGGGGGGCCGGTGGTTGCGCTGCGCGGGGTCCCGTGCCGGTGGTGGTGGTCCGGCGCGGTGGGCCAGGCTCGGCGGCGGCGCCGCGCGGCGTGAGGAGGTGGTGACGTGGATTCGTGGCGAGAGATGAGGTGGAGGCTGGCCGAGGCCGGGGCGTCGCCGGCGGGGCGGTGAATGGAAGTGGCGGGGCGAGGGGGGTCCGAGCTTACATGGAGGCCAGGGCCTCGCCCGGCGGCGGGCGAGGGAGGGTGCTTTGGCTTGTGAGCATCGAGGTGAGCTGCTTCGATCCGGTGGGGGTTTGGTGGGTGCCCTTAGTGAGTAGCCGGGGCTGGTGGATTTGGGGGCGGAATGGTCGTGAAATTCTGGGGATTGGAGGTTGCTTACGGCAGATTTGGAATGAATTGATGCGCATTTCAGGTTTTGGATGGCGATTTGAGGGATTTGGCTTGGCCTGGTGTAGGGTTTTACTGTTTTGCTGCGAACTTTTGGGGAAAGGAATGCTTCTCCCGAGCTATTTTTGGTTGTTTGGGTCGCAATTAAAGTAGTGAAGCAGATAGATCAAAACTTGACCTTCTTGGGTGGATTACTTGCTGTTTGCTCTTCCAATTTGCTAATATTTGAGTTCTTATAGGTTGTGGTCGTGCCATTAGAAGGAGCTGCATTTGTATTGGTATTGATAATTGATTCATTTCATATTTGCTCATGCTACAGATTGTGTTGATGCTAGTATGTACTCGAGGAGCTAGTGCGAATTTCGATGATGGCAAAGCATTGTCTCTGCCAGGTGCGGAAGCTGGAGAGAAGGATGTTTACCTTAGCCACTCGTGCATCCATGACGAGATACTACATCATCGGCGACAAGCCGGACGGAATGAGTATTCTGTCATGCCACAAGTCTACCATGAGCCCAGAGAGAAAGCAGAGCGCCTAAGAGGAAGACACTTGTTGGGGGTGTCATCTTGGCATGCTACACAGAGAAATGCCAAGATGCCAATTCGGATATACCTCAATTATGATGCTGTTGGGCACTCACCCGATCGGGATTGTAAAAATGTTGGTGATATTGTGAAGGTAGGTTTGTCGCATTAGCTTCTCGTTGCGTTAGCAGCTGCTTTATTATCAATGTAGTAATGTTGAATTTGCTGTTTGTTTTTGTTAGCTTGGCGACCCTCCTGTACCATCGACTCCAGGAACTCCTATCTGTGACCCTCACGGAGACCCACCATTGGTGGGAGATTGCTGGTACAATTGCACCTTTGAGGATATAGCTGGGGAGGACAAGAAGCAACGGCTTCGGAAGGTGCAGTTCTTGTGCTTTTGGTGGTTTCTGTCTGCCATTTCAATTTGAAATGTGTCATGACTTAAAAAACAATAAAGAAGATCTGCTAAGAACTCCACGTGATAGAAGATATACCAATGCAACTGCCATGTTGTTCTGTATGTTGAATTGAATCATTGGACAGGCACTGGGACAAACAGTGGAGTGGTTCAGAAAAGCTTTAGCTGTTGAACCTGTCAAGGGGAACCTGCGGCTCAGTGGATACTCTGCTTGCGGTCAAGATGGAGGTGTACAACTCCCCCATGCGTATGTTGAAGGTAATTTACTATTATGATGAGGCATTTTGTTAGTCTTTTGTGCCGATTCTCGATTGTCATACAAATTCGTCTTGAATTGCAGATGGTGTTGCCAATGCTGATTTAGTACTCTTAGTAACAACTAGACCGACAACAGGTAACACCCTTGCATGGGCTGTGGCCTGTGAACGTGACCAATGGGGCCGTGCAATTGCAGGTTTGTCAAACCCCTCACGTTTGCATACAAATATTCACAAGTGAGAGAGTTTTAGTGTTATTCTTATCTAACATATATATGTTTTGCTTTAGGACATGTTAATGTGGCCCCTCGTCATTTGACGGCTGAAGCAGAAACCTTACTTTCGGCTACTTTGATACATGAGGTCATGCATGTTCTAGGTTTTGATCCTCATGCATTCACACATTTTCGTGATGAAAGGAAAAGGAGGCGTAGTCAGGTAATCAGCTATGTCTTTCCTCAATGTGTTGGTGTGTTATATTTTATTCTGCTTAATGGAGATCCCAATGCTTAGAACCTGAGCTGATGATTACTTTATTATATTTGGGTTAGATCTAATATGTAAAACTGCTTTAAAGCTTTAAAGAGTTTTACGACTAAAGCACTGAGCAATTCAATGCTCATCAGGTTTGTATACTTGTTGAACAGGCTTATTTGGAAGTTACCACATGACCCTAGTATGACGGCTTATAGGATAAACCTGGGAAGGCTAAATAGTCTCCAAGTTTACAAGCGCTTACAAGTTGGAGTTAAGTGAACGACTTTTGGGCCTTGTCTAGGAAGCAGTGTGCCTTTTGGGCATATATGCTGTAAACCACATGACCTGGCTTATGACATAATTATAACCAATTATAATCATGGCCAGAAAGGCCTGTAAGCTTCTGTGGCATATTGGGGAATCATCTTACTGTTGGCAAACCTCAGCATTTCTGGTAAAGTAAAATATACTTCATTAATGCAATGGTATATTTGTTGACCCTTTCAAATTTCTGACAGCATGACTTCGACCCTTCTAAAGCTTTATTTATGTGTGATCGGGTTGCATGATAACTGATGTGCACAGCCACGTACACCTAGCGAAGAAGTGTATGTAGGGTGGTCTGATATTCGCGACATAGGAATTAGCATGATAAAAGATAACTTTGGTCCGTGACATGGTGAAAGAGGCAGTATATCAGTGAACAACCGCCCAACCGCTTGTTGGAAACCAATCCACACAACAACACCCATAGACGAGAAGCACGAATTGGGGGAATCATATATGTTCTACTTGAATGAATCCCATGAATCCTAAAAAGCAAAGTTTCATCTCAACACTCAACTCTGTTTTAATTTGAAAATGCGGACTTGGACTTGACTTCTTACAACTGAGTATTGGACACTCTAGGCCCTCCTTTATAGTTCAACTAGTACATGGGATACTAGAGCACAAATCCTAAAAGACAGTTTCATAAAAATCTAGTACTCAACAGTTGTAAGGAAATAACTCTGAAATGGAAATAAATAGGCTGTGGGCCCACACCTCATAGGATGACTGAGGGTGTGCATGGTTGGACTTTGACAAGACCTGCTCGGCGGGGTCTTGGCACTAGCCTCCCCCTCCCTCCCTCCACGCCTCCGCACCGCCCCCTCTCTGTTCTTTCCTTTTTTTTTTTGCACATCAGCTCCAAAGGAGACTGAATTCATTCGAATTCTATTTTCCTTTTCTTTATTAAATTCACGTGTAGATGGCAGCTCAAATCCAATACCTTTTATGATTCGGCTGATGGGCTGTAGAGCCAGCTTGTTTTGATGAAGAAAATGCAAATCCCACTTGGATTCGGCCCATGGATAGCTCAATTCCCACGTGTGGAGCTCATGCTGGACTTGGGCCTTGTGACCTGAGTAAACCTAGATCAACATGGTGTGGTCTTTGAGCCGTGCAGCACTAGAGTCCGAGCCTGGTTTGACACAAGGACATCTCAGCTTCAGTTGTTTGATGCTCCTCTTTCCATGAAGATAAATTTGAGAGGGCTTAGCACTTCTTTCCTGCTAGAGAATGATTCAGTTGAGAACATGTTGAAAATAATTGTCCCTGGCGTGGTCATATCATTAACTCCCCAAGTTTTTTGAAACCAGTTTTATTATATTCATCAGTTGTTTTATGGAAAATAATAAATGCAAAGGAGCATACTATGCATACTTCTAGAGCCTGAGGGAAAGGAGCTTTGGAAAGAATACATGTCAACATAGTTTGTTCCATAATAATGCATCACTCACTGGATAACTAGTCAGTTTCTCTAGTCCAAAATATATTCTCCGCCCACTGCATTGATTAGTAGGATAAGCAGAAAAACTATGTGGGAGTACTTTCTTCATACCTTTTTTTAATGATAGCTTCTCCCCCTCCTCTAGTTCAGGCCTTGCACACCATGATCTCAATCTCTCTCTTTCTCTGTTCAGGTTACTGTTCAGGCTTTGGATGAAAAGCTTGGAAGAATGGTTACTCGTGTTGTCCTTCCTCGAGTTGTCATGCACTCTAGGCATCATTATGGAGTAAGTTGCAACTAAAGATCTGGGAGTCGTTCATGTGATTGCTGCTGTTTATCAACTTACTCCATTTTTATGCTCCTGACTTTGAAGAAACCAAATTTACCAATTTATTTGTTGTGTTAGGCATTTTCCCAGAACTTCACTGGGTTGGAATTGGAAGACGGTGGAGGCAGGGGTACCTCAGGTACATCCATAACATAAATCTTATATAGTTTGATATTTGTATTTACTGATATTTGTTAGTATTATACAAGTTTGATACCTCCAGTTGTGTATCTTTCCTCTCTTTGCTGACATTTGCTATTCTAAAAGGTTCGCATTGGGAGAAAAGACTCTTAATGAATGAAATCATGACTGGGTCAGTGGATACAAGATCAGTGGTTTCAAAGATGACCTTAGCATTATTGGAGGACAGTGGATGGTATCAAGCTAATTATAGCATGGCTGAGCGTTTAGATTGGGGTCGAAATCAAGGAACAGAGTTTGTTACCTCTCCCTGCAATCTGTGGAAAGGGGCATACCGCTGCAACACAACTCAACTATCAGGATGCGCATATAATAGGGAGGCAGAAGGTTACTGCCCTATAGTAAGCTATAGTGGGGACTTGCCCAAATGGGCTCAATATTTCCCTCAAGCTAATAAAGGTATGGCTATGATATATTGTGCGTTGACGTAGCATAAAATATCCCTTTTCTAACATTGTACTGGGTGCTGAAATGATATGTGGGAACTTTTACGGGATTTAAGCTTTCTGTTTGACTATTCCATTTTCTTTTAATCCCTACTAGTTCTTACACTCTCTCTAGTTAAAAGCAGGTGGTACAATTTTTCCCTGTCCTAAATGCATATAAACTTTGGTTGGGTTATGGAGAACAAGTTAGGTGGGTGTAGATCAAGGGGAAAGTTAAAGGGATGGCATTACTTGTTTGTATGTGGTTAGTACACAGCTGTTAATATGTCAGGAGCCCCCATCCACACATGCACACACACATGCAACATTATGCTCTCTCAAATGTGTGCAAACTGCAAAGCCTGACAGCCTTTGCCTTTTACTGCTGTTTGCCAAAAACCTTCCCAGTCGTACAGCAATTGAGCAAGTTGAATCACCTAATCGAACAGGTGATCTGATAGGCTCTAGTTGGATTGGTTTTGGAACTATCTCTGTGTTTAAAGAATCAAATAGACCTTCTGGAAGTCTCACTTTTCATGTTCCATCCAGTCTTTGGCTCCTGTTGGCATTGCAATGGCTTTGCAAAAGCACTTTGTTAGTTCTTACTTTTGGATGTAACAGTTAGTTGAACTCTTTTTTTTTTTTTGCTGCAACAGCAAAATCTTATTGGAATTAGTAAATATTCACCTGACTAACTAGATTCCACAGCACAGCACAGCAACCGCAACCTGACCCCTCATCCTTTCTGATCCTCTCGTCTGATTCTCTTCTTAAGTTCCATTGATTAGTTTCTGTATTGTCAGCATGTTGCACTTCAAAGTTCTCTCCTATAGTCCTACATGATACATAATTTCATGTCTGCATGTTGTGGACGCTTTTGTGGGCAAAGTCTACACACGCCGCAACAAGAAAGTAGCATCCACAACTGAGGGATGAAAAGCTTAGTTAAGATAGCAAAAAGGGTTTGTTAGGATAGCAAAGGGTTGTTGGGACAAGTTGTTGGGTTGCAGGAGATGAGTTGGAAAGGTGTGAGTATTGGGCAACAAGTAAGCCTACTGGCTATATATACATGTAAGCATCTGAGAAGAAAGGCAATGAAGAAAGAAAGTTCTTAAGTCTCAATTACCATAACATCTTTGGTATCAGAGCCACTTTTTTCCCCGCCGGACATCGCCTGTCACGCCATCTGTTTTCTCGCCCACCTTCCGTCGCAGACGGAGGGCGTGCGCCTTTTCCCATCCTCTCGCCGCTCATCTTCTTCCCCACCCACTCGCCGCTCCTCTTCCCAACCGCTCGCCTCGCTCATCTCCCACCACTCCTCTCCCTTCGTTGTTCGCCTGCCATCCAGTTCCCCCCTCCGTTTCTCCGCCGCGCTTGTCATGACGTCCCCTCTCTCTGCCGCCGACTTCAAGTCGGCCATGGAGAAGCTCTTCGGTGAGATCCAATCGGTCAAAGAGGATCTCGCGACACACAAGAACGACCAGAGCCGCCTCTGGGTCGCCGTTAATCGCCTCCAGACCACCCAGCTCGAGCTCGGCGACGTCTCCGACAAGGGCAAGGCGCAGCCCGAGTTCGAGGTGCTGTCATCGCCTCCTCCTCCCTACCAGTCTTCCCACAAGCTGCGATTTCCGCGATACGACGGCACCACCGACCCCATCGTCTGGCTACACAAGGCGGAGCAGTTCTTCCGCGCCCACCGCACGCCGGAGGAGGAGAAGGTTTGGCTCGCCTCCTTCTACATGGAGGGCTCGGCTCAGGATTGGTACTACCGCCTGGAGCAGAATCGCGGAGTACCTACCGCCTCGCCTCGACCGGTGCAACGCCGATTCGACCACGGTTCGGCAACGCGCTTCGCGCTTCTCGAAGCTCCGCCGACGGATCGATCGAGGCATACCAGAGCGTTTCTTCCTCTCGCACGCACGCAGAAATGTCACCGAACAGCAGCAGATCGACATCTTCACCGCAGGCCTGCGGAATCCTCTTCAGACCGATGTGGAGCTCCAGAGCCCAGAGACCCTCGACGACGCCATGGCGCTGGCACGAGCCTTCGAACGCCGCCTGGAACTCGACGACGACGACGACCAGAGCGTCTCCAGGGTGCCTCCGCGCTCGGTCTCGTCGCACCGGGTAGCGGCGTCAGCGGCGACCACTACGCCACGTTCGGCCGCGCCAGGGGGTCGGGCGCCCTTCCCTACTCCACCGGCTCCGGTTAAAGGGATGCCGGCCGCCGGTACCCGCTTCAAGCGCCTGACGCCACAGGAGATGGCGCAGCGCAGAGCGGATGGGCTTTGCTTCAATTGCCCGGAGAAATTTTCAAGGGAGCACATTAAGCATTGCTCGATGAAAGGGCTCTATCTGATGGAATTGGATGACAGTGCGCCTGTGGAGAGTGCAGTGGAAGATGATGACGCCATCAAGACGAGGTCGAAATCTCTCCATGCTCTCACCGGCATCAAGACGGGGATACAATGCGCCTCTGTGTCCATCGTCACGACACGCTTGCGCGCCTCGTGGATTCCGGCCCACCCACTCGCTCATATCCTTCGCCACGGCGGCTCGCCACCTCACAATGGAGCCACGCCGGACTCACGGTGGGTCGCGAATGGAGATCGCGCATCATCACCGGGTGTTCGCCACTGTGTCCGTTGCCATTGACAAGGAACAATTCCTCATCGACCGCTACGCCCCGCCATTGGAAGACTACGAGCTCGTCTTAGGTCGCGATGGTTGAAGACGCCGACCAATTTTGTGGGACTTGAGCAAGATACCATGGCCTTTTGGCGCACGATCATCTGTCAAATGGCGCGCCCGAAGCTCCTTCTCCGCCATCGCTCGCGCCGCGTGCCCGATTGGATCTGTTATCTCTTCGCTGGCCGAGTTCGCCGACTGTTTGAAGCTCCTCGGTCTACCTCCTCAACGCCATATGGACCACCGGATCACATCGCTCCGACACGGCCCCGCTTGTTGTCGCCGTGACGCTATCCCCACCGCTAAGGATGAACTCGAGCGGCAGTGTGCTGACATGCTGCAACAAGGCCTCATCCGCCCGAGCACGTCGGCATTCTCTTCGCCGGTGCTCTTGGTCCGTAAGAAGGATGCTAGTTGGCGCTTCTGCGTCGACTACCGGGCCCTCAACGCCAAGACAGTGCGCGACGTTTTCCCAATACCCGTCGTCGACGAGCTGCTGGATGAACTCAAGGGCTTCTTCTTCACGGCCGACCTCGGAGTGGTTATCACCAGATTCGGATGCATCCAGACGACATCGCCAAGACGGCCTTTCGTACTCACCACGGCCACTTCGAGTTCGTGGTTATGTCCTTCGGACTAACCAACGCACCTTCGACTTTCCAAGCGATGATGAATGAAGCATCTGCGACCATTCCTCCCGCCGCGACCTGGTATTTTTGACGATATCTTGATTTACGCTCGACTTGGTCGAGCATCCGCAGCGACGTCCGCGCCGCCCTTCAAGCGCCCGCACCCACTCCTCTTCAAGCGCCCAAATGCACGTTGCGGAACGCCGGTGGCGCACCTTGGCCACATCATTTCGGAGACGGTGTCGCCATGGACCCATCTAAGGTGGAGGCATGCGCATTGGCCGCAATCGCGCACCTTCGCGCACTTCGCGGTTTTCGGCCTCGCGGCTACTACACGGCGCTTCATCCACAACTATGGCGTCATGGCAACCCTCCGACCTCCTTGTTGAAGAAGGATGCGTTTGATTGGTCACCGCGGCTACTACGGCGTTCGAGGCGCTTTGGCGGTGCTCGACCACGTGGCGGTACTCAGCTTGCCCGATTTCTCCTCCGCCGTGGTGGAATGCGACGCGATCCGCTCAAAGCCGGCAAGAGCTTCACCGTATGGCGAAGGTCCTATTGCCTTCTTCGATCGGCGGTGGCTCTCAAAGACGCCAAATTGGTCGCGTATGCGCGAGCTAATCGGCTGGTCAAGGCGGTGCGGCATGGCATCAGATCTCGGGCGCGGCCATTCACAAGGCGCATGCACCATTTTGCCTTGAAGTTCTTATGGATCGGCGCTTATCCACCATTCCGCAAAGATACTTGGGCCGCCGCTTCTTGATTCACGATTTCAAGGCGGAGTTCAAGCGCCGGTTGAACACAGTGCCGATGCTCTCGCGTCGAGATGAGGACGCGGTGGGAGGCGCGGTGTACGCCATCACCCGACCGATTTCCAACTCTTCGACGACCTCCGCCGAGAGGCGAGCATCTTCCGCCTCATCGCCAAGCGGCCGAGGTGAATCGGGCATCGCGGTGCGTCTGGGCGATGGTGGATGGATTGGTTCTACACCGTGGTTGCATCTTCGTGTCGGATTCTTCGGTCCTCCGCCGACCATTCTTGCCGCAGCCCCATGGCGCAGACATGAGGTGTCGAAGACTCTCCATCGTCTTCGCGCCTCCTTCTACGGTCCTCATGCCAATCGTGCGTTCGCGATTTCGCCCAAGGTCAGATCATTTGTCGAAGAACAAGACGGAACATCTCCATCCGGCGGACTCCTGCAGCCTCTTCCGGTGCCTCCTCTGTTTGGTCGGACATTGCTATGGACTTTGTGGAAGGTTTTCCCAAAGTCGGTGGCAAATCGGTGCAGCTGACCGTCGTGGACCGCTTCTCCAAGTATAGCCACTTCATCGCGCTTGGTCATCTGTACTCGGCGACTTCGATGGCCAGCGTCTTCTTCGACCAGATTGTCCGGCTACATGGCATCCCTTGCTCCATCGTCAGCGACCGCGACCCCGTCTTCACCAGCACGTTCTGGTCGGAGCTCTTCGCGCTCGCAGGGGTGGAGCTGCGCCTAAGCTCTGCTTTTCATCCTCAAACGGATGGACAGTCGGAGGTCGCCAACCGCGTGCTCGGGGTCTACCTCCGCTGCCTTGCCGGCGATCGTCCGCGCAGCTGGCTCCGTTGGTTGCCGTGGGCGGAATTCTGCTACAACACCTCCTATCAGACCGCCCTTCGGACGACTCCATTCCAAGTCGTCTACGGACGTCAACCGCCGACGTTGGTGTCCTATCAACCTGGTCTGTCAAGGGTGGCGGCAGTCGACAAGCAGCTCGCTGACCGTGATACCTTCCTGGCTGAGATACGGGAAAGACTACTCCAGGCGCAAGACCATATGAAGCAGTCATACGACCAGCAGCACCGTGATGTTCAGTTCAATGTTGACGATTGGGTGTGGTTGCGCTTACACCACCGATCAGCATCAGGCATCGTCGACAAGTCTGGAGGCAAGTTGACGCCACGCTATTACGGGCCTTACCAGGTGGCTGAACGCGTTGGTCAAGTTGCATATCGCCTCCGCCTTCCTCCGAAGGCCAAGTTGCATGACGTCTTCCACGTGGTCTTCCTCAAGCCCTTCCATGGCGAGCCCCCTGCTGCTATGGTACCACTTCCTCCGGTGGCTCACGGCCGCGCCGTTCCTACTCCAGCGTCGGTTATACGAGCTCGCCTCAACCGGGGACCGGGAGCTGTTGGTGCGTTGGGTGGCTGCCCGGTCTCGAGGCCACCGGGCGCAGCTCGAGTCCTTCAAGGAAGCATACTCGTTCCAGCTCGAGGACGAGCTGTTTCTCCAGAGGCGGAAGTGTTGTGGACGCTTTTGTGGGCAAAGTCTACACACGCCGCAACAAGAAAGTAGCATCCACAACTGAGGGATGAAAAGCTTAGTTAAGATAGCAAAAAGGGTTTGTTAGGATAGCAAAGGGTTGTTGGGACAAGTTGTTGGGTTGCAGGAGATGAGTTGGAAAGGTGTGAGTATTGGGCAACAAGTAAGCCTACTGGCTATATATACATGTAAGCATCTGAGAAGAAAGGCAATGAAGAAAGAAAGTTCTTAAGTCTCAATTACCATAACACTGCAGGTGGTCAGTCCTCATTAGCAGATTACTGCACATATTATGTCGCTTATTCGGATGGTTCATGTACTGATGTAAATAGTGCACGAGCGCCTGACAGAATGTTAGGTGAAGTGCGGGGAAGTAACTCAAGGTGAGACCGCAGACATTAATTCGGATATAAATAACCTTGTTTTAATACACCCCATTTCGCAGTTTTGATCATTTTTGAAAATTTCCTAACGAGCAGGTGTATGGCCTCAACGCTAGTGCGAACTGGGTTTGTCCGTGGATCTATGACCCAGGGAATTGGCTGTTATCAGCATCGCTGCACAAACAACTCCTTAGAGGTTACTACTATTTCCTTTATTTTCTCACTTTGTGCTAAGTTTGCTTTGCATACTCGAACCCCATTCTGTCCAGAAATTCTTGTGCGCGCTCTATTTTTTATTCATGCTGTGGTATATCTCCCATTATTTGTAATGTTCAATATTACCACCATAAATATAATTGTAGGGCTGTAAACTTGCAACATATTTCCTCAATTTTTGTGTGATTATTAAAGATGGCCATTTCACCAGTGCAAATATTTTTTGTATTTTTTTTGAATTATGAATCATGATTCTGTTGTCAAGTTTGAAATGCTGTCCAACTTTGACTAAGTTTGCCTTTTGCTGTGTTCCGAAAATTCATACCGTTTAGGTTGCTGTTGATGGGATCTGGAAGTCATGTCCAGAATCTGGTGGGCTTGTTCAGTTCCCAGGGTTCAATGGTGAGTTTTGTTATTGAAATGCACTAGATCAAGTTCTCTCTCTTTTCTAGCTCTTACATGAGCTAATTTTGTGCTGAAGGGGAGCTGATTTGCCCGGCATATCATGAGTTGTGTGACACTGTACTAGTCCCGGTGAGTGGCCAGTGTCCCAAGTCTTGCAGTTTTAATGGTGACTGCATTGATGGATCCTGCCACTGCTTCCCTGGGTTTCATGGTCACGACTGCAGCAGAAGTGAGTATAAGGCTAAACACTATCCTTTAGTTTGTATTCAACTGACACTCGCCTTGGATGTGATTTTTTTTTGGTTTCCCAGTTATCAAGTTTTTCAGTGCTAAATTCTCTCAATTTTGTATCCTGAAAACGATTAATGAATATGCTGGGTGTTCACGTGGAATATGTTTATAGTCAAGCAATGTCTTCAAGTAATAATTTTGGGTGAAAAAAGTGTCATGCAGGTTTTTTGTTCTGCTTCATTTATATTGTCAATCAGGATAAATGATTTGTCAATACTATAAAGAATCTGTTGGTTCTTGTGAAACCGGCGTCATGAGTGCAGAGGATAATATATATTATGGATTTGTGGTCCTTGGTCCCTTGAAACTTTGGCAGGATCACCTTCCTCATATATTGAAGTGCTCATTCCGTTATACCTCATGAATTTGCTAACTAGTGTTTGTTTGGTAAACAGGATCTTGCCCAGACAAGTGCAGTGGTCATGGTATATGCAAAGCTAATGGGATCTGTGAATGTGAAAGTGGCTGGACCGGGATTGATTGCTCAACAGGTGAAACTTAATAACCACTGAAAGTTTCCACTATAGATGTACACATCTATTACTGTTTGGGTTGGATTCACGAGTTTTAGGACCATGGTGAAGTCCTGAAGGATTTTGGTTGCCAGTTATCACACATTAGACTAATACATATGAATTTTAGGATGAAGAACATGCTTTGTGTTATCTGTAATGTTTGCATTCTCAGATATGATCAAGCATTGAAAACTCACAAATGGGTTGATTAGCTTGGGCCCCTTAAGATTCATTATATGGTTCACAATTGTTGCTCTGCTCTTATTCATGCAAGCAAGAAGTAATATCCTGTTTTCTTTTTATGCAGCTGTTTGTGATGAGCAGTGTAGTTTGCATGGAGGGGTTTGTGATAATGGTAAATGTGAGTTTCGATGTTCAGATTATGCGGGCTACACTTGTCAGAAGGGTTCTACAATACTGCCCAGCCTGTCAATGTGTCATGATGTACTGGTTAGAGATGCTGACAGGCAGCATTGTGCACCAAGCGAACTCAGTATACTACAACAGCTCGAAACAGTAGTTCTTGTGCCAAATTACAATAGGTTGATGCCAAGTGGGCGGACCTTCCTTAACTTCTTCAATAATGCCAATTGTGCAGCAGCTGCGAAGCGGCTGGCCTGCTGGGTATTGCTCCCTTCGACCATTTCTCAAATATTTATGTCATGAACTCCTGTATTGTTTAAATGGTTTAACTTTCAGCTTGCATATTCATAAGCTTAAGTTGGGTGCTTATTGCTGCTTTAAACAAGCATAATAGATTAAGGGGCACAGGTTACGTTAAGAGGACCAATAAGTGCCACTTTGGAGACACAGTACCATGTACCTTATGTCAACTACCGCTGCTATTTAAGCTAGTTGTCAGTTTGATTGCCCATGCCCTCGTTCTTTATTTAGGGCCTGTTTGGATCCCCTGCTCTAAACTTTAGAGCTCTAAAAACTTTAGAGCACTTTAGTTCAGTTTTGAGATCTAAAGCTCTAATGTGAGGTGGGCTAAAGTTTAGAGCTAACTTTAGACAACCTGTTTGGAGACTTTACCTCTAAAGTTTAGAGCTCTAAAGTTTAGAGCAGGGGATCCAAACAGGCCCTTAGCCTCGTAGTTTTGTACTGTTTTAAGAGGGAGAATTTGTGCTCATATTCATGTAGGCAAATTGATCATCCAGCAATGAATAAACTCATGCTTATTACACTCCTTTGATCAGATCTCAATTCAAAGGTGCGATGAGGATGGGGACAACAGGCTTCGGGTATGCTACTCTGCATGTGAGTCGTACAATACAGCATGTGGGGCGGGTCTTGATTGCTCGGACCAGACCCTTTTTAGCAAGAGGGAAGAAGAAGAGAAGGGTATTCCATGCACAGGATATGGCGAGAAGAAGTCTTTCTGGCTATAACTTTCCCTGCAGCTTCTTCCCCTTATAACTCTGGCTGAAGCTCAGAGATTGTGTATACATGGCAATGCCTTATCCATATTCATTTTTCTCCTTTTTAGCCACTACTTTCCAATTGTAGGATACGGAAAGTAGAGGTCCATTTCACCTAGGCACCTGAAGATGGGTGCCTGGTGTATAATCAGTGTTGCGGGCGGGCTCTTTGTTTAGAAGGTTAGTCTGACTGGAAGCTGGAGGTGGATGGTAGATTTTTCTTTTTCAGAAATAGTGGATGGAATGTAAAGGTTAATGTGTGTGTTGTAATCCATGATACATGCTTAACAGAGCATTTCAATGAGAGAGCCCGTGTTGTGTTTAGGAGTGTTGGTCCGATGTTCATATTCATACATGCGTAGTCCCAACGCGGGCTTTTCTTTTCCTGTCAAAGTTCATTCACCAAAAATGAATGTTACCGGGAGCTGAAGGTTGGGATTGATGTGTGATCATGTGTTGCCACATGTTGAGGAAGCTGATGGCTGATGAGTTGCATGAGTATGGATTTTCTATTGTTTTGCGGAAGGTTGCAATTAGCCGATGATTGTTTTGCCTGATGGGCATGGACCTTGTCATGGGACGTTTAACTATTGCAATTTGCAATTACAAGGCCAGTCCACATTTGTGTGTGCGAATGCTCAAGTGTGCAGGTTGGTAGGTTTGCTGCAAATTTCTCATGACTACCCATGCATATATCTCTTTTAAAATCGTAACCGGACTAACAAAGCCCGTACTCATGTGATACTGCGCGCCCTCTCGTCCTCATCAGAGACACCACCATCCTTCCATGGTGATCGAGCTCCAGCCTTTCCTCCGACGCTAAAGCAAAGAAACGAACGATTCGATCCAATGGGCATGTCGACACCGGCTGCTCCGCGGGAGCACTGCGCACTGAGCCGTTTCGTGGCCGTCGTCGCCGTCGGCTTCCTCCTAGTTGTTGGTGTTGTATATGAGAGGGGCATTTTGGGAATTTCCCAATTGTTTATGCCACCGGTTGGAATTTAGGGCGGGGCCCACCTGTCGGTCACTTGCGCAAGAGATAAGGGGGAGGAGACAGAGTCTCCTCCCCGCGGTGCGTGGTGTGAGGCGCTTGGGCTTCTCCCGTGGCGGTTGCGATTCCCCCCTGAGATCCGGATTTTCAGCAGGAGGAGGCGGCGATGGAGGCGAGAGTTGGAGGCTTGGCTGGTGCGGGCTTCTCGGGCCCGATCGCTGGCGTCACCCCTCGCAGACCCCGTCTCATCCTCTTGAAAAGGCCGAGGCTCTCATCGGTGGAAGGGACTGGAAGCGATCTGGTTTTTGCTCTCTCTTGTGATCTCTTCCTCATCTCCGATTTGGGTGTGCTGAGATTGGTGGCTTCGGCCATCTTTGGTTGTCGGCTCGGTTTTGGTTTCCTGCTCAAACCCTAGTTTGTGGATTGGGAACTGGGAACCGGGGAGCTCTACCCGAGGGAGAAGGAGGAGGCGCCGCTCCTTCTTTGTGATTGTGATTGCTCTTGGCCGTGGCTTTCTATTGTTCTTGTGCGGCATCTCTCGAACCTCGTCTTCACCTCCGGCTACCGAGAAGTGAGGAGCGGCATTGTATCTCCGTGAATCATCCACTCGCCGGCAATGGTCGATAGATTTTCCGGGACAGCGGTTTTCATCGTGCCTTGCCTAATTGATTGACTTTGTCTTGGTTTGGTGGCATCCGGACGCTTGGAGTATCTTGCCCAACCGTGAGTTCATCTCGTATTCTTCGCTATTTACAGATTCTCCTTGGTACATAGGTTTGTTCAAGTATTATTGAATTGCCGTGAATGCTTGTAGGCTCTTTACTTGCTCTGTGATGATAATATCGAATACCGAGATTAATCGATTAATTGTGTTAGATTTGAGCTCATTTAGGAACTCTTTGTTAGTTCATTGATTAATTTCATTTCATTTGAATAGATAAGTTTACATCATATTGGAATTGTCGTGAGTGCAAGATCTTCTTTCCACCATGCTAGAACAGATCCTGTTAATCCATTGTTCCTTTAATTGCCATTAAACTCAATGATCGTTGATTGGACTTTGCATGTTTCGTTAATTGTAAACTTATAAAACTGAAATCGGTCATTGCGACCCTCTTGTTTTAGTTCATCCTGTTACTGAGGGAGACCTTTGTGAGCTCAAATCTCGATTATCGATTAGTAATGATGAGTGTCGATATTAGCATGAGAAGGCCAAAATCTTTGATTTTGCGCAACTCTGTTTCGAGCAATCATGAAACAATTATTTTGTTCTGTGCTAGATTTAATTGTTTCATTGTTGCTATTGATATTTTGCTATTTATTTTCCGCAGTAATCATGTTATATTCTTTAGATATATCTATGATTATGAATGGCAAGTTAGAATTACATATTTATATGCAGTTTATGCCATTCTTATTGTGTTGGAAATATGGTCATTTGATATTTTTGGTTGGAATTAAATATTCAAATATGCTTATACCGCAATATTTACAACAATCCAGAAAATCTACATTGAAAGAAATGGCTTCCTCCTCTGATGTCGTGAAACCTGAAGTGTTTGACGGAGCCAATTTCAAGCGCTGGCAGGCGAAGGCCAAGCTTTGGCTGACTGACCTTAAGCTCTTCTGGATCATCTCAAATCCACCGCGTTTCACCGAGATCCCGAGACGATGAAATGGGAAGATGCTAATAATGCGATCTTAGCCCGCTTGCTGGCCATCCTGTCTAACCGCTTGTTTGACGTCTATGTCAACTTCACTAATGCCAAGCAACTTTGGGATGAGCTCGAGGAGAAATACTCCGAGGGAGATAATGGAAATGAGTCCTTCATTACAGCCAATTACTTGAACTACAAGATGGTTGAGGGCGGTCGGTGATGGAGCGGCCCACGAGCTTCAGCTCCATGTACGTGACTTATGTCGATGCATCGCGCGCCGCCGAGAGGTTCAAGTAAATGTCATTTTGGCTAAGTTACCGCCTTCGTGGCGTGACTTTGTGATCGCACGGAGGCATATAAAGGAGCGCTTGACGCCAATGAGTGTCACCGCTATTAATGTCGAGGAGCGTGCTAGAGCCGGTGACGGCTCGGGAAAGGCTCAAGTTCGGCTCATCAAGTTCAACTTAAGAATGGTGGAGGACCAGGAAACCCAAGTTCAAGAGTCACCCCAAGTCAAGCTACTGACCTAAGAAAATGAAGAAGAAGAAGGAGGACATCGCCCGCTTCGCTTTTGCGGTGAGGTGGCCATAAGGCCAATCATTGCCGCAATCGGAAGGGCAAGGGTCCATCTCGGTCGCACAAGAGCCGCAAGGTCGAGGTTAATGTCGCACTGGCTAGCACCGCTCGGATGAGTACGCACTCTATGGCCTTTATGGCAAGTCCATCTATTGATTGGTGGATTGATACAGTGCTACTAGACATATATGTGCTGATAGATCTTGTTTCTCTTCATTTCAGGGTGAAGGTGGTGGATCCGTCCTAATGGGCAACGGAGCCGCCGCAACAGTACGTGGGATTGGACAGGTTTGCCTGAAGCTTACTTCGGGCAAAACACTCATCCTAAGAGGCGTGCTGTACGTGCCTGCGATGACGCGCAATCTCCTTAGCGGGTCAATGTTATGTAGGCAAGGAATAAAGCTTGTGTTTGAATCAAATAAGGTCATTTTGACCAAGTTTGGTAATTTTGTGGGCAAAGGCTATGATAGCGGAGGCATGTTCCGCTTATCCATTCTTGATTTGAATAATGTAAACGTTTACAATGTTTCCCATTGCAATAAAGTTCATGATATTTGGCATTCACGATTGTGTCATGTTAATTTTGAAGCCATTACGCGGTTAAGTAAGATGAGTTTAATTCCAAGCTATAATTATGAGAAGGGTTCAAAGTGCGAAGTGTGTGTGCAAGCTAAGCAGCCCCGAAAACCTTTTCATAGTGTTGAAGGGCGGAGCACTTCTCCACTTGAACTAATTCATTCTGATCTGTGTGAGATGCATGGAATATTAACTAAAGGTGGCAAGAGATACTTCTTAACTCTCATAGATGATGCGACTAAGTATTGTTACATTTACCTACTTAAGTCGAAAGATGAAGCACTTGAATACTTTAAAATCTATAAAGCTGAAGTTGAAAATCAACTAGAGAAGAAAATCAAACGATTAAGGTCGGACCGAGGCGGTGAGTACGTCTCACATGAGTTCTCCCAGTCTGTGAAGAAAGTGGAATAATTCATGAAGTTACTCCACCATACTCACCCCAATCTAATGGAATAGCCGAAAGGAAGAACCGAACTCTTTGTGACACAGTTAACGCCATGCTTGAGTTCGGTATGTCGGACTATTGGTGGGGTGAGGCGGTTCTCACGCCTAACTATGTTCTCGAATAGGGTTCCACCGCAATCGGAGGAAACACCCTATGAAGGATGGAAGGAGAAAACCCAACTTATCCTATTTTCGAACGTGGGGATGCCTTGCAAAAGTGCATGTGCCGTTGCCGAAGAAAAGGAAGCTTGGTCCTAAGACCGTTGATTGTGTCTTTCTAGGATATGCTATTAATAGCACGGCTTATAGATTTCTAGTGGTCAAATCCGAGGTAAGTGACATCTCTACTAATATAGTGATGGAATCTCGTGATGCGACATTCTTTGAGCATGTGTTTCCTATGAGACCGAATGATGACAAGTGAACATATCGGTGAAGATGATCTCTATTTCTCCTAGTGTGGATAACACCGCCTGCATTTGGAGTTGAGGAGGAGTAAGAGACAGAGGACCGAGAAGTCACTTGGGGATGACTTTGTCACCTATGTCGTGGATGATGAACCACGAACCCTTTCAGAGGCATACGCATCTCCGGATGTGGATTACTGGAAGGAGGCAGTCCATAGCGAGATGGACTCCATCATTGCTAACGGAACTTGGGAAATTGCAGATCTCCGTCGGTTGTAAGCGATGGGATGCAAATGGATATTTAAAAGGAAGCGTAGACTGATGGTACTATTGAAAAGTACAAGGCCCGATTAGTGGCTAAAGGCTTTACACAAAAGAAGGTGAAGACTATTTTGATATACTCTCCGTGGCTCGTTTACCCACAATTCGAGTGCTTTTAGCACTAGCTGCTGCATACAAACTCCTAGTACATCAAATGGATGTAAAGACCGCTTTCCTAAACGGAGAGTTGGATGAGGAGATTTATATGCAACAACCTGAAGGATTTGTGGTTGAGGGGCAAGAAAGGAAAGTATGTCGATTGATTAAATCTTTGTATGGTCTAAAGCAAGCCCCTAAGCAATGGCATGAGAAATTTGATAGTACGATGACGTCGGTCGGCTTTTGTGTAAATGAAGCCGATAAATGTGTCTACTATCGGTTTAATGGGGCGAAGGTGTCATTCTATGTCTTTACGTAGATGACATATTGCTATTTGGGACCAACATAGATGTGATCAATAGCACAAAGTCTTTCCTTTCCCGAATTTTGATATGAAAGATCTGGGTGAAGGCGATGTTATCTTAAACATTAAGCTTATAAAGGGTGAGAATGGGATTACTCTTTCGCAATCCCATTATGTGGATAAAGTCCTAACTGATTTGGGTTTAAGGACCTGTAAGCTGCCAGACTACACCCTATGATCCAAATGCAAAGCTACATAAGAACACCGGACATGGGAAGGATCAACTTAAATATTCTCGGATCATAGGATCCTCGATGTACTTAACTAGTGCAACGAGGCGGACATCTCATATGTCTTTGTATGCAGATTGAGTCGTTATCGTCCAATCCAGAGATGATCATTGGATAGCACTAGAAAGAGTACTAAGATACTTGAAGGGAAATCCTAATTTAGGAATACATTACTCCGGTCATCCTGCGGTCTTGGAAGGATTCGGTGATTCTAATCGGATCGGTGACTCGGATGACATGAAGGCTACAGTGGTTATGTATTCACTCTAGCGAGTGGGGCCGTGTCGTGGAAGTCCTCTAAGCAGACTATTCTTACACGGTCCACTATGGAGGCTGAATTGGTAGCGCTTGATTCAGAAATGTAGAGGCGAATGGATTCGAGAACTCCTTTTCGACCTACGGCTTTGGAAAAACCTATTCCACTATTTTGATCTCTGCGATAACCAAACCGCTCGTTAAGGCGAAGAGTAGGAAGGACAATATGAAGTCCTCAAAACATATAAAGCGCCGACTTAAGTCGGTAAGGCATGCCGAGAGACGGGTGTTATTTCAGAGAATACATCCACCGAAGGAACTTGCGCGATCCTTTCACTAAAGGATTGGCGCGGAAGGTCATCCAAGCAGCGTCACAGGGAATGGGGCTTATACCCGTATAAAGGCTCACATTGGTGGTAACCTAACCTAGAAGATCGGAGATCCCGTGAACTAGGCTCTAGGACAACAAACTGTGTGAGATTAAAGAGCACATCTAACGGGTCCCATTAGCTGCAGTGCTCTGTCTGTATGGAAGGTTGAGCTTTGGCTCTTAATGAACTCTAGGTCTATATGACTTATGAAATCGTCCTACAGGATTCCTAGAAGAGTTCACCTACGTGAGTGAGATCGTGAGGTCGCGATCAAAGAAAGATAAGGGTATACTTTCTTAAGCACTCATGAGCTAGATACAGGGACATGACCGTAACGTCCCAACCCGAGAGGGAAAGGGCAAGCCGCCCAAGATGTGAGAATGTGATTTGGGCGAAAATTCTCACACCAAGGCATTGGATCAAGGCGTAGTCCTCCTTTGTCTGTGCAGAGTCGTAGTCCTTATCGCTAGGTTTTGGGTTCAAACCCGTAAGGTACCCTTAGTCGAACAACTGTATATTAAACAAGACTTTGGACATCTTTTACCAATTGGTAAATTGGTGGGGATCATTGTATATGAGAGGGGCATTTTGGGAATTTCCCAATTGTTTATGCCACCGGTTGGAATTTAGGCGGGCCCACTGCTTGGTCACTTGCGCAAGAGATAAGGGGAGGAGACAGAGTCTCCTCCCGCGTGCGTGGTGTGAGGCGCTGGGCTTCTCCGTGGCGGTTGCGATTCCCCGAGATCCGGATTTTCAGCAGGAGGAGGCGCGATGGAGGCGAGAGTTGGAGGCTTGGTGGTGCGGCTTCTCGGGCCCGACACTGGCGTCACCTCGCACCCGTCTCATCCTCTTGAAAAGGCCGAGGCTCTCATCGGTGGAAGGGACCGGAAGCGATCTGGTTTTTGCTCTCTTGTGATCTCTTCCTCATCTCCGATTTGGGTGTCTGAGATTGGTGGCTTGGCCATCTTTGGTTGTCGGCTCGGTTTTGGTTTCTGCTCAAACCCTAGTTTGTGGATTGGGAACTGGAACCGGGAGCTCTACCGAGGGAGAAGGAGGAGGCGCCGCTCCTTCTTTGTGATTGTGATTGCTCTTGGCGTGGCTTTCTATTGTTCTTGTGCGGCATCTCAACCTCGTCTTCACCTCCGCCACGAGAAGTGAGGAGCGGCATTGTATCTCCGTGAATCATCCACTCGCATGGCAATGGTCGATAGATTTTCTGGGACAGCGGTTTTCATCGTGCCTTGCCTAATTGATTGACTTTGTCTTCGGTTTGGTGGCATCTGGACAGTTTGGAGTACTGTCCAACTGTGAGTTCATCTGTATTCTTCGCTATTTACAGCAGTTCTCCTTGGTACATAGGTTTGTTCAAGTATTATTGAATTGCTGTGAATGCTTGTAGGCTCTTTTACTTGCTCTGTGATGATAATATCGAATACTGAGATTAATCTGATTAATTGTGTTAGATTTGAGCTCATTTAGGAACTCTTTGTTAGTTCTGTTGATTAATTTCATTTCAGCTGAATAGATAAGTTTACATCATATTGGAATTGTCTGTGGTGCAGTATCTTCTTTCCAGCCATGCTAGAACAGATCCCTGTTAATCCATTGTTCCTTTAATTGCCATTAAACTCAATGATCTGTTGACTGGACACTGCATGTTTCGTTAATTGTAAACTTATAAAACTGAAATCGGTCATTGCAGCCTACTGTTTTAGTTCATCCTGTTACAGTAGGGAGACCTTTGTGAGCTCAAATCTCTGATTATCAGATTAGTAATGATGAGTGTCGATATTAGCATGAGAAGGCCAAAATCTTTGATTTTGCGCAACTCTGTTCTGAGAGCAATCATGAAACAATTATTTTGTTCTGTGCTAGATTTAATTGTTTCATTGTTGCTATTGATATTTTGCTATTTATTTTCCGCAGTAATCATGTTATATTCTTTAGATATATCTATGATTATGAATGGCAAGTTAGAATTACATATTTATATGCAGTTTATGCCATTCTTATTGTGTTGGAAATATGGTCATTTGATATTTTTGGTTGGAATTAAATATTCAAATATGCTTATACCGCAATATTTACAACAGTTGGCTCTTACGTCCTATCTTCTCCGACCGACGACGGCGAGACGGAGCAGAAGTTCTTCAACATATGGCGCCGTAGATCAGCGGTAAGTGGTACTCTTATCTTTGGTGTTCAACTAATTCGATCTTTCGGAGTTCATTGCTGCAATCTGCAGCGGCGAAGTAAGCCTGAACACTAACTAACTTCTTGGCATTGACGTACGTCGACCAGGCGTGTGCTCCCGATGATGATCTAGAGGTGGCGCTGCGCGGCGCGGCGTACGCGAACAAGACGCTGATGCTGAGCGTGCTGAACAAGGCGTACGCCGACGAGGAGGACGGCTTGCTTGACCTTTTCATCCGGAGCCTGAGAGAAGGGGAGGGCACCGAGCAGCTCATTGAACACGTCCTCCTCGTGGCCACGGACCGGCCGGCCTTCCGCCGGTGCAGGAGCCTCGGCGGCGTCCGGTGCTACCAGCTCCCGGCGGCCGTGAACGGCACCGACCTCTCATCGGAGCAGCTCTACATGTCGGACGGGTTCATACGCATGATGTGGCAGCGCATTCGTCTCCTCGGCGACGTCCTCAAGCATGGCTACAGCTTCATATTCACCGTACGTTCTTCGAGCTCATACATATGCACTTGCCTTAGACACATGGTGATGCATGATGATGCTTAGTTTTTGATGTGTTTGCAAGGATTTGGATGTGATGTGGCTGAGGAACCCCTTCCCTAAGCTGAACCTCGCCGAAGATGAAGACCTCCTGATCAGCTCCGACCAGTTCAACGGCCGACCGCACGACTACGTCGGCAACGAGTTGAATACGGGGTTCTTCTTCGTGGCCTCGAACAACCGGACGGTGGCGCTGTTCGACGAGTGGCACGCGGCGCGGGACGGGTCGGCGGGCATGAAGGAGCAGGACGTGCTGAACCAGATGAAGCGGCGCGGCGAGTTCCGCCGGCTCGGCGTGAGGGCGCGCGTCCTGGACACGGCGCGCTTCAGCGGCTTCTGTCAGGACAGCCGGGACGCCAGGGAGGTGGCCACCGTGCACGCCAACTGCTGCCGGACGATGCGGGCCAAGGTCGCCGATCTGAAGGCCGTCCTCCGCGTCGTCAGGCGGCTCAACGGGACGGCCGAGCTGCGGTGGCCGGCGCACAGGGAGTGCGCTAAATCATGGAGGTGAGACGAGGAAGGTCTTCTATATGGTCGTCTCTCGTCTCTGCCCTGCGGTTTCGGTGTAGTTGTAGCCTTTGGTTCCGTTTTCAATGTTGCATTGGCTTAGGTCCTGTTTGGATCCCATGGTCTAAAGTTTAGTTGTTTAAAGTTTTGGACTAAACTTTAGTTGGCTAAACTTTAGCCACTAAATTTTAGTCGAAGGTCCTGTTTGGATTCTGTACTAAGGGCATCTCCAATGGGTCTATAGCAGCTATCTACAAGACAGTCCATGTCATCAACTGTCCTACGTGGAAGATATTAAATGAAGAAAGAGAACGCAGCTCTCTACAGCTCTAGAGATAGTCTATAGCACCAAACGAGGCAGCCTCCATAAATTCTGTGTGTGCATGTAAGCATCAAATAGCTATCCTTATAGATAGTTCTTTAGAATGCTAACTTTAGTGTGTACTATATAGATGATGTGGAAGTCTTATAGTTAGTTGCTAGCTATAACCATTGGAGATGCCCTAATGGATAGAACTAAAGTTTCAAAAAGATCATACTATCTCTCCTCGTTTCGTGCGTCAGCCATTAAATGGAAGGTGAGAGACCAACATAGATGGGTAAACACGTCTTTGTGCCTAAGAACCTAAAACTTTAGACCACTTTAGTTCACTTTGGTGAACTAATGGTCTAAAGTGTTTTTTAGGGGTTAGCTAAAGTTTAAATCTAACTTTAGACCACCTGTTTGGAGACTTTAGATTTAAAATTTAGTGACTAAACTTTAGATGGAGGGATCCAAACAGGACCTTACTCATGACTTATTTACTAGGAATCAGCAACCACAAAGGTGTTCATGGGAGCATAGAAGAGATCACACTTCTCCTGAAGAAAATTTCTTCTTCAACCACTTGTTTTTGGTTAACCCATTAATCTATCTTATGATCAAAATAGCTGTTCTGACCTGTGAATTGCATAGTAATCTTCCATTGACTGATTGGTAATGGGATGGCTTCATGCTCTGTAATGTTGTTACTTGTTCCAGACCTACCGTTCAAGCGCAAAGCCCTTATGCACCTCAAATTTACAGTGTGCTCGTGAGCACGGCTCACTCTTCATTATACTCAATCTACATTAAGCTTTAGATCTATTCATATTGACTTTTATTTATAATTTTTGCTTAAAAATCCATAAGACAATATAAATACCCAATTTCATAAAGCGATTTCTCCACTCCTTTCGTTCCCGTCTTACTCTAGAAATAAAATAGAGGGTCATAACGTATCATATATTCTACTCCTCTCATTCCTATCTCATGCATGTATTTCTCCATTACTTTCTATATTACTCATCCTATTCTAAAAGTCACTTTTTTCAGCTACTATTTATTTTTAGCCAAAAATCATTAACAACACTTAAAGAGTCTGAAAAATAGAGATAAATGACATATCGGGATTGGACTGTACTCATCATAGACAGGGAACCCTGCATTCATATACAGGGAATCCTGCATTTGAACTCTGTCCAACAACTACAGATTGGGTGATATTTATACAGAAGAAATACTTCCGTGACACCATTTTAAAGGCCAAAAAGTAATAACAGCTGATACAACTGTTCTTCGCACAGCTGATATAACATTTTTTTATCCATCAGCCTATGTAAACCCTAGCACAAGAATACAGTGAGTCGTGATAGCATGTGCCTAAATCGTTGCATTCTTAGCTACTGTACAAGCCATCAGCTATTATGCCCTGACCAACTCTGCTGAAAATTTACGCAACCTGCAAAACTTCTTGACGCTTGATTTCAAAAACCTTCTGTAGCGCATCCTCAACAACCTGCATAAGCAGAAATTAAGCATCACGGTTATGCAATTTTACTTATATCCAATGTACACTAGTACAAGCAGGCTACATACAAAAGAAGCACCTAATCAGATCAGCGACATTACCTTGTCCGGAGTCGAGGCACCAGAAGTAACTCCAATTGTGATAGGCCCTTCTGGTAACCAGTTTTCTTTCTCGACGAGCTCGCCATGCTGTTAAACAATTCAACTCAGTCAAAAATATTCTACAATTTCAATTGTAATTTAACATTTTTTTTCAATTTCCTGTTTATTCATTGCTAAAACCTCCTAAAAAATATTGTTCTTTTGGCAAGATTTAGTAACATTTTCTGGGAAAAAAACTTTATTCTTGATGAGAAAATGAATTTATCTGGGGGTGTTAGAAAGTACATTTAGCTTGTAGCTGATCCTGTTTCCTGGTCCAATCCTTTGTTCACTGTCAATCCAGTAAGATGGAATTCCACTGAGTTCTCCAATTTCTTGCAAATGAGAGGTGTTACTAGAGTTCCATCCTCCAACAACCAGAATAAGGTCAACTTTCTCCTTCACTAGCTGATACATTGCATCTTGTCTTTCCTGAGGTACGAAAGTTGAAAGGGGTCACCAATATGGTTGTTCAAAGTGAGTACATGTCCTAAAGACACATTTCTCACTAAAAATATATTACAATAAAATAACTACGATCCATCCAAAAAGGCAGAAAGTTTGTTGCATGCTCGGTTACATATGCATGTGGATTGAGTTGGAGCCATAAATGATTGCCACAACAATCACTAACTCTTTATCTCTTTGCTACAACTATACAGTCAAGAATAAGCAACCGTCCCACCATTTCTAAGAGAACAACGTTCTAGCCTCACACGCACAGACTAAAGAATGGCATGATCTACCCTCATTGAATTTAAATTACGTAGAGTATTAATAGGGTAGCTTGTGCTAAGCAATCTATGACATGCATTAAACATGAAGGAGGGCAAGTGTATGAGCACAAATTGCTTCAAAATCGTAAAACATCATTCTTTTAGGTAAATTTCTTTCTTAAACATCTTTATTTTAATAAGGTAAGGAGTAAAGATATTGTAGAGACAGTCCATTTTAACATCTAGAAAACATAGGTTTATGAAAAATTCACATGTAGGACATTTAAAATGGTAATATTCAACCAGTCCAGTAGGGACACAAGATTTCTGTAAAACAAAAGGAAAAGTTCAAAAGAAAATTTACCTGTGTGGCATCACAAATAGTGTTGAAGGCAATGAAGTGGTCATTGACATTCTCAACTCCGTACTTACGCATCATAGTCTTCTCAACAAGTTTTCCTGTTAATTATATAGCATTATAGCCAAATTGGTATTAGTTCAAAAGCAAATTTGTACTGTATAAAATCACACAGCCATAAAGGTAACAACAATTGCTAGTGTAACACACCAATTTCTTCAGTTTCTCCTTTAAGCATTGTTGTTTGATTTGCGATCCCTACTTTCTCTAAGTCAACATCAGGATCAAATCCTCGAGAAACAGCGTTTTTGAATTTCTGCAATTGTAGATCAAAAAGTTCCATTAGATATTTTCATTCATTTAAGAAGAAGAGAGGCAGCACAAACGCTAGAAAGCCCAAGTGAAGGCTAAACAGAAAAGGAGAGGGGGGGGGGGGGATTAATTACAAGTGGCCAACCAGCGGCGACTGAGAAACAGTACTAGGCAAGAGGAGAATTTGAGTAAACTCCTTACCTCAAGGAACTCCTCTTTTGATGAGCTAGACCCATCAAGTTGGCCACCAAGTATATAATCACACACATACATTGTCTGTTACAATTAGAATCATTTTTGTTATCTTTAGCCATAGAATGTATTCAACATGAGGTCCAAAACAGTAACAAAATATAAATGCATAAAAATGTACCTCTGCTATATTCTTCACTATGATGTACGTTCCTGCAAAAGAAGCAGTGGCAACTGTCTCTTCATGGGCATACTTTCCATGAATAATAGAAGTATAGTCACCCTTCTTATGCTTTTCGACCATGTTCCACACCTATATTTAGTTATGGAGTTCATCAGCCTGATATAAGTTTTGACTCTTGAGAAACAGAGAGTGGCATAGTATGAAAGGAGGGGGGGGGGGGCTTTAGATTGGGAAAAGTACCTTTGAAACCCAAGGGCACGTTGTATCGACTATCTGCACTTTCTTCTCGTTTAGTGTGTACATCTCCTCCACAGCGGCTCCAAATGCAGGTAATACGACAACATCACCTTGTTCAACAACATTAAAATCCTTAATGCCAGCATCAACAGGGATGTTTTCGACACCCATCTCGTCCAATCTCTGCATGCACAATCACAAGAATTTAACTCAAGTAAAATCCAGAGCCCCTCAGACCGACATGCAACAGAATAAACACATTAGACATGGAAAATATTTTTTTTGCCTCGAAGAAAACAACATGAATACTCTAGGCCCAAGAAAAATAGAGGTTCATCGTTTGAGTAACTGAGGGACTAAAAGCCGAAAACACCTACGAATCTGGTATCAATTCCTTACTATGAACACTTTTATCGCTAGAATTTTACTTCCTGTCGCTCAATTTGCCAAAACTTCATATATGTATCTCATAGACAACAAGCTCAGATTCTTCCAAAAGAGACATCCTGAATGGGATAGTTCGGCCCACGAGCTGCACATGGCGATGTCAAATCAAAAGAAATCGATTTGTGGGAATAGTAGTACCTTGTTGACGGTGGGGTTGTGGATGATCTCGTTGGTGAGCCAGATGCGCTCTTCGGGGAACTGCTTGCGCGCCTCGTAGGCGATCTGCACGGCGCGCTCGACGCCCCAGCAGAAGCCGTAGGCCTCCGCCAGCTTCACCGTGACCAGCCCCCACGTGTACTCGTTCCCGTTCACCTTGAGCGTCTTTATCACATCACCTGTACGCGACCAATGGCAATTTCGCCCCCATCAATTAGAAAATTTTCTGAATGATTCAGCCTGCAATTAGCTACCGCTACTAGTTTGTTTGCGCTTACTGGTGTATTCTTGGTTCATGAGCTCGAGGGTCTCCTTCTTGTGTCCGAAGCCCTTGCGGTTGTAGTTGTCGCTGCGGGCAAGGTTGTGGCGGAAGGCCTTCTTATCGAGGTCGGGGTCGAGGGAGGAGGACGCGGACGCCGCGGGGGGCGAGGAGTCGCAGCGGACGGAGGAGGGCGGGCGACGGCCGTGGCGGCGCGGGGAGGAGGAGGACGAGGCGGCGGCTGGGGAGAGGAGGGCGGAGCGGAGCTGCGTGGAGATGGTCGCCATCGCCGTGGAGCTCGTGGTCGTGCGTGGTGGAGCCGGAAGTGGGCGTGTGGAGCTGCGGGGCGCCAAGTGCCGAATGGGCTGCTGCTGCTGCTTTAGTGCTTTGGTTGGTGTCCCTGCACTGACTGCACCTCACGTTTTGTTTTGTGGAAATTTGGGGCCAACACCCTCTACTTTCCGAGTATCACAAATGGGAACATTTTCCCATCTATCATAGACAATTTGAAGTTTTCTCACGTTCACTAGGGCTATTTGGTTGGGGAACCTTTTGGGAATGGGACAGAATGGTTCTTGATGTGCAGCCGTCCCCTTGTTTGGTTCCATGTATGGAATGGCTTCATCCCGAATGAAGAGGTTCGGATCTGGGGGACATTCGCTCGAAATGCCGCACCGATGCATTTGATGAAAACTAGCGAACGACGCGGTTCTTGACCAATAGTGCACACTACGTGCGGTGACCTCACCCCTCGCGCACTCACCGTCGAGGGAGGTGAGCTCAAGGTCACCCCCCGAGGGAGCCGACGTCGCTGTCGAGGGAAGTGGGGCTGAGCTTACCACCGAGGAGAGCAGGGCTGAGGTCACCGTCAATGGAGCCGAGGTTGAGGTCACCGTCAAGGGGGGTGGGGCTGAGGTTGTGGTGATGAAGTCGAGGTTGTCGCCGAGGAGAGTGGGCCGAGGTCGATGGTGATGGAGCCGAGGTCGCCGCGCGAGGAGAGTGGGGCCGAGGTTGCCAGTGATGGAGCCGAGGTTGCGGTCGTCGTCGATGGAGCCAAGGTCGCCGCCGAGGAGAGCAGGGCAAGGTCGCTGATGATGGAACCGAGGTTGCGGTCACCATCAATGGAGCCAAGGTTTCCGCCGAGGAGAACAGGGACGAGGTCGTTGTTGATATCGCCGAGGTTGCTAAGGTCGCGGTCGCTGCTGAGTGGAGCGGGGTCACGGTCGCTGTGGAAGGGAGCCGAGGGAGCCACCGATCGGGAAAGACTGTGAAGAATGAAAGAAGAATGCAGCGGCCATGGAGGAAATCGAAAAAAGAACGAAGAGAGAAGAAAAGGACCGGCGGTGGAAGATAACAAAGAAAGAAAAATAAAAGAGAAAGACAAAAAGGAAAAGGTGGTAAGCCTACCAGGGGTATCCCAACCCTTCTCGTCCAACTTTATGCATCTAACAAAACACAAAATTGACTCATCTTATCCACCTTTATCCTACCAACCAAACAAAAAATCTGTACCATCCTATTTACCGAACGAAACAAGCTCTTAGATCATACCATCTTATCATATCCCACAAAATCCTGAATTATCCCATTCCATCCACCCTCATTGTTCCAACCAAACGCCACCGAGGTCAAACATAACTGACCATCGCTAATAGTCAGTCAAGGTCCATTAACCTTGACCCCAAAACCCCATGGGTACTTTGTTAAAAGTTAGCAATCGAACTACTGTCAAGGTCCATTAACCTAACGTAAGTGGCAAAAGAGAGTAACACACTAATAGATTGGTGGAAAATAACCTCGCTCCAAACAGCTTCTATTTCTAACTTATGGTTTATAGTTTTTCATATTATTTTTGAATTTTTAGCTTTTTTCTTTATTTCTTTGTATTATACGTGCTGATATAACTTTTTAAAAAAAATTATATTTAATTACACAGAATAAACCAACAGTAGATATAATATAAAATAAGTCGTAAGCACTGGCTATAAACTACTTGGAGTGGCAATCAAGTGGCGGTATTAAATTGGCTGGGTGGCTCAATTTAAAGCTCTCAGGTTTTTACTGTACGGTTGCTTATCTTGTAGAAATATATAGTGATAATAGTTTGAAGAAAGAAAAATCAGAACTAAAGGTAGTGCTCCAAACAGCTTAAAAGCTATAGTTTTTGATTTTTATTATAGTATTTTGGTTGTAATTGTACTGTAGTGGCTATTAGTGTTTTCTTAGTTAAAAAATAAAAAATAAGAAAAAAATACCGCTATATATTTTAAAACAATGTAAAGGAATAAGAGAAAAACAAAAACCAAAAATGCTAAAAAAAACTAAAATTAAGAAACCAGCAGGTTTTAAATGACTTCAGAAGCTAGAAGCTAAACCAGTTTAGATAGTCCAGTGTCACAAAAATTGTTTAATTGAGCTGTTTAGTGCTGCACGGGAAAAAAATACAGTTTTTTTGGAGAGACACAGAGGAAAATCGCCCTGAAGTCCTTGTATTAGATTTGTTCTAAAACTCCCGTGGATCGAGCCATTCCATAAAAAAATTTTGACAAAACGTTTAGGGGCTCATTCGTTTGTTCGAGAGGGCCACACACACACACCCGCTAAAAGCAAGTTCTGCAATCCTAACACGATCAATTTTCTGCCATGGACACTCAACGGCTCAGTTGGGAGTGAAATAGCAAACTCTGAAAACAGCACGACTTGGTTGCAGTAGCCAAAACATCGAAACCCCGTGGAAATTAAGTGAGGCATATTCTGTCGCTAGCAAGTCCTGTCCTCTAGCCTTGGCGACGGTCAGCACCGGGTAGTGAAGATTTCCAGAACGATCGAAACAGGCGAGCACCACGTTTTTCTGGCCGCCCAAATTCTGATGACCCAAGTGCTCGTTCGTAGCCAAATGTCTCTGAATTTTTTTGGGCGGTGAAAGAGAGATGGCACCACGGCCAGGCTAGTGCCGAGTGACACGTTTACGGGAGCACTCGATCGACGCCGAAAGCTAGCGCGCATGCAGAAGCGTAAGAAGATTGGTCCAGATGGCGCTGCTGCTGGGTTTATTTTCTGGTCGGCGTTGGTCGCCGCTGTGTTCTTCATCCCAACATGGATTGGTGTTTCACCGGATCGGTTTAGGCGAAGATTTGGTGATTTTCGGTGATCTCCTGGGTTAATTAATTGGAGTGCGTGCAGGGTAGAAAGGTATGGTTTGATTGCTGGACAGGCAGCGACCAGGTTCCTGGTACTATGGGGCTGTTTGGTTGTCTGCATGTGCTCATGCAGCTGCATGAGCGTGGCCAGGCTGAGGAGGGAAGCTCCTCAGCCACGTTTCTCCTCAGCCTGGCTCCAGTTGATTTTTTGCATCCATTCGTGCAGGCTCTCTCCTCCATGCAGGCAACCAAACACCATCTCCTGGCATGCGCGGGTGCGAGCCACCCGTATGCAGGCAACCAAACAGCCTCATAGTGATGCTTATGGTCAACCCATGCATGCCACTCCCAGTCCCAGGCGTGAATGCACTGCGCGAAAATGGTCTGCATGTGCGTAGAAAGCGAGTCGTTAGACCGAAGTCGCGCAACACATGCATTGCACGTGCATGGAAAATAGATGCTGAATTTAGGCTCCATTTATTTGGACTTAAACTTTTAATTTCTGATTTATTTTTACTGTTCCTAAATTTTGTCATTTTCTGATTTTTTTGGCTTTTTTAGCTTTTTGCCTGTTTTTTCTTGTATTCATTTGCATTGTCCGTGATGGGTTAACATGTTTTTTCTATTTTAAATTTTTTTAAATTTAATTACACCAAATAAGCCACCATCAGCTACAGTACAATTTCTGCCAGCTATAGTGAAATTTCAGTCATAAGACACTTTTTCAGCTCAAATGAGCGGCACCTTAGTATGTGATTTTGACCGGCTTATGTCTTCTAAAAGTTCGTACACGAGTACTTGACAAATTTAGACGGTGCTTTAACTAGCTTTTGTTTAAACTTATGGCTATGTGAAATTATATTGTAGCAATTATTAGTTTTTTTTAAAAAATAAAAGATAAAAATATGAGAAAACTAAAAAATCCGTTATATCGTTACGGATAATGCAAAGAAATAGGAAAAAGGGGGGGAAATGAAAGGCCAAAAATTTTAAAGTAAACTAAAATTAGAAACCGATGTATTCTAAATGATTTCTGGTTTAAATAAATTGTTAGAAATACCATAATCTAAAACCGTCTGAACTTTGGAGCGGGGGTTCGTGGGAGCTCATAGGATGTATTAGTAATATGCAACGGCAACAGCTCAGAGCTGCATGCACAGTACGATCCCCAAACGTGAGAGGAGACTATACGGGCTTGGTTCGGTTGGTCAGTTCAGTTTTTATTTGGTTCTTTTTACTCCTTGGCCGAGATTAGTTGGTCCAGGTTTTGCACATGTGCATTGCTTATGTTAGTGCATACTGCCGTATAGTGTAAGCCCGTCGAATTGTCAAATGCAACTAGCGGTGAATTTTTTTGGACCGTAGCTTATAACTTCTAGATTAAATATTTTAATTTTGACTGTTCGTATGAGAGTGTAAGAAGATAAATACTCACATACGATTTTGACCGATATAGATGAAGTCAAAATAATATTTAATATAATTAACTTGTAAACATTATCTTAAAAAGACTCTTTATTTAAAATCAGCTACCGTATAAAGTTAAGATATAAGTTTAAACAAAGTGATATGTCCAGCCTTACTTGCGTCCTGTTTGTCAAAATAGTATTTAATATAATTAACTTGGGCTTAAAAAGTCAGTTTCTGTAAAAAAAAATCAAGATATAAGTTTAAACAAAGTGAAACCAGCTTGGGCTTGTCTGCTGGGCCGAAACAGCGGGATGATGGCCATGATCCATGATCACAGTCGAACGCCGATCGGCCACTGGCCGGTGCCCGCAGCGAACCGAATGCTTGCCGCCGGCCTGCTGCTCCCACGCGGGCGGCTCAACTTTTCATGGATGCCATGCCGAAAATTCCGCGCGCGGTGCGGCCGGTGCCAACTGCCTGCTGCCAACGCGCGGCGGCGCTCTCCCTCCCTTCTCACCATGCATGGACCCATCACCCATGGGCTCGTTGTTCTCTCTCCCACCGCGGCGGGCGCGCGCACACGTATGTGTTGCCCGCCCGCTAGTGCGGCGCACCGCCGCCGCCGCCCCGTGCAAAGCTGAACTGCTGGCCGGCCCAGCGCCGTTGCCCTTCTTTGCTGTCCGCGCGCGTCCCACCCTCGTACAGGCTACCCCACACACTGCGCATTGCACTTGCGCGGTTGAGCACGAGACGCCCGGTTGCCCTGGTCATTCACAGTCGGATGAGAAGCAAAAAAGGGGGGCATTTTTTTTTCCAATTCACAAAATCCGAAGCCTCTACAATGCTCAAGTTACTGCATTTACGTATCTCAAATGTTTCCATATGCCTGAACCCCAGAGTCCTAAATTAAGCGTCCACTCAACGACAAAGGCATGTATTTGTTTTCTAATGGACAAGATATGTATTCCAGCTTACTACTACGAATCAGTCTCAAAACGGGAGTGACTATTACACAGGCGACTGAAATTTTTTTATTTTTCTCACTTACTGAATCACCTAAAGTTGCGGTGTTTTTTGGAGGGCTGCAATTTCGATTGATTGAGAGTGCAATTTCAGGTCAAAGTTGCACTGAATTACGTAAAGTTCTACTTTTTTTAAGGGGGGCTGCAATTTCAATTGATTGAGAGTGCAATTTCAGGTGACTGAAAGATAAAAAAATTTCAGTCGCCTGTGCAATAGCAAAACTGGTCTCAAAACACTCATCCCATTAACTTATTATGTAACTGCATTTGCATAGCTCAAATTTTCCATATGCATGTACCTCAAGACCTAAATTACCCCAGCAACAAAAATAGACGTGTTTCTAGCTTATTACGAACTCACTCTCAAACATTCAGACGGCCCATAACATTAGATATATTTTGCTGCCGCTAAACCAGATTAGCCATGCATATTACCTAGTCCGGAGTAGAGGCACCAGAAGTAGCTCCAATTGTGAATTTGTGATTGGTCCTTGGGGTAGCCAGTTTTCTTTCTCAATAACCATGCCACCCGGTTAACGACTCTAATTTTATAGAGATGGACATGATATTATAGGCTCCCAAATAAGGTCTAAATGTCTATGCATGTTAATAAAATCTAGATGGACTACAAGCTTACGATGACATGGATTATGACATGGGGAATCCGAAAAGTATGCAAGCATGGATTTAGGGGCGACGTGGTGGCTGGGTGGATGAATAGTAACAGTAACACCTCTGGCTGTAGACGGCAAAACAATAGGTTCTGCATCCTGTCCAGTTATACATTGCCATTCCAATTTCCACGCGCGCGGGCGCGGCGCGGTTCCTCATGGAGTCATGGATGAGAGGTTCCCTCCGCTTAACCAGTGGGCTTTGCCGTGCTGCCGGCGCACGCGTATGAGGCCCACGAAACAAAACGTAGCGTGCCGTGCCGATGCGTTCGCAAACGGTTCTCGGCCATGGTTGGCGCAGGTCACGCTTCTCTTGGGCCTCGTACGACTTCTTCGATCTTGGATTCTCTTGGGCCTGCGCTGAGGCGAGCTGCCCTCGCTTAGGCCTGCGTGCTTTGCATTACAACGCGTTGCCTACTTGGGTAAGTAACAGACTGCTGGGCCATTCTAAGTTACTTTAGTAGTCATGAGTAATACGTTTTTTTAGATTCATAACAAAAAAATATTCTACTGAAACTGGGTAAGATTCTTTCTCACTAGTAAAATTGTAAAACAGTAAGTATTGCTTGAAGTCACATATTAGGACACGGGTTACTCCTCCGGTCATAAAAAAATGGCATTCTCAATATCAACACGGTTTCCAAAACTTAAACTTTACCGTATCAATTTAACATATTCAATTTAAATATATATAAAGATATCAAAACCAAAGTGCAAAACATAGCCTTTTTTTGTTGGAAAGAGTACTTGAGAGGCCAATGGAGCCAGCATGCTTGCTTATTTCACTTTCCTAATGTCAACATTGGTGTCACTTTACGCGTTAATGTAGTGTTACTTAAGAGTAATTAACACGCTAATCTAATTAATTGGCGAGTACACGATCGCTCCACTCACGTCACACGCACGCTGTTACTGCCTCCACTCGCTCACAGAGAAATTAGCTAGAGTGACTGCAGCTTGATACCATGACCGCATGAAAACGATCGCTCGGCCGGGCCTCGTTTCCCTTCGTCTCCTTTCCCTCCCCCCGTCTCTCTCACCCACAGTAGCAAATCAACATCAGCACGCACAAATTCCAGTACTACTCTTTACGTTCAGGAACAAAACAAGCAGACGAACAGGGCGCGCGCTCCACTGCCGTCTGAATGGGACAGCTGCTTCATCCGATCCACGCATACAGACAAACCCAAGAGGCCAAGACTGAGTGTCTGAATGAATACTTGCGCAGCCCCTCGGCCAGTCCGCAGAGATGGACAGCTCGTCATCCTCGAAAACAATGCATTCCCTTTGCCCCAGCTAGCTTGCTAAGCTAGTCGATCAGCGACGACGACGACGACGACGACCGTACGTACAGTAGCGGCAGAGGCAGTGGCAGGCAGAACGGCAGAGGGCGCCTTGGATCGAACGCTTGGCCGCGCGAGGCGGGGCCGGCCCGCGCCCGGTCCGCCTTTATTTCAAAAATTCCCAGCGAATGATCGTGTCAGGGGTTCAGAAAAACAGCAGCGCGCGCAGCAGATATGCGCAACATTCTAAGATATGGGGTAGGTTACACTAAGGTAGATTAAATTTTTTATTGTGTAAATCAGGAAGTCATATGAGTAATAGATTAATGATTGTTACCACTAGACACGCAGTGCAACGGAAGTAAAGTTGAAGCAGCTGGTTCAATTAAACACGCATCGGTGTAGTAGAAGTAGTCTATCGTCCTTTGGCTAACTATCTCCTCTCCGCAATCATCACGAACAACACTGTAGTCGTGGTAGTGCCACTACCGAGATCCACACGTCTAACGATGGAATGTCATATCTCGATATGCTAGCACCAGCGTGCACAACAGAGGTTATGAGAGGTGACGGCTACGGTTTCGATGAGTGTGTCTCAGGATCCCTCCCTTAGCACCCACCCCCTTTTATATAGCTTCCTATCGGATTCTTATCTAACTCGGAAAGGCTCAGGCTAGATCTTTATCTAATACGAGTAAAGATCGTATCTCATTCGAACCTTTATCATTCCGATCCGTTAAGTATGTGATCTTATATGTTCATGTATATTTGGCCATAGGCCAAAAACTCCTTTTTGGTCAATAAGTCAGTAGCGGTCTCTAGCAGAATATATTGACTCCCAAATATACATAAAAATCATATCGGACAAACCTTATGGTGCTTATGTACCGATCTCTTTGCTTCATGATACTATATCGAACTTAAGGTAAGAAATGTGCCATCCTACGATAGCTTGATCTTTCACTCAAATTTGTAGTAGATTACCCAGTTGTAATTGGCTCCTCAACAACATTCGGTATGTCCATATACTTTCTTAATCCAACTACATCAAGAGGTCCAGAGATATCTCTCCGTTATATTGGAGGGGCAAGTTCTATCTTGATCACTCACATTCCTCCGTATATTTCATAGTAAATCTGGAAACTATCTTTATGATCACCTAGTTACAGAGTAGTATTTGGTAAACTCTAAATAAACTATTACACATGTAGAAAACCGTAACGATTAGATCTAAAGATCCTACATACACTATGTATGAGAGCAGTTGATGACACTTAAGAATATAACAGTTCTCGCAGTGTCTTATGGTAGGTCAATCCAACACCATATTCTCTAACATGTGCGCACACTATTTATTTAATATCTATGATCATCAATCAATATGTGTGTTGATCTATAAATTATAATTGTTCTATATAATGACATAAGATCAGGGATAATTTAGAATAACATCAAAACATAAATAAAGAGTTTCACAAATATGTGACGTACTTATTGATCGATATAAAAGATATTTATTCAAGTGATAAAAGAATATTTATTCAGAAGATCATAAATATAAAAATAATATAATCATCTTTATAATTGTCTGTAGTGTATACCACTAACACAGCCGTAGCATGCAGCGTCTAGCTAGGGGCATCTTGGCTAGCTGGTTCTAGTTCATCGTCGATTCATCATTTATTCATGCAGCATGCGGTGCATGTGGAAGGACAGTAAATACCTAGACAATGAGAACCCAGTCCTGCCTGCACCTGCTGCTGCATCCCTTTTGCCAGGCTACAAATTGTAGTGGCAAACAGATTCTCTGTGTTACCGACAGCGCAAAATCACGTTATATATCCTCCCTCGGAAACTGTCCAATCAGAAAAACGAAGGTCTTCTTGCGAGGAACCTTAGCGTCATTATCCATTAATCGCTGGCCCTTCGGCATCCTAGCTTCATATGTCTTTCAATGTTCTGTTCAGACGAATATAATGGCTTCCAGATAATACATTTTCCTGAGCAAAGTAGAGGATCCTCATGGTATGCTTGTACTATCCCTAGTGCTAGACCGCTGGCACGTACTCGTTGTAGCAGAGGGAGGTGAGCGTTCACAGCGGCTTTCGGCCGGAAATCGTTTTGAGCAGTGGCTTCTTCATTACTATTATAAAGGAACGAGTTAATGGTCGTATATTTCTTCTTCTACAATTGACTTATTCTTAATTTTTTATCACTTTTACTTTTTAACTGATCAGAGTAGCTCTTTTTCAGAGCATAATTCTCTATATATCTAATAAATTTTGTTGTAACGTATGAGCAGATGACTAGTGATCTGAAAATTATCAGTTTAAAGACATGAGCAAAAGCCGTTTTGAGCGGCCATTAAACTTGGCCCCCCATGATGCTGCCCGTCGGGTGGATGGGCCTGCATGGGAAGCTAGGTAGCTGCCAAATTAGACCCCCACGACGCTGCTGCTGCTGCTACGCTCCAGGCCCACTTCCCGAGAGCCCAGAGCAAAAACGAACACCACACCAGCTGGGGTTTTTTGGGCGCACACATGCTACGTATCACGTACAAGCCAGCCAGCCAGCCGAGCGTATATATACGCGTATACACATACGTGTTGTCTGGTGGGTATTTTGTACGTAGGGACGAGCCGGTACGTCTGGTCTGGTCTGGTCCCCGGTATTCGGCTCGCAGCACAGCTCAAAGCAGTTGTCCATCTCTGCGGGTCGGCCGGGACCCTCAACTCCAGGCTACATCCTGGTCCCCCCACCGCACCCGGTGAGCCAACTAGAATCACACCAACAACTAGAAGATCTCATGTGACAAGCCCCTCTGGCCTCGCTCCCATCCATCCCACCCAATTTCCTTAACTCTTACCACTAAAGGGACGGATTTTGATGGGAAACGGACACACTCAATACGTTTGGCACGATCAGGTACCCCTCCTTTTCCTCATAAATTAGTTGCACAAGAGAGACGGCCCGGTCCATCCATCCATCCATCCATCATATCAAGGCTCACACAACGTCTTTTGGTTAATTTCTGAGAGAATTTCCAGCTCAAAAAAAAAAAGCGGGGCTTAAGGCTCACACAACCAGCAGGTCGACATGGGTTCAGATCCCAGAAAAATCGTAGTGAAAACATCCATACAGATAACTCGTATAGCCTATGTGTCGGTGACAATTGGACCCTGATAGTTAGTCAGAGAATCGAATCGAGATGATGCACTATGAATTAGGCTATATATGCAATGGTTGGCAGACCGGGTGATCGCTATTAATTTGTGCTATGCCTGCGGTTGGAGAACGGTTACGCATAGGTTCCCAGCGATTTAATTATATATAATTAATATATGTGGTTATAAAATTCTATTGTATTCATCGTGTGATCATATATATCTGACGCACATGATTAATAGTATCGAGCAATGAGTAGTGCATGCCCTTGAGACGTCGGACTCCGTAAAATATGTAGGTATATGTGTTAAAGTAAAGTGTACGTTTTTTCTCATTAACTTAAACTTTTAGGTAAACTAACTAGTATATACAACTCAATATGGTATTAGAGATAAGAGGTCTTAGGTTCAAGACTCGACTGACGTAATTAAAAATAATAATTGCAACTCACTTATATTTTACGTCTTAGTCCTAAGAGAGTCTACACGTGAGGGGAGTGTTAAAGTGAATCGTCTGTCTTTTTTTATTAACTTAAGTTTTTAGATGAATTGACTGGTGCATGCAGCTCAATAATATGTACACAAATTAACACATGTATGAATGGGATATATCGATCATACATGCACAATTTTGCTGCGGGGTTGCATGCATGGCAGCAGAGCGGCCACGTCGGCCGGTCGCACGGGATGCCAATGGCAGCGAAATGCTGCCGGCTTTAATAATTTATTGCGACCAGCGTCGCTATGGGCCCGGCCGCATGGCCTACCACGGCAGCAAGTTGTTGCACCGGTGATTCCCTTGGAGCCTCTCTGTGGGCATCCTCCCTCTCCCCCTCCCTTTCTCTCTCTACACACATCACTTTCTTATCTTTAGTATTCTTCGTTTTCCCCTGTGGCACAGGAGAGACGAGAGAGAGACACACACAGACAGGGAGATGTATAAGAGAGAGAGAGAGGGTGTACTATATGTTAGATAGATACTGGCAGATACGAGTTAAAAGAAGAAAAAAAGAGAGAGAGAAATGGTGCAGCTAGCTAGGTAGGGAATGATACCCTGGTGGATGGTATTATTGGGGCCATGCATGATATGCATGCAAAAGACCCAGGAGGCCGGGGCATGTAGCCCTGTTATCTTAAAAGGGCTAGCTACTGATGAGTACTGACTCTGAGGAAGAAAGTGACTGACTGGAGAAAGATGTTGGGCACGCAGGTGCCATGGCCAATTGGAGATAATCACCACATTGATCGTGGGGATGTGGCAAACTGTTTGTATTGTATTGGTGGCCCTTGCCCAGTGCAAGCAGCTAGGGTGCCCACACTTGTGGTGGTATGTCTACTCTGCCCTACTAGCTCCAAGAATTGACAATTCGGAGCTCTACTTTACATGCTATAGTTCTTCCCCGGTTTTCCCTTTTGATCTCCCCCTGCCCCGGCCGGCCCTGCCCTGTCATTATGAATTTATCATTGTGCTTGCGAGCTGCATCGATTCATAGCTGTTTTTTCTACTTAACTAACATATTTACATACGTAATTACGCGGTTAGATACTCTTATATAATTGCATTTAGTATATAACTCAACCGTTTATAATTAAAATATAATTGTATTTACTGTACAACTCTAATATACATATACAATTAATTTGCACCATTATAATATAGTCCCACTAAAAAAAGTGGTGGAGATAGTTTCCTTTTTTCTCTATTAATATGATTATTTCTAAGATTTTTTTCTTTTCAGGATATTTTAGGGGATAAAGTTCTTAAGCCATACTGACCTACCGGTAGCCTCATAACATGCCACAAACATAGCTTGCATCGTTGAAGATCTTTGTAGGGTTTGTTTGGAGCTATTCCACGAGATAGCTCCTCCAACGAGTGTGAAGATATAACCCGACGTGGATTCCTTAGTATCAACACATCCCAGAAAATCGAATCGAATAACCAATAACTTCAAGGTTATCGAAAACTTAAATGTGAGCATGAAATGCTTAGTAGCTTGCATATAGCGCAAAGCTTTCTTAACGGCTTTCGGTGGTCCGATCCTGGATTTGATGATGTCGCCAAGCATCCACGGTTACAAAGCTAAATCGTATGCGTACATACATGAGCATACATAATGCTTCGGCAATTGAAGCATAAGGAACCGACCTCATCGATCGGTTTCATATTGGTTCCTTGGACATTGAAATGTCCCAAACTTATTGCCCTTAACTATAGGAGCAAAGCGAGCGTAACACTTATGCATATTGTATCTCTTGAAGACTCTGTCAATGTATGCCTTCGAGATAAACTTAATGTTCCTTTGGACCTATCTCGGTGAATTTCAATGCCAAGAACATAAGAGTCATCACCGAGATCCTTCATATCAAAAATAGATGAAAGAAATCTCTTGGTCTCAAACAAAGATATCCTTATTCACTTTGGCCAATAAGATATCATCCACATAAAGTACTTAAGATGGTGGATTTACTCCCCTTAACATATATGCAGTTATCAACTTCATTTTCCTTAAATCCAAAACTCATTATCTTATCGAATTTGACGTACCACTGCCTCGATGCTTGATTTAAGCCATAAATTGATTTCTTAAGTCGACATCCCATATGCTCCTTGCCTTCCACGACAAAACCTTCCGGTTGAGCCATGTAAACATTCTTTTGCAAGTCGCCATTAAGAAAATTCCATCATAACATCCATCTGATGCAGCTCTAAATCATAATGAGCTACAAGTGCCATAACAAGTCTGAATGAATCTTTAGTTGAGACAGGAGAAAAGGTGTCATTCATTATAGTCAATCCTCTCTCTTTGTGAGAAGCCTTTCGCTACGAGCCTTGCTTTGAACCTTTCGACATTTCCCTTAGAGTCACGCTTAGTCTTGTAGACCCATTTACAGCCTACTGTTTTGACTCCGTCAGGACTTTCTACTAAGTCTCATACATCAGTAGTGCTCATAGACTTTAGTTCATCCTCCATGGCTCCAAGCCATTTAGAAGAATATTCACTCATTATGGCCTCTTTATAAGAGGTGGGATCATCTACCTTCCCTACATCATTAACATCCTCATTTGTATAGACAACATAATCATTTGGGATGGTAGATCTTCTCTCCATTGTGATCTTCTAATAGGTTCATTAGTTATTTCAAGAGACTGCTGAGGCTCTTCATTAGGTATAACATCGGGAATTTGAAACCTCAACGATGGGTGCAACAACAGATATTCTCTGAACAGCACCGCCTTTAGCACAGGAATCAAGGTCTCTGGGATGAGCGGTGAAGGAACATAAACCCGCTTCTCCTCAAGATCTATTTTCCTGTGCTCCAGATCCTCATTATTTTCAAAGAACACAATGTCCCTTGTTTCAACAAACTTAGTTATCCTATCAGGACAATAAAAACGATACCCTTTAGATCTCTCAGGGTACCCAATAAAATGGCAATTTACTGTCTTAGGGTCTAATTCCCCTATGTGTGGATTAAATAACTTAACTTCAGCACGACAACCCCACACTCGTAAATATTTCATACTCGGTTTCCTCCCAGTCCATAATTCATAAGGTGTTTTAGGCACTGATTTACTAGGAACCCGATTGAGTATGTGTGCAGCGGTCTTTAATGCTTCCATCCATAACTTTACAGGCAAAGTGGAGTAGCTCAACATACTTCGAACCATGTCCATAATTGCGGTTTCTTCTTTCCGCTACTCCATTTCTTTGGGATCACGGGCATTAAATCTTGGCGCATTGTACCATTTTCTTGTAGGAACCTAGCAAAAAGGACAAGGAACCTGCCCATAAGTTGCGTGTCGCCCATAATGCTCTCCCCCACGATCCGATCTTACCACTTTAATCCTTAGGTTGTGCTGATTTTCAACTTGACCTTAAATTTGTCAAGTGATTCAGATCGATCTTTAATTGGGAAAGATATAGCCATAACGGAGAAATCATCGATGAATATGATGAATATATCAAAACTATCCATCGATGTCACGGAAAAGGACCGCAAATATCGGTATAGATTAATTCTAATAGTCTGTCTTTGAGTAGCTCCTTCGTTATTTGCTTAACATAATTTCCTTTAATGCAATCAATGCAATGGTATGAGTCGAGAAATCTAATGGGTGGAGAATTTCTTCTTTAATGAGACGCTTCATTCTCCTCGAAATGTGGCCTAAACGATGCCACGAGTTTGAAGAAGTCTCATCATTATTTTTACGCTTAGCATCACACATAATCTTTCTGGAAATGCCCTGGCTGCTTGCAGAAAAGACATCCCCCTTTAGATGCTCTAGCGGGAGCAACATGAGGCTTAGGTGCATTGTGCACTTTAGACCCCAACTTGTCTGAATTAGGGGAGAATTGCAGTTTTTCCTAGATTTGAAGTCCCCTCGGAACTTCCTTTTGTCAGAACCACCAACATGAAGAGCAAAATCCTTCTTTTCTGTTCTTATTCTCTCTTCCTCCTGGACACACATGGCAATCAAATCGCTCATGTTCCATTTTTCTTTCTGAGTATTGTAATTAATCTTAAAAGCTGTGTACTCAGAAGGAAAGAGAGGTCATAAAAGAATGGACAAGGAAACCATCAGATATTGCCATGTCCATGCCCTTGAGTTTTTCTGCCATATCGGTCATCATCATGATATGCTCTCTTATGCTGTCGGACCCGTCATATTTAGTGGTTAAGAGCCTCTGAATCAAAATACCGGCATAAACTTTAGTGGAGCCTTTAAATTTCTCCTTGATTGAAGCCAAGTACTCCTTAGCATTTTCAGAATCGGGGATTGCTCCCCTAATCCCGACTGAAATAGAGGTCTTCATAATCATTAGTAATAAGCGGTTAGACCGATCCCATTTTTTAGCATAAGCCTCATAAATTTTTGTTTTTTTCTCATCATAATTCTCCTCGCCTTCGGTGGGAGGAATGGGAACGACTACCCTTAAGGTATGGTCAAGGTCCAAAACATCAAGGAACAACATGAATTCATTCTTTCCACGTGGAAAAATTGCTCCCCGTGAGCTGCTCAATGTTATCAATTGTGGTGGCAACATTTGATGCATTAAGTGCTGAATTTCATAATACATGGCACCCATTAGAAATATCATAAATATATATTGCATGTAATTAACCCTACGTTGGTCTGATTAATAACATGCAAACTACAGTTCTAATTCATATCACCGTTGGGCAGAAATGAAAAAGAACTTAATAATTTTATATGGCGACATATGATTACAAACAACGTTGGTCAGAATATAACCATATGTATACATAATGCCAAAAACATAAAAAATCTCCAATTAAAATATCTCGTTGGTTCAATTTTAATTAGAGACAAAACATAATAATATGGTAAAGATACATGAAATTTTGGGCCACTGAAAACAGTGCACAAAAATAGACATAAAACATAAGTAAAATGCACTGTAAAAAACATATATATTACTGCAGCCGGCCCCAAAGGAAAACCAGCCCAAAACTATGCTCACGGCCCACCAAGTAATTTCCTGCACGGGCGCCCAAAAATTGCCGGCTCCAAAGCATGCGCGTGCAGCCTGCGGAAAACCGGCCCAAAAGAAAAAAATTGCGCACGGGCGTGTACCCCACTTCATGCGCGCGGCCGCACGGCCCGAAAACGCGCATGGCTGAAAATTCCCGCTGCGCTAAAAATGCCCCTCGGCCCAACAGAACGTGCGCGCGGCCCAGAAACGCGCCAGCAGCCTGGAATTCTTGCGAGCCGCCCGATTAAAATCCCACGGCTGAAGACTTATCGGCCATAAAAACGTTCGCCCATTAAGATCGCGACCGTCCGATCGATCGAACGGAACGCAGCGCGCGCGAGGATATGCCCCGAAAAAACCCTAACACTAACCCCATTTGGGGGCCGCCTCCACGCGAAAAAATCGGATCGGCACCCGAGCGGATTCGAGGCGCGGCGGCGGCGGCGCAAGCGCGGCGCGCGGGAGGAGCGGACGACGCGCGACGCGCGAAGCCGGCAGATCCGCAGCGGCGGTGGCGCAAGCGCGCCTCCGATTAAGCGCGGCGGCGGCGGCGTGGCGCGGCGACGACGCCGAGGAGAGCGGAGCGGCGCTCCGCCGCGCGCACGGAGCGGACTACACCGGCGACGGCCATGGCAATATCGACGGCGGGCTCGAAAGCCGTAAGCCCGATCCGATTTTTTTTAATTGTTTGTTTGCCGATCTAAGAAACATCAGGATGGTTGGGTTTGGGGTTGAATCTCTGGGAGTTCATTAGGGTTTTGCCTAAAAATAATACATCCTCTCCTTCTAAATGCTTACCAAGCCTTAACCATTAATTTTCTTACCCTCAAAAGAAGAAGGTGCATGCTTTAAATCTCACCGGTTATTTTTATTTATATAGATTTGTGTTTTAAAATAAATGATACCTTAACGCACTAATTAAGTTAGCATTAACATGAGAAGAAAATTGGAAATCAGCTACCAATATCAATCTATCACCAGAGTCATTGGAGATACCTAAAATTCTTGTGCGAATCAAGAATTGCTCTTGGTACAAGCTTTCCACGGCGATGGACCACCCATCCGCTGACCCAGTGTCGATCAGTCGCTTATGTTTATTTTTCAAAAGGAAAGTCGCTTATATTGATTACATTGACAAATTTGGCTTTCAAATTGTTCAGGTGCACCAGATCGATCGATCCAACCGAAGGAAAGAAAAAAAAAACAGTGATTTGGCATGAGCCTGTGGACGAGAACCACACATGCATGCACCCCTGAATATCTTACCTGGCAACCAACCATCAATTTTACTCGCCATTCCTGTCACATCCTCTCCCATGTGCCTGAAAATCTTCAGAAGAGCACACATCCACACAGGCACACGAACATGTCCGAACGAAGTCGCCATCACACAATACGTGAAACGAGCTCCAATTAGACAATCATGTACTCATGTGTGATTGTACGTTCTCCAGTGGAACAAGCAGAGGGAGTTAGGGGGTCAGTCAGTGCAAGTGCCTACGGGCGCACACATGCATAGCTTAGGTATATGAGCGTTGTTTAATTGGGTGCACCAACACACGCAGGAACCTGACCTGCCCCTTTCTTTGCAAAGAGGGTTCTTCTCCAGCTCTCCAATCAGAGCTCGATCGAGACCAGCTAGAAGAAACACCAACGCATGATTGGGAGCACACCACATCGACCATATAATATATATGTAGCATCATATGCAAATTAAAGAAAGATAAGAGAGAGAGAGAGAGAGAGGGGGGGGGATCTTTACGCTAAAGTGCTACTGCTAACCGGCTTGTTGAGCCGAGATTTTAATCACGCCTCACTTTGATCATTTTTCTTTGCTGCGGTGCAGAGGCCGGGCGGGCATGCATGCAGCAAAAGGTGCACGTACGGCCCCATTCTGTTGTGTTGCGCCGCACTAGTGGAAAACAAAAGGCGACTTCGATCCATTCGGGGTGTGCGATTAGATACGCTGATTAGGACATGAGGTGAGCGACATGACAAAGGCTGCTTAAAATTGTAGGTAGTATATACACACATATAGTAAAAATAACAAGTACTTTTTGGTACACAGGTATCATAGTTTAAAATAGATACATACATACATATACACACACGAGGAAAGTGTTACTATATGTTTTTTTACTGATGATCATATCATTCTTAATAAACATTGCAAATTGCAATTCTTTTTGCACACCTGGTTCCAAAAGCTTAGAATAATGCATTGTTGGGAGTATTAGGTCATATCAAGGAGCAGCAAGTAAAATAATTGTTCGTCCTTCCTTGACTCCAGTGCGGACAACTTCTCGTTCCTTTCCTCGGGAGTAGATTCATTGGAAGAATTTTCCTCCTCCGAAGAACATTGGCGAAAGGGCTAGCTTGTCCGGGATTACACGTCAATCGTGTGACGTGCATGATTGGAGGTGATGAAAAACAATGAGCAAGAAATCCTTGCAAGGATCTACAACTTTTTATTACACCCATCTCATAGGTGCAGCTTGACTAACAAAGTTACATAACAACCCTCCCGAGGAACACTACTCATCATGGTAATATTTGCAACTCATTTTACTGTTTACCATTTTTTTAACGACCAAGTGATGCTAAATGGGTATATGAAACAAAAAAGAGAAAACTTGTAACACCTAAGACGTGTGATCACTACAAAATTCTTATCATCGGTGTTTCGAGATCGCCTACGTACAGTCGGGATTGTGTACGCTTTCTCATCTTTTAGATTTTATAGGCCTAAAATATCTTTGATGTATGCCACACAAGTTTTTTCACTCAATATTTATGCTATACGAGTAAGTTAGAGTGAATATATATAATGGGCTAATTTTAGTTCTTTTTTTAATGGATTCATGAAGCGATTCACGAGCTAGTTTGTACAAACCAGTAATAAGCAAATAATTAGAAAATGTCAAAACAGGAGACACTTAGGTACAAAATTTCATATAGATATGCCGAATTGGGGAGTGCAGACAATGCCAAGGGATGTCGTCTTCTTGCTTGGTGATTGCACAAATGGTATTAATTAGGTTGATCTCAGATCTCATGTGGCCACCTACTTTATTATCACTAGTGTAATGTTTAAAGCCATTTTGCCATGGTTCTAGTATGACACCTTTTTAAGTGGTTAACTACTTGCTAGTCACAATTATGCATATATTTCAATTCTGTGAAATAATATGATTGTTTGTTTATATTATGCTGATGTGTCATTATCCTCCATCTTTGTGCTCTATATATTGGAGTTTGTTTAAAAAGATTTACAACATCTATATACAAAAATCTAAGAGGATAAGAGTCTTCTATGAGCGTCACAAAGTACATGTTGCAAAACCACGGTCTTAGTTTTTTAGGAGAACCACAGTCTTAGTTTTCTTTTTTTTTTAAAAAAAAGCAAATGATCATAATTGACAATCACATTAGCTAATATTGAATATTTACAGTTCGTAGGTACTTTTTGCGGAATCTATGCACCAATAGTACTGTTCCTTTGAGAAATGGTTACAGAAGACTCAGCGCTACTACGTTTGTATTTGTTTCTCAAGATGATTTGCAGAGAGACAACAGGGATAAAGGATGATCACATTAGTGGAGTCCACTCAATTAATGTCATGCATCATGATGTTGTTGACACATGAAGAATCTTACAGCGAAAGTGATGCCGCGCCAACTATCACTATGACTTTGGATTGTATTTCCCCTACGCAATCTGAAGTTATTTGAAAGCACCTAAACCTTAACTCACTCTGAACAGTGCAATTAACCTAATTAATCAGTAAATTAAGACTTATTAAGATAATTGCAACACAGTGGATTACCAGAATCAATTGCAAGGAATTACTTTGGGTATTTCCAAGTAAAATAAAACCTCATCACAATACATGATGAATTACAAGAATCTCATACAAGTACGGAAACATGAATAATTACATTTTTGAAAATTACATTGAAACATGATTAAATAAATTGCATTGCATCCATGCTGTGCACACTACTACAAAAAGGGCTATACTGGAGCCTCATCACAGGCGGTTCTAGAGAATAGTCAATGTTGTAATTATCACAAACGATTTTAAAAGCGTAACCGTCTACTTTACTAGCGATGGCTAGAACCGTCTGTGATAAATATCACAGACGGTTCTTGTTAAGAATCATACGTGATATTATCACAAACGGTTAGGATTAAAAACTGTCTGTGATGTCAGCATACATCACAGACGGTTTTTAATCCGAATTGTCTGTGATAATGTCACATCACTGACCCGTGGTATCTCTCCCAGGATTTCAATCTCACCCATTCATTCTCTCTGCATTGAACGGCAGGCACCTGTCTCTTCCCACCTTTCGCACCGATTGTAGCGTGTGGTCGTATCCCGTGATCGTAGTGCGTGGTCCTAGCCAGTGGTCGTAGCCACTGGTCGTAGCTCATGATCGCAGCCTGTGGTCGTAGCGCATGATCGTATCCAGTGGTCGTAGCGCGTGGTCGTAGCCAGTAGTCGTAGTGCGTGGTTGAACAATGTGGTCATAGCCAGTGGTCATAGCTCATGGTCGAACACTGTGGTCGTAGCCAGTGGTCGTAGCGCGTTGTCGTAGCCTATGGTCGTAGTGCGTGGTCGAAGACGGTGGTCGTATCCCGTGGTCGTAGCTAGTGATCATAGTGCTTGGTTGTAGCACGCGGTCGTAGCCTGTGGTCGTAGCTCGTAGTCGTAGCACGTGGTTATATCCTGTGGTCGTAACCAGTAATCGTAGACTATGGTCGAAGATAGTAGTCGTAGCCTAGGCTACAACCATGTTTGTGTTTTGTTTCTTGATGCGATTCCCACGGGTTTGCTAGGAAACAATACGTCTATTACTATAATCGACTATATCGACTAAAATTGCATGCGAATATCTCTCTACAAACTTCTCTATAAACTATTACTATCTATATGCCAAATTAAAATAAAAAGTCTACATGAACAGATATAGCCACAAGGGAGGTGCGAGTGGCCGGCCAGGAGGAAGTTGTTTCCACGTTTCCTAAACCCTAGTGCAACTGCGTGAAACCAGGTGGGCGTCTTGGGTGCACGCGGCGTCTAGTGCAGCGCTTGGAAAGGCGAGTCCCATTGGTGCACACAAGCCACGTGGAGCACACGGACCACGCGAGGCTTGGCCGCGTGGGCGTTGGCGCGCGCACGGGAGGCCGGAGCGTGCGACGCATGATCGTTTCTAGGTGCATGGATCGCCTGCAGCGCGGACCACGTGGAACCGAACGGCCGTAGGATACCCGGTGTGTGGGTGTGGGTATGTGTTGGCTTATATAAGCCTTCCGATGGCCAGTGTAAGAGCAGAGATCGGTTATCTTTGTTTTCTTTGAGAGAAAAATCAGAAAAGCCATGAAGGCATTGTGGCAAGGTGTCTGCGTGGTCTGAGGAAGTGTTCGTGGGAATTATTAAGAGACAGTACACACAGATATAATATAGAGAGAGAGAGAATTCCATCCAGAGATTATTCTTGTGCACAAGACAAGAGCAACCTTGCCCTTGAGATTGAGCCGAGTACCCCTACTGCTACGCTGCAGTTCAATCTACTTGGTTGATTTACACGTTTTAGGTTGCTGGTGCTGTGAAAGATCAGGGGCAATTGCGCATCAGCTAGGGTTCCACCTAGTTGATCCGCATAGATCAGAAAGTATATTGCCAATGCATGCTTAATAAAAATTAGCCTTTTATAATGAATAGTGTAGGGTCGTGGTTCGCACACATAATAATGAGACCATTGATATTTTGTGGCAAAAAAAATAATTAAGTGTTAAGAATGAAGTTTTAATTTTAATTCACATGTTTTGAAGATTTTGGTTACGTGTATTTCCTGTTATTACTTTAGGAGTAATCATGTGGCTAGGTGTTAGGCTCTAAAGCGACTTCTTCTATTTTTTATATACCATGATATATATTGCACAACAGTGACATATTGTCTCGATGAAAACTAAATCTGTATATGTAATTGGACGGGTCCGGAAACCCTATCGAGAGGCTAGATATTTTTTATGTTGCATAGTTTTGTGGTGTTGGGAGTTGATAGGCTAGTCTGGGTTAGTCAATTAGATTCCGACCAGGTTTCTGATTAATCTGGACAAAGTCCTTTTCATATTGTTCTTCAACATAAGCACATTTTTGGCATAGCGTTCGTAGTGAACACGAGGAGTTGTTTAAAGCAAAATATTTTGGGCATAGTTTTTCCAGCACCCAGGTGGTGATCATTTGGGCTTATTTTTGGTGGTTTATGGCTAAAAAGCACTATAGTTGACTGAAAAAACACTTTAGCTGACAGAGACTTATTTAGCATAATTAAATTTAAAAAATTTAAAAAAATATGTTAGCCCATTACGTATAATACAAACAAATACGGGAAAAAAGAACCAGCAAAAAAGCTCAAAAAAAGGCGAAATTTACAAATAATGAAAAATAAGTCAGAAATTAAAAACTAAAACCAAAACAATCATAGCTAAAGATTAGTTGTTTTCCACAATACATGCATGCCCCCGTCGCATCATCAGCTGCGCATGCCGACCACCTCGCGCGCGGCGCCGGTGTCGGCGCCGGTAGATGAAGTGCAACAGCACCTCGCCGACGCGTTGGCAGCGCCATCCCAGTCGTACGTAACCTAGCTTAGGACTAGTAGAAAAGGTTATCGAGCAGGGGTCGCAGTTTAGGCTAATACTGACAGCTAGCTGATTATGTAGCTCGATCTAGGTAATTAACTATGTGCAGATTCTCAAAGTGCCAAGGCAGTACGTACTATCCTAGCTGCTAGTAGCTACATGTTCATCTTTCGTAACAACTCCCAATTAATAGTTGTTTCTATTGGAACCGGAACAAGTCACACACCAACCGTGCGTGCGTTACGTTGCCGTACGAAACACCATCCGACTACGTTAATGTGCGATCCGATCGATTAGGTGCTCAAATAGTCATGTCACGTTAGAGTCTGCGTGCAGTTTTTAAGGAGTACTTAATTAGGTCGTACTAGCAGTTCCCTAATGGCCACGTATTGTAGAGAACTACTCTCTCCAAGATAGTTGTCAAGATACGACTTAATTAGACTACTAATTTCAAATATTTTGTATTGGTTAAAACTATATTATCGTGAAAGCATTTCATGATTAGTTTACTAATATCTATTATATAATAAGAAACTCATGACAATCGTTTTACAACCACTAAGAAACAAAGATAAAAATTGTAGGAATTCTTAGAAAAGGAAAAAACATCTATGAACTATAGCAACCATTGGATGCTACAAAAGAGAGAGAACTACACTGGAAATTCTCACAAAAAACAAAAATAGCTAGCCCTTTAATCTGGTGGGCCCTAATTAAAGTTGAACTATTGCGGCCATTAGGTATCGTATTAGTATTAGTGATATATGTTACTTTGTAGTTTGAAAACTAAAAAAAGAACGCATCACGTTCACTCTCAAAGAGTAGAAATTACCATGTTAATTAGAGAAAAAAATATCTTCACCATCAATTATGGTGGATCCAAATTGATCAAAAATAAATATGAGAGCTATTACATTTATACAAGAAATTTCCATCATAACTATAAGAGTTAAATAACAAGTATAACTATATATTTTTGGTATAAACATATGCATTGTATTATCTAGCCGAACAACGCGCGAGATTTGGCTAGTTATGTTTATTAGTAAAGTTTAACTGCACACCCTCGTCTCAAACTACAGGTATTAGTTTATGCTTTAGAAAAAAGCACATGCATTTTTTTTATGGTTGGTTGGATTATATTGAATTATTGTTCTAACTACATATCAGCTATAACAAAAGGATGATGATGTGCTGTCAAATATTCTTAAAAAAATATGCTAGAAATTCTAAAAAGCATCAAGCCGTTAATCTGTGAAGCCTAATTACGACTAATCAACACCAACCCTCTATATTTTATATGCATCATATTTAAACTGAAATAATAAAAAATAGTCATAAATAATAAGACAACTCTCATTAACATATATTCAAAGCCAAATATTGAGTTATGAACTAGGCAACTAGCTTGGAGTTTATTTACATATAGACTAGTTCAAGCCGCGCAATTACGTAGGAGAAAAATCTATAAAATAGGAGCGACCAAAATACAGCTACGTGTATGTGTGCCCAATCAAAGTCAAGAGACCTGGTCATGCATGCATTGGTCCAAAACTGTGTTTTAGCTAGGCCAGCCTGAGATTGAGCTCGAACTGCCGAATTAACCAGCTGCATGCCAGGCTTGAGATTTGAGCCATATGGGATTTTCGAGCTTTCAATTCTGGTTGGGACCCGTTTACGAAGTTGGACATCGTCTAAAGTTACAAGCTGCAGCAAAAAAGAACAGGCCCAAGAGACCTGTTCATGCATGCATTGGTCCAAAACTGTGTTTTAGCTAGGCCAGCCTGAGATTGAGCTCGAACTGCCGAATTAACCAGCTGCATGCCAGGATTGAGATATGAGCCATATGGTTTTTTCGAGCTTTCAATTCTGGTTGGGACCCGTTTATGAAGTTGGACACCGTCTAAAGTTGGGAATATCAGGTGAGGCTCTCCGTGCTGACGAACGCCAGGCTTGATCTTGGGCAGGTCTGGCAGCTTGCTTGAAAGAACAGGAAGAGCTCGCTGCGCAGCTGATGGATGGAGGCCCATGTGTGCACGTGGGGGGAGCCGTCTTCTCACGTGACTGGGGCCAGATGCCAAAAGGACAGTGGGCAATGGCTTTGGATGCTGTTGGCGTGGTCCTTTTTGCTTTATTTCTTCCTTTCCTTTTTTTTCGTTGCCTCATGTTCAATGTTACTCCTTCCAACAAATTGTGGAGTGAGAGAAAGCCACATATTTAAAAAGGCATGTCAATTTGGTATTCTTATATGAAAATGATCCCTGTTCGGCCCTGCTTATTTCGGCTTGAGTTTCTAGCTTCTGACTTATTTTGCATTATTTATAAATTTCATCTTTTTCTATACTTTTGGCTTTTTTTGAGTTTTTTGCCGGATCTTTTTTCTCGTATTTATTTATATTATACGTGATAGGCTAACATGTTTTTATTTTTAAAATTTTAACTTTTAATTATACTAAATAAATCTCCATCAGCTACAGTGTTTTTTCAGTTACAGTACCTTTTAGCCATAAGTCACTTAAAAAAGTTCTTTTGAACAGGGCATTAGAATTTTCAAGAAGATGTTTTAATACGTAGCTTGTAGGCGTCAAATTACAAATGCCTTTGTGTTAGTCGTATTTTTTTTTATCTTCGAATAGGCACACGATAGATGTGAATTTTTTTTAAAGCTGTCATCGATGTGACAGCATCCTCAAACTGAAGTCAACCAGATGGTAAACATCAGCTGGAGGTGCCATATGTGTATCAGTGTGTGTGTAGCGAGTAGTACTTGTTGATTCGATGTTTGCCCATGCCAGAAGGCATTTCATTCGAGCTACTATTGTCTGTACTGACTTTTAGTAACTTTCAGGATTAATCTCTCTCCTCTCCTTAATTTAATCCTTGAACTGTCATACACAGAGATGCAAACTGATTGCACTACTCTCTGTTTCACATATTCTAAGGTTTTTTCTCCGTCACTAAAATCAGAAGGGTCAACTAAAAAATCATCCCTGCTACATTTCACACTGCACTGAACAAGCCGTATCAGCTTCAGATTCGATCGGATATTAGAACACTGCACTAAAAAAACTATTGTAGTATTAGTCACCATCTCTCGTAGTCGTAGGTGCACCAATTTATGTTGGTATTAAAACGTGTACTGCTTTTTAGCGTGGCAATTGTCACCGGCTCATTTTCAGGCCAATAAATACCGAACAATCTCCCCATGCCCATCATGTATATATTCAATAGCTCTATCTATAAACGTTAACAAACTGCTGCAAAATAAAAAGAGAAACATTAACAAAATGTATGAGACGACGACTACGACTATTTTCATGACGAGATTTTTTATAGTACATTATACTGTTAGTAGAAATATGGTATTAGAAATAAAATCTGACCGTTGATTTATGAGGGTATTTATAGATTTTTGTTTTCCAACTTGATTTTTTGGAGGGTAGGAGAAAGTACGCAATACATTGGAGTATTTTGATCTTGTGTTCAGGTTACCATACTGTCATGGCGCTTTGGACCAGGCTAGGGTAGGCGGCGATGGTGGTGCAGCTGGTCAGGGCGAACGCCGGTGGGCTTATCTCCATGATCATGTAGGCGGCGGTGATGGCTTACCAAAACAAGGAGTGCGAGCAGCTCGCACGCCGTGTCTTCATGATCACCGAGCTGCTATCGCACCTCCAAGATCCGGAGGTGATGCGGTGCGAGGAGTTCCGGCGGCCGCTGACAGGGCTGCGCGACATGCTGCAAGTTTCATTTACAAAGGGGTCCAAAGGGATTAGTTAGAATCAATTGAGCCTAGCTCAATTGGAGTTTGATTCTGAACATAATGTTCTTTTGTGAAGTACATGCTGGTCTTCGGTTCCATTTTTTGCTTTAGCAATTTAGTAGAAAAGAAGAAGTATCTCAATCAGTACACAAATCTGCTGGTATATGCAAAATGAACATTCTATACAAACCTTGTTCTCCACTTGTTCAGCCAAAATGGAGTATCACGTAATTAATACCTTTACACCCCCCCATCATGTATACAAGTTACAATTCTTGTATAGTAACTATTACCATGGTGGCGCTGGCCGGAGGTGTCGGTCAATGTGTCATCCACCCCGCGCCGCTGGTTCCCGTTGGTCACGTGACGAAGTCGTGTAATAGTTGGGACGATGAGCCGAACCGCTGCTGATCGTTCGGGTCGTCCACGTACTTGAACACGCCGGTGTTGACGCCGTTGTCCCGCGCCGCCGGCGTCAGCCGTCGTAGCGATACAGGCCCAGTGTCAAGGATACGCTTCCTCCGTCGTAGCCACCAAGCTCGTCCATGGCACTACTGAAGTCCATGAACCTCTCGCAGCATGGAGGAGTTTGCTGCCTACACCGGCGTCAGTGCTTGACCCGTGGTGGTGGCGGTGGTGCAGGCTGACGCCTGCCATCAAGGACGCGTCGTTCACGGCATCGTCGTCGAGGCCGGCGACGGCGACGTCCGCGCTGGCCATCGCCTCCGACTTGAACAGACTTAACTGGCTCATGCCACATGTTGTGAGTCGTGATATTTTTTTTTTGAGATTGTATTACTAGTAGTGTAGATAGTAGTACTAAATTCTAACTAATACGAATCATTGGGTCGTAAAAATTAAACAGCTAATATTCATTTTAAGATACCATAAAAGAGCTGTTCCTGACAGTATTAACGTGAAGCAGCCAGCAAAGTATTTCACGATCATCAAGAAAGTAACGCAAGGAAGGAAGGAAGAAAGAGGCGGTCCCCGTGTGATGGCCGAGGAGAAAGAGGAATAAGCAGAAAGCGCATTTGGAGGGATTACACTTTAACGTGACAATTGGAGACGAAGGGAAGGGGAGCTAGCTAGGGCGTTGGGTTCAGTCACAGTCGATATCATCGAGCAAATTGTTGCGCGCACGAACAAGCCTCGCTCGCACGAAGCTTTGGTCGACAAGTAGGCGCCATCGCCGCACCTGTCATGTGGATGAGCTCCTAGAGAAATTAAGCCGCTCCGCTCGTATGGCAGTGCTCGTGAAGCGCGATTAGGCCTGGGCCCCGCGGGGATGATCACTGTGTGAGACTAGGATCGAGTTGGTGCGGAGTCCAAATCACAACGGCCCAATAATTGATCGGGACGCCACTGGGATGGATCCCCCCTCCCCTCACCTCACCCGTTCCCAGCGGCCGACAAGGCCCGCCCGGCTGGACCACCCCCTCCGCCACCGCCCGATCGCGATCCGACGGCCGCGGCGCGCCGGTAAGGGTGGACGATCGGAGCTATGGGGCAGGCAGAAAACAACACCACACACTTGAAGAAGCCAGCACCCCTGGCCGGCCGGCCTCTTCATATGGTGCTGCTCCTGGGGCTCACACCGCCCTCCTCTTCTCTTTTTCAGCTGGGCCACACCGCTGAAATGACCTGACTGCCCCATGCTCCTCCTCCTACTCTTTGAAGAGAAAAGTCAGAAATGGCCGGAGAAGTGCGACTTAGTTACCTCTCGTGTTGTGCACTTTGGAGGAGAGGGAGTACTTGTGTGATCGAGCTCTCTCTCTCTCTCTCAACTGCCTCTTAATTATCACTCTACTACTATCCCAAGAAGTGGGGACTTTAGAGACTGCTCATTTGGTCTAAAACAAATATGGCTTATGATTAAAATTGCACTGCAATTGATGATGACTTATTTAGTATAATTAAATTTAAAAAATTTTAAAATAGAAAAAACATGTTAGTCTATTACGGACAATGCAAATAAATACAGAAAAAAAAGAACAGGTAAAAAAGCTAAAAAAAAAAGCCAAAACGATGAAAAAGATGAAATTTAGGAATAATAAAAAAATAACTCAGAAGACAGAAGCTGAAACTAAAATAAGCGAGGCCTTAACTAGTTAAGCAAGTTCCTTGGGTCAACACATACAGCAAGGAGCTAGCATAGCAATGAAAAGGCGTCGGTTTAATCTGTACCGGCTGTTAGAGAGATGGATTAATTAGGCCTGCATAGTAGAAGAACAGGGTTTAGGTCTATGCTACACTCGCGCGCGTACGTAGGTACCCCTCGTGATTGGGATCGAGCAGCTGATTTCATTTCTTTCTCCGTTAAAAAGATGAGATGGGAGGGTTGCACCCATCACGCAAGCTTGCTATATCAGCTTAGATTTTTTTCCCTTCTCTTCTCCTTTGTTTTTTTTCAATAAAGGAGCTAGGGATGTAACATATGGCACCCGTTAAAGCACATGAAAAGTTTTAATTTGCTGGGGTCAATTTCCTCCCTCTTCACCCCGGCACTTTCAAGTGCTAGTCAATTTCAAAATGAAAAAGAAAAGCTGGAAAGATACCTCCTCGCTTTCTTTTCCCATCCATCATCCCCGGCCCTTCTGCTCTACCAATTTCTTTCTGCACGCTGGATAATACAAGGCATATTAGATGTTCAAGTATGTACATGCATGCAGAGATTAATACTCCTATCAAGTACAGTAGTAATTAAGCTAGTAGCAGTAGTAGAAGAGACTTGAGATTGGAGGAAAAAAGGAAAGGAAAGAGAAGGGAGACAAACAAAACAAGGGTACGACGTCACCAGCACCAGCAATAATAACTTAAACCATAACACAACAAGAACGCTGATTATTAAACGTACAAGCAAAAGAATAATAAAAAAAGAGAACTGCTGTGTGTCGCTCTTCCCTTTCAGAAGGCGATTGTACAAGGCGGACTGCTGTGCCCGACCAGACAAAGGAAGGAGGAAAAAAATATAGGGTTAGTCACGGCACAGGGGTGGAGGGGAGATTTAGAGAGAGGGGGGAGACAGAGATGGAGAGGAGGTCTTGGAGGCAAGCCTTTCACTCCCTCACCGAGATAACGATGTGCTCCTCCTCTTAGGTAAGGAGACGCGAGCGGCGAGAGAAGAAAAGATAGTTGTATACTTGCCCCCATCGAATCAGTTCTATTCAAGCTGTTCATACGAACCATAGTCGTAGGAGTTTGGGATAGAGAGATCTTTGATTCTTTTCTAGTGCAATTCTTCTAGCTATTTAATTCTCTGGGTCTGATTCTTCTCTTTTCTCCTGGGTTCTTTTTTTTTTCTGACGATGCCGCGGTTGCTGCTGGTGAGCTCAGTTTGTTGCCGAAGAAGGGGATTTTCTTGGCAGGAATCGCGCCGACGATGGTGACAGTGGCGCCGCCGGCATGGGAATAGCGGCGCCACCGTCTCAGCCAGGGCAGACGACCACGTACGTGAGGCAGCTAAAGAGCAGTGCAGCGATCTCCGACGGCCGGCCGGCCATCGCGAGTTCTATGTCCCACTCCCAGGGATTCCACCAGGGCAGCAGCGGCTTCTTCGGTTTCTCCTCCGATGGCTTCGACCGGCCGGGCTCCAGCCAGGACCAGCAGCAAGAGCAGCAGCAGCAGCACGTGGCGCAGCAGAGCCGCCGCGACAAGCTGAGGGTGCAGGGCTTCGACCCGGCCGCCGCAGGGGGGCACGGGCTGCTCCCCATCGAGGGCGACGAGCCCGCCGAGCCCGCCGCCATGTACGAGCACGCGGCGGCCGCCGGGGCCTCCAACATGCTCTCCGAGATGTTCAACTTCCCCGGTCAGCAGCCGTCGGGACCCTCCGCCACCGAGTTGCTCGCCAGCCAGATGACCGCCAACTACCGCTTCGGGTTGCGGCAGGTGCCGGGAGGGGTGGCTGGCTTGTCGGGCGACGGCAGCTGGTTCGGCGGCGGCTCGGCAGGCCGGGCTGGAGTGGTCCTCGGTGGGGCCAACCTGGGCTCGTTAGGTGAGACGTCCTCGCCGAAGCAACATGGCAGCATGCCGGGCCTCGCCACCGACCCGGCCGCCGCGATGCAGCTGTTCCTAATGAACCCTCAGCAGCAGCAACAGTCGAGGTCATCGCCGCCGTCGCCGCCGCAGTCGGACGCACAGTCAGCTATACAACACCACGAAGCGTTCCAGTCGTTCGGCAGCACCGCGGCTCCGTTCGGCGGCGGCGGGGCCGGAGTGGTGGAAGGCCAGGGGCTCTCCCTGTCGCTCTCGCCGTCGTTGCAGCAGCTGGAGATGGCGAAGCAGGGCGAGGAGCTAAGTGTGAGGGACGGCGTGCTCTACTTCAACCGGCAACAGCAGCAGGCGCCGTCGGTGCAGCAGCTCCCGATGGAATTGCACGGCCAGGCCGGCGCGCTGGGGCAGCAGCTGCACGTCGGGTACGGCCCCGCCGGCGTGCTGCGCAACTCCAAGTACACGCGCGCGGCGCAGGAGCTCCTCGAGGAATTCTGCAGCGTCGGCCGCGGGCAGATCAAGGGCGGCGGGCTGGGCGCGCGAGGCGCCGGCGGCTCGGCCTCGAACCCTAACGCGAGCAAGGGCGGCACCGGCGGGGCTTCCAGCTCCGGCGCCGCTCAGTCACCGTCATCCGCATCCAAGGAGCCCCCCCAGCTCTCCCCCGCCGACCGCTTCGAGCACCAGCGCAAGAAGGCCAAGCTCATCTCCATGCTTGACGAGGCACGTACACCCAACCCACACACCCCATCCCCCCGCATGCATGGGTTTTTACTGGCGTAATAGCTCCGGCCGTCGATGCGTCGTCGTCGTGGTGTAGGTAGGTGCAACCGCGACGGACGGTTGGTAGGTGGAAGCAGGAGAGGCGGCCGCCAATGTCATGTAGGGCTAGTACGTACTCGCGAACGAAGTGGCTGTCGCTTGTTTTTACCGAGTGATGCATTTCCGGACGTGGCAGAGGCGGCCGCCAATGGCATGCAGGCTGCGCGCGCGCGGCAGGAGCCAAGCAACAGAGAAGGCTAGGCTAGCTTTTGGTGGATTTTGACGACACAAATTCCAAGAGAGATGAATCTCCAATCATCGTCGTAACATCCCACAGCCCCGATTTCTTTTTGTGCGCTCGTCGGTGCGTGTGTGCGGTGATAGCATAGCATTCCGTACGGCAAGTAAATCGGCACAGCGGACTCTCCGTCTCATACGGGCCTTGATACCAATTAATACCGGCCAATACTCATCCATTCTATTTTGGTCATTTTGGTACCGGTCGTGATTTTATATTTGATTTTGAAAATTTATAGGATTATGGTTCTATCTATTCCTATACCAGTCATAATTGAAGTGAGCCTTTATTTTATACTATGATTATGTATTTAAAGTGAGATTTTAAGTTAAATTATATACACATATAATTACATATGTATACTTATGAATAAATATATTAAATCTAAAACAGTATGCCGTTATGGACCGGTACCGAAACGTACCATTCCAAGAACCAAACCGGTATGGCCTCCGGAACGATATTTGCAAGTATGGTTGATAGCCGGCGTTGCAATGTATTCATCGCCTCCATTTCTTTATGCTGCATTCTCTTTCCATATCCCCACAAGGGGAAAGATGTCAGGGTTTTAATTATTGGAAGCAAGATTTTATCGGGGACGATAAGACCGAAAAAGGCAATTATTGAAAATTTTCAGAATATTTTGGACCAAAATTTTCAAACAAATTTTGAATATCAGACTAGTTTCAGTCGAAAAAGTCGAAAATTGGTTGAAAATATCAGCAAAAAAATTGAAACAAAATTTGGCAAAAAATCTTCTAAATTTGATAAAATTCATACAAATTAAATTGTTTAGAGCCAATTTGTATTTTTACCGTGGGTCGATTAGACCGATATTTCGTTTATCAGAACCGTGAAAAAAGTACGGCCCCCTTGCTCGCTATTATTATATTTTCGCTGATCTCCGGATACTATATGATACTCCTAGTATGTGTGTTGCGTCACTATGTGAAAGTTTATTTTAATATATATGCACCACTAGCTAGCTACTACGTGCAGCCCTGAGTTCTAACTTTTTATATTGTAGCGACTGTTAACATTTTTTAAGTAATTAACTTAAAAAAATGTTATATCATCATGAATAATGTAAAAGAATAATAGAAAAAGTAAGAAAGTTAAAAAATATATAAAATTAAGAAGTCAAACGTTGAAGGGGGCAGAATATGTTGGGGTGGTGCAAGTAAGCATTCGCGCATCATGCCTTGCTGCTAACTATACGAAGAAAGATGGGCTAATAAAAATGACCGGAGGTAGCTAGTTCAGCTCAGCTAGCTTCTGGCGTCATCGGCACTGTTAGAATTGGCACAGCTCGAGAAAGTACGAGAGCTAGGAGTCACATGTCCCTGGCTACTATATATTACTACTCCCGCGACATAATTGGCAAGAGATCTCCAGGATGGACAACAGCCACCAGAGGGGTGAATAGAAGTACAACAAAATTAATGTATTTTCAAATGTTTTCTTAAAAAAGAAGACTATCATTTTCGTACTCCAATACCTATAAAAAGTTATACAAAATAAAACCTAACAACTAATAAAGACATCTGAAAGAAAAACTACACCAAATGAATCAAAACATGTTCAGACGGTCCGACTGGAGTGCAAAGGACGATGTGACCAGCCCAGGGATGGTGTGATCGTACCCTCATAGCAGAGTAGAAAATCAGCATGATTCCGAACTTGAAAACCATGTAACTTTGATCCATTAGTCCAAATCACTTGAAACTTTGCACACATTTTCCTAGAATATTATAAACTTATTCCAATCAAAGATCAAGAAGATCATTGCCAAAAATCTAACCTTTATTTGTTTGAAAGAATGTTACACCAAGACTAGGCAAAACACAAGAACTTGCAGAGATGAGTGACTAGATGGATGAGTTCTAGTCTCCAAGAGATATTTTCATCATTTACACATCATTGGTACAAAGCAAGATCAATAAGAGGAAAAAAAACAAAAAAAACCTAAATTAAGATTTTAACACTTGAGCAAAGAGCAGAAATACTTGAACAAAACACACACACACACACACACATTTGGAGATGGATATTTACAGCCACTTCACGAGCCTAAGGATGACAACAAATTTAAGCACAAGAGCCACAACTCATCTCATAAAGGTTCTCCCTAGGAACCATAACCTACTTTCTTTTTCTTCTAGCAGGCTTAACCCATAAGCCACCTCCTCTCCACCATTATATAGTGGAGGCACAAAGAAACCCCAAACAGTCCTTCTAGTTGAGTTTCATCCACTTACATGGCTAACTCGTTAATCCAACACAATACTGGTTTTACACTCACACATACATGCTTCTCAAAGCGTGACTTCCAGTTAGCTCTAATTACTCGAATTCGCCATTCCATGGTGTCAATGAAGACTCTATGACATAATACACTTAGGCCACTACCATAGTTTCGCACACCATCATTTTTTCGATATTAGGCAATTTAACAAAAATATCCATCTACCGCCTTCCATAAAGCTTATCGCTTTCTTCGCTTTGAAGCAACCCCATGTTTCATCTTCAATTCCATATGACCCCAATAACTCCATCTAAGACTTTCGTGTGTCCAAATCTCACTAAACCACTTCACTTGCAAAAGGGTCCAAGTCACTTGAGATGTCACATGCCTCTCTATCCACCATAAAGCACCCCGCTTCCCTGACTGTTCTAGAACTCAAGTCCTCCCTGAGCTTAGTCTCGGTCAATCTTGCCGCTGCCCCCATGTCCACCACTAGTAGCTCCTGCTCCGATTTCTTGTCTTCCCAGTTTGTAACTACTTCACTAGCCTCAGTCATCTCCCAATGACACATTGATCTTTCTGGTCCTCAACTCATCTAGCCTAGTCCGATCTCTTAGCCGTTGTGGACCTAAGATCTCCTAACTTAGTTTCGGTCCCGTCCGCCTCACCATGACCTAGTTTCGGAGTCCTACAACCGACAACAATAAGCAAATCATCATGTAGCATCGCACAATACATAAAATTATTAATTGACATAATTGATGAGCCATGAATACTTATCTAATACCAAAGCATCTCCGCATTCTTTAACATGTAGCCTGTAGTGCCCAATGACGATCTTTGCCTTTTCTGTGCTTCCCGCTTGAGCCACATAGCCTCATCCAGAGTTACACAATCGTTTGGACCTCAACTCCTGTGCCTAGTCCCAGCCCATTGCCATTGACCGCTACATCCTCTAAACTACATGTACATCCAAAAACAAGCAACCATGCCGAGCATAATTTCCGTGCACTTAATTCACGTTAGTCAAAATGATGTATCATGCAACATATATACCACACCCAAGTAATGACATCCATGCCGTACACACACTCAAACATGTCCATATCTATTTTTCATCTACACTCCTGACATGTCTACCCTCGAGACACCGATCTAACCGTCCTCCCCATGACAGTTGGACTACCCCAATTAGATCGCTAACCACTGGCTTATCTAACCGTTGGACTATGCGACCGCTACTTCAATGCCAATCACATCGGCTCGGTCCAACCGCCACTTTGGCCGATTTGATCACATGTACCTAACTATAAAACCCGCTCTTTGAAAAAAATCGTCAACTACTGCTGCTCCTCGATTTGACCACTCACTGGATGTCGGTCAGACGGACAGAAACTTTAAAAATTACAAACTCTTCAAAAATCAAATTCAAACTTCAACAATAAAACGCAACAAAGTCAAATACTTATCACACATTAGGGGTGATTTTCCTCATGGTCTCATAATATCGATCACGCAACTCGATCGAGCACAGGAACAAATCGGCACATGCAAGAGTTAGATGCCTATGTGCATGGCGAGCGATTTGCAAACGCCTGTGGGCCTCAACTCCGTTTGTTCCTTTCCCCAATTTCTCATAATTGTGCCAGCGACACATGCTGCGCCATGCCCATGTCTTAATTGCCGCACCCATGTTTTGTTTCTTGTGTGTTGCTCTGTTGTTTTTCCTCCATCGATCGATCAGCTTAATTTTCTGCTGCTGGTTTATATTTTTTTTTACTTTGTGATTAACATACGTACGTATATTTGATCGAGTAATTGAAGTGTTTGTTTTACAGCTTCGAGATGATTAATTTCTGTTTGTTAATTTGTTTGTTTGTGTTGTTTCAGGTGGATCGGAGGTACAACCACTACGGCGACCAGATGCAGATGGTGGTGAACTTCTTCGACTCGGTGATGGGGTTCGGCGCTGCGACGCCGTACACGGCGCTGGCGCAGAAGGCCATGTCGCGGCACTTCCGATGCCTCAAGGACGCCATCGCGGCGCAGCTTCGGCACACGTGCGAGCTGCTCGGCGAGAAGGACGCCAGCACGAGCTCCGGCCTGACCAAGGGCGAGACGCCGCGCCTCCGCGCCATCGACCAGAGCCTCCGTCAGCAGCGCGCCTTCCACCACATGGGCATGATGGAGCAGGAGGCCTGGCGCCCCCAGCGCGGCCTCCCCGAGCGCTCAGTCAACATCCTCCGCTCATGGCTCTTCGAGCACTTCCTCCACCCGTACGTCAACAACCCATTCCATCTTAATTTTAATTGTTGGTGGTGTCTAGTGAGCATTTAAGTGTTCTTTTGTTGTTTGGAGCATTTAGATTTTTTTTTGGAGGGGTGCATATATAGGAGAAAAAAATTCGAGTGTTTTTTTCGAAGCATTCACATTTTTTGGGAGAGATGCATATAGCATACATAGGAGTAGAAGATTCGAGTGTTTTTTGTGGTTCGAATCACTCATATTTCCTTTGATAAGGTACATATATAGAAGAAAAATCTGAATACTCCGAGTTAAAAAAAACAATCAAGCGCTATTTAGCACTTCCTCTTAATTCTTCTTCTTGAATCTATATATCCTCAATCTCTCTAGTCTATACGTACACTTGCAGATACTCCATGCACATACTACATGTCCATGTGCATGCAGTCCAGGCCAGTTCATATGCATGCAACTGTTCTTCTGGCTCTAGGTTGCACGCACGCTATAGTACTCCAGATTAATTTTTTTTTCTTTGGTCGGCACGCATGGCGTTTGACGCTTGCTGCTAGGGGCGATGCAAATGCATTGTGCATTGGATCGAATGCTGCCGTACGTGGCAACATGGCAGGAGTACTGCACTCATCACGGGCAGCTTCTGCTTTGCTTTCGCGCTGCCTGTCTTTCTCTGGTTTGCTGCTGCTCCTGCCGCTGCTGCTGGGCTTTAGCAAAAGCAGTAATTTTTTCGAGATCTACGCTAAAAACCGGCAGGAACCATGCCGGGGACTGTGCGCTTGTGTATATTCCTGCCCTTTTGCCCCCGGGTAAACTTTCCCATCATTGCAGAAATTTACCTTTTTTAGTTTTACTGTGGTTAGTGGCTGGCCGGCGCGCGCGATACTGCCCGGCCCGGCAGTGTACGTACGCACGTCACGCGGCAGCAGCAGCAGCAGCAGCAGCGCAGGAATTCTGCTCCTTTTTTCAAGCTTTCGCGCGCATGCAAAAGCTCAGCCACACCACGTACGCTGCTCCTGTTCCTGCTGCCGCTGCATGCATCTGCGATTCTGCATGCCTAGGAGCCTTTCTGCAATAGATACGTGCTGTGTTGTGCATGTATCAGCATGGGCGACCTAGCTAGATCCCTTTTGCTTTACATTCACCATCATCATCATCATCGATCTCCTTACCATAGCTGTAATCCAGATATGACCTGAGAGAGGTCAAAAGATCAGAGGAGAATATATCTAGGTATGCGTTTTCTCTCGTTCCTGTTGCATGCATGCATAGATATCAGTGCTCATATGATCAGATCAGTGAACATATAATGCGAATATGATTGGTGAATAGTGCCCGTAGTGGTGGTGCTGCTGCTGCCACTGGACAGCTTACTGCTGCTGCGGCTGCTGCAGTAAGGCAGGAGATAGTGCAGAGCTATCGCTGCAGCCTTAATGAGTCCTTTCCTATGTGTGCTCATGCGTGGTTTCTCGTGCCGTCAGGTACCCGAGCGATGCCGATAAGCACCTGTTGGCGAGGCAGACCGGGCTGTCCAGGAACCAGGTTTGTACACTTGCCACACTGCACCGCATGGAATCAGAGCTTTTCCTTGGCTGCCTAGCTAGCTGCAGATGCGCATGAGATATCTCCTACTGTTGACGTTAGCAGTTTATGTTGTTCTTTTGTTTGGATGCACTTCTTTTTGGCATCAACTCCAGACGGAGCAGCTGCGCGCATCTGCATGCGTTGTCGTCTTAGCTAGCTTGGAGATCTCATTTTATTTCCCCAAGATGAATATAGAACCTCCCTGTACGTAAAAGCCTGTTAATTCAGGTCAAATCTCCAGCTTAAGTAATTTTTTTTAAGTGGTAACTTAGCAACTGAGCTCTTTAGAGCTAAAAGAATAAGAAAGAGGTGTTACATACAGTTTCTTACTCGTAGAGAGTCCAAACTACTTAGACACATTGGAAATTAACTTCTACGTACTTTGTTGGGCACCACAAAAATATTTAAGCCAAATCTAGTATGTACAATTTATTCCTCATTACTCAAAGATTACAAACAAATTATACTTAAGATTGAAGAATATATAACATCCTGTCATGCATGCTCAAATTGTGCTGGGGAGTGTGTGGAGTATAACATGTATTTTTGAAAAACAAAATGGACAGATTTTGTACATTAGTGATTGTGTACGCAAAAATAACTCGAATCTTCATACGTTTTTTAGTGTTCAAGAATAGATAATGCAAGTAAGAATCACTGTTATAGAGGTAAATTCTATAATATGTGGTTCTGCTATCCTAGAAACTGAATTGCACAAATCTTGTAGCGGCATTATTGATAGTGGGGTAGTGATTGGTTGCAAATCAGACCCTTAATATGATTTAAAATTTATGCTTCCCTTTGGTTACGTACTCAGGCTAATCCCAACAAATGCTTGTAAACTGTCTAATAATTTCGAAATGGTCAATTAGTAAATGCGGCATTATATTGATTTTTTGAGTGCCTTGTATCTCCATTTTGACATCATTAACTCTATGAATGATTTTTTTTTGAATGAGAACGGTAAGGGGATCATATTCAACTGTAAGTTGTCATCTTCACATCATTGATGCATATATAACCAGTCCTGTTGTTATATGCTAGCTAGCATATAACTGCGACAAACTTCCATCTTTCCTCCATTTTCTTTTCATTGCACTTCTACAACGTACATCTATCCATGTGCTAGCTCCTGCTATGTATAGAGGACTAGTCAAGCTAGGATCATTATAGGATGCTTAATGCTGCATGCATGCATGTCCACAGATCCGGCATGCCATGTATATGTACTCCGAATAGCTCTTCATATAGGTTTATCTCCCGGTTCATCTCTCTCGCTCTTTTGTTTCTTTCCTGGACGTACGTGGTCCCTTCACAAGTGCCCCTCATGTCCCAGCCCCTTCCACAGTACATATGCCGAGATAGCAACTTACGGGAGTGCTCCCTAGTAAACCCATGACCTCTAGCTTGGTACACAAAATTTCCTCTGCTCTTGCCCAATGTGACGACGCAAGCTTCGTCCCCCTCTTCAGCTCCCTTATCCAGTTATCCCTTCCAGGCCTCTTGAGCATAACAGCATGAATGTGGTCACTGCTTAATTAACTTTGCAAACGACGACAGATTGAGTTCAGATAGTCGCTTCAGAGTTCAAGCTATTCTTTATTCTTTGTGCATGGATTTGTTCCTTGTGTTTCTTTATGATGGTAACTCCTAAATCAAACCAAAACATCTGAAACGTCCCTGCCTAGCTAGTAATTAACTAGTAGATATGCATTAGTTTTGTTATGCTTTGCGTGGTGATGTCGATAAGGAAAGCAAGTTCTCATGGTGTAAACGATAGGTATAAATTTCTTTGGTAGAAGTTAATTAGGATCTATCATATCATCCCTCGGTTGCACCGTATGAACCATAATTGTGTCCAGCCAGTAGGTACGTACACCGTTTACTCCAGGTTCTTACCAATCTAACTTGTTTATGTAGCTAGTAATTGACTAGTGAACCTACTTCGACCCATACGGAGAATTTCTCCTTTTAAGTTCACCATTTGGTCTAAATTTTTGAGCGAAATGTTGTTTTAAGAAGGCTTTGATTACATCAAAATTGTTAACATCGTCTGTACATACCTGCAAAGGACTTTTATTGTGCAACTAATGCTACCTTTTATACAACCAACTATATATGCCTTCAGCTTGAAGCAAAATGTCTTTTAGTTTATCTAACTTTGTTGTCATCTAGCTACGGCCTAATTCGATTTCAAAAATTTTTGTATGCAAATAATTGAAGAAGCTGGAGTTAAACATTGCTTGCAAAAACAGAAAAACGTCTTCACTTGGTTGCAACTCTGTGAACAGTACAGTAAAAGCAATTAAAGTACGTTTTTATCAGACCAGTAATATCGATCGATACATATGTATTTTAATTCGTCATGCAAGCATATATGTAAGCCTATATATGGTTCCAGATGATCACCCGCTGCATTGGCGAGAGATGGCGTGTACTCTTTTCTGTAAGCCGCTTGTTACTTAGAATTGTACATTCTAGAATGGTTGAACCTAGCTATGGAACAACGAGAAAACTGTAGTTTGTCGTGCTGTGTTGTAGAGTCAAACAACTTAAGTTTTTTTGCCAATTCTAGTAGAATAAATCTTATTATTATGGCTACAAAAGATAATTTCAAGTAGTTAGTATAATAAAAACGTAGCAAAAAAATGTTCTTTTTAAAAAGTCACCGCAATATCATATGGAACATTGAATTGTTCACTGATATGCGTGGAAGAAATTACACTAGGTTATGTTTGATTTTTACCTGTTTTGCCTGTTTTTCACGGATATTCTTTGGTGAAATTAAATTGTTTGAAATTAATTGTTGTCTAAGTTGAGTTGGAGGCTTTAAATATTTCAGTGTATGCAATATATACAAGCGCACTGGAAAATTACGTACTCCGTATTTACACTGTGATGAGTTCACGACCTATCGTCCGATTTTCCTGTAAGAACATCAGCTCATGCTCAATGTAAATTATTGTCTTTTTGGAGTTTTGCAGTTATAAGGACATAATACAGGATTTCATGTGACCCACCATATCTTCAAGGCCATATAGAATTCATATCTAAGTTAGTGCAGCCTTGCCCTTTCAAAACCAGAGAGAGAGAGAGAGAGAGAGAGAGAGAGAGAGAGAGAGAGATGCAAAATGTACAAGAAAATTACTGAAATAAAAAATTATCAGCATGATGAAATGAGCATTTTCTGTTTTTCTCTAGTTACTTATTAGATTGGACATTTGAATTCGGGGTCTAGTATTAGCAATTATTGTTCTTCTGTCTTTACATTTTAAAATAGTTCACTTAATTATTTTAATCAAGGTAGCTCAAATTTGGCTAACTTGTTTTGATTGGATGAGTATTGATGCATGTGTCTCTGCACATAGTAAAATGGTAAAAAGTGAGTAAATTGACATGATCATACCCCTAGGCTCCTAGAATATATGTCGACCTTGCAAATTATGATATTGAAATTTATTTAGAGAAATATATGCTATTGAAAGCTTAATTTCGACATCCTATATATACTTACTAAATTATTTGTTGAAATCATAACCTCTGAATTTTGTCGTGTGAATATCGATCCACACTGGTAACTTATTATTATGCAAACCAGGTAGTATCTAGGTGAATAATAATAACAGTGCAATGACCAGTCAAGTCCATCTGTTACAAAAGAACTAAAACAAAAACATTGGACACAAACGAAACAAGACAAAGCAAGATAGAACTAAAACATGACAGTGAGGACTGATGAGCTAAGCTAGATAGCCCTACACGTCCGTGCCCACATGCATGCATGCACGCATGGCGCCATTGCCCATGGACCCTATCCCTGCAATAATTCCTTCCTTTGCATCAACTCCAGGTCTCCAATTGGTTCATCAACGCCCGAGTCCGGCTGTGGAAGCCCATGATCGAGGAGATGTACCAGCAGGAATGCAAGGAGCTCGAGGGCTCCTCCACCGGCGGCGGCGGCGGAGGCCCCGAGTCCGGCAACGACCCCTCCGGCGCGGATGACACGCACTCCCCGGCGACCACCGGCGCGCAGCACTCGCAGGCGCAAGGGGTGCTGCAGCACGGCGGCAGGCACCAGCAAGAACACGGCGCACCCGGCGTACTCCCCCACAAGCCTGACCCCGGCGTCGCGGGGCCCTCGGCGGCGGACGCCGCCTTCGTCGGCCTCGACCCGGTGGAGCTCCTCGGCGGGGACGCGCACGTCGGCGCCGCTGACGACTTGTACGGGCGGTTCGAGCCCGGGGTCAGGGTGCGGTACGGGCCAGCCACGACCGGCGCGGCGGCCGGCGACGTGTCGCTGACGCTGGGCCTGCAACACGCCGGCGCGGGCAACGCGGGGCCCGACGGCAGCGGCCGGTTCTCCTTGAGAGACTACAGTGGTTGTTGATGCTTACACATCAATACGTCATGATTCATGGCTCATGCATGCATTGCATTTGGAGTAGTAGTGAGGAGATTAAGAGAGAGAGAGAGAGAGAGAAGTAACAAAAGGAGAGACACAGAGAGAGAGAGAGAGAGAGAGAGAGAGATCTAGAGATAAATTTGCATGGTGCCAAGAGGTGATGCATGGGATGGGATATATTAATATGAGACAAATCTTCTTCTTCTTCCCAGATGATTCTTAATTTAGCTAGATTAATTCCTTTTGTTAGGCATTATTGTTGGGGGGTTAAGGATAATTTGTATACAGGAAAGAAAGATAGGAAGTGTATGTTAGTCACACTATTTTTGTTCTCCTGTGTTTGTCCTCTGTTTTGTTTTTTGTCCGTTTTGGTTTTGGTGTATTTATTTTTCTTTTCATCTGTAACTAAACATAAGAGAAATATACATACATAAATACATATATTGGTAAATGTTGGGACATATAAATGTAGAAAAGTGCTAATCAACACTCGAGTATTTTTTTGGACTCAAAGCACTTAGATTTTTCTTTCATTTATGCACCTCTCTAAAAAATGTGAGTGATCTGAACCACAAAAAAACACTCGAATATCCCTTTCTCATATATACACCCTCCAAAAAAATATAAGTGCTCTAGACAAAAAAAAACACTCAAATAAAACACTTGAGTGCTTTGTAAACACCTCCATAAATGTATACATGGCTATATATGGGCTAAAAGAAAAGAGAAACATACTCCAGTGCAAGTGTGGTCACAGTTGGCTGGCATGTACCCACAAATTTTGCGTGGCTCTTTTATTTTGCCCCATCTTTTTGGGAAACCAATTGATGCCATGTCGGGGTAAGATTTTCTTTCCCAATCAATCCTTATCGAAACAATGTGTATCAACGACTACTATTTCTTACAAAATTGCTACGAGCAAACAATTGTAGTATTTTACAAACGGACCTGACTGAATGGCACCTGCCAGTCAGGCCCAATCGTCAGTGGCTCAATTAAAAGGCATAGCAAGGTCGATGCGATCCACAGAGCTAACTCTTCCATACGTACATCCATGAACAAAGCTTAAATAGTTAGTACCATTTGCTAAATCATGCACTAATCGACCTAATTAATCAAGCGAGACGCATGCGTCGGGAAGCTAATCAAGCAGCCGTTAAAAGGACACGTAGGGTTCCATCGCAACCAGATGGTAGGTAGGCTAAGGCGGGCTCGCTTCACCACGAAACCTTTCCCCCGTGAGGAAGGAGGCCAGGGAGAGGAAGGAGGAGAAAATAGCGAAAGAAACAGCGCAGCGGCAGTAGGTTAGCGTGCGCGCAGTGTGAGGCCAAGCAATTGGAGCCGGCCGTTAGTTGCGCTGCAGAGGCAGACGAAGACGACGAGGAGAGCGTGGTGGGCTGCTGCCCTGCCATGATACGCAGTGGTGGATCTAAGATTTTTATCTCGTCTTAGACTGTAGAGGGCTGAAGACTACTATTAACTAGACTGCGAAGGAAGTTATACCTTAAACTTACCTATTTTTTTCATGATAAAATCCCACACCGTGCACTAAAAGCTCAGGCTGATATAGTCGTGGATCCGCCCCGCCCCTGATGCCATCTACGCCGATGGATGGATGGATGGATGGAATTGTGATATGATTGAGCCATTAATGCGAGAAATGGTGGTTGATTGATCGGCGCGGCAGGGAGGACAGGGATGCTCGTAGATTTGGTTGCCAGAGGAGAGGAGAAGGGAATCAATCAACGCTGCAGGCAGCGCAGGGCTGGGCCAACCAGCTGCATGCCGTGCATCCGTCTTCTCTCTCTCTCTCTCTCTCTCGGGGGACCATCAGACATCCATTCAATGAGAGTTCGGTTAAGCTGCTCGTGGGAGAGATATTGTTAGTAGATGGACGGTTGAGAGAGAGAGAGAGAGATGGGATTGGTGGTGGTGGTGGTTGACGTCTAATTGCAATAAGAACAGGTGGTTGACGTCCGACGGACGATGAGGCCAACGAAAGAGACACTACTATCTTTTGGGCCATCATTCCAGCTACTAATCGCTCTCAAGTAATGATTTCTCACAACGGGTTGCATGTGCAGTGATTAGCATGCTAATAAAACCCACCAACGTGCTCGTGACGTTGATCATGCATGCAGACACGCTACATGTGCGAGGTAAACGAGTAAATTCGGCGATGTCAAGTTTGTCATCCCAGCATGCAAACGGTCGGGCCTCTCGAAGCCTGGAATTAACCAACGCTGTCCTAACGGCCGAACAGTGCGTGCCCTCTCGTGGCAGAGGTACGGACACACCGATACAGTGGCAAACAGTAGCTTATCTGGCTCGAAGATCACCTAGTGGTAGTACCTCGTGCTTGTGGAGCCAGCCAATTCACCGAGGCAGGCAATCGGTTGGAGTCAAATCAACCAAAGGATGGTACTACTCTTCAACACAGACCATTTTAGGTTTATTATTAGAGTTTAAACACGGGTTCAAATGCTTTGATACCCCAACTCCGAAGATCGAAGAACATGACGCCCCTGTCGAGGCCTTCCATTTCTGCCTCTATCCAAGCCTCCGGTCTGCCCGGCTCTGATCTGAACGAGGGAGAGAGACATTTTCCTCAGATTTGCTGTTCCAACCATATTCCTGTTGGGACGGTCGTCTCATCTCAAGCGTCTTGCCCAAATCATCGCTCGTCCTTGTATCATGCATGCGTTGCTGCTCAGCAATTTGCGTGATGATTGCGAACCTAACTGAAACCAACAGCCGGTCGCGGACGTACACTATGGTGGCCAACATTACCTCTGGGAATTTATCTGATGCAAGCGAAACGTGAAATGTACGTCGCTACTAAAGGATTTTCTGGAGAGGGCTAGCTCAAGGAACTGCATGTCCTTCTCCAACAACAGTTTTGACACCATGGGACCTCTTGACCCGATGACGCCTTCTTTTTTCCCCTTCAACTTGCAACCAAACCTTCCGGGTACAATTGCAGCCCACTTCTCCACCAATCAATGGACCATCCATTTTGATGGTCTGATAGAGGTGACTTCTCTCTTCTGCTCTGAATAACCAATCAATTAGATGTTAGGCAAGCAGTGGGTTATACAGGACCTACCATTTGGGGGTAGTACTACACCTAGTACACACTGACCAGTGGCCACCAAATGGGCATATAACTTCCACGGAAATGATCTATAAGAAGCTCTCGCATGGCTAATGCTTCATAACAAGTTTAAGGGTCTCCAGGTTTAAATACAAGAGGGTGATTCCCTAAGGATTGTTAGCAAGAACATTGTGACAACAGTTCACACAACAGTTGTGCAAAAGACGTACAAATACGATGGCAATCATACTCACGGCAATTATTTAACAGTGCATCAGGGGCGTCAGAATAAATTAATTAATCCAGTCATACTCTGGAATGCAAACGCCAAATCTCGTTTCATATTCCATACAACTATATGTAATAAAACAATATCACAGTACTGGATTTGCTCATAGCGCAGCGCGTTGTGAAGTGATATTTCATGCTGGAATGGCATTTTGGTGCATTGGTAATACCTGAAAGTGAAATTTTCTTTCTCCAATAACTATCAGTGAAGTGATGTTTCAGGATCTGGGCTGTTGTACCAACACAGAAGGCGTACTATGACAGTGTATCCATATTAAAAGATACCAAAGTGCTTGGTATGGCTGCTGATATCACAGTGTATAAACATACTGTTGTATGCAGAGTGTAAAGGTATGTACGCATTCCAGATGCAGAACAGCTGCATAACTTAGAGCATTCCAAACTAGGAACTACGAAACTACTAGATTGGGGCCTATCATTACAATGGGCTCAAGACAGAAAAAGTGTTCAGTACAATCATATATTGTTTTACTACACTGATTAACTTCTTTAGTTTTTGAAGTATGAAGCGGGAAGTTGATTAAAACCTATAAAGACGAAAAACGAATTTCAATTGCTAACATTAGAACAGGAGAACATCTTTTAAGTGGCAACACTGAAACTTTTCTCGAAAATAGATTCTTTAAAAATGTAATATGAGATTGAGCATTTCTTTTTCTAAGTGCCAACATGTATTTACTATTTAGTATGATATGGTAATTGGTGCAGGAGTAACACGAGTTTTGATCAAAGGCTCAGCCCAACCAGATCGCTCCAAGCCTGGTCTAGCCGAGCCCAACCCTACCTAAACTATACCAATGCAACCCAAACCCAACCACACCTGAGCTGCGCTCAAGGGCAGCCAAGCCCAACCCTGCCCAAGCCTGGCACAATACCAATTGTTTTAACAATGCGATGGGAGTAACTTGTTAATCAGATAGCTATTACCAATTGGATGTTACGGCGCAAGTGCACAATATGTGGGCACCCTATGCACTCTACTTTTAAAAAGACATAAGATTGGTAGCAGCCATATCCCCCTTTTTGTTTTTGTTAAGAACCACAGCTTAGCCTCATTTGATTCTAACAGCTAAGAAATGAGACCAGAGGGGGGGGGGGTACAATTTACACACTTCAGAAGAAAGCATAATCTAGAGTTCTTTCCACATCGGTATGACCATGCAACTTTTATGGAATCATTGCCATCTTCTGCGGAAGCTATTGGACTGTTCCCCTTCGTCCGTTAACAAAACAATTTTGACCATATTTGGGTAGTTTGGAAATTTTCCGTCAAAGAACATAGTTTGCTAGGAAATATCTGGCGCTAACTAATCCAAGTGGATTGGAAAAGGACAAATCAGAGGCTCAGAGCATACTTCTTTTGATCATCTTTGTTTTGCTGTAATACTCAGTTCAGAATCCTAACCCTAAACTTCTAAAACCATTTTAAAACATATGCTTTGTATTCCAACAAAGGCATAGATTCTTCAAAGGGATTAAGCCAAATCCACTTCATCCGTCTTGGCCCCTAGCCCATTACAATTCAAATCCACCACCCAAACAGCTTTCTCACGACTGCCTCAAGAATGTCCACCAATCATACTATAATCCACCACCCAAAGAGTCAACTGTAAAATGTGAAAGATAGTCCATTCCAACAATCAACTCCGTTTCATTCACCAGCGCCTGCATATTTCCGATGTAGTAGCCTCTCTCTACACGCTCCAAGAATCAGACAATAGGACAACTGGATCACTCCTATGCCCAACTTTCTCCTCGCTTCCGAAACGACTCTTAATTAAACCCTAAAAGGCTAAACCCAAACTGTGGACTTGGTATATAGAAGAGCAGGACGCAAGCAGGCAAGCAATCAAGAAAGGGGAAAGGGGGCTGTGTCGCTGGCGGCGTTACCTGGACGCGGCGGAGGCGGTGTCCTCCTCGAGCCAGTGTTTGATCTGACGGGCGTTGCGGCGGAAGACGGCACCAAACTTGAGGATGTCGGTGGTGAAGAGGCGGAAAGCCGGCCCACCGCCGCCACCGTCACCACGAAGTTGGTGAGCGCCATCCCTCTCTCCCTCGTCGCGTCCGTCGGGCGTTGTGGCGGCGGCCGGACCGGACGGCGGCCTTCGTAGCGAGGCCGAATCTCTCCAGATTCCGGAGTTGTCCTCCGCGATGAACCGGGCAGGCCTGGACCAGCTGGGATCTCATGATGGGCCGAGCGCCGTACATAGCCCAATCTACTTCACCGTCTTGTGTTCGCGTGGCTCGGATGCCGGACAACGTGGACTCTCCGTGTCCAACTTGAGTCGGCCCAATACGCATAGGAGTGTGTTTGGTTGGAATAAAATTTGGTGAGATAGAATGATTTAAGAGTCTGTTTAATTGGGTTTAGGGTATGGTGCATATTATTATTTAGTTGGTGCAAGTAATGTAGTAATGCTCAACTGTTATCGCATGCCATCTAATGCATTCGTTAGGCCATCTAACTGTTATCGCAGGCCATAAAATTAGCAGCGTAATGTAGATCCAGCTGAAATAATGATGCTTTGTGAGCGTATGATACTCGAAGAGAATTACACTGACGGTGATGTACTAATGCTTTGGCATCAGTACCGATTGGAAGTGTTAATGTGTTTTTGGTAGTAGCAAATCTGTACAAAAAATGTCCACCTGCCTCCAGTAGTTGGACTGTCGGAGCATAGATAATTGCCCTTATTTTTCATAGCAAGGACGAAACAGAAAGACATAAAATTCATTTTTCTTTCTTCCAACAGCATTTAGAATTCGTCAACAATTTTTCCTATCAGAGGGGATAGGAAGAGACAACCTCCAGGATGGCATTACACACCAGGGGCATATCAAAAGCAAAGAAGTTTCCAACAGGTTTGCTAGCAACAAACACCACCTTACATTAGAGTGGTAAATCGCGCCCTTTGCTTTAACATGACCGCCAGGAGCTCTGAGAACAGGCGAAGCAACCATGACAGAAAGTATCTTCATCTTGCCCAAAGCAGCGATTAACAGGGTAAATTTTCAAGACGAACACAAGTGAGAGTCTTCTACAACAACCAAAGCATTCCTCATCTAACTCGGGTGCGTAATGAGACAACAAACACAAGTGATGAGAGTCTTCTACAACAATCAAAAGCATTCCTCATCTAAGTCGGGTGCGTAATGAGACAACAAACGATGATCAACTGCGCGTATTCGCGACAGAAGGCTCCTAATTATATCGCAAAGTTTCTTCCATGGCTATACTGTGTTAACAAATCCCAACCAACACAAGAATTACCATTGCTTTCTTCAAACAGTTCCTACCTAGTGTTCCAAATTCTAAAGTAGTGGATAGAAGAAAGCCATACAGGCCAACAGAATACCATCCAACACTTCTACTTTCGATCTTCTCTAATTTTGCAATCCCTACAAAACAAATACCAGCATAACCAGACTCGTTGCAAAACGACAAATCCTAAAACTCACATCCTCTTCAATCCAATCCCTCACGGTTTCCCCCCTTTCAAACATAACCTAATCCCCAGATCCTCCATCCAAAACAAAAACAACCACAATCTGTCGATGGATCACGCTCCTGACAAGCTAACCCGTTTTGGCGCGGCAAAAATCAGGAGGAGATGCAGGCAGACAGGTGGAGGGGTGAGGGGAGGGGTATGTATGATGGGATCTTGAACTCGACGCCGTCGCGGGCGAGGATGAACATCTCGGCGTAGAAGGGCACCGGCATCCCGTTGCCGAACAGCTGCGGGTTCTCCGCTCTCTCCCGCGCCTCTTGGCCCCTCGATTTGGTTCGCTTCGGTTCTACTCCTGTCTGTAGCGCCCTGAGATTTGGAAAGGGTCACGATATCTCAAAAACAGCAAAACCCTAAACCAATTGATTACCTCTTTAATCTAGTTTTAAGGACTCATTTAAAGGGGTAGATCTTTTCTTCGTGGGTACGCCCTAACCTCGTCACGCAGGTGCTTCCTCTCTCCTATCTCCATCTATATATCTCTCTCTCGGTGGCTAGCGTGGGGCCCTTGGCCGGCGGTGGTAGGTGGCACAGCTGGGGCAGGAGGCGGCGGTATGGCGGTCAGGGGCGGTGTAGGCCGGTGGCGGTTGGGAGCGGTAGGCCGGGAGGAGGTGGCATGCTAGGCATAGGCCGGTGGCGGCTCAGGCGACGGCCTGACGACCTGGGAGCGGTGCGGGCCGGTGGCTGGCACATGGAAGGGCGCAGGTCGACGGTGGTGCGGCGACCGGGTGGTGGTGACAGTCGACAGCGGGCGGTGGTGGTGATGGTCAGCGGCGGTGGAGGCTAGCGGCGGCAGGCGGCCATTACGCAGTGTCATCATGGTTCGGCTGGCCGGGGCACAGCCGAACTTGAGTTTGCGCGGGGATTTGGCTAGCCCTTGCAGTAGGACATCATTCGCGTGGCCGAATTAGTGTTCGGTTAGCCGAACGGCGATTCGCACAATAAAGACTTAGCGAATACAAAATTTTCCTACCGAATGCACTTTCGTCCATTTTTTCCACAAGCTTACCTTAGCTCTAATCAGATTTGTCTCTGTTCCACCTTGTAGGTTTGCACGCGGCCTCTAAGGGAGCATTCGGGCAGTTGCGCACGTTTAATCCTTCGAGTAGCGAGTCTGCCGAGCGTGTTCAAGGCAAGTATCTTGCGGCCGTAACCTCTCTGTTCCACATTTCCATCTTCCATAATTATTGGTTACCACTGCCATTGAGTATAATTATCATATCACTAATGCTTGCTTGGTTATTATCATATCACTCATGCTTGTCTGGTTACTATCATATCACTAAAGCTTACCTGGTTATTATCGTATCATTAATGATTGCTTGGTTATTATTATTTCACTCATTCTTGCCTGATTACTATCATAGCACTAAAACTTACCTGGTTATTATCATATCATTAATGATTGCCTGGTTATTATCATATCACTAATGCTTGTCTGGTTATTATAATATTACTAATGCTTCCATGGTTATAGATTTCTATACTGTATTTATACCATGATGTTCTAAGTTATCTTGTTTCACATGCTTCTAGATTTATTAGAATACTCAGTTAATAATGTCCTATAATTCATGCTTTTAATTAGTGTTTTATAATTCATGTTTAAATCATTAATGGGGTAGCATATGAACATGTTTCAAATTTAGGTTTAAACCACTGGCAATCTTTTAACATTAGGGTTGCTATGTTTATTTTTCTGATATCATGATCCATTACTCGTATGATTTTGTATGTGAGTCATGGCTGATTTATATAATACCTGTTAATCCGACTAATAATCTCCCATCATGTAATAAAACTTAGATGGTTGCCAACCCTTGCATGAGCTATATTATAATACCTCTTTGGAATAATTCTTATATCACTATATTATCATTCTACATCGCTCTCATATCGGGAATTACATTTCTTCATTTTTCAACCATAGTAAAATCTTCTACTTACCATAATCTTAGTTCACACCATATAACATGTTGACAATATAACAGTTACCTAGTCCAGTTTATCCACATATATGGGAGATTTCCACCTACCTAGTAACGTACGAAAGGTTGTACACTTTCGTTACTCAGGATATTACACCCCGTATGCGGTTATATAGTCGAGGACAGTGTTGTGCCTGACTGCTCTTCTATAATCGGGTATGTGTGAAGTAATTGCCGGTGCCATTGCCATAACTTACTAAATAATAATTACCTTTAATTCCGCCATCCCTGTTATTTCTATCTCCGATCCCTATCCGTGTTTCTGATAATCTAGTTTCAGTACGCTTAACCTGTGTCAATCACTAGCTTGCATTACTTGTCCTTTACACACCTTACCTGCGACTGCTGTTGGATATTTTCTGAGATTTTCAAATCTCACGCTTGCTCATTCCATTCTCAGATAAAAAACCAGTGGAGTGATAGCGACATGCGTGGATGGGAGCATTTGTGTTTTCAGCACCGTGGCTTATCACTATTTATGTTAGCTTATTTATTTTTTATTTGGTTAGAAGTGAACCGGTCCCATATTTTAAATATTTATTTCAGCTACCGTTGGTCCTCTAATAAAGTACTCTTAAAGTTTTAATTTTTTTGTAATTTTTATTGTTGTTTTTATTATTTATTATTTACTTTAGCGACAATATTTTGTAATAGTATCTTATATTAATATGTGGAGTCCTAAACTGCCTTCATCGCCGAACGAAGACGACGACGACTCGCGGAGCAGCAAACGAGATGGCAATTTGGCACGTGATTTCGATGCTGCGGACATGAAGATGGAGGAGTGCTTGGATTCTCGTCGTCGAGGAGTGGACGAGACGAGAGGACTGGAGGCAGCAGGTGACTGGAACGAGCGGTACTCAAGTGGATGAGGCCGTCCGGTCATTTTTCCCGAATGGCGCCGTCCAGGATATCTATCTCGGGAATATTCCCTCAGATGACTTGGGCCGGGATGATTTCATCCCATCCCAGGAATCAAACAAAGGAACATCTCTAAAAATAGAATCATCTCAGCCAACTCTCATTTCATCAATCAAACACATACTTATATACAATGACAGAGGACGGGAAAAAATAAGGTGGGGCGGATCGCCGCCGGCCGTCGCCCGCCCGCCGGCCTCCGGCCTCCCGCCGCCTCCCGCCTCCCGCCACCCGCCTCCGCCGCCGCCGCCTCCGCCCGCCGCCCCCGCCCCGCCTCCGCCTCCGCCGCCCGCATCAAGGTCTGGCGTACGTCAGATCTTGCCCTATCGAGTCCTCCGCCACTGCTTATGTATGAAGTTTTAAAGATTATCTTACCCCACAAAAAATCTAAAAAAAAAAACCGAACTCGTCAGGCAATCCTGTTGCATCGTTTGAGCTCAGCCTTTCATTGTGTAGCGGGAGTGAGGGACTGATCAGACTGGATGGTACAGAAACATGCACATACATATCCTATCAGAACTGTAGAATGTACGTGACGATTGATCTCCCTGGCATCCTGCCTATCGATGTTACCGTGCTCTCTTAGTCTTATTAGTGTATCATGCATGCTTAGACTCCTCTCTGTTCATCCCAATCATATATCGTTTGGTGATTGGATTTGGATATAACCGATCGATGCGATTGACCAACTATCATCTTGAATCATTGACTCGACGAATGTGCTCCACACGGTTTGATCATCGGATGGGTTCTTTTAGACTTACGGTTTAACTTTCTACAATAACTAACTTTTAAACAAAATGTCATTTCAAGACGAGGTCTACAAATCTATTAAAGTAAACACTGTCCGTCTTCATCTATATTGGCTAAAATTATATATAAATATCTCTTTTTGTACTTTCTCACATGAATAGCTAGAATTTAAAATTTTAAATCATAAACCATAACTTAAAAGAACCCACTTATTAGAAGCTACAGATAGCAGCTATATCAGATCATGGTGTATCGATCGCGCGGCTGCACCTGAGCCCACTTAAAACACAAAAATTAGTATGTTTGCTCCAAAATTCCTCCATTCCAGACGGGGCATAAAGTGGCGCACTGCACGCCTGCCTACATGGATACATGCTTAGAGCATCTCTAAGAGATGCCCAATAAATTCACACCCTAAATCTCTTTTTTACAGATCCTAACCACGATATAAAGTCCCAAAATAATCATTCCCTCTAACAAATATCCTAAATCAGAAAAACAGTATTGGGAGCCTCTCGCCGTGGCGTCTTTTCTCCCAATCCAACCCTTGCCCAGTCTCATACGCAGGCCATTTCTTTAAGAGAAAATAATCCTCTTGGCAGGCTGGTGCAGCATGCACTTGGCAGTAGTATAACAAAACGTACAACCAAAATTGGTTCAACAATCTCCCACCTAGCCTTTCCGCTGTCCTTTTTTATTTATTTGTTTGGATGCCTATGAGCCCATGATTGATTCTTAAAGCAGCACATTATCATGGCGCTGTCCTTTTGCCTCAAGCTAACTAGCGCCAATAGAATCCATTCCACACAGTGATCAATGTTCATAAGCTATGATGCTCCTTATCGCCACGATCGGTTGCCATATGCATGGACATTTAAGTCTAGATTTTGGCTGATTTTGATGCGTGGATTTAGTGTACTTGCAGGCTCGTTAGCTAGCTGCGGTCCTGTTCTTTTCAGCTTCTAAAAGTTGATTTTTAGCTTTTTTTTACAGTGATTAGCTTTTAAATAGAGGATTTTTTCAAGATAGAGTCTACTAGTTACTTTACTGATTTTATTTATATCAGCAAAAATCACACGTGAGTTTCTGTTACTCTGTAATCTTTCGTACAAACAGCCTAAAAATCACAAGCTGCAGTCAAAAATCACAAGCCGCAGCCAAAAAGAACAGGCCCGCATATTGCCAACCGGTGCATAGCCCAACTCTAACCGGTGTGGCACCTCGGGTTTTTTTGAGCTGACGAGTGCAGTACATATGTCCACTTGGCCAGTACTGGCACGTATTGATTGTTATTCAGATCCTGTTGCGCCTTTAAGATTTGTAATGTGACCATCCTATACTAGAGATTCATCAAGGATGGTCATGGGCTATAGGAGTTGGGCACGTTAGTTTCACGTACTGCTACTATAGAAGAATCTGAAACAGGCCATTGTTGTACCATGTGTGGATTCAGATACAGTGTGTTCAATGCAAGCATGGGGGTTTGATCACAAGATCTTTGATATCAATAGGATAGCGTCTGGCATATATGGTCACTTCTGTATAAGATATGCGCATGGTTTGCTAATTTCACTACAGCATTCAGAAATCAGGTGTGCATGTACTGATTTAATTTTTACTGGTACCATTTTCTGATGGATGCATGTCTTGATCGAATCAAAGCAGCCAATGGGTAGTTAGAAATGCAGCATAGTTTAAGCTATCTCCGGCTCTGAATATTGATACTTTTCTAGGTACAGGTCATCAACCCCTTGTATATGCATGTCTGTCGTACTGTCGCCTCTCAACTGACCTGACAAATCATAGAAGCAACGCAGCAGGTTATTCAACTGATGAAGTAATCAGATGCACTTAAATTCCTCCTCCCTGCCTGTCGAATAACTGCAGGCCTAGACCGAATCAAACCTAGTTACAGTGCCGATCGATCGACGCAAGAAGCGGTCAATTCGCCGCGCCGGCCAACACGAGTACGTTCAGACTGAAAATCACCCGGGAAGCAGACGACTCTGATGAGAAAATTGGACTCCCGGCCGGTCAGACGGATGACATTTCACGCATATATACAAGCTGTTCAGGCCGGCAGGACGGCGCATATGGAGATGGATTGGTAGCTGGCTAGCTAGCCACCGCAAGTCATCAACCACTACCGGAGGAAAGATGCATCGGCAAGTCATTGGCTGACCCATGCCTACCTCCTCCTCTTCCTCTCCATTACGTCTTGGCTTGCAATTTGTATTTATATTTTGGCTGCGTGATGTATGCTTGCTTGCTCTCTTCCATACGAGAGGAAGGCTTGGCGAGACGACATTGACGTCTCAACCATTTCTTTCTCTTTCTTTTCTTCTCGGCTTACGCCTGAGCATTCATCGTCGCCGTTGCCGCCTATTAATTCAGCTCCATGTTCCATTGTCAGTCATGTTCTCGATCTCTTGGGTTTACATTGGGAGTTAGGCTATAAGATGGTGGTTTGCATTTTCGGGAGCTATGGTTGCCTCCAAGGATTGATTGGCTGGGAGAGTGCGATGTTGGCATGGTTCAATCAAATCGATCGGGTGATCCTTCTGCACTAGCTAGCAAGGTGCAAGGATGTTGTTTTGTTCGATCTGATTGAGCCGTGCCAATATCACAAACTTGCCTAGCCTAGAGCGTGAGGAACGACTGCTTTTTTAAGGTATGGTACTTGTGAATTTGTGTTAATTTACAGGCCCTTTAGATTTAAGTTTCACAGTTAATTCAAGAGGTTACACAGCATGGAAGAATATATTCTATATGTAATTCGTTGTATGATTAGCAGGTCAAAGAGCGGAGAGATAGTAAATTACAGCTATATGCTATGAGCATGCAGCCACGTACTAATTAATCTGACCTAACTTGTGTGTTACTCTAGCTTAACTAGCTAGGGATGGTATATTTGAATAAACCATTATATGGGTTTAGCGTCTAGGCCCTAGAGTTTTTTTTTGTGCTATCTAGTTAAGTTTGTGATGACCTAAGATGATGCTTAATTTCCAACTATCCAAATGTTGCAGTTGCAAACGTTTGTTCAAAACTCCAGTGAACAAGCGATGCATAGAGATGGCAACAGGCATAAACCCGCTGGGTTTTGCTATTCCAAACCCGTGCCCACGAAAGTTGGACGTGCCCGCTAAAAAACCCATACCCGTGACGGGTGCAGATTTTTGCCCAAACCCATGCCCACTGGGTTAACGGTACCCATGGGTCGCCTGTCGGTCGTCGAATGCGAGCTGCAACAATGGTTAAAGGAGAGGAGGAAGAAGTTCACCGCCATCTTCGTTGGAGCGGAGGGCGCGCCATGGCCAAGAGCCTATTCTTTGTGATGCGCGTTGGTGCGGCGTGGGGCGGCGGGTGAACTGGAAGGCGAGGTGACGGCGAGGGCGTGCGGGAGGACGAGCGTGCGACAAGAGTGGTGGGAGCGAGCGGGAGGCTGGGGCGGGAGGCGAGCGTGAGATCGCCGGAGACCGAGCGCGGAGCGCCAGATGCGCCGCCGCTGCGACGGCTATTGAATCGGGGTGGGGACTGAGGAGGAGTGAGTAGTGACCGTGGCGAGTGCTAGTTAGGGTTAGCTGTATGGGTAATGGGGCATTGCCGCATTGGATTTGGGGGCTTGGGGCTAAATGGCTAATGGGCTATGGGCTGGGCTGGTTTGCCTAGGAGGCTGGGAGCCTGGGTTTATAACTCCTATGAATCGGGTTTATATTACCCATGGGTTTACGGGTTTGGGTACTATAGGAACGTACCCGAACCCGGCAGACCCGATGGGTTGGGTTTTTTGCCCATTAAGACACCCATGGGTTAGAAAATTGACTCAGACTCATGCCCTAATAGAGTAAAAACCCACCGGGTATCGGGTTTCGAGTACCCATTGCCATCTCTAGCGATGCATGCTCCCTGCTGCAATACGGTCCGGTCGCTAGCGCTGATGTTCAAAACAACATGTGAATATAATTATACGGCTTATGATATAGTAATCAATCTAAAAACACACACTTCCTGCTGCAGCCTGCAGCATGCGAAATCTGACATGCTCCGGTGTTCATCTCTCTTTTCTGTTCACAAATGCATGTAGCTAAATCTTGGTCTAATTGCTCCATTTTATATAGTTGTTATGCTTTCATTCCTGGGCGCTACTTTTTTTCGCCCTATCTTTTCTAGTTGATCAGTTGTTATGCTTAAGTAAGCATGCGTTGCTGTACATTGAGAAGTCCCAACTTGATGTGTTGGTTCGAAAAGACTATAGCTAGGTTGGTCTTGGATCAAATGGCTCATCATGTATACCTACTCTAGATAAGACGACAAACCTTGCTAAAACATGCAATATTGAGCTGTCCGAGAAACGATCCAAAGTTTTTATTTTTTTTAAGAAACAATCCAAAACTCTTTTGCTCTATTTTCAGTATGAGTTTAGGATTTATGTACATGTTTTTTTGGTACCAAGAGAACTGCTTGACCGAGCATTTCTAATCAGAAAAGTAAGGACTTCTTTGGAGCGTAGGATTTTCATATGAATTTTTGAGAATTCTAATCCTTAGGATCTTTTTTATAAGTGTTGCTTGGAACATAGGAATGTAATTATCAAATTCCTATGGAATGCATCCATTTCTATGCACCAAAATACATGAGAAAATAAATATAAGCTCAAACATCATGTTATTTCTCCTTTGAGAAATCTAATGTGTTCTCTCTCCCTCTCTCCACTCTCTCTCTCTCTCTCTCTCTCTCTCTCTCTCCAAGAAATGTTTTCCCCCGAAATTTCCGTGTCATTTCCTATGAACCATCGAAACGCATCACCTCTAACATTCTTGTATTTTGAAATCATATGGCATTTCATAACATGTGACATTTTATTCCTATGTTTTTCCATTTCTGCGTTTTCTACTTCACGTGTTCCAAAAGGACCCCAAATATCTGCAATCAAAACAGATGAACATTTTCTCAGAAGAGAAAAGGGTAATACATAACTGCACGCACAATGCACCCTTTGTTCTCCTCTCATTGTAATCCCCAGGACGAATAGAAAAACATAAGAGAAGGGATTAATTGTGACTTGTGAGATCGATCGATTGCACTCTAACTATCTCACCATAGTCCCTTACAGCTACAGTGTGCATCATGGTGTCCTATCTTGTTTGAAAGCAGCAGTTGATATTGTTCAGGATGAATTCTTTTGGGTTGTGACTTATGACTTAAATTTTTAATGCTAGCTGTTAATGAGAGGCAGAACGCAGAGGAAAATAGTCGTATGTGATTTTGGTTGGTACAGCTAAACTCAGTATATTTTTTACTATAATTTTTCTGTTGAACTTGTTTTGAAAAATACACATTTAAAAATTAATTATTGTAGTATAAATCATAAGTTATAAATTATAAGTAAAAAGAACACAGTATTAACAAGACAGATTATGTATGGGGCAGAACCCAAGGACGCATCATCAACAGCAACTTTAATAAGCAGCAGGTGCCTCGCCATGTTGTCCCGTTGATTTGGGCGGCTGAAAATGAGGCGTCCGGGAATCGCGATGGCAGTGTGACACTGAAAGATAGACAGTCCTACCGACAGCGTTGCTTTCACTTTGATGAAAGCGCATAAATACTTATCTTTTCACGATTAACAAAATACATTTTCTGTTAGTTAGTCATCTTATGGCTTATATCCCACAAGGGACTATGAATTAATGTTTCCAATAGAAATAGTTTACTTTTGCACATCAAAGCCAACAATTGATCTCGTGGATACATATAATTCAAAAGAACAGGTGAGTGATACATAATCAACGTTTCTTTCCTGTACCAAGGATTTTTCTAGCAATAGATATCCATTGAAATGCAATTTTGTGATATGGATCTTTAATTGTTGGAAGCTTCTCAAGTTCTTCTGCCAAGTAAATGGATATAGGAAAATCCAAGTTAAATACTGCAAGCTCGTAATAAAGGAAAAAATTTATATAACATCTCAAACTTTGTTTGAAAGTATGTCTAGCACTTCGAACTATAAAACTAAACATTTGATGCTATGAACTTTGCAATCTGTAGGACCAAAGATGCTAACAGAAAAAGGTGGATGGTGCCTTAAAAATTTTCTCCCAAGTATTCATTTATCATTTGCTTCGATAGTTACAAAGCTATGCAGATTTGGATAGGAACCATACTCAAAATATAGATAAACTCATAACTAAGCTACTGTGCAAAATCTGCAGGTGCGGTACTACCGCTATTATTTCTGTGGTACTACTGCAACCGATCGGAAGACTGAGTGGTCTAAAAACGACTCATATGGTCGACGATCAAAGAACGGTTGAAAACCAATGTGGTCAAGTTACAACTCGACTGGTTAGCAATTAGAGAGTGGTCAAAACCAACGTGGTCAAAACCAGCGTGGTCGATGACCAAGAGTTGCGGATAGATAATCAATCGTGTAATCAATGACCGAGTAGTCATAATAGTTCGGAATATGACCAGAGTGGTCTACGACCAATGAGTGATCAAAACCAAAGAGGTCGAACCAATCCAAACCTCAACCAGTGAGATCGATGATCAATGAATGGTCGAAAACCAAAGTGGTCGGAGAACAGGAGTTGCAGTACTACTGCTACATAGCCTACGGTACTACCATTTCTCCCATATAAATAGGGATTTCAGCCCGACCGTAAGATCCCAAATCCATAAAACTTTCGATCAACTAAACCAAAAGCCGTGAAACTTTGCATGCATGTTTCTTAAGGTCTCATGAAACTATTCCATTCCTAGATCAAAAAAATCCATGACAAATTTGAGACCGTTTTGCAATTTTAAAGCAATGCACGCCAACTGAAAACTAAAAACCAAATCGATGATCAGATCTTTCTCGTGGATAGAAGATAGCCAAGATGACTTTGAGCATATTTTCACATGTCACAGCAAATAAGATCACCAAAGAAATCAACCCAAAAACTCTTGGATCAAGAAATCACCCGATTAGGCTAAGAACGAGCAAAGATAGGGTTTCTTAAAAATCTTACTATTGAAGTGCTTAGATGATTAGAGGTTAATCTCAAGATATTATCTCTATCTCGTTCATGTCCTTAGCTCAACAAGATCAAGAGAAGAGCAAAAAAGAGATTAAACCAATCAAACAAGAGCAACTCAATCAACCAGATGAATTCAAGAAGGGGTTGGGGGAAGAGAGGAAAAACTAACTCAAAACCAAAGCAAAATCAATCAGACAAGAAGATACATGAAAGGTAGATCAAAAATTGATGTATTGCTCACTTGAGATAATTGGTTTTACAGCCACTCCATTAAGGAGGACAGAGTTCTAAACTTAGAGCACACAGACACTCTCTAACATATCTCCCATAGAAGGGAGGAGAAGCTAACCACCAAAAGACTTAGCTAACATTCTCAAACTCTAGCTCTTGCCTCTCCTCCTCTTATATAGGCTCACAATCTGAACCAAAACCTAATGGATCCACTCATTAGGCCAAAACGAGGATAACATGTTAAGACCACCTACCACCGGGTTTTACTCTCTCTTTCTCTCACGCACGCTTCTCAAAGCGACTTACAACCATTAACCCATTAGTGAATCAACACTTGATCCACTTTATATTTTCATCACATACAAATCTAATCCATTTAGGCTAACATGGAGATTTCACACGCTGCCACTTTTTTGTTATGGGGCAATAAATCTGAAATTTACACCCAAATTTACATAAAAATTTAACCAAAGATATAACAAGAAATATAAAGCAAACAAAAGGAAAAAATAATAAATATATGGGGTGAAGCTAGTAGTGAAGCCCATTAACCCCTTGTCGATCGGCCAAGTGGCCATCCCGTCCATGTATTGACCAGTAGCGCCGCGCGCTTGCCAGCGCGGGTCACGCGCCCTCTCCCGCCTTCACCTCTGCCGGGCCGGCGCCTTTTTCCCGCTTCTCCTGGCCGGTGGCCTCGCGTCGCGTCGCATTCTCCCTCGCCGCTGGGCCTCCCGCGCCGGCTCCCTTTTCCCCTCTTCTTTCACTCGCCGCCGGCGGGCGGCCTGTCGGCGTCTTCTTCCCCGGACCCTTCTCTCACTCGCGAGGTTGAGCTCCGTGGAGCTCATGCAGCATTGCCTGCCGCGCCGCGTCCGTCGCCATGGTGGAAAGTCTTCAGAGCTGACGCCGCTCTGTTCCACCGACTCCGGCCACTGTTCGTCGCCACCGCCCACCATTTTCCCCGCTTGGTCACGTCGGCCCAGCTACGTGGCGACGGTCTTCTGTGCTCTACCCGTGCGTGGGAGAGGCAGCAAAGCAGAGGAGACCGCTCGAGGGGAGTGGTTGTGCAGCTTTGCCGGGCATTAACGCCGCCTGCGTCACCGCCAGGCGCCACCACCTGCTCCGACACGACCGAACGGCCGTCCGCCCGTTGCCAGCTCTTCCCGACCGCCTATAAAAGACCCTGGCCCGTCCATTGAGTTCCCCACGCCGGCCTCTCCGTGCATTCGAAGGTAGTCGGGTATTCGTGCCCCGTAGCCGCCGGCGATCTCTTTCTCCCCCAATTCCGGCGAACTCACTCCTCGCTGTTTTACTGTCCCGAGCCAAATTCATTGCGCTAGGACCGTCTCCAGAGCGTTGAGGAGCTTCCCCGACCTTCACTCGAGCTCCCCGTCGCCCATACGCCGCCGTCGCCGAGAGCCTCTTCAAGCCGCCGCCGCCACTCGACGCCGACCCATATCCGGACCTCCTCGGCCCCTGGCGACCGCGTCACCATCCTCAACCCAGCGCGAGGATCGCGTTGACGCCACCGGCTCCCCGACAGCCTCGCCGCGGCCACCGTCGCTCGACTCCTTTGTTCGCCCCGCCACCCACCTCAAAAGGATTAATCGCCTATAGAGGTAGGCAACGCCTCCCCGCTCACTTGGTTATCACCGCCGCTCTCCTCCCCAACTCCCATTGCTGCTGCGTTGAGCCCTCGGCTCCGCAGCGCGGGTTGAGTTTCTTCATTTCATTCGGGTGGCAGTGGGCCCCACTGCCGCCCATCGCAGCTAGAGTGCTCATTCGCCCATCGCCCCACGGTCGGTGGCACAGAGCCTCCTCGACACGTGGACCCCACTGCATGCAGTCGGGCCCACATGACAGAGGCTCAAAGGAGTTAAAAGAAAAATAAAAGGGAAAAATCAGAGTAAATCGCGCGCGACAGTGGGCCCTACATGTCGGGATCTAGTAATTTTGGATTTGACCCAAAGAGAACTTTGATCGACTATAACTTTTTCATTTTAGCTCCAAATTGAATGAAACAAATTTGTAAATTCATATAAATTCAAAATCTGTCTAATGAAACCGAAACCATAAATTTTTGAGTTCGTTTGAATGTTTGCTTGTGATTTGTATGATTTGCTGATTTTTAATGCAAAATGTCGTACAACGTATATAGCGTTCGAGGCTCGTGAGAGGAGGCAGCAGACGACATCATCCCAACAGCCTTGAACCGGACGCTAGCGACCCAAAGTAGTCAACACTTTGAACATATTGAACCAGCATTTTAAAGTTATTTCCTTTTAATTAGCAAAGTGCATGCTATTATTTCACGAGATATGATATGTTCAGTTTCAGCAAGCTAGTTATGCCTGTTATTGCTATTGTTCATATTAATCTCCGGCCATACTTAGAAATGTGAACCTTGTCGCCATAGTAAGAAATAGCATATGTTTTCACAAAATAAGTCCCTATTTATATGACATGCTTAGGAATGCTAGCAACTTGGGGTGACACTAATGCCCCAAGGAAAACTCCTCAAATTATTTTAAATCATATGGTGTGATGCCATATGTGGTGTTGGTGCGATGCGACACTTAGCGTATGGTGCGATGTCATACGCAACCCTTGGTGCGATGCGAGAGTTAACTTATGGTGCGATGCCATAAGGATGGTTGGTGCGATGCCAACCATAAGCATATGGTGCGATGTCATATGCCGCCCTTGGTGAGATGCCAAGAGGCAACCTATGGTGCGATGCCATAGGGTTAGTTGGTGTGATGCCAACGTGTATGGTGCGATGTCATACGCCGCCCTTGGTGCGATGCCAAGAGGCAACTTATGGTGCGATGCCATAAGGTTAGTTGGTGTGATGCCGACAAAATTACTTGGATTATTACAACTAATGGTTTAAAAATGTGATTTCAAACCTGCTAGGTCATAGGAAATTTTAAGTAATTGTATTCAAAAGCACTCTTTAGCAAACAAAATAGCCCTATGCCTTTTCATTGTCAAGCCATGCATGTTATATATATATTTGCATTCTGTGTGTTGGCTTGCTGAGCACGGGGTCGGAGTGCTCATTCTCGCATTATCAAATAGAGACAGGAAATCAGGAGCACTATGAGCATGAGGAGGCTCCTATAAATGCCACAGGAGGCGACGACAACAACTAGGGCGCTTAATACGTGTTTTGAAACATAGACAAGAGGACTAGATGGAGATTGTGTGCATATATATTGCAATTTACCAAAATGCCCCTCTACCGTCTTCCACGAAGTTTCCCGCTTCCTTTTCCACGAAGCATCACTCATGCTTCACCATCTTCCACGTGGCCCCAATGACTTGTCACCTGGCCTCTCACGTATTTGGATCCCACCAAACCATCATCGCTTGAAAATGACCCATGTCATTTGGCGCACCACATGCATCTTCTCGCACATGACGTGACCCGCTTCCTTGACCACATAGGACTTCGACTCCTCTCTGAGCCTAGTCCCAATCCACCTTGTTGTTGCCCGTCATGAGCACCACCGGTAGCTCCCGCCTCGGTTCCTCATCGTCCCGGCTTGCAACCACACCGCAAGTCTCGATCATCTTTAGCATTTTCCTGACCATTCTGGACTCTTACGCCTTACCATGACCTAATTCCAAAGTCCTGCAACCAACACCAATAAGCAAGCCACCACATAGCACCGCACAATACACAAAGTCTTCAATTTATGCAATTCATCCATACAATGCACCATACAAAAAGTATGCAACTAAAATATTGATCCTAAGCTTAGGACCAGACAATTAACCCATGTGCACACAAGCAACAACACCCAGGTCAAACCATAACCCAAATTCCATGCATTCCAGAAAATAGCCTCAGACCACTGAGAGAGACCAGTCTGACCGCCATGCACAAGTTGGTCAGACCATTGGCTGGTCTGACAGGAGTACTCGAATTCTACGACAGCCGATTGCAACATCCACGACTATTGATCGTGAAGTCTACAACTATCGACCGCAAAGCCTGCGATTATCAACCGCAAAGCCTACAACTATTGACTGCAAAGTCAACAACTATCGACCGCAAAATTTACAACTACGATAACATACAAAATCTACGACTATGGACAATTGACCATCGACCATCCGTGGTCGTTCAGGCAATGTAGCTTTCAACCATCGACCATCTGCGGTTGATCTTCGGATCAGACCACCCAACACACGTTTGAACTAGCTATCACAAGGCCGATCGAACTATCGACTATCAGGGCTGATCAGATTGCCCAACCACGAAATCGTAAAATTCAAATATTCCAGTACTCTCAGTCCAGACAAACGCGTAAACCATGAAGTCATCAAACAAAAGCGATCTTTTGCAAAATCCTCAAAAATCACTTCAGAAACATTGCAATGATCCATCACAATAAAAACTAGGACCTTCTCATATGGTCTTGCACAATCCAATTCAAATAACAGCTGACTCGGTTTTGTATGGTGATATTGCCCATTGTGACGCGATGAATGAGCAATATTGCCATGTAGGATGATACGCTGGTCAAGTTTAGGTGATTAACAGGTGAGGCCCACAGAATCTTCTCTCCCATTGAAACAGAGATGGAGGGAACTACAGGGGCTGTGGCCATGGAAGAACGCCTGGAAGCTCGATGGGGAGAAGCCCTTGTGAGCTCCACATATCATTGATCCAACTTGACTAGCGTGTCATCCTACGTGGCAAAAATGCCCACTCATTGCGCCATGTGGGCAATACCACCACACAAAGCTGGGTCAGAATGTTATTTGAACCAGATTTGCAAAGTTTGAGAGTCAAATATCTGATTTTATAGTTCATGATGTTGGACAGTCTTTTAAACAAAATTTAGGTTGTTACATGGACTTATTCCTCTTTTAAACAAAATTTAGAATGCTTTATAGACTTATTCCTATAATAAAAATTCACACGAATAAATCGTCTAACCTATGGTTGGTGGAACCATTAGGCTATGCAATGGTTGGCTTGCGCATGATATAATCCTAGGAAGCTTCAAGTCTAATATTCCAAATTCAGTCATAGCTGCATCACTGTCGATTCCCAGAGGCACAGTAGCCAATGGTGTTTAACCTGTTTCTTAGTCTAACCCTCTGTCTGATTGTGATGGGATCTTGTTGATGTATTTGACACAACGATTCGAACTGATTTGAAGTTTCAAGTGGCGTCTCAAACATGCAATCTTGTCCGAGGGTTTACATCTTCGAGCAGTCGCTGGCATTGCGATTTCTTATCAAGTGCTTTTGGCAAAAAATTTGTGCTGGGGAAACTCTACTCACTTTTTCACAAAAAAGTAGAGACTACATGGTGCTCACTTTTCACTTTCGTAGTAGTCCACAACATCTACTACAAGAATATTCTAATTACAAACATTTGTATTCTTAATCTTTCTACTATTTTCGTACTGCGGTATTATTGAACCTACGTCACTATGGCTATCTCCCAAGCTATATAGGCTTAGTAGGTCCTATTTGGTATTTAGGTATAGGTATAACATATTAACTTCAACATATATAACTTTTATGAACGAGTTCTATGTGAGCTATATATTGTAAAAATATGAAATAACCCTTAATTACAAAATCGAATGTTGTACCTTCTTTCTTAAGTATGGATATGGGATTCAAAAGCGGTTTTAGCTGTTCTACATAGATAGATGTAGCTGATTTGGCCTCCATGTGAGGATATCTCCACCTCTCGTCTCTCTTCCACCCATCTCTCTTTCCCCTCCATAGCCGCTAGCAACAGCTTCATGCCGGAGTGCCACAGCAACTTGGCCGCGAATTTGTCCTCCTCTACGCTGACTCCGACGCTGATGAGGAACTCGAGCTCCACCTCTCTCACCTTGACGATGTCCACCTGGTCCTAGATGCTGAGGATCTGCTTGCGGGCCTTGTCGAGGCCCGCGGGAGGACCAGAGCGCCTCGCGGAGGATGGAATATGATCGTAGGATAGAAGCTGGCTTAATTATCTACCGTTTGGCCACCAGACGGCAGGTGGCCTGCCGTCCACCCGTGGGACAATAGCGACATGTGTCGCCCCTCCAGCGTTGCCGTCCGATCACCAAACAGGGAAAAAACTATTTTTACTAATACTCGACGCATACGGCTATTTCCGTAAATACATACTACAACAGTGCTATATATGCTTAAAACTCATGTTAATCTAGATCTGTAGTACAAGACTCCTCCAACCTGACCAAAATAAAAATGTTCTTCTGGGCTTATGGCCAGCACATTGCCGGGCGGCCTGTACAGGCAAGCAGGAAGTGCACGTGCCACGTGGGCGTGGGCGTAGGGGTGCTAACCAAGCAAATAATTTCCATGTCACCAACCAATCCAAGGTTTGGGACACAAATACAAAAAAAGTAAATAGATATGATTACTATCTGTGTTCAAGAAAAAAAATACAAAATATGATATCTATCTATATACGCTCTGATTGCACATCTATTATCTAATTTCCTATGAACGAGTGCAAATGGAGCGAATAAATTCTGTTTAATGGGGTCTTGTGACCCCAATGACCTTAACTTAATCAAAGGTAACACTCTATATATACATGAGGTGACCCTAATTGCCAAAATGAGATTAGCATATGGTGACATCGATGGTCCAATTTCTTGGATCAGCTCATGTATCTGTCCATGTAACTGACCGAAGGCTTATGAGGAGAATACAGAAAGAAGAAATGACTTCGAGAAAAAAAACATGTGGAATAGGATATAGGTAGAGGCATAGAGCGATATTCGTCTGTATACATTTTGATTCCACCCCCCCCCCAAAAATTTTAGGCGTAGTCCGTGCTGATGCGGCGCCGCGCATGATTGTACGCGATCTACCGTCTATATGTATTCTTCGCGCTCTAGGGCCCCGGGCGGGTGCAGGACAGCAGGGTGCAGCCATTGGCCTGCCCGTTGTGGGGCGTAATGTTTTTGTAGCACATCACATACCAATATGAGATACTACAATGAAACGTCATTGCTAAAGTAAAGAATAAACAGTAAAAGCAGAAATAGAAATCGTAAGAAAATTAAAACTTTAATAGTACTTTGTTAGAGAAGAAGCAGAAGCTGAAATAAATATTTGAAACATCGGACCGATTCACTTCTAGCCAAAAGAGAAATAAATAAAATGACATAAATAGTGGCAAGTCACGGTACTGAAAACTTGAGTGCTCCCACCCATATATGATGATATCACTCCACTGGTCTTTTACCTGAGAATGGAAAGAGTAAGCGTGAGATTTGAAAATATCAATAAGTACCCAACAACGGTCACAACACAGTGATTAAATGATAAGTAATGTAAGTAAGTAATTGACACAAGTTAATTGCAATGAAACTAGATTATTGAAACCACTGATACCGATCGGAGATAGAGGTAACAGGAATAGTGGAATCAAAGATAATTGTTATGTAGCAAGTTATGGCAATGGTACTGGCGATTACTTTTCACATACCCGATTATATAAGAGTAGTCAGGCACAACACTATCCTCGACCGTAAAACTGCAGATGGGGTGTAATATCCTGAGTAATGAGAGTGTATGGCCCCCCATATGTTACCAGGTGAGTGAAAATCTTTCCTATATGCGGATAACCCTAGGCCAAGTAACCGTTATACTGTTAACATGTTATATGGTATGAATTTAAGAGAACCAAGGAAAGGCTAAGATAAAGTTATGATAAGTGGAAGGGTTTGTTAAGGTTGAAAGTGGAGAGACATAATTTCCGATATGAGGGCGATGTGGAATGATAATATGATAATAGTGATATAGGAATTATTCTGAAGAGGTATTATAACATAGCTCACGCAAGATTGTCAACTATTCAAATTTAATTATGTGATAGGTGATTATTAGTCAGATTAACAAGTTTAATATATACATCCTTCATGGCCCACATACAACATCATACAATTAATGGATCATGATATTAGAAAACTAAACATAGCAGCCCTAATGTCAAAGGAGTGCTAATAATTTAAACATAAGTTAAAACATGTTCATATACTACCCCCATTAACGATTTAAGCATGAATTCTAAAACACTAACTAAAAGTATGAATTCTATAACATTATTAACTGAGCATGCTAATAAATCTAAAAGCATGTGAAACAAGATAACATAAAACATCATGGTATGAATACAGTATTAAGAGTCTATAACCAGACAAGCATGAGTGATTTGATAATAACCAGACAAGCATTAGTGATATGTTAATAACTAGGTGAGCTTTAGTGATATGATAATGACCAGGTAACTTTAGTAACATGATGATAGCCAGGTAACTTTAGTGGTATGATGATAGCCACGTAACTTTAGTGATATGATGATAGCCAGGTAACGTTAGTGATATGATGATAGCCAGGTAACATTAGTGATATGATGATAGCTAGGTAACATTAGTGATATGATAATAGCCAGATAACTTTAGTGATATGATAATTGTACTCAATGACAATGGTAACAAGTAATGATGGATCTAGAATATGCAACTGCCCAAACGCTCCCTCAACCGTTGCATATGAACCTACACGATGGAACGGGAGCGAATTAGATGAGGGATGATAAGATTATGAAAAGGACAGCAGGAGGTTGTTCGGACGAAAAAATTGTGTTCTGTAAGATTTGCTGCGTGAATCATTGTTCGGCCATGCGATTTGCCACTTGGTCACGTGAAAATGACCCATGCAAAAGTCAGCAAAACCTCTGCTCGAATCTGAGTTCGGATGCGCCTCGGCCAACCCGGTTGTGTGACCACTGTGCCATAGCCGCCTAGCCACCTCAAGAAGCACGGTGGCGCGCCGCGCGCAGCATTGCCGCCGCCGTCGCGTCGCCTCGGCTGGCGCGGCCAGCCACGCCGTCACCAACCACCGCCGGCCGTGCGACCACGCCGCTGTCGCGCTCCTTCCCGGCGCCGTCGCCGGGTGCTGCATCGCCACTGGGCTGCCATGCTGCTACCATCACCACCGCCACCACGCCGCGCCGCCAAGGCCTCAAAGCCACCCACACCACGCGGCCGCTGTGCCCACGCTGCCTCCACCGGCTACCATGGCAGAGCGCCTGCGTCGCCAGCCACCGAGGCCACCGCCTCTCGCGAGCCCACGCGGCGCCGCTGCTACTGAGTTGCACCGCCATCGCGAGGCTGCCATCGCTACTCGTGCACCTACCACCGTAGTGCCACCGTCGACCGCGGGCGCCCTCGCATCTCTCTCGCACCGCCTCTCGTGCGCCTCTCACCGACCGACACTATCGCCCGCACCACCGCGGTGGCCCTGGCCCAGTGATGGCCCAAAATGAGAGAGAGAGAGAGAGATGGGAGGATGGAAGAGAGAGATTGAAAGATAGATGTAGGGAGGAGAGATACACGGGAGAGAGGGATATATTAGAGATAGGAGAGCGAGGTTAGGGATATTAGAGATGGATTAGATTAGGGTTTTTTGTTTGAAATATTATACCTTTTTAAAAAAAACTTGGGCGCTACAGTTTGTAGCTGTCACGTGGTGATGTCCACCACCTTGTCTCAATGATTCGTGAGAGGCTTCACGGCAAAGGTGGCGACAACCACAACGAACTAGAACTACTAGTCGTTAGAATTTCTGGTGTGTGGTGCGCGCGTGTGTATTCTGAACGGGCTGTCAGGTGGTATGGATTGCCAAATTGTGGGTTTAACAATAGAGAACAACTACCGAACGGTATACCGTTCTCACGCGTAGAACGGCATCTTGCCATTACTCCTCCGCCACGCGATCTCCTAAGCACGTGCCACCGCTCCCTCCCTCCCTCTTGTGCTCCCTCTCGCTCCCATCCTCCGCTTCCTCCCTCCTCACCGCCATCATCTTCTCACTCTCCTCCACCGTCGGATCCGGCTCCCCCGCTACGGGTTTACCCTTCTCTCCGGACATAGAAGGAGGTCGGAGGGAGGCAGCGGGATAATGGGCGGGGTAGAAAGTCGGTGGGTGGAGCCAGAGGACGGTAGCAGTGACGGTTATGGCAGTTAGGTTGGGCGGGGCAGCGCAGCAGGGAGGGGAGGGGGTCAGGGGGTTATGCGGTGAGGCGGCGACGGTGCATCAGCCACGGGTGGTGGTAGAGGGGGCAGGGGAGGCGGAGGAAGAGCGCGGAGCTGGGCTGGCCCTAAAGAAAAATTCAAGGATAGTGTTGAGAAGAGAGAGGAAATGGAGAAAAGTGACAGAGGAGGAGGGGCGCTGGTTGGCTAGTAGCGCTCTTAACAATATAGTAGAACAAAGAAAAGGGATGATCAATTTGCTTTTGTCAATCTGTCGGTTGCCCTTGTCACTAAGCATGACGCATTGAACACAGGGAAAGGTCGCGTATTCTTTTTTCACAATGTAAATTTTTGCAACCGGGATCCAACATACTCTGGCTCACGGACTCATCGTATGAAGTTTAACATTTGTTCATCGCACATGTTGGCTGTCGAAAGCTTGCAATTTCAGTACTCCAGGCTCTAGCTAGCCCAATTATGCAGAACACGAGTAATCAAAGAGAGCCTGATCCTGTGGCACTTCTGCACGACTCAGAGTCAGCACAATGCACAATTTACACACGCCACGTATAGGTGGGCCTAAATCCAACACCCCAAGACCCATCACAACGCGAAGCCATCAGTGGGTCAGGTGAAGCTGGCGCTTGTCACCCCAGGCCCATCAATGGCATTATGGGAAGCTCACTCCTCTCCGCCTGTAGTTGCCACCGAACAATGCAGCAATGTATATTGTGCTTGTCCGAGAGTCTAAAGGTGAGTTTGCCATTTCTAATTGTTTTCACCATTCCTAGTCTCTCTTTTACAAGCTAATTTTACTTAAAATAATTGTATATCCTTAACACGACCATTTACTCTTGATTTGACATTGAGTAGCTGTTATGATTTAGGTCTTGCAGAGCCTCACTGGGATATTAGTTAAAGCGCTATAGCATGTTGCGTTATTTTAGCAGGAGTAGAGCCAAGGACTAATGCCTGCCCTGGTTTCCTCCCATTCTTGTAGCCATACAGCACTTCACATTGAATCAAGAATTAGGAGGTGTTGATGGAATTATAAGTAATTTTGTTTTTTGTACGACTTGTTTAGGTTCTATAGAGTGTATGGAGTTTCAAGATAGCTGGTTATAGTCGTAATAGTGTTTTCCCATATTTCACCGGTAATAGAACAAACTACCACAGACGTACAACTCGGTATTTGATAAACCGATGAGCAAATCTCATTAACCCCTGCCCAAAGCTGCTCTAAACACCAAGAACACCACATATCACAACACAAATCAACCGTAACCGAACCAGAAAAAACGAAAGCTGCATCTGACGTTCGTACTCTAACCATGCTCCGGCGCCGGCGGCAACGGCTCAACACAAGGAAGGCACCACCAACTAAGTAGGCAGCCGCGCGACCGCTAGTAGGGGCTCTGCCCCTGCACGTTGCCGTGCGGGTTGTAGAGGCAGAGCGTGAGCGTGGCGCCGGTGGAGCAGCTGGCCTGCGCGCACCCGACCTCGGCCGTGCGGCGCCACACCACCTGCGTGTACGTCCCGCACTGCTGCCCCGCCGCGCACGTGTTGTTGGCGTGGCTGTAGTACCGCCCCTGCGCCACCCACGAGGCCACCACCTCGGCGGGGCGCGCGCCGTAGCTCGCCCACCCCTGGTTCGCGCCGTACGGGCTCGCGCCCATGTCCGCGAACGCGCACCCGCTCTGCCGCTGCTGCTGGGACACGGTCCTCGCCGCGGCCGCCGCAAGGTCGGTGCTCCACCGCAGCGGGGCCACCCCGACCGCCGCGCGCGCCTCGTTCTGCGGCGCCAAGAACTCGTCCGTCGTCGCGTTGGCCGTCGGCGCCTGCGCCTTGGTGACCACGACGCCCCGCAGCGCGCGGCCTCCGTGAGCCGGAACAACGCACAGCAGGAGGACAAGGAAGCACGCCATGGCCATCGCGTGGTGGCGGCACCGGGGAGCCATGAGATCTGGAGTAGGTGGTCAGGCAGAGTGATGGCAAGTGATGAGTGAGAGCACTGTGCAGCCAGCACTTAGTGTGAGCTTGTGCGTGATATGTTGTCGCTAGCGAGTTAATAAGAACAGCAGCACCGGCAGTGAGCGATGGCTACGCGGCAGGTGCTACCGGGCTCTTTGTACTTGGTGCCACCGCTTGTCTGGTGATGGCGCGGGCGGCGGGCCGTTCGATCTCGCAACTCGGCAAGTGGAGCGCCGAACCTGGCGAGATCCAGGGGGTTGTTGGTGCGTGTCAGTGTCCGATACGCCGATTCGATTTTCTTGTCTCAAGATCCTGACCAGCAGCCGTGGGAGCTGGACGGAAGCAAGTTGGCTGGTGTAGTCGTGTTAGTGGTGTGGAGTGCGTGCGGCGGACGGGCGTGGGAGCAGTTGTTGGAAGGGGAGCGAGCGCCACAGGCGCAGGTGTGCCATGCCGGCATGTGGGCTTGCTGATTACCAAGGGGACGGGATAGCAGGAGCACGGATTGTCACGGAGAGCAGAGGAACCAAAGGCCAAGTTGAAGGTTTGGGATGAATGATTGGTCAACGAATGCACGGTGTGTGAGGCTTCCTTCATTTCGATTTAAATTTTTGATTTTTAGTTTATTTTTCTCTATATATAAATTTTTAAGCTTTTTTATCAGTTCTTTTTTTTCTCGTATTCATTTACATTATCTATGATGGGTTAACCTGTTTTTTTTCTATTTTTAAATTTTTAAAATTTAATTATACTAAATAAGTCACTTTCAGTTACAGTATAATTTCAGTCAGTTATAATATAATTTCAGCTATAAAACAACTTATTTTAGCTCAACCAAGCGGCACCTCAATAGCCCAACAATAGCATCAGCTTTTGGACTAAGCCACGCACGAATTAGACTATATATCACATTGTTACAAGGAAAAGGGAAAACATGAGATCCTGAATTTCTTTAGGCCCTACGAAATCTCAAAATACTAATGCCAGATAATACATAATCTGCAAGATTAGAAAGGAACATTTAGCACCCAGAAGAACAAGAGACGAACAAATAGTGCCAATGGACTTTGAACAGTTCGACCTTCCCATGAACACAACGAAACAAGCCCGCACTGCACAACATCAGTCAAATGAAACGACTAGAGGGAGGAAAAAATAGCACAGGTTTGCACAATCTAGGATGAAATGAAAATGCATGAACAAGCCAACAGATGATGATCATACGGCTTGTACATACGAACAACATGCAACAGTATATCACAGGCACGCACCCGGTTAAAGGTGTCACAATCACAATAGCAGGAATAAACCGAGAGTACGAATTACATCTAGGAGGTAGCTAGAACATAATCGAGTCACATTCTATGTTCGAGACCACTAGCACAGCTAAGTTCAGAAGTAAACACCACCAAATAGCCAGCTTCAGCAGGCAAATATCAACTGCTAAGAACCTACGGCTCCGTCTTCACGAATGCAGAACTGGGAGCTTCCGGAACAGTCGGCGAATACTGGAGCCAGTCTTTTGTACAGAAAAGGGCCTCCACAGTTTCAGGACGCAGTGCGCTTCTGTAGTCATCAAGCATCCGGCTTCCTGTTGCTGCCGCCGAGAATATGGAGCTGCCGCTGCTCACCATGGACATAGGGATGGCCAAGATATCACGGGCCATCTTTGAGAGAGTTGGAAACTTCAGGGTGTTAAGCTTCCACCAGTCCAGAATGTCAAACTGTTGGATGCGCGGTGTAAGGGCTTCTTCCAAGTACTGCTCGAGCTCAGACTTTGTGGGCTGGCTTATTGCTCTCTCTGAAAGATACATGTCAAAGTCTAGAAGTCCATCACCAGTAGAAGGTGGAGCTACTGGAGCATTATTAGCACTGACCGGCACATTTTGATTAGCCGGCTCAACATAGGCTGGCGTCAAGGGGAGGGGCTGTGCAACACAATCCTTATAAAGCTCATGAACAGCATCATCCACAACCTTAACATACTTTGCTGCCTCCACACCATAAATTTTGGAATAGCTGAATTCAACGAGCTTCATCTTGAAACGTGGATCCATGATCACAGCAATGGCTAGCACAAGGTTGCAATCCTTCCAGTACTTGTCAAACCTCTCATGCATGTCTTTGGCGATGCTACTGAAAACTCGATCTTCATGAGCTATACCATTTGAAAGCTGCAGCTGAAGTTTCCACGCCTCATGAAAAAATATGTTTGAAGTTGGATTTGCTGCAGCCATGATGCTATGTGCAGAATCATAGAGAATTTTCAAATAGTTGCAGGCAGCCTCCACCTTCTTCCAGTCCTCTGCGGAAGGTGCCTCATTGTAGTTATCATCACACGTCTCTAATATGGTGAATGCCTGCCTGTAATCCAAGGCAGCCAGCAGCATAAGATAAGTGGTATTCCACTGAGTTGTAACATCAAGACACAGTGTCTTGGTGCTGGGAACCTCTAGTTGCAGAGCAATCTCAGCAAACTTCTCCTCACGTATAGAAGCAGCTTTTATGAACTTTATGCTCTCACGGATATTGTAGATCACACCATGAATTGAAGCAATGACATCCTGTGCGACTGCATTCAGGATATGGGCATAGCACCTCACAACAAACAGCTGGCCCTTAAGCATGAGGTTGTTCTTGTTGGAGAGATGATCTCTCAGATTTGCACTGTAGATATCATGCGACGAGCAATCGTTATCCAACGTGATGGTGAATAGCTTGTCCTTCATATTCCAGTCAGACAGGCTCATGCTAATAGCTTCACTAAGTGCATTATCTGAATGAGGAGAAGACACCATCATGAAGTTAAGCATTCTTCGCTGCACTTTCCACTCCGAGTCGATAAACTGCCCAGCAAGTGAAACATAGCCAAGAGTTTGACTAGTTGTCCACAATCCTATAATGAGGCTGATCCTTCCGGACATAGTGCTGAATGCTTGCAGCAGGTTATCCTTTTCTTTCTGATAAACAGTATACACCTGTCCCTCAATTGTATCAACATCTACAACCCTGAAACGGTGCTGCAGACTCTCAACGAAAGCAATGAAGGCTGGCTGTTGAACAATGTGAAGTGGGTAGTCATGCAAAATGATCATCTTTGCCAGATATGAGCAGCTACGGTCTTGATCAAATGTAGCACTTGCATAACCAGTATATCTGTAACGCCTCTTAGAAGGACGTCCTACGGTACCCTCACCATCATTGTCAGTCCCTCCTGCTGAAGGCAGTGACAGCTTCCTCTCTTGGTTTTTCATCATAGGACATGAACCCAGGGTGATGTGCCTCTTGAGATGACTAGTACCTGCAATTTTTGATCCAGAGCTGTATGCAAAGGTTTGCTTGCATAAATTGCAGCATGCTCGTGAGCATCCCCCAGGCATGGCTTCAATAGTGAAGTGCTCCCAGACTGGTGACCTCTTTTTCCGGCCTCTTGATGAGGTTGGTGGGGTCACCTCAGCACTGACCAACTCATTGCCATGGGCCATCTCATCACCACTGACCATGTCGTTAACTTGAACCATCTCATTACCGTGGATCATGTCGTTAACTTCAATCATCTCATTACCATGGATCATCTCACTACCTTGAACCATCTCGTTACCGTGGACCATCTCGTTACCATTGACCATCTCACTGTCATGCACCATTGCATTGCCATTGCTGTTTGGTTCACCCATGCTGAGAGAGACTGGCTGATGAAATCCAAAAGGCCTGTTAATTTGAAATGATTGGAACAAATAAAACCATGTCAGATCTAATGTAATCAAATCAGAATAAACTTGATTATTTCTCAAATAAGGTTCAAATAAACTTCAAAACACGATCTGTCAAATAAATCCTCAAACTGACACAACATCACTGATAAACATCAAAAATATTACATAATTTCAGTATGATAAGATCTGGTTACTTTACCAGACCACTCCTCAAAGTAACAAACAATAAATTTTCCAGATTGGATTCAGAAATCACTACTTCAAATTTGTAAAATTGAGAAGTCTAACATTACAGACTTTCAAAAAATAGTAAATTTGCCAATACAATGATGACATTTTCAGTTATTAACATATACTCCTAGTAAGTCTCTGTGATCTCTTCAAAAGAGAAGGCGCTTAGCATTACAACTATTGAAAATATCTTAGCATTACAACTATTGAAAACATAAAAATATATTGTACAGAGATAGATGCTCACGATATTCTAGACAAGTATGGATATATCATAACAAATCCAATAGAAAAGTGGACCTATCCAAACCAAGCAAAATGCTGGAAGTGGTTCGTTCAATTTTCTAAAGAGTTGCAACAGAAAACAAATTTTAACTTTTAGGGAAAATGGAGCCCCCTAGGTATTTGATTGCCAATTTATCTCTGCCAGTAGAACCATTGGCGCCTGCACATAAGTTGCAAAGAATAAACGGCCCCCACCTAACATAGCTTCTGCTGTACAAAAGCAAATATGCACGGTTACTTGGCAGTTGGCACAAGCTAAGCTCGTAGCCACTACTCTATTCGTGCTTGCAAGAACTGCATAGTAAGGAGTAGGTATTGTTGGAAATGTGGGCAATATTTTAATTTCAGATTTTACTAGGAGGCAAATATCCCAAATAACTAGTGATTCAAAGCTCATAACTATCAGCAGCAAGCAAATCATACTTTACTTCAAATATATGCAAGAACAGAATTATATCAGAGTCGATCGCGATCGATTACACGAATGACTTACAGTAGAGTCCGATGAAGAACGGAAAACAGTACAGGCTCAATGCAGTGCATAACATAAATGAAGTAGCGAAGCGAGTGGTCGCGCAGATGTGTGCGGCCCAAAAACCTTATTGCCGCCCTGCGCAGGTCTTTACGGCAACAACGCTCGGAGATGCCACTCCCCTCTTTCATGGTGCACGCCAAGAAAAAGAGTCGACGAGATTCAAGCGGCACAACACAACAGCACAGGTTTACAGGAGGAAAGAAAAGAAATGGAGGAGACAGTGATTTGGGCATAACTAGTCTGGACGTCCCCAAGCATATATATATAGATGCAGACTATGAACTGATGTGATTAATCAATCATTGAACCCAATAAAGCCTTAAATTCAAACGTTTGAATCCCATTCATACAGAGAGATGCACAGTTCAGCAAAAATAAAGTGGACTTAGTCCACCAAGTGGCGCGCCAAGTCACAACGTGGTCGCAAGGCACAAGTCACGCAATTTTCCATGTGAAAATACGCGAATATGCACACGCATGTGTGTTTAGCCAAAGTCCTCGTGCCATCCCTATCCATATGTTACATGTTGGTACGAACTCCACCTTATAAATTACCTTCCTTCACTTGGTTACGCAATATGGTACTAAACCATGTATGCTTTGGAATTATAGAAAATGCCTTACACTCATATAAGATTAATTTCTAACAGGTACTGGTGCAGCACAGAAGAGCTTATAGCAACCTATTAAGAATGGAAGGAACCTAGCTGGGCTAACAGGCATCAGTGATGCAAAAGGCGGCCTAGGCGGCGCGTAAGCGATGGGCAGCAACTAGCCACTGCGCTTTGGCCCCTTGGTGGGAGGTTAGGCGGCTGGGCGGGCGTAGGCAGTCAAAGGCGGGCGCGACGCAGCGGCAAACCAGGCGTTCGCGGCTGCGGCGCGGGGCCTAGGCGGCTGTCGAGGACGCCTAGGTGTGCGGACAGCGAGATAAGGAGGAGGAAACGGTGTTTCGTAACACTTCAACAGGGCGCGCAAAAGCTAGGGTTGCGAAAGAGAAAAGACTTACAGAGCCGACTCCACCTCCAGGGATTCCCACGCACCGGCGTCGTCAAACCATCGGATTTGGCCGAGATTCTCCCTCCGTCTCGCGTCCTCGCCGGATTTGGCCGAGCAGCCCGAGCTTCTCCCTTCGCCTTGCCGGATTATCCCAAGTATGTAGTGTACTTCCTCCCCTCCACCTCCCCCTTCGCCTTCGCCTCTGGCCTCCCCTCCGGCCTCCCCTGGCCTTCGCCTTGCCGGACTATCCCATGTATGTACTGTGTTCCTCCCCTCCGCCTCCAGCCTCCCCTTCGCCTCCGCCTCTGGCCTCCCCTGGCCTTCGCCTCTGCCTTCCCTCCCATCCGGCTCTGCCTCCCCACCTCCCCTCCAACTCAGGGCCTCAGGGGAGATGCCGCTGCCCACTGGGGATCCGGTGATGAGGCACAGAGGAGAGGCCGGAGGGGATGGGGAGCGCACGGGGAGGCCGAGGAATCGAGGGAGTGCACGAGAAGGAGAGACGAAGAGGCAGGGGCAGACCCGCAGGGTATGCCGGGTGGGCCACAGCATACCCTAGGGCCCAATCGGGTGAGGTCGATGGCGATGACCTCAAGGGGCTGCCCGAGGCTGTGCCGTGCGAGAGGAGACAAACAGCAAACTTGCTCTTCTCTTGCTCCTTGGTTAAAGCTGTGTGCTTGTTGCCCAGACATGAGGCCATCGATTGGAAGCCAAGAAAAAGGGCAGGGCGCTCGGTGGAGGAGGCGTCGGGCGCTGACAAGCCGATGATTCGCTGGATGCGGGGGCCAAGTGCTGGGGGCGCATGGAGGAGGTCGCAGCAGGCATTGCAAGCGCAGGTGAGAACCCTATTTACGTTGATGGTTCGGCATCTAGAATTTGTGAGATAAATTTTGATTGACGAGTGATGCATGCCTGCATCTTACCCAATACAGTATCTGTTGGTGGCGCCGTATTATCGTATCCAGACGCACATCACTTGTTTGTTGAAATACCTCATAGAGTCAGATTTCTTCAATTTTGGGTTTCTTTTCCTACCTCCAATTCTAGAAGATTTTAATTGGTGAAAAGAGTTTATGTTCATGCAATAGACATAGATGAACTCACGGCAAGAAATATGCAAGACATGATTGAAGGGGAAATCCTTATCTAAAGTTATGTCATTGGTGCAGTGAAAGAAAAGCAGAGGAGAAAATAAGATGTTGATGCTGCCACATAGTTTAGAGAAAAGGAAAAATTCAGGACATACCACTCCAAAGAGTGGCATAGTTCGGGACGTCAGTCCGAAAATTGACTTCCAAGATATGCCACTACGAACACATTTAGATCCACAGAATATCATTTTCGCTCATTTCTTGCGTTTTCCAAGCTTTTTCACCTTTTCACCTGCGGAAAAGGACATATTTGCCCTCGATTGAAGTTGTTATGGAACTATGTTATCTCGCATGCTTTGTTTATGTTGCAAAATTTTGGTTCGGCATATCTTTTGGTAAAATCCTGGGTCCGCCACTGCGAAGAGGAGCGCACAGGGAGGAGGATTATCGTTGTCAGTGTCGGTCGATCAGTCGGAACGGTTGACTGATATGCTTTGCAGCTAAGTATGTGCATGGTCGGTTTGGTTGATTATTGAATATTGATTAGTGTGCTAATTTGGTTATGTATTGCAGACTGTAATACACTTTTATTAATGTTTTGATAACTATACTTTGATTCATGCTTTGCTAATATTTAATTTATAACATGCCATCTGTTGCTTCGACGCCGGAGGTGAACCCCACTGAAGATGTTGAGTTCGAATCCGATCAAGATGAATTGATTCCAATAAATGATTACGGTCAAGAGGATGAAGATTGATCATTTTATCTATACATGCTACCTTGTTAAAATTTAATTAAGAATTATTTTGCTATGTGTGGGTGAGAACTTTTGGTGTGAGATGTTGTGAACTATATCTACGTATGGTTGTGAACTTATTTTATACTTTTATTTGATCTATGTGACTATATTTTATTGTCTTGTAGTCATTTCTTATTTCTTTCATTCTTTCATACTTACACAGAAGTCTAAAGAGCAATAGTTATATAAATTTATCCACATACCAAGAGTCTAATGTATTGCTTAATTTTTAATGTGTAGATTTACATGAAGCATTTACATCAAGAATTTATATCAAGTGATGAAGTATCTATCATCATCTATCAAATTTATAACATTACAAATTATTCTAGATAACAATTATTTCTCCAAACATCATATATATCTTAACATCGCCAGTAGTACATAATGCTAAAGTCGACCGCCTAGGCTCCGCCTAGTCCCCACCTAGGTGGCCTAGGCGCTAGGCCCCTGCTTGCCGCCCGCCTAGCGCCTAGCATCTACTTGAACATTGACATGCATCAAACTCATCTCAACAGTTCAAGCATCACAAGCCTTGGGCATACAATTACTAACTCTCCAGACAATGGTACAACCGTGTTTCCGCAGAATTACAGCTTCTAGGGTCGCAAAGATGTACAAACTGTCAACCTCAAAAGGATGAACAATACTGCCCCACGCAGCGTACTATTTCTGCTATATCAAAGTCTTTATCCTACCTCCAAACCCAAACAAAAGAACCAGACCTTCTTGACCAACTAAAAGTCATGCCTAAATCCCTTGCAAATCCAAGGTACCAACCCTAGCGAGGCATGAACAGCCGCTTCCTACCGCAGCGACTGATGAGCCATCCTCCCAACAGGTACAACAGTACACAAAATCTGAACTCGCAAAGCCCCCCCCCCCCCCCCATTTGCTTGTACAAAACAAACGAACAAAATCACGAAATAACCCGCATATGCCCAATCGAAGCATTCAGTGTCCAGAACCACCCGCAGAGATCTGAATCGAAACAATCATCTGAACCCATCCCGAAACATATCAAACGAAGTGCTTGCCCCAGCACAACAGATCCGGCCAACCGCACCCCAACACAAGCCGAGCAACCGAACTCAAATCGCAAGCAGATCTAAACATCTCAACCGAACGAATCCACGAACGAAGCTAGTAAGAGAGGCGCAAATAGGATAGGCGGTAGAAGGAGGAGGGGGTTTGGAGTATGGGCGCTTACGGAGGAGGGGAGGCGGAGGGGAGCGCAGGTGGGAGCGGAGATCAAAATCGAGGGGCGGCGCGGGATTAGGGCTCGGCCCAAGAAGATCCAAGCCCGAGCGAAGCTTTTCTTAGGGGAGGAGGGGGGGTTAAGAGAGAGGCGGGGGAGAGAGAGAAACGAGGTGGAATTTGGTGGGTGGCGGCTGCGGAATCGAGAGGGGGATTTAACGGGCTCGCGGCCCACGGGCTGGCGCGGGTGTGAGGCTGCCCGTGGGCCATACACGCGTGGACCGATTTTTTCGGCGTTCTCATCTCGTCTTTGTGGGTTCGGTGGGGGCCGGCTTGGCGCAACAAGGAGTCGTCTTGGGTTGGGCCGTCCGTTTTTAGGGTTTTGATTTGGACCGTCGGATTCTTCTGGTACGGGATTCGGCTTAGGGGAGAGGAACGCAACGTTGTCCATGTGGATCTATTCGAGCAAAATTTTCGAGTCTCTGATTAATTCGATGGAGCTTAGGGTCTGTTCTTTTCCTCCGAAATTAGTGGTTTTTGGCTTTTGTTATAGTACATAACTTTCAAACGGAGTATTTTCTCAAGACAGGGTCTACAAGTTAAACAATGTACACGTTAAAAGTCCAACATCTGTACCATCTAAAATCACAAGTGAGTATCTATCTCTCCATAATCTATACCGTAAACAGTCAAAATTCAAAAATTTCAGCCAAAAGCAATAAACCACAGCCGTTGTCAAACAGGCCCTTAAGCTTAAGCTTATTCGCGAATTCCAGTAAGCGACTCATCGTTAAGGCCGACGCAAACTTACTTGGGCTGATCTCGAGTTTTTCTTAGCACCTTCTCTTTGCCAAGTGGATAGTGATGGAGCTCATTCGAGAAGAACCTACGAGCTGACCGTGAGCTTCAGCCTGCAACTCAGCCTTCAGTTCCAGCCCGAGCATGGTTGTCCCATAAGTAGACTAGAGAGTGAGCTTAATATAATGAGAACACAACCACTAAGAATTTTTTTAAAGGGTACTAAACCACTAAGAGAATCGATCTAACGGGACCACTAAGAATTGAACTAACGGGATCGCCGGCAACAAATGCATCTTTGCCGCTACGCAGTACTGCTGTATTATGAACTAATGATGATGCACATGCGTTCAGCCGTATTATCAAAACGACTAACGTGACGATACCACCCTGAATCAAAATTGCAGTGACACGGTAGCCAGAGAGAGAGGAAGTATTCATTCGCCTTTAGCAAATGCACGCACCCAGTAGTAAATAAACCCGCTCATTTCAGCTTCAAATTCTACATTTTTGGTTTTAGTTTACTATTCATTAATTTTGTTTTTTTAGTTTTTTAGGATTTTTTTGCCTATTCTTTTTTCCGTATTCGTTTGTGTTATCCGTGATAGACTAACATATTTTTCTTATTTTTAAATTTTTTAAATTTAATTATACCAAAAAATCCACCAACAACAACAATACAAAATAAACCATCTACATCGCAAAATAAACCATAAACTAACTTATTTTAGCTGAACTAAGTGCCCTGAAAAGCATCACTTCGACTCAAAACACGCACTAGTAAAATTGACAGATGAACGACATATACTTATAAAGATGGCCCTGTCCATATTAATTTTTAAAAGTAAATATTCTTTGGTAAATATATTTGGTTATAACACCTAGCCTTTAAACGAAATATCTTTTCAAAATAAAACTACTAGTCAATTGTAATATACACTGTAGTGATTTCATTTATATAGATCAAAATCATACACGAATCTCTATATATAGCTCTCTACAAATTGTTACTATTTATAAACTAAAACAAAAAACTATCAGCAAAAATCAATATAAATGGCCAATCTGCCAAGCCGCAAAATCGTCACGAGAATTAACTGATGGACGGGGCAGACAGTAAAACATAAAGCATTCTACCGCTAGGCATTCAAATGAACACCCAACGACATAGAAGTACTACACTTGCACAAAACGGGAGTTCAAACATACGCCACCAGCTGGTACATTACGCAGCTTGTACATACACATTACTAGCAGCGTCAGATACTCTGATCACAGATTACAAACACGACACAGCCACACAGGAAAGAGTACATAACAACATGAACGAGTAAACAGAGTCGATACAAGTTACACTCTAGGAGATAAATACTGATATAAATCACAATCAGTTCACAATCGACTGACTAAAATACACCTACAGCTAAAGACCACACACAGGGTACCATAAATAGATGCATGCTTCAACAAGGAAGCGGGTAACCACTGCGAGCCCATGACAGCCTACGATGCGTCCACCTTGATCAGCGCAGAACTTGGCGTCTCTGAGGCAGTTGGTGAATACTGAAGCCAGTCTTTCGCACAGACAAGCGCCTCCACAATTTCCGGACGAAGTGAGCTTCGGTAGTCATCAAGCATGCGACTTCCTGTTCCTGCAGAGAAGATAGAGCTGCCGCTGCTTACCATGGACATTGGAATGGCCAAGATGTCCCGGGCCATCTTCGAGAGAGTTGGAAACTTGAGTGTGTTAAGCTTCCACCAGTTCAGAATGTCAAACTCTTGGATACGTGGAGTGAGGGATTCATCCAGATACTGTTCTAGTTCAGATTTTGAAGGCTGGCTTGTAGCTATCTCGGAAAGGTACATATCGAAGTCCAGAAGTCCATCACCCGTTGAAGATGGAATTGTTTGAGTGTTATTCTCACTGGCAGGCGCGTTAGTAGCTTCCCCTTGCTCAACATAGGCTGGTGTTAATGGAAGCGGCTGTGCTACGTACTCCTTATAGAGCTCATGCACAGCATCATTTACCACCTTAACATACTTTGCAGCCTCAACACCATAAATTTTGGAGTAGCTGAACTCAACAAGCTTCGTCTTGAAACGGGGATCCATGACAACAGCAATGGCTAGCACAAGGTTGCAGTCTTTCCAGTACTTGTCAAACCTCTCATGCATATCTTTGGCAATGCTACTGAAAATGGGATCTTCATGTCCGGTCGCATTTGTCAGCTCTAGCTGAAGTTTCCAAGCTTCATGGAAAAATATGTTTGCAGTTGGATTTGCTGCTGCCATGATGCTATGTGCCGAGTCATACAACAGCTTCAAGTGATTGCAGGCAGCCTCAACTTTCTTCCAGTCCTCAGCTGAAGGTGCTTCATTGTAATTGTCATCACATGTCTCTAGTGTAGTGAAAGCCTGCTTATAGTCCAAGGCAGCTAGCAGCATCAGATACGTGGTGTTCCACTGGGTTGTAACATCCAGGCAAAGGGTCTTGGTACTGGGGATCTCAAGTTGCAGAGCAATCTCAGCAAACTTCTCCTCACGGCCAGGAGAAGCTTTTATGAACTTAATGCTTTCACGGATATTGTAAATGACACCGTGAATTGAAGCAATGACATCCTGCGCAACTGCATTCAGGATATGGGCATAGCACCTCACAACAAACAACTGGCCCTTAAGCATGAGGTTGTTCTTGTTGGAGAGATGATCTCTCAGATTTGCACTGTAGATATCATGCGACGAGCAATCATTATCCAATGTGATGGTGAATAGCTTGTCCTTCATATTCCAGTCAGAAAGGCTTGTGCTAATAGCTTCACTAAGTGCATTCTCTGAATGAGGAGAAGACACCATCATGAAGTTAAGCATTCTTCGATGTAATTTCCATTCGGAGTCAATAAACTGACCAGCAAGTGAAACATAGCCAAGTGTTTGACTAGTTGTCCACAATCCAATAGTGAGGCTGATCCTTCCAGGCATAGTGCTGAATGCTTGCAGCAGGTTTTCCTTTTCTTTCTGATAGACAGCATACACCTCCCCCTCCATTGTATCAACATCTACAACCCTGAAACGAGGCTGCAGGCTCTCAATAAAAGCGGCAAAGGCTGGCTGCTGAACAATGTGAAGTGGGTAGTCATGCAAAATGATCATCTTCGCCAGTAATGAGCAACTGCGGTCTTGATCAAAAGCTGCATTTGCATAACCAGTATATCTGTAACGCCTCTTAGACGGACGCTCCACAGTGCCCTCACCATCATTGTCAGTCCCTCCTGTTGAAGGCAGTGCTAGCTTCTGCTCTTGGTTTTTTATCTTAGGACATGAACCCAAGGTGATGTGCCTCTTGAGATGGCTAGTTCCTGCAATTTTTGAACCAGAGCTGTAAGCAAATGTTTGCTTGCACAGCTTGCAGCATGCCCGTGTGGCCCCTCCAGAGACAGCTTCAATAGTGAAATGTTCCCACACCAGGGACTTCTTTCTCCGGCGCCTCGATTGGGTTGGAGGGGTGGTCACCTCAGCACTGACCAACTCATTTCCTTGGACCAACTCGTCACCTTGGGTTAACTCCTCACCTTGAGCCAACTCATCACCTTGGACTAATTCATCACCTTGGACTGCCTCATTGCTAGGGACGATCTCATTACCTTGGACCACCTGATTGTCATTGCCTGTTTCCTCAGCCATGCTGACAGACTAGTAGCTAAACTCACAAAATCTGTCACACGTAACATGGTAATATCAAAAGTCAGCACCGGTTATTTGATCAAAAGGAGGCTAAATAAACTTAAACATGTGGTCATTCATGAAAGGAATCAATAGTTCAATACACTTGGCACATTACAAATAGATATTACAAGCTCGACAATACAACATGACTTCATAATAGCAACTTAGCAAAGTCTAATTGGAGTAACCAGCGCACAACTCAAAACAATAAACTTTAGAGGTCCTTCAGAAATAAATAATTTATAGAAATATTTAAAAATCGTTAGGAAGTGCTCATGCAAAGATGAAAAGATCAAACTTCAGTAAATAGAAACACGAAAGACTTTGAGATATTTTCCAACAGAAAACATGTCATCTGCCCAACTCGGTCAAAATGCATAAAACGCACCATTGAATTAAATTTCTGTTGCCATTGTCATAATCATGAGCAGAATTAACCACGGTGTTGTTTCACAGGCAAATTTCAGGAAAAAGAACACCCCATGCAAATTTAATTGGCAGCTTTAGTCCGTATAATTAAATTAAATTGGCAGCATCTCCAGCAAAATTTGTTCGTCCACAACTCAAATCTTGCTTATTAGTATAACGATAGTTCTTGTTCCTCGTGACCACCAACTTAGGTTCATTGGTCATAAGGGAACATTGGAACACTCCAGTTCTCCTCTGAGCAGGTGAGACACAACACAACACTTAGTACTCACGCTTAGCTACATGGCATGAACCTTGTTTGTGCTACGAAGCTTCAAACCACTTGTGCAGTTCAAACCTGGCCGCTCTTAGTTAGACAAGCATGATTGACATGTTTAAATATTAACTATATTTCTTCGTGTGAAAATGTTAAATTTTCGCATAATTATGCAGGCAGGAAAGCTTATGAATCCAATTATCTAGACACAACAACAATCGCAACAAATCCACCGTCATGTAGCTCCCCAAACCCACTTAACCAAGCTGCCGTCTCCAGATTCCGCAAAAATTCCGGCCACAGCGCCATTCGGAGGACTATAACTACAAATCTGGCACATATAGTTAAATTCCTGCCCTTAAATTCGAGATCTAGTTCCACAGAAAGCACGGGCACCATACAGTAAAGCCCCCATGGCCGAAGCTTCTGAATCGACCGCGCTTCACCTGAATTCCGAACCCAGCGGAGCAGAAGATTCGAGGAAATCCTGAAATCGGTAACAAATTGGGCCCGGAGAACACACCCATCGGTAAATTTTTCACAAAAACGAAACAAATCCTTCGCAGGGCCCACCTTGGCCCAATCCGAACGCGCAAAACCCCTCTAAATCGCGATTAAACGCACCCAAAAGCCCAGAAATTCCAGACGGCGCGCCTCGTTCCCCGCAGATCCGACCGAGACAAGCCCGAACGGGCTCCAAATACGCACAGATCTAGACTTTCAAAAGGAAAGAAATTAAACCGCCGCGACGCCACGACGACGGGCGGTAGAGGAATGGAAAGAGAGGGATTTGGAGTTTTGGGATCTTACGGGAGGAGGAGGGGAGGAGGAGGTGGTGGTGGCCGTGGCCGTGGCCGATCCGGACTAGCTAGGGCTCGGCCCAAGAAGCGCCAAGGCCGAGCGTGTAGATCTGGTTTTTTGGGGGGAGAGGGGAGGGGAGGGGGAGAGACGGGATTGCGGGAGATGGGGGTAGTAGGTCAGGGAGACTCGGCTTTGGTGTGGAGGCTGCAGGGGCGGTGAGAGGGGTTGACGTTTTTAATGGGCTCACGGGTCGCGGCCCATCGCTTGGGTGGCCCCCGGGGCGGAAGTGGCCGTGGCCGTGACAGCGTAGTGCTTCTGCCATATCGAAGTCTTTCCTCCAAACCCAAACAAAAGAACCGGACCTTCTTGACCAACTAAAAGCCATGCCTAAATCCCTTGCAAAATCCAGGCGATCAACCCTAGCGAGGCATGAACAGCCGCTTCCTACCGCAGCGACTGATGAACCATCCTGCCACTGACTTCATCGACGATAGTCCAATGAGTGAGGGACAAAGCGCACTTTCAAAATCTTCATCCCGCCGCCAATTTCGTCGCTAACCGTCCGAAGGGTGGGAGACGAAGTGTGCTTTCAAAATCTTCTTCCCGCCACCAACTTCGTCGATACTAGTCCGAAGGGTAGGGGGACGGAGCATGTTTTCAAAGACTTCGTCCCACCGCCGAGTTCGTCGACGTCAGGCCAAGTGGTGAGGGATGAAGTGTGGTTTCACGGACTTCATCTCGCCGCCGACTTCATCGATGCCAGTCCGAAGGGTGCAAGATGGAGCGCACGCTTCAAGACTTCGTTCAGCCGCTGACTTCGTCGGCAACCGTCCGCCCACTTCCTAGTCATGACTTTGTCCGACTACCTCATGATTGTGACTCCGTCGAATCCGTCGGCAACCATCTGACCACCTGGTGGTCATGACTTCGTCCAGCTGCGTCCTGGTCACGACCCCGTCCTGGTCGCGACCTCATCCAACCACGTACTGGTCGTAACTTCGTCTGATCACCTCGTGGTCGTGGCTCCATCCGACTATCTCGTGGTCGTGACTTAGCCCAACTACTTCGTGGTTGTGATTTCGTTCGACCTCCTCACTGTCGTGATTTCATCTGACTGCCTCATGATCATCACATCATCCGCCTGCCTCGTAGTCGTAGATGCTTCGTCCGACTACCTCGTGGTCGTATGAGTTTCGTCCGTCCGCCTTGCGGTCATAGATGCTTCGTTCGATCACATCGTGGTCTAGGTTTTGTCGGACCATCTCACGGTCCTGACTTCGTCCAATCACCTCGCGGTCATGACTTTGTCTAACCACCTCATGATCGTAGACGTTTTGTCTGGCCGACTTTGTCCGTGCACATCAAGGAGTCCTTGGCAAACCCAGATCAAAATTAGGGTGGGGAGCTAATGGGACTTCACTGGTTTACTGATGCCAAGCTACCAGCTGCGGTAGCTTGCCGCATTGTCGGCATCACCTATCGAAGTGTCTGGTTGTCTTCTTGATTAACCAAAGCCGTAATGTCTTGCTCTTTTATCTCAACAAGAGAAAAATTTATGACAATCAAAACTAGCTTCTTGTTTCAAGAGATATATATAGGACTATAGCAGTAGCGGACTCTCCCTGTAAAGCATTGGTATTCCCTACAAACTAAAAGCAATAACTCATGTGCCCCATCTAAATCTCGAACAGCCTTTATTTGGGTCAATTAGAAGTCCGATCAGCAGTTTAATAGCCCTAACTGAGAGGAGGCCGACGGTAGGGAGCGCCAGCCCGGCTGCCCTGCTTCTAGCCGATTGGCTGATGGACTTGTCTTTCTTCCCACATATGTCATGTTTGTTTCCTTTTATTGCATGGCTCCATTTGAAAGCATGTAGCCGATTTGGTAACACAAACGTCTATGTCTTTTGACTTCCATGTATTTAGCTCAGTTTTCCATTGAACTGGACTCACTTAGAGGCCAACCGATCCAGGCATGCATACGTGCGTGGTTCGAACTGATTTGATCGACCTTTGGTTCCTTAATTCGCACAAGTGTAGACTTCCCTTTCGCAGAATCTGGCATGCATTGAACTCGGCTTCGTATAGGACAGATGGATTCTCTCGCGTGCGTGGCTCGACGGCATGCAGGGACGCGCGGTCTTCGTCAGCTTTGGCTAAGGATCGTGCCTCGCATGTCAATCCCCTATGCTTGTCATTGGTTTTGTCTCAGGGCCCCATCTATCACCTTAAAATTGCTAAATTTGAATGGTTAGGCTGCCCACGTATGTAGTTAGTGCGCACATTGAAATATTTTTACTCAGAGAACTGCTGGCCAGAGGTCAGATGGCTAGGTCACTCGTTGCGCCCACCAGCGTTCGACTCGGCACTAATAGTGAATGCTAGAACTCCTAATCTAATTTTTTTTAAAAAAAAGGTCATAATATCACGAATTCAGTGAGGAGTATCTAATATCCTCCCTCAAAAGCTAAATTGCACAAATCTTGAAGTGGCAACGTTGGTGGCCGGGTGGTTGGCTGAGGTCTCGGTGTGGTTACAAATCAGGTTCTAATGTGCCTTAAAACCTTGTAAGTGAATTATTAAAGGCCTATTTAGAACACATGAATATCTCAATAAACAGTTCAGCTCCCGTATAAAATAGAAAAAATTTCCTATATTCCAAATAGGGCTTAGCTCTAGAGCACGTTACGAATTTCCATGTTCCAAACGAAGCCTAACTCCAGACCATGTTGCGGCCGTACTATCTGTGCTGAATGGACGAGCTCATTGGCGGCACTGCAGGCCAAGGACGGGGCCAATATCCTCCCAAGTCCCAAGAGCTCCCCGCCTGACGGACAAGCTCCTCCCAAGAGCTTCATAACTGGTTCCTTCGCATTGAATTTTACCCGTAGTTTTTAACTATGATTTGATAAATAGTGATGACTGCTTGAAGCTAGAACATTTATATTTACTTGACTTTTCACTGAGTGTATTATGTAAAAAATAGTGCAACTAAAGGCATTATATAGCATTTAGACCGTTATGCGACTTATAGAATTATAACATAATAAAATACAGAGTGCATTACAACATATAAAAGTACAAAATAGTGACTAATAGAAACATCTTATAGAAACTAAGACGTTCATATTAGTTTTGACTTCTCTAAATAGAATCTAGGAGCTAAATCTAACACGAACGGTTCCGATCCATCCCGCAACAAACGTCATGATCATACAATAAGGATGTGTTTGGATGCTAGGATGGCCAAGGGATGGAACCATCCCATTTCAATTTTGAGCTCATCCAGCTGTTTGGATCATGGGATGGAGAAGAATGAAGTGGAAGCAAACTGTTCCTTCCAAAGGAATATTCCTTCAATATTCGGGATCACTCCATCCCCCAAAAAATCCCGGACGAGCCCATTCCACAAAAAAGCTGCGCCCTCTGTCTCCCACGCCGCCGGCCTCTCCAGATCCAGATCGGGGCGCCGGCCTCCCACGCTGCCGGCCTCCCCTCCCGCGCCGACCTCCTCCCGTGCGGCCTCCGCGACGGCCTCGACGCCGCGCCGAACTCCCAGCCGCGCCGGCGTCCCACGCCGGCCTCCCGCCCGCGCCGGCCTCCCGCGCGGACCTCCGCCCCGCCGACGTCCCCGCGCGCGCGACGCTCGGTCCCCCGATGAACGCATATCCTATTTTTCATCCCCATCCCATCAACCAAACAACAGACGGAACGGTTCCATTCTTCTCCATCCTACTAACCAAACAAAAAACAGAACCATCCCATACTATGAACCAAACATATCAACGGAACCATCCCGTTCCATCCCATCCCAAAAAACTGGAATCATCCCATCCCATTCCTCCCCATTCCACCAACCAAACACATCCTAAACAAGGCAGTGAGAAGTAAACACCATCAGCATTCAGCACTACATATATAGGGAGTGTTCACAAACCATCAGCACCACGCGAGAAGCCACCAGCTAAGCAAACTCCATACTACATCTTAGAAGAACCTGCCACGCCTATCCAAAACAAGTGAACCCTGCATGCAGATGCAGATGCAGGCCACTACCACCTCCAGGTTCCATGGAACAAACCTAAACCTTAGCCGCCGCCACCTACTGGTACTACCCTCCTCAGAAACTACCAGCTACTGCTGCTGCTGCTGATAGCCAGTGCCAACTGCTACTGACAGTGGCAGTGTCAGCGCCCTAGCTGCCTTCCTCCTCGGTGCCCTTCAGGTACTCCCCGTCGCCGCTCTGCGCGCCGGAGTTGGCACCCCGGACGTCGACGGACAGCGAGGTCGATCCCTCCTTGGCGCCGCTGGCGCTGCGGCCGAAGTCTGAGAAGACGCCGGCGTTCATCATGCTGTTGCCGGCAGCGGCGCCGGCGCCACCCATGCTGGCCTCGCCGTGGAGGATGTTGAACCCGCTGGTCGTGCCGCAGGACATGCCCATCTGGCCGTGCGCGGCCGCCGCTTGCTGCTGCTGCAGCTGCGACAGGGTCGGCTGCGCGTACATCATGGACGACCGGGCCGCCATCAGCGACTGCGGGGCCATCATCTGCGCCGACTGCTGCGGCATATATCGCGGCCCGGACTGCATCATCAGATTGGACGGGTACTGCCAGCAGGCATGTCAAATGAGCAATGCAGCCTTGATTTTACTCGTGAAAAACAACTGCAAAGGATAAGAATTGCAAGGTGAGGCTCAATGAATACCTGTGATAGGGCGGCCGTCTGCGGCGGCTGGCTGTCGGCGATGGCGGCGAGGTACATGAGGTTGTGCTGGAGCTTAGCTTGGTTCCTGCAGAGCACAGCAGCAAGTGGCAGACACGAGAGCTCAGCTTGTGGGTTGTAGGGCAATGCGCAATAAGCGAACGTGATAGGATTGTTCAGTGGTACAAATGCGTTTCTTGTCACTACAAAGTAAGCAGTGAAACAGGCATATGCACATGAACATGCATGCTATAACGTGACTTGATGGTGGAAAAAGAAAGATTGGTAGTTGCTTCAGTAGGAGGAAAGCCATATGAGGTGGTAGAAACTATTCTGTGAGATTGACATTACTGAACAAGAAACAGTGGACTGAACAAGAAACTGTCCTTTTCTAGTACAAAACCACACATTAATCACTTCTTTCGAGCAGTGATAAACGTATTGATCAGTCTATGAACTAGAACCAGCATCAATGGACTAAAATGGAATCACCTTCAACACCACATGCAACATTTCATTTATAAACATATTTGATTTGTCATTTGTCTACTGAGATCAGGCTGAAGAACAGAAGGACAATCTTGTTCCTGTAAACACCAATCAAACTGATGCTACCATAAGAGCTAATAGAGTAAAAGCTGCAAAAAAAAGCGCAGCAACATTCCAACATGAGTTCAGTGCTCCTACAGTACAGTTGCTAGTTGCTACAACACCACAATCACAAGGAGATCAGAGACCAGACTCACCGTGCGCACTCCTCCACCTTCCCGTTGTTCTGGTTGTCGAGGATGGCCAGGATCAGCTGCTTGTTCTCATCCAGGTACTGCACAGTTTTAACGTTGAAACTTTTCGTGTTAATACATTTCAGTACACGCAAGATAAAGCACATGCATATCTCAAACACAACATTTGCGCTATGAATGACCAATATATGAATATATCAGTCAACACCAACGAAGTACTAGATTGGAGATTGGCATCTTGATTCTAAAGCAGAACCACACAAATACAAAAGATATGATTGCCAGCCTATCCTCCTCAAGCTCAGGATCAATCATTAACTGACACGATAGCACAGATAGCACGTCAAACAGGTTATCACAAGGCCAGGACAAGCAGACCGGGCCCCTGGTGGTTATATCGGCCTTTAGCCGTGGAGCTCAGCTTTAGGGGTCTAACAGTCAAAGTCCAATGGGTGACCGGCAGTAGCACAAGCAAACCTACATTCCTACCCACATGAATATGGACCAGACCATGCTTGGCTCGGCTTGGCCAATAAGGCCAGTGACCAGCCAGTGTGTGTTAATCTCTTTCTCAAAACCACGCATTAATTTTTTTCACGCAGAAAACATCTGGCACCAAAGATTGCACAATGGAATGGGGGAGATTTATGCAAATCTCACAGCCTTTCTTGTTTCCTTTGATGGAAGATTGCACATGGTACATTTGCTTAGAGAGGGGGCAAGATTTAATGGTGGTTTGCCAGGGCAGCTGCAGAGGGAACAGCTCTGGCAAGGATATTACTTGCGAAATACAATAAAAGGGAGATATGATCATTGACACCAAGTCACCAACCAAAGCAAGCTAAAAATAGTATTTAGATTAAGAGGGGGTAATGATATGGAAATCATCACATCATATGAGCAGGAAAACAAAAGAAAGGGACCAAATAGACAGCAACAGTTTGAACTGCAGAGGAAATCGGATGTGAGGGACCATATGAGAACACATCAATATAAAGGGTAGAGGATGTCGAGAAAAATCAACATGAAGAATAGAAGAGAGGGGTCAAACTGAATGTGCCCTAGAGCTATTCTGGAATCTCTCAAATAAAAAACAAAGAGAAACTTTGCAGCATACCGGGTTTTCAAACGAATTTTGTCATGAAACCAATCGATGGACACACATAACGTGACCAAAAACAAACAAGGATAAAGAAAAATGAGCAGAAGGAAAGACGGAAAGAAAGCAGAATACAAGGAAAATATGAACATAAACGCCTTTCCACGAAGAAACATTTTTCATAAACTTCCACACCAATCGATGGAGCAAAAGAAAGAAAGAAAGAAGAAAGCGAGACAGAAATTATTCAAGAACCAAAGGAGGAAAAATACGAAAGCAATAAGCAAGAAAATATTAGGGTACCAACAAAAGAGAGAAAGAGATGGAGATAAAGAAGAGGAAAAGGGAGATTTGAGGGATCATGAGTGACCTGCTGAATGAGATCAGTGGTGACAGCGGTAGGGGAAGCATAGCCCCCCATCATGCTCTGGTTCATCTGCATCAGGTGTTGCTGCTGCATCCCAATACCGTCCACTTAAAAGTTTATATCCCTTCCCCTCCCCCTCTTCTCTATCTCTCTCTAGCCACCACCACTACTTTTGCCCTGCTTCTTCCTCTCTCTCCTTCCTCTCGGCTCTTGCTTTAGAACAGGTTGGTGTAAAGGGCGGGGTGCAGAGGGGGTTTTACCTGAGGTTTCTTGGGGTTTTGGTCTTCTGCGTCTCCCCCCTTCTCCTTTGCTTTGCTCCTCGGTTTTGGAGTGGAGTTGTTTAAAAAGGGAGTACTACTCTTTAAGGGTTTTTTCTCTTTCTTTTTTTTGGGTCAAGTTTTTAAAGCTGAAACTTTTACCACACTACCAAAAAAGCTCTGTAACTTTCTACACTTGGACACCTGCACAATAAAGAATTGGGGATTGATTCTTTAACAATGACCACCACCCAGAGGAAAAAAAATAAAGTTTGATCGTATGTGTAGGCGTTAGGCTCTCAAATTTATTTCTGGCTGCACGTCCGAAGAGTATTTATGTCTGGGTGGTAGTGTACTGGCATGCAGCTCAGCAATTTTCAGCGCAGGATTACGCGGTGTTCTATTGGCTGAGACCTTGGACTTTTGGTTGTCACCGATAATTTTTTTACTAAAAATAAATAATAGTGGCTAAAATAAATGGCTTTTAGAAGAAAGTGATGAGTGGTGAAAAATAAGAGAAAGAGATGTGTGTAAGATGGGAGCAAGTGAAGTGATGATGCACATGATGTATCCGTGGCTTAGGTTGACAGAAATAGAAAAGCTGTTTTGAAAGTCAGATATTCATATTGAATTCTGACTTTTCTAAGTAGAAACCAAAAGCAAAATCTAATAATAACGTCTCTATATAAGCTTTGTGAGCAGACTAGATTTCAAGAGTACTGAAACTGCTGTGTTGAAGTACTCCTCAGTTATTAGTAAAACAGAGAAACTTTTATTAGCACTAAGGCCTAATTCAATTCTCACCGAAATCAGGAAAAAGGGGGTGTTCGGCAGGGCACAAGCCGCCCGGCTTTTGACAGCTGCTACAGTACATAACTTTTAAATAGAGTATTTTCTCAAGACGGGGTCTACAAGTTAAACGTAGTACACGTTAAAAGCCCAACATCTGTACCGGCCAAAATTACAAGTGAGTATCAATCTCTCCGTAATTTGTACTGTAAACACCCAAAATTCAAAATTTCAACCAAAAACCATAAGCCGCAGTCAAAAAGGGGGTGTTCGCTTTTGACAACCGCTACAGTACCTAACTTTTAAACGGAGTATTTTCTCAAGACGGGGTCTACAAGTTAAACGTAGTACACGTTAAAAGCTCAACATCTGTACCAGCCAAAATTGCAAGTAAGTATCGATCTCTCCGTAATCTGTACCGTAAACAGCCAAAATTCAAAAATTTCAACCAAAAGTCATAAGCCGCAGTTAAAAAGAACATGTCTAAAAACACACCATCTAAAAAAGGGTTTTGTTAAAACCTAAACGGTTACAGAACCATCTCATCAGGTCCATGTGGAATTTCAGGGTTCTAAACGGGGCCGAATAAACAGAAAACCATGGACAACCACGTTTGCTTGGCGACGTGTTAGGATAGTTGCCAAGCTCAATTTTGCTACTTCGTTAGGCAGTGATTTCTTAGGGGAACAGCTCCAAGATCACACGTACTCACAACGTGTCCGCCGAACGGGGCGGCACGGAGGACGGGCTCGCCCGTCTCGCGCCGCGGCCGCCGCACGGCAGCGCGAGGCCAAAGGCCAACGGCAGCAATTTGTCGCATGCGCTCGGTGCACGCGACGACGTGCGTGCCGCTGTTTACCATGGGCTGCTAGCACCAAAAGCTACAGCCAGGTTACAGGCTATGCACGCTGCACAGTCACTGCAGACATGCTACTGCCACCTCCCCTCTCGCCTCTCGTGCATGCATGGCCTAGCTGACCGACCAAACCGATGGCCCTGCAAGATGTTGCGTCATCTGACTTGGCTCCTCGCGTGGGCGCGGCGGTAAAAGAGGTGCTAGTAAAAACTGGCTTCTTTTACCTTTTGCCTAGAGTAAGTAGTTCATTACCGCTTTACAGCTCTGGGTGGTACGTTTAGTAAAAAGGTAAAGAGTACAACAGGAAAGACACGGAGGAGTCAAGGGTGCTTTGGCCCATTCTTTTGAACTATGGCAACATTGGTATGGAATGGCAGTGCTAGCTGTACCCGGGCTTATTTTGAGTTGTTTTTTTATGAATATTATTATAGCTAGTTGAAAAAACACGGTAACTGATGGTGATTTATTTGACGTATTTAAATTTAAAAAATTTAAAAATAGAAAAAAAAACAGATTCATCCGTCATAGACAGTACAAACGAATATGGGAAAATAGAACTGTCAAAAAACTAAAAAAGCCAAAAACCAGAACAGACGAAATTGTTGAATAGTGAAAAATAAGCCAAGAGCCTAAGGGGGCCTTAGATTTTACTTTCTCCGTCTCTAGTATTGCTCGGCTCAATTCAGCTTCAGTTTTTAGTTTTTAACTTCTATCTTCTATTTTTTAATTTTGTCTTTTTTTTTTTTTACTTTTTGGCTTTTCTTTTTTCTTTTTCACACATTCCTTTGCATTGTTCGTGATGAGATAATATGTCTTTCCTTTTTTTAAATTTTTAAATTTAATTACATTAAAAAGCTAACAACAGCTACAGTGACAGAAAAGCCCCAAATGGTGAAAAAAACTAAAAGCTCACAGCAAAAGTTGAAATGAGCATAGGGTTGGAAAAATAGCTTGAGGCTCGTGGCTCGGCTTGAGCTCATTACGAGCCGAGCCGGCTCGGTTCGAGCTCGTTAAATTTCGAGCCGAGCCTCCTTTCTGGCTCGTGAAAAAAACGAGCCGAGCTCGAGCCGCTCGCGAGCCAGCTCACGAGCCATTTGGCTCGCGCCTCCCGTCCGTCTCCCCACTCCTGCGGTCCTGCCTGCTGGCTGCCTCCCCCCAGTCCCCAGATTCCCCACTGCCTTCGCCCTTCGCCTCCTCCGGGTCCTCCCCCACCTCCTCTCCCTCCGTCCTCCACCGTCATGAATCCCCACTGCTTCGCCGGAAATCTCACCTCCCCTCCCATCTCCAATTCCCTCTCCCCATCCCCTCCGCCGCCGCCATGACCCCACCTCCAGCGCGCAGCCCCCCGCTCACCTCCACGGCTCGACCTCCGCCTCCTTCCCCACCTCCTCCCCCCCCCTCTCCCTCTCCTCCGCCGCCATGACCCCACCTCCAGCGCCGCGCCTCCCCGCCACCTCCACCGGCTCGGTCTCCGCCTCCTCCCCACCTCCTCCTCTCTCCCTCTCCCTCCACCCGTCCGCCGCCATGACCCCCACTTCAAGCCATTTTGGCTTGAACTGGCTCGTTCAAGCCAAAAAGCTTGTTCAAGCCATTTTGGCTTGAACTGCCTCATTCAAGCCATTTTGGCTCGTGAGCCGTGCGGTTGCGTGCAATTGATTTCTCTCATTTTTGGGTGTTGCATGTTTGGTGCGGGAAGTTCCTGTGGACTTTGCGCAGCATCAAATCGCATCTTGGCTTGGCAACTCGGTGAGTATTCATTTGTGAAGATTGGGTTTTGTATCTCCGATTATCTCTCCAATGATATCCCAGTATTCCCCGGATAATTGACATACAGACTGTATGCTATGCTATTTATCTCTCTTTGTCTTGCTCTGTTATGTGCTCTGTTATACTATCACGATAATTGACATACAAATCAGATATCGCTTTTTGGCTCGGTCGGGCTCGCGGTGGCTTGAGCCCTTGATCGAGCCGAGCCAAGCCTCCCGCGTAGCTCGTTTCCAAAACGAGCCGAGCCGAGCCAAGCCGCATCTTTGATCGAGCTCGGCCGAGCTCGGCTCGGCTCGGCTCGGCTCGTTTCTAGCCCTAAATGAGCACTTCGTGAATCTTTGAAAAACTGCATCATACAATATAAAGTCTATCTAGAAAATTAAAATATAGTTATTTGAATATTTCTACTCCGTACTCTTGCTTTAATGTAGAAAAAAAATAGTTGAGTAGCTACAATATATCCTTTAATAGAGTATGTATGGTCCAATAATAATACTTTTTTCTTATATTTAGTGTTTCCTTAGTTTACATATATAATGAGGTTAGACTTATATTGCAGGACGGAAGAAATATCATATTATGGATTCTTGAAAAAGTCTGAACTTTGACATGGATTTTTGCAATTCTTGATTGGAATAGATTTCTGAAACCTTAAGTAAGGTGTATGCAAAATTTATATCATTTGAACTTGTATTTTTGAAGTCACACAAAAAATTGAATCGACTCGAGCTGAATTTATTCTTCTGAAACAGGGGAGGCAAGTCAAACCGCACCCTCTTTCGGTTAGATCACCATAGGCTTATCAAATTGGTGCCCAACCGGCGATCTGACCGCCTGAGCTCTTATTTCCTCGGTTTTTGTTTTCTTAAGTTGATTGCTTTGGTGTTAGCTTCTAATCTTGATTTTTATATGTCAATTCCTGTTGGAGTGAAGAATCCACAAATACTTGGTGGAAATTTTGAAGACCCCATTCACCTTTACCGTTACATACCAATCCTACAAATCAAAATTCGAGTACCCCAAAAGTGCTTGAGTATTCCTTAGCCTTGCTGCTCATTTGGGCTGAAAAAAGTGGCTTATGCTTGAAATTTCACTGTAGTTGATTGTGGCTTATTTGGTGTAATTAAATTTAAAAAATTTAAAAATAGAACAAACAAGTTAGCATATCACAGACAATGCAAATGAACACATGTCGTTTACTGTGATACAGAAGTTTCTCTCCTCCTAGACTCTAACCACGTTTCACACTCGGTAACCATAATATACATGACTACTAGTAGAGCTTTTAAATGCACGCTTAGGCCAACTATCTTTACGTGCGTGCATCTACTTAGGAATAAGAACTGTTTACACAAATAATATTTAGCTTTTTTCTTTCAAATTTAGTTTTAGACATCTATTTTTATAAATCTAGCCCCTCCTTATGACTATTGATCTAGGGGAACTCAGTAAGTCGCTGGACATCGCATATTAATTAGTATGTATGCTTACTTAGTGCTAATTGCATTTAATTAGCATTAATCATATTTACTTAGTGCTAATAATGAAAATTGATTGCTGTTGTGGGGCCTCGCCAGCTCCTACTGCCGAACAACTGTAGCTTGGCAGGTGTTGTAAAGCTCTGGTGGCCTGGCAACATATGGCGAGCTTCTGTATCACAGTAAACAACACATGTTGTTTGCTACGACTGTCAAGTTCGAAAATAAAGATTAAATTTATAAGAACAAGTGTTAAAAGATTAAATTTAAAGAAAAGTAGGTATAGTACTATTTATATGATAGGCTCTACGGATAAACCCATCTAGTAAATACATGACTGCTAGGTCAAATTAGCGAGTCAAACGCAAGAAGCACGGAGCATTTAACCGGCATGAATGAAGCAGTCCGTGCGGCCCAGATGATGCCAAGAGACATCAGATAGGACGGAGGTGCTGAAAAGTTGGCATGCACGAGACGAGAGGAGATAGATTGACGGAGAGGGAGTCTGATGATCAGACAGAGGAGGACATGAGCTGATATGGGGGCAGCAGCGCAGCTGCAGTGCAGGCGCAGGGCCAGGTGCGAAGCGACACCGGTGAGGGCCCAGCCCCTAGTCGCACTCAGCTTCAGCGAACTCAAACCCCGAAAAAACGAGACCGAATCTTTGACCGCCCCGCCTCTCCTCCCCTCCCTCCAACGGGCGCGGAGGTACGGATGTGTTGCGGGAAAATCTATGGTATTATAGTTACACATTATGAGTCGAGTAACGATTTAATAAAAGACTGATACATGATGTGTAGAGTTATCTCTAGTTAATGTCCTTGTGTCCACCCCAAATGCCCCAGTTTCGGCCCCGCCTTGATCGCCCTTTCTTTGCTGGTGACGATGTCGAGCTCGATCTTCTAGTCTCTGGCCGAGCCCCCAGAATCCATGGCCTTGGCTTGGGCGGAGCTATGGCTAGCGTCAGGGTGGCTGGGGTAGTGGGTGCGCGTCGCCCGAGTCCTCCAAGGTAACGCCGGCGCCAGCTGGCACGTCCACTACGACCGCTACCCTATCGGTTGATTTGAAGCCATCCCTGTAAGAGCTTGCCGAACCTGTGTCTTCCTCACTGCCATCCGTCGCAGCCGCCGCCGCCACCATTCATCCTCCACAGCGTCTCGGTGCAATCTTTGGACAGAAGCACCCTACATCATCCTTTACCATCTCCAAGCGCCGCCACGACCTCTCCTTCACCCTAGGCTGCCCCCATTGGCGACCACCTCGCGCCGCCCCCGGCGACGATGCCAGCCCACCTTGGTACTCCCTCGGCTCCTCTAATTGCATGGGTGAGTTCTCCTCGACCCCATCCTACTCATGCTCACCTTGTTTTCCCTCTCACTCTGGCGCTGCCGTTCCCCATTCTTGCTCTGCAGTTGGGTACTCCGTGCAGCCACTAGGCACCGGGATGACTGCTTCGACCGCAACGTTGTCTTCTCTGACTGCTATCCCACCTCGGTGACCTGTTTTTGGGCTTGCCCCTGCCCCTTCGGCCACTGCTCGTTGACGACACCCGCCAACCCTCCCACGATGAATGGTGCAGGGGTGGCAGGGGAGGACTTGGGCACGGGGTGTTGGTGGATGGAGCAGCAGCGGAGAAGGACACGTTGACCGGTAGGGCAGGGGTCGCAGTGGGCGTGCTAATTGACGCAAGCGTTGCCTTGGAGGACTTGGCCGACATGCACCCACTACCCCCCGCCACCCTGGCATCGGACGTGGCTCCGTCCAAGTCCAAGGACATGGATCCGGAGCGCTTGGCCGGACATTAGGAGATTGAGCTTGGCGCCAACATAGAGGGGACGATTGGGGTGGGGGCGGAGGCCTTGGGGACCAGAGCTAGGCCTTAAAGGTGGGCACAGGGGCGTTGGCTGGAGACAATATTGTACATTATATATTAGTCTTTTATTAAATTGTTACACAACTTATTTTATATAACCATGATATCGTAAAATCTCTCCTACCGCGGGGGCGCCATCGCCGTGCGCCCATGGTGACCGGCTCTCTCCATCACCCTAGCTAGCGAGTGCTTAAAGGCTACGACTGCTCTGCGACTAGTAGTGTCGGCTATCTCCATCGTATGTGCCGGCCCAAGGACGCAGGCATAACGGAAATGGGCGACTGCGTAACGGCTTGGCTCCCTGTCTGTCGTGTGTCAAATCAAATCCTGCCTGCCTGCATCCCCGCAGGCTAGGATAGCAGCTAGCTAGCTCTACTACCTAGCTCGCGGCAAAGTACTGCGATGGAGATAGGCCATGGCCCATGGAGTTTGGTTGGTTGGCCACTGCCGCGTGGGCCCCACTGTCTGACACGTACCAGGGTTATCTATCTCGCACATGAATGATTGGGGATAGGGATTACTACTAGATCTGCTGCGCCCGTCTCGTGGAGTTGTGTTGTATAGGGCTGTGCATGGTAGCACGGCATCATGACTAGTGTGTACATCTTGCACGTCTTACGTTATTTTTTTGGTGTGTCTACTAATTATCTAGATATTTTATTTTAAATAATTATTTAAATTTATGACTCTTAAATTAAGACCCTCTGTTTCGATCCCGTCGTCTCCCACCATGCGTCCTTAGCGTCGTCCCTCCTCATCGCCCTTCGCGCTGCCTCCTTCTATTGCTGGAGCAGCTCCGCGCGGCTCATCTCCGCGACCTCCCGCCCCTTCCTCCACCACCCGCGACCGGCAACACCCCCACCGCCTTGCCACACCACCCCTACCTCTCCATGCCGTGTCGCCCCCGTCCAACCTAATAGTCATTGCCTTCTGCTACCCTCCGGCACTACCCACCACCCTCCTACCCCACTCGTCACCCCTACCACCGCCCACTGCCGGGCTACCGCCCCCGCCCTCCCTCTATGCCTAGGGAACAATGAACCCTAGGCGCGGGTGGCGAGATTCTCCCCTTGGGTCGTCGGAAAGGAGGAAGAAGCGGTCACTGGCGAGGAGAAAGAATGGGTTACCGGAGAGGAGAAAGAAGCAATCGCCGGAGAGGAGAAGAATGGGTCGTCGGAGAAGAAGGTGGAAGTAGTAGTGCACGAATCTTCACGGGCATCCAAATGTGAGAAATTTGGATGATTGTTTAGAAGAAAACATCCAGGATAATATTTATCAAAATCCTTTTTTTGTGAGCTCAGAGTTAGAGCCTTGACCCGGTCGTGAGGCTATTGCTCTCCAAAAGGCCGTGGCGGCGGCATTGTTAGCCACATCAGGTCATCGATGACGGGACTATACATGGGGAGGTGATGGTCTCAACACTCGCACCACCATCTGCCTCGGTGGGTATCACCAAAGACTACCGGTGGGAAGATAAGTCTGACAATACCACAAACCTCACTTAGGATAATCAGATGGTTCAAAATGTTTCAATTCGCTGCAATGTTAATGAGATAACCAATCAGACACAAAAATGTGTGTGGGTGGGGTGGGGGACACTAGAAAGTCCCTTGATTTGCAGCTTCGGCCACGCAAGTGGTTGTTTCGAACTCATCTGTGATCTCCAAGCCGGTTAATCTCGCTGCTGTAGACACTTGTCCGGCCGGCAAAACCTCGTGCATCTTCCTGCCTGCCTGTCTCGCGCGGCGTCCAACTGAAATGATTTCTTCGTAGACTCCTGAGGCTCTGGGCGCGGTGCGTGATCGACGCTGTGCGTGCCGATCTATCTGACAGGTAGTGATCTGGATTTTGGAGGGAGATCGACGCGCCAGATCTAGCTCAGGGACGGGACACGCATGTGGTATATGCCCGGTCGGGTCGGACCACATGTTTGCCAAGACCACCGGACGGCGACTAGCCACGTGTACTTACTTTTATAACCCACCCACGTAATTTCAGAGATTTTGCCCGGAGCTTCCTTCCCATCGTCACATCGAAAATGTAACATCCTATTTCTGAACACGCTTGTAATCTCCATAACTATTCAACACTAAATAATTATGGAGTACTATATATAAATACGTACTATAACAACACGTGTCTACAGCAAAAAAGTCAAACTTTTATTATAGACATAAGATTTATCACATCCTTTTTACACAGCGGGCGTGTCAGCCCAAAACTATCTTACAATACAAGAAACTCATAGACGTACGTAAGCACAGTTAAGACTTAAAACCAATCATCCTCGGCGAAGAAAGGTTCTTCAGGAACTTCATCTTTGGTTTGGGCATCTTGGTTTCACTGGTTTTCTGTTTGTTGTTTAGCAAGTAATGAGTACAACTGTACCCAGCAAGTCACAGGAGTAGACTTTAATTTAACAACTTGCAAGGATATTCAAAGAGAGGAAATATATTGGTTCTATTAAATTGAGTGGATGCAGTTTTATTTGCAAACAGGTAAGACAAGAACATATATTTTTAAGATTAAAGGGGTTTTCTTTTAACAGTTACATACTCATCTTACTCAAGTTAAAATATCATAAAATCTACTTATGCTTTGTTGCTGAAATCACCCAATTAACACAGCTTTATTAACCAGAAACATGGTGTATTCAATACCATTGATTTCACTTTGCAGAGTTGCCCAGCTTTACCCGCAAGATTCTCTAACCCTCATGACCGAGGCACCAACCACATTCCAAACAACTGTGCCCAACGGCACTACCACACTTCCATTCAAGCCTCTACCCTAGGGTAAGGTCGTAGCTGAAGGTTACCTTGTGGCTTTCCGCTGCACACCCTTACCCTAGTACCAATTTTACAAATTCTACTAGCCAAAAGCCAAGTCACTTAGTAATACAAGATTTTGAATGAGCTGATCTACAATTATTTATACAATAATTTAAATATTACTGAAATTGTCAAGGTGAATATGGCTTCAAATTAAACATGACATTTTTCAGTGGTAGGACACAACTAATTAGCATGTCATTCTAAACATTTATTTTAATCAATTAACATTTCACAGTTTAGAATAATGCAAATATGATAATTAAATATTTTTCAGCATTACAACCACTAACTGCAATTGGTAAGCAAAGCAACGGATATAGAAAGCATTTGGATTTTCATCTTGAATATGCCTTTTCAAGCCATTAAATTCTCCTCTCATATTTGAAGATCCATCATAAGCTTGCCCGTGTAGCGTAAAAATTGGTAATTGGTGCTTTCCAAGTAAAGCAAGCAAAGCTTCCTTTAATATAGCAGATGTACAACCTGTCAAATACTTAATACCAAGAAACCTTTGACACAACCTTCCCTTGTTATTCACAAACCTACATGCTACAGATTATACTAATTTAAAACACAACCACATGATTACATGAATAAATAATATAATTAAAAATATAAAATGAACTACATGATTCACAAACCTACATACCATAGATTATCCCAATTTGCAATGTTGTGATAACTATTAGGTCCATAAACATGTTTATAAAATGTTTCCAAAGCCTTCCTCCAATTGAAATACCTTGTTGTTGTAAAGACATCACCGCCAAAATTTTTGGGCCTTCTAGGTTTCTTAAAACGAAAAGAATAGAAACAAAATGACATATCCTTCTCCACACTATATTCAACCAATCAAATTTATTGTACGAACATTGTTGAAATGCCCTTGAACAATAATTTTGTATTTTGTGAGGAAAATCGTATCCTTTTGGTTGGGTTGGACCTCTCAACATATATGCCCTCCTCACTTGATCTCTAATTTCATTGTCGTACTTATTAATAGTTATGTGTTTTGATGGATTAGGGATGATTTCATCAGGATTAAAACCTGCCTGAGCCTTTTTTTACTTGAGTCATGCTCTTGTTAGTATGTATGAGGAGTACCACTTGTATTGCTTAGAAAAATATTTATGCAGTGCTTGTTTCTCAATTTCTTGCAAATCTATGAATTGATAAATAACAATAGATAGAACTAAAATACCAAATTAATCACAATTGCGTGAATTAAAAACTATATTTGTGTTTTCTTTTAAATACCTCACTGTCCAAGTCTCACACACACTCTCTCTATCTCACTCCCTCCCCTCAGGCAGCCGAGCCTCCGCCTCCCTCGATCGCTCCCTCCAGGCCTCCCTCCCCATCCCTTAGTCCCTCTCCTCTACGCCGATAGCCGACCGCTACCTCTCCTCTTCTTTGCGCTAATGGTTGACTGCTCTCTCTCCTCTACGCTGAGTCAAAGCCGTTGCCTGCCTCGACCCTGCCTCCCTCAGCCTCTTCCTCTCCTCTGCCACTTTGTGCTCCAAATCTGGCCTGGGCGGTGGCACTTGGGCCCCACACCAACGCCCTTCCCCTGCGTCTGTGTGCAGCGCCGCCCTGCCTACGGCAGCACGGGCCGTCCACCGACCGTCGCCCATGCTACGACGCGAGCCCCGCTAGAGCCCTACATGCCACCCACTCATCAGCGTCTAGCGGTTGGCCATTGCCTACTCCTCCCAAGGCCTGCGGGATCCACCCTGTCCCCCGCCTGCTCGAGTCACCGCGCAAACCTCAGCCGCCTACATACTGCCCGCCCACCAGTCGTCAAGCACAGGAGCTAGAAGAGAATCATCGAATCAGGAAGAATGGAATGGAGAATTGCTGCCAAATTGGTTGGGCTCGGTGGAAAGATATGTGGGCTTGGCAATTTGATAGGCTTTGCTGGTGTGGATACATGGTTGGCCCAGCATAAAAAAAGAAGAAGCTAATTTAGACCCAACTCGCCTTAATCCTTATGTTTTTCTTCTACCTTCAGCAACCTCTCACATTCTCTGAGCTCTCCCTCGCTGACCTCTCTAAACTCTCTCACTCGTCAGTAAACATTCATAGCGCCCTCATGGATGGCTGAAGGGTGCTAAGGTTACTACTCTCAGGCTGAGATAGGGTGTGTGTCAGCCATTTTTGCCCCTGGTAGGTCTGCCACTGATTCTGGCTGCACCTACGATCCCAACACCATAGGAGGGCATTGCCCATCGGAGTACTCCGATGTGGCTGATTTGATAAATATGATCTGTCCTTTGATTTGAGATTGATTGATTTGTTATTGAATGCATGTGTAAATTATTGTGATATTTGTAACTAATCGATGCGGTAAACCGTGTATTGCATAGTATGTGTAAAAACTGAAGTGTACATTGTAGTAATTTGTATAGTACTATGCTCCAACTTTAAAAATATTGCTACTGTACTTCTTGATCTTTGTACAAGTCCAGACGGAATGTTGATAAAGTATATATCGACCACATGCATGCACTGAGTCAGTGTCCACACTAAAGTATATCAAACCGCACTGTTCATGTGTGGCTCATACATTAGTTCCAAAAAATTCCTCTAGAAGCATCAAAGTTCAATCACATCTTTGAGTTCAAGACGAAAGGCCTAAAAAACAGAGAATCCCTCGATGTTCTATAGTTCAGCTAAGGATCGTGAGGAAAAAGATCCTCACAACTTGCCATTACACAGGTCAGATTGCTGTTATGATTCAAAAAATTTGAAACGCAAAAAAAGCAGCGAGTAAACAATATAGTCTTGTGTCACTGCATGGGGAAAACACCAAACTGATGAGTCAGGGGCCCATATATTATGCTTGAACTCCAGCTCCAAGAGGTATCAGGACACGGACCACATTGGCCTACCAAAATGCATACTAAAAGACATCTCCAAAAGAAGCAAACATGGTGCACTACCTTGTTCCCCTGGCGCCATTTTCCTATTCAAAACAATGTTTTTTTGGCACATGAACCATCACTTTTATGGCTTGTCAATGTCACAAGCCCAACCAGTAATCCATCGGTTCATCGATCGCCCATGACACTGAGCTGTGGTCCACTGGATCTGTATATTTTAACTAATTTAGTGAAGGAGAAAATCCCAAGAACACCTACTTCCTTGGTGTAATCTAGCTGGCTCGTGCATGAATATGTTATGTGTGGATTTCCATTGTGCACCCTAAATGAAGTATTGGCAGCATGCCAACGTGCTACAGTACCGTGGAGTTAATTTAAAGTCATCCGGCGAAAAAGTGTAGCGTATCACCGTGATTCTATGCAATGTAGCTAAATCTGTGTAGCAATCAATCTGGATATTTCCTTTTTATATTAGGCCGCCGAAATCGAGAAAGTAGCACGGTACAGTCGGTATTATGCGCTCAGCATATACTAGGTGATTTGCTGCGAGTACCTGGATGAGAAGGGGTGGATTGGTAAATCGGACCGGCGTTTTAGATTAAAGCGGAGCAAGCTTGATGGCCTGCTCTAAACAGTTTTGGTTTCTCCGAGGTTACTTTGGTTTCTCAGAAGTTACTTAGAACAATGTTACAAAGGCCATGATAATGAGGCGAATCCTCCGTTCCAAAGGTTTGAACAATGTTAAATTTCATAGGAATCCATTTCCTTCAAAAACCCAGTAAAAATCCGCCACTCCAAAGAGGCCCTAAGGTGGTAAACGCCCACTGGTTACCATTGCTGCATGGCACATTGACACTTCAAGTCTTCTCGTGCATTATGCCAAGTCTTCTGTTGCCAAATGTACTCTACATGGAAAATTCAAAGGGGTGGTGTGGTACCAGTAAAAGCGAAAAATACTAGGTAAGCTTTGCCATTGTTTGGCCCCAAAAGTTCTGTATATCTTTTGTCTAGGGTCTGCAAAACCCTCCAGGAAGCTGCTCCCTGCATGTACATTACTCTTCCGGTACGGAGAGGAGGTGTAAATACAACTTGCTCTCTTACATCTGAGTGAAACGCCTGCAGAAATAATAGATTGAAGAATGCAGAAGGTATGAGTCATGGAAGTCAAAATAAAACTGTACTAATGAGCAAGAGATCACTTACAGTAAGATTCAGCTAGGAAGCACCCTTTTTAACAGTTGAAGACCTCTGTTGTTTAATGATTTCCTCAATTGAGGGTCCTTTTTCATGTACAAATTTGACAGATTCTGACAGCCTATTCAGAAGATTTACCAATGCAATGACCTCATTTCGCTGCAGCTGCAACTGAATAATTACCAAAAAGAAACATTGTTAGACAAATCACCACTGTGAACATCTTATGCGAATTTGAAAGGTAAATTCATAATAATTTCAGATATTCCAACAGGCATTTTTTTTGCTCTCATGTCGAAAGGTAACTTTCACTAGTTATTAGTGTAGAACAGATAAGTTACTGGGTTTTTTTTTTTAAAATAACTTATTCCATAGGAAATGTAGGTGACCAATAAGGCAAAGCATCAGGTGCTAGGAACTAAGGTCATAAAAGAATGATATGTCAAAAAATGGTCTCTTACTGGAGCATGGACCAACAAAATGCACAGTATCTACCTCATATTACTTTTATGTTGCAAAGTGGTAGTAGGTAAAGATAAATGAACTACATACCGGTTGATTCAAATGGTGCTCTCCATCAACAGAGAACAGAATCTTCAGTGCAGTTCCAAGACCAAGAACTTGGAGCTTTCCCCATAATCGACACTTCTCACATCCAACACAGTCCATAATTGCACTACGAACAGAACATTGCAGGGGGTAAGATTTCAAGTTATGGAAATGCATAATACAAATTGAAAACACAGATTATGACACAGACCTTATATTTCTAAATTGCTTCTGAATCTTCTGCTTTAGCTCAGGGCCATTTTCACCCTGCCAGAGTTTTGCTTCATCAAAAGGTAATGGGCATGCAGATCTTAACTTGGGGTTGTAAAGCAGTTGCTTCACTAAAGATTGCGTTTTCAGGTCCTCTTCAGGATTGCCAGTGTTGTACTCAGCCTGCTCAAGGTAATCTGCTGCCTATAAGATAGCAAATTAAATCGTTATCCGCTAGAAGCTTTATGACAAAAGCAAGTTTGCAACTTAATCTTTCACTGCAGTAAAATGTAAAGTAAAGGTTAAGTTTAAAATAAGGAACAAATAGGAACCTTTGTCACTGCCCGAAGAACAAACAGGTACGTGAAGTACAGATTTTGGACACGCTCCGGGTACTTCAGAACACGATCATACAACAAAGGAAGATTATGTCCCCACTGTGGTCATTTACAATAAGATTGTCAAAACAATTATGAAAATGGTACAACAAAAAGGAAGATTATGTCCCCACTGTGGTCATTTACAATAAGATTGTCAAAACAATTATGAAAATGGTACAACAAAGTAACAAACACCAAAATGAGGAGTATGATAGTGGGCAAATACCAAGTTAGCAGATTCGTCGAGCAGATAATCATAAGCAATGTGTACTGAAATTGAGGAGTGCAACCCTGAAATTAGCTTGTACAATGCCTTCTTCTCCTGGCACATTTCTTCTGAAGGATCTGAAAGAAAACAAGGCAATTTGAAAAACTTGTGTCATGATAAGTTTGGTGATGTAAGCACATGATAGGATCATCTATCGTATCGGACACTATGACATTTACATCTAACTTGACTAGAGCATGCCACTATACCATACCATAGAAGAATAATAAACAAACAAAAGTACACCACGTAGAGGGATAATTTTAGAAGACAAGTGACTTTGACTTTAATTGTTGTACATATCAAGAGAAGGATGCAACCAATCAACTCAGCACTTATTCATTCGATATGCTGTGCTCTCACCAGAATGTACTTATAAACAAAGGCAATCAACCAGACAGTAAATAGGATATATAATGCAAGTTAACAACAAAAACGGAACAAAATAAACAGCTCAGTTGCACATTAAGAATTAGACATTAGGCAAGGTCAACATAACGAAACATCAGAATGAGCGTGAGAGAAAAAGAAATCGGAGAGCACAAATGCTCACATTTTGGACAGTTTTCTTTGTAGATAGAGTCCCATATCCTTCTAGCTGAATCACCAGTATAACCAGTGTAACGTTCAGGATTTAATTGAAGATTCACATAAGTCATCTCAGCTGAAACGGGGATAAAAGTTTGATAATTGTCAGGGATGATAACAAAGAAGAAACAAAGGGAGCACAATATACTAAAATGAAGCAAAACAATGTACCGTTATCTGTCTCATCATCATTTGTCCATGGATTATCAGTTTCGACCCATCCTTTGAAAACCTTGGTGTCAAGGGTTCTATCAACAGTTGCCTCTGGTTTTCCTTCTTGACAGATCATATTATCCGGAGAAAGGCTACTGTAAGGCTTCTTGAATGGTTCAGGAAACTCATTCTCTGGGCACTCACAGACACTACAGTCCCTAAGCCGACACATTCCGTCATCAGGCCAAAAAGGGCAGTCACACCACAATTTAACCTAAAAAGGGAAACAAAGAACCCATGACTTAGAACAAATGAATCAGGATTTTGAATGTTTACTTTCAGTGATAGCACATATCCAATTCGGTATTCCAATCGCACAACATACATTCGCAAAAATGGCTCTATAGTTTTGCCGCGAATGCTCCAACCTAACATACATCACTCCAAAATTTCAGCATGTCTAGCTGGCTATCCCAACATCACGACATACATTTTCCATGAGGCACTAAAATCACGCATAAAACCGTTAAAAAACCCATATATCCTCACCTTGAAGTACCTGAAGAAGGGCAACGTGACGAGCTCCTGCAGGATCGGGTGCAGCACCTCCTCGTTGATGGAGTCCACCGTCTCGTAGTCGCAGCAGCAGTCCTCCACCATCCCCGTGTACTTCCTCGCACCCTAATGAAACACAGAGCAGTACAGCACCACCCCCAAAACAACGCCGTCAAATCAAAACCCCCAAACCAGCAAAATTTCTTCTACCAAATCGCAGGAGCAACGGCGAGAATCTTACCGGGCAGCCGCAGCCGCCGCCGCCGCGCGAGGAGGAGGAGATGGCCGGGAAGCTGCGGGAGCTCACGGCCACGGCGAGGAGCGCCACGAGGAGGGCCCCCACGGCGGCCGCCCACCGGCTACGCCGCCAGCGTTTGCCCCCGCCGGCAACGGCACCGGCGGCGGCGCCCTTCGCGGGAGCGGTGGGTTCCGAAGACATCCCGCGCCGGGACGGAAGCTTCCAGAAGCGAGATCTGAACGGCTTCGAAAGGAGTCGAAGAATTTTTCTCCGGTGTTCCGCGTCGGGTTAATGGCGGTTGTGGACGGGGCGTTGTAATTTAATACAGGGGTTTGATTAGAGGAAGCCGTTCAGATTAGCGAATGGTGTTTTGAGAGGCAATTGCTAGGTGCACACTTCACCGGAGGTGTCTCTATCAACACGAACGATTTTCTTGTCCGATGTGGCTATCTAAACTGCGCGTTGAAGTAAATTTAGTTCGATTAATGCTTGCTAAGCTTATACTCGCAACAGAATTGTAAGGATACTACTATTTCACTATTCCAATTGTAAGTTACTATTGTGAATTATTCAATTGGCTATTGTAGTGTTTGGCTTCTATATCTTAGATATTGAGGTAAAATATTGAACATCGACAAACAACAAATACTTAAGAATGTCAAATCAGAATAACTCACTCGATATAAGTACTAGGAATGTATGCCCTCCAAAGAGCTACTAGCACTATAAAAATCTATGTCATAATATCTCTTAAGTACTACGTGCATACCCTAAGTACTAGGAGTATTAGCATAATTCCTGTTGTATAAGATTTGTGTTTAATTTCTTACTAAGATGCCTATGTCGGCTGGATAATTCTTCCGTGGCTTTATTTCCCCAGCCCCGTGTGCACGTAGCGATTTGTCACGGGTTTAAGTTGCGGCACCGTGCGAGACAGCCCAAAAAACACCAGTTCTGAACGGGAAGCCGATCCAACGGCCCATGTAAGCCTACGGATAATCGAACAGCCAGGGACGTCCCATATGACGTGGCTGTGGACCTGTGGGCCGTAGCTTGGACCTATCACCTATGGACTATAGACCAACGCCCACGACACGTTACGTAAAAAAAACGTGAAAACTGTAAAATACAAATAAAAAATTACACTTTACCTATTTTATTTCATAATAAAGAAAAATAAGAACAATATAAGCATACGAAAATTAGTATTGTTATCTCTTTTCTTGACCATTGGCCGAATTTTTAGATTGTTGGCAAAATTATTTCGAAATTTGCCAAATTATCATAAAGTGTATTAAAATTTTCACTAGAGAATTTGAAGAAGAGATTACTGGTGAGTGTGGCTGAATGAGGGGTATGCTGCCTATTTATAGAAAAATCGAGATTTTTTTTTGAAGTTTTTCATATTGTAAACTTACAAATGGCTATATATATATTTTTAAAAAAATCGACTATTACTCATGGTAAACGAGATAAATGGGCCAAATGGACCGTGTCCACTGTGCCGTGCTCAGGTCAAACATACCTAACGGTTATATTTTCATGCCAAATAAGTTGTGCCTGCCAGTTACGTGTGCCTACGGGCTAAGCATATCTAACGAGCCGTGTTGTGCTGAGCTGTGCCCGGTCCGACAATGTGTGATGTGCAGTGCCAGCACGTTGGGCTAGGGTGGCAATCCAAGCATGGCCCGCCCCTCGTGCCATGCCGGCCCGTTCTGACACGCCTCGTGTTATGTCTACAGTAACAAACTATGAGCTAGTCTGCTACACACAACCTATTTGGACACCACTATTACAAGCAATCTACCACGTTCTGACACGCCTCTTGTTATGCCTACAGTAAAAGAGGTTCGTGTTGGGTCCGAATGCGGACAGAAGTTGGCGCTGATCCAGCCTGTTGGGCTCTTTAGGATCCGCTGGAATTTGGCAAGGAGCTATTCCGATACCCAAGCTATTGTCAGCCCAAATAGGATACACCTTCAGGTCAGACAATTTCCCGGGGGACTAGATGGAATTCGGCCCATCCAAACAAGGCTCGTTAAAAAAAGTGAGGTGGTCAGCGCACGGTTAGCTCAGGCAGGCGGAAATTCATCGACTTCGTGAACAATCTGGCCGCCGCTACCGAGCCCCCCGAACCGAGAGGCACACGAGACGCGACCACCTCTCGCCGGAGATGCCGCCGGGGACCCCGCCGGCGGCGGCGGAGGCTTGGACGTGGGAGAACGCTGCCGCCGGAGCGGCCGCCGGCTTCGCTACCGTCGCGACCCTCCACCCCCTCGACGTCGTCCGCACCCGCTTCCAAGGTAACCACCCCCCAGCCGTTAAACCTTAGGCCTAGGATACGCGCAGCCTGACCATTAATCCTGCTCTCTCACGTTGGTGTGCAGTGAGCGGCGGGAGGGGGTGGTTCGACGTGTCGCCGTACAGGAACACGGCACACGCCGTGTACACCATCGCACGATCTGAGGTGTGACTTCCTACATCATTTTTGTTTTGACCGGTCGGTGGATGCGTTGAAGTTGCCAAATTTGCCCTTAGCTGATATCTTCATTAAAAAAGGGGTTCTCTGTGCTGTGCATGTGGTGTTAATATTGATGGGTTCCCAAAAAATTGGAAATGCAATTGCCAACAATATATAGGTGAGATTGCTTAAAGTTGTTACTACCTAGTTGGAAAAGTTGTTGAACTTAGGGAGCAGATGTGTTTAGTCTATGTATACGCTCCAAACTAGTGGTATTTTGAATACATGCAAATGTATGTACTTTATTAGGGCGTATTAAAATTTCTAGTTAAAGCATAATTGCATGTTAAATGTGGTAGGTGGTTAGATTAACTCATGGAAAACCTCTTAGTTTTCTGCCCATGTGCGTGTACATTGGTCCTGGAATGCAAGTTATTGCATGTTGTTATCTTGTAGTATAACTGATCTTAGAAGCTTGGTTCGTCAACTAAATGTTTCAAATCTACGCTTATCACGGCTCTTGAGATTGTTGAACTGTGTTGTAAGATTGTAAGGAATTTGTTCTGACATGTTGAGTATGAACTATGCTGATCTAACTGGCTTATTGTAGGGCCTGAGAGGACTTTATGCGGGCTTTTATCCTGCAGTTCTCGGATCAACTGTTTCCTGGGGGCTATATTTCTTTTTGTAAGTTACATTAGTTCATTTCCTCCGAATAATTGTATTGTGTTTTTTTTTCAATGCTGAAGTAGACTGAAATAAATTGCTAATTTAAGGATTTAGTTTCACTTGTTTATTTCTCCTGTCTAAGGATTCTGTGTTTCTGTTTACCAATTTGGGTGCTCTTTACTATAGTATTGGTGTTTTGACTGACTTTAAGAACGTCTGTTTCGACAGTTATAACAGAGCTAAACAAAGGTACTTGCAGGGGAAGGATGACCAGCTCCGTCCATTCCACCATCTTGTCTCAGCTGCAGAAGCAGGTGCTTTGGTTCGTACAGTAACTTCTGATCTCACAAAAATTGTTGATATCATTTTGTCAGATTGGAAATGAGTTCAGTGATTTTGCATAAGATTTTCGCTGTTGAATTGACGAAATGTAATTGAACCTTCTATAGCATGCCTAACCTGTGGCATTCTTTTCTGGCTGATAACATGTGTTAGTGTTATTTGTTCCCCTGTATTGCCTTTTCATTACCTAAAAAAAATAATTTATTCATGACACAAGTGACTTTCTTGTGTTTATACAGGTTTGCTTGTTTACAAATCCCATATGGCTGGTGAAAACAAGACTGCAACTACAAACACCTAGTCATCATACTCCACCATATTCTGGATTTTCTGGTAATATATGCTTTCTTGAGTATTCATTTTTGTGTTAAAAAGGTACCCATATCTTTACTTTTCAAGTATCATATAGAAATCAGATTGTTCTAGAGGTGTGACTTTTTTCTGTTGCATCAAATGAGTGTGGCCTATGCCCATTCTTGGCTCTGGCAGAAGCTGCTGAAATTATGCATGTTTACATGAGTTTACCAAAAAAAAAAATCAAATCCATTATGTGAAGTATGATGCATCTTGCTATGAATTGTTCTATTCAGTGTTCAGATTTCTTTTGGTCTATATTTAATTTAAAGAGTGAATTACACTTTGCACGGGTAACTTATCACTTGTTTCATTTTATACCAGAGTTAACTCGTACTTTCATTTTGAACCAGAGCGGACCAAATAAAATTTTACTTTGCACTAGCCAATCAATTTTAGTCTCAAACAAAGCAATCAAATTGAAAGAACAGAGTGATCAAAATTGTGCATACTGACTTATTATGTAGAGCCGGTTTGAGCCAAACAAGGTTGGACTAGTGCAAAGTGAAATTTTATTTGGTTTACTCTGGTGCAAAATGAAAGTATAGGTTAACCCTGATGCAAAGTGAAATAAGTGACAAGTTACCCGGTGCAAAGTGCAATTTACTCTAATTTAAATTTTCTATGATTTTGCTTATTTGCTCTCCGCAAGGCCAGATGCTTTGAGAACTATTATGAAAGAGGAGGGATGGCTTGCACTTTATAGAGGGATCGGACCTGGGCTTTTGCTGGTATGTATCTTTTTATTTATCTGTTACTTAACTGATTTTATGTCGCTTTTCAATGCTGCCCTACAATTAGTCATATAGCCATTGCCCCATGATGCTTTAAGCAATGTTTAGATGCGGGAGTGCAACGTGTTGAGTTGTTCTTGACCTGTAGTTATATAGTTTCTGTGACTTCAGTTCATTATTTCGTGAGTTCTTGACCCAAATCTATGTTTGTGAAACAAAGTACTGAATTTATCATAACTACTCCTAAAGTCCTAATGGTATGAACTTGATTGGTTGTTGTGAAAGTTGCACTTGAGTTTTAAGATATTAGCATCATAAGGGTTTTCTGTGAGGTGCGACCTATCAATTATCAAATTTATAGCTATATGCTCTAGGTAATATCCTCTTGTGAGGCCCCAACTGGATAATCTATTTCATGACTTCGTATTATTGGATCATCACTAGTCATGTTTTTTCCGCATTGCTATTGTGATGTCAAAAAATTGGCCTCATTATGGAGATCACCCATAGTTCTCAGGAAGAAATTAAAGTAAGGCTAGCTAAATCTTTTGTTTTTTCTTGTTTGTTTAGTATGCCTGCCAATATCAGAATTCGACAACACTGCTAGTAGCTTCCTTCCCTTCTATTCCATCAATGCTGAATGAATTTGGTCGTTGTAAATTGTAATTTTGCTTAAGTAGAGTTGCCTATACTATTTTCAATTAGTGAAGGTGCATATATTTTGGACTGTTAACTTCTTCTAGAGTCCTTATTTCTTCTGTTTTACTTGGATATGATTGATGAATCTAATTGATGCCTTCATGTTTCTCTATCGTGCCATGCTGCTTGAAAGGTCACCCATGGTGCGATACAGTTCACGGCCTATGAGGAACTTCGCAGAGCTATGATATTTGTCAAAAGTAGACAAACAAGGACAGACAACAGAGGCAGCGATGATTCATTGGTACTAACTAATTAAATGTGTGCTCGGGACATCTAGTTTAATTTGGTGCAAAATAGACATGCTTATGTTCTCCTGGATAATTTAGTTCTGATGTTTAGTCATTTTCTTAAACTAGGTTGCTGAAGCTATTCTGGTCAACCTTTTTCAATATTCCCTATCTCTTTCTGCATGTCTTCACATGATACATCTTGTGAATAATGAAATATAGGAGAATGTTAAGTTTTTAACACTTCATTGTGAAGATTATGAAATAGTCAAAATATAGGTGTTATGCAGTATTGTTTCTTAGAAAACGAATTTTCAACATCAAATACGTAGAAATGTATGATACATTCGTTGATTCAGGAAGCTCAGTTTTTTAGAACATTTGTTTCCAGTCATCTCTGTGCCAAAATACATCCACTAATAGGTGGGTAGGTGTTTACTATGTCTGATATGCCTTTGCCTTCATTATTAACAGAATTCCATTGATTATGCGACACTTGGGGCTGGTTCAAAATTAGCTGCTATTCTACTAACTTATCCTTATCAGGCAAGTTTTTTGTTCTGTTTATTCTCATCAACTTGATAAATATATGCTGCCTTCTTACAAAACATATCCACTAACGGTTTTTGGATTTTGCAGGTTATCCGAGCCCGCTTGCAGGTAGGTTTCAGATTTGAAGCTCTTCATCTCCATCCCATTTCTTTGAGTTTTAATCAAATAATAATAACAGTTTTTGTGTGCAATTTTCCAGCAACGGCCTGGCAGTGATGGTACTCCTAAGTACTCAGACAGTTGGCATGTAGTGCAGGAAACTGCAAGGTGAGAGTTATTGCTATGTTATTAATCTTCAATTAGAGAATTTTTAGGTGGCATTACTGCTTCATGGAGTCTGATGTTAAATACAGGTTAACCTTTCTCGTCCTATGCAATATGCATCTTACCCATGTAGGAACTTGATGTTTCTAGTATACAGTAGATAAGCTTGCTGTCTTTTTTCAAGTTTGCCCTACAGTTTAGCCCATTGATCATCTATATTCTTCATTAATCTGTACTACACCTGTTGGAATTGGGAATGTCAAGGTCTGCTTGTGTAATGTTGTGGCATCACAGCAAAAGTAATCATGTTGAGTATATGCCATATTTGGCCAGAGCCGCCAGATAGCCCATTCAGTTTTCTGAACTGCACCTTTGCTGGTCGACATTAAGCGAGTTGTGTTAAAATTTTGAGTAACTCGTGGATTCTCAATTTCTGTTACAGGTACGAAGGTGTCCGTGGATTTTACAGGGGCATCACGTCTAACCTATTGAAAAACCTTCCAGCAGCTTCCCTCACATTTGTGGTGTATGAAAATGTTATCAAACTATTCAAAGCAGCCAAGGAGAAGACATAGTTCCAACTGAACCCAGGAGAAACAAAGAAGGAAAATAGGAAAGAAGACAATAGTTCCATCCAAATACTGAGCCTATCCCGACTCTCCCGAGTTCAGAGCAATATTCCATTTCATTGTTTAGTTCACGCCACATTCACTTAGCATCTACCTCTAGTACAGGCTAGGAATGTGTTCTATGGAGTTATGGGGGAGGCTGTGATTGACATGGTCGTCACAGATGTTGTTTGGAGTAACTTTTTTTTTTGTAGAGGTAAATTCTTTCGGTATTTCTTCGCGTTAAGAAACAGTTCATTCCTGATGTCCAGTTGTGCACTGATTGGATACTTGTAAAGCTGGGGCATAGCGGACTCACGTGCGATGTTCTGGTGTGCGCGAGTAACATGCATGGTTACGATTTTCTTCCACGCATGATACGCAATGTCTTATACAGAACTGTTGGAAAGGAAATACTAGTCAAGATCAATAAAAGCACTATCGCCGTGCATGCATTATTATTTTTTTCTCTCTCGAAGACCACAATATAGCTGATACTGCTGCAATGTGCAGCTGCATCCGACGTGGTCACGGCACGGAAGGTGTAACCACATGGCTTTTGGCCACTCAAACCAATGTGGGAAGCCTCCCTGGCCGCACGACAAGACCCCGCCCTCCATGCCGAACTCCCAAACAAACTCACCCTCGGTCTCCCTCCGCCAGTTGTAGAGGTTCAATAGAACTTGAGCAGCTACTAAGCCAGGTTTGATAAAGTCAACGCTTGTGATTGGGTGAGTACTATGTTCCTTACTCAGCATAAGGGTCTAGTTCTAACATTTTTAATTGAAACAACATCCACGCACAAACTCATATTCAATGCCCGTGGCACTGCCACCAATCCATAGCCAAGCTTCCACCCTAAGATAAGGTCTTAGGTTCCGGCCCACTTATGGCTTTCCGCGATCCTCGCTTACCCTAGGTCCAACTTTTCAAAACTCTAGACAAGTACCAAAATTGTTAATAGTGGAAAGATTTTGATGAGTTCCTAAGCTACCATATTTACACTATTACTATTTTTAATATTACTATGTTTTGCCAAGATGAATGTGACCATCAAATTAAACTAGACTTTTTCGGGTGGTAGGACGTAACTAATATCATGTCATTATAAACAGTATTTGTACATGAAATAACAACTTGTAAATAATATAATGAAAATACTGATAAATCATTAAATAAAGTAATGTAGGTTCAATATAATCAAAATATGTGTGACTTGCCTTGCGGGTCTACGATTTCAACGAGCTCGAACTCTTCGGTGGATTGGGTTTGAGCTTGGGCTTCTCCTTCAGGCTTTGGAGGGACTTCGGCGTCGGGAGCTAACGCAAAAACAAGTTAAAATAAATTAATTCCACGCCCGAAGGGTTGAGCTAGGAATAAAGAAACAAAATGAAGAAAGAAGATCCGAATAAACAAGGTTTTGGGCTTATGGGAGGGTCTAAAAGGCGAAACAGGGCTGAGAAATGGGTTGGCGGGCTTGAAACGGTCGAAATGGGTATATTTTGTATTTTGGGTTCTGGATGAACAGTAACAGGTCGGGTATTGTTTATTACGGGTTTTTATTGTGCGTACTCGGAAGATCTGACGAGTACTCAGGTGGTCGGAAGCCACACCGTGGTCGAAGACCATAGCACGGTCGAAACGACAACACGATCGGAAGCTATACCGTGGTCGAAGATCACAGCATGGTCGGAAACCACAACGTGGTCGGGAGCCAAACCGTGGTCGAAGACCACAACGTGGTCGGAAGCCGAGCCGTGGTCGAAACGGCTGCACGGTCGTAACGATCATCGAGTAACGGAAGCCGACGGAGATCAGACGGCGTACGAGTTACTCGCAAGATTGGACGGTGTACGAGTGTTGCAGGGTTTGGATGGTGTTTGGGCGGCTTTAACGGAATCTAACGGTGTGCGAGCGGCTTAGAGACATCAGACGGCGTTCGAGCGGGGGTTGCACAAGACTTGCGACAACGTGGTTGGAGCCTCTTTTGACCACACAACGTGGTCGAAGCCTCCAAGCGGTGGTCGAAGCCGAAACAGGGAAGCGGCTGGAGGTGCTGAAGCAATCGGGGTTAGGGTGTTTTGCGACGGCTTCTGGGGCTCAGAAGCGTAACGCTGTGGTCCTGCGGAGTTTAGGCTCTACCCCGAACTTGTACGGAAAGGTTTTGATTATATAAAATACGGTAGGTGCTCTGTCCTTGGGAAGCATGCTTAGATGGAGAGGGGAAAACATTTTACAAAACTATGAATCCTTACTCACACTCACACGGCCACACGGGCATAGTTATAGCCATCCGGATTTTACCATGGAATCATCTATTAATTTCTTCTTTTTTATCATGAACAAACATTCATCCTCTTCATAATTTTCAACTTCATACGTGACTAATATTTCAATTTTGCTTTACATAGTTAACAAACAAAATATTTAAATTATACTTCCTACTTCATATCTCAAAAAGTAAAAATTATCCTAAACATTGAAAACACACACATATTTGCCAAATATTTCTGCTACAGACCTTGTTGAGCCACACAAGATATATTCTACTTATTTTATGTTTCTAAGTTTTCCATAGCAAAAGTTTCGACTAAATGTAACTTGTAGAAATGTAAGGCCTAAAACAAAAAAAATGTTGGACTGAAATACAAAATTTTCCAGCTTTGGTGTTCAACTTGTAGACATAAAACGTGATAAAAGTTTCTGACGATGTACATTGTCCAACGAAAAAAAATGAAACGCCGAAATGCAAAAGTTTTTCCAGCTTTTGACAACAACACGGTGAGACATACATTTGTGAGCCAAAATGATCTTTGTATAGATAAGCAGCAGCTCCTAAATGCTGCACAACTTACTGGAATAGCACAAAGAACTCCTGTGATTATTCTAGTCTAAATGTTGGTGTCTGATTTTTCTTGTCGGATTGGGGTTTTTTCATCTCATATGACTAATCCATCCGCAATTATTGAGTTCTTTAGTACGATCGTGATGCCGGATCGGATGTAGAAGCCTTCGGAGGTCCTATCTGCTTCCTGCACACCCTGCAAAGACCAAACAGACAACCACAATTAAATTAGATCTTGATAACATCCACTGAAGAGTGGTGCACTGGAAAGAATAATTCCAATGCTGGCAAACACCGCGAAAATCATAATCATAAAACTCAAGGTGACATGAAACAACATTGTGCAGATCTTAATTTGTTGCAAGTTGCAACTGTTGCTTGGTGATTTTAAGTATTGTTAGTCAGATGATTATTCCACTGTTCTTGAAGAAATGAGGTGGCAGAGATCATGCATACCTCAGAGTTAGAAATTGTCACATTCTTCCCTATCCTTGCATTCTTGTCTATGATGCAGTTCCTGCAAAGAACAAAAGGGAGACATTAAGAGTCTAATAATACAAGATGATGTCTAAATTGATGTTCCAATGATCTAGGAAGTAAATGTGTATGCATACTGAATCTTTGTGTTCTCCCCGATCCCAATTGGAACCTTTCCTTCAGCCAGCAGTTCTCCTCTTTCCGCATCAGTTTCGTAGAAGTCAGCACCGAGCATTACTGTATCCTGCAGGAAAATGAAACGGCAAATTTGCTGTAATTGTGGAAGAGTGGAATCGATTCTATTGGTGTAATATGCTTCTAGAAACAAAGAGGACTTACCTTCAGGTGCATATTGGAGCCTATCCGAGAACGGACTCCAACAACACTATGCTCTATCCTGCAGTTATCCAAGAAACATCCATGGGAAATGATTGAATCAGTGATCTGCAAAGTTATCAATGTGTTAGAATGTGACACGGCAACCAAAATTGATTTCTGAAGAAGACTAACTGAACTCCAAATTCAATATTAGTAGGGAGGCAAAACCAAAATAAAGGGAGTCATTATGAATTGCTAATTAGCTACACGAGTGAATCGAAGAATATTTGGGATTCGGGAACTAAAATAGCTCAAAAAGGGAGTCATGCTAGTTCAGATAGGGCACCACATACCTTACTGTTGTTGATCATAGATGGTGGTAGGTTTCTCCGTGACGTGTACATTGGTTTGTTGGCATCATAAAAGCTAAACCTTGGAGGCTGTATAGTTTAATCAAAAGATGACCACAAGTTACAAAGAGTTCAAGTTATTACTTGATTAGTTTTTTTTTAAAAAAGTTACTGCTTGATACTTAATCAGTACAAACAGTCTTATCACTAATTTACTATCACGCCAATACATTGAATAAAACTAATGCCAAAATCGAGAACATGAAAGAACGGGTGTAGGAAAGGAAGAAGGGCAGACTGATAGAAGGATGGTGCAAAAATAGATCCATCAATTTTGTAATGCCTACAGTTACATATTTATCTGAAGAACACAGCCTGAAGTATACAAACGCAGCTTTCCATTAGTTTGCACAGACAAGGCATACCTGTTCGGCAAGGGCAAGATTTGCTTCAAAAAAGGATTTAATAGTTCCAATATCTTCCCAGTAATCATTGAAAAGATATGCCTGAAATGTTCAATATTAGATACTGGTGAGTGGTGACATCATATGGCAATGAAGGTTTAGGGAAAAGAATATGACATCTTGAGACAGTATTAATATTCTTCAAACCTAAAATTGCTACTTGCCGGTGCAGTAATATAGAAATAAAATGGGGATATGATGCCAACCATGTTTTCCTCATTTTCTGTCCTTTAGTTGTGCAATTCTAGGTGCATGACTGTAATTGAATAATGGAAAGGTAGCTAGTGCTGAAATATCTCATACTAGGCATGTATGCCGTATTACATTTTCCACAGGCAATTATCAAAAATATGAATGAAGTAGCGTAGTCATTCTATTTCTTGAACTGCCCAACAATGCTTACACAGTGTACCTACTACTGGATGGAACTTGTGGTCTTAAACACGTACCTTTACATTAATTTCTTTTGCTGAAGCAGGAATTATTTCAGATCCAAAATCATTTGCAGTGGGAAAACGCCATCTGACCTAACAATGATGCACTGAAGATTAAGATCTACTAGCAATTACATTGTTCTAGTAAAAATGCAGCTTACAATGTAAGGTTTCGAACTTCCAATGAAAGGGCATTTGATTGGAAGTTCTCTTTATATTTGGATAATCAAAAAGAGTATTTTGCTAATTTTTTTGTGGGCTCCAATGAGCTGAATTGGCATACCTCAAAAGATTTAGAAGTATCTCTTTCTTAAATATATAGACCCCCATTGAAGCTATGTATGATTTCTTTTTTGCTTCCTCCGGTGATAAGCCTAGCACAGTGGTGTCAACTTGCTGCAAAAAGAATACCTCATGAACTTCTGTTTTATTTTCATTGAATGCTCATTCTCAGGTATGCAATGCTAACTGATGCATTGTGCATTTAGCCATCTTGAAATTGATTCAAATGTGTGTACAGGACAGGTGAGTAGCATGAAGAAACCAATACAGCTTACCATTGCCTTTAAATCATCTCCTTTTGGTTTTTCACTAAATGAAATAACTCTCCCTGTGCCATCTATCTTCATTAGACCAAAATCAGATGCCCGGCTGACATGATAAATAGAGTCATTGATGTTCAAGTCCACAAGGACCAAATTAATAGTCTTAACACATGAAAGATAGTTTAACTATGCTGGAAATCAAACTATTGTCTTAACAAAATAAAGACAACTCAATTGATCTAAAAATTTCAAATGGAAGCAACTTCAACGTTCATGAACAGTAGCTATTGAAATGGAAAGGGAATCACCTGTCATCAATAGGCAAGCAACATATGCTGATACCTGCACCTCTTTGGCGATGACTCTGCAAATTAAATCACCAAAACCAAGTTAGATATTTTACTTCAATATCCAACTGTAAGAAATAATCTATGTGCAGCAGTTACCTGAACAAAATCCATGTAGTCCATACGGTAGAGGTGATCACCAGAAAGAATTAGCACATCTTCTATGTCTTTCGCTTTGGCATCCTACAAAGTGAAAACACACCACATTACAGTGTGTAAGGAACAGCATGAGGTTTTTAGGCAGAATATTGCAATGAAATAACAGGGAATTGAACAATACATTTGAACATGAATTCTTGTTTCACAGACTGAATTAATATAACAAAACACAAATGATTTTCATCACACAAGTATGTAACAGACTAATTTCACAGAGCACTAAGCGTAAGTGTATGGGTGTATCTCAATGGCCATGTGTGTTTTGACACTAGATTGACACCATACGGGGAGTTTTGTACCACAGCAGGTTCAAAACCCCGGCGGTTATCGATCGGTAACCACTGGTTACCGCTTCTACCGTGGAGACCGGTAACCCAAAAAACCGGCCGGTATCAATTTTTGATTTTTCGGATTTTTGCCAGTTTTTTCTGGTTTTTCTGATTACCGGTCTGTTTTTCTGGTTATCAGTTTCAAAACATCCTAAAATTCAAGTGTTGATTTTCAAATTGTGACCGGTTTTTCCGGTAACCAACTAGTAACCGTTACCGGCTGTCGGCTGGGATTTCTCCCGGTTCCGGGTTTTGGAACCTTGGTACCACACTCACCATATGTATAGACCCTGCGTGACCGCATTGTGAAAAAAGGTAAGCATTGTGCATGTCTGATACATTAAGTGAAAAACTTACGTCGAAAAGCCAATCAAATTGGCGAACGGCATCAGCGGTACCCTGAAACCACCTCTTCCCCTCCAATCCAGGCGTCTGAGTTGCCGCTAGAACCTGAAAAACAGTTAAACAGATCATCAATGCCAAGTAATACCCACAGATCCTTGTGGTGGCATTCTGATCCCCTGAAGTATAGATAGTCTGAATTTCACACCTCGACAAAGCCATCTCCGAAGGCCACGCCATTGCTGAAATTGTAGGCCCTGGAAAGGTGCCGGTTGAGGGACGCCGAGTTGAACTGGGTGAGGATGTACACCTTGTTGATGCCGCTGTTTATGCAGTTGCTCATCGGCACGTCGATCAGCCTGTACGCGCCGCCTATCGGCACCTGCAGGGTAACAATTAGCACTTGACGGTTTCAGCTATGTCCCAATTTCATCAACCAAGAGACAAACTACTCGCATTTTCCGGGTCTTGGCAGGGGAAGAAGATGCGAAAGGGTAGCTTGATCGAGCGACTAGGTTGTACTCACCGCGGGCTTGGCCCTGCGCTTGGTGAGCGGGAAGAGCCTCGTCCCCGCACCGCCGCCGAGGATGACCGCCACCACCGTCCTCGCGTTCCTAGTCTCCATCTCCGCGTCCTCCGACTGCAGCATCCACCCGCGCAAGAGAGTCGTGAGCAGAGCAACGGAGAGAAACTAGTAAAAAACGCATGCACAGAGTATTGAGTACTGACGGCGCCCACGGCGGCGGTGGCAGCCTCGGTGGTCGCGACGGACATCCGCACAGAGAGGCACCGACGGCTTCCGAGCGCCCGGAGCGGCCACGCCGGCAGCAGGAGGGCGCCGAGCACGCCGCGGCGCGTTGCCGCAACCGCGGATGCGGGGGCGGCGACGCGCAGGTCCATCGCTCGCGGCGGCCTTATCCAACCGAGCTAGCCTGCCCCTCGCGCCGCGCCTAGCTCCCCTCGCGATGTGGCGTTCGTGTCGCTCCAATCCACGCTTGCCCCCGGCCCGTGAGTTTTATAACTTTCCAGCAACTCGGCAGCAGCGGCCGCAGCATGGAAATGGTGGGAGCGAAGGCGAGGCGACGCTTTAAATCTTGTTTCCGAGACCGTCGCTGTGATTCTCTGATAGATGGACCCGTACTACCGCGGGGCCGACGTGTCAGTGGGGAGAGGGGGTGGGGCGTTGTGGCGAGAGATTTCTTTCTCCCGCGCTATCCGGCGCGAGGCCTGGCGTCCACACGTCGGCTCTCCCCGGCTTTGCCGTTTGTTTTCTCCTCCTCGTGTCTCATGGGAGTGAGTGGGCCCACAGTCTGCCAGGGCCAGCCACGAGATGGTTCAGGGCGAAGATTGGGTGGCATATTCCAGATCTTTGTAGCCTTGGACGCTTGCATGCTACACACTCTGACGGCTAGCCATGAGAGAGAGAGAGAGAGAGAGAGGGGTTTCCTCGAACCAACTGTTCAATTCGACATATTGCTGCCAGTTGCTCAGTGATCAAAGAGCCGGCAGAGCGAACCGCTACCTCAGCACATTTTAGCATTTGAAAATCGAAGGCCTGTTTCCGAGCTGTGTTTTTCTCATCTCAAAAAGAGTGAAATTATCTTGTACAAATATCAAATCATCCCGTTCCCTTCAAGGCTTCAACCACCCTACACTCGTAATAAATATGAACACATTTATTTTTCCTAACTGGAATAAGATCGGGTCCTATTAGAGCAAGTTTAATAAGAGGCTGTTAGTAGGCTGTATGCTAAGATGGAGGAGAGAGAAGAGAGGTGGGCTGTAAGTTTACAGCCAGCTAAAGCACAAGAACCAAAAAATTTTTTGAGAGAAAGGAGTGGATCATACAGTCTTCAGCTGGTTGTAAACTACTATATGAATAGGGTGATAAGTGGGCTATAAGTGTCCATACTGACCAATTGAAGGTCAGATATTAGCCTTGCTCTTAGAGCAAGTATAATAAGAGGTCATTAGTAGGTTGTATCTTTGAGATGTAGGAGAGAGGAGGAGAGAGAGAGAGGTGGGGTGTAAGTTCTGACCAACCAAGCACAAGAACCAAGAAACTTTGTGAGAGAAAGGGTGGGTCATACTGACCTTCACTGGTTGTAAACTACTATATGAATGGACTGATAAGTGGGCTGTAAGTGTTCATACAACCAGCTGAAAGCTGTATTATTAGCCTTGCTCTTAATAAACTTTGTTGATGTTTGGTTTCTCTTCATTAACTTCGAGGTGAGATTGATTAAAAGAAAAGAAAATAGATCTTATCCCTTACGCACACTCACTCTAACTTATTCCCCATCTCTATTGTGTACCTCTTCACCGTTATTGTACGGTTGTGGTAACCAAAAATACCGGTTTTATCGGTGACCTCGCTAAAATTTTAAATATGCTATGAAATATTTGTTTTGTATGAATTTTTATCAAATATACAAGATTTTTTGTTAAAATTTGTTTTCAAAAATTTTGAACAATATTTTCAACCGGTTTTCAGCAAATTCTTTTAATTCAAATTTTAATTTGAAAATTTTGGCCCCGAAAACCTCTGAAAATTTTCAATTATCTGTCATATCGATGTTATCAGTTCCTGGTTGAATTTTAAAACTGGTTTTCGAAACCCTGTCTAGTTGCTTGATTCACCACCCTCGCCAGCTAATCTTATTGTCAACTATCTTTTTAAATTTGTCCCTGTTCAACCTTACCTCTCCTTTGGTTTGTTTATCCCAAAGTCACCTCCTTGTGCTTACCCTTGAAAATATCCACCATGGATACCTAGGATCTTGCCAACAACAACTCTACAAGTGCCTCGATGTCCCTAGTTCCATCGTCAGCTTCTGCAACCGTGGATCTAACTTCCATAACTCTGACAATGACTCTTGGTGGCACCTCTCAATAGCGATGCCAACGATCACTACTACAAGAAGACTAATATTAGATGGTACATCACAGACGGTTCCCAAAACCGTCAATGTAAATACAAGTACAGGTGGTTTTAAATTAAAACACCGTATGTGTTGCTGCCAGCACCAAAAACCATCTATGAAGAGATAATATCATAGACGGTTCATGGTGAGAACCGTCTGTGAAAGTATCACAGACGATTCTTACCAAGAACCGTCTGTGATATTCATCACAGTCATATTTTAATACAAATCATCTGTGATAATAATAATTCCACCATAATAACTGCGCGTAGATCCGTTCGACCCTCTGTCTTAAATTCCAGATCTAACTGCTGCTTTGAGCTAGAGGCAGGGGCTTTGAGGTGACGATTTAGTGAAAAGAGACTATTTGGCAAGAGTGGTTGTAGATTCATTCATTTCTTGACTACTTATGGTTAGTAATTTGTTCCTAATTGCATTATAATTTAGATCTATAGCTTTTGGTTTAAGAAGAATTAAAGATGCTTTAAATCGAGCTAGCTTAATCTAGAGAGAAGATTATTAACCATAGGTAGTTTATTATCCATAGATTTAGATCTAGAGAGAAGTTTATTTACATCTAGCACGATTTAGAGTTTAACCATTTTATAGTTTATTTTTACTTAATTTAATTTAATTAGTTATTCTTGCTAAACTATTAATTATATGCGTAACGTAGGACCGAAGCTGGATGTACACCGGGAATTGTGTGAGTGAAGAGTACTTTAATGGCGTGTTTGCATTCACAAGAGCTGTCGAGGAAGATATATTGGATAAGGAGGTGGAATATATACCATCCATGTATTGACTACGATAATCTAAAGATATTTAAGAACCGAGTGCAGATTGAAGCAGACTTGATTCGAAGGGATTTCAAAGAGGGGTATACATGTTGGACTAGTCATGGTGAAGAGCAGACTACACAGGAAAGGTAGTAATAATGATATCAGTGACTAAGTCAGTGATATACCGCTAGATGATGTCAATTATGGTTATGATTCGGATAAGCTGCATGTTGACAATCTGGATCAGATATTTCGTGATGCGGAAGGAAACTATGATGAAAAAAGAGTATGTTAAATTCTGGGGTTTGATGGAGGATTCGGAGAAATATTTGTTCACGTGTTGTAAGTCAAAATACACGAGGTTGTCAGTCGTGCTTGAACTGCTGAATTGAAGGTAAGCAACGGTTGGTCCGACAAGAATTTCATGGCACTATTAGGTCTTTTAGTGGACATGCTTCTGGAGGGAAACGAGTTGCCCAAAGCCACGTACAAAGTCAAGAAGGTTATTTGTCCATTGAAAATAGAAGTAGAAAGAATACATGCATGTCCGAACGACTGTATCCTGTACCGTAAAGAGTATGCAAACATGCATGCATGCCCGGTATGCAATGCCTCCTTATACAAGCATGAGAATCAATCAGATGACAGCGAGGGAATAGAGGTGAAGAGAGGATCTCCTGCCAAGGTGGTATGATATCTTCCTGTAATTCCTCGTTTGAAACGATTTTTTGTAAACCCAAAGGAGGTAAAACTACTGCGTTGGCACTCGGAGGAGCGTAAGAATGATGAAATGCTAAGATACCTTATTGATTCCGCCCAGTGGAGAAACATCGATAGGAGTTTTGCAGACTTCGGTGCAAAACTGAGGAATATAAGGTTTGAATTGAGTACAAAGGAATGAATCCTTTCGGTAATATGAGCAGCCAGCATAACACTTGGCCCGTGACTCTCTGCATGTACAACCTTCCTCCTTGGTTGTGTATGAATCGAAAGTATATTTTGTTATCGATACTTATCCAATGGTCGAAGCAAGCTGGAATGATATGGATGTGTACCTATTACTGTTGGTGGAAAATCTAAAAATACTGTGGATCGAAGGGGTATAGGTATGGGATGCGTACAAACGAGTGAACTTCACTTTTTACGCTCGTTGTTGTTTAGCACCATAAATGATTATCATGTGCTTGCTAACCTGTTGGACCAAAGTACAAAATAGGTCAAAGCCTGTACTCACTATTTAGATGATACGGAGAGTGTGGTGGCTAAAGCACTCACGCAAAACCGTATATATGCGTCACCGTAGGTTCTTTCGGAGGGCTCACCCATACTGCAGGATGAATTAGCAATTCGACGGAGAGAAGGAGGACAGTTCAGCTCTAAGGCATTTAAGTGAAAAAGTGATCTATGGCATGGTTAAAGATTTAGATGTTGTGCTCGGAAAGAGGCGTAAATTGATGACCCGTGAGAAGAATGTCTGAAAAAAGAGAATAATATTTTGGAACTTACCTTATTGGGAGTACCTGGAAGTTCGCCACTACATCGATGTTATGCATGTAGAGAATAACATATGTGATAGCTTGATTGGTCTCTTACTGAACATTCGTCATAAAAACAAAAGATGGTGTCAACGCATGACTTGATTTGGTTGATATGGATATCAAGCTTGAATTAGCACCGACAAAAACCGATAAAGGTCAAAGACCGATATTAATATATCACAAACGATTTGTAGTAAAAATACTGACCTATAAACTCAGACGGCTCACGAAACTGTCTGTAATGATGTTTTTAAATCATGTGATATGTTTCGTGTAGCAGTGGATGATGGCTCTCTAGATCACCATCTGGCTGGTAAGCCTAGTTCCTTTTCCATGTGTTAGCATTGACTAGATGTGACGTTCAAGCTGGCATCCGGCTTGGCCAACCTAGGGCCGAACCCAGCCCATTCGGAGTGTTAAGTCGTATGGCTCGGGCCAACCCCCAGCCTGCCTCAAACCTTACTTTCCAAGGCAACCTCTGCACTAAACCTAGTTTGGCTCTGACCAAGCATGTCAGGCTTGAGTCGGGTCGGATTGAGCTAAACTTACTTAGATCTAATATCCACCCTCAGCCTCGACGAGAAAATTGATCATTTGCCACTTTGAAGAGTGGGCTTCGCAAATTTGCCACTTTCAAAATTGACTTCGTAAAAATGCCATGCAGTACATGTACATCTTGATTACCATGCCATTTGAGCCATTTAGCTCATTTAATATTTGTTTTGCTAATTTCAGAGGCTGGAAAAAACAATTCTACCCTTACACTTTATCTTCGTCAAGAAACTTACACTCCTCTCCTCTGCTTTATCTGCGCGGGGAGGCCGGCCGGCGGGGAGGCAGGCGCGGGGAGGCCTCCGTGCGTGAGGGCGCATGGGAGGCCGGCCGGCGACGGAGACCGGTCGGGATGCTGGCATGAGGAGGCCGGCCGGGAGGCAGGCGGAGGAGGCCGCCGTCGAGGGCGGCGTGGGAGGCCGGCCGGCGACGGAGACCGGTTGAAATGCAACATGGAGGCGCGGCCGACGGGAGGCGGCGCGGGAGGCCACCGTGCGAGGAGGGCGACGGGGAGGCGGCGGCGGGAGGCCGCCGTCTGTGAGGCGGCGCGGGGAGGCCGGCCGGGGATGCAGCGCCGGGAGGCCGCGCGGGGATGCAGGAGATGCAGTGCAGATCGTTGCTTTGGGCGACGTTTCATCTCCCGATCCAAAAGTGTAAGGGTAGAATTGTCTTTTCCTGCCTCTGAAATTAGCAAAACAAATATTAAATGAGCTAAATGGCTCAAATGGCATGGTAATCAAGATGTACATGTACTGCATGGCATTTTTACGAAGTCAATTTTGAAAGTGGCAAATTTGCGAAGCCCACTCTTCAAAGTGGCAAATGATCAATTTTCTCCAGCCTCGACAGAACAGTGTAAGCTACAAAGCCTAGCAACGACAACACTAAGGCTCTAAGATGAAACCCTTTCTCATCTTTCTCCGGCTACTGCTTAGAGTAATATTGGGGTTGCTAGGTCTTTCCCTATCTTACTTTTTTCGAGAGGATCTTACCATTTATTTTGAGAGCACACTGCTCCTCTTTTCGAAGAGGGTGTTCCTCTATCGCCTAAGAGCAAGTTTAATAGTATAGATAGCTGCTACCTCCAATACATTTCCATGTCATCAAAAGGTAAGATGCAGCCAACTCATACAATAAGCTGGCTATAAGTTGTCTCTACAAGAGCTCTCAATCATTTAATACATACATGGGTATTGGTCATTTAATACATGCATGGGTATAGCAGTTAGTTCTATTGGTACATGCATGGATAATACCTCTTTTCCTGTGCTATAGCCTGACTCTTGCATGGGAGCCGACTTGGCTCTCTCTCTCCTTTTCTCTCCCCTCCACATAGGACTATGCTGACATGGATTCCCTTATAGCTAGCACAGTCAGCCTTATTAAACTTGCTCTAAGGAGGACTGTAAAAAAGCTGAAGATTCACAAGTTGTTCGAATATAGCTTGCTCTAGACTCGATTCGAACCTGGCTTAAGCTCTAAACGAATTAAACTCGAGCTTAATTTCGAGCCCGCGAGCTTCAATGAGCCAAACTCGAAGAACTCGTCAAGACCCGGTAATTTTCTTAGCTCACTTGCATGTCAAATATTTCCCTTTCATATTTGTTCCTTTTAAGACATACAAGCTTATTATGTTGTGAGTTATGATACCCTTATCGAGTTTATTTAAGCCGAGTTCAAGTTTAAGCTTTTGTTATTGTTAAAAATTAATGTATATTAAATTATTAATTATTACTGAGCTTAGATTGAACTAAGCTTTGAGTTTAAGATCTAAGCTCCAGCTTCTACCAAGTTTGAGTTTAGAAGGATAGACTAGATTGGGCTCCGTTTGTTTACAACAGTACGCTTCATCGCCTTTCCGTATTTCATTGCAAATCGTGGGAGCCGAGCCCAGCACAGCCGAAAATCAGTCGTTTACACGTAAAGCCCATTGGGCCAAACGCCGGCTCAAGCAGGCCCACCGCGCTAGCCTCACACCACGTAGGCCCCGCACGGTCGCGTCGCGTCCGCCCTCGCAAAACCAACCCTTATTGACCTCCTCGCCCCTCAAAACCCTAACGAGCGGCGAGCCGCCTCTCTCGAGCATTGTCACCCTCTCGACCCCTCCCCCACTCGGCGCCATCGCGGCGCCCTCTAGATTCCCTTCCAGAACCTTCCAGAACGTGCGGATCGCTAGCGCAGCCGCCGCATCGGGCCGCTGCCGACGCCCATGGAGAAGCTCCGCGTCCACCGCTGCGGCGGCGGCGCGATCGCGTGGACGCCCTCCCCCATCGTCGCCCTCGCCACCTCCCCCTGCGCCTCCCAGGTCGCCGCCGCGCGCGAGGACGGCTCCCTCGAGCTCTGGCTCGTCTCTCCCGGCTCAGTCGGGTGGCACCACCAGCTCGTACGCTTCCCTTTCCCTCTCCCCACGGCTGCGCGGTCTCTGCGAGCAATCTGGGAATTTGATGTGACCTGATTGGGGGTTTCTGTGGGTGCAGACAATACAGGGGGACGCCGAGTCGAGGGTCACCTCGCTGGTGTGGGGGCGGAGCGGCGCGAGGGGGCGGCTGCTCTCGTCCAGCGTCGACGGGTCGGTGGCCGAGTGGGATCTCTTCCACATACGGCAAAAGGTGCCTCGCGTTCCGTGCTCACGCTGCATTTTATTTTCTATGTAAATTTGGACTTGGGGATTGTGAGTTTTGTATGTACGCATTATTTGGGACACATTGGTAATTGATGTCGAAGGTGTTGTTAATGTGTAGTATTGAGCTAAATTTGCCATTTTTGTGGATTGTCGGTTGTAAGTATGTGATTGGGTAGCAAAATGCTGGATCTTAATGTATTGGGTGTAGAGAATGCAATAGGCTAAGAGTGCATCCCACCTAAATTCCAATTGTCTGTTTCGTCAGATGTTTAATATGGGTTTATTTATATCTTTTATTCCTTTGCTATCTGATAGTCATTTTAAGTTCATAGATATAATTATCATTTGTTTGCCATTCTGTTTTCTAGACTGTCCTAGATTCTGTTGGGGTACCAGTCTGGCGGATGGCTATGGAGCCTTCAGATGATCCTATAAATTCTGAAAATAAAGTCTCAGGATTTGCCGCTAATGGCCATGCAAATCATAATTGCCGCGCCGACTCCGACTCAAGTTACGTTGATGATGGTGACAGCTCTGATGATGAAAGCAATTCTGCCAAGACAAGCTCTTCATATCATGTGAACGAATTTCCGCGTTTGGCGCTGGCCTGTGATGATGGTTCTGTACGCTTGTATAATGTACCCGAATCTGGTGCATTGACTTACTATAGATCTCTCCCAAGAGTAAGCGGTATGTCTTGTATATCTTGCATCTCCCAGTTATGTTGACAATAGTTTCAACTCTGGTAATTATGTTTCCGCTTCCGTGCAGGGCGAATTTTGAGTGTCACATGGAGTAATAATGCGAAATTCATATTTTCGGGAAGCAGCGATGGGTATGTAGCATTCCTAACTGGTGTAAATTGCCTTTTCTGACGGATTGCATCATTATTTCTGCCCTTACCGCAATCAGACTGTTCAGCATCTTTCTCTTTTTTAAAAAAATTCTCAGCTATGGGTCATCATATTTTTTTTTCTGGTGTGCAATCTTCATCTCGTCATTTTTATGATACTGTTATGTACTGCTGTTTACAGTTTGATTAGATGCTGGGATTCAACATCTTTCCATGAAAAGTATCGTATCACTGCTGGATTGGGTGGTACTGGTAGTGGTGGTGAACTTTATATATGGTCATTGTTGTTTCTGAGGTGAGATAAAGTAGATTCTTTCTCAAATGCGACCCCCCCTCCCCCGCCCCGCGGCGGCCGCCGCCGATTCACTAGTGCTGATTATTGTTGCTGGTGTTTTAGGTGTGGAACACTTGTTAGTGGAGATAGTTCTGGGAGCGTCCAGTTTTGGGATAGCTGCCATGGAACTCTTCTGCAAGCTCACACCTATCATAAAGGCGATGTGAATGCGCTAGCAACTGTGCCCAGTCAGAACAGGGTATTTTCTGCAGGATCTGATGGGCAGGTTGGTAGTATTACTGAAACAGCCATTATGTGGATTAACTGCTCTTAAAGAAAATCCCCCCTTCCTTGTGTGCGTGTGCAGCGTTTTTCCCTTTGAAAACTTCAGAAGCTATTGGTTTATATCATAAATCATTATATGTTGGAACCTTGTCTTCTATAAATTATAGTTCTGCAGCAGATTAACTGTATAAAAATAGAAAGAGACTTTAATTGAATTGTGACATTATATTCAATTGCAATTCAACAGTTATTTTGTGATTCATCTTAAATCTACTACTTTTCTTGGCTTACTAATTTGTTGGTGGCTTTCTAGGTAATTTTGTACAAAGTATCGAAAGATGGGTTTGGTGCTGATAAAGAGGTGGTGGCCAAAGAGCAAGTGTGCAAGTGGGTCTATGTGGGATATGTAAGAGCTCATACTCATGATGTAAGGGCATTGACAATGGCTATACCGATTTGTAGAGAAGGTTTGTGTTAACTTAGCTGCATTTACGAAACTTACCTCCACTTGGGCTTAAACAGATTTATCTGTGTTTTTTGTTCTCTAGATGCTTTACCAGAGGAAAAGATGGTGAAGATTCGCCGGCGTGAAAAGCCTATTGAGTTCAGTTACCACAAATGGGCACATCTAGGTGTTCCAATGCTCATTTCTGGTGGTGATGACACCAAGCTCTTTGCTTATTCTGCAAGGGAGTTTACTCAATTTGCACCTCATAACTTCTGCCCTGCACCTCAACGCCCTTTGATAAATCTGGCAAGAGATAGCACAGTCAATGGAGATTCTGTGATGCTTGTCCAATCTACCAGCTGGCTGGATGTTTTACTTGTGACAGTTCAGAACAAGTTGACTCCTAGTACATCATCTAGAGGAGAAGCTACAATGCGACACCTTGCTCGTCTTAAAAGCAAGGGAGCCCGGAAAATCATTTCTAGTGCTGCCTCTACTAATGGAATGCTGTTGGCCTATTCAGATTGTGTGAAGCCTTGCCTTTTTGCACTAAGACATAAGGGCGGAAAGAAGTACACACTAGACAAACTAGAGCTGCCAAAGGGATTACCATGTTCTCAGAGTATGCTGTTTACTGTTGACTCATCTAGTTTGATACTAGCTGGCAATGATGGAAAGATATATGTAAGTATTTCGCTGATCCTGCCGCTTCTATACCTATATGAGAAATGATAAGCAGTAGATGATTTCTTTACCTGCCTGCAATGTATTTTTGCTTCGCTCATATTGTGTGTTTCTATAGCTGCGAAACAACTGTAGTATACAGGAGAAAACAGTACATTATAATTAGTCTGTAGATTCAATTTTATCATATTACCATCGGACGTTGAAACCTAGCTGTCACACATTGAAAATGTGCAAACTGAAACAGGATGCACTTCTCTATCTTGTACAACAGTACTCATAGCTATGCTAGTTTTGAATCGAGCACATGTGATCAAATTTTTTTTTGCCTGAGTTCTATGTAGTATAGCACATGTTTGGCAGTATATTAGTTAATGAGATGTCTATAACCTGATCATTCAACCTCTTTGGCGCCCTCCAGAGTTATCATTTCTCAAAAATGTAATATGATTCATCTACTATAGATCATGATCAAATGAGTCACAGTGCTGAGATGATCTGCTGATAATATTTTTGTATCTTCTCTTTTTATTTTTTCTAAACTTACTGTTCATCATTTCTCATGCACCAATCAGGTTATAGATATTGCAACGAGAGAAGTTTCGAATGTATTTCACCCTATGAGAGAGTTGGATGGAACAAAAACATCTGCCAAAGAACCACCGGTTACAAAAATGTTTCCAAGCGCAGATGGGCAGTGGTTGTCTGCAGTTAATTGCTTTGGGGATATCTACATATTTAACCTTGAGGTGCAGAGGTATGTTACATACCATTTGATTCTTTGTGCCTAGTCTTGAATGTGCTTCATGTCTAGTAAGATAGTAATTCACTACTGTAAATTGTGTTTAATCTTGAAATTAACTCTCTGTTTTGATTTGCAGTCCTTTTGCCTGTGACTTGGCAGACTTGCAGCTAGTGTTAATGATTGTATATTTATATGCACTTATGCAGACCACATTTTTATCATCACTAAACCTTTTTCTGATATTTGCAGGCAACACTGGTTCATACCTAGAATGAATGACAGTTCAGTTACATCTGGTGGCTTTTGTCCTAAGAACAATTCCCTTGTCATAACTACATCTAAAAACGAGGTGTATGTATTTGATGTGGAAGCAAAACAATTAGGCGAATGGTCTAAGCGCTATACACATCACTTGCCCAGAAGATTCCAGGAATTTCCTGGAGAGGTCATTGGCCTCTCATTTCCTCCACGAAGTTCATCTTCAGTTGTGGTATACAGTGCAAGGTAGCCTTCTATTGCTGATTTGTTTCAGCTAACTTACTCATACCGCCTTAGTTTTTTTAATGTTCTGAACTCATTATTAGTACCAAGTTGATCTGTGTTTGAAATGCTGATTTGATGGGTATTTGTGAGGTATTTGTTATATGTGGGGATTGATCTTCTCTTTACTATTTGTGAGGCATTTGTCATATATGGGGATTGATCTTCTCTTTACTAACTTGTTTGCTGCATAGTTAGGAGACTTTGGATTGCCAATTGAGCAAGATGATGCTAAAAAAACAATCGTTTCCTTTCCTTTGCAGGGCAATGTGCATTATTGATTTTGGATTGCCAGTTGTTCAGGATGGTCAATTACCGAATGGTTCAGTTGTACCAGCAGAAAAGACAGACTCACAAAAGGGTACAAAAACAAAGCCTAAGCGGAAGGCTCGTGATGAAGAGTTGAAACAGGATAAAAGGAATAACTTTGAATTCTTTGCATTTAAAGATCCAGTCCTGTTTGTTGGCCACCTATCGGACAGTTCAGTTTTAATAGTTGAGAAGCAATGGATGGATGTGGTTGAAGGTTTTGGCGCACCAGTTCATAGACATATATACGGGACATGATTCACGGTAACATCTCAACTTCTGGCACTCGTGACAGGCAGCCCATTCTTTTTTTTGCGCCCAGGCCATGAAATGCTTCCATTTCCCAGCAGCTCATTGTTTGATAAGAGGTTCCAAGATTTAGCAGCACAAAATGTTTGCTGATATCATCTAGTGATATAACTAGTGTGGGTTAATGGTGTCAAATGGGTTTTGTTTCGTGAGTTGTCTCGTTGTATTCTTTTTCTCCTTAACCTGAGTAATTCAGTGGACTCTTCACTGCGCCAGTTTTGTCATACCTGTCACTGCGCAAAATTTTGTCATCTGTAAACAATGTATCATCACGTTAAGCTAATATCTGTCGTTTGCCTCAAGAAGAATCTTACTTTGTACATAAGAGCGAGCAAACGACCGAACTTTTACAAGTGTTTCGATTATCAAAATTCAGCAGAGAATGTGTTCAGATGTGAAACACTGAAACTACCATTTACCCCCAAACGCGTGAGATCGGATTAGGGATGACAGTGGGCCCCCGTTCCCTGTTCTCTGGTGGGGAATTTTTCTATTAGGGGGTGGGGATGGGAAGATTTCTTCTTCTATGGGGGTAAGTAGCAAGCAAGTTCATTCTCTATCGGAAATGACGGGGATGGGGACATTCTCCAGCTCTATACCAGTTCCCCTGTAGAGACCCTAATCATTGTATACTATATTATGTATCTCATATGATACTTTATTAATACCTTATAAAATCATAAATCGAGAGATAAACACTTATTTGAATTAGGTGATGTACCTATTGTATATTTATTGTGGTGAATTCATGTAATTTGTATTGCTCTGATTGTCATATTATTATTGATTGTAATTATTTATATAGGATTTAGGTTCACTTATTATCAGTGAAGACTCATTCCCCACTGGGGATAGGAAATAGGAGGAATTCTTCTCTGAACATGTAATTGGGATCGGAAAACAGGGAAAAAAAATCAGGGACAGAGATGTTTCACCACACCTTGGCAGGGAATTCCCCATTGCCATCCCTAGGTCGGATGCACCTGCCACATGTTTCTTGATTGTCTTTAGTAATTAGCTGTTTTTAGTTCTGTGAACTGTAAATACGCATCGCGTAATGCCTACTTGGAAACGAACATTTGCGGTGCAAGTAATACAAACCACTAGAAAATAATGGAAGGAAAACAGATACACGAATGACTGGAAAAGGACTCCTACCGTATAAATCGCAAGAAAGCACTAATTTCTTCATTTCTTAGAGATGGAAAGGGAACCATTCCATCGTATGTCAAATGCATACAACCTGAACCCTCTAGGTCGAGGCATTCGATCAAATATCTTCCACAAAGATAGGCCTGACTCAGCGTACAGAATTTTGTTCTGCTATGTTATTTCTTTCCCTATTCCTTCGTCAACAAATGCCGGTTGTTAATTCAGAGCTTACCAACTGAATGCTCCTACATTGTTGCGAATATAAAGAAAAAGCATTTCAATTATATAGCAAAGAAGCGTAGAGAGGAACGTGAGGGAGTAATGGAGCAGAGGAAATCGTGCTGAAGATTTTTGGATGCATCATATCCTAATATATATATATATATATATATATATATATATGCACCATGTTTCATGCACCAAGGTGCCTAGGCACCAATATCAATATCTGTTGATTTGCTTGAGATAATAACGTTTGAGTGGGTATCTTCATATACCCATAAAAAGTATATTTGAGATGTCAAACTGAAAAATTTAAATTCAACTTCAGTTTAATTAGTTTGAACTATTTTTATGGTATATACTGCTTGTAGTTGCATTGAACTCAAAAGTAGTTCAAACTAGTTTGAACTGAGTTCAAACTTACTTACCATAAATATATCAAGGGTATAAAACATTTTCATACCCAAACTCAAAAAATATCAATCATACACGTGTATCGGATGAAGATGCCTAGGCACCATGGTGCCTTATGTAATTTTCTATATATATATATATATATATATATATATATATATATATATATATATATATATATATATATATATATATATATATATATATATATATATATATATATATATATATATATATATATATATATAGGTAAGATGAGCGCATATGGGTGTTTTCAGGGGTTAAAGCATGTGTCCGTACTTCATGAGACTCTTAAGCCTCCATCTCATCTTAATCTTATGTATTAGACGTACCCACGTAAACATAAGTGTGTGTAGATCTTTCATTTGCCACTCAAAGCCAGCGTGCCATCGATTGTTTTGCTTCTCAGAGGACGTATCCTCTATGGATCATTTTCTCGCTCTCTTTCTTCTTCTCCCCTTCTTCCTTCTCTACCTCTCTCACCAGCAGGGAAAATTGGTCTCAAAATTTTAAGAAAAAATTGGTCAAAAAATTCAAAAAAGCGATAACTCCAAAAAAATCAAATAAAATCGGCGTTGCTTACCTTGCCGGCGCTGGAGACCCCTCGGTGGCACCTTTCTGTCCCCTCTCGGTGCTGTCCTCATCCGCGCCGCCTCCCCCTCCTTTGTCGGCGTTGCCTCCTTATAAGATTGAGGAGGCCGACTAGAGGGGGTGAATAGACGGTCTAATTTTTTTTTCTAATTATTATTAACAATTCAAGAGCTTTTCTCTTTGTCTAAACTAAGTAAACAATGCAGAATTTTAAATCAATTTGGTTTAGCACAAACAATGCTTATATCAATTAAGTGCACCGACAATTTTAGACTATGTCAATATTTGCAATTCTAAAATGACAAGCAGTCAATTTAATTCTATGTATGTAAATTACTTGAATATTGGACCGGTACTACGAATTAAGTCTTCCACCTCAAATCCACTAGTCGTAGCTCTTTCCCGCTCTGAGTAGGTGAGCTCTAACATTCACACATTGTCGGGTCTTCTCACAACCTTCTTTGAGAAGATCACCGTGCACGACGTCTCCAACGCCATCTAGGAGTTGGCAAACTCCAAAAATAATAAGTCAAGCCCCTCGCTTAACTCTCACCACATGCAACGAATGCACAAATTCAAATGGATACACAATCCATCTCTATATGCAACACATGCAAGCTAGACCCTTCACCTAGCTCACAAGGTGTAACACATGTACAATTGAGTAGAGAGCCTCACACTAGCTCAAGAGAATAGAAATGGGTCCAACAACCTTATCTCCAATTGACCACAAGGGGTATATATATACTCCACACAAGAAAACTAGCTGTTGGAGCCAAACTCCTGAAAAGGTAGGATTATCGAAAGTACCACAGGCATACGGCTGGTATTTTCACTCCCATCAGCAACGGTTAGAAAACTAGCCGTTGCAGTTAGAATCGAAAGTTTCGTCATTCATTTTCCGGTACTTTCGATTATCGGAAGTACCGCGCTACATATGCGGAACTACCGATCTCATCGAGGACGAGAAGACTCTACATAGGTGTCTCTCTAGAAAAAAACATGCTGCTACTCAAGTCGGCACTTCCGCTCGCCGGTAGTACCGCTCACACAGAGCCAGTATTTCCGCTCGTCGATCGGACCACTTACACAAAGCTGATCAGATCACTCACACAGAGCCGATCGAAAGCTCCGATAATCAACTACCCTGGTCCACGACCATGTTTGTTTCTGACCATGTTGTTCGGATCGACCACACAAGTCTCCGACTATGCTGGTCCCCGATCATGTTAGTTTCGACCACTCAGGGTTCGACCATGTTGACCATGTCGATTTCCAACCACGTCAATCTTCGATCACATAGATCTCCGACCTCTACATCGATCTTCGACTATGTTATTGTAATCACGTTGTTTCGACCACGTTGATTTACGACTACACAGGTCTCAACCACGTCGGTTTATGACCACATAGGTCTCGACCACGTCGGTTCGACCATGCTGGTTCAACCACGCTGGTTCGACCACACTAGTTTACGACTACGTCGATTCCAACCATGTTGGTTTACGACCACAAAGGCCTACGACCACGTCGATTCCGACCACACTAGTTTCAATAACACATATCTTGATCATATTGGTTTTGACCATGTTGGTTCACCACTCTAGTCTTTGACCATTTGCGCTTGATCACTCTGGTCTTCGACCACACAGGTCTTTGACCACCTAGGCCCGATCGCTCTGGTTCTTGACCACTTGATCTTCAACCACACAGGTCTTCGACCACCAACGTACATGGTAGTTCCGTGATTACAACGCCGGTAGTTTCGGTCCGCGGTAGTACCATAGTTTATACTGCAGTAGTTTTGATTGTCTTAAGAAATACAGATACTTCACCAGATTTTGCAAAACACATTTGTAAACTTTAGTATCATGCATACAAGTACCAAACATGATTCCCAACAGATTGCAAATAGATTTGCACACTTTTAGAATCATGACACAAGGATTAAATATGAGTTTCAACCATTTACAAAACACATAGGTAAATATAAGCCTCATATCACAAAGAATGGAAACATGGATTTCAAGCACTTGCAAAACACATTTGCAATGCATAGTTTTATGTTACAAGGATTCAAATGAGTTTTAACTATTTGCAAAACACATTTGTAAATACAAGCCTCATGCTAAGATAAACAATAAGAGGTGAGGTTGAGCTATCAACACATGATGATACTCAAACTACTAGACATGTTCCCTCTTAATAGTACGGCAACATATACTAGCAATTCGGTCTTCCAACCAAACACCAAGACCGGTAAAAGACTAGAAACACATTCTTAGCCCTAACTAGTCATACCTTTGCCTTAGGTCATTGTCTTGATATGCATCAACTCATGATGCATCTTTTTCTTCAACTCCATCAACATATAATGGTCTTCACTTGACTAGATGATCAACACATAATCATCTTCTCTTGGACATGCACTAACTCATGATTCTTCTTAATAGCCTTCAACACATGAAACCATCTTCCATCTAGACTTGATGATCTTCAATACATGAAATCACCCTAAACTATCCTCGTTTGTGGCACCTAACCTGTTCTTCCAACTCATAAAAAATATTAGTCCATAAATCAATTACCATTAATTACCAAACTTCACCATTAACACATAATGGAGGGACTAGATTCTACAATCTTTTTTGGTAATTCATGACAATCTCAACAGAATATGAGATAAAGACTGTATTTACGAGTATACAACATCTACACAACATTTGTATACTCTAAGATAAGCTTATTAAGCAAAGCTTATTTATCCGGTTGTCATTAATCAACCAACCATTAACACATAATGGAGAAGTTACATGACAACCCGATTGCAAATGAGTATATATAAACTACACAAGCTATATATACTTAAAAGATGTATTTCAAAATAAAAATCCTAAATATGCATATTAAATGAAACATAGATCAATACTTATGAAATCTCAAAATATAGAGTGAACTCCCCCTAAATGTGTGCATATAAGTATGTATAATGAAGATATATGCACATATTTATTTTGGACTATTTGTGGAGTTCAATCTATATTTTGGATCCATGGAATGTACTAATATATGATAATGTAATTTCGAATGTATACCTTTATAATTTCTCCTTTTCATCCATGTGAAACTAAGTAATATCATAATCAATAAACAAGGTTAGTCTCACAAATGCATTTATCATTATCACCAAAATATCATAATAGTATTTGTCATTATCACCAAAATTAACTTAAGTGGAGCTTGATCTTTTACTCTCCCTTTCTGGTGTTGCCCCCCTTTCGGCGCCACCTCCCCCTCCCTTCCGGCGCCGCTCGATCTAGATTCTTGCCGGTGCCGCTCATCTCTCGATCTAGATTCATGTCGACGCTACTTCCCCCTACCTTGCCAACACCGTGGCTGCGTCCCTTGCCGGCACCATGGAGAGGATGGACTAACTGCCGGCTCACCGAAGAGGGGATGAATGGGAAACGAGATGGGATGGATGGGTTGGTGTGTCAAAAGTAGCTCATGTTCAAGACTCAAGAGAGAACGTTGGATGGGCTAGCTGGCCGAGAATTTCAAAATGGGCCAAAATTTCGGACTAAATTGGGCCTTTTCAGGGTGAGCGAGGAAACCGAATTCCATTGAAATTCAAAAATTTTGGCCCAAAAATGATTTACCTGCTCACCGGTCACTAGCCATGACAGGCTTCTTGTCCACCACTATCGTCCTTTCTTCCTGTGATGCGCCACCCTATCCTCCTCGGGTGGTCAGGTTGCCTCCAGCACCGCCTCCTCTCTCCTCTCCCTCTCCTAATTCCTCTCCTACCTGTCCCCTTCTCTTTACTGTGCATATCCTCCCCGGCATGCTAGTGTCATCACCTCTACTGGCCAGCTCACCAGCGCCAACCTTCATCGAGAGCCCACCACTGCTTGGCTCTACCCTACCGCTGCAACATTGCAAAGGTGCTAGAAGCCATAGCTGCTACCGCATTGCCATCGGGCTCAGCGAGGTATAGTTTGACGAAGGCAACTATGCCATGGTCAGAAAAATATATAGCGATGGCAGCACTACGTGGTGGTGGAAAGCAATGATGGGGGAACAACATCCGCGTTGTGGTCCAGGAAAGATATAGTGGCCATAGTTGGCATTGGTCCTTCATGGCGGAGTCAACCATGGATAGTCAGGATGGAAAAGAAGTAGGACGAAGAAGAGGGGATGAGGTGTAAAATACTCTACAATAGCAAAGTAGGAAGATACAATCTCTGGAGTGGTAAATGCTAGGAAGTCAACTTTTGCATGAGTAAATACTTAATTTTTCCACAAAAAATCCTAATTACGGTAGGGTTTACCCAGACCTTAGCACTAGTGGAGGATAGTGGAGGCCAAGATGGGTCTTGGCCAGTTGGCCTCCCTTTTTCATCCAAAATATTTAAATATAGGGTGTGTTTTTTTGACATCGATCCAATTGAGCTTCTGACTCCTCGCTTTTCACCCCTGCCCCTCCACCCAAACCTCCTGATCCCCAAACCAACCGGCGACAGAACCCTCAACAGCAGGCAGAGTTATATATTAGGACCTCGTCCAATGGAGTACCCTTTTTGGTAATGGAGCTATGGGCGACATTGAGAGAAAACTCGACTTTGGGCACTGAAGAAAACCCCAGGCCAACCTTCATCAACGCATCCCTCCTCCAATAAAGACAAGAGTCACTAAAAGCTCTCCTCTTGGAATATGTTGACTGTTTCGCATGGAGCTACAAAGAAATGCCCGGTTTAGATCCGCAGTCCACAACTCAAGATTGATCCAATCTGAAGCTTGTTAAACAGGCACCTCGTAGCATGAGGATAGAGCTTGAAGAAAAGGTCATCATCGAGACCAAAAAGCTCATTGAAGCAGGATTCAAGCACGTTTGGATCGGCGAAGGCAATCACTCGGATCTTCCCCTAACCCAACCCAGGAATGGACCAGAGGGAACCATAGCATGAGGAATGTCCACGTCTCATCGCAAGGCTCATTTTTCGCGCATTACTTAGAACAACTAGGAAAGAAAGATAAGATAAGCAAGAATAAATAAATATTCATCAGAATAACAGAGCACTAAATTAAGAAATGCAAAAATGAAGACGTGGTTATCTGAAGTGGATTCTATCTTTTGTAGTAAATGCCGAACCTGCTGCTCAGTGGGCGGGTGCAGCAGAAGCAAGTACAAAGCCTGCTTCTGGTGGTCTTGCTGCCCACTTATTAGTCTAAAAGCTTTGTCTGTCTACTTTGTATTTTTGGGAATCGACATAATTGAAAGCAATTTCAATTTAAAAAGTTGACGGATTTTCCTCTTACTAAAAATTTCATTGTTGTCAATATTGAAAGGTAGGGAGGCATACCTGTGTTAAAATGGAGTGTAAAACATATTCTAGATATTTCGTTTCAAATTTGTTTCCTGGCTACTTCACTTCACTTTTCAAGGTATCCTGGAAAGTGTATTCCTATAACACCAATAAGAAAAGGGAAATACCACCAGTTCCTGGTTCCTGGGACTCAAAGATCACAAAAGTTTGAGGTATTTTTATACAAAAAAACTTAGATGGATATCACACACTTCATAGAGCAAGGCGATGAAGTCGACGGTGTCAGACGGATAGACAGCTTACTTAACCTTGATGAGTTGATGGGACTTACCAACCTAAAATGGTGGTTATCCCTTTAGGACCGACTACAACAAGCTCGCGACTCTAATAGAAACAAAGGGTTCTCGAGGACTATGAAGACCAAGGAGTTATGAGTAGTGATCCCGTATTTAGTGTACTGGTTTAGTAGGGAAGCTTTGTGTTAAAGCATCGTTCCTACCATCCATATATAGGGAATCCACACCGTCGACTTGTCGATCTGGGATCGCCCAAGATCAGGAGGAAGGTCGGAGAAGCCAGTTTTCAGTGGTGCTTCCATGGAAGTTGGATAGTAGATCAAAGGGGCAGGCCAGTAGAATATGGAGTTGCCGCCTCTGCTTTGTTCCCTCTCTAGGCTTAGACCATCCTTCGTCAATGCTTCCCACACTTCTGATTATGGAGCTATACAACCTTTTGGGTCAACGAATGAAATGAAACAACTGCCTCTCCCTCTCCTGTCTATCAAAAAGTGTTATTTCCTCCAGCTCCTGACTCCGCTTCTCCCTCCGATGTCGGTAGATTAATTCATTGACAAAACCCATTGATTCTATTGGTGAGAAAATCGCTGATGCAAACTCGGCAGTGCTACTAAAATGTTACACCACCTATAGGTTCTGTATTACAGGCCAATCCTACTCCACTAGTACCGATAGGCGGCATAGGGGAAAAGCACAACACCTAGGAATAGGAATCAACAACACAAAAACTTTCTTAGAAATTACCCAACAAGAAAATGTATGCGCTAGCAACAAAGCACTCATCCCTTGCTTGTTGTCCTGAGGGACGAGGGATCTCTTTGTGACGGCCTCTAGATAGAACTAGGGTTTCGCTTCGCTCGCCTACAGATGATAATCTTCATAGCCGACAAGCCCATTCCCATTCATTCAAGGCAACAACTGAGTTTGCCTTGTGCAGGAGATCGGAAAGAGTTAAGCATTATGGTGAAGACCGTCATGACATAACGAATCCATTCGATATTCTATGGAATCAATATCAAGATTTATTAGAACTAGAAGCAGCATTCCATCCAACAGACCAAGTCGAGGAGAAATGCAGATTGGTATAGGGGATTTGACCTATTCAGTGAACTTCTGCCAGTTGAATCAGATGTGTTTGTTCAACTTATAATATGCCTTCCTTCTTCTTTACTGAACCTATGGACTTCTTCCACTTATCAGCTTCCGCACGAAGTCTTCCTCAGGAATGGTTGATCTTGGAATTTCATCGAGTCACGTGTGCTCCTAAAAAGGGGTTTGGAAAGGAAGAGAGCATTACGAATTGCTGATTTTATTAGTTAGGTTTGAGTTAGGAGTTAGAGTTTTTCCCTGGAAGTGGCAGCAATTTATTATTGCAGCAAGTGTTGTAGCTGGTCAAGTCATTCAATCTGCTATTGATTTCACAATCTGATGCATGTCATAATTATGGGAACTTAGATACTAGAAAACAACATGTGAACATGTCATGAAGGGATAGATCAGAACCTCTACAGAGGAGATGGTGAAGATGCAGGGCCCATAACCCAACAAATATGTCTTTGTCTTCTTCAGAGTAGTTAGATGAGGGGTGATGAGATGATCGGAATTCTTTTAGAAGAGCTACTGGCTGCTATTGATTGATATTAGAGCCCGAGCCTTTGCCCCTTTTTACATGGTCAACAAGTTATGGTCCACCTCCTATCGGCTACTGAGTATCAAACTACTGAAAGCGAAGGTTCAAATACCTCGATACCTGCTTGATGGTGCTACCAGACTGACTACTTGGTCTAAGGGGTTCTGTATCAATCCATGGGGGCTTTAGTCATAGCCCTCGGCTCTTCCACTGACTCGTCCACTGATGCTAACCAAGCTAAAGTCATTGCCCTTGCCAGGATTCAAGTAAGATAAGAGCAAAGTTCATACTACTTGCTCTCTCTCCTCGGTGACTGAACTCGCCTAAGGGGACGTAGCGATCTGATACTTTTTTATATATGATAGCATAAAACTCAATTGATTGAACAAAGTTAGTGCTTTTCTTTGATCTTTCTAAGAGCGGTCTGATGTCTTATTTGATCAGACCTTGCTTAAAGAGGTTTATGAAAAATCGCCCGTGGAACTCTTGTTTTGAGGAAACAATGAACATTGTCTTTTGCCATTCTCAATAAATACGGAAGGAGGGGTGAGGTCCTCACATGCGAGTGAGGCAAGGCTTTCTTTTATAATACATCCTACCCGGGAGCCAGGATGCATGCTAGTTTCATACGACCTGGTGGAGCGGCACAAGATTTGCCTCTTGGCTTATGTCGAGATATTGATTCCTCCACACAACAATTTGTTTCTTGTATTGACGAATTAGAAGAGATGTCAACCGGCAACCGTATCTGGAAACAACGATTAGCGGATATTGGTACTGTCACTGCACAGCAAGCAAAGGATTAAGGATTCAGTGGTGTAATGTTAAGAGGTCATGCGGCATGAAGACATTGATAGCAATATAAGGGAAGTTCCCATCAGGCAACAACGGTTTTGCCTGACCCACTTCAGACCGTCAACTTGGAAGCTCGCTTCATTCTTGGCAGGTGGATAAGAGACTGAAGATGTTAAAAACTTATGAAAAAGGAATTGATGTCTATCAATGTAATGACATTACTAATATCCCTTCCTCAACCAAAAATAGTAAGTAGCCCACCGTTGAAAATCGGTTAAGGCACCACTTCCTTGAGAGGTGGCCTTGGCTTCCAATAACCATTATGGTTTATGGGGACCGCAAATTCGTACCACGAAATTTAGAAAAGAATTTCGCTTTCCTTCTGAGCCGAGTATGTGCAAGACAAGACACGGCTAGATAAGTCAAATAGAAGATATTGCTTTTACATGAGCAACAAGTCAAATAGAATATATTGCTTTTACACGAGCAACTCTTTTCTTCATGTAGGTACAACCCACTTTTCCTTTGATGAAATGCGAACACACACTTCAAGCATCCAAGAAAGAAGTCAAGATCGAAATCGAAGCATTATCATTGGGTTGAAGATCAATTCAACCTCGCTAACCCGCAGGCATTTCACCTATCTTTCTTGACTTTCTTTAATATTTCCATTGCTCTCCCTTCCCCTAATCTAATGGAAAACTTTCCTGAATCTCAAGGAACTAGCCATAATATAAAGAGGTGGTTGAATAAGGCCACTCATCCGCTTCCTAGCCATAACAGATGGAATTGGAATCTCACTTAATGAAAGATGCGGCCTCTTCTTTAATACAAGTCAACTACTGCTACTCCAAAAACTTGAGGAAAAAGTTTGACATCTCGTCCAACTCCTACAAAGCCAACCCCCGAGGAAGAAAGGTAAGTTAGAAGCACCAATGGAACATGAAAACACCTTTTATGCTTTGCCCATCTCTATATGCCACGGCGAATCGATCGGTTGAATCCGCTGCAAGTCCATCTTCCAAATCCCCACATAGTAGGAAACTAAAGGAGCTACTAAGCGAGGAAGCCCGATTTATAAAGGACTAGAGAGGAAGGACTAACTTGGCTAGTTTGCCCTAGCGCTTGCCTAAACTTGATGGAATTGCGAATATCTGGCTGCCTTTTCTTTGAGAAGTAGAACAAAGTACCTTTAGGAGACTTAGTTAGTGACTGGGCAGGACAGATCAGTAGGTCTTTCATGAACAGAGGAGCCAACCCTTATGGGATGCCAAAGAAGTGTTCTTGTGTCCCTATGGGCAAGGCTGAATTAACAAATATGAAGCAAGACCTACTCCCTCCCATCCCAGGAATAATTGAAGAAAGTTATCTCCAGTCACCAATTGATGCCTCGTAGCCACTCACTACCACAATCCAATTCTTCGAACCTTGCTTGTTCCATCCATGAAAAACAAAACCACATGCAGTACTGCACCATCAATAAGCTGGTCTGTTATCAGCATTTTCTATTTATTAAGAGCCTTGAGGTTTCGGAAATCGAAGCAAATACGCACTCTTCCCTTCGCTGGTTGTACCAGACCTTGGTATTTAGGGGGGTGTTCGAAACGGCTGGAGCTTTTGGCTGGGCTAGAAGAAGTGGATGGAAGTAGAAGTTTGGCTAGAGCTTTTAGCTAGGCTAAGTTGACAAATGTCTAAAATGCCCCTTGCCTTTGTCTCTCCTCCTCTGTCTCCTCGACAACTGGTGATGGGCAGTGACACATCGGCAATAGGGAGACAACGCTCCAACTGCTGCCCTTCCTACTACCTCTCTAGCGCCACCACTCCCTCCACTACCGACGGGCCTGCGAGGCCCATATTTGGTTATCAATGAGGTGATGGCACAACAGGCAGGGGAGGGAGGTCAGATTTGGTGGCTAAGCGATCAAGGGACGCCATATCCAGTAGCTACATGGCAGGGGATGCCTGGATCGGGAGTCTTCCTAGCCTCCAATTGCCTCGAGTACTTGCCTTCGGTAACCGTCGAGTATTTCACCGTGTCTTTGGGGGCAACAGGACGAGCGTGACCAAGGGTAGGCACGCGGTATTGTTTGATCCAGGAAAAGTTGCTTTCAAAAGCCACTTCCCACAGCCAGACATTTGATTCAGCTTTCAGTAGAAATTAGAAGCCAAAAGCTAGAAACCGACGGTAGCAGCTTGGATGGCCCAAAAACCTAACCAAACGCAAGACATGATATCCTGAGGAGCGATTGTCATGTTGGAGAGACGGCTGAGGGCTCAGTCATACCAAACGCGACAGAGTACCGATTGAGCGTTAGTCCCGTCTCCCGTGTCAGGCCCAGAACTACGACGCTGCTAGCGTTCTCACATACACCAACATTTCGCCCAGGGAAGAAGCATAGCTTGGCTTTGATGCAGTCAATCATCATGAATATACAAACAGAACAAAATCATCGACATAGGCAAAACTGCAAAAATAGAATGAACAATTTAATATAGAGTTCCATGAGGTAATACGACGGGCATGAACATAGAGCAGCATGCTCAGCATTCATCGACCATTGGGAAAACAAGCAAACCTTGCCAGCAGCAGCATCGAAAGATGACTACAGGATACCTTAGGAAAAGCATTGTGCTCACAACCAAACCTCGCGCTCGGGGAAAACAACAAACATCCACACATGACCGACGGCTTCCAACACAAATCCTTAGATAACTTCTCCCTTCCTTCTCCTTCCCCTGATATATAAAGCATGCATTTAATTAACACCAGAAGCCCATGGATAAAAGCCCCGCCTGTGCTCAGTTCCCTTGCCCACGGCCACCTATTCTTCCCCGTCCACGGCCACCGTATCCCCTTCCACCAGGAACACCGCCACCTCTCCCACGCTCATACCCTGTGTGCAAAGAAGAAAATTCAGACCAGTTTTATGGTTCTTTGTGCATAAGAATTCAGCACAACAGTAGACGATTTACATGGCAAGCTAACAGAAATAATACATGGAAACAGGCAAACGTATTAGCCACCTCAGGAAAAAATATTATATCTACATGTGTGGAAGAGGAAAATGGTCGGGGAACCCCTATTAGACTGAAAAAAAACAAGCACGGAACTTGATGACTAAAAACTATTAAAGGTATATAGGGGGAAAATGGAGTGCTTCCAGGAAAAAAGTAGTTCTTTGGTTACATCACCCTAAGAATTAGCGAAAACGGGTTTGAGAAAAATTTGATAATCTTATCAGAAGCCACCACTGCATATTTACAAAAGTATCAGCTTGCAAGAACAAGAAAAATGAAACTAGGCATGGCATTTACGCACAGCGTGTGACAGGTGTTAGTGAGTGTGCAAGAGATGTGAAGAGTCTTGGGATGCATAGGAATCGTTTATATGTTAAGACCTACGGCACTTGTGAGTGTGCAAGAGATGTGAAGAGTCTTGGGATGCATAGGAATTGTTTATATGTTAGACCTACGGCGCTTTCAAGTGGGTACAACAAGGTAGGATGTCAGTGTGGAAGGCTCATGCTACATAGGTTGAAAAACATGTGTGCTCATGTATAACCGAATACCAGATCAGAACATGATTTAGAAGTACTCGATTACAACACACAAGATGTTATAACAGGCCATACCCCCACGGTAATTCCAATTGCCTCTTCCGCGCATACCACCCCGTCCTCGGTTATATCCACCATTTTCTTATGCAACAGATCAAGATAGGTGAGCATCCATAATTTCTTAAATAAGCAAGATCAATGATACAACTGTACAAGCTACCCTTCAATACCTTGGTAGTTTCCATATCTGCCTTGGTTGTAGCCATATCCACCACCATACCCACCTTGATTATCATATCCACCATATCCACCTTGATTATCATAGTACCCACCACCTTGGTTGTAGCCACCTTGGTTATAGTAGCCACCTTGGTTACTTCCGTATCCACCTTGGTTGTTTCCATATCCACCATAACCACCATAACCTCCTCTACCCCAACCCCTTCCACGTCCACGGCCCCTTCCTCTGCCACGACCCCGCACATAGGAGTCTAACAAAGCAGCGATTACCAAAAGTTTGAACAAAAGAAATACAAAAGTCAGTGTGAACTATCACTATCGTACCTTCATAATCAAGTGGTGGCTGCCGAGGTTGGCGTTGTGGTGGTGGTGCCTGCTGGAGGCGCTGCTGTTGCCTGGGCTGTTCAACATAAGCTGGGGTTTGGTACCTACAAGAAAATGTATTAGTATTTTTTTAGAACCAAAAGATGTATCCTTATTCCAGACCTGTATCACGCACAAGTGCTTTTTCTTTATATTAGAATTGTAATTCATGTCCGTCACATGTAAACAATTAACAGGTATATGCGTCTGACTTACCCAGGAGAGTTCTTGTCAAGCTCTCTGGGAGACAAGGTAATTGAAATCATCGAAACATGGCGAGTCATCTCCAGTCTGCCAAATGGAAACCCTTGAAATAAGTTAGAATTCTCAATGCAAGAAAAGAATGTATATGAATAGAAAATGGTAGAATTAACAGAAACTTAACGGGACGAGGCCTTCTTCAATAGGTTCCCAGACATCAGTGATGCTGACCGAACTGATGTTGGTATCTTGATACAACCCAGGGACTCTTTTCTGTTTTCAAGAAAGCTGTCAGATATTGGTTGCATACAATGTGACAAACATGATAAAACAAAAATGAATAATTACCTTGATAATCTCTGCAACAGCAACAGACTTGCTGATTGCCTGCCCCATGGCCTTCAGAACAATCTCTTTAATCCTCCGATCCTGATTCAAAAATAATAAACAGGGTCTATGAAACAGCAGAGTGATTATAGAAAACACAACATTAAGTAAACAGAAGCTGAACAATGCTTGCACTTTGATATAATAGGCAATACTTCCTAGGGCAATAAATTAATGATTTACTGCAAAAACCAAAACAATGGAGCGAAGTCTATACTTGATATTGAGAAACAAACTAGAATGTTTAAAAACTATAGAAGAATACTAATTGGCATGACAATGAAAAAAAATCAGAGTTCACACTCTTCAATGCCAGACAAGCTATTAGACCGCTTGGATTAAAAACACCAACACAAAAATAGACAGTGTTTTATCGAATCTTTGGCACCCAGAATCAAACTCTGCACCTCTCCTTTGCCACAAAAGGGACTGATTAGCAACAACAAACACCCAATAAATCACACAGCACACACCGCATGGTTGGAACTAATTTTAGCACAGTTAAAGCTTTAGAAATGAGGTAATTATAACATAGAACTGCATTAACTACTGAAAAATCAGACTGTAGACAACTTAAACCCTCCTACAGAGACCACGTAATCTAAACGCAAACGAACCAGACAAGCATGCACCGTTGCGCCATATCACAATAGTTCAGCATGAAATTAGCAGGGGAAAACAGCAAACTCCATAAATAGCCATATATAGCTGCATTTATATTCCCAATACTAAACCGAAAATTTCACAAAGATATCAGATTGGCGGATTAACCTCCACGCGTCTCAACTGAATAGCACAGACTTCACAATCTCAGCAGAAAACGCCAAACTCCACAAATAGTCCTACATAGATGCATTCATATCATCGATGCATAGCCAAAATCTGCACGGACATATCAGGCTGGAGCGTTAACCTCCACATTTAACCACTAACAGCACATAGGCTTAGCAACCTCTAACATCAGACACATCAAATTGGATTTGCAGTGAATTAACTGCTAAATCGCACCTGTTCAACAAATTTCTTTATACGACTAAAAACACCAACAAATAAGCAACCCACCTACCCCCTCCAATAGGCCAAAATTAACACACCAACATCGAATTTGTGCGCCAATCGCCGCCCTTCAAATCTAAACCACACCAACCAAACACAACGTCACCATCGAAACCCACACAAAACTGGCCGTCCGATTACTCCACCTCTCAAGCCAAGTGGACCAAGTTCGCCCCGACATCGAGCCTTTTGCACCATCAAAACACGCCGATTCGAATCCACGTACGAAGCCGGTAGGACGGTACGGGAGAGGGGAACGCACCTGGAGGAGAGATGTGGCGTAGGATACGTAGTTGCGGATGAGCCCCTGCGCGGTGATGCGGATCTCGTTCTCCGCGATGGCCGACTCCGGCCGCGGCCGCTCCACCCTCTGGTACCGGTCCATCTCCGCCGCCGGCGCCGGGGCCGCTCGTCGCCCCGCTGGTGTTGGTCGGGCAAGGGATGGTGAGGACGAGGGGTGCGGCGGGAGGGTGGCGGTGAGGGCTAAAACCCTAGACGGACTGACGGAGCCAACGATGCGATGCGCTCGTGGGGCGCTCACGTTGGCACGAAATAGGCTTTTATTTTCTAGGGAAGGGAGAAAAAAAACAGGAATATAAAAGATCGTTTGGGAAATCGGCAGGTCTGGTTCTCTCGTTTTGGACCGTTTTGAGGGGTGGCCGTAGGTTCTAGAAAGAAGAAACTTGAGACCGAAATAAATTGTGGCCAAGGCACGTGCGATTTTTTCTCCGTAGAACAAGAGTCTGTGATAAATCCGGCCGTCCAGTTTCCTGGGTATGCAATATCATCACCAGTTTAGAGACCTAATCAACGTGGTAACGAGCAAGTTTACAAGGGAGTAAACATGAGCAGTAACACCTCGGAAAGGAAAGCTAAAGAAACAAGCGAATTTTTACAGGTTCCAGGTGTGAGGCTTGAAAAACTTTAGATTGCTTTTCGAGTTGTCTAAGGCCCTGTTTGTTTCCACTTAAGATTATTATAATCTAACTTATAATTATAAGTGGAAACAAACAGTCTAGATTATAAGGTAACTTATTATAATCCAATAGCCCAGATTATTGTAATCTAATAAGCTGAAAAAAGGAGCTTATTTCAGCTTATAGATCCACCTTTTATCTTAATGACCATAAAATTTTAGAAATATTACCCACCTTTGCCATTCATATATATCCCCAACGCATCCCCTCCCCTCCCAGCGCCTCTCTCCTAGACGCGCCTCCCCTCCCAGCGCATCTCTACGCCTCCCTTCCCAGCGATAGTGCTTTGAGTGATGAAGAGTTTGACCGGTGTGATCGAGATGAAAACTATATGCCGATGCCTTCCTCTCATGTGGGTTCAAGTCAATTGGGAGATGAAGAGGGGGGCATGAATGCCTTCCGTGATAATATTGCTAATACTTTATTTGCTAGAAGAGAGTAATTTGTTTGTAAGAGCATATTTGTACGAACATATGATCATGGATATTTGAATAATTAAGCTTTTTCTACCACTTATGTATTCAAATTCTTATGTTACTAATGTTTTGCAAGTCCAAACTAATAAAAAATATGTCATAAAAGAATAAATAAGTCACCAAAAAAGGTCAAAGGCATTGTAGTCTTTAAACATTCGAATACAACAATTTATAACTCTGATAATCCAGGCTGTCAAACATCTGACAGCTTATTTCCCACCAGCTTATTATAATCTAGCTTATATAATCCCCCACCTATAAGCTGGATTATAATAATCTTAAATGGAAACAAATAGGGTCTAAATAGTAGCATCATTAATTGATAATCTTGCAGGCTGTTATGACGCAAGCCCTTTTATTTACAGACCTTCGTCGAATAAGCTAAAGGTATGTATGTAGATCGAATGCACGGATTATGCGCAAATGGATTCATGTAGGGCCTTGAAACGATATTTCTATTTTGTGCTTGCTTGATTTTTGAATACATGTAAGAAGACGATATTTCTATTTTATGCTTGCTTGATTTTTGAATACATGTAAGAAGTCTTAAGGGGCTGTTTGGTTGCCAGCCACAGTTTACCACGCCTAAGGTTAGGCAAGTTTGACCAACTTTGGGAGCTGTTTGGTTGCAGCCACAGTTATGACAATATTCCCTTCCAGCAAACTAGGTCCCACACGTCAATTACTCAAAAAAGTGTGGCAAAATTCCCTTAGGCTTGTTAAGGTGTGGCAAAAAATTTGAGCACCTCAACTTAGGCAAGTGTGGCAATTTTTGTTGGCAAAGTGTGGTTAGCAACCAAACAGCCCCTTAAGTCTTCTTACTTTCCAAAGTTACAATATGATTTTCTATTGGATAACAGTTGATAATCATTTACAATTTTTTCAAAAAATTTCATGTTGAGTTTTTCCGAATTACAGAACCCACAACCAACTGCTTGGGTTGGGTTCACCGCTACCGGAGGAGGACAGTCGTTCCTTATCGCAAAGCCTAGCAGTGTGTGGGAGGACGGTTGAGTCTTGGATAAGGTATGCACCTTGGGCAAAATACAGAAAGCTTGTAGAAATACTATTTGCACTAATGCCACAGGTTATGGTAGGTTTATTTAGACTGTGTCTTATGAGTTATAGCTACGAACTTTTAAATTTTGATCTATTCACAAGAGACAATACGTAAATAGAAATAATTGTATATAATTTTGGCCGTTACAATTTGTACTACAATTAAATTTCTCTATAGATCTCACCTTAAGCTTAAGTAAAAGCACTTGTTGAGGACAAGGTGCAGTTTGCGAGTTTAGGTGTTAGATATAGTCTAGATTAGATTAGGCTTATCTTGTTAAGTGCACATAATAGTTTACCAAATAACGATGCACATGTTTCTCTTGTAAAGCTAGGTTGTTTCACTATCATTTTAATACTCGCTGTAAAAGACCCTTTAGATTCAACCTAACCAATTATTACTCTTTCACTGTACAGTTATACGACGAGCAAATGTGAGTATTTACGAAAAATACTAGCGCTCAAAGTTGAATCATATTTATTTACTAGAAGAATGCAGTAGCAGCAACTAGTATTTTTATTTCAAACTAGAGATAGTGAAAGTAACTGATTTACTCCACATGTCATAGTGAAAAATGAAAAAGGAAACTGCTGTGGTGGGAATGTGCCGGGAAGACGCGATCGGGATGCGTGACCATCTCCACTCCACGTCTCCACCACACGGCCGACCACTTCGAGTTCCACATCCTATCGTCCGGCGGCCTCGTCTCGGGCGTTGCGGCCGACATGTGCGTGGCCGACGAGCTCCTCCCACGGCAAGATCCTCCCGCTCCGCCCCTCGGCCACAGCCGCCGATGTACCTGCACCCAACCTCGTCCTGCTGCCGCGGTCCGGGTCAGTCGCGTCCACCACGGGCTTTGGCTCGCAATCCGACAGCCGCAGCACGAGCTCCAGCGGCTGCGTCAGCCGCAGCAACTCGCCCAAGAGCGCCTCCCCCGACCACGGCGCCGTGCCCGTCGTGCGCCCCGTACCTGCTGTGCTGGGCCGGCCGTCCAACGGGCCAATTTTTCAGGCCCAGTCCCGCTCTCGTGCCGTGTCAGCAACGGATAGCCGGTGCGGGATCCGTCTCCCCACGGCCACCAACGGCTCTATTCGGCCGCTCCCCTTGACCGTTGCGAAAACCTCCCTCCCTCTCACCTCTTCTTCCCCAAGCCCACCTCTCTCTCTATATCTCTTCTCAGATCCCCTTCTCCTCGCACCTGCGACGAAAACCCTAGAGTGAAGCGAGGAAGAGATCGCCGCCATGAACGACCTCATGACCAAGTCCTTCATGAGCTACGTCGACCTCAAGAAGGCGGCGGCGAAGGACCTCGAGGCGGGGGGCGACGAGACCGAGCTCACGGGGGCGGGCGCCGGTGGCGTCACTGATGAGCGCCTCAGGGGGTTCTTCCAGGAGGCGGAGGCGGTCAAGGAGGAGATGGCCGCCATCCGTGACGCGCTCGCCCGCCTCCACGCCGCCAACGAGGAGGGCAAGTCGCTGCACCAGCCCGACGCTCTCCGCGCGCTCCGGGGGCGCGTCAACGCCGACATCGTCGCCGTGCTCCGCCGCGCCCGCGACATCCGCGCCAGGCTCGAGTCCATGGACCGCGCCAACGCCGCGCAGCGGAGGCTCTCGGCGGGCTACCGCGAGGGGACGCCGCTAGACCGCACCCGCACCTCCGTCACCGCCGGCCTCCGGAAGAAGCTCAAGGACCTCATGCTCGATTTCCAGGCGCTGCGGCAGCGGATGATGTCCGAATACAAGGAGACCGTCGAGCGCCGCTACTACACGCTCACTGGGGAGGTCCCCGAGGAGGAGGTGATCGAGCGCGTCATCTCCGAGGGCCGCAGCGAGGAGCTCCTGGGCGCGGCCGTCGCAGAGCACGGCAAGGGCGCGGTACTCGCCGCGGTGCACGAGATCCAGGACCGCCACGACACGGCGCGGGAGGTGGAGCGCAGCCTCCTCGAGCTCCACCAGGTGTTCCTCGACATGGCCGTCATGGTGGAGTCGCAGGGAGAGCAGATCGACGACATCCAGCGCCACGTCGAAAGCGCCTCCAACTACGTCCAGGGCGGCAACAAGGAGCTCGGCAAGGCCCGCGAGTACCAGCGCAGTAGTCGCAAGTGGCTCTGCATCGGCATCATCATCCTGCTGCTCCTCGTCCTTCTAGTCATCGTGCCCATCGCCACCAGCCTCAAGAGATCGTGAGGGAGGAGGAGGAGGAGCAACTCCGGAGTTGAGTTGTGATGACGATGGGTTCGATTGGCGGGTGGATTCGATCCGGACACTCTGCAGTTGTGTCTCGATGCTGTTTGCTTTCGTGTTCTACTTCTTGGTTCGTTAATTGCTGCTCGAATGTTTCTGTACCGTCAGGATTTAACTGATGATGAATACACCGAATATTTGTTCCTTGAATTGCAGTGCTGAACTGCCGATAGGTTCTTGAATCTGTGTATGAGATGAGATTTGGTGCATTTGGAAAATACTAGTTACATACCCGTACGTTGCAACGAAACTCATTGAATGTATAGAGAATTGTGCTATAGAAGAGAATTGTTCTGATCGGTTAGAAAGCGGAGAAGGGTGAGAAGTGAGAGAATAGAGGGGTTGGAGAAAAATAGACATACAATCACCAACTTATTCTTTTATAATAGTAATTTGGATCGTAAGGGTCTTCTCACCCTAAAAGCTAGCCAATGAGGTGAGGAACTATTCCAACAATCTCCCCCTTCACACATTGGTGTCCCTCAGCCCTTCACTGCTCCTTCACCGTACACCGACGGTCCCTCAGGGTCACAGTTCATCAGGCGTTCACACACTAGTGTCCATTGGGTCAGAGATGTTAGAACCAGGCTCTGATATCACTTGTTGGATCGTAAGGGCCTTCTCACCCTAAAAGCTAGCCAATGAGGTGAGAGACTCCCCTACTTTTAAGTTAAGTTTTTTACCCTTCCACAATCAATGTGGGACTATTCCAACAATGATATTGCCAATTACATAGTATGATTGCCAATTAAATATATTTGCTGAGCACTGTACCAGGTACCAGCACTACATGATAGGCAAGCAGGGGGTTTGCCAACCTCATGTCCATCTACTGGTGGGAGAACAAGGTCTCAGGTTTGTTTGTGCCTTCGTATCATCCTTCTATTTTTTTTTTCTCACTTGACTATTCAATTCGAGAAAGTGTTTGTTACCTCTGAGAAAATGTGTCACAAGTACTATGATTATAGTATGAGTATGGTGTTTGTACTGAGCCATGACTTTGTCTCCATGTCACAGCCTGATGGTGAGGCAGAAGCACACACAAAAGAGAGGTGAAAAGGGTTTATGCATGAAGCATGACAAGAGCCATTACCATTTTTTCACTCCAGTGGGTTTACTCGAATACTATTGTTTCGTTGGTGCTCTTATCCCAATAGTTTAGAAGTGAATTGATTTTCTGAAGTTGAACAATTACATTTGTTTTGCAGAATCGCTACATTCTTCAATTCAGTCACTGATTTTCAGCCTGGCATAAGGTGTTCTTACTACAATACTTAACACCTGCAATTACAACTATTAACCTTTTTCAGTTACTAACCAAGATGAAGCCATAGCATACCGTTTTGTGCCATATAGCACTCCATGCACATCTCTGCTACCATCCATGTTTTGTCTGATCATGTTTAGTAAGGTTCGCTCTTCTCCTCAGGCATCATCGTGAGCACCCAAATACACAGAGCATGTAAAGCAAAAGCTAGTTATGATTTTTTTTTTGAAACACTCAGTACCAATATGCATGACCACTGTTAATGCAATTCTAGATAGTATAGTGAAAGGGAGATCTCCTCATAGATTCCTTCTCAACTCTCCAAATGATTTTGGTACACACCTATGAGTTAAAGTGGATTAATCTAGACCTTTGTCTGCTGGGTAGGTAATACATATTTGTAGTACAAATTGTTTGGTTGCAAAATAGCACAAACTACAAACACATGTTTTGTGGTGGAATCTTGCAAGTTTATTTCTCTCAGTCTAGAAACCAAAATGTTTGTAGTATATTATTTAGTCAGAAGATTGTCATGGCGAGCATTGAAACTAGAATTTTGGATGCGCAGGAATTTGTGCTTTCTTTATGCAATTAGACCATCGTTCTTCTGTTCTGATGTTTTGTCTGAAGACTGAGCTGAAGACCTAACAGCCACTGGCACAGACAGAGAAGACACCAACGGTGCCATCTTTTTTTTTTTAACATAACACTACAGGGCATGAGTAGGTAGATTTATGTATTTGATAAATTTTCATAGTTTTTTCCCTTGTGTCAATTCAGCACAGCGCAGCAAATACAGTTGCAGTTTACAGCGGGTGAGCCCATTCTTAACAGTAGCCGCTAGTAATTAAATACTAGTAACAACAGGTGTGATGATTCGTGTGGAAGAACGTGAAAAAATACTACTGCTGTTTTGGGATCATGTGAAGTGAAACAGCGCACGTGAAATCGCTGAGTAGCAGCATCGAGCAACTCGCGTTCTTTGCTCGCTACAATGACGACAGCCACGGCAAAACTAGTCATCCGACTCGTTTCCAAAGAGCACAAGCAGTACACGGGGCGACGGCTACCCTGTGTCCGCCTGCCTCCAATTCGAACAGAATTCACTCGGATGAATGAAACCTAACAACATGCGTGAAAATTTTCTCGAGATAGGAGGAATTGTTCAAACAGTGAAATTTTCTGATGAAACCTAAATTGACACCTGATGCACACACAACAAATCTGAGCTGAAAATCTGTGCAGCAAACTGACAGCAGAAGCTTAGCCCCGCCGTGCATCATTCGTTAGTATACACCAAACCAAACCAAAGTGGCAAACAGCCTACGTGTCCACCTTTTTTTAACCTACGTAGCCAATTGTTTACCGACCGTAGTATTGACAAAAAAAGTTCTGACTCTAGTTGTCACGCCTTGACCTCAGATTGTAGGGATGCGCTGCAGGAAGCCGTGAACTGGAGGAGGACGTGGGCGCCGTTGCCGGGGATTGGGAAAACCTAGGGTTTCCCGACGAGATCGGAGGTAGAGAGGCGGCTGGACCAGAGGAAAATCCGACAGCCAGAGAGACGGAAGGCAGGAATTGAAGAAGAAGAGATTCAGATTGAGGTAATACTTCTCTACCCCTTTATTGATATGATTCATCCTCTTTATATAATAGAGGAGAGGGCCGGTTATGCCGGATACTTCCACAATCTAATCAAACCGATTACAACTCTACTAAGTAACTGGAATCGAGTCCTATACGACCCGCCTAATACAATTAACTTGGAAACCCAAACCCTAACCTGCGGTAGAGTCCAGAGGAGGTGCGGCTGCTGCTTCCTCGGGCGCGTCTGGCTGGCTGGGACGACTCCTCCTCCCAAATACCCCGCCGAATCTGCCAGCCCTGACATTTCTCCCCTCCTCGACAAGAAGCTCGTCCTCGAGCTTGAAAAGTGGATAGCGACGACGGAACTGATCCAGGGGCTCCCAAGTGGCCTCAGCGGCTGACATCCCTTCCCAATGTACTAACACTTCCCGCTCTCCATTAGTCGTCCGAGCGCGAACAACATGATGTGGAATTGGAGCAATCCTACCATGGAGCATCTGTGGCAATGCTGGAGGTTCAGGTGGAGGGGTGCCATGGTATTGTTTGAGCAAATTGACATGAAAGACGTCATGGATGCGAGCACGGGCTGGTAACTGCAGGCGATATGCCACATCGCCAATCCGTTCCAAGATCTGGTATGGACCATAATAGCGAGGTGCCAATTTGCGGTTCACATTGGGGGCTAGTGATAAAGCTTGGCGTTGATGGAGCCGGAGCCAGACCCATTGTCCCATCTCGAAGGAGGCGGCTCTATGCTTAGCATCATAGGCCTGTTTGTGGTGTTGCTGAGCCAAAAGGAGGCGGTCCTTGATATCTGCAAGCAATTGATCCCTCTCCAAAAGAAGTTGATCCACGGCTTGTAAACGAGTTGTCATGGACAAATGTGGCCGGAGCGTTGGAGGGTCCTGACCATAGACCACCTTGAAGGGAGTCTCTTGCAAAGATGTTTGGAAGGACGTGTTGTAACAGTATTTTGCCCATGGCAACCAGCGAACCCACTGGCGTGGACGATCTCCTGTCAGGCAACGAAGGTACATAGCAATGATTTTGTTAGTCACCTCTGACTGGCCATCGGACTGCGGGTGGAAGGCGGAGCTCAAGTGGAGTTTAGTTCCCGTCAACCGGAAAAGCTCTGACCAAAAGTTACTGGTGAACACTGGATCGCGATCACTCACAATGGAGCAGGGGATTCCATGCAAGCGGACGATCTCATCGAAGAATACCCGAGCCACCGAACTTGCAGTATATGGATGAGCCAATGTGATGAAGTGTGCATATTTGGAGAACCGGTCAATTACGGTGAGTATCACTGATTTGCCATGAACTCGCGGCAGTCCCTCCACAAAATCCATGGCAATGTCATCCCAAATGCGTGAGGGGACTTGTAAGGGCTGCAGAAGGCCGGCGGGATGAAGCTGCACCGGCTTGTTGCGTTGGCAAATTTGGCAAGAACGGACAAAGTCCTCCACTAGCTGGCGGTCCTTTGGCACATGGAAATCACTCCGAAGGCGATGTAATGTCTTCTGAACCCCCTCATGGCCTACTGCATGGGCTGTGCGCAGAATTGATGACAGGAGCGGCGACGAGGGAAGCACATGTACACGGTCGTTGTAAAGTAGCAGGCCGTCGGAGATCTGCCAAGGCGCACCGAGAGTTCCCTCCTGGACTTGTGTGTGTAGAGCCACCAACTCTGGGTCGGATGCATTGGCCTGACGCAATTCGTGAAATAAAGCAAATTCCGGTCCGGAAATAGCAGTCAGTGGTCAGTGATCCGGTTTCTTCCGCACAGCGAGATAATGCATCTGCCACGGTGTTTAGTCGCCCTGGCTTGAATTCGACAAGGAAATCATAGCCGAATAGCTTGCTGACCCAGCGGTGCTGCGGAATGGTGGAGAGCCGTTGATCGAGCAAAAACTTGAGGCTATAGTGATCGGTCTTGACTATAAATCGGCGTCCCCACAAGTACGGCCTCCAATGTCTGACCGCCATTACGAGTCCCATCAGCTCCCGTTCATATGCTGCTAAATGTGCATGTCGGGTAGCCAATACTCGACTGTAGAAGGCGATGGGCCCGTGGCCTTGGTGTAACACCGCCCCGATGCCGGAACCCGACGCATCGCACTCCACTACAAACTCAAGCTTAAAGTTTGGAAGTTGTAATACGGGCGCCGTGGTGAGAGCATTTTTGAGGGACTGGAATGCTGCCGCTGCCTCTGTCTTCCATGAAAACGCTTCCTTCTTGAGAAGGCATGTGAGTGGTTCTGCTATCGTCCCGAAACCTTTAATGAATTTGCGGTAGTATCCTGCCAAGCCGAGGAATCCCCGCAGGGCCCGAACAGAGCGTGGAGTTGGCCATTCCTGAACGGCTTGTACCTTGGTAGCATCCATAGCCACTCCATCGGCCGAGATAACATGACCCAGATATGCGACAGACGATTCGCCAAAGAAGCACTTGGAGCGTTTGAGGTAAAGCTGGTGTTGCTGTAGGAGCCGAAGAACTGCTCGAACGTGGCGAAGATGCTCCACCCATGACGGACTGTAAATCAAGATGTCATCAAAGAAGACTAGGACAAACCGGCGCAAATACGGGCGGAGAATGCTATTCATGAGTGCTTGGAACGTGGCCGGTGCATTAGTTAGGCCGAAGGGCATGACCAAAAACTCAAAGAGGCCCTCGTGGGTGCGAAAAGCCGTCTTTTCAATGTCTGGCGGATGCATCCGTACTTGATGATATCCCGAGCGAAGGTCCAATTTAGTGAAGAACTTAGCTCCTTTCAATTCATCAAGAAGTTCATCTACGACCGGAATCGGGAACTTGTCTTTAACTGTTTGGTTGTTGAGCCTGGTAGTCCACACAAAACCGCCAAGTGCCATCGTGCTTCTTTACTAGTAAGACTGGCGAAGAGTAAGCAGAAGTGCTTGGGCGGATAGTCCCTTGCTGTAGCATCTCTCCACATTGACGTTCTAGCTCATCTTTGAGGAGTTGAGGGTAGCGATATGGACGAACTGAGGCCGGTGCTGTCCCTGGAACAAGATGTATGTGGTGGTCCTGTGTTCGAGTCGGCGGTAGCCCTTGTGGTGATGCAAACAGACCGTCAAATTCCTGGAGCAATGTGTCCATCAATGTCGGCCCTAAGATGTTGCAGACCTGCGGCAGCTCTTGTGCATTCTGAAGTCCACGCCATTGGACCTTGTGATCTCCCCTCCAGAACATCATGCTCAGTGTATCAAAGTCCCACAGTATGGGTCCCAACGTGCGGAGCCACTGTACGCCAAGAACTATGTCAAATCCGTCCAACGGAAGAGAGTAACAGTTGATGGAGAAGTGTTCTTGACCAATCTGTAACTTCACTGCCGGGCAAAATCCCGAACTTTGCACCCTGTCGCCGTTAGCAACCAGCACCTGCAGCCCTCGTCGCGGTTGGACAGAAAGGTTGGCGCGCTCAGCATCTGCTGCAGTAACGAAATTGTGTGTGGAGCCGGAGTCCAATAGAGCTAGCAAGGTTGCGCCGCCCACAACCACTTTGAGCTGCATGGTCTGCGCCGCCTTCGGTGCAATCCCAGTCGCCGCATATAGTGAAATACGCGGTTCGCCTTCTTCTGGAGCCATGTCCCAATCTGCGTCGTCGTCAGAGCCACCGTTGGGAGCAAATAGCATGAACAACCGCTTGCAACGGTGGTCGGGCGTGAATTTCTCATCACAGTTGAAGCAGAGCCCTGCAGTTCTCCGTTGCTCCATCTCTTCTGCTGTGAGAAAACGGCGTTGAAGCGTCCGGCGGGGACGTACTGCACCCTGCGCGGCCCGTGTTGCGAGGTTAGGATTTGGTGCTGGGAGGGCAGGCACCGCAGGGCGATTTGGTGGAGGCAGCCGAGCCGGTGTTGTTGCCGCTATTTGTGTTGGAGCTGGTGCTGAGATTGGCTGTGGCTTTCTCGGCAGGATGCTCGTAACTTGTCCAGTAGCCTGCGCCCGCTTCTCGTAAGCCCGCGCAAGGGCCATTGCCATCTGCAGGTTGGCCGGATTTTGAAGTTCCACATCCGTGCGAATTGGCTCTCGCAGTCCTGGTGTGAATAACTGGACCTGCTGTCTTGATTGAAGGTGCTCAACCCGGCAAAGGATAGCGAGAAACTGCTGTTGGTATTCTTCCACCGTGCCGGTTTGAACCAGTTCTTTCAGCTCTCCCAGAGGGTTGTGGCGGATTGACGGCCCAAACCTGAGATTGATATAGTCCTTGAAACACTGCCAATTGGGCTCTCCTTCATCCCTCTCCAGTTGATAATACCATTGTTGCGCCACTCCGATCAGATGGTATGACGCAAGCCAGACTTTCTCACTTTCCAATGTTTTCTGCCCGCGAAAGAATTGTTCGCATCTTTGCAGCCAACTCATTGGATCCCCTTGTCCATCGTAGGAGGAAAATTCCAATCTGTGGAAATGCGGAGGTTTCTTAGTTGCTGGACCCCCTCCGTTCCCCAATTGATTAGCTGCTGGGGTGTTCCCTCCTGGAAGCGGCAGAAGTCCATCTCCTATGGGTCGCTTCTCTAATGCCATCAACCGATTCGCAACCTCCTCTCCTTGGTGTTGCTGACTTTCTACGCTTTTCATCATCACTTCAACCCTCTTGGTCATACTGTCCAAATTTGCTGCCGTTGTTGCTAACTGCTCATATAGCGCTTCAATCTTGTCGTCAGCCATGTGCTCTGATACCAAGTTGTCACGCCTTGACCTCAGATTGTAGGGATGCGCTGCAGGAAGCCGTGAACTGGAGGAGGACGTGGGCGCCGTTGCCGGGGATTGGGAAAACCTAGGGTTTCCCGACGAGATCGGAGGTAGAGAGGCGGTGGACGAGAGGAAGATCCGGCGACGGAGAGAGAGACTAAGGCGGGAATTGAAGAAGAAGAGATTGATTGAGGTAATACTTCTCTACCCTTTATTGATATGATTCATCCTCTTTATATAATAGAGAGAGGGCGATTATGCTGGGATACTTCCACAATCTAATCAAACCGATTACAACTCTACTAAGTAATCGAATCGAGTCCTATACGACCGCCTAATACAATTAACTTGAAACCCAAACCCTAACCTGCGGTAGAGTCCAGAGGAGGTGCGGCTGCTGCTTCCTCGGGCGCGTCTGGCTGGCTGGGACGACTCCTCCTCCCAAATACCCTGCCGAATCTGCCAGCCCTGACACTAGTACTACAACAACTGCGAGCTACTCACTTCTTTTATCGTTGGTGAGCCATTAAAATCAAATAGTCATGTTTTTTAGGCTGCTTTTAATGTCTTTTAGCTGTGTTTTTGAGAAGACGGAGACACTAACCACACGATTTTAGATTTAAAAAATTATTTAAAGAAACAACATTAAAAATCATTTTATTTATTCTAAATTTCAGAAAAAACAAAAGCGAAAAACCTTTAAAAAACCAAAAAAATTGCCAATAGCTATCGGCTAGCCAACATGGCATGTGGAAGCCACATGATGCACATGGTCGCACGGCGTCAGGTCCTTGTGCCCGAGAAAATTAGTAGGCGTGTCTTACGAAAGGCGGAACGGATCGTGGCCGTACAGAAAACGTGACGACTCGTCGCGCGCGGCGCTGCGCGGGCCCGACCTGGGTAGGAGGCGATGGGGGGCTTGGGACGGGCCGGTGACCACACGGGGACGGGGATTGGGCGGACGCGGCACGCAGATTTTTCCGGATGGGGCGTGTGCGGCTGCCGCGCCCGCATCGTGTGCACGCCGATTTCTCTCGTCACCTTCCCCTCTCCGCAGCCTCCTGCTTACTACCTTATCTCCCCACTGGCCTTTCTGCGCCTCTCCTGGCTAGCTTGCTGCTATCAGACCTGCCTCCAAGCTCGCGATACATACGTACGTCTAGCGCAAAACCTCATACCACGCCCACCATTCTTGTGGGTTTCTCTCCTCCTCTCCCTCGCGGCCGCTGCCGTTTCTCTCCCGGTCCCAATCGTGCCGAGTTGAGCTGCAGGTTACAATTTGTTGCTCTGTTTTACTATGATATGTTTTTGTCTTTTCGGTTTTCACCATGTCAAGATAGTGAAACCAGTTGCGAGTTCCTCATTTAACACTCCAGAATTAGAATCCAATTCAGTCCAATTGGTGTAGCTTAGCTTTCATGTTCTAGTTTAGTTCGTTCTTGATTGATAAAAAGGCCTGTTCAAGGGCAAAGAAGAGAGTGGCGTAGATCATGTGCACCACCAACACCTGTGACCGACAACGGAATGCGTATGGTTCTTGCAGGGTGATGAACATCTTGAACAAGCCCATCAACCCCCGCGGGGGCCACCCGGTGTTCCCGGCCGCCAAGGAGAGCGGCCAGCCGATGCCGGCGTCCGTCCGCTTCGACGGCCTGTCGACGCAGCCGAGCACGGCGGCCATGGGGCGGTCGCACGCCCACTCCCCGAGGTGGCAGGCGCAGACCCTGCGCCGGGCCAGCAGCTACGTCGGCGTCGAGCACGAGGAGTCATCCGCCATGAAGAGCGCGGGGCAGGCGCCGGGCGAGCAGAGCGCGCAGGCGGCCGCGGCGGCCCTGGCGCCGTTCCAGCCGCTCACGCTCAACGTCCTGCGGTCGCTCCTGGACAGGGACAGCATGAGCTCCATTGCGGACGGCGTGGCCGGCGAGGGCAGTGCCGCGCCCCCGCTGCACGCGCTGCGGGTGGTGGTGTCGTCCGCAGTGGAGCTGGACGCGCACCAGACTGAGCTCATCGCGCGCAAGATGCGCCGGATAACCGGGTTCGTGAACCTGACGATCGAGAACGTCGTCGACCTGTCGCTGATCGCCGGCTTCGTCGTCTGCTATGGCCCCGGCGACTCTCACGTCATCGACCTCAGCGTCAAGGGCCAGCTCGCCGCGCTCAAGAACCGCGTCGACTCCTCCGATCATGACGATCGCCTACACCCACGGACACCCACGCCATTGAACTGAGCTGATGCATCCATCCATCCGTACACATACCGCACGCGCCACCCCATCACCGAGCTATACATACACACAGCTCCATCATATCCGATGATGAAATCTATACAGAACAGCGCCGATGCGCCGTCGTCAACAACAGTTTTCCTATGTAATGTTGTTGTAAATCATGAGATCGGCACTAGCCGCTTACCACCTTTCAGCTAAGCCTGCGTTTGTATTATTCCTTATTGTATATGATAGATGCTTCCTTATTCTTATTGTACATGATAGATGCGGAAAACAACTGCTTCTACGGTGTAATACACTGTTGTAAAGTTGCAGTTTGTATGCGAGGTTCAGGGTTAAATATCTGTAATGTAAGAGCAGAGACTGATGTGAGAAACCTGACTAAATGCTACTACTCTATCCAGGAATGAATGAAGAAAGAGCTAGTACTTGTGAGGGCTAAAGCTTTCTTATTTATATTCAGCGTTCTACACTGATTATTGATTACTAATACACGGCATCAGAATTCGTGTCTTAATTCAGAGCAAGAACTATTAATGGAGCAAGTTACAGTGTATGAAAGTACACACACAAGTGCTTGTAGGATCGAACTGGAGCTTAGCTGTGGTGGTGGCCAGGCCGTGGACATCACGTACGGCGCTGCAGAGCTTCGTAGAGGTTCTTGAGAGCCTTGTCGTAGGACACGAACCCCATGAACCAGAATTCGTGGTTGTCTATGGTCGTGATCTGGATGTACCTCTCGGACCGGTTCCACATGCTGGCAGAAGGGTTCACTGAGATCACCTGATTCAGGGGAAGCACCACCTGCAAGTCAATTTCAAGGTGAGACATGGAAGAATTTGCAGCAACTCAACTTAACTGAAGGTGAATGTGTGGCACTGAAGAGCAAAGAGCGGGCGCTTGCCTTGTAGTACATGGGCTCGGGCGGCTGGGCGGCGGGGCCGTGGTAGGAGAGCGGGGTGTCGCTGCAGAAGGCGAGGCGCGCCGTGGAGAGGTAGAGCGTGCCGATGACGGGGCCGGAGGAGGTGGATAGGTAGCAGGCGTAGGCCTTGCGGAGCTGCTCACCGGGGACGCTGCCGAACGTCTGGTGGAACACCCTGTCGTGCCCGCCCTCCGCGTACACCTTCGTCCCCTGCGCCAGCCTCGCAGCCGCCGCGTCCGCCATGTTCGGCGCCGTCCGAACTGTCCGAACAAGCAAAGATGACCAGAAGCGTGTCGTCAGTGTGCGCTTGTGACGAATCAAGACACCCGGGGGGGGGGGGGGTCTCCGTACGGTGGTGCCAGATGTTGCCGGTGGTGTCGGCGGCCTTGCGGGTGCCGTCCTCCAGCAGCTTGCCGTACCGGCCCAGCGCCTTCCTGATGGCTGCAAGGCGCAAGAACACGTATCGCGCGGGCGCGTGAGGAAGGTATACGAACTTACGGAGAGGAATCAATCAAGATGAGGATTTACGCACTCTGGCAGGTGGAGGGGGACGCGGCTGCCGGGGTGACGAGCACGTAGGGGTTGCCCTCGCCGTTGCTCGCCGCCGTGACTGCCACGGCCGTGGACTGCGGGTGCGGGGCCTGCTGGTTGCCGTGCGGGTCTACCGGGTACCCCGTCACCGGCACTGACGCCCACGACGACGCCATGGCCGGAGCTAATCAATCGAATCCGACACGCAAATTACAAGTGTGGACCTGGAACGCACGGATTCAAACGCCGGCTTGCGTCGGCTGATCGGAGAGGGATACGATGGCGATGTGCGGAATCGGTCGGAGGTAGTGATGAGGAGGCGACGGTTCTCTTCTCTCGCGCGTTTACTTTGCTTGCTTGGCCGAGGAAAGGGGGAGGCAGGAGTGCGGTGCAGGTGATCGAGGGGTACGCCGAATATTTAGGGCTTTGCATCCGCGCGTACGTTGGCCGCCGCACCCACGCCACTTGGCTGGCTACACCCGTTGCCCATGCGGCCATGCCGGTGCGTGCCTTCAGGTTTGTTAAAGTAAATTGAGACAAATGATAGATAGAAAGATTGATTCATTAATTGATTCTGAAATCTGTATATTATTTATACATGATGGAATGGTGGCATGAAGAGGTGTCTGTTTGGACAGACATCTGTACATTGGGCATTCTTGCTTTTTGATTTGTGGCTGGTTGTAACACTCCCTTACCAATGCGTCTTCATATGATCACCTTGATTCATCATATTGGGAAAAACTCCTCTAAAACCCTGTAGGGAAAAATATGAGGAGAACTGATAGAGTAGATATGCCATGAAAAACTCCTTTAAAACCCAGTGGGAAAATTTAAGGAGAAAATTTGATATGGCATATATTTGATTATATCTCCTTAAAACCCCTGTGGGGAAAATAGAGATATAATATATATATTTATGATTACGTTGTCATATTGCCTCATTAAAAACCTTAATGAGAAACCTTAGAGGGAAAACTCAGAAAGGGAAAAAGAGTACAATATTTATATTGAACGGGTTAAGTCTTAGGAGATTTCTCCCCCTGACATCTGCAAATCATGTAGTCTTCGCATACCAATTCCATGAACACATTTTTGGAATATGGAAGTTGGTAATGACTTGGTGAATAAGTCCGCGAGATTATCACAAGACTTAGTTTGCAGAATATTTATTTCCCCACTCTCTTGCAATTCATGTGGGTAAAATAATTTAGGTGCAATACCACAAAACATATTGCTCTTTATGTAACCCGTTTGCATTTGGACAACGCAAGCAGCATTATCTTCGTAGATAATGGTAGGTGATGCGATAGCACCTATACCACATGATTGTTGTATGTGGTTAATCATTCTGCGAAGCCTTACACATTCACGTGATGCTTCATATAATGCAATTATTTCAGAATGATTAGTGGATGTAGCCACTAGTGTCTGTTTTGAAGACTTCCAAGAGATGGCTGTTCCACCATGTAAAAATACAAAGCCTGTTTGCGATCTGGCATTATGGGGATCTGATAAATAGCCAGCATCTGCATATTCTATTAAATCCACATTGTTATTCTTTTGGAAGAATAGACCGAGATCTTTTAGTGCCTTGAAGATATCTAAGGATATGCTTCACTCCGGTCCAATGTCTTTTGGTTGGAGCAGCGCTATATCTAGCAACTAGATTTACCGCAAATGCAATATCCGGCCGGGTGCAATTTGCAAGGTACATAAGCGCTCCGATGGCACTGAGATATGGAACCTCGGGTCCCAATAGCTCTTCATTGTCATCTCGGGGTCTAAATGGATCATTGTCCCTGTCGAGAGATCGAATAACCATGGGGGTTTTCGATGATATGCGTTGTCCATATTGAATTTCTCCAATATTTTCTGGACATAGGCTAATTGATGCACTATGATGCATGTATGAAGGTGCTCAAGTTGTATACCTAAGCTAAATTTGGTTTTACCCAAATCCTTCATTTCAAATTCCGTCATAAGATGATTACGTGCTTCATCTATATCTTGTGTGTTACCAATGATATTAAGATCATCAACATACACAGATATAATGCAAAATCCTGTTGAGGATCTTTTGATGAACATGCATGGGCAATCATCATTGTTGGAGTATCCCTTTTTGGTTAGGAACTCACTTAGTCGGTTGTACCAAATTCTTCCCGACTGTTTCAAGCCGTATAAAGACTTGTTTAATTTTACACAATACATATTGTGTTTTGCGTTTGGATTCGGAATTGAAATTCCATCGGGAACTTTCATGTATATTTCCGAATCAAGTGACCCATAAAGATATGCAGTCACTACATCCATCAACTGCAAAGATAGATGATTTTTAACTGCCAATGAGATTAAATATCGGAATGTTATTCCACTCATTACTGGAGAATAAGTTTCATTGAAATCAATGCCGGGTCTCTGCGTGAACCCTTGTACTACAAGCCTTGCTTTGTATCTCACCACCTCATTGTTTTCATTCCGTTTATGACGAAAACCCATTTGAAACCAACAGGAATACTTTGGGAGGTGTATGTATCACATTGGTGAATACATTTCTTTTCTTGAGCGAGGCTAATTCCTCTTGAATTGCATCCTTTCATTGAGTCCATCGAGTATTGTTTGCACTCGCCATGGTCTTGGGATCTGGATCATTTTGATGGTTGTTTGCAATTGTTGTGGAGAAATAAATGTCGACAATTGTAGTCTTACGATCGTATGATTCTCCAGAATCAGTATAGTTAGTGGAAATTTCTTGGACCCCTGGTGACTCAATGTTATTTCCCAAAACATTTGAGTCGGGGTATTCCGATGTCCCAGGATCAGTAATTGAGTGCACTGTTGATCTGGGTTTAAGGATCCTTTGGTGTCTATCAACATGAGGTTGATCTGTATTTACATTCTTTTGTTTCCTTTGTCGCTTGTTAAAAGCTGTATCCGCCATTTGTACCATACTTCTCCCCCTCTTATTTTGAACTGGGAGTTGAGTGGTATTTTGCGGTACCTCCACTCTTTCAGTACATTTCGCGGGATTATAGGATTTTGTGACACCCTTATAATCGATAAATGCATCGCGAGTTATTTGCAATGTTTTGCAAATGAATGAGTTCTGAACTCGAAGTTCGATCTCTACGCACGTGGTCCGAGGCAGAATGCCTTGTACATTCCAATTAATTTCCTGGCATTCAGTTTGGTACTTGTTGTCTCCCCCTAATGCCGGGAAATGTTCCTCATTGAATATGCAATCAGCGTACCGGGCCGTAAACAGGTCCCCTGTGAGGGGCTCGAGGTATTTTATGATTGACGGAGATTTATACCCAACATAGATCCCAAGTTTCCTGTGCGGTCCCATTGAGGTACGCTGCGGTGGTGAGATCGGTACGTATGTAGCGCAACCGAACTGTCGCAGATGGGAAATATCTGGTGGATTTCCACGTACTAATTGTAGCGGGGAAGTGCTATGATAAGCAGTTGGACGCAATTGTATTAAGTCAGCAGCGTGTAAAACTGCATAACCCCAACATGATATTGGAAGTTGCAATTCTGTAATAATGGTCTTGCAATGAGCTTGATTCTCTTGATAAGAGATTGTGCTAAACCATTTTGTGTATGAACATATGGAACAAAGTGTTGAACTTGTATCCCAAGAGCCATACAATCGTCATTGAAGGCATGCGATGTAAATTCAGCAGCATTGTCCATTCGAATTGATTGAATTCGATACTCAGGATAATGTGCTCGTAATTGGATAATTTGACCAATTAATTTAGCAAATGCATGGTTTCGTGTGGATAAAAGACACACGTGTGACCATCTAGTAGCTGCGTCAATGAGAACCATAAAATATCTGAACGGTTCACACAATGGTTGTATAGGACCACATATATCTCCTTGAATGCGTTCAAGGAATGTAAGTGGTTCAGCTCGGATTTTAAGATAAGAGGGTCTTAAAATCAATTTTCCGGTGGCACATGAAGTGCACGCAAAATCTGAGGATTCCGGAAATTTTGTTTTGAGGTATGTATGACCAATTGAATTGCTAATAATTTTCCTCATCATTCCAATGCCTGGGTGGCCACATATCCCTTGTTAGCACCACAAGAATTCCGCTGTCTCTTGAGCTTGTTCTTCCCTTTAAAGGTTCCAGGATTGCTAGAGTTAGTATCATTCCCTTGAGGTTTGTTATGAGTGTAATATGTACTTCTGACAAAGGCTTAGTGCCCAAAGGGCGCAGATTAGAGTTCCAAAGTAGGAGCTCATTATGTCTTTCTGCCTGAAGTAATGTTTTAATCAACTCAGAATAAACGTTGAAACCTCTTTCACGGTATTGTTGCTGAAGAATCATTTGTGCAGGAAGCATGGTAGACAATGTCTTCTCAATTTTCTCCGCATCGATGGTTCCTCTCGGAAAACTTGATTAGAACCGATTTTATGAACAGCATGGTTGAACTCTCCCCAGATTTAAAATCTTGTATGCGGAGGTGGTTCCACTCATTGTGACCTCCGTAGGATGATGCTTCTGCTGTTCATACCGTGTTTGAAGAGCAAGCCACGAGCGCGTGGGTCTTCTTCCATCGATACTCACCTTGAGATCGGGATGGATGTGGTTCCTTATGATAAATAAGGCATTGTACTTGAGAGTCTCACCAAAGGAGCTACACCCTCTTGGGAGCTGCAATTGCACGGTACATTCCGCGCAACGATAGACTCTTTGTGAGATCCATCGCCCATGTGGGGAAGTTGTGGCCGTCAAGAGCGAGGGCCTCAAACTCTTTAGTAGTCATTGTGCCTACATTTGTAGGGCCACAGATTTGTTAAAATATTTGGCAATGTTAAATAAGCAATGCGAAATGCAAGTAATCAAGGTAAACTTGAAATACATAAAGGGACATTCTCCTATTGTGGAACAACATAGTTAATCACCAATGGTGTTAACTTTATTTAATTCATTTTTCAACATTGGGTACGCACATTGAGGATGATAATCCCACAGTAGTACTCTGATACTACTTTGTGTATGGCCAATGTGAAAAAGAACCATGGTAATCACTGAGGTGTAGACCTTGTATACTTTATAATCAAATTGGGTACGCACGTTGAGGATGAAATCCCACACTAGTACCATGGTACTACCTTGTGTATGGCCAATTTGAAAATAAATAAAGGTAGTCACCCCAAAAGTGTAGACCAAATTGTTTCAAAACTTGATATTGGGTGCATACGTTGAGGAATAAATCCATGAGAGTACTATGGTACTACCTTGTGTATGGCCAAAATCAAAGTTAAGAAACTTTGTATTATTCCAAAACGAGAAAATCAACCTAAAGCATTTGCATAAAAAAATGAAGTGCTTGTATGGTAAGCTAGAAAACGGAATATTTAAATTGCATATGATAGATTGCAATAATTGATGTACGCATATAAAAATTAATTTACATGAGATAAATTAATGTGTATGGTAATGTTGTAATAAAATGCAAAATATGTGGAAAACAATATGAGTATTGTAATCCGAATGAATATATACCCAAATTAAATATAACATGTGGTTATATTTTTAATTCCGTATAATCACAATATTGGTGGTGAACACCAATTTATTGTATGGCATAGCGTACAAATAAATGTAGCAAAGTGCCATAAATTGTGATTTTATGGTATTTATTGTAGGTATAAAATTTTGCAAAAAATTTCAATTTATTAAGTACAATGGTACTTATTAAATGGGAATTTTAAATTTTAAATTTGCGAAAGATAGCAAATTTAAATATGGTCGCAATTCATATTGTAAATAATTTGCAATAAAATAATCCTACATATGTAAAAGTTATAGAAATGTGTATGCACATTTATTTCAACAATTACATAATTTTGGATCTGTAGGGATGAAATGCTAATTTATAAAAATCTTGATTAATAAGTACAATTATAAACTAGCACATGGACTATCTGCAAAAATTACAATATTAATTGATTTAAAGAAAATGTCTGCATTTTCTATGAAATACAAGGGGAAAATGCAAAATCCAAAACTTGGGCTAAAGCCGTTTGGCCTTTGGGCCCATGTGAGGAGGTGGGATTTTATGGGCTAAAAGCCCATATTTGGGCTGCCATATAAAATGGAGGAGTTGAAACCCTAACTCCCAAACCCCACCCCAGCCATCCTGTGGCGCGCGCGGGCTTTGCGCGCCGCCATCATGGCCACGGCGCGCCGGCCTCGGCGTGGCCGCCGGCTCGGCGCCGCCGCGCGCCTTGCGGCGCCGCCATCATGAGAGCCGCCGGCGCTGGCCGTGCACCACCGCGTAGCGCGCCGCGGCGCCACCTCCTCGCCGGGCCGCACGCCGTGTGCTGCGCCAGCCGCGCCGCTGCGCGCGGCCTCGGGTGTGGGCGCGTCGCGCGCCTCTGGCGGCGCGCCTCGTCGCCTCGGGTGCGCCATTGTCGCCGGCCAGGGCCACCGCCACCGGCGCTGCTGCGCGCCGCGCCTCCTCGGGCCGCGCCACCGTGCGGGTGGGCGTGCCTCTCCGCGCCGCGCGGGCCACCGCGCCATGCCGCAGACGCCGCCGCTGGCTGGCTGTTCGCGGCCGCCGCGCGCCGTCTCGCCCCGCCACGCCGACCGAAGCCGTCCGCGCCGAGCCGCACCAAATCGCCGTCTCAGCCGGGTCGTCGGCGGCGGCGCGCCATGGGCTCGGCGCGGCGCGCCGCCATTGGCTCGGGCGTCGCCGCCGGCCGTGTGCGCGTTGGGCCGTCGGGCTGCGCTGCGTCGGCCACGCGCTCGGGCTGCGCCGCCGCCCGCCGCGCGCCGGCCTCGGGCAGGCAGCGCGTGAGGCGCGCCACGCCGCCGGCCGTCGCCGCGCTGGCAGCGTTGCGCGCCGTCACGGACGCCGTGCCGTGGCTCGCCGGCCTCGCAGCCTCGCTGCCGTCGCGCCGGCCGTCGCCACACCACGCACGCTGCGCTTTCTTGAGGACGAGCGCTGGACCTCGCCGTGAGGACTTGTGGCCGCGGGCGACGCCGCCGTCGGGCTCCGAAGCAAGAACATCTAGGAATAGTCATTACCTTTTTGTTCTCTGTATGTGTTGCTCGATGTGGAGAGAATGGTGTCTGATAACGTGTTAAAGTAAATTGAGACAAATGATAGATAGAAAGATTGATTCATTAATTGATTCTGAAATCTGTACATTATTTATACATGATGGAATGGTGGCATGAAGAGTGTCTGTTTGGACAGATATCTGTACATTGGGCATTCTTGCTTTTTCAGTTTGTAACTGGTTGTAACAAGGTTCTCACTCGTGCCAAGAAAAATATTTGAGCCGACTAACCAGCCAATCGACACGCTCAAAGCCTAAAGGCGTCAGTCTAGTGTGGCCCAGCTTGCGCGGCATAGGATTCTTCCGATGCCGATATGGCCCCCTTAGCACATTTATGGTTCGGCCCAAGGAGAGATGAGAGGGCCCAAGGTCCGGTCACGCCCTTGCTAGCCACCCGCTCCACGCCACGTGGTTCGTGCCCTCATGAGCCCATCAGTTGGGCCCACACGCACGTCGCAGCTGCCTGGTGACGTAATTTGCGCGCATGCGGCATGCATGCGCGGCTTGATGCGAAAAAAAATAATCAAACTCACCCGCAAAAACATTACCAGTATTATTACTAAGTTGAATTTAGAGTAAAGCCGTCCTAGAAAGTCAAACTTTTTCTGACCAACAATAAATACAACACAAAAAGACTTATGATTCTCGGTTTAGGGTTTAGAGAAAAAATCCACCATTACACGCAGGGGCATAAGAAAGATTTCCTACCCGATGTCATATGCCGCCGGGTTTTAAAAAATTTTAACAGTGATTAGCACCTTCAGTTGATGTGTGAACCCTCGACTCAAACTCAGTGCATCCAGTCCCTTTCTTGAAGCCCAATAAAGAGAACACTAACAACCCAAATTTCTTGCAATTCATGATGAGCTTTCGCTTCCCTCAGCCCATGAGTCAAAGGGAACACTAATAACCCAAAATTTATAGTAGCTAGTAGCAGTTCACAATGAGCCTCCGCTTTCCTTAGCCCACGAGTCAGCTGCAGCAGGGCGAGGCAGCCCTTGCATCAACCCAAGAGGGAGGATCACAATAAGCCATTGATCGATCTCAAAGCGTATCACCTCGCAACAATCCTCGACACCTGTTCATCTCGCACGGTCGGCTAGGAGATGTGCACCACACCAACTACATAACAGCACCCAGCCAGGCAGCGACCAGTTGTCAGGGAATAGGAGAAATCGGCACCACCGACTGCCCTCACCGACCTTCTTGCCATGGCGCCGCCTGGCCCCTATTGCTTTGCACTCTTATCGCCCTGAAGGAAGCTTAAGTTCACCTGATTAGTATGTACTTTGCTCAAAATTTCTCTTAATTCTTTATATTTATTTCAAGAACATGGCTAAATTTATAAAGCTAGGGTTTAAATGTGATGATTGTTGATTGATTTGCAGGGTTAATATTTAGGGTTTCAATTTTGATTTTTGGAATATCGGCCTAACTCATTAAGGCAAAATTGTAGAATTTGATCACAATGTCAAGTAAGTAAGCCACTGAACATATTTTTCTATTACATTGTTATTGAACTGTTGAATATACAAGTATCTAATTGATTTTTCAATTAATTAGTAATGATTTCATGAATAATATACTTATGTGCTATGTGGAAAAATAAGAATTGATGAAAATTACTAATGATGTTATAGTTCATCGTTTTATGAACTTGAAAGAACATAAATAGTAAAGTTATTGCATTAACTTATATTTGATCATTCTATTTTTTTACTTGAAAACTTTAAGTTAGTTTGTTCTCTTTTAACAGACCATTGAGACTAGATGATCTATTTTACTAATGCCGACCAACTTTTATTTGTGAGTTCGCCGTTAGTTTTTTCAATTTGCTGCAACTAACCAATATTATTATTGAGCTTCTTCATTTTAGGAAGTACTTCCATCACTACTTCTTTATCGTGATTACACTACCATCAGTTATATTAAAATTGATGTTAAAATTATCGTATATATTACTATTTAGTATAATATTATTTAACAATTACATATGCTATTATATATATGATAAAATAGTAAATTTCAGTCATTATTGTTCTAGTTTTGCTCCTAATATCATGAAGCCCCGGCCGCACAGGGATCACGAGCTAAATGAGACCCCGCTCGCCCGCACGCACGCAGCACCACCGACCGCGCCACGCCTTCGCTCCAGGCCCACACCACTCGTCGTTGTGTTCATCATATCAAGGCCCTACTCGGTTGGGCTAAAAAGCTGTGGTTTATGGCTGAAATTTTACTGTAACTGAAGGTGGCTTATTTAGCGTAATTAAATTTTAAAATAATTAAAAATAGAAAAAAAATATGTTAGCTCATTACAGACACCGCGAACAAATACGGGAAAAAAGAACCGTCAAAAAATCTAAAAAAACAAAAGTTCAGAAAAAGACGAAATTTATAAATAGTAAAAAATAAGACAGAAACCAGAAACTGAAACTGAAATGAGCGGGACAAGTCCCCAAAGAGTAACCCGCCAGGCCGCCTCCCAGGCTCTGACGTGTCATCGCATGCTGACCTGGCGGTCCCGTCCGACTTGGCGCCTACCCCCGCGGGCAAATCCCCTTCCCGCCTCCCGCCCGCTGCGTGTCGGAGCGTGCCTCGGCGCGCGCGCCTAGGCGCCCCACGCTCCCTCCCCCGTGCATCACACCGAACACGCATCCGCACCACTCGAAAGCCCGCAACCCCCCGCACGTGCGCCTACAGATCCCGTTCCGCCGCACGGGATCCCGAAAATCCGTCCACGTCGGACGCCACGCACGCGAACGCATGGGGAACCGAGGGAGCACCAGGTCGTCACGGCTCGGACTCCTTTTTCGTGTAAGCTTCCGCTTCCTCAATCCGACCACCTCCGCAACCTATTTGTACGCGCACCACCCGTTCGACGCCGGCGCAAAGCCCGACTCGCCTCGCCCTGCGCTCTGCTGCTACTATTTACAACCAATCCGTCGTCGTCTCAGACTTCACCCGCGGCTAGGCAAAGAGTAGTTCGCGGCGGCCCGATCGGTGGTGCACCGGCCGATGGCGGCGGCGGCCTCAGTGCGGGGGTACAGCCCGGCGTCGTCGTCGGCGGCGCTGTCGCCGAGGGTGAGGCTGCGGGTTCCTGCGTCCTTCGCGCCCACGCGGCGGCGCTCCTTGGTGCGCGTGCGGGCTGTGGTCGCGGACGTGCCCCGGGGCCTGCAGCTCCGGCGGGAGGAGCGGGGGGAGGTGGGGTTCTTGGGGGGCGTGTTTGGTAGGGAGGATGGGGAGGAGGAGGTGGAGAAAGTTGGGGAGGAGAGGGTGGAGGGGTGGATGCGGGAGTCGATCGCGGAGATCGTGCGGCACATCGGGGAGAAACCGTTCCTGGTGCACCTGTTCAACGACGGGCGGGAGGGCGGCCGCGTGACGGTGCGGCGGGAGCCGGCGTCGGTGGAGAGCTGGCCGGAGGTGCGGAGGCGGTGGGGCGCCGGCGGGCAGCCGCGGCCGGACGGGATCATCCTGGTCGAGCAGGTCGCCGCGGCGGCGGCCGAGGACGGCACCAGCTCCGCGGCGGAGGCGGCGCGGCAGGTCTGGGGCCTAGTTGTGCAGGCCCGCGGGATGGAGTGCGCGGCGTGCTACGTGCTCGACACCTGCCGCGTGCGCTCGGCGGCTGGCTTCTGCACCCACTTCTGCCTCGCCCGCGCGCAGTGCTTCGGCCAGCCCCTCGAGCTCCAGCTCCGCAACGCGTGGCTCAATCGCCTCTCCGGACGCAGATAGCCGCCACCGCCGCCGCCGCCGCCACTAATGTACGACTACTAGAATTGAACTATCGATGCTGCGTCTACGTCCAAATCAATCAACGCGAATGCGACGCCTCCGGTTTGGTTGGGAAGAACAAAGAAGCATGGAGATTGGAGAGGAAGAACATATTCCTTTCTTGTCTTTCCGGTGTAATTTCTCCCCTGCGCGCGCGAGAGAATTGTAAATGAGCAATTGTACGCACGCTCCTGCTCGCGTGGATTTGTACAGATTATTAATTGTATTGCTTGATTATTGATCGAGGCGACGGCATTGCCTCCATTACTACTATGAAACTTTCCAAGTTCTTGATATGGTTCGAGTTCTTGCTTTAATTAGTTGCAAGTGAAGTTACAGGCGTCGCAGTTACGACATGATTACGATGCCATTGATCACGGCATAAGATTAAGATGCGTACGATAGCATTAATCATGTAATTGAGTTGTTCTGACCGCAGATGAGGATTTGGGTGCGAGTAGTAGGAAGAGACATAATTAATGGCAGGAACGTGGATTGCCGGCCCCGTTGCTCCTGCTTGCGAGGTCTTTTTCTCGCTTCAGCTTCCGCGGCTAGTGGCGTCTGACGATGACGACGCCGCCCCAGCCTCGCCGTGGCCCATGCCCCATGGTGGCGTCTTGATGGTGCGCGTTGCGTATTGCCCCGCAGCTTGATCGCTTTGACACAAGTGCGATCCAGTTCGACATGAGTAGAGCATGTAATTTGGGAAAATGTTACTGTTCATACACACGAAGGAACAGATAAAAATTGACGGTCCCAACATTTTTCGAGAATATATGCAATATTTCTTGGATATATATAACAAAAAAATAATAAGAGTACTTCAATCGTACGCTCCGATACAACATTTCTCGCTCATGTATGCAACAAAAAACAAAGAACAAAGATTATTTCTATCATACGCTTCGATGTAACATTTCTCGACTATATATGCAATATTTCTTAACTATGTATATAACATAAATTTTGATCAAAAATCTCGATGTTACACTGTTATTGCCGATTACTGCATGCACGTAATAAAAAAAAGTTGCAACAAAAATAACTATTTTTTTATTGTATAGATTACCGATCAATATTATATGGATAATAAATATTACAGTGTACCATCTGATGTCAGCGTTCGGATGGAACATTCAGACGCCTTTAATTTGTGACGACGAGGCGGTCAAATTTGGGTAAGCAGGTTACGTACTGGAGTACTACGAGCGGTACCATTCTCCCTGAATAGGTCGTCCGAAGAAGTTGCACAGTTGGCATCTGCTGCTGCTAGCAGATAGCAGAGATGCGTTCCGCAGTTGACGTCGTCGTTGCTCCTCTCCTGGTAACACCAGGCAAAAAGGGCAGTTTGACGAGGACTACAACGCGCTGAATTTGCTGCAGTTTGTTGTTAAGACGTCCGCTTGCACGATGGGTAGTTAAGCTTCGAAACCAATTAGACCATGGGCTCGATCAACTATATCACAAAGTCAGCAATGGCCTGAACTGTTCAACTTGCCAGGGCGGCCAGGCAAAACTGACGGCCGGCGTCATGGGCGGACCCGATTTGATTCGGTATTCAACTGAATACCCGAATTTTCTATATAATATCAAATATTTAGTAGGTATATTACACATATATACTGATAATTAGATAAAGTATTTTATATATGTACCGCCAATTAATTTCAACTTGCTCCTACATCTCTCCTCCTTCAACTGATTTCAACTCACTTCTACACCTTTCCTCTCCGATTCACATGGAATAACGCGGCCTAATAATTTATCCGCCACCTCATCAGACTGGCCCATTGGCCTATCCATAGACCCCTTAAACCCTAACCTATCCCCTCCCCCCTCTCTCTTTGCATCTCTCTAAAGCTCCACTAATCCAGAGCAAAATTGCCAAACTCGGTGGCACTAGCGCATGAGATCGAGAGGCAATCGGCTACCAAGCGACTTGGTGAGGGACTGAAAGCAACACTGGCCTCTGGCTTGGCTTCGATAGCAAGGAGCATAGCCACGACAAGTGACGATACGTCTACAAAGAGTAAACGGGCGCCAACTGTTACCTGAGAGCCGAAGAGGGAGTGTGCAGCAACGGTGGCCAGGTCAACAAGGTAGTAGGCACTAGACAATGACTACACGTTATCGTGCACTGGTGCATACATATTATACATATCAGACTTATCTTAAGTTATTTTGTAATTTCTCTAATTTTTCTTAATTTTTCTAAATTATTTCAACTCACTCCTACACCTTCCCTCTCCGATTCACTTGGAATAACGCGGCTTAATAACTCATCCGTCACCTCATCAGACTAGCCCATTGCCCTATCCATAGACTCCTTAAACCCTAACCTATCCCCTCCCCCCTCTCTCTTTGCGTCTCTCTAAAGCTCCATTAATCCATACCAAAATTGCCAAACTCGGTGGCACTAGCGCACGAGATCGAGAGGCAATCGGCTATCAAGCGACTTGGTGAGGGACTGAAAACAACTCTGGCCTCTGGCTTGGTCTCGATGGCAAGGAGCATAGCCACGACAAGCGGCGATATGTCTACAAGGAGTAAATGGGCGACAGCTGCCACCTGAGAGCCGAAGAGGGAGTGTGCAGCAACGGTGGCCAGGTCAACAAGGTAGTAGACACTAGACAATGACTACACGTTATCGTGCACTGGTGCATACATATTATACATATCAGACTTATCTTAAGTTATTTTGTAATTTCTCTAAAATATTTTTTAATTTTTCTATAAAATATTTTTTAATTTTTCTAAATTATTTACAAGTATTGTATCTATCATGAAACATTTTGTATTTTTTACTATTATGGATTTTTTTGTCAATTCTGAATACCTATTTTAAAAATCCTCTGTCCGCCACTAGCCAACATGGCCTTCCTTTGCCTGCGATGACCGTGAACCACACCAAGCAAGAAAATGGACGCAACTGCCATTTCAGCCTTCTCTCCGGTCTTCAGCAATCAAACCCCAACCCCAAACTTCTAGTAGTGAATCACCATACATCGATCACACGAACACAGCCACACTACCAATTGACAACAGCAGGCACCGTGAAATGCAGATCATCCAAAGGGATTACACGCTTATATTTGGTGTTTCAGCCTTTTTCCCGCGTGCTTCACATTGTCAAACAATAAAATGAATTTTCAAGTATCTTCAGTCAATTTTAGAATTTGACTTATGATATTCTTCTTCATCGTGTCTTATCCTTAGAACTTATTTAGATACTGATTTTGGGTTGTAGAATTAATAGGAAGAGTACTTCTGGTACTTATCACTTATTAGGCACATTTCTTGTTTCATGGGCTTCTAGGGAACTGTTGTCTGTTGCACTTTCTACTCCTGAAGCTGAATATGTAGCAGCTGCTTCTTGTTGCTCATAATTGCTTTGGATGATAGTTACACTTAAGGATTTTGGTTTAGAATTGGATAGTGTTTCACTTTTCTATAATAACACTATTGCTATTAGTATTACTAAAAAAACCTATGCAATATTCAAGAACCAAACATATTGATATTCACTATTATTTTCTTAGAAACCATGTGGAAAAGAGAGATGCTGTCTTGAATTTCATTGATTCAAAATCTTAAGTTGTTGATATTTTCACAAAATCGTTTCATTCTTCTCATTTTGCTCGTTTGCGAAGTGAGTTAGGTGTGTTGCATCCTATGAGATTATTCTGAGGGAGAGCTTGTTGTTTAAAGGTGTTTTAGAAGTTTTTTTATTATACTTGTCAAATAATTTATCAAGTCCAAGCCATTAAAATCAAATGATTTGTAGAGCTCTCTTTATCGTATTTACTCATATGTTATGTATGTTTGATCATGATGGATTAAAATTAATTTGCTATACTTAAACTAAAATATCACATAGCAGAATGCTTTAACTAGATTGATTATAGATAGTAATTTGTGATATTCATCTAAAAGGATTGATTTGATTGTGAGTTTTATTTTAAATCTTGGCTATGACGCTCGTATGTTTTTTATTGCAATCTTTTTATGGACGCTCAGTCTGGCATGTAAGAGAAAAAAGATGAGAAAGAGACAGTTAAAAAGATGTATGCTTCAAGTATGCCATGGTTAAACAAAAAGAAAATGTACAAAAAGTGCACAAATGAAAAGAAGTATGCTTGAAGCATGCCACCATTTAAAAGAAGTATGTTACAAGTATGTCATCATAAAAAGAAGTATGCTACAAGCATACCATATACTTAAGAATTGAGTGTGTAGCAATAGGTTGTTATATGAGTCTGTTAGCTCGTCTAGGCTTAATGTTTGCTTTACTTTTCGGCTTTCACTTTTCGTTGTGATATCTCATTGTACTATTTATAATCGGTTTGATCATTGTTGAGATGCTTTTCATTAATCTAAATTGCTTAATCATGTTAAAGACTTGTTTTGACAGTGCTATATAATATATTACCTTATATGGTCTAGATAACTTTACTTAAAAAGATGACTTGATTAATTTATTAAATCAATGCAAAGTGACTTGGATAATTCATAAAGCTTCTTGATTTTTACTCTCATTGTTTTTTTGATTTTTCTTTTTGTGGAGTTCTTGATGCTTATATTACCAAAGGGGAGAAAATTGTGGGAATTTGCTACAGTTGCTTCACTTGAGTTGAGGTTGTGTTTTCGGAGTTTTTTGCTGCTGTGATTTGTCAAATTCTTTTCTCTGTCTTTTAAAACTTTCTTTTTACAAATTTTACTTTTCTTTCAAATCTAACTCATTTGAGAGATTTTAAGTGTTGTCAATGTATTCATCAAGGAAGATATTGTTGCACCATGTGGATAAACCCTGAATTTAGTGATGATGAATAATTAACATTTAAGTTACATTAAAATTTACGTTTGTAAAAGTTTTATCAATATACTATTGTAAGGCTTAAATTGCTGAAATACTCAAATCAAGCAGATCAACCACGATATGTCGACCATGGCAGGTTGAGCATTTGAAGAGATTCTAAAAAATAAAGACAATCATTTACCCCTCTAATTACGCCAATTGATCCTACAACTGCGATCCAGACCAAGCAAGAAAACTGATGCAACTGCCATTTCAGTCTTCTTCCTGTCTTCAGCAATCAAACCCCATCGTGAGTCGTGAACCCCAGACTTCCGGCAGCGAATCGCCATACATCGATCGACAGGTCACACGAACACAGCCACACTATCTAAATTCACAACAGCAGGCACTGTGAAACGCAGATCATCCAAAGGGATTACGCGCTTTTATTTGGTGTTTCTACCATCAGATGCAAAGATGGTCTGTGCGCGCCGTGACGATATACACATGAACAAGCGGAAACATCACACGCAATTCAACAGCATTGTCCACGAAAAACACGACCTATTTCGTCGTCATCATCCCGAGTGTTATTAGAATTCAAAGGGACGCCTTGCGAACGCGGCGGATTCCTAGTAGCCACCCTGGATGTAGGCGTTGAGCCGGTTGAGCTCCTCCCTGTGCTCGTTGACCACTGCGCGGACGATGTCTCCAATGGAGACCATCCCCAACATTCCTTTGCCATCATCTATTACTGGGATGTGCCTGATACGCTTTTCTGCACATAGCCATCCGCATTCCATGTCATGATTTAAGTTCAGCGCTTTCCAGACTTTTAGTATCGAACAACAGAACTCGTGCTGGTTACCTGTCATCAGCTGCATTGCTTGCAGGGCTCTAGTATCAGGTTTCACCGTGATCAGCTTGTTCTGTCACAATGATGCTTCGTCATTGAAGTTTTTCATCAAACTAGTTTTATGACTAAGAGTTACTGTACTAGTAAGGTTCAGGGTGTGCTGCAAAGTGCAAACATAAGAAGAAAAAATAGAGCATAATAAGAGGGGTAGTACCTCTTCAGTCATGATGTCTCCAACTTTAGTTGACTTGGAAGATCGTCCCTGCACTATGATTTTCCGGAGATAATCTGGAAAGCCAAAGTATCAGATTCAGATGTCACTAGTAACATAATACAACCATGTTCTGTTCCTTTTGACTGGAAGAATTGGTTCTATTCACGCGAACATCATTTTTGTATCTTAGCAGACTGGGTACTGATGCTGGCTGGTACTATTAAAGGAGATCGCGCAATATGGGGAATAGGAAAATGACTCAATGCAACATAAATGATCAAGATCTCTGATTGTTGTGCTTGAAGTTGGCAAACCTGAAGGGAGAAATTTATGCCGTTTTTTATGGTAGATGGAAGTCCAGGACCAGAGTTTAGAGGCACAATTATAAATGGTTTGGAATATACACTTCCCTTTTACCCCTGAGCTCTCTCATGCACATGCCGTAAATCCCCATATATACTTTTTGGTGGGAAACTCAGAGGTAACTTAGACTATAATTGTACCATACTACCATGTGAAAAATAATTATCAAATGCTAGACTATAATTGTACCATACTACCATGTGAAAAATAATTATCAAACGCTAGACTATAATTGTACCATACTACCATGTGAAAAATAATTATCAAACGCTATTCTTTCATGTATATGTTCCACTTACTTGATACTGGCAGGTGGCAGACAATCTGCAGGTTCTTGATGTGTGAAGTATCAAATACAAACTTTTAGATATATCCATCAGTCCGAAAAGAATTTATAATGCATAACGGAAGAGACAACTGTTGTTATTTTTTTATCAACATTTAACACCCTTTCTCTAGAACTTTCACTCATAGACCTCCTTTTTTCCAACTCATTGTCCATTTTCTTTTCTTTTCTTTACTATTGGCAATACAACAATGTGGCTTTGCATAAACTGTTTAACCTTTTTTTTAAAAGAAGGGAAAGAAGACAAAATCTATGAACAGTACATATCACATAGCACACTAAAACTGAAGTAACCACAGTCTTTATCTTCGAGTATATGGTACTGTCTTTTTCCATCACAGACACAGCTTAAGAGACCCATAAGCACACATAGTTCATTACCTCTCTCAGTAACAATGCCAGCAATTGCTTTATCTTGTCCAGGTTTAACAACCACCAGAGCTCCCACATTGTGTTGCGTCATCTGACAAGGGGCTTTTATCATTCGGAGCATAATAGCTGCCAATGTAAGAAGTAATATGACCAGCAGAAAACACATACCGATTTGACAGCATCATAGACAGTGTCATCCGTGGTGCACCAGAGCCAAGATCCATCAGCACTCTTCCCTTTAGACTTCAAAATATCTGCTACAGTGGCGGTCTCAAATCCACTTTCCTCTAGTCGAGCAGATGAAACTGACATGAAGCGCGAAAGCACGGCAGGGAGCATAGCTGGTTTTGGAGCACTGATGTGTTGAAGAACAGCAGATTTGAGCAGACTGCCATGTGATCCAATAACTTGAATTGCTCGTTGCATTTTCTTCTGTGCCAGACCATACGTCAAAAGAAATAATTACTTCATTTTGAACCGAGGAAAGGTCTGCCTGACCTACGAGGCTACGACTTCTTTTATATGACATCATTATTTCTTGCAAATGATAAAGGTGTATATTATATTGTATTATAGATAACAAAGAACTCATGTGACAACAAAGATGTTCAGGATAGCATAAGAGTTCAGAACTTGAATAATATACCAACCAATATCTCAAATACACAATGCCCAGCAGAGCCAACAACAACCGAAATTTTCAATCCCAAAAAATGACTAATTAATTAATACCACAAATTTGTTCTTTCAAGCAGATCAACTCTTATCACAAATGGAACAAGTTATTGGAAAGAAGTAGAAATGATTAAAAGGTGAAAAAGGAGGCAAAGGACAGGTGGGAAAAGATGGGGCTTCTGGCAACTACCTAGCCCATGAAATAAAACTCAAGAGTTGCAAAGTAGCAGAAACCGCACTGGAGGATACTAACATGACATTCAAGCTTAAAAGCAAGATTTTACCAACAAATATCATAAATCAAGGAGCATAGCAGGCCACTAGTTAATTTGCATCGCATATTTTGCCTTCTCAGCACTAGGACCAGAACCACAGTGTAAAGCAAAAACACAGCCCAAGAAAATAAGGAATGGTGAATTACTTGACTTCAACAATTAGGTGGGCTTGGCTAAAAATAAGGATCCTGTCATACAAAGCAAAGATACTAGCTCATAACCATAGGGTGGCCGATACAGAGAACTGGAAAGAAAGCAACAAGAAGACTGGATAAGTGGAAGCATTTCATCAATAATGTAGTTGAGGCACTGTTCCACATAAACAAACAACCCTATCTCAATCCTACTGGGAACACCATATCAAAGTCCAGTGTGCTGATGCAATGAAAAGGATGCCTACCTTATCGTTTTACACTCTACCCAGTTAAAGATACTGCTGGAAGAAAGCAATTTACATACAGAAAATACGTTGAATCACCAGTTGAGAACTGAACAAGGTACTTCAGCCCGCTAACGACATGGTCATGTAGCATGCCCTGCCTATTAATCAGCATTCATTTTGACGTATTCTTTAGGGAATTCACTACAGATATATTCAACCTACTTGATGTAAACTTTTAACATAGTAGCATCTTTAGACATCTCTGGCAGGTCTGTATTCGGATTCTCACAGTCCAGTCCACTAATACATTTCAAGAATCATTAAGTGAAGAAACATTAAGTGGGAGTGCAACGGAGAAAAATAGGTTGGATTGCCAATAGTGAGTTAGCAAATCACAAACATTTATTTATGTCGCAATCAAACCAATAAGGAATCAACAACAAACAGAGAATCCAAGTAGTGCCGTCTCCACTCAGAACACTAAAGACTAAACTCCATGCACTTGACTGTGTCCGTTATATTCGATTCGGGCGTTATCAAATCACTGCAGCTACGAGAATCAACTGAACAAAGGAATAGTAAACTGCAAAAACCAGGTGCGACACGCCTGCCTCAAAGGAATTTTGGAACAAAACAAAGTTTTTTTTAAACTTCTGTAACATGGAATCACCACGAGAGAGAAATAATACTTCCAGAAAAGGGTAAAAGTCAGGCAGTGCTCTCTCAGGAACAACCAAAAGGACACAATCCCCATTTAGCGAAAGAGAAAAAAAAAATCAAGCACAACACGTGCATCAGTTACAATACCAAGTAGAAAGGATCAATCCAACCCCCTCGTTACTTCCCAAACAAAGAACACAAAGAAAACGAAAGAGAAAAGGAGCAGATCAAGCACTGACAGCCAGAAGAAATCAAATAACCATGTTCCTTCATTTTTCCTCACTTGCTACCAAATACTAATATTGTTTGTTTCTTTTCTAAAACAAAACTTTGGCTAAATTGAAGGTGGACAGCAGCACGAGAGAGCAGAGTTGTGCGCATTTCTTCAGGAAAGGAGAGAAAAGAGCAGATCGTGCGGAAATCAAGAACAGCACTGTGAAAGTACAGTTATTCGATCCTTTCGCTTAATCCAAGAAAGCGTCAGTAGATACACGGATCAACATCACATCTCTAGATCAGTCAGTTCGCGGTGCCAGAATGAACTAGTAATCGGTCGATGCAGTTCTACTTCCACTCAATAAGCAAGGGAAAGGAGGCTGCTTTACCTGCGTCAGGGAGGCCCGACCGAGCTCGAGAGGAGGGAAGGGAAGGGTGGGGTGGGGTGGGGAGAGGAAGATGAGGACACTTGTTACAATGGGAGACGAGGTGGGAGAGGACGAGCACGAGCTCCTCGAATTAAAGTGACACCTCTCTCTCTGGGGTGGCCGTGGTATGGTGAAGCCATGTGTCGTCGGTCTTTAGCCACACCAGGCTTGTCTGCTCTTTTCATTCAATTCTTTAATTTCAGTGCGAGTACTACCTCCGTTATTTTGTAAACTTCTTAAAATCAGTGCCATCTAAAATTTAGCTACTAAATAGATTTTAATCTATTTAGATTAGTTATACTAAAATTATATCATTAAATTTATCGTTAAAAAATATTTTTATAATATTATAATTCTTTTTCTGAATTTCTGACTTTTTTGAGCTTTTTTATCGGTTCTTTTTCCGTATTTATTTGCATTATCCGTGATGGGTGATGGGCTAACCTATTTTTAATTTTTAAAATTTGGTTACACCAAATAAGTTACTATCAGTTACAATGTAATTTCAGTCAGCTATAGTACAGTTTCAATCATAAATCAGTTTAAATCATTTCATATATTAGCAATAGTAAATTAACCCAGGGAAGATGTATGTCAAAACTAGGTCATCTTTAATTGTGGGAATTTATGCCTACAAATCCTTCACCGGAAATCATCTAAAACACAACCCAACTAATAAGAAACTTACCATCGCCATATTAGACGATCCAAGTATGCAGAAGTATAGGTAGACTGCACGAGCACTGTTCGAACTGTAGCATTCACGCTTTAGCGCGGCAGATATTTCTACTGTAGCATCCGATCTCAGGCGTCCCTGCTGATCGGACGGTGGGGACATGGCCCTAATGCAGAGAACTATAGCAGTGGCAGATCCAGGAAAAATTTTAAAAGGGGCTGAATAAAAGCGATACAGCGACATAACTCCATTATACCCCTCCTACACCATACATCCATAGCTAAAAATTTATGGGGGGCTCCAAGGGTTCGGTAGCAGTAGGGGGGCTTGAGCCCCCGCTCCACCGCTGGATCCGCCCCTGAACTATAGCACACTGCATTTGGCTCTTGAATGCAGACGATCCCTTTCCGTAGGATAGCCAAGGATTTGTAGAGTACGGCGAATTCACATCTATGTACATGCCTTAAATTTGAGACGAGGCAATGGCGAGCCCTAGCAATGACATAAGCTTCTTTTCTACTTCACCCTTTGTCGGTGGTGCCAGTGGATACCGGTAAGAGCTTATATAATCAACAACGATGTCTTAAAAGAATTTAAGGCTACATCATGATACCGACCAAGTTACAAAATTTACCTAAAACCTAAAATATACACAAACCACATAAACTAACCTCGTGCACCAAAGTAAAAGGTACTCTCTTCAGCTAAGTTTATAAAATATATTTTTAAAATAGTATTATCTATAAATATATAACATATTCTATATTTCAATGCAAAATTGGTGTGATATTTCTTTTATACCTATAATAAATATATAACTTTATTTACTATTCTATATGTACATATATTGAATATAGTATTTAGAGATAATAATTAGAGGTGATATAGCTATTTCACTATCTTTTTGATATATATGCTAAAAAAATACGTTTTTAAACTTACACTTGAAAGGAGGTAGCACATACACACTTGAAAGGAGGGTAGCACATACCTGCACTCAAAGCGCTCGCCAATGTACATCAGTACACAAGTCGGGTCGGCGTCACGGGCGCACGTAAACAAAAGCGCCATCGCCATCCCGACCCGAGGCATCGTCGCCGTCTCGGCCGGGCAATCGAACAGAACAGATAGATCGCGGACGGAGGGTTGGCGAGCTTTGACGTGTGACCTCTGATGCCGACGTTTTAACCGGCCCTGGGACGAATGAAATCCTCTGCTCCTACTCCTACTGCCACCCGTTTTGCTTGTCACCGTTGCTCCCTCTCCGGCGATGAAAATATCAATGTCACTGCCGCGGAGTAATGGCGTGGATTGGATGGGCCATGTCACGGATTCCCTGGGATTCTGGCATCTTTACGCTCGAGTCGAGTTGGGTGCGTCAGTATTTCTGGCACTACCGTGTGTCTGTACGATGGGAGCCTGTGGGGTGAAGCTTGCTGTGGCTTACCCAGAGATCAAAACCAGGATCAAGTAGGGAGAAGAAACTTGTTTTGACGATTTCTTGTGCTCGCCCATCTTTTAGCCTTTAATCCGTTTGTTGTCATCATTGCTTTTGCACAAGCAGTGGCGAAGCCAATCGAAATGTTGCCGCGAGAAAAGCAAGCAAAAAAATAGCATAGATGCTATGGGCCTGTTTTTTAACAGCTTTAAAAGCGATTTTTATTTTTGCTATAGTACCTAATTTTCAAACGAAATATTTTCTTAAGACGTGATCTACAAGTTAATTATAATACACGTTAAAAACTCAATATCTGTATCAATCAAAATCACAAACGAGTATACCTCTCTATAATTTTTATCGCAAACAATTAAAATTCAAAAATTTCAACCAAAAGCCATAAGACACAGTCATATTAAATAGACATATATATATATATATATATATCAAGGCTGGACACGTCAACCATAAACCAGACATGAAGCAAAGTTAGTGCGCCAATTAATAATAGTAGCTATATTTTTGCCTAGAGAGGAAATGAAAAGGAAAGAAGATAACAAAAGCAACTAAATAAACCAGCACATAAAACTTAGTTTACAACATGATGCGCATGTCTCCATTTGACCCTGGAGAAGCGCCGCCCCTGTACACAAGCGTGCCAGCTGGTTAGCGTCTTACCACCAATGAATCTTACAAAATCTCCGCAGTTTCAATCGGGGCTCACAGTGCGGGGGTTATGGGTAAAACTACCAGTTGGTGTCAAGAGAATATCCATGCTCAATGTTCCTAAATCCTAATCCGAAGCAAAAGGAAAAAAAGGAATTATTGTGGTGCGGGATGGTCTCTAGAGCTGAGCTCCCTCGGCGGCTAATCCCTATCTAGGATCCAGCACAGTTCCTCCGTGGTGACCTGGCCCAAGCATACATTCCTGAACTGTTTACACAAAATGGTAGTGTATCTATATATATTTTTTAAAATAACCTCCAGCTAATTATTTTTATAAATCTAATCTCTTTCTCGGATTCAGCAGTCACGATAGATAACACATATCACCTACTCCGATACAACAACTTAGCATGTCCTGGGACACGGCAGGTCGAGAAGCTGCACATAGGTAGGGGATTAAGGGCAAGATTAACATTAATTAATCAATATATTACATTGATTAACACTAATTAAATCATGATTGACACCATTTAGTATTGTGCGGCCTGCCAATGTCTAGCCGAGTACAAGAAGATAGCTAAATTTGTAAAAATCGATGTTCAAAGACTAATTTTTTAAAAAGACACTTACGATGCCATTTGTACAAAAAGTTCAACGTTCCCAGCGACGAACGACGGAACCGTACACGATAACAGCAGCACGGAGGCATGACGGGGCGGTGCAACACTTGGTGGCCCGTCGCAGACGCGCCGCGAAGGACGGTGCCGCACGTGGCAACGTATGCGCGGGCGTGGTGACTAGGCTGTAGTCAGCGCAACGTGGACGGCCGTAGAGTAGAGAATTGGATCGTCTCTTATGCAGTAGTCGACCGTAACATGATAAAAAGTATATTGTATCATGAAAATGTTGTGCATAGATACATGCAAAAGGATAATATATTATATAAGCTATTTTTAGTGTAGTTTATAGATAATATAAAAATATTATAGATAATAACTGTATATGCCATTATATATGTCCTAACGTGGAGTAACTACTGTTCTGTTTTCGACTTTTCGGTGTGAGTGTATACGGTCATCTCGTAACTGCAGACGTCTACGGATGGTCGGATGGATGGTGCCACCACCGCCTCCGAATGTTGTTGCGCCGTCCCATTTTGGCATCGGCTGAGCATGAAAGTTTTGCGTCTTTGTTATCCGAACGCAGAGCAAATCTCGCAGCTCACGTGGTATTATCGAGATTATACTACTAATGCCGGGTCCCCCGCACACAGCAAAGGTAATAAATGCCGCGTCGTTTTCTTCAGCAATACTGTGAAGCATCAAAGCATCTCAAAGTTCTCAAACAGAATTCAGAACTAAACTACTCGGGTACTTATTTAAATGATATTTATAGGTACCATTTGTGCATCTTTTTGGTAGGGCACCGAACAAAAGGGGCAAGGTCCTTGTCAACATCGCATCGATCGTGCAGCAGCCCACAGAATAATGGCTATATATGCAAGATAAGCTGGCTACAAGAGCCAGCGGCCCCAGCACACAGGCATGAAACAATGAATTAGACCTACCTCATCAAATCAAATGGAGGTAATAGGCACATCAAAGGACAATGACACCTTGTCCGTTACCCAGCGTTAGGGCAGGCCGGCCCTACGTTCGATCCCATCGTCTGCACCGCACCGTGTCCATTTCGATGGCCTAGACTGGATGCGATCCGCTCCGTCGCGTTCCAAGTTCCCGCGCATCGTCATCTATCGGATGCAGCCTTCTAGAATCTTCTTTCCTGGCACACACCATCGAGAATACAGAGCCGCCACTGGGTTTGCCATAATTTCTCTACATGAAAAGGAATCTGCAGTAGTATTATTGTCTTATGCCCCACATATTTTCTCCTTTTTTTTTGGCAAGTTATGCCCCCATTCCTTTTCTTTCTTTTTGGAAGGAATTTTTGAGAGCCTGTAAATGTTGCACGCATACATTGCATGAACCAGCATATTGCTCTAAGAAATGTTGTTCGAAAAGTCAAGACCTGATAATTATTGCCATCAGACATGAAATGACCATATTGTTTTATCCCCTAGATTTCTTAGTGTGCTGAAATACCAGGCATGCATTAGGTAAAAACATAAAGATAATTTATACACTACAAAATTTTAAATGCTACACTTCCCGAATGCAGAATGCCTGTGGCTTTTCATTTTCTAGCACCCTTTAGTTACATCATTCCGGGTATGGCAGTGCAAATTTTGCAAGATAATCACCACAAATTGCAAACTTTGCAAGATAATCACCACAAATTTACTCCAAAACATTGGGGCGATCCACCTTTCCTAAAAACAAATTACTGTTACATTAGGGGATAGCTAACGTGGCCGAAAAATCGAATTAACTGCCCCTGCGAGCACTTAAAATCCCAGGACCAGTCGAGGATATATCATCTTCTAGAAAACCTCGGTTGCCTTCGGGCACCAAGAGAAGCTCCACTCTCCATGTACCCACTTGTTCTTCTCTCGTCTTCATCTTCACTAGACTCATCAGACCTCCACCTTGACCCACCTTTCCCAGATGCTGCTTCACCAATTGAAGATTTCTTATCCAAGCTACAGATAGATTAAAAAAAGGGCATGGTTACTTTTTATTTAAAAAAACATTTTATTCACTATAGCATAATATTTCATCCACTTGGGGGTTCAGGTAACCACAAGTGAAGGGCAAATTTGCCACCAGTGACGAGCCATACCAGCTGGGGCCAGTATCCACTATTACTAAGAGCATCTCGGCGAGGCCCCTACTGAGCCCTCAAAACCAAATTTGAGGCTTGAGGTAAAAATAGAGTCAAGCGAGGCCTCTACTAGAGCCCTCAAATTTGAGGGCCCTTAAATCCCCTTCACCCTCATTCCTAGGGGCCCCTACTAAACCCTCATTTTTCAGCTTTCCTTGTTTTTTCCCGTACGAGTGAAACAAATTTAAATTCGGAACAAATTTGAATATTTGGAACAAATTTGAATTTAAATTTGAATATTCGAAACAAATTTGAATATTAGGAATAAATTTGAATTTAAATTTGAATATTCGAAACAAATTTAAATTCGGAACAAATTTGAATATTTGGAACAAATTTGAATTTAAATTTGAATATTCGAAACAAATTTGAATATTAGGAATAAATTTGAATTTAAATTTGAATATTCGAAACAAATTTAAATTCAAATTTGGATATTCGGAACAAATTTGAATATTCAAAACAAATTTGAATTTAAATTTGAATATTCGGAACAAATTTGAATTTAAATTTGAATATTCGGAACAAATTTGAATTTAAATTTGGATATTCGGAACAAATTTAAATTCAAATTTGGATATTCGGAACAAATTTGAATTTAAATTTGAATATTCGGAACAAATTTGAATTTAAATTTGGAACAATAAAATTCGAAACAAATTTGAATTTAAATTTGAATATTCGTATTTGAATTCATAAATTTAAATATTGTCCCTCATTTTGAAATCATAAATATTTTATTGTGTATTGTGCTTTTGTCTCATACATATGCATATAGTGTGTGAGGAAATAGAGGGAATTGAGAAGTAGGGGCTCTGTTTTGAGGGCTCCTGCTGGAGTGCAGCCCAGAAAACAGGGCCCTCAAAAGTAGAGGGAGCCCTCAAATTAAAAGTAGGGGGGCTGTTTTGAGGGCTCCTGCTGGAGATGCCCTAATAGAACTAGAATTCTACGGTGATAAGAGTTGGGTACTTCGGGAATCTATGGATGATTTACATCAACTAAGGCCAAGTTCTGTATTACTCTTCCAATGTAAACATTTTCATTTTTGCTTCAAATAAGGCCAGCAATTCGTTGATTCCCTTAAAAATTTCCAGGATAATACTGGACTAGCAGGTACGGCCAACATGACAGATGGGAGAGAACTAGTACAGACCAGGGACAAAAATCAGCACCAGGAACCAGCCATCGCTGTCAGCTCCAGGATAGTTAAAACCAGTGTTGCCCCGATACGTAATGCGGGTATGGTGATATGGATACGGTAATACGATATTTTCTAAAAACAACGATTCGTCAATACGGTAAGTATATATTAGGATCTATGGCAGTTGGGCGACGTATAGAGGTATCATAGGTTAAAACTACCCGAATATTTTAAATTTAAAAAAAATTCTCGAATACGCAAGAGAGCTGCATATCATTTCATTAAGAAGAAAAGGTAAACAAAAGGGGAGGGAGGCCCCAAACTCACACACACACACAACACCCACTAGCAAACTACAAAAGAAACCCCCAACGACCCAACTAAGACTGCTAGAGGCAGAAATCACTGCCACCAAAGAAAAGCTTTAGCAAGCAACTCCCGGAGACCTAATGCCCTGCTGAGCACCACAAAAAACATTCATTTGAGATGGCTGCGCAGCAAGGTAGGGATGCTAGGGCTAGTGCCATTAAAGACACGATCATTTGGTGCTTCCAAATTTCCCAAGAGACAAGGATGATCAAGCTATTAAATCCTTTCCGATGGACTTTGGAACATCCTTCCCGACTTGAAACCACCATCTTGAGAACTTGTTGGAGGTTGGTGAGGAGCGAAGAAGCGGACCAAGCTTCGAAGGACAAAAACCAAACTCGACGGGAAAAACGCAGGAGACTAACAAGTGATGCACATCTTCATTTTCTTGGTCACAAAGGGGCAAGCAACGGGGTGAGGCGGACCTCTTTTGGCTAGCCGATCGGTACATCCAACAATGATTCTTAATAGCAAGCCAAATGAAGAATTTACAGCGAAGGGGGGCCCAGGACTTCCAAACTCTCTTCCACGGCGCAAACCGAATAGAGCCAAGGAAGAAAGCCTCGTAAGCTGATTTACTAGAATATGTTCCAGATTTGGAGAGCTTCCAAAGATGCTGGTCAGCCACCTCCGGTTGTAATTGGAAGGCATCAACTAGGTCCCAGATCAGAAGATACTCAAGTAACACAGGGACCGACAGAGCACCCTTAATATCTGAAACCCAACGACGATCAGCAAAAGCATCCGCAACCGAGCGTTGCTTAATAGCCCTTTTAGTGACTGCTTTGAGAAGGTTAGGAGCTAATTCTTCTATGGTTTTGCCACCCAACCATCTATCAGTCCAGAACAGAGTATTCCTGCCATTTCCTACCAAAGACTCCACAGCCACCTTGAAGAGGGCACGAGCATTATGAGGCACATGAATAGGCAACCCGGCCCAGGGGCGAGAAGCATCAGTTTTCTCAAGCCAAAGCCAACGGATACGGAGAGCCCAACCCAGAAATTCCAAGTTATGAATACCAAGGCCACCAAAATGAAAGGGCTGGTTTACAAGGTCCCAAGAGACCAAGAATCTTCCCCCATTAGCCTTTTCCTGACCGACCCAGAGAAAGCCCCTGCGTCTCTTATCTATAGCTTTAATCACCCATTTAGGAAGATCCAAAGCAATCATGTGGTATAAAGGAATAGCAGTTAGGACAACTTTCACAGTGATGAGCCGACCAGCACGATTCATGAGGGAGGCCTTCCAATTTGGAAGATTATCAGCCACTTTATCCACTAGTTTGAACAGATCAGTTTTGGAGGGCTTTCTGATACTCAAAGGCAGGCCCAAATAAGAGCAAGGAAAATCTTTTATCTCACAAGCCAAAAGATTGGACACCAACTCCTTCTCTTCAAGGCTGCACTGGATGGGAGTAACTGAGCTCTTAGCAAAATTAGTCACCAGCCCACTGATATGCCCAAAAATATCAAGCAGCTCTCTAATAAGAGTAAGATCATTAGCAGTTGGCCGAAGGAACATGACCACATCATCAGCATAGAAGGAGATACGCTGCTGAGGCCGCTGCACTGCAAGAGGCTGAAGAAAACCATCATTGGTGGCCTTATTCACTAGAGGGTTGAACACATCCATCACCAAAATGAACAGCATGGGAGAGAGAGGGTCACCCTGGCGAAGCCCTCTATGATGAAAAATGGGTTCTCCAGGATCCCCATTAACTAATATTCTGGAAGAAGCAGTGGATAAGAGCGAGCACAAGAGATTGCACCACCGCGACCAAAACCAGATGGAGTAACACCTCAATAAGGAAGGGCCAGGAAACTGAGTCGAAGGCTTTGGAGATATCCAATTTAAGAAGAATGTGCGGCTCCTTCTTCCTGTGCAGAGCTTTAGCCAATTGCTGCACCTAAAGAAAATTGTCCTGAATACACCGCCCCTTCACAAAAGCACTCTGGTTGATAGAAATCAAGCTGGGAAGCAGAGGTGCAAGCCGATTAGCCATGATCTTAGCAGCCAATTTAGCAAAACTGTGAATAAGACTTAGGGGACGGAAATCTTTTACAAGGGTAGCATCCGCCTTCTTAGGAAGCAGAGTGATGAAGGCGGTGTTTAGGAGCTTGAGCTTAAAGACATGGCCTTGATGAGCAGCGTCCAGGGTTGCCAACACATCGTCTTTGATTAAGACCCAACAAGACTTGTAAAAACGACCCGTAAACCCATCCGGACCAGGCGCCTTATCAAGAGGCATGCCTCTGATAGTATTCCAGACTTCCTCCTCAGAGAAGGGCTCCTCCAAACATTCCAGATTTTGATCAAGAGAATGGAACGAGGAAAGATTAAAGGAGAAATTTCTGTCATGGGCTTTACCAAGAATATTATCATAGAAGTTGAACACCGCCTGCTCCTTGCCCCTATGATCAGAAACAACATTGCCATTTACCAATAATTTACCAATGAATTTTTTTTTCTTTCTGAACCGAGAGTGCTGGTGGAAGAAAGAAGAATTAGCATCTCCATCTCTCAGGTAGGTAATCCGGGACCTCAACCTGGCAATGGTTCTTTCCAGGGAGGCCAGACCGAGGCAATGCAGTTTTAATTTTTTTCTTAACCAGTCCTCACCCTGAGAGAGAGGTCTGAAATCTCTAGCAATTTCCAGCTGTTGAAGAATCTCTTTGGCAATCTCTAGTTGCAGCTTGATATTCCCAACTTAATCTCTGCAGCTTGAGGTACAGGCGCTCAACCGGGCACAACACCGCCAGGAGCACTCCAGTCTCTTTGCACCGCTTCTTGGAACCCCTCTATCTTAGGCCAGAAGCTTTCAAAATGGAAACGTCTTTTACCTTTCAAATTCATTTTGAGGCAAAGAAGGATAGGGCAATGGTCAGAGACCACAGAAGCCGTGCTCTGCAGAATTGAGTCAGGGAAGATTTCATCCCACTCAAAACAACAAAATGCCCTGTCCAATCTGACCAAGGTTGGGGAAGATCTTTCGTTAGACCAAGTGAACTTGCGCCCCAAAAGCGGAATTTCCTTGACACACATGTCATCCAGGAACCGCCTAAAACGCCCCATTAAAGCACGGTTAAGATTGCCATTATTCTTATCCTCGGCTTGAAAGATGAGATTGAAGTCTCCTGCAGCCAGCCAAGGACCGCTGCAAAGCGCCCGAACATCTCTGAGTTCTTGAAGGAAATTAATCTTCTCTTCATCATTTTGAGGGCCATAAACCCCGTGAACCACAGTTCGCCCGCCTTCCAAGAACGGCGAGAGCAGAGAAAAGAATCCACCGGTGGCCAACAAGCGACAAGAACCGCATTTCCAAGCTAAAATAATCCCACCACGCGTTCCAACAGCCGGAAGAACAACAAAGTCCATGTAGCTGGACCCAAAAACAGAGAGGAACAAACGGCGAGAAACTGCAGCCAACTTAGTTTCTTGCAGGCAAACTATGTCCGCGTTCGCCGAGAAAATCACATCGCGGACAGAGTTACGCCGGTCCGCACCATTCAGCCCACGGGCGTTCCAAAAAAGAATAGAGGTTGGATTCATTTAAGACGGAAAAATGGCAACCACAAGACAAACCAAAAGCCACTAACATCCTGCCACAAGGCTGTCGGCCGAGCGAACTTGCGCCTCTTCGTCCGCCGCCCAGCCAAAGATTGCAGCAAGAGCGTTGAGGTGAGCAGCAGAGAGAGGCTCGTCAAAAAGCTTACTGTAACAGTCTTGAGCATGGTGGGAGAACTTTTCATTTCCTGCTGCCAAACCCAAACACCCGAAAACCTGTTTTTGCGCCTTTGTGAAAGCTGTCCCAGGCGAAGCTGGACCGAAACCAGCCACTCTTCGACTGCGCCTTGGAAGAGAATTTATCTTCACACTGGAACCCCTCTTCTCTTTCTTGAACATCGGTTGTGGAAGAAGACGGGTCACATCCTTAACCAAGCCAGCAGTGAAAGGGTGCAGAGAAGCCCCATTCAAGGAAGAGTCCAGAACCGGTTGTCGCGCAGGGGAGCAAACAGATTGCTCCAAGCCACGCCGCAGCCGCTGTCTGGAATAGACAAGCAGAGGCCGAAGAGTTCTCTGAGAAGCAGAAAACGGGGCAGCCACTCCAATTGGTGTATCAACGTCTGGACAGGAAGGCCTAGACAGCTTGTTTGGTCCAACAACAATGGACGGCCCAGGGACAGGTTCAGCCGCCGTGCGAATATGATCAGGAGCGATCAAAGATGCTAAAAGCGCTGGAACAGAAGCCCCACGCTCAGGATCGAGGCGGCGAGCCCAGCTTCGAGTCGAGCCGCGGTGACTCAACCACCGGAGGCAAAAAGATCGATCATTATCGGCCCAAGAAGCGCACCAAAGACAAGAAGGCAGGCACGCGCACGGTGGCGAATATCGAGCGGCAGGAGAATCCCCCTCGTCGGACGTGCGGCAATCGTTGAGGTTGGCTGTCGCATGGAGAGCCGCGCCGCCAGCCAGGTCCAACACCATAATTCCATAAAGGTGGAAATGGGACGCGTCTGGGGAGGGACGACCGCCACCTCGCCATCAATACACTCCAGTCGCGCGGACTCATTGAATGGCAACGGAGACGCCTCGGGTGCCGCAGCAGGCCTCCTGCGGCCCGAGGAAGCCGCCACATGGCGCATTCCGGCCGAACGGGGGCCCAGCTGAGAGTGGCCCTCAGAGCGAGGTTCGCCGCCTCGGGATGCTGAAGCAGAGCTGCTCAAATTGCACGAATGAGGGGCGGTCGACGGGGAACGCCGACGACGCCGACTGTTGCTGCCTTGATCATCCGCGGACGGAGGAGGAGATGGAGGGGTATCCGCCAAAGGCGCCGGGGCAACGACCGAGGTCCTGATGCTAATGGGATAGGAAAGAACCCGAATCATCAACGGCCCGTCATCAACCACCGGCATAGGTTCTTCAATCAGCAACTCCATAGATGCGGGGATGAGCTCCGGCTTCGTGCACCAGGCCGTCAGGCAGAAGTTGTCCCTTTGGTTGAACGTGTCCGGGAGAATCTCACGGACCAAATAGAATTCATCAAGCAGCAGCTCCGCCGTAGCTAGCTCCCAAGCGTGCGCAGGGTGTTGGCGTCTACACAGGGTCACTAGGAGTAGATCTAGTGGGTATACTTGCTATTCGGTTTGAATCAAGAGTGATGTGAGCAGATCTAAAAGAACAGAGAGTAAAGAGAGAGAGAGAGTTAGAGTTACCGACCATCGGTGGACTTGGTTGCGGGCGCAGAGGCGTCCGCCATGGAGTCGGTGGAGTCGGGAGACGTCGGTGGTGGAGTCCGGTGGTGGCAGCGTCCAGCAGTGGCGTGGCGGTGGTGCTTCCCGTCACTGGCTGCGCTCCCCCTCAAGATCGGGTTTAGGGTTTGTCGGTGGGGTAGTACGGCGCCGTTCAACCTCGTCAAGTGTGCCGCCGGCCCCCACCTTTATATATAGCGCAGTGTGACGGGGGCCCATCAACCATTAGGGTTGGGCGCCCCCGATCAGGGCGCGAGCTCAAGGCCCAGGTGGCCGTTGGGCCAACCATGGGGTGGAGATCATCCTAACATTCTCCCCCTTGATCTCAACTTATATTCTAAACTTTTATACTTATCACTCATTGCTTTTCTCATTCCATCACAGATCAGTACATAGAGCGTGCCTCATCGTCACGGTCTTATGCCATTAGATTCAACAGCCACAATGTACTTCTCTGTTTTGAAATGAACTCTCAACTGGGCCCTTGTTGTCCAGGAATCATAGGCTTTCCCGTAAACCCATGCCGGCTAAGTGTTCTCTGAACACATTGGGCGGTAAGCCTTTTGTGAGCGGATCGCGAGCATCTTTTCTGTCCTTATATGCTCAAGACTCGATTATATGATCCGGACTTTATCTTTCACAACATAATACTTTATGTCAATGTGTTTGGCAGCACCACTTGACTTATTGTTGTGAGCGTAACATACTGCTGGTTCATTATCACAGTATAACTTTAGTGGCTTATGTATATCATCTACCACTTTCAACCCGGTATGAATTTCTTTAGCCAATTCACGCCCGTGGCCTCATAACATGCTACAAACTCGGCATACATTGTGGATGATGTAGTGACGGTTTGTTTTGAGCTTTTCCACGATATAGCTCCTCTGCGAGTGAATACATATCCGGATGTCGACTTTCTATCATCTCCGCATAATCGAATCAGTATACCCCACTATATGGAGTGAATCGATCTTACGTATGTCATCATGAGGCCTTTTGTTCCTTGCAAATAACGCAAGACTTTCTTTACTAATTTCCAATGTTCTATTCCGGATTGCTCTAGAATCGCCAAGTAACCGGTGACAAACGCTAAGTCGTAGCGCGTACACACTTGAGCATCTTGTAAGCTTCCGACAGTGAAGCATATGGAACCGCTTTCATTTGATCGATCTCATATTGGTTCTGGGGCATTGAAATTCCCATATCTGCCGCCCTTGACTATAGGAGCAGGTGAAGGCTTACAATTTTGCATACTATATTTCTTTAGAACCTTTTCTAAGTATGCCTTTTGAGATAAACCTAAAACCCCCTTAGTTCTATCTCGGTGAATCTCTATTCCCAGAACGAACGAAGCTTCACCAAGATCCTTCATATCAAAATTCGAGGACAAGAACTTCTTGGTCTCTTGTAATAGGCTAACATCACTACTAGCAAGTAAGATGTCATCCACATACAGGATTAGGAAAATGTATTTCCCATTCTTAAACTTTGCATACACGCAATTGTCCTCTACATTCTCCTTAAACCCAAAACTTCTTATTGTACTATCAAACTTCAAGTACCACTGCCTTGATGCTTGTTTTAATCCGTAAATGGATTTCTTCAGGCGGCATCCCATACGTTCTTTTCCTTCCACAACAAAACCTTTCGGTTGTGCCATGTAAACATTTTCCTCCAAATCCCCATTTAGGAACGCAGTCTTTACATCCATCGATGTAATTCTAAATCATAATGAGCTACAAGTGCCATTATTATTCTAAAAGAATCTTTACACGAGATGGAGAAAATGTCTCATTGTAGTCTATGCCTTCTCTTTGCGTAAAGCCCTTTGCCACAAGTCGCGCTTTAAATCTTTCTATATTCCTCTAGAGTCATGTTTTGTTTTGTAGACCCATTTGCACCTCACTGTCTTGGCTCCTTTAGGAATAGTTTCTAAGTCCCAAACACCGTTGGTGCTCATTGACTTCATTTCATCTGCATAGCTTCAAGCCACTTAGATGAATGGCGCTTCTCATGGCTTCTTCAAAAGAGGTGGGATCACCCTCCATTTCAAATTCCTCGATTTCATAGACTTCGTAATCATTAGGGATAGCTGATCTTCGGCTCTTTGAGACCTTCCGAGTCCTCGCCGATTGGCGCTTGTTCTGTGAGGCTGTTGTTGTTCTTCCTCTTGGGTGACAATGGGTTCTATGGGATCTGAAGGACAGGTTCCTCATGTTCACTCATCGTTCCCACGGAGAACCGACAACAGTCTTTGTCACTCGTTGTCAGCGCATTGGTGTAGCAACAACAGTAGCGTGAAAATGGTTCTGAACCATCGGAGTGGGCACATGTACCGCTTTTCCTCTAGGTTAATTTCTCGCGCTACTCGCTCCCCGATCATCTCATCCTCCAAGAAGACAGCATGTCTTGTTTCTACAAACTTCGTATGTCTGTCGGGACAATAGAAGCGATAACCCTTCGATTTTTCCGGATAGCCAATAAAATGGCGGTGATTGTCTTGGGATCTAACTTCCTATGTTTGGGTTAAAAACTTTAGCCTCAAGAGACAACCCCACACACGTAAATAGTTAAGTGAGGTTCTCTTCCGTCCACAACTCATACGGTGTTTTGGGTACCGACTTGCTTGGTACTCGATTAAGAATATGAATGGCGGTTTTTAACGCCTCCATCCATAAACTTATCGGTAGCGTGGAGTAACTTATCATACTTCTCACCATATCCATTAAGGTACGGTTGCGTCTTTCAGCCACTCCATTCTGCTGAGGTTCGCCCGGTGTAGAGTACTGGGCAACTATGCCATTTTCCTGTAAGAACCTTGCAAAAGGTCCAGGAACTTGGCCATACAGGGTGTGCCGACCGTAGTACTCCCCCCACGGTCGGATCTTACTATCTTAATTTTTGAATTGTGCTGATTTTCTACTTCACCTTAAATATCTTAAATTTATCCAATGCTTCGATCTTTCTTTAATTGGATAAATGTAGCCATAACGCGAATAGTCATCGTGAATGTTATAAATGAATCATAACCATCCACAATTATCACAGAAATGGACCACAGATATCGTGTGAATTATTTCTAAAATTCTGCGTAACCGTTTGGCATCTTTCTTTATTTTCTTAACATATTTTCCTTTTATGCAATCAATACATTGTTCTAAATCTGAAAATTCTAATGGCGGAAGAAGTGTTTTCTTAATCAATCGTTCTATTCTCCCCTCAAATATGGCCTAAACGACAATGCCATAATTTCGACGATGCATCATGATTTATCTTCCGCTTTTTACTTTCATTCACAGACGAAGAGGTATTATCATTCTCAATGGTCACATGATTCACATTCTCAGAAAGTGATAATAAATAAAGCTTGTCTTGTCGGAAGGCAAGACCAACACATTTATTATTAAACACAAGTCTGCATTTGCCATCACCAAAATGGCAATCATAACCATCATCATCTAATTTCGACACACTTATTAAGTTTCTGCAAAGAGGGTACATAAAGAACGTCTGAAAGCCTAAGTACAAAACCATCATGAAATTCTAAAGAGAGATCTCCAATGGCCTCGACTTGGCTTCAATTCCATTCGCAACTTTAATTGTTCTTTCTCCTCTTTGTAGGGTCCTCCTCGTATGGAATCCAGTAATGAATTAGCGACATGAGCAGTTGCACTGAGTCAATCCACCAAGTAGATTTTTCATAACTTAAATACAAGGATTCATCTATAAATGTAATGACATCATTACCATTCTTCAACAGATGCTTCGGGAACTCTGGCGATCCCTCCGTAGTGACACGCCTTCTTCTTGCAAAATTTGCAGTGTCCTTGTCTCTTGTAAAATTGTTGGGCTTATTAAACTGGGAGCCTTTCCTGTGACTTAGAAGAGGAGCTACTTTCCCACCGAGGTTTCCCTTGTGGTTTGGCATTAAAGTTCTTTCTTTTGTTGTTCTTCACAAGGTTTGCAAAGTCACCCGTGAGGTTTTAAGCCTCTCCTCTTCTTGCACACACATTGCAATGAGCTTTTCTATGTCCCATTTGTCTGGTGCATGTTGTAATTAACAACAAAAGTGTCAAATTCTTTTGGCAGAGAAGCAAAAATCAAATGAATTAGAAACTCATCCTTGAGCCCCATATCCATTGAATTTAGCTTAGCTGCCGTTGTGCTCATCTTTAATATGTGTTCTCTTATTCCACCACTAGAGTATCTCTCATTCACTAGTTTCTTAATCAGCGTGCTTGTTGTGGCCTTTGAAGACCCAAGGCGATTCTTCACTTTCGTAGATACTACGTGGCGTGTCACGATGCGGGATGGATCCTTATTGGATCGCAATGGTGGCCTTAGCCACCATCGAGCACTGCGATTCGAGATGTCCCATTTCTTTTTCTCAAGATCATATTTCATTCTGACTTCTGCATGATCACGCTTTCGGGCAGTGAAATCAGCATCAGTCTCATTTTCTGCTCTCACCGGGTCCTCTGGCTCAGTAGGACACGGAGAGGTGAGGGCTAAGTCATTCTCGGACAGCGCAAGTGCCAAATCATACTTTTCTCGCTGACAGATAATTGTTCCCATCAAGTGCCGGGATGTGCGAGATGTATGCCATTGGGTTGAGTCCTGAAACAGTGTTAAAGAAAATGAGGAAACATAATAATATAATAATTGCATGCCTTAATTTAACGTTGGTCAAAATTAGGACATGCAAAAATTTCTTGTACATTAATTCTACATCACCGTTGGGCAGAAGATAGAATCAATGCATAAATTCATAAATAAATCAATTTATAATATTGCTATCATCAACTTTGGTCGAAAATAGCAAAATTATAAACATGAATCAAATGAAACTATTCCTCTAATTTTAATTTTCCGTTGGTTCCAATTAAAATTAGAGAAAAACATAAAAATTCTGCTCTTCAAAATTAAATTCTCCGTTGGTTCGAATTTAATAAGAGAAGGTATTAAACTTTAGCTCGCAGCGGAAACTGAAATTATTCTAAAATAATTCAATCAAATTCATCATCAAAAATACTTCGAAATTAATTAAGCATTCTTTTCCGGATTTACTGTTCACCCGGGCATTTCACTGTTCGGCTGGTCCACGCCCACGGCTGCCGCTCGCGACCTCGGCGCCGTTCTCGCGCGCGGCTTCGACGCGCGCGCGCGCCGCGCCTCGGAGAGCTGCCGCTCGCGCCTCGCGCCTGCATCGACCGCGACCGGCCGAAGCGCGCGCGACGCGCGCGCTATTCTCCCCGCGCCCAGCCGCACACTGGGCACTGGTCGCGAAGCGCCTCGCGCTGGGCTCAAAGCGGCCCGAGGGACCACGGCGTGATCTCGGCCGTCCGTCGCCATCCGGCGGCGAGCGGCGTTCGCCGATCAAAACGCCGCCGCGGCGCGGTCTCCCAAACCCTAGACCATTCTCTCCTCTTCCTTCTCCCGCCGCACCCGGCGAACGACCGGCGGCGGCGACCTCGCCCACCGCCGGAGAAGGAGAAGACGGCGCCACCGCGGACCCTCTCGGCGGCGCGCGCGCCACCGAGAGGAGCGCGCGCCGTCAGCGGCTCCGTGTTGGCGCTTTATCCGGCGGCGGCCGACGGTGGCGCGACGCGAGCGCCGGCGAGCTCACGGCTCGGCCGATCTCCGTGACGCTGCGACGACGACGACGGCCCGGCGACCACGGCCAGGTGGGTCCCGGTCTTTTCTTTTCTAGGGTTAGGGTTCGGGTTAGGGTTAGGTGCATCCTTCCCTCTTTCTTTCTTTTTCTTTTCCTATCTCGGATCTACGCCTAGAAGCTCGATACCATTGTTGGCGTCACGGGGTCACTAGGAGTAGATCTAGTGGGTATACTTGCTATTCGGTTTGAATCAAGAGTGATGTGAGCAGATCTAAAAGAACAGAGAGTAAAGAGAGAGAGAGTTAGAGTTACCGACCATCGGTGGACTTGGTTGCGGCGCAGAGGCGCCCGCCATGGAGCTCGGTGGAGTCGGGAGACGTCGGTGGTGGAGTCCGGTGGTGGCAGCGTCCAGCAGTGGCGTGGCGGTGGTGCTTCCCGTCACTGGCTGCGCTCCCCCTCGAGATCGGGTTTAGGGTTTGTCGGTGGGGTAGTACGGCGCCGTTCAACCTCGTCAAGTGTGCCGCCGGCCCCCACCTTTATATATAGCGCAGTGTGACGGGGGCCCATCAACCATTAGGGTTGGGCGCCCCCGATCAGGGCGCGAGCTCAAGGCCCAGGTGGCCGTTGGGCCAACCATGGGGTGGAGATCATCCTAACACAGGGATGCCAGAAAGAGTAACCTCGACCGAGCTGGCGACGACCGCGCCAGAGGAGCTGTAAAATCTAGACCATCTCATGAAGTGGAGCCTGAGAGTGGTAGATAAGAAAGGTTGACCACCATTGAAAACCCGAATGGTCGTCGCCTCATCCGGGAGGAAAAGCAGGAAACTCGCCGGAGAGTTGCGACGAAACACGAGCACATCCTCAGCAATACCAAATCTCTGGGCGATCTGCGAAGTGAGGAGCTCAACGGTGACACCGGAGCACTCTCCCACGACGGTCACGATGAGGACGCAGCGGAGCTCGTCCTCTCTCGTAGCCAATCTGTCCGACCAAGCCAAGATGCTTTGCGGTCTTCTCTGCTCAAAGGTTCCCCCCACTAGACCTCCCCTGTTATCAGAAAACAGAGGAGGCGGCGGCTCACGCTCTAAGTCTTCGCCAGAAGAACGAGACGGGGAAGGAGGGCGAACTTCCCGTCCGTCCGAGCGCCGCCGGCGGGTCCTGCGCCGCGTTCTCCTTCGACCGTCCCCCCTCTCGACAACGTTCGGTCCCGCAGCGGCAGCGCCACTCTCGAACGGCGTCGAAGAAGGCGGCACCTCAACAGAGCGAACCAGGCGCCAGACCATCTTCTTCGGCGGCTGGGAGAGGGAAGGACGCGCAGGGGCCGCACGGCGAGGGCACTCAGCAGAACGATGCCCCGGAGCCAGACAACGGAAGCAGCGCGTACTGTGACGGCACGCAGCGGCACGATGAGAGGAGGAAAGACAATTGAAGCACTTTCCCTTAAGGTTTTCAGGAACTGGGCGCCGCGGGCACCGAGGAGGACGAAGACGCCTCCGGTGAGCACGCCGGCTCTCTAACTTCTGCCACCCACCAGCGTCTTGCGCGACCCGAGTCATACGAAGAGGCTCAGGCCGCACGACGGACCGCCTTGCGGGAGGAGGGGCAGGGTTGGATACGGCCGGAGCAACCAGAACATCCTGAAAACTCGCCGGCAAGGACTTGAAGCACACAGCACCAGCGGACGGGGTAGGGCTGGAGTCACTCCACCTTTGAGCTTTGGAACGACCCAGCGGAGACGGAGAGGGAGAAGAGGGTCCCGACGCGCGGGGGAACAAGGAGAAAAACCAAAACATGAACAATATGATCATATTTTAGCTTATTCTTGTGTGGTCTCCATTGGCTAATGTCATTTCTTTTTGTATTAAGGATTTTTGCAGGGCAGGTAATGGTGCACACCAACGGTTGAAGGTCATCCATTTCTTCTACCCTTTTTGCCATACAGTTCAATATCCCAGTAATATAATGTTCGCTGTATTTGCTCTTTCCGACATGTTCAAATGGCACTAGTGTAGGTAAATTATGTTCATCTCTACTATATTCTACATAACGTTTCATAAATTTCCAGCCCTTTACACCATCCTAGCATCTTACAAATGCCAGTCACTTAAGACTGAACATTGGGGATTATTATGACATATTTGGTTTGGCAGGGTTGAGAATACTAGGGGTTTCACATATTACTAGTACCAAGATCGTAACACTAATTTCTGAGGTGGCTATCACATAAGAATAAGAAAAGGCAACTATTGATGTAATAATGGATGGATCTGTTGTGAAAATTGAGATGGATGGCAAATTTGCTTTTGGGTTTGCAACTTTGCATCAACCAAAAGATATAGAATGCTTTCTACTACAGAAAACATGAAGTTTGTAGGCTATCTATTTTACCGTGGCACACTACATCTGTGCTGAACATTAACTTTTATCACTTCTTTTCAGTAAAGACAGCAAGACACATCATTTAAATATTATCGATTTGCCACATAAGCACACAAGACTAAGACTATTTTTTTATTGTGACTTGCTCAAACGGTAATTCGACCATCCATTGTATATGGGAATAGTCTGAATTTGAAAATTGGGTTAGGTGTTGGAAATGCTCTTGCAGTTTATTTCTTACATGGAAGGAAACAAATGAATTATGACATTACAGAACATGCAAGTTTTATGACTACCCTGCTTATGCCTCTGATGCTTGTAGGATTTGCATCAAACTGCAATATATCAGGTTGACAAAATGATGTTGACTGATGCACCTCTTCTCTATACTCCTGGGCAGGTAATCTTAAACTATAAGCATCATGTTTATTTTCAACTAATTTGCTTATTTACTGTATCATTGCCATTTTCATAAATTTATTGTTTAACTTTGCGTCTTATTAAGAAAGCTTACTCCTATGCACCTACTATTGTCAAGCTTATCTTATTCAAACATCCATGTTTCAACCGATCTCTTAATATGATCTGATTAGATATTATGTTTCAATTTTTACAGTTGGCTTTGGCTGCTTTGCACAAGTCCAATGATCTGCACAGGGTCCTCAATTTTGAAAGGTCATACTCTTCTGCTCTGCGTTTATTATGACTATGATATGTCAGACTTTGTGTTTCGTCATGCAATTGCTTTCTTTTCCATTTACTCATTGTTGGTGTTACTTAAATCAATGATTGTTCACACTTCACAGATACTTGGAAAGTGTTTTTTCAAGGCAACATTCTGATTGCCCAGTTGAGCAATTTGTTCAGTCAATCCATACAATCAATTACTTGGTAAGAATTTTTGTCTGGCTTGGTGAAATACAATTTAGTATAATCATGTAAACTCCCACCAAGGATAGTCCTTCAATCATGTTTTCACTACACCAGTTTACATAAGCACTTTGTGTTACCACAAAATGATAAAAAATCATGATGCTTGATCGAACTTATGTAAATGTTCAATAGGGTGTTGATATGCTATTGACCTTACAGAGAGTATGTTCATTCTTCTACGCTTGCATCTTTGATTGCATAGACATTTGCACAATTTTAGATAGATGACACTCTTGAGGAAGCCTCAGACTGTTATACATGGTTGATGGTTCAGTTAACCCTGGGACTCATCTAGATAAGCTAATGGTCAAAAGTATTTGGAGAAGAGTTTAAGTGGGACTATGGGACAATTTGGAAAGCATTTAGTTGCTGCATCAAATGGGGCCTTCTTTTCTGGAATGCTTAGGCTTCACATTTGTATCTCCTATCCCATAACAGAATGTTTTTGTATGGTTCTTCATACAAGATCAAGCCGCATTGGCCATTCTATTGTAAAATTTACACTAGGGCCCAAGGACCACTGTGTGAGAAAAATCTAACTATGGCAACCTTAGGGATTACTGTTACTGGACTTGTAGATGAGCTCAAGCGCTATAGATATCAAAGAGTAGGAATTGGTATGGCTGCTAATGTGGTTGTAAATATTGAATTAGACTCTTCTGCTATGCCACTTTGAGTATTTATTTTGCAAATCAGATGAATACGGCAGTTATTGTGCCTTATTACATTGCCAATTTTTTACTCCCTCCATTCCTGAATAGATGACTTTTTAGGATTTTGCACTTAAACCAAGGCACATGTAGAAAGGACCAAATTGTCCTCCTTCGTTAGTTCACTTATTGCTCTTGGATGTTGTGTGTTACTCTAATCCACAATAGTAAATAACCTTGGGAATAATGAATGGTAGGGATATGCAAAGGGAAAAACATTTAAAAGTTGTCTCGAAATTGTAGAATGACATGTATTTGGGAACAAAATTTGAAAGCTAGAATGACATGTATTCAGGAACGGAGGGAGTAGTTATTATACCTTTGGCATTTCCTTGATATTATTTGCATTTTTTGCAGGTTGACCAGCTTAAAATACCTACTCTTAAGGACATGAGGCATATTGACCGCAAGCTGAAACATTGTTTGGATCCAAGCTCACAGGATGAGTATGCTCTCTCATTTTTACAAGTCAGCATGTCCTCCATGACTATTAACCGTTGTACTCATGTTTCGTTATTTGCATATCTCTACAGGCATAAGAAGAAAGAAAAGAAGTCAAAGCACAAATCAAAAAGGACAGCTAATGATGCCCAGCTGTAAGTTCCTCTTACTACCAAGTCACATTGTATGAACATGTTCCTTTTAGTTCTTGGTTCTGAATTGCTTCTCTACAGCAACAGCTAGAAAACATTTGGTTGAACAGTGTTGCTGTGCAAGAATCAGTTCTGAAAATATGGCGGTAAGGACTTGTACTGTGCTTCATGTGCTCTTAAGCTTTATCATGTCACAAGTTAACTAACAAAGTATGTTCATTACTCAGGCTCTCCGATTGGTCCAAATTCTATTCTGATTGCTCCAGCGATTACATCAGCGATATGTCGAGCTATTTTCGTCACCGGCTGAGAGCCTAAGATAGTCTTAAGCCGAAGACAACCAATTTTTAGTTGAGGCGCGGTATGCATCGTTACCTTGCCTTCTTCTAATAATGGAGACGCTTGGAAATCCAGTGAGATGGGTACTTGGAAACAGCCTTGAGGTGTAACATCGGATACTTATTGTTAGAATTTTTTTATGAATAATCTATTTTTATTTGAAATAACAGAAATATACCTGGCCGAAAATTTTTACAAAAATAGGCTTCAGTCGCCTAATCGTCGGGTGACTGAAGCCTATCGCCCAGCTAACGGTGGCTTATTTGGCGTAATTAAATTTAAAAATTTTAAAAATAGAAAAAACAGGTTAGCCCGTCATGGACAGTACAAACGAATACGGGAAAAATAGAACAGTCAGAAAAGCTAAAAAAAACTAAAAAGCCAGAAGAGATGAAATTGCTGAATAGTGAAAAATAAACCAGAAGCCCAAGCCAAAACGAGCGGGACCATAGCTAGGCACTGTTCAGAGTCACAGTAGCGAAATTACTGTACACCGGGAATTATACAGTGCACAGTAGAGATGGATCTGAATCATTAGATTTCGATCGAACGACGTAGAAAAGGGGTCTACAACACAGCACTGTTATCCTCTACCATTGCCAGAGGCAGGGGATATGATTCTATAACAGTAGACTTGCGATTGGATGACATGTAAGGTCTAATTAAACGATGGCATAAGCAGCGTGTAGTGAACACTGCACACTAGCAGACCGAGCATTGCTCGGTTAGTAAGTCTGCCGGTGGGCAGCACGCCCGCTGGACTTGAGTCCAGAGTGCTTTATTTTTAGATACTATTTATATAAGTAGTATTTTTTAGACACTGTTTATATAAATAGTGTTTTCTGAGCACACATATACGTAGGTATATTTAGTGATCAAAGCACGTGCCTACGCTTTGTGAGACATTGTATGTCCGTCTTGTCTCAAGCGTGTGTATTAGATGCATCCATGTGGGTGCGTGAGTGTGTGTGTCATTATTGTGCTCAAATTAAAAATAAGAGGTGTTTTTATACTTTTCTCAATATTGATTTGTATAATTTTTAAAGCACAATGAATGGTGTGTAGATGTTACTTACCTCTTCGTATGCTTTAATATTAGTGCTACTTTTGTTGGAGAGGAAAGCATGAAAACACCACTCAAAAAGAACACTGAACACTATAGCTGCTCTGAGTTTAAAATCCAGCCCCTATGAAAAGAACGATTTTTTGGGTAAATAATCCATATTTTATTCAAAATAACAGAAATATACCTGTGCAAATATTTTTTTAAAGAATTGGCTTCTAGTCATCGAACCGTTGGGCGATTGGAACCTATCGCTCAATGGCCGCGCGACGCGCAAGCTATCGGTGGACTGTTGGCAACGAGTTCCAATCGCCAAGCTGTTGGACGACTGGAGTCTGTTGCCTAACGGCTCGGCGACTACATTTGTAGTCGCTTGGCTGTTAGTGATTACAAATGGGAGGTAATGTCGGTTGATCTATTTGTGATTTTCATAGATTATGAATGGTAAATAATCTGTTAGATTCATAATAACAGTTTGCGATCGTCGTATGTTGTTGTAGTGCAAAAAATTTTGCACTACAACAACATAAGACGATCGCAGACTGTTAATGGTTGAAATAACAATGATTAGTAAGTATGAAGGTAAGTAATATTGTGATGTAACCGATAATTCATACACGGAGGAAAACTTGTTTGTTAATATTGTCGCAATTATTGTTACACGAATAATTGAATGCAAAAAGATAAGTAAATACGCTTGTCCGAATTAAAATAGACTTCGTAGTAAAGTTAGGAGTAACGCGACGTGTAGGGTTTGATTACATGCATAAGAAAGAGTATCATACATGATGCAACAAACCGAACTACTACGATACATATATGCCTTTTTAAAATAGAACTAAATTCGATATTCGGGGGACTAGTTAGTGCGGGATGGCCTAACTTACTGCGTGGATCGGGGCTATTTTTCTTTCCTTGCGAGCTCGATGTTGAACTCCTCGGCGGCCTCTTTTGCCTTGGCCGTCATTTCCATCTATTTCTCATGCTTTCTCTTGCGGGCCTTGTGCTCCCCTGCACGTGCACGCCTGGAGATGAGCTTTTGTCTTCCGACGTATACACTCGGTTTGCTCATCATTGTGGCCTCCTCATGGATTTCGCATGCCCTTTTGACATCTTACTCCTCGAAGTCGAGAGCCCATTGATCATGTAAATGAACCTCATAGCGGTTCCAAGACTGTAGTTAGACGAGAGAGGTTGTTAGCGCGTACTTTCAAAGAGAAATAGTAGGGGAACGCATTGTAATTGGTCTTTACCGACTGCCGATAGCTGCTCATGTCCTAACAATGGTCGAGATAGTCATATGAGTAGTTTGTGCAACCCCAATAACGCATGCCTAGGCTGGCTCGTTGCTTAGACTTAAAAAACTTGCATGGGTCCATACACCAACAGAGGGGAGGCGTCTCTCCCTCGGGCGGATGTTGCGGCAAACACTCGGTTGGAACATTCGAGATGGAGATATTGCTACGAGGGACATTATTGCGAGGAGCTAGCCTCCTGAGACGCTCCGCTTGTTCGGCCCGAGCCGAGCAGTTCTTGCTTGTTCGTCGCGGGTTAAGAATGAAGGTCTCTGAGAACCTAGTTGTACACCTCGGCAAGTTTAGTCATCATTATGTCGTTCCTTGCATCGTCTGTGTCATGCAACAGGGACCACTTCTCTAATGGCTCTCCCTCAATTCACTGCGAGAAGCCGAGAAGCACTTGATGTTCCATGAGCTCCTCCTTAGACCAGCTACGTTAGGCTCAGCCAGTGCTGTGGGGCATTCAGGTTGTGCCGCCCCAGCCATAGCCGGTCCCTTGTTCCCGACATGCTTCTTGCTATGCTCGTCCAACAATGCCCACAAAGCGGCAATTTTTCTCTTCTGGTTCTGTATATCCAGCCTCTTGAACAGTTTTATCAATGGTTACTTCGGGAACTGCTTTAAGAAGTTCACCCCTAGGTGACGAATGTACCATCTGTTCCTTATATCCCGCCATAGAAAGGGTTCCCCGGGGTCTTCCTAAAATTTTCTTATAGCCTTCACTATCCCAATGTGGCGATCATGGATTACGCATATACTAGGACGAACGTCGACAACTCCAACCCTCACATGTTTAAAGAACCACAACCAACTATCGTAATTCTCACTTTCCACGAATGCGATGACCAGGGGCATAATTTGATTGTTGCCGTTAACGCCAATGGCCGTAAGGATCTGGCCCTTATATTTGCTAGTCAAAAAGGTCCCATCAACTGAGATCATGGGAAGCATATGCCTGAATGCCTCGATGCATGCACTAAAAGCTAAGAAGGCCCTCTGCAACATCGCAAAACCTGGCGGCCTTGTAGATGGCTTGTCCTTCATAGCAATGTATGTACCTGGGTTCCTGTCCTGTAGCACTTGAAGCATACGAGGAAGATTGTCATACGCCGTCTCAAAAGACCCAAACTGTTTTTCCAAATCCTTCTACCTTGCACGTTACGCTTTCGCATAGCTAATCTTGTACCTGAATTTCTTCTTGATAGCCACCATGATGTGCGTGATCTCTATGTCCTTCTTCTCCACTATCTCATACTTCAGTTTATGTGCGTGCACCCTCCAAGGACAACCGGCCTGCTCGCACTTCACGCTGTACTGCTCCTAACTAGATTTCACAACCCAAAAAGTCTGTTGCATGGATAGGACCCATAGCTTGATGGAATTCTGCAACGATGCCTTGTCAGCAAACATTAAATGCAATCGAACATCTATGTCATGATACTCCCACGGTGATTCATGCTCGTCATGTGCGACAACCCCCTTAGCATCAAACCGATTCCATTCTTGCGGGATGGGAGCTTCATCCCCATCTGAATTGTCCTTATTATCCTCCTATACAGCTCCTCTTCAGCCCAAGCCATCCGGTCATTGCTCTCCATTTGATGCACTATTTACTCCATATGCTCTCCTTCATCAGCTCGTCCTGTAGTCTCACCATGCCGTGACCGTTTTTCCTCTTCTTCATATACCGCATCGGCCTCGTCATGAGCAACTTTCTTCTTTTGACCAACATGCTGAGCACCTGAGTTGCTCGCACCTCCAGGATGATAGTCGTCGGTATGACCTTGTACAACTACAGGTTCTACGGATAAGCCTCACTAAATTTTCTACAACTAGAGGTTCTACGGCTACTAATTTTTTATAACTACATTGATTAAATTTTTATACTAAAGTTACACTATTCTTTTCTACATCGATAATTTTTTATGGATACTAATTATACACTAAATAAACTATTTATTTCATACAAAAAATATTGACTACAATATACAAAAAATTTTAACAAACAAAAGTTGCGGAAACTCTCCTTCCTCTTCCTCTCCTCTCCTCCTCCCTCTCCTCCCTTTTTCTTCCCTCTCCTCTTCTCTTCTTTCTTTCCCTTCTGCCTTCTCTTCACCGTGTGGCGTGGCGGAAGAAATGTCAGGGGCTCAGCCGCATGGTCGATTTATATGGTCTCTAGTCGCCGAATGGTTGGGCGACTGGATCTGCAATCACCTGACGGTTTGGCGACTGCAATTATATCGCCCAATGGCCCATGGATTGCTTGTGCGTCGCACGGTCGTTGGGCGACAGGATCCAGTTGCCCGAAAGTTGGACGTCTAGAGGCTATTTCTCTAAAAAATATTTGTGTCGGTATATTTCTGTTATTTCAAATAAAATATGGATTATTTACAAAATTTTTTTGAAAAGAACAACGTTTGCATTTGTTCAGGCCCTGGGAATATCCGGTCGCTTGACGGTTTGACGACTGTAATTATATCGCCCAACGGTCTACGGATTGCTTGTGTGTGCACGGTCGTTGGACGACAGGATCCAGTCATATAAAAGTTGAACAACTGAAGGCCATTTCTGTAAAAAATATATTTGCACGGTATTATTTACAAAAAATTCTGAAAAGAACAACGCTTGCATTTGTTCAGCCCTGGGAATACCGAACACCACAGAGCTAGGCGCGCAAAATTCCACATAATAAAGGGAAACTTCCCACAAAGCCCCCACGATTTTCTGCACTGCGATCCGCTCCAACCTCCGATCTCCCCGGCGTCCAAGCTCCTCTCCAAACCCCGACGCGAAAGCCACACCGACATGGCGACCGCCGGTGGCGCCCCTCCGCCGGCAATGGACGAGAAGGCGCGGCGCACACGCGACCTCCTCGCCAGCTTCTACAACACCGACCCCTCGGCCGCCGGCGCCGGCGCAGCCCCCGCCTCCCCGGCGTGGCCCGCTTCCACCGCCGCCTCCGCGTCGCCACTCGGCTCCATCAACTCCACCTCCTTCGATCCCGACAACTACATGGACGTCCTGGTTCGCGCATCTGATCCCCGCTCCCTCTCTACATGGTCTCACAGATCCAGCTCTCTGTATCTCGGTCGTATCTTATGGTTGGGCTCATTTTGGATATAATTTGAACGAATATGGTTAACTGTGAAATGCTATGATTCCTGACTGTTAAGCTCTGGTTAGAATTTACCTAATTGATGCACATTGCATTGTTGCATTTTGTCTGGAGGAGGGCGGTTGCTTTTAACATATAAAGGGCTGTACTAGTAGAGTTGGTTGTGTAATATGTGTATATACTTATAAACTGGTTATGTTAGGCATAGGCAACTAGTCGATTTTTGAATGAAATTGGTTCTGGATTATGCTGATATGATTATGATTGCCCTTAGGTGATGGGGCTCTGGAGAGATGAAATCTGAGATTTAGAGTTATGTAGATGACATGAATAATGTCAATTCCACCAGTAAAGCTGAAATTGGGATTTCAAATTGGACTGTTTCTAGTATGGACCCCTTAAACAGAGTGCCTTTTGTATAACTATTTTGTTGAATGTTGCATGTGCCTTTTGTATAACTATTTTGTTGAATGTTGCATGTGAATGGAGAATGTGTATTCCAATTCATTAAAAAAATCAATTGAATTTATCGAGAAGCTTATTCTCGAGTTTGGGGTCTAGGTACATGGATAGCGTTCATTGTTCAACACAAAAATCAAATTTGTTGCCATGTTACTTGTGCCCTTTCTGTTTGGTAGCGTAGATTGGTTTCATTCTGATTATTACAGCTTCAGTATGAGCTACTGTATTTGAACTGGTGAACACTATCCTGTCTCCATTTAACTGCTGCATACCTTGCCATTTTCAGTTGAAGTTATCCACACTATTTCATGCAGTGTTGGCTAGCTGTGAATGGTTTTATATGAAAGCTGAAATGGTTTTGAGTATTTTTTCTAGATGAACTTAGTCTGCTATTGCTAGTGATTATTGAAAAAGTAGGGCAGTGGGACACATGAAATCGGAGTTTAGTTTGTTAGTTCTGATATTTAAGAGGAGAATGCTTATGCTGGCTTCCCTTGTGTGGCTTGAAGGTGCAACAATCAAATCTGGAAGGGCTTCTACAGAGGCATGTGAAGATGGCCGCTGAGATCAAGAACCTGGACACAGACTTACAGATGCTAGTATATGAGAATTATAACAAGTTTATCAGTGCAACTGACACTATAAAAAGGTGATGCTATTTCCTTGACTGTGATAGCTCACAGTTGTCCTTCTATTAATGAGTTTGAGGTGCTAGGCTATTGTTTGCTATAGTTGTAATGTGTATCTGTATATATCTATGTTTTTGCCACAGGATGAAGACTAACATTGTTGGAATGGAAGCAAACATGGAGCAGTTACTTGCAAAGGTATGCATTATCTTGTTATTGATGTATGATATATTGTCCATCTTTTTGACATAGTTGAACCAATATGTGTTTGCTTTTTGCCAGATAACATCAGTGCAATCAAGAAGTGACACAGTGAATACATCTCTTTTCGACAAAAGGGAAAACATAGAGAAATTACACCGTACACGCAATCTCCTCCGAAAAGTTCAAGTAAATCCTGTTCTGTTTGTGTTATTCTCTTCAAGAACTAATGATTTATACTGTTCTGTTTGTGTTATTGTCCTCAGCAACTAATGATTTATGCAGAAAAATTTAGTTGTGCCAGGCCCCAGTAGTCTCTGTGTGTATGTGTTGCAACTTTGAGTTATGTCTTGTGTGAAGTGAGGGCAACAAAGCACGTGGGTTGTTGCACATGTGTAGTTTATCCTGTTTTGGAGTTGGCTGTAGCGTATTTGGACCATTATGCCTTAGAGCATTAGTTTAGATCACTTGTGTGTTTGTCACTTTGTTAACATGATTGCATTTCTTCCATTCTTCCATCCTTAAATAACCATTCACAAATTTTTTGAAAACATTTTACCATACATGAAACACATAGAAACCACATTGTGCTTGACCGCCATGATTTTTTGTTTCTGTTTAGTTAAGACATGCCAGAAGATGTTTGTTCTAGACAGCTCTTTCAAATATTTACCCTGTGTAGTTTTTCTTTAATATCTATTCAGAGTAGTAGCACTACCAGTGAGTTCTAAGTGCTGAAGAAATGTCGAGGTCAAAAAAACATGAGCACTTTTGATAATGTCAATTTCCATCAATTTTTTGCAGTTCATATATGATCTGCCAACTCGGCTTAACAAATGCGTCAAGACAGAAGCATATGCGGACGCAGTCAGTTTTTACTGGTGCAAAACCTATTTTTGAGGTTGGTTTGAGCTTATTTACTCATCTTAGAAACTTCCTCCAACACCCTTTTAGTTTTACCTTTCTCTTATCTTTCTTATCTACGGTAGGCCTATGGTGATACATCCTTTCAAGACTGTAAAAAAGCATCTGAGGAGGCAATGGATTTAGTTATACAACACCTTCAGGTAATTGTGTGCATTTTGACTCAGATTTGTATGGAAGAGCTCAGTATTAGTGATTGAAATCATAATTCAAGACTTAAGGGTGTGTTTATTTCCCTTGCCACAGGGCATGCTATCATGCAATTCCTATTTGTGATTCATTAAATAATTGTATTCTCCTAATTGTATCTTCATTTTTACTACTGTTTAGCATTTACTTATTTCCTGTAACTTTGCAGGCAAAGTTATACTCAGATTCTGAACCTATTGAAGCAAGAGCAGAAGCTGTGGTGCTTCTTAAACAACTTGACTTTCTGGTATGTATTTTTTATCTATCTCTTCATTTTTCGCATGCAGTTTTTGTTCTGTAATCCCATCTTACTAATTTATTTTCTACCTCTCAACAGGTGGACAACCTAAAATCAAACCTACTCGAGAAGTTAGAAGATCGCCTCTTAAATTTCCAGAACAAGCCCACACAGGTATATATCAGAAATGTTAGAATGAAGTTTAACTAACATTTTATTTTGGGTGAAAGTTCCATAAACTGGGACTTGCACAGCTTGTGTTGCCTGTGTTGTGACATAGTATGCATAATTTGCGGCATTCAATATTGTTCATGCCGTAAAATCTAGTCTATTTGCAGCACTTATTTTACGATCCTCTTTGACAACTACAATGTCTATAAATCATCTAATACTCTCTCATATAATTTTTCTTAGGCTTCAATTGGCGATATTTCAAAGACTTTGCGTGCTTATCTCGTAATATTTCCTGATTCAGAAAGGCATCTCATTGAACTTGCACAGGCTTTGTTCTCAAAGTAAGTTGCATTTACATCTTGTGCAATTTTACTATCAGACCATCAGCTATTTTTTAGATCATGAATAACTACATGCTTTCCAAACTACTTGCCGTTTTAGCTCCCAGAATACAAACCGAGGCAATTACTAATGTAAAAATACATGAAATGCCAGTCCTCATTAATAAATGGCCATATCTCCGGAAGGTGGTGGGAATAACAAACAATTGAAATAATTAGTCTGATGCCATTGTAGGAAGAAACCAGCTGGGAAATGTCAAATAACAAGTATTTGCACAAGTAATTTGAATGGTTGAACCAGAAGTAGTAATTCATAGTATATTACATCTCAACACATATTCATCATGTTTATTCTGTTTGTTGCTTCTTTATGTTGGTTGATGATCAAAGCCTCTGTCTCTCTATGAAAATGTAGTGAATTCGTGATCGCTCCTTTTCTTTTGGGAAGAGGCCTTTCTTTCAACAACTGGTCACTTCAACATCCTAGTTGAGCCTTTTCTTTTTTGGCACAAGTGTTCTCATTGCATTATCCCCTTTTGCATGGGAAGCCATTAAACAATCCAAGCTCATGCATTTAGAAGAAATTGAGATCAAAACGCTACAGCACATCACAAAACTAAGACCATACAAAAGGTCGGTTTGCACTATTGTTTAGGGGATCAAATTCCTAATTCTGAAAGAAAACCATATAGCTTGAAATGATCAAAATCTTTCATTTTCTCAAAGCATTTATTTCTTGAGATGATCGGAGCAGCTTGGGGTGGGTATCAAAGTTGCTCTTCCTTCTAGTGATCAATAGTTTTAGTGAGTGAACAAAACAAAGGGGCATACTTTCTTGTTTCTTTGTCAGCGTTTCACCTTTCCTTATGTTGGATTTTTAGTGGGCTGTTACATATTCCATGCCGTGCAATGGGGATACAAAATTTTACTCCAATATGAGGTGCTGTTAGATGAACTGAAACTAGCATTTCATTTAGGCTCACCACATGGGTTTTGCTTCTTGTTTTATCTTACATTTCTACTACTAGAAATTCATCATATATAAATTTCTTACTTTTTTCGTATTATTTTGCATGAAGCCGTTATGAAACAGTCAGAGAAAATCTGAGGAAAAGAATTCCATCAACAGATCTATTGGCAATGCTACGTAAGAACTTTATGTATATTCTATGCTATATTACCATCGTAACTGTACTTCCAACATATTTGGAACTATAGTGTAAACCTCTATGGGCAAACACCAATATATTCCTTGTAAACCTCTATGGGCAAACACCAATATATTCCTTCCTTTTCTTGCAAAGACACAAATATCTATGTTCTTTTTAGATCTCATTAGTCATGATATGAAAGACATTTTGCCCAAGACTTTCATATTGATCTGCTTCATGATGCAAGGATAGTTTTCCCAAGCATTTTATAATGATTTGCTTTCTTTCCATGTTATTTATGTATTGTGTGTAATAAAAGAATGACTGCAAACCAGTGAACCTCAATTCAGGATCAAGTTCGGTTGAGTTTTGAAGAAAATGACTGTTGGAATTTGAATTTGTATCACTTCAAAAGTTGATGTTCACTCCTAACTTGAGAAAGATCATATGTTTCATCTATAATTGGAGTCCTTAATGTTAATATTCTTGTCATTGAAAGGGTCAGTTGTGTTTTTACCTTCAATGGTCATGCTTAATAAGTTGATATTACTGTAGGTTGTAAGATCATTGCATTTCTTTTTATTTAATCCTGCTTTGCTTTGATGATCACAGGAGCCTTATGGGAGGATGCAACCGCCATCGATGAAGTTATACCAGAGGCTGCACTACCAGCTTTTTCTTTGGAGGTTTGACCTGCACCTTGTAACAGTTCCATTCGTGGTTTCAAATTATAATATTATAATCTACTAAGACAAGAATTATCTGTTTTGTTATGTGATTAAACTATAAGATTTCATATGATGTCTTTCTCTCTTCACTATGTTAATTTGTTCCGCCTAGAATCAAAGTAGAGTCTATCTGGCTGAATGTGCATAATATACTTCATTTGTTGGTGTGATGTTGGTCCTTCTTGGTCGTTTCTTACTTTGGAATATTGGTTGAAACTGTACTGCCTTTCCTGGATGGTGTGTTGTTAGGTCTCACCACATACCACAAAGGGTTGGGGTGATGCTGGTGGAGGCAGAACATGTTAGCAGATAATGCTGTCCCAGTTCTTGGAGACAGTGGCTAAGGCATAAGAGTGGACTAGTCCTAGTCCACCTTGGTACAGTTAGTTTTAGCTGTGGTGAATGGATTCACTTCCTATTTGATAATCCTAATTACCCACATTCATTTTATGATGGACCGGTAACAGAAGCTTGGCTAGTAAGTAGTAACCACTGGTTACCCTTCTCAGCTTCATCTCAGGTCTTTGTTTTTGGTAGTGTTGAGGACTATCAAGCACTGGTTTGCTAGGGGAGTATTATACATGAGATTTCTTATCTCGAAAGCTCGTTTATGAATTTACAAATGAGCAAAAAGCTGTTTGGTAATTATATGTTCAATTGAGGATTGTTCGTTAGTATACTTTTGCAGTATAGTGTATAGGTTATGTGATAAGATCTTTGGGTGCGAGTGTGCGACTAGATTTAAGTTTCTTTTCCCCCTTTTTTTCTTGTTCACGGGATAAACAGAGTATTTCAATACCGTTCTATAGTTGCTTTTTTTTTGCAATACCATTCTATAGTTGCTTTTTTTGGATATCCTCCATGTCCAAGATCTGTGTGTATTTCTTGATAGTGATTTCACATGTGCCAATGTCTTTGCTGTGTCAGACTACTCGAGACATTATTAGGCAACACATTGCAACTGCCTTTCTTCATCTTCAAAGTGAAATATCAGGTTGCTCCCATCCCACCACAATTTGTTTTAATTTGCAATTTTTGTGCAGAGGTACTGCAGAACTGATTGTGCCTTTGGACTGCAGTTTAGATTTGATTTTTTTTTCTCGAACACGCAGGAGAGCTGCGTATCTTTGTATTAAGATAGGAAAGAGCATACAGCAGAAACCTTACAGACCCAAAAAACAAAAAACGCACCCAAATCCACACACCACAAAAGGTCTAGGGAACTAGCCTATGTTACAGAAACAAGATCGACCTCGACCTGAGGGGGTCTAATCCAAGACCTGCGGCGGGGCAGAAAGGTATGAGATACCCTTTGCTCCGGTTAGACTCCAAATCCTCATCTCCTCATTGACAAAGGACAAGAGGTTCCTAACGTCCGGCACAACCCCATCAAAGACGCAGCGATTGCGAAGCTTCCAAAGAGACCAAGCCCCAAAATGATGATGGAGTTAAGGCCTTGCCGGACTTGATCATGAACTGCGTTGTGAGATCCGGACCACCAATCTTCAAAGGAGAGCTCATCCATCGAGGAAAGGTTTTGTAGTCGACTTTTGGAGCAACTCAAACCAAAAGCGTCGGGCAAACACACATGAGATCAAGAGGTGGTTAATGGTTTCCTCCTCTTGGTCACAAAGCAGGCAGCGAGGGGGGGTGTTGCAAACCTCGGCGTGCGACGCGATCCGCGATCAAAGATTTGTCATGAGCAACCACCACATAAAGAAACGACATTTATTGGGCCCAAGTTCTCCAAATTCGCCCGTGGACTGAATTCAATGCCTCCTGAAAGAATCCTTCATAAGCTGATTTTCTTGAATAGATTCCAGAGCGTGAAGCGCGGATGTGTTTATCTTCTAATGCGGGCTGCAACCACCGAGATAGGAGATCCCAAAGGTCCGTAAAATCAGCAATGGCTCGACCGTCATTGCTCCTATCAAATCCATGATCCAATTGTGCCCCGTGAGAGCCTCCTCATCAGCACGCTTATTGGCATGTCTCTTGGGAACCAAAGCAAAAGACGGGTGCTAGATCGCAATCCTTTTCCCATGAATCCATCTATCTGCTCGTAAGAGGGTGCGAGAGCCATTACCGATCTCAGTGTACGTTGCAATAGAGAAGAAGGACCGAACACATTGGTGAACCTGGATCGGAAAGGGGGTCCAAGACCTGTCAGGATCAACCTTCTGAAGCCAAAGCCATCTCATTCTAAGGGCCCATCCCATCCGCTGGAGGTCAGAGATACCAAGACCCCCGAGATGAAAAGGCCGGCAAGTTTTATCCCATGCCACAAGACAATGTCCTCCCTTAGTTTCTTTTCTGCCTCTCCACAAAAAACTTCTACGTATTTTGTCTATTTCTTTAAAAGCCCACTGGGGAAGGTCAACTGCCATGGCCAGGTAGACCACCATAGAGGTTAACACAAATTGTACCAAAGTTTTCCTGCCCGCTCTTGTTAGCAGCTCTGCTTTCCAACCCGGAAGACGATCGGCAATCTTGTCAATAATAGGCTGCACATCAGTCCTAGATAGCTTCCGAAGGGAGAGGGGCACACCAAGATATTTGCAAGGAAAATTCGTCACTTGAGTTAGGTGCTCATTGACTATAGCAATCTCGTCTCGGAACAATGGATGGGAAAAAGTTACTCTTTTGCATATTGGTTTTGAGGTAGGATGCTTCCCCAAATGAGCGAAGAATATCCATAGTGATCTCCAAATCCATGGTGTCGGCCTTAGAAAGATGGCCACATCATCGGCATAGAGGAAATCCGGTGATGCAAGCGCGAGTAGAGAGGGTTGAAGGAAACCTTCTCTTGAGGCCTTGGAAAACAAGTGGCTTAGGATGTCCATAACAAGAATGAAAAGCATTGGAGAGAGGGATCACCTTGCCTCACCACGCTTATGAGGATGACCTCCGGGAGTTCCATTGAGAAGGACTTGCGAGGAAGAAGTGCCCAGCAATCCACAAACCATGTCACACCAAATGGGGCCGAAACCCATGTTTCTCAAAACCTCAAGGATGAACGACCAAGAAACTGAATCGAAAGCTTTTGTGATGTCTAGCTTGAGAAGAATACGAGGTTGCTTTTGATGATGAAGAAATCTTGCCATCTGTTGTACCAACATGAAATTGTCTGAATAAACCTTCCTTTTATGAAGGCGCTCGATTTGGAGAGACCATCGATGGAGCGGACAATGAGTCTGTTGGCAAGGATTTTGGTGACTAATTTGGCAAAGTGCACCAAGCTAATGGGCCTAAGTCCTTGATGTGCAAAGTCTCACTTTCTTAGGAATTAAAGTGATGTAGGTGAGTTGAGCAACCCAAGATTGCCAAAATTTCTACTCCAAGCTCACTGAAAAGGCTGCCATAAGATCAGACTTCATAATTGGCCAACAAGCTTTATAAAACCGTCCTGTAAAGCCATCGGGTCCAGGCGCTTTATCCATGGGTAGCTGACTGATAGTTTTCCAAACCTCATCCTCAGAGAAAGGAGCCTCAAGCTCTGTAAGATCATGAGATATGAGGTTCAACTCCTCTAGGTTGATGGTGTGCTCTCTCTCTGGACTTAGACCAAGGAGGTCATTGTAAAAATCGAACACAACCCTCTCCTTATCAGCTTGACTGGTAAGCATTTGCTCTTCATCAACAAGTCTGGGAATGAAGTTTTTCTGCTTGCGGTGTCTGGCAAACGCATGGAAGAGTCTCGTATTTGCGTCCCTTCATGCAGCCAACCAATTCTTGATCGGCTTCTTGCAATAGTGCGAAACAGAAGATAAGGCCAAGGAGTGTTTCAAAGGTTGCAGCAAGCTCCTCCTCCTCGGCAGAATCCAAAATCCTGAGCAATCTCCAACTGATGAAGCACTTCCCTGGCAAGGCTAAGCTGCAATTTAACAAGACCCACTCTTTTTTGACTCCAACTCTGAAGAGCTCTGGCAGTTGCTTTGAACTTCTTGTTTAAAGAGGCAAAGGGGCAGTGGGTCACAGCTGTAGAGGACCAAGCAAAAGCGACAGTGTCAAGAAAGCCTTCCACTTTGGTCCAGAAAGATTCAAAGTGAAATCTCAATTTGCCCGTCCTATTGTCATGCAAACCCAAAAGAAGCGGGCAGTGATCAGAACCGTCTGTCGAAGCACTTTGAAGCAAAGAATTGGGGAACAGGGACTCCCAATCCAAAGAGCATAGCACTCTATCAAGCCTGACAAGAGTTGGGGAGTCATGACCATTGGACCAAGTGTATTTTCGTCCACGGAGAGGAATATCAATCAAGGCCAAATCATTGATAAGACGCCGGAATCTACACATCATTGCCCTATTCAACAGGTTGTTGTTCTTATCCTCCTCCTTATAGATAATGTTGTAATCTCCCAATATCATCCAAGGACCTAGACATGTCTCACGGATCTCTCTTAACTCTTGAAGGAAGTCGATTTTTGCCTCATTTGATTGCGGTCCAGTAGACGCAGGTCAGCCACCATGGTTGGCCGCCACTTGGGCAAAACTTCACCGAGGCGCTGTAGGAGTCTAGTCTGTGAGCTCCAGCAGGACCAAGACCATGTCTCCAAGCCACAAGAATTCCACCAGGAGCGCCAACCGAAGGTATAGAGATGAAGTTGTCGAAGTCTGAACCTAACAATGAAAGGACTGATCCCTGGGAGGTAAAACCATTTTCGTTTCTCGCAAGCAGACCACATCCACCCTAGCCGAAGCTTGCGAAGTAAAAGATCTTGCCTTGGTTTAGAATTGACATTCCACAAAATTTTTGAAGGATTCATCGGAGCAAGAGATGACGACCAAAAAACCCCGTAAAGGTCAAATTTGACTAACCTCCTATTGGCGCCCAGGGCATCTAAACATGCAAAGAGCTTGTTGTAGTCCTCTCTATGGAGTTCTTCCCGCTCGCCGATGTTCAGAGCTCTCAATGGTAGAAACCACGGCCGAGCTTCGCCATTCGAAGGTTATGAATGGGAGGAGCATACTTGTCTTCTTTGTGAGGTTGGAGATGAAGGTTCCGCCGGAGAGGGATTCGGACGGGAGGCGGAGGATCCTTCTGGCGAGGCAGCGGCCGCAGGAATCCTCCTTAGAGAAGGTTCGCGACGAACCGCCCAAGTCCGGAAGATCTCACCGAGAGCAGAGGAAGGCCGTGTGGGTCGACCAACGCGATTCCGAGGATCTTGATAGTGCAATCCATCTTTTCATCTTCCGCGCCAATGTGCCAATCGGGAAGAGTCTTGGATGCTGTGTGCGACCCGAGAGGCCCAAGGCGAGACTGGAGATCCCCGCGCTCCTCTCGCCGGCGAGCCGCTGCGGCGGAGAAGAGGCGAGACGACCAAGATGGTCGCAACATCGCTGATGATGATGGTCGCTTTGGTTAGGCGGAGTGTCTCCACGGCCGGTGACACGGAGGAGTGATTGCAGGCCGACCGCCATTTTTAGCACTTCATCTTCATCGAGTCGGCGAGATCAAGTACGTGAAATATCAGAGAAACAATTGAAGCACTTTCCGCAAGGTCCGCCGAACCGGACGTCGAGGAGGTGACGGAGCCATCCGGCGGCGGCGACCAACCACCGTGTCCATCCTTCAATTTGTGGAGAGGCTTCGGCAGGGGAGGCGAGGTAATTTGACAACAAGACGTCGCGGTAGGTGGTTGTGCGGGAGGAGAGGTCGAGCGCCGACCGTGGGGAAGGCGGCGCTGGGAAGGGAAGAGAGGCCAGCGCAGAGGACTGATTGTGCCGGGTTGGGCGCCAGCGGATGCATCACTGCAAAGTTACTGCGATTTAGATTTGATTTTACAATAGCTTATTTTGTTTTATCTTGTAATAGTACAAACAGAGTTGAAAATGAGAAAGTATGTACTAGAAAAACTTACATCTATGCATGGGTGAGCAGATGCACTGGTCAGAACACACTCAACATCTAACAAGAAATTAGAAGACTCACAGCTGCAAACTGCCATGGAAACAAGCAAAATTAAAGTATCCCAAGGATGCATAGATCTCCTTCAGGTAAATATTAGGAAGCTTTAAAAAAGCATGTGATCATCCATCTGTTTTGTTACTTGTCAAATAATGTTAACTTGTTTTGCACGATCTACTAATTGGCTCATGCTTGCATTAGAGCATCCTTATACTCTATTTCAATGTTCTCATTTTGACTATGCTGCTTTTAGGAATTTCATCATCTTATAGATGGCAATACAGAGTTGCTTGTAAAGCTGAGAGATTTGATTATTGATTGGGTACAAGAAGGTTTTCAAGATTTCTTTGAGAAACTTGATGGGCATTTTGATCTGCTTTCTGGAAGAAGCAAGAGTTTCTCTCAAGAGTCGAGTGCTACAGATTCTGTGCAAATCGACAAGGTTCCAATGGTGTTGGTGCTTGCACAACTTTGTGTTTTCATAGAACAAACAACAATTCCTAAAGTGACAGAGGTACATTGCTAATTTCACTTGTTGACTGCCCAATTTTTACAAGTTCTGTAATCGGAATTTAGTGAATGTGTGATGAAGTGATTCTGATTTTTGTTATCGTTTTTAGGAGTTGGCTGCTTCTTTTTCTGGAGGTGGCGCACGTAGCTATGAATATGGACCACCTTTTGTACCTGGAGAGATATGTCGACTATATCGTTCATCTGGGGAGAAATTCTTACACCATGTAGGGCAAACTTTTTTTGTATCTTTATTTCTTTTTCCTTCTGTTATTTGAATTGTTAGTTGATATTGGGATTTTTCTGAGCAGCGGTATGGTCTCTTTGTGCCATGCTGTGATTTTTCTTTGCTTCTTTCCAACTGCTGTATGATCTAAATAACTATATATTAAAAAGAAAGAAGGCTAATATGGCATACTAGGGTTTTCTCTCTTTTTTTGGATCTTCATTTTAGAAATGCAGTCCTCGCTATTATAATTAAGGAACATGGGGTGGGTGTACACTATTTTAGTCCATTCCAATTTCTGTTAATTTTATTACCTATTATATTGTAGGTACTTACAGGCTACAGCTCTGAAAGCAATGTAACTCCCTGCAGAATATTTTAGCATGTGAAACTAGCTTTGAAAAATAGCACCATGAGCTCTATTGCTCAAGGAGCTTAGAATAGCCTGGTGTCATGAAAAGATAGCAGTCATAGTATCATTACTTTGTCTAGAATTTTCGTTTCAAAAGCAGTACTAACTTCAGTTTCAAAACTACCAAGTCACACTTCACATGTGGGGGAACAATATCCCATGTCATGAGAGCAAAATCGGGAACAGATGTAATTCTACTGTTTGTAATCTGAAAGTGGTTGCTTTTTCTCCCCCCTCTTTAGAAGTACATTTTTTTTATCTGGCAATGCCAATAATTAAATATTATCTTCCTTGGAGCAGTACATAAATATGAAGACTCAGAAGATCTCCAAGCTTCTCAATAAGCGATTTACAACACCGGTCTGGATAAAGGTTAGCTTCCTATTCAACAGGAAATATTTTTAATCGTCAATGGCTTTTGCTATTTCTGTTTTTTTGCTCACGTTTGTACCACTTCTTCTGTGTATATTTGACCAAAATAGCACAAGGAACCACGGGAAGTTAACATGTTTGTTGATCTACTTCTCCTAGAGGTTTGTTTAGTTCCCTATATTATTGCATATTTTCCTTGTGTCTCTCTGCTTCTGATCCTAGTGCATTTATTAATTTATAATTGAGCATGCATTACCATGCCAATTTAGTTATCGGAGTCTTGAAAATAATGCTTATGTTTCATCCTCACTAGTCACTACTGCATATGATTACCACCTGCTTTTAAAAAACTTGAGGTCATGCTGGAAATTTTATTCTTAAGGTTTTCTCTAACACAGTAATCTCTCTTTCTTTCCCTGCAGTTCAATGGTGTGGTATCTGAAGTCAAGCAGATCTTACCAGGTTTAATTCGGCGACATCGGAATTCTGATAGCACTGGCAGCACCACTTCCTCTAGAAGCAATCCAGTGCGAGAAGACATGTTGAACCGAACAAACACACACCGTGCTAGAAGTCAGTTTTTAGAAAACCATCTAGCAAAATTATTCGAGCAGAAAATGGAAATATTCACCAAAGTTGAATACACACAGGTGGAGATCTGTTTCACTTTCCTGTTATCTCCTGGAATTACCTATTTCCCTTTCCCTTTTAGAACATATGGAATACCTTCTAGGATGTTTTGCGCTAGTATTCATCATGATGCCAATGAGCCAGTATATATACACGTACAGGTATAGTATATATGCATATAACCCTTTATACAACAGGGAAAATACACAAGTAGTATAATACACATCTAACACTTGCTAGTGTAAAAATACTGATTTGATTTGATTTGATTTCATTAATCTTTCATAGTGTTAAATATTTGTATTGGGGGCACCACACTGCATCCACCACCAGAATGGGCTTTTCTAGTACTAGAGTTAGCGCAGAAGCTCCCACATTTAAATCCATTTAGGTTTTGTTTGTTTTGAATGAAAATAAAATCATCCTTATTGGTCTGACAGGTTCACCCTTGCCAGATTATTTTCAAGTGTGTTGCATAGGAAATAAGTTATTTCATGCCAGTTAGGACAAAATAAATGGGCTGAAAGTGGCAAGGGATTTTTTGTGCCCTTTTGATAAGATGAATATAATATAGTTATACTATAGACAAAGGTCTGATCTTTGAATAGGAAAAAGGAACAAATCCGAAGGATCCCCAATCAATTGGCTTATGAAAACAGCCTTCTTCTTTGAAAGATATATCCCGTGTCTGGTACAGGTACTGCATTGTTCCAGTATGCAAGAAGTCTGAATCAGTACCTTCTCCTTTTCATGACAAATATGCCAGAAATAATTAGAATAAATAGCAACTGTTATCCATTGGAAACTTGCTACAGGATCAGCTGTTAAGGGTGATTATTGTACTGTATAATTTGATCACTTGGTGGATTGCTTAATATTAACATTCTGTGCCTTTATCTCCTCTTATGGATAGTTCCGCTATTTGATTCCTGTTTTGGTTTTAAGAGTACTACTTTTTTGTTTCTTTAATTTTTTACTTAGGCTTCAGGACAGGAGTATACTCAACTAAGGCTATGTCTTGCATTGCTGTGCTATGCTGTGGGATTTACTGATCGTTACAAAATATCTCCGTTGACATTCAAAACAGGGGGTTACAAATTAGTAAATACCATCTAAAAATAGTACTTCCAGTCACATGAACTTGTCACGAAGGGAAGCTCATGATCAAATCTTTTAGTCTTTGACCAACAGTATCTTTTTGGATATCTAGATTGGTCTTGGGAAAATGATATGAGTAGGTATTACTAAGTTCATCATAAAAACATGCTTTTATAATGTTATACTTTTATAACTTTTGGAAATATATTGTGACAGAAATTAATGGCCAAAGTTGCATCTTGTAGAAAGCGAAAAATAAAAATATCAAGAATTTTTCACAGGAACACAATAGGACTGGTTTTATCAAGCCACTGCAATGCCAAATGCAGCCTATGTCATACGATATCTTCTGAATGAGGTCATATAGCAACTTGTCGATTGAATTTGCAGATGCTTGTTGCAGCAGAGATGCTATAATTCAAATTCTGGGTTAACTTGCTTGGTGATCAAGTAGAATTTTCTTTCAATTACAGGAACGTAATATATCCAATTTTGGTAGTAATTCCTTGCATTCCGAGTAAATTTCAGGAATCTGTAATTTCTACTGTTCTCAAGCTTTGCCTGAAAAGCTCGCAAGAATTTGTCCGGCTTCAGACTTTCAACAGAAGTGGATTTCAGCAGATTCAGCTGGATATGGAATTTCTCAAGAGCTCCCTTAAGGATTTTATTGATGATGAAGCGGCTATAAGCTTTTTACTTAAAGAGGTTAGATAACTGCCACCTAACATTCACCTTAGCACTGGTTTCTGCCAGAAACCAATCAAAACAAATTTTGGTAGTTTAATTTGTTCCATATTATACCTGCTTGTAACTCAGTCTTCTTTATGTAAGCACTAGGCTTGACTGCGTGAGTATCTGCACACAGCACATTTTAATAAGAGTTAGGATCTTTTGTGTGAAAAGAAACTGTGGTCCCGCTCTTTTTCGGCTTTTTAGCCGGCTTTTGGCTTCAACTTCTTTCCGCAATCACTATTTATTAGACTAATAAGCCGTAGTCAAAAGTTATAAGTGGTAGCTCAAAAGAATGCCCCCTGTATCGCTTATTTAATTTCCTCTTGCGAACCTGTCTCTGAAAGATATTTGAACATTGCTTGTTTTCCTCCTCTGCAGGTGAACAATGCTGCCCATGAGAGATGTCTTGACCCGATCCCTCTTGAGCCCCCAATATTGTATAAGCTTATAAATGCAAAACAAGCAAAAATTAAAGAGTAAAACCCAAATATGCAGTAGTTAATAGCTATGCACAGATTGGTATCGTTTACTAGCATTCAGTTTCATCGAATTTAATACACACTGTTCAAGCCTGTGTGCATATGGTTCCGGGCTTGTAGCATGTCATTATTTGTAAATCTGGAGTCAATCACTCGAACTGAATCAACACAGCCTGAAATGATACTTTTTTCAGCTCTCAGCATCCCCTTGCACTTGCTTTTCAAGCAACCATCAAAATATTCTGCTGTCTTGCCATAAGCTTGACTGTAGAGTTCAGGTGAATTGTTAGTAACCTAGGACCAGAAGGCGAGTTGTGTTCTTGAATTTAATCAAATGGGCATTTTGAAGCTGTCGAATGCACAAATACAATTTTGAGGGCTCAGCACAGGTAAAAATTAGAAGGTAAGCATTCTACAAACTACTTCCCATGCTAACTTATGTTTTTGGAATTGATAATTCGTGGAGGAGCGTAATGGCCTTCGTTTTTGCACCTAATTGACAGGCTAGCTACTATGATCAAGCAATGAGGGCCGCGATACACTTCAAGAGCCTCCCCTTTTGCAAAGCGAGAATGACAAATATGATTCTGGATTCAGGCTTGAATTTTGCATGTCCGGATTGTGATTTTCCTTCAACATTCCCATTATGTTGTTTACCCCTGTGTTGTAGCATTTGCGTTTCCCAGCTATAATTATTCCATCTTGAAAAAAAAGGAAAAGAAACTGCCCCCGATTCCATTCAATTTTGCATTTTGGTCATGAGTTACATTACTCACGCTTTATATCTCCCACTCATTCCGAAGTTTTGTCTACCTAGCAGCTGCAGGTCACTTCCATTGCAAAATGGATAACACCCAAAACTACCCACTCAAGAAATCTCTTATGTCCGATATGATCCCCATCTTCAACCGAATTTGTTGCTCCTCGGTATGCCATGAATGTTACTGGCTCCTCAAGTTTTCATTTCTGATCCCATGTGAACCAGGCAGTACCGAGAGAAGCGACGGTGATGAATCGAACCCCTCCATTTTTCCATTTTTACGAGCACGCGCCAAAATAAATAAATACATCCGACTCACTGATTACTGAATAGTAAGCCATCGGGTCTAGTTAAACTTCTTGGTTCACGTCTGTATTAAACATCAGTAATTCCCATTGTTCTCAGGGGAAAAAAAAGAGCAACAATCTGTCATGTGCCAAGAATTACAAACAAGACAACCAACTACTGATTTCATGATACTTGAACAAATGAAACAAAATACCTAGTGTAGCTAATTCTTGCAACCCTGAAGAACTGCACACACGAATGTACAGCGTGGTTAACAATAACACTGGAATTATACACTTGGCATCGAAGCGCAAACAACAACGTAGGCCAAGTATTGGAGGGCGTCTTGTAACTTGCTGACAGCGCTAGTCTGATCGGAATTTAGATGGCTGGATATGTATTTAGCTTTCTCCTGCACTGACTTCTGATGTGGGAGATCATCCTGCTTGTCAGCGAGAGCATTTTGTATAGCTGCCGCGTGAGCTTCAGCAACATCCGAGATTCCTACAAATACAGTAGGGTGGGTTTTTATTTTACACGACACGTCCTACATTCAATACGCATGAGAAAATTAAACCATTTCATGTACCTGTAGCAAAACTAGTGGAGACCTTTTCCAATCAATTTTCATACCATTTTCATCATCTTCATTCTTCGATTTATTAGCGACAGAAATAACTGATTTCCCTAGTACCAGAACATGTGAGGTAACAATACCCATATTCTTCATTTAGTCTTGTCACTTACTGGCTTTTTAGTAAAAAAAGCAGTCCCTAATAGTTGCATACGCCTGTCAGGTCTCACAGAATGTAAGTTTGTGCATTGGATAATTGATGATGTGCAATCTTCTCCATTGCTTTTTTGAGTTTCATTTCCACATGCTAAAATGGGTCTTCATAAATGAATATGATTACATTAATTTCATCATTACTTGACAAGCCAAACAAAAATATTAACATACTACTTTCGAATTTATATAGAGTGAAGGGGTTATACCCAAGGTTCCAAAACCCGGTACCGCCGTACCGGCCGGCCGGTAACCGGAAAAACTAGGAAAATTCAGTCAAATTTCAAGTTTTGAAATTTGAATTTGAAACCGATAACCAGAAAAACTGGCCGGTTACCACCCAAAAAACCGCTAAAAACCAGGAAACACAAGAAAAAGTTGAATTGGATGTTTCGAAGCATATTTACCTCATACAATAGGTAATCTACTACAAAAAATGTTAGAGTTTAATCTTGTTTTTAGATGTATTTAAGTTGTACACATGTACGCATACTTGTCGTATGCGTAGAAGTCTAGTCTGTTTGCGAGTTGTATCTGAGTTCATCGGTTTGCCATATACGTATATGAGTTGTATACAAATCCGTTTCCGAGTCGTATTTATGTGAGTCCGTACTAAACTTTGAGTCGGGTTGTGTAGTCTTTTTTAAAGCCATGCAAGTCACGTAAAAGAAGGAACGAAGGGATGCTTGAGAAGCAATAGAGATAGAGTAAAAGAGAAATAAAGAGAAGAAAGAGGGCAACGCATTGCATGAGTTCACTTATTGGCGAGTGGCGACTAGAAGTTGTTTTTGCTTTACTGCTATCCATCAGGTGAAGATAAAACAAAAGCAGTGCTGCTTCATGATTTTGCTCCATCGCGTGCAGAAGCTAGCAGAGGATCACGTCTCGGGAAGTCGTCACCAGGAGCCAGGAGTCACGTCGTCTAGCGGGTCCCATGGAGAAAAGGGACATGTCTCTGGTTGACGTGAGAATAGGAAAAACTGTAATAAGATTTAAATCAAACTAGAAGGTGCATTACACAGTTATAAAAGACTCACAAATATAAATACACTTTAAAAAAATCTAACCGGTTTTTTATTTCTCGATACCTACTGGAAAAATCTGGTTTTCCGAACCCTGGTTGTACCTACCCTGCAGCCATTTTAGCATCTTCGCTAACACTTGTCACATAACTTCTTCATCTCTGCACCAGCAACAGTATTAGCTGCTTCATTCTTCTTCCCTTTGTGAGTCTGATCCATCTTCCTCAGTCTTGGTACTAAGACTAAAAATCTGTTGTATTTCTTTGAGCTTTCCATCATAATATGTTTTCCGCTCAGCAACAAGTTTTGCCTTTTTCCTATTAAATAGCAGTGCATAGTGGCTTGACAGTGCTTCCATATACGTATTCTGGAACTGGAATTCTAATTCCATGGACAGTTCCACGTGAACTTGGTGTAAATAGAAACGTTTTACATCATGCGGATGCTGATCCCTAATCATATTCCAAAGATCACAGTGTTTTACTTGATGTAACTAGAATATGAATCCATCGATATTCCATATCACAAGAACTGCAGATATGGTCAGTTATACTCGAATGAGTTATCTTGCAGTTACGTCCACTCTTTTTGCTTTCTACATCTGTTTTTATTTGGAGACGGCTTGATGGGAAATCTCCAGGTAGTCTTGCAGGGTGACACGTTAATGATGTCTCCCGTTCGTTTGGCCGGGGTGAAACGAATTCACCAAGATGACCAAAAAAATCCCGTGCTTATCTTCATTCGTTTTTGTTTATTTGAGACACAGATTGATCGCTTTATCTGCATTCGGGTAAGAACTCGTGTTCAGTTTTTGTGCTGTAGCTCACTTGTGGTCACGGAAAAGATAGGGCTCGGGTGGCCTGGGTGGGTGCACGTTGGGAAGGCATCAACACCCTGGCTCAGTCAGTCCTCTCGTGTGTTCAGACAATTTTTTTTGTCATGTCATTATCTCATGCAGTTAAATTTTATTCATGCATTTCATATGGCACAACAAGCCGCGCCTTAGCAAGTATATTGTTAGTGGAGTGCAGTTTTTTTGGAAAAAATATATTAGAATAATATTTTATTGATGTAAAAAAGACATTTGTGATGAACATATTTTCCTTTCTTTCGTTTTATTTATTTCTTTTTTTAAAAGAAATGTGATGTCGCTTTCCGAGTGTAAGGTGATGGATGGCGAGGTGTTGGGATATGTATATGTAAGTTGAGTGGTCGAGCTGCTGTTTCCTTTGCGATTTTGGTATCCTGCTTTCCGATTAGTAGGGCAACATATCTATTGCCCTTAAATTTAAGATATACCCAAACTAAAAAGGTTACCAAAATTTTTTTAAAAAAATATTCTATATGTATTACATAGTTTACTCTATCTATGCATAAAATTTCAAGTTTAAATTTATTCTATGTTATGAGCATCAAAAAATATATAAATTTGAACTCTTAATATTTGTCAGATTTTTTTTGTTACGGCTAACCTATAATGAATCTAAACTAAAAATTTTATGCATAGTTAGAGTAAATTTAGAAGTATATGCAAAAACTTTTTAGATTTTTTTCTGTTTTTTTTGGTTAAGATACACCATATCTTTGAAGTGTATAGGATACGTCGAGGATATGTCACTGATTAGTAGTGGTAACCACATCATGTCTATAAGTAAACCCTCACTAGACACAAGATTATTGATTGGTTCGATACATTTTCTCTTGCCTGCTTGGGTTGGTGGCGATCGTGAAAGTTTAAGAATACTTTAAAGGTAACAAGCCCATAAACTAGAGTAAATGACAGGGCACATGACGACCCCGGCGCGGACCAACATCCCCGGCCAGTTCTTTCCAGTGCCGTTAGATATGAGAATCTAATATGGATGTGTAAATCTCGCTATTTTGTGAAACTTATTGTCAAATCTCACAATCAACGAGGCCAGGACCATTCGGTGCTATTTACACTATAAAAATCAAAGTTTTTTTAATCAAAATGCAATGGAAGCCATAAAAAAATCCCGATATCAAACAATAAAAAACGTTGCTCTGAAAAAATAGAATGGCATAAAACGTTATGGGCGCTGTGCTAGTGGCAAAAAAAAACAAGAAAAATATAACAATTTATTTGCGTTTCTAAAACTGAAGAGAAAAAACAAAAGGGGGAAAAAAAGAGGAAATGTAGTAAGGCCCTGTTTGGATCAGTTTCAGATTCTTAAAAACCAGCTATTACTTCTAGTTTTTAAAATCTGGTTTCTAAGCAAAAACTGATAGGGTGTTTGGATCCCCTAGTTTTTAAAAGCTGGTTTCATTTATGATTGATGCTAATAGACTATTATACCCTTACATTTATGATTGGAAGCGTCTGCGCGTGATCTTTAATGAGGGTAAATGGGTATTTGTGCAAAAAACTGGCAAAAGCTGGGTATCAACAGCTTCTTGGTTTTTAAGAATCTGGATAGGTAGATTTTAAAAACTACTCTAAAAATTGGCTTGTTTGAATTCCACCTAGTTTTTAAAAGTCAGATTCTTAAAATCTGGGTGGATCCGGCCCTAAGAAATTAACGAGGGGTTGGTGATGCTGATGCGTCTGGTGGGTACTGATCACTGCGGCACTGGCCACACCCATCGCCAGGCCAGCTAAAATAACGCGATAAAAACACGAGCGATCCCACTACCTCCCAGGCTCCAGACTCCAGCCCCGAAAGAACGACGAGCCCCCACCACCACCCACCATGGCCATGGCGACGGCGCTCCGCAAGCTCTCCTCCAACGCCCTCTGCCGCCAGCCGCTCTCCCGCATCACGCCGCTCTACTCCATGGTACGCCGCCGCCGGTTCTTTTTTTCCTTGATTTTTTTTCATGGAATCATGTCTCTTTCCCTCAAAAAAAGAGAGAAAAGAATCATGGCTCGGTGTTAAATTTATTTTTATTTGATTTGGCGTTGTGCGTGCGTAGGCGTCCCTGCCGGCGACGGAGGAGAGATCCGGAGTCACCGTATGTTCTCCTTATGTTGTGTTGATATGTTCGTTGCTTCCTGTCCATTTCTTGCCGTTGTTTATCTTGTTTTCTTGGCGTTGGGTGCAGTGGCCGAAGCAGTTGAACGCGCCGCTCGAGGAGGTCGATCCCGAGATTGCCGACATTATCGAGCTCGAGAAGGCCCGCCAATGGAAGGTCTCTGGCTTTTTCAGTCATCAGCTATCACGGCAATGTTTGATTGTATTGTGTTCGGTTTTTCAAGACATTATTGAATTGCGTCCATCTGTTCGATGCAGGGGCTGGAGCTCATCCCGTCGGAAAATTTCACGTCGGTGTCAGTGATGCAGGCGGTGGGATCCGTCATGACCAACAAGTACAGCGAGGGATACCCCGGCGCAAGATACTACGGTGGAAATGAGTACGTTGTGCCCTATCAGTTGTCGTTCTCTGGATTATTTGGATGAAATGATGCATGATTGAAAGAGCAATTAAGCGGCTGTTGAAGTGAATAATGTGAATTGGTGGTTGTTCTCGTTTTGCTTGCCTGCAGATACATTGATATGGCCGAGTCATTGTGTCAGAAACGTGCTTTGGAGGCTTTCCGCTTGGACCCAGAAAAGTGGGGAGGTAAAATCTTGTGTAGTCTATCAATGGTCCTTATTATGTTGCCTTGTCATGTTTCCTCCAATTGTACTTAATATTTTTGTAGAACATTTCTCTATAAATTCTAGCCTTCATGTGCACCTATAGCCTATAGTTCTTTTCCCCCCTGCTTTTGGTGGTGCAAATGAGAGAATAGGTTGAGAAAAAAAGATTGTTTTGAATATGAAAAGGTGTTTTGATTCGAGGCAATTTTGTAGATGTTTCATTTTTCAGAGTGCTTGATGGGAAATATAGTCATCTAAACTAGTCAAATCATAAAGCTCATGGGATAAGTTCTAGGTTATAAATTTGCTTAAGAAATTTCTCTTGGTACATGTATGCATCGTACTGTTTACAAACTTATCCATCAATCAATTTCAAAACCTACATGTGGTACATGACTGGGCTTGTGCATTATTTAGATATCTTTTTCAATAGGAATAAATCTACTTTACCCTCATGAACTATCATATTTGTTTAGTTTTTATCCTCCAAATGTGAAACTGGGCATTCAACACCTCTCAACTATCAAAACTGTCTACTTTACTCCCTCGAGACCAAAACCACCCCGGTTTTGCTGAACTGGCATCTAAATGGACAAGTTTTAATAATATAGCATCCACATCATCCTCCACATCATAGCCCACATCCTCCTCCTTCTTCCTCCCACTATCGCCTACCTTGTGCGTGCACTACCTGGATCCGCGCCCTCCGTCGCCGACGTCCCTCTCTGGCTTCGGCCAAAACGGCCGCCACCGACGCCATTCTTTCCTCGGTGACGAAGAGGAAGTGTACCTCTAGCCAGTGGGTGGCGGAGAAGGACACTGGAAAGGAGTAGTACACGGCGGCGGGGACGGAGAGGAGGTGTACCTCTAGCCAGCTTCAAGGACGGCGGCGGCAAGGTGGTCGAGGCACACCTCCATCCTCCGCCGAGCGCCATGGTCGGATCTAGGCACACCTCGATGCACTTCAGCGAGTGCCTGTTGGAACTAATCTTGTTGTAGGTCGTACTCGTGTATTCGAGTACTTATAATCATGTGTCGAGTACTCGTGTATTTAAGTAGTCGTGTGTCGAGTACTCATGTGTTTGAGTACTGTGTGATTGTAGTTGAATACTCGGTGCATTCGCGTACTATGGAGCCTGTGTACTCAGTGGCTGATCTGCTCCCCAACGATGACCTTGCCACCGTCCCCTTCACAGTCGATCTACTACTCCCCACCAACAACCTCCCTGCCGCCCCCTTCACAGCCAATTTGCTCCCCATCGATGACCTCGCTGCCACCCACTTCGTGGCCTATCTGCTCCCCACCAGCCATCAGCGACCTCGCCGCCGCTCCCTTTGCTGCGGACGCTGCCACGGCCACGGCGGTAACTTCAAGAATGCGGCGCCATTTGGCGTCATCCTCCATGCCACCCGTGGCGGGGCCTCGGTCCCCTACGCCGCGCGCATCCTCCTATCTCCTCACCAACCCTAGAGAGCTAGAGAGATTAGGGGACTCGATGAATCTGGTTAGTGCTGGACTTGGAGAAGAGGAGAGGGGGAGTGAGAGGGGGCATAGAAAGATGAGTGAGCAAGTAGAGGAAGAAGAAAGGGAATGAGATTGACATGTGGGCCTCACAAATATTTTTTTTGTTTGATTGTTGATTTGTTGCCATGTCATTTAAAAGGAGCCAATGTGTCAAAAACCACTGACACGTAGATGCCACGTTAGGGAAAAACTGGAGTGGAATCAGCTTAGGGGGGTGTTTTTCTGGTATGAAATCTTCAAGGGTGTCTAGTGATTGGTTTTGTAATTAAAGGTTAATTTTTAGACTTGGGCAAGAGTTGAGGAGGGGGTTTGTAAAGTCGACTTATTCCCTTTCAGTATTTTGCTTGCATTGCTAACCACTCTGTTCTTGAAATGGCGGCAAGTTAACTTCATGACCAATTTCTACCTCTGCAGTGAATGTGCAACCTCTATCGGGTTCACCTGCCAACTTCCATGTATACACTGCACTGCTGAAGCCACATGAAAGAATCATGGCTCTGGATCTTCCTCATGGTGGACATCTTTCTCATGGTTACCAGGTTCATCAGTCTGGGTCTTTATTACCTCCTTACTGTTTTTTGTGTTTCTTAGGTGGCATGCAAGCATGATGTGTCCTTGCTTGTTGTCTTTCTTTGTTCTTGCAAGGTTTGCAGTTGTTTTAGATTTTATATGGTTGTTCTATTTTTGCGTTGGCATTTGTAATGCATAATGAAGTGTTAGCTGCACACTTGATTATGTATTGTAGAATACATACAAATGATTAATACCTTCCCATAATTCTTAGTTTTGTACTTATGTTCAGATACGATGCTCTTGAAACTCCCATGGCTCAATGGTTCTACTTCTTAATTTTTACAGACTGACACTAAGAAGATCTCAGCAGTTTCAATATTCTTCGAGACAATGCCTTACAGGTTGGATGAAAGCACTGGCTTGATTGATTATGACCAGGTGGCTTGTCCTCCCTATTTGTTCCAGTTTATGTCATTAGCTTGTTCAGCTCTATCATCATTCTTTTTATAGATATGCATTTTTCATCAAAGTGGACAAAATGTGTTCCTTTTGCATTTAGCAGCGTTCTGAGCTAAAGAAATGGCTTCTTACTGCATCGTCTAGGATATTTTTCATTGTTTTATGTCTCTTTCAATAGTCGAATTATTTGAATATGAATTAACTTAACACCTTCTTTCGTTCCTAAGCTTCATTTGCTACTTCTGTACAGTTGGAGAAAAGTGCTGTTCTTTTTAGGCCAAAGTTGATCGTTGCTGGTGCAAGTGCATATGCTCGCCTTTATGATTATACCCGCATGCGGAAGGCAAGTATTATTTCTCAGTAATGAACATTGATATTTTGTCTTTTCTAATCAGTCAAAATAAGTCCATTATTATTGTGCAATTGGCAGATATGTGACAAGCAGAAGGCAATACTTCTAGCAGACATGGCACATATTAGTGGGCTAGTTGCAGCTGGTGTTATTCCATCTCCTTTTGATTATGCAGATGTAGTGACTACCACTACTCACAAGTCACTCCGTGGACCACGTGGAGCCATGATCTTTTACAGGAAGGGGGTGAAAGAAATAAATAAGCAAGGGAAAGAGGTATTACTGCCAAAAAACGATAAGAAAATAGTAGCACAGAGTGTTGCAGTTGTTTCTTCTCTACTGAGTTAGTGCGCTCATACTGTAATACTCTTTTCATTTACAAAATAAAAGGCCTAACGATCTATTATGGTATAGGTTAACTATGATTTTGAGGACAAGATCAATGCTGCCGTCTTCCCTGGTCTGCAAGGTGGGCCTCATAATCATACCATTACTGGCTTGGCTGTTGCGCTTAAGCAGGTCTGCACTTCTGTTCCCTAATGTTTTATGTTACTTTATATTTCATATTGTTCACCTTAGCCTAAGGCTCTAAGCTGTTGTTTGACATTCAGGCAACTACTCTGGAGTACAGAGCTTATCAAGAGCAAGTTATGAGTAACTCTGCTAAATTTGCACAGGTATTTGTGGTTACAATTTGCTAGAAATATTTGTCTAGGAGAATTAGACTTATGATACCTGCTCACTCAATATGATGAGTAACCTATTTATGGTTTATGATAGCAGCAGCGTTTAGAACATCCTAGTAGGTTACAGTATGTTTTGTCTTGTTCTTTATTTCAAAATACTTTATTGGAATAGACATATTAAATACTATGATTAATGCTGATGTTGTTTTTCATTTTCATTCACCTCAGGATGTTATGCAAATATCTAGTTAGTCAACATGATTAATTGTGCTTTCTAAGTTTAAACCATTTCCTTATTTGATGGCAATATTGTTATTTGCAGAGCTTGACTGCAAAAGGCTACGATCTTGTCTCTGGTGGAACTGATAACCATTTAGTCTTGGTGAATCTGAAGAGTAAGGTAAGACAGAAATGTGCTGACTTTGGATGTTTTGTGATTTTGGAATTTTATCTGTCACCTTTTCTCATCATCAACAATAAACCTTTCAGTTGATTCCTTTTTGAACAATTTTAAGTTGATGTCCATCTGACCTGAAGTTTAGTGTTGCTGTATACATCGTAGTTAAATGTGCTAATTACAGCAAAACTGTTTTTTCTGCTAAATTCTTATGTTATGTCATGTCGGGACAATTATCATCCTTTTGCAATTCATGTCTAGGGGATAGATGGTTCAAGAGTGGAGAAGGTTTTGGAAAACGTGCATATTGCAGCAAACAAGAACACAGTTCCTGGTGATGTTTCAGCTATGGTACCAGGAGGCATCAGGATGGGTAAAATCTGTTCTCATATAATGGTTTTATTACTTTTCTTTAAATTTAGTTTGCAAAATCTTATTATCAACTCTGTGATCTATCAGGAACCCCAGCGCTTACATCAAGAGGATTTGTTGAGGAGGACTTCGCTAAGGTTGCTGACTTCTTCGATGCGGCAGTGAACTTGGCCTTGAAGGTTAAAGCTGCAATAAAAGGTCATTCAATGTCCTAGAATTTATTTTCAAAAAAGTTACTGATACTCTGCAAAAATATATTTCCATGCATTGAGGTGCCCTTATATAGTTATATACCACAGTGATCATATTGTTCATGTTTTGGTTTTTCTCTTTCAATTTAGGTGGAACCAAGCTGAAGGACTTTGTTGCCACTTTGCAATCCGACGGCACCATCCAAGCTGAGGTTGCAAAGCTTCGCCATGATGTGGAGGAATATGCGAAACAGTTCCCAACAATTGGGTTTGAGAAAGAGACCATGAAGTACAAGAACTAAGAACCGTTGAACTGCAACAGCAAGGTACCAAGGTCTGCCCCGAGGATAAATTGCCTCCTCCAGTCCAGTTTTTCTTTCTTTTTTATTGAACATACAATATCTCGGTTGTAATCAGGTAGGAATCTCTTGACTGTCTCCTTGGCTTCAATGCTGAGTTGTATCTCTTTTCTTGCATTCACTGATTTCTCGTTTTGCTTTTCTTGCAGGAAGCAAACGAGCACGGTGTTGAGACGATTATTGGAATTGTTACGAGGACAAGTTCATGTAGACACAAATCCATGGAGTGCCATCTTATGTAAAAGGGATCTTGGCATTTTACAGCATGTGGAAACTTTGTCGATAGTTCTTATTGTAGACACCTACTGTAAGATGCTATACTACTAATGCTATATTAACCGTTACTCTTCTTGGACAAGCAGTACACATATTTCCGTGCGTTGTGTGAATAATCTCTGTGATTGTGGTATTGTCATGTATGTCAGCATTTGCTCATACACCCATGTTGGGAGGAATTTTTGCCATATATACTATATAGCGTCTTTCAATGCGTATTTGCAAAAATAACCGTATACGAGCGGTATTGACAAAAATAGCGCTTCTACCATCCGGTCACCGGGCGGTAGCCGCACGACAGTCGACATGTGGCACCTGCTGTCCAGTCAGCAGACGGTAAGTGGCCTGTCGTCTGTCCACAAAACAGCAGGTGATTAAACCGACTAATTAGCCAGCTTAATTACTTATCTAAATTCATAATTTTATGTTATATTTGTTTAAACTTTTAAATATAGCAAATGAGCTCAAAAATTATAAATTTTTTGTTGGAACTTCCCGAGGCATTGGGGTACGTTGTATATTTTTTTGTAATTTTTCATAGCTATTTGCTACCTCTAAAAATTGTGAGACCATGTGGAAATCACCCCATGGTTGTGATGAGTAATTGACTCTTGATCTAGAGAGTTTGAGTTTAGTTTTTTAGGGTTTGAGCAGCTGTTGGCTCTCTATTTGAGTTCTAGAGCCCTTGTTGTTCTGTCTACGACCTTGACCTTCAACTTACTGCTGTGTTTGGTTGGCAGTCAATCTTACGACCATGTGGTTGGAAGTGGCATTTATGACTTGGTAGTCGTAGCCAGTCTTACAGCTTGGTAGTCAGCAGGCTCTGCGATTTCTACTTTTACGACTTGGTGTTCAGCAAAGGATCTACGACTTGATGGTCGTAGTGATCCTTCGATCTGAGGAAGTCGTTCTCGGGGTCTACGATTTTGTGGTCGAAGGGGATCGACTTGGTCATCGTAGAAGCCCCCACGACTTTGTGGTCATAGGCGATCGATTGGTAGTCGTAAAAGCTCTTACGACTTGGTAGTCGTAGGTGTCCTCACAACTTTGTGGTCGGCACTATGACTTGGTAGTCGTAGGTGGCTCACGACTTTGTGGTCGGCACTACGACTTAGTAGTCGTAGATGGCTTACGACTTGGTTGTCGGCAGAGGCCCTTACGACTTGGTTGTTAGCACTACGGCTTGGTAATCGTAGGTGCCTTACGAGTTACGACTTGATGGTCGCCACTACGACTTGATAGTCGTAGACTGGTATGGTCGTAGCGATCTGCCGATGTAGTCGTAAGTCGTAGCGACCAGGTTTGATAGTCGTAGCGATCGAGTGCAGAAGTCGAAGTTTGTGTGATCGGTGATCGTGGCTATTGGTTGCGGTAGTTGTAGCCGCTGTCTGCGGTAGTCGTAGCTTGTGCTGCATGGTCGTAGCAAGCTACGTGGTGGTCGTAGCAGCCTTGTATGTGGTCGTAGGCTGCTGGCACTTCATGTCTTGTGTCTTTACGACCAGCTGGGTTGATCTTCGAGTACATTCTTCTGATGCAGATTTATGATCTCAGTGTTTTGTGCGGTACTATATGATGGTTTGCTTGTCTGTGTGGTTGCAAGACTTCGGAGCTAGGTCATGGTGATGCGTAGGAGGACCGGGACTAGGCACATGAGGTATTGAGGTCCAGAACGGTCAGGAGATGTCGAAGATGATCGAGGCTGGTGAGGTGGTTGCAAGCCAGGACGACGAGGAACCGGAGCTGGAGCTGCCGAAGGTGAACATGACGGGTAACGGCGAGGAGGACCGGGACTAGACTCAGGGAGGAGTCGAGGTCCAAACGGTCAGAATGCAGGGTCCAGTCGTGTGCAATGAGTGGACCGGGACTAGGCTCAGTGAGGAGTCGAAGTCCAGTCGGTCGGAAGGCATGTGCGGTCATGCGAGAACAGAAAGCTTCTGAGAAGGTGCTTGAGAGGCAATTCAGTGAATTGACTCAAGGCCTGCAAAAGGGGAGCTGGTCTGTTAAAGCAGCTGTGTCTTGTCAGTGTTAACGGGTTGTCGCGAGTGTGCACGTGTGTAAAACCCGGTGTTAGGTGGGGTTAACGGGTAATCCCCAGTGTGGACTAATGGGTGGATCCATTAGGTCTAGGTTAGTGTGTGAGCCTATAAAAGGGAAAGGGGAGGCAAGAGTTTGAGTTGAGAGTTGCCGACTGAGCCTTGGCGGTTGCCGCCTCTCCCTCCCATGGGAGTCTATCTGAGAGTGGGTGTGTCTCTAGGTTAGAGACTTGTCCTCCCGAGGAGAGTAGCTGTTGAGAATATGTGTTGGCTCTAGGGATTAGAGCATGGTCTTCCCAAGGGGAGTGTCTGTGAAATCATTCATCTGAGCAATACATCTATCTTAGACTATGTGTCTTGTGTATCTCTTCTTTTTGAGTTTGCTCGGCTTGATTTGATTTCTTCTCTATCTTCCTTCTCTTTGTGTTCTTGGCTAGTTCTTGATCGCAGTGGCATGTGGGTTGCACTCCAAGCCATCTTGGCTACATTTGACCCACGAGCGGTTCTGTTACTCTCTCAAATTTGGTTTTGAGCGTTCTCAGTGAAATCTAGTCAAACTCTCATTTTGGTTGCTAAGTTTTAATTAAAGATCAGAACAACCTCCTGAAGCCCTAACCATGTTATTTGCAAAGTTTCCTGGCCAGTTTAACTCTTAATCGAAAGTTATTTGAAGTCTGGTTCTTGCGGTCGTGCGCTTCGCTGGCCTCCTCTGTTTTGCCGAGAAGCTTACGACCACGTTATATTCTTTGACCGATTCTCTTTCGACCAGTCAAGACTCAGATCGTTTATTCTCATTCGCATTGGTTTCCAACTGCCTGATGGTCGTAGATCTCTTGGTCATGTACCCACACTATCTTACGAGTTGTTTTACGGCTGCAGTTGGTTACAAGTGCTAGTCAGTCTTCAACCACAATGATCGTTCGACCATGCCATTGGTTTACGACTACGTTGGTTCTGACCGCACTCATTTTTCAATCTCATTGGTCTTGATTTTGGTGATTATCGACTACAGTGACTTCTGTTTGACAGTCGATTTCCAACCGAGTTGTTCTTCCGTCTAGTAGATGAATTTACGACCACTGTGCAAGCCATCAACCACGTTGTCAGGCTTACGACCACCGTTTAAGCTTCGATCATGTTGTCGATCTTGATTTGATTTCTCGATGCTACTGCTTGCTGTGACATGTGGGATAATGCACAAAGTTATTTTCGCTACTCTCTTCCCACGAGCAAAGATCGTGCATCATTCTTGTTTTCAGTTATGGGTGTTGTGCGCCTCCTCTGGTTCTTCTAGACGATTACGACCACGCTTGCTTTCTATCACTTAATGATCTTAAGTCGTGTGGTCGGTCGATTTTTCTGCCTACTTGGGACATCGACTACAGTGGTGTCGACCACACAATGGTCTTCGACCACGTAGTTTGAGATCACGTTGGTCTTCGATAACGCTGGCGTTTCGACCACGTTGGCTCGACCATGTTGGTCTCGACCACATTGACTTCGACCACGTTGGTTCAATCACGTTGGCTTCGACCACTTATATGTTAGTGGCACAACAAGATCAAGAAGGGGGAAGAGAAGAGCAAAACCAACCAAATCAAGAGCAAATCAATCAATACAAAAGAGATTTATGGAAGATAAACAAAGTTGACATATTGCTACTTGAGGATGAAAGTTTTACAATCACTCTACCTAGAGAACAAGAGAGCACACCACAGCACTCACATTTCTCTAACTCTAACCTTATAATACTTGCCTTCAATGAGTAAGGTTGAATGATTAACTAACAAGTCTTCACTCCAATCCATTAAATAGATAGATAATTAAAACCTATCTAACTCTACTGGATAGTATCCATTTAGCACATATGGAAAAACCTGTTAACCCTACACACTACCAATTTTACTCACACTCTATACTTATACATGCTTTCCAACGCTCCATGTGTATGCATGCAAAAGATCGGCCGTGCTTACTAGCCAGTAGCCACTAATGCATGTCATATCAATCATTCATGTTACAACTCTTATTTTTCTAACTCAATTGAGGTGCCACACCATTAGGTTATCCTACGGTTGGCTTGATGCTTGTAAAAATATACTTCCTCTTATCACAAATAGGTGTTGTTTTGGAATTATTGTTGTTTCAAAACATAACTTTGGCCACTAATTTTATGATAATATATTTGAAAAGTCTAATAAAATTATAACATTACAAAATCATTTTCAGAGGAAAAATAAACTCATATGATGTTTATATGGAGGATCTAAATACTCATGAAAATGTTGATGGTCAAAGTTAAAATAGTTTGATTGCATTATATATTCTAAGATATCACTTTTTTTTACTAGAGGTGGGAGCAGTAAGCAACTCTACAGTGAAACCTTATCGTCCCAGTTCACTACTGATGTATAATTCAAAGCGAGTTGCAAAATGCAGATTAAGTGAGCGTTTTTTTTTTCTACTTCGATTGCAAAAAAAAAGAGCCGGGATTTGAAGAGTTCAAAATTGTTACAATGTCAGATTTCCATTTGGAACGAAGGATTCCGGTTGTAATGTTGGAGGAACTGTTCTAATTCATGTGCAATTTTATGTTCCAAATGGAGTTAAGTGTAACAATTCAACTATATATTCAAGGTTATTACAAAAAGTAAAGGAAGGTCCATGGAGCCATGCAGAGTAAGCGTTAGCCTCCCAATCCGGTGAAAGGGAGCAGTTCTGGGGCTCTGGTCCCACCCATTCCTCCCCGCCTCAGCCTCATAACGGTCTTAACGACTTTTTCCCTTCCCGCCACTCTCTCTTCGCCTCTCACTCCCCTCCCCTCCGCACATACACACCCCCGCGCTTCTCCCCCTTTCGCAATTCTCTCCACCACTGTCTCGCCGCGCCGCCACAGCCACCGGCAAGATCCGATGAGAGATAGCGACGGCGAAGGGGCCGGCGGCCGCCTCCCGCGCTCGCACCCGTCGAACCTCCCGCTGCCGGCGCCGCACTCCGACCCGAACCTCCAGTTCTCGGTGACGGACGATGACTTCTCGAACCGGCACAGCAGCTCGTCGGCGACGGGGGACGCGAGCTCCGGGTTCTACTCCGACTACCCGAACAGCTTCAGCGGTGAGTGCTCGCCGTACAACATGTCCCCCTGGAACCAGACCATGGCGTCCCCCTGGTCCCACCACAGCGAGGCGTCCATCGCCGGCCACGGCAGCGGCGGGGCCCCCACCATGGCTGTCGGCACAAGCCTCATCGGCTCGTTGGTGAGGGAGGAAGGCCACATCTACTCGCTCTCTGCCAAGGGAGACACACTGTACACCGGCTCGGACAGCAAGAACATCCGCGTCTGGCGCAAGCAGAAGGACTCCGGCGGTTTCAAGTCGTCGAGCGGCCTCGTGAAGGCCATCGTCATCTCCGGCGAGCGCATCTTCACTGGACACCAGGACGGAAAGATCCGTGTGTGGAAGGTGTCGCCCAAGAACGGTCTGCACAAGCGCGTGGGCAGCCTGCCGCGGCTGCGCGACTTCCTTCGCGGCTCGCTGAACCCGTCCAACTACGTCGAGGTGCGAAAGAACCGGACGGCGCTATGGATCCGGCACAGCGACGCCGTATCGTGCCTGAGCCCGACGGACGCGGCGCAGGGTCTGCTCTACTCGGGTTCGTGGGACCGTACCTTCAAGGTGTGGCGCATCAGCGACTCCAAGTGCCTCGAGTCGGTGGTGGCGCACGACGACAACGTGAACGCGATCGTGGCGGCGTTCGACGGGCTGGTGTTCACCGGCTCGGCGGACGGCACGGTCAAGGTGTGGCGGCGGGAGCTGCAGGGGAAGGGGACCAAGCACGTGGCCGTGCAGACGCTGCTGAAGCAGGAGCACGCGGTGAACGCGCTCGCCGTAAGCGCCATCGCACCGGTGCTCTACTGCGGCTCCTCCGACGGACTCGTCAACTTCTGGGAGGGCGAGCTCCACCTCGTCCACGGTGGCGTACTGCGCGGGCACAAGAAGGCCGTGTTCTGCCTCGCCGCAGCCGGCGCCCTCGTGCTCAGCGGCTCAGCCGACAGCACCATCGTCGTGTGGCGGCGCGACGGCGGCGTGCACTCCCGCCTTTCCGTGCTCACCGGCCACACAGAGCCGATCAGGTGCCTCGCCATCGTGGAGGACAACAAGGACAACGCCGCCATCGCTGCCGCTGCCGACAGCGGAGATACCAGTGGCGGGACGGGGTCGGCGTCGCGGTGGATCGTGTACAGCGGCAGCCTGGACAAGTCGATCAAGGTGTGGCGCGTGTCCGACGAGGCGCCGGACGCGCTGCTCCAGGGCCCCGGCACCGGCGACGCGCCGCAGATGTTCGACCGGTACCCCGGGGACCCGTTTGGGGCCGGCAGCTCGTCATCTTTCCGCTAAGACATTCGCCAACGCCATGAACGCATATATGGTGCATGCAATTGGCCAATTTTGATCAGTTGCAAGAAGAAGTATTTACTTTTCAGTGAGTAAATCGATGCATCTTAATCTTGATGAATTAACCAAAGGAATTGCTGGATTTTGTTATACTACACCCTATATGTATTGTTGAAGACGAGTGCGAATTGAATGGCACGAACATCGTGCCCTGCCAGGAACATCTGGAGTTGTGATAGTGAGAACGTGGCAAAGGAAAATTTTGATACATGCTTATATATTTGTTGTGTACTAGTTGAAATTGACTTGATTTTGTGTTAAAGATGAAATCAATAAAGCACTAGTTTCTAACTTCCATGGATCTTTATTATTGTGACTATTAATTTGCACATTCAGCTAGTTGGTTGGCTTTAATTTGGAATCAGGCGACTACTATTACATTCTCTGTGCAGATTAGCACCGAGAAGTGCATCTTTTTGTGCTTACTCTACCTTGCCCAGTTCTCAGTTACTGTTGTAACTTGTTGATGGGAGCGTGGCAATTCCTTTGCAAGCAGCCAATTCTAAACCTTATTTGGAACATAGGATTTCTGAAGAAATTATGAAGGATTTAAATTGTTTCTGTAATATTTATGTGAGATTCTTGCGTTTGACATGGCCCTAACAAGAACTAAGAAGTGGAGATGCAAGCTGTAAATACACGTTTAGGATATCCGGAGTATATGAAAATAAGGAGTTATAAGCTCCCTTAAGATCGATCTTATAACAAACACAACGGACCACCCACCTTTCCGGAGGACCAAAACACAACGAACGGTCACTACACACGATTGATACACCTCAAAGGTGTGGCTCTAACTAACGAATGAATCATCGTATTTGTTTGGTTTGTGTGGATGTATGTTGCTGTCGTTCATCACATGCTTTCGTGGACACGAGAATGCACAAGTTTAGCTAGAATGGCATGCTCTCTCGTCCGACTTATCCTACCCGCTAGCCGGTGGCCGGAGCGAAGGATTGGATGGGCTAAGTGCCAGCGACCTCAGATCTTGGCATTTCTGAGCCGGGCTTGGAAGCCGGACGGGCCGGGCTCCCTAGTCGGGCAGGATTTGGAGAACTGGAGCCGACCTCAAAACACCGGCCGGTATCGTGCGCCGCGCCGCACCGCCCGCACGCCGCCTCTACGACGTTTCCGCAGCACTTCGTGCCGCCACGGCGCTCGGCATTGTGACCACATTGCCACAACGCGACGCCGTGTTAATTCGCTCGCTGCCGAGCTCGGCGCTCTCGGGTCGGGTCACACTGGCGTCGCGTCACTTCCCACCGTGAGCCTGTAGCGCACGGCGCACCACGTGTCGCCGACCGCCCGCCCGCCCTCATCTACTGGCTCCCACCCAACGCTTTGAACCATTTGCGAGAATCCAAAACTGCACCGCTAGCCCCATCGCCGAGATTATTCGATCGCGCGAAAATCTTGATCAAATTAAAATCGATTCTCGATAAGCGTATCCAAACAGGCCCTCATCGCCCGCCGGTCGGTTGAGGCATCTTAGCTAAGCTTGTAACATCATTCTTTTGAGCTGTAGTTTATTAATTTTAGCTACGTTTTTTGAGATAATGACAGACGGCGAAGCCACCAACATGATAACGCATACGATTTTACACTTGAAAAATTGTTTAGAGAATCTGCATCGAGATGTCACTTAGAGAAATCATCTCGTTTGTTTCGGCTTTCGGTTTATTTTGGCTTCCAGAGAAACCAAACCTAAAAGCTATAAAAAAAGGCAAAGAGAACATGATTTAATACTATTTCATTACCAATTTGAAATACATGGATTAGTCGACCCTTCAAAAGAAAAATACATGGATTAGCCATTACTCATTAGTAGCTAGAGAAGTAGTACTTTCTTCCCCGCGCCCCCGCCCAAGTAAGTTACTGTTTCTTGTAGTCCTGACGGCATTAGAGCGCGATGGGTAAATTGTTTCGGGATTGTCTATCTATAACGTGACTGAAAATTTCTTAAGCGTAAGTAACATTTTTTTATCATTGGATCAACGTCCAATTATATAGCACACCAATCTCTACATAAATTCAATGGTCACAAAAATTGACTTAGAAAATTTCAGGCACTTAGAAATAGCAAATCCGATAGTTTCTGTGCTAACACATTTGGGTTGGGGCAGATTTATAAACACGTTACATGATGACGGCGCCCAAGTGCAAGCCTGCAATTAACAACGTCACTCCTCTAAGATAAACGTTTGGTCAAATACGCCGCGTAAACACACATCGAACCGCCGAATAAACAAGTCCTTGCCCTCCGTTGCAAACTTGCAATCCGAACTTTTCCTGGAAGGCCCTTCCGGGACAAAAGCATAGGTCTGTTAGATCACACACGAGGTTAGCTAGATTGGCTTGTCTGAATCCAAACGGATGGTACCGCCACACATCACTGTGGAAGAAAAGGCGCATCGATCGCCAGAAGGAAGGCATCGCGCATGCCAGGGCCGGGAAAGGAAGCAGAAGAAGATACTAGGCAATTTGCAGGGGAAAAGGAGGCAGTTACCGTCTCCCTTCTGCTTTTCATCCTGTCCATGTCGCGCGGCCAAACCAACCACCTCGGCGGCCTGCCTTTGCAGCGTCTCTCCGACTCTGAGGGACAAACAGCGCATAGAAGCTTCAGGTCATAACTAGTCGGATGCTCCTCTTGTTCTCTGTCATATTGGAGTCGGACTGGAGTGGAACCAGTCCAGTTCGCCCGGCGTTTGATTCAGCGGAAGCTGAAAGTCGAAGCCGAATCAAACGACACAGGTCCCCTGGTCTCTTGCTGTGATTGCCATCAGAAGTAGGCCAGGCCCATGATTGTTGAGCTTATCCCAAAAGAGAAAAGGGCCTTTTGTCGTTCTTTTCCTTTTACTTTCGCACACTCTTGATTGGGCCGGAAGCTAAGTTTTGCAAAAATTTTCAAACTCTTAAAAAACTCTCCCCCTTTCCTCCAATCTCCCCGGCAATGAAGTCAACAAAGACTGTAGAGGATAATTTTTTAAAAAAACAATAAGTGTAAATATTCAGAAGCTTTGTAGATTATTCAAATCACTTTACGTCAAGTTAAATTTTTGACCAAGCTATTTTTTAGTAGAGCTCTTGTGGCAACTGTTGTAATAAAAAATACAGTTTCTACATTATTGTTCTGCTGCGCGACTTTGGTAAATACTTGTTATTTACCAGAACAATGTTCTACTGATTAGGCAAATAATAATCCGTAAGCTTTTGTGTGATTATCCTCAGGATAATGACACGGATCGCCACAAAGGTATAGTGCAGAACCTACCAAAAGGCATGATAGAAAATAAGGGACATTTTTCGATACCTCCAAGGAAGCAAAGATCTTAAACTATTCTACAGAAAGAATTAGGTCCTGAATATGACTATGCAGATGCAGGTACCTGTCGGACCCACATACAGCTAGATCACAAACAAGCTATGTATTTCTATGTGGTGGAACCGCAATTTCATGGAAATTGTTGAAGCAAAGTCTTGTATCAATTTCGACGAACCGCTCGAAAATCATAGCACTGTACGAAGCCGCACGGAAATGTGCTTGGCTTCAATGGATGATTCACCACATCCTGTAATCATGTGGATTGAACATCATGCAAGCTTCTACGATTATTTATAAAGATAATGCAGCTTGTGTTGCACAAGTACAGACGAGTTTCGTGAAGAGTCATCTCACAAAGCATATCAACCCTAAATTCTTCTATACTCGTGAATTGCAAAAGATAGACGAAATTAAGATACTGCATACTAAGTCATATAAAAATCTTGTAGATTTATTTACTAAGTCACTTCCAGCATCTAACTTTGAAATATGTGTACGTAGAATTGGAATGATGAGACTTAGAGAAGTGCAGAACTCAGGAGGAGATTCTTCTCGAGCTCACTGTTAAAGTTTGATCACGAAGATCGAGTGTCCATAGAATAAATTATGCAGTTTAAATGAAATTGGGTGAATTATACTCTTTTTTCCTTAACGAGTTTTCCTGAAGTTTCTCGGCCAAGATTTTTAATGAGGCAATTTGTGCAATACAACATAACATGTATCATGTACTCTTTTTCTAAATTTTTTCACTAGGTTTTTATAGAGTTTTGATGAGACATAAATATGTCAGATGAGTGACCAAGGTGGAGTGTTGGGAAATTTAGACCTAGGCTTGAGATCTTGGCTCATGATGGGCACCTACCAATCATGTTCTTGTACTTGAAAAAGAAAAGGTAATAAAGAAATAAGTTTTTCCTCATCTCTTGTGTTTAATTTATTATTTTTATATTACTTGTATTTACTTCATTTTTTATCTACGAAAAATCAATTAAATTAGACTCTTCTGCGACGGTCATTAACAAGTGTAACCTCCCACGTTACTCGACTGACAAATGTAAGCCTTCTTCAAACGTTCAGAGTGCACGCCGAGACAACGCCGCTTTCCACGCGCGCACGGATGGTTCCTAGCTTCCTCGTATGGAAGAAAACGTAGGCGGCATTAGGCGGCATGCGGGGGAACGAGCGGCCGGCGTTTGTGTCACGTGCCCTCGGACGGGGAGGAAATAGGAACCGGAGGGCCAAGAGACCCGTTGCGTCCGACTCCCCGTCCACTTCTCCTCCTGCCATGTGCCATCGTCGTAGGTTACAAGGCCGCGCGTGCAGTCGATCCTAACAGGCCGGTTATGTTTGGATGGACGGACGAGCTCGCCGCCCCGGCCGAGGCCGAGCATTGTCGCGCGCGTTTCTGGAACGCTTTTACCTACCGACGCAGGGAAAGTATTTCCATTTTTCTGCTCTTTTTCCGAGAGAAATTTTACGGTATACTATACTGATAGTAAATTTACTATCAGTATAGTGTCGATAAAAATCAAATCTAGCCGTTCAATTGTTAGCGGCATGATAGACGTTTTTTATGATTTTTTTCGTGTGAGGGATCAAATCCACCTCCGCCTCCCATCCTCCACAGCCACCGGCCACCACCTTAGCCGCCAGCCTCATCGACCCCTCCTCCCCTACACACTGCTGCTCCTACTCCACCTGCTTTTCATTGCCGTGGTCCCAGCACCACCGCTATCTCGCCGCCTACTAGAGTTCTAAGGTTTGGCACCGCTGCACGTCCGCGCCGCCGCCGCCGAGGAAGGAGTGCCGCCGCGTCCGTCTCGAACAAGAGTTGGCGCTTCCGTGTCCTAAGCGCGCTACTGCAGTGCCGTTGCACTTCGTCGCTGCACCACCGAGACGCCACCCCTAGGAAGGAGCGCCGCCTCTTCCGTCTCATACAAGCGTCGGCGCCTCCATGTCCTACGCGCGCTGTCGTGGGGCCACTGCACCACCGAGACGCCGCCGCCGAGGAAGGCGCTCCTTCACTTCTGTCTCGTACGTGCGGTAGCCGCGTCTGTCTCGCGCGTCGCCGTCGCCCACGTAGGAGATGTCGTTGCCCCCCCCCCCCCCCCCAACGGTGGCCGCCCTGCACGTCGGCCGTTGTTTCCGTGTGCCGTGAGCATGTGAAATTTCAGTGCCTCTTGTCGTAAGCAATTCGTGAGTTGAATTCTGAATTCTTCAGCGTGAAATGTAACTATGTAAGCAATTTATTTGTTGAATCGTGGATTGTGAGTTGTAATCAGTTAAATTCTGCAAGTCCTATTGTAATCTAAGTTGTGCAGGTGAGCTACCTTCAGATTGATCTCTTGTGGTGAATGTTGATTCCATGAATGGCAATATACAAATGGATCCGTATCTGTTTTTCGCTATCTTTTTCCTTCTGAAAATTTGACTTGCAAGTTCCATTCACACAAGCAATAACTAATACACAAACTAAGAAATTTCTGAGAACAAACTGAGAAAAATTTTATTAGAATTGGCGGTACAATGTATTAAGTATGGAACTATGCGTTTTTGTGTACAACAACTAGCAAGCAGCCGGTTGCAAAGGGCAAGGAGCAGTTGCAGAAGCTACCAGTCAGCAACAGTAGGACAAAAAGCCTTTTGCTCAACAGGAGCAACTGATTGAAACTTGCATTTCCTACTCACATGAATTTTTGGTCCTGAATTTTCTGTGCATTCCTGAAAGTGGTGCAAACTTCAACTTCGGTCTTCATGTGTTTCTTTAAGGATCCAATACTTGTTTTTGTACCAGCAGCAGCAGGCAGCTTGACAGCTTGTGCCGAGCAACAGCTAAAGGCATGCAAATGGTATCAATAGGCCTGATGCTGTAGCAAATTTGACACTCCTGATGTTGTAGCAATGCCCAGCTGCTGCTATAGCTCTCATATTTCCATCCATACATTCATTTCACAAAAAAAAAACTGTCATGAAAAAACTCACAATTTTCAGTTCCCTGCAACTTGCGTTGTTATTTACATTTTTCATGCATTCAAACATTGTAAGCCCATAACATTCAGACATTTTTCATACACAATTTTGTCACTCAACCATCAAATGGGACTATGGGAGTCACCACATTGTCAGCCCATAATATTCAGACCTTTTTCACAATCAGAAGCATTCGTGTAATTCAATTTCTGAACTCACATGCACAAATCAGAAAAAAAAAAGCTTCCAAAATTTAAATGGTTACAACTTAAAATTTCGTACATTTCACAAATCGAGCACACAAAGTGGAAATTGTTGCATATAACTCACAATCCACAATTCAACATCACCAGAACACTCAACTGAACGTCTGAAGCAAACATGTGGTGGGATTCAAGCTGCGCGTAGAAGGCGTCGTGGTGGTGGCTGGGGGCGACGGCGGCCGCCGCTCGAGGCGAGGCAGCCTGGATCCACCATAGCAGCTTCGGCAGCTAGATGCATGTGCGGCGGCTGCGGCGACGCCAATCGCGACGTCGGCGCTGGAACTTCACTCTAATCCTAGATGTGTTTGGTTGGAGGGATGTGGTGGGATGGGATGGGATGGAGATGGGATGAGATAATTCCAAAAAAAAGTGGAATCACATGGTCCAGCATCTAAGAAGAATATTCTCTAAATTTGCATAGGCTCATCCCACTTTGGACCATTCCATCCCACCTTATCTCTCCAACCAAACACAACTTGGTCAAAGGAACCATCACATCCCATCCCACTCTATCCCTCCAACCAAACATAGCCTCCCTAACGAATGAGAAGCACAAATCGAGAGGAAGTGAGGGGAATTACAATTTTGCCCATCCTGGATATTCTACTGCTCCCACTTCCATACGAAGTATATCTAAATTCTCACTAATCTAAACGATTAGATCGAGAAGAATGATGAATGACACATATTAAATTTAGTGTACCATAAAAAAAAGGCTCTTTTCCGGAGACTCGAAAGAAAGCATTATGCAGTTTGCATACGGAGTCAATGAACTTTTCGTTCTTTGAAGTACTTTGTACTACATGGTGCTATCTCCTCAGGTTAAGGATGATATTGAGTTACTGACAAGGCTTGATAACCTGCAATTATACCGAAACCCAACTAAAGTATGCAAATCAAGACCTCAACCATTTACATTACGTTCAGTAGCTAGAACCACAGGTAATCCCCATTCAACCACATCGATCTCCAGGGGCGGACGCACAGTGTGAGCAGTGGGGGCCTTGGCCCCCACTCAATTTTGTTAATTACGTATACCTCCTGGATATAATCTATGTAGGCCCGATTCACAACTCAAGAGGCCTCAGTGGCCAAGTGCGGCGATTGACAGACGGGCGCTTCTCACCACGCTGAGCAGAAGACGCCCCACTCAATTTTAGTCCTAGGTCCGCCCCTGTCGATCTCCAATGGATTACATATAGCTGCACAACCCAAAAGGTGCAAAAATATCGCCGATATTATGCAACACACAGTGATAGCGCGAAAAAGCAACAACACGTGAAAGAAACCAATATGATGCCTAGATACCGTTCGGCCGGTTCAACTCGGCGACAAATCCGCTCCAGCCACAAGAGACGCTATTGGAATCTTCTGCCGTTCCACAGGCCCTTCACCGGCCACCTCTGTGCGCCCGTTTATTCTTGGAATCATCCCCACTTGCTGCTTGCTACGCATGTCCCATATGATCCCTCTCTTCCCCTTCATACGTTCATACGCGTATTTGTATGGTCTCAATTCAACAGGCTCACAGGTCCTCACCAAATGTTAACTGATAAACACAATAAAAGCAACGGTTGCAGTACACGAGGGAAGAGAGCTCGCCCGAGTTCAGCAATGGCAGCAGGTGCAAGCAGCAGGTTGCTCAGGGCAACCGCCATGGCATTCCATCCGGACAGCCACCTGCCGTCGTCTTCGGCTTCCGGCAACGCCAGCCCCTGCCGCATCGCGTCTCTCAAGTTCCCGTTCCTGTGGGAGGCGAAAAAGAAGCTCAGGATCAGCCGCGCCGCCGAGCAGAAGGCTGCCTTGATCACCTTGGGAGCTGCCAGTACCACGCCGGAGAAGCAGCGGGGGCTTTTCGTACCGGAGGATGTGAAGAACGTTGACCTTTTGTTACCTCTGGCGTATGAGATCACGAGGAGGCTGGTCCTTAGGAAGTTTGGGGCGACGTGGCTCGCACTGACGCGCCAGTACTGGGCGAAAATCGCCGAGACCATTATCCATCAGGTAACTAACTGGCTGACATGTTACAGAAATTTCAATTCATAGAAGTAAGGTACTCATCTTTGGTAATAAAGTTCATCTGGACGGCGAACTCAGTGTGTCGTCAGATGCCAGTCGTTCACGCTGATCGGTGTGGCGGGATCGCTTGTTGGTTCAGTCCCATGTTTTCTCGAGGTAAGCTTCTTCCTCCTGCAAGTGAAATCAATGATGCAAGATGTTAAAAGTGAAGACATCCAAGAAGACTCAAAACCCTTTCATGTGTCTGTAGGGTTGTGGTGTCGTTCTGAAGTCATCCTTCATGCAATTCCGTGCCATGTTCCAGATAGCAGATCAAGCCGAGATCATCAAACTGCTTATTGAAGCAATAGGTACATCCTTGTGAGATCACTAAGCACCTTTCACGTCAAACTGAGTTTGCGCAACGTCGCACTTGCACCTACTAACTTGGGAGAAAATCCCTTTTCGTCAGACATGTTTCTGATTGGCACTGCCCTTCTCACGTTTGGCATGGGGATGTACATCATGTTTTATGGTTCCCGGAGCATTCAGGAACCGGGACGGCATATTGACAAATCACACTTAGGCGCATTCAACCTCAAGGTAATTGAGCCTTGTCAATAGTTTAGTAGTCCATGTAGACAGATCCATTACACATGTGTCGATGCTAACGAGAAGCTACAAATCCATACCAGAAGCTGCAAGAAGGGGCCAGGATCCAGTCCCTCACGCAGGCAAAGTCGAGGATTGGCCACGCCATACTCCTGCTGCTCCAGGTAGGCGTTCTCGAGAAGTTCAAGAGCGTGCCGCTGGTCAGCGGCCTCGACCTGGCGTGCTTCGCGGGAGCGGTGCTTTCTTCCTCCGCCGGCGTCTTCCTCCTGTCAAAGATCACAATGCGTCGTCAGCAACAACGCAAGCAATCTTTTGCATGAAGATATCTCCATGTGCTACACGAGAATTATCAGCATGGCAATATATCATACGCTATGAATACACACAAACCAGAGGAACAGATCAAGGTTTCTACGTACAATAAGGGAAGGGGTTTGGAAGATTCAGAATTGCAGTCCCTGCGCTATACAAGCAGAGTTCAGATTTGTTTCACTCTCTGTTTAATCATACATACCTTTCTGATAGGTCAGCCACTTAACTCTGATTCATTCATTCATTCATTCATTATTTCAGGTCAACACGACGAGGAATAGTAGCAAAAACTGTAAAAGTCATTAGTTTCCTCTTTTTTCACTGTGTGTAGTACAGAGATATTGATTGATGAGCACTTTGTACGCAATGCCAATAAAAGCTTCTTGGGAAAAAGGAAAACACAACCCCGATTCAGAACCTATTTTTTCTACTTAGTAGATCGTTAGGTACGCACCGCCTACACAGATAAACAGATTCGTTCGTGGTGCGCTTCGTGACTCAGATAACACAATTCGTGAATCGTGAGTCATGAGAAATCTAAAAACAAATCTGCCAATACTTTTTTGCTGTCCATAACCCCAGTAGCTCAAATGGGATGATGTGGTCACGGCGGATGAAGCCGTTGCTGAAGGCGATAAATGGAGTATAAAAAATAGCCACGCCTGGAAATGCCGAATGGCCATGATCCTGCAACGAATGAGATCGATGGATGGCCGCGCGCTTTCGTCGGCGAAGGCGTGAGGGCCGTGTGGCGCCGGCTCTTCACTTCTGCCTCGGCGGTTTATCCCCCGCGCCGCTTAGGAGCGCGGAAGGGGCAGTCTCGACTCTCGCGCGAGGGGGCTGGATAGCCGGGTGCGGCGGTGGTGGCGCGGGGATTGGGCCCGGCCGGACAGGCTCCATCTCTTAGCCGCCGCGTCCCGCTGCTTCTTGTATGATTCCTCGGCAGCAGCAAGCGACTGCGAGAGGACGGAGCCCGCAGCGACGGCTAGGCGACACCGCCCGTCGACTGCGAGAGGACGAAGCCCGCAGCGACCAGCGTCTCCACCGCCGTCGCGTCGTGCCGAGCTGCGACGGCCTGTCTCGTGCCGTGGGTTGGACGACCTCCTGCGCTGGGGGATTGAGCCGTGGTGGGCTGGTGGCTCGGAAAAAATTGGGCCGAGCCGGGATCTTTTTCGCGCTTCCGACAAGGACGATCATCTCAGTTACTATTTTATTGGCAGAATCGAATCTGATGTTCGGATTTTCGTAACATGCATTTGTGATGTTTGATAGTTTCACGGGCTTGATTGTTAAGCCACAGGAAACTTAAGTGATGAACTCGCTATAAAATTGTTAGACCATGTGACTAGATTTAGAATATTTTGATGATGAATAATTGACAATAGTTAATTTGTTATGATGAATAATTGGTGATTTTGTTTAAGCGGTGTTATGCGAGTTGTGTTGCGTGTGTGCGGATTGATGTTGGTCAAGTTGAGACGAACTTGTGTCGGAAGAATGTTCTTTGGTCTTTGCATGTGCAGGTTGAGCATGGAGGCGATCATAGTCGGTGACGAGTTAGACCGGAACTAGGATGGGAAGATCTGAGGTTCAGACGGTCAAAGAGGTCACGAGATGATCGGGCTCATACTTAGGGCGCATGGAAATCAAAGGTGGATAATACGTGAAGAAGCTAGGGGTGGGCAAAATACGCTACAGATTACGTGCAATTACCGGACGAACCGAAATACCGAACCGAGGTACGATCCCAAATTCGGATAGCGATTCGATTACGAATTAGTTTGGGTACTTGGGTAATATCCCGTACGAACTACGAATTACGAACTACCGAAATACACTTGAACTTATCACTTTATTACCGTGCGAATTACGAACGAACCCGAAATTGCTGCTGAAATTCTATGCGGTTTGTTGATTTTTATATCGGGTATACGAACCGATTATCGGCACCAAATTGTAGTATTTTTGGAGCTAATATCGGTAGCGTTTTCATTACGAACTACGACGAAAAATCGGGTAACCCGAATGCCCAGGCCTAGGAGAAGCTACGGGAGGTGCGATCCTGGAGGCTTCGACACGTGACGCGTTAGAAAAGTCGTGAGTGTGAAAAACCTGTGTTAGAAGGGTTTCGGGTCCCTTGAAAATTAGTGGGCCAAAAGTTTAGTTGAGGTAAAAAAAACCCAAGCCTAGTTGGAGTTGGATTAGGATTTTAAGGCCTTGTTGGAGTTGGATTAGGATTTTAAGGCTTTGTTGGAGTTGGATTAGGATTTTAAGGCCTTGTTGGAGTTAGATTTGGATTTTAAGGTCTAGTTGGAGTTGGATTAGAATTTTAAAGTCTAGTTGGAGTTGGGCTGCGTGTGTATATATATGCATGCAGCGGCATGGCAAGAGTTTGTACAGAGCAGCCGTGGAAGAAAAATATATATACGGCTTTTGGGGTGACTGAACGTTTTCTTTGGCATAACATCTCTTTGATCATGAAGCGCACGACATTGTTCGGCCATCAGGCAAGCGATTTCAGATTTTGTTTAGTTGCATAATTAGGACTTAATTTATTTTTGTCACTATCTGCATCAGCGATCTTGTTTATTTTATATCTCAAGTTCTAGAGCTCCGATTGACGTAATTCCAGTTGGGTTAGTTCAATAACTGTCTCTAGTTTATTCTGAAAAAGTTTGAGGTTAATCGGAGTTACGGATTTTTATCGAGATCAGTTTTAGTCAGGATACGGTGTTCTGTCTAGAACTTTAAACAATGCTTAAATAGGTTTTGTGTTAAAAGGGGAGTATTAAATTTTATTTTTAGCTTTCTCAATCATTCACCCCCCTCTGATTGCCTATTTTAATGTGAATCGATCCTACAAAAAGTTGTCCCATTGCACATTCTGCATAGAGGTGAAAAAAAGACACAAAACTCGCATGAACAATACCTTAGTTCCCAATTTTCACTCAAAAAATGAAGGGAAACAAACTAGATGCACACTCCTGCAACGCGTATTTTTTTATGCACACTTTGGCGTATCACGCTATCGGCATCAAAGCTGCAAGCCTGCAATGCATTATATTTTCCGGAAAATACATTGCGAAATCAACAGTAGCAAAACAAAAAAGGAATAACACGTCGCTCTCGCACGCCTGTTAACTCTCAGCGGGTGCAACGCTCAGCTCAAGCCGCAGCGCCGTCGCCCCGGCGCCAGCGCGCAGCTGCTGCCCCCGCGCGGCGCGCAGGACGGCGTGCCCGCGCGCGAACGCGAACGCGCCCGTGCCGCCCACCACCCGCAGCGTCTCCTCCCCGTCGCCCGTGCGCCGCCTGGGCCCCGGCGGTGCCGGCTTCTTGCTCCTGGCAGCCTCGACACAGAGGCTGCCAGACAGCCCTGCCGCGTCGAACGCCAGATGCACCGTGTCGAACGCCGACATCGCCGAGCCCCCCTCGCCCGGGAGCACGAACCCCGAGGCCGCGCCGAGGGATCTCGACGTGCTATCCGGCCCCGCCGTGATCCTGTGGCGAAACACCAGCGCGCTCGCCGCGCTCGCTTCCTGTTCTTGGTGCACCACTCGCTGCTGCTGCAAGGTTCCTGGCACCGTCGGATGGATGTACACCGTAAGGGTGCGAAGATTCTGAGGGGCCTTGCTGTGGCCGGTGGACCGCCGCGGGAGAGGGGAGACGGTGGCGAGGAGGACGACGGCAAGGACGGCCGCGGCGATCACCACGCAGAAGATGATCCTGCCTAGCATTATCGCCGTCGTCTCATTCTATCGTGGTTGCGGTTTTCTTATCTGGGATAGCCAAATGCTGGAGTTGTCAACGTGCTAAGCGTTTTAGGGATGGAGTCTGCAGCAAAGTGAACTAGTGATCGGTTAGGATTTCTTGGATATTTTTCGAGAGAAGAATGGAAAGTTAAGTGGCTGAGGGAGTGGTTGCATTTGCACTACTTAATCCATTGCGATGCTCAGGGTCAAACATAAACTAAACCATTGACGAAAAGGGCGATGCAGATTCAGCGAAACAAATGACCTGGTGTTGGTGCAGTTGGCACATAAGCCGTGGGCGCCCAGTTCCAGCGTGCTAGTTAGTACTTAGTCCCGCTTTTGTTTGCTCACAAGGTGAAATGCCAAATCAAATTTTTGATTCATCTATCAGTTTTTGCATGAATTAATCTTGTTTTGGCTCAGAGCTTGAAAGATCCGATTCAACTTTAAAACATCCAAGCAGCATGGCTACTGACTATACTGTTTGTTGACCCTACTGGGTTCACATCATGTTATCCCGGTGGCGTCACTGGAAATATCTCACGGCCCTGGCGTTGTGATTTGTGAATGTCTCTCAAAATGTGTGGCCTAATCGATCCTCATCACGCTCTCAGGGTGGGGCAGCGACTAGTGGCGTTATGTTGGACAAGGGGAATTGAGTTGAGGACTCGAGGGTGTGGCTTGGTAAGCAAGATTTCAGAATATGCCGTTTTAGGATTTTGCACTACAGTCAGGACGTGTATACAAACGACTATATTACCCACTTTGATTAGCTCATTTATTATTTTTGCATGTTGTGTGTTGCTCAGTCCATAGTAATAAATGACTTAGGGAATAATAAAAGGGGTGAGCATGCTAAGAAAAAAATGGTAAAAAAATTACCTCCAAATTATAGAATGACATATATTCAAAAACGAAAGGAGTATCTTATTAAAGCAAATAAAAAACCACCATATTCGCTCTCAAGAGCAAGAAATTACCACGTTAATTGAAGTAAAAAGAAAAAATTATATTGTCGATTTTTAGTGGGCCCCGATTATAACGAAGAAGATTTATTAGATATATGTGATTATATCGATGAAATACAATTATAAATAGGACCCAACTTTTCTGTTTCTTATTTGGTTCAGCACAGCAGGAAGAAACCCTGTTTTTTCCTTAGGTCTTCAACTAACACACGTTGGTCTTGCAATGTCTTAGGGTCTATTCATATTGGCTGCAGTTGATGACTTTTATCCATTACTAATAGCTTTTGGTTGAAAATGAATAGTGGTAGCCAAAAAAGTAACTTTTAGAAGGAGGGTGCGAGTGGTGAAAAGGTGAGAAAGAGATGCGTGTGGAGATGGAAAAGAGAGAAATGTGGTGCATGATGTGTCCGTGACCCCTGCCTTATCTCCGAAGTGAGACTGGAGTGAGAGGGTGAGGAAACCATTTGGGAAAGCTAGGTGTTTATATTGGCTTCTTGCTTCTCCAAGCAGAAGTCAGAAAATAGAAGCTAATATGTGCAGGAACTTAGACTCGGCTATGGTCCATCGGTTCAGCCATGGAACAAAGAGGCAACACACAGCGAGGCTAGGTAGCGAAACCTCTACATATCTAGCATTGTGGCCAGTTTTTTTTTCAAATTTGGCCTCCCTAGCGTTCGTTTTTTGCAAATCTATCCCTCTTTGAGCTTGACAGTCGTGGCAAGCAACATGTGTCACCTGCTGCGCTACCCTAGCTCAATAAGAGGGCACAACAGTGAGAGGACGGGCGAGCTCTATAGGGAAGCGATGGGCATGGCAGGTGGCAAGACCCACCGTCCTGCCGCACTGCTAGTGCTCGACAACAAGGTGATAGGCGCAGTAGGCGTACTCGGCAATGAGGAGTGCGAGCTCGGCTAGGGGATGGTGTGGCCAGTGGCACACACGTGCCCTTACTGCTCGCTGCCAGCGGTCCCCATGTGCATAAAATCACTCGCATCGCTCTCTTACCCAAAGCCCCCAGTTCATTTTCTTCCCTTCCGAGTAAGAGAGAGCTGAGGGAGAAGAAAGAAATAGAGAGTAGAAGAGAGGTTCAGTTAGTTTTTTAGGGGTTTTGCTGTGGTTTAGGATATCTGCTCGTTGGGAAAAGGGTAGATCTAGTGAAGACCTTCAAGAAGAGGTATGTGTCATTCGCATGCGAGCAATGTGCTTAATATGTTATTAGCATTTTATTAGCGTAATGGTTATTTGGTAGCATGGAATGCACTTGTTAACCATGTTTAGTTGACACATGTATTTAGTTCATGCAGATGATATTATGTAATTAGCCATATTGATGATGTATTAGTGGAGATAATGATGACATTTTGTAATTAGCTGAAGAAATACGCACTATTATTTTTAGTGCTCTCAGTGCTTTTGCAATTTAGGAAATATGTATATACATACATACATATATATATATGATTGTTATTTTTAGTATTATGTGTATATATATGTATATATGTGTGCACCTATATACATGCATATATACACATGTCCATAGGTATAATTGATAGCTCAGTTATATACATGTGCATGGAATTTTTATTATGATTAGTTGTATTTAGCATCGTCGAAAATAAGTAGATTTTGTCTGCATTGGTGTTAGGTGCGTGATGTCAGATATGGAGCATTTATTCGTGTTCTATGGGGAGGGTGTCGTACGGGAAAGGCCGTATGGGCAGACCTACAAAATTGTGAACGGACCGTGATCCAGACTTTGGGTTTGAAGGAGATGGGTCGCCTAAGCTTAGGAGGTGTGTACGCAATGCATTTGATAGGGAGACAGACAGAAAGAAGATTGTCATCAAGACGGTGACTGTCACAATGGTTGGAGTTTCGGGGGAGTGTTTTGTGAGTTGAAGAATGTGGTTGGCAACGTCACTTGGGGCAATTCCAGGGTGGTGTTATATGAGAGTCCAATGATGTATGTGCAATTTGTGAAGGGGAGGAACTATTGAGCAAGGACGAGGCGGGTGGGAGTGGTAATGTGGAAGTACCACTATTGACTAGTGGTGGTGTTGTGGAACCTAATGTTGGTGTGGATGGTGGTGGTGAAGTGAAACCTGCTGTTGGTGTGCATGATGGTGGTGCGACAGAACATGGTGCTGGTCGAAATGATGGAGGGCTGACATGACGTGCTCAGAATTTTGAGCCAACTGAAGGTGTGAGGAGATGGTGAGTAGCACATATTGACTGCCATGAATATTTGGGTGGCATGTCAGATGGAATGCAATACTACAATGTAGCGAATGTTAACATAGCCAATAGTGGAGATGAGGCTAGTATAGGTGTTGGTGGGGGCGATGAATCTGGTGGTATTGTGTGCACGAACGTTGAGCATGTCTCCTCTAGAGTTGATACTGTTGCATTGGCCTTCCTAGTTCTGCCGCCTACATATAGGTTTAAATGGTCTTTCAACGAAGACACACTGGTGGAAGGGCAACGTTTCCCCAACATGGGTGCTACACAGCAAGCTATTGCTAGATATGCCAAGAACATAAGCCGCACCTATCGGGTGTATATGTTGAACCCGGCACACATATGGTGAAGTATATATATGGTTCTTGTCCTGGGAAGGTCCATGTGCAGATATTCAGAGGTGGTGCAATGGACTTCCAGAGAATGGTGGTGAATGATCACACTTCTGAGCTTACAAATGAAGAATTTAGACCCGCCATATGCCATTATGAGTTAATGGTATATTATGGTAATTAATGATAATTATCTTGTAGGGCTAACATTTTCTGTGAGTTTGATGAATATGTAATGTCCCATAATAATGAAGACTTTTGATGGCATCATGAATTGATCATTATTAAGTCAAAGTGTGGGATGAAAGATGGCATCGTGCGTTGATGAGCATCAAGATACTAAAGAGAAGATGGTCATGAGTTATTCATCAAGTTAAGAGAAGACGTATCATACATTTATGGAGGGCAAGTGGAGGATGTATTATAGGTTAATGCACATCAAGACAAGAACCCCAACTTGAGGTAAGGATGTTCGTCATAAAGTTTCAAGAGTATGCGCAAGGTAAAGGTATAATTAACATAGGCTAAGAATGTTTAAATTTAATTACGCCAAATAAGCCACCTTCAACTACCGTGTAATTTCAGCCAGCTACATTGGGTCTGTTCTTTTCGGCTGCGGCTTATGGCTTTTGGCTGAAATTTTTAAATTTTAGTTGTTTACTGATGCAGACACGAAGAGACAGATACTCACTTGCGATTTTGGTGGTACAGATGTTGGGCTTTAACGTGTACATCGTTTAACTTGTAGACCCGTCTTGAGAAAATACTCCGCTTGAAAGTTAGGCATCGTAGCAAAAGTCAAAAGCGCGGCTTGTGAGATAAAGAACAGCCCATTGCAAATTCACCATAAGCCCACGACTTTTCAAATTCAACCGGGCCTAAGTGGTATAGATCTTTTTCTCCCTCGATTAACAAGGGGGTTTCTAGATATTTTTTCTGATTTAATAATTATTATGAAAAAAATTTAGACTTTTAAAGCGAATGGGTTATCATAAATATCAAATCTGTTTGTGATTTAGAGGATATGTGTCCCCAACTGTCTGCGCGACATGTTTGATAATTGCAGATTCGGACCAGGCCACGGCCCAGTCACGAACCAAGAGGTTAGCAGCGCACAACGAGGCCAGGCTGCAGGCATGGCCCAGCGGGAAGCGGCTTAGTAACGTGTCGACGACGACGAGGCGCGTGGCAGTAGAAATTTGATATTGCTCAATGCATCCTTACAGCTAGAAGTGAAATCTTCCTATCGCTAGGCACGTCGTTAAAAGTACCAGAGCAAGCCAAGCTCGACCTGGCACTTGGACCTGCGGGCTCGAAGACTCTATATTTTACGAGATGTGATAGTATAAATTACATCGTTCTGTTAAATGAACATGACCAACAAACTATGCTGAAAAACTTAGAAAAGCTCCACATGTTCTTTTAGACTGCAGATTATTAGTTTAATGAAGAGTATTTGCTGAGAGAAATAAAAACCGCTGAAAAGCTAATAAAAACAGACCCTAACTGCAGCAGCTTAAGGGAATGTGTCATTTTCAGTGACCAGAAAAGATGTTTCTATGTTTCCTCGGTTAAATAAAATTCCATCTATCAAACCTGCTTGAAATTAATAGCACTAGCGGAACCCTCTGCAATTATATTGTAACATATTTTTCATGTCTTTGAAAAATCTAGCTGCATTTGTTATACATTGTAACAGTTATAATATATCTATATATGATTAATCTACATCATTATAGTCAAGATCTACTAAAATAAGTGGTATAGATCCTTTTCTCTCTCGATTAACAAGGGGGTTTCTAGAATTTTTTCTAATTGAATAATTATTAAGAATTTTTTTTTTGACTTTTAAAGCGAATGGGTCATCATGAATATCAAAGCTGTTTGTGATTTGCGGCTGGAGAGGATATGTGTCGCCAACTGTCTGCGCGACATGTTTGATAATTGCAGATTCGGACCAGGCCACGGCCCAGTCACGAACCAAAAGGTTAGTAACGTGTCGACGAGGCGCGTGGCAGTAGAAATTTGATATAGCCCAAATGCTTAATGCATCCTTACAGCTAGAAGTGAAATCTTGATATCGCTGGGCACGTCGTTAAAAGTACCAGAGCAAGCCAAGCTCGACCTGGCACTTGGACCTGCGGGCTCGACGATGCCCACACATTACTGGGCGTCGCGAGCCAGCAACACTGAGGTGCCTAGGCCGTCCATGCAAGCAACATACCGCATGTTGATTTAAAGAAATACATGGAGATTAATCAAAATACAAGTTCTATATTCCAACTAGCAACTAGCCAGTAGCACGCGTAATTGTGTGGTATAGTGTGCTACAGTATGCATATAAAAGTTTCTTTACAAATTCCTAATACTGAAATCCCTATTCCGCGTACAAAATAAATTCGGTATTTTTTTCATATTTAATGGATGTAATTTATTTTGAATTCTCTATCAATTTCGGATTTTTTTTATTTCATCTTTAATTAGCACAATTTATTTTGAGATTTTTGTCCCTATGTGTGCCTGTCAAATTTACACATTCTCTTATACTTTTTTATCAAATTAATATATCTATAAGCCAACTATTAAATCTAAGTATTTAAAATTAGGGTCCATCAAATTAAGTGCTAGAATTTTTTTTATTTTTTGTGCTTATGTCTTTAAGCCAACTATCGAATCTAAGCATTTAAAATTAGGTTCCGTCAAATTAATTGCTAGAATTGTTCTTTTTCAGAATTTGTAGCATATTTACCTTTTTCTTAGCACCTATCATCAGTTTCCATATATTATATTGTCAAAATAAAAAAAAATTAAACCACCTCGTTCGCTCTCAAAGACTACAAATTACAACATTGTCGGAGTAAAAAAGATCTACGCCTTGATTGGAGTGGATCCAAATTATAACAATCTAGATTGGTTAGATGAAGATCTATACATTACCTAATATTAACTAATTTGCTTTAAAATTTATAATTTTTTAAAAAAGAGATTCATCCAAGCGTACCCTTTAAACGATGAGATGATTAAAAAACAACTAGGCTGGACAATTGCACGGCCGATGCACATTCCCGTGAGAGGCGTCATGTCAATCTTAGCAGCACTGAATTCAAGAAAAAGAAAAAAACATCGCTCATATGCATTGGCTTAGTCTAATTAATTCCAAATCGATAAGGAAATCGTATAGGACGACATGGAGAGAACCTTTACTGGAAAAGTGGAAGTGGACGTAAATCAGGTTGGAGATAAATTACACGGGCAACTTTGATACGAATAAAAAAAATATGTAGAACTCTCATGTGCCCATTGGATGGAAAAGTGAACTTTGATACGAATAAGAAATAGAGAGAGACGCAAGAATTGAAATTTTGTTTCATGTTTACCGTGGCCTGGTCAGCATCTAGAGTAGCTAATTAGGAGTTACCGTAGACTTTCCAGAGTGACGTCCCGCTCATTTCGATTTAAGCTTCTAACTTCTAGACTTTGACTTTATTTTTTACTATTTATAAATTTCGTGTTTTTCTGAACTTTTGGCTTTTTTGAGCTGTTTTGCTGGTTCTTTTTTCCGTATTCATTTACATTGTCCATGATGAGTTAACATATTTTTTCTATTTTTTAAATTTCATTATGCTAAATAAATCATCTTCAGCTACAGTATAATTTCAGCCATAAGCCACTATTTTTCAGCCCAACCAAGCGGCCCTGATCCATGTTAAGCTTGTGAATCGAGCTATTTCTCCATGAAAGAAATATTTGAAATTTTTTTAAGGGTCCACATAATGTATTTGGCTCAAATTGATTTTTTAAATCAAATGCTATAATTTCAATTACGCTCCCTCAATATGTGTTTTGTCTTCAAAATTCTATTATTACTTCAAATGCTCATACTAAAAAAATGTGTATCTCACATATTATACAATTATATTATTTTAATAGATAATTAGATATTCTAAACCACCTAAAATTTACCTGTAGAAAAATTATAATAAATCTATTCGTGTAAATGCACGGACCATCTTACTAGTTTAGATAATTCAATCAAAAGACAGTTTGATTTTCAGCGATTAGAAAATACCGCGATGTCATATCGTGTAAACAGGGGTGGATACAGGGGCCAGCCCCCTAATGTTTTTGTTTCTCTTGATTAGACATTAAATATTTTAGTAATTATCTTGCAAAGCATTTATTTGGTCCCCTTATGAGTGAGTGAAGTTCACTTTTGATTAAATTATTGATATTTATGATATTTTTGGTAGGTATAAGCTAAATTTAAATTAATAGAAATGTAACTTTCTTTTGTATTGTTATATTATATTTTTCTGTGATTATCATTTATTTGATAAAAAAATATTGTCATATATTTGGCTCTCTATGTCTAAATTCTAGCTTCGTCCTGCGTGTAAATACCACCGTACTATTTTGTTCAAAGGATATTATATACTATAGGCTAAAACCAATTACGTGGCCTGTTGATTTGACCTTAAAAAAAACTGGAGAGATACATAAACTCTACACTGTAGCATCGTCCCCTCCCTAGCTGCACAGCACAGCCTGCACAGGCTTGAGAGAGCTCGCGAAAGTGTCAACAGCAACATCAACTCTCACATCCGCCGCCAATTAAGAGCCGTTCAAAAGAGTTTAAATTTGTGTTTTATGGCTTTGACTATTAGTACTTTATTAAAATTATAATATAGTTATTATTATCTTTTTTAGTCATTTAATTAAATTTTTAAAAAAGGGTAAAAAAATAAAAACCGTTATATCGTCACAAACAATGCAAAAGAATAACAAAAAAACAAAAGCCAAAAAACAAAAAAACGAAATTAGAAATCAATATGTTCCAAGTAACTTTGATTTAAATAAACTAAAAGCAAAAAAATAGAAACTAAAGCCGTTTGAAGTAGAGCCTAAACCGCTGGGCCTCACAAATAATGCACAGGAATACTGACAAAAACCTACAAGAAACCAAAACACCCAACCAACAAAATTGAAATCCAAAGCGCAAAACAAAACAAATCAAGGAGAAAACAAAAGTCCTCGGTCCTCACTCCTCCGTATGATTGGGAAGGGAGGGACATCCACAGATCCATCCATATGATCCATTGCATGCATCCAACCAGGCCAACCGAACCGATCATTGGGCAATGTTCACACTAGTCACAGGCAGGTAATTATGAGCACGGATTAATCTAACAGGCAGGATTCCGATTATGCAGCTGGCCAGACCCATTTGAAAACAAACTGGATCAGACAGGAGCTAGAATGCAGAGGAGAGGAGCATGTGCGCTGCATATATGCAGGTTGCAGCGCGGGGTAGGAGATCTACACGTTCAGAAGGGAGGGAAGTGCCACTGTGTGCAGTGCATTTGGCTGCGGATCGCTGGAGCGTCGAGCCCCACGTTGGCGGCACGCATCCTCCGCGAACAACTCACCCGCTTGGATCTTGTGTCGGCGCCTGGACTTGGACGAGCCACTAGCTCCTCCGAGAGTCGTCTCTGATTAATCTCTGCCTCCGACGTCGACTTTTCTAGAGAGAGAAAAGAGAGGGGAAAAAGGGTTGATGGGCATGGTAGGTTCTGTGATTTGGTGGAGGATCCAGCTGTTGTTTTCATTCAAGGAGAAGAATTTCTTGGCTGCTCATGTTTCCATCCTTTACCCAATAGTGTCACTGTGTGAGCCTATGACTATATGTGACCACACTGCTACTCCGTTGATGCTCCAAGCTGTACTTAGCATGCCACATAGCCCTTCCCTGAAATCGGATTTTGATCTGGGACGGGCACATTCTCGACTGTATTCCTTGGAAAGAGTACCGCAAGATCGGGCCCGTCTAACTAGAAACAAATGGGTGAGACCATGAGAACATGTGAGATCGAAATTGTACAGCGGTGGATCGTCTTAGGAGAAGCTACCGCATATGGACTACACCTTTCTCCCATCGATCGACGGCATGGTCACATTTTCTCGGCTGGACTCAGACCTCAAATTGCGTAACTGCACAGGACATCGATGGCGCTTTGAGGGAGACATTCCAACGCTGCTGGTACTTACTCGCACCACGGAGCTAATCAACAACCGTATTTGTACCCCCTGATATCGTGGAGATGGACATAAACCGAACGCCTTTAAGAGACGGGGCGCAAAAATGGCGCAAATTATTTGGAGGAGGAGTAGCTGTACGTACATAGCTAGTAGCTAGCTAGCACTTTGCAGCATACGAAGTGGCCACTGTTTGCATCAGATCGGCTTGCATTTGTGTGGCTGGAACAGGAGTTGTGCCGTTTCGATTCCAGGAAAGAGCAGAGTGACCACCTCCAATCATTATGGGGGAATTAGTATTGCCACCAACTTTCGTTGAGATCAGATGGACACACTCGTATAAGACGGCGATACATACTGAATTTGAGCTTGAGTTTTTTTTAATTGATCAGTCCCCTGGGTTTCTGTCTCTGGTAGAGTTGAGGCAGTCGGATATGTATGACGACTCGTAGAGGTGTCGTTTGTGATGTCTTATGGCTACTTTATACTTAGCACAGTGTGATTTTCGCGTACGTTTTAGTAAGAAAAACTAGAACGTGTGAGACGAATTGCTTGCCTTTTTAAATTAAGATAGGAGTTCAGGTTCAAACTCGTGATATAAGCCACTGCACTTAAGTGCTTTGCCACCATGGCGCATAGTCTTTTCTCATGCACATTCTAATTGGCAATATATGATTATGGTAGCACCTTCCAATAATAATCATTCTATTATTTTCGTTAAAAAAGAAAAAACAAATTATCTCGATTCAGAATACTACAAGACCTCGAACAGATGGCTACATTATCAGACCATACACAAAAAAAATGCTATTTATGTTTTCCCACTTTTAGAAATACCTTTAAAGAAAACTAAAACTAATTAACTCTTCGTTTTGTTTTCTTTCTCGACAAACTGCCGACATGCGATGCGAATGCGCAACTCAATCATGCAGGTAGCCTTCTGCAAATATTGGCATAGCCCGTACAACTGCGCCCCGCAGCCGCAGCAAGAACCCGAAAGATCCACAGAAAAAAAAGGCTTCAGATAACACACATGCAAGAGTCGAATCGCATCGAAACCACACGGCAACGAACGAAAACGATTCCCCGGCCTCGGACAGCGGCTTTGCATAAGAATAACCGATCCAATCTTTGTTAAATACTGCACGACTGGCCGTGAACCAACCGTTTTAATCTGCCTTTTTCGTCCTCCTCCTCTTATCCGAGAGCTTTGATCTGATAGACAGATAGAGTGGCAGGTTTTATCAACAAGCTAGCTAGCTAGGGTATTCTGATTCTTCACAAGGATACAAGGACAAGTTGGATCCGGCACATGAGGAAAACAGGGCGAGAATTTGCTTGTCCCTCCGGTGTCTGTTCATCCGAGAGCAGCGACGGGCTGGCAGTAGATTCTGCGTGATCGCGCACTGCCAAACAAGAGGAACCTTTCCTCTGAATGTTTAGACTTGGACTCTGGAGCAAGGCTGCATGATGGGTCGACAGAGTTAATTAAATAGAACAAATGTCGCCGGGGCAAAGACATAAACAAATCTAGTCGTTTGACAACAAGCCTGGCACTGCATGGTTTCACGGCCTTGCAAATGTGTTTGGTGCAGAGTACTGAGCTGAGTGTGAAAAGGTGAAGAAAGAGAGAGGTGAGGGAGAATCACCACACTAAGGGGTGTTGCTTTCCTGTGTATTTATATATATACATATCGTTGGTTATAACCGAATTATATGGAAAGATAACAATTAAATCAATTAGTAAGATGATAATCTTACTATACAAGAAAGCTATCTTATCTATACAAGAAAACTAGCCAAATAGCATGTGTTAGATTCACGGAGGCAGACGTGGTCGTAGGCAATACACTCGGCGATGGAGGAAGGGCTGTGATGGAGGTGTTGGTGGCACCTGCGGTGTTGGTGGATAGGGTGCAGACGAGTGTGGCAGCTGGGGTGGCTCAGAGGTAAACATGGTGCTTGCACTACAAATTACCCCATGCGTCAGGACACGTAACGAAACAACGGACTGTCCATTTTTAACATCCTCCTGTTTGCCATTTGGCCAATCTTGTGATGGATCCAGCCAGAGAGTAATGGTGAAGATGATCATGAACTGGATACTGAACTGAATTCATTTGCCGAGCTCAGCACCAGCAATGGCGATGATGGGTCGGCACTCGGACACTGTATGGCTTGATGTTTCCTTCAATAGGCGCATTTACGCGAGTATGAGAGTAGGAATGATCGAGGCCGGGAAGATTTGGGGTCTGTTTTTTCCTTGAAACTGGCGACTTTTAATTTTGCTATAGTATCTAACTTTCAAACGAAGTATTTTTTAAGACGGGATCTACAAGTTAAACGATCTATATGTTAAAAGCCAAAATATATACCAACCAAAATTGCAAATGAATACCTGTCTTTCTATAATATATAACGTAAACAACTAAAATTTAAAAATTTTAATCAAAATTATAAATCGTAGCCGTTACCAGACAGACCCGTGGCTAATGCGTCGCTCGGATCGGAGAGAGACGGAGGAAGAAATGCTGCGATCCGGAGTCCGGACGGACACAACAAAGCTGAGCGTGCGTCCTTGCGTTTGTTCACAGTTCACCCATACATTCAATTCGTGCAGGCCAGTGCCAATGATGACCAAGCATGGGCTCGTCTGGCTACTTTTCTCTTACTAGTAGTATTATTCGTGAGGGTTTTGAGTTTTTTTCTTCGATTAATCCATTTCATTCTGGTTGAGTTATAACGTGGCGCCCACGCAGTATGGACGATGATTTAGCCCCTTTTTTTTGGTTTTTTGTTTTAGTTTCTCCTAATGCTGAAATAAACGAGGTGATTTTTCCAAACAACTTCTCGAAGGTGTTTCTACAAAAAAAACTTCTCAAACTCAAGACCATGTGCGTTGTCCATCACTATCTCAAAAAATACAGTTAAAAATCATTAGTCGTAGATAAAAACTATCAATCATAAAAAAAAAACATAGCTTTTATGAGCGATTGCAGATTGCAGGGCAGGGTCAGGACTGGCTGTAGATATCTGACAATGTATAAGACACCTTTGGCGGTTCCTCCGCCGATTTGTGATCCTGCGTGTATGCGGCCCCCTCCCGCAATGATCTCCTTTGCCCATTGGGTTCTTCCTCGCCATTTCCTTGCTTCCAAGGGCTCTGGCTCTCAATAGATTAAGCGCCGTTTTTGCCCAGAAGATCACGATCAACATCCACACGTGATCAATTGCTTTTCGCCAAAAACCCATTGCACGATCCCAGGGTACATATACATGTAATCTAGTATACTCCAGCAGCTCGTTGCAGGACTTGCACTTTTACCTCTGTTTCTCATGCACGAAGAACAGGCTCGCAACGGAGATCGAATTAAATGATGAATTAGAACGGGGGACACGACACGTCAACACTGAAAGGTGGGGCCCACCATGGCGATGTGCCATCTAGGCAGAAAGGGCTAGCTTCAGTAGTAGTACTAGCGCACGGCCCTACACTGCACAGTGTGACACATTTACGCGCGCGTACATGCAAGCTGTCCCCAACAACCTCCAGGTTGGCATCCTCCCTCTAGTCCCTCCCTCCCCTCGCGGCGACGCTACCCGACGCGTCCGCCTCGGCTATATATATATAAGCGCACGGCTCGGGGTAGCTCACTCCACGCAAAACCACCGCCTCGATCCCCGGCGTCCCGGCGCGCGCGCGCAGCTCGAGCTGACGATAAAACATACTTCGATCTGTGTGAACAGATAGTACATCATACGATGGGAGCTTGCAACTCCTGCGAGGCGACGGCGGTGGCGACGGTGACGGGGGGCGCCGCGGCGGGGGAGGCGACGGCGGCGAGGGTGGTTCTCGCGGACGGCTCGCTGCGGCGGTTCCCGGGGGGCACCCGGGCGTCGCAGGCGGTGAAGGCGGCGGGCGCGTGCTTCCTGTGCAGCGCCGACGGGCTGGAGCTCGGCGGGGCGGTGGCGGCGGTGGCGCCGGACGAGGAGCTGCAGCCCGGGCAGCTCTACTTCGTGCTGCCCTCGGCGATGCGGCGGCGGCCGCTGCAGGCGGAGGAGATGGCCGCGCTCGCGGTCCGCGCCAGCGCCGCGCTGGTGGGCGACCACGACGGCCCGCTAGTGTTCCCGGAGGCGGCCGCCGGCGGCGGAGGCGCCGCCGCAGGGAGGAGCGGCGGGAAAGGATGCCGGAGGTCGCGGAGGGGCAGCAGCCGGGGGCGGGACTTCGTGCCGGATCTCGGCGCCATTGCCGAGTAGCTAGCCGCCGGCTGGAGAAGAGATCGATCACACCAAACGCGCGCGCGGCGGGAAAAAAAACAAGTGTAGTTAGCTGTAAACTGATCAACCGGAGGTTTTGACAAATTCTAATCTAGGAGCGTAGCTTAGCTGGCTAGCTGTAGCCTGTAGGTACGTACACATGTACATGTAGAAGATGCGTAGGTGCATGTGGCTACATGCATATTCTGATCCAAGGGCTGGAGGATGATGCCCGGTCGGTCTCGTGTGTATGGCTGACGGGTGGGACCCACGTTTGTGTGCCATGCCACCACTAGGCTGATTGCCTGCGCTCACTAGATGGGGATGGGATGGATCGTAATGTCTCACGAGCCAGGTGACCGACTTGGCTATCTTGATGCTGATTTTGCTACGTACCTAAGTTGCGTCCGTTTCTCTTGTAATCCTAGCCTGGAGAACAGATTTAAGTTGAACACTACTAGCGGTTTGATTTGTATTTGACTTGTGTTGGGACGTACCTTTGAGAGCGGTAGGGAGTGTGGAGCTGTGGAGGAAGCAACGGGCCAATTCGGCACGAGGAAAACCGCACGGAGAGACCTTTTTTATCCATCCTCGGCCACAGCCGACTGTTTTCAGTTTTCAAATAAAATATTAGGCTGTTAGCTTTTAGCTAAAATATTTGATGAAACAGTAAAAAACTGTTAATATAAAAGAATAAAAATTATCTTAAAAACCAGTACATTTAAAATGACTTTTAGCTTATGAAAATCCGTAGTCAAAAACCGGTTGAAGCGAATCTTACTATCGCGTCTCCACTGCGCTGCACACATGTACCTACGCGTCTTCTACATGTACATGTGTACGTACCTACAGGCTACGGCCAGCCAGTTAAGCTAAGCTAGCTCCTAGATTGGTATTAGCCTAAGCCTCCAGTTGATCAGATACACGTAACTACACTTTAGCTTTTCCCCGCCTCGCGCGCGTTTGGTGCGATTAATCAGTTTACATGACCGTGACCGCGCGTGCACCGTCGCGAGCAAAGATTCTAGTGGCGATTCATTCTTTTCATTCCTATACATGTATAAATCTTAAAGCACTAACTAAGTAATAAGTAGCATCAATTCATTTCTTTAAAAAGTACTTTGAGCATAGAATCACCTGGCAGGATTCCACGGGTCGATAGCGTCGAGGCGCCTAAATTCGTTTGCTCGATCGGGGCCCGTGATGGATTGATGGGTGCTGCTCTACACGGCGTCTCATCAGTGTGACGTGTCTGGCTAACAAATTCGATCAAGTGGATTAATAGCTGGGATATTGTAGATAAGTACAATAGAGCGAACAGTGCGCTTGCGCTTTATTCGTGATTCCGACGACCGTACGTGTTACCGTAGCCTAGGCCCTGTTTGGATCCCATGGTCTAAAATTTAGTTGTCTAAAATTTTAGATTTAACTTTAGTTGGCTAAACTTTAGTTGAAGGTCATGTTTGGATCTTGTACTAATGGATAGGACTAAAGTTTCAAAAAGACCATACTACCTCTCATCATTTCATGCGTAAGCCATTAAATGGGAGGTGAGAGACCAACATGCATGGGTAAACACGTCTTTATGCCTAAGAACCCAAAACTTTAGACCATTTTAGTTCACTTTGGTGGACTAAGAGCATCTCCAAGAGATGCCCAATAAATTCACACCCTAAATCTCTTTTTACAGATCCTAATCACGATATAAGGTCTCAAAATAATCATTCCCTCCAACAGATACCTAAACCGAAAAAAAAGATTGGGAGCCTAGATCATCCTCTATAAGTAGAGAGCGAGAGCCCATTTTTTGGGTGTGTTCTATTTTTGGGAGTCTATTTGGGAATCTGTTGGAGCTACTTTTTACCCTTCAACTCTAAAATTTAAATATTAAGAGCCATATAGAGTATCTCTTGGAGATGCTCTAATGGTAAGTGTTTTTTAGAGGTTAGCTAAAGTTTAGATCTAACTTCAGGCTACCTGTTTGAAGACTTTAGATCTAAACTTTAGTGACTAAACTTTAGATGGAGGGATCCAAGCAGGGCCAGTCACGTCCTGATCCATCTTTCCTTTCCGAAAACAAGTTCAGCTAGCATGCAGTATTTGTCGGAATACATTCCATTTCCATTTTCCACGGCCGGCTCGAGCCACTGTTAGTTTTGTGTGGACTTTACAACTCGAATCTCACAGGCTAGCAAGCACACAGAATAAGTTTTTTGCCTTTTTTTTACTGTGATACAGTAACTTACTTTTAAACAATGTGTTTTTAAAATGAGATTTACTAGTCGATTGTAGTAAACATTGTATCTACCTCAGTTGTACAATCAAAATCACATGCGACTTCTCCCTCTTCGTAATCTCTTTTACGAACATCTAGAATTCAAAAGCCAAAAGTTATAATCCAAAAGAACCACTAGATTTAATTATGAGAAATCCATGGAAAAAATAGAACCCGTTTAAGCTAGCCAAGCTAAGCATCACAACAGATTATTCTCAGTTTCTAAATATATGTCATTCTAGCTACATATCTTTATTATTATAAAAATGTGAGTTGGTGGTCGTCGGTTCATTCTTCATCCTCTCTTCTCAAACGTCCGATCAAAGATCAGCTGTTTAGATCCGCATGTAGGTAGTTCTTTCACTCCTCATAGAAAAGGTCGGGCTAACACATGGGTCGCGCTCCTCCTCTTCTCTTCCCCACATCCTCCGATTCCCACAACCACTCCACCTCCCGCAACCGCCGTCTCCTTCTCTCCCCTGAACCCTCGTGCCGCGCCTCCTCAGCGCCACCACCAATTCCTTCCCCGTATGACAGTGTCTAGTTGCAGTCCCCCAACTTCCCCCCAGTACTGTCGCATCCCCTCGTCACCTCCTCCTAACGCATTTGCCCGTCGTCTCTTCTCCCCATTTGCCCTCCACTACCTACTGCAACCGCCGCCTCCTTCTACCCCGAACCTTCGTGTTGCGCCTGCTCTCCTCCTTGGCGCTATGGTCAAGGGGGTCGTGGTCAAAGAGGAAGTGGTCAACGTCAAAGGGTCGTGGTCAAAGGGGATAGTGGTTGAAGAGGGCAGTGGTTGAAATCGGGGCCGTGGTCGAAGTCGGAGCCGAGCAGGCTAGCACTGACAATCGGGGCGACAGGGCACAAGCGCACCGAAGGCCTACCAACGTACGACTATTAGCGATGGTCGACCACTCCCGACCTACGATCATGTGCGATGGTTGACGGCTTCTAACTTACGACCACGGAGTGTGATCGACGGCTTCTAATTTACGACCATGAGCACTGGTCGATGTGTTTCAACTTACGACCACGAGGTGTGGTCGATGTCTTCCGACTCACGACTATGAGCGTTGATCGATGTGTTCCGACTTATGACTACGAGGTATCCTCGATGGCTTCCGACTTATGACCACGAACGATGGTCGTCGGTTTTCAATGTACGACCATGAATCATTGTCAAAAACCCCCGATTTAGGGCCACGATCGAGCGTCAACCGCTGCCAACTTATGACTACCAGTTATGGTCGACCGCTCCCGACTTACGATCATGTGCGATGGTCGACGGCTTCCGACTTACGATGACGAAGTGCGCTCGAGGGCTTCCAACCTACGACCATGAGGTGTGGTTGATGTCTACTGACTTATGACTATGAGGTGTGATCGACAGCTTCCGACTTACTTGACGGATTTAAAAACTTTTAGAACATGTTTGTATGCATATTCTAAAATGTTTTACCATCTGTGGGTTTTAAAACATGTAGTATGATAAATTTTAAAAATCTGTAACAACGCACAAGCGTTCAACTAGTTATTCTACAATTTCGAAGTAACTTTTTTTTGCTATTTTTCCATATCTCTCTCATTCATTATTCTTAAGATCATTTACTATGAGAGAAATGTGTCCATACTTTTCTCAATAGTGATTTACATAATTTTTAAAATATGATGGATGATAGATATATGGTACTTACCTCTTTATTTACTTTGATATTAGTGTTACTCTTGTTAATGAAAAAAAATCATAAAAGGACTGCTCTTACTGTTATAAAATAGAGTAACGTACGGCGTCTAAGAGCAACAAGTGAGATAATGAAGACGGGTGATATGGTTTTTTTGTACATATCTTGGTTGTGGGGCAAAATGATAGAATGACATCTATGGAGAAAGACTGCAGCAGGTAGTGTTGGATGATTGGAGCAGAGAGAGATGGAGTAAGTGTACCATTTTCCATCATTGACCTATATGTACGATTCCAAATCCGCACTGCTAGCTAGCCATGACTGAATTATCGACACATTTTCTGACTGATACCCACCGCATGCAACGACAAGTAGTTGGCGCTGCTGCGCTTAGCAAGGTAAAAGATCGACCGGGCTGGCCAGGAAGAAAGTTAAGGCGTTAGTTAATGGTGGACAGGGAATTAAGTTGAGGTTAAACTTGATAAAGCGGCGTCGTGTTGGGTGGCGATGAACTGGTCGTGTGTGGTGTGGTGTGGTATGGCTAGTACAGAGGAATCTCTGACAGTGACCCGAACGGCCCAACCAAACCCAGCCAAGCTCGATCATTCGGGACCGTGGTGCAGTGCATGAACTCGACATGCATGTGGCGTGCTGAGGTATCGCCCATGCCGTCGCGTGGTATTTGCGAAACTGCCCCTCGGTTGGGCAGCGACAAGGACTAATCGATTCGAATTTGTTTTGCAATGCAAAGCTGATGTTTTTTTCCCCTCTTGAGGACCAGGCAAAGCTGATGGTTCTCTCTCTTGCATGGTGCAACTTGGAGGCCGTGTCGATGCATTATTCACTGTCTAGGCAGGCATCGAGGAGGATGTGGGATACGGACGTGGACATGGTGGCACAGCTGGACGTGACAGCTCAGCCCAGAGGCGCCTCCAAAGTCCGAATACCATCCAAATTGAGGAGTACATGCACTGGTCATGGTTTTATAGGGTAGTACTCCTATAAAACCATGACCAGTAACGTGTACGGCGTTACAGCAACGTGTTTTTAAATAGTGCCTCTCTTTAAGGTAAGATCTATAAGTTAATTGTAGTAGATATTATACTGACTTCAGTTATATTGATCAAAATTACATATAACTGTATTTTTTTCGTAATCTCTCTCGCGAATAAACAAGGTTCAAAAACTACGAGGCAAATACCAAAAGCCACAACCACAAAAACATATCACGATCGATACGCCCATGGTACTACTAGTAATGTGCTCGCTGCGCGGCGTGAAACAATCAAACAAAGTGAGAAGGAATTGGTTGCTAGTCCCTGTTCATCTGTTGGCTGGTCCTTTGTCCCCTCACGAGAATCTATGCACGAAATCGGGAATGCGGAAGGAATTCAACGTTGAGACCAGCGGCCGGCTGGCGTCCTCGGCCAGCTCTTTGCGAACTGGCACCCAGCTCACCGCAATCACCTCGATTTCCTGCGCCCCGGTGACTGTTCGTTTGTACTGCGCATCCACGCAGCACTGTGCAGCTGCAGCAGGACAGTACGCTTTGACAAACTTTCCACGTCTTTTTTTTAACCTTTTCTAGTTTCCCATTTTGCCACCGCACCGGAAGCAGTACAACACGTGCGACGGCCTGCAGATCTCTAGCGCAGCACAAACTCAATCGTAATTTTAACCGGATCCGTTCGTCGCTCGATCGATCACGGCAGATGGGGATCCGTACGTGCGGTTCCAGGCGCCCCCCGTGCGGTCCTTGCCCGACCGACGGCACCATCCGTCGCTGTCAAAACGAGGTGGTGCGCGGGCCGCACGCGCCATCCATCTTCTCCGCCGCGTCTCTTCGTTAGACGCACGGACGATCGACGCTGACCTCCCACGCCGTTCGATCCATCACTTCTACAGCGGCGCGCTGGAAAACGCCGGTGCCCCTGACCCAAAGCGCATTTGAACCTCCAAATCAAAAATTCGAAACTTCCCCCGACACGAGTGGCGACACGTGTCGGTCGTGCGGTGTGGTACGCGACGCGCGCGACGCAGTCGTGCGGTACCACACCGCGACGACCGCGGCCGCACGACTCGTTTTTGACCGCGCGACCCATTCCCGACGACGTGCGCACAATTGCTTGGGCATTTGACCGCGGTTGGGCGACGGTCGTGCCGCCGGCGTGTCGCACGCGCGACCACCATTTTTGATTTAGACGTCAAAATGGATCATTAGGATCTAGGGCTTTTTTTGACCGCACGACTCCCTCGATTCCAAATCCGCATCCGATCCGCATCCACTTTCCAAGCCAAACACTTCCACTCGCGCGCGTGGATCGCTCCACAAAAACCATGGATCGCTCGGATTTTGCACCGCACGATTGCTTGGGCATTTGATCGCGTTCTTTCTTTTTTCCCCGCCTTCGCGCGCGCGCCTCCCGCCTCCTCGGCCTCGCGTCGCTGCGCGTACCGCACCGTCCTCCGGCCTCGACCGCCTCGTAAATCGCGTGCGGTGGGAGGGTCCAAATCCGGGATTTTTTTGATTTAGAGATCAAAATGGAATTTTGGGTTATTAGAGATCTAGATGTGTCAAGAATTCGGAAAATCGACCTTGCTCTCGCGCTCAAAAACGCCGGTGCCCCTCACTGCTGCTCATCGATCGACCGATTGGCACGCACACGCAGTCACGCATACGCCAGAAACCGTTTCAGGTTTCCTGCCCAGTAGTACATTTTTTTCAGCTCTCGATCCAGTCGTAATTGATAGCCACAAACCGAAACATCCTTATTCCTTAATCGGGTTAGATCGACCGTCCTTTTCGGTTAGCAGAGCGACAGAGAAGATCGTGGCATAATGCGCTACGGCACATCGACGTTAATTGCCTCGTCGCTGCGCCGTGCAGGCGAGCATACTGTACGTGCGTCGTCCTAGCTAGCTGGTGATGGACAGTGTTGCAGATGTTGACCGGATCGATGCGCGCGCTCCGCAGAGAACTGATGAACGAATCTGACTCCGCTCGTAAGATTTACTAGTCATTTTACTACTACCCTCTTTAGGCAAATCACCAGTGAGTGTAATACAGTAGTACAGGCAGAGGCAGGCTGGATTTGATTGATGGATGGCGCACCAACGTAGCTTTCGTTGCATGCACTTGTGTGCGGCGTATTCTGGTTAATCTCAAGATTGCAGTTTCTAGATTGGATCTTTTATTCTGATTAGTCACCATAAATAGTTTCTGTTGGGATCTATATGCCATGATTAGAAATTACTTATTCAGTTCCACTGGTTATTAAAATAAATAGCTAGTGGATTTGTAATGGCATTTTTCCCCCACTAGTCGGTACTTCCAGTACCACTTGTTTCTCTGTACATGCAAAGCTTTCTGTTTTACAAATGACTATGGGGCTTTGGTGGAACAGGTTTGCCGTTTTTACTGAATATTCAGCACCTTTATTTATGCCAATTTCCCATCTAGTTCGTATGGTTAATCGTTGTTCTAATGGTGCATTCAGTTAATTAGTCATAAAAGGGAATTGATGTGCTTTGCGTCTTCGCACGATGACACCTTTTCTGTACAGCATATAGCTTACTGCTTTTATGTATGCACTTGCTGTTAATAAAAAAGGTCATCGCACAATTTTATGAATACTGTTCAATAGCCATATTGTTAGCTATAAGGATCCATGAACTTCTGGAGCAAGCCAAAGCAGTAATAGTTGTTAACCTATGTGAGGTCTGATGAGGATATAATAATCCTTTAATTATTATGTTATTATGTTTTCCGAGTATATCCTTATCGATAAGCGAGAGATTTCACACAGTAGTCATAAGTCTTTCTACAACCACATAGTCATAAGCCTTTCTACAACCATATAGTTGTAAGTCTTTCTATGATCGTATAGTTATAAGCCATTTTACGACCACGTAGTCATGTACACCTTCATCTTGATTATCCAGGCTACATAATTGCTCGCCGTGAGCATCGGATAATGCAGCGAGATAGCAGAACTCTCTTTCGCTATTATACTGGATGATGCCTCGTCACCGGTGACACTACTTCCTAGAGAACGCGACATGATCTTGAGCACGGATCAAGATCTCGGGCTACTTTGAAGTGGCTCTTGGACCGAGGGAACGGAAGGACGTGCTGCGCGCCTTTTTCTCGGGAGAGCTGCGCGAAGATGAACAACGTGCACCTCAGGAGCACCGCGCGAGACGCGCTGAAACGGAATCGCCGAGACGATTTTTCCAATGACTCGGTTCTCGCCTTGGCTCTGATACCAATTGTTAAAACTTTGTTCCAGGAGAAAACTCACACATCGCAAATAAACGGAGAACACTGGAGAATTTCTGAATTTCTCTATTCTCTTATTTGCTCCCCATTTTTCTTGCTTTTCTTTTACAAAACTAGCTACAAGTCTCCTTAATATATAGGCTAATGATCTCCCACTAGCATACGTATTCGGACTTCAAGTTAGACACAATTTCAACTTGAGTTACACACAAAGACTGACTTTACTACGTCTTAGATTCGAAGTCAAGATTATTTTTAACCTAGTAATTTTACTACTATCCTCTTTTGGCAAATCACCTGTGAGTGTAATATAGCACTATAGTTGTACAGGGGTCATACATATAGCTGCAGTTAGGCAGGATTTGATTGATGAATGGCCGATCAGAGGAGTAGTCAAAGCAGGATGGATCGACCTTGGGAGTTCACACCTTGATAATGTACTAGGCTCATGCATGCGGACCTCTTTGTAAAGAATGTGTCTGCTCTTTTGGTCTGTAGCATATATCTACAGCTTAGTAGTATAATAAATAGTGATTACTATGAAAAGTTAAAAACAAAAAACTGCTGAAAAGTCAAAAGAATAGGGCCAATACTTGTACTGCCCGTGAACTCTGCTCCACAGTGCGAATTTTGATCTGAACATGTTGAGCAAGATAGTATATATGCATGTATACACCTATATCAACAACCATCTGATACGAACACGTATATGATGTGTTACAATTTTCTTGCTGATTGTTTACTTTGATTCATCGCTTCTGTACGACGCCAAACAGCACAGCCTTCTTTCTAGTCTTCACGTCTGCTAGAGAAGACTAGAAAAAAAATACCAAACCAACAGAGCACAACCACTCCTTTTATACTTTCCTCTATTTCTCTATTGCTTCCTGCTCTCAATCTTCTTACATTGCATTGCCCACCTCACGTTCTGCATTGCATGGCTATTTAAAGCCTACATCACCATCTAACACACGGACTCATAACATGACGCATACACGGAAACGGACAGACGCAGCGTATCCAACTCGTATACGTATATGCGGCAAGAGGACTCGTATTCTACTTTCATACACACTCGGACTCGGTAAACAAGATTACTCTAACATGATGGATAAAAATTTTAGAACTTAGGTATCAAATTGTTTTATGCCTTTTGATATATTTATGGCAAATAAGTTTTGAACTGTTCAAACTAGTTTAGGGTTGTCCTGATCTCACGGCCAGTGTCACTTCTTTCAGTTCACGGATCAGTTGCACGCTTGCAGGTCCTTAATTATCTGTTTCCCTCAGGCTCTTACCAGCGTCTGTTCGATGGGATGAATTGTCCCCATGTTCACACACCCAATTATTAAGCAGTTCACAGCCAATATCAAAGAAGTGAAGTAGTACTACCATGTGAATATGATCTGGTAGCTGCGTTCACACACGATCGAGCAGAGCAGCCACGCGCACGCATGTATGCACCCCGAGGAAGTTGATGCCTCGTCTTTGCTCTGACAAGAGACGGTACGACACCACTAGCTATACATGGACAAAAGTGCGATACGCCGCATGCTCTCCGTTTTTGGCCAGGGGCAATGCGCGGCGTACGTCTCCAATGATATGATTTGCTTGCACGGGAAGCGCGACGTAGCCTGGAAACAAAGGGGAAAACCAGTAAACCACCGTGCCGGACTGGAAAGGGTTTGAGGGGCCTTGGGTCATAGCAATCCGTTCGGCTCCTTTGCCCTCGGCAGCACATCGTATCCTTTTTCAGCTTTTAACTTTTATTTTTAGTTGTTTTATATTAACTAACTTTTAAATAGAATATTTTTTTAAGATAAAATTTATTAGTTAATTATAGTATATACTATACCGACTTTATTTGGCTATGATCATTTGGACTTCAGCTTCTGGCTTCCGGCTTATTTTTCACTATTCATAAATTTCATCTTTCTCTTAACTTTTGGCTTTTTGTTGAGTTTTTTTGCTGATTCTTTTTTTCCCGTATGTGTTTGTATTATACGTAATGGGCTAACATATATTTTTATATTTTTTAATTTAATTATGCTAAATAAGTCTCTGTCAGCTACAGTGTTTTTCAGCCACAAGCCATAAAAAAGCCTAAATGATCACCACCTTTATATCGGCAAAAAACCACACGTAAATTTCGATTACTCTACAATTTCTCATATAAATAATCTAAAAATTATAAACTATAGTTATAAATTTTAAGCTAAAAAGAACAGACCTGATCAACTCGACTTCGGCTTCTGGCTTCTGGCTTATTTTTCACTATTCATAAGTTTCGTCTTTTTCTGAACTTTTGGCTTTTTGTTGAGCTTTTTTGCCGGTTTTTTTCCCGTATTTGCTTGTATTATACGTAATGGGCTAACATATTTTTTATATTTTTAATTTTTAAAATTTAATTATGCTAAATAAGTCTCTGTCAGTTACAATGCTTTTTTCAGCCAGCTACAATGTTTTCAGCCATAAGCCATGAGCTGTTTCAGCCGAACTGATCACCACCTAGAATGATAATGACTACTGACTGTGGCGCGCATGACGGGTCCTCGAAGATCCCGACGCACGGCCCAGCTGGATCGATTAATGCAGGGTCGGTACCGTACTGGTAGTAGCTAGGTGGATCGACCGAATACGTGCATGTATTGGTCTTCATATTTGCTTTGATACATACTTTCTTAAGAGCATCTCCAATGGTCTGAGTCAGCTAGCTATATGCATGTACACATCAACATATATCATATGTGGAGGAAAGAGAGTATGCAAAAAAATCGAGCCAGTTCTTCCTTAAGCACTAGTCTATAACGCCAAACGAGGCAGCCTCTATAAATTCTGTGTGTGCATGTAAGCATCAAATAGCTATTCTTATAGATAGTTCTTTAGAATGCTAGCTTTAGTGTGTACTATATAAATGATGTGGAAGTCTTATAGTTAGTTGTTAGCTATAACCATTGGAGATGCCCTAAGGGTGCACCTAACTATTCCGGTCCGCCCTAATCAAGGTTCGTTTGTGTGCAAATGCCAACTGTTCATAGCCCAATGACGTGTCATCTTTTTTGCGAGGCAACTACGTGTCATCTTTGTCTCTCTGGCTAACGACATGTTGATCGTTGTGGGTGTTAAGATGACTGGACAAACCAACTGTCCTCACTCTCAGAGTTTTGATACATATTCTGTGGGGAAAATATTTTTTGTAGGTATGGTTTCGCGAATAAAATACGCGTTTTTTAGTTGTAAATTCTACAATTTTTTTTGCCGGAGCGAATAAAAGTCTCTGTTCCAGAGATTCCTTTGAACAAGGCTGGGCTTGTGAAAGGTAAAATTACTGGACTTGGGCCGTAGGCAAGATAAGATATTTTCTTTCCCAACTAAGGCCGAAACGAATGTCCACCTCAACGCACAAGAAAAGGAAGGGTCAGGAAGGAGAGCCGCGGGGAACCTGCTTTTCTACTTTTGTGAGGGGGGAAAAATAGTAGTGAAGCTCGTATCTCGCGGCGGCGGCGGCGGCGGCTCGGGCTGCAGAGCTTCGCCGGAGATGGCCGGCGCAGGTGGCATCGGAGCCGGCGTCGGAGGCCTCGACATGGGCGCGTTGGAGGGCGTGCGCGCCATCGTGCTGAAGCCGTCGGAGTCCCTCGACGAGGCGCGGTTCACGAGGATCTCCGGCGCCGACTTCAACGATGCCGGCCTCGGCCTCGATGGGCTGCTCGGGTCGCTCGTCTCCACTGGTTTCCAGGCCTCCAACCTCGGCGACGCCGTCGACGTCGTCAACCAGATGGTACTTCACTATCCCCTTTTCCCTTCCCAAGTTGTGAATGAGGCGAAGCATTTGGTGCACAGTAGTTTCGAGATTGCTGTATTTCTAGATACATGGAATTTTCGAGGATGTACAGTTTAGATAGTGGGAATTTCCGTGGAGTGTGTAGTGAGTTGACCAGGAGGTGAATGTTAGTTCTAGGTCTTTAGGACCTCTAGGTTAGATCTAGCGGGGCTATCCTTTTCTCTAGTGTTCGTCGTGTTCTTGAGATAATACCGAGGGGAAGAGGAGTGCTGACCGTCGGACGTAGAAGAAGAAGAAGTGGCCATCGCGGTGGTCGGTGAAGAGAGGCGGAGCTCCTTGGCGCGCGTCCCGGCGGCGAGGTTCTCTGGCGGCGGTGGTCTGAGAAGAGGCAAAGGAGCCGATTGTGCTTCCCATCGCTGGAGCGCCTCCTCTAGATCGGTTAGGGTTTCCGGTGGGTGGCGGCGACGGTCAACCTCGTCGGTTGTGCGCCCGCCCCGCCTCTTTTATCTGGCGGCGGCGACAGGCCCATCGACCATTAGGTGGCGCCCCGATCGTAGCGCGAGCAGGGGCCCATTTGGCCGTTGGGCCAAATGGGTTGAGATCATTCTAACATTCTCCCTTGATCTCAATCTATACTTTATCTTTAATTACTTTTGCCTTTACACATTCCATCACAGATTAGTGCATAGAACATGTCTCATCGTCACGGTCAATCGCCGATAGATTCAATGACTACAATACACCTCTGCTGCTCAAATAGTTACTTTAATCTTTTGGGCCATCTTTTAGTCCAGAATCATAGGCTTTCCCTTAAACCCATGCCGGCTACATGTTCTCTCGAACACGTTGGGTGGTAAGCCTTTAGTGCGGATCCGCTAACATCTTTGCAGTACTTATATGCTCTAGACTTATAATTTGATCCGAACTTTATCTTTCACAACATAGTACTTTATGTCAATGTGTTTGGCGGACCACTTGACTTATTGTTGTGGGCATACGTTCTGCGGGTTCATTATCGCATACAACTTAAGTGGTCTCATGATGTCGTCAACCACTTTTAAACGGGTATGAACTTCTTTGCCGATTCACTTGCCCGTAGCCTCATAACATGCTACAAACTCGACATACATTGTGGGCGATGTAGTGACGGTTTGTTTTGAGCTTTCCACGATATAGCTCCTTTAGCGAGTGAATACATATCCGGATGTAGACTTTCTATCATCTCCCGCAAAATCGAGAATCTGTATACCCACTATATGGAGTGAATCGATCTTTCGTATGTCATCATGAGGCCTTTTGTTCCTTGCAAATAACGCAAGACTTTCTTTATCAATTTCAATGTTCTATTCGAGATTGCTCGAATCGCCAAATAACCCGGTAACAAATGCTAAGTCGGGCGTGTGCACACTTGAGCATCTTGTAAGCTTCCGACAGTGAAGCATATGGAACCGCTTTCATTTGATCGAGCTCGTCTTGGTTCTGGGGCATTGAAAATCCCCATATCTGCCGCCCTTGACAATAGGTGCAGTGATGGACTACATTTATGCATACCAAATTTCTTTAAGACTTTCTCTATGTATGCCTTTTGTGTGATCCCAATACCCCTTTGTTTCTATCTCGGTGAATTTGATCCCTAGAACGAATGAAGCTTCACCAAGATCTTTCATATCGAAGTTTGAGGATAAAACTTCTTTGTCTCGATGTGATGACATCACTACTAGCCGAGAGGATATCATCCACATACTGTGATTAGGAAGATAAACTTCCCATCTTTAAACTTTGCATAAACACGCTTGTCCTCTACATTCTCTTTAAACCCAAATTTTCTTATTATCTTGTCAAACTTCAAATACCACTGTCTAGAAGCTTGCTTTAACCCATAAATCGATTTCTTTAGCGGCATCCCATTCTTTCATTTCCTTCCACGACAAAACCTTTCGGTTGTGCCATGTAAACATTTTCCTCCAAATCCCCATTAAGAAATTCCGTCTTTACATCCATCGATGTAACTCTAAATCATAATGTGCTACTAATGCCATTATGATTCGAAGAATCTTTACATGAGACCGGAGAAAATGTCTCATTGTAATCATTCCCTTCTCTTTGCGTAAAGCCTTTTGCCACAAGTCGCGCTTTATGTCTTTCTACATTCCTTGGGAGTCATGTTTAGTCTTGTAGACCCATTTCTGACCTCTTTGTTTGGCTCCTTTAGGAATAATTTCCAAGTCCCGGACTTTATTAGTCTTCATGGACCTCATTTCCTCTTCCATGGCCTCAAGCCATTTTGAGAATTTTCGCTCTCATGGCTTCTTCAAATGAGGTGGGATCATCCTCCATTTGAAATTCCTCTGTATTATAAATCGATAATCATCGAAATAGTGATCTTCTTACTCTTTGAGACCTCCTGGGCCTCCTCATTTGGTACATCTCTTGTTTGAAAGCTTTGTTGCTCCTCATCCGTGGCAATAGGTTCTATATGCTCTGAAGAACAGGTTCTTCATTCTCATTCATTGTTACCACGGAGGAACAATAACAGTCTTGGCACCACGGTGTCTTGCACGTCGGTGCAGCGACAGCAGTAGTGTGAAGAATGGCTCTTGAATCATCGGAGTGGACACAAACACCCGCTTCTCTTCAAGATCAATCTCTCGAGCTACCATGCTTCCTCATCATTTCATCCTCTAAGAAGACGACATGTCTCGTTTCTACAAACTTTGTATATCATGCGGGCGAGAAAGCGATAACCTTTTGACTTTTCGGGGTAGCCAATGAAATGGCAACTTCATCGCTTTGGGATCAAGTTTCCCAAGGTTTGGGTTAAATACTTTAGCCTCAGCAGACTCCCACACACGTAAGTGGTTTAGTGAGGAACTCTTCACGCCCACAACTAAATGCGGTGTTTTGGGCACCGACTTACTAGGCACTCTGTTGAGAATATGAATGGCGGTTTTCAACGCCTCCATCCACAAACTCAATGGGAGTGTGGAGTAGCTCATCATACTGCACCATATCCATCGAGTGCGGTTGCGTCTTTCATCTACTCCATTTTGTTGAGGTTCGCGGCATAGAATCTTGGGCCACTATTCCATTTTCTGTAAAACCTCGCAAAAGGTCCAGGAACTTGTCCATATAGGGTATGTCGATCGTAGTACTCCACGCATCGATCGGACTATCTTAATCTTTAAATCGTGTTGGTTTTCAATTTCAGCCTTAAATATCTTGAATTTATCCAAGGCTTCATTTCTTTCTTTGATTGGATAAATATATCCATAACGGGAGTAATCATCTGTGAATGTTATGAACGAGTCATATCCATCCACACTTTTCACAGGAAAAAGACCAGTAGAACTCCTGTGGTTCTTTTAGCGTCTTTCTTTCTTTACATATTTTCCTTTAATGCATTCTCTGCATTATTCTAAGTCTGAGAACTCTAATAGAGGAAGAATTTCATTCTTAACTAGTCTTTCTATTCTCCCCCTCGAAATATGGCCTAAGCAGCGATGCCATAATTTCGACGATTCATTATGAGTTCTCTTTCGTTTTGTTTACATTCATAGACGAGGATTCATTCACTTTCTCGCACGCGACGTTCCCATTATCGCATACGACATTCACATCAATGTTCTCACATTTCTTTGTCATTATCATCTTTAAGTAATCAGGATAGTTCTTCTTGTAGTGTCCCGTCTTTTGGCAGTGAAGACGCTGATTTTTGTCTACTGCAAACTTATTCTGTTGAGGCTGATAGACAGGGGCTTGTCCCTTGTTCTTTGAGAAGGAATTACTGTTGAAGTTCTTTTTCTTGTTGTCCGGTCACATAGTTGATAGAACCACCATGTGAGGATTTAATTCTTTCCTCCTCTTGCACACACATAGCTATGCACTTTCTAAGTCCCCATTTTTGGGTTGCATGTTGTAGTTGTGACAAAAGTGTCAAACTCTCTCGGCAAGGAAGCAAAAAAACAAATGAATAAGGAACTCATCCTTGAGAGCCAAATCCATTGGTTTAAGCTTAGATGCCAAGTTACTCATCCTTAGTGTGTGCTCTCTTATGCCACTACCACCACCAGAGTACCTTTCTGTCACAAGCTGTTTAATCAGCTGTGTAGCATAAGTCTTTGAAGAGCCAGTAAACTGACTCTTTATTTTCTCAAGGTACTCTGTGACAGTGTCACACTCTGCGATTGAGCCCACAATTGCAGGCTCAATCGTGTTCTTTATCACAGCCAAACATTTCATTTCTTGTTGGCAGTGACCTACTTTTGGGAGCATATTCCCTCTGTCTTGTCTGCCAAGCAGCATCAACCTCATGTTCATCCCTCACCGGTCCCACAGGCTCTGTGGGACACGGTGTGGTGACACAATTCATATACAGTGAGAACAATTAAACATGATAACAACAACTGCATGCCTTGGTTTCAACGTTGGTTAAAATTAAAACATACTGATTGTTTACACATTAAATCTACATCAGTTGGGCGAGAAAATAGAAATAATGCATAAAACATCAATTAAAATTATCATACTTTTAACGACAAAATTATATGCCTTATTTCCAATATTGGTCAAAATCGACATACAATTTTATTTATACATTAAATTTACATCACCGTTGGCGAAATAGAAATAATGCATAAAAACTTCTATTAAAAATTATAATCTTGTTATTATCAACGTTGGTGAAAATAACAATATCATAATTATCCGAAATTCTATCTATTTTCAAAATTAAATTCTCCGTTGGTTCGAATTTAATAATGAAAATCATTCAATCTCATTAACTTTTGGTGAGCTGTAATTCTCTATTTTTGAAGCATCTTCTATACTTTTCTATTCTCAAAAATATCCCGTTGGTTCAATTTTTTTTTGTGATTTAATTTAGCAAAAATAGCCAAATTATCAATTAAGGTGCTCTTGAAAAATAATCAACATGAAATTATTCTAAAATAATTCATACTCGAAGCATTAACTTTATTCTTGTACTCATCTAATCTCGGAAAATTAGCACGTTGGTGCAAAAATTTCTGAGATTTTAAATCAAGTTTCAATCAAATTCACTCATAAAATGCTTCGAAAATCAATAAAATTCCATTTTGGAATTCTTGTTCAAAATAGCCCTTCGGCTGTTCATTTGCGTGCGTGCGCCAAACTTGCGCCGCCGATGGCCCCTGCGGCCGGAATTCATGTGGCCGCGGATCGATCGAGCAGCTCACGACGCGGCGCGGGACTTAAGCCAAAACCCTAACCCAGGGGCATTTGCCCTCGCTCCACCCGCAAAAGCGAGAGCGGCGGCGCAGCGCGGCGATCAGCTGGCGCGAGGCGGAAAGCAGCGGCCGGCGCGCAAAGCGGCGTCAGCAGCAGCAGCGTGGAAGCGGATGGGCGGCTCGGCGGCGCCGTTGCGGCTCGGCCACGACCGGCGGCACTGGGTAGCGGGCGGCGGCGGCCGGCCGCTCCCGGCGGAGCGGCGGCGTGGCGGCGGCGGCGCCGAGCAGATTCTGCGGCGGCGCGCGACGCGGGGCAGCAGATGGCGCGGCGCGGCGCCGGCGGCAGCGGCGTGAGTCCCTCTCACCGCTCTGCTGCGGCGGCCGCGCCCGTGGCCGATCCCTTTTCTTTCCTCTTTCTATTGCCGTTTTCTAGGGTTGGGAATTCTCGTGCTTCTCTTTTCGCACGCCGGTCAACCGACGGCGGTGTTTGTTCTTTCCCATCTAGATCTACGCCTAGATCGGGCTCGATACCATTGTTAGTTCTAGGTCTTTAGGACCTCTAGGTTAGATCTAGCGGGCTATCCTTTCTCTAGTGTTCGTCGTGTTCTTGAGATAATCTGGGGAAGAGAATACCGACCGTCGGACGTAGAAGAAGAAGAAGTGGCCATCGCGGTGGTCGGTGAAGAGAGGCGGAGCTCCTTGGCGCGCGCGCCCCGGCGGCGAGGTTCTCTGGCGGCGGTGGTCCGGAGAAGAGGCAAAGGAGCCGATGGTGCTTCCCGTATTGAGCGCCTCCTCTAGATCGGTTAGGGTTTTCGGTGGGTGGCGGCGCACGGTCAACCTCGTCGATTGTGCCGCCCGGCCCCACCTCTTTTATCTGGCGGCGGCGACAGGCCCATCGACCATTAGGTGGCGCCCCGATCAGGGCGTGAGCAAGGGGGCCCATTTGGCCGTTGGGCCAAATGGGTTGAGATCATTCTAACAGTGAAGTGATGTACCAAGTGAATTTCTACTGATTTTGTTAAGAAATTTGTTCGTTTTCAGAATTTCTACTGATTTTGCTACTTGCCTTTAAGCCGTTCCTATATTTGCTAACTCTTTCTTCTCTGTGCTTAAATGCACTAAAGTTAGATTGGAGGCTGTCCCATGAGAAGCCAAGCGAGGACTCTGATGAAGCTGAGCTTGACCCTAAATATAGAGAATCTGTGAAGTGCAAGATATTTCTGGGATTCACTTCAAACCTTGTCTCTTCTGGCATTCGGGATGTAATCCGGTTTCTAGTCCAGCATCACATGGTGAATACTCCAAATTTTGCATCATGTAACTTGAAATGAAAAAGTTTAAATATACCTTTTATGAATTGGTTTAGTTGAAGTACGCCTAGACATGTTTATTGTAGTGGCAGACTAACATTACTAAAAGCATTGAGATCTCATTTCCTAATCTTTAGGTGGATGTTATTGTTACAACTGCTGGCGGTATAGAGGAGGATCTCATCAAATGCCTCGCACCAACGTACAGAGGTGATTTTTCTTTACCTGGTACGCTGCTGCGGTCAAAAGGACTGAACCGGATAGGAAATCTACTGGTGCCTAATGATAACTATTGCAAGTTTGAGAACTGGATCATGCCACTTTTTGACCAAATGCTACTAGAACAATCCACTGAGGTAACCATCTCTTTTGGGTCTTAAGCTATAAAATTTATCTTCTGGCTGGAACACTGTTTTCTGCAACAATCTGTTTGATTCCATATAATATACGTGTGCTTATGATGCAGTAATCAGCTGTGGAGTGGAGTAATTGCATACGGTGCATGAATTGCCGTGGAAAATATAACTACATTAGATTAATCTAGCAGTCTTAAATTCTGAGTTCTAGGGATAATGAGAATCTAAGAAGAATAGGCCTGGCTACAATATTTAGAAACCCCCTTATAGAAGGGTACAAAAATGGTTTCAACTCAAACACTAAAAATAAGAAACAGGAGAGAAAAACCTAAACAGAAAAGAGCTAAAATAGCGAGAAAAAGTACTTCAAGGTAATAGACTGAAACATGTCAAAGTAAAGATTCTAAAACAATTAAAAAATCAATGAACTTTATTTGATCTGGCCTCCATTACCTCCCTTTCATATTGATGTGTATGCATCAGCATTTCCCAGAACCATATAGCTATATTCTTTTCTAGCGCGAAAGGGTCTCTAGCCCAATGGTTAGAGGCCTGAGTAGCACCCCCTAGGTCCTGGGTTCGACTCCCAGTGGGAGCGAATTTCAGGCTTGGGGGAAAAAAATCCCCTCGCCTGCTACCACACCAAAGCACAGGTCTAAGGCCCCCCAGGCGTTGATCAAAGGATCCGCGGTAGTCTCACAAGGTCGGGCGATGGTGCCGCTGTGTAAGGGTGGAGCAGGGGTTCGGGGGTTTTCTCGGTCTGCGTGAGAAGACCTTCTTCTTAAGCAATGCCCGGGGGGATTCTTCCCCCCCGCAGGTCGAGTTTTTTTTTATATTCTTTTCTAGCAAGACATGCATAAATTTGAATAGCACTGAATTATGAAGCTATATGTTTCTGCACAATTGCTGAGAATCAGTAGAGAGAAGGTTGCATCCTGGTAGATAATTGATGTTTTTAATTAATGAGCTTTTTCTGCATTTGAATTCATAGTAAGCTTTACTGCTATGCTCTTGTAGTCTTGTGCAGTGACGCATCCTCTTCATGTGGAAACAACTATTCAATCATTTTGTAAGTTTTTTTTATCTTCATGAATTTCAATAATTTCTTCTTACTTGCAGAATGTTTGGACACCATCAAAGGTGATTGCTCGTCTTGGCAAAGAAATAAATGATGAAAGCTCCTATCTTTATTGGGCACATAAGGTAACGTGTTTTTTACTGCACCTGCATATTCTTACAAAGTGCAAAAGAACAACAGAAGTAGTAAAACACTGATTCTATTTATAAATTCCATGCATCAATATCTTGATTCTTGAGTAAACAATGCTATAGGCTAGTTGAAAATTTTGTTTAGTTATTTAAGTCTGTTATTCATGTTGTCTTACTGAAATTCTTTTCAATAATGCAGTAGGGGTCATATCTTTTCCCCAAGAACTAGTACATCGTCAGCTTGCTTATTGTGGTACTAATTCAATCCAGTGTACTTAGTATCCATATTTGAACCTTTGTTTTGCCTGAAGTCATTCATAGTTGAGTGGATGCGAACAACATACAGTAGATGTTTCTCTTGATGTTAGAATATATGATGTGCCTTTAATTTCTATGGAGAATACGATTCAGAAATCTGCATTGAGTTTCTTGTTTTTATCGGGTTTAAGTTCTTACCTTCAAGTGCTTTTGTGCGATTTACAACTCAAAAGACTGTGGCCAGACAACACTGACTCCCCCTAACTTGATCAGAACAATATTCCTGTATACTGCCCAGCGCTGACTGATGGATCACTCGGAGACATGCTGTTCTGTCATGCAGTCCGCAATCCTGGTCTAATTATTGACATTGTACAAGGCAAGTTCCACTGTGCTTGCTTTTGTTGATTTTGCTTTCTTTTTTATTTATATTTTGGTTGAAATCTTTGCAGATATACGATTGATGAATGGGGAAGCCATTCATGCAACCCCAAGGAAGACAGGGATCATAATTCTTGGTGGAGGCCTTCCAAAGCATCATATATGCAATGCCAATATGTTTCGCAATGGTGCAGATTATGCAGTCTATATCAACACAGCTCAAGAGTTTGATGGTAGTGATTCTGGAGCACAGCCTGATGAAGCAGTTTCATGGGGAAAGATTAAGGGTTCAGCAAAACCTGTCAAGGTATGTGTACCTTGAGCTAGTTTCAACCTCTAGATATTTAAAGGTGCCTTTGCTAGAGATCATGATGCACACACAAGCACTTTTCATTGCTTTCTCTTGCAATGAGATATGTCAAAGAAATTGGATGCATTATCTTGAACTGGAATCTAATTTCTGAACCGTCTTATTTTGTCTGTCCATGTGTAAAGCTTTTTCACTTTTTAATATTGTAGCAATGCATTTTAGCCTGGAAACTTGTAGTCATTTTTTAGTTCGGGGAGTGGATTAGACGCACCCCCAAAGTTAAGAGGTAAATTAGACTTATTCCTTGTTTTAATAATTGTGCTTTCTCTGCTAATAGGAATGTATGAAGTCATAAACCATATTTGATTGCTACTGTAATCTAATAGTCCCAACTTTTGGATATGCAGGTGCATTGCGATGCGACTATCGCTTTCCCGTTTCTTGTAGCTGCAACATTTGCACGCAAGTTTCATGGCGCAAAGTCAGCCAACTGAATTTCTTGCGGTGAACGATGGACCTCTGATCGATTTTTCTGAACTCTCCAAATGATTGTTTGGAGCACGGCTTGTGCTTCACCCAACAGAGGTGTAAAGCGGAAGGTTTCGTTGACTCCACATCGCCATTCTTGATTCTCTTCGTTGTACACCTGATGCAGTAGCATTTGTATGTTACAATGAATTGTTTATGGAAGTACCGACATGCAATTAGCTCATTTTGTGATCAGATGATGCCTACAAGTGTACGAAATCCACTAGTAATTTGTTTTCTAAGCAAGTAAGTTTAGTGATATTTATTGGACCACGACGAAAAAACTCCGGCTTTCTAAGGTCCCGTTTGGAACTGCAGATTTCCTCAATTTCGGCGGAATTTGAACATAGTGTTTTCCCCCCGAAACTCCTGCTCTATGGCGAAGTATTGCAGTCGTTACAGAGAACTCTTCGAACCGACTCGATCCAGACCTGGCCGAATGTGCGGGGGCAAACCAGGCTAGCACCCCAGACATGGCACTGTTAGCTCGATTTAAACACAGTACGATATAAATAGTAAATAGAACTATCGATCTAGCCTGATTAAACCTGTCGTGCTTGGATCAGCATCTCTGCATAGTGGGTTAACTCGGCACACATGCATAGTACCGTGTCGAGACATGGCCTGACACTAGGGGTGCAATCGAATCGGATACGGTTGGTAACTGCTCATCTTGTATCCTATACCATATTTTTTCTCGGAATCGGACACGGATAGTGTCGAATACGAATACGAACATGGATAGTATCGGTCACGGATACAGAACGAATACGGAGCGGATTCGATACGGTAATCATATTTCATCGGATAACACGCGAGAAGACAAATGTAAAACGACAAACGTGTAGAGATTCATGGGCATGGCTACAGCATGTAAAAAAACCCCGTTGTTGTACAGCATGTGGTTCGTATTTTCCAACTTATGCAAAACAAACTCAGAAATGGGAATATATTATATAACATCCTTATTCCTTAAGACACAAAAAAAGACAGCCAGGGAATTAGCAAAAACAGAGTAGCATCTTTATATAGTGTCATCTATACTATTCACAGCCTGTTCACTGGTTGTAATTGTGACTTCCTTTTATCATCGAGTGTGCTCAATTTGATGTTGAGACTTGCTAGCAGCAACAGTATGATCAAAAGTTGCAGTATCAATTTCAACATCAGAATCCGCCACAATAGTTTCATCCATCAAATTTGAGGATGCAACAATGTCTGTCAGAAATAAAATAAAAGGGCTTGATGTTACATAAGGACATTCCACAGTGATGAAGACAAAAGGCATCAACCAGGTATAGCCCATCAGGGAAAACTAACCAGTGCCTACATATCTACCAGGTATACTAACATAGTTTCACCAGCACTTACCTGGCTGTTTGCACAAAACTCATCAATATGGATATGTTTTGCTCCAGTTGATTCCAGTAATGCATGAAGTTTCTCTCCAAATTTATACTGCACTCAAATAACATTATTTAACAGTGAAATGCCTGATGATGACATTTCAATTTATAAAAGAAACACACACCACCTTTTCTGATGATCCCATTATAAAAGGGCTAGTTTGGATAGAACCCTGGGCTAGTTGCCTGCGTTGGACCCCTGCCTGGTGGTTGCCTAGACTTTGTTTGGTTGAAATCCACGGCTATCCTTGCACAGTGGAAGCTGCACATTCTTGGGCGCGCGGCGTAGGAAATCGAGCGCTGGGCCTCCCACGGAGTTGCTGGCTATAATCAGCGAGAACCATCTTATCCTTTCCCTCCTCATTTCCCCTTTCCTCTCTCCGTAGCCACAACTCTCTTCCCCTCTTCATATTCTCCCCGTACTTGCATTCTTCTTAGAGAGGGCAAAAATCAACAATAGAATCCATAAAGATGGAGGATGTTCAGGTGATTCTCTTGGTGCGACAAAGATCCGTGGCCTCCTCTCTTATTTCGTATTTTGCTTCTTCGTTGACTTCCGATTTGTTCTCGGATCCATTGCAACAAAGGTGGGAGCAAAATCCGTTTCTATTTTCCCAACTCCTTACGCTATTTCATTCTTCTATATATTTGGATTAGTCTTGGTTGTAGTTTACACAACGTGGTCCATACAGATCTATTTTTCTCTGCAATTATTAGTTTCCTTGGTGATAGTTGATAAACAGATGTAACTTCCTATTCACTATTATTATATTTTTACATTTTACCTTTTTGGAAGAATTAGTAGGTACACGCTTGCAATCTAATAAATTTATTAAAGTAATAAGCTATCTAACAGTTCTTGTACAAAATGACAGACATGCAAAAATCTCTACATGTGAATTTATTTCTTACATTTTTTCACATGATGCTCAGATGGACATAGAACCGATTCCTGATTATGTTATCCAACACAGAGCTCGGATGCTAAGTGTCTTATCGTTTGTTGTGGCCATTATCCAATGGCGACGGCGTCAGCGTCGTCGTTGTAGAAAGTTGCCAAGAAAATATGGGCCATTGGTCAGCAGAGACTTGGTGAGACAAACAAGGCTAGATGAACTATATAATGGAACAGATAAAAATTGCATCCATCAACTTCGGATGAGGAAAACTGTGTTCTGGAAGCTTTCCTCCAGATTGCGTGATTCTGGTTTACTACGAGATACAATACATGTGTCGGTCGAAGAACAATTAGCTATGTTTCTACACACCGTTGGCCACAATTTGAGAAATTGTGTGATTGGTTTTTTTTTCAAGAGATCTGGTGAGACTGTAAGCCGATATTTCAGTGAGGTGTTGAGGGCTTTATGTTGTCTTGCCAAAGATATGATAAATATTAGGTCCATAGAGACACATCCAAAGATAACCAGTAGCCCTGGTCGATTCTATCCATACTTTGAGGTATCATGCAAAACACGCATTCTCAATATTTTAATTCCCATGGCTAGTTTACTGAACTAATCAGAAAATTCCTTGCAATATAGGACTGCATCGGGGCAATTGATGGCACTCATATCCCTGCATTTGTCCCTGAAAACATAGTTAACCGGTTTAGAGGTCGTAAGGGATATCCAACTCAAAATGTTCTAGCTGCCGTGGACTTTGATTTGCGGTTTACCTATGTACTTGCTGGATGGGAGGGCTCGGCACATGACTCTGTAGTTCTAAGGGCTGCCCTTAAAAGATCAAATGGAATTCCATTGCCTGAAGGTTAGCATATAAGTCCTAGTGGTTTAAGATGCACACTAAATTTTAATAGAGCAATAAAGCATTCATCTTGTGTGTTGTAGGAAAATATTACCTAGCTGATGCGGGATATGCAGCGAGACCTGGTATACTACCACCTTATAGAGGTGTCCGCTACCACTTGAAGGAGTACGGGGGTGGGAGATATCCAGAAACATCACAAGAGTTGTTCAATCTTCGCCACTCCTCCCTTCGTACAACTGTTGAGCGAGCATTTGGGACCTTAAAGAATCGCTTTAAAATTCTTGCAAACAAGCCATATTTTCCATTTAGCATACAGGTGAAGATTGTGATAGCATGCTGTGTGTTACACAATTGGATCCTTGATAACGGTCCTGATGACATCATATATGATGAAGAACTCTGGTATAATACTTTGCCCAGGTCAACTAGAATAGCTACAGATCAAGGTGCAGAAAACAGACAATGGGTGGCTATGCGAGATGAACTAGCGAATTTGATGTGGACTGAATATTGATGTAATTCACTATGCTATGTACTATTGGTGCAGCATATATGTACTTGTACCACATTTATCAAGTATTATTAAGCTTGTAAGACTTGTTACCACATTTATCAATATTTTTCTGTAATGTTGCTTGCTGTAGTTCACTCAATGGATACAGGAGAAAGCAGCATGAATGCTAAGGGTAAGGGAGGTGAAAAAGCTGCAGGATCAAATCCAAGGGCAAAAGCTACAAATTGGCCTGCAGTTATATCTGAATTTCTCCTTGATTGGTACATTGAGAAGAAGCTGGCGATGCCTCCAAAAGCATTTTCAAGAAGATGCATCACACACTGTACATTTGCAAGAAACTCCAAATATGGCACTACCTATCTGTGGATCAAGTTCAGCGTCACTGGAGGCGGCATAAGGATACTTGGGGACTTGTGGCTAAGCATATGAATGAGAGTGGCGGTGGCTGGGATGATGACACAAAAATGGTGACTGTCTCCAAGTCTACTTTGAGCGAACTCTCGGTAATTATCTCTTGCCTAAATATTCATCTTACATGCATTATCTTGAATGATTCTTATTATTTTTTAATGCAGCCAAATGACCGTGGGATTCTCTCTAAACCAATTCAGTTCTTTGACAAGTTGCAAGAATTATTTAGTGGCTCCACAGCTGATGGTTCTTTTATGCAAGACCCTTCCAGTGCAGCTAATCCAGACCAAGATGATTCTGAGAGACTTGACATGCTGAATGATTTGGATAATTATGATAAAACAGATGATGCACATGGGCAAGACTCAGACAAACTAGAGTCTGATAGTGATGAATGTCAGGAGGTGGCTGCCCTTGCTGCAGCTAGCAGTCAAGTTTCTTCATCTAGTGCCAAGTCCATGAAGCCTAACAAGAGAAATTTTAAAAGGGTTGGCAAGTCTAATACACTACCTGCTGCTGCACGGGTTGGCAGGGCCAGTAAGTCCAACACAAAACCAGCTCCTGCCTATGTCGATGATGATTTGGATGTGGAGATAACCAATACTTTGCGAGGTATCCAACAGAACCTTGCAAAACCAGTGCAGGTTGCACCTCCTCTTGATCCTAATGGTCCTCTATGGGATATGCTCAAGAAGATCACATTACCACCAGATGATAGGCTTGCAGTAGGGATGCACCTTTGCAAGCCAGAATTTCAAGTCCATCGTAGCTTCCTTATCAATATGGGTCAAGAATACCTTGAGCGTTGGGTGTTCAAATATTTATCTGGTAGTGATCCTAGTGATGACTGATTATGGCTGATTGTAGCTGCATGATCTTTTGATTATGGCTGATGGGGTCTGTTTTTGTTGCACCCTTTTGAAATCAGTATGTACAGTATGACTACATGCTAATTAGGTGCTGCCAAAGTTGATAGTCAGAGAGGTAGCTGACATTTATGGAGAAGTTTCAGACTCTTGGGACAGCCTATGTGATATGCTTTTGTGTATCGACGAATTATTATGTAATCTTAAATTGTAATATTTGTCAGCCTATAGCTTGAAAACTCATTGTGTGACAGATTATGAATAGAGCTCATATGAGTTCATTACTTATGTCTGGAACATGAGTTCATGGTTTATTTGTTTCATAATGTGCTGTTCTCATCTGAAAATATAATGACTTATTTTATATCAGATATTTGGTTTATTTATTCTCATCATGTGAAATGCTCCATATATCAACAATTACTTTAGCAATGAAATGCTTCATATGAAAGTAATCTTGACACTCGTACACAATGGTGAGTGTAACCCAGGCAAGCTAAACAACCAAACGATGCCTGGCTTCTCTACCAGCCCAGGCTGACTTTCAGGGCATCAACCAAACAACACAGCATGTTTTAGCTTTGCCTGGCCAGGCATTCTTGCAAATGAAGGCAGGCAGCTCCCAGGCAGGTGAATAGCCCATGCAACTAGCCCAGGGTTCTATCCAAACTAGCCCAAAGTATAGCCTGCCAGGCAACTTTCCATCCCATCAAGAGTTATTTTCGGCCATCGCCTGAAACATATCAAAATAATCAGAACTCAAACGTGAAACATACATTATGAATAAGAAGGTTTACATGGGTATAGTCCGTTTCAATCGCATCCATACCTCATTCTCATTCACTGGCTGCTCGAGCTCAAGTCTGTGGGCTGACATTCGGGCAATCTCAGAGATGGTTGCATCACGGGCCTGCATATCATCACCAGCAAGCTCCTCGTGACGCGACCTCGAGCGCTTCTGCGAGCCGTGGAAGCCGTACCTCATCACCGGTGCGTGTGTACATATCCCACATTCGACCCACTAATTTCTCCCTCTCCAGCTCTCCTCCATCTCCTGCTCAAGTTAAAACTAGACAAAGTTCAGTTGCTTATTTTTCACTTCACACGTAATTCAAGAGCCAAAAGGAGTGCGCTTTTGTGCCTTCTGCGCCAATATTAATATAAAGGACGCCCCTTCACCGGTCGAGCATCCAAATTTAGGGCTGGATTTTTTCTTACTAAGATATGTAGATGAAATAATAATCGTATGCCTTATCCGGGAAAAAGATTGCCACGCTCCGGGGTTCACTTACGCGAGCGCCTACTCGTTGTGCGTGCATACCAAGCGATTGGCAAGGAGAATCCGGGGCGAAACAATTAAAGGAAGGAAGCGTCGAGGAGTCGAGGTTGTCGCGGAGGCGCGTCAAGGTCCCCGAGGCGGCGGCGAGGTCGCCGGAGGACCAGCGGAGGGAGACGGAGGCGGCGGACATGGACCACAACGCGAGGAGCGCGATGGCGCGAGCCCACACCTTATCCGCCCCTTCTTGAGGCGCGGCCTCCGTCGGGAGGCGGGATGGTGATCTTGGTTGCCGGCGGCGGTGCAGGAGAGCGCATTGTCGGCGGCGGCGAGGGCCTTCATGTCGGCGTCGGTGGTGGAGCGGGAGGGTGATTACTGAGCCCGGTGGTGATTAGGGGCGCAATCGGAGCGTGGCCCGTGGTTGTGGCGGCGTCGCCGGCGTGGCTAGGGTTAGGGATCTTCGCCGCTGCGGTGCGAGTGAGCGAGACAGCGAGTCGATCTGTCGATGCGGTGCGGTCTACGGTGTTAGGGTTTGGCTTTGCCGGGGTGAGCGCTGAGCGCAAGTGGGCCGGGCCGACGGACGGACGGAGTCACGGTCTCACGGAGGTATCACCGGATAATACCGATTACACATGTCGGATAGTACCGAATAAATTTCCGGATATTCTCGTATCCGTCGGAAACTGCTCTCCCGATTCTGATACCGATTTCGAAAATTACTATCCGATTCCGACACCGTATCCGACAAAATCTGTCGGTTACCGAGATTTTCCCCCGAATCCTATCCAAAGCTATCCGGTCGGTCGGTCGGTCGGGAGGTATCCGATCCGGTTGCACCCCTGCCTGACACGCCACTTTACTCCAACCTCACATGAGTCGGGTTTACTTAGAACAGTGCAGTAACTCTCATATAGTAGTGCAGTAAATTTGCTTACGAAATGCAATAAAATTACTTGTGTTAGGGTTACTGCATTCTTTTGAGCGTAGGTGGATGACTTAGTAGTAAAATTATTTACGATTACAACAAAATTACTTTGTGACTGGCAATAGAAATACCTGCCAGTGGCTTCCTTAGCCCTTGCCTAATTGCTTCCTTCTCCTTGGCCCTACAACCCAGCCACTGTTGCATTGCCATATGCGGCAACAACACCGGGGGTGCCACCGCTGGGCGGGGACGGTTGCCCCCCACCACCTTCTTCCTCACCATCCTGCCCCGCCAACACCTCCTCTCCTCCCTTTCCAGTAACTGCCTCCAACCTCCCTATCGACCGCTGCCTCCTCCGTCCCTGGCCACGCCGACCAACGCCTCCTCTCTTCGTCTCTTCCTCTCGTCAACCTCCCTCCTCGCCAACCACCGCCTTCAGCCTTTTCCTCTCGCGAGGGCAGCAATGGTGGCACGGCGCCTGCAGGCGGGGTACCACCAGACTGGGCCACCATACTCAATGGGCCATTGGTGCCTTGTTGGGCTAAGCATGTCTGGCCCGATATGGTTCGACCCCTCTTCATGCTGTGCCTGGATTGGAGGACAGGCATGTGGACCGACATGGCATGGCATGGCAATTTATTTGAACCAACTATGCCTAACATAATCAGGTTATGCCCTATCCGAACCTGTGTCGTATTGTGCTGGGCGGCCTATTTCGCTAGGTCTGCTTAGATTCACGTCGGATCAATTGGGAAATATAAAGAAACACCTGCTTATTTCAACTTTTGAAAAAGGCGAACAGGGCCGGCAAAGCCCAAACACGTCCTATCTGACAGCTCGACCCACCACGGCGAGTGATCTCGAACCCAATCCGCCGTCTCCTCTCCTTCCCCGAAACCCTCATCGTCGTCCCCATGCTCTACGGCACCAGGTTCATACCTTGCTAGCAGATCCTATCCGTACGTTCACTTCCCCCCTTCTTACTCTCTCTCTCTCTCTCAATTTCCCTTCTCAACCCCCTCACAAAATCTCCCTAATTGTTCTAGAAGGGCGGAAGCAGCGAAGGCTCGGGCTCTGATGACTCCGACGGAAAGAGGCGAGCCAAGCGGAGCAGGAAGGGGAGAGACAAGGAGGAGGCGAAGGCGGCGACAGAGGAGCAGGTATAGCTTGGACAACTCGGAGGAGGGGACGGACAGCGAGGATTCCATCTAGGAGGAGGAGGAGTTGAGTCAGAGAAAGCGCTGAAGGAATCACTGGAAGACACTGCACAACTTCTCCGACGACGATGACGACAAGGAATCTAGTGGTGAATCTTACAAGGGAAGAGGTAAAAAATTGTGAATTTGGTGAGAAATCAGGAATTTTGGTAGTACTATCGTTATAAGGCCGATACTACCGCTCCCCTTGCAACGGTCAGAAAACTAGCCATTGTTCAGCAAAATCAGAAGTATCACCGCACAAAGTTCATTACTACCGCTCCACACATTGTAGAACTACCATTTTCCAGGGGAGGAGAAATCCTTTCAATAGGTGTTTCTTTGGAAAAAATGTACCACGAATAAATCAGTACTTCTATCAGCCGGTCCGACCGCGCAACACATGCTGGTCTGACCGCTAGCCGGTCGTACCGTACAACATATGTCGGTACTACCGATGTCTGGTTTCACTGCACAACACATGCTGGTACAACCGACTTCCAGTCATACCGCGCAGTACATGCCGATACTATCGTTTTTTCGGAGAAGTGCATATACTTTAACTAATTTGCAAAACGCATTCATAAATTATAGTACCATGCACACAATGATCAAACTATGATTCCTAACAAGTTGCAAAACATATTTGCAAACTTTTAAAACCATGACACATGGTACAGGTACATGGACGCAACATATTTGCAAAACATATTTGCAAAGTTAAGTTATATGTTATAAGGATTATGTGTGAGTTTCAACTATTTGCAAAATACATTTGCAAATATAAGTCTCATACCATAAGAAGTAGGAAACATAGACTTTAAATAATTGCAAAACACATTCTTAATGTATAGTCCCATGTTACAAGGATTTAACGCATAAACTTCAACCATTTGCAAAGCATATTTGCAAACATAAGTACCATACTATAGAGAACTAGAGCAAGTGAGATGAGCTATCAACACATGATAAGATTCAAGTTACTAGACATGACTCCTCTTAATAGTACAGCAACCATACTAGCAATCTGATATTTGAACCAAATACCAAGACCAGTCAAAAACTAGGAACACATCCTTAGCCTTAGCTAGTCATACTTTTGCCTTGAGTATCCTCTTGAAGCTTGATGATGTACATCTTTACTTCAAGTCTAGGTCTTTGTCTTGATATGCATCAACCCATGATGCATACTTTGCTTGAACTCTATCAACACATGATGGATCTTCTCTTGACTTGATGATCAATTTATGATCATCTCCTCTTGGAAATCTTGATCAACTCATAATCATAGTCTCTTTTGAATGGTTTTCAACACATGAAGCCATCTTCTATCCCGTATCTTGATTTGATGACCTTCAACATATGAAGTCATCCTTATTTGTGGAACTTAACCTATTCGTCTAACTTGTGGAAAATGTTAATCTCTCAATGTGATTGTCATTAATTACCAAAACATACCTGACGAGGATAGAATAATCCTCAAATTATTATGTCATTATATTTCTTGAATACACCGCTTATCAATACGAGGTAAATATGGTAAGATGGTCGTAAGCTCTTCTATGATCATATGGTTGTAAGCTCTTCTACGACCATATAGTCGTAAGGCTTACTACGACTATCTCTTGGTCGTAAGTCCTTCTACGACCATGTAGTCGTAAGTTTTACTACGACTATCTCTTGATCATAAGTCCTTCTACGACCAAATAGTCGTAAGTCTTACTGCGACTACCTCCTTGGTCATAAGTCCTTCTACAACCAAATAGTCGTAAGTCTTACTGTGACTACCCCCTTGGTTGTAAGTCCTTCTACGACTAAATAGTTGTAAGTGTTACTGCGACTACTCCATATAGTTGTAAGACCTTCTATGACCACGTAGTCATAAGTTGACTTATGACCACCTTATGGTCGTGGACCTTCTTGCAACCAACCTATCTCCGACTAACTTGTCTACAACGAACAACTATATTGTGGGTTCATCTTATAAGGCAGTTAGAATGTTCGTTTATCCAATAATTGTACATGATCTCTCTCTGATAATAACTGCTACACGGTGAACATCATTTTACTTCTCTCTGACAGTAACTTCCATCATGTGGTTATCATCTAAAGCATTGTGGCGTCTTTTGGCGTGGGACAACTGCCGTTGCTTCACTGGTTATATAAAGGTTAATGTTAAAGAGAGAAGGGGGAGGCGTTCGGATCGAAGGAGGAGATTGTGCTAAGCATTCGCATTACTCTCAATTATAATGCTTTTCTGGTGATTAGTGATCGCACAGGACGTAGAGTTTTTATTCTCTTAGAAGAAGGCCCGAACATGTATAAAAATTCTCATGTCTCTACTCTACATGTGCATACACCGGGTCTTCTGTAACATCCTGATTTTCAGAGTCTTTTTGAAGCTTTTAAAATAAAATTCACCATTTGAATTTTTCTGGAATTAATTAAAGCTTAATTGGAATTTTCATTAATCAAAAAGATTTAATATGATTAAATTAAATATTAATATTTGCCAAAAATATTTTATTTGTGTTCCTTGTGTCACAAGGAATTTTTCTGTATTTTCTGGGATTTTTCGGAGTTTGTTTGAGCTCAATTTGAAATTTCCAAAAAAGAAAGAGGAGAGAGAATGAACAGTACCCGCGCGGTACTGTTCATCCATCTTCTCCGGAGCAATCGCGGGAGAGATCGAGTTCTGTACAGTTCTTTCCCGTTTTCCTTTCTCTTCATAACTTCCAAACCAAACCTTATCTCAATGTCTTCTCAAAGGAAAGTTGTGCCAAATCACGCAAGGAATCCATCCCAAGCGGCATCTTTCCGTTTCGTTCATCCGTTTGCCTTTTATCTCTAATTTTCTGAAACGGACTCTAAACCGAAATCCACGAATTGGAGTCGGTTTCTACCTCTTCAAGCCTATAAATACGACCCCTTGGCTCCTCTAAACCCATCCCAAGCCGTGCCAAGTCCCCAAAGCCCGGGACGCCGTCGGCACCGAGCCCTCCGGTCCCGAATTTGCTCGTCGTGTCTCGAGCTATTCGGTGAGTTTCTCCGTGATCCTTCGCGTCACATTGTGCCTTCATGTCCAATCTACCTTATTGCCAAGTTAATTTGGTTTTGGTGCAGCCAATCTCCCGAATCGAGTTTTCCCAATCTAGGTCAAGAGCGCTTCTCGACGTCGATTCGCCGCCTCCGTAAGCTTTAGCGTTTAGCCCTTGCCGTAATTTTTCCTAGTCTTGTCTCGTCGCGTTCTACGCCGTGCTCACTTCCTTTTCCCGAAAGCCTCCACAAATTTTCGCCTCCAAACCTCGCCATGTCCGTCAATGGCATCTCGTGTCCCCATCTGTCCGGTAGTGTTTTCCCGATCCGTTCACGTCACATCGTGCCAAACCATCCTAGGTAGCTACCCTCCAAGTGGTTTTAGATTTCGTTCACCGAGCACCAAGATATTAAGTTTTCCTCTTTCCTTCCCGGCGTCGTTCAAGCGTCGATTGCGTGCGTCTCGGTGGGTTTCTGGCCGAGCCGATAATTTTCTAGCTTTGCCAAGCCGCGTTCTAGCCCGTGCTCACCCTACCTCTCCACGTTCCATGCCCGGATTTTATTCCTCTCTCCTACCCATGTCGTTGTAGCCGCGTGCGTCAACGGTCTCCGTTTAGCGTGCCGTCGCTTCCTATATGTGCCTTAGGTCCCTAACAATCCATTTTTCTAGTTAGATTCATCTCCCATGCCTCCTCTCGCCAGCGCTAGCCTCCTTTCCCAAAAAACTCCTCTCGGATGAACAGTAACATCTGTGATTTTCCAGCATTTTCTCGCCCGGCAAACTTTAGATCGCTCGTTCTCCTTAGTCCGAACTCCGATTGACCCGATTCTTCTTCCTAAATTCATCTAAAATTGAGCTCCATTGTTTGGTTCTGGTTTTGCAGTTTTTGGATTTTATTTGGATTTTATTTGAATTTATTTTGTCTTTTCGTCTCGTTTTCTCTCTCGTTAGATCGCGTATTCGAGGGAGCGGAAGTTGGATTTGAAGACCAAGAGCCCTCATCTGAGCAAGGCCAAGGCAAGTCGTGTCCTTTGATCATGTTGAACCCAGTTTTCAAATCTATTATGTATTACTTTGCTTTAAATTATCATGCATTGCTATTTTATTATAAAACCCTTGTATTGGTAGTTAATGACCTAATTGATTATTTCCTCCTTGATAATTTGAATACCTTGATGCCATTGTCACCTTAGGTTGGGAATTTAATTAGTGATGCTATGTTATTTGTCACATTGGGTTGGTACGATTAGAATGCTTAGCCTTGCTTATTTTGCGAAAGGGTTCATCATCACATGTGATTAATTAATTTGACCTAATGAGATATTGAATCGTGGTTGGTGCCTTTGTTATAAAATTTGTCCGTGGCGTTGGTGCGTCATTGGCGGTGGTTATACAAAATTGGTTTTCACTCGGGCGAATGATCGTGCGATAAAGGGGAAGTGTTGGAGCACTTCGAGGATGTGGTAGTCTCGCCGAGAACACTTAAGGACTTAACTTTGTGCGCCATTGATCCGAGTCTTACAGTGCAAACCACATGTCCGGTATGGGACAGACTGGTGATTAATTTGTGATGTTTCATTCGGTTCCGCCATTGGGATGTCGGTGGGTGTCGTATACATTCCACGGGCGCAAGGGGTGTGATCACGAAACCTAGCGGGCGGGATTGGGTTGGAATTGAACATTGTAAAGGCCTTGTTGTGATTTCCTTAGCGAGGCTAATCACATCGTGTGGGTACAGATTGTGCAACCTCTGCAGAGTGTAAAACTATTCGAATAGCGCGTCCTCGGTCATGGACAATGCTCGGTGATTTCACACGAGGTATAGTTATTTCTAAAAGTTTTGGACAGTGGATGGTTAATTCACTGTTGGTTTAGCTTGTGGATGGGAGGTCCATAAGTGGTTGGTTTAGCTTATGGATGGGAGATCCATAAGTGGTTACTTCAATTCCTTTGATTATTGTTTATTATTGTTTTACTTCAAATGCGCCTTCAATCTATTTAGTGTATTTCCAAATCTTTGTTTTATGCAAATTAACCTTTCACCATCCATTGGTAAGCCTTGCATATTATATTGCATTCATTTGTTACAAACGGCTTGCTGAGTACCAATGTACTCACGGCTTTATGCCCCTGTTGCTCAGTTGAGGAGGAGGAGAATCACCAGCAGGAGGTTCCAGAAGGAGAGTACTTGACGTCTTCGCGGATTAGGCCGTTCTCCACTCGATAGCTTTGTGGGCGTGTCGATTGGTTTTTGCGCTTTCTTTTGGATTTCATTGCTAGTTTTGTTAAGCCCTTGGGCTAGTCTATTGTAAGCTTGACCATAAAGTCGTACTCGATGATTATTAATAATATTTGAGTCTTTTCTTAGTAAATCGTGATATGTTCGATATTTCATCTTTGTTTATCTTGTGTGCACTAGCGTGATCCGGGACTAGTGCGAGAATACACAGAGAGTCCGGATTTGTATATTCGGTCTCTCAGAGATGGTATCGAGCTATATCGATTGTAGGACAAGCCATGGTTAGAATGGTCGTTTTAGCCAATTTCAAAATCTACTTTCAAAAATCAAATCAACCAAATGATTGACTAGTAATTCTTGATTCTTACCTCATTCTTAGGATTCTTGCTCCTTGTCTCCTCTGAGAACTTGTTTTCGAAACTAAATTTGACTTCTTATCTCTACAATATCCATAGATGTCTCGAGTGTCCCAAGATCAAAAAGGAGGTCGACCCAGAATTCTTCAAGCGTTGCTGTGAAGATTGGATCAAGGAAGCACTCAAGATGTTCCAAGACAAGATCGAAGACTGCCGTGAAGATCGAGAGCCATTAGATTAAAACCCTGCCATAGTTTTAGCATCGTGTAGATCGTCTTGCTTCTTATTTACCGTTGGGTGTGATGTGAGCTGCAAATTTTGCCCTTAAAAGTATTATATTGCAATCACGTCAATCTTTTATTGGTGTTATTTCCCGGTTTTCTTTGTTAGCCTTTTTCGCTAAGTGTTTGTTTAGTTTAGGTTGCCATTTGAAATTCCCCTTAGACGAGTTTACCTCTCATCTATGCTTTTCCCACTTATCTTTAAAACCCGGTCAGAGTTTTGGAAGTGTCAGAGCAACTAACCCGGAATAAAGTTGACCAAGTTCAACCTCAAGTCTTACCTATGCTTTTCCCCCTTACCTTTTACGCTGGAGCGATCGGTAGTGTTTCTCTTGAGCAAGAGAAGATGGTTGGACCGGGAACCCGCGAAGCATCGAGCAATCTCGCCAATTCCGTTCAACCTTGGAAGTACCCCCGCCAAAACTCCAGGAGCGAGCCGTGGAACATCGTCAAGTCAAGGAAGCCAAATACCTCAAAGCGTTGCAAGGGGAAGCCTCAACAACGTCGTCTCCGAAGTTGCACCTGGTAACCTATTCTTTTAGTCAGCTTGAATCTCGGGGTCGAGATTCCGTTTAAGGGGGGGAGGTTTGTAACATCCTGATTTTCAGAGTCTTTTTGAAGCTTTTAAAATAAAATTCACCATTTGAATTTTTCTGGAATTAATTAAAGCTTAATTGGAATTTTCATTAATCAAAAAGATTTAATATGATTAAATTAAATATTAATATTTGCCAAAAATATTTTATTTGTGTTCCTTGTGTCACAAGGAATTTTTCTGTATTTTCTGGGATTTTTCGGAGTTTGTTTGAGCTCAATTTGAAATTTCCAAAAAAAAAAAGAAAGAGGAGAGAGAATGAACAGTACCCGCGCGGTACTGTTCATCCATCTTCTCCGGAGCAATCGCGGGAGAGATCGAGTTCTGTACAGTTCTTTCCCGTTTTTCTTTCTCTTCATAACTTCCAAACCAAACCTTATCTCAATGTCTTCCCAAAAGGAAAGTTGTGCCAAATCACGCAAGGAATCCATCCCAACTGGCATCTTTCCGTTTCGTTCATCCGTTTGCCTTTTATCTCTAATTTTCTGAAACGGACTCTAAACCGAAATCCGCGAATTGGAGTCGGTTTCTACCTCTTCCAAGCCTATAAATACGACCCCTTGGCTCCTCTAAACCCATCCCAAGCCGTGCCAAGTCCCCCCAAAGCCCAGGACGCCGTCGGCACCGAGCCCCTCCGGTCCCGAATTTGCTCGTCGTGTCTCGAGCTATTCGGTGAGTTTCTCCGTGATCCTTTCGCGTCACATTGTGCCTTCATGTCCAATCTACCTTATTGCCAAGTTAATTTGGTTTGGTGCAGCCAATCTCCGGAATCGAGTTTTCCCAATCTAGGTCAAGAGCGCTTCTCGACGTCGATTCGTCGCCTCCGTAAGCTTTAGCCCTTGCCGTAATTTTTCCTAGTCTTGTCTCGTCGCGTTCTACGCCGTGCTCACTTCCTTTTCCCCAGAAAGCCTCCACAAATTTTCGCCTCCAAACCTCGCCATGTCCGTCAATGGCATCTCGTGTCCCCCATCTGTCCGGTAGTGTTTTCCCCGATCCGTTCACGTCACATCGTGCCAAACCATCCTAGGTAGCTACCCTCCAAGTGGTTTTAGATTTCGTTCACCGAGCACCAAGATATTAAGTTTTTCCTCTTTCCTTCCCGACGTCGTTCAAACGTCGATTGCGTCGTCTCCGGTGGGTTTCTGGCCGAGCCGATAATTTTTCTAGCTTTGCCAAGCCGCGTTCTAGCCCGTGCTCACCCTACCTCTCCACGTTCCATGCCCGGATTTTATTCCTCTCTCCTACCCATGTCGTTGTAGCCGCCCGTGCCGTCAACGGTCTCCGTTTGGCGTGCCGTCGCTTCCTATATGTGCCTTAGGTCCCTAACAATCCATTTTTTCTAGTTAGATTCATCTCCCATGCCTCCTCTCGCCAGCGCTAGCCTCCTTTCCCAAAAAAACTCCTCTCGGATGAACAGTAACATCTGTGATTTTCCAGCATTTTCTCGCCCCGGCAAACTTTAGATCGCTCGTTCTCCTTAGTCCGAACTCCGATTGACCCGATTCTTCTTCCTAAATTCATCTAAAATTGAGCTCCATTGTTTGGTTCTGGTTTTGCAGTTTTTGGATTTTATTTGGATTTTATTTGAATTTATTTTGTCTTTTCGTCTCGTTTTCTCTCTCGTTAGATCGCGTATTCGAGGGAGCGGAAGTTGGATTTGAAGACCAAGAGCCCTCATCTGAGCAAGGCCAAGGCAAGTCGTGTCCTTTGATCATGTTGAACCCAGTTTTCAAATCTATTATGTAATATTTTGCTTTAAATTATCATGCATTGCTATTTTATTATAAAACCCTTGTATTGGTAGTTAATGACCTAATTGATTATTTCCTCCTTGATAATTTGAATACCTTGATGCCATTGTCACCTTAGGTTGGGAATTTAATTAGTGATGCTATGTTATTTGTCACATTGGGTTGGTACGATTAGAATGCTTAGCCTTGCTTATTTTGCGAAAGGGTTCATCATCACATGTGATTAATTAATTTGACCTAATGAGATATTGAATCGTGGTTGGTGCCACTGTTATAAAATTTGTCCCGTGACGTTGGTGCGTCATTGGCGGTGGTTATACAAAATTGGTTTTCACTCGGGCGAATGATCGTGCGATAAAGGGGAAGTGTTGGAGCACTTCGAGGATGTGGTAGTCTCGCCGAGAACACTTAAGGACTTAACTTTGTGCGCCATTGATCCGAGTCTTACTGTGCAAACCACATGTCCGGTATGGGACGGACACTGGTGATTAATTTGTGATGTTTCACTGGTTCCGCCATTGGGATGTCGGTGGGTGTCGTATACATTCCACGGGGCGCAAGGGGGGGTGTGATGCGAAACCCTAGCGGGCGGGATTGGGTTGGAATTGAACATTGTAAAGGCCTTGTTGTGATTTCCTTAGCGCGAGGCTAATCACATCGTGTGGGTACAGTTGTGCAACCTCTGCAGAGTGTAAAACTATTCGAATAGCCGCGTCCTCGGTCATGGACAATGCTCGGTGATTTCACACGAGGTATAGTTATTTCTAAAAAGTTTTGGACAGTGGATGGTTAATTCACTGTTGGTTTAGCTTGTGGATGGGAGGTCCATAAGTGGTTGGTTTAGCTTATGGATGGGAGATCCATAAGTGGTTACTTCAATTCCTTTGATTATTGTTTATTATTGTTTTACTTCAAATGCGCCTTCAATCTATTTAGTGTATTTCCAAATGCTGTTTTATGCAAATTAACCTTTCAGCCATCCATTGGTAAGCCTTGCATATTATATTGCATTCATTTGTTACAAACGGCTTGCTGAGTACCAATGTACTCACGGCTTTATGCCCCTGTTGCTCAGTTGAGGAGGAGGAGAATCACCAGCAGGAGGTTCCAGAAGGAGAGTACTTCGACGTCTTCGCGGATTAGGCTTCGTTCTCCACTCGATAGCCTGTGGGCGTGTCGATTGGTTGCTGCGCTTTCTTTTGGATTTCCGCTGCTAGTTTTTGTTAAGCCCTTCGGGCTAGTCTATTGTAAGCTTGACCATAAAGTCGTACTCTGATGATTATTAATAATATTTGAGTCTTTTCTTAGTAAATCGTGATATGTTCGATATTTCATCTTTGTTTATACTGTGTGCACTAGCGTGATCCGGGACTAGTGCAGAATACACAGGAGAGTCCGGATTTGTATATTCGGGTCTCTACATCTTCTAAGTAATATCATAATCAATAAACACATTAGTCTCACAATTGTATTTATCATTTATCACATCCAAATAAGATTAGGCAATATCATAGTTAAGAAACAAATTAGTCTCACAATTGCATTTATCATTATCACCAAAACTAACTTAATGGAACTTGAACTTATAGCGATCTCTATTAGAGTGTCTTCGGAATGCTCGATTACCGAGAGATTGCCGAGTTATTCAAGAAATACTCCCAGGTAGGACAAGTGATCTTAAAGGAAGCCATCCGTGCCAACAGGTTTGCTAGAAAATTTTTCTTTTTAGGAATGTGTTGGGCTTTGAAACCAAAGAAATGTCTTTTGAGTTTCCTTACTTGAGCATTGATACTCTTTCCTATTTTAATTCGCTACTAGTTGAGAATTGTCTTTCACTACTAGTGTATGAATCTTGAGCATTTTAGCTACTTCGAGCCCTACCAGCAAACCTTCGTACTCTGCCATATTATTTGTAGTGGAAAAGTTTAACTCAATGGCGTATTTTATATTTTCTCTAGTAGGAGAAACCATGACCACCCTAGCCCTCGAGCCTATTATTGTCAAGGACCCATCGAAATACATAGTCTACTCCTCATGGTTTTCATACTCAGGCCCTTGGGTGGGTTCAGAGTTTATCCACTTGGCAATGAATTCTGCTAAAACTTGGGACTTGATTGCTATTCGTGGAATAAAATGGAGATCGAACTCCCCAAGTTTGACCGCCCATTTTGCTATACGTTATGGTGATTCCCTATTTTTGAGAACTTGACCTAGAGGATATCCAGTTGGTACGATCACTTTGTGGGTCTGGACGTAATGCCTTAGTTTTGTTGAAGTCATAAGAGGGCATATAACAACTTTTGTATATCTGGATATCACTCTTTTGGTCCATGTAAGACTTCACTTACGTAATATACTGCCTGTTGGAAATTATCACGCTCAATGAGTAGTACAACACTAACTGTTTGTGGCATTGCAGCCAGGTATAAGAGCAAGGTTTCTCCTGGTCTCAGAGAGATTAAGACCGAGGCACTCATAAGGTACCTTTTAGCTTTCTTAAGAACATCGTTTGCTTCTTTAGTCCATTCAAAACTTTCATGTTTCCAAAGCTTAAAGAAAGCCAGTCATTTTCCGTTAACCATGCTATGAAACGACTTAGTGCTACCATATAGCCGATTAGTTTTTGGACTTCCTTCTTTCTAGCTGGACGATGCATATGCTAGATGGCCACTATTTTATGCGGATTTGCCTCAATTTCTCTAGCCGAAGGTAGGGAGCCAAGAAGCTTTCTAGAGAAAACTCTGAATATACATTTCTCTGGATTTAACTTAAGGTTATGTTTTCTTAAATTAGTGAAAGTTTCTTGCAAATCAAATATATGATCTCTGATGTTGACACTTTTCATGGCCAGGTCATTAAAATAGGCTTCTAGGTAATGACCAATTTGTGGACTAAAGGTTTTTTGCTCTTTGAAAAGTAGCACCAGTATTTTGAGACCAAACGACATTTTCACATAACAAAACATCTCGTATGGCATGACAAAGGAAGTTTTCTCTTCATCCTCTTTACCCATGCTAATCTGGTGGTACCTTGAATATGCATCTAAAAATCTTAATAACTCACATCTGAAAGTAGAGTGAACAAGCTGATCAATACATGGAAGGGAGAAGTCATCTTTCGAACAAGCTTTATTAAGATCTGTGCAATCGATACACATTCGTTATTTCTTATTACTTTTCCTAACCATTACAGAATTGGTGAGCCACTCTGGGTGGTCAACCTCACGAATAAATCCAGCTTTGAAAAGCCTATTGATCTTTGACTGGATTACCTTCTTCCAGTCGGGTTCAAAGCATCTTAGCTTTTGCCTAATCGGTTTTTGTCAGGGCGGAGCACTAGCCTGTGCTTGATCACCTTCCTGGAGACACTGGGCATGTTAAATGTCTGCCACACAAATACATCCGAGTTTGCTCGGAGAAAGGAGACGAGTAACTCTTCCTATTTAGGCTCGAGTCCTTCCCCAATCAATATCTTCTAGAAGGTGTCACTAGCATTTTCAAGTTCAAACAATGCTTTGATATTTTTTTTGGAGAATTTATCCTTGTCAAGTGGAATCTTCTATACCTAGTCGGAGGGTTTTGGGGCAACCTTTGGTCTTGAGTGCTTGGCCTGCCTAGAAGGTGGTTAGCATTTCTAGTCGAAAGTTCATCGGCCAATTCTAGTGATTTATTATCACATACATAAGCCATCTTCCTATCCTCTCGAACCATTATGACCTTTTTTGGTCCTAAAATTTTAAGACTCTGGTAACTGTAATGTGTGGCTACCAAGAATTTGATCAATGCTGGTCGACCAAGGATCCCATTGTATGCGGTTTCAAAGTTTACCACATCGAATAAGATTCTTTCCGCTTGGAAGTTATTTGGACTTTTGAACATAACCGATAGGGATACTTGCCCTATCGGTTTGGCCGAAGATCCTAGTACTATGTCATGAGAGGCATACTTTATAGGCTTCACTTTTGGCTTAGGAACTTTTATTTCTTCTAAAGCTCCCATAAGTAGAATATTGAGAGAACTATCTCTATCTAGTAAAACTTGATTAACCCTATAGTTATTTATGGTAGGTTCTATGACAATAGAGAATCTACCTGGTCGAGTTGAAGGAATGGGGCAATCCTCTTAGCTAAAGGAGATGGTTGTGTTCGGCCACCTAGAATGCTTGGCGGTGATTGACGCTTCGGTGAGGTTCATTTCCCATTCCACAGTCTTCATATGCCATCTAGACTCATAGGAGGAGGACCCGTTGAAGATCATGTCGATGGTATGGTGTGGCTCCTGATAGCCCATCTCTTTATCACCATCCTTGTTTTTCTTAGAGCTTGGTTCTCCAATCTCCTAAATAAAGGACCCTTACCCGAGTAATAATCTTCTATTTCTTTTGCCATGCATGGCAATTGCACAGATCATGCCCTACCACTTGGTGGAGCAGACACTACCTGTTACTATTTTTGGATTCATCGGTCGAAGCTTTTGCCTTATTTCAATCGGAATAATCTTTCTTGCTCTTAGTGTACTTCTCTGGAATCGCAAGGACCTCTTTAGCACTGGGTTTGTGATTCTTTTTAATTTTGGGAGACCTTTTGGGCTTTTTCTCTTTCTTCTCCAAACTAGGTTGAGGAATCTTCTATATTCAATCGATGACCTTGTTCCATTCAACCGTTTTGCTAGCGGCTGCATATTTATCGTCCATGTCGAATAGTGTGACGATTGTCCTTGAAGGGTTCATTGTAATGTCCTTCGTAAATCGTCTGTTCCTTAACTTAGTTTTGAAAGATTGGATGACAGAAGAATCCGTAACCTCTGGGATTGAGTTATGAACCTGACTAAACCTCTTGATGTACTATCACATAATCTCATTGGATTCTTGTCAGATTCAGTAAGATCATCTTCCTTTCTGGGGCGGTCATATGTTCCTTGGAAGTTCGCGATCAGCAAGTTGCTGACCTATTGCCAAGTGTTGAATAATCTGATCGATTGGTTAAGCAATCGCGACCGGGCTAACTCCTTGAGAACTGTTGGCAAGTAGTTTGTCATCACCTCTTGCGACTTTGATAGCAGTGGTGTAAATCTCAAGAAATTATAATGGATTTTGCTTTCCATCAAATTTCTCAAGATTTGCTGGTCAGAAACTGTCCGACCAGCATACTACTTAAAGGTCCGCTAAGGAAGCTCGACAGCTTGTGATAAGTCATGGCACCTTCTTTAGAAAGGGGCCAAATTGTAGTCTATTAGAGACTGGTTCCTTCGGTAGTCATACTGGGGAACTGGTGCTCCAATCTAGTCGTAGACACTCACATGGTGTCTCTGACCATATGTTTGGTTCAGGTGATGTCGAAGAGCCTTCTTTCTTCATGGCTTATTTGTCAGAATCTTTCAGGGGCTCTTGCGCCAAGTATCAGATTGTTAGCATCTCGACCATGTTGGCGTTTGCTAATGGAGGAATGCTCGGATGAAGTCAGAATATGAATCTACGAGTACCTCTGCTTCCTGTACATGTTTGTGCGACGCATGGTCTACTGGAGGATTTTCGACACTTGACCTACAACCTAGGCATACCCCAAGATCTCTACTAGAGCAAGATTCCGGTTGTTTAAAATGTCATGGACTTGTTGCAAGTTTTGGATAATAGCCGAGGGTCTCGAAGGATTCCTATTGGTAGAAGGAGTACGACAATCCGAGTTTCTCTCCAAGCCCCCTACTATTCCTGTTTGACCCATCAAGCGTGGTGGGGTAGAAGAGGTGGAATAGTCAATCGATGTCCAACAATTATGTTATTTCCATCCCCTTGGGGTGATGCAGAAGTGTTTACACCATTCCAACCACTGGATCTTAAGGGATTCTATCATGAAGAATTATGCACGACATCTAGATCTGTATCACTAATTTGCATTAACTTCATGCCTTCAATAGGAATCTTCCAACAAACTCCCATCAAAACTAAGGAATAGTCTTCCACTACTTCAGTAAGTAGACTCCACAACGGGGAACGATTGAAAATCACCACATCTGGAGGGCTTTATGGTGGACTCAATCTAATCCGATGGATTGCCGATCTGATGCTAAGTGTTATCATCTTCACCTAGCTTTCTACCTAACGTAACTTCATTGGCATCGCGACCAGGTGTCAGTTAGCTCCTAGAATATGTAGGAGCCGTTGGCGAATAATGATCGCCCACGACTACATTGAGATTACTATCCTCAGATCATGGCGTTGTACTCTGGTCGCTGTGTTTGCTTGTCAGAAGTACCGGGCTTATAGAGGCACATAGGCATTCCAACCTGGTCAAAACAATCAATTCCTCTAGAAGTGTTGTCGATGGGGGCAGCAAATCTTCTTTCATCCAGTCGATCTCGCTAGTCTCAGCGAGTGGCGAGTCTAGAATGGAAAGGGATGAGGAGGAGGCATCATGTTCCCCAACGCGGATGCATGTGTCCATGTCTAGGTTAGTGTAGTCTACCAAGTTGAACCAGTTCTCTTCATCTTAGGTTACTATCATGATTACATGGGCGATGTTGACAGAAAATAGGGGAGGATGATGATGATTACTGAATGAAGAAACTTTAAGGATTCAACAGCTCAATCCCTACGGATGGCGCCCGCTGTTGACGATTGAGTCACCGATCTTACGAGATAATATGAGAAATATGCGTTAATTCCTTGGGAGATAATAAGGATGCTCTTTTTTTTTACTATGAACTAGTTACAGGATGCCCTTTATAAAGGCATAAAACTAGCTAAATCTCTATATTCTTCCCACTAGTCAGAAGACTGCAACTCACTTGATCTACTTGACTCTAAATTGTTGAATATATCTATTTCTTCTCTCGTCAACCCTTAAATACCGTTGAAGGGATGCCAGTTATCTGTCTGGGAAGACGCCTCATGGAACCAGCGCATCTGATTAAGGAGGTAGTTGTTGTCAAAGAGATGATGCCTGATTATCGGTTGCTGTCAGTGGGAGATGAACGTGGGGAATAACTGCATGGCGGTTGTTTGCCAGAAACTCAAGGCCGAAGTGTCGTGCTGTTTCAGGTGGATAAGGCATGGGTTCTATCCATCACACGGGTGGAATCTCCTAGAAGCGGGCCCAGGTACCAATTCACGGAATCTTCGACTAGTCATCTGGTCAGGTAAGTCACACAGTGGATCTCTGACCAGGGTACTCGGGAAACGACTTCTGAAGGCTTACGACTATGAGGGTCTTTAGGGCTTAATTAAGCATTAAGCCATATTAATTGGATTATTCAATCCTGATCAGTTCTAAAACAAAAGATTAGAAAAAGAACAAGGAGTATAAACTGCGGTCATATACCTTTGGAGAAGAGAAAAAAGAATTAATACCACTACCGGAGTGAGATCATATTGTGTGCTCCAATCTAACTTTGTGCTATCCATGCTCCCGTAGCTCGAAAATTGGTCTAGAGAGCCGTGAAAAATCAACAAAATTTTGTCAATATTGACACAAAACCAATATATCATATCACAAAAATTCAAATCTAAATTTGATCTACATATTAAGACAAAGAAGATAAATTCTGCTGAAAAGTAAATCCAAAATAAAAATAAAAAAGTTACTATTCACTGAAATTCGTCCTTTTTTGTTTCTCTTGATATTTGTAGAATACTTGCTTAGGTCATACTCTATGTACGCATATTTTTTTTTGGAATTTTTTCATGACCATCTAGATTATTTTTTTGAGGAATGAGAACATGGGTAGCACAAAATCAGCTTAGGGCACACAATATGTTGATCAACTGTGGCCGTGACACGCACGTACACATCGTTGGATCATCGCGAGGAAGTAGAGAGTGGCCTTGGACCCTTCATTCGATACTACGGCGGTCATCGGACGGTCCAAACCATTTTGTTTCCAAAGTCTAAACTCCCGTGTGCTGTCTCCCGAAAAGCCTCTCTTCGGCTCGACCATGGCGACCTCTGGGGCGGCGCCGAGGCACAGTTGCGCAAAGCTGTCGGTGACGGCCGGGGACCCCAAGGCGGCGGGCGGAGGCTCCATCTTCGTGAAGGCCACGTGGCTCCCCACCCGCTTCTCCCTCGCTGTCACCGACAGCGCCGGCGCGTGGGTCGCCGACGCCTCCGACGCCGAGGTGCGCCTCCGCGCCGAGCAGTGGGACCAGCCTGTCGCCGACTACCTCGCACTCGCCGAGCGCTACCTCGCCTTCCAGCAGCCCTCCTCCACCTACTTTTTCCACGACGCCGGCAACGGCCATCGCAGGGTTTGTTCTGCTCTTATCCCTTCTCCGTCTATCTTTCTTGGTTCATATATGAATGGAAAATTTCGGGTTAATCGAAGAAGGTCACTAATTCTAGAGCAAGTTGAAATTGGGCCAGTTGATTTCATTTGGATGAAAAGATTGTTGTTTGAGGTGTATCACATTTGTTCCTCAGTTCTTTTGCTCATTGTGTCTTTTGTCCAGTGTATTAATTGCTCACCCACGAATAGTGCATTTAGTAATTTGTGTTACTCTCGCCAAAAAAAAAAAAAGCAATGAGTGTTTATTTGTTCATGGGTTTCAGAGTAGTGATCTTTGTCAACTCTTCTTTTAGGGCATCTAGGGTATGAAAATAGAGGGTCTTAAGTCACCTTAAGGTCAATCTTATACATTATAGGAGTGACCTTAAGCAGGCTATAAGCAAAAAGGCTTAAGGCTGGTCCTCAAGCTAAAGACCTGGCCATAAGCATTAAAATATAATTTTTCTTTATCTGCCAAGTGGGACCGTCTTAAGGTCCCTTGGGTTATATACACTATGGAGTCAGCCTGAAGGTTTAGATAGGACCCACCTTAAGACCCCTTGGGTTATATACACTACAGATGCCCTAGCCTAATTTGGGAAGCAATTTGTGATGTTGCTGTTGCTAATGTATTAAGAAGAGACTTCTCTTTTCCCCTTACTGTAAGTTTCTAACTTCCGTTCATGTTTTTTTTTGGGATTTGGGCCTTTCTAACCTGCCAAGCAGTTCGAAGAGCAGTTCAATTGCACACTCTTATCCAGTTCTTGCGAAAAGGACAGTTATAGACATTGATGAGTTGAAATGTGAAGAAATGCTGATTTGGCATTCTGTAGCCTGCAGGTCATTTGCGATACATGTGTTTGACCGATATTTTGTGCTAACTGTTCATAGCATTGGAAGGATGCCTCAATCTTTTCCAAACCTACCATATAAACCAGGACTTCTCCACTAAGAGAGAGAGAAACTTGGTGGTGTATGCTCACCACTTCCTTTAAGAGTGTTGCGCACCCTTCACTTTTAGTTATCTTGATTGTTTGAAGTTAAGCCTTAGCAATCTGTTTGAGGTACTATTATTTCCAAGTTATTCACATGGTATGAGCAAGTTGAACTTTTATTGAGTTCTTGCCATCCTGAAATAGGGGCAATTTTGAAGACATAATATGCTTGAATAAAAAAGAGATCATATGGTCATTACATTATGTTGAAAGCAAGTAGTTTGTGCTTTTCAAACTTTTCTTCCAGCTTACGAAAGGAGCTGCACATGTCCTTGCTTTGTTTGTACTTATCTGTTTTTTCTCTTTTGTTTTCTGAAATATTGATTCTCTCTTATGCCATTTAGTTGTCATGGACATTTGAAAGACAAGGTACCAAATTGGAGTGGCGATGGAAACTGCAGCCTTCACCTAACACGCAACAGACTATAGCTGAGATCTTGGATTTTCTTATAGATGCAAATATACGCTTGAGTGTATGTTCCTTTGCTTTACCTCGTTCATCCACAGTGCTATAGCATTTTCTGAGTACTTGCCATTATATGAAATCTAGTTAGAGTTATGGTTATAAATTTAAAATTTTAGGATGAATTGGTTGTCAGGGTAGAGATGAACTTGATTAAACCTACATTTCAACCTTCCACCAAACTATTGAATTTGTTGTGGTACGGGTTGGTTGGGTACGGATCCGAGGACCGAGAGTAAGGCACTTGCCCTTGATCGGCCGGCTATGCCGTCGCCAAACCTCTGAGGCCTGTTAAAGAAGAAAGAAAGATTAGAGAACTTTGTTTATTTCTTTGCTTAATAATAATAGGTACAATGCTATCCCTTTTATAGGGATGATTAGACTTGACCCCTAAAAAATCTATCCCTATATTAAGAAAACTTATCTCTAATACATGAAAATAATATAAAAGAAAACAAACCCAAACAATAAGGAAAGTACTCAAATAGATAACACCGATACAACACCCACGCCACGTGACACTGTTCATAGGCGGTACTGTTCACACGGTGCTACAATACCATGCGTGTTACTGTTGACATGTTGTGTGCCTGCTAATCTTGGTCCGTAACATTACACCCCTCGCGGCGAAACAGCTCGTCCTCAAGCTGTTTGGTGGCGGTTGTGGACAAAGACCTTCGCTCCCCATATCGATGAAAGGGCACAATGACGATGTCGTGTGGCGCAAAAGATGATCAGTGAAGCCTCGATACACAACAATGAGGACAACAACCCTCTAGCGTTGGCTGACGTCGCAGGAGTCGTCAGTGGCAACAACAATCGATGTAGGATATTAGCATCCTTCTCACCTCAATATGCAATGGATGTGGGAGAAATGCGATGACGTTGTTAACCCCACATGATAGCTATTGCACTCCACATCTTCGAAGGCACGGTGTTGGTTGGCCGTGTGGAGAAGACCACCCCTGGATAGCGGCAACCTTCCTACTCAACGAAGGTACCAAGGGTGCAGCCAAAGGCAATGAAGTCTAGAAAGGAGTCGTTGTTGGTGAAGGCGGTAGCAGGACCGATGCTAGTGATAACATTGAGGGAGGTGATAGTAGGGCAGCCATCGCAATGGCACACGACGGATCCTTCTGCTCATTCAACTTGTCCACCAACTCTATAGCCTTCTTCAATGTGGTCATCATGTCATCGAGTAAGGACATCTTTTGCTCGTTGTTAGCTATCAATCTATCCAAGTGAGATAATTTAACATCGGAGGCCATAGTGAGTGGCTCTGATATCAAATGTTGTGGTATGGGTCCGAGGGCCAAGGTTAGAGTACTCACCCTTGATCGGCCGGCCATACCGTCGCCAAGGCTCTTAAGCATGTTGAAGAAGAGAAGAAGACTAGAAAATTTTGTTTATTTCTTTGTTTAATAATAATAGATAAAATATTGTCCCTTTTATAGGGATGATTAGACTTGACATTTAGAAACATATTCCTATATTAAGGAAACTAATCCCTAATAATAGAAAACTTATATCTAATGTATGGAAATAATCTAAAAGGAAACAAACCAAAATAATAAGGAAACTACTTAAATAGATAACACCGATACAGCACCCACGCCATGTGGCACTGTTCATGCGGTGGTACTGTTTACACAGTGTTACAGTACCATTCACGTGACTGTTCGCGCACTATGCGACTGCTAATCTTGGTCCGTAACAGAATCACTTTAGTACATTTTTAATTGGGTTTGAATTTACCAAGATATTATCTTTCATTATTCAGGAAGAGGTTGTTAGGAAAACACAATCCTTTGACAAATTGGAACAAGAATCTGAGAAGTGCTTGAAACAAAGTGAAAGATTTAATGATGAGAAAGCTGAGTTTGAACAAGCCACCTTTTCGAAGGTACAATTTCTTATTTCATCTTGTTTCCTGAGTACCTTTTGCAGATGATAATTTCTTATGCAATTTCATACGGAATTCATAGTTCTCATCACTTTACTTAGCCCTGTTGCATAGGTGAAGACTATTATCACAAAAAAACACTGGTTGTTGGGCTATTCCCATTCGTTATTAATTGACTAAAACTCTAGAAGGCTATACTCTGATCTTATTTTGCACTACTCAGTACTCACCATTGTGCCATTGCTTTAGTTTGTGGCTATTTTAAATTCTAAGAAGGCCAAGCTCAGACAGCTCAAGGACAAACTTGCGTCACTTGAATCTACTGACAAAGCTCCAAAAGAGGAGGAGGAGAACTCAACTGACAGGACAGAGCTCTTCGAGGAAGGAAGCGACAAAGATCCAAGCGTTAATGATGAGCCCTCGGAGACAAGCGGTGGCGATCTTCATAGCTCTCCTGAGAAATCCGCCGCCACCTCCAGAGGTAGGAGAGGTCGCAAGAGGACAAGGAAATAACCTGAACGAAGCAAGCTAACGACTAGACTGACAATAGCGGGACCTACTTGGAGATTGTTAATCCTTGTGATGTATCTGTCATGCATGCAGCTAGTTTCATTTCCCCAAGTGTGTTAGTCATGTAGTAGTACTTTATGAAATGCATTTGGAGCTGATCCTTTATCTATCATGCCAAGTTTGTTGGAAATGTTCTTCACGTGTCTTTGGCAGCGGAAGGTACAAAAATTGTTAGGGCATATTGATATGATAGCTTTTGGCTGTGGTTGATGGTTTTTAGTTGAAAATAAATAGTAATGGTTGAAAAAAGTGGTTTTTAAAATGAGAGGATCAGAGGTTGGGAAGTGAGAAAAAGATGTGTGCGTGAGACGGCAATAAGAGGAGTGTGATGTGTGATCCGTATGTGACCACTTGTTTTATTCCTGGAGTAAGATGAAAGCAAGAGAAACGGGGATATCAGATGTTTATATTGACTTCTGTTTTTTTCGAATAGAAGTCAAAAGTAAAAGTTAATATGAACAGAACCTAAATTGTGCGATTAACTGATGGTGACTGTACCTATATAGTTTTATTTTTTAAAAGGAGAATATTTGCATTTCCTCCGCATGTGTTTTGTCCCGTATCATGGAGAATATTTGCATTTCCTTCTCATGTGTTTTGTCCCGTATCATTTTTTTTCCTGCACTTCTCTTTCGTTTGCTTAAAGACAATTTTTAGTCAAAGCAAGCATGTGTTTCTCATTGCACAATGCAGCCCAAGATCGTGCTTCAGTCAGCCTTTACTGGGTCCCAAAAAGACTATTCCATTAATTTGGCTCGTTTTTGTGCTTCACCCTGGGTGAAAGTTCAGATTCGAAATTCGGGCATTTGACTGATGTTTCTGATTTCAGGTTTGTGTTACTCTCTGTAGCTTCTATGGGTGTTCAGTATTAACTGACAACCAACTGCAGAGTTTATATAGATGTACCTTTTCGAGCATGGGCATAATAGAAGTAGATGCGTAGTGATGAACTGATTATCATTGTTGTTGCGTTTCTCAGTGCTGTGCATCTGGCAATACATCACTAATTCACTGCGAATCTTAGAACTCTAAATAACAATACTTCAACTGTAGACAAATCTCGTAGTTGGTCAGCAGCAATTCTGCAAGCGTCGTTTACACCACAACTGCTCATGATCTCTCAACATCTTCTGGAAATAAAGAGTTTAGATTTTTCTAATACTAGTGAGTAGTGACGCATTCGTCCTGTCTTTTCATGCTTGGAAAAACAAAAGAAAATGATTTGATCATGTGTTTTTAATGCATTTGAGGGGCAGTCTCCGTTTTCTACGGTCAAACGTTCAGACCGGTCAGACTCTTCCCCGTCTGATGGACCAAATAAACATTTGGAATCCACGCGGGAAAACACTTCCTGCTGTTGACCAGCACCTCCTCTCCCACAGCGCTCCCGAGAGAACGCGGAAGAAGTAGAGAAGAACAAGGGGGGAAAAGAGAGAGAAACGGAGTAAGAAACAAAGTTCAGGTAAGAATTGCTTGCTAATCCGATCCGGTTCGTTGATGCAGCTTCTTCGGTTGTTTTGGCTGTTGGATTACAGTTTCTTCAGGTGATTTTGGTATCTTTTTCGGGTTCTTGCGTGTGTTTTTCATTGGCTCTCTTGGTTGCGCGCTTCAGGTGTTCGATTGTTCGTCAGAGACTCGGAGTGGGAATTTTTGCTTGGGACGACGAGCAGGATTTTCTTCTCAGTCCGCTTGAATCGAATACTCGGTGAGTCCTTGATTTCATCCATGTGGTGTTTTTTGACATTTCTGTTTTTCCTCTTTCGATGACAGTATTGGATATGGCAAGAGGAAGAATCAAGAGCCCTTTGCTTTCAATATAAGCAGGGAAAACCTTTATATATATATATATATAAAAAGAGCCCCCTTTTGTGTCTTCTCAGTGGATTCATCCGTTTGCTGTCTTGTGTTTCCTTTCTTGAGATGGCCTCTCTTGGATTCTTGTGGATAATTTTCCTGACTGGAAGAACTCGTATGTTAAATAGATATAAAATGCGCTTTTGGGTATTTCATTTGCAGATAACGCAGCTTGAGAATCAATAGCAGATAGGAGTAGAACTAATCCCAGGGTGTCTAGAGGTTTGGATCGTTTGTTTTGTATTATCTTTGGATTTCGTAAGAAAGCTAAGGGCATCTCCAATAGTTATAGCTAGCAACTAACTATAAGATTTCCATATCATCTATATAGTACACACTAAAGCTAGCATTATCAAAAACTATCTATAAGGATAGCTATTTGATGCTTACATGTACACACAGAATTTATAGAGGCTGCATCGTTTGGCGTTATAGACTAGTGCTTAAGGAAGAGCTGGTTCGATTTTTTTTGTATGCTCTCTTTCCTCCATATAGGATATATGCTGATGTGTACATGCATATAGCTAGCTGACTCAGACCATTGGAGATGCCCTAAGGGCTTACTAATTTGCTAGGTGGATGGAATGCTTTCTCTCATTCTCCTGTTTCTCATCTCCGGATTGGCAGTTAAACACCATAGTACTTCATTAGAAATTTTGGATAGTTTTGTTCTTTATGACGAAAGTTACAACTCTCCAAACATATCATCAGCTTGCTGATGCCTTGGACAGATAAGAGCTTATAGAAATCTTGAAGCTCAAATCTATTGTATTAGTCTATGGGGCACATATAATACAAAGAACACAAACTCTAGAAAACAGGAAAAGATATATATACTCTTAACACCCCTCTCAAATGAGAGACATATGCAATAGCATTGCATTTGAAAAGGTTGACACTAAAATAGGAAAGATCCAAAGTCCAAATCTTGAGGTTGTTGTCATAGCGTGCGGCTCTTGAAAAATTATGTCGAGTACCAACCATCCGGAATCATGCAACAACCTAAAAAGCACAAAGTGTAAGGGCTGGGAAAGTGGAAGTAAGCGGGAGCAAAGTCGACCACAGTAACACGACAAAGAGGATGTGGAAGGTGACACAAATAGAGAGCTGTCAAATCAAGCCAAAAAGGGAGATAGAAGCATAACAGCGCAGATCGAAACCCAAGACGGCGGCAGCGCAGTGCACAAGAAGCGCAGCGGAGACGCGATGCAGAAAAAGCGCGGCGGCCTTAGAAGCTCGGGACGGCGGTTCAAAGAGAAGTAGTGACATCATAAAGACTACTACAATCTACAGGGCCTCAAGGAGAAGAGCAGCGGCTGCGGCTATGCAAAAGGAATGAAATGACCACAGTCATTCAAGAGGATGAACTGTAGCTAGCAAAGCAATCGGCTGATTAACAAGGATTTTGTGCACTCGCACGGCTTTGACAAACTCAAAGATATAAGCTATAAACTTGAACGGACGCAACGGAAAACTAAAAGGAAAACTAATAGCAAAGACACTGATACTAATATTTAGCACAAAAGATCCACTCTTGCCATTCCACTTCCTTCTTCTCCTTTCCCTCTTCCCCTTTCTCTGCCTACGACTCCAGGCAGGGGAGCCTGCAGGCGGCGGCGTGGATGCAGCGGCCTGTGAGGCGGCAGCCAGGAGGCGGCCGAGGTGACATCGGGGTGGCTGGATCCAGGCACTACTTGGGCGGTGGCGTCAGCATCCTGTCCAAAGACAGTCAAATCTGGCGCGACGCGACGACCGTGAGGCGGCAACACGAGCGTGGCGGCAATGAAGGCTGCGACCGGTGGGGAGGAGACGAAAGCGATGGCTCCAGGCACGCGACGAACGAATCTAGCTAGATCCGTTCAAGAGAAGACTAGCGGTGGCGAGCTCCAGATCTGGCAGGAGTGGAGGTTGGCACGAATCTAGCTGGAGGAGGCGGACAGAGGGTCGGATCCCTGTCGGCGGTCGCCAGACCCGAAGTGGCAGTAGTCGAATCCGTGGCTGCAGTCGCTAGATCCGAGGCGGTGGTCGCTAGATCCGAGGCGACAGCGGCTGGATCCAAGGTGGTAGTCGCCGGATCCGAGGCAGCGCAGTGACAGTGGGATCCGGCGAAAGACGGCGACGGCAGGGATGTCGACAAGCCGAGGCGAAGGCGGGGAGGTCGACAAGTCAGGGCGACGCCCAGGAGGAGGCAGGCCGAGGCAGCGTCGGACAGACCGGGGTCACAGTGCCTGCGGTCCGATCCTTCCGTCCCCGTCCACGTCGACGCTAGATTCGTCCACCCCCGCCCACGTCGACGTCGGATCTGGGCTTGCCACACCGGATCTGAGGACGAGAGCGCCGGATCTAGCGGGGGAGAGCTGGAGGCGGCGGATCTGGCGCGAGGAGCCCGGATCCATGCTGGGATGGAGCGGCATTGAGGTGGAGGCAGGACAGACCGGCGCCGATGCTTGCACGAGCGTGTCTGGGCAACGGCGCGGTGGAGTCGAGCGACAACTAAAAGAGGTGGCCGCCCCTGGGAATGGAGCACACTCCTCTCGAAGGCGGTGGCAGTGGCGGCGGTCGGCGGTGACCGGCGGCGGCCAGAGCGAAGGCTAGGTTCAAAACTTAGGCTCTGATACCATGTAAGAAACCTTGAAGCTCAAATATATTTCAACAGTCCATGGGACTTATATAGTACAAATGACACAAACCCTGAAAAACAGGAAAAGACATATATACTCTTAACAATCTCAAAGTTTTCAAAAAAGTCCCATTTTTTTTCTTCTGTTTTGTTCTATCTTTCCATTTCTGGAGGGAAATCTTTCCATTTCTTGTGCGTATCTTTATGTCTGATTGTTGGCCTTTGAAACATTGACAGAGATGAAATGGGTAAAGCTAAAATTGCCGGGAAGAAACTCTTAAGGAGTTCAGAACTTCGGCTTGTTCGTTGGAGCTGGAATTGCTGAATCTCTTTTGTTGAGGTATTTCTAACTCTTCTAACTCTGAGCCTGGTGTTTCCCTCAAGATATGATTCTATTGTTTTTCCGGTAACATGATAGCGTTGAATTGAAAACTCCTTTGTCTGCTTGGAGTATGATTGTGGTTAATCTCGTCCTGTTTTATGTAGCCCTTGACCATCAAGAACATCTTGGTTTCTCTTTGATTATGTCCGTTAGGCATACTGATTAGTTAACAAATCTCTAGCACTGCATTGATCGCGTTCATCATACATTACGCAGTTCTCCTATTAGGTCACTCATTTAAGCGCCTCAAGGCTTTTCTTCCAGGGTCCATTCTTCCTTGTTTTTGCTCCAAACCTCTACTTGTACGCTTGTTGAATATGGTGATGGTTCTTTGCATAAATTCACCAGTCGTGTTTACTCTTGAGTCAGTTCTTCCAGAGCTCCTTTATTGAGTGCTGTGCTCGAGAACATCTTTGGGAAGTCCGTTATTAAGCATGGAATCCGCAGATATACCGAGTAGTAACCGTGGGCTGCTCATGTGCTCATACTCATTTTGTGATGGCCTGGCATTGCCCAGTCTCGTCTGCAAAACTCTGTACGAAGAGCGTCATCGGCAAAACTCTATACGAAGCCTACTATAACTGCAAGCCAAGTGTTGGTCACCTCTGTACTTTCGGATGTGTTGCACATGTGAAGACGACCATGTCACACCTCTCCAAGCTAGCAGATCGAAGTAAGCCAATGGTGCTCATTGAGTATGATCCGAGGACAAAAGGTTATCAGATGTTTGATCCAGCGATACAACGAGATGTGGTGACTCGTGATGTAGTGTTTGAGGAGGAGAAGAAGTGGGAGTGGAGCAAAGATCCCTCGATAGAGCTACGACCGATTGAAGACATCTTCTAACACTGATGCGGGTATTGACAATCATGTGGGGGCAATCGACATGCCGACCACAGAGGGTGTAGTAAGAGGACCTGACCACGATGCGGTCGTAGGTCCTAACAACCACGTGGTGGCATCTAACACTCCGACTACGAAAGGCGTAGTCGGAGGACACAACCATGAAGCAGAAACTCTAGGCACGACCACGGCTAGTATGAGCATAGGATCCAGGATGCCTGGCTCGTTTACACCACGTACTCCTGTAGCAATGATGAGAGTGCCGGTCTCACCAGGAGCTCCGCTACGGATGGAGTTTGATGAGAGCTCATCTGAAGGACCACGACGGGAGCGTGATATCAAAAGTCTCTATGATGGCACATCTCCGATAAAGCTAGAAGATTCAGAGTACTACTTACTCGAAGAGGAGGAGCCTGTGAACTTTGAAGAAGCCAATGCGAAGCCAAAGTAGAGAAGAGCTATGGAGGAGAAGATGACATCTATCCAATAGAATGGAACATGACATCTTGTTCCATTGCCAAATAGCCACAGACCGATCAGATTAAAGTGAGTGTATAAGTTAAAGAAGGACACTCAAGGCATGATCGTAAAGCACAAGGTGAGGCTAGTTGCAAACGGGTATGTTCAACGATATGGCGTTGATTTCGACAAAGTCTTTACCCCTGTTGTGAGGCTAGAGACGGTGTGCCTGTTCATTGTGATCACGACACATAAAGGATGGGAAGTTCATCATATAGATGTGAAATCACCCTTTCTCAACAGCGACTTAGAAGAAGTTTATGTTGTGTAACATCTAGGATTTGAGAAGAACGGAGAAGAATACAAAGTGTTAAGATTGCACAAAACTCTATATGGTCTGCGCCAAGCCATAAGAGCTTGGAATTCGAAGCTAGACAAGTTTTTGGTGGCACTCGATTTTGAAAGATGCTTGTTAGAGCATGCAGTGTACAAACGGAGCCAAAGAAAAGGGAGTTTGTCCTCATCCTTGTGTGAAGTGGAGTACATTGCAGCTTGTATGGCAGCATGTCAAGGGGTATAACTGGGTCGATTGTTGGCTGACATATTAGAGACGAAGGTTGAGAAGGTAACCTTGAAGATCGATAACCAATCTACAATTGTGTTGTGCAAAAACTCAGTCTATCATGAGAGAAGCAAATACATCGATACCCATTTCCATTACATAAGAGAATGTGTGGAATCAGGAAAGATAGAGGTGCAGCATGTTTGCACAAAAGACCAGCTCGCTGATATCCTGACCAAGTCACTTGGAAGATTGAAGTTTATGGAAATAAGGGAGAAAATTGGTGTGCAAAACATCAACAGAAGACAACAAATTTAAGGAGGAGATTGATAGAATTAATCTAGTTGTCTTAAGGTCTTGTCAAGTCCACGACCAGTCATACGACCACGGCAGTCTTTACGATCAATGTGTATGTTCGAGTACTGTAGCAGTCGTAAGTCAAGTAGCAGTCGGAGAAGTGTACTGTAGCAGTTATAGTCGTAAAAGTATTATAGCAGTCATAGTCGTAAAGGTCAGGAATTAGAATCCGCGGTAACTAGGATTCACAACGGTTGTAAAGGAAAGTCAAGATGTGTCCATGTAGGACTCTCAACGTGGGATGCCGCGTTGGATATGGAGTCTTATATGTTGTTTCTCTATATAAGAAAGATGAAAATGACGTAGGCGTATCGCGTCGCCAAAGATCTATCTGAGTTTACTTGTGTTCACATGCGTGATCATAAGGCTTAAGTTCATCGCTCGTCTAGACCCTAGGCAAATTCCCTAACACAAGCGTGTCATCGAACTGCTGCTCGAGGAGCTGGAGCATCAATGGGCTCAAGTGCTTGGCGAGCTCGTTGGGGCAATGCGCCAAGAACAGGCTGATGCGGTCACGGCTATGGCCTCTGCCGCCGCCCTCGGCCGTGCATACTACTGGAACAACAACGAGCAAGTGCAGGGCCTAAAGGCCACTGACTAAAGCATAGCAAGAGCCAAGAGAGGAAGAAGAGCTGGGGAAGGGCAGAGCTATGTGGTAGCGACGAGTTTGTGTCCGCAGCAGCTAGGGAGAGAAAAGAGGGAGAAGAACAATACAAGAAGAAGCTCTTTAGGGGCTGACTTGTGGCCCCACAGTGCACTCATCGATACGGGTGCGGCTCAGGTGCTGGGGGCACAGCACTTAGCCGCGTGCGGGGGTGCCCCCAGCACCCGCCACGTGTCCCACAAGGCCCAAGTCGTGCACTCTACTAAAATAAGCCATGGTTTGATAAATAAAAGGTGAGTGTGTCTCTGTGTCGCCACTCGCCAAGTCGTGCACTCTACTAACTGAGTTTACCTTTTTGGGCGAGTGAGAGCGAAAGCCAGCTTTAATTTGGCACATGTTAATCACTTGTGTAGGTTCAATTTGGCACATGTGGTCTAGTTGCGAAAGCTTTTTCCGCCTGTGTGGCTGATGGGGTTATCAGGGACTGGGACAGGTACCGCGTGGGCCAATGCTTTAGTATGCCCCCAACGAGCTTCGAAATTGCAACGAAATCCTCATGCACTGAAGTGCCGCGCTGTATTTGTCGTGACAAAAAGCCCCTTTGTTCAATCATCCGTCACCTCGCACGTGGATGATGTGAGCTAAGTTACTTGGCCATCAGAGAAATTCGGCTCTCTAATAGAATTTTAGAGCCTGCCTTTACCACTGTCTCTGGCGAGCGCCACCACCTTCGGCGAAGTTGTTGCTGCTCAACGCCGGATGCATGCCCCCCTTCTTCCATGGATTAGGACTTTTTGAGTTGTCTTCGGCACCGGAGATGACGACGTTGACGTAAGGGGACGCTCTCCAGAGGGATGAAGGACCTCACCGGTGTCGGCACCACTGAGGAGGTGTGTATGCTAGCAATGCCAGTGGCGTCTATGGTTAGGGATAGGGAGGTGGGACATATGTAAGGGTAGGAGATATTTGATCCACAAAATCTAGATAAAACGACCCAAAATTGACTAAAGTCCTAAAAAATTTTAGTTGAGCGTTGTATATTTGGTGGAGGAGTTTCATCGTTCTAAGGGCATAAGCAATGCTTGTTGCAAAAGTAAACCTTAAGGTGAGGTTCACAAGAGGTGAGGTGGCTAATGATATTCCCTACATTGTATAAAACCCATGAGGGTATTAAGGCAGGGTCTAATCTCTACTACTTAAAAGAGGAAGTCGGTGGTGGTGGTTCATCTGCCGCTTTCAACTCCCGATTACACCTCCTCTAGAAAATCTCTAAGAAAAAAAAGGAAAAGGCAATCTACAAAAAAATTCCACCACCCTAAAATTCTCTAAAAAAGCAGAACTCTACCGGGTGCGCGGCTAACTTAAGGGCACGGAGGCATGACATGGCTAAGCCTAGAAGCAGAGCCGACGATGTGGGCAAGACAGGTTGATACTGATAATGCTAAGTTGAAATATTAGGATATTATGAATTTTTTTATCTATAGTAAAGCACGGAAATTTAGCTAATTTCTAATTAAAAAATTCTAGCCCATTCTCTCTTCTTCCACCACTCACCTACCATTGTACTAGTCCATCCAGTCCACCACCGTACCACCGCTCTCCACCATTTCCCCTTGCTATGCTTCGCCACCCCTCCTTCTCTCCACCGTGCCCTCCTCTCTTGTTCTCATCCAGTGATAGGAGAAAGGATTACTGAAGTGAGGTGACAATCTAGTGGCAGTGGCCCTTCCATAGACTTAAGGTGGTCAGATCCGATGGTGACAGCCTTTTCCCCGCCTCACGGTGGTCAGATCCGATTGCGATGGCCGGTGTCTGGTGATGACTCATTTCTCACCCTCGCGGTGGTCAAGTCTAGCGGTGGTGAGGACCTCTTCTCCTTTACCGGTGCAGCGGGTGGCAACCACGGCGACCACCCACACCTTCACGCCATCCCACACTTGGGCTCGTTGTTTATTATCTATATCAGCTTGTTGTTCACTTCCCTTGATGTCAATTCCTCTAACGTGATAAGTCGACCTTAAGAACGTCACCTCGGCCTTAAGGCCACGCTGCTTTCTTTTCAATATTGTGGATGTCTTAAGAGCTCAATTGAGGGGGCTAGCGAAAAAATAGAACAACAGAAGTAGAAAATTATTAGAAGCTCATGGAGAACAACATTTTTGCACACTTTAAAAACAAGCAACATTAGAAAACACAAGAGGCTATCACGGGGAACACGTGGAGTGGAATATTTGGAACCACCAACGACCTCACCATGACCATGGTACAAATCGATTTAAAATAGTGAATTAGAGGGCATTGAAAAGAGAACAGCTTGGTATTCAATACTCCCTGATTTTAGTACGAGCAACTTGCTGAAGAATGGAACGTTCTATTCCATGCAAAAACGTGTCTAAGATCAGCGGCAAGAAGATTCCGGTCTAGGACAAGTCTTTACTCGTCATTTGCCCTTCAAACCTCTTACCGTCGTACGGTAAATGACGTGTTATCGAGTCGTTGGCTAGCTAGTTCTGGTTCACACTGGTGAGCTTGTACTGCTCAATCTACTCGTCATGAATTTTTCCTCTTTTTTGGTTCGCCTCTCGGAGAAATCTTCCTTCTGTCTTCCGTGTATTGCATGGATGTGTTCAACATGAAAATAGGATAATATTGTTGACTAGTTGTAATTTAAGAATGGCACTTCCCCTCCCTAACATATGTTTTGCCTTTCAAAATACTATTTTAAAACTGTCCTTCAAAGTATTTTGCTTAGAAAATTGCACCGAGTGCCTATAAATTTATAGCGAAGTATTAATAAGGTCCAAAACTTAAAAATTAACTTGGGATATCTTAAATTTATAATAAAGTACCACTTAGTTCTGTAACCTGGGTAATTGCGAATTTTTGTTAACTAAAACCAATGGTCCCTACCCTTGCATAAAAAAAAAGAAACCAATCCACATCTACTTGGTGCTTTTATTTCGTTGAAATATCCGCTAAGTAAGAAGCTAAGATGAATTGACATAGTTTGCAAGTTTAGGCACTTGCCAATTGGTTAACTTTTATATTTACAAACCTAAATGCACTTTGATAGGAGTTTATAAACATCTTTTTTTTTCTCTAGGTGTGGGATGCCGAAGAAAAGAAGGCCAGAAGATCGATGTATAAATGTTATGTATTTATTTGTTGTAAGCTTTGCAATTTACATGCATGGAGAAATCGCTGCCTAAAATGTAAACAGCAAATCCGGCAGGGTGGCAGTCGCAAATACAGCGAGAGAGCAATTTCCAGTTGGCTCCTACGTGGAACCTTCCCCGGCTGCCAACATGTGCATCGCCTGACGTCACCTCTCCAAGCGCGTGGCCGTACCTCCATTTCTACCACGTGCTCTTTTCTATGCCCCATCTCCTGCGAATTACTAAAGATTAGGGGAAAAAATAATCCAGATTTGACCATTCGTTAACCCGTCTCAGCGCCATCCAATCGCCTCGCCTCCGTCTCTCGCAATGCACACGCCGTTTGACCACGTGACCCAAAGCCACCACACAACGCGCCCCCGCGGCCATGGCTATTTAAGCCGTGTTCGAATATTTCCCGGGAAACAATTCACGAATCACACAGCACCTGAGCGGGACAGGGAGGAAGAAGAAGAAGAAGCAGAGCACAGAGGAAATGCAAATGGACTCCTACTACGCCTTCCAAGATGAGGCCCCCTTCTTCGCCCACGGCGTGCCGCCCTCGCCGGAGCTGCCCTTCGGCCTCATTGCCTCGCCGGAGCCGCCCCTCGCCTCGGCGAGGCAGAGCGCGTTCCAGGAGTACTACTGCGCCGGGCCGGAGCTGGTCTCGGGAATGGCGGAGGGGATGGGGAGGAAGAGGAACATCCATCGGAGGGTGATGGACGTGCTGGGCAGGATGGAGGGCGGAGAGCGGGAGGAGCGGAGGCCGGGCGCCGTCGAGAGCAGCCGCGGGTTCCGCCACATGATGCGCGAGCGCCAGCGGCGCGAGAAGCTCAGCCAGAGCTACGCCGACCTGTACGCCATGGTCTCCTCGAGGTCCAAGGTTCGTCGGGCGGCTCTGCTCTGCTCTGCTCTGCTCGTAGGCCAAATCAATAGTACTTGCGGGCTGCGGCTTGGTTTTCAGTACGGGATGGTTAATGTAGGCTTGCTTCAGTTTGCCTTTGCATTTTTTTTTTCTTGTCAATTATTCTTGCGCGATGCACAATTGGATCCCTACATTTCTCATTTCAATTCTCACCTAGTTTGATTTGGGAATAGCTCCTTGTAACTACTACCTTGGTATTTTTCATGGCGATGATAGCTTTAGCAGAGTGTGCTGATTGGGGAAATTAATCCAATTGTGGTGACAGGGGGACAAGAATTCGATTGTGCAATCCGCGGCGATTTACATCCATGAGCTCAAGGGTGCAAGGGACCAACTGCGAAGGAAGAACGAGGAGCTGAAGGCGAAGGCTGCGAAGCTCCTAGGACATGATGCGCAGCAGCAGCGCGTAAAGGTTCAGTTCAAGGTCGACGAGCCTTCGTCGTCTATCGACTCGATGATCGGAGCTCTCAGGCGCCTGAAGAGCATGCATGTGAAGACGAGCGGAATTCGGTCGGACCTGTCTGGCCATAGGTTGTCCACGGTCATGACTGTCGAAACCACGGTGAGCCCTTAACTAATCCTCAAAATTCTCGAGGTTCAGCATTACATACTGTATTTTTCTGAACTTAGTCCACCTGCTTTAGTGACAATAAGTGGTCCAAACTTTAAGTTAGAAAGGATACATCTGTACAGTCAACTACTAGATTTTCGAAATTTTCGTATTCTATTAGTACACTACATCCTGCCTTACCTCATTAGATTGTTAAATAGGAGATTGCATTGTCAACAGGCTAACGATGAAGATTTTTAATCTACTTCATAAATGGAACTCCGGTAATCTGGTTAGGTCTACTTATCTTGAAAGCCACAAAACATCTTTGTTGGGAGAATTTGGGCCAAATCATAGAAATATCCAAGTATATGCATTCCTGAAGGGACATACTAGTATAGTAATTCACTTAACCCTTTTAACCTTTCCATTTGAGGCCAAATGCAACCACTCCACTTCAAATCCCAAATTTTGGTAGTAGTCCACTGTGTCAAAGTCCTGCTCAAATCCTTCAATTTCTGAACAAATCATTAGGACAGATCCTCACCCGCTTGCATGATATAAAACCTGCAGTACCCAATCTAATTAATCTGCAACTGTTGTTAGTTTGAAATAAATCCTATGAGATCTCCTTACCTTTAGACACTTGTTTGGATCCCTTTCAAATCATGACATGTAGACATGCAAAAATCATGACATGTGGACGTGCAAAGAGATGTTGATTTATTTTACCATGTATCATGAGATTAAAAGAGTTTAATATGGTTGTAAAAGTCAGAAGGTCTAGCAGGATTTTCGTCCTTGATAGTTAGCATTGGTTCCAATTGTCAAACCAACCTTTCCTTACAGAAACATAGAATCCACAAACATCCGAACAACCATGCCTTTTTTAAGTACTGGACAGCAAGCATGTCAAATTGGCAATGCCTCTCTATTATGAAAATACAGCATTTTGACAGTGCCAAGTTTACTATTTACTTAAGTTTTAATCATTGATCAATCATACTAAGCCACTTGTTACCCTCAACTAACCACGCTTTTGGCACGCATGTGTCGTATTCACAGATTGCGGCTTCTGAAGTAGAAGAGGCAGTAGAAGAGGCTCTCAAGGAAGTAGAGAGGAACCAACCTGACAGCGATATCCCATTTCCTGGAAGCAGGGGATGGTCTCAAACATCACATGTGCAGAACGTGTTTTGATCAGTTTTGACTCCCGAAACGTGATCCTTAAGCTCCATTTGTTCATTCTTTTTCGATGGAGCAAGCGAAAATCTCCACGTGCCCTTATCTGCCTACTTGTTTTCCCCCTTCAGTCCTTGTTGTGGCCACGTTCTTTTTGATTTTTCAATGAATTTTGGCTTTTGATTTCTCTCAGCGATCATTATTCATTAGTATAATAACATTACAGCTGAAAATTACGAAGCTTACCGATCAATTAAAAAGAAATGTGCAGGGAGTGAGGTCAGCTGGAAACAAATGGGTTGGAAAAACTGAAGAAGAGCACATGCTCATTTTTGGTCGTGCCGTGTTTGAAGGATAAGCTGATGTAGCAGCTGGTGTTCTTGTTTTATGTCCCACTTGTGTGTATCTTGTGGCTCTAACTGGGGCAACTGGAGCTATCAAGGGCCCCAGCCCTAGGTCAGCGTCATGAACAATTGACACAAACTATCCGTTTAACTTCCTGGAAATTTCACAAGGTTTGCTTATTTGGACTGGGTCCTGGATCTTTTTTTGAGAGAAAATTGGGTTTGGGATTTTTGGTACATTGACTTTTATACATACATTTTTAGAGGAAAAAAACGATCAACATAGGGGCTGGCGAACCTTGTGGGCCCGATTGTGGGCACGGTTCCGTCCCTTTAAGGCCCCACTTATTTGGGATTAGGCTTCTGAGTTTCAGCTTATTTTTTCACAATTTCTAAATTTTATCATTTTCTAGCTTTTTAGCTTATTTTGATCTTTTTTGCCGATTTTTCCCGTATTCGTTTGTATTATATGTGATGGGCTAACCTATTTTTCTATTTTAAATTTAATTATACCAAATAAGCTATCATCAGTTACAGTATAATTTTAGTCAGTTACAGTGAAAATTCAACCATAAACAACCAAAATTGAACCCAAATAAGCACCACCTAAAGTCCCGTTCAAAAAGATTTTTGCGGATGTTTTTTAGTTGTGATTGTTGGCTTTTAACTGAAATAGTCACTGTAGCAGTCATTAGCTTTTGGCTGAAACATTCAATTAGAGTAAAACAAAGGAAAATATATATATATATATATATATATATATATATATATATATATATATATATATATATATATATATATATATATATATATATATATATATATATATATATATATATATTTCGAACAATGCAAAGTAAAAAGAGAGGATAGAAAAACATGTTAAGAAGTCAACACATTCAAGATAACTTTTAACAACTGTAAACTAGAAGATAGAAACCCAAAAACCATTTTGGATAGACATTGAGTCTGTTCTATTTAGCTTATACAAGCTTTTTTTCTATAGTCACTAACTTTCCAACAGAGTGTTTTTTTAAGGTGAGATTTACAAATTAATTGTAGTATACACTATAGTGACTTCATTAATACTGGCTAAAACTATATGTGAGTTTTTATTACTCCTTATTTTCTCTCATAAATAATCCAAATAATCATAAATCATAACAAAAAATCATAAGGCAAAGAAAAACCCATAAGTCTCACCGTGGGAAAGAAACCTTGGCGGAGAATCACCATCACGATGAACAAGGAATCACGTGAGAGCTCACGTGAGGAGTCACGACTCCTGGCTGTGAGGACCAGCGGGAGGGGCAAAGGCCCGGTCTCTCACCGGTTGTCAGCGTCTGCTCCCTCCGTGTCTCGTCTCTTTCTTTGTACGCGCGCGAGATCGCGGACACGATCACCTCAAACAAGTACTACACAAACTGAGTGCGCTATGGGACTCCCGGCACGGCCCATTTCTCGTCGAAAATTTTGGGTGCTAGGCTCACTATTTTTTCCCCTCGCACTAAACAAATAAGTCGCACATTACATCACCCAGAATCGCACAAATACCAGGTCCAAGCGTTCTCTCCGCATCAGCACATTGTTGTACGTCGCATCGGCCCATCTAACATTACATCGCACAAAACAACATGTCTGAAAGATCTTTTCACATAGCACTACCTATTCTGACATGCTGCTGCACATTGCGCTAGGCTGTATATCTGGCCCGGTTAGATACGGCCTCCTGAGAGGCGGATATCACTCGCAGCTGCCACACAAGCAGATGGGGGTGACATGGTGTGGCCTGATGTGGATCAAGCCGGCGTGGCATGCGAGCGGGAATGAGGAAATTGATTATATACCACCGAAATATCCTAGTTTTGGTATATACCACTAAAAAATATCGGTTCACTTTGATACCACCGAAAAATCCCCCATATTCAGCGATATATCATTTCGTCACCCCTCCGTTACTACTAGTGTTGAATTTACTGAATTGTCCCAAATATGGTTCGACCGAACCATGTTTTGGCTTGTACCAAACATACTCCTCCGAGCCAGCTTCTTCCAATTCATCCCCTCAGCGAGGAGAGAGAGGAGAAGTGGAGGAAGCCATGGGAAGGGCATGGTGGAGCTTGGCGCTGGTGGAGGAGGCGAGGATGGCAACCTATGAGGGCAAAAACGGAATGATCTGGAGGAAGCGAACTCGTAGGTGCTAGCTGCGATGGTAGGGATGAATTGAGGTGCAACCACGGTGACGCAAGGTTAGAGTTGGGGAGAGGAAAAGGGCGGCGGCACTGGAGAGCAATAGGGGGAGCAGTAGTGCGCGCAGGGACTTCAGAGAGGAGTAATGAGCTCACCAAAGCAGTCTATGGAGGCGGGGAGGAGGCGAGGCGGGCTAGCGACAGAGACCCGACGTAGCACAGCGAGCTCATCATGGCAACGTCAATTCGGGGGAAGACGGACCAAATCAATGATAGGGAGAGATTGAGGGAGGTGAGGGGATGCTCCTAGAGAGAGAAATTGGGCCGAGACGCCTCGTGTGAAGATTGGTGGCGATGGTTTTGGGTCGAAGAAGATGACAGCACACCGCCTAGCTCGTCACGATAGGGCCGGCCTGCCTTTGCGGTAGGGAAGAAGAGGCAGTGGAGTGCCGACTCCGACATGATGGTGTGCAAGTAGGAGTTGGTGGCGGCGCAGGCATTGTGGGCGGAAGATGAAGCGGAGCTGGAGGTGGGTAGCACACACATAAACTAAATTTTTTATGGTCCTAATGTTTCTCGGAACCCCCACTTTTATAAAATCATCACACCAGACAAGGTGGCCCCGCCCTCAGAGCTATGTTGACACGCTGAACTGGGTGCCCGGAAAAAAAACCGTGCTTGAGAGATGGGAAGCCGAAGCCATTCGCGCCGCATCGTCTTCTCATCTCCAACTTCCACTGGTCCTTCGCCATTCGCTCCCTTGTCTCGGCGAGGAGGATGAGCAGTGACGAGGCTGAGGAAGGAGATCGTGCATTCGTGACTGGGCAAGGAGCCCACCGCCACCGTGCCCCGCGGGTCAGTTTGCCTTCTCCAGCCCGCAAAAAGAAAAAAGAATGCTTTTCTTGGTGCTCGATTTGAGAAAATTTAGTTGGAATCGAATGGGGTTTAATTGGTTGCTTTGGTTTCACTGGAGTTCTTGATTTGGGGAATTTTGCGACCAAGTTTGAATTTTGGCCCAATTGACGAGCTATTTGTTCGCCAAATTGCAGGGAGATGCGGCAGGCGGTTCCTTAGCTGCTCTCTCCCTTACGTTTACTGTGTTCTACATCATTCAGTAGTGTTTTTCTTCACAGAAGTTACTAGTACTAGATCGATTACCTGTTATGTAGTAACTTAAGCTTGTTACTGTGCGACTGTGTTGCTTAATTTGGTGTCCTGTGTGAGTTGAGAACTTGAGAGAATGCATGCTAATAACTACTACCAAGGATAATATCAGAGTTCGTTTAAAAAAGGTTTTATTGATCATATACCCTCCCCTAGATGGAAATTCAGGATTCACCCTCATGGCCCATGCGTCAGTGACTTATGATGATCCCACATGTCATTAAGGTGGGAGGGTAAATCCTGAATTTCTCAGCCAAGAGGAGGCTATATGATCCAATCCCCCCTTTAAAAAAAAGAATAAGATCAGAGATGGCGTGGTTGTCCTACCTCCCAACTTGGGGCTCTCCGAGTTGTTGCGAGCTCAGTTGTGCATGTTAGTTGTTGTCTTCCAGAACATCTGATTGATGTAGGTGGTGGATCGTGCGGCGTCTTCCGCCGGGCAATGGCTCTCCGGTGGTGGCACCCGGCCAATGGCGAGAGGGCGGGTAGGGGAGGCGACTGGGCGGCGGAGTGGGCAGACATCAGCCGTCAGCGATGCCTTTCTAGCCACCACCGGTCGAGTGCGCGTCACTCATCCCAGGGTGGACGGCAGAGGCAGCCAACTACCCTCGGCTACGCAATCTTGTGAGGTGGGGTTCTGTGAAAAATTAGGACCATAAGACCTGAAATTACGTGCCACAAACGAAAATGCTTAGTTTCTTTTTTTTTCTTTTTGCAACCATGAGCACCAACGTCACTCATCGTGAATCTGCCTCGCAAAACCAACAAGACGCTAGTGCAGGGTATAAAAGAGGAAAAAGATTAGAAGGGGTTGATCGAAATGAGGAGAGAGATAGCGTTGATCAGGATAAGAGAATAGGAGAGTGGCTAGCAGTTAGAGCGGGTATGACCGCATGAGGAATAGAAAATGAACGGTTGGAGTGTATGACCACGAGAAACGCGGGGAGAGAGCCGGCTGACGACACAGGCCCACGTGTCGGTGTATGTCAAGAGAATACACGAAAGCGTGCTGCGGTAGAGAAAAAGAAGAGAGCAGTGGTGAATAAATAAACTCTCCTTTTATATTAGTAAGAGATAGAGATTAGTAGAGAAAGAGATTTACTCAAAAAAAATTAATAAGAGAGAACTCCACACATGGGTTAATGGGCTAGGCGGAGGCAAGGGGTATACCGAGAGAAGATTAAGTAGGGTTAGATCTCTACTCAACTTTAAATTTGTAGTAGAATAATTAACTATTTTAGCACTTTAACCCGCACTCGAGCGGCTCCGACGATTGATGTTATCACACGGCACGGGCTGAGTGCTCCACTCAGTTTTCGTACTGGGTGGGTCCGCCTCTGACGGACGCCCACCGTGATCTCGAGTGGCGGGTTGTAACAATTCCGGCCGAGTCGTGGCAAGCCGGCAGCTAGGGCTCGTGGCAGCTAGGGCTCGTTCCCTATGGTAACCCACGGTCTCCTATGAGGCCACGACCAGATCCAACTATCTCTCTAAAATCTTCTCCCAAGTTTTAGAATTCCACCAGCACAGCCCGAGTCGAATGGAAAGCTGTCTATAAAATGAGATATCATAGGGCAAATCATCAAATGCAAATGAAAGGTGTGGCAAAAGATCAAATATCTCTATAAATATCGATCGTTAGGTGCCAAGAAGATTGGAACTCCTAGAGAAGAAACCTAAGCCTTCCTCGCCTGCGGTCGTCTCGCCCCCATCGAATCTCTGCACACCACCAGCAATCGCCGCCGAGCACGTGTAACTTCACCCTGATCGGTTCGTCCTTTCGCTCGAGTACTAGTCTTCAATTGCAAGATCGCATCTAATAGCACTATGATATTTGATTTGGAGAAAAGGAGTCTCTACTGCCAGTGATATCTTTTATTAATCTGCGTGAAAAATTTGTAAGCTGTTAATTTTACGACAGTGTCGATCGGGCTGGCGTTTTGTCACGCACCACCAGCTGGCCTGGGTTTCTCCTTCAACCGTGTTCGTCCCTTCGACAATGGGCCACGCCGATATTGCTCGCAGTCGCAGAAGAATCAATTACCTGTATCTATGGTTCGGTCACTGGACAACAGAAAGCATACGAGGTCAGCGGTTGCAATGGGTGAGAACTCAAATACTACATGGCAATATGGCATACCCTCTTTGGGATGTCTTTTTCTGATGTTTTCCGCGACTTCCCTGAATCAGTGTGGGACATCTGTCAAGAACTAGTGATGGTATGTGTTTTCCCCACATCCTTTATGCTGTTCTTACATGTGAATTAGCTATTTCTTGTACTCTCGAAAGCTCTCGCAAATTTGTTTTTTGTTACCGTCTCCCCATTATATTTTTCACTTGCCAGCTCTAAAGACAAACCATTTTCTTAGTAAGAATCATCTTGACCTGAAGCCAAAATTCAAGTATACTGAAGTAGGTACTATTCCAGAAGTCTACAATGTCCAAAAGAAATCGATAAAGTAACATTGAGGGAAGGTTGAGGTATGTAAAAGAAGTGGGAACTTGACCATAGCTACATCCTTCATGCCTACATGGTTCGCATCCAGTTACGATTTTCTTTGGTTGTTGTTCAAAATCTTTAAACTGGTAAGGTGGCCATTTAGCTCATATGGACCTCGAAGAGCAATGCCATATCATGGAAGGATCCAAAATGCCGTACACAAATCAATAAAGAAGACGTTTCATCTACTGGGCAATAGACATAGTTTGGTGTGCCCTGTATCTTCATCTAATCTATTTAGACTCAGAATAATATCACCATCACAATAGTGTTAAGACATGAAGGTTACAACTAATATATCTACTATCAATAAAGAATTACCAGGGCGAGGAGATGAATATGCTGCTGGAAAGTGAGGGGAAATTAGACAACAGCACCAAGCACCCCTTAATTTTTGATGATAAGTTCACCGAGTCCATTCTCTCAAACCTGAAATTCACTCCCACTGGGAGTCGAACCCAGGACCTGGAGGGTGCTACTGAGGCGCTCTAACCACCAGGCTAGAGGCCCTTTCGCCTAATCAAGTAATCAGGCTAGATGAATTAACTTGATGTATTGTGGAATTGTCAGGGTTCTATCCATTAAGAATTGGTGATTTCTGAAAAGTGCTATGATGATGTTTGCATCTATCCATGCATAAAGAGAAGACCCTAACAATTCCCGAATAGACCGTCAGACACAAAATCAGAGAAGTACCTTCTGTAAATTCAAAATTTCATCCTACCACCAGTGAAAAACAAATATGTGAACTATTTGACTTCCTAGTTAAAGCATGCCCCTCGTTCTTGTCCATCTGAATCAAAGTGGCCGAAGTGACTCTTGTTGCAAAAATGGGTCATACAAACAGTGCATATTGGAATGTCACAACCAAATAAATATCATGTAGAGCAATACATACCACATTTTGATTTTTTGGGTGAAGAATACAAAAATTTAGATAGTACATGGCATTTTCATGACAAATAATAGTTATTGCATGGTCTGTTGTTGCACTTTGAGACGAATGGTTTTGTATATTTCTTTTGAAAGGCGTGGTTATGCAGATTCATCTTAGTTACTGGTTGCTCGTTGGTTTCCTTAAGCTTCTCAGCAAGTTTGAATATATATTGTATATAGGATGCAATTATGCCAAGCTATTTCGGTTATCTTATCAATGTGGCTGTTGTCTCAGGTGGCTTTGGTTCTTTTAGCAATAAAAAATGAGCCAGTTAGTAGCTTTTTGCAGCTGACATGAATATTTTGATTCATCAAGGAAATACTATGGCATTACCAAACAGAACTTGCAATAATAATTGTAGTTGCTTAGGACAAAATAATGTTGACTAGTGTTGCTTCCAGAAGAAGGGCATGCATTTGCATGGTTTCCAATTTTCTTCATATGTTTTATGTAAGAAAATTGTGCGTTCAGTAACTTTTATTTTTAATGTAGCTAGAAGATGGTGCTTCTGATATTCATGACCCTCACTGGCTCATTACTTGTCCAGAAGCTAACAATATCAGGAGAAGGTATGAATAATGATCTTGGAATCTTTTTTTTCTCGTTTTCTCTTCTGTTTATATGAAGCAATACTGTATGCTAGCTTTGTTTTGGGAACCTTTAATTTCTTTTCATTGAGCAAGTTTTTGTGTTACTTAATTAGACGTACCATAGATTTTCGAGCAAATATTGCTATTGTGATTTTGCTATCTGCCAACCTGAATTAGGCAGTTGAGCTTTGTCAAGCAATCCCAAACAGGTGTTTAGTAGTAGAGTAGCTAGCTTTTAACTTTTCCATGTGGACAAAGGAGAAGGATTTCTCCCCCTCTTATGGTTTTTTGCTAGTTGTCCTTTTGAATGCAGTGGCTATCATATTTCTGAAAACTGTATTGATTGCCTCAATTTTCAACCTGTACCATGCAGCCTCTTTAGAGATGATACGCTCTTTGAACGTTATCCCATTCTCTCTTATGCACAAAGTATAAATTTCTCTGTCCCCGAACATCTTCCCAAAGTAGTTGAAGAATTTCTTTCGTGGAGTCAGCAACTATTGATACCAAATGATGAAATAGCCACATATGGCACAGCCCTACAAAAGATTTGCCCAGATAAACGGAGCAGAGTCAATGGAGGTTTTGCTCTAGAAAGTTGCCTACACATTACTACACAGGGACTAAACGGATTGCCACAAAGATGTAATGTCAAGGTACAATAATATTATGGTATTAACGAAATATTTTGTTTTATGCATGTCACAATCTGTTGCCGCTGCTTAACTCCTGGAAGTGACTGCAAAGGACATCTTCAAATGTGTCGTGGCTACAAACCAAACAGAGAGAGAGGTATGGTAGTGGAAAGTTAGGTGAGTAATACTTAGAGTTCCCCTATGGCCTGATGGCATATATATATATAGTTACATGGGGAGTGCTTTACAATTATACTCTTACACTCAAGTACCCCTCCTAAAGGTATTTATGTCATTGTACACGTCCCATCATTGGGCTTTGCAGCCTCCTAATAAGCCGGCTGGGCTTAGGTGGGGGTCACCTCTACAACAGTATGCAACCACCTTTCCCATAACTTATCTCGGAATGCCGTTGGTGCCAACCAAGTTGATGAGATGGGATTTCCAACCCTTCATCGACAGAATTCAGAACAGGCTGCCCACTTGGAAAGCCTGGTTACTTTCAAGGGCAGGATGGCTCGTTCTTATCAAAGCAATCTTGACCTCAATGGTAATCTTCCCTTTACTCACCTTGGATTTCCCAGAATGGGCAGTGAAAGCAATCAATAAGCAACGACGCGCTTTCCTTTGGACTGGGGATAAATTGGCAAATGCAGGAAAATGTCTTGTTAGCTGGGAATAGACATGTCGACTATACAAGTATGGAGGTCTAGGCATGGCAAACCTCAGGTTAGCCGGCATTGCGTTCACAGCTACTGAAGGGTTGTTCTATGTATCCACATCCATTCAGCTAGGGGACGGATCTTTCACTCTCTTCTGGACCGATCGGTGGTTGAACAGAAATGGCATTCGAGAATTAGGTCCGGCAATCTAGGATACGGTAAAGAAGTCTCGCAAGAAGAGGACCCTTGTAAGCGAGGCTTTGCACAACCACAATTGGATCTCTGACCTACAAGGTCTTTTCAATGCCCTAGCCATTACAGACTTCCTCAGCTTGTATTCCACTATAAGCCAAATACAACTTCAACAGGGGACCAGCGATGTCATCTCTTGGTGATGGTCGCCGAACGGACATTACTCCCCTAAATCGGCCTACAATGCTCTGTTCCAAGGTTCGGTTTTCTTCCCCTTCGCCGATGAACTCTGGAAAAGTGCAGCCCCTTTAAAGAAGGCAAGGTTGTTCACTTGCCTAGCTCTCAAGTGTCGGATTTGGATTTTCTCAAGGTTGACAAAACGAGACATCCCGGCACCTGCCAATTGCCTCTTCTACGAGCAAGAAACTGAAACAGTTGATCACCTTCTCATTTCTTGCCCAGTAGCTAAGCAACTGTGGCACCACACACTATCTTTGTTGTCTCTCTCCAGCTCCTTCAGTTATACCGCGCAGACACTGCATTATCATTGGGCATCTCTCAGACAATCGGTCCCCCACTCCAAACACAAAGGAATCGACTCCTTATTAATTCTGCTAAATTGGATGATTTGGAAGGAGCGGAACAAAATGTGGCATGATCACCGAAAGCTAGACATTGAGGAGTCTGTCCAAAGCATCAAGCATGAATTTCATGCCTGGTCGTCAGCCACCAAATCCAAACTGGGCGAACTCTATTGTAACGTAGCTCCCAGCCGGTTTCCCCAATAGGAGTAGTTGTCAATCCTTTAATTTTAGCCTTTCTGTGTGTTGAAGTATAAGTAAATTGCCTATCTTTCCTCATCAGCTTAGACTTTTGGGTGAATTGGCATGAAACTCAATATGGTATCAGAGCCAAGAGGTCTCGAGTTCAAGACCTGGCTGACGTAATTAAAAAAATTTAATTGTAGCCCACTTCTATTCCACGTATTAGGCCTAAGGGGGTCTACATGTGAGGGGGGTGTTGAAGTATAAGTGAATTGCCTATCTTTCCTCATCAGCTTAAGCTTTTGGGTGAACTGACTGGTGCATGAAACTCAATACTGTGTTTGTAGCTCTAATCCTTCCTCCTCTTTTTTTCTCTTCCGCTTTTCAACTTTCCGTATTTCTTTTCTTCTTAATGAATGAAATGCAAATCTTATGTGTTTTCGTGAAAAAATTGTAAACAGGATGCTAGCCGCCATTTGTTCTCCACCACTAAAACTTTTTTTAGTTAACATGCAAAAGCTTTGCAATTTTGCATGTCATTGTATTAAGAAGGGAGAAGATAAAGGAGTACAAGCACTAGTAGGATAGTGTTCGGAGATACAATAAAAACCCCAGAGGGGTAACATCTACAAGAGAAGAAACAAGAAAGAGGACACAAGGAGGTGAGAAAACAGAGAGTTACAAGGAGCAACACGGGGTTTGGGGTTAAGCTAAGAGGTAACTCTCATGCCTGCCCAACTCTAATAAATAAGTTCTTGTCGTATGCTGTCTAGAAGCATTCGGGCACCCCCTCTTTGTGTTGTTGAAGCCCCAATCGTTGCATTCACGCCAAATGGTCCAAATGAAGAGAATGGCGATGGAATAGAAGTTTTTTCTCTTAGCCTTGAGAACCTTGTTGCGCAAGAAGATCCACCAATCAATCAACCTGTTTTGTCTTGTTGCCGATGGGTGGAAAAAGCCAACGGGGCGAATGAATTGTGTCCACACTTGCTGAACCCAATGGCAAAGGACGAGGAGGTGGTCAATTGTTTCAGGATGATGTTCACAGAGGGGACATAGCGTGTGTGCCGTCACACCGTGTTGTGCTAAACGATCTGCAGTCCAGCAACGACCAAGGATGGCTAGCCAAGCGAAGAATTGCATTTCAAGGGTGCTTTGCAGTTCCAAATTAATTTGTGAGCTGCGAAGCGAATCCCTCCGAAGAAGAATGTGTCATATGCAGATTCAGTAGAGTACACCTCCGAGGAGTTTAGCTTCCAGACCACCTAATCGTCGGTTTGAGACTGTAAAGAAACTGAATCGATTTTATGCCAAAGGAATAAGAATTCCGAGATAGCTTGGACCGAGACAGGCCCTGCACAACTGTGGTTGTTTTATATTTTTTTGGAGGGACCGGTTTATGAATGTTTGGGGCTATATCCTCCGCCGATTGTCCTTGAATCCAGTTATCTGACCAAAATAGAGTTCGACTGCCATCGCCAAGTCTGATTTCTGTGACGGCTTTGAACATAGCTTGGATTGCCGGTTCATGTGAAGCTTAGAGGGATGACCATGCTCATGTATGATCTGTTTTCTGTCCTCATAAACAACGCAAACGTAATGCATATCCCATTATCTTGAGATCTATGATCCCTAGGCCACCTAGGGGCAACGGCCTGCAAACTGATTTCCACGCCACTAGACAGTGTCCCCCCATAATGGCCTCTGAGCCCTTCCAAATGCTTGACTTGTGCACGAAATTTGTTGGGCTCATGTCTTTTGACGCTGGAAAGGCTCAAATTTCACGACCAAGAGTTTATTCTGACGGCATAAGCTTTGCGCAGTTCCTTACAAGCCAGGTGAGTTCTCTGCTAGCAGCACCAACACTGAAGATTACATTTTTAGCTAGCAACTTTCTCTGCTAGGCAGGAACATTGTGCTTTTCAAAGCCTGCCAGTGTATTATCAGTTGTTGAGTTACTAATCTGTTTCCAAAAGCTTTTTTTTCTTTTAGACAAACCATTTTTAAAAGTCTGTGCTTTTATAATTAAGAAATACCACAAAAAAATACCGTAGAGATTAGGATACAAAGATGTCCACCAATAGCAATTCAATCAAAGAGCTTTTTCATCTCAGTTGCTGATGCATCAACATGTCATATGTGTAACAGGGTCTTTCTTTGCAAACTTCATATGCCTTGGTTCATTTGTGCCTGGAGAAGCAGTGCCAACCTTCAGACCTCACACTGCACGAATTGCGATGGATCAACTTTCCTTCCGATCGTGCTTACATGCTGCAGGATATACTTAACATCTTTGACGATTTCGCCCATTGCGAGCAATTAAAGAAGATACTGAAGTGGTGTTGCAAGCTTCAAATTGATCCACAGATGATTTGCTAGAACACTAGATAACTGGCTTAGTTGATGAAAGTTCAGGCTTTTCAGTACATTGTACTTTTTTTAATCCGTAGTGTCTATTCCTTCGGTTAGACGGTTTTTTTGTGTCTTCGTAGGTAAACTTATTGGGAGGGAATTAATTTTTATGTATGCTCTATTAGACGATTACATGATTTTTATCTATAGTATTTTTGTTACATGATTTTAACTACTCTTACCGTCCTCTGGTACAGAAGAAAGCGGTCTTAAGTCTTAACTGCTGGATTATCACAAAATATCTTTCCCCCTCACTCAGCGTGCACGCTTCCACCTCGATAGCATTTTCCCATAATGTTCTAGCTACGGTTATCTAGGTCGAAATCCTAATTCAATAAACACAAGGTGCAAACCCTAGCCACGAATGATAAGCTATAGGTTTGCCTTTTATAACTACAGTTTATGACTTTTAGCTACGACTTATAAATAGTAAATGAATAGTGGTTGTTCGCGAGAGAGTATGGAGAGAGACACTTGTATGTAATTTTTATCAATATAGATGAAATCATTACAATGTATATTATAATTAACTAGTATATTCTATCTTGAAAAGACGTTTTATTTAAAATCTAATTACTGTAGAAAACTTATTTACGGTAGAAAAGCTAAAAACTGAAATGAACGCTACCGAGCAAGAACAACACCCGCAGACAATGAAACAAGCTTGCCTCCCCGGACCGCACTAGAAAAGGGCCCTGCGAACCTCGTACAGTGACAATTAACCACTTGTTTTTCGTCTCACATGGCGGCGTACATCTAGCACATCCAATCTACTCCAGATTCCAGATCAGAATTCAGATCACAGCACACCACATGTAGATACATCTCTTAGTGCAGAGTGACTTGGGCCATATAATAAGCTCGATCGCAACGACAACCGCGTCCAACATTCCTGCACGCACCAACCTAGCTCATAGGCCGAAAAGGATTAGGAGAAGAAAAAGGCAATGGAAAGCTTCGTCCATTCTCAGATCGTCCTTTTTTTTTTTTACGAAGTGGGAGACATGATGGAGGTCGGGGATAGGAGGATCAAGTCACGCCTCGCTTGGGCTGGGCAGTTTGTGGCTCGCTTTCTACAGCTCGAAGGCGACAGCATTAGGCCGAAGTTTCAGTTCAGATAGGCATCATGCTGCCATTGCATCATCGATCCCTTGGTTAATTCGGCTTTGGCCTTTGGCATGCACTACTTTGGGCCTTTCTTGATATCTCTCTCTCTCTCTCTCTCTCTCTCTCTATATATATCTTGTGTTCATCTGGTCAAGTGGGTGTTCAACGGGTGAAAGGCTGGGAGTCGTGATGAAATATAGTGCATGTGTCGTGTTGTGATGGTAGGTTTGTGCTGGAAAGTTTTCGTTAAAGTGGCACTAAATACGGACCGCGTCCGCGTGGTTGGATGGACAAATGACCAAATGTGGTGGCGGTACGTTAGTGGAAAATCCGCTTAGTGCGTCCAATTGATGTAAAATAATTAATAAGCTAAGAGGAAACGCAATTCGTCGAACATTTAAACAAAAGATATTTTATCAGGTGGATAGAATGTGTGTCGATATGTAATTTGCTTGGGTAGGAAAACGCGTAGAAGAAAATGTATGGGGAACGCGCTAGGAGGTGAAGGAGGCGGGCGGCGACGGACCATGATACTTTCTGTTTAAATTTAAACTAGCGGTGTGGTCTATGTATTTGCGTGGCTAGATTTATTTCAAAGTTATTAGTACTAAATGATATAACTTAGATATTTAAATATATATTTACATATTTTATAGACTATTTAAGATTTCAATACATCATAAACATTAAAAACGACAATAGAAACTTGAAAGAAAATACAATTGGAGAAATATAATTGAAGTATGAGCATGGTGGATTGAGGTTATTTAAAACGTAGACACTCTCCGTTATGCATAGATCATGTAGTATGTCCATATTCTTCCTCCATTACTTACTCTTTTCCAAAAATATATGTATGCGCATGTACCTCTATTTAATCTCAAAGCAATATGTTTAATTACATGCATGGCAATTTTGTTAGTTTACACGGTATTAAAGTATATTGCTCATGCATACATTGATACACCATTGACGAATTATATAGTTATCTTCTACTTCTCTCAATTATTGCTTAACACTAACCGTTGCAGCATCAAATATGTATACACGTGCAACCATTGTTGATCCCTGCTGGGGATACCTGTTATACTCTCTTTCGGATGGCCCTAAGCCTATTCCCAACAGTTGCACTATCTTTCCTTCGGCTTCTTTGCTCCTCTACTTTTGTACATTCGTGGTTCTATTTGTACAGATGCACGCATATATACATATACATGATGTTATGTGTGCTCAATATCCCTCTTCTCTCGTGTCGATCGCTCATCTTCTTCAACGTTGGCCACCTCAGCGCTATGACTTCCTCACTAAACGTGGTGATCTCGTATCTTCACTGATGTCGGTATATCTACTTTAGTTGTTGTCTAACAATATAGGGAATCTTCTCCCCATCGTAGGTGACGTCATGCCCCAGCAATGGCACACTCCTAGCTACCTAATGGCCCTATATCATTATAGCCAATCTTCAATGTAAAGCTACATATCCTCTCTGTAAAGTTTTCCTATTATCGAGCTTATTTAGACACAAATTTCTTCAACAACACTGACACTCACTATTCGTTGTCATGGCTCTTGGTACCTTTGACTTTGATCTTTCTTTTCAACATTTTGGCGAGTAACATGATATTGTCCTTGTCAAACGACTAATGTAGGCAATACGACATTATCCTTATCTCCCTTGCCATCGTCTCAGCTCTTCGCTTCTCGGTGAGTCAATGTCTTCTTGTTGGACAAATCAACACCATTTTACTCTTCGTGGTCTCCTCCAACACTACTTGTGCTATCCTTTTTATAACTTTTATTTTTATTAGAAATTTTAGTTGTTTTATTAGAGTTTATTTACAAATTAAATTGCTAATGTTATTTAATTTATATTGTATTTTACTTATTTAGAGATTTTACTTTGCAATTTTATGGAAATCAAATTGCAAATTTTATTTTGTTTTTACCCTAAATTTCAATTCTTTTTTGGTTGGAATTCGTGGACAAATCTAATTGCTAATATTTATTTAATTTTTATTCTAAATTATATTTATTTATGTATTTTACTTAGAAATTCATATGGAAACCAAATTGATAATTTTATGTAATTTATTTCTAATTTTAGCTATTTAAGGATTTTACTTCGTAATTGTATGTAAATAAATTTGCAAATTTTCTTTTGTTTTATATTTTGAATTTCAATTTTATTGGTTGGAATTCATAAGAAAATCTAATTGACATTTTTAAATTTTTATTCTGATTTACATTTATTTAGATATTTTACTTTGGAATTTGTATTGTAATCAAATTTCTAATTTTATTTTATTTATATTCCGAATTTCATTATTTTGTTGGAATTTATATACAAATCTGATTTAATTTTTTTGTTTAATTTTTATTCCGAATTATTTTTATTTAATTTTAGTTATGAATTTGCATGGAAGTCAAATTGATTATTTTATTTTTATTCCAAAATTCAACTATTTTTTGTTATTGTACTTGATATGGTCTGTTTCTTTTAGTCTAAGCCGTTATAATCTGGACCCACCGCATTTAATGGTGTGGATCTTTCTTTTTTTCTCCGATTAATATGGGAATTTCTACCCTTTAAAAGCGAACGTAGCAACTTCTTTTACTTCTACTTTACTAATATAGTAGATATGTGTTATATCAAAATAGCTTTGTTTCCCTTGTTATTCCATAGCAGTAAATCTAACATTATCGCTGATGACCATGAATAAGCACCAAAAATCCACACATAAAAAGCATAAAAGTAGCATTACAATTGTACCTTTATATACTCTAGAAGACTTGGCCGCTCAGTTCAGCTTATATTAGCTGACTTATGGGTTTTTTGGCACTGTAGCTGCTAGTGACTTTTAATGTAATTAAATTTAAAATTTTTTAAAAAGGAAAATACATGTTACTCCATCACAGATAATGCAAATAAATGCGAAAAATGGCAAAAAAAAAAGGCCAAAAACCAGAAAGAAAAAATAAATTAAAGAATAATGAACTAGAAATAAAAAGCCATGAGCTGAAGCCGGGAAAATTTTCTCAAACATGTACATAGACTTCCATGACAAAAAAAAACCAGAGAAGATAAGTACTCCGACCGATGGGAACAGAGACATTCCTAATAATCTGATCTCCCATTTATAGTTTAACAACTATGGCCATTTGGTTTATTATACTCAGCAAGTCCAATAATAGAGGCAAGTATTTGGCTATAAGTCAAATTATAAGAGTCAAGTTATACAATAATTTGTCTACAAAAGATTTTTTATTATTATGTGGTACCATATCTCACATTCACTTTACTATTCCTCCTCACATACATTTATTATCTGAGCCCACTACTGCATAGGCTCCCGTGCCCAGCTTGTTGCTTGCCTCCAATGATTATAGCTAGCAACTAACTATAAAACTTCCACATCATTTATATAATATACACACTAAAGCTAGCATTCTAAGAGCAAGTACAATAGTATAGCCAACTAGTGGCTATAACACTTGTCTATTTCATCTATAGCCTTCAAAAAAATAGTTCATACAATAAGGTAGCTATTACAATAACTATTTGGCCCCACGTGTAAGAGAGTGAAATGCATATTTTTACGTGCTATAGCTAGCTGTAATTTAATAGCCAGCCTCCTTCTCTCTCTGCTACGTAAGATTTGGTTGATATTATATTTGCTATAGCCTGCTGACTAAGCCTTATTGTACGTGCTCTAAAGAACTATCTAGGCCATCTCCAATGGTAATAGCTAGTACTAGCTATATAGTCAGCTGACGTGGAGGTGAGAGACAAAAGCAAAGACTATTTTATACTGTTGGACCCACATGCTCCTCTCTCATGTTCTTGGACTACGTGAAATAGATCAGCTATTTGCTTGTCACTAGTGACTACTCTCTCTCCTACTTTTTCCTTGCCACATCAGATCTAATTAGCTAAATAGCCAGCTGTTGGAGACGCCCTAAGAATAGCCATTTGATGCTTACATGCACACACAGAATTTATAGAGATTGTCTCGTTTGACGTTATAGACTAGTGCTTAAGGAAGAGCTGGCTCGGTTTTTTTTGCATACTCTCTTTCCTCCACATAGGATATATGCTGATGTGTACATGTATATAGCTAGTTAACTCAGACCATTGGAGATGCCAGTCAAGCTCTTATCTTTTTTCTTTTTTATATCAGCAAAAATACTGACTAGCATTGGTTATAAGACTTGCTCTAACTGCAGCGATCCTGTAAGTACCTGTACTGTATCGATAGAACCGCGCGCTTGGATGCATCGTCTGAAATCTGAATAGGCTCCACAGCGAGCGAGCGTGTCCGAGCCGAAAGTCCAAAGGTCTGCAGTCTGCACTGTGTCGGGGTCTCGGAGGTCGCGATGCGCCAATCCCCACGAGAAACCATCAGTTCCCGTCACCAACGGATCCCAAGCCCGGAAAATCTAGACGTTTAACGCTCGCTGTGAAGTAGTAGCCTGTCACGTTACATTACATCTAATCACCAGCTTTGCTGTGCTAAATGCTAAATAATTACTTCCTCCTCCGTTCCGCAGCATAAATACAAAACGCAAGATACATTATTTAAATAATATTTAATAAAATCAGATCATATTTACCTTCAACAGAAAGAGCAGTACTATAGGTCTGTTTGGTAGAGCTTCACCAGCTCCAGATTCATGAAAAACAAATCCAGATTTAATTTTTCCAGCCAAACACTTCTAGCTCCAGCAGCTCCACCATGGATCTACTCCACGAAAATAGTGGATCTACCCCCAGATCCACCAAATCCATGGAGCACCTTAAGGGGTGCTCCACCAAACTCAAGTTTGATGGAGTTGGAGAAAATTACCCACCATGCCACTGATTACACACCAAAAAACAGTTAGTTCTATTTCTTCTTCTTCTTCTCCGCACGCGACCCCAACCTTGGCCGTCTCCCTCCGTGCTCTGCTCAGAAGAGGAGGAAATTTGAGGATGAAGAGCTGACATGTGGGCCCAGGTGTCAGTGAGATAGAGGAGAGCAAACTCAGAGCTGGAGCTGTACCAAACATTTGGATGAAACCTAGATCCACAGTGGATTTGGGTGGATCTGGTGAATATGGGTGGATCTGGAGCTGCTGGAGCTCTACCAAACAGGCCCTATAAGGGTGTTCCATGGATCTGAGCTTTTAGATTCTAATTTCTTAATTGTCATTTTTTGGTATTTTTATTTTTTGCTCTTGCTTTTTTTCTTTTTTCTTTATATTATCTACGATAATGCAACATTTTTTTTTTTTCTTTATATTATCTACGATAATGCAACATTTTTTTATTTTTAAAAATTGAATTACGTTGAAAATGCTCACAGAAGCTATAGTGCCAAACAATACTAGTGCGATAAGCTGAAAGTGCGATAAGCTGAAAGCTCGTAGTCCAAATAAGGGCATGTTTTTTTTGGCTGCGGCTTGTGGCTTTTGGCTGCGGTTTATGACTTTTGGGCTGTTTGTATGAGATATTACAGAGTAACAGAAACTCACATGCGGTTTTTGCCGATATAAATGAAGTCAATAAGGTATATACTACAATTAATTAGTAGACACTATCTTGAAAAATACTCCGTTTAAAAGCTAGTTACTGTAGAAAAGCCAAAAAGTAACTTTTAAAAGTTGAAAAGAACAGGGCCTAAGTACTGTCTACGTCTATTTAATAAAAATAACTATAGTTTATTATCATTAAATATTACTTAAATAATATACTTTTTAGTTATACGTTCAAGAAAAGGCCAGCCGCTACGTGCCAAGGTAGTCTCGGAATCCGTATTCTTGCTTGCTTCAGATGTTGTAGGGCGGTACTATGAAGTACAGTAAGCATAATTATGTTGATTGCAGGATATCCCGTATTAATGTGGTCGTATGGGTGATGGCAACAAGCATGAAGAAAATAGTACTAGATATTTTGGAAAATACAAAACAAGATAAAATTTGTAAAAAATAAAACGAACAATCAGATTCATTAAGATTCGCGTCTCATATATTGTATAACCAAATATTTTTGTCACAAAATGAATGTCACATAAATACGTGACCGGTCGGAACCACCCAACACGCAATGCTCAAAAGCCTACGACCGATTCCTAGGTCTTGCGACCGCTTCGCGATACCATACGACCGGTTAACAGAAGCTACGACCGTTTATCGCGTGATTTAAACACCTTCCCGACCACATACAACACTTTTCGTGGTGGTCGAAGCCACTTCCGACTATGTGCACCGAGTTTTGCGCTGGTCGAAGCCCTTCCTGACCACATACAACACTTTTCGTCGTGGTCAAAGCCACTTCCGACCAATGTGCACGAGTTTCACCATGGTCGAAGCCCCTTCTGATCACATACATGGGCTCACAGTGGTCGAAGTCCCGTTCGACCATGTCCTCGAGCACGCCACAACGTGGTCGAAACCGACTACCGACCGCAGCTCGATAACGTGGTGAAGCCCGCCGTGGTCGAAGACGCAACTCACGACTATCGACTTCCAACCACCGACAATGTGGTCGTAAACCCTTCGGTGGCTTCGACCATGACCAACGTGGTCGTAACTCGTAATAGCTTTCGACCACTTGTAAAGGCTTCACTAGCCGACTCCGTTTACGATCAAGCCCTTCCCGACCACATACAACACGTCACTAATCAATACACGTCACTAAGAAAATAATAATGGAAATGGAAATAACTTTTAATAATACCCTTTCTCATATAATATAGATATCTGTATTTGAATGTTTTTAAAAGATGTATTGAATAAATAATTTCAATTAATGAGTGACATTAGAAAGTTACTACAAACAAGATCTTTTTGTTCGTATTGTTAGTCATGTAACAATGCTACCCATCAAGGCCACAATCAAAACATCTACACGACTCGCATCTCCTTCCCATTAAGAAATCACATGAAAATCGGAGATGAGCAGACATAAGCCCAAAAGTTCTTACACAAATAACTGAAAGGAAGAAAGGGTGACGAAATTCAAACAAGACTATATGGATAATTCCCACAAAGTGCTTCGAAGCCAGGTCGTGCCAAAAAACATAATGCGAGAAAAATTGTTTTGGCAATGATTGAGCTCATTCTTCCCGCTGCAACAGAATAGAATAAAAATCCTACAATTGGTAGGTGTGTCCGTTGGTGTAATTTCTTAGTGTTATCGTATATTTTTTTCTAAGTAAAATTTGTAAATCTATAACTTTAATATCAAAACTATCAAAAAAACTACACATCTTAGCTCGAATTTCGGAGATCCACAAATGTAAGCATGAAAATTTTCACAAAGCTACAACTCCATTACACTGCTACCTTCCCGGAGTCATAGATATATGAATATTCTTCCAGTGGCGAGCCCAAATGGACCCATTAATGGCATTTTCATGACAGGTGATTTCCCTTATCAACAGCTCCTTCCAAGCTATTGTACAATGATCTAATCATAAGGCTGAGAATATGGTAGATTCTACATACTGATCAAAACATGGTCCAATCGAAACTTCGTAATTTTAGCATGTCATGCAAATTTTAGATGCACGATTTAATCACTTCTCAAGTGCAAACACAGAGTGGTAATTATCTTCCTCACATTTCCTTCGCTTCGATAATACCAACGATGCCATCTTTTACCCGAATTATAAATCTGGATTTCCATCTAAAGCTAAGTGCATGCTGCTATGATTGGGCATGGTTAGCGTTGTTTGTGGTTAGCTCGCCGTGAAATCAAGCAACTTTCGCATAGCACTCAAAGCGGGACATTCGGTTTCCACCCATCTGTCTTCGCTTCATGCTTGGATATAACCCATATAAGCAAGTAAGCAAAAAGAAATTTACAAAATTAGCATAACTATACAACATACATAATAACCGCATTAAAATTGTGGTCACAAAGTTTAATCGAGACGCCAAAATAACTAATGCCATGTTATTTACCTTTTCCTTATGAGCGGACTACTCGGATGTGCTTGAATCAAACATTGTACAACCGAAATCACCCATGAAATAGAATAAACCATTAGTCATTTCTGCAATCCAGAATGCTTGAATAACATGACCACTCGCCAAAATAACTCTTTTGACCTGACACCATGTCAAGCTCCTCCTTTTCACAACATATTTATTCCACCATTTTAGAATATGAAGTACAACAATTAATAAATCGATAAAAATCCGCATACACGAATCGACAAGTAATAGTCAGAAATGACACTGTAAAGTGGTTCAGTAAATATCATCTAAAAGTCCGATCCTCACTCTTTTAGATGGTGCCACGATAGCTGGGCGCTGGGCCTATCAACGACGACATGGGTCGAAACGCCACCGATGGCCTCGGCGATTCTTCTGCCGCGACGAGAGGCAATTTATTTGCACGACAAAAAAATCAAGAGACCTTGATATCGAATGCATCATTGGCATACCACAAAAGAAGCAGAGATAAGCATATAGAATCGTGGCTCTAGAAATGTACATGTATCATATTTGCATTGCAGAAATAGCTCATCAAGGAGGATCAATTTGCCAGCTATCATATTTATCGCTCAAATGTGGATCATCACTCATAAAAAACGCCTCCCTAACAGCAAAATTACGTGAATATCTACAGACCTTGCAATAACAAAGAAGGCACTTACTCAAGGGCGAACGATCCAACCCAATCCATCCAGCTCTCAGCTATTATACACCTGCAACATGCACATATGCCAAACATTGATACATAAGCTCATTAGTCAATCAAACTCCCCTCTCAAAGACCCCCCACATGTGACATGCTGAATGCAGAAAGATCAAACTTTTAACTAAACTCGGAGCGAAGACTCCGATGATCATCCATGGAGAAGTGGGAGTAGGAACTGAGTATGGTCCTGATCCATTCCACCAAGCCCCCGGAGCAAGAAGCCTCTTTTGAGTTTTGACACAACACGAGAAAAAATTGACATAAGAAAGTTAGTGATCCACGTACCGGAACCATAAGAAAGTTAGGGGCAGTGTTTTAAACTCTTGGCTCAGATAGCAGGTTATACAGCTTAGGGTTTAGCATTGTAGGTTTTATTTCAAGGCTCATACTTTGATCTTGAGAAGGTTTCATTTCTAGCTTACCCTAACTTATTTGGGATAAAAGGCTTTGTTATTGTTGTTGAAGCAAAAGCTTACAATGACATTATAACAATTTTCAGTATCACAAAAAACTTAGCATGTCATTTGCTTCCTGAGTCATAGTAATTGCTATTTGTTACTACATCTCACTTCTCCTAGGCTTTGCGATCTTTTGTTACAATGCACCCATTGCAATAATTTTGTTCTTGCAATTGTTAAGATGGAGATTATTTAAAAATAGTCAGCACAACACCTATCGATGGATGTGATGCTAAGCAACAAAAAGGTTACCTGTCATCCATTAGCTTACTCTTTATCACCATACTTGTCATGATATTGTCTTTGGATGAAGGGGTGAAGAATAAAGTCGCATTGTATAGGCCCACGACACTCGCAATTGATAAATCCAGTTAAACCACGTAACTTGAATGATAAAAACACGTATTTGGATCACTATTAGTCCGAACTGTTTGGCACCAAACGAACATAGACATAAATTTTTAAATGAACTATAACATCAAAAGCATAAGAATCTGCATTTGCATATTTGAAGAAAATATCTTGAACAAGTGTTAAGGTGGTCAATTGTGGAAAGACATGCATTTATTCGAACCCTTGAAAAGGTTGAGCAAATTGAGTTAAAATGAACTGCAGACAAATTTGAAAGGCCAATCTTGGGCAAAGAAAAGACACTAATCGAAGACTTGACAAAATTATACTTCACGTCATAGAGTAGGATTCAAGAATAATGAAAATATACTTCAAGGAAAATTTTTAAAAAAGAACAAAAAAACAAAAGGAAAAGGGTATAAATGATCATATCCACTACAAGGCAGATGATACCTAGTGCAGCTTCTGCTGTAGACAATTTTTGGCCAAATTAGGAACATAACACATTATTTACAAACAAGTAACAGCATGCCTGTAAAGTAACCAATAACCATGTATGAACTGTTTGGCACCAAACAAACAAAGACCTAAATTTTTAAATGCACTAAAACATCAAAAGCATAAGAATTCTGAATTTGCATATTTGAAGAAAATACTGAACAAGTGTTAAGGTGGTCAATTGTTGAAAGACATGCATTTATTCAAACCCTTGAAAAGGTTGAGCAAATTGAGTTAAATGAACTGCAGACAAATGCTGAAAGGCCAATCTTGGGCGAGGAAAAGACACTAATCAAACACTTGACAAAATTATACTTCAGCGTAATTGAGTAGGATTCAAGAATAACGAAAATGTACTTCAAGCAAAAAATTTTAAAAAAAGAACAAGAACTAAAGGAAACTAATGAAAAATCTGGAAAGGACAGACCGTGACCACCACTCACATCATATCATCACTATAGTCTAGATATACATTGCTATTATGCTATAGCTGCAAACTTGTGTTCCCAGAAAATTTTACATTTCTACCAGGAAGACATATCTCAGATAACAAAAGAGTAAAAGATCATGTCATCATTCAATGAACATTTCTGTAGTAAAAGAAAACCAACTTCATGTTCCCTGCGAAGGGCTTCTATTCTATTATAAGCACTACCCTGTTGAAATGAATTACACCTGTCTAACAATATGCACACCGTAGGATCAAATTAAGTATACTTTCACAAATTATAACACACTAATTCAACTATAAAAGATTGATTTCCACGAAGCTTCAACTTGGAGCAAGACAGCACATTACAATTCCTCAAATCTACCAAACAACCCCAAAAGACAAAAGGAAAGAAGCCTACTCAAATAGTGCAGTGGTGCTTGGCCCTCTCGATCCAGATCCGAACAATACATGTAATTTCTTTTCACTATGCAAGAAAAAACAGAATCTGGAACCGACTTAGAGATGGGTTCGTTTTACTTCACTTTTAGCACGGAATGAGGAGTCGCCGGCGTGGCGAGGAGGTGGCAACACTGTCAAGCCTCCATTGATTACCAAATCATCGTCATCCCAAGTCGACAACCTCTTTAATTGAGAGAGTTACCTTAGCGTCATAATGACTTATGATCACCGCCACAACACGGGTTCAAGAATGAATTCAGAAATTAATCGATCACCGGATTGAGATGCTACTTGAACTGAAAACACCTTTGCCAACAATTTGTTCATGAATTTTTGTTTCTAACCCACTTTCAATTTTCATTAGTGTGCTATTTTTTCTCTACTAAGTAGGTTAGACCTACTATTTCAGAATTCATTGACCTTTGGTTATATCTCCTCCTGTTCAACAATCCTATTTCTAGTACATAAGAAATCCATATATTTGTATTCAAAGATGATTGCACCAATTGTATACCATACAGACAAGAAAATGAATATTCACGAGAGATATCCAAAGTCATCGTGAATAAAAATTAGTCTGAACCTTTTCTCTAACACAATATAAAAGCAATAAGGACTTACTTCATCGAGTTCCATTGAAATATGTGAGTGATCACCCATGTATTGGACCTAATTAGAAGTGGTGAAAGAGTCGATTAGGGTAAAAGATTAAATTTTCCCAACTTAATCACTATCTTGCTCTAATAATAGTACTTGCAAGGAAGAATTGGTAATGCTGAAGCAACCATGAAAGTTTTCCTTTCCTTTTGTAATTTGCTCAAAAGTTCAAATATTATGGCACAAAATAGAATGACATCATATCAAGACAATGCAAGAAAGATGCATAAATTCTTCCCTTGCAAGTGAAAGATGAATCTGAGCCTCAATATAATAATATATGATATATTCGTCCCTTGCAAGTGAAAGATGAATATAGAGCCTCAATATAATGATATATGATTATCTCATTAGAAACCTTAAAGGTTGTATCAAATATCATTAGAAACCTTAAAGGTTGTATCAAATATCATTAGAAACCTTAAAGGTTGTACCAATATAGTCAACGTAAAAAGTTCGATTTATGAAGCACATGAAATTGTGTCATAGATGGAAATAGTAGTATGTTCATTTGTTCGAATCATTATTCTGGTCTAACAAAATTGTGAAATAAGCCCTTAAATGGTGGCACCACATAAGACTCCCTTATCCTTATCATCGAGCAATTTACGATGAATACGATGAATGCAAATTGTTGCATGTTACGTCAATAACTTTGTCGTTGAGAAAGTCGACAAGCATTAGACAACCCAGACCCGCAAATCATCATTTGATTTCGATCAAGAAGAGTGCGAACAAGGCTCAATGTGCTTGTGGCGGCAATGGTGCGAATAAAGAACAATACGATCGGTATAGTAACTAAGATTGGTTGTGGATGCATCAACGCGTAACGTAACCTTTACACTTACATATGCTCCTTGCATGAACACGAAGTTTCCTATAGATGCATGGCACAACTTTGGCCAATGTGAAATTCTCATGTCTCGGTTCCTTATAGCATCTCTGCTCAAGATACTCCGTGATCTGCCCAAAAATAGCAAATGTAAATGTAGAGCAACTAAATCAAGCGTTACCTATGAAATGTTTGAACACTCACTCGTGCAAGCAATCAATTGATGCGGTTAGCAAACAGGATGCGGCATACACGAACGGGAATGAGATGGGTGACTGGCAGTGCCGTAGGGTTTGGAAGGGATGAGGAAGCGGCGCGCGGGAGGGCGGCCGCTTCCATCGGCTCGTCGCGGGAGGCACCGTGGGTGCTCGGCGCAAAGCACCGGGCCGGCGATCGGCCTTGCGCGACCTTCGCTTCCCCGAGCATTGGCGGCATATCCAGCATCTTCGCGAGCGCTTCCAATGCTCTGCCGACGCGCCGGGCCTGCGCGCCATGCCTCTCCGTGCATAGCGAGGGTGGGGAGAGAAAGCGGCGGAGCGGAGGAGGAGGCGGCGGCAGCGGAGGAGCGGCGGAGATATCGAGGAGGAGGCGCACGGATTCGGTGGTGGGGGCGGAGGCGGAGGAGGAGGAGGAGGAGGCGGCGGAGAGAGGAGTGGGAAGGAGGAGGCGGAGCGGTGGAGTGGGGAGGAGGAGGCCGTATGCGTAGTAGGGGTTCGTCATCGCCGCCCGCTCCGGATGACGCTAGGGTTCCGGATGAGGAGGAGGCGACGGAGCGCGGGGAGGAGGAGGCGGCGTGGGGTGGGGTGGGGGAGGAGGAGGAGGAGGCGGCGCGGGGTGGGGAGGAGGAGGCGGCGCGGGGTGGTGTGGGAGGAGAAGAGGCGGCGCGGGGGGGGTGGGGAGGAGGAGGAGGAGGCGGCGGGGCGGGGGGGAGGAGGCGCGGCGGAGCGGGAAGGAGGCGGAGGAGCGGGGGCGGCCGTGGAGGAGGAGCGAGGTGGAACGGGAGGAGAGAGAGATGGGACGCGGCGCGGCGGGCGGGGAAGCACTCGGCGGAAATTTCGCGAGTGGGTCGGTAGGTGAGGAAAGGAAAGGAAAAGTCGCGCGGGGAGGTGGGGATCGCGACGCTTTAGATTTGGATCGTTGGATATGAGTGGGTAAGGAGAGAGAAAGGTGGGAATTGATTTTTGATCGTTGATTTCACTGATTGGTTTTCCTGAGGACACGAATTGGTGTGGATGTAGAAAAACTCATGACTGTTGGGGGCACAATTTGGGGTGGGCGTAGGAAAGAACTGAACTGGTGTATTTTAGGGGTAGAGATGACCGATGGGATGCTTAACGCTCCATAAAATATTTTTGTTGTGTATAAAAAATGGTCTCAGTTGATATAGCACCCGTGGGGCCTATGTAACAGTGATCCACAATGCTAACCCGGTTGACTATTTCGCGTTCAACTAATTAATGTACACCAGTATAAGTAGTTGTTTATGAATGGTGTTGGAATTTAATTAATGCCCTGCTCAATTAAGTTAAAAACTATCTTTTTTCTGGTTTTTGATTTTTTTTTCTTTATTTATTTGTATTATCGATAATGACATAATTTTTTATATTTAATTATGTTAGAAAAGACCTACAGCAGGTACAATACTAAAATAAGCCTAAAACAGTACGAAACAATGCCAAAAAAAGCTTTAAGCTAGAAGCTCAAATAAGCACCACTAAAACCTATAAGTAATTTTTTTAGTTGTTGAATGTAAGAAATGCAGTACAAAATTGTTCTCGAGATTTTTTTAAGAACTGGACAAAGTTTAAGCATAGGTGACGTGTAGATTGTCCCTAGAATTATTTGTTAGCACTGTACCGTACATGAGGAAGAAATGTGTGCAATCACCATCGATGGATCATTCTCTGTTATTCATAGAACATTATGATTGCCCATTCATGACCGTATTAACACGAAATAGTAGATGCCATAATTAGAGGTTGGAGGGAATCATCATCGCGAGCCATTTCTTCTTCCAAAGACAACGACGGTCACACGTGCGCGCCGGGAGGCTGCCGAGTTGTTCGTTGGAGGCAATTGGTACCCTTGGAGACAATTTGTTGGCACCTTATCATCAGTGGATAATAATTTGTTTTCTCCTACCAGCGGATTTTTAGGCCTGGTTAGGATGAACGATTGTTTTTTTCATATTTCCGTGGTAACTGAATTGTTTCTGTCGTTATTAAATTCATGCAAAATTCTCACGCCTAGGCTGGAGCTGATGATATTTGTTAAAACTTTTAGCTTCTCGCTGAAATAAAATAGTAATGTTAGAAGAAGTGGCTTTTCAAACAAAATTTGAAAACAGCTTTTAGAATATGCGAACACGGAGACGGAGGAGACAATGGAGATCAACTGATGGCTTTTAAAAATAATTTAGAGAAATTGTTTTTGAAAGCGGCTTGAAAGAGCCGTTTTTAGAAGCCAATATGTTCAATCGGTTTCTAACTTATTTAAGTATAAATTAGAAACCGAAGTTAATTTGAACAACCGCTAAACATCCTCGTCGCCTGGACTATCCTCGTTGTAAATCAAGTAAGTTTTGGTGATTGATTGCGCACGGACTTGTGATGGTTACCACATAATCCGGATGAACTCATGAACATAAGAACAAACTGCATGCACTCGTTGGGTGCACTTTGACACGTGGAATTTTGTCCAACATCGTCCCCAGTCCCACTACACTTACGTTAGGAGAATAAAATTGCGGCGAGTGGAGGACACCTTGCACACACGCTCAAAGGATCAGTGGAGTACGAGGCGGCATGGGGCCGGCCGGACCGGAGACTGGCTCGCTCGCTCGTCAACTTGGGCGCGGCGGTCCAATCGGAAGGGAGGCGCCGGTCGCGGTCGGGTTCGAGTGCGCCCGCGCGCGCGTGCGCGCGCCCGGGCGGCCAACGAGGGGGAGGTTGACCCCACGGGCCCCACCTGGTAGCGAGCGTGGCGAGGGTGTGGTGGACCCGCACGCGTCTCCGCGCACTCCCCTCTCTCTCTCTTGCTACTACGTGTCGCGCGGTGATTCGCCGAAACCCCCAACGGCCTCAGGGGCGGAGGCCCGGATCTTGTGCGATGGCTTTCCACCGTACGGAGGAAATGAGCTGCAACTGTGCCACAGAACTACTGCAGTTGGTACAACTTTTTTTGGGGGTGCTAAACAACAAGCTCCAAAGGGTTGTACATCTTGCTAGATCAAACGAATTTAAATCTTTTCCGACAGTGTGTACTAGCATGGTATCACGAAATATAATTGAAAGGTCCCTAACACCTTCGTCTTGAGTAGGGTCTAGCGGTAAGAGCAAGTTTAATATGGTGACTAAAGTGCCTGAGGAATCTATGGTGCTGAGTCCTATGTGGAGGAGAGAAAGGAGAGAGAGAGACTCGACTCCCATGCAAGAGTCCAGCCATAGCACAGAAAGAGACGTTATCCATGCATGTACCAATAGAACTAACTGCTATACCCATGCATGTATTAAATTATCAATACCCATGTATGTATTAAATGATTGAGAGCTCTTGTGGAGACAACTTATAGCCAGCTTATTGTATGAGTTAGCTGCATCATTATCTTTTGATGACATGGAAATGTATTGGAGGTAGCAGCTATCTATACTATTAAACTTGCTCTAAGGAGATATATGGTGACTACAGTGCCATCATTCGTAGGTGCTGACAACTCGGTGACGGTGAGTAGAGCTTCGGAGACTCGCAAGCATGGAAACCAGCCACAACTTAGATGAACTTCAGGGCCTGACTACAAGCCGATCGGCTTTTCGCAGCCGCTACAGTACCTAACTTTTAAATGAAATATTTTCTAAAGATGGGGTCTACAAGTTAAACGTATTACACGTTAAAAGCCCAACATCTGTACCAGCCAAAATCGCAAATGAGTATCGATCTCTCCATAATCTGTACCATAAACAGCTAAAATTCAAAAAGTTCAGCCAAAAACCAAAAACCGTAGCTAAAAAGAACATGCCCTTAAACCAGCGGCAGCTTATACGGACTTCCATCTTATTCTTACTGGGTGACCAGTTTTTGTTGAATTTGTGGACGGCATATCAGGACCTGGCAAGCGTGGATTTTGTTCGATTTACAAATGCAAACAAGGAAGTAAGGTTTGCTTGAACTCTTTTGTATATTCTGCACACCGACCCACAAATTGGGCAAGCGTGAACATGGGTCAGGCCAACCCACAACCTACGCACCTATCGTCCCTAGACGTGGGCCAAGTCACAGGTCGGCTCCACCTAACCCATTCGCATCCTTGGAGATGCTATAAATGACTAAGGTTATGCTGCCATAAATTATAAACGATATGAGTGATACGCAAAATTAGTCAGGAATCTAAACCGCGATATGAACACGGATTTATGCCGTAAATGCTACTGTATGGAGTGCGATATGAACTAGAAACCTTCAAATCCGAGTGGCATCAATTCCAACAAAATGGAGAGAAGGCACTACCGTTACACTAGCGCACATATACGGCGCCGCACCACGGAGCCAGCACACCGGGAGGTGTAGAGAGAGAGAGAGAAGGGGCCCACGAGGAGCAGGGAGGGGCCCAGCAAGAGGAGAGAAAGAGAAAGAGAGAGAACGCGCGGGCCCCACCCCCACCACTGTCGCCTCTGACACAGCTCACACCTTTGACGAAGCGGCAGCCCGGAGCCCAACCCCGACCCCAAAAAATAAAAATAAATTAAAATCAGCGGGGAGAAAAAAAACACCAGGCAAAAAAAAAGTCCAAGCGCAGGACTGGGACGGACGGCCCGGATCTTCGACGGGCCCACCTCGGTGGCCCCTCCCGTGGTGTTTTGGTCCGCCCGAGACGGAATGCTAGAGAAGTAGAGAGCACAAAGGGAGGAGGGGGAAACTGAGAGCACCGGCCCTGTCATTTGTTTGTTTATATTTATTCACTCACTGCTTTGAACTAGGACTGGACTAGTGCTGCTGCGCTTGCTCTACCGGCTGAGCCTCTCCTCTCTCTCCCAGTCTCCTCTCGTCTCCGCTCCGCCGAGGAGGTGGCTCTTGCGAGGTTTGCTTCTCTCCTGCTCTTCTTCTTGCTGCTGCTAGGATCATGCATGTATGTGTATGCTGGCGATTTGATGGTGAGCTTTGTGACATGGATCGAGTAGTTGCTTGGACTGACGGAGTTCCTTGTTTCTAGGAGGGTGGATTACTGGTTGTAGAGTTTTTTTTCCTGATTTTTGAGTTTATTTTTAGGGGATTAGGCCGGTCATGCTCACGGGCATGTGTAGGCTCAGGTGCTTCTTGGTTGTTTGCCTCGTTGCCTAATTTTAGTATTGATTAGACCACCAAAATGCCATGTTTTCATCCTCACATGCCTAATTTTAGCTTATCTGGGTCAGAAATGTTTCCTCTTGTGTGCCCCGTGATTGCGAGAATCTCCTGCATCGGAGGGCTGATCTAAGGAGGTGGCAATTTTTTTTTTATGTTATGGAATTATTAGAGTCATCAGCGGATCAACTCGTGTGCCTCTTGTGATTTCTTTACTGTAGAAAATGCTCATGCTGTGATCCCTGGCTGCATTAGAGTTTCATCTTTTGTGGGAGTTCAAGAATTGCAAGCTTAGGGCATGCGTTGAACCCTTGTCAAGATCAAACGGAGGGCTCGAGGAGTGATTGATTTGTGGGTGCATATAAGGGGAGGGACTGATCGATGGAGGGGGTAGAGGAAGCGAACAGGGAGGCAGTGGAGAGCTGCCACAGGGTGCTCGCCCTCCTCTCCAACCCCCGTGGCCAGCACGTCCCCCACAAGGATCTCATGGAGGCTACAGGAGAGGCCGTCTCCAAGTTTGGTTCCCTAGCCACCAAACTCACCAATGACAATGGCCTCCAAGGCCATGCCAGGGTTAGAAAGATCAAGAAGCCCATGCCTATATTTGACAGCAAGCTCTTCTTGGAGAGCTCTGCATTGGCTGCTGCCACAGCAGCCAAGACATCCAACCCGAACCCGATCACTAGCCTCCAGCTGTTTCCGAGGTACCACCAGATGGAGGGCTCCTTTTCAAAGGATCCTGTTAGAATCCCTGCCCAATTCCCCAAAAGGTTGCTTCTAGAGAACCCGGCAGTCGATTCAGATGGGCCGTCACGAGGGCCACCGCTCCAGCTCATTCAGCCAGTGTCTGTTGCTCCTCCGGCAGGGACACCGACCCCGGCATTGCCTCCGGCGCATCTTCATTTCATCCAGCAGCAGCAGAGCTACCAGAGGTTTCAGGTCATGCAGCAGATGAAGATGCAGAGTGAGATGATGAAGAGGAGCGGCCTTGGTGATCAGGGTGGTAGTACTGGTGGTGGCAAGGGTGTCAATCTCAAGTTTGACAGTTCTAATTGCACGGCATCATCCTCCCGCTCATTCCTGTCATCTCTGAGCATGGAGGGGAGTATTGCGAGTTTGGATGGCAGCCGTTCCAGCCGGCCATTCCAGCTAGTTAGTGGCTCGCAGACGTCAAGTACTCCGGAGTTAGGCCTCATGCAGAGGAGGAGGTGCACAGGTAGGGAGGATGGGAGTGGACGGTGTGCGACTGGAAGCAGGTGTCACTGTGCGAAGAAAAGGTTGGGATATTTTGTGATAAATTGATATCAGGCTACTGATCTTGTGGTCATTTTTGAGTTTTTGTATATCACCCTTTGTCTGTAATTGCAGGAAGCTGAGGATAAGGAGGTCTATCAAAGTCCCTGCAATCAGTAATAAGGTCGCGGACATCCCAGCGGATGAGTTCTCATGGAGGAAGTACGGGCAGAAACCAATAAAGGGATCCCCACATCCTAGGTATAGCCAAATACTTAAAATCTTTTTTATCCCTTTAATCATTCTGTTGGATCTTGTGTTGCTTAGTCTGCTTAATCATTAGGGCTTTGATACCAATTTGGCATTTGCAAGTTTATATTGCACAGGATAGACATACTTGGTTACACGCAGGTGTTATTTTTGTTTATTCATAGTTAGAGCTTCTCTGTTCTTATTTCGGTAAAATTAAGTATATACCCATATCATAGGATGCATAATCCTCCACGAAGTATTCACCAGAATGGTTACTTATTTTGATAATGAAAAAGGATTTTTAGCCCTTGAGACTACGGGTTGAAAGTTTTAAAGCTAGATTTCATCCCCAAGCAGTTTGGATACTGCTTATAGAAAAGTGAAAGTGAGATATCCTTCCGACAGGGGTAGTTTTGTTTTTAATCAAGTCATGCAGTTTCATTCTTAGTTTGCAATAAGCATACGTTCAGTTTAAAAGAAACCTGTTCTAATTCTGGTAGTGTGCCTATTGCAATCCGAGAAAGGTTATAACTGACAACCTCTCCCCAGCGCACTTTACTCTTGTTCTTTTTTCAAAGGGGCAGCTTAAGAATATTCATGTATGCTCATTGTCCTGCAGGGGTTACTACAAGTGTAGCAGTGTGAGGGGCTGCCCAGCGAGGAAGCATGTTGAGAGGTGCATCGACGACCCCTCGATGTTGATTGTTACCTATGAAGGCGATCACAATCACAACCGAGTGCTAGCCCAGCCAGCCTGACCTTTCAGGCTTTCAGTTGCAGACCGCTTCGATAGCCTCCCTTTCTAGAAAAGAGAGAAAAAAAGAGAAGAGCCTAGTTTGTACATATTGTTCTGTTCCTAACTGTTGGGGGAGAGTCAGCTCTTGCAGAAGAATCCATGACGAAAGGAATTTATCGCATAGATGGTTGATGTAGTGTTTCTCATCAAAGACTCGTAATTTTGTAGCCTTTTTCTTTCCTCTCTTTCACTTTATGTTGGTCCTAGGACTATCCTGTGGTGTGTAGTGTAACATTCAGCTGCAGTTATATGTCTGGGGGTGTGGTGGTGTTACTGTTTGGGGATCGGAGAAGGCAGGCAGTGCTTGTAAAAGTTGCAACAGCTAGGAACAAACTGTACCCTCATCTTCAGTCGAATGGTACAATCTTGTTGATGGAAATCATCCAGTGGTTTTGGTGATTCTGTGATGGGATTGGCAGGCTTCAATCCTGCGGCATCTTGTACTGAGATGTGTCCTGCCGCTGAGTCCGGTTTCTTGCAATCCGCATGTACCCAGTGTCACCCTTGTCCCTTGATTCCTTGGCATGCCCATGTCGACGGTTCAGACGTTCAGTTGATCTCTCTGTTTCGAGGTCTTGGTGAGATAAGGATTCACGGGCTCGCTTCGAGATCTGTCAGATTGGGCGAAATTATTTTTTGACCTTTTGCACGCGTGCCATGTAAGCCATGGCGTTTGATAGTCACAGAGATTTCTGAAGCACGGTGATGCGCTGAGGCTTGCTTGCTTGCCTGCAAGCTGTGGGCTGCAGTGCACACTAGAAACAAAAGCTGTTAGAATATTTAATATCTTCTGATCTGAAAAAAGGACAACAGACATTGCTAAAGGCTTCACTTTTTTATCCAACGCTTATGAAGGCTAGTGTAGCACCATGCAAAGTATCCGGCTCCAGTTCGATGGTACCTACGTGCCAAGTACGCTTGTATCAACCATGGGCATAATATCAAGGTTCATTGAAAAGTCCAAAGCATTTCTGCCAGTAGCCCATCTGAAAGCCCACCTTTCTTTACAGCCTGTCCGGCCCAGCAGCACCATAGCCGAGTTGTCATCAGACAAGTTCGAACCTATACTGATGCAGCCCATACTGGATGGTCCAAACCTAGTTCTCAGGTCTGTGCCTCATCGCGAACGCGTCATGGGCCGACACGGCCCGTGGATAGAGCCTCAACTTCTGGGCCACAGATCAATTTGGTGGTACTGGAAGGTCATAGTGGCCTACGTACAGGTTAGTATGTCGGACTGGGATAAGGTTAGATCTCGTTAGACAGGCAATGGCCTGGTTTAACTTTTTTTTTTAGCTGCGGCTGATATCTCTTGTCTGTATTTTTTAAAATAGCTATAGATAACAAAGATGTTGATATAGACGGTGTATATGATTTTGAGATCAAGAAGTCGTTTAGAGAAATTATTCTATTTATTTTAACTTTCGAAGAAATGAAAAAGTAAAATCCACAAAAATATAAAAAGACCAGGATCAATAAATGGTCGGTTGGCCACCCACAATAGTACGTCATAAAACGTGTGTCAAATGTCAGACTAAGGAAGAAACCTGGATAGTTTAGCCCCTGTTTGGAGCTTGAGAACGAAAACACTAACAAAACTATAAAAGATCGATTTTGTTTTCTGTAGAAATGCTATTAAATTCGTGCGGGGTTCCTACATTGATCTAAACAGGTCCTTGCAGCAGAGCCAATCTACTGGAACCGTCCCAGAAAATTAGTACTTTTGCTCTTGCATGCATCCACCGAAATATCTATCATTTTCACCACGTTTATATGCAGGTCCCAATCACTAACAACAATCTTTCAGTTTTGTCTACTGTATTTCGTACTTGATATACAGGCAAGTGGTCTCCTGAATCCTGATTTGTGTAGGCTAATACAGCTATTCGCCTTCAACTGTGGAATACACTGGGCAGGGGAATCCTAGGGAATGGGAATATTTATATATTTGGCCATATGGGTGGAAAGCCTCAATCATGAATAGAAAGTTTTAATCATAAACGAAAAGTCTTAATTATGGAGTCTAGACATCATAGTACCCATGTTATTTGTACTATATATATGTGTGTGGAAGAGAATGATAAACAACAGAGAATGTACAGTGGGCAGGGAATCCTAGGGAGTGGGAATATTTATATATATGGTCATATGTGTATCTATATATATAGAGAGAGATGAAGTTTTTCCTGTACTTTCACAAGTATATATATAGTGGGTTGACGAAAGTTTATTTTATTTTTTCTTGATTTAATCCGGCCGGTGCATGCAGTAAGGCTCTGTTGTCGCCTATTGTTTTTTATGCACTAACAATGAGTGAGCACGAGGAAAATTGAAGTGTATTATTTCTGAATTCTAGCTACTTGATCTGCTTTTATATCACTCGTTCATTCAATCATTCAACCTTGAATTAACCTGCTGGTCGATTCCATTCAGCACTGAAAAAATAAACTGGCCGGCTAGCCTAGCTAGCCACCTGTGCAAATGTACAAACAGTATTATAGATTAGTCCCCATCTAACCATGGATAATTTAGCTTGACCAGCCCAAAATATTCCAGAGTCATTTGACACACGACACAACATTGTACACACGTCATCCATGTTTACACGTTAATTGGAGCCGATCTTGCGTATATAAACTAATGCTTAGGATTATCATGTTGTGATCATCGACCGCAACACGGTGATTTTCACGAGTGAGCACAGTGAAAATAAGAAACCCCATCACACGTACCACGTGCACCGCTCACCCCCCCAATTGTGTGCAAATGATGCAGTGCAGCTTCGCACATGCATTGTTATACACCATATCATGCAAAAGCTATAGAGTTAGGAACATGAATTGATATACGCATGCATATCATAACAAAGCTTTGGTCAAGATTAATCAAGCAGTGCTAGGTTGCTAGAGTTAAGTAGTAACTAACTTTCAAACGGAGTGTTTTTTAAGACTGTGTCTACAAATTTATTATAGTACATAGTATAGCGACTTCATTTATATTGGTCAAAATTATACATAAATTTTTGTAACTCTATATTCTCACACACAAACAACTCAAAAACTATAAGTCGCAGTCATAAGTTATAAGTCATAGCAAAAAGAGAACAACCCAGTAAAACAACAAAAACTACAACTTAGCTTAGGGTAAACAACATGCAGCGGCGGCATCCCACGTGCCTTCCTACTGCCAACACAGCAATACTACGCACTATTGCCAATACAGTAACACTCATGCAGTGCCTTCCTACCGCCAATACTCACAAAAACAGGGGAACGTCAGCTGCGTCACATGCACCAGCGGCATCACACGTTCCCTCCTACCGCCAATACAGTAATACTGATACTACTACTTAGCTTAGGGTAAACCACATTTCATTAGCCACCGCACGCTATTCAAAGTAAACAGGGTGCTCTAACTAATGGCCACACATTAAGACCCTAATGAGTTGCGTCACCATCGTCACGTGGTCCAATCCGTGCCCTCGCTTGGCCTATATATACCTCCCCTGCACAGGGTAGCAGCTCACCAGTATTAAGTAACCAGCTAGTCACAGGACTTCTTGTACTAGCCCAAGCTAGCTGCTGCAGGACATTAGCTTAGCTTAGCACAATGGACGAGTACTTCTTGCAGTTGCTCCTGCTCGCCGTCGTGGCGGTGGTGCTGGTGCAGCTGGTAAAGGTGGCCCTGAAACCGAGGCCGAGGATGCCGCCGGGGCCGTGGAAGCTGCCGGTGATCGGTAGCATGCACCACCTCGTGAACGTGCTGCCGCACCGCGCGCTCAAGGACCTGGCAGACGTGCACGGCCCGCTCATGATGTTGCAGCTCGGCGAGACACCGCTCGTCGTGGCGTCGTCCAAGGAGATGGCGCGCGAGGTGCTCAAGACCCACGACACCAACTTCGCCACCCGCCCAAAGCTCCTTGCCGGCGAGATCGTCGGCTACGACTGGGCCGACATCCTCTTCTCCCCCTCTGGCGACTACTGGCGCAAGCTCCGCCAGCTCTGTGCCGCCGAGATCCTCAGCCCCAAGCGCGTGCTCTCCTTCCGCCACATCAGGGAGGACGAGGTGGCACACAAGTACATCTAACTAATTAATCGCACATGTGATGGACTCTGGAGAAAAAGCTAACGGGGGAAGGCAAGATCACTCACATACAGAGGCACGGGAAGAACACACAATAATTTTTGTGGCACTGCACTCCATTGCCTTTTCTTCTCCTTTTTTCACTTGACTTCATGCACCTGATTACATGCTTAAAATAGCACACGCACACGCACCAGAGCTCAAGCTACGTTCGACGACTCGGCCAAACACGCCTGTAATTAGCTTCACTAACAGATCGTGCATGCAGGATCACCTCCACACTAATTCTTACATGCAAGCTACCCTCTCCACTAATTAATCCTCTGTGCATGCGTACCACTTGTTCCTACTGAGCAAATCTACATGCAGCAACTTCCCTTGAGTCCAATTAGTGCACTAGTGACGCGCTGATCTGCCGCACACACTCTGTGCTACACAGACAACTAATCAGCTCTCTATGCCATGCGACACACTAACTAATTTGGACTCAGACCAGTACAATGCAGAGACTCAACTGAACATGACAATAACTCAAAAAAACAAGATTAACTCTAACAATAAATACGTAAACTACGTAGCAAACATCACAAGACTCACAATACAGAACAGTGACATGAATTAAACTAAGTAAAGCAGCAGCAGGTTGAAAAGACAAGTACAGTATGTATAACATGCAAGAGGACGAGTAGTACTTACATGTCGTACTCTTACCAAAAAAAATCTTGCTAGTTACATCGAGATTTAAGAACACTACTGATTTTGATATTCTCTGCCTTTGCTGTCTACACGTACGTCGTACGTAGGTGATGATGCGGGTGGAGGAGATCCTCGCGACGGGGCCGTTGACGCCGGTGAACCTGAGCGTGATGTTCCACGGCCTGACCAACAGCATCGTGTCGCGGGCGGCGTTCGGCAAGAAGCGGAAGAACGCGCCGGAGTTCCTGGCGGCCATCAAGGCCGGCGTCGGGCTGTCGAGCGGCTTCAGCATCCCCGACCTCTTCCCGACGTGGACCACTGTGCTCGCCACGGTCACCGGCATGAAGCGCAGCCTCCAGGACATCCACAAGACGGTGGACGCCATCCTAGAGGAGATCATCGAGGAGAGGAAGGGCGTCCGCGACGAGAAGATCAAGAGCGGCGCCGAGAACGTCGAGGAGAACCTCGTCGACGTGCTCATCGGCTTGCAGGAGAAAGGCGGCTTCGGTTTCCACCTCGACAACAGCAGAATCAAGGCCATCATTTTGGTGAGTAGTACGAGATTTTACACGCGAACGCAAAGTGCATAGTTATTTTTCTAGAACACTAAGTACATAGTTATGACACGCATGCATGCAGGACATGTTCGCGGGCGGGACGGGGACGTCGGCGTCGGCGATGGAGTGGGGGATGTCGGAGCTGATGCGGAACCCGGCGGTGATGAAGAAGCTGCAGGGGCAGATCCGGGAGGCGTTCCGGGGGAAGGCGGTGGTGATGGAGGGAGACCTGCAGGCGAGCAACCTGCGTTACCTGAAGCTGGTGATCAAGGAGGCGCTCCGACTGCACCCTCCGGCGCCGCTGCTGGTGCCGCGGGAGAGCATCGACGTGTGCGAGCTGGACGGGTACACGATCCCAGCCAAGTCGCGCGTCATCATCAACGCGTGGGCCATCGGCCACGACCCCAAGTACTGGGACGACGCCGAGGAGTTCAAGCCAGAGCGGTTCGCGGAGGGGACTATCGACTTCACCGGCAGCAGCTACGAGTTCATCCCGTTCGGGGCCGGCCGGAGGATGTGTCCCGGCTTCAACTATGGCCTCGCCAGCATGGAGCTCGCCCTTGTCGGCCTGCTCTACCACTTCGACTGGTCGCTCCCAGAGGGCGTCACCGAGCTGGACATGGAGGAGGCGCCCGGCCTTGGCGTGCGGCGCCGCTCGCCGCTGCTGCTCTGCGCCACCTCCTTCGTCCCGGCCGTCTCCGCCGCCTAGATAGCTACATCCAGCGGCTAGTCCCACGCATGAATGGCACGCAGCTACGTTGCATGCGTGGTGTCTACGTACGGACCTACCGTGTACGTGTATCTTCATCTTTCTCGCGCACTGTAATATTATCAGTAGTGTGTTGTACGTACATTCCTCGATCATTCTGCATGTGTACCAGTAAATAGTAAATAAGGAAGTGTTAAGAGTATTTGAATGTTCTTTGGGATTAGAAACACTCAGGTTTTAAGGGCTGTTTGGATGGTTGTTAGCTGACTAGTAGTTAGCTGGCTAAAGATTAGCTTAGTCCTGTTTGGATCTAAGAACTAATAAGTACTACTATCTCAGTACAAAGTCTGTTATACCCCTATGCATGGTGGTCTAGGAGGATTGGCGTGGGTATCAGCGTCTTTTTTCCATCCTGCTGGTCCTTTAGCCCTTATTAGCTGGGTTTGGCAAACTAGTTGGCTAACAACTAGTTGGGGTTTGGCTAAACTTTAGCCCACTCATTAGCCCTTCTGTCTGGATCCATAAGGACTAAAAATTAGCAACTAGTTGTTAGCCCATGGGATCCAAATAGGCCCTAAGATGTTAGATTTCTATACGCTATCCAAAAATAGTCGAATGTTGTATAGACACTCCCATATATTTATTAATTGTAACAGCGGAACAATTGAAAATTAATTCTATTTTGTACTGCACACGGAGAGTACGTGCTCTAGGGTTACAACAGTATACGTACGCCCATGCACAGCAGAAGCCCAGCCCACTGATAAAAAGGAGGTTGTTTCTCGTTACCTTTTCTGTCGTTGCCCAAACATAGGCCCGGCCCAACCGTACAAGTATGGCTTCCTTTACTTTCTTTTGATGAGGACGCCGTTTCTCTGCATTGATCCTCAACAATGGGGCAGCTACTTCTAGAAGCCTCCAGAACCTTCTATTCCCCGTCTCAGCCTCTCAAGTCCCTAATGGCTCTGTTATGATGGACACCAATCATAGGGTGCACGAAGAGAGCAGCTGAGTGCGACCAGCCTGTGGCTGAGAAGGCAAACCGATCAATCGGTCAGGCATTAATAGATCTGTTCTTTTAAGCTGAAGTTTATAGGTTTTGGCTGCGGCTTATGGATTTTGGTCTGTTCATACAAGAGATTACAGAGTAACAGAAACTCATGTATGATTTTTGCTGATATAAATAAAGTCAGTATAGTATGTACTATAATTAACTAGTAGACTCTATCATGAGAAAATACTTCATTTAAAAACTAGTTACTGTAGAAAAGCTTAAAAGAACAGGTCCAATGTAACTTTACGCTTGTAAGCAAGGATTCAAAAAACCGAAAACTAAGAAAAATATCAGACCCTACGGTACAATTACCAAGTTTTAAACCGGGCGGATTTTATCGAACAAAATTTAAACTTAAATTTTGAATTAGGCTGATTTTCGGTTGATAACCATATGAAATTACTGTTCATCAATTTAAATTCAAATTTAATATTTAAGATTTTTCAGGCCAATATTTTTTTTATCAATCTGAGTCAGTATGGCTGGTAATCGCCTGGAATTACTGTTTATTAATATTAATTCAAATCTTAAATTTAGAATTTTTAGATCGATACTTTTTTTACCGGCCTAAGAGCAACTCCAAGAGATTAGCCAAAAGAAGTATCTAAATTTAGTGATTTAGCTATTCTCTAAAATGAATCTCACCCAAAAACAACAAGACTACTCCAACAGGCTATCTAAACTAGAGGGCGCGCGGTGGGTCGCGTACGCGCGGGAATAGGGCGTAGCGTGCGGAAAGGAAACGCCGACCGCGCCAAGAGGCTGGATGGTGAGCGAGGTAGGCTATCCAAAAATAGAGAGCGAAGGAGGAGGGATAGAGAGCTACTAAATTTGGAGAGTCATTTAAAGAGTCTATTGGAGACGTTTTTTCTCCAATAATAACCAAATTTACCTTTAGAAAATGATTTAGCTCTTCTCTTGAAGTTGCTCTAAGCCCGGATTTACTTTATGGCTCCATTTAGAACGGACGAACTTTTTCAGATTTCCACGGAAGTTGAATAGTTTCCTATGATATCCCGACGAAATTCGACAAGCCATTTTAAAAAAGAAAAACGAACCTTGTGCATTGCACATTATTTTTTCCCCAATAATACCGTACTATTGTTTTGTCAGTCCTGGGTGGCTGGCAGCTAATTGAGCTGGAGCACAAAACTTTTTTTGCAAAGCATTTTCCTTTGCCAACATTCTTTAAAGGGTGCCGGTTTCTTTACTTTTGTTATCTCTTCATGCCGTCGTGCAGGGCATGATGTGCTTATTCCTCCGTACATTAGTTAGTTTTTTTTTAGTTTAGAGATCGCTAAAAGCGCTCTTAGAAAACAAATCGCTAAGGGCATCTCCAATGGATCTATAGCAGCTATCTACAAGAGAGTTCATGTCATCAACTGTCCTACGTGGAAGATATTAAATGAAGAAAGAGAACGCAGCTCTCTACAGCTTTAGAGATAGTCTATAGCGCCAAACGAGGCAGCCTCCATAAATTCTGTGTGTGCATGTAAGCATCAAATAGCTATCCTTAGGGCATCTCCAATGGGTCTATATCAGCTATCTACAAGAGAGTCCATGTCATCAACTGTCCTACGTGGAAGATATTAAATGAAGAAAGAGAACGCAACTCTCTACAGCTCTAGAGATAGTCTATAGCACCAAACGAGGCAGCCTCCATAAATTCTGTGTGTGCATGTAAGCATCAAATAGCTATCCTTATAGATAGTTCTTTAGAATGCTAACTTTAGTGTGTACTATATAGATGATATAGAAGTCTTATAGTTAGTTGCTAGCTATAACCATTGGAGATGCCCTAGATAGTTCTTTAGAATGCTAACTTTAGTGTGTACTATATAGATGATGTGGAAGTCTTATAGTTAGTTATTAGCTATAACCATTGGAGATGCCCTAAGGGTCGTATCCTGTGAGCTGCGACCTGGTCCACTGGCCAATCAAATTCTGCTTGGTTTCCGGAGCATTTGTGTTTATACGCAAGCTTTGGGTGGCCCAAATGCTATCTTTTTCTTTCTTTCTTTTGTTCTCTTTCTTTTCTTTTTATTTTTTTGTCGATGCAATTTTCTAGAAGCCGCAAGCAACCAATTAACCAAAAGGTTATCTGAATCCACCCAAGGTGCATTAGTCCCCAGACATAGGTGACACTAGCTAGATATCTGAAAACGATAATAGTTTTGTCACCACAATTCACATTTTTATTTTGCAAATGGTTGACTTTTTTAAAAATACTAACCAAATGTATGTACTTTGCTATGGATAAAAAAAATCATATTATCCTAACACATTGAGTCAACATTATCGGAATTGACCTGTCTGGCCCACGTGCTCGACCGCATTGTGCCTTCGCGACCTCAGCTCTGTTGTGCACCTGGTAGAGCTCTATTATTTTTATTAGATAATTTTTATAACAGTGGAATTTGTATTTTATAGTAAATTACTTTTTCTCTTTTATTAGAGATTTTTTAGAGGTGTAAGGAGGAGTCGGAAGGGGCAGATGAACCATAATTAGCAATTCTCTTTTTTAAGTAGTAGATATTCGTCTTTATTTAGGCATGGACTTGATTATAGAGGATTTCTATGTAATTGCCTTACTGGAACATGAAAGTTTCTCTTGAAACTAGACATAACAAAGAGAGAGACTTTGGAACCATGGATTGGTTGAGTTGTAGGTATATAATTCTATCCACCAGAATTAAGGTCTTGCTTATTTCAACTTCAGCTTCTGGCTTTTAATTCACTATTCCTTAATTTTTATTTTTTTTGGTTTTTTCCCCCATATTCCTTCGCAATATCTGTAATGGGCTAACCCGTTTTTCTATTTTTCATTTTTTAATTTAATTACGCTAAATAAGTCATCATTAGTTACATTGAAAAACAAGCCATCTACAGTGGAAAAAAAACAATAAGCTATTGCTAAACTAAGTGCCCCCTTATAGGGTTCAAATCTTAGTGTCCATATTTACGCACACGCAAATATGTCTCAATATCAACTTTATGATGTTGTAGATTTATCCCTATTCTCTATATTTCTAAACGTATACTAAAGGTATACATTATACTTACGTGTGCACATGTGGTGTATATGTGTGATGATACATCTACCTGGTAATAGGGAAAAAACAAATAGACAGACTTAGCAAGGGTGGGTTCGGCAAAAATTTGCTTTGGTTTTGGATTATGTTTGTTACAGTAACTAAGTTTTAAATGATGTGTTTTTTAAGGTGGGATCTATAGGTAGATTGTAGTACAAACTGTATCAAGTTCAACTATATCGATCAAAATTGTATACGACTATTTCTATCTACATCTATCTCTCACAATCAATCCTGAATTTAAAAAATTTACCTAAAAGTCATAATCTACAAGGAAAAAAACCCAAGTAACCTGCTCATGTCAAGACGAGCCGATGACCATTAGACCTTGAAGCGAAGAGAAGAGAATGGGTACTTTGCCCGTACGCGAACGCATCCTAACGCGGGCACGTAACGACACCTTCCTCCCACGATAGGGCCCTGCAGCAAAGCAAACCCATGTATTGATGATTGTATTCTATTCTCCCACGGGCCACGGCCTCCCACCTTTCCCCTCCAATTCCTCCATTGCTGGCTTGCTCCGATCTCCCGATGCACAACTCCGCCAACGCCGCCGCGCCCCCTCCCGCCGCCATGTACGGCTCCTACGCCGCGCCCGCCTCTTCCGGCGCCGGCTACGCCAAGGTCCCCACCTACCCCCCGCCCCCGTCCTCCTACCCCAACCCTAACCCGCCCGTCGCCCCGGCCCCGGCCCCGTTCCCGATCCAAGATCCCACGGCGCCGCCGTCCCCGCTCGCCAAGGCGGCCGAGCTCGTCACGCGTTTCCGGGAGCAGGGCCAGGCGCTCATCTCCGCGCGCCGCCCGTGGGCCGAGGTCTTCCGCGCGCCGGCCTTCTCCAAGCCGCCCAGCCTCGGCGAGGCCCTCGCCAGGGTGCGCCGCAACACGGCCTACTTCCGCGCCAACTACGCGCTCGCCGTGCTTGCCGTCGTCGCCGCCTCGCTGCTCTGGCACCCGGGCACCCTCTTCGCACTCCTCGCGCTCTGCGCCGCCTGGTTCTTCCTCTACTTTGCGCGCCCCGCCGCGGGGGGCCAGCCGCTCCGGCTCTTCGGCACGGAGTTCGACGACGGCACCGTCCTCGCCGCGCTCTCGGGGGTCACCGTCATCGCGCTACTCTTCACCGACGTCGGCTGGAACGTCATTGGGTCGGTCATGATCGGGGCCGCCCTCGTCGGCGCGCACGCCGCGCTCAGGTCCACCGACGACCTGTTCTTGACCGAGCAGGAGGCCGCCGGCGACGGGCTGGTGGCCGCCGGCATGAGCGCCGCCGGGCCCATCTTACCCACCTACGTTCGCATCGGTTAATTGCGCAGCCTGGCGTGATATGATGGTTCCCAAGATGTAATATTTATGCAACATTCTTGGTGTTTTTGTTTGCAGTTGGCTGTGATTACTTGCCCTGGCTGAAAGTTACTGTGTAATTATCAGACTTGGGGGGTTGTATTTGATCACGATGTTTTATATGGCACAGTGTCTATTGGTTGGCTGTTTTGTGATCGTGTGAAAAATACTAGCTTGGCTTGTGATCTTAGACTTATATCGTGTGCCATCTGCTATGAATTCTTCCCCCTCCTCCTTCAATTCTACTCTCTCTCCTTGAAAAAAGTCTCTCTCCTTAAAAAACAAGAGGGCTCTTGATCTCTAATTTAAAAGTCACAAATTTGAATGATAGTTAGAAAGAAAACATCAGGGTAATGTCTAGACACTCCTATTACCATATTAATTTGCAGCTGAGTGAATTGGTAATTGGTATGGTGGTTGTGTTCATACGGAAAGCTGTTATCTAGATTGTAGCCATTGTGATCCAATTCTTTAGTTTTCTAATTGCTAATGTAAATGTTGATGTTTTCAGTACAATTTTCTTTGTGAATTTGGTTCATCAGTGTATTTTTGTATGTAGATTGTCATGGCAATGCATAAAAATCTCATCAATGCCTATTATTTGTTGTCTTTTTTTATGGATGCTGCGCTTCATCTGCCTTCTCAATGTGGTTTGTCTTGCTTCACATTCCAGTGTGGTAGTATATCTTGTCCAGTAAATTTCCTTATTTTCTTACGTCTCCTCAAACTGCGATGGCGTTGATCAATAAGGGCTGAGATCCATTTGGATTGGGGTATTCTAACAAGCACTGTAGACCGGATGGACAGAACTGAAGAAGATGAAAGGCACATTAGTGTGCTCCTTTGCCTTTATATAGTGCAAAGGCAGATGATCCTCTTGCATTATGATGGTTATCTTATATGCTGTTCACAAGCTTTTTGCTGCCAATTGGCATCAGATCTTTTGTTCTTAATTTCACTAGTTTGCACAAGCATACGGTTGTATTCTGCGCATTGCGGTGTTCTGCATTTGCTGTATTGCCTGTATCTGTATGTGCTGCATTGCAGCAGGGAAGCAGTGCTGCTGGCTGGATATATATCATTGAAGAATCTCCCGCAAATTATTTTTAATTGATCTAAGCGAAAAGAAGCTTCGTTTGCACTTTTGTCCCCCAATTTATTCATTATTAAATGGGATGACAAGTAGTATTAACGTTGTAAGTAACCGATGGTCAAAGTCAATACCGCGATGTGATATTGTAACCACATTCCTTAGCGTCTGTTCGCGTCGTCCAGAACAAAACTTCTCTTTCCTGGACGAGAATCATGATATGGCCTTTTCCTGGGCCAGCTAGCTACTCGTCACCTACTTTCGTCCGAACATGGCCTACAAGTACAGGCACCATGGACCAAGAAAGTTAGGCTTCGGACTTCTGATTTATTTTTCCTATTCAACAATTTTATTTTTCTAGTTTTTTGGTTATTTTTTGAGCTTTTTATTAGTTCTTTTTTTTTTCCGTTCGCGCTGTCCGTGATGGGGTAACCTATTTTTTCTATTTTAAATTTTTTTAATTTTAATTATGCCAAATAAGTCACCATTAACTGCAATGCAATTTCAATCAGCTACAGTGTTTTTCAGCAATAAACCACTTAAAAAACCATTTTGAGCACCCGTTTATCGCATAAAAACTAAATATGACACCTTTGTTTATAGGAAACCCAAACCGTGTGACTTGGGGTGCCACCTATGTTTTAAAGACCCGAATATTCCTATATTACTGTGATAATCAAGTTGTTTCCTGTAAAATTTATGTGTTCTCAAATATATCGTGTTAAATTTGGATAATTATGCGACATCGACCATATTTTGCCCACTGCGCACGAGCAACACCGTACATACATTTTTTTATTTCCAAAATACGTGCAAACTTTTATCGAGAGGTAGGGAATAAAGGGTAAGTTTTGATTAAGGGCATGACCAGCTGCTTAAGGCTTTCTGGAGAGCTTATTAATAGCTTTGATCTGGTTTCTCGAAGGTGGTGGTGGAAAGGAGATACAAATTCTCAATACAAAAGAGGCTAATCTCATCACCCCTGTCTGAGATCTTATGCTTTCAACGGCTTTGGAACACGGGAATTCGGTAACTGGAGAGTCCAACGGCATTAAGCGGAAACTCGGTCGTTTGCAACACAATTCCTACGAAATTAACGTGTTCAATTATCATTACTATTATATAAAAAAAAATAAGGTGGTGGTTATAGATCCATTCTCCTCCAACCGCTCTATTTTTTTAACTTGTCATCATTCTCTACTTTCCAACTGATCAGAATAACTCTCTTTTATAACATGATTCTTTATACATTCTATGAATTCTATTGCAATACATGAGTACATAACTAGTACTGTATGATTATGGAGCATTTCCAGCACCTCCACGAGTACTTGTGTATAGTACTAGTAAATATCACAGGGTGGCTCCGTGAGGAGTATTGAGCTGTGCGCCAGTTGGTTGGCCAGCCATGTCGCGGCCTTGCGGGCCACGCACTGCACTGGTACAGACCGTTACCGGTCAAGCCAACCAAGACCAGTAGACCACTACGAGACAAACCCAGGGACAGTTGCTAGTACAACGGCATAGACCATCTCACTCAGATTTGACCAATTTACTACTCGTACTAGTATTACAGCACGTACACGCACTACGCAGGCACTCATGAATACACCTGAAATATTTCATCGGAATTGTAAAACTACATATAGTTAAGGTACTTTACAGATGCTGCTAATGGTTCAGCACACTAGCTTCTTTCTTTCCCCTCTTTACAAGGTCTAAAAATGTGAAAAATGTTATATATATATATATATATATATATATATATATATATATATATATATATATATATATATATATATATATATATATATATATACCATTGCTTGCTCTAAAAGCAATCTAACGTAGGAGCGCTAGGTGTGCAGGCACTAGGTGTATATATATATATATATATATATATATATATATATATATATATATATATATATATATATATATATATATATATATCCTAGGCTGACTGATGGATGAACATGACCAGATGGAGCAGATGAAAGTTTTCCTTTCCCCTACAAGGCGCTGCAGTTGTGCTAAAGATTTGCAGCATTCTTATGATGTGATGGAATTGGAGGCACGGTGAGAGGTGCAGCTAAGAGGCCGGGGCTCACCGTCGCCGGCGGTAGCCCAGCACCATGACGAACTTCTTTGCAGAGGCGCCCAGCGACGCCTGGACCTGCTCCGCCGGCTTGCTCCTCAGCCACAGCTCGAATAGGCCTTGCAGCGTGGTCAAGGGGCAGATTGCCTCACCATGGCATGCGATCTCCACCTGCACGTGCAGAGAATACAGGGATCAGACACGAGCAGATTCATCATTGTTCATATGCAGAGCTTACGTTTTTCTTTTTTTGAGAACTGAGCTTACGTTTTCTTGACATAAACTAACAGCATTCGTGGAAAGAAGAACGACAAGAGAGGATGTATCGTTGAACTACAACGTGTCGTTGGTCCCTGGTTTAGCGAGGTATTGTTTGGGATCTTTGCAACAGAAATAATACACAGACAGGGAAAAAACCAGTATTAAAGCATTACTCTTGTTGTCAAGAAATAGGGAACAGAAGGGCTAATTTACAAAGGACAAAACTACACAAATGGACTTGGGTAGGTAAGTCCTGCATCACTTTAGAGTCCATTCTTGCAAGGCAAAGACTGCAAATAAGGTATATCTCACCATCAAAATTTACAAGGCAGCTTTGTCGGTAGCAAAGATAGTTAGAGTTGTCTACTAAAAATTATCTTGGCGTATATTTCAGTCTAATGGGTAATCATATTCTCATGATATACGCCTTTATTGATCTAATACTTTAAAGCAAGCACCTTGATATGAGACCAAAGACTTTCGACAGGTTTCGGGAGTGATAACGATACAAATTGAAGTGCAAAGATATCTGAAAAGCCCACCTCATCTTCACTTGCTAGCTCAAGTTTGTTCATGATGTACCTCTGGATTGAGGAAATCTGCAAACTTCCATCTCTGAAACAAGGAGAAAAATCATATTGAAAAAAATAAATTAAATTCTAGGAAACTGGTCACATGTTAGTAGCTCAGGAAAAAATGTATTGCTGGCAGGAACAACTTAAAAAAGGCACACAACATTTTCAAATGAAACATCTTTTCCATTGTTGACCAAATTCTCAAGAGGATGCTGTTTTTGTAGGGGTACTTCCCGTAAATCTTTATAGGAAGAAAGCACTCTTGCTAATACCGGAGCGCAGTTGTGATTAGTTGTTAACAGGAAAAGGAAAGCAACACTATTAACATCATAGCACATTGAACAATCTCAAGCAAACAACTGGGGCAAATAAGTCAACAAACCTATTCTATGAGTACGAGGGTGCTAAATCTGAGAAACTTCTAGCATTGTAAAAGTCAAACAAACTGCAAGACTAAAGGGAACTCACTTAATTCTCAAGTAATTCTTTGGTAACTGAGGCAGCTGTGGGTCTTCTTTCCTGAAAAACAGTTTGCATTTTGGCACGTGAGGATATGAAACAAAAGGTTCATCAGAATCAGTATAACAATTGAATATGATGCATTCTTACTGGTTAGGTGAAGCGACTAGTGAAAACCAGACTGGAGTAGTTACTCCATGATGCAAAGCACCAGTGTTTGTAGAACCAAACAGCCCCTGTTGTGAGTCTGCAAGCTGTATTTTCCTCAGATTATCCTCTGTGGTTATTTTATCTTTCGATGATGCAGGTTCTGAAGAATAGCCATTGTTTTCCCCTTGAATTTTTAACTTATTTGAATGTGCACTCACCCCTGTTCCAGTAATAGCTACTTCATCTTCTTTGTCATCTTTCCTTATTGGGACTTCACACTTTGTGCCCTTTATTTTGTCTTCCTTGGCGGCATGGCTTTTAGGACTTGATCTAAGTGATTTTGTCCTGCCTGCAGCCTCAACCAAACTATTTAAAGGTTTCCGGAGCTCTTCCTTGTCAATTGTCTTGCCATTCTTTCTATCTTCAGAAGATGGCTGACTTGAGGCTTCTATATCTGTATTATTCTGTTTAGGGGTGGAATATGTAGTTAGAATAAACCAATTTTACAAGACAGTTCACATCAAACTTGCACATGAAATTATGTAATGTTACGCACACATCTGATAATTCTTTAATACTTACCTGCTTTCTATTTGCAATTGTTGTCATCTTGGTAGATTGTGGTGCTGAAATTTTCTCCGTCTTCTGATCTCGACCTTCAGATTTATTTGGTAATTTCACGGTTCCATTATTAGTGGGAGGAGTTGCACGAGAGGATGCAGTCCTTCTTGTAGCTTTGGTTCTCCTTCCTCTCAAACCAGTCCGTGTTGCTACGCTTGGGGTGTCAACTACCAAGGAAGAAAGGGACCTCTGTTTTCTCTTTACAGGCAATGTAACACTAGGAGCCTTAGGAGCATCAGCTTTTGCCCTCTTAAGTGGAAATACCTTATTCCTGATATCTTGAATGTTGTGGTCAGGCCTTCAAACAAGAAAACGATCATCATGTTGGTCAACAATACATAGTTGAGTCTAGATCACTCGATGCATTAGACATGAATAAGTAGATGGCAACACTAGGCTTTTGCTTCACAAAACAAGCAAGCATGTATTTGAGGCAACTTTTTAGAGAAACAAACTTACAGGAAAAAGTAGTAGGCAGTTAGCACGAGAGGCTGTGATGGTTGTTACAACTTTTACCAAATTTAAACAGCAGAATCTGTAAGAGTGTAATTACAGGCTAGTACACTCTCAAGTAATAATCACAAGAAACTGTTTACAGTACAAATATGTATATATTAACAATAGAGAAACCCTTGTTCTTTATAAAAATGTTAATGTATTTTTCTGATATTTAAAGGTCGTACGTAAATGAGCATGTGCCAGTGCAACTGCTAAGTGTTAATAGGCTACGGAAAGTATATTGGTTCAATAAATGTTTTGTGTGATCATGATGTTCTACTAAAAAGACACAAATTGAAAAGGCAACAACAGATTTAAAGGAAAGTGTATTTGCACTCCTATTACTTTTAAGGGTTGAACCAAGAAGATCGAGCTACATTTATTAGCGTGTTTGCTTGTTATATATCCTTTGCAAATAATTATATATAGGTTTTATCCATTGTGATCATCTCTATAGCCCGCTTTCTACATTTTGACCATATGTTGTTCTTTACAGGCTACAACCTTACTGCCCAAGTTCGCCAGAAACATTTTCAAGATATACACGTTCTATTAGTGATAACATGAACTTTGAAAGTTTACATGATATTAATGCTTGACAGGTGTATTTCTACATAAATTTCAAAGTGAAAAAGCATTGTCGGAAAGAAGAAACAATGTTGTGCAGATAAACCTTGGTAGGAAGTAATAACAATGACTTCACCTGAGTTTCTCTTCAGGATCACAGCCAAGATCAATGTTGCACACTGGGCAGGAATCGATCTCCTCATTATTTATTTTGTCCATAATACACTTCTGACAAACTGTTAAAAAGATGGTCACAAGAGAAACTCTAAAGAGTCTAAAGACATGCATGGCAGTTTCATAAAGAGATTTAAGAGAACTCAATTTTACAGGCTCAACACATGAAAACTTCTTTAGCGGTAACTAGCAAGTAACAACAATAATAAGAGTATATACTTGACTTGCAAGTAACAACAGTAATAAGAATATATACTTGATTTGCGTCAAGATTTGGCACGTAGCTATGAATGGCAAGTGACAATTGCATTGTACTTATGGTGCAGCAGCATCATCAAGCTTACCTTGCAATCATTCAATTCATATCATAACACATAAACATTCATCACAATAATGAGACCAACAAATACTGTGATCGATCAAGAACGTGAAGCGTTGCTTTCCTCCTTATACCAAAAACACAAACTTGATTGTGCTTGTGTGTGTGTGCGAGTACTTTGTATCTGTTGTCGATTCGACCAGTCATTCTATTATCGTTACGACTAGTACTAAAGCTACACCGAGTATTGTAGCTCCAAGTACTCCGTAGTCGTAACGCCGTGGTCGATAGTCAATGGTCGTAGTTGATAGTCAATAGTCGTAGTCGATAGTCGATGGTCGTGGTTGATAGTCGATGGTCATGGTCGATAGTCGTAGTCAAGAGTCGATGGTCGGAAGTCGTCAGTGCATACTCAAAGGAGTACTATAGGCATTATGCTCAGAGGAGTACTGGGGATGTCATACTCGGAGGAGTACTGTAGACGTCATACTCGGAGAAGTACAATGGACGCCATACTCGTATGAGTACTGAAGCACCCGGAGGACTTGAAGCCTATGTGTGGTCGTAGCGCCGTGGTCATGGCGCCTATATGCGTGGTCGGTTACGATCATGTTGTTTGTGGTCGTAACGACCAGAGTAGTAGTCGTTGGCGTCGCGGTCGTAGCACCTACGTGTCCATGGTCGAAGCTCCAGTGCAAGGGTCAAAGTCAAGCCGAGAATGAAGCAGTAGTTGTGGTTGAGCAACGATCACTGTAACAGACGTCAGCACGGGTGGTCGTGGATGGCGCAGGCCATACCTTGGTAGGTGAACTACTCGGTATGGGCAAGCGGTTGGACACTATAGCAGTCATGGGCGGCTGAGCGAAGCAGCATGGGCAGGTGGCGGCCACTGTAGCAGTTATGGGCAGCTGAGCAAACCGGCAGCGACTGGAGTCTTAGTGAGTGAGTGGCCGGCTGTATCTATATATACTCTATAAGTCGTTGAGAGTTTTGAGCCAGTGTATAACTGAGAAAACACAATGAAAAGGTGCATCAGTTTGCATCGCATAATCGTGCCTCAGTTCGTGTGTTCAGTCCTGTTATCTGCTCCACCTTGTCGTTCCCACCTCCAGCAAGCCATCTACGGTCGTGTATCAGAGTCCACAGCCAAAGCGTGCGTTTGAGAGAACCAGAGCAAACCTCGGGTGAGCAGTCGTAAACAACTTACGACCGTTGACGTCGAACGAGTTACGACCATTGAGTAAAGTGTTCCAAGTGGTTGTGTCCTCCCCTCGAGCCTGTTCTGTTCCCCGTCCGACAACAGAGTGTTTGCGCATGTTGATCCTCGGGTGATTTCCCAACATCTGGTATAAGAGCCTAGGTGGTGGTCCGGACGCAAATCAAGAAGAAAAGCAGAGCACCGACTCTCTCCGTCTTCCCGGTTCTGGCGTGTCTACGGTAGAGCCCATGCTCTCTCCAGAGCTAATCCCTACAGTTGGGATCAGAGCTTGTGGTCGTGCACACCTTCCTCCATGTCGTGTCTGAGCTCGCCGAAGAGTGCCACCAGTAACGAGGGCACACCGAAGATCGGCGATGGGAGCGAGCCGAAAGCGTCGACGCGTGAGGGTAGCATTACCCTCCCGTATCCCGTGCTCACGAGGAGCAACTACACGGCATGGGCTGTGAAGATGGTGTTCATACACGCTCAGGGTGTGTGAAATGCAATCGTAGACGAGGTGGTGAACGAGAGGCAAGACCAAATGGCACTTGCGGCAATCTTCCTCACGGTGCTAGAGGACATCCTATTGCTTCTGGCGGCGGAGGAGACCATAAAGGAGGCATGGAACACCCTGAAGACGATGCATCTCGGTGCCGATCGTGTCAAGGAGGCGCGTGTTCAAAACCTCAAAAGCGAATTTGAAAACTTGCGGATGAGGGACATCGAACGGATCGACGACTTCGCCATGAGACTAACAACAATCGTCAACAAGATACAAAGTTTGGGAGAAAAGATGGAGGAGGCCTACGTCGTGCGGAAGTTTCTTCATGCCGTGCCCAAGAAGTTCTCTCCCGTCGTCATCACGATCGAGCAATTCGGCGACATGAAAAGCATGGCGGTCGAAGAGCTAATCGGTCGGCTGAAGATGCAGGAGGAAGCAGAGCATCGCTACGACAACAGCGACAGAGACGGGGAGCGCTTGCTCGACATGCGCAGAGTGGGAGGCCTGTTCGTCAAAGAGGAAGGGCAGGCTCCTCAGGTGGCTTTCTGCTGGCGGTGGTGGCCGTCAATACCATAGAAGGGACAAGGCAAAAGTGAGGTGTTTCAACTGTAATGATCACGGACACTTCGCTTCAGAATGTCGTAAGCCCAAAAAAAGGAGGCAGCAGAGGCGCATCTCATCGTGGCGAAGGCCGAAGACGAACCGGCGCTGATGTGAAGAACCTACAACAAGATTAAGGGGGAGATTGTTGGGTTAATCTTGTTTTATGTGTGTTGTGCTCGTGTGTGTGCCGAGTACTTTGTATCTGTGGTCGATATGACCAGTCGTTCTGTTGTCGATACGACCAGTACTAAAGCTACACCGAGTATTGTAGCACCAAGTACTCCGTGTTCGTAACGCCGTGGTCGATAATCGATAGTCGATGGTCGATAGTCGTAGTCGAGTCGATGGTCGAGAAGTTGTCAGTGCATACTCGAAAGAGTACTGTGGGCGTTATACTTGGAGGAGTACTGTGGACGTCATACTTGAAGGAGTACAGTGGACGCCATATTCGTATGAGTACTGAAGCACCCAGAGGACTCGAAGCCGTGGTCGTGGCGCTTGTGTGTATGGTCGGTTACGACCACGCTGTGTGTGGTCGTAACGACCAGCGTCGTAGTGTATGTATGCGTGGTCGATTACGACCACGTGTGTGGTCGTAACAACCAAAGTAGTAGTCGTTGGCGTCGCGGTCATAGCACTTACGTGTCCATAGTCGAAGCTCTAGTGCAGGGGTCGAAGTCAAGCCGAGGATGAAGCAGTGGTCATGGTCGTGCAGCGATTACTGTAGCAGACGTCAGCACGGGTGGTCGTGGATGATGCAGGCCATACCTTGGTCGTTGAACTACTCGGTATGAGCAAGCGGCTGGACACTGTAGCAGTCATGGGCGGTTGAGCGAAGCGGCATGGGCAGGCAGCAGCCACTGTAGTAGTCGCGAGTGGCTGAGCGAACCAGCAGTGACTGGAGTCTTAGTGAATGAGTGGCCTGAGTGGCCAGCTATATCTATATGTATTCTGTAAGTCGTTGAGAGTTTTGAGCCAGTGTATAACAGAGAAAACACAGTGAAAAGGTGCATCAGTTTGTATCACATATTCGTGCCTCAGTTCATGAGTTCAGTTCTATTATTTGCTCCACCTTGTCGTTCCCACCTCCGGCAAGCCATTGACGATCGTGTATCAGAGTCCACAGTCAAAGCGTGAGTTTGAGAGAGCTAGAGTCAACCTCGGGTGAGCAGTCGTAAATAACTTACGACCGCTGACGCTGAACGAGTTACGACAACTGAGCAAAGTATTCCGAGTGGTGGTATCCTCCCCTTGGGCCTGTTTTGTTTTCCGTCCGACAACAGAGCGTTTGCACGTGTTGATCCTCGGGTGATTTCCAAACATAAATTCCCATTTCCATTCTCCTGATTAGAAGCATCGATTACTGAAACAAAAAGACACTACGTCACAACCAGGTCAAAATGCCACCACCATCTCCAAACTCCCCACCATTACCAAACCCACGGAAAGCTCCTAGCATGCCTCGACATCACACAACCACATACATCCTGCAACAAGTGCCAACGCTTTACAGCTTTTTTCCAAGGCATCAAAAGCTCCGCAAGAAAAACATGCACCGAAAGTTGTTCACCCAGTAAGGAAACTCGGACCGAACGCCACGCCACGAGGATAGCACCGGCGGCCACCGCCGAGAAACTGTGCACGACGAAGGAAGACACGCGTCGAGCGGCTCAACGGCTGCTAGCAATGCAAGTAGGCTGTGGCGGCGGTGACGGCCTGACGGAACCTGGAAGCCACCTGAGAAGGCGAAAGGCCGCAGCTTTGCAGCATTGTCGAGTCGAAAGAATAGGGGGCTGGCGGCACCGGAGCGCGCGATGGACCAAGAGCGCGAGCAAAGAAACCAGGGGGTCAATCGATGCCGACGGCGCGGGGGTTCGCCGCAGTAGCTCGGGCGCACGCGGTCGCCGGAGAGCAAACTCCTGGCTCCGCGACGACAAAGCAGACCCAATCCACGAGAAAGCCCGCAACTTTGGAGCTCGTACAGATCAAGAGCCACCACGGGACACCATGGGATCGCCGAAAACAACTCGGGAGAACTCCACGAAAACACGAGGCAGCATAGCGACGTAGCAGGAATTGTCGCCGCCGACGCCGACCACGAAACGCGAACGCGCAAAGCATGGTGAGCTCGAACAAGAACACCGGCCACGGGGAAGCAAACGCGAGGCGAGCGCGGCGCGAGCTGGCCACCACGGCCAAACCCGCAGGGGCACGAAACCAAAGACGCAATCCACGAGAAAGGCGGAGCCTCCGCCGCTCTTCTAGGATCAAGAACTCGCATCAAACAACAACCCGATGGCCAGGCCACCGAACGAGAGATCACGAAGAATCCGACACCAAAACCAAGGACGCCAACGCGACGCGACGCAAAGGAGAGGAGCGCTCATGCGCGGCGGAGCAGGAAACCGCGGCCACGGGTGGCGCGCGCGTGCAGACAGGGACAGACACAGAGAGGGAGCACCAAACGAAACGGGAGAGGCAGGTGGGAGCGGGATAGAGAGAGAACTCACATGTGTGGAGGCACTCGGCGATGGCGGTGGCCTCCAGCAGGAGGCCCTGGCAGAGCGGGCACGTCATGCACGCGGCGAGCGCCTCCCGCCGAACGCGCACCACCCCCCGCGCGGTCCCCATCTCTCCGCGCCCACCACCTCCTCGTCGTCGTCGACCTCCCTCCTCGTCAAAACTCCGGGCACGGGGGCGGCGGCGGCGAGGACTCAGGAAGACACAGCGTCGGATGATGGCGGAAAGGGCATTGGACGGCTGGAGGAGGCGGCGGCGGCGGAGCTCCGGCGAGGCGCGGGGGCTGAGGACTGAGGAGTAGGTTTATTTTATATTGCTGTATTGGGGTGTATAAATAGAGGGAGGAGGCGATTGCGTGTGGGCGGCGCCGGGTGCGCGTAGCGGAGGACCGGGGGACCAGGAGAATTTCCATTTTCCAGTCCAGCTCCAGGGTATTTTTATACGTGTAGGTATATGGATACGTTCATTTATGTATGCGCCGGTGTACGTACGTACGAGTTGTATTTGGAATTTTGTTCTCTTTTTCATCCTATTTCTGACAGGTTACTTATCGAAAGGACGCTCTCTAGCGTAGTGGTGTAAGGTAGTGCTCCAAACAATATAAGTTTTAGTTAAAATTATATTATAGTGGTTTTTTTAAGTTAAAAAACACAAATAATAATAAGAAAAATTAAAAAATATCACTATGTTTTTGAGACAATGTAAAGAAATAAGAGGCAAAAACCAAAAAATACTGAAATTAAAAGGCCGACGTGTTCTAAATTGCTTTTAACTTGTGAAAGCTAAAAGATAAAACTGTTTGGAGCGAGGATATATGCTCTTTGCAGCACATAATAATTAATAACATCATTGCTTTTTTTATTAAAAAAAACATTGCTACTCATTGCTATAACTTGATAGAAGACACGACATTGTTGAAACTTGATAGCAATGTGTGAAAAATTAAGACAAAAACTAGTGAACTCGTCCCTAGCTTCTCTCTCTTGCTCATTTCCTCTCTCGCGCGTCCACTTTCGCTTGCGTGTGACGGGCAATGGGGGTGACGCTACAGCCATTGACGGGTTCCCCGTAACCCCTGATTGTAGAGCGAGACGAGCGGTGGTGGTCCTATAGCGGACGATGGCGGCGAGCAATAGGCGTTGACGTAAGACTCAGGAAATCGATTAGAGGGGTAAATAATTGTTTCTAAAAAATTCAGTTAAATTATATTTAAGTTATTTGGTTAAAATCAAGTGTATAATGCGGAAACTTAAATCAATTTAGTTTAGCATAAATAAAATTTAAATCAATTAAATTTACCTAAGTGCATCAACAACTTAAGTTTATGTAAAAGGTTTGCAATTCTAGAAACACAACCAATCAATTTAATTCTTTGATTGCAAATTGCTTGAATATAAATTAAGCATAAGAAAATAAACCATAATTGACATGGTTTTTTTTACCGTGGTGTTCGGAGACTTACCGATCTCCACTAGTCCACGTTGATGTTAGTCCAAAGAAATTAGACTGGCTCTACCAATTAAGCCTAAACACCTCAATCCACTAATGTTGCTATCCCTCACTCCAGAGATGGCGAGCACCATACCATTCACAATTTGTTGAGATTCTCACAATCTTTTTTAAGAAGCTCACCGTGCACGGTGCCTCCAACATTGTCTAGAAGTCGGGAAACTCCAAGAGTAATAAGTCAAGCCACTCACTTGACTCGCACCACATGCAACAAATGCACAAGCTCAAATGGATACTAAGTCCAGATGCAACATATACACTCTAGATTACTCTCCTTTCTCACAAGGTGCACAATTGAGAGGAGTACCTTACACTAGCTCAAGTGAATAGAAATAGGTCAATCAACAACATCCCTAACCGGCCACAAGAGGGTATATATACCCTTACAAGAAAACTAGCCATCGAAGCTAAATCCCTGAAAAATCAGGATTATCGAAAGTAGCACATTCGCAACTATTTGTAAAACACATTCGCAAATGTATGCCTCATATCAAAGAGAGCTAGCACAAGTGAGATTAAGCTATCAACACATGATGAGACTCAAACTATTAGACATGACCTCTCTTAATAGTACAATGACCTATACTAGTAATCTAGTCTTCCAACCAAACACCAAGACAGGTAAAAGATTAGAAACACATCTTTAGCCCTTGCTATACATTTGCTTTGAGTTATAGTTTTAACATGCATCAACTCATGATGCATCTATTACTTCAACTCCATCAACATATGATGGGTCTTCACTTGACTTGATGATCAACACATGATCCTCTCCTCTTGGACATACATCAACTCATGATGCATCCATCACTTGACTTGATAATCTTCAACAATTAAGTCATCACAAGTCTTTCTCATTTGTGGAATATAACCTATTCATCCAACTTATGAAAAATGTTAGTCTACAAACCAATTGCCATCAATTACCAAACTTCACCATTAGCAGTTTAGCACATAATGGAGGAAGTAGATTCTACAATCTTCTTTTTTGGGTAATTCATGACAATCTCAATAAATAATGTGATAAAGCTTGTATTTGCGAGTATACAATATGTACACAACACTTGTATACTCTAAGATAAGCTTTCAAAGCAAAACTTACTTATCCGGTTGTTATTAATCATCCATCCATTAATACATAATGAAGAAATTAGATGACAAACCGATTGCAAATGAGTATATATGAATTACACAAGCTATATATACTCAAAGGATGTGTTTCAAAGTAAAGATCCTAAATATGTGTATTAAAGAAAATATGGATTAATACATATGAAATCTCAAAATATAGAGTGAACTACCACTAAATGTGTGCATGCAGGTATGTGTAATGAAGATGTTGTGGCTACAGACCAAACAGAGAGAGAGATAGTAGTGGAGAGTGAGGGAGATGAGTGATGGCCCCGGGCTCTCCCCACGGCCTGTATCCATATATATGTACACATGAGGAGTGCTTTTACAGTTATACCCTTACATCTGGTTATCCCCTCCGAGGCACTTATGTCATTACACATAGCCTATCCTGGGCCTTATAACCTCCTACCAGGCCTGCTGGGTTTAGGTGGGGGCCACCCCTACAACAGAAGACATGTGCATATATTCATTTTAGACTATTTGTGAAGTTTAATCTATATTTTGGATCAAAGAAATGCACTAATATATAATAATGCTATTTCGAATGCATACCTCTTTGATTTCACCTTTTTCATCCAAATGAGACTATGCAATAATATTCTTAAATAAACATATTAGTCTCACATATAGATTTGTCATTTAATCATATATTTGGATGTGAGGAATACAATAAAATTATAAGAAAGATATCGACTACATATCTCAATGATTTCATCTTTTCCATCCATATGAAACTAAATAATATCATAATTAATAAACAAGATTAGTCTCGCAAATGCATTTGTCATTATTACCAAAATCTCATAATAGTATTTGTCATTATTATTAAAATTAATTTAAATGGAGCTTGATCTTTCAGTTGGTGAACGGTGCTAGAGGGACGAGTAACGAGTCATTGAGGTGAGGGTTGAGAAATGGTGGGCTAGGCGGGGTGGTCGGCGGGAATAGGGGAGGCAGCGGCGTGGCGAGACGATGAGCTCACCAGCAACCACAAGGGGGTGTGTCGGAGGATGAGGCACACGAAGCTGCAACCGGCGCAGTTGCAGCGGTGACGGAGGAAGGAGGCAGTGGAGGTGAGGAAGAGGGGAAGAGGAGAGGGTAGCAAGAGGAGCGGGAGCTATATTAACGGAATCAATTTCAATTGTATAGCATCCAATAATATTTTTAAAAAATTAGCTCCCAAACCTTCACGTCAGTCAGATTATTCGACGGTTGGTGGCTTAATTCCGCCCAACTTGATCATGACTGAAATGCCCCAAATTTTGGGCATGTTTAAAAATTTTTGGAAATTCAAATGGAAAATGGAAAACTTGCCCAATTTGGAAAGAAAATGGAAAATACGCTTTCCCTTTTCCCTTCTTCCGCTTTCGCTCTCTGGCGGCGCCATCTGCTGCGCTGCCTCGCCTCCGCCTCCTTCCGGCGCGACGCCACGCCGCCGTTTCTTCCCGCCAACAGCGAGAGGAACCGCCCTCGGCTCAAGCCGCGAGGAGCTGGCCCACGCGCCGAGACGCCGCCGCGCCTCTCCCCGCGTGCGCAGGCTCCGGCAGCGCGCCGCCGGCGCGCGCGCACGCCTTCCGTCACTTCTTTCACGGGAAGTCGAGGAGCACTTGAGAACGGGGAGTCACCGTGCCACCTCGCCATCCTTCCACGCCATCCGCCCGACTCACCTCCCTTCCCCTCTCTGGCCGTAGGAGCGCCGAACCGCCTCACCGTCGCACCACCTGTACACGCCGTATAAAGGCCTAATTCCACTGTAGATTGCTTCCAGACCGCCTCCCTCTCCCACTCCACCGGTGCGCCTCGTCGCTCCACCGCCGGCAATCGCCACCTCGCGCGGTGAGCCTAAATGCAATTGAGAGCTCCACTCCACCTCGGTCCAATTCCGTGAGTCCACACGTGCACATCTAGCTCCTAAACACGGTGGAGAGCTCACGAGGCAAACATTTGCCCATGGTCGCCACCTGGCTCATGCCGAAACCACAAGGCCGTCGTGTGGCTGACCATCGAGCTTCCCGAGCTGAACCGCCATCGCCATCGTGTCCCTAGGATCGTAGATGGTTAAACCACGCCGATCGGTCGCAAAGCCACCGGAGCTCCCCAGCGTCGCCGCGCACACCGTCATCTTCCCGATCCGCGGCCGCTGCAGGCACCGCACTCCCTCCCAACGCCCTCAAATGGAAACGTTGCGAGTAGCCGCACCTTTTGGATATGGCCGTTCCCCGGGAATGTCACCGCCTTCGCCTCCCTGCTCCGGAGAGCGCGCCCTGTCTTCCCACCGAGTTGAGGACGCGGGAGGAAGACGATGATGCACGGCCGTCGATCAAACTCCATCCGAGCGTCGGCCTCTCTTTAAATCCTGGCCGTTCTCTTCGCGCCTGCGCTTCATCCGATCGCGCGGATGCGTCGCCCCGGCCCCATCCGCGCCTGCTCGCACCGCCGCGCCGCCTATCGCGGAGCACGCCGCGCCGGTGTGGGCTTCGCCATAGCGTGCGCCAGGCTCCGCTTTGCTCGGCCGGCGAGTGGGCCGGGCCGGCGGTAGCCGGCGCGCATGTGAGAATCCGGCCTGCGCGCGCATGCGCCGGTGTCAAGATCGCATTCACCTGCCGAGAGCAGTTCTTCAAAATTCGAAAAATCGAGAAAATGCCCCAAAAATCATAGAAAATTCTAGAAAATTCCCAAAAATACAAAATTACTCAATCTGGACCAGAAAAATATCCAAAGTGCAAATCTAGTCTCAATTTCTCCAAATTCAAATTTGTTAAATTTGAATTTGTCTCTTTGTTAACCCTAATGATCCCAAATGCAAATCTCCTCAATTTAAAAATACCAATTCTAGAAAAATGTCCATCCTCACACTTTTAAAATGTTGGGTTAAGATTTTACACTAAGAATTAATTACTTTGAATTGGGACTCATTTTGAGGAAATGTTGTGATTTTATGTGGAGCGACGGAGCCTCGGGTAGCAAGAGTAGAGCGGACCAGCAAGGAGCTATATTGAAATCCCATAATGTTTACACTACTTAATTAGAATCAATTTCAATTGTATAGCATCCAATAATATTTTTAAAAAAATTAGCTCCCAAACCTTCACGTCAGTCAGATTATTCGACGGTTGGTGGCTTAATTCCGCCCAACTTGATCATGACACCAGTTTCGGATGAAACTCTGGTGAAGTCAAGTCTTTTAAAAGAATGCAATTGTAGCCGAGTGATGCTATCGGGTAGAGTCTATATAAAGGAGGAGCTCGACCGCTTTCTTAAACGCGGGAGTTAAGGGATCGTGTGGGTAAAGTTGAGCAACTCGCAGAGTGTAACAAATGGTATTCGAAACGCCGTGCTTAGGTTAATGAACGTGTTAATTGGGTGATTCCAATAACGAGGCATAAGTAGGATTGGAGATGATTTAAAGTGATAATTGATGAACTGATGTTAATCAAAACCCCGATCTTAAGGAGCAAACATCTTCAAGTTTTGTTTGTTTAAAAGAATATTGCCAAGGGAGATCCTATAAACCCAAATTGCTTATCAAACCACAACAACTTCATTTTTCTGGTCTAAAAGCGTTTCATTTTTCTCCTTGCAATATAGTGGATGCCATGGTATACATATTTTGGTAGTTGTATGTTGCATTACTCGACGTCACCTGATAAAAAAGAAAGAAAGAAGAAAACTTTGGGGCCCGTTGTGACGAAATCTTTGGGCCCACTTGCTAGAGAAATACTAACAAGGTGAGAGTGTCTATACAACATTCGACTGTTTTTGAGTACAAAAATAGTCAGATTTTGAGCTGTTAGATGGAGATCCAACGCCCTAGATCATTTTTTTGGAGGGGGGTCATTTTTTTTAGGGGGTTTTGTATGGGTGGATCCGTTAGATGGAGATCTAACGCCCCATATCAATCTAACTGTTTTTATCCTAAAAAGTAGTCGAATGTTGTATAGCAATACTCGACATACTAATACCGTTTAGTGTTACAAAATCTCTTCTTGTAGAAGCCTTGTGGCAGCTGCTAGAAAGCAACTTTTCTGGTTACTGTTGTTACAGTAGCTTATTCCCTCTATAATTGCATTTGGGAACTCAGATTAGGTCTCCTGGCTTATGATTACACTGGCTGAAACATATCCATCTTAATGACTTTATAAAATACCTAAAGTCTCGGGGAAAACAACAAATGTCGAGCACTTTATGTGCAGTATTACTTATGGTTCGTACAATTGTACATCTGCAACGCTACATTTTGGCTTTTTTTCTGGCCACATTGACCCACACTGAAACTAAGAAGGGGGCCATGGCCGTGGTCCAGTGGCAGTTACCTGATTCTGCTCCTCACTGTTTAACAGTTGCAGGGAACAGTCAAGCAGAATCTTTGGGTGTACAAGACAGTATGGTTTCTTTTGCCATTTGGCGGCAGCGAGTGATAGAGGGCAAAGATTTGGAGACGACTGGAGTGAAAGGGAAGCTTATAAGGTGGTGTCAAAGTCTCAGCATCAGTAGAGTGGCTGCTTGCGTTTGGTCTGCTGTTAAATCAGTCTGGAAAGATGCTGATCATGCTGTGCGCGTCCTGTCCACTGCTACTTCCTGTACGGCTAAGCAAAGCTGCTCTAAACCTAAACCCTGCGGCTCGATCAGCCGACCGCATGCATCAAGTCGGATGGCACACGCACGGCACCGGCGAGACAGCGGCCGCGGCATGCCGGCATGCACGGCCACGGCGCTCCCCCGGCCGTAGGGGCACCGCGCTGGCCCAGTGGTGCTCGTGCGGGTGGTAGCCTGGAAGTACGACGACCTGCCCGCCCGCGCGCGCCGCGCAGCAGCAGCAGGCGCCACGACCGGGCTCGCGTGGTCGCACGCAGCGGCGGCGGCGGATGGCACCCTGAACAGAAGGCCGTTACGTCTCAAAGGAAGAAGCTAAGGCCCCGTTTGGAACGCGCGACACCAAGTTTGGCCACTAGGTTAACAGCGTGATTCGCCGCTAGCTTAGCAGCTTGGACAAGGCCATTGAGTGATACTCGTACTACTGCCGTGTACGAGCAAACGTTCACGTTGTCTCACTCACATATGCGTTTTGTGTAGTAACCAAAGAAAGGTCTCTAGCTAGGCCTTTGTTGATCGATCCGTTTTCCAACCGTCCGATGGAACTTTCGACAGATCGATCTAGCGCATGCGTTCATTTATTTGAAAGCAATCCGACGTGAAAGCCTGAAAGGAACACACGTTACTGAATTAAAGGAGTACGTACGTACGTACGTAGTGGCGGATTCCGGAAAAAATTTTGGAGGGGCTAAAGTATCTTCAGCTCGACCTCAGCCCCTTCTACATTATACATCCATGACTAAAAATTTAGCGGGGCTCCAAGGTCCGATAGCAATAGGGGGGCTCGAGCCCCCCGCCCCACCGCTGGATCCGCCCCTAGTACAGTTGGCCAAAGCCGACAAGCATGCAGCTTGCCGGCCCATCCGATGAATTACTCACAGCAGTCGGTCTGGCAAATTAAAGCGTGAAGATGGCGTAGAAATTGCAGCCCATGCAACTCTGTGTGATGTAAACGTCCAAGAGGGACAGCGTGGTCTGTGCTCCTGATCTTCCACTGCACTACTTAAAGCAGGGCTACCTAGCAGCAGCAGCAGTTAATAATTAGCGTATTTCTGCATACTTGTAACACGCAATGGATCGGAATATCAGAGTACTCCTTGCGGGTGACGAGGAGATCCACTGGGTAATTGACTAGTAAAGTAGCTAGTTGCATTGTTGGTTCTTTCTTTCTTCGTTTTTTTCCTTCTCTGTTAGCTTCATAATGTATAAATAAGTAACAAGTAGGAACAACTCCTTACTGAATGAAGCATAAACCTCCTGCGTTTTTGAGGAAAAAAACAAGTAGGAACAAGCGATGCCATATATATATATATATGTACAGGTTGTGGCAAGAGCGGTGCTAAAGGCGGCCGGCGCCGTCGACTTGGACGAGGCGGAGAACGGCGCGGCGGCGGTGGAGCGCGTGCGGGAGGGCGCCGGCGCGCACGACCTCATCCTCACGGACAAGCTGGTGCCGGTCATGGACGGCCACGAGGTACGTGTTACGAACGTTCGTCTGACACCTGACGCTTGGTGCGTGCATCTGTGTATATATTGGCAAGGCCGACAAGTCGCAGCTTCGTCGACATGCAGGCGACGAGGCAGATTCGGTCCCTGGGGGCCGGGTGACCACGCCGGTCGTCGCCATGCCGAGCGACAGCCTTCCGTCGGACGTCGAGGCGTTCATCAAGGCCGGTGCTGACGACTTCACGCCCAAGGCGAGCATGCTGTCCATACATGCGGGCAGAGGCAGGCAGGTTGTAGAATCGATCGACATGTAGCCTCAGCTTTTCTGACCATCTCCTTTCCCGATCCATGCAGCCACTGTCCAAGGAGGAGATGGGCCACATTCTTGCCAAATTTGGGCTTGCTTAGCGACGAACTATAGCAGCTTGGTTCAAGATACAAACAAGCATGCTTCCTGCAGACGATGTAGGCCATTAGGAGCTTTAGGTGTAATGTAGGCTTGCAATGTAGGAGCATCTCAAGTTCTCAGCTCTTGTTTCTCCTCCTTGCTTCTCACAATATGAATATCTGGATTTGTGTCAAGCCGGATTTCGTGGGCTTTGGACGGCTTCTTTCGTCTTTGCGCTTGTGGCTACATGCGTCATTTTCTAAGCTTTTAGTTTCTCTGAAAGTAAAATAAACGGAGCGATTTCTTGAAACGAATTTTTTAAATAGCTTTTCAAGCCTAAAACCTTGTGCGCCGTTCTCTGTTGTCTCAAAATACATATAAAAACTATAAGCTGCAGTTAAAAAACATAAAACATATCCGAGCTTCTAGTTCGCAGAATAAATGTAGTGGTGACTTTGGTTCCCCCTTCTAAGGTAATTTCTTTCGGTTTTTGGCGATTCAAATTTACTTAAGAAGCATATTAGCATAATTGGTTTCATTATGAAATAATTGGCTGGATATAATGATTTCCCTCTTGAAAAAGGTCAGATTAGTTGTCAAATGGTGACAACAGAAGTATTTGCCTTGAAGAGTCAAATGCTTGTACATTGTGCAGAGTTGAAAATAGCTCCAACTGTTGGAGACCGGAGTGTAATTTAAGCTAATGCAGGTAGCCTCCTATGTGATTATATTCAAATTAGGGCCATGTATCATGTATGCTCTTTCACGTTTTTCTTCGCATTACTTCTAGAAGGCAACCGATTGGGTATTGATTGGCCCATTTTTTCATTAGGAATTGCTCACCTTTGTAATTAACTCCTTTACGTGTCAGAAAAAAAATCATCTTTGAAAAGAGAACACGTGCCATTGCACCATTTTCTTTTTGTAAAGTAACCAGGGTCTTTACCTGCTATATTAGCATGGGATCATGGCAAAACTGTCCATGATGTCAGCGTGTCAATGTCTCACCTAAAAGCACTAACACATATAGAAGAGACAACAATGATATTTCTTTTGAATTTTTATTTCCCCCCTATTTATTGTTCCTTTTCATCATCCCCAATTTTACACTACGAATTTGGTACAAGAGATGAATCATCAGCAAAGTTGATGCTCTAGCTCAAATTTACAGTTGAGGGAAACGAGTAATGCGGTTATTCCAGCTATTCAGGACCCAACGAGACCCTTGTGCCGAGCATAAGCAACAATGGAGACGAACATGAATGCACAAAATAGCCCCGATACAAGAACCACCTGTCACAGCAGGAACACAAGTTATAGCTGAGTGAGACATTGTCATAATAATTCATAAATCATCAATCACTATATAAGGCGTGTTGTTAAGTGTTACCCATTTAAAGACGTATCCATGGTTGTCATTCCAGGTGTATGGTATGTTCATACCGAAGATTCCAGCAACCAATGAGTAAAGGGACAGGCAGACGGTCCCAGAACTCAAGAATAGCTCTAGCTGCAGGAAGCAAAGGTAAATTTACTAATGACGGTACCAGCATGGCAAGCATGCAATGAATATTAAAAAGTATATTTTTTATGTGCAATATGACCGTTTTGGTCATTAATTATGACTGCCGTCTAAATCAGTGGCAAACCTTTACTTGATTAGAATATGGGGGTGCCCATTAAGCGTCGGTTCATTAGATAGCAGGCTAGCACACGCTTGTCTAAAATCAATTTCTATTTCTGGAGCATTTGCATCTTTAGCAAAAAGAACCATGAGGTATTGTGCTTTGGAAATTACCTGAATCAACTGATTACGGTGGTTGTCAAGCTGCAGAGAAAAAAAATTAGTGAGTGCTGGCATAGTGAAAAAAATCCGGATTCAGTACACATCCTCATTAGAGGGAAATTTTACCTGGATATTAATATAATCTTCCGTGTCATCAATATACTCTCTCAGCTGGAAAGGAGTTGCAGACAAATACAACGTCAACAAAGGGCTAAAGCCTGAAGTGCTCTTTAGTCTTAACAAGAGGGTTTTAATGACTAGCCCATAAAGTTGACTTAACTTGCCCAACTTACCGTGGTCAATTTGTTTAACGTGCCATCAATTTGCATGAAGTATGCCTGCAAATTTAAGAAACTCAGTACTCATCCAGAGATAGCGGTACGTAATAGTTTTTCAGGTAAATGAGCAAACAAGACCTCCAGCAACATTTCTAGCTCTTCCACATCATTCTCATTTCCATGTATAGTTGCTGCACTGGTTCTGCTCGCTCTTGATATTTTTGAACCAATAGTTGGGGATGCTGGGAACCAATTGGGTCCACCAGAACCACTGACAGGGGACGATGCCCCAGCCAACTTTCTAGACAAGTAAAGATCAGCCATGTCATCGTCATCATCCAATAATTGTTCAAGCTCGTCTCTCACCTGGCAATTACAGCACATTTTGTGATATACTAGAAAAACAGCGACATTAGTCTATCACTATACACAAAAATAATAATATATTCCAGAACAAAAAAAACACAAACAGAAGACTCATCCATGAGAATTCACGGGGCTACCGGCTACAGGCAAATGATTAATTAATATACAGCTGCATTGCAAAGAACTTATTCTAGAACAGTTCAAAAAAAATTCCTGGACTGTACTAGTGCTTCTACAAAAGATGCTTTGCAGGAAGGCAGGCAATTCAATCCCATCAAGTCTTTTAAGGTACACGAAAGGCAGAAGACAAAAAAACCTAGAACAGCTAAGATAATATTCCAACCAAGTATACAAGAGAATAAGTGAAAAGATGTAGTGTAAGTGCTGATTTACACCAAATAGAAAAGGGCAAGAACTCTACATTGTCAGATATAGACGTAACATATAATATTATCGTTGCTCTTCCAGATGATCATTTGAATCCACTATACATCATATGCCCTGTTGTGATGGTGTGTGCTATAAGCCTATGATTAACCAAAGAATACAGAAAATCATGGCACTGTCCATCAGAACTATACAGTCTCTTACAGTTACATGGCTATACCCAGTGGAATTCAGTTGACAATATGGCATACAGAATACAGTGAACAGCATAAATGGTCAGCATTTGGCAACATGGAAGAAAATATATAGATAAGTTACAGTGAAAGGAAGTGTCAGAAAGCAAACCAAATGAAACACAGTGAACAGGAGTCAGACCTTCTGAACCCTCGCGGTCAATCTTGTCATACCACTTTTTAACTTTCGCACCCTATCCAAGTTCCGGCTGCTAATCTGTGGTGTCAATAGTAAACTCGATTTAATATGGATGAAAAATCAAAATGAATGTTTGTGAAAACAAAAGGACAACAGCTGTATTGAATATACAAAATTACATGCTCCTACAGAAGTTTGTCTTTTTGTCTTCTGCGTCTATGCTTAAGGAGTATCCGACTAGAGATTGCGTAGTTCGCTGATTCCCGACGCCTTTGCATGGCGTCCGGTTAATTACATCTGTAAGGCAAGCCTACAGAATACCTCCAATTAAGCTGCGCTGACGTCGCGTCTTTACGTTGCTCGTCCATATGCATGTATGATGTTGGTGTAGATGCAGGTGATGAGAATACGGATGTGATGCAGGTGGCTTTGTTTCGCTAATGCCCGGTCACGGTATGCCATCATCGTGTCAGTTAACGGATAGGATATGTCGACGAAGAGGATGACTATCACCTTGCCGGTACACAGTCATGTGTACGCCTGCCTTCATCGATCGGAGTGTCCAGTCCTATCCATTTGGGAAGTGTTTATTTTCTATGTTTCCACATGCTTATTGTAAACTTGTAATTTGTAAAGTGTAATTTCCTCTCTAGCACTAAATTAGCGGCTTCCATTTTCTAGAATGATGAAACGTGACAAGTTTGCTGGCCTCATCATGCATCTCAACCTAAATGCTAAAGCAGGCCATAATTTCATCTAGCCTCATCGACCTTAGACATGATAGTATGGATACACCTCACCTTGTTGGTCGTAGATGGATGATGATTGATAGTGGCCTTTGTCTCTGATACCTGGCCATGGTGTCGATGTGTTCATGTTGATTGCACATCTCGGCCTTGTGGCTGGCGATGTGCATACGATGCATTGGACAACGCTTGCTTTGAAGTATCAAATAATCTTGCTCCCGTGCAGGGCAAAATTAATATGATATGATATTCTCCTCGAAAGCATGGAGAGTCAGGCCCGTCATGTTGGTAGAATCCATGCCGCGCTCGTGTATATTCCATGGCCAATTCTGTCGCATTGGGAGAACCTAAACCATGATCGCTTTGATCTTTAGCCAATTCTCGCTTCAATGGGGAATATGTGCCATATTTCAAAGATAAATAGATGGTTGCAATATCATCCAACTGTTGGATTGATCTGCAGTGGCAGCCATGAGTACTTTTCTTCTCATCAGGCAAGATCAAGTTGCTCACCATCAAACACGGGCGAGGCGCCCAGATTTAGAAGGAACGAGTAACAACATTTTGCTATTTCTCATCAATTTTCTCCTTGTGTGGCTTCCGATCTGACGTCACTCTGTGTGAGCAAGAGGTGTGTGTGTCACGTCCTGGCATGACTTTATGGGGGGGATGAGAGGCTGTGTTGTGTAGTGTGTATTGTGTTCCGGATTGCATCGATCTTAGCTAGTTTCTTGCTTCACGCCTATTCCTCCTTGTTTCTTGTCTTCCTTCTTGGTGGCTTGCTTTTCTTCTTCCTGGTGGCATCGAGACACTTTCTAGTTGGTTTGTTGCTCCTTCACATCCGGATGCCGAGCGTCGCTTGGCTCCCGTCCGTGTGTTCTGCGTCTTGGTCCACCTTCGGATCCTGCCGCTTCTCATGGATGGGTAACCCTTGTATAGGCAGAGGCTAGGGTGTCCAGGAGGGGGCAAAGTGCAGTTCGGCGCCGTCACGATTAGATACATAGCTTCCGTAAGCATCTATTGTAGATAGTGTCAACTGTTTAAACTCCCCTGGATCGAGTGTGCATAGATAGATAGAGAGAGAGAGAGAGAGAGAGAGAGAGAGAGTCTTGAGGTAGCTAATAGCCTGATACATACACATGCATGCATCCATGCATTAGTGGTTTAGGGTGTAGCATTGGCTTTTGCACGCATAGGACATGCATTTGTTTTCTTGCTTCTTGAATGCACACTGTTTGAACTCATCCATGTGTATATTTTCCACATGCAATTACAAATTAAAGCATGCACAAAATATTGTCGAACAATGATCCTTCCATGCAAATAATGTATCAAGAGAATGTAACAATAATTTAGAAAGCTCTTAGCCTAATGTGCTTTAATGGGTATAGGAAGTTGATAAGCATACGAAGTTGTTAAGGAGATAGCTGTGCAGAAGTGCCGAACTATTCCTCAATGCAACTTTAGGTACTACATTATTATGTTTGGCGGTGAACGAAAATATATCATAGAGACATAGAATTGTGACCTACACGACTATGCTGCCAGAATTGTGAATAACACAACTAATGTTTTCAGACTAGCATGCATTCCCTTCAGCAGTAAACTGCAAAGGTCTTGTAATATCTTAACCTTATTTGCAAACTATCACATAAATATAACTGGCACTAAAGGGATGCTGAACATACATGACCTAGAGTGACATAGAAGAGAATCAAGGTAACGACTAACTAATATGTCATGTATTTTCTTTCATTCTGTGCAACCATTCCTTCCGAACAATGCTAGCACTCCCTACGCATCAGCATTTGATCTATGTAGTGAAATTCAATAGTTTACGAATTACAACACAAGTAAAAGATGATGTTACCTATCCAGTATCCGCATATATATTTTATCACTTCCGAAAATAAGGTGAAGTAGCGTATTTCTGCATTTCGCAATTAACATTATCATATTGACTGTTGTTTCAAATAAATCGCATACAGCAGGTCTCTAGGAGGAGCTAATCAAGTTCATACTTAGGTAACACAATACATTAAGCATATGTTAACTTACCTTGGAAGTCAATTCATCCAAAGCTGGGTAAGCATCGGTCTCCAGCTCAGTAGTGCGTGCGTCAAGAAAACTGCAGATTGCTTCCAATGTAACCTCCAGTGCACGGAACTCAAAGGGTGATTCTGGTGTTCATGAAATCAGATTGCAGGACATGAACAAATTATGTATAAGCACCATGGGCATGCATTGAGAAAAATAGCAAACTAAACCAAAATGAATAGGCAAAACATTCCAGTCAGAACAACCATAACTATTGTGAAAAATGGGTAGGGATTTATTAATATACCAACTGGCATCAATCAATTGGATAAATAGAATGTTTGCAAGTCAATTTGATCTAAGGGCATCAAGATATAGTTGTAAAATGGCGCATCAATCATTGCACATATTATACAGATAGACCAATTGGAAAAAAAACAATAATATTGTTGTGGAGGATCAGAAAGGCCTCATATAGATCAAGTATTGATCTCAAGGTTCTTGGTTTATATGACTGTCACCATGTGTTAATTTAATCATTCATGGGTCCAATGGTAACCTATAAATATGTTTATGTGCTTGGTCAACCTTAAAAATTCTTTCTTAATTACTATCCTTATTTTAAAAAAAGGGATAGCCGGTCTCTACAGAATCAACATTGGAATATCTCAAATTTATCTCGTTTATTCCAAATTCTCAGTGAAAGTTAAATGTACATAATATAGTGTGTCATACCACGTAATTGGCCAGGTGTAAAGAAGACTCAATAGGCATCACGATAAAATGGTTAGGTGCCATGAGAGTATACTTTGGACTTTTCTACTTGGACTAGTAGGTTGTATTTTTGCCAAAAGAACGTCCAACTGACAAGGACATAGACTAAAAAAGAAAACAAAAAAAATGGTATGGCCAACTGGCGATATCCCAATCACAAGTTTTACGTTCATTGCTTCTGTGTATACTTTTGAATTTCTTCCAAACATTTTGTCCCTTGTTAATTCCAATTCATGGGCATCAAAGGGAAATTGGCATATAACTATCTAGGAGCAAATGTCAAAAAAGTTACTACAATCAACATTACACAGATAGAGAAACATGTTTCCGACATCAGCAATTCACAGAGAATGGCAACCCAAACTTACCATCTTCTTCAGCACCTTCCACATCATGCTGCCCACTCAAGTTCTCCTTTCCATTGTGCTGGGTGGCACTTGAAGGTGCTAAGCGCCTCCGGAGCTCCTCTACTACTGGAATTACATTTTCATCTGAAGGATCCCTGAGCAAAACCTGAGCTCAGAAAAAAAAATGGTACTTGTGAATTATCACCTGCGTTAATTGATAGCTAAGAAAACGATATTTAAGATCATCTCAGTTACATCATATAAACTAAGGCCCCAGGTTTTTTTTCCGAGAACAAGGCAAGAGGGTTATTATATAGCAAACTGATTCGAGGACTCGTACATAGCGTTTAATTTATAATGCTATTTAATCTCAAATTGAAAGAGGCCATCCAATTCGGCATTTGCATCTTTGCCCCTTTTCAGCATCCTGCAACTCCTAGCAATTACGAAAATACCTCCAAATTTGTGCCAGAATAATGGAGTCGATAGCTAATCACTGAAGTCAGAATAAGTGAAGCTGAGCATATAATCCCAAGAAAATTCGTGAACCACTCTATATTACGAGAACGAATGAATTGAAACCTCCTCACATAACAAACAATCAAAAGGAAAAATAAGCAGTAAAGACCACCTCTTCAGCAGTAATGATCGCCTTTATATGCTGCTCCATCCACCGACGAAAACACCAACAAAAGAACACGAAACTCGTTAGAAATCACCACGATAAAACCATAAAAATCATTAAAAATTCTGTTTTTAGATAAAGCAATTTGGGAGCTGTATCAAATCATCAGCTCCCTTGATCCATGAAAGCAAAAAGACACAACCCATAAGAAACCCGTTAAGATCGTCAAAAGGAACGGCACAATTCTGGAATCAGCCCAGTACGTATGTCTAAAACAATCTGACTCTATACGCAACTGCACCATGACCATAAATCAGCACCCCAAAAAAGTACGCAAAAATCCATTACTAATTTCCGGGAATTCGGTTGCATAAGCCGTTCAATGATTCCATCCCATCCCATCCACCAGAAATCCAGGGATAAAACAAAAGGCGTCGTAATTCACAACATAACCTCCCCCAAAAAAACACCGAGAATTGGCGAGGCGGAGGGGGCACGGCACGGGAGCGCACCTCGAGATTGAGGACGATGGCGCGCTCGCGCCCGAGGATGGTGGATGGGTACGAGAGCAGCGGGTCGAGGATGCGGAGGTCCCGCGCGTTGATGTCGACGCGGTGCATGATGGCATACTTGTCCGCGTCCAGCACCCGCTCCTCCCCCGCCGCGTCGAACAGGATCCAGCTCCGCGACGCCCCCCGCTTCTTCCCCGCCGCCGCGGCATCCCCGACCGCCGCCATCTCCTCGGCGCCCGCCAATCCACCGGCAGCTCTCACATCTCCGGCGCCCCCGGCCCCCGCCGCCGCCGCCACCCCCCACGTGAACGGTGTATGGTACTCCCTCCTTACCCTTTTGATTACGGCCGTGCCCGTGAGGAGGAAAAAGAAACTTTTGCGGTGAAGGAGTAAGGGTGTGTTTGGTTAGTGCGGTAAGTATCCTATCAAAATTTAGATAGGATCAAAGTTAGACAGATCAAAAACTTAGGGTCTATTTATGTTATTTCTAAAAGATGTTTTCCTATAGTAGATAATTTTTTTATAATATCTAACTTTCAAGCGATGTGTCTTTTTAAGACAGAGACTACTAGTTGATTGTAGTATACAATGTAGTGATTTCATTTATATCGACTAAAATTACTATGATTTTCTCTCTCTGTACATCTCTCTACAAGTTATTACTATTTGTAAGATAAAGTCATCAGTAAAAGTCAATATAAACGGGCCTTTTATACTTCAGACTCAATATAAACGGCTTGGCCTAACGTGTTCGGGTCATGATCTTGGCCCAGCGGGCTGAGCCAATATAGCACGCACAGTATCATACCGTGCTAGGTACGGGTCAACCCAGCATGCCCTGTTAGGCTCCACGATGTGGGAGCCGAGCCGAGAGGTGGAGGCTAGGGGCGGTCGGTGGCAGCGTTGGGGGAGCTGAGGAGGTGGGCGACGAAGGGAGTGGGGCGGGACAGGCAAGAGGCAGCACATTGATGGAAGAAGGACTGAGGGACTGGGGGAGGAGGCAGGGCAGGCATGGGCGAAGAGACGAAGTAGGTGGGTGGGCGGAGCGGTTAGAGGAGGCGGAGGTGAGCACCGAGCGGAGCAGCGTTGGAAGTGGGGGTAGGCGAGCAACCGAGCGTCGAAGGTGGCTCAAGTAGGGGTAGAAGGAGCAGCAGAGGAAGTAGGGGGTGGGTGGAGCGGAGCGACGACGGAGGCAAAGGTGGAGGCGATGGGAGGGTGTGGAAGCCGAGAGGTGGGCAATGGCGCCTAGATGGCACAGTAGTGGAAAAAGGATCGAGGCTGGCTCGGTGTCGGTGATGTCAAGTCGCCACCATGGCCGAGGCCACTAAGGACCCAGTGCGGATAGGGGAGAGCGCCACAGGCTCGATCCAAGCCGGTGGCGCTTAGGCGCGGTAGATCCGACGGGGGAACACAAAGTGACCAGCAGCGGCCTGAGGAGAGCACTGGTGGGGAGAAGGAGAGAGGGGAGTAGGAGAGAATCAACAGACTAAGAGAGAGAGAAGAGGAGGCAGTAGTGGGTTGTGTGCTCGAAGGGCCATCCTTGGCCCATCGTGCTACATGTGTCCGGGTCGATATAGCACAACCTAGCATCTTATTGGATCATGCCTGGACTTGAGATTGTGCCCATGGGTGGTCACAATACGGTCTGTTTAGATAACTAGTCCAACCGGATATTGCTTACAACCCACATGCACAAGTGGAGCTATGTTATGTGTCCTGGTGTCACAGGATACCAGGTCTAAATTTTTTTTAATAAGGATCAACACCTCGAGCTCATGGGTGAACCCCTCAATTCAATCTTGGTGAACCCGGTCCATTCCTTAAAGTCCAACGAAGGGAGCGCTAGCGACGGTTTTCAATAGCTAGCAATAGTCCACGAGGAGCCTTCGCTATCTCTTAGTCTATGAGGCAACTATAGCAGGCACAGTCAACTCTTGAGCTAGCCCAAGAGGGAGAATCGTAACATGCTATGGCATCCATTTGATTGATCCCTAAGCATGTCACCTCGCAACAGTCCTCAACGCCCGTTTGTCTCGCATAGTCGGCTAGGTGATGTGCACCACGCCCACCGTATAGCCGCACCCAGCAAGGCAACGACTGGTCACTGAAGAACTGGAGAAATCGGTGTACTTTGCTCTAAATTTCTCTTAATTCTTCTAATTTATTTTAAGAAAAAGGGCTAAATTGTGAATTAGGGTTTTAATATGATGATTGTTGATTTATTTTTGTCGAATTGTAGGGTTAATACTTAAGGTTTCATTTTAGATTTTGGAATACTGGCCTATCTTGTTGCAAATCAGAGACAAAATTATAGTATTTGACTATAATGACATATTTTACTATTATATGGTTTTGAACTATTGAACTCACAAATATCAAAATGACTTTTCAATTAATTTGTGATGATTCCATGAATGATAGACTTATTTGCTATGTTGAGAAACAAAAATTGAAGAAAATTATCAATAATATTGTGGTTCGTCGCTCTATGAACTTGAAAGAACATAAATACTAACAGGTAATATATTTACTTACATCTAATCACTCTACTATTTTTTTACTTGAAACTTCAGCTAATTTTGTTGTCTTTTTATAATCCATTGACGTCGCATGATGTATTTACCAATACTAATCAACTTTTGTTCATGATTTCACCCTTAGTTTCTTCAGTTTGCTGCAATTAACCAATATTATTATCGAGTCACTTTATTTTGGTAAGTATTTCGATCACTAGTTCTTTATCATCATACACCGCATCAATTTATTTTGAAGTATTGATGATAAAAATTACTAGACACATTATTGTGTATCACAATATAACTTGAAAATTATATATGTTGCTATACGTATGGCAAAATAGTGAACCCCGATTATTTTCGATCTAGTTCCACCTCTACCTACATGGCCCATGCCAAGCCGTGCGGGGGGCCTATTTGATGAGGTCCGGTAATACATGGCCAAGACGAGATGGGAAGAGAGGAGAGTGTTGAGGAACCGTCGCTAGCGACTAATTTGATCAATTCCTTTGCTATGCAAAAACAGATCAATCATAGAAGACGCAAATAGTAGATTGAAATACAGAGATAAAGTGAACTTCTGGTCTTTCTTTATTGCTTTCTTTTCTCATGCCGTATACAAAATAGCCAATAGTATTCCTTATTTATAACCTAGTGGTTAAGTGCCCAGCATTGACCAAAACTTCAAACTCGCGCTCAGGTTTCCTCTCAGAGAGAGAGAGAGAGAGAGATTCGTGGTCTCCTACGTAAGTGCGTGCGCTGCTTATGACGATGCATGCTGGGCGTAAAAATTGCCACTGGGTCAGATCGACACTACTAAGTGCTAATTTTTAGGGTCCAATAATATAATACCATGCATAATATCAAGTTCATAATATAACAATGCATATTGTACCAAAATAAGGTTTTGCAAGAGTGGTTACCTCTTACGGTTTCCTCACGACTACGATCCTCCATCTTATGAAAGCGAACTATCACATCTTGATAGGAATTTTGGATAGAAATTCGGTTCGACGAAGCATATGATACAATCATTCATAAATCCATTGCTAATACTAGATAGATACCGGCATCTTGCTGGAATAAAAGAGACCGTTCTTGACCATCGCTCGAGAATCCAGTTCGGATTGTATTGTATAGTGGAAAAAACCCTAAGAACTCAAAATACGACTTGAACTTGATCTTTAATTGCAAACTACATAATTGGGTATTTGAGAGTACCTTGTCTTATCTAGATCACTAGATGACAACCGATTGGCGCCGCCTTGGTCGGCTTGCCGGCGCTAGGCGCGGCGTCGCCATACACGAGTTTTGCGAGTGCGATGCTTCGATATACGAAAGGGTAGGCACCGACGGCTGATGCTAGATCGGAACCAAGCAGCAAGGCAACGCTTGGCCTTCTCCAATTAACGTACGTGGCTTTGATGGATCATTGGATCGGATGGGCTGAACACATGGACTGCGAACTGTTGCTGGGTTGAGCCGGACTGCAGACTGCAGCTTCCGCTGGGCCACTGGGGTCTCGCCAAAAATTTGGTGGGGTCGTAGCCGGCAAAAAATCTATTGCTATACTGGGTTACGGCAAATTCATCGGTGTCGTCGGACCCCGATGGTTCAACGGTGACGATGGTACGAGTAGGGGACGCGGAGCCAGGCGCGGAATTAGTTACTGGCAATCAGTTCGTTAGTAGAGGGAGGAAGGAGCAAGGGATCGCAATTATGTTAAGTTGATAATTAATGTTATTGACGAATAGATGGGGGTGTTTATGTTTGTTACGGAATGTCTTGTGCACCTCTTCGACGACTGATTTTGGCGGCAACAATTTACCCATTTCCAGAGTGGTTCGTTCCGGATACATTCCCATCACGTCAACACGCCTTCCGGCTTCCGGCTGCACAACAACGCATCCTCAGCACGGAAACGACCACGCCTCCGTCGTTTCCCGACTCAATCCGCTCTCTACAACGACGGCACGGCAGAGAGAGAGAGAGAGAGAGAGGAGCAAATCACGGTTCACCAAGCCGAAGGCACGGGATGCTTGGTGCCAAGTCCCCGCGGTCGCGATGGCGACGCGGAGCGGCCGGCGGGGGGTGGGGCTGGGGAATCGAATAGGATGCCACTGCCATTGGCATTGCCACGCGCCGAGCCGGTGGAGTTGGACGGTGGAGCCTGTCCACGTCCGCACCGGCACCAGCGCGCGTATCCCCTGCATCGACTTGGGTTCTGCCTGCCTCTGGAGAACGTTACGAAGCTGCAGCGGTCCAGATATTCAGATATCTCCTCATCTTTTGTGAGGGCTTCGTTCGTGTCTTTTTCTTTTTGGAAGGGGTGCAGTAGGTATAAATATGCCGGGTAATCGATCCATGTCTCTGTCGAGATGGTAACGTTCAGGTAAAACTCGTACGTCGTCAATGGCGAGAGGTGATTGGTCATGTGGCTGGATCGTATCACTCTATTCTTTTTCTCTCTCCATCCATTGGTTTGGTTGGTTCGATTGCTTTCTAGTCCTCGTGGCTGCCTTTGGTTTTTCATCAGGTTGCTGAGATCCAACTCTGCAAGGTGATCACAAGAACCGATGTTTTTCGTACTAGTATAACTCGTACAAAACTACTGCATCTTTGGCTCTTTGTGCATGTCCCAAGTACATGTAGAAGGGTCATTTTCTCACGACCTCGAGTTTTTCGTAAACAAATACATGCAGATCTCGTACATAATAGATTCCATAACAATCCATGCGTGGGGGATCTTACTAGATTCCAGGGATCAAAACAAAGTTAGATACAGCTGGTGAACGTCGACTCGAAGCTTGAGAGCAACATCTCTGCCGCGCAGAGCATAGATTCCAATGACGAGACAATTCAAAAAAAAAGAGAGGATTCCACGTTCAACAACGAGGTAACGCTAGGCACCAAAACACCTACATGAAAATCTCCAATTAATTAATTGATATTGGCACAAGAAATAATCACAAAAAACATATGTGGCTTACAGAACCCACAATTCAATACGTAATTTTAATATGGCACGCAAGCTTTCTTGTGTGTTCCTGAAAAAAAACCGTAGCTCCAGCGCTCTGCCACTCATTAGATCCCATGCACCTGTTCAATACCCATCAGAATGTTACATTACATGTGCACTACGTCCCCATCAACATCAACAGAGAAATTCACTTGGTGGAAATTTATTTAGCAAGGGAATATGTCCCTGCAGAAGAGTACAGATATAGCGCTTGCCATGATGTGATTGGTTTTGTTGTGTAGAAGCATAGCTGCAGACCAGAATGAAAATGATTGTAGTTCATTGTTTTATCATATATATAATTACATATATAATTTTATCTTCGATTTATAATGAAGTATATGTATATTTCAATTTCTACAAGCCCAAATTGAAACCTAATTCTGAACCCTACATTTTGAAAAAAAAAACTAACTAACAATAATAACATTCAAAATATAACTCATAAATTAAGTCTATTTGTTAAAAGAAGTCAAAACAATCATGAGAAATTTAATAATATCCTATGTCGATTCAAGACTTAATCCATATAGCTAAATTCTCGGTGAGACGATCAACGGGTGATGATGATCAGGAGATGCGGCGTTCGGCGAACTACAGCCTAGGCCTCCAAGCTTCGGCAATCAGCGGCTGCAACCAAGCGAGAGGGTGGATTTTGCTTTCGCACGAGGTGGGATAGAGGGATGGAGGGAACGAGACACGAGTGACTGGGGCAATACGATGCGCGTGCTGTTCAGCATCTGCCTGCTATCTTCCCTTCGTAGAGTGGCTTGGTTGGCCTAACGCCTTGGGCTATACTTGTGTCAGTTGAGTTGCACTTGCGTATGTTAAGCTGCATGTCCTAGGTCTCGATTGGTGTCATCTTTGGTTTAGCTGCAGGAGCACCAATTGGAGCAACGAGAACCAAGAGGCTGAAAGTGTCAATCTTTAGGCTGGCCAGATGTCCTTCGATTTGGACTGGAGGGTTCATACCTAAATTTACATGGGTTATACCACAGGGAAATGAAATTGTATCATGTGTCCTATGCACTCCCCACGGAGCTTGACGAGGATACAATAATCCTCTAATTATTACGTCATACCCCTTAACGATAAGAGAGATTTCCTAAGATAGCCTTAAGTCTTACTACGACTACCTATTGGACGTAAGTCTTACTATGACCACTCAGTCGTAAGTCTTACTACGACCACTCAGTCGTGAGTCTTACTACGACTATCTATTGTCATAAGTCTTCCTACGATCACTCAGTCGTAAATCTTACTATGATTACCTTTTGATCATAAGTCTTACTACGATTACCTATTGATCGTAAGTCTTCCTATGACCACTCAGTCGTAAGTCTTTCTACGATCACATAACCGTAAGATATCTTACGAACACCTCGTGGTCGTAGATCTTACTGCAATCAACATATTCCCAACCATCTTGTGTACGATGACCTACTTCATCGTGGGATCGTCTGGCAAGGCGGTTAGAACATGACCGTCGCTCCCTGCCTCCCTCGATTTGCCCCAAGCACCCTCTCACGCCGCGTCCTTCTTCCTCCTCTCCGGCCAGATCCCCGTCGGCCGCCGCCACCCTTCTTCCTCATCTCCGGTGGCTACCACCATCGGATCCTCCGCCGCCTCCTAACTGCTCCCATCTTTGTCATCCCCGCCGACCTCTACCGCCCTCCTCCAACCTGCCTCGCTACCCATTGCTAGTTTGCCGCTTTCCCCGACCTCTCTCTATACCAGGGGCTCTAGTGAATCCAACCCTAACCCGAATCCTAAGTCTAACTTGCCGGAGTTTCGCCATTGGTCACCGGTTGTCGAAGACACCACCAGAGACATGAATCTCAAGGCAAATCGGAGGATGGAAAATTCGAGTACTTCCAATGTAAAAAAATACCTGAGTACTTCTTAGTGATTTCCAACAATCTTATATTATTGGACATATGGACTTGTGCATCAGAACAAAAGGAGCCAACCGGTGGTCCAACTAGTCGGTGTGGAGCCTGTGCTGCCAAGTCTATCCCTTCTAAAAAAAACCACAACTAAATTCGTCTTGCATTGTGTGGCTTCTTAAAACAAATGGCGTTGACAATCTAACGTTTGAACTTTGAACCATAAAACTGTGAATTTGCATTTGTAGCTGACCAGAGTACACGGGTCTCTACCGGAGCAGGGTTATCTCTTTCAGCAATCGCCTGCCCCATATATACTGTTATGCCCCCCTAATGATGATTGCTACACAACAACAGAATATTAGTACTCACTAATTTAGGCTGTGATCGTTTTGACTTTAGCTTTTAGCTTCTGATTTATTTTTACTATTTATAAATTTCGTATTTTTCTGAACTTTTGGCTTTTTGTTGAGCTTTTTTGCCGGTTCTTTTTTCCCGTATTTGTTTGTATTATACGTAATGGGCTAACATATTTTTTATATTTTTTTTAAATTTAATTATGCTAAATAAGTCTCTGTCAGTTACAGTATTTTTTCAGCCAGCTACAATACTTTTCAGCCATAAGCCACCAAAAATAAACCTAAATGATCACCACCTAATGAAGATTAAAATAAAAAGAGTGCCATTACTGTCCAAACGCAAGCCTACATCGCGCGCGCGGCTGCATTGCTGATACCATCTAGCATGGGGCGCATTACGGGGAGTTGCTATGATCTTGATTCGTCCCGGTTACTAATCGATACGGGTTTCGATGTTCCGTTCCAGGATGGCAACTTCCCCGGTCCTTGTCGATCATCTCATAGTAATATTATTAATATTAGGAATACGATGCTCGAGTTCGTTTACAGATCGATATCTGAAGAATATGACTACCTTTTTTGTATGCTTTTTCTCAAGTGGGCTATTTGGTAGAGATGCCTTCTCTTCCCTTGTTTGAATAGAGAACGAAGTATGCTGTTATGCATGTGAGGGCCATGTATGTTCATGACATGTCTGGCCCAGAAGTCGTACACTCAGTTAGTCAGTTGGGCCTGGCCCATCTACCATCCACGTAGCGTTCAATTATTCTTACTCTTTTTTTTCTCTACTGAATGTCTAGGCTTTGGAACCTACAGATCGTCCGTTCGATCACGATCTAACGGATTGTACGGACCTCTCTACAAATAAGAAAGAAAAACCATAGAGGGAAGGGAAAATTTTCTGGTGTCACTGAAAAAGTGTGCAATCTGAGTTATGCTATCGCAAACCATATAATTTGTTTGTGCCACCGGAAGTTTTGTGTCTATTTCGTTTTTGCCATTTCGGTCAGTCAATAATCTTTGACCAGTAACGTCCGCTTTGTTTCAGAGATGACTAGATGGAATACCCCCGTGGTCGCCCAATACAACATCGCCAAGGTCAACATAGAGTTTGTTACTTCGAACTTCGCGGTGTCGTACCTCCTCTTCATTGAGACATATGACGTGTTCCTTGTGTCCAAGAATGTCACGTTCGAGAACGAGGCGTACAACTCAGTGGGGGTAGCAGGACCGATACTACCTCACCGTGCTACACCCCCCGTCCAAGACCTACGTTTGGGCTGCCAACCGCAACGCGCCAATCATCCACCGTGCCACGCCATTGCAGCTCATGGCGAGCGGGATCTCCGTCAAGGATGTCAACAGGACAATCGTGTGGTCCACGCTACTGTTAGTGTCCCCGGTGGCTACACTCCGGCTGGACAACTCCAACAGCCATGCACTGCTCAACGGGAAGAAGGCCACGCTATGGCAGTCATTCGACTGGTCCACAGACTCCCTTGTGTCACTGCAGCGGCTCCCCGTCGGTGGCTTCTTGGCTTCGGCCATGTCGAACATGATTGAGAGGGACTATCAGCTCAACGTGATCATGGCCGACGCTGTGCTCACATGGATGGGGTCCTTGTACTCTATCAAGGATCGCGATGGTGCAGTCGCGTACATGGCCATGGGCGGCACTGGGGCTGTACCTTCTTGCGGCGGATGCCACTGTTATCATTCAGGTCGTCATGCCACCAGCCAAGCTTCGTGTAGTTCTGGGCGTGGATGGGAAGCTAACAATTGCAAGCTTTGCGTCCACGAACTTGTCGTCGTTGCCAATGAACGGTAGGCTCATAGCACTGAGCAAAGGATGCGACCTACCACTCTCCTGTGGCACTCTCGGGCTCTGTACGCCTAGTGGCAACGCTTCTAGTTGCATGTATCAGCCGTTGTTTGCGGGGTCGCATGACAGTGACTACGCATCATCCGATGGCTCTAAGGTGCTATCCATCGTCTCCTGTAGCGGTGCTGGCAATAGCTTCCCAACCTCATATGTCAGCCTTGCGATGGCGTTGCGTGCTATGTTAACAAGTTCTCATGGCCGGCCATGGTTAGCTCCAATGCATCGTCATGCCAAGCACTCTACACTAGTAACCACCCTTTCCTCGTTTACTTCTACAACTTGTTGTCTTGCTTCTTGGTGCAGCACCAGCTCGACTCTATCATAAACACCAAGTCGACCAGTGGTGCCAGCATGTTTGATTACATCGAGGTCCAGCGCTCGCAGTCACCCAAGGTTGTCGGTATTGGGCGACTATAGGGTATTTTCATCTAGTCATCTGTGAAACAAAACGAATATTACCGATCAAATGTCATTGACAGACGCAAGTGGCAAAAATAAAATGAACACAAAACTTTTAGTGATATAATTAAAATTACATAATTTATGATGGCATAACTTAGATTGCACATTTTTTCAGTGGCACGATAAAAAATTTCCCTGGAGGAAAAGGCCAGGGGGGAGTTTTTTTGCTATTATGGTACCCTCTAAGTTGGGCTTCGACGAAATGGTATCTACGTCGTGGGCTTATCTAAAATAGTATTCTTGTACTTAAGACTTCTCTCAAATAGTATTCTCAGGGATTTTAACTCAAATAATTTGATTTTCGAATTTGTACTCCCCCAATTGACTGAATTGCTCATGCTCATTTTGTTTAACCCTAATCACTTTTATTTTCTTCTTTTCACATCGTGCTACTAGAACTGAAAGAAACAAAATGAGCAGGGGCAATTTAGTCATATGAAGGAATTAAAATTCAAAAATCAAATGAAAATTAGTTCAAATCCCTAAGAATACTATTTTGGAGAGGTGTTAACAACAAGGGTACTATTTGGGAGAAGTCCACGGTATAAGTACCGTTTCAGCGAAGCCCAACTTAGATGGTACCATAATATCAAAAAACTGGGGGGAGGTGAAAGGAAGCAATGGCAGGTGAAGAACATAGCAAACCCTAGTCGCCACTCCTCCGCCCACCATCTGATTTGATTCCGATGGACTTCGCGGAGCTGGAGGCGGTGGAGGGCCTGCGCTTGCCGTGGCACTCGTGGCCGCCGACGCCCTCCGCCGCCGCGGCGCTCGTCGTCCCCACCGCCGTCCTCTGCACGCCGCTCCACCCCACGGCGCCCGACCTCCTCCCGCTCCTCCCCTACCCGCCCCTCCGCTGCGCTTCCCTGGCTGCACCGCCACCCTCAACCCCTTCTCTCGCGTCCACCACGCCTCCGCGCGCTGGTCCTGCCCCTTCTGCGGCGCCGCCGCCAATCCCTTCCCACGCCGCCTCGCCCCCGATGCGCTCCCCGCTGAGCTCTTCCCCACCCACTCCAGCGTCGAGTACGCGCTGCCTCCTGACCCCGCCGAGGGGGGAGGCCCCGGGCCCGGCCCGCCGGCCATCGTCTTCGTCGTCGACGCGGCCACCGCGGGGGCGGAGCTCGCCGCGCTCAAGGCGGAGGTGCTCAGGGTCGTGCAGGGGCTGCCCGAGGGGGTCAGGGTGGCGCTCGTCACCTTCTCGGCGTCGGTGTGGGTGCACGATCTCGGCTTCGAGGGGTGCGCCAGGGTGTTCGTGATCAACGGGGAGCGCGAGCTCGAGTCCGACAAGGTTGGTGAATTCTTGATTTTTGATGTGATCCTAGGATGTTGAGTAGTTAGATTCTAGGTTGATTGGTGGAACTGATCAGTGCTGTACTTTGGCGAGTTTGCGCAAGCTGATCCAACCACTAGGAATCACATTTACTTCCATTACTTACCTAAAAACACGATGAAACTTTTGGTTCCTAATTCTAACTGAAGTTAACACAATACATTGTGACTTAAAGCTTGGTTTCTGAATTCTAAGTGGAATGAACATTGCAAATTGTAGCTTAAATATCTTGCTTTCTAAATTCTAAGTGAGCTGGAAGTTTCACCCTGTAATTTTTGTGGTGTATAGGAGTTAAACAGCGGGTGTATTTTTTTATGAGGTTGTTGTTGTCGGATGATTGACTCGAAGAGTTTTTGCGTGTAGGGTAACTAGCCTTGCATATGCTGATGTCCATTAAACTACAATGTGTCCACGTGCCTTGGGAGTGTTAAAATTGTAAACTTTGATGTTTGGATAGATAATTATGTGACTGTATTTTCAATTGGCTCATGGTCTCACATTAGTCACCGATCTTCTCTGATAATTTCTTTGCTTTGTATAATTTCTTATGATTTCTGTGTACCTCACTGTCCTTCTCTTATGTTTCAGATACAACAACTTCTAGGTGTTCGCCGTTCACGATACAACAAGTTGGCTATGCCAAGATCCATTGAAGCTCAGAGATTTTTGTTACCTGTTTCTGGATGTGAATTTAACATCACATCTGCAATAGAGGACCTGAACTCCATGTCTGCTTGCCCTCATGGGCATCGCCCTTTAAGAGCCACTGGCGCTGCTATTTCCACAGCTGTTGCTCTTCTGGAAGGCTGCTGCTCACCTAATACCGGTGGCCGGATCATGGTTTTCACATCTGGTCCCACGACAGTTGGTCCAGGGCTTGTGGTGGAAACCGATCTTGGGAAAGCAATTCGTTCGCATCGTGACATTTTCAATGGCAATGCATCGCTCACTAACAAAGCCCGAGACTTCTATAAGAAAGTTGCAAAGAGGTTAGCAGACCATGCATTAGTTCTTGATCTATTTGCTTGCTCTCTCGATCAGGTTGGGGCTGCAGAGCTGAGATATCCAATTGAAGTGTCTGGGGGTTTAATGATGCTTGCAGAGTCATTTGAGTCTGAACAGTTCAAAAGCTGTTTAAGGCATGTCTTCAAGCGTGAGGGTATTGATTACCTTAACATGAACTTTAATGCGACGATTGAGATAGTGACATCAAGGGAGGTGAAGATTTGTGGTGCCCTTGGTCCCTGTATTTCCCTTCACAGGAAAAACAGCTCGGTTAGTGATAAAGTAATTGGAGAGGGTGGGACAAATTATTGGAAAATGAGTACACTGAACAGCAAAACCTGCATCGCTTTCTTCTTCCGAGTTGACTGTAGGCATAATACTGAGCCCCCAACTGTTTTCTTTATTCAGTTCATGACAAGGTACCGGCATGGTGATGGTAGCTATCGCCTAAGGGTAACGACTGTTGCGAGAAGATGGGCTGGACCTCGTTCTCCTGAAATTGCTGCAGGGTTTGATCAGGAAGCTGCTGCAGCTGTTCTGGCCAGACTTGCTGTTCACAGGGCAGAGACGTACCATGTTAGAGATGTAATACGATGGCTTGACAAGATGCTTATTCGCTTTACTGCTAAGTTTGGAAACTACTTCCCTGAAGATCCATCTACATTCCGGTTGTCAACTAACTTCTCCCTGTATCCGCAGTTCATGTACTACCTGCGGAGGTCACAGTTCATTGATGTTTTCAACAGTTCTCCTGATGAAACCGCTTTCTTCCGGTTGATGTTGAATAGGGAGGGAGTTGTGGGGTCTCTGGTCATGATCCAGCCAACTTTATTCCAGTACTCATTTGATGGACCACCTATTCCTGTGCTGCTAGATGTCAGCTCCATCTCTCCTGATGTCATTTTGCTATTTGATTCATACTTCTATATTGTGATTCATTATGGCTCAAAGATTGCTCAATGGAGGAAATTTGGATATCATAAGGACCCAAACCATGAAAATTTGCGGAAGCTGCTTGAAGCACCAGAAGTTGATGCAGAGGCACTATTGGCAGATCGTTTCCCGGTACCAAAACTCATAAAATGTGATCAGCATGGGAGTCAGGCCAGGTTTCTATTAGCCCGGTTGAATCCATCCGTGACACAGAAAACACAGCTTTCAGAAGGATCTGAAGTCATATTCACAGACGATGTTAGTCTGCAAGTTTTTATTGAACACTTGCAGGAGTTGGCTGTTCAGGGTTAGTGTGGCATGGAGCCTCGCCATGTTTCTGCTATCCCAGTTGGGTCCATCTGTGATCCTGAAGATACAGCTTTCAGAGGGATTGGATGTCATATTCACAGGTGATGTATACTTGCAAGTTTTTATTGAACACCTGCAGTAATTGGCTGAGCAGGATTATTGAGTTCATGCGGATTATCTATATGTTGTTTTCCTGGAAAATACTGGGAGAGCTCTACTGCCTGGAGGGATGAGTTCTCCTTGAGCTGTTGTACATTGTTCCAGCTCCAGTTTGATGTAAGCCAGTTACCTTTTAGTTTTGTATAGTATGTGATATTGTCAACCATATCCTCTTCAAATGCTGCAGTTTCTCTGGACATGTTTGCTATGCAGTAAAACACCCTTCCATTCCAGTTCTGGCCATGCAATAGGACAGTAATGCTATTTTGTACAGGATTTAGTTGCTGTTTTATAAGCTTAGTACGTCCTTGAAGCAGAGTCATTCCTACTATTGAAACAATTGACATATAGACAAGCCTATTATCACATAACATCCACAAAACTTTTTTGAGGTTTTGGTTTCACTGGTGTGTGATTCCAAAAGAAGTCCATTTATTATTACTGTCCCAAGAGATTTATCATATGCTGTTTGACACCTTGCAGACCAAACATGATGTAGGCATATTATATATGGAAACGTTTCCCTGTCATGTGTGATGAATAGATTATGGTTTAATTTGTTTATGCAATGTATTAGCTTTGGTATCACCACAACTCAAGCAAGGGCAAGGAAGCTTCATGCTATGACCATTCCACCATGCCTCAAGACCCAACCTTCTCAATAACTCAAAAGACAGATAGGCTAGAGTTATAGTAATGGATTCCCCATCACAAAGCACATGGCCTGTTCCCCCCCCACTTGATCACACACAGATTACCATATATTGTGCTTATAATTAACAAACAGGTTAACTTACAAGATACCATAATAATAGTAGTCTCATTGATTCTCTTTACTTAACAATCACACAAACTTAATTAACAACACTGGAATAAAACCATCAAGTAGATTCTGGGACACACGGTAGGGGACATCACATAACACCAATCCAGCTACACACAAATAGATTATTGCTTCTGGTCCATCAACAAATTAAACATGACAACTCTCCCTTCTTTTAACAGACAACTAATAGTTGAGACATTATATTTCTAAAGAAACCATAACACACTGCAAGAGCCCCATTCTTAAACACCGTGCTCAGCATCTTAATACCGCAACATCTTCAGCTCTTGTTCTTGTACTTGTCCTTGGCTCTTGGCGCTGAAAAAAAAACTCATGGGGGTTAGAATTAAGAAATTAATCTTGAAATGGAAGAGAATTTTAGCTGAAGACACTGACCAAGACCGATGGCTTCGGAACCCTTCATGATCCTCAAGCGTTTGCATGAATCAACAAACATCCTGCAGGGTAATCGATCAGCCAAAGGAAGAAACTTTAGTGTGAACCTCAATTGCATTCTAATCATGAGCCCGTAAATTCAGAAGTAGATAAGGGGGGGCTCAAGAATGAAGTGACATACTCCCACGGGACATCTCCAACAAGCATCCAGTCGCCATCCCTGTCTTCGTAAGTAGTAACAACATCTGAACCATTGATTGGATCAACCATCTTCCCCTCGTTCATATTGTTCCCTGATAAAATGGTTCATCGATGCAGCGCATATTAATTGAGATCAACTTTCCATTTGCACATTTGCAGCAAAACAATTAACATCGGTTGATAGTTTGTTCTTGCAGATTCTCATGTCAGCGATATACCAGTTGTGGTGAAGGTGCTGAACATCTTCTGCAGAGCAATGGAGAGGTCCTTGTAGCTGTTGTACATCTTCAGGTCCACCTTGCGCAGGTAGGGCGCGCCGTCCATGCTCACCTTCACGAAGGCAGAGCCGGCGCCGCAAGTGTTAGCAGCGGGCTGCTGCTTGTCACATTCCTCTTCCTTCTTGTTCTTCACCGACTGAACGGTCATGATGTTCCTGCGGTACGATCGGACGGGTGGCCAACCCACAGCTTGTGCCCTGATATGTAAGAGAGAAAATTAGCTACACATTTATCACTTGGTTTTTCACATATCAGTTCCAATCTACTGGGGCTGTAAAAAAGATAGATTCTTTTCTATTGTACTAGTGTTACTGGAGGTTCCATACTTCCATTTAGCTAGATCACGCATGTACTATACTCTTGCTGGCAACCAACTCTGTTTTAACTAATGTATGCCTGCGCTACTTGATGTAGTACTGTGTATAATGAAAATGCCATTAACTTTAGTTATTGCGACATGAATAATGACTACCATGATTATTCAGAAACTAATTGGCTACTGATGTACTCTTTTCTGAATATTCTAAATATTTTCAGAAAAAGAAAAAGAAAACAACAACACATCTTTTCTAGAGGAATATGCCAAAAGATGAAGGAAATAAACATCACTAATTTCTGGCATCTACCACACAACGAAGGTATCGAATGTGCATATGTTATGTTTTTCAAAATGTGGTGATAATTCGCTCAACGCTTTACAAGCGATAAAGAGCAGACGCGATGGTGTCGTGGGATGCGCTTTCTGCCAGAGGATCTCTTTTATTTGGATATTTTGCGCTACTTAAAGTGTTACTCATGGCCTCATGAGCATGCCAAGTTTGCTCAACATGCTATAAATATATGTATCCAAACAAAAGAAAAAGAAGGGGAAAAGGGGAAAAATCAACAACCTGCACATGCACATGTACACTTTGTACCAAATGTCATTATGTCATATATGGATCTTTTGCTATGTATTTCATTGAAAAAAGAAAATGAAGTTTCATTCATAGCACCCCAAGCAATTCACTATTATTCCTAAGTAGAAAAAAGAGACATCATCCTACTATTATCACAAAATGGTATTTAAATTTAATCATATATGTACAAAAAAATAAAACACATGCAAAGATGTATATATCATGTATGCAGGTAACATACTTCGGAGCAGGTGACTTCTCGGGGTCAGTGGCGGCCGCCTCGGCCGGCCTCTTCGCCTTCTCGGCGGCCGGGTCCGGCTTGCCGGCGGCTTCCTCCATGCCAGCGGTGGGCAGCCTCAGCTTCAAGTCAATGGTATCTTCAAAGCCCCTCTTCCCGGCCTTGGTCGCCTCGGCGCCGCCTCCCGGCAGCCCGAGCCGGAGCTCCGTCCCAACGTCGACGTCGGCGCCAGCCATTGGCTCCGCGCGCGGGAGGAGCTGGTGCCTGGTTGGCTAGCCTATTGCGGCCGTTTGGTCTCTCCCCTTGAACACCTCCACAATAAGCTGCTTCTTTCTTGGGGTCTCTTCCTCTCTGTGTATGTGAGATTGGAAATTTGGCTTTGTGGTGAGTGGGAGGAGGCGGTGGAAGAGAGGACCCAAGAACAGGGTAGAGATGGGTATATGTAGAGGGAAGAGAGAGAAAGTGGTAGAGAGAGATGTGGGGTCAGAACTCAGAACAGTTACTTAGAGCATGAGTGAGGCTACTTGGAGGTTGGAGCCAATAATTTTTGTTTCCTTGTTTCCCCGTTTGGATTCTCTAATTCATGTGCAGAAAGCAAGGTGTTGGTATTGTCTGCAGTTTTATTGGATGAATTATTTTAGGGGTGTCTAAATGGATCATGTCTAGCAGGTTAGCCCATAACTTGTTACTTTAGACATGGTCAACGGCACGGCACAAGACGAGTCAGGGCAGGCCGTGCCTAGGTCGCCACCCTAGCCAGCGTGCCAGCACGACACACAGTGCTCAGCTGGGCATGACATGGCATAGTACGGCACAACGGCCCGTTTGGTACGTTTGGCCTGTCGGCACACGTAACCCGGTGAGCACAGTCCATTTGGTTTGGAAATATGGCCGTTAGATACGTTTGGCCTGGGTACGATACGATGGGCATGGCCTGTTTAGCTTATTTAGCATGAGTACCGATCGATTTTTTGAAATTTTTAATCATTGTGAGTTTAAAATACGAAAAAATATCGTTCATGCAGCATCCCCCTCATTCAACCACACTCTCACCAACAATCTCTTCGCTGAATTCTCTTGTAAAAATTTGAAACACTTTATGAAAATTCCACAAAATTCAAAATAATTTTACCAAAAATCTGAAAATTCAAAATCTAGCATACAGTCAAGAAAAAGTAACAATACTAATTTTTATATAGTTATATTATTCTTATTTTTCCTCGTTCTGATATAAAATAAGTAATAGTGTAATTTTCTATTTACAGTTTTTCTCATTTCTCCATGGAAAATTGAATTTTTCACGCAAGTGAATACGGAATTGATTCAGAAGAACTTTCATCCTTCGGGAATGAAACATCTCCGCCTCCACCTCAAATGACAGAACATACCCTAGTTGTATTATCGTTAGACTCTACCAATGCCTCGGTGTCAACAAGCACCGGAGCAAAGAGGTCCGGAACCTAGAACCGGCATGTCAAACGTGTGGGTAGATTTCGACAAGGTATGAAGCGAGACGCGTCCAGAGATCAGGTAAGAGTTGCTATTTGCAAAATATGTCATCATGAATTGTATGCAAAGTCTTTAGGTGGAACTAGGCACTTACACAAACATGCCCAAAGATGTAAAAAAACAAAGTATAGCCATGAGTTAGACGCAACTGCAGTACAACCCTGACTGTACGGTACATAACTGGGATATAATCCCAAGGTAGCTCGAGAATCTTTAGCCCGTTTAATTGCCTAACAAGATCTTTTAAACTTTGGTATATCGGATGTGTTCGAAAAGTACATTAGAATTGCCCATAATCCTAAATTTACTCATATATCTAGACAGACAACGACTAGAGATTTAGTTAAATAATGCAATAATGATCATGATAAAATTAAAAAAACTCTTTAGAACCTGTACATTTTCGATGGCCTTGACCTTAGATCAGACATATGGAGTGGTCGGTTTAGAAAGGATTATCTTAGTGTAGTCGTTTATTATATAAATGATGACTGTGTATTAGGAAAGAGAATTATATACTTCAAACTAATTGACATAGCATATACGGGTAAGAATATAGCAGAATATATTATCAAAATCATGAAAGATTTTATCTTACAAATAAAATTTTTGCAATTATCCTGGATAATGATACAACAAACTCTAAGGTAATAGATATTCTCACTCCCTTATTTAGTACATACACCGAATCTTTCTTGCTACATTAGCGATGTGTTTGCCATATTATTAATGTTATAGTTAAATGTTGTTTGAAGACGTTGGATCCATATCTTCAAGCTTTTCACGATGCAATTTCTTTTGTAAATAATTTTAACTAACGAATTACGACATATAAGACCTACTACATAGTGATGAGTGTACATCCACAAAAGTTCGCCGTGAATATGCCAGTAAGGTGGAACTCAACATATCTTATACTATAATATCTTTTACCCTATAAGCCAACATTTTCTATTTTTATCCACACAGACTATCATAACCATATCGATAACACATTATTGACTAAGCAACACTGGTATGTTACTGAGAAGTTACTAGCATTTTTGGAACTCTTTTACAAATCCACTATTGCTTTATCTAGAGTATATTATCCAACATCTCATATTCTTGCAATTGTCGTTCCTTTGAAAGCTAATGAAAATGACCCAGTGTTATGAGAGGTTGTGTGCGTTATGAAAGCTAAATATTTAAAATATTGGAATGAGATTCTATACTTATATGCATTTGAATTTATTCTAGATCCAAGAGATAAAATTGTAGAATTCGCTAATGTTCTTTCAATTATATGTGAGGCTATATAGATAAATTATTCTAACTATTTTACAACTGTTCATTCGCAGTTGTTTGAAGTTTAGCAAGAGTACAAATGCTATATAGATAGATTATTCTAACTATTTTACAACTGTTCATTCGTAATTGTACTATTTTACGACCTCTACCAGCACCCACCACAGGTAAGAAGATAAATATATGGGGAAAAATCTTTGGTGCATTAGGATCATCTGGAAGATCAAGATCTACATCATCAAATGCTACAGAATCCATACAAAGGCTCGTGGGGGAACTATCAGTCTTCCTGAACAGCGATCTCATGCCTCACCATATAGAAAACTTTAACAGTTTGGACTGGTGGCATAAGCACAAGCTAATATATCCAGTGATATCCATATTAGCATGGGATGTGTTAATCGTTGATGTCTCAACGGTTTCTTTCGAGTTTGCTTTTAGTCTTTCTTGAAGAGTATTAGAGGAGAGAAAAATTAGACTAATGAGTGAGATGATAGAAGTACTTCTCACAGTGAAAGATTGGGAGTAAGCTGATGCACGAGCTCAACACTGCATTGTGGATACAAAATTGGAACACGCGTTCAACAATATCTATCTAGATGACAACGAAGGCAGTCAAGACGCCAACGACACCGATGATTCTTAGAGTATCTATGTATACGTTGTACTTTTTTCTTTTTTTACCTATAGTGTTAAGCTACAGGCTGTACTTTTTTCTTTACCAAGGTTTTCTCAAGTTGAGTTTTTTACTTGGCAAAGTTTTTAAGTAGGCATGCATTTTAATATTAATAATGCTTATTATTACATTTCTATAATTTATTGTGACTTTTCTATAATTTCTACAATTTATTGTGTCTTTTTCTATAATTTGTATAATTCACTGTGTCTTTTTTGAATTCTACTAATTTTTTATGAACTATTACACTTTTTTTAAGTTTTTGGGGCCAAACGGGCCATCATGCCTGCTAGCCCGTCGGGCTAAACGGGTGGTGCTGACCTAGCATGGCGTGAACCCTCTCTGGGTTGTGCTTGGGCCATCGCCTTGGCTCATAGTCCGACAAGGCACGGCTCGGCTTGTTTAGGCTGGTGGGTTAAACGGGTCGTGCCTAATAGTCAAATTGGGTCATGTCGTGCCGCCCAATTGGGCATAACTTAATTTTTTTATCTTTTTATCCAATATCTAAAATATGAGTTCTTTTACTGTGTTAGAGTAATTACCAAGTGTTGTTGAATTAATTATCGTATGTAGCTTTTTTCTTCTTCTATTAGTCCTTGAGAAAAATGAGAGAAATCCAAGAAACGACACATGAACTGTTCTCTATCTATATTTCTATTTCTTCGTCCACAAGTGAATGTGCCGATGTTGAATTCGTAGAATAAGAAACAAGTGAAAACAGAATTGCTAGCTCAAACAAAACTAAGAGAATGTTTACCATGCATAGTCCTTCATTCATAGTCATTTCATATGCAGCTCCAACTAATAAATCTCAACCTTTCTTGTTCTTAACCTAAACAAATTTAAGCTTCCCACAATAAGTCCATAAACTAAAACCAGACCAAGCAAACACTAACACGCTCTTGCAAACATACTACTAGCACTGGAACTTTATATAGTTTTGACTTGAAAAAAAAGGACATCACATAGTTTGTGTGGTACTGTACAAATCTACCAGAGGGGCACGCATGATTGGCAGGATGTAGACGATCCGGGGGCCAGCTTGTGCTGTTGCGTGGAGCCATATGCAAGCTGGGCCATCGTGCAGGCCCAGCGCCGACACGTGTTGCAGGATGAGCTGGACGGCGCCGATTTTTGCCGGTGCTCCGTCGCATGATGCGCGGCCTGACGTCACCGTCTTCCCCACAAAAACCGAACCGCGGGTCCCTACCGCATCTGTTGGTGGGCCACGGGGGCATGTGGCCCCGGGATCCCGACTTCCGAGGGCCCACAGCGTAGCAGGATCCACCTCCTCTTCACTCCATCGACCAGGATCCACGTGCAGGTAATGGACTGTCTGAAGCCATTAATCTGTGCTACTTCAAAAAAAAAAAACAAATTGGTGATGTAACTTATGTGTTCTTTCCGACTCTCTCTTATGGATCGCTGAAAAATCTGTAACAGAAAAGAAAACACAATATACTAGAAAAACAAATTATACTACCCAAAAATTCTCTAATAAGAAAAAAATGGAGCTGTATCGGATACGTGGCAGAGCCGAAGGTACGGAGGTACGACATGGCATAGCATGTGGGCCAGACAGATCGATCCCGACAATATTGACTCAACATGTCGAGATAATATGATTTTTTATTCGTAGCAAAGTAAGGATATTCGACTAGTTTTATATAAATTTTTTGTTAATTTTTCTGCCAGAAGGTTTCAGTTGTATGCCAAATGGTCGGCACTGATTGATATTTGTAATTCATGGTGACTATCCTTCCTGGCACTAAATATAAACATTACCTCTCGTGGCCACTCTGAGGCAACTGATCCGAGTAATATCACCATCATCATTACGACTTGATATCATAGTCGGAAATGGTCTAAGCACACCATTATGGTCGGATGGCGGTGCGCTATTTTTGCCAGTGCTTTTGTTTGATACAGCGATACATCGTCGCCATCACTATAAAAGAGGTGTCAGTCTGTTGTTGTCACTGGAGGTTACAAAAGCCACTGTTGTTGTCACTAGATATTACAAAAACCACTGCTGTAATGCTGTTGCCAGTTTATTAAAAAGCATTCCAAACCGTATGTGTAACACCCCGTTTCCGGGAGTATTATGAAACCCTCGCAGTTGCCCAGGACTGTTCAACTGCGAGTATATCCAACGAGTGTATAACATTGCCATCACAAGCTTAAAAGCAAAAGTGATCTTTATTACCATATAACGGCGAGAGCCAAGTAGCACAGTAGGGTCAACTGCCCTTAATTACATTACAAAAGAACTACAGGCAAACTCGAGCGAAGAACGATCCTAATTCCAAGCGTCATCAACTTCGTATAAGATCACCTCCTCGTCTCCTCCAGTCTCTTCGATATTAGCTGTTTCTGTTTATGTTTTTAGCAAGTATGAGTACAACTTCCGTACTCAGCAAGTCACATGGGGCTTAGCAATATCTACATGCATGGTGTACCAAGTGAAGGGAATCAAGTCTATTATTTTATGTGGATGCACTTTTAGTTGTAAACAGATTTTGAACATAAAATCATAACTTCATATAAACTTGAGGAGGGGGTTTCAAGATTCAATTATTAGATCACCAACATTACCACAACCTTTCCAAATCTACTTATGCCTTGCTATTGGATTCACCCATTAAACACGACTTCATTTACCAGGAAGCACGGCGTATTCGAATACCATTTGTCATGACTTTGCAAAGCTGCCTGCTTTACCCACAAGATCCCTTAACTCCGCTAAAGAGTTAAGACAACAAGAATGTTCATCGCTCAATTCTTTGTATAGACTCACCAAAGAGGTGTTAATCCCAATGAGCTCGGATGACCCCACGGATCTCATCCGACTCATCGCAGCCCTACAGTTGTATGGTTAACCACCTCCCATACAGACTCACCCTCTGACTCCCCTTTTCCAGTTGCAGAGGTTCAATTGAACTTGAGCAGCTACTAAGCCAGGTTTGAATAAGTCAAGTTTGACCAAGTCAACGCTTGTGGTTGGGCGATTACTATGTCCGTTACTCAGCATAAGGGTCTAGTCCTTACATTTTAACTGAGGCATCAACCACTCACAAACCCATATTCAGTACACATTGTACTGCCACCGATCCACAACCAGCCTCCACCCTAGGATAAGGTCTTCGGATCCATCCCTGCAATCCTTACTTATCCCAGATCCAACTTTCCCAAATTCTAGACCAACAAAATAAGCCTTAATAGTAAATGGATGTGATGTCCCTAACTACGATGATAGTTTATAGTTTATATTTTATATGACTAAGTTTGTCAAGGTGAATGTGGCCATCAAGTTAAACTGGCTTTTGGGTGGTAGGACATAGCTAATATCATGTCATTCTAAACATTTATACATAAAATAACAGATGAAAGTAGCATAATGAAAGTACATATAAATAAATGATACAGAAATGTAGGATCAATATGTTCAAAAATATATGCGACTTGCCTTGCGACTGGTGATTTCAACTAACTCGAATTCTTACGTAGGTTGGACTTGGGCTGGACTTCTCCTTTGGCTCTGCTGAATGTTGACTTCGGAGGCTAACGCAAAGCAAACAAAAGAATTAATTCATGCTCGAAGGGTTGAGCGATGAATAAAGAAAATAAAAGAATAAAGAAAATCCGAAAGACTCCAATAAAATGAAGATATTGGGTTATAGGAGGGTTATATGGGAAATGGGCCTTGGATTTGGGTGGCGGGCTCAAACGAATCCGGGGAGTATAAATATGTATTTTTGGGTTTGGGTCAAGTACTGTTCATCGGGCTCGGCACTGTTCCTCGGGCTCGGTCGGCTGACTCGGTCGAACCGCGTTACTCGGGTTCGAGTCCGACGCAACGCGCGCGCCAGGGGTTTACCGAGTCGCGGCGGGCGGCTTAGGTCGGACGCGCGCGGCGACGCGAGCGCGCAAGCGCGCTGGTCTTGCGGCGCGATCGGTGGCAGCCCGGCCGGCTCGCATGGCGGCGGTCGGGTGAACAGTGCCCCCGGGCACTGTTCTTCTTCCTCCTCGCGTTCCCGCGCGCGCAGAGGAGCATGGGAAAGGGCGGCGTTGTGGTGGCGGCGCTCCAGTGATCTGCGACGCAAACCAAAATCACCGGCGGGTCCCTGGGAGCGAGGGGGTTCCATTTCAGGTGGTTGGACGGCTGGCGGGGGCGGCGTTCGCCGGCGGCGAGCTCCTCCGTTCTTGCGGCGATTTTGAAATTGTGGGCGAGTGGGGGCTTCTCCTGGCTATTGGGCTGGTCCTAGGGCATCAGTGGGGGTTAGGCGAGCTAGGAGAGGTGTTGGCCACAGCTCGGATGGTTCAGTTGGGGTGCACGGTGGCGCGAGCGATGAAGAAGGGCTAATGGTTTGGAGGAGATGGGTGGTTGGGGCTTAAGGCAATGGCCGGGAAAGTTTCTAGGGCTATGTGGATGCTAGCAGTGGACGGAATTGGGAGTGGTTGGCCGGAGGAAGGACATTGGGTTAGGGCACGGGTTTGGGGGATTTTGGGATTACCGGCGATAGGGCGGTGGTGGAGGTCTTGGGCGTGCTCGGGGAGCTCCAGGGAGGCTAGTGGGTTCCAATGGAGGGCCGGGAGCGTTTAAATAGGTGGAGTAAGGCGGTTTGGCCGGGAGGCGGTGGGGGAGATTTTTCTGGCGCCTCGGCTTGGAGCTCAAGATGGCCGGGCTGGCTTCGGGGCAAAGGAGAGCGGCGGTCAAGGAAGCTGTCAGAGGCCGCAGGTCGACTGTGAGAGACCCCGGTCAAGGGTGGCAGAGGGGAGGCGCGCAAGCTGGCTCAGAGGACGTCGGCCGTGAGAGCGGGAGCACTCAAGTGCCTGGAGCGGGTAGGGGGTGACGGGGTACGGTGTGGCAGCTGGATGGCAGAGGCGCGGGCACTGGAAGGCGCGAGAGGAGGCGGCGACGAGAAGAATCGACAGCGGCGGCAAATTACCGTGGGTGAACAGTGCCGGCCGTAACTCCCCCCGTTCACGCCGTTATGACAGGGTTAAGGGCTAAGGTGCTTTGAGATGAGTGCAGATTAGGGTCAAGATTGGGATTTTGCAATTGGATTTGGAAATTAAGCTAAAATTCAAATTTTGGCAAAAATTTTGGTTATTTCAGTATGTTTAATTTTTTTTTCTCAGTCCAGCTAGAGCATGCTAGTGAGTGCATTTGGTTCAAAAAGTAGCATGTTAAACAGTACCTATACGCCTATACCACTGCTGGTACATAATAAAATGGTGAATAAAAACTGATAATTAAGGGGAAAACATGATGAATGATTTAACCCCGTTCAAAATGGCTGTTTTGAAGTGGTGGCTTCTTAACATGAGTTTTTTCTTTGTATTATCTGAAGAGATATAATAGTATTTTATTTTTATTTTATTTTAATTAAATATATTAGTTAGAAGCTAACTATTACTTACCATATCTATTTTAACAAAAATAACAACCGCAATCAAAAATTACAAGTAAAAATGTTTTGAACTGACATCCATGAGCAGGAATGGGAGGAGCTGTTGGACTCTCAGCCTCCTGGGTGGTGGTACCCACATGCCGGGAGGGGTGGGAGCAGGTCAACTCAGGTGTCGGCCCCACGCCTGCGTGCATGTGGGTGTGAACGGAAGCTCAGCTCCACGCGACCACCTTGTATATTCCCGGGTAATTAAATTAAACCGAGCATTAGCTTAACATAATAATATATGGTTAGTGGTATTTGGTAGCTTCCAATCATCCTCCAGCTCGGGTGATACTGACCGTGTTCTTCCTCAGTTTTTCACTTCTACTTTTGATTTTTTTTTTCCTGTAATAACTAGCTTTTAAATAAAATATCTTTTTAAAATAGAATCAACTAGTTAATTGTAGTATATATTGTACCAACTTCATTTATATCAGCAAAAACTACAGGAGTTTCTGTTACTCTGTAATCTCTTGCATGAACAACTCAAAAACCACAAGACATAGCAAAAAACTGTAAGCCTCATCCAAAAAAACATGCCTACTAGCTAGTGAGAATAGTTAAATTAAATAATTGTTTAGAAATAAATAGCAGTGTACTGACACAGCGCAGAATAGTAGTTCGAAAAGGTGAGTGCTCTTAGATCCCATATTTAGGAAAAATCTTAACAGAATGTAAGCAGACGGTGAAGATCAAGGTTAAGTAGACGTGTACCACATGAACCCTGCTGGACTTATATTGTTTTATACAAAAACACTTATATATGGAAATCATGTGAAATTTCTTCATTCCAAATATGCATTAGAATGAGATGAAGAAGTGGAATCAAATAGGCGTACACGCATGAAAAGTATGTACAATGATGCATGGTTGATCAAGGACATATTGATGCCTAGCTAGTACAAGAAAGTCCTCATCGAAATGCCGATGTCCCCTGAAAAGCAGTACACCAGCATTATAGCAGCTAGCCATGATGTGCAGTTAAGTGATCAAAAAGAGAAGGGAATAAAATGCTGGATCGATCGATATGAGTGTAGCAGGTGCTTGTGAGTGAAAATACATAAAATAGATGAGCAGCCGATGGGCATTGGCGCGTTGGTTGGGTGTAGATAGTGGAAGGAGGAGCGGAGAGGCGGAGAGAGAGAGGCTGGCGCCGGCCGGATGCATGTGGGTGGGTGGGTGTAGGGGTGTCGCCGGCGCGTTAAACCCAGGGCCATGCGCCCCACCACCCCTGAATTCTCCTCCTACCCTCGCGCAGCATTGGTTGGCTTCGTAGCCCACAGCATATACTTTTTCTATGCATGCACATCTCTCTCTCTCTAAAAATATGTTTAATAGTCTGTTTTTTAAAGTTATCTTAAAATTTTTATCTTATTTAAAAATAACACTAGTGACAACATATCTAACAGTAAATCATTGCTCCAACTATTTTATATCATGTTTATCATAATTTTCTGTCTCACATCTTTTCACAATTTGTATTGGTTTACGAGTTAAAATCGTCTCTTGTGTAAGAGACATCATATTATCTCTTCTCACCTTCTTTCTCTACATAAAATTTTACGTATTTAATATAACTAAGAGAACCTATTGAAGATGTCCTAACCAAAGGGGTGCAGCTAGCTCTAGATAGTCCAGTGGCCCCTAAACCGATCCCAATGCATTATTTTCTCTCTAATTGCCATTAGGGATCTTTTATCATCACACCCTTGACCTTGACATTGGCTGTGGGGAATGATCAGTTACGCCGGTTCTTGTATCATCATAAAAACGTTGGTATTTAGTTTCTCAGTGCATCGCCTAGCCTAATTTTATTTTGTTTTGTTTTTGCACGCACCACTACCATAGAAATAGTTATCACACACGATTCAAAACCGTTATCACAGTGATTTCTGACCCGTATGAAATTATGTGTCTGTGATAATAGGTGGTATCACAGATAATTCTCAAACTGTCTGTGATAATTTACAACACATACGGTTTTAGTTAAGAACTGTCCATGATAGTCTGATATCACAAACGGTTCTAGTTAAGAACCGCGTCCTCATAAATAGGTCTCCTTCAGTTCATCAATATTATCTAATTACGCTATAAAACAGCGCAATCAAAGAATGTAGATGAACCAAGCAGGCTTATTTATGATTGGCACCATGTTTTTGGTAGCTTAATGTTTAGGTTGTAGGTACTGTTGTTTTATTACTTTGGTATGATGTGATCGTAGACGTGCGATCATAATCCATGGTTGTAGGCCATGGTCACAGGCGCGCGATCGTAAGCCATGGTCGTATGCGCCTAGTCTGTTAGCAGACATGTGTGCCACATTAGCAAACTCTGTTAACAAACGAAGGAAACGACCTACAGTACAAACAGAGACAAGTTTAGGGGCCGAGAAAGTAAAATGCAAGTTCTCGGAGTAAAATAGTGGAGGATATATCACCGACGATGCAAGTTTAGGGAGATAATATTTACATGGACGAAACCCTAGCCAGCCAACAATTTCGTAATTTCATATCCAAGATCAAGGAATAGGGGAAGGGAGGGGTATTTATCACCAGCGATGAAGGAGAGGCCGGCGGCGGCGTCACCATTATGTCATGACGGTGACACTGCACAAGACACTCTTTTGACAAGAGTGACTTATGCAGTGAACCATGACGTCACAACCGAAGGCGAAGGAACTCGGGGGGCCGAGCCTTCTATTTTTAAGGAAAAATTTGGTGAGAAGAAGTGGAGGAAAAGTAAGAAGAGAGAAGTGGAGATGAGTAGAAGAGTAGATGGGAAGAAGATGAGTGGAGGAGGAGTTGAGAACAGAGAAGAGGAGATAAGGAGAAGAGCACCTGAGTCTTCTATTTTAAAGAGAAAATCCATCGAGATGAGTGAAAAATTCAAATTCAGCAAGAGCGGGTGAGTTGAAATATTATCACAGACGGTTCTTGGTAAAGAACCATTTGTGATAAGTAGATCATCATAGACGGTTTTTATTCCAAACCCGAACAGCCTGTGATATATCATAGACGGTTCAAAAAACTGTATGTAATAAGTAGGTCATAACAGATGATTTTTCCATCGCGGTGAACTTAGATGGTCCATCTTGTAAATCTATCTGTGGTAACTTTATCACTGATGGGTAGTGTTAAACCGTTTGTAATAAGACATCCAAGATAACCCTTTTTGTAGTAGTGCACCATGCTAACTTCAAGGTTTTGTAGAACCCTCTAGCTTCAATTCTCTCTTCTGAAGTGCCAGAGTGAATTGGGTGGACTCATCTAGAGTAGTTATGCGTTAAAGGACATGTAATAGATTATGGATCAAGATAATAAAGTTCCTTAATTGCAAAGGGTTTTATTTTCAAGAAAAACTAAACAACAGCATACTGTTTTCTCCTCACCGACAGGATAGCTTTCCCTTCCTCCTCCTCCTTCGCTGGTGCCGCCACCTCCCATTCCTCCTCCATTGCTGCCGCAGCGACGACAAGTTCACCACATCCCCCAAATGTCGTGGGGAGGCCGGGGAGATGGTTGTCCGGTGATAGGCGGTGGTGGAGGGAGGAACGGGCGAGGTGACGTTGTGAATATTAGGTTGGGCAGGTGGTGGTGGTGAGCGAAGGGAAGATAGCGGAGCAGTGAGGCGAGGTGGTGAGATTGCCGCCAGTTGCCGGTGGTGGAGGAGGGGCGAGGGGAGGCAGAGAAGTAGTGCGGAGCTGTCCACGCTAGAGATAAGAGGGGAGGAGAGGGGGAGCGGCGACGGGAAACGACGAGGAGGGAGGCATTAGGTAAGAAGGGCACAGAGGGGAGGAAGAGTGGCGAGCGAGGCTATCCCATTGAACCTTAGTCCGATGAGATATAGTTGCCCTCTTTATCTTGCTACATGCATGTATACTATGTTCATTTGTATGACAAAAAAAAACCTTGAGTCTCAAGAGATAAGATGACCAAATGAAAACAGGGCTACTAATCTACAAATAGTGGTGTCGAATTACATATCGTACTACCTATATGGCACTAGAGAGGTACGACACATTATATTCAACAGATAGACATCGCAAATATGTGCTAAATTATATGGGTATTTTTTTAGTACTAGATTTATATATATAAGATAGGTTACTTTGCAGTATGTAAAGATCAAGCTTGTAATATTTGACACGTACATATGCAAAGAAATTCATAACAAGAATTTCTTGTTTTCCTGCTGCTAGTTATTTGCTCCATAAAGGCCATGTTTGGCACAGCTTTATCAACAGCTTCATGAGCTGTTGTGAGCTGTTTTTTGCCAAACACCTTTTTTGCAAACAGATTCACGGATGAAGCTCCTTAAATCATGCTCTCACAAGGGAATGGAGTGGGGTGAAGCTGAAAATAGTAGCTTTTCACAGCTCTCTCTCTCAGGCTCGTAGTTCTAGGAACCCACTGCCCTTGTAGTTGACAGAAATTACAGCACTTTGCCACTGGGTCCCCACGCCTGTTTCCTCTCCTCCCGTTCGCACTTCTCTACTGTTCGCACTTCTCTAATGATTTTAATTTTTTTATTTTAATTTTTTAATTCATACTCATTCAAATATATTATTTTTTAATTCATATGACCATATACAAACATACAACTCCAAATATTAGAACAAGTCAGGTAGATAGGGGCATTTTGGACAATTGCCCTCTTTCAGCCATGCATGAAGCTGTTGGTGAAGCTGTTTTGCCAAACAGTTTTCCAAAACAGTTTTAACTTCACCGGTGAAGCTACTCATGAAGCTGAAACAAAAAAAACTGTGCCAAACGGGGCCATAAAAAAACATGTGAGATTGAGGGAACACGCAGAGCGTGTGTTGGAGATCAGAGGGGTGAGATTGGGAAACACACCCTCTAGAACCCAGAGTGCCACTTGTAACCAATCATCAACATGACTGGCATCCTCTTCATTACAAGCAATGGTGTGATTGGGAATAGAGATAAGAAACACATACTCTAATAGCAGTATGACTCTCGAGCTAACCCTAACTATATAATGCATCTCTGGTCTAGGAATATGCTCCACTGCATGTGCCCGGTTCCTACCCTACACTGACCATCAGAGCGATCCAAGAAATGGCAAGGCAGTAACAGGAAACAGGATGAGAAAACCTGCAGCCGGGCCAACAAGTTTGCAGTGGTGCTTATTTGGGTTTTTTTTTGTGGCTTATAGCTAAAAAGAACTGTAGCTGACTGAAAAAATATTGTAGCTGACAGAGGCTTATTTAGCATAATTAAATTAAAAATATAAAAAATATGTTAGCCCATTACATATAATACAAACAAATATGGGGAAAAAAGAACCGGCAAAAAAAGCTCAACACAAAGCCAAAAGTTCAAAAAAGACAAAATTTATAAATAGTGAAAAATAAACTAAAAGCTAAAAGCTAAAGCCCAAACGATCGCAGCCGTGCTGCATGCTTCTCATATTGGCATATGCCAACTCAGCATTTTTACTTTCTTGTACTGGATCGGCAGCCGGCAGGTCTCGGGGGACGTGTCTCCCTACTTAATTTGGGAAAAGTTTTACCATACAATGGCTGTATATACGAGTTAGCGCAATGAACTAATGAGGCAGCGAAAAATACTGTAGCAGTATTGTAGAAGATATTAAAAATTATTTCCTGTACAACTAATCATTATAGTAGATATTAAAATTAAATTTTTTACACAGTACTGTTACAATAATACTGTGCTATGCGTTGCTACTTCATTAGTGGTTACACAGACTCGTTTATACACCGTTCCATAGAAAATTTTTTCTTGGTTTTGGGCTGAAAAATGCTGCCGCTGCTAGTACTGGTTTTATTACACACTGACTGACCGAACGAACGAACAGTATCTGCAACTGCAGATGTCCTGTGAGTAGCGTGATGCAGCAACGTCAGGGGCACGTCTCAGCGTCGCAGGCATGCAGGAACTGAACCCATGCTCCGCGTACGTACGGCACTGCCCTGGATTTCTTCTTATGAAAATTCAGTGCTACTTTTATTTGTATTTTTTCTTAGGAATCTGACATTATGGAAACTATACCAAGTACTAGTGGAGTAATACTTTTGTTTGTGACTCGAGTAGTCAACTTTAGGCAGGCGCGCCAGGTCGCCCACACTACTTCACTTTCACCAGTGCTAGGACTGCTAGTTTGCAAGGAAGGGAGGAGGAGGAAACGTGGTCGAGTGGGGTGAAGCAAGCATGGCCGACCTGCCTGCCTGCCTGCCTGCCAATATACTCCGCTACACGCGGTCGCACGCATGGATGCAGGCGGCAGGCGACACTGGCGCCCATGCCGGTGAAACCGTGCAGCTCGCACATCCCTAGCCGCGCGCGCGATCGATCTCCCTCTCTATCCTCTAGATCCCGAGACAGATCGACACGCGACACCAGCGATGGATCAGTCGATCGATATGCTGTACATGGGTGCAGGGAGCCAACCACGCAGCCGATCCGGCCGTGCCGCTCTCCTGTCGCCGTCGACGCCCACTCGCTGTCGGCGGCCGGCTCGGTTGCCTAGCTTTGCTTCCATGCCTTGCGTTTGCGCTTGCTTTACTTTCCACCCCGCGATGATGGCTGCTCGATTGGTTAGTGCAGCGCGCAGGCGCCTTCCGTGATCGACCGGGCAACAGTGTGATCCCGGATCCAAGCACTAGTGGTCTTCTGCTGCTGCTTTGAAGTTTCGGTGTCGCCGTCAAAATCAAAAGCTGGCGTCCATGTTCAGTGCACAGTTGTGGTGGTCGAGATCAATGGGCTCGCTGGGAAACATGAGCGGAGTGAATCGTACGTCCTATATATGCGGGTTATGATATCCTTTTTTCTATACTTTTGAGATTATTTTGCGGGCAAACGGTGACGCTGTTTTTTTAGGCAAATTAATCTAGTCCAAAGCTAAGCTAGCTAGCGCCATCAAGCTAGACGACTTGTTGGGGAGTGGTGAGGGTGTGACAGGGAGCTGAGAAAAGGTGTTGCCGACGCACGTACGTCACACATGTATCAACTTGCGAATCTACCTATAGCTAGCTAGTTCAATCTAGAAAGACTGGCCCGGAGCTTGATCACATGAACAGAACTCGCAGAACAAGAGGGGACCGCCGGCGACGACGACCTCGATCGGCGACTCGATCTGGAGCATGCTACGTGCAAGTACACCTTAATTACCTAGTTACCTAAGCAGCAAGTGCACATGAACGTGCACAGCCCCGGAGGCCCCACCACCGTCCGTGATCCACCGATCGATCTGCAGCACGCAAACTTGTACGTTCGCATAAACGGCATACAAAATCCACACATGGATGATGCATGTACTGGTCCAGTTAAGTTTCGTCGCGTGCCGTGAGCCCATACATGTATGATCCCGGCCGAGATGGTCCTCCTCCGCGCGCGCGCGCGCGCGCACGAAATTGGCCGCGCGGGCGGGCGCGTACGTACGCCTATCTCCGGCGAAACGCCTGCGTCCACCGGCGGCGTGCGTTCGTGAGGGTTTCCCGGCGCGCGCGGCCGGCCGGCCGGCGAGCGAGAAGTGGGAGTCTCTGAGAGGAGCATACATATACATATATACATACATAATAAAAATAACTAGTATATACGGTGTGTGCGCGCACACCACACGCAGATCGCTGGCCAGATGGTGCAGTTCATGCTAACTTGGTTGGTAAGTATCGGTATTTTAATACCGATCTTATGTATGATTTGTTCAAGTTCGGAAGAAATTTTTATCACTAAGATCTAGTAATGCAGAAGGAAAACACATGAATTTTTATACAGGTTCGGGCTTTCTCTTGGAATAATAATAACCCTACGTCCTGTGTTGTTATTGCTCAGAGTGAAAAATTAAAAAGTGTGTATTAAGAAATGCCTTGCACTGTCTCTTGCTTGGATCCGTCTCCTTCCTTCTCTTCTCCGACATAATCCTTTATATAGTTAACCAGAAGACGTCTCATCGATTCGGGAGATAACCACCAAACAGAAGTTATTGTTAGAGAAACGTGGAAGTGGTTCGCCATACAATGGTTGTTGTCAGAGGGAGACCGTGTGCGGTTATTAGAGACAAGCACACATTCTAACCATCTTATTAGGCGACTCTATGAAGCACTAGATATGCTATTCATAAGAAAGTCTACGATCAAGTCGTAGGACATCTTATGAGTACATGGTCATAGAAAGACTTACGATCAAGAAATAGTCATAGTAAGACTTACGACTATGTAGTCGTAGAGAGACTTATGACTAAGAAGTAGTCGCATCAAGATCTACAACTATAAGATTGTAGAGAGACATACGACTAAGGAGTAGCCATAGTAAGACCTACGACTATAACGCGTGCGTGAAAATGTTGCGTTTCTAAAGCTTTGATATTACGAGTCTAAGATATCTTGTGGGTAAAAGTGGGCAACTCTGCAGGGTTAATTATGATTGATATTCGAATATAACGCGCTTTTGGTAAATGAAGCTGTGTTTAATGGGTGATTTCAATAATGAGGTATAAGTAGATTAAGTAATGTTGTAACCTGGTAATCAAGTTTTTGAAACCCCAGTCTCTTAACAAGTTCTACTTTGTTATTTTATGTTAAAAAATATTTACAAATAAAATTACATCTACAAATACTTTAATTAAAACCACTATATCCCTATCTCTTGAAAATCTCGACAAGTAGTTATATAGTGTTTCCCCATGTGACTTGTTGAGTATGGTTAGTTGAACTTAGTCTTGCTTTATTTCCACCAAAACAGATATCGTTGAACTTAGTCTTGCTTTATTTCCACCAAAACAGATATCAGAAGAAGAAATGACGTTTCAAGTTTTCGTGTTAGGGTTACAACCGCACTCAAGTATTCATGTGGGAATTTTCTTCGATTCTTCTGAATGTAAGTTTTGGGCTTGGATGCTCGTAAAGTGTGTAAATGTTGACCATTATGTCTTTATTTTAATTAAATTAATCCATGTTAAAAGTTTGAGAGTAGGTATAATACTAGTTTTGTTCGTAACTAAAATTTTAGGTCGTTGCGATACGTACGATGGCTCTGTTTTTAAAAATAGGGCTGTTACAATTAATTAAGCTGATGGATATATATACTACTTGGCGTGAATCGAAGTGTCATTAAGGTGATGGATATATGAGCCATTAGAAACAAGCTAAGGTTGTTTCCGATCGAGAGGGAGAATGAGAATTGAGAGGGACGGGTGAGGAGCAGGCTCACCAGCCCACTACCTTCCTGTCACCTAACCAACAGGACGGGAGGATCTCTTCAATTGTTCTTCGCTGCCATGGCCCTAACAAATTGAAAATCTGCGTACCACTTTTGTCGATCCGATGCGAGTTCGGCACATGCATGCAACACCGCGTGTTCGAGATTCGACATGTGAGCGTGCAACAATAGAGCCACAGTTTCAGACATGGACGGGACTCAAACGGTTCATCAAAATGGAAAGGAGATGGCAAGTGCGGAAGCGAGTTAAGCGCGCTACTGATCGATGTAACATCTCGAGGGTCGCATTGGCATTTCGATCAGCTGATACTGGAAATAAGCATGGTACGGTTAATGTTGTGAACGTTTGGTTACCAACAGCATATGAAAGTACAGCTTTATTGGATTGGAAAGCCACCGGTTCCTTTTCATGTGATGCAAATTGGCCATGATATCCCAATGAACAAGCTGAACTGGTACTGTCTGATTGGCCCATACATCGTTTGCTCTTTTTTTACTCTACTTTTGGGGAGGATTTAACTTTTTTTTAAATGTATATAGCAATAAGTGGGCCTATTGTTTGGCCCGTTAACCCATTTTGGGTGGGATCCGGGCCCACAAAAATGGCCTAATCGGAAGTTTAGTTGGGCCTGCCACTACGACGCCTGAACGCACGCCACACCCGGAGTTCTCGCCACTGGGTGGAGCCGACCACCGCCGGCTCCGCCGCGAGGCCACTCACTCGGACGCCCGCGGCGCCGGCGGTGAGGTGGCGTCATCCCAGCGTGGGACCCATCCCAACCGCCTCCACCGCGACGCCAATACCGCCGCCGGCCCAGACCCAAACTCCCTCCAGCCCCCAACACGCCCTCCGCCTTCGCTGCCGCGATGGCCACCACCTCCGGGAGCCCCTGGGACCCGACCGTCTCGCTCGGCTGGGCCACCCGGCGCTCGTTCTCCTCGAGCGGTGTCGGGGCGGGGCGCGGCCGTCCTCTCCCACATGCTCCGCATCGGCCTCGCCTTCGAGACCTTCCCCCTGAGCCGGCTCCTCCACTTCGCCGCCGTCGCCTTCCCCCAGTACACGCGCGAGGCCCTGCTCCTGTTCGAGCACTTCACCCCTCGCCCCAACCTCTACAACATGATGCTCTCAACGCTCTCCTCCTCGCAGAGCCGATCGGTGGCTCTCTACAGGTCGATGCTCGCGTCATCCGCTTCCCCTGATGAGCAAGCCTTCCTGTCTCTGCTGAAGTTTGTGAAGTGCGCATCGGTCGGGAAGCAAGTACATGCTCACGTCCTTGTGAATGGCTTGCATTCGCGTGTGTACTTGCGGAACTCGCTGATCAAGATGTACCTGGACGCCGGCGACGTGGAGGCGGCCGAGGCGAAGTTCCGGTGTGCGCCGACGTCGGATACGGTGTCATGCAATTTCATGTTGTCTGGGTATGTCAAGGAAGGATGCAGCAGTAAGGCACTGCAGCTTTTCCGTGATATGGCGTCCAGGGAGATTTGTGTTGATCAGTATACGGCTGTTGCTCTCCTCGCTTGCTGTGGGCGGCTGAAGAATCCACTTCTTGGGAGGTCTGTTCATGGCGTCGTCGTGCGGAGGATGGATACGGTAGACAGGGGATTGATTTTGAGTAATGCTCTTTTAGATATGTATGCAAAATGTGGGGAGATGAACACAGCCATGAGTGTCTTTGGTGAAGCAGGTGAGGAGGACACCATGGTCGCAGGATTTGCTAAGGCCGCCATGTTGGACCTCGCTAGCAAATTTTTCTTTGAAGCGCCTTGCAGGGATCTAATATCCTGGAACGCGCTTCTGGGCGGATATGCTCAATACGAAGAACTCACTTCAGTTATGAAACTATTTGGCGATATGCTTGCAAGCTGTGTTAGACCCGATAAGGTTAGTGCTGTTACTTTGATCTCTGCGACTGCAGGCAAGGGAGCCTTGAATCCGGGAAAGGGTGTCCATGGTTGGGTGGTTAAAAAACATGGGACTCAAGATGCTTTCTTGACTTCTGCTCTTGTAGACATGTATTGCAAATGTGGAAATGTCAAGTTAGCATTGGCCTTTGTTTGAGAATGCCTTGTACAAAGATGTTACCTTTTGGACGGCTATGATATCTGGCCTTGCATTTCATGGCCATGGGGCCAAAACATTGGATCTATTTTCGAAGATGCAAGCAGAGGGTATAGCACCTAATGGCATGACATTGGTCGCTGTTCTCAGTGCTTGTAGTCATGCTAGTCTGTTAGATGAAGGTTGCAGGATTTTTTGTACTTTGAAAGCAAAGGTTCAACATTGAACCAGGAATAGAACACTTTGGTTGTATGGTCGATCTTCTTGCACGATCAGGCAGGCTGTCTGATGCGGTAGGTTTGGCAAGGAGGATGCCAATGAAACCAAGTCGGTCTATATAGGGGTTCCATTTTAAGTGCGAGTTCAGCTTGTCAAAATACTGAAGTTGCAGAGATTGCTTCAAAAGAACTCCTTTGTCTTGAACTTTACAGAATAAGGTGGATATGTGTTGCTTTCCAACTTGTATGCTGCTGGAGGTCAGTGGAACTACAGCAATAAAGTGAGGGAGAATATGGCAAGGAAAAGAGTGAGAAAATCAGCAGGTGCAAGTAGTTTTGGCTGTTGATGCTTCTGCTTCAGATGATAGGTGCGTCACTTGTGTTGTGTGTTACTTGTAATCTGATTTTTGTGGCAGACTTCTTTCTTCCAGAAATGCCTGTTTCCTTTGCGTACATTTTATGAAAATTATTTCTGCTTCCTTAGGGACTTGAATACCACAGTTTTCGGTTCAGTGAAAAGTATTTTTTTGTAAACCAATAAAAAAAAATATGCCACTGGAGAGAAGCTGATGCTGACCTGAAAACAGTGATCTTGGGGGCTAAAATCTCCCTCTTGTTTTACTCGCCTGATTCCATATTTACATAAGATGTTGGGGCCCGGATACTTTGATTTTCCTCTTCTTTCGGTATCCAGGACTTGAAGCAGAGAACATTGGATAATTGACAAAAGATTTTCCTCTAATTATATGCTGCAAATGAATTAATATCCCATTCACTAGTAGTAACTTGCAAGTTGCAACTTATGTGTATTTGTGTCTTTTGACAGGTACAGTTTCATGGATGTGAACTCGAAATAGTTTGTTGACCTGGTGGGATAATGCTGACGACTACAATACCAAGTCCTTATTTTCAAAAAAAACCTATTAATCACAGTCAAAAGTTATATAATATTATAGGTGGATTCTTTTGTGCCGATAACTTATGACTTAAATATTTAAATTTTGGCTGTTCGCGAAAGACAGTACGTATAAGAAAATAATCGAATGCGATTTTGACTGGTACAACTGAAACCATGTCTTGAAAAAATGTACCATTTAAAAATTAGTTGCTATAGACTATATTAGTGGTAGCCAATGGGCTGGCGCTGCACCGTTAAGGCCCGCCAAAAAAACGGGCTATGCCGCGACGCGGTCCAACCCAAGCACGACCGTTAAGGCCAAGATGGGCAAATAAGCGGGCTATGGCCGCCGGAAAAGCGATCAAAAATGTAGATGTTGTGGCACGGCTCGCAGAGAGATGGTAGTCGTGCCCCTCCCTCATGATATATATATTCACATGGGCATGCTATAGTTATGCCCTTACATCCGCACGCCCCATTTGGGCACTTATGTCATTACACATGTTATGTTCTTATAAAGACAAAAATTCAAAAGCCATGTTGCCGGTCCTTGGCCCCTCCGTCCTCGCGGCTGTGAAGCGCGAGGTCGCCGCTAGGTCGGCCGAGGCGTGCGCGCTCGCCCCTACCCTTCGAACGGGTGGCGCGAGGTGGCGCTGCTCGGTAGACGCGCGCGCTCCGCCCCTTACCTCGAACGGGTGGCGCGAGGTCGGGCGCCTAAGTCGGCCGAGGCGCGCGCGCCCGCCCCTACCTTCGAACGGTGGCGCGAGGTCGGCGCCAGGTCGAAACCGAGGCGCGCGCTCCATCCCCTACCCTTCGAACGGGTGGCGCGAGGTGGTGCCTAGGTCGGCCGAGGCGCGGCGCGCGCTCCGCCCCTACCCTTCGAACGGGTGGCGCGAGGTCGGGCGCTAAGTCGGCCGAGGCGCGCGCGCCGCCCCTACCCTTCGAACGGGTGACGCGGAGGTTGGCGCTGCTCGAGGTAGACGCGCGCGCTCGCGTCCCTACCCTTCGAACGGGTGGCGCGAGGTCGGCGCCAGGTCAAAGCCAAGGCGGCGCGCGCACTCCGCCCCTACCCTCGAACGGTGGCACCGAGGTCGGGCGCCAGGTCGGCCGAGGCGCGCGCGCTCCGCCCCTACCCTTCGAACGAGTGGCGCGAGGTCGGCGCCACCCTTCGAACGGTGGCGCGAGGTCGGGCGCCAGGTCGGCCGAGGCGCGGCGCGCGCCCGCCCCTACCCTTGAACGGTGGCGGCGAGGTCGGCGCCTACCTTCGAACAGGTGGCGCGAGGTCGGGCGCCAGGTGGAAGCCGAGGCATGCGCGCTCCGTCACCTACCTTCGAACGGTGGCGCGAGGTCGGGCGCCAGGTCGGCCGAGGCGCGCGCGCGCCCGCCCCTACCTTCGAACGGTGGCGCGAGGTCGCGCGCCAGGTCGGCCGAGGCGCGCGCTGCGCTCCGCTTTCTACCCTTCGAACGGGTGGCGCGAGGCCGGGCGCCAGGTCGGTCGAGCGCGGCGCGCGCCCGTCCTCTACCCTTCGAACGGGTAGCGCCGAGGCCGGCACTCAGGTCAGCCGAGCGCGCGCTGCCCGCCCCTACCCGAACGGGTGGCGCGAGGCCGGCCTAGGTCGGCCGAGACGCCGCGCGCCCGCCCCTACCCTTCGAACGGGTGGTAGCGAGGGCGGCGCCCGCTCGGCGTACGCGCGCGGCGCCCGCCCCGCGCTAAGATTGGAGCTTGGCGCCGATATGGTTGTGCCGGCCGCGTGACCTTGCACCGGTAGTGCGCTTTTAATGGCGGCCGAATCACGCCGACGCTCGCTCGGCGGCAGAGGTCGCCGCCGCGCCGCGCCGCCATTCTCGCGAGTGGGACGCGCGCGACTCACGCATCGTGCGTCGTGGGATGTGAGCGGTTGCGTGATCGCGTCGTCGCCTCTTCCTGTGGAAGTTGGACGCGTGTTGAAGGCGTGAGGCGTTAAGCGCTGCTTGGCCACTCACCGCACGGCCTTCTAAGCCCCGCGGTTCTTCTTTCCAAATCGTGGGCACCAACCACGCAAGTTTGATTTGTTCGCGCCGCGAGCCACGTGAGAGGCGAGCGCCTTTATAAGGTGCCGTGTTGAGGTAGAGGCGCCCTTTCTTGGTGTTTTCCTTGTCTTTTGATCGCCGCTTGCTTCCGCCCGTGCTAGTTGGAACGTCAGTTGCTCCTTTCCCTGCTTCTTTTCTCCCTCGTCGCGAAGAGCGATGGCTAGCCATGAGGACGCCATGTACCATCCCCGCACGGTTCCTTGCCTATCCAGGTGAGGTGTCCCATCCTTCCGTGGAGTACGAGCCGGTGCCGCGGGAGCTCGCGCGCCAACGTGGTGGGATGCCATGGAGCACTCGGAGGCCGCTGTTCGTGTGTTGGGAGGAGCCGCGTGATCGGCGGGACGCCGCGGCGACTCGTGGAGGAGAGGAAGATCGCGGATGGCGATGGGGCTCGCCTACCCCGTCGACGAGAGGAGCCGAAGCCCCGGCAATGGAGGCGATTGTTTTGTCGCGTTCTTCGACGCCGCCGAATGCCCTCCACATTGTTCGTGGGCGAAGTCCTTCGCCTACAAATTGAGCTAGCCCAACCGACACCCCACGCAATACTCCGCCTATTGTCTTCATGTGGCGATGCGGAGAGGGGTGTCCAACGCGAGCTTGTTCGCCACTCGCACGACGACGCCGTCGACCCAAAAAGGTTGACGGGCGGTGTCCAACTCGCCGGTGTGGACTTCAGACTGGGCGCCGTGGCGCGACGTTGTTCCTCGCGCCACCTAGCCAAAGCAATGGAGTCCGGCCGACTCGGCAGCGGTTCTACTACACCGTGACCGACAAGAGCGAATGCAATGCCGAGGCGCCGATCTCGCTTAAAGACGACGGTCCAAGGCGGAGACTAACGACACGCAAAGCTACAGAGTCGGTGTCGCCCGCCGAATGAGCTCGCGCGACCTAGCCGAGGAGTTCACAATGGCGGGGTGGCGCCACTCTCCTCCGGGAAGTATGTTGGACAGACGGCCCCGCGAGGACGGGTTCAACCCATCCGTATCTCGCCTGCTTCCGCCTTCCGCTCCTTGTAAGCCACCCAGCGCGGCCGAGCAGACCTCCTCGCCGACCAGCGAGGCGCCCGCCTCCCACTTGGCAATCGAACCGCGCCACTTCCTACCGCGACGAGAGGCGCAGGAGGTAGGCGCGAGTCCTCTCTTCACTGACTCGCGAGACTCTCCGACCGCCGCTCATTCGCCAACATCAAGCGAGATGAAGTCTCCCAGACGTGGCGAAGGACCGAGCAACGGAGGTGTGCGCGAAGTCCACGACTTCTCGCAGATGCCCCGCAGTGTCCATTCTTGTTGATGCGCGCGCGCGGTAAATCTGGGCGTTGGGGCGGAGCTCGCCGCCGGATTTCCTCCTCGCCGAGACACTTCGCCTCACCGCAGCCGCAGAGCGCGCCGACAACGCCTTGACCGAGATGTTGTCGTCATGCGAGGGGAACTCCTAGCGCCGCGCCGCAGCCTCCGAGATGAAGGTAAATATGTGCGCTCAACTTGTAAGGTACTACCGGGCGCCACGACTTGTTGTTTTGCTAGACGCTACGCCACCGCCTTGGACGAGGCCCGTGTTCGAGCGGAGGGTTCGAAGTCACCGCTGGCAAACAATGCTCGCGCATGGCGATGAAGAGCTTCAGGCGCGAGGCGCCATGGCGCCGCGCAACTCGAGGCCACGAAGCCAAATGCGCCGGCCGAGGAGCGCCGCCTTCCGCAGCAGATCGCCGCCCTAGAAGGGAGAAAGCCCACCGGCGGAGTTCGCTGCAGGAATAGCCGCGCCCTAGAAAATGCGTCCACGTCGGCGTGGCGGGCCATGGAGTCTCTGAACTAGGCCCTCCGAGATCTGTGCGTCAGAGTGCCGGACACTATGCACAGGCCGGAGGACCTGTCAGAGACGCTGGGGTTGATCGAGGAGGGGGCGGGCGTTGCTCTTCGTGGCGCCAGAACCTTTGGCGAGCACCGCGCTACCTTAGTGCGTGCTTCGCCGCCATGCTTCACACTCGTGGGTGTAGACATACGCATGAGTGGCGAATCCTCAATCGATCTTCCCACGATCGCAGTTATGTCGGACGCCATTCGGTCCGTCGGGCCTAGCTCGCAGAACTTCCACCAACGGACCGGGGCCACGGGAAGATGCGGCGAGGTCGCCGTGTGCAGCAGACGCATGGGGAGGGGACCTCTCCGGTGGCTCGAAGGGGTCGTTGTCGCACCCGCATTTTATAATCCCGAATCATCGGTTTAGTTGCACTATTCTCGGATCGCAGTTAGTGCACACGATTCTGATGAATGGACATCAAATTTACATATCATGCGAAAGCATAATTAAAATAATAAACTTACTCATGGACCGATTAGGCCGAAATCAATAAAATTGCAGCAATGAAGAACGAAGCACACAGGTGGGACCTTCGAACATGCCCACAGACCAAGCGGAGGTTCGCGACCTAATTCTTGCCATCTCCATCTTCTTCACCATCTTGCGATCGTAGGCTTTGGCGTAGTGATTTGATTCTTGATTCGAATTTTGTCGCAAAGCGAGTATGAGCACTCCGACCCCGTGCTTAGCAAGCCAATACACAGAATGCAATATGTAACATGTATGGCTAACCAAAGGATGGCTTAGGTTTATTTTATTTTTGCGAAGAGTGCTTTTGAATACATTTATATAAAAATTCCTAAGACCTAGCAATTTGAACACAAGTATATGTTGTGAACGAATGCAATATTACTAGTGATTCAGATTCCATCCACCATTACATGGCATCTGCACCATATAGCAATTCTTTAGCGTTATAGCCGCTTAACTTACCACTGGGACGACACCCAGGACAATTCCAAACCAGGGCAGTCCATCGCCCTTCCACGTTTCCATTCCCACCCACAAAGCATTTTGAAATAGAACTATATCTGGTAAAGTTCCCATGTCCGCCCTTGACCGTGGGCACGGTTATTCGAATAGTTTTGACTCTGCAGAGTTTGTACACTTTCACCACAAGAGACAATCAACTCGTTGCCCCATACAATTCCTTAGTCATGTGGTTGAGCGGACCATCACGGTGACTTTTCAAAGTACCTCGGCCCTTTCTCATCTCACCCTTATGGGAAATCGCCCACTTGCGGTGGGTCCCATCTGCGCTGGATGTTTTCCCGGCCTCTCACGCACGGACTTCTACCTCTCCGCAACGTGGGACGGCGGAAAACTTCACCCTCCACCTGGTGTCCCTTCAGCCCCTTGCCATAGCGTAACCCCTTCCCACCCCTACCAGTGAGATGAGTCCGGAACTTCGATAAATTTACTTAGCCAAGTCGTATTTTACGGACTTGTAGTTGTACTGTTTTACCTGGGAGGTCATGACAAGATTCAGTCCTTAGTGGTAACTGAGCGGTCTACCACTAACCCACTTTGTGCATCCACTGCACCACACTCACACCCTCGAACCAATCCGCCCAGATATGTAAGCAAGTTGGGGAGTTTGAGAGCATAAAATAATCATTTCCAAAATATACCAGTCATTCCCATTATGATTGTCCAACCAATTTTTCTCAGGTTTACAAGTGATGCTTGGGCGCTCTCGCGCCCATGAGTATCTATGCAATACTAAGCATGGCATATAATTAGGGACTTATTTTCAAAGGTTAATATTATAGTCTTGCTAGGGCGACAATGTTCACATATTCAAATATTTCAAAGAGGGTGTAATATTATTCAAGGTAAACAATAGGCATGTAACTAGAATCTTAAATTAACATGGATTTGCATATAACATACAGCATGCAATTTGATAATTTAAAACCAAAATAATTTGCAGAAATGTAGGTTCAACATGATTAAAGTATTGACTCGCCTGACGCGGTTTACCGCGGTCTTGAGCTCACACAACACTTTCTCTCGAGCTTCTGGTCTTTATCTTCATTTCGAGCTTAATCCTGCTGGATCCACTGAATCTTCACGGCTTCCAATTTCTAATTACGTGACAACGACTGAATCCAAATGAAAGCAAATAACTCAAAAGATCCAAATAAATCCGAATAAATTCAACTTTTGTATTATTATGAGTTAATGGATGATTTGGGTGACTTGAGGCAAGGCCGGTGGTAGAAAAGGATAACTCGACCTTTTATTAACAATTTCTTTTATTATTTTTATATTTATCAAGGAAGTTCCATGAGTTAGAATGGACCTGTGAGTGGGTATCATTTTATGTGATCCTAATTACTCGTGTTATTGGTTATACGTTCAATTTAGAGTATTTATATGTCTGTGATATTATTTTAAATCTTGATGACCTAGGGCTATTATATTTAAAATATGTCACCGAAGTTTGTTTAATGGTGGTATGGTTAATATTGGGCATATATGCTTATATTTTATTTAAGTTTTATTGAATTGGACTTTTAACTAAAGCCATTTTTTATTAATGCCTTTAAGTAATATCTAGATGTTTAATTACTCATTCCACTACCTTGATTATTCACATTTGATTGTTCACATATGATAACTAGCCCATTACTAAATCTCAATTGATCTTACCTTGCACATTGCTCTATTTTATTTCTGTAATTAAGTTCTTATTTTGTATTTTAAATTTGTATTAATTACTCATATCTCACTTAATTATTTTCCAAGGTATATTCAATTATATACTATGAAACCTTTAACTTAGATCCCAATTATTTAAGTGCTAGTAAGCTAATACTAAGCTACTCCTCTTAATCACTTAATTGCTCTTATACATATAAACTTTATATTCTGATGCATATATAAATTTCTATTTGATCCTATATCAATTTTGCTAGCTTTCTTGATTTATTTTCTAACTGATTCCTAGTTGAGATGACTAAAGAAACAAAAAGCCAAAAAAATATGGCCGCAGGGAAACTCGAACTCGAGACCTGGGCATGCATTACTCACTCGGTTAGCCAGCTGGGCTTTCAGTCTTTCATGACTAAGAGGGGGAAGAGATAGTCAAGAAGCAGCAGTAGGGCTAAACAAAGGAGCAGCGGCGGCCAGAATGAGGGGCGGCGGCGAGCTAGCGGCGTGTCGCGGAGAGGGGCGGCGGGGAGCTGCTGGGACCATCAAAAGGCATTGCGGGAGGGTGAGGAAGTCGGTGGAGGGGGCGGTGTTGCTCGGGACAACGACGCAGGTGGCTCGGCGGCGAGGCTCGTGGCCGGGCGGTGGTGAAACGGGGCGCCGGCGCTGTGGGGGAAGGGGTGGAGTTGGGGAGGGGCGTGAGTGTGAGGGCGACACGAGGAAGCTTACCGTGGGGTTGGCCGTGTGAATGAGTGGCCGAGGTGGGGTGGCGGCGGTGGCTTGCGCGCGCAACGGGGTCATGGTGCAGCGACGTGGAGGCGGGAAAGGCCCGCCGACAATGGAGGAGCTAGACGACGGCCGAGGAAGCTCGCAACGAGGAATCGGCTGGGATGGCTCAGCGGTGATTCTCGCCACGGAGTTAGAGAAGGAGGCACGCCCGCGGCATTAGAGGCACAGAGGACACTATTCCTTTGGGAGGAGGGTTAGTCGAGCAGGCGATTCGCTTTTAAAGGCGACGGAACCGGGCGGCGACGTGAGAGCAAATCGACGGACGGCGGGGATCGCGCGCGACGTGCGGCGCGATGACGGAAGGATCGGCGCGGGGCTCGGGGTGACGTGACCGGCGGCGGCAGAGGGAGGCTAGGGGCGGCGCAGCACGCGCGACGCGCGCTGCGGCGGGCGCGGCCGTGTCGGCCGGCTTTTGGCCGAGCGGAAAGGAGAGGAGGAAGGGCCCCGCGCGCGGAGGAGAAATGCGCGCGCGGCGGAAAGCAGAGAAGAACGAGAGGAGGAGAAGAAGCCAGCGCGGCAGAAGAAAAGAGCGGGGCCCGCGCGCAGGGAGGTAAGAGGAGAAATGGAGCCATGAAAAGGGGGAGGTCGGCAGGAAGTAGGACCCGCAAGCAGTGAGAGCACAGGAAGGAAGGGATTGAGTGGAAAAAAGAGGAGAAAATATTTGGGGCTTTTATTTATTTATTTAATGTACATACATGTGTATATATACCAGTATGTATACATATGTATAGTGTGTAAATATATATTTTTATTTATTTCTTGTTTTTGTATATGAACATATGTACTTATTTTATGTATGTATATATATATACATATATACGTATATTCTGTTACTATTATTATTATTTTATAAATATGTGGGCTCTTGGATGTATAGGTATATATTTATGTATAATTTCTTATATTGTTATTTTGCTAGCTTCACAAATTTTTGCTTATTTTTATTTGCTATCTTTAACAGGCTCTTTCTTGCACAATTTTTATACACATACATACATACATATATATGCGTTTGTATTTTTATTCATGTACTTTTATTGCTAGTTATATCATGATTTCCAAAATGAGATTATATATATATGTATATATATTTTTAACTCAGTTTTTCTCTTTTATCTTGGATCATCTTTTGATTCGTATTTAAAATTTTTGTTTTCTATTATATACATATTTCCTTTTGGCATTACTAATGTTTGTCTTTATCTTTTATAAGTTCTTAAAATTTGAAACCTCATCCAAATTCAGGAAAATACCATAAAATCCAAACTTCAATGGAGTATATCGCAAAAATAATTCAAGAACTTTATATTTCCCAATTTAAAATTTTCGGAATGTTACAAATCTACCCCCCTTAAATGAATCTCGACCCCGAGATTCCGGTAGAGTAGAAAGAAGTAGGGAAGGTTGAATTTGGCTAGCAATAGGCTTTAGAGTTTAGCTTGTCGTGAGGATCTTGCAAATCCTCTTGCTATGACTCAACTAGGTCTAATACAAATTGTTGTACCTCCAAGGCAATTACATATCATATCAATACTTCCAAAAGTAGTTATACATCATGGTAGCTCTCCGACATTCTGGTTTACTCTTGCTACCCCCCTTAAAAATAAATGGCAGCTGGCTTTAGTTATCCCTTCTAACTCCGAGCATAACAAGTCTCGTGGCGACTCAGAGACTCGTCCGTTGTATCTCAGCTGCTTTGGTCAACAACAGGCTCATGTAGCAGTCCTTGGGACAGTGGTCTTGTCCTTCACAGAGAAAACAAGTGATCTTTCTCGTTGAACATTCTCCTGGCGGTGGTTTTCTTCATAGTGATGTTGTTTTCCTTAAATACTGGAAGGTTGTAGAATCTTCACTTCTCCGTAATTGCCCTAGTTTTGGGTTATCCGTTATTTCGCTTCTATGGATCTAATGGGCTTTTCAGCAAGAGGGTGAGAGGGAATAGCATGAGATACGAAATAGAGTTGCGGAGATAAGATACTCTAAACCCATTTAATTTTTAAAAGAGTATACCCTGGAAGCTAAGGTGATACAAAACCACATAAACTTTTAAAAATAAACTATTCCCATGACTGCGAGATAGGACGCCCAAGGGCAAGAAGGCAGTGCACAGGGCCCAATGAAAGTCTTATGATAATACAACGTCTACTCGGGAAAGCACACACAAGAGGGCGCAGGGTTCTGTATAGTCCGTTTAGAATGAGACCACCTTATCTTCATGACCATCTTCGACGATCCTAATCTTAAATTTTGGAGCAAGGGTAAGAGGAAGTGAATAATTTTTCTTAGCTCACAATGATTGAGAAAATTAAGAAAAATATAGAAAATTGTAGACACTGTTAATCATCAAGATAATTATTTTCAATGACATAATGAGCTTTATTAACTTGTTAAATTACATGGGATGACTGCTGCATTAAAAACAAAACTTTATCAAATAAAAACTCAACTTGTGAAAATTTTGGTAAGAAAAAATAGTACAACCTATAAAGCTCATTAGTGATTACATGTGAAAAAATATTGAAAATCCTATTCATTGCTATTTAGATATAAATCCTCAAAAGATTCTTCTAAATCTCTATTGTCTACAGTATGTTGGAGTCTTAATTCAGTTTGTTCCCAATCTTTGACGGTAAGAAGGATTTCGACCATCTCGTGTGAGAGACTTGTTCGTCGCTCCTCGATTATTCTTCCAGATAGATTAAAGGCTGACTCCGATGGGATTGTAGAGACATGAACAGTTAACACATCCTGTGCTAATATGGATAGCACTGGATATGGTACTTTCTGGGTTTTCCATCATGAGAGGATGTTCAACTCTTGCTTGAAGCTGGCGCTATCACTTTTGAGATTGCTTGATAGGTCTCTAGTGCTTTGTCGCATTCCTCCTCCTAACTGATGTGTACCTGCATTTGCACGAGAATCTCTAGAGGAAGAACAAAAAATATTGTCCCATTGCATAATCCCCCTAGAGGTGCTAGGGGCTACCGAGGGTCTTTTCAAATGCACGGACCCAAACTTATTTTCATATTTTTCATGTACCTCATATAATTTATCCTTAACTACTCTATTGTATGTACACTAGTCAAAATCGGTAGTATCACTTAATAGTTGTAATACATTTATAAATCCTTGGAGTTTGGCCCTAGGATCCAAAATAAAGGCGAATGCATATAAAATAGTAATTTCCCTTAAATATTTTAAAATCTTAGTTTTCATGGCTACTACGGCATCCCGTTGTATAGCATCATTTTCAAAACCCTTTAGGTGGGTGGTAATTTCAAGAATGTTATGAACAATTAAAGGAGAGGTTTGATAGTATACTCAGAAAGATAAAGTGTAGCTTTATGAAAATGTACTAAAAAAAAATTTTTTTCACCAACAACCCAATCGTACTCAGTAAGTTCAAGGTCTCCAACTTGGGTTTTGCTGGAGGAGCTATGAGATTGATGACCTTGGGTATGAAGGAAAACAGATAAAGTGCTATTATATAACAATATATGTTTAACCATAAGACAAGTAGAGTTCCATCTAACAGACATCTCTAAGCCAAATTTTCTAGGATGGACGTTCATTGTTATGCGAAAACTCTTATGTGGCTATTCATTGGTTATAATAATTAATATATAAAATCGCATCCCTAAAAGAATCAACACAAGCATTTAATCTTCTTAAACCAGATTTAACAATAAGATTAATAATATGACAAGCACAACGTTGATGCAGTAAGAAAGATTGTGCATAAGTACTAAACAAAGGAATAAGAATTTCCATAACATTAGTGTTTGCATCTGCATTATCTAAATTTATAGAAAAATCTTATCCGTGAGGTCAAAACCTTCTACAACTTTAATAATACATTCTGCAATATTTTTAGTAGTGTGCGAAACATTAATTAATTTAAATCCTATAATTCTTTTTTCCATCACCGAGTCATCATTAACATAATGAGTAACAACACTAATATAATCCTCTCTAGCATTTTCATATGTCTGATGTCAAAATAATAGAGAATGCACAGGGATGAAACATTTCTTTTAATTTTTTATGACATTTGTTATTGTTGTAGGGGTGGCCCCCACCTAAGCCCAACTGGCCTGTTAGAAGGCTATAAAGCCCAATATGGGGCATATGTAATGACATAAATAGCCTTGAGGAGGTTACTCAGGTGTAAGGGCAAGGTTGTAAAAACACTCCCCACATATATACACACACACACACATACGGTACAGGCCATGGGGGAAACCCTAAGCATTGCTCACCTAATTCTCCACTACCATACCCTCTTTCTCTGTTTGGTCTACAGCCATAATGGTTATAATATTTAATTAAAATCTCTAGTTGTTGTTTGCCTAGATACAACACTAAATTGAGGGTTATGAGCAGTTCTAATATATTTTTGAAAAGCATCAGACTCACCAAATTTTTAAGATAAATCTTAAGAAGCAATTAATCTACAAGGAGATTCTCGGGCTAACTCTGGGTTGTACTTCCAAGTACGTACACAACCGTCGGGATTATATTGTAGTCGCGTTTGGTGCATTGTATGCTTTGCCTTCTTTTGCAGTTTGTAGCATGCCGTTGTAGGTAGCCCATCCCACCTGAAGATTTTGCAGACAATTCATTATCACAAATTTTACAAACACAGCATACCTCACCGAATTTCCATCATCGCCGGTCTTAAACTTCTTGTCGAAATCATTCCAAACTCATGATGTAGTAGCTCTTATTCTTTTTGCATATGTTCTATGGGTTGTGGATGTATTTGTTGAGTCAACAGAAGATGGATCGATTGGACCCTGCGCTATCGGGGCCGTTGCTTCTTCTGGCTCTCTAGTTTGTTGTGGATGTGGATCTTCTACGGATGGATATCCTTATTAAAAGGATTGCATATCTTCCGCCGAGAGGCCGAATTCGGGGAGTTGAAAATCGTAGTTCTACATTGAATCAACTACAAATTGAAATAGTAAAGAACAATTAACTTACTATTGAATCAACAAATAATATAAAAAAAATAAGACAACACTATTACCTCTTTTGCAGCTCTCAGAAAATTCTTTGAAGATTTTTGATTTTTTTTGAAATTTGCACGAATTTCTCACTAATTTTGCTAAATTTGCGCAAACACCACCGTAGTTTTCACAGCTAAATAGATAGATGAGAGTGAGGTTTGAGGTGTGAAAATGGAGGCCGGATGCCCCTATATATAGAAAAAAAATTCATAATTTTTTTTTGACTTTTTGCTATTTTTTGAATTTTTTACATCCCAACAGGCAAAAAACAGCTATATTAGTCAGGGCGTGCCGCGCCGTGCCGGCACGGCTCATGACACAAATGGTGCAGTGCCATGCCGGCCCAGCGTGCTGCGGTCTCGGTCGAGGCATGCCTCATTAGCTGAACAAGCCGTGCTGTGCTCGAGCCTGGGCCAATAGTACTAGGCCGCGGGCTGGCATGGTTGAGCCTAGCCCACTTGGACCGCTTTAGACTATAAATATAAGCTAATTTTAAGCCTAAAAGAACCCGGCCATAACCAATACAAGATATGAACACCCCTTAATGCAGTTACACTTAGGCCCGTTCGGTTGGGCTGAAAAATAGTGGTATATGAGTGAAATTGCATTGTATTTGACTAAAATTACACTGTAGTTGAAGGTAGCTTATTTGGCGTAATTAAATTTAAATAAATTTAAAAATAGAAAAAATATGTTAGCTTATCACGGACAACAAAAACGAATATGAAAAAATGGGCAAAAAGCTTAAAAAGCCAAAAATTCAGAAAAATTATAAATAGTAAAAAATAAGTTAGAAGGCAGCAACTTAAGTCGAAATGCGCTGGGCAAAATGACCCGGCAAGGGCAGTTTGGTAACTGCACCCAAAACCCACAATATCCCGCCATTTGTCCATCTTCCGAAGGTGCCCTCGCGAAATCCTTCCAGTTCCCGCCTAAAGCCCCTAGTTGGCTCGCTCGTCCGAGAAATTATCCGTAGTATCGAGGGTAGTTATGGAAATTGGGCGCCCATTTCGAAATTTTCGACACAGGAGTAACCGCCCAAGCCGCGAGCACGAGCGCACGACCGGACTTTTCGACTTTTTCAAAAACAACCTCTACGACTCACAGATTACACACCTGCTCTACATGGCAGTCTTTAACTCTTTAGGGTATGTACAATATAAGATGTTTATATATGAGTTCTTAAAGAGAGAGAATATAGCCACATCATCAAGTATCCATGTAAAAGTTATTTCTCCAATGCAAGCATCTCTTCCATATGTGCTTAGATGCTATATTATCTATTAATAGATATAGTTATACATATAAACACCTACTAAGCACCAGTGCTTATTTAAGCATCGATGCTTCAAAATAAGCATCTTATCTATCCTATGTGGTAAGAAAAATCAATTTTTTATTATAAGTATCTCTGTAAGCGCCTGCATTGGACATGCTCTTATGCAACACCACCAAAAGTAATAATATTTGCATATGGTTGCTTATTTAAACATCGATGCTTCAAAATAAGCATCTTATCTATCCTATGTGATAAGAAAAATCAGTTTTTTATTACTAAGCATCTCTCTAAGCGCATGTATTGGACATGCTCTTATGCAACACCACCAAAAGTAATAATATTTGCATATGGTAGGGGTTAAAGTGTAAAATTCTTTTTCTATAACATCCCAACCATTGCCGAGCTCCGCGGAAGCAGGAAAAAATATCTCGCTTTCGTTCGCGTCGCGTGAGAAGGGAAGCCAAAACTCGCGAAGGTAAGGGTTTCGCGGCCCATCTTGTCCAAACCCCCAATTCCTCCAATCCCCTCCCCTCCCCCGATTTCTCGAATCGGCCCCGAGATCCGCCCGATTTGCGGCCCGATCTGCTCTGATTCGGTGCCCGCCTCGTCGGATTTGGTCCCCTGTGCAGGGTTTTCGCTGGTCGCGTTCGAGCGGAGAGGAGGAGATGGCCGGGAAGGGAGGCAAGGGCTTGCTCGCGGCGAAAACGACGGCGGCCAAGTCGGCGGAGAAGGACAAGGGGAAGAAGGCCCCCGTCTCCCGCTCCTCCCGCGCCGGTCTCCAGGTGAGCGAGCTCGTTTTCTCTGCTTTTTTTCCCCTCCCGTTCTGCTTGCTTCGCGCGCGGGTTAGATTTGGTCTGGACGAAGTCTGTACGCGCGCGCGCTCGTTATGGGTGCGAGATTCAAGTGGTTGCGTGGTTCGCGCGCTTTGGGTTTCGTATCGGTAGCAGTAGAGAGGTGCTTGTATACTGTGTGTTTAGTGTATTTAGACATGCGTTAGATTCGTCTGTGGATTGGAGAAGCTGTGGCTTTGCAAACGTTGTGCGCGCTAGTTTGGTTGGGGTTTAGAGACTTGAGGACTTTACGGTGTTCTGCGGAGATTTTAGTAGATCTGGAGAAGCATTTGACCTGTCTAGTCGTGTCATGTGGACCAGTGTTTACACGATTTGGTTTGTTCGATTGGGGCGTGAGCACTCTGGAACTATCGTGTGTTTTGGGAGGTTTTGCTGCTGGTCTTCTTCAGAGGTTTTGAATTCCGTGTTAATCTGAGGGTTTTAGATTTTGTGATGGACAAGCTGAGGTCGCAGTGGAGGTGGGTGTTAGGGCAGCAGGGGTGCTGCTGTTTATCAGGTATATGATGTACAGAGGCGGTTGGTGGTTCCTGGCTATTGGCACCACAGGTGACAACTTTAGCCACCGTTGGAGGCAACAACTATGGCATGAGGCTGGCGGGCATGTTGGGCAAAAATCACATAGCTGATGTGCTCACAATTCCTTCTTTTTACACAAACTTTCTCCCAACATGCAATATGTTCTACTTCGTCTTGGTTTGTTGATTGATCCATTGTGTGTATGTATATTTTGTTGTCACATCTAGGGGTGGAAAAAAACTCAAAAGCTTGTGAGCTGGCTTGGCTTGTTAAGGGTTTGTCTCGACTCTGCTCAAACTCGTGCCATAAGCAAGCCGAGCCGAACAGGCATTTCTGCTCGTTTGCTTAACGAGTTGAGCTTGAGCCAGCTCGAGAGTTGCTCATTAGGCTTGTTAAGCCCGATAAAATTAAAACCTGCTGGCCAGCCTAGCAACAAATTCAGCCCAATAGGCTCGTGACCTAGCAACACTGAAGTCCCAATTGCCCACGAACCCTAAGTCTAACTCAACACATAGTTGCACGCATAGGCACATCACAGTTGCTGCAGAGTGCCACATGCCTAAGTCGCGGGCGGCAACTGGGGATGTCGATGCTGCCTTTCGTCTCCGCTTGCCCCTTTGGCCTCCGGCATCCTCCCGCTCGACAGCCCCCTCAGCCTCCACCCACCCCCTCCGCCTACTCTGCCTTCGGCATCCTCCCCAAATTGAGATTGAATACAAATTATGAGTTATTTTCCATGCTGTACATAGTGCATATTAATATACATGCAATTGTTAGTGCTTGCCTTTATACGAGCCTAACGAGCCACCTCGAGTTTTTAAGATGAGCCGAACCTAGCAGACATTTCTGCTTGGTTGCTTAACGAGTCGAGCCTTGTCATGTTTGCTAATGAGTTTGACCGAGCCAAACTAGCTCGTTATCCACCCCGTCACATCATTTTCACAATCCACTTCAAACATGCAGAACCTGTTTATCAGAATGTGCCATACTTTGTCAGCATGTGTTGCTTAAGTTAAGTTTGATGATTGGTTTGTGAGACTTGACTTCTTTGTTTGTGCTTTCTGGTGTCACATCCTTTTCAGTCCACCTTAAGCATGCCAATGAGCCAATTGCGCCATGATTTATCTGTATTCCCCCCTTAATTTTATGAAGCCTCCTTGTGGACTTTGTAGCATTGATAATTAGGTGGTGCTATTATTCAGAGGATGTGCTAGATTCTTATAAATTTGTGTGATCTACTCAGAAGCTAAACTTTGGGTGTTGACATGGTTTGATTAAGGGTTGCAAACACAAATGATTGATGCGGTTCTTGCTATGTTGTCTTTGTGCAGAGTTTATTATATTGAATTGTGAGATATGCTCCCTGTACTAATTTTTGCTATGCTATATTTCAGTTTCCTGTTGGCCGTATCCATCGCCAGTTGAAGCAAAGGACTCAGGCGAATGGCCGTGTTGGTGCTACTGCAGCGGTCTACTCTGCTGCTATTCTGGAGTACTTGACGGCTGAGGTTCTGGAGCTGGCTGGGAACGCTAGCAAGGATCTGAAGGTCAAGCGTATCACCCCTCGCCACCTTCAGCTGGCCATCCGCGGAGATGAAGAGCTTGATACCCTGATCAAGGGTACCATCGCTGGTGGAGGTGTGATCCCACACATCCACAAGTCCCTGATCAACAAGTCTTCCAAAGAGTGAAGATTAGGAAAGGAGTATCTTAGTTGAACTGGACTTTTTCGCACTCCTGTGTGATATAAGTCCTGGTTATCGTGTAGGTCTTAGTTAAGCTTTCAGATTGAAGTAATCCATCTGTGTAATGCTTTCCTGGTACTGCTTCAGTTATTCGAACATTGTATTTGTGGTCGGTTGTTAACTTTCAGGTACTAAACCTTGATGCAAACTTAAGTTGGCTGTTTTTTTTTCGTTGTGCTAGTCTGCTATTCCAGTTGGTCCACATCAGTGTTTGTTCTTTAAGTTGGCTGCTTTTGTTCTGATTTCACCAGTACTCTTTAGCAGGGTTCTTCTAAATGCGGATCTTCAGTCTGGAGCGAATCTTGTCATTGGATTGCTCTTCTAAATTGTTCGAAATGCGGATCTTCAGTCTGGAGCGAATCTTGTTTCCTCCAATTTTTAAGAGGCGATGTTACATGACCTGTTCTGCTACGTGACTGTTGATGTTGCAATATGTTCGCTCTGTTTCCTTATATTTGTCTGCAGTCATACGTATAAAGCAAAAAAAATATTAAATCTAATAAATAGTTAGTAAGAAATGACTATATGTACCCTTAACACTTAACCTTTTTCAAAACATTTAAGTATGGATAAAGAGTGAAAAAAAACACAATAACTATACTCTATATTTCTTTAATAAACAAATATATTAAAATAGATATTTTTGAGGTCATAAACAAATATTGCGAAATAGAGAGATCAGTTCTTTATGTTTGCCTGATTATAAGCAGATGCAGTAATCAATGACGTGCGGCTATATCCTTTTCACCCGGCGCAGATTCTCTGACTTTGCTTCGTAAAGTCACGGCGTGACTTTCCTTCGTAGCCTTCGTCCATCTAGCGATCAATAGTTCAGATTAATTTAGCGTTTTCTGATTTTTTATTTTTATCTTTTTCTAGCTTTTTTCTTTTTTCTTATATTTCTTTATATTATCTGTGTTAAAATAACGTATTTTTTAAATAAAAAATATATTATTTTAACACAGATAATATAAAGAAATATAAGAAAAAGAAAAAAGCTGGAAAAAGATAAAAATAAAAAAGCTAAAAACTAGAAGTAGAAAAATCAGAAAATGCTAAATTAATCTGAGCCGTTGATCGCTAGATGGACGAAGGCTACGAAGGAAAGTCACGCCGTGACTTTACCAAGCAAAGTCAGAGAATCCCGAGCGCTTTTCACCATGTGTTTGAGCGGTTTTCCAGTGACTTTCTCGACAGGGGTGAGTTCTTTTCTGAGAAAATTGATATTATGCTATTTCTTTGGAGTGGTTTCGATAAAATGCCACTCTCTAGATGGTAATTGTTAAAATACCATCCAATACATGATTAACTCTATGATTTGCCTCTTTAGGGGTTTTAGCCATTTCTTTTTTATTTTTTATTTTTTCCCCAAAATTATATAGGAAATGTCCACAATACCCTCCTTTTAGCCATTTCTTTCAGACTCAGTTCGATTCATTCCAGCAGACTCAAAATCGGTTCTCAGTCTCTCCGCCGCCGCCACGCCCGCGCGCACGTACGGGGCCGCCGCCGCCGCGCCCGCCGCTTCCCGCACAGGTTTCTCCGCCGCCTCCCTGCAAAGAGTTTAGACAAGTGCAAACTCAACAAGGCACAGTCAGTAACTAGAAAGCCAAAGGTACAACCCCTGCGATGTTAGAGAACTATGAAATCAACAAGAGAAAGCATCATAAGCATAGCTAGCATGCAGATTCAACAACAACATAAAGCTTAATCCGGCAAACCATATAAATATGCCCACACCCAGAACTTATTTGGATCACAAGACCAGCGCATTTCGTCCCAAGACATCCAAACTTAACAGGACCAAGAGTAGCAGATATCATTGTTCTTCCTACCATCGTTTTAGTCTTCCATAACACAAAGATGGATGCTTGGGCAACTAAAGGAGTAAAGAGGGAGTGGCGAATCACCGGCCGAACCCAGCGGCGTTGAGGCCGAGCAGCATCCGGCCGCTGTCCCCGGCGGGCACGTAGGCAAAGTTCGGCGAGCGGGCCAGCTCCGCGGCGATCACCTTGGCCGCCTCGATCCTCCTCAGCTCGATCAGCCCTGTCCCAGCGGCGGCGGTGGCCTCGGAAATGAGCCGCGCGGACTCACTCTCTCCCTCGGCGCGCACGATGGCCGCGCGCCTCTCCTGCTCCGCCTTGGCGACGAGGAACTTGGAACGCTCGGCCTCGTGCTGCGCGACCTGCTTCTTCTCGACGGCCTGCGAGAAGTCGATGCCGTAAGAGAGATGGGTGATGGCGACGTCGTCGAGGATGATGTTGAACTCGCGGGCGCGGCGGATGAGCGCGTCGCGGACGAGCGCCGAGACGTGGGGGCGCTCGGTGAGGAGCTGGTCGGCGTTGAACTGGGCGACGACGGCCTTAAGCACCTCGTTGCCGATGGAGGGGAGCACCTTGTCGTCGTACTCGAGCCCGAGGGAGGTGAAGATGGTGGGGAGGTGCACGACGTCGGGGCGGGAGAGGAGGCGGAGGGTGAGATTGACCTGCAAGCCCAGCAGGAGGAGGCGGCGGGGCGGGAGAGGAGGCGGAGAAGTCCGTGCGCTCGGGCGCGGCGGCGGCGGAGAGACTGAGAACCGATTTTGAGTCTGCTGGAATGAATCGAACGGAGTCTGAAAGAAATGGCTAAAAGGAGGGTATTATAAATATTTCCTATGCAATTTTGAGGGAAACAAATAAAAAATGAAAAAGAAATGGCTAAAACCCCTAAAATGGTAAATTATAGAGCTAATCATGTATTAGATGATATTTTAACAATTGCCATCTAGAGAATGGTATTTTATCTAAGCCACTCCAAAAGAGTGGCATAATATCAATTTTCTCGTTCTTTTCTACTGTGACTTAGGATTTATGGTTGTAATTTATAGGTGGTGATTAGTTGGGTTTTTTTTGTGGCTTATGGCTGAAAAAAACACTGTAGCTGACATAGACTTATTTAGCATAATTAAATTTAAAAATTTAAAAATATAAAAAATATGTTAGCCTATTCTGTATAATACAAACAAATACGGGAAAAAAGAACCGGCAAAAAAGCACAAAAAAACCAAAAATTCAGAAGAAAAAACGAAATTTGTAAATAGTGCAAAATAAGCCGGAAGCCAGAAGCTTAAGCCGAATTGATCAGGACATAGTTTTTAGCTCTAACATCAGTGTTTATATAAACGAACCAAATGCTGATATACCGCTTTGAAAAGCTATTCTGATAAACTGTTTCGAAACGACAATGTAAAGTAAGTTTGTTTGTTTAAGAGAAGCTATATACTAACAGGAATTGGATCAAAGATCCTTCTTACATCCAGGAATTCGTTTTATTTGTTTTATCTTTGCTACACACTTGAAGCTGACTGGATCCAGCTTAGATATGTGTCAATATTTTTTTTTATTTTTTTATATGGTTTTTAGCTTTGGTTTCTCCAAAACACGAAATAAATAGGACAGTTTCTTCAAGCCACTTCTCCAACCAGCTTCTCAAACCCAAAAATATATATATTATTTATGTCGGTGTCTTTATCATTTACCATCGTCTAAAAAATATAGCTAAAAATCATTAAGTCGTTGTAGACTAAAAGATGAGGGCCACGAGGAAGACAGTTTGTTTTTATACTTTTAATTACTGCAGGTGGTCTACTTCCGAAGTCCGAGCTAACAAACACAAAGTGGTTATGCCCTGTTCCAAGTCAATTCTTATAATCAATAACCAAACAAAGTGTCCCCTTCTAGCAGCTTTAACTTCTTACTTTTAATTTATTATTTCTTTATTTCATTTATTTCTTGCTTTTTTTTATCTTTTTGGTATTTTTGCCTTTTTTAAATATTTTTTCGTATTATTCATGATGGACTAATATATTACTTTTATTTTTTTAAATTTAATTACGCTAAATAAACTACTATCAGCTATAGTAAAAAATAAATTAACTACAGTGAAAAATCAAAAGCTATCGCTACACTAAGCACCAACTCCTTTGTCTATCACGAGAAACTTACCCAGCACTTGCACCCTTGGGACAATGCAGCTGCATCGCTGGAATAATCTCGGGGATCTTCACAGGTACCATCTCATGATTCTCATCCCGTTCTCTTGTTGCAATTCACCTCCTTTTTACCACCATCAAGCCGACAAGGCCTTGCGTGGCATGACTTGCATACTTGTATACGCTTCTTTTTTTATTTTTAAAATTTTGATCCCACTCGTTTTAGCTTGGGCCTCTAACTTATTTTTCATTATTCAATAATTTCGTTTTTTTTAACTTTTTCTGTATTCGTTTGTACTGTTCGTGATGTGCTAACTTATTTTTTATTTTTTATTTTTAAATTTAATTACGTCAAATAAGACACAAAAACTATTCAAAATAAACCTTTTAAGCAGGAATTTGAATCGTATATGTAATTTTTTCAGTCTAGAAAAAAACCATTCAAAATAAACCTTTTTAAGCAGGGAATTTGAATCGTATATGTTTCTTATTTTTCCGACTCTTTGAGTTGTAAATGTTTACTGGTGAGACTGTGTTCGCTGTGCTGAGCAGAAGCGCGGGGAAAGCGCAGGAAATGATTAGGAAAACCGCGAGGTGCCGCCAAATTTTCCACAAAGTGGACCGCCCAGTGCGTGTGTGTGTGTCTTTATTTACCCTCTTTTTCCCATGATACTTCCACCCTGCTTCCCCTCCTCTCCTCTCCTCTGGCTGTCACTCCTGCTTGACCTGCTTGCCTGTTCACCTACCTTTCTTCCCCTTCTCTCTGCACTCTCCTCTTAGCATTCTTCTTTTGGTGTACCTGTGAGAGTGGCGGTGCCAAAGTCCGCATGGAAGGGCTGACGAGCGAGCAGATGGTCGCGTTCCAGGAGGCCTTCTCGCTCTTCGACAAGAACGGCGATGGTTTCTCCTATCCCCATGCTTAACTTTTGACGCGGTGTTTGTTGAGATTGTTTCTTTGTTTTTTCTCTTGGTCAGTTATAGCTAGTTTTTGGAATCAATGCTAGTGTTTCATAGTATTTGGGTGATTTTGCTTCCATTGTTCTTCTTAGCTGTTGTGGATTAGGATACATAAGCATGGAGAAAAATAAGTGGTTCGTGTAGTAACCGTAAAACCTATTGCGTGGAATTCTTATTGCATTCCTCGCTACTGAGACATAAATTTCTTTTAGAAAACTACTCAATATAAAGCAGGCACAGCCATAATCTGAATCATAAGATGGTTTATCCTTTTTTTTAATGTATTGGTTCTTGTTTAATGTGCTGTCGAGCAGTATAGGGATGGAATTGGAATTCTTGTTTTCTTAGGAGATGGTTCCTTGAAAGTTGTATACTGCCCAATGACAGTGATTCGCCTTTACGACTAATTTCCGAGATTCTTTTGGTCAAAGAACTCTTCAGTTTATGACCAAAAAAAAGGGGTGCTTGCTATTGGCTCACTTGTGCTCTCGAGGGCCCTTAAATCGTTGAAGTGGGTTATCCATCTAATTTCTTTACGAAAAGTTGTTGTAACATGCTTATCTAGTGGTCAAGTTCCTTGAGTATTCCATGGCATGTCCTTCGAGAATCAAGACTGTTCTGTGATGGCTGTGTTGATATTACTTGTCATACAACTCTATGATCCACACATAGTTAAGTAGTAGTTCACCATGTGCTACCCTTAGCCATCTCTTAGTCAACTTCTGACCGTGCTTTCCACACGGTCGGTCTTTTTTGGATATGCTCAGAGAGACCGGGCCGGCACGGCACGACTCGGTAAAGCCGCTTAACAAACGGGCTGTGCCGTGCCGTGCCGTGGTGCGAGCCCAGGCATGGCCCATGGCCGTGCCATGTCGGCATGGGCACGGTTATGGCTTAATAGGCTGTGCCAGCTCGGTCGGCCCGTTAAGCTGGAAAAAGAGAAAAAATTTGAAAATATAGAAAATTAAGAAAAATTGTAGAAAATTAAGAAAAAAATTCAGAAAAATTATAGGAAACTATAGACATTGTTAATCATGAAAATAATTATTTTCAATGACATAATGATCTTTATTAACTTATTAAATTACATGGAATGGTTGCATCATTAAAAATTTTACCAAGTAAAAAACTCAACTTGAGAAAATCTTGGTAAAGAAAAAAGAATACAGCCTATAAAGCTCATTAGTGACTACATGTCAGGAAAAATATTGAAAATCCTATTCATTGCTATCTAGATACAAATTCTCAAAAGATTATTCTAAATCTCTATTATCTGCAATATGTTGGAGTCTTCATTCAGTTTGTTCCTAGTTTTTGACGGTCAGAAGGACTTCGACTATCTCGTTCGAGAAACTTGTTCGTCACTCCTTGATTATTCTTCCAGATAGACTGAAGGCTGACTCCGAGAAGACTGTAGAGACAGGAACAGTCAACATATCCCGCGCTAATATGAATAGCACTGGATATGATACTTTCTGGGTTTGTCACCATGAGAGTATGTTCAACTCTTATTCGAAGCTGACGCTATCACTATTGAGATAGCTTGATAGATCTCCAATGCTTTGTCGTCTTCCTCCTCCTGACTGATGTGTACCTGCACCTACACGATAATCTTTAGACGAAGAACAAAAATCTTGCCCCATTGCATAGTCCCCCTAGAGCAGTGGCGGACCCAGGATTTGAATCCAGGGTATGCCTAACTAAAAAATTATTATCCAATGTTGATATAATCTAATACAAAAATTCGGTAAACGGTTCGGTAAAAAACATAATATATCTAAAAGATCTCATAATACCTTAAATTCAACAAATAAGTTCGAAATTTGCATAACTGATAATATAAATTGTTCAAATGTAATATAAGGTCTTACATAAATAGAAGATTGCAACACTAGTTTAAGGCTTTTGCTTTCCGCTTCTTCATGGCTATGAAAGTGTGAACTATGTCATCCTCGCTGACATTGAAGAAGATATCACGCTCAATAAAAGTGACCAAACAATCATTCAATAACTGATCACTCATTCTATTTTTTATCTTATTCTTCACTAGACACATTGCAGAGAATACTCTTTCAACAGTTGCTGTTGCCACCGGTAAGATCAATACCAATTTGAGGAGCAAGTACACCAAATAATAAAGATCATGCTTCTTTGTTTCAACAAGCTTAATAGAGAGCTCACCAAGATTGTTCAGGCCTTTGAATCTATCATCTTCTCTCATATCAATATATGTATCAAGTTGGAGTTCAAGTTTCATGAGATCAGAGCTTGCAATGTCTTTGGGATAAAAACTTGCAAGTCTAAGTATTTTTTGTGCATCAAAAGAGGCAAATGAATCGGAGGGGTTGAATGCCGACATACAAAGAAGCAACTCCATACTAACCTCATCAAACCTATTCTCAAGCTCTTGATGAACTCTATCAATGACACCAATATATACCTCTCTTCTATAGTGGTCATCAATATGTCTGATGTCAAAACAATAGAGAATGTACAGGTATGAAACATTTTTTTAATTTTTCACGACAATTGTTATAATATTTAATTAAATCTCTAGTTGTTGTTTGCCTAGATACAACACTAAATTGAGGGTTATGAGCAGTTCTAATATATTTTTGAAAAGCATCAGACTCACAAAAATTTAAAGGTAAATCTTGAGAAGCAATTAATCTACAAAGAGATTCCTAGGTTACCTCTGGGTTGTACTTCTACGTACGTACCGAGCCGTCGGGGTTATATTGCAGCTGTGTCTGGCGCATTTGTATTCTTTGCCTTCTTTTGCAGTTTACAGCATGTCATTATAGGTAACCCGTCCCACCTGAAGATTTTGCAGATAATTCATTACCACATATTTTACAAACAACATACCTCACCGAATTCACATCATCGTCGGTCTTGAACTTCTTGTCGAAATCATTCCAAATTCCTGATGTATTAGCTCTTGTTCTTTTTGCACCTGTGCTTTGGGTTGTGGATGCCCTTGTTGAGCTAGCAGAAGATGGATCGATTAGACCCTGCGTCACCGGGGCCGTCGTTTCTTTTGGCTCTCCAGTTTGTTGTACATGTGGACCTTCCGCAAATGGATATTCTTCTTGAAAGGATTGCATATCCTCCGCCGAGAGGCCGAATTCGGAGAGTTGAAAATCGTAGTTCTCCATTGAATCAATTACAAATTGAAATAGTAAAGAACAATTAACTAACTATTAAATCAACAAATAATAGCAAAAAATTAAAATAAGACATCACTATTACCTCCTTTGCAGCTCTCACAAAAATCTTTGAAGATTTTTGAATTTTCTGAATTTTGCCCAAATTTCTCACTAATTTTACCAAATTTGCGCAAACACTTCCGGTTTTTTCACAGCTAAACAGACATATGAGAGTGAGGCTTGAGGTGTGGAAAATGGAGGTTGGATGCCCCCTATTTATGGAAAAAAATTTCAGATTTTCCCCATTTTTGTTATTTTTTCCGAATTTTTTACCCCCCAACGGTCAAAAAAGGCTATATTTAGCCGGGCCGTGCCGTGCCGGCACGGCCCGTTTACGACCGTTGGGTAGGTCGTGCCGTGCTCAGGCCGAGCCTACAGTACTGGGCCACGGTGCGGCACGGGTGGGCCCGGCCCATTTGGATAGGTATAAGAGAGACCAATGTGCTATCAACTTCATTGAATCGGAGATGTGAGATTGGAACCATTGTCAATGAAATCCAGCTACTATTAGTCTTCGAGTAGCCATGCCAACTGTCGTGGTATAAGCCACGTCAGTGGGTACTTTGGTACCCTTCCTCTGTTGAGGATTTGTACTTGCTAGAGTTAGAAAGAGCCAATGATGGAAAAGAGAGCTATTGAGTAAAATAAGTGGACTCAATCATCTCTTATCCCTTTAGAGTTTATATATATAAATGGGGCAGTAGGTCTTACCTTCACCGTGCCGATCCCTTCGGTGTTGGCCCCCTCTAGCGTTCTTCCTTACGCAACTTCTTGCGCGGTCCCCACGAACGGCGCTAACTGTCACGGTATGAGCCACAATAGTGGGTGCTTTGATATCCTTCCTCGATTGAGAATTTGGACTTCTTGTGCGGTCCTCACGAACGGCGTCAACTGTCAAGGTATGAGCCACCACATTGGGTACTTTGGTACCCTTCCTCTATTGAGGATGTGGATTTGCTATAGCTAGAGAGCGCCAATGGTAGGAGAGAGAGATAGTGAGTAAAATGAGTGGATCTGGCCGTCTCTTATCCTTTGGAGCGTTTATATACATTAATGGGGCAAAATGAGAAATCTGTATCCTACCCCTCAATAATTACAAGAAGATGAGGGTAAATCGGTATATTCCTTAATACATATGATACTATGTTATTAGGCTTGCTCTAAAAGTCTAAAGTCCGTTAGTCAATCCTAAGGCCCGAGGGTTTAGGCACCCTACAACACTAACTTAATTGGCATGTGAGATTGGAACCTTTGTCATTTCCACTTTTCCAGGATGCATCACCTTGGAAGAGCTGGCTGCAGTGACTCGTTCCCTCGGCCTTGAGCCGACCGATCAGGAGCTCAACGACATGATGAGCGAAGTCGACACAGATGGAAACGGGATCATAGATTTTCAGGAGTTCTTGAGCCTTATTGCCAGGAAGATGAAGGTGAAGTTTTGCAGTCTGATGGATATTGGGTCCAAAACTTAGTATCTCCTTCCCCTTTACCAAACTGGATTTGCCAATATCTGGTCGTGCTGTTGCTTTCCATGTGAATTGCAGGATGGAGATGGTGACGAAGAGCTGAAGGAAGCTTTCGAGGTCCTAGACAAGGACCAGAATGGTTTTATCTCCAGTACTGAGGTGGCTTAGCTCCTTACTTCCTTCACAAGTTAAGATCATTTTCAAACTATTTTCAAGCACTGCTTACTTTTACCTTGTCTCTGTGTGCAGCTGAGGACAGTGATGATCAATCTTGGGGAGCAGATGACTGACGAGGAGGTTGAGCAGATGATCAAGGAGGCTGATACCGATGGCGACGGGCAGGTGAACTATGATGAATTTGTGTTCATGATGAAAAATGCTGAACGTAAGATATCTGGGTGAACAAATGTTAGTGGTAGATGTGAAACCACCGGTTGTCAGATTGGATGCATTGTCTCCACTGTAAATTCCAGTTTCTCCAGTATTGTAATATTGTGATTTTCTATTTTTGAAACTACTGTAAGGTCGTGACTGTATTTTAGTAGTTGTCTGTGAACTATGTGATATTTTAGTTGTTGTCTGTGAACTATGTAACTGCCATATATATTTAGAAGGCCATATATCCATGTTCTTTGGTTCTTGGAAGCTATGTTTACAATCTTTACGTTGTCCTTTATCATCTGCCTTGCAATTTTATCTCTTCTGAATCGCCTTTTCCTTTTGTTGGCATCTATGTCATGAAAAATAACACCATAAATATAAAATCATACATCCATAGAAAAATTGCGGCTTCCAAAATGAGTTTGACCCTAGAACAATTTATGCTCGTTCATAAAAGTACATAAATGTTGAGACTCGCCATATCCAAACAGGATCGTGATCCACTCCTGGCCTGAGCAATAATGTAACATCCCATTTTCAAACCTTGGTGCCAATGAAAAATTTCAAACTTATGTCAATGGAATCAAAGGAAGTTATTTTCAGTTGGTTTTTCCTTGTTACTTTTCAAAAAGAAAGTCCAAGATGTGTATAAATAATTTGAAATGAAAGCCTTGTTCTGTCTCCAAAGGAGTAAATCAAATTAATCTTTTAAAATCTAGAGTTTGAAATGTGCTTCAAGAATTAAAAGAGTCAGGAGATTAAGATGTGTGTTCACTATTTTAGAAGAGGAAGTATACATATGCATATATGCTAATTGAAGTTTTTCTCCCCACCCCAAGCCTTCCCAGCCGTCCATCCTTTCCCCCTTCCCATCACAACCACCCATCTTCTCTCTTCTTCCAGGCGGCAGTGCCTCCCCTTCTCCTCCCTGGCACCAGCGCCTCCTCCCTCTGCCCTTGCCGCCGCTCGGCATTCTCCCCTCAACCACCCGCGACGGCCATTGATTGCGGCAGCAGCCTCGCCTTCAGCGCCCGACAATGGCAGCACCCTAGGCACGCCTCCCCGCCCTCGTTTTCAGCTCTACCCCGCCGTGCACGCCGCTCGCCGGCCCCCACCCGTCCGCTGCGCCGCCGTGGTACGCCTTGGTCACGTCGACGTCGCCCAGTTGCCCTCTGCACCCCGCCTCCCCTTGCGGCCATTGGGCCGAGCGGCACTCCCCGCTTTTACCCGCGACATGACGCGCTACGGAAGCTACGGCCGCACTGTGGCCGCACGGCGATGACGCCCCGCACGCCCGGCGCCATGCCGCTTTGCCCCCCGGCTTCACACTTCTCTTCCCCGGCTCTATAAAAGGGCATCGGAGCTCCGCTGCACCGCGCCACCAAAGCACAATTAAGCTCTTCACATGCCGCCCCTCTGCCGCTAGTGCGCCATCGGGAGTCCCCGCCGCCAAGCGCCACCGATCAACGCCAGGACCCCATGAACCTCTCCCCGTGTTCACCTTTGCCCCCTCTCCCTTCCTCCCCGACTAATCGATCCCTCCTCCTCTGCAGGCCGCCGACGACCCCATTCTCCCCCAACTCCGTCGTGGGTCCCCGTCGGCACATCGCTGCACCTCAAGTCGATTCCCCGCGCTTGGAGCTTCGTGTGGACCCCGGGAGCACCACCACCACCTCGCCGGACCCCACCGCCCTTCTCCCCGAGCCGATGTCGTCTCCTTCCTCGCCGTCGGCCCGCCCTACTCCTCCACGACCCCGACTAGCGGCCTAGGTGAGTCCACGGAGGTGCATAGATGCTTCCCCACTGGGGAATTGCGCCCAAATCCTCTGCTCCGGCCGCCGCTTTAGCCGCCGGCGGCCTCCGCCTGGCCAAAGTCCGGCCATTTCCCCCCTCCCCGGGGTGCGCGTCTGGTCGGCCAACCCGTTTTGGCCAAAGCCGCCGCGCCTCCGTGCCCGCTCCGCCGCCAGCCGGCTCCGCCTCCCTTGCGGCCGGGATGAACTGAGCAGAGAACTCTTAGTACATTAATGCCACTAATTCCTTCATAAACAACTGTTAATTGCTGCCCTAAGCCGACCAAATAGAGGGGTATTACCGCTGCTAATGAGGGCCCATCTGTCGGCTATGGCTTGCCGAGCGCCATTTACCCTCTCTCGGGCCCCCTTGGCAGCAGCTCTCTCTTTTATTTTCTGAATTTCCAAGACTTTAAAACTTTGAAATGTTATAACTTCTTAACCATAACTCCAAATTTGATGAAACCAAATTCTAAAATTTTCTAAAATCAAGATCTATCTGATGGTTCTATTTTGGTTCAGTTTTGAGTTAATTTGAATTTTGTTTATTTTTATTTTGTATTTATTTCGCCTTCGTTCTTCTGTGTTTCTGGTTCAATCTCCCGAGTAGAGTTCGAAGGCGCGAACGAGCCCCCGTTTGAAGCAGCACAAGACCCCCAAGCCCTTGATCCAGGCGAGTCAATACTTTGATCATTTTTGTCGGACCCGGATTTTTCAATCCAAATCCACTGTGATTTTACTGCACTATTCCCTGGATCAGTAGATAGTGCTCACAGTTACAGTTCTGAATATCAAAGTACATATCATGCGGAAGCGTAAATAAAATATTAGACTTACTCATGGGCCGATTAGGCCGAAATAAATGAATTGCAGCAGCGGAAGAACGAAGCACACAGGTGGGACCTTCAGGACATGCCCACAGGCAGCCAACTGGAGGTGCGCGACCTAGCCCTTGACATCTTCATCTTTTCTGCCAGCTTGTCCAATCTTGTTGCTGAGGCGAGGTGATTTGATTCCTGATGCTGAATTTTTGTCGCAAAAGCGAGTGTGAGCACTCCAACCCCGTGCTCCGTAAGCCAACACACAGAATGCAAATATATAACATGCATGGCTTGTCAATGGAAAGGCATAGGGTTATTTTGTTTGCCAAAGAGTGCTTTTGAATACAATTACTTAAAATTCCCTAAGACCTAGCAGGTTTGAAATCACATTTTTAAACCATTAGTTGTAATAATCCATATAATCATGTTGGCATCACACCAACTAATCTTATGGCATCGCACCATAAGTTACCTCTTGACATCACACCAAGGGCGGCATATGACATCGCACCATATACTTATTGTTGGCATCATACCAACAATCCTTATGGCATCGCACCATAAGTTACCTCTTGGCATCGCACCAAGGGCGGCGTATGACGTCGCACCATACGCGTTGGTATCACACCAACTAACCTTATGGCATCGCACCATAAGTTACCTCTTGGCATCGCACCAAGGGCGGCGTATGACATCGCACCAAGGGCGGCGTATGACATCGCACCACACGCTAATTGTCGGCATCGCGCCAACATTACATATGGCATCGCACCATATGTGGCTTATGGCATCACACCATAAGTTTCCCATCATGTTCATAATTGTTTGAAGGGCATTCCTTGGGGCATTAGTGTCACCCCAAGTAGCTAGCATTCCTAAGCATGCCATATAAATAAGGAGTTAATTTGTGAAATCATATGTTAATTCTTACTATGGCGACAAGGTTCACATTTCCAAGTATGGCAAGGAGAATAATTCACAATAGCAATAACAGGGTATATCTAACTTGCTGAAATCAAACATATCATATTTCATGAAATAGTAGCATGCAAGTTGATAATTTAAAAGGAAATAGCTTTGAAATGATGGGTTCAATATGATCAAAGTGTTGACTCGCCTGGGTCGTTAGTGTCCGGGTCTTGACTGTCGGGACTGGTGTCGTCTGCTGCCTCCTCTTACTGGGCCTCGAACACTATATACGTTGCGCGAAATTTTTGGATAAAAATTAGCAATTCATGCAATCCACAGTCAAAAATTCATGGTTTTGGTCCCATTAGACACATCTTGAATTTAGATGAATTTACAAATTTGTTTCATTCAATTTGGAGCTAAAATGAAGAAGTTATAACCAGTCAAAGTTCTCTGTTTCAGTCAATTCCAAAATTACTAAATCCTGACATGTGGGATCCACTGTCAGCCTCAGTTTTATTTTGATTTTCCATTTGGGGCCCAGTGGTCAGTGGACGGCTCGTTATGGTGGCAGTGGGGCCCACCGCCGACGGAAATAAAAGAAATGTTCGACCTCGGCGCGCTGCGGAGCCGGGGCTCGAACGCGCGCGACCGAGGGAATGGGGGGAAGGAATAGAGTTAGCGCTGCTAGACAAGTGAGCGGGGAGGCGTTGCCTACCTTATAAGGATGAAAAATCCTTTTAGCGTAGGTCGAGGAGGGGGCCGGCAGAAGAAACCGAAGACGGCGGTGAAGGTGCGGTGCCGGTGGCAAGGTACGGTCGGGGAGGTCCGGGGAAGGAGCAAAACGCGTTCCACAAGCTTTCGGGGTGCCGGTGGTGAGCTCTGCGAGGGCCGAGGGGGCACGGTGGCGGCCGGCGTCGTGCGGTGGCGGCGATTCGGGGAAGCTCTCGGTGACGGCGATCCTCAGGCGATGGGGAGCTCGAGCGAGGGTCGGGGAAGCTTCGTGGCGCTCTGGAGATGGTCCCAACGCGAGGAATCGGGCTCTGGTGCAGTAGAACAACGGGAAGTTAGTTCGCCAGAGTTGGGGGAGAAATAGCTCATCGGCGGCTACGGGGCACGGTTGCTCGATTACCTTCTGAGGAACAGAGAGGGCGTCGTGGGGAATCCAACGGAGGGCTCGGTGCCTTTTATAGTTGGCCGGGTGAAGCTGGTAACGGGCGGGCACCGTTTTGTCACTTCAGCGGCGGGCGAGCAAGGCGCGGATTCGGGGCTCGCTCACGCGTGCGACCGCTCGGGCAGCTTTCGCGCTGCGCACGCGAACGGACAGCTGAGCCGGGCATGTGTGCCACGGGCGGGAAGCGCGCAAGGCTGCAGAGAGGAGTGAGCGGGAGGAAGAATCATGGCGGTGGCGCCGCACGTGGAAGGAGGCGGCGAAACTGGGGCGAGGCGGCCTTGCGTGCTTTCCACCGGCGACGGACGGCTCGGCAGACAACTCCGCGCATGGTTGCCACGGGACGCCGCGCAGAGCCGAGCGAAACATGATGGCGCGACGACGCACGCGCGAAGGAGGAAGAAGAAAGAGAGCTGGCGCGAGGCCACCGCCAAAGGAGAGCACTGGGAAACCGGGCCGTGGCGGGCGGAAGGAGACGCGGCGGGAGGGCCCGCGGTCAAGAGAGAGAGAGCGGGCGGGGCGGGGCGGGCCGCTGTGCGGGCGCGCAGACGCGCTGCGCCGCTGCCGACCGAAGCGGAGAATTGGGCGCACGGTCGACCGGGGAAAGGAAGGGGTGAAATTTGAAATTTGTTTGGTTCCAAGGCACCGGCTTCACCCAATCTTTTATTATTATTGTTGTTGTTGTTGTTGCTCTATATTTCTTGCTATATTTGGATTTAACTTTTGTACAAATTCAGGTATAAATTCCAGATATTATTTAAATTCCTCCCTCTTAATTTCTGGATCATCTTTTCAGATTCTTCATTACAATCTGAAATTTCTTCTTAATTGTATATTTTCTTTTTATTTCAAATTGTGGGAACCTTAACCAAAAATCTTGAAGAATCACCATGAAATCCAAATCAAGAATGAAATATATTGCAAAGTATTTCAAAGGCTCCATAATTTACAACGCCTAATTTTTCGGGATGTTACAATTTTGCGCCTATATTTTATGTGAAGATATGTTCGTTTCAACTGTTACAAATTGCATGTGCTATTTTATGTGCTAAAAATATGTAACTCTTAAGGTAGCTAACAACCATATCTCCACCTAATAATAATACACCCCCCTAGTAATTGACTCATATGATCATTGTCGCCCTAGATATAAACGCTAGTTATGGTAGTTATATGTCTTAATATTGTCATGCTAAATTTGTCGAGTCCAGGGTTCTAGTAACCCTGATAATCATTCTTTAATCATGAACACTAGATTTGGGATAGTCATGGGATGTAAATGACTGAACAATTATGTGAATTTGTGTTATGCTTCTCAAAACCCTAAAAATATGCTAGACCTGTTTGGGCGGGTGGTAAGAGCAGTGGGTGTGGATGTAACACATGGGATGTGGAATGAACCGCCCGGACAACTTAAGGACTTAATCCTGTGTGGACCTTCCATGTACAACAGTACAACCACAAGCTGGCATATTGTAGGCTTGGTTAAATAATTTACTGAACCCTCTAGTCATTTCACGGAGAACGTGTGTAGGTGGGTAATGAAAGCCCCACTTGGAATGGGACACCGGATGTAGGTGACGTTGCCTAGGATAGCGTATGTGGAGAGTGGAGTCCGACTGCACTAACCTATGGTAGACATCCCGCACAACCTATGGAAGTAACCCCATAGGAGTGATATGCTAGAGTGTAAGATATTGTAAAGGTCTCGTGATAATTTCTCGATCTGCATGTCCAAGGAATCATGTAGAACCATCGGGACGATTATCTCTTGTGGGTAAAGATGTACAGTCTCTGCAGAGAGTATGCAAAACTATTCGAATAGCCGTGCCCACGGTCAAGGGCAGACATGGAAATCCTCCTCGAGTTAGTTCTATTTCAAAACTTTTGAGGTTGGGAATAATAATTTGTTAGGAGGATGTAATCTAGCTTTAGTAATTTGTCCTGGAGGGATGTACTCCAGTGTTGGTAATAAGGTGGAGATAACTGTCTAAATAAAAGTAAACATTGGTGGATGAACCAATAACAACGGTGGATGTAACCTACCCTGTCATAAATTGTTGCACACATTCAAAAATTATCTAAACTGGAGTTTCTGAAAATTGCTAGGTCATAGGAACTTTCGTATTATGATTATTTCAAACGTTGCTTTTTGCAAATAAAAGAACCTGAGCCACCCTTGGTTAAGCCTTGCATCACTAAATATACATACATTTTGTGTGTTGGCTCGCGGAGCACGGTGGATAGTGTGCTCACCCTCGCTCTTAAACCCCCCATTCAGAAGGTGTGAATCAAGAGCACTACGACTACCATGAGGATCAAGTTGCCGAAGGAAATGGAGATGATGAATATTAGATTAGGCCTCGATAGTCTTGTCGCTCGCCTCAGTCTGGTTGACCAGACTAGTTTGGTGGGTGCATCCGTTATTAGTCAGGTCCCTGATTAATAGCAGAAGTACTCAGGTTGACCCAGTCGCTTGCATGTGTCGAGTTGTGCCTCTACGTTATGTACATTTCTGCTTTCGCTCTTTATGTATTGTAAGACATTTGGCTTGACGGCCCTATTGTAACCCTGGCCCGACGTGGTCTATTTGAACTCTGGTATTGTAATGTATGGTTTTATTGTGTATGAAATGATGCAGCGTTGTATCTGTGAGCATTATCTACTGATTCAGGGAATAATGTAGTGATTCACAGAGGGTTCCAGGTTAGTAAACTTGGGGTATGATAAATAACCAGAAGAGAAATTGAAGATGAAACATACTTTGCTTTAAGAGGATATCCCTACCATTTAAAAGAAAGAGTTAGTGGTGGTGGTTCATTTGCCCATTACCTTTCTCTCTAAAATTTAAGCGCCTACACGTGGTCTCTCGTTAGCTTGTCACCCGGTTCCACCCCTCGCGCTCGTGATGCCTCCACCCAACTCCTGCATGGGATTAGCTACCCTCTTCTCTCACCCTCCACATCCCTACAGGCAACAAGCGAACAACCCCTAACAATCTCCTCAATCTATCCATTTGCACAACATCACGGCTCTCGATCCCATCTCCCATCACAATCACCTACTCCCACCATCGGCGGCGACGAAGGAGCAGGGCAATTGTTCCCCATCAGCGACGCACAACACGCTCCTCGCAGCATAGACTACGTGCTCTGTGCCGTATCCTCGCAGCATAGACTGCATGACTCCGCGCACTCATTCTCCTCATCCCACACGCTCAGAACAGTGAGTTGGACTAACGCAGTTTGTGTGATTCCCCTTCCATTCATAGGAATCAACCATAGCTATAGACGATGGGCAGCCCTACAATTGAGGGCAAAAAAAACAAAAACAAAAACAAAAATCTTGGTTGTTAAAGTATAAGTGAATTATCGGTATTTCCTCATCAGTTTAAACTTTGGGTGAACTGGCTGATGCATGCAATTCAATATGATATCAGAGCCAAAAGGTCTTACGTTCAAGATCCAATTAGTGTGATTAAAAAAAGCAGCCTACTTCTATTCTACGTCTTAGGCATGAGAAAGCCTACACGTGAGAGGAAGTGTTGAAGTATAAGTGAATTATCTGTTTTTTTTCATCAACTTAAACTTTAGGTGAACTGATTGATATATGTAACTCAATATTAGTGTTCCACATAGATCTAGTCCAGCTATGCAATCAGCTTTTGCTTGAAAGGCAACTTCACGAAAATCAAACCTTGACTCTTTGAACCGGCAAGAATAATATTTCGAAAGTGTCAGAAGAAAAGATTTTCCAACAGTATACTGCCTATTGAAAAATTAAAATACAGATATTTATATACATTATTGTCTCCCTCAAACAATATGGGTGCAAAGAAACATTTAACAGGGAAATGAAATAGAATGAAAAAGGTTAGTCAATTTTGTTGAACTTTGGGTCTCCTAGGGTTAAGATCTAGCGGGTTCTTTTCTATTGCGTACGGGTTCTTGAGGGAGACATTGAGGGAGAGGGGTACCAACCTTCTGATTGCGTTGAAGAAGAGGTGGCCATCTCGGTGGAGCGCGGGCACGGCGACGGTCGGAGAAGAACGAAGACGGCGGCGCGTCCCGGTGAAGGAGACGGCAGTGGAGCTTCCCGTCGCTGGAGCGCCACCCTCTCAGATCGGGTTAGGGTTTGTCGGTGGATCTGGCGGCGGCACGGTGAACCTCGTCATGTGTGCCGCCCCGGCCCCCACCTCTTTTGTATGGCGCTGGCGACAGGGGCCCACTAGCCTATTGGGCTGGGCGCCCCCGATCAGGGCGCGAGCAAGGGGAGGGTATTTGGCCGTTGGGCCAAATGCCCTGCTGAGATCATTCTAACATTCTCCCCCTTGATCTCAATCTATACTTTATCTTTAATTACTTTTGACTTTACACATTCCATCACAGATTAGTGCATAGAACATATCTCATCGTCACGGTCAATCGCCGATAGATTCAACAGCTACAATGCACCTCTCTGTTCTGAAATAGTTACTTTAATCTTTTGGGCCATCTTTTAGTCCAGGAATCATAGGCTTTCCTTAAACCCATGCCGCTACATGTTCTCTGAACACGTTGGGTGGTAAGCCTTTAGTAAGCGGATCCGCTAACATCTTTGCGGTACTTATGTGCTCAAGACTTATAATTTGATCCCGAACTTTATCTTTCACAACATAGTACTTTATGTCAATGTGTTTGACAGCACCACTTGACTTATTGTTGTGGGCATACTTATCTGGGTTCATTATCGCAGACAACTTAAGTGGTCTATTGATGTCGTCAACCACTTTTAAACCGGTATGAACTTCTTTAGCCGTTCACCGCCCGTAGCCTCATAACATGCTACAAACTCGGCATACATTGTGGACGATGTAGTGACGGTTTGTTTTGAGCTTTTCCACGATATAGCTCCTTTAGCGAGAGTGAACACATATCCGGATGTAGACTTTCTATCATCTCCCGCAAAATCAGAATCTGTATACCCCACTATATGGAGTGAGTCTGATCTCCTGTATGTTATCATGAGGCCTTTTGTTCCTTGCAAATAACGCAAGACTTTCTTTATCAATTTCCAATGTTCTATTCCAGGATTGCTCGAATCGCCAAGTAACCCAGTAACAAATGCTAAGTCGTATGCAGCACACTTGAGCATACTGTAAGCTTCCGACAGCTGAAGCATATGGAACCGCTTTCATTTGATCGATCTCATACTGGTTCCTGGGACATTGAAAAACCCCATATCTGTCGCCCTTGACTGTAGGTGCAGGTGATGGACTACATTTATGCATACCAAATTTCTTTAAGACTTTCTCTATGTATGCCTTTGTGACAGTCCCAATACCCTTTGTTTCTATCCGGTGAATTTCGATCCCTAGAACGAATGAAGCTTCACCAAGATCTTTCATATCGAAGTTTGAGGACAAAACTTCTTTGTTTCCAAAGAGTGCACTAACATCACTACTAGCTAGTAGGATATCATCCACATACAGGATTAGGAAGATAAACTTCCCATCTTTAAACTTTGCATAAACACAGTTGTCCTCTACATTCTCTTTAAACCCAAATTTTCTTATTGTACTGTCAAACTTTAAGTACCACTGTCTTGAAGCTTGCTTTAACCCATAAATCGATTTCTTTAGGCGGCATCCCATTCTTTCATTTCCTTCTACGACAAAACCTTTCGGTTGTGTCATGTAAATATTTTCCTCCAAATTCCCATTAAGAAATGCCGTCTTTACATCCATCTGATGTAACTCTAAATCATAATGTGCTACTAATGCCATTATGATTCTGAAGGAATCTTTACATGAGACTGGAGAAAATGTCTCATTGTAATCAATCCCTTCTCTTTGCGTAAAGCCTTTTGCCACAAGTCGCGCTTTGTATCTTTCTACATTCCTTGGGAGTCATGTTTTGTCTTGTAGACCCATTTACTGACCCTCTGTTTTGGCTCCTTTAGGAATAATTTTCAAGTCCTGCACTTTATTAGTCTTCATGGACCTCATTTCCTCTTCCATGGCCTCAAGCCATTTTGAGGAATTTTCGCTCTCATGGCTTCTTCAAATGAGGTGGGATCATCCTCCATTTGAAATTTCTCTGTATGATAAATCTGATAATCATCAGAAATAGCTGATCTTCTTACTCTTTGAGACCTCCTCGGGGCCTCCTCATTTGGTACATCTACTGTTTGAGGCTGCTGTTGCTCCCCCTCATCTGTGGCAATAGGTTCTATAGGATCCTGAAAAACAGGTTCCTCATTATCATTCATTGTTGCCACAGGAGGAACAATAACAGGTGCTGGCACCACAGTGTCTTGCACCGTCGGTGCAGCGACAGCAGGTAGTGTGAAGAATGACTCTTGAATCATCGGAGTGGGCGCATACACCCGCTTCTCTTCAAGGTCAAACTCTCGAGCTACCATGCTCCCCCTCATCATTTCATCCTCTAAGAAGACAGCCTGTCTCGTTTCTACAAACTTTGTATATCTGTCTGGACAGTAGAAACAATAACCTTTTGACTTTTCAGGGTAGCCAATGAAATGGCAACTTACTGTTTTGGGATCAAGTTTCCCAAGGTTTGGGTTAAATACTTTAGCCTCAGCAGGACTCCTCCACACACGTAAGTGGTTTAGTGAGGGAACTCTCCCCGTCCACAACTCGTACGGTGTTTTGGGCACCGATTTACTAGGCACTCTGTTGAGAATATGAATGACGGTTTTCAACGCCTCCATCCATAAACTCAATGGCGGTGTGGAATAGCTCATCATGCTTCGCACCATATCCATCGAGTGCGGTTGCGTCTTTCACTACTCCATTTTGCTTGAGGTTCGCCGGCATAGAATATGGCCACTATGCCATTTTCTGTAAAACCTCGCAAAGGTCCAGAACTTGTCCATATGGGGTATGTCGACCGTAGTACTCCCCACGATCGATCGGACTATCTTAATCTTTAAATCGTGTTGGTTTTCAACTTCACTTTAAATATCTTGAATTTATCCAATGCTTCATTTCTTTCTTTGATTGGATAAATATATCCATAACGGGAGTAATCATCCGTGAATGTTATGAACGAGTCATAACCATCCACACTTTTCACAGGAAAAGGACCACAAATGTCTGTGTGAACAATTTGTAGAACTCCTGTGCTTCTTTTAGCGTCTTTTTTAATTTTCTTTACATATTTTCCTTTGATGCATTCTCTGCATTGTTCTAAGTCTGAGAACTCTAATAGAGGAAGAATCTCATTCTTAACTAGTCTTTCTATTCTCCCCCTCGAAATATGGCCTAAACGACAGTGCCATAATTTCGACGATTCATTATGAGTTCTCTTTCGTTTTCTGTTTTCATTTGAGACGAGGATTCAATCACTTTCTCGCATGCGACGTTCTCATTATCGCATACGACATTCACATCATCACATAATGACAACAAATAAAGCTCGTTCTGTAAAATGGCAAGACCAACACATTCTTTATTAAACATTATTTCACACTTGCCATTTCCAAAATTGCAATCAATTCTTTTTCTTGTTATCCCTCACATAGTTCACAGAACCACCATGTGAGGATTTGATTCTTTCCTCCTCTTGCACGCACATAGCTATGCACTTTTCCAAATCCCATTTCTCGGGCTGCATATTATAGTTGACAACAAAAATGTCAAACTCTTTTGGCAAAGAAGCAAAAACCAAATGAATAAGGAACTCATCCTTGAGAGCCAAATCCATCGGTTTAAGTTTAGATGCCAAGTTGCTCATTCTAAGAATGTGCTCTCTTATGCCATTTCCACTGCCAGAATACCTTTCTGTTACCAGCTGCTTAATCAGCTGTGTAGCATAAGTCTTTGAAGAGCCAGTAAACTGACTCTTTATTTTCTCAAGGTACTCGTGATGATGTCACACTTTGCGATTGAGCCCACAATTGCAGGCTTAATCGTGTTCTTTATCACAGTCAAACATTTCTTGTTAGCAGTGACCCACTTTTTATGATCAAGATCACATGACATTTTTATGGGAGCATCAGCCTCATTTTCATCCCTCACCGGTGCCACAGGCTCTGTGGGACACGGTGTGGCGACACAATTCATATACAATGAGAACAATTAAACGTAATAACAACAACTGCATGCATTGGTTTCAACGTTGGTTGAAATTAAAACATACAGTTGTTTACACATTAAATCTACATCACCGTTGGGCAGAAATAGAAATAATGCATAAAAACATCAATTGAAACTATAATACTGTTAATAGCAAAATTATATGCCTTATTTCCAACATTGGCCAAAATACGACATACAATTTAAATCAATTTTATCTATACATTAAATCTACATCACCGTTGGGCAGAAATAGAAATAATGCATAAAAATCATCAATTAAAAATTTATAATATTGTTATTATCAACGTTGGTCAGAAAATAACAATATCATAATTATCTGGGATTTATCTCTATTTTTTCAAAATTAAATTCTCCCGTTGGTTCGAATTTAATAATGAAAAATCAATCAATAATATCTTTTACAGCGGAAACTGTAATTATTCTAAAAATAATTCAATATTCAGAAGCAATATACAGTACACTTTTAATCTCTGAAAAATTAACACGTTGGTGCAAAAATTTACAGAGAATTTGGATCAAATTTCATTGAAATTCATTAAAAATTGCTTCTGAAAAACATTATAATCAATAAAAATCCAATTTTGATTTCTTGTTCAGTCGGCATTTTGGCGTTTCACAGCGACACCACGACCCTGATCGGCCGCTCGGTAGCGGCCTTGGCGGCTGGTCCGGCCACGCGCATGAAGCGCCAATCACCCGACCCAGCGCGCCCACCGAGTGCGCGGCCCGGTTTCGCGCGCGCGCGCGCCTCTTTCTCCCACGCGGCCGAAAACCCCGCAGACATCTCGCGCTCGCGCCCATTTGGCCCCCTTATCTCGGCCGTTCATTTTGATCGCACGGCCGGGAGAAAAGACCGGCCGAACAAACCCGCCCCAACCCTAACCCTAGAAGCATTTGGTTCCATTCACCCGCAAAAACGGATCGACGATGGGGGCGCGCGGTGGCGACCAAAGAGAGAGCGGCGCGCGCACGCCACGAGGCGACGGCGGGCGGCCTCAGCGCGCGCGGCGGCGGCGGGCGGCCTCAGCGCGCCCGCTAAGCGAGCGGCCCCGAGGCGGCGGCGGCACCGCGCCGATGGGGTCCCCGGCGGCGGCGCGCGGCGCGCGAGGCGGCGAGACGGCCAGCGCGCGCGCCCCGAAGGCCGCTCGACGTCGGCTCGGCGGCGGCCGGCCGGCGGCGCGCGTGAGTCCTCTTTCCCCTTTTCCTTTTTTTTGATGTTTCTTTCCGATCCGAGGGGAGCTAGGGTTCGGGATTTTTCAATCTTTTCTTTTCCGCACGCCGGCCAACCGACGGCGGTCATCTGTTCTTTCCCCATCTAGATCTACCCTTAGGCTTGGCTCTGATACCATTGTTGAACTTTGGGTCTCCTAGGGTTAAGATCTAGCGGGTTCTTTTCTATTGCGTACGGGTTCTTGAGGGAGAGGGGTACCAACCTTCTGATTGCGTTGAAGAAGAGGTGGCCATCTCGGCGGAGCGCGGGCACGGCGACGGTCGGAGAAGAACGAAGACGGCGGCGCGTCCCGGTGAAGGAGACGGCAGTGGAGCTTCCCGTCGCTGGAGCGCCACCCTCTCAGATCGGGTTAGGGTTTGTCGGTGGGTCTGGCGGCGGCACGGTGAACCTCGTCATGTGTGCCGCCCCGGCCCCCACCTCTTTTGTATGGCGCTGGCGACAGGGGCCCACCAGCCTATTGGGCTGGGCGCCCCCGATCAGGGCGCGAGCAAGGGGAGGGTATTTGGCCGTTGGGCCAAATGCCCTGCTGAGATCATTCTAACAAATTTTTCTTTCCTGCAAACCCAAACAAGCTAGCGCGATATTTGAAATATGCAGACGCTGCAAACAGCATGCTTCACAATCAACACACAAAGGTAATCCAAGTACCATTGTATCAAAGACAATTCGCATATAACATTCTTTCAGGTTAAGTGTTCTTTTATCTTCTTCTCTCCTTTGTACGTAATGCTCCAAGAATAGACCCCCTGATCATCTGAAACAACACAAAATTAGTGTTCTACATAAAAGTTCTACATATAATAAAAGTTCTACATATAATGAGCATCACTCATAATGAAGCTCTTTGCAACACAAATGCAGGTTTATTAAAATTACATTTCATAAAAAGGAGAACGTTGCTGATGGGCATGGTGCCTCGTAGAGTAATCCGCACGGTGTTTGGAACATCGATGTTCTTTTGGAAACAAAATAAACAAACGGATGCTTGGGCAGCTGTGCTATTGGGCCGAGTTGAAGCTAAGGTGGATCTTGAAACGATAAGCCTCAGATGTGAGAAGATGGTATGCACGACGGCTTTTGCACCTTTTCTAGTTTATTCTACCACCAAGCCATCATTTTCGACATGACCTAAATCACAGTTTGCAAAGTTCAGGGGTGTATGTATACAGCTAGTTCCTTTCTCTTTTTTGAAGCGTAGGAACACTGGTACTTCGCTATAATTAATTAAGCATACGATCGATGAACGAGGAACCTACGGACGAGACGACCACGTATACGTGGTACTACTAGCTGGTATTTAGGGCCACGTTAGAGCAAGTTTTATAATACAGCCTTCAGCTGGCTGTATAGATACTTACAGCCCACTTATCAGCCTACTCATATAGTAGTTACAGCCAGCTGAAGGCTGTATGATCTACCCCTTCCTCTCATAAAGTTTCTTGGTTCTTGTGCTTCAGCTGGCTGTAAGCTTACAGCCCACCTTTCTTCTCTCTCCTCCTCTCTCTCCTCCATCTCAGCATACAGCCAGCTTACAGCCTCTTATAATACTTGCTCTTATACGCCGAACGATCGCGCGCGACGTGCACATTGCCCCGCCCCGCCCCCCGACCGCACCCGCTCCTCTCCACACCGCGTCGCGCGCGGGCGCGGCACCACGTTGCGTGACCGCGCCCACCTTGCCACCTTGGAATCATCGTTCGCTCGCCCGTCCGCCCCCGCGCGCGCGGCGCTTTACAATTTTGATCAGAAAAAATCACATATCGTAAATAAATTGAGAAAACACAGAAAAATTTCTTTATTCTCTTATTTACTCTCCTTTTCTTACTTTTTTTCTTTTCTTCTTACAAAATTGGCTACAAGCCTCATAAATATATAGACTAATAATCTCCTATTCGCAGTGGCGGAGCCAGGATTTATTTACGCTCCGGGCTAAGTGATAGAATGATCTAGGCTATCTGGACTGGACCATGAAAATGTTACCTAGGTTGAACGAAATTTACCCGAACTATACACTAGATATTTTTCCACACCTTGGGCTGAAGCCTATCCTGCCCGGGGTGTGGATCCGCCCCTGCCTATTCATATATGTATTAGGACTTCAAGTTGGATACAACTTCAACTTAAGTTACACACGGAGACGGACTCCAATACGATTTAAACTCTAAGTCAAGATTATTTCTAGCAATCTCCCCCTTAATCTTGACTTGACATACTCTAGTTTTAGTCTCAATACATTATGAACTACCGACCACACCCCCACGCGAGGCATTCTACATGCAAGCTACATGTAGGGACTCAACTCAACCGGTACAGGTCCATCCAGATACAAAGATTCTAAAACATTGAGGTAGTCAGTCTCAATTACGATTTACTAAACTTATACTTGATACAAAACGGTGACACATCTCCTCAACGTTCCGATTCTTTTTCACCTTACTTGAGTTTGGACGTTCTCGATCGCGTCCCACACTCTTTTAGCCTTCATGTACACTTTCATCTTGATTGCCCATACTGTATAATTGTTCGTCGTGAGCATCGGATAATGCAGCGAGATAGCCGAACTCTCGTTCGCCATCATACTGAATGATGCATCACCACTGGTGACACCATTTCCCGATAACGCGACATGATCTTGAGCTTGAGATCAAGATCTCGGGCTATTTTAAAGCAACTCTTAGATCGAGGAAACGGAAGGAAAAAAAACTGCACTGGTTTTTTTTTTCTTGCTTGAACTTGCTCTCTATTGCTTGCCTTTGCATCTGAAGTGCCCAGTGGCACGGCTTTTATTTCGCATTGTCTTACTCGGATACGGAAAAACAACTTCGGCTCGAGGACACCGCGACGCTTTTTGCTTGAATTGCGGCACTGAGCAAAACTGGACGGTTCGGCTTCCGTCTTTAATGCGCGTCAACTTTTCTTCGCACGGACGGACTAAAAAAAATGAGGTTGCTTTCTTTTTGCCTTGCTGCTATATTCCCGCCTGTTGCACACTTTTTTCTTTGGCTTTGCTTTTCTTATCTCCCTATGACCCTATGATAGCCTTTGGTCCAGCACTCAAGCCAACCAAAAAGGTACTAAGAAAATCTTATCTCTCCTCTGTCCTTGCGTGTGCTGTCTGTTTGACTTGGAGATTTGATCACTTTTCTTTGTCTTGTGTGTCTCTCCTTTGCCTTAATGCCTTTTTGACCGGGAGCCAGAGCGCGACTTTGCAATTGAGAAGACCAGGGATGCTTTGGGACGACTGAGCGTAAATACGGAATCATCGAGATGATTATTTTTTCAGTGGTTCGGTTCTTGTCTAAGCTCTGATATCACTTGTTACAACTTTGATTTAGGAAAAAACGTATACATCACAAATAAACTAAGAAAACAAAGGAGAATTTCTGAATTCTCTATTATCTTATTTGCTCCCCTTTTCTTGCTTTTCTTTTCTTTTCTTCTTACAAAACTGGTTACAAGTCTTCTTAATTTATAGATTAATAATCTTTCACTTGTATATGCATTCGGATTTCAAGTTGGACATAACTTCAACTTGAGTTACACACAGAGACGGACTCCACCACAACTTGAACTCTAAGTTAAGATTATTTTTAACAATACACAATACCCCGGACAGACGGGCGCGCGCATGTTGCCCCTGGCCGCGCACACGCTCGCTCCACACCGCATCGCATCGCACTGCGCGTGGCACGTAACCCACACCACGTACAAATCATTATTCTCAGTGGATGGCGATGCACTGATGCTGTACTGATCAAGGATTGGGTTGTAAGAACTAACCAAGGGGTGGGATGTCCTTGTAAGTTGTCTTAGGAGAGACCTACATTGCCCTTTTCTTCTGTTAACCAATCTAACTTTTTTCACTTACAAAGTATGGGGTTTTTGCACATGATTAATTATTTTGCAAATAGCTGCAGACCACAAAAATAAAGAGTAGATTTAGACCCTGTTTATTTCGGCTTCAGCTTCAGACTTATGGCTTATTTTTCAGTATTTCTAAATTTTATCCTTTTTTGGTTTATTGGCTTTTTAAGCTTTTTTGTTGGTTCTTTTTATATTTGATTGCATTATACGTGATGGGTTAACCTTTTTTTCTATTTTAAATTTTTTAATTTAATTACGCCAAATAAGCCACCATCAGTTACAGTGTAATTTCAATTAGCTATAATGTAATTCCAATCATAAATCATATTTTTTTTTCAGCCCAAATAAATGGGCTCTTAAGAAAAACCTCCTGTTCCCTGCAGCATTGGCATGCTCGAAGCGTGGTCAGTTGTGAATGGGTACCACTGTACCGGAGTGCACTTGCAGATAGAGACTAGAGAATCATGGACGTGCTCACCTCTGCTGTTGTATTGACAGTGTGTACTACCCCTTACTGCTATCTTTTGGTCTTGTGTGCCCAACAGGGAAAGAGTGAAACTGTCACAGCATGATCTAACCATTACTTAGAAGCCTCATACATCACACTGCCATGCATGCATATATCTTGAATGCCCATTGAAAAAACCAGCAGGCTGATTTTTCCATGAACAAGACAAAAATACATTCACAATGGCATTGCCTACTCCCCCAGAAGTTAGATCATGCTGGCAGCTTCACGCTTTCTCTTGGGCACTCAATTTCAGCGTAGCCAAACTCGCAAGGACACCAGCTGCTTGTAGCTTGTTCACAGCTGGTATACTTCCACTGTGGACACCTCGGCCATTACGAAGGGCTTCAGCTTGAGCTTAAAGTTACCGAAAACTTGAGCTTAAGCTCCGATGCAACTTGCAATGAAGTCAAGTGGATTCTAGAGAAAAGCTAGGCCCTCGCAAACAAGGCACAACGCAGCACCTCTCGCACTACGCTCGTGAGAGTAATTGCACTGAAGATGTTGATATAAACTGCTGTATATCGACCCAAATTCTATCAAATGGGTGCCAAAGCGTCCGGTCCGGTCAAGATCGGCTCATAGTTTATCACGGCCTTGTCGCTGACCCTGAGAGGATCCGAGACGCGATGCCGTTGCGGCCAGTGCCAGTCGGCCAATCAGCGCAAAGTCAAAACGATTCCGGAAATGCGATGCTTCACATGGCAAAGATAGCAGAGGGAAACGCGGCCTTCTCGTGCCACATGGTGGAGGGAAGCCTCCTTCGTATTGACTTCTACTTCTAATTTCTATTTTAAAAATCATAAATCGATATAAACATCAAAAAGAGTTAATTGGATTAAAGTAAGACCTAATGGCCAGCTTTAACGACAATAAGGGCATTCAAGCCCAAAATTTAACTTACATACAAAAGAGCCGAAGAAAACTCCACAGGAACTCCACAGGCAAGCTCGAGCGAGGCTAAGACCTAGAACCACTGATCATCGACACAGAAGGGCTCTTCTGGTTCCTCATCAATAACTTGTTCATCGCTGTCCTATTGATCTTCTGTTTGTTGTTTAACAAGTAATGAGTACAACTGTACTCAGCAAATCACAAGAGTAAATTCCAATTTAACTATTTGCTAGGGTTGCCAAAGGATGGGAATATAATGATTTTATTAATGAGAGTGGATGTAATTTTATTTGTAAATATTTTTAAATATGAAATAAACAAACTACAACTTCTTAAGAGTAAGAGGGTTTCTCAGATTACTACTACAGTTGATTTCTCAGATTAAACATAAAGAAATCTACTTATGCCTTGCCGTTGGAATCACCCATTAAACACATCTCTATTAACCGGGAGTATGACGTATTCGAATGCCATTTGTTTCACTCTACAGAGTTGCCTAGCTTTATTTATAAGATTTCCTAACCCTCATGACTGAGTTAAGAAAACAATGTTGTTTCACTGCACATCTCTTTATATAGACTCTACCCGGTAGGTTATGCACCACACAAACTTGGGTATCCACTGGCTAAGGTGGAACACACCCGCCCGATTTGTGTGCACCTATTGTTGTTAAGTATGGTTTTACAGTTTCCATACCACACCTCTTATAGATATTTAATCGAGTTGAGTAGCTATTAGACCAGGATTGATAAATTAACACTTGTGGTTAAGCGATTTCTATATCCTTTACTTAACATAAGGTTCTAGTCCTTATTTTTCACCTTGAGGTTGCACAATTGCTCAAGCCTCCACCCTAGGGTAAGAACGTGGACTCCAACTATCTAGTTGCTTTCTACGATTCTTCCTTACCCTAGAACCATTTAAATAAATCTACCGGCCAAATGCCAAGTCACTTAATAGTACAAAATTTTGAATGAGCTAAACTACAATTATTTATATGATAATTAAATAATACTACGGTTGTCAAGGTGAATATGGCTTCAAATTAAACATGGCATTTTCAGTGGTAGGGCATAACTAATTTGCATGTCATTCTAAATATTTATTTTAATTAAATAACATTACATAAATAACAATAATGCAACTACTGTATTTAAATAATTAAATTTCATGGGATTCATATGATTAAAAACTTGTAACTTGCTTTGCTGTTTGACAAACTCAGCTATCTCGTAAACTTCGACGCCTAGATCTAGTCCTTGCACTGTCACCTTGGAATACTCGGGAACTAACGCAAACACATAAAATAACATAAGTGCGCGCTTGAAGCTAATCAAGCTAAGAAAATAAATAAAATAAAAAGGAGTAAAATGCAATAAAAACCAAATGGACATGGCTTGGATTTCAAAGGAGCTTGATTTGGTGGAACAGACATCAGAAATGGGTTCACGACGTCGAAATAGTGTATTTTAGGAATTTAAGAGCTCGGTGAATAGTGCAACTACAGTGTTGGGTCGACCCAAAAGGAACAGTGCACGAGCGGGAAAAAGATTAAACCAAATGGCCAGGTGGGCTGACCGATTCGACCTTGTAGCGAGCGGACGTTTCGGCCCAGCTATCCACGCACGTGAGAGCTTAGCTGTTGATCGAAGGCGCACGGACGGTCACAAAGCGGCCACGTCGCGCCCGGGGCCTTCGTCTACCTTCGGCCTTACCTCCCGATGGAAAATAGAGAGCAGATGATGAGGACATCTCTACTACATATTCATTTTCTACTTCAACTCTTCAAGTGTGCATAAAGAAGCTAGCCATTAGGCTCCTACAGGTCCTATAACAAGAGAAAGAACTAAGCTGCTACAACAACATATGCTTTTGTTTCTTAAAGAACTCTTTATTGCTTTAGATGAGAATAGTATACTACCTAATGTGAACACATTGTTCTCAGATTTGAAGCAATGGAAGAACAAGAACGGAAGGACTAATGGGCCAGCCCCAAAGAGAAAGAGCACCATGTGACCACAAGGAAGGAGGCCCATGCGGTCAAATATCAAAAGAAGGGAAGCTCCACGCAGCCAAGACTTGAAGAAGAGGCACATGCGCCAATTGAGGAGTTTGTGGGCCTACGTGCCAATAGTGGGCGAGATTGTGTAATTCAGCCACGTAATTAGTTAGTGTTCAATTCCGAATTGTTTTAGGATTCGTAAACTAGATTGAAATCAGCCTTAGGCCCAATGCGTGCGTGCCGAGGTTAGGGTTGGCTTTATGTAGCAGCAGCCCCCTATTGTTCTTTAGACCACTTTTGATAATAGAATACTCTTGTTCTTTCTGTTGGCCGAACCAATTTGAGGGAAGAATTGGGAGTTCATCGAAATACAGATCGTTCAACCTTTCCACTCGGAATTGGGAGCGCGATAAAACTTCATCTTGTGGTCGTGAAATTCAGCACGTGTGGTTAGGCGAATTACAGAGTGCTAACTCTTGCATTGGCAATGGCAGATCACTACGGTTCGTCGAATCCTCGTGAGTATCTTGATCCTACGTTGAGAAGATCGGGCGACCCCGTATCAGCAACGGTTCTTCACGATTCAGCTCCGGTGAGGCTTATCGGCGGCCAAGAAGGGCATGGTTGGGTTTCTTAGAGAATGGGGAACCCATTTTTGGGTCTTGGGAAGCAGGAGCATGGGTGGTGGCGGCCGACGACAGGAGAGAAGGTGGCGGCTTTAACTACAACAAGGAGCTATTCCGATGGTCTTCTGGCAAGGAAAGAAGTGGTTCAACCATCCAGGGTTTATAAGAAACACAAGGGTGGTGGCTATTTGGGTTAAGGAGCTCCCAAGAGAGCTGTCCACGGGAGAGGGCTCCATGGCCAGTGGAGGCTCATGGTGCCAGATCACTTGGGAAATGCTCTTTTTCAAGAGAGTTCACCACTAAGTTCGAGCTGCAGAGGTGGTGCTATGACCGAATGCAATCGAGTTTATTTTGAGGAAGGAAGGAGATGGCGTTTAGGGCTCACCGGGCTTAGGGGAGAAGGACGGAGGGGCTGTGGTGAAAGAAAGATCGATTGGTTCGTTTGGTTGTGAGCTTGAGTGTGGCACAGTGATCTCAGCGAAGCCAATTGGGCTTCAAGGGTGAGATGTGATACGGGGTCGCCCGATCTTCTTGGCGTAGGATCAAGATACTCATGTGTAGCCTCTCAAATTGTAGCGATACTCCGTTGCTAATGCAAGAACAAATACTCTTTAATTTGCAATATCACATGCGCCGAACTTTACGACCACCAAGTGAAAGCCCTATCACGCTCCTAATTCCCAGCAAAAAACTTGAACAATCTCAATTTGCACGAACTCTCAAAATTTCTATTGAATTTGATTGGTTAAACAAAACTCAAAGAATATGCAAAATTATGTTCATCTCATATCTTGTCGCTCGTACTGTTCTCAATCTTCTAGTCATGCGTCTCCCTGTTTTTTTTTTATGAAAACCAACGTATATATATATTGCGGCCAACCTGATACGTCCACGCACAACTTGGTGGGCTTTTTCAAGTCAATTCGGCTCAGGTTCAAATTCAACTCCAAGTTAGCCAAGCAAACCGGATTACAACTTTTAATTATTCTTGTTTCCTAAACAAACTAATAAATTACATAGCCACTTAATGAGGCTCCGCTGATTCAAGTCACGTATGCATGGCTGACTAGAAAACACATGCATGACTTGGATCCGGTCAGAAGCTAACACGTAAGGTCTTGTTTTTGGGCTTCATGTAGGGTTGCTGGTCCATGAAGTGCCGAATCCTCCCATGAGTTCATCCTTGCGCCTTGGTTTGGTACAACCGCATGACTCATTGCTGCATATATTTAAATAAAATAGTAGCTCTGTCTCTTCAAGTATAATAATTAAAGAACCAGTCGTAACAGAGTTCACCTGGTAATATTTAATGCGACTCAATAATTCTTTCCAGTTAAATAGTATTTTTAACTGAAAAGCGCAAGGCATATGTATATCCGCATCAAGATGAGGCAGTAGTGGAGCGGCTCGGGTGACGCTGGCGCGTGGAATAGGGAGAAGGTGGGAGCTCTGCCAAGGGAGTGGGAGCGCAGGCAAGGTGGTGCACGGCCTCTGCAAGGTTTGGCAAGTGCTAACAGCCACGGGTATGGTGGGAGCGCGCGTCAGGCAGGAGAGAGACTGAGCTACGGCGGGAGCAAGCTCAGGTCAAACATCGTGCGAAGCGGGGGGAGAGAGCAGAGAGATGGGCAACTGACCAGTAGGGCCTTGCTGACAGCTTGAACGGGTTGAACGCTCAGAGTATGCATGGCCACAATTTTGGGCACGGTGGCCGGCCGTGTGGAGGGGATGAACAGAAGGGCGGTGTTGGGAGGCGGGTTTCCCGGGGTGCCAACAAATGGAGGAGGTGGGAATCAAAGAAGGAAAGCAAGGATTTGAGGGGAATTGCCAAATTGGGGAAGTTCTTGGGAATTCAATCAAAAACTCAAAAAGAATTCAAATGGTTTGAATTTTGAGGCGTTTCACTTCCCGAGCCCGTTGTTTAATCCCTGACAAGTTCTTCCGATCGGTACAGGAACCTCAGTGTGTTCAGAAATTAGAACAATAACTGTAACTTAGGCTGTTTATTATTCATGTTTACCTTCCAATGAGTTTTTTGCTATTATGGACTGGCATTAAAAAAAGGGAATTGTAAGAGTTTGAATACACGTCGAAGAAACACTTGTCGGCTTGTAAGTGTACCAAGTATGGCTGTAATGTGGTACAAGACTACATGTACAACTTTCAAGTTTCCAACAAGGTGTTGCAGAAACGGCCGCGCAAATATGCATAAATAACCTCGTGAAAATAAGATACGTTGCATAACTGAACAGTTTGCGCTCAATGAATAATGACCGTATATACAGGACTAAGAAACTGTCTACTTATGAACACATAATACCAGTAAGTACAGTATTTGTTACGTGTACGAATGGTAGTTTTCCATAGAGCTGCTGCAGAAATGGCAGGGAAATAAGAATAAATAGCCTCGTGAAACAAATAGTATCCGTTTGTTACATAACTTAGCATTCGAGGGTCGCATGGATCACGGATGGACCGACGCTTGCACATAAGATTATAGAAATAAAGAAGCGATATGCAGGCATGCAGCAGACAGATGCCTTGGGCTGTGAATGACCTAAATTAATAACTTAGACGCCATCAAATAATAATGGCAATAATGAAAATAAAAAAATGACATGACACACACAAAACACGTGATCAGAAGAAGACTGCTACATCAGGTGAGCTGGGATGCAGAGCTGCTACAAAACTGACTGAATACTCAGGAGGAGCTCCAGCGACCAAAGTTGCCGTCCTCTTGGTTCGACTTCCCGTGTTCTGCCTTGCCACCACCCGAAGACCAAGAGCAGTAAAATGGACTGTAACTTCGAACCGGCCCAAATTGGCAAAATCTGGTGACGTGCTATAGCCGCCCAGTTTAACCTGTCCTGCCCTAGTGGCCTAGGCCGATATGGCTGTCTGCCTCACCATCAGGTTTCTGATTCAGGATCCACAGATTCACCTCATGTCATAACATGTGGGTAGGGAGCACAGTGAATTGTAAATTTGCTCAGCTTTGGGGCGCTTGGATGCGATTCCTCCGGTGCACTGGTAGAAGAGATCTATTAGAAGTCTTAGTTTCTCTGCATGAGCACCAGATGTGATCCCCAACTTCAGCCTCGTAATTGGCTCGTCCAATGTCCAGAATGCTTCTAATTCTTGAGTTAGCCTTGGCCTCTGTTTCTTCCTCTGATGACAGAGAACTCAGAAGATGGTTATATGTTTTATTTGTAGCCACTAGCAACTGCAAAAACAAGAACTTGATTCTGATGTAATGGGTTTACCTTTATGAGATCATATATTTCTGAATCAGGTAGACCCTGGTAGGGTATCCGAAGCGTAAGCATCTCCAATAAAAAACATCCAAATGACCAGATATCTACTTCCTGCATCAAAGAAATATTTACTCGCACCAATCGATCCTTTGGGGATATTTGATTAACATACTCTACTAGGTAGCTAAGGGCCTATTTGTTGATATTAACATAGTTTATCAATTTAAGTGGATCTTAATTTACTAAATCCAAGTGGATTTACACTGGATACCAATATGCATGCATACACACAGAGGATAGCTCCAACGGTCAGAGTAATATTTGAAGTGTCAAGAATGGTTCTCCACAAAAAAGAAGTATGAACACGAAAGATTTGCTACTGCAAGAAATGAAGAAAATTGATGTGTCACTCAAAAAACTATGAAAATTACCGAATATTGGTTGATATACACAGCAAAAACATAGCTAGACTATTTACAATGCAGATGATTGAGATCGCAAATGTCAAACAGTTTCCTCAGCTGGCAGGCATTCAAAAGTCAAAAACTACTATTAAACATGTGCTGAGAACAAAAAGAAAGCACAATTTCCCAAAAAAATGTTTACCAGTCCATATTGGTTTTTTTCATGCATGGCCTGAAAAACCTCTGGAGCCATCCAACAAGGTGTCCCAACACAAACATTGGGTGGATATGTGCCAAGGTGAGCTATACAGCATGTATGGGACAGAGCATGCAAAGGAATGGATCTGTCAAAATCAGAGAGTTTGACTACTGGTGTGCCATGACTTCTCTTCGAATCCAGATCAACCAAAACATTCTCACTTTTTATATCCCGGTGAATAACTAGCTTCTTGTGCAGCTCCAACAATGCACAAGCAACTTCTCGAGCAATGTAAAATGCTAAGTCAATAGGTACATGCTTCTTGCCCTCTTTCAATAGTTTCGTCAAATAGCCCTAAGGAGAGAATAACAGGTCCAGTTATCAGCGAGAACATCTAAACAATGAAGATGTTTAACGAATACATGAAATCTAATAAACATGACAAATGAATTTACCTTTAGAGAACCTCCTTTCACATACTCCATTAGAATTATAGACTGCAATACCCTGTACTCTTTATCACTATCAGCTTGAACCCATTTAGAAGAAAGTTGGTGACCGTATATGTCCACTATGGATCTGTGCTTGCTTAGAGCACTCAGCATTCTTACTTCCCCAATAAGCTTGTTTTCAAAATTTTTAACTTCATCATTAGAAGCCCAACGGGTATCTAGGTACCGTATCTGCATTTGATGACAATGTCAAGTAACTCCATCAAACAAAATGAGACAAAGTAAAAGGCACCAAAGAAATTAAATAGAAGAGAACAGAAACCTTCGCTGCAGCATCAAGAGCACCAATTTTGCAGTGGTAGACAGCACTAGAAGCTGTAGCTTCAATTTCTTTGCATAGTGAGACAGAAGGGAAGGAACACCGAGGTGTATAGCCCTGATCATCAAGTGCAACGTGAAGTCGACTAAGCGGAACATACCTGAAATCACATGTAGATAATGTGTTAATCAAACTTAGGGTGACAATGTTGGATTCAGAAAGAACCAGCATGTAGAATGTGTACTTGTTTTCAATGCCTCACTGAAACAGCACGACTAAAATACATGCAACACTGGATCAGCAGATAAGACCCCCTACCATCAAGTGAACAAAATAATAGAAGATCAAAAGAGTATCAACTAGCAAAATCAATAATTGAAAATGAAAGAAAAGGCCTACTATTCTGAACTATTGGAAATTAACTAAATGAAATTTGTGCTGGCAGATGAATAAGTGGACAGGTCAAACTTTTGAAAATTCCGTAAAGATGGTATTGGCAACTTGGTTGCACCAAGCCACCAACACAGACATACAATATCATACCAATACAGCATGACAAAGATATGTGTACTAACATAGCGTGACAGCTATATATTATACAACGTCGTGCAATATCTGGCTTTGTATATTAGAAACACAAGGTTGTAGTTTTAATCAATTTCACATGTTGACCTTTTTCGATTTAAATCACAAGCTAGATTATGTAAGATATAAATAAGCTGCAAAACCTTGAAGTTAGCTGCACTAGGAAATGTCATGCGGAATTTGTAGGCCATGATTTTCACCTGACACAAAACAGGCATAACACTAAAACAGTGCTAACTTGTAACAGCCCGGGCCTTTATTTCAAAAAAAAATAAATTAATTAAAGTAAAGTAAAAGATAAAAATAAGTGTTTAATTGGTTTTCCTGAGTTTTTCCCAGATTTTATGCATTTTAACAAGTTTTTCCTTTTTCTAAAAATTAAAATAATTTATGTATAAAAATAAAAACTAACTTTAAGTTGGAAATAATTTTCCTAAGTTCAAAATAGCCTCAAGAATTTCTGTGAATTTTTCTAGAATTTTTGGACTCTATTTACTATTTTCAAAGCCTTTATTAGATTTCCTGGTGTTTCTAAAATAAAAAAGGTACTGTAATTCTCCAAAAATTCCTCAAGCCAAATCTCCCTCTCCCTCCTGAGCTCAGCCCATTTTTCACCAACTTGCGTCACGGCCCATCTCCCAGCCTAGCCTGCCCCGCCTCTCTCACCACCAACCGAGCCCCACTGGTCAGCTTCTCCCTCCCTCCTTTCTTCTTCCTCGCCTCCCTTCTTCTACCTCTCAACGCCACCGCCATGCCATCATCACCGGCTCACCGCGACCTCGCCTCCGACCTGGGATTTCCTTTCCTTTTTCTTCTATTCTCTTGTGCGACCCACGCACGATTCCTTTACTTCTCGCGCCCGCGCCTTTCCTTTCTCTCCCCTCCGCCATTTCCACTGCCACAATCACCGGAGAGCAATCCCCGCACCGTGCCCCCTCTGCGACCCTATTTAAGCCCCTCCCCGGTAGCACCCCCTAGAACCATACCTCCACCCCCTCGCCTCATCTCCCTCTCTCGAACCCCGAGGACCTCCCACAACGTTCTCCTCCCTGCGAGCTCCGGCGATCTCCAACGAGCTTCTTCGACCGAACCAAGCTACTCCGTCGCCACCTCCGGCTTCGCAGCACCTCCGTCGACCTCGTCCACCCCTCTGCTATCAAAGAGGACCATCAAAGCTCTATCTTTGCCAAAGCCCACGCGTCGCCGCCGCCGCTCCTCGCCACCGGCCACCTCCGTCCCCTCCCAAGCTTCGCGCCAGGTAGGAATGGACTCCTTGTGGGCTAGCCTCGCTCTTTTACGCCTCGCCATCCACCGCCACTCGTCAGAGCACCGGCGACCCTAGGGTCTCATGTACCACTGCGCCGGGAAGCCGGTTAGCCACCATGCAGTGTCTTCAGGCCCATATTTATTTAATAAATATCATTATAATTGATATTTATCTTTGTTGTTCACTGTGTGCACTAGCCGATCCTAGACTAGTGCAATTTACACAAAGGATCCAGAAGTGTTGCTCCCAGGTCTGACATAACTCAATATTGACAACATTACAGAATCAGCATGGTGCAACCTAGTTTGCCAACATGAATTCAAGTTAAACAAAACAGCAAAAAAAAATTACAACAAATTGAGGAGATAGGGGATACAGGTGGGGGCATGCTGCTCACCTACAGAAGCACTCTGGATCTGTCTCTTCCTTTATGTTGGTGGGGTAACACGCATCAACAATCATCCTTACCCAGACGCCCCCTTTTCTAACAGGAACAACATTCCAAGCATGTGGTGTGTAGTCAAGATGCCCCCTCACAAGCTCACAAGGAATTGGAGGATCCGCCCGATCGCACAAGTACTGCAATAGAAATGGTTGCAATGTCAAAGGGCACACACAGAATATATGTTTGGATAAGAGAACAAGGGAATTACCTTCATTAGGACAGCTCGGTGCCTACAAACACCGAATTGCAGTGCCCCTATTGGTACGATACCTGAATTTCTCCTTTCCTTGATGATATGTATCGATTTATCACACAGACGAGTAAAATCAAAGTGCCCAGAAAGAGTATCGATCTGCTTAGATGCTTCATTGCTGCCACAAATGCTTCCAGCAGAACAAGTACAAATGAAAGGTTGCTCCTTCCTCAGGCTAACAATAGCCCTCCGTGTTCTCCTAAGAGAAGCACTTCGATCACAACCTCCAAAGCAGTCAGAAACAAACAAAGCAAGCACTGATGCTCTTAGTAAGTCATGGCCTGCATCTTCATCCATTTTGGAAAAGCTTGGTCTCTTCAAACTAGATAACAAAAGTTGCGCTGAAGAAGCTATTGCATCCAATTCTTCATCTTGTTCTCTAAGTAAAACCCACAAAATAGTTAGAACATAAAACATATGCAAAATGCAGATCACCAAACTATGGACAGGAATGTGCACTAACCTGTCCAAAAGAATAACTTCACGTGCATATAGTCCAAGACTCCGTTCATACTCCTCTAATGGCATGAAGGGCATATCTCGCCCTGCATCATAAAAGCCATCTGGCAGATGGTCATCTATGCTGCAAAATGATTCCACACTATACTTATAGGATATCTTTGAGCATTCATCAATTGGTCTAGGGCATTTGCTAGGTTTGGGATTGCTGTCCATATCAGGGTGCCTTTTAGATTTCGATGTAAACTTGGATGTCTCTGAAGGGTTCTCTTCAACAACTTCAGCGACATTGCAGGCTGATGAAGCAGTATCCTCTAGTTCATTTTCAACACTACGGATCCTGCTCCTGCTCAAACAAGTAGGGTCAGTGCTGACACAAGATCTGTTGCCATGGTAACTTCTCATATTAATTCCAGGTTTCTCCTCATCATAGTGGTCCTGTAGCATCATGCCACTGTCATTTATAAGCCCACCCGAGTCATCATCAAATATACAAGACAGGTCCTCAGGTATAGGACTTGTTTCTTTCAACAAATCCTGCACTGAAGTTTCTTCATCAATGCCTTTCATCTCTGGCTTGTTTGCCATATCATGCAAACTAGAAGGGCATTCATCTTCGGTCATGTTCACAGACATTTCATCAATGTAATTTTCATTGAACTTGCTCCTGCTTGAGTCTAAGCGCTCCTGGCGAGCTTGTTGTTGCAGGCAATCCCGCCGCTTCCAGCCCTTCTTCATTTTCTGTGTGGAATGAGCTTTTAAATTTGGGGATGTTTCTGGGTGTGAGCATGAAAGCACACCATTGCAAGAGCGACTCACAGATTTAGGTTCTGCTGAACTGTTGGTGCGTGCGATACCTACATATTGTACCTTGTCACCCTTCAAAGCATTTTCACCATTTCCCCTCGTGTCGCAGCATATCCATGAGGGAATCACATAAGAATGGGAAAGCCTATTAAACTTGAAATAGAAAAGAATTTGTCAGGATCCGATATTCAAATTTCTAAGCACCAGAAGACATAAAAAGACATAAGAAAAATATCCACAATGCAATCATTAATAGCATAAATGATCAAGTCCAGAAATTCTTTCATAAAAAACAACGCAAATTAATTGCTAATGTTTTTATAAAACCCAACACCTCCACAACTTTTTTGTTTGCCAAACACCTCCCCCACAAGTGTTTTCTGGTTCCAGACACACTCCCACCCTTACATTTTTTTCATTACATTTTCAAGGATAACAGCAAAAACTTGCAAAATGAAAGGCATAATGTGGAACCCATTGCTAGTCCTTTCCTCAAAAGTGGCACACACATCTCTGCAAACATAACTGTTTCTCTGGTTCTGAAAATTTTGATCGTTTGGTTCCAAAAGTAAACGAATGCCATAGAATCAACACCAAAGCAAAGAAAAACACATATAAATTGACACCTTGAAGATCAGAACCAACACTGGCAAATACAATGGAACAGATGTCGACACAATCAAAACATAGAAAATAAATTAGGAAACTATCATGCAAGTGTTTACCAATGATATACCAACCAGTTCGCACGAAAAGCCAATTAAATGGTATATTAGAAGATGTTGTTAATTCAAAAGGAATAGGTGGAAAGCAAGGCTTCTGTTCAGAAATATACCCGAAGGTTTAAATACTGCAGTGTAAGCATAGAAACGAATTTAACAGATCCAAGGGAAGTCAATCTGTTGTTTGATACATCAAGGCTTTCAAGACATCTTAAAGAAGAGATTCCTGAGGGTAGATCCACCAACTTATTATTAGTCACTTTGAGGAACTTCAGGGCACCCAACTCAGTTATACAGTTAGGCAAGTTCTTCAGCTTGTTGAAAGACAGATCAAGTTCTTGGAGCTTCCTGAGGGAGCCAATCTCAGGAGGGAGGTACCTATAGATTGTTAAAAAAGGAATGTGAAATCATCATCTTTCCTTCAAAGGAGCAAGAGAAAATAATTAACTCAATATAGCACAAAACAGAAATCACTGTCACATAATTAGTCCATACTACCACTCCGAGTCATCGAGTGACGAGTATGACAGTATGTTATATCGTGTATCTCTACTAAAAAGAGGGAGTTGGTGGTGGTTCATCTGCTATCTCACCACCACCCTCCTCTCCCAGGAAACAAGAGTGCTGCCATGTGGGCCCCATCCCTCCAAAAAAAATTCTCCCACCCCACCCCCTCCCCCAAAAAAACTAGCCACCGCCTCCTCTCCTCTCATCACCCCATCGGCCATCACCATGTCCTAGGCACCGGCCTCGCCTGACCCCTCCATCCACACCGCCCTCTGTGAGCCCTCCCACCACCACCAGTGACAAATCTCTCCCACCACAGCCATTTCTAAATCAACAACAAGGGTGAGTGTGAGGGGGTCGTGAGGCGAGGTCCACATCACGCATGCGCACCAACCGATCTCGATGCGAGCAATCTCATCGGCGATAGGAGGAATGCTTCAGGCACGGCTGCGCTGGACGGCGTGTGTCCGTGGCAGGCACGGCGAGGATGCGGAGCGGTGGACAACACCGGGGCAAGAGGAGCGGTTCATGGGGTGCCTGTTCAACCACCCGCCGCTCCACCGCTGGGGGAGTCGTGCAAGTGGGAGGATCGTGTTGTGGTCAGTGGTTGGGTACGGGTCCAAGGATCGAGAGTAGGCCGTTCACCCTCATCTAGCCACCGGCAGGGCTCTTCCCTGATGTAGTAGAGAGACCCTGAGACATGATTTTTGAAGAGAAAGAAGACTAGAAACTTGTTTGATTGTTCATTGCTTGATGATAATAAGTACAGTGTTGTCCCTTTTATAGAGATAGCTAGACTTGGCCCCTAAGAAACCTAATAATAGGAAACTTATCCCTAAAAATGGAATAAGTCTAAAAGGAAATAAACCCAAATAATAAAGAAACAACTTATTATATTCCTAATCCGCAATATAATGCCAATACTATCAAATTATCCAAACAGACATCATCGCTACAATACCGTACGGCTACTATTCGCCTGCACTACAATACCACGTACTGTTCACAGGCGATACAGACATACAGTGCCACAAACTGTTTGTGGTACTGTTCACGCACCTGCTGCCACCACACCTGGATCATAGACCATAACAGACTGGGAGCTGCACTACTACATCACTTCCTTCCTCCATTGATCCAACTCCACTGCGGCGTTCGTGTCTGGCTCCTCTCTCATTCATATCTTGTTCCAAACAAGTCAATTAGCTGTAATATTTGATTGAAATCTTCATTTATATAACAATTAAAGTTTTGTTCTCTGTTGATTGTCTTAGTTTCATTTGTGATCGGCTTTCTGATGAGTTCATGATGGATTCCCAGTTATTACTCACAGTGCAGATGATAAAATGTACTTCAATTAGGTAGCAAGATATACGAAACTACATTAGTAGTTTCCTTTTTTCTTCTTTAGTTTCATAGATGATGCTCGGCGCTTACAATGCCCAGTGTGGCCGATCTAATCTTCTTGGAGCTCATGGTCAGAGAAAGTGGCCGATGATCCTACTATGGTAGTATGGTGGCTCAAGGCCGGTGTTGAAATACCTTGCCTACCATGTTTCTTTGGAAAAAAGATCTATGCTCTTCTGTGTGCATTGCAGCATTAATTCTTAACTTTTTTTGACACTAGCCTTGGTTATTCATTTACTTGCTCTTACTGTCCAATGTTGTTTACCCATCTAATGTATTCATTCTAATGTTTATTCGTGTGTTAAAACACGATTTGTGCCTTTTAACAACTGTGGTATAGAATCAACCAATCATGTCCGATTTCTGAATTTATAGATTAGAAATCTGCTTCTCGGCTTATTACTCCCCTCAGGTTACAAGTTTTCATTGCTAACATTTAGTTTTAGGCTGACTGCCTTGATCCTAAATACAACTTACGAGTGCCTTCATCCAGATTGGTACGGTTGTGTTGTCTACTTCATTTGAAGCAGACTTATGAAACCAAAGAGGACATGAGTCACAACTCACAATATGCAAACCTGGTCTAAACCAGGTAAAAGAATATTATATGATCACTTTCAATCATGCAGGATATTTTCTTCACTCACATAGTAGTCAACTAACAAATATGACAGGTCAAGCTTTCACTTTGCTATTGTTACTTACAAATCATTATTGTAGAATGTTGCTCAAAGCATTGGTCCCCATTAGGAGGTTTATACTTTATATATTACTGATGGTCAGAGCATGCACGTGTTTTAATGTAGCAAAGATAGGTCTCCCCTAGATAACTCTACTGTAGTTCAATACAGCATATTGATGCTTGTGATCACTTTTCATTCTAATAAATGGTACAGAATTGTCAAAAATTAGGTAGGTCAGTTATTTCTGGCTACCATCCCTTTTATATGCTTTTTAATTAATCAACAAAAGCTTTCTTATCTGCGTTAACTAGGGTTCCCATACTATTTTGGAACCCTACTGTTTTGTCACCCTTGCGTGAGGCCACCTATCCCAGTCCCTGTGTGGTATAATTTATCCACTAGAGGCGTGACGCGATGGCAATGCAGCCTGGGCATGGCGCAGGCTAATCATGGCGGCGAAGATGCAACGTAGACCACAGCGGAGCTCAGGTGGTGAAGCCGAGGGTGCAGTGCAGGCCAAAAATGGTGGCAGAGTGCAGAGGTGTAATGCGGGCCACAGCAGAGCTCAATCAGGTGCAACGATGAAGCCAAGGGTGTGGCATAGGGCACAAAGACAACCGGTCGACGGTCTAGGGTAACAACATGATTTTTTTTGTTATCTGTAGCAAAGCAGGGGCATTCAGCTAGTTTACCAAGACAAATGAGTTGACCGATTCTACTAAGTGCTAACAGTCTACAACAAGAACATTTACCTCTATGAGCTAAAGGTAATAACGAACTGAGTGTTAAAAGAAACAAAATGAATAGAGCCAAGCTGAAAATAAGATTTCAGGTAAAATTTAAAATAGTTCAAAACTAATAAGAAAATAAGAGTTTATGTAAAATTTTAAGATATTCTGACATGAGTTATGGCATGTGTTTAGACTTAATAAGATAATTTAGTCTATTATTCTCTTTCTTTCTTTCCTGTACTAGGAACAAAATAAGGAGGGAAGCATAGCATAACTTGACACCACAGGTAGGCAATAAACATTGGAAGGAAGTAATGGCTATGAGAGTGGTTTTAGTGCAAACAACACATTACACATGTACAATACTAAGACTTGGGGGAGGTGAACTACTTGATGATGTTATTATTGTATATTGTCTATGGCATTTGGTTCTAAGAAAAGCATAGCTAGGAAAGTTGCATATGATCATGCCATTTCAACTTGGATCCTTGTGTCATGCTCGTTGTGATATAAAAAACTTTTTTCTAGAAAAAGGTGGCGTGAATGGTTTTTTTTTTTGTTAGACCCTTAGATTGCACCTATTGGGCAGTTAAATAGTGTCCGATACTCTGATGCACAAAGGACACCCAACAAAGCACACCAATGACTATATTGGGAAACTATAGAATTTTCAGCATGCACTACAGAAGCACTCGACTTAATTCTGATTATCTTCATGCAACAATCTGACAAACCATGTCTAAACGAAGATCCAGATGAATGCTGGATTTCAGTTTTCTCTCTTTAACTAATGTTTCCTTTATATTGTCTCCTACGGAGAAGTTGTTCTCTTTATTGCAGATACCATGATGGTTTTTGTTGTGGTATTAGTGTGCATAACTATTCAACTATGCTATTTACTTATTTTATTGTCATTTGCTAATTAAACATCAAACATCTATCTTAAATCAAGAATCTACCTATTAAGAGGTGCATAACATATACCACATCATGGCATCAGCATTTTTTGTTAAAAAAAACTATCACTGTGTTTGTGTCGCACAGCACTGGTGGGCATTTAGTATAGATGCTATCTAACTGGGCCCAAAACATCAGCATTTTCAATCCAGAAACTGATAATTTCCATAGACAGTTAGCCACGATTGCATATTAGACCAGAAAACCATTTTGGATCATTCAAGTGGCTGAGCACTTAAACAGTCGCATACTGACCACGAGACCAGTTTATTTTCAGCGCTAAAACAAACTAAGGTGAATCTACAATAACCACCTATACTAAACTCCACAACTTTGTTGTGGATTTTCCACCACAGCCAAAACAGAAAAACACAACAAACAATGCATAGACATTCTAATGTATTTCAGACATCACGATTCACAACAGCTAGTCAAATTCAAGATGAGGAAGCTCAGTGTTCCTACGGATACCAATGACCGTTCCAAATTACTGTAGAGAGATTACAAAAACAGAAAGAAAAAAGGAGAGATATTAAACATTGCAGGCATTATGACAGAAGCTAGAGCGCATGCCAAAAGTAGAACTGGATATTCCCTCTACCTAAATTAACACTTGGCAAAAAGCAATCATGGATACCATAAGCTAGTGAGCATGGCAAAATTCCACCAAACCAACAATCATTGCCAATTAGATGCTTGTCCGCTAAAGCTTTGGTATACACATCCATTTCTCCTGGAGTCATGCTACTGACATAAACACAAAATACCACCAGGAATTACAAAATAAAGCAACCGCATTTACGCTGGAAAACACAGAAAAACCAGTAGCACTTGCCCAATTAGACACAAGAACACTAATCTACCACAACCATTTGAGTATTTTACGCACTCTTGTTAAATTAAAACCAGGTAGGCGGGGCAGTGGCAATTAAGCTAGTGGTTTTGTACATACCTAATGGAGAAGTGGCAGATGATGAGCTTGGTGAGGCACTTGAGCCCGGCGATCTCGACCAGTATGGAGCAGGCGGACGGCCTGGGCGGCACCATGGAGAGCTCGAGCTCCTTGAGCGCCCGCATCCCGCGGAGCGACGCCCCGGACACCCTAGGCGCGGAGACCTTGACCTGCAGGCTCTCGAGCTCGTCCAGTTCCCCGGCCTCCGGGGGCAGCACCTCCACATCGTTGCCGAAGAACTTGAGCGCCCTGAGCCCCCCGCGGCACCCGCCGATGGAGCGGGGGACGAGGTTGAACGTGTTGCGGTAGATGTACAACCCCCCGCCGTTGCGGGTGGCGGGCGGCTCGAGGAACGTGGCGAGGTCCCAGGCGTTGCCGGCGATGTCGGCGGCGTCGGATCTGCGGGCGGGGAGGTCGTCGGCGGCGGGGGCCATGCGGGCGCCACCGGAGACGCCGGCGGCTGCAGGGTTTTGGGCGGCGGAGCCTAGGGTTTCGCACGGGCGTAGGGAGAGGGGGGGAGCGCGGAGGGAGAGAGAGAGGTGGGAATAAACAATGAAGGGAGGAGAAGTGCGGTGGTGGGGACGCGGAGTCCGAGGAGACGAGGTTGGTGGGACGGGACGTCGTTTGGGTTAGGATCGGGTGCGGTGCTGTCGGGGTCTGGCTGGCCCGAGTCTCTGCGGTCGTGGTCTGGCTGGCAACAATCGAAAATTGTACGTAACAATTTAAATAACATTTGAGTCATAAAAATCTGTAAATGATGAAAATAAAATTCAGATATCTCATAGAGATGCCTTACTATGATTAATTTAATTATTATTTAAGATTTACTTTCTATTATATCTGTAAGTAAATCATCACGCTGTACTAATTATGAAAAAAGAATAGCTACAAAGAGGGAAGAATTTAGCCAATGACCCTAAGACCTAAAATTATTTAGATAGGTAGATAAATACATACGCACCAACGGGGAATTAAATAGGTGTAATAGCATATGTGAAATCGGCTATGAATGATTTGAAAAATTCCCGGAGCTACGCTATTAATAATTAAACCAGTAATTGTGTCATAATTGCTAATTTCAAATTGATTTACAGATATGGCTCATGACCTTGGTGGGGCCTGTTGGACTAGCATGTCGATGCGCAGTACTGCATGAGCCATCGTATCCCACATCCTAAGGGCGCGGACAAGGAGACCCAGTTAAGGGTGGTCCGTACGTGGACACCCTGATGGGTTGGAGACTAGACCCACGCTAGAGAGACAGGTTTGTGTACAAACTATGGCATGTATTTTTACAATATTTAATGCCATGTACTTCTTCGTGCTTTGCAAGCTGAGCAATACTGGCCTTGTACCGCGCGAATGGTGGAGACCACCGACGAGGATGGCGCTCCAGTCGAGGAGGCCGAGTAGGTCCAGGATGACCGAGAGCAGTCATGATGGTTCTCGTTCGACCCGTCATTGCTAAAAGCTCTGCTGGACCGATGGTGACCCGAGACACATACCTTCCACCTCCTATTTGGGGAGATGACCCCCACTCTTTATGGCGTCACGATGCTGCTCAGCCTGCATATCATGGGAGAGGTTGTCTTCCTGGCGGATGCACCTGCCAACTAGCGTGATGACCTTTTAGGCAGGTTTGACGTGGTTCTTCCAGCTGAGGCCGCAGCAGCGTCCTATGTCTTTGCAGCATGAGAGAAGCATGGCCCCATGCGGTGGCTTTCGCAGTTTTGGGTACATATGCTATCTATTTTTCCTGTTTAGCAATGCACTATCTTTGATATACGACGGGTTTACTATTTTTATGTTTAGCACAGGTCAAGCGGATGGATCTGGATGCTAACGAGTACCAGGTGCTGCGGCTCCTCAAGGTATACTTGATGTGGCTGTTCGGCTGGTTACTGTTTACCAACAGCAACAGTGACTCCGTTGATGCCCGCTTTTGCAGTAGCGAGGGCTATCGCCGATGGGGATGAGGTGCACTATAGCTGGGGATCAGTCGTAATTGTTGTGATGTACCACGGCATGTACGACGCTTGCCACGAGACGAGGACAACCATTTTCCTCACAAGCTACCTCCTCCTACTGTAGCTGTGGTCATTAGAGCGCTCCCTCGGACGGTCGATGCTGCTCAACAGCGGTCTGTACCACATGGACATATACCACAGGGGCGTCGTGGACCGGCCTACTGCAGGGTCCCTTTGGTGCCATAAATGGGTACATACTCTCCTGAATCTTTACTATTCATGTATTACAGATCATCCTTTGTAACCACTGTTCTAGTTCACAGGCACAGTTTGCACACCTGTAGGTCACCCGTGTGTACGACAACTTGTCGAGCACCTCGATCGCCTCACCACTGATGCACATGCACTGGGAGTCGTACTCTGGTCAGGAGATGGCAAACTGCGCCCCCGCCGGGCTCTCGTCACTGTGCTTGCATGACCAGGCATCCTAACTCACACGGAAAAAGCTCATCTTCGGTGTGTTTGTCGAGAACTACACGATGCATGGGGTGATGTACAAGTTCAGCCTTCTCCAGTTTGTTCCTGTCCTTGTCAGGCATCAACTGCCTGAATCGGCCCATGCATGAGTTACACTCAACATATGTCCCTATATTTTTTCTCAGTTCTATTACGATGCCTTCTAATTGTAGTTGTACATTTCGCAGGCACAATAGGAGGGGTCGTAGCAGGACGAGCTGGGCCGCGAAGATGGCACCGTGGGTGGCGGAGTGAGCGGAGGCACTCAAGGACTTTGTGCAAGAAGGCACCGCGTTTGACCCCAGCACGTACAACGAGTACCTACACTAGTACACTCCGTAGACGTGCATCAGGCTGGTGTGTGTCATTGACCCTCCCCCCGCTCATGTATCAACATCGACCGACGCGTACCCCTGCACATAGCGCGGAACTTCGCCCTTACAGTACATACTCTCATGTTTGAAAGTTTCTGGGTACGATTAGCATAATTACTATTTGATGCTTTTATGTACTTCTTGCAAACGGACATCATCGTTGAGATTGTGAAGGACACCGGATCGATCATGGATAGAGTCGCCCATGGTTTGCAGGTCACGCGCGATGATCTACTTCATGTTGTCCATCGTGTCTACGGGAGGGTGTGGTCTACCCTTGCCCTCTTGTCATGCAGGACACTCCCGGAGGTGGCCACGTCAATGTGCACATCGAGGCCATCATGTCCTATGGCTCAGGTAGGAGGCTCCGGAGGGCCATGTGACTACCCTGAGCACCACCACCATCACCGCCAGGCCAGGTCAGAGGGTCAGCGTGGGCACGTACCTGCACACCGGCGCCATCGTCGTCCGTGGACCCCAACTGCCATCGGTAGGGCAGCACATATTGTTTGGCCAGGGCCAGGCTGGCTGAAAGATCAAGTTCCATTTAAGTTGGTTTTGGTGATAATGACAAATACTATTATAAGATTTTGGTGATAATGACGAATGCATTTGTGAGACTAATCTTGTTTATTGATCATGATATTACTTAGTCTCATTTGGATGAAAAAGTGAAATCATAGAGGTATGCATTCGAAATCACATTCTCGTATATTAGTGCATTCCTTGGATCAAAATATAGATTGAACTCCACAAATAGTCTAAAATGAATATGTGCATGTGTCTTCGTTATACATACTTGTATGTACACACTTAGGGGAAATTCATTCTATGTTTTGAGATTTCATAAGTATTGATCTATGTTTTTTTAATATGCATATTTAGAATCTTTACTTTAAAATACATCCTTTGAGTATATATAGTTTGTGTAGTTTATATGTACTCATTTGCAATCAGGTTGTCATCTAGTTCATCTACTATGTGTTAATGGTTACATGATTAATGATAACCGGATAAGTAAGTTTTGCTTTAAAAGCTTATCTTAAGAGTATACAAGTGTTGTATATATGTTGGGGAGATTCAATTTTTTGCCACTCTTAAGATTGGCCAATTCACTCTGTCACTTACATGTGGGGTCACCTGAGTCATTGACAATGGGCCAGGGTGGCAAATATGTTGCCACTGGACTCATAAGAGTGGCAAATGATTAAATTTTCCGTATATGTTGCATACTCGCAAACACAATCTTTATCTCATATTTTATTGAGATTTTCATGAATTACCAAAAAGGGAAGATTGTAGAATCTAGTCCTACCATTATGTGTTAATGGTGAAGTTTGGTAATTGATAAAAATTGATTTGTGGACTAACATTTTCCATGAGTTTAATGAATAGGTTAGGTTCCACAAATGAAGATGACTTGGGATGACTTCATGTGTTGAAGATTATTAAGTCTAGATGGAAGATGGCTTCATATGTTGAAGGCTATTAAGAAAAAGATGTATCATGAGTTAATGTATGTTCAAGAGAAAATGATCATACGTTGATCATCAAGTCAAGTGAAGACCATCATGTATTGATGGAGTTGAAGAAAAGGATACATCATGAGTTGATGCATATCAAAATGATGACCTAAGACAAAAGTATGACTAGTTAGGGATAAAGATGTATTCATAGTCTTTTACCGGTTATGATGTTTGGTTGGAAGACCGGATTGCTAGTATAGATTGCCATACTACTACGACGGGTCATGTTTAGTAGTTTGAGTCTCATTATATGTTGATAGCTCAACTTTACTTCTTATAGCTCATCTTGGTATGAGACTTATATTTGCAAATGTGTTTTGCAAATAGTTGAAGCTCATGTGTCGAATCCTTGTAACATGGGACTATGCATTGTAAATATGTTTTGCAAGTGCTTGAAGCCCATGTTTCCATTCTTTGTGATATGAGGTTTATATATGCAAATATGTTTTGCAAATGGTTGAAGCTCATATTTAATCCTTGTGTCATGATTTTAAAAGTGTGCAAATGTATTTTGCAATTTGCTGGGAATCATGTTTGATACTTATATGCAGGATACTAAAATTTGCAAATGTGTTTTGCAAAATCTGGTGAAGTATATGCATTCTTTAGGACAATCGGAACTACCACGGTATAACCTGCGTTACTACCGGCGAACGAAACTACCGGCTTTGTGTGAGCGGTACTTAGGGGTGAAAACGGATCGGATATTTTCCGTCGGATCCAGACGGATACGGATACGGATAGTGTCGGATCGGATTTTTTGGATAATTCTCGGATACGGATACGGATACAGATTTTTTTATCGGATACGGATACGAATACAGTAAGTCTAGTATCCGTCGAATACGAATACGGATACGGATTATCCGGATAATACGAAAACGGATATCCGGGAGTTTAGCCCATAATGCTAGAAGCCCAGGCCCATTTCAACTCATGCGCGATCCAACCGTCCATCTCACCCACCCCACGATCCAACCGTCGGCGCCTGAACACTCCGGGAGTTTAGGTTTTGCCCCTGGCATGCACCGGCCGCCGTAGCCGCGCAGACCCCCATCTCCACTCGTTCTCCATCGCGCCTCGCTCGATCCGCGCGCCCGCCTCCACTCGCGCGCCGCGCTCTCCGCCGCTGCGCGCCTACGCCTCCGTTGCTCCGCCGGATCCGCTCGCCTCGCCGCTCCGCCTCCACTCGCCGCTCCGCGCGCTCTGCCGGATCCGCCGCCTCCGTCTCCGCCGCGCTCGCTCGCCTCTGCCCCGCCGCCGCGCGCGTTTCTTTGTAAGTTAGTGATGATTGAGCAAAACTTAATTTGTGATGGTTGATGAAACAAAAGCGATTGTCCAAACAGATTGTCCAAATGCTACTAACGGTTCACGGATGCTCTCAATCGTAGGTAGATCGGTGTACATTTACTAAACCGATTGTTAGATTCGTGTCTTGAATTCCATTCCAACAAGCTCAGTTTTATAGCCTTCTTGATTAGTTCAAAAGTAGACTCTATTAGTGTGAGATTTCCGTTGTAGGGAATGCTTAGTTGTAGTGATATCTTGCAGGAATGCTTAGTTGTGCAGGAATGCTTAGTTGATTAGTTCATAATTATTTTGTTCTTGCAGAAATGGCATGGATGATTCGATGCTTAGTTGTGCCATGTGCGATTCGGTAGTATATCTTGCAGGAATGCTTAGTTGTGCCGTTGGAGGGAATGCTTAGTTGATTAGTTCATAATTATTTTGTTCTTGCAAGAAATGGCATGGATGATTCGATGCTTAGTGTCCAAATTCCTTGCCATTCTTTCTCTGCTAGAAGACATAGGAATGACTGTTTCCCTTTATTATGTTGTTTAGATTTCATGAATGTTTTGACAAGATGAAATATTTACGTATTTTCGTTAATTTTGGATGTATAGTTTAAGGGTTTTCATGTTCGATAAATATTCAGAATCAGTATTCGCTTCGATTCGTATTCGATCCGTATCTGTATTCGATATTATCCGTATTCATATCCGTATTCGAGTTATCCGTATTCATTTCGTATCCGAAAAAAAAATATGAAAACAAATATGGTAGAGGCATTATCCGTCCGTATCCGATCCGTTTTCACCCCTAGCGGTACTACCGGTGAACGAAAGTACCGGCTCTGTCATTGATCGGGGCGGTCTAACTTTCACCCGACACTCCATAGCGCTAAATATATGCGTCTAAGCTCACCACTTCTGGTTTTTATACCGATTTTGGCTCCGTTTGCTTTGGATCCACCACTTCTGAGCTCTATACCGGTTCTGGTTTTCTTCACCTAATTATACTACATACCCACATGGAGAAATATAATTACATTGTAGGGTAGTATTTTCTGCTCGTCGAATCAAGAATATGGTTGATAATAGAATATATGACTCCATACCCGAGTGAGAGTTGTTTAGTCCTAACAAGAATATAACAATCCTCAAATTATTATTTATCTATAAATGATATTGTTACGCCATTATACTCCTTGAGTATACCCCTTATCTATAAGGGAGAGATTTCACAAAATAATCGTAAGCTCTTCTACTACCACTCTTTAGTCATAAGCTCTTGTACAACCACTCATTGGTTGTTAGCCTTTTCTACGACCACTTCATACTCGTAAGTTTTTCTATGACCACTTTATAGTCATAAGCTCTTCTACAACCACCCTTGGTCATAAGCCTTTTCTACTACCACTTCATACTCGTAAGTTTTTCTACGACCACTTTATAGTTGTAAACTCTTCTATGACCACTCTTTAGTCATAAGCTCTTTTATGACCACTCCCTGGTTGTAAACCTTTTTTATGACTACTTCATAATCGTAAGTTCTTCTACGACCATGACATAGTTATAAGTTATCCTACGATCACCTTATGGTCGTAGATCCTCCTATGACTAAACCAAGTTTCGTTCGGTTTGTCTACGACGAACTGCCACATCGTGGGTCTGTCTGATAGGACATTTAACATGCATGATTATTTTCTAAAATAACTACGCATAACTTCTCTCTGATGATAACCACTATATGAAGAGTGAGATACCACATATCTCTAACAATAACTCCTATCGGACAATTATCATCTAAAACCTTAAGACGTCTCTTGGCATGGAATAACTGTCGCCACTTCGTAAGCTATATAAAGGATTGACGTCAGAGAGAGGGAGGACAGATTCAATAAACCCAAGGTAGAATAAAAGTAGAGCAAGACATTCCACATCACTTTCTCAGTTACAATCAGTTCATTGAGCAATAGTCACACAGGAGTAAGGTTGTTATTCTCAGGAGAATGCCCGAACCTATATAAAATCTTTGTCTTTCTCTGTGTGATCGTAGTCAAATCAACAAGAGATCCTTAAATCCAAGAAATCATACATAAGATCGATATTAAAACATCGATAAGCCCTTATATCACAACCATATGTAGAGGGCCCTAAACCTACCCCTTTCTTTACCTAACCTGGGCACCCTCCACCCTTTTATTATGCATAGCTTGCACTCCAACTGCTTCTTCGTCTAGAACTACCCTTCTCTAATCTCTTTTCGTGTCTCATTCTCCATCATTTGGTTGAAAAGGGTATTTTAATACATGTGATAATATATATGCTATAAAGAGAGATAGTTTTCTTAAGTAACATAAACTACTCAAAATGATCAAAGGTGAGCTCGCCTTGGTGTTCAATTCCCTCTTCTTGCTCTGATTCTTTCTCTGCATTACAGAGTAGATTTTATTGTTGTTAGGAACCTGGTTTAATAGACAGTTGTTTCATATTATCATAATTTGTTCTAGTTGAGGTTTCATATTTGCTGGAGTCTAATTTTTTTCACGATTTTATTTGCCTTCAATTGACTTCATACCGCTCTAGCCCATTATCACTCTCAGTCCACTCTCTAACTGGCTCAATACTCCTACACAGACCTTGCCTGGCCTGCCTACTACCGTCCCACACCTACACACACACACAGCCGCGCCAGCCCACACACCAACCTACCCACACCCAATACCCAACACACCCGCACACACACACACACACACTGTACATGCACTCACCAGCATACACGCGCGTCACCCCCTCTCTTATCTTGCTCATTCCCCTCTCGGTCACTCCCCCCTCCATCTACACACTACCACCATCGGTACTCTCTTCCCACTGTGGTCCACTCGTCGCCTCCCCACTACCATGGCCCGATAGCACCAATGGTGGCAGATTTGGGCACAACACCGACGGATTGGGTGCCTTACCACCGTGGCATCATCGACCTTCCTAACCCCCTTCCCTCATAATTCCTGCGCTTTTTTCTCTCCCTCCAAATGGATTCGATGCCGATGGTGGTGGATCTAGGCGTGGCCCTACCGAATCTACATTTCCCCCTCTATTCTCAAGTTAAACCAGTTCTAATTCTCATGTTCTCAGCAATATTACAATTTATTTTCATTTTAATTTCCTTTGCATAGGATAGATTTGGACGTGATGACGGTGTCTCGCAGTTGAGCAAACCGTGATAGGGCTCGAGGGTTTGCATCCACCAGGGAGCATAACAGGTCCTACCAAGTGCACACCGGCAACCATCCGCTAGTCAACCATTGCCACCATGAGCCGGCGACGCTACTTGTCGCGGCTCTAATCAGCTGAGGTGAGGACTAGCTACCCTTTTCCCCTTGCTATTTCCCCACTCGATTACTGAGGTCATCCACGATATGGTACTTTTTAGGGAGATTTGGGGGATGAAAGGGACAGGGCTTGTGAGGTAACTTACCTGATTTGGTCGGGTCAAGGATGGGTTGGTGGTGGTCCTCTCCCACGTGCTTTCCTCGTAGTTGACTTCTTTCTCTATCTTCTCTAGTCCCAGCTGGCTCCTCACTCTAAGGCCACCGAGAACACGGTCGCCTTCTCTTCGGTTCTTCCCCCAACTCCTCTTAAGCCTCCTCCCCCAACCTCCATCATCGTCGGTGGAGCCTCAGGCCACCGGTTGCCGTGCTCTCTCTTCCACTCGGGTGGATCTGGGGGAGGGGTGGTGAGGTTTGAGGTGTCAGTGCGAGCGCTCTCTCTTGCTCTCTTGTGACTTTGGGGAGTGGATAGAATGTGTTCTCTCTCGCGGCTTGGTTAGCTTCCCTCTTTCGCTGCCACTCTTACAAACCCCTATGTATGATGCAACGAGGGTTATCCTTGTGGACCAAAGGTCCTGGGGTGTCTCTGGCTTTGTAGCTCAGTTTTCCCTTTGATAAAGGCAAGTGCAGTGGAATTTACTAAATTTTAACATGGTTTTCATTGGATGATGAAACCCACTACAGTGAAAAGTGCTAACCACCCTTGAACGGTCCTAGTATCTTGATAAGTGCTACAGTTCAGTATTCTAAACCAAACAGATTCTAACAGTAATCTTCTTTTCTCTTTCTTATTCTCTTTTTGGATGGTTGGGTTTTTAGTTTATTTTGCCCATGTAGACGCTCGGCGTTGACTCACTCCTTACTACATCTACTGTTTACCTTGCCAAATAAAGTTGTAACTAAATATGTATCATATACAGTTGAGAATATATGATGTATTTTGATAATTGTTGTCCTTGTAATTTTATTATCTTAATGCAGCGATTCCCTTGGTAAATTCTTGATTAAATTTAAATATGATGTTTTAAGTCGAAAAGTGAGGATAGTTTCAATTGAACTTTATTTATTGGTACAAGGGAGATCGTTCTTCTACCACCATGTGGCATCAGAACTATCAGTATCAATACCACAACGTAGGTAGATAAGGTGCTCCGAAAGTCGCAGTGTTCGACAGATGCTTAAAAATAAAACGTAGCGGTCGTCTCAGTGATTTTAGTATCAGATAACGTTGGCAGTTCTCAGCGATTTAGGATCGTCGAGCTAGAAGTGGTTCGACCAATCGGCAGCGCTGCCGACGCGAGGGATGCCCGAGTCCTTCTTAGCCTCGCTGTCGACCTTGTAGTTGGAGCCGCACATCTGGCCCTGACTGTCCACCCGCGGCACCGCCTTCATCTCGTTCAGCGGGTGCTCGAAGCTCTGCAGCCCTCCGGAGGTAGTGTAGAAGCAGCCTGATGATGATGAATGTATGATGTTGTCAGTCAGGGTGCAACGAACTTCAGCTGAGTTCTGCGGATGCAACAATGAGATGAAGTGATAATCTGTCGAGTTTCTTTCGTAATGTACCTTTGGGGAATGGTGCGAACGAGTTCCTACAGCCAGCCTTGAGAAGCTCAGCATTGTCAGAGAACACGAGGTGGTCCTCGGAGTCGACACCCCAGAAGAAGGGGACGCTACCATCAGCATCCTGGGTTCAGACATGGCATTATTTGCAACTCAAACCACAGTCTACGGGGTAGAAGTGCACGATTCAGGAAGAGAGATGTACTTACAGCAGCAACGAAGGTGGATTTCGACAGGGTGTCGTACAGGATGAACGCAAACTTTCCGCTGAGATCTCTCACGACCTGGCTGGCTGGGAGAGGGCCCCTGTCCCTGAGGGTTCTGTAGGCCTCGATCAGGATGGTAACCTCATTTGCTGTCTTGCTCAGACCATAATGTTGTTTCAGATTGGCAATGTTCTCAATGTGTCCTTGGAACAGGCAAAATATGTCATTCACAGCACCAAACAACCTGGGGAGGAGCACAAAAACAGAGTCAGGTAAATATAATTCAGGTAATCAGATAGAGACTAACATAGAGTGAAAGAATTATCCGGATCAGTCATAATTATGTGCTGTGATGCATCTTCTCCACGTTAAGAAGACCATCTTTGACAGAAATTTGATGTTCATGCTATTTTGGTAGAATTAACACAGCGTATGCGGAGAGCCCGGCGATTATGCAAAACATTTTCTTCAATAGTTGGACTTCACAACACCAATAGCATGATGCTTCAAACACAGCAAAACTATGTTGTTGGAGCATTATAAATGCCCATAGTTGCTAATTCTGTTTTGCATCTCAGCAACTGAGCAGCCTACTAATAGGTTACACAATACAATCAGCAAGCATGTTGTTTAAGGTAAAGTTGCTTTCTATAGAAAGAAAATTTTCTATGTGCTTTGAATTAGTTTAATGGGACTCAACTCATGACTGATCTACGCAGCCATTCTACTTGTTGTAAATGACATGTTACCACATAATAAAAAAGATCATCAGTCACCATCATCCACGTTGGGATGTCAAGTAACAGCTGCTTAACAAGTATCAAATTGACATGTAACCCAGTTGTGCTGACAAAGGACATGTGTATGGTATCAGAAACTTCAGCATTATTTGCCTTTTCTGTTGAATACCTAGACTATAGTGACAGATAAAAATATTCAAACATCAGATGCAATACAAAGAATGTGGGAAAAAACCGATATACTACACAACAGGTTCAGCCAAGGCTCCCATAGCAAACTCCAGCTCCTCACGATAATCGTCGAGTCTCTTCAAGCTGGATCATGAATTCATGATTGCTGATGTCTGATAAGACTTTGGACTCGGAATAGCACAGTGAACTTTGAACAACAGGGCTCAGGATACAAATCAGTCTCAACATCACCAATGTTGGAGAGAAACACCACGTGCTAATGTCTCATCCAGTTTTATGCACACAACATTCAGAAGAGTCGACTACTTGGTACTCAACTAATCAAATAGAATTATCTTACAACCATGAAAAAATGCATCAAATGAAGAAACTTTTTTTTTGAACGGCAATGAAGAAACTTTTTTTTTGAACGGCAATGAAGAAACTTTTTTTTTTGAACGGCAATGAAGAAACTAACTCAGCTAATAAAAACAATCTCCAGATCTTGACAGAATCTAACTATACGAAACTAATGATTAAATGAACAATCCATTCTGCTCATCAAAGTTATACTGCCTCCTAACTTTTGGTGCAGATCTAAGCAGCTAGATCGAAGAACTTGCCCTAACTTCACGCAACATAAACCTACTTTTTCCAAGAAACGCTCCAGATTACACCAAATCACCCACGAGACCGACACCAAACCAACATGTAAACAGTAACTACTTATCGTCCATTTCATCCAGCAAACAAACTTGAACATAAATCAGGTAGTTCCCCCAAGAATCGCCATGGAGAGCACCAACACCACTGAAAACCACATTTCTAGGTTGCCCCAAGAAACCAAAAGAGAAGGAGATCTCCAAACATGCCAACCGAAACCTCCAAAGATTCATCGTTCCAACCCCACCGAAACAATCGCATCACCGAATCTTGCGCCGAAGCGCCAAAGACACCACGCTTTTTTTTTTTTTGCATCACCCGAACGCATAGGCATCACAAGCATCGGTTTACTAGCAGTATTCACCAAGAAGCCGAGAAGAGAGCAGCACCTGGGAACGAGGGGGCTCTGGTTGGCCGCGGAGTAAGCCAGGGCGCCGGCGGGGCCCAGGCTGACGGTGACGGCGCCGTCGATGGCGCCGGCGAAGCCCTTCATCAGCGCGCCCACGCCGCCGGCCGCCGCGCCTCCTCCGGCAACCGGCGGGCTGCGGAGGCCCTCCGGGCACTTGGCCACCGTCGGATCGAACACCGCCAGCATCTCGCCGCTGTCCGTCTGATGCGATGCGACCTCTCTCTCTCTCTCTCTCTCCCCTCCGCCGGTGCACCCTTTCCGTGTGCTGTCCTCTTCCGCTTCTCCTTTCTCTGCGTGCGACACGGCAAGCTGAATGCCACGAGTCAACTTTTCGCTTCCCGTTTGCCCTAGAGATGGCAACGGGTAAATACCCATGTATTACCATTCTATACTCGTACCTGTTAGATGTAAATTTACCCGTCGGGTTACCCGTATCCACACGGGTAGAAAAATTTACCCATACCCATACCCACGCGGGTATTACTACCCGACGGGTAACCCGTACCCACAAGCATACCCGGTTCAACACATAAGAATATCATCAATTTAGACATTCATTAATCATACATTCCAAGCACAAAAGCATCTAATGATCAAAATTAGTACATCACATAAATATACTTGACATGACCATATCAACATATAACAAACAAATAAACAATCAACAACAAATAGATAATAAAATTAACATTTGAGTGGGATGTCTAGTTGTCTAATGCGGTATTCATTACTCATGCGGGTAGGCGGTATGGGTAGTATATACCACACCCGCACCGCCTACCCGGCGGGTAGAGGATTTCGCCCAATAACGTACCCATATGTACATAAAATTTTCCATACCCGTCTCTTTATCGGGTAAAACCCGTCGAGTATTCGGGTATCGGGTACCATTGCCATCTCTCTAGTTTGCCCTTTGGTCGGTTTGGTAGGATTTTTTTTAACATTTTTGGTTTCTTGGTCAGATAAATTGTGCTGGTTTTGAGGCCGCCAATGGTTTTTTCATGTCCTCCATGAGAATCAAGACTCAAGAGCGTATTTTATTCAAATTTACATGCATTCTACATCACAGAAACTCAGAAAAATCACAAAAGATTCAGGCAACTTGGTCGTTAGATATTTTACAATACGAGATGGAAAAAAGGTTGAATTGTTGCAAATAGTTCGCGGCTTGTTAAAATAGGTACTATACGCTGCCTATTTTGCATGAATGGTGTTTATATATAGAATATCTGGTTGCAAAACAAATTATATTCCAGGGTAGTTTGGTAAGTTCGCTGTGCAAACAGCCTCTAGTCCTTATCCGGTTTTACATTCAATATTCCAGCATGCACTGACGTGGAACGCGTAAGAGACTGCTAGTATCCTGCAGATCAGACTAGACTAAGCATAGCCAAACGTGGAAGTTGTTATAAAATATACGATGAAATATGAACACATTGAAGGATAATTAGAAATAAGAGGTAAATATTTAATATAAAAATTATGAAAAATATCATAAACGTATAATCAACGAAATTTCTATATGAAAAAGAAGTTGCAAAATATTTTTACCATATTACATATGTAGATAATTTGTGTTGTACATACTATCTATCATGAGGCTTACTTGAAAAATAAATAGCCTTGAGAATAAAAGTTTCAGGTAAGAAAGGAACAGAGTTCTAGTCAATAATAGAAACAAACCTACTCGGAAACTGGTGCAATAACATTTTTGGAGATATGAACATCTTACTCAGAGAGTATTAGAAGATAATGGTGAAGAGTTATAGTCGAAAACGATTTGAGTAGCTACGTCTGACTCCAGTCGACGCAGAATTTATCATAGACATAGAGATAATCCTAATTATAAGTTTATAACCTTCAACCAGTTCAACTATGAGCGAATTTGATCAGACTTTTTAAGCAATGGAATAAGATCCGATCATATTCAGATTCTAAAATCCAACAGAAGTATTAATTAGTAAGAGAAAGAAGAAGGGAAAGCCAACATTTTCAAAGTTCACATGTTAATGGTCTTGTTCTTTTTTAGCTTTTGGTTTCTAATTTTAACTTTTGTATAGTAATTAACTTTTAAATAAAGTGTCTTTTTAAGATAGGGTCTACTAGTTAATTGTAGTATACATTATACCGACTTCATTTATATCGACAAAAATCGCACGTGAGTTCCTATTACTCTGTAATTTCTTATACTAACAGCCTAAAAATCATAAGCCATGGCTGTTACTCTATAATTTCTCATACTAACAATCTAAAAATCATAAGCCATAGCCAAAACCCTAATTCTCAGCAAAAAAAAAAAAAAACCAGGCCCATTCCCATATTTCCAGCTTCATCGTGGAAGTCATCATCATTGATCGTGCTTTCTGACCAAATTGCTTAAGCCACAGGATCGAGGCTTCTAGATTACTAGTAGCAGTTCGCCATGTCGCCTAGTCAGCCTGCCTCCCTGTTATCTTGCTGCTCTTCGGTTTCGTTGCGTAGTAACATATGCCGATGCAGTAAGCACATTGTATTCCTATTGGGCTACTAAAGCACAAACCTCAAGGCAGGTCGAATGATTGAGTTATGTGCTCATGAGTTTGCTGATTTATTTATACTCCTGACAGTAATTTACTAGATTAATTCATTTTACAACGAGGCGTACGACAATGTTTTTGCATTAGCCTGTGTGTCGAGGACTGTTGTGTGAAAATGTGGACCGAAATAATTGCTGAAGAGTAACTTTTTCACATGATTTGGGGCAGATGCTTCAGATTAGACATGGATAGGATGCATCACTTCGTTCGACAAAATCTCTTGCATGTATGTGCAAATGAACCGAACTGAACAGAAGGGTGCTCAAATTACACCCAGTCAACGAATGAACAGCAACAGTTCTGGGGGTAAATGTTCAAGAACAAAAGGAACCTAACACCCCCTTTCTTTACATCCCCAAGGCAAAACATCGACAGTCCATCATCATCGTCCACCTCAACCATCACCACCAAAGCATCCTATACAAACTTTACAAACACTGGTTGCTAACCCCGCACGAATCCTCTCCTGAAAAAAAAACAAGAGGGGGAGGTAGAACCAGCAGATAATTCACAGTATAAGATTATAATCTCAGCACAACGACGCCTCGATCACCTCATCCACTTCTTCCTTTCAACGTGTTTATATCGTATTAGGTTTATCACGAATTGTTGATTGGCCTGGGCATCGAGGGGAATCCTCATATACCATGTTTCTGCAAGCCGAGGCCAACTCTGAGCTCTTGCTGTCAATACAAAGCAGGTCCTTGTCGGTTTCTGGATGAGAAAGGAACAAGCGATATAATTTAATCAACGTGTTTCTGTATGTGCAGATGAATCCCGATTACTCTGTCGCTATGAACCCTTAAAGCTGTCATCTTTCAGTGACCACGAAAACAAGTGACCATTGGCATCCCCGCTCAGGAGCTGCTTCAGGTCGGGTGGTAGACAAAGGGCAGTGACCGGGTGCTTGTGTGACTTAAGGACCTTCTGAAGAAGTAGCCTGTACTCTAGTGTCTGGCCATCCAGGCCCAGTCCTCCAAAGGTGGTTGCAGGCGATTTGCTTTTGCTGTTTGTTGCCTCATCAGACGTGCAGTGCACCATCTTCCAGACCTTCACAGCACCGCTTTGATGACCTGTCACGTACCAGTTTGTATCCCGCCAGTCTGAATGTGTAGTACTTGCCACAGACAAAATGAGATCAGAAGGAAGCTGAGAGGTGTTCACCACAGCAAGACAGTCTCCATTGACACTCCAAACAGCAAAAAGAACTCCAGCACCGGTCAGAATCTCACCAGTGAGGTTGTTCACATGTAACGCAGACACTGATGCTGGGAACTTTGGTAGCTGCTTCACAAAGACCAAGCTTGTCAGGTCCCACAATATCACAGAATTGTCATCGGAGCCTGAAACAATTAACGAGTAAGGCTGGCTGACATAGATGCATGTTATCTTGGAAGTGTGAGCACACAAGGCTTTCTCCATTCTCAGGAGACGACGAATGCCATCCTTGACAAATCTCCACACTGCAACTACTCCATCATCACCACCTGTGATGAGAATGTTGCCATCATGACTCACTCCAGTGCACTGAATTTGACTACCACCATGAAGGTTTTCATGTGTTGATAAAAGTTTATCCTGATCATAGGTCAATATTCTCAAGCTGCGGTCAGGAAATCCCCAAGAGAAGTACTCGCTGTAAGTTACTGGCTTGAGCAAGCTGTTCGCTGCGGCAATTAGGATCTTATCATTGTAGGTCACAATCTGGGACACTGACAATGCTGTCTTTCGAATCTCTTGGTGTGTAAGATAGGCGCTGTACCGTAGAGGATGTGGAGGGACTTTCCTGTCAGTCTGTCGCTGTGGATGGGGTTTTTGGAATAACTGTTTAGGGGTCTGACCAAAATGATTTATTTGTGCCAGTATCGAAGCCTTCATGGTAGGATCTGATACTGCATCTATGTCAACATTGCCTTCATATGTGTAGTGATAGAAGACATTGACGGCATCTTCAGCTGCCTGACATATACAAAAGAAAATAACCATTAAAATCCAATCAGTAAATAAGAGTGAACCTTAAAAAGTGAAATACATAACATGATTAACAGGACTACTCCCTCCGTTTCACATTACAAATCACTGTGGTCTGCATTTGCAAAGATCAAACTTTTACCAAAATAACCATGATAAGTGAAACTTCATATAATATTTAGCAAAGTCTTTAGAATGCTGCACGAAACCCCAGGACAAAAACAAAAACTACAACACACTTGTTTTAACCACAAACATGTTTGTGTTGTCAAGATGATGGCAACAGCAACACCACTAGGGACAAGATGGAAATGCAGAAACCTATACCTTTCCTCTCTGCTTATATCCAAAAATAATATCAATCCAATGATGCAGATTCTCAGATACATAGTCTGACTCCAGGGCTTCCCGGTGCTTTTTAATGAATTCTCTGGTGCTACCTTTAGCCCAAGGTGGCAAAACAACATCACCAACCTAAAAGAATTATTTCACAAAGTTACATGCTTGGCTGCAACAAACTTGAGGTTTGGTTAGAGTATTATCATTGAGAAAAACTATGGAACGGTATAGCATCCCCAGCTTGTTCTCTCTCTCTCTCGCTCTCACGCGAAAGCCGATGGGGGTGGTGCCGCCGACAGGTTCACCACGCCCCCGGTTGTAGAGGGAGACCAGGGCGGCGGTGGCCCAACTGTGGGTGGTGGCGGTAGGCGATGGGCAGTGGTGGAGGGCAGTGGGCGGCGTTGGAGGGCAGGTCGGCGAGGTGAGGGCTCAGAGTATGTTAGGTTGAACGGGGGAGCTTGCGGCGCGGCGAGGCGGTGAGATCGCCGCCAGCTGCAGGGGGAGGTGGGGGCAGAGGAGGTGGAGCGCGGAGCGCGGAGCTGCGACCGGCCTGGCGGCAGCGGCAACGCACGAGGGAGGCAGCGGAGGTGAGGCAGAGGGAGGAGGACGAGGGGAGGGCAACCGGAGGAGCATGAGCTATACCGTCAGAATCAATTCTGATGGTGTAGCGTCCCATAGTATTTCTCATTATCATTACATCCAGTGGAAAGATTAGTGCACTTACCTTCTCTCCTGATTGTTTCTCCCCCAAGTCCAGATTAAACCGGTTCTCCAAAAACTCAGGCAAATAATAGAACTCAGGGATCAGTTCTTTCACATCTGATGTGTTGCTCTTACCAGCAGCGCTTACCCATGTATCTCTCACACTATTGAATAGCCGGTCTGCATGGTCAAACTGCCCACCCTGCAATTTCTGGTTTTCCATGCTAAAGGGAGGCAACCTTAAAAGATAGAAAAGGACAATCCCAGCACTTGAATAATGAGAACCATAATGGAACTTAGGTACATCAGGGTCATCCCAGCTATCATATCTGAAAGGAACAAAAGAAAGTATTTCACTTGATGTTAGATGAATAGACCTCTCATGTTTAGCAACACTAAAGCTGTAGTTTTTTTTTCAATTAAAAAAAGAAACAAAAGAAATATTTATATCCATGTTAGATGAACAAACCTCTTACGGAATTCCTCTTCTCCTTCCTCTGTTTGACATCCCATTGGTTTGTCAAGCTTACGAAATGTCTTTGGGTTTCTCAGATCTAAAGTATCGCTGTCATAATCTGCAAGAACCCATGGAAATACTGGGTACTGTGTAAGGTCACTATACCCTCGACCAGCAAGTGTATTTAGATGCATGAGATATTGGAAGTTGGTAATTTCTCCACTTTGCCATCTTTTCGAGAATGATTTTGCCATGACTTTGAAAAGACGACTCCCCTCACCACTATCCTGTTTTGAGGACGCTGATATTGTTGTGTCCAACCTGTGGAAAGGCACATTTTCTTGAATTATTACACAGTTCATGTGCTAAGCATCCTAATGATAAGTAAAAGCATTAAAATGCCAAGTTGTACTTCAGATAGTTAACAAAATGTTAAAGATAAACTAAATCCTTTGACCGCCTATGGACTATAAATTACAGGAGGCCATGCAGGAAGAAAAAGAGTTAGGAACTAGAGAACTCCATTGCATAAAAAAAGGCTTTAGAATTTAATTTCATGTATTGTAAAATGCACATCTATCCACCAATTTACGCAAGCACTCACAGTATGTGCCGACCAGATGCAATAAAAAACATTCAGAACTTGCCGGTGACTGTTACCCAGATTTCATAGGGATGGGTGGGATTTGCCTAACGAAAACCCAGGATTTGCAAATCCACCGTCGCCCATGCCCGGATCACGCCACCTCCGACGCCGCCAAGTCCGGATCCGGCCGTCTTCGCCGCCGTCGAGCTCGGATCCGGCGCCTTCCCACCAGAACCAGGCGGGGCGAGGCCAGATCCGAGCTCGACGGCGGCGAAGACGGCTAGATCCGGCTCGGAGGCGGCCGGATCCGGACTTGGCGGCGTCGGAGGTGGCGTGATCCGGGCGCGGGCGACGGTGGATCCGGCCGGATCCAGAAGAGGCGACCGGATCTGGGCGCGTCAAGGTCGGCGACGGCCCGATCCGGACTGGGTCCGCGGTGTGGCAACGAGGCAAGGCCGGATCTGGGCGTACAGCAGCAGCCGGCGTGGGCAAGACGGCCGTGGGCGACGGCCAGATCCAAAAGAGGCGAGCGGCGGCGGTCCAAGAGATGGACGATCGCAGCGGCTCACTGGGATCCAGGCGCGGCAAGATCCGACGGCGGTCCAGCGACGGCCCGGCGACGATCCAGTGGCGGCGGCCAGCGAACGTGGGCATCACCAGCGCGAGACGGCCGTCGACGAGAATCCGAGAGTGCCGGCGGCGGTGGCATACGGCCGGTGAGCAGCGCGGGCACGGCGGCCGGGAGAGGTGGCCGCTCAACGAGATGGCCACCCCCGGGAGAGAAGATCGATCCTCCCGGGGGCAGCAGCAACAGCGGAAGTAGATCGAGGTTAGGATTTCAACATAAGCTTTGATACCATGTTATGAATATTGTGCATATATTGAAGAGGCCCAATAGGCAATATATATAGGGAGTACAAGGAGATATTATAGAGGAATATGCTGATTCCTATTCTATCTCTAATACCCTTAACAGCTGTCTGGTTGGTTTTCACCGATAATGCCAGCTTATCATATTGTTCTTCTCAAAAGAACACTATTTTTATTATGCTACTAAAAACATAATTTGATCTCTAGAAGTATTCGGTGAAAATCGGCAGCCATTTTCCAGTCAAATCATGTTTGATAGTTATAATAAACCTATCAGGCTAGGGAAAGAAACACAGGAACCGGTTGTGACCCTCTGTCTGGGAATCAATTCCAAGATGGTTTCAAAACTACAGGTCCTAACTACTGAAACTTGTAGACAAAAATAAAGTGGACAACCAAATTTTAAACAAGGAAGCTAGCCAATGAAAAAACAAATTCCCTCACATTGAAACATGAATGCTACTTCCTCACGAGGGTGATGTTATGAATTGACACCTATTACCTTTCATGCCATTATAGCTGGAATAATTCTACAGATTGCTAATTCATTGTTTTGATATCATTTCAATTCTAGTAGGAAATGATATCAAATCTTAATACTAAGCAAAGGCACATAGTAATTACTGAGTGTATGTAACTGCAAAGGATTAAGAATACAAACATGCTATTCCGTGGGAGGTTCATGGCGATCAGATTTTTGAAAACTTCCTCCCTCTCCTTTTTGTGGAAAACTAGAAGCTCATTACAACCGTCCATGCTGAAAATCTCAATTGCAACAGGGCGGAGCTGATAATCACGTTTTAGGAGCTCATGGACACTATCAAGCTTCCACATATGCCATGGATGAGGCAGGTTGCTGCTACTGCAAAGCTTCTCCTTACCCCAAGCACCTCCATTGTATGCCCATGCTCTGCCACCAAGCAAAACCTTTGCAGTTGCACCCCATGTTGAAGGTGATTTCTGCTGAGAACCACTGCTTCCCATTATATCCTTTTTCACACCTAAAGCTTGATCAATGACAGAGAGCTCATCTTCACTGCCCTTTTCGCAAATGCAATTGGAATCATTGATGTAGAAGTTCTCAATAATGTATAAGCAAAATTCTCCAATTAGAAATATTCCATCGTGCTTGTCAAGACCAGAAACCCGTTCACAATTGTATTTGCGCCTTATTTTTTCAGATGGTTCCAGATATGGTCTGATAAGATATTCTCCATTATCGAGCAACTCCTTTTCTGATTTATCCTCCGAGTTTCTTGCATCAGTATCTTTAACTGAAGGTGCCCGTCTTGGTGAACTAAGCTCAGATTTACCTTGGATACTCTCTGTCATGTGATAGGAAAAGGAACTTGATTTTGCTCCAAATTCCGTGGCAGAGTGAAGACTTTGCTCATTAATGCTGCTTTTATCATCAGTCCAGCCAAGTGGAGCTGACATTGTGCTTCCTCCTTTGAACATGTCGTCTTCCTCTTTGAACGATGCAAAATCAGCAGCATCAAGTTCCTTCCGTTCAGTGCCATAGTTCAAAAGATTCAAACTTGACATTGTATCTGACCCAGGTGTCATCAACATGTCTCCATCCTCTTTCTTTGCCATCTTAACATCATCCAACCCAAGGTTGCCAATTAGAACATTCTGAATAGTACCTATCTTAAATTTGGAGTGTTCAAGTTTCTTCCGCATTCTATATGGTCCTTCAACAGCACATAGCTGCCATGCAGGTTCTGTGGATAAGTGCCGCATGGGGAAAATACCTCTTCCATGTACAAGCTGTTGGAGCTGGCTCTGCCACTCACTTTCTCCATGCAATATCCATCCATATTTGTCTTGACGAATTGCTCTTAGCTCTGTAGACATCACATCACGAACCAAATCAAGATTGTACCTCCTTTCATTTATCTGCTCCCAGTGCCTTGCATCTACTTTTGCAGTTTCACGTGATTTTCGTCCCATCTCTTTCTTGCGCCTGACTTCCATGCCTTTTATTCTCACCCCAGGAAATTTTGCTGAGCCAGTAATATATTGAACCCACATTATTAAAGCACACTGGTCCAACACTTTGCTAATTGTTTGCTGAGAATTCTGGAGCCATTCAAAAAACATCGATGTACTTCCAGTCAGTAGTTTCTCAAGCCCTCCATGCAGGATGTCCATTTGTTGCCCTTGGCTAGGCTTACAAACTAGCAGGTCCTCAAGAGATGGACGTCGATGCACTACCAAGTATTTAAGTAAATCCACAACTAAGTTTTGAGCAGTTAGTCTCTTGTCACGAAGAAGTGCCATTAGATTTATGCAGAAACAGCACATTAGATCAGTATCGACATTGCTTGGGCACAACACCAGTCTCTTGTTGGCAATCAGAAGCTGAAGAATAGTACATATATCAACAGAATAATCTTCCTGAGGAGGTTTAGAAGCTAAACTTCTCCCGGTTTCTGTTAGGAAAGCCAGATTTGCGAGCAGGTCATCCTCACCCATATTCTTAAGGAATGTTGGCAGGAAACAGTACATTATCATCCGGTTTGTGTTCTTCAATATGGCATGGATGTAAGGGTCGAGTTGCCTGCTTCCTCGAGCAATGGATAAAATACCTTTACCTGAAGGTACTGCATCTTCAATACGGCCATCTTTATTAGCAAGCTGCAACATGGACATCAAGAATTCTAGCGTCTGTAGCACCCCGAGTGGGGTTGGAAAACAGCCCATGTATACACGATCAACAATCATCCAGCAAAGTGGGTCTAAATTGACAGACCAGCGGTTCTTGTCAAGTTTCTTCCCATCTTCTTCATCATCAAGTAAGAGTTTTCTTTCGAGGAAGTTCATCAATCTGCTTAGACACAAGCCTTGAAAAACCAAAACAGAATCAATATCTACAAATAAAGGCACAGACTCCAGAACGCTCTCAATAAAAAGTGTCGCTTTAAGCTGTTCTGAGATGATATCAGCTAGGATTTGAGCAATGAAATCAAGAACAGCAGTAGCTCCTGCAGAGCAAGGGCCACCCCCATAACCTGAATCATCTATGTCAAGCAAAAGCTTGGAATTGATCGGGAAAAGTGTATTCACTGCAGGTGATCCCTGAATGTTTGTCTTCAGATCAGGAGATGAATCCAGGTCCATCCCAGATGTAGTTGAAGACATGGATGGAGAGGCTGTTAGGTGTCTACCATCAGTATATGATCCTGCACTACCAGGCCAAGATGTGAATGGGGCCATGGGAGATGCAGTAGGAGTGCTTGCTGCTTTGTGAGTTGATCTCTCAGATAAAACAGGAGATCCAATATTATTCATAGAAACTGAGCTGGGTGAATAATCAGCTAGTTGGTGGGAATCAGCAATGCCATTTGAACTCGGTGCTGATAGCTGTCCTTGATCATGAGCATCCTGAAACACTTGGTTTGCTTCTCCATTTAAAAACTTGGTGCTGAGCTCCTGATTGGAAGAGCCATCTGCTTTTACTTCAGCAGAATAAAAAGAGTTCTGCATGCTAGTACTTTCTGAGCTGGTACTTTTCTGCTCCTGAGGAAAACTTGCAGCACTCAAAGTTTTGGCAGATTGTTCCTGATCCTGTGGCAAACGTGAAAAGGTATCTTTTGAAATTTCATTGTCATCATCATGCATATTCTTCTCATCTGTTGCTGCCGTTGTTAGATCTTTTGCCATCTTCAGGGCACAATCAGACCTGCAGAACAAAAAGAAGGATTAATATAAACATCACAAAAGGAAGGCTTAATATAAACATCTAGAGCACCAAGTAACTTGATATATGCACACCATACAAACCTTACACAAGAGAAATATAGATCAACACAGCTCTCTAGGAAATCATGTCGCCTGCAAACAGCAGAGAATGGTGGGCACATCTTTGCCAAATCAACCATGAACCGCAATATTGAAGTAGCAACAGCAGGAGCTCCTGCTTCACCACCCATTAACCTTGCTGCATATGTCTTATGCATCAGCGCTTCTCCCTGAAGATCTCCTCCCATGTCTGTCGCTTCCACTAGATCCGCAACCAAGGTGCCATTAAGGTGTGAAAGATTGTTATTCTGATGAGCAAGCATAGACTTCATAATCAATGAATCAAATGTAGCTTTTGCCATTGTAATAACAGTATCCAATAGATCCACAAACTTCAATTCTCCATAGTTACCATCACTAGGCATGAGAGCATGGAAATCAAGCATGCGAACCTCCGGTACTCGAGGATAAACAGGCTTCCCAAAAACCAAACAGAAGAGTATATAATATATTTCAGGAGAATCATAGAAGCTTGGAAGCACATGATTCAACCCTTGGAAACCACCACTTGTCCGGAACTTCAGAGCAAATGTAGCAGATGATGTAAGGCAAACTCCTAAGAGAGTCGTGATCCATCTCATACTTGTCGGATGCACAGCTTCATCAAGGAAATATGCGACCAATCTGGATGAAACAACTTTATGCCATTGCTCCAGCAACTCTTCAGCATTTATAGTTACTTGTAGATCAATAAGCATTTCCAATAACATGTTCCTCACAATGACATGCTTTCCCATAGCCTCCCGGACAATTTGGCGGTTTGGTGTAAGCTCTGGAGGATCAAATGTCATGATTATGAATCTTACAACAAGCTCCAACTCGGAAGCTAGAAAACCATCCTCCAAGATGACACCAAGCAGCACAACTAGCTTCTCCAGCACAGGAATTTCAACATCACCACGTTGTAAAGTAACAAGAAGATGCTGCACAAGATTAATTTGGCGCAATATAGTGAGGTTGTGATTTCTAAACCAATGCATTGATACCATCCTCTCAAGAAATCCCAGAAGAGTTATTTGTACTGATATAGGGGCAGTAACCCATATAGTCCAGTCCAAGAGAACATGTTCAACCATATCAGCATTTGACAAGACTATGAACTCAGAAGTCTCACCAGCTAATTCAGCATTCTCAAGCTCAGAAAGATGGCTAAATGAATCCTTTTGAGCTGAAAAATCATCTAGATCTCCATGTGATCCAACAGAAGACACATCATCGCCAAACTTGGGTAAGGTAAGATCATCAAGACTGGCCTCTGGGGACATCCCAGATGCATAGCTTGCTGTTCGGTTTATATTTGATTTCTGTGGCTCAGGAAAGGAAGCCTCACAGGCAGCAATACGGAAGAAGATATCAAGAGATTGCATATCGAATAGTGACATTCTCCTGTGCAGAAAAAGTGCAAGAAGATGATACCCCCTCAAGGCCTGCATGTCCTTCACATTTTGATGGCTCTGCTGAAGAGATAATGCAAGCAATTCCAGTGCCATATGCAGCATATCCCTAGTTTCAGCAGCTTCAACAAGAGCAAGCACAACAGGCATCCCACCAATTGTTTGAACAGTGTCACCAATTGTGCACTGATTACACATGTAAACATCACCACTTAGACGTCCATATCGTGGTATACCTGTCAATATGAAGAACTAATTGAATATTGACATATTCCAATTCAGAAAAACAAAATGTAAATTAAATAGCTGGAAGAGTTCACGCACCTCCTATTGGGGATGCAGCAGCAGAAGTTGGATCGACAAGATTCAGCAAGGACAGAGTCCCAGATGCTCGAAAAGCATCTGATGATGTTCCATCAAAAGCAAATATTAGCTTCCTCCCAGACAATTGTAAGGAGAGATTTCTTAACCTTTCCATATCCCATACAATTCCACTGCTCTCAAGTCTAGAATTCCCTTTTTTCATTGAACTATCAATGCGCTGGCTACTTGAAGGTGCAGCTACTTCAACTTCTAATGAATCAAGAATTGCTATTACCTCCCCACCGCAGGCCCGGTTTGGGACAAATCTCAGAAGATCAGTGTCCTGGAACAATCCCCGGTAACCTTGCCCAAGTATATACATGAAGCAAATGCTCCCTTGTGTCAACACTTCCTCAAAAAGATAACAACAGCGGAGCCGCCATGATAGATCAGAAACTTTGCCACGGGTAGCAGATCTACCAAGTGTTACTTGCAAAGATTTACCAAACGGGGATGGTGAGTATCCAAGCTTGCCAGTGTGCCTCAGCTTTCCATCAAGATAAAGGCTAGCCACACTTGCTTGAAAAAGACCAGCTAATGCATTTGGCTTGCTATGAACAACTGCAAGATGATGCCATTTCCCTTCTTCCATTTCAATGCCAGGAAATGACAATGAACTTGAATTGCTTGTTGCTATAGTAAAAACACCATTGTCATGGAGATAAAGTTCTGCAAACAAAGTGTCGGCATCATCCACTGCACCTACAGAAAAGATGCGTAAAACTTGTCCACTCCTTTTACCATGAGCCCCTTTTGATGTTTTTTCTGCTTCCTTATAATGGCTTCTAAAGAAGTTTTGAAATTGGAACCAACAAACAAAAGAGTATCCAGAAACAGGCGGCCATGTCCTTTCTCCTAATGAAACTTGAATAGATGCATGGCCGGCTTTGCTCATGTCCATCTCGATGAAATGTGCTAGAGAAATATTTCCTTGTCTGACATCTTCCATTTGAATTAACTTGTCCATCATATTAACAAAAAGATGACCTGAACGCTTCACTTTCAACTGAAGTATATACCTCACAAGAAGTCTTAGTTCGGAAGAAGACAACCTGACAAAGAAAGGGCATAACATGCACCTCAAAATAACAAAACACAAGCTGCTACGGAGAGATCAACATCGGAATTTTGTGGAATATAACTGACCTATAAGCACCTAGCACTTCAACAATTCTCAAAGCATGATTAATGATAGGAGAGGAACCCTCCAAAAATGGGTTGATTGTCTCAAGTAAAAGACCAACACATCCTATATAACAAAAAGGGCAAGAAAAACATAAGGCACTTTTGTCAACCGGAGTCACAAGAAAAAATAGTAACAAGAACAACTTTTGCCCATACCAACAGAAGTTAAATTCTCCTGGTTGAAGGGGCCAGCATTTGCTAGCTTCCCAATGAATCTCAGTAACTCAAGTTGAACTTTAGGCATAAATATTAGCAAGGAACGGATCAATACGACAACTGCACTAGCATTATACACTCGCTCCCTGTCAAGCCTTGAAAGTCCAAATGATGTTGCAGACAAGAAACCTGATTCATCCTCTGAGGTTTCAGATGAAATGCTCTCCATCTGCAGGTTAGTGGTGGGAGGAAGAAGAATCTCAAGTGCAAGCTCAAGCAAAAGCAAGACAACTTGCTTTTCACAATCCACACAAAGCAACCCAGATTCAGAGAGAAGATCGTAGAAAGTGTGTGATGACAGGATTGTATGCAGCCTTATCCTATTAACAGAATTGTTGCATACCGCAGCTGTCATAGCTCGCATTAGAAAACCAAATATCTTCATGTGAGTAAGCAAATATGATTCAGTCTCCTCATTTTCACTAGCATTCTGGAAACTATGAAGTGTTGTTAGTAGCAGAGAAAATCCAGTGGCTTCTCCAAAAATTCTTTGTGCTGAACTGTTTGCCCCAAGAATACGCCACAAAGCACCAAATATATCACACTTAGCATCATTGTCAAGCTTGTACTGAGAACCCAATGAAGTTGATACCATCCCACTCTTCAAGATTTCAATCAATGACCCCATTTCTTCTGGATGAGCCTGAAAAGGGCAAGGTTTTCATGCGTTAAAGAAGTCACAGTTCACCTGGCATGCTGCTAAAGTTCACTTAATTAGCATGATTAAAATCAACAAATCATACGACAAGAATAGGAAAATAGGCCCTTAAACTTGCATAGGTGCTTTCATGAATTAAGGCCCATGAACTTGAGAATTCAACATATAGGGCCCCTAAACCAACATGATTCCAGGTGAAAAATAGCTTTCATGGTAGAGCAAGGTGCAAACACAAACCTGAAGAGAATCTTCAATTATCAGGCATGACAATAGTCGTAGTACCCCAGATCTGTGGCTTTCAGATACCAAGAAAGGAAGAATTGTGTTGACACCATTGGAAGATCGGAAAGATTGCTGGTTAGGCTCAGCTCTCTTCAGCAGATAGAAAAGGCAATCCCAAGCAACAGTAATTGTATCTTCATCTTCAAACATGGGAAATTTTGTGGAACCAGAAGCCATTAACTTCGGCGAAAGAATCGCATCTTTGTTGTCCACAGTTTTCTGAAAATTACATGAGTTGGGCATCCTGTCTGGAAAGTCAGAGGCCTTGCTTTGCTGCTCATTTCCATAGAAAAGCTTGTTTTGTTTCAAGTCATCTAACAATGCTCCCAGAACACCCACTTCCCTGAGAACTTTTTTGTACTGCTGATCAAAGGACAGGAGCTTTACGAAGAAAGAAAGTATCGTATGCTTAAGACTGGTAGAAATTGGTTGCTGCAATAAGCAACAGAGTGATAACAACTCCTGCTCTGGAATGCAGTTTACAGCAGTGACTGCATATTCTAAAATTTTTAAGATGACCTCTTGTAGTGCTGCAGGGAAGCCGCCCATGTTTAGGATAAAAAGAGGAACAGTTCGCAGTTGTTGACATAGCTTGTAATTTTCAGGATGGCTCGAGAAAATCATGAACATTCTATTGAGAACTTCAGCTTGCACTTCCAAGTTGTCTGCCTTCAGAAAAATATCCTGTAGCGTCTGAATGGCTTCAAGATCTTTTACCTTGTGGCTACTAATTTCCAAAACCTCGTCTGTGAACTTGTCAGCAGATGGAGTCCGGCTTCTATTATGGCCTGTTCCTTTCCCAGGAGAAGATTTCATACTTTTACCAACACAATTTTCAGAGGGTCCAGTTTGTGATAAATTTACAAGAACATCAAGCAACCTGGACAGCTGGGGTGAAAGATCACATGGGAATGTATCTTGTTCTAATCCGCGGGAAGGATTCAATCCACCCTTTTCCGCTACTAACTTGGGTGAGGTTTGGACAGCCTGGTTTTTGTGTAAGCTACATAGTGTAAGAGCAAACTGAACAAGGAACTGGTAGCCATGAGCATTATGTATGTCTTCCCTGAGCCTAATGGACCCAGCCTCTGCAAGTTAAACCAAATATCAAAAAATTAGCACGCATCAAGAGTATAAGACTGACCATTAATTAATAAACATTGAAATTTTTGAATCAATCCATCTCTACTTGGAAGAAATGCATTTGAATAGCAAAAGTCTGACAATATTTACCGGGCCTGTAAGACAACTCAACACATTCCAGTAACAAATCCACAATGCCCATGGTGTAAGCAGCATCACCACTAGGATTGAAATCTTTCACAGCCATAAGGAGTACTTTAATCTAGAAGGCATAACCAATAATGGGTTAATAAGACTAAGTGACAACATCTGCAAAAGATTAGATGTTCCACCAAGAAAAAAAGATAACTGTCTAAATGAAATACTTTAGATGATTCAATAGTTTTGTCTGCTCTTCAAGAGTTCTATCATTTGCCAAGAAAGGTCAGTACAGACATCAGGTTACAGTTAGACATATATAGCATTGCATCAAGATCACTAAGGATACATTGTTACATGGTGTTTGGTGTCATGGAGTCATTTTAACTACTAAGATAAAATAATCCCCAAAAACAGAACAACAAAAATGAAATCTTTCCATCCACAAGAAAGAAGAGATAAAGAATGTACCAAATGGTGCTTCCTTATGTACTTTGCAGAAGTCCCATTGTCATTTGCAAGAAGAAGGCCAAGAACCTGTTTGGTTATGAACTTAATATATTTAGCAACTTGTGATGTGACAAGAACATGATCGTGTATCCATAAATAATGCAGCATCATATCAACTTACCTGCATCGCATGGCGATGAAGCTGAATTGTGTGAAGAGGAACAAGACCCTCCCTGAACTGAGAAAACACAGTCAGGGAACCATTTGCAACCATGTGGAAAAGAAGCTGTAGAGCATCATCTTCAATTAAACTTGGTGCAGCAGATGGATGGCTTGCTAGTGCCTTCATTATATGTACTGCACTTCCCTCAATCTCCGTAAAATAAAAACAAGAAAAGAAGTCAAATAGCGATATCGAAGCTCAACCAATAGACGTTAACAAGCTATGATTTTGCACCAGCATGCATCAAAAACTATGAAATCTTTCAAAGGAAGTCATCATTCTATGAGAACTAGAAGACTAGCATTACCTCAAGCCGCCGCGATTGCAAAGGACCCCAATCTTTACTCTTCTCACTTGTTGATCCTACCCAGCCAACAGGAGAGGATTTTTGGGAGGATTCATCAGGACCCAATAGGGAATTGAGGATATATATAAGGCAGCAAAAAATACCAGAGTCCAACAGAGGCTGCTTATCAGTAGTCTGTAACCAGTAAATTAAACATGAAATACATGTTACTTTGAGCATTTGTCACATGGTGTTTCACCCTGGATCTCAAATACCAGACATCAATTGCGCAAGACCTTATTATAGCTAAGTTCTTTTTTATCAGAAAGCAGATGACTCTTGCTTCTTCGTACTATGTACTTCATGCTTCAATTTTCAATGACTACAAAAGTTGCAAATGAAAGCACAGAGAACTAAAATTGCTGTGTATTCCATTAATCCACTTGCACAGGGCAACACCAGTATATAACACCAAACATTAAGCAACATTTTAATGACTGATTACTTAGCTATACAATGCTCTTTGAAACATACATTGGCAAATACAGAAGCGATGCTATACAGTACAAGAACTAGCAATGTTTTGATAAGGTTTGCAATAACAATGATGTGCCTCTATTATTCAGATGTTTAGAATCATTTTCATCCTCCAGATGGCCGGGAAAATGTACTGACAGAGCAGACAAAGTGACAATCCAATATACAGATGAAAACAGCATTTCAAAGAGAAATAAACACTTTACGTGGCAGCTGCAAAACAGCACTATAAAGTTAACAGATGTTCTTTCATATGGCGTATGTATCAAAAACAGACTAGCTTCTGTGGCAATGAACTTTGTACACCTCGCATTAGCTATTAAAGCCTTAGACAAACTGCAGTGCCAGTCAACTACCGAAGATAACTTAAACACCATAGCTTTTTTGCTTTTATGTTGGAACATATATTAACACCCGATAACAAAGAAAATAAAATATAAATGAAAACATAATGTTTTGATATTAACAAGAGGAACTGCACAAACCTCTGTCACAAGAACTTCAACTGCATACAACAAGTTTGAACCTGGACATACGCCAAGCTGGATCATGGGAAAAGAGTTATCAGAGAGTGTATGGTCACCTGAGGTCTGGAAATTGTGCTATATAAACATTACAAGGACAAACCTCTGTGATCTCTGAAAAGAAGTTGATAACATCAGCAACAAGCAAGGATCTTCCTTTGCTGTGGATTCGTAGTTTCTCCACATCAGTAACAAAAGCTCTGCCAATAACAAAAGCAAAAACATGTGCTTCTACTAACCTGCGGCAATTATGAGAGAAGTTAAAAAAAAGGTCTTGGATTAAGATTTCTTTCATAAAGAACAGATATGAGTTCACTAAAAATAAAGCGATAGCATGTAAAAGTGTAACGAGTCATACTTTGTAACTAATTGAGCTACACTAGACTGCTGCTTCACTAGCCTACAGAAGACATCTACTGCCAAATTTAAGGCCCTTTCTTTCTCCTGCGCAAGGAAAAATCAAAACACAAGTGTTAGGGTAAGAACTAACTAGCAAGGTGTTATTGGTTTATGTTGACAAGGTGAAACAAGCATGAGGATACCTTTTCGGAGCCGGAAGAGCGGAATTCTTCCCAGAACCTCCTGAAGTCCAACTCCAATTCATTTTTTCCCCTGCAAGTGCAAGAGGAAGAATATTAAGAAAGTATAAACCTTATAATTTTTGCAGAAGAATATCATCATTCACCGGAAACAGAAGAACCAAATTTCAATATTTGAAATCAAGGGTCGTGATGCTTCTTTTATTGTTGCAAGGTAGAATTCATGCATCGGAACCATATGATGGCATGCATGTATAATGTAAGAGTGCCATTGGCACTATAGATACGCATACATGAATCACCATCCATAGATTGGAGGGAAAACTAACAAGTAAAAGAGAGAAATGTTATATCAGAGTACGCTCTTCAGGTCCTAATATTTTCCAAGGCCAATGTACTTTACAAGACACATCACACTTTTTTATGGAAAGATATAACACACCTTGACTCACAAACATGACTAGAGTATCCATCCCTTACCAACATATTATCCAGTGGTAGTTCTGACAGGGGATGAGACTGTCAGGGACTCATCAGTACTGCAAGTTCATAAGTTATTGTTCTTTCTTGGTAGTTTAACGCTGTTTAACGAACAATGGAGCAATGGCAAAAGAACAACTGAACAATAAAGAACATGAATTTCCAGACCAAAAAATCAAGCATATACAAACAAATATGGCTTATAAGTCTCCGTTCTCTATATAGTTGCTTATTCACATATGATATCTATGCAATGGTTTCAAAGCAGACTTATTACGTAACTCCACAGTGATTACAGTAGCAACCTTCATTAACAATTGTACAGACAATGTTAACTGACCGTGGAGCACAAGGGATCACAGAGAATGCCAACCATCCTCTTGGCATATCAATATGATAGTAGTAACATATTACATATGTGCTCAATTTGCAGTTACGTACAAAATGATGTGTTAGCTCATATAGACAATGAGGCTTCTTGCTGTGGAATTTGAAATATGTCAAAACATTCAGCACATAAAATAATTCAAGCTTCTTCTCCAATGGAAACATGAGCATAACCCTAGCAAGGCATTCAAATTTCAGCAACTGGAGATTCGAATTTAGGGGATAACACCACACACACAGACAATCTAAAACTATCTTGGAATGATATGCACCATCTTAATCCTACAGCATCGCCAGTGTAAACATGAATCAAGTTGGCCTCAATCGTGACAACTAAGCATTCCATTTTCTCTACTAAAAGGAATGCGTAAAACCGCAGCTATGTAATTATACAAAAAGAACAAGCAAACGCAGAACAAAACCAAAAGGACAAGGGCCATGGCATACAGACACATTCAAATCCATGAATTGACCATGCAGCTAACGCCTTGTCCACCCACCATCCTAGTCCAACATCATTTCGCCTGAAGGCATACAAGCAAAACCAAAAAAAATCGCAGCTTCATGGCAAGCTTGAGCTAAAAAAACACATCCAGGTGTATCAATCCGCAAGGTCCAAACGTTAATCATCAAAAAAAATCGCAGCTTCATTGCAAGCTTGAGCTAAAGTCACATTCAGGTTTATCAATCCGCAAGGTCAAAACGTTAATCTAACGCACAATCCGGCATCCACCAACCAAATTTCCAAAGAGCGCACAAAGACGCATAGAGGAAGGGGGGAAAATATGCATCTACGATCGAGCAATCCCGAATCCAAATCCGATCGCCATTGCTCAATCCGGAAACGCGCGCAACAGGATCGCATCAGAGCTGCCCACGCATCGATTCAGGCAAGACAGGACTGCGTTGGGGCCCACCTGGCGAGGGATACGGCGGCGGAGGGCGAGCTCCCGGACGCCGCGGAGCCGCCGCCACCTCCAACCCCACCCTCCTCGGCGCTCCCGCTGGTGGAGGCGGAGCTGAGCCGCGGGGTGGCGTGGTCGGGGTCGGCCTGCTGGCTCTGCTGGTGGTGGTCGAGCGGGGACGCCGGTGGCGGCGGCGGCTCCTGCTGCTGGCCGGCGAAGACGACCTTACTGAGCAATGTCGACCATTTCATGGTGCCGACCCCTCATCCGCCGCGCAGATCCCGGCCGGATTCCGACGCGATTCCCCTCCTATTCTCCTCCTACTTCTATTCCTGTTATTTCTCGCCTCCCCTGCGCGGCTGGCTGCGTGCGTGCTCCCTCCTCTAGCCCCCGCCGCCTCCTCCCTCTCGTCGCCTTCGACTCCTATTTTTGTTGCTGTTTGTTGCTCGTGTTTTCGCTGCCTCGCCTATTTCTCTTTTTTTGTTTCCTTTTCTCTCACGCGCCTCTCCCCCCTCTCTTCTTCCTCGTCGCCTCGCTCTCTCTCCTGTTCTATTCTCTCGCTTTCTCTCTATTTGGTTGTTGCTTGCTGCTTGCTTCTTCCCTACGGATTGTTTTTTTTTCCTTCTTTTTTTTAAAATGTGATTTTTGTAGTTAACATCGTTAACTATGCTACTAACCTTGTCTGACTTTGTGTATGTTTCACTTTAATCTGTGACCTTTGCTTGATGGCTTCGCACTAGTGTATACGAGAGATTGTTTTACCTGGCTCTAACGCGTGCCTTTTTTATGACTTTTTTTCCAATTTGTGAGTGGCATGTTTGTTGTTTGGTATTTGGTGTGTGGAAATGGTATCAGATTACTGACTAGTGCTAAACAGAGGAATTTGCTAAAGAACATATTACCTTTTTATCTTCCCTTTTTTATGCATTTCTAGGATTTATCAGGCAAGATTTTCATGTTTGATAGTTGGTGTGCGAAAATATTGACTAGTTAGTAAGTAGAAAAAAAATTGGTAAAGCGCAATAAAATACCTCTTTCTTAAGTCGAGAGACAGAGATGACGGGCACGGTCGTTGAGTGACGATGGTGAGAGGTAGAAGACACACCAACTCTCTTACACGTTCACCATCTCCCTCAACCCTAGATCTAGGCTAGAGGGACGTTGTTGATGGAGCAAAGCCATCATGTTGTTTGTTGTAGGAGGACGATGACGGTAGAATGTTGGTTTGTGCGAATCGAGAAGGAGAAAAGCATAGAAGTAATGAGGAGGTGGTGAAGTCGTGGGCACCATCTGCAGTGGTGGTCAGCCTAGTAGCGAACATAACACGTGGACATGAGAGGGAGAGAGGGAATGAAGGAGATCAATCAAGAATTAGATCTAATGTTAATGGTTACAATTGAGGAGTTATGTGAGGTGAGGCGTGAGATAAAGATGTGTTGAGGGTCGAAAAAGGTATAAGGTGGTAGGCTGGTAGCACACTTGAATGGGTATAGATGGAAGGTTGGCGATGCCTTTAAGACGAATACAATAAGAGATTAAGATACATTAGATTTTGATCTAATGGCTAACTTTCATGACATCGCTTTAAATCGCCTTAAAGTTATATGTAGAATTTTCTTCCCGAAACGAATTAAGCATCAATTGAGCCATCACACTTCATTAAAAAAAATCTAAAAGGTAGTTGATGTGCGAAAAACAATTAGAAATACACACGAATCCCATGTGATCATATATGTTACCTGAGTCGGACAATTTGAGCCTCTAAATCAAAGATTTATTTTCTAATTCTATTGTTAATTTCAAATGCTAACAGATGCTTTTGTTTCAACCTCTAGTTCTTTAATCCCTGATGAATTTTGATGCTTCTACGAACAAATGAGTAATGTCTATGGCTGAGGAGGGCTTTTCCGCAAAAGAGAACGTCCCGCCTGGTGCCACGTCGGACGACTCGATCCACGTGGCGGCTCAGGGGCAGACGTGCAGCCTCCTTAGGACACCTGCCAAGAGGGCCCCACCATGCACCCCGCGCCTCGGCCCCACCACCCGCGCAGAACCCTCCGCCCCCATCAAATCTTATCCACCGTGACGTCCCTCCCGCGAATCTTATAGCAAACGTGGATGGCTCTCAGTGGTCCGCGCGCATGCAGCGACGCTGTCCTGTCTCGCGCAGCGGATGTGGGCGATCCGGTGACGTGGTAGGCGTAGGGACAAAGGCTCGTAGTGGCGCAGGCCAGGGAGACTATGGATTAGCCAGTTAATTACTCCCAGCTGGTGGTCGTCTTCGGGAGCGTGAGAGAGAGATGCTCCGCTCCATCTCCACGGATCCCGTCACTTCATCCACTTGTGATTTCAAATAACTCGCACAGTTACGTACCTCCATTTTTTGGTTGACCAAAGAATCTCGCATCCATATCTCGGTAATTGTTTTTAAACAAGGCATATCTTTATAGTAATTATTTTGAAACACGGCACATCTTTGCAGTAGCTTTCCAAACAACAGGGCATATCTTCGCAGTAATTATTTCGAAACAGGGCATTATCTTTGTAATTATTATTTACTACTTTGTCCGGTTCGTATATCCTCAGTTTATCTACGGTGGAGTTAATTTATGGATTCTGCGTGGACTTTTTTATTTATTCTTAAGCAAACACTTAGAATTTAGGGTATGTTTTTTAGCTTGGTTTATGCCTTTTAGACTGTTTGTGAGAGAGTACAAAGTAACAGAAACTCATGTATGGTTTTAATATATATAAATGAAGTCGCTATAATTATTGTAGAAAACCTAAAAAGTAACTTTTAAAAACTAGAAAGAAGAGACTCTTAACTTAGCCTTTGATCCAAAATACTTGCATAACTACCAAGCTAGCTCTAGACTGCAAATAAATAGCTGAGATCAAACTCCACCAATCTGATTACTTCCTGCTCCTGAAGGGGAGTAGCGTAGTTTTGCGTAATTGAATTATGATCAATGTGTTGAAAATATATAGAATTTTTCCCCGTGTGTTGAAAATATATTTTTAGAATGGATCCAACCCATTTTTTTTCCTAGTCCCACTTCATCCTCACCATCCTCATTTTGGGGATAGGATTCCCCAATTTGAGAGCATATCCACGATATATTCTAGAGGATATCCCCATCCCACTGACTCAACCAAACACTGAACGAGGACCGTCCCATCCCATCCCCCATGGTCCCATGAGAACTAGTATATTATGGATATGTCCTTCTAAACCATAGTTTATTAATATAATAAATAGTGATTATTAAAAGAAATCAAAACCGCTAAAAAGCAAAAGGAATAGGATAAAGTAGGGTTTGTTAGTCTATCGAAGAGACAAAGAAGCTTTCTCACTCCTGTCTTTCTCCGATCATAAGCACACCATGCGCTTCACTTCTTTCACTCTTGTCTCGTACACGCTTATTTCACTTTTTTCACCACTTGTTATTTTTCCTCTAAAAACTATTTCTTCCGGTCGTTGTTATTTATTTTCACCCTAAAGTCATACAAACAAGGCTAAATGCCATGCTTTAATATGAAAAAACCTAAATGCCATGATTTATGCGTGTGCGCCGGTAAGCGAGTGGATGGATTAGCTAGCGTCCTCCATTAGTTAGTAAAGAATAATGTTACTGCCGCGCGCACATGGTGGCAGTAATTTTGCAGTGCCGAAGTTACCACTACAGCGCGACACGGTTAGGGAAAGGTTCGATTAAACATTACTACTAGTCTACTAGTAGTAGTCTGGTACTAACAAATTTTGAAACGTATTCTTAGCTAGTTAATTTTGATCCGTAACCTGGACCACAAATTAAACCCGTGTGAAAACCACGATGCGCATGCAGCGATCGATTCGTCGGTAGAGTATTCACATGTGGTCAAATCGACGCGCGTTAGATCGATCGTTGTTAGAGTGTATTAACATATATTTATATTTGATAGTTTAGAATTTGTAATCATGTTATATATATCTTATATCTAGCAGAGGCTTTTTGCCTTCAAATCCTTATACTTTGTATGAACCGTTCTTGAGGCTCAATACATCAATCTATTGCAATATATTTATTGTTCTACATGTATATTTGGTAGTTCAGGATTTATAATCCCGTGATACCTGCCTTATCTCTAGGAGAGGCTTTTTGCCCTCCAATCATTGTACTCTATATAAACCACCCTCGAGACTCAATACATCAATCTATTACAGTATATTCATCTTCCTACATGGTATCAGAACAGCGCCGCTCCTGAGCCGCCGCCTCCGCCCCACCACCCCTGGGAGATGATCTCATCTCCATAATCTCTCCCGGCAGCCACATAACCCGTAGATTAAGTCGAGTCGCTACTAATTAGAGTTTTTCCCAATCATCTCCAGATTAGGTTTTCTCTACTTTTTTCGATCATAAATCAGTTTGTGTCGTCCTGCCAACCCATCGACATTCCTCAACTTCGGACTTCATTGCCTGGCTTCGACCTCTCCGAAGCCTCTTCTCCTTTGATGACGTCGTCCACGAGTACGAGCCGTCGCACCACCAAGAGCCTGTGGTCACCATTGCCATCGCTGCCCGCCACCGTCTTAGTCAACTCTGATCAGGTCCTTCTCTGCTTGGATCTAGAGTTGGCTCTTTGCCAGATGTCTCCACACCCCCAGATCGGGTTCCCTGGCCGATGGCACCACTGCCTCCAGCTCACCATGGCCTTCTCCGGTGCCACCGCTCCCGGATCCGACCTCCTCCGCACCAGATTCAGTGGTACCTCCTCCCTGGATCTGGCCTCCTTCTGCCTCTCCTACGACCACGTCTCCGACTGCGCCTCCTCCTCACCGGATCTAGCCGACCCCCTCTGCTTCATCTACGACCACAGCCGTCTGACCTCCTCCTTGGATCTGGTGGGCCCTCTTTGCCTTATCTTCAACAACGGTTGAGCGACGTTATCCCCGGATCCAACCGGTCCCCTCTGCTTCATCTTCGACTACGCCCGGACGATATCCTCCCTAGATCCAGCCGACCCTCTCTGCTTCATTTTCGACCTATGCCGGATGACCTCTTCCCCAGATCCGGTTGGCCTCTTCTGCTTCATCTTAACCATGGCCATTCGACAACGGCTGTTCGACTACGACCGATTTGACCACGGTTGTTCAATCACGACCATTCGACCACGAACGGATGAACACGGTGGCTCCAACCAGTTCCTTATAGCTCCGACCAGTTTAATCGGACGACCACTCCTTGTTCCTTTCTCTCATCTTTCCGGTCGACCACGACCGGACAACGTCGACGACCTCTTCAGCGACCTTGGCCACAAGCTTCTCTGCATCAACTCCACTATCCCGACCACAGCGACTCGATTTGGCTCCCTCCTCCACGGGTACGACCATAGTCACAACGCTCTCGGCTACCTCGGCAACAAAGGGTTATCATTAACTTGAGCAAACTCGTCGGTTTTCTCTATAGTCACCGCGTCCGCAACACCACAGCAGTCCCCGATGCTCCCGCTGCAATTGCGGGGGATTTCAGTCCGATAGTTCCCTACCTTCGGCTTCCTCTCCAATCTGACTGTCCACGGCACTCCTGCTGTCTGCAATGATTTCCTCTTCAGTCTGACCGTCCGCTCCTGCTCCTGTTGTCCGCGAAGCTACCACTATAACTACGGCAGATGTTAGAGTATATTAGCATATCTCTATATTTGGTAATTTAAAATTTATAATTCCGTGATACCTGTCTTATATATAGAAGAGGCTTCTTGCCCTATATGTCTTGTACTCTATATAAATCACCATCGAGACTCAATATATCAATTCATTACAGTATATTCATCTCTCTACAATCCCGACTGCAATCTGAATATCTGATGGATCTCTATGGTACATGGTCTACGTTTATCTCCATTACGCTTTGTTTTGACACGGTCTTATGCGCATGCACGCATGGAGTCATGACTCGACCAGGAACGTTTCTTAAATCCCTTGCTTGAATCGATCGTATACGCGAGACCATTGGGCATGTGTGCAAATAAAATGGCACAACCGATCATTTCTTTTAAATATTGCATAATTGGTTGAATATATCGCTAATTGGTTGGTTAATTACTTAATCTCAAAAGGTTTATTTTTTACAAAAAGAGGGGATCTTTGGCTTCATTCCTTCCGGCTTTTCAATCGGTTTCTGGTTTCAACTTCTTTCAGTAATCATTATTCATTAGACCAATGAGCCATAGGCCCTGTTTGTTTCCACTTAAGATTATTATAATCTAGCTTATAATTATAAGTGGAAACAAACGACTTAGATTATAAGGTAACTTATTATAATCTAATAGCCCAAATTATTATAATCTAATAAGCTCAAAAAAGGAGCTTATTTCAGCTTATAGATCCACTTTTATCTTAAGGACCATAAAACTTTAGAAATATTACCCACATTTGCCATTCATCCATCCCCCAACTCCCTTGCCTCTCTCTCAAGGACATTGTAGTCTTTAAACATTCGAATACAACAATCCATAACTCTGATAATCCAGGCTGCCAAACACTTGACAACTTATTTTCCACCAGCTTATTATAATCTAGCTTATATAATCCCCCACCTATAAGCTAGATTATAATAATCTTAAGTGGAAACAAACAGGGCCATAGTTAAAAACCATAGGTGGGTTATTTTCGACTACAACTTATGATTTTTAGCTCTAATTTGAGTATTTGTGTGAATAGATCGAATGCTGATAAATCGTTTTGAAAAAGTTATTTTATAAGTTACTTAAAAACAATAATAAAGAAGTCGTCTTATTTATTCATTCAAAAAATATAAACTATAAACTAAAAAAATTAGATCATAAACTATAACCAAAAAGTAGTCCCCAAAATCGCAAGGCTCTAGCTAGCTAAGCTTTCGTGCATGCACGGACGGTGTCCGTCTCTCGCGCGTGCGTGATATGCTCGACCATTCTTAGCTAGAAATTAGACCGATCGGCCGCACGAACAGTCATGGCTTTGCCCAGCCCTATGTTTTGACGATGGCTTTTGATTTTTCTAACTTTTAATTTACTATTTCTTATTTTTTTATTTTTCTGATATTTTAGTCTTTTGGGCTGTTTTACCTTTTTTTTCTTGTATTCTTTTGCTCGGGCAATAGGTTAAACTGTTTTTTCATTAATTTTTTTAAATTTAATTATGTCAAATAAGACACATAAGCTATAGTGAAAAATAATCCAACTACAATGAAAAAAACACAAACCATCGTCGATATGAGCGCCTCTAAACAAGAGCTTAACCACTGATGTGCACACTATACATGTACGCATATGACGACGAGCTTAATCAAACTGTCAAACTGTTGAACACATACTTAAGAGAAATATAACCTCGAAAAAGGCTACGGGATCAAATCCTATGAACCAAACGTAAAACCACCAATAAATGACTGGAAAAAAGGATAAGAGGATGTTTAGTTGCCAGCCACAGTTTACCACGCCTAAGGTTAGACAAGTTTGACCAACTTTAGGAGCTGTTTGGTTGCAGCCACAGTTATGGTAAGATTCCCTTCCAGCAAACTAGGTCCCACACGTCAATGACTCAAAAAAGTGTGGCAAGATTCCCTTAGACTTGCTAAGGTGTGGCAAAGAATTTGAGCATCTCAACTTAGGCAAGTGTGGTAATTTTTATTGGTAAAATGTAGCTAGCAACCAAACAGCCCCTAAGCCACGATAAATTAGCAGCCTTCGAAACGGAGTGATAAATTTGAAATCTGGCTGGTTACCGTTAGGAGCTACTTTAGTTTTTTTTCCTTCCCCATTTGGATCGATCCGATCCACCCTCTTACTACGTACGAACTCAGCAGCTGTGCTCATCCGGCCGGCTTGCTTTCTCAAACTGCGAGATAGCATGATAAGGCAGGCCGGCCGTCAACATCTGAAAAAGGAGAGTTGTATGTATCCGTGTTCTGATAGCATGCCTGATCAGTCGGGGGTTTTTTTTGTGGCTTTTGACTGAAATTAATATAGCTAGTTGAAAAAAGTATTATAGCTGACAGAGACTTATTTAGCATAATTAAATTAAAAAATAATACAAACGCATACGGAAAAAAAGAACCGGCAAAAAAACTCAACAAAAAGCCAAAAGTTCAGAAAAAGATGAAATTTATGAATAGTGAAAAATAAGGAGAAGCTTAAGCCGAACAGATCAGGGATCGATCGGTGCGTGTGTGCGTACGTATGTAGGTAGGTATTTAACTGTACAAATGTCCACGAGAATCGAGCCCTATTTACAACAGCTTCCGACTTCTTCGATACAGAAGCTGAAATTAGGTGGTGATCATTTGGGCTTATTTTTGGTGGCTTATGGCTGAAAAGCACTGTAGCTGACTAAAATAATATTGTAGCTGACAGAGGCTTATTTAGCATAATTAAATTTAAAAATTAAAAATATGTTAGCCCATTACATATAATACAAACAAATACGGGAAAAAAGAACCGGCAAAAAGTTCAGAAAAAGATGAAATTTATGAATAGTGAAAAATAAGCCAGAAGCTAAAATTCATTTTAAACGTTTTAGTTTTTCAACTAAAACCATTAGCAAAATTCAAAAATCATCAACAAAAAACCAAAAGTCGCTGGCACAAGTCATCGTCAAAAAGCCGCTTTTAAACGCCCCCGACGTCAATTGGAAGGAAGCGAGACCCCTGGACCGGTTCGTCGTCTCACGTCAATGTAGCTAGCGTGCGCGGGCACGAGAGGCACCATGTGCTCGCCCTGGACCGGTTCGTCCAACGCACCGCGCTCGCGAGCGGGGCCGAGTCGGCGCCAGGAAATATGGCCTTGTTTTTTCAACATGGGTGATGCGTTTTTTGCTACGGTTCTTTCTATATATTTTTTAAGATGATGGCGAACGATACAAATATCGATGTAAGCTACATATATCTACCCTACTCTATAATACACCAAAATTTTCTTTACTAAATCCACCCCATCCACCACCCCCACAGTCATGCCTAATCTAAGTCCACCCAGATTTGTGTACCAAAGGATTCCAACTTCATACAAATAAATGGTCTGGATCTCTTCTCAAGCCTTCTTCGCTTACTCATTGAAAATCCTAAGGCCAAAATCATTTGGATCATGCACATCATTGAACCTGTAACCCACCCCGACGCCCACGCGCCCCCGACGACCTCGCTCCTGCCTCCCCCAACTGGATCCGTGCGCTCCTCGGCCCTCCTCGATTTCTCCGCCGCCTCCTCCTCCTCCTCCTCCGCCGCCTCCGCCTCCCACCACCGAATCCGTGCGCCTCCGCTCCGCCGCCGCCTCCTCCCCCCCCTCTACTCCGCCGCCACCTCCTCCTCCCCACCCTCCGAAGCCGCCGTCTCCTCCTCCTCACCCCGAACCTCCCCATTCCTCCTCCGAGTCACCAAGACCGCCGCGCGCCGCTCCTCCTCCGCCTACCCCGCTCCACACTACCTCGTAGGCGGCGACGGCGACGGCGACGCTTCGTGACTAAAGCCCCAGCCTAGGGTTTCTCCGCACCTCCCCTTCCTCCCATGACGCGTTCGCTCCTTGTACGCACCCTCCTCCTCTGCACTGCTCCTTGTACGCACCCTCCTCCTCCTCCTCAGCCTAGGATCTCGCCGCTTGCGACGTCGCCAAGTCCGGATCCGGCCGCTCGACCGGCCGCGCCGACCGCCTCCCGCCGGATCGGCCGTCTCCACCGCGGCAAGCCAGATCCAGCTCTCCGCCGCGGATCCAGCCTCTCCGCCGCCAGATTCGGCGCTCTCCGCCGACTTCCGATCGCCTCCCGTGAAGCGGCGGCGGCGGCGGCGAGGCGAGGCGAAGATGTCGTACTCGCGCGCCGCACCGCACTCGGGGTGGGCGGTGGACTGAGCCATCTCGCCGAGGAGGAGCGCCGTCATCATCCGCTCGACACGACTGGGACGAGACCTGCATGTAGGTACTTACTGGCCTCCTAAGAAACCCTTGCCTTTAGTAATTCTTGGCATGTGCGATCCTCTTGCGTGTGGTTGCGGTTCCTGCTCGTGGATGATGACTTGCGGTATCCTTTTGGGTGAATTGTCGATTTGGGGTCGATGGGGTGCGTGGATGTTGGATTTGTGGCAGGGATCATGAATTCGTGAAATTGGGTTAGGATTTGGTGTAGAGGAAGCACAGATAGGTTAGGCGAGGTTTAGGGATCTTGGGGGATAGAACTCTCACTGATTTGTATGAGAACCCTAGCAATTTTGTTAATTTAGCCTCTGTAATCTGTCCGTTCTTATGTTAATTAGTAAGCTCGAGTAAGGATTAGTTACAATATAATGTCGTAATACAAATAGCTGATCTGGGGTTTAGGGATCTCAGTGCAGCGCTGCTACTTAGCTGATTAATATGAGAACAAACTGCTATTGTTCGACATTGTTGCTACTTAGCAGTTGTGCTACTCCCTGGGTATTATCCATGCATCCTACGGTAAGTTTGCCTTCAGCCTTTCTATTGTCATAGCCTCAGAGCATAGTTGGTTAGTTTGAAGTTGGAGCAGAAGCGGGGGGAATTTAGGATGTCTCCTTTTTTTTCTTGGAAATAAAGCTTTTAATTTCATATTGAGAGTTAGATGGCCACTTGTATTTTGTATTTTTCTTGTCACAAATTTGAAGTATTGCACAAGTTATTCGATAAAATTGAAGTAAAAGTAGCCATTATGCCCTGTATCTTACCACACAATTCGAGGAAGTTGAGCGATGGATGCTTTTATTTTTGATTCACAGCAACTTCTTTCAATGCTTTGTGCTAAAATTTCCATGTCTTAAGCCGTTTTATGCTATTGGTTGCGCTTTGATGTGATGCTTTGGTTCTACGTCAATCTAGCACTATTGTATGTTGTTAACTTTATTCGACTCCTACTTGTTCCATGTTTAGATGGATGAGGTGCTATCATCGATGAGTGAGACCATAAAGAACTTCGCGGTAATCTACCTTGTGGACATCACCGAGGTTCCTGACTTGAACGCCATGTACGAGCTATATGATCCGTCGACAGTGATGTTCTTCTTCCGGAACAAGTACATGATGATTGATCTTGGGACAGGAAACAACAACAAGATCAACTGGGCCTTGAAGGACAAGCAAGAGTTCGTTGACATTGTGGTTATGAGACGTGAATCTTAATGAAGCAAGAGTTCACTTCTCAATTAATCATACCTTACGTAGTTATGTTCTCTACTTGGAAGATGTCATTTCCATTCCCAAGATTGGTGAGAACTACAGGCTTCTCTATGACACCAAGGGTTGTTTCCGCCTTCAATCCATCAGGGACAAGGATGCCAAGGTGAGGATTTTTTTATAGCATTTGTGTACATATTCCAGTTGAACATGTTACATAATATGGATTCTTTTTCAAGTTAGTGTGCTCTGGAGTATGTGGGTGCTGATGCCATGCTTTTTTACTCAATGCTGGTTAGTTATTCGGAGTTGCAGACAGTGTTTTTTTATTGACTTTGCATTGAGATGAATTTTATAAATGTGGCTATAGTTTGATCTTATCTTTGATATGTGGTTGATGATCTATGTACCATAATTTTACTTTTTGCATGTGAGCACAGCTTTAGGACAAAGAGTTAGACAACTTTACCAATAATTGTAATAGTCTTATATTTTCCTTGCTCATCATCTTCATCATTATTGTTATAATATTTTGGGTAATGTATGGTCTAAATGTTTGTCATTATTACATTTTGTTTTTAGTCCAAGTGTGCAAGGTTCAACATCCAATTTGGTCGAAGGGCATTCCATACCGAACACTTATGATGGACGCACCATCCGCTATCCTGACCCTCTGGTTAAGGCGAACAACACAATCAAGATTAACCTGGGTACTAGCAAGATCGTTGACTTCATCAAGTTTGATGCTGGCCTTGGTGTTATGACAGTTTATCTTCTTTTTTAGTTTATGACAGTTTACTTTTTTTCCCGGTGGTTCTTTTATTCCTACTAATGTGATTCGATTGCAAACAAATGCAGATGAGCTTCAAGTCGGGCAGTCAGGCATTTGTGGATGCGTTGGTTAATATTAGAAAGATTGAAGTAGTCTGACGTTGTCGAATCTAAACTACATGCCTTTGTTCTGCGATTCATTCACTTAAATATTGGAAGAATATGTCTCCCTTTATACTCCTGTTGTGTTGAATTTGTCGATTTCCTCCGTAAACTCAGATACTTTGGGACTTTTGGTGTTCTATGTGAAGCTACTGTCGTGATATTGCTAAACTAATGGTACCATATTACTTATTGCTATTCGAATGCTAGCCTTGTCAATGTTGCTAGCAGTTTCCGCAGCTGTTTCTTTCCATTCATAATGAAACATCTCTGTTTGTCTGTTTGTCTGTCCTGAATTCTTGTCCCGAAATAATTCGGTTCTTAAGAATTAAGCAAGATCGGTTTGCAAGTGTTAATAGTCACCTTTTGATTTGTGCAAAATGATACCATCCGAGATCAAGAACTACCCATGGTCCCTAAAACTCGCCAAGTGAGATGACTGATAATAAGTACCAAAGGAGCATGCAATTGGCGGACATGAACACGCCATCACGTAACTCGGAGGAAGTCATGGCGATCATTCAGAGGCACGGATACCGGCGATGCCCCGAAGCTTGCCGGCGGGTAGCTCGCTCGGGAGCTCGGATCTTGATGACATTGATATCGATCAATGATATCGGCGACATTGACATTGAGAGCGAGAGGGATTTTGTATGTGCCTTGTGATGTTAGTTCATGCGTGGTTCAAGTAGCAATGAGCTTTCTTCTTTGCTCGACCAGATGTTTCACTTTGCTTCGATCACATATTTTCAGAATCAGAGACGGCATTGCTGTGTATAAATAAGATGAATTTACATGCCGGTATTCTTAGCAAAATCCTTGGTGTTCTCAATTCGTATTTAGCCTGCGCCTATAGTTTCTCGCAATTTCTTCCTCTTTGCAACATTGTAGCTTGTATTCCATCGCATTATGCATGTACAATATGATATTGCGCCACGCTTTCGCTACTCTAATCGTAAATATCGTATTTCAGAGATGACCTCTTACTCTGATTGTTCGTTTTATTTTTTACAAATTTTATCTTGTTTTGTATTTTACCGTAGCGTTAGCACGGGCACACTACTAGTAATTTTAAATCTAGAAAATCGTTTTAAAAAATCTGTTTTTAAAAATTGCTCCGTCTATTTCTATTTTTGAAGAAAGCGTATGAGGAAAGTCCAAAAATCAAAAAAGCATTACCTACTAATACCGATTTGTCCAAAGAATTGGCAAGTTTAGGGCCTGTTTGGATCCACCCAGATTTTAAGAATCTGGCTTTTGGAAACTAGGTGGGATCCAAACAGGCCAGTTTTTGGGGCAGTTTTTAAAATCTACCTACCCAGATTCTTAAAAACCAAGAAGCTGTTGATACCCAGCTTTTGCCAGTTTTTTTGCACAAATACCCATTTACCCTCATAAATGAAACCATCTGCATGCATGGCGGTGGGTATAATAGTCTATTAGCACCAATTATAAATGAAACTAGCTTTTAAAAACTAGGGGATTCAAACACACTACCAGTTTTTGCTTAGAAATCAACTTTTAAAAACTAGAAATAATAGCTGGTTTTTAAGAATTTGAAACAGATCCAAACAGGCCCAATTCGTCAAAAGCGGACCCGCCCGTGATGCAAAAGGGTACAGTACTACTTTAAACAAATTCCCCGTTTGATTTGTCGCCCTTGAAGTTCAACGAAAAGTTTAATAACTAACGTGTCTCCCCAAAACCGGGGTAGCTATATCTAGGGAACCTTTATCATCTTGTTTCTACGAGTAAAGCAGATAGCTCGCATGCAGGTTAGATGTTTCTTTTCCTTGTGATAATTTCTCATGAAACTCACGAGTTCTAGATCAATTACGCCTAGCAATCAAGCAAAAACTAGCAAAGTTGAGTTCATTGATTTAGCAGCTTGACACCATACTTACTCACGACGGTGTTCTCAAGGGACACGGTGAAGTTCTCAAGTTTGGAAACATTATTCCATTCCTGAAAAAGATAGGATAGAGTAGGTGAACGTGATTTATCCGAAAACTCGGACGACAAATATCAATCGTTGTCTCTCGCGCATAATAGCGTGATCCTACATATTTCAGGGCCTACCTCTACATGAGCCAACGGCAGAACCGACACACGAGTAATGTACGCTTATGAACAATTAGGACATGTATGGACCGAAGGAGTTTCGTTGGAATTTGGAAACAAATTTAATTCTGAAAAAAAAAATTCATGTTCCAAACGGCATCCTACGGTTGCAATGTAACGACGGTGTTACGTTAGAGACCTACTAGTTTTGTCACGTGCTCGTACACATTGGTCCCTACTAGTTTTGTCATGTGCTCGTACTCATTGGTCCCTATTTTTAGTTGGAGACGTGGCCTGCTCGTTTGAACTTTTAGTTTATTATTCTTTAATTTCGTCTTCTTTTTTTACGATTTTTGGTTTTTTTCGTGTTCCTTCGCATTATTTGTGATGGGATAACCTATTTTTCCTATTTTTAATTTTTTAAATTTAATTATGAAAAAACTACTAATTATTATAGTGTAAAATAAGTCAGCTATAGTGAAAAAAAAATCAAAATAGGGTTATTGAGTCAATTCACCATTTGTGCTTGCAGGGACCCACTACGCATACAAGTGGGAGTCATCAACCGTTTATACAGTATGCTCAGTCATTAGTGGGGAAGGGGATGATGAAAAGGTCGGTGGGAAGTTAGGGGTGTTCAATAGGCTGGAGTTGATGATTTTTTTGCTTGAAAATAAATATTTATTAAAAGAAGTATCTTTTAGAAGGAAGTTATGAGTGATGAGAAAAGTGAGCAAGATACTGCGTAAGATAGGAATGAGAGGAGTAGGGTGTGTAATGCGCTCGTAACCTTGCCTTATCCTCGGAGTAAGATAGGAACGAGAGAAGTGCAGAAGCCATTTCAAAAAACTATATGTTCATATTATTTTCTGATTTCTTAGAAACCAATATAAACACCCTCTAACGTAGGAGTAGGAGTCGCAGAACATAAAGCTAGCGAGACAGCTGATTGGCTCTGGCTTCATCTGAAAATGGAAGTACCAAAAAGCGTTTTACTCTCTCCATTGTACAGTATAAGTCCGGCGTACATATATAAGAAACATATTATTTATGTAATATTAAATGGAATTGAACTATAGTTACTCCTATTAGATAGATAAAAATACTTCTCTTTCTATTAGAAACAATTATGATGTATTTTTATAAAATATTACTTAAATGATAGAAGGAATACCTCTTAAGCGGTGCCTAGTATTGAGAAATTGGTTTACCCATAAACTTGCCTAGATTTGATGTCCTTCCTATATACGAAGAGACCTGGGCAATTGGATTCTGAATAAGTTCTGAATAGGTTTTCCCTAGTTAAAAGAAAGACTAGAGTCATGATGAGTGATAAGTACTCCACTTAAGTATACGTAGGAATTTGCAAAAAGGAAAAAGTTAATTCAAACAATGCAAATTTCACAGCTAAATGAAGTAGCTCTGAAAGGTGCTTACATAGCCATAGTTTTGAAGCCATTGCAAGCTTTGAGAGTGTTATATAAGCTTCAAAGTAAGTTGGTTGTGCTTGGTTATAACTTTTGGCTAAGGTCTGTTCATTCTAGCTGGAATAAACACGTTGGTTTTTCAATTTTTTTTCCTTTTCTTCTTTTTTTCTTCATTTTTTTATTGTCTGTAAAAGCTTTTTTTATTTTTTCTTACTTTTCTTTAATTGAATGACTTGGAAAAAATTAACAGCAGGTATAATGCAATTTCAATAAAAAATTAACAGCCAAAAATTAGAAGCCGCTAAAAAACCTAGAATGAACGAACCTAAAGCTTACTTTCCATGTTCTTGGCAAATGAGCCTTAACCTAGGTTTTGATCAAACAAGCCATTTGTATATATAGGTCAATTTCATCGATTGTGCATATATCGGTCTCCAAGCAACATCACACATTTGGAAGTTTGTTGATGGTTACAGTGCTACGTGCATCAACCATTTTACTTAAAAGCTTGAGGTGTTCAAAAAAGATAGATAATTCATTTATACTTTAACATTTCTCGTAGGCTCTATCAGTCCTAATTCCCAAAACATAGAATAGAAATGTGCTACAACTATTTTTTTAATTACGCTAGCTAGGTCTTGAATTTATGATCTATTAGCTCTGACACTATAAAATTTTATATACTAACTAATTTAGCTAAAAATTTAAACTGATAAAGGAAACATAATTCATTTGTAGTTCAACAATGACCGCCTATACTTAGTGCCTATTATTGATCAAGTACGAATGTGAGCATGCACTAGTCCGTTCGCGAAGAAATACGAGGGAGCGAGCACTCTCTAGGTTGACACGTTTGCTACCATTATAGAGGTCTCGCTTTTGGGGGTTGAAATGTAGGTGTTGTGGCGCCATAAAGGCCTCCTCCTAATCCCATGAGCCTTTCTTAATCAATCAATCAATTATAAATAACATCATTCTCCCATTAAGATTTTTTAAGCTCATGAAGATCTTTGAAGAGGGGAAAAAAGGAGGGAACATGTGTGAGTATGCATGCATGACATGTAACAATTGCACAATGGCTCCTATGATGCATAGAGGAGAAGAGCAGTGGAGTGGTTAAACTGGCCCGTTCATTTCAACTTCAACTTTTGGCTTATTTTTTATTATTTATAATCTTTTTTGAACTTTTGGCTTTTTTGGAGCTATTTTGTCGGTTCTTTTTTCTCTATATTTGTTTACGTTGTCCATGATGAGTTAGCATATTTTTTCTATTTTTAAAATTTTAAATTTAATTACGCCAAATAAGTCACCTTCATCTACAGTGAAATTTTAGCCACTACAGTACACTTTCAGTCATAAGCCACAACTTTTCAGCCCAACCGAGTGGGGACTAAGCTTTTGGCTTATTTTATACTGTAGCACTTTTTTTTTTGCACTGTAGCGACCGGTAGTTTTCAGTGTAATTAAATTTAAAAATAAAAAATTATACTATCACATATAATACAAATAGATAAAAAGAGAAAAAAGAAAATACAGAAAAACTAAAAAAGATAAAGATAAAATTAGAAAGATAGTAATCATGATGGTCGGTGGAAAAATCGACCTAAATTCATTTAGCCAGATAGATATTGTGTTGTGCCGTTAGAATATCGCTAGCCCGTAGGTCTGTTCTTTTGGTCCCGGCGTTTGGCGACTTAGAGCAAGTTTAATAAGGATGATTGAGCTAGCTACAAGAGAATCCATATCAGCATAGTCCTATATGGAGAGGAGAGAAAAGGAGAGAGAGAGAGCCAAGCCGACTCCCATGCAAGAGTCAGGCTATAGCACAGGAAAAGATGTATTATCCATGCATGTACCTATAGAACTAATTGCTATACCCATTCATGTATTAAATTATCAATACCCATGTATGTATTAAATGATTGAGAGCTCTTATGGAGACAACTTATAGCCAGTTTATTGTATGAGTTAACTGCATCATTATCTTTTGATGATATAGAAATATATTAGAGGTAGTAGCTATCTGTACTATTAAACTTGCTCTTACGGTTTATTAGGTCCGAGCTTCCGCCTCCCATATTTTCGCTAGGGGGTTTGCCTCTGGCAAATTTTTTTTACAAGGATTCGTGCACGGACACGGCTAAGAAGAAAAAAGAAGCCCAAATAATATTTTCATGATGGGCCATAAATGGGAGCAAGAGCGAGAAGCTTCAGTGAGAGCGATGGGCCCACGGCCGCTCTCCTCGCGTTCCCCGTCGCCGCTCGTCTCGCCAGTCGTTTTTTTATTGTGGCCCCTTAATTTTCCCTTTATTTACATTTCCCTCGCCGCTTTTAACCACTAACCCCTCCACGTATTTATATTTCCACAACTGCACATCCCCTTCCCGTCTTCCTGTGGATCCCGCCAGCTTCCGGCCGCTCCTCGGGGGTAAAGATTGCTCGTTTCCCCCTTTCGTTATCCGTCCTTGAATTGTTTCGGATTGAATTGCCTGGTTATGCGATCTGATACGCGGAGTGAAGAGGACTCTTTGCTTGTGCTGGTTGTGATTTATGGGCTAGAATATTCAGTTTCGTTTTGGGTTCTTTCAAAGGGGAAAAATGCCAAATTTTGTTGATGCTGAATTCGTGGTTCGAAGTATTAATACGGATTTATTCATGAATCATGAGCTGCCGTATGCAACCTATGTATGTGCTCTTATGTGAGATGATTTTTTTTAGCAAGTTTGGGGTGTGCTAAATCAGTAATGGGCTGATGGATTGAAGTTTAAACTATGCTTAGTGGAACGATGCTAATGGCATCCCTCAATCTGCATAGAGGAGGCTATGTGTAGTATCCCCCCCTCCCTTGTGTAAATGGTGGGTTATCTGGCCATTTTGTTCAATTAAGACATACAATGCACCTATACTCTATTTCTGACAAAAAAAATCACCTCACACTGTTGGTAGCATATCGCATATCCTTATTTGTGGAGATAACTAAGTTCTAGTTGCCCTAAATTGTTTTCATGAGAGTTTGGGTCTGTTTGGCACTCCACTGGGCGTGTTTACTCTTTGAATACCAACAGCTTCCGTTTGGGACTGTTCGGCAGCTGTATTCTATGACCATTGCTTTTATTTACATCTTGATGATAGAACATGTGAGAAATACCATCCATTTTGTTTATTTTGCACATTTTCAAACACATGCTTCATATGCAATCAATCAGTAGACCACTAGCAGATCGCCGTTGCAATTTCAGCTCAGTACGAGGATACACGAACCTGTGGAGCCCTTAGTCTTTGGCATCAACTGATTAAAGCATTATCTATTTAGATTGAATTGCCGGCAACTTCTGAAGTTCTCTCCAGTTGTTGGAGAAATGTGTGAACAGCTTGCAGCCTGATGAGCATCCAGTCATGCAGACGTTACATGGAACCGTTCTGTTCGTGAGGCCTGGTTCTTGCCAAGAGCTAAAGTCATCCCCGAAAAATGCCACACATTGGAAAGCCATCCACATAACAACTTATTAGGTTGCAATGCAGTTTGTAATTCAATGGAAAGCCATCATGTACAGAAGCCACACATTGTTCCTAGCATCAAGGTTAACTTTACCAGAGCGAGCCATTATCTGTATAGAAGCTTAAATGAAAGAACTACAAGGCACTGGCTGGTATACTTTGTCCCAATGACCTTCCATTTGATGAATCTTGATCACTGTTTGTTTATATCTCAACCATTGTGTTGTGTAGCATTGATTTCATGTTAACGCTTCGTCAGATGATGACTTCCGCTCATCACGTAATGTAGCAATCAGCCTATTCAAGGGGTATAAGAATGTCATTGATCGAGGAGGTGGAGACAACCTAAAAGTACTGATTCTATTGAAATTCTTCGCCACTCTTCTTGACATGACTTCTTCTCCACAATTATCATGGTGCCTTTTAATGTTACCAGGAGTTTGTTAGTGCTGGAGCGCATGCATATGCTCTAGGCTGTACAGAAGAGGGGCTTAGAAAGGAACTTATGGATATTAAAGATTCTGGTCTCGAGATTGAAGGCCTGCAGTCCTATGGAGGAGGAACCAACTTGGACTTCAAAGTCCATTCCTTTGAGGTTAGCACACCCTAAAATATACCGCGTCAGTTTACAATTATCTTGTATCTTCTATTGCCTTACATTGAGACTATGCTCTTTAGTATTTATACTCGAGCCAGAGTTCTGCTTAGATCTATTCCATCACCATGTCTTTATTTTTTTTCTTAATTTATCAATGATTGTCGATAGATGAAGTCCACTAAGTCACATTGGCAAGATATGAGCTTGATATATGGTATCATGTAGTCCACTAGAGAAACATGTTTATCATGTAAACACCCTCGATAAGATCTTCTATGTTTTCATTCCTTTTGTCTCGATGATAATTTCTCGTTCTGTAGGTCCATGAATGCATTCTGTGGCTCAGTATAGTATCATTACAATCCTGTGCACGCCACAACCAACAATCATCAGGTGGTCTACTACTCCACCAGTGTCAGCTGATGTCTTGCATCAGTGGAAAGGATTTTGCGCCCTGATAGCAAACGCTTACTATACCAAAGGAATGGCATGGTAAGAAAGTTTTCTATCAACAGTATTTTCTTTCTATCAACAGTATTTTCTTTCTATCAACAGTATTTTCTTTTCTTTCTTTCTATCATATGATCGTGACCACATACATGTGGGTATGCTTGCAGGCTAACCAGTGAAAACATTGCAGCTGGAACAAATGGCTGTCATGGGCAGTTCGGAGGAACCATCGGTAGTAGCTAGTCGGATGCAATTAGTTTTCAGTACGTTAGAGGTTTGTAAAGCATTCTCAATCTATGCAAATTCATAGCAGAAGATTAAATCCTCATTATTATTGATTGGTTATTTAACTCTGCAGGTAGTTAGCCCACAATGGCCAAGAGTATGAAGTGAGGGCAATATAATCACACAAAGGTCTGCAGTTTTACAAACTCAAATGTCTGACCATAAAGTCAGGAATGATGCTTTTTTTAATGTCCATTCGAATTCAAATGTCCAAACACGCGAATGTACACCACAAACAAATATCTTCATGTACTGAGACTGAAGTATTGGTTAATGCATGTACAATAACTTTTACCTGCATCTACAGTAGCTGTAAATCTCTCTCCAGCTATATGATACCGCTGTTAGCGCGTATGACTTTTGTGCTCGACCACTTTTTTGCTGTTTACTTTGGATGCAAGGGTTATGTGAATTATTCCAGAAATTTAGCTAGTCACTTTAGCGGTATAATTTAGTGAGTATGGTTGGGAATATGCATCATTGACACCGGAAACTAATTCCTCGAAACAAATTTGCTCTCTTTTTATAGCTAATTTTTAGTTCTTGTGGATCCAGATAGGAGGGCTAATGAGTGGGCTAAAGTTTAGCCAAAACTCCAACTAGTTGTTAGCCAACTAGTTGGTCAAACCCAGCTAATAAGGGCTAAAGGACCAGCCGGAGGGCTAATGAGTGGGCTAAAGTTTAGCCAAAGCCCCAACTAGTTGTTAGCCAACTAGTTAGCCAAACCCAGCTAATGAGGGCTAAAGAACCAGCCGGATGGAAAAAAGACGCCGATACCCACGCCAGGGAAAACGTGCGTGCGCTAGAGGCTCAGAGGTATAACAGACTTTGTATTAAAATAGTAGTACTTATTAGTGCTTGGATCTAAACAGGACTAGGCTAATTTTTAGCCAGTTAACTACTAGTCAGCTAACAACTAGTCCTAGTCCATCCAAACAGGCCCTAAGCCATTCTCCCACTGACCACTGTCCTTGCGTCATTGGGTAAAGAGAGTATTTGAGATCGGCTTGGCACTGTAACAGATACTGCAAGTAACACTGCAGCACGTTTGTTGGTATAGCCATGGTACCATTGCAACCAATCTATTGTGTGCTTCTATTTCTGTATCACTCCTTCGCAATGGCACTGGAACCCATTCAGCCATTCCTACTACTGGATCAAGTTGTGCTAGAATTACATAGAATGAGAAATTATACCAGAATTACAATCCCCATAACACATTAACAGTGCTCTTGCCTTTTGACATCAACCCTCTGAAGATTAATTATGGATCTGTGTTCAGCAAAAGCGCTTCACATCTCACAGAAGTTGCTAAAAGTACAAGGTGATAAATTAAAAAGTGCTGCTTTTAGGCTAACACCAAAAAAGCTACAATATGACAGAAAATATTGCCTGTTCCAACCATTTGCCGCTGCCTTGAAGTAGCCTACACCCTGTTGTATGCCACATTTTTACTGAATAGGCGGCGGATGTAAACAACTTGCAAAGCGCTAGCAGCCATGAAAGCTAGGTACTCCGCCATTGTGTAGAACATGACGCGCCTTCTGGTGCTCTCATTTGCTGGATTCAGAAAGTCATGAAATAAGCTCGAGATCATCATAAAAAGGTAAGAAAATAACAAAGTGAAAACACCAAAGCAACAAACGACACATTTAGTGTGTCCTTTGCTGAGTTAATTAGTGGTTCATTTCCTAGATGTTCTCAAGATCCCAATACAAACTTAGGCATTGTTATAACTTGAACTGAAAAAAGAACTGAGATAGGCAGGTTAAACACAAGGATGGATATTTGTCCCCATACAAAATCATGTGGTGACCTGTCCCAACTGAACAACACACTGATTCACTACACACTACCAAGGGAGCATAGCTGGATAAAACTAAGCACAAACTCCAAATGAAATGATATCAACCATCCAGTCACCTACATTAGTCACGCTCTAACCCAATTCAGAAATCATTGCCATGGAAGGGTTCAAACTGCCATACTACCCTTCTTTCTGTTAGCACTGGTGCTCTCGATTTTTCATTTTCATGGAATAAGCTTTATAATAAAGGACTAAACTTTCCATAATTATTATTATGAACAAAAGTTCACAGCTTAGTATTGAAAATGGGACATGCAAAAATGCACAAGTTATGCTCAGTTGCTCACCATATGGGAGCTGAACTGTTTGGTGTAAATTCACAGAAAACCTATGTATTTGTTATTCATAGTTAACAGGACCATTAAGAGACCGCCAAATTTCTAGTTATCATTGGAAGAATAAACGAAGTTCATCAAGCTTACTGTGTCGGTGACGAGCCTCACGCGCTTTTAGGTATTTCTGCTCAGCAGTGACAGATTCTAATGCTTCCTTCAGCTCCGCAATTTTTACATTGATAGGGTCCAAGTGCTCTGCAACAGGATCAAAATCAAAACATGGCTGACGAATAGTAGTAGTACTAAAAATGTTAAACTGAAGGAATGGAAACAAATATATCTCTAAATACATAAATCGAAGATCACATAATCCAATCAAATTGATTGTTGCCCAATACCCACAAACCAAAAAAATTCCAAGAGACAACCAATACACTAACCATCTTTTGCCAGATTGTGCTCATTGGGTATGTGCCCAACATGAATGTAGAAAGAAACAGTTTCAGGTGCTCCATATGGATTATGGAAGCAAAACTTGTACATTCCACCCCTTGGAGCTTTGAACTCAAATTTATCACCAGATTTTCCCTTCGATGTATGTACAGTGTTACCACCTGGTGAAGTTACCTACATTCACGAATTTTTTTTATAGAATATCAGAAAAGGTAGTTGATGGATCACTGGTTAAGTGTAACATAATAATACTTCAGTACTAAGCACACATTACAGACTCACATTGTAACAGGTGCAAGCAATGCCAAATTACCCTCATTAGTACGGATATTAACAAACTAAATGAAGGACGACTAGGTAAGTCTGTGAAGTGTGAACTAATCCACTTATTAAGAAATAAATGTCCCCAAGGGAAAACCAAAATGCCACACCCAGACCAAACTAAGCGAATTACACTAGTACATAGAAAGTAGGATCAACTCTCCCTAGTAATAATAACTAATAGCACTACAGCAACTAGTTTATTAAGTGTAAAAGGAACGGCAGTGTCCGCTCAAGCGAACAACCAAATCGTAAAACAAACTTAGCCAAAACATCACTTAGTATCAATTGCAGCACAACAGCATCGAGAAGCAGAAACCACAGCGGCACATTACCATAGACACTCAACCGATCAGCACACTCAGGGAGAACCTTTTGCTCGAAGCTTACCACCGGAGTAAGTGAAATTATTCTTTTCTCCCAAAACCAAGCACCCAGACAACAAAAGGGCCAACTTTTGACGAAAGAGGAAGTGAAACACAACATCGCCATTCAATTCAACCTGAACGATCCATAGATTGAACTCGCAATACGCATACCAGAGTAACAGGTGCCAAAACAACACGGTAATCCACCGAAACTTCCCTCAAAAGGTCCTAACTTTGCACCAAACGCGCCGAATCACCCGCAAATTGACTCTAGAAACAACCCCACTCCCAATTAATTAAATTGAAATAAATATAAATCTATTACGCGTTACTCATCGATATCAGTTTAGGTCACCAAATCGCCACAAATCCTTCCACGAAACCACAGATCCCAAAAGGGATCACGATTCCAACCGATCCCCAATTCAACTCCCCGGGATCCCAACCAAAACCACAGACAAAAGCCGCATCCTATCATACGAATCAAACGCGTAACAATAATAAAAGGAAGAGGATCGGGCGAGTACGGTGAGGTCGATGCCGGGGTGGTCGGAGCTCCAGAAGATGTCGTGGTCAACGACGACGAAGTTCCCCGACACGGTGTCGCCCTCGTAGGGCACGAACTCGTGGATGCACTCGGTGTCGGTGACCGTCACCGACAGCGCCTCCGCCCGCCACGCCGCCGACAGCGCCACCACCACCACCGCCAGCAGCGGCATCGCCGGACGCCACCTCGCCATGGCCGCCGGGTCAGTAGCTAGCGCGCCGGTGCAACCACCAGCGCTCCGGATCTAAGGGTTTGGGATCGGACGGGGGAGGAGGCGGCGGTGAGCTCCGCTCCGCTCGCGCGCGACGGGAGATGGGCGATGGGGAAGTAACCGAGGCGAGACGGAGTTCCGAGGGCGAGATTGGAGTTGGAGACGGAGGAGATGTCGAGTGCTTTTGCAATAAAGGACTCTTCGATTTGCGTAATATTACTACGGTCGTAGTAAAGCTACGGGTTTGTGTGACGTGGCCATGTGGGTACGAGCTAGTGGCTGCCTTGTCTTGGGCGTGGCGGGGGCGCTGGTTGAGCTGGCGGTCAAGAGGCGTGTTACTTTACGTGAATACGCTTACAAGCCTCGTACGCAAATACATTTAGAAGACGTATTTTTACCTGTACGTCACTGGCGTAGATCGAATAAACTTTCGACGAGATGGCCCGGGCCGGCGGAAGGAGAAGCCCGGAATTCGTCGGACAGATAGTCTACCAAGTTGGGCCTGGCAGGCTTTACTTTCTCGGCTCCATCTTTCAGGACACGCGAGTACTGAAGCAACGTCCTCTCTCTGAAAAAAGGGTATTGCAGCAACGCTGCATGCCTGCAACAGTCTCCCGTCTTGCAGTGTTGCAGTGCAACTTGTGTGTGTCCGTGAGGATTTGCAAGTTGTAGTCTGTGGAGGAGCGAAAAAAGATTAATGGGAGTGCATGCTTCATGCATAAAATCTTGTACAATGGATCGTAATAGAGAGACTAGACAACAGCATACCGTGCGAGATCCTGTATGATGAATTAAAAATAGAGAAAGGCTAGAAAACAATATACTGTGCCGTGCGTAGGATCTAGCTATTGAATCAAACGTTGTAGCAACTTTAAGAACTGTTTGTGAGGTGGAGATGTGCTTGAAGCCAAGTCGAGAGCTGGTGACGTCGTTGTGGGCGAACTCAGTGACGAGCTGCGGGCAAGTAGGCATGGCGGAGAGGTGGATAATGTGCTCGAAGTTGATGTGGAAGTGGGTTAGTGCGTGGTGAGCCATGGCCCACAGTGGCGAGGTGAGGATACGGCGCAAGCTTGCTCTAAGCTGTGGTTGAGTTCAAAGCCCGAAACTTGCTTAAAAATTGTGAAATATGCCTGGATTTTTGCCTTGTGAAACTTATAACATACTTGAACTTGCTTGAATTTGGTTGATATTTTCTAAAATTTGTTGAACATTTTTGAATTTCTTTTATTTTGTGGGGAACTTGGCTGAAACTCTCAAAACTTCCATGAAAAGAAGGCATAGTACCCTGATGCCTGCTGATTCTCAAGTTTTGTTAGGTGTTCCGGTGCATCCGGCGCACCCACCTGCCTCTGCCCATGATTCTAGTAGCAGACTAGCAGGCATAGTTCCTGACGATTCTTCTTTTAGAGAGAAGGGGATAAGACTTTTTCTTTTTCAAAATACCTGTAGGTAGCTTTGAAGACTAATTTTATCCTAAGATATGTTCTAGGCGATTAAGGTTCTTCAGAATGGCCCTTAACGCCCATGTCTGGTAGTGTCAAGAATTTTTGCGCCTCAATTCGGCGCCCTTTTGCAGTTCCAGCGTGTGAACCAGCTGGATCTTCCATTTCCTCTACTTCTCTTCTCACCAGACCCGATAAGATGCAATCATACTACGTAAAACAGTTGTCTGCACTTTGCACACGTACGGCCGCTGCTTTTATCCTCGACTCAGAACAGCCTTTCTTTCACGACAACGGACTTCACAAGTCAAATTGTCGAAAGATCAAACAATGTTGTAAAAAAAACACAAGAAAACGGAAATTGAAATACCGAGAGGCACGAACACGATCGCCCATTTTCAAGAGCACCCTTGCTTCTTGATCCCATACATGGCTTCAGTCCAAGTCTAGTCAGAATCTACTACTACTAGGAGTACTAACACCAGTAGGCTTCTCTTTCTAGAAGCTTCGTAACCTGATCGGCTTCTAGAACATTCCATTACTACTGGCCTGGCCATCAGCAAGTCCGATCCCTTTTTTTTGGCAACTTGCGCAGCCTTCAAAAAAAATGTCAGGCACTAGCAAAAAAAGAAGCAAGGGGAACGAACACAATTACTCCTACAGCCCTAGTTGCTACAGTTCTCTACATCCATTCCTACCCTACATTCTAGAGGTCGAACCTTCTGGAACTTTCTCCTTTCACTTTGGTCTAGGGCTACTCGGGTTCGGACTGAGGTGGTATATGCCGACGCTTGATCGTCTTCAGGATCTCCTACTGGCCCCGCAGGAGCACCTCGTTCGCGAACTCACACCTATCCGGATCAACCTTCCTGAACCCCTGCAAGAACCCATCAAGTTAGCATTACACCCTGCCAATCAATCGCCATTGATGGCGCAAGAAATCAAGAACAGTGCGCGTGTGCATTGATCATGAATAGCGGAGACTTAAAATATCCGTGCTGGGGTCGTCCACGATGTCGTATAAGTCTTCCTCAGGAACAGCGGCTGGCCGGCCTCGCCGAGGCCCTTCATCGGCCGGTGCAGCTCAGCTACGGCGCCGCCGGCCTACGACGACGGCGAGCCATCCGCCGCCGCCCCGGCGAAGTCAAACTCCTCTTTCACAATGCCGATAAGTTATTTTCCGCTGTTTGCTTGGAATGCAGTCAGCGGCAATCTGGGGATAAGTTATTTTGAAAATTATTTATGCTTATGCTTTATCTCAAATTAAAACATTTACCTCCTACAGAATATGTACTCCAAGAGTGCACATATATTTCCTTTATTAATTAATTTTCCAAAACTTAAATTCCTCTAGACTAGAGAATGGCTGATGCAATGAGAAAAGGCCTACAATTGAATGCTTTGGTGGATTTTTTTTAGGGTTGATAGCTTAAATATTTGAATTCTAGCTGATCGCGAGAGGCAGTCGCAGAGGAATATAGTCGTATGTGATTTTGGCTGGTACAGCTGAACTCAATACATTTTTTACTATAATTTTTCTATCGACTATGTATTAAAAAAACACATCTTTAAAAACTATTTACCATAGACAATACAAATTAACTTCAAGCCTAAAAAAAACTTAGCCTTCGTATAGATTGCATGGATCCGTGTAGTTGAACCTAGTCGACTTGTGTACGTAACTACGTTACTACGTACTAAATTGCATACGTCGGAGGCAAAGGATACGCGCCATCCTTTGCTTTCTCCACGGGAAAAACGCCATGCCGAAGTGCTAGTTGAGTCGACGCGAGAGGAGCAGCAGCGAAGGCAACCATATTCCCAACACACGGATGCCCCCGGCACGAAGCAAAAGCAACGCATATGCCAGCTTCCAGCCGCAAAAAGTTGTCTCCTCCCTCCAGACGCCACCAGAACGGTGAGAGAGGGCGCTAGAAGGGTACCCCACAACGGCCCCACACGTCAGCCTCCGAGCACGCCACGTCGGACGGAAGGAAGCCTCCGGAACCTTCACTTGCTCTCTCGTGCCCTCCTCTCCTCCGTTTCCCCCCCCCCTCCTTAAGAACTCCCCACCCACGCGAGCTCGCACCACCGCACCAAGCGCAACCGATCCAAAACCCCGCGTGTCCGTACACGGAGAAGGGAAAAGGGGAGGAGAAGATGTACTTCCGGCCGCCGCCCAAGGGGCCCGAGTGGGGCGGGGGGGACGCGGAGGCGGGGCTGGCGGACCGGCCGCTGTACCCGATGATGCTGGAGAGCCCGCAGCTGCGGTGGGCCTTCATCCGGAAGGTCTACACCATCCTCTCCATCCAGGTGCTGCTTACCATCGCCGTCGCCGCCGTCGTCGTCTTCGTCCGCCCCGTCGCGCTCTTCTTCGTCTCCTCCCCCGGAGGCTTCGGGCTCTACATCTTCCTCATCATCCTCCCATTCATCCGTACGTACGCCCGCGAACTCAAATCGATTCGTTTATGGTTTCGTTTGTGTGGTCCGGTCGCAAACGCAATTTTTGGTTCTGTTTTCTTGGATGTGACAGCGACACTCAACAATCCTGTGTTGTTTGTGTTGATTTGCAGTGCTGTGTCCTCTGTACTACTACTACCAGCACCACCCGGTGAACCTGCTGCTTCTTGGCCTCTTCACGGTGGCCATCAGCTTCGCCGTCGGCCTCACCTGCGCCTTCACCAAAGGTGAGGCAAGATTTGCTGATTTGCAACGTGGAATTTCTTAGGCAGCTTTGAAGTTGCTGCTCTGAGGATTATGATGGCACTGCACCTGAATGTTCACGTCACTCATGGTTGCTCCTGTGATGCTTGCTGCAGGGGCGGTGATCCTGGAGTCCGCCATCCTGACTGCCGTGGTGGTGGTGAGCCTGACGGCGTACACGTTCTGGGCGGCTAAGCGCGGGCACGACTTCAGCTTCCTGGGCCCGTTCCTCTTCGCCGCCTTGATGATCCTCGTGGTGTTCGCGCTCATCCAGCTCTTCTTCCCGCTCGGCCGGATCTCGCTGATGATCTACGGCGGGCTGGCGGCGCTCATCTTCTGCGGCTACATCATCTACGACACCGACAACCTCATCAAGCGCTACTCCTACGACGAGTACGTCTGGGCCGCCGTCGCGCTTTACCTCGACGTCATCAACCTCTTCCTCTCCCTCCTCACGCTCTTCAGGGCAGCCGATTCCTGAAGTGCAGCGGCCTTAGCCAGCCTAGCCGCCTGTCCTGATGATTGTGCTCTGCTTTGCTTGTACCTGTGATCAACCTGTAAAATAATTGTTAATTTTTGTTTGCTTCCGAAGATCGTTGAATGAAACGGATGATCTAGCTACTACTGCTCGATCGAATGTATGCCTCTATTTCTTCCGAGACCACACATCTGATGCTTCCGTTGTACAGTGCTGACATATGGTTGCATTTTGCTGTCGTGCTACGCCAGGGTGAAGCTGAGCCTCATTGTGAGCACCTTGAATCGGGGCAAGACGTATTGGAAAATATACGGCGCTAGTGCGCGGCACTTCTCTGTCGCGCGATGCTGCCGGTGTGGAGACTAGGATGCTCTGATACGTGAGTGATATTGGTACGATGATGCAATTTTTTTTAAAATAAGCATACGTTGATGCGATAAATATGTGTGTGTATATTAAGGAATGTCTATATATATTAAAAACTTTAAATGACATGTCATTTGGCAGTTGGCACATACGGACATACTTGGTTATAAGAAGATATTTGGTAATAACTTCTGATCTCGGTTGCAAGACTTACCATGACCTAGGCAAACAAAAGTTACCTCGTATTAGTGAGTATTACAAAATTGTAAGTATGAATTTTGATTTTATCTTCTGCTCTATCTAATTAAAGGGTAAGTTTTATAGGATGGCGATTAGACCCGCGATGCTATATGGAGCAAAATGTGGATGACTAAAAGATAATATACACAGAAAATAAGTGTAGCGGAGATGAGGATGTTGCGGTGGATCTGTGGTCATACAAGGCGGGATCGCATCCGCAATGATGATATATGTGATAGGGTAGGGGTAGCGTCAATTGAAGAGAATCTTGTCCAACATCGCTTGAGATGGTTTGTACATCTCTAACAACGGCCTCCTGAGACACCGGTACGTAATGGAATTTTAAGATGTACTGAAAATGTAAGAAGAGGTAGAGGTTGATCAAAACTGACATGGGAGGAAGCAATTAAAAGAGACTTGAGAGATTAGAATGTATCTAAAGAATTAGCTTTGGATAGGAGCGCATAAAAGTTAGCGATCTACGTACCGGAACCATAAGAAAGTTAGGGGCAGTGTTTTAGACTCTGGGCTCAGATAGTAGATTGTACATCTTAGGGTTTTTAGCACTGTATGTTTTATTTCAAGGCTCTCATCTCTTTGATATTGAGAAGGTTTCATTTCTAGCCTAGCCTAACTTGTTTTGGACAAAAGGCTTTACAAAGTACATAAGTGTGTATCTACTAAATTCTTAGCCTTGATCCAACTGGCTCCACCTTGATCTAAACCGCTCTCTAATGCATTGCCCATAAGTGCAAGTTTTTATCTAGGAATGTTTTCGGTATTTTGGTCAAACTACCAAAATACCCGTTCTTGACCCGGTCATGATCAACCACTGCAAGCAACCGCCATGCTTGCCACGTGTAGGTGCACCATTAGCTTGACACGCATTGTTAAGTCTTTCCTATCCTGGTTCCACTGAACCACAGCTCACTTGGCCTGTGCAAGTCACATGGCGTCATCTCGCCGTTCAAACGTGCTTTCAATATCTCCCACCTTTCTCATGCCATGCTTGAGCTCATCGCCTCACCCAGTATCCTTGATCGTTTTGGGCCTCAACACCTCTATGAGCCTAGTCTCGATCATCGCTGTTGAGCACAGTTGACTCCAAGCGACTCTGCACATCCAAGAAACAAAATCGTTTTCAAGCACAAGTTCTTCACAACTTGACCTATATTAGCCAAGACATGCATCATGTAACCTTAATCTAATGACCCAGGTCATCCCAACTCAATCCATGACTCAAATACCAAAACCCTGTTTTTCTTGAAAGATCGGTAGCGCCGCACTTAACATGCCGGTATTACCGCTACCCAAAGTGGTACTTTCGCACCTTCGCTTCTCGCAAAGGATCTCTCTGGAAAAAATGTACCATCGTATAGTCGGAACTACCATCTTACGGTACTACCGCACAAACCCCTGCGATACTACCGCGCTTATAACTGTGATACTTCCAATATTTGTGGGATTTTCAGAATTCAGTCCAAACCAAATGCAATATTTGCAAAACCATTTGATCACTTCACAAAACTTGCAATGATTCATCACAACAGTATTTTGGGCCTTTTCACGTGGTCCTTCAATTAGATTCAATCAAAATTTAAGCTATTAGATCTAGATCTAACCACCCGCCACTACTACAGAAAGGCTAATAGTAGACGCCAAATCACAGACGGTTTTGTGAAACCGTCTGTAATGTACACTATTACAGACGGTTTTAATTTGAAGTCCGTCTGTGGTATTTGTGGCGGGAAAAAGGAGTATCACAGACGGTTCTTACCGCTGAACCGTCTGTGATATCGAATATCACTGATGGTTTTATTAAAACCGCTCGTGTTGTGTAGACTATCACGAGCGGTTGTTGTTAAGAACCGTCATTAATGTTCCTGACGGTTTTTAACAAGAACCGTTTGTGATGTCCCTTTGTCTGTCATATTCTGTTCATGATCAGAGGTTAATATATAAGTACACATTGCTTCTAATAACTTAACTACAGAACTACTAAGACAAGAGATCACAAATTAAAGGCAAATTTATTAGTTTCAATTAGATGCAAATTTTCTACAAATGTCGCACAGGTAAAGAGTTTCCCAGATTGTAATCTTTTGGGCTTCGTACGCTTCTTCTTCGACTTTGGGGCTTGGAGGATCAGCGGCTGAATTCTCGAACGCCGTTAAGATTGCCCTTGTCCTCAGCACTTCCTCCTGCAGCCTGGGCAAATGATCAGCAGCATCCATAATGTCGTAGAGGATAGCATGAAAAGATTCCTCAGAATTTGCCGTTTCTGCTTGATCGGTAAGGCTATCCATCAGTCTCTGCAATGCGTGTAGAGCTTCTTCCGTATTGCGCACATTGTGGAGAAGAACCAGGGTGATGGCTGTTTCCCTTTCTTGAGCGGTAGAGAGACGCCTCGGTCGACGGCGGAGGATCAGTCAAGCCGACGGATGCAAGAAAGTCGGGAAGGAGAGCGGGCGGTGCGGAGAAGTCTGCTCAGATGCAAATTGTCGCCGCTGTGTAAGGTTCCGCGAACAATTCGTGATGAGCAGATGAGAGGAAGGAGATGATCACAAGAACGAGAGTAGAAGCCATGTTGTATTGTATATTCTATTGTACGACGTAGAAGAGACTGGATTAGCGCGCATATTTAACCTTTAGCACGACGGTTCATATACCCAAACATTAATGATATAGACGCTCGTATAACGATCGAGAGACGTTAATTAGACGATCGAAACACGGCGCTCGCATCGAAACACGCGTGAAGCGTTCTGGTATGAAGCTTATGACTGACGGCTTTTTATTATAAAAAAAACCGTCTATGATAATATTTATCACAGACGGTTTTAATAAAAACCCGTCAGTGATAAGTTGGTTATCATGACGATTTTTATTAAAACCGCTCGTGATAATTCCTGACGGTTTTAGTTAAAAATCGTCGTGATAATGATCGAGGCATTTATTGCGCTGCTCGCACCGCATCTGTCTTCATTTCGATCCGATCTAGCCATCACGCGCACTTTTTCACTCGGGAGGAAGCTAGACGATTTCGTGCCGATTAATTTGGTGGGAAGAGGCGAGATTGAGCTTTGAATTAAGATTCGACTTTCTGGTTCTTGTAGATATGGTCATAATGAAATTTATTTTTCTTTAATTGCATTACAATTTAGGTCTAAGTAATCCATGAGTGGTTATTGAAGATGGTTAATTTGCAAAATTGTTGGTTATATAATAGCTGTTGTGTTTCTAATATGAATTGAGCTAGCAAATTAAGTCTCAATATAATAAATGTGGCCGGTATATATGTAGTTATAATTAGTTAATCTAGATTTTAATACTAAGTTGTTATATATGTACGTAACGTAGGACCGAAGCTGGATGTATGCCGCAAGTCGTGTGAGTGAAGAGTACATTAATGGCGTTTCTGCTTTTATAAGAGCCGCCGAGGAGGATATGTTGAATAAGGGGTGGAATATATATGTTTGTCCATGCAGCGATCGCGAGAATTTGAAGATGTTTAAGAACCGAGGGCAAATTGAAGCGCACTTGATTCGGAGGGGTTTCAAAAAGGATTATACGTGTTGGACCAGTCATGGCGAAGTGATCAATGATCATATGCCGCCGGATGACATCGCCGGTGAAGTGAATGATATGCCCCCGAATGACATCGCCGGTGAAGTGAATGACATACCGCCGGCTGACGTCGATTGTGGCTCGGATTCGGATAGGTTGCACGATGATAATCTGGATCAGATGCTTCGCGATGTATAAGAGAACTATGATGAGAGAGAGTATGTTAAATTCCGTGGCTTGATGGAGGACTCAGAGAAACCTTTGTACACGGGCTGCAAGTACACGAGGTTGTCTACCGTGCTTGAACTGCTCAAATTGAAGGCAAGCAACGGTTGATCCGACAAGAGTTTCACGGCACGCTAGGTCTTTTAGCGGACATGCTTCGGAGGGAAATGAGTTGCCTAAAACCACGTATAAAGCCAAGAAGGTTCTTTGTCCGTTGGGAATGGAAGTAGAAAGAATACATGCATGCCCGAACGATTGTATCCTCTACCGTAAAGAGTATGCAAACATGCATGTATGTCCGTGTGCAACGCATCCCGATACAAACGTAACAATCAATCAAATGATGGCGAGGAACAGAGGCGAAGAAAGGACCTCTGCTAAGGTGGCATGGTATTTTCCTACAATTCCTGTTTGAAAAGGTTTTTGCAAATCGAAAGGAGGCAAATGCTGCGTTGGCACTCGGAGGAGCGCAAGAAGGATGGAATGATAAGACACCTTGCTGATTCCGCGCAGTGGAGAAACATCGGTAGGAGTTTTGCAGAGTTCGGTGCAGAACCAAGGAATATAAGGTTTGGACTGAGTACAGATGGAATGAATCCTTTCAGTTGCATGAGCAGCCGACATAGCACATGGCCCGTGAATCTCCGCATCTATAACCTTCCTCCTTGGTTGTGTATGAAGCGAAAGTACATTTTGCTATCGATACTTTTCCAAGGCCGAAAACAACCTGGGAATGATATCGATGTGTTACTAGCACCGTTGGTGGAAGATCTAAAAGTGCTGTGGAACGAAGGGGTACAGGTATGGGATGCATATAACCGAGAGAACTTCACTCTGCGCTCCTTATTATTCTGCACCATAAATGATTATCCTGCCCTTGGTAACCTATCGGGCCATAGTACAAAAGGTGCCAAAGCTTGTACTCACTGTTTAGATGGTACCGAGAGTGTGTGGCTTAGACACTCACGCAAAACCGTCTACATGCGTCACCGCCGGTTCCTTCGGAGGGCTCACTCATACCGCAAGATGAAGAAACAATTTGACGGAGAGAAGGAAGATGGTTCAGCTCCAAGGCATTTAAGGGGATACGAGGTTTATGATATGGTTAAGGATTTAGATGTTGTCCTCGGAAATGGACGTAAATTGAGGGCTCATGAGAAGAACACCTGGAAGAAGAGATCAATATTTTGGGACTTACTTTATTGGGAGTACCTAGATGTTCAGATCGCATCGACGTCATGCACGTAGAAAAGAATGTGTGCGGCAACTTGATTGGTCTCTTCATTGAACATCCGTGATAAAACAAAGGGCGGTGTCAACGCACGGCTTGACTTGGCCGACATGGACATCGAGCCCGAGTTAGCACCGATAAGCACCGATAATGGACGAACGTACCTTCCCCGCGTGTTACACTTTGTCCAAGGCTAAGAAAGCAGAAGCGTATCGGTGCTTGCATGGTGTCAAAGTTTCGTCTCGTTACTCGACAACGTGAAGAAACTTGTTTCGATGCAAGATTTGAAGTTAAATGGCATGAAGTCTCATGATTGTCATGTCTTGATGACACAGATGCTTCCTATTGCAATTAGAAATATTTTGCCGATCAAAGTCCGAGAGACAATCATGAGGCTATGTTATTTCTTTAACACAATTGCTTAGAAGGTCATCGATCCCGAAGGACTAGATGCTCTGCAGGACGAGGTGGTGATGACTCTGTCACCTTGAAATGTATTTCCCTCCTGCGTTTTTCGATATCATGGTCCATCTCATTGTTCACGTTGTGTGGGAGATAAAAATGTGCGGGCCCGTATTCCTACGTAGCATGTACCCATTTGAGAGGTTCATGGGAATTCTCAAGTCCTACGTACGGAATCGTTCTCGGAGGGCGAGATCGTCGAAGGTTATGCAAGCGAAGAGGTTATTGAGTTTTGTTTCGATTATATGGCTCAGATTCAACCGATAGGTGTCCCTCAATCTCCTCATGAGGGGAGGCTGAAGGGTCTCGGAACTATCGGAAGGAAAGCAATCACTCCAGATATGGACACGTACACTCAAGCCCATTTCACGGTGTTGCAACACATGGTGAAGTGGCGCCTTATGTGGACCAAAGACAAGGATGTGCTTCAGCAATGAATCCAGAGCGGCGGATGTTTGGATCATGAGACAACACAACCGTTGGTTCAACCAATGGTTGAAGGAGCAAATCGCTAGGAGCTCACCGAGTGAGACGACATGGTTGGCAAAAGGGCCGACATTTACATTGTGACATGGCAAGGATATGACATAAATGGGTACACATTCTATACGCGATCTCGGGATGTCAAGAGCACTAACCAGAACAGTGGTGTCCGCATAGATGCATTCAGTACCGATGGGTCGAGAAACTCGTACTATGGCTTCATAGAAGAGATTTGGGAGCTCGACTGTATGGTTTTCAAGATCCCCTTATTTCGTTGCCGTTGGGTGCATCTCCCACAGGTGAAGGTTGACAAGTACGGTGTCACGACCGTGGACCTCCAACGTGTCGGGTGCAAAGACAAACCATTTGTACTCGCCAATCAAGTTGTTCAAGTTTTCTATGTAACCGACCTGACAAATAAGAAACGACATGTAGTTCTTCATGGAAAAAGAAGAATTGTCGGAGTGGAGAATGTAGTGGACGAGGAGGAATACAATCAATTTGACGAGTTACCTCCTTTTGGAAATGGCATAAGGGTCGACGATGAACAACGTGACGAAACTAGTTACGTACGCATTGATCATGATGAAGGGCTAATTTTTAAAGGAAATAATTAAGCAAGTACAATAAGAATATATATGTGAAAATGTGTGACAATTTTGAGATGTATATGTGAAAATGTGTGATGTAGTCAATTTTGAGATGTATATGTGAAAATATGTGACAAAATGTATATGTGAAAATGTGTATGTGTATTGGCATTTATGTATATGTGATGTATATGTGTGATGTACATGTGATGGTTGATATGAATGCAACTGGTTGGTGTTGTATTTGAATGCAGCTGTTTGGTGGTGGATATGAATGCAGCTGTGGTTATTGGTGTTGTCTTAATAACTACAGTCGCAAAGGCTTATCACAGATGGTTCTAAGTTTAAAACCGTCTGTGATAGTATAACTATCACAGACAGTTATACACTTAGAACCGTCTGTGATATTAATATCACCGACAGTTCTAAGTTCAGAACCGTCTGTGATAACCTCCCTATATATACCCTCTGGCTAGGGTTTTCCCTGTGTGCTGCGCAGTTATTCGATCTACATCTAATTAAATCCCGAGCCCGTCGCCGCCTCCGCCTCCCGAACCCTCGTCGGCCGCCTCCCGAGCCGTCGCCGCCGCCTCCCGAGAGCCTCGTCGAGCCGTCGCCGGCCGCCTCCCTCGAGCCTCGTCGAGCCCGCCGCCGGTCGCCTCCCCGAGCCCTCGTCGAGCCCGTCGCCGGCCGCCTCCCGAGCCGGCCACCTCCTCGACACCGCCTCGCATTGTGAGCGGTTTACGTGATGATTGTGAGCGGTTTCGTGATGGACTATGGTTTTGAGCATTACGAGCATTGTTTACTGCAGTTTAGATTAATTAGTTTGCTATTTGGTACATATTACATTGGTACATTGTTTACTGCAGTAGCTTAATTAGTTTGCTATTTGGTACATTGTTTACTGCAGTAGCTTAGTTTAATTTGCTATTTGGTACACACTACATTGGTACATAGTTTACTGCAGTTGCTTAATTAGTTTGCTATTTGGTATATATTACATTGGTACATTGTTTACTCCAGTAGCTTAGTTTAATTTGCTATTTGGTACATACTACATTGGTACATTGTTTACTGCAGTTGCTTAGTTTATATTGGTGATTATTACATTGCTTGTTGTGTTAGTATATAGTATATAGTATAGGAACATAACCCCTCTCTCTGTCCATATCACCCCCTCCCTTCTCCCCCTTCCCTCTACTCTTCTCCTCTCTTCCTAACATTGAGCATCATGTTTCACTTTTCTTGCTTCCTCATTTAGTAGCGGGACGACCAAGATTAATCTTGTGCAACCCTACAATTTGAGAGCACAAATTAACCAATTAAGGACCACTCTAGTGTATATGCCACATAGACCTTGAAGGGGCATGAAGTAAGTGACACACTCGAGTGTTCCCGTTCAATGAACCGGATACACTAGTTTATGTCATTTGCTTCATAGAACTTTGTTTAGAGACCTTGTAGTAATAGTATATGCCGACTACTGCCGAGATGTGATGTCCACTCCCACAATCCATCTTTTTTCCTTCTTAAAAGCAAGGCAATTTTATTACAAAAGTGCAAAAAAAAAGACATTCCTAGATTCTTCGTGAGCAGCCGACATAGCCGACTTTTTCGGTGAGCGACTATCCATCTGCTTCTTCCACTCCTTTTCTTCATCTCGGTCTCGGATCATCGCCATCTGGCGACGTGATCCGAGACCGAGATGATAAAAGGAGTGGGAAGAAGCAGATGGATAGTCGCCACCAAGAAGTCGGCTATGTGGTCGCTCACGAAGAATCTGGGAATGTCTTTTTTTTGCACTTTTGTAATAAAATTGCCTTGAATTTTGCGGGAAAAAGAAGGATTGTCGGGGTGGAGAATGTTGTGGATGAGGTTCCCAAAAAACAGCAAATGAAGCAAGTGACATACTCTAGTGTTCCCGTTCAATGAACCGGATACACTAGTTTAGGGATTTTGCTATTTGGTTTATAGTATTAGCAACTAAAGTAAGTGCTAAGATAGGCACATCACCCCCTCTACTCCTCTCCTCTCTTCCAATTCAATATGATCACTTTCTCATCTTATCTTAATAGAACCACAAAATGAGCAACATGTCACCCGCGCATTCTTCAACATCATCGCCGGAGGCGTCCGCTCCAACATCAAGACGCCAAGGAAGAGGGCTATCGAAGAAGCCTGAGGGCCGACAGACCATCACAGCGGTAAACGCATCTGGGGTCCCTATCCTTCCTGAAAAAGCGGTAAACGCATTCCGAACCATGGTCGGAATAGTTGCACGAGAACAAATTGAGATCACATACAATTCGTGGAAGAACTTGCCTGACACTCGGAAACGTGAGCCGTGGACCAAAATTTTGGCATCGTTCGAGTTCCCAGAAGAACACCTATACGCTGTGCAACGACAAACCTACCTAGCGGCGTGCAAAGCATGGAAGATCTTCGAGAGCACGCTTGTCAAGAAATACGTGGAGACGGACGAAACGCCTTTTCATAAATACCCATTCCTAGAACAACAATGGGAAGAGTTCAAGGCGATGAAAACGTCTGAAGATTTCAAAAGTACAAGTACGGCGCACAAGGCCCTCCAGGCAAAAAACACACACCCCCACGGACTTGGCACTGCTGGTATGCGGGTAAAATCTGCAGATGGAGGAAGGAGGATGACTGGCAGTTGCGACAGACATCGCCTCGCCGTTTTCAATATCCCGGATGACGCGCTCGAAATTGGATTAGAGCAAGGTCATCTACAACGATATCGGGGACGTCTCCTTTCAAACCCCGCAGACCAGCAAGTGTCCCGGTGCTCGTAAGATATCAATAGAACTACGTAGCTTGTAATTACTCCACAACTCGCATTTAATTGAAATGACATTTTGTGCTCTTGCAGGAAGAGTCGAGTTTTGAATCTACCCCGTGATCATTCTAGGAACAAGGAGAATGATATGCTCTCCATGGCCCAGGAAACAAGGAGCACCGGGTCGCATAAGAGGCCTTGGGCTTTACGTTCCTTGGAAATATGGTTTCCAAGATGACTCGTAGGAAGAGAAATGTAACATCCGGGAATTATAAATAATAAATTATGGAGTTTTGGATTATTTTAATTGGATGTATCAAAATAAAGGAAGAGAAACAAAGTACAAGAATATATATGCGTGTATGCCTATATATACACACAAGAAAACCCAAAAGCAAAGAAATGAAAATGGAAAAGAAAAGAAAAGGAAAACCCACGGCCGGCCATCACCTCGCCCGACCTCTTCCGTCGCGCTGACGCACGCACGCCCGCCTCTCTCCGTCGCGGCGGCCAAGACGCCACAGGCCGCGCGCCACGGCCCGGCTCGCGCGGCGCGCTGCACGCCGAGTGGCCCCGCTCCTCGCTCCTCCTCTCCTGCATGGGGCTCCGCCTCCACCCGCGCCTTTCCTCAAGGCCGCGGCCCGGCGTCGGCTCTTTCTCCTTCCTCCTCTTCTCCACGCGACGCAAAGACGGCTCTCTCGCGCGCGCTACCGCAGCCAATCCTTCTCCCTCTCTCACCGCGATCGATTTAAAAGTACGGTTCTGGGAGGGGAAGCACCTCTCCCGCCCTCTCTCCTACCAAATCCGCGAGATCTCGTCCATTCCCTCGCGGCGGCGTGAGCAGCAGAGCTCCACATGTCGACTCGCGCGCGCTCTCCCACTATAAAGCCCTTGCCTGGAGCTTCAACGTCGCAGCCTCCTCCTCTCCCTTTCCTCGCCGCACTGCACCGTAGCGCCTCAATCGCCGTCGGCCCCCTTCTTCTTCCCGAGCTCCGGCGGCCGGCCGCCGATTCCGGCCATCCCGACCCTCCTCGCTCCCAGAGAGCGTGGAGCCAGCGGCCAACCTCCCTTACGGACCTCCTGTCGCTGAGCATCGCGGCCGACAGGCCTCCGAGCCGCTGCCGCCACGCCGCCGCCCGCCACCGTGCTCCTCCACCCCTGTCTGCACGAAGACTCCCGTCACCCGGAGGTTATATTCCACGCATCTCCAAGCCTCTCCGACCACCACTGCCGGCGCTGCCGCCTTCTTCTTCTCCACCGCCTTCCCAAGACATACTTAAAAGGTATACTTACCCTATATGGGTAAGCATCGCTCGATCGTCCGAGTGGCTTTCAGCGTTACTTTCCCTCCCTTCGCTCTCGCGCTGCTCGAGCTCCTCAGCGCGCTGCGGCCGAGCGATTTCTTTAAATGCATCTCGATACTGGACCCCGCTTGTCACCGCGAATCCTGCACACCGACACGTGGACCCACCTGGCCGTTGTATGACGTCATTGACAGATGGCCCCACCGCCATAGACACAGAATAAGCGAATAAAGAAAAAGAAATAAAATAAAAAGGAACCGACATGTGGGACCCATCGTCGAAATTTGATAATATTTGGAATTAATCGAATCGAGAACTTTGAATGATCATAACTTTTCATTTTAACTCCAAATTGAATGAGACAAATTTCTAAATTCATCTAAATTCAAGATCTGTCCAATGGAACTGAAATTATAATTTTTAAAGTTCATTTGAATTTCTGGTGATATTTTGTTGATTTGATGTTTTCTTGTTATCCAAATTTTCGCGCACGATTACAATAGCCTACTGAAGCACAAGAAGAAGAGATCGAGGCGCAGCACTAGAAGCCCGGACAATCAAGCAACCGACCACTGTGACCAAGGCGAGTCAATACTTTGATCATGTTGAACCCACATTTATGCAAATTACTTTGTGTTAAATTAACAAAATGCATGTTGTTATTTTTATGCAAATACGTGCTAAACTTGATATTCTAGTTATATGCCAATGTTTACCTTGAGTAGTATTACCCTCCTTTGGAATGATTGAATGTGAAAACCTTGTCGCCTCTAGCAAAAGTATAATACTAATATTTCAAAAATAAGTCCCTAATGATATGCTATGCTTAGTGTTGCATTAATACGCAGGGCGCCTAAATGCCCCATACATCATGATCGCTTTAATAATGAGAAATGGTTTGGGCGATCATGGTGGGAATGATCGTATATTTAACATGACTATTTTATACCCTCCAAAATCTCAACGTGCTTAAATATCCGCGGACTAGTTCGAGTGTGTGAATATGTGGTGCAGTGGAAGCACAAAGTGAGTTATTGAATGTGAATATGTGGTGCGTGGAAGCACAAAGTGAGTCATTGATAGACCGCCCAGATAACCCTAAGGACCGAATCTTGTCATGTCTACGACTACCTAGAATACCCGAGCGGCCCATTTATCGTGGGACGCCGGACATCCGCAGGAGGGTGTCTTCTGGATGTTTGAAGTGTTCATCTACCCAAGAGCGAACATGACCCACCTCACGCCTTCCGACGGAACATCCAAGAAGCACCGGCCCGCCGCGACTTCAGATCTTCGCTCGCTCGCCGCCCGACTTTGTGACATCTACCAAATCTCCCGCCCGCACACCCTTCTCGCTTCTACCCTTCACGCAGGAGGAGTACGCCACAACGAGACCTACCGCCGGTGAATGAAGATGATCCAAGGCTCACCCACCAAGTTGATCTTACAGAGCCATGGGAGCAACTCATACACGCACTAGAAGAGATGACCGCCTCCGATGCACCTAGTTGCCCGCACACCGAGGTGGCAACCCCGTGACCAGCTCGCCGATGCCGCAGTAATCGGCACCGCCAGACAAGGCCGCAGGCTCCTGCGCAGCCTCCAAAGAACCTCGCTCCGTTGGCAGCACCGGCACCTCCTTCAATGGGATCAGGCCCCCGCACCCGGCTGACTGCGCGCAAAAGCGTACGACCCCCGAGTCTTCAGTCTGCACTTCGCCGGAAAAGGCCTCCACCAAACCGCAGCCCTCCACGAGCTCCTTCAGGCGCCGATGACTCCGACCCATCGGAGTTTAGTGGCAGTCGATCCCGCTCCAGATCGCCAAACTATGACCCCTCCGTCAGTGGTGATCGCTACGCGACATAGTAGTGGAAGTGTTGTCACGTCGTGCTTGTAAATTAAGTGTTGCCTTAGCCCTGTTATATTGTAGTTGCGGCAATGTGAACTCTAACTATTATGTTATTGTAAGTCGGCACGGAGGTGGCTATGTGAATGTTTGTATGATAATGAATGGCCAGCCATAAGGCCTTATGTTGAATGTTCTTTTGCCGTTTATATTGTGTTTTTTTTTACAGCAAGGGTTGATACCCTCCATTTTTCTCAAGGGTAGTCTTAGTACTAAGTTGTAAAGCAGAATCGCAGATGTCCAATCCAAGAGTTACCCGATCTCGGACCCATGCTAACCTCAAAGATGCCGAGGTAGACTCAAACCATGGCGAAACCCCGAGGAAAACCGAACCCAGGTCGACCTCCCAAACCCCGCTTAACCCCACAATGGCCCAAGTAATGGCACAACAAACCCGATTCTGCAAGCCATTTATGCCGGACAGCAAGGAAGCTCTGCGGACACAGAGCTGATCTAGAGACTTCCAAAGGACAAGACCAAGTACATTCACTTCGGCGAAGAACCACTTGAAGCGGAAGATTGGCTCGAGACACCGAAAGGAAGATAAGGTTGGCCAAGATTGCGATGAAGACAAAGTGGTGTTTGTGCTCACCGCCTTCAAGCAGCCGCAAGCAGCATGGTGGGAGAACTACTTGGTCGCCAGAGGCCAGAAGATGCTACCACCGAGGTGATACTGAAGGTTATACCATGGTCGAGTTTAAGAAGGCTTTCAAGGACAACTCGCTCGGTGGGATAATGCGGATAAAGAAGAATGAGTTCCGCAATCTCAAGCAAGGGAACTTATCTCACAATGAATATCTTACAGATTCACGCAATGCCCTGGTATGCTCGAAGGATATAGAAGAAGAAGAAGAAAAGGTTGTGATTCTTTGAAGGGTTGAAAGATGAACCGAGAGTGCAGCTGATCACCCAGGACTTCACCAGCTTTCATCAGTTGGTAGACAAGGCATTGGCCTTGGAAAATGAAAAGAAGATTCTTGAAGCCAGCCGGAAGCGCAAGATGATGACTCCACGGCCACAAGGAAGATTTATCCGAGAAATTCTTCAAGCCCTCATTCTCAAGATCCAATCAATACAATGGGTCACCCAACCTTTAGACTCGGTGGAAGTATGTCCCAAGCATCACGCCAGAGAGGAAGTTTGGTGGTACCAACCCCACAAAGAAACTTTAATTGCTTTAGCTGCAGGCGTAAGGGTCACTTTGCCAACAGATGCCCACATAAGGTAATGTCCCCGTCCGCAGATCAAGCTTCACTCATGGCAAGGGACAAGAAAGCTCTCAAGCTAGCAAGAACACTTCAGCACCAAACCGAGGCCGAGTCAACCATATTACCGTTGAAGAAGCTCAAGAAGCGCTGAGTTCTCATGGGTACGTTTTCTGTCAAGACTATACCCGACAAGTATTATTTGATTCAGAGCTTCACATTCCTTTATATCTAAGGGTATGTTGATAAGTTGGGATTACCTATTTATACCCTTAAGAAGCCATTGGTGCTTAACTCACCACTAGACCAATTCTGCTACCCTAGTATGCCCTGGGTGACCATTACCATGGAAAGGTGTGATTTCCTAGCGGACCTTATAGTGTTAAACTCCTGCACCCTAGACATCATACTAGGAATGGATTGGTTAGCTAAGAATCAAGGTGTCCTAGAGTGTGCCACGAGCAGTGAAAGTGGTCAAGTGTCTGGAATGACCATAAATATAAAAGTGGACAGACCATACCAGGTGGGGACGTGCAATCTATCATTGTGAGAACGCATTCCCAAGAAGGAATGATAGTAGTGCAAGACTATCCCAAGTATTTCCCAAGAACCGCAGCATGCCCCCGGATAGAGACTTGGAATTTGTTATCAACTTGAAGTTGTGTGCCGCTCCAATCTCCAAAAGGCCCTATAGGATGATGTAGAAGAATTGGAGGAATTGAAGAAACAACTCCAAGAGTTACAAGAGAAGGGATTCATTAGACCCAGCTCATCGCCATGGGGATCTCCAGTGCTGTTTGTGAAGAAAAAGGATGGCACAGCCAGGATGTGTGTGGACTATCGTGATTTGAATGAGATGACTATCAAGAACAAGTATCCTCTTCCCAGGATTGATGACTTGTTCGATCAACTTGGAGGAGCCACCGTGTTCTCCAAAATAGATCTGAGGTCAGGTTATCATCAGTTGAAGATCAGGCCAGAAGATATACCCAAAACAGCCTTTACCACTAGATATGGACTATATGAATTTCTGGTCATGTCTTTTGGATTAACCAATGCCCCAGCTTATTTTATGAATCTGATGAATAAGGTATTCATGGAGTATTTGGACAAGTTTGTCGTGGTTTTACGACATCCTTATATACTCCAAGAATTCAGAAGAACACGCAGAACATCTGCGCCTAGTGTTGGAAAAGCTAAAAGAGCATCAGCTGTTTGCCAAATTCAGCAAGTGTGAATTTTGGCTAAAGGATATCAGTTTCTTAGGACACATTAGGGCACTTATCACATCAAGTGGTGGGTACTACTGGAGGTTCATAGAAGGATTTTCCGAGTTGTCAAGCCAATGACCCAATTACTTAAGAAAGAGAAGAAGTTTGAATGGACCAAGTCATGTGAAGAAAGTTTCCAAGAATTGAAAAGAGATTGACCACCACCCCGTATTAATACGCAAAGATTTCGAGGTATATTGTGATGCCTCACACCAAGGACTTGGATGCGTACTAATGCAAGAAGGCAGGGTTGTGTCATGCATCCGCACAACTTCGTCCCCATGAAGCTAACTACCCCACTCATGATCTATGATTCATGCATTGAAGATTTGGCGGCATTACTTGATTGGTAATCATTGTGATGTGTATACACATCACAAGAGCCTCAAGTATTTCTTCACACAAGCTCACCTTAATTTAAGGCGAGAAGATGGCTAGAATTAATCAAGGATTATGATTTGAGTATACACTACCACCCCGAAAGGCCAATGTGGTAGCAGATGCATTGTAAGGCTTATTGCAATAATCTCTACATCAACCCGAGCTCTACAAGGAATTGAAAGCTTTGAATTTGGAAATAGTAGAGCCGTGCACTCTAGCCGCTTTGAAATTCAATCAAGTATAGAAGAAATGATTATGGCAAAGACAACAAGATGATCCACCATTTTGAAATGGAAGAAATTAATGGAAGAAGGGAAGGCACCCAACATGAAAATTGACCATGAGGGTACTCTACGATATGGAACACGATCGTAGTCCCACATCACCGGATCTTAAGAATCGATATTGAGGGAAGCACATAGCTCTCGTATTCCCTCCACCCCGGAGCACTAAGATGTATCAAGGTATGAAACACTTTTGTTGGTGGCCCCGTATGAAAAGAGACATTGCGAGCATGTAGCATGCTTGTGATGTGTGTCAGAGAGTGAAGGCAGAGCATCGAGACCTGCAGGACTATTACAGCCATTGCAGATACCCCAATGGAAGTGGGAAGAAGTCGGAATGGATTTCATCACTGGATTTCCACGGACCAAGTTAGGATATGACTCGGTATGGGTTATAATTGATAGGTTGACCAAGGTCGCCCATTTCATTCGGCCAAGACAACCTACAAGGAGACAAGTTAGCAGAATTGTACATGTCATCGTGTGCTTATTGCCAAAAGGATAGTCTCGGATCGAGGTTCTCAATTCACCTCGCATTTCGGGATAGCCTACATGAAGCACTTGGCACTCACCTGATTTCAGATCGCTTATCATCCCTGCACGGATGGCCAAACAGAAAGAGTGAACCAGATACTAGAAGATATGCTCGAGCTTGTGCCTTGGATTTCTCCAAAGACGGGATAAATGTTTGCCCTATGCTGAGTTTGCCTACAACAACAGACTATCGCATCACTCTTGAGATGTCACCTTTGAAGCTTTGTATGGAAGGAAATGTAGGACCCCACTATATTGGTGAAGTGGGGAGAATGTCATATTTGGACCCGACATTCTCAAACAAGTCAAGAGAAGGTTCGTCTAATCAGAGACCGACATATGTGCACCAGTCTAGGCAAAAGAGTTATGCATAAAAGGCGAGACCGTTGACATTTGAGGTTGGAGATTATGTCTATTTGAAGGTGTCACTCTACGAGGAGTCAAGAGGTTCAAAGTCAAAGGCAAACTTACCCTCGCTATGTGGGACCATTCCCAATTGTAGCCAAGAAAGGGAAGTCGCCTATCGCTTAGATTTACCTCAAAATCTATCTCGATATACACAATATTTTCCATGTATCCCAACTCAAGAAATGTCTACGAGTACGTAAGATCAAACTCCACTTGAAGCTATTGAGCTTGAAGAAGAGCGTCAAGATTACCCGACCTATTCATTAAGCTAGGCCGAATCTCTGGTCGAGATTCTTTTAAGGGGGTAGATTTGTAACATCCTGGGAATTATAAATAATAAATTATGGAGTTTTGGATTATTTTAATTGCTTCTTATTTGAATTGGAGTTTATTGACTTTGTGAATTTATAAAGGAATTTTGAATATAAAAGAGGAAAGAAGAGATCAAGGAATCTCTTAGAGACGAGCTATTAGCTCGGATGGTGATGTAATCGAGAGATGAGGTGCGCAAGCAGCATGAAAGTCGGCGAGCCGCCATCGCGCTCCCGTGCTAGCTAGCCCGCACAACCATCCGAGTAGTCGCGTCCAATCCGACACAAACCAGGCCAAATTTCCTATGGACGACATCCTCGTAATAATTATTATCTCTCGAATGTTTGCTCCATTGATAGGCCTATTCGAGTAGCTAATTTTGTATCGTTATGTAGGAGCCTACGGCGCGTGCTCCAAGTAAGATATGGCTCCATTCCTTGTACGCTTGGGGCTGCATATTAAATGCAGTATCGGGGCCATGGTGCACGGTCAAGCTTTAGCGCCAGCCGCAAAAGTTAATGTGGATGGTGTGTATGTCAATTTTGAGGTGGTCCGCCATCAAGCCCCCAACGACGAGATCGCGACTCTAGGATGGACCATTGGAACATTCATCCAAGAGCCCAAGCGACATCTCCTCGGAGGCTTCTTCACGGTGCGGCGGGACGAGCAACATGCACTGGTGCCATCTCCATTACAAGACCGTCGGTTCCACCACCGGATATCGCACCGGTGCTATCTCCACAGTCCTATTCTCGCCAGAGCAACTTGCACCGCCACCAGCAGAGGCTATAGCCGAGGTGCTACCTTCAAAGTCGATCGCCGTGAAGTCGAGCTATAGCCGAGGCAACAAGGCAGCAAGGGCAAAGCAAAGAAGACCAATGATGATATTCCGTATGCACCTTTGGCCCGCAAATTGCGTGCTGGCGAGCCGTTGCTCGAGCAAAAGACCTCCAAAGCTACCATATAGTTGCATGCAATTGCACATGTGGTATATACAGATCCAATAAGCTAGAGGAGAACGGACTTCAAGTATCTTGTCAAATTCACGTCGGAAGATTTACACCACGTCTTCAAGAGTGTATGTTCGTGGTCGCCTTTGAGGATTTATTCGATCTGTTCACGCTCAACGCTCTTGACGTCTCAATCATTCGATGTTGGACGCTGTAAGTGTGTACAATCACAGTCTCCGTTAATGTCATACCGATAAATGCCATATCTAATTTTTTGCTTTCGTGTGTATATATATAGACACATGCTGATTAAAGCTATATCATCCAACTCATCAGCTGGTTTCTTGGACCCACAATTGGTCGCCAAGGATACCATCGACCAGAATACACCCCTTGTCGAGAGGTACATTGCATTAGGACTGCTAGATTGCCGCAATAAGGAATATGTACTTATGCCCTTCCATCAGAACTTTCATTGGATTTTAATAGTAATTGTACCAAAATGGAACAATGTATATTACCTTGATTCCCTAAGTAAGAATAAAATGGACTTCACAGTTATCAGCCAAGTAATCGATAGGTAATCACATATTCCCCATACATATCTACATTGTACTCTTTCTTTCCTTCCGAATGATTAAGGTTAACTTTTTCGAATGACGTAGGGCGTTCGCGATGTACATTGACATGGGAGGTGACTCGAAGCGCGGGGCCAAAGGCCTGCTGACACATGTTCAAGATTTTAAGATATTCGCTATTTCACATTAATTAATCCTATGCAACAGTTGGTACTAATGCCTCTTGAACTAACACATTCCATTTTTCGCAGTGCCACCAGCAGCAGCCGGGCAACACATGTGGATACTACGTTTGCCAACATATGGAACTACTCCTCGATTCCTCGAGGCTCACCAATTGCAAGGTTTGTCACTCTTCCCATAATTACTTCATACTTATCACGTTACATATATACGCACATTGATATTCCTATCGATAGGCTACATACATCCTGTCAACTGCATTGAAACAGTCTGATCTTGGAGGGATTCGAGGAGAGTTGGCGTACTTTTTGCTGACTCAAGTCATAAAGCCAGGAGGACGGTTCCACTGCGCACCATGATTTCTTATTGGTCTTATCACTAAGTGCAAATGCAGTGTAGATCTTTTTGTAACTGTGCATTTGTTAATGGATATTTCATTTCAATTCAATTAATCGATTTGCAAAATGGATGCATGCTTTATGTTTGTGAAATGAAGTGTGATGTCAATTGGATGTTTTATGTCTGTGAAATGTATCTGAAAGGAAATGAAATGTGTGAATTGTATGTTTTTTGTCTGTGATTATCTGCTTATTTCAGAGGGCATGGCTAGCATTTCCTGAGGCTAGCCAATAAACAGAAATATATGTAGGGGTCGAAGGGAATATCACAAACAGTTTTTGAGTAAAAACCATCTGTGATAGCTGATAATCACAGACGGTTTTTACTCAAAAACCGTCTGTGATAATCAGTATGAAGACGGTTTTTTACTCAAAAACCGTCTGTGATGATCAGTATCACAGACGATTTTTAACTAAAAACCGCTCGTGATGAGCGATATCGCGAGCGGTTTTAACTAAAACCGTCGTGATTATCGGCTATCACGACGGTTTTACTCAAAAACCGTCTGTGATAGCTGATAATCACAGACGGTTCGAAAACCGTCTGTGATGACCTTCGATTATCACTGACCCATAAATACAGATGGTTCACAAAACCGTTTGTGATGACCTTTTCTGTAGTAGTGCGCCTTGTCTTCCCTCACCCTACACCTCTCTTAAACCATAGTTGCTGCCATCCGGAATGCTCATTGTCATCGAGGCTTGTCCATACTCCATCGTAGCTCCGTGCCTTTCACGTGCTAGAACCACACATGTGTGGTGCTAGCGAGTGGTGACGAAGATGGCTTTGGCTTCCCATGGCCAAAAAATTCAGATATATATAGAAAAAGGGGCATGCAGTGGTGCTCTCGTCCATGTGTCACTGGATGCAATGGCATGTGTCAACCGAGGGGTAACGTATGACTCTCGGAGCACATCAAATGGCCCACATGTCATTGGGTGTAGCGGCATACACTAGAGGAGGGGTAACATATGACTCTCGGAGCACATCAGATGGCAAGAAATTTGACATAAATACGAAAATATGTCAATGTCATATAACAAATGCAGTAGAAAAACATTGATATTCTCGTATGCCATCACATGATAGCTACGGTACTTCACAAAACACGCGGCGCAAGTGGTAACAAAGGCTGATGTGGCCTCCCGCGGTCAAAGTTTCAGATATATATAGAAAAAAGGGGCATGTGGTGGCGATCGGTGGCATGCGCTAGAGTAGGGTTAACTTATGGCTCTTGAAGCACATCAAATGGCCTGCGTGTCACTAACTCACTGGATAAAGTGGTGTGTGCTAGAGGGGAGTAAGGTATGACTCTTGAAGCACATCAAATGACGAGAAATTTGACTTAAAAAGTATACCATAACAAATCCTATAGGAAAAACATTGATATTCTTGTACGCCATCACCTAATAGCTATGGTATGTCATAGAACACGTGTGCTCAAGTGGTGACAAAGGTAGATATGTCCTCCCACGGTCAAAAGTTTTAGATATATATACATAAAAAGGGGCATGCAGTGACGCTCTAGACTATGTGTCATTGAATGCAGTGGCATGCGCTAGAGTGGTAACGTATGACTCTTGGAGCACATCAAGTGGCGTGCTTCAGAGAAGAGTAAGCTATGACTCTCGGAGCACATCAAATGGCAAGAAATTTAACTTGAATAAAAAAATATTTCAGCATCATTTAGCAAATCTAGTAGAAAAAACTATGATATTCTCCTATGCCATTACATGATAACTACGATACATCACAACAAGAGTCATAAGGAGAAGAAAATCCAATGAGAGAATGTCTCATGTAAGGCCTCTCCCATCTATTGTTGGATCGAGATGACCAACCTCCTGATCCAACGGATTATGGGGAGGAGCCCTCCGTACAATTCCTTTCCGCCATACGATCAACGCCCCCCGCGGCAAGAGCGGAACAAACATGGGAGACCCCGCCTGTCAGGGACAGAGCCGATGCATCTATAGCCGAACAGGTGAGAGATCCGTGGTGGGAACCCCCTTAATGCGACAACCGTTACCAGCCAGGCCGGGAACGAGTCTCGTAGTTCCTTGATTCTCGCCAACACCCTGCTCCTCTTTTGCCTCGCCAACATTCTTCTTTCTCCCTCCATCGCCAGCATTAATCGCTATCGATCGCAGGACAACTTCTAAAAAAAGATTGATTACATGGAGGAGGCTTTGGTTTAGCGTAGGTTAACTCGTTCGATCAAGAAGAGGCTAATCCCATTAGCCTTCTTCTTTGTCAAATTGATTTATTAGGGCAGCATTTATTTCCTCGTTTGATTCGTTTCTCTTTCTTTCTTTGTTTTGACACAATTGTCCGGTTCATATCTCTTGTTTGCATTCGTTCGCATCTGATTTTGCATGAGAGCTGGCTGCATAGTACGTTTCAAGAGGAGAGTGATACGCTCTTAAATTCGATCCCATGGATATATTGCATGTTTCTTCGCTCAAGATTTGGCTGTAGATGCATTGCATCCCTGCGTTTTTTCTTCCAATATTTGGTTTTTAATTGAGACAGGGAAGGCAAATATTTGTTTCCATCTCCTCTACATCGAAAAAACAAAAATTAATTGGCACATGCCAGAAGAGGGCTTATAAGGGAAGGAGAAGAAAGAGAGCCTTTTCCATCTGTACGTGTTCACACACAAGCGGAGCAAGATATCCATGGAGATCACCGACAGCAGCAGCGGCGCCGCCGTCAGCCGCAGCCGCAGCTTGGGCAGCGGCGGCGGAGGCGACGCTGACGTGTACGTTAGGGCGGCGGACAACGAGGTGTACGTGCGGGCGGACAAGATAGACCTCAAGAACCTGGACGTGCAGCTGGAGAAGAAGCGGTCGAGGGTGTGGCTGGAGCAGCAGCGGAGCGCGTCGCCGCAGCCGCAGCAGCTGCTCGAGTGGGAGATCGACCTCGCCAAGCTCGACATCCAGAGCCAGATCGCCCACGGCACCTTCGGCGTCGTCTACCGCGGCACCTACGACGGCCACGACGTCGCAGGTGAACAAACACTCGCATACACATACGTTTGTATTTGTGTTTGTTAGAGAAAACTAAAAATGGTTGCCGCTCGCCATCCGCACATGAGAGATGAGACTATGAATATGAGCCCTATTTGCCCACCAAAAGGAGTTTTGGTAGGCAACGCTTAAGTTAGATTGCTTTTGCAGCAATCGATGGCGGCGAGATATACGGTATTCATTAGGTTTTTTTGGTTTTAACGGAACCCCGGTCACAGGTTTCGCCTGCGGCCGGTGGCGACCATGGGTTTATCAGAGAGCAGTGAGTGGTGGGGGCATGTGGCAGTGATGGCAGCGACGGCACCACCGGTGTTTGGGTGGGAGGTGGTCAGGAGGCACGGTGGGGGAGGTGTAGGAGGCGGTGGTCGGCGGCGAAGGACGAGAGGTAATTAATGCGGAATTTTTGTAGAGGACCTTGTTAGCGGCACGCACGGTTCTGATCCGTTGATTATCGAAAAAATCGGCTGTATCGCTTCCCTCCGGTTAAAATTGCAAATCTGTTCTGAAAATTTTGGTTTGTATGAATTTTATTAAATATAAAATAAATTTTTTGTGAAATTTGTTTTCAAAAAATTCGTCCGATATTTTCAACCAATTATCGGTGATTTTTGGCCAAATAAGTTTAAAATTCAAATTTTGTTTAAAAATTTTGGCTTGAAATTCTCTGAAAATTTTCGATTATCGCTTGTATTTGCCACCACTTGGAGAAAATCTATACCAGTATTGAAAACCTTGGTAAGCGGTAGTGAGAGATGTGAGTCGGTGTGGCAGAGGAAGCTAGCTATGTTTTCTTTTGGGAGAGGGGGGGGGGTAGGGTGGGGATAAGGAGATGAGGGGGGGGGAGTTGTTGATGACCTTGCTGGCACCGGCGAGGTGGTGTCGGTGGGGATGTGGGTTGGTGTGGCGGTGGAGCTGGTGTATTCGAAGTTAGGGTAAGACGATGGAAGGGAGAATTATATATGGAAGATGGAGTTGAGGAAATCCACATGATTTTAATCTAACGTTTCTAGATTTTAGTGTTTTTTGAGAAAAAAAAACCCACCCAGTATTACGCTAGATATGAACTTTTTTAACATTAACAAAAAGATGTTACTCCTTCTGCAAAAATATTGACAGATTTGATTTTTTTTATGATATCTAATATGCAGTTTTGTGAAAACGGTAGTTACTATAGTTCATGTATTTTTATTTTATGCACTTCATATAATTTTTTCCCCATCATCTACTACTTATTCTACTAGTGGAAGTGGGAGAAGTGGAAAAGTATTTGATGAGGAAAAGCTTGAGAAACGTTTTCGCAGTTATACGTTGTTGGTACCGTAGTCAAATCCTCTTGTAAAATTTATAAAAGTTTAAGATCCTAATATATTTTTACAATGAATCTACTCATATATCATATAAAAGTATAAGATCCTATTATTTCGTACGATGAATCTACTCATAACTACAAGTTACGCCTTTTGTAAGAATTATAAAAGTATAAGATCTTAACCTTTTTTACAATGAGGTTACTCGTATCATTTTTATGTTACTAGCCCAGACATTATCACAGATCAACTACTAGTTGAGAACACGATTCTAGGTTGACAAGAATTTGTTACTAACTATTGTGACTACTGACCAAACAGCATATGAGAGAACTAGCTAGAGAGAGCCAACGATAGGAGAGAGAGTGCTCATGTATGAAATAAGTAGATCTCCCCTTCTCATACCCCTCTTGGAGGTTTATATACATGAGTAGGGTATGATGAAAAATTTCCTTCCTATCCCTTGATAATTATAAAAGGCAAGGATATATTAGTGCATTTATCTATATTATTGGACCTATTACATATTGGGTCAATTGCAAGACTCAATCATAGAGATTGGGCCACCCCTACAACACTGACAAATCTACCAGCATCACTAGACGAAATCTACTCGCATCATTTTTATTATTGATCAACCGGTTAACAGCACGGAATTTATGACCAATTCACGAAAATGTTTTTTTTTTGTCATGATCATTGTTGCGATAGTAGTGTTTTACCTTTGGTACATTGTGTGTGCATTGCAGTGAAGGTGTTGGACTGGATGCAGGAGGGGCAAGAGACGACAGCGAAGCACCGTGAGGCCTTTGAGAAGGAGGTCGCCGTATGGCACAAGCTTGATCACCCAAATATCACTAAGGTACTTAAGCAAGAATAATCTATTGTCCTCTTCGTGATTGTTGAATATATCCGGTATTGTAGTGTAACTTTGTGTGTGTTTGATCATATGTATGAAGTTCGTGGGTGCGTCGATGGGGACGTCCCAACTGAATATCCCAAAGTCGAAGGAGTCGAGCCCTGGAGCCGCCATGGCGAACCAGCGTTGCGTGGTGGTGGTGGAGTTCCAGCACGGGGGCACCCTGAAGACGCTCCTATTCAAGCATCGCGACAAGAAGTTGCCCTACAAGAAGGTCATCCAGCTTGCGCTCGACCTCGCCAGGGGGTGAGCACTACTGACCAGATTACTGCATTACATCATGCATGCTCGTGCATTGTTGCTGGCTGATCCTGCATTTTTTTTTTACCTAATCTACAGGCTGAGCTACCTGCACTCTAAGAAGATTATGCACCGCGATGTGAAGGCGGAGAACATGCTGCTGGACAGAAAGAAGACGCTAAAGATCGCTGACTTCGGCGTGGCGCGCGTGGAGGCCCAGGACGACGAGACGACCGGACAGACCGGCACGCTCGGGTACATGGCGCCGGAGGTGCTCCAAGGTAAGCCGTACAACCACAAGTGCGACGTCTACAGCTTCGGGATCGTGCTGTGGGAGACCTACTGCTGCGCCATGGCCTACCCCAACTACAGCTTCGCCGACATCTCCTACCACGTTGTCCAGCTGGTCCGTTAGTTCGTCGATCAATATATGATCTATCGCCGTGGATCCTTCTTGTTTGTGCTCATGTGCGCGTGTCTGTCGCATGGCAGGGCATCCGGCCGGACATTCCACGGTGCTGCCCCAAGGAGCTGTCGGACATCATGGCGCGGTGCTGGGACGGGAAACCGGACAACCGGCCGGAGATGTCGGAGGTGGTGGCGCTGCTGGAGAAGATCGACACCGCCCGTGGCAAGGGCATGACGCCTGTGCCCGAGCACGCCGCGCAGGGGTGCTCCTGCTTCGGCTTCGCGCGCAGCACCTGATGAGCTCGAGCTCTGAGCCCGTTTCAAGCTTAAACTGCTGTGCAATAATCACTACCTATTTCGTGCTTATTTGCGATGGCATGTAATTGTACCGTGAGTACTTGTTTGTTGGTCCTAAAATTGTGTCTGTCTGCATTGACTGCACAGCAAAAGAATGGCATCATATTGAGCATGTTGTTCTTCTCAGATATGTAGTGCTTATTACCTAGGTCGTCGCCATTTCAAGCTGCCTAGCTTGCCTGTGTGAGTAGAGCAAGTCCTTCGGCCAAGAGTGGAAACAATGGCCTTCTCGCTCTCTCCCGCGCCGTCGCCGTCTTCCCGCCCGTGGTGTACGCTGCGTCATCCCCTGTAGGTCGCCACCTCCCAATCTTCTAACCCTTGGCCGCTTGAGATCGCCCTGTCCGCCGAGGGCGGCGTTGTTCGGTCGCGCGCGCCAGGTGATCGACGATTTGCCCGCTCGGCTACCGAGCTTGAGGATGCGCCGGTGCTGCCGGGTTCTTCTGTCGCCGTCGCCGGATTTCGGGCTGCACAGAGGGGAGCGTGTCGCGCCGCGCTTCTCCACTGCGGGGTTCGACGTGCCTGACTGGTTCAGGAACCCAAAGGATGATGGTTCTTGCGCTGGCCTGGACGACGACGACTTTGTGCTCCCGGCCAAATCCGACTTCATGGAAGAGCGGAGCCACGGTGGCGGCTCCAAACCGCTGTCGATCCGCCCCGGCTGTCCTGTGCCTGCCTCGCACGAGGATGCCGAGTTCGAGGGACATAAAGACATACACTCCCTTGCTGAAGCTGTGCTGCAAAATTCAGTGGGTAAAGATACTTCTGTTCCTGATATATCATATGGTTAGAAAGGACACTAGCCCTGATTTCAGCACTTAGGGCCTGTTTGGTAAGGACTCCATACTCATTTTTTTCTAGTTTCTACTCTGTATTCTCTAAAAATTTGAATCTGTCCTGAAAAGTGTTTGGCTAGTAAGTAAACTCAGAAACATAAAAGAAAGGATTGAAGGCAAATAGACCAGTACACCTAGTTGTAATGTTTTATCTGTATCTATGTCTTACTTCTTTGTATTTGTACACAATTTATAAAATTTTTTGTCCAAAATTTTGAAGATCACATATACATAAATTATGATATTTTGATTCCCAATTTCAGCATCAAATTACAATCAAATGCAATTTGAAAGAACCAAAATATTCATATGACATGTCAATACATAGTATCATGTTACAAAGATCATAACTATTCAGAAATTTTACATTGAACTTTCGCCACAATCTTTACAACATCCTTTATTGCAAAATTCATAAGTACCATCTGATTTACATGTAACATGATCAATGCGAACCAAACAAATAAAACAAACATGAATCAGGTAAATTGCGGTATACTAGCTTATACATGTTCTTTGCACATTTTATACAACAGATGTAACAATAGCCATCCAAAGTACTTCATTCTTCAACATATCTGGCACTACAGTAACCGTATATGTTTCATTTCTCTGAACCTTCAAGTCGAAGCAAGCAACAAGAAGCCAAGAAATGTACTTACATATGAAACACCTCGCTAATCTTTTTAGATATATACAAAAAACCTCTTTAGTGTGGCAGATTCTGATATCTCCTCTTTTTCCCCAACCCTTTTTATTGTTCCCTGCTGCAGTGCTCATTGTGTTAGTACCGGTAAGAAAACTACAGTAAGAAGCTGTTTAAACCTGTCAGTAAAAGTCTTGAGCAGATATTCCTACTTTGATGACTGCAAGGAGGTGTATATGTCTGCCATTTTCCCCTGCATGAACTCACGGGAAATTGACAACTGAAAGGACGCGTAGGCACTTGCGGTGTCTGTGTCACCTTGGTAGGGTTCCACCGTAAGTATTTTGAAGTCTTCCGGCCAAACGTTCAGTTGCAGCCTATGCAGAGGGGGAACTAGGGGTCCACCCTCCAAAAGGCATTGTGGGCCCTGAAGATAGCCTCGCAGCTTTTCATCCCTTCTTCGACTGCCTCCGCCACTATCGCGGCGGGCGTCGGCTGACTCCGATTCTCCTACATCTCACGTATAGCTTTACGCAGGTCCGTCAAATCTCGCTGCAGTGTTCCAAAGATCACTTCAAGGGGGCGTCTGCCCACGCTCGGCACTAAAGGGAGGACGGCCCCCGCTCCCTACGTGATGACGGCGACAGTATCGATGCTGGTAGAGAGTTGACAGAGACCACTACTTAAGCGGTGCGGACCTTGACGTTCGGTTGCCCACCGCGATCGGGTCCTCCATTGGCGATGCTTCCAACTCCGTAGTTGGCGTGGCTACCGAGGAGCCACCCTCGTTACCTGTCATGGGTCAGGGTGCCGCCTCGCCGGTGTGTCGCTGCCATGGGGTGGGGACCTTCGTGGGTCAGCTCCCTCGCTCTCGCTGTGGCGGTCTCAGTGACAGTGCTCCTCTTCCGCTTAAGAGTCGACGTAGATTTTTTCTCACCGTGTTCAACAGTAAGATCAAAAGGTTGTGTTGCCTAACAAGGTAAATTTGTACATAGCTATGCCCTGTTCATCACAACAACAACCAACCACGAGCAACAGGGAAAAAAACATGTCCTTTTCTTGACCTGCCCCTTCTCCAATCAAACACACAACATAAATCTACTACATGACCTGCAAATGGATGCTAATCGCTGATATACCACTAATGCCGTGATCAAGAATGGTCGCAGAGCGCAGGCCTGGTTTTGGCATTCGACCGAACACATACCGTGCACCCCAGCAACAAGAACGGCCGATCAAACACCACGGACAACACACAGGGCGCCCAAAAATCCAACAGCTCATCAAGGAAAGCAAAAATTAACCATGGCGGCACGAAGAAAGCTCAAGGGACGAAGAGTGCGCCCTCCGGCGCAGGAGCGCGGCAACCGCCATTGTACCGTACACCTCCTTCTTCCTTTCTTTCCTCGGTGGTACAACTCAGAGGGCAGCAACGGCTAAGGCACCGGTGGTGCAAGTGAGGAAGGCACCAATGCGCTTACGTGCGAAGCACGCGAAATGGGGATGGAGGAGTCCGCCGTGGCTTTCGCCGGGAAGCCGCTGGCGGAGGAAGCGGAGGAATAGAAGGCTCGTGTGGTCGCCAAGGCCGGAATACTCCATTCGCTTCTCGGCCCAGTTTCTTGGGCCCATCTAAGTTATCAGTGGGCTTCGAAGTTTCGAATCTTCGAGTCTAAGTCCAACACTTCTCGGCCCGAGCCCTATCCGACACGAGTCCGAGTCTGACTCGCGGCCCGGATGCCTCCCTCCTTTGCTTAGCCTTTGCTTTCCTCTTTCGTCTTCCTCCCCACCGAAGCTGCCCTTGCCAAGAACAACCGACGAAGCCACCACCGGAGACGCGACCTCCATCTCCATCGAAATCCACGAGATAATGTGAGGGTTTCTTCGAACCAGGAGCTAATCCATGTTTCTTTCGTTGTTTTGCTTACCAGGAGGTGATTTGTTGTTGTTGTTGAAGGACGATGGCGGAGGCCGAGGCCGGCAAGGCGGCGATCCGGCGCGCCTTGCGGTCGCTGCGGCGGAGGCACCTCGTCGAGGAGGGCGCGCACCGCCCTGCCATCGAGGCGCTCACGCGGCCCTTCGCCGCCCACGTAATACCAATCTCTAGCCCTACCTTTTTAATCCTGCAAGTGTGTATGTGTTTGTTCAGTGGAATCGGGGCACTTTGATGTCACTAGTGAACACACACACTTGAGCCATATCGAGTCTGCAGAAGAATGTGCTAATGGCGTCGGCAGTGTGAAGTTGACTATCCTCTCTCGCGTTGAAAGAATGACTGTTGCTAAGTAGTATCATCAAACTGTCGAATGTTTTCACTTAGCAACCCACAAAAAAGAATATCAAGAATGTAGTAATTCTTGCATGTGGATGTTCAATTGTGTCTTTTTTTTATGTAGTGGTTGTTTTGTTGATCCCTTGTAGGCTTTGGAGTGGAAAGAAAAGGCTGAGAAGCACGAGTTGGAGCTGCAGCAGTGCTACAAGGCTCAATCCCGTTTGTCCGAGCAGCTCGTCACCGGTATAGAAGAGGGGAAAGCATCAAAAGTGCTGCTCAAAGAGAAGGAGGCACTGATTGCAACTTTGCAGAGTGAACTTGAGAAAACTAGGTATTGAATTTGATGGATAGTTTACTTACTGCCTGATTGATTAAACTGCTTGGGCTGGTTGTAGAGAACATTGTAACTTGATGATTGTGCCAAAATTTTGCAGCGAAGAAAATGTGCAGCTAAAGCAGTCACTTGAGGAAAAAACAAACGCTTTAGATCTTCTAATTCAGGAGCACCAGACAACTAAAGCCGAGCTTGAACAAGCATTAATGAAACTGAAAGCTGCGGAGGATGAAAACAAGAAACTGATCGATCGATGGATGCTAGAGAAGATGAAGGATGCAGAGAGGCTTAATGAGGTACCATATTTTCTTTTTGTTGCTACTAGTGCACCTTTTCAGTACGTGGTATCGTAATTCGAGGATTGTTCAAGCATTAAGCTTGCCTTTTAAGCACCTAGTAGGTTCACTAATATGGTAAAGAAAAACTTCTTACCTGTTAGCGATATATATTCCCCATACCAGGCTACCATAGTTTCTGGGAATATGCAATGGAGATACTTCAAATACCAGCATGGCATAGCACATGAGACATGGTGCATTATAGTTGGTGATCTTCAATTCCATTTAAATGTCAATCCACTCTTATTAGAATATTTCATCTATTTAAGTTAAGCTTGTCCAACATTGTTTGAGATGGTTTGGATATCTTCAACGACCTCCTTCTGAGACACCGGTACGTAGTGGAATTTTAAGACGTACTGAAAACGTAAGAAAAGGCAGAGGTCGACCAAAACTGACATGGGAAGAAGTAGTTAAAAGAGACTTGAGGGATTGGAATGTATCTAAAGAATCAGTTTGGATATGAGCGCTTGGAAGTTAGCGATCCACGTACCGGAACCATAAGAAAGTTAGGGGCAGTGTTCTAGCCTCTTGGCTCAAATAGCAGGTTGTACGGTTTAAGGTTTTAGCATTGAAGGTTTTTTTTCAAGGATCTCATCTCTTTGATCTTGAGAATGTTTCATTTCTAATCTACCCTAACTTGTTTGGGACAAAAGGCTTTATTATTGTTGTTAAGTTTGCATGACTACTGTAGTTTGATTCTTGTAAGTGACTTTTCTTACAGCAGTCTTTAAATATTTGCCCCCTTTGATTATATGAAACCAAACAAATGGTCTGCGAAAGTTCAATCCTTTCTCAACTTTTTGTAATGTTAAAACTCTTTTGCTTCTGTAACAAGTGCGGGAATAGAAGAACTAACTAAATGGTAAATGCCTATTGTTGTTTTAGCAGCCAAAGATCTTTTATTTATCAGTATGTTTTACATAGTTAATTGTGCCCGCAGTGCTAGTATTTACCAAGAAATTAGCGCTTTAAATCATGTGGAAAATTTTGTTCAGGCCAATGCAATGTATGAGGAGATGGTCCTAAAGCTAAAGGCAGCTGGGATTGGCGGTATACAACACAATGCACAACAAGAAGCCGATGGCATCATTCGTCGATCTGAAGCTGGGTACATGGAGACACCAATCCCATCTACATGCAGAATCACCATCCGTGCTCATGATGGTGGGTGTGGATCTATAATGTTCCAGCATAGCACAGACAAGCTAATCAGTGGTGGCCAGGATCAAACTGTAAAGATATGGTCTGCACATACTGGTGCTTTAACCTCGACTCTACAAGGCTGCTTGGGGTCTGTCAATGATCTTGCTGTGACCAATGACAACAAGTTTGTGATTGCTGCCTGTAGCTCTAACAAGTTGTTTGTGTGGGAAGTTAATGGGGCGCGTCCTCGTCACACGCTGACTGGCCACACGAAAAATGTTTCTTCTGTAGATGCAAGCTGGGTGAAGAGCTGCGTTGTTGCTAGTTCATCCAATGATCGTACTATCAAGATTTGGGATCTCCAGACTGGCTTCTGCAAAAGCACCATAATGTCAGCTAGCAACCCCAACTCACTAGCTTTCATTGATGGTGATATCATTTGCTCAGGTCATAGGGATGGAAACCTTCGGTTATGGGACATCCGTAGTGGGAAATGCACTACCCAGATAGCTGTTCATCTTGATATCAGCTCAGTCTGTGTGTCACGGAGCAAAAATTTTGTTCTTACAAGTGGGAGGGATAATGTGCACAACCTCTTTGATGTTAGAACATTGGAGGTCTGCGGAACATTCAGGGCCACAGGTAACAGAGTGGTTGGCAGCTGGGGCAGACCTTGTATAAGCCCTGATGAAAACTGCATTGCTGCTGGCGCTTCTGATGGATCTGTTTACATATGGTCAAGGTTGAGGGATGAGGTGCCGACCATCCTAGAGGGGCATTCTTCAGCAGTCCTTTCAAGTGCATGGTGTGGTCTAGGACCTCTTGCCACCGCCGACAAGAATTGTATTTATATCTGGGCTTGAGATCTATGGCTCCTTTGGTCATCCAATCAGGATCTGGAGAGTTTCGCTTCAATATGTTAATGTTTGCTTCTCGTCCTTGAGAACACTACTTTACATGTAAATGGCTTAGTTTCTAAGCTATTGTAAATATCCAAAATCACGGTACGGCACAGTGACTTATTTTCCTCTGTCATCTGTTGTGGATAATGAATGGTTTGCAAGGTTTTCAAGGCAACAATATTCAAGTTTCTGTAGTTTTTAGCATGTGCAATTGCTAATTTATCTATGGGTTACTATTTTGAGGGCAAATTAGTGGGATAACCATTCACCACAGAAAATCTTGGCCAACATCAAGGAAAATAACATTGGCTTCGTTTGGTACATGCTTCCTCCAAACTATTTTAGGAAGCGTATGTGAATACTAAACATTGGCTTCATTTGGTACATGCTTCCTCCAAACTATTTTAGGAAGTGTATGTGAATACTATTTTTTCAACTGTCTTAGTATGAGACTTCATTTTGTCTTCTTCGGTTCAGTTGAGATGTAGACTAATATGGGATGTTCTTTAGCGAAAGGCTATATTAGGTCACATAATGATGAACAAGGTGAGCAAGATCATTTCTTTACCTCAGCAAGCTGCAAGAGAACTGGATATACAGCTAGCAATCTAGCTATCATCCCTGTACCTTGGCAGGTTTGTAAGACTGTAAATCAATTGGAAATGGAGCAGAATTACGCTTTTGGACTTTGGAGTGGACATGTAGTTTTGAATTATGAGCAGTCTCTCATTAGGGGTTATTTTTTTGCAAGGTTTTTTATATCAGGTGTCAATTAGACTTGAGTTGTGCTTCTGTTCAAAGCAGTGAAGTTAGCCTGCCGAGTTTTGCATTTGCATCGGATGTACCTGTTCCTATTGAGCTGATTTATTAGAGGATTGCGTTGTGCCGTTGTGGATGCACGAGGATCAGAACAAATGTTCAGCAAGTAAACAACTGCAACTTGTGGATCACAAACTTCCAATTTGCAGTAGTAGAAGATCATGAGACAGCACTCTGATGAATATCGGCACAGCTTTATTGCCCCAGTACTAAGCTAGAAAGAACATCATCATCACCAAATCACCACCCCTTCAAAAGAAAAGAAACTAATGAACTAGTTAACTTCATTTTACAAGAATTTTATAGCACAACTGAAATTAAAATCCTGAAGAACCCCTTCATCGGTGCTCTAACTCCCCCTCATCAATTATCCTAATGAGTTCAGAACCCTCTTGCCTCTGCAGGAGAGGTTTTAAAACTCATCGATACCCACCACATCAGCTGAGATAGCATGATGATACGTGCCACAATGACTTAAAAAAAGTGGGCATCAATTCAATCAGCATCATGGAAAAGAAGAAAAGCCTAGCGAAGAAACTGAAACACTAGTCCTTCCTAGAGATGATCTCTCATATCATATTCAGATGAGATCAAATGGCCACAGTACTGAAGGCAGCAAAGAAAGCCTGACCCACAAGACTTATCCACAGGGTTAGCTGCAAACCGTTTGCCAAATCCGGGGCCCTGACAGCGACGAGGCACCAGGCACTCTGCCCACTGCCGCCGAGCAGAGCTGATCATCTGATTGGGATGTGCAGGCAGGGCTCACCACAAGGAACATCAATCATTGGATTCTTTTTCTGTAATACTGCTGCAAGAAACCATCAATGATTGGAAACGCAGCAGCTTATGGCATAAGCCTAGCAGGCTAGAATAGTAGCCTAGCTTGCTGCTAGATTCATAGGAAAATGTTCTGAAATTTTGATCGGAATTCTTGTCAGGAGTCAGGACTCACAGGTAGTTTGGCAACCAAGAGCAGCCAAGCTTGCCATGGGGATTAAATTCCTCATGTTCATAGTTCCTTCAGCAACTAATTTACAGGTTCAGATTTTGCTCCTGCGCCAACATGTTGAAGCAAAGAATTTCTATTACAGCTTCAGCTCAATCTGAAGACTTAAGGCCATCTATTTGATCATCTGATCAGGAAAGCATCTATCTAATCATCTGATCAAGAAAGCATCTGTTTGATCATCTGATCAAGATTGAACAAGCAATGCAATATAACAACATTAATAGTGAATACTATGCATCATCAAGCTATGAATGCATCACAAGCTCAAGAAGCCACTAGCTCCACGCGCCGGCAAATTGATCAGCCGCGGCGAGCTCTCCCGGTCGCTCGCGGTGGCGGGCCCCCCTCCGCCGCCGCTGCCCTCGACGACACGGTCGCCGAAGATGTGCACCGTCCTCGGATTCGGCCCGCGGGATATGACGCACGTGTAGTCCTCCGACGACGGCTCCATCTCCCCCGGGGCCGCCGCTGTCTCCCCGCGGCCACCGCGCAGCGGCAGCCACGAGCTCTTGTTCTTGACGCCGAACTCCACGCGGCGGTCGAGGGAGCACGACCTGACCAGGGGCGCCTGCGCCTTGACGGCCCGCGACGCCGCCGCAAGAACGCTCCTTTTCTGCTGGTCGTCGGTGCAGTCCAGCGCGTCGGCGAGGCCGTGCGGGCCGGCGCAGCCTTCGCACCACGGCCGGCGCTTATTGCCGGCGTCGGGGCTGGACGCGAAGGCCGCCGCCGCGTCGAGCACGGAGGTCGGGCTCATGGAGTAGGGTGTATCGGAGTCCGACATGGGGTTCTTGGCCGTGCAGCTGCCAGACGGGAGAGAGGAAGAATGCAACAGCCGCGGAGAGGCGAACAAGGCACAAGCCGTAGTACTCTTGCCGCCGCCGTCGCCGTCGCATGGAATCGTTGGTGAGATTGCGTGGTGGCTGGGAAGGTGGCTCTGCTGCGCGCCGCCGCTGTTCATTGATCTGGACCTCCTCCTCAGAATCATCTCTTGGACCTTTGATCTCAGGAACATTTCAGGAACCGAATGGACCAAAGAATCTATTCTTTGCATGCACAAATGGTAGCACAAAAGAATTGTCAAGTTGTGACGTTCAATTATTGGATCTTGGCTGTCATGAAGTGAATTTAATTGAATTGAACTGATCAGACTGAGCTCGATACCTTCTTCTCCTGGGGAACAAGAAGCAGCAGCAGCAGCTAGCAAGAACCGGCAAATGTTGCAGGCTCCACAAGGACGATCGAGGTGGTGAGTTTATTAAGGACGGAGCACGAGGCCAATGAAAGCCTTAGAAGTGCACTCAAACGCGATGTCAAGCTCAGGGAGAGGAGCAAAATGAGACCTTACAACAAGCAGAAGGTATCATATCATCATCATCTTGTTTAATGTGCAGTAGTGTGTGTCAAAGAAAGAAAGAGCTCAATTACTACCTATCCGACCCAGCCTTGAGTGAAAAGTGTGAAACAACACAGCACTCACCACCGGGCGAGAAGACGACGAGAGAGAGAGAGAGGTGATAGCATAGCATAATGGGGAGGTTGGGAGGGTGGTGATCTTAAAGAAGGCTCTCCTCTCCTCTTCCCTATGATGTCATTGTTGGTTTATGTGTGCTTGCTTGCAAAAGACGGATCTTTTATGAAACTAACCATGTCTTTATCGAGAAATAATAACACTAGTTAATAAATTATTATTCATCTATCGGTAAAATACCGTTTTAACAAATAATAAGCTATCAAAGTGATACAGTGAAATAATAATTAGAGACAATACATATTATTACATAAACATAGCCACACAGGACTACAGTCTGATACAAGGCCACTAAGGCTCAAATAGTATAATACCAAAAATAGACCGTTTAGTTTAGCTTCTAATTATACAAAGAGTTCTAAATATCAAGAGAAACCCATTAGTTTTACAGGTACTCCAGGATTGAGCTCAGGTTGCCACTAGCTCTCTAATCATCCCAAATATCGTATGAGAAGTCCACCTCATACTGCTCATCCTCATAATCATCCCCTTCCCATTCAGGATAGAATTCCCTAGGATAGGCCTCATCCACCCCAAGTGAGGATTCAAGTTGGCTATCATTTAAACAAAGAAAAATAATAGTACGCATGAGTACAAAGTACTTAGCAAGCGTTATTAGCAGAATGCATTATATGCTCCTACTCTAACATTTCCTGGATCACTTCTCATTTTCACAACATATAGAAAATAAAAGTTTTATTAAGTTGAGAAAAAGTTTTGGCTTACTAATTTAGAAATGTAATGAACACTCATATAAATGAATAAAAACCTCAATTGGTTTCTGTAACCTTCAGTCCATGAGGCATGCACGAATTCATGATTTTGTAAAGTATTACGCAAACTTGTATTACTTTACCCATGGTCACCCTCGAGCCACTTGAGTGCTACCTCAGCTCCCTCCTGCACTGCCCCTGCCTAGCTCCAGCCATTGGCCCTCTAAATCCATAGGCTGTGGCTGAGACACGACTCCCTCTTCACTCAAATTTGATTTCCCTCTTTCTCCCCCTTCTGTTAATTTAATTTCACGGCTTGAGCTTGTTCTATTTTCTAATTTAAGTTGGTTTTTGCTCAAGAATGGTGAGGGTGATGGTGGTGGGCTATCTCGGCTTGCTACGGAGTGGCTCGAGGCCTCCCACATGCCAAAGAGTGTGATGGCCGTCTGTTGCAAGTAGATATGCCAATGGTGGTGCGTCGTAATTGTCACGGTCTCACCTAGGGTATACCTTCCCCCTCTCTACTCCTTTCCTCCTCTACTCCTCCCTTCCTCTGCTCTGTGATGGCTCGGTTAATACTATTGTGGGATGATTCATTCATGCTCGATGGTGCACAAGGTGTGGTCCCTATTTAGCAATGGTACAAAATTTAGGGATGGATTGTGGATACCTTGTTGGCTGTTTGTCAGTTTGGTTTGGGAAGGAATTGCAGCTTGACTTGTTGATCGCTGTCTTGACTTGATTGTGATGGTAGTGGCTTGTGGGGGCTTGTCCCTTCTCCTCTTGATGCTTGCGGCTTGGTTGGCTAGTTCTTTGCTACCTCACCCTTGACCTCCTTCAACTGGTTGGTGGTTTTTGGGTTCGTGTTGGATCTGGAATATTGGGGGAAATGGCGATGAGGTGGTGTTGGTCAGCTACAGGTTTACTGGTTGTCGTTGGAATGCTGCCTCTCTCCTCTTGCCTAGTTGGCTCGGCCCTATCCCCTCCCTTGTGCACTCTGTGATCTCTAGTGTTAATACTATGCATTGGTAGGGTGAATCTGGATATTTTGGTTGGTTGGCTGGGAAATAGAATTTTGGAATGGATTCGAGTTGGTTTTTAACACCGAATGATGAAATCCTATAGCTGCGTGAGGTGTTGACTGGCCACGGACGATCTAGTATCTTAATGAACGAAGTGCCCATTTCCATATCTAAACTAGGGTTCTGATGGTAACTGATTTTAATTTTTTCCTCTTTTGTTCCGTCTTTTTCAGTATCACTAAATTTATTTTTCTCACAAATAACACTGCCGCTTATTTTTGTAAAATTGGTGCATTGCAACAATGTATGAAATGAATGCGATGTACTTTAAATCTAGTAGCTCATAATTGATTATGATTATATATGAAATGCTCTCTGGTGTAAATTTGACTTGTTGTACTTACTGTGTAGTCGGCAAGAGATGAAATGATAATAATTTTCATTGCATAATTAATGTAATTGGTATTAATTCGCTTTATCTTCTTTTAATTAATTTACTTATTGTCTAATTTCGATACTTGAAATGAATGTAATGACGAAGATAATTATGTGATTAAATACTACTGCTAATACGTGATTAGGAATTAGGTTTTGGTTTAAAACACGGGGCGTTACGTCCCATCTCTTTCGTTCCTTGCGTTGTGTGTTACTGCTCCCATTGAGCCCATGTATACAACGGTAGATTCCATTGGTGCACGCACTGCACAGCAGGTGGATTCGCTGTCGACCCATGGAAGGTGCAGCAATTATTCTGCTGATCGATCAAAGGATTCAATAATTGGCCACTCATTTCAGCCCTTTCTCTTGTGAGAGCAGTAGATAGAAACAGATAGGTCATGCAGTCAGTTAAAAATGCCATGATTTCTCACACTACATGCTGTCCATTTCTCAACACAACTTAGAACTGCATGCTTATGGCCCTACTCGGTTGGACTGAAAAGATGTAGCTTATAGTTAAAATTACATTGTAGCAGATAAAATTTTACTGTAGCTGAAGATGGATTATTTAACGTAATTAAATTTAAAAAATTAAAAATAGAAAAATATGCTAGCTCATCACGGACAACACAAACGAATACGGTAAGAAAAAATAGACAAAAAAGCTTTAAAAAGCTAAATATTTAGGAAAAAATAAAATTTATAAATAGTAAAAAATAAGTTAGAAGTTAAACCCGATACGAGCGGAGTCTATACCTCTTTGAAATTACTGTCAGAAGAAACAAAAAAGATTACGGCACGCACGCTAACATGCACAACAGCGACATCTGTTTTTCTGATTACCATTTCCCTGAACCTCCTGACGATTCTCTCTCTGCAATGACAGCATTGCAATTATATATTGTCCTATCGCTAGTACTAACTGTTTGTCCTTTATCGAGACGTAGTTCGTAAGATGTGCCATTTGCGTTTGTTTGCTTCTCTTCTCTGCGCTGCGCTGAACCGCCCCCACACCATGCGTGCTGCAGTGAGCTTCCCCACACGTCCCCGCCTAAAACGACAGAAATGGCAGCATAATGTGGCATTTGACCCACCAATTTGGGGGCTAATGGTGGCCCTGCAAAGAGTGTGTGTGGGTCAGGCCAGGGCGTAAGAGACAGGATGGTAACTGGGAGTACCTAATCGAGCCAAACTAAATTGATCTTCAGAACCTTTTCTGTTTTGGCAACATCATCTTCAGGTTATCTCTACCTTTGGAGGTAAAAAGAAGAGAAAGATGGTTGCAATATGAATGACCATAGAAATGTGGTGTAACTCTTGACAAAATTTCACTTGGAAATGTGGTTATGAGTTGCATCACAGGTATTATTCTTGTGTGATGCCAGAATTAGCAGATGCTACGAGTGTGACATTATATCTTGTAAAGAAAAAGTAAGGCAGGTGACACCTGCACTGGGGCAAAATTCTAGAGCCTGTAGTTGTTAAGGGTATTTAGATCATTTTTTATTGACCCTAGGTCCTTGTGTATCTCTTGTACTATATATTTGCCCTATAGGCTATTGTAATACAACAAGCTTCACATTAACATGGTATCAGAACCTAAGTTTTGAACCTAGCCTCCGCTCCAACCGCCATCGGTCATCGCCGCCGCCATCGCCCCCCGGAGGAGTGTGCTGCACTCGGGGGCGGCCACCTCTTTCGGCCGCCGCTCGACTCCACCGCGTGCTGCGGTTGCCTGCTTGCGTCGGGCCGCACTTCCCAGCCGTGCTCGCGCATGTACACCGGGTTGCCACGCTGCCAGCCCGCACTCTCGTCGGCGCCCAGCCATCCCCGCTCCAGATCAAGTCGTCTCCATCCGCGCTGCCCAGCCGGATATGGCCGCCGCCGGCCTGGAAGCGACTGGATATGGCCTCTCCGACGCTGCCTCGCCTGGATCTAGAGGGGAGGTACTCGATCGCTGATCCCTCTCCTGTGGCTGTCGCCTCCTCAGCCGCTGGATTCTGGTGCCTCCATGCATTGGCCACCCCGACGTCACCTAGGCCGCCTCCCGTCCACTTGGGAAGCGACTTCTCTGGGGTCGTACCCCATTTGCTCTCGTGAGGTCGCCTCGATGGAAGACACGTGTGCACCACCAATCTTCGCGCAAGGCTTCCTCCTCTTCTTCTCCGAAGCGCGCCGCCACTTCTTCCCACGCCGCCTTCGTCCAACCTCGCGTCGCCGTCGGTAGGCCTCGCCGCATGCCGCCGCCGCCGAGGCGGCTCCATCCAAACATGGACGCCTCGCCGCCTCGGCGCGCGCGCCGGACTCGTGGAGACGGCCGGACTGACGAGCCCATGAGCGCTGCTCCTCTCGCGCGCGCGTCTCTCTCGCCGGACCTCCCGAGGGCGACCCGCCGGCTGCAGCCCCGCGCCGCGACCAAGTCAAGCGACGCGCTGCTCTCGCGCAGCGCAGCGAGTGAGAAAAAGGATGCGCAGATGAGGCTCAATTCTACGATAGGCGCGCGCGCGCGCGCGGCGAGGCCGCAGCGGCGGCGGGTCGTCCTTGGGAGGTCGGCGAGGAGGAGACGCGCGCGGAGAGGAGCAGCGGCTCATGGGCTCGTCGAGTCGGCCGTCTCCACGAGTCGGCGCGCGTCAAGGCGTGAGGCGCCCATGTTTGGATGGAGCCGTCTCGGCGGCGGCAGCATGGCGAGGCCTACCTCGGCGACGGCGAGGTTGGACGAAGCGCGTGGGAAGAAGTGGCGGCCGCGCTTGCCGAGAAGGAAGAGGAGGAAGCCTGCGCAAGATTGCGTGCGTGCACGTGTCTTCCATCGAGGCGACCTCATGGAGAGCAAATGGGTACGACCCGCAGAAGTCGCCCGCCCACTTGCGCCTATATCTGGCCACCCCGACACCACCTCTTTGCAGCCTGCGACCGGATCTGGCCGTCTCTGATGCCACCAAGTCCGGATCTGGCCGCCTCCATGCCAGATCTGGTCGTCTTCGCCGCCGCCGAGCTACGATCTGGCTCGTCTCCCACCGTCGTGTCCACACGCCTCTGCGCCACACCGTCGTCGAGCTTAGGTCCTGCCGCCGTTGCCCAGATCGGGGCTCCTCCACCTCGACCCCCGCCAGATCCAGGCTCTCCTTCGGTCGCGCTCACCACCGTCCTTCCCGGTAGCACGAGCCGCGCCATGACGCCTTCAGGCCGCCTCTCGCCTAGATCCGGGCACATCACCTCTGGTTGACGTCGCCGCGCCCCTGCGCACACGTAGCTGCCTCCGGGCCACCATTGAGTCGGGTGAGGGAGTGAGTGAGGGGATGAAGAGAGAGAGGGGAGATGAGGGGAATTTGAAGGAATAGTACTTTGCTGCTACTAATATTTGTTCTTAAGTCTTTTTCGTTTTGTGTCTTCCGTTGTGTCGATCCAACTCCGTTGATATCTTTTTATCAGTTTGTCAAAGTCATGCGAGTCCATAAATTCTTTGTCAATAAGTCGATAGCTTTGTTAACCACAGTTTATCCTCTTGGACGAGTGTGGCCTTCTCCTTTCTTTTGTATAGCCACAGCTGCTGCTCTTCTCCTTGAGCCGTTGCAAATAGTAGAAGTCTTCATGATGCCTCCGCTTCTCTTTGAGCCGCCACCCCAAGCTTCTAAGGCCACGCACTTCTTCTGTACCGCGCCTCCGTTGTGCTTCTTGTGCATTGCGCCGCCACTGTCTCGGGCTTCGATCTGTGCCACTATGCTTCTATCTTTCTCTTCGGCTTGATTTGACAGCTCTCTCTATTTGTGTCAACTTCCACATCTTCTTCATTGTATTACCATAGTCGACTTTGTTCCCGCTTACCTCTACCTTTCCAGCCCCTGCACTTTGTGCTTTATGAGCTGCTGCACAATTTCAGATGGGAGGCGATCTTTCCAATACAATTTTTCAAGAGCTGCACGCTTTGACGATATTTTCAAGACGCGGACTTTAGATTTTCTCTATTTTAGTATTAACTCTTTTCAAATATAATGCTATTACATATACCTTATATTTGAGAGGGTTGTTAAGGGTATTTAGGTAATTTTTATTGTCTAGGTTTAGATCCTTATGTGTCTTTTGTACTATATATATGTCTTATGGACTATTACAATACAACCAACTTCATATTAACGGTAGCTACTGACCATGGCCCATGCCTTTGCCGGAAATGGCAACCGTCCTCCCCTCCTGTTACCCCAGCGAAGCCAATTATTTGAGCTCAGGCTTGGGACATCGATTATGATTACTATACCTTCTTAATGGAGTATTAGTTTTGTATAGTGACAAGTGAGTGATGGCGCAGAAAGGGTTTGGCATGCATACAATTTTTCTATCAGGATGGTGCTACCTGATAGCAGCTTAGAACATTCTTCAGAAGCATTCGCTGATAGGTGGGGTTCCACGTTGAAATAGGATGATCAGGGGCAAATATGCAAATCACCCTTACATAAAAAATTCATAATGACATGAATATTTGTACTTGCAACAGTGCTCTTATGTATCACACATTTCACCCAAAAGCCTTATCTGATGCAGGATAACGATTTCTACTCCAGTGCTACAATCTTACATCAGTCAAGTAGTAGATAGTACAGAACGATGCAATCGTGTGACTACTATATACACACATGAGTCACATAATGGATCCAAAACCAAAAGGAGATAAACAATTACTGCCCTACGTCAACGACAGTAATTTTTTCAGAGGCAACATGGCTTCTCCTGATTGCATTTTTGACTGAACTAATGGCACCGGCATGACAGCCGCCAGGCAGAATCTTGTGGGCGACACGGTAGTGCCATGGCACATTGGAAGGGAGAGGAAATGGCAGGTGTAAAGAACTGCCGCTCCTTTGGTACTTGGTTCAAAGCAAGAAATTAACAAACCATGGATCATCATCACTCATGAAAAAAAAATTCTTTAATCATGTAGTATAGAAACAGTAAAGTCTTTTATTTTTCTGCAGGACAGCACATTATGACATTACCCTCTTCTTTCTTGACACTGCCCAAAGGGTGAAAGAGAGGGGTACCTAACCTGAACCTGTCCTCTTGATCTTGATGCACTTCTAGACTGAGTGATGCAACTGCATTCTCTACCAGATACACTTGCACATGCACCAACAGTGCAGTGACAGGACAGATCCTTGTTTGTAAAAAACAAAGCGATGATGGAGAAAGCAACTGGGCAAAGCCTAATTAAATCAACTCCATGTTCCCAGTGGTTGCTGTTTCTTTCTGTGAGCTCACAATTCATATGTATATATGCAATTATGCATGCAGTGGTAAAAGGCAGACTTCACTAATCGCTAGGTTGTTGCTGGGTCAGTGCAATGGATCTAGCATGTGAGTTTGTCTCCCTTTCGCCTTCAGTAAGAAGCATCAGCTTAATGTGGAGCAAAGAACAAAGCTAACCACTGTGCGTTGCAGTGCATGAGCTTGCACCATGGAAGCTTCATGCAGAGCTTTCAGGTAAAGAAAAAAGAAACCAATAGAAGTCTTATCTGTGCGCAGCCTGCTGCTAAAGTACGTAGGCCATTGTTGCAGTGGCGGCGCTTAATTACTTACAAAGTCACTGGATTTGTAAAAACCTGATAGATGATTAGTTTTGGCTTCTTGCTTCTTGTCGCTACCATACACTAGATAGATATTTGTTTTGCTCTGGTTGTGGTGTTGCCTATCGCTGCGTACATGCATGCAAGAACTGGGATGAACTGCGGACATGCACGGTGTATGCCATCTCATCGATTTCAATTGTCAGAAGTTACAAATTTGTTGTCGTCTTTTGTTGCGAGCATTGATTTTTTTATTGGACGGCTCGAGCGCTGGGAGTGGCTTGTGCAACTGAAACTAAAAGACAGGATCAAAGATCCTCACATCTGCATGGGAATCAAGGTAGGTAGGCGATCTGGATTCATGGCTGGAGAACCAAATAGAAGACAGGCTGTTAAGGGAACCACGAGGATAAACTGCATCAAACAAGATAACATTGTTTACACCATTGAAAAATGAATAAACGAACGAATGAGTGAGTTGCCTGTGTTTAATAGAGGTTGCATCTGGAAGAGAACAAAGGCAGCAAGCAGCCATCATGTTGTTGACCATGGGAATTAACTTTCTTGTGGAGAACTCTTACTATCTTATCAACCGTGTTTATCTTTGCATCTCTGCTCATTACTGGATAAGGTTTTTTTTGGTCAGAATAAGTTCCTAGACTTGTTTAGCTTCTCTCATCTGGGTCGGAATAAATTCCTAACTCCCTTTCTTTAGCCCTTCTCATCAATTGGACAATATTGCCGAAGGAAACACAAAGACCTGTTTGAACACATGGGAATTTTATAGTATCTATGAGAATTGCACCATTTTCTACAAAATTCCACTGAACTGAACTGCGGTTCAGTTCACGTGCAGGCGACAAATCGGAGGGACTGCAAATATTCTTCCTGCCAGAGCTAGCAAACATTACATGTTCGGTGGCTGTTCGTTCCAGCTCTGCAAAACCATCAGACACGTCACACTCAAATCAGTACACCGAAGCTTTTGCAAAGCAAAGAAACAGAAATCTTGTCCTTACCGGCGTCATATCGGAGATCATGCCATGTACTGTGTAAGGATTCAGGAATGAGACAACAGAGCCGGAATCCTCATGCTCTTTATTGATTGATCTTTACGTCCCAGCCATCAGTCGAGATCACGACAAGAAGAAACAATCAGGGTGCAGTTAAAGCAGCAGCAATTTGATGCGTTGCCAAAACAATCTCCTGCGAGCCATTATATTACACAACAATGCACGCAGTTACCTTTGAACAACAGCAGCATGGTTAACATAGGCTAAGTAACATTTCCAGTCACAGCTCACAAGCAGGAACAGAATACAGACAACACAAATTGCGGCATTTCGACAGAAATAATCAGCATGAGCATCCGTTATGTTATGATTGCTAGATTTACTCTTACAATTGTCAATATACTTCTTGTGTTCTAAACTTCTCATGGTACAAGTACAAAGACCTGTTTTTGTTTAAGCCGCAGGTCAAGCTACTTCTTGATCTTCTTATCGTTTCTGCCCCTCTTCCTCTGCTCTCTCCTCTCCTCCGAGTAGTTCTTCTTCGCTAGCATCTTGTGCATTGAAACTTTCAGGGCAGCTAGCACTGAAGCTAAAACCTCCTCTTGCTCTGCAATATCAAGACTTCCTTGCAGCGCCAAAAGAAGCTTCTCACCATGTGGTACTTCACTGTATTCCAGAATTGCAGGACCCTGATCAGAAGAGGCTAATAGATCCTTTTGGAAGCAGGGGATGATTCTTAAACGGGTTAATAACTGGGAAGCGGCCTGGTTAGTCATGTTTGATGCGCCCATGAGGCCATGACAGTCCACAGGAGATCTGATAAGAAGCTGGAAGCTAAGCTAGTAGGGATGTAGCTCTTTTCCATTGTAATCACCTGCAAGTGGACAAGAGGTATATGTTCGTCCACATGATACAAAATAGTCAAGAGATTTTTAAACAGCCGACTAGCTGAGCCAACAAGAGATCTGGTTGCAAGTCAACAAGAAATTTCTATCTGAGCCTCAAATCTTTCGATTTTCTGACTAGTTACCAGATCTTGTAAGACTGTTCCAAATAAATCTTAACTAGATCCACTAACAAACTCAATTAGCTAGTAAGAATGACATATTCGTATCAGTTATTATAACTGCAAAGGCATGAGATAGTCTTCCTAGTCAGTAAAACAAGTATAATAGAACCAGCTAGAAACTAATGTCACTGCTAGACGCCTAGAAATATTATGAAAAACTTTTCTGGAACCAAGGACTAGCGAGTGACCAGCGTCAAAACCGAGCTTTGTAAAAATCAACACCGAGCATCAGGCTATCAGCATTGGGTATGAGAAATCTCGTTTTAAAACAAGACTCTGGTCATGCTTGTATCTGGGTCAGTTGCCTTGAAGAACATGAAAACATACCTTTAGAAAAGATAATGGACCTCTTTTTAGAAGAAATTGTGACCATGTATAAATCTTCCAAAAGCATGTTGTACCATTCATGGTCTCACATCTTGCACGGTTAGGAAAGAGCTAATGGACCTCTTTTTAGAAGAAAAGAAGAAATTGTATGAGTATTTTAAAACCGTTGAGTTACGCTTTAGCACAATTATGGACATGTGGACATCAAATCAGAATAAAAGATATATGTGTGTCACTGTGCATTGGATTGATGATTTTTTTTTTCGAACTACGCAGGAGAACTGCGTGTCATTTCATTAAGAAGATAGAAATACAATGGAAAGAGGCAAAGAGCCTTTTCCAAAACCCACACAAACACACACGAACACACACACAAACAAAAACACGATCAACACCAGCTCCTCAGAAAAAGCAAGAGGTTTAGTTGACTAGGGCAAGTGATCTCAACAGCAATTCTTGGAGCGCTAAGGCACCGGCAGGACACCAAAGGCTACTCTCATATTCAATAGCCTGCAGGACAACTTCTAAACTCGGCCTTGTTCCTTCAAAAACACAAGCATTCCGATGCTTCCAAAGTTCCCAAGCAACCAAGATAATTAGAGAATTAAGGCCTTTTCTCACTTCCTTAGGAACCCTCTTCGCAACACCACACCACCAGCCAGAAAAACTAGTTACATCCGGGCTTGGCGCAAGGTTGGCCATACCGAGTTTATGAAGAGTCATGGTCCAGACTTGCCGCGAGAAAACACAAGAGATAAGAACATGTTGGATTGTTTCATCGGCTTGGTCACAAAGCGGACAGGTAACAGGATGAGGAAGTCCACGTTTGGCCAACCGGTCTGCAGTCCAACATCGATTCTTAACTGCCAGCCAGATAAAGAATTTGCAACGTAAAGGTGCCCAAGTTTTCCAAATACGCCGCCACGGACCAAACTTGATGGATCCAAAGAAGAACGACATACTGGTGCTAAATTGTCTGAAGAATTTACTAATTGTGTCATGAGATGGTATATTGAAAAGAAAATATTTTCTTTATCTTTGGACAATGCATTTGCAAATGAAGTCTGTGTTAAAGATGTCATTGTTGAGCTCAGGAAGCAAAGTCCACTAGTGTGTGATGGTTTATTTTTCCATGTGAGACGTGCCAATCATATTCTGAATCTTGTTGCTAGAGATGGCTTGCAAGAAATTGCATCTATAATTCAGAACATTAGATCATTTATATTAGCAGTCAAAGGCTCTCCATTGCAGTGGGAGGAATTCCAGAAGTGTGCAACAGAATGTAGGTTAAAAACAACGATGGGTCTCTCATTGGATGTTGCTACAAGATGGAATTCCACAAATACCATGTTGAGGGATGCCCTGTATTATAGCAGTGCTTTTGAGGGATACCATAGAGCGTGAAGGCACTTTGAGCGTTCAGTTGTTGTCTGCTTGAGGCTATAAGTCTATACTATTGTTATTTTGTGTTTCTATTATGGCAAGATAAACTTATGTTATGTATGGTACTCCGTACTCGTAATCTCGTATGTTTCTATTGTGGCTTGTATGAATTTACCACTTATGTATAATTTGTGTTCCTATTGTTCTCACTGCTTCCTTTTATTCTTGGTTTTGCTGAACCTTTGTGTTCCTATTGTTTCTATAATTAGTTGAACTGCGTTTTGCTTCGTTCGAATTTACTAAAGTATAAGCTTTAGTTGTTATTATTTCTATCACACCATCTTCTATATATGTTTGTCGAATTATTTTCATTCATGTTTTATGTAGTGTACTTTTAGAACGATACTTGCTTCAGTTTTGCCAATCCTACGGTTCACTGATACGCATATGCTAGAAAATACAGCAAAAAGTTCAGTATGGAGTTTGTATGATATACCATGAGCTGTGGTATCTTCTCCCAAGTGCAAAACTGTAGCTTTTGGAACTGTAATCATCCGTATTATCTGTCTATATTATCCGTTTCCGAGCCGAATCCGTTATATATCCGTCCCGACAATACTGTATTTGAAGCTCCGAATATTCCGAATTCGTATTCGTATCCGGTCTTACCGTATCCGACTCCGAAGCCGGGAAAAAAATGTGGGTTAGGATACGGTTTAAGCAATATCCGTCCGAATCCGATCCGTTTGCACCCCTATTGACATGTATCAAGGAGGCAGCCATTTATGTAGTCCCATAGGCGAACCTAAATAAATAAATGAAACAACATCATGAGAAACGTTGGAAAAGCTTGTTGAAACAACATGTCAGAATTCCAAAAATGAATATGTACACACAGTTGAATCACCGCCTCCAGATAATAGAAAGCTCGGGCCTTCTGAAAGGCCTGTTAAGGCAATGCATGATACAAAGCTGCATGAGTAGTCACAGCAATTATCAAATACATTAACTAATAAGTTGCAACATTTAGCTCTGAAACTACAACAACTGGGATCATGATTAATAAAATTTAAGGTCCTGTAGATATTGCAGGAACTTGGAAACTGTGTAAAATAAAGAGCAATGATGACATTGTATAATGAAAATACTCTGTATGTCCAAGACAAAAGCTCTGTATTTCATAAGCCCCCTTTATAGGATTCTTTGGGAATAATGTAACCTACAAAAATAGTTGCATCACAGTAAGAGAAATAACTCAGAATTATGCTCCATCAAGGGAATTACTGCAAAGTAAAGAAGTTCCATACTCGAATTTTAAAGTCACGATCAGCAGTACAAATGAACCGTCCATCTGGAGAGAACTTCTGCGTTCTCAAACAAATGATATAAGCATGGTTATATGGCACATGATACAAAAAAACTCACAATACTATAGTGTGACAGACTTCCTTTAATTTGTCAATAGGTTTACCAATTCACTAATAGAATGAAATTTAGGAGGTACAAATATATCACAGATGATATAAAAGGTCAAAATTTATCAATACCATGCTAGTAATAATACTGCAGTAGTGACCAAAAATTGACACAGGTTTGTTATCAGCTGACACCTGCCTTCCACCATCTTCCCCGACAGTAACTAACCAAACAATGCCAAATTTATCTGCAAAAGTTACGTACAATCCATCGTTGCTAATAGCAACTGCGCTGACCCTCTTTTCAGAAGTTCTGCAAAAGTGAACATATTGCAAAAGAAATCATATCCATGCACAGCGAATTTAAAACTATTAACAGCAACACAATGAAATTCGTTTACACAGTTAAACATAATGCTAAGCTGCTAATAGGGCATTGCTTGGTTAAAGTCAGTCAATCAAAGATAAGGTGTGGGTTCTCATACATCATACAGATAAATAACAGGAGGACGTTTATAGACTGAATACATGCAAAATAAAAGGGTCATTAATTTGGTGCCTCATTTGTGTTAGTAACATTGAGAACAAAACAAACAGCGATACTTACATAGTCCGGATGCAGCACCATGAATCAGTCTTCCAAACCTTCACAAGCTTGTCGTCGCCCGCGGATGCGAACAGAACACCATCCGCACTAAACGAAATAGCTCTTATAGCATTCGAATGAGAACCACCACCGGAATCGTCTGACAACGAAACCGCACAGCCGGCCCTGTATTCACAAAATATATCTTTATTTGCGTATTTCACCAAGCAAAATGCAAACAAGTTTTTTACTTTACACCGAGACATGTGCATTAGACAGTGCAGTACAAAAGTAAGAATCCGAGCTTTTAAAAAATTATCAGTAGCAACATTTTTACACATCTAAACTTTCCTTGAAGGTTTAAGCTTTTCACCGGAGGCACAAAAGGACACCTACGAGGCTACGAAGCTAGGAGCTAGCAGCAAACCATGGTTTTTCTCGCACAGCATCTCAGCTTAAGCACCAGAAACAATCACATGATTCACAATCTTCCTCAAAAAAGAAGTTGCCATTCTTCACCCCAGGGGACTAAGCTATACGAAACTACAATTAGTGAAAGATAAGCAGTTAGGCTCAGCTCAAAACCGCATCCCTCCCCAATCTCCACTGAAATCAAACAATACTGTAATCAAAACACGAACTTTACTGCACATCAGATCCGATATTAGGCGGGAAGCCGCACTAGAAGAGAATAGAGCATCCCTTACTTGAGATCGAACACGCGGAGCTCGGGCCCGACGGCGACGGCGAAGGAGTGGCCGAGCGGGTGGGCGGCGACGAGCGCCGGCGCGAACTCCGCCGCGCCGCTCACCTCCGCCTCCTCGACCGCGGCGTCCTCCATTGCGGCAACCAATGCCGCAGCGAGCGTGGCGCGGCTCCGCGGTTAGATTCGAATCGAGCGCGAGATGGGCGAGGTGGGGAGTTCGGGTGATTAGGGTTTATGGGTGGGGGCCCACCCGCCAGTGTCACGTAGGAATATCTGGAAGCTGCAGCCCGGCCCGTAGTTGGAGCCCAAAGCCAATGGTCAATTTGGCCTCCATGAACACTGGTTCTGTTTGTTCTTGCTTTTGTTCTTTTTTTTTCTCTTCTTCTTTTTATTTTTCTTAGCTTATTGTCGGCTATCCATCCTGTTGCAGACTCGTAGGCCTCACGAACAAACGAGCATCGTTTTGAGATTTCAGCTTCTCTATCAAACGAGCATCATTTTTTTAAGGCGTTGTAGGAGAATTGTGCAGCGAGTGTGTGTATATATAAATAACAGGGACACTATAGTATCCAGACTTTATGATTGAGACTTTTTATCCGTAATTAAGACTTCCTATCCATGATTGATTCGGCATGCTAAATCAATAACTTCTTTTCCAAATCATGCCTTTTCGAATTAATAAATATTAACAGGTGTGCCTGATATATTATATACCATTACACTTGCACGTATCTAAAAGCAATCTAAAAACAGATAGGCTTAATACTCAGATACCATAGTGCTCTATTCCAGTGTCCTATATAGAGAGAGGGGGAGTTAGGATCAGTGCAAAAGCGTAGTTCGACCGACTGAAAGCGTCGGCGCTGATCACCCAAAGCAAACGAACAATCAACAAAAATTGCTACCATGAGCAAACTGTGCGAGAAGCGAGATGACAAGTGGCTGAGCATACGAGGTGCATGCCATCTGGAGGAGACCTCACGTACGGCCATGTCAGTCAGGTCCCAGGCTCGGGTGCCTTCTGGAGGAGGAGAAACATTGTATCAGACACTGCTCGCGATCAGTGGCCTGCTGATGATGCTGAACACGCAGCCAAGAACCCAGTACCCAGACACAACAATACTCGATCGAGAGCAAGTTTTCAGAGCCATTAATTCTGGCGATACATCTCCTGATGATGTGCATGCATCTGCAAGGTACGTATATACACCTGAAAGCCAAGACCATTAACAGTACCACACGAGCTCCCGAGACGAGGTGAGATGGATGGAACTCAACCATCTGTACGTCGACCATGCGCGTCTTGCTTGCACCTGGACTTACCTACATCCCCTGATCGGTGACGAGACTCGAGCAGATCACCTCACACTGACCTCATCCCCGTGTAGCAAGCATCGTGGTGTTGGCCACGGCCTGATCCAACATGTTTTTTTTGTAAAAATACTTAATTATTACTAATATTCACTTAATTATAAACTCATAGAACTTTAAAATTTTATAATAATTAACCCTACAAGTTTCAGCAATGCCCATCGAAACGGGGTGGAGCTCCATCTTTCCGAGAACCTGAGGCCCACTGCTGGACTAATCACTCCAGCAAGTACTGCAGTACTGTCTGTACACCTAATACTACACCAGCTGTGAAGTGTCATGGTGTCCAACACCGAGATCTTCATGCGTGGTTCAGACATGAGGCTGCATCAATTGGTCATTTTCAACTTTCGTGCTCTTTGTAATGTCCTCCTGAAATGCTGTGTGCTAGCTATAGCTAGCTTGCTAGGTGGTTAGTCGTTACTAGTACTTCATGTTGATAGTTCAGCATGTATGTCGTAGTAGACTTTGCAGGCATCTAGCTAGTACGTGGTAGGGCCCATCGACCATATCATGTCATGAAGGGCTTGAACTGAACATTATCATCATCATCAAAAACTTGATTTTCGTTTTGAGGATATACGAAATATCTATTATCTGGCTTCTTGAAAAGTTTCTATGCTTAGGTTACACTTGCCCTTTGACAAAAGCAAAGAATAATATGCAATATATTGGGAACTAACATGCATGGTGTCGTAACTTTGACTTGGAAATTAACGCAAAATATTTGACAAAGTATTATCCACATGTGAAAAAACAAACTTGGGTGGGTTTTTTGGGGTGTGGCTTTGGCTTTTATTTTATATTTTTTGAATTCTTTTTGTTCACGAGAGACAGTATAAAAAGTGAAGAAGCCACATGTAATTTTGGCCAGTATAGTTAAACTCGGTACAGTGTACATGTACTATAATCTATTGTAGACTCCGTCTTAAAAAACATACTATTTAAAAATTAGTTATTGTAACAATAGAAACCAAAACCAAAGTTAAAAGATTCCATCCAGAAACAGCGACCATACACATACATAATACCACATGGCAGTAATCAGAGTCAATCAGTGTGTAATGATGAAATAGTAAGCTGGTTGATTCGAATATTGACCTGTTCTTTTTTCCCGTTCCCTTATCATCAGGCAAAAGGCAACAAATTAACACGCAGTAGTACTACTGTTCAATGAGAATAGTAGCTCGAGTAGTAAATGGCCCAGCATATATGCATGCCTCTGACGGATCATCTGATGGGTGCTCTCCATGTGCCGAAAAGATAATCTTTTTTCTCCATTAAAACAATACGCTAAATTAGTTGCCGATCGTCGTGACAGTGAAAGACACCATATCCAGGCAATATAAATAAGAAAAAATTGATCATATACCCTCCATTTAGATAGAAATTGAGGATTTACCCTCATGACCCACGTGTCAGTGACTTATGATGACCTCACGTGTCATTGAGATGTGAAGGATAAATCATCAATTTCCCAACTAAAGAGAGGGTATATAATCCAATCTCCCTATAAATAATGAACCCCAAACGACTCACAACCCAACACAAAAGCAATTAGCTAAACAACACACGGGGACACGCTCAAACCACCTGCTTCACACAAGCAAGAACTACACTAAGCTGCAGCCTTGATCCACTGCACCACACACACAGTTCTTCCAGTCCAGGAACTCGAAATTGATAGTTCTTGCATGATCGGTAGGAGCAGGAGTGGGTGCGAGTGTTAGAGTTTAATCCTTGTTTAGTTTTTTTTTTTGGCTTGCTGTATCCGAGTCTGCCGTGTGCATACGTATCCGAGTCTGCCGTGTGTATAGGAGACGGGTAGTAGCCGAGTCCTAGTCCGTTTCCGTGTCTTAGCCATCAATTGGTATGAGTATATAAGCAGGAGAGGAAGACTTGTGTCATCAACAACTCGTGAGAAAGAAATCAGGAAGGAACAAGAGCAAGACGTCTGCTTGCAATCAGAATTTTGCTTGAGTTTCTTCTGTAGTTGTTGAGTTCTTGTGTGCATGCACGTCATTGATCCTTAGGGCCAGCAGCGAGATGGAGGAGGAGTCGGTGGTGAGCTGCGAGTGCTGCGGGCTGGAGGAGGAGTGCACCGGCGAGTACATCGGCGGCGTGAGGGCCTATTTCGGGGGCCGGTGGCTCTGCGGGCTCTGCTCGGAGGCAGTCAAGTACGAGGCCGGCAAAAGCGTGGGGGCGGCGCCGGACGTGGAGGAGGCCGTGCGGGCGCATATGGCCATCTGCCGCATGTTCAAGTGCGGCGGCCCGCCGGGCGCGTCGCCGAGGGCATGTGCCAGATGCTGCGCACCGCATCCGGGAAGCAGCGTGCCTCGTCGTCGTCGTCGCCGCGGGCGGCGGCGGAGCACCACCGCGCGTCGCCTCTGTCCGTCGGGCTCTGATCGTTAGGGAGGTGGTGTGTTTGGTTCTTGTGAGGTGCATGTGCTTATTCGTCTTAATCCTCGCCTTACTAGACACTAGTACTAGTAACTTCTATGTTAGTTTTGATCCAGTGGAGTTAATTACGGTAAACGAGTGTACATACATGCAATCAAGTTTATTTTTTACATGATGGTTTTGATCAAGAAATCGATAGGCTTATGTCCAGTGGCTGTTAATTCTTGGCTTCGATCCTTTGATCATCGAACGGTATAGGGGTTAATTGATCTGCTTCGACAGTTTGTTTTTCTCCTTGCGATCCATTATTTGTTTGAATCTTTGCTCTTGTTCTTGAGATTTTTCTTGGCGGATCTTATTTCGTTCCTTCCTGAAACTTTGAGCACCTCCGTCTTCTCCCGCGACGAGGACATCGCCGGCGGCAGATTTCGCCGTCGCCCATAGGACGGCACGCTTGCACGTAGCATACCGTCAGATCATCTAGAAATTCTGCATAGAGCCTTGAATGCCGATCGGCTCCGGCGTTCTCGGCGGTGGCCATGGCATACGAGCCCGTCCGTTCTTGCCTCGGAATACGAAGAGTACTTTTGCAGAAAGGCCCATCGATTGTTCATCGTTAGCATTTACCCTCAAATCCGCAACCCGCGTCTGGTAACCGTTGGATCACGTTCTAGCGGTCCAGATCGAGGGTGGGATACTAACGGAGGTTTTTTTTTTTACCGAATACACCTTCGGATTACTTCAATCAGAGTTAGTGCATTCTTCTATCTGAACCATGGCTATTGATATGGACCCTCATGAACTATCAGCAACTCACACATTCTGTTTTCCCCATCTCTACCATCCACCTCTCCATGATTCTCCTTCAAGATCTTGTTGACGCGAGGCGCAATGCGAGTTAAGGCAACTCCTACTCGAGCTCAGCCAAGGCGTGGCGGCTAGTCCCTACGAGACATCATCATCATAGTGGCTGTGATTATTTTGGCTTTAGCTTTTAGCTTTCGGCTTATTTTTCACTATTTATAAATTTCGTCTTTTTATGAATTTTTGGCTTTTTGTTGAGTTTTTTTGCCGGTTCTTTTTTCCTATATTTGTTTGTATTATATATAATGGGTTAACATATTTTTAAATTTTTTAAATTTAATTATGCTAAATAAGACTCTGTCAGCTACAGTATTTTTTCAGCCAGCTACAGTGTTTTTCAGCCATAAGCCACCAAAAAAAGCCCAAATGAGCACTACCTCTCCACAATTGGTGGCGACCTCGGTAGCCCAGCAAGCTACGACAATAGCAATTCAATGAGCGGTGACAATGACGACCCAACATTGATTGATTGTTTGTTCGCAACTTGCTGGAATGTGTCGTAATTTTGTCTTTTTGTTTGAAACTAGAACATGAATCTTGGTTTTATTACTTGAAACTTGTTGAGATTTGGTTTTCTTATCTGTAATTTGAACTCAAACATCGTAGTTTAAAACTTGAAACTTGCTAGAAATTTGCCTGCAACTTGAAACATACTGAAACTTATGTGAAACCTAAGGCTTTGAAACTGAAACTTGAGACTGATATATTTGTTTATGAAACATGGAGGTTGAAAATCCAAACATTAAACCTGAAACATAATGAAACTAGTGTGAAACCTTGTACTTGAAACCTAAAACTTATGAAAAAAATATTTGAAACTCCAAATATAAAACCTGGAACTTACTAAAGCTCACATAAAACTCGAAACTCTGAAACTTGTTTTTCAAACTCCAAATATAAAACATGAAACCCATTGAAACTTTCGTGAAGCCTGATACCTGAAACCTAGAACTTGTGAAAACTATTTGAAACTTCAAATATGAAACTTGAAACCTAGTAGAACTTACATGAAACTTAAGATTTGAAAGTCTAAAACTCATGAAAATGTGAAATTTGTTTTTGAGACTAAAAATATAAAACCTAAAGCCTAGTGAAACTTATATGAAACATGACATTTGAAACTCTGAAACTCATAAAAATGAAACTTATTTTTGAAACTACAAATATAAAATCTATTAAAACTTTTATGAAACCTGAGACTTGAAACCTAAAACTCATGTAATATGCAAACTTGTTTTTGAAACTCTAAGTATGAAACTGGAAATCTAGTAAAACTTGTGAGAACCTTGAGACTTGAAACCTCAAACTAAAGAAAAACATGAAACTTGTTTTTGAAGCATGGAGGTTAATGCTTGAAGCCAATTTGAATCTCCAAACATAAAACCTGAATTTTTTGTGAAGCTTAAATATGAAAATCCATTTACTTATGCATATGCATGAACTAAAATTAAAATTCTCTCAAGTAACAAGTGGTTTTTAAAGTTTCTTATTACAAGAGCATGAATAGAACTTGCATATCTAACAACAAATTCTATTGACGCATTTTGTCAAATAGATTGCATGCGCACATTTTAAGACTTATTCCTGACTCAAGATGGGATGATTTGTTGAGATGTGAAAGACAGTGAGAAGGATGGTTGTTGTAGCTTCTTAGGCGCACTAGGAGAAGGGCGGCCGATGACATCTCAGCGGCGCTTGGAGGAGGAGGTCACTTGGGTGAAGTTTCAACTGGCTCGCTCGGAGGTGGAGCTTGGCTAGCGAGGATTCCATAGCACACAGAGGAGGAAGTCATTTGGTGATGTTCCAACCAACGCACGATGAGGACACTGAGAAATGTAGTTGCATGCTTAGAAGGGTGGTGACGAAGGAGGTTTCACACGCACTCCAGCACGTGCGGAAGAGGTCGGCGACGATGACAAGCGCATGAGGAGGATGCCGGTGGCGAGGTTTGGAGGAAGGTGGTGATGGCACAACGAGTTCAAGTAGGGAGCAATTTGTTGATGGCTTGACACAACGAGTTCGAGTAGGGAGTAGCGGGACTATGTTCGTCATGCAATATGTTTGGATCCAATGGCTGCAACCTATATCATTCATTACCCTCGCAATGGTATAGCGTGGTGTAGTCGCTTTCTTATTATATCATTTATAGCTCCCACTCTAGATCACAAATATTCATTGCGATTGCGAGGCCATTGGATTTTGTTTTAGTGGCCCAGATCAAATAGAAAATTGTCCACTACGTATGGGGCGTTTTTCTAAATACACCCTTTCATTACTTCGTATTATATTCTTCAATTGTCTCGCCGTCCACTTCCTTCGCCTCAACTGCCACAGCTTCCGGTGCTCGGGGACGACGGCGCCGGACGTGGAGGAGGCGCGCTAAGCCGAGAAATCGAGGCGTACGCTTCGCATCGCTCCGGGGAAGCGGGACTCGCCGTCGCCGCTTCACCGGCGAGGCGCATGCGGCATTGAGCCTCTGGCGCCGTCTCCATCACTCGATGGTTGGTTTCTTGCCTTCCCGATCGTCGAATGGTACAGGGCTTGTTTCTTTCTGAATTTTCTTGTTGAGAATTTGTACTATGTTATTGCTAATTAATGCTGATGGAAACAGAATCTTTTTGTTCTCCATCTATTCTTGCGAATCTTTCCTGGACATGCACTGCATTTCGTTTCTTCCTGAAATCAAGCAAGTAAAGTATTTAGGTTTATCAAAGGTTTCAGAAAGGCCACCATGCAACCCATCTTCGAACATAGACGCCTTTGTCATTGGTTGTTTTCGGTATCCTCACTCTCAACACACGTGCAGAAAAAAAAGATCATGCCTTCGTTCTTGAGTTGCACATGGTTGATGGTTCACTTGTAGACAAATAAGGTGGATTTTTGACTCTAGTTTATAACTTATGATTTATAAATTCTGATTATTTGTAAAGATAGTATAAAGAGAAAAATAGTCGTATGTGATTTTGGCTGATATAACTGAACTCGTATAATGTCTTCTATTAGCAACTTGTCCTTAAAAAGATGAACCGTTTCAAAATTAATTACTATAAAAAATAATAAGTTAAAATCAAAATGGGACCGAGCCCAATCATAAACAAAGATAGTAGAGGTAAAATGTACTCTAAAGAACTGAGAACGATGGTTTGCTATCCTAGTTTTCTCGGTAATTTGCCACTCCAAAGTTTGAAATACCTTACTTCGCCACCCCTCCTGTGTTTCTTAATTTCTTTTGGCCCGAAATTACATGTGAGATTCCCTTTTTGCCCCCATCCCCAAACTGGCTCCATGCGACTCGGTTTAGCCCGACCAGACCGGACTCACGCGACGAGGCGCCTTCGACAGCGGTGGCTGCGAGACAGGGCTTGGACGGCGGCGGCTGCAAATCCGACGAGGTGGGAGACTACGGGGAAGAGTGAGGTGAGTTGGAAATTTTCACGTTTTGATTGATTGCTTTTGATCCCATTAAACATATTACATCCGAAGGTGATCATCTCCAAAGACCAAAATGCAGCCAAGTTGTAACTACTTACATCCCGTAGCAGCTACTAGCACTAAGACCATCAAACTACTAGTGCTAATTTTCGAAATGGCCGCAGGAGGACTGCGAGCCAAAGCATTAAGATTAAAAAGAGGATTGAAAAAGTTTACAGGGATTAAGGCTCGGCCAAGCCGGTGCCAGGCGACAACTGAAACTGGAAAAACAAATTAAGGCTAGATTACAGCACTCTTAAGTGACAACTAAACGAACTGAAGAAACACCTTGCTCACTCTTGTATGGCACTAACTACTCCAGCGTCCCGCCACGACGTGAATGCTTCGTTGGTTTGCCAGGCCGTCTCCATTGGCGAGGTGCTATTTTGTTCGAAGTTTCTTGCCATTAGAGCTATAACCGCTTGACGAGGAATCCGCCCAGCGCTGAGCCGTGCAGGCTGAAGACGACACTCGCCGCCTCCAGCTAGGGCTCGCCGCGTCGCCGCTTAGGATTGGGGTTAGGGAAGAACAGGGGACGGGGAATTGGAATGGATGTCTGGCTCGAACAGAGGGAATTTCTCGTGTAATTTCGGGCAAAATCAATTAAGAAATACAAGAATACGGCACGAGTGGCAAAGTAAAGGTATTTCAAGCTTTGAAGTGGCAAATCATCAAGAAAATTGTTTTGAGTGGTAAATCATTGATCTAAAGAACCAGTTCTTTAGAGTGGCAAATCTTCTCCCTTTTTCCCTTTCCTGAATCTTTTTCAAGAAATCGAGAGATGCGTCCGATCTTTTTTTTTCCCTTTCTTGAATCTTTATCGAGAAATGCTTAAGTTTATCCTCAGCTCATTTCTCAACCACCACCAGTCCACCATGACAAATCACCCATCTCCCATGTTTGAAAAATGAGAGTAGCTACACATTCTTATGAGTAGCAACACACCTGGCATGCGCGCTATTGACTCGATAGGGAAAGAGAGCCAGATTTTTCTCAACAACTACTCTTGCTGAAGTCTAAGGCAACATCTGTACAGAGTAGTTGATGGAGTATTTCTGATCAACTGATGATGACCTTTGCTCAGTTCGACCACCTTTCAATTGGATGGGCAAAAAAATGTGTCTTACACTACACCATAGACCACTGAGCTACTACATGGTTTCTTCACTGGATTGTTGCCCCGGTGAGATGCCGTGCGCAGTGCGCTAGAAGTTTTATGTGGCACTTACTCTTTCAGCTGAAGTGTAAGACTTGACATATACCTCATACACCATTCCAATCAAATGATTAGGCACGCAATTAAAGTGCCTTTGTGTGAGGATTTCCAAAAGGATTTATACAGATTTGGCAATAAGGAGTCGGTCCAAAGATTTGTATGTGCAGTATGCTGTAAGTTTGTCTGATCCTGAAGACAAAAGGCTTGCATCTTAGTTTGACACCTGCTAGTGTCTTCAGTGAGCTGGAGAAAGTGCATACACGCTAGCTTTTGATGGCTCTACGAACCATAATTAGGACGATCGATTTGCGCACACTATGAATGGATGGAGTAGATGAGATCCGTAGTGAGAGCAAGCCACGATGCTGGACAATTTCTGAGGCGAAAGTTTGCATTTTTCAATTCGGGGTCATTGCTTCTTCCTTCACAGCAAAGTATGGATCTGCTCGACTCCATGCGTGCTCACCCCCAGTCAAAAACAAGCTAAGCTGCTCCTTGCAAACCTGGCAACGACACTCCAGATTGTACTTTGTAAAATGCAGAAGCTTCCAAGACGATCGAGCAAACCGACGGTCCAAAAATTAAGAAGCCAAGAGATTGATTTACATACGTGATGGCACTTGCAAACAACCTGGGAGTCGCTTGGACAAAGAAGAAAGGGAAAAGAAGACAAAATTGTGCCGACAAGTACTGGTCGGCGTCGCTCTCCCAGAAGAAACCAACGGAGGCAGAGAGGAGCAGGCGTGCGTTGGCGCGTTGCAGTGCACTCGGCTTCGCAGGTGTCACGCTGGTGTTCTCGCGTACGCGCCGCGGTGTGCGGCCAGGTTCGGCGCTGTATCTGAACTCCGATCCGGCGCGATGCGACGTGATGCGATGTACAGTAGAAAATGGAGCTTGCTTGTGTCCCATCCATGTGAGGCAGATGGCGGATTACGTGGGCGTTGGTTGGGTTAAAACGTGAGGAAATGCTGCGAGGCGTCCCGGCGCGGCGTGTGGTGTCACGTTCCTCCTCCAAATCTCAGGGTAAGTAGTACAATCATATCGGTTCAATAGAGAATCACAGTCTAGAGAAGAGAAAGGGATTGGGAAATAGGAAGAACAGGAGAAAGGAAAGGTTCAGAAGTTTAGGCTAATACAGAGTCGATCCTCAATTCCCATTTCGTCTCCGTCTTAAGTACTAGACTCCTCCTTCACGGTATGACCAGTGGACCCTGTTAGCCACCCCGTCAGCTGGACCAAGCTTGTTACACGATCAAATCCTCGCTCAGCCATTTGCGGCTGGGCATCCGCTTCCATTTGTTGCTCAGGATATTAGCTGCCCGGTTGTCGAACATGGAACAACACCAGAGACCATAACATTTCCTCCCCCTTTAAAGCCGGCTTGACCCCAAGCCGGTGCCTCCAAAAATCGAGCAGCAATATCATCATAATACTCCCAGGTAGAGCTAGAAGGGGTAGTACCAGACCACTAAACCAATATCTACGTCGCTGCTGTCGACAGTCGAGCCCTTGTGGTGAAGCCGACTGTCTAGAATCTTGAGTGGCACTCGGTGCTCATCTTGCTTGGGCAATTCTGGTTGCACTTCTTCCCCAAGCGCCAAGGCCTTCTTCAATTGGGAGACGTGAATGATATGGTGTATGCCGCAGGTCAGCGGAAGTCGAAGCTTATATGCCACAGCTCCAATTTTGCCTTCAACCTGAAAATGGGCCAAAATGTTGAAAAGCCATTTTATGGTTAGCCCTTACAGCCACAGAAGATTGAGCATAAGGCTGGAGCTTCATATAAACCTAGTCCCCCATAGTGAACTCTCGTTCCGATCTCTTTGCATCAGCTTGCGGCTTCTTGCATTGGTTAGCTCGATGCAAGTGTTGCCGAATGAGATTAGTTACCAACACCCTCTCAGACAACCATTTCTCCAGGTCCGTTGAACTAAACAAACTATGGACCGTGTCTGCTTAATCAAGATAGGCATGCCTTTCTCCTTATCTCCCTTGCTACTCGCAAGTGGCAAGACTTCCCGCCACAAGGAGAGTTAATATAATTTGGTATAGTCTACTCCAATGAGAGTTGTGTTTTTTATTTTTTTTCCTTATATAAAAAGTTGTTATAGTGTGGCGAGTGAGGTACTGTACTATTTACATGGGTTTAATTATCCAACCTTTAACACACACTAAAATGTCTTGATTGGTTTGCAACCATAGATATGACAATGCTTTCGTCGGCAATCCCTGTTAATGTTGATTGGTGTTTATGCGTACCAACAACTCCATTTTTGTCGAACCGTCATGTGGGCAATTATATTTGCTATTAGGGAGGTAGTGGCTGGCTCTCCTCCCACTAGTACAATCCTTTTCTAAGGTGGTGACCATTTGGGATTTTTTTTGGTGTTGTTATGTCTGAAAAGTATTGTAGCTAACTGAAAAAACACTATAGCTGATAGATACTTATTTAGCATAATTAAATATAAAAAATTTAAAATATAAAAAATATATTAGCCCATTAAACATTACGTATAATACAAACAAATACGGGAAAAAAGAACCGGTAAAAAAGCTCAATAAAAAGCTAAAAGTTCAGAAAAAGACGAAATTTATAAATAGTGAAAAATAAGTCGGAAACTAAAAGCTGAAGCTAAAACGATCACGGCCTACCTCAAGTAAACCAATTAGCATATTTCATTGAAGACTATTTTGCAGTGTCCTCTACTCTTAAAAAGGAATTCAACTGACGTACTCTGTCAATTGAGATAAAATATAAAATCCGTAAAATGATCGGAATAAAAAGGCAGAAAGGATCCATAAACTTAGTCCATAAACTTAGAGATGAACAGGACGCGTCGTGCCAAGCCACACTAACCAACAGGACACCGCCACGTAGACAGAAAGTCTACGTGGACTAGCCACGCAAGCACCCCTCGCTCATCAACCTGCCGTCCAGAGCACAGCCAACGGGCCAGATAATCCCACGTGGGGAACAGAAAATAAAATAAATAAAACCCTCTCGTAATCAAGCTCAGAGACCCAAAAGAATCCATCGAGAGCTCGTCGTCGTCGAACGGCAAATCCCCCGAGCCCGAAGACGACGCTCCGAGTCGGCTCTCACTGATCGCTTCTAGAAGGTTCCAGCCCGCGATGGCCGCGCCCTTCTTCTCGACGCCCTTCCAGCCCTACGTCTACCAGGTGCGGGCTCCTCCCCTGCACGATCTGATCCTTTTCTTTTCGCACGGTCTCGTCCCCGCGTAGATGTTAGGGTTAGTTTCGAGCTCGTGGGGCTGGATCCACCCGATCCGTAGAGTTTGGTCCCTGCTTGGAGCCCTCACGATCTGATCCGGTTTGAATCGCGTGGGTTGTTTTCAGAGCCAACAGGGATCTGTGACGGCGTTTCAGATATCCGGTGGAGATGTGCAGGTCGTGCAGGTAGTTTCCGGTGCTCAATTTCTTTCTCCCCTTCTCTCTACAGATGATTTGAGCGCTGATTTGTTATTATTGGGGGGAAATGATTTTAGGTGATGCTGAAGCCACAGGAGAAGTTGACTGTGAAACCAGGTAACTTAATTTACTCGATTCTGTTCAGCAGCTCAAATCATTGCAGCTTGCCTGCTTAACAAGTATACTTTGTATGACATGCTGAATTAACTTAGTATGGCGTGGTAGCCTTGTAATCATGTGGCACAGTGGTGGAAATGATAGGGTGGATTCTTTTGGGTTGTGGCTTATGACTTATAACTTAAAATTTTGAATTTTGGCTGTTCGCGAGAGACAGTACACAAAGGAAAATAGTCACATGCAATTTGGACTGGTACAGATGAATTCAGTACATTTTTTACGACAATCTACTAAAAATACATCATTTGAATGTTGGTTACTGTAGTATAAGCCATAAGCTATTAGTGAAAAAGAAGGGAGCCATAAGTTAACGCCATACTGTCAGTTGTATGTTATGATGAGACAATCTAAATCTAATGTCTCTGTTGGAACTTCATCATGGTTTTGTTCAGTGGCGCTTTTTTACTGTAACCTGTCCTGAAAAATCATAGTGCATCAACCATGTTTTGATAGTTGTTACTACAAGGTGCTCTGACTATATTGCTTATTTGCTTGCTGTGAGTCCTGTGATGTTTATAGAGATTGATAGTGTGTAATTTTCATCATTGTTATTTTCTTTAGGCACAATGTGCTACATGTCCGGGAACATTCAAATGGACAATAATTACTTGCCTGAAAACGATGGGGGCATGTGGCAGTGGATTTTTGGAAAAAGCATAAGCAGCACTGTTTTCTTCAATCCTAGCCCTGATGATGGATATGTTGGGATTTCTGCACCATTTCCTGGGAGGATACTGCCTGTTAGTATCTCTTCTTAGTATAGTCACTATGTCGTTTAAAATCTTAGTATCACTTTTTTTTTGTAGCTTAGCTCTGAGCCATTTCTCCATTTTCCATACAAAGCCATAGGTTGCTCACACAGATTACATCACTATTGTCCTCTTATCATTAACAAGATTACATTTTCTATTTGTGAAAATTTCCGTGATTCCTCAATAGTTATGGTTGAGAGCTTATAACTGTCCGGCAAGGACTCGTTAATTCTTTTGTTCAAGTTAAATCCTCCACTTCCAACTTATTGTGCCTCTCGATTGTTTACCAATATTTACCACCATATGATTTACTGACTAATAAAAGGTTAAATGTGCCTTGTGCTATTAGCTGTTAAGTTACCAGTTAACCTCGCCTACAGACATTGAGTTTCGGTCCTTTAGCAGTAATAATAAGGTACAATTTTGCTCAGTACTTGGGGGTATTAACATCATAATTACATGCAAATATGATTTTGTTTAAGAAGTCTATTTGTGCTGTAAGCCTGCATCTGTTAAGCTGCACAATTAGGTAGATATTTGGATGGCTAGATGCAGTGTTATCATGTTAAACCAGCAAATCAATGCACAGTTTTGCTAATATATATACCTGATTTAGTGGTCGTATTATCTCAAGGAACATAGTACTAGTATTATCGACCAAATCTGCTATCTTAATCTCACTATAATTGCTTGCATTTGTTACAGATAGATCTAACGAACTTTGGTGGAGAGCTTATTAGCCAGGTAAGGTCTGTCTTCAAGTTAGTTATTTGCTTGACAAAAATCATGAGAACCGCATAATATGCCATATTATCCTTGCAGGCAGATGCTTTTCTCTGCTCGGTCAATGATGTGTCAGTGACAAGTATAGTTGATCAGAGGCCGCGAAACATTGAAATTGGTGCAGAGGTAGGGTAATTAATTAGGCACATTACTGATTTGGAGATCATGTGGGACCTGCAAGTTTTTTTTAGTTCCTTTTTGCATGCTACTGGTCAACTTGCTTGTTGGGAAATGAAAGATGCACATTTCTTCTACAGATGATCCTCAAACAGAAGCTTAGGGGTCAAGGGATGGCTTTCCTTGTTGGTGGTGGATCAGGTGCAATTTCTTTCACCGTTGCGTTGCAGTCTTGAAATAGATATTAGTATTTGAAACTGCGGTTTATGCTCTCTAGCAATGTAAATTGGACGGATACCAGAATATTTTAGTTGTTAAAAGTTACGATCTGTGATTCTGTAAAAGGTTTAGGACATGCTGATGGAATATATTGCTGAAAGATAACATGGTAAGGTTGGAATTAATGCCATATTTTACATTACCATGATATGGATGTTGTCAACATAGGCAATACTTACTGCAACATCTAATTTGGTATGTGTTTACGTCATTTTGTTATCAGCTAGATGTTCTACAAGCAGCAAATTTCTGAATTATTTCACACAAGCATGAAACCTGTTGTCCCATACTCCCATATCCTTTTTGTTTTGACGCAAGCAAGCTATTGTTAATGCTGGTGAATTCGATGGGATCCTCTTTAACTTTAGGGACTTTTGCTCTTTACTTTTGCTAGTAATGCAGAAAATTCTTGCTCCTCGTGAGGTAATTACTGTTGATACTGCTTGTATTGTGGCTATGACAACCACCATCAACTTTCAGTTGAAGAACCCTAACCAGCTGAGAAGAGCAGTCTTTGGGGTGAGTATATCCTTTCTCCTTCCCCTACTGCTTGTTTCCTTATGTTTCTTCTTGTCGAGAATTCCTTTGTTTCCTTGCGCCGTTGAGTGAGGACCATCGTCTTATGCAGGGCGACAACCAGCTAACAGCATCTCTCACAGGACCAGGTGTGGTTTTCATTCAGAGTCTACCCTTCCATCGGCTCTCACAGCGCATTGCTAGGTAAGAAGATGCTGCAACACATGTTTTTGTACCGTCCTTGCTCGTCGCTGGCCGTAAGTGACTGTGCATTCTTGTTTTCTCAAGCAGTAGATCAGTGGCGGCCCCAAGCTTGAGGGACAACCCCAAGTTCTTCATCCAGATTGTCATGTTCTTCTTCCTCGCCTATGTTATGATTGTATCATCAATAATTCTGACAGATGTTTAGATGTTGGCAACGAGCATTTCGTGTAGTTCTTAGATGTTCCTCAAAGTTGGAAGAGGAAAAGTTGTTACAACTTACAAGGCATTCTCCCTCCTTGTAGATGTGGCTCCGGAGTAAGCTTGAGAAGGAATTGCGCTACTGTTGTTAGAAATCTAGTTTAAAGTTCATCAAAAAAAATTTGTAATGGTTTGCAGCGACGAGGCCCTGTTCCTGTGTAAAGACAGCAAGTTCAAGCTGCACGGCATATGGTGAATATAGATTGACATAAACCTATCTTCTGTTTTGAGTAATTCCATCCATAATCTTGTTGGTATATTTGTGCTCCATATCAATCTTTGTGAATTTGGTATAATTGTGCACTCCATATCAAACTCGGAGAAACAAAGCAGCACACTACATAGAATTTGTTCAACATCTGTATTATCGTTTGCATACTGCTGATTTACATCTTTGACAAGCGATGGCTACTAGACGACCGCATCATTTTATTCATAACTAGCTGAATGTCGAATGTCTGTGCGTTGCTATAAATTTAAAAACTTTTAGAATACGTTTATATATATATATTAAAAAATTTTACCACTGCGAGTTTCAAAACATGTAATACGATAAATTTAAAAATCTGTAGCAACGCACAATCATTTAGTTTGTAATAACAATAATGATAAGTAACAGTAGGATAACTACTCTTTTAGAATTTGTAACATACCAAAATTCACTGATTCTCTGAAACAATAATGACAAGTAACAGTAGGATAACTACTTTTTTAGGATTCGTAACATACCAAAATTTTTGCTAAGCTGCATTCAACGATTTTGGTGCAATCTTCAACAAACTGAAAAATGTCTTAGCTTTGGCCATGATTTTCATGACCGTTTGTTGGAATATGTTCATAATATCTTAGAGAAGATTCATGCAAAATTTCATATCATTTAGATCTACGGATCAAAAGTTCTATCAATTCTTGATTTTGAATTTGTACTAAAATCACTGTTCATCGAGAAAAGATAGTACCGTAGTGCAAATAAAGGTACTTTCAAAAATCGATAGTACTGTAGTTATAACATCGGTACTTTCGAGAATAGATAGTACCGCGGTTATAACAAAAGTACTACCAATTTTCTCCAAAATTTCTACAGTTTGTCTTGTTTGTTTTGTGGTGGTTTCTAATCGTAATTTTTATATATTTGTAGTTATTGGAGTAAATGATTGTGAAATATTTAGAAAAAAAAATTAGAATACACTATTCACTCTCTCTGTTACCAATTTCGATCCTACAACGTTTTTTTTCTTGTAGCTAGAAATAGACTGAAGTTCCATATCAAAAAGCGGGGAGTACACGTCAAATTTTGTCAAACACTGACAAACGCTGTACAGAAAAGCTAACACTTGCCCTTTTGAAATAATTATTTACTGTGTAAAGATTACTTCCAACATGTTCTATATGCAAGCAAGATTGTGCTAGAAACTTGCTCGTTACTTTCGCTCAAACCCCTGCTTTGGAATCCTTTCCGAATTTCGACAGAAACAATCAGACTTTCAAATGTTTTGAGTTCCAATGTTAAATTAATGTACATCCGGCGTGCGCATACTTGAAACAAGTACTCCGTGCTTAGCCACGAGTTGAGCCGATCGTATAGAATAGCTCGGCCGAAAATGGCCATACATTCGATCCCCATATATATATGCCGTTTTCTCCTCGCCAGTTAATTACGACGAGTCCTCCTGGTTGTGCCTTGCCGCCGCTGTAAGCGCCGCGCCTACCCCGTACGGCTTGGTCGCCCCGTCTGGGTCGTGCGCCGCCTCCGCCTTCACCATCGTCGCCGTGTCCTCCCTCGTCACCGCTCTGGCCGTCGGCAGCTTCGCCATCGTGTTCCACTGAAACGAGATATGTAACACCACCATTTTAAGAAGTGTCGTGAATTCCTCGCAACTGTCTATGACTGTTTAGTTGCGAGTTACATCAACCGAGTGTATAGTATTGCCAACACATGCTTACGAACAAAAGTCAACTTTATTACAATATAAAGGCTTAGAAATCGAGCTTTACAGCAGGACGAACAGCCCTTGATACAATACATAACAAAAGAATACCACAGGCACGCCTGAGCGGAGAGCAACTCAAATTCCAAGCGTCATCTACTTCGTAGAATTCCACCTCATTGCCTTCGTAGACTTCCTCATTATCTTGCCAGGTTATTTCTGTTGATATTTTTAGCAAGTATAAGTACAACCACCGTACTCAACAAGTCACACGGAAATTACTATTAACTACATGCAGGGTTTACCATGAGATGGGTAGAAAGGTTTATTATTTTATGTGGACGCAGTTTTAGTTGTAAATCAGTTTTAAACATAAAAGAATGATAGTTTCTTTAGTCAATGGGGTTTCAAACTTGATTACCAAACATTCAATATTTCCAAATCATTCCCAAATATACTTATGCCTTATTCTTGGATTCACCCATTAAATACAGTTTCATTTACCGGAAGCACGGCGTGTTCGAATACCATTATTCAATGACTCTGCAGAGTTGCCCTGCTTTACCCACAAGGTTTCTTAACTCCCGCGATAAAATTAAGAAAACGAGGCTTTTCACTGCTCAATTCTTTATATAGCCTCTACTCAGTAGACTTCTCCAACAAGCTCAGGTGACCCCTCAGGCCTACCCGACTTATCTCAGCCCTACCGTTGTGTGGATAACCACCTTCTATACAGACCCACTCAGCCCCTCTTGTATGGACTCACACTTGGCCTCCCGCTGCCCGTATAGAGGTTCAATCGAATTGGAGCAGCTACTAAACCGGATTTAACGTATCAATGCTTGTGGTTGGACGAGTGCTATGTTCTTTACTTAGCATAAGGGTCTAGTCCTTATATTTTCACTAAGGCAACTTCCTCCCACGTACCCATATTCAGTGCCTCTACATGCCACCATTTCAGCAAGTTTGACAAGTTTCAATAAGTTTCGATAAATTTTAATGAACTCATCGTGGCTACAATGGCGGTGGTGCTTGTGCCTGTCTTGGCCAGTACCACATGGGGACGAGACGCGGAGAGGAGGATGATGGAGATGATAAAAGTTGTTGGAGGTAGTGGCAACCCGTCGCTGCTGCTGATGGTGTAAGTGGCCCGTATCATCTATCCCCTCTAGCTGCGCCCCTCTCTAGTTGCTGCTCCACCCACCCCTATTCGTCCACACCCTTATTTGGCCACCGCTTCACCACACCCCTCTCTAGTCACGACGCCGGATTTGGCATGATCTGGTTGCACCACTGTGGTCCCCTCATCGTCCGACTCTCTTCGACTGCAGCCCTGAACGGCTGTGCACTCGGCCCTTGCCGTCAGTCATGGAGCACCACCATGACCTCCTCCCCAACTACTTTAGCTCACCCCACGCTAGGGCAGCTCAACAACTCCTAATTCTGGTCCCCGATGGCTGTTTGCCCCCGTTTAACCTTTTTTTTTGCAATGACTAGTTGAATGCTTGTTCTTTACTATGGATAAAAAATCATTTATTTTTGTTAGAAATTTTTTGAGGATGTGCAAGGGGGAGTCAGGACAAGCAGATGAACCAACATCACAACTCCCTCTTTTAAGTTGTACAAATACATGTCTAGCTTGATATAACACTTCACAAGGAATGTGCGAATTACATGCCGTGTAGGGTTTGGTTATGTGCGTATATTTGCCTCATGGTACAAAAGGCAATATGCATGGACCATCAATCACAATTACACTGTAAGACACTTATGGGTCTAGTCTAACAGAAATTACATTGATCGAAACTGTTGTAATTAGGCTGGGGGATCGACCATAGGGTGAAAATGTGAAACTATAGGGCACCCACATGGCATGACGGTCAACTAAGTGGCATGGACATAGCTGGTTGTGATGGTAGTGGCAGACACAATTATAGCTCGGGTTGGCACAATGGCAATACGAGTTGTTGCAAACGTTTTCTTTGAACATTGCAGGCTTACGTGCCTCCTCTAAAATGGTTGTTACAACTAGATTTACTGTTTTGTTGCAAAGGATTTTCACTTTGTTGCAACAAAGTATTTTTTGTTGCATCAATTGTGTCGATTTATTGCACGAGAATTTTAATTTTATTGCAATATAAATTTACTTATGTTGCATTGGGGTTCTTATGTGTTGTATCATGGCGTTCTTTTTGTTGTAGTTATTTGTTAGTTTGTTGCACCATTTTTGTTTGTGGTTGTTTGTTGCAACTGTTGGGAATTTTGTTACATGTTCATTGGATTGATATTGCATTTCATTGAAAATTTGCTGCAAACGTCTCATAGACTATTGATTGTTGCAGTTCATGAATTTTTGTTGCACCAAATTAAAAAATACACTCGTTTGGTTCGTCTACTCCTTCGTCTCATCTCTAGCTGTGGCAAGCTAAAGTTCCGATGAGCCAGCGGTGGCCGGAGATCGCCACTAGAGATGAATTCTTCTCCCTCCTTTCATCTCCTCGTGGAAGCAGGCAGTGACTACCGACGTCATAAGCTCCATCCAGCCACTGATATCTTGAGTTCCAATGGCAGCCGCTGGTACGAGGTTGCCACCGCTCGTGCTCAAGGAAGGTCGTTTGCCACAGCCTCGTCCTTTAAAAAGTTGGAGCTCTGGCGAGCCCGTCACTAGAGATGAGTTTCTTATGAATTTTTACTGTGCTAAATTGAACGGCCCCAAATCAATCTAATTGAGCTTTAACGGTGGAAAGAGCGTACGAAGAAAAGGCTCTTATAGTGCGTGCGATCGCTAATCGCTCTGTATTCTCAGCCACGCGTGCTGGCAACGAAAATATGTAAGGTTGTAACTCTATGGTGTTTCATTAAAAACACCAATCGCTCTCACGCGCGCCGACATCTAGCGCGTAAGGGTGTGTTTGGTTGCTGGGATAGAGTGGGATGGGATGGGATGAGATGGTTCCATAAAAAAAGTGGAACCACATGGTCCAGCATCTAAGAAGAATATTCTCTAAATTTGCACAGGCTCATCCCACTTTGGACCATTCCATCCCACCCCATCCCTCCAACCAAACACATGGATAGATTTGGTCAAAGGAACCATCCCATTCCATTCCACCCCATCCTAGCAACCAAACACACCTTAAAGGGATATATATTAACATCAGTTATTTACGACATTCAAGTGAATTAAAGAGTTTGAGCATTCCTGCCGTCAACTAAAACCCTACTAACTCCTTTCCATATCAAAAATCTGCGAACCCAACACGCTGCCAAGTGACAACGAAACTCGGAGCCTGGGTAACCGAGCCTACTCTCCTCCCTACGATACTTCACGTGAGCAGGCAATGGACTAGTGCAGGGAAGGGAAACACCGCTCGAATCCACACCTTCCATTCAAAAACCATCGATGATCTCAGACGCACGAAACCACCCACCAGAGCCCTGTGCCGCTGCGGCAGGGCCCCACCCGCCAGTCACTAGCGCTGCTCACGCGCCCGCCCACCCACTCCCTCCCACTCCGCCAGGGACGCAAACTGACGACGAGTCCCTCCTCCCCAAACCTCGATTTAAAAGAAAAGAGGATTAAAACCCAACCAAAGCTGTGTGGCATCGCACGACGAGCCTCCTCCCCTAAAATCCCAATTCGGCATTTCGAGCCCCGAATCCCCCCAATTGGGCGCCCGATCCGGCGCCTCCGCCGCGGATTCGCAGCGGCGCCGTCGCCGGATCTAGGAGGGGGAGCGCGCCAGCGGAGCGACGGGTGGGCGTGGCGTGCAGACCGCTCTCTCTCTCTCTCTCACTCACTCTCTCTCGCTGGGTGCTGGTGGTGGAGGGAGAGTGGAGGCCGGTGGCGCTTGCGGTGGCGGGGGGCTAGGGTTTTCGCCGCACGATCTGCTGATCCGGGACATGCGCTCGTGTCTCGTGTCGTAGCGCTCCTTTTCTTCGCTGGGTTTTGGTGAGTTGTTCATCTCGGGATTTTCCTTTTTGGAAATTATGCCTTTTGGGGATGATGTTTTATTGGTTTCCTTGCTTGGTAGGGTTACTGGCGTGGCGTGTTTGCTTCAGACTAGGGTTTTTGCTTATAGGATACTAAGGGAAAGGTAGGATTTTTCCCATTTCATGTGTTTTGTGTTGCATTTGCTCGGAATTTCTCAATCGAGTCGGACCAGGTTCAGACTAGGGTTTAGGGTAGATCATGCTGTTTGGTTACCTTAGCATTTCGTGAGAAATAGGTGGGAAGGGATGTGATTTTGACGAGGTTTCTGGTCTTGCACAGGGTCTGGGGATGGGACACAACGGCTCGAAGCGGAGTCCGATTGCAGGGATGGAAGATGGCGTGATGAAGGATTTGGAGAAGGATACCTCCGTGGAGGTAGACAAATCTTCCGTTGGCGGTGATGAGGATCTCGGCGGAGGGCTCACCCTGACGGGGAAGAAAAGGAAGGATGGAAGGGGTTCTGCGGATGAGAACGGGGGCGTGGCAAAGAGGGTGTTGAGATCGGGCTCCATGAAGCAGCATGTGGATGCTGAGGCATTGGGGGGAGCAGCTGTGGATGTTAGGAAGGGTTGCAGTCTGGAAAAGGCACACTGTGAAGCTATTGCTGAGCCTGACAAAAGTGGGGTGCTAACAGTTGATGCTTGTAATGGTGAGGAAGATAAGGAAGTGGTTGATGTGAAAGTGAGTGACACTGCAGGCGAGGCAGCTAGGTGTTCTGAGAATATTGTGGAAAGTTCTAATGTTGCTGTGATGGAAGTTGCTGAAGGGAATGGCTTACACACTCAAGGAAACATTTTGGTATCTCATGATAAGACAGAGAAGGCAGATGCGAAGTATTACCCTGCAACTCATGAGGAGCTGAACGAGTCTCGAGCTGGAACAAGCGGTGGGAGTATTGATGACTCCCAGACAAACAAGGGGGCCAATGGGCCTTGCCAGGGAGAGGTCATAGACCCATCATCTACAGCATATGATGATGAACTGATCAATGGTTTAAGCAGAACCAACCCTACTAGTGGAGCAGAATCTATAGAGCAGGAGGATACTGTGGTGTGTACTGAGGGAGTGCAACTCCGTAGCAGAGATCAGAAAGTTGAGAAAGATCGTTGCATTGATGATGTACATAAAGAAACTGAGATTGCTCCGGTTGAGAATGGAAGATGCACAGTAGATAACCACAACACGTTAACTGATTGCATTAACTATAAGGAGGGGATGGGCAGCCCTGTGAATGAAACCAAGGAGGTTTCAACTGCTGACATTGTCTTCATAAGGAGAAAGTCAATAACTAGAAAAACACGCGAGGCAAAGCAGGTGAAATGTGAAGAGGAGGTTCGATTTGAGAAAAGAGTTACAAGGTCAGCTACAGTTAGACAGAGAGAAGTTTCTGGAAGCACATGCAGAAGTAGTAAGAACGAGGCTAACCTGGAAATCAAAGAGAGGAAGGAAGATGTTCTTCATCATTATACAAGGAAAGTGAGCGGTATTGTGTCCCCAAAAGCTAATCACACTGAGCTGGCAGAGTGTGGTACGAATACAAAGAAGCAGACACTAAAAGCAAAGGTTACTGCTCAAAGAAACTCAGGTGTCACCGGCAATGATAATCCTGCAAATATCACAGAGAACAAGGAATCAGAAACTGAGATAAAGATAAATTTGAAGTCACAACCACTCACAAGAAATGGCAGCATTGCTAAGAAAACGACAGCAGATGCAGTTTCTGTGGTGGAACAGAATGTCTGTAGTTCAGCCATCACTGAAAGAAATGATACAGACCTTACAGATTCTGAAGGAATTAAATCTGAAAACAAGACTGCCATGCAGAAATCAGTATTATCAGTTGGCGCTAAGATTGTTGCCAGTAAGAAGAGGATATTGGAATCAGGTCTTGATAAAATTGGTGGAGGGTCACCAGTTACGATGCCATCCATGAAAAAGACAAGAAATACATCTTCTGACACTGAGCTAGAGCAACCAAACAAGTCTTCTGGAAAGAAACTTATGCGGAAGAACTGTGGTTCAGATAACAAAGGTATTTTGACGAAACGACAGCATCGCAATCAAACAGCTGAGTTGAGCAGATCTGTCAACTGCTATAATGAATCTGATGATGACGGAACTGACAGTGATACTTCCTACAGGAAAAGTTATAGGGGGCGTACGCGAGGGGGTTTTCCTGTTGTCCTGAAAAAACAAGAGGATTCTAGTGAATCTGAGGAAGTCGTTACCGTGAGAAACAACTGGCGAAAAGGGAAAGATTCTGGGCAGAAACAAAGGGCTGGATCTAGATCAAAGCATTCTTCTGGTTCTTCCAAACCAACTCGTTTGGATAGATCTGTTTTGATTAAATCTGAGTCTAGATCCTTTTCTCGACAAGCAGAAAAGGGGAAAATGAAGGCGCCCAAAGGCAAGAGAAAGGCAGACAAGGCTTCCAGTGCGAAATCTTCAAGCCCAAGTGAGCCGATAAATACAGGAGGTCTTCGTGAAGAAAAGCAAAAAATAAGTGAACAGATAAAGAGCATACTTCTAGATGCTGGTTGGAAGATTGAGTTGAGACCCAGGAATGGCAGAAATTATTTAGATTCTGTGTATATACCTCCTAGTGGTAAAGGATCTTACTGGTCAGTCACAAAAGCATATTCCATGTTCCTCGAAGATATGGAATTTGAGCAAAAGGACAGAGCTAAAAGCCAGAGTTCATCGAAAAAATCTGTGGGTAGCCCTGGCAAAAGACATGCTTCTGCAGGTTGTTCTTTATCAGAGGAGATCCTTAGCAAATTAAAAAGAATGGTCGTTAACAAGCGAAGAACAAAAGTTGAGCTTCAGAAGTTGAGAAAGAAGAAACATGGTTTGCTGAAAAAGTTAAAAAGTACCAAGGGAAAGCCAAAGGATAAGAAGAATAAGATTTCAAATTCAAGAAAGCTGCATTTAGGAAGTGAAAGAAAAAAGCGAGGTGGCTGTGCGCTACTTGCTCGTGGATCAAACCAGGAGGCGGGAAGCAGCACTGATGGTTTTGTCCCATATAAATGGAAACGTACTGTTTTCTCCTGGTTGATTGATCTGGATATTCTATCTGTCAACGCTAGACTGAAGTGTATGGATGAAAGCCACTCAAAAGTTTTACTAGAGGGTGTAGTCACTAGGGATGGAATTAACTGCAGCTGCTGTAGCAAGACCTTCGCAGTACTCGAATTTGTGGCTCATGCTGGTGGTCAAGTGAGCAAACCATACCGAAATTTACTTTTAGATGAGCTGGACATTGACCTTTTGCATTGTCTCATTAATGCATGGGATAAGCAGTCTGATTCTGAAAGGCAGGCTTTCTTTCCGATTAGCACTGAGGGTGATGATCCCAATGATGACACGTGTGGTATTTGTGGCGATGGAGGTAGTTTGATCTGCTGTGATGGATGCCCCTCAACATTCCACATGAGTTGTCTAGAACTCGAGGTATGTATTTAAGAATAAATGCTTTGCATACAAGTATGGTGTCAGGCTGTTGGCTTAATGCCATTTTTTACTCTGGTGCAATAACCGTGACATCTCTTTTGATTGCATTGCAAATTTGGCAGTATTTTTTGTTTATGTGCCTTTTGCATCTGTTGTAGTGATCCCTGGATTAGGGGAGATCATTGAAATGCCTAATATAGGACCTTGAATTTCTTTTCCTGCTAAGGCTTGATAAACGTATTTGGCGCAGCATTCTCTAATGAGCATTAACTTCCGATTTGCAGGCACTTCCCTCTGACGATTGGTGTTGTGCAAACTGCTCTTGTAAATTTTGTCAGGAACACTCTAGTCATGATGCTCAAGACATTGCTGAAGTTGATTCTTCATTGCGTACTTGTTCCCAGTGCGAGGAGAAATGTATGTGATCTCTGTTTGTCCTTCCTTTTGTAGTTCTTTGATACTTTTGGATAATTTATTTTATCAGCTTTTGATTATTATTTACTATAATATTCCATGTTTTTGAGTACTCCACAATGATGATGTCTGCAGATCACCCAGCTTGCTCTCCTGATATTGATAACATATCCACTGTCTCCAGTCAGGCAGGCAATTTATTCTGCCAACAAAGTTGCAGACTGGTAATACTTGTCAAACTTTCGATCCTTTTCTTTCCATGATTTGTTTTCTGGACATTCCATGATTTGTTTTCTGGACATTACCATGTAGTTTCCCATTAGTATGATTCAGGCATTGGCATTTTATAGTTTCAGCTACAAATGCATTAATTCATTACCACCCACACAAAGTATCCTCTTGCATCTTTCCAAAGCAATTATGAGATGGTACTTGGGTCATTTCTTCTCATAGCTCTCTCAATTTTGCCATGTTCTTAATCTTTGTGTAAACTCAAAATACGCCTTACATTAATCAATAGAGGGAGTACTATTTTTTCCGTCCCTATAGTAATATTCGCCAATTGTTACCTGACTACATATCGTAGGTACTATATTAATATGATATTTGAATTTTGTTTGGCGACTTAAGAATCAGTTTTTTGTTTATTAAGTAAAAGTTTGTCTCAATTTTAGTTTTTGTCAAATATCAAACACTGCACCTTTTTTGCTTTCTGGTAAAGCTAGCCAGCTAGGCTAATGACCTTTGGTCTCAACAAATTTTTGTGTGTGCGTGGGTGGGGTGGGGGGGGGGGGGTCAAATGCCATATCATTGAGGAAATAAATGCTTCTTCGTAGTGTTTAGTCATTCTAAAAGCTGAATCGTTTTATGGAAAACTAAACCTTGCTGGTAACATGTTCTTTCTTTATTTATTAACTTATCTTCTGTTCCACCAAACTGCATATACCCTCCCCCAAACCTCATCCTGCCCATGGAGTTTGTGCTATCTATTTACATAATCTAAAATCACTGTTTATGTTATATTGTGATGCAGCTCTTTAAGGGATTGCAGAATCTTCTTGCGGTCAAGAAGGATCTTGAACCGGAATTTTCATGTAGAATTATTCAGCGCATACATGAAGATGTACCAGAAACAGTCCTTGCTTTGGATGAAAGGGTTGAGTGTAATTCCAAGATTGCGGTTGCTCTTTCATTAATGGACGAGTGCTTTCTTCCAATTGTTGACCAAAGAACTGGCATCAACTTGATACGTAATGTTGTGTACAACTGTGGGTAGGCATCTCTCTTTTCACAAATCCACACTACTCTAAACAGGCTCAAGCATATTTTGTAGAACCCGTGTTGATATTGCTTTGGATTTGTAACTCTTTGCACACAACCCCTCTCCCTCCTTCCTCGGTGTGTGTGTTTTGGTGGGGGGTGAGTTTACCTCCCAATATTGCTGTAGTTACTGCCCAGTAATCTTTACAACTGGGTCAAAAATTTTGATATCCTCTTCACCTAAGGCATAATGCTTGACTGTATAGCCCTTGATAGGTGCAGGAACATTTAATCGGTTTCCTTGTCATAAATTTAATTGTTGAGATATAATATTTTGCTTATTCTTGAGATGATAGTGCTCATTTGGGTTTTTTTTGAGTGGCTTATGGCTGAAAAAACACTGTAGCTGACAGAGACTTATTTAGCATAATTAAATTTAAAAATATAAAAAATATAAAAAATATGTTAGTCCATTACGTATAATACAAACAAATACGGGAAAAAAAGAACCGGCAAAAAAGCTCAACAAAGAGCTAAAAGTTCAGAAAAAGATGAAATTTATGAATAGTGAAAAATAAGCCAGAAGCTGAAGCCGAAACGAGCACAACCATCTTCCTGTTGTTTTAGACTTTGAAGTACTTGAACTTATTTGATGACACAACAATCATCGTTATGTGTTTTGCAATTTTCTTCTCGAACAACATGGCACGTATCAACGTGAACCTGGGGTCAAGAAGCAGCGCCGACATATGATAGTATATTTGTATGTATGGGATAATTCTAGCTAATTTGCTTCAACACCTGTCAATTCATTGCAGAACTTTAGTACACATGGAAGTAATCCGTACTTACCGTGCATGTAATTAGTGCACACATCACTATCAGTGCTTGTAACTGTACGTCACTGTTACTTGAAAGCTTTCGACAATCCGCTTAGGCTTGGATCTGATCTAGTGCCAGCTCAATTTGGGCTGTATTTTGGCACATTCCCTAATCTGATAGTATGTTACTGTAAATGTGGCCTTATGTGTGGTTTAGCTCATAAATAGACATATTTATGCATATGAAGGTATAGGATATATGCCAAATATGGACGATATATGCATTAAGACAGCTAAAAAGGACCTAAGCACCAAAAGCATCACCTATGCATGCACCAAATAACAAGTCGCTAATGCACCAAGAAATGAAACATAAGTGACTGACCGGTGGACCTATCGCTAATGCTTATGTGGGTGCATATGTGGCTTGAGTGGTTTTGATCTAGTAGACTGGTAAGACCCCCCTGGTTCACTTTGTGTTAATTTACTAGCATGCATTATTGGTTGCAATGTTTGTTTAGTTGCTGCTGGGTACATTGGTCAGGTTTTTATCTAACAGTTGCATCATTTATTCTGTGTTTGACAACAAGTTGATTGGAAACTTTCATCCTTGAGAGTTGTTTGATTGCTGTTTCATTTTTTTGCCTGTGTGCAGGTCAAATTTTGGAAGGCTAGATTTCCGTGGATTCTATATCTTTATTTTGGAACGTGGAGATGAAATAATATCTGCAGCATCAGTCAGGTGAGTTGCTTCCTCTACTTTTTTTTTGGTATGCTATGTCCAGGGGCCAGGGCCTATGTAGTCATCTATTTTGGCTCCTTAACTGAGCTGTTTTGTTTCAAATGCAAGTTTGCAGACATAAACTGCAAGTGCTTGGATTGCATGCTTGCAAACATAGATTGCAAGCAGTTGTATATGCTAACTGTGGAGTGCAAGCTGCATTCATGTTTCTAATTTTCCAATGTAGGAGATCTAGAGACAATTATTCAAGTAACCTGTATACAGGGTACTGATAATTCAGATTTGGCAAAAGCAAGTTATGGTCAGTCGTCTAGTGCTGCTACTTGGTGACACTTCACTATATCCTTACTAGGAACATTGTTCACAAACGTAGTCATTTGCCTCACGATGCCCAGTATTTGGTCTTAGAATAGCTTCATGGCACTGAAAAGTCACATTTTAGTAAGATACCACTAGCTACTAAGCAGCTGAAGTTTTGAGCACGACCTTCAGAGATGATGCAGCTCAAGTTTGCTTGATGAAGTTGTATTATGCATACTTATATAATGCCCTTTCGATGTATTTTGCAGCTTGCTAATGCTCACCTGTCTAGATATGTCATATGCTTCATATTTTTGTACGCACAACTTTTTTTGGCTTATTGTTACATGAACTCTAGTATGAAACAGTGAATATAAATAGACAGGCGCTGGTTGCTTTGAATTATTTTTTCTTTACCTGAATTGGTGGACTCTAATACGATTTTAATGTTATTATCTCTTATTCCAAAACAGAATACATGGAACCAAGTTAGCTGAGATGCCATTCATTGGTACACGGAATATGTATCGGCACCAAGGGATGTGCCGTCGACTTCTAGATGGAATTGAAATGGTATCTTGATCTGAGCCCAGGCCTTTTAGGCATTCTTGATGGTGCTTATATAGGACAACAGTTATTTGAGATTGTATTTGGCAGTCCCTTAATTCTCCAGTATGTTTCGTTGTAGTTCCTAAACTTTAAGAAACTGCTCAAACTCCAAATGATGAACTTATGCAACATTTTGGTCCCAACTCCCAACCTGAAATCTGTTCAAAAGTAGCTGTGGGATTACAAAGGTAGCAAACTAGCAACTAATGTGTGCTCTTCTGATGTGGTATCGAGTAACATTTGGCATGCTACAACTGTTCTTAACAAAGTATTAGTTTGACAACGCTTTCCTAATTTGATACAGAAATTTGTGATGGGTATATCATAAGCATATCAGACTATCTTAGTACAGCTATGCAAGTGTATAACTACTGTAGTTTACCTGTCTATGCACCTTGTCTATAATAGTTTATAGATGACATTTTGCTTGATTGAACTTTTGTGATGTGTATACTTAATGTCTTTTGTTATTTACATTTCAGATCCTCAGGTCTCTAAAAGTTGAGAAGTTGATCATTCCTGCTATCAGTGAACTTGTGGGCACGTGGAAATCTAAATTTGGATTTAGTCCACTAGAAGTGTGTCACAAGCAAGAAGTCAAGTCTACCAGCATGTTAGTTTTTCCTGGTACTGGTCTTCTTCAGAAGCCATTGCTGAAGAAGGCTTCACCTGAGGAACACCCAAGTTCTGAAGGAGGTTGGCACAGATAGCATATCCGTTGTGTATATTTCAATTCTTCTCCTTGTACTTTTATTTAATGGTGAGTATCCATTTATACAGCTGGTGTTGTTTTCCCTGGAGACAAGTCTGGGAAAGCATCTCATGTGGCCAATGAAGATTCTCTTTGCTCCGTTGCAAATGCTGAGACCCAAGGTTCAGAAGTCACAGATAATGTGGACAGCTGCAAAGATGCTGGTGTCGGCAACGGTGATTTTTTTTTGCAAAAATCTATTTTGTGCTTCCTTTTTTTTTTTTTAATGTATCTTGAATTGAATCATCAGAAGACTTGTGATATCTAACAAATCTTAAAAGAAATTGATTTGAAACCTTAGTTTTTTTACTTTGGAAAGATAGTAACCCCAGTACATATTATTTCCTAAACAATTAATGCTTCTTCTAGGCATGTTAATTGCAAGAAAAACTTCCATATACTGTACCATATTAATAGAGTTGTCTGAGATAACATTCTTCAGACAAGCAATGTAGTTTTGTTCAGTACTTCACTGAAGCATGTTCCGTGAAGTTGATATGAATACTGGGCTGCAATATATCTGTCTGGTGCCTAGAAAAAACTGTATGCATGTGTACTATGGTTTTCCCATCTTTACGGGGGGTCTCATGATTTTAAATCTTTATTGCAGATTAATGAGCTTCCTTTGCATTTTTTGGGCCACTCAAAAAGGTGTACCTGCTTCCCAAGAGAACCTTGAGAATTACATGGATGAAGCCATGAAGCACCCAGTTTTTTTATATATAATTATTTTGTTGTGACTCAGCAAGAGGTGCATCAGCTGGCTGAAAGTAACCTGAAAAAAGGATGCGTTTTTGAAGATCCCTTGCCGCGTTACCTCGGTTGTTTTGGCCAGAATTTGATGACTCAATTGACTCTTCGGTCAAAGACTTTGGGACCGGCCTGTGCAGTACTGAAAAATGTTGACTCGGACCATCATCCTCAAAGCCAGCATGTAGAACGGGGATGATAGTTTTATTCTGTGTTTTTTTGGTCATTAACTTAATACCGAAGGCCAATGGTGCCGCCAAATCTCCGTATATGTTTAATTAGTTGTTATTTGTTAATAGCTCTATATTTGGCAGCCCATTTTTGCAATCACATCTCATGTCTGTAAGAATACTAATGTATGGGCGAGCAGAAAATAGGCCTCCTGTTTCTCTCATGCTGCAAGTAGATCGAAATTTAGTTTCAAACCCGAAAATATGGTGCAAGGTTTCTGTTCTTGTGTTCGTCCTGTGGAAGAATGCGGCGTTGTTGGCATGAAACAGCAGGTCGCAAACTCCAACTGAAAGAGAGTTTTTTTTTGTGGTTAGAATACGAGGGATCGCGCTGCGTCATGCTGGGTGGTGTTTATTCGGGATATTTCTGCTTTGCTGGTTCAATCTTTGTATCAAGGAAGTTTGCAGGTAGGGACACTGGAGCACAATTACTCTTTGAGCGTATGGTAGTACAACTGCAATGTTGCAAAGCAAAATCTACAGGTAGGCGTCCGCGGTGTTGAGGTCATCGAGGATCTTGTTCTTGACGTCCTGTGAAAGCGAAGCGAAGCGAAGGGTCCTGCATTGGAGTACGACTCCGCCGGCGATCTGATGGCCCTCTCCAACGCAACATACGAGTCCTGAAGCGAATTAAACACGCAGGTAAACAAATGGTTAATCACCCTGTATAATCACTCTCAAGATCGTTGCACATGAACAAGGTTAATGCTAAGAGCGAAATGCTGTAGTAATTAAACTGTTTAAATGTTGCTGTGGTTCAACTGAGAGGCGAATAAACTGAATTTCTTGACAGCTACTATTAGTGCTGCTGAAAGATGTGCATGTAGCATGTACTACGTACCTCTGCGGCAACGGCCTGCTGGCCTCTCCAGCCGCCGAGGAACTCCCTGATGGACTCCTTGGCGCCGCCGGCGCCCCGCCGGAACTTGGCCACGCCGCCGGCGTCCTCCTCATCAAGCGACTCCCGGAGCGTCCTCACCACCTCCCTTGCCGCCTTCAGGTACGCCTTGGGCAGCACCTTCCCCGCCTTGGTCTTGTCGTTCGGGTCAAATATCGACTTGATGGCACCGAGGACCCCCTCGCCGCCGTCCTTCTTCTGTTCAGCCCTGACGTGAGCCGCCAGCGTCGCCACCACTACCGCGGCCGCCAGGAGGGAGACGGCGTGCGCTCTCCTGGTGAGCATCACCCGCCCGCCGCCTGCACTGTTGCACGGTACGCAATAATCAGGGTGATGAAGCCCTGGACCAACGCAACGCAAGAACAGCAGCGAGAGGAAGATAAGTTACAGATAGGCGGCTGCTTGCTCTCTGCAGCTTGCTGCTTCAACGCGCAGCAGTAGCACTTGCTCAGAGAAGAAGGGGAAGGCATCGGGCGCTAATCCTGAGACCTCTGAGAGTCTGCGTGCAAGAATGGATGCAGTGATTAGATGTGAGATCGATCGATGGTGAGTTGATGCAAGGATAGGAGATGAGTTTGGGATGTTCTTTACCTCGTTCTCGCCTCAAGGTCGGATTGGAGTAGTTGCATCCAGACTTATCTCCATGACTGCAGCAATCCAGAAGACCAAGGTCGGATTGGAGATTTCTATGGCCCAATGACAATGCATTAATGCATGGGCATTCTTTGGAGGCTCAAACCTATTATCACGATGCAGAGATTCGCTGGTCTCAGATAAATGCAAGTTCGGACATGGACCAATGATGCATGGGACGATGCAGGATAAGTTCATCTTTGGCGATCATGTCGGTTAGCCAGAACTGTACCCAGTCTTAAACTGGATATGCTGTGTATTTCCCCTTAATCATCACGGGGAGAACGACCGAGCCGAGCAGTGACACGCGTCGTGCGCTTGTGGCGGTATCGTAAGGCGGTGTCCCGTTGGCCGGCGAGAGGGGGGAGAGAGATATTTGCATCGTCCAACATGAAATCCATCGGCTGATTATTATTATTATTACAAGACAAAATGACATGAGATTTTTCTTCAAGCAACAAACCACTTCCAGATGTGAACAAAATTGGAACTTTGACCAGAGGCATGGGCCTGATTCGATGGTGGGCTGGCCCAAGGTAGGCTAGGGTTTCTCTTGCTTCCCGCTGGAGTAATTGCATGGAATTATGCTATAGCCACACGACCAGAGACACATTGTATGTCCTCCGTATCATCCTAACTCAGAAGACAAGTGATGGCCGGTCCAACTAGTATGGCATATGCATCCTTACGGATAAAGGCATAATTTGAGTCCGACTATGGACAAATTTGAAATACGGGAATTGAATTGTTTCATGCAAAATTCTTGTATTCCAAACATGTTACAAATATATGTTGGTGGGTTTATTTATGGATTTATCAAGATTTGATTGCATGACCTATCAATTGCTAATTCTTAAGTATAATCGTGATAAACCAACTGCACCATTCTAAAAAAGCAGAGAAAAGATTATATTATTTAAAGTAAATTGTGTTTTGCACCAGATTTAAATAATACCTTCACTTTACATCACTCTAAACTAATCAATATTACATTTTGCACTATGTTTTAAGCCGGTGATATGGCCATCTTGAGCTCGTCATGCGAACACGCATAGCCGGTGCCATAAGGCCAAGCCAGGGTCACCACCGCGCATAGTTAACAAGATCATCCTCTACTTCTGTGACTACATACTAAGTAAGGACTATGGCTCTAGGCGGCTAACCCCGTAGTGACGAACAACATCCATGACCTGAACGTAACAAAACTGGGGAACCTGATGAGCTATGTTGTCTCGGCCAATGGCAACGCCTTCACGGACAACAGCTACTACCACAACAACCTTAAGGGCACTCCTAATGCAGAAACTATGAGATAATTTCTATACTACCACAACAACACTACTCATAATAACTCCCAATGGATGTTGTTCATCTATCTTCTCTCTCCTATCATCTACTATCACAGTTCTTTCTATCTTGGTTCTGTGTAGACACGGTGTCTATATAAGAGCAAGTATAATAAGAGGATGTTAGTAGTGTCGCTGCGAGAGAGAGAGCAACAATGCCACGTTAGAACAAGAAACTTTGTGAGAGAAAGGTGTAGGTCATGCACACCTGTAAAGTACTATATGAAACAACGTAAGTGTCCATACAACCGTTGGAATTAGCCTTGCTCGACCATTTCCTTATCTCTCCTCCTTAACTCCAATGACACATCAATATTTTGCTTACTCATAAGTTGAGCAAGCATCCATATGCCAGTGCTCCTAGTGTTGTTCCACTCCGACTAGGCGCTTGTGGGCAACAATGCCACGTTAGGGCACGTGCACAAGTACACCGAACAACGGACTGTGGAGCCTCGAGATCGGGAGATCAAAAAGACATACTGTGGTGCCATTAACTAATCAATACAACACTACTTGCATGTGTGGATGACAAGATGAAAGCCTGAGTTAATTGGTGCGTTCATGGCCGCTTTGAATGGTTTGCTAGGCGTATGCGCCATGATGTGGTTGCGAATTTTTTTGTTCAATTTTGTTTTTGCTGGTGGCTGATGTATGGGTGGCTGCATGCATGCACAACAAGCTTAAGATGGCCCTGCTACTGGCTTAAATTTAGTATAAAGTGTAATATTCGCTAGTCTAAGGTAGTGCAAAGTAATAGCATTGTTTAAACTTAGTATAAAATAAACAAGTGACACAAATAACTACTACAAAGTGCAATATACTCTATTATTTATACATTAATTAAATGTTACTATGGAGCCGCATATAGTATTGGATAGAGAACTACCAAATACCTTTTATTTCACAAAGTACAATACTTAGATGGCGTTAAACTTTGAGTCAAAATCAGCTAAGAATGAGTCTCGAGTGAAAGTAGGAATTGCCATAACAATTAGCTGAATAGAGCGAGCTCCCTTCTCTTTTATTTTGAGGTCAAATAGAACTCCCTTCTCGGTCCCTTCTCTTTTATTTTTGAGGTCGAATAGGACTCCCTTCTTAGTCTAATAGACGAATAACTTGGTTGGTCTTTTATGATGTTGACCAAGGGCTTCAGCTAAATCTACTTGGCTATCCGCCTATTATCACTAATCACCTAATGAACATAGACACTGCACCAGTTAGCCTCCATTATCAAAATCAAATTAAAACATGTAACTGTATTAATAATTTGCTAGTTGTTCAAAACCCTTTATGACAAGATGCGTGGCCTCGCATTAGCTCTCATATTTTCAAGAGTAAAGGCATGTTCATATTAGCTATAGCTAATGACTTTTAGCTAAAAATAAATAATAATGGCTGAAATAAGTGACTTTTAGAAAGAGGATGCAAGCGGTGGAAAAGTGAGTAAGAGATGTATGGATAAGACGAGAGCGAAAGAAGTGTGGTACGTGATACACTCATAACCTACTACCTTATCTCGAAGGAAGTTAGGAGTAAGAGGAATGAAAAACCGTTTAAAGAAATCAGGTGCTTATATTAACTTATGGCTTTTCCTTTTGTAACAATATGAGTGGGACGGACTCCTTTCTAGTTGCAACTTGCAACTTTCCTCGGGTTCCCGGAGCGAAAGTGTGGAAGATGAACGAGCGGTGGGGATTGGCCGGGGGAGGTATTTGAATCACCACCTCCGAATCGCTAAAACCCCTTGCCTGGCCTCCCCGTCTCCTCTCCCTTCTCCCCTCGCGTCTGTGGCGGCTATCTTCGTTTCCCTCTCCTCCTCTCCTCGTCTTCCTCCCCCCACACCTTCCTAGGGCTTATCTACCACCACCTACCGCCTCTGCCTACCATAAGAATTACCTTATCGTATCGCTGTTATCGTTAGTGCTTAGAATTGTTGCGGTCTTGGGTCCAATCCAGGGCAAATTATACAGGAGAAGGTATCTGTTCTAGATCGAATTGCGTTGGGGAGAAACCATGGCGGCCGTTGCCCCTGCTCCTGCCTCTGCCGACCGTATCCTTGTTCGGTTTCTTGATGTGTTTTAATCTGTTTTAGCTGCGGTGTTAGCAGGGTGTTGGAGTAATCTTTTGCGCGGTGGTTTTATACAGATTTGATCTTTTTTTATGCTGGTGTGAAAAAGGCTTAGCCTTTTTAATCTGTGGGAAATCTGTGGTCAAATTATGAGTTGTTTGCTTGAAATCGAAGTGCTTCTTCCTTGACTTTCGAGTTACAGAGGTCACCGACCTCCTGCAAAAGCTGTCCTTCGAGGGCAACAAGGAAGGCGCCGTCGCTGACGCTGCCAAGAAGGTAGTTTTAGGCGATTCTTGGTTGTTGCTCTGGTGTAGTATGTTTCCTGGAGGAAGGACGACTGAAACCATGGTTTTTGTAATTGTAGCCTTCTGGGATGCCATACGGATCTGCCAACACCGGTGATGCGCAGAGCGCTGCGTCGCAGGTGGACCGGTCCATAACGCCTCTGCTCCAGGAGGCCATGGATCCTAACTTCTTCTACCAGCCCAGTGGATATGCATCTCCAGCTTATTACTGTCCTAATGGTACATAAACCTGCATTAATTGGGAATCAACAATTTTAGATGACTAGACTCATTAATTGGGAATCAGCTATTTTTAGATCACTAGACTCATTAATTGGGAATCCTAAAATGACACATCTTTGACAGTGGCAAATGATCAATTCCCCCATTTTTAGAAGATTAGACTTTTTAGAAGTTCAATTTCTGTATGCTGGTGCTCAGGTTATGATGGTTCAGCCAATGAGTGGAACTCCAGGTATGCTGGCCATGAAGGAATGGAGATGCCCCCGGTGAGTACCATTTGTACTGCATTCACACTGTGCAATCATTATACTCGGTAGCCTTAGCGAGTCTAATATATAGCTAGATTATGCACTTTCACTTGTGTCTTGGAGGTTAAGGACAAAATATGGAGTTAGAAAAACTGTGCACATGTACATAGTTAATTTGGAATTCGGTGAGTTACTTTTTTACTCATGCTACACATAAGAGATGAAATTGACTCAAAATCTGTTGTTGCTTCAATGTAGCAGAATGTGTATAGTGACATGTACCATGGATATGGTTATGCTCCCTATGGCCCATATCCTTCGGGTTCACCTGTCCCAACTGTTGGCCCATATCCTTCGGGTTCTCCTGTCCCAACTGTTGGGCATGACGCTCAGTCATATGGCACACAGCATTATCAGTACCCTACTCAATATTATCAACAACCGGCTGCAACCAATGCGACACATGGTGTTAATGGTGCCAACTCTCAAGCTAAGCTTCCTTCTGTTGCCGCTCACCAGGCACGTGTTCCTGTAGATTCAGCAAAAGCAAGTGCTAACGGGACTGCTAATGGGATTGCAAATACTAACAACAGTTCACTACCGCGTAAGCAAACCCACCAGAATGTATCAGTGGCTAACAATGGTTCATATGGAAGAGGACCTTTGCAAGGTGGACCTTCTGCTAGCAACTATGGTCGCAATGGTCTTTGTTCTCCAGTTCAGTGGTATGGGCCAGTCTACTCTAATGGGCATCAGAGATCAACTGCTAGTTCCACATCTTATGGTTCGAATTCATCTTCAGCACAAAATCAGAGCCAGCGTCCAACAACAAACCTCATGGTGTGTTCTACAGACTATTCAATTTCCTTGTTATTGTGTTGCTTAGCTTTCCTTATTAATGTGATGTTCTGCATAATTAACCTTGACAAGCTATGACTGGTTTTAAAGCTTACCTTCACATATACTTATCGTTTGCATATTAGATTCTATGATGACATATACTACCTCCCCTTAAGATGACGCGTATAGCATAACAAAATGATAAAATTGTGTATATGAGTTTTCATGAGATATCTGCAGCGCCCTTAATAAAGCTTAGCTGTTAGTTTCTATTTGTTTCCAGGGTATGCATGCGCAGATACCTTCATCTGGGATGGGTCTGACCTCTCCTAGTTATCCTACTAGGATGTACCCTGACAGCAGATTATATGGGCAGTATGGTCAGTACGGGAACACACTGAAAGCTGGACTTGGTTATGGATCAAATGTATATAACTCAAGAAACAATGGACGGTGGGGAGTTGTGGATACCAAATACAAGCCTAGAGGCCGGGCACCTTTTGGTTTTGGCAGTGAGAATCAGGATGGCTTTACTGAGCTGAACAGAGGACCAAGATCTGGTGGATTCAAGCACCAAAAACCGTTTGGATCTACTGTCACTATTGCTGTGAAGGGCCAGGCCCTCCCTTCAATCGGAAAACAGGAGAATAGTGTCCTTCCAGAGAAGGGCCAATTTAACCAGGAAGGTTTTCCTGTAACATACAAGGATGCAAAGTTTTTCGTTATCAAATCTTACAGTGAGGATGATGTGCACAAGAGTATCAAATATAATGTGTGGGCAAGCACTCCTAATGGAAATAAGAAGCTGGATTCTGGATATCGAGAAGCTCAGGAGAAATCCAGTGAATGCCCAGTGTTCTTGTTTTTCTCTGTAAGTATGTTGTTACCAATTTATATTGTCCATTTCTCCTTAAGCATTGTATGTTGACCTTAAGCTTGGGCTTTAGGTAAACACAAGTGGTCAGTTTGTTGGTGTTGCCGAAATGATTGGTCCTGTTGACTTTGACAAGACAGTGGATTATTGGCAACAAGACAAGTGGAATGGCTGCTTTCCAGTCAAGTGGCACATTATCAAGGATGTGCCCAACAACATCTTAAAGCACATTACGTTGGACAACAATGACAATAAGCCTGTGACAAACAGCCGTGACACACAAGAGGTACCATTGCTCAAAACTACTGTCAATAACTGCTTATTAAGTGATATAATTGCGTGATGAGGCCATGGCCACTGGGGATACAATAATTGTATGTTGCTTTAGATAATTCATGTCATCCCTTATTTTCTTGAGCATATTTAAATTTTAGATCCATGGTCACTGGGGATACTGTTAATAATTGTATGTTACTTTAGATAATTCATGTCATCCCTTATTTTCTTGAGCATATTTAAATTTTAGATCCGTTTGTCAGATGCAAACTTTAGTTAATGAGAAAAACGGTAAAATGCGAAATTATTTATTTCTCCATTATGGTCATGGGTAGCTATGTCATGACTCAGATGAACCCTCGTCCATAAGCTAGGCTTAAGGATGTTTCGTAGAACTTTAGTCATATTTCTGTGCATCAGATATGCAACGTTGTGATGAATTGGCGTTGCCACAGCACACAGCCAACAGCCCCCAATGCTGGTCAGCCATTCACGAATTAACCAAAAAATCATGTAGATTTAAAGGGGTGGCCACTGCATTACTGCTTGATTGCTTGGCAGTACCATTGATCTGTTCAGTAGCTTCCATACGTATTACTTACAATACTGCCCCTCTCTCTCCATAATGCTGCAGGTTAAGCTTGAGCAAGGTCTTGAAATGCTCAATATTTTCAAGGACCTTGTCAGCAAGACCTCAATTTTGGATGATTTTGTATTTTATGAGAACCGGCAAAAGTTGATGCAGGAAAAGAGAGCAAAGCAACAACTTCTTCAAGGCCAGGCAAGTACTATATTCATGCTCTAGAGCCTTCTGTGGTTAAACCTGCCGAGAACTCCGGGAGTATTTCCGATCAGGTGGCGATGATAGGTTCTGATGCCTGCTTCTTGTCTACATTGTCCAGGGCTGTGATGACGGGAACGGAAATGTTTCTCACGAGAAGGACAAGAACGCAATTAATGGGAAATCCATAGTGCAGAAGCAGACATTGAACAAGGAGTGTGCCCCTGTTGCGGGGGGAAGTGCTGAGCGCCTCCAAACCTGCAGCTGAAAGCGGTGTAGCAAATGGCAATTAGCGCGATATATTTGTTACGCCTATTGCCGCAGCTGGCAGTCTATTCTGCAGCCTTATCAGGTTTGCAGTATTTGCAAATCGAAGGTTAAGGAATACTGCATGAATTGTAGGCTTGGGTTGGGACCTGGGGAGCTAAAATTGGTATGAGACTTGGGGGCCGTCAGGGGAGTGGCTCAGTTTTTTTACTTCTATTTTAGCTTGTGGCTGGTTCTTGGTGTTATGCTGTCCGTGTTAGGACTCTTACATGCTTTGTGACATCGGCTTTTATGTAACCCTTCTTCTTCTTTTTTTTTCTCGCATCGTGTTTTAGCTTTTTCTCTATTGCTATTATTAGCGAAGCAACCAATTTTCTATACATCTGGACAACACAGGTATTTTTTGAGTGTTGCAGTATTGGAGAAAGTAATAAAACAAAGAACTCTGGTTTTGTTGGTCCCTTGTGTTGTATGCCTGTGGTGAGCCCTGATTGGCTTTGCTCCTCTCTGCGCTGTCGAAACATCTCATGCCTGAAATCCCATCAATCAGCTTGGTACTGTGTGTACTACTTAACAGCGATCCTTGCTGGAAATTTCATGCTTGAAATATGCTTTAAGCTCGTGCCTGATCTTTATCCCTATCAGAAAGAAATGTATCTTGTCTGGAGCATATTTTGCTCTCTTTTTTTTAAGGGATTATTCCGCGCGCTGGTCAGAGTCGCGAGGCGGCGAACCGCCTGGCCCGCGACGGGCGCGGCCGCATCGTGACGTTCTCGTCGTCGGGCGTGGCGTCGCTGCGCCCCGGGTACTCGGCGTACGCGGCGAGCAAGGCGGCCGCGGAGGTGATGACCAAGATCCTGGCGCGCGAGCTGCGCATCACGGGGATCACGGCCAACGCGGTAGCGCCGGGGTCCACGGGCACACCCATGTTCTACAACGGCAAGACGGAGGAGGAGATGGACCGGTACATCGCCGAGGCGCCGCCGGGCCGGCTCGGCATGCCCGAGGACATCGCGCCGCTCGTCGGCTTCCTCGCCAGCGACACCGGCCGCTGGGTCAACGCCCAGGTCCTCGGCTGCAACGGACGGCGGCACCATCTAATATACCACGGCCCACGTACGCCGACGTACGTGTATTATTGTAGTTGTGGTGCATGCCGCCATCTCGATCGATCGAGGTCAAGTGGTGAAGTGAGTCGTAATTTAGTATTTGTCACAGTGTTAAGAACTTAGGAGCTGTTTGGTTGGAGCCACAGTTATGGCAAGATTCCCTTCCAGTAAACTAGATCCCACGCGTCAATGACTCAAAAAAGTGTGGCAAAATTCCCTTAGGCTTGCTAAGGTGTGGCAAAGAATTTGAGCATCTCAACTTAGGCAAGTGTGGCAATTTTTATTGACAAAGTGTGACTAGCAACCAAACAGCCCAGTATTTGTCACAGTGTTCAGAACTTAGGACGCGATGCTAATATGCGAGCCATCGCTTCGCAGGGCATGTGGGCGCCAAGTCAAGTGCATGTGTGGTGTAAAACCTCGAAGTGTGCCATCATTGTGCTGCTAGTAGGTGTCAACATTGGTGTGATGCTGCTGTTCATGGACAGCGCTCTGAATGGAAGTGTTTGTTTGCAAGTCTTTGTGCGTCGGAGAAAGCTATAGCGCTCCGAAGGCGTAGCAATCCGACGACGTCCACAGTGCCGTCACATCTCATCATCCCTAATTGCGGTGCTGCTTAATATGATCATCCCCCGTTGGATCTGATTGACGGTGGCGAAGAAGACTAGATATGGTGTCGGATCTGAGAAAGAGGTGTGACAGCTGGAGGAGCTGAGACGCACTGTCGGGTTCACCACGCCCCCCTCTCCCCACGCCTCGATATAGAATGAGGCTAGGGAGACGGTGGTCCGGTGTTGGGTGGCTGCGGAGGACGGTGGCGAAAGGCGAGACGATGTGGTGAGGGTTGAAATAATACTAGGTTGGGTAAGGTGGCCGGCGAGGTGACGAGTTCATCGACGGCTGCAGGCTAAGGTGGTAAAATTTTTGCTTTTTAGCCCAAAAATTTAAAGTTTTTTACATATGGACCCCTGGAGAAAAGATTTGCAAAAATGGACCTCTAGCACGGCGCCAACTCACATGGCGCCCATGGTACACGTGACGGCGCCACATTCTATGGCGGCGTGCGTGGACACGTAGAGATCCACGGTGGCACAAAGAGACGCGCCAACGAACATGGCGCCGTCACGTGTAAACACGGCGCTAACGGTAGTGGCGCGTTTCATGGGACTTAAACCCGAGCGCAGCCCGGCCAACCCTCGGTTGCTCGAAGCATCGAGAGAGAGAACGAGCGCCGCCGCCGCGCCTCTCTCTCCTCCCAAATCCATCCCAAATCATCGATTTTTTTTCGCGATTTTGGTTCCAAACCGAGCAAGCAAGGTGAGCTCCCCCTCCTCTTTTGATTTGTTGCAGTAGATATGGATAATTTGAGGTACATTTCGTAGGGTAAAATTTGAAACCCTAGATGAAATTAGTTGGATTTGGTTCGGTTTTAGGTTCGATTCGCAATAGATATGCGTAATGTATTAGTAATAATGTGTATAGATTCGTTTCTAGGGTTGAAATTAGTTGGATTAGGGTTTGATTTGGGTAACTAGCTAACCTAGGGTTAGAAACGAGAAAAATTATAAATCTTATTCATTTCGCATTTTAGGTTGTCATGGGCCTTCACTCGTTTGCCACCTCCATCCAGTGTTCCCGTGCCGATGTGTTATTGCGGCGATCCTTGCAAAGTGGAAAGGTCGGATGATCCGGATACATATAGCGAGGTATCGGATGTGCGCCAACCGGCGTTCGATCCACCACGCGCCGTTGTCCTCGGCAAGATGGTATGTTGTATTGTTGATTCATCGAATTGGTATTAATTTCGTTGGTTTAACGAATGCGCGCATTTGCGGAGCCTCCACCGCTTTGTGATTTTGAGCGGTGGATCGACATCGCGATCGCGAGGATGACAAATAATATCTTGACGCCAATAAGAAGTGGGATGAAGAACGAAAGGAGAGGTGGGAAAGGGAGAAGAGACAGGAGGAGGCCGCGAGGAACACCGTGAAGAGGAGCGTAGGAGGGCTGCGCAAAGCGCAAGGAGAAAGCGAAGAAGCTAGAGAGAGCGCGGCGTGCCAAGGCAGCCCTTGAGCGACTCGATGCTCGAGAGGAAGGGAAGTGGCCTCGATGCACTCATGAGGTTATTTTAATGTTTGATGTATGCGGACGTATGTATTTTCTGAAAATTTATAAACTATATATGTGGACTATGTATGTATGTGGGTGTATGCACTCAGTATGTTATTTTGGGCTGTGCTTATTCATTTGGTGAATGTCAATTAGATTGTATGTGCGGATGGAACGAAACAACTAGGCCGAGCTTGCATATAAAGCAAGTGCAGTAATAACGGCGCCAAACAACCTGGCGCCGTATAAAAGTGTCACGGCGCCAACCACTATGGCGCCGATATGTTGGAGTTCGGCACACAAAAGTTTGGCGCCAGACTTTGGCGCCAAAGGTACAGGCGCCGTTCTTAAGTATCATGGCGCCAGAGTCTTTGGCGCCGTAATACGGAAACCTACAGAAAACAGCAAAGAGCTGTCTGTTTCTGCACATGCACACATATACATACATTCACATATGAAACACATACGCATAACTCTCAATAAAGTCTCAAATCATACATACATACATCTATTGACGCCAATACACATACACATACATATATACACACATACATCGTCACGCACACATATAAAATACACATACACATACACATTCGCACAACTCTTATCATCATGGGTTGGAGGACGCAGTATGGGAATCATCGTGAGCTTGCCGCGGGCTCTCTGTCGTAGAACTCGTCCACCAGCCGGTACCTCGCCATCCCGTGCAATCAAAATTACGTTAGTGATAAAAATAACAAAATATCTAAAAATTATGCTCTCTAGACCTAACGCTGCTAACCTGAGTGGAACGACGTTGACACGTCCGTGAATTGTGACCCATTAGGCCACACATACCGCAGATGTGTCTCCCTGTGGGTCCTCAACGCGGGATTTGCCCTACCCTCTTGGTGCGACCGGTATCCGATCCATATCCATCTTGTACCTTGACCGCTTCCTGCGCGCCTCTTGTGCCAACGTAACCCGCGTCCGCTATGTACCTGGGACCCGAGTAAAGTGGCCACTCGCTTTCATCACGATATGGCTCGAACCGTGGGGCCCATGTCCTCACCAATGCATCCACGCTGAATAGTCTCGGGATTTTGGTCTCAACATCGACATTCCGGGCCCTACATGCGGTCACCATGTGGGAGCATGGAAAATGGAACTTGTCGGGAACACCGCATGTGCATGTGAAGGATGTAATCACGACCTTATGCTTTCGGGCCTCTCGAAGCTCTCCATTCTCGGTTGTCCCTCCACCCTCAACAACCTCATACGTGCCCGTCACATGGTCAAAACAGTGGTACTCTTGTTCATTGGCTTGCATATTCGCTTTGGTAATGAAGCCGTGAGGACGAGGTGGCCAACGTGCATGTGCTCTTAACATGTCTGAGGCTTCCCGGTGCCGGTTGACAAACCATGCAACACACTTGTAGAAAGTGAAGGCGCAATTGCGATGGCGGCAATCCGCGTGCCCCCTTAAGCAGGCCGTTGAAGCATTCTGCCATGTTGCTAGTCATAAACCCATACCTCCTTCCAAATGGGTCATGAGCCCTTGACCATTTGTGCACATCTCTCATTAAACCCCTTATCCAATCACGACCCTCGGCATTGGTTTTCGTTTTCAACTCCTCTAACTTCTCATCAAACAACTTTACCTCCCTCTGGCGACATACCTCCTCGAAAAGTGCAAAGTTGGCCTTCACCCCATCTTTTTGAACAAGTTCTTGCAAGGTGCCTTGTGCACCAACGATGATGCAGTGAATGTCCGGTATCACTTCCTTAACGGCGCTCAAGATCCCAGCGTGCTGTCGGTACCAACACACATACCTCCTCCCGGGCCAACCACATGGATCCGCAAGCCGTAGAAACCAAGTCCAGCTAGATTTGTCCTCCTTCTCCACCAAAGCAAAGCCAACGGCACAAGCGAGTTGTCCGCATCACGACCAATAGAAATCAACAACGTTCCTCATACTTGCCCAACAGAACGTGCCATCAATTGACGTAACAGGCCTACAATGTTTGAAAGCCTCGACACACCGACCAAAGCACCGAATGCTCGAAAAAATCTGTCTTCCATTAATCCATACATCGGGCTTAGCACGCACTCATCGCATTCTGCATTGGCCGCTTTAATTGCGTTCAACATGGCCGCAAACGCTCATACGCCTCCTCCCAATCACCATAAATCAACTTTACAAAGACGTTGTTGCGCCTCCATGCTTTCCCATACTTGATTGTGTAGTACCACTTCAGTTTAACGGCCTCTATCACTGCTGCCACGCGCATCGTTGGCATGTGCTTTATCATGGGGTACAGGCGGGTTGCAATGAACCGAGAAGTCAACTGACAATGTTTCTGGCTGGGCTCGGAAGACCCACGGTATGCGGTCCATCCACGATTGTAATCTTAAACCTCTCCGTACCCTTCACCTTCACGGCACAGACTTTCCATGCACACCCTGTGCTCTCACATTTGATGGTGTACCGACGTTTGGCGTATGAGTTCTTAACCCGGTATGGACGGTTGTGCACGATCGAGTACTCTTTCAGCCACATCTTCAATGCCGACATATCCTCAAAGACATGACCCTTCGAATTATGATACTAGCCCGTGCCTAGGTACGTCCCTCGCATTTGCCCTCCATCCGCGGCGACCCTATGTGCGTTGCTTAGGTCATTATAATCGGACACTAGTGGATCACGGCCAGGAAACATTCTTCTCAACATCTCAATTTCGCTAGACGTCAAACCTGTGACTGGTCTGTCATCATCGAGTCCACGCCCTCGCATCCTCATAACCACCTCGTCTCTCGCAAGTGTACATCCACCCCGTTAGATGCTACACAAACCATGGGTTCCTCAAACATTGTCTCTCGTCGAATCCACCAACAAAGCGGTCATCGACATTCTCAGACTCAGCTTCTACCTGAGTCAATGGGACCTCACATACTTGAGCCGAGGATACAACTTGCACCTCGACCTCTTCATGATTCGGTGACCCAACCAACGGTAAGTCATTGGGATCCAATGCAGCCCTAGGAGGTGATTGATCTCTCACCACCCTCTGCACAAACAAGTCAGGTGCTCTGACCTCTGAGTCCAAAACAATGGCCACATAGTTATCACATTCACCGTCGCTGCCAATCGAAACCAATCTCTTTATACGCAGCCCCTTTGACGACCCAACATCAATCAATCCTTGCATAACGACATCACCATGCTCATCTGTCCATCTCAACCTCTCTTTCAAGCGATAAATGACCTCACCATACGACGGACGTGAACTAAATAGCAACGTGGTCTCTTCCATGCCTTCCAAATCAACACCTCCATTGTCATTTCTCTTCACAGTACCACCATGGTGCAAAGTCACAACCTTATCCATCTATAGCACAACAAACAAACATACATCAGTCATTACGTACAATAATCAAACCCTAGAAACAGATCGATACACATTATTACTAATACATTACGCATATCTATTGCGAATCGAACCTAAAACCGAACCAAATCCAACTAATTTCATCTAGGATTTCAAATTTTGCCCTACGAAATGTACCTCAAATTATCCATATCTACTGCAACAAATCAAAAGATGAGGGGGAGCTCACCTTGCTTGCTCGGTTTGGAACCAAAATCGCGAAAAAAATCGATGATTTGGGATGGATTTGGGGAGTGGAGAGACGGGCGGTGGCGGCGGCGCCTGTTCTCTGCTCGGTCTGTTCGAGCAACTGAGGGGTTGGCCGGGGCTGCGCTCGGGTTTAAGTCCCATGAAACGGCGCCACTACCGTTAGCGCCGTGTTTACACGTGACGGCGCCATGTTCGTTGGCGCCGTGCTGTGCCACCGTGGATCCTACGTGTCCACGCACGGCGCCATAGAATGTGGCGCCGTCACGTGTACCATGGGCGCCATGTGAGTTGGCGCCGTGCTAGGGGTCCATTTTTGCAAATCTTTTCTCCAGGGGTCCATATGTAAAAAACTTTAAATTTTTGGGCTAAAAAGCAAAAATTTTACCTAAGGTGGAGACAAAGGAAGCACGTGGAGCTATGACCGGCGTGACGACAACAACAATGGAGGAAGGAGGCAGCGAAGGTGAGGAAGAGAGAGAAGGAGGGGAGGAGCTGCGATTGGTGCAGCGGCGATGACAACGGAGAAGAGAGTCAGCGAAGGTGAGGGAGAGAAAAGAGGAGGATGGAAAGAGCTATATCGTCATAATCGATTCGAACGGGATATGCTCCCCTGTGCGTCCATGTCGATTTCTAGGTTGTGCACTTGCGATGCACACGCTATATATCAACCAGATGATTGGCTATTCGGCTTGGATCAGATGGGGGCTTCACCGCCGATCAACGGACTTGCCAACTACGTACCAACCATTGTGTTCCAAGCACATCAATTGTATGGCTGAAGTGCTAGAGTTCTGTTTCCAGTACCCACTAACTACAAGTTACATATGTTATTTATGGATTTTCCAAGATCTAATCGCATGACTTCTGAATTGCAAGTCAACCGCTGCTACCAGCCAATAGGCGAAACTGGCTTTACATGTTAAATCCGGATAATAATTTAATCTCGTCAAATAATAATGCGTGCCCATGATCTGATTGCCAATGAGCTGTAACATTTTTTTTTACCATTGAGCTATAGCAAAGCAAGAGTGATTAAGGGGGTGATCGGTATGGCTGAAAAGCTCATGGTGAAAATCTGAATTGGTGAAAAAGCATCAGAAATGGTGATGAGAGGCTTATTTAGCATAATTAAATTTAAAAAAAATTTAAAAATATAAAAAATATGTTAGCCTATTACGTATAATACAAATAAATACGGGAAAAAAAGAACCGGCAAAAAAGCTCAACAAAAAAACCAAAAATTCAGAAAAAGACGAAACTTATGAATAGTGTCAAATAAGCCATGAGCACTGTTCATAAGCCACACTGATCGCAGCCTAAATTATATCCTACACAAGGACAGATACCAAATTTCTCCCAAACTTTGGATAGCAACATGCCGAAAGTAGACTGGACCCACGGAGCGAGAGAAGCCGAGTAAACCAACAGACCACGGGCCGACAGCCCACGGCCCACGGGACCAGACAAGCCCGGTGGCCCAAGCAAATCATCTCCGAACCAGATTAATGACGTAATCACGCAAATGGGGAAATTTTCTCGAATTTATAGCGAGATTTCCCCAGCATCCTTCCTCCTCCGAAACCCTAATCCCCAAATCGAGGAATCCAGCCCGACCCGTCGACGCCGAATCCATCCTCCCGTCGACAGGCATGGCGATCGCTCGCACCGGCGTTTACGTGGACGACTACTTGGAGTGTGAGATTGCTAGCTTCCATCTCTCAGACCATCGATTATTATTTTTTGGTTAACTTCGATTACTTTTTTTTGCGAGGATAATTTTCGATTGTTTGCTCAAACTCGTTTCGTTTCGTCTCTCAGATTCGAGCACTCTGGCCGGCGACCTGCAGAGGATTCTCTCCACCATGCGTGAGCTCGACGAGAGGGCTCATGGTGATGATTTTAGTACTCTTATTTTTAATCATTCCGGCTGCAATTTTGCATTTCCTCTCGTTTCCTTAGTATTTAGTCAATTTTTTTATAGTTGATACTGAGCTATTGATGCCATGAATTGTAGAGGAAGGAAGAGGACTAGTGTCCACTGGTAGGCCAGCTGCTTTGGCATGTTCTTTAACGGTTTCTAAAAGCGGCTTTTGTCTTTTGCTACAGTACCTAACTTTCAAACGGAGTATTTTTTTCAGACGCGGTCTACAAGTTAATTGTAGTGCACGTTAAAAGCACAACATTTGTATCAACTAAAATCGCAAGCGAGTATCTTTATCTCTATAATCTCTGTCGCAAACAGCTAAAATTCAAAATTTTCAACCGAAAGCCATAAGCCGCAGCCATATGAAATGATGCTTCTCAAGTTTGTTTTGTAACTCTGTATCGTATGTTATTGCGATCCAGGCATTATGGGTCAGACCAAAGAGCAGATAAAGTATCTTCTGAGAGTGTCGTCCCATGGGTTCAACAGGTCGAACATGGATGATGACGAGACTGCCACAGAGAGGATGAAGAAGGATATTGAAGCTAGCCAGGACAGTGCTCTGAGTCTCAGCACTGAGAAAGTGTTGCTCGCACGCCAAGCTTATGACCTGGTCCTGCTCTCTTTCATTTCCTTGTAGTCCTGTAACTTAAGGAACTTACGGATATGGGCTCGTTAAAGCATACTCTTGCCTCAATACATTTTATTTCGTGTTTGGTAGTTCTCTTTGTTCTTTGTTACTGTTTGATTATCTAGTTGATCATTTTGTTCTCAAGTTCAAACTTAGTACTACAGTATGCATTTGTGGAAATCAAACTAGATTCCAGAATCGAGTATTAAAATTTCAGACAAACATCTATAGTTTTGTAGTCAACTCAAATACTCGTTACAATTATAGGGTGTTCAAAAGAGTACTACATGATAACTACTACAAATTAACTAGTGACATGAAATTATATTTGGGTATGAAGGGCCTGACAGGAGTCATATTATGATATGTCACCAAATTTCTAACATTGAATGCGCAAGAAGCCTAAGAGTAGAATCACAACTACAGTGTCGACTCATCATCTCCCATGTAGTAGTGAAATTTGGGGCACCGAAACCGTTCTAGAAATAAGATTTACTTTTGATAGTCTTCCCAATTTATTCAGCGGCAATTACTTTGTGTGGATATCTAACTGTAAGGACCTTGGGCGTAATTGTACAGATAGAGAGCCATATCAAACGTCTTGATGAAGACTTAGGCCAGTTTGCAGAAGATTTAAAGCAAGGTATAAGCAATGCATGGCAGCTTTGCTTATTGTTTAGGAATGCCATCCTCCTTTATCAAACAGAATACTGATTGTTCTCTCTCATTTGCAGAAGGAAAGGTACCTCCAGACGAGCCACACATCCTTCCTCCAATTCCAGTGGTTAGCAGGGATGACAAACGGCGGCCTGGTTTCAGTACACCGCAAGCAACAAAGAAGTTCAGAGAGAGGGAATGGGACAGGGAAAGGGGCATGGACTTAATGCCTCCTCCAGGTAGCAACAAGAAAACTACCACATCTATGGATGTGGATCAAACAATTGATCCTAATGAACCGACATACTGTATATGCCACCAGGTCAGCTTTGAAGTTAATATATATGATAATATTTCTGGAACTTATAATTGCATCGATATCTACATCAACCATTTTTTCCTGAAATGTTTGCTGAAAAAGGTTTCTTGTTTCTTATTGATATTTCAGGTTTCATATGGTGATATGATTGCTTGTGACAATGATAATGTAAGTCTTTATAGTGATGACTTGTCTTGTGAGTTATTCGGAGGAGTTTAAGGGCCTGTTCTTTACAGCTTCTGGTTTCTGGCTTTTGACTTTTCTACCGTAACTAGCTTTCAAACGGAATGTCTTTTCAAGATAGGGTCTACTAGTTAATTGTAGTACATACTGTAGCGACTTCATTTATATCGGCAAAAACCGCACATGGGTTTCTTTTACTTTATAATCTTTCTCACAAACAGCTCAAAAGGCACAAGCCGCAGCCAAAAAGAACAGGTCTAACTTTTTTTCTTCTAAATTACTAGATTTTACCGTTGTTGGGTCTCATATAAGCTTTAGGACTTTTCCAACTTGTTTTGTTGCTTTTTTGAACAATGGAGTGTAGCATTGGCTCTATGATGTTGTGGGTGGACTGGTGGTTGATATCTTATCTTTATTATTGTAGTTTTTTTCTACTTGTTACCATTCAGATCGAGGATTCTGTGCTCACTGCTTTACTGTTGTGACTAGGATATAAATCATATAATGTTGGGCTGCCTCTTGCTTGTATGTTCTAGAACTTGTTGTCCTGCACACTGTTCTAGAAAGCGCTAGGTGCTTGGCAGGCGGCAGCATGGCGCCTAGGACGCCTAGGCAGCCTCCTAGCAAACAGTGTCAAATGGAAAATTCACGTATTAATGAAACACATGGATGCATGTGGGAATGTGGGATTTGTGCTAGTACTAGTGATGACACTTCATGTATCAATGAAAGATAGGAAACACACGGATGTAATTTTACTTATGCTTACACAAATGGGAATGAGATCAAGTAGAGACAGCAGCTTCTGCTCCCCTATGACCTGCCTAGGCGCTCCGGCCACCCAGCCGGCCAATTATGGCCAAATCGCGGTGGCCAGCTAGTTCAACTACATGTTAACTACAAGTTGTTCTTACTGCATGTCCCCCCTCAAGTCTCCAAGCCTGTTGAGTTGCTTTCCTAAATACATAGGTTATCTTGCACCATTTGAGCTATTACAACCAGTATATGACGTTTGTTAGCTAGCTGTAGTATATTATACTAACAGCAGTATAGAGTTGGTTGCACATCGGAATGTGCCTTGGAATTTTTCAATGTAACCATTTGTACAATTTAAAGTTAAGTCTTTCTAAAGTAGCCTTCAAGCCAATCTTTCACACATCGCAAATTTCCAAATGACTAAATAAAAACTACATTTTGTATATAGTGATACAACCGTACGAGCTTTGGATGTGTTTAACACATGCCACATATACTTTATTCGAGACACCTAGTTTGAACAGTTTACCTTTCCAAACAAATCCTCAATACATTTTACCTTCCTATATAAAATGTAAATATCCAAAACACAGTTATATTAGTTATATTAATTTACCATTAACATGTCATTCATGGCAAATAAATATTACCTTCAATACAAAATTTCCCTAAACCATCCGATGCATCCTCCCCTTGATTTTTGTTTTGAAATTGTGTATGATTTTTTTACATATAATTTTAATGTGGAAGCATAGAAGCTCTGAAAGTGGATGATGCACCGGATACGCCCTCCCCAGCCATGAACAGAAAAACGAATAATTCTTCGTAAAACATACAGAGACACTTGTAAGGTACAAACAACCAGAATTGAACTTATAGGTAAACCCTGTTAACAAATCAGAGTCATATACAGACATATATGGTGTATTACTCCTCGCGATCATGTGTAAAGCCCTACACTAGAATACTATAATTTCCATATAGTGTATTACTCGTGATCATGTGTAAAGCCCACAAAAATACTATAATTTCTGAACAAAAGTTATTAGAGCAACATTCTTTAGGATCTCTTTCCTTCCTTTTGTTTAAACCAAAGGTCACCATTAGAAGTTCGAATCCTATGTAGTAGTGCGTCGCATTATCTCGTCTGAAGCGTCAATGCTTGTTTATGCTATGCTTTAAATGTTGGGTTTGTTGTACAAAAGTCATCTTTCTCTGCTAAATGCTAACTGTTTTATGTTTGCTCAACAGTGTGAAGGAGGCGAATGGTTCCATTACTCATGCGTTGGTCTGACACCAGAAACGAGATTCAAGGGGAAATGGTTTTGCCCAACATGCAGGAATCTTCAATGAGATGTCCTCCGAAGTTGGTAAGATACATACCACTAACCACTTTTGATTTGTAGACATCTTAATTTACCTTATTAAAAAAATCCTTAATACAATTCATTTTTCTATATAAAATGTAAATTTGTAGAACCCCATTCTTCTAGTTCCATTAATTTCTCCAGTATGCCCTTTCATGTCAAATAAATACATTACTTTTAGTGCAGGCTTCCCCCTGTCGAAAAGAAACTTCCTCTCATTTAACTCAATGCTTCAAATTGACTCCAAAACTTTCTGGTGGTTTCTCCCCCTTTTTTCATATTTTTTTATGACCGTTTACATACTGTGAGGGGAGTATTGGACCACTGAAAAGGGGTGTTGCCCTCTATAGAATTATAGGGGTGGGGAAGCGGGGATCATAGAACAGTCAATGCCAGTACAAGGTATAACCAAAATTGAACTTGCTTAGAGAAACTTTCTGTTGACAAATCACAATTATATAACTATAGTACATGATATATTGCTCATTGCAATCACACATTAAGCCATATAATTACCGAACAAAAACCCTATCAAAATTCTTTTTTCCCTATCCAACTAATAGATCACAACTGGAGGCCAGTAAATTAGTAATCAACCATTGCATAATCATGTTTGATGCACCAACTCATGTTATATTAATGGGATAAGCTTGGGTTTGTCTTAAGAAAGTTGTTTTTCTGTCCTAAGTCCTAACTACTATATGTTTGCTCAACAGTGTGAAGGAGGCTAATGGTTCCGTTGCGGTCTGACACCTGAAACGAGATTCAACGGGAGATGGTGTTTCCCAACATGCAGCACTCTTCAATGTGAGGTTCTCGAAAGTTTGTAGGATGCGAAATGGTTACAACTTTTGAGTTGTAGGGAGGTGTTACTCAACACTGACTTAAACGGGCGGCTTCTTCCTTCATCTCGAATCGCTCATCAGGTGTATATGCTGGGGAGAACGGCACCGTTCCTTGTTCGAAATCTCTTCTGGAGAGATCGAAATGCTTGTAGTTATGGAATGTTTTGTTGTTGTTGTTGTTGTTGTTTCTTGTTGCTGCAACGCAAGCAATTGCAGAGTTTCGAATGTTGGCAATTTGGCATCCATCTCCTTTGATGGTGATGTTAATCTCATAGCTATTAAGCGTATTAAGCTCATATGATTGTACTCTTGAGCATCATATCTGTCGCGTTTCGACTTGTGATCTGGAGGTGTAGCATCTGCAACCCAATGTAGCAAGTAGTAACTAGATCTGCAAACCTGTTATTTCCATGTTTCACAATTTTTTTCCTTGCCCATGACCATGAGCAACATCTACACACACTGGATGTGATATTAGTCCAGGGTCATCGTTTCCCAACATGGCGTCATCAATGTGCACAGTGAGCCCCCCAGGCCTGCGCACACGTAGGCGTATTTCCGGAGTTCCTCCTGCCCTGCGTTGCACAATAATTCGCATTAATCTTTTAATTGTTCGCTGCATCTCACAATTCACCATGGTGTAAGAGTACTTAATCTTGCAAGGTTTTCGGGTTTAAGTTACATGTCATGTTCTTTTTGTCTTTTCTGTGGTTTTTAGTTTCGGTTTATCCGGAAGTTGAAATAAATAGAGCAACTTCTCCAAGTGACTTTATGAGCCTAAAATTATGTATGTTGTCCACGTTGGTATTTCCATCGTTCGTCGTCATCTCAAAAAATGCAGTAAATACCATCAGCCATAGTCAAGAGCTATCAGTCATAGCTCAACAGAATAGTGTCATAGATCCGTCTGCAACACGGGAAGTAAACAGTTTCATGTGCCTTACCCTGGCGATGATGGTGAATTCTTGGGGTGCACAGCTGTAAATCTGGCATAGCTCCGCGGTCAGATGCTTGTGTTAGTCAATATTTGGTATGTATCAACCGATATTTGTTATGATCGGTTAGATAGGATCATGTATAGCTGTATATGGGTAGTTATCCCAATGAGATATCTCCTCCCTTTGTAAACCAATGCCTATACACATTATATACATACATGAATACGATAGCTCAGGTTGAGCTATGCGTTATTCGCTCCAACATGGTATCAGATTAGTTCTGCTCCTAAATTGGGAACCTGTCCTCCTTCCGCACTGATCGCTGGCTTTTTCTAGCTCGATCGCCCACCAAAAAGCATGTCATTCTTCTTCTGTTAGTCGATGCGTCCTTCATCTTCTACAAGCGATGGGAGAACCTGCTGTCGATCCTCTGTCCCAGCTATGGGCGCAAACAGTGGCTGTCTCTTCCATTCGTTCCCTTGTGCCAATCATCCTTGACATCAAAGCGTCTAATTACGCAAAATGGCGTAATCTCTTCCTTGTTGCAATCGGCAAATTCGCCCTCAATGACCATGTCACATCTGCACCACCCAAGGATGCCGATGCCGAATGAAAGCATCTCGATTGCACGGGCTCCAATGTATTTATGGATCCATCTCCATGGAAATCCTTGACGCCGTCATGGAGTCCACCACTGCTCACGCCACATGGACCCGTATTGAAGACTTGTTTCGGGATAATAAGAAAAGCCAAGCTCTTTACCTTGACACCAAGTTAAAGAAAAGCCAAGTAGTCAGCGACGAATCCCTCATCCTCACCACTCTCAAGGGCCTCAACCTGTTTTCGACAACGTGGCCACAATCGTGCGTCGAAGCCCTTGTTGGCCCAGTGCTTGGCTAGCCTCTCGGAGTGTGTCCTAAAGTCTGGAGGAATGATGATGAGCTCCGATAGCATGGGCTCCATGCTATGGTAGTCCGAGCCCTAGAGCCCCACGTCCGAATTTTTTCTATTTTAGCCCTTTTTTTGAAAAATATTCACATTTAGACCCCTGGTAGTTTTAATTCCGTTTTTGGACCCGGAGCTCGGCGCCGAGGTAAGACGTCTCGGCGCCGTGATCCACGGCGCCGAGGTGCCAGGCCCGCACCACCGTGGCGGCCAACGTGGCGCCGACGTGGCAGGACCTCAGCGCCGTAAGTCGTGGCGCCGAGCTCGGCGCCATGGATCTTGGCGCCGAGCTCGGGGCACTTACCCGACCCGAGGGCATGCCTGTTCATTTCGCGTCCCCTCGCCCCGCCTCCCGCCGCCCGGCGCCACCGCCACCGCCCCCGGCCGCCGCCTCCCGCCGCCTCCCGCCCGCCGCGCCTCCTCGCCGCGCCCCGGCCGCCGGCTCCGCCGCCGCCTGCAGTGCAGACGTCCCGGCCGCTGCTGCGTCCCGCCCCGCCGCCTCCCTCCCGCCGCGTCCCGGCGCTGCGTCCCGGCCGGCCGCTCCCGCCGCGTCCCGCGCCGCTCCGCCGCCGCCCCAGTGTGCGCGACGTCCCGGCCGCCGCTGTGTCCCCGGCCCCGCCGCCTCTCCCGGCGCGTCCCCGTCCGCTGCGTCCGGCGGCCGGCCGCTCCGCCGCGTCCCCCCGCCCGGCTCGGCCGCCGCGCGCTGCTGCTGCTGCGTGCCGTCGCTGCGTCCCGCCGCCCGCCTCCCGCCGCGCCCTGGCGGTATGATATGTGTATGATATTTGTATGATATGTGTTGATGATGAGGAGGTTTACAATTGTGGGAAATGTGATCTTTGCAGCCTTGATTTGGATTATGATGGGCTTGCATTAGGTTTTGCTTGATGCCCTTGCTTGTGTGTGCTATGTGTTCATGGTTAGATAGTGTGATTGGTCGTTGAAATGGGACAGAGGAAACGATGCTATGGCTGTAGGATGGGCTGTAGGACGAGGGTGGGAGACCGTGAGTATGGTAATAATATCCTAAGGCGATCTGCAATAGAAAACATGGCATGTTTGGAATGCAGGAATTTTGAAGGAAACAATATAATTCCTACTTGCTCTGGATGCAATGTCGATACTATACCATCATACTAATTGAATTTTTATCATGTTGAAGTTAGCTTGTTGGTAATTTTCTTTTACAATGTTGACATTAACTTGTTGGCTTGAAGTTAGGTAGCATTTAGTTAGTGACTAGATACTTATTAGTTACTATCTAGTATCCAATTTCGATTAAAGGTATTAAGTTTGGTTTTCAGTATGAAATAGATGGACAACCTAGTCACCCTATATCATGGAGGCGATGTGACAAGTGATGATTATGGAAATGTTCGATTTGTTGAAATGCAAAGGTGCCTCGATATTCGGTGATCGGCCGTCGTTTAGTGAGTTGGTTGCTAGGGCTCGGGAGAAGCTACATTGTCATGCAAACGATGAGAGCATCACGGTTGAGGGTTACTTCACTTCGGTTCGAAAGACACAATTCTCAAAGCGGTTGATCTTAATTGGTTCAGAGGATGAGTGGGACAATTATGTCAAATTGGTTATGAGGAATGAGTTAAAATGTTTGGGCGTTGTTGTGCGGAAGGTGTCCATTGATCCCACCTCACGGTTATTCACGAACTAGGTGATCGGGCACCCTTTGACCCTCCGTTACGGATCTTGCGGTGGATGTGGAAGAAGTGCCGAGGTGCCCGATGCTCTATCCGCCCGAACGAGGTTGATTTCTCAACCAGTTCAAGTTGAATGTCGGATGATGATGTCGTGGCGGCCCCTCGGAGATGGGATTGACCGAATCATCCCGGTAAGTGTCGAGCAACACTTTAGCCTTTCCCGTCATTCCTTTATTTTGTCTCAATCACATCGTTGTTGTGCTTATGATGCAGAAACATTCACGATAATGTGGTCGTTCCTCCGTTGCTCCATGTGGCAATGTTGAAGAAGCTGCGGGGACTCCAACGGTGTGGATGATCAAATTGTAGATGTTCAAATTGTGGATGATCGGACCCTTATGAGATCGCAAGGGCCGTTGATTCGATGATGACCGCCCTTTTGGAGAGTCGGCCGAAAGTGATATTGAGTGATCAGCGTTATTGCCTGGCCGGATCCATTAGTTCATGAATTCAGCGATCTTAGGCATTGTCGTGAGGCATATGCGAAGGAAGGGATGACGAGTTGCTAGATGCTCCGAGGCGGGTCAAGCATGACAATTGAGAAGGGCATGGTGTTTGAGGACTTGTCGCATTGAAAAGGTGGCTGCAGGAGTATTCGATGATCCGTAAAGGCCATTCAAGGTGAGACATTCTTATGTGGAGCGTAGGTACTCAGTTGTGTGCGAGAAGGAAACATGTGAATGGAGGGTTTGTGCTAGCAAACAGAAGGACACGGAAAGTTCAAGATCACAAGAATCGTTGGCCCACACACTTGTGCCGGGCGAGCTCAAGCGAAGCATCGGCAGTTGACCTCTACCATTATTGCCAAGTCACTGTGTCACATAGTAAAGGGAGAACCCAATATGAAGGTGAAGACACTTGCTGGGATTGTTAAGGAGAAATTTGGATACGAGATAAGGTATGAAAAAGCATGGAGGGCAAAGCAACGATCCGGAAGATGATATATGGGATGGGAAGATGGTTACTTGCGATTGCGGACTCTTCAATGCAATGAAAGCGGTTAATCCAGGCATGCATTATGAGTACGTCCCGAAACCAAACGAATGGACTCAAGATGGGATGCAGATATTCTTCCGTGCGTTCTGGTGCTTTGCTCAGTCCATCGAGGCCTTTCGGCATTGCCGTCCCGTCTTCGCTATTGACGGCACGTTTCTTCTTGGCAAGTACCAGGGCACGCCGATAGCCATTTCTGTGGCGCGCACAACGCGTTGGTTCCTTTGGCGTTGCTTTGGTTGAGAGGAGAACAAAGACGGTGGGATGGTTCTTGCGGCTCGTTCGGAGGCACGTGGTCGGCCCGGTAGGGAGGTTGGTGTCATTTCGATAGGCACCGGGGCATACTTTCGCGTGCGAGGAGCGAGATCTGGGGTATGCGACTTTGCACCACCGTTGGTGCACTCGGCATCTTGCGAGAATCTACTCCGTAAGGATGGTACGAAGGATAACTTTGCTTTGTTTGAGGAGGTCGCTCGAATGCTTGGTGAAGTTCTTCCGGGAGAAGTTGGAGCGACTTATCGCAACAAGCGCAGAAGGTAGACAGTGGTTGGCGGGATTGATGAGAGATGTCGACAAATGGACAAGGGCTCATGGCGACGGTGGAGGTGGAAAACAAACTACAATACTATGTCAAGATGGATCGGGCTCGCGAGGTGGAGCGGCGGATGCGGCTTGAGCAAGTGCGCCGCGTGAGGGTGGACCAAATCCGTCAAGGGCAAGGAGGATGAGCCGCAAAGGAGGCGGAGCGATTAAGTCTGCGTGAAGCGACCATCAAGCGTCGGGAGGAAGAGCTTCAAGCTCGTGAGGCGCTCTCAAGACCAAGAGTGACGGGAAGAAGGATGCGGAGCCATCTTGGGCGCGACGAGAAGGGGAAACAACCACGCTACACCCGGTAGACAAGATGTAATAGACCTAGTCCACACGAGAGGTCGATGCTGAGCGATTGGGTCGATTAGTCGGATATCATGCTAGCATGTAATAAAATTATACGCGCCATGTTCGTCCCAACTTCATAAGCTTATCATCTCGGCTTTCGCATGCAATGATTCCCACGTGTCTTATTATCACTTCCTCCTTTCATCCAATTGTTCCTATCACGGTTGTCATAAAAATAATTCAAAAAATTCTACCAATAAAACAACATAACATGATCGAAAAATGTTATTGCGGTTCAACATATTTTTCACGGTCGACATTGTACAAAAATCGAAATACACTAATCGTTACTTCACACATAACTCGTTCGTCAATCACACATAACTCTTGTGTAGTAACAATCGAACAAAAGGAAGATGAGAGTTGCTTGTATGCCACATGTCGCCTCCCTCTGTCTTGCCCATGACATCTAACGGCCGCAGAACTTCACACAAAACTCGTTCGTCACGGCTGCGAATTTTATTTTTCAAAACCATTACCAACGTACCATAATATTTTTAAAAATCTACACGAATTTTCCTACATGTATCATCTGCATTACATAACGAATTTTCAAAATATACATCGTATTTTTGCTCTGTATAAATAAATAACTAACTATATTACATAATATTACTATCATTAAATAATCCAAATAAAAATACAACTTAATTCATTTTGCGAAAAAGGTGATCGGTGCAAACCCACGGTAGTGGCGCCACGTGGTAGGAGCTCGGCGCCACGGCCTGGCGCCGAGCTCGGCGCCACGAGTCACGGCGCCGAGCTCGGCGCCACTACTCACGGCGCCGAGCTACCGCCACGTCGGCGCCACGCCGGCCGCTACTGCGCGCGCGGGGCTCGCACTCGGCGCCGTGGTCCACGGCGCCGAGGCGTGTTACCTCGGCGCCGTGAACCACGGCGCCGAGCTCTGGGTCCAAAAACGGAATTAAAACTACCAGGGGTCTAAATGTGAATATTTTTCAAAAAAAGGGCTAAAATAGAAAAAATTCGGGCCCCACGTCGTAGGTGGCATATATATAGCGTGCTCATGCGTGCGCAAGTGGTTGGACACAGTGCTCGACAGCGCCATCGGCGATGAGGTGGTGTTCGACACCATGAACTCCGAGGCCAGCACTTCTGGGTGTAGCGTCACAACGCACCTCACCTCAACCTTGTTCTTTGGCGTAATGGACACGAGCTTGACCTCGATGGAGCTCATGGGGCTCCCTTTGACGTTGTGGAGCGACCAGGTCCCAATCGGCGATAACAATGGTAGCACGTCCCCACCGTCGACGTCGTCTGCACAACGAGGGTCCATCAACACGCCGTCGAGGATGATGGCCTGTTCGCCGACGACCTCAGCAATGGTGGTGTGGAGCACCTCCATGGGCACGCTGTGCCACATGGCTAGCTTGTAGGACGTGACAAGCGCGCTCGGCAACAACAGGTGCACCACGCTACCGTTGTGCACAACCATCTTGACGGTGCAGCTGCCACCGACAACCTCGAAGTTGACAATGTGGTTAGCGAACTTTGCGGCCAGGTAGTTCATGTTGAGAGGGGAGGGCGCCGCCGCCGCTCAGTGGCAGAGCTACAAAATTTACAATGGGTGCATATTTCACATGCACAATTCCATGATCTTATACAATAGTTTCATAGCATGTAAATTCAATACATGAGTTCGAATACACATCATTCTTTAGGGCAAAATCTTTTCCAATCTTTATGAATACTTTGTAAATTATAGAACACGTACCAATAATATACAAAATAGTTTAATAATGAGAACCTCAATGAGTGTCACCGAGCCTAGCTAACCCCATATCTTGATTCTAGTGCTTCCGATATTCCAATCACAAGTTCACAACATTCCACGAATCTCAAATCAAATCAAAATCAAGAATCAAATCTTGACTTACTGTGATTGTGTGCCATTGTCGTGTTACGTACCGCACTGAGCCACACGATGCTCCTAGTACCCCAATGTTGTGCCACGGCTCCCGCGACGTGCCCCCTCTGCTTCTTGGTCCTCCTCTCCGCGTGTGTCCGCTGCTTCTCTTTGCACCGCGTTGACCATTAAGTAGCCAACTAGAGCCGCCATCACTGGGGAGGAAAGGAGAGGGTTAGGGATTAGAGTTGAAAAGTTGAGGGTATTGGTCTATTGGAGAGAACAAAGATGGATGTGGGCTAAGTGGTGAGGCTGCTATCGTCTGTAGGTTGGTGAGGGAGTTGTCAGGCAGTCCATTGTAGTTTGGACTTCTTTGTGAGCAGGTTGTACAAGCAGATCATCCATTGTGATCTAGATTTCAAAGAAGATGAATAACAAGAAATACTATGAATATAACCTAAATGTTGTATCGATCCCTTAAAAAAATTCTAATTTTGGGGTGTATCCGAGCCCAGCCCTGTTGGTTCCGGGTGCGGCTCAGGTGCTGGGGCACAGCACATAGCGCGTGCTGGGTGCCCCCAGCACCCGCCACGTGTCCCACAAAACCGAAAAAAATTCCGAAAAATTCAAAAAAAAAATACTTACAAAATCCGAAAATTTGTAAAAAGTACTTTTGTAAAAATACTTTTATTAAAAAGTATTTTTAAGGTACTTAAAAAATACTTTTTAATAAAAAAAGTATAAATAAAAAAATTTAAGCACTTACAAAAAAAATACTTTTTATACTTAAAAAATACTTTTTACAAATTTTCAGATTTTGTAAGTATTTTTTTTGAACTTTTCGAAAAAAATTTCGGTTTTGTGGGACATGTGGCGGGTTAGAGGTGAAAACGGGTCGGGTTAATCCCGACCGATCCGGCACCGAATCCGATTGGTACCGAATCCGACTAGTACCGAATCCGGAGAAAAAAATATGGGTTAGGATATGGTAACAGCAATATCCGTTCGAATCGAATATCCGTCCGAATCCGATACATCTTCAAGTTTGATTTCAGGTTAGTGCTACTATTTGACGTTTCATTTTCTTTTGCAATGGTAAAATAAAATCTTCCACATCAGCTATTAAATAGTAATATCAAGTCAGTGCGTCCTACTCCATTTATCGCGATCGTATGCATTCCTTACAAACAAGTAGGGGTGCAAACGAAATGGGTTAATCCCGACCGATCCGACACCGAATCCGATTGGTACCGAAAAAATATGGGTTAGGATATGGTAACAGTAATATCCGTCCGAATCCGACCCGTTTTCATCCCTATGGCGGGTGCTGGGGGCACTCCGCACACGCTATGTGCTGTGCCCCAGCACCTGAGCCGCACCCGTTGGTTCCACCTCTGTCGCGCTTCAGCCACCGTCGCCGCCGCCGTTGCATGCACCTGGGGAGTTGCACTCGCGAGCCACGCGCTCTGGTTGCCGCCACCTAGCTTGGAGGAGTTGCAGAAGGTGATGTGCTTTCATGAGCTTGCGAGAGGAGCTGGAGTGCCATGGGTGGTGGTGGCAGTAGGAGCAGAGAAAGCCGTGCCCAATTCTTGCGCGAATTGGTGAGTAGTTATGTAGCCGTACCTGCAAGTTTTCTTTCTCTGTGCAGTCTCCTCAGGTTTGAGATTGATATGTGGCAGGAAATATTTCTTTGCTGGATTAATAATGCACTTTTCTTTTTTTTACTTTTTCAGTGGGATATTTACAAGACACTTTTATTCTTAAATTTGAATTAGGCCCATTCCAAATAGCAATGCCTTATGGCTTTCAGAAGTCAAAAGCCGTTAGAAACATGTTGGCTTTTTAACATGATGTTTTCTTTTCTTTTTCTTTTTTCCTTTACATTATCTATAGAGATATAACGGTACTTTGTTATTTTTTTCTTTTTTTCTTATATTTTAATTAAATATCTAAAAAACTAATAAACCGCCACAATGCTATTTCAATCAAAAGGCACAACTAAAGGAGCTGTTATTTTACGTTGTGACTGATAGCTTTTGGCTACGATTGATGACTTATGTTTACGTTTTTTGAGACGATAACGGACAACGCATATGATTTTGAGCTCGGAAAGCAATTTCGAGAAGCCGTCCTATTTGTTTCAACTTTTAGAGAAGCTAAAGTCAAAAACCACCCCAGAAGCCTAAAAAAACAAGGTAAAAACGGAAAGTCATAGCACTTTGGGAACGAGTCCTTGTTCCAATCATTGCATTCTTTTTTTACCCTAGGGAGAGACGGTTCTCATTTAATCATTTTTTGCAGCTGGCCTTTCTTGGGTTGGCCTGCCTTTCGCCGGTTAGCTGAAGTGCTCAGGCCGAAGTGAAGTGCCCATTTAATCCTTCTCTTTTGATGTTTTTTTCACCTACTGTTCAATATGGGTAATTTGGAGCAGCACAGAGCAACCAACAATGCTGTTGAAGTACAAGGATGTTGCCCGGTTCTTCTCGACGGCTTACGTTTCTCAGATGAGTTAATTAGCACATGAAAGCAGTAATAGTGTAGTGTTGCTGCTGTCGCGACAAGCATGTATGGTTTGCAGGAAGGACTGTGCTGACGTTCATGTGCGCGCTTTATTTTCCGCTGGAAAAACAGTGATGATTCATAAGTGCACGCAGCTGGTAAGCCACCATCAGTTATCTACTTATTTCAAGATAAATGGGGCACTAATTTGGCAACAGTGCTGGTGGTCCAACTCGCCTTCCTTCCCTGCGACACCGGGACCGGGCTGGTGCAGCACAGCAGTGCTATAGACTCAAGCCCAAACTCTCCTCGCTTATACCTCCGTTCCGGTTTCAACTTCTGGTTTATTTTATTTTTCAACTTATTTTAGTCAAAAAATACTTAGAATGTGTCAACTTTTGATTTTCACTTTTTAGGGTTTTTTTTCAGTATTTTGTATTTTTTTCTTATTTTTTTGTATTGTCTGTAACGATATAACTTTTTTCTTTTTTTTAAGAAAAAACTAACAGCCACTACAGTGTAATTTCAGTCATAAGTTAAAAGCTACAGATAAAAACTTAAACCGTAAGCCAGTTAGAGTAGGGCCGATCATATCATGTTTGCAATCACAAATGCATCTGTTACGTCGGCTTTGCTAATTGCTACCACACCTAGTTGGACCTGTCACCCATGCAAAATACTCCATTTATCTTGCTTGCTTTGGAAATAAGCAAGAGAATAAGAAAGAAAATTTGTAATATAAACTTCGACTAATTGCTGGTTTGGAGGATAATCTGATGGAGAGCAGTGGTTAATTATCCGAACATAGTTTTCGTTGCTTAGTTAATATTTCTCTTATCCTTAGACTTCTTGTTGCTTAGTACTACTAGACAGTGACGATTCATTTGAGTCGTACAGAGCTTCTACCCCCAAAGTTCCTCCTGCCCCATTTTCTTAGAATATTCCAATCCAAGGGCACAAAGTGAAAATTTTAAAGCATTTTTCACATGCTACTTTTGATATATTGCAGTAATAATAGTAGCCTCATAAATAGCAGTAAGATATAAAAATAAAAAAATTGTATGCAAAACAGCATCCCTCCAAGCTCTAATTGGGCAAAGCAAACGAGGCTGCAAGTGATATACATGTAGAGAATATGTGAGATATCAAATGTTGCCGTTAAATAGATCCAACCAACCTTGATGTATCATGTCTCTCTCTTCTTTTTAGTTTATATCTTCTCTAAAATAAGTAAATAGGACAATTTCTCTATCGTCGTTTTAAAACGATTTATCAAGATAATATTTTTAAAACGATTTATTGGCATTCGATTCGTTCGTATAAGCACTTGCATTAGGGTAAAAAACATCAACCGCCACTGAAAAGATACAGAGCCAATTCTATAGTATTATGTTCCCCTACGTCATATCCTTTCGTTTCTCTCCATAATGTGCAGGGTGGATCAGTTGATGATTGTTTTTTCAGGATCAGATGATCCTTGAAATTGATCATGTATTTTGCCATGGAACATGAATCTAAGCATGAACTTAATTAATTCAAGTAAATCCCATGTAGATTGAGGCCTTTGTATCCCTAGTAGCCATGGTTTCCTCCTCATTCACTAATTCTGAGAAAAAGAGAAAGTTTGGCAAGTAGACAACAAATTCCATCGCTTTTCATAAACAGTTCACAGATGACGGTCACCTACACCAACCCATCCTCCGATAAGTCCATAGCCACCCTACTATAGAATAGTGGAGACGCCAGAATGTTATTTAAACAAACATGTTTCAATTAATTTATTTAAGCACATGACGCATTTTTTGCAGAAAATTTAGGCCCCGCTCGATTAAGCTGAAAAGCTGTAACTTATGACTGAAATTGCACTGTAGCGGCTGAAATTTCACTGTAGCTGAAAGTGTCTTATTTGGCGTAATTAATTTTTAAAAAAATTTAAAAATAGAAAAAATATGCTAGCTCATCACGGATAACACAAATGAATACGGAAAAAAAGAACCAGCAAAAAAGCTAAAAAAGTTAAAAGTTCAGAAAAAGATAAAATTTATAAATAGTAAAAAATAAGTCAGAAGTCAGGAAGTAAAACCGAAACGAGTGAGGCGTTAGAGTAATGGAAACATCTACCCTCGCAGATCTTTTCTCCGAGGCTCTCTCTCCTCGCTGGCTGGGCATGCGTTTTCTTACGAAATTCCAGTGAAAAATCCGAACTTTAAATTAGACCTTATTTTGTTCCTTAATGCCATAATAAAGTATGGTTCGGAGCGTGCGTATTCACGGAACATATTAGTTAGCCTGTCCTAAAAAAACACAAAAAGGATTAGTTAGCTGGTTAATTAAAAGGGTGGTTATTATAGGCAGGAGTCGTCCCCGCTGATAATAAAACGGCGGTCGAGGCGCAGAGGAGGCAGCAGCAGCGAGGCGAGACGGACGAGCGCCACCGCCACTAAAAAGCAGCGGCGCCAAAAACCCTAATCCCCGCGCGGGCCACCGCCGCTCCCGGCGCTCAGATCCAGGGCTCCCCCTTGATGGCGGAGGCGCCGGCGGCGAGCCGGCGGGCGGAGGAGGAGGCGGCCGCCATGGAGGCCGAGGCGGAGGAGGAGAGCAGCGACTACACGTCGGAGGACGAGGGCACGGAGGACTACCGCCGCGGTGGGTACCACGCCGTCCGCGTCGGCGACTCCTTCAAGCAGGGCGCCTACGTCGTGCAGTCCAAGCTCGGCTGGGGGCACTTCTCCACCGTCTGGCTCGCCTGGGACACCGCCCACTCCGTATGTGCTAACCACTTTGTCTCGAATTTTCTTGTTGAATTACATTCTTGCTTCTTAGATTCGCGATAATATGTAAAGAAGATCGATCTGGATGCGTTTTATCTCGTGTCTTGCGGCACTTTGCGTGCCCCCCCACCTGTTCGCTCTTTTGCCTTGGAGCATAGCAGAATGGCCAAATTCATTGTTAATAAGTAGTACTGCTCTATTCGTCAATCCCATCATCCTACACGAAATAGTATAAACAAAAAATATCTCTGTTGTCTAGAGATTCAGGCTGCTGCCATGAACTGTTTCTGAATTTGTTGGTTCTATGAGCAGAGATATGTGGCGCTGAAGGTGCAGAAGAGCGCACAGCACTACACGGAGGCGGCCATGGATGAGATCAAGATCTTGAAGCAGATTGCCGACGGTGATCCCGATGACACCCGGTGTGTCGTTAAGCTTCTCGACCACTTCAAGCACTCAGGCCCTAATGGGAGCCATGTGTGCATGGTGTTTGAGTTTCTTGGTGATAACTTGCTGACCCTGATAAAGTACACGGACTACCGTGGAATTCCACTTCCGATGGTTAAGGAGATATGCCGGCACGTGCTCATTGGCCTTGACTGCCTCCACCGAGAGCTTTCTATTATTCACACTGACCTTAAGCCTGAGAATATATTGCTGGTGTCCTCTATTGACCCCTCAAAGGACCCCCGGAAGTCGGGTGTGCCACTGGTGCTGTCTGCCGCAAAGACCGATGAGCCACCACCAAAGGCACCTGCACCATCAGTGAATGGTGGTCTCACTAAGAACCAAAAGAAGAAGATTCGGAGGAAAGCCAAGCGTGCAGCCGCTGCAACTTCAGAAGGCAGTGGGGCTGTGGCATCCGCTGACACAGATGGGTCAGATGATAGGGGGGATTTGAGTACGGCAAATGAGGGCAGTCCTAGCCAGGATGGAGACAAGAGGGGAGGAACAGGAGGACATAGGCGGGGTAGCAAAGAGACTAGGAAGAGGATGGCGATGCAGGCTGACCTAAAGTGCAAGCTGGTGGACTTTGGAAATGCATGTTGGACATACAAACAGTTCACAAGTGATATCCAAACAAGGCAATACAGATGCCCTGAGGTGATACTGGGCTCTAAGTATTCTACATCTGCCGACTTGTGGTCCTTTGCATGCATATGCTTTGAGCTTGCCACAGGGGATGTGCTCTTTGATCCACATAGTGGCGACAATTTTGACAGGGATGAGGTATATACATTTCTTTCCTTGCTCTGGTTTCAACTAAGACATACTTTTCATGTCTGTACGAAATTGTACTCCAATTATCACCTGGTAACAAGTGTCCCCCACTTTAACTTAAAACAAGTGTAGTTGTCACAATAAACATGTGAATCTATGATACCTACAGCCCAGGACTCCACTTTGGTCTGTACCCTTCGATTTCTTTTCCGAACTATACTTGAAAGAAAAGTCTTCCACACTGACACTGTGCACTGCATGTTTTTGTCACCTAGTTGTGATGTAATCTCATAACCAAAATCAATGAAATGAAAGCTACTACGACTTCTTCTAGATAATTCGTTTCTTATCTTAGCATTTTAAAGTGGTGTCACCTGGCTCTTCGTTAGGTTTGGTAGGAACCTAACCATAATTCTGGAAATAAAACAAACAAAAAATGACTATGGAACTTCTTTTACTAATTACATATCACATGTAAACTATGATAATCAAATTTTAATCTGGAAAATGCAATATCTTCTTGCTTTATCTTGAACCTTGAGTCCAACACGATCAATATTCTAGGTTGACTTTGCTTTCCAATTATAGTTGGTGCCTGCTCATTGCCCGGTCCTGTCATATCCTCATATGATGATAAGTTAAATTGCCCTTCCAGCTGTTCACAGCAGGTTTTTTCATTTTGCGAATTTTGAATGATTGTAGTTAATCTCGTGTTGTTAATATCATAATATATTATATATTATCTTCTGTTTTTTATTCAAGAGTGACAGCATCCATGTTTGAACAATAGCTGGGCAAGAAAGATGTATATACTTTTTTTTGCTATTGGGATGGCACAAGTCATTGCCCACTATTTCCACTTTGTATTTTACCACAGTTTTGAACATGGGAAAATTGATCATTTGCCCCAAAGTTGAAAGGCCATTGATAAAATCATCCATCACATGCCCCAAAGTCGAGAGGCCAATTGATAATTTGCCTTTTTTGCATTTTAAATCAATTTTTGAATCGTTTTACTTTTCTCCCTAATGACCAAAATGCCCCTCCTCTTCTTTCCACTCCTCTCCTCCCTTCTCAGATCCACCTTGGCCGCCGCCACCTGTGACCACCGCGCCCTCCCCTTCGATCCCCTCTCCCTGTGGCCACCACATCATCCTCCTCCCTCGGCGGCGCCACTTCAGCCAAGAAGGAACCACTTCCCGGAGGTTGTATTTGTAGGAGACTATGACGAGGAGTAGCACGAGCATGAGCCCAACACCCACGGCGAGCTGCCAATGCTGTGGATGGAGTCCTTCTCGAGCATCGACAGCTGGTCCATGCGCCGGTGGGCGCTCCCCACGCCCTTACCCGCCCCTGGCAGCAGCCACACGGCGAGGAGCAGCACGAGCAGCGATGCCATGAGCAGGAGCCGGGCCTGGTCAACGTTGGTCGAAAATAGGGGAGGTTGGTGGCAATGTATCCGAAGGTGGAACCAGCCAGGCGATGGGACACCATGATGGAGAGCGGTGGGCTTGGTGATGCGGTTGGTGAGGGAAGAGAATGGACGAGGAGGCTTGACGTCGTTGGCGGTGCCGCGGGGCCGTCGAGCCCAAGGGCGACACTGCTCCAGCGAGAACAGCTATCAAGGGAGATGTCAAAGAGCATTAGTGGGAGATGAGGAAGCCGTGGATGTGCTCGGATTTGGAGGAGATGGGACTACAGTGCCCTGGAGCTGTGCATGGCAAGCTTGGCGGCAATGCCCATGGCGGTGGAATGGCTCGAGGGAAATTAAGATAAGAGGGATGGATCGGCTTGGGTCACACTGAGGTGAGGATGGTGAGGGAACAACCAATTTGAGGAAAAGAACAGCGGTGGGGAGGAATTTTGGAGGATGGCTGTTATCGGGGCGGAGCGACGAGAAGACCTTACCGGCGCAGGAAGGAGGCAAAGGGGATGCGGCTGCTCAGCAGCTTTTGGGTATGAAGAGGGAGTGGAATGAGGAGGAGCAGAAGGGCGAGGCGATGGTGGGGCCGTCCCTGCCTCCATGATGGCTAGATTTAGAGAAGAGAAGGAAGAAGTCGGGTATAAGGCGGTCATTTTGTGTGGGGTTCAGGAGAACAAAAAAGTATTAAAAATTAAAAAGTAATGGATGGCATTTTATCAATGGCCTCTCAGCTTTGGGGCAAATGATCAAATTTTCCTTTGAACATTGGTATCTATCCTTTGGTACTTACTACTTAGTATTCGAATACAAGGCTATTTATTCTTTCTCCCCTTTATGGAAGAAGTAAATCGTAGACAATATTGCTATGCCCATTCTTTTTTAGGTCCAACTCTGTAACGTATTGACTCTCTGGTTCTGAAGCTGTGATTTTAATCATGAAACAGTTAGACCTATGTATCACATATTTATTATCAAAGATGCATTAGCAATTGATCCTTTCGACAACCTGTCAACTTTCATGTGTAAATCATTTGTTCAAGAAGAGCAAAATCGGGGTCTAAAAATGACAACAAAAATAAAAGAAAACAAAGCTAAGTCATACTGAGGTGATAGAAGTTACTATTTCCTTGTCGCAACAGCTGGCAACAATGCTGTGTTAATATTGCATCTTGACTTTGTGCTAATGTTCCACACTGACTGGGGCCACTGGGCTGAAATAGGATGTTTCGGTATTTTGTGGGTATCCTGGTAGCAAGGTATTTTGAACATGATTAATAAATCCATTTTATCTTCTGCCTAGTGCTCTAGTGTATGGTATTGGATCACATGGACAGGTATAAGATGAATATTGTATTGTTTGAGTTGAGCTAAAAACTCAAACCCTTTATGCATCTTGTTCTAGTCGATTGACCTCTGCATATTTATGGGGATCAACTGCTGAGTTCAACTGCATATGTTCTTCAAAATCTCATTTAGCAAGATTTCTTAGTTGAAAAGTATTCTGAGTAACCTCTGTGTGGATGCTAAGCATGAGCCTTTGTTTGGAGATGCCATATGAAATAAAAATGGGCAAGCAATAAAACCATAATGATTTTTCATTTATTCGTGTTGTCCTAGACTACAGTATGTTATTTTTTTAATGGAACTATCTTGTTTACTCCCTTTACATAGGAAGTTTATTCTGAGCAATTCCTACTTGATGCAGGATCACCTAGCGCTGATGATGGAGCTACTAGGAATGATGCCTCGAAAGGTAAAGGCAGTTTGCATTTCCCTTAATTTTAAGCAAATGTTGCAAGTGTCCTTAATTCTTGATATATCACAAGGACAATGCTGTTTCCTAGATTGCCTTGGGTGGTCGATATTCACGTGAGTTCTTCAATCGGTATGGGGACTTGAGGCACATTCGGCGCTTGCGGTTCTGGCCTCTCAACAAGGTGTTCATTGAGAAGTACGAATTCAGTGACAGAGACGCAAATGACATGACAGAGTTTCTTGTTCCAATACTTGATTTTGTTCCTGAAAAGCGCCCTTCGGCTGCTCAATTGCTTCAACATCCATGGCTTAATGCTGGACCCCTTCGACGGCAGCCCAAAACACTGCCGGACCCAACAGAGAATTCCGATGATAGTGTATCAGAGAAGCAAAGGAAAGAGAATGATGAAAGAGATGCAATGGCTGTGGAGTTGGGGAACATTGCCATAGATGCTGCTTCATCCAAGATGGTGAAAGATCCCCAAGCAAGTACTAAGCAAAGTAAAGCAAATGCTACCCCTTCTAAGAAGTGAGATGCTATTAATTTTACGAGCTAAGTTCGCTTCCAGTTAAGATATGTTTCATGAGTGGAAAATGAGTGTTTCTTTAGGTTCGAGATATATTGGGGATAGCTACCCAGAGAAAAGAAGAGTAGGCCAAACATTTGTTGTATGGGGCTGGTTGGACAAGGTTAGATTTGTTGGGGTTGAAGAGACCCCTAACCCTTTTCCTGGACATATTCTTTTGTACAATTAGAATCTGCAAAATTTTGAAATTCTTTATGAGTGAACAACGTGGAACCGAGATCATTTTACCTTGTTCTTCTGTGTGAACCTGACTTGGAATTTCTGTTAGGATTAGGAACCATCTGAAAGCAGCCGGGGGCTGTCTTTGGGCACGTCTGAGATATCTAAACTCTTGAGTACATGGAAGTTTACGTATAATTACATCTGTACCGTATTGTCCATCCATTTGCAGTTGTTCGTGCGTTTGTGCATACAAGTACTGATGTGTTGTAGGATCAGTCTTGTTGCATTTGGGAGTAGAGATTGTGCTTGAGTTGTGTAGGCATCCTTGGGCTGGTTCACATCAGTCTCGTTGTCCACATTGTTGATAAGTTTGCCATGCAAAGTTGCAAGCTTCGGGACACCTCTTATTGTTACATCCTAATCCGATGGTTATGTTGATATCCCGATTACTAGTTTCTGAACTTCACTGAACATGGACTACAGATAGCCATTACTAATTTGATATAGAATTTCTGACAGCACTATAAGTGGTGTTAGGTTCAGGAATGGTGATGTAGACGTAAATGGAATGGCATTACTTTCGATTTGGTGGTGTAATGGATGATTCCATGATTTGTTTGGTTCTAGTGGGGAATGGTTTCAGATCCCTTTACAGCGTTTGGTTGAAACGAATCCGATGGATAATTCACCAAAAAAACTCCCAAGTCAGTAGGATTCGTCAGATCCTGACGAGGAGGCGAGCGGCGCTTCTCCTGCCGCTCCTTCAAGCGGTGGCGCTCCATCTCGCTGTTGAGCCACTGCTGCCCAGCCTCCATGTCCTCCTCCCTGGCTGCCGGCTCAGCGTCGCGGCGGTGGTGCAAGGACTAGCGACGACGCTTGCGGTCCCCGCCTCCTCCATCAAGTGACGCCCCGACAAGGCGGCGCTCAACGGATTGCGCCTCGGCTTCAATCGGAGCGCCTGCAAGAAGGCCTGGGTGAAGGCCTGGGTCAGCAGCAACGCAAGTATTATTGAGAAATCGGTGGCTTTAGATTAGGTGACGCCGTGCACCATCCTCTTGACAAGCGTGGCCATGTACTTGCCGTGGTGCCCGGCAAGGACCAGCTCGAGCTCGCTGGGCGGCCTTGGAACCGTCGCCGGAGAAGGCCCCCGCGCCGTACGGCGACCCGGTGCGGAGCTCGTCCACCTCGAACATCCCATCCCCGAAGGTGTACCCGATGGGCACGAACATCATGCCGTGGTGCGCCAGCTGCGTGATCGCCGTCCAGCTTCAGCCATGCACGCGCGTGGAGACAGAGCACGGTTAGTTGGTTGTAACCATGGTTAAGGATGTGTTGAGAAGACATTCTATTTAAAGCGGTTTCTACAGTGACTTCCATAAATAATTTATAAACAATTTATAGAAACCATTTTGAAAAGTCATTCCATTCAAAAGCTGATTTTTAAAAGCCAAAAGATAGAAATTATTTGGAACGGTGCCTAAATTAGTTGCGAAAGATGTGATCTTGTGATGGCATTAGGTCTACTTACGCAATGGTTTCTTGGGGAAAAGCCGGTGGGCTTGCCAGCGAGGCACTGGTAACAGTAGAGCAGCTCGGTGGAGTCAAAGAATGCCTGCATTTGCACGACCATGGCGTCGTACTTGGTGGGCAAGCCGAAGATGAACCCGTCGACGTCAAGGAGGCTGTCGGGGTCAATGATGGGGATGTCCTTATAGCCCTCTCCCTTGGCGAGGTCTACCGTGCTCATGTGAGTGAGGACGCCGAGATGTAGGGTCTCCGAGACGCAGAAGAGGAGCAAGCAGGCGCCCAAGATGAGGTCGACCCTGCATTGCACGACGCACGTGAGGAGGCAAACATGGGTGTACATGGAGTAGAAGATGACATAGATGTGTACCGGGCGCAACGCGGCCAGGGGGATGAAGGTGCTAGTGAGATGGTGGGAGGGCAAGAGTGAGGGCAACAAGGCGCTGGAGGCAGTAGCTCTTGCTAGGGACACAGCTGTCGTCCTTGCCCATAGTTGCCACGGCAAACGGTGTTCGATGGGGTGAGGAGCAACATAGCGTGCAGCGTCGGTCACTTGCTCGCTCCAAAATACTAGCAAGCACATAGCATGCACTATCGCGAAATGAACCGGTGCGGCCGTGGTGGCTACGAGCAGGGACACAAACGAAATGGATAATTTTTATCCGATCGAAAGCTTATAGAACGAATACATAAGTGACAAATGGATACCCAGTACATCTGTGTCTGGCTCCATGGATAAAATACAAAATAAGATATAGGCTAAACGATATATGTCAGTATGTATCTGAATATCATGTGGTATGAGAAAAACGGTGGTGACTTCACTTAGAAACAAGATAAAAATAGACGGATTGTTGTATCTGAACAAACAGGGAATACAGAGTGTTCTTCTTTTTGTCATCTCAGTTATTAGTCCTTTTGTCTGATTGATCGACCAAAGGCTGGCGGAGCGAATACGAAATGATAGAATAGTGATATGATACTATCTATATTTGATTCTAATTTTAAGAAAAAGAATAGAAAATAAAATAAAGAATGAGTGAAATTTGACCGTGTCCACTTCATTCCACCCCTAGTTGGGAGTTTATGCGACGTTGTCGGTGGTGATGCCCAAAGCGGAGTGAAATCACGCGAATGCGAGCGTAATTTGGGCCGGGCGCACGGGCCTCGCCCGATCCGTGGTGCAGCAGCGGTGGTTGGGACGGGCCTGATGTCCAACGCTGGAACGAAATCTCGTGAGGCCGAGTGTTATTTGGGCCTTGCGCTGTCCGACCCAATCGCCCGCCCCTCCCGTATAAACACCCCAAAAGAAGTCAACCAGGATTCTGCTTGTTCTCTGCTCCTCCACAGTCGACGCGCACGGCCACACCACACCGCCGCCTCCGTCGCTCTGCCTTCCGCCCCCCTGCGACCATCACAAATCCGGAGGCGACCAAACCGCCGCGACCGGGCGAGGGAGCGCGGCGATGGAGCGGCGAGTTGACGAGCCGGAGCAGGCGAGCAAGGACGGCACTGGCAACCCTCCCCCTCTCTCTACCGTACAATTCTCCGCGTTTATCGACTGTAGAATTCTCCTCTCTCTGAGCAAGCAATTGACAGCGGAGAGTTGTTGCATGATGTATTATGCGTGTGTGTTTCTTGGCAGTTCTTGGAGGTGACGTGCAGGAGCTCCGGCAAGGTCCGGCGGTTCGCGGCCGGGACGACCGCCCGCTACGCGCTGCACGCCGTTAACCGCAAGCTTGCCCCCGGCGCCCCGGCGGCGCTGCACGTCGAGGCCGTCAAGGACGGCGAGGAGTCCGTCAGCTTCGGCCCAACCGCCCTCCTCGCCGATTACGGCCTCGGCTGGAAGCTGCAGACCGTCACCGAGCAGGACGTGCCTGGAATCCACCAGACACCACCGCCTGACAAGGTACCACTCGTGCGTTCCTCTCTCGTAGATAAAAGTTAAGATTTTTCTCAAGAATCAAGTACCGACGAGCTTAGATTTTTGCAGAAACAGACTGCGAAGGATCCTCTCGACAGGGAGACACTGAAGAGCACGTCCGTCTATGTCGCCAAGATCGTGCTCGCGTTCGTGTTCATATTCTTGCTCGGCGGGTTGTTCACCTACTTGCTCGAGAAGCTCCCCAACATCATCCAGCTTGCATCCCAACCTGAGTCCTTGTAGAATTTGCTGATTGAAAATGCAGCATATGTGCATGTGATTTTTTTTTTTTTTTGCCTTCTTGATAATAAGTGTGTTCTTCTTAGCCCTGTACTTAAGCCAGTTGCATCTTCACACTGCTATGCAATGCCAGAGTTTCCTGTCTCCCACTCCCACATTTGGCTTGTCCCAAGAATCACCAGAAACCAACAGATTTCACTGCAATACCAAGGGCGAGAAAAAGCAGACTTGATCCATGAACAGCAACACAATGCGGAGTTTGTCTTCTCCACCATCAAATGTCAATGGCACATGCCAAACTGTATCCAAGTATGATAATGCTTGCCGTTAAAGGTCAATGCAGAGCTTGTTCTTCAGAAATGAATGATTCCACAACATAATCGAAAGATGTTGAAAATTCACTTTTGCACATAGAACAAATGAAGGCTATGATAAGTGCACACATAATAACACGCCAAACAAGGAAAAGTCATCACAACCTCGTAGACAGTGGCATGGAATTATCGGCTGAGCAGGTCAACACCTATTTTGTTCATCTTTACACGTTACAATTTAACTGTTTTTTCCTGTGAGGTAGTATACAACATTACCAAGAAAGCATGTGCAAACCTATAGTCTAACAAAATTCGTTTGCTTTCAAGCAAAACCTTTGATAAAGTGTGTGGACAGGTCACCATGATGACTTGTGCAAGTGCCTCTTGGCTCTTGAAGACCATAGGAATTCCCCATGCAACAATGGCCTGCTATCACCAGTTCTGCAACTGTGAGGCCACACTTTTCACGACAGGGTGATACTCTGTGTGCAAATACCTCTTTGCGTTCTCTGAACCAGGTTGCCCAAGCCATTCGTCGTATAATCTTTTCGCGATAGGGTTATCAAAGGGGTTGGATATCGACACCTGGTACACAAGTTTTACAGTTAGTGGAAGTACATAATTGGCATAAAATAAACATCTCTTGCAACATTCTTGCTCAATGGAAGCTAGATCCTAGAAGTATCATCTATGTGAGATAACCATCAAATATAAAGTAGGGACAATTTGGAGTTATTGTTCAATTTCTACTTGATTAAGGATAAAATCATGTTATCAAACTGGACCACGATGATAAAACACAATCAATAACCTGTGAGTTCAGAAATTATTCAGCTGTCCAAACACTACTAGAGATGGTGTAACGGCACTGACAGTTCAACAGAGGTTCTTTCTCTTTTTCCCCCTTAAACAGGTAAAAACACTATATGAGTAGACACGCTGGCTAGCTACATGCCTACATTGGACACAGAAGCAACCCAATGCAAACATAACTAATGTTTCTAAGCTACAAAAGTATAGAAGAGAATATAACAATATAACAAGTGCAGAAGGAACATATACTACACGCTGGATGTAAAATTAAAATTGATTGTTAGGGATATATCAAGTCTAAAGTCTCAAATGTATACGATATGAATCTGGAAGAATCCAAGTAAGGTCAAGACAAAGGAATATCAAGTAAAAAAGCAAGACCCTTACAAACAGCATTAAATGTAGTGAGCACTTCACTAACTTACATCTTGCATGTATACACCCTCTAGTAGTTGGATGAGATCCTTGGCAGATTGACCTTTAACAGGCTTTATTTGACCTCCGCCATTCAGACAACCTGCAGAGCAATAATCAGTATTTCATAGAGCCTACAGCCCAGAACCCAGTTATTAAAAGCAACATCAGCACATTATCATAAAATGAAGTACCTGATGGGCAAGCCATAACTTCGATAAAGTGGTATTCGCATTTTCCCATCTTAATCTTCCTAACAATGTTCTGTAGGTTTCTGAATCCATAACAAAGTGCAAACTTCAGAACAGGTTTGCCCTCCACCTGTTAGCATGAGCAGGAGATGTTATACACAAAGATTCTAAGGTCATTCAAGTTAGGCAGAAGAGAGAATGGCTTTCAGCAGGCCAACATGGGGGTGGGGGATGACTTTACCTCCAATGTAACTTCACGGAAATCTGAATTACGCAAGATTCTGAAATCAAGTGGGCCTTCTATTTCTCTATTGAAGAGTGCACGTGCTGCATAAAGGAAGACTGTTTCTGCATAACCACCAGAGCCGCCAGAAACCCCATATAGATGGCCATCCTCATCAACATTTGTTAATCTGGGTTACAGTCAAGACAAGTACATATGAATTCCCAGATAAATAGGGCAGAACAGATAAAGAAACTATGATATATCATGCAATATACAGAAAAAAATTATTCTATTGATTTTTCCTTAACAAGTGATTACGTTCAAGATTTGCTAAATTATTTTTTAAAAAAGGGCAAGTTATTATGACTGATCTTCTTTTTACTGGTCATCTTGAACCTCGTTAGAAGACAGAGCAACATACCAAGCAAACAAGGAACTTACAATCTATCCAAGGAAGATTCCTCCATTGTTTTGAAATCGATAGATTTGGACTGCACAACCATCAAAGTGATATTAAGTGTCTCATAGTTTTTCAAATACATCTTACAAGCAAGAGCAGGAAATAAATTAACAACCTGTATCAGGTCTAACACTTCGCCAGTTGTCAATACAGAGTCCACCTCTGTGACTTCTTTGTTCTCCACTGAGAAAACAAAATCGTCCCGGACAGCTTCTAACTTCTTATCATAACAGGGCATCACAGTGACATGATAAACATCATCTGGCCTACTCAATAAATTCAGGAATAATTAAAAGTAAAAATACTAAAAAATGACATTGTATAATAAGACTGGTATTTGTTCAAAACAATCATCCATTTTCAGCAAATGGAGAACATTGTTGCATTACTCAAACAACAGAACAGGAAAAATTAGGTTCTGACCAACACTCCTTGTGCCTCCAATTGTGAACAAGCGTCAAAATGGGATGTGTACAGTCAACTCTTGTTAACTTTGAGCAAAATACCTTTGTAAATATTTGGATTGGCCACATGAAAATCGTCTATCTAGATTTGTCATAGGCTCATAGCAAACACATGCATAATCTTATAAAGTTTTTGTACAAATTAGTGGTCAAAGTTGCATCACAAAGACTTTGGAAAGTAAATAAACAAGACTTTTTTGTGACCAGAGATAGTACTAATTTTCTTAAGTCTCAAAAAGGATCTGAAAACAACACCTTAACATCTAGATCTAGGGCAAAATACTCACTTGAGACCGAGTTTTTCAACCATATGATGCTTGATAGCTGCACCAATCACCTGTTGGGGGCTCTTTACAGATGAGATGTAAGGCAAGATATATGAACCAAGAGTCTTTTCTGCATAGCATATCCAACCTGCAAGGAGGAAGAGATTCACACATTTTTAAACTGGCCCTGTCGTATTTATAGAAGAAATGTAACTAATTAAATAACTAGTAGGAAACCATCAGCATTATGTAGCGAGGGTTCAGCATTACTGATACCTAAATTACATAGTAGCAAAAGCGGCATCATATTCCCTGCAAACATTTTTACCTGGGCACGCAGATGAAAGTAGGGGAAGACTGGTTCCAGCTTCTTTGCCACTAGATAATTGATTGTGCTGATAGCGTGAAACAAATTCATTGCAGGCTTCAATAAGGGAAAGATCTCGACTGCTACTTGTGTCATAAACTGCCTTTACACCCATTGACTTGAACAAAGCAGTCAGTTTTCTGAAAACCTGAAGATTAAAAAATTGTATTCTGCTTTTGTTATCATAATTAAAATAAGCTTTTTTATTAATCTAGAGTGGTAAGGACTAGAGTGAAATACTTCTGGACAAACTAATCTGTGAGGAAAATTACAGAACACCTGATAGGGTGGTACTTTTGACTGGGGAATGGATAAGTGAAGAACATATAATTACCTGTGACTGAGAAAGACCAAAGAATGCAGCTAGTGATGCTCTTGACTGGGGAGACACAGATACAATGATGGCTTTGTCAGAGTTGACGCGAGTAATGAAGTCACCCAGGCTTTGCTTCTCCAGCATAACCGTCTCTGCTGAAGTTATGCAACCACTATTGAGATCAAAATGAAACAGTCAGCATTATTCAGATTTGCGAAGGTCACTGCTTTTACAACTGATACAAACAGTAAAAGAGCGGTAACAACCTGCAAGCCAGACAGTCCTTTAGTGAAATCTTGACTGCTTCCTCTGGAGGCTTTGTGCTCACTGCAATTTCCTTTTGTTTAATCTGTGAAAGAAAAGTGTCAGCAAAATAGGGAACGGTATGCAGAAAGGCAGTGGGTGAGGAGCAGCAGCAACCAAGAAGAGTTTATGATGTTCCAATTGTGCTGATGTGAAGCTAATTTATTAGTTTAAGTGTGCGCAGAGATGTAGTTAGCACTTCCAAAGTGGTTCCACTGTGTTAAACTTTAGTGGGCAGATTGCTTCAGTTGTGATGGAAAGAGGAAGCCTTTCTTTAATGGAGAGATTAAACACTAGTACAGCACTTGTTACTAGCTAAGCTGAGGAAAAGTAGGAAAGGGTAGAAATTGCTCAGCACCAGGGGTCCATCAAGTGAGTTCATATTGCCATGGTCCTACATAATACTTGAGAAGCTGTGCTACTTGAGTTCGTTATGCAACAAGCAGGAAGAAGAATTGTGATTTTTCTTGGGCATAATGTAGCCTTGCTTTGCTTTCTTGTTTGCACTATATAGCAGATATTGATGTTTTTTTTGTTTGCATGAGTTCATGATGAAGAAAATAGGATGGTTCTTTGCTGCAAAAGTTTAATATCAACGTATTCCAATTTTCAAGAAATCATAATATCAGCATCACAGAATCAATATGTGTACTTCCGGAGAGGCATATGCTCTGCTTGGGCGGAAAGAATACTAAGGAAAACGGGCTAAAATGTAAGGGAAAGTTCAGTCATTGCAAGCTGTGATTTTCTCTCTCCAAGTTGGAGAGAAACTGAAACCCGGGGGGGGGGAGCATTGGCTATATTGGGCAAAAAGAATCTGATGCCATAAATATCAATCCATTTTTTTTCAAGAAATCAGTGATTAACAGTCCATGTTTAGCAAAAACTATTTCCTTCCCTTGTCTCTGTAAGAAATAACTAAACAGCGGATGAAGAAATCAATTTCGTCTCCCTTTCCTCTTCCTTTCAACTCTATACGTTACAGAGCACACCTCGGTATCCAATCGTGCGGCATAGTGAGATGACTAGCCTATTGGGAAGATTGATGGCACACAATACCATCTCACAGTAAAAACTGATGCGTGAATTGAAGCTGTACTCTTGAGGCGGGGGGCAGCAACCATGCGGCTAGCAATTAAGAGTAAGGCAAAGCTCCATACGCAAAGACTAGATAGAAACGAAATCTTTGCGACAAATTGGGGGTGGGGAGCAGCACCTGGAGGCGGCGGGTGGAGGGGTTCTTGTTGAGGGAGATGATGCAGTCCTGCGAGGGGGCGATGAAGTCGTTGAGATCCGACGCCTGCAGCGCCGGCGAGAACCCGCTTGACGACATCGCCGGCCGGCCAGTCTTCCAATCGATCCCAGCGGTCGCGTAGCTATCGATCCGTGCTCCTCTTCTCCTTCCTCGTGCCGCCGCCTCCCGCTTTGTTGGAGAGGGTCGCCGATATAGGGCGGCCGGTGGGCCTGGGCTTGGGCTTTGATTGATGGCTTCTCGCCGAATTTGGACAGGCTCACAGCCCTCCTTCCGTAATTTTCTAGTGATCTCTACGCTCTAAAAAAAAAGGTTTCAGCATTTTGGCTTGATTTAGGACCCTTAAATTATTCGCAAAATAGATAATTGTGCTAGGCATAGTGTTGTTACCTTATAATAGTAGTAAATAAACAATGTTGGTGTGGGCTAAGATAAATGAGATTGAAGGACAAGATGGATTGTGATTCCTCTCTGCTGTAAGCAACGACCTAGGGCTCCTCGTGTAGATGTAGCCATCTGACGTTGCGTTAAGAATAGAGAGCAAAGCCACCAACGAACCGTCCGTGTTATGATATTTGCCCGTGTCTCCCTACAACTTGGAGAGGAGAAAGCGACGCGGGCCTCGGACCGCTCAGCGCCACGGCACGGATGACGCAACTCAACTCGGGCTCGGAACGAGTTCAATTTAGTCTACGGCACTATTTTTTTAAGCTCCAGATTTATCCCGAAGGAACAAATAACATATTTCTCTGTCATTTTCTTTAAATGTCTTATCATAAGTTCATAATAATCTTTTCGAAATAATTTATCGGCTTAACGACATTCGATTAGTTCATACAAATATCCATACTAGCACAAAAAATCACCAGGCACAATTATATTATCAGCTGCAGTCAAAAAGAATGCACCCTATACGTTGGCCACTTCGAGATTAACCAACGAAAATGAGTCGATTGGTCGCTAAACTTGCCTTCCCGACGCACAGCAACTAGCTTTGGATTTAGAACCCGTTTGAAATGCGTGGAACTTGTGTGATTTTCACATGAAATAGTTCGGTCGGTGGGTGGAGGCGTGCAGTGCAAAGCGAGCTGTTTCGGTCGGTGCAGGTAGGTTTAAGGATGTAGTGCAAGTCGAGCAGTGTGGATGGATGGAGGCACGACGTGTGCCACAACAGAGCTCGCCTGAGCATAGCAGATGAGTCAAGAGCATAATGTAGACCAAGTACATCGAAAGAGGTTCTAGTGGTTATGTAGGTTGTAAGGCAGCTGATAGAAACTCTCTAATACTGCCAACTTGCAAGCTTTTTATCTGCAAACGTAGTGAATTAAATGAGTTCTAAGAAGCTCCGGAAGCTGATAGTCTGCAAATGCATCATACACGCATCTAGGGTAGAGATAATAGCATTCTCCGGGTTGGACGCGACCAGCTCCGCCCCTCCTCTGCATGAAGATAATGGGGGAAACTATGAGAATTATAGCAAAGAAGGATGATTGGTAAACACAGGTATTGGGTTTGATCATTTCTAAATCAATATGTTATGTTCAAGTTTAGTTCATTATTATTCTTAAGAAAAGGCTCGGTCATTGTTAGAAATTTCCTTACTTATAATTGTAATCAGTGATAAATCTACGACCTCACATAATTCCTGCTGAAGTGTTAGGATTTGAACCCTGATAGGTTTGAGTCGTACACCCATAACTCTACCACGCGCACTAAAAGGAAGTTCTTATGCTTTATTATATTTAGCTCTTAGTAACTTCTTTAGTTTATAGTTCAACAATCAAGTGTCCAATTATCTATTTGTTTGAGCCATCGTGATCATCACTGTGAATGCAATGATTCAAAAATAAATATGAGATATATTATATAAGACATCTTACTTATCAATTTTGAAGCTGTATGTGACATTAATATGCCACATCAATATTGTCTTACTAAGTATAGATGTACTAAAAAAACGTACGTACTTTTCGAGTGGTAAGGTATACAAACTATCATACGGGTTATGCAATGTGCTAACAAAAGTCTATAGAATTTATTTGTCAATATTAGTATTTGTTATTGTTATCACATCATAAAATTAAGTTATTTTCACAACTAAATGTGTAAAGTAACCAATTAATTGGGAAGAAAACCCAACTAATTATATAGTAACATTAAAGTACCATGTGAATACAATATTCACAATGCATGTTTTACCCAACGCTAATTTTATTACTCTCTTTATTCTTTTTAAGTGATGTTTTTGACTTTTTATGGTCTACAAGATGTGACTTTGCTTGTTATTATTTGCAACTTTAGAAAGTTATAATATTATAATTATATACTAATAAACTTATAATATTATGAAAATATTTTAATGATAAATCTAATGATATAGTTTTTATGTAGCCAATTTAGATACTTTAAAAAGCACTATTGGTCTACACCTGTATATAGGGATGAAAACAGATCGAATATGGGCGAATAATAATTCTATCATTTTTGTTTTCATATTTTCCCTGATGTGGATATGAATACAGATACATCAGATACCAATAAGAATACAAATAATATCGAATACAATATAGAGTGAATATGAATCGAATTGAATACTGTCATGAATATTTATTTGATCTAAACATTTAAGAAGAACATTTATGAATTCTTCATATAGGTAAGGTTCCTTCTCTAACTCCATGCATTGATGTATGTGTTAATGTATGATGGGCTACTGAAGTATCATGTAAATGAGTTAGGCTAAAATAGAGGATGTAGACTACATATATCCACCCCTTGAATATCCAGATAATCTAAATCTGTATTCGTATTGAACGAATAGTAAGTTATCGAATCTGTATTCATAACTGACAGAGAAAATCCGTATTCATTTCCGATGCAATACTACCCGACAAATATCTGAGCCGACAGAACCCATATTAAATAATTGTCCGTATCGGTCAGAAACTATCCAATCCATTTTCACCCCTACCTGTATATACCTATCGGAAACTTGCTCGTTGTTTTTGAATTCACTCCTAGGATATGGTATTTTGAATCTCCTTGTATAGTATACTGTAAAGGGATAATCTTATCCTGGGAGCCATCCAATAACTTCTTGGATATTTACAACTAGCAGCAGAAGCGCCGTGCCACATCGCGCTAGTTACCACGTGGACCGAAGTAAAAGAGCCGACAATTCGTAAGAGAGGCTTCTCTGAAAAATCAAGGACCTATACGTATTTTCGGAGAAAGTGGAGGTTTTTTCCACATAAAACCAACCGAGGACCCATATGTATTTCGGAGGAAGCAAAGGGTTTTTTCATATAAAACTAAGGACTCGTACGTAATTTCAAAAAACCATGAGGTGTTATTCAGCAATAGAAGGGCCTCCATGGAAAAATAGAGGACCCATATGGTATTTCAAAAAAATGTAGGGGTTTTCACAAAAAAAATTGACGTGGCAGGGATTTTTTTACAAAAATGGAGGATCCGCACATTATTTCAAAAAATCCAGTGGATTTTTTTTTTGCAAAAAAGTCTAACATGGAGGACCTCCTTGAGGGTGAATCCCCTGGATAATCAGGGCAGATACAGACAAAATATACCGAGAACCTTGCACAAAATTGCCAGAGAAAAAAATAGGAAGTATGGGATGCATGGTCCTCTCGTGACATTTACGTAAAATACCTAAGTTTCAAATGTGGCAAAAATATCAGATACGGAGGAACCAAGAATTGGAACTGGGGCCCACCCACCAGCGAGAGAGGAGACGGTGGGAGTGCTCACCTCACCTCACATGCGCCAATCACCCTTTTGTCATCATTCTGTTGTGGGGGGCAGAAAGTGATGGCCCTGACCGACCTGGCCGTGAGCCCGCTGAAATAACCACCTCTTGCCGTGACACGAGGCCAAATCAAATCAACGGCCCGCGCACGCCCATCAGATTAACCGCACGGCCCATAGACTAAGGTCGTCTCGTTTCGGTTTTTTCCTGACTTTCTAGTTTTTTAATTTTATTTTTCCCATATTCATTTTTATTATTTGTGATGGACTAACATATTTTTATTTTTAATTTTTTTGTAAATTTAATTATGCCAAAAAAGGCTTCAGCAATAACAGTACAAAATAAATTAGCTACAGTGTCAAACAGTGAAAAAGTCAAGGCACAAAAAACCCCATGAGTAGAGAGGGTATTTTCTTTTTAGTTTCGGTTTGTAGATTATTGACGTTGTTTATGTTTTTGGACTATTCGTGAGAGAGCTTGCATACTATTTTGACCGATATAGATAAAATCGTTACAACATGTACTATAATAAATTTACAGGTCCCTTAGAAAGACACTACGTTTTACCGTAGAAAAATAAACCCGATTTTACCATCACTGATTGGCTGGACCAGCCGCTGCCGTGTCATTATTAGGTCGCTTAACTAAATTTTAATTTTAATCCTAATAAAAAATAATTTTACAGGTCAGGAGAGATGGCGCCGTCGCGAAGCAAACTCAGCAGCCAGCATGTCGCCCAAGTAAGACCGCTCTGCGGATTGACTCTTTTGCCCCTCGTTCCCACGTGGCGGGAGTATACTGCCATGGGCAAAACGGGTAGTTATGGCGTCGTGTTGGGTAGGAGTTGCCGAGTTGGGGTTCGTCTCGTTTATTAATTTTCTCGGCGACCAAACGCAGCGAACAGCTAAAGAAAAGCAGCAGCAGCAGCCAGCCGCGAGGGAGGCGCCATTACAAATCGCCCGAGCACCAAACCCTACCCTACCACCGAGCCCAACCACCACCTCCCTCTGCTTCTGCGGATTCTCGTGCCTCCCGAATTCGTTTTACTCTCGGCGCCGCGCCCGACATGGAGGTGAGCGATTCTTGGTTTCTTGTGCGGCAGCGGGGTGTTGCAGATGGGAGTTGGAGGGTGGGGCTCTGATGGGTTGTAATGGTGTGGCGGTTGCTTTCAGGAGGGGAGGAGGATGGTGAGGACCGTGCGGGTGAGGAACATCTCAGATCTGGCCGGGGAGCGGGAGGTGCGCGAGTTCTTCTCCTTCTCCGGCGAAATCGAGCACGTCGACATCAGATTGTGAGCGCTGCTTGCCTGCTTGCCTGTTCGTTCGATTACTATCGTTGCCGCGAATGCTTTCGTGTGTTTTTCCCATGTCTCGTTTAACCACATTGTGATTTTGGGCTCTGGTTGGTGGCTGCAGTGACGGGGTGGCGACGGGGAGGACGGCCTGCGTCACGTTCAGGGATCCCAAGGCCCTCGAGATTGCGCTGCTGCTGTCGGTATGACCTCGCGCATCGATTGGTTTCATCTGAGAGGGGATCTTTTTGGCTATCTGGCTGTGGTGGTTTTTCAATTGGTATAATGAATTTAGTTGTTACGGCTTATGCATGGGGCCTAAAGAATCCAATTTTGTGTGCGATAGTATCAATATCGTAGCGTTTAGCGATGTAAAGAAAAATTAGAAAGACGTTTATGGTGTTGTTGTTGTGAACTTGTGATACATCGCTCTAAAGGACAAAGGACGCGTTGGCATGCATGTGCAAGTTAGGAAAAATATAAATATTTCAAAAATCGGATATTCACTATAGTCGTGTTTGTACTGGAGATTTTTCATAATAGACGAATGGGAGAAAAGGATGTGACTTGTGAGGATCATTGCGTGTGTTGAAAGGGATTTTTTTTAATGGAAAACCACATTTGAATTTGATTGCTTTAGTTTATTTGATAATATGCCATATTGCCATGTGCTTCATGCACTGGCAAGCAAATGATGGAAAGACACTCGGTACTATCTTTAGTTGTTGGTAAAATCTTTAAGAGGCCATTGACCATGGAGGAGTAAACAAAAAGAAAATAGATATTGAGTATTTTAATGCCTGCTTTGATTGTCACGGAAGTGAGCAGCATAATTTATGGGATTACTGCTGTGATTCTTTTGACTTTGTGATTCTGTTTCAGTGTTTTGCCATTTAAGAAACAAGCATGCCATTTGTTTCTTTATGTGCTGCATGCATACTATACAAGTCCGATAAATGTGCATCAAGTGCAACATGACAATCTAAAGCTGAAATGCCATTGCTGCAATGGAGGGGTTCTCCCAGTTTGTATGTCTTCAGAATGACATACAGTGCACAGATGATGGTCCAGTCTCCAGTGAATCTGTAGTTTAGCGCAGTGTCTTGTTTTCACTCAGTGTTTTACATCTCACTACGGTACATAAATCTGCAGCATTGCAAAACAAAGAAATATTGGGTCAGTTACTCAGTTTGCCCTTGCATGCTAGCATGGAACAATATCTCCTAATTTTCCTTTTTCAGGGGGCAACAATTGTGGATAAAGTTGTGAACATTACCGCTGCTGAAGATTACATCTACATCCCTGTTACTGAACAGGTACGCTATTCAACTAATTTATGTCACACAACTGTCAATATTCTATGTTGATCCTTTTTAATAGAGATATCCATTTTGAAAATCATGCAGCACCTTGTGGTCAATGAGGTGACAAGTACAAGTTCAGCTTATACTGCAGATATGGAGCAACCTACTGAGGTGCCTTTCAATTCCAGTACACTCATCATGAACTTCCCATTAATCAGGGGGCAGTGACATCATGGATGTTAGGGATGAGTGATGAACAAGTAGATCTTTTATACTATATTTACTGAATGATAAATGTTGCACAACCCCAACCCCCCTCCCCCCGCGAGAAAAATTGGAACCTAGGCCTATCTGCTTATATGTTATTGTAGTGGATCATGGTTGGCACTGATTAAAAAATTCTCACGCTACCATACAGGACAATGCCAGTCCCACTGCTGGCCGTGTTTATGCCAGCAAGGCTCATGATGTCATGACAACTGTGATTGCAAGGGGTTCTGCAATGCGACAAGATGCTGTGAACAAAGCTAAAGCATTTGACGAGAAACATCAACTAAGGGCTAATGCATCAGCTAAGATCAATTCCTTTGATAGGCGTGTTGGCCTTTCAGAAAAGATAAGCAGTGGTATATCAGTTGTGAATGAAAAGGTGAAATCTGTGGACCAAAGGTTACATGTTTCTGACAAAACAATGGCTGCTTTGCTGGCTACAGAGCGCAAGCTAAATGATACAGGCTCTGCTGTGAAAACCAACAGGTCTCTTCTTGTCCATGCTTTTGCTATTGTTCAATTAATCAATTTGTATTTATGTTTTACCATCAAGTCTTATATTGCTGATCCTTTGTTATTGTTTTCGCCTACTTGTAGGTATGTGTCTGCTGGAACAAGCTGGCTGAATGGTGCCTTCAGCAAGGTTGCCAAGGCCGGTCATGTTGCTGGCTCAAGAACAAGAGAGAAGTTCCAATTAGCTGTGTCAAATCTAACAGCGAAAGTAAGTTAATGATAAATCTGCTGGGTAAATTTATGGTTAGAAATATGAGCAGTGCTATTAAAGACATGTAGCAACTCAAGAGAGCTGCATTCCGCATTTGTTTTCTAGTCCAAACTACGATGCAATAGAAATTCAGTTGCATTGTGGTTGATAGGCATGCCCACTAGATTGACCCATCATCCTGCCGCTTCACAGTGCACAGAGATGCTCAACTTTGGCGGCTAAGCAATCATAGTTGTAGACTTCTAGCATGGCGCACAATTTGCTTCCATTAGGGGAACATGATAAACCCAACGTCATCTTTGCCTGTATACAGTAGACTCAGTCCTGATCACAATCTTCAAGGGATTGCCAGGTCATTGGTTCCTAATAAAAGAACCATCAGTTAGATAAAATCTCAACCCAGAAACAAACAAGAAAGGTCACAGAGGAACAAACAGGGATGGAGAGTGCTGGAACAGTTTGTTAGTTTGGTTGTGGAGTTCTAGCTATCCACGCTATGTTCATATCTTCTATCTGAGACAGATTTGCAAAATGTGATGCTGCGAGATGATACCTTTGTTAGCTTTTGGATAACCTAAGTGGCATCAATCAAAGCCAGAATAATATCACATAACTCCAGGAATAAATTTGCCTCTTGCAAAGTCCATTCTTAAGCCAATCAATATGCATGATTTGTTTCCTCGAGGAAATATTGTTTCAAGTAGTGTGGCCTATTTACGAAGCTTGCTGGGTTTACATTGTTTGTTTCTTCTCATGCTCCAAGTCCACATTTTTTTTCCTTTTGCTGAAACAGGGCCCTGCTGTTGTTGCTTGAGCTTGCTGTGTTGGTTCTGGAAGCTCTTTTTCCTGGGGAAATCTATTGGAAAACCTTGAGCAAACACCTTCCCTTGATTTGTGTCGACAGAGTGTGGCCTGTAACTGTGTATTTCACAGTTGTCTTTTTTTTTCTCCGGGGAGGTTTTTTCAGTGAGTCTTGTCAGATTTGTTATATAGAGGATATCATGTTTTGGGATTTTAGAACCGCCATTCTTTTTAGTGTCGATGTTAAATTGATTATAAGTGATAGCGATATTTTGGACCATGTTCCTGACTCAGTGTGGATTCTTGATCGTCATTGATGTCCTTATGCTTCTGCCGAAATTGTTACTCGATTTGAGTAATTTGGAACTCGACTATTTGAAACTGGAATGCCCATTGGATACCCATGTTCGTTTCTTGATGTGCCATTTGTTGAGATCTGTTTGGATTCTGAATTTGTATGAGAAATTTGCCGAACCCTGGAATGTTAAATACTACTAGATAAGATTGTCAAGGTTCGGCCGCCTTAGTGAATTTTGCAGTGGAAGCTTTTCGCCCCACTCATTTCGACTTGAGCTTCGAGTTTCTAACTTATTTTTCATTATTCATAAATTTTGTTTTTTTCTTAACTTTTGGTTTTTTAGCTTTTTTTGTTGGTTCTTTTTCCCGATTCGTTTGCGTTGTCCGTGATGAGCTAACATATTTTTTTCAATTTTTAAATTTAATTATGCTAAATAAGTCACCTTCAATTACAGTATAATTTTAGTCAGTTACAGTATAATTTTAGTCATAAGTCGCTATTTTTCAGCCCAACCTAAGCGAGTTTAGTACATATGGCGCGTACGTAAATGCTGTTGACTCGATCCGGCCGAGTATAACCGATGAGCCGGATGGCATGCATGGATCCAAACCGGAGATCTCTAACGAAACAATGAAAGGATGGGAGTGCTCATTTGGTTTTTTTAGTGGTTTATGGCTAAAAAGTACGGTAGCTGACAGAGATTTATTTAGCATAATTAAATTTTAAAAATTTTAAAATATAAAAAATATGTTAGCCCATTACGTATAATACAAACAAATACGGAAAAAGTACCGATAAAAAAGCTAAATAAAAAGACAAGTTCAGAAAAAGATGAAATTTATGAATAGTAAAAATAAGCCGAAAGACAGGTGCTGAAGCCCAAATGAGCACAAACTCCAATATGCTAATCTTAGGCCCCGTTTGGTACAGCTCAGCTTCACTAGTGAAGCTGTTTTTTTTGTTTCAGTTTCACGAGCAGCTTCACCGGTGAAGCTAAAACTGTTTTGGAAAACTGTTTGGCAAAACAGCTTCATCAACAGCTTCGTGCATGGCTGAGAGAGGGCAATTGTCCAAGATGCCCCTATCTACCTGACTTGTTCTAACATTTGGAGTTGTATGTTTGTATATAGTCATATGAATTAAAAAATAATATATTTGAATGAGTATGAATTAAAAGATTAAAATAAAAATAAAAATCGGCATAACGGTAGAGAAGTGCGAACGGGAGGAGAGGAAGCAGCGTGGGGACCCGGTGGCAAAGTGCTGTAATTTCATCAACTACAAGGGCGGTGGGTTCCTAGAATCATGAGCTGAGGAGAGAGCTGTGAAAAACTACTATTTTCAGCTTCACCCCACCCTATTCCCTTGTGAGAGCATGATTTAAAGAGCTTCATTCATGAAGCTGTTTGCAAAAAAAGGTGTTTAGTAAAAAATAGCTCATAGCAGCTTATGAAGCTGTTGGTGAAACTGTACCAAATAGGGCTTTAGCATAAGAAAGCCCGCCATTTGAATGTAGGACGACCTTGAGACTGAGTTAATTGGAGTTATTACATTCCCCGGGGGGGGGGGGGGGATGTTCAGACTAATTCAAGCATTAGCTTCCTTGCAGCATTCAGTTTGATGCGATGCACACAGGCCGGATGCACGGCTTTGAACACAGCTCAGACGCTAATTATGGTAAACCGGTGTTTACTGCAGTAGTAAAAACGAACAAAAAAACCAAAAGATTCAGCCACAGAATAGAATCTCGCCGTTCAAAAGTATCTGCAGAGCTTCCGCTTTTCCTCCCCTGCCTTCTTATGCAGCTCGATCGATCTCCCCTTCCTTCCAATTGGCATCACTTCATTTCTTCTTCCCCTAGCTAACGCCACACACACACACACACTTACGGAGGCGGCGCCGACTTGGCTGGAGAAGGGCGACAACGCGTGGCAGCTGGCGGCGGCGACGCTGGTCGGGCTGCAGAGCGTGCCGGGGCTGGTGATCCTGTACGGCAGCATTGTCAAAAGTGGGCCGTCAACTCGGCCTTCATGGCGCTCTACGCCTTCGCCGCCACCTTGGTCTGCTAGTGCCTCTGGGCCTTCCGCATGTCCTTCGGCGACAGCCTCCTCCCCTGCGTCGGCCGCCCCGACCTCGCCGCGCTCGAACAGGCCGGCTTCCTCTCCGCCCAGGGATTCGCCGGCGCCTACCCCGCCGCTACGCTCCTCTTCTTCCAGTTCGTCTTCGCTGCCATCACTCTCATCCTCGTCGCCGGCTCGCTCCTCGGCCGCATGAACCTCCGGGCATGGATACTCTTCGTGTCCCTCTGGCTCACCTTCTCCTACACCGTCGGCGCCTTCAGCGTCTGGAGCCCCAAAGACTTCCTCTTCAAGGCCGGCGTCATGGACTTCTCCGGCGGCTACGTCATCCACCTCTCCTCCGGCGTCGCCGGATTCACCGCCGCCTACTGGCTACGGACCACCATATAATTCGCATGCATCGATCATGAATGACAAGAGAAACCATTTGTGAGCTTGCGTATGGACAGGTTGGTCCGAGGATGGCGAAGGACAGGAGGCGTTCCCGCCGAACAACATCCTCCCGACGCTTGCCGGCGCGGGGCTGCTGTGGATGGGGTGGACGGGGTTCAACGGCGCCGCGACGTACGCCGCCAACATCGACGCGTCGGTCGCGGTCGTGAACAGCACCTCTGCACGGCCACAGGCCTCCTGGTGTGGCTCCTCCTCGACTGCTTCGTCTTCGGCCGCCCCTCCGCCATCGACTCATCAGCGCCGTCCAGGGCATGATCACCGGCCTCGTCTGCATCACCCCGGCGCGGGGCTGGTGCATGGGTGGGCGGCGATGATGATGGGCGCCGCCTCCGGCAGCGTGCCGTGGTGCACCATGATGGTGCTGAAACAAGCGGAGCCGGCTCCTGACGCGCGTCGACGACACGCTCGCCGTGCTCCACACTCACGGCGTCGCCGGCAGCCTCGGCGGCGCCCTGACGGGGCTGCTGGCCGAGCCGCGGCTCACCCGGCTCTTCTTCGGCGACGATCCCCCGGTACGTGGGCCTCGTGTACGCGGTCAGGAGCGGCCGAGCCGCCGCGGGGCTCCGGCAGGTGGGTAGGATCACCTTCGTCATGGCGCTCAACGCCGCCGTGAGTCCGTGACGAGCGCCGTGTGCCTGGTTGTCGGGATGGCCGTGCCGCTGAGGCTGAACGAGGAGCAGCTGGCGGCCGGCGACGACGCGATACACGGGGAGGACGCGTACGCGGTCTGGGGCGACGGCGAGACGTACGAGCATGCAGTCCGTGCATGGGAACCATGGATACCCCATGGCGTCCAAAGCCGAGGAGATGATACGAGCGATCAAGCTAGCGTATGCCATGCGTCGTGTACATGTGAAACAGTGGAAAACTGTAAGGCCAATGCTAGCGTTTGTATAGAAGAGTCAAGATTTAAGAATGTTAAAGATTAGTGCCGGAATGTTAAAGCAATCTTTTGAACTCAAGTGACGATCTTGTTTTGGTCTTGCATCTTTACTAGCACTAGGCTGCAGCCTCAACATGTACATTGAGCAACCAACATTTTGCAACGAAAATCTTGCAATGGGATAATACGCTGAGTTAACCAACACTCCCCGCCCTAGAAGAGGATGAGTCCGTGGAAGGCGGAGATGTGGGCGCGGAGCACGGCGAGAGGCCATCGCGGTTGCCGGCGTGCAGCTCTGTGGGCACGAGGGGTGTAACGTCCCTATTTCTAGAGATGCTAGTAATCCCTGTAACTATCCATGATTGAACAGTTCCAGAGTACTGTACATGAGTGCACACCATAACAATACATGTTTACAGCAAAAAAGTCAATTTTTATTGCAAACATAAGGTTTAACAACCTGTTTTTACACAGTGGACATGCAAACCCAAAATTATCTTACAACACAAAAACTCCCAGGCTACTCGAGCACAACTGAGACCTAAAACCAATCATCCTCAAGGAAGAAAGGCTCTTCGCAAACTTTATCCTCAGCTTGGAATTCTTGATTCCATTAGTCTTCTGTTTGTTGTTTAGCAAGTTATGAGTACAACCGTACTCAGCAAGTCACAAGAGTAAACCCTAATTTAACTACTTGCAAGGATATTCCGAGGGATTATACCGGTTCTATTAAATTGAGTGGATCCAGTTTTATTTGCAAACACGAAAAAACAAAAATAGTTTTATTCCGCTCACCCTTCTGAGTCAACTTAGTCACTAGCTTGGAAATAGAAGAGAAATCCTGGACACAACTGCGGTAATACCCAACTAAACCTAGGAAAGTACATATCTCTGCAACATTGCTAAGTCTCAACCAGTCCACCACTACAGCAATCTTGGAAAGATCTATGGAAAATCCCTTGACATTAATGACATGCCCAGTGAAAACTGATAGATGAAAGCCAAAGAGTGCATTTCTTCAGTTTAGCAAGGAGTTGATGTTTCCGAAGAAGATCAAGTACAATACGAAGGTGTTGACCATACTCCTCTGTGGTAATGAAATAAATCAATATGTCGTTGATGAAAATGATGACAAACTGATCTAAGTAATCATGGAATACCCGATGTCTCAAATCCATAAATACCGCCAGAGCATTGATTAATCCAAATGGCATCACCAGAAACTCGAAGAGGCCATATCAAGTGCGAAAGGCTGTCTTCGGAATATCAAAAACCTTGATCTGAACTTGATGTTAGCCAGACTATAGATATATCTTGGAGAAAAACTTGGCGTCCTTAAGCTGGTCGAAGAAATCATTAATACGAAGTAAAGGGTAGTAGTTCTTCATAGTCACCGCATTGATCGATGCACATGTGTAAACTCTTATGTTTCTTCTCCATTAGGGTGATCGGGGAAGTCCACTCCGAGGTACTACGCCAGATAAGACCTTTGCTTTGAAGGTCATCCAGTTGCCGCTTCAACTCCTCTAGCTCAGTACACGATAGACGGTAAAGAGCCTTAACGATAGGTGTAGTGCCAGGGATAACATCAATGGCACACTCAACCGCCCTAAATGGAGGTAGACCTGAAAACTCAGCTGAGAAGATATCAAGATTTTCTCGAACAATTGGCAAATCTTCTGGTCAATGTCTGGTGACAGGCTTCTCTGACATAACAAAAAGACACTCAAACTTGATCATCCTATGACCAGGCCCGGCCCTAGGGGGGTCGAGCTGGGCCGCCGCACTGGGCCCTCGACGCCAAGGGGCCAACCTCAGATACGTAAGTAGATATAGTATTCCCAGGAAGCAGAAAAGGCACGTACGTGCTGCGCGATTTGATTTGCCTTCCATCGCGTCGATTCGGCTTCTGCGTCCGCGACTCCGCGTTCCGCCCTTCCGCCGCGCGGCCGCGCCACCGCGACTGCCTTCTTCCCCGCAGACCCGCTAGGCCGCTACGACCTGCGTCTCTCAGTCTCTACGCAGTGCGCAGCCGCGCAGGTAGCTTTTGCATGCACTTACGTGAATTCATGGCTTCGTGGCTTCGTGCTGTAGCTTTAAGCTTTTGCATGCACTTACGTGAATTTCGGTGTTTGTTTTTAGACCAGACTCTGCGAGAGCCGAGACTGCGCGTCGAGCTGCTATCGCCGATCGGCAGGTGCACTCTCCGTTGATCCGTTCCTCAGTTCCTGGTCTTCGTACGTACGAAGGTAAGAAATTGCCTCTAAGCCTCTTGATTGTGTTTGTGTATCAGTGTATGCGGTATGTCAAGTATATATCATATATGTTTAATCAATATTTAGTTTGCTTTTGTCCCCAATATTTATTCTTTAGATTTGGGATTTAGGAATCCCTTACGGTGCGTCGGTGCAGCACGCATGTTTAGTATGACATTGAATTTAGTATGGCATAATTTTCTTAAATTACTTACTAATTTCTAAATTTACAGTGAACTCATGTTGCCCAAAAAGCACGCATCTGGAAGTGAGAAAAGAAAAAAGAAGAGAAGGATAGAGGACTTGATACAATCACAAAGAGGAGCTATTGATAAATTTTTGCAAGCTGAGAAGGATTTTAAAGTTAATTATTTTTTGGTTATGGTTGATATGGCAATTAGTTCATTGAAAAGCAGATTTCAAGAACTCCAGTCATTCAATGGAATATTCGGATTTCTAATGAATTCAACATCCTTGAAGTCATTGGATGGTGCTGATCTAAAAGATCAATGCACGAAATTTGCAGAAACTTTCTCTTTGGATGGTTCCTCGGATGTTGATATAAATGACCTAATTTCTGAGTTAGGTGTTATGCAGTTTACTTTGCCAGATAGGCCAATGTCTGCTATGGAGATTTTTGAATTTGTCACAGAAGCGGATTGTTATCCTAATATTTCCATTGCTTATCGGATCCTATTCACTATGCCTGTGACTGTGGCCTCAGCTGAAAGAACCTTCTCAAAGCTGAAATTATTGAAGAATTATTTGAGGTCCGTAATGTCTCAAGAAAGATTAAATGGTTTGGCAACTTTATGCATCGAGAAGAAATTATTAGATGAAATTGATATTGATGCCATCATCAATGACTTCGCATCAGTAAATGTTAGAAGAAAATTTTAAGGTAAGATGTATAACTTGTTTGATAAAAATGTTTTTTATGCATTACACTTATTGGAAACATCACTATATTATTAGAGTTATATTAAAGGGCCCATCTTTCTAGCTTCGCTCCAGGTCACTAAATTCACAGGACCGGGCCTGCCTATGACAACCAAAATAGAAAGTCAAGAATAGGAGACCGAGGTATCGTTCCTTGCCCTAATAGATGATCTCCCCACCCTCTTATAGAAGACCTGGGGGGAGATATGGTGGCTAGTTCGAGAAAACGGGCTTATCTTTTTTTTATTGTGCCTTTAACCTATGTTAGGACTAATTATGATTTGCTTTTAGTGCCCCTTCTAGGAAAACTCAGGGTGGTACATCGAACATCTAATCAAATCCAACGGGAAGTCGCCCAATTTCACCCGGTCTTCCAGCTGACAACCAGGGATCGGATCGGCAGCTTCGATTTGTTACAACTTACTTAACTAATTAACAGCTAGCCGTAATTACATCGAACTAAGGAGAAACAGTCAGACGCGATCCATCTCTGCTGCATATAAACTGACTAGCTCTCGTCGGTAATTCCTCATCGATAGCTGAATCTGTCCTCCTCCAAAAGCTTGCATGACAATGCAGATTGCACCGACAATGGGGCGCTCGCCGGCGGCGGCCTGCAGCGTCGCATGGCTCCTCCTTGCCCTCTTCCTGGCGGTGGCGGGAGCGGAGTACGTCAAGTACAAGGACCCGAAGCAGCCGATCGGGGAGCGAGTGGACGACCTCCTCAGCCGGATGACGCTCGAGGAGAAGATCGGCCAGATGTCGCAGATCGAGAGGGCCAACGCGTCCTCCTACGTCATCCAGAAGTACTTCGTCGGTTCGTCGCGTTTGCGCTGCTCGCCGACGATCCTTGAAAATGTGCATCCGCTTCGCATGTAAGTAATGTGCGTGCATCGATGGATGCGTTAATCGCAGGTAGCGTGCTGAGCGGCGGAGGCAGCGTGCCGGCGGAGAAGGCGACGGCGGCGACGTGGCAGCAGATGGTCACCAAGATGCAGAAGGCGGCGCTCAAGACCCGCCTCGGCATCCCTATCATCTACGGCATCGACGCCGTGCACGGCCACAACAACGTCTACAACGCCACCATCTTCCCCCACAACGTCGGCCTCGGCGCAACCAGGGACACCAAGCTGGTGAAGAGGATCGGAGAAGCCACGGCGCACGAGGCCAGGGCTACCGGGATCCCCTACACTTTCGCGCCATGCGTCGCGGTAATGACAATCAATGGCTAGTCCTGTGCGATTCTGAACTGAAATTGATACGAAGATATGGTGACGTCATCTGCATGCATGGTGTTTGGTGTCATGCAGGTTTGCCGTGACCCGAGGTGGGGCCGGTGCTACGAGAGCTACAGCGAGGACACGAGGCTGGTGCAGCTCATGACGTCGGCGATGGTGACCGGCCTGCAGGGCGACGTCCCCGCGCGGCACCCCAAGGGGGTCCCCTTCGTCGCGGGGCCGAAGAACGTGGCCGGGTGCGCGAAGCATTTCGTCGGCGACGGCGGGACGCGGCGCGGGATCAACGAGAACAACACGGTGCTGAGCTTCCACGACCTGATGCGGATCCACATGCCGCCCTACGACGACGCCGTCATCAAGGGCATCTCCTCCGTCATGATCTCCTACTCCAGCTGGAACGGCATCAAGATGCACGAGAACCGCTTCCTCATCACCGACATCCTCAAGAACAAGATGCACTTCAGGGTCAGTTCAACACTAGATTTCACAAGAAACTCTACAATCGCTGCAGGAATCCTACAGAATTCCCACGCTTACGTGACGAGATGAAGCTTCTGATTGTGTGTTGCGACGTGCATGTTACATTGTACAGGGCTTTGTGGTCACGGATTGGCAGGCCGTCGATCGGGTAACCACGCCGCCGCATCAGCACTACTACCACTCCATCCAGGAGACGATCCACGCCGGCATCGACATGGTCATGATCCCGTACGACTACCCGGAGTTCGTCGCCGACCTGACGTCGCAGGTCAAGCGCGGCCTCATCCGGATGGACCGGATCAACGACGCCGTCAGCCGGATCCTCCGCGTCAAGTTCACCATGGGCCTCTTCGAGGACCCGCTGCCCGACCCGCGCCTCGCTGGCGAGCTCGGCCACAAGGAGCACCGGGAGCTGGCGCGCGAGGCCGTCCGTAAATCGCTGGTGCTGCTCAAGAACGGCAAGAGCAGCCAGAAGCCGGTGCTGCCGCTACCGAAGAAGGCCAAGAAGATCCTCGTCGCCGGCAGCCACGCGCACGACCTAGGCAACCAGTGCGGCGGCTGGACCATGGCCTGGCAGGGACAGGCCGGCAACATCACCGCCGGTACGTATACGTCACGATCTATCTCAGGAACGTTCTTGTCAGTCGCGTCGGTGCATGGCTGGTGGCGCGTGCACATCAATCGCAAAGAAACGTTTTAATCGAGCGCTGATCTGTAAATGTTGACGATAACATGCATGCAGGCACGACGATTCTCGAAGCCATCAAATCGGCGGTCGACAAGAGCACTGTGATCGACTACTCGGAGCACCCGGACAAGAGCTCCAAGAACGCCGGCGATTACGATTACGCGGTGGTGGTGGTCGGCGAGCCGCCGTACGCCGAGACGGCCGGCGACAACCAGAACCTTACCATCCCGGCGCCGGGGCCGGACGTGATCAAGGAAGTGTGCGGGTTCGTCAAGTGCGTTGTGGTCCTCGTGTCCGGGCGGCCCCTCGTGGTGGAGCCGCACCTCGGCGCCATGGACGCGTTCGTCGCCGCGTGGCTGCCCGGCACGGAGGGGCACGGCGTCACCGACGTGCTGTTCGGGGACTACGGGTTCACCGGCAAGCTGCCGAGGACGTGGTTCAAGTCGGTGGACCAGCTGCCGATGAACTACGGCGACCGGCGCTACGACCCGCTCTTCCCGTTCGGGTTCGGTCTCACGACCAAGCCGGCGAGTCAGAATTAGGAATTGCGGAAAAAAGAAATTCAAGTGTCTAGTTAGTGAGTGGGAATTGGAAATAAGGAGAATTTTAATTGGTGTAGTTACGAATGGTTGATAAATTGGGAATTGATATACACTGATGCGACACTGCTCATTTAGGTTTTAAGGCCGAGCTTCTGATTTATTTACGATGTAGTGGTTTTCTTATACTATAGTTGCAGTTAGTATTTTTTAGCGTTATTAAATTTTTTTTAAAAAATAAAAATTTATATCATTATGGACAATACAAAGGAATAAGAAAAAAAATTAAAAAAGGTATAAAAAAACAAAAAAAAAGTAAAAAAGATGAAATTAAAAGGCTAGAAACTAAAAAGCGGGACTGATCTACCTCGATTTGGGTATGTTCTTTTAGGCTGATGGCTTATGGTTTAAATATTTGGATTCTAACTGTTCGCGAAAGATAGTATGTACAGAAAAATAGTACATACGATTTTAACCGGTACAGTTGAACTTAGTACACTTTTTACTATAATTTTTGTATTAGCTCTATCTTAAAAAAATATACCATTTAAAAATTAGTTACTATAAATAGTACGAGTATAAACCAAAAATATGCTTGTCCGAACCCTAGTTTTGCAGTTCATGCATCACCAGCATAGGTGGTAGGTCACATCCATCAGAACACTATTGACATATAAAAGTCAGAATTTTGGACACATTTGAACCCTTAAACATCCAAAATTCCATTTTTAGCCCCTAAATCAAAAAAATTCCAAATCTGGACCCCTCCCGAGCGCACGTTCGCCCTGGAGCCGCCACGTGTCCGGTCGTGCGGTACGGGTCGTGCGGTACCACACCGCATGACCCGCCGCCGAAGCGCCGCCGCGCCGCGCTCTCTCGAGCGCGCGCGCCGCACCGATCGCGCTGCAGCGTCGCGCTTGCCGCGAGATTCCCCGCCCGACCGCGCGATTCCCCTGCCGACCGCGCGATCGGGACACGTGGCGGCACACGGAGGACGCGCGGTCGGGAGGGGTCCAAAAACGGAATTTTTTTGTTTGGGGCCAAAATGGAATTTCGGATGTTTAGGGGTCCATATATGTCCAAAATTCTAAAAGTCATGAGATGACAATATCCTCCTACCAAGGCGCTCTCTTGTCTTTGCGGATGTCTTACGTATCGTTTCGATATAGTGGATAAAAAAAGACTTTACACTATTATATTTACACAGAGAATCATAATGGCTTCGAAAAATCGGTGGGGGGAGAAGTCGTCCTCTTTGTATTGGTATGCAGAGAAGTACAACGCAAAAGCTCCCCAAAAGAAAGAAAGAAAGAAAAAGCATTGGTTGGCCTGTCCCATTCCCGGCCCTTTACGAGGCGAGAGAGATGGACCGAGCACAAGCGGCGAAGGTGGAGTGGGCCACGCACAGCTGCATTTGCACTGCAGATTGCACCGGCCGGGCTGGATTCGCTATACATTTGAGGCGCTCATGGAGCCAGGAGCCCAGGACACAAGGACAGTGCCTCCCTGGCTGCAGATCTCACATGGTTTCTCAAATTTCTCTTGCCAGACTATATAACTAAAAATCCTCTTCCGATTAAGGTGACGCTCGATTGTGCTGGAATAAATTAGTTTATGACTAAAATTATATAGTAGCCAGCTGAAATTAAACTATAACCGATAGTAACTTATTTGGTATGACTAAATTTAAAAAAAATTAAAAATAAAAAATAGATTAGCCTATCATGGACAATGTAAATGAATAAAAAAAAGAGCGGAAAAGCTCGAAAAAACAAAAAAATCAGGAAAAAAAATTAAAAAATAAATAAGAAACTAAAAATTCAAAGAAAATGAGTGGACCTAATTCACCGGTGCCCCAGGGGTAGCAGCACTTGTACAAAGAGAAACAGGATTGGCCATTAATGCTGCTCGCTGCCGTGCACTGTGGTGTCCTGCGAGGCTGTTTACTCTGCATCCCACCCTAGCCTAGCTGGACGGGCCTTCACTGCACGTGCGGCTGTTACTTCCCCTAGCAGGTGTACTGACACTGCCACACACCTCGTAACCGAAATCATATCTCGTCCGTTTCTGCTTTTCCTCCCATGTGGCTCTGTTCTTGCTTTGCATCTTGTGCGTAGAGTTTTTTCTCAACTAGTACCTGCAGGGACGGTCCTCTGTAGTTTATGGATCTTCTGAGCATCTGCTGTTTTCTAAAAAATACAGTGTGTGTATATATATATATATATGCTCTTAGTTGAGCCAAAATACAATATTTTTATACTAAAAAATATATATATATATCAGCATAATCTAATCCACACCTCACCAGAGTCTAGAGCTCTCTCTACACCCACCAAACCCATCGTAGCCCAAATTCTTCAAGGCACTAACCGACCACCAAAGTTCTAACCCTAACTAGCTCATCTCTCACTCTCAACACAGTAGCAACGTCCATGTGGAGAGTGAGGGAGTCGACCAGATGAGAGACATGAGGTAGTGCCACAGTGACGTAAGCCTACAATGGCCACACACGGTGACGCCCAAGGAAAGAGAGGGAGCGTGTGACATGTAGTGGCGGCCGGCAAGAAGGCAAATCAATTTCCAAATTAGGGGCATAGGTTTGCTCTACGAGCAAAGCGAGGGCGTGAGGCAATGTCGGTGAGCAGAAAAGTGGCATGTCAGTTGGGTGGCGACGTGGTGAGCATGGAGGGATGAAACACACGGTGTTATAGATCTCTCATTTCTAGATGAGTTGCGTTCGGTTTTCTATTCTTCCTCCCAAATTCAAAATCGGCAAATCCCAAATATTTTATTAAACGATTGTGCCTTTATGAAATGTAGATCATAGAATCTTAAAAAAAAAAAAGCTTGCAAATTTAAAATCTTTATAGACAATGTTGCTTAGATCAACATAATAAAGGGAATTTTCTTGAATTTTTAATTTGGTTAGCATGATGATTTGAACAGATTAACAGGGTGTTCTAAGGAACAATGCAGTTGTTTCTAAAATTGCACAAAGGGTCGTAAAGTAAAAAATTATATATCTTTATTATTTTACATTTTTCTATATTATTTTTAGAATATTTTAAGTTGGAATAATTTATACTTAATTTTTTATCAAATATCTTTCAGTCTATTCCTGATCAATATTTTATTAACATCGAATACCGAAATCTTGGGTCCGCCAGAGAGTACCTGTGTGGCTCTGTGCCTGTGCCTGAAAAACCTAAACGCCTCATTTTCGTGCGATTATTCTTCGACTAACAACTTTGTTTACGGTTTTCACCTGTCTGTATCGTGATCTGAGGTCTTTCAGTTAGCGCGACCTGGATCGTCACTCCTAACTTTTAACGTGATCTCATCTGCACGAGGCTGTCTATCTATCATAAGCCTTGGAGTACAAGGACAGTGGACACGTGCCGTGATGCGTGGTTCAGTTCCAAGTTGCGTGCGTGAGCCATTTATCCTTCTTGCGGATTAGGTCAGTCTCAGTGGAAATTTTATTCTGCATTTAATAGGTTATTATATAGGTATTTTTGATAATATGAAAATATTTTTAAGAAGAAAGAGAAGAAGTGAGTTTCATCTAGATAAAACTCTCTTACCACGATTACCAACTCTATATGAGTCATAAAATTAAATATCTATGAAACAATAGAATAAAACTATGCATTGAGAATGGATGTTTTATCTATATTTCATTTTATTTTATTCTTGAAAACAACACATGATGAATGGCCTTAGAGCAAGTTTCTTGATGCTAGCTATAAGGGAAAAACAACATCATGAGAAAAATTCTCCATGCATGAGAATGACTGCTATTTATTAAATGACCAATACCAATGTAGTATTAAATGATTCCTAGAGACAACTTATCTACAGCGGCCTCCGAGAACGGCATCTGTTTGCCGCGATCGTTTTCAGGATAGGAAATATTTTACATTTTTTGCGTTTGCATGATTGGGGCTGGGAATACTAAGCGGTCTCCGTGCATGCCTCGCTGGAGGGATAAGCACAGACGGATCATGGAAGAAGGCCAGGAACAATTCTTAGTGGAAAAAAGATCGGATGCGTGCATCCCGGTTTCAATCGGATGCTTTTCGGCGATCGTGGAGCACAGTTTGTGCTGAGTTTTCTGCGGATGACAATTTATATCTTATGGTTCTTTTTAAATAAATAAATTTTTTATCACTGTTTTAAAATAATTTTACCATAACAGTTTTTCAGTTTTTTCGAAGAGATTTACCGATATTTATTTGTATAAATATTTATGTTAAAATTAAAAACCATAAACTATAAATCTTAGGTGAAGAGATCCATCCTAGGTACATCTGAATGGTTAAGACTTAAGAACTGCACACGCAGCTAGTAGCAGACACTACTGGCAATGGCATACATATCTAGTCTAGGAATCTAGCTATACCAATCAAAGATGTCAGTAATGCTACTGTTCATGGGTTAGACACGGAGATGAGGACCCACAATAAACGATTTTGCAGGAATTTTACTATTTTATTATTAACGAGAAATGAATTGATTTATGCGGAATTCTAGTGTTTCAGATAGGCATTTAAGCTAAAAGCCTACTCGTTAAATGGTGTAGCAGGTAGGACGAGAGTAATTTAAGCTCTGTTAAAAAAAATAATGCGTCTTTTGATTAAAATAATAATGTAGCGACCGTTAGTTTCTTTAACATATTCAATTAAAAACAATATTATATTTCTATAGATAATATAAACAAAAAAGGAAAAAAAAAACTACGTTAAAACCCAATATATTTCAAACTGCTTAGAACTAAAGTCATAAGCCGTTTAGTACGGATCTACTAAGATCGATCATAACTCGCTGTAAACGCTTGTCCCCCCGCTTCATTAGCAGCCACACCGGCAACGTGCCAACATCTCTATTTGTGGAGTAACCAATAATTAATGCGTACACCGTACCGCGTTAAACGGATTGCTAATTTGGGAAGGAAGCTCGACGTGGGCAGGCCGGAACGGGCTCGGGTGCAACGGCCCCTGCACTACCCAGGAGGCCGACACATATCTTAAAAATTTGAAAAAATTTAAAAAATCAAAAAAACTTTAAAAATCCAAAAAATTGTAGAAAGTACTCTTGTAAACAATACCTTTATTTAAAAGTATTTTTAAGTACTTAAAAATACTTTTTAATAAAAGTAAAAATAAAAATTAAGTACTTAAAAATACCTTTTATAATTTAAAAAAGTACTTGTTACAATTTTTCGGATTTTTAAAGTATTTTTTTTGAATTTTTTTAATTTTGAGAGACACGTGTCGACCTCCTAGGCACCCCTGCACGGCGCAAAGAGCAGGGGCCCTGCACCTGAGCCCGTTCCAGGCAGGGCCAAAGTGCACAGCTAAAGAGGCCCTTCCTACTATTTTGACACGTGGCATTCACAAATCTCAAAGCATCTCGTCATATTCTTCCCCACAAGGCCACAGGCATGAATACGGCTTCCCTGTCTCCTTTACTGTGTCCCCTCATACGTGGCAGCAATCTGGGAGAGATGAGTACTGTTGCAGGCCCACAAAAAGTAAAGTAGAATGAATAGTTGACTGACACGTGTAAGGGAACACGAACGGGAACAGGAAAGCTGCGTTCCACAGGCATAGGCAGCCCCCCTCTTCCAATTACCCTTCTCTTTCGTTTTTTGTTCTCCGCTTCAACTGGATCGGCATGGCCATGAATAGATCAGTGGCAACACAGAGAGCAAGGCAACGGCAACGGTGGCTATGAGGAGCACGCCAATGAGGAGGCGTACATGGCTCCTAGTGAAAGAGATGGCTAGGGCCACGACGAGCTGTTTGATGTCGGCCATGAGCTCCAACAAGGCTGCGAACGCAGCCTCTTGCTCCAGCCCGATTTCTACCCACAACCTTTGAGGCATTTTTTCTACTCTTCCATCCCGCTGCGTCACGTAGCCCCTCAAGCTCCGCCACCATGGGAGACCTCTCCAAGCTCACATGCCGCAGGGAAGGCATGGGCGCCTTGGACGGCAACGGGTGGAAGGGGGAGGAGGCGCGGGCGACAAGGGCCCGGTGGTAGGGTGCGGGAGGTGGTGTGGCCGGGGGCGACGGGGACGGGATGGCAGGGGCGACCGGAGGCTGCGCTGCGGACGGCATTAATAGGACATAAGAGTACTTCAGTGGAGTAGCAGTAGCAGGTCTTTTTCTTTTGCACTTTTAATTTATTCGAAAGTTGCAATAAATAGTATAATATTTTAAAACAAATTTTTTAAATGTAATATATATATGTCGTCTACGTCGACATCTTTACTTTTATTATCACATAAAAAAATATAAATAAAAATCACCAACATCACCGGTTCAAAAGAATAGTGCGTAGTGGTTTTTGGGTAGAGCAGCAAGTAGCGAGACGTATGCTGGGAAAAAGAAAACAGAAGGGAATGTCACCGCTCCCGATTAGGGATGCCGTGTCCACCCGGAAAAGAAAACGAAGATGTCACAGCCGCTCGTAAGTTGTAACCGCGCAAAACCCCACTGACATACGGGCCCTTTAATCTGGACTCGGTCGTTAGCAGCGGCGGATCTAGTGGTGAGGCGGGAGGGGGCTGCCCCTATCGTTATCGGACTCTTGGAGTTTTCTCTAAATTTTTAGTTATGAATGTGTAATGTAGAAGAGGCTGAGGTCGAGTTAAAAGTACTTTAACCCCTCTAAATAATTTTTTTGGATCCGTCACTGGTCGTTAGACTCACTAGTCAATGAAAGTTGTGGACGATGTGCTCGTAAGCGTAATCGCTCGGTCCCCGCCGCGCGAGTACGCGACATCCGCACGGTCAAATTTGCGGCCCCCGGTCAATCGTCGCGGTCGCGTAGATTCCCCGGATAAAAAAAGCGCGGAAAAGGTTTAAAAAGCCGCGAGTGAGAAAGCGTTAGCAGCACAATAATAAAGCATTTTACTCCTGTCGTCTGCCTTCCCCGTGCGCGGCTTCTCGCCGCACAACGCCGCCTCCTCTCTCTCTCTCTCTCTCTCTCTCTCTCTCTCGCATCAGCGTCACCCTGCTAGAAATGGTGAGTGGTAAGTCCCCCTCCATTGCTTGATTGATTCTTCTGTTCCTCTTTCTTTCTTTCTCCTCCATCTCCGTCCCCATCGCCAGTACGCTCCATCACCTCGGATTGTTTTCTGTCTCTTGGGACCTATGGGCTTCCAGGTTTGCCACCACCGACCCTTTCTTTCGCTTCCAAGAATGCGTCCAAGAAAAACCTGCCTGGGTAGATGTGGATTTGCAAGCTACCGTCCTTGTCCCGTGGTATCTTGGGCTCTAGCTGGTAGTAGTAGTACACATCCATGGTCATGGGTTCGGCGTTTGTGGAGTAGTGGAGAGTGACTAGCTCACCACCTTCGATTTGGCTCTCATGTACGCATGCCAGCCTTGCATATGCAAGTGTGGATGGGTGCACGCCGCAAACACGCAGTTATTCAGATCAGTCGATGATGTCGATCCATCCGGCGTCGCCGGATCGATCGGTCGGTTGGGCTTGGCGTGCACGCCGCCCATGGCCACCTCACAAAAAAGAAAGCTTCTTTTTGGCGTTAAGATGCCCGTACTATTGCAATAGTAGTGGTCAGTACTGACGCTCGTGCGAGCCCAAAATTTCTCCTAACTTACAACTTTCCTGGGTGGTTAAGCCATCCCATTCCATTCTACAGCCTCTGAACCGGGCGAATTAGCAGAAACTGTTCGTGTCAAAAGCCGCCGTCGCATGATAATGTTACAACAAGTTTTTTTTCTAGTTGCCATGTCCTTTTCGGCCGGAGAGATGAAAATCTCGTCGCTGCCGCGGGCGATGCGAGCTGGGCCGGTGAAACGGATCTCTCGCGGAGAGCAGTCAAACGGCTGCGTGGAGCGTTCCCTGCGCTTGTGCCTTAGCCTGTAGTCAGAGTGGTCAGTGTGGGAGAGAGGAGTGGAGAGTATCAACGGGAACAATGCGGAGGTGGAGATCGTTCGTTCTTGCTTACTTTCCTGCTTATATTACTCCTCGTCGTCGTCGTTGCAGCGCGTTAGGTCCACTCGTGCTAATCAAAGCCCTGATTTCTTTCGCTTTCTTTTTTGTTGCCTTGCCATCCTCATGTCGGCGCAGCGCCCCGGGGCTCACTGCACACTTGGTCTATAAGAGGAATCGGGGTTTCCCTTTCTTTCATGACATGCTCACCCCTCTCAGGCAGCAACCGTTAGAGCTTTGAGAGGAAAAGAGCATCTCTGCGCAGTGCCATTAGGCTGCAAGTTCATCTTCCTATTGCAAAAAAAAAAAAAAAAGATCCCTGTTTCTCGCATTTGCGCTCGTGCGCATGCGGATAGCTAGTTCCTCCTTTTGAGTATATTCTCAGGTATACATCCAGGCTTACTGTGCTGTATAAGCTTTTGGTGGTGCTGTAGGTCGAGAATGCATTGACTGTTGTATTCTGTCTGTACTACATTTATTTTTCTGTTTTATTCATCTCTTCGTTCTGTGCCGGCTGATTTCAATTAATTTGGGTTTGGTAGCTTATTGTTTTTCCCTGTAAACATGTGTCTTACCGTGTATTCTAAGCTTTTGTTGTTGTCATCTTTCGAGAATGCACTGCATACTGTATTCTGTTTATGCTGCATTTTCTCTTTTATTCATCCCTTATTTGTTTCGTGCCGGCTGATTCGAATGAATCAAGGTTAGGCAGCTTATTGTTTTCCCCATAATCATGCTGGACTGCTGGTTTCCAACAACTTGATGCGTTTTGAACAAAGAAACTGAGAAAAACCTAGTCGGTTTTAAGCGACATGTTCCCATGTATCTATTTTCCTTCTTAATGATGGATACAGGAGCATCTTTGACAGGTCTAATGTTTGATTTTATGGTTTGTTCAAATAAGAACCTTGCACTATAATAGATCACGTTTGTTGGATAAGTTTCTTTGGAAGTTTAATCATATGGTTAACATCCTCTCTTTAGGTCTACAACTAGGCTGTCCGTGGTGATCGATACCACACACGGTGCCAAGATGGGAAGTTTTCACAAGATAAGTTTTGTTCTTCTCATGTTCTGCTTGGTGGTGTCGGGGAGAGCGCAGTATCTCAAGTACAAAGATCCGAAGCAGCCTGTTGCTGTTCGCATCAAGGATCTTCTTAGTCGGATGACTCTCGCTGAAAAGATTGGCCAGATGACCCAAATCGAGAGGGAAAATGCCACAGCGGATGCGATATCCAAGTACTTCATAGGTGCGTCATATTTTACTTATGCTTAAGAAATGCAAACGGTGAAGGGTTCGAGAGTGTGGGTTTGACATTGGTGTGCTGTGATGCAGGCAGTGTATTGAGCGGTGGAGGCAGTGTGCCTTCTCCCCAGGCATCTGCCGAGGCTTGGGCTTCAATGGTTACTGAAATGCAAAAGAGTGCTCTTTCTACCCGCCTAGGTATTCCGATCATCTACGGTATTGATGCTGTGCACGGGCACAACACCGTCTACAAAGCTACTGTCTTCCCTCATAACGTTGGGCTTGGAGCTACCAGGTAGAAACTGTTTTGCTTTTGATGTGGATGTGATAACGAAATCCATCATTTAAATCCCGTTAATTTTATGGAGGCCTTTGTTACGTTAGACTGGCAAACTCCTGTCAGTTTTGGAAAGAAAAACACAAACTGTGAAGCATTTGTTGGTCCGTATTGAACATATTGATGCGCTGTCTTCCAGGGACCCGACGCTGGTAAAGAAGATAGGAGAAGCAACTGCTCTTGAAGCTAGAGCTACGGGAATCCCTTATGTCTTTTCTCCGTGTGTCGCGGTAATAGATAACGCCTCCTGCAGAGTGGATGTTTCAGTCCGGATAGCAAACGCGTGTTTCTACCATCCTGAGGAACTCCATTCATGTAGTTTTTACATGATATTGCCCAGGTTTGTAGAGACCCAAGATGGGGACGCTGCTATGAGAGCTACAGTGAAGACCCAAAGGTTGTCCAGTCGATGACCACACTCATCTCTGGCTTGCAAGGCGATGTTCCGTCAGATGATGAAGGAAGACCATATGTCGGTGGAAGGTAATATACATCAAACAGATATAGCTGAATCGTTCTCTCAGTGGCTTGTACCCAACTGTTTAAAAAATGAAAAGGTAGTGTTCATTACAAGATGGAGCTAACTTTGGTTTCACTTGCGTACCGTGCAGTGAGAAAGTTGCTGCATGCGCAAAGCACTTTGTTGGCGATGGTGGAACATACCTGGGAATCAATGAGAACAATACAGTCATCGATACACATGGGCTGATGAGCATCCATATGCCTCCTTACTACGACGCTATCATCAGAGGTGTCTCCACCGTCATGATCTCATACTCCAGTTGGAATGGGGTGAAAATGCACGCAAACCATAACCTAATCACCGATTTTCTCAAGAACAAGCTCCGTTTTAGGGTTAGTTGCTCATTACGAAGGCAGATGACTGTTCTTTTAGCTTATTTTCTTCAGGTGGATACTGATGTCGCTGTTTCTTGGGATTTTGTGGAAACAGGGTTTTGTGATTTCAGACTGGGAAGGAATTGATCGGATCACTTCCCCTCCGCACAAGAACTATTCATATTCAATTGAGGCTGGCGTTGGTGCCGGCATTGACATGGTAAGATATGCAAATTAATTATGTGTACTTAATTTCTTCCTTGGAAAACCAGGAAAGCAAAAGCTTTGTAGTTGCTAGTTAGTCCCCTCAGATTCATTTTTTTATAACGAAAGGTGGATTTAATAGCTAACTCATAGATCATAATGAAAGGATGGTACTGTCCTTCAAAAAAAAAGGATGGTATACTGATTGTACATCATTGACGGATGCTTTTTTTTTGTTAAAATTCACTAATGTTTTTTGCTGATCGAGTCCTGAAATGAGTTATTTGCAGATCATGGTTCCTTATGCCTACACAGAATTCATTGATGATTTGACATCCCAAGTTGAAAACAACATTATCCCCATGAGCAGAATCGATGATGCTGTGTATAGGATTCTTCGGGTCAAGTTCACTATGGGTCTATTTGAGAACCCTTTCCCCGATCCTAGCCTCGCTGGTGAACTCGGAAAGCAAGTCAGTTCTGAACACCTCATCTTCTCCCTCACATTTCAGATGTCTGGAAGATTTACCGATGAATTTCTTTCCCTTAATAGGAACACCGTGAACTGGCACGCGAAGCAGTCAGGAAATCCTTGGTATTGCTGAAAAATGGGAAGTCTGCCGACACTCCATTGTTGCCTCTTCCGAAGAAGGCCGGTAAGATCCTCGTCGCTGGAAGCCACGCCGACAACTTGGGCAATCAGTGTGGAGGATGGACCATCACTTGGCAAGGGGAGAGTGGCAACGACCTCACCGCCGGTAAATTGATGGCGTCCCTTGTTTCATTGCTTGCAGTTTGCAGTAAATCTTGAACCTTTGGAACAAAATTCATGGGTAACAATAATTTGCAATCATGTGGTGAAACAGGGACGACCATCCTCTCGGCGATCAAGTCCACCGTGGATCCCAGCACGCAGGTGGTCTACTCGGAGAACCCGGACAGCGGCGTCATCAACGGCGACAAGTACGACTACGCGATCGTGGTGGTCGGAGAGCCGCCCTACGCCGAGACGTTCGGCGACAACCTGAACCTGACGATCCCGGAGCCCGGGCCGAGCGTGGTCCAGACTGTCTGCAAGAGCATCAAGTGCGTGGTGGTCCTCATCTCGGGCAGGCCGCTGGTGGTGGAGCCGTACATCGGCGACATGGACGCGTTCGTGGCGGCGTGGCTGCCCGGCACGGAGGGCCAGGGCGTGGCCGACGTGCTGTTCGGCGACTACGGGTTCAGCGGGAAGCTGTCGAGGACGTGGTTCAAGTCGGTGGACCAGCTGCCGATGAACGTCGGCGACGCGCACTACGACCCGCTCTTTCCGTTCGGTGTTGGGCTTACCACGGAGGCGACGAAATGAGGTGTTTCGTGGCATGTGAGTGAGAGAGATGGGGATTATGCTACACATACGTTTGTGTTTGGATTTGTAGACAACGACAAGTGAGGCATCCATTCTTGAGGCTGTTGGTGTGGGTCGTTTGGAATAATAAAAATCATGCGTTCTTGTAGAATTACTATCAGTTTTATAGTATTATAACTAACAATAATTCTACATATGTTTGAGAGTAACTTTACTATCAGTTTTGTGTGTGTGTGTATATATATGTTAAAATTTGAGCCCTTTAGAGACGGTGGAACGGGAGAGGTACCATCACCAACAGATATCATAATACGGTCAAGTTCATTGTTGCGAACTACCATATATAGCATTCTAGAGAGCCATGGTATCACCTATCACACAAGAAAAAAAGCGCTGCTTCTATACAGAAATTTCACAAAAAAAACCTCTTCAATTTCTATACAGTAAATTCCTCTGTTACAAACAGATGGTACTAAATAAGCTCGCACTATGTAACCACCATGTTTCAATCACTCTTCCTATGTAACATGCTAGCATGTTCATATTAACCTTTAGTTTTAGTTTATAAATACTAGTAGTTTATAGAGAGGCACTTGTGTGCGAGTTTGGCTGAATAAATGTAGTCGCTATAGTGTGTACTATAATTGACTAGTAGATATTATCTTAAAAAGATATTCTATTTGAATATTATGTACTATAGAAAAATTATTTACTGTAAAAAATCAGCTCATAAAAATTCAATATATGAATATGACAATATTTGCAAAGCCGGCTTTTATGCCGCCATCGATGTGAGAAATAAAGCTCCAAGGTGGGGAAAAGGTGTAAAAAAAAACATCCGTAATGTGATGATAACAAGCGCACAAAGTCGGGGACACATGGAATCTACGTACCACAACATAATATGTCTTGCTCGTTACGACAAATGCAGCTGTACGACTCGTGCATGCAGACTCCATCATAAGCAGCTCCAGTTCTTCTTCTTCTTTTTTTATTTACCAAGGCCTAATGCGACAGCGAAGTCAATTCTGAGCATCCAGAATAGAGGACCATTAAGGCATTAATAGTTCAGTAGCCTTGCTGTATCACAGATCACATGGTTAATGGTTTGCTTACTATCACTATTCCCAAACAGAAGTGATTTAACACACCCACCACACTTAGAACAGATACCAAAAAAGTTCACACACAACTTAAGCCCACACACCCAATATCAACTGCTAATCTTCCTGCTAATCTTCCATTCGATGTGCTGTGCAGACATACCATTGGACGAGGTGCTGCAAGATTTCCCCGCAAGTATCAAATTATTGCCATGCAAATACTTAGGCCTTCCACTATCCTTAAGGAAACTGAGGAAGGTTGAGTTATAGCCGCTTCTAGACTGCCTGGCTAACATATATAGTCCAGGAATGGATGGAGAGCAAGCTACGAGAAACAAGTACAGGGCAACGCAAGGCCGTGAATTGTTAATAACCCTTGTGTCCTAGAGGAGTGCAATCGACGAGTGTTTGAAGGCGCGACGAAACGGTCAGGAGAACCTGATGCATGTCTTGTGCAATGAAGCAAACGCTGATGAAGGGCAACTTGTCAGCGGTGGAGAAGATGGGGTGTGTTTGGTTGCCTACATCCCCTTCATCCTGGATGGGTGGATCCGTATAATCTGAGAAAGAGCCTGTTTGGTTGCCTGTATGAGCGGATACAGCCTGTATGAGCGGATGCGACCATGCCACGCCTGATCACGATGCAACTCAAGAACATGGGTGTGAGATTATTTCATTTACAATTTTACCCTTTTAGAAATTTACTGCTAGTAGTATAAGTGGTAGTATAACCAAATCATAACTAATTTGAATCATTGGATCATAAAGATTAAACGGCTTATATTCATTTTAAGGTACCGTAAAAGAGCTACTTGGTTTTATACACTTCATTATGCTGGTTGGTCCTTAGATGGAAATTTTTTCAGTACTGGATCTGTATGTAACTCTTATTGGTTCTGTCAAAGTTTGCTCTGCCAAGATGAAAGACCTGAAGTGCTCTAAAGTTAAGAGGAAGAGAAATGATATGCACACTATTGCAGATACCATTCGTCAAGATTTACTCTCAGGATAGACTGACCTACCTCCTGATTTCAAGCGTCTTCTCTGGCTGCTTACAAACTACAGGGAACGGTACCAGTATCTCATTTTTGGTACCCTCTACCAATGGTTGGAGGTTCTTCAACAGCTAGATCCTGTCAAATAGAAGAATGTTATTGATCAGATGCCGTTTTGCAAGTTCAAGCGAAACAAGAAGCATTGGAAACGTAGGATGGAAGATCGCAGTTATCTGCTGAAAACTCTTTGCTATCAAAATCCTTTGGCCACTGCAACAACTGGAAGACAGAAGGAAAACTTCAGAAATCGAAAGAAAGTTTCTGTTGCTGCTTTTAGGAGAAATCGAAGTAGGAACTCTTCTGAAAAGCTTTAGTAATAATGGCGGTGGTCTCCTTAAACTTCTTCAAAATTCTCTTCAGCATCTACCTAAGGAAGAATCGATTAAAGTCGAACAAATAAAGGGCAAGCGCAAGCACAAGAAGACTGTTGAGTTTGGATATTATTATCAAATTGAACACATGTTTGGACTCGCTGTCCCAAAGGTGCTATGCAAGTTACAAAAGTCCCTACGTAAGGTACAGGAGCTGCAACCTCTTATGGATAGGAATGCAGAGAGGAGGAGAATAGTGCTCTGAACTGAAGGAAATTCTGATGAACTGAATGAGTCACCTCATGCCTTAGTTGTCACTGTCCCGGAGGTTGTATCCAAGTTACGGAAAGCCCTACATAAGGTGGTACAGGAGCTGCAACCTCTTATGAATCGGAATGCAATGAGGAGGAGAACAGTGCTATGAGCTTCTGGTCGAATCCAGAGTGACAGGACTTGGGATTCTATACTTCCTGTTCTTCTTGTATCCCGGGACAGTAACAGAAGCTATCATATCTTCTCCTCTTATATCATCAATCAATTTGGTACAGTTCTCAAGTTCCAAATCAGAAACAAATCGATCATGCAGCTTTTTCTTGTGAATCTTAGCCTGATTCAACAAACAGAGTTTCAGATATTTGTTTTTCCACAGATACACACGCAAGCTTTAAATTAAGAAAATTATATCCTGAACACTAACGCCACTAAGTATTTTAACAAAATAAGTATAGTATTTGGGTCAACAAATGGTAGCAGGCCAGTGGCGAAGTCAGGATGAAAAAGGGGGTGGGCTTAAAAGACTAAACTAAATTGATACAAGCTTAGTTGTAAAATAGTTACGCAAAGTTTGTTTCCCTATTACCGTAAATCTATGAACAAAAACAACGAACAAATATTGAAGTATCAATTACACAACTTCCCCTTCCCCGGCGCCTCCGCCCCCTCCACTGCAAGATCCGACCTTCCAGTGCCGTGCCCGCAGCATCGACACCCGCGCGCCTCCAATCGCCAAGAATCGTGTCCAAGAACCGATCTTCCGCCGCCGCTGAGCAAAGGCGGGCGGCCATTCGCCGCCGCGGCAGAAGATGGGCGGATGCGGCGGGGCGGGCGCAGCGCCGAGGAGAGGAGGAGGAGCCGTACATGGCGAGGCGTGGGACACGCGGTGGCGGCCGCCGGCGGCTTGGCGCTCCGCCGACCGCCGGAGAGTGAGGCTGGTGGGGTTTCCCGGCGTTGGAGTTGGACTGAGGGAGAGGGAGAGAATGAGGAGTGGGTCCCATGTGTCAGTTGCAGTGGAATGGATTTGAGGGCTTAAATTTGAGAGGTGTTGTTGGAGCAGATGTAAAAAAACAGGGCCCTCAAAAGTAGGGGGAGCTCTCAAATGAAAAGTAGGGGCCCTGTTTTGAGGGCTACTGCTGGAGTTGCTCTTACCACGCCACCCGACCGCGGCACAAGCTAGCTCGGCGTGGTAGATGGTGAGACCCACAAAGGTTTCACGCCACCCAACGGCCGCAGGCAAGGTCCCGTGCTAGGGAGCCGCGGCAGAACTGTTAATTGCAACAACAGCATCTGCTAATGACATCCCCACTGCCCAATGACTATGAGGCCACCACATAGAACAACGACGAATTGCAGTGCCACAGCACAGATAAGAAGCGGACTAGAGTCGGATTAATGAGCAGATGGGTCCGCGTAGACTTGCCATAGAAAAAACAACAAAAAGAGATTGTTTAGCGATGGGCAGCGGTAGGGATGCACAGGGGCGGGTCGGCCCATTGACCTACTGGCCCGCCCCACAAAATATGGACCAATTGGGTATGAAACCAGCCCTAAAAATTAAGAGGTCAATTGAACCAAAGGAACTAACGGCCCTTTTGTCTGAACGGGTTGATCCTCTCAGGCACACAACGCAACGCCATATTGATTTCTGCTCCAAGCCAAGTCTCTTCTTCACATTCACTCATGGAGAAACGTGCAGAGGCACACAGCCTCGGCGTGAAATTTGCATCGACATGTGGAGAAACGTTGTCGAGCCAAGCAACGCTGGCATGAATGTTGCGGCGGTTAACGCTATGCATTTCCTAGCTCTCTCACAAGGGGCTAACCCATAGACCCTATTGGGTAGTACAATTTCTCAGCTCAGGATGCAAGGGGGCCAGTTCGGTCCGGCCCAGACCTGAACCTGGTGGCCCGTTGAAAAGAGAACGCATAATGGGCTAACCCTACTAACTCTTGGCTAGGAATAGGGATGCAGAGGGGGGTGGGTTAGCCCATTGACCTGCTGGCCCGCCCAACAACATATGGACCAAATACGTATAGGGCCAACCCTAAAAATAAGAGGTCACGGAGGCAAAGAAAATAATAGCCCTTTTGTCCGAGCGGATGATGCTCACGTAAGTACACAGGCCACCTTACTTACTAGTTACGTTTAAACATACGGACATCACCTCTTATCGTCAACCGGTCCATCACTTCTCATCCATGCCGGGTCATCGTGAGAACGTAAATAGATGAATGATTTTCTATGCGACTTCTACGCTAGAGCATGGAAAAAAATCGGAAAAGTTGAGTCGAACAGAAACCACGACTGACAAAAGAAATTCTGAATTGCTTGATCCTTAACCTCTCAAGTCTTTCCTTTCACTTCGAAAGGAAATTATACCTGTAAATCATGAAGTGTTTTTGTTATCGTTACTGATTATGTAACTGTTTCTCCTCGAATCTAAATAGTCCATCCAAACAAGCCATCAGCATCACATTGTGCAGCAGAAAAAAAAAATTGTGGTGAGCATCGAGCGGTTCATCTATCTTTCATGATTGTTGATTTGGCAGGCTTTGCCGACCGTATGAACAAACAATAACCTCTTAACCATCGACAGGGCCACTGGGCACCAGCCAAAAACATCAACACAACGCATGGGGGGGCACAACAGCATCAAGAAACATCAAAGAGTACATGGCCTGTCCAAATCAATGCTTGCCTCTCTCTAAATTACCAAGAGGCAGACCTTTGATGTTTCAGGTCATTTGCTGTCATGGGGCCAACTGAAATTTACAAAATATACAGTTACACCCTTTGGGATATTCTTGAGCTTGTGGAATCCTTACTATTTGCAAGTATCCATCCCCGTCCAAAATCTTTTAGCAGAGCGGCTCCCCATCCTGTACTCCTGTGCAGTGTCTACCTCTTCGCATAAGAGAGATAAGGATCTTGAGCTATTGTTAGAACGTCCGGTCTCTCTGATTGATTGTATGCCAAGCAACGACGTATCAGTTCCTGCGAATGTTCAGGTACAATGAGGGAAAAAAGAAATTAACCGACAAAAGATTGGAACAATTATGCAAAATCAAAATTTTGCCAAACTAGCCAACATAAGCACACACTTAGCGCAACAATCAAGACTTAGAAGTTAAAAGATGTGTGTAATTTTATTATCAGTTGTTAAATAATTCATGATACTCCTTAAAACTAGAGTGTAGAGGAACACAACTTTAAACCAAACTGACAGCCTCCTTTCACATGTATAGCATGCACAATCTAGTAAAGGAATCACTACAAGAGATGGCTCAGAAGGTATATATATAACATCTGAACAAAAAGTAAACAGACCTTAGCCTCATTCGATACAGCTGGTTTTGAAGGGAATTCCACCCTCCGTGCGTTGATGATTGTATCTTCCCTAAGTATTCTCTCTTGGGTCTGGTCATGGCCAAAAGGACGCCTCCCAAAGAGCATCTGATAAAACATTATACCTGCTGACCAAACATCCACCTGCATGAAAGCAAACAGATAGTTTACACACCACTCAGAATATAGCTAATGTTGCCATAACTGGGTTTGCTCACCTAGCAAGGTTGTTTAAATTGGAAGCTCAGGAAGCTCATAAATGAGTTAAGGAAATGGGGTTAACTAGGGATCATGTCTATGATGTTTTACCTAAAAGTTGCATATCCACCCAACCAATTCCCCTATCATCTCTCGCACTTGGCCACCTCCCACTTCCCAGTTACCGCTTACTGCTGCCACCGCCCACTGACCTTGCCCACCTCATCCACCGTTGGTGGTGGCACCATCGCCACTGCCCTACTTCCACACCCCTCCCGGTGACCCACCTCTCTCCCCATCGCCGGCAATTGACAGATTAATCCACCATTCCACCCCCACCCTTCCAGTGGACCACCACCCTCATCATGGCTGGTGGCCCTACTGCTGCCAGCGCCACTGCCCACCTCCACCCACCAGCCAACACCAACCCAATTTCCCAGCCTCCCCCACAGCACCACCACCGCCTCGTCTAACCACTTCTCATGGCTCTGCCCACCCGAGAATCTAGAGTTGAGGTCCGGTGAACCCAAGATGTGCTGGATCTGCACAAGTCTGGGACTAAATCTCACGGTGTTCAATGTATCTGATTTTTCCCGTTAAAATCAGGTAGTCACTTTCGAGAGAAATATTCCAGCAAAACATTAGACAACTAACTGGGGTAAAGAGATTCATTCAGGAGACTGTAAAATTCACAGAGCAAGCACTTGTATTAGGACCTTTTGAAATATTTGGCAGGTGAGCATGCTTCGCTGGTGACTGAGGGACGTATTTAAGACAATCATCGAAGACTGCCAAATCCTAATATCTTTTACATAAGGGTCTATATTTATACACATCATTTTGCTCATACTAGTTCAACACATTAGGATGGAACAATTTTTATTTACATTAAAAGGTAAACATGTTGACAAATATCAATTACCTTAGATGAAATAAATGGTGTTTTGCTGAGATCAAAGCATTCAGGTGGCAGATACCTGGAAAAAGAACAAAGAATAATATTACAAACAGAAATGTCTGTCACTCTGAAAGAACAATGATGCGCTAACATAAATAAGAGTTAATTGTATAACCCCACCTGTTGTGACTAGTGTCAGAGCATGTGATAGCAATACTAATGACTTTTATATTAAGATGAGACTACACCAAGAATCCACGTTGAGCCAATACATTTTCGCCCTAGTGATGGACGAGATCACGTGGGATATACAAGGAGATATGTTTTAGTGTATACTTTTCGCTGATGATGTAGTTCTAGTTAATGAGAGTAAGATAGGTATCGATAGGAAACTAGAGCTGTGGAGGAAGACTTTAAAATCAAAGGGTTTTAGAGTTTAGAGTTTAGATGTAGTAGGACTAAAACTGAGTATATGAAGTGTGGTTTCAACTGTGCCAGGGTAAATGATGAAGATGTTAGTTTGGATAGACAAATAGTGCCTAGAAAGGATATTTTTCGATATTTGTAATCGATGCTATAGTGAGGCAACGAGATTGATGAAGACGTGAGCCACAGGATAAGAGCGGGGTAGGTGAAATGACGCCAAACATCGGGTGTCTTGTGTGATAAAAAAGCTCCTTAAAAGTTAAAAGGTAAGTCCTATAGGACGGCGATCAAACCTACGTGCTATATGGAGCAGAATGCTGAGCGACTAAATGACAATATGTACAGAAGATGAGAATATTGCGGTAGATCTGTGGTCACACAAGGCGGAATCAAATCCGCAATGATGATATACATGACAAGATAATGGTAGTGGTAGCACCAATTGAAGAGAAGCTTGTCCCACATCGTTTGAGATGGCTTGGACATCTCCAACGGATGCCTTTTGAGGCATCGGTACGTAGTGGAATTTTAAAACGTACCGAAAACATAAGAGACAGAGGTGAATCAAGACTAACATGAGAGGAAGCAGTTAAAAGAGACTTGAGGGATTGAAATATATCCAAAGGGCTGGCTTTAGATAGGAGTGCATAGAAGTTAGCTATGTATCAGAACCATGACATAAGAAGTTTTAGGGGCGGTGCCTTAGGCCTCTTAGTTTAGATTAGTTTAGATGGCAGGATGTATGGTTTAGAGTATTAGCCTTGTAGGTTTAATTATAAGGTTCTCATTTTTTCAACCTTAAGGAGGTTTCATTCCTAATTTACCTTAACTTATTTGGGACAAAGTCTTTGTTGTTGTTGTAAATGTATGATCCCACCTATTTGCATTCAATGTTACAGGAAAGTATTTCATTGGTAAGTTGTAACATAATTACGGTTGTGGCCCATGCAACAAATAGTAATTCCCTTAAAAGGTTCTACAATGATACACCAAAGGTGCTACTCTACTAGAGAGAGCATGCATTATTTGCACCAGATACAGAAATTTAATGCCAGCAGCTAATACATTCCATAAGAACAGGTTGTTTGAAATTTGTCTTGGGCTAGTACAAAGAATCAACTGAAAAGTGAATACACTCACCAATAGGTTCCAGCTCCCTGAGAAGTGAGTTCCATTCCCTGAGACCCAACATCATCCTCCACAATCTTGCTGAGGCCAAAGTCTGTAACTTTTGAAACACCAACCTCATCGAAGAGAACGTTGCCTGGTTTGAGATCATAGTGGATGATCTTTTGAGCCCTCTTGTTAAGATAAACAAGGCCCTGAAATATTTGAACAATTATGATTCTTGCTTCCTTTTCTGGAAGAATTGGTGTTGTTTTAAGGACTGCATCGAGATCCTTGCCTGGGTAAAACATTAACAATGGAGAACATTATCACATGTCATGGCCTCCTGATCTGAGAATTGTTAATTTAGGTAATAAAATCATTATCAATAACTACTACAGCATTCCACTTAAAAATAACAACTTCACAAGGCTGACTAAAGTATACGTTAATGGAAAGGAGATTATGCCTATTAAGAAGAGAACAGCAAAAAGAAACTTCCATCTTCAACGAGACATGATCTATCACCCTTATATTCTCCTATGCAGTGAAACAAAGCATCAAGGCCATGCTTGACACTACAAATAACAACCTCAACCTCCATTATTAGATATCAGTAGTATTGCTGATAATCTAGCTCAAATATTCATGACATCCTCATAGCGTTCTGCATGCTTCTCATCTTAATCATATATGGTGGTTTGCTGATGTGTTTCATACCTTATAGGTTCATAATGCGCTATGAATGCACAAACATGCTCCATATGGTAAATGATCCTAAATGACAAATAAATATGTGTGGAAGTTATAATTGTAAAGAAACCATGATTGAATCTATGGAGGCATTGGTTTATGTGGTCCTTTTAGTTTTAACTATTGGACCTTTTTTTGGCCATCTCTCCCAAGAACCGCCTAAGGATCCGACCCAAAAAAAAAGGAATAAGTTATTGTGTTAATATGAAGGGTTTGTTTTATTGCAATAGCTCATAGGGAAAATATATAGCATTAAGAGACACAAGGACCCAAACCCTAAACAATAGGAAATGACCTAAATACCCTTAACACCCCCCTCAAATATAAGATGTATACAATAGCACTACATTTGAAAATGGTTAACACTAAAATAGGAAAAATCTAAAGTCCAAGTCATGAAGAGATCATAGCGTGCAACTCTTGGAAAATTGTGTTGGAAAGATCGGCTCCCATCCGAAATCGTGCAGCATCCCAAAAGTACAAAGTGCAAGGGCTGAGAAGGTAGAGGTAAGCGGGAACAAAGTCGATCACGGCAACACAATGAAGAGGATGTGAAAGCTGATATAAATAGAGATAGCTGTCCAAACAAACCGACGAGAGAGATAGAAGTATGGCAGCATAGATCGAAGCTTGAGACGATGGCAGCGCAGTGCACAAGAAGCACAACGAAGGCGCAGTGCAGAAGGAACGAGGCAGCCTTAGAAGCTCGGGATGACGGCGGCTCAAAGAGAAGCGGTGGCACCATAACGACTTCTACGATCTGCAGCAGCTCAAAGAGAAGAGCGGCAACAGCGGCTATGCGAAAGAAGGAGAGGACCACATCCATCCGAGAGGAGGATGTACTGTGGCTATCAAAGCGGTCGGCTGACTAACAAGGAATTTGTAGACTCACACGGTTTTGACGAACTGATAGAGAGATGGGAACGGACTTGGATTGACATAACGGAAGACTCAAAAGAAATGACTCAAAGACAGCAGCCACCAACACCAAGAATCTAAAGCTGCAAATACTAGCAACCACACCCTTTAGCAGAGCACAGCCAGCTTCTCAACAACTAACTTGTCATGCGCATACCTGGCTTGCATCCTCCTCCTCACGAGCTTTAGCAGAGCACAGCCAGGAGATGGCGAAATAAAATCCTCCCTCACTCTCACAAAGCTTCCCCCCGAACGCACTTCCCCCTCTCGTGGGTGGTGGTGAGGAGGCTTCATGGTCAGAGAGAGCAGAGTGGCAGGATTTTGCGGCGGTGCGTGCGCGAACGGGGGTGGCCGACCGAGAGGACGGTGGCAGCCAGGGAAGGGCGGTGGCGGCCCGGGGAGGCCATCTCTAGGCCAGATTTGACAGATCCCGCTATGGGGAGCCCACGCGGGCGTTGAGGGCGCGGAACACGGCAGGAGTAGGAGGCATGCGAGGAGGCATGGTCGCAGCTCCAGTGGTCGGTGCTGGTGCAATGCCCAATGGAGGCGCTTGGCGGCGCGCTAAGCTTGTGATGGCGAGAAGGCGAAGAGAGTCGGGCTAAGATCCTTGTGATGGCGGAGCACGCGGCATGAGGCCACGGCACGAAGAGCCGAGCGGCGATCCGGCAGGCGGTGGATCCGAGCGGAAGGAGAAGAAATGGCGGCGACGGCGGCGTCGTGGATGCGGGTCACGTCGGGCCGTGTGTGGAAGGCCAAGGAAAAAGCCGGCAGGATGAATCCGACCACGGCGCACGAACGACGGCGTTCTTGCGGCCGGATCCGGCAAATTTCATCAAATGCAATTTTTTGCGGGCGAGGCGGATTGATCCGAGCGGAAGGCTGGTGAAAGGCGATAAAACCGGTGGAATGAGAGCTAAATATTTGGATCCAATTTCTCAACCCTAAATTGAAGTATTTTGTTGCCCTAAATTGGAGCTCCACTACATCAAACTAATCCGTAAAAAGCTCCATCCTACCCAAAGCTTCATCCTAAATTGAAATATTTTGTTGTAACTATGAGACCAAAAGTAATTGAGATGGATAACAAAACCTTGTAAATTGCCATATCTCCTCTTCTCCTCTACCATTTTGCTGCAACTACTTGACTTCTCTCCGCGTGCTCTGGCTAGTCCCTTCTCCCGGGATGCTGATTTCTTCTTCCAATCTAATGTGCCAACCTGTCTGCGCCCTTTCTTTAGTGGCAAAACACTCTCAAAGACAAGTATCCAATGCCCTTTCCAGACAATGGACCCAACATGTTTGCCAACACCACTACTAACCGGCTATCACAATAATTCACCCTTTTTACTTCCAACAATAGCTAATCAACCTAATATATCAAAAACAATACCCAAACTAATATACCCTTGCATTAGCAAGTCAAAATTCAAATCTTCAATTCAAAATTTCCAGCGCGATATTTTAAATCCGGTTGCGGCCAGTATATCCGCATTCGGATCGCCGCAGAACGCGAACCGGCGGCGAAGAAGGGATCTGGGTGGGTGGCGGCGCGCGAAGGAGGCACGGCCGGATCTGGGCGGTGGCGGCCCGGCACGGAGGCCCTCGGATTCGGGTGGAGCGAGGGCAGTGACCGCCGGATCCAAGGTTGGCGACGGTGGGGAGGCCTTCTGGCGGCAGTGCGGCGCAGAGGAGCACGTGGGCGACGATGGCGCGCGACGCCGGCCAGGAGGTGGCTGCCCTCGGTAGTGGAGCACACTCCTCCTGGGGGCGGTGGCGGCGCATGACAGCTGGAGCTAGATTCTAAAACCTGAGCTCTAATACCATGTTAATATGAAGGAACCTTGTTTTATTGCAATAGCTCATATAGGGCATATATATAGTATAAGAGACACACAAGGACCCAAACTCTAGACAATAGGAAATGACCTAAATACCATTAATACATTGAAGTAAGAGTTCGTCATAGATGAATGTATCTGGGCAACGCTAATATATGCCTGGCACAAAAAAAAACAAATAACCATGTAGCATTCTCTGCATTATGAAGTTTATGGCAACATGAGATATTTAAGAATGAAGTCCCCAAAAAAATGGGTACCAGTAACGAAAGCCACCAAATCTACATTGTCATATCAAAAATAAATTTGAAGGTACTTAAGAAAAATGATTATACCACTGCAATATTCTAGGACGGTGCAGAATGTGTTGTGATCAATCTCAAATATGTCCCATAGCCTGACAATGTTTGGATGCACCAAAGTTTTATGGATGTTATATTCACGAATCGCATGTCGTATGTAGCTCTGCTTTTTCTCCTCACTCCACTGAGCGTTCAAACCATGAAGCTTACATGCCACATACTTGTACTCCACCAAATCAAAAGCCTGCTCAAAGCAACAGTTTACATGTAACTGCTGGTGCTATCAAACAAAAAAGACTCAAATTTCCGCAAAGCAGAAGCAGATGCTATATTGAGGTTACTTCATGAAAGAAAGCACAATGGACTAGTCAAATGTTCAGATATGAATATAATCATCAAAGCTGGTTTAAGATGGCACACACTGTGCGCATTACTTTACCACACCTTACATGTTTTAAAAGATAAAAGGAGATAAACCAAGGGACATTTCAATAGGTTAAAAAAGATATTTGCAATACCAGATGCGTTACTCCCATTGTTTCCATCCAGGATGTACCTACCAACTGTTCCAATCTCAATGTTAATATAAAAAAAAGGTTTAGATATTTGTTTCTTCTTATCTGACTTCCTCCCACATTTTCTACCTTTCAGGCCCATTTTTGGATGGGCCATGGGTCAGGATCCCACCCGATCCCAGCGCACCCAAAATGGGCCTTAAAGTGGGTATGAACCCCTACCTCCTTTAAGCAATCTCTTGATAAGAGCACACATAAAGACAGATCCCAGCGCACCAAAAATGGGCCTTAAAGTGGGTATTAACTCTCCTTCAAGCAAGTTCTCTTGATAAGAGCACACATAAAGAAAGATCTAAATAAATAATGGTAAAGTTCAGTGTTTCAACCTTATGACCACAAAATGTATCTGTATTTAAAGAGGGCGTGGTTAGCAAAAAATAGATTAATATGACTCCTATATATGTATAGCTGAAGCAAGAGTATACCTTGTAGACCTCACTAAATCCTCCCTTTCCAAGAAGATTTAAGAGAGCATAACGATGGTGAAGAATTTGAAAGTTATTAAAGCGTGATCCATCTTCGTCTCTCAGACGCTTCATTTCACGTATAAGCCTACCCTTTTCCAATTCATACCGATCTCTTTCTCTCAAATATTGTTCTTCCTCCTACAATAAAGTTCATGGAAAGTAGATTAAGTGGGGGAGGACATGCTCAACAACCAGGTAACAGTGACTAGAAAAAGGAATTTACCCGCTTGATACTTGTTAACCGAGATTTGCATATCTCATCCTGTAAGAGGAAATCTTCCTCAGACATGCTAGTTTCAGCATCACTGCCATCACCCTTATCTACAATAGAAAATCATAACAAAAAAAAAGATAGTGCCAGCAAAAATAACACTTAAGCTGATATGCTTTTTTATTTCTTGCTTGTGTGAAAGCAGGGAGCTTTCCCTTGTATAAAAAGAATGGAAGTCTCAAAGCAACCCTTTTTGCCTGGCTAGACTCCCTTAAATAATTTTTGCCCCTTGTAGGGCCTGTATATTCTTTCTTCTGCTGTAAATATTTTTCCCTTTATTTTTTAATATATTATGCTGTCAGCGACTCCCCTACAGTTTATCTTCAAGAGAGAGAGAGAGTGAATTGGAGTTATATATGCATGAATCTACACAAATTGCTATTTCATTTCAAATATTCTTTTTCATTTATGAAAGGTCATGCACTAACGTTCTGTGCCAAACAAATGCAAGATGGTTCAATTGGTAGCTTGTAAAGAATTTGAGCTGGCACAAGACAATATTTTTTAAAGAAAGAATAATTCTTACCAGATTGTTTTTTCTTTAGTGATTTACGATGCCTTTCAATAGCCTCTTTAGTCTCCAGCAAAGATTTCTACAGAAAGGTCCAGCATACAGTAGCAATTCAGCAAAGGGATGGTACATTACTATCAAGAAAAATTTGAGATTATACAGAAAGGCTACTAGGGAATCATGTAAAAGACATGAATGGCAATAATAGTTCACGAGATAACATTTTTCGGGGATAAAGAAACCTACTGTTGATGTATAAATGCACAACTATAAGTAGTACTTGATGAATAAGTCTCTGTACTGTGGTCTTTGTGGGGCTGTGGTAGTTTTTGTTTTTGATCTGCTTTAGGACAGCATCTGCTTTTAGGACAGCATCTGCTTTGCTTTAGGACAGCATCCGCTTAGGACAGCATTCGCTTTAGGACAGCATCTGCTTAGGACAGCATCTGCTTTAGGACAGCATATTGACCGCTTTAGGACAGCATCTAGGATAGCATCGTAGCATATGCTTGGCTGGTTCTCACCTATAAATTTGTATCCCCAACCTCAAAGTTGGCATGACATTTTGTGAGCAATAAACAAGAAAACTTGCCCCATCTCCTAGTGTCATCCTCTCCATGAGAGTAAGGATCTTGCTATCACCAAGAGCAAGAGTCCAATGAGTAACAAGTGGTATCGAGCCTTAGTATCCTCAGAGCCCGAGCATCTCTGCTCATCTCCTTCTCCGCCTCGCAGCAGCCCTCAGCCAGAGCAACAGCAGCCTCCATTGTCCCGCCACTCCTCTCCGAGACGGCAAGCTCGCTCGAAGCAGCCCTCTCTCCACGCAACAGCCCCTCTGGCGCGCCATGTCCGCAGGCGCTCAGCCACGGCCGCCTCGAGCATGCGCGCGCCGAGACGGCCGAGGCTCGTCGCAGAGCAGCAGCATGCAGCAGGCGGCAGAGACGCGCGCGGCGGAAAGGCGCGTCAAGGCCGGCAAGAATGGAGCGGCAGCAGCAGAATGAGGCGGAAGCGGCGGCGGCGGCAGATGCAATGCGCGCGGCGGCAGAAGCAGAGGTCAAAGCTCTGCGGCAAGAACAAAGCGGCTCCGGCTCGTTGATGACACGCCGACGCGACCACCGGCTGGAGAGGGAGGCGCAAGCGAAGCAGCGCAATGGGCAGCGCGACGCCACGAGCGCGCGGCGCAGCCCAGACAGCGCGGACGCGCCGCCGGCGCTCGGCGAGGCGCACACGGCGGTGGCGCTCTCGAGGAGGCGCGCGACGGCGGCGGGCGACGGGTCGACGGAGAGCGCGGCCTTCACAGTAACGCGCTTTCTCCTGCCGGCATGCAGTGGTCACCACGAGTACCGGCCGTCGTCGAGGACGCCGGCCCGCGGCAGCGGCCTACCTCACCAAGACCAACTACGCCGAGTGGCCGCCGTGATGAGGTGAAGCTCCAGCGCGGCATATGTGGGATGCGGCCCGGTGACGGCGACGCCGACCACGATCAGATCGACGGGCGCTGGATGCTCTCATCGCCGCAGCCCCGCCCGAGATGCGCTTCGCTACCAACAAGCGGATCGCCAAAGAGGCTTGGGACGCCATCGCCGCAAAGACGACGGCAGCGCATCGCGCGCAAGTCTACACCGCAGCACTACGACGGAGCGGGAGAACACGCCTTCAAGCCGGTGAAGACGTTGATGACTTTGCTCTCCGCCTCAACACTCGCTGCGTGTTGGTGCGATTCGGTGGCGACACCTACGGCGAGAGAGAGCGTGGAGAAGCTCTTCCGCCGCGCCCCAGAAGTACAAGCGGATGGCTCGCTCGATCGGGTCTCTGCTGACCTTTCCACGATGACCATCGAGGAGCGCGCGGTCGCCTCAAGGTCGCCGACATCGATGAGCCACGAGCCTCGGGACCCGTCACCATTGGCGGAAGCTCCTCCTCACTCGGGAGCAGGTGGTCACGCCAAGGTGACAAGAAGAAGGGAGCCATCTTCCACGACAGCGCCGCAAGAGTGGCAAGCGCAAGCGCGCAAAGGCGCCAGTGGCGCGATGCCGGCAAGCAAAGCGCAAGACGGGACGACTCTTGCCACAATCGCGCAAGCTTGGTCATTGGGCCAAGGAGTGTCGACAACCACGACGCGGCGAGCCCACGTCCGCAGCGAGGAGAGGAGCGGCCGGTCTGCTCATTGCTCATGCGAGCATCGAACTACCTCCAGCTGCACCGCCGCAGTGGCTCTCTCCACCTTGACGAGCCAAAAGCACACGCCTCCTGCGATGCGATTCCGGCAATGACAAGACGGACGGGTGGTGCTCGACACCGCGCCACCCACCACATGACCGAAGCGGCGGAGTTCTTCTCCGAGCTCGACTTCAGCGCTCGAGGCACCGTCTGTTCGGCGACGCCCCGCCGTGGAGATCAAGGGCGGCTCTGCCGTCTTCGCCGCCAAGATCGGCGAGCACCGCCGCCACCGGCGTCTACTACATCCCCGATCCGCGGAACTCCATCATCGGCTTGGGGCGGTGGATGAGAACGGCTCGCGTGTCGAGATCGAGCACGGTGTCGCGGATTTGGGACCTTCGACGCCGCCTTGCCAAGGTAACCAGAGCGCAAATCGACTCTACACTCTTCACGCGCGGTGGCACAACCCCTCTGTCTCGCCGTCCGGACGACGAGGCGCGGCGCGGCACGCAGCGCTGGGCACCTTCAGCCGAGGCCCCGGCGGCTCGGTGCCACGGAATGGTGCGAGGCTCGCCGTGCCTTACCATGTGGAGCGACTGCGACGTCGCGTGTGTTGACGGCGCAGGCGACTCCCTTTCCCAACAGCAGTTTCCGAGCCAAGGAGAGGCTCGAGCTCGTGCACGGACTTGTGTGGCCGGTGACACCGGCCACACCGGAGACGACGCTACTTTCCGCCGCTCGTCGACGACCTCTCCCGCTACATGTGGTGATGGTCCTCAGCAGCAAGGAGAGGTCGCGGACGCCATCATGCGCACGCAGCCGCGCTGCGGAGCGAGCGCGCGCGCAGTCGCTGCGCGCGCGCGCGACAGACAACGGCGCGACCACGCGCTGAATTCGCGTCGATCGCTGCGATGAGGCATTCAGCGCCACTACTCCGCGCCGCATGCCGCGCGCAGAAGCAGCGTCGCCGAGCGGCGCAACGAGCGGTTGCCCGGGATGGCTCGGGCCCTCCTCAGCGAGGGGATGCCGTCTCGGGAGAGGCGGTGGTGACCGCCGTCTACATCCTCAACCGCCGCTTACCAAGGCGCTCGACGGCAGGACGCCGACGAGGCTCGCATGGGCGCAAGCCGGCGGTCTCCCACTTGGGTCTTCGCTCCTCACGCTCGCCAAGGAGCTTGGCCACATCGGCAAGCTCGATGACGGAGCACTCGGAGTGTTCATCGGCCACGCGAGGCTCGGCCTACCGCATCCTCGACCACACACGTAGCGCCCGCATCTCGCGTGACGACGTGTTCGACGGCGGCGAGGCGACGGGACAAGGCGGTGGACGATGGTTCGGCCGACTCGGGGACTTTGTTGTCGACCACGCCCACTTCGAGAGAGCGGGAGCTAGCGGCTCGTCTTCACCGAGCTCGCCCACCTCGACACCTTGCTCGCCACCGCTCCGGCGAGTGCTCCACCACCTTCGGCACCGCTACGCCCACCCTTCACCACCGGCCACCACTCTCCGCACCGGCGCCACACCACCGGATCGGCCCAACAGCCGGTCCACGATGAGCGCATGGTGGAGTTCGCTTCTCGCCGTCCCACGACGAGGACGCGCCGACGCCTACCACGACGACGAGCCTCGCGCTTATCGCACCATGGACAACATCCTCGCGAGCCGCCGTCCTCGATCGGCGCGCGCGATCGCGAGGCGAGTCGCACTTGGCATGCGACGACGGCGAGCCCGCCTTCGCCGAGGCGGAGGACGCGGCGTGGCGTGTCGCGATGAAGCGAGAGATGGACGCCGCCGAGCGGAACCGACGTGGGAGCCGGCGGATCTTCTGCCGGCCACCGCGCGATCACCCTTGTGGGTGTTCAAGCCGGCGGGATGGCCGGCGCCATCGTCAAGCACAAGGCTCGCTTGGTGGCACGAGGCTTCGCGCGCGGAGAGGGGTCGACCGATGACGCCGCACTGCGTCGCACGGATGGAGTCCGCGCGACTCTCCTGCGCTAGCGCCCGGGAAGGCCGGCGTGTTCATCACATGGATGTCAAGTCGGCATTTCTTAACGGCGACTTGAAGGAGGAGGTCTCGTGCATCACCGCGCGGATTTGCGATCCGGCAAGGAGGCAGGTGCTCGCTGCGCAAGGCCCTCATGGCTTGCGACAGCACCGAGGGCGTGGAACGCTAAGTCGGACTCCACCTCAAGCAAATGGGGTTCCAGCAGAGCGCACACGCAGGTGCGATCACCGGCTGGGCAAAGGCGCAACGCCTCGGCGTGGTGTCTACGCCGACGACTTGGTGATCACGGCACCAAGGATGCGAGGTGGCGGCATTCAAGGAAGAGATGAAGGCCACCTTCCGGATGAGTGACCGGGTCTCTCCTTCTACTTAGGATCGAGGTGCACCGGGATGATTCCGGATCACGCTCGGCTGCATCGCCACGCCAAGCGTCGTTGAGCTAGCTGGGCTCACCGATCGCAACCCGGCTCTCACCCAATGAAGGAGAGGCGGCCGAGCCGCGACAAAGACGACGGAGAGGTGGACGCCACGCAGCTGGCGTCTTGTGGGGAGCCTTCGCTACCTCGCCCACACACGACCGGACTTGGCATTCTCCGTCGGCCACGTTAGTCGGTTCATGCAACGACCGACGACGAGCATCGCAGGCCGTGAAGAGGATCATCCGCTACGTTGCGGGGACCCTTGACCACGGCCTCCATTACCCGAGGTGTCTGGCGCGGCACACTTCGCTCGCGGCGACGGTGACCACGCGCGCGACATTGACACCAAGCAAGAGCACAAGCGGGATTCTCTTCTTCCTCGGCAAGTGTCTCGTTCATCGCGCAATCAATCAAGCGGCGGTGGTGGCCCTGTCGGTGTGAGGCCGAGTACATAGCGGCTTCCACCGCTCGACTCAGCACTCGGCTCGCCGATCGCTTGGTGATCTCTCGGCAGGACATCAAGCGGTGGAGCTCGGGGTGGACAAGCAAGTCCGCTCTAGCCTCGCAAAGAACCCGTTTTTCATGAACGAGCAAGCACATCCGGGTGAAGTACCATTTCATCCGAGGTCGCTGGATGAAGGAAGCATCAAGGCAAGCTACATCAACACAACGGATCAGCTTGCGGATCGCTCACCAAGCCTCTTGGAAGGATCAAGTTCCTTGAGCTCTGCTCCAAGATCAGTGGTTCAACCCTCCCACAAGACGACGCACAAGACTTAGGGGAGAATGATGAATAAGTCTCTGATCGTGGTCTTTGTGGGGCTGTGGTAGTTTTTATTTTTTGATCGCTTTAGGACAGCATCTGCTTTGCTTTAGGACAGCATTCGCTTAGGACAGCATTCGCTTTAGGACAAGATTCGCTTAGGACAGCATCCGCTTTAGGACAGCATATTGACCGCTTTAGGACAGCATCTAGGATAGCATCGTAGCATATGCTTGGCTGGTTCTCAGCCTATAAATTTGTATCCCCAACCCTCAGGTTGGCATGGCATTTTGTGAGCAATAAACAAGAAAACTTGCCCCATCTCCTAGTGTCATCCTCTCCATGAGAGTAAGGATCTTGCTATCACCAAGAGCAAGAGTCCAGCGAGTAACAGTACTAAAATCTGGTTGCCATGAGACCGAGGTGAAGTTAAGCAAGCATTAGTCTTCATGAGACCGAGGTGAAGTTAAGCAAGCATTAGTCTTCATGAATCCAAAACATTTGAAGTTGCAAGTTGGACAATGTGCCTTAATAGATGAAGTTTTATGAAATAGAATGGCATGCCCACCTTACATCAGTAAAATCAGCTAAACATCCAGGCTAGCCCAGGTCAGTAAACCAGGAGGAAAAATGTTTGCTTGTGAACATGATGCTCAATAAATAAGACCAACATATCTTATACGATACTTGAACATTATGACTTAAGGCTAGTGACATGTGGCTGTGATCAAAATTGGTAAACAATAAGAATACGGAACAGAAATTGTCTACTAATGTCTAATGGTATCTGGTAGGTGCCTTCTGAAGTAAAATTGCTACTGGCTAGGTATTAACAACTAGACAGGTCACCCAGATCAAAGTTCGACAGTTGAAATTTTTAACATTTACATGATAAATTTTTATATGGAGCCGCGGAAACTCACAAGATGAGAATTAAGATCCTTTATTGCCTGGCCATCCTCCCATGTTTCAGATATGACAGTTCCAGCTCTGAGTTATGACAGATACTAGTCAAAAAAAAGTTGCAATAGATAGTCCATACCCAAAACACAAAGAGAGAGAGACACACACAGAGAGAGAGAGAGAGAGGTGAAGCAGCATCAACTACTCAAGATAAGTTGTCAATACTAGAAGGCATACTGGATCTATACAGCAACTGAGGGTCATGCTACCTGCCCTGTTTTCGAAAGACAATAGGGCAGCATACATGCCAATATACACCATCAAGCTATAGACCTATAGTTAGCAAGGACTCCTTATAAAGATAATGTTATTCTCCAGGCTGAAGGAGCTCTAAACCTATACGTCTACTATTCACCATTAAGTGTTTGAAACCTGGAATATTGGGAGATTACCTCATAACACCAACATTGCCAAGTCTGAAAGATTCCTGCCTTATCCTCATTCGTGCTTCTTGCCTCTCTGCTTTTGACACAGCTATCAGCAAACTAGATAGGATCTTCATTTGCTGCATTAATGAAAATGATTATATAAGCGTATATATTACATAGTTTCAATAATAGTTATTATTGCATGGCTAGCATGCAAGAGTAATATTTCTGAGCCACACATTATTTATGCGTAACAATGGCATGACCTTCTCTACCGTATTGATCAGGACAAGATATTACATCCATGCAATTTAACAGATTATAATATTCAAGATGCAGTGCATATAGAAGACGCGAGCCGTTTTCTACAGTTATTCAACATTGATATGCCTGAGTAGTGAATTCTAAATTTTCAGGATAAAATGGTCTAACTAATGTATACAAACGAAAGAGTGAAGAGTAGCTAAATAAAAATGGTTGATTATAATACAATAACAGTCTGCCACTATAGTATCCAAGTATCTAAGTGTAACAACCTTTGATTTCTTTTGTTGATCATAATCTTTGAGATCCTTCAATTCCTGGTAGAATAATGCAAAGCCAACATGTCAGAGACCTAGGTAATTCAAGATAAAATGAGAGCTTGTAGTGAGTATTGCCTTACCTTTGCTAACCTATCACTAAGTTGATGGTAGTCCGTTGCTTCTTGCCGCGATTTTTTAAGCTCCTCCTCCAAAAATGCAACTTTACCACATAAAAGTGATAGTTCTTCCTATTCAATATGGGGGGGGGGGGGGTGCTTAAGGATATAAATTTGAAACACAAAAAAAAAGACTCTAGAGCCTAGACATGTTTGTCTGGTATACTATATTTCACAAGTATCCCTAATCCCGTATATGATATGACCTGTCCCAGTACAATATTTCACAAAGGCTGTTCATGCTTTCTGCAGGGTATCTTAAACACAGCAGACTACTTTATGGAATTAAGATACCCAGACTCAATGAAATTATGGAAGTAAATGGAAAAAGTCCTCTCAAAGAAAAAGGGCTTAGAGGCATATACAAAAGCCATCAGAAAGATCCCATTGTATATGTATTAGCTAACACAAAAACACATTCAGAAGCAGACAAACAGGAGATGCAAGGATAGCACAAGGATGCATTAGCATTAGCATAAGTGCATAACATTACAAGCCCAGACAACTCCAGACCCATACCATGACCAAGACAAGGGGGATACTTCATGGTGCACATCTCACAGAAAATGATGATGTAAAGAAAGAAGTGTTACCTGTAAAGCAGTCCGGGCATCATTGCCAAGTAGAACACTTACTCGGGATTCCTGCTGGAAAGTGCTCATAAATTAGCATATGAGGCTGAATCATCGTACAGGAGGGTGTTATCATACAACTGTTCATCGTAAGTGTTTTCTCTTGCCAGTGATAATTAATATATGTGTCATGAACCGGGGTAATCACCACCAAGAAGATGGTCGGATGGCGTCGGCGTAGAACGAGAGGGAGAGAGACTAGGGATTTAGACGGGAAAGACTTGATATTACTCTGCTTGATTCCAATAGCATGCGGTAGCCCTCTTTATATAGATGGGCTCCCCCTAACAGATCGAATCTAATTCCAATTATAACTCTAACAGATATAGTAACTAATGTCATATCTCTAACTATATCTCTAATACAAGGAAACCAATCTCTAACTCAAATAGAACCCAATCTCTAATTCCTAATAATAACCCAACTAGGCCTTGAGCCCAAGGCCCACACCCCTGACACTACACCCCTCTCGGACATGCGGCTCGTCCTCGAGCCGCTAGACAGCGACCATGACGTCAATGGATGTCCTCGATGCGGTGTAGAAGACGAACGATGGCGGGTCTCAGAGCGGATGGAGACGAGCGGCGGATCCACGCGAACAAGGCTAGACAAAGAGTAACGCCTTTATGGATATAATGCCCAAAAATTATTAGTTTTTTCTCAAGTTTTTATTTTTTTATTTTTTTGATTTTTGCGCCTCAACTTAACGGTCGGTTTTAAACCGACCGACACCCACGAGCCCACTGCGATCGGTCGAGACTCGGCGAGCGGTGGGGTGGTGGTTCCGGCGTCCCGGCGGCGGCGGCGGTGAACGAGCGACGGCCGGTGCGGCACGGCGCCACGGCGGCGGCGACTCTGGCCGACGGCCGGCCAATGAGCAGCGGCGCGCGCGGCGGGCCGGCGGCGGCGCTTTGCGAAGCGACCGAGCAGCGGCGGCTCAGCGGATGCGGCGGCGGCGGCGGCGTCTGATGGGCGGAGACGGCCGGCGATCGAACCGGTGATGGCGGCTCGGGCGAGCGGGTCGGAGGACCGAGCGGATGCGACGGAGGTCGCAGATGGAGGCGCGGCGCCGGGCGGCGCGCGGCGGCGGCGGCTGCGAATGAATGGCGGCGGTGCGGCGAGCGGCGGCGGCGGACGCGCGGATCCGCATGTGAGGTGTCGGTCGGCTGCAGACGGCGGCGGCTCTGCTGCGAGAGAGACAGGCGGCGGCGGCGGCCGAGACGGCTCGCCGGCGGCGGCAAGAAGCGATGGCGGCGCGGCCGGAGCTTGGCCGATGCAGTGATGGCGACCGGCGACGGCGGTTCGAGGCGCAGATGGAACGGCTCGGGAGAACGAGACGACCGGCGGCCGGAAGCGGCGGTGGTGGAGCAATCGCACTGGCGGCGACGGCGACCGAGGACGGCGGCGGCTGCAAACCCTAAACTCCCGGTTTGACCGCCGTTTTCCTCCCGGTCTGTCCGCCCTTCTCGTCCTGATTCGTCCGCCGAGTCTTCTTCATCGGCAGAGGCAAAGGACCGGTATCGGGAGACGGAAGGTTGGCGCTTTGCGTGGCCGGTGATCTCGCGACGGGAGGAGGTCGGTCTTATCATCCTCGCTCGTTTGCGGCGGCAAGTCGATGGGGCGAGGCGACCTCATCCTCCTCGCTCTGCGAGCGACCTCTTGTTGCTTCTTCTCCGCTCCTCCAAGTGCTTCTCGAAGACGGCATGCATGTTAAGGAGGAAGTTTACCCACTTTTTGCCGGTCTTGGCCGCGCTTATCGCTTAGCTTTTATTATGGCCATTGACTCGGCGAGAGGACGAAACGCAAGAACCATGGTAGCAGAAGTTGTGGGAAGGGATCGACTGCTCTGATACCAAGTTGTCATGAACCGGGGTAATCACCACCAAGAAGATGGTCGGATGGCGTCGGCGTAGAACGAGAGGGAGAGAGACTAGGGATTTAGACGGGAAAGACTTGATATTACTCTGCTTGATTCCAATAGCATGCGGTAGCCCTCTTTATATAGATGGGCTCCCCCTAACAGATCGAATCTAATTCCAATTATAACTCTAACAGATATAATAACTAATATCATATCTCTAATTATATCTCTAATACAAGGAAACCAATCTCTAACTCAAATAGAACCCAATCTCTAATTCCTAATAATAACCCAACTAGGCCTTGGGCCCACACCCCTGACAATATGTGTATGAGGTACACATAGTCCACCGCAACTACCAATAATCCGAGTTACTACAAATGAATCCTTCAAAAGTATCAATGAACTACCATATCTTGTATCATTTGATCGCGGCATGTACAATCCTTTGGGATGTTATCATACAGTCAGGTTGTTAAAATCAAATTAGTCCAAGCTTATCTTAAACAAGAACTTAGAACGTTTTATCAATTTCTTCCGGTCTACAGAATTCCAAATTCCCGGACGCGGTGATCCTCTTCTTGCTCAATATGTAGTTTTAATGTGTTATGAGACTTCAATTTTTATTTATCAATCTAATTTGGGTCAGTTAGTAAAATCCAAGTCTTGAGGTGCTTATATTTGCTATATGATCCATAAACAAGACGGTAATCACTCTGTATAGTAATCAGGCTTTATATATCTAACAATCTCAATGATAGCGAACTAAACTATAGCAATTTCTTCACTACCAGCCCAGGCATTTGCACGTCATAAATTCGAGTGCAGGATGGTAACTCACCATTGCCCACGAGTGAATCAAAAGCTAGGAAGATTAATCGAGGTCTTGAGAATAAAATTGCACAGCATACCATGCTGGTTAACTTGTCATGTTGACCATTTGCTACAATTACTGAGGAAGTCGAAGCTAGTCGTGTTTGATCAACACTCTTTGAGCCACGCCCTCGGCCTGTTCCAGCACGTCCCCTTCCACGGCCTTGCATTTTTCTGTTTGAGTTATCTAAGGACGGTCGTGCATCCATGATGTCTAAAACCTTTGCTGCCTCATTAGCCGATCCCTGAAAGTTACAATTACAAAAGAATGCACCAAACAAAAGATTATTAAAAGTGAACCACAAGCAAGTGCAAAATAGAATAGCCCATGCCATTTAATTCTGCTCAGTTCCGGTTAGAAGAGCGCACCTCAAAATTTCCAAGAGCTAGGCCTTGGTCACCATCTGGCGATCTCGGACGCTTCAGTGTGTTCTTCTGTATCAAGAACTCCTCACCGTTCTGATCAGCAAAAGCAGGAAACATTAGTCTGGACTCAGGGCTAGAAGAAAGATGGAATTAGGGATAGAAATATTGGACTAGTCTGTAGTTAGTTACAATAGCAATCTACAAGTACAGGTTTACCAAAAGAGACATTACGAATAGTTCGAACCAGCACGATCATAGCATCATAAGTCATGTGCAAGCAAGGCAATCGAAGCTAGATAAAAACGCTACTGTACTTTAGCAAAAAAAAAGGGGGAAGCAACAGATATAGTTCGAGGTTTAGGGCTGACATCATCGTCGGAAGAGGAGGAGGACTCGGGCAGCTCCTCCTGGTCCATGAACGTGGCGGCGAAGGCGGAAGAAATCACCGGATGGTGCGGCGGCGACGGCACCGAGACGGCCTTGCCGGCCATGCGGGCCTCGAGCTTGGCGAGCTTGGACGAGGACGGGTTGGAATTGGACGACAGGTGCTGCACTATGTCCTCCCCCGCCGCCGACGAACCCGACATTGCCGCTGATTGCGCCCAAACCGGTTCGGGCGCCCCCTTAGCTTCCAGAAGAAGCAACCGCACCGCACGTTACTTGCTCCCCACCACGGCGCGCGAGCACAACGCAACCGCGGCCAGACGAGCCGGCGGATGGATGTACCCGTAGTCGCACGCGGAATGGGCGACAGCGAGTGGAGGCGGACGCGGCGGAACGAATGCGACGGCGGGCTGCGACTGGCCAAGGCAGGCGAGCAGAAACTGCCGCCTTTCCCCTGTAACAGTTGACTCCCTCGTCGCTGCTGCGGGCGGCGGCTTGAGGCGGATTGGGGTGGCGCCGCCTCGTGGAAGACGGCGGATGCGGAGCCAGATTGATACGGAGGCGGAGGCGCAGCAGTCCAGTCACGCACCTCACCTCCTTCCCCTCCCTCGCCTTTGCCCTTACGCTTCTTTTTCAGTTCCGCGGCGATTCCATTACCACTCTCATTCCTCCGCTTCACCTCCACTGGGCCGAGAGGAGCAACGGAAACCGAGCCGTATAGGCTAATTACGGCCCATTTATTAAAGTCCATGCAGGCCCATAGGCTCTGTGTGTGTAAGTGGAGAGTTCACGCGGTGCGCCGCCTGGAGGCAGGGATGGAAGGCAAGACGCGGAGCCGCGGAGGCAATGGCGATTGGATCTATCGATAAAGTATGTCGATATAAATGAATTGAGCAACAGAAACTCACATACAGTTTTTGTTGATACAAATAAAATCGATAAAGTGTATACTATAATTAACTTGTAGACTCTATCTTAAACTAGTAGCGTGCTCATGCTAACACTACGATAAAATACAAAACAAGATAAAATTTGTAAAAAAATAAAACAAACAATCAGATTCATTAAGATTCACGTCTCATATATTGTATAACCAAATATTTTTGTCACAAAATGAATGTCACATAAATACGTGACCGGTCGGAACCACCCAACACGCAATGCTCAAAAGCCTACGACCGATTCTCAGGTCTTGCGACCGCTTCGCGAGACCATACGACCGGTTAACAGAAGTTACGACCGTTTATCGCGTGATTTAAACACCTTCCCGACCACATACAACACTTTTCGTCATGGTCGGAGCCACTTCCGACCATGTGCACCGAGTTTCGCGTTGGGCGAAGCCCTTCCTGACCACATACAACACTTTTCGTCGTGGTCAAAGCCACTTCCGACCAATGTGCACGAGTTTCACCATGGTCGAAGCCCCTTCTGACCACATACATGGGCTCACAATGGTCGAAGTCCCGTCCGACCACGTCCTGAGCACGTCACAACGTGGTCGAAACTTCGACTACCGACCGCAGCTCTCGATAACGTGGTCGAAGCCCGCTGTGGTCGAAGACGCAACTACGACTACCGACTTCCAACCACTGACAATGTGGTCGTAAACCCTTCGGCTAGTTTCTGACCATGACCAACGTGGTCGTAATAGCTTTCAACCACTTGTAAAGGCTTCATCTAGCTTCTGACTCCGTTTCGCGCTGATCGAAGCCCTTCCCAACCACATACAACACGTCACTAATCAATACACGTCACTAAGAAAATAATAATGGAAATGGAAATAACTTTTAATAATACCCTTTCTCATATAATATAGATACCGTATTTGAATGTTTTTAAAAGATGTATTGAATAAATAATTTCAATTAACAGGCAGACATTAGAAAGTTACTACAAACAAGATCTTTTTTGTCCGTATTGTTAGTCATGTAACAATGCTACCCATCAAGGCCACAATCAAAACATCTACATGACTCGCATCTCCTTCCCATTAAGAAATCACATGAAAATCGGGAGATGAGCAGACATAAGCCCAAAAGTTCTTACACAAATAACTGAAAGGAAGAAAGGGTGACGAAATTCAAACAAGACTATATGGATAATTCCCACAAAGTGCTTCGAAGCCAGGTCGTGCCAAAAAACATAATGCGAGAAAAATGGTTTTGGCAATGATTGAGCTCATTCTTCCTGCACGCCACTGTAACCGAATAAAAATCCTACAATTGGTAGGTGTGTCCGTTGGTGTAATTTCTTAGTGTTATCGTATATTTTTTTCTAAGTAAAATTTGTAAATCTATAACTTTAATATCAAAACTATCAAAAAAAAACTACACATCTTAGCTCGAATTTCGAAGATCCACAAATGTAAGCACGAAAATTTTCACAAAGCTACCTTCCCTGAGTCATAGATATATGAATATTCTTCCAATGGCGAGCCCAAATGGACCCATTAATGGCATTTTCATGACAGGTGATTTCCCTTATCAACAGCTCCTTCCAAGCTATTGTACAATGATCTAATCATAAGGCTGAGAATATGGTAGATTCTACATACTGATCAAAACATGGTCCAATCGAAACTTCTGTAATTTTAGCATGTCATGCAAATTTTAGATGCACGATTTAATCACTTCTCAAGTTCAAACACAGTAGTGGTAATTATCTTCCTCACATATCCTTCGCTTCTGATAATACCAACGATGCCATCTTTTTACCCAGAATTATAAATCCTGGATTTCCATCTAAAGCTAAGTGCATGCTGCTATGATTGGGCATGGTTAGCGTTGTTTGTGGTTAGCTCGCCGTGAAATCAAGCAACTTTCTGCATAGCACTCTGAAAGCAGGACAACAGCAGCAACCCAAAAAAATCCAAATTTCAATGAATTTGACTGAAGGACACACCAGCAGAAAAGTTTCAGGAATCAATCCATTATTTATTGCTATTGAACCAAAGGAGAAAAAAAGGTGGCTACACACATGATAGGCAAAATAGCCTCCAGACGCCGGTTCTGTGGCGGCTCAAAATGTTTAATTATGGACATCAAGGAAGTATCAGCGATTGTGTCAAGCTCGTGCCCCGGAATGGCAATCCAACAACTCATCCTGAGCGATTTCAGCTTGACATCCTCTGCTGAAAAATTTTCATAACCCAAGTACTTCAAAAGATTAGTTAACCCATGAGCATCTTTCACCTATTCTCGTAACTACTGAATTTTATGTAAGCATTATCCCTCCCTCTATGCCTTTAGCACTTTCAGTCTAGCCATTCATTTAGTGACACCATGCAGCTTCATTGCAGATCAGAAATCCTTGAACCGTCAAGGCATTAACCAATGGAGCACGTAACCAATCTAACTAATCAAGTTGAAAATATCTCACAATAAGATGCAGCAGGTATGAAGTAGCCAGGCACTGGTTATACCTTGTGCCCTCGCTGCTTTCTCTTGAGCAAACAATGAACAAAACATTTCCTCACCCATTTTGCACAAGACGCTGAAATTCATCTAAGGCACCATATTTTAGTTTGATTACTACTATACCATCTTTATCTCTGATCTATGCTGCTTAGCCCTTAACCCTTACAAGGTCCTGCGAATAAGTTTAAATTTTTTATATGATTTAGTTACGAATTTACTTCTTAAATATCTGAAAATAATATTTTGGTGCAATGTATGACACAAGGGTAACAGCAGCTTTACGTAGAACCTCTCATACCTGCTGCTTGCTCTTGCCTTGTTAGGTTGAACCTTGCTTCAGAAACCTATGACCTGAAAATTTCACAATTTTACATTTGAATGTTTAGATCTAAATTCTTCGAATTTTTTTAATGAGTGCAATATGAAAATGTCCAACCTAGTCAAACAATAACCGAAGGATCATGTTCATAAAACAACATCATTGTATAAAAAAATAGAGTAGAAATCAATTAGCAATTCTTGCAGTGCTGGTCCTCAATCTTACGAAAGGAAACCAATACCTATCAGTACATAGGAATTTTACCCTCAGATTCAAGGATTGATGAGAAAAACTACCACCAAACATACATTCTGTTTTAATTTCAGGATGGCGTGAGGTATTATACATTCAATTATAGTGGCTTGTCTCTGAAATAGATGTAGTATGTAGTAGTAAGAGAAGAATTTGTGGCCAATATTTAACCTGGACCAATTGACTAAATACTGATAGGTGGATGGTCTCGACACAGGGAAGGGAGGTGGTGATTGTTCCTCCATCCATTGTTTTGGGCACTTTGATTTGCTCCTGTGGTCAAATCATCCTCTTGAACCTACATTCAGAAACATTTCAAGTGAACAATGAGAAATTACCAACTTAGGAATTTCAATCTTCATTAGATATTTTTTTAAAACAAGATAACGTACAAGAAAGAATTTTCATGATCTAGTATTATAATTTCATATGTGTCTTCACTTACTGGAGCAATATTTTTGGGATGAAATAGTTGATGGAGCTGAGCATGAGCCCTGATCATTCAAATATTGATAGTAAGAAGTTCCATTCTGTAGCATAGACAAATTCTGCAGCATGTGCAATTTGATTGCCAAAACTTTGAGCAGCTATAATAACATGGAGGATAATGAAACCAACAGGAACTTGAATAACAATTTTTTTCCAAAATTTTCAGCATTGATCCATGTGGTTCAACCTAGTCGATTTCAATGTCTTCCCGTATACATTCATAACCCATCAGATGAGTTTCATCAACCTAAATCAGTACGAACAAATTCCTTTGTGCCAAGAAACTGTATGAATTAAGGAAAAATCCAGATCTCATCAAGAGCATCGACCAGAAAAAAAGAGATTAAAAGAAATTGGGGGTACCGTTACCACCGAGCTGCGGTTGCCCGTGGCCCCCATGAGCCTCGCCGCCATCTCTGCATGCCTCCACCATGCTACGGAAGTTAAGCAAAACTTCTTAACTTGGTTGTTCTTTCCTAACTACTGCAATGGCAAAGAACGATTCGCCTAATTATGGCATTCCATTTAATTCAATAGTAACATGTAGCACCCCTGGGCTATCTGGTATATTGGACATCTCAAAAAATACCTACGTAGATGCAGTTGAGTTCCTTTTGGTTTAGAAAGTCATATCCTCTTCTTGTCTTCTTTCTTTCACCCAGTCCAATTCTTCATGCTCTTCATGCGGTTTTGTTGAACCTGCAAAACAAAAGGTAAGGCTAAAGCTCATAATGGATAGCAGCATTTTAGATTCCTTTTGCACTCTTGCAATGTAGAGCTAGGGAGGGCAACACATTCTAAACATACATTGAACTGAAACAAAATGAGCTGACATTACTATGGAAAATTGTGACCAATCAGAGTAAAATATAGGGAGTTGATATAGTGAGTACGTCCGATGCAACGAAAAAAATGGATTGTCCACTTCCTCATGGATCACTTCTTTTTTAGTTTTTTCTCACTTTCGTTCTCAAAGCCGAAACTTTATGGTCAGCAAGCAGAAATCGCACTGCAGTTTCAACAGAAACACACATGCGTCATACGTCATACGTGTGCGTGTGATGATCACCTCACCTGGACGGCGTGGTGGGGCGCGCGGAGGACGGGGTGGTCGGGCGCACGAACGCGGCGGAGGGAGTGGTGGGGCGGCCACTGGAGGACGACGACGGGGTGGTGGGCCGCGCGGAGGATGAGGAAGGGGTGGACGGGTGGCCTCCCGACGAGGTCCTCGCCGGAGGCCCCGTCGCCTGCCCCGCCGACGAGCGGCGGGATCGGAATGGAGAGATACTCGAGCGCGTCGATCTCAACGACGACATTGCCGCGGAGGTGGAGCTCGGAGCGGAGCCGGGGTTTGGGGAGGGCTAGGGTTTTGGTGGAAGCACGCGACGCTTTTGATTAGGAGGCGGCGGCGGAGTGGAGGAGAGGGGGAGGAGGCAGCGGAGCAAAGGAGTGGGGAGGGGAGGCGGCGGCGGTGGCGCGGGGGGGGAGGAGGAGGCGGCGGTGCGGAGTGGGAGGAGGAGGTGAGGAGCGGCGGCGCGGGGAGGACGGGGGAGCGGAGGAGTGGAGGCGCGGGGGAGAGGTGGAGATGGGGGAGCGGCGGCGCGGTGGAGGACGGGGGGAGCGGCGGGAGTGGAGGCGCGGGGGAGAGGTGGAGATGGGGGAGCGGCGGGAGTGGAGGCGCGGGGGAGGAGGCGGCGGTGCAGGATGGCAGGGCAGGGGAGGAGGGGCGCTGCGGGGTGGGGAGGGAAGGAGAAGGGGGCGGCGTGTGGGGAGGGAATAGGAGGAAGGAGGAGGTGCCGGCGCATGGGGGCGGAAGAGGAGGCAGTGCGGGATGGGGGAGGGAAGGACGCCGCGGCGGTGGCGGGTGGGGAGGGAAGGGATTCGTGGGAGGTTCAATGATGTGCATGATCTAGATAATTTTGGCCTTAGGATCTTCAATGAGTAAGAGAAGAAGGCTTGAGGAGAGATCCAGACCATTCATTTGTATGAAGTTGGATTACTTTGATACACAAATATGGGTGGACTTAGATTTGGCATGACTGTGGAGGTGGTTGAGGGGGTAAATTTAGTAAAGAAAATTTTGGTGTGTTATAGAGTAGGGTAGAAAAATATTTCGTTTAAAAGTTAGTTACTATAGAAAAACTAAAAAACAACTTTTAGAAGCTAAAAAAAACAGGGCCATTGGCGAGTGGCGTGGAGGAGGAGAGAGTGAGGGGAGAGGTTGGGGGAGAGGAGGACCGGCCGCAGCTGAGCGCGGCGGCGTCGGAGGCGCTGCGGGAGTTCCTGGCGGAGCAGCGGTGCCACGAGCTAATGGTCAGTAAGAGGAACTTGATAGAAGTACCTTGCTACTTTTGGTACAGAGATCCAATGTGCATTAGAATGTCTCACTAGAGCAAAGTGTTTAGACATATGCTGCTGTAGCATTCACCATAGCATAATGCACTTCTATGCAACTGTGTTTGCGGTAGCTTACATTGATACAATTAGCATCTGATCTGACCCTGTTTGCAATTGTATAAAGTATCCGTGATACCTCCAAAGCATGCTTGTAGTATGTTGAACCACAAGCCTCCTTTTGTGCGGTTTTCTGGTGCTAGATAGCGAAATGCATCGTTCAAGTCGAAGTTGTTTTTCTCAGACGAAACTTCTCATGATCCGCACTTCTTTTGCCAGGGGAAGTGCGGAAGGATCGAGCACTGGAGCTCCTAAATGTGCGTCCCTGTGGCTTCAAACCTCAGCACTCAAACACAATCTGGGAAATGAGTTCCTGTTGTTCACGAATTACGATCCCCACAGGCAGACTTGGTGGTTGGGAGCAAAGTGATGGCGTCCCCATGTAGAAGTGGAGCATGCTTTGGCAGTTCCAGAACTGTTCCATCTTACCGGTGCGCTGTATCTTTGTATGGGGTGTTCATATATTAATTTGGCTGACATCTTTTAACTGAAAATGAATAGTAGTGATTGAAAGAGTGGTTTTTAGAAAGAGACACGCAGTGAGGAAAGTAAAGAAGAGATGCGTGCGCGAGACGGAAGCAAGAGGGGTAGGAAAATCGCTTTGAGAAGCCGAATGTTCGTATTATCTTCTAACTACTCTAAACAAAAGTTAACATGAACATACCATATGTCTCACTTAAGCAATCGCAACAATAGGAACTTTTGCAGTGTTTTTGTTTGATAAATCTGTGTGCTGTCATGTATTGGATTAACCAAACTTTACACAATTTACCCGTTTTTAACCCCATGATAAGGACTATGGTTTATGGCAACGTTTGCACCACAAATTCGCAGCAACTGAATAGTTGAGTTTGGCCTTTTGACCAAGTGATTGTGCATTGAACAATCAACAAGGCACTTTGAGCATTTGGTTCCATTCTACATCCATTGTACTCCCCCATTCAAGTTTATATAGTGTATTTTTAAATAATTTTATCTATAAATATAAGACATATTTTATATTCTAATGTAAAATTAATGTTATATTCTCCCCTACATTCTTAATAAATATCTAGCTTTATTTTATATTCTCTACATATATATATTGAATATAGTGTTTAGATATAATAATTATGGGTAATATAGCCGATTTTTAATATCTTCTTAATCTATATGCCAAGAGGAAATATAACTTATAAATTTGGACGGAGGAAGTATTACACAAGTTCATTGCTCAGTTTCTGCATTGTAAGTACATACTACATAGGAGCTTGATCACATCTTTATTGGAAGCACAAGGCACTTCATACGGCAGTAAATAAGTTCAGTAGTTCAGACTCTTCAGACACCCCTAAAGTAGACTTCACTTGTCATGCGCTTTGGGCGGCTTCACTACCAGAACTGGGCAGCACGCGTGATGTGCGAGGTAGTCGCTCACGCTGCCTAACAACGCCCTGCATGATAAAAAAGATTCATCAGAGTCGCTCACAAAGTGGCAACAGATTCACGTCATATGCAAATACAGTTTGGGATGTGTTGATATACTTTTCTCCATAGTAATTTGTTTAATTTTTAAATCATAATAAATAACGGATAATGTTACTTACCTCTTTATTTATTTTAAGATTAATACTATTTTTGTATAGAAGCACTGCTTATAACAATTTATGGCAGTTTGGTTAGGTACCTCTTGATTTTGCCTAGACCGCGGCTGCCCAGGACGAGGAGATCCGCCTGCATCTCCTCCACGGCCTGGCAGATGGCCTCCTTGGGGTCGCCCTCGACGATCGCGCCCGTGGCATTCACCTGCAAATCATCCAGCTCTGGCTGATTAATTTCTCCGGCGTTTTCACTCTGCGGAAAAGGAAGTTAGCTGTGCGTGCATTTGCTGATCTGCTAATGAACGCTTGCCTGTTTCTGTTTGCAGATGTCCAGCGCCCGGGACACGACCTTCCTGGAGCTCTCCTCCTGCGCCTTCCTCATGGAGTCGATCGCCGAGGTCGAGGTCGGGGCATAGGCGACAGCTTCAGCACGTAGCATGGCCTCAAGTGTCAGTGCAATTCATCGGACATCGAGCCCCGTGCATGATAGATAGTACGTAGTAGTGTAGAGTGGTAAGCTAATGCGCTGTGGTTGCACACCGATACCGTGCCCCGCGACGGGGTAGACGAAGCGGTCGACGCCGTGCTGTGCGTGGACGACGACGAGCGCCGCGCCGCCGGCGTGGTGCCTGACGACGTTTTCGAGCGCCCACGACAGCGCGTGGAGGCTCTCCTCGCTAGCGTCCACGGCCGCCACCACCTTCATCGCCGGCGCCGCCTTCGTCTTGTCGGCCTCCGCTCCCTGCGCCCCACCCGCCACCGCCGCTGCCTCTTTCTCCTCCATGGCGATGCACTCGAAGTGCACTGGCTACGTGCCTAGCGATCAGTGCTGCTTCCATCGACCCCATCGCTCGTGTACAAATATGCACGCAATGAAGGCTGCGTTTGGACGCAGACGGCACGAGATGGAGGTGAGAGGAGACGGCCGTTTTTGTTTTCTTGCTCCGTTTCTCAACTCTTGCTTGCGTCGCGTACATCTTCCCTGCCTTGTGCGTCCACGGACTCCAGGGCTCGCGATACAGACACCTGCCCCCGGTTTCGGTGCACCAACGCGGCACATCTGCCAGCGCAGAGGCATGCAGATCAAGCCTTCTCTCGTGTCACTGTGTTTTTTGCTTATGGTTTTGGTTAAAAAATAAGAGTATTACTATACAATATTCGACTGTTTTTAGGATAAAAACAGTCAGATTGATCTAGAGCGTTAGATCTCCATCCAACGGATCCACTCATACAAGCTCCCCTTCAAAAAAATGACCCCCTCTAAAAAATGATCTAGAGCGTTGGATCTCCATCTAACGGCTCAAAATCTGACTGTTTTTGTCCTAAAAATAGGCGACTGTTGTATAGACACTCTCTAAAAATAATTAGTAGCAGTTAAAATAAGTGTCTTTTAAAAGTAGAGTGTGAGTGGTAAAAAGAGAGAGATACGTGCGCGTGATAGGAGTAAGAGGAGTAGAGTGTGATATGTACTCGTAACTCCTACTTTATTTCCAGAGCAAGACGATAGTGAGAGGAGTACGGAGAAACCGTTTTAAAAAAATAGGTATTTATATTAACTTTTATAAACTGAAGTTAGAAATATAAATCAATATAAATAGGTCAGTGCATATGCAGGCCAATATACGAACCAGCATCTGCTGCTTCCTGCGGCATATCCGCAATTGCATACTTCGAGAATAAAGAGTAGGATAATCTGAATAAGCTTCAGGAATAAAGAGCAGGATACACTGACCAAGAAGATTAACTGTTCCCGGGTTAAATACGACATCAAAGTAGAGTTTGGCAAGATAAAAGATGTCATCAAAATTGGTCGGTAGGAGATATAAAATACAAGATATCACCGTGCCAAATTACGAACGCTAAATTAGGTCCGCAGCTAAAATTCATATTAAATAACATTTTCAGTGGGTCTTTCTCTAGAAACGCACTCCTGCACCATCAATGAAGCAGAGCAGTGGGAAAACACACAAGCATTGTTGCAGATACTGCTACTACTACTTATTCTCTGAAGTAACATCTAAAACCATACAAAAAATTCTTGTAAAAAATTTTACCGCGGGTATATTTCTGTAATTTTAAATAAAAAATGGATTATCCGTACAAAAAATTCGATGAACAATTGGCTGGCTTCTGTTTTCTGAACATATCCACAGCCCCCCTTAGCGGCAACTTCCAGGTATGTTGATCTGAACCATACTGCAACTTTATGGTTGTTATAAAATTTATGATAAAATATGAAATAATGAAGAGTAATTAGATACATGAGACAAATATTTAACATGAAAAGTCTTTACGGAAAACCATAGACACACAATCGACGAAATTACTATACAGGAAAGAAGTTACAGAACACTATTAGCGTATTACATGTGCAGAAACTTATGTGCGCGCTATCTATCATAGGGCTTATAGGGCATGTGGATAGCAGTTGAGAAATCTGGACACATTTGGACCCCTAAACACCCGAAATTCCACTTTTGGCCCCTAAATCAAAATTCCGTTCCTAGACCCCTCCCGACCGCTGCTCGCGAAGCCTGGTGCCACGTGTCCCGGACGCTACGGCGGCGGGCGCGCGATGCGGCGGCGGCGGGCGACGCGGCCGGCGCGGCGCGCGGCGGCGGCGGCGACGCGCGCGTCGCGCGCCGGCGGGACACGTGGCGCCATCTCGCAAACGCGCGGTCGAAAGGGGTCCAGAACGGAATTTTTGGTTTAGGCCAAACGAATTTTCGGGTGTTTAGAGGTCCACATGTGTCCAGATTTCAGCAGTTGAGGGGTGCCACGGTAGGCTGCGCCAAGCCGTAGTCACGCGTCGTTCTCCCGCGTAGGCCGCCCCCTCCCACCCCCACCCCCGCGCGCAGCGCCGCCGCCGCCCGACTCTTGCCATCCCATGCCATGGACGGCGCGCCTTGGCGGCAGGTGGAGCAAGGCACATAGATCTCAAAGCGGAGACGACGGTGGGTGCATGCACCCGCTGCATCCACCCTATTGTCCACTTAAAGAGTGTTTTAATCGGCTAAAACGGATGCCTGAGTTTTTTGCTTTTAGCTGAAATAAAATAGCAACAACTAAAAGATTTTGATTTTAGAATAAAATTTGAAAAATAACTTTTAGAAGATACGGGTACAAAGAAGATGATAGAGACCTACCGTTGTCTTAAAGAAGCCACTTTTCAAAATAAAGATATTTAAATCGACTTCTGATTTCTGCGAGCAAAAACCAAAACCGATTTAAACAACTCTTAAGCATCCCGAACGGGGCGTAAATACTATACAAGTCACTAGCACCTGCATGTCTGCTTTTGTGATGCGGTACTGTTTATTTTGTGTTGATTAGGGGGTACGTTTATGTTTACCATCTCTCTTGATCCTACCGGGTCAGTACCTGTCCAATTGCGTACGAGTCTACGACGAGACGAGCTGCCGGATTCTGGTTGTTTGCTGTAGAGGCTTAATTTGGGCAGCTCGAGATAAACCGGCAGCCGCAGCCATTCTACCGGTCGGGCGCCGTACCAGGCACCCAAACAGCCAGGAGTGGAAATATCAAATATCCGCCGCTCGTGAGACGCCACTAACCACTTCTCACAACACATGTCAGGAGTTAGGCACTCAGAGGATCTCAAGCCGACCCATTTGTTACAAGGCAAAACTAGGAAAAAGTTTTGGGCAGTAAAACATTTTCACCAATGATATTCACCCGATGATGGCAACGTGGACTGGTGGACAGTTGAAAGCACATTCTGCATCGAACAGCCAGAAATTGAAACGCATCAAACATAAAGGAACACATTTGACAAATATGGACTCAGAAACATGAAGAGATTCGAGACACAATCATGAGGTGTTCATTGCCTAGAGATTCGAGACACAATCTAAAATGTCAGCAAGTTACATTTTTGCTACCACAACCTGAAACATCAAGCAGCTCTAGGTTTCCTTCAAGGCCGAATTTGTTTGGATCAATCATCCTCTCAGAGAAATGTGCAGCTAAGGAGCCTTGGCATAATCAAAGACAGCAATGAAGGGCATGAGAACGGATCCTATCCAGAGCTTCCCACCCTTCTCCTCCACCTCACTAACAGCTCTCACCACCTGCCCTTTAGTGTCCTCCAAAATGTCAAGCACCTCACCCTCAGGGCTGTACTTGATGATCAGCGCGTGGAGCCTGCCACCGATTTGCATCAAGTAGTGATACTTGGCGGGGATCGGGAGGCTGAGCATGAACTTCCTCAGTTGCACACGGCGACTCATGAGCCGGGCATATGCGCTGCGTCGACAATGGATTGCTACCCAAAATTCACCATTCTCGTTGGTCCTCACATTGTCCGGAAATCCAGGCAGGATGGCTAAAAGATCTACGGTTCCTGCCTTCTCACCTTTCAGCCAGTATCTGCTCAACCTGTCTCAACAAGGACTCAACAATCAGTGTCCGATAAGAAGCAAGAGTGCCTGAACCAAATGGAGATGAGAGCATATAGACCTGCCACGAGATCCTTCACAGAAGACGAAGAACGAGCCATCCTTGCTTAAGCTCACCCCATTGGGAAATTGGAGGTTGCGGTGGAGAACTGTAGTTTGCTTCGTCTGTGGATTGTATTTCAAAAGCCTCCCAGAGGGATCTCCAGAGAAGACTAACTGCATGAAATTCCTGCAAATGAATGGGCACACCTAAATGATTAGTTCCAACACTGATAGCACCTCTTCCAACTAGACATCTCTGTCTTTATGTAAAATCGTCGCAAAGAAACTGATATACACACCCAAAAAAACAGAGGATAGCTTTTATACTTCATCAGGAAAACCAAACATCTCCTAGTCCTAGAGCAGCTGCAATAACTAAAAATGAGAACATCTAACTGCAAACAAACAAGCCCCTAAATTGCTTAGAAATCTGCGTGGTTCTTTCTTTATTTTGGTAGCTAAGTGTATACTGGTCTTTAACATGTATATAAAATTTGATTGAGGAACATTAACAGCATATATAAGAGACAAATTGTGCAATCGAGCTCCAAAAGTCAACATAATACAGGGTCAAACTAAACTAACGCAGCCTAAACTTCCAATTCCAGAGTCCTAATATTTTCAATTAACAATTCAGCAACAAGCACGATGAGAAATACTATATAGAGGAAGGTCTACGCAACTACCAAGTGAGCCAATGGATAGCACAACAGTGTGCAACCAACACGACGAGATGAAACTGAAACTGGCGAAGCAGAGGAGAGGAGAAGGCGTGACATCACGGACCGTCTCTGGTAGTGGATGCTGCTGTCCGAGAAGTAGACGTTGCCGTCGGCGTCGAGGTCGAGGTCGTTGGTGAAGTTGAAGCGCACGCCCTCGGCCTCCGTGGCGAGCGGCGTGGCCAGGCCGCCCTCAGGCCCGACCCTGAGGAGGCCGTAGTAGGCGTCGGTGATGTACAGGTCCCCGGTCCTCTTGTCGAACCGGAGGCCCAGGGCGCGGCCGCAGATGTGCTCGTTCCTGAGGTACTCCAGCGGCGAGGCCTTGGGGCCGCAGAGCTCAGGGGTCCAGTTCGGGGAGGCGTGCGCGAAGTGGAGCCAGTGCACGCCGTCCCAGAAGAGGACGCGGCCGTCGGCGACGCCGGTGTAGGGCCCGCGGCCGAGCGGGTCGAAGGCGATGCTCTCGGGGCCCTGGACCTCGCCGCGGAACCGGATCTCCGCGCCGCGGAGTCGCTCGGCGGCGTCCGCGTGGGGCGGCATGTCGGCCGCGTTGGGGAGCTCCACGGGGTGCGCCTCGAAGCCCGGGAAGTCCACCATGCTGCCCAGCCGCAGCGGGTCCGTCCCGCAGAACGCCGCCAGAGCCGCCACCGCGAGCGCCGCCGCAACCACCGCCGCAGACGCCATCTCCTCCTCTCCTCCCGCGGTTCTTGGGTTTCTCCGCGCACTACACTGGTGGTGGTTTCAGCAGCGAGAGGTCTGCTTTGTATATTTCACGGCCGCTGCGTCGTTGCCCCTCGCAGCAACACACAAGCCAACTACCCCTCAGCGTCCCTCCCGCAAGTGCGCTACTCTATGCTTTCTTCTCCTAATTTATGGCTCAAAATAAATAAGCAATAAACTGAAACAAGTGGTATCCAGAAGAGAAGTTTTTATTGTTCTAACTTTTTGGTGGTGCTTTTTTCCAGGTCTATCCTTCTGCACGGTTACTTTGTGTTTCTGGTTCCTCCGAAACGTGAATTCTTCGGCCACCGGTGCGTGGCCATTTCGGCGGTCTTGGAGCACGAAATACTTGCGTAGGCGCTGAGGCTGTAGGAGATCTTTATAGTACTCTTACGAGTACGACTTACGATCATAATTTTTGATCATGGCACTTCGACCACAGCGCATCAACCACGGCGCCTCGACCAAGTTCGAGTACTCGACACACGACTACAGTACTTGAACACACGAATACTCGACACACGACTATATACTTGAACACACGAGTACTCGACACACTACTACACAGCCTCGGCGCTCCCGCAAGCATTCCGTGCTCCACGGCCGCTGAAATAGCCACGTGCCGGCCACCGAAGAATCTGCGCTCCGGAGGGGTCAAAAAATGCAAAATAACCACATAAGAGGCTAGACCTACAAAAAAGAACCACTAAGGGCTTGAACAGTGAAAACTTCCGACAAAGATAGAGCAAGTGGTAGAAAAAATCAAAAAGAGATGTGTGCACGAGAGAAATAAAAAAATCATTTTGAAAAAACAGATATTTATATTGACTTCTAACTTTCTTACTCTACTTCCTTCTTGCAATATTGTTGCTTGTTTGGCTAACGATTAATTGAAGTACTGATAACAAGAAGAGAGATCATCGTAGTAATACTTTGGCAAGTATGACTAGGGTTTCTATAAGCACCTGACTCTAACGAGGCGATCAACAGATGATGATGAACTGTCCTTGTCTGTTAAGTTGCAAAGTTACAATGAACTGACAAACACCTTTTTTTGAGATGGAACGCAAGGATTCCACTACGATAACGGCCTGGTTAAATCACCAGCACCAGCAACAGCAACTGATACAGAGTCTGGGAATTGGTCGAGCATGACAATTGGCTCTCCGATCCCAACGCAGCTCCATGGGAGGCTAAAGCGTGAGCAACATTATTACAGCCTCTAGGGCAATACTTGACTTCAACACTATCAAAACAAATGCTCCAAAACACTATCAAAGCAAAGGATCAGCTGGGCTTTAATGACTATTTTTGGGAATAGGACTGAGAAGTTTTTTGTACCAGATTAGAAGTTCAGTTACAAAAAGAAAAAGTATTGTATCTGCTCGTGAGTATTTAAAAATGATTAGCTTGATGAAAATCTAACTTAACAGGCAAAATGAAGGTGCATGTGAACTGTGTGGGGCTACGTGTGTACCGTTCGTTGTGAGTTTGACCAAAAATTGCGCACTATTTCTGTGAATTTTTTTTAATTATTTAGTGTGCCCAAACATACGGAGCATCCCTAGTAGCTACGCCCCTGCTCGGGTCTCCGTTTATTACCTTGTAGAGAGGAAACCGGCTGCAAGCCTGCACCAGCTATGCGATGCCGCAGCCCGATCTAGACGCTCTCTCACATACCGATCAACTTTGGAACAATGATTCCTCCAGGTAAAAATATCACCTTCAAAACCGAGATCCTCGAGCCCGCACAAGCTTTTGTGGCGGAGATGTTTCCAATTGCCAAAGAAAAAGCTTCTCTAATTTGTTTACTAGAGATTGGACATTCACTGAAGTCTGGCTCTGATCTGAACGTGCCATCATCTTGTAAGCAATCAGATTCAGACATGACGAAGATTAAGTAATCGGTATTTATAATGACAAGACTTAGTCAAATAGCCTTCCTGAGTATTCTTGGTCGGAGAAAACAAGTCCAAACCATCCTAAGCATCGACCATTCTCTGGTCGAAAATGCCTTTGGGTCAACCTTCTGATCGGAGATCAAGTCTACTGTAACTGTTTGTATGTGGTAAATAAAGAAAATATATGTCCTTACACCATTCACATAACCACACATTCTTTATCCTCTGTCTCTGACAATAACGGTATATTAACCGTGCCAGGAGAACATCTTACCAACAACAACTGCTCCACACGTACGGGTTACTGTCATTGATAAGACGTTTCTCTATAAACACCAACTGCCACCGCTTCAACGCTATTTAAGGAGGGTATCAGACGACAGAAAGAGATATCACAAGACATTGTAGGCTTGTAATCTTAGATATCTTATTGTGATTGAATATAAGAACACATGAATAGAATTATTATTCTCTTTGCAGATGACTCGAACCTGTTTAGATCTATGCCTCCTCTGTGTGATCCAATATGTTTACTCTATTTATTTCATAAGATTGATAATAATTCGTCGACAAGACATGTAAATATGATTGGTACACACACTCGTTTGTTTGCTACCGAATGGAGCTGAACATGTCCAAATTTAAAATACCGTGCACTGATCTTTGCCTGCATGGCAGCATAGTAAATCGTAAGAGATTAAACGCTTCACCTTTGTTTAGTCATGGCTCTATCGGTAAGTTCAGTGGCTAGTCAATACTTGCATGTCATCTCGCACTGATTTTGGATGTTAATTTTGTTCAAACCAATCAAGAGAGCATGTACATGACATTGGATTCATCAAGGCGAAGAGTGAAGCAAATAACGGGCTTGCCCAAACCAACAAACAAAATGTAGATGCAGGCAAAGCATCGCAATGTATATAGGAACACACAAACAAGAACTTGGCAGGAGGGCGAATTGTAATAATCAATATATGGTATTGGAACAATGGCATAAAATAGGACGGGCAATGTTTACATACATGATACATCATTTCAGGCCCTATACCTACGACAAGGCACTAGCACATCAGCGACACGGTCACAATGGCAACTATCCTCTTGAAATGAATAGCAATGGCAACTCGTGCTACACATTCCCATTGGGGGCGATAATTTTACAATTTTGGCTTGGGAGTGCCTTATTGTACTTCAGACATCTGACACAAATTTCAATTTTCAACTACAGCCAAGTTAACTTTAGCATAGCATCCATTTATAGCTGCGTCTCTCAATCACTCTGCAAATGAGAAACCAAGATTTGGTTTTCGGGCAAGTTTACACCAGGCAGACTCAAAAGTATAGCTAAACAGTCGGAGCCTCCTCGTTGTTACCAAGCTTTCTCGTCACCATATCATAAACAGTATCTACTTTGGCAGGGTCAACCTTAAATAATACATGGGCATCTTCCTTCTTGACGACACTACCTTTGAATATCTCCTGCATCAACACCTCCTGCATTCTCAGATAATGACTAGGCAGCAATCTGTTCTGACAGCAGAGAAGTTTTTCCTGAAATAGAAAAGATGGGTCATTCCTTTACTGTAACAAGAACCAAAGTATGAACAAGGCAACGACAAGATTAAATATGCACAAATGTGTAGAATATTAAATTTGAAGACATTGAAATTTGAAATGTACTTACACTGGCACTTAATAGCTCTGCCCCAGGAAGACCAACAATATCCCAATCATCCCACTGTTTAACACTGTTATGTCCTGTGGTTTTTGGAGAATCCCTACCACAAGAATCTAAGCTAGAACCACCTTTCTTCGGATCCAAATTCCCATCAGTCTCTATTTTCATAGGTCGGTTTGTCTTGTGTACTGCTTTAGTATTTGGAATAAGTTGGCCGCTTTCCTTAGCTTTTTGGGCATTCATCTCATACTCCTTTTTCCTCTTTTGCTCTATGTGTATCTTTGCTTCAGCCAGTGTACAGCATCCAGCGGAACGACATTCCTGAGCATAATTCAAAAGAAAGAACCAAAAAAATTTACATTTGCACATCAGAATATATTGGTGCTACCAGACCTATAAGGGTAGAAACATCAGATCAACTATCATGTGCTCTGCATATGATCAGTAGAGAACTAATTTTTCATGAATCCAATACCAAACGGCAATAAAAACAACGTTGATCACGAATAGACTTTCTTTACCTTTTTTACGAAAAGAAAAGGACAGCTTCCTTGATATGCGAAGCCTTGAATTACAAAATTTTGTATGCAGGATTGTATGCTCTAGGAGAATTCAAGTGCAACTTGTGCGACACGTCATCAAACATGGGAAGTCAGTGATACTGCAATATCATTAGGGCCCTGTTCTTAAGCGGCTTTTGGCTTTTCTACAGTAACTAGCTTTTAAACAAAGTGTCTTCTTAAGATAGGGTCTATCAGTTAATTGTAGTATATACTGTACCGACTTCATTTATATTGGCAAAAGCCGCACGTGAATTTCAGTTACTCTGTAATCTCTCACACGAACAATCAAAAGTCACAAGCCGCAGCCCAAAGCCACAAGGCGCAGCCACAAAAGAACAGGCCCTAGGTATTCCCCCAAGAATAGGCTAAAGCGAAGTGTAGTTGAAGAGGGATCTGCACAGTTAGGTTAATATTCCATTGTTCGAGGCAGTGCAAGAGCTCATTGCACTTATGTGACACAACTCAGTTACTGACCTTTTACTATAAGAACAAAATGAACAACACAAAGACGTTGTGTTCTCAGGGGGAAAACAGAAATGTGTTACTTGAGATTTGAGCATATGATTAATTCTCAGGCAACATGTGCTATAGAGCATATGATTAATTCTCAGGCAACATGTGGAATTATATTTGATAATCTTAGTTCCTGTGCTTGTAAATTTTATCGGCAATCCCACTTTCTCAGCTTCATGTAGCGTTAGCATATAAAGACGTCACATGATGGAATGAATTGTTCTTGCAGATAAAAAAATGGTGGAACTACAAAATGTAAATTATTTTCTATTTTCAAATAAAAAGACATTACTAAATAGACTTTAGTAAAAGAATGCAATAGCATACAAAAATGCATGCCCATGTAAATTTTAGAAAAAAAAATATGACACCTGAAGCTCTTGAATCCTCCTACGAATTTTTCGCTCCTCAATGACGCTCCTAACAAGCGCTTCATGTTCCTCCTTAGAAAGGAAGCGCATGAAGACCTTATAGCGATGGTAAACTTCCTTGTCTTCATTTGTAAGATCCTTCTCCAAAGGATTAGGGAATAGTAAATTTCTTTCCAATATGAACTCTTTTCTCCTTTTTCTTTCATCAAGTCTATGGATGCAAAAAGAAAAGGTAGATGAGAAACATAAAAAAGGTTCTAAATATACACAGATTCAAATAGACTATTTGGGTTATAAAACATTATCTATTACAGACATTAATGAAGTCAACATATAAACAAGACTATTTGTACTGATTAACTAGCAACTAAAGCAATGGGAACATGGAACTCTTTTCATTTGAACAGTAATTATTATGAACGAAGAACAAGGATAATCTTCTTAAAATCAGAGGGGGGGAAGTCAATGAAAGTTACTGCAAAAAATATAGCTTGTTTTATTTACTATAAACAAAATATTTTCATCTTCACTGTTAATGAACCTTGACAAGTAAATACGCAATACTCGTAGCTTCAGTTCACGATCAGTTTCTGAATCAGTTTCTTTAAATTCCATCTCTGCGAGTGCTTGTTCAGCATCATTATCATACTCCGGGTCAAACTCCTGTCTCTTTGAATTGTATCCACTCAGTTCAGTCAAAGAAGGGCCTTCATCTGCAGAATATCTGGGCTTTTTTACGCCGATACTTCTATCCACATGACCATCTGGCACATGCAAGTTAAACAGGCCACTGCTCAACAAGTGATTTTGCCGGAATGTGAAGATATGTATAGGTGTGGCATATATTAACTAAGCAAGTGAGCATGCTAAAGAAAAAAACAATTGCTTCTAAATGTTTCACATATCATGGCCTAGAGAGATACTTTATCCTTAGTTTATTTTACTGTTAGCCTGCTAGTACAAACTTAAAATAGGAAACCCTTTAATGAAAAAGGGTATTTTGGCACCACGATTATTTTTGTAGTTTCATTTCCAAAAAAAAATGATAACCTTGATTAAACATATCTTGAAAGTTGAAAGCTTGGGAACACATGCTAATGATTATTTTATTTTGGTTTAATCTGGTCACTCATTACTGGTAAGAGAACGATAAATGAACGTTATCAGTGACTTGATGGCAATTCTGGATGATGAGTAAAAAGAAAAAATTACAGTGATGCATTTATTTATGATTGTACCTTCAACTTTTGCCACATTAGCACCATCTTTAAATTGCCCAGCACTTGAAACTTTCTTATTTGCACCTGCAGCAGATTCAACAGCATTAGCATAATCTGATAGCATGTTTTCATGACATAGACAGAATAGGAATATTATTAATTTAGGATTGGATTGGTCAAAGTAGTCATTTCCAAGACATACCACCAGCTACATTTGAAGGCGATCGACTGGCTGGACCTTCTCCAAGTGGATCTTCCACCCTATGCAAGGTAAACAGTTGGTAACTAGCCTCTTGCAGAGCATACATACATGTTTACAGACATTCGTAGAGCAAAGGCATACTTGACCCTGGAGGGAGAAAATGGAGACTCATCCTTAGGAGTCAAATCCCCTGATAACACTGAAGTTCCTATAAGAACAAAGAGGAATCATGAGATATAAAGTCTAACCAATATGGTGAGATATCATCTCTTCAAATTTCTACTGTTACTCTTCTTTTTCTAATTGAATGACTACACAGGGCAGCAAGTACTCCTTAGCATTCCCACATTCAGTGTCATTACCAACAGAAAAAATTCTAGCAGGAGCCTTATCTGTTTCTTTATTTGATTATTAGCTCATGCATTTGTGCAGATCCTTGTGTTCATGTCTGTGCATACAGGCACATGCTGTGTGGTAGTGGATTCTGCTGCGGCTTCTACTGGGGACAGAGTGAGGCGCGTGTGTCTTGGCGGTGGAGGAACCAAAGGAGGTACGTAGGCCCACTCAATAGGTTAAGAATCTGTGTTTGTTAAACCCACAAATCTCAAAATCCAGGTATATATGTGGAGTGATTAACACTGGACGTTACTTCCTTCAACAAATCTTACATTCACTTGAAAGTAATACAGTGCCACCAATTGGATCCCCCAATACTTGGCATGAATAACCAACTAGATCAAGATTTTAGCTCTTAATTTTAAGATATCAAAAGTTCAGAAACCATGTAACTAAATACCCTGATGTATAATCCTCAAAAAACCAGATCTCTGCAACTAAATACCACCTAAAACACTAAGTAACATCACCTAAGACCAATTAACATGTAGTAAAGTATGTACTCATGTAAAAACCAAACCACATGACTGGGTAGTTAACAAAAACTCAGCTTTTCGTTTCCCATCAGTGTCAAGTCTCAAATGTTCAACAAAAAGTATAATATTTTATGCCAGCCTGCATAGCTTGTCTTCATCACTTGAAAAGAAATGCGATTGCGACTAACCTTTTTTACTCTCATCCTGTACTTTAGCCATGGCATCAAGTTCCTTCCTATTCTTACCATTAACATAAGACATGTCCTACAATGATGAGGTAGTATTGAATTAATAAGCATTATTTTTGAACTTCAGAAATTAACAGGTAGAGAAAATAATTACCGGAAGGGGATAACAAGGTGAGTTCATGTATGCTGTTGTATAATGATCAATGCATTGTGCCTTGCTCTTAGTACCAACATGCTCCGCAACTTCAGCCCAGTTTCCCAGACCATACATTTCAATTCCCTTCAATAATAACAGGTAAGCAATCAAAACCGACCACCTAGAAAATAAATCAAACAAAAAGACACAGAAAATACCTCTAGAAGGAGGATTTCATCGTCTGCCTTCCAATCTGGACAGATGAGTCGGAAAGACAGATTGTCCTGTTGCAAAATTTCGTTTTAAGTTATAGCATGCATCAGACAAGACAAGCACCGATAGTACCAAATATTTGAAGTGCTAAGGTAGAGATTAGTTCTATTTTTTTGCTCTTTCTATATGAAACCTCACAGCGACTTGGGTGTGCATGTGTTAAACCAGTGTTCCAAATACCGGCGGTAACCGGCCGGTTACCGCCGGTAACCGGTTTCACCGGTGCCGACCGGGAGGGAAAAAACCGCCGGTTTTTTATTTAATTCAAATTTAAACTTTTGAATGTAAAAATTAGTTTATCTAATGATATTTTCATTATTTAGCACTAAGAAAATGTATTAGGAAGATGCATGCACTTTCCGTGCTTGATTTCAAACTTTTTTCCATGAATGTACTAGGAATTTTCAAATTTTCAATGTAAAAGTTAGTTTCCTAATGATATTTATATTGTTTAACACTAACTTTTACATTATGCGGCTATGCCAAACATCAAATTCATAATATGTGCCATTTGGACTTTCAAGGAGGGGTTCATGGTCATTTGAATGAAGATTGCTCAGGATTCCTAAGAGTCTTAGTAATCAAGTGTAATCCCCTTCCCTATCTATATAAGGGGAAGAAATGTGATGTTTTGAGCAGCTTTTGATTGATATATGAACTTAGAATTAAGCAAAGCTCTTCTTCCACCGGTTTTTCCGGTAACCGGCCGGTTACCGGTCTCCTCCCGCCCCGCCCAAAAAAATCATTTGACAAAATTTGACCGGTTTTTTTTCGGGATTTCCGGTAACCGGCCGGTTACCGATACCGCCCGGCGGCCGGGATTTGCTCTGGTACCGGTTTTTTGATCCTTGTGTTAAACCCCATATGATCAGTTCTGATAGAGATGGCCGAGTATAAAATCATGCAGAACCAAAACATAGCATCTGAGTTAACACATGTTAATAAGGATTAAGGACACATATGAGTGTAGTTGAGTTAAGCAAGGATAGAAGCCTGAGTGTACTTGGGCTAAGCAAGGATAGAGTGTTCGTGTGGGATCAGCCTTGGAATGTCAGGTTTTATCTTATCCTCTTTTTTCTTTTTGACTAAGGTAGCAATCAGTTGTGATTCTAAATGAAATGTATAATACTATGTCAACGTTGAAGAACCATACTTCATGGCCAGTTGGCCACAACTCTCAGCCAGCCGGTTAATAAATGCCGCACTAAAGGATCAGCGGCGGCAACTTGTATGTGCCTTGACAGCACTAGTATTAGCAAGGCTACTACAACTACTTTTGTAGGATAGCCAATTATGCAAGCATTACACAGCAATCGCCAATAAGTGGACTAACAGAAAAACAAAGCTCAGCGAAGCTGCACTGACCATGACCCTGTACGGATGATTGCTACGGTGCGGGGTGACCTCGGCACCGACGGAGAAGCACTCGACACAGAGGTCGAAGTCGGGGCACTTGGAGCACTTGATCCGGATCTTCCCGGAGATGTCCTTGTTGCAGTAGTTGCAGTGGTACAGCGCCTTCTTCCCGCCCCCCTCGCCAGCTCCGCCGCACGCCGCGGAGAGGGCATCCGACGCATCGCCGCTCGAGGCAACCCTCCTCCGCTTCGACCTGCGACAAACCAACCACACATTAGATTGTTAGCTCCTCGCCCGCTCGGAGCCAAGCAGAGCGAAATGCAAAGGGGGGAAGACTAGTAGAACCTGTGGTTGGTGTCGTCGTCGCCGCCGGAATTGTGCACGCGAGACCGGCCCATCGCGGCGGGCCCAAACCCTAGCGCAAACCCTCGAAACCCTAACCCTAGCTCGCGCGGGGCTCCGCTACGCCGCCGCTGCTCGCATCGAGCGGAGTCGAATTGGGGGGATTAATCGGCGCGGGAGGGTGGATTAGGATTGGGGATTTGGGGGAGAGATCTGGGGTTTGCGATTTGGGGTCGGGGTGTCGGGGAGAAGACGACGACCCAAATGCAGCACGCGAGGGCGAGAGGGGTGCGAGAGGAGACTAGTACTAGTATTCGGCAGTCTGAAATCTGGGACGTCCATCGCCTATTCGCCTAATCTCACGGGTCACCTTTTTTTCTAGTGGGACTTGATTGACTACGACCTTCTTGCAGTTAAGCCCTCGACCGCTCTGACTCTGAAAGACGAAAGTGCAAACTAACGGTTCTGCTTAAGGAGAAGGATTTCTTTTGTTTCGAACGACCAATACAGAATTCAGAAATTTCGGTTCCTACAACTAGAACTGGGAGACGAAAAGTTCCAGTAAAACTTGGTAAAAATAGTTACTTTCGAAACCACTTTCACTACTGTGGTAGAGATGGCCCCCACTTAAATCCATCCGACATATTGGGCTAAAGGCCTAGTGTGATATGGATAAGGATGTGTATGTCCCTAGCACAATGCACAAATACGCAAGGTATTATTGTAATCATACCTTATGACTATATAAATACGTAGCTTGGCTATGGGGAAAGGCCAAGACCAGTTTGTCTCCTATACTCACATTAGCGGTCTACTTGTTTATTGTTTGGCCCGTAGCCACAACAGTTAGCGCCGTCCGTGGGAATGACAACAAACAAGCTATGAGCCTGAGAAAGTGATGGCGCATAAGAAGGCATTGGCGACAAAGAAGAGGAAGCAGAGTACGATGGTGGCGGTCGCGAACGCCAGGGTTTCAGGTGGTGGGCAGTCTGCGTTGATACTCGGGGCTGCCTTCGATGGCAGCATCGGTGCTGCGGATGGCCCTGATAACAATTCCCGCGTCGACACGATCAGCAACCACGAACACCACCACGGCTCGACGGTCGACCCCACCGTTGACAAACGCGTTGGTAGGACTATCGACATCGACACCCGTGTCGGTACGTCGAGTGACCCTGGATCCAACGCAGGGGCGACCAGTGGTCCCGACGCTCATGCCGGCCTCGTCACCGACCATGATGCCAGCTGCACCAATGTGCTTAGCAGCTTCGGCGAATAGGCCATCATTGCCAGCAACCTCGCAGCGCGTACCTCCACTTAAGCATGTACGGCCACCCTGGCAATGGAAAGCACTCTGATGGCAGCCCTTGGAATGCTGCAGCATGAGCTGGAGACCTCCAGGAGGCTATGCGAGAGATGCAAGAGGGTCAAAGCCAACAAATGCCCCCAACGATGGTGGCGGAGGTCGCAGCCGACCGAGCAGACAGCCGTGAAGCCCCCCTTGGCCGCAGTACACTTCGACGTGTAAACCCAGAGTCTTCACTTTCTGCCAGCCTACAGCAGTTGACGTGGTTGGAAGACTTCAAATTCCTGATCATCGAGCCATACAACCCTAGGGAGTTCGTATGTGTATATGAGATGGCTATCGAAGCCGTCGGCAAGGACGACTCCACCAAAGCGAAGGGTTTGCCGCTTGCACTCCAGGGGATGGCGCTCTCCTAGTTCTTCACATTGTGCTGAACTCTGTATATGCGTGGGAGAAGATCTAGAACCGCTTGTACAACAATTTTCAAGGTAACTATGTCGAACAGGTCGACGCAGACCAGCTCTTCTCATCAAACAGAAGTCCTCGAAGAAGCTTTGAGAATACTTCAAGCACTCTACCAAAGTTTGTTGTCAAGTTAAAGACGTAAACGAGACCACCATCATCAATGCGGCGATATGAGGTCTTCGTCCAGGGCCGCTGGCTGAGTACAATGCGCGCAAGCTCATAAAAATAGTTGTCAAGCTCTTCAATAAGATGGAGGGATACACAAGAGCAAAAGAGGACGCGCAACGACATCGAGGTAACACCTTCGACTCAAAAGCAAGCACGAGACCCACCGAATGACGGCTCTAGCCGTGGACAGCGTAAAGGTCAGAGGCCCAAATACGTCTTCGGCATTGATGGCGGGTCCGACGATAGCACTTTGGCGAACCAGGGATAGGGCCGCAGAGGTCAAGGACACGGAAGAGGCCATGGCCGCGAGGACAGAGCGCGCGACCACGAAGAGCAACCTCAGTAGCAGCCACCATCAAGCTCGCCCCACCACGGTCGCTAAGCTACCTCGGCTCTCCCCCGCTTCCACCAACTGCGTCGGTGAGTTCCTCCCACCTCCCTTATGCTCATGTTCTCCCTACATTCACCCCTCTCCTACTCAAGCACCGCCGCCCCCTTTTCTTTCTTACGCCCGCCTACCATGCGATGCTCCTCACTCGTCCTGGTGTGTGTCCGACCGTGACACCACCACCCTTGGGCTCACCTTCCTTTCCCTATTCCATTTTTGTCCTTGCCGGTCGCCACCATCACCTTAGCCATTGACGCCAAGCCCTACCATGGCCGCCTCCCCTGCTCCTTTGTTTTCTTCCTCTATTCTGCTCAGCCTCTGTATTTTTGCCTATCAATTCTAATGTGAGACTTTGGCTCATATGGTTGCAAGTGAGTCTATAACAGCGGCAGAGTATCTCTTGGAGAAACTAGCACTCTAATGAGCTCGTGTTCCCCAACAACAAGGTCAGGTTTTCTTATTCATACTATGTATGCTTGCTTTCAACAAAAGTTTTGGATTTTCTTCACAATTTTTTAGCCATGAACTGTAACGCCTGCCTCTCTTCTGTGTTCAACTATTTACATTCGCCAATATAGATAACATTGCTCTTATAAAACATAGATAATATTGGTCCCCTGACTCTAACAATAGTTTTTAATAGAAACTCCTCCAGGCGTGTCCATTCAGATAGCCTTATGAGTTGCAGTTGTGAAATATATTATGATGAGAAATTAATTACACACACACACACACACACACACACATATATATATATATATATAGGACGAGTGTTTCATGCACCATGGTGCCTAGACACCAATATCAATATCTGTTGATTTGCTTCGAGATTCGCAACGTTTGATGTGGGTATCTTCATATACCCATAAAAAAGTATATTTGAGATGTCAAACTCCGAAAAAATTTAAATTCAACTTCAGTTTAATTAGTTTGAACTATTTTTATGGTATATACTCACTGTAGTTGCATTAAACTCAAAAGTAGTTCAAACTAATTTGAACTGAGTTCAAAACTTACTTACCATAAATATATCAAGGGTATAAAACATTTTCATACCCAAACTCAAAAAAATTATCAATCATACACGTGTATCGGATGTTGGTGCCTAGGCACCATGGTATATATATATATATATATATATATATATATATATATATATATATATATATATATATATATATATATATATATATATATATATATATATATATATATATATATATATATATATATATATATAGCAATCGTCAAGGAACTAAACTGCAGTTCGAACTACTTGAATCGATTGGCAATCCACTCATATATTCTGTACGGCATACTCCATCACATCGACATATGCCACATAATGCAATCAAAACGGCCTTTCCCTTTCCTCTTATCATCAGGCCATAAATCCCACAACTTAATTAACATCACAAATAGCTGGGGAAGCATAAACAACACGCAAAAAAGCACAACCAAGATCGTATTCGCTGCTGGCTCACTCATAGGCTCATAGCATTGTTATTACACAACTCGAAACCTGTATCAATGGACCATAGGAGTCCACACGCTTATAAATATTTCACAGGGCGGAGACTAGAACCCGCCTACGGCGGGAAGATTGCGGGCGCAACGAACTTAAAACAGGTTCTGATAGATCTTGTCTTGGACGGATCTGTATTCTCGCCGCCTGCCGTTGGTATTGCCTGAGGTAGGCTTGTGATGATCAGAGCTCTTCGACATTGGCCTGCCACGCGAACTGCAAGAGAGGTCCGGCCTTGCCTTGCTGCTGCTGCGATGAGAACTGATGGATTCCTTGTGCTCCTGCCAATTTCAAGATTTACATAGGGAAAAATGTTATTCCTATTCTCCTAGCTTTGGCTTGAGGACAAAATAAGGTTAGGAGAAGGCCATTCATCTTGGCAAAAATGGATAGAAGAATGAAGATTCTACTGAGACCAGCCTTAATACCTCGGATTTGCTCTTGGAGATGCATGGGGTTAGGCAAGGATTAAGATCCTTGACGAACATTTCGTCTGGGCTACCGTAATTTGGTGTCTCCCCATCCCCGATGCTACACTCCTGTGTTGACAGCAAACAGCAAGAATGAACATCATCACTCAAGTTGAATTGAATCTGTACCTTCAATAAATTGGTATACACAGATAGGATAATTGGTTATTTGCTCCAAAGTTAGAGAGCCATTGATAAAATACCTTGTATTATATGATAACAGATCTTTTATCCTAAAGTTCATGCGCCAATTAATCATTTGCCCTCTTTTCTATTGAATCGGATTAAATAACCATCTTGCCCCTGGGACCCGTTCAGGGCAGCGCCAAGACCTCCCACCGTACCGATAAGCAAGCAAGCGTAGTGGCAGCGAGCGACACTGTCCCCCAGCCTCCCATGGCCACGGCGCCCCTCGCCTTCCACATCCCCTCCACCTCCCGCCCATTGCCCAATTCCCTAATCCCACCGCCCCCGCGCCGCCCTGCCCCTCGCCTCGCCGCCTCATGCCGCTTCCGCCCACCCACCGTCGACGAGAAGCCCCCGAGGCCGCAAAGGACTCGTCCCACCGCCTCAACCGATACGACCAGCTCACGCGCCACGTCGAGTGCACCCGCCGCAAGTAGCAGGCCAAGCAGACGAAGATCAACTCGACCACCCGCTCTTCTCATCCCCTTCCTCAGTCGACGGCGGCAGCTACGACCCCTACAACGAGTTCTTCAATGAGATCGACCGCGCCATCGCCGAGAAGCAGGAGGAGTTCACTAGGCGGGGGCTTATTAAGTCATCCCCTTCGTAGCCATTGCAACCCGAGGAGGACAGTCTCGCCGACGAGCTCTCCCTGAGGTCATCGACCTTGACGAGATTCGTGTTACAATTAATCCTGATACTTTGAAGTGGTTGTAGGAGTCACTTTGAAGTGGTTGTAGGGGTCATTCTTGTTAGTGGTTGTAGGCCTGAGTCATAATCAAAGCCACAATCAGAGTTGAAGGCGTGGTCGAAATAGCAGTCGTGACTGTGGTTGAAGTAACTGTGAGCCTCGTCGGTATTGTGCAGTCAAAGATACTGTAGCAGTTGGGAGTACTATAGTAGCCATGGTTAATATAGCTACCGAGTGATTCGATCATACTCGGAAGAGTACTCGAAAGCCGTGGTCGAAGGAGCATAGTCAAGAAGCCGTGGTTGTGGCTGGGTGTCCGAGTAACGACAGAGTCAGTGAGTTGGTCGGGTCTTTCGGGTAGTGTGCGATATGCGCAAGTCATGGAGTCATGGTGCGCAGTGTGCGCAAGTCGTGGAGTCGTGGCCAATAAAACCGATTCACAGAGTATCTATTTATATCCTTACAATCAGTATATTAAAGAGAGTGGTGAATAATAGAGAAAAGAAAAACGATGCAAGTCAAGTTCACGTTGGAAAAATACTCTACTGTTCATCGTCTTCCCCGTGTAGTGTTCGTCTATGGGCAAATCAAGTGCGTGATTCCTAAGTGTATTTCTTACAATTCGGAGGCTACAAGGCCTCAATGTTATGTCCGTTTCAAACAAGGAGGACGGTGACGAGGGCTTGCCGCTTGACGACGACGAAGAAGGCTTTGATGTGGCCAACAAGCTCAGCCACGAGGGGGCGAAAAATGCGACAACCGGCCTTCTGCATGACGCTAGCTGAGCTCCTCGATGAGTGCAAGCTCGTCCCGGTGGCAGTGACAGATGACCAAGACGTCGCGCTCGTGGGGGTGCACCGCAATGCTAGCCTCGTTGCCGCTGGGGGCCTCTTCATGTGCACAGGAGAGGACGGGCTCACTAGACTCACCGAGGCTGACAAGCGCAGGTCCTAGGGATAAGATGGTGATTTCATCTCAGATTTAAAATCTGATTCAACAAAAAATAGTTAAAAATTCAAAAGAGGACAAATGATTAATTGACCCATGAACTTTGGGGCAAACGATCCGTTGCAATACGATGAAGGGCATTTTATCAATAGCTCTCCAACTTTAAGGCAAATAATCAATTATCCCTTTCCAATAATAATAAAACTTCAGATTATGAATTGGTAGCCTGAAATTAACTAACCAAATTAACCATGAAACATAAGAAAAGAATTGACTGTGCAACTTTGACATTGTTAGAGGAAGAATTGATAAAAATATCATTTTGGAAACATAAAGAGTATAAACTGAATATCAGAAATAACTAAATAAATAATCATCAAAATAAGGTAAAGAACTATTGAAAAATGTTAACTATGTGGTATGATAATGTCCGTTGCATTGTCCCAAGACGAAAGTATGTCAAAACAGCAGGCTAAATCATGAGACAGTATCACAATAGAGGCTAAAAAAACATCAATTTCTGCTATCTGGCTACCACATCTTCAGTGGAATGTATCAATATATTGGTTCATTTTTTTATTAAGTCATCGACGTGCTTGTACGTGCTTGATACATCAAAAAAGGAGATCTTTTGTTCAAAATGTTAGCTAATAGCGACTTGCTGGTTTCTTTTTGTCGCAGTATCTTGTGAAACATTAAGACTCTACTTTTAAGTAATATTTCCAAACTAAAGAACAGGATAAGAACGGGTAATTGCAGCTCGACCAAGAGCTTGATTTGAGGAGCTGTTCAATTCGACAAATTCTAAACGAACATCCCAAATGTCATAAAGAAATGCACCGTTTCCCCAGCTTACTTTGCTTTTGCCCTAAGGATTGTTAATTTCCACATCAGCAAGCATAATGCTAAGCTGGTCACATAAGCTTTTATCAGTTTGAACTTTGAAAACAATATACTAACAATCTAAGGTACCCATAATCTAATTGTAACGAACACATGTTGGGAGTGTTGGACCAATCGAACATACCAGTGAGTAGGCAGTCTCCTCATTAAGCACCGGCGTCCTTGGGGAAGAATAGTAGCCATCATCAAAGCATGACCTTGCCGTGTGCTTCTCGGCCTTAACCTGCACGGGGTGAAACAATAGCAACTGAGCATTAGCCTGTTACTGTGCGGGCGATAAGAACACATGGCAGAATCGCCAAGAACGTGCTTGGGTTAGCTCCTCAGCAAGGCATTGGATCTGCCCGGTGAGCGTCGAGATCTCGTCCCGGAGGTGGCGGTCCGGCTGCGTGTCCGGGAACATCACGGCGTTCTTGAGCGCCCTGATCTCCTCCCGCTGCCGCAGGCACAGGTCCTTGAGCCGCTCCACCTGCTCACCACAACCCCAATGAGTCCACCCACCATTGATATCACAGACGGCGAAGAGGAGAGACGGGAGAAGAGGTGTGCCATGTGTGTGTAGTTGTTAAGTACCTCTCCGTCCTTCTGCTCGAGCTGGAGGTGGAGGGCGGCGATCTCGTCCTCCTGCTCCTTGCTCTGCGTGAGGAGCTCCCGCTCGCTGCGCAGCACCGTGGCCAGAGTCCGCGTGTTGCCGCAGTTCTTGACCTCCGTCAGGGCCTTCTTCTTGCCCTCCGACGCCCCCAGCAGCCTTCGGGACAGCCCCGGCAGCTTGCCCCCGCCTCCGCTGTTCTTGGCGGCGATGGCAGCAGGAGGGACGGGGAGATTCTTGGGTTTAGCGCTCGGCTTCTTGTCCATGGAGATGAGCCTCCGGAGCACGGAGCTCAGGTTGCCGTGGTGGGACTGCGGTTGGGATGCCTGGGAGCGCAGGTCGCCGTGGCCGGATCTGGCCGCGACCAGCGCGCGGCTCCCGTGCGCCGGGGTCGCGGCGGCGGGGGCGGCACGGCTCGGGGAGGGGGACGGCGACGGCGAGTCGTAGGAGGCGTAGTGCGAGGCCGCGGCCGCCTTCCTCATCTCCTACTGCCGCTACCACGACCGCTCAGCTCTCGCCCGCCGCTACCACCACCACTCAGCTCTCGCCCGCCGCTCGTTTCGTTTCGCGTGGAGGAGGGTGGGGAGAGAGGCTGGGAGCGGAGCGGCCGGCGGCGTTCGAAATTCAAATGTCCCAATTATGGCGTGGTGCCGATGCGTTTCCGGCTTTTTTTTTGGATTGTCTATACATTTATTGACTGATTTTTTTTTGGTTTGCAGTCGAATTTTGCAGCGTACCATTCTTCACTGCTCCAGGCTTCGAACTCAGCTTTTTGGTTTGCTTGGGCTTTTTTTTTTATCGATTTCATTCTTTTTTGGGCTTTATTTTAATCAAATATAGCATTCAAACCAAACAAAACATTTTAGGAAATTTAACCAAACAAAACATCTTGAGAAATTTAACCAAACAAAACATCTTGGAAAAATTAAAAAAACAAAACATCTTGGGAAAATTAAACAAACATAGCATTCAAACATAGCTCGACTACTATCATACACCAAAATAACATAATCACACTCCAACCTCTTAGAATTCAAAAAAAGATCGTAGTCATCACCGAATCGCCGGAGTAAAATGCGAACCATTTGTGGACTCAAATAGTTCGAGGTCACAATCAATTCAAGGTTTCAAGTATTGGACAATGACCATGAAGTTCACACTCGATTGGAGACCGTAAGTGGAATCCGTGGTTATGGCAAGAAAAATTTGTGGACAAAGCGTGAAACGATGAAAATAGTATTCAAACAACTAAACGTGGTGGACAAAGGAAACTTCAAGAAAGCGGTCCGGAAAAATAACAGATGGTACTGCAACCCGGAAAGCGCCAATGTTCGCGTTCATCCCGAGACACGAATCTCAAAGAAACGGACGGCTGACAAAATGACTACTTTTGGGCACAAAAAACAGACGACTGTGGTTTAGCACTTCCGAAAAAAGTATTCGAAAAAAACGGTCCGGACAAAGAAGCTTCAAGATACCGGGCGTGGAAAAGAAAATCGGGTGCGAATTTGCAAACCGCGTTCATCCCGCATCCATCCCGAGTACGAATCTCAAAAAAACATCCAACGGCATAAAAAACGACTGTTTTGCGTATAAAAAAACAAGCGACTGCAGTATAGCAGTTCCTTTTTTTTTACCCGCCCGGACGACATTTTTTCTCTCTCTCGGAAAGGGGATCCTGCCCTAGCAGTGTCGGCGTCTTTTGTTGCACGCCGACGCCGGGCAGGGGATGCAGCCATGCAGGCACGTCCGGAAGGAGGAATTCAAAGTTTCGAACCGGATCAAGCGCCAAAACACACGAAATTCTCGTCGTTTTGACGTGAGTGCTCACGCGAATGAACTCAACACTAATAAGCTACTTTGAAAAAGCTGTTCTAATAAATCGTTTTGAAAAATCAGTGCGGAAGTTATTCATAGAAAAACACATACCATTAACCATAAATAGAGATGCAAACAGATCGAATATGGACGGATAATGTGTCTATCATATTTGTTTTCATATTTTTTTCTCGGATGCGGATACGAATACAAATAATATCGAATACAAATATGGAGCAAATGCGAATCGAAACGAATGCGGTCACGAATATTTATCGGAACATAAAAACCCCTTAAAATATACATCCAAAATCAATAAACACACATAAATAGTTTATCTTGTCAAAACATTAATGAAATTAGTTTAAAAAAACATTAATGAAATCTAAACAAACATAAGTATTTTTATCCACAATAGTCATACCATTGTACAGATTTTAAATATTCAAACGGCAGTTAATTTTTCTAAAGTCCTAAATAATTATTAATGGATTTCTACCATTTACATGTGACTAATAAATTAATTAAGAATTTAAATTTGCATTCGAATGATTTAAAAAGTAACACATCAATTTAATCGGTACAAATTTTAATCTACCGACAATACTAAATTTATTTTTAATAAACATAAATATTTGCTGGTTGGCTGGTGGCAGGAAAGATAAGAGATGCTGGCTTGGACTGGGCAATGTTGGGTTAAAATCTAGGATATTCAGATGCGTATTATCCGGATAATCCTCCTTTCTCATAAGGTGCAACACATGCACAACAGAGAGAAGGACCTCACACTAGCTCAAGAGAGTGAAATGAAGTATATATACCCCACACCTTGAAACTAGCCGTTGGGACAGAAAAACATGATTTTCGGAAGTATCGCCGGTATATGACCGGTACTTTCGCTTTCCTCTACAACGGTCAGAAAACCAGCCGTTGCAGGCAAGTCCGGGAGTTCCGATGTACAAAGTCTGGAAATATCGATCATCGAAAGTACCGCGGCACTTGTGCGGAACTATTACTTTCATTGGGGATGAGAAGACTCCACGCAGGTGTCTCTCTGGAAAAAATATACCGCTACACAAACTGGTCGTGTCGAAACTCAAAAGTGCTGCTCACACAAAGCCGGTAGTTCCGCTTGCTGATTGGACCGCTCACACAGAGCCGATCGGATCGCTCACATAGAGCTGGTCAAAAATACCGATCGTTGACTACCTTGGTCCTCGACCACGTCAGATGGTTCAACTACTCAGATCTCCGATCATGTTGATCTTTGACCACATTGTCGGTTCGACCACACAAGTCTCTGACTACGTTAGTCTTTGACCACGTTGTCCGGATCACCCACATAGGTCTCCGACCATATTGATTTTAACCACTTAGGTCTCGACCACGTCGATCATGTCAATTTTTGACCACGTCAATCTTCGATCAAGATTTCCGACCATCACATCAATCTTCGACCACGTTGTATCAATCACGGTCAGTTCGACCATATTGATTTCGACCACGCAGGTCTCGACCACATCAGTTCAACCATGCTGGTTTCGACCACGCTGGTTTCAATCACACATATTTCGACCACATCGGTTCGACCATGCTGGATTTGACCATGTTAGTTTCATTTACACAGATCTTGACCACATCGGTTCCAACCATGTTATATTTAAAATTTTGTAAAATTTGGAGCTCATTTGCTATATTTAAAAATTCAAACAAACAGTATACAAAAATAATTAAACCAGGTAATTAAGCCGACTAATTAGCTGGTTTAATTACATGGTGGCCAGTGGCGGGGTGGCAGGTTACACGTATCAGTCCTATGGCGTTGCCACCGCCATCGTATGGTAAAAATGCTATTTTTGTTAATACGACATGCATCCAGTCATTTTTATAATTACGGTTATAAACAGTGTTATATAATACTAAAAAGTCATCTTTGTTGCCAGATATTAGTATATTTGAAACTATGGTTGACTTTAAGTACCAAACGTTGATCTAAATCGTGCCAAGCTTGTGGAAATACAAACCAACCAAAAAACAAAATGTTGATTTGTGACTTTCTTAGCGACACAGTCCCGAATAATGCTGAAGCCAAAGAAGAATTAGGCCCTGTTTGTTTGGGCTTTAACTTTTAGTTTCTGTTTTGTAATTTCTTATTTTTGTCTTTTAGGGCCTGTTTGGCAAGCAACAAACCGGTCGGCTTTTTGGCTTTTACTACAGTACCTAACTTTCAAACGGAGTATTTTTTCAAAACGGGGTCTACAAGTTAAACGTTGTACACGTTAAAAGCCCAACATCTGTACCAGCCAAAATTGTAAGTGAGTATCGGTCTCTCCATAATCTGTACCGTAAACAGCCAAAATTCAAAAATTTCAGCCAAAAGCCATAAACCGCAGCCAAAACAAACTGGCCCTTAGTTTTTTCTTTTTCTTTTTATGTATTTCTTTGCATTGTCTATGATGTGTTAAGCTATTTTTTCTATTTTTAAAATTTTATAATCTAATTATGTCAAAAAAATCACCACTAACTATAGTACAAAATAAGCCACCTACAATACCAACCAGTGAAAAATAAGCTATACGCCACCAAAAAAACCCAAATAAGTGGGGCTGGGCAGCAGATCATCATTCCCAAGGGCATGCAAAAGGGCCTATTTTTTTTATCTTAATTCAATTTATAAGTTATGATTTATAACTTTTCTTAAATAAGTAAACATGATGACTTCTCCATTGTTGTTTGGAAGTTGTTTATCACGATAACCTTTTAGAAATGGTTTATCGGCTTTCAGTTTATTTGCACGAATGCTCATATTAGAGTAAAAAAACTATAAACCATAACCATAAATGATAAGTCATAGTCCAAAAGAATGGACCATTTGCACATCTCAGAGGAGCAAAAGTGAAATTGTACAATAAAAAGCTCTAGCAGTAATTTGTAATTTTTATGGGGTTGTGTATTGAAAAAAATGACGGTGACCAGCGGAGACGAGGAATGAGTAGGAAAGACAGCAGAAGCAAGGGAGCAAGCAACGAAGACGATCCAAAGAAGAAGATGGTGCCGGCCAGGACGGATCCGATGCTGTGGCACAAGGTGGCCGCCGTCTCCGGTAACCCATCCATCCTCCTTCTCCTCCTCTTATTCTTGCTACCTTGCTACCCCAATGTGACCACTGGATGAATGGTTGAGCAGGGGTTGCTGCTCTTGGACTTGGCACCTATGGGGCGCACATGTTCCGCCCAAGAACCCTGCGTACAAGGAGGTAACTATTTGGCTACTTGGTGTTCATCCCCACCCACTTCTTTGTTCTATTTCCAGCTTGTTTCTTCCAATTGTTTATCTATCTGCTTCTTGCAATTGGGGGCAAAATTAATAGGTTTGGCACACCGCGTCCCTCTACCATCCCGTCCACACCGCGGCGTTGCTCGGGGCTCCCATCGTCAAGCGCCCCAACATCGTTAGTATACTTGCCATCCACATTGCTATTTTTGTTTGCTTCCCAATTTCCACGGACCGTTCAGTTCTTGTCATCTTTGCAGTTCGGAGGGCTTCTTACCGCTAGAATTGTGCTATTTTCCGGAACGTAAGTATATATTTGTTTTCCTCCTTAACTGCAACCTAAATAGTCAGGGAAAGCAAAGAAAATAAGAAAGGTCTTCTTGATTTTTTTTTGCATGGAATTGTATCTGAATGATGGAATCGCGGAATCATTGTTGACGGGGAATCAATCGTTTTCGTTTAGGTGCTACAAGTTTTCTTCACCGGCACCATTGGGTGGCTTTGTGTAGGACCGAAGATGGCAACAGAGTGGGATAAATGGTGCCTTAAAATTTTCTCCCACGCATTCACTTATTCTTTACTCCTATAGCTACAAAGTTACGAAGATTAGAATAGAAGTTCTACTTGAAAACCAGAGAGTCACAGAGCTGAGCGCGTCCTGAATAGAATAAGTGAACAGAATCAAAGTGGTCGGATTTCCACCACCAATCGGAAATCCACGAGGTCGGAATTCGACTATCAGTCGGAAATCCACGTGGTCGAAAATCGAGTACCAATTGGACATCAACGTGGTCGAAACTCGACTCTAGTGGTCGACAACCAGAGAGCAGTTGAAAACCAACGTAGTCAAAAACAAACGTGATTAAAACCAACGTAGTTGGAATTTGACTTGAGTGGTCAACGACCAGAGAGCGGTCGAAAATCAACGTAGTTAAAACTAATGTGGTCAAAACTAACATAATCGAAACCAACGTGGTCAAAACCAATATGGTCGAAAGTTGACATGGTCTGAATTTGACTTGAGTAGTCAACGACCATAGAGTGATCGAAAACCAATACAATCAATGACAAGAGAGCAGTTGAAAGACTAGAGTGGTCGAGGACCATTGAGTGGTCAAAACCTACGTGGTCGATCGCCTGTGAGCGGTTGAAAGACCAGCGTTGTCGAGGACCAATGAGTGGTCGAAGAACCTACGCGGTCGAATACCAGTGAGTGGTCGAACAACCAACGTGGTCAAAGACCTGAGAGCAAACCCGAGTGTTTGAAGAAGGTTGAAACACGACTAGTAAGATCACCGACCAGAGAGTGGTCGATCTGTAAGTGGCCAAAACCAAGGAGGTCAAACCAAGTCAAAACACGGCCAGTGAGGTCGACGACTAGTGAATGGTTGAAAACCTTAGTGGTCAGAGACCAGGAGTTGCGGTAGTAGCGCTACTCAGCCTGCGGTACTACCATTGCTACCAAATGAACAGAGTTTTCAGCATGATCGCAAAGATGCAAATCCACATAACTTTTGATTGGAAGATTCAAAAGCCGTGAAACTTTGTATGCATAGTGCTTAAGGTCTCAGGAGGCTATTCCAATCTTGAATAAAAAAATCCATGACTAAGATGATGCCTTGTTGCGATTTGAGTAAGCGCACATGAATTGTGATCTAATATCGAAATCATTGATCAAAACTTGCTCGTGTCACAGCGAGTCAGAGCATCAACGAAATCAAACCAAAAATCTCTAGATCAAGAAATCACCTAACGAGGCCAAAATCATGTAAACATAGGATTTCTTGATAAACTTGCTATTGAAGTGCCTAAATGATTGGAGATCGATCTCAAGAGATTATTTCCATTTCGTCCATGTCCTTGGCATAGCAAGATCAAGAGACGGACAGAAGAGATATTAACCCAACCGAAACAAGAACAACAGAACGAGATCAGGAAGGGGTTGAGAGAAGAGAAGAAAAACCAACTTAAAACAGAGCAACCTCAATCAGACAAAAAGATACACAAAATGTAGATGAAAGATTAATGTATTGCTCACTTGAGATGATTGATTTTACAGCCACTCCATTTAGGAAGACAGAACTCTAAGCCTAGAGCACACACCTATTCTCTAAATTATCTCCCATGGGAGGGAGGAGGCGCTAGCCACTAAAAGGCTTAGCTAACCTTCTCACGTGTAACTTCATCGCTTGTAACGGCCCAAGTCACTTGGCGCACCACATGCCTCTCCTCGCGCATAATGGCATCTGACTTTCTTGACCACACAGGACCTGGACTTCTCCCTGAGCCTAGTCTAAGTCTACCTTGCCGTTGCACGTCATGTCCACCACCGGTAACTCCCGCTCAGTTTCTCGTCGTCCCGGCTTCCAACCACCTCGCAAGGCTCAGTTATCTTTGGCGTCTTCCTAACCGTTTTGGACCTTAGCACCACCCTGTGCCTAGGCCCAGTCCTTCTACGCCTCACCATGATCTAGCTCTGAAGTTCTGCAACCAACACTGACAAGCAAACTGTCACGTAGCACCGCACAATATACAAAGTCTTCAATCTGCGCAATTAATTCATACAATATACAATGCAAAATGTATGACCCAAATTACTGATCCTGATTCTAGAACCATACAATAAACACATGTGCACACAAGCAACAACACTCAGGTCAAACCATGACCAAAACCCCAAGAATATCAGAGAACAACCTTAGACCACTGAGAGAAGCCAATCGGACCACCAAGCACAGGCCAGTCAGAACACTGGCTGCCTGGCTGGTCTGACACGAGCATGGTTATTACGGTGGTGCGGCGAGGCGCGGCGACTCGCCACCTTCACGCAACAATATCGCTTATGGCGCACGGTGTGGCGACGCCATACACACAAGTAGCCACAACAGTATCGGACTTCCGGAGGGTCTAAATAGAAGAAATATAAAGGAAAAATGACTTTATTGCAATTTCAGAAAGGAAGAGGACTAAATTGCAAAATATCAAACCCCCCTATCTGGCGTCCAACCGCCGCCCGCTCCGCATTCTTTCGCGTGGCTCCGCCCCCTGCCGCTCTCCCTCTCTCCCTCCCCCATCTCCAGTGGATTCGACGGATCCGGCGGCGGCGATGGCGACGGCGGATCCGGCGGCCTCTTTGCTCCTATCGATGGCGTTGCTCCAGTGGATCCGGCGGCGTCGACGGTGGATCCGGCGGCAGCGGGGATCCAGCTGCAGCGACGGCGGATCCGGCTGCGGCGACAGCAGAGGCAGTGAATTCGGCTGCGACGACGGCAGATCCAGCTGCGGCGACGGCGGATCCGACTGCAGCGACGGCGGAGGTAGTGGATCCGGCGACGGCGTATCCGACAGCAGCGACGGCGGATACGGCGCACCTCCATGTCGTTCGGACGGCATGGAGCTGCAGGCCGCCACGGCGATATGGCGACGAGATATCGCCGATATCTCGACACCATAACAACCATGGACACGAGTATTCGGGTGCTTAAGAAACGAGGCACTCGAAGCCATCGAGTACCACCTGAGAGACCTTCAACAACATAACACTAAACCTACGACTACGACCATCGACCATCCGTCGTCGTTCAAGCACTGTAACTTTCGACCGTCAACCATTTGTGGTCGTTCAGGCACTGTAGTTTTCGACCATCGACCACAAAGCCTACGACTATCGATCGCACAGTTTACGACTACCAATCACAAAGTCTACGACCACCGATCGCAAAGCCTACGGCTATCAATCGCCTAGTCTATGACTACTGATCGTAAAACCTACGACCACCTATCGCAAGGCCTACGACTATCACAACAGATCGTTACGACCACTGATCACAAAGGCTACGACTACCGATCGCCAAGGCTTACAACTACCGACCGCAAAGGCTTTCAGCTATCGATCGCCGACCAGGCAGTGAGCTACGATCATTCTGTGATCGTTCTGCTATGCTTGACAAACCGTGGTTGTTTTGCCGATCTCGCACAATTACCAATTAGACCTGCCGATCGGACCGATCAACACAAGATCACGAAGTTGTAAACTTCGAATACTCCAGTACTCGCAGTCAGACGGACTTGTAGACCACAAAGTTGTCAGATAAAAAGCGATCTTTTACAAAATCTTCAGAAACCAAACTCAACCTCTGCAGGTACTCTAATCCAAAAGTCAATTACTCATTACAATCATGGGATGATCTCTACATGGTCTCACACTTTGCGCTCATTGCTGCTTGGGCCAGTCTGTTTTCTGATTTATCGTGTATTTGCATTTTAGCCAATGAAAACAATATCTACATTACTGAAAGCTTTGTATTTGCTGCTTTATTAGGTCATGCAATTGTACCAATACGGCATGAATCTCTATCATGACCTTTAGAGAATAATTAAAATAAAATAAATCTCCTTGATGTTCACACTTTCATTTCTGCCTAAGTATGACATGCTGCTTACAGTCTGTGATCAATTGATCATGCCAATGAAACTCTGTATCCTGTTTTGGCCTTCATTGTTAGTTGTGTGAACATGATCAGTTAGATCAGCACGACTGCTGTGGATCTTCTTCCTTCCATCCACAATATGCTCTGATCTTTACGCTATATCTTGGTTCGCTGCTTCCATAACTTGTATGCCCAAAATGTATTTAATGTTGTAAACATCGTGCTAGACTTAGGACCTTGTGTGTACTACTTAGCGTAGCAATGGTTTGACCCACTTCTGCTACAAGCATCACGTTAGCATCTTTCTCATGGGTCACTGTCAAAAGACAATACTGGGCCAAGTAGTTATTGGCTCTGTGCTATAGTTATGTCCTAGCTATTTGGAATATATTCCCCTTTTTATGCATCATAGAAAACTTGCCCAATCACTCACATTAATATAAAACTAGGTACATGATGAAAAATGGAAATGGGTTCTGATTAAAGTTGACATGCAGAATAGAAACATGATGTTTGAAGTACGGAGCAACATATCAGCTGTTGCTTTCCATCCCAGCCGTGTACCAAGTAATGATATTCTCTACACAAGGAGAGAGTATTTGTTGAACATATTTTTCCTTTTCATTTCCTGAATGATCAGTGGAAGAAACCCCAGAAACAAGGAAGTTTTCTTCTTTTCATGCTTTGCCCATCGGTATATCAGGGATTCAGGGTGCCAGCTCAAACTGACATGAATTATGACCTGCATGAGGGCGTCAAGTGGTTGATATAAGAATAATAGTGATCATGTTCTTAGATAACATAAGTAATTTATCATTTGATGCAATACTTAATTTCTCCAAGGAGTGAGGATGCATGCTGATTCCAAAGAGAAGAGCTCTGTACATGCCATTGGAAATTTTAAATTATACTTGCATCTACAAGAGATGGTACCGTTTGAAGGAAAAGTAGGGCTTGATGGTTCCCCTAAAAATATTACTCGAGTTCTTCAAGGATTGGAGGTGTGAATTGCATTTAACACGTGTATTATTACATATTTTGTGTTTTAAATTACTGGAAATCATGAATTTAATTTTTAAATGTGCAAATGAGAGATGTGCTTATTATTAGAATCCTAAAAGTCTCATGATACCTAACAAGTAGGAAATGAAAGAGCTACCTTGTACAGAATATCAGAATTATCTTTTGTTGTGTATGAAGGATTTCTTTTTCTTTCTTTTTTAACTGAAATGTGTCTCTGTGTGGTGGGTGGGTGGGTGGGTGTGAGCTTTCCGTTTTGTGTTATTATGTGTGCATGTGTGACTGCACGCGTGCACACTCAGGATGTTTGATCTTGTTAGCAAAATCTCTACCTGCAAAGAAATGAATGCTCCTAATAATGATTCAGAGTTCAGACGATAAACATACTTGGATCTAGGTCAGTGACCATTGCAGCTGCATTGAAGTAGCAAGAACCACCATGTTTCTTGAACTTTTGCCAGTAGCTGTTGAAGGCGTAGGATGCATGGTCCCTGACAGTATTGGGAAGATAACAAGATTTGTTTGGTTCAATCATCGTGCAGTCTGCACCACCAGGACCACACGCCCAGCTAAGAGCTTGCTGTAGGATCTCATCTGGTGTCTGCTCATCTGCTATGCACCATTGTTTCTCCCAATTGTGATCCTCTGCTTGCATTTAAAGGTGTAAGAAATAATTCTCTGGGATTTTAAAATGGTTTTGGGAATTTTAAAAATGGTTTTGTTTATTTCTGTGGGAGACACGAATTCAAATCCCAGTTATTGTTTCCTTCTTTTTTCATGTTCATAGGTGCCTTTTGTATTTACCTAAGGAATCAAGGTGAAACATTGAAGTAATCAATATATTCGTGGAAGGACCAGTGTGGTATTAGTACTTGCACTGCTTTCAATATAAGCTTTAGAAACAAAATTACATTCGAATACATCTTGTTAGCACCCCATGAACCTGAGTAGGAATGTCATTGAGGTTATTGCATCCCAGGTTCAAAAGCTTCTCTCTCATCCTAGGGCAATGGATATACCTAGTGAATGCTGTAATACGAAAATCCTGTTATGTTACTTTCTGCAGTGGATCTGAAAGTATGGTAGAATAATCAATCTTTTTTTGGTTGAGTATTGACATGGTTAAAAAGTCTGCATATCTTCTTTAAATGTTTATAGTAAATGAGCTAATCACTGTTGTTGCAGATATGCACACATCTTATTTTCCATTATATGCTAATATGCTATCAAATTATAGAACTATGTTTCTTGTTTATGGATTATTTTGATTTTGCATTCGTCGGCAGCTTTTTAACTTCATTAATTGTCATGATTGTTCAGATTTACCATATTACATTTTCAAGATGTTAGTGTCTACGAACTTGCTTACTGGGAGCTTGAACTTTTTTAATTTTAAAAATTGGAATGGAGAAAGCACTAGGATAATCAAAGACAATAAGATCAAAAGAAGAAAAATAAAGGGAAGAATAACATATGAACCTTCTTGAGTCAGGAGCTAGCACTTATCATCCTACCTTGCTGAGCTGACGCTGCAAGGAAATGGATGATCAAATAAAGCAGCAGTATCATCCTTGTTGCTACTTGCTTCTTTAGATCCCCCTTCTTCACTCTGCCTGCACTTGGTGGTAAGGAAGTATGCATTTTGCTTTCTTTCAACTGCTAGGTGCTAGCACTTAAGTTCCTCTGCAATATATTTGAAATTGTACAAATCTACATGTAGGTAGCTCGAGTTGTGTGAAGTCCATATAATGGTCAATGATGTGGACAATAAGAGGGAGAAAGGATGGGTCCCCTTTGCTTATCTAAAATTAAAGGCGTCCTACACTTATACCTTACTTCATGCACTAACCTGAGAATCTATTTTACCTTTCAAAAAGCACATGATGCTGACACAGTGCAATGCAAAACTACAATTAAAAATTAAGGACATTAAAGCATCATTTGTTTTTAGTAATGTAAAGACAACGGCAAGGTAAATCGTTTTTGTTTCCTAAATGATGTGAATGAAAATTTTAAAAATAAATAGCGCAATGTTTATTGTGCAAAGCGCATGTTGGTCTTTGGATGGGGTACACATTGGTAGGATGGACATACATGTAGTGTAGTCTGTTAATATGAAGGAAGCTTATTATATTGCAATAGCCCATTGGGCATATATATAGTACAAAAGACACACAAGGACCCAAATCCTAGATAATAGGAAATGACCTAAATACCCTTAACGCATAGCATTATATTTGAAAAGGGTTAACACTAAAATACGGAAAATCTAAAGTCCGAGTCTTGAAGATGTCATCAAAGCGTGCAGTTTTTGGAAAATTGTGTCGGAAAGATTGCCTTCCATCCGAAATCGTGCAACAGCTCATAAAGCACAAAATGCAGGGGCCGAGAAGGTAGAGGTAAGTGGGAACAAAGTCGACCGCGGTAACACGATGAAAAAGATGTGGAAGATGACACTAGTAGAGAGCTATCAAATCAAGCCGAAGAGAGAGATAGAAGTATAGAGACAGATCGAAGCCCGAAATGGCGGCGGCGTAGTGCATAAAAAGCGCAACGCGGTGCGGAGGTAACGCCCCGCTTGCGGCGCGGACAAGACCCGCAACTATTCACGCATGAACTTATGGAGTGTCGCGCAAGAGTATACCATTGCATGACTACAACAAAAGTTCAAGATATATTTCACATACGGATTAACATCCATTTTCAATGATGCAAGCCCAAAGTATAATTACATTATAGAAGCTCCAAGATCCGCTGAGCGCCAAGACCTAAAGCCACGGATCCTCGTCAAGAAGCGACCTTCCGGACTTCCTCAACGGGAGGCAAACACCTTCGCCTTGAACCTCTAAAGAAGGGCAAAAGCAAGCCGTGAGCCAATCAACCGGAAAGCAAGTCCCAAAGGACCCTAACTTATTACATGCAAGGAACATCAAGGAAGGAGTATACTTGGTTTATTAATTTTGAGTGGATGCGCTTTATTTGCAAACATTTTAGAAGACGGACCCAAAACTACTCCTCAAGAACTCGGGGTTTTCACAAAGAATTCTTTAACCAACTAGTCAAGTTAAACATGTACAAAACTACTTAAGCGGTTTGAATCACCCAAGTGACACACTCCAATAACCGGAGATACGATTCGAATACTATTTATTTGATGCAGAGTTTGCTCACCTTTACCCACACAATTTCTTAATTTGTCGATGGACACAGTTTGAAAGGCTCAACTCTTTATATAGGCTCCACCCTAGAATTCACTCTGTCCGGCTCGCCACACACACACACACACACAAAGAGAAAAGAAAACGGTGCGCGAGTGAACTCTACTGGTTGTTAGGCACCAAAGACGGCCGCCTAACCTTTGTTACCCAAACACCTACTCCACAACACCGTAGAGTTTCAATCGAGTTGAGGCTATTAAACCGGTGTTGACAAGTCAACTCCGTGGTTGAGCGATCACCATGTCATTTGCTTAGCGTAAGGTCCGATCCTTATATTTTTTCCTTAGGGTCCGCAACCCCTACCAGTCCGCGACTGCAACCTAGGGTAAGAGGCGGCGAAACCGCCTTAAGTCGCAGCCCCTTACCCTATCGCGCATGCCGACAATCTCCGCCTAGGGCACGATGTCCCATACCACCCCGCCCTAGAGGGGTTTTCCAAATTCTATTGGCTCGCACCACAACCTTATTAGAATAAGACTTTGCACGATAATAATAACTTACAATTATCTAGAATAATGATAATTAATTCTTGGGTTACAAAGGCATGGCTACGAGTTTAACATGACATTTATCGGTGGTAGGGTTAACTATATAACATGTCATTCTAAACATTTTATTTTATTTTGAACTAACATTTTTAACTAGCTCAATGCAAATAGCGTAATAACATAATTAAATAACATGAGTTGCAACATGATCAAAGGATTTGGGACTTGCCGTCAATCCGAATGATTTCCGCTAGCTCGAACGAAGAACCTCCTGGCTCCTGGGGCTGCAACTGAACTTCAAGAGACTCCGACACTAGCGCAAACATACAAACAAATTAAATCCACTTGAGACTAATCAAGCGAGGAAAATAAACTATTTAAAAGGAGTAAAGTGCATAAATCTCCAAATGAGGAATTTTAGGAATTTATCGGGATGAATTTGTGGGAATGGAGATCACCAATGGGTCGAATATTATTTGGAGCAAAGTGGTGAAATTTGGGAATTTTGGGATTTTTCGTGATTTTCTAGGATTTATTTGGATTTTCGGATTTTAGAAATTGATAAATCCGAAATAAATCGGTGAACGAGTCGTCCGCCGCTTGCTACAAAGGCAGCCCGCCCGGAGCGAACGCGCTGCTGGGACGGCGAAGCAGTCGGGAGAAGCGCCCACGCACGCGCGCCGAGGTTCGAGGCGCGCGCGCCCGTCCCGACGGACGGGCGACGCGTGGCGGCCGGACGCGGATGGCGAGGAGCGCGGACGTGATGCGGTAGGGCGATCGGACGGCAAATGATACGACGCAGGCGGCCGAATCGGTGACGGTTTGATCGAACGAACGGAGGAGAAGTTTACGAAGATCCGACGGCCGAGGGTGTCGCCATCGGTGGCCGACGTTAGATGGCACGAGAGGAGAGGACGCCGAGATAGAGCCACGTCGCCGCCTTCTTCCTCGTCTCTCTCTCTGGCGCCAATGGGCGAACACGGCGGCGGCGGCGGCGGCCCGGCGCACGGAGGGCTGGCGGCGGCGGCATCGAGGGCACCGGCGTGCGGCTCGACAGGGGATCCTATTTTCGAGGCTTGGGAGGTGAGGGGATCAAAGGAGAGAGCGAGAGAGAGGGGATGGTTCGCCAATTGGCGGCGAGGAGGTTGCTTGGCGGGCGAGGGAGCTCAATCGGGGCGACACACTGAGAGGGGTCCGGGCTTACAATGGCAGCGGTGGTTGGGCGAGGAAGCTCCGGAGTAGGCCGCCACTGGAGTCGGGTTCGGCCGGCGGCGAGCAACTGGGCCGAGCTCCACAGCGCTCACGGCTAGGGACATGCACCAAAAGATCAGGAGAGAGGGTGAAGCCTCGCGAATGCAATTGGGAAATGAGGAATAATGGGAAGATCCGCTCACGCGGCCGCCGGCGGTAGGGAGAGCGGCGACGAGCTCGTGGCGCGGGACTTCAATCGGCCGCCTGGGAGGTGCACGGGAGTGGTGGGAGGTGTTAGCGGGCGCGGGAGAGCTCGGGAAGCAAAGGAATGAGATGGAGCCGAGGGTGGCTTTATACCCGAACGGAGAGGGGGAAGCTTAGGGAGAAGGCAACGGAGGGGCGGAGTCAACCGGTGACGGGGCAGTGAGCGTCTCTTCGCGCGACGGCGTGACAGGCGAGTAATGGCGATGGACAGAGAGAGGAGCAGTGAGCTCGGGCATGGACGGTGGCGTCGCGCGGAAGGAAGAGGGCGCCGCGCAGTGGGGTCGAGCGCAGAGAGCGCGACGCGCGGGCGCAGTTCTCGCCTCCGACCAGCCGCCGGACGGCGCGGCGCGAGGCGGATCCGAGGCGCGAGACGAGCGCGACGACGGCGGCGGCGGCGCGCGCACAAGGCCGCGCGAGGAGAAACGGAAGGAGGGAAGGCGCCGCGAAGGAAGGGCGCGGCGCGCCGGGCGGCGAACGGAATCAGCGGGCGCCGACGAGAAGGAACGCGCCGGCCGAAGAAAGCGAAATGGCGGGGAAAACTTTCCCAAAACGGAAAGTTTCCGAAAACACTCAAAAATTCAGGGAAAAGGCTAAAAATTTTTGAAATTTTTAGGGGCTTTTCAAAGCGCAGCGGCCTTAGAAGCAAGGGGCGTTTTCTCAAAGAGAAGCGGCGGCATCATGATGACTTCTACGATCTGCAGCAGCTCAAGGAGAAGAGCAGCGGCTGCAGCTATGCAAAAGGAAAGAGAAGACCACACTCATCCAAGAGGATGAACTGTGGTTAGCAAAGCTATCGACTGACTGACAAAGAAAATTTGTGGACTCGTACGGTTTTGACGAACTGAAGGATAGATGATACAGATTTGGATGGACACAACGAAAGACTCAAAAACAGAAAGACTCAACGGCGGCAGAAACTTGTTGCAGTCATCTCCACTTCTCCAGAGAACAGTAAAGTCAACTCCACAGCGCTACAACTAGCCGGCGTCTCCATCTACTGCAAAAGGCCATCGCTCTTTTCCTCCTGTCTCTCTCTCTCTTCACCACAACCCCACGCGACCGCGGAAGGGGGTGGCGACGCTCCGCGTGACTGGGAGGAGTTGAGAGGTGGCAAGGAGGGCACCGGATCCGGCGGCGGGGAGCCCGGATCCTGTGCGGGCGGGCCAGGAGAAGGCACTGGCGGCGGCGAGAAGCCTAGATCCAGCGTCGTGGAGCCCAGATCTGGTGGCGTGGGGCCCGGACCGACGGCGGTGGAGCCCTACGAGGGGAGCCAAGTTCCGGCGGCGGCCGAATCCATGGTGGCGGTCGCCGGATCCGAGGCGGCGGTAGCGATTGGATCTGAGGCGGTGGCCAGGAGCCAGATACGGTCGGATCTGGCTGAAGGAGACAGCCAGAGAGGGTGATGACGTCGGATCCGTGCGAGGAGGCGGCCGAAGCGGTGGACAGCGGCGGCGACAACGGCTGGGGCCTAGGAGGAGGTGCCGGTGCAATCTTGGGCTGTTGGAGGCGTAGGTGGCCCAGCGTGGCGCGGCGGCAGCGGAGAGGGTCGTTGTCGATGGGAGACAGGCCAGATTCGAGCGGCAGTGAAGACGATCGGATCCGACCCGAAGGCGTCCGGATCCAAACTTGGCGGCGTCGGAAGTGGCCAGATCCGGCGACGGGGAGCTCGGATCCGGGCGGGGTGGAGGCGGTCACGGTGGCCCGGGAGTCGGCGACGTGGGCACTGTGGCTTGGCGCCGGATCCGCGCGGAGGAGGCTGGAGGCGGGCGACGACGACGACGCGGATAATGGGATGTCGGACCTAGTGATGGTGAGCAATGTTACTGCTATTACAACTAAGAGATGGCCACCCCCGGGAGCAGAGATTGCTCCTCCCGAGGGCAGTGACGGTGGAAGCGGATGGCTACGACCACGTTGTGGCACACCGTGTCGACCAGCTATTACAACCACGCCTGCTCGAGCACCCGCTACAACCACGTTCTTGTGACCACGTCTTCGACCGCCTGGGTGTCGAGCATGTTCTTCGGTCATGATTACAATGTGTAAATCAGACCGATATGACCGTGTTGTGCAGTTCGACCGCGGTTGTAGATCATCAACAGCATGGCATGGTCGCACCGTATCCTCATCCAATTGGAGATAGCACTCAACAAACCTCTAAGATGAAAGCATAGTCCTGGAAGGTAACTGATCCGTAGCCAATCAGATATCTTATCTCTAATTTAAACAGCGCAACCGACACCATGTTGGAGCCGTCCTGAGCCTCCTATAAAAGAAGAGGCGGGGACGTACGAAGAGGGGGAAGAGGAGGACACCCCCGGACGCAGATGTAGAGGTGAACACGGTGAAGCACACCCCCGTAGACGGATATGAAGGAAGAAGAACCGCAGACGCATACAAGACAGGGAGAAGATGCAAGCACACCCATAGAGAAACAGAGGCGGAGGGAAAGAAGAAGCAAGAGAAGTCGGAGGGACTTGAGGCACCGATCAATACAAACCTGGGCCATGACATCCTATGTTGAGAACGGTAAAAATATCCTCACCTCCCTTTCCTCTACATCTTAATCTGCATACAATGAATAGCGGCTACGACAGCAATGTCGCCAAGCAACTATGGCTGCTCAGGTGCTCTAGGGCTCATTGAGATGTGGCTCACGACCCTTGAGGAGGATCCCGATCGTCGGCCGAAGTCAACGCCTTCAATCGCTCTAAATGTCGTGCACCCCCGACCACCGGCCAAAGTCAGGCATCTCCGACCACTGTTCGAGGTCATGACCCTGAGGAGGTTCTTGATCGCTGGCCAAAGTTAGCACCTCTGATCGCTCCAGAAGTCGTGCGTCCCTGGTTGCTTCCCAAAGGCTGCTGTTCTCGACTTCTGTTTGCAGTTGAGCTCCGATCACTTCTGAAGCTGTGTGCCTCCGATTGCTTTAGAAGTCGAAGTTCCAGATCGCTTTTCAAAGGCAGGTGTTCCTAACCTCTATTCACGGTCGAGCGCTCTGATCGCTTCCGCAGTCGTGAGCCCCGGTCACTTCCCAAGTCAGGCCCCTTGACCGCTCGCAAAGTCAGCCGCCGCCGATCACTTCTGAAGTCAGGTGTGTCTCCGATCATGTCGCAAAGCTTATCGCCAATCGCTTTGCAAAGCCAAGCAACCACGACCACTTCTGATTGCTCCCGAAGTCGCGCATGTCCCCAATCATGTCGCAAAGCCAAGGTCGTTGATCGCTCCTGAAGTCGTGCGTGTCTCCGATCACTTCACAAAGCTGAAATCCTCAACTGCTATCGATTGCTCTTGAAGTTGTGCGCCCTCGATTGCTTCCCAAGTCAGGCCCTTCGACCATTCTCAAAGCCGAACACCTCAGATCATTCTTATGAGCAGGTATCTCTGATTGTGTCACAAAGTTGGGCCTCCGATCACTTCACAAAGTCAAAGTCCTTGTCCGCTGCCGATTGATTCCGAAGTCAGGCTTCTGATCGCTTGCCAAAGTTGGGGTCTCTGATCACTTGCCGAAGTCGGGGTTTTTTGATCGCTTGCTAAAGTCGGATCTCTGACCGCTCCTCAAAGTCGAGTGTCTTTGATCGCTCCTCAAAGCCGAATGTCTCTGACCGCTCATCGAAGCCATACACCTTCGGCTGGTCCTCGAAGATAGATGCATACGACCACTTGCCAGAGCCAAGCTTCTCTGACCACCTGTGGTATACCTACTTCTTCAGCCGCAAATCATCGATCACGGTGCTTCAGTACTCCAACGAGTACTTCCCTACGACTAGGCTTATGAGTGCCTCATTCAACTCAATATGCCACAGTACTTTTACGAGCATGCTTTATGGCCACGGTAATACCGTGATGTTCGACGATGGGGCTACAACGTTTTTTACGATCACAGTGAGATCTGTCCTCGGATATTTTCCGATGGGTTTCGATCACAGTGGATTTTGACCACGGACGTTTCCAATAGGTTTTGACCATGGTGGGTTTCGACCACGATAGTCTTCTGATAGGTTTCAACTACTGTGACTGTTCGACCACAGACATCGCCGTGAGAGAAGATGAGATCTTCGAGCTACCACTTTGAACCATCCAGCATGCCCGCTGGTCGACGACCACAAGGTGCTGTCTCATGTCCCTGTGCTGATGGTGACAATTGACAAGTGTGCAATTGTATTGTGTGACGAATGTTTCCATGCATATTATCAGGAGTTCATGGATCACATGCTTTGTTTTTTATCACACTGCTCTGTCAAAGGTGTGTGTGTACATTTCTGTGTCTTTGTGGATTCATCGTACCAATAGTAATTATGAAGGCCTGTTCCTTTGCTTTGCATTGTTCATTTCTTCGTCGATTCATCGTGCTAATTATGAAGGCATGTTCTTTTACTGCCAGATGTCTGTGTTAGTGTATTCCGAATGACATGATTATAAAGTAGCTATAGCATTTTCTTGTGGAAAAACAAACTGTTACACTCAGGAGTGACAACTGACAAGCGCTGCATCGCTTAATCGATGCCAGGCTGAATTCATTCATGGTTTCCCCAATCTTTCAAATGCTTGCTACCTACATACATGGCATGGTTCTCCGGCGAGCTTAGAGCTCAGAACACCGGGCAGCCCTTGACGACGATGCCCGGCGCGGTGGGGCAGGAGGCGAGCGGGCAGTGGTCGATCTCCGTCCCCCACCACTTGAGGTCGTGGTGGGCGTTCTGGAGGGCGAAGAAGATGAGCACCCCCATGAAGGCCGTGCCGGCGTCGAGCGCCGCCGACAGCACGTAGTTGTACTTCTGCCACCACCCCTTGCGGTACTTGAACACGAAGTAGTTGAAGATAGTCCCCGTGACGAGCCAGCTCGCGATGTTGGTCGGCGTCGCCGGTGGCATACCGGCGAACCCGTACGAGATGACGGGCACGTTGATGAGCGCGATCCACTTCTTCTCCGGGAACGCCCTGCTCAGCAGCCACACCGGCACGGGGAGCACGGCGCCCACCAGGAACAGCCACACCAGGTTGCGGTACAGGCCGTGCCGGCCGAAGAGCCGGCCGGGGCCGATCAGCCCCCAGATCACCGACGCGTCGAACGTGACGCGGTACTTGGGGCACGTCCAGGGGCTGTCCGGGTGCAGCGCCTCCACGTCGCAGATGTTGTCGATGCTGTCGAGCATCCACCACGCCACCCCGAGGTTCACCACGCCGGCGACCACCGTCCCTACCAGCTGCACGCCGCGCACGGTTACTTGACATTTGGATGCGTAATGCAGTGGGCAAGTGTACTACTGCATGTTAATTTGAGGCTGGTATTTGTACCTGAGCAGTGTACATGCAGCGTGGAGGGATCTTCATGTAGTGGCCGAGCTTGAGGTCGGCGAGGAACGACAGCGCGTGCACGGTGCTGATCCGGCCGTAAATCTTGAAGAGCAGGTTGGCGATGGGCTTGCCGGGCAGCGCGTAGCCGATCATGAACTGCGCGATGATGTCGTACCCCGGTTGCTGCAAAACAAAACAAAAAAAAACGAAGTGACAAACCAAATCAGATGATAAAATCGATGAAAACTACACAGATAATCTGTCTGTTCACTGAACAAGAAGATGCCAAGATGGTGTGCATGCATGCCTGGTTGGTGGTGGCCTGGATGACGCCGATGGGGAGGGTGACGACAAAGGCGAGCGCGAAGGCGAACAGCATCCCCCACCACGGCAGCTGCACCTGCTCCTTCCAGATGAAGGACATGAGCAGCGACACCACCACGCTGCCCAGCAGCAGCACCAGGAACCACCACTGCGGCACCTGCCTGTACCTCTGCATCAGCTTCGCGTGCACGTCCATCTTCACCGAGCTCATCGCCGACCTGCTCTGCCTCCACATGTCGGCGCCGTGGAAGAGCAGGACGTGGACGATGGTGGCCGTGAACCGCAGGAACCCGGAGCCGATGGAGATGGCGAAGAGCGGGCTGAGGTAGAGCTTCCCGTAGCTCTCGTAGGCGGCGACGTTGAGGTCGAAGTCCCTGGTGAGCACCTTGGTGGTGTCGTACTTCTGGCCGGCGTGCGTGAAGAGCTGGTTGGAGAAGATGGGGAACCTGCGGGCGTCGAACGTGTTGAACCTCCAGTAGCAGAGCGGGACGATGACGTAGATGAACATGACGAAGCCGGCGGCCGTGTTGGCGATGGACGCCCACGGCGTCACCAGCGGGCTGCCGTGGTACGCCGAGATGCCGGCCCAGTCGAGCGTGAAGGCGCCGACGCCGAGGCCGTGGTACCCGGAGCCGACCTGCTGCGCCGTGATGCTGTGCGGCCACGCCCAGCACGCCCACGAGAAGAAGGTCAGGATCGGCAGCAGGTACCCCGGCAGCGCGTAGTAGGCGAAGCTCGCGAAGAAGAAGATGAGGAAGAAGCGCATCCGCGACGGGCCCTTGGACAACTTGCCGCCGCCCTCCTTCTCGTGCAGCGCCCTGCACGCGTACCGTCGTCGCACATGCACCCAGATATTAGCACTTTTAACAGCGGATAATAACTAAGCTAGCTTTCCTAACTAATTAACTTTGCTCTTTATGTCATTACCAGATCAGCAGGAGCGGACTTAGCCGAGAAATTAAAAATTGAACGAGCTATATAGTTTTTGGCGATTACAAGGTAGACATATACATCACCAATCGTGCAGTCCATACAAGGAGGGAGTGCTTATGCTCCTTACCTGAAGAGGGAGACCTGGGCAAGATTAGAGGGCCACCACATCTCGGCAGGGTCAACCAGGTACCTCCTCAGCACTCCAGCCCATCCATAGCCCAGAATCTGCAGTGTGCAACAACATGGCACATGTGGTACACGAGTCGGTCACAACGTCAGCACTCTGAACTGCGTCAGCATCTCCAGCCTTTCTAGTTTTAACTGAGATGTATATGCAAGTTAAATAGAAACATTAGACTCTTCTCTCTTGGATTAGTAAACTAGTCTCTTCATGCCGCTACCTCCATGATTAAGATCGTACTGCCAAGTGTTGAATCGATCTGTCACTACTCACGGACACCCATCTTGCAACTAGTACACGCAATCCGACAGGAATTTCAGAGTTGCCCACTGTAAAAAAGCTCGAGGCTCATGCCGACTCTGGCTCGAGCCCAAACGAACCTCATCATGAGCTTTAAGACTCGAATAGTTCGCTTTAAAATTTTTACCCTCCCAATTCACCCACACCCTCCACTACTGCCTCTTCTCTCCAAATCCCCACCCAGTGTTGAATCGATCTGTCACTACTCACGGACACCCATCTTGCAAGTTTTGTTCTACACGAGCCTACACGACAGCTCGCAAGTTTCCGAGCTCGAGCCCGCTTTAAAGTTCGATGTCGATCTTAGGCTCGCTCGAGCTTCGAGCCCAGCTCGACGAGCTCGGCTCGCTTACATCCCTATTGCCCACAATTCACAAGAGGCGCACGTACTCAAGACGAACAAAATCTTGCCAATTATTTTTTTTTAGATCAAATCTTGCCAATTATTTGTAGGCCCTCAATAGTACATGGAGTGACGCTATGCCCGTGAGATATTTTTAACCCGCTTTTCCCTCTCTTCTCCGCGCCATGATCGGTGGTAACTCATACGCAAACTAGACCAGCACAATATTAGGACTGTTTTTTTCTATAGTTTGTAGGTTTTGATTGCGAAATCAAAAGCTAAAAGCAGATGAAAAATAAAAACAAACAGGGCCATTGTGTGGTTCACGCATCTAAAGCGTATAGTGGCATTAGTCACATCTCTTAGACTCGGTGTGCACGTCACACTCACATGCCAGATTAAAGATGAAATGGAGCAGACGACACTTGTCAATCCTAAGTACCTTTTTGTAGTCAGTCTTTGATCGATGCTTGCATAAGTAAATTATCGTAGTAATCGAAAACAAATGAACAATTAAACTGAAGAAATAGATGAATAATTTGATTGTAAATGGAGCTCGGTAACTAGCTACTAGTACAGACCTGTGTGGTGAGGACGATGAGGAGGGCGCAGGCGAAGCTGAGGGCCTGCTTGTAGTAGGCCTTCATGACGGTGATGGCGCCGATGGAGTATGCGTCGCCGCCGCCGTAGGAGACGCCGCAGTTGGCGAAGATGGTGATGATGACGTGCTCCTTGACGTTGAAGGGCCCCGGGTTGAGGTTGAAGCTGCCGAGGCGGCCGCCGAGCAGCCTAACCTCGCGGTCGGGCAGCACGGAGGCCATGAAGCGGCCGACGGGGAGCACGAGGATCTGGGCCAGGATCCCCGAGATGGTGAGCGGCTGCGTGCGGTACGTGAAGAAGGTGTTGAGGAAGATGAGCACCACGCAGGAGGTGAGCCCCAGAGTCCACGCCCGGAATGTCATCACCGGCGTCGACGGGTCGTCCGTCTCCGGCACCACCAGCGCCACCTCTTCCACTGGGCACCTCTCCCCCTCCCCCTTCTCCCCCATCGCCGCCGCCTGCTCCTCCGCTGCCACCGGCGACTTCAACGACGACATTTCCCTCCCTCTCCCTCTCTTTCCCTCTCTCGATCTGCTTCACTAGCTGCCTCTGATCCTTGAAGCTAATAATTTGCTTGTATCTCCGGTGGAGGGTAGTGCACTTTCGGGGATTCTTGGATGGTAGCTCTTGACCTCTGTTCGCCACTATTTATATTCCACTTCGCAGCTCCTTTCCCTCCTCGTACCGCCTGGTGTGAATCCCCCGGGGCTTCGGGCGACCGGGGTGGAGGAGAAAGTCATCATGGCCGTCCGTGCCTCGGATCGGACGGGCGGAAGACGGCCACCTAGACACCCGACGGGCACGCGCCGGCTTAACCCCCGGCGACCGGAGACACGGGCGCGGCACACGGCCGCATGATTTATCGCATAATTGCTCGCCGCTAAATCTAATCGCGTTCGGTTGGTTTGGTTCGTCGCGCGCGTTAGTGGTAATAAAGTCGCTCTTGCTTGGGAAAGTGTCTCTAATCTTTTTCAGACCGTGCGATGTGGTAGCCGCAACGCCGCGATTCGCATGGGATCCTTCTATCCATTGCACAGCTTATTTTGGATGGCTTTCCTGTACAAGCAGGCAGACCGTATCCAATTATCCGTCGCATAGCTTTGGACGATTTTCTTGTAGAACCAGCCTCGTTGACAGCTATAGTCAGGGACAAATCTAGAATTTTATCATATCCTAAACTAGAGATGATCAAATGTTATGATTATCTAAGTTAAAAGAAAAAGTTACCTACTTAATTTACTTAAACTTATCTAAGGTTCATACTGATAAATATCGCATACTCTGGACTGAAGTCTAAACTACTCGAGATATGGATCCACCCTGGTTATAGTAGTACCACTACGGATAGCAATTTCCTGGAGACGGAGTAGAGGGACAGCCTCTCACAGACCCTCCCTGCTGTCATCCCTCAGTAAGAGCAACTCCAGCAGGAGCCCAAATCAGAGCCCCTACTTTTGATTTGAGGGCTCCCCTACTTTTGAAGGCCCTGTGTTTTTGAGTTGAATTCCAGCAGAAACCCTCAAATCAGGGCCCTCAAATTCATTGCAACTGAGAATGACATGTAGGACCCACTCCTCCTCTCCTCCACCCGCGCCTCCTCCTCTCCTCCACCCGCGGCGCTCCTCCTCTCCTCTCGGCCGCCGCGCTCCTCCTCTCATCCACCCGCGCCTCCTCCTCTCCTCTCCGCCGCCGCGCTCCTCCTCTCCTCCACCCGCGCCTCCTCCTCTCCTCTCCGCCGCCGCGCTCCTCCTCTCCTCCACCCGCACCTCCTCCTCTCCTCTCAGCCGTCGCGCCTCCTTCTCTCCTCCACCCGTGCCCACCGCCGCGCGCCACTCTCCACCTTCTCCGCCGCCACGCCTCGGATCCTCCTCCGCGCCACCACTTCTCGCGGACGGCACCACCACAGCGAGGCGCTGGACGAGCCGAGGCGCCGGCAGAGGCATTGGCGCGGCGACGAGCAAGCGCCAGCGAGGCGTCGGCAGCGAGGTGCTGGGCGAGGCGTGGCGAGGCGCGGCGAGCCGAGGCGCCGGGCGAGGAGCCGAGGAAGCGGAGGAGGAGGCGGCGCGGCGGGCGGGGATTTTTCACTGAGGTGGGGAAAAAACGGAAAATGAGAGCCAGAGTAGGGGGCCCCTGGGAATGAGGGCTTGAAGGCCTCATTTGAGAGGCCTCCTATTTTTGAGAGCCAAGTAGGGGGTCTGCTGGAGTTCAATTTTTTTGCTCTGACTCTCAAATATGAGGTTTGAGGGCTCAAGTAGGGGGCCTGCTGGAGTTGCTCTAAGTACTGCTCGTCTACTTCAGCACATCAATTCTTGCGAGTATAATTTAGCAATTCAAAATAGTATCATCGTGCATAATAACACAAAGAAAAGTATTTCCATACTTTCCTTTCTAACATAAAACATTAGCTTCTCAATAAACGATTGGAGATGAGGAAACCTTGTACCTTGAACACGAATCAGGTCTCGTCATACTATCTTAGCTGTAGCTAACAAAGTTGGAGGTGTTTAGGAAATACTAAAGTGTTTTTAGGGTTGGGGTATTCACATTTTTTGAACGTTGGATCTTCATTCAATATTCCATATTCAAAGCATTTATATTTTTTAGAGAGAGTAGGGTATAGATGACCCGGCCCATTAATTCGTTAAATAGAGATCCAACGCTCTAGATTATTTTTGGAATAAAAGGAATATAAATCTGTTCGATAAAGATCAAACATTCCAAAATCTAATTACTTCTAACTTTAAAAAATACTCAAGGGCTCCTTACCACGTTTTAAAAAAGTTTCGATCCGGTTGACGTGTTTGCTTATAGTTAGATATGCTTCTTTGTTCTATACCTCATCCGGATTGAGATGCGCATGCGCGCTCGATCGAAAAAGCAAGGCTCCCAGCCTCCCGTTGCGCCCACAAGTCTCAACCAAATCTTCTTTTATCATGCATATATATTCGTCATCCACAGGACTGTTCGACAGGATTTTTTTTTGTTTGTACTCGACCGAGGGCTGTCTCGACTCGACTCGATCACCTGCAGGAGAGGCTAAAAGCGAGCATCATGGGCATGGGCATGGAGCCGAGGCACAAATGGACGGTGCAAAGAAGGCAGGCATCTCGTTCGAACACATATGGGTGGTGAAATGAAACCGAAATTTGGAAAAGAATTGAAATTGTGTTTTGATTTTGATTTCCCTTGATCCTTAGTTAATCCTGCACGAATCTCAATCCAAAGCCGCTACTAATCCACGCCAGCACGGCTTGAACGGAGGAGAAGTCCGATGTCACTGTTCATGGTCAGAAAACCGACCGCCGCCGCCCGCTTCTCCCGCGCCTTCTCGCGTGCCAACTCTGTACCACCTGAGAGGTTGTACGCCCTCCCCTGACACCCCTGCAGGTGGCAGCCTCGCCGACCACCCTGCTGCCGGCTCTCGTGCGCCTTCCGCCCTCTCTGCTCTCTTCCGGCCAACCTGACATAGCCGCTGTTTTTGACCGCCACAACACATCACTCAAGGCAGCCAGTATGTCCCTCCTTGACCGCCGCACCGCACCTCCCTGAATCCTCCCGGCTGTGCCAAGTGCCGTCACCACCATGGCCGGCCCACTTTGCCGAATTGCCTCCACAGGACCTATAAATACACCTGAGTTCTTCCATTCGAAGGCAGCAAACCCCAGAGCCAGCTGGACACCCCCAAAGCCCCCGCCGTCCCCCACATTGCCGTAATCGCCGGAATCCCCAAAGGCAAGCTTCAACCCAATGTCACCTCTCCGATCCAGCATTTTCCAATTAACCCCGCCCGTAGCCTCCTCAAGTCCTTAGAAACACGTCCAAACCACCGCCTTAGCTCCCCAAGCACCCCTCTTCCCCGGCACAGAGAGCCACCGCAAGGCAAAACCACCTCGCCGTGGCCAGCTCAACTCCGACCTCCTCAACCCAAACCGCCACTCCCATAAGCTCGCCCTAGCCCCACTGATGCTCAAACACTAGCCTGATCACCCAGTTAACCCATGGTTAGCTCTACACAGTTTAAATTTTCCGCGGAAGAAAAAGGCTCGCCACCGGCGATCGCCGACTTTCCTGTCCCGATTGACCCCAAAAATGGAACCCCTAGAACACCAGTAACCCAGCCATAGTCTCAAAATCCGTCGCAGATCGCTCGAACCCCGCTAACCGCCGTCGCCTTCTTCCTCTGTTTCCGACGCGCGTGTTCGGCTGAGGAAGAAGAACAGTAACGGCACGTACTGTTCATGATAGAAACCGGACATGGTCGAAGTCGTACGTGGTTGAAGTCTAACGTGGTCGAAGTCTGCCGTGATCAAAACCACACGCGGTCGAAGTCGGACGTGGTCGAAGTCCGAGCGTGGTCGAAGTCTGCTGATCGGACAAAGCCGTTCGAACCATCCAGCATAAAGCAGTTTGAACCAACGATACAAGATCATTCGGGCCACCGACTACTAAACATGGTCGAAACTAGTCGTGGTCGACATGCATTGAGCGACTGTCATGGTCGATCTAGCTTGAGCGATTGCCGTAGTCGTAATGCTGCCCTGAAAGCTCCAGCAACACGAGCGCATCAATCAAAACTTTTACAAATGTAAATTCTAATAAAATTCAAATGTGAATTATTCATCATCATTAAATACTTGATAACCATATGGTCTAACACCATGCTAGTACGAACCAATCATGCATGGGAGATGGGGCGATATCTGAGGGCTGCGACCTCCTTTCGGACCCGAAGACTGTAGATTAATCTGTTGCTGTTTGATGTATATATGTTTAGCACAAAGAACCAGACTAATTAAGCTCGTCGCTCAGTGGGTCAGTAGGGGAAGATGGAAGGCGAGGGCTGCGGCAGCTTAGCTTCAGTATCGCGTACGACAGGCATCTAGTTTAGATTTAAATGATGTTTGCCGAGCGAATTGCTCTGTTCGCTACCTCTGCAAATCATGCATGCATCCGGTTGGTAGATGAACCTTATGTGACTTTACACAGTATGGTCATGGGCAAGTTTTAAGCGTTCCACGGCACCTTTTTTTTTTACTAGCATCGTGTATGTGTGGCTTTACAGTATGGCTATGGCGAACCGGGCAAGCCTTACGCCGGCCACCCACTTAAAGTCCGATCGCATGATCAGCTTGTCCGATCAACGCAAGCCCGACCGCGACGAGAGAACAGCGCTACTTGCACCGTGAGATTGCACCTTTCTAACAGCGACTCCATGATCGCATCGGCGCGCATGCACATGTATATGGTATGGAATCGGTTTCCCTATCCGTCATACGCATGCCACTCGCTGTGCGCGTTGGGAAAGTGAAAGCGAAACAGCGTAGCGATAGACAGGTTGATACTCCTGGATCGGCAGTGGTGGTGGGCATGCATAATTAATGGCCGCGACGGCGCGAGAAAACTCGCGAAGGCGTACGTCCGCGCGAGCGAGGGAGGCACGTGGGGGTCGCGAGGCGCACGCCGCCGCCACATGCCCGCGCACCCTGCCGCCGGGGCCCCGCGCGCGCCACCTCGGCGCCGACGCGCTCTTTAAGCCCCTGGTTAACGCATGCTCCCACACGTAGTGCACGCGATTAGTGGAACACGAACTGATTAACACATGCTCCCATACGTAGTGCACGCGATTAGTGGAACACAAACTTACTTAACGCTACGCTATGTGGCTATGCGCTGCTATATATGTGGTGGTACGTACGTATAGGCTTACACGATCAGGAGTGCAAAGGCATCTAGAGCCTAAGGCCTGGGTCCCGATTTCTACCACGTGTTGGGCCAAGACTAAAGGCAGAAGAGAAGAGCAGCGTTGACCTGGCGAGTCGTGCCGTGTCCAATGGTTTGTCAGTGCGTAGTTTTTAAATGATATATTTTTTAATATAGAATTTATTAGTTGATTATAATATACAGTGTATCGACTTCAGTTATACCAATAAAAATTATATAATATTTCTCTATTTGTAATCTCTCTTGCGAACAGCTAAAATTTAAAAATCATAAGTTAAAAGTGGAACAGCCTCATGAAAATCTTATATTCCCTGAGGCGGTTCTACCGCGCGGAAACGCTCTTTAATGGAACTTTCGTTTTAGCTAGTCATAATAAAAAAACAATCACCGGCTTTGCTTGGTGGGCAGAGAATGTCAAATTTATCAATTTATCCAATAAATTACTTAGAAATCATACAGCCATAAATTATAGTAAAAAAAAACCCCACCAGATTTCTCTTTCTACTTTTTGTGCTGGGCTAGCTGCAGTGCAGGTCGCCCCGATGGCCCATTTCATCATTTCCCCCGTGGACGAGAGTGGAAAGGCACGAGGATTCCCTGGATTCGTCAAATCAGATCGACTCTGAAGCGCCCAGCCACCCGTCGCGGGGGATAGATCAGGTCAGGCCGTAGCTCTCCACCCCGCGACCGCGACCGCGAGCGAGCCCTAGCTTGCCTTCGCTCGCGTCGCCATCGGGCGGTGGCGCCACGGGCCACCACCTGCCGTTGCAATCTGCAATTTGCAGCAGCGGTGGCGCAAGTGCCGAGTTTACTGGCACGCCTCTCTCTCTCTCTCTCTCTCTCTCAGAAAATATGACAGACCACCAGATATCCGTCCATCTAGGGGTGGAATTGATCCCAGCGGATAGTATCACAAGTGGAAAAGGATGCTATTCTATTCAGCTCAGTGGCGGATCCAGGAAAATTTTTGGAGGGTGAAATCTTCAATTTCGACTCTCCCGCTGCATTATATATCCATGCTAAAAATTTATGGGGGGCTCCAGGGAGGCTCCAAAGGTCTGGTAGCAATAGGGGGGCTCGAGCCCCCCCGCCCCACCGCTGGATCCGCCCCTGATTCAGCTCAGCTCACGAAATTGCCCATGCTCTATACTTTCTCTGTCTAAATTTATAAAATATATTTTTTAAATAATTCTATCTATAAATATAAGACATATTTATATTTCAATGTAAAATTAGTGTGAGTTTCCTCTATGCCCCTAATAAATATCTAGTATTACTTTATATTCTCTACATACATACATACATACATTTGACATAGTGCTTAGAGATAATAATTAGAGATAATCCAATTACTTATAATATTTTTTTGGTTTATGTGTTTTGAAAAAATATGACTTATAAAGTTGGACGGAGGGAGTATGATGTTCTCATGTACTGGCTCTCTTCTCTCTATTGATCCATCTATCTGCTGTTACTTATTCTGGGCCTCTTGGGCTTCGCCGTCAGCCGTCTGTTAACCCTCCTAGCCTGTCTGGTAATCTGGAAAATCGAGTTTGGATCCCAACATCCCATAAGCCATAACAGCTGTGATTCCGAAGAACGTGCACTTGTACAGAAAGGAGATGAAGACGATGGGCCTCTTCCTTGCGGTAGACGTCCAATGACAGAATGTACAATTCTCTTCGGCCCATATACTGGGCCTCTAGGCGGGCAATCGCCCACAGAAATGTGTAACTATTGGGCCAATAAGAGCTGTCCATTTCGACCACCAACCGGCCTAGTTAGGAGCTTCATGGGCCCGTAAGTTCCTTTTTTTCGGTGACCTTAAAAAAGAGAAGTTTTTCAGTACACAGCGAATACCAAAATCTGCTTGAGCAAACCCAGATTGCAATTTGCAAAACGTAAAACTGCAAGGCTGGTTGGACTCCCCCGTCTTCATCTTTCACCTTAATCTGTCACATTGAAGTCCACTAGTAGAGTGCCCGTGCTAACGCTACGGCGGCATTTGAGGGATGCACATGAAAACAACCAAATGACAACCTTACAGTGAAGACTACCTCTAGGATAGTTGATATATCAGACCTATACACTCTTTGTTCACTTTTCTTTGCGCTAGGTAAAAACTGCGCATTCCAGAATGGTGGAAGAACTGAGCACAGAAGGCAAGCACAGAGGAAACACATCTTTCAGTACTACAGCCATGCCAAACCTGCAAGCAGGAAAGCTGTAAAATCAGAATCACAGGGTTCAAACCAAATGTATCATACAAGTGCCATATTCGGGAAATGAGAAACGTATCTATAGACCGCCTGATTAAGCCAAGCTGTTATGGACTGTCACAGAATAGTTTACTGCACAATCAATGACAGGGTCCTGGAACAGTAAACCAGAATATCGTTTTCTGCTTTGGCTAGTCATGGAGTACCAATGCTAGTACAACTGTGCAAGCAGACTTTCATGGTGGATGGCAGCCAGTTTATAACTGATTATAGCAGCTTAGGCCAACCTAACAGCCCCCACATGCTATGATTACAAGGAAATCGTGGATAAATAGTTCAAAACATAAACCTGCAACCCAAAATCCTAGTTCAGTACCTCTCCTGCCAAGCCACTAAGCATATTAAGTTCATGATGGAAAGGAATCCCCTTTCCAAGAACAGAACAGTGCCCATCTTCAGCCAAACAATCTGGTTTTTTTAACCATTCATGATATCCAAATCAATCACGCTGGTTACAGTTTAAAGGGGTTCCAACTTCAATCGTTTGTCAAGAAATAACGGAAAAGACCATAACTGTGACAACATTACTTACATCCAAAGGCTTGCTAATCTATGCGAAACCATCAACTTTTGAACTATGTCCATATAGCTATTAGCTATTTAAGAGTTCATGAGACAGGCGGAAAACAAAGCCTTAACATCAACTTTTGAACTATGTCCATGTAGCTATTAGCTATTAAAGAGTTCATGCCACAGGTGGAAACCAAAGCCATCCTGTCCAAGATTTGACAATCAAGGTAAGTCAACACATCACAACGACAAGCATGAGCATGACCATTGATCAAGAGTGTCAAATTGAAGATCAGGGTGGCCATTTATGCCATCCTACTGGTTTAAAGGATATGGCATAATCCTTCAATTAACCACGTCATCTCTGCCCAACTCAGTTCTATGGTTTACAACATATACAACCAGACCCAATAGAGCAATTCAATCTCAGAAATTATTTTGCTTGATTAATTCCACACAATTCAGCAAATAAACTGATCCAGACACCCCCATTAAATGCACCCAGAAGTCAGAAAAAACCAATTAGCATGGACATAAAATAAAATTGGCAACCACCTCATCCCATAACCAATTAATCATTCAGTACATCGAAATGTATATGCCTGAACCCTTGAACAAAATAGTAAGACATCGTTTCTAAATTCACCCATATGATCCAAGCAGTCAACACGAGAACAACCAGGCCTCGGCCCTCACCTCACATGAGCTCCTCCTCCTTGCGGAGGTACTCGCCAGCGTCGGCCTGGTGCAGCACCACCACGGCATTGGTGTCGGCCTTCCTGCAGTCCTGCGCCGACCGTGCAGCGACGCCGAACCCGAGCGGCACGTCGGCCATGGACATGATGACGACGCCGTCGCCGGCCTTGGTGTTCTCCGTGATGCGCGCGAGGGAGGACTTAGGCACGGAGTTGCCGAAGAGGAAGGAGCGCTCGGTGTCGGGCTTGAGCCAGACGCGGCGTCGCGCGTGGGCGGCGAGGAGGTCGAGCGCGTGGACGGTGAGGTGGAAGGCGCCGTGGTGGGTGAACTTGCCGATGGGGGTTTCCAAAGCCGCAGGGGGACGAGGAAGGGAAGGCCGGGATCGGCCCGGATTCGGTCGGCCGGCGTGAAAAGGAAAGAGGGGAGAAAGAAAGGAAGGAGGTGCTCCGCGGGGACGACGACGGATCCGACAGGCGGGTCCCGCGCGCAGAGAGAGAGAGAGAGAGAGTGCGGGCGTGACCCGCAGCTCCCGCGCCGCCTCGGCCGCCGCCGCCGCCTGTGCCTCGAGGCCGCGCGTGTCGAGCGACCTCCTCCGAGTCGCCGTCCTCGTAGAGCACGCGGAAGTACCCCGCCTCGGCGTCGTACGAATCCACGACGCCGGCGAACACCCCGAAGCCCGGGAACGCCTTCTTCACCGCCCTCCCCACCAACTCCTCCATCCCGCCGCGAATTCCTAGGGTTTGGGGGGCAGAGGGGTCGGGGCTGCAGCGGATCGGAGGGGATTGAGGGGTTTGGGGAGAGATGGATGTGGTGCGGAGTGGAGGGGACGAGCGAGCGAGATCCTCCTCTCGTTTGGGCTCGGCCCGGCCGGCGCGTGGGGGGCGGAAGAGGAGGCGGTGCTGGATGGGGAGAGGGAGATGCGGGGTGGGGAGGGAAGGAGGCGGCGGCGGGTGGGGAGGGAAGGAGGAGGCGCCGGCGCGTGGGGGGCGGAAGAGGAGGCGGTGCAGGATGGGGAGAAGGAGATGCAGGGTGGGGAGGGAAGGAGGCGGCGGCGGGTGGGGAGGGAAGGAGGAGGCGCCGGCGCGTGGGGGGCGGAAGAGGAGGCGGTGCGGGGCGGCGGAGGAGTCTGGCCGGAGGAGGGAGGAGGGAGGCGGAGGTGGAGACGGCGGCGGAGCGGAGGGGTGGGGGGAGGAGACGGCGGTGACGCTGGCCTGGGGAAGGAGTCGGAGAAGCGGCGGCGGGTGACCCGTAGGGGAGGCGGCGGCCTGAGGGGAGGTTGAGGGGGTGGATTTAGTAAAGAAGAAAATTTTGGTGTATTATAGAGTATAAAAGGTAGATTTGGATCGTTGGATATGAGTGGGTAAGGAGAGAGAAAGGTGAGAATTGATTTTTGATCGTTGATTTCACTGGTTGGTTTTCCTGGGGACATGAATTGGTGTGGACGCAGGAAAACTCATGACTGCTGGGGGTATAATTTGGGATGGTCGTAAGAAAAAACTGAACTGATGGATTTTAGGGGTAGAGAAAAGAGACAGACTTTTAGAACCCTACACTTGGACGAAACACTAAGCTGGAAGCACACCACGCAGTTTTAAGAGCCTGGAAAGTCTGGTGCGCGCGCACGTGGTCCTCCCATCTTTGGTTCGCGGTTTGATCGGGAGGAATATTGCGCTGCAGGCTGACGCGGCGCGACAACGATCGCCGGATACGGCCCGCGCGTAAGCCAGGCGCAATGCTGACCCAGATGGGACGAACAACATCTAATCTATTCCTCAATTGGGTCCGTGGATGAAAGCAAGAAGAAGAGGGAAAAGGAACAAGCCCTCTCCCTTTTGTTGTCATCATGTTAACTTTTCTTGCAATGGCAGCAGCCGAATGGCAACCAATCCGTGCCTAGGAGACAGCAGTCTACCCCCGCATCAGTTCCACCTCCTAATTAAGTCGTCTTGATTCTCTTCCACCAAGCTTCTCCCTGAGTGGAAGGCGCTGCATCTATAGATTAAGCGTCATTTATCCACAGCTATTAGCATCGAATTATACCTCTGCTACTGTTTACTAGTACTATTTTCAAGGTACCTACATATCGGCAGCCACCCGCTCTCCGCAGTGGAATTGGTGAAAGCTGGGTTATTCTAGATGTACTTGATCATATGCTGGTGCTAATTAATATGCCACCGCTGCTAGCCAACTGCTTTTTTTATTTGTTTGTTATAATTTTTTCCTTCATACATGTGCAATTCTGAGTATGCGTATGCATGCGCAGTTACCTGTTGCTGTTTGCTACGGAAGTCGGAACTAGAACCATTTCTTTAATTATGAAGCGAACCCTTTTTCTTCACACGCACCCTATTACAAGGGAGTAGCAGGAGCTAGCTAGCAATTCCAAGCCCCTCAACTAATCGAAAAGAAAAGAATAGTTAACTACTATTGGAATCAAAACAAACGACTTTAACGAAATCAGCAAGCAAACTACCATATGAACCTCTTCTTTTTAGTTTTTAAAACTTATAAGTTTCTGTTACTCCATACTCTCTCTCACGAATAGCTCAAAAGACATAAATTGTAGCCAAAAGTTATAAACCAAAGCAAAAAAAAAGAAGAAAATTGCTAAACAACACTTGAGTATTTTTTTTGACTCAGAGTATTCAGTTTTTTCACGAATGCAATATTTTTCACCCATATTTGTAACATTTTTTTACATGTATATAATATTTTCTCATGTATGCAATATTTCTTGGCTATAAAATATTACATATATAGAAAAATATTACATACATAAAAAAAATATTACATACATAAGCAATCATTAACGGAAAATATTATATACATGAGAAAAATTTTTGAGTGCAACCACAAAAACACTCCAATCTACTACTACTTCCTTTGCTCCTAATCTCACTCAAATAGAAGCATGCATGGGGCACTTTCGGCGTCGCAAATGTCCCCATCTCTACTTCGTGTCAGTATACACACACAGAAAACATTCTAGCGCTAACTAACTGAATATTAGAAATACCCTCTTACTACAATGTACTGGTACACCTAAATCTGCAGCAGCAAGAAGAGAGCGACGACCACCGACACCGGCCGGGCAAGCAGGCACTGGCACGGACGCCTCGGTTGCTTTAATTTCTTGCTTCCTTTCTTTCCGCTCGTGAAATGTCTGGTTCGCGGCGGTATTGAACGACAGGCTTCAGGAGGCGACAGCGACCGGAGAAAGAAGAAGATACGATGATGGAATGAGGGCGAGATGGGGGCGGCAATCGCAGCACTGTGCGGCGAGACAGGATTAGGTCACCCTGATTGGGATTGCGTGCATCGCCAGCTAGGCAGGTGAATCAACACCGGCAGCCAGCTAGCGGCAGCGCGAGACGGGGTGAGGACTGCTAGGAGAACGGGGAGAGATGGATATGCAGCCAAACTGTCCGAACAGCAGGATGGCGTTGGATACTGCTCGGCTGTTGTGGCCACCTCCTTTTCTTTGCAACCACCGAGGATAGGACGGTGGCCGGCCGGGGGGAAGCCCGGCCCCCAGGGCTCCGTCCGTTGCCTAGACATGTGCGCCGTGCCGGCCGGTGGATCCCTTCCCTCCGCTGGCTTCCGTCCGTTCCTGTTTGGTCCAGCTGCGGGGTTTCAGACCCGCTGCCCTCTCCTGTGCAACAGTTCTTTTTTTCGTCGTGACCGTCGGACCAAAAGTTGACGCTTTAGATCTTTCCGACGCAGTGGCATTTTCGCGCCGATGAATGCTGCGGCATCTGCTTTTACGTGCCAAGAAAGAAGAAGGATCTATTCCTTCGAATGCGATATATATGCTACGCAGCACTCCTGGCTTTTACGTGCTACGAAATCCTGTCGCTGACGGCGTCACTTTGGGACATACGTCTTGGCTACCGTCAAGCGGTAAAACCACTAGCAGGAAGGACAGACAGACAGAGGTTAGGAGTTGAATGGTAGCTCTCGACAGCTTGGAACAAAAATGAGAGGACCAGCTACAAATCAAGGTTTGCTGTATGTATGAAGTGTCAAAGGATGTTCTTCGCTAGCAATTGCTCACACTGTGTGGATAATGGATTCCCACTACCAAGTGCGGCTAGTCTCATCGAGCGCTTGCCCTTGCCGGGGACCCGCATATCGATGTCACAACTCGCAACCATGTGTGCATGTCATCGCTGGAGACTGAAGAGAACGTGCTAGTGCACCAGATGTGCGCGCATGGCGCGGTCCAAGCACGGGTGGACCCGGCCGCAACCGCACCCTGCCCATCCGCGCAAGGACGGACCCCAAGTCTGCAAGACTGTTCTGATAATCTGGTTAGGCCGCCATTAATTAGTTAGTAGTAGTTTACTGGCCGGGTTGGTTTAGTTTAGTTTCTCTTTGACCCATTTTTGTCTGAGTTAGAGATCACAAAAGCAAGCAACAGATGACTAGAGCTTTGTAGCACTATTTTTCGCCAGTGAGAGGATCGGTTGAGGTGACTCCATTTTCAGGCGTGTCTGCCATGCGAGTGCCACCTTGCCGCGCGAGAATACGAGCTCAAAGTCACATCAGGTGCTACACTACTGTTGTATATTGTGAAAAGTAGCAAGCTTTTCGTGTAGTAATCATCCTCGGGCAGAATGCCAAATAACAGCCATTTGAGCGACGCGCGCCTATAGCCCTGTTTTTTCTTCGATTTCTCTAAAAAAAATCAAAATAAATAGGAAAATTTTTAAAATGATTTCTTAAATCAAACCTTTTTTCAAACAGCTTTTCAAGTCTAAAATTATATGTATCATTCGTATTAACATCTTCTCCGTCTCTCACCATCTCAGAAAATACAATTAAAAACTATCAATCATAGTTAAAAACCATCAATTGTAGCATAAAAGAACACCACCTATGGATTCCAAGTGTGGTTGATGGTGCAAGCCAAATGTTGTGCCGCTGCTGCCTTTCCAACCTACCTGCTTACTTCTTCCTGATGTCCTCTGCTTTTTTTTTTTTTTAACTCAGAAGCAAGTCTCCAGAGGACGGGGGCGAGACAGAGGATGATGCATATATATATATATCTGCATATTCACACCTCCTCCTCATCCTCTCCTCTCCTGTCTCTCCCTCCAGCACCACTTCTTCAGAGTTGTTCCTCCTCCCCGCCTCACATTGCAGGCGCCTATCGACTGAATCAAGGTGCTGCATGCTTGTATATCCTTCTCTATCTCTTCACTTGTCAAAGCCAGGAAGTTAATACATTAGGATTACGTATTAATTTGATCGTGCCAACCCCGTTGATGGCAGAACTGTCCTGTCCGTAATTATTTATTTTCTTTCTTTTGGAGTGTGTTCCACGCTTCAAACTAGTCCTTTGCTTCTTCTTCTGAATTTTTTCCTTCTTTTGTATCAAGCGAATAGCTGGTGGTGTTGTCGTGAATCAGTTGCAATCAACAGTCGGTTTCCTCTCTGCTCTGTACGCATGAAATTGATGTCTCTCTCTGTTCTCCTTTGCTAACTCTGCTCTGCAAAGGAAGGTAAGATAAGAGATTCCGGTAGAATTCTGACCAGGGAGCTGTGCAGTGCAGATGCCGACCATCATCGTCAAGGTGGACCTGGAATGCAGCCGCTGCTACGCCAAGATCCAGAAGGTGCTGGACAGGATCCGAGGTAAATTGCTCGCGCATTCTCTCTCTGATCAAACGCTGTTCCTGTCTGTGTTAGCTTTGTTGGGCTCGCTAATTGCAACGAGGCTGATGAATCTTGGGGGTGGCGCGGTTTTTGGCGTGCAGAGAAGGGTGAGTTCGTCATCGACGACATCGAGTACGACGAGAAGAACAACAAGGTGATCGTGACGGGCCCCTTCGACCCCGACAAGCTCGCCGACAAGCTCTGCTGCAAGGCCTGCAAGATCATCAAGGAGATCGAGATCGTGGAGCCCCCGCCGCCGCCGCCGGTGGTCGCGGAGCCCCCGCCGCCGTCGGTGGTCGTGGAGCCCCCACCGCCGGAGCCGGAGCCTGAACCGGAGTCGGAGTCAGAGCCCGAGGCTGAACCGGAGCCCCAGCCGCCGACCGAGCCGGAGGTGAAGCCTGATCCGCCACCGACCAAGATCGTGGAGGTGCCGTACCCGTGGCCGTACCCCTACCCATTCCCGGCGTGGCCGTTGGACTGCTGCTGCCACCACGGCCACGGCGGCTGCCACTGCTGCTCCTGCGGCAAGGCCCAGAAGGCCCCGCCGACGCCGGCGCCGGCACCCCCGCCCCAGTACATCATGCCGCCGTACCCGCAGCCGTATCCCTGCGGACCCTGCGGCGGCTACAAGATCGTATGCGAGGAGGACCCGTCCTACGCCTGCACCATAATGTGATTATTACCCAGTACGTCTTCCACACCACGCTCTACCTCCTCCCGCCGCTGGTACCGCCATTAAGTCCTCCTGCACAAGCACCGTACAGATATACACGCACATATATACTCTACGCGTATGGAGGCGGATTCTGTCCTACAGGTTGGACATCCTACCCCATGATCCACCGTCCATTTCAGCTGGAGAGGTGTGCCCGTATTCTCTCCATTGGAATCAATACATAGCCTGTATTCTTTGTACCGTATATCCTGTAACATGATGTACGTATGCACTTTTTCCTCTCTCCTCTGTACACCTCAACACCGGACACTGGTCATTTCTGGCCCGTAGCGTATTTTTTCAAACCAGTTCCGGTCCACTCGAAATTACAAATATGACCCAACACATGTCGCCTGTCACGCTGCCCTAACTCGGTAGGAGGCAAGGACCGTGGCAGGTCACTCTAGCTCAGCAATGGACTAGCGGACGAACGAGCGCAACATGCAATGGGCCCACTATCGTGCTACGCCGCATGAGCTCGTCTCCTCCCACGCATTGAGTTTTTAACCCTGTTTGCCATATTTTGGCTGCAGAAGTGCGATCGAGATATATAGGTTTCTTAAATGGGACAATTGTAGGGTCTCTTGGACGTGGGCAGTGGACTTGACATAGGTATGTTGTGTGTGGGGGGCAAGATATAATTAGTTCGGTCGGACTAGAAAGGTAGCAGTGTGCTGTCGTCTCGCTCTGGTAGAGGGCTAGTAGTAGCATTGTTACTTTGGCCTGAAAAGGGATGTAGCATGGTTACCATTACCCCTTCATCGTGCTGTTAGCACGGAAAGTGAAACGTATGAGTTTCTAGCCTCCACCGGTCATCGAATGTTGATAGAAGAGTCAGTTCTTGTAGTACAGAAAAGAATGTGTCAGTTTTCATGTAAAAGTAACATTAAAAGATACATAAAAGAACGTGTCAGCACAACATAAAGACTCGACTTAATTTGAAATACATGAAAAGTTACATTACAAACTAGTATTTTATTGGTCGAAAGTTTTTCTACGACCACATAGTCGTAAGTTTTACTATGACTGTTTTTTGATCGTAAGTCTTTCTATGACCACGTAGTTGTAAGATATCCCTGACCAGCTTGTTTACAACGACCTACTTCATCATGAGATTATTTAACAAGACAGTTAGAACATGCGGTTATTCCTAATAACCGCACACGATCTCTCTCTGACAATAACCGTCGCACGATGAACGCGCCACTACGTCTATCTGACAGTAACTTCTGTCAGACGGTTATCGTCCGAAGCGTTAAGACATCTTTTAGCATGGGGCAACGCCCACTGCTTCGCCGACCATATAGAGGTTGACGTGGGAGAGGAGAGGGGATCGAAGGACATTGGATCAAGAGATAGCGCTAGGTATTTCGCATTACTCTCAGTTGTAATCAATTTCTCTGAGCAATAGCCACACAGGACGTAGGGTTATTATTCTCTCAGAAGAAGGCCTGAACCTGTATAAAAATTTCTATATCTCTACTCTGCATGTTAATATACTGAGTCTTCTAGAGTTTGTCCGAATCCAAATAAATCATACGTAACATCTATACTAAAACATCGACACTCCTCAAAAACCAAAAAGCTAAAAAAATAAAATTAAGAAATAATAACTTACAAATTAAAAGTTAAAAGTTGAAGTCGGAACAAACTCCTCCATGAAAAGGAATGCAAGCGCGCCGGAGTAATGAAGGCCGAAGTCCGAAGCGGCCACCACAGCAAAGGAGAGGAGGCGAAACTGAGCCGGAAATCATGGACGAAGAGATCGAAATCGATGGTGGCAGCTGCGAAATGCGGCCAGAACTGACCCGTAACCACCCAACTCCCCATCACAGCACACAAGCCTCTCTGCTTGCTAAAAAAATCCATCCATTAACTATTTAGTTGTTCCAGTTTACCGGATTTAAAGCCCCGTTCATTTCGGCTTCTGGCTTATTTTTCATTATTCCTAAATTTCATCTTTTTCTATTTTTTTGATTTTTTGAGTTTTTTTACTGGTTCTTTTTTTCTTGTATTCGTTTGCATTACACGTGATGGCTAACCCATTTTTCTATTTTTAAAATTTTTTAAATTTAATTATAGCAAATAAGCCACCTTTAGGTACAGTACAATTTCAACCAGCTACAGTGAAATAAGCTATAAATCATAGCCCAACCAATCACCACCTTAGATGGAACAATGGATGGTTAGTGGGGCCATAAAAAATGAGCGTCGGAAGGGAACGAATGACGGATGAGAGGGGGAAAGTCACGTCGCGACCTGCCTCTTGCGAGTCAGAGGATCCGGAGTTGCACAAACATGGCACCGTATCTATTTTTTACAATTTAATCCTTTAAGATCTTTTTATAAATTTAACTTTCTTTTTAAGCTCAGTAGCTGAAACATATGACACATTTTGTCTGCCATGCTACAGCCGTGTCGAGCTACCATAGCTAGCACTTATTAATTATTATATTATACGATTAGTACTAATTAAGTATGATCAACACTAATTGATGCGATCAAGATTAGATTTACGAAAACAAATATTTAAAGATTAAATTTAAAAAATATAATTACACTGCTATTTGTGTGAACACTTCGAGGATCCTCGTCCATGTTTTCTTGCTGTTTCCGGCTAAGACTCGTCTCTATCTGAAGTCCATCCCTTCGGGGCTGGTGTTGATTTTTTCTCTCCTTAGAAAATAAATGATAGTGCACCTGCTTTTGAAAATGTTTGTGGGTAGTCTTGTATGTATCCGAGCTTTTTGGTGCTCAACCGACATGGAAATGCTCTGTAAGTCTACCAACGTGACTACGTCACTATGTGAGAGGTGTATAAATCTAAACTACACATAAATACCTTCGTTTTTTCAGTTTTTAAAAACAGCTTTTTAGTTTTTTTATAGTAATTAGTTTTAAATTGAGTATTTTTTTAAAATAAGATCTACTAGTTAATTGTAGTACATACTTTACCGACTTTATTTATATTGGTAAAACTGAATGTTAATTTTTGTTACTCTGTAATTTCTTGCACAAATAGCTTAAAAATCACAAATCACAACTAAAAACTATAAACTCTAAAAAAAGAACATGTCCATAGATAGGTCTAAGCTTAACCAAGTAGATGCTAGCTATCTACGCTCTCCTTTGTGTGTGTGTGAGAGGAGATCGCAGGTAGCGTAATAAGGCCCCGACAAGCTAACAATTAATCTAATCAAGCGGCGCTCTCTAATCTCTATTTACTACTACCATCACCTGTAATCACTTACTTAGGAGTAGTACTAGTACTATAGATGGAAAGAGGAGGCGACTGTTGTGGGGAAGAAGACCGGATGACGTGGTACGGCTTTCCTCTCTCGGTGTCCCGACGCTTTGCTTGACGGATCCGAGCTGCGGCTGCGTGTTTACTTCCGCGCCGCCCTGTCCCCCGGCCGTGCGCGTGCGTCGGTCTCCTCGCCGCCCGCATCCTCCCTGGCCGACTCCAATCCCCACATCCGTTAGCTCCACGCCGAGCGGCGAACGCGCCCGCGACCGCCTCGTGGTTAGTCGCTGTCGCTTCGTTTCCCCTTCGGAGCGGAGAAGATGTGGGTGTGTTTATATTGGCCGTGGTGTGTAGATTTAGAATATGTTTTTTTGTTTGATGGTTTAGATATTTGAAATTTGACTGCATGTGAAAGACAGTATGTAGACATATAAATTTGATTGGTACAATTAAATTTATTATAATTTTACTATAATTTTTCTATTAATATCACTAAAAAATGTATTGTTAAAAAATTAATTACTATGTAGTTTAAAAATTAGTTACTGTAGACCGTATAAATATAAATTAATTTTAAGTAAATAACTAGTTACTATAAACAATATAAATATAAATTAATTATAAGTAAAAAATCCGTCCAATAGCTGTGACTAATAACTTTTTTAAAGCTGAAAATGAATAATCGCGTGTGAAAGAGGTCGCTTTAGGGCATTTGTAGTGTATATAACCCAAAGGGCCTTAAGGTGGGTCCCATCTAAATCTTAAGACCAACTCCATAGTGTATATAACCCAAAGAGCCTTAAGACGGTCTCACTTGGCAGATAAAGAAAAATTATATTTTAATGCTTGTGGCCAGGTCTTTAGTTTGAGGACCAGCCTTAAGCTTTTTTTACTTAGAGTCTATTTAAGGTTACCTCTGTAATATATAAGATTGATCTTAAAATAATTTTAAAACCTTCTCTTTTCATACACTACAGATGCCCTTATCGCTGCCCTCATGCCCTGCCGCTCGGTGCCCCACTCACCTCCTCCTATTCATCTCCCCGGCGCGTATCCGCGGCGGAATCCAATCCCCTTATCGTGTTTCTCCAAAAGACCCCGCTTTTCGGCAATTCCCCTCCTGCCGCGGCCATGATTCCTGCTGATTCCCCCGCCCATTTGCTCCTCCTCGCCGAATCCCCCGCGCCGCTACTGCCGGTTCTCGTCCTGTAAGGGAGGAGGAGGAGACCCCGGGGGCGTGGGAGATGTCGTCGTCGCGGTCGAACAACCGGCCGACGTGCTCGCGGAGCAGCTCGGCGCGGTCCAAGCACAGCGCGCGTGTGGTGGCGCAGACGCCGGTGGACGCGCAGCTGCACGCCGAGTTCGAGGGGTCGCAGCGCCACTTCGACTACTCGTCGTCGGTGGGCGTGGCCAACCAGTCGGGGGCCAGGGCCAGCACGAGCACTGTCTCCGCCTACCTCCAGAACATACAGCGCAGCCGCTACATCCAGCCCTTCGGCTGCTTGCTCGCCATCCACCCGGACACCTTCGCGCTGCTCGCCTACAGCGAGAATGCCGCCGAGATGCTCGACCTCACGCCCCACGCCGTGCCCACCATCGACCAGCGGGACGCGCTCGCCGTCGGCACCGACGTGCGCACGCTCTTCCGCTCCCAGAGCTCCGTCGCGCTGCACAAGGCCGCCACCTTCGGGGAGGTCAACCTGCTCAACCCCATCCTCGTCCACGCCAGGACCTCCGGGAAGCCCTTCTACGCCATCATGCACCGCATCGACGTCGGCCTCGTCATCGACCTCGAGCCGGTCAACCCCGCCGACGTGCCCGTCACCGCCGCCGGCGCGCTCAAGTCGTACAAGCTCGCCGCCAAGGCCATCTCCAGGCTTCAGTCCCTGTCCAGTGGGAACCTCTCCCTGCTGTGCGACGTCCTGGTCCGCGAGGTCAGCGAGCTCACTGGCTATGACAGGGTGATGGCGTACAAGTTCCATGAGGACGAGCATGGTGAGGTCATTGCCGAGTGCAGGAGGTCTGATTTGGAGCCATATCTTGGCCTGCACTACCCGGCCACCGACATCCCGCAGGCATCCAGGTTTCTGTTTATGAAGAACAAAGTGCGGATGATATGTGATTGCTCCGCTACTCCTGTGAAGCTCATTCAGGATGACAACCTAGCACAGCCGGTCAGCCTCTGCGGCTCGACCCTCAGGGCACCCCATGGTTGCCATGCACAGTACATGGCGAACATGGGCTCCGTTGCGTCGCTTGTGATGTCGATCACTATAAATGAGGATGATGAGGAGGATGGGAACACTCGGTGTGACCAGCAGCCGAAAGGCAGGAAGCTGTGGGGGCTGGTGGTCTGCCATCACACAAGCCCGAGGTTCGTCCCTTTCCCGCTCAGGTATGCCTGCGAATTTCTCTTGCAAGTATTTGGCATACAGGTCAACAAGGAGGTGGAACTGGCTGCTCAGGCAAAGGAGAGGCACATCCTCCGCACACAGACCCTTCTCTGTGATATGCTCCTTCGGGATGCTCCTGTCGGGATATTTACCCAGTCGCCCAATGTGATGGATCTAGTGAAATGTGATGGTGCAGCATTGTATTACCAAAACCAACTTTGGGTCCTAGGATCAACAGCTGCTGAAGCAGAGATAAAGAACATTGTTGCGTGGTTGCAGGAGTACCATGATGGTTCTACTGGATTGAGCACCGACAGCTTAGTGGAAGCCGGTTATCCTGGTGCTGCTGCACTTGGTGAGGTTGCGTGTGGCATGGCAGCTATAAAGTTCTCTTCCAAAGATTTTATCTTCTGGTTCCGATCCCACACGGCGAAGGAGATTAAGTGGGGTGGAGCTAAGCATGAACCAGTTGACACAGATGACAATGGCAGGAAGATGCATCCGCGATCTTCGTTCAAAGCTTTCTTGGAGGTAGTTAAATGGAGGAGTGTTCCTTGGGAGGATGTTGAAATGGATGCAATCCATTCTCTTCAGCTAATATTACGTGGCTCCCTGCAAGATGAAGATGCCAACATCAACAACAACAATGTAAGGTCCATTGTTAAAGCTCCATCTGATGATATGAAGAAGATACAGGGGCTACTTGAACTGAGAACGGTTACAAACGAGATGGTCCGCCTAATTGAGACAGCAACTGCGCCTATCTTGGCTGTTGACATCACTGGTAGCATAAATGGATGGAATAATAAAGCCGCAGAACTCACTGGATTACCTGTCATGGAAGCCATAGGGATGCCTCTGGTAGATCTCGTTGAGGATGGTTCTGTTGAAGTGGTTAAGCAGATTTTAAACTCAACTTTACAAGGTTGTCACTCTGTCTTAAATTTGATCTTTTTATACTGTCCAACTTAGTCTTAACAACTTATGTGTCTCCTGTCTCCTTTCTTGTATTTCAGGAATAGAAGAGCAAAATCTGGAAATCAAGCTTAAAACATTCCATCACCTGGAAAGTAATGGTCCTGTAATCTTGATGGTTAATGCCTGCTGTAGTCGTGACATTTCAGAGAAAGTTGTTGGGGTTTGCTTCGTAGCACAAGATTTGACAGGGCAGAAGATGATTATGGATCAGTATACTCGGATACAAGGAGACTATGTTGCAATAGTAAAGAACCCCACTGAGCTTATCCCCCCTATATTTATGATCAATGATCTTGGTTCCTGCTTAGAGTGGAATGAAGCTATGCGAAAGATTACAGGTATAAAGAGGGAAGATGCAATAAATAAGTTGCTAATTGGGGAGGTTTTCACCCTTCATGACTATGGCTGTAGGGTGAAAGATCATGCTACTCTAACCAAACTTAGCATACTGATGAACACAGTGATCTCAGGTCAAGATCCCGAGAAACTTCTTTTTGGTTTCTTTGACACAGATGGCAAATACGTAGAATCACTGCTGACAGCAAACAACAGGACAAATGCTGAGGGTAAGATCACCGGTGCTCTTTGCTTTTTGCATGTGGCCAGCCCAGAGCTTCAGCATGCTCTGCAGGTGCAGAAAATGTCTGAACAAGCTGCTATGAACAGCTTTAAGGAATTGACATATATTCGTCAAGAATTAAGGAACCCACTCAATGGCATGCAGTTTACTCGTAATTTATTGGAACCTTCCGACTTGACAGAGGAGCAGAGGCGACTTCTTGCATCAAATGTCCTCTGTCAAGAACAGTTGAAAAAAATTTTACATGACACTGATCTAGAAAGCATTGAACAGTGGTAAGTGCAATTTATTATGCACATCGTCTATGGCCTTATTCACCTATTCTTATTCTGAGCTTTTCAATTTTTCTGAAATTCATGCTTTTACTAATCCTAGAAAATTTAGATAGCTGTGCTGATGGCTTGATGCAAAAATGAAAGTACTGTATCTCTTGCTTTTCACAATTACAATTAATCTATGGAGTACGTATGATATGCACAAAGATATAATTTCTCTTTGCTGGTTAGAAATTTCCATCAATACAGTAATGCTGCTGGGACTAGAAGATTGATGCATACAAGATTACAACTGTAATACCTGTTCCATTTGTTTTGCCTGCATGAAAAATTTAATAAATTAAGTATTGATTAATAAATGCTTGCTGTTACAGCTACATGGAGACGAACACAGTAGAATTCAACCTTGAGGAAGCTCTGAATACGGTCCTAATGCAAGGCATGTCTCTGAGCAAGGAAAAACAAATTTCTATTGATCGTGACTGGCCTGTAGAAGTGTCATGTATGTACCTCTACGGAGACAATTTAAGGCTTCAGCAGGTCCTAGCAGACTTCCTGGCATGCACGCTTCAATTCACACAGCCAGCTGAAGGACCTATTGTACTCCAAGTCATTCCTAGGAAGGAAAATATTGGGTCTGGCATGCAGATTGCTCATTTAGAGTTCAGGTAACCCACCAATTGCCTCATCTGGGTCTTTTGATTATTGTTCTTGAGCTGAAAGTACCACTTTACAAGTAATTAGAGTACTTATATTTTGCACCTTGTTCCCATTGATCCAACATAGCTCCCCACAGTTGTCTCGTTCAGCTGGTGCTCTCGTAAACAACATTTGCAGTGGTGTGGTTTAATGCTCTTTTTATTCCATGAACAAAAAGGGCTGTTTGTTGACATGCAACAGATAAGCCCTACTATAAACAAATTCATTTTTGAACTCCTTTATACCCACAGCCCGCGTTTATTATCCATCATTGAACGAGCAGAGAGGCAGATGATACAGTAGTAGGCACATAAATAGGGCTGACAGTTAGAAATAGGCTTGGGTTCTGTTTCCGTGTTATTCAAAATAGACATATTAGTAGATGAAAAAATTGATCATATACCCTCTATTTAGATGGAAATTAAGGATTTACCCTCCTGACCCACGTGTCAGTGACTTATGATGACCCCACGTGTCATTGAGATGTGGAGGGTAAATCCTCAATTTTCCAACTAAAGGGAGGGTATATGATCCAATCTCCCGTAGTAGATTGCTTGATTAGTTTTCACTTCACTGAAGAGCAGTTTCTTGTATATGCCTTATCTCCTTGAAAATAACAGTTAATTTACTGACAAAACCATGCAGGCTTGTCCATCCAATGCCCGGCATCCCAGAGGCTCTGATACAAGAGATGTTCCGCCACAGCCCAGGGGTGTCCAGAGAAGGCCTTGGCCTTTACATAAGCCAGAAGCTCGTGAAGACGATGAGTGGCACGGTACAGTACCTCCGAGAAGCAGAGAGCTCGTCGTTCATCGTCCTCATGGAGTTCCCGGTGGCCCAGCTCAAAAGCAAGAGGCCCAAGCCTTTGACGAGTAACTTCTGAATCCTGATCCCCTTTCCCCCCTCAGAAACGTCATACTAAGGCCGTGCTTGGGGTTGCTGTGCTGATGTTGTTATCAGAACAGGCTGGTCTCCTGGGAGAGCTTAGCTGATGTATCAAATGTAGCTGTTGAAGTGATGATGGTAGTTGGAAACACGGACTGATCACGTTGATATTTGGGGAGCTAGCTAGCTAGCTACTAGGTGTTAGTGTAATTTAACCGGCAACTGTATGAAAATGAGTGATGAATTGATGATGAATAAAATCTTCATTTGTGTTGTCAAATCTTTATCAAACTATGTCGCATTGGCTGGTTGCAAATCAGACCTCTGATTTGCTTTAAAATTTGTACTCTTCATTTTTTCGGATACTATAGAATATGCCATTTTGGTTTTCAAAGAAACTAGCAGAGTGGTCCTCATATTTGTGTGGCTAGAAAGTTTGTAGTATCAAATAATATAATTTAGATGTTTAAAAAATATTTTTGTACTTGTAGGCTATTTAGATTTTTAATACGTTATAAGTATTTGGAATGACAATATAAATTTGTAGGAAAATACAACTTGAGAAACAAAATTAAAGTACGAGCTTTGATGGAAGAAAATCATTAAGCATAATAAATTGTTAGGGTTCTTTGAAATGTAACCACTCTTCATTATGTATAGATCATGTAGCTGCTTGTCTATATTCTTCTTCTATTAGTTACTCCATTTCAAAATATATGCATGCACATATACCTCTTTAATATAAAAGGAGGCTCTATCACTATTTTCTATACTCACTTATCTTATAGCAAAAGTGGACCATAAGATAAAAAATGATGACGGTGAGTCTACTTATGATAAGCTTATGGATATGTTAGGACTTGAAAGAGTACCTTAGTAAGGAGAAGTCAAAATTCAAAGTCTAGAAGAAAGAATTTCTTTATCTCAAAGATATCCATGAGGAGCTAAAGGAAGCTCATGATACTTTTTTTCAAGGATCTCACTAAGCCCAATGTGGATATACGCATTACTTGTGATATCATTAATAACATGTCTAGTGTAGATGTTGCATCTTGCATTGCATCTAAGGCTAGTGTATCTACCTTATGTGATGACTTGTTTGCTGTGCCATGTAACTCAAATTTAGACTCTAGTTCTTGTTTAAATTATACTTGTGATCCTTCTCTTGTGGTTGAAAACAATGAACTCAAGGAGCAAGTGAGCAAGGTAAGTAAAAGCTTGGATAGATGCTTCAAGGGAAATGCATCCCTTGACAAGATATTGGATAGATGCTTATGGATATGCTAGAGGACTTGAAAGAATACCTTGGTAAGGAGAAGTCAAAATTCAAAGTCTGAAAGAAAGAATTTTTTTATCTCAAAGATATCTATGAGGAGCTAAAGAAAGCTTATGAGACTCTCCTTTTCAAGGATCTCACTAAGCTCAATGTGGATATACACATTACTTGTGATATCATTAATAACATGCCAAGTGTAGATATTGCACCTTGCATTGCATCTAAGGCTAGTGTATCCATCTCATATAATGACTTGTTTGCCATGCCATGTAACTCAATTTTAGACTCTAGTTCTTGCTTAAATTATACTTGTGATCCTTCTCTTGTGGTTGAGAACAATGAAGTCAAAGAGCAAGTGAACAAGCTAAGTAAAAGCTTGGATAGAAGCTTCAAGGGAAAGGTAACCATTGACAAGATATTGAGTGACCAAAAGTACTCATACAACAAGGAAGGTCTTGGTTTCATTCCCAAGAAAGATAAGAAGCCAATTTATAAGCCTACAAGGTTTGTGAATGAGAATGACAAGTTTTGCCATAAATGTCATGATGTAGGGCACTTGCCAAATGACTGCCCCATTGGTAAGGCTCCTAAACTTGGTGTGTACTACATGCTTCAAAGTCCAAGGATGGTAGAGTAGTGACAATTTATTAGCACTTCTATACTTGCGACAAAAAAATGTCATTTGGGTACCCAAAATCTTAATTACAAACCTCCAAGAATTCAAACAAATTTGGGTACATAAAAGAGCTTGATATTCTTTTATGTGTGAACTACAAGACCAATGTGAAGAACCTAGATCCCATCATTATGAGTTAATGACATATTTTGGTAATTAATGGCAACCAAATTGTGAGACTAATGTTTTCATTGAGATGGATAAATAGAATGTGTCCCACGGTGATGGATGACTTGAGAAGGTTTCACGCGGTTGATTGTCTCCAAGTCAAGTAAGGGTCATCATGTGTTAATGAGTAAAGTTATGGATCTAAACTTGAAGTTGAAATATATGTCATCAAACTTTAAAAAGATGTGTAAGATAAATGTATGACTAACTAGGGCTAGGATATGTTCCTAGTCTTTGGACCTGTTCTTTTCAACTTCTAAAAGCTGTTTTTCAGTTTTTATACAGTAATTAGCTTTCAAATGGAGTGTCTTTTCAAGATGAGGTCTACAAGTTAATTGTAGTACACACTGTAATGCTTCATTTATATTGGCCAAAACCACATGTGAGTTTTTGTTACTCCATACTCTCTTTCACGAATAGCCCAAAAGTCATAAGCCGAAGCCAAAAAGAACATGCCCTTTTATCGGTCTTGGTGTTTGGTTGAGAGATCGGGTTGGTAGTATATGTTGTTGTACTATTAAAAGGAGTCGTGATTAGTAGCTTGAACGCATCATGTGTTGATAGTTCATTTACTTGCTCTAACTCTCTTTATAGCATGGTGCTAGTATTTACGAATGTGTTCGTGAAAATAGTTGTAACTCATGCACAATTCTTTCGTGACATGTAACTTAAAAATTTGCGAATGAGTTTTGCAAATTGTTGATGTTTATGTTTTTCTCCTCCTTGAGACATGATGCTAACATTTGTGAATGTGTCTATCAAATGATTGAAGCTCATGCAAAAACCGTTGTAACATGCGACTTGAGTTTGAAAATGTGGTTTGCAAACGATTCAAGTTCATGTCATTATTTCTTGTGGCGTGACTCTAAAAGTATGCAAATGTGTTTCGCGACTTCTTGTGACTCATGTCCTGACCTTGAATGTAGGATACTACAAATTGCGTGTGGGTGCGTTGTGTGTTGCGGCGTGTGGGGTGTGTTGTGTGTGGTGTTCAGGTGTGTTGTGCGTGTGTGCATGTAGGTGGGCCGCGTGCATGTGTTGGGCCAATCGATAGTACGGGTTGGGTCAGTGGGCCGCATGTGTGTTGGGCTGGTTGGGAATGTGAGCCGAGCCGGTGGGCTGCATAAGTCGGACCAATAGTAGGTCGACCAGGGAGAACGAGAGAGAGCGTAGGAAAAATTATTACTAGGGAAGACACTAACTTCACAAAAAAAACAAAAGAATTTTTAAGTAACTGAAATATGTTAGAAATCCTCCAAATAGGGAGGGATTGACTATATAAAATCTTATCAATCACCCAAACTATTAAGTATATTTTTTTAAGATACGCTTCTGCCTTATAAATGCAGAAGATGAACCGGCTCATACAGGCATAGCAAATCCGGTTATAGTTGACACTGAGACTTTTTACGACTACGAAGGCAAGTTGATCATTCACATAGTTATATTAAATGATAAAAAAACTACATTCTTGTACCACTTAACCTATATGTGCATCAACACTGTATTTCAAAACCAAATCAGATAAAAAAATTGAAAGAGACATGAAAAAATAGCAATCTGGCTGAGAGAAGCTGGGCTGCAAGGGTAATTATTAGGAGGATAAAGGGGGCTATGGTCATGAAAGAGAGGGAAGGTGGGACTCTTTACATATGGCTATAACATGAGGACCAACAAACTCTCACTTGAAAAGAGAGCCGTACTTAAGTGCCATCCATATTCCCGTTTTGACGGGTAGAAAATACTACCATGTTACATTACTAATCTCTCCACAATGGATAAGTAATATAATGAGTGGAGGAACACAGGTCCGGTAGTGCAAGTCCGAAAGTGGGGGATCCGAGTCGTATATATTAGCGCAGGTGGAGTGTTGAGTGAAGGGATAAACGGTTCAACCAACATCTATTTGAGGTCGGTGGGTGCCGGATGAGGGTGAGAAACCGCCCCGGGTCACTGATGGAAAATATTTGGGTGGAGATTTAATAACGTAACATAAAAAAAATGCTCTGTACTCTGAACTTGGCATCACATCAAAGGAAATGTGGGTTACCTAGTTTCAAGAGAGCTCGAAGTAGCTATAGGTACAGTGGCACAAGCATGCATAGTGCTCTACATAAAATCATGAATTCATACATGTCTCTTTGATTGGAGACTGCGGAGACTACTAGGGGTCTTTCTTCTCACCGGGTGGCTAGTAACCTTTTCATTAATTAAAATTGACAACTTAATTTGGTAAAGTAGTTTCCAGAAAAGAGATGAATCTAAAACCTATGATAAAGAAACAGAAAAGTCATACAGTACATCTTTTCTATTACTGCTTGCTGAGTACACTAATACTCATCCTTACTATTACTTTCCTTTGTTAGACTTAGTCCGATCGGAGAATACCCCGAGTGGGATACAGGATACACAGGCACAGATGAGGCCACATGGGATGAGGGCAATCACGCGAAGGACCAGGGTGAGATGGACACCTTATACGGCGGTTGGGACGAGTAGACATCCAGTAGAGCATGATCGGCATGGGATAGAATATAAATCCCCATATCTCCTTTGTAATTAAATAATTTATAATCAAGACTAGCCCTATGTTGTCAACAACTATATGAGTGCACAATTTCTATTTATTGCTCCGTTGCGTAACTCTGGTAAAACTTGCTATTCGTTGGAGCGGTGTTCTACTGAGCAAATGAATAGTAATCTGCTGCTTAAGTATTATTACCCTTCGGTTAATGACACGGGACGCCACATATGATGCAAATTTGCTGCGTGTGCCTGAGATACGGTGTCTTGGGGGTCTTCACATCTGACTTTGAGGACTATTACCTTCTAGTAGGGCTGGATAACGAGCTGGCTCGGCTCGGTAGGATAACGAGCTGTCTCGAGCTGGCTCGTTATAACTAACGAGCTAAAAAGCTAGCTCGGCTCGGCTCGGTGACAAGCTCGAGCTAGCTCGTTTGGCTCGTGAGCCAGGACCAAAAAATGTCTCCATCATATATTCATCCATGGAAGCATGGCTCGTTTGGCTCGTTTGGCTCGTTTGGGTACAATAGAGTACAAATTAACACATGCATGGCTCGTTTGGGTACAATAGAGTACAAATTTACACATTAACACATGCAATAGAGTACAAATTAGGTCCATGGAAGCGACATATGCATATCTAAATTCTGGAAGCATGGCTCGTTTGGCTCGTGAGCGGCTCGCGGTAGCTCGAGTTGGCTCGTTATAGCTAACGAGCTAAAATCTTTTGCTCGGCTCGGCTCGTTATCCTAACGAGCCGAGCCGAGCCAGCCACGAGCCAAGCGAGCTAACGAGCTTCGAGTTTTTCGTCCAGCCCTAGGTACAATAGAGTACAAATTTACACATTAACACATGCAATAGAGTACAAATTAGGTCCATGGAAGCAGCATATGCATATCTAAATTCCTGGAAACATGGCTCGTTTGGCTCGTGAGCGGCTCGCGAGCTGGCTCGAGTTGGCTCGTTATAGCTAACGAGCTAAAATCTTGGCTCGGCTCGGCTCGTTATCCTAACGAGCCGAGCCGAGCCAGCCACGAACCGAGCGAGCTAACGAGTTTCGAGTTTTTCGTCCACCCTACCTTCTAGACTGCCGCCTTCTTCATTTGTCAAGGTGACTAAATTGGACGGATATAGATGGCATTTATGTTCCTTTTTGTAGGAACTTAGAAGTACCTTTTTTGTTTTCATATTTTAAATGCCAACATGTCGAGCCATGTGTTGTACTGCAGATAGGAGGAAAGCTGAAGGAATTCTCACCAGCAGGGGCGGATCTACAGGTTATGCCGGGTGGGCCACGGCATACCCTGGGTCCGCCACCAACGCAGGCCGCAGCGGACCAACGCGCCTCAACGCTCGCTCGGGGGCGCGTGATTTTTTTTGGGTGATGCGACGGCGAATTGCGGGGGATTCGGTTCTTGATTCGAGGTGCGATTCGGGAGCGGAAGCAGAATGTCGGGGTGATTCTTGATTCTTTCTGCGGGGTTTTGGGTGTTTATTTGGAGAGGAGCCCTTCGATTTGCGCGTGTTCTTGTTTTTCTTGGGCGCTAGTTGGGTTTTCCGTACGGTTGTTTACAGGAGAATTTGGTTTCTGACTTTCTGTTATCCTGCTGGGATCGGGGTTTAGTTTTTGTTGGAGTTCCAGCAAGAAATTTGCTAAATAGATAGATGTTGCCACCATATTCGATTTTCAAGTTCGTATGAGTCAACTTGCCCTGTTCGGTGATCTTGGTATAAGGATCCATAGAGCATTACTTCACATGAGCATCAGTAATTCTTGGCAGAGAGGAAAGCCGGGGACCCTCTGCCGCAGAACGTGCTGGTGGGCATGAACTTTTCTCTCATTGATCCACGGGTCTCCCCTGGTTAGTATCGAGTCAATGCCCAATATAATAATTACGTTATGTTTCTGGTGTTCTAGTTACTCATGCATTCTGAATTCATGTTGCTTTTCATCAAGATTATGATTATGTTGTATTTACGGTCAGATTTTCTTAATTCAGATGTCATAGACCCTGAAGATTGCTCTGATTTGTCCTTGTGACATGCTATTTTACTTCAGGGTTACAATTTGTTAGCATGTACTTTAAGGATTTGAAGGCAAATTTTGTGAGTGAACGACTAGAAGTATTATTTTCCCTATTTGACGTAGCAGAACTGCAGAAGTCCATGTTTTCTGGCTTATAATCTTTGCTAATTGTGATAATAGATTTGCTGGCAAAATATCTGACAAAGATAACTCATCTTGCAGGAAACATATGGTACATGAACTGGTCAGATGACTAGCAGCCTTATGACAATGGTGAAAATGCTATTAGAGCCGCGGAAAATGGATACTGGAAGTCTGTGGATGCTCTCAGAATACCCACAAGTACAGCTATTGTGGGTGTGAAAATTATTCTGGAGTTTTATGAAGGCCAAGCACCATCTGGTAAGAGAACTGGATGGGTAATGCATGAATATGAGGTAAAACATAATGATGAAGCCAATGTACCACAGGTAGCCCATGGTTTCTCGTAGTCATTTTGTGCATATCCTGTAAGCTTTTCTCCAGGGTTGATGATTGATGGCTTTTGTATTTCGGACAGGACTACAAATCTTTGTGTACAATATTCTTGCAGGGAGACAAAAAGTTCAATGCTAAAGATCCACAGGTATCACTGAATGCAAATGCTCCTAATGATCGCCTGGAATCTTATCTTCAATATCTTGCTGAAATAGAAGAGCAAAATGCTGCAATGAACTCCCAGTTTGCATATTTTCTTTCTTGTATAAGGAGCGGGATATTTTCTTTGAAGTGGATGAAGATGATATAATCGAGACTTTCATGTCATTTAGAAAGCGTAAGCTAAAAAAGTCAGACAAATAGTATTGTAAGTCTTTTTTATGTATATTTGAGACTATTAGTATGGTGTTTGAACTATTTATATTGTAATTTGTGCAAGGTTTCAACTTAATCCTTGAATTTAAGATTTATCATATTATTTAGTGTCTGTATACCGAATTATGGTGCAAATTTTATAATTATTTACCGAATTGGCAAATGATTTTACCGAATTGCATATGAAAATTTTGGTGCGGTATACCCTTTGGTAAAATCCTGGATCCGCCACTGCTCACCAGGTGTTGCTTGCACAGGGAAGCCCCAGAATGGAGGTAAAAAAAACAGAAAGCTGCACTCTGTATGTTGTGTATTCCAGGCATAACTATGATGTGAGTTGACCAACTATTAGAACCTTTTCTTTTGATTATTGGTCTTAATAGTTCTTAAACATGGCTTTTCGGATTTTTTTCTTAGAAACCCAGCTAAATACCATGTTCCTAAAACTAATTAACCAAATGCAGTAAATAAACGCAGTGATGTGAGTGAAACCTAATGTCGGTACAGTGATCAATCCTATAATTTAGCCCCTGTAGTTATAAATTGTTAGTGCCTTCCCTTCAGCATCAGTTGCTTAGTTTCAAAAACTCCACTGATGCATTCACCTGGTCAGCTCTAATGGATAACGGGTGCAAGCACTTGATATTTGGGGTGAGTTTAGTGCATCATTTGCCTAGGAAGACTTGTTCTTTTTTCCTCTGGTAATTTTGTTGCTGAAATTTTCACAAGTATACTCTCCTTGGCAGGTCGGAGTTAGAAGCCATGTTGCAAAAGGGTGTCAAGTTTGAGATCGAGGCATTGTCTGCGAGTTCCATTTCCTTTCTATCAGAAGAGTGCATCCCTCAGAAGATCAAACTAGGAAGGCATATATAAGATTGGAATACCTGTATCTATCCAGAATTGTGCTTGTCTAATGGAAAGAGACTTCTTTTGTTTTGGCTATGCTGACTGTAGTTCATGTCTGATCATATGTCATGCACCCCTCTCAAGCTGGATGACCAGTGTTTGGCGGTTAACTCACTGTAGGAGTTTAGCTACAATTGTTTGTATAGAAGTGATTCAATGCTCTCCCAAAAAGTGCAAAGCACAATTTTAAAGGAAGCTCTAGGGGTTCGATTTGCAACCACCATTACTCTATTACTAGATGTACCGCTTTAAGAGTTTGTGTAGTTTAGTTTTGGTTTTATTGCATTACTGTAACAATGGCAACCTTTCAGAAGTGGATGCCTGAATAGCCTGCAACTCTGCATGTTCTCTTAGTTCTGCCAGGTCACCTTCCCGTGCGAACAAATTCCTACCTTACCTAGTTACCTGATACTTCGGTTTTCATTCTCCAGGCATCATCAGATCTGTTACTTGCTACTGAGAAAATGCTGCATCTATTCCAGGTGAAAATTACATCTGTACAAGATATCATTTGCACATTATAAGCTGGAAATACTGCAATGGCAGGAAAATAGCATAACAAACTTAATATATGCAGGTATGCAAGCTCGGTGAAACTTCACCAAATACTTGTTTCTTAGACATGTTCTGGTGCATATGAGCACATCCACTATGCTATATATGTAGAAGGTATACAACTATACACCCCCGTTTCCTTTGTGACTTTACTAGATTGCAAAATTACACATGGACAGGCAAAAACTAACAGCATCAACCAAAATCATTCAAGCAGCAAAATCAAGTACAAGAGCATCTGTTTGTCACTGATCGGATTGTGCTAGAGTAAGGTCATACGCCGAGAGCGTGCCGAACTGGTCGACATCGAGCTTGTCAAACGCCTCCAGAAAACAAGATATCTCCTCTTGGCTGATCTTCCCCAGTTCTTTGAGCTTCTACAAGACAAATTCAGCAGCACTGTACACAGATCAACGTTCAGAAATCAGCATCAGCGCTCAATACTTACGAAATCTCTAGAGATATGATGGAAGAAGATTTGAAGAATACTGACAATTAGTTGCTTACCCGACTTGTCGATCACCATCCAGGTCAGCTGCTTCAAGATCCATGGTTGTCATCCTCCGTGTGAGAACCCATTTGGCCAGCATTTTCTGCCGTCGCTCAGTGTAGATCTCAGCAAGATACAGAAAGAACTGTGCCATGATGATGGTGCTCGTGATTATCCAAAACACCGCGAAGACACACCCCAATTTGGAGAAGCTTTTGTCCCCATAACCCAGGGTAGCGATTGTGGCACAGACACAGTAGAAGGAATCAACGAGGCTCAGCTTCTCAACCTTCCACAGAAGTACAGTCCAGCAACAATGGCCGCCACAGGAAGTAGAGCATTCGTGTAAAATTTGTACTTTAGCCTGTTAGTCTCAATTGCTCTTAGCATTTTGGCCTCGCCACCCTTCATTTTCATGTGCAGAGCTTTGAAGAACAACACCTCCTGCTTCTCAACCAGATAATCTGCTAATTTGCTCACGAAGAGAGCAATGATTGCCATGCCGGTGAAGACGAAAGCACAAGCAAGCAGCTTTGTTGTGTCACTGTTTGGAACGAGGTCTCCGTAGGAGAAAATTGATCATTTGCCACTTTGAAGAGTGGACTTCGCAAAATTACCACTTTCAAAATTGGTTTCGTAAAAATGCCATACAGTACATTTACCTCTTGATTACCATGCCATTTGAGCTATTTAACTCATTTAATATTTTTTTCTAATTTCAGGAGCTGGAAAAGACTTTTCTACCCTTGCTAAGTTTTGCAAAGTTGGCTAGAATAAAGTGGTCCATCAAATGAGTACTGGAATAAAGTTGGCTGGATCATGATCAGAGACCCCACAACTCCCTCTCTACTCAACATCAACCGGAAGAAAGCAGTTTCATCAGGAGAACTGTTGAAAACATCAATGAACTGTGACCTCCGCAGGTAGTACATGAACTGCGGATACAGGGAGAAGTTAGATGACAACCGAAATGTAGACGGATCTTCAGGGACATAGTTTCCAAACTTAGCAGTAAAGCGAATAAGCATCTTGTCAAGCCATCGTATTACATCTCTAACATGGTACGTCTCTGCCCTGTGAACAGCAAGCCTGGCCATAACAGCTGCAGCAGCTTCCTGATCAAACCCTGCAGCAATTTCAGGAGATCGAGGTCTAGCCCATCTTCTTGCAACAGTTGTTACCCTCCCAGTGGCTCTTAAAGCTCGATGCCCACCTGAGCAAGCAGACATGGAGTTCAGATCCTCTATTGCAGATGTGATGTTAAATTCACATTCAGAAACAGGCAACAAAAATCTCTGCGCTTCAGTGGACCTCAGCATAGCCAATTTGTTGTATCGTGAACGGCAAACACCTAGAAGTTGTTGTATCTGAAACATAAGAGGACTGTGAGGTAGACATAAATCAATCATGAGAAATTATACAAAGCAAAGCAATTATCAGATATTCATAGCAGATCAGTGAATGATGTGAGAGCGTGAGCCAGTTGAAAATACGGGCACATAAGTATCTAACCAAACATCAAGCTTTATGATTTTAAAATTTCAAGGGAACCATGAACGCACTGTAAATTAATGGACATGAACATATGCAAAGCTAGTTACCCTACATGCAAAAATTCCTGAGTCAAACATCTGGCAACAACCACCTTATAACGCAAATACATAGACCCCATGTTTAACTCCTATACACCACAAAAATTGCAGGGTGAAGCTTCCAGCTCACTTAGAATGTACAAAGGAAGCTAATTAAATTACAATTTTCAATGTTCATTCCACTTAGAATTCAGAAAGCAAGCTTTAAGTCACAATGTACAGTGTTCATTTCAGTTAGATTTAGGAACCAAAAGTTTCATCATGGAAGTAAATGTGATTCCTAGTGGCTGGATCAGTTTACTCAAACTCGCCAAAATACAGCGCTGATCAGTTCCACTAATCAGACCAGAATCTAACTGCTCAACGCCCTAGGATCACATCACAAATTCAGAATTCATCGACCTTGTCGGACTCGAGCTCACGCTCCCCGTTGATCACGACCACCCTGGCGCACCCCTCGAAGCCGAGATCGTGCACCCACACCGACGCCGCGAAGGTGACGAGCGCCACCCTGACCCCCTCGGGCAGCCCCTGCACGACCCTGAGCACCTCCGCCTTGAGCGCGGCGAGCTCCGCCCCCGCCGTGGCCGCGTCGACGACAAAGACGATGGCGGGCGGGCCGGGCCCGGCGCCGCCCCCCTCGGCAGGGTCCGGGGGTAGCGCGTACTCGACGCTGGAGTGCGTGGGGGAAGAGCTCGGCGGGGAGCGCGTCGGGGGCGAGGCGGCGCGGGAAGGGATTGGCGGCGGCGCCGCAGAAGGGGCAGGACCATCGCGCGGAGGCGTGGTGGATGCGGGAGAAAGGATTGAGGGCGGCGCCGCACCCCGGGGCAGCGCAGCGGAGGGGCGGGTAGGGGAGGAGCGGGAGGAGGTCGGGCGCCGTGGGGTGGAGCGGCGTGCAGAGGACGGCGGTGGGGACGACGAGTGCTGCGGCGGCGGAGGGCGTCGGCGGCCACGAGTGCCACGGCCAGCGGAGGTCCTCCACCGCCTCCAGCTCCGCGAAGTCCATCGGAATCAAATCAGAAGGGGGCGGTGGAGTGGCGACTAGCAAGGGTGGAAAGGTCTTTTCCAACCTTTAAAATTAGAAAAAAGTTTAAATGAGTTAAATGGCTTAAATGGCATGGTAATCAAGAGGTAAATGTACTGCATGACATTTTTGCAAAACCAATTTTGAAAGTGGCAATTTTGTGAAGCCCACTCTTCAAAGTGGCAAATGATCAATTTTCTCGTCTCCGTAGCCAACCGAGGTCATTGTGACAATACAGAAGTACAAGGCATCAAGCACTCTGCTGGTTCTTTTGCCGGATATCTGATCCATGACGAGGTAGAAGACGATGACGCCCACTAGTAGGTAGACAAATAGGAGAAACCCTACCAGTCTGAAGCTCGGCCGCATCTCCTTGAATAACTCCTTGGCACGAAGCGAGGAGCCATTTTATTCTGGTTTTTGAACGGTATCTGAGGAGGGAGTTGTCCTGCATCGTCGAAACCGTTTAGCCCATTCTGATGGTTTTCTTTGCAGCACATTACCGGTATCAGCTAACAGTCAACAGTGCTTGTTGAACACTGTAGTCAGCCATTGGCTATACGCCTCGCTCATTTTGGCTTGAGCTTCTGGCTTCTGGTTTATTTTTTATTATTCATAAATTTCGTTTTTCCTGAATTTTTGGTTTTTTTGGAGCTTTTTTGCCTGTTCTTTTTTTCCTATATTTATTTGCGTGGTTCGTGATGAACTAACATTTTTTTATTTTTAAAATTTAATTATACCAAATAAGCCACCTTCAACTGTAATATAATTTCAGCCATAATGTACTATTTTTCAATCCAACCGAGCGGGCCTGGATTTGTTGCGATCAGAGTCAAAAACCTAAAATTCAGTGAATGACACATTATGATTTGACAAATGAGTGAGACGGAAGGAAAAGATCTAGAAGCTCACACAAATTATCAGGTGAAATTAAGGCCAGAGTTGCTGGATATACACAGAATTGCATGGAGCACCGAGAGACCGCATTCTTCTGAGCTTGTGTGTGAATTATACATGTTGGTTGAGGCCAAACTGAAGCCTATTTGAAAGAGATGTGGTGTCATGAACCCTAGTCGAACAGCAACACCGGAAAACATTGCGCTCCATCAAGAATCTCGCCATGTCAATTGCCACCGTGCTAAACATTGTGCCATTCCAGTGCAGATTAAGGAGAGGCAAAGCCAATTGGGTGAAAAACAAGGGGGGCCAATTCATAGGGAGAAAATTGCTATAATGGGACTCCAAACAACGTGTTTCGCTATAATGGGACTTCTAACGTTGACATCGTTAAAATGACACCCGAAACATTGGCTTCTCGTAATACATGACATTTGGCTCTTTTAATTCCAATGTTCGGGTATTTCGAAACATTAGCCAAATGTCATGTATTACGAGAAGCCAATGTTTCGAGTGTCATTTTAGCGATGTCAACGTTAGAAGTCATATTATAGCGAAACACGTTGTTTGGAGTCCCATTATAGCAATTTTCTCATTCATAGGCAAGGCAAGGCAAGCTGACCTTCTTGACATTTTGGCCCTTCGAGCACGGGAAGGGCACAAGAATACCATATCCCTTTATCAGTCCCTTTCTTTCTCGACCAAGTCTCCCTGCCATCCGTTTAGATCGGATCTAGTTCTCTACTGGTTACTAATTTCTAGATGGAAAGATGAAACTGCACAAGAAAGTTCCGAGACGAAGATGGAAAACTTAGATGGAGCAAGGATGGAGGACAAAGACCGACGTACTACGAGGGGAAGCGAGGCAGGGAGGCGAAGCGTCCCATCCTAGCACCACAATTAAGACCAGCTACTTCTGATGAAACTACGTACAGATACTGTGACAGCCAAGGCCATTCGCGTGAAGCAAACAGGAGCAGAGCAGAGAGAAACGGAGGGGAGCTGGGCCGTTGCTTAGGTTCAGGGCTGTTCTTCTCCCCTGCTCGGCTCCCTCCTCTCCCCTGTGAATTGACGCCTATCTGAACGAGATTTACAACCTTATTTTGTCCACCTGAGCTGAAGGTGAGATATTGATTTTTAGCTTTGATTTTTAGTTTTCAGAAGCTAGGAACAATTTTGAACACGCTGATCTTTCCAAGAAGTTTTTTTTATTCTTTTTTCTTTTGCATTGTCTATCGTTCTTTTTTTTTTTTGACATGCTTTAGCTGAGCACATCTTCCGGTAGAAGTAGCAGCCGGTTGGTTGACTGTCGCGCTAATGCCGGATAAATAGTATTGCCGCCGTGGACGCAGATCGGTAAATAGCATCATAGGGTCAGAATTGGAAGGCAGAGATCTGTCCCCACGAAACAAGGGGAAAAACATGGCATTGCCCCGTGTCCTCGCTAGAGTGCAAGGATGAACGCACTCGAGATCTTTGAGCAACTCAAAGAGAAGAGTTAAATCATTTTCTAAAGGTAAATTTGGTTATTATTGGAGAAAAAACGTCTCCAATAGACTCTGTAAATGACTCTCCAAATTTAGTAGCTCTCCATCCTCCTCCTTCGCTCTCTATTTTTGGATAGCCTACCTTGCTCACCATCCAGCCTCTTGGCGCGGTCGGCGTTTCCTTTCCGCACGCTGCGCCCCATTCCCAGCGTCACGCGACCCACATGCGCCCTCTAGTTTAGATAGCCTGTTGGAGTAGTCTTATTTTTTTGGGTGAGATTCATTTTAGAGAATAGCTAAATCACTAAATTTAGATACTTCTTTTGGCTAATCTTTTGGAGTTGCTCTTAAGACTGCAAGATGAACGCACTCGCTATTTGCCATGTTTTTTTTTGACTTCTAGCTTTTGACTTTTTTAAAAGTAAAAAAAGGCAAATGTTGAAACGAGACGGTCTAAAGTAGATTCTATAAATGACTTCCGAAGCATAAAATCGTGTATGCCATATGTGTAGATGTCTTCGTCATCCGCTACCGTATCGAAAAACACAATAAAAAATCATTAACCGTGCCTAAAAAGTATCAACTGCAGCCTAAAAGAACACCCTCAATTATAGTGGTAATATGATATACTTCCTTTATCTGATCAAGATCCAAGGGCTCACACCAAATACAGTAATAGCTAATAGCTATGCTGCAGTGATGAACATTGTATACTTCAGTAACAAACGGTAATCGCAGCAGAGGATCTGAGGTCGGGTGGTGCTTGTGTGACATGGGTGGATCCGGCTATTTTTCATTCGAAAACGTATGTGGAGCCTAGCCAAGGAAAGGCAAGGAAGTGGGTGTATTTGTAGTTGTGTACTAGCCGACACAATGTAGCCAAAAGTTGAATCACTTGGGCGAGTCTTGGAGCCAGGCTATACTCATCAAGGCAACCGATCGGTCTCTCTATGCCTTCAACCGCATTTGGCGATTCCATTGAGAAAAATATAACTAAATTCAAAAAAGCTAAAATACCCACTAAGGGCATCTGCAATGGTAATAGCTAGTACTAGCTATATAGTCAGCTGACGTGGAGGTGAGAGACAAAAGCAAAGACTATTTTATACTGTTGGACCCACATGCTCCTCTCTCATGTTCTTGGACTACGTGAAATAGATCGGTTATTTGCTCGTCGCTAGTGACTACTCTCTCTCCTACTTTTTCCTTGCCACATCAGATCTAGCTAACTAAATAGCCAGCTGTTGGAGACGCCCTAAGAAAACAACTCTATATGTACATGGATATCCATATAATACGGTTTTAACCTTCCAAAGCGCCTCAAGATTCGTACAAAAGGATAAGAAAATTTGATGGTGCTTTGAATATCGAAAGTTTACATCAATCTTGAGGCACATTTGATGATGATGATAGTATACAGAAATCAATATACATGTAGAAAAAAATCATATCCAATTGTCACTACTCCAACTATACACTTTCTTTTTTACGATAACCTCTTCTTTTTTTATCTTAGCTTTTTTACGGTACCTTTAAATTGATACGAGCCATTCAATGTTTTTTATCCCATCGATAAACAAGACATGGGGAGGCGGCAGCAATGAGCATGGGGAGGGATATGCGTGGTGAGGACTAGGAGAGGTGGAGAGGGGTTTAATGCATAGTGAGACTAATATGTGGGTCCGGTGGTGAAAAAAAATATAAAATGATTGTTGTGTTTATTACATAGGTTGGTGCTAAGAGATAAGTTATTAGAGGAGCCATCTATAGTATTGTTGGTAAATAATATAAATAGACTTAGAGGCAATCTAAGATAGAATTACTGTAGGAATGTAATCAGAGCGAATATAGACAGACTAAGCGTACATTAAAACACACTTTCTAACTAGTCCCAGCTCACGATAATCGGAGGAGATCTTAGTTGTTGAGATCAGACTTGGACTAACCTTTACCAGTGATAGATACACGCAACAAAACTGATATACCGAATCCCCTCAATCACGGTTCACTAGATCAAGTAAACAAACTATAACTTCCATGCTATTTCCTTACAACCTACAACAATCGTTCTATCATCCCTAACTTGCACACCCTTTTTTCGTGCAACTTTTGTAGCCAAATCAGTTCGTCGTTCGTCAGTCGTTGTCGTCCTCATCAAAAAGGCGACCAGTCTTTTACCATTTACATGGCACCGGACGATAGCCCAACTTTTCCACAGGAAGCCGACTAACCACACTAGCATCGTGGCCTAGCGGCACACGAGACCACAGCTCGCGTAGACCGCTCGCACGACAGGCTCGCTCGGAATGATTTCTCCACTATCTTTTCAAAATGGTTTATTGGGATAATTGTTTTGAAGTGATTTGTTGATATTTAATTTATTTGTATATATATCTGTACTAGTGCTAAAAATTATTAGCTGCAATAATATATTATAAGGCGCTAAATAAATAAAAAATCACTCGCAAAACCGCAAAATTAACCGGATTGAACCGTGGGTTTGGGGTCCGCGCGGCCCGGCTACACCCTTGCCACCGCCCGCTCCCCCACCTTCTCCTCCCCTCGTTATCGTCGTCCACCCTGACTCAAAAGGTTACCAACCCCAATCCGCTCTCTCCTCTTCTCCTCTCCCGTTTCCCAAATCGGGCGAGCAGCGGAGACGCCGAGAAGAGGAAAGAACTCGGATTCGAGGATTCTGCCCCCGAATCTCACGACCGGCATCGTAATCAGCGTACGTATGATCGTTCCCCTGCCCCCGTTTCTTTCTTTCCCTAAACTTTTCAATCGGAATTAGGGTTCTTGATTTTTTGCAGTTCGGCGATTCCGCGTGATTGCGTCTAGATGTGAGCCTTGTTCTGTGCAGGGTCGCGTGTCCGGGCTCCCATGCCCTAGCCAGCCTGTTGCGTTGTTGTTGGCGCCGATCGTTTTGCGCTCGGGCTTGCGATGTCGTGGGGGCGCTTCCACCACGCGGCGGGCCCTTCGGGGGTGCGTACGATTGGGAGGTGCTCCAGGCCGAAGCCCGCGCCACGCACCGTGGTGGTCATCGACGAGGACGATGACGGAGACGACGGTGCCGCCGATTCTGAGGTTTTCATAATCGACTGTGCCGCGGAGAAAGCCTGTGCGGCGTCTGGGTGCAAGACTAAGAAAGGGAACAGCTCCTGTAGTAATGTGGTCAACATAGATGATGAGGATGACGAGGATGAGGAGGAGGGTGGTGGTTGTGATAGGGCTGGCCCCAGCACCGGCCGCGGTGGAGGAACTCCAGCGGTGACAACACCTCTGCGTGGTTCTCCGAGAAACAGATATGGGCTGGATTATATTTCTGACAGCTATGAGAGTGATCCATCTGAAGGATGGAACTCTGACTGTGATGGCAGCTCGGATTGCGAGATTTTGGATGACACCTCTGGGACTGCTCGTAAGCTGTGGGAGAATGCTGCTTCAAGAAAAAAGATACCTCATAATCCCCAAGAGTGTAAAGATGGTAGGGGTACTACATCCACATCAAGTGCTGAGTCAAGCACACAACAGGATGAAAATGTGGAGAACCTCTTTGGTGCAGAATGCCACCTAAATGATGATATCTGGGTGTATTTTAATGATATATTCAAGCAAGGTGGGCCATGTAGTACAAGTGGTGCAAAGTATGGCACTGGCTCTTCTTCAGCGCCAAATGCCCAGGGATGTCCGAAGGTCAATGTTTCCAATGGAAAAGAAACTGAAGATTGCAATGCCACTTCCATTTTAAATCCTGATACGACTTGTAATGATGAAACAGCCCATTCTCACAAGGGTCCTGTTCCTAAAAAAGCCCCAGAAAGAAGTCAGCCTCCTCACCTAGATGAAACCTTGAAAGCAGGACATGCAAGCTCTAGCTTTGTCTCTGCAAACAGGGTTTTTCCTGCATGCTTCTCAGCGGATTGGAAAGATGACAGTCCTCCTATATTTGTCAGTACTCCAGAAAAGATGGATGAGAAGATACCTGAAAGCACATCTTCACAAAAGTATAGACTGGATGCTCGCAATGAAATTACCAAACAGAACAAAGGGGCGTGTTTTGCACCAGATGATGGTTCTGTTATTGGTCAACCAGCAGAAGATCCACCTTTTACTAGCAGCTGTGGCTGCTTGAGACAACCTGGTGAAAACTGTGCACAGGTACAAGCTAACTCTTGTGCATGTGCTGCAGCCTCCAATAAGAATGCTTCTGCAAATGCCATATCATTGAATTGCTCTATGCCTCAGAAAGATTTGGTGGATGATCCTGAAAAATTAGGGCAATCTGCTGTGGTTCAAGATGCTCCAGACTTCCAGGACAGTCTAATTGGCGAACGTGAAAAGCACAAAGAGTCTGTTGAGTACAAGCGGGCAGCAGAGGAGGAGTGGGCATCCAGACAGCGTCAATTACTAAAACAGGTATAATGTTTTGCCTGCTTAGAATCCATCTTAAACTATACAAGAACATTATGTGCATAAATTTTGGAACATAAAGCTCAAGAATGAACAATTCAGTGTTAATTTTATGGAGCATCAGGGTTATGCCTTTTGTATTTTTGGCATGCCTAGTTTTAACTTATAAGGGCATTTTTTGCCAAAAAAAAAGTAATTATCAAAACAGCTAGCAGGCTGAAGGCAAGTAATTGTCATTCACACATAATTCATGATGTTTCTTTTTTGTTTGGAAAAAAATGCAGGCTGAGGAGGTAAAGAAGTTACGAAAGAGAAAGAAAGCAGAAGCTTTGCGGTTGCTCGACATGGAGAAGAGGCAAAAGCAAAGATTGGAAGAAGTCCGTGAATCACAGAGAAAGGTCTCTTGTTCGACCTATACTACTGTATTAGCTGATACTTGTGTGATTCTCTGTTATCCTTTACTTTCTAGAGCATTTTCTTGGTTCTTCCTTTAGGTGATTTTGTGTTGTACTTATTTTTTCCTTTTATTTTGTTGAAAAGAATGAGGAAGCTATACAGCTGAAGGAGCAATATCGAGGGGTAGTAAGATTGGAGCTCGAAAATATGGAAAGGAGGTACAGTGATATGGCTTCAATATTGCGTGTATTAGGCATCCCTGTTGAAGGTGGTGAGGTATGCCCTATTTTTATGGATACACTCATCCCATATTAAACTTCCTGGTGGCAAATAATTATTTTACTGTTTTCTACTTTGCTAGTTTTCCAGTTGTATTAATTTTGTTTATTTCTGTGTAGTGCAAGTTACAGACACTAATGACCCTTGGCTGCAGCAAGTTTCACGAACAGTTGTAGCTTCTGAATATTATTAATCTCATTTCTTTCAAATCTAATGTTTTGATATTTTACAGTTCTGATATTTGAATGAATCAACTTATTACTAATGCATAGGAGTGTCACAACTGGTACCGGGTCGTAGGTTGTAGGCATGAGATACAGGCAGCTTAGGCTGGTATCTGGCTATCCGCACCCTGGTGCCGTGCTGGTAGCTTGGTCAGGATAGAAGCAGAAGCATGTACATGTAGGAGGGAAGGGCAGGAGAAAGGAGAGAAGAAGCAGGAGAAGATAGATTAGTACTCTAGATTGATTCTCCTAACAATCATCTCTAAACTGGACTGGACTGCTAACCGAAGTGGACTCATATCTCCTCTCCCAATTTAACTTAAATGCAAACTCCTATCTTATTAAGCCATCTGAGCTGTTACTGGGCGACGATGCCTAGTATAATGCAGGCCCCATATGACCAGGAGTGATTACCAGTGGACTTTGTTCCTCTGCCTATTCACATACATGGATGGGTGCACGCACTTGATTTCTTTTTTCTGTGGCCATTGCAGGCGCACACACATGCATACACTGGGCGATTATATTTTACTTTTCAGCAGGGCTCTCCCCTGATCGTTTATTTTCCAAAAATGAAAATCAAAGCGCCTCATTGCACATTTTGGAAAATGACTTACCAATTACTGTCTTGGTGGGGGTCAATTACTTGAATTTCATAAACAAATGTTCTGACCCAAATCTATACAGAAGTTTTTATGTAAGCACTGGCAAATTTTTTCCTTGTGATGATGACCATATATAAGTAAGAAATGGTTTCTCTCTTCTCCCTATCTGATAGTCATTTTGGGATGATACTTATTTTTCAGGTTAAAGCTGCCTATAAGCAAGCTCTTCTGAAATTCCATCCGGACAGAGTATCAAGAAGCGATATTTATCAACAGGTCAAAGCGGAGGAGACATTCAAGTTTATTTCACGCCTGAAAGAGAAGCTATTTCGTGATTTTTAATAGCACATCCAAGATCAGTTAAACCACCTCCAATCAATTTCTTTTTGTTACCAGTAGTAGCTGGGTTGTCTTTTTCATAGGCTGAAATCTCATCCGCAGGCTCAACTGTTCTAAAGTTATTCGATGTTGAACATCAAAGTGTCATCCTTAGAACTAGTGCTGAGCATTCATTATCCCTAGTTTTCTTGGTGTATGATGGGGGATGCTTGTATAGGAGAGATGGCAGAAGGATCATTCTATACAGATGATCTTTCATAATTTAACTGACAATACAATGTCTTTTTTTTCCCTTTCGGAAAGACTGCTGGTTCAACCTGTTTTGTCTGCATTTCATACATCTGCATTTAGTAGAACTTGGCGCGTAGGACACATGGGAGTATTTCATACCGGTAATATTAGTACAAATCGATTGTATTACCTTTTGACGTTAAAACCATAGCGATACCTCTGCCTGAACGTGCTCTAAGCTCTGCCTTCGGTGTCGATCATTTCAGCTCAAATGGGAAGATAACGAAGACATCAAGGTCTAGGAGCTTATTTATCTTACAACAATCACTATGCAGATAACAAAGACATCAAAGGTCTACGAGCTTATTTATCATACGACAATCACTATGCACAATGCTCACATTTAACTATTTAATTCACAAATGCGACGCCCATGCGTGCCATGGAAGCCGGGAATTTTGTTATTCAGGCTACACAAATATTACACGGTAAATTGCTCGTCCGGCGGCCTCCGCGACGACGCCCATGCGTGCCATGGAAACCGGAAATTTTGCCATGCAGGCTACACATACATATATTACATGGTAAATTGCTCGTCCGGCGGCCTCCGCGCAGGCGGGAGGGAGCTTGTGCGGGACAAAGCGAAATTACACATGGCAGCTTGCTACTAATATGCTGAATTTAGGGCTAAGCCCTTTCTTCTTCTCGCAACCACAAGATACAATAATAATACACCCAAGTAGAGCAGCAGGCTTGCCGCGCGGCGCAGCTTGCTACTTGCACTGAATAATACGCTTGTATGGATCGGAAGCCTTTTAGCCGTTGATGTGGCTCACCATCCATGGCGGCAGCCCAATGTGAATCTGAGGCTGCCCTGCTGCGTCCTCTGCCCTCTCGCCGGCTGCCGCAGGGTAATTACTGCACAGACCGAACCGAACACAAGCGTATTATTTTGCCAATTCTTGCTAACATAACATGTCGAAAGAAGGCAGCTCTCATGCGTGTGTTCTTGAAAAAATGTTAACAAAAAACTTCCCAGACCTACTCGAAAGAGGTTTCAAGAAACCATTACGGTTGTGTTTGATTTTGCTTAGCCTGGCCCGTATGCCTCATCCAGACAGTGATAACTCTGCAACTCATGGGCCTGGCTAGAGGTCAGGCGAGGCAACCAAACAGACCCTACCAATCTGGTTACCGATCAACATTTGGGACTCTAGTAACGGGCCGTTACCAGAATGGTTTCTGGATTCAGTTTGCCAACCACCGGCTTCTTCAACTCTGAATAGGGATGTAGACTGTGCAATGTGATGTACCTGATATTTGTTGTTGGGAGAACTTCCCTCATCATGAAGGACGAGGAAGAGGAACTAGTTTGCGGCTGAGTTTGGTCCCATTGCACTAGCCGTTTACGGACCTTCTGCTTCTCCACGAGCTGCAGGAACAGGAAGGGGTAAGGGTTTCTGCCAATTTAACTCGTTTTCATGGAATAACTTAGATCGACTAGATCGTGGATGGGGCAATAAGGTGAACAGCCTACTTCCTTCTGCAGAACCTTGTTCTCCTCCTGCAGTGACTTCTCCTGCAGCAAGAATGCGGTGTGTGTAAGTACAGAGAGTACTTGCAGGCATGTTCGAATGTCCCATGACTTGCAACAGGCCATGGTCAGCTAAAGATGTCATGGCAAGTTAGCAAGTTATAACACCCATTTAGGTAAGCAAGGCTGACAATTTACCTTCTTTTGAAGCTCGGAAATGGACTCGAGCATAAGCTGGCTCTGCACATACAAGGAATTTTGTAGTTGTCAGCTCTTGAACATACAGAGCATGTCATTGTAAACTGCATACACATAATGTGGATATCTCAGTCTAGAAGCTACCTACTTCGCTGAACTTTTCTGCTAGTGTATTTTTGTTCTAGATAATCTGCTACTGTATTAACTGATATGAATTACTACCTTTCTGGATCTGATATGTTTCAGTGAACTTTCCAGCTGCTGCTTGAGTTGCTGCAGCTCCTTGAGATTCAAAGATTCAAGATCCTCTCCCATGAGGTGCCTGCAAGAAATACAAGTTCAGTCACATTTACATCTCTAACAGTGTATAGTACACACTGGCAACCAACTGAAATCACTTTGAATTACTTTTGACATTTCTGTATCGTCTCAACCTTCGCCTTCAGTTTCCTATATTCGTGACACCAGTTGCCCTACACAAGCAAAGAAGATTTGCATTACTAAATTTGGGTGTAACAGGAAGTAACACAAATAGGAATGCTATCAATTAGTTCAGCAATTCAGAATTGAACAAATAGACTTAACAACATTGATCGCCAGGGAGAACTAAGTATAAAGGAAGTAATGTTCTGTGTGAACTAGAATTTTTGTATTAACTTAAAATCAGTTTTGTCACTGCATATAATTAGGACAATGAATAAGCAGAAACGTCATCTCCACGGAGCTGGCATTAGGATCATAAGGAAAAAACTGATTGAGTGCATACTGCATAAGTGAAATTACTTTCTGTTGTGCTTGCAGTAATACAGGAGCATCTTTATATTCTGTGTACTCCCATCAACACACAGGACTATTCACATCACCCAATTATGGAATTTTCCTTTTCTTCAATCAAGTTCGTTATAGTGAACATGCATGTGGTGTAAGCTCGTGCAAGCCTGTTCGACACACTACCATTATATGATTGTCAAATAATAAACTTTATTACACATAGCTCTTGAAATTCCTAAATGTATAGTTAATTCATTCTAGATGACAAACATGTGGAAACTGAAGAACACAATGCACTTGATCTGATCATATAAATTGTTACACTGATGATTCACGAAAAGGATACATGAATTAATCTACAGTTCGTGCAGTGCATTTCTGATGCTATGGGAAAAAAATCAGAGGTCATCTTTACGACCATTATGCTACTGTCATTTCCACCAATTGTCTTTCAAAAGATCGAAAATTTCTGCCAAAAAGTAAACCGAATACACAAAATAACTCTGAACTGTTCCGACGTCCTTTCATACTTTCTTATTTTCTTCATGTTTTGGCACATGATCAGTTTCAATAGTCAATATTCTACCATTTAATTGTAAATGTTTTATGAGACACCTTACAGTCTCTATTTCACAAGAATGGCGCAATCACCTTACAAACTTTACCTAGAAGGACAAGGAAAAACGTGTTATTGGCTCTGCCAACAAAAAGAACTTGTTACGTACATATTTGTCGAATTATCAGAAATAAATCATTCACACAAAACAGGTGTATCGATCACCCAGACGGTTAATTTTTATATATCAAGGCCATCCATTTCCGAGTATGATGTTCTGGAGAGTCTCAAGGTTTTCCCGGTAAAAGCTGCCACGAAGGATATGACCAGATCTTTTAAAACTACGAAATCTATGAAATACCGAAGTGGCGGAGAGGGTCATCCAAAATTGCTTGCAATTGTCTTTTGTTACGGTGATCTAATAGTAATTTCTTGTTTGTTTCTTTTCAGTTTTTCTTTTCAATCTCTCTCAGTCGTCTTCCTTCTGTAATTATAACCTGAAATTGGCTTTCCGCATGGTCTTCAAGCCATGCTTGTTTCTCTTTAATGAATAAAACGCAAGTCTAGCTTCTACGTTTTCGAGAAAAAATATGCCCGATTTTTTTTTCAAAGCCTTAGCAAATCCAATCAGCTAATACAGAATTACTGATCTTGCCATGTATTTCAGTTCCCGTTAGATCACGAAAGCAGTTCTAGTTCTTTCAAAAGGCAGAAACAAGCATTACGAAGGAATAAGGAAGCAGCTCATCTAGTTCAGCAAGCCATCAAAGTAAATAATTTAAGGTTACAAATTGTGACATTTGATTCCATCGTTCGACTAAAGCCTAATTACTCCTCAAGGACTAATTGCGTAGATGTTAAGAGAGATAAGATCGACATGGACCCCCAGTCCGTAGTAAGTTAATTAATATCATAGCTCAAGAAAAGAATTGAAAAAATACTGAATAAAGTTCAGAACATCATATATGAGAATCAATTTACTTCATAGCTCAAGAAAAGGAAACCTTTTACTTTTACTTTACCTGAGTTTCAGATTCGGCTGAAATAAGAACCTTTTCTGCATAGGAGTAACGCTCGTACCGTTCAAGAATTTTGTCCATACTGTGAAAAAGGAGGAAAATACATCTAGTCACTAGAAGTAAATGTAAACAGGATTAACTATATGTAGTATACGCACAATCTCAAGAATAGATATATGCATTCATTTTGATATATGACTGCAACACTACCATAATGTATTGTTTCATATCCAAGTTAGATTCATACACTACAAAACATTCTGGTCCAACTGTTTGCAAAACTTATTTTAGAACAGCTGTTTGCAAAGCTAAATGAGTATGGATCGGGATTGAACAGCACAGCTACTTTAATTACCAGAACCCCCCTCTCTCTACATATACATAGCAACAGTGACAGCAAAAATAACAATAGAAAAACTAAAAATTCCCAAAAACCAAGAAAGCTTGCTTTTTTTATATATACACACACGTGTTATGGCTCTGGCCTCTTGTTAACTGTGGTTTAGCCCCTTCGGTTAATTTCAACATGAACCCGTTTGAAGAATTTCTTAGCTAGCCGTTTAAGAACTCATGCTAGCCTGTAGATTCTGTCTTAACGGAGTATTATCACAACTGAAGGGTGTGGACAGTAATACGGTAAGTCTTAAACTGAAGGGCGTTAGCGATTTTTTGAATGCCATGTTAACTAGATATTAAAAAAAATACAGTGAAAATCTATAAGAGGGATACAAAAATCAGAAATTACTATTTAATTGTTATTTGCAGTTGTTAAGAGAATATCAAGCCCTAGCTTCACATTTTTCTCAAACTGTTTTAACATTTTTTATGCTACTTTGCACAAATTTACATGAAAAGGTAATTTGTATCAGATACGTACCAGCTCTTAAAAATGGATATTCAATACTGGTAACGTTTTGTGAAAAATAACGTATGTAACGTAAATTGTTAGAACAATGGAAAAATATATAAGATCAATATATAAAAAAAAGAGTTAATAAGAAACTGGACAGTAACACCCTTTTTGGGAGAAAACGCAAAAGATTTGCGCTCATTTCATTAAGAACGGTAACGCCTCCTCCGAACTAGATAAGTACATGCGAAGGGTGAATTGCCATCACAGAGAGAAGCAATTGTATGACATCGTACAGCAGTTTTGAACGTGATTACCAGAGTTGTTAAGACAATATATAATGGCCTTTTTTTAGACTACGGCTGATGACTTTTAACTACGACAGGTAGATTTGATAAATAATATTAGTTGATAGAAGCCAAAACTAAAAGCTGTTGAAAAGAAAAGAAAAGAAAAAAAAACCGAAAAGAATAACGCCTATTATAATTGTCTCTCCATTACAAGTTGCCTCTAAGGACGTTCATATGCTAAGTGATACAAGAACGTTCTACCGTCAGCAAATTAAGCAGGAAGTGATGTCAGATGACAATCAAGAGATAAAATCACACATGTGATATTGAAATGTATACGTCATTAAGAACTTGAGATTAATCTACGGTATGGATACTGAACCAAATAAATCAAAAAAGTGTCAAAAGAAGTAAGACTAAAAAGTAGTGAGCAAAGAAATATATGCGTGGGAGAAATGTCTCTAAATTGAAATTTTGTTTCAGAGGTCCTAATATAAAGAGTAAAGACGGTGCTACTGTTCAGGCACATGCAGGAATCAATGTATATTGCATAAGCAACAGCTCTTCAGGTACATTGTTCACCTATTAGCTAGGAAGGTGAAACAAATTATGTGAGTTTTCTCATTCTAGCACAAAGATGTTACCAAATGTATGTGTTGCTTGGTTTTTGACTATACTTATGTGTTATGCGAGGAGTCTGAATAGAAAGTTTGCACGTTTATTCAATAAAAGTAGGTCTCCAACCATGCATGGAATTGGCCACCTTATCTTCGGAGCTGCGATGGACAGTGTTTCAGACAAATCACTATTGATTGAATGCATTTGCTTTTGCTTTGGGCTAGTTCATAAATCACTGTTCTGCTTTTTTTTAAAGTACTTAATCTGTACCACTATTATCAAATAAGTTGATTTATTTGTCGTTTGAACTATCCAGTTACATTAGATCCTTATAGCATGTAGGTCCAGAGTTTATGGAGTCTTGTGAAAACCTCAATAGTACAAATATCAACTTGCTGGGAATTTAATTTATTGAAGTAACATTTGAACTTAACATCAGACTGCTGCTTATAGTTTGAAGAATATAAATATGTTTATGACCATTGGATCACATGACGAATGTGTCAGTTCAAATTAATCACTTGTATGGCCGTGTGGAAGTACAAAAGACCATTTAAAACCATCCATCATGCAATCGGACAGTTGGAAGTACTTTACTATATTTGAGAGTACAGACAATATTTTTGTTAAAATATGCATCCAACAACAAATGACTAGTGCGATGTACTTCTAAATGATAAACGTTTATATACATGCATGGATACAGATCATCAGCGTAGCTTAAATAAACCTGTAACTAAGAGATAGCTAAATACCCTTATAGGCACAATACATCAGTTACATGGTTAGCTGCTACGACCAGGCCAATCTATTGTCTCATGATGACTTGAATATGTCATTTACCCGCACTACGTACCCAGCTTAAGGCTGGTATTCAGTCTTAAGTCACAACAAGACCATCGTAAGCTCCATAAAAGACTAGTCATCTTGACCAGTTAAGCTCATGTAAGCATATAAAAAGCTTCAACTAAACCTTCTATAGGACAGCGATCAGACCCATGATGCTATATAGAGCAGAATATTAAACGACTAAAAGATAATATATACAGAAGATGAGTGTAATAGAGATGCAGATGCTACGGTGGGTTGTGGTCACACAAGGCGGGATCGTATCCGCAATGATGATATATATGATAGGGTGATGGTAGCACCAATTGAAGAGAATCTTGTCTAACATCGTTTCATATGCTTTGGACACCTCCAACGGAGGTCTCTTGAGGCATCGTCCATAGTGGAATTTTAAGGCATACTGAAAACATAAGAAGAGGTAGAGGTCGACCAAAATTGACGTGGAAGGAGGTAGTTAAAAGAGATTTGAGAGATTGGAATGTATATAAAGAATTAGTTTTAGATAGGAGCGCATGGAAGTTAGCGATCCACGTACCAGAACCTTAAGAAAGTTTAGAAGCAGTATTTTAGATTCTCGACTCATATTTCAAGTGTACGGCTTAGGGTTTTTGCATTGTAGGTTTTCAAGGCTCTCGACTCTTTGACTTTGAGGAGGTTTCATTGCTAGTCCACCCTAACTTGTTTGAGACAAAAGGCTTTGTTATTGTTGTTGTAAACCTTAGAATATTCCCAACAAGGATTAACATTGCAGTACAATGTACTTCCTGAACTACGTTTTCAAAAACATATAGTTAATGAGCACAAATGGAATTTATCTTTCAGTTAATAAGCCTTTCCCATGAATCCCATCTCAAACTCACTATTCCCTATCGGGTTCCTTATGGAGTATGTTTGATGAGTTTTTGTACATATATGCTAAGTCAAAGCAAATACAAAGATATATGTTTGAGAATAAAAATGCTCTGCTATTTGTACGTTCTATGGCCTAGTTCAACCGGTTGCTACGTTGTGGCTTGTACGGTCGCAAGTCCCCAGCCGACCATGAAGTATATGCGTCAAGATCATCCTCTGAGTTCGTGGGTTTTTGACCACGTTGCTCGACCACAGTCATTTCGACCACAGTCACTTCAATCATGTTATCACGGCTTTTCGACCATAGTGCTATAGCTCACGAGTACCGACTGGTTCACTGTAGCTACGACTGAGTCTCCGGAGTCTTCGACTACTCTCCGACTCCGGGGCCTTAGACTCCTACACAATACTTGAACATAACGAGTACTTGACGCATAGCTATACAGTGTTCAACACATGAGTACTATCAACAATAAGATTAGTTCCAACATGATCTACGGTCTAGTTTAACTGTTTGTTTCACCGTGCCTCATACGGCCGCATGTCCTCGGCCGATTGCATGGCACGTGGTCAATTTATGGTAGCCTATGCACCAAGATGGAAGAAAGAGGTTTGTCCTAGGTGTATCGTCTTCGCGATGAAAATATGATGCACCGTATCTCCATATGATGGAAGTAATTCTCACTAAATCTCTTTCAGATGAAAAGCAAAGGTTTGGAAGGTAAGATTCAGCAATTGGATCAGGAATTCGATCCCAAAATTAATAGCACGATTGGCACCGTGTAGGAGCCGCGCACGTTGCCTACGACCCTCGCCTGTGCCTATAAAAGGAGAGAAGGGGAAGCCATCGAGGAGGGGGCATCCATATGGGGCGAAGCCCTTTACACCCATGGCCATGGGAGGCACGTACCGGAACTCACGAGAGGAGACACAGAGACAGATGGAGAGGAACATGCACACCGACACACATAGACGGTTAGGACTCGACGGACTTAGGAAGAAGGAGATCGGACGGGGACGAAGAAGGAGACACCACATCAGCATACATACACACAGAAGGCCTACGGGGAAAGGACTTGCGGCCAGTGGGAAGAGAAGGCGAAGGAACCCAAGGAAGCAATCCGTACAAGCCCAAGTCATGGCGTACCCTCCTCAGGATGGTAAAGAACCTCCACTTTTATCTTTCTCTACTATTTAGCCATCTTGCATGTCAATGGGGAAGATTGCCAGGCGCCACGGTCACGGCAAGTAATACCGTTGTTGAAGTACCTTGAAGCTCACTGTTGAGCAGCCCATGGCTACGACCAAGGGGCTGTCAAGATTGCTTATCGCTCTTTGATCCCATGGGCTTAAAGCACGAAGTTCCCCCACTCTTATATGTGGGCGCGCCCGCCAAGTTGCGCGGCTGCTACAAGCCGTCACGTACCAGGTATGTCCCGATTGTACCTCTGATCTGATGATAGCTCCACAAGGTGAGGTTGACGGCGCTACTTGCATGGACCCTCTCAATGCCTAAGACATGCAACATCGTCAACCACTGCTCCAATCTAGCGAGGATGACTTGCCCTTGCGATCTTGGTGTGTCCCCTACCGTGCTCTGGCGGAACTAAGCACCTTTGGTTCTTGGTTACTTATGATTGTTGGCTATGCTCAAATGTCGCCAGTTGTTCATCGTACTCGAACATCGCTGACTGTCCTCAATACCCGGCCGTTCACGCCATTTCCCGATAATAGACACCATCGATCACTTGTCGAAGTTGAGCACCTTTGATCACTTCTCGAAGACAGACACCTCCGACCGTTTATCGAAGTCGAGTGCCTCCGACTGCTTTGGCAAGATGGACGCCTCCAACCCCTTATCGAAGTCGAGTGCCTCTGACCGACCGCTTCTCGAAGATGGATGCCTTTGACTGCTTCTCAAAGTCGGACACCTCTGACCGCTTGTCGAAGTCGAGTGAATCTGACCGCTTCTCGAAGATGAACACCTCGACCCTTTATCTAAGTCAAGTGCCTCTGATCGCTTCTCGAAGATAGATGCATCTAACACCTTATCGAAGTTGAGTGCCTCCAACCGCTTCTCGAAGATGAATACCGCCGATCGCTTGTTGTACCCGGACATCCTCGACTAACTTTAATACTCGGTCGCTCACGAACGCTTACCATACTCGAGCATCTCCGACCCCCTTTCATACTCGAATGACTCCGACCACTCGTCATACTCGAGCGGCGCCGACCACCTTTGGTACTCGAAGCTGAATGCCTCCGACCACTTGTTGTACTCATACATCTTCGACTACCGAAGTACTGTAAGCCCACTGATCACTCGTGGTGCTCGGGTGAGGCATGCTACAGTAACCGGCCTTGCCACAGTAATCGGTCAAGCGATGGTTGATGACTTCCAACCTACTACCAGGAGCGATGGTCGATAGCTTCCAACTTTTGACCACGATGGCATTCAACCATGACGGCTTTCAACCACGCTGCCTTTCGACCATGATGGTGTTTGACCACGATGGCTTACGACCACAGATAACTACCGATGGGTTTCGACCACGATGGATTTTGACCACAATGATTTTCCACCACGAACAATTTTTGATGGGTTTCAACCATGATGGATTTTGACCACAAACAACTTTCGATTGATTTTGACCATGATAGCTTTCAACCATGGACGGCTTCCAATGGGTTTCGACCACAATAGATTTCGACCACGGATAACTTTCGATGGATTTCGACCATGATGGACTTCAGTAACGAATGACTTCTAATGGATTTTGACCACGATGGATTTTAGTCATGGACCACTTTCGATGGGTTTTAACCATAATGGCTTTTGACTACCGGCTATTTCCAATATCTAGAGGCTTCTGACTACTGGCTGCTTCGATGCCCGATGGCTTTTGATTACCATCTGCTTCCGATGTCTGTCCTTTTGACTAGCTAAATGCCCGTGCGTTGTTACGGATTTTTAAAATTTATCATACTACATTTTTTAAAACTCACAAGTGGTAAAATTTTAGAATATGCATACAAACATGTTATAACAGTTTTTAAATCCGTCAAGTAAGTCGGAAGCCGTTGATCACACTTCGTGGTCATAAGTCGAAAGAAATCGACCACACCTCGTGGTCGTAGGTCAGGAGCCCTCAAGCACACCTCGTCATCGTAAGTTGGAAGCCGTCAATCATAACACGTGATCATAGGTCGGGAGCGGTTGACCATCGCTGGTGGCCGTAAGTTGGCGCGACCGACGATTGATCGTGGTCCTAAATTGGAAGCCTTTGACAATCGCTCATGGTCGAGGATACCTCGTGGTCGTAAGTCAGAACACATCAACCAATGCTCGTAGTCATAAGTCGGAAGACATGGACCACACCTCGTTGTCGTAAGTCGAAACACATCGACCAGTGCTCATGGTCGTAAATTAGAAGTCTCGATCACACCTCGTGGTCGTAAGTTAGAAGCCGTCGACCATCGCTAGTGGTCGTACGTTGGCAGGCCTCTGGTGCGCTTGTGCCCTGTCGCCCAATTGTCGGCCTCTGCATGCTCGGCCCCGACTTCAACCACGGCCCCGATTTCGACCACTACCCCTTCGACTTCGATCATTGCCCCTTTGATTTTGACCACTGCCCTCTTCAACCACTATCCTCTTTGACCACGACCTTTCGACATTGACCACTTGCCCTTTCAACCACGGCTCCCTTTGACCATGGCTTCGACTTCGACCACCTTATGGGTCTTGCCGTCGAGGGTGGGGAACTCGATCTCGGGGGTGACCTGGGGGTAAGCGACGGGGATGTCCAACTAGAGGGGGAACTCGTAGCGGTGGAGGTTATGGACAAACCAGTAGCTGCCCTCCAGGCTGGCGCTACGACTACGACTATGACCGCGACTTCGACCATTGCCCCCTTCGACTTCGAGCACTGCCCCCTTTGACTTTGACCACTACCCCCTTCAATCACTGTCCCCTTCGACCATGGTTCTTCGATATCGACCACTTCTTTCTTCGACCATGGCTTCGATGACGACTACGGATCTTTGACTTCGACCACTGCCCCTCTCGACCACTCCTCTTCGACCACGACCCCTTTGACCATAGCTTCGACTTCGACCAAGGATCTTCGAGTTTGACCATGGATCTTCGACTTCGACCACTGTTCCCTTCAACCACTATCCCCTTCGACCATGGCCCTTCGATGTCGATCACTTCCCCCTTCGATCACGGCACCCTTTGACCATGGATCTTCGACTTCAGCCACGGATCTGCGACTTCGACCACTGCCCCTTTCAACCACGACCCTTTGACAACCACGGCCCATCGACGTCGACCACTTCCCTTCGACCACCGCCCCCTTCGACCACGGCCCTTTGACGTCGACCACTTTCCCTTTCGACCATGGCCCCTTTCGACCACGGCTTCGACTTCGACCATGGGACTTCGACCACGGATCTTCAACTTCAATCACTGCCCCTTTCGATCGGTGTCCCCTTCAACCACGACCCTTCGACACCATGGCCCTTTGACGTCAACCACTTCCCCTTTTGACCATCATCCCCTTCGACCACTGTCCCCTTCGACCATGGCCCTTTGATGGTGACCACTGTCCCCTTCGATCCCCTTTGACCACGGCCCTTTGACGTCGACCACTATCCCTTTGATGACCACGGGCCTTCGACATCGACCACTACCCCCTTCGACCACAACATCGAGTTCGACCACGGATCTTCAATTTCGACCATGGCCCTCAACCATGACCCCTTTCGACCACAGCCCCGACGTCGACCACGGCCCCGATGTTGATCACAGCCCTTCGACTTCGACAGCGGACCGACTTCGTCCACGGTCCTTCGACTCGACCACTGCCCCTTCGACCACAGTCCCATTCGACCATGGCTTGGACTTCAACCATGACTCTTCGACTTCGACCATGGCCCTTCAACTTCGATCACAGACCGACTTCATCCACGACCCTTCGACTTCAACCACTGCCCCTTTGACCACTGTCCGTTTCAACCACGGTTTGGACTTCGACCATGACCCTTCAACTTTGACCACGGCCTGACTTCGACCACAGCTCTTGGACTTCGACCACAGACTGATTTCGTCCATGGCCCTTGGACTTCGACCACTGCCCCATTTGACCATTGTCCCCTCTGACCACGGCCTGACTTCGACCACAACCTGACTTTGACCACGGCCCTTCGACTTTGACCACCGCCCTTTCGACCATGGCTTCGACTTCGACTATGGATCTTTGACTTCGGCCACATCCCCCTTCAACCACGGCTTCGACTTCGATCACGGCCCCTCGACTTCGGCCATAGCCTCTCGACCACGACACCGACTTCGACGGCCAACTTGGGAGACCAAAATCTCCAGACAGTGCAATGGGCTCTAGAGAGGACGAACTAGCAGCGACGGCTCCCAATGAGAACACCCTAACCCTAGGTACATTTTGATACCATGTTATGAATAGCACTTGTATTCATCATAAGGCCAATGGGCCGTTATATATACAATATGTGTGTGTGTATATATATATATATATATATATATATATATATATATATATATATATATATATATATATAGATAACCCCTTATAAAACAGAGAAACTACATAGGTATAATGCACATCTAACATATATGACATATGGCAAAAAGAATACATAGCGGGGAAAGAAGGCCGCATCTATCTATGTGCTTCTATGGCTGCTTCCACTCAGAAACCATGCACATCCTGTAGTAGTAGTATTCCCCAGATAAGCTAATTAAGGAAGCAGATAGAAACCAGAAAGCTAAGGAAGAGAAGTAAATTAAGAGCAAAGGCCGGATCTTTCTTGTCGAAAATCATGCATGCCATCAGCAACGAACATATCTTACAAGCAAACTAATGAAACTGATGAAAGGGTCAGGAAATTAAAGTATCCGTTGGAGGACGACAGTATCATCAGCTCTACAAACAAAATTTCTAGCTGCAAGTTCCTCCATGGGCTACTCTCACTAGTCACTACTGTGTCTGTGCGTACCACGGACAAGTACCGGCAAGGAAACAAGAGCAAAAGAAAAGGATCATATCACCGGAGCAACATAAACTAAGGCAGAAGCTGGGAAAGAGCCAAGAAAGAAGAGGTGCAAGCACAGCTGAGCCGACCGGAAACAATTAACGTACCATGTCCAACCAGGCATTAATTGTTAGCAGATGAGCACATGCTATGTATAAATTACAGAATCCAGCAATATTAGAGATTAATCCCCAATGAATCTCTAATATCCCAGACCAGAACGTAGTAAGATAATACTTCCTCCATCACCAAATGTATGTTATTTTTTATATTTTAGATCTCCAATACAAAATTTTGATTATAATTTATTATCATAATATACTATAAAAATAATAAAATATAGATTATAAAAGTATTTTGTAAGATAAATTCAATAGTGCTATTTTTGTATAATTAATTTATATATTTTAATATATATTAATAACTAAAACTTGATCGCATGGAACCAAGATGACCTAGTTCGGGGGACACAGGAGTACCAGCTAGCCTTCCCATCGGACGCAAGTGCAAATGCTGTGCAAAGCGCTAGCTACGCGTCAAGCACGCAAGGCGATTCAAGCAGCACCCAACGCGCAGCTGGAACAAAAAAATACCCAGGAAGAGGGAGCAGCAAGAACACACGCTTCCACACAGAAAGCGGAGCATAAAATTACCTTGCTGGTAGGCGCACTACAGTACACACAGCACACTCACGAATTAACTCATCTCACGCCGGACGTGCGTCTACTCAAAAGCCAGAAATAGCAACCGCGACTCAGGCTTTCCGCTGCCTCGCCGCCATCGATCCCCGGCGAGGAAGCAGTAATCGCAGCAGAACTCGAACAGATAGGAGTACATATGAAGACAATCCAGAAACACCGATTGACAAGCAATCCAAACATCGAAGAAATGGATCGATCGAACAAGCTCGAACAACGACGACGACGGATTGAAAGGAAACTGGTCAAACGTTATAGACGAGCGCGCGTGGGTACGTACCATGAGTCGGTGGCGTACTCGTAGAGCTTGCCCTTGGTGGAGAAGATGATAAGGCCGACCTCGGCGTCGCAGAGGACGGAGATCTCATGCGCCTTCTTGAGCAGCCCCGACCGACGCTTGGAGAAAGTCACTTGCCGGTTGATCTTGTTCTCGATCCGCTTCAGCTGCACCTTCCCGCGCCCCATCTCCTCCTCCCAAATCCAACCAAACCCTACCTACCTAAGCTTCGCTGATCCTACAAGCGTACGTAGAGGCGAGGAGGCGGTGTCATGGAGTCGCGTAGGCGGGGAGCGGAGGGGGCACCGCACCGGTGGAGGAGGGAGAGCTCCGGGATGGGAGGGGGGTTTAAAGGGAGCGCGCGACGGATCGGAGGGGAAGAGCGGTTTCGCGAAACCGGGCTGGTTTGGAGGATGCCCGCTGTCGAGCTGTAATTGGGCAAGAGGACACGCGGTGGGGGCCACAGGCAGTGGCGGTTCCCCAAAACCACCCGTTGCCCTCGGTGGGCCCGGCCGAGGGGTGATGTGTCAACTCCTCGTCCGAGACCGCTTTCCTTTTCTTGCCACCGCACGCATACGTGACGGCGCGCGGCGCGGGACGACGACGGCGGCGTGGGGCGAAACGGGAGGAAAATGTTGGGGCAAAAGGGGAAGGAAATGGTGGGTTCGTTGGGTGCGTGGTGCGCGCGAGCGGGCGGTCCGGGAAATGGAAAGCGAGACGCGGGCTGCGTCGCGTGCGACAGTAGGAGGCTGCCGGTTTTGGGCCGGCTCGCCTGCCCGGTTGGCCTGCGTTGGTGGTCGAGAGCATGACAGGACGAGATTTTTTTTCTGACCTCCTGGGAGGAGTCATCTGCAGAAATGGTCCTGGTGATTTTTTTGTATTGATAAACATCATTTAGATGCTTTTTTCTAACTATTATTCAGATTTGTGACTATCAGATTAAAGATCCAACGGTCATGAATTCCTCCAAAAAAAAAAAGTCTCCCCCCAAAAAAATGGGGCGTTGGATCTGTAATACAACGATTCTAAATCTGGATGGTTGTTAAGAAAAAACATCCGAGTGATGTCTAGACATACCTTTTTTTTTTTGCGAAAATGGCTCATTTGACGAAGGTAACATTGCCGGTAGTAGCATATAGCAGCACTATAACAATTTTTCGGGAAAATTTATTGAAACATATTTTTACAATATTCAAGAAGACACTAGGCGCTAGGCGGGCGGCGAGGTGCCGCCTTGTGTGCCTTTTAGAACAATGATTTTTATAGGAATTTTTAGATGTATGAAATGAGCTCCAAAACTTACGAATTTTTTTGGACCTTTCAGACACATTATACTTGTAAATTTTTTCATAATTTTGTCCATCTGGATTGTTTGATAAAATTCCTAAAAACAGTATAATTAAATGAATTTTAGAGGAAAATACAGAATGAAAAAATACACAAATAAGTACAATGTGTACGGAGGCTCAACAAAAAATTAATAAATTTCGGAAATTATTTGATACATATAAAAATTCCTACAAAATATATGCTTCAATGAATTTCCTAAAAAGTGCTATAATACTGCTACAATGCCTAGCGTGCCCTACCGCACCAGCTTCGTCCAAGAGGGCAATTTTCTCAAAAAAAAAGTCTCATTAGGCCATTCTCAGTGGAGAGTTTCATGGCGTTGTTTCCAAAACTGCCACATCATATAAAATAAAATGAAACATTCATTCTCAATGCATAGTTTCATTCTATTGTTTCATAGACATTTAATTTCATGATTCATATAGAGTTGGTAATCGTGCCAAGAGAGTTTCATCTAGATGAAACTCACTTCTTCTCTCTCTTCTTAAAAATGTTGCCATATCATCAAAAATACCTATGTGGCAGCCTATTAAATGCATATGAAACTTCCACTGAGACTGGCCTAACCATCCTCCTAGGAGGCCGGAAAAAAAATAAAATTTCGAACAGGACTCCCAGCTTGCTCGGCTGGCTACTGCAGTCCTAATCTTTTTAGTTTATGGTTTATGACTTATGAGTTATGACTTCTTTTAAACAAATAAATGGGACGATTTTTTGTTTCATTTCGAAGTAATTTATCGGGATAACTTTTTAGAAACAGCTTATCGGTTTTCAGCTCATTCACACTAGCACTAGTATTAGGATCAAAAACCATAAGCTACATTGCAAAAGAATACATCCTGCATCTGCTGATCTACATGCATGATACGACTACTAGCTAGTAGCAGTAATTGATTTGGAACAATGCTGTGCTACACTGCTACTGTGCTAGTACTGGCAGTAGAGTGGTAGCGGTGGCCGTCATCACCCAAGTCTTTCCCCGTAAAGTATGGTCCTTCCTTTCGCCCAACGGCCGATCGGGCTTCAATTGCTTTGCTTGAGTTGAGTGCTGGGGCCTGGGGCCGAGCATTTTGCTACTTTTGGTCGATCGTGTGTGTTTCTGGAAAAATTCTAGAAAGAGGAGTACTGTACTCACCTAGCTACTTTTATGAAGGTACGAACCAAACTCATCGATCGCTCATGTCTACTCTTTTTAGCTTACGCGGTTACGCTCGATGTCATGAAGGCGAAGTACCTGTGCAATGCGATTAAGGCGGATAAGAACCCATGCAGCAGGCGCCCGCACATTTGGAATTCGAAAGAGCAAACGAATAAACCTATAAGATCATTAATTTTTACGTGGATTAGATTCTGTTAGATGTATATTAGTATGATTGCCTGTGATAAATTATGATATGCCATCTTTTGTTCTGTTTTTTTTTAACAATTGATGTAGTCTATATATACTGATGAATGGAATTGCCATCCACGTGGCATTTCCCCCAAAATGTTTCATGGTATCAGAGCACCTTCGCTCTTGACATTGATGAACTAACAGCGACTCTATAGGACTGGTAATAGTAACAGAGGGGTGAATGATGCATTCTTTAAATACCCAGAAATCTTTCACTTAAAGCTAGAGTGTTAAGAAGGTCATATTTGACAGCCTAAATCTAAACCATAACAATCCAAAACAACAAAGCCTCAAAAAATTCAGCACCTAACCGGTCTGACTGGTGGGTGGTCTAACCAGGCATAAATTAGTTGTCTGATCGGGCTTAAGAGTGATCTAACTATTCCCCTATTCTTAAAATAAAAAATCAACTCAAGTTAAAAACCACTTCTGGTGCAAACTATAAAACCCATGATTAAATGATGTTAAACTTTGCACACACCTTGCTGAGGATCTCAGGAATCTAGTTCATCCAAGGATTATATGGATCTTGGCTAAAGTTCTAATCTTTTTTTTCAAAACATGCAAGGTTACAACAAAATCGAGCAAATCTCAAAAACTTGATACCAACTTGTGGGTTAAGAATAGCCAGAATGACTTTAGATGAGTTCCCACATGTCAGAGCAAGCCAAAACCTTCATATCAAAATTCCTCGAGAAGGGCTCCAATCAAGAAAGAACCAAGCAACTTTGAAATCTTACAAATGAGTGTGTAAGGAAGACATCACCTTCTCCCTCTTCCTCTATGAGCAGCGGGCCCGACATCAAGAAAGACACTCACTATCATGTGGGCCTATTTTGCAAGCAATTTTTATACATGTAATGTGCTAAGTCATTGCCACATCACCGTCCACGTCATCCACCATGGTGGCAATACCACTCTCAAAACTGCCCCTGGAGTTATTTAGACAATTTTGCATATTTCAGATGAGTATTTAGACAGTTTTGTAGTTTAAGGGGTAGAGCAGATGTACCTAGTAGTTCTAGGAGTTGATATCGGTGGTGCTCATTAAAACTTATAAGCTCTAGCTTTGGGCTTATTGGACACTGTACAGGCTTTTTATGGGATCGTTGATGGTAGTAAGAGGGCTGAATGATTATAATCCGCAGTGAAAACTTTTTCCTCAAATATATTGTCTCGTGATTGTCCAACTTGTTACACAGCAAAAGCAGAAAAAAAACAAAAAGATAGCAAAAATAAAAAGAAAAATGTTAATTTCTTTCTCTCTGGTACTGCACGGTATTGTAGCAAATAGCATAGATACTGTAGCAAAAATACTATTGTAGTACTGTAATCATGCTGTAGCAAATTAAAAATTCAGCGCCGTCACTTTCAGTGGTTGCTGCTCGAGTGAAAAATTGAAGGTCTCACTTTCGTTGGTTTGTTGCTCGAGTGAAGGGCCGTGAACCGTGACACCATGCGACTGAGCGATGCCAAGATGGCTCGCGATGAAGCGCAGCAAAATGTGATGCCGATTATTTTTCTTCGAATTAGATCTAAAATTTTGTTGCTAGATCATGTTTATAGCTATAAAGTGTCCTCCTGGGATTAGTCCTTAACCACATCTCTATTTATAGTTTAGGGCCCAAACCATGATCTTTTCGCTAAGACTATGAGTTCTTTTTCCAATTCCAACCAATAAGAGACCTAAAATCCTTACGTAACATGGGTTTTTTAATTTTTGTCACACTACCCAATTTTGGACACTTCAAATTATCACGTGTTGTAGTTTTTGGACTACACCTCCGTAGCTCCAATACGCATCATCCATCTTTGATCTCCACGTACCCCAACTCGAGCATGACCATCTCTTTTAGCATCCTTGACCCTTTGAGCCATGACTTTGCAATAAGCCATCTCCCGGTCCCGCCGTAGACCATGATCGCTTCCAAGTTACCCTGCACATGCAAAGACCAAACCGACATATTTTTTTGGTACAAGTTCTTTTCAACTTGATCGATATTAGTCTACACACACCTCACATAACATCAATAAGCAATATTGTCAATTATTCATTATCATAAATATTCTAGACCTAGCCATATAGTCTAACATTTTTTTTGTATTGTAGCTGTTGTTAGCTTTTCCAACACAATTAAATTAAAAGAAGGGAAAAAAGATTATATCATCACAGACAATACAAAGGAATAATAGAAAAAAGTAAAAGGCCAGAAAAATAAAAAATCCAGAAAAAATGAAATTAAGAAACTAGAAGTTCAAAGCTAAAATCTAAAAGCTGAACTTCTAAAGAGCACCCCCTACACTTTAAGTTTAGGCCACTACGTGATCATATATAGGATCGGATTTAAAATGGTTATATAGGATTATAGGTCATACGATGCGGCTTGAGATGCGAACAATCTTAATTATTAGGCTTCGTTTATTTTGGTTTGAGCTTTTGTTTTCTAATTTACTTTTTACTATTTATAAATTTTGTCTTCTTCTGATTTATGGCTTTTTTTAGCTTTTTATTAGTTCTTTTTTCGTATTCGTTTACATTGTCTGTGTTGGGCTAACTTGTTTATTCTATTTTTTTAAATTTTTTTAAATTTAATTATGTTAAATAAGTCATCTTCAGTTACAATGCAATTTCAACCAGTTACAATACAATTTCAGTCATAAATCACTATTTTTTAGTTGAAATGAATGGCACCTTAGTCGGATTCTAGAATACATGTCATATCTCGAGCAAGATAAGCAGTAAAGAGATATTGGAGAACAATGCCGACTTATCCTCTATGGATTTGACATTTTTATCGTTAATGCTTTGTGCTGACCAGCAAAGAGCCCGTGAGCACATGAATGCTTGCCAAAAGTTTCGTCTTCGGCTTCTGGTTTCTGGCTTATTTTTCACTATTTATAAGTTTCGTCTTTTTTTAGAATTTTTGACTTTTTGTTGAGCTTTTTTGCCGGTTCTTTTTTTTCCGTATTTGTTTGTATTATACGTAATGGGCTAACATATTTTTTATATTTTTAAATTTTTTTAAATTTAATTATACTAAATAAGTTTCATACCTGATGCTTTTTCAACAAATTACAGATGTTTTCAACTATAAGCCATGAACTTTTCAGCCGAACCGATCACCACCTAACTCTATAGCCATTGGATGTTAACCACCGTTGGTGCTCCTTATGACTGACTATGACAACCTTCGCAATCATGCCCAGTCCATCTTCGCCAAAAGGTCGAAAAAACATATCTTCTTCGTACAATGTATCCCCACATTGAATTTGATGCAAATAAGTGATTACGTAGGTTATTAGAAGGCGCATGTCATGGAAAGCGACAAAGCTTTTATGTTGTAAAAGAAAAACTGCCCACCAGATAATCTTCGTGATTCCTATTTCGCAAACATTCACTACAGCACACATTATCTAACATTATTTTTCTGAGTTTCTGTGTAGAATGCACTATGTGTACCTCTTGTCAACCCCTTCAATCACAATCCCTGTCAACCAACAACTAATTACTTGCGACGCATGCTACCGTCCGTTCTTTTTAACTTGTCATTTTAGATATTAAAATAGTCTTCAATACATTCTAATCATTACTTTTTTCTAATTATGTATTAGAAAAATATTAAAAAATAAATATAAAAGTATTTGGATAAGAAATCTAGTGATAGTATTTCCACATGACAAATCTGAACACTTTTATGTGTATCAGCGATCAAAATTTTAAAAGGTTGACTATATATATTTAAAATGATATATGAAAAAGAACAGAGGGAACAATTCTTATTGGGATTTTGTTGGGAAATAAAACGGTTGCTCTCACTGATGTTTTACTAGTCTCTTCCCAATCTATTGCAAGGCAACACCGGAATAGGCACCTACATATTTTTCCGAGCTCGTAAATAACCCCTCACTGTTTAGCTTCTAGTGTAGGCGGTCTTCGTGTTGTGTAGTCGGGGGCTCCCTGCAGCCCATGTTTTTTTTCTGGGGTATTTTCATCCTAGCTTGCATCGATTGCACAGCATGCAGTTTCTATACTAATACAAAGACAAGTAAAGCCTTTTACGTGTTTTCTAAAAAAGAGTGTTGATAAATATTATCTAGATATTTTCTTTCTAACTATCATCCAGATTTATGATCATTGGATTAGAAATCAAACGCCCATGAATTCTCCGCCCCCCCCTCCTCCAAAAAAAAATATCCTCCTCCTCTGAAAAAATCTCCCCCCTCTAAAAAAAAGGCCGTTAAATCTCTAATCCAACGGTTCCAAATCTAGATAATTGTTAGAAAAAAATATTTGAGTAATGCCTAAACACATTCTCTAAAAAAATATCTTCGCACTGTTAGTTGCCCCGTGTAAAAGCCGTATACATTCGCAACGAATTCGACAGGAAGAACGGACCCAAACATCTCATAGCGCAAATATTCGCATCAGGCGAGGCGTGGAAGAGCAGTGCACGGAGAAAAAGGAAGGCTAGGGTACGCAAAAAGATGCCGGCGTCGCCTCACCAGATATATTCCCCCTGCAACAAATGGGCGAAGGCCTGGTGGAGCACAGCATTCCAACCCGAGGAGGGAACGATCGGTGGGAGGCCACACACATCTCTCTTTCTCTTGGAGCATGACTAGCATACCGTGTAGCGTCAAAGCACATCTCAGTAGGATAGATTTTGACCGTGCGATCATATTAGACTATATAGATGGATGCAAATAAATTAATAATGAATAGTTTTAGATTTTGCGTTTGTGAAAGTTTTGGTCTATCGCGATCGAAGGTTTCAAGTTCAAGTGGTTTGAATTTGCCCCGAGTGGTTTTTGTTTTCTTTGAGTGTTTTTTGTTGCTCTGAGTAGTTTCAGACTAGTCCGATCGGTTCAAGTGGTATTGGACGATATTCAAGTAGCAATGGAGTATTGGACGGTATTCGAGTAGCTCTGGAACATCAGACTGCACTCGAGTGGCATCAGAGGACCACGGCGGCTTTCGATCACGTCAGACTTTGACCACGTCAGATTTCGACCATGTTGGTTATGACTCAGAGTCGTTTACGACTATGTTCTACTTCAACCACGACCGGTGTCAACCACGGAATATCGACTATGGCAGTTCGACCACGACAGAACGATCACTGAAGGTAATCGTAGCTATAATAATTTTTCATGGTCATAACTACAATACCTGGTTGGTACCCGATAGTCGTAGATTTTACTGGTTGATAGTCGAAGGCTTTGCAGTCGATAGTCGTAGACTTTGCAGACTGTCATAATAGTCATAGACTTCATAGTCTTGTTTTCATAGTCGTAGACTTTGCAGTCTTCTGTTGTCTTGGGTAGTCGAAGGCTTTGTGATCGGTTGTTGTAGGCTTCACGGTCGGTACTCGTAGGCTTCATGGTCTGTACGAGTGCTTTAATTCGTGTGATCTTCGAATACCTCAAGTACTCGTGTTGGATTAGTGGTAGACTGATCTGGTCAGAGTGGTTGTTGGTGATACTCGGTGCTCGGTGATCGATGGTGCGGTGATTAGTTGATGATCAATAGTCATGGACTTGGTGTTCGGTACTCGATGGTTTTGGTCGGTAGCGATGCATGGTATCCCTGAGTGTTTGGAGTGAAGCGATAGTATTTTCTGAGTACTTGTGGTTTTCTAATGCTCGCTGAGCTAGCAATCGTAAGAAGTTATCTGGAGCAAATTTGCTGTAAGCGATGGAATGTGTGGTCGTAGATAACCTGGTTGATGTCGTGGATGGTTTTGTTCCTATGTATGGATGGACAAGGGTAATGTGAGTGTGTGTGTTGATAATGGTCAAGTTGTGAAGAACTTATGCCGAAAAATATTTCTTTAGTCTTTGCATGTGCAAATGGATGAGGAGAACCGAAACTAGGATGGGGAGATCTGAGGTCCAAATGGTTGAGGATATCACGCGAGATGGTCGAGCTAACGCTAGAGTACATGGAGATCTAAAGTGGTGATGCATGGAGAAGCTATGGGCGATGCGGTCCTAGAAGCTTCTACACAGAAGTTGTTGAGGCGTGACGAAGATACGGGAGGTGTGATCCTGGAGGCTTCGTCACGTATTGAATTAAGAGTTGTGGATGGAGTCTATAACTTGGAAGATGTAGAGTTTGGTTAAAACCCGTGTTTATGAAGGGTTTTGGATCCCTTGATTTAAGGTAGAGATAAGATTCTGTGTTCGAGTCGAACACGGCTTAGGCCTCTAGCATATAAAAACAGAGAGAGACCAAGTATTTTGGCAGTAGTGGCTTTGTGAGGCTTTTATTTTAATCAAATGATCTCACATGCCTTTCGTGCTGAGCCCGTCGCTACCCTCCTCCAGTATGACTGTATGAGTACCCATCCGCAGCACGAGACCTTCGTTTTGCCAGTTTCCTTTGCATTAGAATGTGTGGAGCCTGTCGACATCCTCCTCCGCACGTGAAAGCCGGTCATCGTCTTCCTCCGAGCTGTCCACAAGCTCAAGACCCGTCGAAGTCCACCTCCGCAAGCACATGTGTCGGTTGTTGTCCTCCTTACGTTAGCCAATTAAAACTTGTAATTTCAGGTTTTAGAAAATAAAATATACCAAGGTTCTAGGTTAAGACAAGAAGATTTAGCAAATTTCATGTTTCAAGATACAGAGAAGTTTCATCATGTTTCAAATTTCAAATTTTGTGAAAGTTTAAGCATGTTTCAATTTTTAGATTTGAAAGTTTCAACATATTTCAAGTTTCATATTTCAAAGAAGTTTCACACAGTAGGTTTTGAGTTTCAAAATCAAAACCTGGCGTTTCAGTAGTAAGTTTTAAGTATCATAATTGGAACTTAAAGTTTCAAATTTTAGAAAATGAAACACACCAAGTTTTCAGGTTATAAAAAGAAGTTTCAATATGTTTCATATTTCAGGATGTAGAGAAGTTTCATCATATTTTAATTTTTAGATTTTATGAAAGTTTTAGCATTTTTTCAATTTTTAGATACAAATGTTTCAGCATGTTTCAAGTTTCAGATTTCAAAGAAGTTTTAGCTAGTAAGTTCCTTTCTTGCCTTGGCAGTGTCAACTCGGAGTTGCTTCGAGCCCTTCAACACATTGCAAGCCTCCATTATCAAGGCCCTTCATTCCTTTCTTACCTTGGTAACTGCGTGTTTTTGAACTTTACTAGTTTCTGCAGAATGGTTGCATGTAGGATCTTGCATTGGGTATATGTAGATCTTATTTCCATGCTCAAGAACTATCAGGAGGTAGCGATCAAAACTAGAAAAAGCAGACAATGAAGAAATGGATTGACATGATTCGTGAACTATAATCATGAGACTTGGGCATAGGAAAATTCATGAAAAAAAATTATGATTTCATGAAACTTCGTGAATCTTAATCATGAGGCTTAGGCATAGGACCTCATGAAATCACATAAAAATATTATAAAACTTAGTCATGAAACCCATCAAAAACGTCATGAAACTTAGTTCAACATAGGCATGAAATCTCCTTAAACTTTATGAATCCTCATGAAACTTGAAGTTCAAACATCATGAATCCGCTACAAAACCTTCCAACTTCATGAATTCGCTACCAAAAAAAACTTCATGAAACTTCAAGTCAGTCTTGAAACCTCATAAAACTTAGTCTGAAACATCTTGAAACTTGATGAAACTTAGACATGAAACCTTAGTACTCTTCATGAAAATATACTCACAAAACCTTGTGAAACAAGCTGAGACTTCATGAAACCTCATGAAATTTGAGCAGTTTACAAAATAAAATATTTGAGCACTCCGATTTGAGAAAAACGAGGGGAGAATGAGGTGAGTTTTGAGCACGCCGCTTACCTACGGCTGCTTACCACCTATCTCGTGCATCATGCTTACACAAGCTTGCCATTGCTCATCACCCACAGTCGAGTTTTTTGCTATTATGGTACCCTCTAAGTTGGGCTTCGACGAAACGGTATCTACGTCGTGGGCTTCTCTAAAATAGTACTATTGTAGTTAAGACTTCTCTCAAATAGTATTCTTCAGGGATTTTAACTCAAATAATTTGATTTTCGAATTTGTACTCCCCAATTGACCGAATCGCCCTCGCTCATTTTGTTTAACCCTAATCACTTTTATTTTCTTCTTTTCACATCGCTTGGGTTTCATTGGCGATGGCGGCACGCCGATCGCCGATCGAATACTTGGCGCGCGCCGTCAACGCCAAAGCGAGCGCGGCAAGGATCGCGACGGAGCGCGCGCACTTGAGCCACGGACGATCGCACGCCACCCGTGGATGGTCTCACGTCGGCAGGGCAACCGACCACGACGCGCAGTGTGATCGGCATCTTTGTACGCGCGGTATTGAGCATTAAGGATGATCCACGACGCGCAGATCAATCTTTGTCATGTTTTTTCATGTCATGTTTGAGTTAAAATCAAATTATTTTAGAGAATACTATTTTACAAAATCAATCTTTGTCATGTTTGATCCACGTACGCGGTAGGATCAATTTTACAAAATGAGCAGGGGCAGTTCAGTCAATTGGGGAGTACAAATTCGAAAATCAAATTATTTGAGTTAAAATCCCTGAGAATACTATTTGAGAGAAGTCTTAAGTACAAGAGTACTATTTTAGAGAAGCCCACGACGTAGATACCGTTTCGTCGAAGCCCAACTTAGAGGGTACCTGTAAGATCGAGGAGGCCGACTAGAGGGGGGTGAATAGGAGGTTTTAAAATTTTCGTCTAATTCTAATTAGCAATTTTAAACTTGATAGATGAATAGAGCAAGATAACACTAACACCCCTAATCAACCTAGTGAGGTTCAAACAAACACTAGCACAAGTAATCGACTAAGAGCAATAACGAATAGTAGAGAACAACAATTGCTACTCTAACTAAGCAAGCAATCAAGTAATATGAATGAAGAGCGTTGCTTGAATGAAAATGATCACAAGAGAGCAAACCACAATTGACACGATTACTTTTTACCGTGGTGATCGGAGACTTGCCGTCTCCCTAGTCCACGTTGAGGTAAGCCCGAACGAATCGGACCGCTCCACGAATGAGCCTAAGCACCTCGATCACTATCTAAGCCCTTTCCTCTCCGGTAGGCGAGCCCAAGCCTTCACAATCTTCCGGCCTTCTCACAATCTTCTTGAGAAGATCACCGAACTCCGCTAAGCCGCCTAAGTGCCGGCAAGCACCAAGAGAATAGACCATCGCGCTTGATCTCACTCAAGTGCTCAATGGATCAACTAGAATGCAATGCACTTGAATTTTGGGTCAACTACCTCAAATGAATGCACAAGTGAGTGAATGAGGTGTGAGAGGTTGCACTAGGCTCAAATGTATTCAATGGAGGTTCAACAACATGTCCAAGTTCGGTGGGGTGTATGTATACCCTCACCAACCTCAAATAGCCGTTATAATAAACAATCCCGAAAATTCAGAAATCCGAACTACCGCAGTAAAACCGCTGTACTTCCGACCTCCGACCGGACAGAACGGCTATGTCGAGAGTCGGCAACCGTTGGTCAATGAGTGCGGTATTACCGCTGTTGAAATCGCGGTACTTCCGGACGTCCGAAGTTCCGCCCAGACCGTGATTTCCGATCTCAACGAGTCTAAGTTTTATTCTCGCGCTCTCGAAATAACGTTTCGCACAAGTATCCGAACTTTCGCACACGCGTAGTTCCAGAGGTCAAATCGCGTACTTCCGCTTTCCGAGAGGCTAAGTTAAACTCCGGCGCTCGAAATAAAGTTCCGCCGAGTGCTCCAGATTACGCCATCCGTAGTTCCGCAGTTAACCCGCAGTACTTCCGATTTCCAGAGACTAAGTCCGAGTCCGACGCTCGAAAAAACGTTCGCCGGGCGCCCCAGACTACGGACTGCGGTAGTTCCGCCCAATACACACCGAACTACCGGATTTTTCGACAATGCACAGATTTGATTTAATTTTAATTTCTAAGTGCATGCATGATCCTAAATTGATCCAAAGGGCACATTGAACATGATCAAGCGATCACCATGATCCCTCTTAATAGTATGGCGTCTATCCTATAATCCGGTCTTCCAACCTAACTCCAAGACCGGTAAAATAAAATAGATACCTAAACTATTTATCTTGTCGCCCTAGAGATCTTGAATCTTCATGGGATATTTTGTGAGCCTCTTTCTTTGCCATTTGAACTTATCCTTTCAAACACTTAATGCACACATTAGTCCCATATTCACATAAATTCATTAATTACCAAAACCAATATTTTTAGGGGCCTAGATGCTTTCAATCTCCCCCTTTTTGGTAATTGATGACAACAAGAGCAATTTATGAGAAGAATTTAAGATTTGGATATACTCCTAGTTTGCAAGATGTATATCACAAGGTCTTTGAAATTTTAGCAGTTTAGAACATGGGGAATTTTTGCATTTTAGAAACTAATAAGAAAGAGCTCCTCTAAACATGTGCATCAAATTTTATAGGAATTTATCAGCATGATTACATCATAGCATTACAAAGACATTCACCAAAATTCAAAGATACGCAATAGACAAGTAAACAAGCATTGCATTAAGGACATGACATAGTTCATTACAATGCATCAGAAATTAAAATACTAAACATCCACAGAGTTTAAACCACACAACCGCATTACATGGTTCATTTGGTTCATTTCACCATACTTTATTACAAGGCCCAAAGGATAGATAAAGACTTAAACTTCTCCTTGCTACAATTTCTCCCCCTTTGGCATCGAAGTACCAAAAAGAGGAGCTAGTCCTGAGCTGCACTGGGAGAAGGAGGACCACGGCGACGAGTGCGACGACCATAGCGAACTGGAGAAGGCGGATGAACTGCACTCTCCAAGGATGATACGCGATCACCAAGAGAAGACACAGTGGAGATCAAGACATCCTGGCGCTCCTCAAGCTCGAGTATGGCGAGTAAATCGGGACGACGACACATCGCCTCGCCTCGGGAGGAGGATCGCAATGCCGATGCTGAGGCTGAGGCTGAGACTGAGCACGGGAACGAGCAGGAGCAGGAACAGGAGGGTCTGCACGCGGCTTGTATGGCTTGTGCGGGGTGCAGAGTGCTCCTCGGTATCCAGTCTTCCGAATGATCACAGCCATGATGAATGGTGCAAAGTTGATCCTTTTCTGTTTGTCATTCTTATTGGCGTCGATCCCCCTGATGATAAGATCCACCACATCAAACTTTTGGCCGCGCATAATGTAATCAATTACATTCCACGCATGGCCACGAATAGCATCATAATTCCCACTCTTGGGAAGAATGGTGTGGTTGATGATCCTGTTGACAAGGTGGGAATAGGAGTAAGCCAATTGTCGCCCCAAGTGATCGCTCACCGCTTGGTCATAGTACTCTGAATATGCAGCAATAGGAAGAGCTCGCTTGCTGTACACCTTCTCATAGGCACTGGTTTCCGTCCCAAGTGCTAACTCAAACTCGTGCCTGGTGCACTCAATGAACTGGGTCCCTGTCATCCAACTTAGATGCTCAAAGTTGGGAGAGATGTACAGGGTAGCATAGAACTGCCTAATCATGTTGTCCATATAGTTGCATTTGAAAGCAACAAGTTGATGAATATCGGCTTGCTGAAAGAGCTGATAAGCACCACTGAACTTGTCAATCTGCGACAAGTGATCCCAATCCACATACTTGTGTGCAGCAAACTTGCGAGCCGGACCATACATTTCTTGGTACACCTTCTCTTGAAACTTGGAATGAAACTGGGGGTTCATTGAGTTTCGAGGGCATACATACTGACTGCGGCGACGAAGAATAGCATAGTCCTCATTTGTGATCTTGGCGAGGTCCACTTCATCATCTGCCGTTACCTCAGGCATCTCCTCATCTGAGACCGCATATTCCTCGCTCTCATGCGAGGCCTCAGATCCGCTCTCATGCGAATCCTCTTAGTCACTCTCATGGTCGGAGGCGGGACCCTTGCCCTTGTGCTCCGCCGTCTGAGATGCAGGAGTCGAGGAGGAGGATTGACCAGCCGTGCCCCCATAGGACTTGTGCGAGACATTCTTCATCCTCGGCATCTTCAATGACACGATAGGATAATCAAGGTATGAGGTAGAATAATCGAAAGTAGGTTTGAAATTGAAAGCAATGAATTTCATTGTTCCAGAAAACGGAAGTACCGGCAGAAATCTGCGGAACTTCCGGAAATCCGTAGTTCCAAGCATTAAACATGCGGAACTTCCGCACCCCGTAGTTCCGCCGCTTGACCGTAGTTCGGTTTTCTCGACATTTCTAGAGCATGATAAAATTGAATCTTTTGGGGTATTTCTTGGATTGAATCCAGTGCATGTATGAATAAACATTCTAATACCCCAAACGAACTACTTTGCCCAAAGAAACTACAGCAAAAAATCGCTACATTTCAAATTTCACCTAATTTCAACTCTAGGGTCCTTAGAACAAGATAAAAGGGGTTTGATCCGATTTACCTTGTGGGAGCGAAGGAGAGGAACCCTGGGAGTGTAATGAATCACCCAAAAACGAAAAGCTCCCCTCGGATTCGAAGATCGGGAGAGGAGGAGGAGGAGTTTTGGGAGTTGGAGAGAGAGGTTTGAAGAGAGGAGAGGAGGAGACCCTCTGCGGTTTTGGGAGTGGGAGAGGAGAGAGAGTGATAGAAACGGTAGGAGTAAAGAGAGGGGAGTAAAGGCAGTCGACGGTTTTGGAAACCGCAACAAATCCCGCAAAAGGCGGTAGTACCGCGTGTAACACGCCGGTAGTACGTGTTCACGAAATTCGGAAGTTCCGCAGATTACATTGCGGTAGTTCCGTTTTTCTGTCAGAGCGGAAGTACCGCACAATGGATCGCGGTAGTTCGGATTTTCCGAACTTTTCAGATTTGACTTTTAGAACTTGAAATTCTGCAAATGATCCCTAGTTTTGCATCCAACTAAAGTCATTCAGATCATTATGCATCAATTGAGCTAATGCTATATTTTGAAACTAATTTTTATGGATTTAAACGAATTTTTGACCAAAATAGGGAAAAATCCAACAAAAATCCATATGAACACAACAAATGAGCAGAAATGAATGAAATGAGATTTCAAGCTACATTTGAGTAGTCTATGACATTTAATTCATTCCTCAATTTGCAAAAGCGGCTTTCATCTAATGGTTTGGTGAAAATGTCCGCTAGTTGATTTTCGGTTCGGATGTGGCTAATTTCAATATCTCCCTTGCTCACATGATCTCTCAAGAAATGGTGGCGTATATCTATATGCTTGGTTCTTGAGTGTTGAACGGGATTATTGGATATTTTGATAGCACTATCATTATCGCACAAAAGAGGCATTTTATCAAAATTGATCCCATAATCCAACAATGTTTGCCTCATCCAAAGCAATTGAGCACAACAACTTCCCGCTGAAATATATTCGGCTTCGGCGGTTGAAAGTGCTACGGAATTTTGTTTCTTGGATGACCAACACACTAGAGATCTTCCTAGAAATTGGCAACTACCCGAGGTGCTTTTTCTATCCACTTTGCATCCCGCATAATCAGAATCCGAATATCCAATTAATTCAAATTTTGCACCTTTGGGATACCAAAGCCCTATGCTTGAGGAATGCTTTAAATATCTTAGAATCCTCTTTACGGCCACTAAATGGCACTCTTTTGGAGAAGCTTGAAAACGTGCATACATGCATACACTAAACATAATGTCGGGCCTAGATGCGGTAAGATATAGCAAACTACCAATCATGGATCTATAAAGCTTTAAATCTACCGACTTACCTTCTTCGTTGAGGTCTAGATGCCCGTTTGTTGCCATGGGTGTTTTGATGGGTTTGACTTCTTCCATTCCGAATCTTTTGAGTAGATCCTTCACATACTTTGTTTGACTTATAAACGTCCCATCTTTAAGTTGTTTGATTTGAAGTCCAAGGAAGTAGCTTAGCTCACCAATCATTGACATCTCAAATTCCCTAAACATCATCTCACCAAATTCTTTGCAAAAATCTTGATTAGTAGAACCAAATATAATATCATCAACATAGATTTGACATACAAAGAAATCATCACCAATAATTTTTGTGAATAGAGTTGTATCTACTTTACCAATTTTAAAGCCTTTTGATACAAGAAAGTTACGAAGGCGCTCATACCAAGCTCTAGGAGCTTGATTTAAACCATATAACGCCTTTGATAATCTATACACATGATTAGAGTATTTAGCATCTTCAAATCCCGGGGGTTGTTCCACATATACTAATTCGGAAATGGTACCATTAAGAAATGCACTTTTGACATCCATTTGAAATAATTTAATGTCAAAGCATGATGCAAAAGCAAGCAAGATTCTAATTGATTCAAGTCTAGCAACGGGCGCAAAAGTCCCATCATAATCTAAGCCCTCGACTTGAGTATAACCTTGAGCTACTAACCTTGCTTTATTTCTTACCACAATTCCGTTCTCATCTTGTTTGTTCCGGAAGACCCATTTTGTGCCAATGACATTGTGCTCCTTGGGTCTCTCCACCAAAGTCCAAACATCATTTTGAGCAAAATTATTCAACTCTTCATGCATAGCATTTATCCAATCCGGGTCATCTAATGCTTCTTTTACACGCTTAGGTTCAAGTGAAGATACAAAGGAATAGTGTTCACAAAATGAAGCTACTCTAGAGCGAGTTTGAACACCCTTACTCACGTCAACCAATATTTGGTCAATTGGATGATCCTTGGCTATTGCATTGTGAATCTTGAAAATATTTTGCGGTTGATCCTTTTCTTCATCTTCTATAACTTGAACATCGTTTGTTGTGGAAGAAGAGGGTGGTTCCACTTGTCTAGATGAGCTTGGTGATGTTGGATCCTCTTTTGGCTTGATGTCTCCAATTTGCATGTTCTCCATTGCCTTGCGAAGACTTTCATCTCCTACATCATCCAAGTTCTCATGCTCTTTTTGAGAGCCGTTAGTTTCATCAAATTGAACATCACATGATTCTTCCACTAAACCCGAATTTTTATTAAAGACCCTATAGGTTTTACTATTTGAGGAATACCCTAAAAGGAAGCCTTCATCACATCGACTTTGAAATTTTGAGAGCCGAACACTTTTCCTTAGAATATAGCATTTGCAACCAAATACTCTAAAGTAAGAGATGTTCGGTCTCCTTCCAACAAGAAGCTCATACGAAGTCTTTTTCAAGAGTCGATGTAAATAGAGGCGATTTATGGCATGACATGCGGTGTTAATAGCTTCCGCCCAAAACTTGTCGGAAGTATTATATTCATCAAGCATTGTCCTAGCCATTTCAATTAATGTTCGATTTTTCCTCTCTACAACTCCATTTTGCTCCGGAGTGTAGGTTGTGGAAAGTTCGTGCTTTATTCCAAGTTCATCACAAAAGTCTTCAACTTTTGTATTTTTGAACTTGGAACCATTGTCACTCCTAATTTTCTTTATTTTAAAATCAAATTCATTTTGAGCCCTTTTTGAAAAACTTTTGAAAATCCCGGAGGTTTCACTTTTGTCATTTAGGAAGAAGACCCATGTATATCTAGAGTAATCATCCACAATGACTAAACAATAGCTATTACCTCCAATGCTCTTATATGTTGTTGGCCCGAACAAATCCATATGTAAGAGCTCTAATGGCCTAGAAGTCGACATGATACTTTTGGAAGGATGAGAATTAGCGACTTGCTTTCGGCTTGACAAGCACTACAAAGTCGATTTTTCTCAAACTTCACATCCTTCAAGCCAACTACTAAGTCATGCTTAAAAAGCTTTTTGAGTTGAATCATTCCCACATGACCTAGCCTTCTATGCCACAACCAACCCAACGAAGTTTTTGCAATTAAACAAGTTTTTAAACAAGACTCATTTGAAGAAAAATCTACCAAATAGAGATTCCCAAATCTAAAGCCTTTGAAGACTAGTTCATTATTATTATCTTTTGAGATTACAACATTTTCTTTTGAGAATGAGCATGTTAAGCCTAGATCACATATTTGAGCAACGGATAGCAAGTTGAAATTTAATGATTCAACTAAAGATACATTAGAAATTGAAAGGTCGTTTGAGATAGCGATTTTACCCAATCCCAATACCTTTCCTTTGCTATTATCTCCAAATGTGATTTTGTCATTGCTTCCATTCTCAAATGTGGTGAACATCTTCCGGTCTCCGGTCATGTGTTGGGTGCAACCGCTATCCAACACCCAATGCCTTCCACCGGTTTTGTAGTTCACCTACAAAAGAAAATCAAGTTCTTTTAGGTACCCAAATTTGTTTGGGTCCTTGGAGGTTAGTGACCAAGGTCTTGGGTACCCAAATGGATTTCTTTTTAGCACCCAAAATAGAGGTGCCAATGAAATGAGCAATAACATTTCCATTTGTAGATTTTCTAAGCATATAACAAGAATCATATAAACCAATGGAATGCATGTTATTCTTAGAACAATCATTTTGCATATGTCCAATACACCGGCATTTTGTGCAATACTTACCATTTTCATTTACAAACCTTGGAGGCTTGTATACCGGCTTCTTACCCTTTTGAGGGACATATCCAAGTCCCTCTTTGTTAAAAGAGCATCTTTGATCGCTTAGTAACTTATCAAGGGTTTCTTTTCCCTTGTAAGCCCTCTCTAAACTTTTGTTTAATTTTAGCACTTGTTCTTTTAAGTTTTTGTTCTCATTAGCAATAACATCATCATGAACAAGATTTAAAGCATTTCTAGAATCTACACTTGATGAACAAGGTATGGCAAGTAAATCATCACAACAAGTAGATATGCTAGACTTTGAAATTTCTATACTAGACATTTCATTCAAGATATTGCAAGTAACTCCAATGCTAGTACTAGATATGTGATTTTCTTGGAGAAGCAAATCATGAGCTTCCTTTAGCTCCTCATAAGAGTCTTTGAGAGAGATGTGTTCTCTCTTTAAGACCTTAAACTTTGATTTTTCTTTTCCAAGAAATTCATTTAATTCAACTAACATATTCATCAAGTCATCGTATGAAGGCTCATCATCATCAAGCAAGTTTATCTTTTCTCCTTTAGCCATAAGGCATGTAGGAGTGGAGAATAGTGATGGAGCCTCCTTGATTGCAATGCCCACAAGCCCTTTCTTCTTGGGAGATTCATCCTCGCTGAGTCGAGTCCGAATACTCCTCTTGAGTTCCACTCACCAATATGGGCTTCATTCTTGCCATCCTTGTGAAGCTTCTTGAAAAGCTTCTTCTTGCCGTTGTAGTTCTTCTTCTTTGATGACTTCTCCTTGTCATCCTTCTTTGTTGGACATTGAGAGGCAATGTGCCCCTTCTCATCACATTCATAGCAACGAATATTGCTAAACTTCTTGTTGGAGGAAGAATGCCATTTCTTGGTCTTCTCGTGGCTTGTGCTCCGAAATGGGCGTCTTCTCATGAACTTCTTCATTCTTCTTACTAGAAGTGCAAATTCTTCTTCAGAGTCCTCCTCATCATCTTCTTCGGATTCTTCACTCATTACCGCTTTAGCCTTGAAAGCGGTGATCTTCTTATTCTTGGAAGAAGATTGCTCCAAGAGCTCTTCCTTGTCTTTCTTGTAGAGCTCGTTGGTGATGAGGTTGCCCAACAATTGTGTTGGTGTCATTCTTGCCAACTCCGGTGAGTTGAGGAAGAGAGTCACCAACACTTCATATTTCTCCGGCAAGGCCCTAAGCATCTTTCGAACAATATCAAGATCGGAAAGGTTAGTTCCAAGGCCCTTAAGCTCATTCACAATGTTGTTGAGCCTTGAGTACATCTCATTGATGTCTTCATGGGGCAGTTCAGTCAATTGGGGAGTACAAATTCGAAAATCAAATTATTTGAGTTAAAATCCCTGAGAATACTATTTGAGAGAAGTCTTAAGTACAAGAGTACTATTTTAGAGAAGCCCACGACGTAGATACCGTTTCGTCGAAGCCCAACTTAGAGGGTACCTGTAAGATCGAGGAGGCCGACTAGAGGGGGGTGAATAGGAGGTTTTAAAATTTTCGTCTAATTCTAATTAGCAATTTTAAACTTGATAGATGAATAGAGCAAGATAACACTAACACCCCTAATCAACCTAGTGAGGTTCAAACAAACACTAGCACAAGTAATCGACTAAGAGCAATAACGAATAGTAGAGAACAACAATTGCTACTCTAACTAAGCAAGCAATCAAGTAATATGAATGAAGAGCGTTGCTTGAATGAAAATGATCACAAGAGAGCAAACCACAATTGACACGATTACTTTTTACCGTGGTGATCGGAGACTTGCCGGTCTCCCTAGTCCACGTTGAGGTAAGCCCAACGAATCGGACCGGCTCCACGAATGAGCCTAAGCACCTCGATCACTATGGAAGCCCTTTCCTCTCCGGTAGGCGAGCTCCAAGCCTTCACAATCTTCCGGCCTTCTCACAATCTTCTTGAGAAGATCACCGAAACTCGCCAAGCCGTCTAAGTGCGGCAAGCACCAAGAGAATAGACCATCTGCGGCTTGATCTCACTCAAGTGCTCAATGGATCAACTAGAATGCAATGCACTTGAATTTTGGGTCAACTACCTCAAATGAATGCACAAGTGAGTGAATGAGGTGTGAGAGGTTGCACTAGGCTCAAATGTATTCAATGGAGGTTCAACAACATGTCCAAGTTCTGGTGGGGGTGTATTTATACCCTCACCAACCTCAAATAGCCGTTACAATAAACAATCCTGAAAATTCAGGAAATTCGGAACTACCGCAGGCAAAACCGCGGTACTTCCGGACCCTCGCTGACCGGACAGAACGGCTATGTCAGAGAGTCAGAAGTAACCGTTGGTCAATGAGTGCGGTACTACCGCCGTTGAAATCGCGGTACTTCCGGACGTCCGGAAGTTCCGCTCAGACCCTGCACTTCGATCTCAACGAGTCTAAGTTTTATTCTCGGCGCTCTTTGGAAATAACGTTCCGCACAAGTATCCTGAACTTCCGCACATGCGGTAGTTCCGCAGGTCAAACTGCGGTACTTCCGTTTTCCGAGAGGCTAAGTTAAACTCCGGGCGCTCTCTGGAAATAAAGTTCCGCTCGGTGCGGTACTATCGCCATCCGTAGTTCCGCAGTTAACCCGCGTACTTCCGATTTCGAGAGACTAAGTCCGAGTCCGGCGCTCTGGAAAAACGTTCGCCCGCGCGCCGTACTACGGACTGCGGTAGTTCCGTCCAATACACACCGGAACTACCGGATTTTCTGACAATGCACAGATTTGATTTAATTTTAATTTCTAAGTGCATGCATGATCCTAAATTGATCCAAAGGGCACATTGAACATGATCAAGCGATCACCATGATCCCTCTTAATAGTACGGCATCTATCCTATAATCCGGTCTTCCAACCTAACTCCAAGACCGGTAAAATAAAATAGATACCTAAACTATTTACCTTGTCGCCCTAGAGATCTTGAATCTTCATGGTATATTTTGTGAGCCTCTTTCTTTGCCATTTGAACTTATCCTTTCAAACACTTAATGCACACATTAGTCCCATATTCACATAAATTCATTAATTACCAAAACCAATATTTTTAGGGGCCTAGATGCTTTCAGTACCATAATAGCAAAAAACTCCCCACAGTCACCCCCGCTGCACTCGTGCAAATCCATGGCCGCCCAGCGCCCACCGCTTGCCATTGAGGCAGGTAAAAGCAGCAGAGTTTTTCATAGGAGCCAATGCAGGACACAGGCATGTATATATGAGCCTGCAGATTAATTGAAACGATAGATGCGGTAGATAGTAGCTAGCTACTCCATCCATGCAGGAGGGTAGCAGTCCCCCGGTGGCGGCATTGGCTGCTGGTTCACATCCATGGCATGGAATCTGCAGAAACGAATGCGAATACCATCGCCATGGCCATCAACAACCATCTTTTTTGCCAGCAGGCAAAGAAATTAGCCATTGATTTAGAGAAAATTGGTGAGCACTTACGCTGGCTGCAGGGACGGCTCGCACCCCAGCGCCTGGAAGAAGCGCTCTGGCTGCGGAGGCTCATCGGACAACACGCCGCCGCCACAGTCGCCCTGCCACGGCAGCTGTGGGGGAGCTGCCTCTACCTCGATCTCGTCCAGCTGAAACAAGAGTTGGTCCAACGTATTACACCAATGGATGGAACAATTTTCGGCAAAGAAGGGCGTAGAGAGGAAGAACGTTGCAGTGCAGACAGCAGAGGCTGAAGTGTGAATGTATACAGGGCATCGTCAGTTAAGGCTGGCAACCAGGGGTCCTACCTACCTAACGACATGTGCATCATGGACTTTCCAATCACTTGCACTCAAATAATCCCGTCAAAGGAGAACAACTTCTTCTTGGGACTTGGGGTGGTCCAGCGAATCATGAGGTCCCTAGCTAACTACAAATGCAAAGCTTTCTACAAAGTTTTGAGCTGAACGACAGTAACTTACCTTCTTTTTCAGGGACCTGTTTGCATCCTGTAGCATTTGTTCCTGAAAAAGATAGAACGGCACGCTTAGGTATATGATGATTGGATTTGACACTACAGCAGAGACATCTAACTACACATTGCTCTGGTGGATATCATTTGGCAACAAAGAAGGGAAATATTTTAGTATTACCTTTCTCTTTAAGTCGCAGAGTTCATCGAGTAGTACTTTGAATCTGCCAATTGCAAATGAAGTCATGCACAGAAGAGTTAGTTAAACAACAACTTGGGTGCACAATTCCAAATTTTAGGGAAGAACAAAGGGGCAACGCCCACTTGGCTAACCGAGGCAAACTCCAAATTTTAGGGAAGAATATATTTCCTTTCTTTTGTTCAATGGAACACCGGAACATATAGCTGCAGGTTTTCTAAGCAATAGAGCATTCATGAAGAGTGTGCTGAGTACAATTTATCAACACTGTGTAACATAGAAGAGACAAACCAGGAATGCTTGTGGATACTACAAACAAGGATGGCAAATTGCAGTTGCTTGTAATTTCTCCACTCTTAAGCCACAAGATTAACTTTCATGTCTCCTACAGTCCTACTTGTATGTAAATTTAACCTTTTCTATATTTTAAGTTAAACTAAAATAAAAATAAAATAAAGCTCAAACCACAAATAGAACATTGGTCCAGCCTTGAGCCTCTAGGGGCAATCATCCATCTGTTCTTATAAACTGTAACGTAAGAAAACCATGACATGCAAGGCAAAAGCTTGCTCAGTATCATGCATGAATGAAATGGAGCAAATTTAATTGTTACCATTTATACTGAATGTTCTTGCTATTAATTTAGTTTACCTTTCTTGACCTTATTTGCTTCAAGGTCTTGTCTACTTGACTATCAAGCTGATCAAGTTCATTTGTAGCCAGTGGAGCCAAATCCTCACCAAGAAGATTCCTGTGGCACCATCACCAGTACTTTCTTTGGCAAAACATAGCAAATATTGAAGTATTGTCATAAAAATGAAACACACATATATGTGCAAGAATATATAGAAGCATCACCTTTGCGAGAGCTGTAAAACCTCAACTCGTGCCTTCAATTTCACATATTCCTGATAGTTGTTCTGCATTGTCAAGAAATTAAGAGACAGCGAAAAGAGCTTAATTAAATAAAACTTAAGAATAATATCAAGTTACTCCACATATATAAAAATATATAAGCACTGACCCAAAATTCTGTATATTCCATAAATTACTACTTTGGAGTAACTGATATACATATCATGCATGTACATTCTTCCAAAATGCATATCTTGTTTTTTTTTAGGAACATTTTTTGAGCAACATATCTTGTATCGTGAATAACAAATGTTCAATGTAATTAATACATGTAGTGTGTGCACATATACATTGCTCTTTGTTACCTAAAGTTAAATAGATATATAGAAACATATTTGAATTCTAAAATTTTGAATTTATAATATGGCCCTGATCAACTCGGCTTCGGTTTCTGGCTTCTGGCTTATTTTTCACTATTCATAAGTTTCGTCTTTTTCTGAACTTTTGGCTTTTTGTTGAGCTTTTTTGCCGGTTCTTTTTTTTCCCGTATTTGTTTGTATTATATGTAATGGGCTAACATATTTTTTATTTTTAAATTTTTTAAAATTTAATTACGCTAAATAAGCCTCTGTCAGCTACAGTACTTTTTTCAGCCAGCTACAGTGTTTTCAACCATAAGCCACGAGCTTTTCAGCCGAACCGATCACCACCTAATTCCACTGTTATAATAAACCCATCCCGGTTAAGTTCACGCAGCAAAGTTATATGGCATGCACCAAGCTGTTATCTGCTATATGCACTGGATACTTCATTGATTGGATTCGCAACTAACCAGCAGCGCTAATCATTCAAGGACGTGCATAAGCATTGAACAAAGAAGCTCCTAGGGACCTAGATTCAAACACTTCATGAAGAATTGCAAGATACAATACCCGCGTAGTCACGTATGTGAAGTTTGTTAGCTGGAACACTTGGGGTGTGTTTGGTTCGTGGATAGAGGTTGTATCGTATATCCTGGATGAGTGGATGCAGGCTGAGTGGAATCGTATTTCAGAAAAAGAAGATGTTTGGTGAGGCTGTATGAGCGGATACAAAAAGCGAGATCTTTGTTTGGTTGCCTGTATGAGCGGATGCAGTCTACCAAACCTGAGAGGTTGACACGTGGGATCGCATAAGATACACTGCATCCACTCATTCAGGATGGCTAGTGAAGCTCATTTTGAGCGTATCCACCCATCCAGGATGAGGGCGTATTTTTGCATCCACTCATACAGGCTATATCCGCTCATACAGGCAACCAAACAGACTCTTTCTCAGATTATACGAATCCACCCATCTAGGACGAAGGAGATTCAGGCAACCAAACACACCCTTGATCGAGAACTGCATGCCAGCGTGTTGGCCATGCATGAAATGCACTAGCCAATGCTCATTAATTATAGCGCATGTTCCTAGTTTTCAGGGTTTAGTTATGTCCTTAACGTTTTGCAGTGGCGAAAAATGGTCAGCATTGTTCTTTTCCGTAGAGATAAATAGTGCCAATTAAAAATTTTCTCTAAGTATTCTGGATTCTATTATCAAATAACTACAGATTTACTGAGAATCAAATACACTACCAAAGCTAATCACTCAAGAACACAATATCTCGAAGAACTTAACTCCTGAAGGTCTGACCGCCAACCAGAGACGATCTGACCTCTCCTTGGTGGTGTGACCGCCAACTAAGGGCGGTCTAACCTCTATTCGGGTAGTCTAACTGCTATGAACAGTGTTTTCAAGCTTACGAACAATAGAATCAGCACGGTGCGAGATTTTAAATCCACATAACTTTTGATTGCATGATCCAAAAGCCATGAAACTTTGTACACATATTGCTTAAGGTCTCAGGAACCTATTTCATCCATAGATCGCAAAAACTCATGTAAAAGGTTAGACCTTTTTAAGTTTTAAGCAAGATTGCATCCAAACCGAACAAAAACCAAAATCGATGATGAAGACTTGCTCGTAAGTAGAGAATAGCCAAGATGGTTTTAGATATGTTCCCACATGTCATAGCAAGCAATAACATCGAAGAAATCACTCCAAAAACCCTCAGATCAAGAAACCACTTGGAAGGTCAAAAATATGCAAAAACTGAGTTTCCTGATGAACTTACTATCAACGTGTCTAGATGGGGTGAAGTATGATTCCCAGAGATTCTTTCTATCTCTTACATGTTCTTAGCACAACAAGAACAAGAAAGGGAAGGAGGAGAGAAAAAACTAACCAAATCAAATGCAAATCAATCAAAAAAGAAGATGGACATGAAAACGATTAAAGATTGAATCTATTGCTGCTTGAGGAGGAAAGTTTTACAGCCACTCCACCTTGAAGGATAGAGAGCACAAAACGTACTCGAAATCTTAACCCTAAAATAACAAAGCACAAGAGAGAAGGGTTACATGGTTAACCACATATCTCCATCCTAACCCCTTTTTATAGATGAGCTAGCCAGCCACATCCACCCCTCAGTGGATACTATTCACTTAGCAAATGGGAGAACCCGGTAACCCCACACACACAGGTTTTACTCACACATGTTCACTTATGCACGTCTTTCATTGACCCGGTCATCACCATCCATTGCAAGCAATCGCCATGCTTGCTACGTGTAAGTGCACCACTAGCTTACCATACGTCTTCAAGTCTCTCCCATCCCGATTCCACCGAACCATGGCTCACTTGGTTCGTCCAAGCTACATGGTGCTATCCCACCGTTCGAACTCGCCTTCCACATTTCTCACTTTTCTCATGCTATGCTTGAGCTCATCATCTCACCCATCATCATCGATCGTTGTGTGCCCCATGTCCTGCATGAGCCTAGCCCCGATTCTTGTCATTGACTACAATTGACTCCAAACAACCCTGAACATCTAAAGATAAAGAAATTGTTTTCGAGCATAAGTTCTTCACAACTTGATGCATGTTAGCTGTAACATAGCTCATGCAACATAAAACTACTGACCATACTCATCAAAACCCATTCAACTCACATGAATTTTGGCCGAAAGTCCCCATCTAGACATTCCTCAGCCGATCAGACCACCAACCCTCGGGCAATTAGACCGTTGACACCAACTGATCAACCGATCCACCCAAGCGATCTGACCGCTGACACCAACTGGTCAGACTAGTGGCATAATGCCAATCTGATCGGCCTTCCCTTAACCAATGAATAACACTGCCAATCAAATTTCTTAAATCTTCCAAATTGTAATGGTTCATCACATCATAAATTAGAACTTTCTCGTATGGTCCTTCATTTCTTGTTTTAGATAACTCATGAGCCTCTGAGAGAAAAATTCTGTGGCTCAAGAAAAAGCTCCAATGAAACTTAGGGATGAGCTATTGAGCTGGATGCCCATGGCTCCGGAAAATCTGAAAGTCTCTTTTATAGGGGCAGAGCCAGGATTTAGACATATAGAGAAGGCCAGAGAGCAAGTATACAATAATGATGGAAGCGAATATGATATAACAATATATTTAGTCTCTAATTTAGCTTAAAGCTATAAACTATAGTCGAACATGTCATGCATTTGTGTGGATAGATACCATCGTACATATGTTTATTTGACAATAGAACTGCTTATGATTGAAAATATGTGGAGATCTTTCAATTTTTCTCCGACTTATATGAGATCTACTAGTCTACCAGAATTTACCAGAATGTATGGCACCACATTTTCTCTAAGATGAAGGTCTCTTTAATAATCCACTAGTGCTCAAATCTAAGAAAATAAATGGTATTGTGGTTACTACATGGGTCTCAAAACTCTATTGAGTTTAGACGTCGGATGAGTTAGGACCATCAAATAGAGAACTAATGAACTCATTAGTACTGAATCAATCCGGCGTGTTTCGTTGATCATAGGGGGCCAGGCCCTGCTAGCCCCCTCTCTCTGCCCCTGCTCTTTTATCCGAGAGTGAGAGAGAGTGACTATATCCACAAAAATTCTTTACGAGTATTTCATAAAAGAGCAAGGAAAAAATAGTGTTTAATTTGCGTGAGAAAAGAGTGTTCCAGTAGTTTCCCTCATTTGTTTTGTCGTTTTTAATTTCCTTTAAATTGGTTCATTGTTGAAGGCGAGACTGATCGATGAGCGTACTGCTTGTTTCCTTGATTCCTTCAGTGTTATAGCTCATATTGCAGTTTGTTTCTCTTATTTGTCGTTGTTGTATAACTAAACTATAAAGTAGTTCAAATTACTCAAATTCAGCAATGTACAGGAGCCATAGGTCTCTATTCAATTTTCAAAGGCTGGCATTAGTACATTTGAATAATGTAATCTCTGAAGGTGAAATAAATTAGTATGGTTTTGGCAAAACATACTATTTCACATGTCTCTCAAGAAAATATAGTGATAGATCAGCCCCGGTAGTACACTTAACAATATACGAAAAGGTATACGTTTTTCATCCTCAACCATCGATATACCAAATGAGCATAATCCAGTGCCAGTCACACTTATTTGACTTCTGTGGTAAGTTGACGTCAGTTTTGATTTTACCGGATTAATTAAATTGAGATTTCAAATTTTCACAAGTTATATATATTTGAGCTATGGGCCAGGCACATAAATATCAGCCAAGTTTCTCACTATTCCATGAAAATATATTGTTGCTTAATGTTATTTAAATAAAACTTCTTAAAATATGTAATTCCATGAATTGAGCATGTTTTTCGCCAAAAACCAATCAGAAACAAATCAATATTTAGCACAGGTAATTAAGGGCATTATGGATTAGGAACGCAAGCTAGATTAAACTTGTAACAATAATAACCAAATAGATTTAAACTGAGTAACGTTAGGAAAATAAGGTTGTTTAGATAAAAATGATAGGGAAAATAGTAATATCTATATTCATGTCATAAACTGAATAAAATCCTCAAACCTGCATCTCATCGCTAGATGGCACAGCAGCATCTTGCGAAGCATAAATGTACCTCTGGTACCTCTCAACGGTCTTAATAAGCATACTGTGATATGAATTTTTTAAAAATGACAATTAACTCATGCAGTTATATATATGGTAAGAACGTAAATTCAAATGTATGAGGAGATCTAGAAAGCATATTGGTGCTACTAGAAATTAATTAAAGGGCAAATTAAGATTGTACTGTTAATTATGCCTTCCTATCCATTTCTGGAACTTCTACGGTGTCTTCTTAAAACAGGACAACATCGTAATATCAATCTAGATCGACAAATCATGCCCCTAGCTTCTTAGTTGAATTACGAGGTTCTTCCATATCTGCAACCAGAAAATCAATTCTACGGATGCGAAAAGGATGTTGCAAAGCAGATCATATGAAAGAAAAGTTAGCTGACAATCGGTATAGATATTAATAACATAGACAGTCCTTCAACAATCAAGCTAGGACTCTCTAATGATCTCTCACACACTTTTGGCTGTTGCAAGGTTGAAGAAATTACAAGTCGTCTTGACCCTCGGGAGAGAATTTGTCAGTTCCCCTCAGTTTTTATGGGACAAAAGGTGGCTTGATTACCATAGCAGTCCAAGCTCAAGCCCAAAGTTCTCTTTAGATACACCTCTTTTACTGAGCATGAAAAAGAAGAAAAGATGTAGTGAAATTGTATCTCTCTATGAAGATATGTAGCATTCTGGTAGCATTATAGAAAATCTGTAATTTGAAATTTTTTACTAGATGACTAGTATCACTTATAACAATTAACAAGGATAAAAACTTGTGTAGCCATCATATGGTACTAATGCTTGTGAACACATAATTGACCGGGAACCAACAAAAAAGAACCACCAGAAAATGGTTGGTTTGGCCGATTTATTATACATGCAATTCGATACTGGTTGTTTTTGCATTTTTGCCTTCGAAAATATTGTAAGAATGTATAGTAGGAGTGTGTGTTTTACCTAAGAAAAGGTGAAATTCGGTCAAAACTACTTAAAAGCATCTATAACCTGAAGTAACATAGCATAAACTAGCTAGTGGCTACTATTGGTCTCTTCATATATAGCAAGCATGGACTTATCGTAATTAGCCTAGTGTTAACATGGCAATTTTACTAGCTCTACTTTCCACATTTCATGCATGCATCATTGACTTTACAATCTTGACAAATTAAAAAATAAAACTGTATGAATAGAGCATATATACTCTTTAGAGAATGCTATCCCATAAAGCTGCTACGTACATAGGACATTTGGATATAGAATTGATTAACTACTTTTCTCTTGCTCCAGAGAGCAAGTGGAAATGGTACAGTTGATCTTCCCTAAGTACATATGATGCAATAGCACTTGCTACTGTGTCACGTATCATGCATGCCAGAAGTATCGTTATTCATAGGATAACATTAATAGTTCTTACAAGACCCCAAGCTATAGTTGAATTAATACATGATGTTGTTCTATAGTTGAATTAATACATGATGTTGTTTCCGTCTAACTGTCTCATTATGTTCGTTACAGATCCTCTTGCAGCAAGTGATCCCATAATTAACGAAGAGTTATATACCAGATATTCTAAGTTAACTGAAAGCGCTTTCTTATTTCTTTGATCAATGTACTAAGAAAATACATTTCATTCTTCCCCGTAAAGAGATCAAATTATGCTAAACTGAATTCTGCAGAGAAGTACTACGTACTCAATTAAAATTATCAGAAGTGCATAACCCAAAATACAAGACAAACCTAGCTAATTAACATTGTACGTACTACGTATGGCACAGTCCAAGAAGAGATACCATTTTAATTTGTAACCAGTTTTACTACAATCCTGCATGCCAAATCAGTGGAATTTTAGGCTAATTGCCTATTCATATTAGCTGCGACTAATGTCTCTTAGCTATGGTTGATGATTTTTGGATGAAAATGAATGATAACGGATGAAAGAATTGAATTTTAGAAAGATAGGACAAGCGGTAGAAAAAGTGGAGGAGAGTTGCGTGCGTGATATGGGAGTGAGAGGAATGATGTTGTGATGCGCTTCTAACTTCTACCTTATTCTCAAAGCAAGATAGGAGGGAGAAAAACAGGAAAGACAAGTGTTTATATTAATTTTTAATTTCTTTAAATTGAAACTAGAAGCAGAAACTAATATAAATAGTACCTAAGATTTTAATTATGTGCATACATGTAGGTTGAAAATATATGCGGGTCAGGTTGCATATCAAATGCAACCCCATTTCTCTCTTAGAGTGGCACGTACATACATGGTGTACGCATACATGTGTCGATCTCCTGCTGATCATGAGCTCGCTTTTCCCTTGTTTATTTCTACCCTTTTTATGCAAGCTGGCATGTACAATTGCCCAATGGAACTGAAAGGAACAGGCGGAAAAGAACACGTACGAAACAACCCCATAAGTTCATGACGGACGCACAACACACGAGAATTAGGATCGATGGTTAAGACTATACGGGTAATTACGAGGGCAAAATCGTGGGTTGGGAGTGTAAATTAATGGATGCGCCAAATCAGAGAGAGAAGATGCACGATTCAAGAATCAAGATGCATGGTGGGACGGGATCGGATTACTTGGAGGAGGAGGAGAACTGGTAGAGGCGGCCGGCGTGGGAGAAGAGGACGAGCGCGACCTCGGCGTCGCAGAGGATGGAGAGCTCGTAGGCCTTCTTGAGCAGGCCGTTCCGGCGCTTGGCGAACGTCACCTGCCGCCTGATCTTGTTCTCGATCCGCTGCAGCACCACCTTGCCGCGACCCATCTCCTAGATCTTTGCTCTCCAAATCGATCTCAAAACAAGCAAATTGAAGCCTTCCCAATTCAGCAAACTACTAGCACTAGTGGCGCCGCTCCATGCATCTACACGATCTGTGACTCTGTGTTGCTCGCGCTATCTAGGATTACATAAAATTAGTCTCAAATTCTCAATACCTCACTCACACACAAAGCTAAGCTCAAGCTTTTCTAGCTTCTACTCAATTTCCGGAGGGGCCTGGCCAAGCTGCAGTTCCCTCTTGCTCTAGCTCTAGGACATATTCTTTTCAACTTCTAAAATCTGTTTTTCAATTTTTCTAAGATAACTAGCTTTTAAATAGATTATCTTTTTAAGATAGGGTATACTAGTTAATTGTAGCATATATTGTATCAACTTCATTTATATCAGCAAAAACCACGTGAGTTCTTATTACTCTATAATCTCTCGCACGAACAACCCAAAAACCACAAACCACAGCCAAAAGCCATAAGCTTCAACCAAAAGAACAGTCCCTTAGTCTTTCGTTCTTTTTTGCTTTTGGTTTATTTAAACTAAAAATCACTTAAAACATGTTAACTTATAATTTCAGCTTATTTTAGCCTATTTTGGTTATTATTTTTTGTCTTTTTTCTTTATTCCTTTATATTGTCTGTGACGATATAATGTATTTTCAAAATTTTCCTTTTTTATCAAAAAAAGCTAACAACTGCTACAGTACAATTTTAACCATAAAACAAAAGACACAATCAAAAGCTTAAGCCGGAATCTAGTTAGAGCACCACCAAGAAAGAATATTTTCTTTCATGGGATGCAGATTGGAAGAATATTTTCTTTCGTGGGATGCAGATTGGATCTCACCTCGCATTCTCACCTTAGCTTAAGATGGTGCTCGTAACAGCTATGGATTATGGTTTCTTGACTTTTTTTGATAATGTAGTAGGTGAAAATGTACTAGAACAGATGTTTTAACTTTTCTGATTAATGAAATTTTTTAAAAATAAAAAATTATATTATCACAGGCATGCAAACGAATAAAAAAGTAAAAAATAAAATTAAAAGGCCAACGTATTCAACAAATTAAAACAGAATCAAAATCGTTTGGGGCCTAATTAGTTTACTACTGTAGCAGAGCTAGACCCCTAGGCTAGCTGGGTAAGGTGTCAACCGGCCAGGCAATATCGCTGCCGCGCGCGCGCGGGGTACGTGAGGTGAGGCCGTGAGAGCGATCGAGTGACGGGGCGGGAGGCGACCGAGGCGCAGGTAGGGGGCGGCAAATCCGAGGCGGGGATCCGGGTCGCTGCCGCGCACAGCGCACGAATCGCAGACGTGTCGAGCGGCCGCTGGTGCTGCGCCGGCCTTTATGCCCGAGAGCTAAGCCCTGCCTAGCTTGGCTTTAGCCTGTTGGCGCGGCAGCTCCCAAGTCCCACCCCGGCCGCTAGCTTCTCTCCCCTGGCAGGCACGACGTCGCAAGCATGCATCGCTGCCGCAGCTGTTACTCCACCGTCCACCCCGCGCGCGGTTGCGTCGGTTTTGGAAGAAATCCGTGTTCCGTTCCTCCGTTTTGATCTGATCTGATGGCCACTCCGCGTGCGCCGGCGCGGTACGTAGGTTGGTGTGGTGCGTGCAGGTGCAGCCTTCCGCCCGGCCCGGCCGTTGCCGAACGCGGGTTAGGGAGCAGCAGCTGCATGGTGCGCGTCTAATCCGATGGGTCGTCGCGCTCACGTGACCGCGTCCGTCGCCTCTCGCCTCCAGTCAGGGATGTCAGAGTGAGGAGCGCATCTGCACAGTGAGCGCAACTGCTCCGCTCCGCAGACACGCCAGGGCGAGGCGCCAGCTAGTGTTGTCAGTCCTACAGTATCCGATGGGCCTATCATGGCATCATGTACGAGGTGTTTAGTTGTCAACCACAGTTTACCACGGCTAAGATTAGGCAAGTTTGATCAATTGTGGGAGCTGTTTAGTTGCAGCCACAGTTGTGGTAAGATTCCCTTCCAGCAAATTAGGTTCCACGCGTCAATGACTCAAAAAAGTGTGGCAAGATTCTCTTAGACTTGCTAAGGTGTGGCAAAGAATTTGAGGACCTTAACTTAGGCAAGTGTGGCTATCAACCAAACAGCCCCGTAACCCTACGATATGGGCAGCTCTACCTGGGGCCTGCTAAAGGGTTCAAACCTAATCCGAACTCATGTGAAGAAATCTGGTATTCCTACCTAACCCAACTCACTAAATATTCTCTACAAACCAACCTAGCCCAACAAGCAGACTACTTCCACTCAACCTAACTCAACTCAATCCATCCTTCTTTTATGGGTTCAACCCAAATTTTTTCAACCCATTTCAGCACAGTCCATCACCCTCATCTCCTTGCCCTCTCCCATCGTCGTCGCCCTCACCAATGCCCTCTTTCGTTGAAATCGAGCTCCCGACGCCATCGCAGATTAAATCAAGGCACAAATCAGTTGTGGAGATCTAGAGAAGGAGAAGGAAGAGCATGGCAACTGCAGTAGAGACCCAAAGAAGGAGGAGCATGGTGGCAGCAGTGTGAATCTAGAGGAGGAGAAGGAGGAGCATGGCCTTGTCGTCCATCCTCTGGACCACCACCTCCTGTAGCCAGTGGCGAAGAGAGGGGGGCCGGGGGGGCCTGGCAGCCCCCAACGGGGCAACGATCCAACGATCACCGACGAAGGTTTGCTCAAGATTTCCTCCGCGGAGTGCGTTGGGAAATTGACGTCCATATCGCTGTGGGGATTGGCTAGGATCACTGACAACGGCGTCGTTCATCTGGTAAGGATTGGAAATTCTAATTAGCTACGTGTGAAAGAAATCAGATGTTGTCTTGTTTCTTACCAAATTGAAGTCAATTACCCTCCTTGTACATGTGGAGAATAGAGGCAAAATTTGTGGTGTTTGGTGTTAGTTACCTTTGTTGATCATGATATGTTTTCTCATCATTTTTCGATACAACTGTCTCGATGTTTCTTCGCAGCAAAATTGACAGCTTGTCAATTAATGATTTAATGTCGTACTGACTATTGCTATCATTGGTTCTACTCTACTTGTTGTCCATGTTGCCCTCCCATATCCAATTCCTGGCTCCGCCCCTGCCTGTAGCTCCCTCGCGTGTTGCCTTGCCATCCTTCCCATGCATCACCCCCCGCACCAAGCGCGCCATGTCCTTGGCCTTGAACTCAACGAACTGCTCCTACGCCACGCGCGCAACCACATCCAGCTTCACTGCGAGGTTCGCGTTCAGCGGCTAGTTGATGTGCAACGGCAACGCTACCATTGACACCCCCGCGAACAGCAACTCCAGCATTGAGCTCCACCTACAGCGCGTTAGGAACGCACCATAGGAAGGGCGCGATAGGATGCGGCGCCCACCCCTCCACTATCAGCCCGCGCTCAAACGACGTGAACCCATGTGGCAGTGTGTGCTGTGCGCAATGATCCTTGTTGGGGCTCTACGAAAACCGCACCACCCACACAAAGCGCGCGCAGCTCAGCTCCAGCTCCACGCCATCTGATGCTCCGACACGAAGTACTCGTTGCCAAACAAGACGGGCACCACTGAGCCCGGCTCCTTCTCGTCGAGCCACCGCATGACACGCTCAATCTCCGAGCCCACGTCGGCGTCCCCCAAGTCGATGAGCAATGGGGCCACAAGGGATGATCTCCTTGCCAATGAACTTGGACAGGTAGTCCATGTAATCGTGCTCGATGTCGGTGCACATCTTGATGGGCACGAACCCCGATGAGCGCGCTAGGCTCAATGGGAGGCACTCGTGCTTGGGGACCAGGATAGTGTTGTCCTCACGACAGATGAGGAGCATGGTGTACTCGGCATCCTCATTAGCACCACCGAGGCTGATGGCCTCAAAGGAGAAGGCGCTAGGGCACGTATTCGGCCTTAAGGTGGTTGATGAAGAATGCCATGGCAGCGATGGTGCAGGTGCTGAAGTGGATGGTGGGGACGCCTTGAGTTCTTGAATCTTATTGTGATGGTGTCTCCTCTGATTCTCCTCTAGGTTGAACCCATGGGTTAAACCCGTTCAAACTTATAATTTTTGAGCCCACACCAAATCAACCCAACCAATTTGTTGCAACCCTAGCACCGCTCGGTCATTGTGAACCTAACCCAGAACACATCGAGCACTCCTGTGGCCCCTAGATTGCTGGTGTCATGCACCACCGTCGCCCAAGCGTAGCCACAATGGACAGCCACACACAAGCCAAGCTAGACCAAATAGCCACCGCCATTAGCTCCCTTGTTTGCCATAGATGCTTAAATCAGCTTGACCCTCACCAGAACCTCAACGGAGCACCGTCGTGCCATGCCTTTGCTCTAATGAGCTCCTTCCACCGCCAACCCGCACGATGCTCCATAGATCTTATGTATGCCAAAAATGGAATCCCTAAGTTTCACTTACCCAATGTGCGCCACCACTCGACTCCATTAACCACCACTGGCGCTCAAATTGCTCTCGCCGTTGTGCGCCCTGCTCGGGTGAGCCTAACATGCTTTAAGCCTGGCACACCATGTGCCTGGGTCGGCCAAGGCCAACACGAGCCCAGCCAACCAGTTGGGTTAGGCCCAACAGTAGTAAACAACATTGTTCATAGTTAGCCCATACTATTCATGGCCCGAGCCCAATACTGTTAGCCCAAATAGCCAGCAGCCACACCCGTTACTATTCATTCAACCTAACCTGTTAGGAATAGCACCAACTCATTACTATTCATCTAAAACCCATTTAGCATATGTAATATGTTTTTGATCATGTTCATCTTGCATTATTTAATTATTATTATTATTATTATTATTATTATTATTATTATTATTATTATTATTATTATTATTTGTGCAATCTTATTTATTTAAAATAATTATTTAGAATGACATGATAATTAGTTATCCCTATCTCTTGAAAATCCTGGCAGTAGTTATATAGTGTCTCCCCATGTGACTTGTTAAGTACGCTTGGTTGTACTGAGTCTTACTTTATTTTTCACCAACACAGAGATCAGAAAAAGGGTGTTACAAGTTTTCATGTAAAGGTTACGACCACACTCAAGCGTTACTGTGAGAGTTTCTTCATTTCTTCTGAACGTGAGTTAATATTTTGAGTTTGACGCCCTTATAATTGCTAAAGTTGTTTTTAAGTTATATTTTAATCTAGTTAACCATTTTTAAATGTTCGCAAACAGACATGATATTTTTTCTATCTACAACAAACTCCTAGACTATTACAGGAAGTACGATAACCCCGTTCGTAAAAACGCAGGCGTTACATCGTGGAGACGGAGGAGATGGGTGGCCTTCAAAGTTTTCAAATAAGTCGAGTGCTGTCGGGGATGATACGCTTTAAGACTCGTGTGCTCAAAAAAACGAACGGTGAAAGCTATTCCGTTGCAGCCGAGATGAACGGTATAGCGTTCATTAGAATTTCTGTTTATTATAGCGGTCTAGATCATCATATCATAGCTCGGCTGTTGAGACATTTTCTTACAAGTTACATAGGACGATGCTAAATGGTCAGTATATGCAGCCCGGAGGCATATACCTGGGCCTGAAAGGCCCAAATATGGTACTACGCTTCCATTACAGGCGACTCCGAGGGCTATGGGCCTTAGATTGGTGGCTGGGCTTTCTTTTCGGCTCCGATTTGGTTGCACTGGGCCGTGACGGGCAAGGACCCTAACAAGACGAGACCGAACTGCCCCCCAAGTTGTGTTCTTCTTCGGCGGCAAGCCAATCCGCGGTAGATTCAGCAACCGATTCCTACTGCTCTTCTTCTTCCGCGGCAAGACGTGGTGTTTTCATCCACTTCGTATTATCTTCGTTCTTGGCCGTCGCCGATTGGATTAGCGAGGGGGAGAGGAGGGAGAAGGAGATGCCGACGCTGACGAAGCTGTACAGCATGGAGGAGGCTGCCCTCCACAACACCCCCGACGACTGCTGGGTCGTCATCGACGGCAAGGTATCACTACTAGCGCCCGCGTCTCCCCCTCTTCCTCACCCTCCTCGCTGCTGCTGAAACCATACGCGTGAGATCGATAGGTAGGTAGGTAGATACATGGGCGCAGGGCGCTCGCTACTTGTTCGATCAAGACACCGCCGTAACGTGTTCGACGGAATGCCTACGAGATCCTGCGCTCGCTTTCTCTGTGCAAAAGCTGCACGCTTGAAGCGGGTCTCTGTGCGTGGCGTGCCAATGCCTATCGAGGCCCCATTACGGTGCAGTAGCTAGTCAGGACCAGTGATCTAATCTTGCGGAGTAATTGTGCTGGGATATCTTCTTTGTGGTGGGTTTTTGTCTCTCTGACAGCAATCACAGTTGCCTCTATTGAAAGCTTTGGGTCAAATAGAATTAGTGTCCATAGAGATACAATTCTTGACGATATGATTCATTGTTCTGACTAATTACTCGGCAAACTCATGCCATGTCGATGAATGCACTGCAGATTTATGATGTGACCAAGTATTTGGATGACCATCCTGGGGGTGCTGACGTTCTGCTCGAGGTGACTGGTACTGCTACTCTCTTCCTGTTTTCGTATTTTTGTTTCAGTAATATTAGTTTCCTTAGGCGTTTTGATCATATATGATAATCTGTTTAAAGGTAAGGATGCCACGGAGGAATTTGATGATGCGGGGCACAGCGAGAGTGCTAAGGAGCTAATGCAAGATTACTTCATTGGGGAGTTGGACATGACACCCGACATCCCTGAGATGGAGGTTTTCAGGAAGGAGCAGGACGCGGACTTTACAAGCAAGCTGGTGGCCAACGCGGTGCAGTACTGGGCCATTCCAGCGGCAATTGTCGGGATATCGGTCGTTGTTGCCATATTGTATGCACACAGGAAGTGATGAACTATTGTGACATCGATTGAAGAACCATTTGAGGGGAACAAACCCCATTTTTCGCTGGTCATGGATGGAGATACGTACTTCTGTCCACAACCAAAAAGAACATTACGATATTGAGTTCTTAGGTACACCGATCAAATATTTGTCTCAAATTTATGGCACTATTTCATCAATATGATGATCAATTTATGGATTAATTACTCTATTCAAACCATCTGTGCATTGTAAACCTTAATGAGGCAGATGCTGGCATGGCATAAATTTGTTCGGTGCCACCACTGCTGCTTTTGAATATCGTGGCTTTTCAGTCTATCTTGTTTTCTATCTGAATCCCTGAAGAGTTTTGTGTTCTTGTTCTTTTCACAATATTCAACATGCAAAGCCGATATTACAAGACTTGTGCTGTCATTCCATTTGGGTTGAGATTTTTAAAAATCTTTCTTGTGTTTATTAATTATCAAACAAACATCACATATTTCCCCTATTGTTTCCTCCCTTTTCTCCCAGTTTAGATAGCTGGGCGGTAGACTTCAGAAAGGTATTAGGTAACTTTTGTCGTTCCCTCTTTTGATCTTCTCTCTCTTTGAAGTGTTTCAGTTTCACCATCACTAGGTAAGAGTTGCAGAATTTCCGTGTGTCCTGTCCCTCCTGCGTAACCTGGAAGCTGGAAGGGTTCACTTGGCCTGATTCAGTGTGCAGAGGTCTCACTCGAATTGGATGGCATTGCTTCAAGCCAGAGCTAAAACCAACATGTGGAAGGTGAGGATGCCGAGCTTCAAGCTGGGGTTTGCTTGGAACTGCAACTAGCGAACAAACCAAAAGCTACGGGCGAACCATCCATCCATCTTTCCATTGGACCGCACCTTCCTCTTCTCATGGATATTTATACCAAGCCATGGACGGCGTATGCTCTCCTCTGATCTCTGAGGCTTCAGAGCAGCAGCAGCACCACCGCCATGAAGTTAGCTGGGCACAAGCCAAAGCATGGTTTCCTATGAAGAATTCGAGGAAGGCCGGGTATGCCTCTTTGCAGAGGATGCATCGGAGGAATTCGGATCCAGCATCAGCTCTAACATCTAAGGTGAAGTGTTTCAAGGAATTCATATGCTGCTATGATATTGTGATGCATTTGCAACGAGGGTGTTATGTTTCTTGTAGTGGTTTGGTTCTCAATTTCGATAGTGCTAGTTCCTCTGGTTTGTTAAATCTTTCTTTACGTTGCCTGAAGATTATAATTTCAGCATCGGATGTAGAAATCTGCGATGAGTCTAATTGAAGGTCATTTAGGAAAGACCTTTCCCTCTCAGTCTTTCACAAACATATATGCTTACTCTCAAATCCCAACAGAACAGATTATATAGCGCCCTTCAGTCCATTCTCAAACTAGCTGCAGAGATGAGCATGAAAGCTGCTTTGCGAACTGGTGTTATTTTGTTGCAACTGGCAGCGCGCAGCATATGAGCAGCTTAGCTCTGCGAGTTCAGAAACAACCATTAAGCGTATCATTAGTAGGAACCTGGTACTAGAAACATAACAAGCACGGAACTTGTTGTCACATGTGTGCAATTTCAAGTTGCTAAAATGTGCATATAGACAAGAACTGTATTTGAATTTTGATGTTTTCTGTTATGAGTAGAGTTTTCTTTCAACCGTTCAGTCTCTCTCTCTCTCTCTCTCTCTCTCTCTCTCTCTCTCTCTCTTGTTATCTGACAAACTGAATACTAACATCAATCAGCTCAATAACTTGGCTCAAAGAGCAGAGGAAGCAAGAAAAACAGAACTAAACGATCTCGATCAACATCCCTTCTGTTCACAAATTTTACAAAACGTTATTACGGAATCCATACATTTACTACAAGAAAGGCAGTCATATAATTCAATTAAAAATTCTGGGTTTTCTATAAAATACAAAAGGTGCAACTGTAATGACCTAATTTGCAGTAACTAAGTTCACCAAAGTGCTGTGGCCAGTATATACCAAACAAGAAATACATTTTAGCCCTTTTAACTTACAAAACACACGTATATCAGCATTCCTCAGCGCGACACCCATCTCTTCTATGCAACCGTGGAATTGAATGAACAAATGACCTGCTGCAGTGCACCCCGTGGAACCTGACAACAACTTGAAGCTCACTCAACCTCTTGATCTCATTCATCATACATAAGCCAGCAAAGTAGCCAACACAATCCAGAATATCAAGAGTGGGAGCATCAATGGTTGTTTTGTTAGAGGGCTTGCATTAGGCAACCATGGATATGCATCGGGAGGCGGCATGACGCAATTATCACCATTGAAGTACACACGGCGTGGGAAGGCCCATCCCTTATCAAAGGTGAAAGTCATGGAGTCCTTCCGCAGAAGTAGTTCTGATTGGGCATTTCCAAGTGGACCAGCTTGCATGAGCAAATCGTTGTAGAACTTCACTCCCCAGAACATTGCAGTATCATCTGAAATGGAATGGATAAACTCAACACACACATAGAGCATTTTGATTATAAATCAAGTAAACAGTTAACAAATTGACTTACTTATGCCGCCTCCATATGGGGTGAGTGGCTTGTAGTTGAAGCTAAACAGCTGGGTGATATTATCGAAATTAGGATGCTGAACGACTAAGTTCCACTGTGTGTAATTCATGCGGTAGTTGAAGTTTGTGATAGTGACTTTCACTCTCCAGTATTCCTTGTAGTTGAGCTTCACGTGCCAGTGGATTCTTATTGGGCACATGTGGGAAGTGCATTGGACAAGAGGCTGGCCGGTCCATTTGCCAGGGCCATCGATGGCGGATTGTAAATATGGTGAATTATCACTGTGAAATGCACAGATTTTGTTAGAACTTTTGCACAAAACTAGAACCTTAAGAGGAACAATAGTAAGAGTAACAGTTATGTTAACTCACTTTACACAGCTTCCTGGACTAGTTCCATTGTGTTGGCAGCCACACGAGCATGTTGGGCAGTTCACAATTGTGTCATTATAAAACGATGAGAGAGATACACAGCAGGTTGGAGTCTTCTGAGCAAGAAATTGGGAGTATGTGCAGGTCACATTCCATGTCACTGCGAATCTAGAACATTTTTGTTAAGAGCCATTAAATAAAGAAAACTATCTGCAATAAAATTTAAACAATACAACAGCTTGTGTGAAACTGGAACCATTCTGATGCTTGCTGCATTTGGCATACATTATTTTCTGGAGAACAAAAATAACTGAAATGGGCTACATTAATACATTTTATTAGGCCCAGCAGTAATTTATTTTCAACAAATATCAAATAACATAGATTCTAGGTGATGAACTCGTCTCCCTTCAGAATGAATCCCTTTCCATTTCAATGGTTTTCATTCTTTTCACTAATCCTACACATAATGTAACCTAGCATTCAGAAATCATAATTAGGGAACAGGAACAAGCTAAACTATTATGATGAGTTTAGCTTGCTAATGCATTTCCAAAAAGTATACAAGCAATTGATAGCAAGCAGCAAAGAGCAATAGATGTGCAACTTACTAAGAGCTTGGGTTGCCCTGCGCCCATCCTGGGTCCAAAACTTCGTAGGCCTGCCAACTATAGCACGTCCGCACGTATAACCCGGACCTGGGGCCTTAAGAGTGAAGTTTTTCGGCACCTTAACCGTCTTATTCGTAGTCCCAGCGAGACCTACACTAATCTGGAAGGAGGCAGCAGCATTTGCTGGGTCCTGATTAAATGTATTTATAACTCCTGCCTTGCAGCAATTGGCAATTTGCATGTTGTATGGGGTGCCCGGCAGTAGATCGACAATCGTGGGATCTCTCTTGCAGCAGTGGGGAGTGTTGCCTTTGAACTTTGAGCAATCACCCTGCTCGGTGGTCTGTGCGCCAACCATAGACCAAATGACCTCCTTCTTTGCCCACGTCCACCCCAGCTGCCACCCAGGTGCCTGGATGTGTCGGAATTGTTGATAGTTGTACATTGTGACAACAGCCTGCACATGAGACATATATATCCATAATATGCTGATATACAAATTGGCTGCTTGTATCGTTATTTGTAACATATATTTCTAATCGGTCATTGGCATGCTACGAGTCAACGTCTATTCAGTAAAAAAATGGCCTAGTTGGTTGTGATGAAAGACAGCCGTTGACATGGGAGGTGGCGGTGCTACTTACAACATAACCATCCGGAGTCCACTGCATAAGATCCCATTTTATCGTGATGTTCCCGTTTGGATCCAGCGAATCATAAGCCTCTGCAAGAGCAATCAAAGGGTGTGTATCAGAATCAGATACATATCACCCCCCCCCCCCAACACACACACACAAAATCATGGGTGAACTGACACAATAGAAGCACTCTATGTTACATCCTAATTCCAATTTGCAAGATCTACCCGCTTAAGTTCACCGCTGGATCCTTTTAGCAGTAAATTACAATTGATTGAGATAGTTTACTAATTTGCTTGCCTCCTGAACAGATCTATCGTCGCGGAGCTCGACACAAGGAAGTTTAGAACAAGAATCAGCAGGCAGTGCCACCGGATAGTGTGAGACGGAAGCTTGAAATGCGATTTCTTCCCAGATATGGAAAGCTACCTACCTAATTTGGCACCAGAATTCGGACAAACACGAAAGGCACGAACTAAAATGGAACCCAGTTGGATCAGAATCAGAAACCACCGACACCGAGTTGTAGCCACCGACACTGGCAGGGCCAACGAAACGGGGGTCGCATTGATCAACACGCAGCAGAATCTCGTGGCCGCCTCGTCGCACCAAACCCCTACGCGATCGGGCGCGCGGATCTAACAAACCCGCAGCTCCTCCGCACGACGCGACACGTGCAAGCAGGAGAGAGAGAGAGAGAGAGAGAGAGAGAGAGAGAGAGAGAGAGAGAGAGAGAAGGAGGCGAACCTGTGGTGATCGGTGCGAAGAAGAGCAGCACCGCCGCGAGCAGCGCGGCGCAGCATGCGGCGGATCTGGAGCCCCCGGCGCCGCCACCCACCGCCATTTCTACCCTACTCCACCGACACTCTCTCCCGCAGACAACAACTACTACACCCACCGAATCTCTCTGCTTCCCTCGGGACGGAGGCGGCGCCGGATGCGGCCGCGGCGGTGTCCGTCCGCCGGGATGAGGGGGGAATTGGAGGCGATCTGGGCCGGGGTGGTGGTGGGGAGGCGAGGCGCGGCGAGGCGGTGGGAGTGGGACTTAAAGCATGTCAGTCTCTGCGCCTGCTCCCGGACGCTTCCCCCCGCCTCGGTGAAATTGCGGGGGAAGGGAAAGTTTCTTGCCGCAGTGGAGTCGATGTGACGCCCCAACCTACGGCGTGTTTTCCCTAAAATGCCCTCGTTGATACGGCTGTTGGCGATGTCTGATTTCCGACAGGGACACAAGCGACGAGTTCATGGCTTCATGCTCGAGGTTAATCAGTTACTCCGGCGATTACTTGGTGATTGATGGTCAGTGAAAATAATTCGACAAGTTGGTCACGTGATTGGCGTATTAAAGATTTAACTGAATCCCCAACAAATTCCTCACGTACAAGCAGAACTTTCCTAGGAAAAGACATGGAAACGGAACATATGTAGGCTTAATTATCTCTTACCTCTAAATATATATACCAATAGCGGCGATGCATCCTGGACGCTGAGCTTTGATGTACCACTCTTTTGTTCATAACCGCTTAGGCCTTGTGATGACTTATAGGTGATGGTTTAAATATTTGAATTTTGTCTATTTGTAAAAGATAGTACGCATAGGAAAATAGTTATATGTGATTTTGGTTAATACATCTGAACTCAATACATTTTTTACTACAATCTTTTTATTGGCTCCGTCTTAAAAAACATATTGTTTAAAAGTTAATTACTGTAAATATCGTGTATAAGTCAAAACGAATCTATCCATAGAGGAGTGGGTGATTTGACCTAAGACTAAGAGAGAGGAGAGGGCGCGAGACAGATCTGAAGGGGTTAAGAGAAGTTTCTTTTAAGTACTTTAGTGGAATTAATATAGATCGCTAAACCGTGCAAGCATTTTCTTTTCACTTGGGTACATACACAATCACGTCCTGTTCAGCTGTTTCCCCTAAGATTAGCAACATCATTAAGGTTAGCAAAACCCACAAGTCTGTTTGCTCATCAATTCAATCACCACGCAAAAGAAAAAACAAAGTACAACGTGACAAAAGTCCAGATGGCCCATTTACTCCCCCAAAATATTGAAAACGGGCTTCGCGGCCCACCCACGCGTTTTTTTTTCTGGGCTCAAGGGGGAAAGAAAAAGAAAAGGAAAAAGAAACGGCAGCGAAAGAAGAGGAGCCCCTGTCCGGCCATTGACGGCCCCCGAATACAGGAGGCGAGGAACGCATGCTCTCTCTCTCCTCTCCTCTCCTCTTCTTGTTGGGTTGTTGACAAAAAGAGCACGAAAGCGAAGAAGGAAAAGGGAAAGCAAAGCACCAGGCAGCCATTCTTGCCGAGCCTCCGCTTCCGGCCTCGGCGGCGCCCCCCTCTGCCTTCGTGCCTCGGGGATCGCGGGTTAGCGGAGGGATTGGGAAGCAATGGGTACTACTACCAGGGCCAAGATCCCCTCCCTCCACCACCAGACGGAGATCAACTGGGACAAGTAACCGCCGCTTCTCCCCTCTCTCTCTCCCCTTCTTTCTTGCCGATTCCCCTCTTTCTTGTGTTCCTGGATACCTCTAGTTCTGATCTTTGTAGTACCGCATCCTGCGCGTTATTCGGAATTGGCATTAGAAATTGCGATTTAGGAACTTGCCGTGGCTGTTCTTGTTCCAAGATGGAGCGCGATTGAGAAATACACTGCTAATTCTGGCTGCTTGGTAGCTTTCTGATTGGTGGATTGCTATCTAATTGCGGTGTTTGACATTTTGCAGCCTGGACAAGACCAAGCTCTATGTGGTGGGGGCCGGCATGTTCAGCTGCGTGACCGTGGCTCTGTACCCGGTCTCGGTGATCAAGACCCGGCTGCAGGTCGCCTCCGGGGACGCCGTGAGGAGGAACGCTGTGGCAACTTTCAGGAACATCCTCAAGGTGGATGGCGTGCCGGGGCTCTACCGGGGGTTTGGTACGGTTATCACCGGGGCTATCCCGGCTAGGATTATCTTTCTGACGGCGCTCGAGACGACAAAGGCGGCCTCGCTTAAGCTTGTCGAGCCGCTTAAGCTGTCGGAGCCGGTGCAGGCTGCCCTTGCCAATGGCCTTGGTGGTTTGTCGGCGTCCCTGTGCTCGCAGGCTGTGTTTGTGCCCATTGACGTGGTATGCCTGTTATTTGCCCTTTCCAGTTTCCATGATGTTGTAAAGAACTGTGCTATTGTAGCTAGATTAGGAAAATGCGTTTACCGTGTTCTGTGTTTTCCTGTATCAGGTTAGCCAGAAATTGATGGTTCAAGGATATTCTGGTCATGCCAGATATAAGGGTGGAATAGATGTTGCTCAAAAGATTACAAAGACAGATGGGGTCCGAGGGCTGTACAGAGGTTTTGGCCTGTCTGTTATGACGTACTCACCATCTAGCGCTGTGTGGTGGGCAAGCTACGGATCCAGCCAGCGCATAATTTGGAGGTTAGTGATGATCTGATTGGCTTATCACTATGTTCCTCTCAGTCTTGTGCGTGTTATGATGTTTAATTGCATGGATTTGTTAAGTTGAACCAATAAGAAAAGGCTACTTGTACATCTCTACATAGTGGCAATTTTAATCGGTATATTTGTTCATCCACAACCTTTGCAAAACTGCTCCTTTTGACGCCGACGGACTCTTTCAGTTACATATGCATATCTTGCTTTCCTATTGCCATGTCTACTATGGTCCAAGAATCCCGAACTACAGTTATATTTCTATTGTTATTGTTCAGTAGATACACCATTGCATTGATCCATTTTCAGAAAACTCAAATGTTACCTTGATGTGCTACATTAACATGGGTAGATTTATTATGGCAATCAATTCACATTTGCTCTATATTCCTATAGGAGTATAGGTAAAATTAGTAACCATGGTAATTCGGATCAGTGTTCCAAATACCGGCGGTAACCGGCCGGTTACCGCCGGTAACCGGTTTTACCGGTGCCGATCGGGAGGGAAAAAACCGCCGGTTTTTTATTTAATTCAAATTTAAACTTTTGAATGTAAAAATTACTTTATCTAATGATATTTTCATTATTTAGCACTAAGAAAAGGTATTAGGAAGATGCATGCACTTTCCGTGCTTGATTTCAAACTTTTTTCCATGAATGTACTAGGAATTTTCAAATTTTGAATGTAAAAGTTAGTTTTCCTAATGATATTTATATTGTTTAACACTAACTTTTACATTATGCGGCTATGCCGACATCAAATTCGATAATATGTGCCATTTGGACTTTCAAGGAGGGTTCATGGTCATTTGAATGAAGATTGCTTCCTAAGAGTCTTAGTAATCAAGTGTAATCCCCTTCCCATCTATATAAGGGAAGAAATGTGATGTTTTGAGCAGCTTTTGATTGATATATGAACTTAGAATTAAGCAAAGCTCTTCTTTCCACCGGTTTATCCGGTTTTTCCACCGGTTTTTCCGGTAACCGGCCGGTTACTGGTCCGGTTACCGGTCTCCTCCCGCCCCGCCCAAAAAATTCATTTGACAAAATTTAACCGGTTTTTTCCGGGATTTCCGTTCTCGGTACCGCCCGGCGGCCGGGATTTGCTCCGGTACCGGTTTTTTGATCCTTGATTCGGATACCTGATGAAAAGTAGAGTGCAAGTAGTTTTAGGCTAAATAAATACTTCTTTATACACTGGGCACTAAGAAAACATTATGATCAACCTGAAGCAATTTGATGAATATGCCACACTGATCCATAATATGGTCTGCACAACTTGATGGAAACAACATCTAGTAGTACTCTGTAAATGCTTTTAAGAGCCAGTACATAGGTGTAGTTTTGGAGAGATTTTTTATTGGTGATAACATTAAAGGTTTCAAAATTAAAATATTGAATGTCGAGCTTGTTAACATAGGTATTTGAAAGAATTCACTGTTATGTTCTTCTACTTGTCTGGACAGTGCTTTTGACCATTGGCATGATAAAGAAGATGCTCCTAGCCAGTTGAAGATAGTCGGTGTTCAAGCTTCAGGGGGAATTATTGCTGGTGCAGTGACCTCTTGTGTTACAACTCCCATCGATACAATCAAAACCAGGCTGCAGGTGCTGTTTTTCGTTTCTGGTTATTGTTGCTTATTTTGCCTAACTGGATTTGAATGAAGTATTTTTCGTCAGGCCTACCCTTGTCACTAGTGTGCTTCTTGAGTTTTACATTGATGCCACTCTGATTCTATAACTTTACTCCATTATCAATATAATTTTCAAGTAAGGTTAGGAGCATAGAGATGTCTTGAAGTATACTGATGTCATACTTAAGACAAAAATGACTTTCATATTGGTATAATATCTAATAGCATGCTACTGAGAAGCTAGACTTAAGGAATGCTGTCTTTACTAGGCAAGATCTACTTCTACGATCAATGCTGGTTACTGGAAAGGTAATCTGCTGTCCTACTAGGATCAATTTATCATATACTTATTGTGAGATCTAAAGGGGGAGTTTCCTTCGGAGAACTTTTTTCAGCAATCTCTCTGATTGTAGTGACTAGCATACAGCAGCAATTTTGAAATGGCTTAAGGTTTTTCAGGGATATGGCATGCATTTTCGACAATGCACTTCACAGTATTTTTAATGTTACAAGTTACATTTTGTATCGATAATACAACCATTAAACTTTTAAGTTCTTCACAACCATACTTCTTGACTGTAGTGTTCAAACTTCAATCTCTTTCTCTTATGTCTATTCATAAACTAAATTTCTTGAGATAGTTTTTTTTAAATGCTTTGTTCAGTAGATGCTTTCTTTATGTTGTTGCCATATTTTGCATTGTTATTATCATATTTTGTGATCTTTGTTGTACATCCTGTGAGTTAACCTTAATTTCAGTCGACCTTAGGTTTTCTCTCTTGTCATTTAGGTTATGGATAATCAAAACAAGCCAAAAGCCAGGGAAGTAGTTAAAAGATTGATCGCTGAAGATGGATGGAAAGGTTTCTACAGAGGGTTAGGTCCAAGGTTTTTCAGCTCGTCAGCTTGGGGTACCTCAATGATAGTATGCTACGAATACTTAAGTACGGTCACCTCTCCTTTCCAAGTGTACAATATACTATATGTTCTGCTTTTGATTCACCGTATCTATTGCTATTTGCATGCATATATAGTGGCATATGATAATACAGCTCATGCTGTTATTTCTACATACGTGCGAGTTTCTCAATTAGAAATTAGGGTGTATGGTGTCATTCTGGTCACTTGTCATAGTCAGCCCATCCCTCTTGTATGGTGTACCATATTTTCCATGTGCAATACAAACTACTTGACTGCAAACTGAAACTGCGGAACTTCTATGCCTTTCCCCTGTAACCTTACATGAAACCTAGCTCTCTAAGTGCCAACTAAAGCTCTAAGTTTTTGAGATGACGTGGGGCTTTTAATTCTTGCCAATTTTCTAATCTGGTTGCAAACTATTTCGGGTTTTCTAACTGTGGTTTCCTTCTGCTTTTTTCCCAGAGCGCTTGTGTGCGAAAGTCGAAGAGGTCTGAGTCGGCTGAAATCTTTATGTGATTCCTGCAATGCTGGAAGTTTTGTAGCAAAAATGCAATAATGCTGTATGCCGGCATCAGTCACCCATCTGAAGCTCCATTTCTTGCTGACATTAATGCTAGATAATGGTTCTTACAAACTTTGGTTATTTGGAGGGTGTTTTGAAAATGCAGAGGCTCGTATTATTTGCCTCTAATGCTGAATATGGATTAGGCAGAGTATTTTACATGGACATAAACGAGACATCAGATGTATTCATTTTTCATTCTTTTAAACTTCTTATTATAGCGAGGCTGGATGATTAGGACCGGTTGTAATGACATGGAGCAAAGATCTCACATTTGCTCGTTTCTCTTTTTGTGTTCCAAATATTGTGTTTCCTTCTCCGAGATATGCAGCTAATTCCTTTACTCTGCTTTTTGTGATAAGTACTTTAACGGCAAAAATGTGAAATACATTGCCGCCTTCATTTTCTACTGACAGATAATAATCATGTCGCAAAGCTGTTGTGTTCATCCTCTGTTCATTGCTGGTATGCCCTTGACTGGGTATATCAGTGTCTGTGCAATTATGCTCGACATTACAGTCAGTTTTCGGTCGTATCGTACTCATTTTGGCCTCTGGTCAAGGGGAAATTACAGCCTAAATCTGGCCGCTGTTCTCGCTCGTCACCTTATTTGACAAATAAGTCGTACTTTATTGGCCAAATTCGAAAGAATTAGGAAGGAATCACATTGTCTGCAGAAAAGTTTTTTAGGTGTCTAGAGACGGGTTGAGTATTTATTTGTTTGAGAACTCAAATTTATGACTTAGATTTCCATTAAATGGGTTCCCTTCTCTCATGTTTAATCTCAGGGTATGTTCTATCTGACTTCGGCTTATACCTTATTATTGTGGCTTATGACTTTTGAATTGTTTGTAAAAGAGAGTACTGAGTAACAGAAACTTATGTACAATTTGGTCGATATAAATGAAGTCGTTATAGTATGTACTACGATTAATTTTGTAGGCTTCGTCTTACAAAGGTATTTCGTTTGAAAGTTAGTTATTGTAGAAAAATAAAAAACAGCTTTTATAAACTAAAAAGGAGAGACCATCGTTCCCTTTCATCTTCCACGCAAACCCTAGCAAGCTGCCACCAATCTCCAACCCCCACCCCTGCCACCGCACCATCCCTCGCCTTGTTTTACTCGTGCCAAGCAGGGCCTTCCTTGTTGTTGTCTCTAGCGTCTCCTTAATATAATGAAAAAAGGAGGGGGAGGCTTTCGGCGAGGGGCACTCGGTGTTGGATGCAATCGGCGGTTGTGGCGTGAGGCGACTTGCAAGTAATCTTCACCAAAACCCATCGACGGAGAGCTGCCAACATCGTCGGAGCACAAATTACAAGGAAACTGCTAGATCAAAATTCATTTACCACCACCGCAAATTAAGGTCGACTGAAATTAAGGTTTACTTCTAACATAGGGTATTGTGGTGGTTTGAGCAATTGAAGGTAGCGAAGCAACTAGTGAGAAATAAGCAAAACTAGTCACCAATTACGAAGTTCAATACCCTGTGGTGGTGATTCAAGCGATAGAAGGTAAAGAAACAACTACTGAGGAATAGAGCAAATGAACTCTCCTGAAATAGACTACAGCTTGAGCTTGTAGCTAAGGACATCTGTAGTGTATATAACCCAAAGGGTCTTAAGGTGGGTCCCATCTAAACCTTAAGACCAACTCCATAGTGTATATAACCCAAGAGGTCTTAAGACGGTCCCACTTGGCAGATAAAGAAAAATTGTATTTTAATGCTTATGGCCAGGTCTTTAGCTTGAGGGCCAGCCTTAAGCTTTTTTTGCTTAGGGTCTGCTTAAGGTCACCCCTGTAATATATAAGATTGACCTTAAGGTGGCTTAAGACCTCCTCTTTTCATACACTACAGATGCCCTAATGGGTACCACTAACATCGCTACCACAATAATTGGTTTTCCTTTTCGGCCTAGCTAGCCGCTTTCTCCTCTCGGCCGGTGCCTTTTCTAGCCCTCTCGCACCGCAACTCCTTCTGGCATTCACAGCCAGCCCCAGTTCTGTCAGCATGGCTTGAACATTCAACTCCTCGCCATCCTTCCGCTGGCGTCATCTATTTCGTTTCGCACGTGCGGCGTTGACCCGGTTGCCCGCCGTAATTCTTTGTACCTCTCGTCTTATGCGCGTCTCCCCGATGTACCCTTCTCCCATCAACCTTACCTACTCAAGCTGTTAGGGCGGTGGTGTTGTATCTTTTCTGTGCTTGGGGATTCTGGATCTGAGAGAGAGAGAGAGGAGAGGGAGTGGGTACTAACCGTCGGACGGCGTGGAGGAGGAGGTGGCCATCTCGCGTTCGCTCGGTGAAGTCTGCGCACGGGCAGCGACGGTCGGGGAAGAAGGAAGACGACGGTGGCGGCGGAGATCCGATGAAGGAGACCGGTGGTGCTTCCCGTCGCTTCAGCGCCCCCTCTTCCAGATCGGGTCTAGGGTTTGTCGGTGGGGTGACGGCGGCGCGGTCAACCTCGTGATGCGAGCCGCCCCCCACCTCTGTTTATATGGCGCTGGCGACAGGGCCCACCACCAAGCGGCCGGGCGCCCCGATCGTATGCTGATCAAGGGTGGGCTTTGGCCGTTGGGCCAAAGCCCTGAGATCACTCTAACATTCTCCCCCTTGATCTCAAACTATACTTTATCTTTTAATTACTTTTGACTTTACACATTCCATCACAGATTAGTGCATAGAACATGTCTCATCGTCACGGTCAATCGCCGATAGATTCAACAGCTACAATACACCTCTCTGTTCTGAAATAGTTACTTTAATCTTTTGGGCCATCTTTTAGTCCAGGAATCATAGGCTTTCCCTTAAACCCATGCCGGCTACATGTTCTCTGAACACGTTGGGTGGTAAGTCTTTAGTAAGCGGATCCGCTAACATCTTTGCGGTACTTATGTGCTCAAGACTTATAATTTGATCCCGAACTTTATCTTTCACAACATAATACTTTATGTCAATGTGTTTGGCAGCACCACTTGACTTATTGTTGTGGGCATACGTTACTGCGGGTTCATTATCGCAGTACAACTTAAGTGGTCTATTGATGTCGTCAACCACTTTTAAACCGGGTAGGAACTTCTTTAGTCAGTTCACCTGCCCCGTAGCCTCATAACATGCTACAAACTCGGCATACATTGTGGACGATGTAGTGACGGTTTGCTTTGAGCTTTTCCACGATATAGCTCCTCCAGCGAGAGTGAATACATATCCGGATGTAGACTTTCTATCATCTCCCGCAAAATCAGAATCTGTATACCCCACTATATGGAGTAAATCTGATCTTCTGTATGTCATCATGAGACCTTTCGTTCCTTGCAAATAACGCAAGACTTTCTTTATCAATTTCCAATGTTCTATTCCAGGATTGCTCTGGAATCTGCCTAGTAACCCGGTAACAAATGCTAAGTCAGGGCGTGTGCACACTTGAGCATACTGTAAGCTTCCGACAGCTGAAGCATATGGAACCGCTTTCATTTGATCGATCTCATATTGGTTCCTGGGGCATTGAAAATCCTCATATCTGTCGCCCTTGACTATAGGTGCAGGTGATGGACTACATTTATGCATACCAAACTTCTTTAAGACTTTCTCTATATATGCCTTTTGTGACAGTCCCAATATCCCCTTGTTTCTATCTCGATGAATTTCGATCCCTAGAACGAACGAAGCTTCACCAAGATCTTTCATATCAAAGTTTGAGGACAAAAACTGCTTTGTCTCCAGTAGCAGACTAACATCACTACTAGCTAGCAAGATATCATCCACATACAGGATTAGGAAAATAAACTTCCCATCTTTAAACTTTGCATAAACACAGTTGTCCTCTACATTCTCTTTAAACCCAAATTTTCTTATTGTACTGTCAAACTTCAAGTACCATTGTCTTGAAGCTTGCTTTAACCCATAAATCGATTTCTTTAGGCGGCATCTCATTCTTTCATTTCCTTCCACGACGAAACCTTTCGGTTGTGCCATGTAAACATTTTCCTCTAAATCCCCATTAAGAAATGTCGTCTTTACATCCATCTGATGTAACTCTAAATCATAATGTGCTACTAATGCCATTATGATTCTGAAGGAGTCTTTACATGAGACTGGAGAAAAGGTCTCGTTGTAATCAATCCCTTCTCTTTGCGTAAAGCCTTTTGCCACAAGTCGTGCTTTGTATCTTTCTATATTCCCTTGGGAGTCATGCTTTGTCTTGTAGACCCATTTACAGCCTACTGTTTTGGCTCCTTTAGGAATAATTTCCAAGTCCCAGACTTTATTAGCCTTCATGGACCTCATTTCCTCTTCCATGGCCTCAAGCCATTTTGAAGAATTTTCGCTTCTCATGGCTTCTTCAAATGAGGTGGGATCATCCTCCATTTGAAATTCCTCTGTATAATAAATCTGATAATCATCAGAAATAGCAGATCTTCTTACTCTTTGAGACCTCCTCGGGGCCTCCTCAATTGATACATTTTCTGTTTGAGGCTGCTGTTGCTCCCCCTCATCTGTGGTAATAGGTTCTATAGGATCCTGAAGAACAGGTTCCTCATTCTCATTCATTGTTGCCACAGGAGGAACAATAACAGGTGCTGGCACCACAGTATCTTGCACCGTCGGTGCAGCGACAACAGTAGTGTGAAGAATAGCTCTTGAATCATCGGAGTGGGCGCATACACCCGCTTCTCTTCAAGGTCAATCTCTCGAGCTACCATGCTCCCCCTCATCATCTCATCCTCTAAGAAGACAGCGTGTCTTATTTCTACAAACTTTGTATATCTGTCTGGACAGTAGAAACGAAAACCTTTTGACTTTTCAGGGTAACCAATGAAATGGCAACTTACTGTTTTGGGATCAAGCTTCCCAAGGTTTGGGTTAAATACTTTAGCATCAGCAGGACTCCCCACACACGTAAGTGGTTTAGTGAGGAACTCTTCACGTCCACAACTCAAATGCGGTGTTTTGGGCACCGACTTACTAGGCACTCTGTTGAGAATATGAATGGCGGTTTTCAACGCCTCCATCCATAAACTCAATGGCGGTGTGGAATAGCTCATCATGCTTCGCACCATATCCATCGAGAGTGCAGTTGCGTCTTTCACTACTCCATTTTTTGAGGTTCGCCCGGCATAGAATCTTTGGGCCACTATGCCATTTTCTGTAAAAACCTTGTAAAGGTCCAGAACTTGTCCATATGGGGTATGTCGACCGTAGTACTCCCCACGATCGATTGGACTATCTTAATCTTTAAATCGTGTTGGTTTTCAATTTCACCTTAAATATCCTGAATTTATCCAAGGCTTCATTTCTTTCTTTGATTGGATAAATATATCCATAACGGAGTAATCATCCGTGAATGTTATGAACGAGTCATATCCATCCACACTTTTCACGAAAAAGGACCACAAATATCTGTGTGAATAATTTGTAGAACTCTGTGCTTCTTTTAGCGTCTTTTCTAATTTTCTTTACATATTTTCCTTTGATGCATTCTCTGCATTGTTCTAAGTCCGAGAACTCTAATAGAGGAAGAATATCATTCTTTACTAGTCTTTCTATTCTCCCCTCGAAATATGGCCTAAGCAGCGGTGCCATAATTTCGACGACTCATCTAGAGTTCTCTTTCGTTTTGTTTACATTCGTGAGACGAGATTCAATCACTTTCTCGCACGCATAACGTTCTCATTATCGCATACGACATTCACATCATCACACAATGATAACAAATAAAGCTCATTCTGTAATATGGCAAGACCAACACATTCTTTATTAAACATTATTTTGCACTTGCCATTTCCAAAATTGCAATCATAACCATCTTTGTCCAAATTTGACACACTAATCAAATTCCTCTGTAAAGAGGGTACAAAAGGACATCTCTAAGTAAAAGAGTGGAGCCATTAGCTAATTCTAATGAAAGATCGCCAACGGCTTCAACTTCAGCTTCGACTCCATTTGCAACTTTAATGCATCTTTCTTTTCTTTGCGTAGTCCTTATCGAACGGAATCCCTGTAATGAATTAGCAACATGAACAGTTGCTCCTGAGTCAATCCACCAAGTGGATTTCGAATATTTCACATACAGGCATTCATTAATAAAGGTAATAATGTTCTCACCTTTCTTTATCATTATCATCTTTAAATAATCAGGACAGTTCTTCTTGTAGTGTCCTGTCTTCTGCTGATAAAGACACCGGTCTTTGTCTCTGACAAATTTATTCTGTTGAGGTGATGTCTGAGGCTTTGCCCTTGTTCTTTGCGAAGGGTTCTTGTTGTAATTCTTTTTCTTGTTATACTTCACATAGTTGATAGAACCACCATGTGAGGATTTGATTCTTTCCTCCTCTTGCACGCACATAGCTATGCACTTTTCCATGTCCCATTTCTCGGTGCATATTATAGTTGACAACAAAAGTGTCAAACTCTTTTGGTAAAGAAGCAAAACCAAATGAATAAGGAACTCATCCTTGAGAGCCAAATCCATCGGTTTAAGTTTAGATGCCAAGTTGCTCATTCTAAGAATGTGCTCTCTTATGCCATTGCCCTTTGCGAATACTTTTTCATTGCAGTGCTTAATGTTTGTGTAGCATAAGTCTTTGAAGAGCCAGTGAACTGATTCTTTATTTTATTAAGGTATTCGTGTGATGTCACACTCTGCAATTGAGCCGAATCGCAGCTCAATTGTGTTCTTTATCACTGACCATACATTTCTTGTTGGTGTGGTCCATTCTTATGATCAAGCTCATAAGACATCCGTAAGGAGCATGATCCTCTGTCTTTTCGCCATGCGGTGTCATCCTCATTCTGTTCCCTCACCGCGCCAAAGGCTCGGTGGGGACGTCTTGTAGTGAGGACCCAGTCCACCTCGACCAAGATAAATGCTAAGTCTATCTTTTCTTCCACTCTCCATAATTATCACCTTTGAGAGTGGGGATTTTTCTAATACAACTCATCAAGTTGTATGCTCTGAAAAATATTTCAAATACAGTGAGAACGTAACATCAAAATTATATGTCTTATTTCCAACGTTGGTCAAAATACGACATACAATTTAAAACTATTTTATCTATGCATTAAATCTACATCACCGTTGGGCAGAAATAGAAATAATGCATAAATCATCAATTAAAAATTTATAATACTGTTATTATCAACGTTGGTCAGAAAATAACAATATCATAAATCTCTGGAAATTATCTCTTTTGCAGCGGAAACAATAAATTCTCTATTTTTCAGAAGCATCTTCTATACTTTTCTATTCTGTCAGAATATCCCGTTAGTTCAATTTTTGACAGATTTAATTTAGCAAAAATAGCCAAATTATCAATTAAGGTGCTACTGAAAATTAATCAACATGAAGTTATTCTAAAATAATTCATTATACAGAAGCATTTTACTGTACTTTTAATCTCTGAAAAAATTAACACGTTGGTGCAAAAATTTACAGAGATTTTGGATCAAATTTCAATCAAATTCAATCATTAATGCTTCTGAAAATAACAATAAAATCATTTAACAAGAATTACTGTTCAAACGGCCATTTGGCCCATTCTTTCGGCCGCAGCCCAGGCGTGCCGGCCCAAAAGGCCACCTCATGCGCGCGGCCCACAAAAACGCGCTCAGCCCATCAGAAAATGGCCCGTAAAAGAATGGCCGTCCGATCGATCGGACGGCGAACCGTCTTGTGAGCAAAACAAAGGGCCCCAACCCTAACCCTAGGGCATTTGCCCTTGCTCCACCCGCAAAAACGGACGGCGACGGCGGCAGAAATCGCGGCACAAGCGAGCGGCGGCGGAGGCAAGACGGCGGCGGCAAGCGGCGCCGCGCGAGGCGCGGCGCCGCGGCGGCGCTACGCGCGCGAAGCGGCGGCTGCTGCGGCGGCGGCGACCGCGCGCAAGCGGCGCTCACGGCGATGGCGCACACGCGACGCACGGTAGGCGCGACCGAGCGGCCACTCGTGGTGGCGAGCGATGGGCCCTAGCCCGCGCGCGACGCGGCGGCGGCCGTGGCGCGCGGAGCGGCAGGCGCGGGCGGGGCGGGCGGCGGACCGGCGCGCGCAGCGATGGCGAAGCTGCACGGCGCGCGCGCTGAGAGGCGTCGACGGTCGAGCGCCATCAAGAGGCGGCGGCGACCGCCCAAGCGCGGCCCAACGGTAAGTCCCGCTCGATACCATTGTTGTATCTTTTCGTGCGTGGGGATTACGGATCCGAGAGAGAGAGAGAGGAGTGGGTACTAACCGTCCGACGGCGTGGAGGAGGAGGTGGCCATCTCGCGTTCGCTCGGTGAAGTCTGCGCACGGGCAGCGACGGTCGGGGAAGAAGGAAGACGACAGTGGCGGCGGAGATCCGATGAAGGAGACCGGTGGTGCTTCCCGTCGCTTCAGCGCCCCCTCTTCCAGATCGGGTCTAGGGTTTGTCGGTGGGATGACGGCGGCGCGGTCAACCTCGTGATGCGAGCCGCCCGGCCCCCACCTCTGTTTATATGGCGGCGACAGGCCCACCACCAACGGCCGGGCGATCGGCGCGGTCAGAGGTGGGCGCGGCCAAAGCCCGAGATCACTCTAACAGGTGGTACACTCCCTCGCCACCTCACCTGCAAACCCACCTCGCCGACACGCACAATTGTTTTCATGCCTATGTTGTGCAGCCACATTCTGCCATTTTTCATTACCCGTACAATTATCTTAACTGGAACGATAACGCATTGGGTATGCACTCGCCAGTTCTTGATGCTGCACTTACCTTCTAGAGTAATTCCACTAATCGATGCTGTAAATTACAATTCCTGGTAAGCAGGTCCCGGTGGAGATCTTCGCGTATATCTGGAGAACCTCGCCGTTGCAGAATATGTTGAGCGCTATGTTCGCAATAATCCATTTGGTCAACCTTTCATTACACAGAATGATCCACGTTGGAACTTTTATGCTCAAATAGCTGACAAAAGGGAACGTCTCCCTAACCTGTCGTGCCTGAATTTCCCTAGTTCCAGGGAATTCAGTAGTTCTCCACTCACTATGGGCCACGGCACTGCGGCTTATAGACTGACTGATCTTGTGTTCGTTGTTCGAACAAGAGGGAAGGCTATAGTATGTTCGCCATACTTGTATTTACTTTTACTAATGTTATAGAAAAAAAAGAGATTATCTGTGTTGAGGATGATCACAGATGTTTTTGCAGCTTGTATGAAGGATCTTGAATGAATGAATGGCGTGCCAGTGCCTCACAATTTTGAATTGTTTGTTATCTCTTCGTATTTATTCAGTCCTACTTCCAGCGTTTAGGTTTCTTGCTCGTTCAAGGGTTTATATGTACTCTAGTTTTTTCGGTGAACTGCAACGGTACTAGTAGCTACTAGAGCATTATGTAAAATAACAAGGATACAGTTTTTATATAAAAAAATAAATTTCACTTCATTATTCATATTTTTCATCAACCATTCAGATTATGTACAAACTTTGTAAAAATAATTTACTACCGTCATCTAGGTATACCAGACAGCGGTAGACTGTAGCATTGCACATGAATGAACTCATGTAGTAAGAGCGTTGGGCCAGAATTACTCTGCTGCCCTCACAATGCCTACAAAGCGAACAAAGCCCACGGCCAGGCCCGGCCCAACACAGAGCTTAGCCGGACACGGAGATAAATAAGAAACCCTAGCGCCTCCACCCCGATCCATTCAGCCTCCACCACTCCAAACCCCAGCGCAGCCGCCGCCAGTAGGTAAGTCGAAGGCCGAGGTCTAGATGGTGTCCGGCTCTGGCGTGTGCGCGCCGCGCGTGGTGGTGGACGCGCGCCACCACATGCTCGGCCGGCTGGCCTCGATCGTGGCCAAGGAGCTGCTCAACGGGCAGCGCGTGGTGGTCGTCCGCTGCGAGGAGATCTGCATGTCCGGCGGGCTGGTCCGCCAGAAGATGAAGTACCTCCGCTTCCTCAGGAAGCGCATGAACACCAAGCCATCCCACGGGCCGATCCACTTCCGCTCTCCCGCCAAGATCCTCTGGCGCACCGTCCGCGGGTAGGGGAACAGTGCGCAGATCCATGGCTTTTTTTTTGTTTGCTTCGTTTTTGTTCCATGTCGATCTGTGTGTTTCTGATGGCGTGTGGCCGTGTGCTCTGTGTCTGGCAGGATGATTCCGCACAAGACCAAGAGGGGTGAAGCGGCGCTGGCCAGGCTCAAGGCGTACGAGGGCGTCCCGCCGCCGTACGACAGGACTAAGCGCATGGTCATCCCCGACGCGCTCAAGTGCGTCTGATTCGCTCGTCGTCTAGATCTTGGTGTCTTTTGGGGACGGAGGTTTGGTTGTGATGGGGGTTTTTTTGGTGTGGTTTTGTAGGGTTCTGAGGCTGCAGCCTGGGCACAAGTACTGCCTTCTCGGCCAGCTCTCCAAGGAGGTCGGATGGAACTACTACGACACGATCAGGGTAAGCTTACCCTTTCCTCTTACATGTTCCTTAAATGCATTTCTTGTTAGTGCACGACTCCGTAAGTTGCGATGTTACTGTTACTAGCGGGTTAAGGTAGCACTCGCGATTCATCAGTTTCTGTGACGCTAAGCGAAATTGACACTAGTCTACCCTTGTGCTGTTTCCATGTTTTGTTTCCCCGTAGTTGTGCTGCGGGAAATTTAACTTTTTGCCACTCTTAACAATGCCACCTATCCAAATGCCACTCTCTTCATTGCAATAAATATTTTGCCACTCTTGAGCCTACGAGGCGCCCCACGTTAGCGCCTCCGCGCCACGCTGGCCAGCGCCTGCGCCGCGCCGCCGCCGCGCCTCCGCTCGCCGCGCGCGCGCGCGCGCGCTCCGCTCTCCGTCCCGCGCCTCTCGCTCGCGCCGCGCGCGCCGCCTCCGTCCCGCGCTGCCGCGCGCGCCTCCCGCTCGCCGCGCGCGCGCCTCGCCTCCGCCCCGCGCGTCGCCCCGCCGCCCCGCTCGCCATCGCCGCGCCTCGCCTCCGTCCCCGCGCGCGCGCGCGCCGCTTCGCCGCGCGAACTACCGCGTCGCGCGGCGGTCGGCGCCAGAGCACGAGGAGGCGCGGCGGCGGCGCGGGATGGAGGCGAGGCGCGGCGATGGCGAGCGAGAGGCGCGGGACAGGGCGAGGCGCGCGCGGCGCGGCGCGGCGCGGCGGAAGCGCGGCGGAGGCGGCGGGGCGGGGCGCGAGCCGCGGGGCGGAGGCGCTGACGTGGGGCGCCACGTAGGCTCAAGAGTGGCAAAATATTAATTGCAATGAAGAGGGTGGCATTGTTAAGAGTGGCAAAAAGTTAAATTTCCCTTGTGCTGCTAGTTCAACTGTCTAATCTGTTTTTACCGCATCGGAATGTGTACTTTTGACTGTGATTGCCCATGTTTTATTATATGAAGCCTTTTGTTTGTCACTTATTTCTTAGTGGCAGAGTAGGCGGTTATATTCTTTTGAGCTTCTGATTGTCTGAGATGTCATGATTCTCGGTGATGAAGAAAATCCGACGGATTCCCATTGATTTTCCAATATGATTTTAACAACCAGCTACTTCTGTCAGTTCATGCCATTTATCACAAATGAGAACATTTTGTTTGTTCATTTAAAATGCTTTGTGACATGTCTATTATTGATTCACAATGCCTTATGATATGTCTATTATTGATTCACAATGCCTTATGATATGTCTATTATTGATTCACAATGCTTTATGATGTGTCAGACTTGTGCATGCCTGTTATTGCCCTTCTGTTATATGAAGCCTTCTGTTTATCATTGACTTACTTAGTGGAGACATTTATATTTATTCTTTTGATATTCTCTTGGGTTAAGGTGTGCATGATTCTGGGTGATGAAGAAAATCAGACGGATTCCCATTGATTTTACAATATGATTTTAACAACCACTACTTCTGACAGATCATGCCACTCTTTACAACAAATTAGAATATTTTGTTTTGTTCATTTACAATGCTTCATTATGTGTGTGTTATTGAATGGTCACGAATACTTACATTTAGTGCACTAGACACCAGCATCACGTGCCAATCTGGATTGAATTTTCTTTAACATTTGAACTCTGATGTGACTTTGCGTTGAGCCTGTGATGTGAGCTAAATATTTGCTACTCTTGATGGGTTTTCCCAGTTGATGATGTCAAACCACCAAGATCTCTGAGGCTCATTACTTTTGTATTACGTAGTATTATATCCAGCGAAGCATACTATAGGTTACATGTGTTGGTCAACTACTTTGCAAAACGTTTTATTTTGTTTCAAATATGCGTTATGCCTTGAGCAATTATTGTCCAATATGCTGCTTTATGTTTGTTTTAGTATATCTGATTGCCCATCATGTCCCACTGCTGTGGGTTCCTTTTTCAGGAGCTGGAAGAGAAGAGAAAGGAAAAGGCCAAGGTTGCCTATGAGAGGAGGAAGCAACTGGCGAAGCTGCGTGTCAAGGCTGAAAAGGCCGCCGAGGAGAAGCTGGGATCTCAGCTGGAGATTCTGGCCCCGATCAAATACTGAGAAGCTGTGCTTTTGTTGGTCATCGGTTTTGTGGAACGCGTGTCTTATTTCAAGTAGTTTGGTAACTCTGATAGTACAATCAGGGCGATGAACTGTTGTTATGCGTACAGTTCTGCTAGTCGTATTTGAAATTTTCTAGTCGGTGTACTGTTTCGTTTATCAAAAATGTGTGCACTCGGAGATTCTGCCGATGGCTGCTGGATCATATTACCAATCCATTTAATTATTGTTGCGTTGCAGTCCATGTTTAGGTGTTATTTGAATAAATTTGCGCGCAAAAGTTTATCTTCCAACTAAAAGGGTCCACGATCCTAACGTCAGAATGATGGATGCGGACTAAAAAATAAATAGTAGCTACTGAAAGAGTGATTTTTAGAAGTGACAATATATCCTTAAAGTGACTAATTTCTTTTGTCTGAAAATAAATAATAGCGATGGAAAGAAGTGGTTTTTAGGAGTGATAAGAAGTTTTTAGAAGTGATCTCTTACCTTATTTCTCAAACCAAGGTGGAAAAGAGAAATGGAGAAACCATGTGATAGTTTAGTTTCTAGCTTTCCAAGCGTAAGCAAAAAACTAATATAAACCAAGGTGGAAAAGAGAAATGGAGAAACCATGTGATAGTTTAGTTTCTAGCTTTCCAAGCGTAAGCAAAAAACTAATATGAACGCCTGCTTAGCTGCCCATGGCAGTTTTTGTTTCACAATATAAATCTATTTTTAAGAAGTGCCGTGTTATAATATAACTTTATGGGAGATTAAAGTTGTAGTTATTATAATATTTTTATTATTTACCTTTTTTATACTGATGAAGTGAATTATTAGCTGTAGTATATTATTTAATAAAGGTAGTCTGATTCAATAATATTAATTTTTTCGGATTTAACATTTCATTGGTACAATATGTTTTAGACTTATATTACGATAAAATAGATTATTAGTTATAGCATATCAATAAAAAATATTATTTAATAACATTAACTTTTTTAGATTTGAGTGTTTCATTGGTATGATGGGATTCGGAGTTATATCGTGGGATGGATGCAATATAAAGGCATGTACAATGCAAGATGTTTATATATGAATGCTTAAAGAGAGAATATAGCTACATCATCAAACACCCATGCAAAATTTATTTCCTCCAATACGAGCATCTCTTCCGTAGATGCTTAGATACTATATTATCTATTAATAGATTAATAGATATAGTTATACACACAAGTACATACTAAGCACCGATGCTTATTTAAGCATCGATGCTTCAAAATAAGCACCTTATCTATCCTATGTGTTAAGAAAAATTAGTTTTTTATTACTAAGTATCTCTCTAAACGTCTGCATTGTATATGCTCTAAGAGAGACCTGATGCTTACCAACGGTGCGTAGGCATTAACCTTGAGGTCTATGATCATGTTAGTAAATCACCACCACTTGACGTGGGCTACAAGGCACAAGCGAAGGTATGTCCCGAGAGAGGCTGGTTTTTTTCCTAGCTCGAGATTTCCGTCGTGGAGTTCCACGGGCGCCACGGCCTAACCCATCGCCATGCCCGTCACCGAAACTGTCGTGCAGGCGCATCTAGGACTGTGCATTCGGTTAGTTCGGTAAAATCGGTTCGGTATATACGGTTTATACGGCAAATACGGTATTGTTAGTTCGGTAGTATACGGTATTTTTGAAAATACGGTTCGGTATCGGTAAATCCCAATTTAGTTCGGTGCGGTATCGGTAAATACCATATTTACCAAAGTTAACGCAAATTGCAAACGATATAGTGACTAGCGAGACGAGTATATATATACTACAAACCGTCACAACGCCAGCTACTATGAGTGCATTCACATACACTACACCAAAATGGCAACTTGGTGAACACTTTTCTAAAGTTATATAGCTCTGCTAGCCAAGGACTAGTAATAGTAAACTAGTAACAGTATAGGAGAGTGTGTAATCTCAGAAATCTTTCAGAGATAGCAAAGACTAGTAACAGTACAGGAGCCAGGAGGTGTCACTGCTTTTTGCCGAAATGTCTGCAGACTGCAGCCTTGGCGCCCCTGCAATTCTGTACGCAGTTGTGAGGCGCAATAATTTTGGTTCGCGCCTGGGGCCGCGCGCGGACACAGCTGGGAGTCGCTGGGACGTTTTTTCTGTTTGGTTGTCCACCTGGCTCGCTCCCAGTCCCAGATGCCGATTCGGTTTTTCGGTTTTTATTCGGTTTTTACCGAAAAAACCGAACTCCCAAAAAACCTGAAATATAAAAACCGAACCGAATACCGAAAACCGGTCAAACCGAGTTGACCGGTTCGGTTCGGTTTTTCCGGTTCGGTTTTTTCGGTTCGGTCCAAATGTGCACAGCCCTAGGTGCATCCACGCGCGCCGCGGCTCACACGTCCGTTTCGGGCCGCCGCCGCGCGTTTTTGCGAGGCTGCGACCTCAACAGGAGATGGCAAATGCCCGACCGTCCTCCCGTGATCCTGTGGCGAAGCCCAAAATAAAAATTGAGGGTGGACTTAAAACTTTAAAGGACTAAGATAGATTGACACGAATATAGTATTTTACTCTTGTGCAATTCAAATTCATATATAAATAGAAGAAAAACAAAACAAAAAAAAGAGAAATAAAATATCACTACCTCACTGGCGCTCTGTCGGCCGCGTCCACTCCATTGTCGATAAGTCTAGGAGAGGCTCAATTTTATCTGCAGTATCACGAATAGAGAGCAGGATTACTCAAAGTGCACGGATCGTCCTCATATCTAAACTCGACAAAGTAACAGGGAAAGTCTACTACGTGAACAATTGAACTCTTTTATTTCCTGATGTAATCTCCAGGCTTCAGCAGAATGCTGTCCAATATGTCATAGTTTAAGTTCCCTGGGGCTGGGCTATCACATAAACAGCACTTGACATGAGTTTCATTGTACCGAAGGAATCCAATTTGGACACTTTGCTAACTTTATAATTTAGTAATCTATACCAGGATAAGGATATAAAACAAACTATTCAACCCACAAACTTAGGAGAATACAGCCCACCAGAATTAACTTTGTTCGGAACATACCAACCACATTAGTGGTGCTCTTCTTTACAAAGAAGCATTGGACACTGGAAAATTAATAACTTTTGTGACAATCATATGAACTGATTTGTCATGCTCAGCCCTTAGGCATGCTTTGTTTTACAGCTAACAGAAAGAAAATAGGCTCATGAACAATCTATTAAATCATGAAGGAAAGGGAGAATATTAAGGATTCAATCAAACAACGTGATTTAAGAGATTAGTTCATCTTGGTTAAGAAAATAGAAATAGTTTAGGGAGACAAGGAATCGAGAGTACTACCCTATATCATCTTGATTTAACAATGTATGAGGAAGGAGTTGTGATGCCAGAGAAATAAAGAGCCGCTGAGCAGGGGATGGCCGAGGTCTCTACTGCTTGCTCGTCTGCTCCTTGCCTCCGCACTTCTGCAACCGGCCGTCTCCACTGCTCCCTGCCTCCGCAACCAGCCGACGGCCGCCGAGCATCCCCCCGCTCCTCGGCAGCTCCACCTGACTTCACCCCTCCCCGGCCTGGCTGCCTCCGCTCCTTGCCGGCCCGCCGCCACGCATCCCCAGTCCGGTAGGCTGGTCACCTGATCTGCAGCCCAGGAGGCCAGATCTACTGGTGCGTGCTCTTTCGACTCTCGAGTCTTCTGCTTGAATGAATGGGTGGGGAGTGCCGCCGCCGCGGGGAGGTGAGGCTCGAGCCTTACTAAGCCTCCTCGCTGGCTTCGCCCCAAGTCGCGCCCTCGTCACCCGTGTCCCATCAGCTCAGCAATCTCACGACGGACAAGCTCTAGTTCACAATCTCGACTTACCAACAAATCTAAAGGCAGCCAACATGTAATCAGCCTCTTAACCTAGTGATCACCCCACCTCAAGTGTCTCATCATTCGCAAATAGGGCTAACAAAAAAGCACGTTAAGATTCGAATCAAAATTATTTTGATTATAGTAGTTAATGGGTTTAAAATTAAAATGAGTGGCTAGTTAGCTTAAATTTAAAATAACCACTTAAATGAAAAAAAATTTATGTCAAACTACGCTAATTTTAAAAGAAGTTCGATATTAACTCTTGTGAGCTGCGTAACCATCGCAAATCACCAGCAGATTTCCATAAAAGCTTCCTACTCGCCATAGTAGCATCAAGGACTCCGTGGCCCAATGGATAAGGCGCTGGTCTACGGAACCAGAGATTCTGGGTTCGATCCCCAGCGGAGTCGTTCAAGTTCTATAACTATCCTTTTTGTCTCTCTTATTTCTGCTTATATCACCAAATTCATGCTTCCATAGTTCCATTCCAGTCTCGGCCTCATTCATCACAATACGAATCACAATCATCAGTTATTCTACTGTAGATTTGCAGAGGCCGTTGTCATGAATGCTTTGCCCTTTTTTACAATTCATGACTCATGAGTACACACTCGACATCGCACACATCGACGTGGATGCGACCCAGGTTCAAACCCGGGCGGGCAGGCAACGCCCCTGTCTGCCACGCCAACCGAGCTGCGCTCAGTCCTCCATGTATGCTTTGCTTTGCTACAACATCAACAGAAATGGGCGCGAGCGAACGGACATCCAATGTCCTCTACTTTTTACTCTCTTCAACTCCAAACTAGAAAATCTATGATCCATCAAAGCAGAGAGCTGTCAAAATACTTTCCAGTTGTCTGTAAGTTGCAGACTTGCCATACTATACGCCAGAAGAGTAGGAAATGGTATATTACAAGAGTGAAGTTAACTAATCAGTGATTTCAAAATCGCTACTCTGGACCACCACCTTATACAGTGGGCTAACATGGCCTTGCTTTGATAAAATTCCTTGGATCCGGATCCTCTTCCTTGACCTCCATGCAGGTCAGCGGCAAGGCTTTTCCGTGCAGCGCTCCCGCCCGGTTTCACAAATTGCCAGTTCGCCGCAGTGAATTCTGGTGGCAGACTGACACGCAGAATTTCCAACAACAAAAACTATATCACCCCACCGAATCGAAGGTTATGCGCCTCATCCTGCACGAGGATGAAGAAATAGAACAAAGAGTGCCCTCAGGTTAGTCGATCATATATATGAAGAATCTGAGATTAAAAAAAATTCGAAGAAGACTCAATGGTACCGTAGGGACTAACATCTCATAAAAGACCCTGCTTATAGGACAGGCACGACCGAGCTTCCTCAGATGTCCTTGTAGTCGCGTTGAGTCAAAGATCAAGGGTTTAACTGCATGAGGTCAAACATCTGCTTATGGGCTTGCAGTGGGTACCAATGTGTCATAGAGCAATCCAAGCCCAGATAAACATCAAGGGTTTAACTGCCATCCATGCCCAACTGTATCAGCGACACAGCAGCAATTTCAGCTGGCACTCCTCACTGGACAAAGATCACATGGCCCATGGAGAGATCACATGACAGCTTGTCCACTAATTTGTTTGGAACGTCATTGGCAGTTGTGAACTTGTTATCAACAGAATCCTCAACAGCCTACATACAAGAAAAATAATCGGTTTTTGATCAACAAAGATGCCATGGATTTCTGGCATGCTAAAGAAACCTACCATAAATGTGCATTCATATTTCATACAGAACAACTACACACTACTCTTATTGATCAAATAATGCAACAGAAAAGTGACATGTAATGACAAAATTTCCATATCATCTAGAAGCAACAATTAACTATGGCCCATCTACAAAAGAATACAGACTTTACTTTAATAGCAAATCATCTGATCAAGATCACCAACTTCATCCCTCCAATACTCCATTGCTTCCTGCAGGCACAAATTTGCCAATCAAGTATCCAAGAAAAAAGCACCATTTCTTATCGAGTGGACATAGAATGATCAGCACTTGCTTGAACATATCAGGTTAACATCAAGGATTTAATTATGGTTGCTAAGTTTAAAGTTTTAAGATATGACGGACCCCATGTGCACTAAGCTTCTTGGAGCACCGATATTGATTGGAACACACATGAAAGATAGAGATGACAAAATAAAAACTCACAAATGGTCCAGGCCCCACAAAACAATTTCATATCGTTATGAATCATAACTTCTACCAGAAAGAACATATCAGGTTAACATGAAGAATTTAATTATGGTTGCTAAGTTTAAAGTTTTAAGATATGACGGACGCCATGTGCACTAAGATTCTTGGAGCATCAATATTGATCGGAACACACATGAAAGATAGAGATGACCCAAAAAAAACTCACAAATGGTCCAGGCCCCACAAAACAATTTCATATCAATATGAATCATAACTTCTACCAGAAAGCTGCTGTACCATATTTCAAAAACTGTACACAGAAAAAGAGTTACTAGATGAAGGGACTGCAGGTATACTATAGGTTGACACTTGACAAGACTATGTAATCAAAGTAGGGATACTATAGGTTGACACTTGACAAGACAATGTAATCAAAGTAGGGACAAGGTAAATAAATAGTATGCTTTTCAAACATGAGCACGGATATCATATGAGAAGATTTATGCAGAACTTGTGTTTTCTATGTTTTCACGTTTCTTAAAATGCAATCACATATAGAAGCACTATAAATACAGATTCCATCATCATTTGGTTGAGAAAGTAAAACAAAACAAACAGACAGGACCTTACTCTCAGTTTGCTGACATATGCCACACTAGAATTGCAATTCCTAGTAAGAGGGTGGTCTGAGTTCCTTTAGTCGTCGAACAACTTGCTTCATTGTGGGCCTCGAAGAAAGAGAGTCAAGTGTACACTTGATACCGAGGTGTAGAATCTCAACCAAGTCATCATGCGGGGCCACATCCCATAGCCCTTCTATGAAGAATTCACGAGCTCGGCCCTTCTGCAGAAGCATGCAAGCCCAAGTAACAATGTTGAATCCATTTCCATATGGAGAAAAAGACGGGTCCAGTGCTTTCTTGTCTGAAATAAGTTCAAGAAGGACAACTCCATAGCTATACACATCGGCCTTATCAGAAACACGGCATGTCATTGCATACTCTGGAGCAACATATCCAAAAGTACCTGCCACACCAGTGGTTGCATGAGTTTCTGAATTACCAAGTAGCCTTGCTAATCCAAAATCAGAAAGGTATGCATTGTATTCTTTGTCGAGCAAGATGTTGCTTGGTTTCACATCCCGGTGCAGAATGCGTGGGCCACAATTATCATGAAGGAATGCAAGTGCACGTGCAACATCTAGAGCAATTTTGTGAAGCATTCTCCAATCAATTGGTCCCTTAGTCCTTTCTTGTATGAACCTTTCTAAATTACCACCGGGCAGAAAATTATATATTAGAAACATCTCTGAATCGCTGAGATGGTACCCTATGAGTGTTACAAGATTGGCATGACGACACCTACCAAGAGTTTTCACCTCTGCTTGGAACTGCTGAATACCCTGGAACCTTCCAATAGCGAGCCTCTTTATCGCCACCAGAACTCCTGGTGCAATCTCAGCTTTGTATGTTGCTCCAAAGCCACCACTTCCAATGCAATTGCTTGCATTAAAACTGCCAGTAGCACGTACAACAGTCTCATATGTCAAAGGAGCACCAATATCCACGAAAACAGTCACCTCCTTTCTCCTGAGAGAACATCTTGACGGTCTTGGTGAACATTTTCGAGTGTAAATATAAAGGACGATCAGAGCCAAGAGAACTGCAACAATAGCTGATGCTGAGGTTATTGAGGCAATCTCTATTTTGCTGAAGCCGCCGCCGCCATCAGTGGGTGTATTATCAGGTGTTGGATTAACATCTGAATCAGTGAGTGCTCGGACATTCATTAATGGATTGGAGAGTGTAGACAATCTACAGGGCTGGAGGGGTGGATTTCCAAGAGTGCTGTTGCATGTCAATGAGTGTATTTTCGAAGGCAATGGCCCAGACAAGTTATTGAATGAAATGTTAAAAATGGACAGTGATGCCGAAGGGGTAAGATCAGGAATGTTTCCAGAGAGCTTATTATTATTGAGCAGCAGGGCAGTGAGATCTCTTAGTGTCACAAGATTACTAGGGATTTTCCCAGATAGAGAATTAGATGAGAGATCTAAAACCTCCAGTGATCTCAACTGGCCCAAACAGGACGGTATGTGGCCACTGAGATTGTTTCCAGATAATGAGAGAAATTTCAAGCTCTTGAAGTCTTTGAAACTGGCAGGTATTTGACCCTCTAGAAAATTTCTGCTGACGTCCATCTTGACAAGAGCACCCAACAAACCGATGTTAGCAGGCATCACTCCTGAAATCTGATTGCCGGCTAGATCAAAAACTCTGATAGCACGGCATTTTTTGCTAATTTCTGCTGTGAGCCCACCGGATATCTTGTTGTCTCGGAAACTGACAATCAGCCCATTCAAGTTACTACACTGTTTCAACAGAATTGCATCCAATGATCCAGTGAAGTTATTGTGATCAACAAGAAATGCATACAAGGTTTTGTTTCCAAATCTGTCTGCACTAAATGGCAAGGATTTAAGATGACCTTCAAAATTGTTCTTTGCAAAATTATGGTACACAACTGAATACTCTCCAGAGTCAGAGTAACCCAATGATAGTTCTGCTATAGCTTTGGACATGAAGTGTGAAGAATAACCAGACGGCGTGTCATCCAACATTAGCTGAGATGCACACCCTTTGTTCGCAAATGCTGGAATTGAGCCTGACAGTTCATTGCCACTGACATCAAACACAGCCATACAATGCGGATAAAGATCATTATCAAGCAAACCGGACAATCTATTGGAGCTGAGGTTGAGAAACTTGAGGTTACTGCACTGCCCTAGCCCACTTGGAATCACTCCAGAAAGTAAATTCTCCGCAAGATTAACCATTTCCAAACTATGACACCTTCCCCAATTGCTCGGTACATTCCCTTCCAGCCCTGCCTTTGGTGCCCATAGCACCCTGAGCTTTGGCAAAGCTGTCACACTTTCTGGAATCCCTCCTTTAAATAGATTGAACTCAGGTGAATTTACTGCATTAAACTGGCTAGACAGCACGAAAACCGACAGATCCGAGCAATTCCCTAGCTCCGGTGGTACCGGACCACTCAATCTGTTACTCGATACGTCCAAAACACGCAACTTCCTCAGCCTTCCCATCTCTGGTGGAATGGAACCGTCCAACGAATTGGAGAACAATCGCAACGAGCGGAGCTGCGTGCAATTCCCCAAACCAGAGGGGATGGCCCCCGAGAGAAGGTTCAGGGACAAGTCAAGCTGCTTCAACATGGGCAGGCCGTCAATAATTCCTGGCACCGACCCGGTGAGCCGGTTGCCGGAAAGATCCAACCTTTCCAAGTCCTTGCAGTTGGAAATGGAGGCGGGAATGTCACCATGAAGCACGTTGGAAGCGAGGTTAAGAACCCTCAGCCGCGGCGGGAAGGTGGCCGGGAGGGCGCCACGAAGCGAGTTTCCGGCGAGGTTGACCACCTCGAGCTTTTCCAACCTCCAGATCTCAGCAGGGAGCTCACCGCGAAGGCCTCGTGAGGGAAAGGAGAGCTCTTTCAACTCAGTGAGGAGCCCGATCGCCGGGGGCAGCTCGCCGGCGAGCTCCCGCCCGGGTCGGGAGCGCGGGAAGGTGGAGGGCACGACGAGGGCGATGACCCGGGACTTTGCATCGCAGGTCACCCCCGGCCAGGAGCAGTGGTCAGCGCCGCTGGATCCCGGGGACCACCGGCGGAGCAGGTCGGCGGAAGAGACGGCGTTCTTGAGCTGGAGAAGCGCCGATCTGTCCTGTTCTTGGCCGCGGTGCAACGAGAAGGAAGAGACGGAGACGGCGAGCAAGAGCAGTGGCAGCAGCGGGAGGGCGGTGGCGGAGGCCGTGCCCCGTCGAGCGGCCACCATCTCCTCTCTCCCTTCGGTTGGTGGTGGTCTTCTTGTGTTGCTTCCTTCTCTGCTTTTTCTTCTACTTCTCCACCGTCCTATACTCGTCCTGTGATATTTCTATTTTTCATTTATTTTTTGGATGTTCTTGGTTTGACGATTTTGCCCTTGGAAAGTTGAGTTTTGTTTTATGGGCTGGCTACCTGCGCATGCTTGCGTTTGGACTATTTCTTGCCTTTCCTGCTCGAGTTTTCTTTGGAGAGAAAAAACAAAATAAGCAGGGAAGATAATGAAAACAGAATGGCTTAATAGTGCAGATGTATAGCTTATGTAGTGTAGTTCAATCATTGGAACCACCACTCTACCTCCTCTCATCACCAAAATAATTCAAGTGAAGATAAATTTACCAAACATCTTGCATGCTTGTAGCTTTCCTAAAATGACCGAGTTTAATACACAATAAAACACAAGGAAGAATAGTAAACACCATCAGTGGTGGAGGTGGCCCAGCCTCTGTGACTGGGCCTTACAACTGGCTCAACATGTAATAGTCTCAATAGTATAAAAGAATGTACCAGTGTACCCCTACGCTGTGTAATTATTAAGGAGTATGATAGGAATTTCACATCCTGACCCACTCATGTATATAAACACCCTAAAAAGGGGCAGGAGGAAAAAGACCCACTCATTTTCTTACCTATTGGCTCCCTCTAGCTACTCTCCACTTTGCTGTTTAGTCTGTAGCCACAACACCATCCAATATGTTTCTATAATTTTAACTTCCACTCTACTGTTTATGTACTCATTTCAACAAAGATATAACATGTACTCTCTCTGGTCACAAAAGCGAAGAAGCTACTTCGAGAATATGGGTGTTCATATTAGCTGCTAACTTCTCCAAGAAATAACTAGAAGGAAAAGTCAATATGAATGGGTCCGTAGTCCCCTAGGATTTTGGTGTGATATTTGGGCCTTTAGGTTTGGGCTTTAGTCACCACTTGTGAACCAGCCTAAGTTAATTAGTCTTTTTGTCCTATTCGTAGATCCGCTACTATAAAAGCTAAATGTTTATGTGAAATTACTACACTCAAAATTGACCTTATTGCTGTGGACAGTGTAGCTGGATGAGAGGGCCGGCACGGAGGGCAAGCAAGAAACACGAGCTGAGCTTCAACTACCAACAACTCAACACTATAGAATTGTTCACATAAATGGCACTATAGCCATTTTTTAAAATTTAGCTCTTTGACACCTTTTTTTTTATATAAAATCTAGTTCTTTTTATGGACCTATCGAGCTTGACAGATACCTACCGAGCTAAGAGAGCTCGATAGATGCTTGCCGAGCCCTCCAATGCGGCAACATTAATGGCACATGATTAGTGCTAATTAAATACAATTAGTACTAGGAGAGCTCTATAAGTCTACGAAAGAAATAGATTTATTAAAACAGATGTTCAATAACTAAATTTAAAGAAAAAAAAATGATTACAGTGCTATTTAATCGGACAGTTCCAACACCCTATGTAGAGGTCTCACTCCATGCACTCAACATTGGGCCCCACCCTGTGCAAGCCCCACATGTCAGTACTAAGTACACGCGTGAACGCACGGTGCGTGACCTTGCAACGATGCAGGACCCACCGTGCCGGTGCGGTGCTCCCGGTCTAAAGCGTACATCCGACGGTCAAGCCGGCTGCCCGCTGGCTACCTGTAACCGACCGCACCGCACCCTGCCATCCCTACATCCGGTCCATGCACCGCGTTCGGCGAGCAAGCAGAAGCAGGGATGGGGTGACATGTCAGCGTGGCGTGGCATCCACGTGTACTCCTAGTGGTGTGCGTACGTAGGAGACCAAGTACTGACTCGACTCGGCCATGTAATAGCCAGTCGTATCCTGTGCTGACCTTAGGTGAATAATTGCTCGGTGCCGGTTTCCTTTCTAAATTACGAAAAAGAAAACTATTAATAGCACGTTTGGTTCCCTGCACCAATCCTTATCCTGGCTCTGTGCATGCATAGAACCGCGTTTGGTTGCCCTCGTCCTGGCTTATTGCATGCAAAAAGCACCTTTACGCCTGGCTGCGCGGAAACGAAAATTATTTTCGTTTCTCCCTGGCCTGGGTGGCGGGAGCCAGGAACCAAACGCGCTGTTAATATACTCCCGATCGAGTTCGTGACCTCTTCCAAAGCAGCAAGCACCAAGTGATTGGACACCGTAGTAGAAAAGTTGTCACAAAGATAAGTAGGCAATCTGCAGATAAAAATATCTGTTACGCCGTATGTATCACTGGTGCCATGTAAGTTCACACCTGCTCGATAAATGAAAAGATCCACTTTCTAACTTGCGGTTAAGTTTTTTTTTTTGAGACCACTGTGCAACTCGTGGTTAAGAGTCTGCAAAAAGTGCTGCTAATTTCTGAAGCGTCTCAGGCTGGGATAAGGGCATCTGTAGTATATATAACCCAAAGGGTTTTAAGGTAGGTCCCATCTAAACCTTAAGACCAACTCCATAGTGTATATAACCCAATGGGTCTTAAGATGGTCCCACTTGGCAGATAAAGAAAAATTGTATTTTAATGCTTATGGCCAGGTCTTTAGCTTGAGGACTAGCCTTAAGCTTTTTTTGCTTAGAGTCTGCTTAAGGTCACCCCTGTAATGTATAAGGTTGACCTTAAGGTGGCTTAAAACCTCCTCTTTTCATACACTACAAATGCCCTAAGGGCGTCTGGGAGCTGGGGGTGAGATGTTGGCCTATTCTTTTTTATTGAAGTTCATGACTTTTGATTGTGGTTTATGATTTTTAGGCTGTTTGTGTAAGAGATTATAGGGCAACAGAAACTCATGTACAGTTTTTGCCGATACAAATGAAGTTAGTACAGTATGTGACACCCCTAGCCTAATCCAAAGGGCACATCAGGCCCCAAACATCTCAAACGACCGCTACTGTGCAGAGCCTAGGCATAATTCGTCCATGGCTGACAGGCTCTGGCTCTCGTTTGACGGCCCGCATAAACAATGAAAGCCATCATGCTCACGTTACTTTGTTCGGTGCCCATCGATTCACACGAACGAGCCCCTAGACCACTAGATGCCGCACGCCCAACGACTCCCTCACTAGCCTGTCCCACGCCACCGTCATTGTCGTTCTCCTCACAGGTCGGCGACAGCGACTCAACTGCTCAAGCTGAGCCCTCTGCGCTTTCAATTTATTTCAACATGTTACTTTGGATTACCTCCAATGTTTCTGATTTATTTCAAGCATAGTGACTAAATTTGCGATTTAGGGATTCAATTTGAGGTTCGTCTGTTGGTTTTTCTTAAATTGTAGAGTTAGGGTTTATTCAAGTAAATGGTTATATTCTTTGTAGCATTGGAATGATCTCAAGTACTCTTTTGTCAAACGGGAATTTCAGTCTCAACTCTGACCAACAGTCTGATAATTTCTTGAAGAAAGTGGGACATAGAGGGTGTCATTCTGTTTGTATGTAGCTTTTTTTTTTTTGGTTGTAGCTCATCAACAAATGCGTTTTAACTCACCAACTAGATTATTTCCTTTAGAGTTGTAAAAAGAAAGAGGAAAATAAAGGGCATAGATTTGCCTTTATGACTCCTCTTAGAGCCCATTAGTACGAGTTTTTATCTCCGCAAACAGGTCATTATATTATAACTTTTGTTGATGCCGATCATCTTGGTGTGTTGCTGGATGCTTTGTCCTGATTACTTCACTTTGCACCAATTAATCAATACTATTAGTGGGTTCTTTATTTTGGCAATCTACGTCTTTATCATTGTTGAAATATTCATGTTAAAATTACACATATTATTATTTTAAACAATGTTGCTTGATAAGTATATATACGGTGGTATATATGATAATACCCGGTTATTTCTGTTCAAGATCTGTTGCTGCCAAAGAGGGTATCTGAACGAAGGTGAAATGTCAACTTCAGTACCGGACAATCTAAGCCACAATTTATCAGGTCTGTTGTACTACTGTTTCCATTGTTCAAGTGATATAGATGAAGGGAACCCGTTTTCATATGATCGAGAGAGGTTGGTTTTCAGAAAAGTCGCCCAGGATATCTGGATACGCCGAGAAAATTAGTTCTTTACGTTAAAAAATTATAAATGACGCTTTCAGAATTACTTCGTGACGCACCCAACCTGACAAGTGACTGATGACATGCATCGCTTGACAGAGGTGAACGGAATTAGATCGCCGGCACTGGCCATCAGGCTGGGCTAGGAACCACCCGATTCGGATCGGACGGCCTGGATCACCAAGATGTCTCAAAACAAAAGCCCTATTTGATCTCAAAACACACAAAGAAAACTCGAATGTTGTTATATGCGGATACATATACTATCATCACTATCAAATATGCCTCAAGATTGATGCAAAGATTCAAAATTCAAACTACCATCCCATTTTAAGAATTAAGATAGTGCATGTAACCACATTTACATAGTTTTGCATTTTTGAGAAAACTCTCATCTCTTCTGATTTGCCAGTTTTCATGCTCTGATGAGACGATCCCATCAAAACACATGCTCTCTCACAAGTCTCAAGAATCAGCAGATTTAAGGTGTGTTTGGTTGAGCTGTGGCTTCTGAAAAAGCTGCTGTAGGTTGTGGGCTGTGGAAAAGCTGTAAGCTGTTTGGTTCAAACAAGTATAAAACTTACCTCCTATCTCTATTTTCCTTGAAACAACTGTGAAACAGCTCTCTATTTTCACCATTTTAAAAGCAGAAAGCCAAAAGCCAAAAGTAAGGTCCAAGGTGCTTTCAAAACTGTACTACCCAAAAATAGCTGTTTCAAGGCAGCTTCTAGTTTTCACCCATTTAGTTGCCTTTTGGCTTTTTGAAAGCAAAAGCAGCTCCCAAAAGCTCAACCAAAGGCACCCTTACCACTCTCCAACCATCAGGACAACCAAAACCACTACTTCAGGTCATAACAGCACTACATCAACCCTTAACACTCCATTAAACACCAAAGTTCACAAGTCAACATTGCTTAGCCCCTAGGAGAATCTAAATTTACAGCAGAGAAAGCAAAAGGAAATAGCAGTAGCAGCAACTCTCACTCACACTCCCTAATTCTTCACCTGAATGGAATACCAACAAAAGTTTCTTTCTGCCTGCCACTAACACTAAGAGAGAGTGCCAAGAAACAAGACCCCCAAACAGTAGGAGAGGGTGCCTTGTCTCCTGGATCACGCCGTAAAGTACAGAGCCATAAGCGAGCAGCAAGCCAGGATCACCATCCGCTTCGCCATCCCGGCCACCTGGAGGAAGCCAGCGCTGCTGTTGTCGTTGTAGGAGTTCCCTGAAGGGCCTAGGCCCAATGACCCCGGAGGGCTGTACACGCCGCCGGAGGTGCCCCCGGTGCCACTAGTCCCAGCAGCACTGCAGGAGAAATGCACAGTTTCATTGTGTGATATGAGTAGTCTCCACTCTTGGAGGAGGAAAGCATACAGGTCCTCAAAACATATGAAAGATGCCAAGGAGTAAAATGTAAAAGTATCATAGAACCACTTCCTTTAATGTACTATTATTTCAGCGACCATATTCCTAATGTGGTGCTTGTTCATTGGATGCTCAATGTAAATTTATGGCGGGTAGTTTTCTGAAATGAAGTCTTGACCTATTTGGCCCCCTTGCACTTTTTTTTTTGCATGTTTAGCTCCCCTCCGAACAAAATTGTAAATCTGGCCCCTGTCTGACTGCGGAAGCAACGGCAAGTGACACATATCACCTACCATACTCACAGCATCACTCTCCGCCGAAGGAATTCGTAGACGAGCGCGGTAGGTGGCAGACCTCACATACATATTGTGGTATCCGAGCATAGCGACAACATGTTGCGGTACATTGGTCTATCCATGCGGTAAGTTAGTCTAATTCATCCATCGATACATGCATGCATTAATTAGACAAGTCTTTTGTATTAGAGAATCACTTGGCAGGTATGAATTAATTTGGAACCACACGCATGATAGGCATGCATTAATTTGGATCCATGGATGCATGTATACATTAATCTAGATCTGCACGCCTGATATAATTAAAAATACTTTAGGCATGCATGCTTTAACAGTCTTTGCATTAGAAAATGGTTGAGCAGCCCACGAGAGAACCCGCCCCGTTATAGGACCGCATAAGGTGCTGCTACTGTGGTCATCTGCGAGTTGTCGCAGTCATGGTTGCTACTACGGTGTCGGCTTCCTGCTGTGGTAGGTGATACGTGTCGCGGGCCACTGCTTCCACGGTCGAACAGGGGCTAGATTCACAATTTTATTTGGACATGAGCCAAACATGCAAAAAGAACTGTGCAAGCGTGTGTGTCATGTGGTACCATTCAGTGGGCGGTGGTGTGTTGTTCTTTGCTTGGAAATCTTGGAATAAAGGTCGTTTGCGCGTGGGGTTCCGTTTCTGTCCCACATTTGGCTGCATGGACGAACAACTGTGACTTCAGGGAGTCTTTTAAGGGGAATCCTATACCATTCTGGTTCCATCTCCATGCTACATGATGAGCCTCCTTTCTGTCACTTTTGTTTGTACGCAGATTCTCACGTTATTCCTGCCCCCTTTTGAAACTAGAACTAGCATTTAGAAGAGGCTGGAGATTATTATTTGGTCATCAGATGTGTGGATTCTTCAAAGTGGATTCCAATCTTTTGATTGGTCTCAGCTGATCTGATCTCTTTCTCTTGTGCTCCTTTCCCCACCATGGCGCAAGACTTTGGAAGCCTTCCGCTATTTGGCCCCCTTGCACACTTTTTTTTTTTTTCATGTTTGGCTCCCGACTAAACAAAATTGTAAATCTAGTCTCTTGTCTAACCGCCTAAGCAACAGCAGACGACGCGTGTTACCTATCACGCTCCCCTATCGCAGCAGGAAGCCACAACCACTGCAACTCACAAACGACCGTGGTAGCAGCACCTGTTGTGGTTAGGGTGCTCGGCAAGACCTTATGTAGTCCTGTACCGCAGTAGGTTCTCTCACAGGCTGCCTCAACCATTTTCTAATGCAAATGTTATTAAAGCATGCATGCTTAAAGTATTTTTAATCCTATCATGCATGTGGATCCAGATTAATGCGTGCATACATCCATGGATCCAAATTAATGCATATCTACCAAATGATTCTCTAATACAAAATGCTTACCTAATTCATGAATGCATGCATTGATGGATAGTAAGACTAGCTTTGTTGCTGAGCTCAGATACTGCAGCACATGTGGGGCTTGCTACCTATCATGCTCGTTTGAAAATTACCACGGTGGAGGCTGATGCTACAGTGCTAGCTTCCTGCTGCAGTAGGGGAGCGCGGTAGGTGACATGCGTCGCCTGCCGCTGTTTCTGCGGTCAAACAGGGGTTAGATTTGCAATTTCCTTTGGACGGGAGCCAAGCATGGAAAAAGGTGTGCAAGATGGCCAAATAGGTTAAGGGTTCGGGTATTGATAAACATCATCCGGATGTTTTCTTGCTAACTATCATCCTTTGGACGGGAGAATTCGTGACCGTTGGATTAGAGATCCAACGGTCACGAATTCTCCCCGCCCCCTCCAAAAAAACAATCTCTCATCTCCAAAAAAAATCTCCCCCCTCCAAAAATAAGAGGCCGTTGGATTAGATTTGGATGATTGTTAGGAATAAAACATCCAAGTGATACCTATACACACCCTAAGGATTCCGAATGTTGTTACCGGTGCTTATTAGGGACTAGAGTTGCAATTAAGATCTTGTTTTAAAGTGATGTGGCTTTTAGCTGGAATATCACCGTAGTGGTTGGTAGTTTTCCTGAGATATCCAATTAAAAAGAAGAAGAAATAATAGAGAAACCCTGATATATCTAATCGGATAATGTAAAAGAAAAAAAAAAAAACGTCGTTATCAAGAGGGACAAGTAAACTGGTGATGTACTTCTGTTCTGATTGCTGCAGAGACTCATTGAAAGATGTGACATTTCTTTCCTAATCAACCCCTATCTTCTGTCAATGCATTAAGTAAGTTGGGGAAATGTTGGTTGGTTTCCACTCGTTAGTAAAGGAAAAGTAATGCATCCGAGTGACATTTGGACCAAACAATGTTGGCAAGAAGGCATCATAATGGCACTGAAACTGTAATATCTTGAACTACGTACGCACCCTCCTACACACCTGAGATGTTGATATGCCAAGAAGCAAACGCCAGTACAAATTAATACTACATGCATAGCACCATGTACCATAGGTCTATTTGTGAAGAAAAGCGAGAAAGAACTTTGTAAAGTTAGCAATGCAGTGCAAGGATTACCTAGCGGATGCAGGGAACTGGCAGCCGGAGTAGCCTGCAGCCAAGAAACGCACGCAAGCAAAGGGAGCATTACAAATCTAAACTCACAAATGTCTCATTCAACTAATGACAAGCACATTATATCTTTTGAACAGTGGGATTGGAGTTGTCAATGGAAAGAAAGAAAGAAAGAAAGAAAGAAGGTGGGGAGGGGGTGAATGAATGGTGGATTACTTGGGTCGGTGTTGGTGAGGACGGCGGTGCCGGAGAAGACGCATGCCTGGGAGTTCTGGTTGTTGCGCTGGTAGAAGCTGTTGACGGCGTAGGAGCAGTGGGCCTTGACGGTGTCCGGGCTGAAGCAGGCGCCGTTCTCCAGGATGGGCTTGCAGTCGGCGCCGTCGCCGCACGCGTAGTCCAGCGTCTTCTGCAGCGAGGTGTCCGGCAGGTCCTGGCGGCACACGCACCACGCGCCGTCTTCGATCCCACAAACCCACAACAGGAAAAAACAGGTCGATGAACAAGATTGCCAAGAAACGAAAACTCAAGCAGGAAAACGCAAGAAGCCGGGAGGGAGGGAGGAAGCATACCTGACCGGCCGGCGAGCGCGGCGGCCATCACGACCAGCAGGATGAGACGAGCCGCGTCCGCCATGGATGCTGCCGCTGCACGCTTCAGGTTCCTTCCCAACGTGGTCTCTCTCACTCCCCAGGACGCGGGGGTGTGTTCAATGCAACGGCAGTCGTCAGGCAGGGCCGCAGGGGTAGTGAGTCGAGCGTGGTTTCGCCGTTCTGCACAATGGAGAAACGGTAAATCGAGGAGGAGCAAACGAGCAGGCAAAACACGTCGTTCACTTCACGAGAGAAACGGACGCTTGCGCCTCGTCGCCTCTGGCCAGTTTTTATATAAAAAAAAAAAGTTTTCGTGCGTCGTAGCATCGGGTCGGGAGCCACCCCTCCAGCCAGCCAGCACAGCACTGCCCGGTCCGGTCCAGAAGGCAGTGTGGCTTTTCATAAACGGTCAAAAAGACGCATGGCCAGGCGGGCCACCGGTCACCTGCGCACTGGGTCCCATCCCATCGCCATGAATGAAGCGTGTGTTCACTGTGTAGTGAACCCCAGCCAACCCTACCACGGTTAAATTGCAACCCCAAGTCCCAGCCAGACCCAGGGTTTTGGGCATGCATGCCCACGGCTTTCTGGGGTTGGGGGCCCAATGGATCCCCTGGAAATGCTAGATAGACTCTGTCCATCGGCTGTGCACGTCCCCATGTATCACTGTATCCGTCGCTGAATGGACAGACCGGTGGAGTTAACCGAGGAAACTACGACTATCTCTTACTAAAAGGCACGCAACTGTGCAATGCAACCGATTTAAAATTCACACGCTATGTTAAGAACCCAAAGACTAGGGGCAGCATCGATTGTTAACTCCCGGACCAATTTGCTTTAGCTGTTCGTTTCCTGAGAATAGTTTAGACGGAGAGAAATCACAGGGACTGCAAATCTACGACACAAACTGCGTTCCCTTCCAAGCTGGATCGATCCGACTTGGCTGCCCAAGGACGCAGACGGGAGACCGTGTCCATGGACGCAGTCACGCAGCTGCCCAATGTGCTCTCGCTGCTGTTTCCGCCCGTTGAGGCGCTGTCGCCGTCAGAGCACCTTTGTCTAGTCTCGCTGTAACTATTTCCAGCAGCAGCACGCAGACGCACCACGGACAACGGACGGGCATGGGCGCCAGTTTCCCATCTCCCTCCCTCTCTCCAAGGCGCAATGCAATGCTCCTATGCTCGATACAATCCAACGTAGGCTAGTAAAAGTGACTTACGAGGACGGTGACACAAGGCTGCTGAATTTAGCAGTAATGGCCTCAAATCACAATCTATATGTACTCTGGATTTGCTCACAGCGCGGAGAGAGCGACGCACTGCAGGATCGAATGGGTATTTGATTCTCAAGTATACTTGAGAAGAGAAAGGTGAACGAGATGCATTATGAATGGCAAACAAGAGGGAAGTACTCTGATATACATCCATTACTCTTCTGAAAACAGACGCTGCATAGAGTTGACGTCCGTGAAACTTCGAAAACCACCGCAACAAAACAATTCACGGGAAGATACACACACATGTAGCATTAGTTACGGCTTTCAACAGCATCTGGAGGTGATAGGTATATGGCACTTTTTATACATGAGGCCACAAAAATGCAATCTCTTGAGCGGATAGTTGTCTACAAAAACTGCAATTTCTCGTCTGTTGTTAAGTTGGGCTGCTAACCACCTGTGATAAAAGACACAAATTAAGCATGTAGCGATAAATTTACATATTTTCACTGATAGTCATACATTGCAACGAAATTTATTAAACGTATAGAGAACTATGTTATGGAAGATGCTACTTTGGTCGGTTGACAAGTGAAGAGTAATGAGAAGTCAAAGGAATAGGATGGTTGTAATCGAGTTACGACTATGGTGATCGACTGTGGTCGAAGGAAGTGCAGTGCAGAGGCGGTGAACATGGTCGTAACCCCTGCTAAAGTTACTACTACGTGGTTACATCAACGAGGCGTGATCGGATATGTCACAACGTGGTCGTAACGACTGTCAGTGTGGTTGGAGAACAAGCAGAGCAGTCGTAACGACTCAGGAGATGGTCGTAGCCTCTTCAACGTAGAGAGTGGTCGTAAGACTTCAACATACACAATTATACTGGGAAATAGTAACCAATTACCAGGTAGCCTGTCTCTCCACCTTGAGTGATGCATGAACACAACCAGGCCAGCACCAACTTTTTTAGAATCCATAGGCCCCATTTGGCCATTTCCCACCAGTTCCTTGGTCAACATCAATGAACAAAGGAACAACAAAACCAAAAACATATACACTGAAGAAGGAGCAAATGTGAGTCCAAAACTAACATAGTGTTCTCTAGCTACGACGTGAAAACAAAAACTATGTTCCAATTTCCACTGGAAAAATAATTAATGCACTGAAACAAGGATAGGTGTAAAGGGTCAAGTCATGGGACCCTTTTTTTTCTTCTTTTGAGCAGCCAAAAACTTCTTTCAAAGTTTCAAGAGAGAAGAGCAGGCAAGATATAGTATCATTAGAACACATGTACCAAGTTGCAATAGGCTGGCAGTCCATTATGAAACATTGAAAATAACATATTATGTTCTTCTAATAAAAGAACATGATGGGCTGATACACTAGAAACTTTACTTTCCCTAGCATATTGCTGCTAAGTAATAAAGCAAAGATAACATAGCATTGCAATTTTTTTCTGGCTACATCATCAAGGCAGAGCTGGGTAAGCAAAGAAACATAGCATCATCACTAATAAACAAAGCTAGGTAAGTAATTGCGTCTACTCTGCCTGAACTATGGACAGTACCGCACCTTGAGAAGCACATCAGCAATTACAGCTCCAGAGATAACAAAGGTACATGCCAAAGACTCAAAACCACTGGCTTTATTTCCTTGAAGTAGAAATGCTATGAGACTGACTTCCAAGAATAACATTCTTGATTTGGTAAATAACGAAAGCACATTCGATGAGAATGCCCTATCAGGCATGCATTGCCACGCCTGCCATTTGAAGGAATAAAATAACTGTTATACGAGAATAAGATAAACAAACTATATACAATGTAACTTGTGGGCAGCATTCTAAAGACGAAATAGGTCACAATTTCAGGTGCATATCGACAGGAATTGCTCTTTCAATTATCCCTTTCTGAGCATCAGCTCTATGTCAATTCTAAAGATGAATTGATCCACATACATCAATAACATTACTAAACACATACACATTACACCTGAAATTAACCCCTTTACGTGCATCAGTTGTATGCCAATTCTAAAAGATGAACTGATCCACGTACATTAGTAACATTGCTAAACACATACAGCTGAAATCTGAATCTAATAACCAGGCCAATGTGCACTCAAGTTGTTTTTTGCTACTGGCTCATCAGTCATCATTTGATGACGACCCAACCTCCGCTCATTCGATTGCCAAGTTGAAACACCGCAAGGCAAAAGGTATTTACACCAAAAGAACTTGTCTGATGAAACACCCACCTAATTTGTACCCACTTATTCTACTCCTCAATCAAACACCAACAAGCGTACAAACATTGCACAGTTCATCAAAACTAAGAGCGCAATTCACAAGGTTCATAATCAGCAGATCGGTAGCCGTAACCTTTCTCACAGCTGATCCTACCCAAGGAGCTCATGTATCATTAAACTCATCTACCCCTACCTCGCTAGTCTCTACTCGAAGTCTAAAACAACGCGCACGACATTTACGCATCACAATTCGCGAATCAACATCGGGCGCCGACGGGGACAGCACAGTGTCAAATCCATGCGTGTGATCCCCAAGAAATCCCGATTTCTAATCTATCTTTGACCCAATCTAGATTCTAGCAGATTCATCTAACATATTCGTAAAAGTGCATAAAATCATGCTAGCAAATTATAGATCAATCTGAGACTAGAAACAACTAGAACGCATCTAATCTAATCATGGCATTGGAAACGAATATAATTTTGATTTAGATTGATCTACGAGATTGCAATACATAATAGATTAGTTTTGGGGTTTACATACCTTACTTTGTAGAGCGATTTGTCCTGATAACGTGTTGAGAAATAATGAACGCCAATACAATCTATGCAACCAATCAACAGAGAATCACTAGAGAACAATTGGGAAAAATACGAAGGAATAAAGTATTTATTTGTTTCATATATATTCTCTTTATACATATATTTTTTCTATTTATAGTCAAAACTCCTAAGGAGTAGTTTTAGTATTTGCCCACACTGTAATTTTCTAGATTTCATAACAGTATCAAGTGTCAAGTGTGAGCCTAGGGTACGTGGCGGGGTCATGTAGCAGTAGGAGGGGACCGTACTACCATGTTGGCAATGACATACGTGGACGTGAGCCCAATAGTCTAAGGCCACGATCATGGTTTGCCATGATCTAATGGCTCTGTTTTCTTTCCCTCTCTTTTTGCGAGGGTAATGGTTCTATTTTAGCATAGATATTATTGCCATTTCCCACTTAAAAAATAAATAAATTTGCCACGTCCTCGGGTCTATAGAAGGCTAGTATCATTCTTGCAATTTGATATTTGGTACTACTTGAATGCCCGTGCGTTGCTACGGATTTTTAAAATTTATCGTACTACATGTTTTAAAACTCACGGGTACATACAAACATGTTCTAGGTCTTAAATAAGTCGTATATCACATACAAGATAACTATGAGCATGAAAGAGGTAAAAATCAGAATGTCAGAGTTTGTCAATAAAACAAGGTAAATTCAAGGAACAGACATCAATGTCAACATTGCTTTACACTAAGAATTTCTAGTCTTCGATCTTCATATACTACCCAACTACAAACTACAATGAACCTAAGTAGAAGAGCTGGGACTACGCGTTAATCGCCAAGCGAGCCCTAAGCGAGAGCAACACCATCTCAAGAACTTGGCATCGATAATCTGCATGAAGATATGGGAAAACAGTTGATTAATCACGTCAGGAAACAGTAATAATCAAAATACCATTAGGGCATGGATAGGCCCATGTATATTCACGCATGCTAAATAACAAACGATTTGTTTTCCCTTCAAAATAAGCGCAACAGGCAAGTTACACATAGCATATATTATTCTGGAAACAAATGTTTGGAACCTGCCTATAGCAGCTCGACAGGCAAGTTACACGTAGTATATTTTATTGAGTCTGGAAACAAATGTTTGGAACTTGCCTACTCATTTAGACTGTACTATTTGGTCCTTACCTCCTCTATTTTCAGTTTAGGATATCATTATTGCTTGTTCACATGTCTACTGTCTACACTAAATATGGCTTTGAATTTTATCCCACAAATGTTTGGAACTTGCCTACTCATTTGGACTGCACTATTTGGTCCTTACCTCCTCTATTTTCAGTTTAGGATACCGCTTGCTTATTCACATGTCTCCTGTCTACACTAAATATGGCTTTGAATTTTATCCATCATCAACTAACTCAACTCTGAATGATGGCTTTAGTTAATGAGGCATGATCTAAATGCAAGAAATGATTGGTCGAGAATGAACTTTATAAACTTTACTTGTCAAAAAAGTGAGCATTGCTACGGAATCCTAAAAAAGAGTGATACATAAATATATGGGATCCTAAACAGCACAATAAATAACAAGCAAGAAAATCCCTTTATTATTTGCCTTTATATGCCATCATACAAGCAAATATAATCTCAGCTGTGTACATCAAGTGTTACGGCTATTTATTTGCCTTTAGAAAATCTTGGTATGCCACACATCTTTAGAAAATCCTTTCAAACAAATAAGTCATTTTCCCCCAATTAAGATCCCAATCGCAGTTTCCACATATAAAGGACGAGAATTACATCGAGAATAATGCTTAATTCTCAACATCGCCATAGTTAGACAGTAAGCTAAGATCATAGAGTGTAGGAACTAACACAGTGTGTAACTAAAAACAAAGAAAAAACAGTGTGTTACTTACATGTGGGATAGAAGGTTGGTGGTAGTTAAACTTACTTGGGTTTTCACATCCTCCCTGATCTGTCCCACAAATAACCTCTCAAGTAGCTCCGATGTCATCACTCCATCCTCAGAAGTGCCTACCGTTGCCTGCAACAGGGATCGCGTACAAATGTTTACACCGGTTAGCAATTGTATGGAATTATACGTTTCAATCAATGAAGGAACGATGAGGCACTGCCATGTCTTCACACTCGTCCGGTGCAGGTGAGAAGTCGGAGAACTCCATGTCTTCTTCACCCGAATAATAGCCAAGCCTTTCCAAAGCTTCCCGCATGACGACATGTGTACTTGGATTTAATGATTTATACTATCAATAATCTTGTACGCCAATGTGACTGCCATGAAAAGCTTAGTGGAAGTATATAGCGCTAATCTCCAACATCTACATCAGTTCATGACCAGTTTCTTACAATGTACAAGAGGTAATTGCAAAATATTGCAAATTGTAGCATTGCCATCAAGCATAGCATATGTATACTTTGCAGAAGCTATCACTTTCTCACAACTAGAAAAGTCCAATATATCTCTCAACTGCTGACATATAGGGTTTAGGGTTCTTTTAGCCTGGTTCTCTGAATTATGCCAACACCATGTCATTCCTTGTAATTAAATTGTGGTTCTTCCATTGAAAGTGTTTCACCTTTTCAAGTATGAGCTAATTTTGGCATGCTAAGACCATGGTGCGTAAAAGAAATAATATGTTCATACTTTGTTTCTTTTTGGGAAAAATATGTTCATCTTGTCGCTGAGTGTGTGTTTGTGCAACATTGCGAGAAACATGATCAATATCTTCTTTTTAATGGTTGGAAAGAGAGACAAGCCAACAACTGAATGTTTGGAAAATATGGACAATTTTTCTGGGTATTTCGAGGTTATTAACCTTTACATGTCAAGGCCACAAGGGTTCAGTGTGCTAATGGAAACAGCCATATCACGATCTACAACCAGTAATTATAAAGATAAGATTGAAAAAATTGTTGTCTTAACCAATAAGAACAGTAAGTTAATTGCTTAACAACCTTCTATCATGCAAACACAAAATGCAAGCTCAGATCTAACGAACTCACCCCAACATGTGTGCTCTCATCGAAGGCCACATAAATTCTCTCTGATCACATTCGATTCATCCGGAACATCAAAGAACTCATCCATCGCATCATTAAGTTGAACGAAGGAACCAAAGATCGCTCAAGTGCTCGTTAGAACCACCCGTGATCCTTCTCAGAGGACCCTCAAGCCTGTTGCTCTCATTTGCCGGCTGCATTTCTACTATTTTTATCCGCTCATTTTCACCCTGTGGCAACCCCATATCCCTTGTCAGCTCACCCGATAAGAACTCCATACAAGCACAGTTTCCATTTTTTGCTCGGAAGAATTCTCGCAGGGCTGCAAACAATGAAGTTAGCTTAGTGAACCTTGCAGGAAACAAAGGCTGATAATCACATCAAGCAATGATCTATTGATCTATCAGAAGACATGCCTGCTACTCTTCCTAGCATACGTATAGTGATGTATTTTGCGGATGAGGTAAACAGATAAGACTTCCAGAATTTCTAGTCTATAGCAAGCATATGCTTCACAACTGATTGTCTTCCTTGATTGACTGGTGATATTACATATCCTCCGCCTATTATTCACAAAAGCACATATTAATTCAGTATAAACAAAGACAATAACTAGTTTTTAGCTCTCACAGAAGGGAGGAAAACAGAAGGGAGGATTAGGAAGGAGGGAGCGAGAGGTTGCGGGAAGAGGTGGGGGGCAACGGTTGCGCGAGGAGGGAGGCGCGTGCAGGTGCGGCGGTTGCATTAGGAGGGAGGGGAGGAGGCGAGGGCGGAGTGGAGTGGGGGAGGAGGAGGCAGCAGCGGCGCGGGGTGGGGAGGAGGAGGCGGCGACGGTGCGGGGTGGGGTAGGGAGGAGGAGGCGGCGGCGGTGCGGGGTGGGGAGGAGGAGGCGCGGCGGTGCGGGGTGGGGTGGGGAGGAGGAGGCTAGGGCGGAGCGGGGGAGGATGCGGCGGCGGAGCGGAGGAGTAGGGGGAGGAGGAGGCAGCAGCGGCGCGGGGTGGGGAGGAGGAGGCGGCGACGGTGCGGGGTGGGGAGGAGGAGGCGGCGACGGTGCAGGATGGGTGGGGAGGAGGAGGCTAGGGCAGAGCGGAGGAGCGGGGGAGGAGGCGGCGGCGGAGCGGAGGAGTGGGGGGAGGAGGAGGCGGTGGCGGTGCTGGGTGGGGAGGAGGAGTCGAGGGCGGAGCGGGGGAGGATGCGGCGGCGGAGCGGAGGAGTAGGGGGAGGAGGAGGCAGCGGCGACGCGGGGCGGAGAGGAGGAGGCGAGGCCGGAACGGCGGAGGAGTGGGGGGAGGAAGCGGCGGCGCGAGGTGGAGAGGAGGCGAGGCCGGAGCGGCGGAGGAGGGAGGGGAGGAGGCGAGGGCGGCGCGGCAGAAGTGTCTGTGGGGAGGAGTGGCGGAAAATCTGTAGGGAGGAGGCCAGGGAGGAGAGAGGCGATGGGATTCGTGGGAGGAGGTGAGGGCGCACAGTTTTCGTGAGGAGGGTGGGTCCACATGTTAAGGAAGTGTAGGATGTATTATCATCTTGAACTCCTCCTTTTAAGGAGTAGAGATTAAAAAGAAATAACAAAATTAAAAGGAGGTTGGTTAGCAAGGCATCGACAGCGTTAAAGTGAATCACATATGTGTTCGAACGTTTCGTGTTGAAAGAAACAGTAAATTTAAATGCTGTAGCTAGTGGACAGCCATTCACTAGCTAACATCAAAGCGGGACAGTCTAGCTAGCAAGTGTAAATGTTTTTTTAATAGGGCAGTACTAGCGTCCATACATCTAATTGGGAGGATTTTCATCAGACACTCCAGAGCAACATTGATTAACACACGTTGCAACATTCATAACTAATATATGCAACAAAATTGCATAATAACACTGGAATGTTGAGAATTTTTTTAAAAATATTACCTTCTCAGCAAAAAGAATTCAATGAGCCATGAATGTAGAACTTACTTAAGTACTAAAACAAGACCAGAAATTCTAAACAACAAAATTATGACCTTGTAACATTACAACATTTATAATAAGATGATGCAACATTCTAAAATCCCAAACCCAACAATTTGAATTTTTTTGCAACAATAAAAAACAAATAGATAAAACATCTCAAAATTATTATTGCAACAATTCAAACAACACATTGCAACATCTCACGTCTGTGCAGTGGGTAAGCTTTTCTTCTTCATCACTGTGGCCACGACGCTCATGGAGTACATACTCCAAGCCCGCCTATGATGGAGCATCGCTGGGTTAGGTGGAGATAGAGGTGGGATTTGGGCCGGGCTTTTTGGGCCGGCCGAAGCATGGCGACGACGGCACGAACGTGGGCGGTGGGCTTCAAAATCCCGACGCGGTGGCGGCACGACGCGGACGGCAGATTGGGCGCGTGCTCTCGCGCGAAGGCACGAAGAGCACGGTTGGCCAGAAACTATTTAAAATTGATTTCTTAAGACGTACTCATGACTCTCCTTGAACTTTTCTATTTGACTAGTTGGGTAGGCCTATGCTAGATTGTCGGGCAATGTCCACGTACGTCATAGTCTAATTTGCACCAAGATATGCATTCCATTGGACTAGATGACCAAGTTCGAAGGTGGAATGGCATGAGACAATAAAATTGAATTTTAAGTAGGTTTTTAATAAGGCAGATACAAGAAAAAGGAAGATAGCGGCCACCGCTACCATTGTCGCCATCGATTTTGTCGTGTATAGTTACTTTGGGCTGGGCTTGGGCGGGCACGGCACGAATGCTGGCACGGTGGGTTTTGGGCCGTGCTTGGGCCTGGCCGAAGACGAGGCGGGCCAGCACGGCACGGCACGATGGGATGACTGGGCCGAACTGGCACGGCACGAAGCGGCCCAAAGCACGGTGGGCTTGGGCCGTGCCGGCACGGCCCGGCCCAATTCCCACCTCTAGGTGGAGAGAGGTAGAGAGAGCTGATTAAGCTAGCAGGAGGTATGGGTATAGATCTACAAAGTCAAGAGCAGCTAGCAAGGTATGGTTGATTGAGCAAAGCTTGTGATACGTACTAGGAACATCGTCCTAATCGTCGCTCATGGCAGATCGATGGATCTCAGGCCAGTCACCTGCCTCATGTCCTCTCCTGATGACGACCTGCCAACCATGGTCATAGAGATAGAGATGGAAGGAGGGAGAGGGGGGGAAGCAGTAGAGAAGGGAATTGATAAGATAGGAATGGAGTTAAGTAGTGACTGAAGCCTGCGATGTTTTTGATGTCTGGGAGAGGAGGATGAAGAGGGGAAAGAAGCAATAGAGAAGGGGATGGATAAGATATAAATGGTGAAATTGAGCTATAAACATATGAAGTTTTTGATATTATGGGACATCCGACCAGAATCATTTCCGTTTTTATTAACGAAAGGAAACAACAAAATTTAAAAGGTTTCATTAGTGAGCGGCCATCCACATACAAGCGTTAAGAGTTGACGCTCCAAACAGCAAAAGAATGAATATGATATATTTAGAAAACAATAGCTAATTAGCAATCATCCAAAACTAGCTTTGCAGGATATATATAGCTGTGCTCATTTGAGCTTCAGTTTTTAGTGTCTAACTTTTTAATTTCATCTTTTTCTAGTTTTTTTTATCTTTTATCTTTTTCTTATTTCTTTGTATTGTCTACGATGATATAATCTTTTATCTTTTTTATTTTGTTAAGTTTAATTGCATTGAAAAATCTAACAGCGGTTATAGTGCAAAAAAAAGTCCCAAACAATGTTAAATAAACCAAAAACTTGACCTTTTAAGCCCAATGAAGCACATCTAACGGTATGTTTTTGTAACGCCCTAGGGTCCAAACCGACTTAGACCTAACCCCATTCTGGATAGGCCACGCACATGTAGCAACTCGCTTGCACTTTCGCCCTCGCTTCGCGCAAAATAGTTAACCGGAAATTGCTACCATTGAAAGCCCTAGGCTTATATGTTAGTACTTCTCAAGCTAAACTAGTAAAGTGGAATTAATCCACACCCTCATATGCACACACACACATATGGGCCATCATGAGCCTAATTCTACAGGGGCCAATGTGTCACATACACTCCCCTCAAAGGACCCGATGTCCTCGTCGACCCAACATACCCACATTAAGGCAAATGATCAGGATCTCCCCTCTTGGTACATGTCTGTGTGTTCAGTGCCAGCACATATGCCATATTGTGTGTCCACTCCGGGCCCACATTGCCATGCGCTATTCCTGCGCCCCTGACCCGCACGCGCTCATATAACCGTGAGGGTCAACTCTGATACTATTTATAACGCCCTAGGGTCCAAACCGGTTTAGACCTAATCTCATTCTGGATAGGTTACGTACACGTAGCAACCTGCTTGTACTTTCATCCTCGTTTCACACTAAACGGTTAATCGGAGATTGCTACCATTGAAAGCACTAGACTTATATGTTAGTGCTTCTCAAGCTAAACTAGTAAGGTGTGACTAATTCATACCCTTATGTGCGCATACACATATATATGGGCCTAATTCTACAGAGATCAAGGTGTCACAATTTTCTAACCCCAAAAGTAATAACTTCTAAAAGACGCATAAGTGGGTGGTCCACTATAAGTTGGCATATAGGCATATAATACAATCCAATAGTGGTTGTATACTAGCTAGCATTTGAAGCGGACATTAGCTGATAAGCCCGAGCAATTCTCGCTATTCTAGACACCACATTATCCTTTTTATGAGCACACTAAATAAATATTATTACCACGCTAGTTGTTCAGCATAAAAATAGAGGAAAAATAGACGCAACTTCTAACGTTGAGTCTAATGGTACAAGGAGCTTACCCGGTGAAAAGGTAGTCTGTAGATCGGTCTTTGAACTTTTAGTAAATGCCAACGCTTGACCTCTAGTAGGGAAATTGGGAAGTGAAATTTAGAGTATCCAGGATCAGAGTTTGTACTGTACAAGAATCGAGTTTCTTGTGTGCTAGTTCAGGTGTTTCGATTGTGTGCTAATCCAAGAAACTTTGTCAAGAAATGCTCTGCAGGAGAAACATTTTACAAACCTTAAAGCAAATACAGCTAGCTGTTCTTGAAGTCTAGCATACGCATGCTAATCTAAAAGGCCCAGGCGCGAGCTCGATTTGAATAACTACCTTGCAAATCACATCCTCGTTGTCCTCATGCGCAGCAACACCAGCTGAGTTTATTTTCACGGCTCACACTGAATTAACCACTTAGGAGAGCATAAAAAAAGAAGGGAGTTCACAGCTTGCAAATGCTTCACCAAAGGGAACCGTATCCTCTGAACTTAACAGAAAACGGTGATCTACTGATCTGCCTCCGTGTGAATCTTCGACATAGTAGCTTGCTACTACAATTTGCTGCAATATCTTGACCTTTTACTCTACGTTTGGTCACCAAAGGCAGAGGGTACGGTTCTTTCACAAAGGCCCAAGTTTCTAGTTCCCCGTTAACAATCTGATAAAAATTTCGAGAGAAGAGGAACAACTCTTTAAGTTACAGAGAGCTATTTTTTTTGTAAGCATGCTGTAGCTCTGTTTGCAAAATGCCATCTACATGCTCCTGCACCTCATCCCGGAATATACAGGAAGTTACATCTAATTTTTCCTAGCGAACGAAGGCAAAAGGGACGGCATCACATGCTATGGTTACATATTCCTGAACAGCCCAGCATTGTGACAATCGTGGGCCGCTGAGGACATGGCAAAACAGGGGAAGGTTTGTTAGTTACTAAAAGAAACTCTAGTTCAGTATGCGGCACCGAATGCTATTCAGCAAGTTTACTGGCGCCGCAGCAACTCCAATATGCTTCCGGAGGGTTGATCTGCTGGAGCTTGGCCTAGGATTTGAGATTTCACCCGGATGCAATTTAGTGTACCTGTGCAACTTCACAAAATGATGTAGAATGGACCACCGCTCCAGGTCCCGTATCTCAGATGTCAAATCTTGTAATGTGGCTGTCTTCTCCACTCTGAAATACATAGAAAGGGCTCAAGAACACAATTCTGGAGAGTTCAGGGTGCTGACATTCTAAAGCATCATATATTATGTCATCAATTGAAAATGCAATTTTGGCAATTGGGATTATGTATAGAGGCATGTTTCCAAGCTGGTGATCATCTATGACAAATTTAACATCCCAAATGCCCAAGCCCGCCAGTTGTAATTGAATATCATACCTTGACAAGGAATTTTCCAGCTTGTCAAACCTCGTAGTGAAGGTTTCCAGAGCATCAGATAAGATTTTACTGTCTTCCTTTCCAGAAGTGCTGGTCTGGTTTGGTAGCCTGGCCAAATACCACAAGATAAAGACTCTCAAGGTCAATGCAAGATGGGAGTAGTGCCAAAGCTTCATAGATATTAGAGAGAAATCAACAGCTGGTTATGACATAGTTATGGCTATAGCCCCTTAAACTACACTCAGATCCCTTACTTCTCTAGATTTTTACGGTACTCCTAAGGCAAGAAGATATAGGGGGGTCGCTTTTATGTTCAAACAGGAATCACATTCAAAACAAAAATGCTTACATGTTCTCACTTTGCATGAAGTTATTCGTGTCATTGCCACAAGATAGAAGCGAGTCAAATGTATCACCAAGCGCCGGTTTAGAAATGTGGTATACAATGGTTTCACCAGAGTCAGTAACATTTGCTGCAAGAAGTCTCACTGGCAGAACAGGAAGGATATACTGAATCAAGCTAGTCGTCAAAACAAGTCTTTTTTGAGCTCGAGAAACAAAGGTGCTATTTTTCGTTGTTGCATTTTCAGTATCTACCTGTTATGCATGATAAGCTTGTCAGTCCATGTGAAATTGATGTAGCACAACAGAAAGAGTAAACATGATAAATATAGGTACAACCTTCTCAATCAATCTTTTGGTAGCATGAGCCCAATCCAAGTCAGGTGTTCTGCATTGAGAAAAGACACAAAAAAACATTAGCCCCTCTAAGATATGCATGCCTAACTATAGAAAGAAGCAAATCGAACTCAAAAGCTCAAACACATTATCCGTGTAAGGGCAATTTCAAATTCAAAACCATCACCTTCCATGATGCATCCTACCACACCTGGACATGACTTGTGCATGCCACGCTAAAAGATTTGCTGTTGCCCTTTTCCGCTTTTTTTGCCGTGAAATCACATTGCCATCAAATTTGCTAATTGGCAAATCACTTGAGTGTGAAGGTTTGCTTGCTGAGAGTACGATACTTTGCTGAGGACCAACAATCTGGCTAGAATAATCATGTTGGTATGTAGCTGTTTTACTACAAATATTCTGAGAAGCATCTTGTTCAAATGACTTAGGTTGAAGGATGCCATTCCATTCAGAACTATCAAGCTCTGAGCGATTCTGGGTAGTATGGTATGTTCCTGTTAGCTCAACCTTCTTAAGCTCAGTTTCTCCAATAAATGATGAGCTGGGGTCCTTGGACAAGCTCAGAGCAGGCAGTTGAACATTAGTATGTGTCATGGGCAGCTGCGCGTCTGAATGTCTGGTATGAGTTGAAGAATGCATGCCAAAGGAGCAATTTTCCATCACATTAGGGTGTGCTGCCCATATACCTTGGGTTTCCAGTGCTCCATCATGACATAGGTAGGCCTTTTTGGGACAAAAATGACCATCCAAACCAGTAGTGTACTCCAGATAAGGGTTAGCAACACTGTCAGTCAATTCCAATTTAGTACCACTAGATAAACACTGTTGTTGCTGCACTAAATTATGGTCACTTGCGGGCCACAAGTGATCGTTACCATTTGCCCCCAGGCTAATCATTAAATTGGACTCACTAACACCATTTTGACAACCCCATAAAGGCAAAACAGAACCTGACATGGTTTTCCATTGAGATGCTGAAGAGAAACATAAACCAGATGTTTGAAAAGTAGACTGATACTGTTGAGGACAAGAAGACCCATCAGATATAGCTGACTCAGGGGCCCTAGCTAGGGCATATGGAACAGTGTTGCTGAAGCATGTAGCAGAAACACTTTCCTCCACTTTAACCTTTTTGTCAAGGTCAACAAAATTTTCACTGCATTTCATCGCATTCAATTAGATTGAGAATTCAGATATACAAATTGTGCAGTGGTGCCAAACAACAAACAGAATTAATTAACTCATCGAGATAGTTGACTTTGTGCTAGTTCTAGTGCTCCTAGCAGAGTAAGCTAATATGACTCAATCTAACTAGAAATAGAAAAATGTCATAGCCAAAGAAGTGTTTAACTGGCACATTTTTGTTATACACTGAAAATATATCTTACGAAAAATTAGTTAAGACCATTATTATGGTGTTACAGGCATCATTACGAAAAATTAGTTAAGACCATTATTATGGTGTTAGTTACAGGCATCATTTTTGCTGTTTCTGTTAAGCAGCAGCAGCAGCATTAGCATTAGTAATGGAGCATCACCAACTAAACTAATAATTGTATCTTTATGTAGCAAGAGTTTTAGGTTTTATATTCAAAATTACAATTCTAATTCTATGCAAGAAAAGTTGCAACTTTCTAGTTTCAGCTAAAGAAATGGAATCAAGACTTTCATAACAGCAATGATATAAGGGGATTGTAGCATCTCAGTTTACCTTTTCTGGAACATTTCATATGTTTGTGAAAAGGAATCACTTGATGCACCAAAAGAATTTAGAAGTGAATCAATTTCCATTTGCTCCTCACATTCATACAGGCCATGTAGCTTTTTCATGCCACTATCCACAGATCCATCTACACCGTTTGCAAATGAACTAAACTGTTGGTGTGATATATTATTCTTTCTGTCCTGGGTCATTAGTATCAAACCAGAAGATTCTTCATGACCAGGATTTATTCCCCATTCAGTAGAATGCATTTCATCTCGATGTTGACAAACATGGCTTGAAGTAGGCCCTTCCTGTTGGGGTACCTTGAGCGCAAAAGGTGATCTGTCATGTTCATTATTATTCATATTATGCCGAGGATCAACAAAGTTCTGTAAGCTACAAACAGTGCTTGCATTTGTGAGGGTGGCTTCAGCATCTCCAGGGAAGGGCGAAAAATTTGCGGTGAAAGATGGACTTGTTAAACAACCATTGTCCCAAACAACTTGATGCTGAATGGTATTCCCACCTGAAAGTTCTGCATTATTGAAAGTCAAGCCACTACACTCTTCATTAAGTCCATTGTCACTGTTAGACGCTTCCAAAGCATCTTGCATAAGAGAAGTCCAAGTCCCATCCTGTGTGTCTGCAAGGCAGTTAATGCTTTGCAAAGGGCTGCTACATGGATAACTCGCAATTCCTGTGCTACAACTACTTCCAAATGAGATAGCTCTATCATCATAAGCATCAGTATCATAAGAAGTTATTTCTTCTGCATGATCAAGACATGACGCATCAGAAGGTCTACTGCAATGAGCAATATTTACATTATTATTTTGCATATGCATTCCTTCAGATTCTCCAGGCTGAAGAGGTCTCAAAAAGTTGTCAATTTGTTGATATTCTTCCAGTGCAGCAGACGCACTACTCAGAACAAACTCTGGAACACTTGCTAAAAAACCTTTATCTTCAAAGCCCTGCCTTGAAACTGAATAACCGAACTGTAATGCTCGGTTAGAAAATTCCTCATTAGCATCTTGTGGAAAACCAAATGTACTTGGGTTGACTGACAAATCTTTTGCGCTAGATCCATCTACTTTTGCCAACATTTTCGCACAATTTCTAGACTGGGGCTGCACAATTTCTAGATTGGGACTGCAATTGCGCTGGTTGACTGATTAGCTGCTGGTTTCTTGGAAACAATTAGCTGCTGAACATGTATATCATGGAAAGTTGCAAACTTATCAACCCATCTGACAGCTAAAGTGTTCTTGCATGTTACAGCCTGAAGTGCATACCTACTGTTAGAAAAATTAAGCATGAGACAAATCTTAATTGAGGCCAAATAAGGGCGTGCAGTTGAAAAATATATGTTTTCTCCCTTAAAAGCACATTCAACTAATCTTTATTCCCCTTAAAATTAGTAACAATACAATAACTTGCATGACTTGTACACGTGCAAATAGGCCCCAAGGCACCTCAAACCCAAAGCATTACCTCAAACCAAGGCCCTGAGGCCTGACTTTAGAAGAATAAGGAGACTAGAACCTTATTTAATTGTTCATTTCTTAATGATAACATATAAGGATGTCTCTTTTATAGGGATAGCTAGACTTGATCCCTAAAAAGCATATCTCTATATTAAGAAAACTAATTCTAATAATATGAAACTTATCCCTAATATATAGAATAAATCTAAAAAAATAAATCCAAATAATAAATAAACAAGTTATTATATTCCTAATCCGCAATATGCTGCCGATACTATGGCTTATCAGAAATATCCAAGCATGTAGCCAGTTAGCCATTAACAGAAAAGGACATGATTGTGAATAACATTTATGAGAACTAGAACTAAGGCAGTACCGCTAGCTAAAGTTAAGACCCCGAGCTTCACACCACACCTAATTAAACCCTTAAGAAACTGCTTGAGCTCACAAATACATACGCACGTTGCAATTAGCACTACCCAACCAACTTAACGCCCGGCTCGTATTAGTTTCTAAAAGTTTTTTTTTCGGTACATGATTTTTCTACGGTACTTTGCTTTCAAACAAATTATCCTTTTAAGGTAGGTCTACTAGGTAATTATTGTACACTGTATACACTGTAGTGACTTCATTTATTTCGGTCAAAATCGTACACGAATGTCTCTCTACAAGTTTTTTAATAAATTATTTCTTAATAAATTATTACTATTCATAAACCAAACTCAAAAGCCAATACAAAAGGCCTAACAATTCAGAGCTCAACCTAACCACTTAACCAGCGAGCTGAGCTACCCAAGTAAGCGTCCACGTGACTAACGCGAGCAGAAAAAAGCGAGGAATCGTAGGGTTACCGAGAGCTGGCGATACGCGGCGGAGGCGGAGCGCCGGTGCTACGTCGAGCTCCTCCCGGCGGCGTGGCTAGCTCGGGAGTTAGGGTTTTGGAGCTGGAGAGCAAGAGGGAGAGGAGCGGCCGACAAAAAAAGAAGAAGAAGAAGACGCGGAGGGGGCGGAGTGGGAACTGGACTGGGGAAGTGGTGTGGTCGGACTCTGCACTCGCGCGCTTTGACTTTTCAGTGCTGGGAAAGCAGAGAGCGAAGCGGTGTACGGCCCGGCCCAAGCCGACTATCGTACGAGTACTTCTCTCTCTCTCTCTCTCTTTTTTGGTCGTTTATCCAGTTTGTCGATCGGTTTCTTCCTCCAGCTTCTGCTCAGTTATTTCAGATCTCAAAAGAAAGAAAAAAAAAGGGAGAGAGATGGAGGGGACGTCGTCGGGGGCGAGCGCGGGGGCAGCGACCCGCGGCAGCCGTCGACGGCGAGGCCGTACGCGCCGCCGAAGCTGTCGCCGCAGGACCTGCCCGTCGACTACGCGGGCTTCCTCGCCGTCGGCGTCGGCGTCATGCTCCGCGTACGTAACAATGTCACACCATGGCTCTACGCTCCCACCTCCTATCCACGCTCCCATCGTCTCGCCGCTCCGCTCCGATCTAAGTTTGCGTTTCATCTCGCGCCACGCCTCTACTCTCCCACGTTACAATCGAAGTATTTATCAGATCGTCGTGAGTTGGCGATGTGTTACTGTGATATTAGTTGTGGTCACTATGGTTGCACTATTTTGAGTACAATTGACTTTTCGTGGATCGTACTTAACGGCAATTTTTGTAATGTGATGCAAAGTAAATAAGCACTATAGAGTATAGACTATGAAGGCAGAACGCCTGCTAATGCCGATGTTTGATGTGTTGTCGGATGAGCAATAGCACACACACTAGAACACAGGAACAACAAACGATTTTGGCGTTGCATTGCAACTTTTCTGGTTTACTCCTCTTTTTATTTAGCAATTACAAACGGAAGACATGCAGACTACTAGTAACAGACCTGCACAGCTGCACTAGATGAGAAACTGAACGGAAGACATGCAGACTACTAGTAACAGACCTGCACTAGATGAGAAACTGAACGGAAGACATGCAGACTAAAACTGAACGGAAGACATGTAGACTGAAACTGAACTGCACTAGAATAACTAGATTAGATAACAGACTAATGGTTTAGAATTTTGGTCATGACTGAGATTAGCTGATTTGCTCAGTAAATTGATAGAAATGCAGAATGCAAATTCTTGTTCTGACCATATTTTACTTTTTGTCATAGTTTATCAAGCTATATTCCGAATGTTGCTTATCTCTGAATCTGATCCAGGTAGAAACGAAATTAGATGAATTAAGGATGTTTAGGGCAACAGAAATCTTTTTCACGCTTATTCGTATGCCCACTTCTCTTTTGGGGCTTGTGTGTTTCCTCTTTATCATTGTTGAAAAAATCTGACTTTATCTTTTGCTAAACAATGGAAATTATTGGTCACTGGTCAGACCTGACAAGGTATATGTTATCTGCTTGGTTAATTGATAGAGTTGAGAAATAAAAGATAAATATTGGTCTATTATGAAAACAACATCTAACAACTAAAATAAATGTGAATCGAGCAAATATCCATATGATAGGAAGGGGCTACATAGCAGCACACGTTGTTTTGCATGACTTTGTTCAGAATTTGCTTTCAGAATATTTTATGAGCAGAAGTCTCTTTTCAGAAAGATATATCGATCTGCTCATCCCCAAAGCGACTTTAATACTAACGTGCTCGTAGTTTCATTGACTAGTATTTTTCTTAACAAATTGGATTACCAAAAACACTATCCGCATATTATGCTATGTCAGAAAAAAAAAGAGATTACAATTATCTTGTTTTGCCAGCAAAAATAGGAAATCAACTTCCTCATGTAGTTAGGTTGCCTCTATTTTGGTTTTTTTTTGTCCTTAATTTTCTTTAGGTTCAGAAATAGTTTCTTTCTTTCTGAAAATCAGAATGTTTCTCTATGTCATTTTATCTGTGGCTAGTAAGAATTCACCAAAATTCGTAACATTGCCAGGTTTGCTGTTATGGGTTTGGTCCCCCCCCCCCCGGTCCAGGCAGTACAAAGCGCTAATCTGGATGCATCCAAACTCTGTATGTGAGATATCGGGGGATTCTTTTGGGTTGATAGCTTATGACCTATGGCTTAAATATTTAAATTCTAGTTGTCGCGAGAGGTAGTACGTACAAAAAAATGGTCGCATGTGATTTTGGTCGATACAACTGAATTCAGTACACTTTTTCCTGCAATCTTCTTATTGACCTCGCTTTGAAAAAACACATTGTTTAAAAGCTAGTTATTGTAGACAGTACAAACATAAGCTAGCTGAAAGTCGAAAAGAATTCAGAATTTTTGCTGTCTCGGAAGCTGTTGGCAGTGCTCAGATTTCTGAATTTTTCATTTGAGCACGCATCAAATGTACTACCTCATCAGTTAAGGACCAAGAAATGTATGATGCTCAGTAATTTATCTGCACAGTACTTGTTCTTCCAGGTGTTATTTTTTTCTTATGGATTCATTATTAACATGTTCAGCTCTTGGTCAAAGAGAGCACGTTGATCAAGCTTTTGGTTTTGTTTATTTGTTTCCTTTTATTGGAGCAGCAATCACTTTCATTCGCATGCATGCTAAATATCAAAATGTGACGAAGGTTGCCCTTCATTTGTCTTCTTATACATGCATGCTGTGACAGTCTTCGGTTTATTTAGAAAAGAGATCATCAAATTTGTACAGGATCTTCCCCCCAATTGCATGGAGAGCCTGAGGCACCAAAAGTCAAAGATGGCCCTACTTTTCGACTTATAGATTGTAGCTTTCCTTAAACAAACAAGATGAAATAATTTCTCTATTGTCGTTTTGAAATAGTTTATGGAGATAATCTTTTCAAATAATTTATCGACTTATTGGTATTCGGTATGTTCGCATAAGCATTCCCACGAGGGCCGAATGGTTGAATGCTCCCTTTTGTTCTCAAGTTTTCAACGTTGCAAATCTACACTCCCCTAGGCCCAAGATCGTGAACTGCTTTGCTCATTATTTGAAGGATTCTTTCGCTTGTGAGCAGTGGCGGAGCCAGTATTTGGTTACATCCTGGTCTTAGTGGTGGAATGATCTAAGCTATCTGAGTTGGATCATGAAAATGTTATTCAGACTGAACTGAATTTACTTGAGTTATATACTAGATATTTTTTCATATCCTGAGCTGAAACCTATCTTATCCAGGGTGTAACTCCGTCCCTGCCTAGGGGGAGGGGCGTGGGGTGTTTTCGTGCATGGAAATATGGAATAGCGAGACACTGATGCCGGAAGAAGAGTTCTTGAACGGATAATTACTTTCTTTGGACTCTTTGGTCTTGTCGACGGACTCTGGAAGCTAACATTGTGAAGCAATGGCAAACAAATTTCTTTTGCCGAAAAATATGGCTGAAATAGATGAGATTTTCAAGCAAATCAATCACGAAGCATTCATGATTGATACCGGAAAATGTTGCAAATCAAAATCAACTTATAATGCGTAATCACCGATCCTGACGCACGATCAATCATGAAGCATCTCATTATCCAGTTTTAAACTTTTAATACAACGGACGGTGACCTTAGCGGTTTTTGGCTTTTGCTATAGTACTAACTTTTAAACGGAGTATTTTATTAAGATAAGACTTACAAGTTAATTGTAGTATACGTTAAAAGTCCAATATCTATATCAACTAAAATCGCAAACGAGTATCTCTCTATAATCTCTATCACAAATAGCTAAAATTCAAAAATTTTCAGCCAAAAATCATAAATCGTAACCATATCAAACAGGTCCAGTAGACTTGGCATCAGCGTTAGTGGGAAGCCGGCGAGCCTGGACCGGTTAGTACCTACTCCTCGCGATCACCACTTCACGAGCTCTGACCTTTTTGACAAGGTGCCAAACACTGCCTGCATCAGATGAATACCACAGATAATTGTTATTAGCTTATTGCTGGTCACATATGCTTGACTTGTGGGCTTGTAGATCACGTCGACTAATCGTCCGCTAACATTTTCCGGGGGATTCCCGGGCGGGGAGGGCGGCCACGTCGCCCGCGCGCGCGCTGCGGCCGGCGCGTGGCCGCCGAAAATCGGTACGGTCGGGGAGGTAATATCCTGTGTTTTCCGGAATTTATACAATAGTTTACCCATGTGATGTGAGGGCGGCGCTAGCAGCATGTGAGCCAGAATAATCCCTTGGCCTTTTTCTCATGTCTTTTCTCTCTATCTCTCTCTCTCTCTCTCTCTGGCTATAAGAAAGGTGGCATGCAGTGATTGCCCATTTGCCATTCAGCCAGCTCGCCACTGCCCTTGCCTCCGCCTCAGATTATAGAGAGAGAGAGAGAGGTCAGGGAGAGGTAGCCATGACCAAGGCTCACGTCCTCGTGCTGCCCATGCCGTGCCAGGGCCACGTCATCCCGCTCATGGAGCTCTCTCACCGCCTGGTCGACCACGGCTTCGAGGTCACCTTCGTCAACACCGAGGTCGACCACGCGCTGGTGGTCGGCGCGCTGCCGGCGGATGGCGCGGCGGCGTTGCGTGGCATCCACCTGGCGTCCATCCCGGACGGACTGGCCGACAACGAGGACCGCAAGGACCTCAACAAGCTCATCGACGCCTACACGCGGCACATGCCGGGGTACTTGGAGAAGCTCGTCGGGGAGATGGAGGCGGCCGGGAGGCCCAAGGTCAGGTGGCTCGTGGGCGACGTCAACATGGGGTGGTCCTTCGAGGTCGCCAAGAAGCTCGGCATCCGGGTCGCCTCCTTCTGGCCCGGGTCCGCGGCGTGCTTCGCCATCATGCTCAAGATCCCCAAGTTGATTGAGGACGGAGTCCTGAACGAGAAGGGTAGGCAAATTCCACTGTTCTTGCTTCTTCGTGCCTCGTAAGAATTAAACAACTCGTTGCCGTGCTTTTCATTTAGATATTGAATAAACATGCATCTACCTGAACTTTGCACTGGTCAGTGGTCAATGGTTGCTAGATCTGCCCTCTCTGTTAAAAATTTCTTTAAGACTGGTAGTACAGAAGTAGGTATATTATCATTACTATTATAAAAGAATGAGTTAGTAGTCGTATGTTCATTCTTTTCTCACCGTTCTATTTCTTTAACTTCTCATCACTCTCCACTTTCCAACCGATCAGAGCAATCCCTTCCATAGCATAATTCTTTATACATCCAATAAATTCCATTGCAACGCACGGATATGTAACTAGTAACTGCTCAATTAGGACCGGCTACTAAGATTAACGAGCGAGCTCATTTTGAAATTGACATATTTCAACATAAAATTATTTTATTTATTATTTAAGTAGTCATTTTAAATTCAAGCTAACGAGCCACTATCGAGCCGAGCCCCATTAATATTTTTTCACTCGAAATAGACTCATTTTAATTCTCAACCCATTAACTACTATAATCGAAGTAATTTTGATTGGGGCTTTAACAAACTTTATTGTTGGACCTATGCTCAATTAGACTTGCTCTTAGACGGTATACAACACACAAGTTATTTACGGCCACTTCAAAGAGTTTAAACTTTTGATTTGTGGGTTTAGCTGTTAGATTTTGGTTAAAATTGTATTATACCGACTGTTAGTTTTTCTGAGTTATTCAATTATAAGGAAATTAAGAAAATAAGAAACAACATTATACCGTCATGGATGATGCAAAAGAATAAAGAGAAAAAAGAAAAATCCAAAAAAGCTAAAAAACCAAAGTAAACCAAAATTAAAAGCTGATACGTTCAAGTGACTTCTGACTTAAATAAGTCAAAAGAAAAAACAAAAGATATAGTCATTTGGAATTTGGAATGAGGCCTTAATGCATTTGAGCATGTTGCAACCGAGAAACAAGGGTGAGGACTGGCCTATGGACGTGAAATTGCCTATTTGTAGCGCACTCTTGCTTTCTCACAGGCGAGATCAAATAACCGCAGGATGGCCAGAGCGGCAGGAGACGCTGCAGCTCGCCCCCGGGATGCCGCCGCTCCACACGTCGCAGCTGTCGTGGAACAACGCCGGCGCCCCCGACGGGCAGCACATCATCTTCCAGCTGGTGGTCCGGAACAACAAGCTCAACGACCTCGCCGAGATGGTCGTCTGCAACTCGTTCCACGAGGGCGAGGCCGGCGTGTTCAAGCTCTTCCCCAACATACTGCCCATCGGCCCGCTGTTGGGCGACCGGGAGTTCCAGAGGCCCATCGGCCACTTCTTGCCGGAGGACATGAGGTGCCTGAAATGGATCGACGCGCAGCCGGACAACTCCGTCGTGTACGTGGCCTTCGGCAGCATGGCCATCTTCGACCCGCGCCAGTTCCATGAGCTCGCCGAGGGGCTGGAGCTCACCGGCCGTCCGTTCCTGTGGGTGGTGCGGCCGGACTTCACCCCCGGCCTGAGAAAGGCGTGGCTCGACGAGTTCCAGCAACGCGTCGCCGGCAAGGGCATGATCGTCAGCTGGTGCTCCCAGCAGCAGGTCATGTTAAACCCATAAACTGTCATGCTCATCTGCACCCGGGCAACTTGTTAGTGCGTCATCGGGCCGTCTCGCGTGTTTGATGTCAAAAGGGTGATGATTCTGCTTCATTTCGACAGGTTCTGGCGCACCGTGCGGTGGCGTGCTTCGTGTCGCACTGCGGGTGGAACTCGACGATGGAGGGGGTGAGGAACGGCGTGCCGTTCCTGTGCTGGCCCTACTTCTGCGATCAGTTCCTGGACCGGAGCTACATCATCAATGTGTGGAGGACCGGCCTGGCGGTGTCACCCGGCGCGGACGGCATTGTGACGAAGGAGGAGGTGAGCGGCAAGGTGGAGCAGGTCGTCGGCGACGCTGAAATCAGGGAGAGAGCACGGTCATTCAAGGATACGGCCTGCAGGTGCATCAGTGAGGGCGGCTCCTCGTACAAGAATTTCAGGAGATTTGTGGACCTCCTGAGTGAATGACCGAGTTCGAGTACCATATTGTGCTTAATTAGTTCGTTGCATCGAGCGACGATTTCCCCAAGGATACGCGAGCTCAAAGGAATCGTTTGCAGATTCAACTGTAGCTATATATGGTGCCGCTCGGTTAGGCTAAATAAACTAGCTTATAGCTAGTGAAAACGGTCGGTTAATCCCGACCGATCCGCACCGAATCCGATTGGTATGCGAATCCGACTAGTACCGAATCGGAGGAAAAATATGGGTTAGGATATGGTAATGCAATATCCGTCCGAATCCGAATATCCGTCCGAATCGATACATCTTCAAGTTTGATTTCAGGTTAATGCTACTATTTGACGTTTCATTTTCTTCGCAATGGTAAAATAAAATCTTCCACATCGGCTATTAAATAGTAACATCAAGTCGGTCGTCTTACTCCATTTCTTGCCGTATGCATTCCTTACAAACAAGTAGGGTGCAAACGAAATGGGTTAATCCGACCGATCCGACAGAATCCGATTGGTACGAATCCGATTGATACGAATCGGAGAAAAAATATGGGTTAGGATATGGTATGATAATATCGTCGAATCCGACCGTTTTCACCCCTACTTATAGCTAAAATTATATCAGAATCGATTGAAATTACACTATAACTGATAGTGGTTTATTTGACGTAACTAAATTTAAAAAATAAAAAAATAGGTTAGTCAATCACGGATAAATGTAAACGCATATGGAAAAAAAAGAACCGGCAAAAAAAAGAAAAACTAAAAAATTAGAAAAAAAAGAAATTTAGAAATAGTAAAAAAATAAACTATAAACCAGAAATTTAAATTAAAATGAGCGGGATCTATATTGTTCAAATGTACAACTTTTGTTCCTACCATGTTCCTGGTGTGCCTGCCATATGCCGCATGGTGTCCCCGGCTCCGTCGCGCAGCAACGGGACCAACGCCGCCTTCCACTCGGGGTCATCCTCCGGCTCCAGTTTGCCGTCCTCCCTCAGCTTCCTGGTCTCCTCGAGCCTCTTGACGTGTAGGCCACGCCGCGCGCATAGAGACAGTTCGAACTCTGCACGCTACTTCTGCTTCCTCACGAGCCACGGCACGTCCAAGCACGACAGTCGCGTTGTCGCTTTCCTATCCTTAGCACGGCAACCAACGCAGAGTTTCAGAAAGCGCCGATATCTTCCGCTTGTTCTGGTTCGCGCATATCTTCACTGGAGTTAATATCGCGCCAATATCTTGACGACTTTGATTAATATACTACACTAGAGTCTAGAGTTATCTCTTTGTCCGCATGGATGTCGACTTCGGTTAAACCAAGACGAACACGCTCGTGTGACCACTGCCTTGAGCCAAAATATCGGTAGCTGCCAGATAAAAAAGAAGCTATAGCCTGTTCTTTTCGGCTGCGGCTTATGACTTTTGGGTGAAATTTTTGAATTTTGGCTGTTTACGGTATAGATTACGGAGAGACAGATGCTCACTTACGATTTTGGCTGGTACAGATATTGAGCTTTTAACGTGTAGATCGCTTAACTTGTAGACCCCGTCTTGAAAAAATACTCCGTTTGAAAGTTAGGTACTGTAGTAAAAGACAAAAGCCACCCGGCTTCTCTCCTACCGAACAGGCTCATAGCACCCCTGACATTTTGTTAGTCCCTCACGTTTCAAAAGCTGGCCACTATCTCAACTAGCATTTAAATGAATGTATTACTTTCCTAATCTCTCTCTCCCTTCTATCTCGACCTTTATCTATCTCTATATTTTCCTCTCTCCCCTCTCCTCCTTATGTATCTTTCTCTGTTTACATCTCTCTTGGTCCCATCTATCCAACTGCTCCCTCTCTCCTCAGACGCAGCGGCCGGCGCGAAGACGCGCAACAACGGAGGCAGCCACGGTGGCAGCGAGGCCCGAAGGTAGGCGAGCGACGGCCTGGGCGCGGCGAGGTCTGGAGGTAGGCGAGTGACGGCAGTGTCGTTGGTGGCGGGCGAGGAGCAGCGGCCGTGGCCTAGGCGCACGCATGGGCCAGAGGCGACGACGCGGCCAGGCGCGCGCGTGGGAAGGCGGCGGCATGGTTGGGCGCCAGTGCGGCCCAGGCGCGGCGTAGCGGGGAGGTGATGCAGCCAGCAGCGGCGTGGCTGGTGCCGCCATGCGAGGCTAGGAGGCGACGGCGGCAGTGTGCAGCGGCGTGCACGGCGGCTTGAGTGGCACAGTGCCCAGGCGCAGCGGTGGCCATGGCGCGTAGGACGGCGGTGTGCGATGCGACTAGCATGAGCCGGAGGAGGTGTGGCGACGCAGGCCGAGAGGCGCGAGCAGCGAGCAGGGGCCGGAGGCGACAGCGGCCGGCCGGCGATGGCGGTGGTGGCCGATAGCCAATGACCGTTTTCACGGTCACACGGTTTGGTCGACCGAGCGCGTGACCGAACACATATTTGCGTGGTGCTTTGCTAAGTCATGTAGTGGAGCGTGTTCTACACAGTCGAACGGTGGTTCACGTGGCCGAATGGCATTTCGCATGGATTCCATCCGTTCAAGCTTATCGTTCGTCGTTTTTCATCTATTTCAACCGAGCCGGATCTAATGCACCCCTGTTCCACTGTGTAGGTTCTCATGCAGTTGTTGAGGGAGCGCCCGTGCAGTTGCGCATTCTAGATCCTTCGTGTAGCGTGTCCGCCGAGCGTGCTCAAGGCAAGTACCTCGCGGCCGTGACCTTTCCGTTTCGCATATCACGTATTTTTAGTTTAATTGTCATTGAGTATAATTATTATATCACTCATACTCGCTTGGCTAATATCACATCATTAAAGTTACCTGTCCAATATCATATCACTAAATTTACCTAGTTATTATCATATCACTAAAGCTTATCTGGTCATTATCGTATCACTAATGATTGTCTGGGTATTATCATATCACTCATGTTTCCCGGTTATAGACTTTTAATACTGTATTCATACTATGATGTTCTAGATTATCTTGTTTTACATACTTTTATGTTTATTAGGATGCTCAGTTAAAATGTTCTAGAATTCATACTTTTAATTAGTGTTTTAAAATTCATGCTTAAATCGCTAATAGGGGTAGCATATGAACATGTTTTAACCTAGGTTTAAATTATTAGCATTCTTTTGACATTAGGGCTGCTATGTTTTAGTTTCCTAATATTATGATCCATTAATTGTATGATGTTATTTTTGAGCCATAAAGGATGAATGTATTAAACCTGTTAATCTGACTAATAATCATTTATCACATAATAAAACTTAAATGGTTGATAACGTTGTGTGAGCTATAGTATAATACCTCTTTAGGATAACTCCCATATCACTATCACCACATCATCATTCCACATTGCTCTCATATCAAGAATTATGTCTCTCCATTTCCAACCCTAACACATCATTTCATTCTCATAATTTTATCTTAGCTTTTCCTTAGTTCCCTTAGATTCATACCATATAACATGTTAACAATATAATTGTTACTTGCTCTGGAATTATCCACATATAGGGGAGATTTCCACCCACCTGGTAACATACGGGGGGCCGTACACTCTCATTGCTTAAGATATTACACCCCGTCTGCGGTTATACAGTCGAGGACAAAGATGTGACTGACTATTCTCGTATAACTGGGTATGTGGGAGTGATTGCTAGTGCCATTACCATAACTTGCTAAATAACGATTATCTCTAATTGCATTGTTCCTGTTACCTCTATCTCTAGTTGTTATCAGTGTTTTCAGTTAACTCACCAATAAATGAAATAACAGTTACCTGGCCTGGGGTTACCCACATATAGGGAAGATTTTCACCCACCTGGTAATGTACGGGGGTCGTACACTCTCGTTACTTAGGATATTACACCTCATTTGCGGTTATACAGCCAAGGACAAGGATGTACCTGACTATTCTCGTATAACCAGGTATGTGGGAGGCAATCACCGCCGCCTTTACCATAATTTGCTAAATAACAATTACCTTGGTTCCACATTCCCGTTATCTCCATCCTCGATAGGTATCAGTGTCCCTAGTAACCTAGTTTTATTGCATTTAATCTGTGTCAATTACTTGCTTACAATGCTTGTCCTTTACATGTCTTGCTTGCATTACTGTCCTTTACTCACCGTGTTATGACCGTTGTTGGGTACTTGCTGAGATTTCCAAATCTCACGCTTGCTATTTCCATTCTTTGGTAAAAGGCTAGTGGAATGATAGCTACGTGCATGGGTGAGAACACTCGAGTTTTTAGCACCGTGGCTTGCCACTATTTATGTCATTTTACTAATTCTTCATTTGGTTAGAAGTGGACTAGTCTCATGTTTCAAACATTTATTTTAGCTTTCATTGGTTCTCTAATAAAGTATTTTTAAAGTTTTTATTTTTCTTGTGATTTTCTAGTGTTGCTTTTATTATTTATTCTTTACTTTGGTGATGACGTTTTATAGTAATATCTCATATTGGTATGTGAAGTATTACAGAAGCCCTACTCGTCACTTATTTTTTTCGGACACGACTACGAAACTCCCGAGCGTTCGATCCGGACCGGGACCCAAATTTGGCTACAGGATAAAAAAAAGCATAGGACTCATGCAAAATATGTCCTACCTATCCTGTGTTTGAATGATGCACACAAAAAAATACAATATAAATTACCAACAAATTAGGATATATTTGAAAGCAAATTTAGAAGCAACTCAGCATAATTTTGAAAGCAATATGATATAAATTTCTATGCAAATTAGATTAAACATGGAAACAAACCGGGGATAGTTTGAGGGAAAAATCGGTATATATTTCAAACAAATTAGTATATATTTGAAAACAAATTTATGAGCAAAGTCAGCATAAAATTAGGAGCAAGCGGTATGAATTCTATACAAATCAAATTAATCGTGGAAGGAAATTGGGGGTAATTTGGAAACAAAATTGGTATATATTTCAAACAATTTTAGGATATATTTGAAAGCAAATTTAGGAGCAAGTCAACATAAATTTAGAAGAAGGCCTGTATGAATTTCTGTGCAAGTCAGATTAAACATGAAAGCAAATTAGGGACAATATGAAAGCATGGTTGGTATAAATTTAAAATCAAATCAAGGGCAACAACAAGGCAAACTAGAATAAAATGGAAAATAAATCAATCTGCAAAAAATTGAAAACCAAATTAGTATAAATTTGGAAGCAAGTTGGGATAAACTTGGAACCAAAATTGGTAAAATTTCACTAAAATCCACAGCTTACCTAAATAAACGCACCGATCCCCATCCCCCTCCCTCTCATCTTGAATCCTTGAAGTGACCAACTCCGTTCACACAAGCAAAACAGAATCCCGCGAAATTTCCAAAATAAAATCACCACATAACCCATCACCTCCCTACCCCCAAATATACAGCTTACCAGCGTGAAAACCATCGTCGCTTGCCACGAAGTGTTGATACCTACCACCACTTGAGCTGCACGAAATCATATTGATCCTTGCGGGGAGAACCCTAGCTAAATCGTGGAGAGTAGGGGAAACCGGAGAGAAAGGAGACCATGCTACAGTTGTAAACTAAGCGATGGTGCGTCTCCCGAAATTTCAACTGTCTCTTTTGGTTTGCTTTGAAAAACTTCTCAAGGTATCTTTCTTTCACATAGAACCAATAATTCGCTAACACGTGGGCCTTCACCAAAAGTCAGCCCCGGTTGTCATTGACGTAACACCTCCACGCCCCTATCCACACATTGTAAAATGGTGATTCGATGACCACAGTTCACCCTGTGGCTGCCCGATGGGATCTTGCATGATATCTTGTTTTAGGACGTAGACACGTAATAAAAAAAGAGAATTGGTTTGGTCCATGTAGTGGTGTGGGTGGTGCTGACACCTCCAGCAAATCTAACCATCCATTAATTAGGGGCATTACCGTCATTTAACTTCTTCCTGTTGTAGAGAATGAGTCAGGACGAGGCGCACGACTCCACACCGTCCACAGCGGTTGCAACAAAAATCAGATCGATCAAAATCGAGTAGCCTTGCGCCGAACAGGGCCCAAATCGCCGAGAAGCCATGGACAGCGGAGACGAGTGCTGCGACTACGGCTACGAAGATGGCGAGTGGGACGGCGCGAAGTTGGAGGCGGGCGAGGATGATGGTGCGCTGCTCGAGGAGGCCTCGCCGCCGGAGTGCCCCGCGGATTGCTGGGTGAGTAACGCAGTGACTAGTGAGCATGATTGGGGGCTTCGGCCTCGGCGAGGTCGGGGGTAGAACACGCCGATCGATCTGAGGCTTCTCGTGCTCTCAATTCTCGCGTGGTAGGGAAAAAAATTGGGCCTTTGGACTCTGCACGGGGTCTCTGTTATTCCCAATCTATGTCATTCAAGTTAAGTTAATTCCGCGAAGCCATTGGTGAACTTGTTGTCAGATTTCAGAATTTCTTATCATATCAGTTGTAAGAGCAGTTCTCACGCGAAATTACTCTTTTGCCCCCATTTCGCTAACACCACCCCTGTGCACCACTTACCAACACCAGAGGTGTCAAATCTATCATAACCGTTAGATGAATTTTATTGAATGGTTGACAATGGACAAAGTGTATTGAACCAGTTCTCATAAAAAAACCCCTGTTATACGACAAAAAAGGACAACGTGATGCTCCATTACTTGCGTGCACCGATGCCTCACGATGATGTACAGCCGATCTGATGGCGCTATGAGGTGTGCGTACTGTCGTGTCGAGCCATCGGCCACACACGCGGAAATAAGTTTTTTCGTATTTTTTTCTGGCTGTAGTACAAGACAGTGGCAGTGCTCTTCACTATTGTCACACTCCTGTGCTGCTACGCGCACAGGGAAACAGGAGACCCATGGCGAGATCTCACGTCCTCATGCTGCCCATGCCGTGCCAGGGGCACGTCATCCCGCTCATGGAGCTCTCGCACCGACTCGTCGACTAGGGCTTCGAGGTCACCTTCGTCAGCACCGAGGTCGACCACGCGCTGGTGGTCGGCGCGCTACAGGCGGACTGCGCGGCTTCGCTGCGTGGCATCCACCTGGCGTCCATCCCAGACGGGATGGCCGACGACGAGGACCGCAAGGACCTCAACAAGCTCATCGACGCCTACTCGCGGCACATGCCGGGCTACCTGGAGCGGCTCGTCGGGGAGATGGAGGCGGCCGGGAGGCCCAGGGTCAGGTGGCTCGTTGGCGACGAGAACATGGGGTGGTGGCCAAGAAGCTTGGGTGGCCTCTGCGTGTCGCGGCGTGCCTCGCAATCATGTTTAAGATCCGCACAGAGGACGGCATCCTCGACAGAAATTCTGGCATGGCACATCTGAACACACTCAGCGACTAGGAACAATCAAACGCAGGCTTGCCAAAGCGAGTCGAGATGCTCCAGCTCGCCCCCGGGGCGCCGCCGATCCACACGTCGCTGATGTCGTGGAACAACGCCGGCGCCCCCGACGGGCAGCACATCATCTTCCAGCTGGTGGTCCGGAACAACAAGCTCAACGAACTCGCCGAGATCGTTGTGTGCAACTCGTTCCAAGAGGCCGAGGCCACCGTGTTCAAGCTTTTCCCCAACATTCTGCCCATCGGTCCGCTGTTCAGCAAAAATAGGAAATCAACTTCCTCATGTAATTAGGTTGCCTCTATTTTGGTTTTTTCCCCTTAATTTCCTTCAAGTTCAGAAATAGTTTCTTTCTTTCTGAAAATCAGAATGTTTCTCTATGTCATTTTATCTGTGGCTAGTAAGAATTCACCAAAATTCGTAACATTGCCAGGTTTGCTGTTATGGGTTTGGCGATGAACTATTTTGGCCCCCCTCGTCCAGGCAGTACAAAGCGCTAATCTGGATGCGTCCATACTCTATATGTGAGATATCGGGTGGATTCTTTTAGGCTGATAGCTTATGACTTATGGTTTAAATATTTGAATTCTGATTGTTCACGAGAAGTAGTGTGCACAAAAAATAATTGCATGTGATTTTGGCCATACTGTAATCTTCCTGTTGACCCTGCTTTGAAAAACACACTGTTTAAAAACTAGTTATTGTAGACAGTACAAGCATAAACCAGCTGAAAGTAAAAAAAAACTTAGAATTTTTGCTGTCTCAGAAGCTGCTGGCAGTGATCAGATTTCTGAATTTTTCATTTGAGCACGCATCAAATGTACTACCTCATCAGTTAAGGACCAAGAAATGTATGATGCTCAATAATTTATCTGCACAGTACTTGTTCTTCTTTCAGGTGTTATTTTTTTCTTATGGATTCATTATTAACATGTTCAGCTCTTGGTCAGAGAGCACGTTGATCAAGCTTTTGGTTTTGTTTCATTTGTTTCCTTTTATTGGAGCAGCGATCACCTTCATTCGCATGCATGCTAAATATCAAAATGTGACGAAGGTTGCCCTTCATTTGTCTTCTTATACATGCATGCTGTGACAACCAACTTTCGGTTTATTTAGAAAAGCGATCATTAAATTTGCACAGGATCTTCCCCCCAATTGCATGGAGAGCCTGAGGCACCAAAAGTCAAAGAAGATGGTTCGACTAATGGATTATAGCTTCTCTTAAATAAATAAAATAGAATAATTTCTTCATATCGTTTTGAAATAACTTATCAAAATATTTTTTTTTGAAATGATTTATCGACTTATTGCCATTCGGTATGTTCATAAAGTGTTCCCACGAGGGCCGAATGGTTGAATGCTCCCTTTTTGTTCTCAAGTTTTTCGTGCATGGAAATATGGAATAGCGAGACACTGATGCCAGAAGAAGAGTTCTTGAACGGATAATTACTTTCTTTGGACTCTTTGGTCTTGTCGAGTGACTCTGGAACATTGTGAAGCAATGGCAAACAAATTTCTTTTGCCGAAAAATATGGCTGAAATAGATGAGATTTTCAAGCAAATCAATCACGAAGCATTCATGATTGATACCGGAAAATGTTGCAAATCAAAATCAACTTATAATGCATAATCACCGATATTGACACGCGATCAATCATGAAGCATATCATTATCCAGTTTTAAACTTCTAATACGACGGACGATGACCCTCAATTCGTGCATGTGACGTGAGTTAGTAGACTTGGCATCAGCGTTAGTGGGAAGCCGGCGAGCACTACCACATTGAAAGCGGTTTAGTACGAACTTTACGTTAATTAATGCTATCAGACCTGGACCGGTCAGCGTCAGTGGGAAGCAACTCCTCGCGATCAACACTTCACGAGCTCTGACTTTTTTGACAGGGTGCTAATTAAACACTGCCTGCATCAGATGAATACCACAGTGAATTGTTATTGGCTTATTGCTGGTCACATATGCTTGACTTGTGTAGATCACGTCGACTGATTTATACAATAGTTACCCATGTGCCGCGGACTGGCCTTTGTCTCTCTCTCTCTCTCTCTGGCTATAAGAAAGGTGGCATGCAGTGATTGCCCATTTGCCATTCAGCCAGCTCGCCACTGCCCTTGCCTCCGCCTCAGATTATAGAGAGAAAGAGAGGTCAGGGAGAGGTAGCCATGACCAAGGCTCACGTCCTCGTGCTGCCCATGCCGTGCCAGGGCCACGTCATCCCGCTCATGGAGCTCTCTCACCGCCTGGTCGACCACGGCTTCGAGGTCACCTTCGTCAACACCGAGGTCGACCACGCGCTGGTGGTCGGCGCGCTGCCGGCGGACGGCACGGCGGCGCTGCGTGGCATCCACCTGGCGTCCATCCCGGACGGGCTGGCCGACGACGAGGACCGCAAGGACCTCAACAAGCTCATCGACGCCTACACGCGGCACATGCCGGGTACCTGGAGAAGCTCGTCGGGGAGATGGAGGCGGCCGGGAGGCCCAAGGTCAGGTGGCTCGTGGGCGACGTCAACATGGGGTGGTCCTTCGAGGTCGCCAAGAAGCTCGGCATCCGGGTCGCCTCCTTCTGGCCCGCGTCCGCGGCGTGCTTCGCCATCATGCTCAAGATCCCCAAGTTGATTGAGGACGGAGTCCTGAACGAGAAGGGTAGGCAAATTCCACTGTTCTTGCTTCTTCGTGCCTCGTAAGAATTAAACAACTCGTTGCCGTGCTTTTCATTTAGATATTGAATAAACATGCATCTACCTGAACTTTGCACTGGTCAGTGGTCAATGGTTGCTAGATCTGCCCTCTCTGTTAAAAATTTCTTTAAGACTGGTAGTACAGAAGTAGGCATATTATAACTGCTCAATTAGGACCGGCTACCTCGTAAGAAGTAGGCATATTTCTTTAAGGCTCGTAAGAATTAAACAACTCGTAAGAATTTCTTTTTTTCCGTATTTATTTGTATTATATGTAATGGACTAACATATTTTTTATATATTTTTTTAATTTTTTAAATTTAATTATGCTAAATAAGCCTCTGTCAGCTACAGTGTTCTTTTCAGCCATAATCCACCAAAAATAACCCCAAATAATCACCACATAAGATTAACGAGCGAGCTCATTTTGAAATTGACATATTTCAACATAAAATTATTTTATTTACTATTTAAGTGGTTATTTTAAATTCGAGCTAACGAGCCACTATCGAGCCGAGCCTCGTTAATATTTTTTCACTCGAAATAGACTCATTTTAATTCTCAACCCATTAACTATTATAATCGAAGCAATTTTGATTGGGGCTTTAACGAACTTTTTTGTTGGACCTATGCTCAATTAGACTTGCTCTTACACAGTATACAAACACAAGTTATTTACGGCCGTTTCAAAGAGTTTAAATTTTTTACTTGTGGCTTTGGCTGTTAGATTTTGGCTAAAATTATATTATACCGACCGTTAACTTTTTCTGAGTTATTCAATTAAAAGGAAAATAAGAAAAAACATTATATCGTAATGGATAATACAAAAGAAAAAAAGAAAAAAAAGAAAAATCCAAACAAAGCTAAAAAACCAAAGTAAACCAAAATTAAAAGCTGATACGTTGAAGTGAGTTCTGACTTAAATAAGTCAAATAAAAAATAAAAGCTAAAGTCATTTGGAACGAGGCCTTAATGCATTTGAGCATGTTGCAACCGAGAAACAACGGTCAGGACTGGCCTATGGACGTGAAATTGCCAATTTGTAGCGCACTCTTGTTGCTTTCTCACAGGCGAGATCGAATAACCGCAGGATGGCCAGAGCGGCAGGAGACGCTGCGGCTCGCCCCCGGGATGCCGCCGCTCCACACGTCGCAGCTTTCGTGGAACAACGCCGGCGCCCCCGACGGGCAGCACATCATCTTCCAGCTGGTGGTCCGGAACAACAAGCTCAACGACCTCGCCGAGATGGTCGTCTGCAACTCGTTCCACGAGGCCGAGGCCGGCGTGTTCAAGCTCTTCCCCAACATACTGCCCATCGGCCCGCTGTTCGGCGACCGGGAGTTCCAGAGGCCCATCGGCCACTTCTTGCCGGAGGACAAGAGGTGCCTGAAATGGATCGACGCGCAGCCGGACAACTCCGTCGTGTACGTGGCCTTCGGCAGCATGGCCATCTTCGACCCGCGCCAGTTCCAAGAGCTCGCCGAGGGGCTGGAGCTCACCGGCCGCCCGTTCCTGTGGGTGGTGCGGCCGGACTTCACCCCGGGCCTGAGAAAGGCGTGGCTCGACGAGTTCCAGCAACGCGTCGCCGGCAAGGGCATGATCGTCAGCTGGTGCTCCCAGCAGAAGGTCATGTTAAACCCATAAACTGTCATGCTCATCTGCACCCGGGCAACTTGTTAGTGCGTCATCCGGCCGTCTCGCGTGTTTGATGTCAAAAGGGTGATGATTCTGGTTTATTTCGACAGGTTCTGGCTCACCGTGCGGTGGCATGCTTCGTGTCACACTGCGGGTGGAACTCGACAATGGAGGGGGTGAGGAACGGCGTGCCGTTCCTGTGTTGGCCCTACTTCTGCGACCAGTTCCTGGACCGGAGCTACATCACCAACGTGTGGAGGACCGGCCTGGCGGTGTCGCCCGGTGCGGATGGCATTGTGACGAAGGAGGAGGTGAGCAGCAAGGTGGAGCAGGTCGTCGGCGATGCCGAAATCAGGGAGAAAGCACGGTCGTTCAAGGATACGGCCTGCAGGTGCATCAGCGAGGGCGGCTCCTCGTACGAGAATTTCAGGAGATTTGTGGACCTCCTGAGTGAATGACCGATTCCGAGTTGGAGTACCATACTGTGCTTAATTAGTTTGCTGCATCGAGCGACGATTTCCCTCAGGTTACGCGAGCTCAAAGGAATCGTTTGCACATTCATATGTAGCTACAGTATGGTGCCGCTTAGTTTGGCTGAAATAAGTTATCTTATGGCTGAAATTGTACTGTAGTTAACTGAAATTACATTTTAGCTGACGGTGATTTATTTGACGTAATTAAATTTAAAAAAAACTAAAAATAGAAAAAATGTTAGTCCATCACAAACAACGCAAACGAATACGGAAAAAAGAACCGGCAAAAAAAGCTCAAGAAAAACTAAAAAGTCAGGAAAAAATTTAAAAAAGTGAAAGATAAATTATAAACTAGAAGCTCAAACTAAAATGAGCAGGACCTATATTATTCAAATAGGAGTGACTATTGCACAGGCGACTGAAATTTTTTTATTTTTCAGTCACCTGAAGTTGCAATTTGAATCACCTAAAGTTGCAGGTGTTTTTTTAGGGGGATTGCAATTTCAGTTGATTGAGAGTGTAATTTCAGGTCACCTGAGTTGCACTCTGAATCACCTAAAGTTGCAGCTGTTTTTTAGAGGCTGCAATTTCAGTTGATTGAGAGTACAATTTCAGGTGACTGAAAGATAAAAAAATTTTAATCACCTATATAATAGCAAAACTGTATTCAAATTTACAACTTTTGTTCCTCCCCGGCTCCGTCACGCAGCAACGGGACCAACGCCGCCTTCCACTCGGTCTCCTCGAGCCTCCTTGACGTGTAGGCCACGCCGCGCGCACGACTAGAGACAGTTCGAACTCTGTACGCTACTGCTGCTTCCTCACGAGTCACGGCACGTGCAAGCACGACAGTCGCGTTGTCTCTGTCCTATTATCTTCACTGGAGTTAACATCGCGCCAATATCTTCCGCTTACTTTGATTAACATACTACACTGGAGTTATCTCTTTGTTCGCATGGATGTCGACTTCGGTTAAACCAAGACGAACACACTCGTGTCCACTGCTTTGAGCCAAAATATCGGTAGCTGCCGGATAAAAAAGAGATAAAGGAGACCATGCTACGGTTCACATAAAAAAGAGATAAAGGAGACCATTCTAAATTTAGGGTATCTCCAATGGTCTGAGTCAGCTAGCTATATATATGTACACATCAGCATATATCCTATGTGGAGGAAAGAGAGTTTGCAAAAAAAAATCGAGCCAGCTCTTCCTTAAACACTAATCTATAACGCTAAACGAGGCAGCCTCTATAAATTCTGTGTGTGCATGTAAGCATCAAATAGCTATCATTATAGATAGTTCTTTAGAATGCTAGCTTTAGTATGTACTATATAAATAATATGGAAATTTTATAGTTAGTTGCTAGTTATAACCATTGGAGATGCCCTAAGCGATAGTGCGTCTCCCGAAATTTACTGTCTCTTTTGGTTTGCTCTGCAAAAACTTCTCGAGGTATCTTTCTTTCACATAGAACCTATAATTCGCTGATATGTGGGCCTTCACCAAAAGTCAGCCCCGGTTGTCATTGACGTAACACCTCCACGCCCCTATCCACACATTGTAAAATGGTGATTCGATGACCACAGTGCACCCTGTGGCTGCTCGGTGTTTCAGGACGTAGAGACGTCATAAAAAATCCCTGTTATATGACAAAAAAGGACAACGTGATGCTCCATTGCTTGCGTGCACCGATGCCTCACGATGATGTACCGCCGATCTGATGGCGCTACGAGGTGTGCGTACAGTCGTGTCGAGCCATCGGCCACACACGCGGAAATAAGTTTTTTCGTATTTTTTTTCTGGCTGTAGTATAAGACAGTGGCAGTGCTCTTCACTATTGTCACTCACGCGCCTGTGCTGCTGCGCGCACAGGGAAACGGAGAGACCCATGGCGAGATCTCACGTCCTCGTGCTGCCCATGCCGTGCCAGGGCCATGTCATCCCGCTCATGGAGCTCTCGCACCGCCTCGTCGACCAGGGCTTCGAGGTCACCTTCGTCAACACCGAGGTCGACCACGCGCTGGTGGTCGGCGCGCTGCCGGCGGACGGCGCGGCGGCGCTGCGTGGCATCCACCTGGCGTCCATCCCGGACGGGCTGGCCGACGACGAGGACCGCAAGGACCTCAACAAGCTCATCGACGCCTACTCGCGGCACATGCCGGGCTACCTGGAGCGGCTCGTCGGGGAGATGGAGGCGGCCGGGAGGCCCAGGGTCAGGTGGCTAGTCGGCGACGAGAACATGGGGTGGTCTTTCGAGGTGGCCAAGAAGCTTGGCATCCGGGTGGCCTCGTTCTGGTGCGCGTCCGCGGCGTGCCTCGCGATCATGTTCAAGATCCCGCAGCTCATAGAGGACGGCATCCTCGACGAAAAGGGTACGAAATTCGGATCGACCCGACCGGCCGACCGTCGTTTCTATCTTTTCTTGCTAATTGCTTGGCATGGCACATCTGAACACACTCAGCGACTAGTACACATGAACAATCAAACGCAGGCTTGCCAAAGCGAGACGAGATGCTCCAGCTCGCCCCCGGGGCGCCGCCGATCCACACGTCGCTGATGTCGTGGAACAACGCCGGCGCCCCCGACGGGCAGCACATCATCTTCCAGCTGGTGTCCCGGAACAACAAGCTCAACGAACTCGCCGAGATCGTTGTGTGCAACTCGTTCCAAGAGGCCGAGGCCGCCGTGTTCAAGCTTTTCCCCAACATTCTGCCCATCGGTCCGCTGTTCGCCGACCAGGAATTCCGGAAGCCCGTCGGGCACTTCTTGCCGGAGGACATCAGGTGCCTCAAGTGGCTCAACGCGCAGCCCGACAAATCCGTCGTGTACGTTGCCTTCGGCAGCATGACCGTCTTCGACCCGCGCCAGTTCCAGGAGCTGGCCGAGGGGCTGGAGCTCACCGGCAGCCCGTTCCTGTGGGTGGTGCGGCCGGACTTCACCACCGGCCTGAACAAGGCGTGGCTCGACGAGTTTCAGCACCGCGTCGGCGGCAAGGGCATGCTCGTCAGCTGGTGCTCCCAACAGCAGGTCCCATCGCTTGCTCGTTAGTCATCTCGGGGCGTGATGTCTCTCTAACTTTTGTTTCATATCATGGCAGGTGCTGCCGCACCGTGCGGTGGCGTGCTTCGTGTCGCACTGCGGGTGGAACTCGACGATGGAGGGGGTGAGGAACGGCGTGCCGTTCCTGTGCTGGCCATACTTCTGCGACCAGTTCCTGGACCAGAGCTACATCGTCAACGTGTGGAGGACCGGCCTGGCGGTGTCGCTGGGCGCGGATGGCATTGTGACGAAGGAGGAGGTGAGGAGCAAGGTGGAGAAGGTCGTCGGCGACGAGGAGATCGGCGAGAGGGTGCGCGCGCTCAAGGATGCCGCTTGCAGGTGCATCAGTGAAGGGGGCTCCTCGCACGAGAATTTCAGAAGGTTTGTGAAACTTCTGAGTGAATGAGTAGTACAAAATGTGTATGTTGCTCTGCCTCTGTCAGCAACTTGGTCCATGTGAGGGCAAAGAAGAATCACACCATTTTGTCCTGATACATCATCCACTCTATCAATCTTCTTCAAAAAATAATCAATTGTCCTCCTTTTAGTTTTAGCCATGATTATCCTAGAAAGACTAATACACCAAGAAATTAAACGGATTTAGTACTGCTATCAGATTCAATAATTCTTAATCATGAATATATTTGGTCAAATATTAAACAATATGCTAGATCAGGATTACTTACCTTAATAAAAACATTGATGTGATGAGAAGAAGGAATTGTGCTGGTGTCCTATTCGGGGAATTAAGAAGCCAACACAAATAGAATTGTCTAAAAAAAATCAAATCTACATAGAAACAAATAAAAAAATAGAATTAACCTTGCAATTTAGGAGATCAAGATAAAAAATCTTTCATTTTTGTACCTCTTCTTGATTTCTGTAGCAAAGAAGAGAGACTGAGATGGTAGATGAGACGAAGGAGGAGAGGTCAGTTTGGAGAGGTGTGGTCCAACTTCCTACGATGGCTGGATGGGGATGTCAAAAGGCTAATTTGCACCTCTATGCCTCTCTCATGCCAAAAAGTATGTGGGAATGGGATATAATGTAAATAAATATATGTAGCCACAATGCACTTGCTAGTATTTGGAGTGGGCCATACACCATCAACAATGATTTCTGTAGTAAAAAATCAGGGGTATACAAAAAATTGCATGTTGGGGGGAGCCAAGGCCCTTGCTGGTCCCCTTTTGCCTCCGCCTCTGCATATAGGGGTAATAACAGTACCCACCCAATAATATATGGGTAGGCCGTGCAGTCTCGTTATTGAGAAAATAACACCACATCACAGGTATACAGTCGAGATGTGGACTTGGCTATTCTCGTATAACCTAATATGTGATTGATTGAAATTGGAGCCGTAATTACCTTCTCAACATGCTTTATGATTTACTATCTATCGATGTATCTCCTTATTACTTATAGATTTCTGTTGTTACATTTATCACATGTTTTCGTATGCCCTACTTACCATTGTCTTACCATAGTCACATTGGGTGTGTGGCTGCTAGAACCCCTTGTATTACCTTTCTTTACGTTTACCACTTCACTAATTGATGTTAGGTTACTTACTGAGATTTTTAATCTCACACTTCTCTTTCCATTCCTGGTAAAAAGCCAGTGGAGTAGATTGGCATGAGACCATGGCATGGGTTGCACACGACTTACCAGCACCATGGCTTGCCATATTTATTTGATTATTATTTCCTTTCAAAATAAAAAGGGCTTTGGACTGGTCTAGCATGTCAAATTATCTATTACCATTTGCTTCCATTTGTGACATTGTTACTGTTGAATTATTTATTGTTTTAATTCCCTAGATTTTATATCTTGTGTTCCTTTTATTTATTGCAATGACGATTCCACTAGTACCGTATTTTCAGTATGCAGGGTGTTGCAGTTTGTATTAGAGCACGAGGCTTGGGATGCATTCTTGGTCATGCTCATATTACTCTATTGATAATTACCACATTCATGTTGTACACTTCTCAATTATAAATTATCCCAGCTCCTTGACATATTTTCTAAACCCATTTCTCAATGTAAATTACATCCTGTCCAGCATTGCCTCCTTTCTCACAAATATTAATATAATCATCTTTTGTACCTTTAGAGCAACTCCAGCAAGGCCCCTACTTGAGCCCTCAAACCTCATATTTGAGGGCTTGAGGCAAAAACAGAGGTCCAAAGAGGCCCCTACTAGAGCCCTCAAATTTGAGGAGCCCTCAAATCCCTCTTCACCCTCATTCCTGTGGGCCCCTACTCGCTCTCATCCTACCGTTGTTCGATTTTTCCCGCCGCCCGTGAAATTCCCGCCTCGCCTGCTTCCTCGCAGACCTCCGCCGCTTCAACTCCCGGATCCCCGCCGCCTCGTTCGCCTTTGCCGCCGCTCTCGTCTCTCCGCTTTGCTCGCGCGCCGCCGCGAGCTCCGACGCCTCCCCGCCGCCTCCTCCGAGCCCGCCGCCGCCTCGCCTCGCCCGCTGATCCGGTCGTCTCGCCGGACGCCGCCTCCCCGCTGATCCGCGCGGCCTCGCCGCCGGATCCGCCGCGCGCGCCGAGCGCCTCGCCGCCTCCTCCGCCGCCTCCCGCCGCGCCCGCCTCTTTCCCGCGCGCCGCCGCCGCTTTTCTCCGCGCGCGCCACCGCGCCCGCGCCGCCACCGTCCTCCTCGGCCTCGCCGTCGTCGGAGGAAGCGAGGAGGCGGGACGAGGAGGAGAGAATGAGGAGTGGGTCCCATGTGTCAGTTGTAGTGGAATGGATTTGAGGGCTGAAATTTGAGAGGTGCTGTTGGAGTAGATGCAAAAAAACAGGGTCCTCAAAAGTAGGGGGAGCCCTCAAATGAAAAGTAGAGGCCCTGTTTTGAGGGCTACTGCTGGAGTTGCTCTTATCTTCTCACCATAACTTATTTCATAAATATTTTCAGTATGGCTCCCCTAGGCGTGCTAGTGCGCGCGTTCATGATTATGTGGATTGTGTTTGAAGCCGTCCTAGTGAGCAGTGACCCTGAGAGTAGTAACCAAGCCATCGCTCATGCTCATGAGGTCAACAACACTCAGGCTAATGGCAATGGTGCTGGCGATCCACCTATTGCTGCTTGCGCTCTGGTAGTGGGCGCGGCTCACGCTTCAGTAGGGGGCGCGACTAGTGCTCTTTTGTTTGACCAGGCACTTGTTGGTACTCAGGGTGACGTGCAACAGTTGGTGGGACAAGTGCAACATCTTGTCTCTCTACTGCGGAGTGCACTTCCAATTCTCCTTACCAATTAGGCAGCGGCTGCTACTACTATTGATCATTTGACTGGCACTTCTTGCACTCCAATGGTGACGCCTTAGGCGTCGCCGCTCCCTCCTCGCATGACCATGAGGGAGTGGCAGTGGCTGGGTTTGATGACTTTTAGTTGCTCTGGAGGAACCATAGAAGCAGACGACCGGCTCCGCTATATGAAAAAAGAAGTTTGATACCATGGACTTGACTACTTAAAAGGACTCTCTTTGCTTCCCAACAGTTTATGGGAGAGGCTGACCTGTGGTAGGCTGAGATTTGCACAATTCTTGTGAGCGTCTTCCTGACCCACCTACGCGGGAGGAGTTTTTTTTAAAGATATTATGTTGCTGATTTTTTTGGGCCAAGTTTGAGGTTACTTGAGTTTTGGCCGATATTTTGTAGAAGGTATTATGAAAGTGCAATTAGGGAGTTGTTTTGAATCGAGTTTGAGCTTACTCGAGCTAAGCTCGAGCCTAAACCAACTCTAGGCTAGAACCTTAACTTATGCTAATTCGAGTTCAACTCAGCTTGTAACGAGTTCGAATCTAGTAAGCTCCGTTCCCTCTAATTTGGCTCGTTCACAGCCTATTGAGTGGGCAGACTTGTGGGTTCCAAAAAAACAAGTTGGCGGACTAGTGGGCCCCGCAGGTTTCGTCCCCCGCGAGGCCGCGAAATGAAACGGAATGCATAGTTTCGTTTGCTCATCGCAGGACTCATGTAAGCCCGAACACTATCGGCGAACGTGGCAAGCCGCGGTTTCTGATGTTGCTTCGAAACGCAAACGCTGCACAAGAAAAGACGAGACCTGATTACACATCCATTCATGTATTATGTACGATTTGAACAAAATCCCCAAAACCTTGCATCTTGTTTTCGTTCAAGGCTAAACTCGATGGATGCATTCCCGCTCGAGATCATGGTTAATAATTTCGCACAAAATTTCGCCAAAATTTTGATAATTTCAGACATTTTGGTCCCCTTTGAAATTTTCTTGTAAGGCCAAAATTTGAGTTCAAATTCAAATATTATGATGAACTTCAAATATTATAGCAAATTTCATCTATATTTCATCTATATCTAATATCTAGCTCACCTCTATCATCTTTGATGCCTTTTTTTTTCAAAATTCTAAAGTTTCATGAAAATTCAAATTCAAATTATGAAATTTGAACGCAATCCAAACCGAAATTACTGAAATTTCGGTAATTTTGCTATCCTCCGATTTTTTTTACCAACCAAAATTGTTAACCCTGCTTGAGATACATTTGAAGAATCTGACGTTTCACGACTAGTCCAATTGAAGCGGTGGTGTCCCCAAGTTGAGCTGCCATTGATTATTTGCTTTCAATGCAAACGTAGAAGAAGAAAGCAGAATCAGGACCAAAAAGAATTTAGACAAAGAATTTAAACGAAGAGTTAAGGCTATGTTCGCTTTGGTTTCTAAAAGGCCTTTTTTTATAGTAAATATTTTTTTTTACATTGTTTAGTTTTCAAATTGACTGTCTTTTTAATATAGGGACTATTAATTGGTTGTAGTACATAATATAAAAGCTTTATTTATATTAGTTAAAATTACATGTGAGTATTTTTCTCTCTACAAACTATTTATAAATTAAAATAAAAAACCATCAATAAAAACCAATATAAATACCTTAAAGCTAGTATAAACACCCCTTAGATCCATCGATATGGAGCAAAGCATCTACATCGAATTTGCTGCCAACGGTGTTAGACAGTCAATCGGCCATGATTGGTATTCGAACATGGGAATATAGGATCGATCTCATACTCTGCCAACGAAGCAGCAAATGCGTCATGTCTCGTGTAGCTTAGAAAACTAACTAGTGAACTGCATTGAGCTGTTTCCCTCCATTCTATATTGTTCTTTTTTTTTTTGGGAAAATATAGCCTTTTTTGTGAACCGGCTAGCTCAAATCATTCAACGAAGACGTGTGCCATCTGGCGTGCTATGCTCCGACCAAAAGAAGCTTACAAGATAACATACACATTGCCCCATCTCGGTTTCACTTGCCCGCCAAGTCGCCATGACCGCACCCCATGTGCTCGTCTTGCCCTTCCCCGCCCAGGGCCATGTCATCCCTCTAATGGAGCTCTCCCACTGCCTCGTCGAGCACGGCGTCAAGGTCACCTTCGTCAACACCGAGCTGAACCACGGCCTCATTCTTGGTGCCTTGGCTACCAAAGACGGCGACCTTGGAGGGATCGACATGGTGTCCATACCAGACGGGCTGGGCCACGGCGATGACCGGAAGGACCTCGGTCGACTCACCGAGTCGTTCTCTGAGGTCATGCCCGGCGAGCTGGAGAAGCTTATCGGAAGGGTCAGTGAGGCAGCGGCTGTTGGAGAAAGGATCACGTGGATGATCGCCGACGTGAACATGGCGTGGGCCTTTCCCGTGGCGAAGAAGCTCGGAATCCGGGTCGCTGGCTTCTGCCCGTCGTCGGCGGCGATGTTCGTGACGAGGATCAGCATTCCTGAGCTGATAAGGGACGGTGTTCTTGACGAGAGAGGTCTACCAAGGTGGCGCGGCACGTTTCAGCTGGCTCCGGCGATGCCGCCCATCGACATGGCGGAATTCTCGTGGAACCGCGCCGGCGACCCCAAGGGCCAGCCGGTCATCTTCCAGCTGATCCTCCGGAACAACGCGGCCACCCACCTCGCCGAGGCCGTCGTCTGCAACTCCTTCCAAGAGCTCGAGCAGGGAGCCTTCGCGCTCTTCCCCGGCGTCCTCCCCGTGGGCCCGCTCACCTCCGCCGACAAGCCGATCGGCAGCTTCTGGGCCGAGGACGCCTCCTGCGAGGCGTGGCTCGACGCCCAGCCGGCCAGTTCCGTCGTGTACGTCGCGTTCGGCAGCTTCGCTGCCTTCGACATGGCGCAGCTCATCGAGCTGGCCGAGGGGCTCGCGCTGACCTCCCGGCCGTTCCTGTGGGTGGTCAGGCCGGACTCCGCGAGCGAGCAGTGGCTCGGGCACCTCCGCCGCTGCGGCGCGCCGCGCGGGCGCGTCGTGAGCTGGTGCCCGCAGCAGCGGGTGCTGGCGCACGCGTCGACGGCGTGCTTCGTGTCGCACTGCGGGTGGAACTCGACGGTGGAAGGGGTGATGAACGGCGCGCCGTTCCTGTGCTGGCCCTACTTCACGGACCAGTTCCTGAACCAGAGCTACATCTGCGACGTGTGGAGGACGGGGCTGAAGGTGGCGCCGGCCAACGAGACGACAGGGCGGCTCGTGGAGAGGGAGTTGATACGGGGCAAGGTGGAGGAGCTGCTCGGCGACGCGGAGACGAAGGCGAGGGCGCTCGTGCTGAGGGACGTTGCTCGGCGGGCCGTCGGCGACGGCGGGTCATCGCGCCGGAATCTCACACGGTTCCTGGACCTCCTTCGAGTATCAGCGAACTAGCCCGTGTATTGTAGGACAGCACGAGAACGAAACAATCGATCTACACATTCGGTGATGAACCAGCCGATTGACCCGTACAATTTCTTCAGATTAGCACCAGCTATCAAGGCATCAAGCCTACCCGTCCAAAGATGGATGTCAAAGAAGTTGATAACCGTGAAATTTGGCTGTTTCGTGAGTGTTGAAAAATGTGCACCGCTGGAATAAAGCTTCTGTGTAGCAGCTCGTCAGCAGACATCTCACATGCATACAAGCAAATACTTTGGCCCGTTTCCTACATGGCTACATCTAAGCCCATTGCAACCAAATGCAGATGTCACGTGCAAGATGCAGCGTCGCCGTTCCTAGTTGAAGGCACATTCTTTTTAGATAATGGCCCCATGACTCATATTTTATGGTTTTTTTTAACAAATAAATAGAATGATTTCTCTATAGTATTTTCGAAGTAGTTTATTGGGACTACTTTTTTAAATCGGCTTATCAGCATTCAGTTCGTTCGCACAAACGCTTATGTTAGGACTAAAAATCATCAACGACTGCCATAAGCTGCATCCGAAAAGAATCCACCCAAACTCACATTGCCTATTTTACTTCTCTGTTGCCCCCACATAGAATTCAAACTATATTTAGGATCATATGTGAAATAAACCTGAAAATTTCAAAAAATTTGAAGTTTATTTGAATTTCGCTTGAATTCAAAATTTTACCAAATTGGGAAGCTTTCTCTGTTTTTGTACTTTCCTTTTTTGGACTTCTGCTTCCTCTATGGCCTTGGCGCCTTTCTGGCTTGACACCTCCTCCTCCGTCTTTTTGGCCACGTGCTGGCCTGAGCACCTGCCAACTTGCTGCACTGCTCGCCGTTGTCACACCGTCAAGCCTGCACAATGCTCTGCCACTTTGTCGACCAAGCCTTGCCGTCACACCCTCCCTGGCCACGTGGCGCTAGCTCATTGCTGCCGACCTCATCGTTGCCACTTCGTTCACCATCTGCTCGACTCGCGCCGACACCTTAGCTTGCCCTACCAGCATGCGTGTCTGCGCCAGAGGGACACTACATGACCCGAGCGCCACCACTGCTGCTAACATTGCCGTTGACCTCGCCGAAGAGCCTAGACCATCAACACCACAGTCCACGCGCCATTTTCGTCGTGGCCAAGCCATTGTCACCACTACCTTCTACAGCCTTTAAAGCCAAGCTGAGCCGCTCCATAACTTGCATTGACACTCAATTGCACACCCTAGTGCTTTCCCTCCCAACTTCGGGTGAGAACCATCACCCTCGCCGAGCCCTCGCCGGTGAGTCCCAAAACACGAATTTTCCTCTAGCATCAATTTCAATCCAATTCCTTGTGACCTTAGCACTTCCTGGACGCCACAAAACAAAACCCAACCATGCTGACCCACCTTATCGCCTTCAGGCCGCCAGCGCTGTGTGCCACCATTGACCAAACATGACTACCATGGACAACCACACACAGGCTGAACCAACTTAAGTCGCCACCACAATTAGCCTTCCCGTTCACCATAGAAGCTCAAACCACCATCAAACTCACCGAAACCCCACTAAAGTGCCGACATGCCATGGCCCTACTCCGGTGAGCTCCCTTCACCTCTAGCCTTCTTCGGTGCTCCTCCGGGCATGTGTATACCCCAAATGGGTTGCTTAGACCTCAATAGCCCTCTCTGCACCACCGCTCACTGTCAATAGCCATCGTCGTCACTCAATTGCCCTCGCTGTTGTTCGCCTCTGCTCGGGCGACCATGGCGCGCGCCTAAGCCTAATAGGCTTCATTCCTGGCAGGCCGAGCTTTTGGGGCGGCTGAGTTGGCCCAGAGTTAATAGAAGCCCAGTGAGCCAAATGGGGTAAGCCCAATAGTGAAAGCCCATCACCATTCAAAACCAGCTCACTACTATTTATGGCCGAGCTCGACAATATTCAACCCATGTAGAACTAGCCCAAACCAATTACTGTTCATATAACTCGATCCATTATAAATAGTATAAGCCTATCACTATTCATCAACCATTACTATTCATCCAAAACCCATTAAGCAAGTTTATATCCATTTCGGCTGTCTCAAACCCGTTTAAACTATTTCAGCTCCATTTAAGCCACCCAAGCTCTGTTTAAACCCCAACCATTCAAACCCATCCATGTTCAAGTTTTTATGGATTTTACTTTTTATTTCTTTTATTTATCCTAGCTCATATTTTTTTCGAGTGTACTTATTTGTTTAATTCTTTTATGATAGTATCTAGATTTGTTGAGTCGTCTGTCCCAAGAGTAGATCAAGATGAAGGAGACTTAGGACCAGTTGAAGAGTTTGAACAAAAGGAAAGTCATATGTTTTTATCATGTTATTTCTACTTTATTATTTAATTATCAATGCTTTCGTTATTATTAGTTGTGTACTATTATTTATTTAAAATAATAGTTTGGGATGAGTTGATAATTAGTTTGATCCTACAACTGAAAAAGCTATGTCACACTTGAAGGCCATATTCACCTTAACATTCTAATCATTAGTAAGTTAGTTAATCAAATGTTTATCTACACTAGTAAAATTGTTTTGGCATCTTACTGAAAGTTTTAAAATTGGTACTAGGGTTGAGGATAAATCATGGGAAGCCACAAGATGGTTAGAGCCTATGACCTCATCCTAGGGTGGAGGCTTGGTGTGAATTGGTGGACAATGTTGTAATGAACCAGGTATACAGTTGATGGCCTCATTTGAAAAAGTAAGGACTAGCATCTTATGCTGAGTAAAGAATATAGAAATCATTTAATCACAAGTTTTGACTTGTCATACCTAGTTTAGTACATTGCTCGATTTGATCAAATATTTACAAGAAGGTCAGTGATGCCAGTGTTTCAAGATGGCCCGCGGACAAAGGGTGATGTAACACCCCGCCCACCCTTTGGGCATAGCATTACCCTTTTTTCAACTGCTAACCATTTTAAGTAAACACTACTTTATTCATATGCAGCGACCACTTACAACATATCATTTAAACAACTATTCTAGCATATTATTGGAGTTTAAACATGTTACCAAAAGCTGATATATGAAGTGCTGCTAGTACGTGAAGTTATTTATGTGCTATTCTCACCCGTGCATGACGTCCTCAACGGTCACCTAAAAAAAATAACAAAACAACGGTGAGTCCAAAGACTCAGCAAGTACAAGCAAAATAGTAAATAACAGGTTCATATATCAGTCCATAACCATCACAGTCTTATTAACCACTTGTTTTCATTTAATGTTTCTCCATTTTCATCAACAACTCAATATGCATTTGCACTTGTTCTCAGTCATAATGTAATTGCATATGCACATGCACTTTTCTTTCATCTCTTTAGCCTATACCGGTATAGCAAAGCGAGCACCCGTGGATGCTCACCCAAGCCCACCCTATTTCCATGCAGGGATCACAAGCACGTCCTTTTTCATACGGGGACCTCAATAGCCTGTCATTACATACGGGAACCTCAGTCTCCACGCTCGTGGAGTATCCACACAAAGTGGACCAATGATACTACAAAACTATCTCTTTTCATGACATGCATGCAATGTAAGTTCTTCATTTATGCATATCAACATATCATGCCTCAACAATCATTATTCATCATTCCTCATCATGCATCCAGAAATAGTTAATTTACTATAACATGGTAAGCAATGAACCATAATTCATCTATCAGCAAACACTACTCGAATTTATCGCTTTGCCATGCACTTGCCTGTTAACTGAGCGGAGCGGAGCGACGTGCAGATGGCATCGATCCCAGACCTCTGCCTGAACAGGTAGTTAACCCAACTCAAAATCGAGTATCGGTACATGTGCTTAAATGAATGGCATCACTTCTACACGTAAGACCCTCTCCATCCTCTCTCGGCCTATCGGCCGCCGACCTTCAACCACCTTCTACATTGCTCCTCCTCTCGGTCCTCTGGCTCCAAGCCGTCAGCCCCTACGCAACACTTGGCCCTGCCCTCCCAATGGTGCCGCCAGTCACCGGTGCGGTGCTCTGTGCCTCCCCCTCTCTCTCCTGGCACGACGCTGCTCGCTGTGGGCCCAACTCTATTCGGCGTCACCTCCTGTGGACCCTGCACATCGCCTCTGGTCTCCTCGTGACTCTACTTGGCCACCATGGGCTCTACGGTTACTCTTTCTTCTCCCTTTAGTTTTGTCTAGTATCCTTATGATTTTGCATTTGCTATATTTCCAATCCCCCCTATTTCCTACCTTATGATGGTCCAAGTGGCGGTTGAGCCACCGAGTCAGGACTTGGGGAGTGTACGTGCACCGGGGAGTACGTACCCTCCCTCCAAGGGTGCTGGTGGCCAACCACGGCTCGCCTCTTTGTGCTAAGCTATGGAGAAAGGGAAAAGGGTTGGGAAAGAATGGAGGCTTACTATCAAATGAAAGGGACTGTGGGTGGACGATGATTTCAACAACCTCCCTTGCCATTGCTGTCGACGTCGGCTCGCTGTCACCGTCCTTGCTCCTCTTCTTCGAGCCCTTCTCCTGCCTTCCTCTTGTGGCCTAGCTGTGGGATGGAAATAAGGTGGCTTACCTTGTGCTAGTCAAATGGAAGGATTGTGTGGGGAATGAAAAGGGGAAGGGGGGGTGGAGGGAGCTACTCTTTGGAAGAACTCGTGGCTTTGAGAAAGAAAAGTGAATGGCTCTCTGGATGGACTCTTAACTGAGGGAAGAAAATGGGAGTGAGGCTTCTTGCTTATGAGGGGCTTGTTTGCCTATATCATGTGGCTTGGTTGAGAGGCTCTATCTGTGACATGACCAAATTGCCTTCTCTTATGTCTCTGAGGGCTTTAAGGACCTTTGGTCCAACAAGTGGGCTTGCACTGTACTTTGGGGTTTTTTTCTGCGGTAGGTAAGGAAGGAATTTCTCGCCAGATGATGAAAATCCAAAACGCGAGATGGTGCCGACCATCCTTGGACGGTTTGGGAACCTCAGTGAGCGTTTAATTCATTTGGCATTTCTAAAGCCAATGGTTATGACAGGAAAACTCTTCTCTATTACTTTTATTCTTCCTTAGACTGTTTCCTTTCTCGCTTTACTTCTATTTTGCGTTCTAGTGGTATTGCAGGTGAAATAGAAGTAGGACGGAAAAGTTACTGCCATTTTTCACAATGGTAGCTCCATTCAACGTTGGACCGTGATTTTTGCTTTGGCAAAGAGAGAATTGAGGTGAAATGAATGCACTAGGGCTTGTGGATTTAGCGGTGGTGGGGTATTTATAGATAATGTTGTTTGGCCATGAGCCTCGGTACATTGATAGGTACTACCGGTAGAAGCTAGATAGAATGGAGTAATGAATGATCTTGTTATCTCAACTTAGTCGCACGCTATCAAGTTGTGTGTCTATTGCATGACATGATGACAATGAGAGTTTGAGACATCTCGTGGGTAAAGCACATGAGAGAAACTTTGATCCCTTGATGGTACGAGTAAAACTTGTAGTATTTGGATACGTATCCTTTGTGCTTTCGCTCAGACTAACCCTTCGCAAATAGAGTTGTATTTAATGGGTGAATCCAATAACAAGGCATATGTAGCTTTGGCAAAATTTCTAATTTGGTAATTAAGTTTGTTAAACCCTTTTCTCTTAAGAAGATAATGTTTTATCATTTCGTGCAATAAAGATGTTTATAAATAAACTTATATCCACAAATATCATGTGAAACCATCACATCCCATTTTCTTAAATACTGGCAAGTAATTAATTAGCATTCCCCGTATAACTTGTTGGGTACGGTTTTATTCATACTTGCTAAAATATTAACAGAAGATTTCTAGGAAGACAATAAAGATTCTTGGAGGAAGACTTCAACGATTCTCTAGTAGGTGTTGATTATTGATTTTAGATCTTGTCTACGCTCAGGCACGCCTATAGAAGTTTTGGAAGTTCTTTTGTGATGTAATACAAACTTTAGGCTTGGATACCCTATTTTATAAACTAACTTGGCCGATATGCCTTATCCTGTAATAAGTTTAGTTTTTATGAAATAAGTATATGTTAGTTTGATACACATTCAATTATAGGACTTTGCAGTTGAACATTCGAGATATTGTGGGGAAAATCCTAACGGGCTCTGAAATGGGTCGTTACAGTATGAATGGCAGAAGTAGTACAGTTTTGGTGACGCATCATCTGATTCAATAGCATCGATTGGGTCGCCTTGATAAGCACATCCGGTTGAACTGTCCGACGGCTATCTTTATCCGCAAGGAGTGGCAACTGGCAAGCTTGAAGCTTCTATATCTCACACATACTTCTTGTAGCCATAGTACCATACCAACACAAGCTAGCAGTCATGGCTCCTCCTCGTCCTCAGCCTCATGTCATGGTGCTGCCCTTCCCTGCACAAGGCCATGTCTTGCCCCTCATGGAGCTGTCTCACAGGCTCGTTGAGCACGGATTCGGGGTCGACTTCGTAAACACGGACTTCAACCACGACCGCGTCCTCAAGGCCTTGTCGGCCGAGACAGGAGCGATCCCTGATGGGATCCACATGGTGTCTTTTCCGGACGGTATGGGCCCTGACGGCGACCGCACCGACATCGCCAAGCTGGGCGAGGGCTTGTCGGCGGCCATGCTTGGCCGCCTCGAGGAGATGATCAGATCCAAGAAGATCAAGTGGGTGATCGCCGATGTGTCCATGAGCTGGGCGCTGGAGGTGGCCGCCACGGTGGGTGTCCGCGTCGCCTTGTTCTCGACTTTCTCGGCCGCCGTGCTTGCGCTCCGGTTGAACGTTCCCAAACTGATCGAGGATGGCATCCTCGACGAAAGTGGTATGAACAAATCAAATCCATCATGAGAAGCGTTCTTTACTTTATATTGTTAAGAAACTGAGGTCAAGGATGTGTAAGCAATGCAGGGGATGTAAAGAGAAACGAGACGATCCAGCTGAGCCCCAGGATGCCGCCCATCGAAGCAGCCGAGATCCCCTGGGCCAGCCTGAGCAGCACGCCGGACAGGTGCAGGGTGATCATCCAGAACGTGCTCAAGACCAACCCTTCAATATCGCTGGCCAGCGCCGTCATCTGCAACACGTTCCAGGCGATCGAATCCGAGGCGCTGGCTCTCGTCCCCAACGCGCTGCCCGTCGGCCCTCTGGTGGCGCCGTCGTCGTCGTCGACGTCGGCCGGCCTTTTCTGGCCTGAAGACCTGTCCTGCCTCGCCTGGCTCGACGCGCAGGCCCCGGCTCGGTCATCTACGTGGCGTTCGGGAGCTTCACCGTCTTCGACGTGGCGCGGCTCCAAGAGCTCGCCGACGGGCTGGTGCTCGCCGGCCGGCCCTTCCTGTGGGTGGTCCGGCCGAACTTCGCCAGCGGGGTCGGCGAGGGCTGGCTCGACGAGTTCAGGCGCCGTGTCAAGGGCAAGGGGCTGGTCGTCGGCTGGGCTCCCCAGCAGCGCGTGCTCTCGCACCCTTCGGTCGCCTGCTTCGTGTCGCACTGCGGGTGGAACTCGACGATGGAAGGGCTGCGTCACGGCGTGCCGTTCCTGTGCTGGCCCTACTTCGCCGACCAGTTCTGCAACCAGAGCTACGTCTGCAACGTGTGGGGGACGGGCGTGAAGCTCAACGCCGACGATCGAGGGGTCGTCACCAAGGAGGAGATCAAGAACAAGGTCGCGCAGCTGCTCGGCGACGAGGAGATCCAGGCGGGGGCAGCCATGTGGAAGGACAAGGCGTGCGCGAGCATCGCAGAGGGAGGGTCCTCGCACGAGAACTTGCTCAAGTTTGTGAAATTGCTAAGAGAACAATAAATCTTCAGCAGTGCAGATTTTTTTTCCCACACGGTTCAGAAGTCAGATTTGGTTGATATATACATCGTTGCAGAGTAGAATAATGTATACGTTGGTCATTGAGGTGTTTTAGCCAGTTCATTGGACTGGGGGCAAACCTTTTCTAGAATGAACTGTACTAGATTAAGGCACCGTGTCACTAGAGGGCAAATGCAAGGCACTATATAAATTATAAAAGCTCTTATTGTTCATATATTGCCATATGGTGCATGGACAGGTACTGAAAATACAACTTCAGAAAACGCTTTTAATGATCTCAATCTCCACAGTGGCCTGAAAAACTCCAGAGAAGAGCCAAATGTGGGATTAAGGGCAGGAATTGCTAAAAGCATGCCATTTATACCACGCCAGCTAGAACTAGTACTGGAAGCAAGTTCAGGCAAAGTTCATATTTGAGACAACTCGTGCGTGGTGGACCAATATACAGTTTTTACATCATGAACATGTGGGCAGTATGATATATGAGCTGTACCTACTGATTCTTAGTCTCTCAACCTTTTTAGACCAGATCATATGTCCCAGCATTCAGCACTCAGCAACATATTCCAAGCTAAAAAAAGTTCCTGTTGCAGTGTTACTATCCCGAAATAACTAATTGGGTAAGGAATAATGGCACACCTGAACAAATGCAGCTTCCTGAAATACGATGGGAGATGTTCAAACTCGCTCCGTAGGATGGCTGGCCACCTTCTAGCTGATGTCCTGGAATACCCAGGCGATCAACCTCACCTAGATGTCGCAGGCAACTCGTTCCATGAGGTCGAGACCATGGCATTGAGCAATTTCCTAGCATTACCACCCTTCAAGCCTAGGCGAATAAAATGGTATAAGCTCTCATACTGTTATTTTTCTGCAGTGAGAAATTTGCATTAGTGTTGTCCATATATAGATGAGCACTAACACTACCCATCAAAGCCCAGGTGAAGTTTGCAAACGGATGATACATGAAATAGCTTGATAGCATTGAAATTTCACAAATGCTGAAAATCTGTACCTTCACACGGCAGAACAGCACCATGACATGGTGGCTGCACCATTCCTGGCGAAATGATCAACATGTTAATTTTTAACATACGGGATGTCTAAGGAGCATTTTGATGAGATGTACGAGGAACATTATAACTTGTTTTGGACTGCACCATTCCTGACAAAATGATCAACATACGAAATTTTGAAAATACAGCATGTCTAAGGAGCATTTTTGAAGAGATGTCCAATGAACATTAAAAGTTATTTTTGGAAAGTACTCAAGAGCTAACAAAAGACCTGTTCTAAAATTCCCTTATTTTCAAATGAATTGCATGGTGCTCATTGCTGAACTTTAGTACAGCCAGTTAAATTCTGTAAAGAAATGCATTCACCCATTCACCTTATTGGCAATATATTTGGACCTACTGGAATTCAGTGAAGCTTTTTATGCATAATGGATAGGCCAGAGCTAGGAAAAATTCATCAACAGGCATCTCACAATCACATACTGTTCATACATGGCGATATCTAGACTATTGCAATCAAAGCAGATTTTATGTGACATCTCCATCCCCTAGTATACGTTGGCAATTTTGCTTGTTCCAAGCCCTAACATGATAGAGACAGCATTGTGGTCCACAATTTGGGACAATTTAATCTATTGGATCGTATGAATGATTATTAAGATAATCTTTTCTTTTAAAAGGACAAAGCTGTGGTCAACAGACTATAAATTGGCTGATACAACGCCTAATGCAATGTTACAGTTTTTGGACCCTGACCGCATGCCTAGATCCAACCGGATGCCACAGGTTTAAATAGGCTGAACACAACTAAGCCCACGGAGAACGGAGCAACAACATTATAAGTGGTATTGGAGCTTCCCCCCAAAAGACTAGTCCAATAGGTGGGGGCTCCCTCACACTTATAAGTTGTGCTTGCTCCTCTTCCACAATTCATGTGGGACTATTCCTAACAATCTTCCCCTCACACATGAATTGTGCACACCGCACTCCTGGGAGATGTTAGGCGCCTGAGCTCTGATACCACTTGTTACATCCTGGGCCACAAGTCTAAATGGGTTGAACACAACTAAACCCACGGAGCAACAACATTATAAGTGGTATTGAGCCTTCTCCCCCCAAAAGACTAGTCCAATGGGCGGGGGCTCCCTCACACTTATAAATTGTGCTTGCTCCTCTCCCACAATCCATGTGGGACTATTCCTAACATGCAACATCAATGATTTGGCAGCCCTTGTGTTGAAACTTTGATTAGGAGAAAACATACATATCGCAAATAAACGGAGAGAACACAAGAGAATTTTTAAATTTCTCTATTCTCTTATCCGCTCCTCATTTTTCTTGCTTTTTTTACAAAACTGGCTACAAACCTATTCAATATATAGGCTAATAATCTCTTACTAGCATACATATTCGGATTTCAAGTTGGACATAACTTCAACTTGTATTACACACGGAGATGAACTCTACTACATCTTAAACTCTAAGTCAAAATTATTTGTAACACCTTGATATGCACATCTGATGGGCCTATCAGGCTCTCTCTATCCACAGGGAGTGGCAAGCTTTGATCTCACAAACTCCTTATGGCCATATACCACTCTGAAGCAAACAAAATTCATGGCTGCTGCTACTCAACCTCATGTCATGGTGCTACCCTTCCCTGCACAAGGCCATGTCATCCCACTCATGGAGTTGTCTCATAAGCTCACTGAGCACGGCTTGGAGGTTCACTTTATAAACACCGAGTTTGGCAGAGAAAGGAACAATCCTTGATGGGATTCACATGCTCTCCATTCCAGATGGTTTGGGCCCTGCTGACGACCACACAGACATCGGCAGTTGGTCAAGGGCCTACCAGCTGCCATGTTCAGCCGCCTCGAGGAGATGATCAGATCCAAGACGATTAAGTGGATGATAGCAGATGTGTCCATGAGCTGGGCACTAGAACTGGCCGCCATGGTGGGTGTCCATATTGCCTTTTTCTCAACTCTGCACTCTGCAGCTGTGTTTGCACTCATGTTGAACCTTCCAAAACTGATAGAGGATGGTGTTCTTGATGAAAGTGGCAAGAACAAATCAAATCACCTACAACAAACTAATTTCCATGTCACATACTTTTTACTTCATATGGTTTAGAGACCAAGAACATGTAATCTACGCAGGGGATGTAAAGAGGCATGAGAGGATCCAACTGATGCCACCCGTTGACGCAGCCGAGATCCCCTGGGTCAGCCTGGGCAGCACTCCTGAAAGACGCAGAGTCAACATCCAAAACGTCCTTAAGACAAACCGATCGATTCCACAGGCTGAAATGATCATCCGCAACACTTTCTGGGAGATGGAATCTGAAGCACTAGCTCTCCTCCCCAATGCGCTGCCTATCAGTCCACTGGTAACGCCGGCGTCGAGGTCGACCAGTCATTTCTTGCCTGAAGACCTTGCCTGCCTCACGTGGCTTGATGCACATGTCCCCAGCTCTGTTATCTATGTGGCCTTCGGGAGCTCCACTGCATTTGACGTGACACGTTTCCAAGAGCTCGCCGACGGCTTGCCCTCTCTGGCCAGCCGTTCCTGTTGGTGGTCTGGCCTAACTGCACCAACGGAATCGGAGAAGATTGGCTCAATGCATTCAAGTAACTTGTTGAGGGCAAGGGGCTAGTTATCGGATGAGCTCCCCAACAACGAGTACAGTCACACCCTTCAGTCGCTTGCTTTCTGTCGCACTGTGGGTGGAACTCGATGATGGAAGGTGTGCTGCACTGTGTCCCGTTCTTGTGCTGGCCTTACTTCGCCGACCAGTTCTGCAACCAGGGCTATGTGTGCAACGCGTGGAAGATGGGCGTGAAGCTTTGCCGAGACGAGCAAGGGGTCGTCACAAAAGAATGAGATCAAGAACAAGGTTGTGCTTCGTCTATATCATTCGAAATATAATGACTCTGTCGATGACTCTTTTCACCCTTTAGCATATCAATATTTGGAATCCAAGTCCCTCATGTGATATCCAAGCTCGTCATACCACACCTACATCAACCTCTCCTTGAAGAATTATTCGGATATGAAGTTCGAATGATCCATGCCCATAGTCCCGCATGCGGCGAGGACATAAAAGTATGGCTTGTGTAACAGCGTTGGCTTGTTGCATGAGTAGCTAGATTCGTTTACACGATCTCCAAGACATACCTCGTGGGTGATAAGAGAACGAGCCATCCCACATTCAGTTCTATCCCAGAGGAGCATGTTGAAATGACACTCCCTATTGTCCATCACGTGCACTATGTGCAACTGGTCATTCTGTCTTCGCCTCCATGTATACCGTAATCTTTGAGCAATACAGTGTTTGTGGGTTGGCTGCATGAAGTGCGCATGTCTCTCCCTAAATAGTCAATTGTACTATGCAAAACACCTTCCACGATGGTGACAAAGGGTGAGAATGATGGCCCCTGATAACCCAATTGTACACCTCGGCAAGGTTAGTCATCATTATACCATACCTAGGTCCTGTAATTATCCAATCGAACCATTGAGGCCCCTAAGAAAAGATGTACAGGTCCGAGTCGTCGTGACTCCTGAGTCCCCCTATGTGAAGGAACAATGAGCTGATGAGTAAGCTCGTGAACAAGGAAGTTGTCTTGGTCTCAGCAGCTATGTGGCAAAATGGATCTCCAAGACTCCAACACCAGGCAAGGTAGCAGGTCGCCCACGGTGTTAGTGATATGCACTAGAGGCAATCATGACGATAATTATATCACTTCTATAATTATGATCTTTTGAATAATATATTATTTTGTTCTTTGAATAAATATCTTTCATATTAATCAACAAGTATGTGACTTGTTCGTGGAACTTTTTATTCATATTTTGGTGTTATTTTAAATTATCCCTGATCTTATATCATTATGTGGGACAATTATGATTTACATGTCATCACATATATTGATTGAGAATCATGTGTATGGGATATTAAATCAATAATGTGGACACATGTTAGAGAACATGATATTGAATTGGCCCACCATGAGACATTGTGGGAATTGTTATATTCTTAAGTATCATGAGTTAGTCTCATACATAGTGTCATAGTGTGTGTAGGATTTTTAGACCTGAGATCGTCATTGTTTTCTACATGTGTAATAGTTTACTTAGGGGTTACCAAATACTACTCCATGACTGGCTGATTATAAAGGTAGTTTTCGGGTTTGCTATGAAACATACGGAGAAATATGAGTGATCAAGATGGAATTTGCCCCTCCTATATAATAGGAGAAATCTCTTTAGGCCCCTCGAAGTGGTTGGATTAAGGAAGTGTATGGTCATGCCGAATGTGGTTGAGAAGTCAATTACACCTGAGTAATCCACTACAAGTTCAAGTGAAGGATCGAGCTATCATAAGATGTCATGTTTCTCGCCTTGAGTTCGATCTAGTATCATGAAGCAAAGGGATCAGTACATAAGCACTATATAGATTTGTTCGATATGATCTTTATGTATATTTGGGAGCCGTTATGTGCTACTAGGGACCGCTACCAACTTATGGATCAGAAAGGAGTTTTCAGCCTATGGCCAAATATACATGAATTTACAGAGTCACACACTTAATGGGCTGCAACGATAAGGGTTCAGATGATAGTCTCCGAGTGGGATACGATCTCTACTCGTATCGGATAAGGATCTTATTGGAGGCTATATAAAGAAAGGTGCGAGGGCTGAGGGAGGATCCCGAAACACACCTGTCGAAACCCTAGCCGCCACCTCTCATAACCCCTACCATGCGCGCTGGTGCTAATACGTCAACGCACGGTGTTCCATCCCTGGACGTGTAGACCTCGGTAGAGACACTGCTACGACTGCTGCACTGATCGGGACGATCGCAAGAATGGGATAGTTGGCCAAAGGACGATCGACTACTACTACACCGACGCGCTCTTCATTGAATCGTCTGCTTCAACTCTACTTCCACTGCACTGTACGTCTAGTAGTAAGATCCATGATCTTTTACACACATGGCTTCCTGGTTTATGCGGTAGAAAATTTTAATCTACGCTAGTGTAGTCTACCCGTATCCTAACACACAGCCCACCACCGCATGCCGCCACCGTGGCAAGCAAGAGGCGTACGCCGTCGGTCAGTGGCACCGTGTGCACGGCCACAAGAGAGATGCGAGCCGAACGGGCGAGCGCGTATAGAAAGACGTGAGGATTAAGTAAAAAAACTAGTAGGAACACCCGTTGGAACATCTGCTGCCTTTCTCGGCTCTCCATTGTTAGTTCCAGCTCACTCGAACCAGACATACACATACCGCTTGTTTTGTCACCGTCCCAGGGAAAAGGGCACTTTCTTCTTCTGAACCGGACTCCGAACGATGTGATCGTGGTCACGTATGGCTGGCCAAGAACGACTCGTGGGTTATGAGTTTCCAACGGGATGTTGTTGTGCGACAGCTTCTAACATGGGTTACGGCTTATGGCTATATTTTTTTATATTTTAGCCATAGTGTGAGTATTCATGTAAACGAACTGAAAATCGGTAAATCGTTTTTCAAAGATTATCCTAACAATTCGCTTCAAAATGGTAGTGAAGAAGTCATTTTATTTATTTGTTTAGAGGAATCTCAAGTCATAAGATACAAATTAAAATAAGCTGAGAAAATTTAACCAATAGCCACACGCACAAAAACTCGTGCTACTTTTATATTATTCTCTTCTTATACACTGCTCATTGTCAGGTCTAACTGATTAGCTGAAATACACTGCTCGCCTAACTGATTACTGGCTTACTGCCGTTGTCAGGTCTACTGCTCAATTATTCTTTGTACGTACGTCCAAGCCGTGTGATTGTTTTGAAGAGATTGGTTAGTGCTTCGTTGGAACATAAAAACACGGAGGGGTAAAGTTAAATGATGTCAAGGATCTGATGCAAAATACCTGAATGATGTGCTTCAAAGCCTAGTATGGTGTAAAACTGTTGCTGCTGCTGCTAACTTCCCTGGATTCTTTATTAGCAGTACAAACTAAACAACCTTTACTGTGCAAAACAGTCGAAGAAATGCATATACAGCGTCTCTGTCGGTGCAACAGTAGAAATATTTTGGCTCAACCGTTCCAACATCTTCTATTGTTGCTGTTCTAATGGAGTGAGAGCGCAGACAAGAACTCGCGCTTTTGCACCAATAATGATTTGTCGCCACCAACCTGGTTGGTGAGGCTGCCTGCCCACATGTTTGGTAGAGCGTGCCCAAAGTAATGCCATGTTGGCCACCATGAGAGAAGGAAAAAAAAGGAGGGTAAAAAAAAAATCGAAAAAAAAGGTTAACGTGAAGCTGTTAATGCCTGCCATCTATACTGCTCCCCCTTGCCATTTGTAAGCTGTTCTGATCAACTCGGCTTCGATTTCTGGTTTCTGATTTATTTTTCACTATTCATAAGTTTCGTTTTTTTCGAACTTTTGGTTTTTTATTGAGCTTTTTTGCTGGTTCTTTTTTCCCGTATTTGTTTGTATTATACGTAATGGGCTAACTTATTTTTTATATTTTTAAATTTAATTATGCTAAATAAGCCTCATCATCATTCTGACGCTTTTTCAACCATTCTGATGTTTTGGACATAAGCTATAAGCTTTTCAGCCGAACCGATCACCAATTGGCCTCTACTAGCTTCGCCAAATCCACATCACATGTACTGCAGCTGCACGTATCTCACTTGGCCAGGAAATCGAAGGACAGTGACTTGCTAAAACCTAATGAAAGCTACACGTATCTCCCAATGCTTGACGAAATGGACCCAGCCATCTCGGCTCCAATCACGGGTTGTTGTTATCCCCGAGTCCAGTTTTAGGCGAGCCGTGTGTCGAAGTAGTCTTCAAGAGTGTGTGCAGGCATTCGTTAGACTGGAAGATCTGATGATGGAGTTTGGCATAATTGATTCGTTTGGACATGTAGGTATTCAGGTTCGTGTTAGAGGTAGATCGCCACAGTGTAAGGGCCTTGTGAGTTGTGAGCTCATTTAAATGAGTTCCAACCTTTACAACACATAACACACACAGCAGCCGTTGCACGGAGCTGCTCGGCTACGGTTTACCGTTTATGATGATCCAAAGATGGTTTCCCTTCTCTGACATCGTCTTTCAGTTTACCCCTCCGGAAATGTGAGATTCCTTTGCTTCCTGTGGATTATGACAATAAACTCGTACCTTGCACAATCGATAATTAACTAGAGGATTAGCTGAGCAATTATCGATAAAAAGTGAAAATGTGTGAAGTAAGCACCGGAAAAATGATACACATTTAAGAAGTATCACCAACACCGAATGAAACAACAGTAGGCTGATAAGCGTCGATATGATTGATGTTGTGACACCTTGGCCTATGATGACTTATATGTGTGTGCACATGAAGGTATGGGTTAGTTCCATCTTACTAGTTTAACTTAAGAATCACTTACATATAAGCCTAGGAGTTCCAATGGTAGCACCCCCGGTTAACCGTTTTGCGCGAAGCGAGGACGAAAGTGCAAGTGGGTTGCTATGTGTGCGTGGCCTATCTAGAATGGGGTTAGGCTTAAGCCGGTTTGGACCCTAGGGCGCTACAAATGGTATCAGAGCCGACTCTCGCGGTTACATGGGTGCGCGCATATGGCGCATGGCATGTGTGGACTCGGAGTGGACACATAGTATAGCATATGTGCTGACACTGAACGTACGGACATGTGCCAAGAGGGGAGATCCTTATCATTTGCCTCAGTGTGGGTATGTTGGTTCGACAAAGACGTCGGATCCTTTGAGAGGGTGTATGTGACACTTCGGCCTATGATGATCTATATGTGTGTGTATGCATATGAGGGTGTGGGTTAGTCCTACCTTGCCAACTTAACTTAAGAAGCATTTATATATAAATCTAGGAATTTCGATGGTAGGGCGTTACAGATGTTCCAAGTGGGAGATCGTGTGTATCTGAAGCTGCGGCCGTACGTTCAAACAACGGTGGCGGCTCGTCCTCATGAGAAAGCTTGCTTTTCGATACTATAGGGAAATGTCCCTTTCCCAAATGAATCCAATGTGTTCGTTCAGTGGCTTATCGTTTGAATTTTCCAGAAAACAGTTTCGATTCACCCAGATGTGCATGTATATTCCCAACTCGAAAGAGCTGTTGGTCCTCTCGTTTCGGTCCGTAAGTCGTTACCACCCACTGCATCAGTTTTTCAAGAAATGGAAGTTCCAGAACGCATCTTGGATCGGAAGTTGATCGAGAGGGGCCGAACCAGAGTGCCTCGCGTTCGAGTAAAATGGCAAGGGCTGTCAGATAACATGGCTACATGCAAGGGCTGAGCGTACCTCAGTTGGCGACTGTAATGTGCGTACTCTCACTCGTCAGTGTTCGAAGACTGGATTCGATGCTCGCACTCATCGAATAAATGGGTATATACAAACCTATGTGTTCAGCAGGAGAATACGTATCCGTATTTCGTAAGGCTTGTCTTCGTAAAATATTTTACTAAGCGTATGTTACGGAATTTGTATATATTTACATACATGTGGTGTTATGAGTGAAATATGAGTTACGTGTTTTCGTTTGTCTTATACCCGTAAAAAACATGGCTACATGTAAAGATCTCCGAGGCCTTAGACGTTCCTTGGTTGATGTACCGGCTTGCCTCTTGTGTCCCCACGGGACCCACTATCGAGAAGCGGTGCGGAATTACGCGTGTAGTGTGGTGCAGCTGTGGTTCTGACCGGTGGGCCATGGGAAGAGTTGTGCGTGGCTATATAAGCCAAGGATTCCATCCGCAAGCTGGTAGATCAAGAACGCAAACGATTCTAGATCTCCAACGTTTTCTGCTCTTCCTTCCTCGGTTCGATTTCTCTCTGCAATTCCTGCATTCGCTTCCCCGGTTCCTCTTCTCTACCCAACCCAAGCCAGATCGAAGACGAAGGGGAAAAAAAGCCAAGGACAGAATTATCGTCGTTCTCCATCACATCAGGCAACCACGGGGTTGAAGCCTTGAAGGTAATGCAGAAATTTTCCTCCGCTCTGCTCCCATCTGTACTTATTGTTGTTCTCTTTGTGTGCTGGAGGACGCCTGGATCGGATCCATCACCAAAGAGCCCTAAATTTTCCGGTGCTTCGGGTACAGCCGCGTGCGTGCGTGGGTGGGTTGATGCGTTTCTCGGCCGCTTGAGAGTTGAGAGGCACCCAAAGGCGAATCACCAACTTTTCTATGGTTACTAACCGAATCGGGTGGGGGAGATGGTACTCGTGTTCCTTTCCTCCGCTCCAATGTCGGTGGATTTGTGCGTAAATTATTGTTGGGGTGTAGAGGGGTTAGCTTGACATGCAGATCTGTTGTTTGTTAAAATGTCTCTTAGGGAAGGTTCACTGTGATCTGTTTGATTTACTATCTTATGATTTTTTACGACTTTGCTGGTCTTGGAGGAGGTGATATGATACTGGGATTTTTTCATAGAGAACAAATGGTGTTTAGATTTGATTTAGGTAGGTTGAATGGATTTTTGATCTGCATGATGTGTATATTATAATAACTTAGAAGTTGTCATGTAAGAAGAAAGTTTTATCATTTTTGTTGACTTGTTAGCTGGACCATGTGACAATCCATGACTTTGCAATTGCCTTGTAAGACCATCTTAGAGCATCTCCAAGAGATACTCTATATGTCTCTTAATATTTAAATTTTAGAGTTGAAGGGTAAAAAGTAGCTCCAACAGATTCCCAAATAAACTCCCAAAAATAGAACACACCAAAAAATGGGCTCTCGCTCTCTACTTATAGAGAATGATCTAGGCTCCCAATACTGTTTTTCTGGTTTAGGGTATCTGTTGGAGGGAATGATTATTTTGGGACCTTATATCATGATTAGGATCTGTAAAAAGAGATTTAGGGTGTGAATTTATTGGGCATCTCTTGGAGATGCTCTTACACCCGCTCTTTCATTCTGATTTCTGACCAGCCTTGGCACGGTTATTTTTCCGGAGGGGGAGAGGGGGGCGGGGTAGATCTAATTTGGTGGGTTTGTGGAAAAGGGGTGTATAAGGAGCTGGTAGTTCCCTTTGCATACAACTTGTAGGCAGCTTCCTTCTGCGTACAAGGGGTCGCGTCCATTTCTCTTCTCTAGTAGCGGCGTAGCGCCCTAGTCAAGATCTTGCCCAAGTTCTCGAGATCTGGTGAGGGTCTCCCTGATCCCATGCAGCACTTTTGGTTTCATTTGTAGCTTTGCATCTGATCATGCAGGAAGTGTGATTTCATTTTCTGGTTCTTCTTTCTCAAGTTCTCTGGAGACGCCGTCTTCAGATCTGGGTCATTTGAGATTCATGGTTTGCACCTGATATGCAGCTCCCTAGTTAGATGTAGTAATTTTAACAGGATTTGTTGATGCCATGAATTTAGTTTCTTTTCCTCCCCTTTCTGGCTAGTTTCTTTTCTTTTTATGCTTGCTGCTACCACCGGTAAATTAGATGCATCGTCAAGTAACTCTGTGGTCAGGGATGTTATATCAGTCTGTCATTCTCCTTAGATGTAGTCTGCACTACTAGGCACGTTTTCCTCTTAAAGTTAGCAGATGCTGCCAAGGTGGTAATACTTGGTTGTTCAGAACTGGTTCTAGATTTAATCGGGTAGCTTCCAAAGAACTTTGCTCTGTATGTCTGCTATTTCAATCCTGGTGCCTGTGCTTGTGAATCCTGATTTGTTCTATTTTACTCAAAAATGTACTTACTATGTCTGATCTAAGTAATACCTTTAAGTGTCATATTTTACAAACCCCTGAAAATCACTTTTTGCGGTTGCAGGTTACACAGTAAGCTGACAAGATGGTGAAGATCTGCTGCATCGGAGCTGGCTATGTCGGCGGCCCAACCATGGCTGTCATTGCCCTCAAGTGCCCAGCAATTGAGGTGGTTGTTGTCGACATTTCCAAGCCTCGCATTGAAGCTTGGAACAGCGACCAGCTCCCGATCTATGAGCCAGGTCTCGATGAGGTTGTGAAGGAGTGCAGGGGCAGGAACCTCTTCTTCAGCACAGACGTCGAGAAGCATGTCGCCGAGGCTGACATCATCTTTGTCTCGGTTAACACCCCCACCAAGACCCGTGGCCTTGGAGCAGGCAAGGCTGCCGACCTGACCTACTGGGAGAGTGCTGCTCGGATGATCGCTGATGTGTCCAAGTCTGACAAGATCGTTGTTGAGAAGTCTACTGTCCCTGTCAAGACCGCAGAGGCTATTGAGAAGATCTTGACCCACAACAGCAAGGGCATCAACTACCAGATCCTTTCAAACCCGGAGTTCCTCGCGGAGGGCACCGCGATCGAGGACCTGTTCAAGCCGGACAGAGTGCTCATTGGTGGCCGGGAGACCCCTGAGGGCAAGAAGGCTGTTCAGGCTCTCAAGGATGTGTACGCCCACTGGGTTCCCGAGGACAGGATCATCACCACCAACCTGTGGTCTGCTGAGCTATCCAAGCTTGCTGCCAATGCGTTCTTGGCGCAGAGGATCTCCTCTGTGAACGCCATCTCCGCACTCTGCGAGGCCACTGGCGCCAATGTGTCCGAGGTGGCTTACGCTGTGGGGAAGGACTCCAGGATTGGCCCCAAGTTCCTGAACGCCAGTGTTGGGTTTGGTGGCTCCTGCTTCCAGAAGGACATCTTGAACCTGGTGTACATCTGCGAGTGCAATGGCCTCCCCGAGGTGGCCAACTACTGGAAGCAGGTCATCAAGATCAACGACTACCAGAAGAGCCGGTTTGTCAACCGTGTTGTGGCCTCCATGTTCAACACTGTTGCCGGCAAGAAGATCGCCGTTCTCGGTTTCGCGTTCAAGAAGGACACCGGCGACACCAGGGAGACCCCGGCGATTGACGTGTGCAAGGGCCTGTTGGGTGACAAGGCTCAGATCAGCATCTATGATCCCCAGGTTACCGAGGACCAGATCCAGCGGGATATCGCCATGAACAAGTTTGACTGGGACCACCCGATGCACCTGCAGCCGACAAGCCCCACGGCCGTGAAGCAGGTGAGCACGGTCTGGGATGCGTATGAGGCCACCAAGGGGGCCCATGGCCTCTGCATCCTCACCGAGTGGGACGAGTTCAAGACCTTGGACTACCAGAAGATCTTTGACAACATGCAGAAGCCGGCCTTCGTCTTCGACGGGCGCAACATCGTCGATGCTGAGAAGCTCAGGGAGATTGGCTTCATCGTCTACTCCATTGGCAAGCCGCTTGATGCATGGCTCAAGGACATGCCCGCGGTTGCTTAATCCTCCACATTCCCATTGGAAGCACGCGACTGGAGCTGCAGAAATTCGATAAGAGGAACTTGTTGACCATTCTTTATTGTTTGTTTTTGCAGGATTCGCTACAAATTCTCAGGCATAAATTGGGTTCTGTCAGTATCTCTGTCCCAAGTTTTTCATGTTTGCACCGCCGTCTGTAGATCTATCCTCAGGCATTGTGCTGCTTGAGGACCATCCAAAGTTTTCTTTGTATCCAGTGAACTTTATACCCGGTTGATTGTTCAATTGTGTTCCTAAAATCATCACAGATATATTTTTGCCAAATAACATACTTGATAGCCATTATTTCATCGTTTTTGCTTGTGCAGCTAATGGTAGCACAAAGTAACTTAGCTAGTAATGATGTGCTAATCTAGTAATTAACATTGCCATTGAATCAGGAGTATCCAGGAGTTGAATTCAGTTCTCTTTTCCGTACTCCTGCAGTCTGCAGGTCAGCTTCAGCTCCAGTTTGTAAAGATGGGCAGCCTTTAGAGGATATCGTGTGCTACCCTCTCGCTTATCAAGCTACCTAGTACCTACCCATTAGTATGTATAAAAGTTTTAAAAAAATTTCAGAAAATTAGGAAATGTAGGAAGGACATGTTCTATAAATATGTAAAACTTCAAGATCAAATTTAATCAACAACAATAAAGTCTTTTGTCCCAAACAAGTTAGGGTACGATAGGAATAAAACCTTCTTAAGATCAAAGAAATGAGAGTCTTGAAACAAAACCTACAATACTAAACTCTAAGTTGTACATCCTATTATCTGAGCCGAAAGGTTAAAACACTACTACCTTCTTATGGTTCGGGTATGTGGATTACTAACTTCCATGTGCTCCTATCTAAAGCTAATTCTTTAGATACATTCTAATCCCTCAAATCTCTTTTAACTGCTTCCTCACACGTCAGTCTTGGTCGACCTTTACCTCTTCTTACGTTTTTAGTACGTCTTAAAATTCTACTACGTACCGATGCCTCAAGAGGCTTTTGTTAAAGATGTCCAAACCATCTCAAGTGATGTTGGAAGCTTCTCTTCAATTGATGCTACCCCCACCTTATCACGTATATCATCATTGCAGATGTGATCCCGCCTTGTGTGATCACAAATCCACCACAGCATCCTCATCTCCGCTACACTCATTTTCTGTATATGTTGTCATTTAGTCGCCCAACATTCTGCTCCATATAGCATCGCGGGTCTGATCATCGTCCTATAGAACTTACCCTTTAACTTTCGAGGGACTTTTTTGTCACATAGGACACTAGATACTTGGCGTCATTTCACCCACTCCGCTCTTATCATGTGACACGTCTTCAGCAATCTCATTGTCCCACTATAGCATCGATCCCAAATAATGAAACGTGTCCTTAAGCACTCCATCCAATCTAACATCTTCATCATCTGCCTTAGCACCACTGAAAATCACACCTCAAATACTCAGTTTTAGTCCTACTAAATCTAAAACCTTTCAATTCTATGGTCTTCCTCCACAACTCGAATTTCCTATCAACACCTATTCTACTCTCATCAACTAGCACCACATCACCAGTGAAAAGCATACACCAAGGTATATCTCCTTGTATGTCCCGTGTGACCTCGTCCATCACTAGGACAAAAATGTATGGGCTCAATGCTGACCTTTTGTGTAGTTATATCTTAATAGGGAAGTCATTAGTAACACTACCACATGTTCTGACATTAATCACAATATTTTCATATATGTCCTTAATTAGGGTAATATATTTTGTTGGGACTTTTTCTCTTAGAGCGCCCACCATACGACCTTTCTTGGCACTTTGTCATATGCTTTCTCCAAGTCAATAAGCGTCATGTGAAGGTCCTTCTTTTGCTCCTTATACCTCTCCATCAACTATCGTAGCAAGAAAATTGCCTCCGTTGTCGACCTCCCAAACATAAAACCAAATTGGTTTATCGTCACGCTAGTCACTTTTCTTAAACTGCGCTCCATCACTCGTTCCCAAAGTTTCGTTGTGTGGCTCATAAGTTTAATTCCTCTATAATTAATACAACTTCGAATGCCTCCTTTATTTTTGAAAAAATTAGTACTAATGTGCTCCTTCGCCACTTATTTAGCATCTTGTTCAACCTAAAAATGCTATTGAACAAATTAGTTACCCAAACAATCACCACTTCTCCTAGGCATTTCCACACCTCAATAGCGATGTTATCAGGCCCTAACGCCTTACCCACTTTCATCCTTTTTAAGACCTCTCTTACTTTTGACTCCTGGATTCTTCGAATAAAACACCTATCGGTGTCGCAAAAGCATCGTCCAATTCAATCGTACTATCATCATTATCGTGATTGAATAACTTGTTAAAGTACTCTCTCTACCTATCCTTGATCTCCTTGTCTTTCACCAAAAATCTATTAGTGTTGTATTTGATGCATTTAACTTGGTTGAAATCTCTCGTCTTTCTTTCTCGAAGTTTAGCCATCTTGTAGACATCCTTCTCTCCATCTTTTGTACTTAATTTTTGATAAATTTTCTCGTATGTCTTGACTTGTGCCTCACTCACCGTTTTCTTCGCATTCTTTTTTGTTGTTTTGTATTTCTGTACATGTCATTGCTCCTACTATCATGATGCATGTACTTGTAGCATATTTTTTCTCCACAATAGCCTTTTGCACTTCCTCGTTCCACCACCATATGTCTCTTGTCCCTTGGGTTACTCCAAGCACCTCCATAGCCACCTTCCTAATGCGAGTTGTCATATCTGTTCACATACTATTCACTTCTCTCAAGTCCCATGCCCCTTCCGTGACCATTATCTTCTTAAACGCTTGTGCAGTATCTCTTTTGAGTTTCCACCACTTCGTCCTCGTGGCTCTAGTGACCTTAGCTTGTCAAACCCGTAACCTAAAATGAAGTCGAAGACTACCAACTTATGTTGTTGGACAACACATTCTCCAAGTATAACCTTACAGGCTATGCAGAGTCGTTTGTCCTCCCTCCTAACAAGAACAAAATCAATTTGGCTAAAGTACTGACCACTACTAAAGGTAACTAAATGAGAATATCCATTTCTAAAGAAGGTGTTAGCTATCATAAGATCATAGACCATGATAAAGTTTAATATATCTTCTCCCTCTTAATTTCTATCACCATAACCAAAACCCCTATGCACCCTTTGAAACCCTCCACTAGTTGTACTGACATGACTATTGAAATCACCTCCTAAGAAAATCTTCTTATTGATAGGCACACTTCTCAATATCAAATTTGATCATATTTGAAAAAAAATCTAAAAATGGCAAAAACAAATAGTGATGAATAGTGCAATCACTATTTATACAGAATTTGTCATTTTCATATCTTTCAAATACAATCGAGTTTGATATAAAATTTTACATGGTTGTAGAATATGTCCTTCCCTATATCTCTGTTTTTAAGAAAAATTTTAAAACCTTTTATACATACCAGAGACCACCGTAAGAGGAGGTAGCACGGTGTGTGTGTATAAATATATATTGTCAAGTAGGTTGGGACTGAACTTGCTGCTTCCATTTCCGTTCGGCCTCAGGTCGTGCTGGCTAGATTTCAATGGTTCATCTCAGCCCTAGGGAGCAAATTTACGTTGAGTTGGGCTTTCCACATTTTAGGTACCCCTTAGGTTGGATGTAGGTTGGCTTTGTTGAGCTTCCATGAGATTCCAATCTGGTAGAGTTCCTACGTTTCAAACAGAGATTAAGGGTGTTTGATTTCATGTAATTTTTTAGATGGTTTCATGTAATTTTAGTGGGAAAATGATTATTGGCAACTGTTAAAATCATCTATGATCTGCCACTATTCCCTTTGTACTTGATCATATGCTACTGTGCCCATCTATTTCTCTACGATTTTGCCACTTTTGGGCTTGAAATGTCCATCTTGCCCCTCTCTTTCTATCTCCCCTCTTCTCTTTATCTCCTTGCCTCCAGCCATAGCGATGGTGCCTGTGCTCTGCCTTGGACTACTCGACCTCGCCAACTGCACACTCACCATCAGCCTCACCAACATCATTGGTCACAACCTGGTCTTTGGACTCACCTCCAACCTCGAGCCGCTCTGTGCGAAGGCCTTCGATCGGTTTCTGCTCCTCACTGCCATGGCCGTTGCGCTGCTCTGATTACACATCGGTCCTATCCTTGTTGCGCTCAGCCAGGACTCCTCCGTCTCCACCCTGCCGTCACATATGCCACCTACGCACTCCCGGACTGGCCTCTAGGGTCATGCTCCAGCCATTGTAAGTGTACCTCCACTCACAGGGCATCACCAAGCTCATGGCCCCCTGCTGCGCCATCGTCGTTGCACGGATGTTGGGCCGGTGGGGGTAGGGATGTGGTAGTTGAGGAGGGAGTAGCGCGGGCGGATGACGGGTTGCTGGGGAAGAAAGATGGCAGCAAGCGGCCATGACCGGTGAGGGAGGTAGAGATGAGTTAGAGGAAGAAGGGAGGGGGGCAAAATAATCCATAGTGAGAAATCCTAGAGAACAGTGGTATATGATCAATTACAGCCGAAATAGAGGCAAATTGTAGATGGCCAAACTTAAGTCCAGCTACAACTAACAATAACATGGGCCCGCCCAAGCACATATAATACGAAATTCCTATGTTACAAACTATGTCTAAGTCGGAAGTTATCATGACGTTTCGGGTCACACACGAAAGAGATAAGAGATATTGGTGTAAACATGCTTCAAGTTGCGTTTCGATTAGACATCGGGCTACAAGAAGGAAACCGTTGGCTACCAAAGCTGAGCTCGGCCATTTAAGGAGGAAAATTAACATAACAAGGAAAAAAAGGTAAATCTTTCATGTGCCCATGGGATTTGGAGGAGAACCAAGAAATAGAGCGAGATACGAGAATTAGTAGCTAATTAGGAGTCACCGTAGAAATTGTAGAAATTGATTGAAGTCTGAGTATAATTGTGCTTTGTTCAAAATTGACTCATTTTGATTTAATATCATCTTATTTATAGTTTAGAAGCAATTCTAGAATGAGCCCAGCCCGGGCTATTCGTGTTAGATTTGAAATCAACTTATTTCAACTTTGAACCAATTAATGAGCATAATCAAATAAATTTTGAATCGAGCCCCTTTACGAGCTTTTTTCCACCCTTTGTAGAAATGCACTGCTTAGGAACAATATTGAGAAATAAGGTGTGAGTTGAGCTTTTTTTTTTTGTATAAACACGGATTTGAATATTATTTTTCTATAGCTGTAGCGTATTAAAAATATGGGATGCCTAGGAGGAACTAGGTATCAAATTAATTAAGAAGAATAGTAACCCAAATCTGAGCCAAAAAAGACTCGAACCAGGGTGGTGAGGGTGTACAGCCATACCTCCCACCAACAGAACTAGGCTCAAATCCTGGCTATAGCATATTAAGCTCAATAATGTTTCCTTGACATGTGTTTTAGCTTCAAAAATTATTGCCATTTCAAATGTTCATATTAAAAGACCTATACATGTGAAACATTACATAAACACTATTCTAAACCACTCTACTTACATATTTGATACTAAAAGAAGTTGTAACAAATTTATCCGTGTTAATGCGTAGGCCTCTATGGACATCTTTTTTTCAGTTTCTAAAAGTTGTTTTTCTACATTAACTAGTTTTTAAATGGAGTGTCTTTTTAAAGCAGGATCTATAAGTTGATTGTAGTACACACTGTAGCGACTTCATTTATATCAGCCAAAACCGCCTATGAGTTTCTGTTATTCTGTACTCTCTCTCTCTCTCAAGAATAGCTCAAAAGTCATAAGCTGTAGTCAAAAACCATAAGCCGAAGCAAGAAGAAAAAACCCTATGCTAATTTTAGTTTAAAAAGGTGGTTGGTTCATTGCCACAAGAGTGACTTGCCACATTTTCCTTGTCAGGTAAATGATACATGACATAACTGCAATTATGTTTCTTTACTAATTTTTTTCCAGGTCAATTTGGTGCCACAAGTGTCAGGTAACTGATACATGACATATCAGTAATTTTGTTCCTTTACTAATTTTTTTCCAAGTCAATTTGGCCCAAAAAAAAGTACATTGACATACTTAATAAAGGAAGTGTTTTGTCAACATTTTGAGTTCATAAGTACAATAAAGACGCACGCACACACTCAACACCATACGTACACCTACACACTCACGTGGATGCATCCAATATACACGCTTGAGACTAGAGACGGAGACCCAAGATCTCCAGAACTGTGGACACACGCTTTGTCCACTGAACATATCCACGTGTACACGTGTACTTAGATGATATTATTTACGTGAATAGTACTAAGGAGGTACTGTTTATATAAACAGTGTCAACTTAAGTCATGTGATTGTACATTTAACATTTTCGTCCTTTGAGCTGGCCTCTCTTCAGTTTACAGTCAAAACCACTGAGGCTTCCTATAAGAAATGATGTACAGGCCCGAGTAGTCCTTTTGAGTCCCCTATCTGCAGGAATAACGAGCTGATGAGCAAGTGCAATTGCTCACGAACAAGGAAACTGCCTTCGTTTCAGCAGCGGTACTGCGGCAAAATGGGTCTTCTTCTCCAACACAAGGCCCGGCAAGAGGCGTACGCCGTCGGTCGTTCGGTCGGTGGGCACCGTGTGCACGGGAGATGCAAGCGCCGAAGCGCGTATAGAAAGACGCGTGAAGTCAGAAACCAGCAGGAAAGCACGTTGGAAAGTCAAATTCTGCCCGGCTCGGAGCATAGGGTTCCTGCCCGTATCCCCTGCTCTGCATTATTAGTTCCAGCTCACCTCGAACCAGGCAGGCTAAAAACATTTTTGTCACTGTCTCAGGGAAAAGGACGAGACGTTCTTCTTCCGAACCGGACTCCGACGTGATCACGGTCATGGCTGGCCAGGAACGACCGATCGGTTGGAGATTCCCGCGTGATGTTGCTGCGCGGCAACTTCTAACGACCTGTCGGCCTTCTGCTGACTTCTAGGCTTGAGGCTACCTTGATTAGTGATTACTCATTACTCATTCTAACCTTGGTTGAAGCCTACTCAAAGAAAACCCACCATCTTCTATCTTCATGAACCCTTATGTCACTCTATATCCGTCTTTTTTATGCTCAGATGATACAATAATTAACTGGCTTACGGCTTTAGCTTCTGGTTGTGGTTTTTGACTTATGGTTGTAGCGGTTGTTAGCTTTTTTCTGAGAAAAATAAAGAAAAAAAATTGAAAAACTGTTATTGTTACAGACAATGCAAAGGAATAAGAGGGGGGAAAAGACAAAACAGCTGAAAAACCCAAAAGGCTAAAATAAACCAAAATTAGAAGCCGACATATTTCAAATAGCTTCTAATTTAAATAAGTCAAACACCAAAATAAGTTAGAAGTTGAAGCTATCTGGAGCGGCCAGTTCCTTTGGAGAGGTTGCTCGATGCTTCGTTGTCTTAAGAGCAAGTTACAAAAGGTTGCAGTTTTTGATCTCACAGACCCGATACCAATAACTTGAATAATGTGCTAGCTTAAAAACATGAATAACGAGATACTCAAGAGTATGTATGGTGTCATTCAGAACTTCCAGAGTTCTGAGGGAAAAAAAACAACCTTTGCTGCAGTGTTGCGACTAGTTTTCCTGGATCCAACCTTACTTTGCAAAGACAAAACATGCATATCTAGCATCTCTGTCGGTGCAACAGTAGAATTTTTTTGGCTCAACCGTTCCAACTTCTTCTCGTTGCTGTTCTAATGGAGTGCGAGGGCAAAAAGGAACCTGCACTTTTGCAGCAAGAATGTATGATTTCTTCACCACCGTCTTAGGTGAGGCTGTGTGCCCACATGTTCGCTAGCACATAGAGTAGTGTGCCCAAAGTGAGACAGGCCATGTTGGCCGTGATGAGAGAAGGAAAAAGGAGGGCAAGAAAACACCAAAAGAGTGAAGCTGCTGATGCATGCCATTTATCTCTGCTCCCCTGGCCTAACTAAACAGTTTTTTTCAGCCTAATTGGTATCTCTCCTAACTTTGCCAAACTCACGTCACATGTACTGCAGCTGCAAGTATTCACTTGGCCTGGAAATCGAAGGACAATGGGTCGCTTAAACCACATGATAGCTACACGTATCTCCCAATTCTTGACGAAGTGGACCCAGCCATCCGGGCTCCAATCACGGGCTGTTGAGTACATTTTTAGGCAAGTTGTGCATTTTTTACACTTCTCTCGTTTCGATTTGAGCTTCTAGCTCTAACTTATTTTTTCACTATTCATAAATTTTGTCTTTTTTTTAAATAAATGGTGTTGCAGTCTGATGCTGAGTAGACCATTTGAGTCAGCATCCTCCTCACCAAATTTTGATAGCACTTGACGATTTTTGGTAGTTAAGGAGCACATTCCCCGGTGCATGAGGGCCTTTTGTTCCATGAGCAGTTGAGCACTCGGTGGTCTTTTGTGCAATGATTATTCTTTTCAAAAGAAGCACATGATTAGTGTAGGTTCTGTTTTTATTTATTTATTTTTGAGAGGTGAATATGTGATTCGTATGGTTCTTCCTAGTGACCATTAGCGTTTGGTGGAGGGCATGTGCAGATGTACTATGCGCTAGCCGTACGCGCTTCACCAAATTAACATGACGTCTAGATACAACTATGCAACGTCCTTTATCAACATCATAACTTTTTAATAGCCCAATGTTTTTAAAAAATAGGTAAAATAGGAGAAAAACACTATAATTTTTTTTGCCATAATATATGGATCAGGGCACTTAAATTTTTGAATGTATAGTTAAACCTCACATGTCAATATTCTGAATCTCTATTAAAATCTAGTTACTGGAATTTTGGTAATTATGTTGTTCTAAAAAATTGTGCCGCAACAAGTAAAATAGAGCTCTCAAAAAGACAACAGAGAGAGAGAGAGAGAGAGAGAGGAGTTACTATTTCTTTCTCAGTTTAACCTGTACATATTTGACGATGAAGAACTCCCAACACAATCAAAGCCCAGTTAAATTCGGCCGCGGCGGTCTGGTTCTTTTTAGCTTTTAAGATGGCATTTTGGCTTCACCTTCTCTGAAAATCAAAATAAATGGGACGGCTTCTCCATATGGCTTTTCGACCCTACCGGCACATGTGTTGTCAGTGTCTCCGTCATCTCGATAAGCATAGCAAAAAACCATCAATCACAGCAAAAAGTTATCAGTCGTAGCCTAAAAGAATATAGATGGCTTTTGGCTTTTGGTTGATATGGCACTGCAAAGGCTGGAAGATGTCGCAACTGAAAATAAGGGTGTTCAAGTCAGCTGTTAACATTTGGCTTTTTGCTGAGCTGATTTGAGAAGTGTTGTAGTTCGCACTTTAGCAAGTGGGATAGAACGAAACCATTGAATTACAGTGGTCCAAACTTGGCATACAAATTGGATTGTAAATATTATAGGTGACACGTGGACATTTATAATGTACATAGTACAGTAATTGAAATTACCAAAATGCTACCTACGTCAAGCCACCAAAGACGCTACAATATGATCGTGCACCATGTCCATATGGACAGAGTTTGCACCATCTGCACCATGTGGTACAATGCCTACCCCATGAGCTGCATTTCCTGCATCTTGACCTCCTAGGTTAGCAAAATGTATGTCAGGTAAATCACTGTCCAAAATGAAGTTATGCAACGCCATCGTCGTAGTAATTTTTACTTTCTGATTTTGGCCATCGTAGTTAGGAATGTTATCCAGTATAAGCCATTTTATCTTCCACATGCCAAATACGTGCTCGAGAACATTGTGAATGGACGAGTGATGGAAGTTGAAGACCTCTTGCATCGTAGTGGGGTGATTGCCATGTTGGAACTCTGATGGTACCTCTAGTTTCGGTATGGAGCTAGGTGCCCTAACCTATTTGTATACCTCGAGTCTATGAGGTAGTACTTGCCTACAGGTACTATATAAAAAATATCACTTGTATTGGAATATAAGTACAACAGTACATGCCTCCGTATTTCATTAGAGTTTCCTATAGTACATGTGCATTGTGCACAGATCTGGGCCACCCCCTGCACACACAAATGTGAACCTCATCCTCATTATCAGACTCCAGCGTGTCGGCACTGGGCACTTTGGGGTGAAAGATATCCTCGTTGTCAGTCTCTAGTGTGTCGACACTGAACACGAACGAATGCTCGTTCATACAAGTTGCGATGCTAAACACGACGTACATCATCTTCTCATTTTGAAGGGGAGCGTCCTTGAACTTCAGCTTGGAGGCATTGCCCTGCAAAAATCGAAAACAAAGCAAATGACAACTCAGCGATGGTCATCGTCCAGAGACAGCATGCAAGAGCATAAAAACTAAACCGAGCAAACTTACCGCATATGCTTGTGCCCACCATAGGTTTTTGGTAGCGATGGAGCCCATGTTTAAATCAACGCCAAGTTTGGCGACACGCTATTTCAAGGTTTTCCAAGCTGCATATTCCCGTTCAAGTTTATCCTACTTGTTCTTTATTTGCTTGTGGAGGTATGACTGGCCAGTGTGTTGGGTAAATTTCTGGCACAAGTTGTTGTAACCTTTCCTATTTAGACAACCAAACAGTCGATTGTGTGCAGCAACCTCTTCAACGCAAGCCTCCAAGAAAATGCATGTTACCTCTATGGCCAGCTTGCTGATGACTTATACATCTGCAGCTAGGACCCATATGGAACAAGGAAATGCAAAAAAGAAAACGAACATGCTAGAAACAAATTGACCAAAACCCATATCCCAAGGGAAGACGGACATGCTAGAAACGTGAGTTAGGATGTTGGGTACATACTTTCCTACTGTAGCCAAAATCGGAGATGACGACGACATAGGTGGATCTGGCACGAATGGAGGTCACTGAGGTGAAGAAGGCGTCGAAACCGGAGTAGACAGCGGCGACAAAGGCGTTGGCGGAAAAGATGGCAGATGATGGCCACGGAGTCAGAGGAGACCGAAGGCAACAAGTGGCTTGACCAGATCCGTACGTGTTGGGTTAGACAGAGCTGGAGAGGACGGTGGTGAGGGTGGCACCGATGGATTCGGAGAGGTAGGGGGAGAAGGATCGGGAAATGACAACGAGGAGGAAATCAGAGATGGATCCAGAGTGGAGGGGGCCATGGACCATGGGAGGAGGGCGGTGAAGCTATGTGGGCACGGACGCTGCTACCGCAGCCAGATCGGAAGCGGAGGAGAATAGGAGCAAGAGGGAAAACGATGAAAAGGCGAAAGCGAGCGAGTGAGCGTGCGAATGAAGGAACACATGTCGGTGCGTGTCTTCCGATTAGGGAGAAGCCGTTACAGTAAATCCAAAAAGGGCTTATGAGAAACTGCTTTAAAAGCCAACCCGTCCAATTCGGTTTCTGGCCGGAAGCTAGAGTTGTATTGAATAACCACTAGATCAAGGAAGAGGGAAAACGTTTTAAAAAAAGAAAAAGCCACGGACAAAATTTTAGTACCATTCTCCATCACATTAAGCAACGAGTAAATTTCAGAAAATTCTATGTTTTAGGGCAAAGGTAACACAAAACTTTAGGCTTTACAATGTTATCGAGAAACCCTAGGTTTTAGGGCAAAATATTTCAATAAACACCACATACATCACTTAGACCATCTAATACATGGTATTTTCAACTATATACACATATTGGTAGACCTATAGTACACCACTCTCTCTATACATCTCTTTCTCTTTTCATTATCACCCTCTGCTCCCTCACTCTTCCTCTCTTCTCTCCCACCAGTGATGGGAGAGGCAGCGGCACAAGGCATGACTGCAGAGATGTCGACGATGAGGTGGACGGCCAGTAGTGTACCCTGTGGGGTTTTTTTTTTTTGAAACTTTCGCACCAAAACATAGGGGTTCCTCGGAAATAATTGCAAAACCTGATACCTTAACTCTGCCTCGAAACATAGAGTTTTACGAAATTTACTCAGAAGCAACCACGAGGTTGAAGGTGACGCAGAAAATTTCCTCCTCGGCGCTCCGATCCGCACTTATTGTTGCGTGTTGGGGACGCCTGGATCCAATCCACCACCAAAGAGCCCTAATTTTCGGGTGCTTTGGCAGTACAGCCGTGTGAGTGTGTGCGTCAGTGCGCGGGTGGGTCGATGCGTTTCTTAGTCCCTTGAGAGGCACTCAAAGGCTACAAACTTTTCTTCGGTTAGCTGCTTCTGTAGCGGTTACAACCGAATCGGGTGGGGATGGTACTCCTCGTTCCTTTGTTCTGCTCCAATGTCGGTGGATTTGTGCGTAAATTATTGTTGGGGCCGGGCTTGAGATGCAGATCTGGTGTCTGTTAAAATGTCTCTTAGGGAGGTTCTCTTTATTTTGTTCTTGTGATCGTTGTTGATGTTGGTGGTGGTGGTTTTAAATTGTGATCTGTTTGATTTGTTGTCATATGCTTTTTTATAATTTTCTTCGTCATGGAGAAGGTGATATAATATTGGGATTTTTTTTATAGAGCACAAATGGTTTTTAGATTTGATTTAGATGGGTTGAATAGATTTTTTTTATTTTGTATGATATGTACAGATAATAACTTGTATTTAGAGAGGAGTTGCCATATAACAAAAAAAATGATTTTTGTTGACTAATCTGGTACATGTGACAATCCATGACCTTGGCTGAGTAAAAAAGTTTCTTGTAGCCTTTCCTAAATGATGCCTTAAAGAAGAAAGAAGAAAGAAAGAAAGATGGAATCTCTTTTAGTCTATTAGTTGCAGTAATCAGATGACAGTGACTATGAAAATTCCTTTCTTTTCCTGCTTGCACTTTTTTATGTGAAAAGAAGGCCTCTCCAGAATTCTTTTTTGAGTTTCTCTTTTCATACTATGGACACTGGAGTTTCCCTGTAGAAGATTCAGCCTTTGTATCTTAATCAATAAACAGTACAATTGATTTATGATACACATGTTTTGGTTGGTGAGACTTGGGAGTTGGGAGTATGAGTATCATTGGGACAAGCATCAGCATCAACTCCCTGAATTTGACTGTCTAGGCTTTGAAGGTTTCTACTGCTTCCAGGGGATGCATACAGCTTGGCATTTGTTACATCTGAATCTAACTGTCATGAACCAGGGTTCATGCAGAATAAATACCACCAAGAAGATGGCCGGATGGCGTCGGCGTAGAACGAGAGAGAGACTAGACGGGGAAGACTATTGATATTATTCTTGCTTGCCCCCAATAGCATGCGGTAGCCCCTTTATATAGATGGCTCCTCCTAACAGATCGAATCTAATTCCAATCCTATCTCTAATAATATGGAAACCCATATCATATCTCTAATTATATCTCTAACAATGGAAACTAATCTCTAACTCAAATAGAAACCAATCTCTAATTTCTAATAATAACTCGGCTGGGCCCAAGGCCCACGCCTATAACACTACACCCCTCCCGGACATGCAGCTCGTCCTCGAGCTGCTAGACGGCGGCCAATGGAAGATCTTCGACGCCGATGTAGAAGATGAACGGTGGCGGGGTGCTGCAGCGGATGAAGACGACCAACCAAATCCAAACGGAACAAGGCGACGAAGTGTAGCGCCTTCGGTATATAATGCCTGCAAAAGAAGCTTCTCTTTTTTCCTGTTTTTTTTTTAAAAAAATTTTGTTTTTTTTTCGAATTATTTTTTTCGATTTTTTTTCGCCCTAACTAATCGGTCGGTTTTAAAACCCACCGCAACTCCCGAACCAATCGCTAGAGTCGGTCGGGCGGAGCGGAAGCCGAGGGAGCGGCCGGCGGAGCGGTCGGCGCGCGGAGCGGCGAGGCGGACCAGCGGCGGCGGCAGAGGCGGCGAGCGTAGCGATGGCAGCGGAGCGGCGGCGCGCGCGGCTTGGGCGGAGGCGAGACGTAGACGGAGCGGCCGCGGAAGGAGCCACGACGGCCGCATGAGCGCCGCGCGGCGGCGAGGGGTGGACCGCCCGCGACGGCCGCAACAGGCGAGGTGTGCCGAGCGCGCGGCGGCGGCCGGTGAGCCGGCCGCGGCGGCGGCAGCGGCGGAGGCGAAGCGGCGGCGGCGGCGCGCGGATGGCCCGGCCGCTGCTGGCGCCGGTGGCGTTCGAGCGGATCGATGGAGCCGAGTGGCGGCGCCGCGAAATCGCACGGGCGAGGCGGATCTCGCAGCGGCGGCGGTCGGCGTCTCGAGCACGGAACAGCGACAGCGGAGCGCCACGAGGAGCGCCCGGCGGAAGCGATGCGGCGGCGGCGGCGAAAAGTGGCGGCGACGGCTCGGATCGAGGTGCGCGCGCAGCGCTCGGTGGATCTGGAGCGGTGGCCGTCGCGGCGCGCGATGGCTCGAGCGGGGTTGGAGCGGCCGGCCGGAGGAGCGGGCGTGGCGGACGTGGAGAGGACGCCGCGCAGCGGCGCGGCGAGACGACCAGAGCCTCGGCGCTTGCGTGGAAGATGGACGCGACGACGAGCCGGCGGGAACAAATGACGAGCGGCGCCGATGGCAGCGCGCCGACGGATAAGCAAATGAGAGAGCGCGGCCGACGGTGACGGCCAAGAGCGCGACGGCCGGCCAGTGTTGGCGGCACAGACGGCGGTTGGTCATTGCAGCAGCAGCACGCGGGAAGACATCGCAGAGGCGCTGCGACCGAGGGAGGAGCGGCGTGATGGGATGGCGGTGCTACTGGGGAGTTGTGATCTTGTTTTTGTTGTTGGGGATCTGATGATGGATGATGTGTCTTGCTCTTTGTTTCTTGTTGCTTCTTCCTCCAATTCTCCATCCTCTCGAAGATGGCATGTATGTTGAGGAAGATGTCCGCCGTCTTCTTGTCGAAGCTGGCTATCTTGTTGGCGCTATCTTTTATTATGGCCAACGAATTGGTAGCAGGACGAATCGCAGAAACCATGGTAGCAGAAGTCGTGGGAAGGGATCGACTACTCTGATACCAAGTTGTCATGAACCGGGGTTCATGCGGGATAAATACCACCAAGAAGATGGCCGGATGGCGTCGGCGTAGAACGAGAGAGAGACTAGACGGGGAAGACTATTGATATTATTCTTGCTTGCCCCCAATAGCATGCGGTAGCCCCTTTATATAGATGGCTCCTCCTAACAGATCGAATCTAATTCCAATCCTATCTCTAATAATATGGAAACCCATATCATATCTCTAATTATATCTCTAACAATGGAAACTAATCTCTAACTCAAATAGAAATCAATCTCTAATTCCTAATAATAACTCGGCTGGGCCCAAGGCCCACGCCTATAACACTAACGCTGTAACTTTTGCATTGTGGGATATACTACATGGTTCTGACCTCAATTATTTGGCTGCTGTTATAGTTGACTATGGATTAAAATACTGCATGTGCTTATCCCCAGTTATTCTGTAGCCCATGCTTGTTCGTGGGCTACATGTACACAGCCATTTTGGCTTACCATGTCTGACCTTAGTTGTGTACATTGAACACGAGAGAGAGAGAGAGAGAGACATAAGAGAGAAGGAGGCTGGAACTTGCAGATCTGATCACATACTGCTTAATTATACCATAACAGCGTAGCACCTATTGTTTATGCGTCTGGTATTGTTTTTCTGATGGGTTAAAGTAAAGAGGTTGGTGGTGTTTCATGGACTCAAGGGAACCATTTGATTAATGGAAGTTTGGTGGGCTCATGGACTCATGAGAGCACTTTGCCTTGTAAGACGAACTCATACCTGCTCATTTATTCTGATTTCTGACCAGCCTTGACATGGTTGTTTTTTTCAAGGGGATGGGGGTAGATCTAATTTGGTGGGTTTGTGGAAAGGGGTATATAAGGAGTTGTGGCCTTCCCCTCTGCATACAACTTGTAGGCAGCTTCTCTCTGCATACAAGAGGTCGCCTCCATTTCCCTTCTCTAGCAGTGCCCTTCTCAAGATCTATCCCAAGTTCTTGAAATCTGGTGAGGGTCTCCCTGATCCCATGCATCACTTCTGATTTAGTTTGTAGTTTTGTATCTGATCATGCAAGAAGTGTGGTTTCATGTTGTAGTTGTTCTTTCTCGAGTTCTCTGAAGATAATCTCTCTAGATCTGAGAGTTCACTTGAGATTCAATATGCTCCCTAGTTGGACTTAGTAGCTTGACTAGTATTTCTTGATGCCATGGATTTTGTTTGCACCTAATTAGATGATTGTTGTGAGTTTCTTTCATTCTGTCATTCACCTTACATGTGGTCTTTTCCCCTCAAGTTACCCGATGCTGTGAAGTTGTCAATATTTGATTATTCAGAATTGCTCATGCTTGTTTACCGAATTATTGGGTAGCTTTCTTAGATCCTGGCTCTGTACGTGTTTGTTGTTTCAATCCTGCATTTATGTCACATATTGTTTTTTTCAAGATCTGAATCTCGATTGCTTTTGTTTACTCAGAAATGTGCTTACCATGTCTGATCTAAGTAATAGCTTTCACTGTCCTATTCTACAGTCCTCTGGAAATCACTCTTTGCGATCAGAGGTTACCAAGTAAGCTGACAAGATGGTGAAGATCTGCTGCATCGGAGCTGGCTATGTTGGCGGCCCAACCATGGCTGTCATCGCCCTCAAGTGCCCAGCAATTGAGGTGGTGGTTGTTGACATTTCCAAGCCTCGCATTGAAGCTTGGAACAGCGACCAGCTCCCGATCTACGAGCCTGGTCTCGATGAGGTCGTGAAGGAGTGCAGGGGCAGGAACCTCTTCTTCAGCACCGACGTTGAGAAGCACGTCGCCGAGGCTGACATCATCTTTGTCTCGGTGAACACCCCGACGAAGACCCGTGGCCTTGGAGCAGGCAAGGCTGCCGACCTCACCTACTGGGAGAGCGCTGCTCGGATGATCGCCGATGTGTCCAAGTCTGACAAGATCGTTGTTGAGAAGTCTACTGTCCCTGTCAAGACCGCAGAGGCTATTGAGAAGATCTTGACCCACAACAGCAAGGGCATCAACTACCAGATCCTCTCAAACCCGGAGTTCCTTGCGGAGGGCACCGCGATCGAGGACCTGTTCAAGCCGGACAGAGTGCTCATTGGTGGCCGGGAGACCCCTGAGGGCAAGAAAGCTGTTCAGGCTCTCAAGGATGTGTACGCCCACTGGGTTCCCGAGGACAGGATCATCACCACCAACCTGTGGTCTGCTGAGCTCTCCAAGCTCGCTGCCAATGCGTTCTTGGCGCAGAGGATCTCCTCTGTGAACGCCATCTCCGCGCTCTGCGAGGCCACTGGCGCCAATGTGTCCGAGGTGGCTTACGCTGTGGGGAAGGACTCCAGGATTGGCCCCAAGTTCCTGAACGCCAGCGTTGGGTTTGGTGGATCCTGCTTCCAGAAGGACATCTTGAACCTGGTGTACATCTGCGAGTGCAATGGCCTCCCTGAGGTGGCCAACTACTGGAAGCAGGTCATCAAGATCAACGACTACCAGAAGAGCCGGTTTGTCAACCGTGTTGTGGCCTCCATGTTCAACACCGTTGCCGGCAAGAAGATCGCCGTTCTCGGCTTCGCGTTCAAGAAGGACACCGGCGACACCAGGGAGACCCCAGCTATTGACGTGTGCAAGGGCCTGTTGGGTGACAAGGCTCAGATCAGCATCTATGATCCCCAGGTTACCGAGGACCAGATCCAGCGGGATATCGCCATGAACAAGTTTGACTGGGACCACCCGATGCACCTGCAGCCGACAAGCCCCACGGCCGTGAAGCAGGTGAGCACGGTCTGGGATGCGTATGAGGCCACCAAGGGGGCCCATGGCCTCTGCATCCTCACCGAGTGGGACGAGTTCAAGACCTTGGACTACCAGAAGATCTTTGACAACATGCAGAAGCCGGCCTTCGTCTTCGACGGGCGCAACATCGTCGATGCTGAGAAGCTCAGGGAGATTGGCTTCATCGTCTACTCCATTGGCAAGCCGCTTGATGCATGGCTCAAGGACATGCCCGCGGTTGCTTAATCCTCCACGTCACATCGGAACCACGCCACCGGAGCTTCAGAACTTGGGTAAGGAAGAGGAACTCGTTGACCATTCTTTATAGTTTGTTTGTGCAGCAGACGATACGAATTCTCTCGCAGGCACAAAATTGGGTTCTGTTAGTATCTCTGTCCAAGTTTTTCATGTTTGCACCGCTCTTTGTAGATCTATAATCCTCAAGCTCTGTGCTGCTCGAGGACCATCGCAATGTTTCCTTGTATCCAATTAACTTCTTATAGCCGGATGATTCTTCAATTGTGTTCCCGAAATTATTACAGAATTGATGTATTTTGCCAAATAACAGACTTCATCGCTCCTGTTTCATTGTTTTTGCTTGGCCGGCTAATGGTGGCACAAAGTAACTAAAAACTAGTAACGACGTATTAATTAAACCAGTAGTCCACTGCCATTGTCACCGAATCAGGATGATCCAGGGATCGAGTTCAGCTTTTGTCTTCCGCATTCGATTTCGTTCTTTCGAAGAGGTTACGGAGCTGAGCAGCCTACGCATGCCACGACACAACACAACACAACGTCCGCCGTCCTCGAGGCCCAGTATCCTCCGCGCGTCCAATCTCTACGCGGCCGCGCAGCGCATCCTTCCTTTTTCCATTCCACGTGCCGCGCGGGGCGAGCGGGCTTCCAGCCCATCTCCATCCGCTCGCATCTTCTCCGCGCTGTCCAACCCCGTGGCCCCGTGTGGAGTGGGTGAGCGCGAGCGGCCTACGGAACCACCTGCGCCCGCGCGAGGGCGCGGCTGCCTCCGTGATCTCACACATTGACATCGGCGCGGGCACGGGTGATGGGTGAATATGAATTATCTATATTAATTAGTTATCATATTTGATAGGATATAAATATATTATAGATTTTTTTATCTGATTAATAATTTTTATCATATTTGTATTCCTATTTGAATTCGAATAAAAAATATGGATACGAATATGGTATAAACTTTTACCATCCGAAATATTATTTTATCCAAACTATCTGTATCCATATTCGTATTCATGAAACAATATGCATATTTTATTATAGTACGACTAATTAGTTGGACAAATTTTTTAACTGAACGTGAATTCATGTTTCTCTAGATGAAGTATATGAATTAGAATGATTAAGCGTGATTGTACAATAATAAAATATCATTAATATTTTTATACTACATAAGTTATGAGGATATCCAGATCCGATTGAATTGAGTAGATATTCGATTCGAATTTATATTTGACACTTGTCCAGTCCGTATTCAACTATTCATATCCGATGTTTGTTCGATTTGTATTTAAATTTGAGAAAAAAAAAATATAAATACAAATATGATTTAAGTACTATCTAATCTATATTGGATCCGTTTTCACTCCTAGACACGCGCGCTCGCACTAGCTGGAAACATTCACTGTGGTTTGGGGCACGCCAACAATTGCCCCGCGCGACCCATGCTTGTGGTGCAAGGGCTTAGGGTGTGTTTGGTTGCCTGAATCTCCTTCGTCCTGGATGGGTGGATCCGTATAATCTGAGAAAGAGCCTGTTTGGTTGCCTGTATGAGCGGATACAGCCTGTATGAGCGGATGCAAAAATACGCCCTCATCCTGGATGGGTGGATACGCTCAAAATGAGCTTCACTAGCCATCCTGGATGAGTGGATGCATTGTATCTTATGCGGTCCCACGTGTCGACCTCTCGGGTTTGGTAGATCGCATCCGCTCATACGAGCAACCAAACAAAGATCTCGATTTTTGTATCCGCTCATACAGCCTCACCAAACATCATCTTTTTCTGAAATACGATTCCACTCAGCCTGCATCCACTCATCCAGGATATACGATACAACCTTCATCCACGAACCAAACACACCCTTAAGCGTACGTGGATGCTGCATGGACTTGCTCATGTACGCGTTGGCTGTTTTGCGCGCGCTATGGTGCGCGCACTGGCAATTGGGCTGGGCTAGGCATATGCATACGTGTGGCGTGTGGAGCGGTTGCGTTTCATATATGTGCTCTGCAATATAACGTGTATCGAAGTTTTTTTTGGTTGAGACGGTGCACAGGACAACTTTAGGCTGCGATCATTGTGGTTTCGCTACAGTGCTGGAGGCTTATTTGGCACTATTCATAAGTTTCGTCTTTTTCTGAATTTTTGGCTTTTTGTTGAGCTTTTTTGCCGGTTCTTTTTTTTCCCGTATTTGTTTGTATTATACGTAATGGGCTAACATATTTTTTTTATTTTTAAATTTTTTTAAATTTAATTATGCTAAATAAACCTCTGTCACTCTGATGCTTTTTTGATCACTCTGATGTTTTCAGCCATAAGCCACGAGCTTTTCAGCCATGTTGATCACCCCTTAATCTTTTTAGCGCACCAAATTTAACCTTCTTTAATTAGCCGCCTATACCCCTCCCCTCTGCAGGTATCTATAGGGATAGGCTCGCTTCGGCCTCAAAACACTTCTCAGTCCTGGGCTGGACTTTGTGCCACAGGTTTAACCACGGTGAGCAAGATTGAAAGGCCCCATACTACATGGGGTACCACTGCAAATTAGGGTAGGCCTTGAGCTGTAGCTTGAGGTCTATCTTCGCTCCTGGGGATGGCACTGGTCCGCTCCCGAGCAACCCTTGGAAATTCCCCTATTTAGAAGTGGGTACGGAGAGATATCTGCTACTTTATATGGGGATGGAATGGAAATATGTCTCGCTCATCCCCGCTTCCTATTATACCCTCAATAAATACTCATCACGTAGATTGATATATTATATGTCTAGTAACAGTTATTTTTCCCCGTCTAATATATTTTGGTATAATTCATAGCATATTGCTCATTTAGTATCATTTTATCATCTTATGTGTTAATAAATTTATATATTTATATGTAATCATATGATAATGCTACGGAATTATATCAATATTATTTGAATTTAGATTCTTATTAGGTCCGTTCCCCACCAATTTCCGGACGAGATGGATATAGCCACCTATTGCTGACAGAGTAGGAATAGGTGAGCATTTCACATCGAAAATAGGTTTTTGCCATCCCTATGCTTGTATCTGTAGTCGGAGACCATAGGAGTACTAATTGAGAACTGTTCAAATATTTGGCCCTGTAGCAACATTTTTTTAATTAATTTAGGCCCTTAAACATCCGTTTTTACAAAAATATCCCCTCCCCAAGCTTGAAAGGCATGATAGACGATACATGTTACCTATCGCACCACCTTGCTTGGCAGGTCGGGTGGCGCATGGCAGGAGGCTGCATCACAGGAGGTGACGGGCAAATACAGTAGCCAAGTATTTATGCAGCCGTATATATATGCTAGACCAATAAATATATGTGTGCGGACATAGATAAAATTATTTTAGCTATTTTTCAGCATGTATTTCTGTAGCTACTTACAATAAATAAACAAAGCTACTTACATAAACACACCCGTCAACTAAACATGGCTATATATCTAGCACATTCCACATCATAAAACCACGGTTACGCTAATGAAATGCTAATAATATATTAAGCACATTGCTTGCATGCAAATAAAGCATACCATTTTTCAAAGGTATTTACCCACTCCATATGCTTCCAACTGTGATGGTAAATCACAGTTGCGCTCCCTCTTCGCACTTTCGCTTAGCAAAAAAAAATCTCTCTTTTCTTTCCTTCTCCTCCTTTGTTGTGCTCTCGCTCGATAGCAATGCGACCGCTATTCCCATTTTATACGCGCGCACGAGAAGGCAACGCAATTAGTGTGCAAAAAAAAATGAGAATCTAATTTTGCGTCGCGTCGTGTCATGTCATTACCCACATGATTCCCTCGCATCAGAAGGCAAATCATGCGCGTTGCCCCTGTGATTCCTCAGCCCCCATTGCTCTGCACTGCCCACATGTGCGACGCTTGCCCATCCGCAAGAGAATCTCGGTCGCGCTGCTGAGCCACTGCCGCTCGGCAGCAGGCTACCGAGTAGGGGCGGCTCGGCAGGCTACTGCCGAGCAGTGCTAGCTCGATAGCAACCCTGGCCCACCTGGTTGTTGCGCTTGCAGCCTGCCCGTCACCTCCCGTGACGTAGCCTCTTGCCATCGTAACCCAGCCTGTCGAGCAAAGAAGCGCGACAGGTGGTACGTATTGTCTACCATGTGTTTTTGAGTTTAAGGGGAAGACTATTTTTACAGAAATAGTTATTTGGTGGCCAAACTGAAAAAGAAAAACATTGCTACGGGTCCAATACGTAAACACTTCCACAATTGAAGTCAGCGGTCGCGTCAAACTAAACGAATCTGCTGTAAAGGGGTAATAGGCAGATCCACGAACAGGCTCAGGCAGTCAGGCGCGCCAAGTGGTGCAATGCAATGCAATACATGCAAGCAGATACCCTGCCCGTGTCAGACGCTGAGATTTCAGAGCGCCGGAGCACGCAGCTTTCCTCGCACTTTCCCACCGACGTACGCGTTTTCGTGACAGCTTCGTCCAGCTCCGGTTCACACGCTCCTTTTGCGAAAAGCCAGCGTCGCCGACGATGGAACAACCATAAGGAGACGTTGTTGCGATGGATCATACTCCTAGGTAGGAACGTAATCTTGGGGGAGATTAGATTAGTCCCAGCTAAGCTAGCTAGCCAGATACGGAGGTGCATTCGCATCATCTCCTTCATAGGACATGCAATTAAAGGGGCTGGCCTTTAGTTATATCGGGCTGATAATTTTTATTTATATTTTTTTAAAGTGAAGATAAACAATATCTGATAAATATGATATATATAATTTTAAATTTAAAAAATTATTTAAAAATCCGTTTTAAAAAATAGCTTCATTTATCTTGACTTTTGGAGAATCAAAAGACAATTAAAAGCCCAAAACAACGTAGCCTAACAGTAATGCATGCCGGGATCTCACACGTACCAGTACTACAAACGAATGTAGAGGCATATATAGTCGAGCAGAAGGGAACATTCCATCCACAAGCACCAAATTAATTCAAAGTTGCTAGAATAGCATAAAGTTGGAGCAGATGGCATATGGTACAGCAACTTTTCTAGCAGACTAGCATATTCCTTGCACCACATGAGAGAGAGAGAGAGAGAGCGAGAAAATTAAGATTTCAGTATTAATTTCAGCTATAGTTTAGGTTCATATAAAGGAGTAAATAACAAAAAGCCGAATGATCTGTTACTAGTACAACACATCATTTAACAATAGTGTACATATGCAGACAGCTATACTATCTACAAGCTAGAGGGGCATAAGAGCCAATAGACAATTAAAGGTTAATTGGGCATAAAATTTGCCATGAGAAATACTCCACCGGCAGGTCCAATGAGGTGTGCAATCACTAGCAAACATGATCGTTTGGATAAAGCTATATAGCACTCCATCAATGCCTGTCTGTAATCAGATGGAAATATACTCTTAAACCATTATAGAGAAACGATGGAAGGACCAACTCGTTTGTACTATTGATAGATTCTGCAGGTGCCGATCGAAAACCCTAGCTGCTTGATCTGCCTTCCTGCTGCCAGCTGCCTCTGGCCTACAGTACACATGACTTCAAATAGCTAGAATATGTAGCTAGGGAGATAAGTCTGCAATGACTAACACACTTGAATTAGATTAGGTAAAGTTAGTACTCGGCAGAGAAAAAAGAGGCATTAGTTTCTTTTCATGTGCACAAGTATAAATATGCATATACATCTTTCATCCAATAGAACACTGTGTATGGATGCGACTTTTTGTAGATGGCAACAAGTACGTTGAAAGGGATAGCATTTTGTTCTCTTCATGCATGAGAAAAGAACTCGTCAAAACTTTATTGGTGCAAGTGTATATGATGTCTTCAGTACACCAACTACTATACCTACGTACAATGCATGTACGCATATAAACTAGATATGCACAAAAGATATAAACTTTATTTTCTAACCCATTAATTCACATGTACTAGACATGCAGATCCGTGCATATTGGTCGCACTGTGAGGTGGTATATATATTGCCAATTACCACTTCGTACAACTTATAAGCATATTGCCGTGCATATATACGAATCATCTATAAATACATACCATGCATGCTAGTATATTGACCTGACCATGCATATGACACTAGCTATGTATAGCCAGCTACGTACTATACATATAGGCATGCAACAACCAAACGAATTAAAGCCTGCTGTACATGTATTCATATGTATACACCAGCAAAGTCTAGATATTTGAGTTGTTGCATGAGAGAGAATTAATTTTATGCAATACAAAAACATTCATGAAATGACTAGCAAAAAGTTGGAGAAATATGGGTATCAAGAAGGCAAATAATTAACTGAGATTATGTTAACTAAATAAAAAAAAGAGCTTATATACCATTTCAAAAGGAAATTGCATGCGTTTCATTTTTTTTAAGCGAGGTTCATTTGCTCATATAACCATTAGCACCAAATTCTTTGGATCAAAGTAATTTTCGTTTAGCGCTCTCTCTCTCTCTCTCTATGTATATATCCATATCCAATATTTACCATATTTTGTCCTCCATGTCTTACTCCAGGAGGCACGATATCATCAAGTAGTCCCTTGTCAAATGGAACAGCCGGAGGCACCGACGACGACGGTGACTGCGCCATTGTCGTCGACGCTGTCGGGCTATAGCTAGTCCGCCGCAGCTCCTCGCAGCTGTTCAACTGCTGCAAAGACGTCGTCGACATCGAGCTAACGACGGTCTCCGAGGATGGAGGATTTATCATCTGTGGGTGCAATGGGGGCAAGCTGTACAGCTGCTGCTGCGCCGAGACGAACGACATTTGCTCCGCGAGGGCAACGGCCGCCGCGCTGTGGACGTGCGCCGCGCCGCTGCCACGCTGGAAGGAGGCGGTGTGGTGGCAGTGCTGGCCCTCGTAGGTGGTGATCACCACGGAGGGGTCGTCAGAAGACCTCTCCACGCGCTTCTTCACAGTGCACTTGTTGTTGGTGCACCTGTAGTAGCTCCTGCCCAAGAAAGCCAATTTTGTCTTGTGTTAAATTCGGCCCTTTTGCCTGATGCAAAGCCATGTTTATGATGATGATATGAAGCAATTTCATAGCTACAGCAGAACTGGATAATACAGAACCTAATTTTTCAAATCAAGTAGTAGCACATGGATTTAGACGCAAAGTAAAATATATACATGCATACACAAAATAAGAAAAATGTTAGACTGCAAGATAATTGCATACTTTCCAGGTCATCAACACTCACTGTATCTGCCCTCCATAGCTAGATGTGTTCGGCAATTTGTTCTAATCTAAAGGTAAAGCACATCAACAATTGAACAATGGTGTAGTATACTGTAAGGATTAGATGATGAGAACCACAAACCCAAAAAAAAAATCAGTAATGCATGGTTAATTGATCAGAGGCAAACATCCAGTTGAGTCCTACTAATTACTCTAGGCTAATCAAATGAATGAGCAAACCACACTTAGGTGGTGCTCCGAAGGCAAATGAATGAGCAAACCACACTTAGGTGCTTCAGAGGGCTTATAAGCCCACGTTTCTGGCTTTTTATACTGTAACGATTAAAAATACACTGCAGATGATATTAGCTTTTTCTGCGTAATTAAATTTAAAATAAGAAAATGTTATATCATTACGAACAATACGAATGAATAAGAGAAAAATAAAGAAAAACTAAAAACTAAAAAAACTAAAAAATGAAATTAAGAAAATTAAAAAAAGCAGAAGCAGAAACCCATTGGAGCAGGACCTTACACTTGGTCAAGATCTATGTTAATTATACCTGGTAAAAAAGTGTATGTCATCTATATATATGTGTGTGTTTGCGCGTGTTTTTGTATGGAAAAGCCCCAAAAGATCTATGCATCAAAACAGTACGTTTCTATTGACTGTTCTTAAAAGGAAAAATTGCTCCTTTGCCCCAAAGTTTAATGACGTTTGCTCATTTGCCCCATAATGTCTCACTGACATACGGGTCCAGGGTCCATATGTCAGTGAGACATCATAGGGCAAATGAGCAAACGCCATTAAACTTTGGGGCACATGAGCAAATCCCCCTAAATGGTGTTCTTGACCAAAAACCGAAATGAGTAAAAGATCTGTGCATCAAAAAGTACGTTTCTCTTGACTGTTCTTAAAAAGGTGTTCTTGACCAAAAACCGAAATGAGTAGTATATTTGCAGCACAGTTGTTCACACAGATAGAAGAGGTTTCACATACACAATGTGCACACATGGTATTTGGATGCCAGTGAGAAAAGCAGTACAAATTGAGAAATCAAAAGCTTGCTCATGCGCGTGTATACATAAAATTAGATATAATAGCAAGCTAGATAGCACACACGAGACACAAGCAATCGGCTATCGATCACCTTGGGAAAGGGCTGTTCTTGACTGCTTTCTGCCCATACTTCCTCCATCTGTAGCCATCCTCGAGGTGATCTATCTCGCTCTTGGTCATGAACGCGAACCGCGGCTGCCGCGCCCGCTTCTGCCCTTTCTTGATCGCCGGCTTGACGCTCCTGCATATGCAAAGCTAGCTATATGTCAAAAGTGATGATGCAGACTCAAGAGCTTTTCGGTGAAAATACTCATGAAACCATGGGCAGATAAGAGCAGCCGTTCCGCTGCAGTTACTGCTGCGTAGGCTGGAGAGTGCAAGCTGGATTTAATGTGCGATGAACTTAGCAAGGTAAGACAAAGAAATTGGTCGGTCGTCTGGTCAGAGCACCCCACTAGCTGCCTCTCGCGCGCCGCCAACGTTGCTGACATGCAGATCTCAGAGCGGGAAAAGTGGGAGCATGGTAAACACGTTCTAGCTTCACTGGGAGAATCTCTAATATATATACGAAAAATATCTTTTATTCTCAAATGTAATTACACCTATATCTAGTATACCACTTAAAAAATCAAAATACTTATTTATCACTTTAAATATACTTATATACTAATTATAAGATACACCAATATAACTTATATAAAAAAATTGCAAGAGAGTATATAATTTTTAGTGTATTTTGTAAATACATTCATATACGCACATAAAAAGAGTATATTGAAATATATATATATATATACCACATCTGAAAAATTATTTATACCATCTAGATGATTTTAAATACTCATATACTATACGTATATACTTTATTACATGAGATACTTTCTTCGTTGTGAGATATGACATAGGTATATAAAGGCTTTCACAGTTTCACTGGGAGAAGAAAGATTAATATCTTCACTAGCCACTAGATGTATACACGTTTCGCAAGCATGGAGTATGACCAAACAATTAGATAAAGAAATAGTGCCTTAAACAACTGCTGAAGCATGCATCCATTGACCGGCCGGTGCAACTAGTTACGAAATAGTTTGGATCTATTGGACTATTGGTACGTAGCAAGAGAAATCAATTGCAAACAAAAGAAATACGCGTATTCATACGAGCACATATACGAATGGTTTACGAATACGGAAATACAGTACAGATTAATACTAGTGTAAGCTAGCAAATCAATGCAAACATAAACAAAACTCAAACAAGGAAGAAGAGGTGGGGAGGGAAAAAAAGAAGAGCAAGAAAACCGCGTGTAACTGGGAACAATCTACGCACGCAAATCACGGCGCAACAATCGTCGAGGGCTCAAGGCGCACACAGATCTGCGTAGACATGCTGCCAATTATTTACCAGATTGCCCCTCGCGGACGCGCAATCCACGTAAACACGTTGCAAGCGAACGGGAGAGAGATCACTTCGGGGGAAAATTGTAGTTGTTTGATTTTTGTACGGGTTTCAGCTCCTAATTACAGCCCTGCAACTCGCCGGAGAACTAAACGCCGTTCAGCTAGCTCCTACTGATGGTGCTACTTGACTTACGGTGCCTCGGCGACCGGCTTCTCGGCGTTCTGTGCGGTGCCGTCGCCGTCGCCGTCGCCGCTGGAGCTCGACGGCGCGCCGGCGTCGCCCGACCTGGCTGCCATCTCCTCCGACCGCGCCACAGCCGCCGGCGCCGGAGCCGGCACAGCCTCCGGCAGATCCAGCGCCGGCAGCTCCCCGGCGCCCGCGGCCAGGCCGCCCGGCCATCCGAGCTCGGCGAACACCGCCGACGAGTACTCCGCGAAGGCGTCGCCGGGGAACGGCCAGTCCCCCCGCCTGTCTCCGGCGGCGCCGGCCATGCCACGGCCCGATCCGACCGACCAAAACCCTCACTACTCGGCGAGTTCTCTAGTGTTGTGCTGCTCCTGCTGCTGCTGCTGCTGGAGTGGGCTGGATTTGCGTGGGTGTGTTGTGTGCTGGGGTCGTGCATTATTTTGGGCGTTTGGGTGCGGGGTGATTAATTAACAGACACGGGTAGTAGTAGCTGTCGCGATTTTTATCGGTGCCTGGAGTAGACGCGTCGGAGGTATTTTTGGAACTTTCTTGGGGGCTCTCGCGGTCTCGGTCGCGGTCTCGGTGGGCATTTTTTTCCTTCTAATGGACGGTTCCGATGGTGGGATGCTTCTCGTTGTGCTCAGACCAGGATCTTACGAGTCTTGATAAATTCGGACGACACCAAACTACTAAGATTCGTGGCTGTCCACGTCGGTCGGGCCAAATGCACCAGCCCGAAAGACTATATTGTTAGCCTAGCCAAGGTATGGCACAGCCCAAGACTAAACAGATCTTGCCGGCCCGGCCTGGCTAGTCGTATTGTGCTTAAGCTGGCACGCCGGCCGATATTCAGCACGACACAAATAGTACCTTGTTCAGCATGGCACGGTCCAAGCACGTTCGGCATAGCATGACTCAGGCATGCCCGATCCACATAGGGCCTTCTTCCCCTGTTCCCTACCCCATCTAAGAACTACATCGGCGCACCTTCTCTCGCTGTCCCGAGCTGCTGTCCTTCTCTTGCATCGCTGCTCCCGCTCCTATGTCGTCAGCACGGCACAGTACTAAAATCAGGATCCTCATCGTCGCCCTCATCCTCCCCGAGTTTGTACACCACCGCCTGACGATCGAGATCCTCGGTGGCGGCAAAAACAAGGAGCAGCTGCGTTGGGAGTTACGGCAATGAGAATGCTCGAGCTCGACGGTCGTGGGTTCTTGGGGTGGCGGTGAACGTAAGAAGGGGTCAAAGGCAAAGCCTTTGAAGTCGAAGGCGTCACCATCGGTGTAGTCATGGTCCATGATCCAGCGGAGGAAGAAGCTGTCCTAGGGGCTAGGCGGTGAGCGCGGCCATGTCGTCGGAGAGGATAGCCTCCCGGTCCTCAGCACTAATGGGGCCTCGTTGGAGTGTCACCCATTTAGATAGGTCTAGATTTGTGCGCCAGAGAGGAGGGGTGGAGCAGTTTGTTTATGATGGTTTTTTGACAAACATGTACAATATTAATTCTCAAAATATGAGTATACTTTCAGTAGAAATTTTATGAGGTCGCAGATTTATAACCAGCCTTCGTCTTTCTAACGTGTGCTAAGTGGGTACACTGGTGCGCGCGCGCACATGTGGTGTGCGTCATGGTGGTGTGTGCATGTGCATCTTCATTGTAACAAAAAAAACTCACTTAAATGTTGAAAGTTTTTGTTGTTTTGTGAAAATAACCCAAATAAATAAATTATTAGGATTCCGAGGGTGGAGTGGAATGCTAATTACAGTATCCACCGCCCTAGCTTTGACCAATTCTCCTACGAGGTTGGCAGTAATAAAGAACGATGTACAACTAACTCGTTTTGCAAGTCGCCATAGGCCATTAGCTGGACTCCTACATGCTTACACTGTTACACTGTTGGTGATTGAAAGGTTCATTAGGACCCACACCGACCTTTCAGTTATTAACAAGCACATCTTCTAGCCGCATACAACGGACTGATCAATTCGAAGCTGTTCCCTGAAAGGCACCACTGAAAATATTAAGTTCAGGAATTTCTCTCAATATCAATTACCGGTGGCCGGGTCGATTGCTATGGATGACGACCGCATAAATTGGCGTTATTACACAAAGGTATTACTTGTACCGCATCAGGATCAAGACACGCACACAGTATTGAAGATATCACAGGGATTAATTTGAACTTTTGTTTTGTGTGCAGACGGCCGGGCTAATCTAGCGGCGCTTTCTCTCTGAAAAACAAGCATCCATCTGAGGGTGTTCAACGGGTGAACATGGCTTAAGAGCACAGTATATTGAACCGATATCGATTTAAAGTTATGTCACGTAAATATTTTAGGTACTTAAACTTATTTTTCTTCAATGTATTGAACCGATTCATACTAATAACTGGGACCCATGTTACACTAAAAAAACACAAAATAATAATATCCTATCTTAACCGTACTCTCTCCTATGTAGTTGTTTAATGCTCATAAGAATTGTTTAATGCTTTGAATCACCTTTAAGTAGAGTCCGATTTCATGTATTTTTTGTTTAAACCAACCAATCCAATATATTGAAACGATTCAATATCTTCTCTCTCTTCATTTGAATCGGCTAAAACATAACTGTTAGAAATAATCTTGACTTAGAGTTCAAGACGTAGTAGAGTCCGTCTCCGTGTGTAACTTAAGTTGAAGTTGTGTCCAACTTGAAGTCCGAGTACGTATGCTAGTAGGAAATTATTAGCTTATATATTGAGGAGACTTGTAGCCAGTTTTGTGAGAAAAAAGAAGCAAGAAAGAAGGGGAGCAAATAAGAGAATAGAGAAATTCAAAAATTCTCCTGTATTCTCTCTGTTTATTTGCGATGTGTGCGTTTTTCTCCTATATCAAAGTTTTAATAAGTGGTATCAGAGCCTAACCAAGAACTGAGTGGCTGGAAATATCGTCTCGACGATTCAGTCTTCGTGCGTCTCTCGGTCGTCTGTTCGCTCAATACCGGCGTAAGGAAAACCGAGCGGGACATCAGCGACAACGCCTGGCTTTTGTCTACGGTTTCAAAGCAACGCCAAGAACAGCAGCTTGCGCCAGGTAAAGTGGCTGAGACATCAAGCGCTCAACGATGATGATCAACACTGCTCTGATGATGAGTTGAGTCAAAGACGATGAGAAGATGTGTAATCGTCCAAACTCAAGTAAGGTGAAAAGGAATTAGAACGTTAAGGAGATGTGTCACCGTTCTATATCAAGTATAAGTTTAGTAAGTCGTGGTTGAGACCGACTGCCTTAATGTTTTAGAATCTTTACATCTGGATGGATCTATACCAGTTGAGTTTAGTTCCTATATATAGCTTGTATGTAGAACACTTCATGTGGAGGCGTGGCTGGTAATTCATAATGCATTGAGACTAAAACTAGAGTATGTCAAGTCAAGATTAAGGGGGAGATTGTTAGAAATAATCTTGACCTAGAGTTCAAGATATAGTAGAGTCTGTCTCCGTGTGTAACTCCAGTTGAAGTTGTGTTCAACTTGAAATTCGAGTATGTATGCTAGTAGGAGATTATTAGCCTATATATTGAGGAGGCTTGTAGCTAGTTTTGTAAGAAAAAAAGAAAAGCAAGAAAGAGAGGGAGCAAATAAGAGAATAGAGAATTTCAGAAATTCTCATGTGTTCTCTCTGTTTATTTGCGATATGTGAGTTTTTTTATCAAAATTTTAACAATAACATTAGAGATGGTCTAGTATTGTACTGCCAAATTAACTTCCTATATGCCTGCATGATGATTGTAATATTTTGGACGATAAAGCTAAGCCCCACTGTTAGAGAGTCAAAATTCACTGATTTACCAATTGATCATCATTATTCATTAACCAATATTGATTAGTGGATTGCATCAAGCGGTTTGAATGTTCCAACAAATTAAAATTCGTCGAGGGAATGGTTTTATTTAATTTCTGGGAGTCACGGGGCATCTCGGCATCCATCTAGTGATTAGTTTATCATCAAGTAATTAAGATTATCATCAACTACTAGCTAGGGTCGACTGTCGTGTTGGAAGAGATGATGGTGAAAAGAGGGCGCGTGTGGGTCCCAGCAAGAATCTTTTTCACCTAACTTGGCCCGCACGAAACTACCGTTCCTATCCCTATAGCGATTTTGATCTCTTACAGGTTAATTAGTTTCAAATTCAACCCGTCTACTTACTGCACACTGAGAGGCAATTCAGTTTGTCCCATGTAACGTGCAGTTCGGTTAGCGGAAATAACTGGTTTATGGTTAAAATTATATTGTAACTGACTGAAATTATATTGTAACTGATAATGATTTATTTGGCATAACTAAAATTAAAAATTTTAAAAATAGAAAAATATGTTAGCTCATCACAAACAATGTAAATGAATACGGTAAAAAGAAACAGCAAAAAACCAAAAAATCAGAAAAAGATAAAATTTAGGAATAGTAAAAAATAAGGCAGAAACTAGAAGCTCAAGCCAAAATGAGCGGGTCGCTGGGTTCTTCTGGTACTGTCTTGCACTATGACCTAGCTAGTTAGCCAAAAGCAAATTTTATCTGACATATAGAGTGTATGACAGTATGACATTAGTACAAATATAGTATATGACATTATTACAGTCAGTATGTATCTTATCTATTACGGCATATACAATAGTTAGAGACAATCATTGCCTCTATCTATGTCCTGTCACATCATTTTTAGAGACAACATCTTCAATAAATTGTCTCTAGCATATTTCACAATAACAAATTTTTTATAATTTTTTTGTAAAATAGGCCCACATGCCATTTTTTTTATTAAACACTGGTTTACCCTTCTCTTCCCCGTCCCATCACCCACTCTAGTCCCTACCTGCATCCACTCTCTCCCCTCCAAGCATCATCGGTTGTAGCCTCTCCCCCACTTTGCCGGTGGCCTCCACCCACTCACCCCAGCATCGCCAGCCGCTGCTGCCATCTAGCATCGCCGGCTGTTGCCGCCATCCTCTACCTCACCATCGCCAGCCGCTGGTCTCCACCCCCCTCCCCTTTCGCCGTCGCCCTCTGCATGCCCGGCCTTCTCATCGGGCTTCACACTCCCTCTCCATCACGTCGGCTTCCACCCCCTTGTTGTCACCATGTCCAGATCAATCGACATCCCACCCCTCCATCACCCTCCTCCACCTCTGTTGAGCTCCACCCTCCCTTTCGTCACCATCGTCGATTCTGAGATCTCCACCGTTGACCTAGCCAGATCCAGCCCTACGACAGCTAGATCCGATCGGGCTCAGCTAGATCTAGACATCGATGGGCTAGATCTAGGCAAATTGAGCGATTCTTCGGTCGCCTAATACTTGTCACCATTGGTCTACCGCGTCTCCGTGTCTTCACCGGACCCGGGTCGCGCCACCACATGGGCCCCACAAACCTCGTGAGTGAGGGATGGCTCCTCTCCAACAACGTACGCCATCGTTTCTTCGTGCGTTGATTTGTGTGAAGTGATCGTTATCTCAAGACGGCTTCTCTTATATCTTCTAGTTCTCTCTTCTCTAGTTCAATTTTTAAATAATATGGTAAGTTAACCGACAGCTTATATACGACTATTGGAGATACCCACAGAGTATCTCTGTACTTTTTAAGGATTATTTCTGCACCCTTTTGTTCCCCTGTATAGCGCGTGGTAGTGACCTATGCCGCAGAGAACGTAAAATAGACCTCACATGCATGTGAGGCCAGCGACACCAGCTCATTCAATGCGCACCCTAACCATCTCCCTAATTTTGTAAGTAGGCGTCTTGGAATTGCCATTATTGCACAAAATATCGCCCCTGTTTGCATTTATGAGTTCCAAGCGTACGAGTAAAAATGTATATAGCACATTCGTGTCTGTACTATTGATGACGACGGGGTCTGTTTTTTTTATGTGGTTTTTTACTTTTAGTTATAACTTATTAATCTAATAGATAGTAATTACTACAAAAATAAAAAAAACTGAAAAGCAAAAAATAAAACAGAGTCTTTGACCTTTGGTTTATCCGAAAATCGAAATAAGTTGAATGATTTCTTGAAACGGATTTTTTTAAACGATTTTCTAAGTCTAAAACTGTATGCGCTGTCCACGTTGATGTTTTTGTTGTTTGTTACCGTATCGAAAAATATAGATAAAAACTATGGCATTCAAAAGCCATCAAAAGTGCCAAATCCAGGCACTCTGGCTACTTGCTAGCTAGCGCTCTGCCTTGGCCAGTACTAATTAACAACGCGCTATAGTACATGTGCCTGCTTTGTGTATCATGATCTACTTAGGGCAGTCTTAGTGCTCCACATAGAATAGTATCTATGGCATTAATTAGGCCCCGTTTGGCGCAGCTCTACCACCGGCTCCTGGAGCTGTTTGGAGCCGTTTTATGCCAAACGAGGTAAAACAAAATAGCTCCACCCAAGGCGTCCCTTAAAACATGCTGAGACAAAAGATATGTACGAGATGGAGCTGAAAAAAGTAGCTCCACCGGCTCCATCCGAGCTCGCATGCCACCGCCCTTGTACTTTCGTGAATTTACGCGACCGCCACCGCTCTTCTATTCTCCGTTCCGTTCCTCTGTTCGGTCTTCTCGTCTTCGACCGTGAAGTGAGCGCCGCCGCCATTAAATATTGGTTGCTAATACTTTGTGTTATTTTAAATTTTAATTTTTTTGAATTCAAATTTACTCGGATGAAAAATCATGTAGAAACATACATCTCTTGATGTTACTACAAGCCAAATAGACAGGAGTATATTGACAATTGACATCTCTCAACCATGCATGATAAAACAGGTGGAGCTGTTTTGCCAAACAGTCTACCAAAACAGCTCCAGCTCCACCGGTGGAGCTGTTCGTGGAGCTGAAGCAAAAAAACAGCTCCACTTGTGAAGTGGAGCCGTGCCAAACGGGGCCTTAGATTGCCATATAGGAGTTTTAGATGATGTGGCGCTATATTAAATAAGAGAGAGAAGATAAAGAGGAAGAAACTGGGTCTCATACAAGACCTAGTTTCTATGAGAAACCAATGCAATAGACACTACCAAATTTTGCATTGGAGAGATGGTGGTATCTTCATGATAGATGGAGGAAAATTATGATTAGTGGAGAGGAGAGAGAGATTTTGATGCTTAATTAATTGCTTGGGTTATAAATAGACATGGTGCATTGGAGACAATAGTGTCTCTATATGACATAGCATAGATAGAAACTACTTTAAGTGATTTTTGCACTGGGACCGCCCTTAAACACTTCGATTATATATTTGTCGAGCCAAATTTAATTCCAGCCTTTCGTTGTCTTTTACTACAGTGTTATAGATATTAGTTAGTAGTGCTGCGTTCAAATCAGCGTTTCCGGTGCTACTTGGTGCTGCCAGCTGCCTGCTACCAGCTAGTGATGCTATGTTGATGCCAACATCTGGAGACGGCGAGACGGCGACGTGCCATATTCAGAAGATCTCCAATGCGGCGACTATCGAACAGGATTACTGGTGACTCGCACAATTGCGGCAACTTTTCGATCGATCACGGCTCAACTAATTAAACACGCAACAGTGCACGCCATCAACACACGGATTCAGATTCGGGGCGATGAAAAGCAGAGAGGAGAGGGGGGAAAAGCTGCATAGGCAAGCGAAGCGATGGCATGCTAAGGTCCTAGTGGGGCGCGAGAGCAGACAGAGAGATCCAAGGGGACCTTCTAAAAAGGCAGTGGGTGTCGGTAGATCGACCGGTGGTCCATGAAACTCGTTCCCTGTTACCATATCTAATCCTCTTACCTCTACTCCGTATCTTATCTGATGCAGATGGATTTCTTTAAGTGAAGTCTATTCTATCCTTATCCTGTCCGTCATCCTGTATATCCCTTTCTTCTCGTCTTGGGAGAAGAACATGCCTGCTTGTGATCGATCTTTGGGGATAAAGATGTCACTAAACGACCCCTCCAATCTCGTTAACAATGGTGGAAAATCTGGAGATATGACGCTGGCACTAGCGTTCTCCTGCTACTCTGTACTGCCCTACCCTTTTCCTTGAGAATAGAATAGAGAACCTAATCTGATCCCAGGACTATATGCTACGGGGCAAAGGAAATGCACATTACAGATAAGCAGGGATGCTGTTTGATGTCTCTGCTTCAACATTATTAAGGGATATATATATATACAAAAGCATAGCCGGTTTCAGACTGGGCAAAGCTCTTGCTTAATTACTACAGATGAGCTATCCTGCATGGTTCCATCTTCCATGCTGCATCATTGATCCATGCCTGAAATTGCGTTGTCTACACAAAACTGGGGCGAGCAAAACCTTCCTGCCAAGGAGCTGATCGGCGAATGTTGCGGCCAATTGCGCACCTTGACCCTGAAGGTTGCCGCCGGAAGGCAGGAGCTGCTGGTGTCCTATCTACGGCAGGGTGACGGGGTTGATATCCCAAATGTCCTTGGCGTAGTCGTGAATCGTCCGGTCGCTGCTCAACTTGGGGAACACCTGTGTTGAATATAGACGTCCATAGCTGTGGTCGAGAGATGAATACATGAGTAGAAGGAACAGACACTTTGGGTGCCTTTGGTTGGGCTTTTGAGAGCTACTTTTGCTTCCAAAAAGCCAAAAGTCAATCAAAGGGGTAGAAACCAGAAGTTATTTTTTTAGAAGCAGCTACTTTTAGGTAGTACAGTTTTGAAAGCACCTTGGACCCTGCTTTTAGCTTTTGGCTTTCTACTTTTTGCAATGGTGAAAATAGAGAGCTGTTTCACAGTTGTTTCAAGGAAAATACAGATAGGAGGTAAGTTTTATACTTGTTTGAACCAAGCGACTTACAGTTTTCCATGACCCACAACCTCAAAGACTTTTCCACGACCCTGACTCACAAAGACTTTTGAAGCCACAGCTCAACCAAACACACCCTTTGCATATCCGTGCGCGGTGTGAAGGCAGTAGCAGAGTTATAGTGTTAGTCGCACTTGAAATAGCATAATGTGAATGTCAAGCAGCGTGGAAATATCCGCGACAAGAAAATAATGTGTACAAATGAAAACGATGATGATCTGATCTGTCTCAAGAAATGTTGCTGAGAGACAATGTGAGAAGGTCTAGCATAATATTATGATGAACTATTGTAAGTTTCGTGAAGTGGTTAAGTGATTTTGCAAAAATTGCATTTTGTTTGAACTGCTTTTCGAATTTTTCAGAGAAATCGGTAATAACACCGTTGTGTCAACAGTCACACCGCAAAACGGTAGTTTTGATTTCTAGTTGACGGTAGCTAATTTCTAAAGAGATCCAGTGTGAGACGCGAATGTGTGGTAGTACCAGTTTGGGGAGTAGTAGTATCGACATGTTACATGTGGTACTACCAGATTTCGCAAAAAAAGAGAAGGATTTTGGGTTTGGAGTTATGGGCTGAGTTAGGGTGACCTGAGTCAATGCATTAAGATTGTATGATGCATGTTTTGGCTAATGTGGGTCAAATTGTGAAGAACTCATATCCGAAAATAATTTCTTTATCTTTGGATGTGTAGAGTCGCTTAGAGTCAACCATAGTCAACGACGAGGATTGCGACTAGACTCATGAAAGAGATGAGTCATAGAATGATCAAGAATGCCAGATGAGATGGTGAGTCAAACATGGCATGAGAAAGACGAAAATATTGAATGTGAGTTTGAACGGCGGGATTACACCTTGTGGCCTAGACGGTCCAAGTGAGCTGTGGTTCGGTGGAACCGGGATGGAAGAGACTTGGCAACGTGCGGCAAGCTAATGGTGCACTATACGTGGCAAGCATGGTGATTACTTATAATGGATGGTGATGACCGAGTAAACGAAGGGTATTTTGATAGTTTGACCAAAATATCGAAAACTACCTTGGATCAAAACAGTAGTACATGAGCGGCGATTGGGAGAGCGGTTTAGGTTAAGGTGAAGCTGGTAAGCGTGTAATGGATTCAGGCTTACGCGCTTTGAAAAGCATGCATAAGTGAACATATATAGTAAAACCCGTATGTTTAGGGTTAATAGGTTCCCCTATTATGCTAAGTAGATAGTATCCACTAAGAGTTAGAGATGCCTGGTTAGCCCACCTTTAAAGGGGATTTGGATAGAGACATGTGGTTAGCCATCTAACACATCTCTCTTGTACTCTCATGTCTAGAGTTAGGGGTTGAGAGTTGAGTATCTTATGTACTTTTTGTCCTTTAAGGTGGAGTAGCTGTAAAACTTACTTTCTCAAGTAAGTAATACATCAATTATTCTGCATCGCTTTGAGTCTCTTGTGTTTTGATTAATGTGGTCTTGTTTCGGTTAGTTTTGATCTCTTATCTTCCCTCTTTCTGATCTTGTTATGCTAAGAACGTATAAGAGATAAAAATAATATCTAAGAATCTATCTCCACTCATCTAGGCAATTTAATAACAAGTTCATTGAGTGGCATCGCATTTGGAAATTAGAGTGTCCGCAGAAGATTCAGATGTTGCTTTGGAGGCTTCTGCATAATAGTCTTCGTTTACGCATTAGTATTGGTAGAAGGGGAGTTGAGCTAGACACAAGATGTCCCTTGTGTTTTCGGCTGGATGAGGACAGTGGACATCTATTTTTCAAGTGCAAATTTGTCAGAAGAGTTTGGTTGTCTCTGAATATGGAAGAAAGACGCAGCATTTTTTCTCAGTGTTCATCAGCAGGACAAGTAGCGGAGGAGCTATGGAAATTAAATGCTCAGATGCAGCTGCAAGTGGTCACTTTGTTGTGGGTGATCTGGATCTCTAGGAACGGGGTGAATGCGGATGCGGCAGAAAAGAATGGGCATTTGGAAGATGCTACCTACTTGTCAGAAGTTGATGCTGAAGTTCAGATATTATTTTGGCAAGAACAAGAAGGCAGCTCAACAGCAGTGTTGACAAGTACCTGAGCAAGATTACCTCACGATCAACATTGATGGGGCTTTCCAGGAGGAATCCAACTCGGGGCGGCTGGGGCTTTGTGATTAGAAATACTAATGGTGAAGTGTTGTGTGCTGGAGCAGGTCACTTGTCGAATATCAGAGAAGCTTTAGAAGCTGAAGCTGAGGCTGGCATTCAGGCTCTCAAAGCGGCAGCAATTTGGAAATGGGAAAATTTATTCTGGAGACTGATGCGTTGAATTTGAAGACAGCTTTGCAGAGCACTGGATTCGACCTGGCCATGTGAGGACGTTCTGTTCGGAGAAGCCCGGTTTATGTTGTTAACCAGTTTCTTAGAGGCTAATCTTTTGTATTGCCTCAGGGCTTGTAATAAGCTTGCCCATGAGCTTGCACGCCATGGTGGTGTTAGGGCCTAATGAACTTCTAGGTCTAGATCTGAGGGGTTCTAGTTCGGATTCGAGAGAGAAGGGGAGAGAAAGAGAGGATTAGGGTTAGGGGTATTGACCGTCCGTCGCATTGGATGAAGAGCCGGCCATCGCTGGTTCGTCGGTAAAGTCTGCGCACGGGCAGCGACGGTCGGGGAAGAGGAGGACAGTGGCGGCGGCGGAGATCCGGTGACGGGGACGGTGATGGAGCTTCCCGCCGCTGACTGCGCGTCCCGCTCTAGATCGGTCTAGGGTTTGTTGGGTGGGGTTTGCGGCTCAGGCGAACCTCGTTAGTCGAGCCGCCGGCCCCCACCCTCTATTTATTGCGCAGCGCGACGGGGGCCCATTAGCCAATAGTTGGGCTGAGCGCCCCCGATCAGGGCGCGAATCAAGATCAATCTAACATTCTCCCCCTTGATCTCCTCTCATATCATACCTTTTCTTCTTTTACCATTTCATCACAAATTAGTGCATAGAGCATGCTTCATCGTCACGGTCAATCTCCGATAGATTTAACAGCTACAATACACATCTTTGTTCTGAAACAGATTCTTTAATTTTGGGCCCTTTATAGTCCAGGAATCATAGGCTTTCCCTTAAACTCATGTCGGCTACATGTTCTCTGAACACGTTGGGTGGTAAGCCTTTTGTAAGCGGATCCGCTAACATCTTTGTGGTACTTATATGCTCAAGACTTATAATTTGATCCCGAACTTTATCTTTCACAACATAATACTTTATGTCAATGTGTTTGGCAGCACCACTTGACTTATTGTTGTGGGCATACGTTACTGCTGGTTCATTATCGCAGTACAACTTAAGTGGTCTATTGATGTCGTCAACCACTTTTAAACCGGGTATGAACTTCTTTAGCCAGTTCACCTGCCCCGTAGCCTCATAACATGCTACAAACTCGGCATACATTGTGGACGATGTAGTGACGGTTTGCTTTGAGCTTTTCCACGATATTGCTCCTCCAGTGAGAGTAAACACATATCCGGATGTCGACTTTCTATCATCTCCCGCATAATCAGAATCTGTATACCCCACTATATGGAGTGAATCTGATCTTCTGTATGTCATCATGAGCCCTTTTGTTCCTTGCAAATAACGCAAGACTTTCTTTACCAATTTCCAATGTTATATTCCAGGATTGCCCGCAATCTGCCAAGTAACCCGGTAACAAACGCTAAGTCAGGGCGCGTACACACTTGAGCATACTGCAAGCTTCCGACAGCTGAAGCATATGGAACCGATTTCATTTGATCGAGCTCGTACTGGTTCCTGGGGCATTGAAAATCTCCATATCTGTCGCCCTTGACTATAGGTGCAGGTGAAGGACTACATTTATGCATACCAAATTTCTTTAAGACTTTCTCTATGTATGCCTTTTGTGACAGTCCCAATGTCCCTTTGTTTCTATCTCGGTGAATTTCGATCCCTAGAACGAACGAAGCTTCACCAAGATCTTTCATATCAAAGTTTGAGGACAAAAACTTCTTTGTCTCCAGTAGCAGAATGACATCACTACTAGCCAGTAGGATATCATCCACATACAGGATTAGGAAGATAATATTCTCATCTTTAAACTTTGCATAAACACAGTTGTCCTCTACATTCTCTTTAAACCCAAATTTTCTTATTGTACTGTCAAACTTCAAGTACCACTGTCTTGAAGCTTGCTTTAACCCATAAATTATTTCTTTAGGCGGCATCCCATTCTTTCATTTCCTTCTACGATAAAACCTTTCGGTTGTGTCATGTAAACATTTTCCTCCAAATCCCCATTAAAAAATGATGTCTTTACATCCATCTGATGTAACTCCAAATCATAATGTGCTACTAATGCCATTATGATTCTGAAGGAATCTTTACATGAGACTGGAGAAAATGTCTCATTGTAATCAATCCCTTCTCTTTGCGTAAAACCTTTTGCCACAAGTCGCGCTTTGTATCTTTCTACATTCCCTTGGAGTCAAGCTTTGTCTTGTAGACCCATTTACAGCCTACTGTTTTGGCTCCTTTAGGAATAATTTTCAAGTCCCAGACTTTATTAGCCTTCATGGACCTCATTTCCTCTTCCATGGCCTCAAGCCATTTTGAAGAATTTTCGCTTCTCATGGCTTCTTCAAATGAGGTGGAATCATCCTCCATTTGAAATTTCTCTGTATGATAAATCTGATAATCATCATAAATAGCTGATCTTCTTACTCTTTGAGACCTCCTCGGGGCCTCCTCATTTGGTACATCTTCTATTTGAGGCTGCTGTTGCTCCCCCTCATCTGTGGCAATGGGTTCTATAGGATTCTGAAGAACTGGTTCCTCATTCTCATTCATTGTTGCCACAGGAGGAACAATAACAGGTGCTGGCACCACAGTGTCTTGCACCGTCGGTGCAGCGACAACAGGTAGTGTGAAGAATGGCTCTTGAATCATCGGAGTGGGCGCATACGCCCGCTTCTCTTCAAGGTCAATCTCTCGAGCTACCATGCTTCCCCTTATCATTTCATCCTCTAAGAAGACAATATGTCTCGTTTCTACAAACTTTGTATATCTGTCTGGACAGTAGAAACGAAAACCTTTTGACTTTTCACGGTAGCCAATGAAATGACAACTTCTGTTTTTGTCCCAAGGTTTGGGTTAAATACTTTAGCCTCACTGGACTCCCCACACACGTAAGTGGTTTAGTGAGGAACTCTTCTGTCCACAAATCGCGGTGTTTTGGGCACCGACTTACTAGGCACTCTGTTGAGAATATGAATGACGGTTTTCAACACCTCCATCCATAAACTCAATAGCGGTGTGGAATAGCTCATCATGCTTCGCACCATATCCATCGAGTGCAGTTGCGTCTTTCACTACTCCATTTTCTTGAGGTTCGCTTGGTGTAGAATATTGGGCCACTATGCCATTTTCCTGTAAAAACCTTGTAAAAGGTCCAGGAACTTGTCCATATGGGGTATGTCGACCGTAGTACTCCCCCCACGATTAGATCGGACTATCTTAATCTTTAAATCGTGTTGGTTTTCAACTTCAGCCTTAAATATCTTGAATTTATCCAAGGCTTCATTTCTTTCTTTGATTGGATAAATATATCCATAACGGGAGTAATCATCCGTGAATGTTATGAACGAGTCATAACCATCCACACTTTTCACAGAAAAAGGACCACACATATCTGTGTGAATAATTTGTAGAACTCCTGTGCTTCTTTTGATGTCTTTCTTAATTTTCTTTACATATTTTCCTTTAATGCATTCTCTGCATTGTTCTAAGTCTGAGAACTCTAATGGAGGAAGAATATCATTCTTAACTAGTCTTTCTATTTTCCCCTCGAAATATGACCTAAACGACAGTGCCATAATTTCGACGACGCATCTAGAGTTCTCTTTCGTTTCCTGTTTACATTCGTAGACGAGGATTCATTCACTGTCTCGCACGCGACGTTCCTATTATCGCATACGACATTCACATCATCACGTAATGATAACAAATAAAGCTCATTTTGTAGGATGGCAAGACTAACACATTCTTTATTAAACATTATTTCACACTTGCCATTTCCAAAATGACAATCATAACCATCATTGTCCAAACATGAAACACTAATCAAATTCCTCTGTAAAGAGGGAACATAAAGAACATCTCTAAGTAAAAGAGTAAAGCCATCAGCTAGCTCTAATGAAAGATCGCCAACAGTTTCAACTTCAGCTTGGACTCCATTTGCAACTTTTAACGCATCTTTCTTTTCTTTGCGTAGTCCTCGTCGAACGGAATCCCTGCAAATTATTGGCAACATGAACAGTTGCACCTGAATCAATCCACCAAGAATATTTCGAATATTGCACATACAGGGATTCATTTATAAAGGTAATAATGTTCTCATCTTTCTTTGCCATTATCATCTTTAAGTAATCGGGACAATTCTTCTTGTAGTGTCCCGTCTTCTTGCTGATGAAGACAACGATCTTTGTCTCTTGCAAAATTATTCTGTTGAGGCCGATGGACGGGGCTTTTCCTTGTTCTTTGAGGAGAAGTTCTTGTTGAAGTTCTTTTTCTTGTTTTCCTTCACATAGTTGATAGAACCACCATGTGAAGATTTAATTCTTTCCTCCTCTTGCACACACATAGCTATGCACTTTTCTAAGTCCCATTTCTCGGGTGCATGTTGTAGTTGACAACAAAGGTGTCAAACTCTTTCGGCAAGGAAGCAAAATCAAATGAATAAGGAACTCATCCTTGAGAGCCAAATCCATTGGTTTAAGCTTGGATGCCAAGTTGCTCATCCTTAGTATGTGCTCTCTTATGCCACTACCACCACCAGAGTACCTTCTGTCACAAGTTGCTTAATCAGCTGTGTAGCATAAGTCTTTGAAGAGCCAGTAAACCGACTCTTTATTTTCTCAAGGTACTCGTGACATGTCACACTCTGCGATTGAGCCCACAATTGCGAGGCTCAATCATGTTCTTTATCACACCAAACATTTCTTGTTGGCGGTGACCCACTTTATGATCAAGATCATATGACACTTTTATGGGAGCATAGTCCCTCATGCAGTGCGCCAAGCAAGATCGACCTCATTTTCATCCTCACCGGTGCCACAGCTCGTGGGACACGGTGTGGTGACTACCCATCCACCTCGGCCAAGATGAAGGCGAGTCAATCTTTTCTTCCATTCACCGTAGGTATCTCCTTTGAGAACCGGGATATCCCTGATGTAGCCCATCAAGGAGTAGCCTCCTGAAAACACAATTCATATACAGTGAAAACATTTAAATATAATAACAGCAAAATTATATGCCTTATTTCCAACGTTGGTCAAAATACGACATACAATTTTATCTATACATTAAATCTACATCACCTTGGGCAGAAATAGAAATAATGCATAAAATCATCAATTAAAATTACAATACTGTTATTATCAACGTTGGTCAGAAAATAACAATATCATAATTCACAACAATTCTCAAAAAATTAAATTCTCCGTTGGTTCGAATTTAATTGAAAGAGTAATCAACATTAACTTTGCAATGAAACATGAAATTATTCTAAAATAATTCATACTCGAAGCATTATTATCAGTACTCATCTAATCTCGGAAAAATTAACACGTTGGTGCAAATTTTTACGAGATTTGATTCAAATTGCATTCAAATTCACTCAAAAAGCTTCAAAATCAATAAAAATATTTCTTGTGCAATTGGCCATTTCGGCTGCTCGCGCGCTGCCCGCGGCGGCCGCTCAGCCGGCCTCACGCGCGCCTCACGCGCCATGCACGCTGCTCGGTAGGCCTCGGCGCTCGGCCTCGCGCGCACACGCGCGCTGCGCTACGCTCACGCCTCCCGCCGCACTCCGCAACTCGAGCTGGGCGGAAAACTCGCCCGCTGGGCGAAGCCACCGCTGTCCTCGGGCGATCACCGCCCAACGCCATCCGATGGCTCGGCGAAATCGGCGAATAAAATCGCTCGCGCGGACGCCCAGTAACCTAGCTCATTCCTCTCTCTTCTCTCCCGACTCGCACCGAGCGAAAAAGGCGGCGGCGGCGACCTCGCCCACCGCCGGAGAAGGAGAAGCCGCGCCGCGCGGGCCTCTCGCGGCGGCGCGCGCTCCTCGAGAAGGAGCGCGCATTGTCGAGCGGCTCGTGTCGACGCCTTTGCACACGCCTGCCCGAGTCCGGGCGCGCGATCGATGGCGGGCCTTTTGAGCGCCGGCGAGCCACGCCCGGCCGGTCTTCCCAAGACGCTGGGCCGACGACATCCCGCGGCAGCGGCGGTAAGTCTTTTCAGATCTAGGGTTAGGGTTGGGGTTTGGGTGGATCGAGTCCCTCCCCTCTTTCTTTCTTTCTTTTTCCCGCACGCCGGTCAACCGACGGCGGTCTCTTTCCCATCTAGATCTACGCCTAGATTGGCTCTGATACCATTGTTAGGGCCTAATGAACTTCTAGGTCTAGATCTGAGGGGTTCTAGTTCGGATTCAAGAGAGAAGGGGAGAGAAAGAGAGGATTAGGGTTAGGGGTACTGACCGTCCATCGCATTGGATGAAGAGCCGGCCATCGCTGGTTCGTCGGTGAAGTCTGCGCACGGGCAGCGACGGTCGGGGAAGAGGAGGGCGGTGGCGGAGATCCGGTGACGGGGACGGCGATGGAGCTTCCCGCCGCTGACTGCGCGTCCCGCTCTAGATCGGTCTAGAGTTTGTCGGGTGGGGTTTGCGGCTCAGGCGAACCTCGTTAGTCGAGCCGCCGGCCCCCACCCTCTATTTATTGCGCAGCGCGACGGGAGTCCATTAGCCAATAGTTGAGCTGAACACCCCCGATCAGGCGCGCGGATCAAGGACCCGATTAGCCGTTGGGCTAATCAGGGATCTAACAGGTGGTAGCCTGGAGTTCGTGTCTGTCAATACATGTTGTGGATGGACCAGGTCACCAGGTACCGTGCTGTGTAGCCTCTCTGGTGGTCGCTGATTTAAGTGCGATCATGGTGTAATGGAATCAGATATATTCCATCTCAGAGAGAGAGAGAGAGAGAGAGAAGAAGAAGCTGATGGCCGCCGTGGCGATGGACGTCGACGCCAGCAGAGGCGGCTCCGGGGAGAGGCCGTCGGCGAAGGAGCTCTTCCGCGCGGCGGAGTCTGGCGACGCCGCTGCCTTCTCCTCCCTCGCCCCCGCCAACCTCGGCGCGGCGCTCTCCCTCCGCAACGAGGACGGCCGCTCCCTCCTCCACGTCGCCGCCGCCTCCGGCCACAGCCAGGCAAGGACCGTGGCTTCTGTAGCCTCGAATCTGTTCGGTATCTGGGTTTAGGGTTTTGACGCTTCTTCGCTTTGTGGTGGTGGTTTAGGTGGTGATCGCGCTTGCGGAGGCGGGCTCGGCGAGCGTCCTGAACGGGAAGGACGAGGAGGGGTGGGCGCCGATCCACTCGGTGGCCAGCAGCGGCAACGCTGAAATCATCTCCATCCTGCTCGATCGAGGTACGAGATCTTACCGTTGCATTTGCGTGAACTGTGCTGTTTGTGCTGCAGGTATCTACGATTGGGTGGGGAAATTGGTATAGGATAAGTTGATATTTTCTGATTAATTTCTGCCAAGTGCAGTAATTAGTAGGGTGCAAATGCGAGTAGCATGTTTTTTGTGACATTGAGGGGAATGGTATTTCTCCTTGTTAAGTGTTTGTTCTTAGTAGGATGACTAGTGAAGTGCCCTTGTGTTCAACAGATCTCAAATAATTGATAACGCAAATTCAAAACTCTCAAACAAAAAGTATGAGTTCCCTACATCCATTTTTTTAATATAAATCTTCCCCTACGTCTATGAGTTATTTGTGCCTAGGGCCCGGCTCCTCGGGGTTGGTTGCTGGAGGAGCTCACCAACGAGAGGTGGTGAGAGACTGAGCGGGGGCGAGTGGGGGAGCAGGGACTGGTGGACTGGACTGGTGATGAGATAGGGAGAGAGACGAGGCGAGACCTGGGGGAAGTTGGGAGACTGCGTTTAGATGCTGCCGTTGTGGCCGACGATGGCGGCAGAGGTGAGGGTTTGGCTCTCTTATCTTTGCTACTCATCAGATTCGGATCAAGGGGGCGGGAAGGGCCTTGAGGTGGGAGAATGGGCGGTGCAGAGAGGAGAGACGGGAGGGAGGTTGAGGTGGTGACAATGCTGCAGGAGGCAGAGGGACGCCACTGGGAATGTAGTGGTGGCGGCACCGAGGAGGAGGAGGTGCGACATGAGGGAGGTGGGGGCGCGGTGGCATGGTTCGGGAGACAAGGGGGATCGGAGGAGGCGGTTGCGGGAGGTGGAGGAGGAATGGCGAAGGAGGCGGAGGGGAGATGTGGGGGCAGCGCGGTCCACGTGTCACACCGGACTATTTCTACAAGTGGAAGAACGGACATACTACCACCGATTCATACTTTTAAGGAGTAGAGATATATCTGATTTGTTGATATGTGTGAGTCTTAAGTCGGGCTACTATTGCTAGCTGAAGCAGGGTTTCATGAATTTGGCTGGATATGCTGAACATCCTGTGCATCTGATAAAAGGTTAATTTTTAATTTATGAATGATGGAATTGGATCATGACTTCCAGGATACTGCTGATTTCGTTATGTATCATAATCCATACAGTATTCCTATGTGCTGTACCTTCAACTGCAAACATGGTAGCAGCAGTGTTCAGGGGCCACATAGTTGCTGTAAGTCTGTAACATTTTAAATCAATGTTGGTCTTGGGGAGTGATCTGAGCTCATTATTTCTGTGGTGCTTATTTTGCCCTCATGTAAAATTTGTCGTGGATGTCACCAACTCCAGGTTGCTGGTACCCTCTTGTTGGATCTTATTCAGAAATTCCGCAATCATATGCTACGCTAGTTTGTATATCCTGCAAGCAAAATTAGAGCTAACATGCATGGCCAGAACAGGACTGGTTTAGAGAGTAACGTTACATGTTTATTTCTGAATGAGTTTCCTAGCAAATTCCTGTTCTTCGCAAAAAGTTAAGTCTCACTTTAGCATTGCAAAGCACCTTAGCTTGGCTTTCTGTAAATCTCCTATTTATGTCTCCCTGTAGTAGATCTGGCTTCTGTTGTAAGCATTGTACCAGTGCCTTTGCTTTTATATTGTTTAAATGAGTTTGTGTTCCACATTGTCTATATGAATTTTGAGATTCCAATAGTCCCACCTTGACCATTTTGTAAGTTCTTGCTAACTGGTGTAATTATAAATTTATAATGCCAGGTGCTGATGTTGACTTGACTACTGATGGTGGCCGAACTTCTCTTCATTATGCTGCTAGTAAAGGGCAGCTTAACATAGCTGGAACACTAATAGCGCATGGTGCAAATGTCAACAAGAAAGATAAGGTCTGTAGACTTTTAACAATGTAGAAGAATTATCATGGACAAGCTGTCAGGTCTCAGTTTTCTGTATAACTGTGTGTGCATGGCCTTCATTGGTCGTAAAAACTCAAATTCAAAAAAGGAAGTAATATATAGGGAGGGGTGTGATATGATCTATGACCATAAAGTTGACCGAGAAAAAGAGAAACAAAAATAGAAAGTTTTGTGACAGAATTGTTTTTGAGGAGATGTTTACTTTAGCAAAATGTTTCTTTCCTCCAGATCCAGTTTGGGCATAAGATTTGACTATTCTGAAGACACCTATACCTACAAATATTATGTGGATTTTTAAATCTTCTTAACGGTCAGGTACAGTATTTTTCAAGAAATATGTTTGTACCCACTACTTTATGCAAATTCATTGCACTGCAATTGAATTAATCTGGCAGACATGTAACATTGAACTACTATATTGTCAGTTTGGCTGCACACCCTTACATAGAGCTGCGAGTACTGGAAATGCTGAGCTGTGTGAGTTCCTGATTGAGGAAGGTGCAGATGTTGATGCAGTTGACAGGACAGGACAAACACCTCTAATGCAAGCTGTCATATGTGAAAACAAAGGGGTAATTTTATCTTGCTTCCTTCCAGCAAGTCGCTGATATGCATAGTTTATGTGATACTCTTCAAGTAATGTTAAAATTTTCATGCTTCTGTTTATTCTATGATGTGCTGGATGGTAAAATATATTGAGTGCCAATTTGTTTTGCATGAAGAGTTCATGATGATGATTCTAGCATTTTCCAATGACTTGATGTTAAACTGAGTAGGCAAATAGTTCATACCGACCCACTGGCCTCCAAAGATCAAAGAATACCCCTGATCTCTCCTGGAGTTTGATTTGTTACCAAAAAAATCCATCAACTTTATTGATTGCCCTAGGGTTTCCTGCAGTAAATGGATGTGGATCATTACTGATTCTTGTATTATAATCATTTTCTAGGTTGCCCTTCTGCTAATTAGACATGGTGCTGATGTTGATGTTGAGGACAAGGAAGGGTATACTGTCCTTGGTCGGGCATCCGATGGCTTTAGACCTGCGCTTATTGATGCAGCTAAGGCAATGGTTGAAGGTTGACAGTGTGGTACGGCCCAGAGGTAATGGCTGGGGATGTTGTCTGTGTATCTGGAATAGAAAAAAATACTACCGCTCTAAAGAACAATTTTTCGCTGTGTATTTGTGGTATAGGTATGAACCCATTCCGTTTAGAATTAGAGTGACCCACTAGACTTACCATTCGTAGTCAAGAATTCTTGTAACTCTTAAGCTGTTATGCTCTTAGATTTCTTAAAACTTGTTTTAACCATCATCATAGTTCTGCCTCCTGCACCTCCTTTGTTTTTTGTTTTAATGACCATTGTCTTCCTTCACAAATATGCGCCATGCTAGTATGGCACTTGGACTGTCAACATATTGCCTGCGCCTGTTTTACCTGGATAGCAATGGAGTAGAGTGACTAGTAAAATTCAGTATCGATGTACTTTGATAGATTTAGTCTTCATTTGAAACTTGTCACCTGGTTGGCAATTTTAGAACTCGGTACAGGTCTTACTGTGGTTATCCTAGAGAAGCCATTAACCTTTTGAACCCTAGGCATAAAGCAATCAGAAGTTTGAACAAGGCAAAGAAGGGGCTAGTGTGTCAGTGTTAGCTGTTGTTCTGCTATTATGTAGATCACACGACAGTCTTTAGCGATGGTAATCGGTGCTAGTGTATGATACAGGATTTGAATCCACAGGTGGTGTCACTGGTGTGTGGGACAGCTATCTGCACCCAAAGTTTCACAAAACTGTTTCTAGAATTTTCCAGAGTACGTACACCCCTGTGGTGTGCCAGCCATTTCATGATTTGTACTCCATTGAGCTGAATCAAAAGACCTTGCTGTCGTTGACGATGGCATCCAATGCTCGTCCGTGCTGGAGGAGCGTAAATCGCGCAGCACTATCCGTGGCGATTACAGAGAGCCGTGTGCGTAAGACCCGAGTGTGCTTTTATTGATGTCACATGATTAGTACCTGCTGGTTTTCATTATCTTGTGCGTAGTTATAGCTCGGTTACTTATGATCCACATGATTATGCCTCTTACTGCATCCATGTCCACATGATCATATCTCAGCATCCTTTCTTTGCCTTGTACTGCCAAGAAATGCAGTTGCTTCCGGTGACGGTGAGCCGCGTGGTGTGCTATATCTACACGTCGGAGTCCCAAGTATATAATTAGGTTCGATCCTATAATTAGATGCGATCACACGGACTCAACCAAACTCTCGGTGCGATCAATTGAAACTAACTTTTGATGCATACGATCTAGGGAGGTTTCAAATGCGGGTATGCGGGGCAAGTCTGCATTGGATAGATTCTCTCTCTCTACATGACTACATGTATGGCTCTTTGTTTGCTTAGTGTGTAGCTTTCTTGCCTGCGGTTTTCTTTCTTGCCATTTTGTTCTTGTTGCCTCCTTTTCTTTGCTTGCTCCTCTGCTGAGCCAGAGTTTGCGGTGCGGAGGTAACGTGACCGCCCTGCCCACAAATGAAGGGGAAACACGACAAATAGAGATCCTCTCCTGCATTCCAGACAGGGCCACGTGGTGTCCTGCCCGGATGCATGTGATTCGCCGGTGGCGCTGCCTTGCTGACGCGGCTCGGCAGTCATGGCACATTCTCAGGCCTCAAGGCTCCTGAACTGGCGGCCTGTGGGGAGCTTCTTAGTAAAGAACCTGTTCTCTTTTTTTTTATCGAGACTCATATATTTTAGCTATAATTTATGTTTTTTACGCTATTTATATAAGAGATTATAAAGTAACAGAAACTTACGTGCGATTTTTACCTATATAAATAAAGTCGGTACAGTATATACTACAATTAACTAGTAGACTCCATCTTAAAAAGATACTCCGTTTAAAAGCTAGTTGCTGTAAAAAAATCAGAATCAGAAACAAAAACTAAAAAAGGACAGAGCCAAAGACGAGCAACTTACCTAGCACCAGCAACAACAAGGTGGTGATCGGTTCGGCTGAAAAGTTCATAGCTTATGGCTGAAAACATTTGTCATTTGGTGAAAAACGCATTCAGAATGAGAGGTTTATTTAGTATAATTAAATTTAAAAAATTTAAAAATATAAAAAATATGTTAGCCCATTACGTATAATACAAACAAATACGGGAAAAAAAAGAACCGGCAAAAAAGCTTAACAAAAAGCCAAAAGTTCAGAAAAAGACGAAATTTATGAATTATGCAAAATAAGCCAGAAGTCAGAAGCTGAAGCCGAGTTGATCACCACCTAAATCTTCTTTCATTTAGCCGGTGTTTACTGTTTGCGCTAACAACAGAACATGCTAGGAGACTCTGTGCTGATTGCTGAAGAAGGATGGTTCCTAGATCCTACTCATCGGATCATCAGACCTCTCTCTCACACAGCCGGCGTCACCTTTTACTGCATGCTAGTAGATGGTAAACAGGGCCACTAACCTTCGGCTCATGCCGGGCACGTCCGGCAGTTACTATCGCTTGGCACACCGATAAGCTACAGTGCTACTCCGGAACACGTACGGATGTCTGGAGAAGAGGTATCGGACGATTTAGGTGGTATTTATTTGGGTTGATTTTTTGTGGTTTATGATTGAATTTTTACTGTAAATGACTAAAATTATAATGTAAATAAGGATAGCTTATTTAGTATAATTAAATTTAAAACATTTAAAAACATATTAACGCAGCATATTTAATACAAACGAATACGAAAAAATCAATAAAAAATTAAAAAAATCAGAAGAAAAAAATAAAGTTTAAAAATAGTAAAAATAAACTGAAGCCTAAACGAGAGGACCTAGTCCGATTGCGAGAACAGTCAGAAAACACACCCTAATCAGCCGAACGTCCAGTGAGGCACGGGCCCAGGCGAGCCCCCGGACCATTTTAAACGTGTAATTAGTCGTTAATATCTAACACGGCGACCAATCCAAAGGACTCAGAGCGCGTTTCTCGCACGGTTTGTCCAATTCCCGTGCACAAAACCCGGCTGCTGTTACGGGGCAGGAGCGGCAAGCTAAGCCCGAAACGCCGTTAACAGAGGCAGATCACGATTCACGAGACACCATCTCAAAAAAGGAAGAGAAGAAGAACACGGCCACTGAATCTTAGGGCCACGAGTACAAATCAAAGAAAAACGAATTACGGGCCTCGGCTCCGGTAAAGGGGCGGATCCTCCAACGTTATTGAACAGGGTTAGAGGGTATTGATGGTGCACAATGAAGACAAAATTATAGGTAACAAGTTCTCATCTTACTAAACTTTTTTAAAAATAGCATAGTTTGATTTAATGCTATTTTTTTTATAGTTTTAAAGTATTTTTTTCATAAACAAATTGAGTTAGAGCAAAATCTAAATTCATTTAAAATCAATTTATTTTAATATTTAACTAATTAACGAGTATAAATAAAGCAATTTTAAACCTAGTTTTTTTCACCCACAGTAACAATGCTGCGCGGTAAGGTCGGACAGCAAAACCCTTCAGCGATGCCGCTGTTCACGGGCATAGCAAAATGCACTGCGACATCGGTACCATCTGATCTGATACAGAAACTTAGATCGGACGGCTAGTAAAACCCCAAATCACAGCTCCGGTCAGCATGCATAGCTGAAATTAAACGTCGGGCTATAGCTGATTAAAATTATATTATATCTAATAATAACTTATTTAACATAATTAAATTTAAAAACTTTTTAAAATAAAAAAAGATTAAACCATAACGAATAATATAAATAAATAAAAACCGGCAAAACAACTTAAAAAGCAAAAAAACTAAAATTTAGAAATAGTAAAAAATAAATCAAAAGTTCAAAGCTTAAACCGAAATGAAGTTCCCTCTCTCTCCAAGAGTCAAGATGCATAGCTGAAATTAATCTAACAGTTCTTCACACTTAAAAAGAATTAAGCTTCGCTTAACCAATCGCTCCCGCAAATCCACACCGCTAATCAACACGACCCAAGACGCGGCACTACTCTTCAGAGTCCAAACACACTAACAAAGGAACTCCAAATCGAACAAATTAAAGAACTGAATCAAGCACTAGCTTAATTAGATGCCTAGACCATCCTGAGGAGCGCGGCGAGCACGGCGACGGCGGCGGAGACGAGGGCGGCGTGGGACCTGGCGAACGACTCGAGGCCTGCGGCGGCAGACCTGTCGGAGGCGGAGGGCGGCGGGGACGGCGGCGGCAGCTTCTGGGCCTTGATGGCGAGGCGCATGCCGCCGTAGCAGTAGCCGTAGCTGCAGATGAAGTAGTAGGTCTTGGTCTCGTTGAGCTCGAAGGCGTAGCTGCGGCCCTTGCTGTAGTTGGAGATGGCGTTGGTCGCGTCGCACTTGTTGAACCCCGTCTCGTCCACCTGCACCACGTCCGCCTGCCCCGCCGTGTAGTAGAACACTGCGCAGTTAATCAAACGAACAGATTTAATTAGCGAAGGAAAAACCTTACATCTCCGCAGTGTATCCATCAGATCTGGGTATAAGAGAAGTGCAGAAGGCTGTGTTGATTAGTCACCGAGCCAGTCGTCCTTGTAGAAGGGGCCGTGCTTCTCCAGCCAGGTGGAGTAGTTGGTGTTGGGCGCCCAGTTGATGGAGATCTTGTTCGCCGTCGTCGCCGGCAGCGCCGCGCACGCCGCCAGTGCGACCAGCAGCGCGCAGACAACCCTCCTCCAGCCCATTCTCCTCCTCCTCCCCTCGGCGCAACCAACAGACGCAGAGATCAGAGAGAGAGAGAGAGAGGGGTGTTGCTTTTCTTGCTTGAAATGAAGCGAGCCGAGCAGGGAGGGGAGGGGAGGGGAGGGGCGAGCGAGGGGCACGAGCTGGCCCGGCGGTGGGACGCTGCGGCCTTAAAGGGCAGGGCACATGGGGGAGGTGGTGGGGGCAGGGCAGCTGGAGGCGGTGTACTGGTCGCGGTTTCATCGCGGCCGTCCGTTGGTGGATCGTCGGAGGTGGAGCCCACGAACGGCGCGGCGTCGGGGGGCGGGAAGGCTGTGCCCGTGGGATCTAGCGTGGAGCTCCCGCCTGTTGTGTGTTTTGTGTCTAGGGAAGCGCCCGCATAGTTCTGCAAGGTGCACATGGTAGGCCTATACACACGAATTAACTCCATTCCAATCAACGACGCTTCTAAAAATTAGAATACGGAGGTCATTTGAAATGAGTTGGGTTTTTAACATGGTTTTCCCTTTTGTTTTCTTTTCTCTTTGCATATCTATAAAGATATAAAGGTGTTGAACAGTTTTTGCTTTTAATTAAATATCTTAAAAAACTAACAAACTATAGCCAAATATCAAAAGCTAAGACAAAGGATATTTTGGTACTGTTTAGAGCTTATTTTGGTTCTGTAATTATTATTAATTTTTAACGTAATTAAGTTTAAAAAGAAAAAAGAGTATATCATCTCAGACAATATAAATAAATAAGAAAAAACTAAAATGCTAAAAAAATAAAATTAAAAAGCTAAAAACTAAAAGATCAAACTCACCGGAGACGGTAAGACTGTTTCGCAAGTATGCCATCTGCATTTGCTCTTTATTTACTGACAGCTATGTACTGGACTACTGTGTCTGTGTGCTCTCGCTGCTATGCTACGCTATTTACGCAGCCCCTCATTCTGCTGGCTTTACTTGTCTGCAATTGCAAACCTCTCCGTTGGATTATTCCCACATTCAATCAAACTAAGATATGTTAGTATTAATTTTTAAAAACTGTTTTTTATAGTAAATATTTTCCTATAATAAATATTTTTTAAATAGATTGTCTTTTTAATATAGAGTCTACTAGTTAATTATAGTACACACTATAGTAACTTTATTTATATTACCCAAAATCGCATGTGAGTATCTCTCAACAAGCTATTACTATTTATAAGAAAAAAATAATAATGAATGACCCTAAAACAAGCCTAACACAATCTTTGGAAAGAAGACAAGCCATTTATAGACAAGCTGTGAGAATTTTTAGGAAAGTTTTAGAAGGATCCTGTACGAAACAGTTCAATTCTAAATATATTTTTTTAAGTCCCAAGATCGTTACCTTGCTACAGTCACTTGGCTAATCAAGGTGTCAGTGGCAGTTTGATTTGAAAGGTTCACTTTGCTGTTACTAGTTTGAATTAAGCTCGCAGTTAGGAACCAATTGGATCGTTGGAAGCAGTTGAGGTCCACCGTCCACATGCGAGTCACACCCCCTTTCAGCACATACTCCTTGTTCCTTTTTGTCTTTTTACAGGTTGCATGAAAAAAAATGCCGGGCCTCGTCATGGGCTAGAAACCAAGAAACATTTTGGACCGAAGGCCGGGTCTGCATCAATACGCCGTGTCATTTTTGGAGAACAGGTCGTCAGTTTGCCTTCGTTACATCGTTGTATGGTACATTTCTCCTAGTTAAAAATTGGTGCGTGAATTTGGACGAAGCTCATTACGATTTTGCTTAAATCTGTCGTTCTTTCAAGAAATTAGGAAAAACTAGCTGATATATCCGCACAATTACGCGACTAGTTATTATGGGACATTCGTATTGACTACGGATGATGGGTTTTGGTTGAAAATAAATAGTAATGATTGAAAAAATGACTTTTAGAATGAGTATGCGAGCGGTGGAGAAAATGAGAGAGAAATACATACGCGTGATAGGAGTAATAAGAGCGAGGTGCGCGATGCACCTGTGACCAACTGCCTTATCCTCAGAGCGAGACAGGAGCGAGAGGAGTGGAGAAGTCGTTTCGAGAAACCGGATATTTACATTGGCTTCTCTAAACAAAAGCCAAAAGTAGAAGCTACGAACGTGCCTACGAGCCTAGTCTTTTCAGCTTTTAAAAGCTGCTTTTTAGCTTTTTTACAGTAACTAAATTTCAAACGGAGTGTCTTTTCAAGACGAGGTCTACAGGTTGTTTGTAGTACATACTGTAGCGACTTCATTTATATCGGCCAAACCGCATGCGAGTTTCTGTTACTTCATACTTTCTCTCACAAACAGTCTAAAAACTATAAGCCGTAGTCATAAGACACAACCAAAAAGAATAGACCGTACATATCCCTCTAGTGCGCTATTAGAATTCGTTTCCTACTCAATTCATTTTTCCCTACCTCCTTGTTTGTTTTCCCGTTGAGCTTTAGATTTTCACATGTAATCGGACACACTTGAGCTCTTAGTATTGCGTACCTTCATTGTTCTAGTCATATATCTTGGATTGGTCCTAACTTCAACATCTTTTCGTTCAGCTTCTTGCTCAAAGAGCTCATGCAAATGGACGACTCGCTGGTCTCCTTGCGCATCCTGGCCAAATCTCGATGAAAACATGAACATATACATGCATCTCTACGTATCATGCAAATGCTTTGTTGTGGATGGCTACGTTTTGTATGCGTGAGCTAGTATTCTACTTGACGTCCTGCTGCCTGCATACTAATCCTTCTGTACACGCCTTTTTCAGTTTTAAAATTACATAGCAACATATATATCTCTAAGTACTAACATGATATCCAATTACCTAACTTTTTAGATAATCTATTTTTTATTCCGAATTAGAGTATTATACCTGTGTTTTTATTTTTTACAGTTTTAACCATATATCACCGCACAGTTGGGCGACTTAGGCTAGTCGCCTAACGGTTGAACGACATGTGGCCAAATCGTCCAACCGTTGGACAACTAGTCCCTGTCACTTAGTGGTTGGGCAAAAAGACCCTAGTCGTCCAATCTGGTTGGACGACTAGTCTAAGTCGTCTAACGATTGGACGATTTAAAATAATAATATAATTATTTTATTAATCCGATAGAAATAATTGTGAGGAATAAATGGCAATTTTGTAGGTATTATATTTAACAAATCTTGTTTGTATGTTGTTTTTTATTTGAAATAAAAGGACAAATGGTGTCAGTTGATTCACTTGTGATTTTCTTAGATTATGAAGAGTACACAATTTGTTAGACTCGCAATAACATTATATGATAGTCGTATGTTGTTGTATTGCGATAAATTTCTAAACAATTTTGTGAGAACAATTGAGCCAGCAATGATTTGTAAGTATGAAGGTAAGTTATATTGCGAAATAATAAGGAATTCATACACAGAGGAGAAGGAAGAGCAGAACTAGCCACCAGCTACACTACCTACAGCACCTCCTCCGTCGTCACCACGTCCTGCCCTCGATTGGTGCCCACCCATACGGCCCTGCTTGGCCTTCCTCAGCACGGGGTGTTGGCACCCCAACATGGTGAAGCGGTCAGGAGCCCCTGCTGACCTATGCTTCCAACGCCTCGGGGGTTGACTCCACCTGTGGTTGCGTGGGTACTAGGCCACCACTAAGCTGCGATCCAAAAAGAATCTTGATGAGTGCGGGCTCACGTGCTCCCCTGACCTCCGCCGGGTCATCCACGAGGAAGTTGGTCATGTCCCCAGGAGATCATCATGGGGGATAGCTAAACTCTTGGCTAGTGCACCATACCTACAGGATAGGTATTGCTTATTCCTGTAATATATCGATGCGAAAAAACCTTAAAAGACAAAACATACCTTCCACATGGGCCATAGCCTGCAGCCAACTGTTGTACTTATCATACCTGCCCTGGCCGAACAATGTGTGCTGCCTTGCCGATGCCAGGTAGGGGTCTACGAAGACGACACTGGTGTGCAGGTACGTGCCCACCCTAACCTTTCGGCCTGGCCCGGTGGCGGTGCCTGGGGGTAGGCACGTGCCCATGCCGACCCTCCGGCTTGGTCTGACATAATTAAGCTTTAATCAGGACCCACATAATTAAGGTCCGAATGTTTTTGTGATTTTTAGAATATTTATCTTTTTATTTATAAGTTGTACAACAACTGTGATGAGCTTTTATTATATAATAATAAATACAAAATTATTCCACAAGCAATTGGTTGTACCTGACAAAAAAAATTAAAAGAAATTGATCGACACCAGCTATTTTTCAAACCTTGAAGCGATTCTCCTTGGACTAGAATAGTTTATACGGCTTTTGGCTAAAAAGGCACTGTTGCCCATTCTTTTCGGCCGGCATTTGGTTTCAGTTTCTTTCAACAATCACTATTAATTAGTCTAATAAGCTGCAGTCCAAAAGAACGCCCTCTATAGCGACTGCTAACTTTTTCTGAGACATTCAATTAAAGAAAAAGGAGAAAATAAAAATACCATTATATCTTCATAGATAATGCAAAGGAAAGAAGAAGAAGAAACAAAAAATACCGCATTAAAAAGTTAACACGTTCTAAACAACTTTTGGCTTCTAAAAGTTAGAAGCCAAAAGCTGTTCGGAACAAGGCCAATACTATTCATGGCTTTTCACTTGCCTTCTGCAACAAGTTTCAAGGGCTAAAAATTGACTTTTCGTGCCAAAATATATCTAGACTTGCATATCAATTGGGCCTTCTGAGTTATGGACCATTCTATTCGATGTCTTATGCTAAAGTAACTATCTTTCAAACAGGATATCTTTTCAAAGTATGGTCTACAAGTTGATTAAATTAGGCATTGTATTGACTTCAGCTATATTGGACAAAATCACATACGAGTGTCTCTCTGTCCATACTCTTTCTTACTACAACTAGGCTTTAAGCCACAAACCAAAATAACGACCACGAACTAGGCTTAGTCCAATTCTCAATAGATCTAGGCCCAGAACTATACACAGAACCCTAACCCTTCTTCACTACCCTCCCTGTCCGACCAAAAAGAGATGGTCACTCATCAGCATCAGTGTTGTAAATACCCGTGCAAGAAAAGTGTCTATGATCCCCCCCAAAAAAATTCAAACATGACACAAAACAAGAACATTCATCCTCTATTTTGCACTCTCGTTAGGACCCGGCCATCAGCCGATTAATGGTGCCAGTCGGTTAGATTGAAATAAGCTGGCTTATAGCTGAAATTACAATGTAGCTGACTGAAATTACACTGTATCGGATGGTGACTTATTTGGCGTAACTAAATTTAAAAAAATTAAAATAAAAAAGTTAGTCCATCACAGACAACGCAAACGAATACGAAAAAAGAATAGAAAAAAGCTAAAGAACGGAAAAAGGTAAAAACTAGAAAAAGATAAAAAAATTATGAATAATAAAGAATAAGTCAGAAACTAGAAGTTTAAACTAAAATAAACAGCACCATTATCTGTTCGTACGCATAGCAGTGCCCAAAACAGTCGAAACAATGAACCAGGGATAGGAAGAAACAAAACGACGATCAATATCATGGAGCAAACCTATAGGGAAAAAAAGGAAAAATTGCTCCATTGCCTTAAAGTTTAATGGCGTTTGCTTATTTACCCCATGATATCTCACTGACATGCGGGTTAGGACCTGCATGTCAGTGAGATATCATGGGGCAAATGAGCAAACGCCATTAAACTTTGGGGCACATGAGCAAATCCCCCGGAAAAAAGGGGTACGGCATGCAAGGAACTCATCTGACCCGCATGTCAGTGAGATATCATAGGGTAAATGAGCAAATACCATTAAACTTTAGGGCACATGAGCAAATCCCTGGAAAAAAGGGGCACGGCATGCAAGGAATCAGATGAGTTGTTGCAAGAACAAGGGATGGTGTTTCGTAGTGTAGGTCGACGTGAGGTGTCGCGATCATGGAATGTTTCATATCACCACATCTGCTAAAGCTCGATCTGTCTATGCTACTGGCAATATACAATGGTCCATGCAAGAAAAGGGCTCTTTCGTGCTTAAGGTGCAAGTTTCTTGCAAGGAACTCGTTTTCGGTGCTAGATTAGGGGCTGTTTGGTTGCTAGCCACACTTTGCTTGTCATACTTGCCTAAGTTGAGGTGCTCAAATTCTTTGCCACACCTTAGTAAGCCTAAGGGAATTTTACCACATTTTTTTGAGTCATTGACGTGTGGGACCTAGTTTACTGGAAGGGAATCTTGCCACAACTGTGGCTGCAACCAAACAGCTCCCAAAGTTGATCAAACTTGCCTAATTTTAGGCGTGGTAAACTGTGGTTGGCAACCAAACAGCCTCTAGATGCTGGTTTTCTAGGAACATTTCTCGGAGGTCTAAATAGCGGTAGGAAAAATCCTGCTTTTTCAAACGGACCACTCGCCCAGCATATTACACACACCCATATTTTGAGCTGGGCACTGGAGCTGTGATTTTTGCAGGGTGAGGTCTCGGCAATGGCAAGTATTTTTAATTTACTCGTCACATTCTTTTCTCGAGAAGAGTTTCTTAGGTTAGAAAGGGAAAAAATGGCAAGATGCGCTACAACCAAAACTGCAAAATTATTTGGTTGTGATCAGTAGCTCAGAATTAGGCAGCTTTGTGCAGTGGACGCAGGACAGGGCCGGAACCTGTCTGAGTCTGAATCGATCGGTTGTTGACCTAACCCGGGCAACTCGCCACAGTCAGATCGTGCAGCCGATGCGTACCGCAGCGGCGCCGGCCAGGTTGTAGGGTTGAATACTTGAATACGGATTGATAATGTTTTTATCCTTTTTTTTTTTTATTTTTCTTCAAACAAGGATATGAATATAGATATTCGATATGAATGTAAATATGAATAATATCAAATACAAATATAGAGTGAATACGAATCAAATCGAATACGGCTACGAATATTTCTCGGAACAGAAAAATCCTTTAAATTGTACATATAAAATGGGAAAAAACATAACTAGTTTATTTAATCTACACATTCAAAAATTCTTCATATAGGCTTAGGTTCCTTGTATTGGTATATATGCTAATGTATGATAGACTAATAAAGTAACATGTAAATGGGCTGGCTTAAATAGAGAATGTAGGATGTGGATATCTAGCCTGAATATCTAGATAATTTGGATTTGTATTCATATTCAATGGATAGTGAGCTACTGAATTCGTATTCTTTTCCGATTTGATACTATCCAATATATATCCAAACTGATAAAATTTGTATTCGAAAATTATTTAGATCGGTCAGAAACTATCCAATCCGTTTCACCCCTAGGGACAGGGTATTACTCAGCCTCCGTTTTGCTATTTTTTGTCCATAGCTTCGAGAGTATTGTTTTAATATATTTATAGAGGATATGTAGTATAGTTATTGTAATTTTTTTTATTCTCTACCTTTATTTAAGTGCTTTAGAAGAGGTTAAATGGTTATGGTATGTCAAAAATAGAGGTATATATGATCATTTCTTATTAACTACTTTTTAAATTTAGTGTTCTTTTAGTGTGTGTGTATATATATATGATAAACTTTAAATAAATATAGTGAAGTAGAGAGTAACACGTAACCAAAATTTACCGGTTCTAATCAGGCAGGTGAGGCCTGTCATGTCATGTCATGTGAGGGTCTCCACTTTTCTCAATTCTTGCGATCCTTATGATTGTATACTCTCGTCTACTTGCGGTCTTGCGTTTGATACAAGCGCTAACTAAAGCTTTGGATCACTCCATTATTATTTTCAGGAGGTGTTTAAATATTTTCTTCAAAATAATTTATATAACTTTTAAAGTAAAACTGAATGGTGGATAATGATTACTTATTCTTTTGTGTGCTTTGATATTAATACTATTTTTGTTAGAGTGAAAAATATTGAAACACTAATCAACCTATGCAAAGTTTGTTTAGTGTTATAAAAGTGGAGTGAATCATTCGTACTATTCGAGATAAATTTGCCACATATATATTTCCATCGAATGCTCTTCCATTTAACTGCAATATTGAGCCCTTAATCTTAAGGCCAACATGTGAATTTTGCGAGAAACAATCTTGTTCCTACACAATCCTGCGTGCAGAATAGTCACGTTCCAAAATGGACCTAAATATGATCACCATTGCGACGTCTCGTAAAAAGAACTAGTATCAACAGGGCAATTAGAATCGTAATTCCACAAGAGTTACCAATTCATCATTACCCAGGGGGTCAAAGCAAGATAAGTGTGAAGAACATGTTAGTTTCGGTAGTTTGATCCTTCTTCCAATCAAGGTAGAGGTGTTGGCGACCCATGGCACTCGCGGCCTGTAAATGGAAAGAAACTCAACTACTCAACAAAATGGCGATTCCTGGATAAGATGCAGATGCAGAGGCTCTCTTCAGAGCGATCAGCCACATCGACCCAAGACCTGAACCTTTTAACCAACTAACCGGAGCTTAAAGGCTAAAGGAGAAGAAAGAAAGGCTGCAAAAACACTGTCACTACTCACTTCCGGGACGGCTTCGGTCATGGTGTAACTGTGTGAGTGCTCCCACTGTTTTTTACTTTATTGGGTGTTATAACTATGTTATGATAGAAATTAGTGGTAATGTTTTAGGGACCATATCAATATCTAGAATGATATGTATTTATGACCGAAGGAAGTAATACATGAAAAAATATGTATGACAAGTATGGCAATAGAGTAGAGGTCAATGGTACTTTCAAATTTTTCCCTAACAATTCATTGATTCTCCACTCTAATAGCTATGAGAAGATATGAAGGTCAATAAACTCAAAAACCAAAAATTCGCTGAGCTACAGTAAATTCAGCTTGGTAATAATAAAAACTACACTATTTCAAATCCAGAAATATATGTAACTTTTGATCTGTAGATGCAAAAGACTCAAAACTTGAGCCAAAACTAAATCATGACCTTAACAATCTATTACAACTAAATATCTTAAAAGAACTTAAAAGAATTAGGATCTTTTTGTTAGTAAAGCTTTGTTGCACCAAAACTAGACCAAAATTACAAATTGAGTAACTCTCAAACCAAGTCTCTAAATCATTTGAAATTTGGTATGCACCTTCTCTAGAATGTCATAGAACTATTCCAATCAACGATCAATAAAATCATTGCTAAAGTTCTGATATTTTTCATTTGAATGAATGTTGCACTAAAACTAGGCAAAATCAAAAATAGTAATAGGTCTTGTTCGTAGGTGAATGATGACAAAGACGGATCTAAATGTATTCTCATATATCATAATAAGCTAGAACATATAAGTAATCGAGATAAAATAACTGGATCAAAAAATCGCTTCGAGATGCTGAATTAAGTAAAAACCGGACAACTTTAAAAACTTGCCAAATCTGATGCTTAGATTAATAAAGATGAATTTTTACGATATATCTCTATCATTTACTCATCCTTGCCATCCAGGGGAGAGACAAGATCAAAACTAACCAAAATAATATCAAATCAAATAAAACAAGATGGATCTATGAGATATAAATAAAGTTGATATATTGCTACTTGAGGATGAAGGTTTTTAAGAGAGCACATTGTAGCACTCATACTTCTCAAATTATAACCCTAGAACATTTGGTTTCAATGAGTAAAGTTAGGATGGTTAATTTGCTAGTCTCATTCCAACCAATTAAATAGATAAGACAATCAGCTCGATCTAACCCTAATGGATACTATTCACTTAGAACAAATGAGAGAAACCTGTTAACCCTACACAACACGGGTTTTACTCATACACTACACTTTATGCATGTTTGTCAAAGTACATAAACTGAATCCGCTAAGTTTTTAGCATTTAATCTACTTGATCATCTCAGTTCCTCCTTGACATAAACCACATTCCCAAGCGTTGCGGTTTTGATTCAAGCTAGTCTCTAGTATTTTGGTCAACTTACCAAAATATAATTTCTTGACCCGATATTCATATTTTCTTACAAATAATTGCCATGCTTACCACATGTAGATGTGCCACTAGGTTATCATGCATCAGCAAGTCTCTCTCATTCTGGTTCCGTTGGACCACGTCTCACTTGAACCGACCAAGCCATATAGTGCAACCTATCGCATGAACTTCCCTTCACTATTTCTCGCCTTCCTTGTGTCATGTTTGAGCTCAGCCATCTCATTCGATATTATTCATCGTTTTGTGCCTCGGCTTCTCCATGAGTATAGCCCGATCCTCGTCGTTGACCATAGTTGCCTCCAAACACCCCAACATATCTAAAGACCAAGAAATCATTTCGGACACAAATTCTTCACAACTTGACCTACGTTATTTGAAATATATATCATGCCATACATATGCACAGATCTAGGTCAAACCAAATCATTTCATAACTCAATTTTTTTCAAAACCATTCATTTCAGTCGAAGCAACATAAGTTGGTCGGTCAAACCAGCGCCTCTGCAAGCTATCTAGAAAAAATTTCGTGCTTTCGAATAAAAAATGAGTTATCCGTACAAAAATTTCGTGCTTTGTACTTGCCTTCTGACCAAAACGCCCTCGTCCAAGCCCAACCTACCTGTTCCCGCTGTTCTGAAGACAACCAAATAGGTGCGTAGACACCTACGCGCTCGTGCATAACATCCATTTCCTAACACACTGTAGTATTTTGTTAATGTAGTGATCGGTCTGGTCGATTGGAAATTCAATGGTAGAAAACATTGTAGGTTCAATTGAGAGGAAACATATTTTTTACACTGTATTTCTAAAGGAAGACCTTGCATGAAACCTCCTCAGCTTCAGCCCTCTCAACCCAGGCACAGGGACAAGAATACAAGACCATGATCTAGGCGAATATGCAATACTCTAGTTGGGTTCCCATTTTCCCAAAGCTCATGATGCGCAGATCCCATGGCCACAAGTGGGCAGCAGCATCTGGACTGGGGCCAAGTTCCAAAGAGCTTTGCTTTCACAGGAACTGGAAGGGTGTGTGCGCGCCACCCTGCCAGTATACTGGCCGCGATCATTTTTGGGTTCAGCTTGCTTCTAGTTCTAGCTTTCAAGAGTCTGAATGAACAGTTAACTTCTTATTTTTTTTGCCTTTTACCTTTCTTTTTTTTCTTATTTTTTCTTTTATATTATCCATGGAGACATAATAATATTTTTATTTTTAATTATTTTTAATTGAATAATTCTAAAAAAACTAACCGCCGCTACAACGTAATTTCAGTTAAAATTCAACGACCGGGATACAGAAGCCACTAAAAAGCCGGAATGGACGGGACACAGACACATGACACTGCTGGTGGACCCACCAGGGACCAGGAGTGCCACAAATAGGGGAGGCTTCCTGTGGTGCCCATACTACTGTACGTCAACGCTTTCTCGTTCTCTCTTCAGCCTACCAGTATGTATCAGTTAATCAATGTACCGTATGTAGGTTTATGTCTAGCCAGTACAAGCCCAGGCAGGAAGACATGGCCTCTTGTACAGTTATACGGAGTACACCGAGAACTAGCCTTCTCCATGCAAGAGTTCATGTACAGTTGCAGTGTGGAACGTAGACAAGTAGCAAGTTTGAGCTAAAAATTCAGTCCATCGTATGGAACGCACGCGAGAAGTGTCTAGATTGCCTGTACCGTGCACGGATCCAAACTAATCTGGCCATTGGAATTGCGTAAAAAAAACGCGAATTACGCATTGTGAACAGTGACAGTCAACTCTACTGCTAATGACGATCGACTTGTGAGGTAGTCCATTTGGCCGTATAGCTAGCTAGTCACACTGTTGAACAACACCGCCATTTATTTTGAGGGCCATGTCATACGGCTCGACAACCTGTGTATCCAAAGAAGTATATATGATGTCGGCATCGGCACGCATCGCGTATTGTGTAGGGAGTACCAAACAAAACAAATCTCTTGAATGGCCACATCAGTTATCCTCCCGGAGTTACCGATTTGTGAGGAACTGTCCATCTACGCTCGTAGTATTTTCAGCGCGCCTGGACAAATCGATCTGAATATATGCAGTTGTTGAATGTAGCAGATGCTTGTCCCTCCAAGAACACCGGATGCCGGTACTAGAATTCAAAGAGCAGGAGCTCGTGTAGAATCACCATCACACCTAGAGAAAGAAATGTGGAGGCTACGTTCTTCTTGGCTTTTGAACTTTGAACCGCTTTCAGTTTCTCATGCTAATCGTTTCGTTATTTATTAGACTAATAAATCATAGTTATAAATTATAGGCTCCCTTCGAAAGAGCTTAGCTTTAGGTTTAGCATGTATGTGTTACAGTCACTAGCTTTTAAATAGTGTATTTTTCGAAGAGGTATCAACTATAAAATTGTAGTAGAAAATGTACTGAGTTCAATTATACTGGTCAAAATCACATACAAATGATACAATTTTTTTCTTCTACGTACTACCTCTCGTAAATAATTGAAATTCAAAATTTTAAATAATAAGCCATAGTTCCAAGAATCTATCCATACACTACGATCCAAAAGAAGAGCTGAGGCACCACATTTTGCTTCCTCTACGACCATGGAGCATTAGTATCACGAAGTAATCAATGCGATATCCCTTGCGGTGGAAGCAAGTGTTGGTTCCACTGCCGCACAGGGGACCGGTGCCATTAGTGCGGGATCGGAGGACCTTCTACGGAAGGGACTCCTCTGGGTCCGACCCTATTGAACCCTGATGGGGACACCGGTTGGATGGTCACACGTCCTCCTCTTCCCTCCGCACGAATCTCTCCGCGCGAGCACTTCCCGTGCCGTCTTCTTTCTCTGTGCCGTCTCCTTTTCTCCGCCACTTCCTCTCCTCCTTCTCTGGACCCCCAGCTTCGCATGCTCCATCTCCTTCCTCTCGGCCGCCGAGGTCCAAGCTCGCGCGGCGGCGCCGGCGCCTACCACGCCCGCTCCATCGCCTCCCGCCGCTCCCACCCAATCCTCGCGCACCTCCACACCCACATCCGTGCCGCCCGCTCCTAGGCGCAGAACCCACGCCCGTCGCCTCGGCCTCGCGCACGTCGACACGCTCCACGCCTCGCCGGCGAGCTACTCGACCTCCCGGAGGTCGTGCCGCGCTCGCGCGCGCGCCGCCGCCAACGATCGCCTCCTCGACGCCTTCCTCCGTCTCACGGACGCGCACGCGCCGCTTCCAGAAACCATCGCCACGCTCAGCGGGACGCCGCCGAGGCGCTGCCGCCATCCGCCGCGCGCGGCCGCGCGCGGCTCGTCACGCTGGAGGTCGCCAAGCCAGAGGAGGAGCTCGGCGAGCGATCGTGGAGCGCGCGAGGTGGGCGAGGCCGGAGGAGGCGTGGTGGGTCGGCGGCCACGAGCGACGGCCGGACCGGGCATGGAGGCGGGTGGGAGGAGCAGCAGGCGGTGATGGAGCGGACGTGGTAGGCGGCGAGCGCGTGGCTTGGGCTGGCCGGCCGAGGAAGGAGATGGAGCGACCAAACGAAGGCGCCATTGATGGTCGCTGGAGCTCTCCGGGCACTCTTGAGATGTCGCGCGTGTACTGGTTGGTCTCGTGCTTGTCATGGTGAGTGTGATGGATGTGGCGAGGAGAGGGACGGCACGGATGTGGGTGTGGAGGTGCGCGAGGATTGGGTGGGAGCGGCAGGGGAGGCTGATGGAGTGGGCGTGGTAGGCCGCCGCCGGCGCCGCGCGAGGCTTGGACCTCGACGGGCTGAGAGGGAAGGAGATGGAGCATGCGAAGCTGGGGTGGTCCAGAGAAGGAGGAGAGGAAGTGGCGTAGAAAAGGAGACGGCACTGTGAAAGAAGACGGCACGGGAGGTGCTCGCGCGGAGAGATTCGTGCGGAGGGAAGAGGAAGACGTGTCGGCCATCCAACCGGTGTCCCCATCAGGGTTCAATGGGGTCTGACCCCAGAGGAGTCCCCTTCGATCTTCTACCGTTCCAATCGGAGTTGCATGGCAATGTCGCATGAGCTCGTGTGCTGTCGGATCGATCCGGTGGACGGTCCAGATCGCACGGAGGATTTGGGTTATCACGATGATGGGAGATTGGGACTTTGGGAGACACGCGCTACGTGGTACTGGCATGATGGCCCCACATGGCAGAACTAAGGCACGATAACGTCTACTCACACTAGCCTCACTCTGAGGGCTAGTGGTCCCCACATCCTGACCTTTGGGCCATCTGCAACCGTTGGATCAATCAAAAGATGAAACAAGAGCCAGTAATTCATTTTTTTTTAATCTCCCACTTCACCCTGTTGGGTTTTTCTTCCAGTGGCGCCAACGTACCTATGCGCAATTACTTCACCCTGCAACGAGATAGTTCTTGCAAAACGTACATGGCAAATTCACACGTAGAAATATCCATGCCTTTGTCTCAGGCAAGCATGGATGGTGTCCAAGCACAACCTGCAAGTCAATTGCAATGCTGCCAGGTAAAACGTAGCAGCCATATTGTCATGTGCAAATATTAGAATCAAATCCCTCGAGGAGGCGAGAAACTGTGGTTGCAATTAGGGTGACACCCTCTTGCCATCTTATCATTTGGTGTATGATTTGCATCTTTTATGCCAACAACCTAAAATTTATTTGCTAAGAAAGTTGGTTGTATTTTAGGTACTCATTGATTACGATGCTGACTGAACATATGATGACAAATACCATCAAGAAAGCGAAAAATCCGTCGATCTACTTCCATTGAATTGACATGATATGGCTAATGTGAAACCAATTTCAAATAATTTCCTCATGTACAAATCTGGAACTGACATACTCCAAATCAACGCACACAGGCAACAACAGATACAAGCTACCGCTGCGTTGAAAGATTTACCAACATTACAGAAATGGTTAGTTAGTTTTCAGAAACAATAAGTTAATGATGAGTTCTGCATAACTACGCTTATACCTTTCACTACAGGAAGTGTTCACAGATGGCTAAAAATGATGGTACGTACCAATGGATATATATATATAAATTAAGAAAACAAAGTACTATGAGGAGAGCGAACGGGCCTCTAGCCTAACGGTTAGAGCGCTCTAGTAGCACCTCTCAGATCCTGGATTCGACTCCCAGTGGGAGCGAATTTAAGGCTGAGGGTAAAAATACCCCTCGCCTGCCCCACAAGCCAAAGCACAGGTTAAGGTCCAGCCCTGGTCGTTGTCGTTCTCACAAGGGCTACAGTGCCCTTGTGTCAGGGTGTGGGCAGGAGTTTGGGGGTTTTCTGGATCTACGTGAGAAGATCTTCTTCTTTCAGAGATAATGTCCGGGGTGGCTCTTCACCTGTAGGTCCAGTTTTTTTTTAAAAGTACCATGAGGAGAAAAGATGGCTGGTTTTGTAAACATTGGAAAGGAAGTTTGGAGCTGCCCTTTGTAGTAGCAACCCATCAATTTTATATCAAGTTGGTTCTTTCTACCCCCACCGTGAAGCAAAGTGGCATGCTGGATTCTTTTAAAATATAACTTATAATTTTTAGTTTAAAATTTTAAATTTTGTCTATTAGCGAGAGAGTATGGAGAGAGAAATATTTATGTGTGATTTTGATCAATATAGATAAAGTAGATATAATGTCTACTACAATTAACTTATAAAACTCATAAAAAATACTATATTTAAAAACTAATTACTATACAAATCTAAATCATAAACTTAAAAGGCAAGAGCCGATTCTCCCGAGCCCCAATCGCAAAGACTCTTCTTATACCTACCGAAGGAAAATCAGAAGAAAAAAATACTGTGACAGCTGTCTCACAAGAAATCAGATGCTTAAGAATAAAACACTCCATAATTTATCACACTTGGAAATATAGTTCCACACCAAATTTCTGAAAGAGACAGCAGCAAGTGCAACAGAAAAAAAATAGAGAAAAATCTAGTTCTTGATGAGAGAGAAAGAGAGGGAGATAAAGTGGGTGAGAACTTAGAAGGATCAGCCTGAGGAGAGAGAATAAAAAGATCAGATGTGAACAAATCTGCTGTCCTTGCCACCTAGCTCAGAAGGTCGTTCGATTCCATTCCCTTCTTGCGAGGAGAGAGGAAGGCAAACCAACAACACAACCAAACAACCACCCATCCGAAAACCCCAGGAGGAAAAGAGAAGAGAACTGCGCAGTCATTCAGGCAAGCAAAACAAGAACCCACCACTTTCTCAGTTTCTCTTCCTCCCAGGCCCATCAAATCCAGTTCCTTCCCCCGACCCCCATCCCGGATACACTGCAATTCCTCAAATCCTCCAGTTCGATCGCTTCCTGCCGTGAAATTTGCTTGCTTTTCCCTGCAAAAATCCTGCATTGGCCAGCTTCTTGGGTTCGCCATGGGCGTGGTGGTGCCCGCCAGGCTGCTCGTTCGGTGCATGCTGCGGGTGGTCATGCTCAATCCGCTGCAGCGCAGTGCCAAGAATCGTTGAGGTGGGAATTTTTAGTTATAGTTCTCCTTAGTGTTGCAGCTCGGTTGTTGTATTAAAGATGTGTTTTTGTCTGTCTTCTCTTAGGTTTTTAAGGTCCTTATTTTTCCTTTTTCGGTAATAAATGGGTTTGTGTTGGATTTAGTCCTGTGTGAAATTTTGGTTAGATTGACTGTGAGAAGTCGATAATTGCATCTGGTGTCCATATATTTTCGTTTTCCACGTTTGGTGATGATGATACGTTTCTTGAAATAACTTGTTCTTAGGATTTAACAAGTTGGTTGAACTGTCGAGGGTTGAATTGCCTGCTCTCTTTCCGTTCTTTCCTGTCCCATCCAACCAGCTGTACGTGCATATTCTTTTTCGTTGTGAGAATATCTCCTTAAAAATTGAGCCTTTGGTGCTGTTTACTTTGATGCTGTGTATGTTTGTTTGATTATGGATAGGGATAGTGAATTTTGATCTTGCATTGATCCATGCTATGATGCATTTAGCATCTTGTTTCTCAGATATTTTCGTATTACTCACTGCAGTGTTTAATGGTCAGGTTATTCCTCTTGAATTGCCATTCAGATTGGGAAGTACTATCGTTTGATCATACAACTGAGCAGGTCGAGCTATCCATTTACCTCAGAACAGTGAAGAGCCGCACTATATACGTGCATTGCGTTGACTCTAATTTCCCTTTGGTGTCCTGTGATGTGGAGTTCACAGAATCCTCACTGATTGGTTGTGTTCCAGGGTAATGGGAATTGTAGCATGATCAATGCAGGCTTCTTGATTCGGTAATTAATCAATGCAACTCCAGAGTCTTGAATAGCTCCTTTTGTAAATCTCAGTTTGGTATTACTTACTCAGCTGCTATATTTTCTTAGCATTGTTCTACTTGCTCTCACACTCTTAAGTACAACATCTAGCTGAGCCTCTTAAAAATATTCTCAAAATTTGTCTGCATTGTGTTGTTTGTGGGTGTTTCTCTTATAAGTCAATAAATGAGCAGTATGTGTACTTGTGTTCAAGCTTTGTGCTTCTCGAATTCGATGTCAGAAATGTGGTTTGACATTATGTTTGTAATGTGCAAACCATGAAATGAAATGAAATCACAACATCTAGTTGACCTAAAGTTTTGTTGTTCTCTGTATATAAGCTCAGCTATCATTATTTAGTTTGCCGGAAAGTGCTAGTTCTCCTGTAAGCTGCCAACCTGTTTTTTCTTTTTCTTTGTTCAAGCAATGAACAATCCATGTTTGTTGTTTTCCATATTTTAGGTTTATATTGCAAAAGCTGTACCGTGTCTTGTTTTGATTTGTATAATTCAGCGTTGTTTGAATGGTTTGTTGAACAGACTCAGACTGTAACAAGAATGGGGGCAAAAGTAGAAGGTGAGAACTACAAGCCTGGATATTATGCCACGGGGGATCTCAATGTGGACGAAAATGGTTGGAGGGCTTCTTGCTATGACGAGAAGACATCAAATGGTCTGCTGTACAATGGCTTCATGACAAAGCCGACTACTGCTTATTCAGAATACGACAAAGAAATGCTCAAGCGCACAATGCTTGAACATGAAGCTATATTTAGACAACAGGTGAGTTGTTGTGGTATGGGTCCTAGGACCAAGGGTAGGACACTCACCCTTGATCGGCGGCCATGCCGCCGCCAAGGCTCTGATGCCTGTTGAGAAAGAGAGAAAGACTAGAGAATTTTGTTTATTTCTTTACTGCCTGATAATAAGTACAATGTTGTCCTTTTATAGGAATAGTTCTATCTCTTATTAAGGAAACTAATAATAATAATAAACTTATCTCTAACATATGGAATAAATCTAAAAAGAATAAACCCACATACTAAGGAAACTAATTATTATATTCCTAATCTCTGATATGCTATCAAATCAGCCAAATTCGCATGTGCTACAGTACCGTGATACTGTTCATACGCTGCTACAGTGTCCTGGTGCTGTCCACTGGTTTGTTGCGAGCTCCGACAGGATTTTAGGCCATAACATGAGTACCTTCACATCAATTATGTAAACATCTTAATTTATTGTGCGTTACAAAAACTAGAAGCCGCAGCAACACAACAGAAAATTTCAGTTTTTCCGTTTGTATTTTTGTATCAGTCATGCTTGACAACTCACTCACTATCCAGGTGTATGAACTGCACCGGGTTTACAAAATACAGAGAGACCTGATGAAACAGTGTCAAAACAAAGAGATATACGCACACCCAACACTGGTAGATGCATCACAGACAAATTCACCATCACAAGTTCCACCAAATGGTGCAAAGATGATCTGGCAGATGCAGATGCCTCCAGTGTCCAAAACATACAGAAAGGTTCCTGTTGCAGAGCACAATGATACAAACCACTCCTTGAAGTTTCTTAGAGAAGGTAGTGTTCAATCCTCCCCAAATGGATTTCCCTCAAGTGATGTTGCTCTGAACACCAAACAAGGCACTTTTGACCTTCAGCTTCCAGCTGATCATTATGTAGACACTGACAATGCATCAGAGAATAAGCCTATAGATTTCCTTGGTGTAGCATCAGATACAAAGCCTCCAAATGATGCTGACATCACATTAGTTAGTGCAGAAGGCTTGGGGAGGTTCAGTGATAGTTCAACCTCTGGTTTGCATAGTACAAATAATCTGGGAGGCCGACAAGTTGCCGACCTGAATGAGCCAGTTACTGGCATGTATATGGGCAGAACAAATGGGTCACTATACAGAGGTCTTTCCTATACCTTGGAGAACTCTTGGCACCAATCTGTATTGAGATCGAACACAACTAACTTCAGTTTCAATAAAGAATACTCCAAAGACAAGCATACTGATGAAGGAACAAGCTCAAATTTCTTTGATGCAATTGCCAAAATAAGACAGGAAGAGAAACCATTGGCTGATAAAGGTAACGATAAGCTTAACTAAAAAGTTTTTATTTAGTTTTTTTTGTCCTGGTTACACTAGTTCTTTCTATGTTTGCACAGTGAAAATTGTTAATACACATATTTGCCATATTCGTCGACAACGAGTCAATTTGCGTTACGGGGTATGGGTTCACTTTGGAATTTGGAAGGAAACGTGGCGTGCTGTGTACCATGACCCCATAGGGTGATTTGGAAGTACAATGTTCCTTGTAACTATGGTTAATATTTAATACATATTAGAACACCCCAACAGCATGTGGCGTTTTTTTTTGTTACATGTACAACTACATTTTCCTTAACTATGCTTGTTTCATTATTTGGTTTTGAGCATCCTTTTGATTTCTCTTTTTTGTATTGTACTTAATTGTGGCACGAAAACCTTCATGTGCTTCAATTTTTCTTTTGATTACCAATGGTTTAGACATGTAAGATGTGACATACTACTATAATCTGGAGTACATTATGTTGCAGGCTGGTTTTCTAGTTATTATGTAGCACCAATCTGTAGTTCTGTACTAATCTAGAAGAGAACACAATGGCCATTTCTGTGGTTTCCGAAATCATACTGCCAAATGGCTGTTAGTCTTACACTATTTTGTTCATCAAACTAGTATTCCTATTCTCTTTCTGATACAGTAACTTGCTTGTGTTTGAGTACAGTTTGTCTTTGTGTGTGTGTGCACCATATTGTTTACTCTTTTGCTACATATGGGTACTTGGTAATGTCATGCTCCTTAGGGCCTAGGAAATGTCATGCTCCTTAGAGCCTAGGAAATATCTCTCTCTGGATGTTCTTTTCAATTGCTAGCCAATTTGTTTACTGCTCTGTACTTACAGTTGACTTGACTTGATCCAGTGTGATATTCATTCTGACTCTTGCTTCAATTCTTCAGGGAAACAGGTCGGCAACATAAATTTTTTCACACCCAGATACAGCGACGTTGATCTGCAAAAATCCTTCAAAGCTTCTGATGGGAGATCTGCCAACAATAGCCAGTTTATTTACGAAGGTCAGAATAGTTCAGTTGGATGGTTTGCAAGAAGTCCTCTGGAAGCCTCAGCCATCAATAGTTTAGCTGTACTTGACCGTCCACACCATTCACGCTTTGCTATACTTGCTGCTCCGGCCTCTTTTCCTCACATAGACCATCCTTCCGTTGCCTCCCCGATGGGTTCTTGCACAGTAGACCCAAGGAGCAGTGTTATCAATAATACTGCTTTCCAATCAAGTCCAAATTTCAATGGATCTTCTACTGTAAATTCGCACACAAGTCTTAGTGCTATGACCCAAAACATTGGAGCTTCAATTTATAAGCTGAAAACTTTTGATAATTTACATGGCCGCTATCCTGGCCTTCCACTTGATTCATTGCCTGCCTTACGATCACGACATCAGGTAGCAATTTCAAGTGACTTGGAGCAAAGCAACAGCCTGATGTTCGAACATTTAGCACAACAGTCTCATGAGGATCCTCATTTTGCAAATGGCAACGGCACAAAGAACTTTAATTTAAATGAAGCACTGTCAGATGGTCAGGAAGATGTTCTTGTGGAACAAGATAGGAGATGTGTTGGCAGTTTACAGGACAGTAAAGGCGAGGGATCAATATTTGGTATCCCTTGGCTCAAAAATAAATCTACATGTGCTGATCAAACAGGTTTGGAAAAGTCAGGGAAGGTGTTTGGCCATTCAAACGGGACTGCAACAGAGACGAAAAATAATAAAGATATGACGGGAACAGCTCTGACTTTTTGCAATTTGTCAGATTCAACTTCGACATCTGTAGGTTGTGGAATTAAGAAGGATGTGGCTTCTGAAGATAGTACTGCTAGAACTAATTTGGCATGTAATAAGACTCAGGAGAGTGCTAGGTGTTTACCTCTTTCATGCCAGAAACATGTGCCCCCTAGAGATGGACAAGCTACTGAAGGTGTCATCAAGAAAAGTGGTGCCCCCATGAAGAATTTTATTGATCTGAATGATGATGTACCAAATGAAGATAATTCAGAGTCATCAGTAGTGTCACATGAATGTCATGTGGCCTCCTTACAGAACAACCATGCAAAGCGCACATTTGTGATTGATTTAGAAGTGCCAGCTTGTGAAGATGGTGCTGCCTGGACTTCTCATCAGGAACGCGCACCTTCTGGTAAACTTGATGCATCCAAGGAAGCTGATACATATTTTAAATCCGCTATAGCCGCAGCAGAGAACATTGTTGCGTTGTCAATGGATGTGCCAACAACTGCAGATACACCTGATGATATGTTACAGTGGCTTGCAGAGCTCGCTGTGTCAAGCATTGATGACCATGCTGAGCAAGCGGAAGTCCAAGATTGCATCAATAATTCCAGTGATGATGGTTTTGATTCATTTGAATCCTTGACACTGAAGCTGGAAGAGACCAAGATTGATGAGTACTGGAGCAGGCCACAGGCATCCGCAATGACAAACGATGAACACACAGTTTCGACCGTGAACCTCCTGTCCAAACCAAAAAGAGGCCAGCAAAGGAGGCGGAGGCAGAAGCGAGACTTCCAGAAAGATATCTTGCCCGGCCTTTCTACACTTTCCCGACCTGAAATCATAGAGGACATTCAGTTACTTGAGGGGTTAGTACAGGCGTATGGTGGATCATGGGAGTCGAGCTTAACTAGGCGAGGACGGTATGGTGGGCGGACAAGAGGTAGAAAACCACGCAACATCCTGTCAGTTACTGTCAAAGAAGAGGCCCATGTCAGTCCACCAGCAAAACCTGACGCTGCGAACTTAGAAGCTGATGACAAGGGTATGATTGGGTGGGGACGAACAACAAGACGGTGTCGCAGACCGAGATGTCCTTCAGGTAATAACATTGCAGCTGTGTCTTGAAAGATCTGGCCAGTAAACATTGGATGTGATCGGATTTGTCAGAGAGATTTCGATGGACTGGTATAAGGTAGTCATTCAGTCATAAGTGTACATACTTTGTTGGCCTATTTGGCCTCCCCAACTTTCATGCTTTTGCGTCGAAACATGGCTGTACGTTTTTATAATAATTTGTTAAATTAGTTCGTAAGATATTTCTGCGACTGTGATGGGTAAGCTGTTGAAGGGTATAAGGTCTGGTTTTAATGCATTATGAGAAGATTGCAAGGTGAGTAACCTCATTGATCTCTGAAGAACAGTTCATGGGAGCGGGCAAGAACCATTGAACCAAGAAGGGGTAGTACATGAGGGTTCTTTTTTAAGGAAATAGTATGTGCGGGTTCTAGTTTGTACTTTTTCAGTAGGCCATGCTTAATTGACTAGCATTCAGAAACCGAAATGCTAACTGATTCAGCCATTCTGCTGAATCTGACATGTCATCGATGCTGCATGGCGATCTTTTTTCCTGCAAGGTGCTGCTACATTTGCCTGCTCTGCTGCCTTATTTGGTCTCCCTTTAAGCGTACTTTGGTTTGTGTTCATTTGAAAAGCGTGCGTGGTGTGAGTAGGTGTGCGCCCGTCTTACACCCCTAAAAAAAAAAAGAGCGTGCCGCTTCCGGCGTGTCAGGCCAGATGCCACCAGATCCTCGTTCCAACAGCGGCGCACGGACGCCATCCCTCATCAACATGTTTGAACTATTAAGGGCCTGTTTATATCGTCTTTTATTTTTAGCCTACGAATAATAATAGTTTGTAGAGAGATATTTGTGTATAATTTTGGTCATATAAATGAAGTCACTACAGTGTATAATATAATTGACTAGTAGACTTTATGTTAAAAAGATACTAAAAATTATATTTATAGAAAAGTTATTTACTATAGAAAAATAGGTTTAAAAGCTAATATAAATAGGCGTAAAACATCTCAGCGGGCCGAACTGATCCGGAGGGAGGCTCAGCCCACGGCCCGCTCAGCCACCGCCCAACAACCGACGCCGCATAAAAACTCGCGAGCTGCGCCCGTGCGGAACCCTAGTCGGTCAGACGGATCGCTGCGTCGCTCCTCCCACTCTCGCGCATCCCCCTCCTCAACCGCCTTCCTCGGTCCGCCCCCCATCTGATCCGACGAGCTCGCGGCCCTAGAGATTCTGATCTGTGCTTGCTGTTGGTGGTAGGGTTTTACGTTGGGTCAGGGCGCTTGGGGATGTCGGACTCCGAGGAGCACCACTTCGAGTCGAAGGCCGACGCCGGCGCGTCCAAGACCTACCCGCAGCAGGCCGGCACCATCCGCAAGAACGGCCACATCGTCATCAAGAACCGCCCATGCAAGGTCTGTCCGGATCCCTGTTCTCCCTTCCCTCTGTTTCGTTTAGACTTATTAGATTGGGGATGCCTTCGTGAGTGGTGTGCTGTGCTGCTTGCTTGGCTAGTCTGAAACGCAAAAAGTTTGGTGCTTTGTTACACGTTTGGCTTGTTGATGCCCTGTGTAGTATGTAGGACGTGCTTGTTGTAGTGTTGGGCTATCTGGTTGGTGGTAAACTGGTAATTAATGGTGATTAGTTTTTATGGTGATTTCTATGAAATTGACGCCTTTGAACTGTGGTGCTGCTGCATGTCTATTAATTCAAGCAACTACTAGTTGTAACTTGTAAATAGTTTTTTTATAAAAAAAAACTTGTTTTGTTCACATGCTTAGATTTATCTTGTAGTATTCTTTTGGTGACTTTGGATTGTGCTTCTGCAAGTTTATCTTGTGAGATCTCAGCTTCTTATGTTTTTTGTGATGTACGAAAATTATGCTGGTGAATGCTTTGTGTGATGTTCATGAAGAGGATATGTGTAGGATGTATGCTACTATATTCCCTTGTACTAATGGTTTGGAACTTTGGATGATTATGTTATGATCTCTTATCTCTGTCTAAAAATGCTACCTTTTGTGTGTGGTGTGAGTGCTGATGGTTTCAAGTTGCCACAAGGTGTAGTTATTTGGGAAATTTACTGGGCCTTCCAACCTTAATTTTGCCATACTTTACTTGCTTTTTACCCTTGCTCCATGTATTTGATTGATGTGATTCACGTTTTAATTAGGAATACCTTTTATGTTTGTAATATTGTTCCTATTTTCTCTATCTTTGGTTGGTGATGACTGGTTTCATTATGGTAGTGTCTGTTTACTCTTTTATGAACTGAGGTTGCTGCTTGAAATCATGTTTGCCATTCTTAGATGAATCTTAGTGTAGAATATCATCCTTGTAAGTTCATGGTTTTCTACATCTGAAGGCTCGATGGTCATACACAATTGATGGTATTTAGTATTCTCTCCTTTTCATCTTTCTTGTAGGTTGTTGAGGTCTCCACATCCAAGACTGGGAAGCACGGGCATGCAAAATGCCACTTTGTGGCCATTGACATTTTCAATGGAAAGAAGCTTGAGGATATTGTGCCCTCCTCCCACAACTGTGATGTTAGTGTTAAATCATATCCTGTATTGTTTGTTCGGTTCTTGCCATGCAGTATCTGAGCAGTTTTTCGTGTGCTCTGTAGGTCCCCCATGTCAGCCGTACTGACTACCAGCTGATTGATATTTCTGAAGATGGATTTGTATGTTTCTTTTGACTGTTCTAGCTGTGTCTGAAATTTGCTCTTGATGTTATCTTAAACTCATCGTGTGCATTTTGCAAATTCCACAGGTCAGCCTCCTTACTGAAAATGGAAACACTAAGGATGATCTGAAGCTCCCTACTGATGAGGCTCTGCTTACTCAGGTTAGATATAATGTCTGTGGCTGTAGCTTCATAATGAACTACTTTTCATATTGTAAGACTCTTTTTTTGCTAAATGCAGATCAAGGATGGATTCGCAGAGGGGAAGGATTTGATTGTGACTGTGATGTCTGCCATGGGTGAGGAGCAGATCTGTGCTCTGAAGGATATCGGCCCCAAGAACTAAAGCTTCCTTGCTACTGCTGCCTTGGTTATTTATTCGGTCGTTTATTTAGTTGGGAGGTGGTGCTGAGATGATATATAAGCTGTTGGTTTGAGCGTTACTCCGGACATATGGACTGCCGTTTCATCTTGCGGTTTACACCAATTATTTGGATGTACCTTTGCTACCTGTAATGTTCTTTTGAACAAAGTAACTTTACTGCATCTCTTTCGTAGTTATTTACGAATGATGATAAGTGGCTTATGTGCAAGCGGTTATCTGCCTCTTCATTTGGATGCAACTTTGGATTGGGATATGAAGAGGTGTGTTTGGGACTTGCATAGTTTTTAGTCCCGTTACCCCGTTCGGGAAATGGGATAGTGAGGTAGACGTAGAGCCGTGCTTTCTCATGGAGAATACGTAAAGCCGCAATACGTGTTGATGAACACGGCACCGAGAACAGTCTGTTCCTGTTGCTTCATGCCTTACCTGCTCCGTGAATGGAAGCGCCCATGCGATCGAAGTGACGGGACTCACGAGCTCGCTGGCCGCGGCGTCGCCAGATCGATGACGGGTGGGCTCCTCGATTGCTAGCCGAGACGGCGACACGACGCCGAGATCGACGGCGGGTGGGGCGCTCTGGTCGGCGGATGCACGGCGCACTCCGCAAACGAAGGGCGCCACGGCCGACCGGGGCCAGGAACCAGTAGGGGGCAAACGGTAATTTCTCCACCCGTTCCTCTTCCCATTCCCAATCCCGCCCTCACAAAACCCGGCGAAACCAAACGCCACCCGGGGGGTTAGAAACGGGAACTGATAAGGTTCGTTCGGAGCGGCAGCTGAACGCAAAAACACGACACACTCCTCCCGCTTCCGACTCCCACTCCACACTGCTCCGCTCGCCATGGCGGAAACCCTCGTCGGCCTCCGGCTCGCCGCCTCCGCCGTCCCAAAGCCTCATAGCCGTCTCCGCTCCTGCGTCGCCGCGCCAGCCCACCGCCTCGGCCCGTTCCGGCGTGGCCGGCTATGCGCCCGGGCGGCGGTCGCGGGCCCTCCGGAGGTGGACGAGGATGAGGCGATGAGCATCGACAACCTCCACAGCTTCTTCGACCTCAACGTCGGCAAGTGGAACGGCTCCTTCTATGTACGTACCCCCGCCCTGCCTCTACTCCCTGGGCCTCCCTGCTCCTGGATTCCTAATCTGGCTTATTGTTGTTTGTGTTCAGCAATTCGACGCGCATGGGAGGGTGCTGCAGAGGATTAGCACGCGACTGTCCGTCAGCACTTACGGGGAGGACGACCTTATCAGCCTCCTGCAATCGTAATAATACTCCCAGTGATATTTACTCCTCATGCCAAATCGTGTTTGTTTCAATTCTCACTTTTCAATCATGATATTTACTCCTTTTTTACAATTTAGTGAAGTTTTACGCTTGCTTATACGCATTTCTTGTTTGTGTCAGCTCTTTGACCAGCCATGAGTTACAATGCTTTGGCTGTTTGCATGTGTCCTGGGATCCTGAATGTACTCTCTTTAACGTATTGTGTTTTGTAGGCTGTATATCAAGCAAGCTTCCTCTAATATATCAATTGTAGATGAGGAGGATTCTGAATTAGAGTGGGTGGAGTACAAAATCAAAGAGACGAACATGTTCACTGTAGATAAATATCAGCAGGTGCACTGAAGTTTGTAGTAGGCCTCTTCGTCTTTTTCTTATTGTGGTAAAATTTTGTGGTTCTGAGCTTCTTTAATGAGTAATATTGTTTAGTGTACAGATAGGGTTCTTTCCTGAAGAGAAGGCATTTGCTCTGAGGTACCAGACTGCTGGAATGCTAGAGACTGTCCTTCGAGCTGGTGTGCTTGGAGAAGATGATACTGGTGAAGAATCCCCCAAGTAAACAATATTATCCACAATCTTAGGTGTTTACTGTATTGTGATGCTCTTATCGTAAGGTGTATGTAATATATTTATTTTACTTCACCAGAAACTTGAAGATACCTTCTCGTAAACCATCTGTTGTATGTGAGAATTGCCTATACTCTCTTGAGGGCAATGGTCGAGTAAGGGCTTTTCACATAATGGACCCAAAGGGAGTGCTCGACACACTTCTTGTTTTTCATGAAAAGCAGGGATCTGTAGTGCCACTTACCTACTCTTCAACTGATCCTGAGGTGAGCTCTTAAAGTCAAATGCTGTGATCTTCGTATCGAATTATCTTATGACAGGATCATGCCAAGTTATCCCAATTTTCTAATACTTTGTCACTAGATTGCAAGCAATGATAGGATAAGTGCACTACTTGGAAGGTGGGAGGGCCATTCTGTGACAAAAAGGAGCGGGGTGTATGGAGCAACGCTCGCTGAAGCTGATACAGTTGTCCTCCTTGAAATGGACAAGAACGGTCAGCTGATTCAGGTATGATTCAGAGTTTTGGTATGGTATTTATACTTTCACTTTGGACATACTCATTGCTATACAAATGGTAATTCCAACTAATGTTTTAACAAAATGGACCTAAAAACTGTTCCTGAACTCGTGGGTGATGGATTTCAAGTTACATGGCGTGGGTGGATTGGTGGGTTTGCCTTCATCCGTGCGTGCATCAGCATGCTTGTGTTCGTTCTTTATCTTACATGTTGTTTACTAGCACTAGGAAAATTCCTGATTAGGTATAGCTTGTGCTGTGTAATAGTGTTTTTTCAGTATCAAAAGTTAGTTACGGCAAAAATGTGCATTTTCAATATTGCTACATTTTCTTCAAAAAAAAATTGTAACATATATGGTTCCTTCTGTTCATAGGATAATATATCAATGAAAACCGGAACTAGCACGACAACAACGGTCCACTGGACAGGATCAGCAAATAACAACTTGCTTCAATTTGATGGAGGATATGAAATGACCTTGCTACCTGGAGGGATGTACATGGGATATCCATCAGACATCAGCAAGTGCGTTACCCAGTTAGATTCTTTTCATTTGGAGTTTTGTTGGATGGAATCGCCAGGAAAGAGGCAGCGACTTGTGCGGACTTACGACTCAGCTGGTCTGGCCGTTTCGTCAACCTACTTCTTCGAGAGCAAAGTATGAGTCACAGCTTTTACTTACTTTGTACAAAATGCACTGCAGCGATTTTGTGAGTTTCCCAATAATCTCACTGACTAGTGTTGCAATACATTGCTCAATACACGATAAATGAGTATATATTGTCCAACAGCTTCGTTCTATGCAAAAAGCAGAAATTTATGAAGCCAGTGGTTCATTCTTTGGCTAAAATTCTACTATTATGCTGCATCCATCCCATTCCAATTGGCCATTGGATGGATATCTAACGTCCCAGATCAATCTGACTGTTTTTGTCCTAAAAAACAATCGAATGTTGTATAGCAATACTCTTTATTTTATTTTGGTGTAGGGGTAGATATTAACCTTCATATTTGTCTCTCCCTTTTTTCCGAGAACACGCAAAAGTTTTGCATGTCTTTCCGTTAAGATAGAAAGCAAAATACAGAGCGTTAAACAAAACAGAAGCCTATTCTCATACACCGATTGAGCGACCTAGCTACCGTAACGACAACTACCGAACGAACAAGAGCTCGAGACATTTGGCTCCCGCTATGCGCCACCGCATACGTTCCTCCCAAACGCGACCAACCACCTGATCTGCGGACGCACTCTTGCTTGCAGACAGTTGCAGCCGATGAGAACATTGGTCCACGTTGTGTGCGGCTGTGTGTGCAACGATCGATGTGGCTGGTAATGCTCTTCCACAATTAGCATCGCAGATCTCAAATGATCAAATCCCAGCATAATCTCTATCAGAATAACGCAGCTTAGTTGTAGACAGCACGCTGATCTACCAGATAAAACTGAAAGCCACCCTATCTAACTGTTGACCCATTTGGCAAATTTTGAGACAATAACGATCGCTACCCTTCCCTATCCTTTCTTTTGCCTCTCCTCTATTTTCCCTCTGGTCTGCAGCTGTCCCTGTCACTGCCACTGCACAGTCTTCTTCCGATTGTCCTGAGAAGCAAGGAAGGTCGCGACAATGGCCGATCGGCGTGGCGACCCCATGCGCCAGCAGCCGTTCGCGTCTACTCAGGAAAGGGCGTTCTATGGTGGAGGCAGCAGCGGCCCCGGTCCGGCGTTTGGGAGTGATTTTGACCATGGATCCTACATGGCACTTCTTGGCGCCGTCGTCAACCGCCAGCCACCGCCGCTGCCATGGGCTGTCGAGGAGGTCACCGCGGCGTCTGTGATAAACCGGACACCTCGGTTCTCCATGGTAAAGTTGGTCTCTTCGGTTGATTTGTACTATTCCCATTACAAGTCCGTCCTCAAAAAAAAATCTCATTGCAAGTCAATGAAATGGAGAGGGTAAGCGTTATTAGAAAACTTGTATGTTGAATCCGAGTTGATTATATGTTGTGCCTGTTGCTAGCCTTTATCAGAGATTTCTGAAGTCGGTTGCGATACATATATTCAGACTTCAGAGCCATGTCTTATTTTTCATGTATGGATCCATAGACACTCTTTATCCTGTTCTTTCTTTACCATTCTATTCTAGGTTCTAGCTGGTATGATTTGTGTGCGTTTTTTAACGATCAGCCAATGGCCGGATGTCCATGAATCATCAGTTTCTACAATTCATGGCATACGAATCTTAATGCAAACAAATGCTCGATTTCATGTATTAATAACCGCGACAAGCTACAAGAATGTATGCCATTGTAGCAACTAATTATATCTTAGATGCTTTATCTTCTCTAGCCTATATGTACAGCTATTATTTCCTGGCTTACTTACAGAAGATTCAGACTTTGCATTTTTTTTTTTTGCGAATCTGCAGTATGGAAATTCACAAGTTAATCTTGTTTCAAAAAAAAAATCGCAAGTTAAAATGCACTGAAAAGACTGCATCTTTCCACCCCATGCAGGCAAACTATGCGCAGCCGTCCTACCAACAGCCTGCTACGCTTCAGGATCGCACACCCAAAGCATTTGTTGGATTCGACCTCCAAGATGAACTGTAATACCCGAAGAAAAACCCTAGCTTTTCTTCCCCCTTGCTACAGTAGCCGCCAGCTCCACCCCCATCTAGAAGCCAGCTCACGTGTCCTTGAGTATAAGAGAGGGAGAGGCAGAGGAGAAGCACAAACCAGATCTGTTCTCTCCCCTTTCTTTCCTGCGTGCTGCTGCTACTGCTCCCCATCGCGCCGCCCCCGCTATCGCTCGTGTGCGCACGTCGCTCGTCAGCCCGTCGCCCAGCCGCCGCTGCCGCCGTTTCTCCTCAAGTCGCCGCCGCTTGCGCACGTGCGCGTCGGCGCCCTCGCCACGCACTGCTGCTATCCGCGCGCAGCCGTTGCTACGCCGCCACCGCCCCCAGCTAGCGCCGCTCTCTGCCATCCCCGCCTTCCTCCGCCCCTGGCCGTCGCCGCCCCTGCTCTGCCCGGCCAGCCGAGGGGAGGACGAGGGCGAGTTGCTGGCGTGGGAGAGAGGAGGGGAAAGGCGAGAACCGGCGTGAGGGAGAGGGGGGAAGAGAGGAGGCGGCGGGAGACCGGGGAAGGAGCCGTCGGCGCGGAAGAAAGGAAGCGGCCGTCGGCCGTGGAAAAAAGAAAGAGAAGGAGGGAGAGAGAAGAGTCGGCGTGAAAAGAAAGAAGAGAGGAGTTGTGCTGCCGACAGTGAAGAAAAAGAGAAAGAAGAGAAGGCCAGGAGAGAGAAGGAAGAGAGGAAAGAAGAGAAAAAGAGAAAAGGAGAAGGGGAAATCCGATCCGACGTCGGATTCGCCAGCACCAGCCAGGGAACGACAATCCGTGTCCGGATTCAATCGTCGGGCTGGGGGTAACAGTTCGGAAACCCTCTCCCATTTATTTATCGAAACAGGTATAGGTTAATATATGGATTATTAGAATTAATTCGGGTAGCCATTAGAATATTGTTTATTAATATGGTTGCCTGGGCAGAGAGATCGGGATTGCCACTGGTGATCAGGTTGATCTGTGGCGATAGAGGGACAAGAGGGTAAATATGTAAAATGCTATATACGAGTTTAATTGACCATATCGCTAAACATCAGGACAACAGAGAGATGTCCGATGATAAGGTTTGGTTGTGCTAGGTTCACATCACATGTAAGGGCGGTGTTATTTACTCGTATGTATGGCATGAGTGATGAATTAAAATAGTTAATGCTTGTTCAGGTGGCGGTTCGAGTCTGGTGCCGTCCATGCACCGTCCGCCAGGTTAACACGCAAGTGCATGGTAGAATAGTAAACTGTGGTGAATGTTTGTTATTCATGTTGCTATGCCGTGATTTACAGTATTTATGAGAGGATGTATATGAATTGTGCTAATCATACCCTGATGAATATTGCTTATGATTAGACATTCATATTTGAAGCATATTGCATCATGCAAAATGCATAAGAGCCAGGTCGGTGAGAAAGTCATATGACTAGTCCGGAGTGCTCTTGAATAAGACCTACAGAGGTAGGCAAATGAGTGGTCCATCGACGGGTGGACGCTCCGCTATACCGGTATACGCTACAGTTACAGAGCATACAGATGCATACAGATGCATTGCATGATATTGCATTGCATTACGAAGGATGATAAAGGAATCTGATTTCTGATTGCGATTGTGATTTACTGATTCTGATTCTGATTGTGATTCTGATTCTGATTGTGATTTATGATTTATAGTTCTGATTGTGATTCTGATTTGATTCTGATTGTGATTTACGATTCATGAGCAGTGTACATGTAATTAATTTACGATTGAATTGAATTACAGTTTATGAGACATAGGTTGAATTACAGTTTTATGACATAGAATTGATTTACAGATACGCCATGCACCTAGCCTACAGTTTACAGTCATAGAGTGGAATTACAGCCTACAGTTCATGAAATTGATTGAAATTGTTAAAGTGATGTTACTGTTTTATCGTGTGCTTGCTGAGTCTTGAGACTCACCCTTGCTTTGTCGTTATTTTAGGGTGAAGGATGACGACATGCATGGAATGGGGATAGTCGTTTTGGCACTGCACATGTGAAATAACAGTTAGCTTTACATAGCTTTTATGTTAATCTAGGGTTTAGTTTGCTAGCAATGGAACCCCAAGCTTGTTTAGTTTGCTAGCAATGGAACCCCAAGCTTGTTATGTTATGGCTTGCGAAATATGAAGTTAGTTGCTTTTGCAATCATCCTACTGGTAATTGTGGTTTGATATCTGTGGGTAAAGATATAAAAAGAACAGGGAATGTGCTGTTAAAAGTTGAATTAGCAACACTGTTGAATTGGTAAGTGGGTGGTGATAGCATCTTGGGTCCTGTGAAGGGCCGGGGTGTTACATGAACGTTACGACAACGTATCTCCAACCAGTCAGTAGGTTACGACCACCCAGCACGTGGTCGAACCTTATGGTGGAAAGCAGGTAGTCGAACTTCGATAGCTCCGCGCTCGTGAGCTTCGACCAATCGACACGAGTACTCGAACGTACTTAAAAATATCTGAGTACTCGAAACACCTCTGGTACTTATATCACCTATGATCTTTGAGTACGGCTGTAACAAACCGAAAACTACTGAGTAAAAGCAAAATCACAATCTTTTGTGGTGCTCCAATCGCCGTACATTTTCTAGGGTAAACTTCTCTGAGTTCTCTCTATTTATACTCAAGATTACATATCAAAGACAGACAATTCATTACCAATTACAGACTAGATCCGGACTCTTTTTCTCTTATTGAAACTTGACTCCGAAATTGAAACTAACTTGGACCCTTGGTTCAATTTCACAACCGGATTGAACCTGACTCAAACTCTAAGTTAATACCTGTACTCGATGATAGCTAATCAAGTCTAGATTAATTCTAACAAATTTCCCCCTAATCTAGACTTGGATCTAAAAAATCCTTGACACCAATCAGCATCCTCATTTCTAAAAACTTCGGCTTGGCCAATGACTCGGTGAGAATATCTGAACGCTGCTCTTCTCTGAGAATGTACTGAACATTAATCTCTCCTCTCTCGACGCATTCTCGGATAAAATGGAACCTTGTGTTGATATGATTGATTCTCCCATAGAACACTGGGTTCTTGATCAACGCAAATTGTTGACTTATTGTTAACATACAATGTGACTTTATCTAGAGGATGCCCTGTGAGCAACGAGGACACGTTGCATGGGGATGACGGCGAGGAGGGTCATGACAGGTGAGTTTTACATGGTCACTTTGATGTAACATTTACCTTGGGTAGTTGGCCCTTAGGGTGTAGCAGCCTATCCGGTAAGAAACATCAATATAGGAGAATGTGAACTCCGATCCGAACCGTTCAATGTGGGTGACAAGGATTTTCATCCGTTCGATCATTCGACGCTAGCAATTGCAACATCCTCGAGAAGGTAGCGTTGCTATATATACATGGTCATATGATACAGATCTGACGATCACGGTTCGTTTCTGCACTGATTGAGCGATCAAGATCGCGGGTTCAATCATCCAATTCTTAAGGAAGAGTTCTCACCTGATACATTTGAACCAAGATGCAGTCAGTGAAATGTGACGTGCCACCAATTTTTGGTCAGGGATGCAGGTGGTGAGGCCGCGCGGAGGGTGGTGAAGAAGCTCAAGATCATACTACAAACCCCGAGCGAGGTTGATCTCCTTGACGACGGCTACCGATGGCGCAAGTACGGGCAGAAAGCGGTCAGAGGCAACCCCCGTTCGAGGTAGGTAACAAATGCCACCAGATCAGCTGCACTCGAACACTGACGAACAAGACGCAATCTGGATTCTGAACCTTGCAAGCTCGTTGTGATATTTTTTTAGGCCCATTGTGATGTTGTTCAATGCCCTGCAGGAGCTACTACAAATGCACCGCTGACAACTGCAACATGCGCAAGCAGATCGAGCGGTCGTCCGCCGACCAAGTGCGTCCTGACGACGTACACCGGTCGTCACAGCCATGACCCGCCGGGCAGGGCCGCCGACGGTGCCGCAGCTGGCAGCTCTTCTGCTAATCTGATGATGCTTTCGACCATGAGCTCGGGCGGCGGCATGTTTCAGCAAGCCAGTGACGCTCGGCGGCTGAAAGAAGAGGACAAAGATTAACGAGCACCTCTTCTCGTGAATGTTTTCCTTGTTATATGTCGGTTTTCTCCGTGTGAATAATAGAGCTGGATTATTTATTCTTTTTGGCAGGTTTTCTCTGCCGGCTAATTGTTGGTTTAGCTAGATGTCAGTTGTTTTATAGGAGCTGACATGTCGATTTTGGCTGCAGATGTTGGCGACTGTTCTTGGCTTTGTTTTGTATGGACTGTTATCTGTATATTAGTTGTCTGTTTCCTTCATATTTTGAATGGAAAATGTTAGTGCTTAGGGTGGTGGTTTGCCAACATCTCCAGTGTGCAGGAAACTAGAATGCAAGTTACTCGAACAGCTGAAGATCAGAAAAAAAGGAGCCAAGGAGCTCTGTGCCAAAGAATTAGTTAATCGTCGATAAGTAACAAAAGATATATATGTACACACAACTTCAGACTGCAGATTGCTCCATTTTTTTGGGCAAATAATGAGTATTCACAAGATCTGTATGCAGTTTACTGCATAAATTTGCGTTAGCTCCTCCTACTATCTCCCGATCTATACAACTCAAAAGTACATTTCAGTGACATGGCAGATTTATTCATCACTGGATGTTATCAGCGTCGGCATTTGCCCGTTGTTCGTAAAATCGATCTTGTTCAGCCTCATGCAGCACAACACATGCTCAGGTAGCTCCTCAGCCTTCTGTGCCTGCACCAAGATCACACCGTGCTTGAGTTTCAATCAAGAACATGTTATTCAGGCCAACAATTCTCAAGGCCAGGAGCAAAAGAAATGTACCTGAATGGTTAGGCCAAGATCAAGAACTCCATGTTTCAGTCGTTCTCGGAAGGTCTCGAGCCCTTTCCGCGATATGAAGCTGAACCGATGCACATCGAGATCGATCTCGAAGTAATTTGAACTCTACACCATAATGATAGGCACATGTTTCAGTCAGAACTTAGAGGACATGAAGATTTGAGCACCAGTGAGTCGATGGACATGTGAGGAAATATGATTAGTTTGTACCTTGTAGAATTTGTGTTGGGGGCGAGATAGCACTGGCTTCTGGTTGTAGGTTTGCACAAGCTTCCTCTCAGCTGTGCTAAGTTGCAAGTCCTCAGGGTTAACTAACCCAGCAAGAATTTTCAGCCTCTCTGTGTAGGGTATATTGCTGTCTAGTGGGAACCCCTTAACCTTTTCCATTTCCTCATTCATAAGCCTCTGCACAACCAAGTAGTCATCAGAATTTGGCCAAGGGTTTTGAAGAGAGGAAGGTACTAATGATGGAATGTAAATGCAAGCAATCTGAACTTACCTTGATGCTGTCCTTAAATTGAGGAGAAATATCCTTGTCGAAACTGTCAGATATCTTGAAATACAGCACTAGGCTTATTCCATCGCCGTCATTCTCGCCAAACATGGTAGCAGGATAGGTAGGCAACTGTACAAACCATTAAACTTGTTAGGTTCAGAACTAACCTAGAAACACAAAAAGGTTAGAAGTTACTAGTTAAGTAGTTCAAGAACACAATGTTTCCAACGGAATTACCTGAATGTTCACAATGAGAAGCGAAGGAAAGGTCTCATGAGTCTTTAGCGACAGAAGCGCGAGGTGCTGCGCAATGTGGTGTATCTTCCGTGTGCAGGCAAACATGTCTGCTCCAATTGGGATGTAGGGGGGGCAGTTTGCAGCCGGGGATTTCCTCTTATCTCTACAAGCATTTCATAAGCTCAGTCAAGCATACTGATAATATAAGGAATGTGTGCACACAAATATCACTGCTGCTCACTTGAAGAAGCCCTCCCCTCGGACTCTGAACACTGACGGCTCAAGAACCGACCAGCAACCGTCTGACAGTTTGTCGCCGGTTGAATATGGCACCGACAAGCCGGTTCTCGGACGGTACAAATACTTTGTAGAACCACCTGGATTTGCAATCTTGTCAGCAAAGTAGTAAAAACTAACTATTGATCAACACATCAACACATTGCAACATAGTAGTGGAGTATCAATGTTGACTCACTCATTTCAGTCATTTCATCACCCTCATATGATCTCCTCCTGAATGAGAGCCTGACCACAGCCGATTTCTTCTTCTGGCGGTGCGGGCTGACGCTGACAATAGGCATCGGCTGGATCTTGTTGCTCGGAATCGAAGGCGGAAAAGGCCGAGGCGAGCACGACATTGTGCTCTGCAATTCTTTCAGGCTACTGCTGCAGCACTCCTCAGCTTTGCAACTGCTGCTACTAGCAGCAGCAGCATTTGAATCCTGGCTTTTCTCAGGGGGGTCATCCTGACATGTTTCCGCATTTGCAATGCTCCTGAGGCCATGCACGGTGTCCAACAAGCACGTCGCGTCCCTGCACTGCGACGCTTGAGGTGCATTCGTGCTGCCGGTAACATCTGGGATTGGATCTGGATTGGAAAGAAAACATAGGTAAGTACTGAAAGTCTGAAACTGCACTACATATTCTAACACTGACCAAGAAGCATCTGACTGAATAGTACATTACCTCCACTGACGCTGGCGAAATCGTTGTCGAGATCGTCGTCTGAGTCGGTCGACTCCAGGATACTGACAGAATCATACCATGCTTCTTCACAAATCACTGAACGAAAGTTTCAGAGTTTTGAGGAATTCGATACCAATCGGAGAACAAGGGGATGCAACAGAAGGAAGAGGAGATGTATTGGTCTTACCGCTCCCTGCATCCATCTGGCTGTGCTGCCACTGCAGCTGCGTGAGGCGAAGCGTCACGTTCGAGACCGGCGCCTCCACATGGACAACCTCATGGCGGGCAAAGCAGTTCGCCGCGTCGCTGGCACGGACGATAGGCGCGTCGGCGATCGCCGCGGACACCTTCCGGCGAAACCTCCTCGCCGTGACCGAGAGCTTCCTCGACCTCCGCCGCCCCATCGTCGTCGAAACGCAAGAACCCATGGTCACTGACCGCGACACACCTGGATCGACCAAGCAAAGAAACCAAGTTGCACCTTGCAGAGTTAGCAACTCAGGCTATAGAAGAAAAAAAATCTGATCTCACACTGTACTTTCAAGAACTCAAAGGACAAATCGGAGAGCATTAATTACCCTTATCAATCAATCCAGTGATCTCCAACTCTCTCTCTCTCTCTCTCTCTCTCTGTGTGGATAATGCTAGAAGGAAAAGGCTTTTTTGCAAGGTCACGTGCACCAATTCTGAAATGGCCAGCAACTACTACAAGCAATCCTGCCTTCCTCTACTAGTAACTTGCTAAACGAGCTCAAAAAAAAAAACGCATCATCCGCAAGAACGTGATGTGTATGCCTAATGGCAGCGAGGACCCGTGTTTGGCCTGAAGCGCGTTGATCCCTGAACTTTTCTCGTTCAGCGACGGCGTAGCATATAAATCAAAGAGAAGAATAAAGAAATGGAGATGGTACACGTCTCTGTCAGCGTGTTTGAGGTAGTGGTGTCCTAACATTTTTAGGATTGTATAGCATAATCAGAGAGGTGAATAATTATCTCATTTTTAACATCTTTATACATAGTTGAGATCTCCCTTCACTCGAAGACTTCAGCTGATCGGATACTCTGATTGCTCGAGAACATCCCGAAAAAACAAGAAAACGATGCTCAGAAAACACACCGTCGACGCCGGCTAACTTTTCTTGGAATAGATCTGATCTATTATATCTATATCATGTTCTTGACTACAAAACGCCCTCACGTCACTCCTAAAAATTCTCTCAACAAAAGCCCTCAAAAACTGGTTATCTTAGCCCTTAGTCTGTCACTGCTTTTATAGACTAACGTCTTAATCGTGTTCGACTCAAACATGAACAAAACACCTAATCTCCTTCAAAAACCAAGAGACCTGAAACCCTTCCGAACACGGATTTTAAACAAACTCTACCTCTTCCAAGTTATGGACTCCATCCATAACTTGTAACTCAATACGTAATGAAGCCTTCATGACAGTACCTCCTGTATCTCCATCAAGCACCATCAACTCCCGTGTCATAGCCTCCAAGATCACACCTCCTGTAGGTTCTCCACATATCATCATGTGCTCTAACGTGAGCTCGATCACCGTATGACATCCTCAACCGCCTGGAACTGAGACTACCCCCTTCTAGTCCCGATCCTCATCGTCACCGACCGTAACCATCTCTATGCCTCCACGTGTCATCCACCTTTGATCTCCATGTACTCCAACATGAGCCTGAACATCTCGCGTGACATCCTGACCACCTGGACCTCATATTACTCTCTCCTAGTCCCCGTCTTTCTCGTCACCAACCATGATCATCTCTATGCTCACCTGCATATGCAAAAACCAAAGGAACTTTCTCCCAACACAAGTTCTCCACAACTTGAACGTCATCAGCACACACACACTCACACCACATTTGTTCATCCATAGACAAGAACAAAACCATCTATGGCCATCAACCAGGTCGTCCACAACCGCATGTTTCATCGCTTTCTACAAAATAGCTTCAAACAACTCATTACGACCGCTAGCTCAACAAGTACTCGAAAACCACAATTACTCAGAAAATACTATCACTCCGCCAAAAACACTCGGGGATAACAAGCATCGCTTTTGACTACTGAATGCTCCCATCTTTCGAGTATCGAAACCTTTGAGTATTGTTCATTCGAACATTGTTCATCGATCATCGAGTACCTACTTGATACTATAGCACCGACCATCATGCATAGACTAGTCAACCACTGGCCTAACACAAGTACTTGATGTACTCGAAGATCACAAGAATGAAGCACTCAAACTGACAATGAAGTCTATGAGTACCGACCGCGAAGCCCATCGCAACCGATCGCAAAGCCTTCGACTAAACCCGAAGGTAATGACAGTAGTCTGCAAAGTCTATGACTATAATAACAAGACTTGCGAAGTCTATGACTATGACAGCAAGGCTGCGAAGTCTACAACTATGACAGCAAGATTGTGAAGTCTATAACTATGACAACAGTCGGCAAAGTCTTCGACCATCGACCGCAAAGCCTTCGACTGTTGACCTGAAAAAACTTTGACTACCAAGTACGACCAGTAAAAGCTATGACAATTGAGTATCGAGTACCAACTAGTAAAGTTTATGACTATCAAGTATCGGGCAGTAAAGTATACGACAATCGAGTACCGACTAGACACTATAGTTACATCCATGGAAAAACACTGTAGCTATGACCATGAAAATGTACTATAGCTACGACAATAAAAAGGTACCATAACTACGATTACCTTCAGTGGTCGTTCTGTTATGATCGAAGTAGAATGTAGTCGAAGCTAGACGTGGTCGAAGTAGAACATAGTCGTAGTCGAACGTAATCGAAAGTTGTTGTGGTCAAAAGCTATCGTGGTTGAAGTCAGCCGTGGGATCCTTCAATGCCACTCGAATACCGTCTGATGCTCTATTTCCACTCAAACGTCATCCGATGCCCTAATGCTACTCAAACATCATCCGATCCTCCTTGGATCTGATCAAAACCAGTTGGACTGGTCCAAACCTGCTCGAACACTTACCAGATGTTGAATACAACCACTTAGAAGTTGTAGACATTTATGACCACGTTGATGTTGATTTCGACTACGACCACGTCTTCCTCTGCATATGTTGATTTCGACCACTTGCTCATAGATGATTTTGACCACTTCCGCATATGACCACAAGTATTAGTCATAACCTTCGTATGCTACAATAGCACTTTATCTTTTGAACTGGTCCAAACAATCGCAACCAGCTGATCCACCCGATCGAAAATCAATGGTCGAAAAACAAGTAACTCTTCGGACTGCTCCTATCGCGCGAGCTGGTGTTCGGACTGGTCTGAACGTTCCGATGATGATTAGACCGTCAAAATGACTTAGATGAAGATCAGGTGGTCTGAACTTCTTTGCTGATTAGACTGGTCTAATCAGCTTCTTCTTCGCAATTCAAAACCACTCAAAGTCGATCGAAACACTCGGAGAAGACAAAAACCACTTGAACTTGAAACCTTTGACGGCGATCGACCAAAATCTTTCACAAACGCAAGATCCAAAGCAATCCAAAAATCAATTATTCATCATCACTTTATTTACAACCAGCCACATGGTCCAACAATCTTCTTCTTGATGAATACATTGACAACACCTCAAATACTCTCGAATGAATTGTGTTTTGAAAGAAAAGAAAATTCGCGAAACTCAGCAAATACTTGGCAAAACTCATAAAACTCCTCATCAACACAAGAAAAGTATTTTTTATCAAATTTCTCCAAGTTCTCCCCAATCTCTATCAAGTTTCTTTAATTTCTCAAGCAATTGAAAATTCTCTCCCTTTCTCCTAATTTCCCCCTTTGGCAATGTAATCATCAAGACATTTAGAGATAGAATAATTCTAAGAAGGAGCCATGAGAGTAAAAATAAGAAGCTTTATAGATTATACAAGTTACTTTGAATTGATTTAATAATTTGACCAAGCCATCTATTTGAACAGAGCTACCTAGATCATATAAAGTCATATATCATATAGCAATGTCAAACAAGTTTTTCAACAAGATTAAGCGATTTATATCAATGACATGCATCTCAACAATGGCTAAACTAATTATAAAGAGTACAATGAGATATCACACCGAAAAGTGAAGCAAATTTTAAATCTAGATGAGCTAACAGTCTTATGTAACAATCTATTGCTTTATATTCAATTCTTAAGCATGTGGCATTCTTTTTATATTGGTCCAATCAGCTTCTTCTTCGCAACTTAAAACCACTCGGAGTCGATCGAAACACTCAGAGAAGATAAAACCACTTGAATTTGAAACCTTTGATTGCGATTGACCAAAAATTTTCACAAACGCAAGATCCAAAGCAATCCAAAAGTCAATTATTTATCATCACTTTATTTATGACCAGGTACATGGTATAACACCAAATGAGCCATGTCTTGCAGACCGGTCCATAGTCTGTTACTGTAGGCACAGCACGGCACGAGACGCGTCGGATTGGGCCGGCATGGCACGAGGGGATGGGCTGTGCCTGGGCCATCACTCCGACCCAATGTGCTGGCACCGCACAGCATGCATAGTATCGAGACGAGCATGGCCTTGAGCAAGCACGGGCACGGCCTAGCACCACCATATGGTGGGCACAGCCCAATTGGCCCATAGGCACATTTAACCCAGTGGGCATGGCCCATTTGGCACAGAAATGTAACCGTTAGGCACGTTTGGCCTCGGCACGATATGGTGGGTATAGCCCATTTGGCCCGTTTAGCCTGTTCAGCATGAGCAACGGTCAATATTTTAATTTTTATTGTCGTTTTGTGGCCATTTGTGAGTTTAAAATACAAAAAATTCAAAAAAAATCTCTTTTTTTATAAATAGGAAGCATACACCCCCTCATTTAGCCACACTCAAACTAGCAATCTCTTTTCTAAATTCTCTTGTGAAAATTTTGATACATTTTATGATAATTTGGCAAAATTCGAAATAACTTTGCCAAAATTCCGAAAATTCAAAATCCGGCCTACAATCAAGAAAAGAAATAACAGAACTAATTTTTATATACTTATATTTTTCTTTATTGTGATATAAAAATAGATAATAGTGTAATTTTCTATCTGTATTTTGTAGTTTTCCGCATTTCTCCATAGAAAAATTTGAATATTTTTCTGTGAGTGAATACGGAATTGATTGAAAGAACTTTCATCCTTCGGGAATGAAACGTCATGTCTCCGCCTCCGCCTCTAATTCAAATGGCAGAGCAGACTTTAGTTGTACCATTGTTAGGCTATACCAGTGCCTTTGCATCAGTAAGCACCAGACCAAAGAGGTCTAGACCCAGCACGTTGGACATATGGATAGATTTCACAGCTTCTCAAGCTTCGGACAGCCCTTGTGGCTTTTCCGTAGCTTCTATTGTTTACTATTTGGTCTGTAGTCGCAACATTCGTCATTTTGCCATGGCTTGCAAATATCAGTAAAACATATTCTTCAAGTATAAAAAATCTTCAGATTCTTTGTGTGACAACTACAAAGCAAGAGACTATGACTGATGATGCAGACATCTATGAAAATATCAACTATTTAATGGATGGTTTATGTAAACACAAAATCCCATTAATTAGTGCTACGTTTATACTTCTTTAATGAAAAGGACCCATTTTTGGAAGAAACTCGGGCACTAATGTGACTGGAGAGAATTTTCGGGAGTGCTAAACAAATGATTTGCCGCCAACTACTGAAAAAGGCCTCCCAACCTGATCACAAAGCTCATGCCAGTTATCTAAGAAAGAAACATTAAACAATGATGTAACCAGTCAAACTGTGACCTTTTCAAATAGAAGAGTGCATCATAATTCCCCTATCTTGTCTTGCCCCCTCTGTGGTGTGCTCTCCATGTTGGACCACACACATAAATTATAGGCTGGGTTCAATCAGACTTATTTTTAGCTTATACTCATATCATACTATTTATAAAAACTAATTTTTAAATAGTGTATTTTTAAGATATGGTTAATAGGAGGATTGTAGTAAAAAAAATGTATTGAGTTCAGTTGTACCGGCCAAATTCGTATATACTATTTTTCTATGCGTATTATCTCTTACGAATAGCCAAATTCAAATATTTAAGCTATAAGCTATCAGCCCAAAAGAACCCACCCATACATATTGTCAAATCAAGCTCCAACAAAAAGGCAAACAACTGTAAGTAATGCATGTGCTATTCTATGACTGTACACGTCGAAAGCTATTATCAGTTGTGTAGTGTTATAACCGATAGTAACTCTACATGTATTTTGACGGTAACTTCACTTACGCACGACGGTAACTTTCTGGTACATTCTACACCTACTCGTAGAATAGTGTGCAGGGGCGGATCCAGCGGTGGGGCGGGGGCTCGAGCCCCCTATCGCTCTGGACCCATGGAGCCCCCCCTAAATTTTTAGCTATAGATGTATGGTGTAGGAGGGGCTGAGGTTGACTGAAGGTAGAAGATGACCACAAAATAATCACATTTACAAAGCCCAGGAGCTTCCAGCCAAGCCAAAGCCCAAGGCCCACAACAACAAACAAACCCAAACCCTAGTATCTGGCCAGTGGCCACCCCAAATCCCAATCGCAACTCTGCGGCGGCGCGCTCGCGAGAACCGAGCGGGCGGGCGACGCCGGACGGGGCGGGCGGGCGCGGCGCCGGGCGGCGGGCGGGCGCGAGAGTCGCGTGGTCTGCGGCGCCGGCGGGCGGCGGCGGGCGGCGCGCCGAGCGGGGCCGGCCTGGCTGGCCGGAAGGAGGAGAGGGAGGCGGCGCTGGCGCCTGGCGAAGCGCTGAGGCGCTGAGCGTGAGAGGAGGCGAGGAGGCGAGGAGGCGAGGAGCTCACCGCCAGCACCGGGTGCCGAGGAGGCGAGGAGATTTGAGGCTTCGAGCGGCTCAGCGGCGGGTTGGCCGGTTGGCGGTTGGGGATTTAGGTTCCACCGTTGGAGGCTTCGAGCGTCTCTGCGTCTGCGTGGCCTCTAGCCCTCTGCACTCTACAGACCACAGGTGATTAGCTATTTAGGTAAACTTAAATTCTTATTTGTTTGTGATTATCTGATTGAATGATTGAATTGAATATATGATTGGCATGTCAAATTTCAGAATGTCGAAAAGAAATTTGCGCAATTACTTTTCAAATTCTAGTGGTTCAACTCCACATACTAATGAGAGCACAAGTCAACCAAAGAAACCTAGAGCAGAGTTTAGTCAATCGGACATAATTGGGGACCCTGGAAACCGCCAAAAAATTGATGATTATCAACCTGAAATTAGAGACCAAGTAAAGAGAGCATATGCTTTGAGTGGTCCAACCCAACCTCGTGATTTTCTATTTCCTCGTAAATGGACGAGTGGTGAATGGAGATCATTTCAAAAGACTTGGTTTGATGAATTTGATTGGCTAGAGTATAGTGAGTCCAAGGATGCAGCTTATTGCCTATATTGCTATCTCTTCTTTAATTCGGCAAAGCCTGAAAAATTTGGGAGTTCTGTCTTTGCACATCAAGGTTATGTGAATTGGAAGAAAGCTAAGGATACTTTTAATAACCACAGTGTTTGTAAGACTCATGTAGAGGCTAGGCTAAAGTGTGATGATTTTATGAACCAAAGGACAAATGTGGGTAGAAAATTAGTTGAAGTAAGCAAGGAGGAAGAAAAACGATATGAGATTCGTTTGACATCTTCTTTAGATGTTGCAAGATTTCTCATATCGCAAGGGGATGCTTTTTGTGGACATGATGAAACTTATACTTCCCTCAACAAGGGTACATACAGAGAGATGGTTGACTGGTACAAAGATAAGGTTGAGATAGTGAAGGAGGCATATGAAAAAGGTTCTAAAATTGCGGATGTTATCTCATCATATACAGAAGGACCTTACAAAAGCTTGCGCAGAGGAAGTCACAGCTGTCATTATGGATGAGATTCGAGGTAGAAAATTCTCGGTGCTTATTGATGAGTCTCGAGATGTATCAATAAAGGAGCAAATGGCAGTGATTCTAAGGTTAGTACTCGACGGTTTCAATTTCTTGCCTAGATTTTTACCTGTATTTCTACAATTATACTAACACATAAAGAAATGTGGTGTGCAGGTTTGTGAATGATGAAGGGAAAGTGGTGGAGAGATTTCTTGGACTTCAGCATGTTGAGAGGTGTACAGCTGTTGCATTGAAAGAAGCTTTGGTCGGTATGCTTTCAAGTCACAATTTGTCAATCTCTATGCTTCGTGGGCAAGGGTATGATGGAGCTTCTAATATGAGAGGTGAATTTAATGGGGTGCAGAAATTGATTCGTGATGAAAATCCTTATGCTTTCTATGTGCATTGTTTTGCCCATCAATTGCAACTAGTGGTTGTTACCGTTTCAACTTCTAGTGCAGACATTGCAGATTTCTTTAACTATGTTCCTTTAATAGTCAGCAATGTGGGTGCATCTTGTATGAGAAAGGATGCCTTGCTTGCAAAGCATCATGATGTGTTGCTAGAAAAGATTGAGAATGGTGAGATTATGTCTGGAAGAGGTTTAAACCAGGAAAGTAGCCTAGCTAGGCCTGGAGATACTAGATGGGGTTCACATCTTAAAACTTTGCTTCGGATTTTGGTGATGTGGGAGGCTATCATAGATGTCCTTGAGATAGTGAAGAAAGATTCAATTAAACCAACATGTAATGGTGGAGCTTTAGGTTTAATTTCCAAAATGGAGAGCTTTGATTTTGTGTTCATCATGCATTTGATGATAGAATTGTTGAGCATGACAGATATTTTGTCACGTGCTTTGCAAAGGAAGGATCAAGACATAGTTGAAGCAATGCATTTGATCACGGATGTGAAAGATAGCTTGCAGGATATGAGGGAGAATGGATGGGAGCCATTACTCAAAAAAGTGAAAACATTTTGTGATAAGAATGAGATTGAAGTGCCAGATATGGATAAGGAAATAAATGTTAGAGGGACATCTAGACGTAGAAAGCAAAAGGTAACAAACATGCATTACTACCATGTTGAGATTTTTCTTGTCGCCATTGATGCCATTTTGACCGAGCTGAATCATCGGTTTAGTGAAATTAGTTCAGAGTTATTAGTATGTATGGCTTCTTTTAACCCAAGGAACTCCTTCTCTAATTTTGATGTGGATAAACTTGTGAGACTTGCTGAAATTTATGCTGAGGATTTTGATATTGGTGACCTTCTTGCTTTGCCAACTCAACTTAGAGCCTTTGTCAACCGTGCTAGAAGAACTCAAGAATTTCTTGGATGTACTGAACTTGGAAAAGTTGCTGAAATTATGGTCAAGACTAACATGGACACATCTTATCGATTGATTTATCGTCTCATTGAGCTAACATTGATACTTCCAGTGGCAACGGCTTCAGTTGAGAGGATATTTTCAGCCATGTCCATTATAAAGACAGATTTGCGTAGTAAAATGGGCGATGAATGGCTCAATGTCTTGATGATATGCTATAATGAGAAGGAGATATTTAGAAACATTGATAATGAAAAGATCAAAAGGCGGTTTCAAGAGATGAAAAAACGCCGTATGTTATTGCCTAAAAAATTAGTGGTACGCTCTATTCTCTTCTAAATTCATAATTTGGAGGTCCATATTTGTTTAACTAATTAATTATGTCTATTTGTGTAGATTGCTTCTCCGGATGAATAATGGGTGTCACCGTCACACGTCGTCTATTAGTTTCGTAATTTGGCCTTTCGGTATGGATAAACTGCATCTTTTATTTTTCATGATGTATTTTGTGATTGTCATCGTTTATCGATGTTTTGATATAAGACTACTTCAAACTATTATATTTGTCTTTTGTGGGGGGTCATAGTGGAGTTATGTCGGTGTAACGTTTTTGTTCAGCCCCTCCAAAAAAAATTTCCTAGATCCGCCACTGATAGTGTGTATATGAATGAATGAAGTCGCAGTAGGTATGAATGGTGCATGCTATTCTCTGAAAACTAATACTACTTCCAAGCTAATGCAGTGGGATAAAACCCAACAAAAACACTAGTGTAAATAACTAAATGCCTAATTAATCAGGGAAGGGAGTAACAGAACCTTGTGACTAGCTAGAGGCAGGCCCTGCAATGCAGCTCACCAAATTGCCAACGCTGATTTGAGGAGCAACCGAGAGGATGAAGCAGTGAGGATATTTATAGACTGTGGAAACTAGACCTGAAGAAGTAGCGCCTTTCAGTAACGTGGGTTAGTACAGATGCTGTTTCTGATGTGCACATCGCGAGTGCAGCACTGAAGAAGAAGGAGCCTAAAGGGCTCTTGAGATTTAGACGTGTGCAGCCGCAAAACGCCGTGGCCACCAGCATCCGCGGAATATTAATTGGCTCGTTCGGGCATGATGCATCGAACGACTTGACTGCGTGCAGCTGCAGCACGAGGTCGAGGAGAAGGCCATTTCAAGCGTTTCGCTGTCTCGATTTGCATCTTGAATTTTCAGCCGCTCTCTTTCTGACTCTTCAGCTCGACGGCGAGTCGCCGTAGCTTTGCTTAGTATAGGAAGAGGATCTATTTCAACTAGGCTTGTATAGAAAAAGTAGTTGTAATTCCGGAGGATACTTTACAGTCACATGCCAATTGATAGCTATGCACGAGAGGAATGACCATGGTCCATTGCTCCTCCTCTCTTTTTTTTTCACTACTGTTCTTCTTTTGGAAAGTAAAGGGTGGAAGAACATATCCAGTGGCTGATCAACCCCACTAACGTTATTCCCCATTCTTTACGTAGGAATTTCTCGCGACAGTTTTGACAAGGCATTTTCAGGAGTATGTTGGTACTTGCTACTACTGTTGGCCAACACTTCTTGGGCCTCTCCTTTTCTGATGATATATCAAATAATGAAACATCGTCCAATTTTTTGAAAATCATATATATTGTCGTTTCCCAATAGCATCAAATAGGAATTCGTAAGGCACTGTTACTTTTTTTTTCTCTCCTTTTTTTTGGTTGTTGCTGTTGCTTTTGACACTTTGTCGCCCCCTGTCGCCTTGTAATCATGTTGATGTGGAAAGACGATGCAATACGATAGCACGACAAGCCCCCATCAGCATGTCTTGAGTGACTAACTCCCCCTAAGAAACAATTTAAGCTTACTTGGACGCTAAGCTGTCCAAATCGATCCATCAAAAGATTAACAAGACAAATAATTAACAACAAGGATTTCTTGAGATGCTCGATCGATTAGTAGGTGAGACGAGTTGATTGCGCTCGTGTGCACATGCGAATTAAGAACCGTGTGGCACTCTTCAGCGTTTGCAAGTACCCGGCGACTTTGGTGAGATCGTGTGTGTTGGGCTATTTTGTAATTTTCCTCATTTTTTAGTAAATAAAAAATTGGCTATGGGGCCCACATGTAAGAGAAGGAGAGAGAAGAGATTAAGAGGGGAGGCGACTGGTTCGGCCGAATCCAGATCTGGCGTCGCACTCTTATCCCCTCTCCCTCCCTCTTCTTTCGGCGGCAGCTTCGGCTTGCTCCAATCGTGGGCGCCACCGAATACTCTGGTTGGTTCAGCCTCCTCGGCCTTAAAATCAGAGATGGGAGTAGGGGTTTCAGCGAGAGTAGAGGCTCACCATCAGATCCAACTTCTGTGGGCTATTCGGTCTTTGGGGATTTTGGTTAGGAGAGCTCAGCGGCGGCTGTGCTTTTGTGGTTGCCGAACTATGGTGTCTATGCTCTCTGCTCGTTGCTCTGTTCTCTGGATCGTGCGCTTGCGCGCGGTGAGTCTTTGGTTTTTCGGCTCGACTTTGGTGGGGTGGAGTGCGACGGGATTTCATCTTCTTGTTGGCTTTGTGCGGCACCGTCTTGTACCTCGGCTTCACGAATCGGTAAGTGATTGATTTGTGGAGTAGAGCTTTGTATCTTCGATTGCCTCTTCGGTGATATCATGGTATTCGCGGATGATTGATTTTCTTGGACATCGTCTCTGACGAGCCTAGCCCCTTTTGCCATCACGGTGGCTTGGAATGCCGCTGCTCAGTAAGCTTTGCTTCTCCTTTCTTATATCTATTGCACATTTGTGAGCCGTGCTAGTTGAATCTTCTGAAATTTGCGATAAGATCTAGCTCTGGAAGGGCTTTTGCATGGTAGGGTTTTTGAATGCTTAATGAGGATCTCTGTCAAGTCTGAAATCACAATGACTATCTAAATTAATTCATCTAGCTTGATGTCTTATGTGTTAGTAGTATACTTCTCTGAAGTATAGGTTGCAGCTCTGTCAATTGCTTATGCTATAATATCTTACTCAGTTTTGCTTACTGTTACAATTAGACTTTGCCGAATATATATATAATCTATTAATTCTACAATTACCGTTTGTATATGTTGTTTCTGCAATAGCTTTACTATGTGTCAGGTGACTAGTTTAGGTTGAAATCTATCCTTGCATGCTCTTGACATAGATACTACACTGAGGTAATATTTGCATAGACAAACTAGCAGAATTCTGAGGATTTGTCACCGTGATTGTTGAAAACTAATAAGAGTGGTAGAAGACCAAGTTTCTTTTAAAACTTGTGCAACTTCTCAGCTGAGAGCAAGAACACAATCCTCAACATGTGCATTATGCAGATTTTAAATGCTCACATGTGTGTTCTATTAAGTATATTGCAATATATTAATGTTTTGAATTGTTTATCTGCTTCGAGAGATAATACATACGCGTTCATGTAATTTTCATATTGCTATATATATGCTTTCTTGTGTTTAATCATAATTGGATTTAAAATGAAAATATTGCTAAATCCGCTTAATTTTCAGCAATCCAGAAAACCAATATTTGTTGAAATGGCTTCATCCTCTGATTTCGTTAAACCGGAAGTTTTGATGGTGCAAACTTTAAGCGTTGGCAAGCTAAGACCAAGCTATGGTTGACTGACCTTAAAATTATTTTGGGTCCTCTCGAATCCTCTAGTTCTTCCTTTGGAAGGCGAGGATAAAACTCGTTGGGAGGATGCGAACCACTCTGTTTTGGCTCGGTTGTTGGTTGTCTTGTCAAAATGGTTTTTCGATGTCTGTGTCAACTTCATAGAGACCAAAAAGCTGTGGGATGAATTGAATGAAAATATTCAGAAGGGGATAATGGGAATGAGTCTTTCATTGCCGCAAATTACTTGAATTACAAGATGATAAAGGGACGGTCGGTGATAGAGCAGCTTCATATACGTGATTTAAATTAGTACGACTGTCTGCCTTATCTCTGCAACGAGATGAGAGCGAGAAAAGTGGAGAAGTCACTTCGAGAAGTCAAGTGTTCATGTTGACTTCTAACTTTTCTAAGCAGAAAACAAAAGCAGAATGCAATATAAATAGGACCTAAAAATATTCTGGCGTTTTGCAGCTTGGACCATTTTAGGCTTTGGTAGATAAGTACATGAAATGAGGGTGTGAATAAGTACACATTAGAGGTGAGATCAAAATCCCAATTCCCACTAAGAAAATCCCAATGAGCACCAAGCATGCTTGGGCGGCTAGTGGAGGTGGTTGTATCCTCGACCTACCAAAGTACAAACCCTAGGTTTGATTCTGCGTATCTCATTTAGGAGGATTTTCTTTCAGTGAGAAGAGACGTGTCCGTCGCAAGCGAGACACCGATGGTGACTTTGTCATTTATTCGTCAAGTTCCGCTCATCCAGTCTTCCGTAGGCATCATGTGTATGAGTGCGTGCATGTGATGGTGTGTGTATGTGTGAGCGTCTATGTGTTGTATTGGGTGTGTTAAAAAAAATCCCAATATCCAACAGGCTAGATATTAGACTTTCCTTTTCAGATTCCTACAGAAACTAAAATGTTTCCCGTAAAATTCTGCCGTTCCGAACGGACTTCCAAACTTCAAACAACCCTTAAAACCCGGTGGTATAATTACACGGTTGAGTTAGAGAGGAAGATAGGAAGATTCCAACAATTACAAAGGTGAAACAAAGCTACTCAACAGCCCATTACTTTTTTTAGAGGAACATCTCATTTTACCTAGGGCCGTATTTATTCTACCAATGCATCGTAAGCAGTCTCCGCCCATCTTCCTTTAAGTGGGCCGACTCAACCGCCCGCGGCAGCCTCACGGAGATTAGTCCTAAACTTTTGGGCCAGTCCAGGCATTTCCGATCTGGTCGGCCTTAAAAGGCTTCGAGACGGCGCAACCCGCGCCGCATCACGCCGATTCCCGCAGCCTCCCGCCCGCGGCGCGCGCCCGAAAAGAATTTCCCCAACTCCCTCCCGCTCCCCCGTCGCCGTTTCCCACTCCCCACCCCACAACCCGCGCCTCGCGGCAGCTAGGGTTCCGACGCCCTCCTCGCGCCACCGCCCTCCGCCTTGCGCTCGCCTTCTCATCAGCCGCCATGTCCCAGCCCGTCACCCCGCGCCGCACCACCCGCTCCTCCGCCTCCGCATCCGCCTCGCCGTCCTCCCCTCCCGAATCCAAGCCCAAACCCTCGCCCAGACGCCAACTTCTGGCCGCCTCCGCCGCCGCCGCCGCCCCGAAGGAGGAAAACACCCTCGATGCGATCCTCGCGGAGCTGCCCGGCCGCCGCGCGCAGGCGATGGACCTCCTCCGGCTCCTCGCCCCCGCTCCGGTGCTCCCCGTGCTGCTCCACGGCGGCGGCGCCACAGGCAAGACGCGCGCGCTCCTCCTCGCGCTGCGGCACCTCCGCCCCAGCCCGCGCATCGCCTACGCCGCGCTCCGCTCCCTCCCCTCCCCTCGCGCCCTCTTCGCCTCCCTCCTCTCCCAGCTCAACCCATCGTCATCCTCCACCTCCTCTCGCCAGCGCCTCCCTGAGAAGCCCTCCGACTTCGTCGCCGCCCTCCGCGACGTCCTTGGTGGCATCGTCGCCCAGGGCGAGGTTGTTTATCTAGTGTTCGACAACTTGGATGTTGTTAGGAGCTGGGACAAGGGCGGCCAGCTTCTCGCCCTTCTCCTCCGCCTCCACGACCTCCTCCGGTTACCGCAGGTCGTGCTCGTGTACGTGAGCAGCGCAACGCCTGATGCGTACTACTCCATGACTGGCTCTGTTGAGCCGAATTATGTTTACTTCCCGGGTTACACAGTGGATGAGGTCCGCGACATTCTGATGCGAGGCCATCCCAATCCGAAGCTGTACTCATCGTTCCTGAGGTAAGGGATGCGGAAATGGTTGTGCCTTTGTGTTAATTCAATTACAGTTCGAATTGGATTGTAGTAATTTCGCATGGTTGGACAGTTACTGTATTGTGCTAAAGTTATTTATTTATTTTGTTACTTCGATACTTTGGCAGTGTGGCGCTGAAGCCATTATTCCGGGTGACAAGGAGGGTGGATGAGCTGGCAGCAGTGCTAGAGCCGCTTTTCAGGAGGTACTGTGAGCCACTGGGGGACTTGAAGGCAGTTCCCGATGAGGGTATTAAGAGGAGGTTGTTTGAACATTTGCAACCACATTTGGCAGTTGCGTTGAATGAGACATTCGGTGTCCCCATGAGAGCTTCAGTGGATGAATGCAAGGATGGTAGTTCTGGTGGAAAGGGCAGCGCGAAAAGGCAGTTTGGTGGTAGAGACGGTCCCTCGAGTGAATTGGAGTTCCATATGTCTGTGTCTGCGAAATACCTACTGCTGTCTGCCTTCTTGGCTTCAAGGAACCCCGCTACTCTTGATGCGGCTTTGTTCGATTCAACTGGAGGGTCAGATAACCGTAAGCGCAAGAGAAAGTATGCATTACACATACAATATCATATCTGGACTTATCCAAAATTTAAAGGCTTATTAGATGTTTACATTATTGTTCTTTGATGCAGGAGCTCTCAGGCTTCCATGGATATGAAGGATACTTTAGTTGAAGAGATGCTTATGAAAGGCCCTGGTACATTTCCTCTTGAGAGGCTCCTGGCTATATTTCAGTGCATCACATCTGTGTCAGAAGATGTGCTCGATGAAGTTGAATGCCCTGACAATATGATGAGTGGAAGTGGAATGACTGGTTTGATGTCAGATGTGCTATTACAATTGTCAACATTGTGCAATTCTAATTTCCTCTCTAAAAGCCGGAGCTGCCCATTAGAAGGCTCAGCTAGATATCGATCCAACATTGATGAAGATTTAGCTCTCAAGGTGAACATCTCATAACATTATGCTGTAAGATCTACTGTGTAGTGCCACTATGTGGTTGTGTAGTGCCATTATGTGGTTATGTACTCCAATATTTTGCTGTCCATTTATGAATGCTTACTTTATTATTGGACAGGTTGCCAGGAGTGTCGGTTTCCCGCTCTCAAAGTATATATACAGAAGATAGCCTTTGGATCCTTAGTCTAGATGGTAGGGACTACTGTTGATGGCTCTAGATGCTTATATGATCCACTGGGATCTATCTAGTTGCTTGATTGTACTGAGGCAAGTGCTAGATGCCCCATGTTCTTTTAGTTTCTTAGCTTATGCTGCTCCTTCAAAGATTGAGTATGGTACTCAATCCTAAATTTAATGTAACCGAGTGTTTTTAAGCTTTTGTTAAATGCCCCAGAAGTTGCCATATGTTGTCTCTGTGATTTATCAACAACTTACGGTTGCAACTTGAAATGTTTTGTAAGATTGCTAGATATTCTTTCTTCAAAATCTGAATGCAATGACCATCATTGTTATTGTGTAATACCGTAATTCTAGCTTGATAGATCATTCCCATTTCTGCAATGCCATTATATTTATCTGTATCTGGTTCAGTATTTATTGTCTACGCAACCAACCCCTGTTCCAATCTCACAAACATTGCTATTTTTTTTATGTCAAATGCTAACTTATATACATTGAGCTCTTGAGGTATTGTCCCTATCAGCTGATTAAGTTCAATAAGCACATTTTATCTATACTAACTTGTATGCACCAACCAGTTCATCCAAAAGATTAAGCTAATGAGGAAAGATGAGCAATTCACTTATACTTCAACACTCTTTCTCACGTGTAGTCTTATCAAACCTAAGACATAGAATAAAAATGGGATGCGATTATTTTTTTAATTGTAGTCTTTTGGGGGAGATTATATATTTCTCTATATTGAGTTGTATGCACTATTCAGATAACTCAAAAGCTTAAACTGATGAGAAAAGGTGAGCAATTCACTTATATTTCAATACCTCCCTCACATGTAGTCTCCTTAGGCCTAAGATGTTGAATAGAAGGAGGATGCAATTATTTTTTTAATTGCGTCAACCGGGTTTTGAACTTAAACTTCTTGGCTTTGATATCATATTGAGTTGTATGGATCAATCAGTTTATTCAAAAGCTTAAGCTGATGAGCAAAAGTGGGCAATTCACATATATTTCAACACTCTATGCTCCTTTGTCTGAAAATTGGCTGTATATATCATCTCCGGATGCATGGAAAATTAAGAATTTTTTGTATGTTTAAAGCTTTAATAGTAAGCCCTGTTTTGTTGAAGAGAATACTTGCAAGTTCCAATTGCTGAACTAGTCCTATGTTAGTCAATTGAGCTGCATGCCTGCATCGCTAACTTTGGTGATTTCTTTTGTGAACAATGAAGTAAAATCTTAATTCAATGTGTACATGGATGATGCCGATCTACCTCTTTTCTATGTATCATTGTATTATTTGCAGGCTGATGGTCTACATTTTTCACACGTGTGGCATCCAGCATAGTTAACACAAGCCATGTGGTACCTACCTCATATCCACATTTATCTACATGGCCAGTTCTCTCTCTATTTTTCACAACGTATTTTGTGACTGGATAGTTTGAACTTTTGAGTTTACCAGTGGCAGATCACAGGGCTCTTCGTGATGCCTTGATTCACGGTGCTGTCATATGATGACTGATTAATCTTTCCTTTAAAATCATCATCTTTCTGTTCAAGTTGACTAGTCAAGACAATCGCAAGGTACGATCTTTCCCTTCCAAGTCCTTAATTCTAGTAAGATAGTATTGTGCCATCTGTTTCAAATGCATATCCTACATCATTTCACACGGCAGGGTTTTGAAAACCCACGAGAACCACCTGCACGAATTGTATGTGCAATTGGCAATTATCTAATAAAACTGTGGATATTGAAGAAGCTCTCGAAGTTGGTACGATATGGAACTGAAACAATTTATTGCTAATGGGAAAAAGAGAGGGTTGAATGTAGGTGCTGTTTGCTAGTGTTCAACTGTAGTTTATAAAGTACATACCATTACATGAATGCAAAACTGAAGTCTGTTTGGCACTATGGTACATTCAAAAACTTTGATTGATACATCATCTTTGGATGTGGCCATCATTAACTGCTCACATACAATGAGGTCTTACTAAATACGGCAAATATTGTCTTACTGAATATGGTAAATATCATTTATGACTACCTCACTTCACAGTATAATGCAACATAGCACATTAGCACCACGATGCCACAATTGATTGCATTAGGATGGGCACTTTATATGTGCTACAATTGAACATCTTTTGACTTGTGCTGATAACTTATGCTATAGAGATTTGCAACTGTTGTCCCTTATTCCGTTTCTGGTTTGTTGCGTACTACTTCCTCCGTTTAAGTTTATAAGGCGTATTTTTTCTTGATACATAGATCAAAGAAATATTGAAAATGACTAAGTTATCCTTAATTATTATCTCTAAGCAGTATATTCAATGTATGCATGTAAAGAATATCAAATGAAGTTGGATATTTATTAGGGCTATACAGAGAACATCACACTAATTTTGTATTGAAACATGAAATACGCTATATGTTTATGAACAAGGTTATTCAAAAAATACGTCTTATAAACTTAGACGGAGGAAGTACATATTTGTATAACAAGATAGGTAAGGGATTTGCATAGTGCATATTTGCGCTTCTTTCCTAGCCACTATTCTATTTGGCACACTTTCTGCACTGGAAAGATTTGACATTTTCTACACTGGAAAGATTTGACAACAATGTCACATTCAGCGGATGGTGGAATTACTTTACCTCCAAGCATGGCATTATCATAATTAACAGAATCCGATGGCATGGTTTAGTTTACAAACACTCTGACAAGGTTCTCCAATTCCATAAAATATATATCCTTCATCATACAACACAATAACTGGATGTTCAAGTAAAAAACAAAATAATGTGTGATCTTCTGTTAGGATCCTATCAACAATTCTTTCTGTACCATATCAAGGCAAAGTTCCTTCTATTAAGGTTGCAGATATGTCCACACGGGACTGGACAATAAATTGCAGTACTACCTTAACACTTATGCAGATTTTGATGACACCATGATATCTTCATCTTCCTTGGACATAAGAAGGGATTGCATTACCAGATTTCTCCATGTTAGCGACGTCGGACACCTCTAAGCTCTTCATTGGGATTCCATTGTTGGCACCATCAACAATATCACCCTTATCTTGAAGTTGCAAGGCAAATTCAAGTTTCCATAACACGTCACCCATTGATGGGCGGTCGACTCCGTAGTCAGCAAGGCATTTCTCAGCAGCCTCAGCAAACATCTCAAGTGAATCAGGCCTGATTTGTCCTGCAATGCGGGGATCAATTATTTTATTAAGCTCCCCCTTGCGGTGCCATGTAAGGGCCCACTCTGCCAGGTTCACCTGGTCTCTTGGAAGTGCTGGATTGATGGCTGGTCTTGCACACAGCACTTCAAAGAGTACCACCCCGAAAGAGTACACGTCGGACTTCTCCGTCAGCTGTTGACGTCTGAAGTACTCTGGATCAAGATACCCAAAGCTTCCTTTGACAGCAGTGCTAACATGGGTTTGCTCAATGGATGGTGCAGCTTTTGATAGGCCAAAATCAGCGACCTTAGCCACAAAATTTTCATCGAGGAGAATGTTGGTAGTCTTGACATCACGGTGAATTATGCCCTGAGCTGCACCTGTATGGAGATAATGCAAGCCCTTTGCTGCCCCAATGATAACTTCCAAGCGCTGCTTCCAAGAGAGAGGCTTGAGGTTACTGCCACCATACAGATGATCCCTTAGTGGACCGTTTGACATGAACTCATAAACCAGGATCATCTCGTTGTTCTCATCACAGCAACCAATGAGTGAAACCAGGTGGCGGTGTCTAAGCTTTGATAACATTTGAATTTCAGTCAGGAACTCGTTCATACCTTGATCAGAAGATGGATTGCCTCGCTTGATAGCCAGCTTCGTTCCATCCTCAAGAACACCAAGATAAACTTTTCCGAAGCCACCAACTCCAATAACGGCCTTTTCTTCAAAGTTTTTTGTGGCTTTCTGAATTTCGACAAAGGTGAAATAGCGGCCCAGTCCATAAGCACTGGATGCAAACAGGCTCGAAAATCCACTCTTGGTCCTTGTGGAGCCAAAGCGATTTCTGGAGCTCAGCCTGCTGCAGCTGCTCATGAAGCCAGATTGGGTGGAGTTGAGTGGAAGGAACCAAGACTGGAAGCTGTTTGTCTTCTGCCATTCCGGTCTATGCCTTCGCCTGCAGCACATCACTACAGCCAGTGCAGCTGCAATCACTGCCAAAGCAAGCCCTACGCCAGTCAGTGCCCTCTTACCAACTTGTGAGCTTGTTTTTGGTGAAAAGAGGCCGTCTAAGCTGTTTGCTTCATTGCTTATCTTCATGATCTCGAGGCCATTAAGGATGGCATTGGGGCTGCCAGAGTCGGTTGTGCCTGTTCCAACCTGGACTACAAGGGTGGAATTGATGATGCTGGAGTCAGCAACGAAGTCCTTGTAGTAGGCTACTGCAAGTCCCGATGTCAGGCTTGAGAGGTCGAGGTTGGAGACACCCATCATGCCATTAATGTAGACATTGAAGTAGAGGCTATTGAGTGCCTTGCTGATAATGTCGCAGAAATGTAGGCGGATAAGGTACTTGAATCCTGGCTCCGCCACCATTTCCCATGTTATATTGAATCTTGCATCTGTGGTATTAGTCGAGGCCATCTGCTGTGCTGTTGAGTAGATGTTTGCTGGAGCGATGAGGGGTGTGACGGTCTTGTCATCAGGGTACTTGATGGTTCTAGGAGGAACCCATGCTGCCTTTGCTGCCGCCTCAATCTTCAGAAAGGGTGCATCTGGCAGCCAGGTTCTGCCTAGTGTGTCATTGAAGGATGTAACCAGAGCACCACCCATGTTCAACCGGTAGACAACCTGCAACGCATCGTTGGAGATGTCAAATTGGTCCTGAGGACCCACTCCGGTGGTGGTATTTGGAATAAGGCTTATTGGGGCTGAGACAACCTCAATAGCATTGATGAATGCTACCGAGTCCTTCTTTGGGGTAAAAATGATCCTTAAGGTGTTTCCCTGTGCTGCAACAAGATACTCCCTAACGATAGGGTTAGGTGGACTAGCTATGAAGGAGAAATCATGGAGAAGTACCATGTTATCAGTGGACACGGAGAATGTTGCTGTGGTGAGGTTGTATTGGCTGTCAGGGATAGGTAAGAAGTAGAGGCGGATCCAATGGCGACCAGGCTGGGAGATAAAGAAGCTATAGGTTGAGATGTCAGAGAATACTCTTGCAGCATGGTAGAGTGGGGATAATGGCGAAGCAGCAGTCAGGGAGTTGTTAGCAGTGATTTTGATGTCCATAGGGGTGGACAGAAAGGATGCCGAGTCAGGATCAGAACGGAATGTCCTGCCATCATCAAGCTGCACAGCAGCAGTTGCCCCGCAGCTGAGGAGGTAGTTGTCTTGAGGTACGAACCGATCAGTTTGTGATGCAATTGCATTGGTGGTGGTTGCACGAGTGATGGAAAGGATGAAGAGGATTGAGAACATTGGTACTCTCTTCCACTCAAGCATACTTCTGTTGCTTCTGGTCATCTTTGCCGATGTTGGCATAAGAAGCACCGGCTTGTAGCAAGAACTATTTGTGGCCTCTCATGGGAGGAAAGTGCTCTCAGGATTGAAGAAGAGGGGGAAAGGATGCAGGGATGAACGAAGAAGTCTTTGGTTGGTTTTTGGAGGGAATGCGTTGGGTATATTGGTTGGATACACGATCAGACGAGATCAGGTCGCCATCTAAACATCATATCGAATGAGTAACTTATTATTTGCCTTTTCTTTTTGGAGATCCTGTACAGAAATGACAGGTGGATGCCTTATTGTACTTTTGACAGGAAACCAGTCGACGAGGCCAATCGCTGCAAAGTACACAAGTCTGACTGGAATCAGCCAAGCAGAACTGTCCAGGTATCATATTCTTTATTTTTTTTAAAAAAAAAAGTTATTGCTGTATGACACTGGTTTATTCAAGTAAGCTGATATTTTTATTTCATTTCGAGTCTGAGGTTTTATATCTTTGTCTGAGGAAATTTGTGCGAGGGTTTGTGTAGGATATTAAATTATTAATGCACGAACTAATCAATCTGCATGCCAGTCGGGTGTTTAACAAGCAAATGGCTCAAGTAATTTATAGAATTCAAATAAACACTTTGAACAATGAGTCTAGGTTTTTATGATGGAATTGTAATTATTAAGGAGATTGTCTTACGAGAAGCCTGTGTCCAACCATTGCTCTAAACAGCTAGCCGCCCCAAATATCATTGTTTTCTTTATTGTGCTTGTATTTCTTTTCCTCTTTGGATTTGGTTTGATTTCAGAGCCTTTCGTGGTCCTCACATTGGACTGTTATGAGAATATTATGGCCTGTCAGTCCAGGCATCAAACAAACAAACACTTCCCGCAGAATGCCCCGAATAACATCTTCAATGATTTTGTTCCTTGTCATGCACACACAAATTATTGATCCAGCAAATTGTGCTACCCAAGTTTCTGGCCATTTACTTGTCCAAGAACGGAGTAATAGGCTTCTATTGTTAGTCTAACAAAGGCTAAAGCTAATTTCTTCTTCATAGGCGCTGAACTGTAGACGTGGGAGCCTTGTTGGTCCAAATGCCCAATATTCTGTACCTGTTGGACAGCTGCAGCTGCGGATCATGCAAGTGGCTGCCCATCTCCTCTGCTCAGATCTCTCTATGTTTGACCAGCTAATCAGTGGGACACCAATCACTTTTGCTGCTACAATCTGTTTTATTATATTTCTCGCTTTCAACAGAAATACAAACTGAATCATTTTTGTTTATTCAAAGTCTTCTCGTACACCGGACACGTCTATAGCTGACCGCGGGATCGGTCCCTGGTACGGTTGCTTTGCACAGTTTTGGGATTAAAAGTTTAAAACTGAATTGCATGAACATTACCTTTGTGATTTTTTGGTGGGCTCAATCTAAGCCCATTGTCTTCCCGATATGGCTACACTAGATTAACTGGACCAGAAAGCAAAGCCCAGTTGGAGTTAAGACATGGTCTTTCTTTTCGTTTTTCTTTCTTTGTTTCCTTCTCTCTCTTTTTTTGGTTTGACTACTGTTAGTAAGTACTTATATCCTCTAGCCAGTTTTAGAGTTGCTAACACCCAAAACTATTTTTTAGTAAAAACAGGCTAGTTTTGTGCATTCGTTGATGTCTTGTAGAGCTGCATTGTAATTGCTGGTTAAGCTTCTTGGGGGAGTACTCCGCTGATAGATGATACTACAGTATCCATATGGTTAACAATTTTCAAAGCTTGAAACTGCATTTTTTGTGTTTCAATTTTTTTTTTTGGTTTTGCTCTCTAAATCCTTCATTTGCACACATTTTGCTTTACTCAACCCCTCTTACAAGTTTTTATTTGATAAACTCTTACAAGTTTAGTGAAACTAGTGCAGAGTAGTAGCCGTAGGTGGTTTCTTCTAGCCCAATTTCAAGCCAAGTAGACACACCAACGGAACGGGAACCCGTGATCTGTTGGGCCATACACGCAGTAAAACAGGACAAGCTTGCTCCGAGAAAATCAAACCAGGTAGGCCACCTTCCGCGACCAGAACACAGCACAGACAATTGCAGTCTTGTCCTTTTGATTATGATGTCAACGTTTGTATACTTCGACCTCGCTCTCATTCTACAAGAACCCTTCACGAGCAGCTAAACTATGTAGGTTTGCCGAAATGCACGCCTACTTACTGGAATTTTTACGTTTGGTATCTAATGATTAATACAATATACTTCGCGTATATCATCTTTCTGGATTGTAATGTACTTGTCCTCTGTATTGTAGCCAATCCAAACCGCTCGAGTCCTAACAAATGATGACTAAGAGGTATGAACAGAGCATAATTTAGGCCGATTGAGAACTGCATTTTTGTTGTTTCTATCACAAGGAACAATCTTGGTACTATTTTGTTCTTCTCACTTAATCGATGAATGGGCCCTTCTTTGACGATCATGACATCAAGGACTCTATCTCGCCGGAGCATCTTGCGGTACGGATCCTGCAACGTACTATTTACCTTCTATTGTGAAAAGTCTCGCGGGTTAGCAAAAGTACGTAAATCATTTACCTGATTGCGAATCAACGATGATGGAAGCAAAGGTGATTAGACTGCGAACATGAAGAGTTCGATTTCAACTGCCTTTCTTCCGTAAATTAAAATACCCCTGTGGCTATTAGGCTAGCATTAGGAAATTAAGTCATCATTGTCTCTGGAGGGCGAACGCGAAGAGTTCGATTTCAACTGCCTTTCTTCCATAAATTAAATGCTCCCGTGGCTATTAGGTTAGCATTAGAAAATTAAGTCATCATTGGCTCGGGAGGTTTTACATGGCCCCCCTCATTTGGGTGGTGATCGGTTCGGCTGAAAAGCTCGTGGTTTATGGCTGAAAACACTGTAGTTGGCTAAAAAAAGCACTGTAGCTGACAGAGACTTATTTAGCATAATTAAATTTAAAAAAAATTAAAAATAAAAAATATGTTAGCCCATTACGTATAATACAAACAAATACGGGAAAAAAAGAACCGGCAAAAAGCTCAACAAAAAACCAAAAGTTCAGAAAAAGACGAAACTTATGAATAGTGAAAAATAAGCCAGAAGCCGAAGCCGAGTTGATCAGGGCATTGAGCTTTTACTTTTCGTTTTTAGCTTTTTTTTTAATTTTTTAGTTTTTAGGCTATTTATCTTTTGTATTTTTCTTTATTCCTTTATATTGTTTATGATGATATACTTTTTTAAATTTAATTATGTTGAAAAGCTACTAATAATTACAGTGTATTTTTAGCCACTACAATAAAAAAGCTATTAGTCTAAGCTTTTAAACCTAAATAACCACCTCCTTGATATTTGGACCTTTTGCTTATTTTTTTCCAGGATCCGAATGCATTGCCGACACAGTTAGGCATACGAGTAGGAGCAAAGAGCCTAAGGTGGTGATCAGTTGGGCTTAAAAGCTCATAGCTTATGGCTGAAAACACTGTAGCTGGCTGAAAAAACACTATAACTGACAGAGACTTATTTAGCATAATTAAATTTAAAAAAATTCAAAAATATAAAAAATATGTTAGCCCAATATGTATAATACAAACGAATACGGGAAAAAAAGAACCGGCAAAAAAGCTCAACAAAAAGCGAAAAGTTCAGAAAAAGACGAAATTTATGAATAGTGAAAAATAAGCCAGAAGCTCAAGCCGAACCGATCAGGGCCTAAAGACCTACAATCGGAGCCTGTTTATATTAGCTTCAACTTCTAGAGCAGAAGTCAAATACGAATGTTTTAACTTCTGTATGTTGTTTCTATTCAGCAGTTACTACTTTTCGTTTTTCACATATTATAACGTACTTTGTATTTTATTATATCACAATTTTGTATATCACATGGTGGTTCAAATGTTCTAGTGATTTTTATTGCACCGTTTTTCTTACATAATGTACTACTATTTATCAGTTACTATTATTCATTAGCTATTTCTATCAGTTACTATTATTCATTAGCTACTACTATTAATCAGTCGTAGGCACAAGGCGTTAGCAAATGCCTATAAACAGGCCCTAAGATTTGACTATCTACCCATTACCCAACTTGGTAAGCAACTAAGCATCTTACCCCTCATCTGTCAGTTTCTCTTGCACTCTACTAGCCTGCATTTTCTTGCATGCTGCCGTCATTTTTTTTGGGGCCATCTTGATACCTCCATCAAGGTTTCCAGCGAACTGCACGATGAGCCCAGTTATTTCGCATGGCATCGTATCTTTTATGCGAACCTCGTGCTTTCTAGCATCTCTCTCTCTCTCTACCGCGATTCTCGTAGAGATACGCTGGTAGTATACAGCACCAGGATACGGATGTACGAAGAGTCTGTAAGGCGACAAATCCACGCATGCGAGGAGGTTGGAACTTGGACGTACAAGACATGCGACAAGCCAAGCCACGCCTTCTTCTAGGCCTTCTCGGGCTCGCCATGCCGGTTTTGACTCCACGATTTCCGAGGCCCCGGCTCTAGCTCAAGAACAAAAACACCAACTTCGTAGAGATACACGTTAGGTAAAAGAAAGAAAGAGAGAAAAAAAAAATAAAGAAGCCGGTGGAGCTGCCGCTCGGCCCGATGATAAGAGCAAGTATAATAATGGTTTTATAGCTAAATTAGTCAGCATTTTTGCTGATATGGAGAAGAGAAAAGAGGAGAGAGATGAGAGCTTGGCTCTCATGCAAGCAACAAGCTGGGCACGAGAGTCTATGCAGTGGTGGGCCTAAATAATAAATATATGTAAGGAGGAATAAGAAAGAGAATGTGAGACATGGTACCATATAATAATAAAAAAAATTTGTAGATAAATAGAAGATAAATTATTGTATAACTTGACTCTTATAACTTAATTTATAGTTAAATACTTAGCTCTATTATTGGACTTGTTCTAAGCTGCGATAGGAGCGCGAAATCCCAGTAAGAGAAAAGGGAAGCGACAAGTCCTACGCAAACATGTCTCCCCTGTGGGCCCGCTACGCATCGCGGTCGTTGGTTTGTCGTGTACGCGGCGATGCGCGGACAAGGCTAGGGTTAAACGACCAACCGACCCAAACGGCATTGCATGCGTTTCTTTTTTACTGTGGTTTTAACTATTTATGGTTTTTAAATTTTAGTTATTTATAAGAGATAATATATAGAGAAAAATAGTGATATGTAATTTTAGCCAGTATAGCTAAATTGGTATAATGTCGACTATAATTTATCTATAGATATTGTCTTAAAAATCGATTATTTAAAAACGAGTGACTGTAGCAGAAAATAATAAACCAAAGAAAAAAACCTAGCCATGGTCTACACACAGCACACATGTGAAATCACGGTGGCACGCTTTGAACCCTAGTTGCCTAGGAAGACACTGTTTTATACTAGCAATCCGTACAGTAATGTTTGAATTGACATACCTCGTATATAGTAATTTTCTATTGTGTTTCTTGTATTGTTATTCGCATAGGTTGGATTTCTTTAAATGAACAAAAAAATCGCATAGGTTGAAGTATAATGCTAGTTTCTGAATGTTTATATGCTAGGATTTCCACTTTTGATTTCATGTTTCTCTTGCTTTATTTTGATAAATAATTAGTTTCAAAGTATATATTACATTCTTATTGTGCCTAATTTTACTGTGTATAGCTGCAGCCATCGTATATTTGTGGCTTTGGTCAAACAAACTACTATAAAAAAAATTAATTTTTGCTATTATGAGCTAAACCTGAAACAAAGTCTACAACGAGCCCAACTTTCAATTTCTTTCACGTCATGTTACCCACTTTTCAATGATAGATATGTTAACATCAATGCACAGTGTCGTCAAATGGAAGAAAAAAACACAAACAGTGCAAAATAATGGTGGTATGTGCCACTGACAAGCTGGCCCCGCGCCTCTCACAAAGCCTTCTTGGTGTGCACAATGGCCATAGACATAGAAAACGAGCAGGCAAGCGACCCTGGCCCCCTTCCGTCTCAGCTCTCCCCGTCTCTTTCCAATCTTGTGCAGTTCTCTCTACACTGAGAAGTGTTTGTGTGAGGTATGAACACAGACAGAGCTCAGCTCACAGAGCAGCAGCAGCAGCGAGAAGGCGCGAAAGTTCTTTGACCAAAAGAAAGAACACCGGTTGGTACTACTAATCTTGTTCTCCTTTCTTGCATCCAAAATATCCATCCAACTTGTTGTTTTCTCCTAGTTCATGACCTATTGTGTCCCTCCTGTAGTGCCAGCCAGTACCAGCTAGAGATCATGGTTAAGGAAGACGAGATCATCGCAGAGGCAGCAGGAGGAAGAGGCTATATGGACATGCTTGGTCTTGGAGAGGAGCCTGACTACTTGTGCCTGTCTCCTTCCTCCTACCTCTCTTCTTCTGCTGTTTCTACCACCACCAATGCCACTCCTACCGCTGCTTCTCCTACCTGTGCCTCCTACCTGGCTCCTCCTCCTTATCACCACATCCTAAGCTTCAGTGGCCAAGCAGAACAGTACCACGGTGGTGACCTCTTTGGTTTCCAGTACTACGGCGGCGATCATTCAATTCCGGTGGTTGTTCCACAGAAGTCAAGCCCAACCACCGAGTGCTCCTCCTCCATCTCCTCCATGTCGTCCTCGCCGACGGCCACGGCCATCTCCAGCTCTAAGCCACAGGCCTTCAAGGTGCATGTCAGTTACAGACTCTGTCGCTGCAATTCTGTGATGGATTCTGCTAGTTGATGGTTTTCTGTGAATGTCTGTGTTGGTTTCTTGCCCGGTCATTCAATGGTTGTTACTGCTACTCCAGTTTGTGTTGGTTTCTTGCATGGTTAATCAATGGTTGTTACTGCAAGTCTGTTGTGGTTTCTTGCATTGTTAACTAATTGTTCGGTTGATTCTTGTTCAGAAGAAGGGGTCAAGAGGTGGTGATCAGAGAAGGACTGCAAATGCCGCTGCTACAAACAAGAGGCCCAGGGTTAGTGCTTCTTCCTTTAGTACCAGCTCTAATTCTTCTTCTGGTGCCAGTAAAGTGTGCTAATTAATTGTAACAAATCTGGCACTTGATTAGTGTGCTCAATTAGTGTCTGGTTCTTGTTTCATTAACCGGAGTAGTTCATCCAGTCAAAAACTTTCTTTGTGGTAGGTGAGGAGGGAGAGGCTCGGGGAGAGGATCATAGCGCTGCAGCAGCTGGTTTCTCCATTCGGAAAGGTAAGAGTGAAAAGGCAAAAGCTTCTGCAGCTTTTGGCGATACGCGTTCTTTACTGCTAGCTTGCTGTACTTGGCTTTCCATCCTGGTGTAAGAACTTAATTACCCCTGATAAATTGCAAGCTGTTTAACCTTCTTTCTGCCACTGTAAAACACCGAAAGCTAACAGCTCAATGCAAAGATAGGTAGTAGTACAACAACATTTACTCATAGGAAAAGGAAGTGGTCAAAGAACCATAGACTTACACACATTAACGGCAGGAGTTAAAGTTATTTTTGGTATTATTTCGTATTATATTTACAGAAATAGTCGTATAAGCATAGTATTTATATAAATAACACTTTTAGCGTGCCGTGGGCGGACGACAGCACCGACGAAGCGACACACGGCGCTACTGCCAGCGGCAGGCACCTGCTGCCCTCTCACCAGACGGCAGGCAGCCTGTTGCCCGGTGGGAGAATGGCAAGCAAGCCTGCCGTCTGATGAGGGGGCGACAAGTAATTACGCCTGCTAATTAGTCAGCTTAATTATCTGCCTTAATTTTTTGTTTAGTATTTGTTTAAATTTTTAAATATATCAAATGAGCTAAAAAAAATACGAAAATCTATGTACAACCTCCCGACACAACATACCTCGCAGTGTAATTTTTAGGTAATTTTTTCTATTGAGAATGTTGCTTAAAAATCCATACAATTTTGATATTTTTATGAGTTTTTACATATAACAAAGGAGTTCTGAAAATTATGAAATTTTATGTGAAGCCTCCTAACACACTACAAGTTAGTAATTACATACGTGCGTGTAACTACATACAAATACTTCACTACTTACCGATAATTTAATTACTCATCTGAAAAAATGACGAGCCATTCATTACAAATTATGGGTACTGTACATACACATCTACATTAATCACGACCTACTTCGTAATACAAACTACATTAATCACGACTAACTAAATAACACTAATTGACTAGGATTACAGGAATAACGTCGAAAGCATAGAATCAAAAATTACCTACCTTTCTAGAGAAGAAATCAGCATTGCCAATTTTGAGCTACGTACTAGCTTCTCAAAGTAATGAGCTATACACTCCCAATTTTTGAGCGACGACCGCGACTATGAATGTGTTGGGAGGTTTCATATAAAATTTCGTAATTCTTGTAGCTCATTTGTTATATGTAAAAACTCATAAAAATATCGAAATTATATGATTTTTTAAGCAACATTCGCAATGAATAAAATTAATCAAAAATTACACTGCAAGATACGTTGTATCGGGAGGTTGTACATAAATTTTCGTAATTTTTTAGCTTATTTGATATATTTAAAAATTCAAACAAATACTAAAAAATTAGGACAGGTAATTAAGCCGGCTAATTTGCCGCCCACTTATCAAATGGCAAAAGTGATATTTTTTGCAAATACTATATATGCACAACTATTTCTATAAATACGATGACAAACAGTGTCGAAACTGGCTTTAACTCTTAACAGCAGCTGATGCGTAGATACATAGCCGTACGTTCATCTTGTTTGCAAGCTACTACTGATGAGTATAATTAAGCCAATCGATCATGGAACCTGTTCTCTTTTTTGACCTTTGACTGACGGTTGGGTTAAACTGCATGGATCCAACCGCGGCCCTGCCGCTGCCTGCCAGTCTGATACGGCTTCCGTTCTGCACGAGGCGCTGGGCTACATACGCTTCCTGCACGACCAGGTTCAGGTGCGTTATTACTACGTGTGCCCCAGTCTCCTTGGCCTTGAAGAGTCAAGAAAATGCAGTACATACAGATACAGTAGTCGTAGCTTTGCACAGTGTACGTCTGTGCTATATGGTCCTGATCAATATGGCTAATCAATATGGCTTCAGTTTCTGCCTTCAGCTTATTTTTGCACTATTCATAAATTTCGTCTTTTTCTGAACTTTTGACTTTTTTTTAGTTTTTTTACCGGTTCTTTTTTCCTCGTATTTGTTTACATTATACGTGATCGGCTAATATGTTTTTTCTATTTTTAAAATTTTTAAATTTAATTATGATAAATAAGCCTCTGTCAGCTATAGTGCTTTTTTCAGCCAGCTACAGTGTTTTCAGCCATAAACTATGAGGCTTTCAGCCGAACCGATCACCACCATAGTGTGTGCACGTACACTGAGAAGGCTGTAAGCCTAGTAGTACAGACACTGTCCCGGGCTCACTGACTCCGGTCGCTTTTCGTGTCAGGTCTTGAGCTCGCCGTACATGCAGCGCCTGCCACCCTCTGCGCGCGTCCCAGTAAGCGCAAACGCCAAGCTATACTTGATTACCTGTGGTTATAAATTTTCTGATCGCAGTGGCCGTGTCCCATGACTAGTAACGTAACGTCTGGTTGCAATGTGCAGGTGCAGGAGAGCGCCTCCGGGGTGGTGGTGGAGCCGCCGCCGAGCGACCTGAGGAGCCGGGGTCTGTGCCTGGTGCCGATCTCATGCACCGAGCACGTCGCCGGCAACGGCAACGGCGCCGACATCTGGTCGGTCGCGGCGGGGATGGCCAGGGCGACGGCTGCCGCGGAGGAGAACAAGGAGGCTGCCGCATTGCTGCGTGGTGATCTTCCCGGGCAACTGGCCTAGCTGACTGCAATATGTTCTACCTTCACAGCTTCTGCAGGGTTAGCTTAGGCTACGATTAGAGACTCTTTTGGGGTTTAATCAGTTTTAGAACTCGTCACTTCTTGTTTGAGGGGCAGTCTCTTCGGTGCAAAGTGGCAAAGGGATTCGTATTCCCAGCAGAAAGAACTGAAGTGTGCATATTGAGGGGATTTTCTGAAGTTTTATTTGAAGTTGTACTCCTACTTAACTTTAGCATCGAAAGACTAATGCGATGTTGCCGAGATACTTGGACACGAATGTCTCTGTTCTGTCACGACAGGCGTTGAATGTTAATGCTTGATGATGCTAGAGAGCAGTGCAGTGAAAGGCTTCGATATGTGTGGTGTGCAGCGCATAGGGGATACTACCAGATTATGCTTCCTTCTTTTCTTGGTCTCGGTAGTGTGTATGTTGGTCATCCTTGGTTTGGCCATCCTTCGAATCTGGAACTGCGCCGCAAAGTGTATTTTTATACGTCCTGTTGATGTACTCTATGTTCGTCATCGTGTACGGTCCAGATACTACCTACTAGTAGGGCCGTAATGAGCCGAGCTCAGCTCGAGCGAGCCTGGGTTTGTTTTGAGTTTGCAGTCAGGCTCGAGCGAAATCGAGCTCAGCTCGGCAACACAGCACCACATTGAACTTCCCCTTCAGACTGTGTTCAAATTCAAACTATAATAATCACAAACAAAGAAGAACACCTAGTTCTCAACTTGTAAGTTTCAAACATGGCGAATCACACGAAATGAAAACAAGAATGATGGCACAACCTAAGAACTAACACACCTCGGAATCAGATCTGTATTGAAGAGGACGACGATTGGACGAGTAATTGAAGGTGTCTCCGTGGTGGCTTTTGGTCCGTGGGGTTAGAATTTTCTGAAACGGACCGAGGGAAGAAGCAGCGAGGGATATGCCAGGCCGAAAAATTAACAAGCTTTGACAAACTACTCGATGAGGCTCGCAAGCATGGACACAGGCTCGAGCTCGGTTCATTTTTCTGTTGAGCCGAGCTCGAATGAAGTATGGCTGGAGTCAAGCGGTAGTAGTTCGTAAGCTCGAGCTTTTATATAGCCCTACCTAATACTGCTATGTGGAGGTAAACACACCTTCGGAACCTAAGGATTTTGCGGAAAAAAATGATTTTCCTAAATAAACTTAGAAGAAAACATTACGCATTCCAAATGAGAACTGTTCACACAAATAACATCGTATCTTTCAAATTTGGCTCATGAACAATCGCTTTTTATAAATTTAAACCTCTCCTTAAGCTTGGCGGTACCTACCAAGCTCCCCTCAGCAAATTCATGTCGAGCTCCCTTAACTTGTCAGGACTTCAACCCCGCACATTAATTAGTTCTACGCTTAATTAATACTAATCATATTTAATTAGTGCTAAACTTATTTAGTTAGTACTAATAATGAAGCTAATTACTTATCGATTTACGGGAGCTCGAGCACCACCATTTATGTTTTGCTTCAAGAGAAGTTCGGGCTTTTAGCTAGTACGTGTATCCCATCACAGGAATTGGACTCGCGAGTTGTGGATGTAGCAGATTGGTGTTTTCTATGGACTGATGTCACTATGTCAGTGACCGGATAACGGCCTAATTTTAGGCCTGGGCTGCTCTTTCTCTCTATGGCCCTGCCTGGATTTTTAGCTCCGTGTGCTGCCAATCTTTCCTTTTTTTTTCCACGCTTTCTTTGACAAATCTTGAAAGCGTTTGCAGAAGCTTTCTTTGACTAACCTGGAAAGCGGTTGCAGGATCTAGCTCGATGGCACGTTGGCACGACGATGACGGACAGTGACCTACTAACACTGACCAGTATGCATCTGTGTATCGAGACACCGAGTCACGTGTGAAACCTTTCAGTTTTAACTGTGGTGATTAGTTATTATTCGCAGAGCATATGCACACATAAACCTTTGAGGGTTCTTTGGATGAATGGAGATTAGATCTAATCCTTTCGAATTGGTAAAAAAAACAATCAAGTGAAATCTCTTTCTATCCAAACAGCCCTTCACGAGCACGTGAATATGAGTAGCACATGGACTGTCCTAATTAAATTTGTTTCGAAGACGCGAAACCATTAGCGTCCACCATCCAGTATGCCGTCTGCATTCGGCAGTCCTAGTGCATCCCTCGTACGCCGCTTCCTCCTGCGGTGCTGGCATAGTGGCATACACGCATACGCACGTACGCCTGTGTTACAGTCGCGCGGGCGGCCTGCCATTTCTCAGCGCCAATGCGCCATCCCTGTGTATCTACGCTCCCCCCGGGCGCAGGCTGCTAGATCGCCCGCGCGCCCCGCTACGGGGAAATTTAACTTTTTACAACCCTTAAGAATGCCATCTATTCAAATGCCATCCTCTTCGTTGCATTCAATAATTTACCACTCTTAACATATGGTTGACTAATTTTTTGCCACTTTCGAGCCCACGAAGCGCCATATCAGCGCCTCCCCGCCCCGCTGGCCCGCCATGTCAGCGCCTCCCGCCCGCTCGCCGGCGCCAGCGCCAGCGCCGCGCGCGCCGCCTCGCTCGCCGACGCCACGCCGGCGCCTCGCCTCCGTCCCCGCGCCTCCCGCTCGCCGGCGCCGCCTCGCCTCCCGCTTGCGGTGCCGCCTCGCCTCCATCCCGCGCCTCCCGCTCGCCGGCGCCGCCTCCGTCCCGCGCCGCCGCGCGCGCGCCTCGTGCTCTCCGGCGCGCGGGGCGGGCGGCGCGGCGAGCGCGAGGCGCGGGACGGAGGGCGAGGCGGCGCGGCAGCGGGAGGTGCGGGGACGGAGGCGGAGGCGCCGGCGAGCGGGGCGGGGAGGCGCTGACATGACGCTTCGTGGGCTCGAAAGTGGCAAAAAATTAGTCAACCACATGTTAAGAGTGACAAATTGTTGAATGCAACGAAGAGGATGACATTTGGATAGGTGGCATTTTTAAGGGTGGCAAAAAGTTAAATTTCCCTGCCGCTATGGTGCCACTAAATACTCCGGGCCTGTTCTTTTTTTACTGATGTTTATAGTTTTTAGCTGTAGTTTATGACTTTTAAACTGTTTATACAAAAGATTATAAAGTAACAGAAACTCATGTGTGATTTTTGCCGATATAAATGAAGTTGGTATAGTATGTACTATAATTAACTAGTAGACTCTATCTTGAAAAGATACTTTGTTTAAAAATTAGTTTTGTATAAAAATCAAAAAACAGATTTTAGAAGCTGAAAAGAACTACCCTCTATTTGCAGCTGTACTTCTCTAAAACCGCGCGTGGCGGCGCGTGCGTGCACCCTGTGTCATCGGCACATGTGTACGTACATGGGTCGGTGTGGTTTTGCTATTGGCAAATTCCATCTTTACATGGGGCATAACGTTTGTTCGTCGAAGAGACGTACATTTATTTTTTTTCTTGATTTAGAGATACCGTGAAAATTATGTGCGTGCTCGCAACTTGCGATCATGCCTGCTGTTTTACAGATATAGATTGATGCTTGAGGGCACCAAAAATAGATAATGTCTTTGAAACTCATGAAATTTTCAGCCTATCAATGGCATGCCGACAGAGAATAAAAAGACAGATACGAAGCAATATTCGCAACAAAGCAAATTCTCGCACTCCTTAGGGACACGTGATGCAACATGTGTGCAAATGTGCACTCTGGGATCACGTATGCATCATCGTACATGACAAAAGCATCTAGATCCACGGAGCATGTTCAATTGCATATATTTAGAGTGCTAGTAATAACGAATGCCATTTGCCAAGTCTCCAAACAGAATATATGGATGTGGCGTGCATGGCCATGGCCCATGGCCACCTTCGTCCTCTTCATTGCTCCACTGCCTCCTACGCCGCGGTCGGGGCAGCGCCAGGAACAGCAACGACAAACGGCTACCACCCAGCCCACTGGCCATTCCCTTCTTAGGCCATCTCCACCTCATCGAGAAGACCTTTTACACCGCGATTCTTTCATTATATTTTATAATCCGAATCTGATCAAGTTCAATCACTTAAAGAATTCGATTAGATTTCGCTCAAAAGATTTATTTTGATCAGTATGACTAGCCAGTAATACAAACTAATTAAAATTTACGATTGGAATTATCTTCGAGTTCATGATAGACTCTGCATCAACTTGCACCATCATGGTGTCCAAAGGTATTTGTGATTACTCGAGTCAGACGTGGCTACTCGAAATGCTTCCGACTATAACTCTTCATCATTATCTTCTAAAACTCTCCAAACTGGGTGTTGTCCATGTCTCCGAGTAGGTCACTATTCCAGTTTTTGAGTAGATGTCTGTTTTCATTGCCGACTAGGACATATTCCTTTCCCATTTGAGACTCTTATTTTCAAGATTATTTATTCCCCATGTAAGCCTTATGATAGATTGCGCACAACATATAAGTTATCTACATATGTAATACGCCAAGAGCGTTTTGTAACTTCTCCTCCATATAGTGATTTTATCGACCGTGCATCCGTGATTTTTTCCTACAAGGGTTTTTCACGTTAAATATTTGTCGCGTGCTCACGATTATTCTTCATTATTTCATATCTCACCATGCATTTTATAACAAGTGGTATCAGAGCTTTGTTCTCATCTTGATCAATCTAGGGTACACTCGACATGGCGTCAATAAAGTATGATCTTCCGTTGCTGGATCACGACTTAAGATTTTCTCTCTGGCAAGTCAAGATACGAGCTATTCTATCACAGCTCAATAGATAATGCATTACTGGGAATCGATAAGATGCCCGCTACATGGTCCATTGAGGAGAAGAAAAGGAGAGTGGTAAGACTCTCTCTAAATTTCATCTTCATCTTTTTAATAATATCCTTGAGGAAGTTGTGAAGGAGACCATTGTTGTTGCGTTGTAGCTAAAGTTGGAACAGATTTGTATGACCAAGGATCTAACCATTAAGATGCATCTGAAGCAAAAGCATTTCTTTCTCAAGTTGGCAGAAGGCGAATTGGTGCAAGATCGTATGACTATATTTAAAGATGTGATCACCGACCTTGAAGCCATGGAGGTCAGATACAATGATGAAGATGTGGGTCTTACTCCACTTTGTTTGTTGCATATTTTGTTCTTTATATTTAAAGATACAATTCTCTACAATCAAGATACTCTTACCCTGAAGGAGGTTTATAAAGCTCTGTACATAGAAAAAGATGAAAAGTATAGTTTTGAGCGAGAGCTTGAATTCGCATGCAGAAGGTTTGTCTTTTGGGGCAAACCAATCGAGAGATCTCCGATCAGTGATTCCAAAGGCATAAGCTCAAGCAGATACAAAGGTTTTTTGAAGTTGAAGACCAAAAAGTCATGCTGCTACTGCAAGAAGGGTGGACATGTGAAAGCGTCTAGACCCATAAAAATGATTTTGGTAATTAATGAATTTATGTTAATATGAGACTAACATGTTTGATGAGTGTTTAAAAGGTTGAGTTCCTAAGTGGATGACAAGACACATCCTAAGGATCAATGTGAAGATCTACCTATGGGTCGCCAAATTGCCTGACTAGGCACACCTCAAAGTCAAAGTTGTGTTTAGTTGGTGCCCTGGAATTGTGCCTGAATGGAAACAAGAGGTAGGCAGTCTTTGGTTCATGACATGCCTGAGGTTGTGCTTACCATTTTGTAGAAGCAGTGAGATTACCACACGACTTGCTACACATGCTTGTAAAATTGGTAGCTCTTTTCAAGTATTCCTGAAGTATGCTAAACAAAAAAAAAAGGAGATTGAAATGGCAACAGGAAATGAGTTCTAACATTGAGGCTAAGTATAGCACACAGTACATTACAATTAAAATTTCAGTTGATAATTTAACAACTTTGAGAACACAAAATAGTCAACTTGTCATAATTGGCAACAACTTGGCCACACAAGTTATGAAAGGCAATTTCCTATCAGGTTAGCAACCTGTCCAAAAGTCAGAAAGCAACTCTGCTAGCACATTAGCAGCTTATCATACTCTGCATCATGGTACTACTTAGGTAACTAGTATTTAGCAATTGTTTAAACACATAAGAGCGCAATGATTGCATAACCAAAAGGGTGCAATAAAAAAACCACCAACCATAGTCAGAAGTTCTTGCACCAACCATGCTCCGCTATATCACTGGATGACAGGATCTCCACCAGATAAATGCTTGTACACCCAACGCTCAAGGTAGTTTTGACCCATGCTCACAAGAAAACTGCAACGGACTTGAAATTCTGGCTTGCAAAGGTACATCCTGAAACAACCGAAAATTTGCAAAATCCAAATTTGGATTTGAATTGCTTTGGTTTGAGCTCCATCTCCTCCACAATCCTAATCACCACCAATCTCAAAGCACTTTAGCCCCTTAACCCTCCCCATCACGGCGTCATAACGGAGAGAACGGATTTTCTCCCGCGGTTACTGTAGCTGGCCCGAAAAATCGCCGCCGCCTCTGATTTTTACCGACGCCGCTCCCCTCGCGCATTCGCGCGCCTGCTCGCCGCTGCCAGCTCTTGCCCACTCGTCAGACGCCGTACCCCCGCTCTTAATTGCGCCTGCCCCGGTGTCAGACGTCGCCAAGCGCCCCGCCGCTCCCGTGCTCTGTTTCGCCTCCGCCTCCAGCCGCCTCTTCCGTTTTCTCGCCCCTTCCTCTCACAGCCGCAGCCGCCCCGTACACTACCGACCTCTGAGCCCTGGAATGCTGTGGAGTAACGCCCAAGCCGTCCGAGGCTTCCCGAGCTCCAGCTCATAGCCACCGGGATATTTCCCCGCCGCCTCTCGGTGCCAACCGCCTTCCCCGCTTATTTAAGCACGGCCGAGCCCTCCATTGAGACCCACTAGCCTCCCTGAAGCTCGCCGAACATCCCCAAGCGCCCCTCCCCCTCTCCATCGCCGGTAATCAGAGAAATCCCCAAATCTGTTCCCTAACGCAATTTCCCATCCCCGGCCCTCTATTTTCCAATTCTCTTCTCCAGTGGCACCCTCAAGCCTCCCAAAACCTTCCCCAAGTCTTGCCCTAGCCTCCCAATCCCTCTCCTTCCCCGGCACCGTTCACCACTTCACCGCCGCCCACCTCCACCGTGGCCGGCCCAACCCAAGCCTCCCGAGCTTCGGCCAAACCCCCTATGACCTTCCCTACATCCCAAGGATGCCCAAGGACCCGCCCAATTGCCCTAGAAACCGCCCGGTCGCTTCAACTTTTAAAATTGGCCGTGGGAGAAACGACCTCGCCGTCGACGATTGCCGCCTCCATCAGCCTGGCAACCGACCAAAATGGAACCCCCGTAGCGCTCTCAACCCGTCCACGCCCTCCATAACCGTCGCAAAACTCCCTAGCGCCGCCGCCAACCGCCACCATTCTCCTCTGCTCCTGCGCGTGGTGAGGAAGAAGAACAGTGCGCACGCGCACTGTTCCCCCGACCCAGCCATCTCGACTTGGCTGAGCCCAGCCGGCTCGCCCGCACCGCCCGCACCGGACGCGCCGCCGGACCCATCCACCGCGCCAGCGCGCCGACCCGAGCCGCCAAGCAACGCGGTTGAACCCAGCTGAGCTGCCGCACTCGTTCCAACCGATTCGAGCCCAATCGACGTGTTCCGACCCAGCCAATTCGCCCGAACCCGAGGAACAGTGCACCGAGCCCGATGAACAGTGTTGGACCCAAACCCAAAAATGCATATTTATACTCCCCGGATTTGTTTCGAGCCCGCCAACCCAAATCCAAGGCCTATTTTCCCATATAGCCCTCCTATTAGCCTAAAATCCCAATTTAATGGAGTTTTCCAAATCTTCTTTTCTTCTTTTATTTTCTTTATTCCTCGCTCATTCCTTCGGGCATGGAATTAACTTTATTTTATCTGTTTTGCGTTAGTTTACGAAATTGAGATTTCGCAAGAGCAGGAGGGAAAAGCTCAAGTCCAGACCCGACCCACTGAAGAATACGAAATAATCGAAATCGAATATCCGCAAGGCAAGTCTCACATATTTTTGAACATGTTGATCCTACATTCCCTAAGTTATTTATTTACTGTATTTTCATTATGTTATTTGCGCACTGTTATTTTATGTACAATCAATGCTTAGAATGACATGGTACTAGTTATGTCCTACCACCCGAAAAACCCAGTTTAACTTGATGGCCACATTCACCTTGACAAGACCTAGTAACATAAAATAAAGATTTTTAATAACATAGTAGTTTAGGATCACATTGAATCTTTATACTGTTAAGGTTTAGTGTTGGTCTAGAGTTTTGGAAAGTTGGAAATAGGATAAATGAGGATCGCAGAGATGGATTCGAGGACCTTATCCTAGGGTGGAGGCGGGTTGTGGATTGGTGGCAGTACAGGGTGTACTGAATTTGGGTTTGTGCGTGGTTGATGCCTCATTTAAAATGTAAGGACTAGACCCTTGTGCTGAGTAAAGGACACAGTAATCGCCCAACCACAAGCGTTGACGAAGTCAAACTCGACTTTGTCAAACCTGGCTTAGTAGCTGCTCAACTTCAATTGAACCTCTGCAACTGGAAAGGGGGAGACAGAGGGTGAGTCCGTATGGGAGGTGGTTAACCATACAACTGTAGGACTGCGATAAGTCGGACGAGATCTGTGGGGTCATCCGGGCTTGTCCAGATTAAACACCTACTGGGCGGAGTCTATACAAAGAATTGAGCAGTGAACATCCTTGTTGTCTTAACCCACTGGCCGGAGTTAAGGGATCTTGTGGGTAAAGCAGGGCAGCTTTGCAAAGTCATGACAAATAGTATTCGAATACGCCGTGCTTCCGGTTAACGGAGCTGTGTTTAATGGGTGAATCCAGTAATGAGGCATAAGTAGTTTTGATAATGATTTGGAAAGGTTGAATATTGATAATCAAGTTTGCAAAACCCCCTTTACCTTAAAGAAGTACATTTTAAAGGTTTTCAAATGGTTCCAACTAAAACTGCATCCACATAAAATAATAGACTTTGTTCCCCTTTTTCTTGATATACCATGCATGAAATTATTATTACGCTCCGTGTGACTTGTTGAGTACAAGTGGTAGTACTCATGCTTGCTAAAAACATAAACAGAAATAACTAATTTTGAGGAAGCGAGAGAAGACGAAGAGATGATTCTGTACGAGGTTGATGAAGCGTGGAATTAGGGTCGTTCTCCGCTCAGACGTGCCTGTGGCAGTTTTTGTCGTAATGTAACTAAGGGCAGTTGACCCTACTGTGAAACTTGACTTTCGCCTTTATATTGTAATAAAATTCGATTTTGCTCTTAAGCTTGTGCTGGCAATGTTATACACTCGTTGGACGTACTCGCAGTTGAATAGTCCTGGGCAGCTGCGAGGGTTTCATAATACTCCCGGAAACGGGGGTGTTACACATCCCTACTGCCACCCTATCATCAAGTGTCATGTTCTTTAGCATGTCCCATAAAGGACCATTTGGGTCGTTTGGCCCTGCAGTTTGTATTGGACTTGCAAGGGTCTCTCTAACTCCCATCGAAGTACTAGTGAGCAGCACATCGATATCATTGTCGTCATGCAATGCAGGAGATGATTTTGACTTCGGCTTGTTAGCCCTATCACTCTGTGATGGAGGTATCGTCTTGTGCTTGACCGTCCTTTTGAAGCTTTTCTTGTTAGGCTTCATAGCCCAATATGATATGAAGAAACTTGGCTAGCAGTTGCACTAAGGGCTTCCACCTCCTAACAATCATCACTATCTGATTCTAATTTGTTTGACTCTTGCCCTTCTAGAGCCTTTGCTTCATCATAGATGGACGTATCGTTCAACATGTCTAGTTTTTCAATATCACCATTATCAGATTCAGCTGCAGTGGAAGAATCTTGCATAAACGACCCAGCGACTGAGGAACCACAAATTAGTTCTTACAAACTGTCAAAGAACTAAATTGGTTTACCGAGAAATGTAATAGCTCGAGCTTAGAAGGCTATGCTTGCTCGAGCTCGGCTCGTTTACAACTCTAAACCCAAGCAACTCTCACTAGGCCGATATCTCTAAGTCTCCGAGCAAACACACTCCAACAAACTATAGGTATGATCACTCGTCAGACATTTTAGCCTAGGTACAAACCAAACAAGTCCTACATGACCCAGCTAATTTACTATAGCATCTAACTGTAACAACTGATGCTGCTGCCGGCAAGTCGGTTATTTTTGCAAAAGTAAGTACAAACCAGTACTACTACAGATAGTACCTTTACCTAGCACAAGTACAAACACAAAGAAAGCTTACATGGACGCTTTTCTAGTACTTACATATACATAGCCCAAATTATCAGCAGCGGATGACTCCAAGGCTCTCACAGCTCCTGAAGAACATCAAGCATAGCTGCTCGTGGCTTGCACAAAGCCTCCAGCGGAACTACCTTCCGGAGGGAAATCCCAGACCCTTCAGTCATGTCAACCTCGGTATCGCCAACTCTGTCCCAATGGAAGCACTGTATCAGTGTCCCCAACACCAACCCCAACGTTCGCAGCGCGAGCGTCTCTCCAGGACACTTCCGCCTTCCCATCCCAAAAGGTATCATGAACAATCCTTCAGCTTTGCCGTCCTCGAATCTCTCCGGCTTGAACTCGGTAGGGTGCTCCCATATCGCCGGGTCCCTGTGGATGGCGTGGACGTTGACGAGCAGCATCGTTTTGCACGGGACGTTGTAACCTGAGACCTTGCAGTCTGTGGAGGACTCGTGCGGGACGAGCGTCGGGACTGCAGGGTACAGGCGGAGGGTCTCGCTGATGATGCACTGGAGGTAGCCGAGGCGGGGCAGGTCGTCGGCGCGGAGCAGACGGGAGTTCCCGATGGACGCATCCATTTCCGCCTGCGCTTTCTTCAGTGTCTCCGGGTGGTTCAGCAGCAGAGACATCGCCCATTCGGCTGTGTTTGCGGTGGTCTCTGTCCCAGCACTGAACATGCTCTGCAAAGCAAAACAGAAAAGAGGCTTCTGTCATTGCTGTCACTTGTGGATATGGGTCACGATAATGACAGGTATGACAATTGACTTCGTGCACAGATCTCTATCGGGAAAATGGAACACGTTTCTTCGGAAAGCCGCAATAATTTGCTGCACTGTAGCATCACTGTGCGGCGCTACAGATTACGAACGTGCGTACCCAGTTGCTTGCTGACATGACATGTCTGACTTTCGAAACCAGGTAACAGGAGTATGTAGAGTGTCGACTATACTAGTGGTTGCTATTTATAGACAAATAACCATCTTGTTAGGCTTAAGTTGTCGCTCTGTATTTTTATTTGTAAAAGTTAAAATCTATTTAGAACACATTATTTTGATTTTTTATATTAGATATAGTAGTGTTTTTTATTTTTTTAATTAAATGTCTTAGGAAAATTCTAATAGCTGCTATGATATCATTTTAGCTAAAAATATCCGGAAAAACCGAATTGAAAATGACCTAAATCAATCGAACTAGATGGCCATTTTATGGCAACACTTAACTGAGACAACTCCAACCGATTCTTTAACCTGCTCTTCATTGTATATTTACCTAATATGACTCAAGAAATAGACTCCAACCGGTTCTTTATCCTCATCTTCATTTTTATCGAGTCGCTATTTTCTCTAGGCCGCTAGCTAGATTTGGCGAGCGCCTCCTCACTCGCTTCTCAAATAGCTAGGTCATTGGAATGCTAACTCAAATAGAGAGCTGAAAATAATAGCTAGCCTCTTCATCCTAGGAAATAGAGAGGGAGAAATGACTAATAGAATAGAGTTGCTCTAAGTCTTGTCCGGGATCAATAAGTCTTCTCTTTGGAAATGACGAAATTGACTCACCACTAATCAATTAATCATGGTGGTAAAGAAAAAGTGAGACATAGTGACAAACTCACGAGTGGGCAGTGGCGCAGAAAGGAGGATGCAAAAGATGGAGCACTCACCGCGCACAGAGCCATGATCATCGTGTCGGTGTATATCTCCGGCTCCGTTTTTTGCAAGGACAGCAGCAAGCCAATCATTCCCTTCTTCTCGCTCCCGCTCCCGTCGTCCAGCCTCTGCCGCTCCAAGTCGATGAGCCGCCGCAGGAACGCGTCCCTTCTTCTCACCGCGGCCACGATCTTGTTCCTCACACCCAACACGTCGAACCACCGCAGAACCGGCAGGAAGTCCCACATGTTGGTCGCGCCGACCAGCGGCATGAACTCGTCCAGCGACTGCTTTAACTCCTGGGCCTCCGGCGACATGTCCGTGTCGGCGTCCGCCTCGGTACGGGACGTCTTCGTCTGCGCGATGGATTCCATCAGGGCGCTAAGGGAGACCTCGAACAGTCTCCGCTTCAGCCCTACCAGCGCAGTGCCGCCCGCGGCGGCGCGTGACAGCCGGCGCGCCATCGCGCGCACCTCGGCGGAGATGTCGCCGGACATGCAGCTCACTCGGTGCGCGGAGAGGAGCTGCACCGTGGCCACGCGGCGGAGGTTGCGCCAGTACGGGCCGTAGCCGCACGTCGGGAGCGTTGTGCCGCCGAAGGACACCAGCATCAGAGAGGGGAAGCGCGGGCGGTTCGCGAAGGACACGTCGTGGTCGGTGAAGCACTCCCTGGCGCACGCCGCGGAGGACACAACCACGGCGTTGCGAGAGCCGAGGCGCAGGGAGAACACCGGGCCGTGGCGCGCGGCGAGGCGGGAGAGCGCGGCGTGGAACGGCTTCTCAAGGAGGTGGAGGTGGCCGAGGATGGGGATGGCGGGAGGGCTCGGTGGCAGTTGTATGATCTTGTTCTTGCCATTGTTCTTACTGCCACCGCGTCGGCGGCCTAGGAGGCGGAGGAGCGAGAAGAGGAAGAGTAAGAAGGCGAGAATGGCACCGGCCGTGTTCATGCTGTTGGGAGTGAGGTGGTCTCGCGATTTGGTGTTTGTTGTGCGTATATTTGATGGGGTCTTATATACGCAGTCATTGACGTAACTGGGAGTGCATGCTATGCAGATGTGTTCCATTACTAAAAAATAAATCCAATCCAGATCCAGAAAACAAGGGTCTAACCCAATAACGTGGAAGATCCATTCCATATACTACAATATCCATTTGGCCTGGATCAGCTAACGTAGTCCACGAAAAATGAGAAGGAACATGATGCTGGAATGGTGGAACTATTACGTGGTTCCAAGTTCCAACCATCACACCACCCAACACCGGCCATTTCTAGCACCACGGCACGGCATTTCTGTCCGCCGTTCCCGGCCGTAGATGGTGGCGTGTCCACAGCTCGAGCCTTGCGGGGTGAGCTAGGGTGTTGAAACTCGGGCTTTAATGGGTCAAACGCATCACCTACTGACGCAGCTACATGGATGCACAAGTTGTGCACCAGGTTTTGGAAAAGCCGTCTGTTTTTGAACATCCTAACTGTAGCATATCACATACTAATATAAAATATTACTATATAACATTATTGCTAAAATAAGAAAAAAAATAATAATAGAAATCACAAAAAATTAAAGCTCTATAAGCACTTTTTTATAGAACTTGTGGCAGCTGTAAATAAATATTTAAAACATAGGACCGATCACTTATAACTAATAAAAAGTAATAAGAAAAAATAAATTATTCTAAACTATGGTGCTAAAAACTTGAGTGCTCCAATCTACATATATTGCAATCACTCCGGTTGCTAGCCTACGTACAATCTTGTGATCAGCTCGTATAATACGTCGATGACACGTTCGTACTCACGGACACATAATGGACTAGCTTTTTTGGACATGAGGGCGGTCGATTTTGCACCCTCTATCAATTTTTGCATCCTCCTTCCTTACATTGCGTGGTACGAATGAATCAGCTAATTAGGACTATGACTAAATCGTCGCGAGTTTCTTGTTTCCAAAGAAATCCCGATGCTAGTCGCACAGATCTAGCGGTACGAGCTGGCCTTCGCAAGCAAAGGAATCATGATGCTGATCCGATCACGATCCAGCCCCGGCCCGCGAGCGAACCAGGCTGGAGGACGCTTCAAGAATTCAGACACGTACCAATCTGGATCAACATGATCTATAAATGAGACCATCACTTCCACAGACGTCAGCGATTGCGTATGCAAAATTGTACCGCTAGCTTAAGCCAACTATGTCTTTTTTTTGTTTATAGTTAGAATTATACTGTAATGACAATTAATATTTAAAAAAATAAAAATAAATAAAAAATATTTATATCATCATGAATAATGTAAAAAATAAGTAAGAAAAAAAGTAAAACTGAAAAATCAAAATAAGTTAAAAATTAGAAGTTAATGTGTTTTAAATGATTTTTAAATTAAATAAATTAAAAGCTGAAGAAGTTGAAGCCGTTTAGGACTGAACCTATACCTTCTAGATGCACATGTACCGCTCAATATACAGGCTGCCATGGCGCCACACACATCCATCCAACTTCCGACCTGAAACATCAGTTCCCCAACCATGGATAAGGCCTACATTGCGATCCTCTCCTTCGCCTTCCTCTTCTTGCTCCACTACCTCGTGGGCCGCCACGGCGGTAAGAGCAATGGCAAGAACAAAGGCGTCCAGCTTCCGCCGAGCCCTCCGGCCATCCCGTTCCTCGGCCACCTCCACCTCGTCAAGAAGCCGTTCCACGCTGCGCTGTCCCGCCTCGCTGCGCGCCACGGCCCGGTCTTCTTCCTGCGCCTCGGCTCGCGCAACACCGTGGTCGTGTCCTCGCCGGCGTGCGCCAGGGAGTGCTTCACGGAGCACGACGTGTCATTCGCCAACCGCCCGCGGTTCCCCTCGCAGCTGCTCGTGACCTTCAGTGGCACCGCGCTCGTCACGTCCAGCTACGGCCCGCACTGGCGCAACCTCCGCCGCATCGCCGCAGTGCAGCTCCTCTCCGCGCACCGCGTCAGCTGCATGTCTGGCGTCATCTCCGCCGAGGTGCGCGCCATGGTGCTGCGGATGTACCGCGCCGCCGCTGCGGCCCCCGGGGGCGCCGCGCGCATCCAGCTGAAGCGGAGGCTGTTCGAGCTCTCACTCAGCGTCCTGATGGAGACCATCGCGCAGACCAAGGCAACTCGTCCGGAAGCGGACGCGGACACGGACATGTCGGTGGAGGCCCAGGAGTTCAAGAAGGTGGCTGACGAGATCATCCCGCTACTGGGCACAACCAACCTGTGGGACTACCTGCCGGTGCTGCGGTGGTTCGACGTGTTCGGCGTGAGAAACAAGGTCCTGGACGTGGTGAGAAGAAGGGACGCGTTCCTGCGGCGGCTGATCGACGCAGAGCGGCAGAGGCTGGATGACGGCAGCGAGAGCGAGAAGAAGAGCATGATTGCCGTCCTGCTCACTTTGCAGAAGACAGAGCCAGAGGTCTACACCGATGCCATGATCACGGCTCTTTGTGATGTGAGTTCTTACTTCTGCTTTTATCTCTGTGAAAGCAAGTTAATTAGCACTTCTTTGTCCGTTTATTGCTTTCCCTTTTCACTTCCTCAATGATTGATCGTGAATCAGTTTGTTCGCATTTTAACTTTTTTGCTTTCTAGAAAAACAGTAGCTTTTTGTCGTGGTTGAGTCGATGGCATTATCAGTAGACCTTTTGCTCAAGTCATCAACAATGCGATCGACTAGAGTCATTCTAGCATATTAATGCTCCGTGTAGCATGGTGTATATGAATTCACCGGTCACTAGCACTGTAGATTATGCCTTATCACTTAGTTGATGAATTCGACATGTCATGTCAGTGGAGAGTGCTATTTGTTGACTTAAGTCATATGTGATGTATATACACGACACCAACGTTTTTGTCTTTCCCCCGAATAAATTAAACTCGTGGACACTATTAAACCACAAACAACACCATCTCAGTAACAGTCGTTTTTCTCTCTTTTCTTACAGAATTTATTTGGGGCTGGAACAGAGACTACATCCACCACAACAGAATGGGCGATGTCGCTTCTGCTGAATCATCCGGAGACACTCAGAAAGGCACGAGCTGAAATCGATGCATCCGTTGGGAGCTCCCGCTTGGTCAGTGCAGATGATGTGCCTCACCTTAGCTACCTCCAATGCATCGTCAGCGAGACCCTTCGCCTGTACCCTGCCGCGCCGTTGCTGCTGCCGCACGAATCATCCGCGGATTGCAAGGTCGGAGGTTACAAAATTCCAAGTGGAACAATGCTACTTGTCAACGCGTACACCATTCATAGGGACCCGACAATCTGGGAAGAGCCAACTAAGTTCAAGCCAGAGAGGTTCGAGGACGGCAAAGCTGAAGGATTGTTCATGATACCGTTTGGAATGGGAAGGCGAAAGTGTCCCGGGGAAACCCTGGCTTTGCGAATAATAGGACTGGTTTTGGGTACACTGATCCAATGCTTTGATTGGGACACAATGGACGGCGTAGAAGTTGACATGACTGAAGGCGGCGGACTTTCCATGCCAATGGTCGTTCCGTTGGAGGCCATGTGCAAGCCGCGTGCAGCTATGTACGATGCTCTTCAGAAACTCTGAGTTCACTTTGTCATCATTAAGTTATCCGGGGGATAAGGGTCATCAGTACTATGCATGGTTGATAGCGTGCGCTATACTAAATAAACTTACTGTGAGCATATCCCTGCTATCATCTATAAATTACACATCGAATGTTTTTATAAAAACATCTAGCTATATATCGCTAGCTTGTGGTGTTATTATTGGACCTGTTCTTATTGGCTATGTCTTGTGGCTTTTGGCTGCAGCTTTTGACTTTTGAGTTGTTCGTGCGAGAGATTACAGAGTAACAGAAACTCACGTGTGGTTTTTGCCGATATAAATGAAGTCGGTACAATCTTTACCACAATTAACTAGTAGACCTTATCTTGAAAAGAAACTCCATTTAAAAGCTAGTTACTGCAGAAAAACTGAAAAGAATAGGGCCATTAGTTGTTTGAGAGTGGGTGTTTTACATTGATGACACGTTCCTACTCACAACTGCACTGACTATAAGCCTGCTCGAACCAAATGGGTTCTTGACATCGCTGTCTACACATGGGCAAATCTTTGATAAATTCTACAGCTGTTTAGGTTACGTTTCATTCATGCAGGGCACTGACGTTCTACATCCATCGAGATCCAAAATTAAAAGCAGAGGGGAATGTCATGGGTTTGCCCAAGAGGGTTAGTGCTGCAGAGAAGAATGCCAAAGGAGCGGCTTATAGATAGTTCAAATTATCTTTAATTTGGTGGAGCCAGGATGTCAGTGGAAGGCGGCCAAAGAAACCAAAAGGTGCAGTAGGCTGGTTACATAAGGGATCGAAGGCATCCAAGGGAGTCATCGAAGAATTGAACAGAAGAGAGGCGTTGGCCGCCGCCTCCTCCCCGGTCTTTAGTTCTTCCCCTTCCCAGTCTACAATTTCTCTACTCCCGACCTCCAATTTCTTAAACTACATTGTATCGTGTACTTGGTACGTAACAGATTCTAGAACGCATGCATAGCATGCACTACCAGTTACGTCAGTGACTTCGTACGCAGGCTTGCATGCCAAATTATATAAGAGTAAATTTTATAAAATCACATTGTCTAGATAAAACTACACTTTTAAACAATAATTTTAGAGAATTACACTTTTCTTTGTATAACATTTCACAAAACCAAAGTTTTAAGCATCCAATAGTTTAGGATCACACGTCCGTCTCACAAGCATATCATGTTTCTATTTGCTAATATGGATAGACTTGTGAGATTGACAGGTGGGTCTAGCCCGTTGGATATACTGGTAATACTTGAAAATGTTGTTTTATAAGATATCATACAAAGAGAAGTGTGGTTTTCTGAAATTGTTGCTTAAAAGTGTTGTTTTATAATAATTTTAACAAGAGTAGTGTGGTTTTGTGAAATCTACTCTAAATATATAGGCTCCCATCAAATATACACACAACATACACCAAATCACGAGACCACCTCACTCCCAACAACATGAACACGGCCTACGTCGCCATTCTTTCCTTCCTCTTCTCGCTCCTCCGCCTCCTAGGCCGTCGACGCAGGGACAACAAGAACAAATGGCAAGAACGAGATCATACAACTGCCACGAGCCCTCACGCCATCCCCATCCTCGGCCACCTCCACCTCCTTGAGAAGCCATTCCATGCTGCATTCTCCCGCCTCGCCACGTACCACGACCCGGTGTTCTCCCTACGCCTCAACTCTCGCAACACTGTGGTTGTGTAATTATTATACACCGGGTATTTTGTAGAAATGATCTGAGCGCCTTTTTTCCCCTCTGTATCCGTAATTCACCTTGCAAATGAGGAAACGAAAGGAAGAAATAATTCACTTAGCAAATTTCTAGTTGTCTGGTCTTCAAATTTCTGTTTAACTATGCTTTTGGGCCAACCTTTTTTAGTCTGAGGCACTGAGGTGCAGCCGTGCAGAACTGCAGGCCCAAATTCCAGTCGCGCTTCAATCGGATTACACCGTAGACCACTGGAGTACTGGACGCACGTCTGTTTCCACAAGACCACAACTCCACACCAAAATTAGCGTCGGGGGTGGTGCAGGCAGCCGGCCGGGCGCTTCGTTGATAGCAGCAAGGCGCCGTGGCGTGGGGCTGCAGGATGAAGCTTCTATGCTTAACGCAGCTGGGTCTAAGCTCAACCAAGCTGAAATAAACTAGTTTATATCTGAAATTATAAAATTACACTACAACCAAAGATAATTTATTTGGCGCAACTAAATTTTAAAAAAATAAAAATAGAAAAAACATGTAGTCCATCACGGACAACGTAAACAAATACGGAAAAAAGAACTGGAAAAAAACCTTTAAAAAAAGCTAAAAACTATAAAAAAAAGACAAAATTTAAAAATAGTGAAAAATAAGCCAAAAACACGGTTCGTGCCGCTTCTTGCATACGGCATACATAGGCCGTAACCGACCATTTCCATGTTCCACTAACTTTCGCTCTGTATTGCCACGATTCAACACGATAAGCGAGCTACCGGTTTACACTGGTAAACAGGGGGGAATGCACTAAATTCAAGCATGATGAGACTAGCAGTGGGCTGTCAAGTTCACAATACCAGGCGACAATGGCCTACAACCATTTTTTCTCACAAGAATTTTGATCATGACAAAAGCAGCAGGAACATGTACGACACATGGCAAACAGAACGAGGCCACGATCGAGGTCATGGATGTACACACGGGAAAGGGGTGTTAGCAGATCAATTGGGTATTTTCAGCTTTTCGGTCTTCTGCATCACAACTGGCAGCTTCTGAGCAATAAGATTCGGGTCTGCATACGCCGCGGAGTCGGAAGAATATCCTTTCTACATCATTCAAAAAGAGATAAAAAAAAATTAATACATTCCAACATGCTTGCCATGCACTTATTCAAAGAAAAGAACTTGGTTAAGAGCATACCACAGACAAGCTAGCGAATGTTGCTTCCCTCCAGCAGCGTTCACGCAGTACCACGGGTTTTGCTTCCTCATTATTTCCAAAAGAACAATACACTCGAGTATCCCTCAATCTCATAAGTACACCATCAACCCTAAGCTATTAACATACAAGGGCAATAAAAAGTAGTTAGGCTAAGCCTGTGATTTATGTAGAAACGTCAATCGGGTCTTGAAGCTGCTATAGATAATAAATGTTTGCATTTGAAACATTGTCATTGCAAGTTTTGTACCCAAAGCTAAGCTTGCTTGGAGGGCCTTCGTCAATTTTAAGCCCTTCAAAAGGATCCTTTTAAAAAAATTCAGAGGGGTCAATTTATGGCCCGGTTTGATGAGAAGAGTAAAACCATTTGTAACTATTAACACTAAGCCTCTCTTGACATGCCTTCTTGAAAAACCTGGACAAGTAGAATTTCTAAACTACAAGCAATGAAAATGTTTAGGTCTTTCATTCTTATGTACTACAGATTCTCTTCATACTAACTGCTACTAAGGAGGCATCAGATGTAAAATGCAAGGCAGTAGACCATACCCAAAAACGCAAAAGCAGAAACCAACCAGTTGGCATCACCCTCTGCATATATTGCAATAAAAGCTAATATCAAATGTGTTGACCTGAACGATGACGTTGCCATACAAACAGTCCAGTCAAAAATAAGGATAGTTAGAAAGCACTTACCACTCGCACTGTAAGGAATGAAATACCATTATCCGCTAACTCATCTTCATACAAGATAACCTAAATATGTCATGTCAGGGGTAAACCAGTGTATAGAGCAATCATGAACAATTTGTTCTGTTTCATACCTCATCATAGAAAAGAATTGGTTCTTTTGCTGAAAGGGCAACAAGGTCAATCTGATCATCAGTATAATCCCAGCACAAACTACTACATCCATCTAAACTTATTTGCATCTGGAAAGAAATAGCCACAAAAAAAAAGATGTTTGTCTGAATGTGGTACCAACTAGTAAGAAAAGTAAATGGACCAAGAAACCATTTTTTTTAAAAAAAAAAGACAACAGGCAAAATTAATAGAGTAGACTAAGGTCCATACAGTGTCTGAGTTCGGAACCACAGCATCACTCCCACAGTATGGTGTCGTGAATGTATAGTCATAATCAAGTATCACTTGATCGGAAGGCTTGCTGCAAGAAGAAACCACTAGATGAACCTGCTCCTAGTTTTTTGCTTAATAAACTCACAACACACAAAATGTTTGGTTAAATGATTTAACAAGGGTTCCTCATAAAGAAATCACAGGCATACTATCTAAAACCATTTTGGTAGACTACACAAATAAAAATAAAGAACGTGTTATTGAACTTCTCACAATAAAAAGTAAATAGAACCATCTTAAATTTGTTTCATCACTGTATTTGTACTTGTGACCAAAACTTGAAACTGTAAGAAAAATTACAGTGCTTTCATATAAAGGTTATGCCAAGCAAATCTAATAGTTTTCGCTAGAAACAGTTCCTAGCATGCATTAAGTAATACAGTCATAGACGAACCTTCTGAACTTCCATTTCGCTGCAGCAGGAACTTCAACAGGCGGCAATGCCTCTTGTTTCCATGCCTTGAGAGCATCAAGTGCATTGAAATGCAATCTGATGCCAGTCTGAGCATGCTGAAGAGACAAGAAACTCTCTCCAAAAACCATCTCAGGTAAATGTGTTGTTTGCAGTTTATCTTCAAAGCTGATGAGAACAAAGTAGATATTACACATCAGCTTTCTCTATCTAACTTCAAAGATGAAGAAGAACAAAGTAGATATTACACATCAGCTTTGTCTATCTGTAAGTTTCAATTAATTCATACACAATCCTTCCTATACTCAAGGATCTACTACCAGTGGACAGATCCAATATTTTAGTTAAGCATGCAGAATGCTCTCTTTTATATAGTGAATCAAAATAAGTGACCGAATGTGGCAATAGAATGACTGGTATGGTAGCATTATTTATTAGCTATCGATTATTGCGTCCCCGAAAAAGGGCTATTGATTATTGCTGAACAGATCGTGGAGGATCCACAATTCAGATTTCATGTTCCAATTTGCACTATGCGGTAGTCAGATGCCATGATAAACGCCAGTGTAACAAACATAAGCAGCAATAACTTCCAGGAGTGGCGATTTTTTTTCTAAACACAAAACAGTACAAATAAAGGAGAAATCGGAAATCTAGAAGCAAATTGATCGAATACTAGGTAAGTTAGTACTAATGTAATGCTCTACCTCAAGTAACCCCGAAATCTAAATTTCCAAACCTCTACTCCGCGAATCAAATGAACAGAGAGAAGGGTTAGGGTTTACGGTGGGGTGGCTCATACAGGTGGAGAGAGGCGGAGTTGAGGATGGGGCCCTTGTGGGACTGGATAACCCAGCCCTTCACCCGTACTCCGCCGGGGATCGCCTCCGCGTCCGCCGCCTTCAGCTCCGCCGCCGTTGGGCCGTCCCACGCCGCCGCCGTAGTCATCCCCCGTCGCTTGCTTCGTCACGACGGTTCTGGTTGCTCGGTCGCTCCAAGTGGTGGAGCTGGGGATGCCGCCGCAGCCGCCGCGATCTTGCTCCAGTACTGCCGCCGGGATGCGCCACCGAGGACTGCTCGGTCTGGTTCAATACGAATGGCTATATTTGGTTCGATCCAAATACGGAGGGGCAAAAGCGGAAATTCACTTGAGGATAAATGGAAAAAGAAGAGGGAAGGATAGTAAATTTGACATAATAGGAGAAGATGGCATTTTGCAAAACAACCAAACACTGTGAGTGGCATATCTTAATTTCAAGAGCAACCAAAAATTACCGTATTTTGAAGTGACATATATCAAAATTTGTGTACAAAGATTGACCACTACATCTAATGCGGCGATATAAATAATTCTGGTGTTACAAATAAGGCCTAACATTGCTACCTTGCAGTGGCAAATCTAGACAAATCAATTTCTTTTTCCAGTTCAACTTGAATCCAAAGGATAGAAAAGATCTGCACATCACTTGCAACAGCATAGTTGCAGGAGTGGAGAGGGTGGAGGGTAATGGACGCCGAAGTGGGTCTTGGCCCCCTCTTTCATCTTGCCAACTCTCTATATACATAAATAGGAAGCCGAAGATTTGTGTTACATAAAAAATCAAGAAAGAAGCACATATAACACTCTGAAATTTGCATGAAAATTCATTCTAACACCTTAAACTGTAAAATCAGATATTTGATCCCCAAACTTTGTAATCCAGTTTAAATAACATCTGACCCGGTTTTGCAGGGTGATATCATACACGTGGCACGATAAGTAAATGATTTTACCATATATGATAACATGCTGGCCAAGTTTAGATGAATGACAGGTGAAAACCATAGCGGCTTCTCCCTCAATCAAAATAGAGAGGGAGGGATGAAAGCGTATGAGAGCTCGATAGGGGAAGAAGCTCCTGTGAGCCCCACCTGTTATTTACCTAAAGTTTTAAACTTGATTAGCGTGTTATCCTACGTGACAACACTGTTCACTCATCATGTCATATGAGCAATACCGTTATGCAAAACCGGATTAGTGTGTTATTTGAACCAGATTGCAAGTTCGAGAGGTCAAATATCTGATTTCACTCATCATGTCATATGGGCAATACCGTTATGCAAAACCGGATTAGTGTGTCATTTGAACCAGATTGCAAGTGCTAGACGAATTTTCAGTCAAAATTTAAGGTGTTATATAAATTTTTTCCAAAAATCAATAGTTTAGTTCTGTTCAAAACACTATTAGTTGCGTTGTTCAAGTAGAATCCCATCCAGTATGGATGGGGGCCACGTGTGAGTGTAGAGGTGCTTACAAAGATGACAAACGAAAAGCACGAGTCTATTTTTATCTCGGTCATGTTTAGAATGCAGTAGTTTCACAACAATAGTACATAAATTGTACAATAATTAGAACAATTTATGTAGGATGACTAGTAAATTTCTATGTTCCAAACAGCACTGAGTTCTTCTGTCCTATAATCACGTGCTTTTGCAGCTAACAAGGTTCCTAGTCTCATCCGAGACAGCTAATCACGTGCTTTTGCACGAGTCTATAAGCACGAGTCTACACTGGCCTGGATTTCCAACAAACTTTCACTTACCAACATCCTGCCTCCGACCTAGATTTCCAACAATTAACCAATCACCACCAATTTTCCAACCAATGGTTTCTACTAGTAGCACATGTGGGTATGAGCAGAGCCAGAAAAACTATTCTAAATTGAAGTTCCCGAATATCTTTCAGTCTTTCTTTTTCCAAATTTCAAGACAGCGAAATTGATCACACAGTGAAACAAGTGTAACAGAAACATTTCTAATTGAGTCCACACAGAAATAGTAAGTGTAAGGGGAAAAGGATACTTGTAGCAAAGACACGGGTGACACACTCAGCTCCACATGCCCCACATGTTAATGGCAAAGTATCAACCTGTCCAAGTGCCGCTTGTTGTTCACGTGTCCTTTCGTACAATCTCACAGAAAACAAAGGGTCTGACGAAGGTGCATGTCTGTTGATTTATGGGGAATAATCAATATGTGTCTTTTTTTTGAAGTGAATAATCAATATGTGTCAAAATACAAGTACTTCATGTATGTGGAAAACTAACAGAGACATATCAACTATTATCTTCCTATGCATCACAAGGGTAGCCATCAACTAATAGCACAATCCAGGTCACTCAAACAACTACAAGTAATGCAGAAATAAGCTATGAACTGTATTATATGTAATCATAAAGAATGGTAACCAAAACATATTGAACATATGTACCGAATGCTTAAAACAATGTCTTCCATGTCAAAACTAGTCTTGAAATCCTATATATTTTAATCTTAAACAATCTGAACTCTTAAGGATACAAATAATCTTACGGGTTCTCAATGAAGCTGTTTCCAGCAGGATCATCAAGAATAAAGGTAAAAGCAGATTCTCCTGATCCGAGAGATCTCAATTTTACTAAAAATTGATCAAAGCTTCAGCTTTTTACGATCCACTTCAGCAGGACCAAAAGATGAATAGTGTATCCCTAGGTGGCACTATTCAAATTCCAAGGGTAAGCATACAAGGCCCAAGATTCACCTTTCCTTCATCTTGAAGTACCTGCAACTCATCCACAGCTCGCATAATAATCTCTTCCACCGAATTTATGGGCCAAAATACTTAGCAAAACTAGAAATAAAAGAAAACAATTTGGAAAGGAAACATTCCCCCATAATTTGTATACAGAAAGGAACGAAGCATACTGTTGAAAGTGTGCCACGTTGAGCTTCTGGAGGGATCTCAAAGTCAAGTTCGGGAATCTGTAGATGAGTTAAATTTAAAGTTACAATGGAAGCAGTGTATTGTACGTATTTCATGTAAATCATTATCAAGTGCAGAGATCAGCATACCTTGATAGTTGCTGAATCAGACTTCACAACCTGACGGTTCAGTATCTGTACCCGTACCATTTGTTAGTTATACTAGTAAAGTGCCTGTGCGTTGAAACAGAGTACCAAATAAAAGTGATACATTCTATCAAACATGATCTCAAACTAAATAATAAATATCAATTTTATCTTACGTCATCATGTATCAAAGCAAAACATACATGTTCATACTTGTAAATAAATCAAGCATCATATTAGTGAAGCATGATAAAATAAGCACCACATACAATAATATGTACAAAAATGGTAGTAAACAATATTTTTTCGTAGTATACTTAATGCATAAATAACTGTCCAACAGTCTTGGAGAATAACAAACCAATACATAAATAAATCAAGAATCTAGTTACTATGCTCCACTGAACCACAAAACTACCTCTAGGATATGCGGCTATGATTAAATATGCCTCATTTGAAATAAAAGAACATGAGGCGATATTAACGGCAGTGCTAACCACACTACCGTGCTCCAGCTAAAACTATCAAATGTAGACCATTACATATGACAAAATCCAGATGTTTGAACAAAACCATCTCTATTAAGGCCATGCCTACCATACACGCTTCGCTTACTTGCTGACCGAGTCTGCAAAAACATCATCCACATAATAGAAATTTCTAGACCTCAACTTAGCATGTTGATCGTGTATGTACCCATCCCCAACTTAGCATGTTGATCGTGTATGTACCCATCCCCCGTCTAGTCTAAAATCATAATAAATACCATAGGTTTAGCATTGGAAGCAAAGAGTAATTATGTCTGCTTCTGCTCTTGTTTAGAGCCCTTGGAGGATTTTGATGAATGGCGCTTTGCAGATGTTGGAACAGGCAATAGACCGCAACAGACCCTTTTCAATGTATATCCTCCATGGGCAAGGAAAAGAGCTGAATAAGGTTTTATAAATACGAGACTGCTGCAAACACAGAAATAATTCAAACTGCCAATTTAGATGTGCACATATCACAGGTTGGATGTACCTCAAGTAGAATAGCATATATGCACCTTTTGACATAACTTGATTCAGTGATACAACCTGGACCTGCATACAATAACACACAAATTACCACATCAGCTCATACAATTCTCAGTTTTTTGTTTTTCACATTTCACGTAAATGAGCCCATAACAACCTCCTAAGAAAAAGGACATCACATGTTGATAAAATGTGAAGTTAATTGTTGTCATCGCAAAGCTCTTTGATGCAAACAGATTTTAATGCATAACGAAGTTTCATAAGCGCCAAAACAGTATTTAACAGAGAATTGCATTAAATGAAACAGAGTATATTATGACTCATTGGACATCTAATCTCACAATATGTTCAGTTTCTAACAAATATATACACCTATGTGATTCCATGAATCCAGAATAACTTCTAAAAGACAAACATATATAGGTTATTCATCTACTTTAAGGAAACTTGCCGGTATGGCATAAGCACCAAAATAGTAAGTTAACACCAAAATTGCAATAGGAGAAAGTGAGCATGTTATGACTCATTGGACATCTAATCTTGTAATATGTTCGTTTTACAATAGATATACACCGATGTGATTCCATGAGTCTAGAATAATTTCTGAAAGCAACACATATACATGTTCTTAGTCTACTTCAAGGAAACTTGACAATATATCTTTGTTCACTGTTTTGTAACACGTACCTCTGAGTCATCAATTCTCAACCATGTACCCTGCATATCTTTGACGTATCATATATAATGCCCAGAGAATGATGCATTTTCTGTGTCCAAATGTACAAACACAGCATACAAGAAGTAAAGAGGAGGGTTATCACCAGCCCGAGTCACGAAAGGAACCATGTCCAATATATCAGGAAAAGTGATGCATTTGTTAACCTTGCCGTACTTCCCTGACTGAAGCAAGAAAAAGTTCACTTAGTTCCTTCATATAGAAAGGGTCAGGTACCTATGTGATTGTAGTGTAGCTAGAGCAGTAAACAACTAAACACAAGTCATATAATAAGTGATCCAACCAATGAATCACATGCTTGCAAAAATTGCCCAAAATGTGCTTCATTACATTTTATTAGAGGGGTTTGGTTGCAATTTGAAATAAGGTGCAGAACATAACATCATGAAATTCTATTACAATTTAGTCAATTCAAGTGACAATTCTCAAATACTGATAAATGTATATCTCACGACAACACAAGTGTGAACATATGCTTCCAAACATGTAGCTGAATATTAGTCATAATACAAACATTTACTGGGAACAGATCAATATGGCATGAAATACAACAATACCTGGAATCTTTTCAGAACTACCGGTAATATGTTCGGCACCTCATTCACACTAAGTTGTTTTCTAGCTTTGACATAAGCAGAACACATGCAGTAAAGATTTAGGAGGCTTTGATATCAGGAAAAGGGTCAATGCTCCGGCGGACATGGATGGTGGGAGCAGGGGGATCGGAGCCCCGGGTGGGAGGCTGGCTGGCTATCAACTACACAACAAAGCAAAAAATCAAGCAGACAACAGATAATCTAATGTCATGAAATTCACCAACTGAAGAAAAATGGAGGGGAACACACTAAGGATCAAATCACACACAAGACAAAATTGGCTTGTGGTAACAGACTGATTGAACGACATTTCATCAAACACGTTGGGGGCAAAAGGAACATCAATAATACCTCGATTCGATATTGATCCGCACGGAGATGCTCCTCAACGGCCAGAATCACGGCGGCAAGCCGCAAGCAGCGGCAAGCGGGTGTGCGGGTAGTCCGGGAAGCGCCACGGTCGGAGGGGTCGAAGAGCGGAAGGATCGCGCTGCGCGTGCGTCATCATCGTTGGCCCGCAGCGGGACTCGATGACTCGGCACTCATCCCGGGCGGTTCGCACCTCCGCGGCGCGTGCGGTGGCGTCGCGGCAGAGGCTGCGCGCGCGATGCGCTGCGGCGCATTGTTTTTGTTAGCCGCCGCCCTCTTGTCGGTGGTCCGGTGACTGATGGTGGGCACGAGTGACGACGATCTTGTCCTTTGGTTGCAGGCGGTGCAGAAGCTGGTGGAGCGCTCGGCGTCGAAGGTAGTAGCGTGGATAACAGGGGAGGGGAGGAGGCGTGGGCGGAGCGGCGCGATGAAGGAAAGGCGCGGGGTGGGCAGGAGAAGGCGATCGACAGGCAGAGCGGCCGAGTAGGGAGGAGGAGGATGCGGGGTGGGGAGGAGGCGGCGGCGGAGGCGAGGGGGGGGGAGGAGGAGGAGGCGGCGGAGCGGAGGAGTAGGGGGAGGCGGCGGCGGTGGCGCGGGTGGGGGGGGGGGAGGAGGAGGAGGCGCGGCGCGGAGGGGGAGGAGGAGGCGAGGTCGGAGCGGGGGAGGAGGCGGCGGCAGCGGAGGTTGGGAGGAGAAGGCGGCGCGGCGGAGGAGTAGGGGCGGAGGCGGCGGCGGAGCGGAGGTTTGGGGAGGAGGAGGCGGCGGAGGGAGGGGAGGAGGTGAGGGCGCAGTGGCGGAGAACGGCGGCGTGGAGAACGTGGGGAAGACGGGGAGAAGATTGGGCGGAGAACGGGGGGAACGTGGGGAAACGGGGGAGAAGAATGGGCGGAACGAGAGAAGCCAATCGGCAGGTGTTTTGTCAATTGGGCCCACGTGTCAGCGTAGCTTCTTTTTCCTAGAAGGGGTGAGGAGGGAGGTCGCACCAACCACCAACTCCTTCTTTTATAATAGTAAAGATTATAAACACTGCAACTAGAATTCTTTGTACACCTAAGATTAAAAAAAAGCATGGATAGGAAGCAGCATGCATAATTCTACTATTAATAATGGACGCATTAACATATAACCACACTGCAAAAACAAACCTCACTCCGCCCAGAAGGGACCTCCAAGCGGTAGCAGCATCCCGTCGGCTGGAGCTGTCCAGCAAACTGGATCTCATTGTTCCTAACGCACAAGCACGCCAAATTCAGACATTACCCTCCAAATGGTAAATACTAACTCTACCAATTGCACAATTGTACTACGCGCGCATTGCACAAGTTCCTAACAATGTGTAAATGGACATCGCATTACCTTTCAGCACAATGCGGGCACTCGAAAGCCATCAGAACCACCTGCAGATTTACAAAACAAAATTTCACACCACACACTGATCAGAACAAGCAGCTTCCGCCGCAAGCACGGTACGCACAAAAGCTCACCTCCCGGAAGTGTGGAATCACAGTTAGCAGCAGCCTCGTAGTGCCCTAACCGCAACAAAAATAAGCAGAAGTCTCAGAACCCGGTGGAACGATGACCCAACCGAAGAAACCCACAACAACCAGAGAGAAACCAGGGGCGGTGAAACAACCAAAAATCTGCAAAAGCAAAATTGGATTTGAATTGCATTTGATTTGAGCTCCAAAACCCTCCCTAATCTATTCCACACTAATCTCAAAGCATCCCAGCCTCTTAACCCTCCTCATCACGGCCGCGGCGTGATCACGGTGGAAGCGGAGATTTTTCGCGCGGCACTGTTCACCGCCAAAACGCCGCTGTCGCCTCGATTTTTGCCGCCGCCGTCCTCGCGCACCTTTCGCGACCGCGCGCTCGCCGACCTCCGCACACTGCCGCCCACCGTACTAGCGCCTTAATTGCACCGCACCATTGCCGCCGCCGCCGGTGGTCTTCGCCGCTCGTGCTCGGTTTTGCCGCCTCGCCTTTCTTCGCCCCAAGCCATCTCGACCTCTCCGCGACTTGAGCCCCGCCACCGCCCTAAACCCCGTGAGTCGTGACGCCTACCCCTGCCACCTCTGGCACGGCCGTGAGGCGTGGCAACGCCGCCGCCAAAATATCCTCCTCCCCTCTCCGGTGCAACCGATCTTCCTCCACTATTTAAACCGCCCCAACCCTCCCGTTAGATCCCACGATGCCCTGCAGCTTGCCACCACCCCGAGCGCCCCCTTCCTCCCAACGCCGGTAATCCAAAAAATCCCCAATTCGGTGCCCTAACTCAATTTCCCTCTCCGGCCACCCACTCTCCAATTCCCTTCTCCAGTAGCTTCTCCGAGCCCCCTGGAACCTTCCTCAAGTCTTGCCCTAGCCTCCCAACCCCTCTTCTTCCCCGGCGCCGTTCACCACTTCACCGCCACCCACCTCCACCGTGGCCGGCCCAACCTAAGCCTCCCGAGCTTCAGCCAAACCCCCTATGACCTTCCCTACACCCCACTTATGCCCTAGGACCAGCCCAATTGCCCCAAGAGCTACCCAGTCGCCCTAGCTTTCAAAAATGGCCGTGGGAAAGATGGCCTCGCCGCCGGCGAACACCGCATCCGCTGGGCCCCCAACCACCCAAAACGGACTCCCCTCACTCCCAGGAACCCGTCGGTACCCTCGGTTTGCGTCGCAAGTCGCTGGAGCTCCGCCGCCACTCGCCGCCCACTCCTCTGCTCTTCCGCGCGTGCGGGAACCCGGTGGAGAAGAAGAACGATGCCCGCATCGCTCATCCGACCGCCGCCGACTTGGCCGGGCCAAGCCGGCCGCTCCGCGCCGACCGCGCCGCTTCGCGCCGCCGCGCGCCGTCACGCCCGACCCGAGCCATCCGCGACCGGTTGGATCGAGCCCGTCGCCGCGCCTGACCGAACCCGCCCGTTGCGCCTGATGCGTCCGACCGAGCCCAAGCGACGCGGTCGAGCCGAAACGCTTCGGCCGCGCCCGTTCCAGCCGGCTCGAGCCCGATTGACACGGTTCGACCAAGCCAGCTCGCCGAGTCCGACCCGAACCCGAGGAACAGTACCGAGCCCAATGAACAGTGTCTAGCCCAAAGCCCAAAATACATATTTATACTCCCCGGATTCGTTTCGAGCCCGCCAACCCAAATCCAGGCCCATTTCCCCATATAACCTTCCTATAACCCAATATTCCCAATTTAATGGAGTTTTTGGATTTTCTTTATTCTTTTATTTTCTTTATTCCTAGCTCAATCCTTCGGGCATGGAATTAACTTTATTTTATTTGTTTTACGTTAGTTTACGAAGTCGAGATTTCGCAAGAGCAGGAGGGAAAAGCTCAAGTCCAGACCCGGCCCACTGAAGAATACGAAATAATCGAAATTGAACATCCGCAAGGCAAGTCGCACATATTTTTGATCATGTTGAACCTACATGTCCACTATTTATTTATTTACCAGTACTTTCATTATGTTATTTGTGAACTGTTATTTTATGTACATCAAATGCTTAGAATGACATGATATTAGCTATGTCCTACTACCCGAAAAGCCATGTTTAACTTGATGGCCATATTCACCTTGACAAACCTAGTTACATAGAATGTAAGATTAATATTATCATGGTAGTTTAGGATCACATTGAATCTTTCTACTGTTAAGGTTTGGTATTGGTCTAGAGTTTTGGAAAGTTGGAAATAGGATAAATGAGGATCGCAGAGGTGGATCCGAAGATCTTATCCTAGGGTGGAGGCTGGTTGTGGATTGGTGGCAGTACAGGGGTACTGAATTTGGGTTTGTGAGTGGATGATGCCTCAGTTAAAATGTAAGGACTAGACCCTTATGCTGAGTAACGGACATAGTAATCGCCCAACCACAAGCGTTGACTTGGTCAAATCTGGCTTAGTCAAACCTGGCTTAGTAATTGCTCAACTTCAATTGAACCTCTGCAACTGGAAAGGGGGGAGACAGAGGGTGAGTTCGTATGGGAGGTGGTTAACCATACAACTGTAGGGCTGCGATGAGTCAGACGAGATCCGTGGGGTCATCCGAGCTTGTTGAGATTAAACACCTACTGGGCGGAGTCTACACAAAGAATTGAGTAGTGAACGTCCTTATTGTCTTAACTCTATCGCGGGAGTTAAGGGATCTTGTGGGTAAAGCAGGGCAGCTTTGCAAAGTCATGACAAATGGTATTCGAATACGCCGTGCTTCCGGTAAACGAAGCTGTGTTTAGTGGGTGAATCCAGTCTCAAGGCATAAGTAGTTTTGGAATGGTTTGGTAATGTTGAGTAATGATAATCAAGCTTGAAACCCCCCCTTTTACTTTAATGAAGTGCATTTTAAAGGTCTTCAAATGGTTCCAACTAAAACTGTATCCACATAAAATAATAGACTTTATCCCCCTTTTGCTTGATATACCATGCATGAAATTATTATCCGTGTGACTTGTTGAGTACGAGTGGTAGTACTCATGCTTGCTAAAAACATAAACAGAAACAACTAATTTTGAGGATGCGAGAGAAGACGAAGGGATGATTCTGTACGAGATCAACGAAGAGGAATTAGGGTCGTCTTCCGCTCAGGCGTGCCTGTGGCATCTTTGTTCTGTAATGTAAGACTTGGCTTCTGGCCTTTATATTGTAATAAAGTTCGCTTTTGCGCTTAAGCTTGTGTTGGCAATGTTATACACTCGTTGAATGTACTCGCAGTTGAACAGTCCTGGGCAGCTGCGAGGGTTTCATAATACTCCCAGAAATGGGGGTGTTACAGGCGGAGTCACAGGGCGCTTACGTTGTCGCCGCAGCGCATGCAGAGGGACTCAATCTCATGAAGCGGCGCGGCGGCGTGGGCCTCCTCGTCGTCGGCCGCCGCCGCCGACTCCATCGCGGAGCGGTGGTTCACCACCACGCGCCCTTCCTCGCCGGAGCCCGCCATGGCCGACGGATATCGGTGCGGGACAAGCTGTTCTCCCGAAGGAAAGGAAACGAGCTTCTAGAGGCTTCTGGCGATTTCCTCGCCTCGCTTCGGTTGGTGTGGCTCTGGCGTTCGTGGGAGTCTGCATTTTCGGCAACTCCGCGTCGCGGCGGGAGGGGGAGGAGTCTGGAAGCAGCTTGGCGGGCTGGGCTGGGCCGTATGAAAAGGGTAAGGATCCTATATGGGCTGAAAGGCTGGAGGCCCATTTAGTAGTAGTTTGCTGGAGCCCATGAAATGTCCAATTTGCGGTAGTTTTTTTTTTTGAACTGTCGTGCGGTTTCCATTTGGCGGCCGGCAGGAACGCCAGGCAGAGCAGGCAATCGCTGCTTTACTCGAAGGTTTCTGTTTCTGGCTTATGAATTTTTTTTTTGGTTTTTAGTTTTTTAGGCTTTTTATGAACAGTCTATGCTGATATAATTTTTATTTTTATATTTAATTACGTAAAATAAATCAAGAGTGCAAAATAAACTATAAGCTCTAACTTATAAGCCACTTGTAGCAGTGTTTTAATCGTTCAAAACGAAAAGAGTGCAAAATATGAGCAATGTAAGCTGGCAATGGGTGCTGGAAAGCCTGTAAAGTTGCTTGAAATAATAGGCTCCAATGCACTGTTGTTCACGGCGATTGGCGAGCCATGCTGGGAAGGGAAAACAAACACGTCCACGTACACGTTAGGATACACACAAAAGCAGTGTTCGGCAAAGTCAAACACCGTAGACACGTCATAAGAAAGGCACAAAACAGTTGATGGTAAAGCCAAGCATATGGAATTGCACGCTTAACACTACGAGGAATGCTACAAAACGGTGTAGCATTATATTGTTTTCTAACGGCATAGGATTAAGACATCGGATAGAAACTATTCTATGATCACAATTTATCCATTGTTCTTAACTATGTGAGGCTTATCTCGATGTCCACCACTTGTTTGTTTTCTTCTATTCTTTTCCCATCGCATTTCTCTTTGCACGTATTCTCTCTCTTTGCTGTGAGCTCCAAACCACCACCAGAGACAAAGATCCTCTGCTCTCCTCCTCCCCAACCTCACGCTGTGTAGTGGCTAGTGCTAAGGCATGGAGAGTGAACACAGGTGCTTGAGAAGGTGGGCCCGTGGTCGGGGGCACGCGACGATGTTTGGAGATGGCACGATTGTAGACGGCGTAGCTGCGGTTGCGAACATGCATAGAGGTTTGGCGGTCGCACACTCTCAAGCGTGCGGAGGCAAGCTTATGTTAGTGGCGTGTGGGCCCAGCGGTGATGTGCATGACAAAAGTGTGCCGGTGCTTGAGCAAGCATTTTGCCACTACGAGAGCCTGAGCAGGTGTGGCAACAATGGTGCTAGAGCACACATGGCGGTGACATGCTATCAGAGTGCGGCAATGAGCTCGAGTAGGGGCATCAGCGGAATGGCTAGGGCGCATGGATCCGACAATGGTGTGGTAAATGACGATGAGGTGCATTAGCTATGGTCCCTGGTCGGCACAGCGTGCGAAGTGCAAGAGCGTACCACAGTGGGCGTAGTTGTGGTGGCTGTGGAGGACAAGCTAGTGCAAGGTCTCTGGCATGGCGAGCAGCGTGGTGGATTTATGAAGTTGAACTATAAGTTTTATGAAGTTTCACGAGATTTCATGACTAAATTTTATGGTATTTCATTAAGTTTCATACAGTTTAAAAAGATTTTAAGTCTAAGTTAACTAAGTTTATAATGTTTTATGTCTAAGTTTCAAGGTGTTTCATAAAATTTAGGAGATTTCATGCCTAAGTTGACTAATTTTCATAAAAGCATATTCAAAACTCTATGAAATCTTCTGAAACACGATAAAGTTTGTCTATATCGTTAGAAACATTTCTAACAAATATATCGTGCGCTAGCCCTCCCAGGCTAAGAAAACTTGTATATATCATCATGCATGAAATTTGCCTAAGAAAATTTGAAATGTGCTCGAAGCTTGAAACTAAGAACATGAAATTGAATGAAACTAGCATGAAACCTTCTTTTTTGCATTGGTTAATGAAACTTACATGAAAAATGATTTGAAACTTGAAGGTTGCTCAAAACTTAAAAAATTGAAACACCAAATTAGACCAAATTACCTTGAAACCTCCATTCACATTGATTAACGAAACTTGCTCAAAACTTAAAACACGTAACTTGAACAAAATTAGCCTGAAATTTTCATCTTCATGGACTAATTTGAAACTTGAAGGAGGACAGCGTATGAAGAAGAGGAGGAAGGTGAGGCTCTATGTATATGCTCTAGTGGCGCAGAATAACCAGAGGTGAGCTCGATGCACAGAAGTAGACAATTATTAGAAAACTGGCTCGTCCGATCAAATACGGTTTAAGGGTTTAAACCTATACCATCAAATACTAGCAGAATGCTATACCACCCTGTAGTCATGTCTAACGCTATCTTACTAAGTCGCAACATGATATCTTGTTAGATATTGTTTTCTCACGAGATAAACACAAGACACCGTTTCTAACGGCGCCGCTTACGGCACACGGTGTTTGACCTGCGGGCGTTTCACTGGTTTTGCAAATTGGCACGAGCAAATTAAGACCAATTTGGCCTTGAGTTGCCCGTCGTGCGGGGCATCGTGGCTGAAACGGGAAGCCAACGCGGCGCCACCCACAGATCAGCCGCGCGCCCACAAAACCCCCACCCAATCCAGCAAATCCCCTCCCCCCTCCATCAGTGACCAGTCCACCTCCTAAAACCCTAAGTAAGCCCAGCCCCACCCGCCCCATCGCCACCCCCGCGCCGCCAAAATGCAGGCCGCCGCCGCTGTCCACTGCCCCCACCTCCCTCTCTCTGCCGGCCGCGCGCGCCGCCGGCCGTCCGCCGTCCGCATGGCGCTCCGCGAGGACGGCCCGTCCGTGGCCATCGTGGGCGCCACCGGCGCGGTGGGGCAGGAGTTTCTGCGCGTCATCTCCGCCCGCGACTTCCCCTACCGCAGCCTCCGCCTCCTCGCCAGCGAGCGCTCCGCAGGCAAGCGCATCTCCTTCGAGGACCGGGAGTACACCATCCAGGACCTCGCCGCGCCCGGCGCGTTCGACGGGGTGGACATCGCGCTCTTCAGCGCCGGCGGCGGAGTCAGCCGCGCCCAAGCGCCCGCCGCCGTCGCCAGCGGCACCGTCGTGGTAGACAACAGCTCCGCCTTCCGGATGGACCCCGAGGTGCCGCTCGTGATCCCGGAGGTCAATCCCGAGGCCATGGCCAACGTTCGGCTGGGGCAGGGGGCTATTGTGGCGAACCCTAACTGTTCTACTATCATCTGCCTCATGGCTGCCACGCCGCTGCATCGCCACGCCAAGGTACCACCTTTTGGCACTTGGTATTACAAAAGTGTCATCTCTAGGAGAATGAATCTTTGAGACCAGAGATAACTACTTGCTTTCTTTAACATTTCATACCCGAAACTAAGAAAGGTCTTAGGGATACCTGAATCCAAGAAATATATAAATGTGCAATCTTTAAGGCTCAGATGCTGGGAACCAAAGATTAATCTCACCTTTGAAATTCTGATGCCTGAAACCAAACAGAAGTGTGATCTTTGAAAGAATCAATATCTGAAACCAAAGGTCATCTTTAGAAGAACCGGTGCCTGAAACCAAAGATTGGTGCATCTGAACTGAGTTGTTTTAATTGGAAAAAGGAAAAAATCAGAATGGAATTTGATAACATCGCACTTGCATCCTTTCCGGCTCGCATGTGTTTGGCTTTGTGATCTTCCACTAAAGCGGTTTGAGCAACGCACAAGAAATTCTGCATCTGTCAATGCAATTCGCAGAATTGTGGTATCTCTGAGCTCCAACCCTGTGGAATTTGGTCAGATCCTTAATAGTGATTGATGAATCATACTAAGCTTGTCAGTAGTGAGTACCCATAAATTAGTTATAGTTAGTATTCTTATTACTGTGCCCTGGTCTTCTTGAGTTCTTAACATCATTTGTAGCGTGTCAGCTACAATATTTTTATAATCTGCTTACTGCTGCTTGAAGACTGCTACGACACAATATTTGATACGTAAATGTTTGCTTGTTGGGTGCACTGACATTCTGACCAAACAAATTGATGGTAATCTGTTGATTGTCAATGTGGCAGGTGTTAAGGATGGTTGTCAGCACATATCAAGCAGCAAGTGGTGCTGGTGCTGCGGCCATGGAAGAACTCAAACTTCAGACTCAAGAGGTGAACTTTTTTTCCTTCTATGCTGTTCTTTCCGGTTATGGTACTAATTTAGTTACATGATCGACGTTTTACACTTTATTTAGGTCTTGGAAGGGAAGGCACCAACATGCAAAATTTTCAACCAACAGGTTGTAATTCTGTAATATTCTGAACACATGTCAAATTTCGTCAGCCCTTCATGCTGAATGTGTTTGTTCCTTGTGCAGTATGCTTTTAATATATTTTCACATAATGCACCAATCCTTGAAAACGGGTACAATGAGGAGGAGATGAAAATGGTGAAGGAGACCAGAAAAATATGGGTAAGTGAAGGCCTGACTATTATCCTAGAGAGTTTTTGCATTACTCTCCATCAAACTTTTCTCTTAAACTTGACACTTTAAGCAGACAGGATTGTCCTCCTAACTTTATTCTCCTCCATTCCTAGAATGACAAGGATGTGAAAGTAACTGCAACCTGCATACGGGTTCCTGTGATGCGTGCGCATGCCGAAAGTGTGAATCTACGGTTTGAAAAGCCACTGGATGAGGTTAGCATAAAATATTTCTTTATGTTATGTGCTGGTTAGCATAAAGGTTTTCCTCCTGCAATCTTAGAACCCTGTGTGGTCGGATAGAAAAATGTTTATTGGGTTCACATTGTTCTCTTTGTCATTGTTTACACTAAGTGGATTATTCCTTATGTGTGGGACCTGCCTCTTTGTCATCAATGGGTAGGTTAGTCATTTTATTTCATTTCATTCTGAGAATGTGACAAAACAAAATTGGTACTTGGCATCTTTTGTTCATAAAATTTCCTCTCTCTTTTTTTTTTAACTCATTAGTGATAGGAAAGGAGAGAAGAGAGGAGGTGGTGCTTTGAGAGGAGGTGGGGCTTTAACTGTCTGTAAAATTAATAGGCTTATACTTCTCAATGCAAAGGACATTAGAGCACACTTGACTAGTTGAGGCCTCCGTTAGTTACTTTTTATGGTGTACTACTTGTCCAAATTCTGAAATTGTTTGCATATGTACTCTGAAGGATACTGCAAGAGAAATCTTGAGGGCAGCTCCTGGTGTTACCATTATTGATGACCGTGCTTCCAATCGCTTCCCTACGCCTCTGGAGGTAATTGGACATTTGGTTTTCTAATGATTAGCATATTTATAACTGGACGCTTCATTGTTTTATTCATGCCCATTTCATCCATAAGAACCATCTTTCTTTTAAAGATTTGGAGCAGATACTATTATTTATGATCATTATGCACACTTGATTCATCCACAGGGCTGCACTGTTGTAGTGTTCTTTACAAAAGTAGAGCAGATGACTTTTGCATTTGAGAAGTAATTATCTTTTTTTTCAGGTATCGGATAAAGATGAAGTAGCAGTTGGTAGAATTCGTCAGGACTTGTCGCAAGATGATAACAGAGGGTATAATTCCTTTTTAATAGTTACAATTATGATCATGAGCATTTGTTTGTTGTGCATTGCTTCCGTCGAGAAATGGACCTTTGTACTGGAAACTAATCAGTTACACATTGGCAGGTTGGACATATTTGTCTGTGGAGATCAGATACGTAAAGGTGCTGCACTCAATGCTGTGCAGATTGCTGAAATGCTACTGAAGTGATTTGTTTTTGTATTTTTCTCTTCTTGCTCGTCACTGCTCTAGTCGTTGCTGATGTACCCTGTTTAGTTTTGAGCTCATTTTTGGTTGTCGCCTTTTTGTAATCTGTTGTTCTAGTGAAATGAAATAATTGTAAGGCCGGGTTTGAGTTTTCTGTTGCACATAAAAGTGCAGTCAGAAGTTGAGAAATGGAGGGTCTTTCTTGTTCAGCATTCTCCTTTATATCATGTTCGGATTTTGCTTTAAATTCATTTTCCTTGTGCCCACTACGTTGCTCATTATTTGTCTGTGGACTTTGGGGGCCAAAGGGGCCGACCAGAATTACACTTTTGAGGTGCAAAACCAGGGCCTGATGTAACCTGATCTGGATAGTCCTGAGAACGGTATAGGGCAGGAAGCATCTAGTGCAGTATGTGTAATTGTTAGGAACAACAAAAGATTGAGAGGAAAAAAAAGTTGGCCACTGAACTATGGTTGCATGATGTGCAGTATTGCTGTATTGGAATTGATCCTGTGTGATCGATAGTGTTTGAAGTGGTACATGTACAGCTGCAATTCAGTGAACTTGATATAGATGACAATGGGACTTTAATCTTTTCTATCTTCATTGCCAAAAAAATTAGAGGTTTCCTCAAAATTCCCCACAGCTAAAAATGGTTGGAATGCATGTGCTTGCCTGTAACTTGTTTGGAACATATGCTAGACGGTCGACAGCAGGTCTCACGAGGTTAATAGGGTTCACCTCGAAAAGATTTTTCCTTTGTTTTTTACAAACAACTTGCACATGGCAGTAGTGTACTGTAAACTTAGTTACAACCATCTAGAAAGTTCATTTCTTTTGGGTGCCACTAGCAATCTTGTACTAGTAACAAGAGACAAAGTTGGGACCTAGAACGTACAGGTCATTTGTCCATGGTAATTCGACCAAAAGTCCAGACTCTGGCAAAACATACCAGCCAAATTAAAGGTTTGATTCTCTCAAGCATACATCGTGCTACCAAATCTGTAAAATCTTAACACTACCTGATGCAATTTCCTCTTCAAGCTTCCAATGCTCAACATGGCAGCTTGGAATGCAACAAACTCAGCAAATACTTCAACTCAACAATTGTGCAGTTGTGGGGAAGGCGAGATAAATAAATCGCTGATGCGTCCCATTCAGTTTGTGCTACTTTCAGGAGTAACTGAAAGACCGGGGTAGGCCCAGTGCAAATGCACCGACGCACATCGCATGCCTCTATCATGCTCCCAGAAATTAAGCTCACACAAAATATATGCTTCATGCCTTCTTAGTTCTTACTTTACACAAAACCAAGAGAACTACAAAATGTTTGGGCAAGCAAGCAAGCAAAGTTAACTGATGTATATCATCACTCCTACTACGCATGCATGATCGATTAATCATCTCTGCCAAGCCAACAGTTTATTACAGCACACAACTTTATTATCACCAGGCCAATATACATAGTAACACATCCGGTCATGTACATAGCAGCTAAAGTAAGCACCAGAAACTTGAGATTCCTAGCAGGACAGAGAGATCGAGTCCACACACAGAATATGCATGCATGGTAGATCATGATACTCATGCATATATAATCTACATGCCTTTAATACACATGATATACATGCATATATTCAGGTGTGTATGTTCCATGGGAGATGAATCATGGGCACTTGGGCCTCTTGCGCTTGCCTTCGCCGGTGGTCATGTCGCGGTAGCAGGGGCACTCGTCCTTGTTCCCGGCCGTCCCCCGCGGCACGCAGTTGCAGTTGGCGCAGCATATCCCGCAGTACTTGAGGCAGTCGTCGTGCCGGCTCGCCTTGGAGCACCTCACCTTGCACTTGCCGTCGCAGAACTCTAGTATAGAAGCACACCATAGCAAAAGCAAAGAACAACGAAAGATTTAACCGTGCATATTGATAATAGGCAAGAAATCAGTGCTTAATTATAACATGTAATACTGCATTATCTGGAAAATGCTTGTAAATTAGTAACCTGATCCAGCCATGGAGACCTGGAGGGAGTAGGAGGCCAGGAGGAGGAGAGCCAGAGTGGTGGTGGTGTGAAGCTTCATTCTGCTTGAGATGCTGGTTCTAGCACAGTTGCTACTTTGTGTGAGCTTGAGACGGGGGTGTTGGAGAAAGCTAGAGTGAGCAGGTGCCTTGGGGTTTTGGGTTCGTTTATAGGAGCAGAGCTTACATTCAGAATTCAGTGGTCTCACTTGGAGGGTAGTAGGGGCTAGGTAGGAATTCTTTGCTTTGGGGAAAAAGCGAAGAAAAGCTATTTTGTTCCTTGTGGCCTGTGTGTGATAGCACACGGAGAGTACAGAGATAGCGAGAGACCTACAAAAACATGTGAAACCGGTTCATATTAGTTTTTGTTTTTAGCATCTATTTAAAAAAATCAAAAGTCAATATAAATATCTATTTTTCTAAATTAGCTTTCCCATTCCTCTCTCTCTCGTCTGGATCAGAGATAAAGAAGGGAGTCATAGACATATCACTCACCTTACTTCTATTGCTCTCATTTCGTGTACGTATTGCTCTATCACTTTTCACACCACTTGCGTCCTCCTTCTAAAATCATTTCTTTCAATCACTACTATTAATATTCAGTCAAAAGCCATCAACGACTGCCAATATGAATAGGCCGGTAGTATTGACAGGCTGTGAGTAGGCATCCAAAAGGCAGACCATTCTTTAAGAGATGTCATTATGCTTAGGGCATGTATAATAATGTGATGTCAGCTATCTGTAAGCCTTATCTCGCAGGACACGAGATAATGTGAAGGAGAGAGAAGGAGTATAGAGAATTAAACCGTCTCATACAACAGTCGACTATACACACGAGAAACAAGACATTATGTCATGGAAAACCTGTGAGATATGAATATATGATAACCCATTGTAGAAACTATCTTTAGTGCATTTATAGATGACATGGAGGATATTACAGATAACAATTATCTATACCATTGCATACGCTCTTAGGTGCTCACACTTGACCATACTACTGGTAAGATCACACACCAATTTAAATTGTTCCTATCACATTTAGGGCATGTTTATATTGGCTTTTGGCTACAGCTGATGAGTAGTAGTGACTGATGAATATCAGTGGCTGATAGAAGTAACTGATAAATAGTAATAGCTGATGAATAGTAGTGTATTATGTAAGAAAGACAGTGCAACGAATGACACTACAATATTTGGACCACTATACGACTTACGGAATTGTGATATAATAAAATATAAAGTACGTTACAATAACTAGGACGTTCATATTGAATTCTGCTTTTGAAAACAGAAGATAGAGAAAGTACGTTACAATAACTAGGACGTTACAATAATTAGGCAGCCTCAACTCATTGTATAGCACTCTCTTCATTCACACATACACTTTGTTTTAGACATTATCACGATTACTAAACACAATTTTTACAGCTAATTTCAATTGTAATATAATTATAATACCCAACAAAATTATAATATTATAAAATACTTTTGGAGACAAATAAATACATATGATTTTCATAGATCTAATTTAAAATTTTAAAAAGATACTGATAGCCAAACTTGTAAAATTATGATGGCACGATATGTATTTAAGGATAGAGAAAGTAGTCTGTAGTCTAACTAAGCAGCAGCTGGTACAGACCCATGGGCGGACCCAATTGAATTCATGGGTATTCAATCGAATACCCAAAATTTTTAGCAAAAAAATCACTATATACAAGATATAATACATATGATACTAGTAGTTAGACTAAATTCATTTTATTCACACCCAGTTAGTCTAAATTGATGCTATATTCTTTTGGCCGATTTTCCCCTCCCATCGACATTGGCCTAGACCCACTGTCATCCTGTTCATACCTAGTTATGAGACCGTGTCTCACTCAGTCTCTCCTCTCTTTATCTAGTGTCTAATCGTCTCTCCATCTCTCGGCACTCGGCTATCGCCTAGCAGCGGTGGGTGTTCGTGCCCCTAGTTCTAGTCTTCTGGAGGCGGCATTGGTGGCAAGGGGGCTGGAGGCTGTGCAGGTGGCAGGAGCGCTGGAGGCCGGAGTGGCCACCGGCCAAGCAGGCACTGTCGCACTACGGGCCTACAACACTGGGGTAGGTTTGTTCTCTCCGACCCGGCAACCCCCATGCTGTAGAATCTAGATGCGTAGATGGTAGATCTGTTCTGCTTGTGTGCCTCTACTGTTTGTAGTTTTGTACTTCCAAGTTAAGTGGATGATAGATTCGTGGATGACTGAATGGATGTAGATTTGACATATATTTCTTCTTTATTTCACTTTCGGTGCTTAGATCTTGTTTAGATGTGGTGGATTACTGTATTTGGCTCAGTTATCTATAAATTAGTAGTTATGCCTTATGAATTGAAATCCTTGTTCTCCACATCTTTAAATCTGTGTAGCATATATCTATGTGCCAAGTATTTCAGAGGTGTTAGCTACTGAGCTTCATGTCATATCTTCATCTAAACACTTTGTTGTGAATATATGAAATAAGATCCTTAGCAGCAGACAAATTATTGCTTATGAATTATTGAAATACATATTCTCCACTTCTTACCTGTGATTCTGTGAATAAATACCGAGTATTTCACAAGTGCAAATAAATAGTTTCAAGTCGATTTTCACTATCCTAATGCGAATAGTAAGTATAGATAGTTTCAGAAGGGACAATAGGAGCTAAGTGGAATTGCATATTAGTGAAACTAATTGTAATCTTTTAATCGGTTCCAAGGCACAAAGAATCGTCGAGTTAATTTGTGATTTTTTTAAAATTTATTTATATTTATTGAGATGTTGTTTCTAGTATGAACATATTTACTTTAATTTTCGCTATTGTAGACTTTTATATTTTCTATTGGAAAATATTTTTGTAACTTCGAATATCTATTCTGAAATTTCTAGGTCCGCTCCTCTACAGACTCTTCACAGAACGAAAGCATCTACTCCGTGGGATACGTTCGAATTCCATACGGCCGAAAATCAGAGTTAGAAAATAACCACCGGCCGGCCAACTCGACTTGCAGACAGTCAGTTCAAGGACCTCAGAGCGCCTTTTTTTTTTGTCAGAGGGGCGTTCTTTTTTAATCCCCAAATGCTCATTGCAGTTGGAGTGGATCATCACGGTGTGGGTTTCTGCTGTTCGGCTCGTTTGGATCGCAGCGGCCGCACATGCGACCGACCGAATCCGTGGCCCGGCGCAGGGAGGAGAGGAGGCACGGGCGCGTAGGCTTTGGCGACGAGACGATGACGTGATAGGATAGCCGCAGTGGGATCCGCACGCTGATGGATGACGCGCGAGGACGCGGTTTCCCCCGTCCGCTTCTTCTCGTGGCCATGGGAGCACGAGGAGACAGCGCCGACCGGTACGCATGATGCGTTCGGCGCGCGCCCGATCCGAAGACAGTTCCACACGTACCAAGGCGCAGGCAGCCCATGCACATTCACATGCACCCACGCGGAGCTGGAACAGTCGTTGGGATTCAGGGCATGTTAGAGCAAGTACAATACTATAGCCAACTGGTGGCTATAACACTTGTCCATTTCATCTATAGCCTTCAAAAAAAATAGTTCATACAATAAGGTAACTATTACAATAACTATTTGACCCCACGTGTAAGAGAGTGAAATTCATATTTTTACGTGCTATAGCTAGCTGTAATTTAGTAGCCAACTTCCTTCTCTCTCTTCCTTTCTCTCTCTGCCATGTAAGATTTGGTTGATATTATATTTGCTATAGTCTGCTGACTAAGCCTTATTGTACCTGCTCTTAGGGAGAGTTTCACCGTTGAAAACGTAGATCTGGAGTAGCAGCTCCACCGTGGATCTGGAATCCCACCATGGAGTGTTTGGTTTGTACAGCAGCTTCAGATCCACGAAATTGAGATTTTAGTGGGAATGTCCACTTTTGGTGGGATGGGGTGTGTAACCAGTGGTATTGATGGGTAATTACCACCCAACTCCACGGTGGAACACCCCTTGAGGAGCTCCATGAAATTCATGGATCTGGCCCTCAGATCCAGGATTTTGGTGGATCTAGATTTCGCGGGGCTGGAGCGTTTGGGTAAAATTTCGTGGAGTGAAGCTGTTTTTCGTGGATCTGGAGCTGATGGAGCTCTCCCAAACAGGCCTTTATGTAGGCTATGGCAATATCTATACTAGTAGCAGCAGTACGAGGGATGGGCTCGAATCGTGTGCCCGAATTATACCCTGCCTCGAATTGCCAATTCGTTTACTTCCTACGTACGCCTATGGTATTATACTCGGGATTGGAGTAGGAATACGTTTGTTGCTCACAGCTCACCACATCCACATTCGTTTACACTCCCAGTCTCCCCCGAATTGTGTATGCCGGCCACTGGCACTGCTGTATGTCCGTTCTCCGCTGTGGCTTTGAATTTCTGGATGAGCCCAGTAGGCTAAACTGGCCCAGCTTGTATTGAGCCGGCCCTGCCCAGCCCTGATGAACCTTGGAGGCTTGGACCTGTACCAGGTTGCTCAGCTTCTGTAGTCGGTTAGACAACTCGCCGCATCCGACAGGACCGCAGGAGCGGAGCAGCTGAGTGGGGCTGCACTAGGTGCATCCATGACGCACACGCAGGCCATCGGCTCGGTGCCACGCATGCATGACGCACACGCAGTACACGGCAGATGATCCACGGCAGGACAGCACCACCGTGGTCGCGTGCAGCAGTGCTGCCTCCTGGTCGACCCGTGGCGAGAACGCAAGAGGCGGCGGCCTCTGTCAGATGCCGCCGGCCAGCCGTTGGCGTGGTGCGTCACATGCATACACAATCACACATGTACTGCCCATAGCAGCAACGCGATGTGACATACCAAAAACGCAAGAAAAAGCAACGGTACACATGCATTGCAACGAAGGTGAGGTGGACTAGGCATGCTGCTTAGATCCCACAGCTCATCACTTGTTAATACACAAGCTGCCTACAAGCATACCATACGAGCTTAGAGTTGTTAAGACGATCCAGATTACTACTGCCAGAGGTGCACTAACATTGTCTGCAGAGAGCTAGAGAACCCTAGGACTAGGAAGTCGAGCTAACTCGGGCCAACAAAACCAACCCACCCATCCTCAAGATCACTAGAAAAAACCATCTACCATCTAGGCTGGACACAACTCCATAGAAGAGGCCTGTCACTTCATAAAGTGAGGGTTGAGAAGCTTGGCGACCTCAAGGAATCCAACGCGCTCTCGCCCAGCAAACAGGACTTTCAGCTTCTCATCACAGACGATGACCTTCTTGTCCGCAGGATCCTAAAAACAAGAAGGAAAATGTTAATCCAGCAACAGATGATCAAATGCTTATAGTAACTAAGAAAAGGGCATGCCAATACTGAGAAGTGCAGTTGGAAAAAATGAGATGAGAAGTGCAGTACTCTGAAAATGAGAAGTATAGTTGGGAAATAGACTTCCTAAAGCGTGAATCGCGAAGAATGCATTTGTTAGATAACTAAGCACATTACTAAATTTACTAGGACATTTGGGGCACAAGCAATCCATGATGATGAGGAAAGGGACCTATGCTATTTTTCCAATCCCCTTAATATAGCTTCATATTAGGGGCTGAAAATCTCAATTCTCATAAAATATATGAGGTGGAATTGGATTCTAACCCTTGGGACTAGACTATATATTACCAAAGAGAGTTCGGGCAAAGTCACCCTCACCAAATCAACCAAGCACTCTATTAATCAGAATATAGAACTTGGAAAAATATGATCTTTCAGTCGATACACAATGCAAGCAATTCAGCCACGTAATGTCTGGAAACTAACCCGGTTCAACAAAGAACAAACATATCCACAAATGTCACATAAGAAAAACCTGTATCTCAGACTTTTCAATTTTCATCACCTAGGAGGCCATCAATGCTCCATCTCATGGTATCATCTCGCATATACCCTACAAACTGCTATCCAACGTGTAAAAGCAAAATGTCACAAACTCCATCAAACCTTTTCTTATCATGACAAGTTAGTAGGGTGTAGCACCATAGATCAAACATCCATTTGCACTAGAGTCAAACAAGAGCAAGTAAAATCTACATGCATCAGCACAATCCAATTTTGCATACCAACAACATGATGGAACATACAAGCTCCTTGTTTACTTCATCTAAGAGTCATTAAACATGTATGCGAGGTTCTCATTCCATAGGGGGCTATTACATCTGGGATTTAGGAAAAATGCTGCAGCAGCTAGAGAAAAATGCTACATTACGTCAACATAAATTTTACACCAATTCCAAATGAAAAATATCAGATTTGTTCATGTTCGATGTTATAAAACGCCAAGCGATTCCATCTTAGTTGTGCTTGCCTCACTTCATTTTTAGAATCCAAATCAACTACACCAAACAAACCACACATAAAGATATATAGGGTTTGGGGTTTTGCTTGGATACCTGGAGGTCGTGCTGCTTGATGTAGGCCCAGAGGCGCTTGAGGGCCTCGGTGCGGGGGATTTCCACGGCACCCACCACCGCCTGCAGCGCCGGTGACACGGGTCACGGCTTCGTGATGCCGGTAGCAGCCCTCTTCTTCGGGGCCGCAGCCACGGCCGGAGCCTAGGACGAGGCGGCCGCTGTGCGCACCACGGTGGGGGCGCGGCGCGGCTGGGCGAAGGAGGCGGCGGCTGGAGGAGCGGGGAGGAGAAGGACGAGCGGTGAGGAGGAGAGCGACGCGGTGGTGAGCACGGAGGCGGCCGCCATCTGGGCTTGTGCGGGCGGAGCTTGGGTTGGGTTCGCTGGACACATTTGGACCCCTAAACACCCGAAATTCCACTTTTGGCCCCTAAATCAAAAAAATTCCGTTTCTGGACCCCTCCCGACCGCGCGTTCGCGAGCTGGTGCCACGTGTCCCGGACGCGCGGTCACGCGGGCGGCGGCGCGACGCTTGCGATCGGGAGCGCGCGCGGTCGCATGGCGGCGGCGGCCGCGCGGCCGGCCGGGACACGTGGCGCCATCTCGCGAAACGCGCGGTCGGAAGGGGTCCAGAAACGGAATTTTTTTTTGGTTTAGGGGCCAAAAACGGAATTTTCTTGGTTTAGGGGCCAAAAACGGAATTTTCGGGTGTTTAGAGGTCCACATGTGTCCAGATTTCGGGTTCGGTTAGGATAATGGTCCAATTGTTTTCGGCTTATCTCTTACCTCTATACATCTTCTCTCAAATAAATAAATAAAACCGTTTCTTCTTCTTTATTTCAAAGCAGCTTATCAATTTATTAATATTTGATTTATTTGTACAAATACTTATGCTAGAATCAAAAGCCATCAATCACAGCCATAAGCCACAGCTAAAAAGAATACACCCAATGCTACGGGAAACGGGGGTTCAGAGTTTTAGTGGTTTCCATTTTAGAGATGGCGTTGCCATGTTGGTTTATGACTCTATATTATAGTATTATAATGTGAGGAAAAAACTTCGTCGTTCATCTAGTTTTCATTTTTGAAGTACAAAACTGGATAAAAAATAGTCCATAATTAGTAATATCATGCAACTTAAGTCCTTGCAGTTGGAAAATGACTATTTTGACCATTTTTACCCATGTGACTAGTTTGAGTTGGATTCAACTCGACTCAAAATAAGGGAACGATGCCATGTACGTGTTCCGTTGAGATCGACGCTGGCGAGTGAGACCTCGACGGCGACCGACAAGTACCAAAACAGGATGTCGCGGTCCTGACAACCTTATCTACGGTGGGGTGCTGACCAAGGTGGCCCACATTGATGGTGGCGACGGTGTTCTAACCTACGATGATGACAACTAACCATCGACGAATCCATGATAGGGGTGCGCACATGAGGATCTACATAATGTAGGGAATTCACAAGAGAGAGTAGTGAGAATGGGGTCAGATGGAGGAGGGCTGGCAACGACGATCTAGGGCGTTCTAGGGAGCTTGATGTGCGGCGACGATATGGAGAAAAAGGTTGTTGGGGGTTGGAGAAGGTGAGGAGGTGCTTAGAAGGGGGGAATCGGGTTGAAGCTCACCCATCACGCTCTCTCCGGTGGTCCTAAGTCTATTCTTTATAACTACGCTATCTCTACTCTGAGCTTTTTTGCTTCTTTGCTTCTTTATGTCTATGCTTCTATCAGTACGGATGTATGCATGATGTTATACATGCTCGACGTCCTCTTCTTCTATATAGGTCACTCCTCTTCTTCAATGTTGGCCAACTCAACGTCGTGGCTTTCTCACTAACTACAGTGACCTTCTATCTTGACTGATATTAATATGTCCGCTTTAGTCATTATCTAACGATATAGAGAATATTCTCGCCATCGCTAAGGACGTCGTGCCTCTCAGCAGTGATGGTATGCTCATAGTTATCCAATGGTTCCATATCGTCCATATATTGTTTTAAAAGGTAAAGATTCATGCATCTATTCTTCCTCCATTAGTTACTCTTTTCTAAAATTCTCTTTGGCTAAAAAACGAATTTATAATACGGAAGTGTAAATCAAATTGATTTTGTATGATTAAGATTTAAACCTTCTAAGTTCACCTAAGTGCACCAATGCCCTACATCTAAGTCAAGATATGCAATTCTAGGGTGACAAGCAATTAATTCAATTTCTATGAATATAAATTTCAAGTATGTAAAATGAGCTCAAGAAAGTAAACCACACTTACCATGTGACGTTTTAGGTGTTTGAAAACGTACCAATTTTTCCTAATCCACATTGAGATAAGCCCAAGTGAATTGGACCAGCTCTATGAATTAAGCTAAACACCTCGATTCCACTAGTGACAGCTCTTTCTTGCTTCGAGTAGGTGACCCTCAATCTTCACAACACGTTGGGCTTTCTCACAAACTTCTTGGAAAGATCACTGGACTATAACGCCTCCACACCATCTAGGAGTTGGCAATCTCCAAGAGTAACAAACCATGCCCCTTGCTTGACTCTTAGCAACTGCAACACATGCATAAGCTCAAGTGGATACTCAATCTACCTCTAGATGCAATACATGCAACTAGAGATCTCTTTCTTTGCTCATAAGGTGTAACACATACACAATTGAGAGAAAAATCTCACACTTGCTCAAAAGAATGAAATTGAGTGCCAAAGTATTCTCTTGGTATTTATACCTCACACTAAAATACTAGACGTTAGGAGCAAGAACCAGAAAATATGATACTATCGCAGGCAAACAGCCGATCGTATTGCTCACCTTCCAACGGCTAGAAAACTAGCCATTATAGAACTCGGTCGGTGTGACCGTATGATGGTTGGACTGCCATGCAGGACGGTCTGACCGCACTGATCACGACCAAAAAATAGAGCTATCTAGAAAATAACTACCAACAACAAATACCTGGTAGTACCGCATGGCCAGTCATATCACATCGGCCTAACTGCTTGCCATGTGCTGGTCTAACCGCTTGCCATGCATCGATCTGACCGCCAACTAGTGGTTGGTCGAACTGCTCACACAGAGTCAATTAGACTGCCCCGGTCATATCGCCACACTCAGAGCAGTCATACCACCGACTTGTCTGATCGCTCACACAGAGCAGGTCTGACTGCCATGGTCATACCATAGTTCATTTTCCAGCAAAGACATATTGCATGTATTTCAACACTTTTGTAAAACACATTTGCAAAACATAGTTTCATGTAAACAAAAGTCAAAACATTATTCACAAGAAGTTGCAAAATACATTTGCACACTTTAGAATCATGACACAAGAATTAGGTACATAAACTCAGCACGTTTATAAAACACATTCACAAACCTAAGTCACATGCTACAATTATTGTGTATGACCTTTGACTATTTATAAAACACATTTGCAAACTATAAGCATCATGCCACAAGGAGTAAAAAATATGGATTTCAACTATTTGCAAATCTAAGTCATATGTCACAAGGATTACACATGAGTTACAACTATTTATAAATACTAGCATCATTATCAAGAGAGCTAGAGCAAGTGGGATTAAACTATCAACATATGATGAGACTCAAGCTACTAGACACGACCTCTTTTAATACTACGATAACCAATACTAGTAATCCGATGTTCCAACCAAATACCAAAACTGGTAAAAGACTAGGAACACATTTTTAGCCTAAGCTAACTATATTTTTACCTTGAGCATTCTCTTGAAGCTTGATGATAAACATTCTCACTTTAAGTTTGGATCCTTATCTTGATATACATCAACCGTAATGCATCCTCTACTTGCCATTCATCAACATATGATGGATTTTCACTTGGCTTGATGATCAACTCATGATCATCTCTACTTCAGGATCTTGATCAACTCATGATTATTTCGTCTTTGGGATCTTGACTTGATGCTTATCAATACATGATACCATCTTTCATCCTAAATCTTGACTTGATGATGATCAACTTATGATACCATCCAAAGTCTTCATCATCATAGGACATTACCTATTTATTCAACTCATAAAAATGGTGTTCCCACAATATCATTGTTATTAATTACCAAAATATACCATTAACTTATAATGACGAGTCTAGATTCTTCAGCTTTTTCAACAACGCCAATGCTCAATGCTTGTTGTCCAGGTCCTTGGCTCTTTCAACTTTGGCATTTTTCTTCAACGGCTTTGATGAGCAACATGACGTTATCCTCGTCAAATAGTTAAGATGAGAAGTACGACATTGTTCTCATCTTTGCCGGCGTAGCCTCGGCTCTCCATTTCCATGTGGATCAATGTTTTCCAAAACATATTGATGCTATTGCACTCTTTTGTGGTATTCTCTGACACCATTAGTGACATCCTCATTATAACTTTTATTTTATTTAAAATTTTAGTTATTTTTATTGGAGTTCGTGTGCAAATTAATTTGCTAATTTTGTTTTGTTTATTCGGAATTTTACTTTGAAATTCGTATGGAAATCAAATTGCAAATTTTCTTTTATTTTTTACTCCGAATTTCAATTATTTTTTTTGTTGGAATTCATATACAAATCCAATTGCTAATTTTTTCTTTGATTTTTATTTTGAATTATAGTTATTTAGGGATCTCACTTTGGAATTAATATCAAAATTAAATTATGAATTTTGTTTTTAAATTTCAAATTTCATTTATTTTGGGATCCCACTTTGGAATTTGTATTGAAATCAAATTATGATTTTTTTAGTTCCAAATTTTGGTTATGTTTGGTTGGAATTTGTATACAAATCTAATTGTTAATTTCTGTTTAATTTTTCTTCTGAATTCCAATTATTTAGGATCACACTTAGGAATTTGTATCAAAATCAGATTGCTAATTTTATTTTATTTATAATTTTAGTTATTTTTTGTTGACATTCGTATACAAATCCAATTGGTGATTTTTGTTTGATTTTTATTCTAAATTATATTTATTCATGGATTTTACTTAGAAATTCGTACGAAAATCAAATTGCTAATTTTGTTTTATTTTTTATTTTGAATTTCAATTATTTGACATGGACTTTTCCCCTTAATCTAAATTGTTATAATCAGGACCCACCACAATTAATGGTGTAGATTTTTCTCTTTTTTCTCCGATTAACATAAAAATTTCTAGCCGATTAACGAACGAACATAAGTAGAAGAAGAGACGCAGCCATTGGGAATAGGTTCAAGGTCACCAGAGATCGTGATGGTTGCAGTGACGGTTGTAGGTTCAATCCCCGGCATGTATCAGGGACGGTTGCATGTGTATGCGTGCTTGATGTCAGAACATTTAGTATTAAGTAATAATTAGAGAGAAGTACATAATAACTATGCATTAGAGGTTGAAGCAGAGAAACATAATTGGTCAAGTAAAATCGACTTATAATTAGAGAATAAAATCAAACAACCAATGGCAGCTAATATTAAACATATAAATGATGCGTAATAAATCTAGGTACACAAATACATGGTCCTACTAATTTGGACTAATGGCGGCTGTCCACAGTCTACACCGACAACTTGGGTGTTGCTTGGGCAGGGAACCAAGTTTTAGCTTTCAGGTACTCAATCCACTCTCAGTCATTACAGGAAAGCAAAGTTTCCAATAGACGATCTCTCCTTTTCAGCATTTAAAAACTGTTTTTAGGTTTTTCTATAGTAACTAGCTTTCAAACGAAATAACTTTTGAAGACAAAGTTTATAAATTAATTATAGTATACACTATAACGACTTCATTTACATCGGCCAAAACTGCACACGAGTTTCTATTACTCCGTCTTCTCTCTTACAAACAGCCTAAAAAATATAAGACAGAATTATAATCCATAAACCGAAACTAAAAAGAATAAACCCAAACACTCCTACCGGAGGAAAATAATGCATCTGCAAATTTAGAGTATGGTCCAGCTTTTTTCAGTATTTGGTTTCTGCTTTTGATTTTTCTACAGTAACTTGCTTTTAAATGAAGTGTCTTTTCAAGATAGAATCGACTAATTAATTGTAGTATATAATGTACCAACTTCATTTATATCAGCAAAAACTATATGTGATTTTTTGTTACTCTGTAATATCTCATACGAATAGTCCAAAAATCATAAGCCGCAGCCAAAAGTCATAAGACTCGGTCAAAAAGAACAAGTCTCCACTAACTTTCAGTTCGTAATTAACTCTCTCACCAAATTACAGTGTGATACGGCTAAATTAACTTGCCTGCTCTGGTGCACTAACGCACGGGTTGACTGCTGGTTAAGCAGACAATCGACAAAAACGAAATAAAAGAAATGCCGTAATTACGTAATCCAAAAATCAAATGATCTTCTTTGGCATCAAAATGCCACGCACCCACCCTATTTATGTACATCAGGCGTTTTTCCGGCGATGTAACTGCAGTTCCTGTTTCTGAGCTGCAACTCTACCATTTACCAACCAGAGATTTGCGGGCCGTCCAGTCTACTAACCAGAGCCCCGATAAGCTTGCAGAGGCTACGCAGATTGGCCGGAGCTGGAGGAGTAGATGTCGACGGGGGCACTGGTGCAGTTGCTGCTCGAGTCGACGACCCTGGTGTGACGGCGTCCACCGTGCCGGTCAAGATAGACCACGACGACGCTGATGTCGTCGTGGAAATGCCGCCTCACTCCCCTCTCTATCGTCTTCAGATCGCGGAAGCTGACCTGTCTCTTCCTTGTGGCTTCCTTCAATGCAGCCTTTAGTAATCTGCTTGCTATTCCCTGCAAGAATTATTTTGCATAAACTCGGTATTATTTCATTGCCCAACAGAGTGACAGATCATTCATACGTGGAGAAATTCCCCCACGATTGCAAGATCAAATGTTGTTAATGTCATATCAAAACTTACCGTTCTTGGATTGTTGAAGACAATTTGCACAGCAACATCGTCACTGAGATGCTCCCAAAGACCGTCTGAAGCAAATATTAGAAACAGGTCATTTGGTCTCAGCTTGCGAACTTGAATTGATGGTTCAGCACTAAGAGCTGGCTTCTTCAATGCAATAGGGGGGCCAATTTGCTGAAACAACGGGTCCATGCTGTACTCCGGATTCTTCAAGTAAACATCACCAATTGATCTTGACACCTGATAGTACATCAATCAAATATTAGCTCTCGTTACTTCTCCTTGCTCTGCTTCAATGAAACTTCATGATAAGCACCATAAGTTCTCCTAAGATAACCGATGAGTGATGACCAAAAGACAAAAGCAAAAGCTAATGATCAAACTATGTCCAAGTTCATTAACCCTCCAAAGAGAGATAGAGTAGCTTATAACCAAAAGAGATAGTTCAAATGCATAGGTTGTAATCCCAGAAATCCAGGATACTATGAAAAGTTGTAACTATAAGAATGGATGCAGAAATATCACTGCAAATTAAGAAATGAAAAGGCTAAAATTTGTAGTTTCAGTATTCACTCTAAATTGATGGAGGAACTTTTTTTTAATTATGGTCAGCCGGTTTCCTGAAAACGTGGTGAAAAGCTTTTCATTTATGACATAGTGACATCATTAACCTCTTAAACGTCATCAGCCGCATAACAATCTAGCTAAAATGAAGGTAGCAGAACAATCAACAAAAGGGAGCAATTTCTTTCACTTGCTACCTGGAAAAAAACTGAAGATCAAGAACATAAGTTATTTTTCAAGTTTTGGGATCTACAATTCTACATGCCTTTTTGCTATAAATTAGGGAACTCTGAATCTCTGGTACAATTTTATTTGAAGTACTGTTATATGATATCTGAACGTGGAAATGAACTACCCAAAATTCTTAAGCAAACACACTAACAAGCGACCAAAAGCTGCAAATTTTATAAACAAGCAGCGACCTTTACGCACAGAGACGCATCAAATTAATCAGAGGGAAGGGTTTCGTCATCACGCTCTCACCTGAATTATCCCCTTCACCCTCCACGCACCCCTGGTGTGCACCACGATCTGCCCGTCGTCCGGGTGAAGAGCTTGAAGCTCCCGCCGCACCTCCTCGGAAGCCGCGTTATGTTCAGCAGAGAGCCGCTCGGCGACGGCCACCCCGCCCCCGACCACACGGCGGCCAAGCACGGCGCGGGAGTCGCCGAGGTTGGCCACGTACAGCGTGTCCCCGGATATGGCCCCGAGCAGGCAGCAGGAGCCCATGGCCGCCATCCGCGGCCGCTTCGGCCACGCCTGCCTCACCTGCTGCAGGAACTCCTCCTCCGCCGCGCCGAACGCCCTCCGGATCACCTCCGTGCTCATGCCCCCCTGCTCCGTCGCGAGGCCTGTCTTTGCCGCCACCGCCAAGAACGCAAGGATCGCAAAATCAGTATCGCAACACGACCATGTCGAGAAATGAAACGAAGAAATATACAAGGAGAAGGCAAATAGTATACGTACGTTGGACATGGGGGAAGAGACGGGAACGGAGGAAGAGGGAGGCGTCCGGGCCGCCGTGGCCGTCGTAGACACCGACGAGAGTGGCGGCGGGGGAGGCGAGCACCTGCGCCTGGTCCTCCATGGCGAGGTTCGCCTGCGCGGCCGCCATCGAGAACTCCCCCGCCGCGTGCGGCCGCAGCTCCGTCTGCCACAGCATGCCGTCCGCCGCCGCCGCCCCCGGCGGACAGTGCCCGCAGCACCTCGCCACCGCCCTCAACATCTCCACCACCAGATCGATCACCAAACAAAATCCGAACTTTCCTCCTCTCCCACACGTGCTTGGCTTCTTTGCTTCCTCGTCTGGTTGTTCTTGGAAAGCCTATGTGAACCGGTTGGAATTGGAAATGGAATTGGGATTTGTTTGGAGGAGGGGTTAGGTTATACGAGGCTTCGTGCGGGGAAATCGCGTGGGGTACGAGGTGAGGAAAGTAGCGGCGGAGGGAAGAGTCTACGGTGGTTATGCTGGAGGAGTCGCTTTATAGGATCGGGTGATTTCAAGACTTGCTGTTCTTAGGTTTTCTGAATACCGGCGCGCCCGGTTTGTTTTTAGAAACTGCTGGTTTCAGACAGGTGGGTTCGTGGATGTGGTATTGGTCCACCTGGTTGGATAAGAAGATGGACGACAGTGGATGTTAGGACGATGATGTGAGATCTCATGTTCTTTTTTACTTACCTAGTTTGGTACCTGTACATTCCAGCAGTCTAAAAAGATGGTATGTATCGTTAAAACATGATACCAAGCTATACAATAAATATCAATTTTTTCTTACATATATTAAAGGAATTACATAAATGCAAGCTTATTAACATCTTCAAAAATTATCTATCAGTATCTTGAAACAATGGTCAACCGAAAGATAAACAAAAGACAGTACAACAGGCATGAGACATCCAAGATTTTTTTTTTTTTTTTGCAAAAACATATCTACTTATTGAGCCATCGTGGGAGACCTTGGTTTCACCAGAGAACATACCTTGTAGCTCCTTGCGTCTACTTCTCTAACACAAGGATTATTTCAGTCAACAACTCAACCACATCACAAATACTAAATGCTGCCACAATAAGTGATATATGCATAGAACAGGACTGCGTCTTACCGAGATTCCTTGAAGTGAACACACATAATGTCTTATATTAAAAACAACGTGATCATCCAATTAGATAAAAACTGAAACCAGAGGTAAGTTAACTAACATTGAGAAAACAATACTAGTATACTACAATGAAATATTCAAAGGTGTTTATTAGATAAAAGGGAAATGTTGATTAAATAATTGTATGTAAAATCTAGAAATGATTCAAAATTAATCCAGAGCAAGCTAAAACAGCTACAACAATACCTGACGCAGACGGTAAGTGAGTAGTGAGCTATATATACCAAAGCTGGTTAGTTGTTACGATGAATAGCAAGAATATCAGCAAGCTGGTTAGTTGCTGTTACGATGAACAACAAGAACATCAGCATTGAAGGATGCAGGAATGCAGCTAGTAACAAAAGCACCATTAGGATTTAAATCAAACCCGACTATAAAAAGATTCCAAGGGATCTGCAACGAACTGGATATCCAATCTGTAAATAGAAGGTGGCACTAATCGGAGACCCCAGCTTGTCCCCAAGTCAAGAAAAAGAGGCAGTGGAACAAAGTTTGAATAAGCTGAATCATTGTAACATAGATTGAGATCCACAAACATGTAGCCGAACCATGAAAACCTACAAATAAACATTAGCATTATCTTCCTTGCATCTAATCAGATAAAGGAATGTCAAGAGCAAATAATAAGCTTAAGTAGCATGCTTAACTAATGGTGCATCCTAATGCACAAACTTAAGCTCAAAAACTTGGATGAACAAAGAACCATATCTTTTCATACAAATATATTGAATAGCCACAAAAGACACCAATGACATCACTTAGATAATGCAATAATTCAGCTTGCACTATTGCTCTTCATGATCAAATGCTATGGCAGAACAAAATATGTGTTCTACCTTCCATTAAATTCTCTTGTACAAAAATTAAGCAAAGCTTCTTAGCTCACTTGCTCTTTCCTAACTCAGTACAATGGAAAAACAATGGTTGTAACCATATCTTTCCTAACTCACTTGCAGCCATTCAAACATTGGATAGCTGACGAGGATTGAATAATCCATTAAATACATCTTTAATACTTAGTTAAGGCCTAAGACCCCGTGGTCATAAGCTTCCTAAAGCTGTTCCCCGAATACCCTGGTTGAAGAATTACCGTACACTCTGCCCAACCAGCGGACTACTCGGATGGTTCGTGAACTGGTACGAGGGCCCACTTTTAGGGGGTTCCTCCCGCGTGACGGATAAGACATGTGCTTTATCCATCCTAAACAACATGACGTTTCGGTTTTGTATCTCTAACAACAACTGCCATGCAATTATACCGCACGATTATCTCCCACAAATAGCAATCGAAGGTCAGTTATCACCAGGTATCTCTATCTTAGACAACAACTTCCCCTCCGATTGGACACGTTGATTCAATGAGACGTCTCCTCAGATGAAAAACTGGCACCACTTCAATGGCATTTAAAGGTCAACAAGAGAAGGCAGAAGAACAATCAACACACGATCGCATGGAGATACAATCAGTTGTTCCCGAATCATAGCAAGTCAAGGCAACCACATCTTCCGAGAAGTGGGACATTGTAGATCAGGACTACTTCCCTTTTGTAGGCCTCTTTTGTAACCAGTTCACAGTAATAAAGATTATCCCATTTCTTTTGTTGATCTATTTCAAGGAATTCAGCTATCTTTATCATATTATTCGTAAGATTGGTGACTTGATTATCGACGGCTCAAAAAAAGAATTACCAACAACGGTAAAATTCTTTGTTTTGTTTTGGAAAGCCATACCACTTTTTTCTTTGGCCTAATCCAGTTCATCCTTCTCGTCATGTGCGTTTGTTGAATCTGAATGGCTGCAAAGGATAAACATAATAGAGCAGTTTATGCTTGCATATCTTTACATTACATGGGACAACACCATCAACTGAAAAAAGGCCAACGTGACAGCACCTAAATTAAGTAATCTGTAAACTAATTGATAAAGAATCAGCAAGAATAGTGATAATCACCCTTAGAAGCCTAGAACCAAGATCGGAATTGGATCAGAGGCATTCGATTCTCGTTCCCACATCGAAGGCAGTAAGAACTCCTAAAGCAGCAAAAGGACGCATGCCCATTTGAGCTACATAGAATTTGAACTCCTAAAGCAGCAAAGAAGGGTGGCGGAGGCTCGTAGGGTGGAGGGAGTGGGACGCCTTGGCGACCAGGCGGAGAGGGCGGCGGTGAGGAAGGCTCGGGCGACGTCGGGGGAGGAGCGGTGGGCAAAGAGGACGAACCCCAATACCCCATGGTGAGCTTGGCGGTGCCGAAGCGGGGGAGGAAGGCAGCGACTGGGGAGGCGGGGATGCGTCAGCGGCGGGGACTGGAGCGCGCGGGTTTGCTCGGGGGTGGAGATCGATTCAGGACCGTGACGAGGGGCATGGAGATCCCATGCTGATCCGGAGGCGAGAGTGGTAGGCGGTTGAGGCGCTGAGGGCATGGCAGAGTGGAGAAGGGGAGAGGAGCGATTGCTGTGCAAGCCCCTAGCATTGCGGGGAAGCGAGCGAACAACAGCCAAAGATTACCAGTGGTTCTTTTTTTTTTCTTGATGATTTTTTAGGCTAGGATCATGCTGGTCGATTTTATATTAAAATATATTAATAATTATAATATTATGAAAACATTTTTAATGACAGATCTAATGATATAATTTTTATATAATTAGTCTAGATAGTTATAAGATAGTTATAAAATTATTGAGGATCAAACTTTAGAAAGGTTAACGGCGTGGATTTTAGAACATTAAGTAAAAAAATATATGATGATATAGAAGATGGAGTAGTGGGCGTGATGATACTAACTACAGAAGCTACAATAAAAAGAACAATGAGTGCAGTAGCGTCAACGGTTAACACCACAAGTAAGGTGTGAAAGGGAGAAGAAAATGGATGCATACAATACTTGCACGTAATAATCAGTGTATTCCAAGAAAAAAAGTTTATATGGATAAAAGGGATACTCGTGGTGCTTATAGAGCACCACTAACTTCGATTCCAGGACAGCTACGATGATAAGTGGACATTGCGGTTATGCTGGTTGATAGGCCGGCAGGCAAGTGGCAGCAGATATTTACAAGCAGAGCCCAGTGTGACAGCTATTGCATGCTGATGCTTCCAGAAAAGCGAATTGCAAAAGCTCACAGTGACGGCAACATCAAAGCTGACGTGACAGAAGAGGGCGTGCCCTGTGAAAGAGGTTGCCAAATGGACCTGGCTGCTGGGCCGGCCCAAAGTACATCACCGTTTGCTCAGTCCAAATATGGTACGGTCCATTATTAAATGGTGTTGGACTGGTCCGACATGATGCTGAGTCATGCTTGGGTCGGCACCCTGACACCTGTTTAGCTCATTAGGCACGATAGCGACCCGTTAGGCATAGCCCGTTTAGCATTGTTTCGCCCTATCTGATTGAAAATGGGCTAGACGTGCTATCTCGACCCATCAGACCAAACGGACCTAGGCCAGCATGGCATGGCCCATGCATTATGTGAACTATGCATGGGTCTGCGGTCGAGCCCACGAACTGGCACAACACGATCCATTTAGGTTGACAGGTTTAATAGGCCAAGCCTACACGGACCCATGTCGTGTTGTGCCACCCATTTGGCCACCTCTACCTTGTGACGATGGCCATGGACGTCGGCCAGTGGGCCCACCATCTAGTTCCTTGACGAATTCATATTCTCGATGCCGGCCTCATCGTAGGATGGAGGGCACAACTCAGCCTTATCGAAAGGTGTGGACGTGTGGTAGTCTTCACTAAACACCGAAACACGTGAGAATAGGCAGGACTAGCCTGTGGGTCCCCCCAACCGCCCGGCCATCGTACATGCCTTGCCGTCGGAACCCCTTCTGGGTGCAGCTGATGGCGAACCCCAACCTAGTGTCCCTGCTGTAGCTTGATCTCTAGCGCCATCTTGCCAGCGGCCGGCATGTACCACAGTCGCACCGCCCTGACGACACCGTGGTAGTTCTCGAACCCGTACAGGCTCACGTTCACCATTGTCACGAGGATGGACAGTGACCCCATGTTCACCATCAATAACGTCGTTTCACTTGACATCTGAGAAAAACAGTTCAAGACATGATCAACTCATGATTGTACCTTGGTGAGGAGCGCTTCAATCTGGACATTCATGAAGACGATGGGGATGATGACATAAGTCAAGTGTCAGCATGGGGTGAGAATGTTCTCCAGGGAGTTGTACCTAGTGTGGGACCCGTATGTGACCTTAGACAACAACAACAAGGATAGGAAGCAGCTTGCTTCCGCCACCAGCAGTAGCTCCTCCAACTTCTCCCACGGGAAGGAGTCATAGGCGTAGCTGATCTTCGTATTGCGCAGGGTGGCTAGCACCTTTGCGTTCTTGGACCCTTCGAAAAGAGGTAGATGATTATATATCAATTTTTCAGAAAAAAGGATACACTGTAGGTATCCTTTTATTGTTTGGAACCTGCATATGGCTATAGTCTAATGGTGTATTAACTTTTAAGGGCTGTAAGGGTATATCACAAGCCACTTGCAAAAAATATCAGGCTTGGAATGCAACTTGTTAAGCTCTTGATGATCCCAGAACATGGCAATCTTATCAAAGTCGATTTGCAGTCTAGTTTATGTATGCAATTAAAAAAAAAATGCAAATTGATTAGAAGAATCAAGAATGTCATCCAGTTCAACTTCGGCTTTAAGTTCCATCCAGTACGTCCTCTTGACTGACGAGGCCGACGTCTCGTTCCAAGTGGTCGCCGCCCAGTTCTATCTAGACCCCGTGATGACTGCCGTCTTCTCCTCCCGCATCGGTGAGTGGGTGCTGCTGCTCTCTTTGGCAAAACACGATATATATCCTAACTTTCAAGATAGCCTTTTATAGCTACAATGGTGTTTTTCTATCTTTCACTGGTAGTGTAGCAAGTTACTATAAGCTAATAACTTGGTATTTAATAAATCAGTAAGCAAGTCTCGGTGACCCTCTCTAAATTTCGATCATGAGTCCGCCACTGAGAACAGGGATAGCGTTGGTGACTTCGTGTCTACTGCTCTACGGGCACACGATGCACGATCAGATCTCTCTCTATGTTCATTGAACCTGAGTGCAGCGACACAGACGCTCTTTGGGCTTGCTAACCATTTCAGAGCAACACGGAAAACGGCGCTTCTAGAAGGTCCTCGAACTCGGCTACTGAGAGCCGGTATCACGGGAAGGTGCTATTTGTGACTTATTTCCCGTGTCGCTCCCTACAAGCGTCAGCCAGTCGCGACTCACGAGTCCAACGAATGTAGGTAGGTGTATTTGCTGGGCAAGCAGAAAAAACGCGCCCAGAACATTGAAAATCGGTCAGAGAACAACAGCACCATGCGCGACTTTTCCTAGTTCTTCGAAGGTTGCCTGAGCCTGACCGGTGCGCTGACCCACACACTGTAATTTGCAGTAAGAAATTGCTGAGATGGTACTGTAATATCCTAGCTTTACCGTTGAGCAGCCGTGGCTACCTACCTGATGGTAGTGAAAAGTACAGTATTGCTGGTCAGCAGTGGGCATTGGAAGTTTGATACCATACCTCGAACATGACAAGAAAAATCATTGTCGGAAAACCAATTTTCCATGAGAGTTCTTTCATTGACCACAATCGACAAACCATCACATGCGGAAAGAAAGTTTCGGCTCTGAAATGCGGTTTGGAAATTCAGAAGCATGCTTCAACAAATGTAGCAGTAAACAGCCAGTCAACACTAAAACAACGATTACGGAATTACCCCACTAGTTCATAGAAATGCTACTCTGAATTTGCCTGGCAAACAGGGAGATGGTAAGTGTCCAGTTGCCAGTATTTTTGTTTCATGCCTTTCCATACTTCCTCCGAGAGGCAATCTTTGACTGGGAGAGGGATGAACTGTGTCGAATAGCCAATATTCGCCAACTCACGTAACAAGCTGGCAATACACCACATGGAAGAACGCATTGTCACCACAAAGGCCGTTGAAGTATGAGTAGATCCCTCCAGGCTTCAGTAGCTTAGTAAGATATTTATGGAACTCTCTCATGTCCTCGTAGTATTCTCCGTATGTGTCAAAAAATATACCTGTGCATGCCAAAATACTCCATTAAAAAGATTCCGCAAAACTGCAACGATGATTCTTTTGCTTTAGCTTTGAGGTTACTTTTAAAATATCAACTACTTTGTATGCGAATGTACTAGAATTTATGAGAGCATATATCAATACCTATTACCTAAAATATCATTTGGAAAGTCTATTAGCTTATCAAACTCCACAATAATACTACAGGTGGACCACCACAAAGCTTTGCGTTTGTTGATTGCAGTGCAGCATAAGAAAGAAACACGGAATGAACTGTTCAGTGTGAACGAGGACGACCAAGTTATCTGATGGGAAACAGGTTCCTTTCTTGCTTTTCCTTTGATTCTGTCAAAGCTCATGGAAAGTAAGCTTGATGTATGTGTAGGTCAAAAAGGCAAACGATACATGGTTTGACGTACTCAATGCTTGATTGTACAGAAATACCGTTGTTACTTTCAGTGCTCACAATTCAACAAGTTATCCACAAAGTATAGTGACCTTGGTTTGAATTGTCTCACACTAGACTATTTGATTTATTCCCATTTTTTATCGAACACTCTAATCACTGAAAAGATAACTAGCAAGTATAATTTACAACCTTCTCGATATAGCTACTCCTGCTGATGAAAAAAGAAGTATGAAATGACATGATGTTGCAAGATGCATCCACACCATCTATGTAGATACTTCTCTTGCAGGCAATCATAAGATCCAAAATCACCTACTTTGAACAGGTTTGCTATACCTTTCTTTTAAAAAAACTATATATTTTCCAAATACTTTTCATGACTAACTTTTATGAGAAACTGAAGTACCAGCAAAAAGTATTTCACCAGAAAAATTGTTATTTAAATAGGCAAAAGATGTTCAGAAGATGAAAAGTACTCTTTACAAAATGTTAAACAAGATCCCATTTTAAAACTAATTTAATTCCAGTAAACAAAATTTGCAACAACAAAGTAAAGACATGGTATTGCAAATTATGTAAGGTTTAAACTGAACAGGGCTTCCTCGTGCCATGCACAAGTTATTTCCAACATAAACCTCACATGATAAGTACTTGTACTGAAGTCTGTGAATCATAAGATCCAGAATCGCCTACTTTGATTTTTTTTAGAATCTCTAGTTTGAAAATGTTCACTATACTATATTCTTGTAAAACACCTTTTGTTCTAACTAACTTGTATGACAAACTAACTAAGCACTAGCACAAAATTAGCGCACCAAAACAGCTTTGCCATCCCCTTCAAAACATGCAATCCTAACATAACCAACCCCTACAAAATTCCATAGTGCATCACTCCAAGACACGAGGAACTAGTACTATACGAAGATTGGGCACGTTAGCACCATTTGTGTAACTTATCTTGAGAAGCTCTGGTCCCAAAAAAGAGAAAGAAGACTGATCTCAATGAAGCTTTTGTTTTTCTATTCTTACCAAATTTGTATGGCCATCTAAAGAGACAGCAATATTCCCTAGAAACTTTACCAAATTGCACCTTTCACCTTTGAACAGCTTCACTATACTCCTCCGCGCTCCTCTAGTAGATCACACAACACTAAGAGCATCTCCAAGAGATGCCCAATAAATTCACACCCTAAATCTCTTTTTACAGATCCTAATCACGATATAAGGTCCCAAAATAATCATTCCCTCCAACAGATACCCTAAACCAGAAAAACAGTATTGGGAGCCTAGATCATCCTCTATAAGTAGCGAGCGAGAGCACATTTTTTTGGTGTGTTCTATTTTTGGGAGTCTATCTGGGAATCTGTTGGAGCCACTTTTTACCCTTCAACTCTAAAATTTAAATATTAAGAGTCATATAGAGTATCTCTTGGAGATGCTCTAACAAAATTACGATTGTTCCTGATCAAGTCCGGAGAACATAACCTAGCGCACCAACAACATTTGGCAGAATAGCAGTTTACCCCCCAAACGAGCGAGCAAGCAAAAGCACAAACATGAGACCCGAGCTGAGGGATCACGTCCTGCCACCGCCCGAACACGATCCTGACGTTCTTCTTCTCGCCCCATCCAAGCTTGAGCATCCGGCCGTACACCTCCGGGTGGGCCTCGACGATGGTGTGCTCCTCGGGTTCGTACCTCTGTATCGCCTCGTCCACAAGCCCCATCCCGAACCCCACGTTGAGCACCTTGCCGCCGCCGCCGGAGCACACGGCCCGCGCGTGCGCCTCCATTAGCGGCCGCTCCCACTCCATCATCACAGCCTTGCTATCCGCGTCCATCACCCTCTCCTCGCTGAACGAAACCCTGGAGTCGAGGTAGCTGGCCGCGGGGCCCCGTCGGAGGAGTTCGCGGGGGCCGCTTGGCGGCGGGCGACGGTGCCGAGGACGAGCTCTGAGCGCAGGGCGTGGTCGAGGAGGAGGTCGAAGGTGGCGGGGTCAGAGGCGAGGTTGTCAGAATCGGGACAAGTCTGAAGGAAGTGCAGCGCTCCCTATTTCTGTCTGATACCGTTTCGCGGGTTTCAGTTAACTTCAATGGCTAGGATTGATCCTTATTGATGGGAAGGCATCGACGGTCTACATCTGTCCAGCTGGGCTTGTTTAGCTGATGTGTTAGTTAACTTTACTTAAGGCTTAATGTGCTGTTTATTTGGGATGTAATCACTGTTATGGACAATTATGCCTAACGAAGGACTGTATTCATATACGCTGAAGTGCAATGAATGGGCATGCTGTTTGCCGGCATCTTCTTTAGCTTTTTAGCAGTAGCATAGCTTTACCCAGGTTCTTGTTAACTTTTCCCCTTTCTCCAAATTCCATTCGGTGATTCCTCCCTGGGATTTCTGATTGTAACTTGGGGATCTGACATTGTGGTATCAGAGCAATCGCATCCTTGGCGGAGGAGTCAGGGCGATTAGGTTGGGGAACTTTGGTTCTCCGTAAAATCCCTAATCTCTCTCCGGCTTTGGCGGCGGAATAGATCGGGGCGAGGTGAAGGTTCCGGACTTTGTTCCGAGTAAAATCCCCAAGCCTTGTGTCGATTTGAGGTAGGATGACGAAATCGATGGCAAGAAACGAGGCGGAAGAATCCGAGCTCACGGCTGTCTGGCAGGAAGCAAGGGAAGCGACTCATGAAGCAAGGGAAGCGACTTACAAGGTCGATGTGCTGGAGCGTAAGGTGGGATATCTTCAGAAGCAGGTATCCAATATGCAAGATCAAATGAAACGTGTGGAGACCTTGCTGCAAGGGCTGGTTACCTCCCAGAGAAGAGCACCTGAGCAGAGGAGTATGCTAGAAGTGGCGCAGACCGGGGAAATCGAGATGGAGATGACGCGGAGAATGGAGGACTTGGGGCACATCAACACCAACAGTACTCAGGGGATACAATTGAGGGGTACACCAGATGGTAATTACACTCATCCTTCTACTGGTTTTTCAGCAGTTGCAACTGGTTGGGGTTTAGAACAAGTGCCACACTCTTCTTTTTCATCCCCTACCTTGAACCATCTTAACCCTACTCAAGAACCGACCCTGGACCGACAGTGGTACCCGAACCCTAGAGAGTACATGAATCCACCTAACTACCAGTACCAAGCCAGGCAGTGGAACCCTCACCCTAGCAATGATATAGTGCACAATTTCTACAAATCTATTGCTAAGGGGCCAAAATTGGAATTTCCGAAATTTGATGGGGGAGAGCCTATGGAGTGGATCAGGCAAAGTGAAACTTACTTTGCGATGGCTAGTGTACCTGAGGAAGCTAAGTTTGACCTAGCGCAAATGTATATGGTTGGAAAGGCTGATAGATGGTTGAGGAGCACGGGGTTACTTTGGAACCCACCTCGGTGGTCTGATTTTTGTGCCATGTTATGCGACCGATTTGCTCAACACAGTGGCTACGAAGTGCTTGAAAATTTCCATTCAGTTAAACAGTACAGTTTGAGTGTCTCTGACTACATTGACAAGTTTGAAGAGCTCATGGCATTATACAAAAGCGAGAACCCCTTACAGAACCCTCTCTTTTTTGTCAAGTGTTTCATTAATGGATTGAGAAACGATATCAAACATTATCTGAAACCCCTGAAACCGCAGAGTTTGTGTAAAGCTTACTGGATGGCAAAAGCTATGGAGAAAGGTGCTGGGGCAGTGGCTAAGAAAAGTGTTCAGCACTCTAATTTGGGGCAGAACAAAGGGTTCTCTACCTTTTCAAGGCACAAATCTTTTCCAGAGGCTAATACTCCCAAGAAAGAAGGGGTCATTAAACCATTCACCCCGGGAATCTGTAAATATTGTGGCGACAAGTGGTACTTGGGGCATAAATGCAAGCAATATCAACAAGTTAACCTAATGGTAAGTGAAGATAATGAGGCAGCTCCAGCAAAAGAAGAGGATCAAGGAGGAGGACAGGAGGAAACCACAGAAAAGCCTCCTTCACACTCAGACACCGAAGGGCAACTCATGCACATATCATTCCAAGCAGTAAGTGGACTGGAAGGAGTATCAACATATACACTGCGGGTCAAGATAGGAGGTAAGCATGGAGTAGCACTAGTGGACAGTGGGAGCTCGCATACCTTCATTGACATAAAGTTTGCTTCTCAGACCACTTGTAAAATCCAATTGACACCATTGCAAAAAGTCACTGTAGCTGGGGGAGGCACTCTGTTGACTGGATCTTACATAGCACAGGCTGATTATTACATTGGGAAGGAAAAATTCAGTAACTCCTTTAAGGTATTACCATTAAGGGGCTATGAGATTGTACTAGGATGTGATTGGATGTATCAACACAGCCCAGTGTGTTTGGATTTGAAGATCAGAAGAATGATCATTATGAAGAATGGGGAGACTGAAACAATTTTTGAGGAGCTGCAGTCAACTCCTCTGGTGAAAGAGATTAATCCGAAGAAATGGGATAAGGTAATGGTGAAAAGTATATGTGGGTATGTTATAGACCGGCAGCACCCTGAGCTAACTGGAGGAAGTGCAGCTATGAATGCTCGGTTCCAGCCCTTACTTGACTCATACCAAGATGTATTCCAAGACCCTTAAGGATTACCACCCCCCACGAGAATGTGACCATTCAATTCCACTCAAGGATGGGGCAAATCCTCCAAATGTTCGTCCTTACCGAGTTCCTCACCAGTTGAAGGGTGAAATGGAGCAGCAAGTGCAGAAACTCTTAGAATCTTCAGTTATTAGGCCTAGCTCAAGTTCTTTTGCTTCACCAGCTATATTGGTCAAGAAGAAAGACGGATCTTGGAGATTATGTGTGGACTATAGGAAACTCAATGCATTGACTGCTAAAAACAAATATCCTATTCCCGTCATTGAGGACCTATTGGATGAATTGCATGGGGCCACTATATTTAGTAAGTTAGATTTGAAGTCCGGGTACCATCAGATTAGAATGAAGCCAGAGGACATATACAAAACTGCTTTCCGGACCTTTTCGGGACACTTTGAGTACCTAGTCATGCCTTTCGGCTTAACAAACGCCCCTGCTACTTTCCAATCCCTCATGAACAATATATTTGCTAAGTACCTGAGGAGATTTGTTCTGGTTTTCTTTGACGACATTCTGGTGTATAGTAAAAATGAAGAAGATCACAAACAACACCTTGTCATTGTGTTGGATATTCTGAGGCGGCACAAGCTATTTGCTAACTCTAGTAAGTGTGTTATTGCTTCCACCCATGTTGAGTATTTGGGCCATGTTATAACCGGACAGGGGGTAGCCACTGACCCTAACAAGATCAATGTTATTCGGGAGTGGCCAAAACCACAAGATGTGTCTCAATTGTGCAGTTTCCTAGGAATGACCAGTTACTACAGAAGGTTCATCAAAGATTATGGATTCATTTGCCGTCCTTTGCATGATATGTTGAAGAAAGATGGGTTTAGTTGGGGAAGACTTCAAGATGAGGCTTTTGAAGTATTGAAGCTTAAGTTGACTACTGCACCCGTGTTGGCTCTTCCGGACTTTTCTGAACCGTTCACTATAGAGACAGATGCTAGTGCGAAAGGAATTGGAGCTGTTCTCATGCAAAAGGGGAGACCTATTGCTTATTTCAGCAAGGCGTTGGGAGTAAAGTCAGCAGCGTTATCCACTTATGACAAGGAAGCTTTGGCGATAATTGAATCACTGAGAAGATGGAGGCACTATTTCTTGGGTACTCGACTTGTGATCAAGACGGATCAGCAGAGTCTCAAATTTATGGCAGAATAAAGAATTGGGGAGGGTATCCAACACAAACTCATGCTGAAGCTACTCGAATTTGATTATGTGATTGAGTACAAGCGAGGGAAGGAGAACAAGGTGGCTGACGCTTTGTCAAGAAGAGGTGCCGAAGTGCAGGCCATTTCAGCAGCAGTTCCCATTTGGGTAGAAGCAATTGAGAGTAGTTATATTTCAGATCCACATTGCAAAAAGCTAATGGAATGTCTCACGATTGCTCCTGAACCTGAATCTGGATTCACCTTCCAGTCAGGCGTCCTGAGGTACAAAGGCCGAATCTATGTTGGGGGTGATATGGAATTAAGGCAGCAAATAGTGAACTCTCTACACTCTTCAGCTGTAGGTGGCCATTCGGGTATGGTGGCAACATATCAAAGGGTTAAGAGTCTATTCTATTGGCCGGGTATGAAGAAGGAGGTGCATACATTCGTGCAAAATTGCCCTGTTTGTCAAAGATCCAAGGCAGAACATTGCCACTATCCAGGCCTTCTGGAACCTCTACCCATCCCTGACATGGCGTGGACTCACATATCTATGGACTTCACAGAGGGAATGCCAAAATCCAAGGGGTTTGAGGTAATTTTTGTGGTGGTAGATCGATTCACAAAATATGCACACTTTATCCCTCTAACTCATCCATATTCGGTGCAAACTGTTGCCCAAGCTTTTATAGAACACATTTTTAAGCTGCATGGTTTCCCCACTACCATTATTTCCGACAGAGATCGCATCTGTACTAGCAAGTTGTGGCAGGAGCTCTTTAAATCTTTAAAGGTCGAATTGAGGTTCAGTTCTGCATACCACCCCCAAACGGATGGCCAAACTGAACGGGTGAATCAATGCGTTGAAACCTATTTGAGGTGCATGGCCTTCCATGAACCGAGGCGGTGGGTATCATGGTTACCATTTGCTGAATGGTGGTATAACACCCCCTACCATACTTCTCTCAAAGTAACCCCTTTTCACCCCCCATAATACATGAAGTCAGTATACCTGGACCGGTGGAAGAAGAAGTCAAGGATTTCTTACATGAAAAACAACTCATGCTTAGAAGACTGAAGGACAATTTGTCTCAGGCTCAAGCAAGAATGAAGAAGTATGCAGACCTAAATCGCAGTGAAAGGCAATTCTCTGTAGGAGATATGGTGTACCTGAAATTACAACCATACCGCATGGCTGCATTTGGTCTCAGGCAGAGTGTCAAACTAACAAGTCGTTTCTATGGACCATTTAGAGTGCTGCAGAGGGTTGGAAATGTTGCATATAAACTTCTACTGCCTGAAGGAGTGGGAATTCATCTTGTGTTTCATGTGCGTCAGCTCAAGAAGCATTGCGGTCCTCAAGCTATTCCCAGTCCGGATCTGCCATTGGTAAGTAAAGATGGTAAACTGAAGACGGAGCCCATTGCAGTGCTGGAGACCAGGGCAATGCCTCGCCGTGACCGACTGGTTACTCAATGGTTAATTCAATGGGAAAACCTGCCACCAGAGGAGGCCTCTTGGGAAGATGCAGACTTCATCAAAGGTATATTCCCTGAATTCTATTCGCAAACCATAAAATCCTGGTTTCCTGACTCAAATACTTGAGGACAAGTATGTGGTTGAGGGGGAAGGAATGTCAGAATCGGGACAAGTCTGAAGGAAATGCAGCGCTCCCTATTTCTGTCTTATACCGTTTCGCGGGTTTCAGTTAACTTCACTGGCCAGGATTGATCCTTATTGATGGGAAGGCATCGACGGTCTACATCTGTCCAGCTGGGCTTGTTTAGCTGATGTGTTAGTTAACTTTACTTAAGGCTTAATGTGCTGTTTATTTGGGATGTAATCACTGTTATGGACAATTATGCCAAACAAAGGACTGTATTCATATACACTGAAGTGCAATGAATGGGCATGCTATTTGCCGACATCTTCTTTAGCTTTTTAGTAGTAGCATAGCTTTACCCAGGTTCTTGTTAACTTTTCCCCTTTCTCCAAATTCCAATCGGTGATTCCTCCCTGGGATTTCTGATTGTAACTTGGGGATCTGACAGAGGTCTCCCGCGGAGAGGCCTGAGGGGGATAGTGCGTTCCAGGGCGCACCGGCGTCGAGCAGGAGGCAGGCAACGACGGCGTGGCCCCCGGCGGCCGCGTGCATGAGTGGCGTCATGCCTGAGGCGTCAAGTGGGTGGGGTTGGCGCCGGAAGCAAGGAGCTCAGTGACAGCGTCCGCGTCGCCGGACTCCGCCGCCGCACAGAGGAGCTCCTCCGGGGACTTACCCGCCTTGCCATCCGGCGTCGCCGGCCCGCCGCCATCTTTGGTAGAGAAATTTGATGATTTGCGCCACCTTTGTTTGCAAACAGCTCATTTGCCTCATAGTTAATATTAATTGATTATCTGTCCTATATTTCAATTTTCAGTTGATCATTTATCCTTTTTGTATTTCCAGGCCATATTCTATTTTGGCAAAGGTAAATTACTATGAGAAATGACCAAACTGCTCCTGCTTTGATCCAAGAATGGGGTTTGATATGTACGACAATGCCAAAGTTTCGATCTTTGCGTGATTAGGAATGGCGGATGATGTCGGTCCTTTTGGTTGGTATTATATTGCCAAATTAGAGCTCTGGATGGTCGGAGAAGGGAAATTCGCCATCTTTGTTCGAACTCATATGTTCTTGTTCCCGTGGAATGGCAAAAGCTGTGGCCTTCATGTTATAGGCTTCAACACCTCACCGTATCTGTGTGCCTAACTGTACTAGTAGATCTGATATATTCATGCTCCTAAATTGTTTCCTGGTTGCTGCTTACTGTTACATGGAATGCTCCTGCCTTTGTAGCCCTCCAAAAAAATGCGTCGCCCCATTACACATCATAGTATTTTTTTTTCTATTTTTTCTCCTTTTCTAGGTGTGACGTTGTGATAGCAAATGGACGGAAGGAGAAGATAGCCTCAGGTTTGCTGAACTCGTTCATTGCACATCTAAAGTTTGCCCAAGAACAGATTGCCAAGGAAGGGTATTCGATCACACTTGAGCTGGATCCAGAGATCGATGCACCATGGTTTACAAGAGGCACTGTGGAGAGGTTGGTGCACGGTGGAGCGCTACATTGTCCCTTACCGATGTCAAAATTGCATCCCTCTCTTTCTCCCCTTTCCAAAACCCTAATTCTGCCCCATCCACCCACCATCATACTACCACGCCTTGATGGCACTCCATCGCTAGAGGCTGCCTTTGCCACATCCAAGCACAAAGCGTGCAAGGTAGATATGCAATCCGAGGACGAGAAGCATCAAATCCCCAATTTGAAAGTTTTTTTGGTCAACTATCAAGTTTTTGGAATGAATTGAAAATTTTTGAATCATTTTTTTTCTAATCATTTGTAAGTATTCAAATCTAAAGTTTTTTTGAATCAATTAAAAGTTTTTCAATCGAGTAGAAAATTTTTTAAACCAGAAGAGAGAGGGTGTCCGTGGACGGCCAGACGCCCTTAAATTAGCCGCACTCGAGAAAGGGTTCCACCATCAAGTGCCAAGTGACAGAAGCTCGTGGAACAAAACTTCAATATATTTGTTTGAAAGAGTCAAGCCTCAATGAGAAGGCCAAGAAGCTATACCAGTTAAGTCTCCGCTCGTTTCGGCTTGAACTTCTGGCTTATTTTGCACTATTCATAAATTTCGTCTTGTTGTATACCTTTGGCTTTTTTTTAAAGTTTTTTTGTAGATTCTTTTTTTCTCGTATTTGTTTGTATTATATGTGATGGGCTTACATGTTTTTTCTATTTTTAAATTTAATTATGCTAAATAAACCTCCGTCAGCTACAGTTTTTTTTCAGACAGCTACAGTGCTTTTCATCCATAAGACACTAAAAAAAGCTCTTTTGAATAGGACCTAAGATTTTGGTGGCTTTAAGCTTAAGCTAAAATTTAGTTAGTATTCTCCATTAAATCATTATAATTTTAAAGTCATTGCTGAAATTATAATTTTACACTCGTGTTTTTCTACAAATCCACATAGTAATCTGCACCCAAAAAAAAACCTATTCAGTGCATTTTGTTACTACCACCACAATCGATATTCAGAAGTCTTTGCATACACAATACTACGCCATAACACAGGTAAATTGTTGCATCGAAGACTGTCCGTTGCACAGACAATTTACTAAACCCGTTACAGAAATAATTATATGCATGTCATCGCAATCATCAAGCACAACCACCTGAGTAAATTACAGTGCTCCCAAGTTTACAAATACAGGGCTACAAGCTCTTCCAGGATTGTCCACACGCTGCGACTCAAACAATTAACTCGGACGTAGCACGAATAGTTGACCAAAGTTGCTAGTGTAACTTTGTTCATCATGCAATGATCAGTAACAATTAGCAACAGCTCCATTTTAGAGGGTGCACACAAATATTATTGTGGTCGTGTCCTGCTGTTCTCCGCTGCTCTCACTTGAACAAAGTATGGATGTGCCTACAAGTATCATGTTTGCAGCATTAGCTAACAAGTTTAAGAGTAATTGGGAAAATGTTATTATATTAAGACTTTGATATGTGAAATTATTTCATTGAAACTTGGAAGAGATAAGTGAAGTGCTAAACATTTGGGCACATGCACGCAAGCTAATGTAGTGCAGTCAGAAATTTGAAAACATACACTAGCTATGGAAACGCATGACTTGCAAAATATTGGGTTAAAAAGGCTAGAGTTAAGGAAAATATTTTTTTTCAGAAAATTGTTTTTTTTACTACCAGTGCAATGTCAAAAAAGTAGAGAAGAATATACGAAGAATGAACACAGAATATGCCTAGATTGGGTACCAAAACTTGTGATGTGGAGATAGAAGTACTTAACATTGTACAAGAGAGCATGTCATTCAGTTAGTGAAAGTACTTAACGCTGTACAGATGAGAATATATAGAGTAAGGAAACAATCCCGCTCGAAAGTCCGTCCAGCATCCCCAACTATGAAACCGGCTATTTAACCCCCCCCCCCCCCAAAGAACTCTGCAATTAAGTCCAAATAACACTCTGATCTGGTTTTAGGTGAACGATAGGTGGGTCCACGAAGCCTTCCCTCCCAAATCAAAACAGAGAGGGAGGGAACTAAGGGGGGCAGTGGACATAGAAGCACGGCTGGGAGTTCGGTGAGGAATAAATCCTTATAGGTCCCATATATCACTGATCTAACTTGATCAACGTGTCATCTTACGTGACAAAATCACCCACTCGTAGCGTCATACGGGAATACCCTCATGCAAAACCGGGTTAGGGTGTTATTTGAAATGGATTGCAAGGTTCGGGAGGTTAAATATCTGGTTTCATAGTTCAGAGCGCCGGACGGACTTTTAAATAAAATTTAGAGTGTTATATGGACTTATTCCATTGAGCAATAATGCAACCTCACTGAATGTGCTTATGTGCATCACTGTAAGTCTGTAACGATCCAATCAAACAAAATTATTATCTTCTTGGAATGTAACAAAGCGTATCTGTCTTACTTACCATAGCTTCACGTGCAGTGAGCCTATCTTGGTGATCATAGCGTAGAAGTTTATCGAGAAAATCTATGGCCTACAAATAGAAGTGAAATCACGCTGTCAAGCAAAGAACAACTTACGATTACACAGTAGAAATGGAAGTGCCATTAAAAAACCTCAGGAGATACTAGATGTTGGTTATCAGCATTAATGAACTTTGACCAGGGTTTTCTATTGTGCCTGCACATGGCATACATGAAAGGGTCATAATTCATAATCTTCAAAAAAAAAAAGGTATCAACATCTCAAAGCATGGCAACTTACCTTCCAACAAGAGCTTCAAGCTGAGGGTCAAGCTCAATGTGGTACTTGTTCAAATAAGCATTCAGCCCATCTGTTCCAAGTACCTGATAATAATGGGAAAGTGGCAGGAATTAGATACTATGCTGGACAAAATCTCGAAGCCTAACCTCTTGCGTTTTATTGCATATCAAAGTGAGCATTACACAAATAAAAAAGGGCAAGATGTACATGTAACAAAGTTTCTTAAGACAAAATATCACAGTATGTTATGCCATCTGGTTGTTGCCTTAATGCTATCAACAGCATATTGGTGCTGTTCCAGAGAAAAAATATTTAAAATTTCTTGAGTTGAAAATAGGGCAAACAACACTCTGCTGACCCATGTTGGAGGCATATTGGATGTTCAAGACATGCCAGTAAAACATTTGGTAAGAGTTTAAGTGCAATAAGGGCTTCAAAAATCACATGGCACAGATAAACAGCCCAACTTATTTGAAAGAAACCACTGCTTGTATTACAAAGGAACAAAAGAGCATCGTATCTATTGCCAACTAAAAAACACACGTTGCATAATGAAACAATTTTTACCACAGTCCAAACCACGAGTTGCATAGCTAAACACTTCTACCAAAGAGTCCAGACCTTTTTTCCCCAGAGACCATGAGAGAAAATAAAATCAAATTGATGATTAGGCTCACCTTTGCAATCTTCACAAGCTGGTCGTGGTTATCATGGCCATAGAAGAATGGCTCCTTGCGAAATATCTGCAGCCATAACACACAAGTAACAAGTGAGTTCAGTTATTGACTTACTGCAAATACCCCAGTAAGCCCAAGATACAGATATTGACCAATAAACACAGTATTTTCACAGCGCATACATACCATGCCAGCAAACATGCATCCAAGGCTCCACATGTCCAAAGAATAATCATAATCTTGCAAATCAACAAGAAGTTCAGGTCCTTTAAAATACCTGGATTAAAATGAAGACAATACCCTCAACTCAGATATTAAAAAGAGAGCACTGAAGGAAAAACAAGTGAAAAACAGAACGTGTGAGGCATCGATTGACACACTAGTAAGCAGTAAAGTGCAGGGTATATGCCATTGATAACATGCTAACAAAAAGAATACGGGGTAGTGATGACATGTGTATTTTTTTGCCTTTTGCTCAGATTTCTACATAATTTTTATGATATAAGAACTCCATTGCTTAAATGTCAGCACTTGGAAACATCGATGATGCAGAAAGAACTCCATTAGGCAGTTCAAACAGTAACAGTGAATTCAAATAACGTAAAATTCTCTGTTCATATGTTGCTTCTAGAGCCAGCAACCAACAAAATACAAAACAAATATGTCCAGTTCTGAAACCAGTTGTCGTGAATCTTAGTTCGTAACGGGATAAACATCCGTCGGAGGGAGGTTAGACAACGACTTGATATAGAACGGCGCTAGACAAAAAAGAGCACCAATTGGGGGAGAGGAATGGATCTAGAATAACCAGTCTAAGGGAGAGACTAGAGTTAGGAATCGGAAACTTAAGAATATTTCTTCATTATTCATTGCTTCATGATAATAGATACATGTTGTCTTCTTTATAAGAATAACTCGACTTGATCTCTAAGGGTGTGTTTGGTTGCCTGCATCTCCTTCGTCCTGGTTGGGTGGATCCGTATAATCTGAGAAAGAGCCTGTTTGGTTGCCTGTATGAGTGGATACAGCCTGTATGAGCGGATGCAAAAATACGCCCTCATCCTGGATGGGTGGATACGCTCAAAATGAGCTTCACTAGCCATCCTGGATGAGTGGATGCAGTGTATCTTATGCGGTCCCACGTGTCAGCCTCTCATGTTTGGTAGACTGAATCCGCTCATACAGGCAACCAAACAACATCTCAGTTTTTTTGTATCCGCTCATACAGCCTCACCAAACATCTTCTTTTTCTGAAATACGATTCCACTCAGCCTGCATCCACTCAGCCAGGATATACGATGCAACCTTCATCCACGAACCAAACACACCCTAATAAATAATCTTTATCTCTAAGAAATGATATCTCTAATAGATAAAATATATCTATAAGGTAGTAAACCCGTCTAATAAGAAAACTAACTATTCTTATCTCTATCCTAACTAATCTAATCCTGCCACGGGTGCCTGCTACAGTACCACGGGCACTGCTCGTGAACAATAATTCCAGCGCATGACACCTTCCAAAATCCGCGTGATAAAAAGGGTGCAATCCAATTCAATTATAAAGCAAGAAAAATCATAACTAAAAAAGTGGTCCACTTGTATCCATACAAACCTTGAAGCAACACGAACATTATACTCCTTGCCTGGATGGTAGAACTCGGCCAGGCCCCAGTCTATCAAGCGAAGTTTTCGAAGCTCATGATCTATCATAACATTATGGGGCTTGACATCTCGATGCATAATGCCTTGTGAATGGCAGTAATCTAATGCCTGGGACCATAAACAAAAAGGAAATATTGTTAAATAGCAACTAGATTGGTTTTTTAAAAAAATTCTTGACAGCCACAAGATCAAGGGCAAAATGCCACTATTACTTCTTATTTAAGAAAAAGAATCCTAAAAATACTCTGTTTGCATTAAAACCTTGACCAGAAGACAATAAAATATACATGCAAAAACCTAGCACATATATTACACATAAATTCACGCTTGTCGATGACTGAGTTCTTGACACCAATGGTGTTTTCCAAAATCCCAGAACATAAAACGCATATATAATTCAGGGCCAACTCTTTTATCATGTGTAGATTATTAACTTCAAGTTGCTACTATAATTACATATCAAAACCATAAATGATCCATACACAAAACTGTGTAAATATTATAGACCAAGTTTCGAAGCATATAACAAGGCAATAATTGAGGTGACTACATAAATTTTGTTTCAAGTGGTTAAGAATTAAGATTGATGATGTTGATCTAGGGTATAATACCAAGTGTGTCTAGTTGGAGCATAAATAGATAAATAATTACTTGGAATCATTTTCAGAAGAACAAATATTCTACATATCTAAAGGAAAAGTATTCTATACATCTAATGGAACAGTATTCTACAGATCTAAAGGAGCAATATTCTACACATCTAAAGGAAAAGGTGTTTCATTTAATATTACAGTAAAATAAGTAAGAGTAATGATGAAAACCTTGAGTAGCTCGTATATGTAGTAGCGGATATCATAATCTGTCAATGTGGGGTACAAAACTTTGAAATCTGTGTTGTTGACATATTCAAAGATCAAGCTGGGGGTCTTTGAATGTTGATCTCTGACAATATCAAGCAGTTTCACAATGTTTGGACCTCCACAGAGATTCTGAAGTATTTTGATCTCCCTTTTGATCTGTACAAACATATGAAAGGTAGGTTAAGAACTTCAACACCAAGAAGGCCATTTTCTTTCAACGTAAGTGCAAGGCATAACTTGGTAATAATATCATTTCAACGAACAAAAGCATACATGGAGCATTGTTAGTTAATACTTTCATACTAGTTCTATATGTAAATCTTGGGACGGGTATTCACAATGGACTAATCTAAACATGGAAATACATCCAGATTTGTGTCTAAACAGGGCTGGCAGCACTCAACTGGTCCATTTGGAATTTTGGATGCTCAGCACAGAGAAATTTTGAACGCAGGATGCAGAGCATCCTAATGAGTCTTTTTGAAACATGGCAGATATGCTCACATACTGGCAGGTCTCTATCATGAGATAACGAAGAAGAAGCTGATAAGGGTGGTCAAGACATTGCTGAGGCTTGCTATGGAATGTGGATGCTGAGAGGAAGAATGTGACACTACTGGCCTGACACTAATAACCAAATCTGGAAGGTTTCGAATAGTTCTAGTCTTCTCTAGTGCTTTACTCGGTTCATTTTCCGTTTCTTATCCCTTCTATTTTTCTGAGCTGGATGCTCTAATCTATAATGCAAAACATCTGTAAGGGATGGATGATAGCTTTTTTATGTAGATGAAAGCTTTTTTCGTCCTATATAATAGCAACCGGGGTTCCAGATGGATTGAAACCTTTCCTATTGGACCAATTCAACATGCCAGTGAGTAGCAGATACCTCAAAGAATGTTCAGGGATAAGTTAGAAAGACTGACCAATGGAATCCATTTAATACCTTCTTTTTCTTTACAGGCTTGAGAATCTTAATGATGCATTTCTCGTTATTGTTAATGTTGATGCCTTCAAAGACTTCACTATATTTACCTCTTCCAACTTTCCTGACAACTTCATAGTCATCCTGCTCACTGGTTAAAGATATATCACAATGGTTAGCAGTGTATTACTTTGATTAAAATTGGAAACATGAAAAGCATAACAGACTACCAGGTTCTCAATAACCAAAAGATGGATAGTGAGGACAATCCTTAGCATTGGTTCGTAATTAAATCAGTATTGGTTAGAAAGTTCCAGAGGACATCTCCCCTCAAGAAAAATCTTTGATGTCATCAAGTTGTAGAAAACAGACTACCAGGTTCCCACAGTTTCTCATACAGTTCAAACAGAACAAGGAGGGTCAACCAATTAGCTACAGCTAATCATGTTTTTATCGAGACATCCTGTTTAACATTTCAATACAGACATGGAACACAATCAACAGGAAACAAAACTGATAACAGGATAAAAAAGTTCTTCATTTAGAGAAAAACAACGGATTTTCCGGTTTCTCAATAAATAAATGAGTGTGTTCCTCCCAAGGCTCAACTATCAACTTCGTATCATGATGTGCATCAAATATGATGATTTCAAATAAGCTGAAAAAGAAATAAGTACATATTTGCCGTGGTTGCATGTAAGCTATCGCAGAATACCTCTAAAGTATACTAGAAGAACCATATGGCTATTGAAAAGAAGTGGACTAGTAAGAACAGCGTTGTACTTGTTGGGCAGAACCACAGCATACCTCTTGGTGCATTAAAATCATTTGGATGAAAAAAATTGTACTTTATTGTTTGCAGGGAGTATATTCCAGGTGAGAGAAGGAAAACACAATGATATTGCTATATTTGATATTTCAGAGACCAATTCAATGAACTTTTAGTAAAATACTTCATAATAAATGGGATGAAAAAATAATGTTAGACAAGGTCCAAAGCATTACACTACAAAGTTAAAGCTTCAATCTTCATTATCTTACTATGCACATGAGAACATAAAACACCCAATCTCCAACTTAAAATTGCTTATTCTCTAATACATGACATAAACATTCCTAATTTCATAAGCCTTATTTAGAAAATGCTAAAGTACTATTGAACACCGGCTTTATAAGAGTCATCCAAATGACCGGGCTCAACATCCCTGGTTATTCACATACCTCATATTCTCAACTAGACGAAAGTTAACTTGAGATTTTATCCTAAAACTAAAATAGATTAAACTCTATGGCCAACCACCTAGAATCAACCCATAGGCTGTTAAACTTAACATTGGTTCCAGCTTTCAAACAAAATTAATCTATTCTGAGCGTGACTCCAATACTAAAACCAAAATCAATTGCAATTTTATAGTTGTTTCTTGAACCACTCGGTTAAACATGTATGTTCTTAAGTACAACATGTAAACCTGCGCATTGCAAAACTCAACCAAGACCGTCCGGATGAAAATCCGGATAAAACAGCTGAACGTAACATTGCAACCACAATGAATTCCCCGTTCCGTAAACCAACCGAAATCAACAGGAATCTAAGCAAACCACCCAAAACCCAACGATCCCACCTAATCCACCGCTTACAGAGGTACACAGATCATAAAACTTAAGCTCGAGAATACAAGCTACGGCTGCTGATTAGGGCGGGACAGGACGGGATGTGACGTAAGCGCCTTACCCCCATTGGACGGTGAGCGCCTCGTAGTCCCAGTACTCCTTGGGGCGCAGCACGTTGACGTCGGCGTAAACCCTCGAATTCGACATGTGGGGCCTGGATCCCGCGGCGACCGGAGCGTGCGGGCGACGGAGGGCGAGGAAGGAGGACGCGAGGGCGGTTACGATGACGGCTCCGGCGTCGCTGGGCGGTGGGCGTCGGTCATGCGGCCATCGCCGGCGGCGAGGGCGGGCTAGGGTTTCCGGCGGAGGGGGGTGGGGATGGGCATGAGGGGGGTGGGGGACGACGAATCTTTCGGGGCGTGGAGACAGAGGTGGAGAAGCGACATACAGCAGAACATTTTATCAAATACAATATAAGATAAGATAAATGATCAAATCCTCGGAGAAATTTTAGTACAAACGGTGAGTTGAGTTATGGCAACGGCCTAATCAGAGATTGACACGTGTCATATTTCCTAATAAACCGTGTTCAGCACTGTAGCAAAAGAGCAAAAAGGTACTGTAGCATTTTGGATTTTCTGTCGTGTTTTCGGCACTGCTGCAGTATTTACACAGTACTCAATGGTGCGTGCTAAATAATGTTTGCTACAGTACTCTTTGACATATGTCGGTCTTTGATTAGACTGTTGTATAAACTTATCTGTGTAAATTCGACTGTTATATGAACTTATCTGTGTAACCGTTGTGTAATAAAATTTCTCGAAGTGGGACTCTGGAATCTGCCGCCTTTTGGTCATTGGCAGGGGGATTGTTCGGTGACGTGGGCCCCGACTGATACTTTTCCCTGGTGGGAGCATGGCTTTCACTAGATTACGCCTTCTGGTCGACGATGGTGTGTTCATCAGGAAGGCGTAAGAATGTTAAGAGTGTGAGAGGATGTGAACTTATGAAGGCAAGGTGACACTCGTTATGGTAATGTCAGGCTTAACTGTTGCTAAACTGTTCTGGTAATCTGGTCCAGCGAAGAAGAAACTCCATTAACTAACAGTAATTCTCAACTTTCCTCGAGTGTATACGTGCCTGTATTTGACTATACTATATAAGTGGGCATGTTCTTTTGTGCTACAGTTTGTGGCTGTTCGTGAGAGAATATAGAGAGATAGAGAATCGCGTGTGATTTTAATCGATATAAATGAAATACTTACAGTGTGTACTGCAATCGATTTTCTAGACCCCAGTTTGAAAAGGTACTCAATTTGAAAGCTAGTTATTGTATAAAAGTATTTTATTGTAGAAATGCGACTTTTTTATAAGTTGAAAAGAAAAGGCTACTAGCTCCGTTCTTTTCTACTCGTCGTTTTGAACATCGGCACGATTTTCAATTCCCAACTTTGATTGTTACTTTTTGTAATTATATATTAAAAAACTATTAAAAATATAACGGTATGAAGTATTTTTTGTGACAAATCTAATAATATCATTTTCACATGATAAAATCTTAAATGCTTTTGTGTATATTAGATGTCAAAGTTTTGAAAAATTGAATGCACATGTTCTAAAATGATATTAATATGGCCCTGATCAACTCGGCTTCAGCTTCTGGCTTATTTTTCACTATTCATAAGTTTCGTCTTTTTCTGAACTTTTGGCTTTTTGTTGAGCTTTTTTGCCGATTCTTTTTTTCCCGTATTTGTTTGTATTATACGTAATGGGCTAACATATTTTTTTATATTTTTAATTTTTTTTAAAATTTCATTATGCTAAATAAGTCTCTGTCAGCTACAGTTTTTTTTTCCAGCCAGCTACAGTATTTTCAGCCATGAGCTTTTCAGCCGAACCGATCACCACCTTAAAAAAGAATAGAGGGAGTACTAGGCGTTGCTCTCTTTTTTCATGACACATAGTCACAAACTAGTACTACTGTCTGTCTTTCCGGAACCAGTCTGCGGGATGGAAGAAAACGTATACTTCCAACACTGAAGGTGATCCATCAAATGATGTCTGATAGCATCAATCTCAAATTTTGCAGTGTCTTGGTCCCCGGTCTCTTCTTGCATGATACTTGGTACACTCAAGGAATATCTTCATAACCAATATCAATAGTATGTTGGATACTGATGACTGATGGGTGCAGTACGTGGCTATGTGCAACATTGTTTCCATGCAGAAGCATAGTCGTATAACTTTGAAAAAGTAGATGTTATTGTATTGAGGACGGACAACCATTATCGGCGATGATCTTGAAATAAGGAACAGAGTACGTGTATGAAATAAAGTTTTCAGGACGCGAGTTCGGATTCAGTTCACTCCATTATATTCCTTCAGGCAATTAAGAGCACCGGTATGTTAATTGATTTGCAAATGTTTTCACTTTTCAGTAAATTTGATGTTCTTACTGAACTATTGCCTCGTAAATTAATCGACAAGTTAGCTACTTAGAAAACTAAAGCAGAAGCACTTGCACGGAGAGCTAATCAGACTTAGCTTCATCTGAAAAGCCTCCTGCATTCCCCTCTTTATTTTGGAAAGTGGCTCCTACATTCTCCCAGGGACGGAGCCAATCATCCGGACAGGTTGGGCACCTACTCGGGCTTGCCGTGGATGGACACAACCACGGCGTTGTCGCAACCACAGGCCTCTTCCGGTGAGTCCCGCCGTGGATGGACATGTCTCTTCCCGAGCACCAGCGGCCAGCGGGCAGGCTACAAGAGATGTGCCGTTGTGTACTCGCATATGGCACTGCAGCTGTGCGGTGGGCCGGACTATGCTGTCCGCCATCAAATGGAGCCATGGAGGCCTGGCCAGCTGAAGAGAAAACTAAAGAGGGTCAATGTGCAACAATGCAAGCATTCACATTTCACACAGCACTCATCACAGTCGAGAAAATTGCTATAATGGGACTCCAAACAACGTGTTTCGCTATAATAGGACTTCTAACGTTGACATCGCTAAAATGACACCCGAAACATTGGCTTCTCGTAATACATGACATTTGGCTAATGTTTCGAAATACCCGAACATTGGAATTAAAAGAGCCAAATGTCATGAATTACGAGAAGCCAATGTTTCGGGTGTCATTTTAGCGATGTCAACGTTAGAAGTCCCATTATAGCGAAACACGTTGTTTGGAGTCCCATTATAGCAATTTGAATGCTGTGTGAAATGTGAAATGTCTACATTGAAAGGGCTGAAAGCTGGCAAAAGTAGGCTTATCCAAAATTGAAAATTTGAATGTTGCTTGCATCCAGCTAATCAGCTGCTAGATTGCCTGGGGCTTTCTATATGATGTACTAGATGTCTAGATTTGTAAACAATACTCTCTTTGTTGCTGTTAGATTGCTAGAAACATATACAGAGAAAATGTCGCAATTTTTTGCCACTTGCAATAAACATTAGGCAGGGTTTGAAACTTCTTGTAAGATGCTCAAATCATTCTGCTACCTTTATTTTGCCCATTGGTTTATGATAGATATCATGGTTAGTATATTTTATTTTCCTTTTTTTCTCAAAGTGCATCACTGAACCTGTGAACCATCATAGCAATTCATTAATAATTAAATTTTACTTGAATTGATAATTTTAGAAATGAGGAAATTCTTGGTTCCTAAGAGAAGCATTGAAAGTGGTGCAAGTGGAACCAACCTATATACAAGTTTAGCACAATTACCACGTCTACTAGAAGGTCCATCACCACCATCAGATAGGGCTAATGTGGTGGATAAGTTTAATCCGGATGAAATAATCTATGACCCATCTTAGCAGTATGTTTTAATTCTTTTTCAATGTCAGTTTTTTTGTACGCTACATGATTGTCACATTAATCAACATATTTTCTTATCTTACAGTGTCATTTGGGTCTAGATTGTACTTTTATCATTGCAAAATATGTACATAATCTTCGGTAGAGAGGTATCACTATAGTTTTATTTTATGCATTTAGTTTTTATCTATGCACAATCATATGTGTATTTGACTTTAAGATTGCTTTTAGTTAATTACAACTAGTGTGAATGTGTGATTGTTAATTATGTACTTTAATTATATACTTAACTTGTCTACGACTTGTTAGCCATATTAAAACATGCTCAGACTATATTTTTTTCTATCTGCACCTGTTCTCCTCAACAACAAGAAGTTAATTATTTCTGGACTTGATTCATGGCTAAGCTGGAAGCAGAGAAACATAGTACAACGCAACAACAAGTCAACAACCTGACACTAGCTATGAGACGGACAGTGCATGTGCTCGTCGATCATTTCATGCCATCCTAAGGCTGAGCCAGTGGAACAGCAACGGCGACTGCTTCACCCCGCCGTCTGCCTCCACCTGCACCACGTCGAACCCTGCCGGCATCCGCTTGTGGTACGGCGAGCCCACGCCCGCCCCGTGGGCCGCCTGCCACTCCCGGCGGCCGGTGAGCACGTCCGACTCCGTCGACGACGACGAGAAGCTATCCCCGGGGGAGTGCTCGTTGTTGTACCTCTTCTTGGCGGCGGCGGCGCCGCTGCCCACGGCGAGCGTGAGCTCCAGCTCCGTCTCGTCGTCGGTCTCCTCCGCGCTCTGCGCGTACTCCACGGCCGGCGTGACGTCGAGGCTCAGCGCGGGGCGGGCCGCCGTTGCTGCGTGGCTGCCGCGGGTGGCGCCGTAACATAGCTCGTAGGAGCACACGTCGAGCGCGCTTCTGTTGTACTCGGTGGAGCCGTTCGGGGAGGTGGATAGGTTCCTCTGGCTCTTGAGGTCTCTCATCAGAAGCTTCTGAATTCTGTACAAGCGATGCAGCTCGTGAACCTGAAACATCAGAAAACGTGAGATGCTGATTAGTACACTATTAGTTTGTTCTTAAGATAAGCAAAATTTAAATGTTGGAGGGATCGAAGCTTTTGATCTTACCTGCTGTCTGAAAGTCTCTTCATGTTTCAGCATGGCCACCTTTAGGCTGTCTTTGTCGTAGTGCTTGAATACTTGTTCCATGGGCATCGTGGAGATTTGTTGTTGAATTGTTTCTTCTCTGAAACTGCATGGGGCAAGTAGCAGATAAGCCGCTGCTCTATAATAAAGGAAATGAACTTGAACTGTATATCTTTTCAAACCGAAATGAACTTGAACAAAAAGTAATAACATGAGCTGAATCTTTCTTACAATGCAACTATAATAAAGGAAGTTTTGGAACTGGAATCGAAGAATGTAATAGTATATTCAGCGGAAAGAAAAAAAGAAAAGGAAGGGAAGAAGAACAGTAAGGCTAGAATCTCTCTGTTGGCTTTCTGAAAAGAAAGAAGACAAGTAATTGTATTCTGAAAGAAGTTCCATTCAAAACATGCTTGTATATCAGGTAAAAAAGCCCGAGAAAAAAGATAAGCATCATAGCCAACTCCACTCCAAAGCTTAAAAATGATTGAACAGAGTAGTGAAGATCGATGAGCAGATCAGAAGAAAGGAAAAGGAATGAGCTCATTTCTCACCTATAAATGCTCTATCAGTAGATGTCAGAGAAGTGACTCAAAAACTGTAGCCTACTGAGGCCTGACTACTACTTGGCTCTCTCACCCCACTCTCAGTTTCTGATCATTGTATGGTTCCAAAGGCCACAGGCTTTCTCTTTTATACACACATTCAAACACACACAACCAGCAGACCATCTCCTTCCTCATCACTCCCTCCCTCTCTCTGAAGAAAAGTATGAGGAGACAAGACATGAATGATGTAAGATTCCTTTCACAGTGGTAATTTAATTAGACCCTGCATAAACATGCCAAACAATGGAGTATCTCTGTGGCCTTGTTCTTGCAGCTGAGGGGCAAGAGGGAAAGAAAAGAAGCTGGGACAGGACTACAGATTAAGAAATGGACCACTTAAAATTACATGTGCCATCGTGCGATCATGCATCTGTAATAGACAATTACTATTCATAAGATCGAAGTGTGATGAATACAAGCCTTTTTGGAGCCAAATGGACGGTACAGAGAAGCTTTTGGATGACAGCAATACGTTACTGAACTTATTTTATCGATGTACATACTGTTATGAATATTGACTCTATATTTAAGATGCCCAACAAGCAATATATATGTGATATAAAGGGGATATAAGACTAAACTCTAGTACAATAAAAAATACCACCAATACCCTTAACACCCCTCAAATACAAGACGTATGCGGTAGCATTGCGTTTGAAAAAGGGTTAATACTAAAATAAAAAAAATTCGAAATCCGAGTTTTGATAATGTCGTCATAGCGTGTAGCTCTTGGAAAATATGTTGAGTTGAAGAGAAATAGATAAAAGCATGGTGACGCAGATCGAAGCCCAAGACAGTGACGGCGCAGTGCACAAGAAGTGCGGTAACCTTAAAAGCTCGGGGCAGCAGCTCAGAGAGAAGTGGCGGCATCATAATGACTTCTATGATCTGCACGCGGCTTAGAGAGAAGAACGGTAGCTACTGCCATACAAAAAGAAATTTTCTATACTTACATGACTGACAATAAATTTGTGAACTCGCATGGCTTGGACGAACTAAAAGATAGAGGTTACGGACTTGAATGGATGCAATGGAAGACTCAAAAGTAAAAGACTTAAAGGCTAGCGGATTCTAGCATCAACACCAACACCAAAAATCTGGCACTCCAACATTTCCAACCAGCACCTTGTCACATTTCTTGAGGATAGTCCTTTCACTCCTTTGCCCTAGTGGCGAGAGGTTGTACAAGTCCTTAGAGCAATGTCGCGGGAGCGGCGGTGGCAGGGCAGAGCCCAGTTACGGAGGGCACGCGTGGACACGGCGGCCTTCCCCATCGGCGGCGTCTTGGCAAGGGCGTAGGCTCACCTTGTAGACGGGGTGGGCTTGGGCACCGTATCTCCTACAGCTCGCTGGTGGCTGGGGTGTCGAGCCGGATCCAAGAGCGTCGGTGGCGGATCTGGCCTGGGTACAGCCGAATCGGGGGTTGGAGGCAGTTGAACTCAGATCCGCCGAGCATAAGGTCGGCGATGACTGAAGACATTGGCAGCCACAAGTGAGGCAGCGGTGGTCAAACTTGAGGCGGCCTATCCGACGTGAGCAGGCGGCGGCCCACTGAGCGGAGGCAACTTGGCCACACCGGGAGTAGAGATTGATCCTCCTAGGGGTAGCGGCAGCGAAAGGAGAAGAACGAAGGTTAGGAGGTGGCGGCGGCTACAGTAAACCCAGAACTTTTGCTCTGATACCATATTATGAATATTATGTGTGTAATTAAGAGGCTCAATAGACAATATATATAGAGTACAAAAAAAATACAAAACCAAACCCTAGTAAAAATAAGAAATACCATTAATACCTTTAACACGTACAAGCCGTCAACACTACCTTTAAATCGTTTTCTACCGAGCAGTCCTGTTCTACCATAACACCTGTATCTGTTCCAAAGTTAGAGCTTGGTAGGTACAACAGGGAAAGTTCCAGAATACATATACCATTATGAACAATCATACAAACAAGTCACTGGTCATGTTCTTGTTGTTCCAAGTTGTTCATAGGGAAAAGGCAGATCATTGGAGATCAAGTAAGTATTAATCAGACATCTGGTGTTAGGACATGAAATGCAATGGCCGAGTGATCAAAATTTTCTCACTCACTGCACGCCACTAACTCTGAATTCGGAATTCCTGATTGCTCTCGTAATATAATGAACCGTATTTGACTGCTTTAAGCTTATCGTGAAGGTGCAAGAAACACACTCTTGTAACATTTTGATGCTCCATGACTCGCACGTGGGTGTGCAATTTTTTCATGGACCATTCCTTGGTTATCATGCATGAATTGGGCCAAGGACTCTCACGGTCAGTGCTTCACGGGGGCCGAAGGATAGGGCAAGTGGTCCAGCCATTGTTGATCTTCCTCACACCTGAGCCTGAGGTGCATAGCTACCCTAATGGCACTTGGAAGCTACTAGCATTAGTAGAAAAGAAAGCGTTGAGCCGGATATATTGCGTGTTACTAACGACTAACAAAAAGTTAACTTTTCCGTTTGAACAATCATGTCACTGCATAGGGCATGTAGGGCAAGTTAGCCGAGCCCTAAGCGCGGTTCCAAGAAAAGAAGAGTTGAAAGGGAGCCCTGGCCACGCAAGAGTCAGCGAAGCAAGTAGACAATGTCTGATGAATAGTAGTGAAGTACTTTAATCCTACAGGGAAGCAAGCTTCATCCAATTGGTTAATGCAATGGCCACTAAAGGTTCTACAACCACAACACTTTCTTTCCCATGATCGTAAAGAACAAGAAAAAATAGCAGGTGTGCTTCATTTGGGCCTAGATGAATTGCCTGTTTTGTTTTTGGGATCGACTATTCATCATGCAAATGATTTTTTTAGCATTTCCGTTTTTTTGGGGATTTTTTTTAGCATCACGGAGGTGGAGACGGAGGTGGGTGGAGGACGCATGAATCGTGATATAAATCAAAAGGTTAAAAATTAGACTGATTTTATATAAAAAAAATTCATGCGACATATGTCTAGCATTTCCGTTTTCTTGCAGATAAGACGCGTACATTTCTGGAGCTCGAGGTAGTTGAATGGTAGCAGCAGTTATGGAGCGTGGGATGGAATGGAACCGAGGGCGAGCCGGCCGACAATGATGCACGCGCTGCCGCGAGGGGAGGTGCACCGGGCCAGGTGGCGGGACCCGCAACTCAATGGGCCTAGAAAATATCGCTAGCCCATGGGCCCGGCTTCCTGGGGCCAGTGCAGATTCTCGGTGCCATCCCACTTGTGGCTACTTGTGTGGCTTCCTTCTATCCCAACAAGTTGTCTGTCAAAGGCATGTAAATATTTAGCATTAGCGAGAAATCATGACTACTATAAATGGATCCTAGGATTAAGAAAGTGTGCCACGATGCATACAAACTCATCTAGTTTGAACGTGTCATAAGCCACGATGCATACAAACTCATCTAGTTTGAACGTGTCATAGTGTGACGACGAAGCAAGCACTCTCGTAGGTCCCTGTGTGTCGTTAAATTTGCTCAAACCATGAGTGAAGATGCAGGCTGTAGCATCTCCACTACCACAGGCATAGAAGATCCTTGGCGATAAGTAGCAGACACAGCTTTGACTGAAAGACTGTGGAAAGAAAATGGAAGGTTGACAAGCTTAGAGAAGGAATCAAAAGGAGGAAAACAGCAGAAAGCTTGTGGAAAGGGGAGAAAGCCACTGTCCTCCTTGTCCTCCTTTCCCCGGTAACAATCCTTTGTAAAAACAAGTAACGACTTTGGCACGTAACCGCCGGGCACCAGAGCCTCTCGCCTTTTCCGTACTGCTGCTGAACTCAGTGCGCACCATGGTGCTGTGCATGATCCACAGTACAAACACGCCTAGAACTGAACAACTGCTATCTCATTTGGCTCAGCTTCTGCTTTGCTTGTCTCTGGTCATCTGATCAGTTGCTGCAATAGCTTCAACTAAGCAAAGCACTAACTTCAGCTTTGAGCAATCCAATGTTTGCTGGATAAAGCACATGCAAAACAAGGAGCGAATTAGTAGGATGCTTTGGATAATTCCAATTTCCAACAGTAGTTTCCGTTTGATACTGTGGTGAAATGGCAAGAATTAATGATGAATGAGAAGGATGCATGCTTGGCGGCAATCCAGCAGCCAGCAGCTAAGCCTAGCTACTTAAATTCAGTGCTGAACTTTCCCCAAAAGCACATTGATTCCTGTTATAAAACGGACACGGAGATATAATAAACAACAAAAAAAAATCAAGAATACAAGACAAAATTTTAACGTAAAAAACCTTATGAAAAAAAAAACCACGAACGTATAATTGGTAAAATCATTGAATAGAGAAGAAGTTATAAAATTCTGTTGACATATTGGTCCTGTTCTTTACCTCACAAGCTGACGACTTTTGGCTTTTGCTACAGTACCTAACTTTTAAACGGAGTATTTTCTTAAGACGGAGTCTACAAGTTAAGCGATCTACACGTTAAAAGCCCAACATCTGTACCAGCCAAAATCACAAATGGATATCTGTCTCTCCGTAATCTGTACCGTAAACAGCCAAAATTCAAAAATTTCAACCAAAAGCCATAAGCCACAGCCGAAAAGAACAGGCCCATTATATGTATAGATAACTTGAAGTATGCTATCTATCATGCGGTTTATATGAGTATAAATAGCTTTAGGAACAAGAGTCCTAGATGAGGAAAGGACATAGTCCCAGTCGGCAATAGAAACATGGATCTACTTGGAAAGCTGAAACACTAATATGCTTGGAGACAAGAACAACACCCCGCTCAGAGATGAAACAGAGTCTTAGATATGACGGTAAAGAGTTGTAGTCAGAAGAACCCCGAGCAGCCGCGTCTGACTCCAATCGATACAAATATCTTTAGACACCACATCTGGTGTAAGTCGGTGTAGAGTCCATCACAAATACAAAAATGATCCCAATCATAATCTTTGACCAGTTCGCATTACTGACCAATCATACTGATTGGAATATATCCCTTTTGAGTGAAACTTGATCAGATTTCTGAAGTGATCAGATCCGATCAAATTTGAATCACAAAATACAATAATTCCAGTTGCCTTTCTCATCATGCCTCGTAAAACCCTAACATTCCACTTGTGCCTTGTGCCAAAGCCATCATGCTCAAGCCGTTAGGATCATCATGGAGATGGCCAGGAGCCAGTGTAAGAATAATAATTTCTTAATTACTGACAATTATTCTTTAGTGATAAGCCTGATGACATGATGCTACACAGGCAGGCTTGTGTTTTCACAAATCACACTACACCCCTCAATGTACTAGAAGTGATGTTAAGAGCAAGTCCCTACATGCATGCACAGCAACATGAAAAGTTTTTTTTCATGTTTTTACTTCTTATATTTTTCTCTTTTTGCTCCACATTTTGCTGCCCCCTTTCGTTCCAGTAATTAAAGCATAGCAAGAGCTCCTTTCTTGACCTCAATGTCCCTTAAAGCAGCCACATCCATTTGAGAGAATAAGACAAGAAAATTAAAGAAGAGAAGGCTCATATTGTTGCTGCATATGTTCTTGTAGTGAGGGAAACCATACAAATCGACCTTGAATTACAAAAAAAAAAAAACTTAAGTCTCATTCTCTGACAGTTAACACCATCATTTTATATATATATATATATATATATATATATATATATATATATATATATATATATATATATATATATATATGATATAAAAAAGTCACCACGTTTACTCTTAAGGGATAAAAATTCACACGCTAATAAAAAAGATAAAGATTTTATATCACCGATTTTAGCGGATTTAGATTATAAGTGCAGATCAATCAGATAGATATAAAATTTATTATAATTGTATAAAAGTTCAATTGTATTTCATCGTAGGCATAGGAGTTGTATAACAAGTATAACTCTACCTTTTGATATAACTGTAGCATAGTAGTATCTAGCTATATAGTTGCGCGAAAAATTCAGCTAGTTTGATATTATGACAAACAACAGTACCGGTCAAACCAAACAACATCATAGTAGGATTAGGATTAGTGAGGCCTACCAACATGCATGATCTACATGCACAATGATACATATGCAGTGTTCAAAAGGGCATATACTACAACCATAAAGCTAGCCAGCAAAAGCACCACGGAACATGCGTCTTGTAGCCCTTGCTCGGCGTCGATAACGCATTCGCTTTGATCAGGGAAAGAGCGCGCCCACAGGCAGGCAGCTTGTTCATGCATGGGCCCTTGTGCTGCTCTCCTTTCAGGACAGCCGTATAGCGCACACAAAAACATGGAGTGCCCCAAAAGCAAATGCGATCTTGACGTCACAAAGCCAGATCTGTATGGCTAGCTGCAAATGCAAGTTTGGGACTTGCCCGCCTGAAAATGGTTAAGTGTGTACAGGTGCGCTCCACACGGTTTTAACTTTTAAGCCTCTAAGTTTTCAGTTTGTTTTATATTGTATCTATCGTTGACTTATTCTATATATAAAAAATATAAAAATAAAGAAAAATTATATCAACATAGATAATACAAAGGAATAAGAGGAAAAAACCAGAAAAACAAAAAATCCAAAAAAGAGGAAAAACTATAAGTCTGAAGCTAGAGGTTGAAGCCGTTTGTTTACAGTAGTCAAGACAAATTCAAACACTGATTGATCTTACATGTTAACTTCAGCAATGCAGAAATTCACCTCACAAGTCACAATGTTCTCGAATACCGTACTTCGGAAAATGACATTCAGCTCTGAATGTTAAAACTTAAAAGTGTTAAACTTCTACTAATATATGATTAGGTGAGCAGTGTTGCCATATGTCAAAGTCTGCATATCACAAGTAAATGGAACTTGTTTTTGGCTGTTTGTTTCTGAAAATTACAAATGAGAATATGCAGTACTTCGCTTTACAGTTGGGCCTCCATAGATGGACCGTGCCAGCGACTAGGCTAGACATCGGGATCATGTTTGAATATGCAGTACTCTGATTGATTAACAGCGACTAGGCTCTTATCAAAAAAAAAAACAGCGACTAGGCTAGACTTCGCTTCGGTTCAGAGAGTTCTAAAAAATTTGCTCGCTCTGTTACTAGGATGTTCTGTGCTAGATACCTAAAACACGGAGTAGTTATCCTTTTTTTCGTTTTTTTTTTTGCAAAGCTTCTTTTGTAAAGAACCAGCTGGTTTTCGTTAATGGAAATCGAAGGACTCCTTCCTTCTTATTCTAAAAAAACTTGACCACCACGTTTTAGTTTGGACTTTACAAATGTTTTAACATTTCAAATCTTGTGTTTCAGGGTTTCAAGAGCTGCGGACTTCCCTTACTCTGTTTCTCAAGGAACAAAGTACTTTAAGGGTGTGTTTGGTTGAGCTGTGGCTTCTGAAAAAGCTGCTGTGAGCTGTGGGCTATGGAAAAGCTGCTGTAGGTTGTGGGCTATGGAAAAGTTGTAAGCTGTTTGGTTCAAACAAGTATAAAACTTACCTCCTATCTCTATTTTCCTTGAAACAACTGTGAAACAGCTCTCTATTTTCACCATTTCAAAAAGCAGAAAGCCAAAAGCCAAAAGTCAAAAGCAAGGTACAAGGTGCTTTCAAAGCAGACTACCTAAAAGTAGCTGCTTCAAAAGCGACACGATTTCCACCCCTTTGGTTGGCTTTTGGCTTTTTGGAAGCAAAAGCACCTCCCAAAAGCTCAACCAAAGGCACCCTAAAACTGCTTCTTTGGCTTGTCCAGGAGATGATGGTACATCATACATCGCAAGTTGCCCAGAAAATTGACATCTTTTCACAGATCCTCTTAGTAGTGATTTTATGCTTTTTCATTCTAATAAGAATGTCACTAATCTCAGAGCACATGAAGAGATAAATAATTACTATCCACTATTCAGTTCTGCTTTAAAGTTATGTAAATCATTTTGAGAAAAACAAAAAACACATCCCTTGATTATTTATTTATTTTAATGCAAGTGGTTGATTACATGGAGTCAGATTATCATTTTTCAACGCCGTTCACGCGTGGCGTGGCATCGATGTTTGACAACTGGTAATAAATTCAAATTCTTACGTTCTATATCTAAACGATAGTATGACATAACCCAATGAGATGGCTTATAGTATGTTTAGGATGCAGTCATCAAACTTGCGCCTATAAATTAAACCGACGTAGCTTCAATGTCCAATTAGTCATCCTAATAGAACAAGGCTGACCGTGCGTAATACATTAGTTGGCGCGTCTCAAATGGTCAGATATTGGCGAGAACTGGTTCTCTAAACATTGTCTAAAAGTCTTTTTCATATAGGAAATTAATGATAAATAATTAGGTCAAATTAATGCCTAAGTGAGAGCATTTTGCTCTGCTCAATTGGGCGTCAGCTTTTAGCTTCTAACTTCCTACTTTCATCTTTTCTGGTTTTTTTAGGTTTTTTGCTTCTTTTTTCGTATTCCTTTTGTATTGTCCGTGATGAGAGAACATGCTTTTTATTTTTTATTTAATTACGTTAAAAAAAGCTTACAACAGCTATAGTAAAAAGGCCTCAAACGGTGCCAAAAAAAAGTCCAAAAGCTAAAAACATAAGCCAACTTGAGCACCACAGTACTTCGCAGCAAAAATATGTTTATGTCTGATCGCAAAATAGAAAAACCCATGTGTCTCACAAGGAATCATTATAGTTTTTTTCAGTGCACTAAAATGATGGTGCGTGTATCATGATTATATACAGAACAAGGCTTAATTTAAACAATCTATCTAGTGTATATATCATATATTATCAAAAGTCATCCTTCTAATGTACCTTCTTACTATAGAAAATTAATTTGCAAAGAAACTTTTTTACAATGATGTAACAATGGAGTAATTAATGTAGATTGAACGAGCAATGCTGTCCATAACAATGTGTGAGATTATGTAGAGATCATCACATATGTGTGATGAGTATTTAAATTTAATGTGCAAGTTCTATCGAAGTTTAAGTTTAGTTTTGAAGCTTTTCAAAGTTTAAAGTAACTGTCAAGAGTTAAACGATCTAACCAACCTAACATCGGTAGTCTAACCAACAACTATGGAACGGTATGACCAGTCATGTGATCTTTTGGATTTTGATCGCCAAACACTTGTGTAGATGTGTTTGAGGATGTCTTTACACTTAGTGTCACCCAATTTAGAGTTTTGAGCTAAAACTAGATAGAGATTAACCAAAATTTCAGATAATATGTTTTCTGGTGCTCTTAAAATGTCTGACCAGCTTGTGGCTGACAATTAGACTACAGCAGTCTGACTAGCGTTGGTCTAGCGGTCAGATCGATCTCCTATTACCAGAGTTTGACCAGAGTTCACTGGGGTGGTCTGACCGACCGTTGGTTAGCAGTCAGACTTGCCTTTATTGAGTTAAGTGAGCTGAGTTTTGTCTCAGTTGTGTTGTTGCTCTTGGAGCTTTTCAGGAGTCCATACGAGTGTTAGTCATGGTGGGAGCCCATGCAAGTATTAGTCATAGCGGAAATTCATGCAAGTATTAGTCATAGCGGAAATTCATGCAAGTATTAGTCATAGCGGAAATTCATGCAAGTATTAATCATGGTCGAGAGTATCATGTGGTGTTTGCTAATAAGCTTCAAGTTCATGTCACTTGTCTTCAGGACGATTGCTTGTTTTTTAACGTGCATGGCACTTGATGATTGTTGGTGGTCAGTCTTCAGGATGATTGCTTGTTTTTTAATGTGCATGGCACTTGATGATTGTTGGTGGTCAACGGCAAAACCGAGGCTATGGGAGAAGCTTGAGGCCATAGAGGGTCGCGTAAATCCGGGTGAGGCTAAGCAAAGGAGTACGGGAGAAAGACAAGAATCATAATGAGGCAAGTGCATTCATACAATGTGCCATTAGACTTGGGCTGTTTCAAGTGGAGGCGATCCAGAAGGAGGTCGGAGATGTATAGACTTGGCGATAAATCATTGGATATCACACACTTCGTATTGGAGTTTGCTTCAAGAAAAAGCATCATGGAGGCCAGTGGGTGGCAATTGCGTGGATTGTCCAATACCGGGTGGAGAGCTGGTTTGCAAAACTGTGACGATGGCCTAAGGTGGTTTAGGTCATGTCATGGAGGATGGGGCTTCTTATCGGGCTATTGGAGCCATGAGGAAGTCACGTTTTAAAAAACGTGCAAGTGTGTAAGTGTAAAATCTATTTGTGTGTGGGTTATTGAGTTTTCTCATTTGTAAGTAGTTGCATCCACTAAATATGGGCTAGTTGTTAGGTTTAAGTATGATGTGAGGAGTTTTCACTATATAAACACTTGTGTGTATTGAAATAAAATATCTCTTGTGCTTGTAAAGGCACTTTATGGTTAGGATTTCCTTATGTGTGAAGCTTTGTATAAATGCTCTAGGGGTAGAGTTTTGTCCTAATGATGGAGTGGCTTTAAATATTCATTTCCATGTATCAATAGATCTACCAAATTTTTCCAAGTTTTTGTACTTAAGTTGAAGTTCTTGTTTTCTTGATTTGATTTGGTTTTTGGTGTTTTCTTCTCCACTCTTGATCTTTCTTTGTGACAATGACGTATAAATGGTAGAGATATTTCTTGGAGACAATATCTCATTCATCTATGCACTTTCTAGGAAAATTCTTGAGTTAGCCCGGTTTTGGTTTGATTTTAGGGCCTTGGTGAGATATCTTGATTCTAGGATTTTTGCTATGATTATTATCGTGGTTTTGCTTGCTAGAATGTGTGGGACTTGATCCAATATCGTCTTGAGCATTCTTAACCCACGAGCAAATCTTTGGCTCTAAATTTGGTTTTAGCCCAATTTTGGTATAACCTTCCTTGTGTTAGATAAAGGTCAGAACTTTAACATTAATCTTCCTGGTCTTTGCTTGGAAAGGTTGCTGACATCCTTGTGAAGGTTTGTACCAAGTTTTATTAGATTTGGAGCTGTGGTTTTTTTAATTAGGTCTTTTGGAGGTTCGAACCCGAGCTGTTCTTGCCTCCGCCTAAACTTCGGTCAGACCGGCTCAAGGCACTAGTCAAACTGGCCTGCGATCCAACCGGTAGTGACCTGCAGTCATACTGGCCAAGCAGTCATACTGCTACCTTCTTGTGGTCAGACAACCAGAGGAGTGTTTTAGTTCTGTGTTTGTAGGGTTAGCTTATAGGCTCCATGTACTTGATCTTGCGCTGCATGTTTCAAAGTTGTAGATAACCCGCAGGTTCGATTTGATATCGAAAAGAGTGAACTCCTATTCACTCTCTCTAATCGCCACCTTCGGTCCTACACAACATAACATCATGCTAGCTATGTATGTATGTATGAGAGAGAGAGAAGGATATTCCTGCATAGCAATTTTGCTTCAGTCAGGTACCATTTTATTGATTACTTAGTCACAAATCAAGCACAATGAACAAGTTGCAACTAGCAACAGAAAACCTAGTCCTACCGGAAACCAATCAATGGTACAAGTTTAACAGTATTTTTCGTTTTATAGTGCAAGTTACCCGCCATAAGTCAGGTCAAAGTGATAACACATAATGTTCACTTAGTTCTACTTGCCCTCCTGACTTGAAACAACGAAAAAACACTGCTGTTCTCAATCCATTCTTCATTTGTATGTGACGAGGAAGCAACTTAACCAGAATCACACTTCATTCCTTAAAGATCAAGTAATTAATCAGTTAGTGGACATTTTTTCGCGTATGACGTAAGCACAAACAGGGCATCACGAAAAATCGCCCGAGCATCCATGTTTCCTAGAATAGATCAAGGGTTGTCTTCTTTTTTTGTTACGGTTGATAATTTATGGCTGAGACTGATAGTTTTTTGTTCTACCGTGAACGTACAAATAAACCAAATACTGATAAACCATTTTGAAAATATTATCCTTATAAACTGCTTCGAAATAGCGTCAGAGAAACGGAAGAAGTCATTACCCGTAAGACATAAACTAAAAGGACAGCTCGAGAATCAGTCCCGAGAGAAGACAAGGAAAACATGTACATAACATATATAGCTCTCGATGGATCAGAAATGTCATCTCTTCTTCCTTTCTTTCCACACTGTGTGCTAAAGTCTTATACGTCACACTTGATCACATCCTTTAACTCCCCACGATATATATATACACACACCATTTTTGCACCACCTAGCTATAGCGGGTAGAACATGAGCATGAGCAAGATGGCTAGGTCGTCGTGGATGGTGTTCCTCATCGTTGCCATCCTCGCGCAGCTCGGCGCGTCCGACCTGAAGCCGGGCTACTACGCGAGCACCTGCCCCAACGTGGAGAGCATCGTGCAGGGCGTGGTGGCGGAGAAGATGCAGGCCACGATCCGGACGATCGGCTCCACCATCCGCCTCTTCTTCCACGATTGCTTCGTCGATGTACGCCACAGTAACACCGATCAGTCTTGCTTACTTAATCCGTACTTGTGTGCATCGCGCGTACTACGCTGTCGCAGTTCCGTATCATATCATATATGAAGATGTGTGTGCGCCGCTGCAGGGTTGCGACGGCTCGGTGCTGATCCAATCGACGCCGGGCAACCAGGCCGAGAGGGACGCCGACGACAACAGGTCCCTGGCGTTCGAAGGCTTCGAGACGGTGAGGAGCGCCAAGACCGCCGTCGAGGCCGAGTGCCCCAACCAGGTCTCCTGCGCTGACATACTCGCCATCGCCGCACGAGACGCGATCCGCCTGGTACACACAAGCGCACACAGTGCACCTCTGTACCGCACATTTTCCAGTATCAGTTTTGCTATTGCACATACGACTGCAATTTTTTTATATTTCAGTTACCTAAAATTGCACTCTCAATGAACTAAAATTGCAACCCCCCTCTAAAAAACACAATTACAACTTTAGGTGATTCAGAGTGCAACTTCAGGTGACCTGAAATTGCACTCTCAATCAACTAAAATTGCAGCCCCCCTCCAAAAAAATATATGCAACTTCAGGTGATTCAAAGTGCAACTTTAGGTGACTGAAAGATAAAAAAATTTCAGTCGCCTGTGCAATAGTCTATCCCTTCCGGTATACTTCATGCCTGATTGATTAACCCAGTTCGTGTTGTGTAGAGCGGCGGGCCCTTGTACCAGGTGGAGCTGGGCAGGCTGGACGGCCTGAGCTCCAGCGCCAGCAACGTGGCAGGCAAGCTGCCGCAGCCGAACCAGACGCTGAACCAGCTACTCGCCATATTCAAAAGAAACGGGCTCAACATGTCGCAAATGGTCGCACTTGCAGGTGAGACACACGTCGCTGCGTACTTCTGTGCTCTAATTACCTGTACCGTACGTGCGTGCGGAAGTAATTATTGTCGTTCGCATGAATCGACGCAGCGGCGCACACCGTGGGGCTGGCGCACTGCAGCAAGTTCAGGTACCGGCTGTACGGCGCCCGGCCGGGTGAGCCGGCGGACCCGACGCTGAACAAGAAGTACGCGGAGTTCCTGATGAGCAGGTGCCCGGACGGCGGGCGGGACGACCTGGTGCTCATGGACCAGGCCACGCCGGCGCTCTTCGACAACCAGTACTACAAGAACCTGCAGGACGGCGGCGGCCTGCTCGGCTCCGACGAGCTGCTCTACTCCGACAACCGCACGCGCCCGATGGTCGACTCGTGGGCCGCCAGCACGGACGCCTTCAGCCAGGCCTTCGTCGACGCCATCGTCAAGCTCGGCCGCGTCGGGGTCAAGTCCGGCAAGCAGGGCAACATCCGCAGGCAGTGCGACGTCTTCAACTGAAAGGGGTCGGTGTATATCGGGGTTGCTACGCTATCTAGCGTACCTGCGTCAATGTGTGCGTGCGTGTGCGTTGACACGTTCCAAAGGAAGAGCCTAGTTGACAAATTCGTTGGGTTTTCCAGTTCTGTACTGTTTGTACATCGATCTATCTTGTTTAATTCGTTGTGTTTAACGTGTATGTTATGCATATAAGTTGAATTCGATGGAGTAAATGAATAAAGCACTCTCAAAAAGTAATTGAATAAGGCATACTTCTGTCATACAATTGTTCGATCGTAGGTTATGCAGTGCAATTGTGGGTGTTGAACTGCTTGTGGAGTTGTGGTTGATCAATTATTCTCTCAAGTCACAACATTCCCCCTACGGAATCGTGTGCGCTCACCGGGGAGACGCTATTGGTTTGCAAACTTTATTGGATTAGAACTGGATGTTTTTGGGATTTTTCAGGCGAAATTTTAGATTGAAATTTGAATTTTTCAGATGTAAAGAGAAGAAAGTTGAACAATTGCAATTTTCCTTTTATATTTAATGAAAAATAGATAAATCTAAAAAAATTTAGCTGGTTTGATTTGTTATTGGCTATCGATAACACTAATAACCGACGATTTTTGGTGAAATTTCGGCAATAAATTTTTTCCCTGGCGCTCATCATATTCTTGGTGCTATTGTTTTCTGAGGAATTGTTGGTGGGAGGCTGAATGCGTCAAACTGCGCATCAATTATTGGGCCAAAACTCAAAAGTCGGCATAAACATGGTATCTCGTCATGATATGTACAGCCCGAATGGGGTGAAAACTCTTGAATAACCAGAGTCGCCGATCTATATGTAGCTAAATAATCAACTAGAAGCCAGAACAAGAAACGACAGCACAAGACGTAGGGAGACAGTACTGCTTTATTGATATGATTTCTCTGTTCATGATCTCAAGCCTCTCTTTCATATTTATAGTCTAACTATCGATAGAGTCGTACAAAAAATTTATATTGGTATGAGCCCACATATCCTGTGCGGACACGAAACCCAATGGTTTCTTAACAAAAACTTCAAATTTAAGTTCTTCTACTGAGTTTACCAAACATTGTTATACTTACATTGGTAAATTCTTCCAAGCTTACCAGCACAAGTTTGTGTTTATTTCATAAGGAATCAAATAATGCTCTTATTTTCAAAAAAAAATTCTGAGTCTAATCCCTTTGTACAGTTTCGTTTCCAAGTCCAACACACGCCTCGCTCCAAACACCGAGAGCCACTATGACAGTTACACCAATTGACATGACCAGCAAGAGTGACAACTACGAGACGGTTTTATACGGAAAAATACAGGGAGACGTTCTGAGTAAACGCGTGCGCGCGTCACTGAAAAGAGCAACGCCTGTAGTGACATCTAGCTAAGTCATAGCTTATATAAACAGTTGCTAAGTTTATACTTGGTAACGCGCTTTCGTTTCTTATAATTCATGACTTATGATATATAGTTTTTTCGAATAAATAAATAGGGCAGTTTTTCTGTTGTTATTTCGAAACTATTTATCATGACAGTATTTTTGAAATGATTTATCAGCTTATCAGTATTCGGTTCATTCGTATAAACAAACGTGTTAGGGCTAAAAGACATCAGCTGCAGTTGAAAAGAACGCACCCAACTTCTTCCCAGCTTACCATCACAAGTTTGTGTTTATTTAATAAGGAATCAAATAATGTTCTAAGTCTTATTTTTTTAAAAAATAATTTTCTGAATCTAGTCCCTTAGTACAGTTCGTTCGTTTCCAAGTCCAACACACGCCTCGCTCCGAACACCGAGAGCCACTACGAGGGCTACACCAATTGACATGACCAGCAAGCGTTACAACTACTAGACGGTTTTAAGTGGTGATCGGTTCGGCTGAAAGCTCATGACTTATGGCTGAAAATACTGTAGCTGGTTAAAAAAAGCACTGTAGCTGACAGAGGCTTATTTAGCATAATTAAATCTAAAAAAATTAAAAATATAAAAAATATGTTAGCCCATTACGTATAATACAAACAAATACGGGAAAAAAAGAACCGGCAAAAAAGCTTAACAAAAAGCCAAAAGTTTAGAAAAAGACGAAACTTATAAATAGTAAAAAATAAGCTACAAGCTAGAAGCTGAAGCCGAGTTGATCAGGGCCTTATAGTTTATACGGGAGAAAATGCAGGGAGACGTTCTGAGTAAACGCATAAGCGCGTCGCCGAATTGAGCAACAACTACGGCGCCGTGGCAGACATGGCGGTCCGAGCCTCCGACTAGGCAAATTTTTGGAGCCGCCCATGAGATCACCGAAGGATTAGCGTCCCAACCGAACCGTCGAAGTCGCCGCGCAGTGTGTTGGATAACTTCCCTGGCCACATCGCGTAACGATCAGGATCATGATGTCTCCCTCAGTTGAGCAACTTGAGAGTTTCATACACACCTCGATTGCTATGATTGATCTGACTATCCAAGCTCCAAATCGTTGCTTGCTTATTTTGTCAGGATTGAAGACGTCATGCCAAAAAAGGCCGCGTACGACATGATGGGCCGGCCCATGTATAGTGTAGAGATTTGCCGACCTCTTAGAAAGCTACGGGAGGGATGCTAGAGTTAAAGCGCACTGTTACATATTGTATTTATAAAAATTAGTCGTATGTTTATCGTATTTATAAAAATAGCACTTCTGCCGTCCGGTGGACGAGCAGCAGCGTTGGTGAGGCCGCCAACGGCAGGCGCCTGCCGCCCCGCTAGCAGACGGCAGGTAGTCTACCGCCCAGTGGGGGAACTGTCTAGGGAGGGGGCAGTAAATGATTAAGTAGGCTAATTATCAGGCTTAATTACCTACACTAATTTTTTGTGTTTAGTATTTGTTTGAATTTTTAAATATACCAAATGAGCTCAAACAATTACAAATATTTATGTACAGTCTCCCGACACAACGTATCTCACAGTGTAATTTTTGGATAATTTTATACATTGTGAATATTGCTTAAACATTCATACAGTTTTGAATATAGCAACCAAACTTCAAACGTTACAAAATTTAATCTGAAGCCTCCCGACACAGTCATAGTTATTATGCAATTTTTTATAAATTTTATGTGCTCTGAATTTGTCATATTTACTAGGCTTAATTTAATTATGAATTAAATTCATGATTAAATTCATTGGTCGTAAATTCATGATTAAATTAATCTGAATAAACATGATAATTTTAGATCACATAAAATTCTCAAAATTTACACAATAACTATGATTATATCAGGTGGTTTCCCATAAAATTTTGTAATTTTTAGAGTTTAATTACTATATATACAAACTCATACAGATATTAAAATTTTATGAATTTTTTTACCAATATTCACAATGGATCAAATTACTCAAAAAATACACTATTAAGTATGTTGTGCCGAGAAACTGTACATAAATTTTCAGAATTTTTCAATTCATTTGTTATATTTAAAATTTTAAATAAATATTAAGCAAAAAAAATAGAAGATGTAACTAAGCCAAATAATTAGTTGGCCTAATCACCTATTGTCTTCTCACTAGGCGGCAGGTGATTAAGCCAGCTGATTAGCCGACTTAATTTTCTGTTTTTATTTATTGTTTGTTTTAATTTTTAAATATATCAAATTAGCTTAATAATTACAAAACTTTATATACAGTCTCATGACACAATATACTTGATAGTTTAATTTTTGATTAATTTTATCCGCTGTGAATGTTGCTCAAAAATTCATTAAATTTTGATATTTGTACAAGTTTTTATATATATCAAATGAGCTCCAAAAATTACAAAATTTTATGTGAAGCCTTTCAACATAGTTATAGTTATTGTGTAATTTTTGAAGAATTTTATGTGATCTAAATTTGCGACATTTATTCGGGTCTATTTAATCATGAATTAAATTCACTGGCCGTAAATTCATTAATTAACATGGTAAATCTGGACTATATAAAATTTGCAAGAAAAATCATACAATAATTGTGACTATGTTAGTTGGCTTCACATAAAATTTCATAAATTTTTGAGCTCGTTTGCTATATGTAAAAACTTATAAAATTATCAAAATTGTATAGATTTTTAAGCAATATTCACAATGGGTGAAATTATCCAAAAATTACACTGCGAGATACATTGTGTCAAGAGGTTGTATATAAAATTTTGTAATTTTTTGAGCTCATTTGGTATATTTAAAAGTTTAAACAAACACTAAATATAAAAAAATAGGACATGTAATTAAGCTGGCTAGCGGGGTGGCAGGCGCCTGCCGTTGGTGGCCTCACCGCGTATCGCCTCGCCGGTGCTGTTGCCCGTCCACCGGACAGCAGAAGTGTCATTTTTGCAATTACAGTATGTATACGACTAGTTTTCTAAATACAATGCGCAATAGTGCCAAATCTAGCTTTGTCTCGGTGCTATCAGCATGGAGCCGTTAGGGAGCGCAGTTGGGGCGAATTAGCATGTTTACGTACAAACATAGAATAGTTAAAATAATCATTGAATATATTGTTTGAGCCTCGAAGGATGTATAAATTAAGTACAAGGTTTGAAAGGTAAGAAATCTCTCCGAGAGATAAGGCAAGTATCACGAGATTACAAATCCAAAACTATAAAATATAAAGATATGCTAATATACTCTAACATCCCCCGTAATCGTAGCGGTAGCGTCACGAACGGTTAGACTGGAGAGGAAACCGAAGGTGAAGAACCGCCGGACTAACATCCCCCGCAATCGCAGCGGGAGCATCGGGGACAATTGTAGGGTCGCGAACACGATGACTATAGAGGAAACCGATGAGTTTGCTCAAGTTTGACTTATTTGCTGAAGTTCGTTCTATATTTTGGATCTGAGTAATGCAATAAGATAAGAATGTGATAATGAATGCATACCTCTTATGTTTTTCACATTTTCATCCAAATGAGACTAAACAATATCATAATCAATAAACATATTAGTCTCACAATTGTATTTGTCGTTATCACAAAATCAACTTAATGGACCTTGAAGTTACTCCTGGTCAACCGACCATGGTCAACCTGTCATGGTCGTTATCGAAGATGAGAGAAAGGAGTACAGAGGCGGCAGTTGGGGAGCCACGCTGGTGGAGGGAGAAGGTGAGGAAAGGAGGGTGGCGTGGACGATCTTCCGTGGTTGACCTACTGTAGTCGACCTGCCAAGGGGGAGGAGAAGATGTCAGCGGAATAGCTGGTGTTACCGGCGGCAGAGGAGAAGGTGCCGACGGAATAGCTGGCGTCACTGGCAGTAGAGGGGAAAGGTGTCCGGAGGAGGAAGCCCGGATCTGGGGCTGTGGAGTTCGGATCTAGTCTGATCCGAACCCGGCGTGGAGCTCCACGGCACTGGAGCCAACAGAGATGAACGGCAGAGATAGCCGGCTCTAGATCTGGGTGGAGAAGGACCTGATCAGTGTTGACGAAGACGGTGGTGTCAACGATGGCATGACCACAAGTGTGAGCTCTCGGTGGTGCGACGGCTAGTTGAAAGCATCTAGGCTCTTAAAATGGTTTTGGTAATTAATGAATTTATGTGAATATGGGACTAACGTGTTTAAATGAGTATGCAAAGGTTAAGTCCATATGTTGACGACAAGATGCAAGCCAAAGGATAAATATGAAGATCAACAATGGCTCAAGACAAATGTATACTTAGAATAGGATCCCTTTTTATTTTTACTGATCTTAGGAGAAAACGTGGAAGACCGGATTATACGATAAATAATCGTACCATAAAGAGGAATCATGGCAAGTAGCTTGATAGCAAATTTTATGTGCCATCTGGATCAAACTAGGAGCATGCATCAATTAAAAATCTGTTTTAAAACCAAAACTGTGCTCTGTCTGGAAGAGCGGTAGTACCGCAGCTTTCAACGTCGGAACTACCACAGAGCGGTAGTTCTGCTGGCAAAATCGGAACTACCGGCGACCGGAAGCTCCGGAACTCGAGCGGAGCCTTTTTTTCCAGAGAGCACCCTCCGGAATCATTTTAGATTTTGCGGGAACGGAAGTACCAGCGATTTCAAAGCTGGAACTACCGCAGGGTGCGTTAGTTCCGCTATCCAGAGCGGTACTTCCGGAGCCCGGAAGCTCCGAAGGGGGAGCGGAGCCTTTTTTCCAGAAAGCGCCAAGTTTGGGACTTTTGGGAGTTCGGGTCAAGCGGTAGTACCGCGTCGACTTTGCGGAACTACCGCAGAGCAGTAGTAATAGAATTTACAACGGCGATAGTACCGCACTGACTTTCCAATGATCACTGCAGAGCCTCTGACATGGCCGTTCTATTGCGTCAGATAGGGAAGCTGTAATTCCTGCCTCAGACTGGCGGTAGTTCCGCTCGCCCTGAATTTTTCTGGAATTTGTTCTAAACGGCTAGTTTTGGTTGGTGGAGGATATAAATACCCGTACCACTGCTCAAGGATAGTAAGAAGAGACCTATTGAACATTTCTTGAGTACAGAGCATTCACTCCACCCCTAGTTTGCACATTGAGTATTAAATTTGAGGTGGTTGGGCAAATTAGTGCATTACATTCATTAGTTGATCCTTGGCACTCATTTGCAATCAAGTGAAGCCCAAATCTTTTACTCTTGGTGTTTGCCGGCACCTGGACGATTGGGCGGAGAATTGATCGGTGATCTTCTCGAAGGAGATTGTGAGAAGACCTGACGTTCGTGTGAAGGTTGGATCTCACCTACCCGAAGCGGGGAAAAGCTACCGCTATTGATTGAAGTGCTTCGGCTTAATTCGTGGAGCCAGTCCGATTTGTTCGGGCTAACCTCAACGTGGATTAGGGGAAACTGGCAAATTTCCGAACACCACGGTAAAATATCGATTGTGTACATCTCTTACTTGTTTTCCTTCTAGCTCTTATTCATTGATATTGTTGTGATCATTTACTTGTTTTAGAGCTCGCTTTGCTATCTCTTGTCTAGAATTGTGTAGGGTTAATTGTTTTATATTCTTACCATTGAAATTGTAGAGAATTAATTAAGTAGACAAGAAATATTTTAAAACCTTCTATTCACCCATCTCTAGTCGGTATCCTTGATCCTACATCAGTGCTCGCGGATGACGGGCCGACGACGGTGATCTGACATGATGACAACGGTAGTGGGGCCCTCGGAAGGCTGCGGAGGGAAGGCCGTGTCGACGAGCATGTTGTGTCATGCCACGACGTCATCGGAGGAGGGGAGGTGCCAGCGAGGTCGAAGCCAAGACGATGAAGTCCAAAGCTGAGGAATGTCGATGAGTTGGTAGGGACAACCCAAACCGATCTATGATCAAATAAAGTAGAGAAACCCAATCTAAAGATGACAAGGGAAAACTTTAATTGGTAGCCGATCGGATGATCGGCGACACGACTTAAACTTTTGGTTGCGCAGCCCTCGGGAGAGATCATGGAGACGAGATCATCTCCCACGGCCGGCGCGGCGGAAGCTGTGTAGGCGGTGGCTCAGGAGCGGCGTTGCTCTTGTACAATGTGGGAAAGTAGAATAGCCAGAATAATCGTCGGATATATTGCTTGAGTCTCAAAGAGCATATATAGAGTAGAAGACTTGGAGGGCAAAAAAATCTTTCCTAAAGATAAGGCAGGTAACATAAAATTACAAATTTTAAACTAGTAAACATAGAGATATGCCAATATACTCTATCAGTTTACATCACTCACATTTCAAATGGCATGTCATTTTCCTATTCCTCGGCCGTTGTGCTGGAAACAATCTAGTCTATTGCACGGGCTACTTGACTAATTGAAAAGAAACTGCTGAGCGTAACTGCACGACTACACAGGCTATGCAACATGTTGTTTCGGTTTTGGAAAAGAAGGGTGCTTTTTTTTCTGAAGGTAGAGGGGTGCAATTGAAGCTGCCAATAAGCAAATCGTTGGTGGTGAGTGGTGAGCAGTAGGAAGCAACGAAGGAACCCTTTCAGGTGGCACTTCGCTGTGAAACGCTGAAGGGCACACCAACTATGCCTACTTCTGGTTTTGGATGTCTAGTACTGGTAATTCTTGGTGCTTCGTTTCCAATCATAAAACCTGCTCGGGGATGCAGGACAAACAACTCATCTTGGCTACATCGAACGTCGCACCGGGCGGCTAACGAATGTGCACGGAACTGCAATGCTCTGGCTGTCATCGGAGTTTTGGTGTACATACATGGCGTGATACACGTGCCTTCTTTGCATCTCTGTAGTAGGACTGTAGAAGTAGTACTTGTAATATTATCTTTGGAATTGGAACGTCGTTTCGAGGTTATTCAGGTTCATATCAAGTATCAGATCCTGTAAAAAAGAACAGAAGGTGCCCGACTGGAGGACCAAATCACTCTGCATCATACCATTGCGAAATTGCTAACGGCAATTACAGCGTTGTTATCTGTTGCCCATTGCGTCATTGCTGCAGACTGAAAATTTAATTTTCTATGTATGGAGCACGCGCCATGTGAGGGTTGCAATCCTACACATGTTTGCAATGCACCCTGCCAGCCGTGTGTCCGTCCATGGGCGTGAGACGAGCCGTCCCGGGATAAGGTACTAAATAGCATGTAACGGGGCGGAGCGGATTGGTCCTGTAGTAGTGACAATGGATAGCGAGCAGATGATATATTTTTATAGCGGAATTTGAAGATTTTTTTGTCAGTTATCTATATCTCATGACTTTCTACTATGATAAAAAAAAACAACTCCAACATGTAAGATAGCTAAGTTAATTAGAAACTTAAGCATAAGTGGTACGTGTATGATAAATTAGCTGAAATTAGATGTTCCATAAAATCAATATGTGAGCAATCAAGCAACAACATGACACCATAAGTTCAGACTTCAAAGTTCAAGCTCGATCTTAGCATTATTTTAGACTTCAAACGTTAGGAAACATCGGACCGAATATGACTTGCAACGTGCAAGTGTGGCTCTCGGTTTTAGTTGCTCACCCACGGCGGCTATCGGTTGGTCAAGTTGCGAGCAAGCGAGTAGTAGAGAAAGAACATGAGGCACAGTCATACGACGAGTATGGTCGATGGTGAGTACCATTAGCCATGGAGTAGGAGATTATAACATGATGGCGGCCATTACTAATTCAAGATTTCATTTTGCACTGGCATATTGTAGTAGTAGCGAACAGTTAAAGCCGTTATTTCTAACCGCTACTCCGTATCGATAGTGTTTATACTCCGTTACATAATTGGGAAGAACGATGAACGCTATTTAGTATGTTGCCTGGGATTGACAGACGTGTGCGTTAACGTGGGCCCGCCCACAACTTCTCGATCCCACCTCGACACCATTCTTCTTATCCTTTTAATGGTTTTGAGGTTTTGATTTCTCGTAGCAACCACTGTTCGTCAGACAAGTAAGTAGCAACCGAGGACTATCCCCTCCTCTTTCCACCTCCATGCATTCACCGTTGTGCACAGATCTCAACGCGCGTGCCACCGTCGATCACGGGGCGCCGCCACCTCCGCATACGACTTACTCGAATACTCGATCACTAGTCACTTCTCCCCCACTCCGAGGAAGCTTGGCTTCTACATCACTCGACCATAACTACACCACCAACCACGGCTCAACATCCTCGTCGTCATCGCTAGATAGCTCGTGCCGCCACCGCACCGTGCTAGTGTCACAAGCTGTGACAACTGAGCTCATGTAGAATTAGACCTATGATAATTTATATATGTGTGCATATGAGGCTATAGGTTAGTCCTACCTTACTAGTTTAGCTTGAGAAACACTAACATATAAGTTTAAGACTTCTAATGGTAGCAACTTCCGATTAACCGTTTTGCATGAAGTGAAGACGAAAGTGCAAGCGGGTTGCTACATGTGCGTGGTCTATCCAGAATGAGATTATGCCTAAGCCGGTTGGACCCTAGAGCGTTATAAATGGTATCAGAGTCGACCCCTCGCGGTTACATGAGCGCGTGCGAGTTAGGGCGCGAGCATATGATGCATGGCTTATGTGGGCCCAGAATGGACACACTGCACGTCATATATGCTAGCACTAAATGCACGGACATATACCAAAAGGAGAGATTATGATCATTTGCCCCCAATGTAGGTATGTTGGCCCGACGAAGACGTTGGGTCCTTTGAGGGGAGTATATGTGACACCTTGGCCCATGTATAATTAGATCCATGATGACCTATATATGTGCACATGAGGGTATGGATTAGTCTCACCTTACTAGTTTAGCTTGAAAAACACTAACATATAAGTCTAAGGCTTTCAATGGTAGCAACCTCCGATTAACCGTTTTGCGCGAAGCGACGACGAAAATGCAAGCGGGTTATTACGTGTGTGTGGTTTATTTAAACCAGTTTGGATTATAGGGTGTTACACAAGCCGCACGTCGATGCGCGCGACACCCAATTAATCGACCTCGGAAGGCGAGGAGAGAGCGGCGGCATGGGCGCGGAGATTAGGATCCTAGTGGCGTTACTCGGCGCTCGCGGCCGCTGTCACGACGCACTGCGCGGCACAGCTTCGGCAGGACTACTACGCCACCGTCTGCCCCGACCTGGAGAGCATCGTGCGCGAGGCGATGACGAAGAAGTTTCAGGAGACGTCTGTAACCGACGGCACCACGATCCGTCTCTTCTTCCACAGCTGCTTCGTCGAGGGGAGAAAAAAGGTCGGACTTATATTTTGTGATGAATCTAGTAATATTAATTTTATGTTGTAAATCTTGGTATTTCTTTACATATTGATGATCAAACCTAAAAAAATTTGAACAACACAGGTTCTAAAATAACTTACATTTGAAATCGAATGTAGTATATTGTAATTACAGCTTAGCTATAATCAAGCCCCGACAGTTTGCAACTGAGGGAGCGTCCATCTCCTTAATTTCGGCCCATCGATTGACAAACTATGGGCCTGCCAAAATGAGCTGTTAATGCAGGAAAAACAAAACTGTAGAGATCAACGTCATGTAGTTTCTTTCTAGGAAAGCTGCCACTAGTTCTGATCAGAAAAACTCAATTGTTCTAGTGCCTCAAAATCTGAACAAAATTTGCCTGAAGCGCATAAAAACCGAGTATTTTTGCAGCGGCGCACACGGTGGGGTTCGCGCACTGCAGCACGTTCGCGGACCGCATCCAGGGCGCGTCGGTGGACCCGACGATGGACGCCGGGTACGCGTCGCAGCTGCCGGCGGCGTGCCCGGCAGGCGTCGACCCGAACATCCAAGACCCGGTGACCCCGCACGCCTTCGACAACCAGTACTTCATCAACCTGCAGAAATGGATGGGCCTCTTCGCCTCCGACCAGGTGCTCTACTCCGACGACCGATCGCGCCCCACCGTCGACGCCTGGGCGTCCAACAGCTCCGATTTCGAGCAGGCCTTCGTCGCCGCCATGACCAACCTCGGCCGCGTCGGGGTCAAGACCGACCCGTCGCAGGGGAACATACGCCGCGACTGCGCCGTGCTCAACTGATCGATAGATTAATCGATCTCTGAAGCGTAAGCTGCGATGCATCGGGATCTCAATTGTTCATAGTTAACTGGCCACTTGGTGGTGCTGAAATTATATACACTGGCTTTTAGAGCACAAGTCCTAATCGATCAGAATTCAGAACGTTAATGGAAAGAAGTTCCGGGCGTCCTGTCGTCTCTCGGCATGGGCCGGGGTGCGGCAGGTGGTACGGCTACTGGGTTTGGTGCGTCTTGATCCTTCCAGAGGCATCCTGCGACGGCCGGTGAAGGCTGGGCAAGCTTCGGAGCTTGGCGTTCGGTACGGCAGCGAATAGTTCTCTGTCGTGCCCTTCAGTCCATGGTGCGGCGTTGTCGCGTTGTGATTGCTTTAGGCTTGCTCCGTGGCTCATGCCCCTGGATCTGCTCAGTGGTGGTGTATAGGCGTCGGCATAGTGGTTACTACAGGGGTGAACTTTGTAGGAAGCGGCTTGTCGTAGAGTTCAAGGGTGGCTATGCCATGGCCTTGAGGCGTGCAGGACCCCGGTGTGTTGGTGGTGGTTTTTTTTTGTGTGTAGGTAGTGCGTGCGGTGCTGTGGAGGTGCTGGCGAAAGCTTTGCCGGTGTTCGTACCGGTCTCGACAATGATGACACCTTCGGTCGTCATTTTTCTTCTTGGAGGTGTTGTCATGGCACTCCACAGCCCTCATGCATACTGATCTCCAGGTGAAAACCTTGCCTCGGTGAGGCGGGCGGCGTCGGCGACCCTCGTCGCTTCTTTGGAGGCGTTGCCTAGGTGATCCATCTTCACGCAAAGTAGATCGAAGTTTGGTTGGCACAGTCGGAGGAGGTTAGGGACTTGGTTGAGAGCAAGGACGGAGAAGAAGTTCTGAAGCTTAGTCTTTCTAGTTTTTTTATAGTCCTTAAGCTCTCTTTCTTGTTGTTTTATGTTTCTCAGTTTTGAGGCTTTAAGCCTAAGAGCTCGTGTAACTTTTGGCTGTGTATATCCCTTGTGGATATAGAGGCCGGATTTTATATCCTTTATCTAAAAAAATGGAAAAAAGTTTGTTTGAGCATTTGATAGTGGCGAATTACCCAGGCCAAATGTATTCATTTTGCTTGTTTCAAAAATGTACTATTCGGTTTGTGTTTAACATTGGAGCAAGGTCATTTTGTTCTGCATTGCTGCATATGAATGCCGAGTGCATTGAGTCTTAATTTCCACAAAGAAAAAAATAATTAGTGCATGCGCGTTGCAATAATTAGTAGTACAAAAATAATTAGTAGTACAAAAATACTGCATGCGCGTTGCAATAATTAGTAGTACAAAAATACTAAGGAAATGACGTGCTAACATTGGCTTGATCCAGACAGAGGCGAGAATGACAGCAAAACAAATACAGTATTCCTCGTATAGTTGGATACACCAAGCGTGTACAGTTGCACACATCAGAAAATGACTTTTCTTGTGGAGCTCTCCAATACAAGGATATCGCATAAATCAAGCCATACTCAACTCCAACAAATGTACTAAAATCTTAGCTGGAACAAAACGCGGAAAGAAACGCATTTTCTAAAGCCACAAAGGGGAGTGAAGTTATCACCACACGTTGCATCGACGACTATGGATCAGTAACATTCTTCTATTCAGCAGAACACAAGCAGTCACATCCTTTTGTGATTAGCTGCAAGACATTATCATACTGTGAAAAATCAGAGGCGGAAGCGCCTAGGAAAATAGCAAACCCTCCCGTGGACCGACGATCATCAAGATTACTCGCCCAATCTGCATCTGAAAATCCACTCACAAGCAAAGATGAGGACTTACAAATTTTAAGTCCTAGCTTAACAGTGTGCTTGAGATATCTTAGAATTCTCTTAACTGCTGCCCAGTGAACTGTGGTTGGAGCATGTAAAAATTGACACACCTTATTTACTGGAAAGGAAATATCTGGTCTTGTCAGGGTCAAATATTGCAAAGCTCCAACAACACTCCTAAACTGTGTAGCATCATTTGATCCAAGTAAAGTACCCTCACTAACAGATAATTTCTCAGATGTAGACAGAGGTGTAATAGCTGGTTTGCAATCACTCATTCCTACTCTTTTCAACAAATCTGAAGTATATTTTTCTTGACTTAACACTATTCCATTAGTTATTTTGTTTACCTCAATGCCAAGGAAATAGTGTAGATCACCAAGATCTTTTAGAGCAAACTCCTTTCCAAGATCCTGCAATAGAGCTGAGGTTGCACTAGGCACAGAACTGGCTACAATGATGTCATCAACATATATTAGCACAAAGATAACTACACTTCCTTTACTATAGAAAAATAGAGATGTATCTGCTTTTGAAGCCTTAAAACCCAATTCTTGAAGTTTAGTGCTCAGTCTTGAATACCACGCTCTAGGAGCCTGTTTTAATCCATATAAAGCTTTATCTAACTTACAAACATAGCCAGGTAAATCTGATTTCTCATACCCTGGAGGTTGTCTCATATATACCTCTTCTTCCAGGACTCCATGTAGGAATGCATTTTGTATATCCAGTTGTCTCAAGCTCCATCCTCTGGACACAGCAATAGACAAAACCATTCTAATAGTAACTGCTTTAACAACTGGACTAAAAGTATCCTCATAATCTATACCATACCTTTGCTTGAATCCTTTTGCCACGAGTCGTGCCTTGTACCTGTCTAGGGTTCCATCTGCTTTTCTTTTGATCTTGTAAACCCATTTACAGTCAACGACATTTCTCCCTTTCTGTAGTGGAACCAAATGCCAGGTTTTATTCTTCATCAATGCCATATATTCTGCATCCATTGCTGCTCTCCAATGTTCGCTGTTCAGTGCCTCATCTACAGTTTGAGGCTCACCAGATGATGTAAAATAAGTGTATCTAACTGTGCCATCAGTATATACCTTTTCCTTGCGTATTCCACTCCTCAGACGAGTGTGTGGCCTGGTTGGTGCAGAGAATCCCGGAGGATCAAGCCTCAGAGTATAGGCGTCTCCCCCTGCGTCCGGACCGGATGAGTCTGCGCCGACAACATCATGAGCTGCCACGCCTACTCCTGTCGTTTCTGCGGTTGAAGGCGCGAGCTGTTGCCCTGTCCCTACTGCAGTCGGCCATTGATGGCATTCACTCTCTGCACCATCGCCTTCTGGCACAAACGGACCCACCAGAGCCGACGTGTTGTCGTTGGGTTGCATGGAGTCGGATGAGTGGGCGGGAACTGGACGAGTGCTGGCCCGCGTGTCGCCTGCGAACGCACTGGAAGCTGGAGCTGTGTCAACTCGGTGCATAATCTCTGGAGAGGGTAGGTGCAGCACGGCTCGCTTCGAGGCGAATGTAATTCAATATTGGATTCTTCTACCGCATCACCTTGATTATCCAAATGATGACTACCGCACTTTGATTATTACCCTGACCGTCCTCATAAGAATTGTTAGCGGCATTTGGAGAGTTAGACATATGATCATTCGTAACTCTCCCCTTGATCATAGCTATAAGGAATAAGGGCGGTGGAAGAAGTAAGATTTCAGAGCGCAGCGAGCACCAGCATTGGAATGCAATTGAGCAAAGGGAAATACGTTCTCATCAAATATAACATCCCGGAAATATAAACACGACCGGAAGATGGATCTAGGCATTTGAAGCCTTTGTGATTTGTATCAGAGCCAAGGAAAACACATTGCTTGGATCGAAATTGAAGTTTGTGAGTATTGTAAGGCCGGAGATTAGGCCAACATGCACACCCGAATACTCGAAGAGAGTTATAATCTGGTTGTTGTTTAAATAGCCGATCTAGAGGAGTTTGGAAATCAATAACTTTACTAGGGATGCGGTTGATAATATATGTGGCAGCAAGGAAAGCTTCATCCCAGAATTTTAGAGGCATTGCAGCATGCGCAAGTAAAGCTAGACCTACTTCAACTATGTGGCGATGCTTTCTCTCAGCTGAACCATTTTGTTGATGAGCATAGGGACAGGATACATGATGAGAGATACCAATTTTACTAAAAAAGAGATTGAGTTTCTGATACTCTCCTCCCCAGTCGGTTTGAACAGTTATGATTTTGCGATCAAAGAATCTTTCTACCATATTTTGGAATTCATGAAATTTATCAAACACCTCAGACTTGTTTTTGAGGAGATAAATCCAGGTAAATTTACTATAGTCATCAATGAAACTCACATAATATTTTTTTCCACTATGAGCTAGGGCGCGCGCCATACATCAGAAAATATGAGTTCCAAAGGATGGTGAGACACACTTAAAGACCTAGAATAAGGTAGCTGATGGCTTTTAGCCTTTTGACAAGCATCACAAACTGACTCTTTATTGAACTCAGAGAGAAAAGGTAAATTATTTGAGCTAAGAATTTTTGCAACAATTTTAGTAGATGGGTGACCCAAGCGGCTATGCCACTTTGAGAAGGATGGCTTGACTAAGAACACTTGCTTTGCTGATGTAGCAGGAAGAGAGTAAAGTCCTTGCCGACATCTCCCTTTAAGAATCGTATTCCTCGTGGCTCGATCCTTAATCAAAAAATATTCAGGGTGAACTTCAATGAATGCAGAGTTATCCATAGCAAGACGACGAGCAGAGATAAGGTTCTTTTTAACTTTAGGCACATGAAGTATATTTTGAGATGCAAATTACGATGGGGTAGTAATAACAGAATGACCAATGTGTTTAATCTCCATACCTTGACCATTTGCCGCATGAATTTGATCCTTGCCCTTGTATTTTTCTTTGACCGACAGTTTGTCCAGTTCACCAGTCAAATGATCGGTGGCTCCCGTATCTAAATACCAGTTGGTATCCACTTCATATGTGCGATTAGCAGCAGCAACATGACGCTCATCGCACATAGTCCCGGTCGAACTGTACCATGATCCGATGCCATATGACCTCTTTGTAGCAGACTTGTGACCGCCGATCGTCCGTGCGGCCGTTGATTGCTACCGCTCTGCGCGCGTCCATCATGACCACGGCCACGAAGTGTTGCTGCGCCCACGGCCAGCACCGCCACGGCTGGATAGCCTTCCACGCCCGCGAGTCACGGAGTTCACCGAAGAGCCACCGCCGCGAAGCGCCTGTCTGTTCTCAAAGTTCAAGAGCTGAGAGTATAAGTCTGTCAAGGTAATGGGTTCTACTCTCGCTACCAGTGCGGAGACAACCGGCTCAAAGTCATCATCTAACCCATTCAATATGTATGCCACCAGTTCTTCTTCATCTAACTGTTTGCCGGACGCAGCAAGTTCATCACCGAACGATTTCATCTTGCCAAAGTACTCAGAGACGGTCATGTTACCTTTGCGTGTTGTCGTGAGAGACAGTCGGACGTTGAGGGAGCGCGCGCGCGTTTGGGATGTGAAGATTCCTTCTATGGTGCGCCATGCTTCACTCGCCGTCTTGGATGCTGCAACCTGGGTGAGCACTTCACGCGACAACGAAGAAAACAGGAAGCCAAGAACTTGTTGATCTCTTGCAAACCACTCCAGGTATGCTGGATTCGGGGTTTTTGTCACCTTGTCATCTTCCTTCCGCTCAATCTCCGCTGGCGGGATCACGATCATGTCACGGATGTGATCATCTAGCCTTGCGCCGCGTATAGCAGCGAGGACCTGCGCACTCCAGAGCGCATGGTTTTGTTTTCCCAGTTTCTCAGAAATCTGGAAACCGAGCAAAGGGTTGGAGACGACGGCGGCGGAGGAACTCGCCATGTTGGCGACGAAACTTGTTCTTGTAAAAGCTCGATACCATGTGAAAAATCAGAGGATGATACAAGGAGGAATATATAGATGAGTATTGCATGGTTGGTTTCCCTAATGTACAAGGAAACGGATTCAAGTATTCTATCTATAACCAACCGTGCATATCTCAATCCATATCTGTTACAAAGTCAAATCTATATCTCTAACACATACACCAGGAATTAAACTTGGATAAGGACAACTTTTGTTACAATGACAAAGGCGACCAAAAGAACAAATGGTAGAAAAAAAGAACAAAAAGGCACAAAAAGGATGAGTCAGTGCCGTTAGGTACACAGATAATCACTAAAGGAACAGAGAAAGAACATTTATTCGCTTCAGTGGGCGCCCCAACAATTTGCAAACTTGTTAATTAATCAGGCAAGTTAAGTTGATGGTCAGCATTAATCTAAACCCCAATCCAGGTGGCTTGCTCTGAGCCTCTGAACAGGCTGCCTCCCAACAATCCTAGCTTACTTGCTTTCCATGCTACCCTCCCAAAGTGGTTTAATTAGTGGATAAGCACTCCCGTTTCTGACGATTAAAGTTTCAAATGGGGCACCACTATCCAATGGTGGCATCTAAATGTCCAAGTCGAAGGCCTAAAGGCCACGCATGTGTAGTATGCTCAGATATTTGAGAATCTTTCATCGCAATCCAGAGCGATTAGGTTAACTTCAGAATTCGAAGTGCTTGCATAGTTGCATACAATCCGTTGCCAAAATGGAAAATAGTACAGTTGTTAGAATATGTGTAGGCTATACTAATACAAATTAAAATTTCTACCATATAAACAAAGTCATATGAGTAAAGAATCATTGATTTACCACTAGACGTGTAGTACGATGAAAGAATAGTTGAAGCAGCTCGGTTCAACATAACACACGTCGATATAGTAGTAGTCGATCGTCCAATGTCTCTGGAAAGCGATGTTCAAAAGTCAATCGTACTCTAGCAGTAGTCAATCTCCACGAGTCAATTGTGTTCTCCTCTAATCTTCCCGATTAGCGCCACGGTCGCAACAACGCATCTACTGAAGTCCACACGTTCAGAGATAGAATATCTTGCACCGGTGTGTTAGCACCAGTGCGCATAGCAGGACCTTCGGAAAGAGACAGCTAGGATTTTCGGTGGGTGGTGTGATATATCTCTCCCTTAAACCCATAGTCTAATGCACCCTTTATATAGAGCTTCCACCGAATCCTTATCTAATACGAGTAAAGATCGTATCCCACTTGGAGTGCCTTTGATTGGATCCTTATCTAATATTAGTAGAGATTATATCCCACTCGGAGAGTCTCCGACCGGATTCTTATTGTTCCAATCCGTTAGGTATGTGACCTTATAAATTCATATATACTTAGTTGTAATTCGGAAACATCTTTCCTATCACTAATTGGTAGTGATCCCGAGTAGGATATTTCGACCCACAAATATACACAAAGATCAATTTGGATCAATATATATGCAATATAATCTGGTAGTCACTCACGATCAGTTTATAGCTCCTTACAACCAGTTTGTATCTGGTTACGACCATTCTGTATCTCCATATGACTAGTTTGTAGACCAGTTTGTGATATGTCCAACCAGCTCAAAGCCAGTAAATATATCCATATGACCAATTTGTATCTAATCAAGCTAAATGACTTTTAGGTGTATCCTCCTTTTGCCTCACGACACCTGATCAAACTCTAGACGAGAAACTTGTTATCTATAAACTGTTTAATCTTTTCTCCATCTAGTGATAGATAACTTTATGTGGCCAGGTCTACGACCAATCGTGGCATGTCTATGCTGATAGATAACTTCAAGGAGTCGACTCTTCGACCACTCGTGGCATGGCTATGCATTTATTTTATCTGACCACATTGAGAGGTTCAAAGATATCTCTTTTATTATGTAGGAGGGGTATATCTTATATCTGACCAGTCACATTCATTCGCATATTTCATAGCATACCCGAAATCTATCTTTATAACTACATAGTTATAGAGTAGCGCTTGATAACCTCTAAATGCATTATTACATATGTAGAAAACTATATTGATATCAGATACAAGGATTATACATCATCATTGTTCGATACCAACTGATAACACAAAACATTACAATCTCAATAGTATCTCAAGATGAGTCAATCCAATACTATATTCTCTAATATGATCCCACATTATTAATTGATATCCTCATATCTATGATCCGTGAAACATAATCATCAATCAATATATGTGTTGATCTATAAATCATAATTATCATATAATAATATAAGATGAGGGATAATTTAAAATAAGATCAAAACATAAATAAATAGCTCCATGAACAAATTACATACTTTTTAATTAATACAAAAGATATTTATTCAATAGATAAAATAATATATTATTTAAAAAAATTCCTAAACATAGAAGTGATATGATCATTTTTCTCGATTGCCTATAACCATATCACTAAAGAGTCAAGCTTCTTCTGGCACCCATTTGCCGATATGAGCTTGCAAAATCAGAATTCGTTCAGACTCCAGTAGCAGCAGGCCAGCAGCAGTAGTACTCCTATGGTGAACGCATTACATGGAAGTCTAGCTAGTGGGGTATGACTCTTCATATACGTAGGATGGTAACGAATATGTTCTTTTTAGTTTTGGCTTATGGCTTTTAGACTTTGTGAGAGAGACTATATAGTAACAGACACTCACGTGTGGTTTTGACCAATATAATGAAGTTTTGGTATAGTGTGTATTACAATTAACTTGTAGATTCTGTTTTAAAAAGATACTCTATTTAAATATTAGTTACTGTAAAAAAAATCAAAAAATAACTTTTAAAAGCTGAAAAAAAAAGCCTCTAACACCTTTACGAAACCATCTTTTACAAAGATAGCGTGACACCGATACGGACACACTGCGTCCAGTATGGGCTCATCTTCTAGGGTAGCTTTCGTTTACCCTGAGAGAGATGAAACCGATCGATCCCAACTTGAGAGCGACCCACTCAGCGGTGCATGACAGCCAGTGTCACGGTCACGGTGCATGCAAGCACGAAGCTTAGTCAGCAACACGCCATGCATGCACGTTCACATCGGCGCAAGTGTGCAACTAGAGAGAACTAACCGCGCATGCGACGCACTCACGAAAGGGATTAAGGAAGTCCAAGGTATCAAGACAAGAAAGCTAGCTTGTAACACGACACTGAGATGCAACCCTACCAAGAAAAAGTTTTGCTAACATTTTCGAGAGCAATCTTTTCAGCTGAAACTGTTTGGTGGTATATGTTGAAAAAGAACGGTGGATATATTAGTTATCTCACGGCAGAGCTAGAATAGATTTATAAGCGATTGTACTAAATGTAGTAAATTACATCCATATACCAATGGAGCTTACCGAGAAGGCTAGAATGTCAATAGCCCAGATCATCCGAATAACATGGTTGATGAATACAGTGACTCAAATACTAATCTTTTATGATTTAAAAATGTGTGTTATAAGGAGTCTTAAATAAATTCTAATAGTATTATGATTACTTTTTTTAGTAAGATTTCTACTCTATTTGTGAGGAGGGCCAGGAAGATTGTATAAAGCCATAGGAGTGGTTATGAAGAATCCAAACAGCAAAGCAAAGAAATCATTCATTCAAATGTAGAGGTGAGATTATTAGAGGTTAAATTATTCTTTAGCACTATATTTTTGTATAGAGCAATGATCTGAGGTCCTAAAAGATTAATCTAAAAGAGTGACAATCTCTTATACTCTTTTAAAGTTGTACTTAAGAAATTTATGGCTGGCTTCACCAAATCTTCTCTGTTGTCGTAGTTGCTTTAACGTCATTATTTTGGTTCTCTCTATGAAATTAATCTTCTTCGTTCTTGATACCGTACACGTTCGTATCATATTTTACAAACTTTGATCCGATTCAGAACAACTGTGCATGAAAAGGGGTATCAGAGTGTCGCAATGATTAAGTATATATCACTTCCTTCAAGTCTTGCTTGATAGTTGCATCTATGAACGAGCTTGTTTTCCATATAGGAATTTCTACAACAACGTGCGTATAATGAGCATTAAGCCGGGTCACCCACAGCTTATATTACTCCATACTAGTCATGATTACTTACAAGGAACACAAGCTGATTAAAGTGGTTGCTAACCTCACTCTCTCAGCTAGTTGGTTTAATTAGCTACTTATAGGAAATGCACCTTGCCATGCCGTCCCTTCTCTATTTTTGCGGGTCTCTTGTGGAATTTGCCCCGTGCCTTTAGATAAAGTTAAAAGTGAAAGCAAGCAGAACCTGGAGCCTGACAAGACAAGTCGTTGGATCATGAGTCGGCGATGTTGCGATGGGCAAGTTGATCACTAGCTAAGCTAAAAGAGGCACTCCCACAGTGTGGCATATTACTGGAGGCCTCCGATATTTTCTGCAAGTGGAGGTGGTAACCGCTAAAGTCCGAGTTCTGGAAGTCCTTTTTTTGGATGGAAGTGCGTTCGATTACTAGATGAGCACTTGAACATCAGTGGCTGTACGATGAATTGAGAAACTATTAGTTGTCTAATTGGTTGCATATCCTGGTGAAGATCGATATCAAGTATATCCAATTATTTTGCCATGGCCTACTTTTGAACTATTTTCAATAGCAATATTTTTTGGACTGTTCCCGAATGGAATAGTTGGTAAAAATTGTCGATTAAATGAAATTTGTTTTCACTCGAATCCCGGACACCTCTCTCAAACGAATAACCACTAATCTTCCTATATACTCCATACAACTTCTAATCGAATTGTTTTCGCAGATTAATATAAACGAACCAATGCATGATCTCGCACCGTGGTGCCACAGCTAGCAATTAATCAAAAGGCAAGCATGCGATGTAACACCAGGCCGGGATGATAGGCTGTGATACGGTACACCGCCTCTTTCACTCCACCGGTGTGGAGTCTGGACGGATGAAAAAGGCAAAATCGGAACCAAATTTGACTTCTTTTCGCGGAGCAGTTACCAGCTCACGTCGCCGGGCCGTCGGATCTCCTCACGCGGCAGCTCCCCCAGTGCGCGTGTGCGGATGCCAGCATCCCGAGGGAACCCGCCCGGAAGCCGGGCGGTGGGAACGGCGGCGTCTGTAGCACAGCGGCCGCGGACAGCGACCACCTCACGACCCGCGGGCGTCCAAATCAGATGACGACGCCGCGCCGACGGATCCGCGCCCGAAAAGTTTCTGATGATCGCACGCGCATCTCCCTTGTTTGTCCCCACCCGATCGACTCCCGTGCCGCTCGCTTGCGCCAGCTATAAAAGCCCGCGGCCACGACCAAAACTAGCCACGACCCGGCGGGCGGCAAACAGGCGCGTTGGTTTCTTCCGTCTGGGCTTTGCTTGTCTTCTCTGTTGCACCGAGGCAGCGGACGGCAGGAGCCTGGCCAAGGAGGCAAGGGGAGAGTGATACTTCCGAAGAGAGGAGGAGAAAGTACAGTTCCGATTTCCGAAGAGGAGAGGCTAAGAGAGCAAGATGTGCATGAACCGAGCTGCCGTGCCGGTGAAGAGGGTCTGGTTCGGCATCGCCGCCCGCCTCGGACTCCGGCGAACCACCGGTACGTTCACTACTTGAGCTAGCCCCTCGGTCGTTGTCTTCTTTCTTGCCAAAGGCCGGGTCATATATCTCTCTTCGTAGTCGGCGGCGGCGTTGGAAAAGGGAACTTTGGATTTGTTTCTGATGGGTCGACTGACATGCTCTGCAGGACTGAGTAAGCTGAAGAAGGAGGTGAGGACGTGCGAGTACCGCGACGTGCACGTCATGTGGGAGATCCTGAGGAAGACGGACGCGCCGGTGCCGTTGGCGGAGAAGGAGGCCGCGGCCGCAGCAGCCGTCGCGGCTGCCGCCGGCGCCAGGAAGAGGAAGGCGGCGTGGAGCCGGTTCGTCTACTATTGCTGCGCGTTCTGAGCGCTCGACTGAGACTGAAGAATGAACGACGTAAAGAAGCATTTCTACTGGTTCTCGCTAGGGAAAGATCAAAGGCCGCAAGCTTTCTGGTCTCAGGCCTCGATTTCAAGCTCGGATTCGGCTCTCGGCGAGCTTCGAAGGAGCTCTTCTTGTTCTCGATTGGAGACTGTCCCGGCGAAGTTTGAGAGATCGATTGTCCCTGCGAGTAGGGCCGAGAGAAATGGATGCTAGCCTACATATGCAGAGGTTGGAATAAGTGTAGAGACGAGAGAGAATGAGGATCGCGAGTTGATCGAGATGTAAAAAATAACTTAAAAAAAAGCTTTTGAATTTGTTGTGTGTCAGTGAAAATTCTCTTCAACAAGGGATTTCAGTCAGTGAAAAGATTTTCCATCTTCTAACTACTTTTGCTTAAGTTTCTCCTCTTATTAAAAAAAGGTCTTTGACGAGAGGATACAGGTGTACCAGGAGATATATAGCTAAAGTACAACTGGAATTATCAAAATGAGCGTGGCGCAAGATGAGCAAAGCACGAGCTGTTTTTTGTTCTCGCGATAAGGTTGGGGTTTGGTGATTGCTGACCATTGCAATTGACGTACTCAAGCAATCAAGGCTCAACCAGTGCAGAACACACTGATGTTTCTTACTTCTAAGCGACAGCAACTTCAGCTTAACGTACGCTGGTTTGTGACAAATCCGCGGAGCTAAAGATTGACCGGATCCAATGGAAAGCGTGCTGGTATGCAAGAGAAAGAAAAAATGCGTGCAAAAAAAAATACAAACAGGAACTGACAAGTTGCCTCAGCCCTCAATGTTCGAACTAAAAACCATATGACTCACCCATCGATGAGTTATATGGAGGATTTTCATGAGAGTTTTCATGTAAGAATAGTAATGGGGAATCCATAAAATTGCTCCACTCCGTAAACACACAGCGGGGTAACTTCTGGTGCTTGTGTAATAATGAAATAAGTAGACTAAAGCACTTTTTAAAGTAGATGCAGTGGCCAGCAATGTGCTTGGATGATTTCTTTTCGGCTGCGGTTTATAGCTGTGGCTGATATCTTTTAGTTCTAGCGCGAGCGTTTGTGTAAACAAACCGAATATCGATAAGCCGCTTCAAAATGATTATCCAAATAAATTGTTTTGAAAAGGCAACAAAAAAGTTATCTTATTTATTTGTTCGAGAAAATTATAAGCCATAAGCGGAAAAGAAAAATACCCTTATGTAGCTGTTTTACTGTACAGTTTATTGAAGAAATGTCAGACTCGTTCTCAATTTCCTGGGAAAAAAACACAAGTCTCAGAGCGCACATTTCACAAAATGGTTGTGGTGAATGATGTTGTTTTGGTATAAAAAGGAGCTCAAATCTCATGAAAGCATCAGGTTATAGAATAGCCGAATAATGCTTGTGCACATCAGCACATGTCATATTCACTAGAAAACGATGAACAGAAGAAAAAAAGGAAAAGGGGAATCTCATGCTGTACTGATTGGATGAAGACATCTTTATTTTCGTTCAGAATATCTCAGAATTGTGCACATGAACATTTTAAAGTATGCAGCTGATGCGAAACTGGTGTTCAATCTTATAAAAATGTAGTATACAAAACGACAAGTTATTTGTTTGCCCCCCTGTCCAAATCATAAGTTCAGAGCTGCTTTTGTCCTTTTTATCAGGCCAAGAAGATCTGTCCGATTCCGGTTTCGTAGAAACCCAAAATATCACTAGTATTTTCTAACCCTAAAATAAAGTCTGGAAAACAAAATGGCACACATAGACACAGAAAATAAAACCAACGTATTTCTTGTGCGAGCTTCAGCGCACCTTTTGCAGCCACAAGTAATTGTTAGGTTTATCATATTGTTGCAACTTCCAATTCTGATGGGATTTGTCATTTTGTGAGGACAAGCAGGAATAGGAGAACGCATACAGGAAACTTAGACAATGATGTCGTAGTAGTTATAGAATAACCAGATTCATGAGACATCCTTTCATTGCCAGACGATGAAAACTTATGAAATGATGAAAGAATTCCTGCAAGGCTGCAATCTCAGGAATGTGACTCGAGAGTCCTGTAATGATGACAGAACAAGGAGCTAGATGCAGATCATATTGCAAAAATAGAGTCCATCGCAGTAATTCGATGTTTGTTTACCTCCGATAGAGTAATGAAGCAATGAAGCAGTTGATGCAAGTAACAGGCTAACAGGTAGATAAACAGAAAAAAGGACATAATTGCATCTTACCGAATCGCATTATCTTGTAGACGTGTTTCAAGGCACGATGCAAATTATGAACCTAAAAAATATCATAAGAGCACGAGAAGTAGAGAAAATGGTTTCTAACAGCCATTAGAGTTCATACTATCTACCATCTATCACACGACTTCTGAGCCAGTATCAACTTGCGGGTCAGCCAAGCAACTTTGGTTACATTTCCAGATAGCGATTCCAAGCAGCTTTCCTGTTTTGAGGGGGCAGCATTTCTATATGACAACCTCAAATAAACACTAGTTTCAAGCATAGTAAATCATCAAATCATAATTTATAAACTGCATTTCTCATACCACAAGGATATAACGAAAAGTTGCACAAATGACACCACACTTTCATTAAACTTCAAGACGAGCAGATATAGCTCTAGTTCTGCTTGATGTGAATCATACAATGCAGTTGGTTCAAGGATAACTAGTTCAACTACGTGTCCAGCAAAAAGAAAGATCGACAAAAGATGAAAGTCAGGACATAAGCAGTACCATTTATTAAGAGGGACAACATTCCCGGTCAAAAAAAGAGGGACAACATTATTACGTTGCAGTCAACGCAAGTCAAATTACTCTACAGAGACATACATTGCTGAAAGAACTGATCAGTCTTTCAATCACTGCTGTGGTGAAAATTCACATTAAAGAGTTGCTACTACAAAGTAGAATTTCACAGTTGTAATGCAAAGCATCCTTACTGCAGGTGATGTCACCATAAAACCATTCGAATAACTTTTGAATAGTATCAATTATCAAGTCAGCAACAAATGAATACCATCATAGCAGAATATGAATATCCAACAAATCTGTATCTAGACTGACTGGTGACATTGCGAGCACTGGTATCAACATAAAATTAGAATACTGCAAAACTGATTCAGTTGAAACCGCAAGTATCATAAATTCCTGGGCACATAAACTGTAATTCTGTTACCTTCATGCGTGTTAAAAAGAAGTTAAATTCGAGCCATAGGATAGACTTAGAAGTCCATGAGCAAATAAAGCATATATATTTATTCAAAAGGGTAGGAACTTGTACCCCAAGTGCAAGCAGCAGTTGCCATAATCTAAATATAATGTACAGGAGCAATGAAGGTGTAACTCTTATGATCTGCGAAAAATTATTCCAATTCAATTTGCAATAAGGAAAAAAGCTCTATTACAAAATCACAAAGAATCCCTAAAAGTACTACCAGAACATGTGTTTTGCGCCAAGCATTATAAGTGTATTTATTGATGAGTTGCTCAGTCTGAACCAGGGCATCAACCAGCCATATCGATTCTCCCCATTATATTGACTGTCATCAATTTTCAAGAAATAATTTATGCTACATTGTCAATCACAGCTCCCCTTGGTTGCTTGTTGCAAAGTGGAATTTCTTGCTTGTGAGTAATGCAATCCTCAAATTTTGTAGCCCTGTTGGTACACCGCGTCATTTACTTCAATGACAATATTTTCCAGCAAACTGCATCTCTTTTTGGAAAGTTCATCAATTAGAACAAGGTAGCTTGACTCATTTTCTAAATGGCATTGTCTGTATCTTTTCAATCTGTATAGGCCAATTTGTCCCAAGCAAATGTGGATCAGATCGCACAACAACTGCAAAATCCTGCAATGTTGTACAATCACCATGATCCGGTTGTTGCAAGCTACTTGTTCTAGCTGCAAAGTTCCCATTGCTCTTTCTAATGCTTCTACCACTGGACCTTACCCTCGACAGATCCATGCATGGTTTTATCAACCTCCTCAAAAACTCATCTAACCCATGATTCAAAGCATCAACGCCCTGCACCGTCACTCCAATGCCATCATTGTTCAACCGCTGCTGCAAACCCTCGCACAAAGAACCTGTATCCAGCAGATGGCCGGAATCATAACATGACACCATCGGATCATCCAACCTCCGCATCCTCAGACCATCACTCCCCGCAATCGAAACTCCCAATGGTGCCATTATCAGGCTTTGGCTCTGAACACATGGAGCAGACCTCACCTGCTCCACCTCTTCCCCGTCCTCCACTGACAGCACCTTCCCAACCACCGCCTGCTCCCTCGCCAACACACCATCGCCCGAATCCACCACTGCCGCTGCATTCCCCGCCTTTGGCAGCGCAGCACCGTCACACTGCACGCTCGAGACCGTGGTCGTCCCCGACTGCCCCGTGGCCGCCTGCCGGTTCGGCGGGGGCACCCCCGCAAGCGCATTGGTTATGATCCCCATGATGAGGGAGTTGTGCAGCGCAATGTTCTCCCTCCCAATGGTGGCATAGCACAACCTGTCGAACTCCATCTTGGTCAGCTTCAGATTCAGCAGCCTGGTGAGGTGCATGAAGTACTTGCTGGCCTTCTGCCGGCCGAGCCGCTTCACCAGCCGCTGCTTCAGCTCAGCGACGTCGACGCGCGCCGGCTTGCGGCAGGTCGCCATCTCCCTCCTCCCCCGGAATGCGGCCTCGCGCTCGCCGCGCTCGGAACCCCAGGAACGCAAGTGCGGGCGTTCGGATCTAATTAACCAGTTGGGTACTAAACAAATTGGGGCGATGAAGAGCAGGGGGAGTGGCACTTACTTCGTGCGGCGAATTGGTGGGGAAATTTAGGGATGATTCCTCGTTAGGGTTTCTTCGGCGCTGCGCGATCGGGGGGAGAGGGGAACGGAGGGGAGGAGGAGGACCGGGTGTACGACGAGTCGTGGGCCGAGGGACGGACGTGTTGCAGGGGAAGTGTGTCAGCGAGAGCAGGTGTATGGGTCGGGTGTAGGGAGGGGAGGTGCTCGGTGTTTGGTTGGTCTTGTTTGGGCCGAGGAAGGAAACGGCGGCGGTCAACGGCACGTGCAGATTTGAGGTGCGACTACTGACGTCAGCCTGAAGTGATTCGTTAGCCACCTCTGCAGTCTCTCTTCTTTTGTCATTTTTGATCCGCCAGGTTTGACTTTTGGCATACGATTGGGATTCGAGAAGACGCATAATTCTGAATAATTTTTTTCGTCCTCAGTCTTTTTCTCCTTGCACTATCCGTGCGTGAATATCTGAACCCCGCTCTTTTCTTCGTCAAAAACTGAAACAGAACCCAACACCTCATAGTTCCGGTTTGGAATATAGAAAAACTCTGTAAGGACTTTGGAGTAATTGTTATGTTTTCTGCGGGATTCTGAAGTTCCAAACAGGATCAAAGGCAAGCAAATTACAACTGGTGTTGAGGTACTTCATCCCCAAAATAATACAATACGAAGGTATACATGGATGCATATGGAAGTAACAATTGAAGGGACATTGTAAATGTTCATAAGTTCTCTTCTTGCTGATTTTGAATGGAGTTTTTGGGTGTGAAATGTGGTGCAGTCCTGATGTGATATGATGGTATCGCATTCGCATGTTTCATGCTAGTCTGCAAGTACCAGAGCTAGAAACATACGCCAAGTTTTTATTTGTTTGTTTTTTGAGAGGAACATTTGCCCAAGTTGGTCTGACACTAAATAACAATTGGGCCTCCATAGGACTAACTCGGTAAATTGTTCTCCAGCCCACATAAAGCAATTGTTGGTTTTGAACTTTTGTGCATAACTCAACTCCCGCAGTAGATGGCTCATTGTAAAGTGCATTACGATCCAATCACGAGATGAGGCCCAGTCTATAAGAGGCCCGTAGATACACAGCCCAAGCAGTCATTATGTTGTCCAACTAGCCCAAATAATATGTTCTTCTTCCCGACTATCATCACGTGCAACAGTGCCAATGCGCCCCATCCATACGTGCTAGTACTTAGCAGAGTAGTAGAGTACCTCAGACAGGATAAATTTTAGTTCGAAGTGTGAAAAACTATCTAGTGTGCAGCCTAGATAAATTTAGTCCAGTTTAGATAACATTTTTATGGTCGATCATTTCACCACTGAGTTTGAGATATAACCAAATCATGGTTCCGCCACTGCTCACAAACACCGAATTGCCTTTCAGGATACGGCTCCAGAAAGGTTTCTTCCCTCTAACGACACTTAAGCAAATCCATAAAAACCGACGTCCCGTCAATGGAACAAAATCAGCTGTGGGCGTTGGTGCCTTTCGCTTTCCACACTGAAAAGGCTTACACCGGCATCTGCATTTGCAAGGAAAACTGGGGCATCCTCGCGATAGCATTTGGAACCGTTACAGCCTACTGATTGATGCACTGCTTCGGCTACAAACTGGACGGGAAAGCCAGAGTAATTATGACAAGCACAAACAGAAACAGTGATCTTCCAAAGCGATGCGAGCTTCATTCTTAAGCAAGCTTAAAGAAGAAAAGTGCAGCTTACCTCGCGGTGCATGGCTAAGGAGACATTTTGACAGCTTCGTTTGACGCTTGGCATGCAGTAGGAGGAGATCGATCAACCACCAATTAAATGGATCTAAATGCTAGTCATTTTCGCTAGCTAGGGTTAGTGAACTCTAGGTAGGTTAGATGCGTTACATGTCAACATACTTTACGTTTTTTACTTCGTAAGCTGTTGTCCTATGTCACGTACCTACACAACTCGTGAGCTAGTGCAGTAGTACGTTTGGTGTAAGCTTATGACCATGCACACCGGCCCGTACAAACAGAAGAAATAAAGAAAAACCTCGAGCGAAAATACGTGGTGAGCTGGAAACTTGGGAATATTTCCCTTCTTCCTGATTTCTGAACAAAAATGATGAAGCCATATCAGGCACGAGTAAGTTATGCCGAAGTACGATCACGGGTACTGATCGAACTCGGCGTACGATTCCGGCTTTAGCGCACGTCGAAGTCCCATCCATCCCCAGCCACCCAGCCAGGCCAGGCAGGCGGGCAGCCAGTTGCAACATGGAAAACCATACGTACATATGTTACGTGCTGAACCAGGCCTGCAGAGAATACATAGCGATTGGACCTTTTCTTTTGGACTTGTAAGTTAGATTATGCTGATGCTGTTTGCAGTAAATAGCTTTTAAACTATATGTTTTTTAAGATAGAATTAATAAAAAAATTATAGTAAATTTATACTGATTTCAGCTGTACCGGTTAAAATCACATACGATTATTTTCCTCTACGTACTACCTCTCGCGAACAGTCATAATTCAAATATTTAAGCCATAAGTTATAAATCATCAACCCAAAAGAACCCACCCAAACGGATTCATTTTAGCTTATTCGCAACTTATGCTCGTACTGTCTGCAGTAAGTAGCTTTTAAACGATACTTTTTAAGGCGGGGTTAATAGGAAGATTGTAGTAAAAAATATACTGAATTCAATTGTATCGGTCAAAATACTGTTTTTCTGTGCGTACTATCTCTTATGAATAACCATAATTTAAATATTTAAGTCATAATTTATAAACCATCAATCAAAAAAAACCTACCTCCACCTCTTGTCTTTACTCTTACAAATCAAGCTTGCTGTGGTGGCGCGCCGCACGTACGTACGTCTGCGGGCGCGCGGCACGTACGTACGTCTGCGGGCGCGAGGCGGCACCAGCATCCAACCAACGAACCGGCGCACGCGCGTGGATCAAAACGACGCGGCCACGCGGGGCAACGGCGCGGACGTGCGGGGCCGTCAATATCGGGAGCAGACGGCGCGGAAACGGGCTTGAACCAGCTGGTCGCATGGCAGAATTCGCCGCGCGCGCGATTAGCCGCTCGCACCGACCGTACACTCCGCGCCGGCGCCTCATGGCCTTTTTCTGCCGTGCGCCCGAGCGTGCCGACATCCAGTCCAGGCCCGCAACGGCAGCCGACTACCCGTGCCGTGCGGATTCGAAGCAGGTCAAGTGGTCATCAAGTTCCATCTGATAAAACCGTAAAGGATGTTAGGAAATCTGGATCTGAGCTAGAAGTCTTAGTCTATATTTGGCACCTCATTATTAGACTATAAATAGGAAACACTATTTGCAATTTTGTAACGAAAATCAGAAAGAAAGATCAAGAGTTCTTCTCTCTATCTCTCTGTATTTTCAATCTACTATTTTTTATTTTCTGTGAGTGATCTTATTTTGCATAAACAGAAAAATCGATTGGACTATAGATCCTCAGCAAAGGAGACGGGAGGGGCAGTGCGCATCCGAGCGGGATTCTCTGACGTAGCTTCGGCTACATCAGGCGTGACTTTGGCCAGATCTGGCCGTTCATCTTCGGATGGACGGTCCAGATTATTTCTACATTTATTTTTTAGCTTTTGATTTTTTTTATTTTTAGTTTTTAGTTTTTTAGTTTTATCTTTTTAACTATAAAAAGATGAAAATAAAAAACTAAAAATCAAAAACTAAAAAATAAAGATAGAAATAATCTGGACCGTTCATTCGAAGATGAACGGCCAGATCTGGCCAAAATCACCGCTGACGTAGCCGAAGCTACGTCAGAGAATACGCGCCGGTGCGCATCACGCGCGCAGGGCAGGGGGCTACTTAACGAAAAAGAGGTACATCGCAGGGAAAAAATGGCCGGTCTGAGCTATCGTCGTACCTCAAATGGATCACAACTCATGTAGAGGCCCCACGCGCGTCCCAGTTCACTTTGGACCCTTTTATAATTTGTTACGTGACTGAATGGAGACTGCTTACTTACGAGCTAGTACTTCGTAACAGAGACAGGCATCCGTAATCCGTATAGTTAGCTAGCCCGGATAATACAGAGGACATGGCGGGCGGGGGCTGAATAAGAGGGTTCCGCTACCGGCTTCCAAAAGCTGTTTAAAATGTAAAAGTTTCTTATTTTAGTTTTTAGATTTTTGTCTTTTTTTTCTTTTTATTTCTTTGTATTATCTATAAAGATATAATGATGATTTGTATTACTTTATTTTACTTTTAAAATTGAATTACCAAGAAAAGCTAACATCCGCACAATACAATTTCAATTAAAAACCAATACCCGAAAACTTAAACTAGTTGGAGCAAGGCCACCTCAATCGTCCGGGCTTTATTTGTCGATAGAGCCATGCATGCACGTGCACAGTGTTTCATGTTTCGGGATTATAGATGTTAGATTTAATCTTGACTTAGAGTCCTAGTCGCATTTGAGTTCTATTTCGTGTGTAATTCGAGTTGAAGTAGTGTCCAATTCGAAGTCCTAATGCGTGTGTTAGTAGGAGTTATGAGCATATAAATTGAGAGCTTGTAACCAGTTTATGCAATGCAATATTTGCAAGAAATAAAGAGTAGAATTCAAGGGCTAAATTTGTAACAATTGGTATCAGAGCTAACCATTGATTTCTTCTGCTGCTGCCCCCGGGAGGAGCAATCTACGCTCCCGGGGGTGGCCACTGTTGCGCGCCGCCGCTGCAGAGAAGAAGTCGGAGACACAGTCTTCAGTCGCCACCGTTCCTCCGTTGCCGCCGAGAAGTCTGGCCGCGGGATGAGCGAACTCTGCGCCGCACACGGGACAGCAGCCGAGATCCTAGCGTCAAGACCAAAGCGAGAGGAGAGAGGAAGGCAACAAAATTTCTTCAACCAGTGCAAAATCGGAGAGAGAAGACAGGAGATTGGATCAAGAATCGTGCAAGATCGAGACTTAAGCAGCATTGATGCTCTGCATGTGGTCTTCTACCATTGCATGTGGTCATCACGTGAAGCAAGGAGAGTAAAGAGTATACATTTTCTAGTGCAAGACGTCAGGAAAGGTGGCGTACAGTGACAAGACACAAAGAATTGAAAACTTGATGGCAAAGAAGCAACTATACGCTGCAGTGCAGTTGCATGTCCAATTAATGCTGATGCTAGAGCGCGAAGGCCTCGCCGACTCCGAACCGAAGCGTCTCCGAGCGCATGTCCGTATCCGAGCAGAAGTCTGTTCCGTCTCCAACGTGAGGTCACGGACAGCCGCACGTCTTCTATTCGGTTTATTTTCTCCGAGTCGCATGCAAGCGACGTGAAATAAAAACCGTTCAAGGCCAGCGCACAGAGCGTTGCATCATCAAGTCGGCAAGAGCGCAAGTCCAAGCAAGAGCAAGAGCAAAGTTCAAAGAAAAAGAGAAAAAGGAAAACTTAACAAATTTTCCTCCGTTTTCTCTCGGTCCAAGAGACTTCAAAGTAGCCCTAATTTTTGATCCGTGCCCAAGATCATGTCGCGTACTTCGGGAAGCGGTGTCGCCGGCGACGAGGCATCATCCGGTGCGATGGCGAAGGAGAGTTCCGCCATCTCGCTGCATTATCCGATGCTCACGGAGAGCAATTATGCAGCATGGGTAATCAAGATGAAGGTGTACATGAAGGTTCAAGGAGTGTGGGATGCGATCGAGAACGGCAACGTCGATATGCGCAAAGATCAGATGGCATTGGCGGCCATCTATCAGGGCATCTCAGAGGAGACGCTCTTCCTACTGGCCGAAAAGGAAACGGCCAAAGCTGCGTGGGAGGCGTTGAAAGCGATGCATCTTGGCGCAGATCGTGTGAAGGAAGAAAAGTCATTGAGCAATTTGGAGACCTAAAGGCAATGACCATGGAGGAGATCATCGGTCGTCTTAAGACGTATGAGGAACGCATCCATGACACTAGCAACAAAGGTGAAGGACAGCTCTTGTTGACTCACGCCGAGTGGAAGGCTCAATCATCGAAGCGTGAAGGCAAGAACACTTTCAGGGTGATGGCCAAGGCCGTAAAGGTCGGAGGTTTGATAAGGTAAAAGTGAGGTGTTATAACTGTAATGATTATGGACACTTTGCTTCAGAATGCCCAAAGCCGAAGACGAAGAAAGCGTTTGTTGCCGAAGCGCTCAGCGAAGATGAAGTGCTCTGAAGATGAGTTGAGTCAGGGATGTTTGAGATGTGTCACCGTCCAAACTCAAGTAAGGTGGAAAGAAGTTAGAAAGTCAAGATTAAGGGGGAGATTGTTAGATTTAATCTTAACTTAGAGTCCTAGTCGCATTTGAGTTCTATTTCGTGTGTAATTCGAGTTGAAGTAGTGTCCAATTCGAAGTCCTAATGCGTGTGTTAGTAGGAGTTATGAGCATATAAATTGAGAGGCTTGTAACCAGTTTATGCAATGCAATATTTGCAAGAAATAAAGAGTAGAATTCAAGGGCTAAATTTGTAACACCTATCTTTTGGTTGTTGTTTCTTTCTTTCCTTGCTTAAGCAACGTCGATTAGTGTTAATCACTACCTGGGGTCTAATTATCTGAATTTAATCAGTTCCAAAAGTTTTATAACAAACTCTCCACCAGCAAGTGGAATCTGCTGCCGTCCAAGACAAACTGCAGATTTGTGAAAATTGATGGATTAAGAAAAAAAAACCAGTTCTGAGAACCGACGGGATAAATAGCAGAACAGATAATAGCACGCTTATTACAGTTGCTCCAGTAGTATTTTCCCTCGTTTTTGGCTTGACTTTGATCTAGAGTACTTCCGGGCTTTGATGGCTAGATTGGGTGGTTAAAACCTCGTACAATTGCTCCGCGATATGGGTCGCACGGGGTACTGAACAGAACTACTGATAGCTCGAGTACTCTGCCTTACGCCCTTACCTAGTAACGGGCCCAAAGAAGCTCTGTAATTACATCTTCTTTTTAGTATTAACTACAATGGCTGCAAATATTGAAAGTATACTAAGCTGTGTACACAAAGGACAAGGAAATGAAATAATAAAAGGAGCCAGCATAGAGAGCAGTGCAATTGTAAATGCATGTGCGAGACAGAATCTGACCGAGTTGACTCTAGAGCAAATACAATAGTATAGAGTTGTCCATTTCATCTATAGTCTTCAAAAATAGTTCATAAAATAAGGTAGCTATTACAATAACTATTTGGCCCAAGCGTAAGAAGAGTGAAATGCAACAAAACAGATTTTGTTGATATTATAACCATGCATTGCATTCACAGATTAATTAACCAAGCTTACATCGGACACAATTAATTAATGATTTAATAATTATAAGAGCCTCTACACTGGTTCTATAGAGCAGGCATATTCAATTATTCTTACTCCTAGATTATTACACGGATGATTTTTTTTTTGCAGGAAAAGAGTGCTTTATAAATTACATAAGAACAAAGTTATGTTCCTAAGCGACTAAATGCTCGACACAAGAAGAACAATCGTCACGCCAAACCATACATTGATTCGTACACTTTGCCAATTGTGCGAGCTCATGCGGAATACGATTTAGCTCTCTCTTCATATGTTAGATAAAAAATGCCAGTAATTGATTAGCAAACTCTAGTACTTTGATGAATAGCATGAATACACTCAAAAGCAATTAGAGCATTATCTATAATCATCCTTCCTGGAACAAAAGCACTTTGATTTGGTGATATAATATCTTGCAATATAGGTCTAGGCGATTTACCATGCAAAATCAGCCAATCCTTCCGGGTGATTCTTCTTCGGTGTTAGAATAATGAATGTGTCATTAACACCTTTTGGCATACAATCTTCCTCAAAAAAATTTCGAACACCCCTAATAATGTCTTCCTTCAAAACGCCCCAGCTCCTTTGAAAGAAACATGCTGAAAATCCATCAGAACCAAGCACTTTAAGTGGCCCAATTTGGAACAAGACATCACTAATCTCCTCATCTGTGAAGGATTTGCATAACATCTCATTCATAATATCAGTAACAATTGATTTAAAAAGATTAGTCAGTACCTCTGGTTTATGTTTGCATCATGAGTATATAGAGTCTGAAATTTTTTGTCGCCATTCTTTCCATACCCTCTTCACACCATTGGCCATCATTCATTTGCAATTTCTTTATTTTTGTTCTTTCTTGCTCGCTAGGTTACCGTCTGATGGAAATACTTAGTTTTGCAGTCTCCTTCTTTGAGCCATGAGATCCGAGACATTTGAAGCCAAAGCATATTTTCTCTGAATAATAATTCGTTCATACAAGTAGCAGTTGATTTAATCTCATTTCTTCCATCAGAAGAGCTATCTACTTGCAATTTGGCTAGCTAATGCCGTAGGTCCTCTAACTCCTTTTGGATGGAGTCGAACTTATCAGTGCTCCATCTCTTTAGGGTGTGTTTGGTTGCCTGCATCTCCTTCGTTCTGGATGGGTGGATCCGTATAATCTGAGAAAAAGCCTGTTTGGTTGCCTGTATGAGCGGATGCAAAAATACGCCCTTATCCTGGATGGGTGGATACGCTCAAAATGAGCTTCACTAGCCATCCTGGATGAGTGAATGCAGTGTATCTTATGCAGCGCTCCATCTCTTTATCTTCTTTTTCAAATACGCACCTCACTCCATCCATCTTCTTTTTCAGATATACGATGCAACCTCCATTCACGAACCAAACACACCCTAGCGAACACATCACCCCATTCGCAGCAAGTGAAATATCGCCAATATCCTTTTCACCTCTCTTCACGCCCAAACTTCACAAATTTCCTGTTGAGTGTTTCTTCTCTCTCCCACATGATCTCATACCTCATATATTTGGGGCCTCTTTTTTTCCACTGTCTCTTGGCCTAGACATAGCAGCAAAGGACAATGATCAGACATAGGGGAGACCAGATGTTCTAAGACTGCTTCAGGAAAAAGGTCCAACCATGCATCTAAGGCTACTAGGGTTGTTCACAACTGTACCGAACCGAACAAACTAAACCGTATCGGTCAACTTGGTTTGATCGGTATTGGCATGGTATACGAAAAACTTAGTTTTTGGTAATTCATTTTTTAAAAACCAGCTGAAAACCGAACAAATTGAATTACAAAAAACTTTCGTATTCATAAAATGCCCATGATGTCTCAAGACCCACTGACCCGCATGTTTAGACATCATTTGCTATATGTTTATATGTGTCTTTGTCTTTCATTCCCTTCTAGCTACCATCTAGTAGTTCTGTAATTTATAGTTTTGTTTGCTTACTATCGGTTATCATTGTTAGTTTATTATCATGCCAAAAATATCATCATATTATTTCACAATTCGTATCAACTTTGGTAAATATAGTATTTACGATACTATACCGAAATAATTTGGTATTTACTGATATCAAAACATATTTTTAAAAATATTATATTTACGAAATTAATAATACTATATTTATAAAAATACCATATTGGTCAAACCAAATTTATCGAAAATACAGAAAAAACAGTCATACGTCCCATCCCTTTGGCTTTTCCCTTTTTACCCTCCCTGTTTCGCTTCTCGCTCACTCGCCCACTGCCCGGAGCGGCTCTGCTGCTGCTGCTGCTGCTGCTCCGCTTGTCCGCTCCTCCTCTCTCCCATCTTGAAACCCCAAACCCCAGGCCAAAAGCGCCCCGAGATTTCGCGAGATCTGCTGCCATGGTGGCCGCCGGGGCAGCGGCGGCCGCGCCCCGGCTGAACCCGTCGCCGTCCCCGCGCCGCCGCCGCGCCGCCTCCGCGCTCTCTCCGTCCAAATCCACCAACGCCAACAACGGCGCCAATGCCGACGCCAGGGGCGGCGGCAAGCCCAAGGCCAAAGTCGTCTCCTCCCGCTACCTCCTTGCGCCCTCCTCAAAATCCACCTCCACGTCCACCTCGACCTCCACCACCTCCTCGTCCTCCAACTCGACCTCGACCTCGGCCTCCACGCCCTCCCGCCGCTTCGCGTCGCCTCTCCCGAGGCGGTCCGTGTCCGTCGACCGGTTGCGCCCGGCGGGCAATGCCGCCGTCGGCGAGGCCGCGGGGCCCAATGGGGCTACCACCACCACCACTACAAGGAGCCTCTCTGTGGCCTTCCAGGGCAGGTCCTACTTCCTGGAGACTAGCAAGGCGAAGCCGGCCACCTCCCCTTCCCCGGCGCGGCGGCCGGTGGCGGCGGCTGCGGCGTCCACCACGCCGGAGAGGAGGAGGCCTGGTGTGGGTACAGTGCCGGAGAAGGGGAAGGGGTTTGAAGGGGGCCTTAGCCACCAGAGGTGGCCAATGTCGGCGAGGGCGGCACATGGGTTTGAGGGGAATCCGCTTACCAAGAGCTTGGACTGTTCTTTGGACAAGAGGGGCGCCCCTGTTCTGGCTGCTGTCAGGTCGCTGCGGCAGTCGATGGTGTTCGAGGAGGGGGTGCGGCGGACCTCATTTGATGGTGGGGACTACGTGATGTCGTCAGACACAGAGAGTGTGTCATCAGGGAGCAATTCTGGGTCCCAGGATGCCAGCATTGGCATTGCTCACAGAGCACGCCCCTCGCACAAGGGGATGAGTGTGCCCGCACGGTTCTTACAGGATGCCGCGGGCAGCAGGTCGCATCGGTTTGCAGACCCAGGCACACCATTCTTGACGCATAGCTCTGGGTTGGCGTCGTCTCCCAGGACAGCACCGGTCAAGAAATCGCTGTTGAATGGCTTTGTTTCTTCTCCACTGAATAGGCCAATCAGGCAGTCTTCACCAAGTAAGCTTGTCGGGAATTCATCAAGGAGAATGTCAAGTCCATCCCAGGTGAGGAGCTCTGTGGGTGCGACCGCTTCACCTGGGGGTCATCAGGGAAGAAGCTCATCTGGATATGGGTTGGATGGCGAAGTGAGGAGGAGGTGGCTTGGGGGTAGTAAGGTTGATGGGGAACACCTATTGAGAATTTTATGCAATCGACATTTGCAATGGCGGTGTGTAAATGCTCAGGCTGATGCTGCACTCGCTGCACAGAAGTTGACTACAGAGGTGAGTTTCTCTGTTCGTTGACTAAATAATGAATTATTGGGTATACCAAGTTTCCAATCTGAGATGAATCAATACGAGGTTTTAACATGCTGTTGGCTCACTATTATAATTTGTGAAGGAGCTTCTTCCTGTATAAGCAAAAATATGCATTGGGAAATTCACCTGTGGAAAAGCTGTGTGTATACATGGCTGTAGAATTTAAAGTTACCTGATTCATTTCAATCTAGTTTCACTAATGATTGGTCTCCAGTCCGTGCTTGCAGTGCACAGTGGGTGTTTGCTCATGCTTATCTTTTGACTCTGACAGAAGCAATTCCTTGTAATATTGATTGTAACTACCTTATGTCTTTCAAGTTTCATGCTTTATGTACTACATCTTTGTATTTATAGAAGTTTATAAAGATAAACCAGGCAATGTATGAGCAACTGTCAATTGGATGGCAGGCATCTCACCAGCTCTTTTTTTGAGTGAAGAATAGTTGCAGGCTTGTAGCACCAAAAATATAGGACAGTGGAAACAAAAGAAACAACTGGCAAAGCTTTGACATGCCTTTTGTATGTTGGAACCATAAATAAAACAAAAAAATTGAATATTATTAAACTGCTCAAGAAGTATCATATTCCATGCTGAAAGTGTGATGATATTAGGCTGGAAGCTTGAACTGTGCATCTGTACATGACATAATGCAAGTTTGTTGCTGTCACTTTCATTATCTTAGTGCTTAATTGAAGGTGCCAAGTAGTTGTTTTCAATCAACTACACCTAGACTAAAAGGTTCATTTCGACCAAATTATTTCAGCCTTATTTCTTCTTTATCTGCTAACCTTTCTTTCTTTCCCTTTTTTTACCAGAAATACTTATGTGATGCATGGGTTACTACCCTACGCATGCGCAAGTCTGTTGCTCTTAAAAGGTTTCAGCTACAGCTATTCCGAAACAACTGGAAACTCATGACAGTTCTAAAGGGACAGGTAAGAACCATTTATTTGGTTTTTTCTATGCACATAGGTTTACTATTACTTTCGCAGCTTCACATAGTCAATTTTTTTAGTTCATTTTAGTTGTCACAGTTTCTGATAATTCATCCAATTATCTTGAAGTATCCTGCACATTTGGTCACCAGACATTGTTAGCAAGAGAATCTTTAGCCAATAGGAAAAGAAGTCTCTGAAAGAACTGTAGGACCAGCTAGCTGTAAGCAGGACCATTTGAATGCAGATTTCCTATGTTTGCACAACTGCTCCGCACAGGGCCTTATCACTCATATAATGATAGGACCTGTTAATAGCAGACTGGGCCATTTTGATACTTATTTCCTCTGTTCAATAGATTGCACATGGCCCTTGCCTATGCATAACTGTAAAGTTGAAAAGGTTAACAAGATCAGCATGTAGCCTCTGTAGTGGGACACTAGACAAAAATGTACAAGATTATACTACTTAACAACAAGCAATGTTAGCAGGTCATAACTTTAGATTAGCGCAGGCATCAGGTTGTTTTATTTTCCTCATGTCAGTAATAGATTTGAAGTACATTTCTCAACTTTGTCTTGTTTTGGAAAATATTATAGAATTTGATTAATACAGATGGCATATCTGGAGGAATGGTCTTTATTGGAGAGGGATTGTGCAGATTCTTTATCTGGAATTGTGGAAGCTCTAACTGCCACCATTCTGTGCCTTCCTATAACTGATGGAGCAAAGGTTAGAAATAGCACATTATCTTGCTTCTTTGCATGTTTCTCTTGCGTGGATTAATTCACAGATCGTTCTTTACTCCTTTGTAATTTGCAGGCTGATATCCAAGATGTGAAGAATGCTGTTGGCTCTGCAGTTGATATTATGCAGACAATAGGGAGTTCAATATGTATTTTACTGGCTAAGGTGCTGTTTACTTTGAATTGCTTTCTTATTCCTTTTTCCTTGCTATTAGTTGCTTGTCTACCATTACATTTCCTCAAGTTAATGATCATGGCACCTACATAACATAACTGGCACTCTACGGGTGCCTTATGATTTCCTATCCTGATAGATGAAAAGATGTTCGGGGAGCCTTCTCTCCTAGGAAGCATAATAAGGTTTTACAAATGCCAAGTTGTCTGGAATGGATTGTTGGATTGGCATATCAAGTGTCAAGTTGTTCACTGTTCATGTCGATTAGGCTGATGCTAGGCAATAATTTCCCCAATCAGATGACTTTGACAACCTTCTCAAGCTTCTGAAGCATAGGAAATTTCTTATATAATTTTGTCCCTTCTCGAGGGTCTAGCTCTAGGATAAGTGTGTGTTTGTTCTGTCTTACTTTCAACTTGGGTTAAATTGGAGGCGTTACAGAATCAAGCCACTTCACAATTACAAACATCTTATTAGTAAACCTTGCCATGACTATACGAAAAATACACCCTCTTGCAAATTGTTTCATGTACTTTTAAGCATGCTTGGTGGCTTTCATAAGAATTGGAAAGCACAGCTTCTGAGAGGCATAAATTTTATGAAAGATATGTTCTGAGATGCTGCATATATTATTTCGTTTGCCTGAAATCATCTGCCATTCTACAGCTTTCTGGGACAAGTATTTTGGTGTCTGACCTTGCCAAAATCGCCATGCAAGAACGCACTCTGATGGAGCAGTCCAGAGAATTGCTGTCCACGCTTGCATCGATGCACGTAAGTAGTACAATCTACTTGGATTCGGTTCAAATCCAGAAACAACTATTGGAAGTTGTAACACTTCTAATTTGTACCTCTCAATTATGATAAAACAGGTCAAATACTGTAGCCTGCAAGGGCAACGAGTACAGACAACTCACAGGAGGTTCATGCATTCCTAGCTCAGACTACTCTTTACTCGCTAACCGAAGAGTGTAGGTGCAGCTGCAAAATCTGATCATTTGATGGCTTGCTTCGAGCCCACTGAGCAATCTGACTCTCTTGAAGAAGCTATCTCGATCCGTTTATACAATCTAATCAAGTTCCAGTGCTCTTGTCGCGTTGCAGCGTGTATATAGCTGTAGTTTTTTTTTTCTTTTGTTGGTTCTAGATGAGCATTAGGTCTAATACTAACTAGTTAGATTGGGTTCTTTTTTGTTCATCACATGACCTTCTGCGCGCCATGGCAATGCAATATATCCTCTAGTGGTACTCCATTAATTTTCTTCTCTGCCTTGAAAGGAGACAGATTATTGTCAACCTACCTGGCTGTACTCTAGGTTGATGCTATTCATTTCTTGTTCCCGGGGAATATTCAGCTGTACCGTAACTGGGAGGCCAGCGAAGTGCTATTATGACAGGAGCACATTCACTTTTCAACCCTTAAATATTCGGTTAGTTTGAAAATCAATCTTGAACTTCAAAAGTGTCTGATTTACAATCTCTAACTAATAAATTCATCTGATTTACCCCCTCAAGGCAATGCACCTCTAGTTTTATTGGTGGTTTTTGCTATGTGGCGCTTACTTGATCTGAGTTGGTAAGGATTTGTTGATTTAATACATTTGTCAGCAGCAAATAAAAAATTGATTGTGGAGTCCCACATGTCAGTCTCTCCTCTTCTTTCTTACTCCCCCTTCTCTCCCATTTTCCTCCCTTCCAATGTTCGTTGAGCCTGAGCTCAGTCGCCAGCAACAGTTGCTGCATGGCCTGAGCTGCCTTTTCTACCTCTCTCTCTCTCTCTCTCTCTCTCTCTCTCTCTCTCTCCCTTCCTTTTTCTCTCAACAACTGACACCAAGCACCTCCACTTTAAGCCGAACATGACGTGGTGGCATAGACTGGCGGCAATTATAAGATATCTTTAGTGAAGCCTCAGTCAGGATGCCATGCATATGGAATGTTACAGGGTAAGCGAAGCTACTGGGAGTGGTGGATTTCGCGAAGATAGCCTATGGTGACCTGATGGAAGTAGGCTAGATCTAGAGAAGGCGATCTATGGTTGAGACTTTTCATATATGATTAAGACTTTCCATCCTGATATATTATATATCATTGCACTTCCACGCATCTAAAAGCAATCCAAAGGCAGAGAGGCTTGGTACCCAGACACCATAGTGTCTCATTTAGCGTAATATTATATATATATATGGCCATAAGGTCTGATTACAATAATATTCTCCACAGTGTAGTATTATGCCGGGGCTATATGCTCCTTTTTACATGTCTTAGTGGGCCTTTAGGACCAGCAAGCGAATGGATCTAGATAGAGGTCATCCCTATAACAAATATCGTTTCATTTGACAGCAGGATCCAAAGTGGCATCTGAGTTAGTCCAAAACCCAGGTGCAGTGGGTGATGAGGGTCAAATGAACGGTTTTATATAGTTTAGAATTGTTTTTAGACTGAAACGAAATTTTAAAATTGAAAAGTGAACTTACCCCATTGTGATATACTGATATGGCAAAATGGTTGGCTGGAGAGTGGCGACCAAGTGAGTCAACTGAACAGAACGGCAGGTGCACGAGTGAATCTAGCAATTGGAGCGTATAGTGCGAATCGTATCACGCCAGCTCTGAACGCGAGAGATAACAGCGATCCCTTCTATTTGAGAGAGAAAGCAACGTTTCAGAGCAACATAAATGGTGCACTTCACTGCGGTCACGGGCACGAGGGGTGGCCATTACGACACTTCCTGCCTTGCCCAACTGAGACCTCCCATTCCGTTGGGTATACGTACGAACGGTTACATCACAAAGCCCAGCCCAGGGACCATGACGACGTGGAGAAGAGCACGGCACAACCGACACAAACGTAACGGTGGCATGCTTGGCAGTCGGCAGCCGTACTACCAGCTCGACTGTTCCGCCAGGGATAGAAATCATTGTGATTGACTAGTTGGTGCCTCTTGATCTTACTAGCATCTCCCTCATGGGATAAATCTGGAAAACATGGAATGTAATGACTGTTGGTGTTGCAGGTAAGATCACCGCCGCGGAGCCGCGGGTTGGGGGTGTAACAGCCCAGGTTTTTCTTAAAATTAAAACAAATAAATAAAAATGTTAAATAAAATTTAAATTAAAAAAAGTATTTTTGTGCCTAGTTTTTATTTTGGATTTGCCCTGAATTTCTGTTTTTGAAAAAGCTGGATTTGAAAAAGCATTTTCAGAAAAACCTAAAACTATTATTAAATAAAATGATATTTTGATTTTATATAAAAATCCTAATTCAAATTAATTATTTGGAGTTAATTGGCTTTTATTTGGTTTTCTGGATTTTCTGGAGTTTAAAAATGTACTTTTGAAATTAAAAAGTATTTTAAAATATGAAAATTAAATACCAACATTAGTTGGAAATATTTTTATTAAGCCCAAAATGTCTCCAGAAGATTCTAGGAATTTTTCTGGAATTTTTGGAGGTATTTTTAGTATTTTTCTGAGGCTTAATGGATTTTCTGGGGTTTTTTGAAAATCAAAAACTAAATTCTGAAAAATAAAATCCCCTCTCTCCTCGGCGCCACGTGGACGGCCGGATTCCCGCCACATCGCCCACCGGATCCCGCCTCCCTCACTCCTCGGGCCGACACGTGGTCGGGCCCGATCCGGCCACGTCACCCCATCCGGCGATCCGCCCACGCCCCTTCCCGCCCATCCGGGGCCACCCACCCCATCCCGCCTTCCTCCTTCCCCTTCGCCACGTGTGCGCCTCGCTCATCCGAGCCTCCACCCGCCTCTCTCCTCTCCCGTTTCTCTGCCGGCCCCACCCGGCGACCTCCCCGCGCCTCTCGCGCGCCGGCCCCACTGCCAGGCCGTCTCCCACACCGCTTCGTCTTCCTCCGTGCCTCCTTCCTTCCGCCGCTAAGCCGCAACCTCCTCCCGCCGACCCGGCCGCCACCCCTTGCGCGCGCGTGCGCCGCCCTATCCCCACTCCGCGCACGACTCCCCTTCTCCGCGCGTCGCCCACCTCCCCGTCTCTCCTCCCATGGCGGCCGGCTACCACCTCCTCTACGGCGACAATTCCCACGCCCCGCCTCCTCGACCCTATAAAGAGCTCCGAGAACCCCACTCCTCCATCCACCTCCTCCGCCATCCAATTCCCTCCTCCATTGCGAGCTCCCTTGCGCCGTGCTCTCTCGCCGCCGCCACCAAGCCCTCCGGCGAGCAATCGGCGTCGCCAACCCCGCCGAGCCTCGCCGTCCCACCGCCGCCTTTGCGCGCCGCGCACTCCCGGCCGCCGCCCGCACCTCCGCCGCCGGAGCTCCCCGCCGCCGCCGCCCGAGTGCCGCCTGCTCCTCCTCGCTGCTGGCTCAACCGTGCCACCTCCGTAAAGCCCACTCCCACCTCCGAGCTCCTCTCGCCTCTACCTCCTCCGGACTCACGCGCGCCATCTCGCTGCCGTTCGCCGTGAGCCGTGATGCCCGAGTCCGGCCACCGGCCAACGGCCACGTCGGCCGCCTTGCCACCACTGCCGCCACTGGCATCGGTGGCGCCGCCTCTCGGCCTCTTTGCCACGCAGCGCCACCTCCTCTTGCCACTTCAAGATTCCATCGAGTCCATGGACCCGGTCAATATACCGCCCACCTGTCACCCTCACCCCTAATTTCCAATACAAAAATAAATCGATCGAAAATTAAAATCCCGAAATGACGCAAGGTGACGTCATAAATTCCTTTTTGATGAAAAATAAATCCAAAAATCAGTCTTTTTCCTTTTTCTCTCCCTTCAAATTTCCCGGAGCCCGTTCTCCTTCGTTCTAACTCCGATTCAGCCCATTCAAATTTCTAAATTCATCAAAAATTCCCCTCTATCCATTTCTAGCCTCAATTCAAATGTTTGAAGTCAATTTGAATTTAACTTGAATTTTATTTGAATTTGATGGGTTATTTTCACGTGTAGACTTCGACGATTCGGGAAAATTCGACGACGAAGGTTTGAGCCAAGTTGAAGAGCAAGGCAAGTCACCCTCATTGATCATGTTGATCCCAGTTTTCAAAATAAAATTATGTTGATTTAAATTATATTGCATGCATATTTTTATTCAACGTATTTCAATTCAGTTTTAAATTTAGTTATTGCCTACTTGTTAATTCCTCCATTGAATTTGAATTCCTCAACACCTGTCACCCCAGATTCAAACTCTAGTTAATACATTAGTGTTGACTAGAGGAATTTATATCAAATGCTTAGACTGCTTAGATATAATATTTGTTTTGGGATATCTTTCACATAAAATGATGACCCTTTTTACATAAAATGATATGAACTCTTGACTTTGGTGAGTCAAGGAGTGTTATGAAATATTTTGAAAACAAAATATCAAACCGGTTTAGACTTAGGCAATTGGTTAGAGTGGGGGGTGCGCATGCCCGTTGGTTGGAGTCGCGATGGTTGATTGTCGTGCACGGGTATGTGGTTGGGTCTAAGTCAATTAAGGACCGATGCGTGAGCTCTTGTTGCAAAGCCCTAATCGTACTACCGCATGGGTGGTATGGGACACCGGTGAATAATTTGTGAAGTCCCAAACTGAGCCGAGTTGTAGGTTGAAAGTGAGCGTGGTTGGTGCCATGTGAAGTCTCACTTGGGCGAGCGTGGTTAAGCTATGAGAAGTCTCGTCTAGGCTCAAGAGGGTCCCGGCCAGTGGATTCCTTCGGGTGAAACCTTAGAGTTGGCTCGACCGGGTTGAAGGCTTTGCATTGTAAAGGCCTTGTCACGAATCCTGCCGCACACCTAAGGAAGTGTGTAACTCGCGTGGCACAAAGGATGATCGTGTCTTGTGGGTAAAGTCGCACAACCTCTGCGAGTGTATAATCTATCTCGGATAGCCGTGCCCACGGTCATGGGCATCTTGAGTAAAAGTTTTCATGGATTAGATTTTGTTTTTTTAAAAATGTTTTCGAAAACCTTGCGGATGGATGGAATCCGTGAGAGATTGAAATCTGGTGGATGGATGGAATTCATCAGAGTTGTGCAGTGAAAGCGTGTGGATGGATGGAATCGATACGTGGTCTTTTGGAAAAGATGGTCCGGGTGGGATGCCCGTGGATAGGTTGGTGTTTGGTCGGAGCCGACACTGACGGTATTATTTTCAACTACAAGTATTGTTTTACTTACTGTATTAAATTCTGCGATTTCAATGTATTATTATATTTCTTAAATGCTGTTTTATACAAACTAACCCTATAAACCTTCCATTGAAGTTTTTATCATTATGTTGCATTTTCCCGGGTGATTTGCGGAGTACAAGTTTGTACTCACGTTGCTTTTCCACACGAGAAGGAAGACGTCAACTATGGTGAAGATCCGGACGAATAGGCCGCGTCTTCATCGCTGCTTGCTCGGCGTGCTCAGCTGGCTTCTTCCGCTTCGCTTTTTCTTCCGCTGCTTATTACTTAATTTTGGCTAATGTGCCGTTGATGTAAACTTTGGCATTCATGCCCATATTCTGTTAATAAATGTCATTTGTGCTTGGTATTTATCTTTGTTGTGACTGTGTGCACTAGCTGATCCTGGACTAGTGCGATTTACACAGAGGATCCAGGAGTCGTTGCTCCAGGTTCCGACAGGGGGTGCTTTGATGCATGACATCAAAATGACACCAAGACAGTAGAAGCATATTCGGGCTGGATGTTAAAAAAAGTTGGTGGTTTCCTTTTCTCGGAACAAAATAAGAGCATGATTTCTAAAAGAAAACAAAAGTATGCACAAGAACTAACTAAATAGTACTCCATCCGCTTCATTATATTTATCCATAGTCCATCATGTATATAGACCTAGGGCATACAAAATTTAAGAAATATTTAACAAAAAACTATATATATATAGTATAAATAACAGGGGCACCTAGGTGTCTGGACACCTAGTCTCCCTACCTTTGGATTGCTTTTAGATGCGTGCTAGTGTGATTGAGACTTTCCATCCATGATTAAGACTTTCCTTCCATGATTGATTTAGCATGCCTAATATATTACATACCATACATACCATTGCTCTAGCACGATCTAAAAGCAATCTAACGGCAGGATAACCAGGCACCTAGGTGTCCCATTTCAGCGTCCTATATATATATATATATATATGTATTAAATTATGTACCATAACTATTTAACCTCTTCTAATAGGAGTAGAGAGAAAAATTGCAATAACTATACTCTAGATTTTTTCAATGGACAAATATATTGAAACGGTTATTCCCGATGCTATAGACATATATAGCGAAATGGAGGGAGCACATCTTTTGAGTTTTCTAAGAGAACTTGGTGTATTCAGCAGCAGTGGAAAAATGCCAAATTCTTATACTAGAGATTGTATATTTGATTCATGTAAGGTGAAGAGGATAAGGGGATATTGCAGAAATCTGTCTTAATTCAAATCTCAGTTCAGATATTCCTGCGCTTGGCAGCATATAGGGCAGATAAATTACCTCTTAGCTGTGTACAACTGTACATCACATCAACAAGCACCCAGCATCTGATCTGCTCACAAGAAAAGAACAAGGCTACATAATCTGCAACTGAAGTCAGGCATGAAATGTGATGAATCAAATGAGATGATGGGAACTCACATTATCAGGAAGAGCTACATGTTTTCGTGGAATCCAAAACTCTGGACCTTGCATCCAACTCTTGCATTCAGATGCACTGAAGACATTAAAAGGAAAAGGTCCAGCAAAGTATATTTACTTACTGATACATAGACTGCAGAGCTGATAAAGGCAGCTTGTACCAAAGATGTCGTTAACAGTGAAATGTGCAGCTTCCATAATCAACATCAGCTAGTACAACTCTTAGAAACTGCTTAAATGCCATTGTTGAATTTGGAACCAGCTACTGATTACAAGATAGCATACACGAGAAATAATAGGCAGTTCAAAGGTAAACAATTAAGAGAACGGAACAAGTGCAACTGAGTACTGTTTACTGAATGCGCCAATGTTACTTTGAATGGCCAAAGAGTTGGAATAATGTGACAAATCATGAACAATGACCAGGGGAAACTACCACAAAAATATGTGAAATGGAAAGAACATCAGAATGTGTGTGGACTGAGAACTCAGGAATTAGGACAACAGTTGACAAATGACATCACATCAACTTGATATGGAGAAAGGACCACAGGAGATTGTACATATTAATACTACGAAAATTGTAAGAAAATATTTTGCATATTCACATGCATTGTACACTAAAACAAACATAAACAAAAGAGCAGGATTAGGAGTCAGGGAGACGACTGCGTAAGTGCTTTCTTCCTTTTCCTTCTTGTGAATGCTATCAACTGGCCACTGCCGCTTCTAACATACTGACGAATTTGCTCCTCAGTTTTTTGCATTTCCATCCATTTTAGTAACCTCTATGGATGGTGGGCCCTCAGCATTTTTATGCGAAGGAACTTCTAATTTCCTCCTTTTAGATATTTCATTCTGATCTGGACTGCAATGGTCCCTATCACCAGTGGATTCCTCCCTTACTAGAGGATCCATTGCTTCTCCGGTGAATGAATTAACACGTCTCTCTCCAATACTAGTGATATGCAAATCTTCAGCAGGTATAGCAACAGATTTTTGCATAACTGCAGGGTCCAAAGTGCCATTCTCAATTTGGTCATCAACATTCTCTTGCAAGATAAGATTTTGCACGGCATCAACTCTGTCCTGAACAACATTGTCCTTAGATTGTGTCTGAACAGCATCTTGCAGCTCATTGCACCCTGGCACTGCAGCATCCTTTTCAGAGCCTGATGGAGGTTACCGCATCTCCTTGCATTGTACTTAACTTGTTCACAGATGCGTTCAAAGTCTCTTCAAATCCAGTGGCATTCAAAGGTCCATGCATCACCCCTTGACCTGTACTATTGTTCATTCTCATGTTCACAATGTCCTTGGTTGTATCACCCTTCCCAAATGCACTAGTGATCTTTTGCCATTGATAATTATGTGAAGATACACCCAAGATCTTGTAAAATGCTGGGCCCTCTGAAAGTTTGCTCACAGTTTTTTGACCTGCAGTGTTATCAGGATCCATACGATCGATCTCCATGTAATTGTCCTTCATGAATACACCAATGATATCTTCAACTGTACCATTAATCACAGGTGCACCAGCACTCTCCTGCGATTCAGCAGTAACCTTCTTTTTGGTCTTATCGTTGTCCATAGGTTCAACAGCCTCCTGCACTTCCACAAGCTCAGTGGATGCGTAGGAAGTTAGCGGATGAACTTCTACATTCTTCATCTCTGCATCTGAAGTCTCCTCCAGTGTATCATCCTCTGAAGATGTATTCATAATTTCAGTCATAGCATCCCCTACAGGTGTGCTGATAATGTCCTGCAGATTGACTTCTGTCATGGACACATCAAGAGGATCTTCTTGCTGACACACATTCTCAGTCCAGTTGTTGGTGCCATCTCCTGTAGGAGGAGGCCCTAAATCAGGTGTTCCTCCTGCAGGTGAATCCTCCTCATTTGATCCAATTGTAGTATGGTGTTTCCCTCCACGCAATCATCAGTAACTTGCTCCACCTTTGTAACAGTAGCTTGAACAGAATCCACAACATTTGAAGAGGTTATGGCTGATTTAACACACTCATTTCCCATTCCAGTTGGAACGCGATTTGCATAACCTGTGGTGAAGTTGAGGATGGAACTGTTAGAAATAATCTTGACTTAAAGTTCAAGATATAGTAGAGTCCGTCTCTGTGTGTAACTCAAGTTGAAGTTGTGTTCAATTTGAAGTCCAAGTACGTATGCTAGTAGAGGATTATTAGCCTATATATTGGGAAGGCTTGTAGCCAGTTTTGGAAGAAAAAATAAGAAAAAAAAAGCAAGAAAAAGGGGGAGCAAATAAAAGAATAGACAAATTCAGAAATTCTCCTGTGTTCTCTCCGTTTATTTGCGATGTGTGCGTTTTCTCCTGGATCAAAGTTTTAATAAGAACCATGTGTTGCCACTTGTAATTTCAAAAGCTAGGTTCATTGGTGCATGGTGTGAGAGCAAACTGCTTAGCCTTCTCTAGTTCAGCAGTAATGTACACATCTATATCATTAAGTGATTCTTTGACCGTCTTCCCATCGATTTCACCTGATAACAATGTTCTAATTCGTCCCTGCACTGTACTTACCAAATCAACCTGTTCATGGTCAAATAAATTCGTTAAAAACACATAATTCACACAGAAATAGTACAAATTTCATTCTGAATTTCTTACCAGAACTCTCTCACTATGCCCACATAACTGATAGGTTATGACCGGACACTAAACTGGAGTTGAGATCCATCGACGTGTAATTTGCCAATACCACTCTAAGTAACAATTCCTTGCATGGGTAGGATCTGAATTCCCAGTATTCTGCTGCTCAACAACTGAGGAGAGCCTGTTCGCCCATTGCTTAATGTACTTATCATGGTAAGTTGACCAATCCTCATCAGTTTTACCCTGCATCATTCCGAATTGTAGGAAGACACGATCAGGCACATGCATTTCCACTATTTGGAAGCAGATTAATGGAGTCCTTGATCGCCAAACTGCCGATCCAAATGTGCATAGCGCAGGCAGCCCACCAATCAGACTAGGTGTGTATGGATCCCATGTGATCTAAAGAACATCCAAAGATACAGCGATAGCAGTGTGCTTCTTGTAATGCGCATGTGACAGAAGAAATATATTTTTTCTGTATTTATCAAAGTCATACCTGACAATCTGATATCGTATCAAGCCCATGCCTGTAAAACTCATGGTCCATGGACCGGACATTTTCACGGCTCTTGAGGATACATTCCATCTAATTATGAGATGGTGTGCATTTCAGGGAGAATATATTGAAATAAAGAAAAGTGTTTACGAAACATTCTGAGCTCAAAAGAACCTGCATCCAAGGGGCTGGTCATTGATTAGAGCCTTATTCTCCAAACATTCGGGACGGCCTATCTGGATATGCTCCCATGCCCATATCTGCAATTTGTATGGAGTTAACATTAGTTCCAGTATTACATGAAAGTTCTGCATGATTGGATACATATACTACCTGAAGGAGAGTGAGAAAGGCACAGCAGTTAGCCTTGCCCTTCATGCTGGCCTTTCCAAGTTCTCTGTAGAGGTGGGCAAGAACAGCAGCTCCCCAGGCCATGTCCCCTGAGGTATCAAAATCACGGAGCAGTGCCAAGTGTCTTAAGTGCACCAGAGTCCCACTTGGGTCAGGAAATAAGCTGCACCCAATTCGGTACAGTATGTAGGCACGTGTAGCATGCTCTATATCTGACCAATTAGCCCTTGTGGCAAGTTTTTAAATGTGTCATGCAACCATGCAATGTTGATAGAACCACCTTTGATCTGTGGAGGTTCTTGGCCTAGCAGCTCTAAGCACAATTGTTCCCAACTGCAGTCTGTTGGACCAGTGACAGGAGTACCATCTACACAAAGTCCCATAAGAATTGCCACATCCTTGAAGAGCACTGTCATCTCTCCAAAGCGCAAGTGAAATGTCCGTGTTTCTCGCCGCCACCTTTTGACCAATGCATTTAATAACACATGGTCCAATTGAACCCTCCTCAAGAAAGACAAGTGGTAAAATCCAGCTCGCTGCAATATCGCAAGCATTCCCTCATGTTTCACCTCCCATTGGTTAAGTCTGGTTCCATGTTCGATAAATCTTATAGGTTTGTAGACCTGCATTTTTCAGGTAAAGTGGACGACCACCCAATGAGGTGAATAACTGATAACTGAGCATCTTCACGAAAAAACTTGAGGAAAAACTCTAAATTATTACCTTCCCAACAAATATAGCTTCCAATTTGTGCAGCTCCTGCTCCACAAGTACTGATTTATCAACAGGGCCAGGGTCTAAGTTCTGCTCCATCTACAGTGAGTAGAGAATAGTTAGTGTTGGTGAGTTAGTATTAGGTTCTGATAAGAGTCTGAGTGCATATTAGAGTCCAATGGTAATCGAAGCATAATAAATAAAGGGTGTGGAGCTCCTAAGGGGTAACACATAATTATTCCCCAAATTTCTACAGTTAGCTATGGTTAAATGTATGCCTAACCAAAATAATTACAATGACCAAAGATGACTTCTCACTTATCAATTCATACCCGTGAGAATACTGATGCAGACAAACAGATACAGGTAGAGAACTATCAGGAAATACACAAGCATGAGATGGAAGAATGCCAACATTTATGGGCTAAATGCTAATTACGAGCACATGGGTCACCGTTCATCTGAATCCCACGCTTAAGCTGCAAGCTCCTAAATAAAAAACTGTAATGACTGAAGTGCTAAACGCTTGTGCACCTTGCTGGATACTACACTTTCCAACTAACCAAATGTATCTCCAATTAAATAATTAATGTATATGCTGTAACAAATTATGCGAAAGGCCTCCTGCCTACAACACAATCAATCATGGAAATGGTCCTAGCTCACTTCAAAATCGAGCATTCATACGACACGGACAGTCACATAGCCTACAACGCAAGGACACGCACCGAAACACGAATATTAATCAGACAAGAAAAGGTGCATTTTTCCACTAGAGGGAGGGAAGGAACTAGGGTTTGGTCAAACTGACCTGCGCTCGGGGCGTTTCATCGCCGACCTCCTCGGCGCCGGCGTCCATGGCAGCGCGCGACGCGGGCAGGTGCGACTTGGAGTAGATGGGGAGTCGGGTGGAAGGCGGCGTGTAGCGGGTGGGAAGGCGAAACCGGCGACTTAATTGCTCGCGGGCTCCGGGTGAGGGAAGCGCCTCGCGGTGGACCGAACAGCGCACTTGGGCCTCGCGGGCTGGGTTAACGCGACGCCGGGGCCCGACCGTGCCGCGCGATCCAAATCACCTGCGAAACGCGCAAGCGGCACGCGCGCGCGGGGTTGCGTGCACCGGACCAGAGCCGCACGCGCCGTTACTTTCGGCTAATGTCTTTTCTAAACAAAAAAAATAAACGACGTAACTTTTATGTCATTATTTCAAAATAATTTATTAAGATAGTTTTATCAAAATAATTTATTAACTTATCAGTATTTATTTTATTTATATATTTTATTTATATAAGCTCTTATATTAGCACTAAAAGCTATCGGTTATAATTATAAGTTACAAATCGTAGTCGAAAAAAACTCAAGCAAATCCATCCGCAGACGGGCCACGGCCGAGACGGGCTCACTCCCGTGCCGTGCGGGTGCGGCGCGCCAACTCGAAGGCCTCCCGCCTCTGCTAGTCGTGCGCCGCAGCGACACCAGTCCACCCCCAGCGCCGTATATTACGTGGCCTGGTGCGCCGTGCGCAGCCGCCTCCCCTCGCCACCTCGCCACGCCCCATCGCCTGCTCTCCACCGCGGCCGCGCGCCACGCCCAGCACCGCCGCCGCCAGACCCCCACCGTGTACGCCGCCGAGGCGTCGCTCCCCATGCCACCACGCATCGGCCGAGCCCGCCACACCCCGGGGGTACTGCCTCTGTGGCCAACTCCCAGCGGCCCAAGGAGGACTACGAGTCGCTCGATATCCAGTGGGGGTAGGGAGGGAGGGAGCTCGTCCAGAACCTCCAGATGTGGGGCTAGGGTTTGTGCTATAATGTGGCTGAACGCCTGTGCGTGCGTGCAGGGAGCAGGATGAGTACGGGGTGATGCGGAAGCTGGGGAAAGGGAAGTACAGCGAGGTGTTCGACGGCTTCCGGTCTGGGAGCGTCGAGAAGTGTGTCATTAAGATCCTCAAGCCCGTGAAGAAGAAGAAGGTAGGGCTTCACGTTTGCAATGCCTTGCGTTTCTAGTGATTGTTTAATTTGCTATTGTTGGAATCTTAAATCTGAAAATGGCAAAATGCAACGAGTACTGTGTAGTAGAATTTTTAGTTGGATGTTGCGAATTTAACTTCGTACGAATGGCTACTAATCTGAGCTATTTGTGTTGGCTTTGATGGTTGTCTAGTTGGCTAGTTCCTTCTACTATGGATGCATCTAGGATGCACTGGAGCTTTGGGCAATGTGGTTCTAGTTAATACTTTAGTTGGTCGTGGGAGTATGGGATGTCGTAGCTCCATGTGGCTGTTACCTTGCTTGGTGAACATATTCCCAAGAAAAAAAGGTTCAGTTTTGAATCTTAACGACATGTAATTGGGGTTTGTCCATGCAACTGTGAATATTGGAACGTTATGCTCTACTGCTTACTCCCAAATAAGAATTTCTTCCTTTTGGTTGAAATTGGCCAGATTCTAGTGACTGGCTAAGAATGTGCTGACATATGCCTCTTCTGAATTTTAGGACCGAGTACTTGTAATTGAGTCACACTTATCTGATGTGCTCGTTTTATGTATTTGCTTAATTGCATAGAGCTGTTATTATTCCATAGTTTACTGTAACTCATGTGTCTTAGCAAACCTTATGATGATGCAGATAAAGCGGGAAATAAAGATATGTCAAAACTTATGTGGTGGTCTGAATATTGTAAAGCTAGTCGATGTTGTCAGAGATGATGAATCGAAGATGCCTAGTCTGATCTTTGAATATGTCAACAACACTGACTTCAAAGTGCTCTAACCCAGAGGCCCAGACTATCTGATTATGGTATCAGATACTATATTTATGAATTGTTGAGGGCAAGAACTCATACCATGCCTTCTTTCTGCCATCTTCTTCATAATGCATTTGTTTTATTCTTAATTTTCGGAAAAATAACTCTGTTGCAGAACCAGTGGATAGTATCTTGACATGTTTGGTTATAAGAAGGTTTTATTACCTATTGCCATCAGAGTATAATTGCCCGCTTTCATTTTTCTCAAACATCATAGTGGATCTTAGGAGTTCGAAGAGTTGTGTGTGACAAATAACTAAGTTGATTTATACTCCGTGTGTTGATACTTTATTAATTTTGGACATATCATGGTACCAGATAGAGTTCTTAGATACCTTTCCTGTTTACATGGGTTGATAGAGTTGAATTGCGTCATGATGGCGCTTCTCATAGGTGTACCTATTTGACCAAGCCAGGAAGATAGGATTATCCTTGCCAGCATGGCATCAACAAATCTGTTTGGACAATCAAATAATCAATTATAAACTCCTGTCTGATTTAATAAGGACAGTCCGTGTAGCATGAATAACGGAGCCATGACTTGTAAATTGAAATGAATTTGGATAAATGAAGTCAACGGCAAAGTTTGAACTGCATTAAATCAGGCAAATATGGACTTCTGCACATGACCTGCAATATCGCTATACCTATTTTGTGAAAAGCTCATTCTGTAGCGTGTGCTTACAATTTGGGTGCGCGATTACTCAATAGTATTATGTCTGTAAAGAGGGCCTTACACTTGATACACCAATAGCCTGACAAGAGGGGTTAATGACTAAATGATTGGTAACTGCCAGACCAGCCTATGTAGTATGGCTTTGACAGACTTTTGCCAAACAAATCTTTGGTCAAAATTTGCAATATATAAACTTAACGGGCCAACAATATGGATACAACATACTGAACAAACATCTACATTGGTTGCAAATTTTCTGTCATGGTACTTGGTGTTCCAGGCTTCCATAAGGTGTTTAAAATTTTAAATAAAACACTGAACACTCTGTTTAAGAATGCAGTGGATTCTAAAAACACTTATATATTGTCAACCACACCCACCTCATCTCCACTGCCCCCACACTCCATTTAGAATCACTCAAAAGTATGCTAGATATGACAAATATTCCCAATTACTACCTAATTCCACAGAGCAGCACACCAACCCTAAACAGAGTCTTAAATCTTTAAGAGGCAAAAACACATATACCCTTTATATGTACTTTCGAACCATGATATATATCAAGTGAGAATGAGATCATTTTTCTTGTGATGGTATGTTCGGGGAAAATGAAATTAGTTGCTTGATTTATTTGGGAAAGAATCAAACCGGCAACAAGTCAACAACATCTTAGGTTATGAAGTATGAAGGTTGATCTTTTCAGTTTTCACATATTGTTTGTTCATTGACCTATTTGTGCCTCACTAAACCCTGGCAAATAGATTCCTTTTTTCTTGATGATGTCATGAATCATGATAGGGGTGTTAATTTTGCAGTTCACAGTCTAACCTTCCTTATGATTCCTTTTGAGCTTAGGCTACATTCAGTTTGATGGTCTAACTTTTCCAGGTATTTGTGTAGGCACTAGATCATTGTCATTCACGAGGTATCATGCACCGAGACGTCAAACCTCACAATGTCATGATTGATCATGAGAAACGCCAGCTTCGTCTTATTGATTGGGGTCTCGCGGAGTTCTATCATCCCAAGACGGAATATAATGTGAGAGTTGCTTCAAGGTTAGTTCCCCTGGCCTTGAAAGTTGAATGCTTTTGGACTTGTTCAGTTTGTTAATAAGGATGTTTGTAGTCCACTCATGCATGTTAGAGCTTATGTATCTATCATGAAAATTTTATTGATTTGTTGGCCTACCCATATATGTTCCTTTAGCAGGCTTGTGAGCCAGAACTAGATTTTAGAGCACCTTTATGTTTATTCATGAAAATTTTAAAATCACCTTAATCTTTAACTAAAGAGGATAGAGTTGTGCAGTGACTGAAATTCACAGTAGGTTATGGCATTGTTCAAATATATAAAGAATAAATTAATGTGTGCCAATATTTTAACAATTTTCATTAATCTCTAGCTGCTCCCCTTTATTTGATATTCTCCAGTACTTTTTGTCACCCATGGCTTACCGCATCCTGTGCTATTGGTAGATGCTGTAAGGGCCCTGAACTCCTTGTGGATTTGTTAGATTATGATTACTCGTTGGATTTGTGGAGCCTTGGTTGCGTGTTTGCAGCAATGGTAAGTGATAAGGCTAGGATCAGCCAACTACCTTTGTTAACATACCTTTATTGATATGCACTATGAATCTATGATGCTCTTAACAGATATTCCAAGTGGAGCCTTTCTTTAGTGGTCAGGATAACTATGATCACTTAGTCAAAATAACCGAGGTACGTTCGAAGCTTCTTAAAGTGGCAACTTACTGTCCAAGTATTTCTGACTGCCATTTACTAGTGTTATAGGAGTTTAAATGAAATGATTTTGTGCATTATGAGCCTTGTGAGTTCAACTTGATTAAGTATCTTTACATACCCATAACATAGATTTAGTCTGTTAAAATTGCAAAATTTACATGCTTTATTTGAAGTGATCGTTTTTATGTGCAATTTCATATGAACTGTCTTGTACCATTTTAGCAAAACATCTGCTTTAGTATCTATGGAGCGCTGTTAATGGCAAGTTCAAACTGTACCTGTGCATCTTTTAGCTTTGCAACTTGCTCTCTTACCATCATAAGCATGCCTAGTACAGAAAACATTGCTGACTGCGTATAAATAGTACTACACTAGCTTATTATATACAGTATTTTTGTGGATACTAATATGCCATTCTGTATGCATTGCCTTGTACAGAGGAGTTCTAACTTGTAAATAGTAAATACTAACCTGTGGTATATTCTACCAGTCCAGTTTTTAGGAGGCTATAGTGCCATTGTTTATGCATGTCTGTATGCTACTTTCAGGATATAAAATGCCCTGTAGTTTTTGCAGCATCTGCTTGCGATGCCTTTTAGGTTCATTGTGATTGGCTACCATATCTTGTCTATATTGTGTCTCACATATTCATAGTTATAATATTTACTAGTTTGAATTGCTAACCAACCATTTTGATTAAACAGCTAGTTTGAATTGTTAACCAGCCATTTTGATTGAACAGCCTCCTGCTCCAGTACTGTTGCATTTTCAAGAAATAGTTGTTCAACAACATTTAAAATTTGGCAGTAATGGACTAGCAGCTAGACAAATTATGGTGTTTGCTTCTTTTGTTCAAAAAAAAAAAACCAATGCTTTATGCAGTGCATTCTCAGAATAAAACAATCATGGATATAACTACATACTGCATATTGCGAGTAATGTATCCAATACATGCTGCTGTGTTTTAGGTTCGTGGAACTAAAGATTTCTACAGTTACCTCAAAAAATACAGTCTTCAGCTTGAAAAACTTGTTGGAAGGTCATGCATCGCTTTGGATAATCTTGGAATAAATTTTCATAACTTAGCATGATCTGACTGAATTTTGGCTGCAGACATATCAGAAAGCCAATGTAAAAGTTTGTCCGCTCTGGGAACAGACACCTAGCAAGCCCTGAGGTGATTCACGTAGCCTTTCAATTACCCTAGTCCATTGCTCCTCATTTGATGTATTTTTGACATGTTTCTACCTATATAGGCTATCGATTTGATAGACCTCCACTACGATCACCAGGAAAGGCCTACAGCAAAGGAAGCCATGTTACCGCTCGCCCTCCAACATTCTAGACACAAGTTGCCGGATCAATACGGCCCATATAATTTCCAAATTGCTTCACGCTAAATGTATCTCTTTGCTGTGTGCAGGCTCATCCCTATTTCGATCCAATTATAAGCACTGCAAGCAGCAGGAAAACGGCTCGATAGTGATTCACAGTGTTGCGCAAGGAACATATTTGACAATTTATGAAACTGCATGTCAAATATGAGGAGAAAGACAGAAAGTATTTGATTTTCAAAAAAAGGGTCCATGGTTTATCCAGAATAAAGCCTTGGCCGACATGCAATTGTCACATCATTTGAATGCAAATTAATTCTTCTTTCTCTGCTGACTGTGTTTGATTGCTAAGTTTTTAATCAATAATAATTCGTCTCACCATTGGACTTGAATACTTCATCGCCAAGAAATGTTCGGCCATCATTTTCCCCAACTATTTGCTCAGATGTTATTTCATTATTAGAATCCTGTTTAAGTACTTGTATGTACGACGGTAGCCCTGGTGTCAGTGTACATCGTTTTTGGGTTGTGTCCTGTGATGCCACTGGTTGTCTCAGCCAATGATGTTTGCGTATTGTTATGGTCTGGAATGATCCACGCCGTGCTCTTTTTGGCTGTGCAGGCACCAGATATCCCTGCGCAATGGTCAACTTTCAAGCTGTGATGACACTTCATGAACCTATTTGAAAGATCTGGAAAGCAGGTAAAATCGCCTTCTGCGTATCAGAAGATAATGCGGGGCATTCCGGTTGGGTCCCATCCGTTCATTGTGTACGGCTGAAGAACAATACGACTCGTCAAAACTCAAAAGGTGTTCATCTGAAGTGCTCTGCCCCCATGTTCCGCGAACAGAATGGTTTGTCGCATACGGTTTCAGCGGGAATCAGGAGACTCATCTTGTCACCTTGTTTGCTCCAAGTCATTGTTCATCGTGTACAACGAGGGAGGGACAGGAACTAAGCGAGTTGTCAAAGGTAAAACCTTTAGAACTGCTCTGCCCCCATGTTCTGCGAACAGAATTCTTTGTCGCATACTGTTTCAACTTTACGGGGAGAGAAACCTGGCTTTCTTCAGATGCCACAGTGAAGAGTTTGGACTTGAGTCTGTTCCCTGCCAGTGTGCTCGTCGAAATGGTCGGAGTAAAACCACCCATTCTCTCTTGGGCCAGGGTGTGTCCGTGAACTGTGAAGTTGAGTTTGTCCGAGAGTAGGTAGTGCTTTAAACGATTTAAAAGCTATGGATTTTGGCTTCTACTGTAAGTTTCTTTTGCTGCAATTATAGCTATTAATTTTTTTCAAATCAAAAAATAATTAAAAATATACAAAGAAATAAGAAGAAAAAGCAAATAAAAAAGACAGGCTAAAAAGCTAAAATTAAAAAGCCAACATATTTTAAGTAGAGTTGAAGCCGTTTGGAGTGGGACAACTCTTTTCAGGCGAAAATCATGAGCCAGGGCCAGGCTTTTGAGCCCACAGCTGAGCCCCACGTGATTTCTTCCCATTATCCTTTTGTTTTTCTCAAAAATATTTTTTAGCTCTTTTACTGTATACCAGTATACCACTTACCACTCTAGAGGTAAGAGGGGTCTTCAATCTCAACCGTTGATTAAGTGAGGCTAGTTTTGACCAAATGTAAATATTGTTAGTTTTGACCAAATGTAAATATTGTTAATAAGAAAACTAACTGCTAATTAATTTACACACTTAAGATAGGAAAGTATTAAATGGCATATATCCTTCCATACCAAACCATGACAAACTTTTGACGAGGGTATAATAATCCTCTCACATTATTATTTATTTGTAAACGATATTACTATGTCATTATACTCCTCAAGTATACCTCTTATTTATAAAGGAGACACTTAACTAGCTAGTCGTAAGCCCTTCTATGACTATTGCTTGGTCGTAACCTTTTCTACGATTGTTCCATGATCATAAGTCTTTCTATGAACATGACATATTTATAAACATTGCTATGACTAGCCTGACTTCAACTAGCTTGTCTACGACAACTTGCTGCATCGTGGGTCTGTCTGACAAGGTAGTTAATGTGTGTAATTATTCTCTGGAATAACTACGTATAACTTCTCTCTATCTCTGATGATAACTGCCCGATGGCAAAGAGGCCACACGTTGCTGACAATAACTTCCACGATGGTTACTCATTTGAAATGTGAAGGTGTCGCTTGATATGGAACAACCATACCTCTTCATAAGCTATATGACTAACGTCAGGAAAAGAGGGGGTGCAATGGAAGTAGCATAAGACATTCCATATTACTTTCCCGATTGTAGTCAATTCGCTGAGTAATAGCCACACAGGAATAGAGTTGTTATTCTCTCAGGAGAAGGCTCGAACCTGGATAAAATCTCTGTGTCTTTTTTCTGTGTGTAGCTAGATTGTTGAGAGATAATTTGAATCTAAATAATCATATGTAAGATCGATACTAAAACATGACACTTGTTTAAATAATTTTAGTTCTAAAAAACTTCAAATTCTATGACAGGTTGAGGTGAAGTATTGGATTTGAATTATGAATAACGAATGATTAGAGAGACCGTACTTAACTATCAAATTTTTTTAAAAAGTTACAGCATAATACATCTATATTAAATTTAATTTGAAATATATTTCCTTCTATACAAAAATATTTTAGATGTATTCTTTTGTTGCAACATGAATCCCGTCATGAACAAATCCTCATGTCTAAGTTCATCTCTAGTACCGTTAATGCCATTTTTTGAAAGGAAGGTATTAACTCTAATGGCTCCCTTTCCTTTCGTTGATTCTTTCCACTTGACTCTATCCATTTAATATAAAGCAGTGATGTGCAAAGACAACATGCATTAACCTTTAGAAGGTCTAAGTGATCTCATACCCCCTACATGGTAATAGATCATTATAGCCAACAGATCAAAGGAATCCACCAGCTCCCATCACAGGAGGTGTACTATAAAATGCAATCCCTCTTATTCTTCTTCTTTTTGCCTTTAACTGGTTCTAAGGTGAATAAGATGGTCTATCAAAAAAAAAAAGTGAATAAGATGGAAAAATCACATCACACTTAACCTTGAAAATTCACTTCTACCTTCAAAATTTTCTCTTCTATCGATATTTTTTTTGTGGAAAGAAAATGCCGATATTCTTCAATTCGTACAAGTCATTTCACTTTGATCATGCAAGTCTAAAGCCCCTCTTTTCAATAACTTGAACCAGCATTCATCAATTATACTCGTTTCGTTGATTTTATAAGGCGCGATTTGACCCGGTGAGGTCTCCAAATTTGAACTTGGGCTGTTGATTTCTTTTATACTACTTGGTTCATAGCTACAAAATCATAGTCATAAGAAAATGCCTTTAAATAGAAATATAAAAATATCACTTTTATATCACAAGATCTATATATATTATTGGACTAACTATTGGTCAAAGTTCTTAAATTCTATGAGCGTCTTATAAAAATCAACAGGGGGAGTAAGTGATAACATAACAATGCAATATCATGATAGCAGTACTAAGATAACAAAGCTGAAGAGCACTAAAAACCTGAGCCTGAATCAGCGCTACTACTTTCGCTCGTTTCACCACTGATCGACCCCTCATCGAGACCGCGCGGGTGGTCGATAAATCGTACTTTACCTGGAAATAAATCGTTTCGTTTCAGTTTCTGGCCATTTTTTACTATTCATAAATTTCATCTTTTTCTGAACTTTTGGCTTTTTTGAGCTTTTTTGCCGGTTCTTTTTTCCCGTATTTATTTGCGTTGTCCGTAATGAGATAGCATTTTTTCTATTTTTAATTTTTTTAATTTAATTATGCCAAATAAGTCATCTTCAATTACAGTAAAATTTCAATCGTTACAATACAATTTTAGTTATAAACCACAGCTTTTTAGCCTAACCTACCGGAGCCTAAAATCGGCCATCTCGACATGGTCCACCGGTGCCCTCCGGCACGGCGCGCGGTGCCACCAACATGCGTGGCGACCAACGCGTCCCGTGCCTCGTGGTCCCTCGCCTACACGGAAATTAAGCAGCAACACACACACCAAACGCTCACTTTAGACACAGAGAGAGAGAGAGACGAGCCTCACATGTCCTCCCGGCCGGCCGGTCGCACGATGGAGACAAAGATTGACACACTGGCACCCACCGTACTCGCCTGAGGGGCATTGGAACTCCCCGGTGTCGCTGCTCCTGGCACGGTAAAGCCCCAGCACCGCCCCGACATGCGGTCCCGGCCCCAGTTGGTGCTATATATGTACGTACGACGACGTGCGTGCTGCCAAATCGATCCCGGCCAGCGGTTCGCAGCATCGGCCGTGTAGGGATAGGGTCTGGTTCACACTATGCTGTTGAGGTACAGCTCGAAATCTTGGTCGTCTTCTCGGGGGTGTTTGGTTGTCAGCCACACTTTGCCATAAATTACCACACCTAAGGTTAGGCAAGTTTGACCAACTTGGCAGCTGTTTGGTTGCAGTCACAGTTGTGGCAAGATTCCCTTCCAGCAAACTAGGTTCCACACGTCAGTGACTCAAAAAAGTGTGGCAAGATTCCCTTAGGCTTGCTAAGGTGTGGCAAAGAATTTGAGCACCTCAACTTAGACAAGTGTGGCAATTTTTGTTGGCAAATGGTGGCAAAGTGTGGCTAACAACCAAACAGCCATGTTCCCGGCGTGAACCCAACTTGGTGCAACGGAAAGTACAAATGCTTGAGGTTTATTATCTTCTAGAGCACTTGCATCAGTGATCAATTCGGCTTAAGCTTCTGGCTTCCGACTTATTTTTCACTATTCACAAATTTCGTCTTTTCTGACTTTTTGGCTTTTTTAGCTTTCTTGCCGGTTCTTTTTTTCCCGTATTTGTTTGTATTATACGTAATAGGCTAACATATTTTTTTATATTTTTTAAATTTAATTATGCTAAATAAGCCTCGCTCATCATTCTGATGTTTTTTCGACGATTCTGATGACTTTCACCATAAGCCACCAAAAAAAACACAACTGATCACCACAAGTTGTTTGTTGAAAAAGTGTATGTGGTGACGGATCGAAAGCCAGAAGGATCATAATTAAGCATTGAGAGTCCATGCATGTTCCGGTTCTGACCATGTTGGTTTTTAGACAAGTTAGTTTTGTGATACTATGTGGCCAAATGGTAATTCATTCATTAATTTAAAGAGCACAATACTATTCCAACAAAGCAAACAAGGAAGGAATCATGTTTGACAAAGCATCGATCCTCAAATTAAGGGATTCTGAGTGTGAAACTAATATGCCGCTCGAGTGTTTGCAGCCACAACCCTACAACCACCTTGTCTTGTTGTGGAGATCTTAGGACCATCCATTGAAAAACATGGATAGGTAGTACACTGTACACATCATTACTTAGGGCGGGGGGTGTCCACCACAAATCAAAATAGATGCTACCGTCACCAAAAAAAAACCTAAGGCCTATGGAAATGTACAAGACTAGCTTCAGCCTTCAAGCCTACACAGGAGTACAAGGCTACGCTTCTGTCAAGTCCATGCGAAAAGTAAGATATGGATATTTTTCTGTGTTTCCATGCAACTCTTCTCTTTTTGCAAAATAAATTTGTATATGAACTGTTTGCGTCGCTAGCGTTGATCTAGAATTCTAGATTAAAAGTTTCAGTTCCTTTTGCTATCATATTGCTTTTTTGTTTTTTGTTTTCAGAATTAACCCTACAACACTGTGGGCACTGCAACAATTAACTGAGCTTGATCAAATTAAGCTATAAAATTTTTATTAAAAAAACTTATGTTGTACTAACGTATCATAAATGATTATTTTTTGTACTCATCCTTATACGTACACCCGAGCAACCTGTAAGTCAAAAGATCGCCTAGCATTAGCAAATACCCCACCACAAGGCAATTCAGAAATCATAAACTTTCTCTTCGTACACATTGCCTTGCAATTAACATAGCAAGCCTCCTTGTCTTATGCACTTGGAACTAGTTGGAACTCTCATCAGTCAAAAGATCAAACATGCTCCTATATAAAGTCTGCACATGCATGCAGAGGGTAGTAGCTAGCTCGGTTCTTTTTTACTCCCATTAAACTTTTGCTAGCTAGCTATAGGTCGATCGGATATGGGAAGACGATGCTTTCTTCTGTTGAGGCTTTTTCTGTCCTGCAAAGTTGATGGTGGTCAGCGTCAAAGATATGTGGTTGCTCGTAGGGCATTACAAAAGAGGAGCATATCTAGTGCAATAGTTTTTTTTAAGTGCAAATATGCAAACACGAATTAGATCCAACAAATCTAACTTCTACACCTTAGATCTATGCAGGTGGAATCTCTCAAAATTAACACACTTTTGCACTTAACTCTCCGCCTCCCTGATAGCCTCCCCCACCCTGGCCTCCCCTAGCGTGTTCCCTCTGGCCTCCCTCGGCATCGCCCCTCTCCCCATCGGTGCCGCCGTCTTCAGCCGCGCCGCTCCCCTCCTTGTTGGGCCCCTCCCGCTGCTCCTCTCCTCGCTGTGGTCCTCTTAAAAAGACCACTTACATTAGATATACTCTCTTAGAAAAGTTCACCTCAAGTGCGTTCCTGTTATTTTTTACAGCGGTAAAAAAATGGGACGTTTGTTAGAAATTGGCTCACAGCTGGCCACTTTTTTGCCGTTTGCCAACGAATGGAACATTTTACATCGGCTCTCTTCACATTGGTCCTTGGGTACGTGTCGAAACCCCGCACGCAGCACGTCACTGCATTTCGCACCTCGTGTATAATATACCCTGATCAGTACGTACAGCTTTTCCCACAGTTCGTTTTCACAATATACCCTGATACTTGGAAAAATGTACGCATAATCCTTCCAAAGTGCAAGAAACCAGGATATATAAACACGAGAACGCTTATAACCAGAGAGAGAGAGAGAACTAGAGAAGGATCATGAATAGTGTCGGTTTGTGTATGAGTACTAGAAATTTCTCCCTGCGATCACTAGTGGATTAACCCAGCCCGACAAATCGGCGCATGCATGCATGCGCCGAAAACCGAACAGAAACAACTGTCGGTCCATCGAACCCCGGCACTACGTGCGTTCCACAGGCCCGCCGTGCGCGCTCGCGCGCGCGCGTACGTTGTTGCACGCTGCACTTCGCGACTTGCCGGTCGGACACGGCAGCCGCGCCGCGGCCCCGCCATCTGCCGAGGCACGCCCCGCGCCGGCCCATGCTCACGCGCACGCCCAAACTCCAAAGAAAACACCATCCTATCTCGCGTATCACGTATACGCGCGCGGCGGGGGTGGGATAGCCAGCCCGTGCCCGTGCATGCACGCACGCGGCCGCGCGGCGGGGGTGGGATAGCCGGTCCATGCTTGCACGCACGCGGCCGCGGACACGCAACGGGGCAGGAGGGGGCAGGCATGTCGTCGGGGTCCATACAGTGGCGCCGTGCCGACCCGGCCGGCTAGGACGCTGCGGCGAGCGGGCGAGGGGGGTATGGAGGCCACGTATGACGTTAGAATTAAGGGCCGGCCGGTGCGGCGGTGGGTGCGTGCCCGTCTCCATCGCTCGAGTCGTGGAGAGACTACGCACCACATCGCCTTGTCGATCGATGGGAATGGGATTAGGACCCCTCTATTTTGCCAGGCGTGACAGTACGACGTGCGTCTAATGCTAGCTATAGCTCCTGCTAATAAATTGTACGTTCATTGTTCTGATCTCAACAGGCCATCTAATCTAGCTAGCACATTAGAGTCCCTCTCATAAATTTTTTTTTTAAAAAATCAGGGAGGTTTGCTTTCTCATATGCACACTCGCTGTCAGATCTAGCTAGTGGCAAATATTTTTCTTCCGGCAGCTCGCTTGTACATGGTGCAGAATGCAGCAACGAGTTGATAATATTAGTCGAGTTAGCCAGTTAGGTACTGCTACAGTTTGGCCACAGATTAGCATCTACTACTACTACCACCACATCTAACCATTAATTTGACTAACCCGAAGCGAATCAATCGATCGGCATGCACGCTTCACCGGCACAACGTGATAAAATTCGATCGGCGCTGTTCGGGAACAAATTAAACCGCGATCGATCGAGATGCGAGGCCAACTGGCATGCATGTCCACCATGAACACAGGAACGCTGGCGCTGCGTCCATGCCCCCCCTGCAAACCATCTGCCAAAATGCGCCGTCCGTGATACTGTCCGAGGATCGACCGGCACAATGTGACAGTCTTATCCGGGACAAATCGGATCATATCACTTGCCAGGCTTATACAATATAATAGAACGAATCATGCATGTATGTTTGCGTTGCTCTGCTCTAGCTAGCAGCTGGCGGTAATTAACAGCTACTGATGCGTGGCCTAGGGTTTTGCAATCAAACGAGAGTAGTACAGTACTCCACTTAAGCTGAGTATATATATACACTAGTAGCACGTAGTCGTACTACTAAAGAAACGTGTAACAAGACACGTACTGACCAGTGTGCTGGTTCCGACCGACCAAGCCCAGAAGATACTTTGAGTTGCAGTCATTGGCGAAGCCAGATTAAAAAAATAAATAAGAGTGAGCTCAAATGGTTAAACTAAATTGGTATAAATATGATTGTTTTTACTTTATATAATCTAAATTCGTATATATGAATCGAAGAGAAGTAAAGTAAAAAAAGAGAGAAATATAACGAAACTACTCAGCGCATCTTGAAAATATATAAATATACTTCCAATGACTAGAGATCTGTCGTTTGCATATCAAAAATAATAATTAGTGATATAATAATAAATTGTAAGTGATCATAAACATTCAAAATAAACAAACTCGGGATGGAGATGCGCGATTAACTGGACCGCATGGATGGGACTGCGTCTTGTCATGCATATCATTTGAGTAGTACGGGTGAAGCTTGGCCCTAATCAATTCGGTTTCGGCTTCTGGCTTATTTTTTACTATTCATAAGTTTCGTCTTTTTCTGAACTTTTGGCTTTTTGTTGAGCTTTTTGCTGATTCTTTTTTTTCCCGTATTTGTTTGTATTATACGTAATGGGCTAACATATTTTTTATATTTTTAATTTTTTAAATTTAATTATGCTAAATAAGCCTCATCACCACAATGTTTTTTCACCAATTACTGATGTTTTCAGCCATAAACCATGAGCTTTTCAGCCGAACCGATCACCAGGTTGCCTATTGATGCGTTTGATACAATCAATCTTGATTTCAATGGACGAAGGCAAGAGTAAAAGTTTTAGTATTTATTGTTAGGGATATGCATTCGTAACCATGATTTCATGATATACAAAATAGTTGGCACATACATCTATGGCATCATCACATCTCATTTTTTCTGCTGCATGAAACAACTAGCATACGGAGGCAGAGTGGTGCGGTCGGGCACCGCATCACTCGTGCGGAACAGTTACCGTGCGGTTGGGGACCGCATGGTCTCGGTGTCGTGCGCTCCTCGACCGCACAATTGCCATGCTCAACCCCGGGTAAATTGTGCGGTCGATCGGGGCTAGATCGGGAATTATATTGCTTTGAGGGGCCATTTCTAGTAATATCGACAGCAAAGTGTCAAAAGCATCCAATTTCACCCATGGCAGGGGGAGAGGTGCTGGCTCTTGCAGAGGTTAGGCTGAAGCCTATGGAAGCCTATTCAGTGAATTCGTCCTGGTTGCAGTTAATACGAAAAGGGACCAGCGGCGATCGATCGAACGGATTCGATCAGCTCCCCGGTCAATTTCCATCGATGGTCTCGATGCACAATGAGATCGCTAGACTAGTGCAGCGTTGGCGATGGTCCATGACATTTGGGGCATTTCTTGATTTGCGGCGACCCAATCTACCTATCTACTCTAGTCTGGGGCCCCAGTCAAATACCGCCCGATTAACCTAATCCATGCACGCCTCGAGCCACTCAAAAGGTAACCTAGTTTTGCCCACTTCTCCCTGCCACTAGCATTCTGAAGTCAAAGATCGCATGCATCTTTCGATCGTAGTACTACTAGTTATAGACATTACCAGTCAATTAATGTGGATTTGGACCGGGCTAATCCCCTCCTCCACGAGATTAGCAGGACACTAATCCCGGATTAGCGCGATCCTGCTTCCCTGGCTGCCTACTGGGATTCTTGGGAGGGAGAAGGGGCCATACGGTCCATGTGAGGGCCCGGCGGCTCCATTTCCGGCACGAGAACGATGGCCGTCCTCGCCCTCGTGTCCGGTGACTCACTAACGGTTTTCTGGGGAGTCCGATAAAAGAAGCAAGCAGAATCTAGCTACGCGGGATGGACGGATCGAGGCGGTTGTCTTGAGCCTGTCCTAGCTTTGGCCGCTTCTGGCATAGCTTTGGCGGGCGGTTTTAATTACTTAATTTGCTAGATTCGCTACAACTAAGACGGTTGGAAGTCTTTCGAGCAACTGGGGGATTTCGCGCGATTTCATTCGATGCCCTAGTCTTTTAGGATACTCTGCCTCTGTCGCTGCCAAATGAAGTTCGTGTGATTGTCTCCGTAGTTGGACTCACTCCATTACGTGAATTATGATATAATCTAGTCTACCAAATGTGCCAGGATTAACTATACCATTGTAGAAGAAGTTTTCCTTGTAACAACTACAGAATAAACTTCATCTGTTTTTGCAGCAAAAACTAAGAACTAATTCATTTAAAGAAATCAAAATCAATTAGCAAGATCAAGAAAGTTTCATTATTTTAGATTAAAGAGTTAAACACGCCTATTGCTTTTATTGAGTTGTGACATTACATTACAGGTACAAATATTGAACACATCCACTAAAAAAATACTGAACGTCCAGTTTTAATGAAATTTAAGTATTTCGTTTGTCGCGCATAGTAATTTATTCGGTGCTAATTATCACAGACGATTAATGCCAAAAATCATTTGTAATATGTCATATATCACAGACAGTTCTCAAACATAGCCGTCTATGATATCTTACATATCACAGACGACTAATACCAAAAATCATATGTGATATTCATATAGCACAAATGATTTATTACTACAAACCGTATGTGATAGCTATTTGAATATCTATATTATTTTCTAATTTTCGGCTAGCCTTAGGAAATATTAGCCATGCCCTCTGAAAATAAGCAAACATATTACATATATAGCATATGACAATCATTACACATATCTCTGAATTAAACAACTAAATGAAGTACATTTCAATGAATTGTTTGATTAAGCATAATTGATTGATTACAATTGCATCAAATGTTTCAATATCTAATATTCATCGCCGGGGTAGAACTCTTAGTCTTATTTATGACCTTCGCTATCAAGAATTGGGAAAGCTTTCCTCGAATTTCGATGAGTTTGTCAAGATCGAATGCACTTACGTCGAATTTCATGCGCTGTCGCTAAGAGTGTTAAAGTCATTATATATATATATATATATATATATATATATATATATATATATATATATATATATATATATATATATATATATATATATATATATATATATATATATATATATATATATATATATATATATATATATATATATATATCACAATCACGAAATAATTATTGACAAGTTGGCAAACCTCTAGATCATTCGTCTTAGTGGCCATAATGTCCTCCATATGATGGTAAAAGTAGAATGCACATATGTTGCCCTATAGCTGCTGGTGGCACTGCAAAAAATAGAATTACACACATAGATATTGTCAGTTCTAGAGGCATTATTATGAAGTGTGATATATGATTATTGTGTTGTAGTGAGTACTGAAAATCGTGTCCTGTGTCGCAGTGTGGCGCTGGATTTCTTGTGTCTACCTCACTGGGCAACGTAAACACTGAAGGACCTACATGATTTCAAAAGGTTAGCATCGGACATTGCAAACAATGTGAAGACCACAATATAGTTATGTATGGATCAAGAGGAAATGAGTTTACCTGTCAAGTGTTTGTTGCACACGGGTGAATTCATGGTTGCTCCTAAATAGAGAATCAAGGTATATTACCTTGTTCTACTTTGGTACAATCACAATTAGAATCTAGTGACCCCTAGTCATGTATATCGCCATAGTGATTAATCCAAAGTTTATGTTGCGTATAAAATACAAATGAAACTTGTATGGCAACTAGTGAAGCACTTACCCGGTTAACCCTTGTTGAATAATACCATGATGTAGTCCTTGTCATTGCGAGTAAGCAATACCCTCGTTATGTAATCTTGGACGAAGAGTTCGTTATCGATGAAGGATTGCTCAGAGACCAAGTGTGGGTCAAAGAAATCGACGGGTTATCGCTCCTTTGAGTACTAATGCAACAATCTTGCATCCTTTCGGTTCACAAATAAACGCTTCAAACGGAGAATTATAGACAGATACCACAACATTTTAACAGGTGATCCTTGTTTCACCTCGATGCTTTTGCTATTATTACGCTTCAAACGGCTTGAATAATATCTTGATCCTTTCTTTGCAAAGCAAGTGATAACTCATAATACTTAGCAAGTCTATTAATAAATGCAAGATAAAAACAAATTCAAAGCTTTCTATTTTCTGCATCAAACCTGATGCTCCACCATGACTTGATGGTGACATGCATCTTTACTCACAATCTCTAATACCTCTAACACTGCCTCCCACATTTGGTAAATACATACTATGGTTTTTTAGATGAGAGCCCCATCTAGTATCGGAAGGTCTAGCTAGACTTATTTTTTGATGCAACCCTGCGCTAGTGACAGGCTTATCACTCTCTAACTTCTCTAACAAGACATCTTGATGTTTGCAAGCAATGCAATCATTCTTTTACAAGATGCACTCACAGTGGTCACTATTAAGGGAATATAATTGAAGAAATCAGTAATTGCTCTACTACAACTTGCAACAGTCACAACCACTAACTATAATTGATAAGTAAAGCAATCAACATAGAAAGTATATGGATTCTCATCTTGGATTTGTCTTTGCAAGCTATTAAATTCTCCTCTCATATTTGAAGCTCCATCATAACCCTGCCCTCGTAGCCTAGAAATTGGTAATTGGTGCTCTCCAAGTAAAGTAAACGAAGCTTTCTTCAATGCAGCAGATGTACAATTTGTTACATACTTAATATTAAGAAATCTTTCAAGAACCTTCCTTTGATCATTCACAAACCTGTATACCATAGATTATGCTAAGATAAAACACAACCCATGATTACACAAATAAATAGAACAATGTAATCATCTTGTGACCTCTTGCGCACAAGCTTTCGCAAGATCCTTTTGATTTTTTGAGAAATCATCTTAAAATTTAAGGGAGCTTGATTGAACGCTTTCTTCACTTCATCATTCTTAGCTTTGTACCACTCAACCAATTCTCTAAAATTTCCCTTATTGATGGAAGTTGAAGATTCATCGTGTCCTCGGAAATCTTCACCTTGCATTAGGAGAAATTTTGCACAATCTAAAGAAGCAGTTAAATGAATTTTATATGCAATTTATGACTCTCGGCCATGATCAAAAAGTCTTTGCGTCACACTTACCTTTTGATTTTTAAAATCCTCACAGTCCCCCCTTGCAATGTTGTGATAACTACTAGGCCCACCAACATGTTTATCAAATGTTCCTAAAGCTTTCTTCCAATTAGAATACCTTGTTGTAAATACATCACTATCAAATTTTTTAGGCCTTCCAGGCTTCTTGAAAAGAAAATAATAGAAACAAAAGGCTGTGTCGTGTTCTACACTATATTCCAACCAATCATATTTATTGTACCAAGATTGTTAAAATGCCCTTGAATAATTATTTTGCATTTTGTGAGGAAAATCACGGCCTTTTGGTTGGGTTGGACCGACCTCTCAGCAAATATGCCCTACTCACTTGATCTCTAATTTCATTGTCATATTCATTTATAGGTATACGATTTACTGGATCGGCGATGATTTCATCAGGACTAAAATCCATCCGAGCCTTATTTACTTGACTCTCATAGCATGAGGAGTACTACTTGTATTGCATAAAAAATATTTATGTAATGTTCGTTTCTCTATTTCTTACAACTCTATAAATCAATAAATGACAATAGATGAAACAAAAATACCAAATTAATCACAATTGCACAAATTTAAAAACTAGATTTGTGTTTCATACCTATTAATGCAAAACCATAGCGGTCAGGCCCTTACAACCGATTTGGTATTGTTGTCAAGTCTCAAAGAGACCACCAATTTACGATATTTTCCCTATGACACACTTTGTAGGCAAAAGTACACAAACAGTCAAACACAATAACCATTCTAATTGATGCTTATACTTTTAGACTAATCATAGTCTCATAGAATAAGTCATTAATCATAGACCAGACACCAGAGTACCAGACCACTAGTCAACTAGTTGCCAACGCCCCAACAGTCAGCAACAACACGAAACAGCGCCGAACGCCCCCAACAAACACCAGATCCAGTCGGTGCCTCCGCCTCGGCATGGTCAGCCTCTCGGCCCTCTCCCTCACTGCCTGGTAGATGGCGTCAGCTCCCTCTGACTGATCGGCGACCGCCGACCGGGCCTCCCTAGCTCTCCTCCCAGCCTTGGAATCACTCCCCGATCCCCTCCGGCTTCCCTCTCCTGCTTGCGCCTCGTAGCTCTCCAAATCTGGCGGCTGGCGCTAGGCTGGCCGGTTGGCCGCTGCCCTGTTGGCAGCTCGGCGTGATGGCGCAACGCTCCATGCCTCCAACGGTCCTGCCTCCAGATTTGGCGCTAGGCAGCCGCAGCAGCACTGCTGGCTACCCGGCCTGCTGGTTGGTGGCTCGTGCAACGGCGCCCCACGCGGCCACACCGAATGCCCCCACTGGCTGCCGGTGATCGGCCCAGGCCTACCTCTTGCCCATCGCCCACTTGGCCACCTCCCACGCCTACTCACCACCAACCTAGGAAGCCCAGATACCCCGATACGGATACGGATACGCGATACGGCGATACCGCGATTCGCCATTTTCCTAAAAACACCGATACGACGATTCGTGTGTATATATATATATTATATATATAATATATATATAGTAAAGATAAAAATAAGAAATTAATGAATTCTTATAAGGAATTGAGAATACCTTAATATTGATGTAGCAACTTGCTTGATACTTCAGTTCTCCCACCTGGCTGTTAGACTAATATAATGAACCATCTGCGAAAAATAATATAATAGATAAGTACATGTACACAAATAAAGAAGTAAAAAACAGAATCACAAGTCATGAATCATAATTGATAGTAGGTAGTAAAGGAAGTATTCAACAGGCCACTTAGTAAATAAACTTAGTACATAATTCAACCAGTCCAAGTGTTCAAATTCAACAGACCATAAGTCCATAAGACCATAACTATTACATAATAAGATAGCTAGATAAAAGACATGACAGAAGACAAATGTGTAGTCTAATTGTTGCCTCCATCCTGTGGAGTTGTCTCTGATTCGACCAAAGGTCCACCATCTGATGGAGACAAGTCCAACGCCCCAAGATCTTCTACTACTTTCTCAAGGTCTGGTTCATCTAGTGAGAGGTGAGCATGTTGAAGGAATTGAGCACCGCCATCAAAGAATTCGATGCTATCTCCTCCAACATCCCGCATTTTTGATGGGCCAGTGTAATACTCTTCAGATTTTCTTGAAAGAAGGCGCAAATTGTGGTGCGCAAATACGAGATCCTCAGCACGTCCAGTGTTAAGCCTACAATAATGCAATTGCAATGAAATCCAATGCTTGTATAAGACATGGTAAATTAAAAAAGATGGTAAGTGTAGAACCTATTCCTCATTGAACTATGGATCAAACCATAGGTACTCCAGTTTCTTTCAGCGCAAGAAGACGATGTTGGCTGCCCAAGTAACTTCAATGTAAAATTTCTCAAATCTGAGGCACTGTTACCATAAATTCCCCACCATTGCTTTGGTTCTAGATGGACTCTATCCTCAATTGAGTCAAAGGAATTAAATCCACTTCCAAACAATGAGAAATCTGCAAATTGTTGTTTGATATATCGCAACTCATCACCAACAAAAAACCTCCTAAAGCATTTATTCCTCATTTCCAAATCTTAATGTCCATATGAGGAGCTTGGCGATTTGGAACTTCACCAAGCCAAGTTTCACTATAATACCTAAAAAGGGTATGCTAAAGTTAGTATCCTAAAATTGAAATCTAAAAGCAAGCAATAAAAACTTAAAAGGCAAAAGGCCTTACTTGGGATTTAGTGAGTGTGCCAAACAATGCAAAGGGGTATTACTTTTTGCCCATCGAGAAACCAATATCTCTTGCACAATATTATAAAAATTAGACTCCTCATGAGATTCTTTCCCTTCATGGCGATAAATTGTAGTCTTTACCTTCTCAATCATTGTATCCCACATCTCATAGATCAAATGAAGGCATGGTTTGTCGGCGTCAGCTGCTCGTATCATAGAATAAATAGGTTAAGTGAAATCAAGGATGTATTGCACCTTATCCCACCACACATCATTCAGAATTTTATCTTTGACAAACTGTGCTTGCCCCACATTGTCATCCCTATAGGTACTCCACTTTTCACTCACTACCATCAACACAAGATTTTCTTTGATCAAACGAAACCTTTTGAGCATCACAATAGTAGAAGCAAATCTCGTATCAGCAATGGCAAGGAATTTCAACTTACTGAACTCATTGAACATAGACAGCCTCATGGAATGATTCATGATGAAATTCTTTATAATATTAGCATCTGCTGCAACCTCACTAATCCAATGGCAATCTTCATAAGCCTCATCACCAATTTCCCTAGGAGCACATATGTTTTTTAAGCCAAGGTTCAAAGTATGGACAACACATGGGGTCCAGAAAATGTGGGGATACTTTTGCTCAACAATTAACACCGCGGCTTTACAGTTGGCTGCATTATCAGTTATCACTTGGACAACATTCTGCGGTCTAACCTCCTCAATTATAGCTATCATCTTCTCGGCGATATACTCCTTTTTTATTTCGCCTTCAGTGTTGATTGCTTTTAAAAACATTGGTCCGTCTTCTGTTACGGCCAAGAAATTTAAGAGTGGACGCCTTTGAGCATCAGACCACCCATCTGATACAATACTCACACCTTTTGAGCTCCACGTTGATTTGATGGGCTGCAACATTCGCTCAACATGTGTCTTCTCTTGCACAAGAAGAGTTGTCCTCAACTTGTTATAACTTGGAGGGGCATAGCCACCCAAGTTGTGGTTGGCAGCATAGGTAAATGCTTTCCTAAAATAAGGGTTTCTTGCTACATTGAAAGGTATACCTACAAATGAACAAAGGGGTCCAAATTAATTTCTAAATGTAACATTGTAATATAAGGAGAGTAGTTAGTGCAGAAAGATATTAACCTGCGGTAAAGAACATCCTAGCAATCAAAGCGTCAAGCTGGCTACGACCTTCATTATGGAAGCTTGATTCAATAGCTGAAACCCCCCTTCTCTTCCTCACATTCAACCCTTCTGTGGGCAATGGAACTTCCCTTGGCAAGCTTCTTGCATTCATTGCCTCCGCTTTAGCAATTTCGTCATGAAGTTGAGCGAGCACATCGACTGTAACTTTTGGACAAAACTTCACACCATAATTTCCTATCTTCAAGAGATGTGCTTTAACTCTTGAGTAGCTCCCATGGATAATATGATCACAGAGCCTACATCTAGATCGTGCATTCCCTCCTGCACCATTCTCAGTCTTCTGTAGCAACTCAACATACCTCCAAAGCGGCTTCTTTTCATTGTCATTTGAAGGTACCACATGAGCAGCATTTAGGATGCTCCTAGCCGAGGCAATTCCACTGGATGAGCTAGGACACGCGCTAGTACCAGTGCTACCCGATGCACTCGAGCTTCCAAATCCACCACCAGATGCCATATCTGATCGGGACAACCAATAGCAAATGAACAAACTAATGACAACAAACAACATCACTGATCACTTCTACTGAATCATCCAATACATTGTCAACAAATAGCAAAGAAACAACACTGAGAATCTAAGGGAGCAGTGAAAACAGAGCACATACTGATTGGCGCAGGAGTGAGCACAGCCACTGGAGGCGTCGGCGGCGGGAGAGGATTGGCGCTGGCGGAGTGGCGGAGGCGGCAGGCCGGCAGCCGAGGTGATGATCGGAGGCCGGAGGGGACGGGCAGAGGCTGCAGCCGAGGTGACAACCGGAGGGCGGGCGCGGCGGGCGGCGGCGGCGGCCGGAGGACGGACGAGGCGCGAGCGGAGGCGGCGGCGGCGCAGCGGCGAGGCGGCGAGCGTCGGCGGTCGGACGCCGCAGCCGGCGGCAGCGGCGAGGCATCGACGGAGGCGGGCGGCGACGCGACGGCGGCGGCGACGGCGGAGCGGCGGCGCGCGAGCGGCGAGGCGGGCGGCGCGGCGCGAGGCGGTAGGCGAGCCGGCGGAGAGTGGCGGCGACTTCGGCGGTCGGCGGCGCGGCGGCAGCGGCGAGCGGCGTGAGATGCGTGGAGCGGTGGAGGATCTGGATCTGGATGCGTGGGTTTGGCGGTGGGGTGGGTTTCAGATCTGGATGGCTTGGTGTTGGGGATATTAGGGTAGAAGTATCAGAAAAGTATCGGAGAAGTATCGAAGAAGTATCGGGGATTAATTTCTTTTTTTGAATAATCAAAAAATTCCGATACTTACAGGATACGATCGTCGGCGTGTCGAGGCGATATCCGTATCCGGTGCGATGATCCGATACCGGTACGCGACTTTTTGGAAGTATCCGCGCAACGTAGCCACCAACGCCACCCATTGCCCTGTTCGCGCCACCAACCGCAAGAGGCGAGGAGGAGAAGCCGAGAAGGGGATGAAATCGATTCTATTACTTTGCCGTTGCTGTGGTGTATTCGAATTAGATCTGGGTCATTTCGTTCGCCTGGTGCTCGGTATGTATTTCTTGGTGGGCTTTGCCGATTTGGCCTTTACACTTTGTTGTAATGTCGTTTTTGGCCCAAATCGGCACTTTGTTGCGATGTTGTCGTTGCCTTGTTGGCCTTTTGCCCTCACGGCCTCACCGTCACCGAGAGGTAGGCCGCAGGCATGGCTGTGGCTGGTGGTGGCATGGTGCCTCAGCTGGAGATAGGAGGGCTAGGGAGTACCCACTCTCCTGTCAAAGATAGAGTGGACGTCAGTCCTCTGACTCACCAGTCGGTCCGTCACCCAGCTCTATCATAAGAATATGGACAGTTTGGAAATTTATGAGATTATACCGCTATCCAGTATCAATCACTTTCATGTCCCGTTCAAGAAAGGAGCCTGTCTAAACCGAGCAATGCCCTCCTTGTAGATACGAAGCCATTCGTTGTTAAATCCACAATAACTGTCGAAAAAATCCAAAACTCTGCTCCATTCAATCGCGTAGCATCCCTGTGACGCCAACGATCTTGCTTTCATCACTACATTGGGTGGCTGCTAGCTGCTGATGCTAATGGCCGCTTCGTATACATATGGACGTCACAGTTCAGTTACTAGTATAAAGGATATGAAGAGGAGGCAATCTTCTTTTCTTTTCTTTTTTTTTTGAAAAAGTGGTGCAGTGATTAGATGGTTAATGATGAGTTTGTGTGAGTGCATCATGTCACGCATTGAATTGTAACGGCGACGGGGCAGAGAGGAATGGCCGATGAGAATGACGGCGCCATCATCCACTCCTGTTGCTTAGTGCTTACTGCGCGCCTTATCTACTCCCCTCCGCTGCCTAGCTCTATCCCTCAACCGGCCGCTCGTATCGTACCACGTGGCCCCACTCCATGTTTTCACAGTTCTTTTTCCCTTTTTGAAACCAGTTCTTTTTTTTCTTTTTTTCTTTTGAATCCACAGTTCTTTTTCTCTGTGCTGACAAGGTTGTCTTCATTTCACACAGGGACTGCTTTGGTTACATGGGGACCCACAAATGTTGTTCTTCTGGGGCCACTTGGTCAGACGGCGAGTGTCCTCCCCATGTCGAGTAGTTGTGGTGCTAGTTGTTAGGGCACTCCTAATGCAGAAACTATGAGATAGTTTCCATACTTGCTAATTAATGTAGACACTGCCCATAGAAACTATACTCCCAATGGATAGTTTCTACAAATAAAATTTTCATCCAATCATCTATCTTCTCTCTCCTATCATCTACCTATCATAGCTCTTTCTATCTTGGTTCTGTGTAGACATGGTGTCTATATAAGAGCAAGTACAATAATGGTCTTATAGCCAAGCTAGTCAGCATTTTTGCTGATGTGGAGGAGAGAAGAGAGGAGAGAGATGAGAGCTTGGCTCTCATGCAAGCAACAATCTGGGCACGGGAGCCTATGCAGTGGTGGACCAAGATAATAAATGTATGTGAGGAGGAATAGGAAAGAGAATGTAAGACATGGTACCATATAATAATAATAAATCTTTTGTAGACAAATAGAAGACAAATTATTGTATAACTTGGCTCTTATAACTTGACTTATAGCCAAACACTTGGCTCTATTATTGGACTTGCTCTAAGAAACCATTTTCTTATCTCTCCTCCTTAACTCCAATGACACATCAGCATTTTGCTTACTTAGCACCTTATTTAATGCCATAGAAACCATCTATAGTTTCTGCATTGGGAGTGCTCTTAAGTTACGGAACTCATGCAAAAGATGTTTGCAGAAGAACTGCAGAGTAGACGAAAGAAAATGAGTTTACAGAGTTTATGTGTACTGTTCCAGCGTGTGTGTGTGTGTGTGTTTTTTGCATAGAATGGCTTTTATGTTCACAAAGCATCTTTATGAACTTGGCTTTTTTTTTGGCTTATGGCTGAAAAGTAATGTAGCTAGTTGAAAAAACACTGTAGCTAGCTAAAAAAACATTGTATCTGACACAGGCTTATTTAGCATAATTAAATTTAAAAATTTTTAAAAATATAAAAAAATATGTTAGCCCATTACGTATAATACAAACAAATACGGGAAAAAAAGACCGGCAAAAAAGCTCAACAAAAAGCCAAAAATTCAGAAAAAGACAAAATTTATGAATAGTGAAAAATAAGCCAGAAGTCAGAAGTTAAAACTCTTTTGATCACCACCAAATTATGCCCACAAAATCCTCAACTGAAGGCACTTTAGGCTTTCTTTGCACAATTTGTCATTTTTTTGGGTCGGTGCCACGTGGATGTGTTGGAGATAACTCTAGGAAGGATAAACAATATAGCCTGTGTGTTTGGTTCGTGGATGGAGGTTGTATCGTATATCCTGATTGAGTGGATGCAGGCTGAGTGGAATCGTATTTCAGAAAAAGAAGATGTTTGGTGAGGTTGCATGAGCGGATGCAAAAAGCGAGATCTTTGTTTGGTTGCTGTATGAGTGGATGCAGTCTACCAAACCTGAGAGGCTGATACATGGGACCGCATAAGATACACTGCATCAACCCATCCAGGATGGCCAGTGAAGCTCATTTTGAGCGTATCCACCCATTCAGGATGAGGGCGTATTTTTGCATCAGTGGATGCAAGCTGCATCCACTCATACAGGCAACCAAACAGGCTCTTTCTCAGATTATACGGATCTACCCAGCCTGGATGAAGGAGATTCAGGCAACCAAACACACCCTAAAGTGCTTAGTTTGCACAACATACTTGCTGAAAAAGGGAAAATGTTGTATGCCAGATAGTTATACTTCCTTTGTTTGAACTGCTTGTTTGATTGTTGAAATATCCTCTCTGTTCCTGTATAATAGACTCACTTCGAAATCAAGCGACAACGGCAACATTGAGAAAAGTAATGATTTTTAGTATGAAAAGACAAAGATACATCCTGAGCACTTCATCTTTTAGCCTTAGTCATAAAAATATCTACAAATATCTGCAACACCAAAAGGGTTACCAACAAAATAGAAATGCTCTTGCTGGAATGATGCAAGGTTCGCGTGACAGGTCATGTGTTTTGAGCCTGAAACTGCCAAAAACTTTAGGCACTGTTTAGGAGGAGCTTAATGCCAGCTTCTGTTTCCAAAAAGCCGAAAGGCCTCAAACGGGTTAGCACAGTGACGAAACTAGAATTTTGATAATGAAAGTGTGAACTTAAGATATATCTATTTTAAAACAAGTTCAAACGAAATAGTATGAAAGTTCAATATATATAACTAAGCAATCATTCAAGTATTATTCACCTATACTATTTCTTATCTTATTAGGATTGATCATAACTTCTACAATCCCTTTTGGGTTTTGATTCCTGATATCATCCTTTTAAACCCGAACGCAAAATACCCTAGACCAATATATATACTACAATCTATGATTATCATGAAAACCATCTCCATCAAAGCCGTTTACATCCCCATCCGATCGCTAAACCTTGTAACAAGAAAACCCCAACACACCACTCTGTGCCACATAAGCTCACAAATTGGTATATCGAGACTCAAATTAATACCATAAAACTCCCCAAAGACGTATCATGTAGCCCCATAACATTCTAATCATATCTTAATTTGGACAATTCACAAGGATTTAGCAGCATTATTAGCACTACTCAATTGGTAGTTAGCTGACACATGAACATTAGGAAACAATCTACCAGCATTCAAGATTTAAGAAGCTAATCAACATCGAGGGCTCAGGTACATAAAAGAGTTGGGCGGTAAAAAAATAAGGCACAATAAGTCAGGAGCACAATGGCAACGATGATTTACGCATGAGCAGAGGCACGTGCCCGAGCTCAAGCTCGGCTGCTGCACTAGGGCAGAAACATGAAGGATTTGGCCGATTGAAAAATCTTTGATAGGGGTGGCCAATCAATTAAGGAAATGAGGATGGCTTGGGCACTTGGACTAATAGGCTTGACTTGTTGCCTATTGGGTTTAATGGGCTGTCAGGAGTATGTTTGTATATATAATGTATACTTTGTGTATTAAGGGGGTATATATTGGATTTTTGCGTAAAATTTTTGGGGGTGCAACTACACCCCATACAGCAGTGTGGCTCCGCCACTGAGTTAGCTTTTAAAGCTGTTTTGGCATAAATTAAAAGCCACGCATAACTAAAATAAGACAAAAGTCAAAAGTCATGTTAGGAGAGCTTCTAGGTTTTTTTGGTTGAAATTACCTACCATGCCACACATAAGTCGTGTGCCGATTCATGCAAAAATATATCAAAGCCTCCTCATCCCTTCCTTCTGCCACCCTCACCACCCCTAGCTACACCACCTCTTTCCTCCTCCTCTTTCCCCCTCTAATGCTGACCTCTGTCCCCAAGCACAGCCCCATCGTCGTCCTCATCCCAAGTGTCGTCTCGGTCGCCGCCAACCCACACCACCAAGGTAGTTGCCTCTCTTTGCTGCCTCCTGCCGGTCCTGGTCGACGCCGCTGCCACACTTACGTGTCGTTACAGCCTCGATCGGTCACCGCACTCCCCAAGGTTGCCACCGTCACATTGCTCGGACAATGGGGTCTCTACCTTCCACCTGTCCCAATCGACGCCGCCGCCACCCCTCCGTGTCGTCGTCGTCTCAATCTGTCACTACATCCCTCCATCATCAACTCGCTCTGTCAGTCCGCATCGTCGGCCACTGGCCGCCAGTGGTAATCCATCCCCTTCCCCTCATTCCTTCATACATGTGTTCAGAGCCCTCAAAGGGCATTTCAGACATTGCAATCTTTATCCATAGATGAAATAGCCAATCGGCTCAACAAAAAGCTAGGCTGCCAAACAACCTCTCAAAAAAAGCTACAGCCACTAGTGCTACGACTGCTTTTCAACTAAAAAGTCAAAAAAAACAGCTTATGACAAAAGTTACCACTCCCCTAAATAGGGCCTTAATCTCTTCTAACGGATGCTATTTAAAGTCAAATGTTAGACAAATCCAAACCCCCTTAATCTGGATTGCTAACTTCCCATTTTGAAAAGAAAAGGTCCCAGCAAACCACTTTTTGATCTATTAGTATCAGATAAGGAATTATTTAAGGATGCACATAAATCCATCACTTCATATCTTATGAGCTATAATAAATATTATGTGTGACGGTTTGACTATGCTATGTATTTACATCACAATTGAACTAGTTGGCATACCTAAAGAAGATACAAAACTAAACCTATTCAATAAGTTTCATTTAAAATCCCATTGTGGATAAGCTACCTCCCTTGAATGAAAAGCTAAAACCGTTCCATACCTCATGTATAGATAAGTATTTCCTGCAACAAAGCCCAAAAAAATCCAAAAAAAACGAAGTAATCATTTTCAAGGTGAAATAAAATGGAATGTTTGATAAATCCAAAATACTATTTTGGATTGCCCTCCTTTCATAGAAAAATGCTTTTTAAAAAAATTGTTTTTTATCCACTAGTCATTCTTTAATGTAACGGCATATCTTACGAGATAATCCCTGATCAACTCGGCTTCGGCTTCTGGCTTATTTTTCACTATTCATAAGTTTCGTCTTTTTCTGAACTTTTGGCTTTTTGTTGAGCTTTTTTGCCGGTTCTTTTTTCCCCGCATTTGTTTGTATTATACGTAATGGGCTAACATATTTTTTAAATTTTTTAAAATTTAATTATGCTAAATAAGTCTCTGTCAGGTACAGTGCTTTTTTCAGTCAGGTACAGTGTTTTCAGCCATAAGCCATGAGCTTTTCAGCCGAACCGATCACCACCAATATACGCAGACTCCGTTGCTTATCATTATATGACAATAAACAAAGTCGAAGATAGACATCTTTACATTGAAAAATCAAACCCATCAAATAAAACCAATGTTTTAGCAACCTTAGCCCACAAAAACCAAAACCCCTCATATCACAGATCGTAAAAGCCCTTCGAAAAGGAGAAGAAGAGAATCCCCTAGAAAAAGTACTGGAGTAGTAGCAGAGCAGGGGATCGTATGGCTCACCAAATCCTTTTCCCTTGTGGGCCCCGGTCCACGGTCCAGCTAAAAATCAGGTATAAATAGCAGCCGCTCGGCTCTTCCGGTGCTTTTTTTCGCCAAATAATCCATAATTTTACTTAAATAAATAAGTCTTTATCGTCTTTTTAAAATGATTTACAGCAAAAAAATTTATTATTATTCAATTTATTTACATAAATGCTCATTTTAAAGACAAAATTCATCAGCACAGGTAGATCGCTACACCACATGATCCGCATCCATCCATCCATAGCAATAGCAATAGCACTCCTATAGCACGCCGTCGTGTGTAGTCTAGTCCGAACCTAGTCTTCTTCCTTGCTGCGAAGCCTACGTCCCCGAAGTGCTCCGCTCCAAGCTCCAGAGCCTTTATTGCTCGCGAGCTCCTCCAAACTCGTCGCTTCCAAAAATTAAAAAAGCGGCTGGCCGTTGCTGGTAGCCTCCCTCCGAATCGGCCAGAGCACGCAGACGCAGTCGAGTCCTAGACGGAGGAGCACACATATGGTAGCTAGTTAGTGCACAGGGGATATCATATCGTCCGCGAGAGCTTACTGCGCTGGCTCTCGGGTGGGCGGCCGCGCGCTTGCTAGCTATAGCTTAGGCCAGCTTTGCTGCTATTTCTGTGCGCGCGCGCGCGTGTGGGGGAGTATTTCTCACGTGAAGGAGGCAGGCACGCAAAAGAACTCCCTCGCCTCTCCCGTCTCACGTGATTCATACTTGCAGCCTCCCTCCCCTCGCCTCGCCTCTAGCTATATCAATCGCCAGACACCCAGCTCCTCTCCTTGTCTTTGTTGTTGGTATTCGGCTATTTGCTCTCTCTCGATCGCGGTGTCCGGCCATCCGCCTTTGTATCTGCCGAGAAAGTGAGAGATGGTGGTGATGGAGGAGGCGGCGGCGGTGGTGGTGCGGGAGTACGACGGCGAGCGCGACCGCGAAGGCGTGGAGGAGATGGAGCGGGAGTGCGAGGTGGGGTCTAGCGGCGGCGGCAAGATGTGCCTCTTCACGGACCTCCTCGGCGACCCGCTCTGCCGCATTCGCAACTCGCCGGCCTACCTCATGCTGGTACGTACGTAGTACGTGGTGGCTGGTTCGGTTGCTGCACCCAGCCAGATGCGCTGGCTCGACCAAACCTACCACCTGTCCAACCCCCGGCCCCCTCCCTCTCTCTCGTGCTGCCTTGCCTTTTCCGGTCGTATCCTTGCGTTTCGTTTCGGCGTGGGTCCCGGCACGAAAACTAATTAATGGATTGCCCCAAACGCATGTTTCAACTGCACGCATACGGAAAAGGTCGCAGAGACAGCAACCGGCAGCTGCGGCGGTGGCGGCGCTGACGGCACGGAGATCATCGGCCTCGTTCGCGGATGCGTCAAGTCCGTCGTCTCCGGCTGCACCCAGGCCCAGGACCCCATCTACACCAAGGTCGCCTACATCCTCGGCCTCCGCGTCTCACCCAGCCACCGGTACGTACAGCTACAAATCAATCCATCAAGAAACGTACTACGACTAGATGACATTTCCAGCTTACGCTGTTGCATTCGGAGGAGAAAAGAAAAGAAAAAAGATCGTAACTTGGAGGATTAATATGCAGGAGGAAGGGGGTGGGGAAGAAGCTCGTGGAGAGGATGGAGGAGTGGTTCCGGCAGATGGGGGCGGAGTACTCGTACATGGCGACGGAGCAGGGCAACGAGGCGTCGGTGCGGCTCTTCACCGGCCGCGGCTACTCCAAATTCCGCACGCCGTCCTTGCTCGTGCACCCGGTGTTCGGCCACTCTCTCGAGCCCTCGCGGAGCGCGGCCATCGTGCGCCTCGAGCCGCGCGACGCCGAGCTGCTCTACCGCTGGCACTTCGCCGCCGTCGAGTTCTTCCCCGCCGACATCGACGCCGTGCTGTCCAACGCCCTGTCGTTCGGGACGTTCCTGGCCGTGCCTGCGGGGACGCGGTGGGACGGGGTCAAGGCGTTCCTGGCGGCGCCGCCGGCGTCGTGGGCGGTGCTGAGCGTGTGGAACTGCACGGACGCCTTCCGCCTCGAGGTGCGCGGCGCGCCGCGTCTGATGCGCGCCGCGGCGGGCGCGACGCGGCTGGTGGACCGCGTGGCGCCCTGGCTCAAGATCCCCTCCATCCCCAACCTGTTCGCACCATTCGGGCTCTACTTCCTCTACGGCCTCGGCGGCTCCGGCCCGGGCGCCCCGCGGCTCGTCCGCGCACTGTGCCGCCACGCGCACAACCTGGCCCGCCGCGCTGGCTGCGGCGTGGTGGCCACCGAGGTCGGCACCTGCGAGCCGGTCCGCGCCGGGGTGCCACACTGGGCGCGCCTCGGCGCCGAGGACCTCTGGTACATCAAGCGGCTCGCGGACGGCTACACCCACGGGCCGCTCGGCGACTGGACCAAGGCGCCGCCCGGGCGCTCCATCTTCATCGACCCAAGAGAGTTTTAGCTTCCATTTTCCCTCAGGCCTTTAGGGTTTTCCCCCGTCCGTTCGACCTCGCATCTGACGGCCAGTTCCTTCCCAGAGCGGCGTCCCTGACCGAACTTTCCGCGTTCCAAACATGTGGTACATTACATTTCGGCGTATTTCCTATTTCATCTCCGGTACTTTCAGATGTGAATACAGTTGCTCTGTATCTCTGCTTAGTTCGATCCTTGATGGAACTGAAATGGGAGCTGCTTACTTGTAACCCGTTATTGGACCGTACCAGAGTGGAAACCTGCTTGGTTTTGCAGTTCCTTCTCCTTTTGTTTCTATTAATTTGTATACACCAGTCAATTCATCCAAAAGACTAAGTAGATGAGCTGACAAGAAAAGATAGATAATTCACTTATACTTCAACACTTCCCTCATATGTAGACTCATCAGACCTAAGACGTGGAATAGAAGTAAGTTATAATTTTTTTAATTACGCTAACTAGGTCTTGAACTTAGAATCTCTTAGCTCTAATATCATATTAAGTTGTATGTATCAATCAATTCACCTAAAAATCTAAACTGATGAGAAAAGATGTGTAATTCACTTATCTTCAACAGTTTTGATGATTTGCAGCCAATGCTCTCTACACTGCCTTCCCCACTTTAGAAGTTCAAATGCTGCTTATGCCGGCTTCGAGATTCTCTGCGGAGTGTTTCTATTTCGATGCCGAATCTATGGTTGTCACTAGGTGGTTTATGTGTAACCGGCTGCTTCGGCCCCATTCGACATCTGTCGAGGATTCGAAGGTAAGCAGAGATCAATCGAGATAATGGGTATGTTCTTTTAGACTGTGACTTATAATTTATGGCTTAAATTTTTGAATTCTAACTATTCGCGGGAGACTGTACGCAGAAGAAAATAGTCGCATACGATTTTGGCCGGTACAGATGAACTTAATACACTTTTTACTATAATCTTTCTATTGACATCGTATTAAAAACGTACCCTTTAAAAATTAGTTACTATAACATAAATAATAAAACATAAGTTATAAGTAAAAAGAACTCTGCCAGTCATTTGGTAAGTAGGCGAGCATATACAAGAACAACGCTATGCTGCGTGGTGTAGGCTGGGATATAGGTGGGTTGCCTTGACATTAGATGTCGGTTTCTGTTTCTCCTCCACTTGGGGTTGAATTTTTATTTTCGGTAGAGGTTTGAGAAATTTTGAGCAAGTCTGTCTTGGCTTGGTTTAGAAAATCGTTGCTGCTTGAAATTATCGTCTCGAGAGTAAATAGATTTGCTGGATAGGTTCCTTTGAAATGGTTGGTCCAGACACACCATATATCGTGCATGGAGTTATTTAATTATAAAGTTGAACGACTTGTTTGGAGTGTTTGTCGTATTGCCTTCAATTGTCTCTCTTTTTGCGACAGAAGAGAGATCTTTACATATTAGTTAGGGTTCAGAGTACAACCGTCAAGCACAAGTTGCTCGGTAATGGGTTCTTGTTAGATCGTGTGTTTGATTTTTGACTTATAGTTTTAAATTTAGACTATTCATGAGCGATAGTATGAAGAGAAAAAGGTTATATGTGATTTTAGTTGGCACAGCTAAACTCGGTATAGTATTTACTATAATCTACTTGTGAATCCCACCTTAAAAACACACCGTTTAAAATTTGTTACTGTAACACAAAGTCAAGAAGCCAAAACCGCAGCCCTCTCAAACCAAACATGCCTGGTGCTTATGCGAGCTAAATAGCATCTTCTTGCATGGTAGCTCTATCCTGATCTCTCTTAACCTTAAAAACTTTATTAGCATTGCATCTTCAGCTTGATACTGCTACTTCATGCACATTACTATGTGTGCGGATAAGATGGCGGAGCCACGATTTTGACAATAGGGTATAAACTTAAGACATATCCGCTCTAACACAAGTTTAAATGATATAGCCTAGAATTTTAAATGGGACAAATTACATATTCGCACTACAATTGGTAATCCTGGTCAAAGTATTGTACTTAGCATCTCAAAGGAAACATAATTTATAACCATGACTACCAAGAACTATGGAATCTCACGACGACAATCTAAATAATGGGAAGAAATGGCTTACTTTGGTAGCTTTGATCCACCGCGAAATGGCCAAAAGCTTCTCGCGCTCTTTAGCGGTCTGAGACTAGTAAAGAAAGGGTAATCCAAAAGGGTTTTGGGGTTCGAGTGATGAGGAAAAGGAGAAGGGTGTGGTAGCCCTAGCACTTAGTCACTTGGAGATGGCGCCGAAGACCTGGTCGGCGGCGGGTTGTAGATCGAGGAGGGCACGACCGAGCTCACAGTACCGTGTGGCGTGGGCCTCCCGTTGTTGGCCACCATCCTCTGACACCCGTAGCATCCTTAGAGATGTCGGGCATGCCCCACGTCTCGACGACCCATGGCGACGCCGGTCGGCTTCACGCGGGTATCTATGACTGCACTGGGAGGAGACGACACGGCACAGCACCTTGAGGGACAACATGAGCGGGTGGGTGGCGGTGGCCGCCGTGACGCATGGGTGCCAGGTGGCAACGGGTGGCAGGCTAGCCGGTTGGGTGGCCAGCTGCTAGCTATGGCAGAAACCTAAAGCTAGAAGATGGGGGTTGGGAGATTTGGGTGGCTGATTGGGGATGAGGGGATGGTTTCACTCCTGAGGATGGCGCTGTAAGCTAGTGAGCTGTGTTGTGCCTATTGTGTCGTTGGGCTTGACTTATTGGGCCTAATGGGCTACCGGCTGCGGGCTGCAATTGAAGCCTTGAAGGAATATGTTAGCATGTAGTGTATACTTTGTGTATTAAAATGGGTATATATCAGATTTTAGTGTAAAAATTTTAAGGGTACAGTTGTACCCCATGCATATACTGTGGCTTCACCACTGTGCGGATATATTTGGAAACATGGGGGCATTGTCATATAGATTTGGTTCTAGTTGCTAACGCTTAAGCACCCATTCTGAGTGTTTGCCGTGGTGCTTTAAATTGTTTTTGACCAGCCTATATATTAGCACATCGGATGGGTAATGTTACAATGTTACTGAGTTGTACCACTGCAAATTGAACTCGTAAAACGGCCATATATCACGGTAACGTCGGCGCCCACGAGTGTTCCCGACATGAACAAAAAGTTCAAACATCTCACGAGTTTTGACAATTTTCGGTCATGGCATGGCAAAGCAAACTACTACCGCAAGATTCCCCTGCCGGGTCGCGATGAAATTGACTTGACGAGGAGCAGACGTGAATGCGCAAACTATTTACGACAGCAGCGTGAAAGAGAGATCGGATTTATCAGGAGCTCGCTGCCTCGCGCCACATACAGACGACGGTCGCGTCGCCGTCAAGTGTGTGTGTTGATCTAATTTGTTCCAAGAAAGTTCCAACAAAAAAGACGAGGAACAGAAGGCTCGACGGATGCTACCACCACAGCATGTGTAATAGGGTGATACAAGTTATTCATAAGAGATGCCATATAGGAATTTTGTTAGAGTGAATGAAAGAGAAAGAGAAGAGAAGAAGTCGACTATAATTTTATGAACAATCGAAATACAAGAAAATAGTTTGTTATAGATGGTTTTTGTGCCATTATATCAATATTTTGTATAAATAGCCTGCTATAGATAACATTCGTACCATTGTCAATGTCATCTATATTTTACAGATAACTCATTATAGATATAGGCCCTGTTTGGATACGCTTAAAATCCGATTTTGGTAGAATTAAGCGAGAATCCCACCCAAACGCTTTGATTATTTTTCGATTCTTTCAACCGCCGCGGTGGGAAAGATCGGCATTTACTGGGAATCCAAAATCCTGTACCGCGAGCCCAAGGGTCGTTTCTTCCACCGCGACGAGTGCAGATTCTTGATCGCGACTTATCGAAAAGATCAAATTAAAATCGATTCTTAGATAAGCGTATCCAAACAGGGCCATAATTTATTATAGAAGATGTCTTTAGTATTATCTATAGATAACATAAAAGATACAGTAGACAGCGGCTGTTTATACAATTGTATATGCACTCGTATCGCGACATGCGTCGTGCATGTTAAAGACTTTCACGGTACTGTAGCCGTCCAACGTGAACGGCAGTTACGATCTGCCGACAGAGCCGCCTCTGAATTTACACGGGCGTCGCCGTGTCATGCGGGGGCGAGGACGCTCTATTTAAGTCCGGCGTTTTGCCCTAATCATTCGGATTCACCGTAGCTAGTAACAGATCAGTCAATGTTTGTACGTAAGGTCTACTGGCAATGGCGAGCTCTGTTCAAACTTCAAAGTCAAGAAGACGCACCTCTGAAAAACGAGGCCTATCGCCTACTGCAAGTAGCGTGATGTAACTCGTGATGACCTCACCTACAAAGTTATTTTTGAAAGGATCTTGACCTGCCCTCCCTTGTGTCACTTGGCGCATGCTGATTACTGGTTTATACGTGCCCATGCAGAATTGTCTACAGGGTCTCTGCATGTTTTTACATCCTAACATTCCTACAGATAGAGGTGGGACTTGGGCCGGGCTTCTTTAGGCCAGCCCGAAGCACGGCCGGCACGGCCTGGCCCGACACGTGGCGGGCCGTGCCGGCACGGCACGAACGGTGGGCCGGGCTGGGCTTCAAAATCCGGCACGGTGGGCGGCACGGCACGGCACGAAGAGCACGGTTGGCCAGAAACTATTTAAAATTGATTTCTTAACTATAGTAAATTGTACTCATGACTCTTCTTGAGCTTTTCTATTTGACTAGTTGGGTAGACTTATGCTAGATTGTCAGGCGATGTCGACGTATGCCATAGTCTAATTTGCACTAAGATATGCATTCCATTGGACTAGATGACCAAGTTCGAAGGTGAAATGACATGAGACAATAAAATCGAATTTTAAGTAGGTTTTTAATAAGGCGGATACAAGAGAAAGGAAGATAGCGGTCACCGCTACCATTGTCGCTATCGCTTTTGTCGGTGTATAGTTACTTTGGGTTTGGGCTTGGTGGCACGGCGCGAACGCCGACACGGTGGGCTTTGGGCGTGCTTGGGCTGGCCGAAGACAAGGCGGGCTGGCACGACGCGCACGACGAGATGATGGGCCAAACCGCGCGACGCAGCGGCGGCCCAAAGCACGGTGGGCCTTGGCCGTGCGGCCCAATTCCCACCTCTACCTACAGATATCAACATATCATCTCGAAATGACATAGATAGAAAAGACGGAATGAAATCCACCACATAGAAACGAGGCCGACCTACAGCGGTGAAAGTACGTCCGGTCCAACCGATCCAAGAATTTTTATACGGATAATCCATTTTTATTGAAATTACAAATATACGCGGAAATTTTTTACAAAAATAGGCTCGATCGCCTAATGGTTGGGCGATGAAGCCTTCGCCCAACCATTGGCGACTTTAATCCATCGCTCTACCCTCGGATGCATCCATCGCCAACCATTGGCGACTTTCATCGATCGCCAATGGTTGGCGATCGCATTCAGACCGTGAATGTTTTAAATTTTGTCAATTTTATAGTTTTAAATTGGTAAAAATTTGCTGAAGTTGTAATAAAAGTTTATGTTCATTGTATGTTGTAGGTGTGTAAAAATTTTGGGAAACTTTTTTAGGAACAAATGACCATAAAACAATTGGTACAAACGATGGTAAGTAATATTTTGATTTCTTGAGAATTTGGAAAGTGCATCAAACCTTCGCCAAAAAGTGAAAATTGGTGGAGCTGTTCTTCATACATCCAACAGCCTCTAGAAAAAATTTGAGCAATTTCGGCTACAGGATCAAAAGTTATAGCAGTTTCAGTCTGTTTAGACACACCTTGATGAAACGGGCATAACTTTTGCATACGGTGTCCGTTTTCGACGTTCTTGTACTCGTTGGAAAGCTAACGACGAGCCCGATCCAATAAAACGACCCGCTTGCGCCAGTCGCCCTCCAAGACCCCGAAAATCGGCCATCTTTGGACCTAAACCCGCGTCGTAAGTTTTGGTTTCGTTGTTACCCTTTTTCTTGGTTTTCCTTTCGAATTTGGATTTTGTGTCAACTGAAAAGTTGTAGATCTCATCGAAATCTTTTAAATGAGTATATATAAGCCATATACAACTTTGCTATTTTATCTTTTCAGACTAGTTGTTTATATTGCATCGATATATAAAACTTGTGATAGAGAGTATTACAGATGGTTTGTATGTAGAAGCATGCGTGATAATCGACCGTTGGGCCTATCGATCCTCCTCAACCCAATCCTAGCCCAGAGACACGAATTCTCAATAACATTAAAATATCACTTACCATCGTATGTACCGATCGTTCTACGGTCAATCGTTCCTAAAAAAATTTCAAAATTTTTGCACACCTATAATATACAATGAACATAAACTTTTATTACAACTCCAGAGATTTTTACCAGTTTAAAACTACAAAATTGAAAAATTTAAAACATTCACGGAGACTTGAGTGCGATCGCCCAACCATTGGCGACTCCATTTAAGTCGCCCAATGGTTAAGCGATCGATGCGATGCCGAGGGTAGAGCGATCGGATTAAAGTCGCCCAATGGTTAAGCGAAGGCTTGATCGCCCAACCATTAGGCGATCGAGCCTATTTTTGTAAAAAATTTTCCCGCGGGTATATTTCTGTAATTTTGAATAAAAAATAGATTATCCGTACAAAAAATTCACCGATCCAAAACCAAGAAAGAAAGAAAAGAAGAAAAGAAAATATTTTTCAATCCGAAGCTCACGTCCATTTAGTCCTGCATGGGTGGCGAGATCTGGCAGAATTTGTATGAAAACTATGAAGTTTTCAGCAAGAGTTTTGTGAATTTTTTGTATTCCAATCAGTCTGTGGTGTTTGCAGATACTACAAGGATAGAGAGAGAGAGAGAGAGAGAGAGAGAGAGAGATGCGGCTGGCACGAAGGCACGAAGCATTGCAAGTAGTGTGGGAGCCACTGGTCATAAGGTAGAAATCCACTTCCCTAGCCAGAGTTGCTCTGCATGTATATCCTCTGTTACTACTACTACCTGCCAATTATCTAGGTAGTGCTAATTTGAACTTTTAGCTTCAAGATTTGGATTTTTTTAGTATTGTTTAAGGCTTTTTTCACTGTAACCGTCGTAAGTTTTTTCGGTGTAATTAAATTTTAAAAATTAAAAATTAAAAAGTTTATCTCAAAGGAATATGGAAAAATACAAAAAAAACTAGAAAAACGAAATTAAAAAAGTAAATGCTAAAAGCTGAAGCCCAGTTGAACACGTCTTACCAACTGATCTTTTCGAGTCCTGATTTGGACGAGGATACCAGCACAGTGGCGACCGCATGACCTTTATGCAGCAGTTCTGTGATCAGTAGTGTTTCATTACTGTTTGTATCATAAGCCTCTGTGCCATCTTCTACCTCAACAACAGACGAGAAGATCTTGTCAGGATTACATGCTCCCTCAAATCTACTACATTATTCACTAGAATCCATTTTTCCGTACAGTAATTCTTTTTTAAAAAAATGCTGCGTGAAACACAGCATGCTCGTTGATGTGAAAAATGTCAAGGACTGAATCCAACGTCGCAAGTTCTAAAAACACGTCACGAAAATACTACAAAATCACTAGTTCTAGAAGATAACCAGACCGCGTCAAAATGCCATGCCCATCAATGCGAAACTAGGGAATAGGATTGGAATTTGACTCTACAAAATCCACGAAAAAATACTGTGAAGAAATCTAAGAACAAAATCGCTAGTCTGTCGATGTGAAATTTGCCTTTGGACGTCACAAATTCCAAGCAAGATCACTATAGAAATAGCAAGTTAGACTAAATCCACACGGACCATCACTAGAAGATATAACTTTATGAAATCACTAGCTAGGATTAAATTTTGACGTTATGGAATACCCCTCCAGTCAAAAAAAATCATTTTGGCTATAGACACGGTATCTAAAATATAACTTTGACTATTAATTTCTATTATAATAGATTTATAAAACCTAACAACACATATTTATACGAAAGTCTTTTCGAGACAAATTTATTATATTATTTTTATGTGTTTAATCAAAATATTAATAAAGTCTAACAGCTGAAGTTTAAAAGTTTTGACTCAGAACGGTATTTTGTTGTGACGGAAGGGAGTCAGAAGAACAGAATCTTCTACAGCTGCTACTGTTTTCCTCAAGCTCTCTGCAGCTTTATTTTCCACGTTGTCTTTTCAATACCGACGACTTGAGCCATGTGAAATTGTGCATTTCGGGTTTTTTTTGTCCCCCTCCCATTCTTCCGGTGCCACTAAGCCGGTCTGCCTGTGCCCTTTTTGTTATCGTGGTTATGGCTGGACGAAAAACTCGAAGCTCGTTAGCGCTCGGCTCGTGGCTGGCTCGGCTCGGCTCGTTAGGATAACGAGCCGAGCCGAACCAAGATTTTAGCTCGTTAGCTATAACGAGCCAACTCGAGCCAGCTCGCGAGCCGCTCACGAGCCAAACGAGCCATACTTCCAGGAATTTAGATATGCATATGCTGCTTTCATGGACCTAATTTGTAATCTATTGCATGTGTTAATGTGTAAATTTGTACTCTATTGTACCCAAACGAGCCATGCATGTGTTAATTTGTACTCTATTGTACCCAAACGAGCCAAACGAGCTAAACGAGCCAAACGAGCCAAACGAGCCATGCTTCCATGCATGAATATATGATGGAGACATTTTTTGGCCCTGGCTCACGAGTCAAACGAGCTAACTCGAGCTTTTTACGAGCCGAGCCGAGCTAGCTTTTTAGCTCGTTAGTTATAACGAGCCAGCTCGTTATCCTACCGAGCCAGACCGAGCGAGCCGAGCCAGCTCGTTATCCAGCCCTAATCGTGGTTAATAGTTTTTGTTACATGGATTATTTTTATCTATATTTTTTAAGACAGTGGTGAACGATAAAAACATTGATACACATGGCACACATAATTTTGACTTCAGAAGCTATTTGAAATAACGGTTTCAAGAAACCAACTAAAAGACAAAAGGAACATACTCAGGAGCAGTCTGCCTGCGGAAAGGAGCATTTTTATACCAGACAAGAAAGTTCACAGAAGAGCTTATTTCAGGCCGCTAACTGGGCCCACAAATAGGTCTAACACCACTGCGTGTTCATGGCGCATCTTGTGTCCCCCACTTGCAATTCGTGGGCCTCACCTGTCTGCCATTTGAGCCCAACTTGCCCATTCATGACAAAACAAGCTAAGCGCTTCTTCCTTTCAAAAATCCTAATGATTTAGCGTAGTTGTCCATGCTGACTTCTTGATTGTCTTTGTGCTGTGATAAGACTTTAAAGTACTCCAGTATGAGTTCTACTTAGATGCTCCTATCCTGTGTGTCATGCCCCACATTACTCCTAGAATAAAAGACCGGTTCCTTTTTTCTGTAATAATAATAGAGTGGCCCGTTTTGAGAATGCTGTTTTGTTTTCAAACCTGATGTCACATGTGTTGGGTGTGTTAGTAAGCCTCACCCACCCCAGCTAGATTAGGAGTGCTATGTCTATTTACCCACATAAAAAAACAAAAATTAAGCAATGGCAGTCCAACACGGCAGCGTAAACGAACACACATATTTCAGAGGGGGGCATTGCACTTGCGGCCTGCGTGGGAGTGTTTTTGCGGGTCATGCAATTTCAGAGGGGGCACAGCTCGATCTGGGCTGCAGCCGGCGTGTAGGCCCGCTCGGTTGGGCTAAAAAGTTATGGCTTATAGTTAAAAATTGTACTGTATCGGCTGAAATTACACTATAGTTAAATGTAGTTAAATGTGGTTTATTTGGGGTAAATAAATTTAAAAATAGAAAAAATATGTTAGCTCATCACGGACAACGCGAACAAATACGGGGAAAAAAACCTGGCAAAAGAGCTTAAAAAACTAAAAATTAAGAAAAAATAAAATTTATAAATAGTAAAAAATAAATCAGGAATGAAGTCTAAGCTGAAATGAGCGGATCCTAATTCTCGAGCTGACGTGAGAACCGCGCGGGCGAGGTAGGCGTATCCCGTGGGCCGGCACGGGAGGAAATCGCAACCGCCCTGATCGTGAGGTGGCAGCGGCCGAGGCGATCTCGCGCGGGCCATGCGAAGGGAAGCGGCCTCGGCCTCGGGTGGGAGTTGAAAAGGGCCCTGGTCCACGTGATCAGCGCGCGATGCCGAAGGATGGAAGCGTCGCGGCCCACGCTTTTGGCGCATCGGCAGGAGTTGGAGCTGTTGTACGCGGCCGAAGCGACAAATAACGCCCCGGCCCAGGTCGAGTCGCTGGCTAAAGCATCCAAAAATACAGCGCGATATAAGTTTGTACGCGTAGCTGCACGGTCCATCGTGGCAGACTAGCCTATACAGATAACATGGCGTCACTCAACCCAAGATTCAAGAGTCCAGAACTGCAGCCGAAACCGGTGCAGGGGCAAACCTATCTAGAACACGCCGAACTCCAAAGACGCGTGCACTGTCGCAGACCGGTGGCGGGTCTCGCACGAAACCATGCGCCGCAGGACGGGGCGCCATCGCCATGTGAAGCACGCCGACCATCCCTCCTATCGTCGACGCTTCAACGCCCATACGTGAGGAAGCAAACGCACATTAATCGCCGTGTAATTGGGCGGAAACATCACGGCACGGGGCGCTAAATTTCCTTCCAACCATGCGGACGGCCGGTGCCCGGTGGTGGCCGCGACACTGTTGCGTCGAAAGTGATCCACCGAGCAGGTGGGCAGAGACTTATCAACCGCGGCGGGCCGCCGTCGCTGTCGCCCTATCAACCCCACGGCCGTCGATCGACATTCCCGAAGCAGCAAACCGGCCTAAGTTTGTTCCCATTTGCAGCGGTAGTGGTGCATGTCTTCCCCAACTCAAATTATATTTGTGTTACAGACGGTGGAATCCGATTAATTAATCGAGATTCACGTCACCGAATACGTGAAGGGTCTTGCTAGGCGGCTCGATCGGTCTGCTTCCATGCTGTGACCTGAAGCAGAGGTTTCCGTTTCTTTTCTTGCTATGTAAGCAAGGGAATTGAAGTGGCAGAACATCCATTGATCAAGCTACAAGACCAAGAAGGAAAAAAAGGACTGCAAATTGAAGGGTTTTCAACTCCATAATCTCCTAATCCATTTATATTTATGTTACAGCGTACTAGTTCATGATCAATCACATCAATTCCATAATCTCCAACTCAAATTATATTTGTGTTACAGCGTACTAGTTCATGATCAATCACTGTATGAGTATGTATAAACTACAATATACTGATGGCTACAACAGAACAAGTGAAAAAAAAGATACAAGTACTCCTCCAATGTTACATATGGCTATGTATCACTCAATCTCTGTACAAGAGCAGCAATAAATTAAACAATAGCGGCACCAAACGAATGAATGAATTGTGGACTTAATTTCACCACTAGACCAAAAACTTTTGATGGATCAGAATCAGATCCATGCAGCTGTTCAGGCAGTGAGAAGGCGAGGCTTCTTGAAGGCGAGGGGGCTCTGCACCTCCTCCTCGTCCTCCCACATCTTCTTGCCCTTGGCGCACGGCCGCCACACGAACTCCGGCACGGCCGGGAGGTTCAGGTCGAACGCCCGGGCGGCGGAGTTCCCGTTGCCGGAGCTCCCCACCTCGGACTCGGCGGCCAGAAGCTCAGTTGACGAGGCGGCGCCACCCACGCCTCCGTCGTAGTGCTTCCTCTTGTGTCCGCCGAGCGCCTGCCCGGTTGGGAACTCCTTGTGGCAGATGGAGCACGTGTGGACTCTGTTCGTCGCCCCGTCGAAGGACGCGGCTGTAGATGACGTGGCCGGCTCACTGTCTTTGGCCGCGGGCGGCAGGACGGCGGCGATGGGGGTGGGGGCCACAAGGGGAGCGGCTGCGGGAGCCGGCTGCTTGACCCGGTGGCTCGTCTTGTGGCCGCCGAGCGCCTGGTAGGAGCCGAACGACTTTCCGCAAACGGAGCACTTGAACTCGGCGGCCTGCGCCGGAGGCGGCGATGGCGCCTGGACGCGGCGGTGGCCACCGCGCGCGAGCATGAGGAGGCAGAGGGCGAGGTTCTCCTCCTCCGACCGCTGGCTGCGGCGCGAGCGCTTCCTCTTCGTCCACCCGTGCGGCAGGTGGCCGCCCTCCTCGCCGCTCGTGGCACTGCTGCTCGTCGTCACGACCGCCGCCTCCTCCTCGTGCCGCTGCTCCGTGAGCACGGCGGCGTGGAGCGCTTCCATGGACGCGGTCGACATGGCTAAGCAGGAGACGGGCGCGTTCTTGTGTGCGACCTCTTCTCTGCGTTTGCGGTGGCTGTTGCGGTGTGGTTGCTTGGGTTTCTCGCTCTTGGTGTGGCGCTGTGTGGTGGTGTGAGGAGTGGTGGGGGGAACGAGATGTGCGGTGGTTTTAAAGCAGTGTGGGGAAGAGGTGAGTGTGAGGAGAGGACTGACTGAGGCGGCGTGGGAAGTTGCATCGTAGGTGGGGGAAGCGAGCGAGCGAGGTGGTTGCGTCGTGGGCTAGCACGCGGTGCGGTGGGGGAGTGGCCGCGGTGGGAGCCGGTGGAGTGGCGGCGAAGGAATAGGGGCGTTGGGTTGGGTCACTTGGGTGGGTGGAGGAGGCGAGGCAGCGACGAAAAAGTCGTGGTCAACGTGGAGGGGAAGACACGGGGAGAGCGGGAGGGGAAGCTGGTGGTGTGGGGGAAGAGTGAGGACTGAGGAGGCTGCGCTGTGGTGTGGACTGTGGGAAGCGGTCGTCGTCGGTTGCGGATGGGCGACCCGGTGTAGTGGTGCAAAGCCGGCCCGACCCGGTAGTGACCCGCTTCTGTTTGCCACTGAGCTATCCATCTTGGAGCGAGTTAAGCAATTAATAGTAAGTCCCTGTTTGGCACAATTTCACCAATAACTTTATGAGTTGTTGTGAGCTGTTTTTTGCCAAACACCTTTTTTGCAAACAGCTTCATAGGTGAAGCTCCTTTTTTCTGCTCTCACAAAGGAATGGGGAGAGGTGAAGCTGAACAAAATAGCTTTTCACAGCTCTCCCCCTCAGGCCCGCGGTCCTAGGAACCCACTGCCCCTACGGTTCACCAAAATTACACGCATTTACCACTAGTCCATCCCGTTTACCTCTCCTATTCACGAAACATAAACAAGACACTAATATTGCTTCCTAATGATTTTAATTTTTTATTTTTTATTATTTTAATGTTTTAATTCATACTCATTCAAATATATTATTTTTTAATCCATATGACTATATACAAACATACAATTCCAAATGTTAGAACAAGTCAGGTAGACAAGGGTATCTTGGACAATTGTCATCTCTCCTGTTTTGCCAAACAGTTTTCCAAAACAGATTTAGCTTCATCGGTGAAGCTGCTTGTGAAGCTGAAACAAAAAAAAATAGCTTCACTAGTGAAGCTGAGCTATGTCAAATGGGGCCTAAGTCTCGCTGTTTAGCTTGAGCGTGGAGGGATGCATCAAGCATGAAGTACCCTCAAGCGAAAGAACTGAAACGATCGAGTAACGTTTTTCTCCACTCGATCCTGAGAAGCCGATGCTGCCATGATCGGGAGGGAAGCTATCACGGCGGGGGATATACCTATGGAAGTTATCTACTTTTGCATCCTCTCGAATGTCGATACTATCTCAATGTTCGTGATTGGGCAGCTAAGATCGCAAGTTTGCACTATCTTATTTTAAAGCTAGTTCCTGTTTGGTGTTCCTCTTTTAGGTGTCGTACAGAAATTATTATTGTGACAATAAAAAACCCATGCATGGTTATTTCATTTTTTCACTCGAGATTTCTAATCGTCACTAGCTAGTAGTGCGAGATGACAGTGGGTCAAAGGGGGTAATAGCGGTCCAACGCTGCGAAACATTTTTGCACATGCGTAGACAAGGCCGAAATGGTCTTCGCCTCGCTCTCTCGGCAGACGGTTCCGAGTCCGATCCATGCCAAACCGACCCGGAAGCAAAGTCAGACTCAGGCTGGGCAATCTGATGGGGGCGGGAAGTGCTTGGATGGAAGATTCCACCGGACTGGTCACCGTGGGTCAATTAAAATAACTGATCGCGTATGAAAACATCTCATTGGTACTATATTAGTTGCCTTTTAGATATATTAAATAAATAAAATTCTATACAAAGGAGATAAAGAATATGAAAAGAGGTAATATACTGTACCTTATATAAGAGACGATCTTTATTTGAGTTAAAAAAACTTAAAAACAACATTATGAAACAGACTACAGCTGCTTCAGTCGGCTGAAACTGAAATTGGTCTAGGCAAGATAGATCTTCTGCAGCAGCTGGTTAGGTAAGTCGCGGTCGCATCGATCGATTAGCATTGATACTCAGTTTGACCCACCCAGCTAGCTAGCGACGCTGTTGATAACCAGAGTGGAAGAACTTATGACAATGAACCTATATGCTATGGTTTAACAAGGGGGAAGTATTTGCAATGTTTTATCGTTTACGGTTCTATTTCCTTTCAACAGGTTCTATCTCAAAAGAAGAAGCAGCAGCCAGCAAGGTGGGATCACTTGTTACCAACCCAGCGTGCTGCCATGGTTAATTAGCTAATAAGCTAATACAGTAGCCTGCTATTATACTTATGCGTTGACATATCGACATGGCGATCTTATCTCATTACACACCCTTGGTGTAATGCAAACTCTCGTAACCGGATACGTCACGTTGCAAACCCACCAAACACGCCGATGGCTTGCCTAGATAAAACTATCGTTTTGGATTAACATCATTGCCCCTAGACGATCCCATACAGGCAAAACGCCATTACGCAACGCCGACGTACGATTACGAAGCAGGAGTTGGGCAGGCAGGCAGGCGGCCCCTGACTCTGACCGGGCTGCCGCCGGATTCGTCTTTCTTTCCCCCCTGTTGGCTCCGTCCGCCCATGGAGTTTTCCACAAAGGCAGGCGGGATCCGCTTCGGCTCGGCGTCTCCCGCGCGAAGCGGGCAAGCGACAGCCCGTCGTCCGCGCCCGAGCGTATGCGCGCCCGTTTTTCCTTACCCCCCCGCGTGTTCCTCGTGCATGCAGCTGAGCTCCCCCTCTCGCGAGTCGCTCGCGCGTGCGTACGCAGGTAGGCCTATTTATGTGTAGCGATTAGAGATCGGGAGTGGCCAGCCTAACCACTCGCCTGCCGTGCCTCGGTTGTTTATTGCTGGGCGCTGGCTAGTGGCTGCCGTGCAGGTTGCGCGCGGTGGTCGCGTACGGAGCGACGTAGCGTTGCGTCTGCCGAGCGACCACGACGCCGCGAATCTGAACGGGGGGTCTCGTGGTGGTTGCTCGGCTGGGCTGTGGCTGGTGATCTAGTGATGGATGATATTTGATAAAGCACCTACCTACCTGTATAACAGAATCGGGAAGGTTTCGGTTGGTTCCGGACTGCCAGCTGCTAATTCTTTTCCATCTTCACCTTCTTCTGAACGTCGAAGCCATTATCTTGAAGCAGAGTCTGATTATGTTTAGCGCTGTCTCTGGTTATGGAAGAGCTGGAAAGCGATCAGCTCAGACCAATTTTCATCTCATTTTGGCTAGCTTCTTTTTTTGCTTTGATTTATTTCTTCTTGTTACAGTAACTATCTTTTAAATAATACTTTTCAATATCGAGTCTACACATAGATTATAGTAGATATTGTATCGAGTTCAGCTATACCGGTCAAAATCATATATGACTATTTCTCTCTAAAATACAAAAACTATAAGTCAAAAGATAAAAACATAGTCAAAGAATCCACCCTTTGTCCCTGTTGTCTTCGTCCAACAGGCATGGCCCGAACGGCAACTTTGATGGGCACGGCATGCTAGGCATCCAAAGGTGCCATTTTGTGGGCGTTTTATCTAGTTCATGTGCAAACTGATTTCTCTAATACAGCTTTGTTATCTGTGAAAAAGCTTTGTTTTATGAAATGATCCATATTTTTCATTTCCATTCTGTAGAGAGATGTATGTTTACAGCGATCCTCTTTGGTTCAATGGCGGAGCCTGAAAGCATACAAGTGTCACTAGCTGGTGAGCAGTTGTTTGTCCGGTGTAACATTTCTGGGCAAATGCCAGTAATGCTAGTTGGTGCTGCCAATGAAAAACTGAAAAGAAGAAAAATATGGGTGGGTTTTTCTGTCTATAGTTTATGACTTTTAAATTTTAGTCGGTGAATCATACCGTGAATAGTCTTTAATCAAACACTGATAAAAATGTTGATGCAGGCTGGAGAAAAGTGATCAGCCATGAACCGTGGATAGCTCCTAAAGATAAAGTATGAACAAAATAAATCATATTATAATAGGGGATAGGGGGAATCAAATGAGCAAGTACCTGTTCTGCCATAGATCGGGACATGTTGTGGGAAAGGGTGCAAGGTTGGAGCATGTTGTGGGGAAAGGTCAGCATCAGCAGTAGGCGCATGCGGCGAAGGAAAACCAGGGCGAAGGGAGCTGGTTGAAGACGGTGCATCTCAGCCGGATCCAAAGAGAGGAGAGGGTTAGGAGGAGATGGAGTCGGGGAGGCGGCAGCACGGATTGAGAGGGGAGGAGCTTAGTCGGGCGTGAAGGGGAGGGCGTGAGGTCAAGCGCGTGGTGGTGAGAGAGGGAGATGGAGGCGATGCATGGGCGCGGTGTTGAGGAGACTGAGAGGGCGTGGTCGCTATGCACGGGCGCGAGATGGAGACGACTTGGTCCCACCTGTCACCGCGTAATTTCAAGAGAAGGGATGATGGCAAATAAACCATAGGTGGTGAATCACTACCATCAACTCCTTTTAAGTAGTAAAAATAAAAATCAGATTGTGTACGTATATATATATATATATATATATATATATATATATATATATATATATATATATATATATATATATATATATATATATATATATATATATATATGTGTGTGTGTGTGTGTGTAGGGGCAGGGCGCGTCCCTCTTTTTGTACTGATATAATGTCAAGTACACTATTTATTGTAAATTTAACTTTTTTTCCTCTCAATTGATTGATGTTGAAATAATAGAGGGAGAGAAATGGTACTATTAGATGACGCAGGGTATTGTCACGTTCTTTGAATCATAATAAACCATTTTGGTTAGTTGTTGCATGCTTTAAGAAACAAAAATTTGCAACATGATAGATTTTGCCTTTTCTTTTATTAATGATGATTTGGGCATTCTCTTTCGGGCCATTGGCTAGAATTGCCACTCCCCGCTCACCACTGACCGCATCTCCTCCAACCAACACTCATTGGAGTCACATCATTCTCGTGTCAAATTCTAAGAGAGGAGCCATATGTCACTATTCCAGCGGTTAGCCTGTTAACTTCCTTGTGCTCAGCTTGATGCGTACTTCGCAGATAATGTTCTGATCATGAAAAGCTCCAGTTTTGCAGAAAAGCAGATAGCTTCCTGACATTTCTTTTTTTCAAGGATCGCGCAGGTTCGCCGGCAAACCAAAGATTTACAAGTTGCCCATTTGTCAGTCATGGGCAGCGGATGATGATTAGTTCTAAGCTGGCGTCACAGCTAGGCAGAGTAACCAGTGTGAGCAACAAAATCACGCATGGACCCTGTGACCACGATCAAATGGGCAATATACCACCACTAAAAAATCACACAGTTTTCAACTCACAAAGCGCCCAATGTATATATCTCGATCTACTTTTGCCAATTCACGTATATACAGTTTTCAACTCACAAAGCACCAAATGTATAAATCTCAATCTACTTTTGCCAATTCACGTATATTATTACTTGGCCCAAAAAGTCAACAATGATTACATCGAGGTATGATTACACAATATCAACAACAACACAGGCTACAACTACAACCCTAATATCCTATGCGTTGGCAACAATTAGGACCATTAGTTTTACCTACAGCTAATCCTAAATAATATGTTACACAGGAAACGCCGTCTTTTCCCCAGAAAAGATCATTACATGCTTCACAAGACTCCCTAATATCCCGTTGTGATCATTCCGTGCTGAGGTCCTTTACATGGATTGTGCGTAATGCCCTTTACATGGATGGTACTTTAAGCGACCCAGCAAATTGTCAACTATGACGACTGGCAGTACAGTGAAGTTAGGGGTGGGTTGGCATCCAACAGCCTGACAACCCGCCTCACAACAGCGTTCTTTATGTGGTTTTTGGCTCAGATGTCGTGCGTGCCCACCTAGACGGCACGCCGTGCTTCAATGTGAAATCAAATTTATTGCTCCCTTTCCGTTAGGCTTCGGCAATGGACTAGGCTGATGGTATGCAATTGAAAAATGCATGCTACTTGGTGTATGAGCTGCAGAGCCAGGACTGGACTTAAAACTCATTGGCGGAGGGGACAAGCTATGAGTTTCCAAGTTGGGTAGGGCTGTCAAACGATAAGCCAGTGTCCCGGAAGATCCAGCGCTGCTTGTTTCACTGGCAAGGAAAAGTTTTTTTAAAAAAATGACACCGTTAAGATGCTAAGATGCCAGCCTTTCATCAACAGACAAGCATGAACATACAAACAGAGGTCAATAAAGTACTCACCCAATTGTATTTGTATGTTTCCCTCTAATACATGAATCACTCTTCCAGGGCTTTTTGTCTCTTCCACAGAGTCCAGCATCCTGTCATTAACCAGCACAATTTAACACATGGATGAAGCTAGAAACTCAGGGTACAGCGTGTGCATGTGCCCAGTTGTGTGTATGTGTGTGTGGGGTGGTTTGGGGGGAGGCTTACTGGGGATTTATTTCCTGCAAAGGAATGTATAGAACCGTGCTGGTTGTAGTGATTTGAATTTTGGATGAATGGATGTTCTAGCAACTGGCTTGCTGTTGGTCTCTCAGCCGGGTTTCTCTTGAAGCAGCATCTCAGAAAATCCTTCCCTTCTGGGGATAAATTATCCGGAATTGATGGGTCTTTATGCAACACCTTAAACATTGCAGCAGGCTATTGCACCACCCAAAAAAAACAGATTTCATGCTTTAGAATCCAGAGACACAAAGTACCCAAATATTGAAATACATTACTTTCTTTCCCATTCACAATTTTAATTAGGCCAAGGTGCCAAGTTGGACAATTTATCATCATTCATTACATAAACATAAGTAATGAAAGGCAAGCTACCCTAATTATATAAATCCAACTCATAAAACACATGTAATTCACTAACATAAAGAGGGGAAATGTTCAAACTATTTACCCCTTCAAGACCACTCCAAGGAGGCTTGCCTGTGAACATCTCAATGATTGTGCAACCGAGGCTCCAGATATCAACAGCAAGATCATAGCCTACATCTTTGACAAGTGTTGCCTGAACAACCTGCAATATAAAATGTGCAAGTGTGACCATGTCAACCATGTCATATAACAACGAGTTATAACTCTATTTGAAAATAAGTCACAAACAAAGAATTTGTAAGTCTAAATCCGAACTTTGCTGAACCAAACTCTATTGGGCATGGCTAATGCTAAGTTGCTAACAAAGGTGGTTCTACAGTATGATTCTTAAACACCCATTCAAAATAAATGATTTCATAAGTCATAACCAGAGCAAGATTGCAAACCAGAGCTATGATTAAATTTAGAGTGCACACAGTTACAAAAGGTCATCACAAAATCTAATCTAGGTAAATAAATAAGGGAGACAAGCAACCACTGAGCATATTGTCACATGGTTTATGGAAAAGTACACTATCTTAGGCAGATCGAATGTTCAATGTTACAGAAATCAACTCTTAGTGTCATATAAAATACATTGCATGAAAAGACAAGTTCCATTAAATGCATGAATCCCCTCCAAGCATTTGGAACTTCTTTGTTTGATTTTTTTTCTTAGCACAAGTTCCACAATAAGAAGCCATGAAATAGATTGGAGTATCTATTTCCATTCATTGACAGTAGCATATATAATGAAGTGAGGACATCAAAAGCTCCCACTCCCAATCAACTCCAGAACATTGTTATCAGCACAAATTAAGAAGAAACTTTGGAGGAGCCTGGTTGGCCTACTAAGGTTCTTGTCCCTCCTGACAACTTAAGGCATTTTTGGCCAACTTCCTGCTGCTGTGTCTACAACGGTAAAAACAAGAGGCATGCAACTCAAGCTTCGAATGTGAAGATAAAGCTATAAACTTGGAGCCACAATAACATTTGGGTGGTAGGTACCAGGGATCCAAATACCGGCGGTAACCGGCCGGTTACCACCGGTAACCGGTTTTACCGGTGCCGACCGGGAGAAAAAAACCGCCGGTTTTTTATTTAATTCAAATTTAAACTTTTGAATGTAAAAATTAGTTTATCTAATGATATTTACATTATTTAGCACTAATAAAATGTATTAGGAAGATGCATGCACTTTCCGTGCTTGATTTCATACTTTTTTTCCATGAATGTATTAGGAATTTTCAAATTTTGAATGTAAAAATTAGTTTTCCTAATGATATTTATATTGTTTAACACTAACTTTTACATTATGCCAGCATCAAATTCAGTAATATGTAGGTAGTTTTGAGGGATATGATACAATTAAATAAAACAGTAACACCTATCTTAGCATCCTATTTCCACAATCATCAAAACCTAGATGATAAACACTCTTCAGAAGGCACACTGAAAGATTACAGTTGGGGCATTGAAGTATTAATGCTAAATAATATTTATCAATGTTAAGGGTGTAAGTGATGCAATCCTAATCCGTCAACTTTGGAGATAAGTATGCATCAGTCTGAATACTTTTAGTTGTCATGCTACATGTATGGAAAGCTTTATGAGTCTATTTGCTAATTAATGTGACAAACGGTGTGCCATTTGGACTTTCAAGGAGGGTTCATGGTCATTTGAATGAAGTTTGCTCAGGCTGCTAGAAGTTGCGAAAATGATATGACTAATTATCTATATAAGGGGAAGAAATGTAATGTGTTGAGCAGCTTTTGATTGATACATGAACTTAGAATTAAGCAAAGCTCTTCTTTCACAAGCAAGCAGCGCAGCAGCAGAGAGAAATATTTTTCAGTCTTCATACTTCATTCCACCGGTTTTTCCGGTTACCGGTCTCCTCCCGCCCCGCCCAAAAAATTCATTTGACAAAATTTAACCGGTTTTTATCCGGGATTTCGATGAAGGCGATTCACAGAGTACGCCAATGGCGGGATTTGCCCCAGTTCTGGTTTTTTGATCCTTGGTAGGTACAGCTTCTCTGATTGAAAATTATGATTAACATTACACCAATGCAATTTAAATCTCAAATGGTAAAAAAAATTTGTAGAATTTATGGGACCACTGAAGGCCCCAAGAAGACGTTTTGTATACAAAAGTGGCTCCAGCTCCAAGTTCCAACTAGCTCCAAGAAGCCTGAGGATGGATGTGATCCTGACCCGTTTGGCCCAACAGCTCCAGCGCCAACCTGGAAGCTTGGAGGAGCAGTAGCCTGGCCAACTGGAAAAATGGGCCGGGCCACTCTCATATCAAGAATAAGCTTCGAATAATATAATTTCCCTGCGTCATCTGAAACGGCTATGCGTCGAATATAATGCATGGTATCAAAAGAAAGCCATCATGCATTTTACTATGGCTGGCAGAAACAATCTAGAATAACAAACACAATTATTTTCTGTACAACAGTAATTTCTGACACCTACTACGCTTGCTATTACAAATGTCGAATAATGTACACAAAAAATTAAGCATTTGCAACAAATAGAACAAAAATCAACCTTACTGCAATCAGAACAAGGAAAAGGAAATGATGGAATCAACATGAAGAAAAACCAGGTCGCACCTCAGGAGCCATCCAATACGGCGTTCCCTTCAATGAAAGATTAGGAGCTGCAGTACTCAACTAAAAAGAAGATAAAACAGTGCAAAGAAAATTAATTAGAAAGATAGCAAGTGAGGAAAACCTATAACTATATAAGCTAACTAAACAAACTAAACTATATACTGATGAAAAGTTGCCCTCTGAAAATATTTACTAAAATAGAAGTAGGTAATACCAAAACTGCTGCAAATGATATTAGTTGCACATCAAGCTAGTTCTCTATGAAATAAAGCTGCCGATCAAAAAGTAGGTAATACCAAAACTGTTGCAAATGATATAGTTGCACACAAGGTTCCAAAAACCGGAACCGGAAGAAATCCCGGTCGGCGGCCGGTAACAGTAACCGGCCGGTTACCGGAAAAACCGGTCACAATTTGAAAATCAAAATTTGAATTTTGAGATGTTTTTAAACCGGTAACCGGAAAAAACAACCAGCCAAAATTCGAAAATCAAAAATTCATACCGGCCGGTTTTTCGGTTACCGGTCTCCATCGGTAAAAATGGTAACCGGCGGTTACCGGCCGGTAACCGCCGGGATTTTGATCCCTGGTTGCACATCAAGCTAGTTCTCTATGAAATAAAGCTGCCAACCAAAAACACAAGCAAAATCTTACACTAAGTACTCACACCAAATATCAAAGATTTATGCTCAAAGCTTATGGCACACATAATGCTCTGGTTAGCATAATGCCAGCTATACCTATAATTAGAGAGACAAGCAATTGCTTGTATTAGTGTCTAATCATTCTCAAAGTGAGCCAAAAAATGGATGGACATACCATTATCATCTCGAAGGGGGTAACAATAAGCTTAATTACAACATGAACAAACCAAATTCAGGAGTAATGACTACTGAATAATTGTATGCAATAGTGCTGGAAGAAAATTATAGGCCAAGGTGCCAAGTGGAACTCACATGCTTAGCCATTCCAAAGTCAGCCAATTTGACTACACCATTGATATCAACAAGCAAATTGGCTCCTTTGATATCCCTGCAAGAGTATAATAATTTTATCTACATACATGTGTACATTTTCAGCATCATGCAGTGTGAAATTGGAACAAAATAAACAAAGGAACTTGATAAAAGAGAACTTTAGCAAAAGTAGGGTCCAATAAAAGACTGAGTGTGGCAAACACAAGAGGAGAAACAAGGAATGGCACAAATATCCAAACAAATGACTATCATAAACTGCGCTCTATTATAGTATACTGCTAACAGACAAGACCGGGATCAGAACCAGCCCTTAGAAGAATGCAGATAGTGCTATACAAGAAGCTTAAGAAATCACAATGAAGTGAATAAAGAGTAAATCAAAATGGCAAAAAGGGGAACAGCAATCTGCCAATCTCTAAATGAAAATAATAAAAGATAATCTAAAAGATCTGAACAAAAAAAGTTTAGGTCCAGAAAGTTAAGAAACATTATTAGTTACAAAATTGAAACAAGGAACAAAAAATGTTACCTATGCATAATTTTTTGGCTATGTAAGAAAGCAAGACCCTTAAGAATATGGCGGGTGAAGTTGCGGATAACTGATTCTGTCATTGCTCCACAATGTTGATTAACATACTTATTAATTGAACCAGGATGAACATATTCCAGGTATATGTAGAATCGATCTTCAATCTGCAACATATCCAAATGACCATTAAATAGCACTGATAATTAGCACAGTAAATTCCCTCAATGTGGCAAAGGAGAACTTACAGTTTCACTGCCGTAATACTGCACTATGTTTTCATGCTTAAATTGACTAAGGAATTTTATTTCCTGAAACAAAGGTGATAACCAGTCAACAAGAGCAAGTGCAAGATTTACACAATCTTTAGATAGAAGAGACTACGGGAGTACAGTTACAATAACATTATCCAACCAGGTTCCCAGAAAAATGATATGCCAGAGTATGCACAGAAATTCATATAACTTGAGAAGTATTTTGTATAATAGACCAATCGGCAGTACATAAGGAAGGTGCATCAAATACAAGCATAAGAAAAAACACGCTACTTAATCCTCGACAAGATAGGACAATAGTTTTTTTTTATGGGAAACAATCACACAGAACAAGAATGTAGTGATTCCCATTACTGCAGAATAAATAGCATCTATGTCCTTAAACGGCATCCATAACATAGGTATGACCAAACCTGATCCAATTGCTTCAGAGACTCAGCTGATTTGGCATCATCGGGAATTATGTTGACCTCTTTCATGGCACAAAGAGCTCCAGTATGCCTGTATGTTGATGTTACAGAATAATGTTCAGAATTTAAGATGAAGCGATGATCATAATGATAACATGCATTACCATACCTATTGGTGGCTTCATATACACATCCAAATGTGCCACTCCCAATGAGTTTTCCTTTTTGCCACTGACTAGCCATTGAGGACATCTCAACTTTTGGAACTGACTGGTGGCTAAAATTTGTTTGCTTTGGGCTTACAGAAGCAGGAGGGAGAGGTAATGGGTGAAAACTAACACTCCCATTGCCCTCAGGACGAGAAACATGGTTCTCTGGGAACAACTTTGAATGCATTGGCGATGGAGGTGCACTTGGGTTTCTTGGTCTTAGAACAGGACTTCTCAATGGACTGGAGCAAGGAGATCGCTCCTGACCACCCGCAAATTTTTCAGGTGAGGCACAAGGAGGTGAAGATCCCAATAGATCAGAAGACCAGACTGACTGTGCTGACCATACATTAGTAGCTTGGATGGAGATTGCGGTAGATGAGAAGTCTACATTACTCAATCTTCGAGGACTCTGTACAGGGCTTGAAAACCCACTGCTTGGGGCACTTTTAGCAGGAATATTCAATCTGAAGTTCAAAGTTTCAGCTGAGTTCTTATCCTGTAATTTCTCTTTAAATGCCTTTCTCCGTTGACCACAGGTAGTCCTGTTTGTGCCATTTGACCATAAGTCATTGTGCCCGGGCATCTTTTGCACAGTTTGGGGCATCACTCTATAATCAGAGACATTACAACATCAGAATCACTAGTAATGCTACAGTGCATTTCCAGGGAACATGAAACATTTTTGGAAAATGGAGTCAATCTAATAATAATAAGTGTATCATGGAGAGTTCACAGATTGAAAGAAAAGCAGGGAAGAGGAAGACAAAAAATATAGAGATGCAGAATTGGAATTTTCCATTGGTTGCAGTAACATTGTAACAGTATACTAGTTTGAAATATATCAGCAATATTTTTGTTTAAAAATTTACAGACTAGTTGAATGCCCTTACTTTAGATTAGCAGCTTCGCCTTCATGGAAATCTAGTTCAACCGAATCAAATTACACTCAGTACTGAAACAACCTCAGTGACCCGTCAACTAAAATCCCAATGCTAGCCAACTTTTTTTTATCATGTCAAGTCTTAACAAATTGACAGGGAGCTTCAACAACCATCATTATGCGCAAATGTTATGGAATACTATATGTACAAGTCCATAATTATAGCATCACATCCCAAATCATCTCGACTCAACATATTATTGTGCAAAAGAACGAATCTCTGTGACATCATCCTAATTCTGTTAATATGCCATGATCTCTGCACTCTGTCCATAAGCTAATAAAATCACAGGAAGACCAGAATATCTTGTTAGAGTGCAAGTGTACAACTATTTATGTCTGATAGCCCTAATCCCTGCTAACTCCATGTTATCAAAATATACTCTGTAGCAAAGGATAACCTACCTGGTCTCTAAATCCCTGGACATTTCATTGTTCACCTAAACTGTTCTCATCCACTGCAAAACGTTCTTCCTTCTGCCTCCTAAGTGTTCGAAATCCCACTAGCTTCACAGTATGAGTACTAAACAGTGTTGTGCTTCCTAGATGTCCAGATTGTTGGTAATCCCAAACTCACTCGGAAATTCTAAATCAGTGCGAGTGACCTCCCTGCTAACACCCTAATCTCTTCATGATTTAAACATAAACTAATTAACTTTGCATAGTTTACATAAATTTAGCCAGCGAAGACAGGAAGCTTCTAAACTAGTAACACAAAAAAAATCCATCACCTCGGCAACGTCGACGCCCGCTCGCTTCCAGTCTCCGCAACCCCCGGCGACTCTACGGCCGAACCGCTCCAGTCCCCGTCGGCCAGCCTCGGAGACGGCAGCGGCCTCCCAGACCAGCGGCACGGCGAGTCCCCCTCATCGGGCAGCGGCAGCGGCAGCGGCAGAAGCACGGGCGACGACGACGATCTCGGCGGTGCCACCTCCGTGTTGCTCGGCGACATCGAGATCGGCGTTGAGCTCGCAGTCGCAAGTCCGAACCCCGAGGCCTCCCTCCTCGCGGGGTACGAGGAGGACGCAGCGGCGGGCGAGGCGTACAGCCCGAGTGCGGAGACCCCGACCTCGATGTCGTCGACGTGGCGCAGCCGGCGCTGCCTGGTCAGCCGCGGCTGGGGGTCGCTCCCCCCGCCGAGGCCGCCATCGTCCCGTTGGGGGTTGGCGGCGCCGATGCGGGAGGTGGAGGCGCGGGCGGGTGAGGCGGGCGTGGAGGCGGAGAAAGCGGAGGGGGAGGGGGAAGGGGAGACGGAGCGCTTCCACCAACGCATCGGGAAGGGGAGGGACGGGGGCTTATGGGGAGCACGAAACCCTAGTGATCATAGTGGTAATGGCGTCGACGCGTCGTGGGGGATGGAGGATGGGAGGGGATCGGTGGAGACGACGACCCCCGCCATTTGGGCAAAAATATTTTCTCTCCCCTCGGTCCGCTTCTCAGTAGCCGGGAATTGTTGTTTGCCTACTTTTCTTTTCGGGTTTAGGCCTATCGGGGGGCACGCGGCTTGGGGTTTTAAACGGTTTTTTCGCTTGTGCCTTCAGGTTTTCTTATTCACAAAACCATTTTAACGAGTTAGTTTTTTAATTGGTTTTTTATTGTCCGTAGATATATGACAGTTTTTATTTTTTATTTTCTTAATTTCTTTGTTTTTAATTAAATGCCTCAATCAGAAGTTAGCAATCGCTATAAGAACTATTTCAGCGAAAAATCAACAGTCATAGCCAAAGTCATTAGTAAAAACTGTTTTGAACGGAGCTAATATCTCATATTCCACATCACACATGCCGGACGCAGCTTCCCTTCTATTCCGTTTTCTCTTTTTGGTTTTTTCTATCCATCCTTTTCTTTCTTCTATTTGTTGTGGTTTTTTGTTATGATACATTACCCATGTGTTGCTGTAGGAATTTCTAGCAAGAATTTATTGAACAATTAAAAGAATGCATATATTAAAATGATAGGATATAAAGTAGGAAATTGGAATTTAGTAGGAACCATTGGATATGTAAAGAATAAGGCCCATTTCAAAATAGTGATTGTTTCTAGCTTTCAAAAGATAAATCATTTAGAACGTGTTGGTTTCTTAACGAGTTTTTCATCTTTTTTTCTTTGTATTATCTGTGAAAATATAACCGTATTTTTATTTTACTTATTTTTCTTTAATTTATTTTAATTGAAAGTGTCTTTTCAATCAAAACCACAACACTTAGGCGTCCTCCCCTATCAAATCACTAATGGCAGTGTAAACATATAGACAGCACTAACTGTGATTCTTGTCTTTATAATCCTTCTGTCACAATGGAATGGATTATAGGCTCGCCATTTTTCTTGATCTGTGCGCTGAGAAAATGGTGTACAGACGACAACATGTTAGCGATCTCTCCGTATTGTGATGAAGTCTTGGTTTCGTCGCAGACTTCAGTATGGCTATTGCTTGCATGTATCGTTTTCTATTCTCTTGTGGAAAAGAAATGGAAGAATGTTGAAGCCATGGGAGGTTGTCGGAGATAGCTAGAATCGAAAAAAACATATCTTTATCTTTACTATATAAAAGAAGGAGTTGGTGGTTGGTACGGCCTTTCCCACCCTTTCATTCTCCTTTGATTCTCAACCGACCGATTTGAACAATATAATCTTCACCGTCCGTCTCGTCATCCCCCCACCCCCCTCAAACGATCTATCTAGGTTTAGTTACATCTCCTTCCTCTTCTCTCCCCACCTCACGCAATCGCTGCTTTGCTCCGACGGCAACCGCGATGGCCATTGTGGTCCTCCTCGCTTTCTTCGCGAGCGGCGCGGATGAATCCGGCAATCTGAAGCCACCGCCCCACTCGCCGTCTCTCTCAGCCCTTCCGCGATGGCGGCGTAGATGGCGTCACCGCGGGGGCGGTCGATCCGGGAGGCGGTGCTGGACAGCGTGGCGGCCTACCACCAGCAGCAGCGGATGAAGCGCAAGTTCCGCAAGAGCCTCTCCTACGCCGGCGAGCTCTCCTCGGCGGGCCGCGCCCGCAGGGAGGGCGCGTCCTCGTCATCCTCGGCCACCTCGCTCTGCAGTCCCGATCTGATCCCCCGCACATCTGATCCGATCTCGCCGCCATCTTATGCCGGAGAAGGGAAGAGAGGAGGAGGAGAGGAGATGGGCCCCCGTGCTGGCCCTCGCCAAGTAGAGGCTGGTGTTCCTGGGCGACCAGTCCGTCGGCAAGACCAGCATCATCACCCGCTTCATGTACGACAAGTTCGGTAACACCTACTAGGTGCGTCCTCCTTGATCTTTTCGTCTTCCCCAATCCCGTGCATGTTGTTTGTTTGATCTTGCCATTTGCTCGTCGCGAGCTGGGGTTGGGTCTGGATTTGATCGGGCTAGATCTGGCGCAAGCGGATGGCCCTTTGGTATAATCTGGTTCTGTGGACTGGCGATTGATTCTGTCAATCAGGCGCGCAGCATGTGGTCATCGTCTAACTATTCTTGGCCGGGGCATTCCGATGGTTACAACATCTGATTATGTGCATCTACTTTTTAAAAATGTCTATGGTGTGTCACGAAATGATGTAATGCTGCTCATGATCCCTAATTGAGGAAGATGAATTCGTATGTTGATGATTCATGTGTAATCAGTACGATGTTATTTGAGGTGTATTTTGGGTCACTTCTCATGGAGTACAGGGAGCAGATCGCCAGCAAGGGCCAGGGCGTGGGTTGATGCTCAAGACAGCGACCTCAAATGGGGTTGATGCTCCACTGCTCCTAATCCTCCTTGCCTGCCTGCTGTTACTTGATATTAATACGTTAATGCACCTTAATTTGCCTCTTGCGACGTAGAGTGATAACTTACTAACAAAGTCACAATCTAGACTTACTGACAATTAGCTAGACTGAGGGTATGCCATTTTGGAAATAATTTAGGAATAAACTCAAAAGTAGTGTTGTATCAACAATGATAACTTTCTGACTTTTTGTGTGATGAGGGTATGTTATTGTTTCTAAATTATTTCCTAACGTGCATGCTTGATCATGTGGCTTCTTAATTATCCATGTGAGTTTATTTCCTAAATTATGGCTCTGTCAACACCCCAAAAAACACCTACTAACAATGTTATGTCTATTGTAGTTGTAGGTGTTTGTTACGAGCAAGCAGCTGGTCGGCATCTCTTACTTTTCATGGTGCATTTCTTGCATGAGTGAGGTGCTAATGTTTATTGGGGAAATCAGGTAAAACCTCATATCTATTACTGTTACTATTCCTACTTCCTATGCTATTTTCGTGAAACCTCCTTGTTCTACAATGTGACTCTATGTTTCCTTTAGATAGTAGTAGTGTGCCTTCAATTTTACTGCTGCCTACTGGGATAGATTTTACCACCACACTAGAATAAGAAAATTCAAGGTATATTTTCTGAAGAAGTTGGGATTCATTTACGAATATATTTAATGCTGGTGTCTTGCACGGATCTGTAGTGATTGCAATAGTGGTTTTGTCTATTTCTTATTAGCATACACTAGCTACTTAGAAGCAAAGTGTTTTTTTCTAAAACTAATCTTCACTAGGTGTCGCTTTTGATTCGAATACGCTTTTGGACATATATTTGGATTTAAGGTCCATTCTTTAGGTAGGTGTTGAGCTGTCAACAAATGGCACATTAACAGTTTTTTGTTCTTTCCATTCATTCCTTCTCAACTTGGGATGATCTTAACAAAATCTGAAACCAAAGGCAAAATGTAGCAGCCCTACATAGCTTAGATTTACTATGTTAAATAACCATAGTTACCCAACATTTTCACAAATTCTGCTATCATTTTTAGCGGGGAATCAGGCTTGAGCTTAGATTTATTATGTTAAATGATCACACTTATCCAAGATTGTTGCCAATATTGCTATTATTATTTTTTGATGGGAAATCAACTTGCTATTATGATAGTGGCCTTTGTATTATACATGTTCCTCAAGCATGCTATTATGATAATAACCTTTGTATTATACATGTTCCTCAATACATGTCCTCGGTACATTTTGGGGACATCCAAGGACAATCTCACAGCTACGCCCAACTGCAACTATTTCTTTACACGAAGCCTTCTTAGCCTTTCGTGGACATGAGTTCCTTAATCTTGTGGCCTTGAACATGAGTGCTTATGAGTTATATCACAAACACTTTGTAGTGCTCCGATGGAGAAGGATAGGAGATGTCCACTTGAATCATGAATACTTTGTTCTTTGGAAATTACACTTGGAGCTCTGTGGATGATCTCTATTTATGTTGGAATTGCAATGGTTTACCTATGCCACATCTCTTTATTCATTCATATGGCTCTGTTATATTTTTATTCCATCGTTGTGTTAATTTTGCAATACATGGCTTTAGCAAATTTAAATGAAAAGGGTATTATTTAGGTGAGGCCAGAGTTACATTGGTAAGTCCATGATGGACAACATTGAGTTGACATCTGATATTCAGTTAATGGCACAGTTATTGAAACTGGACCAGATCGGTGGTTCAGCTGGAAGAAAATAAAAACTGGAGCCTGGTCCGGTCTGGTTTAACAATTGGGTTGTTGCTGCATACAACCGTTTTGAGCCAACAAAATTATTATTTGACCATCATGTTTTTAGTAAAACTTCTTAGAAACTGGGCTCGATCTAACTGGTCAGCCCCTCTCTTCTCAAATAATACTTTGAAAAATAAGGCTGCAGAGGAATTCAAACGCGGGAAATGGGCTTTAGGGGCTGAGGAATTAACACGCTAACCGCCTCACCAAAAGGCCGTCTGTGTTTAGTATACAAATAGAATTACGGTGATTCGGGGGCTAAATTTGGTATTCACGTGTCAAACTGTGCTAAATCCTACATATCTATGTATGTTGAATGTTTTTGTTCCATAGCAACGTACGAGCACTTAACTAGTATCTCTGTACATGGGAGTCACCTTCTCTTCCCTCGCTAAGCGGCGCACAGCCCAGCCCACGACGTCCCACATCACACGTTCGTAGAAAAACGGTTGAAACAACCAACTCCTACCCCTTTCCAACTACAGCCACCATGCACCTCAGAGGAATTCCTCCCCTACGCATTTGCTCGTCATCTCCTCTCCTTGTCTGCCCGTCGCCGCCTCCCCTCCCTATTCACCGGCCGCCATATCCCCCACTACCGCCCCCGGAGGAGATCCTCTACCATCGCATCCGCTCGCCGCCTTCTCTCCTTATCTACCCGTCGCCGCACAGACGAGACCCACTTCCCTCCAAACCTCCGACGAGACCCGCATGACATAACCAAAATCGGAATCAAACGCGACAACTCCTTGAAAAACAAGGGAGAGCATGGATCCATCATTCCAACTCTACATGGACCCCCTGTCTACTTTGCCTTCGAATGCCATCGCCCTCGCTCCGCCTGGCTGTTGCCGACGCGACTGCGGCTGGCCTAGCGGCAACACGGGAGCTTCGCTGTGAAGGCCACGCCCTGTCGTCTTCAAGTGCGCCACCGCCTTGGGGTGCACCTGGCTTTACGCCTCCCCTGCCGCCACAGCAGCCACCAACCCACTCAGCTCCGCCGCCACCCACTCTAGCCTCTATGCCTCGCTGCGCACCAACCTCCCCTGCGAGATCACGGGCCTCCTCAACTTCCCCTTCGCCACCACAGCACCAGGCTCCGTTGACCCTGTAGGTTCCTTGGCCATGAGGAGGTGCTCCGGTACCTCAAGAGCTTCGTGCGACGGTTCGACCTACACGAGCTTGTCTAGTTCGAGACGGGGGTCATTAGGATTTGGAGGGAGGCAGGTGTGGAGGTGAGTAGTGACTTCAAGGAAGCTCAGGGAGAAGGGGAAGCGTGAGGAGAAGGGGGAGGAGGAGGAGGTGTATGATGTCGTTGTGGTTTGCAATGCCTACACGGAGCCTCACATCGTCTCCATACTAGGTAATTAATCTTGGCATTACCCTACTTGTAGTCATCTAAATTTAATTTGAACTCCTAAACATGGATAAATTTTGAAAGGAAGCACACAATCTATTACTTTACAGCATCCGGTGTATAATTACAATGTTAGGATCGTCAACTCCACAAAAGTATTGTGAACTCAAAATTATTTCTAGGCACTTGGAATTCTAAGAATAGATTGAGATTGGCCATCAAATCTGTAAACATGGATAAATTCTAGATGGAAGTACACAATCTATTACTTTATAACATCCATGTTATAATTGAAATGTTAGGATCATCGAATCCATGAGAGTATTGTGAACTTGTATTATTTCATGAAGTACTGTGAACTTCAATTATTTCAGGAACTTCAAATTCTAAGAATAGATTGGGATTTGTTATTGAATCTATATTTTTCAAACATTTACAGGGGTAGATGCTTGGCCTGGAAAGCAGATGCATAGCCACAATTACTATGTGCCAGAGCCATTCCTTGATCAAGTGCGTGTGTTTCTCACCATGATTTTTCATCCCCATATGTGTCTCCGTGCTTAACTAGCATCTTGAAGTATATGTTAAGCACCTTGAAGTATATGTTGCACTAGTAGGTTGTGATTATAGTCGGGGCCTCAAATAGTGCATTTGACATTTCAAGAGACATTGCAAGCATTGCGAAATTGGTCCATATCGTCAATAGATCAGCGCCTACTTCCACTTGTAAAAGGCAGTCTGGCTACGATAACATGTGGCTTCACTCCATGGTAAACACCCTTTTTTCCTGGTGATTGGGATATGGTGGCTTTATCCATTGAAAGGGCTACCAAATTGGTATTACTGCAAAACTAATGTTCAAGTTACAGATTGATCGTGCACATGAAGATGGCAACATGGTGTTCCAGGACGGCTGCTCAATCAAAGCCAATGTCATCATGCACTGTATTGGGTATAGAGACTTGCAGTATCACTGCAACCCATTTCTTACACAAAGCTTGCATTTTTGCTACTTTGAATGAAGCTAATCATATGTTCCCTACTTTGTGTATTGACTAGCTACCTGTATGACTTCCAATGATAGCACCATCACTCTGGGTGATAATTGTGTAGATCCACTGTACAAGCATGTTTTCCCTCCAAAAGTGGCTCCTCACCTGTCCTTCATTAGATTGACGTGGAAGGTCAGTTTGGGTTCAAATTGCTGCCCTTCGGTTTATATGCTCTTGTAACTGAACTTGAATGCAATAGGATGTAATACCAGCTAGCCTCCGTTTCATCTAGGTTATTCCTTTTCCACTATTTGAACTCCAAAGCAAGTAGGTTGCTGGTGTTCTATCAGGACAGATCAAGCTTCCTTCCAAAGATGAACTGGTGGAAGATGTGAAAGTTTTCGACTCGAATTGGAAGCTCGTGGATGGCCTAAGAGATACACCCACAACTTCACAAATTATCAGGTAGCCAAGAGATGTCTGTTAGAGTGTTAGCTTACAAAGTTTCATTTTCAAAAAGAAATTGACAAAAAATTACGACTTGTGGAAGTCTTGCACATTGACATTTCACAGTAGATATAGTTGTTTTCCTTGATAAGCATGCTTTGTTTGCAGTTTGAGTACGATGATTGGCTCGTAGAGCACTGCGGCCATCCACCAATTGAAGAATGGAGGAATCTGATATACATTGCTAATCTCTTAAACAAAGAAGATTTTACATTGTTGAGAAACATAAGGAAAGAACTCAAGCAATTAAGACATAATGAGAACTGGAGGATAAATGTTTGATGGGTGAAAACCTGTTCCTTGTCGGTTCCATCCGACCATTAGTTGCGTGGTGAGCAGTGTGAAGTTTGCAGAACACAACGGGAGTGGTAGGAGGCAGAACACATAGGGATCCTATATATAGATGCGTCTCTGACTAATGAAGTTAGAATTGATTAGGCAGATGAGAGGAATAGTAACGCTGGAATTTGGACTGATGGCAGAATGAATGGATGGATGGATTATAGGAATGTTAGTGCAAGTAACGTGTAATAGCCAGGAGTAATGGAGTATATGAGATGCAGGCAATGGATAACAGGGGAGGTCTAGAGGACAGACAAATAGAGATTAATTGCTAAAAGTGATGATCTCAGATGCAAATCAAAGGCGTACATGAGTAATCCAACGGACCGCTTAAATTCAGGCGGCGTGGCACAAGCTGGAATGAGCTTTAGAGCGCTAGTTGCAGTTAGTGGATGCTAAGAACTAGATGAGACCCCGCGTGTTGCTGTGGATTACGGGAATGCCATCAGAAAGAAAATGTGGAAGCACGGAAGAAAGCAGAGGTAAACAAAGGAGCTGTAAAACTACTAACAGCGTACTGAGGAAGATGAAAAGGTCGAAGAAGCATAGAAGGTTTGCTGCCTTGTATATATTTTTCATTGGCCGGCAAACCGGCTCTCGAGATGACAAAGTACTACAGTACCTCGAGAAATGATGGGTAAAAGTGGAGGCAGTAAATATAAAGATTAAATTGAATGGGTAAAAGGGATACAAGATATACAGATCAGGATTAGGGTATTCATTGGATCCATCATGTGATTTGCTCTTTGTCTAGCTGATTTGTTATGTTTTGCCATAACGCTAGCTCTTCCGTGATCAAAAGCTTGAGTCGGATTTGGTCCGTCTATATGTGATCGAAGGGCTACACGATCAAAACACAGTGCAAACTATCAGCATGCAAGAAATTAAAAGCAAGAAATCTTCTACAACAACATGAATCTACAACATGTTATACATGTACACATTACAATGCCTATGAAACTCAGAGATTCTGATGTCGACAATCTCTCCATCTTTGTTTGAAGTTTTGTCAGAGTTGAGTCAAATAATTGGATGGTTGGTAAAACATAGTAGCTGCTTGTGATTGTTCCACAGATGTCCTCTGCGGTGGTTCAGGCAATCTTCGATAAGCTCTTCCTGCTCAAGTTCTTCCAGCTATGCTTTTAGCTCATCCTGCTCCACAAACGAAAACTGTATGCAGTTCTATCGTAGAAACTACAACCAATTCAATTTCACTTCATGGTTCATGCACATTTCCATCTTTGAAGCTGTAGCGAAATCACTAAACTTGCTCCTTCTACAATTTTAACTATACAGTGGGTGGACTTTCTTATTTGTGCCTTGGTGGCATGATGCTGACTACACTAAAAATCTTTTTAACTTGGAATTGTATGAATCAGCACAATTAACATACCCATCAAATATGGAGATCAAACCAACAATTTAACACTAAAAATCTTTTTAACTTCGAATTGTATGTATCAGCACAATTAACATACCCATCAAATATGGAGATCAAACCAACAATTTAACATGATGGGATACCTCAGTGTCTTCCTCATTCCTCAAATATGCCCGATCAATGTGCCATGGGCTCATAGTATGGTTGATCAGGGGGGTAGATGTGACAAATGAAAGTGGTAAAAATGCAAGTAGCCAAAGAACTCCACACTGCTGCAAGTGTCATGATACGGATTATGGGGCTGCAGGATTTGGCATTATTGCTAGAATAACAAAAAAAATGTTTTAATTGAAGCAAGCATTTGGTCATTTAATCCATATAAGAATCAGATTTTACAAATATGTAGCAGAGAAAATTAAAATGAGATGGGTAATCGAATGGTGAAGTATATGCATGTACCGGATTTGGTGGGATGGTTCTGCAGGAACGGGAACAGCAACAAAGTTAATGGCCGGAAGTTCAGGTTCGCTAGAAGAAGTCGCGGACGTCGGAAACTCGGAATCGACCAGCACTATCCGTAGTAATCGCTTCAAATTTCTGAAACCTAGGAGAAAATTAGACAGTCTTGCAAACAAATTGGAGGGAATTGATAATGAGGACCAATGGACCACCTAAATATACTTCCAGATAGTAACAAGTGGTGAAAAGAATATTAGCCGAGAAAGCAATAGGAAAATTTGTACCCAAAATTGAACTAAATAGGGCTAACTGCGTTGAACTCCTTACCCTCAAATTACTGCAAACAAAAGAAAAAAAATCAGATCTACAAAAAAACTGAGAGAGAGCCGCAAGCATCCATGCCCAAGAAGTTGTGGGCACACACGGAGAGAGAGACAGACTCACAGAGACAGAGAAGTGGTGCACACACAGAGAGCCAAGAAGCTCAAAGAGAGAGATGGATGGATGCTTTAGGCTCTAGTGGCGCTTGAGCTTAACTGCACAGATGGAAGTTGCCGGCGTCGGAATCCACCGTCGCCGTAGCTCAGAGCCTCAGAGTGCTCAGTTATGGTAGAGGCCGATGGAGGAGGAGCACCCTGTTTAAAGGGCAAATTGATCATATACCCTCTTCGTAGTTCAAAATATAGGATATATCCTCCTACACATCTAAATTGATAATATACCCTCCTCTAATTTATTTACTTTACAAAATACCCTCTTTATACCTTTCCAGTGTATTTTTTTATATCCTTGTGTATTCCATCATTTGAAATGATCAAAATACCCCTGATTAAAGTTTGTGCACTTGAAATGATATACGACGCCGTATATAAGGCCGTATGTACTTGTGTATTTTTTCCAGTGGGTTGTTGGTTTCCGGAATCCATCCAACTGTTGTATGTGCTGCTTTGCATGATATACGACGCCGTATATAAGGTCGTTACACCGAGCCATCTATCTCCTATGGGTATGGCTATTATACGCTACCCTTGTATGAACACAAAATCTCAAAAATCTTCTTCTTCCTTTTGGATGAGGAGGACAAACTTCATTTTTCGTTGGCAAAATCCGGTTAAAAGCTGGCAGTACACGTACAAGATTATTATCCGTTATGGAATACAGGGGTATTTTGGTCATTTCAAGTGATGGAATACACAAGGATATGAAAAAATACACTGGAAAGGTATAAAGAGGGTGTTTTGTAAAGCAAATAGATTGGAGGAGGGTATATTATCAATTTGAATGTGTAGAAAGGTATATCCTAGATTTTGAACTATGAAGAGGGTATATGATCAATTTGCCCCTGTTTAAAGCCATGTGCAACTGCTCGAATGCCAGTGTCCGTTTCCCGTAGCTGTAGGTAAATGTTCCGCACGGAGGAGACGAAAAGCGCGGAGGAGGCGAACGGTGTTGGAGGATCCGCGATGTCATGCTGCCCGGAGGAGGCCAACAGTGCGTCTCGACGCCACCATCTGGCGAAGGCCACGAACTGGGATTTTGGGCTGGTGGCCTCTTTTGGGTAACCTTGCGGGCGACCTTCTCGGCTGACCTTACGGGTTGGGCTGACCTGGATCCTATAATTAGCATCAAACAACCGTACGGACTAGTCAATTTTCATCTGAAGGCTAAAAACAGTGGAGATGATGTGGTTTCATCAGAAGATAGGAAATTCAGCTAATGTGGACTAATTATATAGGTATATAGGATTTGCGTATACCTATGTCTAGTTCGTGGTCACCAGTTCACCGCGAACGGAGGACGTCGGGTGGGGGCGGGCAAGGTGGCGGAGATGAGGAGACGAAATGCTCCCACCAACACATCGGAGGGGGAGGAGGAGGGTCTTGTGAGGAGCACGAAACCTTAGTGATCATTGTGGATTTGTGATAATGGCGTTGTGGGGAATCGAGGATAGGACGGGATTGGTGGAGAGTGGAGAGGACCATGTATTGTCGAGGATAGGGTGAAAACGGATTGAATAGTGCTCAAATCATATTCACATATATTTTGTTTTCTTCGAATTCGAATACGAATCGAACAAACGTCAGCTATGAATACAAATCGGACAAATATCGGATACGAATTCGAATCAAATATCTACTCAATTCGGTCGGATCTAGATATCCTCATAACTTATGTAGTATGAAGACATTAATGACTTTTATCCTCATACAATCACGCTTAATCATTCTAATTTATTTACTTCACCTAAAGAAACACGAATTCATGTACTCCATCCATTTAAATAACTCCTAGGTTCTAGAAGACAAAGCTCTATAAAGAGAGCACAAGTAAACTGTTCGGTGCTATCTTAAGAAGAATAGCCTAGAATATGAATTACCTGAATATCTAACATCTTAAAATATCAATCAGCCAGGAATACATTTCTTTTCAAAAACTAAACAATTGGCAGAGAGCAGTACCATTCGAGCATGAGCCAACTTCCTCAATAATACCACATAAGCATCCACCAAGCACTCCACAGAACTAAGCCAGAGCCTCACTTCTTGAACAAAAGCAGGCACAAGTAAGCTCAGAGTAAGCTAATTCCCCTTTGAGGCTTTGACAATTACATAATACACTACCAAATACATTCCCAATTATGCACTATGAGATACATAAACTTCCATGTTTTCCCCGAAATGTGCTCTATCTACTAATCCAAACAATAACATTAACGTCCATAGAAACAGGAACCAATCACCCTCATAATTCCTTGCATACCACAACCGCCATCGTCAGGGTTGCTCAAACGCAACAAAATGCACATCGACGAGAGCATTGCCAACTGTTGCATCACCCTAAGCATCAATAGTACCATACATGAGTGAAATGAGACCACGATACATACCTCACCATCCCAGCGGCCAAAATGCAGTAAGCTCTCGACGAGCAATTTCAGCACCTAGACCGCAGAATCCAGCTTTGCAGCTGCAACGGTCGCGGCAGCTAGTGCGGCGATCAAATCCCTCGCAAACACAGCGTCCCCCTTCCTCACCACAGCAAACATCACGAGCTGCCTAAGGAACCTCACCACCCCGTCCACCCCCTCGGCGACCATCACGGCGCTGCTGCGTCGACTCGCGTCGCGCGCGTGGCGTCCCGACGCGAGCGCCTGGACGAAGGGGTGGTCGTGGGGCGGGAAGCGTGAGCCGGCAGGGCCGGAGCGGAGGACGCAAGAAGCGAGCGCGGTGATGGCCTTGACGAGGTAGGAGGCAAGACGGGGGGAGGGGGAGGGGGGCGCGAGGAGGAGCGGGAAGGCGAGGTTGGGAGGGATGAGGTCGCGCGTGGGTGGCGGCGAGGCGGGCGAGGGAGGCCGTAGTGTGGGCGGCTACGGCGGTGTGGGGAGAGAAGAGGAAGGAGGAGAGATCCTCGTGCGACGACGTCTTCCTTCCCATCGTCGAGGAGGTAGGGTGTTTCGGTCCCGGCGCGCGCGCTCGCTCGCTCGCTACGGTTTGCGGGGGATCGGGGAAGAGGAGGTGGAGCCCATGCCTCCCTACGGGCGGGGGTTGGGGATGGCAGATCAGGTGGGGAGGAGGCAGCGGCGGATGAGGTGGGGAGGCGGCACGTTGTGGAGGAGGCTAGTTGCCGGATGGTTCCACGCGGAATATCCGGCGGTCCAGATTTAGTAGGAAAATACCATGCTGATTTGATCCCATATAGCAGTATCTAATTTTTCTATAAAGAGAGAGAAAATATAGATAAAACATATAAATTATCAACTGGTTCTTTTAAATAGTGGTGATATCTAAATAGGACCATATTGTTTCCACTTCATGCTTGCAATCGCTTACTTCATCGCCACCCCAAATATTTCTGCTGTTGCGATGAAATCCGCCATTGCCACTGTGCAATCTCGTCACTTGTGGCCTTCCCTCGCCTGTTCTCAGCTTATGGAATTTTGTCGTCATTCGGGAGGCTTTGACTACATCGCTGACCATTGTCATTGTCGACTTCGGTTGAATCGTCACTCTGGACACCACCTCTATGGAAGTTATTGCTATGTTCTTCGCCTCATATACATCACGGTCATCACCAGGCCAAACTGCATCGTGTATACAAGATTGTTGCAGACCAAACGGATAGAAGTTGCTTGCCGCATCACAATGGCAAAACGAAGAAAAGAGGGCAAATGCCTCTCAAAACACGTGACGGTGTATTTGGCCCAGACGTCCCCAGAAAAAAACACATTTCAGCCCAAGCAAACCAAACCAAACCAAACCAAGCGAAGTAGGGAACCCCTCCACCCCACCCGTGCGCCACGGCCACGCTCCCACGGAGGCGAGACCCAAACCGACCGGGCGGCGATGGCGTCGGACTCGGAGCTGGTAGAGCGGCTGCGGGAGGTGCTGCGGTCGTCGGACCTCACCACCACGACCACCGCCGCCCTGCGCCGCCGCCTCGAGGAGGACTTCGGCGTCGACCTCTCCCACAAGAAGCTCTTCATCCGCGAGCAGGTCGACCTCTTCCTCTCCGAGGTCGCCGCCAAGGCCGAGCAGCAGGAGGAGGAGCCGGAGCCGGAGGGGACGGAGGAGGGGGCGGAGGCGGGGGGAGGAGAGGGTAGTGGCGGGGAGGAGGGCGAGGGGGAGGCGGAGGAGGATGAGGAGGAGGGCGAGGAGGATGAGGAAGAGGAAGACGAGGACGAGGAGGATGGAAATAGTAGCAGCGGCCGGAAGAAGCGGCGGTGAGGGGCTTTTGCTCTACTTACCTCTCGCTGCATTTGCTGCTTCCTCTAGGGTAGTTTGGATGCGTTGTTTCGCCGATTTGCCAGGAAATGTAGCGAGTCTGTGCATTTGGCATGTGATTTTTTTTACGCGAACAGTAGTGGGGATTTGAGGATTTCGCTCCGCGTTCCACTTTCTTGGAGGGTTCTGGGGTTGCATCCCTTGCCGTGTTTAGGTTACTTCTGTCAAGCTGCGATGTCGTGGGGAAAATGGCGGCTGGTTCATCCTGGTGGTGTGATTGTTGGGGGAGTGGTCCCACTGTCCTAGACAGCTCATTGTACCAGGAGGCCAATTATCGTGAGGCCACATGGCTTGCCCGAGAGGGCTATCGCAAAGGAAAAGACGGTCTATAATTGTAGACTCAGGTAAGGGCATTTATGTAACAAATCTTCTCGTGGCAATAAATAAATATGTGCCTTAGACAAATCTAGCTAGCATAGACTTCTATCCCCTATCTTTACGGTCTGTAAGGCTCTGGGCAGCCTCTTTGTGGCCTCTCTGTAGTCCCCTTGTTTACTGTTTGGTCTGTAACCGTGCCATTCGTGGGATCAGCATAAAAGTGACGAGCTAAGAAAGGAGTGTTCGGACGCAATGGTACAAAAAAAACCCGACACGTCGACTCCTAAGCGGAAGAGGAGCATCGCCATGGAGACCGCCGCAACAAGGGCGAAGGAGCTGGCCCGTGAAGGTCCATCACCCCCATGGCAACGACACATTGTCTAGGCGGCGCACCGACCTGTGACAGGTAATGAGGGTGGCTCTTCGGCAACCGCACCAATGACGGAGCAGGAAGCATCACCAACAGAGGACCTAATCGTGGTGGGCAGCAGAAACATTGAGGTCTGCACCACTCAGGCAGTGGTCTCTACCGGCATCGACACCGTCGCCATCACCATGCAGGGGGCGGGGCTATCATCCCTCCGGCATAGGGCGCAGGCAAAAGCCCCCTTGAGGCGATCCTCGGAACACTATAGCTAGAATTGGCGGACCTGCGCAAAGCTATGTGCAAGATGTAGGAGAGTCGAAGCCAGTCGACGCCCGCCGCGATAATGGCGGAGGCGGCCAGAGAAGGGACGAAAAGCCACAAGGCCAACGTCGGAGCCCACAATGCCTCTCGGCGGGTGGACCCTGAGTGCCCCCACTGTGCAGGCTTGTAGCTAGACACTTGGCCGGAAGACTTCAAGATGCCCACGGTGGAGCCCTACCAAGGTGACCGGACCCCGCGAGTTCCTACGCGTCTACGAAAAAGCCATCGAGGTAGCTAGGGGAGACGACTTGACGAAAGCGAAGGGGTTACCGCTCGCCATTCAGGTGGTTGCGCTCTCTTAGTTTTTCACCATCTTCCTCGGCTCGGTGTATGCATGGGAGTAGATTCGGGATCTCATGCACAACAATTTCCAGGGTAACTACGTAGAGCGAATCAACGCCAACCAACTCTTTGTGGTGAGACAAGCGCCAGGGGAGAAACTGCAGGCCCCACTGCCAGGTAAGGGACGTCAATGATACAACCATTATCAACGCGGCCATCTATGGCCTCTAGAAGGGTACACTCGCATAGTATAACGCGCGGAAGCTCATAAAAACGGTGATCAAGCTCTTCGACAAGATGGAGGAGTTTGCTAGAGCAGAAGAGGACGCGACGTGGCGTGAGGCGGAGGTTGCACCACCCGCCCCTGAAGCTAAGCCCACTCCCGCCGCTGCAAAGGAGGGCCCCAACCGTAAACAGCGAAGGGGCCTCGGCCGGCCCGGATACGTCCTCAGCATCAAAGGAACAGAGGAGAGTACCACCCCCGGCCGAAGGGGGCACGGTCGGGAGGACTCCCGACAACAAGGACCATGGTGTGAGTTGCACGGCCGGGGAGACCATCTCACTTGTGATTGCCCCACCATTGTGCACTCCGGGAAAGCGTAGCCAGAGAGCACGCCCAGGAAACAAGGGCGCCGGTAGTGGTGCACGTACAAAAGTCCCCGAAGGTACCACTCATCCAACCCCCATCGGCCGTCTTGTGAATCTAGGGCCCCGAGGTCGGCCCCCATAGGATGATTAATGCCATCACGTGCGGATCGTCCCTTGAGTTCCCCTTTGAGAGACAGCATAGGGCCTACGCGTGCAGGATCCACCACGTCGCCGCCTACCCCGCGCACATGGTCCTGGAATGGGCACGCGCCGACATAACCTTCAAGGCGGATGACGCGTCGGGGGTGGACTTCCCCCACCAAGATCCCTTGGTGATGGAGACTAGCATCGAGGATGTAATATTAGGCGGGTCCTAGTGGACAGAGGCAACTCCACGGACCTCCTGTTAGCCAACGCTTTCGACCAGATGGACATCCTCGAAGTAGATTGGAGCCACCAGGCATACCCTTGCATGGCTTCGGCGGACAACCGGTCCACGCATTGGGCCAAATAGCTCTCGAGGTAGCTTTCAGCCAAGGAGCGCAAAGCAGGCGGGAAGTTGTCAACTTTGATGTGGTGGACCTCCAGTATCCATGTAACGCCATCTTGGGGAGAGCCACCCTCAACGCTTTCGGTGCGATCCTGTATCACAATTACTTGTGCATAAAGCTCCTGGGCCCTGAGGCAATCATCATAGTTTTCGGCAACCAGGACCTCACGCGCCAGATCGAGGTCGGCACGTGAAGCCTGCACTGAAGGGTACACGGTAGGCGAAACAACCACCCTGAACTCCGCGATACCACCTCCCCACGAAACAAGCCCCTTCCAGCGGCGCTCCCTCCTTCAACCCTAGGGTGGACACCGAAGCCAAGACTTGATGGTGCAAAAAAGGCGCCACTTAGCTCCCATCGAAGCGGGTGTTTGTGGGGGCGACCTCACCCCGGAGGCCGAGTGAAGTTTGCTGGAGCTGCTTCGCCGGAACGCGGATGTCTTCGCGTGGTTACCCTATGATATCACCGGCGTGGACGCTCCATAATTGAACACAAGCCGGCGGTGCGCCCCGACGCAAAGCCAGTCAAACTGCGCATGAGACGAATGTCCCTCGACAGGCAAGAAGTTGACAAGGCCGAGGTAGCCAAACTGCTTGCCCTCGGCGCCATTGGAGAGGTTGTCCACTCTGAGTGGCTTGTCAACCCAGTGCTCATGAAGAAAACAAATGACATGCGATGCATGTGCATGGACTTCACCAACCTCAACAAGGTGTACCCTAAGGACAACAAGGCATGCAGAACTCCTCAACGCAGTCATGCATGTTGAGCCGAAGTGCAACCGCTAGGAGCCTCCAGGAGCTTCACCTGAGGCGACGGAATGAAGTCCATGATTCGCCTGGTGAAGCAAAGGCTGCTGCCATGCTCGATCTTGTGGTAGAACCACCACTGCATCTAGTGTGACTCCCACTTCGTTCGCGTCGAGTTCGCAGGGAAACCCTTGGAGGTAGTGATGTGAAGCTGAAGGCTAACGCTGCACAGGTTTGAATACTGACCATCCCCAGCGCACACTACCGAGGTTAGCCAAGTTTTGGCAGGAACTCCAGCATACTATGGTTCAATGGGCCGAAGGGACAGAGAGGGCCAATTAACATCGAACATGGTCTCGGTCTGCAAAAATCGAGGACCTTCAACCATGAGAGGCTACTGTTAGGAGAAGTGGTCCCACCTGGGCCCAGTCGTCCCATTGTACCAGGAGACCCAATAATCGTGGAGCTACATGGCCGACCTGAGAGGGCTGTCGCAAGGGAAAAGAAGGTATTGTCCCTACGATTGTAGACCCGGGTAGGGGCATTTATGTAACAACTCTTTTTATGGCTATAAATATGTATCTTAAGGCGCCATAGGGGAGAGGCTCCTTTTTTATCAGAGAAATCTAGGCAGTATAGACTTCTACCCTCTATTTCCATGGCCTGTAAGGCTTTGTGTAGCCCTTTTGTGGCTTTCTCGTAGCCCCTCTTGTTTACTGTTTGGTCTGTAACCACAACAGTGATTTTGGACCAATTAGTGAGGTATTGGTAAGGTTTTGCTTGCATTTGGTATTGCTTGTTTACACTTGCACGGAGTTGGTTCGTTTGTGATGTTTTTAGCGTAATTTTCTCAAGTATCTTTTGGTAATATCATGCTGATTTTGCTGCGTTTCCTGGTTTCATTGGTGGTTTCTCCTCTTCTTGCTGTGGTTACAGTTGACTTTTTTTTTGGTGCTTGTTACTGTTATAGTTATGAAGGATGCTAGTTTTTGTGCTTTAGGTGGCTTAGCTTTGTCCAATTGTTGTGAGCATGGAACATTCAGTGCATGCATTTGTTGTATTTTGGTGGTTTTGAGGTTGCATGATGTAGTTAGGATGTTCTAATGCTTAGATTTGTGGAAGGTTGATGTATCCGTGAGTCTTGTAAGGCAATTAGCTGCGACTTTTGGGATGATAATGCGTCTGCTGTAAGCCTGTAATTATCATTGCACTTCTCACCTTTCATGGGGTTTTGATGTTTCATGCATTGGAGGTTATGATGCTTATTTGTGCTAAAATTTGGTGAATATTCTAGGCTTGTTAGTTGCTAATTGTTAGCATAATATTGCCAATCAGTGGAGATGCTGCGGTGATTCTAGTCCTCAGCACTGCACCCTCTGAGGAAGTCAGGGACATCCCTATAAAAATTAACTTGACAATGCAGGTTTTTTTATTTGCATTTGAATGGTTTGGCGATTTTGTGGTTGCATGCTCTTTTTGCGCTCTGGTTAGGATATGAACCATATGCTACCAGTCTAACATCTAAACATGTGGAAAAGCAACATATTTGTGTAAAGCAACATATTTGTGTAGTCGATAGTGTAATTTGTCCAGCAACCCAAATACCCAATTATTAGTGATTCTGTTATCATGTGTCTGCATGTTCTATATTTGGTACTCCGTTGATCAGTTGCGGTGGTGATAGGCCACTTACATTTGTGTAGGTATAGGAAAATTCCTGGATGTATTAAGCGTTGTTGTACATTTGGGGGATTTAACTTTTAATGTACTTTTCTTTTTTCCTGATTGTTGGTTATATTTTGTCTTAGAATAATCAGGGTGTATTACTGCTCAAGTTTTGAGTTAGTAAGTTGGGTATTTCTATGTCAATTTCAGTGCTTTGATAATAATTCAAGAAGTGAAAATTAGTTTCTTGGATTGTGCTGTTGCTCACTTAATTGGATGTCTGGAAAGATGTTAAAGAGTTATGGACCATTCACTTTGGTTCCTGTGAGAACATGGTTTTACTATGATAAATTAAAGGCTACACTCAGGTTTGGTAGTTCTGTTATTCCAATTAGAATGAAATATTGTGGACAACTCGAGACAATAATGGAATACTGGTGCAGCAGAGCTTATATATGTGGGAAGATGATAGCTGTAATCACTTGGTACTATTACTCCCTGGCAGATTTTTGTAGTTCTAATACTATTGGGTTTATTATAGAGGAACTGTTCTTGGGCCTTTCTTTCTGAAAGTGTTGCTGACAGTTAGCACATGCTATTATCCTTTCTGTTGTGCTTGTAGTTACTTTGAAACTGTAGTCCTGTGTGACTCATGAGATTGAGCAGCAAATGACATATTTATGCATATTTTTGTTGAGGCATGTTTGAGCTATCGAACAGGTTTAATAGCTCTGTTACCATATGCACAACTTCTCTTATTGATAATGCTTGTTCTTTTTGAATGGTCACATCATACTCAACAGGCTTATTATTTTATCAATGTTGGTAGATCTGATAAAGCTAATACCGATGGGAAGAGAAGGGGTGGTGGCTTTACCAAATTATGCAGCCTTTCTCCGACACTTCAAGAGTTTGTTGGTGCCTCCGAGTTAGCCAGGACAGAGGTAACACCACTTCCTAATTACGGTCATTTCTAAATCTCTCATCACTCAGATGAATGATAGACTAGTTGATCACAAAAAGGATGTATCATGAAGTTTGTCTTATCTTCTTTCATGTTGTGCTTATATACTTTCAGGTTGTCAAGAAGCTTTGGGCATATATCCGAGAAAATAGTTTGCAAGACCAAAACAATAAGAGGAAGATTTTATGTGATGATAGATTGAAGAAAATCTTCAATGTCAATTCCATCGATATGTTCCAGATGAATAAAGCATTGACCAAGCATATCTGGCCATTGAATTCTGAGGGTCTCTCTCTCTCTCTCTCACACACACACACACACACACACACACACACACGAAACGCGCGCGCACAACGTGGTTGGACTTCTTGTAACTGCATAATGTTCAGTATATTTCCTTCATGTAGTGGTGCCTTGTCTGCTACAAAATAGATATGCATGCTAACTAACTGAAAAAAAAAACGTAGTGCTTGCCATTTGGTGTAAATTTAACTCTCCATTAGGTTGTTGCTGTTTTGATGTTCTTTTATATGCTGTACCCACAAAAATGTTTTGATCACTGCTGACTGCACTACAGCATAAAATTGCAATTCAGCGCTGTAGCAAGACTGTTGCCCTCAGAGCATGGAGCTAATAGAGTTTCTTGCTGTGGAATGGTGAAAGACAGTGAACAAAGAAAATTGCAGTAAGAAAATTAGAAAAAAAACATCGGACAAGGAATGGAATATTAACACCGAATATGAAGCTTCACATTTAAAAACAAGATGTAATGGAAGATGAATTTTATTATTTGAAGTTGAGTTTTGGGCTTGACATAGCTTATGCTTCTTCAATAAGCCACTCTATCGGACTTCTTGCCTGGGAGTTCAACAAGTACCTGAGATAAGTTAGAAAATAGTTGTCAAAATATATGTTACAGCCTTCAAAAACTCGGTTTCTTTAAGAGGCGGTACATATCATCCAGGAAAATGTCCTTTGGGTGCTTGTTGCTTATGCCAATAGGTCAGTTGAACTTTTTATTTATGCCCATAATTTTTTTGCTTAGTCTTGTGTGAGAAAATTACGTTTACGGTAGCTTTCAGAAATTGTGGTGGTAGTAAGATGAAAGGCCAGGTATCTTTTGCATCTTTCTTATGAGACCAATCCTGTTGTTGCTGTGATTCGTAAGAGCATTACAGCTGCTGGCATGCCTTTTCATCTTTAGTTCAGAGTAGCATAAAAAAATCATAGACTCAGTTCCAGTGCGTGGAGCCCTCCGAGTGGGTAGGTGCCCTAGAGAAAGGAACTGTTTTACATGTCCGGCAATAAATAATCATATTCACTGTAATGCTCACTGTGACCTTAGTGTTTCTCCTAGACATCTTTTGCTGCCTTACTTTGTGTTGAACGTTTTGTGATGGAACCACATGGGGGGAGTTCTGTACAGCTTGTTTAGTGTGTGCATATGATCTTCACATCTTTGCTACTTTTGTATCCATGTGAAATTTGTCACTTGGCTATGGCACACAATTTCCTTAGCTACTAGCTTGGTCAAACATACTAAGTTCAAGAAAGACTGAATGACTTATCCTGTTTACTTGTTTTAGATTCTATTATTTGGCTTATGTTGTCACTTATTAGTAATTTGGTATAAGGTATCATCTGGCATATAAGAATGTATCCATTGATAGTCACATACTCATGCCCTAACTGTAGTTTATTTTGGCATGTATGACTGTTCATTGGAAACTTGTTATACAAACTTAAATGTAGCCTTATTTCTTAACCAGCTTGTGCTTATTACCTAGGTTAGGCCCTCTGACATTTAACATGTTTGAACAAGAGTGAATTATGGAGCTGGTTCCATGCCTCATAATTAGGGTGCGTTCTTTTCAGCTATGTCTGATGGCTTATGGCTATGAGTTATGACTGATGATTTGTGCGAACGAACTGAATGCCGATAAACCGTTTCGAAAAGGCTATCCTGATAAGCAGCTTCAAAATGATGGTGGAGAAACCGTCTCGTTTGTTTGTCCGGGAGAAGCCATAAGCCATAAGCTGAAAAGAACGTGGTATTAGACTCCTTGCAGACTGTTATGGCTAACTTATCTATAGTTAACCACTCTCCACCGAATCTAGCTCCAAAATACTTATTTATCTATGATTTGTCAGGTCCTGTCTCCTCTGAGAGATCAACACCCAAAGAGAAGCCTCAAAAGAGAGACAGAAATGAAGGTTTGAAATATTGATTCATCTTCCTACAACCATGTGTTACCGTTCTAATATGGCTGTTGCTGAAATGTCCTTTCCAGTAAAGAAGCAAAAAGGTGGCTCTTCTGGATCTGTATCTGGTCTTCTTGTGCCCCTTCAACTTTCGGATGATTTAGTAAAATTCATCGGCACTGGTGAGAGTATGTTATCACGATCTGATGTTGTGAAGAGGATGTGGGACTATATAAAAGAGAATAACTTGCAGGTAAATATTCCTTCCATGGATATTGCATTACTGTTGGTTATAATATCAATTTGAAATGCTTAGTTATTTAACTACTGATTTATAGAATGGCACCTGTAGTTGTGCATGCAGGAAATTTTGTTGCGCATCTTAAGGCTTATTTCCATGTTTGAATGTGCATACGATCTAGATCTACTGTGTTTCTATTGTACCCATGCGTTATGTAGTTATAATTGTCTTGGGAGTTTTATTTGGGATAACTGCTATATAAAGGTTGTCTAGCGTATAACTTTTGGACTCATCATGATCATACGATGGTCAGTAGCATATGAGCTGAAGAAATTTTGTTATGTAATGAATCACATTGCCCTGCTAAGGATTGTTTGGTACTACACAAGCATATAATGCCTTGTTACCCTGGTCTGGCCCCACTGTCATCTGGATCTGGATCACTTACGAGTACCATATAGATTCTACTGCATTCTTATTCACATGGCAATGCTTACAAGCTACCTCAGTCAATGTCCAAGTTTACCTCACAATCTGAGATATATACCATTATATGGGTAACTGCAATGCTATATCCTACTCCTACAGTCTCAGGCCTAATAACACATCCTATGAAATAGTGTACAAACTGCGATGTATGGTTGGCCTAGACTACATGAGTGTTGCCCTTTTTAGATCTGCCATGAGCTCTTACTTATCTTTTCAAATAGCCAAATCATTAGGGTGCTGTAGTTGTCACTATTTCACAGTTACTATTTGCCAGAATTAACCTACCTCAAGAATATAGGCGTTGTTCTTTTGGGCTTTTGGCTTCTTCAAAAATAAAAACAAACGGAGCGGCTTCTTGAAGCGGATTCTCCAGACGGCTTCTTGAATCCAAAACCATATGCGCCATGCGCCATCCGTTGCCATCTCGAAAAGCGCAGACAAAAACTATCAGCCGCAGCCTAAAATAATAGTAACATAGACTTTCAATCAAGAGATACCTTTTCTAGCCAAATAATTATTATGGTTATGTAGTTTCATACATATTTTCATCACCTCATTCGATCAAGGAAAATACTTCACACTACAAATTTTGTAGTACATGCATACTACAAAATGATCTCAAACTTTGATGACTCTCAACACCCAATCCTACCCATGATCTACACCAACTAGACCTACACCATCCAACCAAGTGTTGCACACATGTACTACAAAAAGTTAGTGTGTATAGCATTGCCGGCCCTAGAATACACACTTCTGTCGGGGAACTATTTTGAGAAAATCGAGCAGAGCAGAGCAAATGTTTAGTACTATCCTTTCCTATGTTGTACTGATCCCCTTTAATTATAGCAAATCTGCTACATCAAACTTAATTGCTTTTCTCTTTTATTGTTGTGGTGGGTGGAAGGATCCTTCTGACCGGAGGAAAATTATCTGTGATGAGAAGCTGAAGGATCTATTCCAGGTTGAATCATTCACTGGCTTCACGGTTTCGAAGCTGCTTGCTCCCCATTTTACCAAGGCAAAGCAGTGACCTGCACCATCCAGATCAGCCGAACCCAAAAGGATGGGTGATTTTGTTTTGAAGAATTTGTAATCATGTAACAGTAGGAGCTATGCGAGAAATGTGGAATTTTAACTTGTGGGAATTGTGTGGCACTTTCTCCCGTTATCAATAGTAGGTTCCTCAATGTTTATCGAAGTTTGCAACTGTTGACTAACAATTCGCTCTCCAAAAAAATGTAGGGACAAAATTATGCGTTATGGCCTTTTGTTCATTCTCGCTTAGCTATGGTCCTCCATATTATGCTGCCGGGTGAGGATAAGATTGCTTGTCTCAAATGACTTTAGTGCTTATGGCGCCGGAAAGATTGCAGGGGTTGTGAATTGGGGTTTCCACTTCGCAGTGAATCTTCCACTTTTTTTAGCTCGTGTTATGGATGAAGTTTGCAGCAGTGATGCAGCCGCTTTTGCTGTCTCTTTGCACTTTTCTTGTGCTATAGCCTGTTCCTCCATTCGTGCGTGTGTTGGGGGGAGGCTACCACAGCGCACAGGTGTGTGGGTCACCTTCACCTAAGGTGCAGCTGTATATCTTGTGGAACACTAGATTGCATGATTAATGCAAAAAGAAGTGCTTCGTTTTGCCTTTGTGTTTGGGGGTCATTGCTTCATCCTTGCGAGTGTGATAAGAATCTGGGAATTTCCGGTCAAGGGATGCACTGATGCAGAAGCACAACGTGTGAATCGGATCAGGTCCGAGTCGACTCTGATTTACCTATTGGATTGTGGCGTTGTGCGTTGTCGTCTTCGGCCATTGTCGCCGTCAGGTGGTGGTTGCAGAGATCCGTCCGTGTGAAGTAGGGGTCCCTGGATGGAAGCATCCTCGTGCCCTTTGTGCAAGCGTATAGCCATGCACAATGATTAATTGCAAACCAAAATTTCCACGATTTCTCTTTATTTTTTTATTCATTCATATTCATATCTTCTTCTTTTTGCGAGGTCGTTCAGATTTATGTATCAATCGGTGCTACGATTTCTTCGGAGAACAAAAAATGATTATCCATACTGGGAACAAAAACTGAAGATCGTGTCTAGTGTCCAGCTGTTAAATCGCAGCAGTCGCAGCATGTTTGCTAGTGAGCAGCGACAAGTTTGTCATGTAAAAATGGATGCCAGTACTTGAGAATGCGAGGGGCAGAGGCAGTGGAGCATCGCGACGTCTCGGTCGAGTCGCTGTTAGGAGCGCACGGATTCTAGTTGGCGTCCATATCGCTAAAGATTGGGGCCAGATTCCAACCGAGCCGCGCTGAGCGTGAATCATATTTGCAGGGGAAAAGGAAAAGATGCGGTGAGCTGAGCGTGAATCATATTTGCAGGGGAAAAAGAAAAGATGCGGTGAAGAGATCGCCAAAGATTGGCGCCGAGTGCCGTGTGGCCCGTGCACCTGTCCCTGTCGCAGATGGCCTCTCCGATTCGCTCGACCGCTGGCTTTTCCCGGGGAAATTTAGTTGACCTCGGCCTCAAATATTTCCAGATTCTCGAAAGTTTCTGCTCAGTTGATCATCTTGCCGGAGGATCTGTTCTGTTCGTTCGTAAAGGGTCTGTTTGGTTGCCTGCATGAGCTGATGCAGCTGCATGAGCGTGGCCAGACTGAGTAGAGAAGGTCCCACCGCGTTCTCTCACCGGCTTCGATTGATTTTTGCATCCGCTCGTGCAGACTCTCACCCCGATGCAGGCAACCAAACACCATCTCTCTGCATACGCTGGTGCGAGCCACCCCGATGCAGGCAACCAAACAGCCCCAAAGAAGACTGAGATAGAAACAATGTACATAAGATGTGCTTCTCAAATCCTTTCAAATGTGCCTCTCACATCTCAAGTACCATTCGAATATAATATGCTTTTCAAATCCTTCAAAACTATGGCTAGATTTATTTCAAAATTTGTAGTATCAAATGATATAACTCAGATAGTTGAGAATATATTTTGCGTATCTTATAGGCTATTTAGATTTTTAGACATTATAACCATTGGAAATGGCAATAGCAGTTTGAAGAAAAATACAATTTAAGAAACATGATTGAAGTAAGAGCTTTGATGGAAGAAAATCATTGAGCATAATAAATTATGAGGGTGGGGGGTTAGAAACATAACTAGAGGTGGATATCGAGCCGGCTCGGCTCGGTAAAGCTCGTTAGCGAGGAGGCTCAGCTCGGCTCGTTAAGCTAACGAGCTGGAAATGTAGCTCGGCTCGGCAGCAGGCTCGAGCTTGGCTCATTAGGCTCGGTAGGAATACTAATTCTCTCAATTAAACAATAGAAAAAACCAAATTACATAATGACTAACAAGTAAAAGGCAATGACTAATGAGTTGATTAATCAATGATAGTTTCATTTCATACATAACAGAAAAGGCTAGTAAAAGTTGGTGAATCCCATTATTGTTTACTATGTCCTGGCAGTTTCTACCGGTCCAATAATCTAGTAACAAATAAATCTAGTTGGTTGATCATTACTACCTAGTTTTGCATTTGTTACAGATAAGAACAAGGTGGTCATTATCTTGCAATACTATGAGAAGTAGCATAGCAAGTAAAATTTCAAGAACAAGTTTTACTAAGCACCTACCACCCTTAGCTTTGTATATCTCACATGCATATGCACCGAGCGACTGAGCCTAACGAGCCAGCGAGCTAGCTCAGGCTCGGCTCGTTAGGCGGCCGAGCTAAAATCCTGGCTTGGCTCGGCTCGTTTATGCTACAAACCAAGCCGAGCCTATAACGAGCCGAGCCGGCTCACGAGCCTCGTGCTTTTTTACCACCCCTAAACATAACTACTCTCTATCATACATAGATCATTTATCTACATGCCCCTATTCTTTCTTTATTATTTACTCTTTTTTCAAAATATATAGATATACATGTACCTCTATTTAATATCAACTCTAAGTAATATATTGATTATGTGTGTGACAAATTATCTTATTAATTTAAATTTTATATGGTATTAGAGTACCTTACTCGTGAATACACCGATGCACTATGGACTATCTACCATAAAATTATCTTCTCTCATACATCGGCGACCCCACCTAACTGTTTTGACTTCTATCTCTTCTCGTCGGTACAAGTTTTCTTGTTTAACCTTCAACAATAAGTTCAATTCTCGATCAATCCCTCTTACCTGCTACCCCATACAATGCCATACTTTATCACATAGTTATCTTCTACTTCTCTTCATTTATTACTTAATGTTGACCATTGTGATAGAAACACGCATACACATGCAATTATTGCTGATCCCTGCTGGAGACACCCGTCACACTCTCTAGTAGCCCCGAATCTATTTTCTATTGCTACGCCATCTCTACTCCGAGCTCTTTGATCCACTACTTTTGTACATCCGTATTTCATTCATACAGATGCATGTAGGTATATACACATGTATGGTATTATACATGCTTGATGTCCTTTTCTTCTGTTCGGTCACTCATCGTCTTTGATGTTGGCCAACTTAATATTGTGGCTTTCTCACTAACTGCGACGACTTCCTATCTACACTGATGTCGACATGTCAATTTTTATTATTTATTATGAATTTCAATTATTTTGGTTGGAATTCGTATACAAATTCAATTGATATTTTATTTATTTTTATTCTAAATTATAATTATTTAGGAAGTTTATTTTGGAATTTGTATCAAAATCAAATTTCTAAATTTATTTTATTTTTATTCTGAATTCCAGTTATTTTTTGTTAGAGTTGACATACAAATCTAAATGCTAATTTTTGTTTAATTTTTATTCTAAATTACAGTTATTTAGGGAGTTTACTTTGAAATTCATACCGAAATCAAATTTCTAATTTTATTTTATATTTCCTTCTGAATGTTAGTTATTTTTTTGTTGGAATTTGCATACAAATCCAATTTTTTATTTTTATGCTAAATTATAGTTATTTAGGAGTTTACTTTGGAATTTGTTAAAAATCAAATTCCTATTTTTATTTTATTTTTATTGCAAATTTTGTATTTTTTTGTTTTAATTCGCTTACAAATCTAGTCTTTAGTTTTTCTTTAATTTTTATTTGGAATTGTAGTTATTTAGGGAGTTTACCTTCTAATTTGTATGAAATCAAATTTATAATTTAATCTTATTTTATTCTGAATTTCAGTTATTTTTTGTTGCAATTCACATACAAACCATTTCTATTTTTTTAATTTTTTATTCCGAATTACATTTGTTTAGGGATTTTACTTGGGAATTTGTATCAAAATCAAATTATTTATTTTATTTTTTTATTATGAATTTAAGCTATTTTTGTTAAAAATCGTATATAAATTATATTTACTTAGGGCTTTTTCTTAGAAATTCGTATGAAAATCAATTTGCTTATTTTATTTTATTCTGAATTTTACATTTTTTTCTATATTGTACTTGACCTGAACTCGTTTTTTTTAAAATCTAGGCTGTTATAATCTGAATTAACATGGGAATTTGTAATCCTTTAAAATGAATATGATGACTTTTTTCTTTGCTTTAATAAGGTAATAGATGGCATTAAAATCTCGCGTTCCGAATGGACCCAACTGAATACAAAGCATATTTTGACAACAGTGTATGAGAAAGTGTGCGTGTCAATGGGCTCAATTCATGTTGGTGCCTTTTCTGGGTGATGGCCTGTTCTTTTTGGCTGCAGCTTGTGGCTTTTGGTTGCGGCTTGTAGCTTTTGGGCTATTTGTACGGGAGATTACAGAGTAACAGAAACTTATGTGCGGTTTTTGACAATATAAATGAAGTCAGTAAAGTATATACTATAATTAACTAATAGATCCTATCTTGAAAAGATACTTTGTTTAAAAGTTAGTTATCGTAGAAAAACAGCATTTAGAAGTTGAAAATAACATGGCCTAAAGTCTGCGCCAACCAGTTGCACAGCGGGGGCGCACAATGCAAACATCTTTAAGCAGATGGATAAGGATAAAGCGCAGCTCGATCGATGTGCGGGTGGTGGTGTGCGCCATGGAGATTTGATGGCGTTTGCCGGCTTGCTACGCTCAACCCGTGCAGAAGTCAAACCCTTTTTTTTTAAAAAAAAAGTGCAAAAAAGGCTTCAAACTGGCAACTGGCGAAGCAAGCCTTTTATGATCCCACTTTTATCGGTCCTCGTTGCAGTACGAGTTCTCTCTGGTGCAGTACCTGTGTACTTGCTTGGTCTCTGTTCTCCGTGTGACCAAAAAAATCAGGGCAAACATTTTTTTATGTTCAAGTGACATGCTAGTAGATCTCATGAAAATAAGCATATATAGCATTAGTTACAGTAGAATGAACACACGACGTAAGTGTACGTCCTCTCTGTTGTAATCTCAAAAAAAGAAAAGAAAAGAAGCATATAATATACTAGAAAGAAATATGAAAAATATCTTGTACAAACTAGTAGTAGTGATTGTAGAAGTAAACTCTTTGTTATAACAATAGCTATGGGTTTTCAACTACTATGTTTTTATTCCTATTTGTGTAAGAACAATATGTATATATTTTAGATCAACAATGTGTACAAGTACTTTGTCAAAGGACCGGGCTTTGTATATGTTAACTCCTGCTTATCTTCCATCATTTGAATCTTGTGGATATATTCTCAAGATTCTGAATGATAATATAATGCCATTGCCAAGAACCTTACGTTGAAACCAGCTACTCTGTCCATTGACAATGCAGGTCAGAGGCTTCCTGCATCTGAGCAAACCACGCAAGCCGGCCAAGCAAATACTACTACTAAAAAATGGACCGAGAAATGCATTGATTTCTCTCTTGATACCGGGATATGCGTGTGGACGTCTGGATCAAGCTGTCATAGAAGACGTAGAGAGGATCAGGAAAGGGCCATGTTGGCCGGCATGTTGTTCTAGAAGATTCCTTTGCCTTCTCAAGGCGACGATAAGTCATTTTACATAAGAGAACTACTACCGTATGGTATACTGTTGGAATGTCATCCCGACGACATAGCTCCCCTCTGCCGCTCCCCCTTTCTTCTCTCGAACTAGCGCCGCCGCTCCCCTCCTCCCCTTCTCCCTTCTCCGGCATCGAAGTAGCTCCGCACTCCTCCTCCGCCTCCCCTACCCCCTCCTCCAACACTGGCCGCCAGTGGTGACCTCCCTGTCTAGCCGCATCGCCATCTCCTCCTCCTTCATTGCTACCACCCTATCCAATGTAATATTCAGTGTGTCGTTGTCACCATGCCTCCTTCCATCGTCGGCCGCTTCCCTCCGCCATTGCCCACCACCTCCTCGGCCTCCCGCTATGTCTGAGGGGGGGTGTTGAACTCATCATCGGTAGATCCGAAGTCGGAGGTGAAAGAGAAGGAGAGGGTGGTGCTGGAGTTGAAAAAGGAGGTGGAGGACGACGCTGGAGTTGAAGGAGGGTGGCATCGACAGTCGGATGCGTTCAAATTCAATGGCAGATTGGTATACCATCGGAATGGTATAACCATTTTCTAGTATTTCGCTTTACATAAGCCCTGGTTTCAGGTAGGATTAAGAGCGCAACTTCTCCTTCGCAACCTGCATTCTGAATCGTGATGAAACATTCCCAGGGTCTCAACTCACCTTTGAGTGAAAATGTAAAAATTCAGAGGCCTTGTGTGAGAAGCGTGCAGAATTAGCAAAGGAAGGGACCAAGCTAGCCGGCCAGGCAGCAATCACGCTAAAGGCATCAAATGCTATTCATGCAATTGGGGAAAGAAGTAAAGAGCCCTTAGCCAATCAAGGAATCCCATTCAGCACTAATAATGCTCTCTTTTGGGCAGTCCATATTCTGTAGTTCTGGGGACCTTTCCTGCCGATCACCTGCCTTTCTTCTTTGAGGTGGCGGCGTGAAAATAAGAGATTCCTCAGCCCGCACATCCAAAGTGCTCACCTTTTGTTTGACGTTGTGAAGATGGGGAAAAACATGTTGTTTTGGATTCTCTCTTGGTTGAAGACCCACAAATAATGAACCGTGGTTTTCTATATCATCTTTCATCAGCACGTCAAGTTTATCGATGAATGGGCTCTTGCATGAAACTTTTGTGTGGCATCTGAGCTCTGGCTTCAAGTTTTCAATAACCCCGTGAAGATTCAAGTACTAAGTTCAAGAGCTACCTATGTTGTTTGTGAGGAAATCGTAAGGTAACTATAGCATCCAGGAGTACTTTTGGTCCACTTTATTACTTTTATGATTCCATAATTATTGCTTACTAAAATGATAGCTGAGAATCGAGGGGAAATTCATTATATATATTTTTTCCCAATTTCTCAAATATCGAGATGAATTCATGCTAGAAGTATTTTTCGTCAAGCATTATTACTCTACCTCATGTGAAATTTTATTATCCAAAACTATGTAACGTTCATGCAAGCTTTCGACCGGCCACGTTTCTACGGTTCGGATAAGGGGGCATGGTACGACGGATTCTTGTGTCTGTCCCCATCCTCTCTTCAGGCCTCAGCCTCGAGAGAGTGACATCGAACTTTAGCCAGCCAATAACACACTGCGCTTGCCTGCTTGGTGAGTACCATAGGAGTCTGGGAGTAGCGAGCTACACCGTGGAAATGGGATCTGGTTGTCCGGTCATGTACCAATCGTGCCGAACTTGTCCACCAGATAAAGAAGCGTCCTAGTTGGTGTACGATCGATTCCCTATGTCGAACGGTGAAAGTCAGTGCAAAAAACAGGGGTTTACTTGCTGAGAGGCCGGGTCAGGGAAGGGGAAAATTGTGGCGAAGATACCATGGGAAGTTAAGAGTGGAAAAGTACAGTTCTTTCTCGGAAAGAATTATGGTAAACCAACGAACGGCCGTGTAGTTCCCACGTTTCAGCAACACAAGTCGGAAAGATCAAGCATGATTCATGAGAACACAATGATAAGGGGTGTTTGTAGCCGGCACAGTTGATTGACTTTTATTATAGCCGATAGTTTTTAGCTGAAAATAAGTAGTATCAGCTAAAAAATGTAGCTTTTAAAAAAAGAGACGAGCAGTAAAAAAAGTAACAGAGAGATGTGTATATGAAACGGGAGCGAGAGAAGTAAGGTATTGATATGGTTGTGATCCTATGTTTTATCCTCATAACGAGACAGAAGTAAGAGAAATGAAGAAAAAAAATAGATATTTATATAAGATTTAGTTTTTTTAAGTAAAATTCAAAAATAGAAACCGATATAAATACCCTAAATTACTTTTTGATATGTCACACAGAGTGACTAGGTAAGCGTGCGGACACAGTACATAATCATATGCGCCGCATCAGCTACTATGGGCTTGTTCTTTAAGTCAAAAGCTGACGGCTTTTGGCTTTTACTACAATACCTAACTTTCAAACGAAGTATTTTATCAAGACGGGGTCTACAAGTTAAACGAATTACATGTTAAAAGCCAAACATCTGTACCAGCCAAAATCGCAAGCGAGTATTTGTCTCTCCATAAACTGTACCGTAAATAGCCAAAATTAAAAAAATTCAGCTAAAAGCCATAAGTCGTAGCTGAAAATAAAAGACCCAATGTATGGTAAAGATGGGAAGATAAAATGCAGCGAGAATAGGAATTTTTTGTACAGATAATCCATTTTTATTTGAAATTACAGAAATATACCCGCGGGAAATTTTTTTACAAAAATAGGCTCAAGTCGCCTAATGGTTGGGTGACTGGAGCCTTTCGCCCAACCCAGCAGCGACAACTGGAAAATCGCCCAACCGTTGGGCGATTAATTGCAGTCGCCCAATGGTTGGGCGACTGCACTCAGGTCCCCATAAATGTTTTAAAATTTTTCAAATTTGTAGTTTTAAACTGGTAAAAAAATTGCTGGAGTTGTAAAAGTTTATGTTCATTGTATATTGTAGGTGTGTAAAAAATTTTGAAATTTTTTTAGGAACGATTGACCGTAGAACGATCGGTACATACGATGGTAAGTGATATTTTGATGTTACTAGGAATTCATATCTTTGGGCTAGGATTGGGTTGAGGAGGATTGACGGGCTCAGCGGTCAGACAATCGGTAGAACGATCGGTACATACAAACCGTCTGTAATACTCTCTATCACAAGTTTTATATACCGATACAATATAAACAACTAGTCTCAAAAGATAAAATAGCAAAGTTTTATATGGCTTATATATACTCATTTGAAAGGTTTTGATGAGATCTACAACTTTTCAGTTGAAGCAAAATCCAATTCCAAAGGGAAGACCAAGAGAAAAGGCAAAAACAGAAACAAAAAACTTGCGACGCGGGTTTAGGTCCAAAGATGACAGATTTTTGAGGTCTTGGAGGGCGACGGGCGCAAGCAGGTCGTTTTCTTTGGATCGGGCTCGTCGTTAGCTTCCAACGAGTATAAGAACGTCGAAAACGGACACCGTATGCAAAAGTTATGCCCGTTTTACTGAAGGTGTGTCGGAAACGGACTCGAATTTGTTTCGATCTCAATTGAAACTGCTATAACTTTTGATCCCATAACCGAAATTGCTCAATTTTTTTCTAGAAGCTTTTGGATGTATGAAGAACAATTCCACCAATTTTCACTATTTTTGGTGAAGGTTTGATGTATTTTCCAAATTTCGGCAAAGATGGACTCTTTCCTCTCTTTTTTCTATCTCTTTTTTTCTCAGTAATTTTCCCAAAAGTTTTTACACACCTCCAACATAAAATGACCATAAACTTTTATTACAACTCCAGCTGATTTTTTATCAGTTTTAAATTACAAAATTGTAAAAGTTTAAAACATTCACGGGGGACCTGAGTGCGACTGCAATTAATCGCCCAACGGTTGGGCGATTTTCCAGTTGTCACTGCTGGGTTGAGCGAAAGGCTCCAGTCGCCCAATCATTGGACGACTTGAGCCTATTTTTATAAAAAAAAATTCGCATGTATATTTCTGTAATTTCGAATAAAAAATGGATTATCCGTAAAAAAATTCGCGAGAATAGTCGCGTATGTGTCGCACTGTGTCTCGGTAAGCGTGAGGACACGCGTACGTACGTTATGAGATGCGGCGAACCGATTCCGTCTAGGGGAGGTGCGGGCGCGGCGAGTGTCGCCCCCTCAACCCCCACATCCGAGCGCCCCGACAGCGTACGCGTGGCTGGGGCCCGCGCGAACGGCTGGGGTGAACGGACGGCCTCCGTTCTTTCTCCCGAAAGGAGTATCATCTTACCGACGCATCCAGATCCATCATCCACTGTGGATTCTCGCCAGCAATGGAAAAGAGATCATGCATGGCTCCCGTGTTGGCCGCTTGCTCGTTCTTGCCGGAATCGTGGTAGCGCTGAATAGTGGCAGCGCTAGAGAATTTCCGATGGAGGTACACACTTCACGTGTATAATTTTATAGTATTATACAATAATTTTTATAACATTATAACTTCAATATATAAGTTCAAAATTTGTCAAAAGTATAATACGAATAGTTCAAATAAGTTCTTACATGAATAAAAAATTACAAAATATGTATTAAAAATTAGAATACTACTTTACGCGTTTTCATCCCCTGGAAACGCTTGATTACATCATTTTCACTAGCTTTCAAAAAATATCTCGCTCAATAAATGTAACTAAACAATTATCGAATAATTGATCGCCCATACTATTTCTCAATTTGTTCTTCACATGATTCATGAAAAAAAATACTCTTTCAACACTCGTCGTCGCCACCGGTAGAAGCAATACTAATTTAAGAAGCAAGAACACCGACTTGTAAATTTCATATTTTTTTATTACAATAAACTTAATAGGAAACTCACCAAGATTCTTGAGGTTCTTAAACATATCATCTCTTTGCATATCATCAATGAAGTTGTCGAGTTGGAAAGAAAGTCTCATCAAATCTATACTTGAAAACTCATTGAGATAAAATTTAGTATGGCTAAGTACCTTATCCTTATCAAAGGCTTCAAATGAGTTGAAAGGATTTAAGGCAGATATACAAACAAGCAACTCCATATTAACTTTGTCAAACCGGCTATCAAGTTCTTGAAAAACACTATCAATGATGCCAAGATATACTTCCCTTCTAAAATGATCATCATTTGTTTGTTTAGGGAAAAACGCTTTGATCTTCCAAAAGGCACAAATATCTCATTTGGCTTATGAACTTTATTGCGATGCTTAGGAACTTTAATGTGATGTTTCATACAAAATTATGTTAGTTTTTCCTGAAGAAAACCTTCCTGCCAATAAAGAAAATCATGTTCATGGCATGTCAATCCTTGACACAAAATAAACCTCAAGCATCTAAGTGAATAAGATGACCTAGCCTTGTAAAGACGTTTCTCCTGTTTAGTTCGCTTCATAACAACATGAGCAACTGAAGTTTTTGGTTTCACAAAGAAGTTATATTTCTCTTAAACTTGATTATGAACATTTTTTATACCACCCACATGTTTGTCAAATACATCATATCTATTCCAATTTTGTCCAACCACATTTAACAAAGCTATCACCCCCACAGTTTTATCCTTAACAAATAATAGATAAAACAAAACACAACATCCTTTTTGATACTATATTTAATCCAATTGTACTTATCAAACCAACTAAGACTGAAGCAACATATTTTACCTGAATTTCCCTGGTCTTTTCATAATATATGCTCTGCGAACTATATTTTGATCATTGACAACATAGCTTACGATGAGTGTCCTTTTCCCTAGATCATGTGAAAGACATTCAACATCATAAATCCTTCCTTCTCACTGCTAGGAAATGAATTTGAAGCTCATGCACTTATGGTTCAGTGGGTTGGAGTGAGGGTTGGGCTCATTGCCAGTGCCAGCAATCACAACATTAGCATCAACATTCTCCATCTCAAAAGGAGAAGGCAACTGATTCCCACTTGCTTGAGTTCCTTTTCTTCCTTCTTAAGTCTCCCCTTTGGCCAATGATGAAGAAGTTGAAATCTTCTTTCCCTCCGCTCTAGATCACCAAAAAAGAAAGGATGTCTCTATTCCTCTTTATATTTCAACGATTCAACTTGCTTTGTTGCTCTATATTCACAAATCACAATATTTTTTCAACTCTCCAATCACAATATTCCACAAATCCCAAATCGCAATCGAAATCTTACTATCATTGTGGCAGTGGTGCAGTGCAGCTCCCTTCTTGTGCTACGGCGGCAGCGCTGCCTGCTCCCACGAGGCCACAACGTGCTATCCCCATTGCCCGCTACCTACCTGCTCCCGCGCGCAGCATGCCTCTTGTGAGGGCATGAGGTGGTGCAGAATTGTCGATTGCCAAGTCACCAAGGTGGAGTCCTTGTTTGTCATGCCTTTGTGGAGAGCAGGAGAGAAGACAAGAAAGAGCATTAGGGTTGGGGCCTTGGGTCTGTTCGGTTAAGGAATTGGAGCCTCGTTGGAGATTGAGCTGGTGAGATGAATGTGGGTTGGTGGGGGGTACCAGGCAAAAGTAGGACGTTCATTGTGCACTGCTCGACTGGGCTTCCAAGAATACAGTAATACATAACTAATTCCTTGATTTTTTTATATTTTTAAGTGTGTCCGAACATACCGGTCACCCTTCGCCCCTATCGCTAAATTGCTAATGGGGTTAATGATGTCGTCAGTTGTTTACATGTGGTAAATTCCGTAATTGTATATCATACCGTTGATGTACCGTTCGTTACATACTCACATGCATTTTCTCTGTCATTATTACTATTATAAAAAAATAAGTTGGTGGTTGTACGTCTGTTCTCTTCCAACTGCCTCGTTCTTTATATTTCTTACCATTCTCTACTTTTCTACCGATCAGAGCAACCCTCTTTTATACATAATTCTCTTTTCATATATATAGGGGCTGTTTGGTTGCCTGCATCGGGGTGGCTCGCACCAGCGCATGCAGGGAGATGGTGTTTGGTTGCCTGCATCGGGGTGAGAGCCTGCACGAGTGGATGCAAAAATCAACTGGAGCCAGGCTGAGGAGAAACGCGGCTGAGGATCTTCTCTACTCAGCCTGGCCACGCTCATACAGCTGCATCAGCTCATGCAGACAACCAAACAGACCTATAATAAATTCTGTTTCAACGTATGAGCACATAACTAATATTCAATAGTTCTGTCACAAACAACGACAGATTCTACTCGACCTTTTCTGTGAGGCTACATTTGTAATTTGCCAACTTATTCGGACCCGGTCGAGTGCATTTGCCGTGCTTCCTCGGTGCAACGCGGGACGACACGCGTACGTGTCGATCGAGAAGATACATCGATTCAGCCATGCCGAACGCCCCCGCGTCCCGGCCGGTCATCCCGCCACCGGGCCGGATGGCGAGTTCGACGTGGACGTACGCGGGCGAGCTCGATCGATCCGTCTCCTCTCCGAAAACCAAACGGATCGCGCGCCGCTAGCCCCTCCCCGCCCCGCCGCCGCCACTTCTTCGCGGCGCCTGACCACGTACGCACGGGTGGACCGCGCGGGCGCGCGCATCATGCACGGCGTGCCGCCCGCGCGCCCGATCGATCGAGATCGCAAAAGTTCAGCTCTGCATGGCGGATCCTGTGGCTCGACGTAGCTAGGTGCGCACGTACGTTCGTCGGCAGATGGTTGCAGGTTGCTCAGGCTTGTGGCGGCGTCGACGTCGGGATGGTGGCAGATATGGCTAGAACGGCGGCGCGCGCGGCCGCTGGGCGACGGTCGATAGGATGCCGCTCTCCAGACGAACCTGCGTCTGCAGACTCCGGATGATCTTCTCAATTTGCGTGCTAATAATTGTTTGTTTGTTTGCTTCTCGTTTGGGCTAGCTATGTGCAGGATTCATGCCTCGTGACAGGTCATCGCACCCGTGCCATCTCCTTGTGTGCTCTCTGTGACGATTCGCCCATACACCGTACAGAAGGGGCCCATACCACCACAACAAAGTCCAACGCAGTTGCTGGACCGATGCTATCGAACACCTGCTCTTGGTGGACGGGAGCCTATCCACAACGAACTGGGATAACCAGATTAAGCAGCTCATCGCACACGGTACATCTTAATTTTTGCGTGTGCTCCCTGACACTATTAGTCCCCATGGTATAACATGCAGTGTAAAGCCGTGTCCGAACAAAACAAAGTGTTCAAAAAGACAAAAAAAAAACAGCTCTTCTAAGGCCTTTCTTTTTTTTAAAAAAAAATCTCTTCTAAAGCTATACAAGCAAGGAAATGCATGCCCAGAATGGATTTGTATCGTCGACTCGGAATGACGCAGAGACACGAAAGCATGCATTTCCATCGTGCCGGGCAAGTGGAAAAATTGACAGGAGCATCGGACTTTTGGAGCGTTCTACATGCGAAAACAAAATCTACTGCATCGCGACAAGAGGTGCAGCCCTCCAGAACTCTCTAAAACCAATCGCCAAACCGATGGGCTGCGCCCTTGAGGTCAGGGAGGAAGAATCCACGGAGCATTACACCGGGACACGCAAGTTTAAAGACCAAGCATACACTATACATGGACGCTAGGAAACGTAAGGACCGCAGCGCAAAGCTCGAAAAGATCAAAGGCCTTTTCCGCGAAAAAAGCCAAGAAGGATATGGAGTGGAGTGTAAAATGAGAAGAGTTGGGGTGTGGGGGTGTGTGTGTGGGGGGTCGTCCGGATGCGGTAACTCGAGATCGATTCCCCGTTCGGGAGTGCGAGTTCCTCGCGCCGGGCGCGACGTGAGGAATCGGCGACGCGACGCTCGACCCACCCCACGCGCCGCGCGGTCACTCTTACCTCTGCCCCCGGAGAGGAACAAATCCTGCGGTCCAGCTCGCAGATTCCCCCCGCATCTGCCCGTCTATATATGCCCGCGCAGCTCCAGATCCCCCACCCACCCTCCTTGTTCCTATCCTCCTCGTGTTCTTCTCCTTGGCTTCCGGCCGCTGCTTCCTTGCGAAGATTTGTGACCTGAGAGAGGTGTGGCGTGAGAGTGTTTCTTGGTGGTGGTGGTGTTTGTGTACATGGGGCTGGACGTGGGGGAGATCGGGATGGGCCTGGACTTGGGCCTGGACCTGAAGCTCTTCGCCGCGCGGAGCGCCGGCCGGATGGCGGCGGCGGCGAAGGAGGCGCCGGCGGTGGACGCCTGCATCAGGAGCCTCGAGGAGGAGCGCCGGAAGATTGAGGTCTTCAGGCGCGAGCTGCCGCTCTGCGAGCGCCTACTCGCCGACGGTGAGGCGTCTTGATTCATTTATTATTATTTTTTTTGCGGGTTGATTGCGGTGTTTCTGACGCGGTCGGTGGCGTTGTGGTTTGGTGCAGTGATCGAGGTGATGAAGGAGGAGGCAGGGAAGAGGAGGGGAGACGGAGATGCGGAGGCCAAGGCGGAGGACGGCGATAAGAGGAAATGGATGAGCACGGCGCAGCTCTGGGTGGACAGCCGCGGCAGCGACGCCGATTCGGAGGTAAATCGTATCCGTGCTTCTCATCACCATTCTATTTTGTTTTGATTTCTATCCTAGTTTGATTTATATTCCTTTGAAGTTATACTGTGTTAGTTTTATTAGGATCGGAAAAAAAATTGATTTTTACTGAAACGGGCCTATGTTTACAATTTCAGAAGGAGCAAGAGAGTGAAACCACCTCGCCGGAGTCGAAGCTGCGCGGTGGTGCGTCCGTGCCGTTGAGGACCGTCGGCTGCGGTGCGCCGGTGCCGCCGCCGCCGCCGTACTTCAGGAGGGTGGACAAGGTTGCCAGTACAGTGGGGCTACCTGATCTGCCGCTGATGTCTCCGGCTGTCAAGAGGCCGCTTTCTCCTGTTACCGCGGGTGACGACCACCGGCATGTTGTCACTGCAAGATTCGCCGCCGCCATGCCACCATCGGGCCCGGGGCTTAGCTTGCAGGCTCAGACTCAGACTCAGCAGCAGCAGGAGGTGAGGAAGACGAGGCGGTGCTGGTCGTCGGAGCTTCACCGGCAGTTTGTTGCCGCCTTGCGCCAACTCGGTGGCCCCCAAGGTACATACATGACCGATCATTTCACCATTGTTAATCAAATCATTAGCCACTAGGTGCTAGCAGTAGAAACATGCAAAGAACATTGTAGTCCTCACAGATTTGTTCCATCACGATTGCAGTTGCTACTCCAAAGCAAATCAGGGAGGTGATGAAGGTTGATGGGCTCACCAACGATGAAGTGAAAAGCCATCTCCAGGTGAGCATTTCTCCCCCGTTGTGCAGAATTTTCTTGAAGAGTTCTTACTTCCAAATGCTGTACATCTAGTTTGGAAACTAACTTGGATCACGTTATTTGCATATGCAGAAGTACCGGCTGCACAACCGCAGGACGCCCGGCGTGGCTCCGGCGAGCCAGCAGATTGTATTGATGGGTGATCTCTGGGTTCCTCAGGAGCAAAGCAGCTCTCAGTTCGGGTCTCCTCAGGGGCCTCTTCAGTTCTCCGGCTCAGGGGTTGCCGGCTCCGTAGCCACCATTGGCGACAGCTATGAGGAAGATGACAGGTCAGAAGGCTACAGCCGGAAATGATTGGAATGTTTGCGATTGTGAAAGCTTTGCCTGATAGAGGTATAGATAGCTTCGCGGCTTGCGCATGGATTGTGAAAGCTTTGCCTGATAGAGGTATAGATAGCTTCGTGGTTTGTGCATCGATGGCAATAACGGATTCAGAATTCTGTTGTATGTAGTGTAGCCCATGTATACAGGGAGACTGAGGGAGCGTTGAACGCTCAAAAGATGAACTGATCATGAGCTGGGTTGTTGTGATGTACATGAGAAGAGAGCTGATACCAGTTCCCACGAGGCTTGTTAACCAAACGTTTCGGGCAGACCTCCAATTTTCGCCCTGAGAATTACATACATAATATGAGACTCTTAAATACTGTTGATGTTCAAGTCATCGATCAAAGTGTGCAAGATCACGCTGTGCTGAGGTGAATAAACATGTTGGTTTCTCCTTTGCCTGAAGGTTTCATTAGGTTCAGTGAAGTTCAAGTTGTTGCAATGTAGGTTCTTGCATGTGGTTACCATTAAATTGGCATTTTGCAACAGCAGATTGGCAAACTGTCATCTGACCAGATGACAATTACAAACCCTTGCTCTGTTTTGATATCTGCAGTTGCTTCTGATCGAAAGACAGTTCTGTTGCTGAAATTTCATCAGTAAGTTTCCTGAACCAAAGTGGTTCAAGGACCAAGAACATCATCGTTCATCTATGTGTTCAACTGTTTTGTCAAGGAACTGTGTTCATCTCTAGGGAAAAAAATATCATTGCACATTCTCGGTCATGAGCTGGATACCTGCACAGATTCCCGATAAGTTGCACGTCGTTTTCTTCTGCGTGCCCTACTTAGCATTTTATCTTTGTTGCGAGTCAACAATTATTAATCACTACATCTCTGGCTGTCTATACTTATCCATAAGTTAGTATAATCCGATGCAATCACCCGCACGTTGCTCGTTTTGAACATTGTAATTGAGTCTACGAATTGGCATGGCTGGTGTGAGATTATCTCCACGTAATTATGTATGTCAGCAACGATTCTGTGTAAGAGAGTTCGGCTACTACTTAAATTTCTTTTCGCTCCAATTTCGCACATGAATAAATATATCGCGGGATTATTCTGCTTCCGATCGATGCTCGTTGCTTTGTTCACAAGATGCTTTCTTCTTCCCGGCTGTCCTCTTTCAAGAACACAGGCTGCGAATATTCTTCCTGCTGCTTGCAGCATCTTCGTCGTCTCCATCTTCTTCCGCGTCCTTTTCCCTGTAAAATGAGTGCGTGGTGGGGTGTTTTGGCCTTTGGGGTTGTGATAAGTTTATATTAATTAATTACAAACGTCGGTTTAGTCGTCATTGGTCAGCTGTTGATGATCCTGTGATGAACTCGTGCCTTCCGATGTTGGGTGAACTGGATGAATATTCCGATATTTTTTTCGCTGTTCCTTCGGAGACAGCTAACGATTAATCGGTAGATATCTATCAGAAGCAAATGTGACGAAGGTTGTTAGGACTGCGACACGGATGGTGCAATCCTACCCAAGAGGTCTTTGGCTACTCCTACGGCACTGCAGCGAAGGTTAGAACTTCAAAAAAGACACCCGCTAATGCTCCCAGCCCTGGCTGGCTGCCTTTTGGCAAGCGCCTGCCTCCGTGTTGGAGGACCATGGTATCGGCCTGACGATTATAACCAGCGAGTGCCGCTCTCTTGTCCTAATGACAGCGAGGTATTCAGTGAGGTAGGGTCATTGACTTGGTAGGATTTGCCCACATGTCCCGTGAGAATATGGGAATTGGTGTGCACGAGGACCCTCCGCGCTCTGAGCGCCTTCGCTTTTGCGGAGGCTGAATAGTAGTGCTTCATACTCTACTATGTTGTTGGTCACAGGGAAATCAAGGTGAGCGGCGTACGCCAGGGTCTACCCTCAGGCGTTGTGATAATGGCTCCCAATCCTGCGCTCGTTGCATAGTACGCTCCATCTATGTGCAGGGCTACACTGGCTCTGAAGGTGGTTAATAGGCCCACCGGCTCATGGGAATCCACTCGGTGATGAAGTCAGCCAATAGTTATGACTTTATGGCGGTACGCACGATGTAGGTGATGGAGACATACTTCAGTGCACCGCATCTTTGCCCCCTTTAGGGCTTTGGAAACATAGTAGACCGGATGTTACACGGAGTCTTCCTCTAGCACGAGTACCGCATTGACCGCATGGGGAGTTGTTACCAAGTACAACAATAATGGAGACTCTGGTGGTGGACACACAAGCCTGGGAGCCGGGCAAGGTACTCCTTCAAGTCTTTGAAGACCTATCCACACTCGTCGGTCCATTGAAAGTCGCCTGAGCCGTGAAGTGTTTTGAAGAAGGGTAACACTCACTCCATCGCCTTTGACAGAAAACGGCTGAGGATGGCTAGGCGACCAACCAGTCTTTGGACCTCCCTGATGGTCTTCGGAGCCTCCATGGATAGTATTGCAACAATCTTGTTGGGGTTAGCTTCGATTCCCTACCCGAACACGAGGAAGCTGAGCAACTTGCTCGCTCGAACTTCGAATACACATTTCTCCGGGTTAAATTTTATCATGGCACGTCAAAAAGTTATAGAAGGTTTCCTAGAGCTCCACGTCGTGGGATGCCGCTCGCCTGCTCTTAACAACTATGTCATCGATATAAGCCTCGACCTTCCAACCTAGTTGCAACGCCAAGATGAGTGCAACAAGCCTGGTGAAGGTGGCCATAGTGTTCTTTAGCCCAAATGGCATCATGAAGAAGCAGTATGTCCCACTAGGGATTATGAAGCTTGTCTTTGCTTCGTCCTTCTTTGCCATACGTATCTGGTGTTAATCAGAGTATGTATCGAAGAAACTCATCATCTCATAGCCCACCATTGTGTCCACCAGTTGATTGATATGGGGCAGTGGATAATTGTCCTTAGGGCATGACTTATTAAGGTTGGTAAAGTCCACTCACATGCATCAGGCGCCATTCGTTTTCTTCACGAACAATGGGTTGGCAAGCCACTCAGGGTGGACCACCTCTTTGATGATGCCAGAGGTGAGCAGTTTGGACACCTCAGCCTCAGTAGCCTCTTGCCTATCAGGGACATTCGCCTCATGTGTTGTTTGACTGGCTTCATGTTAGGGCACACCGCCAGCTTGTGTTCGATGGTGGAGCGATCCACCCCAGTGATATCGTTGGGTGATGATGCGAAGACATCCACGTTCTTGAGAAGCACCTCCAACAAACTTCGCTCGGCCTCTGGGATGAGGTCACCCCCACCAACACTGGCTTCGATGGGCCATTCGGGCTGAGTGGCATCTTCTTTATTTCACCATCAGGCCTCGATTTCAGTGTCCACCCTGGGGCTGAAGGAGGAGGCGCCACTGGGAGAGGGCTTGTTTCTGTAGGGGGTGTCACAAATGTTGGTGTGGTCGTTGAGCCTACAGGGTGTATCCTTCGGCTGCTTCACGTGTCGACCTCAATCTGGCACACAAGGTCCTAGTTGCTGAACACTATGATGATCATCGTGGGACCCGAGAGCTTCATGCACAAGTAATTGTGACGCAGTATTGCATCGAAGGCGTTGAGGGTAGCTCACCCCAAGATGGCGTTATAGGGATACTGGGGGTCCACCATGTCAAAGTTGATGACTTCCCACCTGCTTTGCGCTCCTTGCCTGAAGGATACCTCTAGCACAATTTGTCCCAATGCATAGATCGCTTCATCCACCCGTGCTTGGCGCTGGAGGGAGGACAACCCCTACTCCCTGCATGGTGACGGCGACGATGTCGTTGTCAATGGAGACCACTACTTGAGCAGTGCAAACCTCGATATTTCGGTTGGCCATCACGGTTGGGGTCCTCCATTGGTGATGCTTCCTGCTCGATCATTAGCGCGATTGCCGAAGAGTGACCCTCATTACCTGCCACAAGTTGGGATGCGCGCCTCACTGGTGTGTCGCTGCCATGGGGTAGGGTACCTTCATGGGTCAGTGTAGTATCAAGGATAACCGACTAGAGGGGTCAATAGGAGGTTTTTAAACTTCTTTTTACTCTAAACAACAATTTTAACAAGTGTAAACAAATCAAAGTTCCTAGAATAGGTCAAGAGCTAAACAACTTAAGTTTTACTAAGGCACCACAAGTAATTTCTCTACTAAATACAATTCTACATACATAAATTAATTCAATTTCAAGAGCTATAAATATAAATGCAAAAAAAGAAAAGACAAGGAATTACCATAATGGAGACCAGCGAAGTTTTTCCTGTGGTATCAAAGACTTGCCGATCTTTACTAGTCCATGTTGAGGTAAGCGCAAATGAATTGGATCGGCTCCATGAAATAAGCCTTAAGAATCTCAAATCCACTAGAGTTGCTCTTCCTACACTCCTAGAGATGGTGAGTACAAAACCATTCACAACGATGTCAAGCCTTCATAATCTTATTAAAAAGATCACCACACAATCTTCCTTCAAACCATCTAGGTGCCGATAAACAAAAAAGTAATAAACAAAACTCTCACTTGAAGGAAATCAAGTGTCAAAGGATCAACTAATGAATGAATGCACTTAAATGCTCTTAACTTTCTCAAAATGTGAAAAATGAGCAAATGAGTAGTTGAGAGTGCACAAGAAGCTCAAGGGATATTCAATGAAGTGTTCTCTGCTTAGCTTGGTACTGGTGAGGGGGTACTTATAGCCCCCAATAACAAATTTGATCATTTGAGTATTTTTCCTAAAAAAATCAGCAGGTGCGGTACTAGTCGTTGCTGACTAGTGTGGTACTACCGCACTCACATGAATCGGTACTACTGCTCTATGGTTATACCGCTCATCACATGTGGTACTACTGATTTCCAGGGGAGCAAAAATGCTCTCAAAATGCACATCTCTAGAAAAGATGTACCACCATGTAATAAACGGTCATACCAGGGTACGGTACTATCACACCTTGGTTGCGGTCACACCATTGGGAGATATTACCGCCCCACAATTATAGTCATATCAATTTTTCTAAGAGTGCATAAATGGTTTTGAAAACACATTTTCAAATGCATGCATAACCTTTAATTGATCTGAATGGCACAAGATAAACATTCAAGCTACTAGTAATGATCCCTCTTTATAGTACGACATCTAGCCTAAAATTCGGTCTTCCAACTAATCACCAAGACCGATAAAATATAAAAGGATCCTAGATTACATATATTGTACCTTCGTCTTGAGTTGTGATGATCTTTTGTCTTTCATAGCATGCCTTTCCATGTCATCATTCGAAATCCAGGACTAAACCTTTCAATCATCTCAACATACATATTAGTTCCTTTAACCAATGTTGTCATTAATTACCAAAAACTATTTTTAAAAGTCTAGATGCTTTCAGTTGGCTTCCTTGCCCTCGCTACAGCGGTCTCAGTGGCAGTGCTCCTCTTCTGCTTAGGAGTTGACGTCATCACCTTTTTTTGATGCCATTGCATCTGAACACTCTTTTCTTAGCTGGTCGCTTCTATGCCGATCCCCACGGACGGTGCCAATTGTTGTGGTTACATACCAAACAACAAATAATGGGACTATGGGGAGGCCACATAGGGACTGCCTGAAGTCTTAGAAACCATGAAGATAGAGGATAGAAGTCTATGTTACATAGACTTATCTCGTGAAAAAATGAGCCTCCTCCATCTCATGGCTTATAGATATATATTTATAGCCATAAGAAGATTTCTGGCATAAATATCTCTATCTAGGTCTGTAATCGCAGAGGCAATATGGTCCTTGGGCATGTTGTTTAGCTCTAGTTCGACCGTCACACACTCGCACCCACTTACCAGGTTGTTGGGCCGGGCCGCAGGCCGTCGCCCCACACCTGGAGCCTGGAGGGAGGCTCGATGCCTCAACTATAGATTGATTTAGACCGAATAACGAATCATGCATCGCCGCATACAGCAAGACAAGCACATAGCTCATGCTCCAAATTCCCTTGTCGGCGGTCTGCGAGGTGCCGAGCGGGGAGACAAAGCCGAATTTGGCACTGTTGCACACGGTATTTATAAAACTAGCCGTATACACACCGTATTTGCAAAAATGACAATTTTCCATTTGGTGGGCGGGCGGCAGCGCCGGTGAGATGACATGTGGCACTTGCCACCACATGAGCAGACAGTAGGTGCCTGTCACCCGCCAACAGGATGGCAGGTGATTAAGCTGGCTAATTAGCTAGCCTAATCACTGCTCGTAATTTTATGTCATACTTGTTTAAATTTTTAAATATAGAAAATGAGGTCAAAAAATTATGAAATTTTATACCTAGACTCCTGACACAACGTATTTTATTATCTAATACTTTTACAGTTTTATTCGCTCTGAATATTGCTCAAAAATTCATAAAAATTTAATATTTGTAGGAATTATTAATATAGTAAACGAGATTCAAAAATTATAAAATTTTATGTCAAGCCTCCAAACACACTTGACCTAATTGTGTATTTTTTGAGAATTTTATGTGCTCTAAATTTGTCATGTTAATTTTTGATTATTCAATTGTAATTAACCCAAATAAACGTGACAAATTCTGACCATATAAAATTTCCAAAAAAATTACACAAAAACTATGATTGTGGCGAGAGGTTTCACTTAAAATTTTGTAATTTATGGAACTTGTTTGTTATGTGTAAAAACTCATATAAATATTAAAATTTTATGAATTGCACTATCAAACACATTGTGTCAGAACACTGTATGTAAATTTTTATAATTTATTGAACTCATTTGGTATATTTAAAAATTTAAACAAACACTGAGTAAAAAATTAGGACAGGTAATTAAGATAGCTAATCAGCCATCTTAGTTACCTGCCGCCTCCTCACCGGGTGGGAGGTAATTAAACTGGCTAATTAGCTAGCTTAATTACCTGCCTTAATTTTTTTACTTAGTGTTTGTTTCAATTTTAAATGTACAAATGAGCTCAAAAAATTATAATAATTTATATATAGCCTCCTGACATAACGTACTTGATAGTATAATTTTTAGGTAATTTTATCCATTGTGAGTATTGCTCAAAAATTTATAAAATTTTGATAATTTTATGTGTTTTTATGAATAGCAAACGAGCTCCAAGAATTACAAAAAAAATGTGAAGCCTCTCGACATAGTCATATTTATTGTGTAATTGTTTGCAAATTTTACGTACTTCAAATTTACCATGTTTATTTGGGTTAATTTAATCATGAATTTGTGGGTAAATTAACCCAAATAAGCATGGCATATTAGGATCACATAAAATTCTCAAAAAATTACACAATAACTATAACTATGTTAGAAGGCTTTGCATAAAATTTTATAATTTTGGAGCTTATTTGCTATATGTAAAAACTTGTACAACTCTCAAAATTTTATGAATTTTTCAGCAATATTTACAATGGATAAAATTATGCAAAAATTGCACTATGAGCTACGTTGTATCTGAAGGCTGTATATACATTTTTGTAATTTTTGAGCTCATTTAGTATGTTTAAAAATTCAAATAATACTAAATGCAAAAATAAATTAGGCACATAATTAAGTCGGCTAATCAGCCGGCTTAATCACATGCTGCTCTCTCACCGGACGGTAGTTCTGCGTGCCGTCCCCCCACCAGGCGGTAGGCTACCTGTCGTTTGCTGGCAGGGCGGCAGGCGCCTGCCGCCGGCGGCCTCATCACGTGTTGCTCACCAGCGTAACAGTACCAAATCCGGCTTTGTCTCCCAAGCGGGGGCAATCCAACTATCCAAGGGCATACACATGTATATTGGACCATGAGTTTAGTTTAAAACTATTACAGTTCTTACCTTCGCTTGTGTGGTATGTATATAAACTTGTTTGTGCTTATTGGCTATAGGTAGTTTTGCTCTTGTCTAGGCTATAAAATTTTTCTGCCTCAACCACCGGCAACATATGAACCCATAGGTGTCCATGCGCAATAACATTTGGTTAACCATTTTGTATGACTATATTAAAAAAATGTAAATGTGTTTTTGCGTGTGCATGATCTATTAGAATGAGATTAGGCCTGAGCTAAGCCGATTTAGACCCTAAGCAGTTATAATGACACACTAAAACTAGACTACATTATTTGTTGATTTGTTCAATAGTATAGGCCAGGGAAATTTCTATCGCTGAAATTTCACCGGTAACCGACGGTTACTGGCTTTATCAGTGTGTACCAATAAAATATTATACCGATCAAAAAATTTATGAGCCATCAAAATTCATCTAAAAATTTGAAAAAAAAATAAAAAAAAGAAACAAAAAAAAAAAATCAAATTTCAATTCAAAATCTTCGTCCAAAAATTTTTTTGGCAACCAATAGTTACCGGTTATATCGCTACTATCCGATAAAATTTTTGAATCGATACATTTTCCCCTGGGGCACATGTTACAAAGTGATGCTTTCTCGAGTGAAAATTAACCAGCACGAATATAATATTCTTTTACTTATGAAGAATGGTCTGCATTAGTTACCATTTCATATGGCGTTCTTGACTTTTCACGTATACGACTTTGTTTGTTATTTTTTGTACCTTTACTTTAAGATCTAATAATTAAATTATAAGAAAATTTTTTAATAATAAATCTAATTATATAATTTTATATCATCCTCTAGATAGTTGGGGGAAATTTGCCTGCACATATTTTTGGACGTAATGTAAAAAAATCAGAGAGAGCATTCGCCCATTTATTAAGATAGTATCCATTTCTTCACTCAAGAGTAACCATTTTATTATGGTATTTAATGCTCTTAAAATCAGCATGAACATTTTAGGCCCAACAATTCAACACAACTAACTTAAATAAGTTTCAAAACGGAACTACTGCTACTCCTCTACACACACAAATCCCAAAAGATGACGTCCATAAATAAAACCACTTTAAGAGCACTTGCATCAAGCAGCACCAAACGGCAATAATAAGGCGAGAAAAAGAGAGGCGAGTGAGTGTTTTACCTTTTCTCTCTTCTGGTCGGCGAGCAACACCGACTGGTCGGGGAGACGGAGAGGGGGGGGGGGGGAGAGAGAGAGAGAGAGAGAGAGAGAGAGAGCTCGCCGCCGATTCGAGGAGAGAGAGGAGGGGGAAGAGAAGGAGAAGAGGAGGGGGGAGAGGGAGGGGGAAGGTGCGGCCTCCATCGACCGCCGTCGCCGGCCATGGCAGCGACGGCGCCGGATCGGGCGTCGCTGACGGTGGGACCGGGCATGGACATGCCGATCATGCACGACAGCGACCGGTACGAGCTCGTGCGCGACATCGGCTCCGGCAACTTCGGGGTCGCCCGCCTCATGCGCGACCGCCGCACCATGGAGCTCGTCGCCGTCAAGTACATCGAGCGCGGCGAGAAGGTAGGACGCTGATCCCCCTCACTCTGTCCCTCTCCCTTCCCTCCTCGATTCGATTCGTTGCCGTTTGACCAATTGATTCGACCTCGTGTGCCGAAACGTGGCCGAGAGCTCTCTCTGGTTCGATCGGTGCATGTGCCTAAGACCTGTTCGATTAGAGCTGTTCGGGCTTAGCGGTGAATCCTTCGGTTGCATGCGGTGTGTTGGTTTCCTGGATTAGGAGCTCGTATCTCTTGTACGAGGGAGTGAATTGCTTCATTGCTTGGTTTAGTGTTTTATAATCGCTTGTGATTATTGTATGTAGGTATTGCTATTCATGCCATTTGACATAGTTAGTATGCTCAAGCGCTAGTTCGGTTCGCATGTGGATTTTTGTTTAATTATATGCCATATTTAGAGCTAACTAAGAATCCACGTTGCAGTGCACCAATCAAATTAAACGAGTAGACTGGCATTAATATCTTTGAAAAAGAGCAAAATGATCTCCACCTGCTTAGGGCACTCCCAATGCAGAAACTATAAGGTTCTATACTTGCCTATTAATGTAGAAACTACTTATGAAAACTATACTCCCAATAAATAGTTTCTACAAATAAAATTTTCATCCAATCATCTATCTTCTCTCTCCTATCATCTACCTATCACAGCTCTTTCTATCTTGGTTCCCGTGTAGACATGGTTTCTTGTATAAGAAACCATTTCCTTATCTCTCCTCCTTAACTCCAATGACACATCAGCATTTCGCCTATTTGGCACCTTATTTAATGTCATAGAAACCACCCATTAGGACTGCCCTTAAGCAAATCAATCATAATTTCTCTACACGCCAATGGCTCACTTGCAAAAGTCAGTGAGCCCGAATTTACCACTGAATAGCATCACATCGAATTATACTGACATGCAAACCAACAAGTACTCAAACGAAGACCTAAACTGTTTGGTTAATTAGGTCCCCAAGGATCTTATTTTAGAGTTTAGACATGTACCTATTTAGTCATTATTTACTCACGACATCTGTATATTTATACGATTTCTGGTGCATTTAATAAATATGGCGTTTAAAATTAGAAATATGGATCTAGTGATTTTTATAAGTGGCATTGTTGTAGGGGTGACCCAACACTCCGTGACTTGATCTTGCAACTGGCCCAATATATAATAGGCTCAATAGTATAGAGAAATGTATAAACATACCCTTACCTTTTATAATTATTAAGGGGTAGGATGGGAATTTGGATGGGAAATTCCCATCCTACCCCACTCAATACTCATGTATATAAACCCCAAGAAGGGTATAAGGAGGGGGATCAACTCATTTTATCACCAGCTCTCTCTCTCTCTCTCCCCCTAGATCTTTTGACTGTCTCCTATGGAGAAGGGTACCTTGTATCAACAGTTATGGTTGTGGAAAATTGCAAAAAAAATGCTGACTAGTTAAAGCGGCTTTGATAATTCGGAAAACAAGTTATCTACAGCATTTAACCCAAAAATTCCTTGTTTTGAAATACCCCCTGCCCAAAAATAAACAAAGATAAAACCAATTGTCACTGATATGTATGTTTGGCATTGCCCTCATGCTCCAGCAAATGATCCCTCAATACATAAATATTTGACCATCCATGTTGGTCCAATTGCTTGTGGAAACCGCATATAGTATATTGTTGATCCAAGTGAGATTAATGTCAAAGTATTGAGTTGATAAAGGAAACCCCACTATTGTTTTTTGGTCCAAGTATTTAATGCTCTAATCGATTAATGACCCAACTCATATCAGTCCATTCCAATGCTCCTACTCAATGCATCAGTGCAATTTAGGCATATTTCATCCTGAAATCCTATTTAAGGACAATAAACTCCTAAAATAATATACTTATTCAGGGGCGGAAGGAGGAAAGTTAATATGATTGGGTTTTGGTGGTTAGTTGTTAAGTTACTCGTTAAGTATCATAGCATAAGGAACCAGACCATGGCCGGTTGGTAAAGAGGTGGTGTTGTCCCCTTGCCCATCCGGGTTCAAAACCTAGGTTTTGCGCTGGTGCCTACCTCCATAGTTATCAAGGCGATAAGGCGAGGCGCCAGACCACCGCTTGGACGCCTAGGCGTGTCGCGAGGCGACACCATATGAAGCAGAATAAAGCAATAGTAGAGGAGAAAATAGGCAACAGAAATGAGAAAAGGAAAAAAAAAAGTATCAACCATGCCACCTTGCCCACAAAGCCCAACATCCAACCAACCTTCCACCCGTTCACCCATGCTTTGTGTGCCCTAAAGAGCCAGCTGCCAACCACCAAAAGACTAGCACCGCGTAGCAGGAAAGCGGCGCACACGATCATCGCCGCGAGCTCGACCACGCTCATCGCCACCACCACTAGAGATGGTGACAACTACGGGGAGCAAAGATAGCAGCAGCGACAACGATCTGCAACTAGATTCAGTGGCAAACAGCCAAGCACCAGTGGCAGCAATGTGGCTCCACGATAGCAAGTCGGCGGCAATGGTGAAGAGGTGGTCTAGGAGTCAGATCTGCCGCCCATGACCTCGGATCGATGCTCCGCCATCTTTGATAACCTTTTTCCTTGCTTCTTCCCCTTCTCTCACTCATAAGGTGAGGCGACAGCCGTGGTAGCCGCCCTCGAGTGCCTCAATGATTAGGCGACGCCTTAATACCCATGCCTACCTTCTTTACTGAATGCCAGAGCTCATGGCTAATTTTTTTTAAAAAAAGTATTATAGCATAGATTGGAATGTGGAATATGGTTCTCAATAAATTGTTGCTTATATCTTTCAGATGACAAGCCTTGAGTTGCTTTTTGTAAGAGATTGCAGTGTTATGAGTTTTTTTTAACTTATGGAAAAGATCACTAGACAAGTGTCATGGGCGTGTGCCCTTGGCCCAACCGGTTTTTTATTAGGAAGTTAGAGATTAGTTTCTATCTATTAGAGATATGATTAGAGATATGATATTAGTTTCTATTTGTTATAGATATGATTAAGATTAGATTCTATCTGTTATAAGGGTCTATCTATATAAAGGGGGTTGTTATATGCTATTGGAGCCAAGCAAGAAATAACAAAGTCATTATCATCTATAATCTCCCTCTACGCCGACGCCGTCTGGCCATCCTTTCGGCGGTGTTTACCTCCTATGAACTAAGGTTTATAACAATTTGGTATCAGAGCCGACAAATTCTGCCATGACAGGGTCGGAAGGGATCAAAACATCAAAGGCGCTATCGACGATCCTGGAAGCCATCAAGGATTTGTCTGTCCGTGTCAAGAACAACCATGCCAGCTTGAGCAATCGCGTGGATGGAGTCCACAACAAACTGGGCGACCTTGCTGCTCGTGTTATGGCCTTGGAAAAGTGTGCAGTGGAAGCTCATGCCGGTTTTCTTCCGTATCCAGCGGCGCCGGCAATGCTTCCGAGAAATCACGCCTTGCCCCCAGCCACCACCTTGTCCACGCAATCCTCTACCACTGCACCAGCGCTTCCACTCACCACAATACCGCCCACAGCCATGCTTCCCGCATCCCTCCCCACCACCAACCCAAGCAATGGCCGCCACCGGATTGAAGGCCCTTGCCGTCTTGGCTGTCGTGGCCATCTCCGTCGTCTCCGCCGCGGCCACGGCAGTGCCCATCCCCGCCATGGCGCCTTCCCTAGCCGCGGCCCCCTCTGCTGCCGCAGTCCTACGCGCCAGTCCGACCATCGTCGCCACTATGCCTCTTCGGGTCACCGCCGAGATCTCTGCGCTCCCCACCCGCCTGGCTGCCGAGCGCGCGATAGACCAGGCCGCCCTCGCCGCGCCCATCCACGCCGCTGCCACTGAGGTCTGCATGGATCTGGCATCACCACCTCACCTCGGATTCTTCCCCGACGTCGGGCTCTTCACTGACGCTGCCTTTCGCTGGATCCCGATGCTGGATCGACGCCGCCGCCTCGGCCTGCCTTGAGCGGTGGCGAGTGGATTTGACGACCGCGGTCTCTGGACGCTCCACCGGGAGCTGGAGCCGTCGCCGCTGTGGAACCGGAGCCGATGCCGCTGTGGAGCTGGAGCCAACGCCGCTGTGGAGCCGGAGTCAACGCCGCCGTGAAGCTGACGGCATCACCGCCTTTGCTTCCGTCGACGTGTACCATGCCTCACACATCTTCGGCAATAAATAGGAAAACATAGGAGCCAAAAAAAAAAGAAAGAAAAAGAAAAGAAAAGGGAAAAAAGGAAAAGTGTCGTCTTTTGCAGGCACTGTTTAGCCAAAAGCGCTACGCTTCGTTTTGTGGAACTGCAACTATGGCTACCGCCTAGCAGCTCGAGGGCGAGTTGCATATCCGGGAGGGGTGTAATGTCATGGGCGTGGACCCTGGGCCCAACCGGTTTATTATTAGGAAGTTAGATATTAGTTTCTATCTATTAGAGATATGACTAAAGATATGATATTAATTTCTATTTGTTAAAGATATGATTGAGATTATATTCTATCTATTAAGGGGAACCTATCCATATAAAGGGGGATGCCGCATGCTATTGGTGCCAAGCAAGAAATAACAATGTCATTCTCATCTATATCTCCCTCTCCTTTACACTGACGCTGTCTAGCCATTCTCTCGGTGGTGCTTACCCCCTATGAACTAAGGTTCATAACAACAAGCCTGTTTAGAGCCCTACCCCAGAAAGTTCTTAAGGAATCTGATCTTGTCCTAAGTTCAGAATCTGCTGCATGTGTTGGTAGCTAGATGACCAAGTTTGATTCCCATATATCTATGATTGGAGTTAACTTACTGGGCAATGCTTTTGTAGCGAGCAATAACTTTCTATACCATTGCTTTAGTGTGCTGTGGTCATTTTGTTTTGTAAGTTCATGATCAAAACCAACTTTCCTTTGGGGAGATGAATAAACAATAATTCATTAACTATCTGAAAGTAAAGACAATTGAACAGATGTGTTTGCTAATTTCCTTGTCCTGTTTCGGGCTTTCTGTCCACAACAACTCAAATGTGAACGCATGCTATAGGCCCATTATTATTTGTGATCCTCTATCAATAGTGGGGCCATTTGAGTTTGATTTAAATGGGAACTTTGGATGGTGAGTGTGTTGGTGCACATGTGAACATGTTCCCTCTATAGTATAAATATTTTGACATGGCTTGTTTGTTAGAATAAATTCTTAATGGTTGTGACTACACTCAATTGTTACACCTGGTTCTCACTTGTTATATATTTTCTCCATTGTCTTGTACAGATAGATGAGAATGTCCAGCGTGAGATAATTAACCATAGATCCTTGAAGCACCCAAACATTATTAGGTTTAAGGAGGTAAGTCAGTATCTTCATGATGCGTGTTCTCTAGTTTACCATATTTTAAAATTTTCAGCCAAAATAACTTCTGTGTCATGTATCTATCTATAGGTTATTTTAACTCCAACTCATCTTGCTATTGTCATGGAATATGCCTCTGGTGGTGAGCTTTTTGAGAGAATATGTAATAATGTACGATTCAGTGAAGATGAGGTCTGTATCTGCTCCCTGGAGCATCGTTTTTCCTGATAGATATCGTTCTTGCATAAAATATTGATTGTACTGAATGCATCGGTCTGTATTTTAGGCTCGCTACTTCTTCCAGCAGCTTATATCTGGAGTCAGCTACTGCCATTCAATGGTATTAGTTATTACAGTGATTTTTCTTTCATCTGATTGTTACTCTGTACTCATACATTGCAGTAAGGTTAACTGTCTCATTTTATCCTTATTTTTAAGCAAGTATGTCACCGTGATTTGAAGCTGGAGAACACACTGCTGGACGGGAGTCCTGCACCTCGCTTAAAGATTTGTGACTTTGGCTATTCTAAGGTGCTTACGTAAGCCAATTATTCTTTTTCTATCTAATTTTCTATAATACATTGCATATGGCTGCTTTTAAAATGGTTCAGAAGGTATTATAGGCCAATGCTCAGGCGTTTACATAGAAATTTCATGATATTGTGGCTTCATGTTTACAGCACAGTAGAATCAGTATTACTCTATGAGTCTATGATATTCTCAGGTTTATTCTAATGAACAATGACGAACATGCTTCATTTTCTGCAGTCTTCAGTTCTCCATTCACAACCAAAATCAACTGTTGGAACACCTGCTTATATTGCACCTGAAGTTCTGTTAAAGAAAGAATATGATGGCAAGGTACACAACTTTTCAAGCTTTGTTAATTCATCTCAAGAGCTGTATGTTTGGGTGGTGCACTATAGCTTGCTTTCTATGTACTGTAGTTTGAGGAACATAAACTGGCAAAAGGTTTTGTTGGTAGGTGCCCTAATCTGCGTTACTGCATATTGTACATTTAGACTAAATTACAGCCAAAAGCCCCTCTAGAAGTTTGCCATTAGGTCGAGAAAATTTATCCCATTTGTCAAAATACCTAGCTAAACATGTGCAATCACTTGGCACAAACTATTATATAGTGAGATGTTTTATAGAGAAATAACACCAGTTTTTGTGGGAAATCTTCTAGTTATTAAAGTGACTACGTGATTTTCCTGTTGTACTTGATATGCTGGTCCTTTTTTCTGAACCATCACTTGATATGTTTATGATGTCCCGACATCCCATCCCTGTATGCTCCTTTTCATGTCTGAAAGTGTAGAAATACTATATGTACTGGTTTTTCTATAATCAATACAAAGCTGGTTACCATTCAGTGGTCAGTACTATTCATTGGTGGTAACCAGTTTGACCTAAACGCTGTGGAGAGGAACCTTAACAGCTGGCGACCTGGCCAGGAACCATCTGGAAATTAGCTGCTTTTGACTGGTTTCTGACTTTCTGGTGAAACTTGGTAGCATTGGTGAGTTATACAGTTCCTCTCCGACATTTCCAAATAATATCGTGAAATATGTTTACATTTAAAAATATGCAAACTCAGCCAGGATAGATGGGCATTATTCAGAGATTGGATCATTGGAGTAACTTGTTTTTTCAAAAACATGATAAAGCTAGCCCCTGAATAGTATTATCTTATATCTATACTTAAAACTGGACCCAATCAGGATTTCCAGTTATTGGTGGTAAGTCGGTAACTGGCTGCTTACCTCCAAAATGAGGAACCCTGGTCCATACTGATATATTATCTATATGACTAAAACAGATTGCTGATGTATGGTCCTGTGGTGTGACTCTCTATGTTATGGTTGTTGGTGCATATCCTTTTGAGGATCCAGAAGAGCCAAAGAACTTCCGGAAGACAATTCAGGTTTTATTACTTTCTTTTTTTCCTTTCTCATGTTTTGGCTACTTCCAAGTTCCTCTATGTTTCATTCTAGGCATTCCTCTTTACAACTAAAGCTAATATTAGTGACATCTCTTCGCAGCGTATCTTGAATGTTCAGTATTCAATTCCAGATAACGTGGACATATCTCCAGAGTGCAGGCATCTAATTTCGAGGATTTTTGTTGGGGATCCTGCTATGGTGAGTCCTTGTGTGTTCTAGTTATATAAACTAGGCTTTGATATCATATCCTGTATCCTGTGATGTGCATCTTTGGTATGCTCTTTATGAAATTTAGCTCTAAACTTCAGTTGACAAGTAACCTGTAAGTGTTAGGTGATACCAGGCTGTCTGGAGGGGCTTGAGCTTTTGTATAAGCTCCAGGAGCCCATAAGGTAGGGGCAGGCAGCTTGAGCTTTTCAGGGCAGTTGTGAATTACCCTTTCTGGGTACAAAATTCAAATATTGTCCAGGTATATGTGTTGGTGTGCATGTCAGAATGTGTGTCTCCGTCATACAAAGTTAGGGTGTTCATGTTTGTGATTTTAGTGGCTCTGCTCGTGTTGTGTTTGTCAGCATTGTCCCTTGCTGAACTGTGATCAATATAATGGTTTGTTGTTATTTTGTATTTAGTAGTCCTAGTCTGTAAATAGAATCGTTTGGCAATTGGCATACTATAGCTCCTCTAAACTGCTAGATTCCTAGAGGTATATGATATACAGTCATATCGACTCAATAAGTACTACATCTCAGTAGGACACTTTGGTGGAAATCTGATCTGCCAATAGTTTAGTTCTACATTGCCAACATTTGTGTTGTTATCACCTCTGCATATTCATGTCTAAGGTTTGATGACATTGTTGGTTATCATTAATGCAGAGGGTAATTTTATTTTGAATTTCATAATATTCGTGGGGACAATTTCATGATCCTGCTGGTGATGATAAATGCAGAGAATAACGATCCCTGAAATACGGAACCATAGTTGGTTCTTGAAGAACCTTCCCGCTGATCTAATGGATGATGATAGTATGAGCAACCAATATGAGGAGCCTGATCGGCCAATGCAGACCATGGATCAGATCATGCAAATTTTAACCGAGGCCACCTTACCACCTGCTTGTTCTCGCATAAACCACATCCTAACCGATGGACTCGACATTGACGACGACATGGATGACCTCGAATCCGACTCAGATCTTGATGTTGACAGCAGTGGCGAGATTGTGTATGCGATGTGAGCCATATCTCAGATAGCTATCTTACAGAGCAACCAAAGAATCAATCGAAGGGCACAGGATGCTCTGATGTTGTGTACCTTGTCAAAGAACTAGCAGCATTTTGTGAAAAAATCGTTATGTATTTTTGCGTAGTATCATGCAAGTGGAGCCCAAATCCTGTTCCGGGGTAACTTGTAATGTTGTTGTAATCAACTGGGTTACTTCCCTGGAAAACTAGCCTTCCTCTTCCTTACTCATTGGGCTTGGCTACTTTTAAGCTTCAACATATGTGTTACTTATGTACAAGGAGTTCTTACTCTTGATGTGTAAATTTTGGACTCAGCTATTGGTTTTAGTTTTACTGTATAGATAAACTCGGTAAAAATATTCTAGGGGAGGTAAATCCTCACCGAACTTCAGCTAGTTTTGTTGCATTTATACGCATGTATCATCGTTTCAACCACATCATGTACAAAAACCTGAAGTGTGTCAAGTTTTTATTAGTTTTAAGTGTCTTGCTGGTCAGGAACTTAGGATACGGTGATGAGCGAGGCATGTTAGATTCCACACCTTTTGCTTGTGACGTGCCGATAGTTAAAACTTGTAAGGCTTTTTACTGTTTGCGCTGCAGTCGGTACGCTGGGCCGTACAAGCGATTTTGATCATCACTGAGGTGATTTGTGCTGTGAATCCATGAATCTGGGTATCGGCTTATTTTTTAAGCCAGGATGAAATTCAACCCTGCGACCCCATGTACGAGCGTTTAGCCTCGTGCAAGACTAGTTCGGGCATCTAGGGGACATCGACGACGATCGGTGCCGTTCGAACTAGCATAGAGGTTATCGTAGTTGTCATTCCAAGTCGAGGACGATTGATGATGTTTTTTAGGTCAACTGTCGTTGAGGTGTTTTTATCTCTATAAGGCATCACACCATGTAGGCGTCGTTGCGGGGGATTGCGCACACAATTTTGATCTCCTTATGATGATTCGTACGTGACTGTAGATCTAAGCCGCCAGCTTTTTTTAAGTCAGGGGTAATAAAATTCACCTCCATGGCCCCACGTATGAGCACTTGGCATCGTGTGTGGCTACTTCGGGCGCCTAGCATCGCGAAAGCTTGGCGCCAGTCAAACCAGTCGAAGGGGACAGCACAGCTGTGTCACTCTGAGTTGAGGCCCACCAACGATGTTTTTTCGACCAATGGTCGTCGGGGCGTTTTTGTCTTCACAGGGGCAACAGGTCTTGCTAGTGTTGGTGCAAGGGGCCATGCAAACAGTTTCAGCCATCACAAGGGTGATTTGTGTAGTGATTCCGCCAATCTAGGCCGTCGGCTTATTTTTAAGACAAAGATGAAATCCACCTATGTAGCCCCGCATATGCACGTTTAACATCGTGTGTGATAGGTTCGGGCGCCCAGGGGGCACTACAGATGCTTGATGCCAGTCGAACCAACACGAAGGGGCCAGCGAAGCTATGTCGCCCTGGGTCGGGGCTCACCAACATCGGTTTTTGGGCCAGCAACCGTCGAGGCAATTTTGTCTCCATGGCGGCAACGGGCCATGCTAGTGTTGCCGCAGAGGGATGCACACACAATTTCAGCCATCATGAGTGTGATCCATATGGTGATTCTATCAATCCAGATCATTAGCTTATTTTTTTTAAGCTAGAGGTGAAATCCACCTCCGTGGCCCCACGTATGCCCGTTTGGTCTCGTGCATGGCTAGTTTCAGTGCTTAGGGGGCACTGCGAACACTCAATGCCAATAGAACCATCGCAAAGATGCCATCACAGCTATGTTGCCCTGGGTTAGGGCCCATCAGCGACGTTTTGGGCCAACAGTCATCATGATCTCTCTATGAGGGCATCGAGCCACATTGGTGTCGATGCGGATGATTCTAATGGTCCAAGCCATCATCTTATTTTTTAAGCTAGGGCGAAACCCACCTCTGTGGCCTCGTGTACGCACATTTGGCATCATGTGAGGCTACTTCGGTGCCTAGTGGGCACTGTGGAAGCTCGACACTGGTCAAACCAGCACGAAGGGGGTAGCACAACCATGTCACCGAGAGCCAAAGCCCACCGATGGCATTTTTTTTTGGGCCAGCGGCCGTCAGAGCATTTATGTCTCCACGGGGGAAATGAACCTCGTTGATGTCGATGTGGGGGCACGCACGCTATTTCGACCATCACAGGGTTGATCCATGTGGTGATTGTGCCAATCCGATCTGTCAGGTTATTTTTTGTCAGAGGTGAAATCCACCTCTGTGGCCCTATATACGTGTGTTTGGCATCATGTGTGGCAAGTTCAGGCTCCTGGAAGCACAACGGATGCTCACTGTCAGTCAAACCAGCACGAGAGGGCCAGTGCAGCTATGTGATCCCATGTCGGGGCCCATCGACATTGTTTTTTGGGCCAGTGGCCGTCAGGGTGTTTCTGTCTCCACAACAGCAACTGGCATCGGTCGGGGCACGCGATTTTCGCCATCATGGAGGTGATTCGTGTGGTGATTCTGCCTATCAGAATAGTCGACTTATTTTATAAGCCAGGGGTGAAATCCACGTCTATGGTCCCACGTACATGTGTTTAGCATCATGCGTGGCAAGTTTCGGTGCCTAGGGTCATTGCGAATGCTTGGCGCTAATCGAACCAACACAAGGGGCCAACGCAACTACATCATCCCAAGTCATGGCTCGTCAACTTCATTTTTTGGGATAACAGCCATTAGGGCGTTTCTATCTCCACAACAGCAACAGGGCATGTTGGAGCCACGCACGTGATTTCGGCCATCAGGGGTTGATTTGTGTGATGATTCTGCCAATCAGGACTGTCGACTTATTTTTTAAAACTAGGGGTGAAATCCACCTCCGTGGCCCCACATACGCACCTTTGGCATCATGCCTGGCTAGTTCCGATGCCTAGGAGGCACCAGGGATGCTATGCGCTGATCGAACCAACACAAAGGTGCCATTATAGCTATGTCATCTCAGATTGGGCCCACTAACGATGTTTATTGGGCCAGCGATCGTCAGGGTGTTTCTATCGCCACAAGGGCACCGAGCCACATTGGTGTTGGTGTAGGGCATCGTGCACGCGATTTCAACCTTCACAACGGTGATTCTACCAATCACGGCCATCAGCTTAGTTTTTAACCCATGGTGTAATTCACCTCTGTGCCCCGTGTACGTGTGTTGGCTTATTTTTAAGCCAGGGGTTAAATCCATCCTGTGGCCTTGTGTACGTGCATTTTGCATCATGCATGGCTAGTTCGATGCCTAGGAGGCACTGCGGACACTCGACGCCGATCGAACTGGCACGAAGGTGTCATCGCAGCTATGTCGCCCTGAGATAGGGCCCGCAATGACATTTTTTGGGTCAGCAACTGTTAGAGTGTTTTTGCCTCTATGGGGGCATCTGGCCACGTTGGTGTCGGTGTGGAGGGCCGTGTATGCGGTTTCGGCCTTCACGAAGTTGATTTTGCTGATCCATGACATCAGCTTGTTTTTTAAGCCAGAGGTGAAATCCACCTCCGCGGCTCTATGTACATGACACAATAGCGTATATATGTGTGATGATGTGTGTATTTCTTGTAATCACAAAAAAACACATACACAAAAAAATGCATAAAAAGAAACTTATATATACACTTCTCGCATCAAAAAAGAAAAGGATAAATCACAAAAGCACTAGCAGCAAGCATGGGGCCAAGGCGCGAAGCCCTCAATAACTTCCAGCCCAACTAGAGCAGAACAAGAAGCCCATAGGATAGACCAGTCGCTCCCACCCACGACCCATCTATTTCGGCCTTACGGCGTGTTTGCCTCCATCGCTGTCAGCCGGCGGGCAAAGAACCGGGCCATAATAGCTGCGCGCCAGTGGCAGGACCCTATCGGGCCTCGTTTGCCTCCCCGCGCTCGAGCAGTAATACCACCGCCCCGTCCCAATAGCCAGCGCGCTCTCTCGCGTACGCCCACTCCAGTCGCTCACGCGCACGACGTCGCCTCCCGGCCCATTTCAAATTGCCTGCGCCAGGGCCCGGCTATTTTGTCCCCGCGTGCCACGGGCCCGCCACTGATGGGAAAAGCACGGGCGCGCGGAGCGGGCCGGACGCCTGCCGAGGCGACGTTGTTACGGCGTGAGAAGGACGCGCGGCGCGGCCTTCTCGGCCACTCTTCACGGTCACGCGCCACCAGGTCTCAGTATCATGCGATGGTCCCCTTGGGCCTTGTCTGCTCCAGTGTCGGCGTGTCCTCTGGCCTGCGCAAGATAGCTAGCAGGAGATCAGCGCGACGAGACGTCCATTTTGTTGAGGAACCGACCCTCCGAGCGATTTCTCTGCTTAGAACAAGAACGAATCAATCACAGAATCACAGAATAATAGATTGAACACAGAGAGGTAGAGAGAACTCCTGGTCTTTCTTTATTGCTTTAGATTGCATCAGGGTACATAATGAGAGGGGTCTAAGTCCCTATTTATAGTCTACGGTGGAGGTGTCCAATTAGATCAGGACTCTAGATAGAGTCCAGGTTTCCTAACACTCCCCCTTGGGCACTCACCCAACATGCTCATGCCTCGTCAAAACTCCATAAAAACCCAGTGGGAAAAATTTAGAGAAAGAGTACATGATACATGTGATGCTGCGATGCACGAATTGCCTCATTAAAAACCTTGGTCGAGAAACTTCATGGAAAACTCGTCAAGGGAAAAAGAGTACAACTCACCCAGTTTCATTTGGTCTTCAGGACTTTATTCCTTTGGGTACTTAATCTTCATGATCAAGATTTAATAACGGGCTTGAGAGAATTCTCCCCCTGAATTCTGCACTTCTCTAAGTCTCATCATTCCAATCCCTCACACGCACCTTTCAAAGCTAGATGCGGGGAGTGACTTAGTGAATAAGTCTTCATGACTTAGTGTGCAGTACTTCAATTTTGTCCATCTTTGCAATTCATGAGCATAGAGGAACTTGGGGTTGATATGCTTACATAGCCCGTCTGCATTTGCGCAACGCAAACTGCATTATCTTCTTGGATAATTGTGGGGGTTTGCACAATGTTCATTCCACATGACTGCTGGATGTGGTGATCCGTTCAACGGAATCAAGCGCACTCTCGTGCGACTTCATATAGTGCTATAATTTCTGAGTGGTTCGTCGAAGTAGCTATCAGGCTTTGCTTAGACGATTTCCATGAAATTGCAGTTCCACCACACAGGAATACATAGCCTGTTTGGGACTTAGCGGTATGCGGGTCAGACAGATACCCAGCATCTGCATAGCCAATCAAGTTCAGATCTTGATTCTTTCTGTAGAACAATCCGATGTCCTTGCTACCTTTGAGGTATCGGAAAATGTCCTTTATGCCTTGCCAATGCCTTTTGGTGGGCTCTGCACTGTTCCTTGCTAAGAGGTTCATGGCAAATGCAATGTCCGGTCTAGTGCGGTTTGCTAAGTACATGAGTGCTCCCACTGCACTCAAGTATGGGAATTCCGGTCCCAGGACTTCCTCCCCCTCTTCCCTTGGTCGGAAAGGATCTTTTTCTTGCTGTAAAGATCTACCGATCATCGGTACTTTCGAGGGAAATGCCTTCTCAAAGCCAAACCTTTCAAGCACCTTACAGGTGTAGGTTGGTGATGTACCAAGACTCCTTCAGGACATGCTCAAGCTGCAGCCTAAGCAAAACTTGGTCTTGCCCAAATCTTTCATTTCAAATTCGACTCCAAGTAGGAGCTTGCTTCTTTTATGTCTTGGTACTGTCCGATGATATTCAGATCATCTACATACAGAGATTATACAAAATCCATTCAGGATCGCCGTATAAATACACAAGGACAGTCTTCATTGTTCGTGTAGCCTTTCTTGCAGAGAAAGTCGCTCAGCGATTATACCACATTCTTCCAGATTGTTTCAATCCATACGGTGACTTTCTCGAGTTTCACACTGCATGATTTCTATTTGCTATGTCTTGGTTCGGAGAGGAATTCCTTCGAGGACTTTCATGTAAATCTCGAATCCAAGTTACCAGTAAAGATATGCAATCACAACATCCATCAATTTCATTTCTAAGTTCAAGTTCACCGCCATCGAGATCAAGTATCTAAAGGTAATTCCACTCATGACTGGGAGTAGGTTTCTTCATAATCAACTCCAGGACGTTGAGTGAAACCTTGGGCTACCAGCCTTGCTTTGTATCTCACTACTTCATTTCTTTCATTTCTCTTTCGAACAAATACCCACTTGTGCCCAACGGGGTGTATATGGGGAGGTGTGCGGCATACGGGCCCAAACACCTCTCTTTTATTCAGAGATAGCAATTCAGTTGCTATTGCCTTCTTCCAATCTTCCCAATCTGATCTTTTCTTACATTCAGCGAGCGATGCAGGCTCGGGATCAAGATCGATGATGGTGGCAATTTTCTTTGCGAAGTAGATATCGATATTAGTTGTTGTACTATTCAGGGACTCTCCTGTGTGCACATAATTTATAGCTATTTCTTCATGAGTTGCTTCTTCTGGAGCTTCACCTTGCGCATCGCTTCTTTCAATTGCGGTGGCAAGTCCTTTAGTTTTTCCGATGTGTGCGCACACATCCATGCCGATGGGATATTAAGGATGCCTTTTTCGAGTGTCATACTTGTGGAGTCTCGCTCCTTCTCCACTTCAATGATCGGTGTGATAAATTTTTATTTTTCACGAGGCCTAAGTTCGGAACCGGAGTTCTCGTCCACTTTTTAGAGGCCTCGGACGAGATTAGGGATACCTTACGCTTTATTTGGTATTTCAACCCTCTCGGTGCAAGTGCGTGCGAGCACAAGCGACTTAGTCACGCTCTTCAAATCACTAAAGTGATCAGGCAGTTGATTTGCTAGTTCTTGCAAATCGATTGTCTTCTAGACTTCTCTTGTCTTCTGGACTTCTCTAGTGCGTGGGTCATCTGCATGGATTCCCCAGGCTTGTCACGTAATTTTCCGATATTCTTCATCAAGGGGTTGATTTCCTCCCCCTAATGTTGGGAAATTTTCGGTGGTGACCCTTGCGCTAGTTGCATAGGTGAATGGATGTTGTAGGCCTAAAGTCTAAGGTTGATAAGATTCGCTGCATGTAGGACTGCATGTCCCAACATGTGGCTGGCAAATTACAATTCTTCAAAAAGGTCGGGCAATAAATTTAATTTTCTTGATTAAAGCCTCTGCCAAACCATTCTGGGTATGGACATGCGGTACCGAATGCTCAACTGCAATTTCCATTTCCATGCAATAATCATCAAATGCCTTCGAAGAAGCATCAATGAGCATCATGAAATACTTAAACGGCCCTGAAACGGGCTAAATGGGACCGCAAATGTCTCCCTGGATGCATTCCAGGAATGCAGGGACTTCATCCTTCACTTTCAGAGTGGAGGGTCTAGTAATTAGTTTCCCGGTGGCACATGCAGGGCACACAAAATTTTCATGATTCGGGAAATTCTTCACATTAATATTATGCCCATGCGAGTTATTTATTATGCTTCTCCTCATCCTAAGACCTGAGTGGCCTAATCTGTCATGCCAGAAACAGAAGAGTTCAGAGCTTCTAAACACTGTTTTCAGAACAGTGTACGCTGCAGGCGCTTTAATTGTGGTATAATATAGCCCAGTTTCAAGTTGAAGGAAGTTTTTCTAATGCACTTTTCCATTCTCTTCGCGCTTCGTAATGAGTAGGTATTCCTTACCGTACTCTTCTTTAGTCTCAATGTGGAAACCATTTGCGCGAATATCCTTAAAACTTAGGAGAGTTCTAGTCGATTCTGGGTACAATAAGGCTTCTTCAATGACCAAAGTTGTGCCCATGGGAAGTATAATTGTGGCTCTTCCGGAACCAATTATATATGCATCGCTTCCGGCGATTGTCGTAAGGCTGCCAGTGCTCTTACGGATCGACTGGAAATACTTAGTCTCTCTTAAGATGGTATGCATTGTGCCGCTGCTGGCTAAGCACAATTCCTTTATAGGGCGCTACACTTGTTCTAATATAGGGTATTTTATTAACATGCATGAGAAGGCAATCAACACATAAATAAAATACTCCAATATCAGAACATATCATGCCATCATGAACTGAATCAATGAATGAATTCTTTACATATCATCCAACCATCACGAGAAGATAACAATTCTTAAGTACCATCCATGCAAATTCTAACATATTCTTCCACACAAAATAAATGACAGTTAAAGTCTGAATGCATTCTGTGCACTAGACTTCTTCTGTTATTTTTTCAGGCGGTGACATCCTCTTTCAAGAGAAATCATGGCATTGGCTGCTTCTAGGTTGAAAAAGGGGTGCTGCTGTCGTAATGGTCTCAAATACCATCAACGCGGGCAGCTGCTCAGAATACTCCCCCTCAACCGATGCAGAGCGGGCTTCATGTGCCCTTTGCCATCCCGTTTTGGCTTGCTAGCCTTATTCTCATGTAGAGCATCTGATTTGCCTTTCTGGGCTGCGGCCATACCCTTCTTTCCCCTTCTCTTTATCGAGGGCTTTCGCACCTTGTAGCTCTCGGCGTTGGCTTCACGGCCAGCGGAGCTCCCAGGTGGCTAAGTGACGTAGTTCTTTGCGGAGAACTTTGTCCTGAGCCTCCGCAACCTACATCATATCAATCAATTCGGCATATTCCTCATAGCCATCTTGACAATAATTGCGTGCGGATTGTACTTCATTTGGGTGGAAGGATTATCTCAATTTTCTGTATTGGGGTACAAATCCTGTGCAAGGCAGAATTGTATTCCCCGACCGTCTTAAAGTCGGCAAACCTCAGTCTGATCCACTCCTACTCTGCTTGAGGAAGAATGGTGTACTTTAGCCTCTAAAACCTGCTTCTTTAGTGCGGTCCAGAGTGTTAGCGCGCTCTTCTCCGCCATATACTCATTCTTGAGAGTTGGGCAGAAGTGGTGCCTGAGAAAATGAAGTGCATGATCATTCTCTTTAGGTCTGGGTTGGGCGCCATTCAGTCCACCAATCCCAATAGTCGCGCGGAGCTTCCTGACTCCAAGCACAATCTCGACATCGGATGCCTACGTCAGATAGTTTTGGCCATGCTGGGCCAGGCTCCTCGAACTTCTAGTTCGTGATGCTAGTTATCTAAATGTGTATAAGTCTACTGCTAGTAGAGATGCACGGAATAATTCACTGCAGGTAAATAAATGGTACAAAAGGTTCTCGTAATGTTTCATAATTTCTGTGCATTTTCTATAATTTTACTGCTAATTTCGGTGATTAAAAGCAATTTTCAGTAATTATAATTAACCAAAACAGTAAATAAATACAGAAAATACAAAGAACAATAATGGCATAAATAAATAAGCTTCAAATGCTAAAAACAATGCAAAATTCGGATTCCCGAGGCCCTTTTATGCTAAAATATGAAATTTCAGCAAATTCTGCAATTCCAGAGGGTTTCTACGCAAATATTCAATTCAGAGAAAAATTCGAGCAATTTTCTGATTTACCGAGGGGTTTTCTGCAAAATTCTGGCCCCACTCGTAAATTTAAGGGCTTATTCGTAATTTTGGAACTACGAAGCCTCTTCTGCAAATATTCGGGACTTATATGTAATTTTTTAGGGCCTTTTCGGTAATATCCCGAGAGAAGGAGGGCTTTTTCATAAAATAGCCAGAGCGCGGTCCCCCTTTTTCTTTTGTTTTTAGTGGCCGCTTTGTTCCCGGCCCTTTGGCCCTGGTTGGCCTACTCGACCGGCACAAGAGGCAGTGGGGTAGGGTTTCCCTACCCCATCACCAAAGGCGGCGGCGGCGGCTTCTTACCGGGCGGGCGGTCGGGTGATGGCGCAATGAGGCGAGTTCCCGCGGCGACCGAGCATGGTGGGCGGTGGCCGCAGCCGGAGCTTCGGCGCGCGCAGGCTTGGGCGGAGGCTGCGGATGCGCAATGGCGCGCACTCAGCTGCAGGCCAAGGCGGGGTGGCTGGTCGGCGCGATGTCGGCGCGGTGGGGCGGTGCGGCGGCAGCGATCGCGGCAGCGCAGCGCGCTCAGTGGCGGAGTTGGGTGCGTCGCGGGCGCTAGCGGCGGGCCCGGCGGCTACAGGCCGCGGTGCCTACGGCCGGGCATCATGCGGCGGCTGCGCGTGCGAGTGTTAGGCGGCCGTCGGCGAGCGCACGCCATTCGGGGCGACGGGTTAGCGGCGGGATTCGGCTTCGGAGCCCTAGCGACGGCGACCGGCGCGTTGCGCAGGCGCAAGAAGCCGGGCGGTGGCCAGCGGTATGGCCACTTTGGGGTGGCGGTGTACGCGTGCGTGCTGGCACAGTGGAGCCGGGCCATTGGGTTGCGCGCATACGTGGGGTTCAAGGCGGCACGGCGGTGCTTCGGGCGCAGGTGCGGCTGCGGCGAGGCAGAAGCCACCGGTTATAGCGCTTTGGACGCATCTCCCCCCACATACGGCGGGCGGCCGGGACACGCTTGCGGGCGTGGTGAAGGCCGTGCGGCAAGGCCAGCCAGGAGGCGCGCGTTCGGGCGCGGGTGCGCGTGCAGGCGCGGTGGAGGCGGCGGCCCAAGGCCGATGCGGCGATCCATGCGGGGACTGCCGACCGATGATCAGGTGGTTTCGGGCCACCTTCCTTGGGTGTCTAGCCATGCTGCCGACGGCTTCAGGCCGGCGATCTACAATAGCTTTAGGTGACGGGGGGTTTCATTCTATGCAGCAACCATGCAATTCAATGCACAGAGACCGAGCAGAAAATGATCTCTTTTCTAATGCAATAATCGCGCAGAAACAAATAAAACCATGCAAAATTACGTTTCCAATCTACGATGCAATCAACATCTACCCCGTTTCGCAATCTACCGATCGACATTGTGCCGGCGATTTCAGATCTGCTCGCGGTAGATTGGGGCGGATTTGCATCGTTCTACAGTGCAATCAACATCTACCCCGTTTCACAATCTACCGATCGGCATTGTGCCGGCGACTTCAAGTCTGCTCGCGGTAGATTAGGGCGGATTTGCACCATAGAGATTCAATCTAGAACGCGAAAAGAAAATACAGATTCAAAAGCGATCTAGAAAATTCAATCTGTGCTTCGATGATTACCTCATTCACCGGAGCGAAGTCGTGCTGATAACGTGTTGAGGAACCGACGCCGGAGACCGATCCGGCGATTCCTCGCTTAGAACAAGAACGAATCAATCACAGAATCACAGAATAATAGATTGAACACAGAGAGGTAGAGAGAACTCCTGGTCTTTCTTTATTGCTTTAGATTGCATCGGGGTACATAATGAGAGGGGTCTAGGTCCCTATTTATAGTCTACAGTGGGGGTGTCCAATTAGATCAGGACTCTAGATAGAGTTCAGGTTTCTAACACATTTAATGCCAATAGTCGCATACCTGACGATGTGGCACTTTCATTTGTTTGGCTGATGATAAGAGTTGGCCCTCTTTTTTTTCTATGACTTATAACTTTTAATTATAATTTATTAATTTAATAAATAGTAATTGTTAGAAGAATTCGAATCTAAAATTCAGTTGAAAAGTTTTATCTATGTGAAAACTAGGATGCATCTTGTAGTACGCTACGATGCATCGGGCGTCAATTCCCTATAGAGTTTTTTAAAAAACAAAAACAAAAGGATGCACTATTGCGCAATGTTTTTTAATGGAGCCAAATTGACAAGGCAAGGAAATACTCTTGCACAGAGTACGTGGTTTTGCACCAAACATACGCCCGTCCCTTGCTAAAATGGGGATGGGTGGGTTATATCTTATGACTTTTGAATTCTATCTGTTCGCGAGAGATTGTACGAAGAGAAAGGTAGATTTATGTGATTTTGATCGATATAGTTAAAATTAGTATAGTGTCTATTATAATCAACTTGTCGATTTATCTTAAAAATACACCGTTCAAAATTTAGTTGTTATATCAAAAACCAAAAACCTTGAATATAAAACCCAAAAGAAGTACACTTGTTTGGAACGAAACAAGGCAACTAGCCTAGTCCCCAGCACCGAATCCCGGCGCGCATTGGCAGACCATAATCATGCGCTTCGGGTACGATTTCGATCGCCGTTCTTTACACATCGTGAATGATTCACGCCGACCAGTATAATATAACGGCCGGATCCCAGCCTTGGCTACCGTGACGGCATGTACGTTTGATTACGTTATGGGCACAATGTTTTTCCCTCGTGCCGTCCAAGACAGACACTAGTACTATATACTCTACTGTAGCTTATTCGTAACGCTGTGCATGTTATCGATTTGGTCTTCGATTCCTTCCTCTCTCACCCACGGGCGCACACACAGTGCTACGTACAGAGGCCTAGTGAGTAGCGATCGATTAAACAAAAAGATTGGGCAAACATCTGATGCATGAGAATGTTCTTGGTGGGTAATAGGCAGCAGCAGGTGTTCCTGGCGTACTGATGGCGGTGTCCGGTCGAATCTTTGTTTGCCTCTGGCAGCGTGCCCCGATCGATGGATTGGAAACACTAACTTTGTTCGGCTGCTGCATGCTGCCCGGCTTGCTCTCTTCCCCCGGCCGCGCGGTGAATTCCGAGGAATAAAGCGCTGCGTGATGATCTGATAAAGCTGTTACGTATCCGGCGCCAATTCTTAATTTGACGTGCTAAGTCCCAGGCATACCCAACCAGCGAGAATAGGATTCGAAAATTCATCACGATGTAGATGTACGTGGTCAGAGATACTAGTAGTACACCACTAAAAGCATGTACAATACAGATACTTAGAGAGATACTTAGCAATAAAAAACTGATTTTTCTTACCACGTAAGATAGATAAGATGCTTATTTTGAAGCATCAATACTTAAATAAGCATCAGTACTTTATAGGTGCTTATATGTATAACTATATCTATTAATAGATAATATAGCATCTAAGCACCACAGAAGATATGCTTACATTGGAGGAAATAAATTTCGTAGGAATACTTAATGATGTAGTTATATTCTCTCTTTTTAAGCATTTATATATAAACAACTTGTATTGTACATACCCTAATGCAACATCTCACATTCATCTTTTCAAACGACTTCATGCGTTCCTTCTTAGGACATATTAACGGTGCGCCAGACACTAGTGCAAGCGGAAAACCAAGGATATCCAGTGGTGATTTTTGCAGGGTAAATACTAGTACGATTTCACACTGCACCCAAAATTTCAAGCTTGGATCGACTTGCCAACAAACAGAGAGAGCATTAATGTACTGCAGCGGTAATTTACAAGCGCGTGCCTTTGCAGTTTGCACCTTTTTGAACAGCTTAGCGCAGAGGCACAAATCCCGAGCTTGACCCATTGTGCTTAGACCTATTCAAATCAGTTTTTGTTAATTAGCTTTTGGCTGCAGCTATAGTAGCTATTAGTTTTGCATGAAGCAAATTAAAAATAAAGAAAAATAAGGAAAAATATATATATATATACACACACACATATATCCACGAACAATGCAAAGAAAAAAAGCTTATATTAAAAAAACTAACACGTTCAAAATGGCTTCAGCTTCTAAAAATTAGAAGCCAGAAGCCGTTTCGAACAGGGTCGAAGTAGGGCCCAACATCTTCATAGCCCTAATTTGCAGTCTTATCTTGTTCGCTGCCATTCGTAGCGCACTTCATTCCCCTCGCCAAGAAAAAGACACGGTGCCTCACCCTAATCGATATTGCATCGAGTTCTATGCTGCACACAGACAAAGAAGAAGATGCAAGGAGAGGATATGAGAGAGAGAAAGAATAAATCTACTTTACTTTTGAACTCTCAGGTTTGTCTAACTTTCAGCCTGAAAAGGGCAAAATTAGATGTTTTACCCCCTCAACTATTAATACCTTTTATTTTACTCTCCTTAGGTTGATTGAAGATGGTTTTAGCTAAGGTAATACCTACTTCGCATCTACCTGAACAAGTGTATTAACATGTAAGCGACAAATCACATCTTAGTCAGCTACACAAATATCCTAATGAATAAAAATACAAAATTCGACAGCCCACAAATCATCCTCATAAAACACCTTCTTCCTTACCCGTTATCTACCTTCCTCCTCTCTCAGGATTTGGCACCAGCGTGCGTCGGTGATCACCGTCTCAACTCAGCTATCTTGTCCATCACCACCGCATCCCCCACTCAGCTCGGCCCTCCAATCCAAAATGGACTCTTTGGCATAGAGGTTCTAGCTCTAACATATGCATGCGGCTCTGGCTCCGGTGAGGGCCAACTCTGGAGAGGGGAGGTGACGGTGGACTGCATTGAAGAAATGGAGGTGGTGACTGGAGTTGGGGAGGATGAGAACGGCAATCGGATCGGGATATACGCAAGAGGAAGGGGGAGTATTTGGACAGAGGCGTGTCATGGATGGTGTCCATGGGGCTCCAATCCCCAGCTGCAACCCCCACGGAGCCGCCAAGGCTGATACGGGCCACGACCAGGTAGAGGCAGAGGCAGGCGGCGGTGGAGGACATGATCAGCGACAGAGCTGGGCAGTGGTGGTTGGAGCACCAATGCCATCGAGTAGCCACCCATGGTGTTGCCTTCTTGGAGTGAGGGAAGGAAGACAGGGAGGAGGAAGGTGTATGTGAAAATTAACTGGGGCCCTCACCATATTTTTTTTATTTATTCATTCATTTTGCTGACTCGGCTACTTATGTGTGAAAACCTTAAACCAAAAACTAGCTTACGTGTCATAACATCTATCATGTTGGCACCATCTCGGAGCAAAACCGCCTTCAATAGGTCTCAACAGGTAAAATAAATAGTATTAATATTTAAGGGGTAAAATATTTGGTTTTATAGTCTGAGATTGAATCTGAGACTTTCACAATAGTTCAAGGTGAAAGAGGGAGTGCTCATCTGGGCTTGTGAACCTAAGCTTCTAGCTTTTTTCTACTATAGCAATTTTTTCACTATAGCTGCTGATAGCCTTTTCAGCATAATTAAACTTAAAAAATTTAAAAAGAAAAATAGTTATATCATCACAAATAATGTAAAGGAATAAGGCAAAATGAAAGGCAAAAAAGTCAAAAAAATGAACCAAACAGCTATAAAAAGACAAAATGTAGCTAACTTTTCACTGTAACTGGTGGTGGTTTATTTGGCGTAATTAAATTTTATAAAAATAGAAATAAAAAACATGTTAGCCCATCATGGACAATGCGAAGGAATAGGGGGGAAAGACAACAAAAAGTCTAAAAAACCAAAAAAGATGAAATTAAGAAATAGTTAATTAAAAGACATAAACTATAGCTTAAACGAGCGGAGCCCGTCCCTACTCAACTTAGCTTTTTTTGTGGCTTATGGGCTTTCCACTATAGCTGGTTTATTTTAAACTGTAGCTGCTAGCAGCTTTTTGGTGTAACTAAATTTAACAAATTTAAAATAGAAAAATAGTTTAGTCCATCATAAACAATGCAAAGGAATATGAAAAAAGGCAAAAAGGCCAAAAAAAACCAAAACAACTAGAAAGGACGGAATTAAGGAATACTAAACTAGAAGCAAAAAGCCAAAAGTTGAAACTGAAACGAGCAGGGCCACGCTAAAAGCTTAAGAAGCTTGAAGCTTGGCCCTGTTTGTTTCAGCTTCAGTTTCTACCTTCTAGTTCGCTATTTCTTAATTTTACCTTTTTAGTTTTTAGGCTTTTTATCTTTTCTTTGTCCATATTCGTTTACTATTTTTAGGCTTTAGTTTTTACCTTCTAGTTTACTATTTCTTAATATGTTTTTTCTATTTTTTGATTTTGATTACGCTAAAAAATACTAATATCTACAGTGTAAAATAAAACAAAATACACTCTGAATAGACGGTAAATCAGTTTATTTCAGTCGGCACCCTCGAACACAGCCTATTAAAAAAAGAAAAGCATCGATTTTTTTTTTGATAAGGAAAAGCATCGATTGGTACAAGAGTTTGTTTCCTCACGTCACGTCCTGTCATTCAGCGAGACGCTGCCGGGCATGTATTGGCTCGTACGGGGCTCTGCGCGAGCTCAGCTCTACTACTAGCTGCTTGCTGCCTGCACCCATCCACTCATCCGCTCCATCCATCCATTCATCTTTCCCAAACTCCGGAAGTTGCTCGCCAGACACAATGAGTGACCACGACATGCAGTTGCAATCGCCAATACGCTCATTGCATCGCCAAACTCTGATACAGGCCAGGATGCATGCATGAATGTCCTCCCAAGAAGCCGCTCCTTTTCGTCCATACTCATGATCGATGCACGATTTGCTAGTAGTACTACTTTGGAAACTTTCCATGTCCTGACCAATTCCACTGACAACAGAAACATTTTTATCCAATTCTAATTCTAAACCCGTAATTTGGTGGTAGAGTATTTCCATGTTGCCCAAATACCAAGATTTCATTTCATTGTCTTGGTAATCAATCAACTAAGACCACCTACGTGTGGATAAGAGAACATGTAGGATGAACAGTGGTAGCTATTTACTAGGTCAGTGTAGCATGTACATCATTACACGGAATAAGAGTGTGTGTATGTGTGGAAAGAATCTCTCTCATGTCCATGATCGGTCGTCATGTCCGGGAGACGAGAAGCAGCAAGGCGAGCTAAAGCGCGCAGGCCCAACCGGGCCGGCGCCCGGGCAAGAACTAGTAGCCCGGGTTTCTAGGAGTCAAATCGGCACAAACGCAGCACTGTCTACCAGTACCGCTAGCCACTCCTACTAGGTCGGTAGCTCCTCTTTACTGGCCCCGTAGGGCTGTCACTTTCGCGCTTTGTTTGCCTGCTCTCTTCCTGCCCCCTGCCCCTGCCCTCTGCCTGCCTTTGAATGGGGTCGTCCCCGAAGAAGAGACTATTCTCACGCTTTCAGCTGGCGATCGACCCTGACCCCGCGCGGCCGGCCGGCTGGCTAGAGGTAGCGCTGTGTGCAGTGTGCTGCCGCGCTCGGCTCGGCTGATCCATCGAGGCGCAGGAATCTTGGGCGCACGATGTGTAGTGGGGCAGACGGGCATCTGCCGTCGTTTTCGCCGGGTACGGCCGCCTGTCGGGCTGCCCTCCCCTGCCCTGTCCCTAGGCGGCATGGCACGGCGAGGCAAGGTCCTGCGTCGCAGTGTATTTTGACTGGACTGGACGGCGTTAATCATTGGTTAGCGCTGTACCTTGCTGGCTAATGATCGATCAGTTTGACGGGTTGGAAGAACTTAATTACGGCTGTGTGTCTGCAGGACCATCGATTGTTTGATGATCAAGACAGTAGATGAAGAGCGGGATATGTACGGGAATTGAGAACTTGCAGTGCAGATGTGAGCTGAATTGTGGGCATGCGTCGTTTCTCTAGCTGCTTTCCGGTTTGTGGAAGGATATGACCGCGATGATGATAGGCGTTATGAGCTGTGTACGTACTGCTGGCCCGCATGGGGGCCCCACGGCGTTGGGGGATGGGCCGCCATGCCGACCGGGTACGTCGTCCTGACCGAGACCGGGCGACCGGTTTGGATGCTGTTTGCATGCGCTTTGCAGGGAGGGACGACCGGACTCCTCCAATCTCCAGTGTACAACATGACCAGCATGCAGCTGCTGCTGGGAAGAGGAAGCACCGAAGCGGTAGAGTACTATATGCGTGCCAGCGTGTGCACGAATTGTATGCGTTTTGACACGTTCAGACAAATCCTATGTGTCATGTAGCTATGCCTGTAGCAAAGTAACACAAGAATGAAGAATCCTTACCCAAACATTTTAGAGTTGTGGGATGAACTGAGTGGTGTAACTGGTGCTATATATATGGCGTGATTATTAGATCAAAATGCAGTTTAGCTAAATGTAAAATCTTCTGCCTTACCCAAACATTTTAGAGTTGTGGGATGAACTGAGTGGTGTAGCTGGTGCTATATATATGGCGTGATTATTAGATCAAAATGCAGTTTAGCTAAATGTAAAATCTGCTCAATTTAGTTCTAGCCCTATAACAATGTCCTCGGTGAGTCGCTCCTTTGCATCCCAGAACGAGAGTGACGATAACCCTGCTCAAAGCTTTTTATTTGACATCTTACCAACTTAATTACCCTGGAGTGTTGTCCTTTCCCTTTTCCTCTCTCCATCGCATCCTGAACACAAATACAATGAAGCTCATAATCATAGCAACATTCTTTTTCTGAATCTTAACTGTTTAGAATGTGACAAGGCTGATCATGACATTGCTAAAAGCGCTTGTAATCATGCAGCGGTGATCAGGAACTGATGCCTCAAAGTCTAAAACATCACGCCAACACATCATAGTGATATATTCTAGAGACAATTATAGAGATAATTATATCACTTTTATCTTTATGATCTTTTAAATAATATATTATTTTATCTCTTAAATAAATATCTTTCGTATTGATCAACAAGTATGTGATTTCTTTATGAAACTCTTTATTCATGTTTTGATGTTATTTTAAATTATCCATAATCTTGTATCATTACGTGGGACAATTGTGATTTATAGATCAACACATTTATTGATTGATAATTATGTTTCACGGATCATGGAGATTGACCTACCATGAAACACCGTAGGAATTATTATATTATTAAGTGTTATCAGTTTGTCTCATACATACTGTATGTAGGATCAATAAACTTAAGACCGTCATAGTTTTTTTACATGTGTAATAGTTTTACAAGCGGAATTGCCAAACACTACTTCGTAACCGAGTGGTCATGAAGATGACTTTTGGGTTTATTATGAAATATGCAGAGGAATGTGAACGATAAAGATGAAATCTGCCCCTCATATATAACTGGAGAGATACCTTTGGGCCCTTCAATGTAGTTGGATTTAAGGAAATGAATGATCATGTCGAATGTGGTTGAGAAGTCAATCACAATTAAGTAATCCACTATAGGTTTGATCTAAGGATCGAGCTATCATATGATGGCATGTTTCTCGTCTAGAGTTTAATTTAGTATCATGAGGTAAAGGGATCAGTACATAAGCACTATATATGTTCATCTGATATTATCTTTATGCATATTTGACAGCTGCTATGTCCTACTAGGGATTGTTATTGACTTGTGGACCGAAAAGGAGTTTTCAGACCATGACCGAATATACATGAACCTACATGATTACACACTTAATGGGTTGGAACACATTAGTTTGGATTGATCCGTTACCAATAGGCCAAGTGAGCTTCGCACTTTGTTGGGGCTCTAATGTAGGGTTCCATCGAGGGGCTATATTAAGAGAGACGTAGGGTTACGAGAGATATCCCGTACACATCCATCGAAACTCTAGTTGCCACCTCTGATAGGCCTTGCCGTGCACATTGATGCTAGCACACCGACGAGCGGCGTTTCTCCCTGAACGTGTGGTCTTCGGTAAATGCGCTGTGACTGTGGTGTTGATCGGGATGATCTCGAGGAAGAGACTTTTGGTTGGTGTAGATCGACTACTTCCACTATATTGACGTATGTTACATTGAATTAGGCTGCTTCAACTCTTTTTCCGCTGCACTGCACGTCTAGTTGTAACTATATATGATCATTTACTTACATGATTTTGTGATTTACACAGTAAAATTTAATATACACTAGTATAGTCTATCCGTATGTCAAAAGATGTATGCATAGTAATAGCCTACCTGTATGCCAGAGATGCATGTATAATACCATGTGGTTAGCTGGCTTGTTCAAACCAAACTGCAGAGGGTCAAAGGTTGTCACCTCATGCAAGAGTCACACAATTCTGGACGTTCTCGAGGAGGTCAAGGCAGTTCCAGCCGACCGAGTGTGTGTAAGCCCATTTTTAGAGCTTTCTAATGTCACAAAATTGTCCAGTTAAGCCCCTACATGTATGTAGTTCTTGCACACAAACTAGTCAGTTTCAGCTAAGCTAGCTGCTAGAGCAACCACACATGGCCTTGTACTCTTGTGGCTCTGTGCATTCTCTTCCATTGACTGCATGATTGGAGAATGGAGAATCCCCTGATGATCAATCTTTATTGCTATTTGCTCATGAGGATGTTTCTTAATTTCCGGCCTTCTCACTTTCGGCTTAGAAAAATTCTGTGATGATTCGATGTCTTCTGAGTTGGGTGTCATGATCACACGCTGCTGCTGGGCTGGCCCTACGATCACCCAGCACGCAGCTTCCAGATCATGATGTTATGTGCAGAATGTGACGCACATCCTAACGTACTAACCGACTAAGACTCAAAAAAGGTGTGCTACAATAATTTCTATATAAATTCTAATAGAATTATGGTTTTTTTACTTCTCTTCCTAATAGGATTATGATTCCCAATTATCTTTGAAGGAGAACTAAGAGCATTATATAAAGCCATTTGGGATGTAATGGAAAACCTAAGAGCAAGTACAACAATGGTCTTATAGCCAAGCTAGTCAGCATTTTTGCTGATGTGGAGGAGAGAAGAGAGGAGAGAGAGGAGAGCTTGGCTCTCATGCAAGCAACAAGCTGCACACGGGAGCCTATGCAGTGGTGGGTCCAGATAATAAATATATGTGAGGAGGAGTAGGAAAGAGAATGTGAGACATGGTACCACATAATAATAAAAAATCTTTTGTAGACAAATAGAAGACAGATTATTGTATAACTTGGCTCTTATAACTTGACTTATAGCCAAACACTTGGCTCTATTATTGGACTTGCTCTAACCCACAAACCAAGTCATCCAAATTAAATAAGAAGTGCACGAGAAAATTAGAGACTAGATTATTTTTAACACTAAATTATTATATAAGGTAAGGATCTAAGCGCCCTAAAAAGTTTGAGGGGTTGTAAGAGAGCGACAACCCCTTGTACTCTTTTGAGGTCGTGCTAAGAAATTTACAACTAGCTTCGTCAAATTTTTCTTTCTCATCGTGATTGTTTCATCGTTGTTATTTTGTTTCTCTCTATAAAATTTATCTACTTTATTCTTGATACCATATACGTTCGTACCGTATCTCATAACTCAAATCTGATCTAGGGTCTACTATGTACAAGGAGGAGCTAGCATCTGCAAATTTACGTACGTACGTATTGCATACAACGAAATCTCATGTAGACGAGTATCGAATATTGTCTTGTTGCAGTCACGGATACGTACAGTATACATGGAGCGACAAAATTGATCAAACAAACATTACTTATTTCAGTTTGAAAATGGATCCCGTTCTCTAAGCAATGGACACAGATTGAAATCCCCGCATACTCCTTAAAAAACAAAGATGCACTATTGTTCCGCTGCACTGCAAGAGTTAACTAGGAAACTTGTTAAAGTTCACCGGACGGGAAAGAAGTTCTTTTTAGGCCCTTATCGATCCTCGCCTATCGAGCATTGAGGGGGCTGATTATTTACCTTATCAACCGACAAATCAATAAGGGGTTTATTTGATTGGGTACCTGAATTAGATCGAGCCAACTGTGTGAAGCTGTTGTTTTCCTATTGTCTCAAAACCATGAAGTAAGACATTGATTTTGCAATAAGATCAGTCATGCTCATTGCACAATAACCCCCATTGAATAGCATTGTCGCACGAGTGAGATGCTTTATCGAATTGAGCTATAGCCTTTGCCCCAGAGACATCTTAATTTGTAGATACTTTTTTGTCAAGCTGAATATTCCTTATGTGCATTCTCACAAAGAAATGGACTCGTACTTAAATTCGAAAGAAATGGACACAATTCTCTCGGGTTGAAAAAACTAGAACATTTCCAAAGAAGAAGAGCATAAGCTGTTTTATTTTTAAAAAAGAGTACAAAAAAGAGACAAACACAGACAACTCGGCCAGTTAGAACTAGAAGATGGCAGCGTAAAACTGCGCAGCCCAGCCCCACCATTCATCATTCCAAGGAACTATTACCAGACCAGACTCCCACTCTAGCTACTTACATGCATGGCTGCCTTCTTCCTGCCTAAAAGCCCTATTGCCAACAAAATGTCCAAGGCAATTACAAAGCAAGACAAAGATTAGTTTTCTGAACGGAGACAAAGGCACAGAAAGAAAGCAGCTTCTAGCCCTAGCTCCATCCACCAGACCACCACCCCTCACCTCCACTCTCTTTATAAACCACCACCCCTCAGTACCACTACCCCACCCCATCCTCTGTTTGATCCATACCACAAAGCTTCTGAAAGCCACCACACCACACCACCTTTGCTAGCCCTCTCCAAGAACCATCCTCCTCTGCTTCAAGAAGCCTTTTTTGAGTTTTCACCATCATCACCATGATCCAAGAACTCCTCGGAGGGACAGCCATGGACCAGCTGAAGGGCGCCAGCAGCGCTGTGAACCCTGGTTCTCTCCCTCTGGTGCTGCAGCCCATTGTGTCCAACCCGTCGCCCACGTCCTCGTCCTCGACGTCGTCGCGCTCGTCCGCCCAGCCGCAGCAGCGGTCGTCGTCGGCGACGTCGTCGCCGCAGGGGGCGGAGCAGGCGCCGCTGCGGTGCCCCCGGTGCAACTCGTCCAACACCAAGTTCTGCTACTACAACAACTACAACCTCACCCAGCCGCGCCACTTCTGCAAGACGTGCCGCCGGTACTGGACCAAGGGCGGTGCGCTCCGCAACGTCCCCATCGGCGGCGGCTGCCGCAAGCCGCGCCCCCTGCCGGCCCCCGTCGCCAAGCCGGCCGCCTCGTGCAAGGCCGTGGTGGGCGCCGCGCCGCCCCTCGGCCTCGGCGTGGGCGTGGGAGGCGGACCCGTCTCCTGGGCCTCCTCGCCGCAGGCCGCCACCGCGCAGCTCATGGCGCTGCTCAACAGCGCCAGGGGCATGCAAGGCCACGGCGGTAGCAATGTGCACAGGTTTCTTGGCCTGGACACCATGGGGCACCTCCAGGTCCTGCCGGGAGCGGCCAATGCCGCCGGCACGGCGCCCCCGCTGTGGCCGCAGGCCGCGCCTCGCCCGATCCCTCCACCGCCGCACATGGACTCGCAGCTTGGCATGGGAGCGCTGGGCCACCACGACGTGCTCTCCGGCCTCGGGCTCAAGCCGCCCTCGTCATCGTCGTCGTCTCCGGCGGCGAGCTACTACAGCGACCAGCTGCACGCTGTGGTGAGCAGCTTGGGGCGTCCTCAGGAGTACGACGCCCCCGCGTCCCTCCCTTGCACCAGGGCGGTGACCTCTCTCCCGGCGGCTGTGTCGAGCGTCTCAGCGGCACCGAGCAGCAACACGGTCGGACTGGAGCTGCCCCCCGTGTCGCTCGCCGCGCCGGAGATGCAGTACTGGAGCGGCCCGGGGGCGATGTCGGTGGCGTGGCCAGACTTGCCCACTCCCAACGGCGCCTTCCCATGAGGTCGACGACGGTCGATGTTACATGCATGAAACTAGTAGTGTAACTCAGTTTAGTTTAGCTCGTATGGTTTTGGTTTAGTGTGAGAACTCGGAGGAGGTTAATTATTGGTGTTTTAATTACTGGTGCTTTGTTAATCAGTGGGGATCGAGTAAACTTTTTTACTATTTACTTAGATTTTTTTACTTAGAGTTTGGTGATATAGTGTTAAGTCATGCATGATCAATGCATATGTGGAGAAGGGGGGGGGGGGGGGTTGTACTTTTAAGACGATGTCGGTTTCGTTTTAAGTCGATCGATCGATGTGTGGTTGTAAGGTTACATTTCCTGCAATCTAGTGTACTTATGTTTCAGCTTTGGCCGTAGGTGATCGCTGCTATGTGTACGTACCGTCTGATATGGGATCTGGACCATTGATATGCTTATTTGATCTTTCCTCCTAGAAATCAGTGAAAACTTCCAACAATCCTTGGCAATTAATTTGTTAAAACCCTGGCGAAAAACTGCAGATGCATTGTTGTGATCTCACAGGTCACTGCACACATGAGCAAAAGATGATCATTCCAGTCCTAACTCACCTAACCTGAAGTTCAAGTCTAGAACAGGCCTGGTTGAACTAGGTCTGAAGTTATCTAGTCCTTTAGGTTAAACCCTGTATGTTAACGTTGGAGTTTGAATCATATTGTCATGATTACTTAGCCTAAAGGCCGAAGCAACAGCTTTGTCCCATATATCCTAGTTCATGAAATGCTCAACAGGAGTCACGTCTGTCTCATATATTAGTTCACTAGTGAGTATGTAGTGATTAGCCTGGCAATTATCACAGTACCTTACTAGTTGCCTGTTGGTAATATATTACTCACGATCTTGATTGTCAGAAATAAGTGATGAACTAAGTTTCACCTCCATAGCCTTACTTATAACCTATAGATTCACTTGTTAGCTCTGCAAAACTGCAGCTTAAGGTAATACTAACACAGGAGCTAGCTCTTTTAATTAGTTGCTTCTCCATTTAGCTCTTTGTGATGGACTGCCAAACAAGTATTGATATGATGCCCAACACATAGTGTGATAGCAACTTAAAACGCACCATCGGCTCGATAGATGTTATTATCCTACCCTGCTAATTAACATGCGCATCTAGGGTTGGACAGACAGTACTGTTTCTGTAGCATGGAGGCATGGAGCTGCTTCTCACATGACCTACCCATCACAATATCACATACTGTCATACTGATAAAAGCTAGCTCATCAATGATCAATGTCTATCTACGATGGCTAATCCATAGCAGCCAGTGATCTTGATTAGTAAAACATCTCAATGAAACTACATCATGATTGGGCCACCATGGGCGGTAAATGGGACCATGGATACATACATTGCTTTGTTCAAACTTGTTTCTGAACCGTCCAGAAGCTCACCTCAGGCCTGTTCAAACCTGTCTCCTCGCGCTCCTCTAATCTCTTCTGAACTTTCAGGCCGAAACGAAGCACGCACGCAGGCAGAGCCGTATGGGAACAACACTGCGCTGGTGCAGTCAAGTTTGAGGCAGAGAAAAGAGCGGCGAACTAGACTGGCCGGTCGGGGAGGCCATGCATGCCACGCCAAAGCGGCAGATGCATTCATCAGATCAATGTGTTCCGCTGTAGAGAGAGAGAAGGTGTGCACAGATATATAGAGGGAGCTAGGGAGGGAGAGCGGGCATGCATGCAGCTTTAGGAAGGTGCACGATAGCGTTGGCCTGCCTAGCTGAAACGGCAGGTGGATTCGATTCTCTCCAGCACAGTGCCCAACCATTGGCCAGGCAGCTAGCTGCTGCTGCTCCCGCTGCCACTGACTACTGCAACATGCAGCCTTATGTTAGTGTGGTGCTTCGGGTTGGTGGAGAGAGAGAGAAAGGGATTCCCTTCTGTTTTGTCGCTGCCTCCCACGCAGCATGCATGCATCCGTCCATCCATCGCCTAAGCAAGCAACAGCAGTACAATACTCTACCATGAGATGAGAGAGAGAGAGACAAAGAGAGAGTAGTAGAGTAGGGTTATCTATCGTGCAGCAGCGGTACTAGCTAAGGTAGGATGTGTTGTGTGGTGGTGGTGTCCTCGGAAGTCGGAACACGCATGTAAATATTCCGTCTCGATCGCCTGCACCGAGAAGCACGCTCTCTTTCTAGAATAGAGCCGCTAGTCCCTCTCTGGGTGAATCAATGGTTAATTTGTTTCCTTCTCCGATCCTCTCTAGATATCGATCGCCAGTTTGTTGTCGGTCGTGCGTGCATGACTCCATGACATTGTTTTACTAGACGGTAGTACTAAGCTAGATGTGTTTGTTTGCACTGTATGCTCAAGGTATCGTTAGTGCACTGCATTCATCTGATTGCTTCATGTTAACATTGTATGAAAAATGATAATACATTTTGCTGAAGTAGTGGAATGCCGATTTGTTGTCACTTATGGCGTGTTTGATTCAGGCCCTGTTTGGGAGAGCTTCACCACTGAAAACGTGGATCTGGAGCAGCAGCTCCACCGTGGATCTGGGATCCCACCATGGAGTGTTTGGCTTGTACAACAACTCCAGATCCACGAAATTGAGGTTTTGGTGGGAATGACCACTTTTGATGGGATGGGGTGTGTAACCGGTGGCATTGGTGGGTAATTACCACCCAACTCCATGGTGGAGCACCCCTTGAGGAGCTCCATGAAATACATGGATCTGGTCCTCAGATTCAGGATTTTGGTGGATCCAGATTTCGCGGAGCTGGAACGTTTGGGTAAAATTTCATGGAGTGGAGCTGTTTTTCGTGGATCTGAAACTGGTGGAGCTCTCCCAAACAGGCCCTCAGTGCCTAGTTCAACCCTACCAAATTTTGGTATTACTCTTGCATTTTAGCCCTCGGTTTGATACCATATTTTGTGTTTGCCCTCGAAGAATAAACCTTGGGTGGCCAAATCGCTGGCCCTAAAATAGGCAGCCCTCTGTGCCCCATGCAAAGCTACGTGGCGAACTGTTGTTGGTGCACTAAATGAGGTATTCGTTTGATTAGAACGCTTCAAATGGCAATACTTAGGGCATGTTCAATGGTGACTTATGAGCTAGCTCTAAACATACTATTTCATATTTTAATAGAAGAGAGAGAAAAGCTAGCTCTTGATCAAGAGCTAGTCTCATACACACATTCCAAGATTATATAAGGATGTCATGTGTGACTATTCATGTTATGAGCTATGTGTTAAAAGTTAATATCATTGGAGAAGTTATCTTAGAGCTAGTAACTAGCTCATACCATTGTACATGCCCTTATTAAACCGAGTATCCGATTATTAATCTATTTAAACTGTTGTACTTCTTTTGATGAGATCAACCAAATAAGACTAATATTAAATATATTTTGATAACGCAAAATATTGGTGTCATATAGACCTACATGTCATACTTGTATGAGAATTTTGGCCATTTTTTCTTCAAACCAAAATTTGGCATGGTAGCGATCCAAACACTTCCACTTTACCATAGTTTTGGTAATGCCCTGGTTTTGGTCATGACCAAAATTTGGTATGGCTCACAAGTGACAGAAACCAAACAATTGCACGCTATAGAAGACCACCTGATCATGCTGGAGAGACATGTTGACGAGAGTCATCAGAAAATCGTGCGAAAACGAGCGCAAGGAAGAGTTTCAAACAACCCCTGTACTAGCAGGGTGAAAGTGCCATAAAAATAATTGTAGAGGAAAAATCAAACTTTGACATACTTCTAGATGAGATTTTGCAATTTTGCCTCATATGTTGCACCTAAAACTCTGTTTTGTCATCCAACTTTTCATATTATTTTTTTCTTGAATAAATAAATAGCACGATTTCTTTGCTATCTTTTCTAAGCGGCTTATCAGGATTGTCTTTTCAAAGTGGCTTATCGGTATTCGGCTAATTCGCTTAAGTGCTTGCGCTAGGACCAAAATCCATCAGTCGCAGCCAAAAAGAACCCACCCATACAAGTTTGCATGACGTGGCCCAACCGGTTGTAACCAAAGAATCGATTCATTGGGCCAGGTTGAACAAGTCAATTATCCTATTTTCCTCTTAAGGGTGCTAATGGGTTGGATTTTCAAACGGGTTAAACGGGTGAGTCTTTAATCGGATTGGTTTTGGATGGATGGAAGCGGGTTGGAAGAATGAACAGGTTGGATCGTGTTACCTTATAAAAAAGGTTGGGGTGGGGTGGGTTTAGAAATTTCAGGTTGTGAACGGGTTCAATCCGTGGTGTGGCCTAATGGGGGTAACACTTAGATTATGCATAGACTTGAACTACCATACTCAGATATAGCTTACTATAAAAGCATGTGAGGCTCACGTGTATGACTAACCCTACAAATTTACATAAAGTGGTGGTATACATGGCTTCCAACAGCCGAGTGGTGGTATAACACATCCTATCATACTTCTTTGAAAATGTCCCTATTCCAGGCTTTATATGGATATGCACCACTGCAAGTGGGGGAAATTGCTATCCCAAGTAACATTTCAATAGAAATCCGAGTTACAATCACAGAAATAGAGAAGATGTTGGGGGAATTGAAGGGAAATCTACAGAATGCTCAGGCCCGAATGAAGTACTTCGCTGATAAACTTAGATCTGAGAGGCAATTTGAAGTAGGGGATATGGTCTACTTAAAAATGCAGCCGTACCGACAAAATGCATTTAGATTGAGAGGATCTCTAAAACTAAGGGCTAAATATTATGAGCCATTCAGAATTCAAGAACGAATTGGTAGAGTTGCATATAAATTGCATTTGCAAGAGGGAACAGCCATACATCCAGTATTTCACGCTAGCCAACTGAAGAAGCATCTTGGAGCCCATGCCATACCTCTGCCATTTGTGTCTCTGGTGGGACAGGATGGGAAAGTTAAGACTGAACCAATTGCTATTATAGATCGGAGATTGGTGCCTAGGCAAGGAGAAGCTGTAGTTTAGTGGCTCATTTAGACATTCACTGGCAGAATCTATCTCCAGAAGACGCCACATGGGAGGATGCGAGTTTCATCACAGCTACATTCCCTGTATTTAAACCTTGAGGACAAGGTTTCAGTTCAGAAGGGAGTATTGTCAGGATCAAGACTTCAGTAGAAGGCTCAAAAGGCAGTGGAGAGAGTCGGCAGCAAAGATAACAGTTCGCTGGCTTCACTCAAACATGAAACAATGGACACAATTCATTCTGGGAAGTTCAGAGAAAGATCGAACAACGAGAGATGTTTTCGAATGCTCCTGTGATGCTTCATAGACGTCACCTTCTGTTATTTTTAGACTTTAGCTCTAAACTTAAGTATTCAGATCATTATCTTTACTAATGTAATCGCTGAACTAGTCGTTCCGGAGTTTATAACCCAATAGCTCATGAATAAAAGGGTTATGACGAATTGACGAGCTCCCATATATTGATATATATCTTCTATAGTTGCTAAACTAAAGAGAACCCGGGTATCGATTTCCCCGATTCCCTTGTCTTGTCAGATTTGCGACCTCGATTTGGTCTCGTTCCATCCAGGGGCTTGACACTCGGCCTCTCTCCCACCGCCACCAGCACCACCGCCTCGCCTCCGATGGAGCGGTCGGAGTGGAGCCTCTCCGACTTCGAGATCGGCAAGTACATCGGCGAGGGCAAGTTCGGCAAGGTCTACCTCGCCCGCGAGAAGCAGGTCGCCCCCTCGAAACCCTAGCCCCCAAAACCTTTTTGATTTCCCCAAAATTTTCGCCTCTGCGGAAGCTAACCTGTGCGGGAACCCGCGGCGATTCCAGAGTGGGTACGTGGTGGCGCTCAAGGTGATATTCAAGGCGAAGCTGGAGAAGTACCGCTTCCACGCGCACCTGCGGCGGGAGATCGAGATCCAGCACGGCCTCGACCACCCCAACGTGCTCCGCCTCTTCGCCTGGTTCCACGACGCCGAGCGAGTCGTCCTCGTTCTCGAGTACGCCGCCCGTGGCGAGCTGTACAAGCTCCTCCGCACCGTCGGCCGCTTCTCGGAGCGGACCGCTGCCACCGTGAGAGCCCTTCCCCTTATCCCTTATGTTCAGTGTCATTTTCCCCCAGTTGTGTGATACTGATGCTACTAGGCCAATTGTTGCTTGTCGCTAACGTTTGTGACCCAAACCATTTGAAATCCAAACCCGCATAGACCTGGTGGTGTTGACTGTTAAATTTTGACGGCTCCACAGAAAAAATCCCCATAAAATTCGGAAGGAAACTTTTTCTAACACATCTTAGCGAAGCATTACTGCGATTGAAGTCGTCAAAGGGAGAAAGATCATTAGAAAGAGCATAACATGCTTTCAGTACTCTTTTACATGTATTTAGTCATATTGGTTTTATGTGCATTGTTTGAAAGTAGTAAATTGTTTGATCTTTAACAATTTTGTGCCAATTTTTACAAGCTATTCATTTTATTGGGGTTTGATGGATCTTTGTATCTCACTTCAAGATGAAGCTCTACAACATTGTTTCAAGAACACAAAGCAAAGCGTCACTTCTCTTTTTATAAATGAAACTGAAACAAAATATACACTTTGAGTTCACAAGATACACCTAAAGGGTTACACTTGCAGCCTACTCTGAGATTTAAACCACGCAAGTACCCAACCCAAGCATCCACACATGAAACAATAGAAGGATTCATAGTTCCTGAACAGATGCAACAATATCTGCCTTAGCATGACACCGAGCTTGTGAGATTGCTTTTCTTCCGATTTACCATTCTTTGCATTGGATTTTGTGTTGATCCAATGCCTTCTTTGTTTTAGTATGTTGCGAGCCTTGCTGGTGCACTGGCATACTGTCACAAGAAGCAGGTAATTCATAGGGACATCAAGCCGGAAAATTTGCTCCTTGATATTGAGGTTGGTTGTACTCTGTGCAGTTGTTTACCTCTCTTACTGTTATACTTCTTACCACAATCTTTATTTTTTGAGTATTTTCACGGGGTAATAACTAGACATGCAAGTGAATTTAATGGTGTATACATGTATGCCTTTGTACCTTTGTTCGCTTTCATTTTTGCTAGATTCTTTTGTAAGCCTATGGTCCCTTCACAACATGGAATGTGCAAAAAAAAACAATAGTATAAACTTTGCTCACAAATAGAATATATAGCTGATATGACATATATTCATATTGCACGGTAAAATTTTATTTCATTATCTGTCATAAAGATCTGACTCCCTCTTAATTACACAGTACATAGGTATTTTGCATGTAAAACAATGCAGTGTGTAAAATTTGACTTCCCAGAAGTTTCAAAATCAAACTTGAGTGTCTACAAAGGACCTTAGCCATTAAGACGAAAGATACAGGGTACTATGTGTACACAATGCACATCCAGCGTGCCATTTTGTCTGAAACTCTGAATAATGGTATACATTTTGCATGTAAAATAGCTGGACATGGCATGCCTCTTTGAGCTCATATTGCATTTACATACTATATGTGATTGTGAACATGCATCTATTTTGGAAATGCATGTGCTGTAGAATTATCTGGACATTACTGAAGATCTACTTGTGTTGCAATGGGGATTAGGAAATGCTAGCGGATACATTATTTGTTGTGTTTTTCACATCCATTAGACTAGGAAATTCACAAACAACAAACTTGATCCATTGCTATGTTAGGGCTAATGGCTGATGCCACTTTAACTGTGTCTTGGTGCATCAGATGCTGAGTTTTGTTTGAAATAATAAGTTAACTTCCATTTTGCAGGGCCGACTTAAAATTGCAGACTTTGGATGGGCGGTTCGATCAAATGCTAAACGACACACACTCTGTGGTACAATTGATTACCTGGCACCAGAGATGGTAGAGAAAAAGGCTCACGACCATGCTGTTGACAACTGGACTTTAGGAATCCTGTGCTATGAGTTCTTATATGGCTCACCACCATTTGAAGCAGCGGAGCAGGATGATACCCTGAGGAGGTAAGAGCTATGAATTTTGTGATTTGCCCAATCTTCATTTGTTACATTAATACATACTGTGAAAATGAATTTTGAGCAGGATAATCAAAGTGGACTTGATGTTCCCTTCAACTCATTACGTATCTGCAGAAGCCAAGGATCTTATTTCCAAGGTAACATATGAAAGTATTGGTTATATCCTATAAAGAAGATGAAAGTGGGTTAGACTTTAGGGCTGTGAATTTTGCATGCAGCTTCTAGTGAAGGATTCAAGCAAGAGACTTTCTCTTGAAGACTTTATGAAGCATCCATGGATTGTGAAGAATGCAGACCCTTCAGGGAGTTGCATAGAGCAAAGAGCTTGAGCATGATGTCTTCAGGAAGCCGAGGTATGCATTTGAACAAAAATGCTAATTGAATATGTATGCTATCTTCCAATCGAAACACTGGTCAACCTATTATTCTGTGCTGAACTCAGAAATCTTAACACGTAGTATTTTGACTCATTTATGTGATATTTAAGATAAATTTGTTTAACAAATTTAATGATCTGGGGTCAGTCTCTACACAATTTAGACGTGAAGTTCACATATCTTTTGCTATACTCGAATAATGCAAAATCAAAAATGATGGACTGCATCAACAAGCATCAGATTCTTCATATTTAGGGCCCAGCTAGGTTACCTTGTCTGAAAAATAGTTCAATGCCATTAATACCAAGTCTGAACCTTTTCAAATCAATATTCATTATATGGTTTAATGCCATCTCGCTACCATGCTGTAAACTGTTCAACAGTTCTTGGGGAATCAGAGTTCACTACAGTTTTGTTGCATGCTAGCAGGGATTTACAAGAGATAAGGCGTATAATAAATGGCTAACATTTCCTTCTATGTTATAAATATCCTGCATATTTGCTTAGGTACTTGGGTCAGCAATGTTGTGCTATAGAGTGGAATTTTGTAGGCTTCTATGTGTTTAGAGTTATGATGGAGGAGTCTTTGGATTGGATGTTAAGATGGTTTGTATCTTTGTGACCTAGTGTTTGGCAGGCTACTACAGTTGTTTTTTTAAACAACGGCTATACAATTGTCATCAAAACAATTTTTTTTCTTTCTATGAACCAAAATGGTTGTTTTTTGGCTCATACATGAAGCTTTTTTATTTGAGTTGTGTAGAATGCAGATAATATCATCCTTAGCTTTACCAAATCATGTGTGAGATTCAAACTTTCAAGTGCAATGTCTAAATATGAAGATTTGAGCTGTAATATTTAGGTAATTAGTTGCTATCCGTTGCTGCACTGGCTTCGTGGCTTGTCCCTAATTACCATCCATGTACTCTAGTTGTAGATGATTATTCATCTGTAAATTTCTTTTGGTTTCTATTACAGGCTACTGCTTGCCGTTGGGAACGGGCCTGGTTTTTGGCGAAGTACTTGTTTGCCAGTGGTCCATAATTTCACATATATCAAAGATGTGTTGCCTAACATGTATAACAGAAATGTGCTATTTGTTAGTATCTGTACTGAGCTTTTCTTTCTTTCGTAGGTTGAATTTTTAGTTGGACAATTGTATGTAACTTTCGCTAGAGAATCTCTTAACCTAAGAGGCTCTGATATTCAATGCATGATTGTAACTGCAGAGTTATCACTACATGTATCCGCAAGCTCACTCTCATTTTACTGGGAAAGTTGACCTTAGTTATAGTCTTATTGAAGAGAATTTGTTAGTAATTGTATGCATGTTTATCGTAGACTCTTACGAGTTACGACCCTACCGAATCATTGCCATCTTACATAGCAATAGCATCATGCTAACATAGGGCTTCATACGCTATAATAATTCTTAAAAGTAATGATTTTTTTTTGCGAAGAATTGAAAAAATAGTGATTTTCGAGGTACAGTATAATTATGACCCTAGGCCGGTTCTGTAAATTCAACCACGCCGGTATCTTGTCAATGCCGAAAAGTGATCCTGTTTAGGTCTGAACCTTGGCATCCAGTGTAGTCGAGTACGCTAGTCGCAGCCGTCTGTACCACGTTTAAGCTGGTGCCACTGTACCAGGTTACGACCCTAATCCTCATCACTGATCACCGTTATCGCTCCAAGCGCCAAGTTGTCAACATGCAACCTACCTAGCACGGTGGGGAGACATGTGTCGGAGAGCATGCTCTCCCTCCCCAAGGGCGCACGGTGACTCCTACGAACTCGCCGTCGCTAGTGCACTATGGTAGTGCTATGTGGGGATTGTGCTAAGCCGTGACATGAGTGTGCTTGAAGGAGAGGTGGGGAAAGACATGCTCACTTGCCGGCTACCGTCGGCTTGTGGTCGAGTTGACGTCTAGCCCTCCTAGAGCGTCCTGACGGTCATTGAAGGTTCCATGCCAACGGCTGTCGACTTGACTCATTCGTCTTTGTGCTCCTCTCCTCAGGCTTCTCCTCCTTCTCTAGCTCTTGTCTGGCTTCGTCTTCGTCACTGCTTTTCTCTATGGTGGCTTTGGTTGGATTGGCTCTCAGTGGGAAATGTTGAACTAGGAGAAACGGCTGAGTTGCCTTCTCTAGTTTTGCACTTGGTCTTCGGCTAGCTCCCAGGATGAGCTCACGGTTGGGAGAAGAAAATGGGCTTGACTGTAAAGTGCTGGCTTATAAGAGCATGGTTGGGGCAGCCTCTGTATTTGTGAAATGACCGAAACGCCCTCATCTAACTCCCATTCCTTTCTCATATACCTAACTGCCCAAGGGCATTTTGGTCCAAAGGGCTTTATACTGTGCTTTAGGGGTTTCTACTGCAGCAGGTAAGTTGGTAAAAGTGAGCATTGGCTAAATTTTCGCCGAATGATGAAGCCCACAGTAGCGAGAGGCGTCAACTGGCTCCGAACGATCTGGGAACCTCTGTGAGCGCTACTTTTATTCGGCATTCTAAAGCCGATGAGTCTGACGGTAAAACTCTTCCTTATCTCTTTTATTCTCCTATGGATTGTTTCCATTATTTGCATTACTTCTCTTTTGCAATTTAGTGGTATTACAGACATTTTCATGTGAATTTTGATTGATATAAATTACTATGACATTAATGTTTTTTGAAATTTTGGGTATTTAATCTTTATAGATTCTCATAATTATTGGAGTGAAAAATTGATGAATAATTAGAAAAAAATTAAAGATAATATTCACTCTCTCTTTATTGTCATACAAGTTCTACAAATTGTCCGACCAGAATCGGCTTCAAGACAACGATCGAAAGCATATCTGCACTACTTTAAAGACATTTTTTATCTGCGGTTTATAATTTATAATGCATAGTGGTTGTTGAATAAAACAAAGAAAACGCTGAAAGGAAAGAAAAACGGAGCCTAAGGCCCCGTTTGGCACGGCTCCACTTCACAACTGGAGCTGTTTTTTTGGCTTCAGCTCCACGAACAGCTTCACCGGTGGAGTGGAGTGCTTTTTAGATCTGTTTGGCAAAACAGCTCCACTGCTTTATCATGCATGGTTGAGAGATGTCAATTGTCCAATATACCTGTCTATTTGGCTTGTAGTAACATCAAGAGTCGTATGTTTCTACATGATTTTTCATCCGAGTAAATTTGAATTAAAAATAAAATTTAAAATAACACAAAGTATTGGCAACCAATATTTAATGGCGGGCGCTCCTTCACGGTCGAAGACGAGAAGACCGAACAGAGGAACGGAACGGAGAATAGAAGAGCGGTGGCGATCGCGTAAATTCACGAAAGTATCGAGCGGTGGCATGCGGGCTGCGGATGGAACCAGGTGGAGCTACTTTTTCAGCTCCATCTCGTACACATCTTTTGTCTCAAGCATGTTTTAAAGGACTCCTTGGGTGGAGCTATTTTGTTTTACCGTTTGGCACAAAATACTCCAAACAGCTCCAGAGCGATGGTGAGTTGTGCCAAACGAGGCCTAAGGCCCGTTTGCACGACTCTAGCTCGAGATCTATCTTTGGATCTGTAGTTTGTTGACTAAATTAAAGTGATTTAAATATTTTTATTTAATATATAATATAAATGAAATGAGTCATGTAAATGCACTTAACATGCCTGCAACTCTAGATCCAGGATTTCCTAGAGCTACAGATGATCAGCTAGAGCTAGAACTCTGCCAAACGGGGCCTAAGTACCACTATGAAAGCCAAGAAACGAGAACCATATTCGACAAGAAAGAAAAAGAATCCCCAGAAGAATCAAACCGTCTCCCAAGGACATCAAGAACGCAATATGACCCAATAAAACCACGATTCAGGTCTCAATAACATAATGCACCCTCCTTTCACCTTAAAGAAATCGAGAACACAACGCAGCCTCAAAGAAAAGCCTCCGCCGTGTTTAGCTACGGCTGCTGTGGCTGCACTGCCGCTGCCGCCCAGGCCTGCTGCTGCAATGCCGCCTCCGTCGCCAACGACGCCTCACATCGCCGCTCCAATTCCCTCGCCGATGCTGCCGCCTCCTACAGCTGAAACGGCGACAGCGACGGCGCAACAGGCACATAGGCTATCTCCGGTCTCTCGCCCCGGCACCGGATAAAGAGCACAGCATGGCACCTACGACAGCATGGCCCAGCATGGTGAGGGGGGCACGGACGTCTCCGCCACCTGTTGCTCCGCGGGGTCCTCCGCGATCGGTGGGAGAGCCGGCTGCCTCCGGGGCGAGCGAGGCACACGCGACCGCGGCTGCGGCGAGGGAGAGGGGGAGAGAGAGAGGAACTGAGGCGCCTGCCCGTGGCCTCGAGGTCCAGGGCCAGGAAGCCCGGCATGGCGGTTCTTTCCCAAGGGAGGAAACCGACGGGTTCCGACGGAGGGCGGTGAATGGACGGGTTTGCCCCTCCGGGAGGCGGCGAATTGCGCGAGATCGGTGGTGGTAGGACGGGGTTTCGGTAATTTGGCTTCCATCAATCAATGTGTCCTTTTAATTTCCGTATAGATCAGAAAGAGCGTGATGCTGTCAAGTTTCAACTGCCCTGGGATATCATGTTCTTAGCAAAATTATTTTAAATCATCTGAGTAGAACTCTTTACCTCGGTCGCTTCGCAACACCTTCGCAGAACATTGGAACTCCCTTTCAATCTCCCATGCTTCCTTCGACTTCGTTTGCGTTTCGAAGGTCTAAAATACAGAAACTATATTCCCAAATATATATGGGAGATTGGATCATATATCCTCCCTTTAATTGGGAAATTAAGAATTTACCCTCCATACACGTGGGGTCATCATAAGTCACTGACACGTGGGTCAGGAGGGTAAATCCTCAATTTCCATCTAAATGGAAGGTATGTGATCAATTTTTTCAATATATATATACACAGAAACACAGATACATTAACAGATAGCATATGGCAGAGAAGATTGTGGGTAAAGAAAATAAAGGAGCTATCTGGATCCTGAAGGGAGGAGCTGAACACCATAAAACACACACCATTATACAGTTCATTTAGCAAGCAGGCAACAGCAATCTAAACTGCCATGCTCGATCCTAATACATAGAACAGAGAGTCTGGCTGCTCATTTACCCCAATGTGTCGTGTACAAAATTTTCACATGGAACAATTTGGATGGTTGATGACTTGATTCAGTCGGTTTCATGATCTGGGCGAGGGGTATACCAATCGGGATATCTTCCCATTCTTCTCAGTAGCCTTGTATATGAAGATTCCGGCATTAGAGCCTCCTCTTCGTCAAGCTCTTCCTGCGCTTTTGGCAGCCCATCAGGGACAGGGAAAGGTCTTGGCTTTGCCGTTTGCCCCAGGGAGTTTGATGATACTGAATTACGAGATTTCTCGGCCATCTTCTTCCGTAAATCTGAACGGTGATGGATGCTACCAGTAAGGTACCTCGGATCTCCCTCTGAATCCTTCACCATCCTTGCGATTTCCTCTTTGGGTAGCTCTTGCTGTGATACAAATGGAGAAAACCAGTTAGTTCGACGAGTCCAAGTAGTAAGCAAAATTACTAAATCGAATGCAAAAATTATAAAGATGATGAATTTAATCGGTACATACCTCAAGTTTATTGAGTTCAAAGTAAGCATCCCAACAGCTGCAGCATTCATCACCTTCAAGAGTCGTGCAATAATCTGTACCCAAGCCAGATGAACCCTTGTTACGAAGTTGATTTGATAACTTATTATGCACTGTCTCTGTGATGTTACACACACAAACTTACATTGATATCCTAACTGGATCATACAAGTCACAACTCATGCTAATTGATTTTTTTGTGACTTGCCATTCTCATTTACGATAAAAGTCTAACTGAAGATTTTATTTAGATGTGCTGCATTTGTAACTGTCTAATTTTGCAACGCTTGAAATTAGCACTAGCACATCATGACTTAAAACTCTGCCTATCATGAAACAACTCTGCCTCACCTGATCACGGTGCAACTTTGCTTACAGTACACAGTATGTTACTTTACAGACATCAGCAACATGAATTTCGTATTACACTGAGACTTGATATGTATGTAAACATCGCATGCCACTAAAACAAAACGGAATTTATAGTGCAAGCTCTGGAGAACGCACCAGCCCAACATAAAAACTGTTGCCCAAATTTCCAAGATTTCGCTTCCAAAATTTTGTAAAGACACAAATAACAGAACCATTCCAATAAATGCTTAAGTATGCCAATGGCCTCACAAGACACTCCAAGAATGAGTTGAACCAAAGTGTGATGTGCCTCTACATCTAGCACAAGACTCTAATTAAAGCACTGTTTCTTGTGCTTTGTTGATCACCACACCCTTTTTAGATCCATCACCACACCCTAGCTAATTAGTAACCTTGCAACTAAACATAGCTAAGAATTCATTACAGCACTTACAGATGACACATCCCCCAATTTTCCCCAATTCACCATCCATCCAAAGTACAGTAAGATGTAAAAATTGGAACAAGCTACTAAAACCAAACCACAGCTGGGCCTTAAACCTTGGCAGGAAGCCGCATCACACGCATTAAAAAATTACCAAAAATATATTAAAAAAACATTAGGCAGTAAAGAGGAGGGTACTAGAGCAGGATAGATACCTGTGATCTGGTCTTTGGTGCGCTGGACGAGAGGCTTCTCCTGCATGAGGAACTCGTCGAGGATGCTGCGGCTCGAGCTGAAGGGCTCCCGCTTCGGGATCGAGTCGTAGTTCCGCACCGCGCGCACCACCGCCGCCGCGCGCTGCCCAGCGGCGGCTGAGGTGGCAGTGGCGGAGTGCGCCGGCGTCGTCGCCAGCGCCAGCGGCCGGAGAGCGGTGGAAGACAGCATTTTGCGGTTTGGTCCTTCTCTTGGTTAATTTGGTGGCTTTCGTGGAGAGTTAGTGAGTGGATTGGCTCGAAGGCTTTATATAGCAGCAATAGCGGGAAGCGAAGAGTAGAACGGATAAGGATTTGTCCGGAGATAGTATATTTTATTGCTTTTTTTTGTGCCTTTTGCAGTTTCAACCTTCTCATATGGAAGTTTTTCACATATAAGCTTATTATTTTGCCTCTACAGAAAAGAACCTCAAATTCATTTGACAGGATAAGATCCAAAATAAACTCAGTACCCAAGAAGTAAATCATGAATATGTTCGTAAGTGAACTCAATCTTTGAATTACTACCAATCATTCACACGCTTTTAATTAGAGGCAGAACAATTGTTTGCAAACCTGTCATTTTGTAGGGAGTAGAAAGTTAATACCGATATTTCCCGGTCGTTATCATCCATGCGCTCACCGTCAAAAGCAACGTCTAGAACGATAAAATATCTGCAGATACTTCTTGACAGACCTTTCCAGCGGAGCCGTGCCGTTCCAAAAAGCATTTTGTCTTACTAGTGAAAAGTTGTTCACAATATGTTAATTTTTAATATAGTTCATATATTTATATATATTGTATTATCTATAAAAATATAACTGTGTTTTTTTATTTTATTTAATTGAATATCGTAGAGAAAGTTAACAATCAATCTTTTCAGCTAAAAAACGATGCACTTTTGACCAGACTACAACATCGCTTTGTAACTCTATCCACAAGGAGATTTGGCAGCCTTGAGGCTCTGAGACGCTAGAACTGGAAGATTAATGTTTCTTATCGTTTGTTGTCTCAGATTATATCATATCTAATCTATTACTATTATAAAAGAAGAAGTTGATGATTGTACGTCTATTCTTCTCTAACTGTTCTATTCACTCAACTTCTCACCATTCTCCACTTTCCAACCAATCAGAGCAACTCTCTTCTATAGCATGATTTTCTATATATTCAATGAGTTCTGTTGTAACACACGGATCTGTAACTAGTAGTCCTATATATAGGACTGTACAAGACCGAGTACAACTATTATACGGAACCGGGTCTGATAACCAAACTCGGAAACTTATCTCTCAACCGAATCAATTAGCCTAACTTTCCTAGTCAATACTTTCCAAACAGACCAAACTCTATTTCTTGCTGCTCCGTCCCCATGTGTTATAAAATGTCACGGTTTGCCGGTCGTCATCGCATCTCCTGATGACACTGCTTCTCCAGCTTGCACAGGTTACCGGTTGGAGGACCTGCTGCGATATCTCCAGAATTCTAGGCTATAACATTATACTCCTCACGGTGAGACAGCTCGTTCTTGAGCTGTCAGGTGGCGGTCATAGGCTAAGACCTTTGTGTTCCTATATCGACAAAAGAGCACAATAACGATGTCGTGCAGCATAGAAGATAATGAGCAAAATCTCGATACACAATAGTGAGGACAACACTCTAGCGTTGGTTGACATCGCAAGTCACTGGTGGCAAGGGCAGTCGACGCAGGGCAGCAACGGTATCCTTCTTGCCATAAGATGCAACGGTTGTGGAAGAGATGTGATTATGTCACTGGCCCTCATATGGCAGCCGTTGTGCTTCACACTTGCGGAGGCACAATGTCGATCGGCCGTGTGGAGATGACCTTCGCTAGACAGAAACAACCTTTCTCCTTAGCAAAGGCACCAAAGGTGAAGTCTGAAGAGGGGTCATCGTTGGTGACGTGGCCAGTGCCAACGCTGGCGCCAGGGAAGGTGGTGGTAGCGCAACCATTGCAATGGCACCCGATGCCTCTTCGTGCTCTTTTAGTTTGTCCACTAACTCCATAGTCTTCTTCAAGGTGATCATCATATTATCGAGTAAAGACCCTATTTTCTCGTTGCTAACCATCAACATGTCCAAGGGAGATAATTTAGCATCAAAAGTTATAGTAAGTGACTCTGATGCTAAATGATATGATCGGGCTTTTGTTGTTTTCGGTGGACGGATAGGGGCGGAAGCAAACTGGATTGGGAATTCGGATGGAACGTAAGGAGGTAGCTGAAGTTGTCACTCTCGCCCTCGGCAGCTTGACTGGGATTCTCGCCGGTAGCCTTTGAGACTCTTGAGACGCTAGGACTAGAAGATTAATGTTTCTTATTGCTTGTTGTCTCATATTACAGCATATAGGCCCCGTTTGGATCCCATGGTCTAAAGTTTAGTTGTCTAAAGTTTTGGACTAAACTTTAGTTGGTTAAACTTTAACCACTAAATTTTAGTCGAAGGTCCTGTTTGGATCATGTACTAATAGATAGGACTAAAGTTTCAAAAAGACCATACTACCTCTGCTCGTTTCATGCGTCAGCCATTAAATGGGAGGTAAGCGACCAACATGCATGGGTAAACACGTCTTTGTGCCTAAGAACCCAAAACTTTAGACCACTTTAGTTCACTTTGGTGGACTAATGGTCTAAAGTGTTTTTTAGGGGTTAGCTAAAGTTTAGATCTAACTTTAGACCACCTGTTTGGAGACTTTAGATCTAAACTTTAGTGACTAAACTTTAGATGGAGGGATCCAAACAGGGCCATAGTCCTCTACATAGAACTGTACAAGACCGAGTATAACTATCATACGTAACTGGGTCTGATAAGCAAACTCGGAATCCTATCTCTCAACTGAATTAATTAGCCTAACTTAACTCTTATACGGAAAAGACTTTCCTAGTCAATACTTTCCAAATAGACCAAACTATGTTTCTTGCCGCTCTGTCCCCATGTGTTGTAACATGTCACGGTTTGCCAGTCGTCGCCATATCTCCTGATGACACCGACTCTCTAGCTCGTACAGGTTGCCGGTTGGAGGACCTGCTGCGACATCGTTAGAATCCTAGACCATAACACATACACTAGGCAGTAGCTGAATTGTATCCAATCGAATGTGACGGTTCCCAATCAGCATCTGCAATCTGAAATGAAACGTGATGAGCCGCCATTTCTCTGCTGCGGAGGTGTGATGACTAGAGAATTGTGCGCCCATGTCGGTGATGCTGTACCACTGTGAGCGCGCTTCTGGGTTATGTGTTTGGATGTATGAATTTTTATGGAACCGCACGAATAGTCCTGGTACCATTGCTTTTTTCTAAGTAATTAAAATTTAAAAAATGTTATATCAAGGGGGAAAAGAAAAGGCAAAAAAAGCAGTAGAAGAAAAAAAAAAGACAAAATTAAGAAGCCAGAAGCTAAAACCGTTTAGAGCAGAGCATTTGTCATGTTGGATAAGTAGGCATTTTTATCTTTGCTTTATTCTTGCTACTTGTCTTCCTTCTTTCTCTAGTGGTGGACTCAGAAATGAAGTGCGCGCGGGGGGAGGGGAGCGGCCTGTTTGGGACTGCTCCACTCCAGATTTTGCAGCTCTGCTCTAGCTTTGTCTTGCCAAACACCTCCAGCTCCTAAAACTCCGCTCCGAGAAAAAAGCGGAGTTAGGGGCCAACTCCACATTTTTTGTGGAGCACCTCAAGAGGTACTCCAGGATTTGGACTTTTGTACCTCCTCATGGAGTTGTGAAGAAATTACCCACCATTGCCATTACTGATTACACACCTCCTCGTACCGGTTCGCATCTTTCTGGCTCCCCGCGCGTCCCCATCCTCCGCTCCGCCCCGCCCCACTTCTCGGCTCCCCACCCGCGCCCCATCGTCTCCGCCCGCCCCGCCCCATCTTCTCCGGCTCCCCGACCGCGCGTCCCCATCCTCTCCGCCTCCACCCCGCCCCACTGCACCTCCTCCTCCCACGCCGCCCCTTCCTCTCCGCCCCGCCCGCGCCGCTCCTCCCCTCCGCCCCCACCGCGCCGCTCCTCCTCCTCCGCCCCCGCGCGCTCCTTCCCTCCGCCCCTCCCGCGCCGCTCCTCCTTCTCCGCCCCACTGCGCCGCCGCTCCTCCTCCGCCCCACCGGCGCCGCCACTCCTCCTCCTCCGCCCTCACCCGCGCCGCTCCTCCTTCTCCGACCCCACCCGCGCGCCTCTTCTTCTCCGCCCCCCACCGGTGCGCCTCTTCTTCTCCGCCCCCACCTGCCGTCCAGAAACCGATGAGCCGCGAGGCGGGCAGTGAAACGGCGAGCTTGATCGTGATGTGATCTTGAGGGTGTCTTCTGGTTTAATGTTGATTTATGCTAACTGAATTGTGAATTATGGTGCGTGGCGCCACTCATTTTGCTTCTGTTATCTGTGTGTGGGCTCTCTTGTGCAAAGATCTTGGGAATATTAGAAATGTTGCCATTTTCGTTTAGTGCAATGTTTGTAAAATCCTGCTGTTGGAATGCTATGTAACTGCATTGAGTTTAGTTGGAGCTGAGTACTTCCGATATTTGCATGAATGTTGTTTCATGTTCGCTCTAGCCATGCCTTAAATTGGATGGTAAAAGGTGCCATATTGCCATATTGTTATGGTCATTCTCCTTGTTTGATATGGTTAGTGATGGTGTAATGTTGAGTAAGGTTGTTATGATCATTCTCCTTGCTTGATATGGTTATTGATGGTGTAATGTTGAAAATCCTTGGATTATAGTTTTGATATAATAGTATGAGTGGATCAGAATGTTATCTATGGACAATTATTTGTATTCGAATGATGAACTTTGTTAATTATCTATCATGAACGTTGCAATTTATGGGACAAAAGGATGAAATTATTTGACCAAAATATTTGTTTTTTGGTTTTCTTGAATAAATTAATTGCGATTATAATATTTTACATCATATTTTAATTGGCAACAAAAAAAATTCAGTTACATATACTCCGCAGACATCAAAACATACACCAAACATCATTCAGGGGCACATTGGACCTTTCTTAAGGAAACCTCACATTCCTGGAGCTGGATCTAGGCTGCGTGCCAAGCAGATCACTCGCCCAGAACTCTCTGATGGAGCTGCTCCATGGTGGAGTTGGTGGAGCAGAGCTGGAAAAACTGGAGCAGAGCAGTCCCAAACAGGCCCTTATGAACGAAGAGAAACATCACTAGATTGAATATCAAATGCACTGTAGCTAGGAAACTAGGAGACCCAGAGATCGCATATATCAGATGCCACGGTCTATAGCAGATTAAAATGGTAAGCTGAATCTTTTTTGACCATGCGTCACCTATCTTATTCTTCCTAGGCGAATATCAAAGCTGATCAACAATATATTTGACGGTAAATCCATATGTACCTTCCTTCCAAGGAGGGATCCATGGAGCCTTGATAGACAAGACCACTGACAATAGATGGCAGCCTACCGGCAGCTGGACAGCCGTGGGCGATGATAGGGGAGTCAGCCTTGACCGAGGAGCCACTGTAGTTTCCACCTTTGGAGATCAAATGCACCTCCTCGTACAGGTCCTGAATGTTGCAATCAAGTCAAAGAGATATCGCCACGCCCATGCATTATTGGTCCAGGCAGCAGCTTAAATTCATGAGGAAGGTGTATACCTTGGCGACGGCCCTGCAATAGAAATAGGAAGGCATCTTGGAATTGAAGCTGCAACCCCTCGGGTTGCTGAGACCAATGGCAAAAATCTCGGGCTTGGAATGGTTGCTGAGTGTCTGAGCTCGCTTTGTCCTGAAAAGGCCGGATTCAGATGTTCAGAAATCAATCAATGAGCAAAATATATTTGATACAAACGTAGTCTCTGATCAATCAGCCGGTCAGTTTATTGCTTTTCGATTGCCCGGGGTGTGGTAGATGTCAAGCCTGACAATTTTGCCCAGAAATGACCTGTTGTCCCGCGAGACATCAAAGCGGTCTTTTTTCTGTCCGCCATGCCCCATAATGAGGTAGAGGTATCCATTGGTAGGCCTGAATAGTATCTGACATCCATGGTTGTGAGATGCGTAGGGCAGCCCCATGGTGAAGATCCTCCTGACTTCAGATGGATCAGCATCAGCCATCGCCTAACAGGAGGGAGAGAGAGCAAATTAATTAGCAGTGTTGATCTGACGTGCATCACAATTCAGCCGAGAGCCCGGATCCCGGAGTAGGCTACCACAAGTTCATATATGGATGAGTTTACAAAACTAGTCTTAAGACCTAGACCAATTACTAGTACCATCACATTCCCATAAGGGACAAAAATCATATCTAAGCCAATTCATATAACAAATTGAAGGATTGAAGGAGTTATGTTATAGTACCTTGGGTTTGTCGGTTTGATCACTTGATGCGGCGTTGGCACCTAGCACCCGGACTCCCGAAGCAGGGGGCGGAGGCGTGGAGTGCCGGAGGCAGAGGAGGAGGCCGGAGGACTGGAGCATGCCGTCAGGGGGGCCTAAGAGAGGGAAATGACCCTAATGAAGCTAAGAGTAAGTTCTATAAGAATTTACTGGCCAGGACTCAAGCTAAAGCCCCTAGCCCGGGTCCTAGATCCGCCCCTGACTTGCCCCCTTATGCTGTTGTCGTCACTTTGGTAGTTGCTGCAAATATTCACGGTACAAATTGCAAAAGCAAAAGAAATGCTAATGATCATGACAAAGATCTAGGTAGAATTTTCCTTGTTTCAACTTTCAATTGAAGGTTCTGTCCTGTCGTGCTAAGTATATTCTTCAACAACGAAGACACGCTTGATTTTAACCAGCTAGTGATGACGAAATCTTTACCTGTGTTCTATCTCTTCCCCGTATTTTGTTGCCGACTGAGAAGTGCCAACTAATGGATGATCACATCTGTAGTCTATGTACTATATACCTTGTTTATTTTATGCTCAATGCAGTGTTTCTTGCCTTGTACCATGGATATGAACCCATTTTGTGATCTGATGCTCTACAGGGAAGTGAGGTAAACACTGAGGTGAAGACTAAGTATGGTAGCAGAAGCATTCCGTGCTATCCATGCGAATGCCCCAGCAGCTAGTAGGTGTCATGGAAACCATAGATCGTAGGGGCAAACTTTTACAAGATAAAGTTGCGCGATTGCTCTTGCTCATGGTACAGGACTCGGGTCTCGTCATGAGGGTCACCTTTGGCCACCCATGTTTTTCGTAGAAGTGACTCTATGCAGCAATGTTGAAGGTCCCGTAAGACGCGAGCCACTGGCCACACAAGAAATTCGAAATTTCGGCAGAAATTCTGATTTTTCTCGAGAATTCCGAAATATCGTTGAGAAATCCAAAATTTTAATTTTATCTGAATTTTTTGGATTCAAACTGAGGCTTGAATTTTTGATCGAAATTCTCAAAAAACCAAAAACGCAAATTTTTTTCTATTCCGAAAAGGTTTTCCCTGCTTGGACTACATATGAGTTGCTGTTTGGTGGGAGCCTAGTCTACCTGATTGGCATAGTTATACCTCGGATGGACACTTCATAGTATCACTAAATTAACAAGAGGAATTATTCGCAGCTGACAAGGCAACCATAATGTGAAAGGCATTATGCTACTTCATCAGAACATTTAAAAGCATGGATATAATCATATAATTCGCCAAAAGTCTCTGGAAACGAGATGAACTTCTTTCTCTAGCCAAGATAACTGCATCTGGCAGGTAATACGTAATAGTAGTATCATTTTTCCTTGGGAAATGAAATGAAATCAGGCACTGGAAAGTCTGAAATAACTGAATAATCAATCTATGAGCAAGACAGCGAGACTATGTCAACTTCAATTCAATTTACATCATACGGCACAGCCACAGCTACATATCGCTGGTACAGGCAGAGTAGTTAGGAAACTTGATGGCGTCTACTGCCGTATGGGCATATGGGCTCCATACATCCAGTCTGGAACATAACTACAGTCTCCAGATGTGCTTACAGAAAAGTGGCAGGCTTTAATTAATTATTCTATCGAAGGAGGAGAAAGTAGACAAACAGAGGGGCTTTTCCAAAAGACAGCATAGCCTGACATACTGCTCCATTTGGAACTTGGAAGCAGAGAGCACAACTCTAAACTATACAAGTGGAAAAATCAACGGTCATCTTTTCTTGCCTAACTCTCTTTGGACATCGTTTACTAAGAACACGTTAAGGACACGATTTTTTTTTCTGGTTTCAGCAGGAATTAAAATCGTTTTCTATAAAAAATTCTTGTGTTCTAGGCTATGCTCAATATGGTGGTTTTTTTGAGTGGCTTATGACTGAAAAAAAATCATATTTAGCATAATTAAATTTAAAAAAATTAAAAATAGAAAAAACATATTAGCCCATCACGTATAATGCAAACAAATACGAGAAAAAAGAACCGGCAAAAAAGCTAAAAAAAGCCAAAATTTAGAAAAAGACGAAATTTATAAATAGTAAAAAATAAGTCAGAAGCCAAAAGCTGAAACCGAAACGAGCTGACCTAAATTAGCCCTAACAACATCATGCAGCTCACAAACACAATCTTTTCTCTCCGATTGCAGCTGGCCCACTCCTGGCCGAATAAGAGGGCATGGAAAGCAGTATAGTTAGGTAAACATGCATGCTTTAGCTATGAGGGCATCTCCAATAGTTTGAGTCAGCTAGCTATATGTATGTACACATCAGCATATATCCTATATGGAGGAAAGAGAGTATGCAAAAAAAATCGAGCCAGTTCTTCCTTAAGCACTAGTCTATAACGCAAAACAAGGCAACTTCTATAAATGATAATCTTTTTCTGTGTGTGCATGTAAGCATCAAATATCTATTCTTATAGATAGTTCTTTAGAATGTTCGTTTTTAGTGTGTACTATATAAATGATGTGAAAGTTAACTAGTTAGTTGCTAACTAGAACCATTGGAGATGCCGTGAGCTTTTGTGAGTTGCGACCAGGGGCCTTTTGGCCGTGAGGAGAAAAAGAAAAACACTGGGACCCTAGGAAACAACATAATGACAATTGAAGGCGGTGGTAAGTTCTGTAGTTGACTGCTACAATGATATATTTTGGCTTTTGACTCTTTCTCCTTTTTCATACACTTTGCCACATAGGCAGAACCAATCAGGAGAGGAAGATGAAAAACCAAATTTTCCTCAAAGGTAGTATAGTATCATGGATGCTCCACATTGAGAGAAAAATAAGAGGAAGATTGCCATCCATGGGCATTGACCTAAAATAGTTCGATTTGTCCTTTGCCCTTTTCTTATTCTTAATCAATAATCTTGCTGTTTTTTAAGGATATGATCATGCAGTGGTGGCTTTGTCCGTCCAATAATGTCGCTATCTCGTGCGTCATCAGAGTCACCACATCATGATTGGCTATAATAAGTCGGACCATGCATGCATGTTTAATTTGTATACTACTGTTCCTAATGTTTGACACATGATATGCTGTATTGGCCAAAAAAAACTACTAAGGGGTTCCATCACAGTGGACAATTAGTATCTCATCACAACTAATCCAAAACAATTCTGATATTTCTTTTAGGGATGCGACTAGGACCGCCTGTATGCGCGCTAGTCTTAAAGCGCACCCAATCACCATATTCCTTTTTTGTATGAAGCGCGCTAACATCACTCATCACCTCGTGTTACCCCCTGATATGGAGCAAGCATGCCTCGTGTGTCTGCCTTCTCTATTCCCTTCTGGCGATGCAAAAAAAAAAGTCAGATGCTCACTTTAAACAAACGTAGGGGCTGTTTGGTTACTAGCCATATTTTATCAACAAAAATTGCCACACTTATCTAAGTTGAGGTGCTCAAATTCTTTGCCACACCTTAGCAAGCTTAAGGGAATCTTGCCACACTTTTTTGAGTCATTGACGCGTGGGGCCTAGTTTTCTGGAAGGGAATCTTGCCACAACTGTGGCTGCAACCAAACAGCTCGCAAAGTTGATCAAACTTGCCTAACCTTATACGTGGTAAACTGTGGCTGGCAACCAAACACCCCCTAGTCTCCTTCACCAAAAAAAAAGAGAAAAGAAATTGCACTCTCTTCCACAATTTATCTACCCCAGATCAACAAATGCAATAGGAAACAAAAAAGAGATAAAAATAACAAGGTTTATCTCCCAATACATCTAGGTTCTTACCCCAAATCCTAGTCACTTCTTACTTATCGTACCTATTCATCCGTGAAAAAAAGGCCTATCACAGTCATGTAAAATTTATTATCGCTACACTGTAAGTTAATTTTTTATTAAATTACCACACTAATTTCAAAAGTAACCATCATTTTGTGTTTGCGTAAAAAAGATAAAAAATTACTATTACTTGCACCATACGTTATCGTCTGCACTTTTAACAAAATTGCCACCCTAGTTTCTAAATTTATCTTCATTTCTTATTTGTGTAAAAATGTTCCAAATTTATTATCTGCTACCGCCAAATTTCTCTGGTGCATTGTGTGTAGGCACATGCGATTTGATCACGCTTCTTCAAATTACAAAAGTGGTCAAGCAGTTGAATTGCTAATGCTTGCAAATCAATGATCTTCTAGACTTCTCTATTTGCTTCACTAGTGCGCGGGTCATGTGCTTGGATTCCTGTGGCTTGCCACGTAATTTCCCGATATTTTTCATCAAGTGGTTGATTTCCCCCCTAATGTTAGGAAATTATCCTCATCAAATATACAATCAGCGAAACGGAAAGTATGCAAATCTCCTGTCATGGGTTCTAGCTACTTGATTATGGATACTATCTCATAACCAACGTATATCCCAGACTTTCGGAGATGATCCATTGCAATACACTGTGGAGGGGGTATAGGTACATAAACCTTGCATCCAAACCTCCGGAGATGAGAAATTTTCGATGCTGACCCTTGCGCTAGTTGCATAGGTGAATGGATGTTGTAGGCCGATGGTCTAAAGTTAATGAGAGTTGTTGCATGTAGGACTGCGTGTTCCCAACATGTAGTTGGTAAATTATAATTCTACAAAAGCGGTCGGACAATAAATTTAATTCTCTTAATTAATGCCTCTGCTAGTCCATTCTGGGTGTGGACATGCGGTACAGAATGCTCAACTGTAATTCTCATTGCCATGCAATAATCATCAAATGCATTTGAAATAAATTCTTCGGCATTGTCCATTCTAATGGACTTTATGTGATGATCAGGGAAAATATTTCTAATGCAAATTATCTGCGAGATCAGTTTTGCGAAAGCATGGTTTCTCGTAGACAATAAACATATGTGCGACCATTTCGAGGAAGCATCGATGAGCACCATGAAATATTTAAATGGCCCTGGTAGTGGTTGTATGGGACCATAAATGTCTCCTTGGATACGTTTCAGGAATGTAGGGACTTCATCTTTCACTTTCAGAGTAAAATGTCTAGTAATTAATTTCCTGGTGGCACATGTGGGGCATACAAAATCTTCATAATTTTCCGGTTGCAGGTGTCTTGATGTTAGTGTAGTATATCCCATTTCTAATGAAGGAAGTCGGGCGGCGGGAGCGGCATCACCTCGACCGTGTCGCCGAGCGGAGCTCACGGCGCTCAGTGGTCGACGGAGCACGGGCGGGCCAACCGTGCGGAGACGGCGTGGCACGCGGAGGCCGAGGTGGCTCGGGGCGGTCGTAGGGGCTGGCGCGGTACGCGGAACCCGAGGCGACACGGGCGACCCCAGGCAGTGACTTCGAGTGGCGCGCGAGAGGAGGCCAGCGGTGCTTCAGGCAGCGTGTGAGGGGAGGCCGAGGCGGCACCGAGCAGCGAGGTCGGGCGGCCAGCGGCGGCTTCGGGCCAGCATGGCGGCGCATAGGGAAGAGGACTGGCGGCCGCTTTACACATGGCGGTCGTACGGGGCCAATCGTGTGCGTTTTTCTTTTTCTTTTTTTCTTTTCAATCTGCTATGCAATCAACATCTACTCATTCATGTAATCTACCGATCGACATTGTGCCGGCGAGTTCAAGTCTGCTCGCGGTAGATTAGAGCGGATGTGCACCATAGAAAAATAATCTAGAAAGTGAAATCTGCGAATTTAGAGCGATATAGATACAGACAATTCAATCTACTAATGCTTCGATGATTACCTTTCAATTCACCGGAGCGATTAGTGCTGATAACATATTGAGGAACTGTCGTTGGCGACCAATCCGATCGATTCCTCTGCTTATGTAAAACCAGATCAATCATAGAAGACAGAAATAGTAGATTGAAAACACAGAGAAATAGAGAGAACTCATAGTCTTTCTTTATTGCTTTCTTTCTGATTTCCGTATACAAAACAGCCAACAACACTCCTTATTTATAGCCTAGTGATGAGGTGCCCACTATAGACTAAGGCTTCAACCTAAGCCCAGATTTCTTAACACTTTTAGACAAACAATTTGATCTTGAACAGATTATTGGTGCCTAAACTTTGCCGGCACTATGGTAGGACCCACGAGTCTGTCTCATCTGGTTGACGAAGCGTGAGTGCTGCATCATGCTTGAGTGATTGAAGACTTGAGAATATGACCTCCTGATGTTTCGACTATAATACGGAGATCAGCCATGGTCGCCAGCGTTGACGTCGTGCATATTAAAATGTTTCCCCGATCTTGAATAGATGCTCTTAGCATTGGCGATGAGTAGATCAAGGAGTTTGATCCGAGTTTGCTCATCGTTCATACGCACGGCACAACATTTTTAGTTGGTAACAGTCTTAACAGGTACAGTGCCCATTTAAGGCAGTGCACTGACTCAGGATTAAACTCTGTTTGAAAGGATTTAGCTTGATCGTTTTGGCTTCAACTTTTAGCTTCTAATTTATTTTTCACTATTTATAAATTTCATTTTTTTCCCTGAATTTTTAGCTTTTTATTGAGTTTTTTGGCCGGTTTTTTCCCGTATTTATTTGTATTATACGTAATGGGCTAACAATTTTTTTAATTTTTTAAATTTAATTATGCTAAATAAGTCTCTGTCAGTTACAATATTTTTTCAACCAACTACAGTACTTTTTAGTCATAAGCCACAAAAAAAACCCAAATAATCACCACTTAGCTTTTCTAAAAATCGACTTCTCCAACAAGCAAATGAAGAAATTCTTCAGCTTTAGTGCAAAGCGGGCTTCAGCTTAGTTTTCTTAAGAAAGCCTGAGAAGCTGCATGTTATTTGGGGAGCTCCTTCACAACCATACCTATGTTTGAACTCGCTAAGGGTCTGTTCTTTTTAGCTGTGGCTTGTGGCTTTTGGTTGCGATTTGTAACTTTTAGGCTATTTGTACAAGAGATTACAGAGTAACAAAAACTCACGTAAGGTTTTTGCTGATATAAATAAAGTCAGTAAAGTATGTACTATAATTAACTAGTAGACCCTATCTTGAAAAAAAATACTCCGTTTAAAAGTTAGTTACCGTAGAAAAGCCGAAAAGCAGCTTTTAGAAGCTGAAAAGAATAGGGCCTAAATAGACTAGTGGATTTTAAGAAACAAAAAAGATTAAGTGATTAATCCGTTTTAAGCATCGCATGGTGTTGCAATAGTTCAGATAAAATGTTATAGTAAAACGGTTACATGACGAAAAAAGTATTGCAAAATTCCAAATAAGCTGATAAATTGAAACTAGCACACCTGATGATTATAAGTTTGACCCTTAATTAGCAGTTACTAACATTTTATATAGCTTTGGACTTAATTTATATGAACAAATATTTCAGATTGTAAAGTTGTTTAAATATGGAGGATCATGCATACTTCTAGCCCTGATCAACTCGGCTTCGGTTTCTGGCTTCTGGCTTATTTTTTACTATTCATAAGTTTCGTCTCTTTTTGAACTTTTGGTTTTTTGTTGAGCTTTTTTGCCGGTTCTTTTTTTCCCGTATTTGTTTGTATTATACGTAATGGGTTAACATATTTTTTATATTTTTAATTTTTTTAAATTTGATTATGTTAAATAAGTCTCTGTCAGCTACAGTGTTTTTTTCAGTCAGCTACAGTGTTTTCAGCCATAAGCTTTTCAGCCGAACCGATCACTACCTAAACTTCTCAAGAAAGAAAGGAAAGACAAGAAAAGTAAGCTCTGACAAAAACAAAGAGCAAACTGTACCCTGAAAAGTAGTCTATCTAGCTCATTGTTCATCTTTGTACAACTGATCGTAGCATTACGTTAACTAAACAGTTTCCACCGGCTTTTCAGATTGACATTGGACCGGTTGAATTATACAACCCAAATTAAACTCGACATAAATAAATTAATTGCGCTTACGCAATGCAACCCGATTTCTCCAACAGTAGAAGGGAGAGAAGTTTCGGTGCCAATCCGATACGTACGTACTCGTAGGCGTACGTACACTACATCTTATCCACATGATCGGCTAAGACTCTTATTTGTAGTTTTGACTTCTGATTTTTTATTTCTCTAAAAGTTAAAAAGCCAATTATTAAAAAATAGTAGCATTTTGAAGCGGATTTTTAATCCGCTTTTTGAGTCTAAAACTGTATATATCATTCGCATCGGTGTCTTGATCGTCCACAGTTATATCAAAAAATATAGACCCAAAAGACACTAGCCGCGTAAAAAACACCCCCAATGTCAATGCTAGCGGTCGACAGCAAATCTTTCAATGGGAATCAGCTGCTGCCTACGAGACGTTTCTGAGGCTCGTTGAAACCGCGTACATGTGTCATTGTTACTACGTGTATGCACAAATATTTTGGATTTTGCGAGACTAGTTGTCCGGCGAGCGAGCCTGGATCAGTGGGATAAGAGCCATCCGTTGGTTGATCGGACGGCTGTCGATCGCTTTGCCGCCTCATCTCCTCTGCCAAACCTCCGTACAATAGCTTCTATCTGGACAAACATGGAAGTAAAAGGGCCCATCGCCAGCGAGTGTTAGCTTATAGAGTTTCGATTTTCAACAATTGACAGGTGAGGCAATTGGAAATGAACGTGGTACCAAAAAGTCTCTCACGTAGTCGTTGAACAAGCTCAGTGATGTGTCTAATTGTCAATTCCTCGATGGATTAATCGAGAACTCAATGCTCCAGGTGTTTACTTAGCGGAAAACCCCCAGTCGCCACCACGATGGCAACCCTCCGAATTCCGATCAATCCCCAGGTTCCCTGATGGAAAGGATAGGCTTTCCTCTTGGTTTTACCGTGAAAGCCGACACAAGCAGATGTTCTTGTGGAGTTACAGTTCTTTCTTTTCACTTTATGATTTATATCTTACCGCTATAATTTCTTCTAAATAAACAAACAAGATATTATTTTGATGATTTTTATAAAATAGTTTATCAAAATGATCTTTTTTTATTGGTTTATTGGTATCAGTTTATTTGCACACATGTTTGTTACAGTCTTTTTTTATTAATTTATCGATATCGGTTTATTTGCACAAACGTTTGCTCTGCAGCCGAACCCGGTTGTCCTCACCGTTGGTGCTAGCTCGGGCTTTCCGCAGCCGTATGATGTAGGGATAAAAGCGCTACTCGTTGGAAATGATCTCAGGTGGAAGGAAGGAGTACATGAAGACAGAGCACTTGGATCTTCTACTGACTATATAACACTTTTTTGTGCATCTATATGCGCAAGATCCAAGAGCGTAGATGTTTTACGGTTCGTCCGGAGGAGACGTATATATCTCCGCTCTAAATAATTTTAGCTTTTGACTTTTAATATTTTAGGTTTTTTATTTCTTTGTATTGTTTATAATGATATAAAGTTTTTTAATTTTTTTAAATTTAATTATTTATAAAAAAAATTAACAATCGTTATAGAGTATTTTTTGTTGGTACAGTGAAAAAATGAGCTCCGACTAAAAGCCACGTTGACGTTGAGTACCTTAGCTCAAATTCCGAAAAGAATAATAAATTATCCTGACATTCTGCTAGCTTTGCCTTGGGCCAAACCAGTACTAGCACAACTTAAATAGTAAAAGAACGTTATGTATGCTTCAGCAAAAATGTATTTGGATGCTTGTACATAAAGCAGGCTGCAGTGTCTCTTACAACTATAAACAAACTGTAAGTGTGTTTGTTTCGCTGTTGCCATTGCAAGAAACAGGAAGAACTAAATTAGGAGCTATGGTACTGTTATTTTAGGCTATAGTAAATTTTATCTATGCTTTTTAAGGTGATAGCGGATGGTGGGACCTTTGACGCAACGTCACCACTGTTTTGAACTAAAAAAACCATTTGAAAAGGCCATTAGAAGAAGCAGCTCTGTTTATTTCGATTCCAAGAGAAGTAAAAACCAAAACCTATTAAAAAAAAGTTTAAAAAAAACATGGCTATATATACAGCTAATTGCAAGCCTCCCATGCACGAACATGAAGCTACTCCATTTGGGGACGCCGCCCTTGCTTGCGTCGCTGTCATGTACGCTTCTTACAGAAAATTAATGAACTTGCTTATCGTCTCACCGAGTGAGCTTAATCCTCATCGACGCCAACTGTGAAGAGCATGACTCCATGCTGCTACTTGATTACTACTTCGTGCTACTTCCAATCTCGTTGCAAGTTAGAATCAAACCTTATCGCCAGGGTTAGAATTGTTGGAGTAGAAACCGAGAGATTACGCCCGAGCCAACTAACTCCCTTGTGACCAACTCGTTGCAGCGATTAACTTTGTAGTTAGGGCGTGTTTTGTCGAGCTCCAGCTTCAATTGGCTCTGAAGGCTGGTTTATAAAAAAGCTAGCTTTGGAAGAAGCTGGAGTCCAGAAATTTAAAGTGTTTAGCCTGAATTGCAGCTTCTTAGCTTTAGCTCCATCGCAGCTTGTAAAATATACATGTTGCCCTTACCACCATATATCATATAATTTCATAAAAGTATGTAACTCTGTTAGGATAATTAGATGATGTATCCATCAATGCTTTGTAGTATATGTATACAGGAAGATGAGCAGAAAATGGCTAGGATTTTTAGTCATTTTTGGTTTTTTGGTTACCACAAAGATTTCTTCAGCCTTCTGATTTCTTCATGGATACTAATGTACAACCGAGTAGATTGGTGTAGGACAGCAACAGCAGAAATGATGAGCAAAGAAGCAGAAATTGCCAGCCTTTTTCTCAATTTGAGAAGAAAAGATGAGCAGGGAAAACAAAACCGGCCAATCTTTCTACTTTCTTGATCAAGAACAGTAACAGAATTGCTAGAATTGGAGTTGTGGTGTGGAAGCAATAAAAAATGTTCCATAAAAACAGCAAGACAGCATGAAGGTAGCAACCGAACTCAGAAAAGCTGAGCTGAGAGGAAATAGTTATTGGAGATAGCTACTGGTCACCAGAAAAATAATGTTCCACAGTGTCCAATCCTCTACAGGGATTTGACTAGTAGACCACTAATTCTTTTCATCCCAAAGCAAGAAAGTATAGGAAGGGTTATTTTGGAACGTGGTTTATCGTTTATGGTTTAAAATTTTAAATTCTGTCTATTTACGAGAGGCAGGCAGTACGTATAAGAAAATAGTTATATGCGATTTTAATTGGTACAGTAAAGTCAGTATACTTTTTACTATAATCTTCCTGTTGATCCCGCCTTAAAAATATACCGTTTAAAAACTAGTTACTGTACGGTAAGTCATAAGTCATAAATGAAAAAGAAGGCACATACCAATGCATGTTCCTCTCCCTGCAGAAACCTCACCATATTTGCTTCCTTCCTACCAGAACTGGCAAGAGAATCACAAAACAAATATATCAAGTTACCAAAGCATCACTTCAGTACCAAGATTATTAGCACTGTGACTTTCTATTCCAAGAAACAAAAGAACAAAAAATGTAGGAACCTCATCTTTGAGCCACTGAAACAACACTGCTGAATAGTGTTGCACAGGCCAAGAAATTTTACTCAATTGCAGGAAACTCGCCTTTGAGCCACTGAAACCTCACCTTGGCACTCATTCAACAAGTATCAGGGCAACATCAGTTATGCCCATGGCATACTAGATACTACTCACAAACTCAACAAATAGACATACTACTCAAGCATAGATAACCTGGGTTCATTTTCTAGAATTTTGCATAAATTAGACATCAACTCTTCACGAGCAAGAAGAGGGGATTTAGGACTAACCTTGCTTCGAAGTTGGGGGAATAGGGGGCGTGAGGGGGCGCTATCGGGGGACCAGGGACCGAGAGGCTACCGACATCGGGGGAACAGGGTGCACTAGGGAGGGGAGGGCCTGCAAGTCGGTGTCGGGGAGGGGGGGCTGGCCAAGGCTGCCGGCGTCACGGATGAGCTTGGGCGTCGACAGCGGGGAGGGGACTGAGCAAGGGCAGCGGTGCCTCCAGGAAGACCTAGCGGCATCGAGGAGGGGGCTCGGTAGGGGCTGTGGAGAATGGATATGAGTCTTGAGAGGGGAATGACTTGTATACGGGCCTATTCTTTTCCTCCGAAACTGGTGGTTTTTGTCTTTTGCTACAGTACCTAACTTTCAAACGGAATATTTTCTCAAGACGGGGTCTACAAGTTAAACGATGTACACGTTAAAAGCCCAACATCTGTATCATCTAAAATCGCAAGTGAGTATCTCTCTCCTAATCTATACAGTAAACAGCCAAAATTCAAAATTTTCAACCAAAAGCTATAAACCGTAACCGTTGCCAAACAGGCCCTACATACGAGTCGCATGCCACACATAAAAACGGGCTTGGCGCCTACGTCGCTTCATTGGAGCCCGATTTCAGAGTCGAACTGTTTGGTCGGAGTACCAGCTTCGAGGCCGGAAAAGGTAGCTTCAGTCTTTCAGAGCTCGGCCAAGGCCGCTTTATTCATGTGCTTGGTTACTTTGGGTTAGTTTGTGGCTGTTGTACTGTGGGTGAAACCTTGTTTTTTAGGGATCTTTATCAATTCTAGTAAAACTTTCTTGTTGTAGCCTAGAAAACAATTTAAGATTTTTTTCAAGTAGTTAATATATTCAAAAGTAGTAAAATAAAATTATGGATTATAATTTACCACAATACCGGCCTAACAATTAGAAGCTGTGATATCTCATTGTGCTCTTTATAATTGATTTGGTCATTGTTGAGCTGCCTGTTATTAATATAAATTGCTTAATCATGCTCAAGACTGGTTTTGCATTGCTATATAATATATGACTTTGTGTGATCTAGATAGCTCTACTCAAATATATGGCTTGGTTCCTTTATTTAATCATGCACAATGACTTGTAAAATCTACAAAGCTTCTTGATTTTTACTCTCATTGCTCCTTCTTAGAATTATTCCTTTTCTGAATTGTCTTGATGATTACATTGCCAAAGGGAGAGATTTGATGTGCTTTGTGAGAAATTGGAGACATTTGCTAAAATTACCTCTCTTGTGTTGAGGGGAGAGATTTGGGATTTATGGCTTTCAAAAGAGCCTGTTATTCACTTATATTTTTTGAAGCTAATTCATCATACAATCTTGTGGTGTTGTCAATGTATTCATCAAGGGGGAGATTGTTAGACCATATGGCTAGGTCTAGAATATTGTTGTGATGAATAATTGACAATGGTTAATTTGTGATGATGAATATTTGGTAATTTTGTTTAGCGGTGTTATGCGAGTTGGTTGTGTGTGTGCGGATTGACGTTGGTCACGCCACTTGTGAATACATATTCTTCCATAAATTGTACGGTATCGTAGAAGAGAAGAAATCTGGGTATCATTTGGTTTGAAAATAAACATGTGGGGATTAGACCTAGGAGTTTCCATTACCATCATAATTAGATTGGCCCCACCTCAAGATGGACCGGGGTGGACTTTTCTGAACCACGGCCGTAGGATGAAAAAACCAGAAAATCTAGAGGACTACCGTGACAAATCTCCCCCTAGAAAAGAATATCTCTAGGAAGAAGTCAATGATTATGATTTATGAGCCATCAAATTCCCACTTCCGTTTTTGCTCCAAACCAAACCTCCAATTATTCAAACCATAACAGAATATTCAGCAGACCTCAAGATTAGACTCCCACTAATGGGAAGATTGGAAAATCAAATGCAATGGACTCATTTGTGAAAAGTAAAAAGATCATGTGAAATAAAAGAAGTGAAACACGGACCACTAAGTAAGAGTAGGAAATAAATCCTACGAGATCCCTGATCAACTCGGCTTCGGTTTCTGGCTTATTTTTCACTATTTATAAGTTTCGTTTTTTTCTGAACTTTTGGCTTTTTGTTGAGCTTTTTGCGGTTATTTCTTTTTCCCGTATGCTTTTTGATTGTTTGTATTATATTAAAAGGGTCGTAATGGGCTAACATATTTTTTTATATTTTTAAAAATTTTTTTAAAGTTAATTATACTAAATAAGTTCATCACATAACATTCAAATTTGTTCGAATTCAAATACGAATATTTTTAAATTCAAATTTATTCAATTTAAATTGAAAGCCATGAGCTTTTCAAATTTAAATTGAAACCGATCACTTACTTCAGACTCTTGCTTGGACATCTTTCAAATCATGACATGTGGACATAAGAGAGTTGATTTATTTTGTCATAAGTGATGAGATTAAAAGGGTCTAATCTAGGTCGATAAGATCTTATAGCATTTTCTTCCGTAAGGGTGCTATTAATTAATTTCACCGGCAGCAAAACGTGTAGGATTTTATCTGTAAAGATTGCATTGATCCAGTACAGATTTTTTTTAATGAGAGGCAAATTTGGGACATGAACTTAGTTAATAAATGAAATGCAAATGAATTACAAAGATGAAAATACAACGAAGTATATGGAATCGCCATTAAATGCTTCGATGGACCCCTGCTTTTAATTCCGTGTAGGCGAGTTGCTGTGTTCCAATTAACTCTCCTCTTCGGCTCTTCCTCTCACTCCTCCCCTCCCCCTCTCTCTCCGGTTGCTCTGCTCGATTTCTTGATCCAGATTCCACACAGGGGGACAACCCCAATCCGATCGTTGGCCTCCACCGATCCCCCGAACCCTAGGAGGAATTCTGCTCCGAGTGGAATTCGATCACGGTTTGGCTTGATCCCGAGAATTCGCGCGGCGGAGGCCAATCGGATGGTGTAGGAGGAGGAAAGGTCTTTTCTTTGCGGCCAACCATGCATCTGTCGCTGTGGAAGCCGCTGTCCCACTGCGCCGCGCTGCTCCTGGACAAGAAGCACCGGCCGCCGCGGCCGCCGGCGGCGGGGGCGGGGTCGGGCGGTGGGTGGCGGCTGCAGGAGAGCAAGCTGCGGGAGGCGCTGGAGGAGGCGTCCGAGGACGGGTGCCTCGCCAAGTCCCGTGACTCGGCGCTCCTCGACGGCGGCGACGGCGGGGAGGAGGACTCCGTGGGGCGGTCGCGGTCGCTGGCGCGGCTGCACGCGCAGCGCGAGTTCCTGCGCGCGACGGCGGTGGCCGCGGAGCGCGTGTTCCAGTCGCCGGGCGCGCTCCCGGTGCTCGAGGAGGCGCTTGTGACGTTCCTTTCCATGTACCCCAAGTACTCGTCGTCGGCGGACGTGGACCGCCTCCGCGCCGACGAGTACCCGCACCTGGACAAGGCATGCCTCGACTACTGCGGCTTCGGCCTGTTCTCCTACCTCCAAAGCTGCAACCTTGCCGACTCCTCCGCGGCTTTCACGCTCCGGGAGATCACTGCAAACCTCAGCAACCACGCGCTCTACGGCGGCGCCGAGAAGGGCACCGCCGAGCACGACATCAAGAACCGCATCATGGACTACCTCAACATCCCGGAGTCAGAGTACTGCCTTGTCTTCACGGTCAGCCGCGGCTCGGCCTTCCGGCTGCTCGCCGAGTGCTACCCCTTCGGCACCAACAAGCGGCTGCTCACCATGTTCGACCACGAGTCGCAGTCCGTGAATTGGATGGCGCAGGCTGCGCGCGACAAGGGGGCCAAGGCCTACTCCGCCTGGTTCAAGTGGCCCACCCTCAAGATCTGCTCCACCGAGCTCCGGAAGTTGATATCCACCAAGAAGCGGCGGCGCAAGAAGGACTTCGCTACTGGGCTGTTCGTGTTCCCGGTGCAGTCGAGGGTGACCGGAGCGAAGTACTCGTATCAGTGGATGGCACTGGCGCAGCAGAATCACTGGCATGTCCTGCTGGATGCTGGGGCATTGGGGCCTAAGGACATGGACTCCCTGGGGCTGTCATTGTTCCGGCCAGACTTTATCATAACCTCATTTTACAGGGTGTTTGGGGCTGACCCGACGGGGTTTGGCTGCTTACTGATCAAGAAGTCAGTGATATGGTGCTTGCAGAGCCCAAATGGCGGGACAGGCGCTGGGATGGTGAGGATTGTGCCGGTTTTCCCACAGTATCTGAGTGATTCGGTGGATGGGCTTGATGGTGTCCTGGATGGCCTTGAGGATGATACGATCATTCCAATCGAGGAGGGGTCAGCGTCGAACAGTCACCATGCATGCCAATTGCCTGCATTCTCAGGAGCATATTCATCAGCTCAGGTGAGGGAGGTGATTGAGAGTGAAATGGACCAGGACAGCTCGGATAGGGACGGTGCCAGCACAATATATGAGGAGAATGAGAGTGTTTCTGTTGGGGAGGTGATGAAGAGTCCAGTGTTCAGCGAGGACGAGTCATCAGAGAACTCTTTCTGGGTTGATTTGGGCCAGAGTCCACTTGGTTCAGACCATTCAGAACAGTTGAGCAAGGGGAAGTTGGGATCTCCACTGTCGGCATCCTGGTTTTCTGGTAGGAAGAATGCAAAGAAGGCATCGCCCAAGGTGCCATCCAAACTGGCAAGGAGCCCTATTTATGACAACCATGTTGTGTCCTTCGATGCAGCCGTGAGGTCAGTATCACAAGAGCTAGAGCATGTGAAGGAGGTTCCAGAGGAAGATCGTTCACTCAATGGCATCAAGAATGTTATTCCTATCAAGGTCAGTGAGATTGAAGAAGATCAAGATGGTAAAGAAAACAAGAGGTTCGTAAAGTTCTCTTGTGCCAATGGCCCCGCAGAAGGCAGCTCAGCATCTGTTTTCGGGGGTTGTACCACCCATGGGAATGGCTCCACTTCGGAGATTTGCTCAGAAAACCAGGCGGAGGCAAAAGAGAGTGCAATCAGAAGGGAAACCGAAGGGGACTTCCGTCTACTGGGAAGGAGAGAGGCACACAACAGCAGATTCAATGGTGGTAGGTTCTTTGGAGTGGAAGAAGCAGAGCGAGTGTCAAGTATGGGGCGCAAGGTATCATTCAGCATGGAGGATAGCAGGCTGTGTCGCAATTCAGATGCTGGGGAAACATCTGGATATGCAATGGCTGAAGATGATGATGAGGCATACAGCGATTATGATGAGGCTCAGGATGGCAGGAGAGAACCTGAAATTATCTGCAAACATCTTAACCATGTGAACATGCTGGGTCTCAGTAAGACTACACTAAGGTTGCGTTACCTGATCAATTGGTTGGTGACCTCACTACTGCAGCTTCGGTTGCCTGATTCAGGAGATGGTGAAGGGGTATCCCTTGTTTATATCTATGGTCCGAAGATCAAATATGAACGAGGAGCAGCAGTTGCATTCAATATAAAGGACTGCAGCACCGGAACTTCGCTGATCAATCCTGAAACTGTACAGAAACTGGCAGAGAAAGAAGGCCTCTCTCTTGGCATCGGCTTTCTTAGTCATATTCGCATCATGGACAGCCAGAAACAAGGGATGGTTGATGTGGGGCTCAGTTCTTCCCTGTGTCGGCCTACGTCAAACAGCCGCCATGAGAAGAAAAGTAGCAAAAATGATATAATTGGGATTGAAGTGGTTACTGCTTCTCTTGGGTTCCTTACAAACTTTGAGGATGTTTACAGGTTGTGGGCATTTGTTGCCAAATTTCTGGATTCATCATTTCTTGAGCAAGAGAGGCTATCGTCGATTCCTGAGGATGCAGAAAGATAGTATTTAGAGGGTTTCAGTTGTGCCTGTTGCAACTACTTCATAGATACAGAAGGAAGGCAGTGTAATTGTGAGGAGGACAGAAGAAGAGATGTCAAGGCGCTTTTGCTTATAGCTTTTATCCAAGACGTCTCCACTTGGCATAAAGGGGCAATACTTGGTTGTGCGGCTGGTATATTTCTTCATTATTCTTTGTTTTCCCCCTTTTCTAGGTATGCAACTTTTTTGCTTGTAGATTTTGTTCAAGATTTATGTGTCACCTAATTATTTGAGGAGCATCCTTTTCATGTACTTGTTTGTAAAGTGGCTCCATTGGCCATGAATTACGCATGCTTGAATGATTCTTGCAACATGAATAGCATGATGATAGGTGATTCAGCCCTTTTCAGTTCTGTTGTTGAACTTGAAATCGTCCTCTGTTCCCGTACGTTTTTATTGATGTGGTTTATTTGTCAATGAGGAGTTTATGCTGTGTCTGATATACTGGTGTGGTGGATCCACCGGTTTGGAGTACATGATTTCCTGGACATGTCAGTTTCAGAGAGTAGTACGAGTGATCCTATGTATAAGGCCCTAGGTACTGTAAGTGGAATTCAGAATACTAGCTACAACTTTTGCCTTTTTCTTTTCATTCCAACTGGTTCTCGGTTTCTAATTTTAGCTTTACTACTGACACTAAGCTACCAAGCAGTCCTGTTCTATTACATAAGCAAGTATTCCACGTTGCTCCATTCACAATAGTATAAGCTCTTAGCATGTCTTCCAAGATCTCGATTTGTTCTCTCTGTCTATCTATCTGTTTGAGGTGATATCTTTGGTGAAGTTCAAATTAGTATCTATAGCTTCATGTAATTTCTCCCGAACTTGGCGTAAACTATGCTCCTCTAGGTGACACAATCTTCTTGAACTCCATGGAGTGTCACTATTCAGTCAAATACAACTTGGCAAGCTTGTCCTTCCAGTAGGTTTGCTTAATCGGGAGGAAATGAGCAACCTTGGTCAATCTATCGACAATGATCCGGATAGCGTCATAACCCTCACGAGTCTTGGGAAGTCGTAATGAAGTCCATTCCCATGCTATCTCATTTCCATTCGGGTATTGGCAAAGGCGCAACAATCCGATGGTTTTGGTGGTCTATTTTGATCGTTGGCAAACATCACATTTAGCCACGTGATTCGCCACTTCTTTCTTCATCTGTTCCACCAATCATGCTTCTTCAAGTCTTGGTACATTTTAGTGCTTCTGGATGGATTGAGAATTGAGATTAATGGGCTTGGATGGAATCAACTCTTTTAACTCCTTGTCGGGTATACAATAGCGATCACGGAAGGTGATGATTCCATGCTCGTCTATCGCATATCTTGATGAATTTTCTTCTTGAATATCCTTTTAGATTTTGAATCTCTTCATCTTCATCTTGTCTTTGCTTTCATCGATCATCGACAATGGTTGGAGTCCCAATCTTTGCCATCTTTGCCTTGTTCGGTGATCACCCAATTTAGCAGTAGGATATCTCATTGTAACTCTGTGGGTACTCTGTCGTCTTGACTTTGCTTGGACGAGTCTTTTGTCTAAGGTATCGGCCACTACATTTGCTTTGCTCGGTTGATATTGGAGATCAATGTCATAGTCTTCATTCAACTCTAGCCATCTCCGTGTCTCATATTCAACTCTGTTTGTGTGAACAAGTATTTCAAGTTTTTGTGTTGAGGACATCTCACAACGATTCCCTAGCGGTAGTGCCAAATTTTGAATGCATGCACCACAGTGCTAGTTCTAAATGTGTGTGGGGTAATTCTCTTCATGTGGCTTGGTTATGCGGATACATAGGCAACAACTTCCATGTTTGCGTCGGCATATATCCCAAACCACGCTTTGAAGCGTCACAATAGAAATTCTTTCTCGGGTTGGGCAAAATCAACACTGTGTTGTTGTCAACTTGGTCTTCAACGGTGAAAACTTCGCTTCACAAGCATATGTCCATGTGAATGGCCCGTCTTTCCTCGATAGTTGAGTGAGTGGACGGGAAATCTTGGAGAATCTTCTATGAATTGGCGATATAGCTGCCAATCCAAGAAAGCTCCTCATGCATCCTTTGTCTTGGGTATTTCCGTTCCATAGCTGCGACTATCTTTTAGGTCAACCACGACTCTACCTTCGATATAATGTGACCAAGAAAGCAACTATTTCAGTCAAAAGTTGTATCTGTCGAACTTGGCATACAATGGTGTTCTCTCAATCTGGTCAAAGCTATGTGCAAGTGCTCCTTGTGCTCTTCTTCATTCTTAGAGTAAATCGAATATTGTCAATGAAGACAATCACCAATCGATCCAATTTGTCCCTATGCACCGATTCATAAGGTTCATGAAATCTGTTGCGCATTGGTTAAACCAAAGGAACGAGTGAACTCATATAATCCATATCCGGGTGATGAAAGCTGTCTTCTCTCGATCTTGCTCTCGGATCTTGAGGTGATGGTAACCCGCGCAAGTCGATCTTAGAAATTCTTTGGCACCTTTGAGTTGATCAAACAAATCATCACTTTTGGGCAAAGGGTACTTGTTTTGGTGGTGACAACATTCAGTCTCTGTAATCTACACACATTCTTAGCTCTTCATTCTTCTTCTTCCTAGTAAGATGGTGTAGGCCAGCGAAATAATTGGTCGAATAAACTCTTTCTCTTGCGATTCACCTAAGTCTCTTGAGCTCTTTCAATTCACTAGTGACATTACATGCTGGTGTTTCGCAATTAGTTTTGTGCACGAAATCAACTCTATGGCAAGTTCTATTTGTGGTCGAGGTCCATGCAGTAGTTCTTCCGAGGAGTACATCGGGGTATTCTTGTACTATTGACACTTGATGCGGTGTAGCGCTAGCACGTTGATCATGCGCTTTCTTGCATCCTTCAATACTTCTCGTTTTTGTTTTTCCACTTTCGACCTTCAAAGGTTACCAATGATCTGTTTTGATCTCACAAACTACCTTGCCTTTATTCTTGGCTAGTCGGTTCATGTCCAAATGGCATCTAGCCCTTGCATATCTGGCTGGCTGAGAAATCGCTTTAACCTCTGCTGGATTGACTTTGACTCCTTCTCACTTGTACCTGCATATCATCATTGGGTATATGCTCTGAGTTCACACCATTGGATTATGCGATACTAGGGCTACATATATATCTGGAGTCTGTTAGGATTAATTTCATTGCAACATAAACTTCGTTCCTTATGCTTTACAGAGCAGTCTTCATACACTTTCATAGTTTTGCCACGAGCCTTAGTTAAAATAATTTCTGAGACAAACCATTAAGTTCTTCCAACTGGTTTACAAAGGATAACCAAAAGTACATCGTCCTACTTCTTGGTCTACATAGCTCATATTTTCTTGGTCATCTGTTGGTTTTGGGCTTGGAGTTTAGCGCTCGATGACAAAGTCCTTCAGGACACGATGCTTGTAGTGTCGGTCTCTCCACAATGGAAACATGTATCATCGTCCTCCGTGGACAATTGCTAGTAAGATGCTTGCCACCGCAGTGAGGCATGATGGCGAGTGGTGGGAGTGGCATACTTTGAGGCTGTTGAGGTGGGTCTTGGTATCGTCACTGGCGACGGAAGGGTTGGGATCGAAATGAGGTGATCCCGTGGTCTTGCTCAGTTGAGCATTGTGAGAAGATCAGAGACTTGTGCGCCGCTTCACGCTTTCTGTCATCCTCCATTCGGTCCTCTTAGGGTAAGATTCATCTTCTTCCATCGGTGGCGGCGGGATGATGATGTCGCCTCTTTGCTTGTTTTCTAGCTTCTTCGAGGATAAGGACCTCGGCGGGCATTAGTCACGAAAATGCCCATTCTGTCATGATGAGCAAACCGTTTGTCTTTGGAGGCGAGGTCTCTTCGTTTCATAACTTTCACGTAACACGGTGTTTCTTCTATCTGTAGAGCTCGATCAACCAGGTTCAATAGGCTTGGAAAATTCGGGGTTTGAAGGCGTTGTCTCATATTGGGTCGTAGGCCTTTCATAAAGCACTCCATCCTTTCGGCTTGATATCAATCTCTTCTTGAGCATCTTGGATAAGCGATGGAATTGTTGTAGATATCTTGTGATGGAGTTCTCTCCTTGTTGAAGATCAAGGAAATCCACGATATTTTTAGCGATAACTCTAGGAGAAATGAAGGCTTTACGGAATCTCTTCACAAAGTCTTCCTGAGTAATGTCTTTCTTATTTGGATGTATCCATTTGGATAGCATTCCACCAAGTAATTACTGAGGATCGGCGGTGATAGGTGGCAAAAGGACTTTCTCCTTATTGGTACATCGTATAGTGTCCATTCTTCTCTCAACATCTTGTAACGATTATACGCATTGGTGGTTACTGTCTGTGAGGAATTTAGGTGGTTGAGTTTGCGGGAATGAACGCAAACTTTAATGCGATTGCTCTTGATCGCGACATCGACTCTTCGGTGTCACCTTGACACTAGGTGATCGTTGGGCGCTATCTGCTCAAGCAAGCCGGTTCAGTGATCTAGCATTCGCGAATATTTTGCTCTCTCGATAGCGATTTTGTTCCATCATCGCTATTATGCCGGTAAGTGCGGCTTGATCGTGTGAGTGCACCACTGCTGTTGGTCCGATCACTCTGCGTGTTGGTTCCATCCGCCAATTGGGAACTTGAGATCAGCTTTGGACTTTGGAGAATAAGAGGATAAGTAAGACTTTGAATTTTCAAGGTAAGTGTAGGCGAATAAGGTAAGAGCGAGCGCGAGGGACGGGAGAAAACTTTGAACGCTGGGGATTCTTGATAGTTAAGCAAACAACATACAAGGATAATGAACATAAATTTACTCTATGCAAGTGGAACACAAACCTCTTAGGGTTCATGATTACACACGCTTTACATTACAAAAGCATCACTACTACTCGAAGTCGGTCTAGACTTAGCGAACAACGGCTACTCCTCCATTTCTAGGAAACAAAATTTTGAAGCTAGACAAGAGAAGCGACAAACATTTTGCAAAGGCAAAACTTAGCAGTAAACTAAGATAGATAAGATAGCAATAAGAGAGGAAAGGACAGCAATAGTACTTATGTTTTTAGTAAACCCTTTTATGGCTTAAATTAAATTTTTGCGACAAAATCGCTTCCTAGTTTGCCTTAGGTCTTAACCTCGGCCAAGAACACAGCTCGATACCACTTCTTGTAACACCCCGTTTCCGAGCGCTGTCACGGACACGGCATTCGCAACTATTCACGCATGAACGATTATGGAGTGTCGCGCAAAAGAGTATACCATTGCATGCTTACAACAAAAGTCCAGCATATAATTCACATATGGATTAACATCCATTTTCAACGGTAGCGTGCAAGCCCAAAGTATAATTACATTCTGAAGCTCCAAGATCCGCTTGAGCGCGGCCAAGACCTAAAGCCACGGATCCTCGTCGAAGAAGCGACCTTCCGGGACTTCCTCAACGGGAGGCAAACACCCGTCTTGATCCTCTAAAGAAGGGCAAAAGCAAGCCGTGAGCCAAACAACTGCTCAAGCAAGTCCCAAAGGGACCCTAACTTATTACATGCACTGGAACATCAAAGGAAGGGAGTATACTTGGTTTATTAATTTGAGTGGATGCGATTTTATTTGCAAGCATTTTTAGAAGACGGACCCAAAACTACTCCTCAAGAACTCGGGGTTTTTCATGAAGAGTTCATTAACCAACGAGTCAAGTTTAAACATGTACAAAACTACTTAAGCTTTCTTCTGGAATCACCCAAGTGACACAGCTCCAATAACCGGAGCACGGCGTATTCGAATACCATTTATTAGACTCTGCGAGTTTGCTCGGCTTTACCCACGATCCCTTAACTCCGCTGTGAGTTAAGAAAGCGGTCGTTTCAACTGCTCAACTCTTTATATAGGCTCTACCTGTAGAATTCACTCAGTGCGGCTCGCACACACACACACAAGAAAAGAGCGGTGCCTTGAGTGAACTCTACCGTTGTTAGGCACCCAACACTGCACACCCTAACCTTTGTTACCCAAACACCTTCTCACAACACCTGTAGAGTTTCAATCGGGTTGAGCAGCTACTAAACCGGTGTTGACAAGTCAACTCCTGTGGTTGGCGATCACCATGTCAATTGCTAAGCGTAAGGGTCTAGTCCTTATATTTTTTTCCCCGAGTCCGCAACCCGGCCAGTCCGCAACAGCAAGGGGTAAGAGGCGGGCGAAAGCCCGTCTCATGGCGCACCACCCCCTTACCCCTATCTTACATGTCGACATACTCCGCCTAGGGCACGGCATCCCATACTACTACCGCTCTAGAGCCGGGTTTTCCAAATTCTATTGGCCCTGACCACAACCTTATTAGAATAAGACTTGCACGATAATAACAACTTACAAATATCTAGAATAACAGATAATTAATTCTAGGGTTACAAAGGCATGGCTCTGAGTTTAACATGGCATTTATCGGTGGTAGGGTTAACTATATAACATGTCATTCTAAACATTTTATTTTATTTTGAACTAACATTTAGAACTAGCTCAATGCAAATAGCGTAATAACATAATTAAATAACATGGGTTGCAACATGATCAAAGGATTTGGGACTTGCCGTTGATTTGAATGATCTCGGCTAGCTCGAAGAAACACTGGATCCCGAGCGCACTTGAACTTCCGGGATCTTGAGACTAGCGCAAACACATAAAATAATCAAATCCACTTGAGACTAATCAAGCGAGGCAAAATAAACTATTTGAAAAAGGAGTAAAATGCATAAATCTCCAAATAGGGAATTTTAGGAATTTATTTGGGATGGATCTGTGGAATTGGAGGTCACCAATGGGTCTGGAATATTATTTGGAGCAAAGTGGTGAAATTTGGGAATTTTGGAATTTTCTGTGATTTTTAGAATTTATTTGGACTTTTCTTGATTTTGAAATTGGAAAAATCACCTGAAAATCAATGAGCAGTGATATGCCGGCCGGCTCTTGTGCGGCCCGAGGCGAGGAGGCACTTCGGCTGGCCCAGCTGCCGGGCGAAGCGAGCGAGGCCGCGCCGTCTGCAGCGCCGTATGGCCAGCCGGATGGGGCGTGGCGCGTGAAGGCGATGATCACGGCGGTTGCAGGCGGTTCAGAGATCAAGGCGGAGAATCGGCGGTGCGGGGCGGCGAAGTAGCCGTGCAGAGCGTCCGGCGAGGCGAGGTGGGGTGGTTAAGAAATCGGACGGCGGGAGGAGGTTGCCATCAGAAGCGGCTCAGCGAGATGGCGACGATCGAGCGGAGGCGGGATGTGGCCACATCACGGGAGGGCTTCTTCAACCTCCCGCAGTGCGCACTCGGCCGGAAGAGAGCGGCGGCGGGTCTCCACGCTCGGCGGCCACGGGGTTCTTAAGGCAGCGAAGGGCACCGGAGGGTAGAGTCAAGTGCCCTAGTTCCATCTTTGGCCTTGGGAGGTGGGGAGTGGTGCCGGTGGCGGCGAGAGCTTCGGGTCCATGGTGGCGCTAGGGTCCACGCGGCGGGAAAATGCCCGTTTGGTGGCGATTTCACGGAGAAGGGAGTTCGGGATTTACAATGGTGGCGGTGGAATCGGCCAGGAGCTGCGAGGAAGGCGCCACGGAGGCGGCAGTCGGCGATGAGTTTTGCGGCGCGCTCACAAGGCTCCACCTGGCCAAACAAGGGTACCAACACGATTAGGAGGTAGCGAAGATGCTTCCGGTGAATGCAATCGAAGAATGGAGAAGCGGGAAGGAAATCGCTGCGGGGTCACCGTGCGAGGAAGATGGCGCGCGGGATTGGGCGACGGAACCAATCGGGAGCTCGGGAGCTTCCTTGGGGATAGGAGGCGAGTGGAGGAGGCGGAGTCTCTCGGGAGGCAAAGAGGAGTGCGGAGAAGGAAGGGGCTTTTATGCCGGCGGACGGAGGAATCCAGAGGGAGGGGATGGGCGGGCGCCGATGGTCAAGGAGGGACGAGGTCGAGGCGGCGCGCTTGGCGCGGAAGAAGCGATAGGCTCTGCACGGGAGTAAAGGCGGCGCGACGAGAGAGGCAGCGAGTCTCGGGCATGGCGATGGCGTCCGTAACGGAGAGAAGAACGCGGGCGATGGTGAGTCGAGCGCGGAGCCGCGCGCGTGGCGCAGCTCTGGCGCGGACCGAGAAGCGAGCGCAGGCGCAGGGCAAAACATGGCGCGCGAGGCGAGCGCAAGCGTGCGGCGTTCTGCGGAGAGGCGGGAGAGCGCGGCGCCGGCGGGAGGCGGGAGAAAGCGCGAGGAGTGGAACGAGGCGCCCGGTAAGCGTAGCGCCGGGCGGAGAGAAGCGGAAATGGCAAGGCGCGGGAAAGAAGGTGCCCAGCCAAAGAAAGCGGCAGCAGGGAACTTTCCCAAAGGAAAGTTTTCGAATTTCACTCAAAAATCCAAGAAAAAGGCTCAAAAATTTTGAAATTTTCAGGGGCTTTTCACATTTGCACAATAAACTGGATCCTGCTGGCCAAAATGGCCTGCTTATTAACGTGTTGTCGCTTTCTGGTTGCTGTTCTATGTTGCGAGTGTTCTGTTGTGGTGATCAGTTGTAAAGCTTATCGACAGGATTGTTAAGCTGGTAGGTTTTGGTGCACTTCGTTTTGCTGCATCCGAATGAGGTTGTTGTTCTATCGATGGCTTTGTCTTTTTTTTTTCTTTTGCTGAATCACTATATACGAATATGAATAGTGTATACTATATTTGTATCCATACTTTTACTCGAATTCGAATACGGATATAAATAGAAGAAAATTATTAATAAATTAAAAACTATACTATAATTATATTATATCTAATATAATAATTAAATAATATGAATAATTCGTATATAATTTCCTAACGCCGCTAATTTGGTCACGAACCAAACGCGCGCCCTTTCACACGCACCTGTCAACTCATGCTGGTTGGTGCCAGCGGATCACACGCACTGCCCCCAGTAGAGATCAAGCGCAGTTGACAACAAAAGCGAGCCGCTTTTGGCGCCTTTTCCTTGGATCAATCGGGGGCACGGATGGCGGCTCGCGAGAGTGACACTGGGAAACTCAAGGCGGCGGCTGCAGCATTACTGCATTAGTCCATTTTAGCTGATTTACGGTTCAAATTTCTGTCTATGAAAATTTTTTTACTTATGAATAAAATTATACTATAACGATTGTTAGTTTTTTCTGAGAAAAATAAAGAAAAAACAGTATATCGTCACAAACAAATACAAACGAATAAAAGAAAAAGAAAAGCCCAAAAAAACCCTCAAAAGCTAAAATAAACCAAAATTAAAATCGATATGTTTTAAATAACTTCTGTCTTAAATAAACTAAAATTCAAAATAAATTCGGAAGGCCCCGCTCGGTTGGGATGAAAAGCTGTGGCTTATGGCTGAAATTACACTGTAGCGACTGAAATTTCACTATAGATAAAAGTAACTTATTTGGCGTAATTAAATTTAAAAATTTTAAAAATAGAAAATATGCTAGCCCATCACGGACAACGCAAAACAAATACGGGAAAAAGAACCGGCAAAAAAGCTAAAAAAGTCAAAAATTCAAAAAAAAAGATAAAATTTATAAATAGTGAAAAATAATCTAGAAGTCAGAAGTTAAAGCTAAAACGAGACGGTGAAAGGCAGCATGATCAACGGCGGCTAGCTATACGGAGCTAGGATTGTATAGTGTTAGGGCTGCCTGGTGAAAGAGGTGACACGTACTGCGGCAAATCACTAGCACCGCAGTACCGCACTATGACAAAAACCGCATCGCCGTGTACGAAAGGAGCATGCTTTCAATTGGTGCTTACTTTTCTAGTCAACCCTGTCGAATTTTACAATTCCAGCCCAGGATGAAGGCAACTTGGAACGAATACCAGCCTACCAGATGTTTTACTACTGTACATACGAGGGTCTGGTGTTTTTTTTCCCTCGTTCAATTAAGCGACCGATGATTGAGATCACCGGCCTAAAAAAAGAGGAAGGAAATTTGCACTGTTTTCTTTTCTCTATTGGTCAAATACAGGGCGTGAGTTCACATCATACGGGTTGCGCATGGATGTATGAACTATGAAGTTACACTACCGCCACTGACTATAAGCGTAGAATTTTGAAGTTACATTTTAGAAACATAGTAGAAATGCGCTCTTTCTAAAAAGTCAAAGGGTGGCACAAAGAACAAAACAGTTTCATCCTCATCATGCCATTTCTCTACTAATATAAAAGGAGAGTTTGTTCATTCATCACATTCTTCTCCCTACCACAGCGCACTCCTACATCTCCTCTTGGCATACACCGACTTTTGGGCCTGTATGGTCAACCAACTCCTTTGGCCCCTCAACCTAGCCCCCGAAGCCTCCGCTACTTCTTTCTCCCCTGCGCCACCATACTGCTGCTACACTAAGACAATGAAGACGAGAGAGGCAGAGTGGTACTCGGTGGTGAAGAAGAGGAGCACACCAGTGCAGACGACGAGGCTTTGGTGTACACCGCTGAGGATGACGATAGAATGGAAGTGTACACCATTGAGGTCGACGATCATGACATGGAGTATATCAGCATGGATGACGAACAAGGAGCAGAGTACATTGGCTCGGCTAAGGTATACACTGCCGGAGATGATGAAGAATTGTGAAGTTAGTGGGGGCAGGGAGGGCAGATCTGGAGCAACGATTTCAACAATGGCAGATCGGGCTGTGCTGACCTCACTCTTGATAATAAGATGCTACCTCTTTTCAATGTTTATGTATGATTTGAATCACATTTGATGATATGTATCACTATCTTTTAAAACTCAATTCCAATGCACGAGCATCTTACTAATAAAGTCAAACAGATGACTAAAATGCTCAAGCATATACCCCATAGATTGCAGCACCTTGAAATACAAGCTTATCCGGCACCAAGATTAATACGTAGGGAACAACAGAAAGAAAAAGATCCAAGGTGACCGACTGATATCTACTGTTCCATCCGATGTAAATGATATTTCCCAGGCCAAGTCACCACTATGTTGCGGCAGTGACACCCACGATGTATCCCCTTCTCCTCCTTTGTAACAGTGACCAAATATATCCAGAGATAACTCTTGGCTATGCATGTTATCCTCATCATATACGCTTGTCCAATTATCCATCTCCAGCAAGGCAGCAATTCATCAGGTCCACTTTGTCCAGTCTGCAACTTGTTACCGGTGTTCATAAATAACATGTCAGAGGTAGAGAGATCCAGGATGGGAGAAAGAATCGAATTTGGAGCTGTTGCGACGACAAGGGCGGTGGCCTGTCCTGCGGGGGTGGCCTTGTATCATGGCGCACATGCGTGCTGTACAACAGTCGGACATGGTCATATGCTTTGCTTGCTTGCCTGGGACTGACCGAGGTTGGTTGGTTAAATCGCTCGAGCGTGTTGTTCCGCTACTCGAGAGCAAAGCCTCGATGGCCTAGATGATGTTACGCATCCAGTTGTTCAGGGCTACCCAGCTCTTCGAAATTTAGCTAGGATGAGGACATGCGCCGTAGTGTTGCGTTCTGGGTTGTAGTAGTCCAGGCGACGTTATCCCAGCTGAGGCTAAGCTAGCTATCCTACCTCTGTACGAAGTGCAGTGCGTGTGAGATCGGAATTTCCAAGACCACACGTCGTTCCGATCCATTTGATTGCAGAGCCGAGACGTGCTCGATCGGAGCTAGCTAGCTCCCCGTTGCAAAGCGGCAGTGGTCGACCCGGGCAGCTAGGCTGGCAGGGGCGTGACGGACGGGAGATGCTTGATGGGTTGATTTCGGCCGTTTTTGGCAGCGTTTTGAGGCTTTCTGGCCTGTCGGTTGGTTAGGCCCGGCGGACGCGGGTTGGCACCACCGTAGAGCCGCAGAGGTACGGAGGAAAGCTGTTTTCGGCTGCCGTTTGGGCCGTTAAGGAGGAGGTGGCACGCTGGCACCTCAGCACTCGGCACTGGCCAGTGGCCACTTAGTCAGGAACGTGGCTTTCTTGTTCCCTTCTCTCTGTTTCTGTTCATGTTTTTTACATGTGTCAGCAAACTATTCATTTTGCTTTACTTTTTGTGGGTCTGCAATAATTCTCATCTCTGCCAGATTGCTGTCACATGTAAGGGGACACAGGAAGAGGACAGGAAAGCTGTATTCCTTAGCCAGATGCGGGTAGGAAATGCCGCTTCTCAGACGAGGTCAATCTGCGCCTCGGCGGCAGTCCTGATCCATGCACACGGGTAGCGCCATAGCGGGGAGGGGAGGCGGAGTAACGGAGCTCAACTTCTCGCTCGTCACGGACATATATGGAGGAGGTATATTGAGCTAAAAACGTTACGGACGTATGCTCTGAACATAGTCGCAACATTTGCCAAACACCGTAGCAAAACTTCATGGTAGAGTGATACCTAAAACTACTTCTTTGTAAGTAGTACTAGCTAACAGTACAGAAGTTACTCGCGAAGAAAAGAAATACAGAAGTTATTGTACTGAGCCAGCGTGTGCATTCCACGAACAACTCTCAGAACAAGAAAGAGGAAGCATCGACATGTGGACCATCCTTGGCCAATCAGGATCCCTCTGGCCACCAGTTGCCCCTTCTCCTTTTCACGATCAAGGATAAACTCCCCTCTGGCCACCATCCATTCTCCCGCGCACCTTATCCTCCCCTCGTCCCCGTACAAAACCCCTCCCTCCCTCCATCAAGCTCTTACCATAGCCGGCCACACTCTCCCTCCTCCAGCACCAAGAACTCAAATCAAGAACCACAAAAGGTAACCAACCATGCATACCGCACTCCCTTTCGTTGCATCACAATGCATTCGACATTGTTGCGGCTTACAGTTCTTGCTTTGTTACAGGCTCAGCTGAGCGCAATGGCGTCGCTCTCCGTGGCCACGATCCCGTCGCTGGCCGCCCCGGCGGCGAAGAAGAGGTCGGGTGTCACGTACGTGGAGGGCATGAACGCGTACAGCGGCCTCAAGGCGCTGAACAAGGTGACCATGCTCGGCGTGCGCAAGACCGCCGACTACTCGTTCGCCAAGATCGTCTCGTCGCTGAGCCCCGCGGGGAGCAAGAGGCGCGGAGGGACGTTCGGGGCGCAGTGCAACGCCGCCGGGGAGATTTTCAGGATCGCCGTCATCATGAACGGGCTCGTGCTCGTCGGCGTCGCCGTGGGATTCGTGCTGCTCCGGGTGGAGGCAGCCGTCGAGGAGTCGGAGCAGTGACCAGTGAGCACCTCCCATAGCCCAGCCACTCGGCTCTTGGCTCATAAGTCGTGATATATAAATGTGATGTATGTTTCGATTAAATTTACTCTGGTCTGTATCCGAGCAATTGACGAATACCCTGGAAACACGTTTTGGACGCAACACCTGCAATTGGGTATCTCAGTTGTTCACAGTTTGTCTGGTTCTTCTTTCGGAATTCACTTCGGTTTTGCAAGTCTTAAAAAAAAGGTTTTGCAACATTCAGAAATCAGAATGCTGCAACATTGTCCACATCTTCAGACTTCGTATACTTCGTAGCAGGGTGGAAAGATGCAAAAATATTGTATTTTTTCTTCTAATCTGATGACATAACTGGATGTCATAAGCTTCATGCTAGATGATGCAATTCAATGCAATTCGGCAGAAGATGTGAGACGCACAACAAGAGTGTTTGTATTAGTTTCTGGTTAGAGAAACTAGAAACCAATACGAACATATGACTTTTTGAGATAGTTTCTTCACTCCTCTCACTTCCATCTCGCTCCGAGAATAAAACAAAGGGTCACAGGCGCATCTCGCACCCTACTCCTCTCGCTTCCGTCTTACACACCTCTCCCTCACTTTCCCACCACTCACCCTCTTCTTACCAATGCGAACACCCCCTTAACTCAAATGCCTATGTTCCGATAGCGCTCATTAGAGCATGTGTTTCTGCACTACAGCTCACAAAGAAAGGATCCTAAGTAAATTGTTCTACAATTGAACCCCCAAGAAAAGTTTTCGTAGTGGCAAGGCTCGAAGCAGCATCCTAATCCTGCCGAAGTACAACAAGAGGCATCTCAGGAGCGTCAAATCTCCGGCAAATTTTGCAGTACTTTGTTCGTTCATTACATCGGCCTCTGACAAGCTGAGAACAGTTGCCAACTGATGAAAGCCATAGCCAGTGAGGAGAATAGCTCGAAGCCAACCACCTTTGGAGTCTGCCACTCTAATGATCTCCTCAAGTAACTGCAGTTTTTTTAGCATGCTTAGCACAGTGAATAAGAAGACATGAAAACTAATTTGAAAAGCATTTGCCCTGTAAATGCAGCAACAAAGCAAATAAAACGATTGAACCAAATGATTATGAATAAAGAATGATATTCCAATTGGAGTGTAAAACATATGTAATCCATCAAAATCTACTAGTACATTGCCACTCGAAAATTGCAACATAAGTATGACTATGCAATTCAAAAGAGTCTGTCCTACCTTAACCTTGGTAAACACGAAAGAAATATTACATACCAAATACTATGATTCAAGTGCCACTGTTTGTGATGTTTCGTACATATACCATTGGGTATTTGATTGATTTTTTTGTACTCAAGTTTCAGTTGTTCACAAGGAGTAGAAGAAAGCCTCCAAACGAGGATAGAATAATTTTTAAATTGTTACGATAATATATTCCTTAAATATATTCTTTATTAGTAGAGAGAAGTCCTTTAGGATAGTCGTAAATCTTACTGCAACTACTTATATGATCATAAATCTTTCTATGACCACGTAGTCTAAGTTTTACTGCAACTACCCCATTGGTCGTAAGTCTTTCTACGACCAAATAGTCATAAGTTTTACTGCGACCTATGTAGCACGGACACGCCTCAAAACCGTCGTATCCGTGTCCGACACCGTGTCCGACACGGATACGACCTGAACACGTCTTACGTGTCGATGGCGTATCGGCGATTTGTCGACATAGACACACTAAATATACGAGTCGGACACGGCTTGGACACGATCGCCCGAAATGGCTCGGGACACGGGAGGCCGCCCATAAGTAGTAACCTGATAAGCGCCTTATTCCATCGCCACACGCGCTCGCGCTTCTCGCCGACGGCCGCTCGCGCGCGCCATCCTTCCGCGACTACCTCCGCGCGCCGCGCGCCGTCGGCTTTCTCCCGCCGCCGCTCCGCGATCGTATTGCCGCCGCCGTCGGCTTCTACGATCACGTAGTTATCATCTCTCGTAGCATTTAGGGTTGAGATGACATGATAAGCTAACAATATATATTTAGACATTTAGCAAACTTGTACTTGATTGCTTGTTTCATCATTTTAGAAAAATGGCTAATTATAGTGCGGAAATTACACTTTACAAATTACAAGTTTACAATTTACATTAAGTTTAATAAGCATATGGAAACATAGAAAATAATACATATACTATGTTCGAAACGGTGAACTTGTCAGTGCATCATAGATCGCGAACAGTTGTAAGTCCTTTTACGACCATCGCAACCACCTCCCTGATCGTATTCCTTCTATGATCACGTAGTCGTAAGTTGACGTGTGACCACCTTATGGTCGCGGACCTTCCTGCGACTAATCTATTTCTGACTAACTTGTATATGACGAACAACTGCATCATCAGTTGGTATTGAGGAAAATCCAATCTCAGTCTAATTGGAACAAGTTTTCCCCCAAGTGGGGAGGTCCTTACATTGTGTTCGAAGTCACACGTCCTAACTTTGTACGACTTGCTATGGAAGACGATCAGATTCTCTCGAACTCTTGGAATATTAACCAATTACGCAAATTCTATGTATAAATATTTCTACCCCTTTTTCAATAATAATTTCAGTTTATGCAAATTTTTATTGTCGTATGTCTTGTAGAGCTTCTCTTATTTTAGTTCGATTATTTCTGTTGCATCCAATTTGTTTAACTGGTTGAATATCCTAGTGTCAGTCAGTTCCTTAGGAGAAGACCCGAACCTATATAAAAATTCCGTGTCTCTACTCTGCATGTGCATACATCAGGTCATCTAAGAGTTTTCTCGAATCCAAACAAATCATACGTAAAATTGATATTAAAACATCGATAACAGTCATCATAGACTTATAACAACATTCCATGAACAGGAGTACCGCACTAACATTAGACTCAATAGGATGAGAATTATGACTAACCCTTGGAGACAATAATAGTACATCCAACACACAAGAAAATTTAGTTTGCTAAATTAAGAAAATGGGGATGATTACCCAAAGAAATTATGAAACAAAGAATCCATCAGAAATGTTCGGAATTGGATATCGTGTTCTCTCATTGATCAGGTAGTAAGCATAGTGTACAAGGTACTAAGCCAATGACCATAGCTTGACATAAATCATGCTAGAGGAACCTCGAGCATAGTTGACAGCAAATAGTAGAGATTTACCAACATCTACTTACTATTAATGCATCATAATCAAGCACTTGTATCTCAGAAGTCAGAACAAGTATATAGGAAATAAGAACATAAACATATGATGGAGCATGATAGAAAGGGAATAACCTGGTGATAGCTGGCATTGTTGCCAGAAGCAGAGCACATGCATAAATTATTGGAACCAAAGTCCTAGGTTTGTTCTTCCTCAGCCACATCAAGGATCCTAGTGCAGCAAGGGAAAGGGTCATCACCTGCAGAAGTACAAAATTAAGTCTTCCGGGATCAGGGATAACCGAAACACATATGAGTAGGTTCTTTTGTTGACAACTATGCCTAGCAAACATCATAAGTCAGAGAACTAGGAAGTTGCTTTCTTGGAAACAAGGAATCTGGCATTATATTTTTCACATTATATTGAGTAGCATACAAGATTGGCATTTGCTTCAAGTCCTTGAAATATGTACTCCCACGTAAATTCAAGCCCTCTTGCCCCAATCCAGAGAGGCGCCAGCCGGTGCAGAACTGAGTCAGCAAAAGCCCAACCTGAAAACCCCGAAAATATCCAATACATCAACCATAGTCACCACTCACAATAGAGTTAATTGCAGCTGGAAAAAGGTCAAAGCATAGAATTGTTTCCTCATTTATACGGGGTAACAATTAAAGGAGACGCAATCCAATTCAATAACAAATAGTACAAAGAGTATTCAATATCCTGGGAAACGCTATCAGCAGCCAATAAGAAGCCGGCTGCTCTTTCAATTGCATCAATGCAAAGCCAATAGCATAAAAAATTGGCACAACCAAATGTTGAACTAAGACAATCCATACAAAAGGTCAACGTGAGGGTTTCATTTTGTATATAAAAAGGCTGTCCAGATATCAGCAACAGTATGCAAAAAAAAAAGCAATTTGGATGGGCAGGCAGGTGAATGTACAGAATGGAGATACAAAATAAGATGAAAGAAAACATGTCTCCATAGATGCAGTATGATAATTTGACAAATCAAACTTCGGCTAAAAGCATTACATCAGAAAGTAAATAAGGACAACTATGTACTTGCCAAGACCAACAGCCTGAAACTTATGATTCTGGGAGATGTTTCTGTGAGTCAACTGTGTCAAAGCAAAATAAAGGCCAGCAACATCTATAAACCCAATTAGGATTTTAATTAATTCCTGCAAATGGAAATAATTGGTAGATTAGATCAACACCAACAAACATGATAAATCCAAGCATGTTTTGTTAAGGAAAGCACAGAAAATGTACCTGATAAGGATCAAAACTATCATTCTCGGGTACTTTGAGCAACGTTGCTAAGCAAACAAGCTGCCAGTATAAAATAGCGATGATTAGCTACCACAAGCAGTATGCCAAAGGATTAAATAAATAAGAAACATTATCCACTGCACAATAACGAGAAAAAGTAAGACCAAGAATATGAAACAGGCTAAGCTGAAAATATCTGGATGATAAAGCTTCAACTTGTATAATTTATGAAGAAAATTCGTACAAAAGAAACTGTATAACAGGGAAGATAACCAGTACAAATCATGTAGAATGAAAGACATTTGACAACCATTGAATAACTCATATGGGATTTTGACAAACAACTAAAGAAAAAGCTATCTGCTAAGTGTCCTACAAGCCTCAAAACAACAGTTTGTTGTCAAAACTGGTACATATATGTTACAGAAAGAGATTCATGTTTCCACTAAAAATGTGATTGAATGGTTATTCCAAAGAACATAAACTGTCTGAATCAACAAAAGTAGCAGACAAGAGCACATGATCAAACAAGAAGAAAAGTTTCTCAAATAAGGACAGAATACAGATCATGAATGGTAGATCATTTGAGCCTAGCAATCATGGTACTTAACAATTTTATCACTTTATTTTACAAAAGGAAATGGACAAGTTACTGACCTTTACAAGTGCTGTTCCAAGATAAACAGCCGCCGCTTTTACACAAGTGCCAATGGTGTCATACTCTGACCTGCAAAAAATAATTGGATAAGAAAGTGCGGTCCAGGGAATCTCTTGATACAGAATAATATTTTCATCTATAAAACGAACAGTTTCAAATTCTTTCCAGTTTTGCTTGGCAGACACATCCAATCTCAACCCTCTATTACTTGATGATCTAATTTCAAGTCTGCAACCTTCCGACCCTAAATGGAAGGCCAAAATCCATACAATCATCCAAACAATCAACACCACTTGAACATATATAACTGCTCTGCTTCCAACTCTCCTCTTATTTTCAAACCATCTATTTATCTTCACTCAACTTATTATCACTCAATACATTTTGTAACAACCACAATATTACTCAAAGATATATTAATATGTGATTTCGCGTGTGCACCAACTAGTAGCAGGTTAATGTACATGTTTTGCAGGTTAGGTAATAGGTACAAACTGCTGAGTGCTCCGTTGCAGAGCAGATTTAATGAGAAGATATGATGCGAATGCAAAGTATGTGGGAGACTAGGAGAGAGCTCCAACATCTATGAAACCAGAATGGAATGAAATTATTGCATCATGGCAGACTTCAGCTTGTTCTTTGCACAGGTACATATATGTATACACTGACTGCATGGAATTGAAAGTGCAAACTTTCTGTTGCAAACAAAGATAGACAGGAGTCAGAACACTGAATAGCTGAACACAGCTGATTGATATCTTATTCAATGGTTCTTGTGTCTAACGAGTCACACACATTAGCATGTGAAACTTATTACCGGAGTACATGCCTTTTTCGGTGGTTCTTATTTCTAATGAGTCACACACAATAGTATGTGAAACATATTACTGGAGTACATGTAACCCACTATTTGATCAACAGCCACCACAGGGAAAGAGCTGGAAGTAGGCGGGGGGCATGCTGCACATGTATGGTATCCGCATTGCCATCTCCGTCATCTTCATCATCATCTGCTGCTGCTCAAGTCCACCATAGTATGCACCAAGAACCTGCTGCATGTTCTGCAACATCTAGCTGCTAGCACCACAGTGGCACTGTGGCATCATGCCCTGCAGCTGCATGCAACACTGCTGCCGCAGGAAAGCCAGTGGCGGCCACATGATCATGGCTGTTCCAAACGCCTGCATCATGTACTGGCTACACGGATCCATGGTGCCCATTGCCATCATTGGTGGGAAGTACTGCAGATTGGTGATTGCCATAGCAGAACTTGCAAAAAGAGCGAGGAGGGCAAAGAGGGCTAAGATCTTGGTAGTGTATGCTGCCATTGATGATACTGCGGAGTGTTTAACAAGATTGCTAGATGATGTAGAAGATATGGGTGAGGGTGTTGGGCTGATTATTGATTAGGGGCTTATTTATACATACTAGTAATCATGTAGGCCAAGCTAGATTTTGGCCTTTGCAAAACTAACTGTTGGAGGCCAGATAAGCTGGAGATCACATGGCATATGGTTTATTTGGATATTTTTTTCAAATGATTTCTTGGAAGAATAGGATAGGAGGCAAGATGGTTTTAGTAGATATCTGTAAAAAATTGTTTTCTGCTGGTGCTTGTATAAATGTGTGGGGAAGGCATTATGGTCACATGTGAAGGCCATGCCAGATTGGTTTGGTGCTTTGTAAAACTAAATCTGTAGTGTTGTTATTTATTGAGGTGGATCAAGAAACTTTGTTGAACTGAATTTGTCTGGGACTTGTAGGATGTGTTACAAAAGTCACAGCTCACACATATAACACTTCATAGCCTGGTAATCGTGATATGTGACTAATCAAGTAGGTAAATTTGGAGCTATGTAAATGTGCTTTAATTTTGGATTTCATTCCATGAAAAGGTGGCTTGATTTTTTATGTTGGCTTGCCGAGCCTAACACGACACTCCTCTTTTTTCCTGGCCTAAGACAGGCTATGTAGTAAACTACATAGGCGGGATCGAATCCACAATGATGATATGTGATAGGGTAGGAGTAGTACCAATTGAAGAGAAGCTTATCCAGTATCGCTTGAGATGGTTTGGACATCTCCAACAGATGCCTCCTAAGACACCGGTATGTAACGGAATTTTAAGACGTACCGAAAACGCAAGAAGAGGCAGAGGTCGATCAAGACTAACGTAAGAGAAAATAGTTAAAAGGGACTTGAGAGATTGGAATGCATCCAAATAATTAGCTTTGAATAGGAGCGCATGTAAGTTAGCGATCTACATACTGAAACTATAACATAAGAAGGTTTAGGAGTGGTGTTTTAGACTCTCTACTCAGATAGCAAGATACAGGTTTAGGGTTTTTGCCTTGTATGTTTTATTATAAGGCTTTCGTTTCTTTAATCTTGAGGTGGTTTCATTCCTAGTCTACCTCAACTTGTTTGGGACAAAAGACTTTGTTGTTGTTGTTGTAAATGTGCTTTAATAGAATACATACATATTCTAGTTGGCATGTATTTGGAGTTTTGTTATCAAGAGTTGGAAGTAATCATGTTCAAGCTTGTCCGGGGTCGATGCAACTAAAGAACATTGCCATAAAGGAAAGAAGAAGAACAACAAAAGGAGAAACTACTTTCTGGATCGATGCCAAAAAATTAAAGTTTTGTTCCACAATCTTTGTTATCCTCAGTTCTCCCTTGTGTAGAACTAGTCATCTATCTTACAAAGTAAAAATAAAGGAAATAAACATGTTTTGCTTCTTCGAATTAAGAAATAAACCCTTTTTATCCAGGGCAGGCACCATCAACACTATGGAAGTATGGAGCCGTACCACTTTCAAGAGAGAAAATTGATGATTTACCACTTTAAAGAGTGGGTTTCGCAAAATTGCCACTTTCAAAATTGGTTTCGCAAAAATGCCATGCAGTACATTTACCTCTTGATTACCATGTCATTTGAGCCATTTAACTTATTTAATATATTTTTCTAATTTCGGGAGTGGAAAAGACCTTTCTATCCTTTCCATTGACTGTTAGTGCACAAATCAAGCAGCGATTATTCTTGCTTCTTGCGTTTGCGATAGGCAATCCGTTGAATTCGATGTGAATTCTCGCGGAGGACGAGGGATTTGGTTAAATTTACCTCTAATTGAAAGCTTCCGTTTTGAGCTAGTAAGAATTGTCTATATGCTTGCCACAAGCAAAGGTCTTTTGAGACAATTTGTGTTGTCACTAAATGGTGCATTTGTTTTCTGGATGCTACTATAAGGTAGAAGTACTACATATATAGTTGGTCAAGCAATATGCCAAGTGCCAAAACAAAGGCACATTCTGTGGTGACTTCAATTTTAGTCTCGCACAGAGCGACAATAGATGGCATTTCCTCGATTTCTAAGGGCATTGCTACATAAAACTCGTCTCAAAATTTAACTTAGCAAGGGTAGAAATGTCTTTTTCACCCCCTGAAATTAGAAAAAAAATATTAAATGAGTTAAATGGCTCAAATGACATGGTAATCAAGAGGTAAATGTACTGCATGGTATTTTTGCGAAACCAATTTTGAAAGTGGCAATTTTGCGAAGCCCACTCTTCAAAGTGGCAAATGATCAATTTTCTCCTTTCAAGAAAGCAATTGAGATTATAATTAAGCACTGTAGCTCTAACCAATTCATCTTGGATAACTTTAGAGTGAACTTACTATATCATGTTCTCCTTATCCCCTCTAACTCACAAAAGGACTACACAAATCATGTGAACTTAGTCGACAAGAGTTAGTCACAGACCACAGTAATTACGACAAAGCTGATTAGATTTAGTTCGAAGACCATAATTCACCCAACAAAGCCCTAAATCCATGCCAACAGTGCAATATAAGTTCGTCAGCACACATAGAAGCAGTCTCTCGCCGATCCAACTCAACTGAGCAAAATTCACTGCAATTGCAATGACTAAACCCCATCCCACAAGCCGAATCACACATAGAACAGACAGTACCAAGCATTCCTACTCCTCCGTGCCAGATCAAGCAACCAAGCACGGCCCAGACCGATTGCTAGAGACAGATCTAGTACGTTTGAGATACGGATCTCGCGGATACAGAGAGAGAGGGAGAGAAGAGAGTTAACTTACAGGGGGGTGGCGGAATAGTAGACGACGTGGGGGCCAAAGGTGAGGGCGGCGCAGTTCAGGAAGTGGAACACCGTCATCTCCTCCTCTTCCCCCTCGTCTCCGGCGTCTGAGCAACGGCGAGGTCGGATCGCCCGAGGCCGTACGTGCCCGACGATTCGGAGTTGGGAATGCAGGTGGGTATCGGGCTAGCGTCGGATCCGCCCGATCGCGCTAAGTAGGCTCGGTCAATGCGGATATGAACAAGTGGGCTTTGCACATGTAGATGGGGTGATGGGCCTGTACAAAGTTTTCATTTTTATCTGGTAGCCCCCTTCACTATCTGTTTATTGCATGCATGGCCCCCAGATCCAGAAATCTTTAAGCAAGCCTACTTTTGTTTGTACGAAGCAAGTTTGTAAACCTGTACCCCTACCGTAGTGCACATATACCAGTTATGGAAAACAAGTAAAAGGTGACGTGAGATGGCATGTACATACCACAGGCCCACAGCTAACACTAACTAATGAGTATTGAACCTTACATCAGGGGCGGATCCACCACTATGACATGCTATGGCAGCTGCCATAGCAAACCTTTGGCCTTAATACCCCTTACCCCTGTAGAAATGGGCCAAATTGCATAATAGCCAGCCCATGAGGAAAGAGCTTAGGGTTCATCGGCTTTGCGGCGTGGCGTGCCTCTGCTCGATCGATCCGCCGTCGCGCGCGACGGGAGAGGAGAGGACTCGGCGCTGGCGGCGGCCGGCGGCGGCGGGGACCTCGGCACCTCCACCTCCACCGGCGGCTCGGCCTCGGGCCTCGGCGCCTCGGCGGTCGGCGCCTCGCCGTCTTGGCGGCGTGGCCTCTCGCGGTCTGCTGGATCGATCCGCCGTCGCGCGCTGTGGGGAGGAGAGAGGACTCGGCGGCGCGGCCCGCGGCGGCGGCGGACCTCGGCACCTCCACCTCCACCGGCGGCTCGGCCTCGGACCCTCGGCGCCTCGGCGGTCGCGCCTCCTCCCTCCACGGCGCCTTCGGCCTCGGCGGCGGCACCACCTCCATCCGTCCACCGGCTCGGCCTCGGGCCTCGGCGCCTCCGCCTCGATGGCTCCACGGCGGCTCGGCGTCGGTGGCGGCGAATCTGAAGAGAGGAGGGCGCGGCGCGGCCGCTGGCGTCGCCGACACAAGAGAATCTGAGAGGAGAGGGGCGAGCGCAGCCTGGCGTAGCTGGCGTCGGCCCGGCTCGCGAGGAAAAACGCCGCGGTGAAAAGGTGGAACTAGTAAGGGATTTTCAGATTTTGATGTGGCTATTTGTGATAATTTTGCTACTTTGCAATTGATGTGGCCATTTGTGATAATGTTTGATTGCTTCATGAATAGATGTGGGATTGAAGAAAATTTTCACCACAATTTCTTCAACCACCCGGAGCACTGGTGCTAGTGGAACCGCTGCAATTGCCGCTGCCGTTGTAGACTCTTCCCCCTCAGATGATCCAGCATCGGCTCCTCCTCCTGTGGCTCATGCTCCTTCAGTACCTCAGCCTCAACGTCAACCGCAAAATGAAGTGCGAGGTATTAAGGAATTCAATCAAGATTATATTGTAGATGATCCAGCATTACGCATTCCCATTTATGATTTTGATCCGGACATTAGAGATGAGGTTAGAAGGGCTTATGTGTTGAAAGGTCCAACCCAACTAATCGGTCATAATTATCCAACAAATGGAAAAGATAAAAGAAGCTTTTGTGAGGCATGGTACAATAAGTATGAATGGGTAGAATATAGTGTTGAGAAAGATGCAGCCTTTTGCTTCTATTGCTTTCTATTTAGACATGATCCTTTGGATGAAAAATTTGGACATGATGTATTTACAAAAGTGGGATTTAAGACTTGGAAGAATGCATACAAATTATTACCTGGGCATATTGGAGGGCCTACAAGTGTGCACAATCAAGCAAGGACATCATATGTAGATTTTAAAAATCAAAAGGCTAGTGTGTCACATAAGGTTAGCACTTATAGCAAAGAGGCAGAAATCAACTATGAGATTCGTTTGACTACATCTCTAGATTGTGCAAGTTACCTTCTAATGCAAGGCCATGCATTTCGTGGACATGATGAGTCTTCATCTTCTTTAAACAAGGGCAACTTTTTAGAAATGGTTGATTGGTATAAAGAGAGGAAAGAGGAAGTGAAGAAAGCATTTGATGAGCTATGTCCAAAGAATGCTCGCATGCTTGCACCAACGATTCAAAAAGACTTAGCAAAATCCTGTGCTCAAGAGATCACTAAAGCAATAAAGAAAGAGATGGGAAATTGTCTTTTCTCTATTCTTATTGATGAGTCTCGTGATATTTCAGTGAAAGAACAAATGGTTGTGATTGTTAGGTTTGTGAACAAACAAGGAAAGTTATGGAAAGATTCTTGGGTCTCAAGCATGTTAAACAAACAACATCGGAGGCTCTAAAAATGCTTTGCTTGGGATGCTTTCTAGACATGGGTTAGCTATTGCAGATTGCGAGGACAAGGATATGATGGGGCTTCAAATATGAGGGGAATTTAATGGCCTTCAAAAAGCGATTCGTGATGAAAACCCTTATGCCTTTTATGTTCATTGCTTTGCTCATCAATTGCAATTAGTAGTTGTTTACGTGACGGATGTTGCACATCTATTCATGAGTTCTTTGAATATGTGAACATGATTGTGTCCACCACAAGTTCATCTTGTCAAAGAAAGGATTTGTTGATTGATAGTCGCGTGTGCACTTATTGGATAAATTGAGAGTGGTTTGATTTTGCACGGAAGAGGAAAACATCAAGAAACTAGTTTAGCTAGACACGGAGATACAAGGTGGGGCTCTCATTACACAACTTTACTTCGTATTGAGTCAATGTGGGTTTCGGTGATAGATGTGCTATCTTTCGTTCAAGAAGATGCACGTAATCCAACATCGCGGTGGTTTGATGCGGATAATGGAGAGTTTCAATTTTGTATTCATTATGAAGATGATGTTGAAAATTTTTCACATTACAAATGAGTTGTCTATGTTGTTGCAAAGGAAAGATCAAAATATTGTGCAGGCTATGTCCTTGCTTGTTGATGTGAAGACAAGGTTGGTCAACTTGAGGAATCTTGGTTGGGAGTCTTTATTTGAAGAAGTCAAGACCTTTTGTGAAGCTAACAAAATTCCGATACCAAATATGAATGAAGCAATACCAAGATGGGCCGATCAAGGTTAAGTGGGATCACAGTAACTCAAGACCACCACTATCGTGTTGATATTTTCTATGCCGCTCTTGATGCTATTAACACGGAGATGAATCATCGCTTCAATGAGGTATCTTCAGAGTTGCTTGTTTCTTTTTCTTGTCTTGATCCTAAAGACTCTTTCTCCAAGTTCAATGTGGATAAGATTGCTAGACTTACTGAGATCTATGAGAAAGATTTTACAAGTCCTGATCGTGCTGCCATAAAAGACCAACTTGAGACATTTATTCTTCATGTGCGAAGAGTTGACGATTTTACTCTTTGTCAAAACCTTGCAAGTCTAGCTGAAAAGATGGTTCAAACTGAGCGGCATATTGTATTTCCATTGGTTTACCGTCTTATTGAGTTAGCATTGCTTTTTTGCGTTACAGCGGCATCTGTTGAAAGAGTTTTTCAACCATGAAGATTATTAAGACCGATTTGCGTAATAGGATGTGCAATGATTGGCTTAATAACTTGATGTTGTGCTACATTGAGAGAGACTTGTTCAGAAAGCTTGATCCTAATGCCATCAAGAAGAGGTTTCAAGCTATGAAAGATAGAAAAGTGACATTGCCGAATCATCCTAGGCAAAACTAGTTATATTGTAAGTATTATAGCTTGCTTTCGTTATAATGCTAAAGTCTACCTGTACTAATTCAACTACCTTTCATTTGTAGGTTCTTATTTTTATTTTATCTTTTGTCACGGGACTTTCATTTTACTATGATTTGGTCTACATTCATTAGGTATTCTTCTATTTACTACTTTCTTGTTACAATTTAGTGATTGCGGTTTGATTTATTGTCGGTTTTGCTTGGGTTTAATAGTACAACCGCTAGTTCATTAGTTTGTCTTCAAAGACTCCGCCATAGCAAAATTTTTAGGCTGGATCCGCCACTGCCTTACATGACGTGCTAGGTGCTACAGGGGGCACACCATGTATGTGAGTATGTCAACTACTCAACTTAGACGCTTCTGTACTACGCTGATTCATGCAAGATCGGACTCGGATCAAGAAGGTTGGGCTTCGGCTTTTAACTTTTAGCTTATTTTTAACTATTCATAAATTTCGTCCTTTTCTGAACTTTTAGCTTTTTGTTGAGCTTTTTTGCCGGTTCTTTTTTTCCTGTATTTGTTTGTATTATATGTAATGGACTAACATATTTTTTAATTTTTTTAAATTTAATTATGCTAAATAAGTCTCTGTCAGCTACAGTATTTTTTAGCTAGTTACAGTACTTTTCAGCTATAAACCACCAAAAATAAGCCCATATGATCACCACGGCCGCAGCCTGGGTGCAAGTAACGTTGCCGCAGCCTGGGTGCAAGTAAACGGTGAAAGCAAAGGGTTCATAATGTAATATAATCTGACAAAAACGCGGTCCATATATTCCTCTTTCCGAAACACCTGACGAATTGCTCTCGTCAAGCAGTTGGCTGCTAACCCTTGGAGGTGACTGCTGTCGCGTAACACTGCCATGCACGACGATGATCCAACAAAGCTCCGTGCTCTTGTCATACCCGCTGTCTCCTTGCTTCGCTTTAGGCGCGGTTCAAAAGTGACCTGGTTTTGTCTTTTAGCTGTTATCTTTTTTAGATATTCAATAAAATAAAAATAAATAGAAAATAAAAACACTGCTATACATACCTATGAATAATACAAAAAAACTTCGTTTAAAAAACAACAGGTTCTAAACCATTTTTATTTTCTGAAGCTAGAAACTGTTTGAAATATCTACCACGGAAACTGTCAGGTACTAGCACATAGACCGAGCGAGCAACGAAGAAAATCATCATGGATATCCAGGTCACCCTCCGCCCATCGTTCCCATCAGGTCGCCCTCCGCCCATCGTTCCCATCAGGTCGACCGGCCAGGCCACCACAGCCCACCACCGCGCGCAACCGCAAGCCGGGGGGGAGCCGGCAAATGGGAGGAAAACGAGGAATAATCGCGCGAAAAAGGCAGCGTTTTCCACCGAAAATGGGGGGCCACCTCGTCTTTGGACGCTTCCGCGGCGCGGGCCACGGACGGCCGGGCGCGTTGGGCCAGGCGGGGAGCATCTGGGCTAGGCCGCGCGCGGCCGGACCGGAGGTGGCCAGTCAATCATGCACGCAGCGCGCCGCTACGCTGTGCCAGTGCCGTGCCGTGCCGTGCTCGCGCGCGGCAGCTTTAGGCCACGTCGCGCCCAGTGCCCAGCACCGACCACTAGGGCCACTGGCGCCCGCCGCCCGCGCTGCGCCTTTGGAAGAAGGGAAGGGAAGGGCCCGAAAAGGTGGGGAGACCACGGTGTTCCGAGGTCCACACACGCAATCGATCGATCGATCGTCGAGTACGTGCGGCGTACAGACTCGGGGAGATCGAACGCGTGCAATGGTAGTGCAGGGCGCCGTGTTGGGTTACTGATTCCCATGGAATATCGGAAGCGTGAGAGTGGGCGATCGATCGATGTGATTGTACAGTGTACACGATCGATCGGTAGACGTCAATGCATGCAGATACGTTCTACGGACAGATAGCATAGGAACTCCGTGCTTCCGGGATAAATTAAGGTTCACATTGGAACTGCAAACTGCACGTAAGGCATTCATGACCCAGTACATCACGTCCTTAGAGCAAGTACAATAATGGTCTTATAACCAAGCTAGTCAGCATTTTTGCTGATGTGGAGGAGAGAAGAGAGAGGAGAGAGGAGAGCTTGGCTCTCATGCAAGCAACAAGCTGCACACGGGAGTCTATGCAGTGGTGGGCCCAGATAATAAATGTATGTGAGGAGGAGTAGGAAAGAGAATGTGAGACATGGTACCATATAATAATAAAAAAACTTTTGTAGACAAATTATTGTATAACTTGGCTCTTATAACTTGACTTATAGCCAAGCACTTGGCTCTATTATTGGACTTGCTCTTAAGCATACGGAACACTCACAATAGTGATTTCCTATCAATATAGGCCATTGATTATTGGTAATGTTGTGATTTCCTATCAATATAGGCCATTGATTATTGGTAATACGTGTCGTGCGTGTGAAGAGAGCACTCCATATCGGGCGCCTCAAGCTCCCACATGATCTTATTTATCCACATCACTCCAAACCAAGCATTAACCACTCATTCTATCTCTCCCTCTCTCTATGCCCCTTCTTGAGAGGGGAAGTAAGCGAGCAACGGGAATCTACCCATGTCCTTCCCCTCACTTTGTTGCTTCAATGCTCCATCCTCACAGCGGAGCCTAGCTCTATTTCTCCCTCCCACCGATTGTAGCCACCTCCCCTCAACCCCCATCTTCTCCTCGGTCCTCGGATTCGCATCGTGCTCCAGTGTGGTAGATCGAGCGAGCTCCTTGCCTCATGCCGCAGCCACTTCTGCCGAGGGTGTCAGATCCGTGCGGCATCAACCTGGATCTCATTGTACGCTCTCTCGAGCACCACCTCCTCTCCGAGCTTGCCCATAGCTGCAGCTGCTCCATGTCTGTTCATGGAGCACGACAATGGCAATGGAGGCGGGAGATAGCGGGTGGTGGTCAAGAGGTTTGTCTATGAGCATGGAGGGGTCGTGGAGCGATGGTTCTTGAACCTAGAGACGTGCTGGTGGCTAGGTAGTAAAGGATGAAGGTGGAACTACAGTCGTTGTGCATGAGGTTGGGGGTGCTCCGGGCCGTGCAGAGCCCCTGTCTTTTTTATTTTTGTTGGGGATAGTTTCTTGTATTGTTGCACAAGTAGTTCGCATTTATTGCAAAAATCTAGGTAGTATTTTGTGTCAAATATTCCATTTGTTGCAAACATTATTCTTAATTATTGCATATGAAGACCCAGAATGTTGCATCATATATAACATTATGTATTTGTTTATTTGCAATGCATCCTCTTAATAAAGTTATTTTTGTTGTAGTAGGTTATTTTTTTTGTTACGCATGGTTATTTTTTTTTTGTTGCATAGAGGATGTGGTTCTCAATTTGTTGCAAAACATTGTTCACATTGTTGTACAAGCAATTTAAAAATATTACCACTATTATTTTCAAATATTGCAATGTCGCAAAGTTATAAATTTGTTGTTTAGAACTTCTGGTCTTATTTTAGCACTTAGCTAAGTTCTGCATTCATGACTCGTTTAATTTCTTTTTACTGAGAAGGTAAAATTTTTAAAATTTTCTCAATATTCTATTCTTATTATACATTTTGTTGTATATGTTAGTTATTAATGTTGCAAATATTGTTAACCAATGTTGCTCCGGAACATTCGATGAGAAGCCTTTTATCGAACATGCGGATGCTAGTTGGACTCTTTGATTATTCATGAAAATTGCAAAGGGAACATAAGTGAACAGTATAATTTTTAATTATAAGAATGCTAGTTTAAAAACTTGGTGCACGTTTTCTCTCTCTGATTTTGGTCTTCCCACTAGGGACATGAATGGTCTGGCTTTGGACTGCAAACTGCCCGACACTAGCTAATGGTGAATTAGACATGCCAGCAGTCCCACAACCATGTAGCAGACTAGTAGTGCCTATCGGGAATTTTTTTTAAATAATTTATTTTTTATTTCAAATAATAGAAATATACCTGTGCAAAAAATTTTTACAAAAATGACCTTCAATTACCGAACCGAACCGTTGGGCTACTAGACCTGTCACCCAACAACCGCATGACACACAGGCTGTTCGTGGGCCATTGGGCGCATTATTCAGTCGCCAAAGGGTTGCACGACTGCGACCTGCCGCCCAATCGTTAGGTGACTGCAAGACCAGTCACTCAATCCTTCGACGACTGGAGGTGCATATAAATCGGCCACTAAGCCAAGTCATTGGCCATTTCATCTGGCCATGCTGTCGCGCAAGGAAAAGGGAGAAGGGAAACAAAGAAGAGAAGAGAAGAAGGAAGAAAAAAAGAGAAGAGGAGAGGAGAGGGAGAGGAAGAAGGAGAGGTTCTGCAACTTCCGTGAGATAAAATTTTTTGTATGTTGTAGCCAATATTTCCTGTATGAAGTAGATAGTTTGTTTAGTGTACAATTAGGATGCGTAGAAAATTATAGCTATAGAAAAGAATAACACAACTTTGATATGAAGTAAATAGTCGTAGAAATTTTAGTCAATGTAGTTATAGAAAATTAGCATCCATATAAACTTATAGTTGTAAAAAATTTACCGAATATAGTTGTAAAAAATTAGCATCCGTAGTAAATTATAATTGTAGAAAATTTAGTCAATCAAATTAGCATCCGTATAAAATTATAGTTGTAAAAAAATTAGTAAATATTATATACAAAATAAGCATCCGTAGAAATTTATAATTATTAAAAATTGAGTCAATACTTTTGTACAAAGTAAATAGTTCGCTTTGTACAAAAATTTATTTTTGGTTTTCAGAAATACTAGGAAGATTTGAAAATACTTAGAAAATAGCAAATAAAGTCTAAAGCTTCCAGAAAAATTCACAGAAATTCCTGGAGATTTTTTTTGACTTAGGAAAAATATTTACAACCTAAAGTTGGTCTTTTTATGTTTTACAAAAAATACATTTTAGCTTTGAAATTGATTTTTAAAAACCAGAAAAGCACAGAAAATCCAGATAAACACCAAATGATTTAAAATAACTAATTTGAAATACAAATTTTATAGAAATTCAAAATACTCTTTATTTAATAATATTTTTATGTTTTTAGTTAAATTACTTTTTAGACAAGCTTTTTTAAAAGCTGAAAATAGGCAAATAAAATCTCCAAAATTCAAGCAACCAAACAACACTTGGTTTTATTTTAAATTAAATAAAATTTTATTTTTTTTACTAAAATTTTTAAAATAAACAACTGGGTTGTTACAGCAATAATCAAATTCTTCCTTTGGCCATCGCATTCGTGGAAAGTGAGAATTGCGACAACTGGTTGTGGTTCCTTAGACATGTATAATTTACTTGCTTGTGTAATTTTTTTATAATTTTGTCCATTCTAAATTTTTTTAATAAAATTGTTACAAATAGTATACTTAAATAAATTGTCAAGAAAAATTCAGAATGGATAAAATTATGAAAAAAATTACACAAGCAAGTACATTGCATCGGAATTCTCTAAAAAAATTATAATTTTTGGATCTAATTTGCTATATTTAAAAATTCCTATAAAATATACAGAAATGATTTTTTGAAAATTGCTACAATACTGCTATAGTACATGTTTGCACTGTAGCCGTGCAGTGCTGGGTGCTCCTGCTCCAGTGCACCATTGCACGATGGCCATACGGTTTGGCTAATCCACATGGCCATCATGCGGCATCGCTAATGTGTCGGCTCCTCGATCAGTCCTACACAACTATCATACAGTAGATGTTATTTTTATAAATATAAGCAAGTACAATGTATCGGAAGGTTCTAAAAGATTTATAATTTTTTGATATAATTTGCTATATTTAAAAATTACTATAAAAATATACATAAATAGATTTTTCTAAAAATGTACTGTGCTGCTACAGTACAACATAGTTTACTTGCTTTTGTAATTTTTTTATAATTTTGTCCATTCTAAATTTTTTTTCATAAAATGCTTACAAATAGTATTCTTAAATGAATTGTCAAGAAAAATTCAGAATGGATAAAATTATGAAAAAAAATTAAACAAGCAAGTACATTGCATCGGAATTCTCTAAAAAAATTATAATTTTTGGATCTAATTTGCTATATTTAAAAATTCCTATAAAATATACAAAAATGAATTTTCTAAAAATTGCTACAATACTGCTACAATACATGCCTGCACTGTAGCTGTGCAGTCCTAGGTGCCCCAGTGCACCATTGCACGGTGGCCATACGGTTTTGGCTAATCCACACGGCCATGTGCGGCGTCGTTAATGTGTCGGCTCTTCGATCAGTCCTACATAACTATCATACGGTAGATGTTATTTTTATAAATTTCTTATAATAAATACTATTTTTGCTATTCACTTGCTACGTACCGCCATTTCGGCCGAAGATTCCTGATCCCAGTAGTATGACATAGGGCCAGTGCCACGTTCACATCATATCAGGTATCTGATCCCAGTAAGCAAGTCCTCCTGTGCATATGATCGATGCCCTTTCGTGACAACGAGAGAGAGATAAGAGTATGTACTTTATTCTTTAAGATAAACTTTTGATACAGCTAATACTGAACATAATCGTGGTAAAAAGCACAGTAGTTCACAAATGAAAAGCGAAGACAAGGACACACGCAAACCCGTACGGAGTACATGCGATGTACGCTACATTTACAGTAGCGCAGCAAAGCCAGAGCAACCAACTCGCAGCAAACGATCAAACAAAACTAAACGAGGCCAAAACCAACGGAAGGAAATTGTATGGGGAACGGTTTCACTTGAGAGCAAGTATAATAAGGGGCTGTTAGTAGACTATATGCTGAGATAGAGGAGAGAGAGAGGAGAGAGAAGAGAGGTGGACTGTAAGTTTACAGCCAGCTGAAGCACAAGAACAAAGTTTACAGCCAGCTGAAGCACAAGAACAAATAAACTTTGTAAGAGAAAAGGATGGGTCGGCTGTAAACTACTATATAAATAAACTGATAAGTGGGTTGTAAGTGTCCATACAGCCAGCTGAAGGCTGTATTATTAGCCTTGCTCTGAGGCGCATCCCGGGCCAAGATCAAAGCACGCACGTACGCGGTACGTACAGGCAAAGCTAGCATTAACTCATACCGCATGGGAATTAGCAAAGCGATGGAAAGAGTGGTCAGTGGTGCATGCTTTGCGAGGAACACGCCGCGTTAGGCGCCGACCGGGGCTACGTATCCGCGTTAAACAAACCGAACCAAACATTCTTTCATCTTTGTTTAGCCCGTTTGTTTAGCGCGGTGTGCTCGATCGCCTCGAGAAGTTCTTCTCCCTTGTTCCCATCTCCCCAGCTGCTAACATTACAAACAGTGTGTGGTCGGAATCGTATATGTGTGTACTCTATACTAATTATATATGTGATACACTAGTATCAGAGGCTGTGTTCGTTTTAGCTTCAGCTTTTAGCTTCCGGTTTATTTTTCACTATTCATAAATTTCGTTTTTTTCTGAACTTTTAGCTTTTTGTTGAGCTTTTTTCCTGGTTCTTATTTCCCGTATTTGTTTGTATTATACGTAATGTGCTAACATATTTTTTATATTTTTATATTTTTTAAAATTTAATTATGTTAAATAAGTCTCTGTCAGCTATAGTGTTTTTTCAGCCAACTACAGTGCTTTTCAATCATAAGCCATAAAAAAATTCAAATAATCACCACCTCAGTACTAAAGATCTAATCCGGAAGGGCTACACATACTACGACAGCGTCATCCACTCAAGCTATGCTCGTGATGAACATATTTGGTGGTAGCTAGTGTCATAGTGCTAGGATTTTAGCCTTCAAAAAATAGTGCTAGAGCTTGCAATACCATTAATTGTAGGGCTGAAAGCTGAAATTTTGGGTCAACAGTCAACGTACACTACAAAACCTGTAACCAGAGCAGGCTGTCGTGGAGCTACCAAACTACGTAGGTTCTAGAACCGTTTCCATGTGTGCTATCGAACCATCAAGGGTTAAAAAAGCATGTACCATTCTTTCACTGTGATAGATTTTGTAATGGTCGATTTCCAGTTTATGCTGGGATGCACCAAGTTACTCACTCCGGTCACTCTTCATATTTTTCTCTTTTAAAGTCAATAAGATGTTATTTTAACCACTAAATTTTATTATCATATATTTTTAGAAACTATAAAAAATGTAATATCATATGACAAATTTACCCATACAATTTTTATATATCCAAACTATGTATTCTAAACAATATACTTGCTCAAACTTAATACGGTTTAACTGCACGTATTACTAGCTAGCATTCATCCCCCTTTATATACGAGTCATGATCAGGTATAAAGTAACTGAAGTAATCTATCCATCTGAAAATTTTCTTATCTTGGAGATGAACTAGTTTTGAACATTTAGATCAAACACATATATACTATATACGTTTCGTTGTCAGCTTGCACATGAAGACCAGGAACAGCAACTGTAGCTCCATTATGGTGTTCTTCAAGTGTTACGCTACTATAGAAAGGTTTATTACATATGGTTTGAAATCGTCGTCACAGACGGTTTCTAAACCGTCTGAATTTATATGTCTGTGATAATATGTGGTTATCACAGATAGCTCTCAAGCCATATGTAATAATTACAATACAGATGATTTTTCGAAAAAAAACCGTCTGCGATATATCAAGTATCACAGACAGTTCTTTAATATAGCCGTCTGTGATATACCAAGTATCGCAGATGGATTTAAAAAAATGTTTGTGATATATCAAGTATCACAGACGGCTAATACCAAAAACCGTCTGTGATATAGCATATATTACAGATGGTTCTCGGACATAATCGCTAATACTAAAAATCGTATGTGATAGCTATTTAAATAGCTATATTATTTTCTATTTTCCAGTCATGCCCTCTGAAAATAAGCAAACAGAACACATATATTGTACACGATAATCATTACACATATCTCAACTAAATGGTGTGAAATTGAATGAATTATTTGATTAAGCACAATTGAGTGATTACAATTGTATCAAATGTTTCAACATCTAATCATCGCCGGGATAGAACTCTCTAGTCTTATTTATGACCTCTGCAATTAAGAATTGGGAGAGCTTTTCTCAAATTTCGGCGATTTTGTCAAGATCGATTGTACTTTTATCAAATTCTACAAGCTGTCGTTAGGAGTAGTGTTAAGTCATTAGCATATATATATATATATATATATATATATATATATATATATATATATATATATATATATATATATATATATATATATATATATATATATATATATATATATATATATATATATATATATATATATATAATCACAAAATAATTATTGGTAGGTTGACAAACATTGGATCATCATTCATCTTAACATCCATGATTTCCTCAATATGACAGCAAACATAAAAGACATATACGTTGCCCTGTAGCTACTGGTGACACTGCAAAAATAAAATTATATACATAGGTATTGTCAGTTATAGAGGTATTATAGCGAAATGTGATATATGATTGTTGTGTTGTAGCAGATAACGAAAATCGTGTCCTGTGTCGCAGTGTGACGCTGAATTCCTTGTGTCTCCCTCTCTAGGCAACATAAGCGCTGGACAATCTACATGATTCCAAAAAGTTAGCCTCGACCATTGCAAACGAAGGGAAGACTACAATAGAGTTATGTATGGAGGAAATAAGTTTACCTATCAATTGTTTGTTGCACACGGGTGAAGTCGTGGTTGCTCATAAGTAGAGAATCAAGGTATATTATCTTGCTCCACTTTGGTACAATCACAATCAGAATCCAGTGACCCCTAATCATGTATGTCGCTATAGTGATTAATTCTAAGTTCATGTTGCGTATAAAGTACAAATGAAACTTGTTTGGCAAGTAGTAAAGCATTTAACCCTAATTGAAGGGTACCATGATATAGAGCCTGTTCTTTTTGGGTATGGCTTATGGCTTTTGGGCTGTTTGTGTGAGAAATTACAGAGTAACAGAAACTCACGGACGGTTTTTGGCGATATAAATGAAGCCAGTAAAGTATGTATTACAATTAACTAGTAGAAATAAAGTCAGTAAAGTATGTATTACAATTAACTAGTAGACCCTATCTTGAAAAGATACTCCGTTTAAAAACTAGTTACTGTAGAAAAATCGAAAAAACAGCTTTTAGAAGCTGAAAAGAACATGGCCATAGTCCTTGTCACTATAAGCAAGCAATTCCCTCGTTGTGTAATCTTAGACGAAGGATTCGTTATCGTTGATGGATTGCTCAGAGACCAAGTGTGGATCGAGAAAACCTATCGGCTCTCGCCATCGTCGGACTTGTTGGATCATAGATCTATACATAACCAATGAGTTATGACATTTATCGGTGCAATGTGAATGTAGAACTTGATTGTACGGTACACTTACAGTGCCCAGCATCGTAGAAGTGAGGCGTTCAGTTCGTCGAAGTTGAATAGTAAGAATAAGTATTGGAAGGTCACGACGAAGTAGCTCGAGTCGTGGAGGAAATGCACCTCCGTGTATCTCACAGTGAATCCACTGTGTTGGTGAATCCATACCTGTACCCCTTCGTTCCACAGTGTCACAAAAATTTTCCACCAATGGTGCTAGGTACATATCAATATCGTTCCCCAGTTATTTCGGTCCTTGAATAAGTAGTGACATCAAAATGTAGTTCTGCTTCATACACAACCATGGAGAAAGGTTGTACAGCACACATTCACGGGCCAGGTACTATATCGGCTGCTCATGTTACCAAAAAGATTCATTCTATCTGTACTCAACCAAACTTTATATTACTCAGTTCTGCACCAAAGTTTACAAACATCCTATCAATGTTCCTCCACTGGGCTGAATCAGTAATGTGTCTTATCGTTCCATCTTTTTTACACTCCTCCGAGTGTCAACGCAACAATCTTACACCCTTTCGATTCGCAAACAAATGCTTCAAACGGGGAATTATAGGCAGATACCACAACATCTTAGCAGGAGGTTCTTGCTTTACCTTGATACCCTCGTCGTCATTGGAGTCATTCTTAGGCTTTGTATCGGGATGCTTTGCATACCAGACAAGCATATAATTTTGCATACTCTTTACGGTATAAGATACAATCATTCAAACATATATATATTCTTTCTACTTCCATTCCCAGTAGACAAAAACATTATTGGTTTGGTAGGTGGTTCTCGGCAACACATTTTCGTCTGGAAGGATGTTCGCCAGGAGACCTAACAACGCGATGAAACTCTTGTCAAACCAACCATTGCTTATCTTCAATTTCAGCGGTTCAAGAACAGACGACAACCTTGTGTATTACAGTTTACAGCCAGGGAACAAAGGTTTCTCTAGATCCTCCAGCAAGCCCTTGAATTTATCAAACTCTCTCTCATTATAGTTTCTTTCTGCATTGCATAATATCTGATCCAGATTATCATCATACGACCTATCCTCATCAAAAACACAGTCCACAACTGGCATATCATTGTCTCCCTCGACGATGTTATAACTACCTTTTTGTATAATCTTCTGTTCACCGTAATTGGTCCAACATGTATACCCCATTTTGAAACCTCTTCAAATCAAGTGAGTTTCGATCTGCGCTGAGTTGGTAAACATCTTCAGATTATCGCAAATTCGCAATCTATGCATGGACAGTATATGTATTCCATCCTCTTCTTCAATATATCCTGCTCAGTCACTCTTCTAAAAGCAGACACACCATTAATGTACTCTTCACTCTTACGGTTCTCAACACACATGTAGCTTCGGTCCATCTATACTACACATGTAACAAATTAGTATCAAATTGGATTATTAATGCTATTATAGTTAATTAACCAGTTTAGCTACGTTCACACATAATTGTGATTCACATAATAGTAAATTGTCTATATTTAAATGAAGTAGGTAGCCACGTATTCATGAAGCAATATGTATATGTATATATATTAAGTAAGAATATATTGAAGTAAATTAGGAATACTGACCTATTCTTAAATTGGAGCAAGCTACCATCTCTCTCTAAACCTACTATCATCTCTCTCTATTACAAGGGATATAAGTTATTAGAAGTAAATACTAACTTATAATCACCAAGAACAAATCGATTTGCAAGATAGATCTACAAGCAGTATATTTTCACCAAACTACCCAAAGCCGGCCGCCTCCTTCAATGCAACACAATGAAGACAGATCTGTCGAGACTACGCACACTGGCTATTGAATAACGTGGCGTATCCCAGATGATTCGAACCACAAACCGTCTGTGATATAAAATTATCATAGACGGTTTGTATTAATAACCGTCTGTGAACTTTCACATACGGTTATTGATACAAACCATTAGTGATGTCTGTCATTATCACAAACGGTTTGTATTAATAATCGTCTGTGAAAATATAACATACGGTTATTCGTATGAATCGTCTATTATAGTTGTGTATCACAGACGACACACGGTTACGCTTGTAAAATCGTCTGTGATAATTACAACACAGACAATTCTCTATGAACCGTCTGTGATGTAGCCATCTATATATCCTCTTTTGTAATAGTACTAGTACCTTCAGCTTATATACCCTGCCCTGCAAAGTTTACATACACCCTCTTTAAGCAGCATTATCATAAACCACCCATGACCTAATCACCACATCTTTTTTTGCCCTCATCACTACACTACCCCCAGGCCCAAGCCTCTCCTTTTTCCCTTCTCACTCCTTTTTCACCGCTACCACTTTGCTCAAATCCACCACCCACCCCACCTCTCCCTTCTCTTTCTCAGTGACTGTTCCACTGTCCTGCCTCTGCCATCGTCTCTCCTCTCCATTTCTCCTTCTCCTCTCTTCTTCTTTCCTCTTATTTGATCACCGCTGTAATTCCTCCTCCATGGCTCTCTCTTGATTCATGCAGTATATGACCATTTGATCCCAACAAGTAGTTGATTAGCTACTAGCTTAAGCTTATAGTCTTCCGTTTGATCATTGAGCTGTGAATCTCCAATAGTTTTGATCTTGCAATGCTGCAAAGGAACCAGATGCCAAATCTCTCCCTCCGGATAAGCCCGCCAGCCGTATCGTCGGCGGCATCCTGTGACGCACCGACGGCAGCGAAGCCTCTGCCGACAGAACCAAACGTGGGGACATACGCAGAAGGAAGCAACGAAGTAGGGTTCTTTGCAAACCCTAGCGCCGGCGCCGAGCCCCCGGGCCTGAGCCTGGGGCTTGGGACGCCGGCGCATGCCGACGCCGGCCGCCATAGCCATGTGCAGCCGCAGGGATGCGCGTTCAAGCGTGCCGCCAGGACGTCCTTGCCGGGCTCGAAGAGGAGCGTCCGAGCGCCGCGGATGCGGTGGACCACCGCGCTCCACGCACGCTTCGTGCACGCCGTCGAGCTCCTCGGCGGCCACGAGAGTAAGCATATATATAATATCACTATGCGCCGTACTGCCATGGCTTTTCTGTGATCTGCATGTGCATAGCCACATTTTCCTTTCCTTTTGGCTAAGTTTCTTCATCTATGTCTGCTCAATTCTCACGAGCTGTTGGCGATCTGCATTTGCGGCGGCCGTGTCGCGCTGCCGGCAGGAGCGACGCCGAAGTCGGTGCTGGAGCTGATGAACGTCAAGGATCTGACGCTGGCGCATGTCAAGAGCCACCTCCAGGTACGTATAAAAAGAGAGAGGCTACCACCATGCAAGAAGGAAAAAAAAGCTGAATCTTGCGCATGATGGCTTTTTTTTTTGTTTTTTTCACCACTTTTATGGGTGTTCTTACTATTGGTAACCACAAATGTACTTTGTCTCTGGTGAATCCTGGTAAGTACTAAGTGACAAGCAAACGGCATCTAGCTATAGCCAGGACAAGAAGCCACACACATAGAGAGAGATCCTTTCAACACCTTCACCTAGGGTATATATAATAGAGTAACATAAACTATCTATAAAAGATATCACATAAAAATTTGCTGAGGTTGATAAAAGAGAAAGATGAAAGAGAAGAAGGTCGACTGTAATTCTATAGACGGCCGAAACACAAGAAAATAACATGTTATAGACAACTTACGTGCCATTGTATCAATGTTGTCTATATTTTATAGATAACACATTATAGACAATTTATAGACAACTTATTATAGAAAATGCTTTTAATATTGTCTATAAATAATATAGAATGATACTATAGACAGCAGCTGTCTATACCACTGTACATGTCTTATATAACTACACAAGTTAGCCAGATCATCATGTAACATAAACACCTAATTAATCAGTTAGTTTCCTCGCCTTCATTTGCAGATGTATAGGATAGTGAAGGGCACGGACAGATCGTCGTCGCACATCACCTCAAGTATACCTATAGGTTTCCCTGAAGACATCCTCCATTGCCAAGTACCAGCAGAGAGACGCCCGTGCCGCGCAAAGCACAGACGGCCGTCCTATTTGATGCCGTACCATGAATTATCGATTATTGATCGATCATTGCGCGCGTTTGCAGGCGAGGCGCAGCTGCTGCAGCAGCAGATGAGGACGGCTACAGGGATGGAGGTGGCGGTGGAAGCAGGAGGTGGAGGAGGCGGTGGTGGTGGTGGGGTGGTACCGATGCCATGTGACGACATGGCTGGGATCTGCAGCTCGCCTGCTGCGGCGACCACTTCCGCTGCTTATTTCCTTTGTGCGTCAACAGCAACTGCTCCACTGGCAGTAGTACCATCAGCTTCTCCACCCATTCCCCTGAGGTCTGTCCGTGTGTCAACTTCATCACTTATTAATCTGTCCATTGCTGTTATCCGCGGGTTTCACATGCCATTTCTACTCCTTAACTTGTAAATTATATGTTTAGGGTGAAAATATATGAACTACTAATTATTAGTCGCCATATGCATGCACACATCTGGATTTTAAAATAGGGTCTGTTTGGTTACAAGTAAAACTACTGATAATATTAAAGTTTTGGTTTTCTTCTATGTATATATGCACACAATTAGAGATGAGGTTTCATCCGAGTTAACATTGATTTGCATTTTTTTTGCTTTGCACTTGAAGTGCAAAATTTTCAAAAGGAACATCTATAAATATGAACCATTTTTCACACATTTGTTAGTTTCATTTCCATGCGTTGAAAGATTATTTGAGCATGTAGCACGTGCTTCACAATAGCAGCAACGCGTAGAACTTTGTCTAATCTGGGCAGACTATATTTTTTTTTCAACTTTTTACAATGTTAATTCAATCTATATAGCTACTGACAAGAGGAAAAGGACAACATCTGCACGAAATGTGCCTATATGTGTGGGTATTTTCTGCACAAATCACGGCAACAGTGCCCTTCAAAAAAAAACACGACAACATTTATATTGCTATTTGTAGAAACAAAATGGGGCACCCTGTGTATTAGCAGCTGACCTGATAAAAATATGAGTAGAAATGTGTACTGCTTTGTTTTTTATATAGTTTACGCATTTCGAGTGTAAGCCTGCCAATGCATAAATCTCAACTTGGATTGAGTTCAAAACATACGTATATATGGTGTTTGAGGATGACGTATGCGAACCTGATTATATATATGGGCTGCATCACAAATCTACTTTGTATATTGATTTGGTTGAAGCTGAGACATGAGCCATATTGTGGTTGCTCTTTTCTAATACTAACAAACTGTTACTATATAAAGTTGCTTGACCGACCAAACTCTACACTGAGTCTAAAATATAAATAATCATGCATGGTTTACTGTGCTCTAATTCTGGCCAACAAAACTTATTTAGTACTGCACTGCACACCGTAGAGCATTCTCTTAAAAGAACTGTGCAGATCTAAAAGCATCCGAGATAGCTAATACTAGGAGCGGACTAACTCTGCGCAGTTGCCAGCTGATTACCTTCCGGCAGCTTTCATTTTGGAAGAGCATAGAAACACTTCCCTAATGGTTTTGGCATCAACAAATCAGGCCAAGTAGGAAAAAACATCGAAACAATTAATCAGTAATGCTCCATACCTTGCTATAATAGCCATAAAATACATACAAACTTCTGGAGATAATCAATAATTCTTAGAAGAAAATAACTGCCCCTGGCTAGCTCCCCCATTTTCTATAAGGCTGTCCTGTTCTTCCTCAGTTCTCCCACACTTCCTTTCTGATAAAATTCAGATTGAGTAGTAGCGGCGCAGGCTCCTAGGCATGCACTGAGCGACAACTAGTGTTTTCCCTGTAGCGCATATGTTCCCTGCCGACCTCATCCCCGTGTCGTCACGTACCCATGCACGCTTCTGCTTGTCCGCGTCTCTGTGGTGATCTGCGATCTCTTTCTCCGGTCTCTCTCTCTCTCTCTCTCTCTCTCTCTCCTGGTCATCGATGCGATCATGATTAATCGATCCATTCGCATGCATGATGAAACTGAATGGAACGGAACCTCCAGAAGCTAAGGCCCCAGCTAGGTAAGTACAGGGACACGTTTCTCGAGGCAAGAAGCTGTGGATATATAGCATAGGAGATCGATCGATCGATCCAGCAGTGGATCCAGCGGTGGGGCGGGGACTCGAGCCCCCTTATCGCTACCGGATCTTTGGAGCCCCCCTAAATTTTTAGCCATAAATGTATAATGTAGAAGGGGCTGAGATCGAGTTGAATATACTTCAGCTCCTCCAAAAAAAATTTCTGGATCCACCACTGACTCGATCAATATATGCATGGCATATATGGAGGGTTGGAGGTCAAGCTTGCAATAGTGTTGGCTTCTGAGTTCTGGTCAGTTGGTGTCATGCATGCAAAAATGGATCGGTTAGGTCAGTATTCCAGGTTGTCCGTGCCTCGGTAGCTGCTGGTGTAGGGACAAATGAAGGCATGCATGTTCCTGTATACAGCAATGCCCCAAGGCCGTGACTGAACGCGATCACAGATTAAACAGTGAGCAAAGCAACAAAGAAATATGGAAGTTTGTTCCTGCATGTCTGCAATGATAAAGCATGTATGTGAAAGGGCTGTTAGTTTATATGTTGCAGGGATGGGTTAAGGCCCGTTTAAAACGCTGTAATTTTTATCGATTTATGTGAAATCGAACTGTTTCTCGTGGGAATCCTGCATTCCAAATATGCCCTAAATTTACTCACAGCTGTACTATGCTCCGTAGTTTTTCTCCTAGCCACGTCCATGAATATGTTAATTACCTCTGCATAAAGATGTGCGAGATATTTATGCTACGCATTATCCTGCGTCGTCTCTGACCATGGATTAAATGATTAACAGTTAATTTTATTTATTTTAACAAGGTGCTCCTAGATGAAATTGACAAGAAACTGTCTTAATTTCATGGGCACAGGAGGGCTGACCATGCACCAGTACTGGAAAAAGGCGCTGCGATTGTCGACTCATTGCACCGGTGTCGGAGACATAATTACTCACAAGTGCTTCAAGATACTCAGGTACACATCTATGTATGAGATCACAGGCATAAATTAAAAGCCACATACGTGCATGTGACTTAGTACTTCTGTTGGAATTTGGACTAGAAGTTGCAATGAAACAGTACTAATAAGCACAATTACACAAATACTATGATCTGCTCATATGCATAGAGGGAGAAATAAAGTACGATATAACCGATCCTCTATGGAATGATGAATTCATATATCGTAATATTCATTCATGCATATACTCCTTCAGAAGAAAAATAATTCATGCTTGTATATCGTCATGTGCATTTGTATCATGAATAGGAGGCTCAAGAAGAGGAAACCGTTCACCTGCCAATGGGGGCGGTACATGCGGGTGTCGAGGCGAGCGCTGCTACCAACTGTTCAAGCCCAGCAAGCTCATCTCCATCTCTAGCAAGTTTGGAGCTGCTTCCGGACGACACGTCTGCACCGAACCTGGAGATCTCCCTCGGGAGGCAGGATTGGAACATGGAGCATCCGGAAGAACTGAGCCTAAAATAGCAGTGAAAAAGGAATTTTAATATATTTTTCTTTTTTGGTTTTACTCGCGACTAACCATTGATCAATCGTTGTGACGACTAGATCAATATATTCAGTAAGCGAATGAGTTTGATGTTTGGCCTGAAATCAAGTGCGCAGCTTGTGAGTGCTTTGATCTTTTGGAAGCATATGAAGTACTGCATGCCATTCATGTGTGAAAGCCTGAATTTTTGGCATTTTTAGCACGTTTTAAATACGTATTTACAAAAATAATCGTAGTTGTGCGGAAATGACAAAAATAACACTTCTGCTACTCGGTCACCAGGCGGCAGCGGTGTGGAGCTGACACATGGGCAGCAGAGCCCCGTGGCCATGCGGCAGAGGCCTGCCGCCTGGGCACTGTGTGGCCGCGTACCTGCCGCCCTGTTACCAGATGGCAAGTAATTAAGCTGACTTAATTACCTACCTTAATTAGTCATGTCTAAAGTGGTTGAATAGCTGTGGTCGGACGTGGTCGATGGCTGAAGTGGTCGAATAGCCGTGGTCGAATGGCTATGGTCGAATAGCTGGAGTGGTTGAATGGCTGAGGCGGTTGAATTACTGGAGTGGTCGAATGGTCGAGGCGATCGAATGGCGTGGTCACACGGCTAAAGTGGTTGAATGGCTGAGGTAGTCGAATCTACAGTAGTCGGAGATACAATAGCTGGTCGATAGGCTTTAGGTGATTGAAAGCTACAAAGTGCAAAGAGCGGTTGGGACTTGAGAGTGATCGGGAGCGGTCGAAGTGGCTGTGGTCGTGAATGATCATGGGCAAATACGGCAATGGTCGGGATAACGTGTTCAGTGGTCGAAGGTTGGGAAAACGGTTGTGAGTAGAACTACTAATTAAGGTAGATAATTAAGTCGGCTTAATTAATTGTTGTCTAGTGGCAGGGTGGCAAGCAGAGAGCTACACAGTGGCGGGGCGGCAGGCATGTGGCCACATAGCCACGGGGCTCCGCTGCCCATATGTCAGCTCTGCACCGTTGCCACTCGATGACCGAGCAGTAAAAGTGCTATTTTATCATTTTCGTGTGACTCCGGCTATTTTTACAAATACAAATTTAAAACACACTAAAAGTACCATGTTGTGGCTACTGGCCAAATAGTAAAGTAGGAGAGTAGTGTAGTGGAGATGATGAATGGACAATGCTTGCTCCTTGCCTACGTCCAGGGTGTGTATATATATTTTCATGAAATATATTTTACAATTCTGTCCTTACATTTAAGTGCCCTTCACAGGGGTATCTATGTCATTACACATATTCCATTTAAACTTTACAACTCTTTAGTATGCTGATTAGGCTTAGGAGAGGGCTACCCCTACGACATACCATAAAAACTCTGAAAGCATGAAAGGCAATGACAAGACTCAATGTACATGTACAAACATACTTAGTTTTATTCTGCAGCTTATCGCGTTAATTAACTGATGAAAAGAAAAGGAGCACCCTGCCTGTTGGGTTGAGTACTTGAGTCCTCTCTCCAGACTAACGGGACTGAAGAGGACGCGGCGGGCGGCTGGGCCGCCGGATGAGTCCGCGCGCCGTGGAGAAGCGCCGTTGATAGAACAGCTAGCGACGGAGCCCCCAGACTTGATGGCCGTACGTGTGAGCAACACCGCCTGCGATCTCCGGGGCGCGCTATGTACCGGCCGTCTTTCTCGCCACGTCCGCGTGCCGGGGGCATCGCAAACGTCGCCACCAAACGCTCGTCGGTTCGATCTCGCTCACACCGGGGTTTCCACGAACAACGCCGTGATTCGTTGAGTTTTTGTGCATTAGATATTTAACTCCTCTAACTACAAAACCGGTAATTCTAGCCTTAAACTTTTAAAATCCGAAGCAAATAACCCTTTTGGCTGATTTTCGAGGCGGTTTTGCCTGCGTGACGGATGATGTTGAGTTGTTGACGTAGACTGCCATATCAAGCTGGTGATCCCACGTGTCAATGAGCCACAACCAATATCCCTTTCACTCCTCTCTGTGTGGGTCCCGCATGTCATCCCTAACCTTTGCCCTCTCCCTCGCCTGTTTGTCTCCTTTGCTGCTGGCCACAACAGAGGGTACGATGACCACCATGGCCTCCGATGGCCAAACTAAAATTCATTCCCATGGAACCAATCCACTCAGATTGAGTTCAATCAACCAAATGAGCATAAACCAATCCATTCACATCCAACCAAACCAACCGAATCAGCCACGGATGTCCGAGTTCGAGATGTGATATGAGACGTTTGTCTTCAGCAATTGATCAGAGACGTCCATGTCTGAGAAGCGGTCATGGTCATCCCCATTCGATGAGCGGTCAAAGGCACTCCATTTCGACAAGCGGCCAAAGGCATCTGACTTAGTCAAAGGCATCCAATTTCGACAAACGGTCAGAGACGTCCATTTTCATCATGCAGTCTGAGGTATCCGTCTTCGATAAGTGGTCTGAGATGCTCAACTTTGAAAGTGGTCGACGACGCTCATGGACGATGAGCGATCGAGAGTGATTGGGTGTGAGGACGGTCAGCTATGTTCAAGCATGAAAGGTGACCATAAGTGACCGAGCACCAAGGGTACTTGGCAACATCCTAGCACGCCCGAGAAAACACAAAGATCATAAGGGCAAAACATCCCTTCTTAGATTGGAGTGGTGTCGACGATGTCCCATGTCTTAGACATCGAGAGGGTCCTTGCGAGTAGCGCCATCAACCTCGCCTTGTGAGCTATCACCATATCAGAGGTACAAGTGGGCAACACCGGTGCATGATGGATCATCACAGCCGCATGGCTTGGCTGGGGCACACACCACATGTAAGAGTGGAGGGCCTCATGTTTTAAACTTAGGGGCAATCTTGACAGCCTCGGCGTACACGGCTCCCACGCGATGCCAACCATGCTTACCTTTCAAACCTTTGCTTTCTATTTACAAGAGATCTGTTGAGAATTACTTCCATTAGATCGAGATACGGTGCCATTATCTTTCCATTTCAAACACGATATACTGAGCACAAATCCTTTTCTTCCATCTTGATGCACAAGTTGCCATTAGCGGGCCGTGCGACTAGCCACGCATTGTGTACGCATCCTTATTTTGCTAGAGATGAGGCCATATTTCAGGACATAAATTCTATGGGAATGGGCCGCTAGACAGAGGTGTCAAGGCCCCTTACAGATTGATTGACGCGTGGTGAGCACGGATCTGAAAGTAACGCCGTGCACTACTGTGTGGTTGAAGAGAACAACGTGGTCGACACCATGTGGTCGAAACAGTGTGGTCGACGCAGCGTGGTCGAACAATGTGATCGAAGTCCCGTGACTTAGGGGATGACTTTGATGCATACACCTTGTACTTGACCGGTGGCGTATAGCCATGCAAGGTGAGACGCGTTGACCACATTGTGGATTGTTTCACGTGCTGTTTCGTAACACGATTTTAAAGAAATTAAATCTTGCATATACCAAAGTTCTTTTCCCAAATGTACGTCTTCTTGTTTGCCTTAACTTGACATATTTGCACAAAAACTAATCAACAAATACGATGAGCTCAAACATGACATGAGAAAGGTGGAAAATGTTAAAAGCGAGTTCGAATAGTGGGTTTGCATTATGTGGCTTGGTCAGTCTAAGTGAGCATGGTTCGGTGTTACCAGGACAGGAGAGACTTGGTGACACGTGGCAAGCTAGTTGTGCACACTACTACAAAAGAGGCTATATTGGACGGCTATATGAACTGTCTGTGCTTAAACTATCACAGACGGTTCTTAACACAAACTGTCTGTGATAATTGAGACATCACAGACGGTTCGTGTTAATAACCGTATGTGAACTATCACCTAAACAATTTTGAAATACTCCTTATCACTCTAGGTATACTTATATATATATATATATATATATATATATGTGTGTGTGTGTGTGGGGGCACCAGGCCTCTCTGCCTTTGGATTGCTTTTAGATGCGTGCAAGTGCAATGATATATAATATATCAGGATGGAAAGTCTTAATCATGGATGAAAAGTCTCAATCATGGATGGAAAATTTCAATCATGGAGTCTAGGCACCATGGTATCCCTGTTATCTATGCTATATATACTCTCTTGCATTTTTTTCGTGTGATTCATATTGGAGTATCTTATGATTAGTGTACGAGTATATCTAAAGTGATAAAAAAATATTTCAAATTCATTTAACTGGTATATTACAGATTGGTATAGTTGCACTCGAGAGAGAAAAGAGTATTTTTCACACACACACACACACACACACACATATATATATATAGGACGCTGAAATGGGACATCAAGATGCCCAGGCACCAAGTCTCCCTGCCTTTGGATTGCTTTTAAATGTGTGTTAGTGCAATGGTATATAATATATCATGCATGGTAAATCAATCATAGATGGAAAGTCTCAATCACACTAGTATACATCTAAAAGCAATCCAAAGGCAGAGATGTTTGGTGCCCAGACATCATGGTGCCTCTGTTATTTATACTATATATATACTATATATATATGTGTGTGTGAGTGAGAGAGAGTCCCAGCTAGGTTTATACAAGTATCTGGGGTGATTTTTGCACACACTGAAATAATCAAAGGTTGAACATCTGAAGTGTCAGTTACAAAAGCCTGGTGAACTGTCCAATCAAGTCGTTTTCATGTACACGATCGAGACGATCTATCCAAGTGGAAGGGGAGCTGTAATTCATTACGACCACTCGGCTAAACGCCTAAACCAGATATTTTCATCTCAGATACTTGTGAAAATATCTCTCTGGACAAAGATATTTTGCTTCAATTCCTGTAAGATATTTGCTTTCTTTCCTGATAAACACCTATCAGAAACTCTTATATGACATACGGAAGGAGATATTTACCGTGAGTTAACTAGTGCAGTGTGTTCACTGAACTGTACCGGCTCATAGTACGTAATTAGTAATGCTAGACACTCTAAATAAAGGTACTTAGTACTGCTGGTCGATCTATGGCAAGGTAATCTATTTCACTATTTGTGTCCGTAGATCTATATACTCCATAATGATACTTGCAACTGATAACTCAATAGTCAATACCTGTGCATGGAGCCCATGTAGCAACAAATTAAAGCGCACGAAATTGATAAGAACGGAAGGACTTGGTGAACTTTTGGCTTTGGTGCATGCCGCATACCTGATACCATGGGTGTTGTCCTTCAAAGTTGCGGCGGTTTAGGGCTTGAGGTGCACCGTTTTCCTGAACGGTCGCATAGCAGATTAGCAGGCGTTCCTGCACCTCACAAAATAGTCCAATAATAACGTCGCGGAGCGCGCGCGTACGCGTAACTACGTAGCTGCTGTTTGATTCCTCGAATCAAATACTACAAGCCCCGGTGGCAGTGGCGGAGTCAAAATCTAATTACGTTTTAGACTCAGCAGTGAAATGATCTAGACTATCTGCTCTGAATTATAAAAATATTACCTAGACTGAACAGAATTTATTCAGACTGTACATTGATATTTTTTCACACTTCCACCTGAAACCTATTCTATTCGGGATGTGGCTTCGCCTCTTGCCCGTTGGTGCCGCAAAACGAGACGGCAGAAGCAACACGCGGAGCGGAGGGCGATGGTCTCTGGTCGTTGCGCCCGGGGAGTCGCCGTGCAGCATCCCAGAGCGCGCGGCATCTCCGGATCCTCACGCACGTGGAATCGGAACTTCGGAAGAAATATCCCTTCGCCCGGCGCAGTGCGGGCACCGATATATCCATCTCGCGAGCGGATTCCTTGTCAACTACCACACGACAGCCTCAAAAACCTAGCTTCCAGACGTGTGTCGCGCCGTGCCGTGCCGTGCGTCACATGAGAAAGACGTTGGCGTTGGCCTCCGGCCGGCCTCCCCCTGAAACGGACAAAGCCGATAAGGAAATGGTGTCTGACACAGATACCTGACACGTGTCTACTCCGCACGAATCTCCACGCTGTGCCGTCTCTCTTCTTTTCTCTGCGCGAGCGCCTCTCCCGTCTCTCGTCTTGCCAGCTCCGCCACTCCCTTCCCCTCCTCCGGCGCCGTCGCCGAGCGCGAGCCCGCCGCCCGCTCCACGCTCGGCTCTTCCCCATTCCTTCCTTCCTCTTTCCCTGCGTCAGCACCTTCGCATCGCCCGCCGTCCACCGCCAGCACCTCCCCGGTTGACTCGCAACGATTCTTTCTGCCATCACCGGCACCTCCGTGTCGCCCGCCGTCCCCGACTCTTCCCCTTCTCCAACATAGTGCCTTGAGACGCGTATAAGTAGAACCCAGCGCCGCGCTGGTAAAAGGGCATACCACATTACCAGTGAAGCGAAAAAAAGAGCAAACTCAAGTGCCTTCTTTTGAGTGTGTACTGCGCAGAGGGAAGCTACTCAAGAGTGCGTGGAGGAATGGCTGGGTTGGTCGGTGTTTGGCTCGGGGAGTTCGCCAAGTTTCGCCGGGAGGCGGCTCCGACGGCCAACGCCGAAGTCGGCCGGCGCCACCAGAGCGATGGCATGCTCGAAGGGGGGAGCGGGAAGAAGGGTGGTGTCCAAGAGAGGAGGAGGAGGAACAGCGGCGTCCTCTCCGACTCCGAGGCCACGGTGTGCATGCTGATGGACCGATTCGCCCCTGCGTGACAGGCCTGAGAGCTGGTGGATGTTAGTACACGTACATATCAGGGTAGGAGCGCGGCACATGAAGTGTTTACTGCACTGTAATAAGCTTTCGACAGTATCTTAAATTATGCTTGTTGTAATATTTAGAAGGAACACAATCGGAGAATTTTCGAGTATAGATATCATAGTTTCCATTTGGTGTTCCACAGAATCAAAAAAGACGTCGAGCATCGAAGAAGAGCGCTCAAGTGATTTCCTATGCTTAAATTTCAACTAGGCACTCCCTCCGGTTTGTAATAGCCTCGGTTGCTTTTAAGTGCTGTTGTTTGGCTCAAGTTTAGTTGTAATGGGCTATACTTGTTAGACTCTATGCTGTGTATTAATTTGCTTCTCCAGTTTAATGCAGGCAGAGCTCCTGCCGTTATTTTTTAAAAAATACTGTGGCTAGTGGTATCAACTGTATCATAATATATGTGATGTAATGCCCTCGAAATGGATTCTTTTGTTAATATTCCAGTCGGTTCTGACTTCTAACTTTGGTGTCTTGCTCCCCCTTTCTCTTTCTGCTTTGGGGGATACCTTTGCTACTGTGATTCTGCTCTTCTTCTTCCGTCTTCGGAAAATCGGGAAATTTATTCTTCTTCCACCATTTTTTATGGGAGCTGTTATTGATATTACTTGCCTGTCATGTACTCGTGTGATTAACAGAATCCAATTAACTCGGAATTACTCGGAAAGTTATGCGTATGCTACAACCGGTCAAGCTACGAGTTGGGTTGAAAACTCAGCCAGTCAGATTCACAGCATGCTTTGAGGTTGCTGTACAAAATTCTGCAAGCCGTCGATTGCCGCGACTTGCCGGCGGCGGCACAGTTACTCTGTTAACAATGAGCAAGAACGATGGATAGTAGTGTTTGTTAGATCGTACCTGTTCGGATATCTAGGTTTAATCATGTGTACTCTTCGGATCATAGGTCCAAACTGACTGAACACAACTAAACTTATAGAGTAACAGATTTATAAGTGGTATTGAGCATTTTTCTCCTAAAAGACTAGTCTAATGGATGATGTCACTTCTGCAACCATGAGATCCAAAGATATGTTAGGCACATGAGCTCTCATGTCAAATATTAGATCAGACTCTGGCCGCGTGCCTAGCTAGGTCTAATTGGGTTTACTCCCCGAGTCATATGTCTAAATGGACTAGAAACAACTAAGCCCACGAAGCAACAAAATTATAAGTGGTATTAGGTTTTCTTCCTCCAAAAGACTAGTCCAATGAATGAGATCCCTCTCATACTTATATGTTATGCTTTTTTCCCCACAGTTAATATAGGACTATTCCCAACAGTGTTTTGGCTTGATTTTAGGTTGTGGCCTATGATATTTAGTTTTGACTGATAGATCTGATAAATAATAGATATAATAAATAGTATAGCTGATAGAGAAAAAAAAAATCAAAATTGACTAAAAAACCGAAAAGGAGGAAGCTTTCTTGGCTAGACCGTAAAAACGCCGAGCCAGATGGGCTTCTTTTCGTATGATTCCTTTGGGAGGGTCCTGGATGGGCTGGCTACTGATCCGGCCTAGTTTGAATTAGGCCCAATTTATTCAACCTAGTAAGATACGAGCCTACTGCCCATCCGAGCCCGGAAAGAAACCCTGGGGCGGCGTTTCCGCTGCTCCACTACACTCCGGTACTTCTTCGACTTCTCTCGCAAGTTGAAACCGGGCACGACTGCGACGATCCAGCCCGCCGCGATGGACTTCGCCCTCGTCGACGGCGAGTCCTTCTCGCCTTCCTGCTCCACGCTCGTCATGGTTTGGACGCTAATTCCCGCTGAAATCTAGTTCTTGGTAGCTCGTTCCGGTTCCTGAGCGTTGGTGATCCGCTTTTTCTCGGCCACAGCCCGCGCTCTCGATCGGCAACGTGGGGCAGCTCGCCGTTGACCTGTTGGTATCATCGGCGAGGGCGAGGCGGCTGGCCTACCTCGACGAGCCCTCCGTGCTGCCCTGCGCAGGCAACGACGCTTTCGGCCCCGACGCCGTCGGCGACCTCGCGCTCGCGCTCGAAGGTTAGGTTCTCCATCCCGTGTCCCCCTGTGATGTGCGCTCCGACTCTTTGATGAATTGTGTTAGTAGTGCTGCTCTCTGCTTGTAGTACTGTTGGCCCTTATTCTGTGCACACCAACTGTTCGATGAAATGTGTTACGGTGGTGCGTGTACTCTTTCTGCTCTGCACAGCAACTGTTTGATGAAATGAAATACCTTGATAGGGTCTATGAGAGAGAAAAAATAGTACAACAGAAAAGGAACTTTTTTTTAGAATTTACATTACTTCTAAAGATACATACACACATATGATTAGGTCTTGTAGTATGGTTCCACCTAGTCAGTGTGTGAAATGTCAATATGAGATGCAGACTCACCTTCTTTCTCATTTTTCTTTGCAGCTTATGAATCTCCATCTCAATAGGCTGGCTTTCATTCAGCAGAGATCTCCAATTATTACAGTATGTTGATCTTAGCTCTTTTGCCGCATGCCCGCATCTTGATATTTTCTGGTGTTAGGTATATGTTTTATGCAGATACAGGTTTCTGCGTTTAAATCCCTTTTAGTAGGGAGAAGGAATCTAGATGGAACACTGATGTAACTGCATTTGAGAGCTTTGTTGCGTCGTGCTTCTTTCAATTACATGCAAAAAAGAATCACATTTTGATGTCTTGTCTTGCAGCGTGCAATTTATGAACTTATAGCTGACTGCTTTTTTTGGTGTGTGCCTGTGGGGTTGGGGGTGGGGGTCTATGTTCTCTTGATTAAACATGACTTCATCGAAGAAAACAACATAAACTACCAACGTTGTACATTTCGAATCAAAGTTAGATAATGACCCCTTGGGGCGCTGACCAGAGATATGATAGTGGAACCACACCAATAGCATGCAATAGCAAAAATATCCCTTTTTATGTGAAATTAGATTCCTTTTAGAAACATCATGTTTTATATTTTCTACAGTAATATTTATCCCTTGGATATTTGTTCCTTGTGAACTAAAAGGTACATGGAACATTTGGTATGCTGAAATGGATCAAATGATTTACTACAAAGTTTAGCATTCTTATGTTGATTCATTCTACCTTTTCTTTAAATAAATATATTGGCGGCAAACTCAGAATTGAAGGGATGCTTGAGGCTTTTCTTTATATAACTTTGTTTGGAATTGTGGTGAAGTCTTGTTATCTCACTGTTTACAATTGGTGACTATTTTATGACTACTTTGGTTTACCATTACCGATACAGGGGATGATGGTTTCATTTGCAAAAAATGTTGCTAATTTCATAAGTAGCATTGGGAAGAACCATGTTGTTATTCTTTCAAGTTTAGACTCTGGCAAGAGGAGACTAATTGATGCATCCAGGTAACTAAAATGTTTAACTGGACAGATTCTATCTTTTAGGTTTGGGTGTTCTTTCAAGATTGGAGTCATTAATTAACCCTGTTTCATCATGAAGTGATATGCAGTTGTATTACCTCTCAAGTTGCAATGAGGATGGTTCTGATCTGGAATATGAGAAGTTAGGGTGGAAGAAGCTTGACGAATATGATCCATCTCAACGACGGTGGAAGTGTCTTGCTAGCCTAGTTGAGGGTGGTGATCTTTCAGAAGATATGGCTGGTGATCCTGATGAGATGACCATAAGTGATTACTACGCGAGTTTGCCGTTTGCAGCTCTATTCTCTGCCTGCAAGGTATTTAATTTTAGGGATAATTCGTTACATGCCACTGCAACTGGCCTATATCCGAGAAATGCCATTGCAATCATTTCTCTTTGAGAAATGCTACTCCAATCGTTAAATACTCATAGAAACGCCATTATGGTCAATCCAGCTCTAGTTTATGAGAATATGCAGCGAGTATTTGATTTCGTATTTTTCATTGGACGATACTACCCTTCCTTTGGCATTTCCCTACTGCCCAACCGATTCCCCACCCACTTCTCAGGGATAGCCGCCATCTCCGGGCTCTGGCCCTCCTTGCGTCGCCCCTCCAGTCCTGGCCAGCGTCACCCCCTCCGGGATCCGGCCCTCCATACGTTGCCCCCCTTTGGTCCCAGCCAGCGCCCGCCCGCCGTTGCCCCTCACCCCTATCCCTAACCCCAAAGCCACACAAGTCTCTTGCTGCGGCTGCCGGCGACCGAGAGGTTGACAAGCAGGCGGACTCCAGCATCGGGTTGCCCGACGGGAATAAAGGGGACATCACCAGGCTGCGGCGGCCGGATGACGGGCGAGTTTACCTCAGCCATGGTCGGCAAGGGTGGGTTCAGCACCGTATACCTCGCGCGCTTCTTCGACACCTCCTCGCCTTCTGCGACCAGCAATGTGGGTGCTTGATTTGATATCTCGCGCTGAGTGCTCGCCTCCGGCATGTCCTCGAGCAGGTTCTGTGCTACCGTTTGTGCGTTGTGCTGCAAGGTTCTGGTTTTTGGTCGATGCAAAGGAAGGCATGCTGGTGCTGGAGTTCACAGTGAATGGGAACCTGCACGAGAGGCTACATGGTGGCGGGAAGGCCGTGAGGATGATGCTATGGGCGCGGCGGGTGTCGGTGGCGCTGCAGATGGCACGGGCGCTCGAGTACCTGCACGACCGATGCGAGCTACAGGTGGTGCACAACGACGTCAAGGCCTTGAACATGCTCCTCTATGTGGCCATGTCCGCCAAGCTCTGCGACTTCGGGTCGACACGAATGGGGTTGTCTGCTGCCATCTGCCCATGGTCATCGGCGCACGCCATGTTCGGCTCCCCGGGCTACATGGACCCACACTACATCCGCTCCAGCGTGGTCACCAAGAAGAGTGCACAGGGCTCCATCTTGTCTATCGGGAGAGCATAGAAGGAAGGGCAGTATCATCCAATGAAAAATACGAAATCAAATACACGCTGCATATTCTCGTAAACTAGAGCTGGATTGACCATAATGGCATTTCTACGAGTATTTAACGATTGGAATGGCATTTCTCGAAGAGACGTGATTGCAATGGCACATCTCGGATATAGGACGGTGACATGTAACAAATTATCCCTTAATTTTATTTCAGCTTTAAATTATTTTACCATTTGAAGTTCCTGTTATAATATTTCTTATTTTATGATAGGCCAAAGGTTTGAAAGTTACTTGTGTACTATGCTACTGCTCAGAAGGGGACAATATGCCAGAATCTTTCCAGTTGGCTGAGGCTGTATGTAAACTACTAGGTCAAGGCCCTGAGCAATTCCATGGTACATTTCTGTATCACCTCGAGTACTTAGCCCCTTATAACTCTTGAATGAACCCACTAAAAATTTGAAAATGTATTCCTGTTTATTCATTTGTTGTCAAAGTGCCTTGTTTTCCTTCTAATAATTGCTCTGATTAACAATATTCTTTTAGGAATATCAGTATTCAATATTCTTTGATCATAATAAATGGTTGGGGTTGCTGTGTTAAAAATCTTTCTGTGAACTTTCAGGGAATGGGTCGAATGGATGGATTATTCCCTTGTCTTGGAAATCAGTTTATGGACCACCACCTGATATGTCTATCTTCTAGACTTGAGGACTGATCTAGTAAGTCATTCCTATATTGAGAATGGTAGTGTTGCATCTGATATTCTACTATCATGGTGTTGTTCACTACAATTTCAAGTTCTTTAGATTTTTTGTATGTTAGCTTTGTTCCTCTACAATTTTTGGGTTGCGATGATCTTTCTTGTTAGAAAGTTCTATTCTGCCTTTTCTTTTGTGCCATTATTATAGGTAACTAGAAATCATTGCTAGGCCTTCTTTTTGGAGAAAACACTTTATCTAGATATTGAATGTAGTGATTTTTAGCCCAAGTTAGTCCTGTTGTGGAAGATTTTGGTTTATTCTTGACACCTGGCTGAGTTTTGTTGTTATCCTTTTTTATAAAGCACTACGTTTCAAAATAACATAATAGTATTGGCAGAAAATGGTTAAGACCTTGTTCCAAAGTGCTGTGGCTTTTAGCTGAAATAACATTGTAGCGGCTGTTAGCTTTTTTTAGACATTCAATTAAAGGAAAATAAAGAAAAAATAGGAAAAAAAAAGAAAAACAACGTTATATCACCACAGATAATGCAAAGGGAAAAGGAAAAAAGAAAACAAGAAAAAAGAGGGATAAAAAAAGTTGTGTTAAGAAGCTAACGTATTCCAAACGACTTTTGATGGCCCTAAAGCTTTTACTGATTTACTGAGGTTTGCTGGAATAGAATGGTTCTTGACAGATTGTAAGCTACCATTTATCTTGGAAACAAAATCTTATACAGTAATGCAGTATTGAGCTGCGTAAAATTGGTAACAAGTCCTAACCAACTTCAACCACCTAGCAATAACCAGTAGTACAGTATGTTAATGGTTTTCAAGCCCTTGTTTATTATTATACTACTGTTGCCATTATCAATATGGCAGCTGTGGTGGCCCAATAGCACATTATTCCATGTGGCCCATGATATTAAAAGATGCTGTTGGATCTAGACAGCAAACTGCCGTTCTATAGCGCAATGTGATATGACGATATATCTTCTGCATCACTGAAGCCTACAGTAAATAGCACATTATTCCATGTGGCCCATGATATTAAACAAAGATACTGTTGGATCTAGACAGCAAACTGATGTTTTATAGCGCAAATGTGATATGACGATATATCTTCTGCATCACTGAAGCCTACAGTAAAAATATTAGAATGGTCATGCCAGAACTCCAGGGTAGTGTTGCAGCAAACCACTCACCAATTGAAACTTCTTGATATATGCCATGGTTGGATACCTCAGTAGAGGTTTGCTACTATGCTAGTTCAATTAACTAGTGATAGCTAATTGATTGAAAAGTATGGTTTCCTTTCCTTAGCATTCACTAGAGCTAGTTCTGCTCCCGCATTTTTTTGTTTTCTTGCACTAAAGTGCATCGACCCTGATTTCAATCACTTAAAAAAATTGCAACTTTTGGTCGGTTTATAAAGTTCTTTTTCTCACGATTTGATAGGTGGGGTTGCTATCATGGACAATGCTGTATTTAGAAATGAGGACGCTGAACTTTTAACATGAGGTGGTGTACCAGAAATCTCCAGGAAGGTGAGTAGCAAGTGGTTTTGGTCAAGTGACAAATATTTTTCCAGCGTTCCTGTAGAACTCGAGGCATTCTGGTACTTGAACCTGAAAAGACTGGAATATTTATGTAGCTGTGGCTACACAAAGTCAGATCTTTGTCAATTCAACCCTGCAGCCTGCCATGTACTAATCTTAATCTGATTATGGAATTCCAATCTCCAATCTGTGGTGATTCTTATCAGCAGCAACTGCCGTTTTGCACTTTGGTTAGATTGATTTTGATGTGGTGGAAGAATCTGTGTTGTGTTAGTGCGCCCTGCTCTATGAGAAAAGTAGCTGTTAAAAGGTTGGACTGTTCGGAAGGCAATTGCGTAGGTATGCCCATTTTGGGGTTCTTTTAGGCTTAAAGTTAGCTTACATTTATACTGTCTATAATAACTAGCTTTTAAATGATACGTTTTTTCAATGTAGTGTTAATAGAAAAATTGTAGTAAAAAGTATACTGAGTTCAACTGTACCGGCTAAAATTGCATACAATTATTTTCCTCTGCATATTGCCTCTTATGAATTGACAGAATTTAAATATTTAAACTATAATCTATAAGCCTAAAAGAATCCACTCTTTAGTTGGCGTCTGGCAGCTATGGTAAATAATGATTACGTCCTTTAAACTCTATATACATGCCTGTGACTAGGAGCTGTATTCTCCATGTCTTTTCCCTGCGACATGGCTGGGCGGGCTGGCTGCGCCTATTCTGAGTAGTGATTTGTCGGTCTCTCTGGTCGTGCTGATCCTCAAGCTGCTGAGCCTGAGGAGCTTGCTTTCGCATGAGTTTACCTAATCTAATTAGCAAGTCTCCAAAGTTAAGCATAATGTTTTGATAATAAGAACACAATGTGTAGATAACAGGGTTGTCGGTTGTCACGAACCACCTGTATTATTCAGGATTCAGGATAATAAGAACACAATGTGCAGATTCAGGATTGGGTCATAGGCGGGATCGTTTTTGGGTTGACAAGATCATGGTCATAGTATCGTATAGAAAGATTACAAGCTTTGGATATTTTATATGGTACTACGGATTTAGATCCTACACAAGATTATGATCGGTGTGGTCCTATATGATCATACGTTCGTACTATACCTATGGGCACCATGACAATTTTGACCACTTTGTCTACAAGTAGCCGTCATTGGGATCATACGATGGATGGATTAGAAGCAATTTGTACTTTGTAGTATCCATCTCCAGTCCCAGTCCAGCGTGCCTCTGTGCAAACACACTTTGAAACTTTGAGGACAGTCAGGACACGAACTCGCGGGCTTGATTTTGGATTTGTGCCATATGAATACTGGCCCTATTTTCCTTTCCTTTTGGTCAGATGACAAAGCGACCATTCAACCACTGTGAAAACGAAACAATTCAGTCGCTTGGGCACTGTCGGTCCGATCACTTTCGGTTTGCCCATCCAGTTTCCTATCGCTATTAATGCATAATAATGCGACCCATCAAATGTTTGAGATAGTTGCCACAACAAAGCAATTATCTAGAATGGCATGCAACATTTATACATCTCACAACTACTAGTATAGTACTAACTTTGACCTGTTCTTTTCAAAAAAAAAAAACTTTGACCTGTTCAATTTGGTTTTTTATGTTTTTGGTTTTTAACTAAAATAACACTCTAGTAACTGTTAGTTTTTTTCTAATACATTTAATTAAAGAAAAAACACTATTATATTTCTATGTACAATGCAAAAGGAGAAAAAAAAAGAGAAAAAGCTAGCAGACTTTGACTGGCGGTCAGAAGGTGGCCTTCTTGAGCGAGGTGACGGTCACCGACGACCCGATCGCGGAGGTGCCGACCTCGACGTCGAACGAGTCGTACCGGAGGAATAGCTCGGCGACCAGGAGGCGCGCGATGAGCACGACGAAGTCCTTGCCCGCGCACTGCTTGTCCTGCAGCGTGGGCGACGCCGTCTCGGGCCCGTTGGACCAGACGACGTGGCGCAGCAGCCGCGCGCCGTCCTCGCCGAGGAACCTGTCCGGCACGTACTCCTCGGGGCGCGCGAAGACGCGCGCGTCCTTGGTGGCCATTGGCTGGTACCCGAACAGCATCTCCCCCTGGCGCACCTCGTACCCGTGGTCGTGGCTCTCCACCACCATGTCCCGCGTCGCCCGCCCGTACTGCATCGCCACCGGCGGCTCGATGCGCAGCGCCTCGTACACGGCCGACTTCACCAGCGGCATCTCCGCGAGCGCCTTCATCGTCACCTCGCCGCCGTTCTCGCGCACGGCGTTGCGCACCTCCCTCGCCAGCCGCCCGTGCACCCGGGCGCCGGCGCGGCCCAGCCACTTTACCAGCGACGGGAACAGTATTTTCATGCCGCCGAAGGAGTTGAAGCACAGGGCGAAGAGGATGTTGTGCACCGCCTCGTCGCGCGCAATGCCGAGACGCTCGCCCTCCTCGACCACCGCCTTGGCCGCGTCCCGGAAGAAGTCGGCGAGGCGGTCGTAGTCCTTCTTGACGAGCGCCGGCGGGAGCCGGAACGAGTGGAGCAGGGCGTCCTCGACGAGGGTGGGGAGGCCGAGGTTGAGCAGAGGGCTGAGCTGGAACAGCATCCACTTGGTGATCAGCTTGGGCCCGTCGCCGCGGAGCGCGGAGTCGGCCGGGTCGCGGCCGAGGAGAGCCTGGCAGAGGAAGCCGAACGCGGCGGCGTCGTTGTAGTGGCCGAAGTCGGCCTTGCCGACCCGCGCGAGCTCGTTCTCCATAAGGCCGAACAGGTCGCCGTACACGTCGCGGAACTTGGGGATCACGTGCTGGCGCCGGTGGGCGAGGAGGTAGAAGAGGAGGGTCTTGAGCGGCGCGTGGTTGGGCTCGGCTGGGTCGAGGTAGGAGAGCACGCGGTAGCCGCCGTTGAAGTCGGTGGAGGGCATGAAGGTGCCGGTGAAGAGGTCGGTCTTGTCGACGAGCGAGGTGTCGAAGAGCACGGGGAAGGAAGCGGCGTCGAGGAGCGCCACCACGCGGGGGTCCCGCGCCACGAAGGGCCCCGGCGGCATGTTGAGCCGCACCACCGTGGAGCGGTGCGCGCGGACGCGGGACGCGAAGAAGCCGTCGCGCCCGCCGGGCCCGTAGAAGTACTCGAGCCGGTCACGGAGCGCGCCCACCACCGGCGGGCCGTAGTTCCCCGGCACCTTCCGCAGCGGCAGCCGCCGCTTCGGCGACACCACCTCATGCCGGTCCGTCGCCGACGCCGCCGCCCGAGTCGGCCGCCGGATGCACGACGGCGCCGAGAAGGAGAGGTAAGTCGCCGTGGCCATTTCTTGATCTGTGCGCGCTACAGAGCTACCGGCTACCGCTCTACAGCGAGTCCACGGCGCTACCTGTGGCCGTGTGGCGTTCGGATCGTGTGTGGGGGGCACTGGGGCGCGGCGCGGCCGGCCGATGGGGGATGCGCAGCCTCCGTCCACCGCACTGCGGACACGCGCGTTGAGAAAACAGGTCTTGCTGCACGACTAATACGTTCGGCTAGGTTCGGCACGGTCGAAACTTTTTTGTCCCTTGAACTATAGTAAATAGTTTTCAAATAATATGTTTTTAAAATAGATTTATGAGTTGATTATAGTATACGTTATACCGAACTCAGTTATACCGATCAAAATTATATATAACTGTCTTTTTCTTTATAATTTCTTTCGCGAACAATCAGAATTTAAAAGTTATGAAAGGTGGTAGAGCCCTACTCCAACAAGCTTCTTCTTCCAGCTTCTATCTTCTTAATTTTGTTTTTTTTGTCTTCTTGGTTTTTGGACCTTTTTTGTTTTTCCTCTTATTTCTTTTCATTGTCCGTGATGACTTTTTATTTTTTAAATTTTAATTACGTAGAAAAAGGCTAATGGTAGTTACAGTGCATTTTCAACCATTACATTGCAAAAAAGACAAAAACCTAGGCTTATAAGCCTTTTGGAGCACTATCATGTTCAGTCATTTTAGCTTCAGTTTCAGTTTCTGGCTTCTACCTTTCAGAATACGGAATGAACGTTGGCTTCTTCTTTTTTGCTTTTTTTTTTGCTTTTTTTTCCTTTGCATTGTTCTTAGAGATATAACATTAGTTTTTATTTTTTTCTTGTTTTTTATTTTTATTTAATTGAATAACTTAGAAAATATTAACCATCTTATAATGCAATTTTAGTAAAAACCAATGATAAAAAAACCAGTACCCGCTAAAAAACGGTATGAACGGGCTTAGGGTTGGCAATGGTGACCCGATCCCCGACGGTGAATTCACCTATTAGGGGATGGGTCTGGCGGATTTTATTCCCCGCGGGGATTTTCGTGGGCAAAACACTGTCCCCGTCGGGGATGGCGGGGCTGGGCCCGGGGAAGTGATCCCCGTCCCCGTTAACCGTCGGGGATCACTGACATGTGGGGTCCTCTACACTTCATATCTACACTTCATATAAAAGTCAGCCAAAAAAACCCTACCCTACCGCCCCCCAGCGCCGCCAAAGCGCTTGCGCCCGATCGCTTCTACCCCGCCGCCGCCCGCCCGCCGCCGCCGCCTCCCCGCCGCCTCCACCGCCACCCTCCCACGCCGCCTCTTCCTTCCCTTCCCGCGCCTCGCCTCCACCGCGCCTCCCCGGCGCCTCGCCCCCCTCCACCGCCGCCTCTCCCTCCCCGCGCCACCCTCCCCGCCGCCCCACCGCGCCCGCCCCCGCCGCCTCCACCGCCGCCCCCCCCGCCTCTTCCCTTCCCCTCCTCCTCCCTCCTCCACCGCCGCCTCCTCCCCAGCGCCTCCGTCCCCTCCACCGCCGCCCCGGCGCCTCGCCTCCACCGCCGCCTCCCGGCCGGCGCCTCGTCCTCTCGCCGCCCGCGCGCCGGCCCCGCCGCCTCCACCGCCTCCTCCCCGCCGCCTCTTCCTTCCTTCCCTTCCCGGCGCCCGCCCCCCCGCCCCACCGCGCTCGCTCCCCGACGCGCCCGCCGCCTCCTCTGTCGGTTTCTCTTCTCCACCGAGGCGACGCCACCTTGGATCTGAGACTGGCGACGCCCTCCTCTACATATCTGCGACCGATGACGCCCTCCACCGAGCCGAGCTTCTACTGCTCCTCTAGTACTCATCTTCTTCCTTGCTGGATACTTGAAAACTGATGATAGTGAGAATATGTGAATGTGATGTACTGCATTTCCTTGATAGTATGTGAAATTGTGAATATGTCATGTACTGCAAATCTGAATGCAATGATAGTTGGTATTGTTGTGATATGCAAAATGCCATGAGTTAAGTGTTGGCAGTGGCCACATTTTTGCGGGGAATTTTGTCCTGTCGGGCCCCCGAAGCCCGTCAGGAAATGGGGACGGGCCTAACTTGGCCCCGAGCCCGGGGCCGGGGTTCGGGGAATTTTAATTTCGCAGGGATCGAGGACGGGGATTGGGTCCCGTCGGGGATGAGCCCCGTTGTCATCCCTAAACGGGCCCCAATCATCCACTCGTCGGGCGCATGGCCTGGCGGCTGGCATAGGGCCGATTCGGGGTGGCAGCGCAACCGGTAGGACTGTCGCGATAGTGATGCTACTGTACTAGTATGTAAGTACGTATTGCATTTTCCCTTGTACCCCATGCATGAGAAGCGAGTGTACAGCGGCTACCTGGAGTTTTTGACATGTTTTGAACTTATATTTATAAAAATAATTATAGTCATATGGCAATTACAAAAATATCACTTCTATCGTACGATGACCGAGCGGCAGCGTCATGGAGCTGACACATAACCAACGGTGCCCCATGGCCAGACGAGAGGGCCCTATTGCTCGGCCACCGCCCTATCGCTCGGCCACCGTGCAGCTGCACGAAGGCCACACGGCCACCATGCAGCTCCCTCTATGCCACCTTGCCACCAGAAGGCAGGTAATTAAGCAAGCTAATTAGGCGGTTTAATTACTTCATTAATTACCAGTTTATATTTACTACATGTTTGAATTTTTAAATATAGCAAATGAGCTCAAATAATTATGAAATTTTACGTGCAACCTCCCGACATAATGTACTTAATTGTATAATTTTTATAATTTTATCCACTTTGAATGTTGCTCAAAAATTTATAAGATTATGTTGTTTGTAGGAGTTGTTACATATAGCAAATGAGCTCCAAAATTTACAGAATTTTATGTGCAGCCTCCTGACACAATGTCCCGATCGCCGTTGGGACACGAGCCGCTACCGATAGCCAGTAAAGACCTGCTACAACTTATTCCCGTAACATTTCTCTCCGCAAGTGCGCACTAACATCCTCTCTCGTTTACCCGTAGTTTTCGGATTTGCTATGTGCCTACCACAGTTGGATCAACCGAGAGATCCACCTATACGACCAGTGACGTCTTGACTGCTAGAGGCGTGCACGCACGTGCGCAAAACGAACGGCTGCCACTCCGGACGGTCGTGCAGGTGCTCTTCTTCGAGCAGCTCCAGCTGCGTCGAGCCATCGCCCGGACGATCATGGCGAATGAAGGTGGAACGGCAGGCCCAGGAGAGGAAGACGGCGACAGCGACGGCATTGGAACGTGGCGGGTGGCGACAAGGGGAAACCAAATGCTGAGGCTGGACATGGACAGCATGCGGAATCGGGTGCAGGAGCTCGAGCGCGAGTGCACGAGCACGAGGAAAGCCATTGAGAAGATGGACCGCCAAGGCGGGGCGCCAGCGGATAGAGGAGCAGCACCGGCAGGGGAGGGGAGGTGGGGTTCAATGGTGACAAACCGGCTCGGGTGCAAGTTCCCGGCGCAGGTCTGCCAGTCTCAGCAGCGGGCCGTGGTGGCGCGGCCTCGCCGGCCACGGATAGAGCAGAACCCCTGAATTCTTCCCACTGCACATCATAGCTTCGACTTCCTTGTTTTGTTCTCTTGATTCTTTACTTCGATTTGCAAAAAATCGAAGGGATTCCCTAGGCGGGATTTTGAGTTTTACCATGTTTGATCATTGAATTGCGTTGTAGCAATGCACAATTGTTCGATGTCTTCTTGCTGGCCAATGCATCAAGTCACACGTTGGTCGTCACTTACACTAGTAACAATTTACAAACTTGGTCAAGACCTTCAGCTATGGTAATAGAGGAATGGACGTCAATGGCAGTTGCGGTGGAGACGGCTCACCAGTAATCCCCGCAGGAGCAGGCGCCGTCCTTGAAATGGTGGAACCGCTTGTTGTCCCTGACAACGATCTCGCGGCCGGTCACCTTGGCGATGAGCTTGACGGCATTGTGGCAGTCCCCGCAGATGCGGAGGTTCTTCATCACCCGGAGCGGCGTGCCGGGCGGCGTGCTCACCAGCCCGAACGCGATGGCCAGGCGCTCGCTGTGGTACATGAGCGCGCGGGCCTTGGCGTCCTCGTCGACGTCGTGCAGCACGTGGCGGGTGTCCGGCACGTACCCCGCCGCGCGTATCTCCTCGTGCAGCTCGCGCACCTTCTCGTACGCCTCCCGCCGCTTCGCCCGCGCCGCGTCCGCCTTCCCTGGCGGCGGCCTCGACGCTTCCTCGAGGATGCGCCGCGCGTCGCCGCGGGAGCCGAGCTTGCAGTACAGCGTGGCGATCCTGTGCAAGATGGGAGCGGCGATCCCGGAGCGGGACCTGGAGAGCATGCGGTGGGTACGTCTCAGCGAGGCCAGCGAGCGCGCGTCGGCGCAGCACTGAAGGAGCGCGGCTTGCTCTTCCGGCGCGAGTTCGGCCGACGCGCCGGCGCCGCCTCGGTGGAGCATTTCGTCGAGCAGGTTAACGGCGGCCTCCGGGTTGGGTTCTTGGCACAGCCTCCGGAGCTCGTCGCTGTCGAGGCGATACCCGGTGGCATCGGACGGGACGGCACTCCTGACAGCAGCGGTGTTAGCAACCGCAGGGTGGAGCAGCGGGCAGCTACGGCCGCGGAGGTGTCGAGCCGCCGTCGTGGCATCCGGATGGAGGAAAGCGCGTCGGCCGCGGCCGCGGAGGCTCGCGGCGGTGGGAGGCGGGGAGCAGTGAGACGTGGCCAGTGGTGCGAGTCTTGGAGAGATTAGCATATCTGCCGCGCCGGCGACGTGAGGAGTGGAATGCGAGTTGGGGAAGCACAAGGCGCAGCGCAACCGCAACCGTGCCAGCGACGGAGAGAACGACGACGGAATCACGGAAGGAGTGGTCTTGTCTGTCCGTCTATTTTGGGCCGGCAAGCCCATACATTAGGCCCATGCTAGTATTTAACTAGGCCCATTTATGCGACTGGATTAGGCATCCATAGATGAGAAAGCCTTCGAATTCTATGCAGACTACAATCTATAAAGCTGGGCCCAAGATAGCCCAATTAGGTCTTTCGGCGATGTGTGTGTGACCCGTACCTACCTACACATAGTAATCGCCATACGAAATCAAAGACGAAAATTTTGATAAATAGTAATTGCACATCTCTTCTTCAGTGGATAGTAGGATGCTACTGCTGTAACTGCACATATGCTTCTTAAAAAAACTTATGCACCTATGTTTATATATACTACACGGGATACTGCTCATAATAACTTTTTCAAGAACGCATGACAAAAGGTAACATGTTTCTTTCTCACTTGTTCCCCTATTTCCTGTTCATCTACAAAATCTTTTCACAGCGCACAAATACACACTGCGCCTGTCCTACTCACACATTAAGCCTACGCAATCCTAGAACCAAACGAAGAGTAAACTAATATCCCCACTAAACTTAAAACTATGATACAAAGATATATTTCAGCTCATCTCATGATCTACTAGACTGGAGTAGTACAGTCAGTTCAGGTGAGGAAATGCCAGGTCCCTAGCTAGCAGATACCGAAAATTCAGGTTGTAAGGAACCCATTCTATGATCCTGCTTGATCTACCCTGCTGGCACTTCTGCATTGCCATCCTCAGGCTCTCCGGGAGGTACCGCTGCACCATGTCGACGAGGCCCTGCGACGAGAGCTTGACGTCTTTCGCATACGCGTCGACGAGCTTCGGCAGCAGTATCTTCTGCTCCTTCCAGATGCCGACCGTTGCCCGGATGAACTCTTCCTTGGCGGCCTCCAGCTGATGGAACAGCCTCTTCGGAGTGTACACTCTCACCTGCGAAAAAGGAGATGACAGTACATAAAGGGGCTTGATTTGGCACCACCAGTAATTATGGTTGCAGTACTTCGATGAAAGATTCCTGACATGATGAGAGATTCCTAACATGATGAATGATTCCTAATAACATTTCCCAATCAACAAAAGGTTTTCATTTCACAAACATGCTGCGCCTTTTCATACCAAATTTGCGCACAAAGACTTGCCAAGAATCACATGAGTATGGCTCGGAAAAAGGAAGCATTTGCTTAGTTTAAAAGAGATTAAGGTACAACGACAACAATTTGCGCAAGCATAGTAGTAGCTTACCGCGGGATCAGAATGGCTTCCTGAGCAAAGCGCAAAGCGTAAAAGAGGCTCTGATTGTGCAACGGCAAAGGCTTGCCACTCATGCCCTACTTTGCTCACTTTGCTTTTGATCCTTGGGTAAAGCAAAGTCCGTAGCCACTGCATTAAAAGGACCAGCAGATAGAATTAGCATGTTTGTGATATAATCAGTACAGTACGAACGTCACACTTTTTCCTGGTTTTGACCTAATCATGTTTGCTATACCTGTCCGGGACAATGTGTGTTGCATCGAAGAACCAAGCTCTGGATCACAGCTACACTGATGTTGCGTCCAGCAATTTTGCAGGCAGCCTGTGCTAAACATATGTCAGGTCAAGCAGAAACTTCGTCTGAAGAAGCTCATCTTATTGTGAGACCTTTTCACTGATTCTGCAGAGAACGATTTCACTTTACCTTAACAAGCAGTGATGACTTCTTCAGATTGTTCTGTGGGACGCCATACTTGAGATAAGCCTGTGGAAGTAGTACAAATAGACCCCATCAAAATAAAATTAGGCACTATGCTAATAATTTGTAGTGAACAGCGACGAGAAAAGCACTACATGCATCAGCAGGGCGTTGTGTATGTTGACCCAGAATGCGATCTTTTCTTCATTTGTCATTCTCCTGAGATCAACGGTTTCCAACCGGTACAAAATCAACCTGAATTATCAATTTGGAAGAGTGTATCACAACACTGAACTGATGAGCTAAACACTTCCATTCACCAAAGAGTGCAATGATGAATATAACTCACTTATAAGTCTGGAGCAGATCCTCAACTTCTTTCAGCCTCCGACTATCACGGCAAATCAGTGGAACCTCAACCATTGTATTGTACGGTCCGCTGAACTCCTTCAACCCCTCAACATGGAATGGGTTTATCAACCTAGAGTCTAGAGTTGTTTCTCGCTTGTAATTGGGACTCCACATGTCCCCCAGATACTGTGGAGAAATTGCACTGGTTGAGGAGAACGACGACGTCGGAGAAGATGAGGAGCGGTGGTGAACCAACGGAGGATCTGCAAGTTTGCAGTACACCCCTGCCATGCATCTCACCATCTCTTCTGAAAGGTTATTCGGAGTTTCAGGGATGTGGTCAGCTACATTAGTGCCTAGATACTCTGCTAAGCTTATCACTCCTGTTGCAGTAGCCTCTCCTTCCTGCTAAAAAAAATCAAAACAAGGAACGTAAGAATCTTATACAGCTTCACAGAGTAGCTATTTTAATCATTGAATTCCTGCCACGTTTCTCGTAATCTCATAAGCACACTGGAACATCTTATTTTAAAACTGTAGCATTTTTGTAAACAGGTTATTGACTTTGTGTGACATCATACAGTGGACTAAGTTATCATGTCCTAGGATTAGCAAATCCATTTTTTCATAGCGCAAATCATTACCTCCATAAATGAGAAAGGTTGAGAGTGGCACGACCGAAGAGCCCTTGCAAGACTATCCTCTGAGGGTGATATCCTAGACGAACAAATTCCCCGGTATGATAACGCGGACTGGCAACGGAGGACATCAGAATCAACCGGTCTATCAGCGCAAGCAGATGTAGAGCACTCTGTCAATGGATCAATCCACTTCTTGTGGGACGGCGGCGGGTAGCTAGATCGGAGTATCGCATCTACTCTGTTCTTGCAAGAAGCCTTAGCATTGGGTGTTTCCTGGAGCTGCCCAGACAGCGAGCTCACTGACAGCTTCGATGCTCCCCGGCGATCAGGAGGAGAACATGTGGGCACTTGCTGCTCAAACGCTTTCCGGTACAGGGTAAGGAGATACTGCTCCATGTTCTTGACCTCTAGCTCTAGTGTGGCAATCTCCCTTACCAGTTCTTTAGTGGCCTGAAAAACCAATGTGGTCTGATGAGCATTGCAGTTAGGGAAAAAGAGCAAATTAACAACTGTTCTTGGGCGAAGGAGACACCTTTGGTATTGGATTCTCATTTGACACGTTGACTGGAGCAGTGTTAGGCCCCCGAGCTTTCTCCAGGGCGCCACGCATAACCTGCTGATCCTTGAGGTGCTTTTCTAGTTGTAGAATCTGCATCAGGCCATCATATGAGTCTACACTACAGGGAATTCAGTAGCAAAGGTAGCAAGCCTTATAAGAGACTGCACAACAACAGAACATTTTCAACTAAGTTCAGGCGAACAAAGAGTTTGTTCAGGAACTATTCACCAGAACAAATATGTTCTAGAAAAAGAATCCAAATGTTTTGAAGCTATCCAATGTCCCGCCAAAAATGAAAAAAAAATTGTGCCATTTAGCAAAGCATGTAGTTACAAAGGAAATGCAACTTCCTATCCTCATTAAACTATGAACTTCCCTACTGAGAAATTAAAAGTCCTCAAAAGCGAGTATTCAATAAAATCATTGAAAAATGAGAGCATTTTACAGTGATTTACCTCTTTTCGCAAGGAGCTTTGTGCTCCTCTCCCAGGTTGCACTTCCTTATTGGTGTCACTCTTTACCTTAGCTTTTACACCGTCCTGGGAAACAAAATAAGAACACATAATTGCTCAAAATTACAGAAACTATGCAGAAAGAATCTTGCATTTACTGCACAATACAATGTAGAAGTTGCGCAAGAGGAGAAAAAACTTACTGGTTTAGGCTGAATACATGTTTTGTCTGAAGCGTACAACGCATCTTTAGCATATATATCCTCAAAATCACTGCCATTCAGAAACCTCTAAATCTCAGTATGATCATTCTTCACAAGAGAATCAAAGAACTTTGCAGAAGCAAGTCTGTAGACACCAACCTCTTAGAACGCTTGTGCCTTTCTGAAGAATTGAAAGACTTAATTGCCTTGGCACAGGCTCTGTGTCCCTCCTTCTCATGTGCCTCGACCTCCATTTCTCGGCACCCCGTATAAGCCAATCAAGAACTGAAAGCAAAATGCAAACCAAACTACTCTAAGCAACAAGACATCAAACAGTAGGCATACTCTTGGACACGAGAAAAAGAAGAAGAGAAGAAGCACGAACAAAACAGAACTTACAGAGATTAGTTCGTGCCCAGAGCTCAGAACTCAGAAGCAGGAAGAGAAGAAATCTAACCAGCAAAGAGCTCCAAATGATCCAAGAATGCAGAATAGTGGCTTCTGAAGCCACACTAAGCTCCAACAAACCCTGCACTGGGCACAACAACCAGTGCCATCTAACACCACTACCTTCACTCTTCAGGTCAAGGACTAAACAGTCACTTAGAGAGAGAAAGAAAGGCCTCGCTCTCTAACTGCTCCGCAGAAACCCCAGCTGGGTTATATACAGCACAACCACCACCAATGACGCACTAGCGTGCCCGCAAAAAGGCCGTTTACTGTGACATCTCATGAAAATGCCACACGCAACTTTTCCCTTGGTTCCTTGTTGTGATGGATAAATAGATTAACCACTGTACCTTTTTGGCCCAGGTCTGGAAATTTTATTACTCCCGGCTTCTTTGTTATTGCAGCTTGCAAAACTAGGGAAAGGGAAACTTTTAAACCAGCTTGGTTATTTGTGTCTTAGGCTTTCTACCCCAACCTTGATATAATAACAGTGTTCGGTTCTGAGACATCACACATGTAGCAGTAAGATTATGGTACTATGGAAGACTACTGCCTCCACCTCCCAATAGAGCCAAACCTTGTTACCAAACTGACAAAACATTAGCATTATAAATTAGTTCATTGTCTACCAAACCTGTGTGAGAGATTTCAGCGTCAGAAACAGTAAGTAGCAGGTGATGACTGATGACTAATGAGCACACCAAACGATAAGAGATAACCAAAGAAGCGTTAGAATATTTTGAGATTGTGCGTGTGCTTAAGCTTGGTAGCTGGTGCTAGCACTGGTGGACAGTGTACTTCTTAACGGAACAGGTAGGTTTTTAGATGTGCCTGACAAACATAGCTCTTCAAATCTTTGTACCATATAGTTTTGTTTTCCCCTCCAAATGTTCTTCTATGACAGCGACAGGCCAGCAAATGATGCGAGAACTAGAGGTGTGCTATGTCAATCGTAGAAACTCACAATTATTGGTTTATTTGGCAAAGGCAATATAAGCAGAATAGCCTCCATTACTATAATATATGCCCATTTTCTCCCCTTGATCCTTGCAATAAGTTTACAGTAACACAAGTTGAAACATAAGTAGTATGTCCTTCGTTCCCCTATTGAGGGCCTAAGCTTTAAGGACTCATGCATGCAACCAATCACCCCTTACATCTTCCTCACGTCCCTATAACATTTAGGCTAAACTAGCCGATTGGCCCGCTCATATACTCCTAAAAAGCACCACTAGAACAACGAGATCATATTTGCCATTTGGCTTAGAAAAATGGTAGACCCTACGCTAAGACAAACAGTCATTAAAGACAAATGATTCTAGACTAAAGAAAATGGTAGACCCTACGCTAAGACAAACAGTCATTAAAGACAAGACTGCATTTGTCCAAAGAATGCTTAAGCCTTCTTTAGGGGCACAAGCCTAAAAGAATGGAAGAAAAGTGGGGGAGACCTGAAAAGGGACGAAAGCGGGGGATAAAGGAGCCTAACCCTGTTGGGCGCTTCCCCTTGTTCTCTCTCGTTTTAGCCCTAAACCACCCCTCTCATCTCCATCATCTTTACCTCTCAAAAGAAGGCAGCCGGGAAGCTAAGCCCTTGTCCTCTGCTCCAAGGAGTCTCTCGCTTGTCACAGGAATAATCATCTTTCTCTGTGGCGGCGTGTGTTTGTTGGTGTGGTTTTGGGTTCGGCCGCATTGGATTTGGAGGCGTGGGCGAGGTAGGACAGGCAGGTGTAGCCGTGCAAGGAAAAGTGGCCAGTGGAAAGGCAAAAGTCTGGACCTTTTGCTGATCTTCTGTGGAGGCAGTGCATGTGGACTGTCGGCATGCAGCTACATAATTTAGGCCGTATGGTTTTCTAAAGATGTAACTAAAATGGGGGAAAGAGTTTATACAAAGGCAACAGATTGAAATATATACACAAAATAAACCAATTGTAGCATAACTAGTTATTCATTGTCTAAAGTCGAAATAGGTGACCAACACTATCCACGACCCAAGATGTCTTATGCCTTGCAATTTTTGCCTACTTTGAGCTACGATCTAGTTTGGTGTATTAATATCGGAGTAGATCAAATAAGTATAAACAATATATCTATATTTATAATAAGTCATGCTCTTGCTAATTTGTAAATAGTACTAGCACCTTATAAAATTTGCCCTAATTTCACTCTAAACAAATTGCCTTAATCTATCTATTATATTATTAAAACAAAGGCAAAAGGAGCTACCACGTTAGCTCTCAAAAAATAGAAATTCCCATATTAATCAAAGTAAAAAGAGAAAGATCCACATCGTTGATCATGGTGGATCCAAATTATAATAGTCTAGACTAAAAGAAAGAATCTATGTCAAGTACAATATAGAAAACAACTAAAATTCGAAATAAAAATATAATAAAATTAGTAATTTGATTTCCATACAAATTCCTAAGTAAAATTAATTAAAAATAATTTGGAATACAAATTAAACAAAAATGAACAATTAGATTTCTCTATGAATTCCAACAAAACATTTACTAAAATTCGGAATAAAAAATAAAATAAAATTAGCAATTTGATTACTATACGAATTTCAAATTAAAATTCCCAAATAATTGTAAATCATAATAAAATTAAAAAAATAGCAATTGAATTTGTGTATGAATTCCAACAAATAAAATTAAAATTTGATATCCATACAATTTCAAAGTAAACATCCACTCTCAAGGGGTAGAAATTCTCACATTAATAAGAGAAAAAAAAAAGAAAGATCCACACCGTTGATCGTGGTGGGTCCAGCACTAATGACCTCGATTAAAAAAAGAATCCATGTAAAATATAATAAAATAATAACTAAAATTCTAAACAAAAAGTAAAATAAAATTAGTAATTTGATTTCTATATGAATTCTTAACAATTAGATTTGTATATGAATTCCAACAACAAAATAATTAAAATTTGAAATAAAAAATAAAATAAAATTAGCAATTTGATCATGATCGAAATTCTAAATTAAAACCTCCAAATAATTATAAATCACCATAAAAATTAAACAAAATTAGCAATTGGTTTTGCGTATGAATTCCAACCAATAAATTGAAATTTGAAATGGAAAACAAAAGAAAATTTGCAAATTAATTTTCATAATATTCCAAAATAAATTCTTAAATAACTAAAATTTATAAAAATAAAATAAAATTAGCAATTGTTTCCACACGAATTCCTAAGTAAGATCCCTAAATAAATATAATTCAGAATAAAAATTATAAAAATATTAGCAATTGGATTTGCACACAAATTCCAACAAAAAAGTAATTGAATTTTGTAATCAAAATATAATAAAATTAGCAATTTGATTTTGATATGAATTCCAATGTGAAACCTCTAAATAGCTACAATTCCTAATAAAAATTAAACAAAATGTAGCAATTGGAATTGTATATAAATTTCAACAAAAAATAATTGAATTTTTTAGTAAAAACAAAATAAATTTTTTAATTTGATTTTCATACAATTGCAAAGTAAAATCCATAAATAACTAAAATTAAATAAAAATAGTAATTTGATTTGTATACGAACAATCGTAAAAACAATTAAAATTTTTAGTAAAAACAAAAGTTATAACAAGGATTGTGTGAATGGTGTTAGAGGAGACCACAAAAGAGTACAATGATGTCGATTTGTCTAACAAAAAAGACATTGATTCACTGGAAAGCAGGGAGCCAAGGCGATGGTAGAGGAGATGATGACAACCCTTCTCATGAAATAAAACCTTTAATTCATGTAGAAATGAAAGAGGGAGAGGTTGGGAGAGCAAGGGTCATGGCTTGACTCACCGTAGATGACAATTGCAAGGAGGAGGGAGAGCTCCTATAGGCGAGAAGGAGGCAGGATTTCGTGATGGCACAAACCTCAACGTAGTGGTTAAAGCGGGTGAGCACAAAGAGGCCACATAGGGGGCCCTTGTCGTCAGAGTTGGTGGGTGGTGCAGTGGGGGATGACCAAAGGAGGAGGTGGCAGCAGCGTCAAGTGGGAGGAGAGGAGTTGGTGACGGCGGATCGGGAAGGAGGCGGGGCTAGCAGTTGAAGCTATGGCTGTGGCTAGGGGAGAAGGTGGGGGAGGCAGCGACGCTGATGTGGTGAAGGCACTGTGCGAGAGGAAGTGGCGGCGGAGGTCAGCGGGGGATGCAGTGGACGGTGGAGAAGAGGGCGAGGAGGGGAGGAAGTCAGGCACCACGAGAGGAGGAGCGGTGAGGATGTTGCGCCAATCTCCCCATTCTGAAGTTCCTTGTTCCTCCTTGCTTTCCTCGAAGGTGTAACATCCTGAAAAACGTAAATATTAAAATGCGGAGCTTTTGGATTATTTTATTTGCTTTCCATTTGAATTTGGAGTTTATGGACTTTTTGTAAATATAAAGGAACTTCCAAAGTAAAAAGAGGGAAGAAATTCGCACATAAAATGATACAACATGAGCATCACATAAAGAATCTGAAAAGATGATTCATAAAATAACAAAGGAGAAATGTAAATAAGCAGGAAATATCATCCCTACAAAGTTTGGCAACCAAATTAAAGGAGGTGAACAATTAAAATGCTAACCTATAAGTGAATATATATATATATATATATGAAATTACATATTAAATTCCTGTGTCTACAAGTATGTGCCAAAAATATAAATCCAATTGTAGGTGAATAAAAGAGGAGAAATAATATATAAGGGCATTAAGGAGAATAGAGCAAAAAGGGTAAAAACAAAATAAAATTTAAAAGAAAACACACAGTGGCCGCCATCACCCCGCCGACCATTCCTCCACGCGCGCCGCATGCATGTGCTGCTGCCATGCGGCCGCCTGCCGCCACTCGCGCCTTCGCTCGCGTCGCGGGCCGCGCTTACGCCTCGCTGCGCGCGACCCTACTCGCCAGGCGCTCCCCGCTGCGCGGTGGCCCCGCCTCCACCCGCGCCTCTCCCTCTGTGAGCGGGTCCGACCGCCCTCGCTCTCTTCTTCCTCCTCCCCCGGCTTCTTCCTCCACGCGCCCGTCGCCACTCTCTCCCTCGCGCTCGCTTCTGGCCGCAGCAAATCCTCCGCTCCCTCTCTCACCTCGCGGGCAATTTAAAAGAACCAGCTACAGGAGGGGGGACTCACCTCTCCCGCCACCTCTCTCCTACAAAATCCCGGCGAGATTTGGTTCATCTCCCCCCGCCGGCGTGAGCAGGGCGGAGCCAGATGGCGCCCTCGCCGTGCGCGCCTCTCCCGACTATAAAACCCCGCTTGGGGGTCGCAAACGCATCGCAGAACCCTCTCCTCCCCTCCTCTGCCCGCAATTTAGCCGTAGCGCCCTAGATTGCCGCCGGCCCCCTCCTTCTTCCCCAGCTCCGGCGATCGCCAAGCAGCCAAGCCAAGCCACAGAGCCCAATTCCTCGCTCTGGAACCATCTCTGGAACGTCGCCAACACATTCCCGGTCTTCCCTGCGCCTCCCGTGGTCTCTACCTCGCTGTCGCCGAAGCTTCCGCCCGAGCCTCCGCCGTCGCACGCCGCCAGCTCTCTCCGGTGATCGTCACCCCCGGCCGTCTACACCAGAAGCTTCTCCATCACGCAAGGATTACATTCCACGCAACCCCAGACCTCCCCGACCACCGCTCGCCGCCGGCCACCGTCGCCCCCGACTTCCTCTGCTGGACCCCTACGCGAGCTACCTCAAAAGGGTAAGCTACCCTTACTGGGTAGGCAAAGCCTCCCCGCTCACTTCGTTACCAGCGCGTATCTCTTCCCCCTCCCGCGACGCGCGTTCGAGCCCCCGGCTCCGCGCCTGCGGTTAGAGATGGCAATGGGTTCCCGTTTCCCGATACCCGAATACCCGACGGGTTTTACCCGATAAAGAGACGGGTTTGGAAAATTTTATGTACCCATGGGTACGTTATTGGGCGAAATCCTCTACCCGCCGGGTAGGCAGGTGCGGGTGTGGGTATATACTACCCATACTCGCCTACCCGCGGGTAATGAATACCCGCATTAGACAACTAGACATCCCACTTAAACGTTAATTTTATTATCTACTTGTTGTTGATTGTTTATTTGTTTGTCATATGTTGATATGGTCATGTCAAGTATGTTTATGTGATGTACTAATTTTAATCATTAGACACTTTTGTGCTTGGTGTGTATGATTAATGAATGTCTAAATTGATGATATTCTTATGTGTTGAACCGGGTATGCTTGCGGGTACGGGTTACCCGTTGGGTAGTAATACTCGCGCGGGTACGGGTATGGGTAAATTTTCCTACCCGCATGCGGATACGGGTAACCCGACGGGTAAATTTACACCTAGCGGGTACTGGTATGGAATGGCAATACCCGATGGGTATTTACCCGTTGCCATCTCTACCTGCGGTCGAGCATTTCTTTTAACATTCCCCGCTGACAGCTGGGCCTCGCCCGTCAGCCGCCATTGGCCAGTGGGCCGGCTGCCATCCGGGCCCCGCCTGTCGGCGCCACCTGCTGACAGATGGGTCCAGGGCCCCTGGGTCCCACATGTCAGCCACTGGGAATCAAAAACACACTGACAGGTGGGCCCCACATGTCATACACACGTGTTAAAAAATATATAGTAAAAAAAAGATTAAAAGATTAAAATAACCAGTGGGCCCCACTGCCAGAAATTTCATATTTTATGGAATTAATTGAATTGAGAACTTCAAATAATCATAACTTTTTCATTTTAACTCCAACTTGAGTGAGACAAATTTCTAAATTTATCTAAATTCAAGATCTATCCAATGGAACTGAAATCATAATTTTTTGAGTTCATTTGAATTTTCTGGTGATATTTTGTTGATTTGGTGTTTTCTTTTTATCCAAATTTTCGCGCACGATTAAAATAGCTTACGAAGCTCAAGAGGAAGAATTCGAGGCAGCAGCACTAGAAGCTTTGGATAATCAAGCACCCGACCATTGTGACTAAGGCGAGTCAATACTTTGATCATGTTGAACCTACTTTTCATGCAAATTACTTTGTTTTAAATTAACAAATTGCATGCTGTTATTTTTATGCAAATACATGTTTAATTTAATACTCTAGTTATATGCCGTGGTTTACCTTGAATAATAATACCCCTTCCATTGAAATGATTGCATGTATGAACCTTGTCGCCCTAGAAAAATTATACCAGTAGCATTTCGAAAATAAGTCCCTAATGATATGCTACGCTTAGTACTGCATAGTTATACACGGGGCGCTGAAATGCCCCAAGTTTCATTGTCACTTTTAATCGTGAGAAACTGGTTTGGGCAGTCATGGTGATAATGACTGATATATTTGATATGACTATTTTACACACCCCAATATCCCCAACTTGCTTAAATATCTGGGCGGATTGGTTCGAGGGTGTGTATGTGTGGTGCAGTGGAAGCACAAAATGGTTAGTGGTAGAACCGTCCAGATACCACTAAGAACTGAATCTTGTCATGACCTCCTGTGTAAAACAGTACAACCACAAGTCTGTAAAATACAACTTGGCTAAGTAAATTTATCGAAACCCCTGGACTCATCTCACCGGAAGTGGTTAGGAGTGGATATGCAAGGGCAAGGGGAGGCCTAAAGGGACACCGAGTGGAGGGTGAAGTTTCCCAGTCGTACTAGCGCAGAGGGGAGTGGAGCCCGTACGCTAGTAGCCGTGGGGAACATCCCGCGCATAGATGGGACCCACCGCAAGTGGGCAGTCTCCCATAATGTGAGATGACAAAAGGGCATCGATACGTTGAAAAGTCACTGTGATGGTCTGCTCAACCATATGTCTAAGGTATCATGTGGGGCAATGAGTTGATTATCTCTTGTGGTGAAAGTGTACAAGCTCTGCAGAGTCAAAACTATTCGAATAGCCGTGCCCACGATCAAGGGCGGACATGGGAACTTAACTGGATATAGTTCTGTTTACAAAATATTGAAAACCGGGAATGGGAACTTGTAGGGCGATGGACTACCCTGGTTTGGAAATCGTCCTGGGTGTCGTCCCAGTGGTAATGTAAGCGGCTATAACGCTAAAGAATTGATATATGGTGCAGATGCCATGTAACGGTGGATGGAATCTGGATCACTATTATTATTGCATATTCTTGAACATTACGTTTTTGTTCAAAATGCTAGGTCTTAAGGATTTTTAAGTAATTGTATTCAAAAGCACTCTACGCAAAAATAAAATGAACCCCAACCTCCTTTTGATTAGCCATGCATGTTAAAATATTGCATTCTGTGTGTTGGCTCGCTAAGCACGGGGTCGGAGTGCTCACGCTCGCTTTTGCGACAAATTCAGAAGCAGGAATCGGATCACTACGCTTCAATAATACTTTTGGATCACGATGGCGAAGAGGATAAAGATGTCAAGAACTAGGTCGCGAACCTCCAGTTGGCTGCCTGTGGGCATGTCCTGAAGGTCCCACCTGTGTGCTTCGTTCTTCCGCTGCTGCAATTTATGGATTTCGGCCTCATCGGCCCATGTGTAAGTTTACTATTATATTTACGTTTCCGCATGATATATACTTTGATATTCAGAATCAGAATCGTGTGCACTATCTATCGATCCAGGAATAGTGCGATTAAACACTGATGATTTGGATTGTAAAACTGGTCCGGCGAAGGTGCAGCATGCAAGCCCATAATCTCCCCTGGCTCCACCTCCACAGTCGGTGAGCCAACCAGCACCTTCCGCCACTTCTTGGGAAGCATGGTCCTCTACACGTCCCCGTTGCTCTCCGTCTCCCCATTAACTCCCCTTCCTCCAGCTCAGTGGCTGACATTAACTGATGCTGGTGCTTGCGGTGGTGATGGTGGCCGTGCCCCTTCTCCCCCTTGTCTGGCATCTCTTCTCTCCCTCCTCTCCTCACGAGGGCGTCAGCGCGAAAGCCCTCCACTGCACGCTGTGGTGGGATGGCACACGTGACTCCCCTATCTCCCATGGAAAACCTAGGAGGGTGTCCGGGGCGACCCGGTGAGCCACCGCGCACGCATGAAACCCTAGCTCCCCTCATTTCCACCACGACTCTCCATGCTCATCTCCCGTGTTGGCGTGCGCAAAACCCTAGTTCCAAGCACAAAGGAGCAGGCCTTCAAAATCCAAATCAAACACAATGGGAAGGAATTCGAATTGGCCGGGCAAACCCAATCGGAACAAAGCGGCTCCGGATAGGGGCATGTACCTGTGGGGAATTGACGGGCGGCTCCTCAGATCAGGAGATCCGTGACAGCGAGGCTCTGCGATGGCGCGGTAGGGGATGAGGCGGTGGAGATGGGGGTAGGGAGGGGAGGGGAGGAGGAGGCAGCGGTGCAGGATGGAGTGGGGAGGAGGAGGCGTGCAGGGTAGGGAGGAGGAGGCGGAGGTGAGGGCAGGGAGGGAAGGAGGCGGCGTCATACTCATGCAAGATATCTATCGAACAGTAATCTAATGGAAATCGAATGGGTGAGACAAGTTTTGTGAATTGTTTTTCTGAGAGAAGGGAGGGGAAAGAGAGAACGTACGTACCACCAACTCCTTTTAAGTAGTAGAGATAGAGATAATTTGGACCATATCAATCGACAGTACAGATCAATATAATCTGGATCCATCTCAATCTCAACCATTATAATTTGGACCCATATCAATCAACGGTATAGATCGGTATAATCTGGATCCATCTCAATCTCAACCATTATAATTTGGACCCACAATAATCGACGGTATATATCTTTTTCTTTTTTCCTGATTAATGTGTTGATTTTTACACCTAAGTGCAAACGTAATGGCTCATTTGGCTTCTGCTTTAATAATATAATAGATTATATTTCTTAAGTTGTATTTTCTTTAAGTTTCTATTCTCATTTTAATGTTTATAATGAATTAAAATCTTGAATAGTCTACAAGATATATAAATTTATTCTTAAACATTTAAGTTATATCATTTGATACTAAAAACTTTCTTTAACATTTAAATTATATTATTTGATATTAAAAAATCGAAATAAATTTAGTCGCGCGGACCATTGCTAGTTTATATATCAGGACAAAATCAGCAGTATTCCTATCAGGCTATCACTGCCATGATGGAAGGCGTCCAGCTTCTCGGCGGTCAGCCTCGCAGTGAGAGTACCGCGTCTGCTCCTCCTTGGGCTTGTGACTTGAGTGGTTGGTGTGTCTGCCATTTTTTAACAAGCTACCACTTGGACAATACATGATGTCTCTGCCATTTTTTCACAAGCTGCCACATGGCTTGTCCAAGTCAATACATGATTGGCCCTGCATGCACATGATTACTCACACACTGCACCAAAATCCTGAGTAAGCATTCATGTTACTATTCCACTAGGCACCAGGCACCAGCAGTGATTAACCTGTAATGTCCTGTCCTTCACCCAAATATAACTGCAAGATGAAGAAAAAAGAAAGAAAGATTCATTTTCCCAACAAGCTAACAAGATTGGCAGACAGACATGCTCGCTGTCTGTGATGGAGCTTGGAATCTTGATTTCCAATGTCAAATGTCACATGGAGAGAGATGGAGTGGACTATACTTACCACACTTTGCCTTTGCCCTCCACATGCATTTGCATGGATGTTCTTGAGATCCTGAAAGATGCATTTGTGCATAGAGAGAGACCATGTGTGATCCTTTCTATCAAATTTATCTATGGCGCCGTACATTTCCACTTCAGTTTCTACTTCTAGCTTTTAAAAGCCAGAATAAACGTGTTGGCTTTTTAATTTCAGATTTTTTTCTCTTTTTTGTTTATCTTCTTCCTTTTTGCCTTTTCTTTTTTTGTTTTTTTCTCTGTATTGTTCACGAAGATATAGTAGTATTTTAAAATTTTTCTTTTTCCTTTTTATTTAATTAAATGACTCAGAAAAAACTAATATCTAATACAATGTAATTTTAATCCGAAGTCAATAAATAGAAACCACTAAAAATCCGAAATGAACGGACCCGCGTCCGTCCGTCTAGTCTCCCCAACTCCAAGGTATGCTCTGCTGCCCCTCTAGGCCTTCGAGCCCTGCTGCTCGTGTCCTTTATTGCAAGGTCAAAAAGACAGGCGAATCCGATGTCTTTGCATCCAAAGGTCCACGATGGAAGGTGATTTACATGCAAGCTGCTACTATTAGCTTCTGATTAATCATCACAGTAATCAATCTTTCATTGCCTTTTGCTCAGATGGAGTATGTTGGCATTAATATCCCTCTCAACTCGTAATTCGGTATTCAGTTAGCTATTACTAGCGAAGTTTTCCGTATGCCAACATCCGCTGTCGGAACTCAGAACTTCAGAAATAGTAGACACTCCTAAGTGTGAAATGGAATCTAAAGAAACTAAGAGTAAGTAAGAAATCTTCTTCAAAGAAGGCTGCAGAACTGCACTTGGCTGCAACAAAAAGGATAAAGATATAGGCGGTAACCCACCGGTTACCTACGGTTACGGTCATATCGGCTCAGACCACAAAAAATATTGGTCTGAAAAATTTTAAGCCTAAGTTTGAATTGATGAATAATGATTTCGGGTGGTAACCGAAAAATCGGTCAAACCGGGCTCTAACGGGCCAAAAATGGCCAAATTCAAAATTTAAGTTTAAATTTAATAATTAAAACCCTTGGTAGAAAACCTGTTACCGGCTGCAAGAGTCCGATATTTTTTTTTGTAACCGGATTTTGAATCCCGGCAACAACAGAGTAGAGTACTAGCTGTAGCAAACAAGCCGCGGCCACGAAAACATGTCCAAATATTTTATGTTTCTACAGCAGCAATTGCTAAAGAGAAAGAAAGAAAAAAAATGTCAGGAGGAGTATTTGACGCAGAAAACCATAGCCTTTGCAAAACAGAAACCCCGAAACCATGACAAGTACCAACACAAACACTGCCCGCTTTAAAGTGACAAAAGCTACCCCCATTAACCAGTGACCACCACTCCCTTTACCTGCACGTCGCAAGGACGCAGCATCCCTCACGCACCGGCCGGGAATCATGGGTGGCGTCCTCCGGTGTAAGGACCTGTTTGGTTGGTGTCTAAGTTTGTCATGCCTAAGATTAGGTAATGTGTGGCTACCAGAAAGTGTGACTAACAAAATCGAAGCCACACTTGTGGCAAAGTTTGGCAAGAAACTGAGTCTATGACGTGTGGGGTCGGGTGCTAAGAAAGTGTGGCATACCACAGTTGCGTCAGTGAACCAAACAGATACCTAAAAATTATGGTACGCCTAACTTATGGCTAGACAACTTCTGGTCATGAACCAAACAGGCCCCAGAAGCGCAAGCGGTCAGTGTTACGTGCGCCTAAACCCAACCTTTTGCACGGGGAGAACCGGAGAAAAACGAAGGAAACGCGACGAGGGAAGAAATCAAGAGAGAGAGAGAGAGAGAGAGGCTACACGAGAGAAGCCAAAAGGAAGCGCGAGGGGAGGGGAAATTAAAGATACTGCTACTGCAAGGCTGCAACTGAAGAAAATCAGAAGGAAAGAGAGCAAACGGAACGAGCTAAGCTACGAGAGGGGGAACGAAAACTGCGAGTTTCCAGCAAAAAGACGGCTCGTTTTGGGTAATCTAACGGAAATTCTTCGTCCTTAGGACGTGTCACTGTGTTGTGTACGTGTGGGCTTTGACTTCGGAATCGGGCGCTTTGGATTGGCAGTGGCACTTAATACTCTTCTGTGCGCTTTTTTAAGGCTATGGTTGATAAATTATGGTAACAATAGATGTCTTTTGATTTTTATGTAAGTATTTTTGTGAACGAATCGAATGCGAATAAATTATTTCAAACATACTGTTCTAATAAATTATTTAAAAAACGATGAATAAATTATTTCATTTATTTGTTCAATAGAATTCATAGCTTATTTAGAAGCATCCATAAACGTTATAAACTGAAAAGAAAGATACCGTTGACACGGTATGAAAGAATACCTTCCCAAAAAGAGAGAGAGAGAGAGAGAGAGAGAGAGAGAGAGAGAGAGAAACGGTACGAGAGACCTTTCCAAAGTGGCGTACATTGGATTCGACGGCTACGAGGGGCCAGCTTTTCCGTTTCTCCTCTCAGCCAGCTGCTTAGCTGATAGCAGCAAGTCAAGAAAACGTTTAGGACACGCCGTATAAGGTGCGGCCGTGCCTCCCGGGGGACAACGCGAACCCACTTGCACGCTACCTCAATGGCAACAAGCTAGCTAAACTACCTCAATGGCTCCATCACGTCCCAATCCGCTTTCTACTTAAAGAACGGCATGTTCCTTTCTTCTGCAGCTCGTGAAAAGTATCATTGCTGATAGCTCTCGCTCTGCGAAAATCGGCAGTAAATGTTCGGCAACGCAAGCCCGGCTCTGCTCTCGGGAGCACAAGACAAGCCCTCGGACTTCATAGGCATTCATTACATGGTCACCTCACCTACCAACCTTCATGCTTCAGAAGGCACAGCACGGGGGTTGTTCAGTGCAGGTTACATATATAAATGCGTGCACTGAGCAAAGGGGCCTGCCTCGCTTTCACGGCAGACTCAGTCAGCGTAAATTGAAGGAAGAGATGCACGGGCACACAGTGACAGTACTCCTCTCCCTCCACTGTCAATCTCACTTGCATGTAATGTATATTGGGCAGAGAAATGCTTGGTACATGCACACATGCAGTACCATCCAAATAATTGCTCCAAACCATATGTGGAGTTAGCCTATTCATTGAGCTCATTCTTGGCTTGACAGACACACTCGATCGAACTCTCCAACGGTAGTATCTGCACGAACAACACGACTGTAGATGTATGCAAGTGTCGAGATGAACGCTTGACTTGGACGTTAAATTATACTATGCTTAGCCAATTTCTTTTATATACTACACTACACTACTAGCCAAGGACCTTGAATGACTGCTCCTTTCACTACGTCAGCACCATGTACAGAATGAATCGGGAAAGAAACTAGAAAGACTATACTGGTCAAGCTGATCAATATTATGCTCTAGCAAAACTGCAGCCAAGACGACAACATCCAAAGGAGTAGATTCAGAAGCTCACCTTCCCTCCCTGACAAGAGGCTTCACCTTGCACCTATGCCCCATGCTGTTAACAAGATCTTTGCAGGCGCACACCGGGAACAGGTGGACACCGGGGAACCTTAAACGCCACAGGGCGTAGGGGAAGCTCAGCTGATCCCGGGATGTGAACCTAACAACTTCGTTGAACCAGAGGCATATGAAGAGGTTGGTCAAAGCCTCAAAGGGGTATGGTCCCTCACAATAACTGAAGGTTCTGCAAGAGCTGTAAAAGGCAAAAAAGAAAATGAATCACTTATAATCAGTTCGGAGGACCAGTGGCAACTGGCAAGGACGTGTATGATTTGAGGAGAAACTTTATGTTACTTTCGCGGTGCTTCTGGTTCTACCTTTGCCCACATGTGGGATAACGGGGGCTAAAATGGTGTGTCCCTGTGATTCTGTGAATATACCATGGTTCTTAGCTCTTACTTAAGCTCACCCTACTGACTTTTCCTACGAAGACACTCTGGATTCACCTAGCTGAATTCCGTTAGCAACTAAAACTTAAGATGCTGCGACTACGAACACAGTTTCAGTTCGATGAATGAATGTCAAAACACCTATGTTACACAATAGTGGGAGCACTAACGGGGGCATGATGCAGGACATAACATCAGAGTCTGATGGTGATTAGTATTGGATTGAGACTTGAGTGTGAGTAATGTTTAACAAACAATATAAAGGATGGTAGCTCCATGCGAATATAGTGTTATAGAGCCACATAGAAGTAATGTTGATATGGAGGCTAGGGAAACCAAACTACTAAGTTGGGAACAGCATAGCATCAATGCCAATCAAAATTAGGATACTGTACTACGCAAGATATGATAAGGTTGTAAGACGCAAACAATGGTATTCACGCCAAGATTAGAAGCTAACCTTTCTTTCCATTAAATCGCTTCTCGTCTGGAATGCCATCTTGTCGGTACTGATCCAATTGTAGTTTAACTTCTTCTGGAGTTGCTTTATGTTTCTTAACAATTGATTTACCCTCATCATACAAGCAACTCCTAGCTCCATGTTCAGATAATGCAAAAGAAGAGTTTGAACGCCACAGAAGAACTTCGAGGACTCCTAGTGGATCTCTCCGAAACTGAGATTTTGAATCCACCCAAATTGAGTATCTTGCCATAGGGCAAAGGCGATGGCTTATCAGCTGAAGAGAATAAATCACCAAAATGGAAAACAGCTAATGAAAAATGATTATCCTATGCGTAAGATCATATTGTAGAGATACTAGAAATTTAGATATTTGTAAAGGTAGCTCCTTTTAGTTGTGTTTTTTTTGGCAAACAAGGCACAGAGTATTCAAACAATACCTTGGGAATTTTTCCATTCAACCGTTGATTTGAGAAAGGAAGATCACTCACAAGAATGATCCGCCAAAGGCCAATCATGAGGTCTTCACCAATCTTGTTTCCTTCCTCCTGTTGAGCTGCACGAGTGACTTCATCCCAGAATGCAACATAGCAAACCTAGGAAAACACCAAGCATTTGTAAACAAACATGAAAGAAGCTAAAAAGATGAACATCCAACACAAGAGAAATAATAAACCTTTTGGATAGACATTTCTGTCATCACTATAGGCTGGTGAAGTCATTCCCTCCACAAATGCACAAGTGGCAAGAAACACTCTTGTAATCTTTATCAACACCAGAAACTCTGAACCCTCCATTTTCATTGTAGAAGCCACAGTGCACAGTTGTAATTTCCTACAGCTGCAACAGTCAGTAGCAGGCAAAATGAGAATGACAGGTACATAACTTTTCCATAACTCAGGATTTTTACAATGTATATCATGTAGCATCTACTTTCTGGATAATTGCCATGTGGGAATCCAAATGCCACACCTGGTACTGTTATCCACAAACTAAACAAGAACATACATATTGAAGTTTCATAGCAACTAGAACAGCTTACAAAAATTTCAAGAACTTCATGGAATTTAGAGGCAGAAAAAAACCTTGAAACTTTCTTCTCTTTCAGTGAGAGTCTGGTATCCTGTGAATGAATTAAACCGCGAGTTCTTTGTATGGGATGAGACACCATCTTCAAGATGGGGCAAACTGGATCTGTACACAACTTTCTTGACTGGCAGATTTTGTTCAGGGGTTTCAGGAAGTTCCAGATTTTGAAGCTTCTCAGGGCCAAGAATCTTCAGGCAGGCTGTCAATGCAACAACATTGAATTCATGAGCAAAGCACATGTCTTAATGATCACATTGATATTCTAGAAGTGGAAATAAAGAAAAGCAGGAGAAAAGGAAAGATAGAGTAGATCTACTGTGACCAGAGAAATCAACAGGATTAGTAGAATACATGGGCTAGAAGTGATAAACAAATAAGAAGTTGTAGCATCAGTTTGTTCTCTTTCACTAAGAAATAGTATCAGGAATTTCTCTCCAGCCTAATTTTGTACATCAACCCATCAGCATCAGTCAGATAGGGCTATAAAAAAAGCTCGAGGCTTGCGAGTTGCTCGAGCTTAGCTTGCTTTAGGCTCGATTCGAGCTCCAAACGAGCTGAGTTCGAACTTGATCCCGAACTCGCAAGTTTCAACGAGTCGAACTCAAATAGCTCACGAGCCTCGAACAGGCAGACAATAGGTTGTACTCAAGCTAAAGGGTATATCAAGTCTCAGCAAACCAATCGCTGCAACAAGCATGTATAAAATATTTTATCTAAGAGAAACTGAAAACTCTAGTGAAAAAAATTAACACCAGTTCTGCACCCTAGGGTCTAAACTGGCTTAGGCATAACCCCATTCTGGATAGGCCAAGCATACGTAGCAACCCGCTTGCACTTTTGTCCTTGCTTCGCGTAAAACTGTTAACCGGATGTTGCTATCATTATAAGCCCTAGGCTCATATGTTAGTGCTTCTCAAGCCAAACTAGCAAGGTGGGACTAATTCACACCCTCATGTGTACACACATATAAGGGCCATCATGGGCCTAATTCCACATGGACCGAGGTGTCACATACACCCACTTAAAGGACCCGACGTCCTCGTCGACCGAACATACCTACATTGGGGCAAATGATCATAATCTCCCCTCTTGACACATGTCTGTGCGTTCAGTGCCATGCCATGCCGTGTGTCTACTCGGGGCCCACACGCGCCATGTGCCATATGCCCGCGCCCTTAACTCGCACGTGCTCATGTAACCGCAAGGATCGGCTCTGATATCATTTGTAACACTCTAGGGTCTAAACTGGCTTAGACATAACCCTATTCTGGATAGGCCTCGTATACGTAGTAACCCGCTTGCACTTTCGTTCTCGCTTCGCGTAAAATGGTTAACCAGAGGTTGCTACCATTAGAAGCTCTAGACTTATATGTTAGTATTTCTCAAACCAAACTAGTAAGATGAGACCAATCCACACCCTCATGTGCACACAAATAAGGGCATCATGGGCCTAATTCTACGTAGGCCGAGGTGTCACATAAGGCGCACGCACACGGCCATGGCGCGGCGGCGGCGCACGCGGCAGCGACAAGTTGCACGCGCACGGCCATGGCGCGGCGCAATGGCGGCGGCATGCACGGCGGCGACAAGGTGCGCAGCGCCAGACGCCATGGCGCGCGCGCGGCGGTGGCGTGGTCGACGCGGCTGAGGTTGCCGGAGGCCTGCGGAGGCGGCAGTGAGGAGGAGGAATAGGATGGGGAGAGGCGGTAGAACACGTAGAGGAGGGAGACGGCAAGGAAGGCGAGTAGGAGCGGGGCGCCCAGCCGCGCGGCGGGAGGCGGGATGGCGGTGGCGCTTGCGGCGCACCTTCCCGGAGGATTCTTCGTCGTCAGAGACGGAGATGGAGATGCCGTGGATCAGCGACGACGACGACATGGACGGAGCTGGGGACGATGAAAGGGTTGGCTTCGGTGGTTCGATTTGGCCCGGGTTAGCGGGAAATTTAACTATTTGCCACTCTTAACAATGCCACATATTCAAATGTCATTTTCTTCCTTGCAATTAACATTTTGCCACTCTTAAGATGTGATTGACTAATTAATCGTCACTTTCGAGCTCACGAGGCGCCAAATCACTGCCATGTCAGCATCCTCTCCGGCTCGCCCGCGCCCGCGCCTCCGTCCTCCTCTCCGGCTCGCACATGCCCGCGCCGCCACGCTAGATTTTCGCCGCGCGCTGCGCCTCGCCTCCTCCTCTCCGTGCCGGCGGCGCGCGCGGCCCGTCCTCCAACCACCACCGCGCGCATGCACCGCGCTTCGGCCCACTCGCCGCCGCCGCGCGCGCTCTCGTCCTCTCTCTCTCGGCGGCTTCGTCATAGTTGACGACGTTGCGGCACCGGCGCTCGGCCCACCCGCCTCGCCGCGCCTCCGTCCTCCTCTCTCAAAGACCGGCTTCGTTGTAGTTGACGACGTTGTGGTTCCAATAGCGCGGAGAGGCCTCCGGGAAGCCGGCCACCGGCCGCGCCGCCACGGAGTCGCCGAGGCGATGCGCTCGGCCGCGCGGATCTGGGCGAGTCCGGTCGACGAGCCCGCGGATCCGACGCGAGATCGCGAGGCCAGCCGCACTGTACTCTTCCTCCAGCCATGTCATCGCCGCCTCGCCTCAGCCCTCGGCTCGCACCGCCACCGCCGCAGAGTTGGCGCGCGCTAGAGCCGGCCGCGGCGGTTCGGCGGCCGCCGTGGCGGCCACGGCCGGCGGCTGCAGAGGCGCGGCGGGTGGGCGAGCAGCGCGCGGCGGTGGTGGTCGGAGGATGGGGCCGCGCGCCCGCCGCCCGAGAGAGGACGGAGGAGGCGCGCGCGCGGCGAAAACGCGGCGTGCGTGGCTGAGAGAGAGGAGGAGGCGCGGGCGCGAGCGAGCCGGAGAGGATGCTGACATGGCAGTGATTTGGCACCTCGTGGGCTCGAAAGTGGCGATTAATTAGTCAACCACATCTTAAGAGTGGCAAAATGTTAATTGCAAGGAAGAAAGTGGTATTTGAATAGGTGGCATTCTTAAGAGTAGCAAATAGTTAAATTTCCGGGTTAGCCGGTTGGACCGCGCGAGTCAGAAATCGGAAGGGTTGGTTTGGTTTGGCTCGGTCGGGTTTTGTACGGACCGGTCGCTTTGCGCTTCGGCGGCCGCGATCCCGTCTGGATTGTGTTGTACCGTAACACCGGCAGAATTGCAACTCTCTTGGAATATTGATGGTGATTGCTGAAGTCCACGCTCTCAGTTGCTGGACTGCGATTCGATTCACAAGTAGAGGCTTAGAGCACGGTCGAGTTGATGCGATAAGGGCGCAATACTTATTTGCATTTTGATCTCCATGGTAGAGCAACCATTTCAGCCTGAAATTTGTCTCAAAAATACGAAGCGTTTCAGTGTTTAGTTGATGGCCTCAAGATGACTCTGCATGCAGGCCCCTATTTTGATTTTTGAGTTTGAGCTATTTATGAATTATGATTGTCCAGTGCAAGGATGCAATTGAGTTAAGCAGACTCACCAGACTTGGGGAATGGCTGCAAGAAAATGGCCCTTTTGAAACCTCAAGAAAATTGCTTTCAGAAAACGGATGTTACAAATCGGTGGTGTCCAACACAGAATTTGCACAGAAAATGGCACATGAGGGCGTTTTCAAGTGGTGGAAGATAGTATCGAAACGACTCTAACAACAATGAAGCATCCTCCTCCTCAACGCTTCGAGAACTGGGGACGCTTGCGTGCCTTCTTAAGACCAGCCTTCTTCCTCTCAACAATACGGGTGTCTCTCGTCAGCAAACCTTCTGACCTCAGAGGAACTTTGTTGGCATTGCTAATCTTCACCAACGCACGGGCGACGCCGAGGCAAATTGCCTGGGACTGGCCAGAGAGACCACCCCCGTGAACTTTGACGAAGACATCGTAGCTCTTCTCGAACCCTAGAGTCACCAAGGGAACCTTGCAATACTCCATCCACATTGGATTTCCTTGCAAATACTCCTGCACATTTTAAGTACAGACTAGATATTCATCAAATGTTTGTGGCTTGCACACACATCTTCGGGCACATTACAAGAAAATATGTGCCACTGTTCAGACGTACTAGTAGGCCATAAGAATCCCCCAACGACAAAAGCAGATGTTACAGAAGATCTAAGCTATTTCAGTAGTCATTTAGCATCAAGGCAGACTAGCTATTGTTAAGAGTTTAACCTTATATCTTAATGAAGTTAGCACCATAATTTAGATCATTCATCCAAGTAGTTGCACTTAATGTACACGACAGAGAGAAGTTTTTTTTCATGAAATTTGACTGCTGAACTTGTGTTCATATCATGATCATATTTTGATCCTCGAGCAAATAAAAAAATGCATTATATTATTTCAACTCAGGTCACTATCTAAAATCTAAATCTTAAGCATTGGCATGATAGAAACCAAAATTCAACTTCAGTTACCAAACTGCAGGGTGTAGAAACTCTTGCCATCTAAAGCATGCACTGAGCCAATCAAACGAGTATACAAAAAGCTTATAAGCAGAACAGAAGTAGAATGTTAATAGGCGGGGCTGTTCAAACCCGGGTTATACGGGTTGGCTCAAACCATTTAGAGCAGCATGGAAGGAAGTGGAACATGCATGCAACGAAGAACAGCATGGACGTATTCAGGCTTCCGTAGCTTCAATCGGGTTGACAACAGGTTGATGAAACCATTTTGAACAGCCCTGTTAATAGGCATCCAAACCGTGTGAAATAACCCTCCTTTCACTAAATATCAAACTAAGGATACATTTGCCACTTTGTCCAAACTTGCAACCACCAGCTCTGCTAAATTATTCACCTAGTTAGTCAAGTATTTCCATCACATTTTCCTCCTGGCTTGACATTTGACATCAAAAAAGAAGTTCCCTCGTTTTGGATGTATATCACTAAGCATCCAGGCTCCAATTTTCTACCAAGAGTATTGTATGGCATCGCATGACTGTAAACCAAGATACACAAGAACCAATGGATTAACCAAAGCAGCGGGACAATTTTACATTCTTGTTTACTTAGATGAATTTACTTAGGAGCGTAGAAATTTGCAAACCAATTAACACCTGAACAACTAGAATCTCCAAGAATGAAACACCTTCCATTGGCTCGACTACTTGTTAACATCAATAGCGTTGATTACTACTTCAGCAACGAGCAGACATGCCGATTGAAAATTATCTGCAACAAACAATCTTGGATCCCTTCGAACATTCTACGGTTAGCTAATTCTAGTATCATGCCACAGAGTACAGTCACAAAATGCGGCAGTAGTGGCGAAAGCAGCAGGTGCATTTCTTGAATCGAGACAGGAGATAAGCACCTTGGCGTCGCGGAAGTTGATGAAGACCTTACCGGTGCCCTCCTGGAGCACGACGCGGGCGATGGCCGTCTTGCGGCGGCCCGTGGCGGTGATCCGCTGCGCCGCGAATCCCCCCGGCAGCCGCTGCTTCACGTACTTGCGCAGCGCCACCCCCGACAACTCGTCCTCCTCCGCCTCCTCCTCCATGGCCAGCACCTCCTCGGCGGGTGCCTCCGCCTCAACCGGGTCGGCGGCCTCGGGGGCGTGGGCGGAGAGCGCGAGGCGAGCGGAGCGGCGGGGGGAGGGGAGGAGGCGGAGGGGAGGGGGCGAGTGGGGCTTGGAGGTGGAGGGAAGGGAGAGGTGAGAGAAGGCGGTGGTGAGGGAGGAGACGGAGAGCGCCATGGTTTGCTTCGGTGGCTGGCTGCTGGCCGTGCGTGCGTGGGGAAGGATAGGCCGCGGCGACGGAGGGGGATAAGCTTTCGCTGCTCAAAGGAGTCGTCAGTTTTGAGTTCACTGAGCCTAGATCGGAAACCAACGACCGACCGAGATTAACTGGAGTTATCATAACCTCTCGTTACAGGTGAGATTAACAGTTTGGGCTTGTACCTATTCAAAGGCAGTTCTTTTTTTCTAATTTCATACGTGTTCTTCTAGTGAGATTCTTATTATATGTGAAATACTACGAAACGCTATACCGCTCGTAGCCATTCAGATGGTATAATATTTCACGGTTTGATTGCATGCATTATAAAGCCTCGTCTCTACTCTACTCTATCCCCAATTCCCACTCTGACACATTCCGCCTACCCACTGCACCACTCCAACCACCACACACCATGCCACTCCGACCACTACGCCCACCCACTATGCCACTCCGACCACCACCCACCACGTCACTCCGACCATCTCCTCCTCCCCTACACGCTCCTCCTCCTTCTCTCTATGTTCATCAACATGCCCCTAATCCTCCATCCCATCCTCATCAATGCACTTCTCCTCCTCCCCATGCTCATTTGTGCGCTGGATCCATCGGCCTGGAGGGGAGTCGCCACTGGATCTAGCGTCGGAAGAGAGAAATCCGCCCCCCTCTGCTACGGGTTCACCCTTTCCCTAGGCATAAAAAGAGGTCGGGAGTCGACGGCCCGGCGGCAAGGATGATGGGCGGGGTAGTAGGGCGGTGGCGATAGCCATGACAATTAGGTTAGGCGAGGCATGGCGGCGGGGAGGGGTCAAGAGGCTGCGCAGCGAGGTGACGACGGTGCTACCGGTCGCAGGTGGTGGTGGAGGGAGCAGGGGCGGCGGAGTAGACAGACGGAGCTGCCCAAGGCGGCATGGCGAACGGCGATCGACGAGAGGTACCACCTTATACTGTTAAAAGTGCTCTCAACGGTATTCCATTCGCTAATTACTCTCGTATTATATTGATATGTAACATGCCTTTGGGACTGTGTTAAACTGTTACAACCGGAGCTGATAAAACATAAACAGTACGTGTTTGCCTGACCTTAGGAGCAACTCCAACCGGTTCTTTATCCTGCTCTTCATTGTATATTTACCTAATATGACTCAAGAAATGGACTCCAACCGGTTCTTTATCCTCCTCTTCATTTTTATCGAGTCGTTATTTTCTCCCGCCGCTAGCTAGATTTGGCGAGCGCTCTCACTCTTCTCAAATAGCTAGGCCATTGGAATGCTAACTCAAATAGAGAGTGAAAATAATAGCTAGCCTCTTCATCCTAGGAAATAGAGAGGGAGAAATGACTAATGGGATGGAGTTGCTCTTGGCTACATTGGCTTGACTGTACCTTGTCGAAGTCGTGTCATCCTGCCTCAGGGTGGTACTAGGAAAAGACAGCAAGATAAATTTTCCTTCTGAAAATGGAGAATATGGGCCGGCTATCGTCCCCCAAAAAGGCCTGCATTGGTATTTCGATTGGATGATACATCATTCCAAGGTGGAGGTGGCTTCGGCCTGCTTTGAAAGATCAAAAGAAACGAATAAAAATAGGCCAACGCAAGACTTTTACAGCCCACCTATTGCATCGAGCAATTTGATTTTTGTAGGACACAAATTGCAGCCCGTGGAACTGGGAATGTATAGACAGGGATCAGAACCGCCGTGAACGAAAAAAAGGAGATACATTTTCCATTGCCGGGATTTGAACCCGGGTCGCCTGGGTGAAAGCCAGGTATCCTAACCGGACTAGACGACAATGGATTTGTGGTGCTAATGCTTCACATATTATACATATAAGTTAAATAATCTCCGAATCCCGTTAGAAATACAACCTGGTCGTCGATGTTGCTGGCTTCGATTGTTAGGCGCGTTGGTTGTTACTTTAGGACATGATTATACGTAGTTTCCAGTCTTCTCCAACTATTAATATTCTATTTAGAAACATGAAACTATGGGGACATTGCTCTAACCGTTGGGACGCACGTGTGAGTGCCCATCAACAAACTCCACAGCTCACCAATATACACACATGAGGTCATCCACATTCAGAGAGAAGCAAACAAGGTTGCACTGCCTGCACACAGTTTGGCAAGGTGGAATTTTTGGCCATTTTGGGCCAGCGGCATGGAAATTTCACATTTGGTCTTGTCTTTGGCCCCTCCAGTGGTCGGGGAGCGCGCGAGGGGAGGTGACGCAATCGGGTACCGCGTGAGGAGAGCTGACGCGGCCGGGGTGTACGTGAGGATGGTGGCACGGTTGTGCTGCGTGCGAGGGGGGAGGTGGTGCAGTACTAGGACGTGCAAGGGAAGGTGGCACGTTATGGGACTGCACGAGGAGGTGGCACGGTACAGGGCAATGCGTCGAAGAAGCAACACGACGATAAGCGCATGGACGACGAAGCTGGCAAAGAGGGAACGACAACGCCGACAGAGAGGGGAGGAGGAAAGACGTCGCCGCCCCGTTGGCACAGAGATGCCACTGCCACCTTCCTCGCTTGCAGAACACGCAGGAGGGGGGCCAGACCCAGTAATACACACGGGAGGAGGCAAAATGCGGCATTTTTGCCGCTGGAGACCAAAATGGCCGAAAATTCGTCAAGGCGCGCACGCGTGTTTCTACGTGGGCACGGGGGGAACTCACAAGCAGCCAGCGCTGTGCCACGCGCGTGGTGCGAGCGAGAGATCAGAGGAACGCGCGCGCGCGGGGCGCAGGAGAGGACACACAGGTGCACTGTAAAATCACGCATGCACGGACCGCTCGCTCGTACGCACGTCCCTACCTCCGTGTCCCCCGCCTCACCGAAGCAAGCCAACTAGAGGAAGCCATCCGTGACCAACATGCTGTTTGCAGACTTGCAGTATCGTTGGATAATGCCCTGTTAAAATAAAACCTCGCGCATTCCTAACGTTAATCTTAGGCAAAGCTCCACAGGGAAAAATCCAATTTTGAGCATTGATTAAGCTAGATCTGAGTACTTTAGATCAGCAAGCAGCTAAAGTGTTCGCTGATGCATTGTCCATTCATTTCTTGCTTTAATTTCTTTAATCTTTCTTTTTCTGAAATCAACAATCCTCCACCTAACTAGCTCCACTCTAGCTTTACCTTTTGCCAAAGGCAAGCTGATTTCTCAATTAATTGATCGACTTTTTTCTAAAGAAAATTTTAAAGGGCAATTGTAGTCATCAAATAGGACCAAACAGGGCTGGAACGAACCGTGTTCAAACCAAAAGTCCAAAGCCAAGAAAAATACAGAAAGAAATACCGGTCAAACTGCGCAGATCCCTTTCTCGTGATCTCTGGCTGGACGTAGATACGATCAAAGATATCAAAAGCATCATTTCAGCCACTATCTTCTGCTGTCCAATTACGAAAAAAAGCAAAAGGAAAGAAAAGAGAGCTTTAATCAAATGGAAGCAACGACACTGCCACTTGATAATAAGCATGTGGTGGTAACCATAATGATGATGAGTATTTGATTTTACTTATACTTTGTTATCTCAATTTGTTTGAATTTGATTTTATGTCATTTGATCTCTGGATTTTGCAGTCTATAGCTAGTGGTTTGATCGGTCTTGGTGTGGTAGTCTGATCAGTCGTGGTGACAGTCTAACTGGTGTGCGGTGGTACCGGCTCGTAGTTGATGATAGCTATTTTCTAGAGAGGTCTGCGTTGTGTTGCGCAAAGGAATTGAGAGCGGTCTAATTGGCTTTGTAATGGTGGTTTGATCGAAGTGTCGAGCGATCGGATAAGCCTTGTAATGGCGGTCTAACTGTTGAGTATTGGGCTATCTGACTAGCATGAGTGCCGTGGTCAGACCAACCCCAAGTGTTGAGTGTGTCAAGTTGAGTTGGTTTCGGTTGTGTTAGTCATGGCGGAGTCTATGCAAATATGAGTCATGGGTATGTCCATGCATTTGATTTGCTAATGAGAGTCAAGTGTATATTATTTGTACTCAGGTCAATTGCTTGTTCTTTGATGTGCATGTACTCGATAATTGTTGTGGTCAGCGGTAAGGTCGATGCTACGGAAGGGGTCCTGAGACTATGGCGTGTCGCGTAAGTCTAGATAGATCATCATCTCAAGCGGAGTAGTACAAGAGAAAAGGATCATGATGAGGCAAGTATGCATATGTGGTGTGCCAATTGGACTTGTATATTTCAAGTGATGACGCTCAAAGCAGACGTATAATTTTGGCGGCAAGTAAATAGGTATCACAGACTATGGTGTGATATAGTGTGCTATAGAACTCGGACGTTTCAAATGGTAACAACCTTGGAGCAGGTGTATGATCTTAGTGATGAGGCATTGGTCATCTCATCTTGGTGAAGACCCGTAGGTGGCAATCGAGAAATTTGTCCGATACCAGGTGGATTAGCAGTTTGCAAAACCATAGTATTAGTTTAAATGGTTTAGGTCATGTCTTTGAGGATGAAGCGTCTTGTCGGGCTATTAGTGCCTCGTGGAAGTCGCGCTTTGAAAAGCGTACAAGTGTGTAAAATGTAAAAACTCATTTATGTATGAGTTGGCGGGTTTTTCCATTTATAAGTGGTGTGATTCACTAAAGTTATGCATGCTTGTAGGGTTAAGTAGGAGATGAGGAGCCTCCACTGTATTGCCCTTGTGTCCATTGAGAGATTATCAAGAAGAGGAGAGAGATTATGATTTCCTTTGTGTGGAGCCTTATGTGTGTACTCTAGACTTAGAACTCTATCATCCTAAGGGAGTAGCTGTAAAACATTTATCTTCAAGTGAAATGGACACCTAAAGTTTACCCAAATGAGTTGTGTCATGAATCCTACCTTGTACTTTTTATTTCTCTAGCTTTCTTGTTTGAATTTATCTCTTCTTGATATTTCCTAGTGCCAAAAACATGTAAGAGGTGGAGATACCTCTTGAAGATCAGATTCCACGCATGTAGGCACTTTCTAGGGAGAATTCTTGACTTTGCTTGGTTTTCCTTAAGAGAGGGGTGATTTTAGATTTTGACTTTTGTGAGTGATTCACTAAAGTTCATGCTGTGATCTAGCTTGCTATGACATGTGAGAACACATCTAAGATCATCTAGAACTAACGAGCAAGAGTATATCAATGTTTCTCTGTTTTGCCCAATTTTGATGCAACTCTACTTATTTTATATACAGATAGAAACTTTGTCATTAATCTTCACGATCCATGATTGCAAGTTTTACTGTATTTGGATCAATGGTTAAGAAGTTAGTTCTTTTTTTTTTGGATCATATGTAGTGTAGTATGCATTGTTCCTCAACGATCGGCCAAACCACTTCTAGGTCAACGGTTAGACCGGTTTAGACATAAATCTTGGGAGATTTTTGTGATCTTTGACTCTTGGCTTTGGTGAGCTTGTGTTTCTGTTGCATGTTGTTGTTAATACATGTGGAAAAAGAAAATTTTCGAAAGAGTCCTTCACTCCTCTCTAACTCGTCATACCAATCCTCGGATGCCTATTTCGATTTGTGATACTGTGAAACAAACTTTCATGAGGATACATGTTATACTTGATATGAACAGAGTCATATATGCATGCAAAATTATGGTCAAACAGATAGGTAGGCACGCATTGGTGGGAGGCTTTTAAACTATTCGTCTCCTAGCAGTAGCAGAGCTAGAAAATTTTCATTAGGTGTGCACATTGCATGTGTCGTATCTTCTTGGATGTGCCCTCAATCGTTGTGTCGCACTTCCTTGGTTGCACACCCTCATTGTGGTTGTTAGACACCTCCTAGCGCACGCCCTTACAATCGTCGACTTGCCATATCACCTACATAATTTTTTTAACCGATGTCCTATAATACATACTGTCAAACTTTCCAAAGTTTGACTACTGATATATTTAAAATCATCTAGATTTGTCACTAAAAATACTTTTTAATATTATAATTTTAGTATATAATAAGATAAATTTACAAATAGTAATGGTTAAAGTCATGTCTCGTAGACCATAAAAAATAAAAAAAATATTACTTAAAAAAATGGAGAGAGTAATAAAATGTTAGCATTGCGTAAACATGCATTGTGAATATTGAATTCGCATGGTACTTGATTGTTACTGTATAATTAGTTGGGTTTTCATCCCAATTACTTGGCCACTTCACTTCAAATTGTAATAAAGTCTAACTTCCGTTATAACATATAATAAGAAAGAACATACATACATACATCTATGTATGTGTGATCAACGGCTCAAATTTGGTACCTCTTCCCCCTCAAGGATGGTAAAATTTCCCTTGTAATAAAGTCTAACTACATACATATGTATGTATGTATGTATATATGTATGTATGTATGTATGTATAGTTTTCAAATATTTTTAGAGATGCCAGTATATACGGGGCACCCCTTGGCTCCTCCCATGTCTCCTAGATTCTAATTCCAAAGACATGCAAACCGTGCATTGTACTCCTCACCGCCAACGCCTCCTCATTTCTAGCAAGATTTTGGACGTAGTTCCAAACCAAAGTGCCTTGAATTCTATGCATGGCCTAAATATGCTTGAGGATGTCACGACTCTGAACTCTAAAAGCAAATGTTACTGGGGCCAAGCAAATAGTGCCATATGACCATTTGCATTTGGTTTTGGGTTATGCTGCCCATCTGGAGTTAGTACAGTAGTGCCTGGCTCCGCCTGCTCACCAACTTTGATGCCCTTTTGGATTTCTCGGTATGTCTTGCTGTTTTTCCTTGTCAATGTCTTGTACTAGTACTACTTCGTACTGGGATTTCGTTTCCACATTTCTCAAACCCTGCTCCCTAATTCTCATAGTTTAAGTCTACTGGAGTACTACTACTTACCTAGCAAGAAGAGTACACTTTACTCAAACATGTTCTGAACCTACTTCGTAGATTGCACTAGGTACAATCCCAAGCTCTAACCCCTAGGGCAATGATAAGTTATAAGGAAGAACGTGTCCTGCTGAGTGCTGATGAGTTCTTCTGAAGCAACATGTCGACATGCTGAAAGGTTTGATCTCAAGAATCTTTGACGCAATAGTATCCATTTAGGCATTTACACCGGTTTACAGTAAAAAAATTAAGACTGATATAACATTCAGTAAAAACCTAGTGCATAATCCATCATGGATTCATTGTAAGGGCATCTCCAATGGTTATAGCTAGCAACTAACTATAAGACTTCCACATCATCTATATAGTACACACTAAAGTTAGCATTCTAAAAAACTATCTATAAGGATAGCTATTTGATGCTTATATGCACACATAGAATTTATGGAGGTCACTCTTTTTGCGCTATAGACTATCTCTAGAGTCAGAGAGTCTGCGTTCTCTTTCTTCATTTAATATCTTCCACGAGACAGTTGATGACATGGACTCTCTTGTAGATAGTCTGCTATAGACCCATTGGAGATGCCCTAAGAGCAAGTATTATAAGAGGTCAGTAGTGTTGTATCTTGAGGTGGAGGAAAGAGAAGAGGAGAGATAAGAGAGGTGGGTGTGAAAGCTTACACCAATTTGAAGCACAAGAACCAAGAAACTTTGTGAGAGGAAGGGTAGGTCATACATTTTCACACATCAGAACTACTATATAAGTAGGTGATAAATGGGTTGTAAGTATTCATACACCAATTGAAAATCATTATAAGACTTAAGGTGCCGGTGGCTGCAGAGATCGAAACGTGCACGTGATCAAAAGGCTTTTGGGGCAAACCACGTCCCAAGATAAATTACCCGTCCGGCGATGCCTAGATTGGTGATAAAAACGAAACAATTGTACTACTCAAGAACAGTAAACATCGAAGAGAGGAGTAAATCAGACAAGACACCAGACTAGACTGGGCGAAATCTTACACTGACAGTGGCCCCGCAGTGCACGGTGAGAGGAGAAATTCGTCACAAGAACCAATGGAGACAGGGGTAAAAGATAGAATATTATGCCAAGTTAGGGCACTGTTTGAGAGCGAGGTGTCTGATGCAAAAGGAGAAGGACGCACAGAGCAGCCACTAGCTACTGTGCTGCTTTCAGCCGGTACAACTACAAACAAGGAACAGAGAACACACAGTGGGATAAAAAGAGGAAGCAAGGAAACAAGAGGAGAAGAACAAAACAAAGAAAAGCTCAAAATAAATTCAGAGAGGGAGGGAGAGAGAGGAGGAGGAGAGGGAGGCTGGCTGCCATGATGACCGGTGTGGTATCTTAGACGGTTAAAGGGAGGACACTACTCATCTGGTAAAGCTAAAAGAATATGTTTTGTGCTCCTTTCCTTCCATTGCTTTTCCTAGCTTCTCTGCCCTTCATCTTTTTTCTTTCAAGTTTGGGGGAAGAAATGATGTGAGGTTCCTGTCATGCCAGGCTAGATGCTGCAGTGGCTCGTCATCATTAATATTGGCTGCGGCTGAGCTGTGCTGGGGGAGGTATTTGTGTTCATCTTGGCAATTTTTCTCAGTATCTGTGATGTCCTGAACTTTTGAGGCGATTTTGTTCTGGTTTTGCTTCATGGTAGGTGTTTCCTAGGGAATTGCTGACGGTCCATTTGATCAATTTGCTGAAAGATTGGGCCTCTGTGTGTGGCTGGAACTGGAGAGTGGGGGAGGATTGTGTTGGGGAGGTATGTGATACCTTCTTGGTTATTTTCTTTTTGGTATGTTTTACATAAAATTTGTCCCTTGAACTTGTTAGGAAATTTTTAGGTGGCTTTGGCGGCATTTTATTTGGGATTTGGTGGCTTTGTGGGGGTGATTTATGATGACCATTCCAATTTGCTAAAGATTGGGCATCCATGTATTCAGGCTCTAGAAATGTGGGATTTTTGGTCTAGCTGTTTGTGTTTGGTTCGAAGATATGTTTGATTATGAATTCACCGAGTATTTGCTGTTACTTTAGCAAATTTCTGGGCTTGAAAGATGGGTCTGAAGTTTGTACTACTTCGTGGAATGGAAAAAACATAATTAGGTGAAAATTATGAATATTCTAGGTGTGCTCACTGCTCATAGAGATGGTACTGTAAACTGTCATCTTCTCTTGTATACTTACAGAGCAAAATATTCATAATATGTCCTATTTCATAGTTGCAAACTTGCAAGTTCAATCCATCAATTTAACTCTTGTGCATTACTGCTCAGGTATATGAACTGCTGCTGGTTTGTAGCTAACATCAGAAAAGTCATTGGTCAAAAGCATCCTAAGGTAGAATGGCAGAATTCAAGGTTGGAAGCCTCGATGCCCGAGCGACAAAGATCAGAAATGTCCCCATTGCTGTAACGCCAGAAGGATTCTGGTGCTGCCCGTCCCAGGCCGTGCTCCAGAAGACAACGAAGAACCAAAACCAGCAAGCAAAGCCTAAAGGGGGTGCATCCCCTCCTGCATTGAAGGCCTCCTCGGTTCAGAGAGCGCCAACTATCTCGTCAGAGAGAAGAACGCATTCAACTCCTACAAGGTCTAGAACCAATTCAGATGAGCAAATGTGCTTGTCGGCGGACAATGCCACCCCCAATCCACCGAAGGTGGTGAATGAGAGGCCACAGAAGCAGCATAAGATATCTGTTGGATTTGGTCAGGTTGAGATGAGTGACTTGAAGGTTGTGCTGTATGGAAAGGACGGGGTTGCTGTAAAGATGAGTGTTCACAAGAACATCCTATCCGAAAACAGCACCTTCTTTGCTGATAAGCTCTCAAGGCAATCTCCAATGTCGAGCATAGAGGTGCCTGATTGTGAGGATGTGGAGATTTATGTTGAGACTGTTGGATTGATGTACTGCAGTGATGTCAAGCAGAGGTTGACCAAGCAAAGTGTTCCACGCGTTCTTCGAATCTTGAAGGTTTGCTCTAGCTCAATTTTGATTCTGTACCTTTTCCCTTTCAGTTGATTAAAAATCGGTATAGTTTGCTGATTTTCCTTTTTTTAGCTCAGTAAGCTAGAAATAAAAATGGGTAAAATGCCAAGTTTTGCTCTTCTGTCAGAGAAATGCCGAGTTTTACCTTTATGATATAACTTAGTACGAATATTTTCCTTAGTACAAGAACCTTTCCTATATTCCAACTTTTCAATACCTAGAAGCTTCTCTTGTGTACAATCTACTTAAATCAAAGTTAATGTTAACTTAAATCTCAAAAAATATTTGCCTTAGAGCTGCATGATTATGAATTACCACTAGTAACAAACTAGCAATGCTTAAATGTAAAAAAAAACAAGCCAATGTTAGGTGTACCGAGTACTATGTGCATGTCTTTTTCACGCTGTTACATCAAAGGGGTATTGTCTATACCTATTATGCTACAATGTGTCACTTAATCAATACAAGTTGACAAAGACTGCATAGCCCACAACTGATAAATATATCTTGCACATGCCAGTTGGTGGGGTTTGGGACAAAATCAAGCTAGGCAGGCTGCCATTCATTATGCTAGTGCTTTATGGAGCAAATGGTAGGAAGACAATCACACCAATCAGGCCCATGACACCATGGACCTTGGCCATTCCTCAATCCTCACCAATGTTGTACCTTAATTAGGACCAACCAACCTGGAAACTTCAGAACAAATGCACCTTCCTTCTACTTATGTTTTGTTGTTCCCTGGGAAATTTAAGCTTTATGCTGTACAGGTTGCAGAGTTGTTAGGTTTCCGAGCATGTGTCATGTCATGCTTAGATTACTTGGAAGCGGTCCCTTGGGTTGGGGAAGAAGAGGAGAATGTGGTCTCATCTGTTCGGCATCTTCAGAGTGAGAATTATGGCGTTAGCCCAATACTGAAGAGGGTAGTTTCTGACCTGACAAGCCCACCAAATGACACATTTGCGTATATCATAGAATTAGTTTTGAAAAGCAGCGAGGATAGAGGGCGCCGTGAGATGAAGTCATTGGTCCTGAAGCTTCTGAAGGAGAACAGCGTCTGTACCGGTAATTCTGCTGACTTATGTGCTGAGACTCTCTACAGCTCTTGCCAGAATTGCCTGGAGTCCTTGTTGACCTTGTTTCGGCAAGCGTCTGACTCTGAGTTCGCTGAGCAACCATTGGACCTTAAAGAACCAGTTTTTCGGCAAATTGCACTAGAAGCAGATAATCTCCTTTGGCTAGCTGACATTTTAGCCGACAGGAACGCTGCTGATGAGTTCGCGGTCATGTGGTCTAACCAACGTGAGATGGCCGGACTGCACTCCAAGTTACCAACCAAGTCGCGTCACCTTGTCAGCTGCGTCACAGCAAGGCTCTTTGTGGCAATTGGGAAAGGAGAGATGCTTCCTTCAAAGGACACACGGCAACTTCTCTTGGATGTCTGGCTGAAGCCTCTCATGGATGACTACAACTGGTTGCAGCACGGTTGCAGGTCATTCGACCGGAAAGTCGTGGAGGAAGGGATCGGGCGGACCATCTTGACGCTCCCGCTGGAGGATCAGCAGACGATACTGCTCTCGTGGCTCGGGATCTTCTTGAAGGTTGGGGACAGCTGCCCCAATCTGCAGAAGGCCTTTGAGGTGTGGTGGAGGAGGACTTTTGTTCGGCCTTACGTCGAACAGCAAGGGAGCCAGCTGCAACCGGGTCGGAGTTGAGATCTCATGTGGTTGCGCAAGGAAATCGTCGTGTTTTCTTATGTAGAATATTGCTGAGAAAATAGTGTGGTAATGTCTTACATGGTAGGTTGTTCCCCAGGAAGTGAAAACAAAATGGGGTGTAGATTAGTACTTTTGACTTGTGAGGCTTTAGAATATGTTTGCGTTGTGCTTGTGATGCTTCATATATGTGTGAAGCTCTCTGAATTCTGGGTACAGAATTTCTTGTCTGATCTACTGCTTATCATGAGACATCAGATTGTTGCACTGTCTTGATTATTACAGCATTGTGCAATAGTTCTACCACTGTATTACGGGTCACATGTAGAAGCTTAATGTTTGTGATGCAACTGTAAAGATTTTCCTGAGATTTTTTGTCCAAAATTCTCGAGAAAGATGGCTTCTCTGTTTGAATATTGCTTGAATGCTACCATGCAACTTCCAGTTACGTCAGCTCAGTCTGAAAATCTGCCTACGCGGCTCTGTGTCAGGGCTTGACCTGTTGTGTGCCAAGGAGTTGTGGAAAAGTGCATCACCTTTAAAAGCCAAGGTGTTTATTTGGTTGGCCCTCAAATGCCGAGTCTGGACCTTCTTACGGTTAAGAAAACGCAATATTCCAACGTTGACACTCTGCATCCTTTGTGAGCAGCAAGACGAGACAATTGACCACCTTCTTGTTAGCTGCCCGGTCGCCAAGCAGCTCTAGCATCGCATATTCTCTTAGCTATTGCTCTGCAGCTCCTACTCCTTCACTCAACAAACATTGTAGGACCAATGGATAGCCATGAGAGACCTGGTGCCCACCTCCAAGCGTAAAGGTGTAGACTCCCTAGTAATTCTTCTGGTAAACCAAGGAAGATTAGACCTTGAAGAGCATACTGAAAAGTCCCCAAAATTTCAAACCAGAAAATTTTATGAATTTTTGTGCGGTTTTGAGTGAATTTTGAGATCTTTCCTTTTGGAAATCTTCCGAATCCGCTTTCCCTTCTCGCCATGGCGCTTTCTCACTCCGTTGCCCGCTCTTTCCGCCTCCATTCCTCGCTTCTCTCGCGCGCGCGCCTCCTCCTCCTCGTTGGCGCCGCTCCGCCGCCGCCTCGCGCCTCGCCACGCGGGCCTCCGCTGCGCGCGCCGCGCCCTCCTCGCCGCTCGCGCGCGTGCGTGCCCGCGCGTTGCGTCACGCGCGCCTACCCCGACCGCCACGGCCACGAAATCCTGCGCGCGCGCGCGCCACGCGCCGCCGCGAGGAGTGGGCGACCCGCTGGCGTCACCCGCCTCGCTCCGGCGCCGCGCCCGCCCGCCCTCTCTCGCGCGCGCTGCCCCGCCCGCGCGAGTCTCGCGCCACGCGTCGCCCGCCTCTGCGCGAGCCTTGCGTCACCCCATCTCTTCCCATCGTGCGGGTTTAAACGCCATGCCGCGGCGCCACCCGCCCGTCCTCGTCACCTCGCCATTACGCCCCGAGCCCCGCGGTGACTTCTCCCCGAAGGAGATGCGCCACCAACTCTCGTCCATGGGTATGAAACCCGCCCGTTGCTGCCTCTCTTTCTTTGCTCCCCAAGCTTCCCAAGCACCCCATTCCTCCTTTGCCACCCGAACACCCCAGCTCCTCGCTCCCGGCGCTCCGATTGAGCTCCCGAGCGCCGATTGGTAGCTCGCCGAGGCTCCCGTCGTCTTCTGCGCGGCGAAGACCCGCAAGCGGATCTCCCTCCTCCTCCATTTCTCAATTACTTTCGCCCGAGCTCCTCCTCCTTTACCTCCTAATCACCGTGGTACCTTTGTTTGGGCGGGAGACTCGCCAAGAACGCCGCACCGCAGCCTCCGCCGACCCGCCGCCTCCGTGGCGGCTCTCCTCGCCGACTCTCCCGCCGCGCCGCCACTCGCCATGTGAGCACCTGACCCCTAGATGGTGAAACCGCCCCATTTAACTATCTCGCGCGGTGACCCTCTCCACCGCGAAACCCCGAACTTCCCTTCGCTCCCTCCCTCTCCGTTGTTCCTCAGATGCGGTGCCCAAAATGGGTTCCCGTGTCTCGCTCCACCAGTGGTGCCCTCCCGCCCTCGGAGAGCCCTCGCTAGCGCCGGAGCGCCACCGCCGCCCGTTTCTCGCCACGGAGCATCGTAGCGACGAGAGGAGGAAGAAGACGACCTCCCGACGACGTGGCCTCTCCCTCCGTCGCCTCCCCGCGCCATTTAAACACCGCCTTTTCCTCGTCCGATCCCCGTGCCCGTTCCTCCGCGTCCTTCTAATCGCGCCGCCGTCCGATCTTCATCCAAAACACTCACTTCTCCCTCGTCCGTCGGATCGTCATCCGAGCCATCCGCCGCCCGCATCCCGCCGCCACGCCGTCACGCGTGTCGCCCATCCACCAGTGGGACGAAGCGCGCGCTTTGGTGGCGCGGCGCTCGCGCCGCTCGCTTCGCGCGCGCTCAAGCGCGCGCAAACGCGGCGTTAAATCGCGGGCAGGCAGATCAGAGCGACCGGACGGCCGCACTGTTCATATTTATTTTTCCCCGATTTTTCCATTTCCAATATTCCAGAATATTCGATTAAATCCCAGAAAATCCCAAAAATTCCCAAATTTCACCACTTTACTCCAAATATTATTCCAGACCCTCTGGTGAACTCTATTTCCACAGATTCTCCCCAAATAAATTCCTAAAATTCCATTTGGAGTGTTTATGCATTTTATTTCTTTTAATTAGTTTATTTTCCTCGCTTGATTAGTCTCAAGCTGGATTTAATTTATTTTATGTGTTTGCGCTAGTGTCGGAGTCTCGGAGGTTCAAGAGCGGCTCGGGATCCGGGAGGTTCTTCGTTCGAGCTAGCTTTGAAATAGTCGGATTGACGACAAGTCCCAAATCCTTTGATCATGTTGTAACCCATAATGTTTAAATATGTTAATATGTTATTTGCATTGAGCTAGTTGTGAAATGTTAGTTTGAAATAAAATAAAATGTTTAGAATGACATGTGATATAGTTAGTCCTACCACCGTCAAACGCCATGTTTAAATTGTAGCCATGCCTTTGTAACCTAGAATTAATTATTGATAATCTAGATAATTGTAGGCTATTATTATCATGCAAAGTGTTACACTAATAAGGTTGTGGTGTGGGCCAATAGAATTTGGAAAACCCGACTCTAAGATAGGGTGGTATGGGACACCGTATCTTAGAGCGGAGAGTCTTGGCATGCACAAGGTAGGGTAAGGGTTGGGGAGAGCGCGAGACGGTCTTTGTCCACCTCTTATCCTAGGGTTTGGAGTAGGGTAAGGGTGAGTGGGAAATCGCGAGGCGGTCTCACGCCCACCGCTTACCTTAGTTTGGGTCGCGGCCCTGGTGAGGTCGTGGACCATGTGAAAAGATAAGGACTGAAACCCTTACGCCGAGCAAATGTCATAGTGATCGCTCAAACCACGGGAGTTGACTTGTCAACACTTGTCTATTAGTTGCTCAACTCGATTGAAACTCTACGGGAGGTTTAGCGGTGAGGTTAGGCAAGCCGTGTTTGGGTGCCTAACAACGGTGAGAATTCACTCAAGCGGACACCGTCTTTTCTTGTGTGTGTGTGTGTGTGAGAGCGGACTGAGTGAATTCTCTTTGGTAGAGCCTATATAAAGAGTTGAGCGGTGAAACGACACGGCTTTCTTAACTCTTTAGCGGGAGTTAAGGGATCGTGTGGGTAAAGTCGAGCAAACTCGCAGAGTCAAATAAATGGTATTCGAATACGCCGTGCTCCCGGTTATTGGAGCTGTGTCACTTGGGTGATTCCAGCCGCAAAGCTTAAGTAGTTTTGTACATGCTTTAACTTGGTTAGTTGGTTAATGAACTCTTGATGAAAACCCCTGAGATCTTAAGAAGTAAGTTTTGGGTCCGTCTTATTAAAATGTTTGCAAATAAAATTGCATCCACTAAGTGTAATAAACCAAATATACACCCTTCCTTTGATTATCCGTGCATATATTAAGTTAAGATCCCTTTGGGATTTGCTGAGCCGGATGATTGGCTCACGGCTTGCTTAATCTAATATTTAGAGGATCAAGGCGAAGGGAAGGTCTCCCGTTGAAGAAGTCCCGAGGATCTTTTCTTCGACGAGGACCCTTGGTCGTATGTCTCTCGCGCGCTCAAGCGGATTCTGGAAGTCTTTTGTAATGTAAATATACTTTGGGCTTGCACGCCCATTGTGAAAACACGGATGTTAATCCTTATGTCAAATATATCTTTGGACTTTTGTTGTAAGCATGCAATGGTATACTTGCGCGACACTCCATAACTGTTCATGCTTGAATAGTTACGAATGCCGTGTCCGTCACGCGCTACCTTGAAACGGGGCGTTACATACCCTTTGTGCCACAGAAATCTACACCTCCTCAAGTCCAACTAGTAGAGCTTTGCCCCCATTCAGGGTTTGGGAAGTGGCCTCATCTGGCTTAGTGCTAGTCTTGGCCGTAGTGGTCTTTTTTTAGTGGCTTTCTTTTGTAGCACCTCACATACCAATATGAGATACTACTATAGAATGTTATCGCAAGGTAAGAAATAAATAATAAAAGTAATAATAGAAATCACAAAGAAATTATAACTTGAATAGTCCTTTATTAGAGAACCAGCGGAAACTGAAATAAATATTTGAAATATAGGACCAATTCACTTCTATTCGTCTAACCAAATAAGAGTAAATAAGAAAACATAAATAGTGGCAAGTCAAACAGTGAAACATGCATGTTGCCTTGACCACCATTGATTGCAAATTTGCAATCAAAAGCTCCTCATTCATATCCTTCGGAGCATTAGCTTGCCGCGAGATTTCAACTTTCTTCTGCGCGTGATTGATTAGAGGAACCTCTAGAAACATTGCTATTGCTAGATTTGTGAGTTAGGTGGTCATTTCGGGCCAATGAGATGAATTTGTTGGACCTCTTAGTGGTGATTGATCACTTGACTATCATTTCAGGCTTCAGCATTATCGCTTCACTGCAATCCAACCATTGGCAGTGGTAGTTCTTGCCATAGGGAGATAAGGAGCCTTACTAAGCTTTGTCTCGATCTAGGACGAACTTAGCAGACTTTTTCAAGCACATAGTGACATACTAGGTTTTGATTTTTCTTGTGGCTTTTGGGTTGTTTGTACTAGGATTACAAAGTAATGAAAAAGTTTTTCTTGATATAAATGAAATCAGTAAACTATTTACTACAATTAACTAGTATATCCTATCTTTAAAAAATACCCTGTTTTAAAACTAGTTAGTATAAAAAAAGTTAAAAAGTAACTTTTAAAAGCTGAAAAGAACAGGGTTGAAGTTCTGTTTCCAGGCCGGCCCATTCTAACTACAAAATTGAAAGGCCTGGGCTTCAAATGTTCCGTGTGATTCGGGTGATGCGTGGATCGCGTTGCGTGCGGAGCACAAACCCGAAGAAAGAACAGTCAGCCGCGGACCCCACAGACCCCACAGTCCATCACCAATCACCGCCATCTGCGACTCCGCGTCCCCACAAAATACCACCAAAAAGAGGCGTCCCCTGCACGCTACGCTCACCAAACCGCACTACTGTCCCACGTGGCCTTCCCATCCGAACCCTAGCTCTGGTGACCACCACCGCAACGACCATGGATCAACTCGTCGCCTTCTCCCGCCGCCAACGCCGCTGGCTCCTCATCGCCGTGGCAGGCGTGGCGGGGGCCGTCGGGGCGTACAAGATCTACCACCACCCGGCCGTCGCCGCCCGGCGCCGCCGCCTCGCCCGCCTGGCCGCGGCCGTCGCGGCCTTCGTCGATGCCGCCGCGTCGTCCGCCGACGCCGCGGCACTGGTGTCCTCCGACCTCGCCGATTTCGTCCGTTCCGATTCGGACGAGCTCCCCCGCAGCGTCACGCAGCTCGCCAAGCTCGTGGCCTCCCCCGAGGTCTCCGCCACTGTCTCCGCGCTGTTCGAGGCTATCACCGCCGGGATACTCCGCGGCGTCGGCTCCACCTCCGGGACCGGCTCCGGCGAGAACGTGGCCCTCTCCGATCGCCTCGTCGAAAAGCTCTTCTCCGACTCCGGCGAGCGCCTTGCGTCTGCCGTCGCAGGGAGCTTCGCCCGCCATCTCGTAATCGCCTTCTACTCCGCCCCGTCGCCTCCCGGGGAGACCTCGCCTACGAAGTGGGTCAACGTGGTTGCCACAGGCAAGGGCCGGAAGGCGATTAGCAACTGGGTTGAGGTCTTCGTGGGCACCGCCGTGGGGGTGTTCATTGACAAAACCATACACATTAATACCTACGACCAGCTCTTCGAGGGGCTCACCAATCCAAGCCACGACGACAAGGTCAAGGAATTGCTTGTTTCAATATGCAACGGGACTGTGGAGACTTTGGTGAAGACCACTCACCACGTCATGTCCAATGCCAATGATAAATTGGACGGCAATGGCAATGGCAATAGTGGAGCTGGGGAAGGGTGGGTGGAGACTGTGTCGAGCACATTGGCAGTTCCGAGCAACAGGAAGTTTGTGCTTGATGTTACTGGGAGGGTGACATTTGAGACGGTGAGGTCGTTTCTGGAGTTTGTGCTGTGGAAACTGCACGATGGAGCGAGAAAGAGTGGTGACACTGTGGTCGATAGCGGACTGCGTGCCATGAGGTACATGAGTGATAAGTCTATGGTTGTCGCCACAATCTGCATTACACTGTGCTTGCATGTGTTGAATGGAACTCGTCTGTTGGTAACAGCTTGAACATGTGTTCAACAGAGTGGGGATCATTTGGCTTGCATTATTTGGCACATTGTTTATGTACAATTGTAGGTAAAATTATACTGAAAATTCAAATAGAAAAAAATAGCTGAAAGGAGGTAACTTCATTGCAAGGTTTTATTGTGTCATATGTTTGAGATTGTTATTCACAACTGTAGTTGGAGAATGTTTGATTTGTTGTGCGGGATTAATTGATATGGAGATGTGTTGTACGTTTAAGGAATTTGTATCATTGTAACATTGCTGATTATCGTCAATATCATCAGGCAATTTATATGAATGTAACATTGCTGATTGTCGTCAATATCATCAGGCAATTTATATGAATGTAACATTGCTGATATCATCAATGTGATGATATCATTAGTTTTTCTGTTTGCTGCACCAAATTGTGTGGTTTTATATCTCCTGTTGTCTATGATATCTCCACCAAATTGTTTGCTTTTGTATCACTTGTTGTCTATGATGTCAAACAGAGCTTAACTTCCTCATGTCAGCATTGGATTTGTGAAATGTCTTGGTTTTGGTTTGATGATTGGAGTGGGCTTAACACTAGCAACTTGCTATCCATCTTGTGCACCATAAGGTTTTTAAGAATACATACCTGAAGCATTAGTACTCTGTAGTGAGTAGTGACGTGGATGCATTGTTGTACAGAAGTGAATCCCAAAAATAAGACTAATGTATCGGAGCTTAGTTCCTCCATATTAGTCTCACTTGATACAGTTGTTGAAACGGTTTTTGACATCCTTTTTTAGGACTGATCCTGGTGTTAGATTCAGCTGATAGCTATAAGTTATGAACGGTTGATACAGTTGTTGAAACGGTTGTTGACATCCTTTTTTTAAGACTGATCCTGGTGTTAGATTCAGCTGCTAGTTTTGTACAGGGCTTCTCTTTGTTTTCTCTTTTGAACTGTTCGTTTTGTACATGGCCTCAAGGTCAGAAAAAGGAAGAAAAATTTTTGCATTGTCCAGTGAGGTTGGCTGGTGCCGTGTTGTACATTTACTCCATTTTTGTGTGGCAAAGTCATCAACCGGTACATGATCTTTTTTGTTGTTTCTACAAAAGCTGGCAATTTTACTTTACATTTCTAATTGGATGGCTGCAATATTTAAGGGCCAAGAACTCAAATCATGTTTTTTGCGCTACGTTTATTCTGTATAAACTATGAACTTTACAGAGCAAAATAAAGCTAATGCTAGACCAGATAACGGATAATCATATCAATTTGCTACAGAAAGTTGCATATTGGCCTGGGATGTTGCTGATAACACTAGTTTCAGAGCTTTTTCTTTACATGAAAATGTGATTCACCTGGACTCTGCTAGATGCCCAGCAATTCTTCCACTCCAATGATGTATGGTTACTGCTTGCTAGTATGTTCTTTATCGTGTTAGTTCACTAACTGTTGCTGTGCAGTATGTAAAAATGCTCTCACGATTCCAGCGATGCTGTTCCTGCTCTCGTGCTTCCAGCGTTTGTTGCAGATCTGTTCTGGTACTCTGTTGTGCAATGGATTTGCCACTGCGGATCTTAGCGTTCGAAAGTTGTCTGTCAGGTTGTTCTATTATGAATTCTTGGCAAACAATTGAAGTATTGAACACCTCTCCATTCCTATAGTTTTCGGTTGGAATGGTGGTGCTGAAAACCGCTGTTTTTATCTTTCGACTTTTACTAGTATTGACTGTTGTATTACGTTCCGTTCATTTTCAGGTGTTCTTAAGGCTTGTATTTTTGTGAAGTTACTGCTTTTCAGCTCCGATGTCTTTTGTGGTACTGGTACCGAGTGTGTTCAGCTAAAAGTTGTACGTAACGCGTTTTAAAAATGGGGCATCTAGTTCTAGCACAGCCTAGCTCTAAACTAACGCTTAGCCAGTAACTGGAGTCCACCGTAAGCAAACCGGCCTTCTAGACGGAGTAATCTCAGATTTGTCTTTCTTACGTGTGGAATTCTCGAAATAGCCTTCTGCTACGGGGCTGCAGCATCCAAGCGAGGTGGCGCCGCCTGGCGCGTCCATACGTCGCGCGAGGGAGGTGGCGCGCCATCCTGCTGCGCCAGGCCGGCTGGCGCGCAACCCCGCAGCACCAGTATTCTGGTTTTTTTTAATGCAAATTGGTATTAAAATTTAAGGTTTTTTATTTTTAGTAGCAATTTTAATTAAAAATTTAATTAAGAAAAATGGTAGTAATATTTTTGTATTGATCTGATAGAAATAATTGTAGGAAAATAAATAGTAATTTTTGTAGATAATACATGTAGTAAATCATTTTTATATTGTTATTTTTTTCAAAATAAAAGGGACGACAATGTAGGTTGGTTGGTCTATTTGTGATTTTTGTATATTCTCAATGGTACGAAATCTGTTAGACTGTCAATAATATTTTGTGATTGTCGTATATTATTATAGTGCGAGAAATTTTCGGAAGAATTCTGTGGGGGACGATTGAGGCGTCAATGACTCGTAAGTATGAAATTAAGTTTTGTAGCCGTTGAGAGGGCGGTAGTACCAACCATATGTTGGCAGTAGTACTGGCCCTCGAGCTGATTCCTGCCTTTTCCTCTCTCCAACAGCTAGTTTTTGAGGAAAGTGTACAAATACCTCCTCAAGGGCTTGTGTTAAGAGCAAGTATTCTCTTCCTATGTGCATTGCTACACTTAGAGAGTGAGGAGAGCATAACCTAGTGCATGTGTTGCACTTGGTGGTGGACTTTGTGTCCGTTGAGTTACGATTCTTGATTCGGTCTCTGACTTGTTACTCTTGGAGGTTGTCATCTCCTAGATGCTTGGAGGTGTTGTGCCCAATGATCTTCTGAAAGAAGCTTGTGAGAAGGTCCGGTGTGTGTGAAGGTTGGAGCTCACAAATCCGGAGCGGTGAAGAGCTACCACTAGTGGATTTGAGGTAGAAGTCTTAATTCGTGGAGCCGGTTCAATTAGTTTGGGCTTACCTCGATGTGGATTAGGGAAACCGGCAAGTTTCGAACACCACGGTAAAAATATCAAGTGTCATTGTGGTTTGTCATCTTGCACTTAATTTACCTTCTAGCAATTTATATTCAAGCATTTTATATTTATTGAATTGATTAAAATACTTGTCTTCCTAGGATTACTTATATTGTTTTAGAATTGTATCGTTGGTGCACTTAGTCAAACTTAGATGTTTTAGGCATTACTTACGAAAACCAAATTGATCTAAGTTTACGTATTGCTTACTTGGTTTAAACAAATAGAAAATGTTTTGAATTGCTAATAATAATTAGAATAGAAATTTTTTCAACAACCTATTCATCCCCTCTAGTCGGCCTCCTCGATTTTACAGCCGTCTCACAATTGAGACTTCGTCCGACCCTCTTGGGGTCTTTGATGTTTTGTCCGACCGTCCCGCGGTGATGATTTTGTCCAACCACATCGTGGTCATGCATACTTCGTCGGACCACCTCATGGTCAGGACTTCGTTCGGCGCACGCGTCAACTTCATCTCGCCACTGACTTCGTTGACCCCAATCTCAAAGGGTGGGGACGGGACACATGCGCTGTAGCTTCATCTCGCTACCACCTTTGTCAACGCCTAGTCCGAAGGATGGGGACATGCCATGCACATCATAGTTTCTTCTCGCCACCACCTTCGTCGACACCTAGTCCAAAGGGTGGGGATGGGCCACGTGCGCCTAGCTTCATCTCGTCGCCGCCTTTGTCGACCCCAAGTCTGAAGGGTGGGGGACAGACCGTGCATGCACGAGTCATCGCTTGCCACTGACTTTGTCGACTCTAAGTCTGAAGGCTATGCGGGAAGGAGCATGTCTCCACCGTGTGGTCATAGACGCCTTGTTCGACCACCGTGTGGTCATAGACACCTCGTCTGACCACCACATGGTCATTAACGTTTTGTCTGACCATCCTACAGTCGTGACCATGTCCGACCACCTCGTGGTCGTGAACACTTCTTCCGACCACCTCGTGGTTAGGACTTTGTCCGGTGCGCACGTCAACTTTGTCTCGCTGCCGATGTTGTCAACCCCGAGTCCGAAGGAATGGGCCACACACGTCAGTTTCGTCTCACCACCAACTTTGTCGACGATTAGTCCTAAGGTTGGGGGATGGGCCTCGCGTGCCAGCAAATCTTCGTCTCACAGATGCCTTCATCGACTTCAAGTCCAAAGGCTATGGGGTGGAACGCGTGCCTTAGAGCTTCGTCTCGTCGATGCCTTCATCGACCGCAAGTCCGAAGGTGGGGGACGGACCGCACGCGCGTCAGTTTCATCTCGTCGGTGTACGACTACCTCGTGCTTGTACACTCTGTCCGACCACCTCGCGGTCGTAGGCTCTACCTGACCACCTCGTGGTTGTAGACATAGTCGTCAGGACTTCGTTCGACCACTCGTACTCGGTAATTTATTGACACTTCATCCGACCGCTTTGGGGCTGCAACTTCATCCATACTTATGACCGCCATGTGGTTGCACCTTCGACGACCATGTCACGAGCAACATAGTCATCTGGCCCTCTCCGACTGCATCGGAGGCACCAACCCGATGGGGCACCTGGGCTTTCGGTGTGGGACTTCACCGCCCGCGTCTACGAGCCGCCCGAGGCTGAGACATGACCTATGCGCGCCGGCTCAGTCTCTGCAGGGAGATGCGACAATTGCATCAAAATCGATCAAACAATTCTACTCTGGGAGGTTTACAACGTCCACACCATGGGGATTAGGAGCTACCAGCTGCATCAGCTCGCCAATTAGCCCTTATGTGCTTACTACCGGGGGATGGGGGCGAGGCCAACTGGGTCAATTGTTCATGTCAGCTCATCCATCGGGACCTCCGCGCTTGTTGTTGAGGGAGTACTATTGTAGGGGTGGCCCAACCCTCCGTGACGGTGCCTTGCAACTGCCCTAATATGTAATAGTCTTAATAGTATAGGGGTATATATATAAAAGAATATATCAATATACCCTTGCCTTTTATAATTATTAAGGGTGTATGATAAGGATTTTCCATCAAATCCCACTCATGTATATAAACCCACAAGACGGGTATGAGGCGAGATCCACTTATTCCATACACGATCACTCTCTTTCCTATTGTTGGCTCTCTAGCTAGTCCCCTAATATGTTATTTGATCAGTAGCCACAACAACTAGAGTATAGGGTTGAAAAGTGAGCTTTTTTTAAAAAAAGCGCCCACTAGGAGACCCTCTGGAGAAAAAAGGCTGAAGCCGAAAATATATAAAGGCAGCTCCATTTTTAGCAGATGGGCCACATTGATACGGTGGTTTTTGGTGGGGGGAAAAGCCTTGGACCAGATCATGGGCCAGCCTTAACTCCAGGCCATCCATTCGAGATATTTTCAGGGCCCGGCTCTCAGAAACACACTAGGCTCCGGCACAGTAACGCATATAAAAAGCTAAAGTTCACCTTATCATTAGTCCAAGTGAACAGCACTTATCTACACCATAGCTCGATCAGTTTACCTCTTTTTCCTTGAAGAAAGATCAGTTTACTTTACACGCCACACCACTATTCTATCCTCATGCAAAAAAGAAAATCAAGCTAGGCAAATACTATTCAGAGTTGCCATCCGACTTCCACTGCAGGGGCATACCTATCGGTGCAACACTTGTTCAGGGTTCAGGCCGCGTGCTGCACGAGCGCCGACGTCTCTGGGTCTCCGTTCCAGCAAGCGGCAGGCGTGAAGACACGGGTGCAGACACACGTCGGCGACGGAGCAAAAGGGCGCGCGCTCGCGAGCGTCGCCGTCACGTCCAACAATCCGGCACGATCCTTCACCGTGATACGCTGGGCCTGTCCATCCGTCGATCCATCCAACAATGGCTTCACTTGGCCGCAGCTCGCTCCGGCGCCGCAAATACGCCGCTGCCACCGCACAGCATCGGGTCTGTCCTCTTCTTCCGGCCTCGCCTTTTTTTCGAAGCACCACTGCTACGCGATTACTTCTCGGATGCATCCATCGCTTCGTGTGATCCTATCACTCCCGACTGATATGCGAGAGGCTGGGGGAAAAATAAAGGCAGCTAAAGTAAAGCTGGGCAATGAGAGAAAAGCGGAACCTTAAAAACGTAAAGCTGGCTGTGGAGACGGAGCGGCCGTGTACCAACGTTTTCATAACACAAGCTTCCAGAATGTACTGGTTATTAGTTTTCTTAAATAATTAATTTTTAAAAAAATTATATCATGACAGACAATATAAATAAAGAATCTAAAAAACTAAAAACGATATAATTAAAAGACCAGAAGTTGTTGTGTGATGGCCCGGTCGAATCTTTGCTTTCTGCGTGATGGTGCCAATCGGGCAAAAGGCTACGAGTGGCCTACCTATCCAGACTTTACATGTAATAAACGCAGCTTTTGCTCCTGCCTTCTGGTCCAAATTTAGCTTTAGCGTCTGCGTGTCCGAGGGAACAGCCCATGTGGTACGCTTCCATCCGTCCGCGCCTTTATGCAAAGGAGGGCTTTTGATTCTGGGCAGCTGGTTGGCTCCGTGTTTGGTCAATACAACTTCTTGAGGAAGGCTTAGCTCTGGACAGTGGAATTTGTTGATCTCATGGCTTCTTTTTTTTTTTTTAACACGGCATTTCTTATCCACGAGTTAAAATAGTGGCTTCTGGTGCTGCTTCGACCGAGCAGTGTTAGGGTCAACTCTTTCTACACCCCATATCATAAGTGCTTTGATCAGCATGCTGCTTTTCAAGATGTTTGATTAGTTTCGACTTCTCAAGGTTGTAGAGACTGGAGACAGGTCGAAGAAGGCAGAGCTGAGATAATCAACATTTGGCGCAACTGAAAAATGGATCGTTTTGAGTAAAAGAAATGCTACATTCAGTTTCACCTCTATGTTTACTTTACCGTCGATGCGTCTTAGCTTATGCCAGATGCTCTGAAACAACCTAAAATTTCAAAATGGATTTGAATTTGCTTTACTTTTGGTTGGATTTGAATTCTTTCGCAATTCAGAAACTGTCAGGCCATTCCCGCTTTCCTTTCCTGGCTCCGTGCCTTCCTTAGCCGTTGACGCATTCTAGATTTCTAGGAAGTCGTCACCACCATTGTTTCTTCCCCTCTACCTGGCTCATCCCCGTTCGTTGCCACAATCCACCCAGTCACCGTTGCAACTTGTCAACCACCATACAAGCCCCTGCCACCACTCTGCCATCTCCATTAATGCTTGTCCTGTTGCTTGAACAGGTGCCACGGCTGCCGAGATCAAGTTTGCCGCCACCACCAAGCAAGCACTCACGGGCGACATGCTGCACCCTGCATTTTTTACCGTTGCAACTCACCGATCAAGGAAACACCGAGGTTAAAGTGCCACGCCATTCGTCAACTACCCTGCCACCGCTGCAAACCCTATCGAAAGCTCCAGCGTCCTCTCATGCTGGCCATGCGCCGTGGCCTGGGCTGGCTCTCCACTGCTCCACACCACCTTAGAGTGGCTATAAATGTTGTGCCACACTTCCTCATAACCAGCATTGGTGAACATAACTCCCCATTGCACCAACGTTGGCCAGTTTTGTTGCCATCCCCTCCAATTGCTGGTAAGCCCATTTTCCCGTTTTCGCTAAATACTCCACCACTTCTCAATTGCACCAGCTTGTAGCTTCATCGAGGCCCTATGAACACCACGACGAGCTCACGTTAGCATCTCTGACTCCCTAGCTCGCCAACAACGACTTCCTCCACCTGGCCGAACCCCTCACCGTGGACAGCCTTCCACAGAGCTCCATAGCCTAAGCCATCATCGCCGAGACCTCCCTCATGAACTCGAGATGCTCCTAAGCCACTTTCCCTCACTGATTAGCCACTGTATCGCTCCTGTTCCACGGTCGACCGCCGTGAAGCTCTTCACATCACTGACCATCCACAGTGGTCCTCGAGCCTCACCAAGCCCCAAAATAGGTTCCCCTCCCATAGTAGAACCCTCATGTACCCTTGTGTGCCCTCAGAGACCACCACAACCATCGCAATTGCTTGCCGTTACCTTTCGTCGCTCTGGAACACTGTAGCAGCGGTAGCTTGACAGAGACTATTCATAGCAGGCTGTGGGTCGTATAGTAGCAACCTAGCACACCAAAACCAACCGTGCCGTGACCATTACTGTAGATAGTTGTTACCAGCCCGACCCGCAATAAACAGTAATAATCCGTTAATGTTCACCAAAAATCCAATAAATATATATACCCATTTTGACCATTTTGAACCCGTTAAAACCATTCTCAACTCAGTTTCACCATCCCAAATTGCACGCTTTAATTCATCAATCCTGACTCCTTTCTGGATGTTTCCTTTGTTATTCTTTTCAATCAGTACTTAACCAACCCCCTTGTTGGGTCCCTGATTCGTCCAGGTGGAGCACTCTCTTGGACCATGAAGCAAAACAGTTCTAATTAGTGCACCAAATTAAGCCAACTGTCCTGAAATGAAGGCTCCGGCTCAAAAGCAAGTAGTAGTTTCGTCGGCATGTCAGGGGAGCGGGAAGACCAAAGATGAGTTGAGGAAGAAACATTGCCAAATTAAAGCAAAAGGTTTTCCATTCACTCGATAGCTTGGAAAGAAAGCATAGGTTTTTTTTTTGATCGCATGCAAGCACTATCTAACTCGCTAGCATTGTTAATTTGTATACTTCTAACTCAAAAATATCCCGTAGCTGTCGTCATGGACCTCATGTATGTATGTATATCTATTTAGCTGTACCACTTAGTATGTGTAGTTGTATACGATGATGGGATACTCATTACATAATGCCGACGACATGTTCACTCACTTGGTTGGCATATATACTCTTTTCTTGTAGAAAATATATAGCTCACCGGCCAGCAACAACAAGGTCCTTTTTAGTTTATTTTGAGTTTGTGTTGGAGACGATGCGATGAAGCTTACTAAGAGCAAGGTTAATAATACAGCTTTCAGCTAGATGTATGGACACTTACAACTCACTTATCAGCTCATTCATATAGTAGTTTACAGCCAGCTGAAGGCTGTATGACCCACTCCTTTCTCTCACAAAGTTTCTTGGTTCTTGTGCTTTGGTGGTGTAAACTTACAACTCACTCTCTTTCTCCTCTCTCTCTCCTCCACCTCAAAGATACTGACATACTAATGACCTCTTATTATACTTGCTCTAACAGATATCATATCTCGATAACTTCCACATGCATGCCATCTGTCGTTGCTATAGAGTAAGTAAGCCAAATATCGAGGCACCAAACAAAGCGGAGTACACCAACCACTATGCGACCAACGGATCGATCGATTCTCTGTGTATGGTGAGTTCTTTTTTATCTTGCTGATTATGGTTTTTATTACAATAATTAATTTTTAAATAATATAATATTTAAGATGAAGTTTATAAGTTTGTTGTATTAGATATTATATTGACTTCAGCTATATTGGCTAAAATCACATGCGATTATTCTCTTCGATCTCTCCAGCAAACAGCCAGAATTTAAAAATCATAAACCACATCATACAAGAACCTCTACGCGTATAAACTGGGGTCGCAAATATGTAGCTCGATCCATGTATAACCCCTACATGTGTATGCCTATAGTAATTAGTTCGTGTGTTAGCAAAGCGTCAAATCTTGGCTTGTGCCATATCATTCCACTAGCCTCATTTTCTAATGAAATATATAGGATAATATGATAGATCTTACACAGTGCATATTCTCTTTTAGATATAAAAAAGAAAATCTAGGCGATAAAGCACAATGATCTAGCTACGCACACGTTTAACTTTCCTTGAATTTTTACTCAAGAGGGAACATTTTAACCAATCCTTTGCACTCTCGCTTCTGTAATTATTTTATGACGGCAACGTACAAGATGGAACCGCGTGTGTACGTATGTCGAACGATTAGCTAGCGAAACTGACACTCTTTCAAAGTTACATAATTATATACCCTTCCTAAAGACTTTAGACACTCGCTTTAAACTCAGGGCGGCTGCGGTTATAGTTTTTAACTGAAATTTTTAAATTTTAACTATTTATGATAAAGATTATTCACTTATAATTTTGATTAATATAGATATTAAGCTTTTAACATGTACTATAATTAATTTGTAGACCTCATTTTAAAAAATACCTTATTTGAAAGTTAAGTACTGTAGCAAAAGTAAAAAACCGCTATCTTCGGTTGAAAAGAACATACCCCCATCCTCTTGTTTGCTTTAAAAATTGCATAGTTTTATCGGTCGAGTATAGAGTACGTACATAGCAAAACTACAAATTACATTAGCTTGACAATTTTTGTAGAATTATGTACGGTAATAGGGTATTATATTGCCAACCATTGGTTAGCACAAACGGCCGGCGTGTCACAGGCTCACAGCCTCACTGGGGTCATTTCGCAATGGTATTGGGCAACTCAATTGTGACAATGAGCTCTTCTACATTTTTTTAAAAAAAGATGCATGACGAGCCATTTGTCTCACTCGCAAATTTTGAGAACGCATGAGGATGAAATTGGGAGAAATGCATTTAGCGACATGCAGAAAAATGTGGAAAGTTAAAGGCCAAGGGTAAAGCTATTTTCAAACTTACCACACCTTTCCTTAAAAGTAGAGAACAACATGATGAGTCAATGATGCATTTAGATGTCACGTACTGTCATAGAAGCGTGTAACGACACGCTATGCATGTAACCCCAATGAAAAAGAAGTGATCGACGACGCGAGTAGACATCACGACGACGTGGCGAAAAACCTTGTGCCTGCCTTGCTCCGAAGACTTTCTGTTTATAACTTTTAGCCTTTTAATTTTAACTTTTTATTTTTAGATTTTTTATTATTTTGTCTTTTCATTTTTTTACATTGTTCGTAATAATATAATTTATTTATTTTAAATTTAATTATACTGAAAAAATTAATAACAATTAAAATGTATTTTTACTTGCTATAGTAACAAACATGTGAAAAATCTAGATTTATAAGATTAAATAAGCACTACCTTCCGAACGCATCCGAAAAGAATAAACTGTTGCACACCCTAGAAGATACTTGGTTAGCTCGATCGTGGATATCTATCGCATTGGCCTGCTTTAATTTTGATTAGGCAACTGAAACCGACACTCTCGAAAGTGAACCATATATATTTAGCACGTACGTGCCTCGACCGTACGATGCACATCACGTTGCCATGAAGAGAAGTTCGTAATGTATGCACTCTGGTGAGAACGTGAGATCAAACTAATCAAGCGGCTAGCTGGCCCAAGTACTCGTGCATCGAAGACTCATGCATCAATCTGTATCAACTTACGCATGTGTATGTCTCTGCTGGCCACTTTAACAAAGGCACATACGTGTAACGAGTCGTATAGTGATGCTTTAAAGTTGCACGCATGGTATTTGTCATGTGTCGCATTGACGCGACGTAACCCATTTTAAGCTCGAGACATGTTTATGATATTATCGTAGTACTCTCATACACCTAGCGAATAAGACAAGCTCGCCCCCTACACGTACGATGTCTTCCAACTGTCGCGCATGCCGAGGTGGCGCGTCGCCCAGCCGCGAACGAGATCGAAGCTGCCACGTAGGCGATCGTGCGGGACCACGTGCCAGAAGCCGGCGCTTAAAAAATAAGCCTCGCGGTGCGCGGCCGGATGAGAACTCCCACTCGTGTGCACTGTGCAGCTGCACGGGCGCATCGACGGCCAGCATCTCGCGGCCGATTTTTTAAATAATCTATTTTATTAATATTACATAAAAATACTATTGCAAAAAATTACAAAAATAGCTGTCTACCGTTATAGCTCTATCGGTATTTCAATTTGATGATAGAAACTCTGTCGTCTATTAATGATAAGAGTATCACATTAGTGATACGAGTTCTGTTGCTATTTTACTTGGTGATAGACAGACTAATCGTCAACTGGAATGATGACAAAAGCCTCTGCATCTTCAATCGCCTTTTCAAATGGCGTTAGAGACCCCACACCCTCTGGCGACAGAAGTAAGCATATAAAAAGGCTAAAAAATCAACTAAAATTCATTTTAATTTAGTAAAAAAAGGAGAAAGAGGATAGAAGACTAGAGAAGAAGAAAAGAGGAAAGAAGAGGAGAGAAGAGAGTGGAAGAAGGATTCTATTGCCAGTTGAATTGGTGATATAGACTTTATCGCCAGTTGAATTAGCGATAGAGTCTTACACGCTACCACGCAAGACTCTACGTAGAACAGTCGTTAATTCAAATGGCGACATGCCTATGTTGTCATTTGAATTGGGGATAGAGAATTACTTCTATATTTTTAAGTGATTATATTTTATGTAATATTAGTAAAAAATATTATTTAAAAAGAGTAAATTGTACTTTGCACTAGCGTTAATCTATATTTTCACTTTACACCAGGATGGATCAAATGAATTTTCACTTTGCGCTAGCCTAACCTTGCTTTGCCCAAACCAGCTCTACATGATGACAAGTCGGTATACACAATTTTAATTTCTTTGTTTCTTCAATTTGATTGTCTTGTTCAGAACTGGAATTGATTAGCTAGTATAAAATAAAATTTTATTTGATCCATTCGAGTGCAAAGTAGAAATACGTATCAACTCTAGTGTAAAATGAAACAAGCATAAATTACTCGGTGCAAAAGTCCAATTTACTCTTAAAAAATCTCTCGCGGCCATTACTTTGCAACTAAGCTAAAACGCGCGTAGGTACGTGCGGTCCCCTCACGTCACACTAACCGGACACCTAAAAAGGAGAGCGCCATGTTGGCCTCTATGCGGCCGCCCACACGAGCTCTTCTACATGCCCTGCGCTGCTAGGTTAAATCTCTACTGTGGATGCTGTACGGTGATCATATATATACAGGGTAGATTACTGTCACAGTTATAGAATCTTTTCGTCCTACGAGTAAAACCACCGGGAGGAAGGATGAAGAAAGAAAACCCCACGTAACGGTGGGGCCGCATGGTAGGCCGGGTCCACCGCGCGAGGCTGGGTCTCGGCTCGAGGGGTGTCCGTGGCCGCGCGGGGTCTATAAATAGCGTCCGTTTCCTCATCGTCCTTCCCTTTTCCCCAATTCCTCTCTACAGCCCTCTGGTTTCTGGAATTACGGTGACGTCCTTTTGGTTATTGTTAGAGAAGGTAAGATAATGCTGTCCCTGCAGGAGGCGCTTGACCTTGACATGGACGTTATGGCGTCCGGGTTCGGGTTCACACCGTGGGGGCCTGACACGTGCCCTACCCTCGAGCAGCTGATGGTGTCGTCCCCCTCGTCCGACGACAACGCGGCGTGCAGGACGGCCGAGGAGGAGGAGGAGCGGCGGCAGCGGCGGAAGATATCGAACCGGCTGTCGGCGCAGCGGTCGCGGGCGCGGAAGCAGCAGCGGCTGGAGGAGCTCCGTGCGGAGGCTGCGCGCCTCCGCGCCGAGAACCGGGAGCTGTCTGCCCGGCTGCACGCTGTGGCGCGGCACGGGCTCGCCGCGCGCTGCCAGAACGCCCGGCTCCGCGCCGAGGCCGCATCGCTCACCCGCCGCCTCCGCGAGGCGCGCCGGCTCCTCGCGCTGCAGCGGCTCGCCCAGCTCCTGCCGCCACCAGCGCCGCATCCGCAGCCGAGCGACAGCTACGGAGTGGGAGGACCCCCCTGTGCACCGGCCGCACCCGTGGGGTTGGCATCGCTGATGACGTAGGAAGGAAGACGAACTAATGGCACGAAATCACATCACAGGTGAAGTTTTGGAATGGACGACGACGAGAGTAAGCTACTTCGGACGCACGTTGTGGACTTGGCGAACCGCGAACACTAGTGCTCCACGCTGCATGCTACTACTAAAAGCTAGGGTCTCGTGTTGATGTGTACCTAGCATAATTAAGTACATGGAGCCTCTTATCGTTATACTATGTAAATTACTAAAGTCAAAATTACCTCTTTGGTCAATTCACCGCTCGTACGTGCAAATTAACTGACAAACCGCAACCGGTCGTACGTATACGCGAGTTGGATCGCTCCGTTTTTATTTTTGCGAGGGGTGCATTGCCGCAGTACTGTGCAGTGTGCACCGTGCAGATGCAAACCGCAAGCATGGTGTCGTGACGGTGTCACGGTGGCTAAGATACATTTTTTAACAGAAAAAAAAACGTCGTGTCCTCTCGTCTCGTGTGCGCTTTGTACAAACGGAAAGGTATATATAGCTTATTCGGCGAACCAGGTAACGTCAGCCACATATAATTTCAAATTTTACATGCTTTATGCTAAGCAAATAAGTTAGAGACAGATTACTGACTCACTTGACGCAGAGATTTAGGAAGCCAGAGTCTATATATGAATCGACCATCTAATTGTTGGGTACGATGATTCGCATTGTAATCAACTAGCGCTAATATAAATTTTAATAAGATCAGGATTCTGACTCTCTTTGAAGAACTAGGGGCATTATACAAGCCAACTCATTCAAAACAAGATGCGCACGAGAAAATTAGATGTTAGGTTATTATTTAGTACTAGACTTTTGTATAAAGTAAGAATACAAGGGTTCTAAAAGTTTCCAGAGACTTGTGAGAGATAGACAATCACTTGTATTCTTTTGAGGTTATACTTAAAAAATTGGTCGGCTTCACCAAATAATTTGAATGTACTTGTCATCAGTCAATCAGGTACTTCTCACGATAGATATTAGATTCATATTGTTGCTTTCATATATGTTCGATGAATGATCTCTACATTTGGCATATAGAACTGTTCACTTGGTGGATTGCAAGGGGTATGCAATTACTAAGATGGAAACATTACATTGGAGGTGTGTAATAGAGCATATTGCACATTAGCGGGAGTTTGGTATGTTCCCGGCTTAAAGAAGAATATAATATCTACTAGTTAGAGACACATGTGTTATAACGGAGTCATAAAAATAATGAGACGGAACTTACTATCTGGCCAACTTCACACATCAAACATTGGAGAGCAAGCAACGGAGAGAGAAGGGCGGCCAGAATTGCGTGAAGAGATGGGGAAAGTGGAGGGGATGGGCGGTTGTATCCTGAGAGAGAGAGGAGGAGAGAGACGAATGATCCAGATCAAATCGGATGGCTGAGAAGAGAGTAGGGAGAATGGACCAACCACCAACTCACACTTTTATAATATTAAAGATGAGGTCTCTTAAACTTGATGGTTGTGAGGCATCACTTTGTGGTAGAGTCACGCGAGTCACTTGCAAAGGGCAGGTGTCAACGATTAATATGTCGACCTTCTGAATAGTATGGAAATCCAAGCCTCACAAGGATGAATTGGGGAAATGAGATAATCTTTATTGCTATAATGATATTACAACTTGCTATTAATGAGTGATTATAAAGGAAAATGCTACTTGCACTAATGCAAAATGATCTTGTTGTTAGTGTTCTCCTTTGTCTCTCTTTCTCTCTCTCCTCTGTATCTCCCCTAGTAAGGCCTAAATAGCGCCGAAGAGGCATCAGTTGTTTGCATGAACATGCTCTTATCGATTCCTTCTGTCCATATGTGTAAGCAATTGTTGGCGGTGAGAGAAGGCTAATTAATAACCGTCGACCGGTTATTGACAGTTAAGGAAAGCCTTAGGAAACAACCGCATATTGATTATTGTTAGTGACATAGAATTGAATATAGAGCAGTTGAGGGTGTGGGAGCGCAGTGTTCTACTCCTTAACCACACAAGTCATGCCACAAGGGAGGCCCACATGTCGGGCCATTAGGCTTCCAAGTAGTAGCTGGTCAAGTAAATGAACAGTGATACTCCGACTAGGGGTACTCGAAACATGATGTAGCATAAACTATTATAACACTGGTCTAACGTCTTTGTTTACTATTAAAGTAGCTCTTTAATGTATTATTTAATCCTCGTTAGCAGGTAATTACAAAAAGTATGTGGAGCAATGGAGGATACCGATTAAAGGATAATCTTGAAGGTGGAGCAGCCAATGGGAGATCTGATAAAAATCTTGATCATGAGAAGAAAACAATGTTGTCAATGGTAGGTACTAAGATCTCATCTATAGTTAAATGCGGAACTGCAAAGATGATTACAAAATCTAGCAAGTTGTAGAGGCGAAGGTATGAGCTATTGAAAGAAGTAAGACGTGGTGGGACTAGCCATGCGGTACTGACGAGCAGGTAGACCTTAGAGGTGGTACAGACCTATGTCATAAAGGGTTGTAGGAACAGGAGATATGTTTAACTAAACTACACAATAAATGAGCCCTCATGTGAAGGCCCTGGGTAGTTAAACTCAGACACCGACACACATATTATGGTGATGTATATAAGCCCTAGTGGTGGGGTACTCCCAAAGGTGGGGAAAAAATGAAAAATAAAAATGTAGAACCGACTTGAAGTGGGTTCTTTAAGGAGTATAGTGATTTCAATGGAAAAGAGTCAATGGTGAGATTATTGAGTATATTGACCTATATTCTAATCAACTAGGACTTAGAAATATGTGCTATAAGGATTCTTATAGGATTACTATTCCAATTTCTCTTTAGAGGAGAACTAGGGGCACTATATAAAACCATGATATGATTATAAAGAACATAAGCCACAAAACAACTCATCTAAAAGCAAAAGACGTTCTAGAGGATTAAAGACTAGATTATTTTTAGAACTAAATTGTTGTACAGATGATTATGAGAGATGATTATGAAAGAGTGACAATTCCTTGTACTATTTTGAGATTGTGTTTACGGAATTTGCAGTTGGTTTCATCAAATATGTCTCACGTTGTAATTGTTTTGGCGTTGTTATTTAGTTTTTCCATGAGTTTATCTATTTTGTACTTGATACCGTATGCCTCGATCCGTGCTATCTTATAACTCGAATTCAATCTAGAAATTACTGTGCATAAGTTAGGATACGGAGTATAACGCTAGCTTACGCAGCACTGGTTTTTAAAAGCCACGGCCTCCCTTATTAGGAGTACCGCTCGTACAAGTCTTTCTTCCTGCGTGTACGAGTTTGGTCGTCACGTCTTTGTTTTGATTAACAGATGTTGGATATAGAGTTCGGAAGCCACAGTCAGGATTCGTATGGCTGCCTTTGGACGTTAATCCACAGTCTACTGTTGTTGGATGTCCCGCTAGAAAACCCGCAAAGTTTTTTTTTAAAGAAAATAAAGGAAAAAAGATCAGGAAAAATAAAAGGAGACTACCTCAAATGTTACAGTGTGGAGTTGGCCGGCCGGTGCTGGCAACCGTGCTCGTCAGTCGTCACTGACGACGGACAAGTCGACAACCGCGGTTGCTTTGTTTCGCCGTAGCGGAGCGATTACGGCGGGGTTGCCGCGGTGGCGAGCGAACTTGCGGGGCTCCAAGGTGGGCCTTACGTGCCGTGGACGCCGTGTGAGATGGGCTGGCGCCCGGCGACCGCAGGAGAAGACACCTTGCCGCGGGACGAGTGGCCCAAAATCGCAAGCTGGAGCGGGCGGGGTCAGCAGAACTGGCGCCTGAGCCGGGTAACACGTTAGGGCTGCAGCTTGGTCCACATGCTACATCCGGCCCAATCCTTTTCGGCCTATATGCTGCTTTCAACCCATGTCTGCTTGGTCCATATGCTGCTGCCGGCCGAATGCTGCTTGGACCAGAGCCTTGCCAACTACACTCTACAGACTGTCCGAGGCTCTGAGCCCGGCAAGTCTAGCCGCGCAAGAGAGACGGGCCACTGGTCGATCTGCACTCTACAGACTACACAGTACTACGAACTGTTCATGAAACATCATTCGGCGTCCGATGCAGGTGCTAGTATTGTACAGTCCGGTCGAAATATTTACCGGCAATGTTTGTAATATTTATCATACGATATGTGCAACAAAAATATTTGATAAAAATCTCGATGTTACACTGATTTGTTGCTAATTGTTGCATATGTAAAATAAAAAATGTTGCAACAAAAACAAACATCTATCTCCATGGTAGGTACACGAGGAGCCTTAGGCGTGGCGATGGCGGGCGGTGGGAAGATGGGGTGTGCGGCGTGAATCTGATGCTAGGAGGAGAAGGCGGTGGACTCCCAAGTGGTGGCCGCGATCGCGAAGCCAGCGCCCCCCGCATGGGATTCAGGGTTGGTGGCGGGGGTAGGAATCGGGGGTGCTAGAGTGGGCGGCTCAGAGGAGTATGCAAAACTGAGGAGGCAGGAGGTGCACTTGCGGATCCACATGGCAGAGCGATTGGTGGCGCATGGCTGTGGGGGGAGGGGATCTGGCGGAGCGATTGGACTAGGGTGGGATGCAGGAGGTGGAGGAGCATGAGGCAGGAATGGAGAGATGGGTTGCCGGCGAGAGAGATGGGTGGATGGATGGATTTTAGAGGTGTGAGCTACGGAGTTTCATGTCATACCTTCATCTAAGCATTTTGCTGTGAATTTATGATATAAGATCCTTAGCAGCAGACAAATTATTGCTTATGAATTATAGAAATACATATTCTGTACTTCTTACCTGTGATTTTGTGAATAAATACCAAATATTTCACAAGTGCGAACAAATAGTTTCAAATTGATTTTCACTATCCTAATATGAATAGTTAATATAGATAGCTTCAGAAGGGACAATAGGAGCTAAGTGAAATTGCATATTAGTGGAACTAATTGTAATCTTTTAATCGGTTCCAAGGCACAAAGAATCGTCGAGTTAATTTGTGATTTTTATTTATTTTTAATTTCTTTATATTATTTGAGACGTTGTCTCTAGCATGAATATTTCTTCTTTAATTTTCGCTATCGTAGACTTTTATATTTTTTATTAGACAATATTTTTATAACTTCAAATATCCATTCTGAAATTTTTGGGTCTGCTCCTGCTCGGGTGGCGCAGCCTCTCCATCTACGGGCACGGTCCAGCGGCGACGCGCCTTCTTAGGCGTGGCCAGGAGGAGCGTGAACTCACGGGCTTTAGCATTGGATTTGAACTCCTTGTGATGCGAATCGGATGCAGAGGAACTCTAGCACTCGCTGTTGGAGGAGCAAGGACTCGAGCTCTCATCGGGCGCGAGCTCGCTGGACCTGTACCCATCGTCGGGCTTGGCGATGCTTGTCAGCCGAATGCCACGACGGATAAAGCGGCGGCGCGTAGAAATGAAGGCGTTCATGGGCACCATCATCCGGCAGCATCAGGTGTACATGGCCGCCGACGTCGAGTAAAAGGACTTGCTCTTGAGAATTCTCAACAGACACAGGGCAACGCGCAGTTTCCATCCACCACAGACAACATCAAAGCAGTGTTCGCTGACACGCTGTAAGTGCGACCTCTTTTCTTTGAGGATTTTCAATTGAGCAAATTTCTTCTTAGCCCATGAGTTCACGAGTAATTTCGGATGGGCGGATGGCACAGGACGACGTCTGGCGACTGCAAGACCGCCAGGTAGGAAGAAGCCATCGACATGAGTGTTCAATAGTCCAGCAGGTTGTAGACTTGTAGATGAACGGCAGCAAAGTTTACTTGTAGCCAGGGGCGAAGCTAAGACAACAGGAGCATTGAGGTCACCTTCATTGCACGATGATATCCCCTTCACTGATAAATAGTGATAAACAGTAATTTTCTATAGGATTTGCTAAATTTCATTGAGGTCACTGGACCTCAATGCTTATATGCTGGCTCCGCCCCTGCTTGTAGCCTTACTCCAGCGTGCCATGAACTGTCGTCCACAGTATGTTCATCACTTTCGTCACGTTCGGAATGAACAGGACTTGCCGAGCTTCCCGCCGCCGGGACGGTTCATCATCATGAAGCTCACGTTGGGACGGTTGATCAAGAAGGGCCGAAAACCAGAACCAGCAGATCCTCACCTTTAGCGATGTCCATAAATACACATCATTTGTTATGTCTAGTTTTGTGCTGGATCATTGTTTGGCTGAAACACTCTTTCAGCCTTTTGTAAGAACAATGTAGCATAGCAATGCCTCATTTCATTTCAAGAACAAAGAATGTATGGAGCAACAAATTGCGAGGATATTTGCAAATCAAATCCATAATATACAAGAACGAAAGTGGCTTATATATAGATCTTAAAAGAAACGTATTGATTGGAGACATTGATGGAAATAGATACCACGTCTATTGAATCCAATGACATATACTTTACAAATATTCAATGCCGACAGGTTTGCAAATATTCAGTATTTACAGGAAACGCCATGACATTCAGTATTTTTAGGCAACTGTGTTATATTTTGTGAAACGATGATCTTGCATGCTTCAACTGCAAAATCACAAAAACACTAGATAAACATTCCCAGAAAATAAGGCAGTTAACAGCGACTATTTTAACAAAGAGCTAATAATTGCAGCCAAAAGACGTCAACAAAAGTGATTTGAACGGGACTAAATTTATCTGCCACACCTGTTTATCCTTTTATACAAAGGGATGGTTTTAAATATACACGCTGCTATCTGCAAATACTAATCCCCATCCAGCGTTTGAGCTATCCACAACAGGTAACTTAGCGAGTCTTTTTTTTTTTGAAACCGACTACTTAGGCCCTACTCATTTCAGTTTGAACTTTTGACTTTTAGTTTATTTTTTGTTATTCATAAGTTTCTTTTTTCTAACTTTTTTTATTTTTCTTGAGCTTTTTTGCAAGTTCTTTTCCGTATTCATCTGCATTGCCCGTGATGGGCTAATCTGTTTTTTCTATTTTTATTTTTTTAAATTTAGTTAGCTCAAATAAGTCACCACCAATTACAGTATAATTTTAGCCAATTATAATAAACTTTTAATTATAAATCATTTTTTAGTCCAACCAAGCGGCGCCTTAGCGAGTCTTATCCGTAGACAATGCAGGTTGTGAAAACCGTAACATTAAAAACTTTGCGATACCCATTTTATTCATACGAGTACAACTACTGATCCATCGTGGGCCCTGTTTGTCAGCCAACCAAATAACACCTGCACTCACAAGTTGTCGGTCAACTTGTGCACTTGTACTGGACACTACGGGCCGAAAAAACCATCACACACCGCACGCAACACACTGAGCCAGATGTAAATCCAATGCAGACCGGCCCAGGCAGAGTCCACCTCCGATACGGGCCGTCAATCTTCGGTCCAGTTAAACCGCGGCGAGCCCAACCCCACAACCCTAGCCTTCCTCCTCCTCTTTGCCCACGCGCCCGCCGCTTTTTCTCCGGAAACAAAGCGGCAGCGCTCTCCTCGTCGTCGTCGGGAGCGGGCGATGGAGGCGCGGAAGCTCTTCGTCGGCGGCCTCCCGCTGTCCGCGCAGGCGGACGAGCTGAGGGAGCACTTCGGCCGGTACGGTGAGGTGCTGGGCGTCCGGGTCGTGCGGCACCGGGAGAGCGGGCAGGGCCGCGGCTTCGCGTTCGTCGAGTTCGCCGACGACGCGGCGGCGCAGAGCGCGCTTGATGAGAGCGAGGCGCCCAACCACGTCTTCGGCGGGCGCACGGTGAGTTGGTTGCTGCCTGCTTTTGAACCGCTTGATTGAATTGGTGGCACAGTTAAAATGTATGTGAATTGGTGGCAACTCTGAGGGGGAGAAATTGTGCTGCGCGCGCGTTTAAGGCTGTGCGATTAAATGTAGGTTAGGGCCGAGTTAATCTACGCTTACGGGAAGTGTGAGGTGGTACCGATTGGCTTAGTAGATTAGATTAGAATTGTTCGTCGTGATGTGCTTCAATGTAATGGAAGCTTAGGAAGATTGAATCTCCGTCAGGTTGAATTGGGGTATAAAAAGCGTAGCTTGGCTTTCGTTAGCTCTCGATGCTTGTGAATATGTAGGTTTTAGCACTTACCTGAAATTCCTCGAAATTCCTGTTAAGATCGAGGCTCGTGCATATAATTTGTAACCTGCGCTGCTTCGATTTCTTTTGTTTGTCTAATAAATGTAGTCAGATGCAGCACCAGGTCGAATGTTTTTTACAAAATTTACAACTTTGATGTAGTTTCTCAAGGGTCTTAAGGTTATGAGAAAAATTGTTTCTAGGTGCTTGTACTTTAGGGAAGAAGCTTCCCATGGTACTTGTCTGTACGTCTAAAAAACAAATTTGGTGATAAATCAGTTGAATTCTATGCTTCTTTTTGCTACTTTGTGTGGCTGCGTGTTCTGTGAGAAGATTGCTTATTGTGTCTTCGGCATAATTTCTGCTCCAATGTAGCATAAACTTATCCTGTTCCACCTTTTCTTTCAGTTTGGTCTGTTAGTAATAAATCTTAGTATATATTTTAATTATGTGGTTTGATGATGTATTTGATAGGTTGATGTTAGGAGAGCTAGAGTAAGGTCCATGCAAAACCAGGCTGAGCAATCTTTCCACCCGCACCACACATATACGGGCCCAGTTCACAGCCAGTGGTATAATCGGTCTTCCAGCAACAACACAAATGCTGGTAATGGCAGTGGAGTCTCTGATCCAAAGAAGGTCTTTGTTGGTGGGCTACGAGAAAACATTACCAAAGAGGACTTAGAAAGTTATTTCGAGAAGTTTGGCATGGTAACTGATGCTGTCGTGATAGAAGATGGTGCAACTCATAAGTCGAGGGGCTTTGGTTTCATTAGTTTTGATTCAGAGGAAGCTGTGAAGAAGGTCATGGAGACTACATTTCATTACTTGAATGGAACAAAAGTGGAAACCAAGAATGCAATTCCAAGGGATCGCTACCACTATCAGGATGGGCGGCAATATCGTTCAAGGACCTGGGGTGGAAGGAGCCCACCTAGCGGCTATGTTGGAATGTACCCACCACCCAATCTACCATATATCTTTAATAATCATTACATGGTTCCTGCGCATCCGTACATGTACTCACCACATGCAACTGGAGACTATGGCTACATGATGAACCAAAGGACTACCTCAAATGTTACAGCCGTGATGGCAAGACAAGGTGCTCCTATGATATATGCAGGTTATGGAGGACCATTTGGATATGATTCTGTGGGTACAAATTGTCTTGGTTTTTACAGTGTGGATGTTGGAAGTGATAGCAAAATGAGTAAAGTCATGGCAGATCAGCAACAAGTTGACAACCCTGCTACCATTACTACGAAACAAGAACCTGTGAACCCTGATTCCAATAACTTACTGGTAAGAGCTCCTTGATGCCCTGTTGGTTAAATTTTCTCCAATCTGAGCGTTGAATATTCTAGATTCAAAGTTTTCAGAGCACTATAGAACAGAACGCTGTCTTCTGGATTTGCTTAAATTGATGCATCAATATAATTACTTCAAAATTTCCCTCCATGTTCGAGTTTTTAAATAACTAATGAGCAGGTCTCGATATTGAATAATCGATTTGTCACTGTTCAGGTTTTTAGTTTGAATTGCTTGATTTGACACCTCTATTCTTCTTTTGATATCAGCTAACTATTTGTTGGTGTAAGAGAATTAATAAGACACACAAAAAGGATTTAAACACTTCTTCTGTAATCTTGTTGACTGCTCCTTATTCTTGGAGAGCAAATGGAGCAAACATTAAAGTTTGACGATACTATCAATGAGGGCTTTGACTGTTTATATCAACTTATTTTTCTCACACTCACTCTAACCTACACAAGATATTCAAACATCCAACCGTTGGAGTGAATAAAAGGCTTTTGGTTTATTCTCCTAACACTAAATTTAAATTTGGGGTTCCAATTATCTGTGTAGTGTTTCACAGAAATGGACTGCACCTAGTCTCTTTGGTAGTCTTCTGCTTGCCCCTTTCTCCATGATGTGCTCACGCAAATAACGGTTAATGCATAGATTACTTATACATCTCTTATCTGTTCCGTTGTGATAATAGTATTAATCTAATTTACTTTTGCAGTGACCAGGCTACTGTTGCAACATATGTAACAATGAACAACGGCATTTTGTCTGGGAACTCAGCAACTGTGGAGACTTGAGCTCAAATTCTTTGGTCACAACATATCACTGGAATTGTTCCACTTAGCCCCTCCTTTTCTTATGTACATCGAGTACAAGCAACTGGCAATCGACCACTCTGTACCGATGTTTGAATTCTTTGTTATTGTAGTTGTTATTTTTTGACTGCCCGAATCTATTTTTCATTGATCTTGGTTTCACATATCCCGTACATGCTTATTTATTATTCTTGGTGCTGAAATCTCAGGATGTCACACCAACAATATTGCTTGATTGTTGGGCTGACAAGTTTGTGGTCCTTTGTATACTCCTCAAATCCTTTGGCATATGTACTTTGCACATTTGATTCGCTTGGCTGGACAAATGAGAAACAGTAGCCAGGAGATCACTCTCATTATGGAAGTATCTGTCATTCTGCATGTCTGCTCATTTACATCCATGTTCAAAGAAGTAGCAGGTGGGACAGATTGATTTTGCCTGGGTTTTTTTGCTTATAGTTTGGCTTTTAAATGAAGCGTGTTTTTAACGTGGGGTCTATAAATTAATTATGGTAGATACTATCTTCACTTTATCTTATATCGGTCAAAATTGTACGTTAGTATCTCTCTCCATATTCTCTTTCGTAAATAATCAAAATTAAAAAAAAATCAAAAGTCACAGTTTAAAAGAATCTACCATTTTACCAAAAATTACCTTAACCAACCTATGCTAACATTAACATTTGGCATTGCCCAATAAGAACTCCCAAGAACTACAGTGCCCATGTAAACAGAACATAGTCAGGAATTTTAGCAACTTGTTACCAAAATTTAGGCTTTAAAGCTATATAAGCTAATCAAATAGCCCGCCAAGTTTCCTCAATCTTGTTGGTTTTGTTCGACGTGCTAGATTTTTACAAAAAATGAACCTTCCAGGCTAAGTCTGGAAAAAAATTTGATTATAGTACTATTTATGCGAAGTCTTCTGTTTGGAGTGCAACCGGGAGCATGTGGCAAGATACTACCAGAAGTAGAATCCAGTACCAGTGCTAGCTCCAACTAGACTAGGGCTTTGTAGGCATGTGAAGGCCCACAGAAGCTAGAAGCGTGACTTGACCCCCCTGTCATTCTTTGTCGCCCTAGGCCTCGTCTTGATGCGTGCATGCATATGCATGGCCATGGAGGAGGAGGTGGAGGAGACGGGGGAAAAAGAAAGGGTTCCTCTCCCCCTCCCTCTCGGTCATCGACTCCTCCTGCCTCTCTTCACATGTCCTTAGTTTATACCCCTAATTGATGTGGACGGACGGGATAAGATGGATGGACAAGACGGGCGGCGTACGTGATGGATGGGTGACATGGAAATGCCAATTTCGGGGGGGACGGACGGACGGGCCGACGTGACGCCGTAATATTTAGGGCGCCGGAGGGTGCCAACCGCCGAACATTTCTGTTCGATTTGGGGCGCTTTCCGCTGCCGGTTTTCAGCTGTCGCCAGTACCAATTGTTTTCGAATTTTGGCCTCCGGTACTCGATTATGTAAACCTAGCTTTCGCTCTAAGCTTGGCGGCACCTATCATGCTACTGTAGCCCAGGCAGGACGTGACGAGCTGACCTACCTCCGCGAATGATTAATTAGTGCTAATCATATTAATATTGTTAATTATATAATATGATGTTTAGTTAGTGTTGATTATGTTTAAGTTAATCACTGTAATGGTCCTGCCGACATGTAGTTGGTGGCACGTGTCGTCTAACGTGACCGTTAAGCTCAAAGAGATTATATTTATAAAAATGGATATCTGAATGCTAAAATAAAAAAAAAAAGTATAGTGCTAGATATGTGAATGATTGGTGCGTGAGTGAAGCTTCGTTGGTGGAGGGATGCAGCTTGGACGGAAGTAGGAATTCGGGCACAGGAATTCCATAGGATTACTGTATGAATCAAATCGATTCATGTGAAATTCTCGTATTTTAAAGACGCCCTCAAGGGGAGACTATTTTTTAACCATCTCGTGCAATACTAGATACGCCTTTACAATGGTGGCTATGAGTTTGTTAACCCAAATATATCCTACTTCCTCGGATTGTTTGGTCTAACTTCAGCTGAAGCCCGGTTGGATTGAACATGCCAGAAATGTTGGCTTATGGAGAAAGAGGCTGAAACCAAAAACATAACAGAAAGGTTGGCTTATGGAGAAAGAGGCTGAAACCAGGCCAGTCATTAAATAGCCGCTCCCTTTATCTCTTCATTGATCCCTGCAAAAGTAACAAGCTGATTTGAATGAGCAAGAACTGTGCATCTGACCCCGTAAAACTATTGGAAACAAGACTTGAGCTCACAAGTCTTCCCAGTTCCTAAGCAAGAGGAATCAAGGAAGCATGCTGCTCTTCCTGGCAAAATCATGTGTTGAAGCAATGGCGCCCTTATCTCAGGCAGGCAACAGCATCCTGGAGCAGTATATATAAACAGTCTCGTCCTCGACTGGGAATTGATTAGCAAATGTACAAGGCATTGCACTGTGTGATCTTGGAAACTTCGGACGAGTTTTTACATGGAAAAACAAAATATTAGGTCGAAATTGATCTTTGTTACTCTTGGAGCAGGACTTCAGTTTTATTTTTTCCCTTCTGAAAAAATGCATAATATATATAGGACTTCAGTTCTATTCTGTGCATTTCCTTTTATGCGAGCGAGATTAATGCTACATGGACAGTGTAGACAGCTTTGAATAGTGAGTGCGCAGCTCATGGGCATACATGCTGGTAGGCAAAATGAAACTGCCATCAAATCAGCTTTGGAATCTTTGATGTAATTTTTTCTCAGTCCTTAATCCAAAGTCAAATTAATTGCATGCTGAGGCCTGAAGCCCTGAAGAGATGGATGCTGCTTGAGAGAGTGCGTGTTTGCTTGGCAGAACAAGATCTAGTGGCATAGGAACTAGCCATCCTAGTAGGCCCGTTCTCTTTTCTTTCTTTCTAATCTTGTTTGCAACAACACATATAGAATAGTCCATCTACACAACGCAACACTACGCTACAAGAGAGAAGATAGAAGAAAGCAGGGTGGAAAAAATGAGAGAAAAAAGCAAAGCAAAAGAGAGGGCACAACACAATGGGAAGCAAAGTGGACTATTTTGTTTCAGCCTTGCACACAGCAGCAGTCTCAGCTAGCAGGGCCCCTAAAGATTTCAACACCTTTTGCATTGAAGGCTGCCTCCTCTGCGTCTGCCTTAGCTTCATGCTGCCATTGCCATCTAGTATGCTATTGCTAGCTTTAATCGGCCATGGCTGATGGCCTTGGCAGGGTGGGGAATGTGGAGGCATGCATGCACAGTCCTGGTGTGTCGAGCCTTTGGGGGAGGTGTACCCCACGCGCATGACACAACGCAAACCCATGCCGTTTTGCAAGCCGCGCGCGCGCGGCAGCAGCAGCAACAGCAGCAGGAGGTCGTCTCTCTCGTCTCTGCCGGAGGTAGTGCTCGTAGGCATTTACATTCCTGTGTAAAGCCCCCATCAATTCCTCCTCTGAGTCTGACCTTCTTCTTCAAGTAGTATTCCATCCAAGTATCCAACCGCTCCGGTGTTGGCATGTGTACGTGCTTCCTCATTGGGCTCGAGCCAGCTAGAAGCACGGATATTGAGAAAACAATGCAGCATCACTTGCATTATGCTGCACATCTTTGTTTATAATATCCTTCGATATGATTTGAATAAAGCATCCATCGATTGTTGAGACACAGAATGATTGGTATCGCCAATCGGTAAGAGATGCTCCATCTAGTTTGTAGCTGAGTTTACACCGGTGTGATCAGACAGACAGTACGTCTACGTACAGCAGCTAGCGTAAATATCCCAGCCTGTAGATGATTGTGTACTATTTTTGCGGGTCCACATTGCTTCAATTTAGTCCTTACAGTGACAAAACAAATAGAATCTGCAATGGTAACTCACTGAATTCTATTTCAAGCCAACTAACATCCATCAGCATCACACCAACACACAAAAGCTCATCACTTTCTGGCTGATTCCTGCGCAAGTCGTCACAAATGGCAGGATTTTGGCACCCGTATATACGTATGCACTGATCGAAGTCAATTCCAACTGCCCAGCAAATAGCATCAGCCACAACCTCGCAAGAACCAAACATATGCACCGAGAAAACCTGCGCCTGCACGCATGGACCACGGCCTGTCAACCATGGCCACCACCAGGGGCCAGAGATCATCAGATCAGCTAGGAAAAAAGCCTGAAATTTGAGGATGCCACAGATACAGATTGCATGCTAATCAAAGACAGAGTAGATAAGGACCATGGTACACCGTACACAAATATGCAGAGATGCAGACCAGATGCAGTAGTAGCCAGTACCCTAATGCGATTAATTGGAGTATATGTGTAATGTGTCTGAATTCTGAACTGTGATCAGATGAGGGAGCAACACATGCCGATGAGGGCACGGCCTTGAGATGGTGACCCCTCATGCAGAGGACGGGAGGCATTAGCATGCTGCAGTAGGAGGGCGGTGCCGGTGCCGGTGCTGGTGTGTTGCTAGTGTAGTTGTACGCTACTAAATGAGAGCACTAGAGACATGAGAGTATTTTGGCAGGTAGGAGGGGCAGAAGGGAGGTAAGTTGCTTTTAATGAAACACTTTAATGTGGGCACTGTACCACATGTGGGGTATAGCTGCAGATGCAGATAAGAGAGAGAGATCAGATCAGATCATTTTCTCTTTCTTTCTTTCACTCTTTTTGTGTCCAAGAGAGGGAATATGCATGGGCCTAAAAGATTTTTTTGCATGCTAGTGATAACATTTGCAGAATGTACACTGATATATTGGCATGAATTAACAAAATTAGAATGGTGTAAAGCAAAGCAGGAAGCAAAAACCCGTGTTGCTCAAACCTGTTCCTGCCTTGTTCAAACTAGTCTTGACATGGAACCCAAAAAAAAAACAGTAGAGAGAGAGAGAGGAAAGAAAATTTCCAACAGCTGTTTTGCAGTCATGTGTAGTTCCTATCTAAGGCCCCCCTCTCAGTACTTCTCTTTGGGCAGCTTGTACCCTCCCTGCTTTCTGGTTCTGGTGTACAGCAGTACAGCTCGCTCTCTCTCTCTCTCTAACACATACAAATCTACCTTAGATTTTGTTTGGATCTTGTGCTCCCATCCACTCGTGAAGGGACAATGAAAAACCACAGGCGGCCCAGGGTCAGAGCCACAGCCACCTTTAAATGCAAGCAGCTACTCAGCAAGCATGCAGCACTGTGCTTTACAGAAGCAGCCCTTTGCAGTCTACGCCTACAGTAAATACCAAAAGCTACAGCCACGCACATAGATGCATAGCCGCGCACACACCACTCGCCACAAAACTTCATAGCCAATGGAGTGAGTACCCTATTTCTTTCTTTGCATTGCTCGTAGTCCTGGCCCTGGTAGCTCGATCGTTTGTTGGTTTCCATAGCCCTTTGCCCCGTGTCAGGCCATATATGGGAACGCATGGCAGCACAGGTGTTACTGCTGGGCAATAGAAGCGAAAGGGTTAAAAAAAAAACAGTGTACACAAAGGACACCACGCACGCACCAACTCCTGCTCTCATCCATCCATGCAGGCGTTGCATCGATCGTCTCAGACTCTGATGGATCGATTGGGTCACAAGTTTTTTCTTTCGATCTTCCTTTCCTTTTGTTTCCTGTTGCCTCTTGCAGCTGCTCACTTCTGACCAGCTGCTAGCTATAAGCCATAGCTAGCCTGCTCCTACTCACCAGTCACCATGTACGCGCTCGCCGCTCTTCGCTCTTTCTTATCTACTCGTGATCCCCTCATATTCTAGTGTTTTTGTTAGCTGCTCCTAGCTTCTTGTTTACTCGTGACTCATGGGGACGTAACTTAGCTAAGCAAGCGGCGTGCATGCATGCATGCAAGGCGATAAAAAAAGAAGTCGGCGAATGGTTTGCACGCGTATGCTGACTTCTGAGAAAGAGGGAATGCTACAAAATGCTCTGCAAAAGCAAGACAAGATAAGGCCCAAGTCAGAAAAAGGGAGTATAAAGAGAAGATCAGTTCTAATCACACTCTCATCAAACTAAACGTGCCTAATTACAGCTAGCTAGTGAGAAAGCCCATTGCACCTGTAGTCTAGGGAGTACCAATGAGTGTAGAAAAAAAAAGATACTACCTGTTGTAAGGTCGTTCCTTAGAAAATGTTTTGCATAGAGCACATGGCATGATATATTGATGCATTTTTCATGCGTGTATGAGATGACAGGTGCATTATGTATGTACAACAGATAGTTTCTTGCACCACTTTTTTCCGGCTTCATCCATGATGGAATATATTTGGAACTTTAGGTTTGCATGCATGATGGGGATACCTTCATGAATTGTCTAGTCGCATGCAATGGACACTGGGGCCTCAATGCTTCATTCTTGGCAATCTCCAACATGCGTTACACAAGAGCACACATAGCTACTGGTATGTGTCCAAGTCCAAAGGAAGCCATCCATATACACTAGCTACTGGTAGTACTACTACACTAGTGTTAGGCAATTAGCTAGCCATCTTTTAAATTTGGGCATATTATGTAATATCCTGAAATCAACTCTCTTAACGGCCTATACATAAATAGTGAAAAAGGATATATAAAAATACGATGCTTGGATTTTTAGAGGAGGAATTGGTTTCTTGGAATGAGTCAAACGAGTAAGTTGGAGTTCGAGTTGAACTTGTGCCACGATAAAATGGGACATGGAGAGAGGAAGACCCATTTTACCAATTTAATTAGAGATTAGAGTTAATATTAGAGAGGGAAGTAGCAAGTGTAGATCAGTAGATTGGTTAATCTGCTATATTGTTCTACTGTGATTTCGGATATTGTACGAATATAATTGGAGAATATCATCTACTAGCTAGTTGTAGAGAACAATGCTAGCTTTCTGTAGAATATTTAATCATGTTGATTGGATGGTTAAATTTTGAGTTATGATTTTTGTAAGCTTGCTGTCTGAGGAATTGTAGCAAATTGGCAGCACTGGAATGAATAGTAGAATAAAAATATTATAGAGTAATTATGTCATTTGGTCTACAGAAAAGTGTATGTAATTTCTTAAGCATTTTAGAGAATCCAAGAAAATGAATTTTGGATGGGTAATATAGAATTTATGAATTTTGGAAAACTATTGTCCACAACCGGTTACTGCTGGACGCATTCATGGGAAATTACTAATTTGACTGATTAGATTGTAGAATTAAATTTTTGGCATAACTAGAAAGAGATAGAAACTTTCTATAGTCCCTGAAAATATCATGGTTTATTGCAGTTGCACGAGAAGATTAATAGATATGAAATTATTAAGTATGTTGTCCAGAAGATGATAAATTTGTCTTCTGGATTAAAAATGAGGGGTTAGATGATTTAATCTGGGCATGCAGCCAACTAAGAAGCTGTAGAAAATTTTGTGTAGGTTCCAGAATTGGTATGATTTACTAGAATATGGCTTGAGAGTCGAAAGTTATGTTGCTTTTAGTACAAGGATAGTATGGTGACTGTCTGGTAAAGGGGGAGATTTATGGATTTGGGAAGCATATAGGAGCATTATTGTTTAATTGATATCTTGTACCGCTGTGGTTTGTATTGAGATTGGGTATTTACTATCATCTTCTAATCAACTCGACTGTTGCAACTAGAAAAGCTAAGTATATGGTAGAATAGTAATAGAGTGTTTAAAATTGTTGTTATGTTAATTAAATACTTGCCACGATTATTCATATGACTATGTCTGTTTTATATTGCTCACATACTTATGATAAACCGATGATGATTATAGCAATTGTTAAATGCTAAAAATGAACTAAAGGAAAAGATATAATTATTGCATTGCATGTTAAGTATTCATGATGGAAAGATGTAACACACGAGAGTGGAATGATATGTCCATTTGTAAAGGACAGGCTTGTGGTTTCCGTATAAAAGATGACGGGCAATTGGTCTCCGCATGAAAGATGGCAAGCATAGGTGAACACCGACAGGTGTTATACTCCGCTATTCCGGTATAAGCAAAAGTTATGTTGAGATAGTTACATTGCATTCATAAAAAAAATTGTCATATTCAATTAAGACTGTTCATGCCACCTTAGATGATCAATGGTTTCTCTTAGATCTTTATTGTCCACGATGTTGCTGCTTGATGTGTTTATTAGTTTAGTTTTATAATTGATTCATCTTAGTCATTATTTAGTTCATCTTAAGTTCAATTTGTTGATCACTATGTTGTTGAAATTTATATTTATGATTATGTTGTATGATGAATATGATGTATGATTATTTTTGAAACCTAGATTTTGGTACTGTGTAATTATTGGTTAAATTTGAAAATGGTAGTAGTTGTGTATGATATTCTAGACTTTTGTTAAACTGGTGTGTTACATATTCTTTGGAGGAACTTTTGTCTAGGAACAATGGTGTAACCAGCTTCCTACAAGAAATATATTCTCAAAATTTCGGAGAGGTTGAACACCCATTTTATTTGTTTGATCAGACAAGCTGTGCATATATACGAACATGTAATCTGAGCCGCACTGTAGCCGATCTAAATCCACGACATGCGAGATCCTAGATCCTAATAACTTCTCGCAATAAAAAGCGTAATGCAAGCCAAAAAACACACACACATATATAAATGTGATGAAATAAATCAACCTGCAAAGTTTCTTTAGGGCGTGTACAATAATTTATCTATTAAAATTATTTCTAAGGTGTTCACATCATATAAAAGATAGTGCTAAAGACAACCTCTTCAATATTAGATTATTTCACTTACTATTTTATACTATTTTAATATAACTTCCTATCCACACCCTCTAACTACTTACGTTGGTTATCGTGTTCAAGTCGTCTCTTGCATAAAAACAACATATTATTTTCTCTTCCACATATGATTTTACCTATTTAATATAACTAAGAGATAAAAGATGTCACTATTAGATATACCCTTAAGACCGAAGCTGCCTCAGTCCCTCTGCAAGAAAGGGACGGGAGAAGGAGTAAAGTGGCAAAGTAGTTCTGTTATTCTTTTTTAAATATCGTTTAGTCAATGTTTTAAAACATTGACGGCTACTATGCGCAAAAATATTTAGATTTATCATATAAAAATAATATTACTAGATTTGCTATCAAAAAATAGTTTCATATCGTTATGTTTTTAATATTTTATACTAACATATAATTAGAAAATAATAATTATTAATTGTGTGTATATTAGACTGTGTTGATGTCAAAATGATAAAGGTACAAAAAAAAACAAAGGTAGTAATATTATGTATTTCTGCTCTTTTTTTATCCATTTGTCGTTGGGTTTGGACCTGAATGCGATGTGAGCGATTAGCTCCTCTCCAAGATGGCACTGCTCCTAGCGAAAGTGCTTGCATGGGTTGTAGCAATGCTTGCCACTTGCCATCATTACATCAATCAAAGCAGCTGAGGAGAGAGAGAATGGGAGGATCCCTAGTTTCAAAACATCCTGCGTTGGATCCTTTGTGGCCGACATAAGATGTACAATATATTATGTCAATAAATTAAAGACGCACAAAACATCCTATTGGCCTTATTTAAGAAATAATGCCTTATGTTTACGTTAAAGAAATTATCATAAAATCTAAAACAAGTACTAGCAATAATATATGGTTCCTAACAACTAACAGTGGCTGACAGAGGCTTATTTAGCATAATTAAATTTAAAAAATTAAAAATATAAAAAAAATATGTTAGCCCAATATGTATAATACAAACGAATACGGGAAAAAAGAACCGGCAAAAAAGCTCAACAAAAAGCCAAAAGTTCAGAAAAAGATGAAAGTTATGAATAGTGAAAAATAAGCCAGAAGCCAGAAGCTCAAGCCGAATCGATCAGGGCAGAATATACATCCTTTTTAGGCTAAGTGGGCACTCTGATTTTTCGTTTGGCACAAGGCAGAGTGTTCACTGAGCAATTGTGCAAAGAGATATCTACTGTGTCGTATCAAATGCAATCTTTTACCGTATTTTTTCCAGAAAAACTTGACAACACCATGGTAGGTCCTTTTATGGTTAAACTTGTTATACTTAAGAGTGAAATCATAAACTGGAGGGCGCATATGTTCCATAACATGGTAGCATGGTATACTGAAGTAAAACCATTAATCTAAGTGAAAATATTAGAAAGGTCTTCGTAGAGAATCAGGGGCTTGCTGACATGAGATGTAACGCCCCCGTTTCCAGGGGCGCGTACGGACACGGCATTCCGCAACTATTCACGCATGAACAGTTATGGAACGTCGCGCAAGAGTATACCATTGCATGCTTACAACAAAAGTCCAGCATATACTTTACATAAGGATTAACATCCATTTTTCTACAGCGGGGCGTGCAAGCCCAAAGTATACTTACATTACAAAAACTCCAGAATCCGCTTGAGCGCGGCCAAGACCTAAAGTCACGGGTCCTCGACGGGAAGACCCTTCCAACACGAAATCTTGAATTGCCCTCTTCTTTACCTCTGGAATCTGTGGCATTAGCAAGCCTGAGTACTCCGACCCCGTACTCAGCAAATCACAAGGGAAACCCTAATTTACTATTTGCATGGGTCAACAAAGGAAGGGAGTATACTTGGTTTATTACATTTGGTGGATGCAGTTTTATTTGCAGGCATTTATAAAATGGACCCAAAACTTATTTCTTAAGATCTCAGGGGTTTTTCATAAAAGTCTCATTAACCAACTAATCAAGTTAAAACATGTACAAACTACTTAAGCTTTGCTGATGGAATCACCCAAGTGACACAGCTCCAATAACCGGGAGCACGGCGTATTCGAATACCATTTATTTGACTCTGCAGAGTTTGCTCAACTTTACCCACATGATTCCTTAACCCTCATGACTGAGTTAAGAAAGCCAGGTCGTTTCACTGCTCAACTCTTTATATAGGCTCTACCCGGTAGAACCCACTCGGGTCTGGATCACGCACACACACACACCCACACAAGAGAAAACAAATATCCGCTCGAGTGGACTCTACCGTTGTTAGGCACCCACAAGACGGCACGCCTAACCTCACCGCTAAACCTCCTGTAGAGTTTCAATCGAGTTGAGCGGCTACTAGACAAGTGTTGACAAGTCAACTCCGTGGTTGAGCGATCATCGTGACATTTGCTCAGCGTAAGGGTTCGGTCCTTATATTTTCACATGGTCTCGCAACCTCGCCAAGCCCGCGACCCAACCTAAGGTAAGCGGTGGCGTGAGACCGTCTCGCGCTTCCCACAACACCCTTACCCTAACTTCAATCCTAGGGTAAAAGATTGGCGAGGACCGCCTTGCGGTTTCCACTCCCCTTACCCTACCTTGTGCACGCCAAGCACTCTCGCTCTAAGATACGGTGTCCCATACCACCCTACCTTAGAGTCGGGTTTTCCAAAATTCTATTGGCCCCACACCACAACCTTATTAGTGTAACACTTTGTATGATATTAATATCCTACAATTATCTAGATTAATAGATATTTATTTCTAGGGTTACAAAGGCATGGCAACAATTTAACAGGGCATTTGACGGTGGTGGGTTTAACTATATAGCATGTCATTCCAAACATTTTATTTTACTTTCGAATTAACATTTCAGAATTAGCTCAATGCAAATAATACATTAGCATAATTAGATAACATGGGTTGCAACATGATCAAAGACTTGTGACTTGCCGTGAATCGGGACGAACTTGGCTAGCTTGAACGTAGACGCTTCTGGATCCTGCGACTGCACTTGAGCTTCTGGAATTTCCGATACTAGCGCAAACACTGAAAATAACATAAATCCAGCTTGAGACTAATCAAGCGAGGAAAAATAAACTATTTAAAAAGGAATAAATTGCACAAACACTCCAAATGGATTTTTAGAATTTTATTTGGGATGAAACTGGGGAAATGGAGGTCACCAATGGGTCTGGAATAATATTTGGAGCAAAGTGGTGAAATTTGGGGATTTTTGGGATTTTCTGTGATTTTCTAGGAATTATTTGGATTTTTCTGGTTTCTGGAAAAGAATAAATCGGGGAAAAATCATGTGAACGACGCCCGGTCCAATGCTACAGTGTAGCCCGGTCTGGGGAGTGGCCCGCTCGGCCGAGCGGCCGGCGTGGCCCAATGCGCACGCGTTCGCGCGGGAGAAGGGGATGGGCCGAGGAGAAACGGCCCAGCACGATCGCGCCCACGCGGCTTGGATGGTTGCCGCGTGGCGAGATGGACGGCAGCGGGGAGGAGCGGCGAAGCGGTACGGAAGCGATCGGACGGGGAAGGGGCGACATCTTTATGAAGATCCAACGGTTACGACTTGTTGCCATCCGGCGGTGGATGTTAGACGGCACGGGAGGGAACGGGCGACGGAGATGGGGCCACGTCCCCCTTCGTCTTCCTCTCGCCGAGAGCTCGTGAAAGAGGGGCAGGGGGGAGGGGTGGTTGTGCTCCGGCGAGGGCAAGGGACCCCGGCGGCAAGGGAGAGCGTCAACGGGTGGGGCTCGACTTGGGGTACCCATTTCGGGGAGTTGGGACTCGAGGGGAGCAAAGGAGAGAACGGGAGGCAGAAAGGGGAAGAAGGTTCACCGGCGGTGAAGGAGGGTCGCCGGCGGCGACTGGGGCCAATCGGCCGCGGTTACACCATCTACGGAGGAGGGGGCTCACATTCGCGGCGGCGGCGTGAGCTGGGGAGCCCCGGGGTGAGCTGGCCACGGGGAGCTGTCGAGGTCGGCGGCGAGCTTCGGTGGCGAGGTCGCACCGGCGGTCACCTGGCCAGGGGAGTGCACAAAAATGGTCAGTGCTCTGAGGGGAAGCTCGGGGAGCAAACAATTGGGGAATGGGGAAGGGGAGCGGAAGATCGAGCTACGGTGGTCGCCGGCGCAGGGGGGAGCCTCGACGGCGTTAGGGACGACGGGGGTCCAATCGTTAGCTCGGGGAGCTTCCTTGAAGTGTTGGGAGGCGAGTGGTGGAGGTAGAATCGCTCGGGGAGCAAAGGGCTGGGCAGGAGCCGGGATGGGGCTTTTATGCCCGAGCGAGGGAGAGGGGAGCTTCGGGAAAAAGGCACGGGCGGGAGCTCCGGTCAACAGGAGGACGATGGGGTTGCTCGGGGGTCTCCTCTGCGAGACGGATGGGGTGGTGACGCGAGCTCTGCGGTGGCTTAATGGCGACGAGAGGGGCCGTTGAGCTGCGCGGCGAGGAGCGGCGTGCGTGACCGCTACCGGAGAAGGGAGGAGAGGGGAGAATGGCAAGCGGGCCCAAGCGGAGGAAGGCGACAACGCATCCGCGGGCGCGGCGCTTCGGACCGGCGGTCGGAAGAAGGCGGCGCTGGCGGTCCGCGCGCGCGCGCGCGGAAGGCGGCGAGAGCGGCGCGCGGCGGGCGCGAAGTGCGCGCACGCGAGGGAAAGCGGGAAAGCGGCGCCACGGAGAAGGGGAGGAGGGCGCGGGAGGAACGGGAAGAGGCGGGCGCCAAGCCAAAGGGGAGGCGGCGTCGAAAGGAAAGCGGAGAGGGGAGACTTTCCGAAAAGGAAAATTCCCAGATTTCAACCAAAAATTCAGCAAAAAATCAAGAAAAATTCCTTTTGAATTTTGGGGACTTTTCATGAGACTACACATTATTCCATTTCCACCTAGACTTCTCTCATTCCATAATCATGCGACCAGGATTGCCTGCCTTGGAATGTTTCCCTCTGCATTTTTATGCCATTACAAAGGACATGTCATCTCTCGAAGAGAGGGAGAGAACATGTCATGAATCTTAGGTTAAACACAAGCACCTTTTTCTCAAAACTAATTAAGGAGAAACGAAGTATTTACCATGCATTAGGGCACTCCTAATGCAGAAACTATGAAATAGTTTCTATACTTGCCAATTAATGTAGACACTACTCATAGAAACTATACTCCCAATGGATAGTTTCTACAAATAAAATTTTCATCCAATCATTTATCTTCTCTCTCCTATCATCTACCTATCACAACTCTTTCTATCTTGGTTCCTGTGTAGACATGGTGTCTATATAAGAAACTATTTCCTTATCTCTCCTCCTTAACTCCAATGACACATCAGCATTTTACTTACTTGGCACCTTATTTAATACCATAGAAACTATTCATAGTTTCTACATTGGGAGTGCTCTTAACAGCACTTGTAACCCATAAGTTCGTTTTTTGAAGTTTGCACTGGGAACAATCCCTTGCTTCCATGCTATGGTATATCTGCCTGCCTCATATAGACTACAAGTACACTCGGATTGCAGAAAATGGTTCTCTTGATTTGTTTTTTGGAGTTGGCATCTGGTTAGGCGATGGCTCATGAACATAAGCAAAATTCCAAAGGGTAAAAAACCGAGGAAGCATCTCTCAGTCGTGGGGGACATCCTGTTGACCGACATCTCCTTGTCTTGTCTGCAGCGGTTGACTGTAACATCTTCAAAAGAGCTATAACATCTTCTAAAGAGCTATACGTACCACTGTCACATTCCCAACCGCCCGGAGGGCATGATCTGCCCTTTCCAATTAGAATCAGTTTCTCAACAATGAATTGCTTTATAAGCCCTGTCTAGAATATACAAATTTTGTATCAGTTCCAGAGGAATTACACTGTTTCGTTGCCTTTTTTTCATTCCAAGATGGTCCTAAAAAGTATAACACGTAGAATTATTAATTATATTGGGCACCTCTTACAAATATCTCAAGCACAAATCATTGAATCAACCCTCTCTTTTGCAACCAATTAAAGTTTCACAGCTTATTTTTTCACATTATTGGGCTATTAATTTTAGGAATTCTTTTTTATTTGGTTCCATTATGTCACCTTAATTTAGAAATTAGCCCCATGTGGCATGAAATTGCAAATCTTATCCCCTTGCCGATCATGGAAGAATCCGCGGCCGACACATGTCTCCTACCGTGCCACCCGACCGCGGCAGAAATGGCCAATGTGGCACCGCCCCACAGTGCAGCACTACCGCATAGCATGGCACTATTTTGCTCTGTGTGACAGGTGGTGACCCCCACAGAGGCGCCGTGCCACCTAACCGCGACAAGCACCAGGGGAGCTCCCGCGCTCCTGTGTTGTGGTAGGCAGCGCCATGGTGCCGTGGACCCCTAACGCGGCATCTTCTTTGGTGCCTGCTGTGGTAGGGTGGCACGGCACCTTAGTGAGGTCCACCACCTGCTGCGTCTAGCCAAACAGTGCTGTGTTGGGGGGCGGTGCCGTGGTCGGATGGCGCGGTAGGAGCCATGTTTCGGCTGCTGGCTCTTTCGCGCTCGGCAATAGGTATAGATTTCTAATTTCATGTCGTATGAGGTTAATTTCAAAATTAAGGTGACACAATAGGGTCAAATAAAAAATTCTTAATTTGAATGGATATTGTGTTTACGAGATATAGGTGTGGCAATGTGTAATAAGGTACACATTTTACATCGACCAACTTGGCTGCTACAGGTTAAAACAAAAATTGGTAACAAAATGTTATATGCTATGTAGATCTAGTTGCTACTTAAGAAGCCGTGCCACAACAATAGCTCCAAACCAAATGCTGGCCAAACACACTAGTAATATATATGCCAAAGAAAAAAAAAGCTACCTACACAATATTATGATATAGGGTTTGCATATTTATACCTCCACGATACTGACTACACACTGTAGCAGCCTTTGGTGTATACCAGCATGGACATGCCAAGAAAGTTTCTTTAACCTAGCGTTGCATAAAGAGGCTGGCCTTCACTACATGTTGCTATTGAGGTATAATGCACAAAGCTACGGAGATATGGATCTATATATACAAGTGAATTTGTCATAAAAAAATATTTTCTTAAATTACACTTTTACAATTTTTTTCAGATATATAGTAAAAGAATTTAGTTATCAAAGGATCATCATGTTGACTTTAAAAAGTCAAAAACATGGTTCTCTTGTGACGGAAGGGAGTATATTTATAAATGAGGGAGATGTTTTAAGAGTGTGATTCTCTATCTTATCTTTTAAGTTTAAATGTGTTCCAGATAATACCCATTAGATAGCAATCACCTTTTAGGGAGGTGGTAGACGTAGATAATATCCGTTAGCTAGCAAGTGTGCCCTAGTAGGAACTATTGTCATATGTAGATTTATCTCCGGTCTCCCTATTTCAGACGTGTGCTAAGTAGTTGTGCTCGTATGTGAGTGCATAGTGGTGTATGTACGTCTTTGTCGCCTTGTAATCACAAAATAAAATAAAAAAACAATGTCCAACTGTTGCGATTCAATTGGAATTAGATTTCAAATTTTAATATTTCAACATATGCAATTTCAACAGCAAATATTATTTTAAAAAAGCATTTTTTCGAGATACTTCAAAATACTAATTTAATTTGAATCTAGAAATTTAAAATTATTATATTATTTTAGGGTTGTATTTGAATTAGACTAAGCATATCTACTTTTGGTTTAAGAATTTTCTTATAGCATCTCCCTTTCTTTTTTTTTTTTTGTATAGTTTAGAAGCATCACTCCCCTTATCATTGGATTGGAACAGCCATCGATCCAATAATGTTTGTTAACCCAATCGAGAATAAATGTTATTGAATTAATGTTTGTACTCCAGAACACGTAGCAACAGTAGTTTTACGAACGACATATGTGGTATATGATATGGTATGTCAACATGTACTTACGTAGACAAGAGCTATCTCCTCTAGGCTTCTAGTGGTGATAGTTAAATGGTGACCACTCTAGGAACCTAAACGCGGTTATAGGTACATACGTATATCTGTACTAATTAAAGTGTATAGTTGTCATTGCAGGCATTGCAGGCTCTACAGAGCTACTACTGTTGTGAAGTGACAAGCTGTGCAGAAGTACATGCACACACACATTCTCTCTCATCTCTTCTTCTCTCCTCCCAGACCAGAGAGAGATCATCCCATGTCAGTACAAGAAAAGCGGCTCTTCACGGATGGCATATATACACATTGCACCAATGCGTTGCCGTTTTTTTTTTCTGTCGAACTGTACTGTCTTTGTGACCAGAAAAACGTGGGTATGATTTTTTTAACGGTTTTGCCTATGCACCGGCAACTGAAAATCTCTCAAGTTGATTTTCTCACCTTTAAATCTTGCGTTGCGATTCATGCTAAGGTGAACACGTTTTCTCCTCTCTGGTACCATTGTCTATCGTTGCCCGTCGGGTTAGAACTTGAATCACTGGTTAGGATTAAGATTCACCGAAACTTGAGCTTAGAGTGGGGAGAGGCGGTAGAAGCACGACAGCGGCGCTACCGGAGCCAGATGTAGAAGGAGGGCGGTGGTGATCGGTGGGGGTAACAGGAATGAGAGTTAGGAGGCGATGGATCTAGTGGTGGTAGGCTGGTAACCACCAGAGATGATTATAAATCGCTTCCGCAATCCTTCGCTACTCGGTCCAGAGGCTCCCTCCGATCTCACCTTTCCGCATGACGCGTCTCGGAACCTGCTGATCCTTGCCTTGCTGAGACGACGGGACGCCTGCGCCTGCACCTGCACCTGCACCTGTCCAAAGCCTCCTTGCTTCCTTGTTGTCCGCGTGATGGGAGCAGTACCCAAGCCTCTCTATTCTTCACGTGAACGAGCACATGCAGCACAAGCTTTCATGTAGCATCTCTATGCTGGAGAGAACTCGAAGCACACACGCACACGAAAATTATCTAGTCACTGGAAGCCAAAAACACACGCTCTACTTTTTCTTCTCAAACCTGCTGCTCGCTTGCAGCCTTTCTTCCTGCTCTGTATTTCTCTGTTTCTCAACTTCCTATTGCTCTTCCTACTGAGCACGACCTCTCTGCATACATTGCTCAGTACAATGCCCATGCATATATACGCCCACAACACCGACTAAGATACGGATACGAACTAGAAACTAGAGCTCACACGGAAACAAAACTTGTAAACTAACTCGGCAAACTCACGTAGAACGTAACTCATATACGGATACGACAACCCATACGACATACTCAGATATGGCAACCCCACTCATCGTATCCTATCCAAATTAAAAAAAAACAAGATTAAATTCTAACAACGAGGATGGAGGGTGGTGCGAGAGGATCTTGTCGGATAGGAGGAAGAAGGGCGGCCCATGGTGGCTATTTGGAGAGAAGGAAGACCAGCAGCGCTTGGTAGTTGTGGCAGAGGGAGGAGTTAGCCGGAGGGCCTTGCTGGCGTCGGTGGTAGCGCCCAACAAGGTGACGCACAGGGAGGGGTGGGGTTGGCGGTGATGGCTGGGGTGGTGTGGGAGTACAGGGAGTGTTAGGGTTAGAGAAAAAGTGGGTTATATATCAAGTGAGAGCGGTGTGAATGGTTAGATCTGAATCCAATGCATAAAGAAATAACTGAACCTTAACAAATTTTTTGGTGCAATAGACAACCTCTTTTTTAATTGCACCTTGGTCACTCTACTTCACTACTTGTGAGTTAAGAGACCATGCTTGTACTACTTTGAAAAATAGTGATTCGTAAGAGCAAGGCTAATAATACAGCCAGCAAGCGGGCTGTAAGATTTCTTGCAGCCTTCTCCTAGCCCACCCATATAGTAGTTAGCTCTTCATCATTAATACATGGCCCACCTGTCTCTCTCACAAAGTTTCTTGGTTCTTGTGTCCAAGCCGGCTGTAAGCTTGCAGCCCGCTTATCCTCTCTCTCCTCCCTTCTCTCCTACACGTCAGCATTTAGCCACCTTACAGCCGATTATTATACTTGCTCTAAGTCCATGTCATTGCCTTGGGAATGAGCAATATTTCTACAGAAATTTTATAGGAAACCTTACATCTAACGAGACTAAATGTTTTCTTTTCTATGAAACTCTCGCGTTTCAAACAGAGGGTGTAAGGATTCTCGAAAGTACGACGGTGCAAATACATGGGCGTGAATAAACTCCCGTCCTTCGAATGCAGTTACTTGTGCTCATTTTTTCTGAAGGCCATTGCTTTTTGCGACGTAGGTACGACAGAAATTTGCCGTATTTTCATATTTTCATACAGATTTACAAGAACAGTCATCCATGCAGTGAAGATCGATCTGTTATACTTGCACTGTTGCACTCGTCAAACTTGCCAAACATCGCGCGTAAAATTTGTCCATGATCAAAACTAGTTGGTCAACACCCTCATAAAAGCAGTTTTTGAGAGAGAGATTGGATTTATTCTCACTCTCACGGATCCCCAAGCTGTTTCTCTCACACACAGGCAGAGAGGCATGAGGAGAGAGAGAGAGAGAGAGAGAGAGAAGAGAATGTTTATCTATCCGACCATTTCTCCCCCTTCTTTCTTGTTTGTAAATGTGTGGGTCAAGGCCAAAGAGCAACTCATTCCTTTTGCACACTTTAAAGCCCCATACACTCCTCCCCTTGCCCTTATTATCACACCGATCCTCACTCTTCTTCCTCCGCTCGACTCCCCACATACAAGAACTGAACTTGGCTTGGCTTAGCTTAGCTATTATATCTCCCCACTCGCGCGCGCGCACGCGCACACACACAAACCAAAGCCCCCCTTCAAACGCGCGCAGCTAGCAATGGAGATTAGCAGCATCATTGCGACATGTACTCCCCAATGATTGATCATCTCATTCTCATCTCTTCTTCCAACCACCACAACCTCCCATCCCGCGTCCCTGCTCCCCTCCTCGCCACAAGATGACCAACCACAGCAGCAGCAGCCAGAACATCAGCGGCAGCATCGCGGCCGGTGGCAGCTGGCTGGGCTTCTCGCTGTCGCCTCACATGGCAGCGGCGCCCATGGACGCGGCGGCCGGCTCCAACATCGACGTTGGTGGCTCCCACGTGCAGCAGCAGCACCACGGCGGCCTCTTCTTCCCTCCTGCCGCCGCGGTCACCTCCTCCTCCACGTCCTTCTGCTACGGCGCCCTCGGCGACGGGCATGATAATGTCGCCGCGGCCGCGGCGGCGGCTAATGGCGGGTACTACTCCGGCCTCTCCTCCATGCCGCTCAAGTCCGACGGCTCCCTCTGCATCATGGAGGCTCTCCGGAGAAGCGAGCAGAAACACCACGGTAAGCTAGGCGTTCGTCTGAGTCGTAGTAATACCTGTACAGTGCTAGTTCTTACTTGCTACAGTCGGTTCGTGGTTGCTTAGACTGTAGCTATGCGTCTCTTTATGTTTCTTGGTTGGCTTTGACTCGTGATCAGGGGTGGTGGTGTCGGCGTCGCCGAAGCTCGAGGACTTCTTGGGCGCGGGCCCCGCGATGGCGCTGAGCCTGGACAACTCCAGCTTCTACTACGGCGGCCACGGCCACCACGGGCACGGCCAGGACCACGGCGCTGGAGGCGGGCCGCACCACGGTGGCTTCCTGCAGCCGCTGCAGTGCACCGTGATCCCTGGCGCCGGCTGCCACGACGTGTACGGCCACGCCCACGCGGTGCTGATGGACGAGCAGTCCGCGGCGGAGGCGGCAATGGTGGCGGCCGGATGGGTGGCCCGCGGCGGAGGCCACTACGACACCGGCAACGGCGAGGACGGCGGCTGCGGGGGCACCATCATGCCCAGCCACGGCGCCGGCCACCTGCACCCCCTCACGCTGTCCATGAGCTCCGGGTCCCAGTCCAGCTGCGTAACCATGCAAGCCGCGGCCGCCCACGCGGGCTCCGGCGGCGAGTACATGGCCATGGACGGCATAAGCAAGAAGCGCGGCACGGACCGCGGCGGGCAGAGCAAGCAGCCGGTCCACCGCAAGTCCATCGACACGTTCGGACAGCGGACGTCGCAGTACAGGGGCGTCACCAGGTAGTACAGTACAAACGTCGCCGTACAGGCCAACCCATGCACCCTCCTCCCTACCCCCAAGTGAAGCCACTAATGCTCCGCACCGTGTAAAAGCAGGCATAGGTGGACGGGGAGGTATGAGGCGCACCTCTGGGACAACAGCTGCAAGAAGGAAGGCCAGACCAGGAAAGGCCGGCAAGGTACGTACACACGCTACAATTACTATGCTAGTCCCTAGCTGGCTAGTATGTATACCATCTTCTTCCTGGTCCCTAACTAGCTTTGCAGTAGTAGTACGTATACTAAGCAGTCATGTGATTACACTTCCAAGTGCTGATTAAGCGCTCTTGCATGTGGTGATCGTCCTGGTGAACCTTTTGCCTGGGGATTGATTAATACCGGCACGTACTGCTACTCGTGTCTCCATTTGCAGTGTATCTTGGTAAGCTAGTAGGAGTAGTACTTGCCATTCGCTTTTAATTGGGATCAGTACCGCCGCCGCGTGCCATGCGCATGTGTGTACGTGCTTGCGCGGTTGGTTGTGTGTTAAAAAGAAGAGGTTACAAACTGATCTCCTTTTGTTTTCTTGTGTGTTTGGCTAGGTGGGTATGACATGGAGGAGAAGGCCGCGAGGGCGTATGACCTGGCGGCGCTCAAGTACTGGGGGCCGTCCACGCACATCAACTTCCCGGTGATTAACTGCTCTACTTATCTTCGATCTCCATTTACATTGCTACATACATTGCTTGTTGTTTAGAACCACCGCAGTGAGTGTCAATGCGTGTAATGATGCGATCACAATGTAGTGATGATGCTGTTGCTGTTGTTTTCGCCATTTACACGCAGTTGGAGGACTACCAGGAGGAGCTGGAGGACATGAAGAACATGACCAGGCAGGAGTATGTGGCTCACCTCAGAAGGTACTCGGCTGAATCCTGAGAAAGTGTACACTCGTGTGATGGAACAAATGCACAGGCACTCACAGCTCAATCGCCATTGCTGCAGGAAAAGCAGCGGCTTCTCGCGCGGCGCATCGATTTACCGAGGAGTGACCAGGTGCGTACACTGCTATCATGGTTGCATCAATGGTGCATACACGAGCATTCGCCTGTACATTTACTGAAAAAAAATCGTCGGTAATCTACGCAGGCATCACCAGCACGGACGGTGGCAGGCGCGCATCGGCCGCGTCTCGGGCAACAAGGATCTCTACTTGGGAACATTCGGTAGGCGTTCTTCCTCAAATTTTTTCTTCCGATTTCCGAGTACCTGAATGCTGCAACTGCAGAAATGCGATCTCGTTATAGGCGTTAGTTATCCTTAGTCGTCACCAGATGTTTCTCTGCATGCTCCTATGATCATGCATCATGATCGCCAATGTGACTACAAGCTGGGCTAGTCGTTGTTGCAGCAAAATTAGGTTGCAGAGGCTGTCACGGTTTAAGGACGCAGGGTGTCCTGTCACAATGATCATAACCTGAGCTAGTTCAATGATGCCTCTGCTGCTCTGCTGCGTGGCCTGGCCCTCCCCAAAGAATGTTTTGCTCTGCCGTTTCTTGCATGCTTTTGATTGCGCCCAAGGACTTTTGCGCATGCGAAGCCGTCCCCAGTATGCGTACGCGTTTGGTCTCCTTTTTCATAAGGCTGGCTTGGCACAGTCGCGTTGCATGCTCGCGTCGCTTTTGCGCTTGCTTGTTTGACCACCGCGAAAGCTCGCCTCGACCGTTCAGATTGTTCCCGCTCGATGGATGATGCGCGGTTTGCAGTGGTGCGTGAGCGCTGGTGGTGTGTACGTGTGTGATTGGCTATTTTTGTGCAGGCACACAGGAGGAGGCGGCCGAGGCGTACGACGTCGCGGCGATCAAGTTCCGCGGCCTTAACGCCGTCACCAACTTCGACATCACGAGGTACGACGTGGACAAGATCATGGCGAGCAACACGCTCCTCCCCGGCGAGCTGGTGCGGCGCAAGAAGGACGACAATGATGCCGCGGCCGCGATCACCGAGAGCGCCGCCGTTGCCAACGCCGCGGCCGCCCTGGTGCAGGCCGGCAGTGCCACCGACTGGAAGGTGGCCGCGGCGCTGCCCGCTGCGAGAACGGCCACCCCGTGCGGCGACGAGCACAGCCATCATCACGGCCTCCTGTCGAGCGAGGCCTTCTCCGTGCTGCACGACATCGTGTCCGTGGACGCGGTGACCGCTGGCGCGGACGCTGACAGCGCGCAGGGCAACGTCAGCGCGCACATGTCGAACGCGTCGTCGTCGCTGGCGACGAGCCTGAGCAACTCCCGGGAGCAGAGCCCAGACCGGGGCGGCGGCCTCGCCATGCTGTTCGCCAAGCCCGCGGCGACGAAGCTGGCCAGCCCGCTGCCGCTGGGCTCCTGGGTGTCACCGTCGCCGGTGCCGACGAGGCCCGGCGTGTCCATCGCGCACATGCCGTTGTTCGCCGCGTGGACTGACGCGTGAACAAGATTACTTACAACACCCATGGTGCTAGCCTGCTAGGCGGGGTCGATAGGCAAGAACGATGTGCAATTTGTTTAGGGTTGGTTGGTAGTAGCTGGCTAAGGATTAGCCACAGTTCGTAGTGATGTATTTTGATGGTGAGGAATTGGCATGCATGCTTTGCCTCTTCTGTTTCCTTCTCCACTCGTGCCTGGGGAGAAGGGTTTTTGTAATATTGCGGCCAGCAGCAGCAGCAGCATCGATCTCCTCCAATAGCCACACTAATTGGAGTTGGATGATTAGTTGGAATCTCCTAACTTCAACAATATGTACCTTTACCGAGTTGACTGCCTTCGCTCAGTGTTCTTGTGTGTATCATATCTGCACTGCACTGCATTGCATACTGCATCAGCATTACCGCGTCGTTCGTTGGCACGTCACAGTTCATACTTTGTGTGCCTGACTTGCTAGTATGCCCGCAGCCTGCCCTAGTGCTAAACTAGCCGCGTGTTACTGCCATCACGAGGCCATCCCGGATTCACAGGCTTTAATCCCGGATGTCCAGGTTCGATTTCACCTTCTAATCGTCCTGCTCGACAAGATTAGACAGTTGGAAGACGACCGATCATAGTGTTCTCGTACGTGCACTTGTTGCCCCCCTGTCGTGTTTCTACACCTGGAGAGAAGCAACGATGCCTCCTCTCGTAACATATGGTCCATGCCTCTCCTCGTAACACACGTACCTAGCCCGATAATCAACGCGGCAGCCAACTTGGACCAGCCAGGGGTGCATCGGGCTCGGCGCCCTGCTGCCCACCCGTGCCGACCGACCGCACGGCTCGCGCGCTCTTCGCCGGGCGCCATGCCGCCGATCGGTGCGGCCACGCTTTGCCGTCCGAGTGCTCGTGTGCGGCGTGCCGCGGTCGGGTGTGCTTGCGTGGGCTAAAGCTACGGCCTGCTGGGTGCTGTGGGCTACGTGGCCTGAGCATGTATCTGCCGAATGGCTGGGCTTACGATGGCCAGTGAATTCTGGGTTGCTTACGGACTAGGCCTTCTAGTCTTGGGCGTTCGTCGGCTAGGTAAGGCTGCTGCTGGCCTCATTGGGCCTGGCCATGCCAGGCTAGGTGAAATTACTTCTACCGCGTCAATGGTCGGTTGACTACGCCGCCTCACGTGAAGACGTCGCGCTCCATCGTAGCTGTCAGGTTTTATGGCTTGGATTCTTCAGTAAAAATGGTGACCGTAGTGTGCTGTGCTTGTGCATCCTCCGTCGGTGCTACGAACACCGTTCTCTTTTACTGTGACAGGCTGGCAGCTAGTCTCTTGGAAGTGCCGTGTTTCGCTGTGTTTTGTTTACCAGTCGGCGTGTCTCGTGCTGTCGGGAGCGCAAATAATTGGCCCAATTCGCAGATCATTAGGGCAAAACCGGAGTCACGAACTAACCCAAGGGCGCCGCACGAGGCCAGAACTCCTGCAATAATTCGTGACATCATCATTAAGCTATGGCTGCTCTACAGGCTTGCTGAGTTGCAGCAATCATTTGCAATGATCAGAAGGGATCAAACGAAACGTTAGGCTGTGCAGATGTAAGTAAGCAAAGGCCTGGCTATTAGTCAGTACTCGTCACTTCACTTGGCTTATACTGCAAGAAGGCTACGTACCTACCTAATACAAGCAGCATCGCACTTGAGCACTCGCTAATTATATTCTGCAAAAACTTCCACTTCCACTTCCACTTCCGCCACCACACCAAACGTCATGTGAAACGCGCTTACCGCACCACTGGACCAGTAGACAGCTGTCCCGCAGCAACATGCATTGCGAATGCAATGCAGATAAGGTGGTGGACTCAGCACAGGTCAAGCTCACCACAGCTCACTGCCACTCTCAGTTACTCACAGCTCAGATCCAGTGGAGCCAAAAACTAGGGTTGTTTTTAGTTGCCATCTGATTATATATATCCGACTACTTGAAATCGACTGGATTGAGTTTTTTTTTTTGTATAGATCTACAATTGACACCTCGCAGCTGTACACAAATACTTGATTTTAGCCGAATTGGAATATTCATGGGTAGTGGAGTGGTATTTACATCATCAGATGGATGATCTCCAGCTGTAGGATGTCGCTTTTCTGGCCTAGAAACATTCAATCCACTTGGTAAATACGTATCACAGAACTTCTTTTGCTTTAAAAGTTCATGCATATTTACACGCTCTGCCAGAAAAAGTAACTCCGAAGGCTGTTTCTGTAGGGCAGAAAGAACCATTTTGACGAGCTGCTAGAATCTGGACGCATACTTTCTGGTCGTAAAGAGGCATAAAGCTTCCAATCATGCGATATTGTTAATTGTTCTGGATAGTTTCTACTTTGCCGGAGTCAAACAGAACAGGTACAACAAAACTCATTGACCGGCATAATCGGAGTCTGGAAAAATGATCTGCAAGGACTAGTATAAGAGATCAGAACAAGATGAGGATGGATGGTTTCTAATTAATGACATTTGGTTTCTTCATCAATCGTACAGACGAAAAGGTGTGTTACATCCTAAGATAAATCCCACATGAACATCAAAAATTGTTACTGAAAGAATGGAGAGGCCTGCAAGAACTAAGCAAATTTACAGGCCAAGAAAACTATATCTACACCTCAAAAGGGAGAAGCCTATTTTAACGTGGACCCCGTGGATCGTGTCGTGCAGTCATGACTAATCCAGGGACGAGACAATTGCTTCATTCATCATTTCAACCTCACCCAAGAGTTTCTCCACAACATCAATGCTGCACTTCGATGGTTACTGTTTCAGCATCTATCTTGCTGTTTACAATTTACTCAACCTGCTCGCCTATGAGGTCAAGGCCTACCAACAAGAAGGAGATGCCCTGGAACAGGAGGAAATAGAAGTGTATACCCTGTTTCGAGAGCAAGCTACGAGCGGCAGCGGTTAGAAGGAGCAATGACAGGGCAAGCTCCTTCTTGTATATCCGGTTGTGCTTCTTCTTAGCATCCTTTTTTGAAGCAGATTGCTCCTTTGTCACTGCATCAAGATTAGGTGCTGAACCAGTTTTTTGATGTTTCAGCTCCTTGGGTGCCAGAGAAATGAGGTCACCCTCTGATGATCGGCCAGATTTCTTGGTCACCACCCACTCATATGCACTTCCAAGCTGGAACAGACCAGAGATCATGGCATTGAACTTCGTCACGGACATGGTGTTCTCAAAGAGTAGGTATGGAATGATGAAAGGGAAAGACTTCGGAGAAGGGAGGATGTTGAGTAAGGACATCAGGGCGGGAATGTAGCATACAACCCAATCAGGAAGCTCAGCTTCAGGCACAAACATTGTCATTGGGAGGATGATGCAGAAGAGCGTGAAGGAGTAGAATGGTAGTATAAGCTTCCGGAGAAGGAAGAAAAGGAAGATCAAGTTGGCTTTCTTCCAAAACGCAATCTGCAGCACAGTAAAACAAAGTTAACAAAGAAACCAGAAGATTAGAGGCATTTGACCTGACACTAAGATATCATTGTTTCCTCTAAAATCACATCATGTAAGGTAAATTATTTCGATGACAATGGCAACAAAATAGTCTAGAAGTAAGTAAATTCAGTCGCATATTCAAATTGCAGCATGATAATACAAAAATAAACCAATCTATTAGTAAGTAGGTCATGAACAGTTCATGCATAGAGTTTTACAGTTTTTATATTGTAGTGCGTGGAAGGCAAATGATGACAAAGCATCTTCAAAGTGTATCAACCAAAGCAACCACTGAAAAAAGGCTAATACTGCAGGAGTGTAGGTTCCAAGCACTGAATTGGATGGTTCATGACTTCCAGTACAAAAGCACCATAAAAAGCCTAACATTATTGGAGCAAATTCAGCAAGCATATAAAAGAAAAAAACATACGATGACATAGTTTCGTCAACTTATGTTAATTTATTTGTAGATGCCAAGCTTTCACTTTCTTCATTTATAGCATATTTGGAGTTGAAAAGTTACTTGTTGTAGCTACAAGCCAAACAGTAAAGAAAGGGACTAACAGAAAAGAGGAAAGCCAACACAGAGATCGTATGTGGAAAGTGGGTGAATAAGAATGAGAAGATCCCCCACCTCCTGCCCCTTTTAAGGGTTTATATACATGAGCTATGTAGCACGGACACTTGGTAAAACCGCCGTATCCGTGTCCGACACCGTGTCGGACACGGAAACGTCTTGGACACGTGTCGGAGACGTATCGGTCGATTTTAGAATTAATTTTAATTAGTAAAATTCTCGACACGTGTCGGACACACTAAATATATGAGTCGGACACGGCTGGACACAGTAGGCCCGAATGGTCAGACATGGCCGGCCTGCGCCGCGGCGTGCCTAACCATAACGCACGCACGGCGCGTTCTAACCCTAACGCGACGATCGTGGCACGAGCGCGTTACTCCCATCACGCTGCGCTCGCTTGTCCAGACTTTGCCGCGCCGCCGGCCTCGCACTCGCCGCCACACGGCTCCCGCCCGCTCGCACCTTGCCGCGCCGTTCCGCGCCTCGCGCCGCGCCGTCGGCTTCCTCCGCCGCCGCTTCTTCCCCACTCGCCATTGGATTCGCCCGTCTTGCGCCGGATTCGTCCCCACGCCGCGCCTTCCTCGCCAAGCGCCGCTGGTTTCTTCCCTAAGTCTGCCGTCGGCTTCCCCCAGCGCCCGCGCCTCCCCCAAGCGCCATGCTTTCTTCCCACTCGCCGCCGGATTCGTCCCACGTGCGCGCCAAATTCGTCCCGCGCGCTTAAAAATGAAGTTGCAAAGGTTGAGGAAGAATAAGCAAAAACAAAGCCAAGAAATGTGCCCTTGCCCAGGTTAATGGAATTCTTATTTCTGAAAATGGTATTCACATCAACAATTGTCGTCAGGATTAACAAAACAATTCATGAGGTACATATTCCGAGTATACACTTTACAAATTACAAGTTTACAATTTACAGTATTGCAATTCAATAAGTATGTGGAAACATAGAAAATAATATATATATATATATAATTCATTTATTATTTAAATATATATAGCCGTGTCGCCGTATCGGTATTTTTGGGAAAACGGCGAATTTCCGTGTCGGTGTCGTGTCGTGTCGACGTATCCGTGTCCGTGCTACATAGTACATGAGTGGAGTAAGATGGAAATTTACTATCTTACCCCTTAGTACTTACAAAGGATGAAAGTATATTGGTATATTCCAATATACTATTGGGCCTATTACATATTGGCCAGTTGCAAGGCCCAGTCATGGGAGGGTTAGACCACCCCCACAACATTACTAAAGTTTGTTATAGAAAAATAAAAACGCAAAATAACGACTTTAAATTATACACAAAAGTAATCAGCTAGTAAATTTATATCCTGTTTGCACTGACAATTATTTTTTTCTCAACAATTACAGTTGCACATATCATAAAAATGTGTTGCTAGCACCACAAAAGATTATTCAGTTACGGTTATGATATAAAGTACAACAAAAAAGAGCATAACCGTACCTTGCACTTGATGATGTCCGGTAAGCAGAGCCTGAATAGCTGCATTGGACCGGAATGCCACCGATGCTGCTGTTTCCTGTAAGCCTCATATGACTCTGGCAATTCACATTGGCACTGTCCACAATACAGCATACACTTCAGCTCAATTGAAAAGGTGAACATCCACCTCAGAAGAAATTTGTCTTATCCAATACCTCAACGTCATTCAGGAAGATAAACTTCCAGCCCTTGAGGTGTGCCCGAACTGCGATGTCCATATCCTCCACTGTTGTCCGCTCCATCCACCCACCTGAGTCCTCCAATGTCTTGATCCTCCACACCCCAGCGGTGCCATTGAACCCAAAGAAGTTTATGAACACACCATTTACTTGCTGTTCCACCTCAAAGTGGAAGCAAAGATTAATGTTCTGCAATCGAGTCAATAGATTCTCATCCTTATTCACAAACGACCATCTTGCTTGCACCAGCCCCAATTCATCATTGTCCTGCAACAATCAAATGGATGAATCAGCATTGGAATCCTAAACCATAGATGATTAATAACAAAAGGTACAGAATTCCCATCAATTTACCTTGAAATGTGGCACAGTTCGCTTCAAGAAGTCCGGGTTTGGTTGGAAGTCCGCGTCAAAGATGGCAACAAACTCGTAATCCTTTACATAGCTGCAGCTCATCGCTGACTTGAGGTTTCCGGCCTTGTACCCGTCCCTGAGCACACGGTGCCGGTACAAAATCCGAGCCCCGTTCTGCTGCCACTTCGCCACCTCTTCTCTGATCAGTGCCTGCGTCGTCGGGTCGTCGGAGTCATCCAACACCTGAACCAAGAAGTTGGACCTCGGCCAATCAAGGTTGCACACCGCCGCAATTGATTGCTGATACACCTGAACGAAACCAACAGCAAACAAAAGGTCAAAAGATTGCACGTTTGGTAATAAAAATTGCATCTTTAATAGCGATAGCAACAACACCAACCTCCTTCTCGTTGCACATTGGTATCTGGACGAGCACCATGGGGAAGTACCCAGCGTCAGGGTCCTCGACGTCCGGCAATGCCGGGGACTTGGGTTTGGGCTTGATGCGCTTGAGGTGGATGTAGAAACAGCCGAGGCACTGGATGAGGCGGTCGGCGCTCTGGATGAGGAAGAGCACGACGCACGCGTCTGTGAGGAACTGGAGTAGCGGCGCGACGTAGGTGGCACGGAAGCGCAACCAAGAGGCGTATAGCGACTCGACGCCGATGACGGGGAGAGTGAGGGCGGAGGCGGCAAGATTCCAGCCGTTGAAGTAGGCGGCGAGCTCGACTGCGAGGAGGAGCACGGAGAGGACGAGGAAGGCCTTAATGAAGGCGTAGAAGCGGGAGCGCAGCACGGGGCTCTCGCCGGTCGCAGTCACCACGCCGGCGTCGGCGTCAGTCCGTCCTGCGGCCACCCTGCGCCTGGCGGCGGCGCCCAGCGCGACGGCCGCGGAGGCCAGCCATGCCAGGCAGCCGGCGGCGCGGTGCGCCTTGAGCAGCAGCACCCACGTGATCTGCTTCGCGTTCTTGCCCCGACCGCCCTTGCGCCGGCCGCCACTGACCAAGAAGTCCTCGTCCTCCGGCGAGGAGATCTCGGAGATGGACCAGTTGGGGTTCTCCATCTTGACCACGACCGGCGTGCCCCGGTAGGCCTCGCCGCCGGCCTTGCCGCCCCAGAAGCCGCTCCACGGCGCCATCAATGGCCGGTCCAAGAACCCAACACAACTCCCCCGGCCAAGGCCTCACCTTCCGTTCTCCCCTCCCAAAATAGCCACCCACTCCACCGCACACTAATCCTGGGGCTCCCCTTCTTTTAGCCCCCCAAACTCTACCACCCTGATGCCAATCTCTCTCACAAGGAAACCTCACAAAACTCCCCAATGCAACTACGCAGCTGACTCCATCGCCATTTGTGCTTTAACAAGAGGAAAAGCGAGCTGAGCCTGGCTGGGGGAAGAAGAGGACGGACTGGAAACAGCTACGTCTAGAGAGAGAGATCGGCCCGAGGGGATGATGGTTTCTTGTCTTTCCGTGTGCCTGTCCTTTTTCTTTTTCCAATCCTTTTACTTGCGTAACTTCATTTACCTTGGTTTGGTAAGAGCAAATCCAATAACAGAGTCAAATGTTTGGCTATAAATCAAATTATAAGAGCCAAGTTATATAATAATTTATCTTCTATTTGTCTACAAAAGGTTTTTATTATTATGTGGTACCATGTCTCACATTCTCTTTCCTATTCCTCCTCACATACATTTATTATCTTGGCCCACCACTGCATAGGCTCCCGTGCCCAGTTTGTTGCTTGCATGAGAGCCAAGCTCTCATCTCTCTCTCCTCTCTTCTTTCCTCCACATCAGCAAAAATGCTGACTAACTTGGCTATAAGACTATTATTGTACTTGCTCTAAGGTTGTGTTTGGTTGCAAGGACAAGGTGGGATGGGATGGGATGGACCTGTTTTTGTAGGTGTTTGGATGGGAGACAAGCAGAGTCAAGGACATCCCACTAGGAATATTCTTTGTAGATCTGGGACCAGACAATCCCCTTTTTTTGAAGGGACGGAGTCATCCCACCGAGCGAGCGAGCCATCCCAGAGCGATTCCTCTCACCGCTCGCCTCTCTCTCAGCTCCGCGCGCGCCTCTCGCTCTGCTTTTCCCCTCTCTCGCGCGCGCAACACCGAAAAATCCGCGCCTCGGCTCCTCCTCTTCTCCCAATTCCCACCCCGTGCCGCCCGGCCTCTGCCGCGCACCACGCGCGCCTCGGCTCCTCCTCTTCTCCCGATTCCCTCACCTCGGTGCCGCCGCGCGCGTGCCGCTCTGGTCTTCACGGCGGGTCTTCCTTGCGCAGCGCGGCGGGTCTTCACGGCGGCGCGCGGCAAGCCGACGGTAAGGAAGGAAACCCTAGCTCCCTCCTTAGCGGCGGGTCTTCACGGCGGCGGCCCGAGATCCATCCTCACACCCTCCTCCTCGGATCTGTGGTTTGCCCAAGGTAAGAAACCCTAGCTCCATGGATATGATTTTGTTCAGTAAATAATGTGGTTGAGCACAAGGTCCTTGGATAATATGCATCAAGATGCACTCACATGTCTTTGCTATCTTATCCTTTAGAATAAAGTTGTTTGGTTCGGTCATTTCAAAATCGAGGCTATTTGATGATGAAAGCTAATTTGTCAAAAAGTTTCGTGTGTTAAGAATTGTTACTAGTGTGTGATACAATACGCTTTGTTGGTTTTCCGTAATGGCGTGATAGTACCATCAACAAATAATTGAATGTTGCATGATTGATTTGTGTTGAATTGTCACTAGCGGAGATTAATTCAAGAACTTGACTAGCCATTGCTCACGAGGTTATGATACCATGGCCATCATTGGTGAATTTGCCCATTTTGTGTAATGATCGGTTGTTCGAAGGAACAGTTTTAGACCATAGGAACAGCTTTTTCAAGGCAACCCACCATGCGGATGCATTGTTTGTAGTCCAATGTGAGTAACTGAGGTGTATACCAACGCTAGGGCTACTAGTACTAAAATGATCGAAAAATTGCTGTCAAAGCTATTGTCATGTGTAGTATAGTAATTCCCAGAGGTAAGCACTTATCTTCCAGTGCCTTGTTCAATGCTAATACTACATTCGACAATGTTGGTTTATATTATTCGGCAGTTATATTGGTTGTTAATAGAACTAATGCTGACCTTATACATATTGCTTTGACCCTCTACGTGCTGAAAGTAACACTATCATTAGGGCAACCCATCATTTTTGGGGACACACAAAGGCAAACAATAAATATTGCATCATTGACTCTTTTTTTTTTTTTGCATTGAAGGTCAGTAGATGGATCAGAAGACCAAGGTTATCATTTGTTGTGCTGCTACGAATATGTTCTTGTCGATGGTGGCCATGATTATTGAGTCTAGAAAAAGAAAAAGACGTGGTAGTAGAGTCGGTATTACTTATGGGCCAATTGAGGAAAGAGATAGAATAAGACTAGAATACCTAAACACAAAAATTTGGAGAGATGATACAACTTGTGTGAACATGCTTAGACTTAATAGAGCATGTTTCTTTCGGTTTTGTAACCTTTTTAGGGATCGTGGGTTGCTTCGAGATACCATTCATATGTGTGTTGAGCAACAAGTTGTTATGTTTCTAAATACAGTGGGGCACAACCTTAGGAATAGATTAGTTGGCACTAATTATGATAGGTCGGGAGAAACGAGAAGCGCTATTTCAACAAGGTACTTCGTGCAATTGGTGAGCTACGAGTGGAACTAATTAGGCCCCGTCATTGCAAACTCCAGCCAAAATAGCAGAAACCCCGGTGGGATCCTTATTTTAAGGTGTGAGGTTCATCCCTACCTTTTCACATTTAAATTATGTAACCATGTCTTAGTCCCTAACCTTTTATTATTGTCTGAACATAAATTAGGATTGTGTTGGAGCTATTGATGGCACACATGTAAGAGCATCTGTTCCTAAGGATATGGAGCATTCCTTTCGTGGTACAAAGTCCTATCCAACTCAAAATGTAATGGCAGTAGTAGATTTTGATCTACGGTTTACTTATGTTTTGGTGGTTGGGAAGGCACTTGCACATGATGCTCTAGTTTTACGGATGCTTTAGAACGTGAAAATGGCCTTCGTGTGCCACAAGGTAAATAGAATAATCACTAACTCAATTTTGTCATGGCAATTGTTGATATCTCGAAATGTGATCATCTTGTCCATAATATGTTAGGCAAATTCTACCTAGTTGACGCCGGATATGGAGCCAAACCGGGATTCTTGCCTCCCTTTCGTGGAGTACGGTACCATTTGAATGAGTGGGGGAATAATCCGGTGCAAAATGAGAAGGAGTTGTTCAACCTTAGGCACTCATCTCTTCGTGTGACGGTAGAGCGTGCATTTGGGTCACTTAAGAGGAGATTCAAAATTCTTGATGATGCCACTCCTTTCTTCCCTTTCCCGACTCAAGTAGATATTGTTGTAGCTTGCTGCATAATTCATAATTTTGTCATACAAGATGGGAATGATGAGTTCATTATACAAGATTCTAATTGGCCAATTCAAAACCATGCTACCTCGTCAACTGGCCAAGCAATTGAGCATGCTGCAATGGTTGGTTTTAGGCAAGAAATTGCTGATCAGATGTGGGTAGACCGTCAAAACCATTATGCCAATTAATATGTATTTGTATTTGTATGTTGTTGGAATTAAGTTGTATGGACATATTATGTACTGAAATTCATTTGTATGGACATATTTGTTGCTGAAATTAAGTTGTATGGACATATTATGTATTGAAATTCATTTGTATGGACATATTTGTTGCTGAAATTAAGTTGTATGGACATATTATGTATTGAAATTCATTTGTATGGACACATTTGTTGCTGAAATTAAGTTGTATGGAGATATTATGTGCTGAAATTAAGTTGTATGGAGATATTGGTTGCTAAATTTCATTTTTTTGGTAGGCCATGGCTGAACCAGATGAGGTAGTGGGGGGAACAAATGGTCATGCTACATGGACAGCACCACAGTCTGCTTTCATGCTCACTCACCTAGCCAATCTTGTGGCTGGTGGCACTAGGACATCTTCTGGCTTTAAGAAAGTCCATTTGAACACATGTGCTAGAGCTATCAATGAAAAGTTCAATACAACGAAAATTGGTGAGCAAGTCAAAAATCATTTGAAGACATGGCAAAGAAGGTTTGCAAAGATATCGAGGCTTAGGAGATTGAGTGCTACTGGTTGGGATGAAAACAATTGCATAATCACTCTTGATGATGAGCACTACAATAGCTATGTTCAGGTATAATTGCAACAACTTTAGCAATATGTTGTTTTTTCTTTTTTTTTGCCCACTATATAACTTATGTGCCATTATAGGATCACAAGGCTGATGCTGAATTTTTGAACAAGCCTCTTCTCCACTATCTTTGAGATGCAAACCATCTTTGGGAACAGACATGGCTACTGAGAAAGTTTGCTAAGGATTCCAATTCTGCATTAGGTATAGAAGATGTTGACAATGAAAGTGGGGTGAGATGAATGGAAATGGTGTGAGTGAGTTGAATGGAAATGGTGAAAGTGATGCCACTGGATCTCCTACTAATCATGGGGCTACATCATCGGCAAGCAAGGCAAAGAAAGCCAAGACTAGTGTAGATGAAGAGGAGGGGCTGATTGGTGCAATCAATCGTGTTGGTGATAAACTTGCTTGTGCTATAGAAAAGGTTGCTACTCAACCCCCTCCCAATGATGACTTGCCAGAAGATCTATTTGACATTGTGAATAGCCTTCCAGGATTTGATTCCACTGACATATCTATTCATTATGCGTATTTGGTGGCCAACCCTCGCATGGGTAGAGCATTTTACAAGCTTCCTTTTGAGCATAAGTTAAATTGGCTTGCTATGTTTGTTGCTAACAAGTTTCCAGGACAGTGAAAGGGTGTAGTAGATGGTCCTTTTGGTTGCACCACATGAAACAATTTAACTGTGGTCTAACTATTTGTATGCCTTTGTGTTAGCCTTGAACTTTATATTATGTGTAAGGCTACTATTTAATGCAACTTTTGTGTGTAAGCTAGAACTTGGCATTAGCTGAAGTGTAAGCCATGACTTTCTTGTAAGTGTTGGATGTCAAATTATGTGTAAGCCTTGGATTTGCATATGGACAATTATGTTTAAGCCTTGCATTTATATATGAACGTCATTATCTTGCTATGTTCCTTGGTTTGTTTTTTTAAGTACTATTTTGTTTAATTTTTTTTAAAAAAATCAAAGGCTTATGTGTACAAATATATCAATAATAGGAAGTATGGTAGGAGGAGTATGTAACCTCACCTTGCTTGATAGGAGAGTAATCATACACACATATCCCACCTTCATCCTTGCATCCAAACAAAGGATGGGACCATTCCATCCCACTTTATCCTTCCAACCAAACAAAAAACAAGGATGACTCTATCCCCCAACCAAACAAAAAATGGGATCATCCCATCCCAAAACCAGAGACAAGACCATCACATCCCACCTTGTCCCTAAACCAAACACAGCCTAGGGTTTTTATTAGGGGGTTAATTAGGGGGACAAATTACGCGGTTCCTGTGGTCAAGAGATAGAGTGTTGGTATTAATTACAGTTAATAGATTTTGATTGAAAATAAATAGTAGTAATTAAAAATAATTTTTAGAATGAGAGGGCAAATGTGAGGGAGAGGTACATGCATAAAAATAAGAACGAGAGAAATAGGATATGTAATACGGCCCTGTTTGTTTCCACTTAAGATTATTATAATCTAACTTATAAATCATAAGTGGAAACAAACAGCCCAAATTATAATGTAACTTATTATAATCTAATAGCCCAGATTATTGTAATCTAATAAGCTCAAAAAAGGAGCTTATTTCAGCTTATAGATCCACCTTTTATCTTAATGACCATAAAACTTTAGAAATATTACCCACCTTTGCCATTCATCCAACCCCCAACTCCCGTGCCCCCTCTCTCTCTCTCTCCCAGGGCATTGTAATCTTTAAACATTCGAATACAACAATCCATAACTCTGATAATCCAGGCTGCCAAACACCTGACAGCTTATTTCCCACCAGCTTATTATAAGCTAGCTTATATAATCCTCACCTATAAGCTAGATTATAATAATCTTAAGTGGAAACAAACAGGGCCTACGTCCGTAACCTCTATCTTATTCATGAAACGAGATAGAAGCGTTTGAAGAAGGCATGCATTTATATTAGATTCTCACTTTTTTAAGTAAAAGTCAACATAAATATTTCTTAAATATGGGAGGAGAAAGACAGAAAAGGCAAACATATTATAATTGCTGGTAAGCTCATGTCTTTGAATTTGGTTCAAAAGGTAAGTTTACAAACAAGTAGCCTAAGGTAGTATTTAATATAGCTTCAGGCTGAAAATATATTCTAGCGGTGGTTAGTTTTTTTGTGAGTAATTAAATTTTAAAAACAAAAATTTATATTGTTATAGACAATAAAAAATAAAAAAGCAGAAAAATAAAAAAAGATAAAATTAAGAATCCGACGAAGATGTTTCGAGCGGGCCGAAAGGTAAGTCAGCCGAGTAGAGTACCGTGACTTTCGATGATCTAGACCGTCCGATCGGAAACAAGAACAGTCGAGATTCGATAATTCCCAACAGTGCTGCGCTGTGACTGCTACAGTGATTTACTTGCTATTTACCACTGTGCGCCATTATGCTCTTTGAGGTTCCTCCTCCACGATACAGGAGCCGGTAGTCTTTTGTTTTGGTGTGGAATACATATACATGGAGCGGCTTTGGACTTTGGTCCCTGCGTTGAAAACTTTTGCAATTTTGCTCTAGTTTCTTCCCATATTTTTACCTGGTTTTTGGTTTACTTGTTCCCGGTTCTTTGTTTAGTTTAGTGGTTAAGCTAGAGGATGTCGATTCTTTATTTTCTAACCCTCATGAGAAATTTCATTGTGGGTAATTTGGGGTTGTATATATATTTTTGGACGTATGTTGGGGTTGTATTTGGTCATTCAGCGAAATGATGGCAGTATGCCGGTACTTAAATTTTCCCCCTCTTTAACACGAGAGGAACAGTATTTTCAAGCAGAATCGCGCAAAAAACATTCCTCGGGTAGTACAATTTTAGAGAGCAGCCCTAGATACATTAGGGCTTTGGGATGCACGTTTCCGGTTGGGATTCATGTGGATAAGTTAGGAATTTGAACTAAAAATATCGATCTATTCACGTTAATGGATTATGATTTTGGTCTATCCAAACAAAGCCTAAGAGTTGTTTGAAATACCACCTTCGTGTGTAAAGGAAGGTCAGAAAAATACATACATTCTTTTTCAAGAATCAGAGAGAAACGTAATTTCTTTGCAAAATCTTGTATACATGGTTACCACTCAATTCCTTGTCTTATGTATAATCCAAGATTTTTCTTTGGGAAAAATCTATAGGCACGACCTATAAGTCACCTACTTTTTAATTTGCTCTCCATATTTAATTATCGTTTACTTTGACCCCATAAATTAAATTGGCATGTAAATAACCCTCAAGCCACATGTTAGTAGCACTCTTTTCTTATGGTTTTCATTATCTTGAACGCTTATTCAATGGTGTCAATACTTGTTTCAATGATGCTAATACGTATTTTAATTATTTAGGTGATTTTCGGTACTTGTAATACACTAGTTCATTACTAATATTTCAATATTAAAAATTTGTATTACAAATACCAAAATCATTCAAATCATTAAAACAAGTATCAAAATCACTTAAATAAGTACTATAATAATTGAAGTAAGTACCAAAGATAATTAAAACACAAAAATAGTGCGAAAATGCGACCTAATGGGGTATTTACAAGCCAACTTAACTTATAAGGGTAAAGTAAACAAAAATGAGATGTGAGGGCAAATTGAAAAGACATGTGAATTATGGGGGTGTTTTATGGATTTATCCCTTTTCTTTTAAAGAAACAACGCCCATTGCATAAAAGGAATGGCGAAAATTCTGGTTTTCCTTTCTCTACAACACGCATAAGGAACTTTGCCTCGTTGCAAAATCTGATATACGTGGAACTTTGCCATGTTCTAAAATCTCAATTTACACCGATATAAGTTATTTTTGCTGCCAAAGTAATTAGCCGCTTCTCCGAGGCCGTCCCCGCAAAAGAGACCCAACGAGCCGTAAGCCCGTAGCTCTTGGCTTACCTGCCCCCTCGTGGCCTCGTCCACCCCGTGAACAGCCAGCCAGCCACGCGGCGCAAACCGGCCGAACGAGCGGCCGGGATCCGCGCCGACGCGGCCCTTTCAAACCGGGCCGTCCGATCGCCTCCCCTTCTAGTCCTCGCCGCATCGTAACTCGCAGGCAGAGAGAGCGACGGCCCGACGACGGTGACGGGGGAGGAAGGAAAAGCGCGCAGCGGAGGCCAGAGGTGGGCCCTACAGCAGACGCAGAGACTGTCCGGTGGACCCCACATGGATGGGACGGTCGGTGGTCCCAGCCCACGCACCTGGAGGCTGTAGCGGGTGTTGCTACCACTTCGCCTCTCGAGTCTCACTCGCCGCTGTCCGTCTGCTGTGCTCTGATCTATCCGCGTCAGCTGCTTCGTTACAGCTACAGCTCACTCGATCGGTACCAAGCAATGCCTACCTGTTTATGCTAAGGTTTTCTTTTCTTTTACTGTTTTGGTTTTATGGATTTGTGCCCTCTGCGTGCAGTGACGGAGAAAATGGCGCGAACCGTACTTGGGCGGTGTCCGTTCGATAGATGCAGCATTGCCATGGATGGTAGGGTTGGGATTTCTCCTAGGTGCAGGGGCGGAGAGGGGGCAGGGCCTGGCCCCAATGGCCCACCAGTCACCAGACCCCCACCCAATGTTATGTGCTTAAGTTTGATGTCATGTTTTTTTACCGCCTTGTTTCATATGTTCGAGAACAGAACATGCATGGTAATACAGATTGGACCGACCTGAATTAGACATTTCAAACCTCAATGGATTTCCGGATTGGTCAGCATACCATGCTTAAAAAATGCCAAATTTCACAAAAACTAATTTTCAGTCGGATCTTTCGAGAGCTAAATCGGTAGTTTGTTGTACCATCAAGCAATTGAATGCTCCTCCTGCCTTGAATCGAAGCTTATGATCAGCAAAGTACTTGGTTGTGAACTACACCGTTGATGCTTTCGAATAAATAGAACATAGGAATTTGTTGACTTGTAAGTAAACAATATGCATAAATCGATGTGTTGCACCTTGTTGATTCCAGCAAGTGAGGATAGAAGGTCAGAGACCCTTGATTATCTTAACAACCTTAGCCGGCGAGAGCGTTTTACGAACAAGGAGATGCTATAACATTTGAATCGGAGGTAAATTTTCATTTGCTTCGTTGATGATGTACATGGACATACTCAATTTATTTCACTATATGGGTCATTTCAACTTTTGGCTAGATACAGTTGTTGCATTTTGTTAGATAAGCTGCATATCTGTGTGTTTGAATACTAAAAGGCAATTCTTGAATCAATTTCATGCATCACCCTTGCATCCTTGAAGTTGTGCAGATATGTCAATTGTATTATTGTAAAATTCCTCACATCGAACGTACCTTTATTTTGGTCTAGTAGCTTATAATCGCGTGAGGCATAATTTGATTTTGAACTTATAATTGCGATAAGCTTAAGTTGCTCCATTGCGAGACAAGTCTCGAATGGCTTGTCAAATTGGTTTCAAGTCCGAATCACACATAGAAATTCAATTCGAACTTGTCCCCACTTTGGCTTATGCATTAATAACTTATATAGAAGTTCGGCGTCAGTTCCTCGAAGAACAATGTGGTTAGATATAATATACTCTTTTGAAATGTTGTCTTGCATCGATGATATGGTACTTATGACCAAAGAAGCAAGCTGCTTTCTGAGTTGACCGAGTCTATGTTGGCTCCCCAAGCGTAATTGCGGTACTTGATCATGAAAAGAAACGCACGTTCATCATAAGAAAAGAAGGGCTTCCTGATATTGGTAAGATGATTTCCTTATTTCTGTGCATTTATATATGTGTATGTTTAATTTTGCCGACAAACGGCGCCTAGGGCCCATGACGCCGACGCCTTGGCAGGTCGGCCCCCCTTTTGTCTGGATCCTGGCTCCGCCCCTGCCTAGGTGGTGATCGGTTCGGCTTCGGCTTCTGCCTTATTTTTCACTATTTATAAGTTTCGTCTTTTTCTGAACTTTTGGGTTTTTGTTGAGCTTTTTTGCCGGTTCTTTTTTTTCCCGTATTTGTTTGTATTATACGTAATGGGCTAACATATTTTTTTTATTTTTAAATTTTTTTAAATTTAATTATGCTAAATAAGTCTCTGTCGATTCTGATGTTTTTCAAAGCAAATTCTGATGTTTTTAGCCATAAACCACGAGCTTTTCAGCCGAACCGATCACAACCCTAATCTTGGTCTCCACCTTAATCGTGGTATCCGCGTCCGTTCGATAGATGCAGCATTGCTCGGAACCGATGGTTGTGAAAGGTGTGTTCCTGTTGATTGACTTGGTTCTAGTAACGCGACCATGGTTTTGGACCTCGGTTTACCATCGTCGGTGAGCGATGGCAACCATACGAGCGTGACAAACGAATGGTCTTGTCTCTTGTGGATGAATTCCAGCAACATGACGGCAAGTACGGCCGGGAGAACACATCGATTTGGCTCATGAAACGTCGTCCCCTGGATGGAAATGAGATGTTCCTGGGAGCTAGCGACCTTACCAGCATGCGCGCATGCGTGTGCCATTCAGTGCCGCCATCAATGAGATAGCTAGTTGGGACGTGGTGCATTGCATTGCATCAACTGGCCTTGCACGGCACGACAGTGAAAGCTCGTGTTCGTGATGCTCTGGCGCGCCTTGATGTGGTGCCAGGAGAGAGGCCAGAGACCATCGGTGTTCATTAACGTCGTCCACGGATCAGTAACATATACTCAAACATGGACATGCATGTATATACACGCAAGAGCAGTAATGTTTTTTAAGGGAAAAAACAGTAATGTTAATACTAGTGGTACACTAGGGAAAAAGTACTAGACGGGCAGCCGAATGATTTCTTCAAAATCTTCCCAAACAATAATGTGCAACCAAAACATCAACTCACAAGCTTATCAAAGCTAAAAGCTATAGAGCATAAGCCAACAGATACTTCGCTATCTTACCGGTACTACCGTCGGTCAAGTTGTGGCCGTACTGCTAGGCCCATAGTACCGTAGGTGAATCAACGGTCGTACCACTTGGGTCATGGCGGTACTATAGCTCGCCTTGGCAAAGCATAGAACAACACCGCACATGATTCAAAAAAGTTAACTTTCAAACCACTGATCCAAAATCAATGAAATTTGGCTCTAGGATATCAGAAACATATTCCATGCCAAAGTTTTAATTTTTATCCAAAACAAGAAAGGTTGCACCAAAATCAGACAAAAGAGAAAAACATTAATCTCATCTTACTCATGAGTCCTTGATGATCTAGATGACTTTGAATGAGTTCTCGCACATCATAGCAAACTATATTATAGCATAAACTTAACCCAAATCACTCACAATATCAAAACGCTAAATCATCTCTCTCTTGAGAAAAATCGGGCAAGCACAAGAATTTCCTCTAGAAAATGCCTAGTTGAGTTCGGCATGATGACATGGCACATCAGACTCCCAATCGCAACCTCGAACGACTCCAGAATGGCAAGTTGATGCTCGGTCCCAACTTCAAGCAAGGAATCTACACTAGCAGATGTAGTACGAGGAGTACTACCCTTGTACGGACCAGGCTTACTATCGGTCGGGTCCATCGACTGCTGGGCATCATCGAGTACAATCACTTGGTAATGTCAACTACCCTTTCCCACAGAGGAGAACCTAGGTCCCCCACTGCTTCCCACCGCCCAGGCTCGTCAGGCGGTGCCTCTACCTTTGCTTGGTGAGGAATGTTTTACAATCACTTTCTCATAAATGACAGAGCTCTAAGTCTAGAGCACACACACCAGGCTCCAACACAAGAAAAACTCTAATAACTCTCCTAGAGTCTTCAAAAATTATCTCTCTCAACACACAAGAGTTTATATGGTGGAGACTCCTCACCTAACACCAAACCCTGACAAGCCACTCCTTAGTGGATTCAACTACTTACAAATGGAGAAACCAGGTAACCCATATACAAACCGGTTTCACATACATACACACACTTGCACGTTTTTCAAAGTGTGACATCACATGGCTTTGATGTAACCACGACAGTGGCTTGAAACACATAAGTCTAATTGGCACACCATATGCAAACATTTGCCTCCTCAAGATCCTTGTTTTTTCCCGTACTTCTCCGCTTGAGATGATGCTCCACTCGGACTTACACGACACACCATGGTCTCAGGATGTCTTCTCTAGTCTTAGTCTTGCCGTTGACCGCAACAATCAGTAAACTCCCTGCATATCAAAAAATAAACAACCGATCCGAGCACAAATGACATGTACTTGATTCCCATTAGCACAACAACACATGTATGAACTCACGCCATGACTCACACTCTTGAAAACCACTCAACTCAAACAACTCCACACAGTTCGATCTGATCGACAACCATCGGCCAGTCATACCGCACCAAACCGACTTCAACTCCCTCGGTAACAGAGGACTAGTCAGATCGTGACACCCTTGCCGATCTGACTACCCAACACACTTCGATCGTACTGCCATTACACAGCTAGTCGTACCACTCATCGCAACTCAATGCACACCACTATGGAAAATATCTACCGTCAACTACGGGCCGGTGCTACCATTGTCAGCCAGTCATACCGTGGCTCTCATATCGGTCTAACCTCCACTCTATTGTTGGTTTAGCTGCCAACCCTAGGCCAGTCAGACCCCTCCTGGCCGGTATGATAGCCAACAACAGAATGCAATTGAAGAAATGCAAACATTGAAAATCGAACACAAATTTCCACATCGAAACACAAGTACAATCAAATACGTATTACAAATATAGAAAACTCTACATGATCTCACAGGAACAACTAGCAATGTTTGACTGCCAATCTGCCATGTCTAGATTTTAGACTTCGTCAAGAGTCGTGACTCGCGAAGCCCGTAGAGGAAGATCGACCAGGTGGTTCCAAGGAGTATTCGAATTCGATTACACAATCCAAATGTCAGCTACTACACGAATAATCTAAGCTTGCATGAAGTCAGCCATTGAATGTCAGATACTGCGCCCTTTATGGATCAAAAGGGCACTACGGGAACTTGCCTTTCTAGTGAGGAAAGCTTGTTTTTGTCACTATAGAGGTCACTGCGTGCTAACCAGCTGGAGTGGAAATACACTACGACAAATCCATCATCCATGTATCTTCCCGCTGGAGTCTGAGAATGCCGGGGGTTCCCTTTCTGCTGTTCGAGGCCGCCGCCTGCTGTTTGGTTTGCTGCTGTCTAGAACCAGCTGCGTGCCTATTCCGGCGGCCGGCTAACGGAATGGCAGCCGGAAGCTGTATTAACCAGTGACGGCGCGTCAAAGCGTGATGGTGGGTGCCTACTCCGCTGCGCGCCCATGGCTCAGCTCGTACACGGGCCTGGCTGGCTCACACGGCCGAGGTACGTACCGGCAGTCAGCTAACGAAACACGACATGGCTTCCATTCATGTGCGATCTCTCACCGATCTGACAATCTCGTAGGCGCCATATACTCGAATACTACACCTGAACACGCGCCGACGCACGTATCAGCAGGCGGACGCCGAAAACTGGCACCATGTTTAGGCTCCATCCACTGGCGGAGCTAGAAATCTTTTGATGGGGTGTATATATGTTTTACACGGACAATTTTATAGTTTTTCATGGCTTCGCGGTGATTGAGCACTGATCCACATCGGCCTTGTTATTGTACGATGCCATGGGCTTGGCGTCCCGATTGTATAGGAGAATGGGTCTCGTAGCATACCATGAACTGGGTTTCAAGGTCCAATTCACCACCATGCCCTCAATCGTGCGCATGGTCGTCATGGCCTCGTTGCATAGCATTTAGCACCGTTATAAGTTCAAACTCTATTATATTGGTTTTGGTGATTAATAATAAATATAAATTAGATATTAACTTGTTTGCTGAGTATGATATTATTTAATCTCATTTAGTTGAAAAGATGAAAATTATGTAGGTATGCATTCAACGTCTTATTTTTATATCTTATTGCATTCCTTAGATTCAAAATATATGTTGAACTCCACCAAAAGTCTAACTTGAATGTGTGGATATGTTTTTATTACACATTTGTGTATTCACACATTTAGGAGAAGTTCAATATATGTTTTGTGGTTTTATTAGTATTGATTCATATTTTTTTATCCACATATATTGGAGACCTCTACTTTCAAACATATTCTCGAGTATATAAAACTTGTGTAGTTTATATATACTCATATCGCTTTATATCCAATTATTTACAATTACGATAGTTGTCATCAATTACCAAAAAAGAAAAGATTGAAAAATCTAGACCTACCATTATGAGTTAACGGTATGTTTTGGTCATTAATGATAATCACATTGTCGGACTAATATAGTCTAGGTCATGACCTTAAGAACATATCTCAACCAAATATCTTAAAAGAATTAAAAAGAATTGAGATCTTTTAGTTCATGAAACTCTGCTCAACCAACACCGGGCCAAAACCATAAATTGAGCAACTTTCAAACCACGGCTCCAAATCACTTGAAACTTAGTATGCACCTTCTCTAAGATATCATGAACCTATTGTAATCAACAATTAAGAAAAATCGTTACGAAAGTTGTGTCCTTTTCTATTTGAAGGAATGTTACATTAAAACCAGACAAAAACAAAAAAGGTTAATATGACTTACTCGTGGATGAATGATGGTCAAGATCACTCTAGATGTATTTTCACATGTCATAATAAGCTAGAACACTCAAGAAATCGAGGCGAAAATAGCTGGATCAAGAAATCACTCGAGAGGCCAAATTAAGTAAAAATGGGCAACTTCAAGAACTTATCAAACCTGATACCTAGATAGATGTGGATTAATTTCTAAGATATATCTCTATTACTTACTCGTCCTTTACATCAAGCAAGATCAAGTAAAGTGAGAGGCAAGATCAAAGCGAACCAAAACAAGAGTAAATAAATTGAAACAAGAGGGATCCATGAGAGATAAACAAAGTTGATATATTACTACTTGATAATAAAGGTTTTACAGCCACTCCACCTGAAGGACAAGAGAGCACAACACTCACACTTCTCAAACCCTAACCCTATAACATTTGGTTTTAACGAGTAACGATAGAATGGTTAATTTGCAAGTCTCCATCTTAACTTGTTAAATAAACAAGGCAATCAGCTCCATCTAACCCTAATAGATACCATCCACTTAGTACAAATAGGAAAAATATGTTAACCCTCCATACACAGATTTTACTCACACAATACACTTATTTATGTTTTTCAAAGCACATAAGTCTGAATTCGCTAAGTACTTAATCTTTGATTCACTTAATCATCTCAGCTCCTCATTGACCTAAACCGCATTCCCAAGCGCCATGATTAAGATAGTTTTCGGTATTTTAGTCAAGTTACCAAAATATCTTTTCTTGACCGGTCTTCGTTTTTCTTTGCAAGCAATCGCTATGTTTGCTACGTATAGGTGCACCACTGGCTTGCAACGCATTGGTAAGTCTCTCGCGTTCTAATTTCATCGAATCACACATCACTTGGATTGACCAAACCACATGGTGCAACCTATCACTCGAACTTCCCTCCAATATTTTTGGTGCTTCCTTGTGCCATACTTGATCTCAGCCATCTCACCTGATATTCTTGATCGTTCTGGGCTTCGACTTCTCCATGAGCACAGCTCCGATCCTCGCCGTTGATCATAGTTGACTCTAAGCGCCCCCTTCACATTCAAAGATCAAGAAATCATTTTCGATCACAACTTCTTCATAACTTGACCCACGTTAGTCAAAACACACTTTATGCAACATATATGCACTGACCTAGATCAATACAAATCAATCCATAACTCAATTTTCCAAAATCTTCCATTTTGGCTGAAGCAATATAAACTGGCTGGTCAGACCGCCGTCTCTACAAGCTGTCCAAAAAATCTATAAATTTACAAATTCTAAATTTTCACTCCCTCCAAAATAACAATTGTTAATCAGAATAAAACATTTGATCTTTTCACATAGTCCTTCAGTTCCTGACTTCATGTGCGCTTTTTTCAACTGCGGTTTTGGCTTTTGACCCTAGTGTGAGTGCTCGTATGAACGAATCGAAAACTGATAAGTCATTTCTAAAAGGCTATACCAATAAATTGGTTCAAAATGGTAATAAAAATTTATCTTATTTATTTATAAAAATTATAAATTATAAACAGAAAAGGAAGAAGTATCATTTGGAAGTAGAGCACGTTGGTTGGTTCTAGCCGTCTTGGTTCACACGTCCGGTTGCCTGTAACATCACGGCAGTAGTATCGGATTGGCCAAAACAAGCACATGGATTTACAGCAGTCCGTTAACCATCAACACCTGCGTTCATAACCAGCTAGTGGTTTGGAAACAAGTTCCAGTTTCTTTGAAACATTCCAGAAAAACGCCGTCCTCGAATCTGGTAAACAAATGTGTGCTTTCCATTAACAAATGTACGGCCTATTTTTTAACTAAGACTTATGATTTAATTTATTTAGCTGAGACTTATAATTTTTGGTTTTGGTTTGTAGTTTTGGGCTATTCATATAAGAGATTATAGAGTAATAGAAACTTACGTCGCTGTTTTTGCTAATATAAACGAAACTGGTACAATATGTAATATAATTAACTAGTAAACCCTATTTTTAAAAAACACGTTATTTAAAGGCTAGTTACCATTAAAAAAGCTAAAAATTGAAGTTAAAAACTAAAAAAAAAACAGGACTGCATGCTGCTGCTACTAATAGTACCCTTAAAGCAACTCCAGCAGGGACCCCTACTTAAGCCCTCATGCTACTTTTGTGGGTCGAGGGGCAAAAAACTCACTCCAATAGGGCCCCAACTTGAGCCCTCAAAAGTAGGGGGCCCTCAAATATCCCCCTCGAGCCCTCATTCCTGGGGTCTCGAGGGAGCCCCTATTTTTGAGGACTCATGTAGGGGCCCTGCTGGAGTGAGTTTTTCCCCTTGGCCCTCAAAATTAAGATGAGGATAAGGGTGGGTCCTATGTGTCATCTCCTCTGAGAATGAATTTGAGGGTCATGTTTTGAGGGCTCCTGCTGGAGTGTAGTCCAAAAAACAAAGCCCTCAAAAATAGGAAGAGCTCTCAAATAAAAAGTAGGGGCTCTGTTTTGAGAGCTACTGCTGAAAACAGTGCAGAAATTAAAGCTAGTGACGAGGAGGGTGGAGTGGTAAGCACCGACCTACGTGTACTGAACAAGCCGGCTGGGTTAGGGGTTATGACGTGGGAGCAGGCCCGGCTCTGGGGGTAGGCCGGGGGTGCGCCGGCCTATAATGTTGATGAGCCTCAGCAGATACAACAAAAAGGCGATTCGTTTTGCTTTTCCATGGTATGTATCATTGTGTTCTTCGCCGCTTTGCTTGATTTGGAATGCACAATCCGATCCATCACGCACTGAATAGAAGCTCAAGGAGAGCGAATCGCCGCTCACCTCAAGATTCCAACCCAATCGAACAACGACGCCGTCTAGCTAGGCTTCCCGCCGCTTCCATTGCCGGTGCATGTCTCCTCTACACGGGAAACATACGTTAATGCAAATTAAGTACTCGTTACAACAGTGTTCAAAGCTCGCAATCCCCTGCCACACTCGCAGTTTTCTGCGTAAAAGCCTTGGCCTCAACGATCGGATTGATCATCGATCAAAGCACAAGGGATACAGTCCTTACTACACATTGATTAGCCATCCAGTTCAGTCCGTACAACGTGAACTGACTGTAGAGTCTAGTGCGCCATGATCAAGAAGTGCTAGAAGAAGTTCCTTTTTATGAAAGATATTGGATATTTGTCGCTCTTATTTGAGGTAAATTAATTCTTACTAGTTACATTTGATTTATGAACTAATTAGTACCCTTAGGGCCCTTGAAAACGTTGAGCCGGCCCTGCGTGGGAGCACGACGTACGGCGGGGTGGTGGTGGGCCGGCTGCCGCCGGGAATCGTGCAGAGATCACAGCGCCTGGTGAGGTGGCTGGCAGCGGCGATGGTCGCGGCCGGATGGGTCCTTTCCTACCTTACCTCACCGGAGAGGACAGCGGGGTCGCCGGTTAATTGCCAACTTGGCATGTGGTACGTCACAGGCGAGAGGTGCGCGCACGTACCCCTGCTTCCCGGTTCTCCTGCCCCCCTCTTAAATAAAAGAATGTGAGATAAGGTAGTGTTAGTGTCTGCATGATCACTTGCCCGTACAGCCGTACTATCATTTGTGCATTTGTCGGGTGTATTGAGTATTACTATGCTATGTAGTACCGATTTTAGTTCAACTGATGGTTGGTGCGGCACATGGTTCAGCTTCAAATGAGTTTAGCTTCTAATTTATTTTAATTTTAGTTTATTTAAACTAACAACTATTTGAAATATATTGATTTCTAATTTCGGTTTATTTTAATGTTTTAGATTTTTTTGGCTTTTTAAAACTTTTTCCTCATTCTTTTGCATTGTCCATGACGATATAATAGTTTTTCTTTTTCTTTTTTCTCATTTTTTCGAAAAAGCTAACAACCGCTACAATACAATTTTAGCTATAAATCAAAAGACACAATCAAAAATTAAACCGTAAGCTAGTTGAATCACATGTCCGTGGTTATCCAATATCCACTATGGTTTGAATCCAATTTTTTTATAATAACTCCAATATTCACTATATTCAACGGCGAGGATCGGAGTTACGCTCATGGAGGAGCTGAGGATTAGAATGATCAAGGATATCATATGAGATGGTTGAGCTTAAGCGTGGTACAAAGAAAGCAGAAAATATTATAGGGAAGTTCAAGCGACGGGTTGCACCATGTGGCTTAGTTGGTCCACATGAGTTGTGATCTGGTGGAATCAGAATAGGAGAGACTTGCCAACACGTGGCAAGTCGGTGGTGCACCTACATGTGGTAAGCATGGGGCTTGATTTTAATGGAAGATGAAAACCGAGTAAAGAAATGGTATTTTGGTAAATTGATCAAAATATCAAAAACTATCTTGGATCAAAACCACGGCTCTTTGAAAGGTGGTTTAGATCAAGTAGGAGCTAAGATAATCAAGTGGATCAAAGGCTAAGAACTTAGCTGATTCGAACTTATATGCTTTGAAAATGTGTATAAGTGTAGTGTATGAGTAAAACCCGTGTTGTATAGGGTTAACGGGTTTTCCTATTTATGCTAAGTATGTAGTATTCATTAGGGTTAAATGAGACTAGTTGTTTGTCTATTTAATAAGTTGGAAGAAAGACTTGCAAATTGACCATTCAATAATCTTAGGTTTACTTATGAAGCCAAGTGTTATAGGGTTTGGGTTTGAGAAATGTGAGTGTTGTAATATACTTTCTTGTCCTATAGATGGAGTAGTTGTAAAACCTTCATTCTCAAGTAGCAATATATCAACTTTGTTCATCTCTTATAGACCCCTCTTGTTTTGATTGATCTGTTCTTGTTTTGTTTGATTTGCTCTTGTTTTGATTCATTTTGATCTTGTCTCTCTCATTTCTTGATCTTGCATGGATGCCAAAACGAGTAAGTGATAGAGATATATCTTAGAAATAAATCTCTATCCATCTAAGTATCAGGTTTAGCAAGTTCTTGAAGTTGCCCGATTTTTGCTTAATTTGGCCTCTCGAAGTGATTTCTTGATTTAGTTATTTTTGCCTCGATTATTTGGGTGTTCTAGTTTGTTGTGATATGTGGGAATACATTTAGAGTTATTTTGACTATCATTCACTCACGAGCAAGTCATATTCACCGTTATTGGTTTTCGTCCAATATTAGTGCAATCTTTCTTTAAATGGAAAAAAGTCAAATCGTGACATCTATTTTATTGATTATTGATTAGAATATATTTCTGACATCTTAGAGAAGATGTATACGAAATTTCAAGTGATTTAGAGTTTTGATTTGAGAGTTTGATTATTTTTGTGGTTTTAAAGATCACAATTCTCTCAAGTTCTTTCAAAATATTTGGTTGAGGTAGGTTCTTAAAGTCATGATCTAACCTTAATTCAAGTTTCAAGTCTTTTGGATGTATGAATAAAAAAATACATGTATTTTTTAATTTGAAATAGCGTTGTTTCTATTATTCACCAAGCTGAATTTACTATAGCACAACAAAGTTTCAGATTTTTAGTTTTTTTATCTTCCTAAGTCATAACTTCTCATAGCTAGAGACACGGCATTTTTACAGCACGGTAAAAAATACTTATTACGATGATCGATCTGAACCGTTCTTTTTGCATCGGACGGTTCAGATCACGCCAAAGTCACTCTGACTTTACACAGTGCAAAGTCAGAGGATCCGATTCCCTCCTCAACGCCGCCGTCTCGCCGCTCCGATTCGCCTCCATCGTCCAGGTGATGATTCCCAACCCTTCGCTCTGCAAGATTAGCGATTAATCCTGCTATTTTCGATTTGATTCTTTCGTCACTTGCTCGCGCCTTGCTGTTCCTGCTCGCTCTCGATCTGGGCACGAAAAGATCTGGGATTTTGCGCCGTTGGTTTGTTTCTTGCAGATGATGCTACAGTTCGTCTAATCACTAGTTTCTTGTTGTATGGATCTCAGAATTGCTGCTTATAAGCTCTTTTTAGTGAATAATCATTTGGTTTCTCGTTATGCAGATCTCCAGCTTTGCTTCGTGAGCCGTCGCCCCGATGACGGAGGAAACCAATGTAAGCTCTCAGACTCTCAAAAGTTGCTGCATATTCCCCCATTTATGTGCCTTTTAGAGGCCTTCTGGTCTCAGCTTTTGCGTATGGTTGAGTCCTAACATGGTTCCTTTTGTGGTTATTATCTCCTTTCTTGAAGCAGGGAAAGGAGGAGGAATTGAGCACGGGGTCTCTCTCTGTACTGATGATGAGCGTTAAAAACAATACCTAGGTTGGTGGAGTTCTTCTATTGAGATCTCAGTTCAACAGAGTGCAATTTCTTCTTTACTATCTCTCTGCATTGATTCTCTGTTTGAATTATACACCCGCAGGTGTTTTCATCGTGTTATCTGGTCATATGTTAGCTAAAGTTCAATTAACTTAGGTGCATGCGGATGCGGTCCATTTATGTGAATGTGCTGTAGTTTCCTCAATTGCCTTTGCTAGTAATGCGGCCTCTTAGTCCTGCGAACTTAGATGCATCATTGCATAAGTATTTGACCATAGTTCCCTTGCAGCCTTTGCCCTACTGTGGCCGTTGCATTTCAAAGGCTGTCTTTGTATTAGCCTTTGTCCTGATTCAGCTATGTTTCTTAGTTAACTATGTCTCGTACTCCACTTTTTATTAGCTGAAATTTAGGAAGTGATGCAGTTGTCTCAGTGGTCAGTATTGCATTGTATTTTGACAAGTGCAAGTATGTAATGATAATGTCCGTATCTCAAATTCCTCGTGCTATTGCCTTCACAAGTGCTACTACTATGGGTCTTATATCATATGCCTCTATCCGAGTATCCGACAATGTTTGCAATTTACGTCAACTTTGGTAAATATGGTATTTACTGATACCGCTCCGAAATAAATTGGGATTTACCGGTACCGAACCGTATTTTCAAAAATACCGTATACTATCGAACTAACAATACCGTATTTACCGTATATACCGAACCGATTTTACCGAACTAACCGAATGCACAGTCCTAGCTAGAGTGAAGAATTGATGAATATTTTTAGGAAAAAAATTGGAGGCACTATTCACCCCTCTGTTGCCATACCAGCCCTATAGGAACAAGGAACAATAAAACAACAACGACCCACCCCTTCAAGAATCTAACAATATTGAACATGTTTTTTTGGACTTTTGGCTTCTTCGAAAGTTAGAATAAATAAGATAATTTTTTAAATTAGATTCTCTAAACGATTTCTCGAGCCTAAATTATGTACTTCGTCTAGGACGGTATCTTCTGATTTCTCAAAAGAGCGCAAAAAAAAGATATTAACCGTACGAAAAAAACAGAGCCAATGGCGTCTCGATACGTAGCCAGGTGGATGTATGGCAGCCAAGCCGAGCCGAGCCCTGCGCGCACGCACGAGAGGTGGCGCCATGTGGAACCAAATAATGCGGAGCGATTGATTGCAAATTAACTCCAAATCCGCCGGACCATTCACCGAATCCCCTCGCTGCTCGATCAGTTCGTGGCAGCATTGATCAGAGGTGTCGGGGGGCGGATGGCGGATTCACGGCAGAGTTGATGGCAGGCAGTCGTATTCGTGTGTATGTAATGTACGTACGTACAGTGCTGGTCCACGGCCTGGCCTCGTGCCGGGCCGTACGTATGAATGAAACGCTGCTCTCTGCAGAGAGGGACCAGCGGTCTGGTTTTGGTTTCAATTGGTTGGGCGGTAGGGGCATCAGCCATGCTCCTCGTGACACACCAGTTGCGAATTTATGTTCTGCCATTTCGGGTTTTTATTCAGCGAGATCAGGAGCCACAATGGGCTACAATGTCAATGCATGGAAACAAGAACACCAAACTAGTGAGAAGCAGCCCTTCTGGTCCGCTGCTAAATTGAATTTCACCGGTTTAAGTTACAAAAGAATCTGGCTGGTAAAGATGATACAAAACGAAGAAATTTTTCGGTCACCACATTGCATGTACAAAACAAGGAAACGTGATGGATCGTCGTTGCCGTGAGTTTTTTTGGCCCATTGGCCCCTGCTCATTGTGCAGTAGTCGACAAAACTCGAAAACGAATTCGACGCAGTAAATACACAACTCATCTTTGGAGCAGACAATAAAACCATTGTCCCGTTTTTCTCCCTGAACGTACACTTCAGTCAAGCTTGGAGTCTGGATATCTTCACTGAGGTCTTCCTCTCTTTGCCAATCGGACGAGGTGCCATGAGATCACTGAACAAAGAGAAAGGAAAAAGATTATATGGCTGTAACTCAGGAAAACAATGACTGATAACTCATGAAAGTTTTTTTTTTTTGCAAACCTTGCTGCCTTGGTTGTTCTTGTTGATGACAGTACCCTAGTCCTCATCATTGCAGGCCTCACAATATTGGATCGGATGCCATTCAAAACCGTTTTGGTTTCACCAAGTTGACCCGTGGCAACGTGCGTGTTTTGTTTCTTCTGAATATGTATAGTATGCACAGATCAGCATGCGTCATTCTAAATTCTAGCTGATTTGGGCTTGGAAACATTTGGAGACATCAATGCTCACCTGTTTCTCGCCACAAGTCGGTTTGTCTCGTCCCTTTCCATCAGGACATCTTACCCTTTGCTGCATCATAGTACATACATACAGAACAGTGAGGAACCATACGGTTGTTAAAAATTATGGGAATCTGAAAGCCAATCAACTAACCATCACTCCTCTATTCGCATCCTTGAGCACTGCCATGGAGTTGTTCTCGGGGAACGTCTGTTTTCTTTCTGGATTTGCTTCTTTCAACACTCTTCTTTCCTAAATGCAGCAAAGAGAGCGAAGCCTGTTAGTAACCGAATGAAATCCTGCACCACAATGGCACAATGAGCATTGGGGTATGTAATAATTACACACATCAGTCCTGAGCCTAAATGGCTTTGGATTGGTAGTTTTCTTGAGCCTTCCTCGTTGTTCTGCATAAACTTTGCTCTGCATTTTAGCCACCTGCATTCGGTCAATGACAGCATTTCAGGTTCTACATACCCTACCTATAGCAATACAGCTAAACCAAGGGAAACCCCTACACTACCATCAGTTCAGTACCTTCTGAGGAACATTCTCATTGTTCTCCACGTGCTGCATGTTATCACCTTCACAATGTGAACTATTCAGGGTTTGTTCGGTCGGCTTATCACCATACGACACATTCTCCTTATTGTCATCACAATTGTCAGCTTGCAATGTTTCCACCTCATTTCTCGATTCCTGCAGGACCTCCTTCTGTTCCTCATTGGAGCGTGCAGTTTCTGTACACGAGTTCTCCTCTGCAACTATGTTCTCACAGACATTTCGGTTCCCTTCATCAGTTTCAGCATTAGCACATTTCACTGAACGGCCTAAAATCTTCTTCTTGGCATTCGTCCTGGACCCTTGCCCTCTCTTCACGCTCTTCGCAGCCGTCTCTTCGCCTTTCTTGGCAGTCTTCGGAGTCGACAACTGACACAAGTACCTGCTAGGCACCTCCCGGCACGCTAAATTCAGCTTCCTCATCTTAGAACAGACCTCGGACACGGGCGCCTGGCTCTTGGCCGGCGTCTGGTTGGCCTCCTTCTTCGGCGTGCTCATGAACAGCGCCTTCACCACCGTCCCCTTCCTCGCCGCCGCCGCAGCAATCGGCTCCTTCTGATGCTTCACGCTGAAGAACGGTTCCTGCCTCGGCCGGACGGTCTTGCTCCTCGGCGTCGTCAGGGCCTTCTTCCTCGCGCTGGACGTTTCGACCCTCGCCGCCTTGGTCCGGGTTGGAGACGCCCGAACGCTGCAAATCCGGTGGGTCTTCAGCTTGGGCTTCGCCGCCTTCTCGGCAGCCTCCGTCGCCGTGCTCAGCCTCATGATCCGTCCCCTCGGCTGCTTCGGCGGCGCAGAGTGCGGGCATTTCAGCGTCGAGCTTCACGAGATTAAGAAATGGATATGTCAATTCAAAGAGCCATCATCCAATTCAGGTAGGCAGCGAGAAAAATCAAGAAGCCACCTCTAGTTTCTTCTGCTGATCGCCTTCTGGAGCCGGACGTTGGGGCTCCTCGCTGCCATGACCTGTCGCGATTACAAGCATAATTACATCTTCGGTCGGTCACATTTGCATACATATGACGACGAGATGCGAGAGGAAAAGGCGACGAACCCGCATGAAGAAGCTCCTGTGCAAGGCCTCCGGGTCGACTTGCTCATGGCTCTGGTCGCAACCTGTTCTCGCGCGCGTACCGTGATGTGGATCAGAATTTGGTGTCTTCGCATCGAAAATTCGCAACGTTGAGAGAGTGTTGTGATCGAGGGTTAGTTAGCTACCGATGCGGAGGCAGAACCAGGAGGGGTCGTCGGTGGGGCGGGCGGCGTCGGGCACGGTGAGGTCGACGAACTTGGGCGCCTCCATGTCCTCGTAGAACACGCTGTTGTAGTACTCGTCGTCCTCCTCCCGGACCGCGGCCATGCCGCGCTTGGCGGGGATCTCCATGTACGTGGCTGCGGGCTGCCGGTGGGGATCGAGCTAGCTAGCTCGCGAGTGCAGCGGCGAAGAGGATGACGAGGAGGAGGATGTGGTGTTTTGGTTGGGATGGTGGCGATCGAGTTGGGCGATCGATTTTGAGTGTGGGGTGAGCGGAGGGGCGCTCGGTTGGGAAACTAGCCGTTGCAGTGGCGCGTTGGTGGTGAGTTTTTTGTTTAAAAAAATGGTGATGTCGGCACATGGCAGCTGCTCCAGAGCCCAGAACCGTTGGCAAATGGCAGTAAGGTTACACCATATCTGATCTGCAGATGCCATATATTTGTTATTACTTTTGCTTTTGACTCCTATTCAGAAAAATTAAAGATAATATAAACATTTAGCTTTTGAAATGATTTCTTCACTTCTCACGTTACCGTCTCGACTCGGGCAGGAGCGAGGCGACGGTGGCCGGTGATGCCGGCGGAGTGGAGGGATCGGTCGGCTCGGTGGCGAGCGGCTTCGGGGCCGACCATGGGCTGCAAATCCGAGCGGATCTCGGGCGGCGGCCGACGGCAAGCGGCGCCGTCAAGCCTAGTGGCGCGGCGCGTCGTGCGCGAGGCGGCGTTGTCCGGCGGGCGCGGCGTTGTCCGAGCGCGGCGGCGGCGCCATGTGTGGCGGCGCGGCGGCGGCGGCGTCGCGAAGCGCGCGCGATTCGCCAAGTCGCGCGATATGGCGATAGCGTCGCGGGGCTTTGGCGGATCCTCGGGCGGCACTTTGGGGCCGGAAGCCAAGGCAGCACTTGGTCTTGTGGGGCTTGAGCGCGCGATCTTGTGGCCGAGAGCAGCGCGGTTCGGGTGGCTCAGTGCGGCGGGAGGAGGCGAACGGCAGCAACTAAGCGCTTTAGGCGGCTGGCCGGCGCCGTGCCGGTGGCCTCGGCTTTAGGCCGGCGTTCTTCTTGCACCGCGCGCCGTCTGAGCCGGCCGTGTGCGCTTTTTCTTTTTCTTCTAATCTACAGTGCAATCAACATCTACCCCGTGATGCAATGTACCGATCGACATTGTGCCGGCGACAAGTCTGCTCGCGATAGATTAGGACGGATTTGCATAGTAGAAAATTAATCTAGAATGCGAAAACTGCGAATTTAGAGCAATCTAGGTAATTCAATCTATTAGGGCTTCGATGATTACCTTCGATTCACCGGAGCGAACTCGTGCTGATAACGTGTTGAGAAACCGTCGCTGGCGATCAGTCCGATCGATTCCTCTACTTAATAGAAACGAATCAATCACAGAAGACAGAATAATAGATTGAAAACACAGAGAGAAGTAGAGAAAACTCCTGGTCTTTCTTTATTGCTTTGATTGCATGAGTATAAAATATACCGGTACGGCTCCCTATTTATAGTCTACAATGAGGTGTCCATCATGGGCCTATGCTCCTGGCCCAGGTTTCTTAACAGCATGGATATTAATTAGTTGTAAATTTTGATTTTCTGTTACAACACACAACCACATGACTATAAATAGTCAAGATAAAGACATCGGCGTCTCCACATTCAATAAAATTTGAACTGTATAGAGAAGATAACAAATGTCGCTGGCCATGAGACAACGTTAGGCTTAGCAATTTTAGGCTACTCTTACGTTATTTCGTAGTACTACTGTCCTGCTCAGCCCAATAAGGCATTTGTGACGCAGATCAACGTCCGGCATGGCAGAATCGTTCGGTGCACAAATTCATTTGGGTTCGAACTCGCGGCCTAGTTATGTTTTTTTGAGAGGATGAAGCCCAGTTGTTAGTGAACAACCATAGGCTGCCTCGGCCTCGCAGCTATTCTCCCGAAGGAACTGAGACCCAAGGATTCGATCCAATGGGCTTATAAAAGCCCACGCGACCCTCTCCCCTCGGCTTCCAACGCGACCGCGCTTGCCTTCTCGCCGTGCCGCCAATTTTTTCTCGTCTCGAGCAAGCGTGGGGATCGAGGCGGCGAGGACTCGGAGAGGCGGAGGCGGAGCGACCCAACTCCGCCCCCAGTTTCTAGGGTTCCTCGATCCTCTCTGCTCGGACCGATCTGTAACACCTCACCGACCTGCCAGGGGGATGTGGCAGCCTCAGGCCTGTCCTAGGCGTGCATGCATGCCACTGTGCCTTGCTTCTGCGAGGCCAACACCCCATTTTAGCACCTCTGCCAGCTCAACCCACCATATGCTTCTCCTCTTCTTCTCCACGAACCATTCCCCATAGCCACACCCCTTCATCGTCCAAGCCATCTCCGGGTAGGTCTCCTCACCGTAGCTTTTAGAGAAGAGAGAGGAGGTGTACCTTATGCAAGCCGAGAGGGTGGTGGCGCGGCCGAGCCGAGGACGAAGGCTAGGCGGTGGCCGAGCCGGCGGGCGAGGCGCCCAGCCCGCCCGCCGCAGCGCAGGGAGGCGTGGATCGGTCGGCGGCGGATCGAGGCGAGAAGAAGGGGCGAGCGGGAAGCCGGCGGCGGCAGTCGCGGCGGCGGCGCCTTGCCGCCGGAGGACGCGCCGCGCAGCGCGCGCGAGAGAGAGAGAGAGGAGGCGGGAGAGAGAAGGCGGCGGCGAGGGAAGGCCGCCGGCGGCGCCCGTCGTGCGTGTCGGCACGCCGTGCCGCGCCCGCCCGAGCGAGAAGCGAGGTGGAGGCCGATCGGCGGAAGAAGTTGGGAGAGAGAGATGGGTGAGGAGGAAAAGAAGAGAGGCGGGCGGGTAAGAGAAAAAAAGGGAAGAAAAGAAGAGGAGAGAAAAGAAAAGAGGAGAAAAAGAAAAGAAAAGGAAAAGAAAAGAAAAAGAAAAAAATAGGGGTTTTAGTGCGCTCGGCGATCCTGAAAACCACGCGTTTACGCCGAACCGTTTATGCATAAGTATCATCGTCGCTCGTTTAATCACCGTTTCGTATGATGCGTTAAATCGGAGTGTTTGCTTGTCCAGTGGAGGTCCCGAGCCGACGCCGTCGCACGACGCTCCGCCGTTTGGTTAATGAGCAAGTACATGGTAGAGCGGTAGACCAAGGGTTATGAATATGCGATGTTTATTTGGTATGATGATATCTATGTAGAAATCGTTGATTACATGATATCTATGTGGAAATGTGATATTTACGACATAAGGTTGAATGGTAAATGATGGCAATGATGATGGAGGTAGGCAAAGATGCTTGTCTACTAGTAATGCTAGTGATGGCGTGAATATGATCATGGGCATGTGCATTTGCATGAGGAGCACTCAAGAGTGAGGCGGTGAGAAAGTCCCTAGCTATGAGTAAAGCTAGTGGACTAATCCGAGTGCTCTTGAGTAAGACCTACTTGGTGAGGCCTCCACGGGAGTGGAGGCCCGTGCCTATGAGGCGGGCCACGATGGGTGAACATCGACGGGTGTTCACTCAGCGATCACCGTACTTGCAAAGTGAAGAGCATATGAGCATAAAGAGTAATGAGACATGGCATTGATGGCATTGTATTGCTTGGCTATGAGAATGATGTTATGAACATGATGATATATGTGCATTATGATTATATGCTTACTTATGTTGGTAGTGTCTATTGTTCTATTATGTACTTGTTGAGTCTTGGACTCACCCTTGCTTTGTTGATGTTTTTAGGTGACCGTTGAGGATGTCCAGCTCAGGCGGGAGTAGCACATGAAAAATCAACACGACCAAAGAACACTTTTGTATCACTTTTGCGATTACTTTAGCTTTTACTAGGCTAGAGTAATTGTTAAGGATGTTATGTGGTATCTGAGCGTAGCAATTCAAGTATCTTTTAGAGTTGATTTAAATTCTTCTAGTGTTGATAATGGTATGAGTATGCGGTGGTGGTAGCATCCTGCCCGAGAGGGCGGCGGGTGTTCTGATTGGTATCGAGCGGGCGTTAGGTCCGTGGTAAAGAAATGTGATAACTTAGTTTAAATATTCAACAAAATTTGACTTAGGCCAACAATTAAATTAAAATTTGACACCTTTGGTGCACCATAGGATGGGAGTGGGTCTTGCATTGCTTATACGCTTTGTTAGCATTGATGTTGATGTGTGTTGTTGAAATGGGTGCTTATGGGCTTGTTGAGTGATTGGCTATCTGTCACGATCGGATATGCCGAGAGCGAGAGGACGCGGCGTGGCCGTGGAGGTCGCGGCCGTGGTCGTGGCCGTGCCCAATCGAGCGGCGCTTGAGGTTCAGCGGAGGCACGATGCGAAGTTGCTTCATTGAACGATCCGTAGCAGAGATCCGGCAAGGTCTTGACCTTGCTGCAGGAGTTCTTAGAGGAGGTCCGTGCGCCGCCGTCAGGGCGGCGGCGCATTCTGCTGCCGTTCCATTGTTGCCCTATTCTTTATTCGTGTACTGCGAGGCAAGAATGGGCCTTCGTGAGTGGTTAGCCTTGCGGTTAGATACCTTTGATGGTTGGGCACACCGGTCAGTGCGGATTGGTTGCGCTACATGGAGAGGCAATTGAAGCCCTTGAGATGAGCTCGCGATTGAAAGCTCGTTTCGTGGCTTTTCAATTGAAGGGTCGAGCGGACATTTGGTGGGAAGGGTTCTCTCGGCCGGACTCGCCCGAGTCCCGCTACAGGAAATCTTTGAGCGGTTCAAGGCGAAGTATTACCAGATTCATTTGTGGAGAGTATGGAAGTCGCCCAGCGACCTTGTGCGAGGAAAGATGACCGTGGTGATGTACGAGCGGCATTCAATAATCTGGTCCGTTTCGTGCCATCGGTCGCGAACAATGACCTTGAGAAGGCCAAAGGTTCCGCGAGGGCTCAACTCGAGTTCGGCATGTCATGGGAGCTCTGCACGCGTGACTTTCGATCCGTGGTAGAGCGAGGCGGGGATGGAGATGGAGATGCGGCTCACTAAAGGCTGCAACCCTGGTGGTTGGCGCTTGGTGGTGACGGAAGAAGCTTCACCGAAGGGTGGGTCATCTCGCGGCCGCTCCTAAGAAGTCCAAGTGGGGCAGCATCCCCACAATCATCCAAGTCCAAAACCGAGGCCGTCGTCTTGGCGCCACGTACTTCATCGACGACCCGACCTTGCGTCTGTTCGGGCGGGGCATGATTTGTTTCAAGTGTGGAGGTGGGCACCGCGTGCGCCGAGTGCTCTGGGCGGGAGTGTCGACGCTGCGGCGATCGAGCCACATGGAGCGGGTTTGTCGTCGAACCCCTCGGCATTATCAAGTGGGAGCGATTTCTTCAACTTCATCAAATACTACACCTCGGGTCGATCCGGATGATGGCGGCGCCTGCTCTGCGACCTCCACTCTCATGGGCTCCACCGCCGGCTATTTCGGCATCCTACACGACTCCTTCATTCCGGCATATTACGCCTCAATCCCTTTGCCGCCACAGCAGAGCGTCGGGGCTCGCCATCCGACACCACCGGAGTTTACTCACTTTCTCTCTTTGAGTCATGATTAAATCTGGACGTGATGGCAGTACCTTGTTAGTGGACTCATGTGAAGCCTTTGTTCTTTTCGACTCGGTGCTACTTATTCCTTTGTGTCCGGGGTTTGTTAGAAAGGCCAAGTTGGGTGTCCAACAAATTTCTCAATCGGTTGTTGTTAGTACTCCAAGGGTATCATTGCTAGCTCCGTAGTATGCCACAGGCGTGTGGTTGCAATAGATGGTGAGAAATTGTTGCCAACCTTATGGTGATTCGATTAGAGCCATTTGATGTTATCCTTGGCATGGATTGGTTGCATCGCTACTGGCCGTGATTTCTATACGAAATCGGTCACTTTGCAAGCTCCTTCGGGAAGGAGATAATCTTTCGAGGAATGCACCCACGTGTTCCCTCTTTGTGTTAGCCACTGTTCCACAGTCGACGTACAATGAAGTGCAGGTTACTTCTAGCCACGACGGAGAAGCCAAGTCTTGTGATTGCACATTGAGGACATTCTGTGGTGCGGGAGTATCCGATGTGTTTCTGAAGAGCTTCGGTATGCCACCCAAGCGGGATGTGGAGTTCGAATTGATCTTGTTCTGGCACAAGACCTATCTCCATGTCTCCCTACCGTTTGGCACGACCCTGCGGGAAGAGTGAAGAAGCAATTGGATGAACTCTTGTCCAAAGGCTTGATTCGTCGAAGTGTGTCACCATGGGAGCCTGTCCTATTCATCGAGAAGAAGGGCGGGAGTTGGCGCATGTGTATAGATTACCGTGCTCTCAATCGGGTAACCATCAGAATAAATACCCATTGCCTCGCATCGAGGACTGTTTGATCAACCGAAAGGAGCCAAGGTGTTCTCCAAGATTGATCTGCGATGCAGGTATAATCAAATCCGAGTGCGTGAGCAAGACATTGAAAAGACGACTTTCTCCACAAGATATGGGCACTATGAGTTTCTGATTATGTCCTTTGGACTAACTAATGCCTCTTTGTTTTCATGGAAACTATGAACAGTATGCTACACAAGTACCTGGATGACTTTGTAGTGGTGTTCATCGATGATATCTTGATTTATTCCAAGACGGAGGAAGAACATGAGCAGCATCTGAGGCTCGTGCTCGAGACTTTGAGGAAGAATCAATTCTTTGCCAAGTTGAAGAAGTGTGAGTTCGATTTACAGTGAGCTTCTGGGTCATGTAATTAACCGGAAGGCATTTGATAGATCCAAGCAAAATTTCCACCGTCGTGGATTGGAAGAGGCCATCTAATGTTAAAGAAGTGAGAAGTTTTCTTGGCTTAGTTTGGTTACTACTGGCGTTTCGTGAAAGACTTCTCCATTATTGCCAAGCCAATGTCTCACTCACACGAAAGAATGTGAAATTCCTTTGGGTGATGAATGTGGCGCAGTTTTAATACTCGAAAGAGAAGTTAGTAACGGCTCCTGTTCTCACCCTTCACGAGCAGGGAAGCGTTTCACGGTCTACTCGAGATGCGTCTCGAGTGGGACTAGGTTGTGTGCTCATGCAAGATACCAAAGTGATCGCGTATGCCTCGCGACAATTGAAGAAGCATGAGCGAACTACCCAACTCATGATTTGGAGCTTGCGTGTGGTTTTTGCTCTAAAGATTTGGAGGCATTACTTGTATGGAGAATCTTGTGATATCTTCATCGACCACAAAAGCCTCAAATATATTTTCACTCGAGAAGGAGCTCAATTTGAGGCAACGGAGGTGGTTGGAGCTTATCAAAGACTATGACCTCACTCTTGATACCATCCGGCAAGGCAAATGTGGTTCTTGATGCTCTTAGTCGCCGGTGACACCCTCCACTCTAGGTTGTCTCGTTCTTGACCTTGAGCGGATGAGAATTTCCTATTGTTTATTTGTACAAAGACGGGTTGAGACGCAATCTTGTTCTTTGGAATCAGCGATTCGAGCAGTAAAGGAGGCGCAACGGCATGATCGATTGCTTGACAAGTTAGGAAGCGCCTTAATGAAGGAAAACGAGGATTTCAGTCTTGATGATTCGGGTGCTTTGCGATTTAAAGGCGCTTTGCGTGCGCAAAGGCTCAAGTCAAGGATGATATTTCGAGGAAGCTCATCGTACCCCTACACGGTGCATCTGGTGAGACCAAGATGTACCGTGATCTCAAGAAGAGCTTACGGTGGAAGAGGATGAAAGTGGATATCGCCAAGTATGTGGCATCTTGCGGGTTTGCCGGCAAGTGAAGGTGAGCACAAGCGTCATTGAGCTATTGCGGCCTTTGGGGTTCCTCGGTGGCTATGGGATGATATCACCATGGACTTCGTGAGTCGGCTTACCTGCACTCGGCCGAGGTAAGGATGCGATTTGGGTAGTGGTGGACCGGTTGAGAAGTCGCGCACTTCATCCCCATTCGCACCACGAACTCGGCGAGTGAGTTGGCACCCATCTATGTGCGAAATTGTGAGGTTGCATGGTGTTCCCAAGTCGATAGTTTGGACAGAGACGCTAAGTTTGTCTCCAAGTTTTGGGAGAGCTTACAGGCGCTCGGGCACGAAGCTCCAGTTTAATCTTGCCTTCCACCCATAAGCGGATGGGCGGTCCGAACGCACCATTCGGACACTAGAGGACATGTTGAGATCCCGTGTTTTGTCTGGAAGGGTAGCTGGGAGGATCATTTGGCACTTGCGAGTTTGCTTATAACAAACTACCACTCCGGTGTTCGAGCGGCGCCATTCGAGGTTTTGTATGGCGAAAATGTAGATCACCATTGTGTTGGGATGCGGTGGCGAGAAGGCGGTGTTGGGACCAGGCAGGTCCAGCAAGCGAGAGAACAGTGGCGGAAATTAGGCAGAATCTGCTAGGCGCGAGTAAGCGGAAGAGCTACGCCGATGTTAGAAGCGAGAGCTAGAGTTCGAAGTGGGGATCGTGTGCTCGAGAGTATCTCCCACTAAAGGCATAGTGCGATTTGGTACAAAGGAAGCTTAGCCCAAGGTACATTGGGCCATTTCAATCTGGAGCGGATTGGAAAGGCGGCGCATCGTTTGGAACTCCCCGACTCCATGCGAGGAGTGCATAATGTGTTCCATGTGTCAATGTTGAGAAAGTTCTTGCGAGACCCGAGCATGAGATTGTGTTAGAACCGGTGTCCTTAAAACAAGACCTCACCTTTGAGTCCCGTCGATTCGGATTACGGAGGAATCGAGAAGGTGTTGAGGAATAAAGCGATAAAGTATATTAAAGTGCTTTGGTCGCATCGGTCGAGCGAAGCGACATGGGAGTTGGAGTCTCGCATGCGCGAAGTACCAGTTGTTCTCTTAGTGCGAGTTAATGTTATGTCAAGAGCGATTATGTTTATTTTGTTCTTTCGTGCGGATTCTTGAATGCGAGTGGTCGAATTCATTAAGGGGGTAGAATGTAACACCTCACCCACCGCCGGGGATGTGGCGACCTCGGGCTGTCCTAGGCGTGCATGCATGCCACTGTGCCTTGCTTCTGCAGGCCAACACCCCCATTTTAGCACTCTGCGCCACAGCTCAACCCACCATATGCTTCTCCTCTTCTTCTCCACCGAACCATTCCCCCATAGCCACACCCCTTCATCGTCCAAGCCATCTCCGGGTAGGTCTCTCACCGTAGCTTTTAGAGAGAGAGAGGAGGTGTACCTTATGCAAGCCGAGGAGGGTGGTGGCGCAGCCGAGCCGAGGACGAAGGCTAGGCGGTGGCCGGCCGGCGAGGCGGGCAGCGCCCCGCCCCCACGCAAGGCGTGGATCCGGTCGGGGCGGCGGATCGAGGCGAGAAGAAGCGGCGGTGGGAAGCCGGCGGCACAGGGCGGCGGCGACGCGCGCCGGAGGACGCGGAGCGCCAGCGCGCGCGCGCGAGAGAGAGAGAGAGGAGGCGGAGAGGAGAAGGCGGCGGCGACGGAAGGCCGCCGGCGACGCCGTGCCGTGTCGGCGCCTGCCGCCCGCGCGCGCGAAGGAGGCGAGGTGGAGGCGATTCGGCGGAAGAAGTTGGGAGAGAGAGATGGGTGAGGAGGAAAAGAAGAGGGGCGTAGGGTAAGAGAAAAAAAGGGAAGAAAAGAAGAGGAGAGAAAAGAAAAGAGGAGAAAAAGAAAAGAAAAGGAAAAGAAAAGAAAAGAAAAAAATAGGGGTTTTAGTGCGCTCGCAGATCCACGAAAACCACGCGTTTCGCCCGAACCGCTTTATGCATAAGTATCATCGTCGCTCGTTTAATCACTGGTTTCGTATGATCGTTAATCGGAGTGTTTGCTTGTCAGTGGAGGTCCCGAGCCGACGCCGTCGCGACGACGCTCCACCGTTTGGTTAACGAGCAAGTACATGGTAGAGCGGTAGACCAAGGGTTATGAATATGCGATGTTTATTTGGTATGATGATATCTATGTAGAAATGCGTTGATTACATGATATCTATGTGGAAATGTGATATTTACGACATAAGGTTGAATGGTAAATGATGGCAATGATGATGGAGGTAGGCAAAGATGCTTGTCTACTAGTAATGCTAGTGATGAGCGTGAATATGATCATGGGCATGTGCATTTGCATGAGGAGCACTCAAGAGTGAGGCGGTGAGAAAGTCCCTAGCTATGAGTAAAGCTAGTGGACTAATCCCGGAGTGCTCTTGAGTAAGACCTACTTCGGTAGGCCTCCACGGGAGTGGAGGGCCCGTGCCTATGAGGCGGGCCCACGATGGGTGAACATCGACGGTGTTCACTCAGCGACTGCAGTACTTGCAAAGTGAAGAGCATATGAGCATAAAGAGTAATGAGACATGGCATTGATGGCATTGCATTGCTTGGCTATGAGAATGATGTTATGAACATGATGATATATGTGCATTATGATTATATGCTTACTTATGTTGGTAGTGTCTATTGTTCTATTATGTACTTGTTGAGTCTTCAGACTCACCCTTGCTTTGTTGATGTTTTTAGGTGACCGTTGAGGATGTCTGGCTCGGGCGGGAGTAGCACATGAAAAATCAACACGACCCAGCAGCACTTTTGTATCACTTTTGCCAGTTACTTTAGCTTTTACTAGGCTAGAGTAATTGTTAAGGATGTTATGTGGTATCTGAACGTAGCAATTCAAGTATCTTTTAGAGTTGATTTAAATTCTTCTAGTGTTGATAATGGTATGAGTATGCAGTGGTGGTAGCATCCTGGCCCAGAGGGCGGGCGGGGTGTTACAGATCCGCCGGTTTGTTCCTCCCGAATTCCTCTCCTACGCATCAGAGGTACCGAAATTTTGCCCTCTTCCTCCCTCTGGATCGCATTGTTCGATCGAAATCTCGAGGTATTGTTCGATCGAAATCTCGAGGTTTCTAGTCTCGTACGCGCCCGGCGCGGCGCCGGCATGCCGCATGCGGAGAGATGCGCTATTCGATGACTGTTGGTTGGGAGTCGATGCCGGTTCGTACACTGGCTTTGCTTGTTGTTTGAGCTGCAAATCACGTCGTGCGAAGACAATGGCGGTTGCCGTGTCAGGATCCAAGGCTACGCCGGCTGTACGATTGGGCGAGAACCTTTTGAGATGTTGAGAAATGGAATGCATTGTGGGGCTTGGGCTTAACGTGCCTGTGATATGGTGCCATTAGGTCAAATAAAGTGTGAGGTGGAGTAGCATTTCGATTTTCATCTCACCAAAAATGCATTTGAGGATATCTTTGCATAGTTACATACTCTAGTTAGTGGGTACTTAAGAATGAGGTTATTTTTAACAAAAACATGGCGTCAACTATCTAGAGATCCCCTAGTATAACATCTACCCGATCTCCTATGATTGTCTTAACTCACAGGGTAAACCATTTCCGGGATGCAATCTGGTTATTCCGTAGATTAGTTTGCAGTGAGAGGATCTGAGTGGTGGTGTAAATTTGGTCGAACCTGTCCCTGTTAGGTGCCACTAAGAACATCAGCTGTTTAACCTCTGCTAGTTGCACAAGGACTTCGATTGTATGATCAGGCCAATGATGCATTGAAGTCATGCATTTGTTCAGTGAGATTAGGTTGCTCCTATAGTTTACATGTTGTCACTCCATTTGTTTATTGAGATTCATTACTTGTATGATTTACATCCTGTGATGTTATGCTATCATTTAGTTTATAAACTTGTACGGATACAGTGTAACTTAGTATATTTCTTATTTCAATCAATACATGATGCTGCACCGATCTAGTTAGCCAGGCCTTAAGCCTCTGTATACAGATGAGTCAACTGTACTGATTTTTGTAGATTTGTCTAGTTGTCTTGTATATAGTTTTGTAGTCTGATGAACTGGAGTGTGGATTTTCGTTTGTTATGCCCTTCGTTGCAGACTGTTTTAACTCTGAACTAAATTGATCACATACAAGTTTTATTAGAGCCAAACTACCTTATTGAATCCTGATCCAGTCAATAAGCCACCATAATGCATCTTCTCATGGATCCATACGGTGCACCAGGATATGGATTCATATTTGCAGGCTTACATGGTAGAAACTGTACTGCAAATGTTCATTCTTTTTTTCTTGATGAAATTTGCGTGGGTCCATTGAAATCAGCTGTTGCTCTGCATGTTAGAGAGACACCTTTACTGAGCTAAGGTGCCATCCTTTCCCCTTTTTTCTTTTCACAGGTAGGGGCCATCTGTTTATCTTAGATCATGAAAAGGGGCTCCAATCTTGTGCCGAAAGAACAAATGGTAGATCCTAGGCCTATTCTAGCATGTCAAAAGGTGCAACGTGTGTTCCAAAGATGAAACCGGTGACATCGATTGAGGATGCAAGAGAATAATTTTTGGATTCCCTTCTATTGACGTAGGTAACTTCATTGGCTCAAACGCACCTCTGACCACATGGTAGAACAGGGAGCCCCACTTAACTGGTTGTTATATTCATCCATCAGAGGAGGCAGCCAGCCAACTTGGATTTGCGTGTACACATAGAACTGAAAAGCACATTAATCATGTCTTGAGTGTGTCAAAGAACATTACATTCATCTTGAATAATAGAAATGCGTTATGCTTTGTGGAAGCATTTTAGATCTCTTATATTTCTCTGTTACGCGTCTTCTATTCAGTTTGGTGCCATGCTGCCTGATCTTCCACTGGCTGAAATTTTGTACTGTATGCATGGAACCACAAGAAATATGCACTGAATCAACAATATTTCATTCATTTAGTTTATAAGGAAAAATTTCCCTTATAAATATGTACATTTAATGATTGCATTAATGTAGGAACACTGCAATTGAGGATAGAACCCTTTTCCGTTCATACTAGCAATTCCTGTTCAAAGAATGGATCCGCCTCGTGGAGCTTGTGAGGGCTGTGAAGATGGTACATATCTCCTATTATGCAAACATGATCGTATTTCTTGAACTTTACTGCATCCTTCCTTCCTAGTTGTTTCATATGCTGCATAATGTCGCATTTCACCTTTTCCTTTTATTTATCTTTATATGATGTGATGGTTCAACGACAATCATAACACCCTTTTAATTCCTGCATGTCAAGAGGTAATTGCTTCTTTTTTCTAATCTGATAAACTTGCTGTCATCCAAATAAAATAGAATCAGACACACAATTAAATTGTTGAGGATGGAGTCATACGGAAGAAGATAGTCAGTGAGATTACTATGATTATTCCTTTATCCTTCGTTGGACAACATAATCAGAGCCAGCCCGACATCTTCCTCTTGTAATGGAACAATCAACGAGTTGATAAAGTGGTTGCTCTGTGACAATCACTAATTAATTACGACCTACATAGGTGTAATAGATTATGCAGAGGGGGAGGAGGCCGCTAGATCAAAAGCTTTCGTGTTAACTTCAGAAAAGTTAAGCAACATCACCATCTATATCTTAGTGACTGTCCCTGTCATGCTATAAACAATGAGCCCTTCTCAGATTTTTTGAGTACTTTAACATCACAGTGTTGGTTGTTTAGCTCTTGTCTCAGGTGCAGGCAATACTTGGCTATGAAATAAATTTACTCAGCTGTGTTGACGGCATGTGCCATCAAGTTGTGAATGTTTGACGTTTTGCAAGGCGCTCTTTCTAGCAGAAGCCTAGTTGGGCAGGGATATTCTTACCACTTTACAGCCATAGTCATGGTTTTTATACTGAACTTTGGTTAGCTCGTGTGTTCTTTTTGTTATGTGTGTATCTTATATTGTTGTACATTCCTGTTTGCTGGAGGTTCTTGTTATAAATTTCAGGGCCCGTGATTTGTTACACGACAATTTCGTTTGCACAAAGCACATGTCGGCTTAGCGCTTCTTGTCCTAATTGATTGATTTGATTAACTTTTTTATTTATGATGTTCTAAAAAACTAGTTGCCATCTCCCTATTTGGTATTGCTTCAGTGAAGCTTTATATGTTGTAATAAGTAACCAATCAACCACTGCCTAACAGTTTGTGCCTAACAGTTTAAGGTAGCCATCCCTATAAGCAACATGTATCACCCCCTAATCCTAGCGACCTAGTAAAAAAAGATACATAGGCAGCATCTGTCCCCATTCTACTGTAAAAAGGCTTAGCACTTGGCTTAAATGACTCAATGAGAAATGGAAAGAAGTATTAACTCAAACAGCGAACGCCATATATATGCTAGAGACTGCAGTGTTTCGTGTATTATCATCAGTATATATAGAAACTAATTCATTTCGTTTTCTTATGGGAAAGTTGCTTTTTGCCTAACTATACACAACTAAATGATAACTTTTGAAGGGTGAAGGGAAAAAGTATTTGATCTCTACTAAATTTAGGCCATGCGTGTTGAAAGATCTTAGCTTGGGTGTAAGGCCCTAGCTGAGGGAAGAAGGCTTGACATTATCAAAACAAATAGTGTTTGGACTTATAGTTACCCCACAATTTACTGCAGAAATGTTGTATTTAAATCCAAGAGTAACCCTCTCTGACTGAAAAAAAACAAACACTTAGATTGAACCAAGGATCAAAAACCCGGTACCGGCCTAAATCCTGGCGGGGGCCCGGTACCGGTTCCCGGCCGGTAACTGGAAAAACCGGGAAAAAAACTGGCCAAATTTTAAGTTTTGAAATTTAAATTTGAAACCGGTAACTGAAAAACCGGTCGGTTACCGCTCAAAAAACCGGAGAAACCGCTAAAAAACCGGATAAACCGCTAAAACCGGAAGAAACCAAAAAATTTAAATTTGGGATGTTTCAAAACATATTTAGCTCATACAATAGGTAATCTAGTACAAAAAGGTATAAATCAATCTAAGAAGTGCATTACGCGATCACAAAAGACTCGCAGACATAAATGTACTTCGAAAAAACCTGGTTGGTTTTTTTTATTTCTCGGTACCCACTAGAAAATTTGGTTACCAGCGGTTACCGACTAGTTTTCCGAACCCTGGATTGAACCATACTTTGGTTGTTGGTCTGTGTGAAATTCAACTGTAAATGCCATCAATCAAACCAACTTTCTACTCTAAACATGTTTTGTTAGGCAAGATGACATTTCTTGTTCACTTAGCACCTTTTATCGTTATGTTTCCTCAGAAAAACTCGTCTAACAAGTAAGAACAAACATTTATGTTCATTATCTGCAGTGTCTGTGTTTACTTGCCGACTCTAAAGAAGATGATTAGCCAAGTCAGAGTGTCTTGTCTGTAAATTCCCTGCAATGTCACTGCTTGCGTAACACGTAGGATCACTTTTCCGTATCTTCATTGCATCTATCTCACGCTTCCGTATCTTTAGTGCATCTATCTTACGCTATCCATTGATCTAATCTATTTTATGACAAAGTGGACGTTGGAAGTAGTCACACTGGTTGAAAATTCTATTACGAATTATGACGTCTAAGCAGGTCATGAAACGAAGTTTGGTATTAGTGTTTTAGACAAGAAATTAGGAAATAAAAGATTTACTGTTGACAAGCGTATCTTTTTTAGTTCCTTGGAACATAGTTTATGTATGTGATCAGTATGGTTGTTTCAATGAAAGATAGTAGGTTTTGCTTGAGAACCTTGTAATATAATGCGGTATAGCATGCATTTGGTTATTTACTTATTTCTCAAAATGAAAGGCAAAATAATATAATGCTCCATTTGTGCAGGTGTTAGGTGTTGGGTATCAATTGAAACTGAGCTGTTACAGCAAGTGCACTTCAAGATAGATGTCTCTAAAGATGTGCTGTGGCCGTACTAGACATGAAGTTAACAAGTTGCTAATCATTGATCACGTTTGACAAGCTGGCCATGAGGTGAGTGCAGTCAGTTTAAATACTGTATCGTAAGATCGCTTCATTATAGAACATGGCGGAAAATGAATGTCTAATTGCAGTATACATAGGTCATGAGATGATAAATCAACAATTGATTATGGGGAAACTGTCTACATCAAGAAGTAACGACTGACATTAGACAATGAAAATTGGGAAGAAATACCGAAGTAATGGCTTATATATTATTGACTTACTCCATAAATTAAATTCAAAGAAGTTTTTTTGTCACACACCAACTGTTATTAACAGATGAGATGACCTTGTCCCATCAACTTATCATTAAAAAAATGCCTATAACGCACCTATGTAGAGGTTAGGTAACCAAAGCAACATTGACTTCTTGGTTGATATACAAGTTCCTTTATGGCATGGACTGTGAATTAACCTCCTTGACTCTTCTCAGGAATGCTATGTACTATACGGGCTTGTTTGTCTTTTGAGGCCTCCTAATCATCGTATAGATGCATTGGTTTATGCTTTGGCTTAGATTGCTATAGTAACTAATTTTTAAAAGATGTTTTTTTAAGATAGAAGCCTACCCTAACTTGTTTGAGACAAAATGCTTTATTGTTGTTTTTTTAAGATGGGGTTTATAGAAAGATTGTAATAGACATTGTATCGAGTTCAGATAAACCAGCTAAAATCGTATACGACTATTTTCCTCTACGTACTGTCTCTCACGAATAGCCAGAATTTCAAAATCATAAGACAAAAGTCAAAATAACAGCTCAAAAGAACCTACCATTGGCCTCTTTCTGGTTTGAACCATGAACTTCTTTTACCAAACAATCAACATACCTAGGCCATGTGCAATTAATCCTGAACGTTCTGATTAATATGGTGCCAATGAAAATAAAATCCTGTTCATTTAATCGATCCATATGACGACTTTAAATTACTAGAATATATGTATCAGAAGAGATCCAAATGTGGGGAGCTATAGGATTTCTGATCAGGTTGTTCAACTCTTCGAAACATATCTTCAGCAATTTGAGATTCACATATAACAAGAAGAAACTACTAGCGTGGTAATTGGCATCCCTAAATCAAACTTATCTCTGTGACTGGTTTGTAGAATTACTTATTTTATGACTTCTTTAGAATTATAATTTCAGATTTTGTTTTGCAAACTTGGTCAGTACTCTTATTTTAATCATTCAAACCATCCTAGGAATATCTTTCTCGCGTTGTTCCTTTACATGTTAGGAACGCTTTACACAGCATGTTCATTACTTTCATTTCATGCAAACATCAATATGCATGGAAAAACAATGCCCATATCTAAAGTTATCTGTAGAACAATGTGTGGTGTCAGTGATGGAGAAGTCAGTTGAGTTATCACTTTTTTATATAACACTAGTTTGTTGAGCTGACATTTTCCTTAGTCGTAGGAAAGAGCGTACTGGTATATAATTACAGTTCATATTGTACCTGGCGAGAGAGAGGATTTTTTTTAAACCCAGTGACAGCTAATAATTTAAGACAAAAGTCAAGCAATGTCTATAGTTTGCTCAGGAAGAATTTAAGGCTGTACTAAATTGGCTAGTGATAAGTAGTACGTAGCAGTATGCCATCTCCAGTATGAACACCGGAAATGCAATGTGCAGAATCAAATAAGTGAAATAGAAGCAAACTTCTTATCATTGCATATGACGGCCAGAGAAATGAAGTGCCCATTTCATCATTTCACACTCCTAAACTTCAAATTTAATTTGTCAACATAAAGAAAAATTGACACAACATGAGAGAAACTTTACACTTATTAAATCTCAATCTTGTGTCATCAAAAAATCTTATTCCACAAAGTTGGGAAAAATCATTATTGCCGAAATGCCTAGAATATTTTAGTGCAGAAAAGTATAGAGAATTTTGGACAAAGATTGCTAGGTGATTTCCTGTTCCATATATGTCATGCTTTCGAAAAATGTGTAAAATTATGACCGTAGACACTTAATACTTAGGTTTCTCTCAACTTTGCATACTACTGCTATTAGGAATTTTTGGGGTTTTTTTGGATAACAGGTAGTTTAGAGTTTCGGGATTTGTTCAAAATAGCTAATAACTAAATTCCTAACAATGGGATTAATTCCTTACTAAAAATTAGGATATATAGGGAGATACTCCAGACATGCCTTTTTAAGTTCCCTAATATCACACGAAGTATGTCTATGCTGTTAGGGAACACACAACAAATTTCTAGCCTTAAGTTCAATGTCAGTAACCAGTACAAATACCAGATACACACCAAATGAAGTAACAGAACAATGTAATCCGTACAATCTAAAGTTGTAAATGTTTCTGTAAGGCAGTAAGCCAAGTAGAAGAAAATACCATTTCAAGACAAGACTCACAGAAAGACACCTGAAAACCAGGCATCTTTCATCTAGGAGCTATGAGGGGCCTTACTGCACTTAATTCAAAGAAGCTCTCATCTTTCACCGTTCCCCATGAATGCTACAAATTTACACCACAATCATGCATGTACATGGAAACACAAACCAATCGCTACTGCATCCCAAGGTCAGCCGGCTCCTCAACAAGGCAGTACTGCTGCATCCCTTGGGAGCTGGATGCCACAGTATTCCTAGGGCAAACCAAGGGGCTCACCTCATTCCACCTCATGGTCTGGTCGCCCATTCCAAAAAAGCAATCGAGCCCGTCCAGCCTGACCTCATTGAAGTGGAAGATCTCATCCATGTCCTGCGATGGCCGCGCGCTGGAACACTGCATGGCACCTTCGTTGAGCGGAGCGGCGTGCACCGATGGCACCACGAAACTTGGGGTTTCCTCGTCCATTGGTGGAGGAACGCACGGCGGAGCCGGCAGAGCTGCGAAAGGGCTTCCTCCTAGCTTAAACAGAAGCTTCCGGATTAACTCATCCACGTCGTCTCCCACAAGATTGCTTTCCATCATTGGACCCGGCATCGGGTGCACCGGCACGGCCATGGCCTGCTGATGCCAATTGTAAGCACAAGCGGCCAAGCCATTGGTTCCGTTTGCATCCCAGCTTGCTTCTTGCTTCTGCCCGTCGTTGGCTGCCTGGCGCGCGAACTGCTGCTGCTGCTGCTGCCTCTGGTCCTTGCGTGACTGCTTGCCGAATAGCTTCTTCTTGAGCCTCGTGTTCCAGTAGTTCTTGATGTCATTGTCCGTCCTCCCCGGCAGCTGCGCCGCTATTATCGACCACCTAAGCCCACAGCATGCGTGGTCTGTTCGGATCATAGATTGTACCACACCCATGTGCCTGCCTACCAGGTGGCAGCTAATTCTATTCTACAGTTGAGTTGATCAAAGAGGTGACAAGACGGGTGAGACCTACTGAACTATTACCTGCTGCCTATGCTGATGTAGAGGCTGAGGATAATCCTATCCTCCTCCGACGAGAACCCGCCGTGCTTGATGTTCGGCCGGAGGTAGTTCAGCCACCGGAGGCGGCAGCTCTTTCCACACCTCTTCAGACCTGTACAAGCCCCAGGCACGCAAGCACATGCACTTAATTAGCTTCCTTCTGTTACTACTAGTGCTACTACTAGCATCACTGCATCGTGCATGGCAATTGTCATGAGCACATACCGATCTTCTGCGGCAGGGCGATCCAGTTGCCGCCGGTGCCGTTCTGCTCGATGTAGGACTTGAGCTTCGCGTCCTCCTCCGGCGACCATGGGCCCTTCTTCACGCTCGTCTTGTCGCAGCACGGAGCTCTCCCCATGGCGTTATCCTTCCTCCTCTTCTAGCTTTGGGGCTCTCTTGTGAGGGGTGGAAAGAAGGATGCGTTGATTAGGGCCTAAACTTGGTTAGGCATGATGACGGTGAGGGCGCTGTGTTTATGTGCTCAAAAGGCAGGCAGGAGAGGCGAGGTGTATTATTGGCATGGAAAAAGGTGGCTGCGTGTGGTAGTAATAAAATACGGTTAATTTGTGGTGGCGTGATCTGGGTTGCTTTCTTTCTAATTGTTGTTTCCCTTGGATTAGAATCTCCATAATGCGGCCATCAGCAGGTGCTGCAGGCCTCGTCCTTGAACCTGGTCTTTGTGCACCGTATGCTTTAGTGACGTGTGTTTATATGATCTGACTCTATGGGTTCATGCACTGTTTTTTCCATTTCGATATACCGCACCTGCATATTCGATTGTTTGAACTGTGTGCTAGTATTTTACATACAGACAGACAGTAATCCGTAATGCTGTAGGACCGAGGACGGTAATTAGAAGAAGATGAATAAGAGGTAGCCCGATTAAAATCTTTTTCTCAAAAGATTTTAAGACTCTTTACTTTAAAAGTGTTTTAAAGTTATGTAAAAGTGTGAATATCAGAGTATAGACAAACAGAAAGAAATCTCTAAGAAAAAACTAAGCAAAATGAGGTTTTATCTCTTAGTGCGGTACTACCACCTTGTAAGGTGCAGTACCTTTGGGGTGTGATATTACCATTCCTTAGTTGATGGTACTAGCTTTCTCTCAAATTAGCACTGAAAATGCAATCTGAGCAAAAAAAAAATCACATAACTTTCACATGGAATGTAAAAATGACTTGAAATTTAAACCAAACCAAGATCACAATCTTACGAACACAAAACAATAAGAAATCTTTCAAGATCACTACAAGGTTGGGGACTCTTGGCTATTAAAGTTTTGCTTTAGCAAACCGGGCTCAAACCACAAAATAAGCCAATTCTCAAATTGAGACTCTAAATCACTTAAACTTGGTATGCACCTTCTTTAGGATGTCAGAAATCTATTCCAATCAATGATCAAGAAAATTGTTGCGAAATTTCTGACCTTTTTTTGTTTGAAAAAGGGTTGTACGAAAACCGAGCAAAAGAGAAAAATCTTGGTTTGCTCTTGCTCGTGAATTTTGATAATCTAGATGACTTGGATGGATTCTTATATGTCATATATATAGTAAGCTAGATCACAGCACAAACTTAAGCCAAAACGCCTACAAGATCAAAACACTGAAATCACCATCTCTTGAATCAAAATCAGGTAAACACAAGAACTTGCAAATATCAAGTGTCTATATGGATGAGATATGGTCTCCAAGAGGCATCTTCATTCATACGTCCCTAGCACAAAGCAAGATCAAGAAGGGAATGAGAGGCATAAAAAATCAAGCCAAATCAAAATTTTCATCACTTGAGCAAAGAGAGAAAGACTTGTACGAATTTTGATCTCTATTGACAATTGGAGAGGAATGTTTACAGCCACTCCCTACACGCACACAAAGCCTGGAGGTGATAAAAAGCTCAGCCATAAGAGCCTCTCATATCTCCCACAAGGTTCTCTCCAAGAATCCTAACTCCATCAATGTTAGGCATAAACTTTCTCCAAAACCTTAATCGTGGCCACTCTCTCTCTCTCCTTATATATGGAGGCTCACAATGAAACCATAACCAACACCTCTAGCTGGGTTTCATCTGCTCTTATATGGGTGAACCCGTTAACTCAATACAATACCGGGTTTTACACTTACATAAGCACGCTTCTCAAAGCGCACACACCCATTAACTCATTAGTGAACTAGCACTTGATCTACTTAACAATTTCAACATATTCAAGACCTAAACCACTTAGGCCATCGCCACGGTTTCGTACACCACCACTTTTTTAGTATTAAGCAATTTACCAAAATGCTCATTTACCGTCTTCCACGAAGCTTCCCTCCTGTTTTGCCACGAAGCATCACCCATGCTTCGTCATCTTCCATGTGACCCTAATGACTTGCTGCCTAGCCTCTCGCGCGTACGAGTTATATTGAACCATCCTCGCTTGCAAATGATAAAAGTCACTTAGCGAATCACATACTTCTCCTCGCACATGACGGCACCTGGTTTCCTTGACCGCACTGGACCTCGGCTCCTCTCTATGACTAGTCCCGATTCACCTTGTTGTTGCTCGTCTGAAAGATCAAAAGCTCCATTTAAGTTAGATTCGGTGATAATGACAAATAGTATTATGAGATTTTGGTGATAATGACAAATTCATTTGTGAAACTAAACTTGTTTGTTAATTATGATATTATTTAGTCTTATATGAATGAAAAAGGTGAAATCATTGAGGTATGCATTCATATCTTTCTTATAATTTTGTTACATTCCTCACATCCAAATATATGATTAAATGGCAAATCTATATATTTGATTAATATGCTTGTTTAAGTATATTATTGCTTAGTCTCATTGGATGCAAAGGTGAAATAAAAATGTATGCATTTGAAATCACAATATTATATAGGGAAAATCTGTTCAGTAGCACTGAAAATACACCGCTTCCGGAAAATACCACTAATAGAATCGGGCTCCGGAAATTACCACAAAAAATTCAATTCGCTTCGGGATCTAGCATTCTGGACAAAAATGCCCCTCTCCCTCCCCTCCCTCACCTTCTCTCCTCTGCGCGCCGCGTCGCCTCGCCGCCTCCTCCTCCTCGGCCCGCCGCCTCCTCCTCCGCCTCCGCCTCTCGCCTCGCCTCCCCTCCTCCCTCCCGCGGCGCCGGCGTGGCCTCCTCCTCGCCCCGCCTCCCGCTCCTCTCCCGCGCGCCGCGCCGTCGCTTCCTCTTCCCCACCTCTTCGCCGCCGGCCTCCCGCCTCCTCCCTCCTCACGCGCTTCGCTGAAGTCGGCGCGGTGGCCTGCGCCGCGGCGCGATGGTGGCGGCGTCGGCTTCGAGCTGCGAGCGAGGCGAGCGCGGCGCGTGCGACTGCAGTGGCGCGGCGAGAGAGCGAGCGTGAGCGAAGGAGGGAGGAGGCGAGGAGAAGAGGCGAGGGAAGCGAGAGGAGCGGCGCGGCGGCGCGAGGCGCCGCGAGGAGGAGCGAGGGGGCGCGAGGGCGAGGAGGAGGCGGAGGTAGGCGACGGCGTGAGGAGGGAGGAGGCGGGGAGGCCGGCGGAGGAGGAGGCGGGGGTGGGGAGGCGGACGGGGCGGCGCAGGAGGAGAGAAGGTGAGGGAGGGGAGGGAGAGGGGCATTTTTGTCCAGAATGCTAGATCCCGAAGCGAATCGAATTTTTTTATGGTAATTTCCGGAGCCCGATTTTTTTAGTGGTATTTTTCGGAAGCGGTGTATTTTTAGTGCTACTGAACAGATTTTCCCTATTATATATTAGTGCATTCTTTGGATCCAAAATATAGATTGAACTCTACAAATAATTCAAAATGAATATATATGCATATGTCTTCATTACACATACTTGTATGCACACATTTAGGGAAATTCACTCTATATTTTGAGATTTCATAAGTATTGATCCATGTTTCCTTTAATACACATATTTAGATCTTTACTGTGAAATATATCCTTTGAGTATATATAGCTTGTGCAATTCATATATACTCATTTGCAACCAGGTTGCTATCTTACTTCTCCAGTATGTGTTAATGGTTAGATGATCAATGGCAACAAGATAAGTAAGTTTTGCTTTGAAAGCTTATCTTAGAGTATACAAGTGTTGTGTACATCTTGTATACTCGTAAATATAATCTTTATCTCATTATTTGTTGAGATTATCATGAATTACTAAAAGGGAAGATTGTAGATTTTAATCCCTCCATTATGTGTTAATGATGAAGTTTAGTAATTGATGGCAATTGGTTTGACTAATATTTTTCATGAGTTGGACGAATAAATTAGGTTCTACAAATAAAGAAGACTTGGGATGACTTTATGTGTTAAAGATTATCAAGCCATGTGCTGGATGCATCATGAGTTAATGCATGTTCAAGAGAAGATAATCATGTGTTATCTTCAATTCAAGTGAAGATCCATCATGTGATGATGGAACTAAAGTAATGGATGCATCATGAGTTGATGCATGTCAAAACTATGACTCAAGGCAAAGATAGGGTTAGTTAGGGCTAAAAATGTGTTCCTAGTCTTTTATTGGTCTTGGTGTTTGGTTGGAAGACCAGATTGGTAGTATAGATTGCCATACTATTAAGAGGGGTTTTGTCTAGTAATTTGAGTCTCATCATGTATTGATAATTTAACATCACTTCCTCTAGCTCTCTTTGGCATGAGGCTTGTATTTGCGAATGTGTTTTGCAAATAGTTGAAGCTCATGTGTTGAATCCTTGTAACATGGGATTATGTATTGTGAATGTGTTTTGTAAGTGTTTGAAATCCATGTTTTCATTCTTTGTAATATGAGGCTTATATTTGCAAATGTGTTTTGCAAATAGTTGAAGCTCATATATAATCCTTGTGTCATGATTCAAAGTGTGCAAATGTGTTTTGTAACTTGTTGAGAATCATGTTTGATCCTCGTGTACAAGATACTGTTGTTTAGAAATGTGTTTTGCAAAATCTATTGAAATATCAGAATTTCTCAGGGAAATCGGAACTATCGTAGTGTAGTATATGGTACTACCGCTGATCGGAACTACCGGTGTTATAATCATGGAACTACCGCGTGCGTTGGTGATCAAAGACCTATGTGGTCGAATGTCTGTGTGATCGAAACCATTGTGGTCGAACCGACGTGGTCGAAACCAATGTGATTGAGATCTGTGTGATCGAAACTAGTATAGTCGAACCGACGTGGTTGAAACCAACATGGTCAAACTGATGTGATTAAGATAGCGTGGTCGGCATCGACGTGGTCGAAATCTATGTGATCGAAACCAGCATAGTCGAACTAACGTGGTCGGAATCAACGTGATCGAAGATCTGTGTAATCAAAACCAGCGTGGTTGAAGATCTATGTAATCGAAACCAGCGTGATCGAACCGATGTGGTCAAAACCGACATGGTTGAGATCTATGTGATCAAAACCAGCGTGATCAAACTGATGTGGTTGAAACTGACGTGGTTGTGATCTATGTGATTGAAACCAACGTGGTCGAATCGACGTGGTTGAGACCTGTGTGGTCAAAACCAACATAGTCGAACTGACATGATTAAGACAAATGGTCGAAGATCGACGGAGTAGTCAGATATCTGTGTGATCGAAGACTAAGCGTGTGTTTGGTTCAGAGTCATGGTGGGACGGGACGGATCCAACCTATTTTTTAGGGATAGAATCGACCTTATTTCGTGTTTGGTTGCAAGGGATAGGACGGTCCCTGTTTTCTGTTTGGTTTAGGGATAAAAGGTTTGGGATGACAAATCTGACATGCGGGGTCTACCTGTCAGCCTCTTTTCTGGGATTGCAACAGCTCGTGGGGCCTACTCGTCCCACCTCATCCCTCACCATCCCCTTATTTTTGGGGGACAGGAGCATCCCCAATTTGAGAGTATATTCGCAGAATATTCCCTAAAGGGATATCCCTATCCCACTCGACTCTGAACCAAACAGCTCTAGAACGAGCACCGCCTCATCCCATCCCCCATAGTCCCATGAACCAAACACATGCTAACATGATCGACGTGGTCGAAACCAATGTGGTCGGAAACCAGCGTAGTCGAAAACCTGTGTGGTTGATCCAAACAGCGTGGTCGGAGACCAGCGTGGTTGGAGATTAGCATAGTCAGAGACCTATGTGGTCAAATCGGACAATATGGTCGGAGGCCTAAGTGGTCGAACCATTCGACGTGGTCAGGGACCAGTGTAGTCGATGATCGGTACTTTCGACCAGCTTTGTGTGAGCGGTCGATCAGCTCTGTGTGAGCAGTCCAATCAACGAGTGATACTACCAGCTCTGTGTGAATAGTACTTCCGATTTGCGTAACGTCGAGTTTGTTTAGCGGTGCATTTTTTCTAGAGAGGCACATGTGTGGTAGTCTTCTCCCCCTCCCCCCGCTAGAGCGGTAGTTTCGCATGTGGGAGCATTACTTCCGATGATCAGAACTACCAGAAAATGTACAGTAGAACTACTGGATTCGACTGGTCCTTTGCTTCTAGCGGTTAGTTTTTTATCATTGAGAGGAGCGAAAGTACCGCAGTTTTGCCACCAGTACTTCCGATAATCTTGAGTTTGCAGGGATTTGGCTCTAATGGCTAGTTTTCTTGTGTGGGGTATAAATACCCTCTTATGGCCGATTGGCGATGAGGTTGCTCGACCCATTTATATTCTCTTGAGCTAGTGTGAGGTCCTCCTTAAAATTATGCATGTGTTGCACCTTGTGAGCAAGAAAAGTGATTTAGAGTGCATGTGTTGCATCTAGAGTTGGACTTAGTGTCCATTTGAGCTTGTGCATTCGTTGCACGTGGTGAGAGTCAAGCGAGGAGCTTGACTTATTACTCTTGAAGTTTGCTGACTCCTAGACAGCGTTAGAGGCGTCGTGCGCGATGATCTTCTCAAAGAAGGTTATGAGAAGACCCGGCGAAGTTGTGAAGGTTGAGCCTCACCTACCTGGAGCGGGAAAAAGCTACCACTAGTGGTTGGGATGTTTTGGCTTAATTCATAGAGCCGATCCAATTCGTTTGGGCTAACCCCAATGTGGACTAGAGGAGACCGGCAAGTCTCCGAATACTAGAGTAAAAAGAAATCGTGTCAGTTGTGGTTTGTTTTTTATGCTCAATTTACATTCAAGCAATTTGCATTCAAAAAATTAAATTGACTGCTTGTCTTTCTAGTATTGAAAACTTTTGACATAGACTTAAGTTGTTGGTGCATTTAGATAAACCTAATTGATTTAGGTTTTATTTGTACTAAACCAAATAACTTAAATAGAATTTAATTGAAATATTTGGAAATAATTATTCACCTCTCTCTAGTCGGGCTCCTTGATCTTATAACATCATGTCCTCTAATGGTAGCTTCCGCTTTGATTCCTCGTCATCTCGACTTGTAATCATCTCGCAAGACTCGGTCATCTTTGGCTACTCTTTGATCATCTGAACCTCAGCTCCTCTTGAGTATACCCTTAATCCCTTAACCGCTTTAGACCTAATATCTCCTATCTTAGTTCTGGTCCTATCCGCCTCACCATAATGTAGCTCCGGAGTCCTACAACCAACAACAACAAGCAAACTGTTATGTAGCACCACACAATATACAAAATCATCAATTGACACAATTAGTCCATACGACGCACCATGCAAAATGTATGCAACCAAACCGTAGAACCTAAACCTAGGACCAAACCTTAAACTCTTGAAACACAGAGTGCACAACCCACCACACACTGCCAAAGGCCAGTCAGACCGCTAACACCTCGGCCGGTATGACCGCCAGCTAAAGGCTGGTCATACCGCTAGTACAACTGCGGTAGTACCGCCTGGTACTACCGTAGTACAAAATCTAGTATGACCGCTTGAGCTCACCCCAAAACAAGCTTACTAGACTAAAATCCAGTCGTACCGTAACCCCTGTCCGACCATTCAAGTCTGGTGCTACCATAGTTGGCTAGTTAGACCATGACACCCATGCTAGTCTGACCACTAGCACTAAGCCATAAGACCGCTCCTGGACGGTATGACCACGGCCCCATACTGGTTATACCACCAGCAACTGAAAAATTGCAAATTCTCAAAAAAAAAAAAAAGTCAAATTCCGCTAACTCTCTAAACCAAAAGTCAAATACCCAGCATAACCATGGGGTGATCTCACATTGTTTTACGGATATAGTGTGTAAAATCATGTCGTACTCTTGGGAGTATACACTTGTATATTAATTATATCATCTTTTGTTTTGGAGTGCAAACTTATGCATTTCCATTATAGGAAAGAGGAACGATGTTTTTGCAGAGTTACAGACTGACATAACAGTCTCAGAAATAACACCCTAATTGTACATCATGCATTGTCTTAATATTATACACTAAAAATACTTGCTAAATAAAATAGATGTACTTATCCCACTTCTGGAAGAAGGGTAGAACCTATTCTTTTTTTACTTTAATAGAACATTTGGTAGAATCATTATAAGTTAGCATTAGAAAACGCTAGCGACAAGTACAACACATCTTAATTGTTATATCAGATGCAGATTTCTTAAAATTTAGCAATTGATTGGCAAGATCTGACCGTCAGGGCATGCCGATCTTCTGATTGCATCTTCTAACTCCCTCTGACAGCAGCTCTGTTCATACTGCCTCTGTGTAAAGCTTAAGCTAAACTATTCTTAGAGCCATTTGATATGTAATTGCCTTCCTTGGGTGCACAGTTGCGCACCAACAACCCTCGCCTTGATTTTTATGTGCCCCGATTAAGCTCACTTTTGAAAAACGTAAGTCAAAGAATTTGCTTTGATTTTCAAGTGCTTTGAAATATACTCAGAATAAACGAGCCAATGGCATTGACCCCTCCGGTCCCTTCAGTCACTGTCAATGGCATGATGATGTAGCCTGGCTTGCATCAGGATAGATCGTCTTTTATTTTATGGTATATTTTTATTCTTGGTCTGTTCTACTTCTATCTTAAAAGTTTGTGTTGATTTTTTTTAGATTTTACAGTTTGAGCTATTTTATTTTTATGGTTTCTATCTTTATCGAAGAATATTGGAATTGGTAAATAAGTGAATGGATTAGTGTGTTTATTTGAAAATCCTACTCTGATATCAGGGACCAGGGCAAGTGATGTTGTTTTTCTTGCCTATCATCGGTCAGATACTTCCTGTGATTTTTGCGGTGCATCGTGTTGTTCGGGAGTAATTTCTTATTCTCTGCACATATCAGGTTGCAGTGATGTGAGGTAAGACAGGAAAGTAGTATGTTATCGTACATACCAAACAGTAAATCTTGTATATGCACTTCTTTTTTTGCATTTTAAGAAGGTTATTTACTGGTAAATGGTAATCCGATGAGTTGGTAGATGTTTCTGAAACTGTAGCCAGACAAATTTGGAGCTCCCGGCTGTCCAGTTTACGGTTGACATTTGCAAACTTTCTTTTTTGTCGTTGATTTGAAGGTTTGGTGTATTGAAACTCATGGTGTCATTCACGTGTGAGAGGTGAAAAGATGTGTCTATATATGCCGCAGAGATTTGTAATTGAAGTAATGTGGACACGCGAAAATGACGTTGGACAAAAGATCGGACAGGTCCACAAGCAAAGGCAAAAAATTATGTATATATTAACCATAACCCACATTCTGAAGAAACTCGGTGAAAAGTAACTTGGAATGGTGGGTGTGATTAGGCTAAGCTTGTCATTTAGTTTGCTCTCGCTGTTGTGCACGAGAAATTGGCTCGTTTAGAAAAAGAATAATCCATGCTCATTCACATTCTGAAGAAACTCTGAGAAAGTAACTTGGAATGGTGGGTGTGACTAGGCTAAGCTTGTCATTTAGGGCATGTTCTTTTCCTCCGAATCTGACGGCTTTTGACTTTTACTACAGTACCTAACTTTCAAACGGAGTATTCTCACGACGGGGTCTACAAGTTAAACGATGTACACGTTAAAAGCCCAACATCTATACCATCCAAAATCGCTAGTGAGTATTTACCTCTCTGTAATCTATACTATAAACAGCTAAAATTTAAAAAAATCAACTAAAAATTATAAGCCGTAGCTATTGTCAAACAATCCCTTAGTTTGCTCTCGCTGTTGTGCACGAGAAATTGGCTGGTCTAGAAAAGGAATAATCCATGGTGAAAGCACACCTAGAGACGGTCCAAAATTGATGGGAGCTTTACTGGGCTGAGGTAGATGTGCCCCATGCGGTTGAGAAGCAAGTCCAATATTTTGGGCTGATTTTTTTTTTGAGATAGGCCGATATTGTTAGTTGCAGGTGCATCTTGTACTACGGCCCTTTTGGAGTTGGCAAATGGCAACACCGCAAGGCCTACCTGCTACTGCGTCCCAAGTTAATTTGCCCCCACTGCACAGCTAAAAAAAGAGATTAATTTAGCACTGCACAGCTCATGGTTTGTATTACTAATACTGGGTTAGGAAGAGCGGGTTAGTCTATGCATGTAAGTAGCTACAAGGCCATCCATCAAATCCCGACATCAACAGTAAGACATGTAACTTGATGTTGGGACTGGGTGTATTGTTGATGCTATGCGTATGAAATGAACAGCTGCCTATTCTTAAACTTTAGTAAGACGCCTTTTGGAGCACGTTATTTTTTTCTATCCCTATAGAAAACAACTAACTGTTTTCGTTGAAATTCTTGCAAAGTTTAGAATTTATGTACTGCAAACATGTCTTAACGCGATTCTGAAAAAAAAAAAAGGCCCTAAAGCCTCCTAACCATTGTTTGTTGTTACAGGGGCGTGGATCCTGATCAAGCGATGGACTCGACGAGACTGGTCCGACGTGTCGAGGTCAGCCTGCATGGGCGGCGCGCAGCGACGCAGAGACCGGTGGGTCCGGCTCCGCGTGTCCGACGAGCGATGATTTTGATGGATGCATGAGGCACTGCGCTGCACCAGACTGCGGCTGCGCACACGTCCATCGGTCCATGCCGGCCGAGCTCAACTCCCGCGATTCGCGCGTCGCTCCGACCCAGTCAGGTGGGCTCACTGGCTAACTGGTCAATACTCGGTACTCCATTTGTTTACTTCCCACTGCCTCTATTAGAGTTTTTTTGCATATATAACACTATTTAGATTCATATTTACAAAAATATCAGTGTATACACGATATCAGCAAAAATGACTGCTTTATTGTCGAGATGGGCTTGCGTTGTCGGCCAGGGGCGGGGCGAGGAAGACACAAGTTCAGCGAGCTCTGGCGGGATGGTGAGCGAAATTCAGGTGAGAGAATTTTTGGAGCCATCCTCGTCGAAGCTCACCGAACCCGCATCTTCCTCGTTGTCGACCACCGCAGCTGCCGCCACCACCATTCCTCCACAGTGTCTCGGTGCAATTACTTTGGATGGAAGCACCCCCACATCATCCTCTCCTATCTCTAAGCGCCACTGCGGCCTCTCCTTCACCCTATGCTGTTGGCATCAGTGACCACCTCGCGTCCGTTAGCCGTCAGGATGACCGCTCCGACCACAGTGCTGTCTCCTCCAGCTGCTATCCCACCTCGGTGACCCATTTTTGGGTTTGCCCCTACCCCTCGTCCACTATCCGCCAGCGCTGCCGCCAACCCCCTGTGCGCTGCCCGCCACTCAGTCCTAACGACGCTAACCCCCCGTGCATTGCCCGCCACTTGGTCCTCCCTGTTTTGGCCGACCTTCCCCTTTGTATGTGTCAACGTCCTATTGGCTCGTTACACGAATGCATATGTGCCACCGTTACACAATAGAATTTCTTCTCTCCTTGCCCGAGGCTGGTGCGGAGATGGAGCTAGCTAGCTGCTCGCTGTCTCGCTCACTGTAGTGTATAGGTACTTACGGTAGCACAACGATGCAGCAGGTAACCTGTATTTATGGTGAGCCCATTTGAGCTTCAAGTTTCTAGCTTCTTAATTTTTTTTTTTGTATTTATTGAGTTTTTTTTGTATTTTTCTTATTTCTTTGTATTGCCTACGATGATGTAAACTTTTTTTCTTATACTTTTGTATTGCCATAGTGAAAAACCTTAAATAGTACCAAATTTAAACATTTATTTGGATTTGAATTGAAATAGTACTGAATATTTATTTGGAGAGCTTTTTTGGGTTACTAGTTGGATTTGAATTAGAATATTTTGCTACATCATTCTAATACTTTTTTTTATCGATCTAGGATTCAAAATGTGATGTTGGATGCAAAGCTTTCTTGGATTCAGATTTAGATTTGATATCCTGAAGTATAGCTGGATCTCAGTTCAGATGAAAATAGGCTTATCGACATGGATTAATTTCCCAGAATGAGAGAAAGAGGCGAGTGTGTGTGGGGACAGCAGCACTTTTTCCAAGAATCTTTCCATCGTGGCGGAAAAGAGGGAGACAGACAGAGTGCGTACGGATCTCCCGGTGTCGAGTATTGCCATGCAGCTGCGGTTGTATTGTAACAGGCTAACAGCAGCTGGCTGTTCTTTTTAGCTACGATTTATGAGTTTTGGCTGAAATTTTTGAATTTTTGCTATTTACGGTACAGATTACGGAGAGATCGATATTCACTTGCGATTTTGGCTGGTACAGATGTTGAGTTTTTAACGTGTACTACGTTTAACTTATAGACACCGTCTTGAGAAAATACCCCGTTTAAAAATTAGGTACTATAACGATTACGAAAAGTCGGCCGGCTTGTGGCCAGCCGAGCAGGCCCAGCATAAGCAACACAGCTTCCTCTCTGCTCTGATTTGGCGTGAGAACATTTAGGATTTTTTTAACTTCTAAATACTATTTTTCGACTTTTCTATCTAGTTAGTTTTTAAATAAAATATTTTTTAACATAGGATCTACAAATTAATTATAGTATACATTATAATAACATTATTTATATAAGATAAAATCACATACAAATTTATATTATTTTATTCATTCTACAATAAACGGACTAAAAATCATAAACAAAAAATAATCAGACCAAAGCTAGCCCACCAGGCCCACACACATCATTCACCTCCCTCCTTTCTTCCCATCCCCAATATCTCCTCCTCTTCCTTTCACGAGATCGTCTCCTTCCTTCCTAGGGTTTCTTGACCTCTTCTCTTCTTGACTTCTCAAGTCTCAACTCTCAATACAAACACACCACCATGGAGAGCTTCGCAAATCTTGGAGGTGGAGGAGGAGGGAGCAGTAGTACCTCCAAGGCTTCCTTCTTGCAGCTTCCGTTGCCCGCTGCGGCGCCGTCGGCGGAGCTGATTCCGCCGGACGCGCACCACAGCTCGCCGCTCGCGTTGCACCACTTACTAGACGGCCCGTCGTCGACGCAGCATGGCCACCACAAGGACGGAGCAGTAGTACAAGGGGAGATCTCGCCGGCTGATGCTGACACCGTCCAGGCCCAGATCATGTCGCACCCCCAGTACTCGGCTCTCCTCGCCGTCTACTTAGACTGCCAAAAGGTAGGTCAAGCCATGCATCGTAGTAGTTTAATTAGGTCAGAGAATATACGTATCATACTATCATGTGTTGAATGATTTGATTTTCTTAGGTCGGCGCCCCGCCGGATGTGTTGGATAGGCTCTCGGCCGTGGCGGCGAAACTGGACGCGTTCCCGGCGCATGGCCGGAGGGTGCACGAGCCACGGCGCGCCGACCCGGAGCTAGACCGGTTCATGGTTCGCCATATTTCGATGGATAAATTCGCTCTCTCTCTCTCTCCACGTTGCATGTGATACTTGTTTGTGTTGCTGATTTGCTGTTGTACTAGTATAATTGGGGCGCGTTCTTGTTATTGCAGGAGGCTTATTGCAACATGCTGGTGAAGTACCGCGAGGAGCTCGCGCGCCCGATCCAGGAAGCGACGGAGTTCTTCAAGAGGGTGGAGACGCAGCTCGATTCGATCACAGGTAAATATATATTTATATATAGCTCTTTGAGATTTATAGCTTACCGCATTGGGAAATGGTGTTCGGTTTGTTCGATGGAAGCAAGTTATCTCTTTTTTTTCCTCTTTGGATCCATTTGTGTTTTGTTTATTCTGGGGAGGGGATAAGGTTTGCATGCATTAGACCACTTGTTTAATAATTGGAGCTTAACAGAGTACACATCAGCTGATCAGCAGCACAGTAAGCATCACGAGGCCACAGTGAGCTCCAGGTTTCGTGGTTCTCCACCTCTCGTTTATTAGCTTTGGCTCGCATTGTATATGCATGATTGGAGGCCTCTCCGCTTAATTATACTATGCAATAATATAGGACAGCAATGCGAGCTTTTAAGGAGTTCATTTTTTAGTGCATGTCAAGTGATAAACTGACAAGAGGCCATAGGGTTACAAGGCGAATATGCCCGCACGTCATCTCTCTTAAATAACTGGTTCTTGTTTAGTATCCATTTCTGATATTTTCTTTTTTAGCTTTGTTTAGCTAGCTAGAAAGAAATTGCCAAGTGTTGTCTTTCATCACATTGGTTAGATAATCAATAATGTTAACACTAATAACTGGACCATTTTATCCAGTGAACAAGTGATTAAATTGAGATGTAACAGCTTGCTGTTTCAACACAAAGTGTGGCGGCGGATGAGCGGCTCATTAAGTTCTCACTGTAGGAGATGGGTGGGCACTGTTACTACACTGTGCACTTTATTGGTCTAGTCGAGGAGAAATTTTGTTGTACAGCAGGGACACATACCGGTTTGTGCAATGAATAAATCCAGCGTTGACACATGGCATGTATTACTATAGCAACTGATAAAAAATTATTCTTTACTGTTTTGTATTGTAGCAAGCAGATAAATTTTTTGCACCATCTACCGTACAAAACAGTAAAAATTGTTTTTAAATATTTGCTACAGTAGTACATGCCATATGTCAGCACTGGATTGGTTCGTGACACAAACTGATTTATGCCTCCTTGTATAACAAGATTTCTCCTAGTCGAGTGGGGTAAGAATCTAGCTACAAGCGGTGTTTTGATATTCGGATTTTAAATTTTAACCGGTCGATAGAACAGGTTTGGCTAATTTTCAAATTCTGCCAAAAATGTTACAGCAAAATTTGAATTTTTGAAGTTGAAACTAGAAGAATGAAAAAACTGTTTTGAGGTTTTTAACCCAAGACCTGTCTTCTCCAAGCCTAGCAACCTTACCACCAGGGTTAATTGCCATTTGGCAGAGTTAAATGCCAAACTGAACTTTGATGTTATTAGTTATATATCACGGTCATTCGGTCAACACTTGAGAGCAGCATGGTGATCATCATTAATTTCAAAGTATTTTGTTCAAAGGCTTCCAACTCTGTCCATGGCTTTGTATTTGGGAGAATTTAGTTTTTAATAGTCTGACCTAGCTGTCTCCTTGTTGAAGAGACATTTTGTAGTGTACAAATATTTCCACAGTGCAAATGATTTTTTTTTTGTTAGTGAAATAAAAACTAGTTATTTTGTTGGATATTTTGATTAAATTATGCCCACAATGTCCGACACATCTGAGGCAATTGCGGCCTCTTCACATCAGGTCAAAATAATGATTAATCAGGTTATATATGCAATATAAATTGACCCTCAAGGGTGTAACATTCAAGCTAATATGGGGCTATTTCATACATACTAGGACTTCTATTTCTCCATTTTGTTCCCTACTCAGAGAGTATATTCATTTCATATAAGGATTAAGAGTTCTTGTTTTAGGTTTATAGGCACACTTTTGTGATCTATGTTATTTGATGTCCGTGGAGTGCGTTTTCCTAGGTTATAGCACTAAGTATAAGGATATCGTTGTTGGGATCCGTTGGCCGATGGATGTGAATTTCTCAGGATGTTACTTTTAATGAGTCCTGTCCTTTCTACTCTCATTCTTCTCCTTCCACCACTCCAGCATCTATCGTCGAGCCACTTTCTTTTCTCACTTTTTCTGCCACATTCTTATTCACCACTCCTCCACTACAACCTTTGGTTTCTCTGGTGCCTCCTTCACCGTTGGCTTCTCCTTCGTCACCGACACCCTCTCCAGAGGTTTATTCTAGCTTGTTCCTACTTATCCTTTCTACTACACTCGTCGTCCACGAGTTAAGGGTTCTTCTGATGGGTCATTTTTTTCGGGCTCTCCTCCTTGATATGCTCTTTGTGATCATCTGTCTATTTGACCTCCTGAGCATTTTGGTTTTGCTGTCGCTGCTCTTGCTGAACCGATTTCTTATCTTGATGCTACTGTTCATCAGGAGTGGTAGCATGCGGTAGAGGAGATCATTGCCCTTGAGCGTACTGGCATGTGGGATCTTATTCGTCTTCCTGTGCATTACTCCTATCGCATGCAAGTGGGTCTATAAGATTAAGATCCACTCTAATGATTCTCTTGAGTGCTACAAGGCTCTTCTCATGGTACGTGGTTTTCAGCAGAAGCATGGTCATAATTATGATAAGACTTTTGCTTTTGTGGCTCACATGACTATTGTTCGTACTCTTTTTGTTGTGGCATCTGTTCGGGCATGGTCCATCTTTTAGCTTAATGTTAAGAATGTATTTCTCAATAATGAGCTGTGTGACGAGGTTTATATGTAGCCACCATCGGAGTATTCTGTTCCCGAGGGTATGGTTTGTCACTTTCGCCGATCTATTTATGGCCTCAATTAAGCTCCTCTTGCCTGGTTTGATCGTTTCTCTTCTGTTGTCACTGCGGTTGGTTTCTTCGGCAGTGCTCATGATCTTGTTCATTTTATTCACACTTTGTCTCATGGTCGGATGTTTCTTTTATATGTTGATGATATGATCATTACTAGAGATTCTCAGTACATCACTTTCATCAAGGAGCGTCTTAGTGAGAAGTTTCTCATGTTTGGTATGGGTTCTCGTTTCTACTTTCGTGGGATTGAGACTATATCTACACCTGAGGGTTTCTACTTGTCTCAAGAAATGTATATCCTTCTTGATTGTGCTTTTCTTACTGATCATCACACAGCTAAGACTCATATGGAGCTTAGTGGTCATCTTCGGCCCACTGATGGTGAGCTTCTTACTGATCCTACTCGCTATCGTTATTTTATTGGGAGTCTTATTTATCTTGGTGTCACTCATTCTGACATTTCATACTCTATGTATATCTTGAGTCAGTTTGTCTCTGCCCCACTCAGCTCCACTATATCATATTCTCATGTTCTAAGATATCTTCATAGAACCATCACTCGTCGTTTTTTCCTTCGCTCCAACTCTTTACAGCTCCAGGTATATTCTGATGCCACCTGAGCTAGTGATCACTCTGATCGCTGGTATCTCTCTGCCGATTGTGTTTTTCTTGGTGGTTTTATCATTCTTGGTGGTTTTATCATTGATTGGAAAACTAAGAAGCAGATAGCGGTTTCTCGTTCGAGTGCTGAGGATAAGTTGCGAGATATAACTTTGTTGACTGCGAAGGTTGTTTGGCTACGGTAGTTACTTGAGAATTTTGATATTTATGTTTCCGCACCGACTCCTCTTTTGTCTAACAGCACATGTGTTATTAGCATTGTTAAAGATCCGGTAAAGTATGAACTTATAAAGTATATTGGTGTTGATATTTTCTACATGCAGATATAGGTGCAAGACTAGATTGTTGCTTTTTAGTATGTGTCTTCAGAGTTTTAGTTGGTAGACTTCTTCACAAAATCACAGACCAGAGTCTAGCACATCTTCCATCTCTCCAGACTTCATGTCATTGATCCACCATAAGTTTGAGGGGATGTTAGATATGTATTATTACTTGTGTATTTTATATATATATATATATATATATATATATATATATATATATATATATATATATATATATATATATATATATATATATATATATATATATATATATTATATCATACATGTACTTGTGTATATATTGGCTCATTGAACTTACGATGAGTACACACGCTATTCATTTCGTTAGCATCATTGCAACCCAGACTTGTGGGTTTCATGTCGTTTATTCTCTTAGTTCAATTACTTGAAAAACTGCATTCCAATTTTAGAAACAATATATCCATTTTGTTGTTCACGTATTTGTTGTCTACTAGATTTTCAAGCTATTACATTGTGGAGTGTATTTTGGTTGCTTGTGGGTGTACTGCCTGCAAATTTCCCCTATTTGAAGCAAAATAATCCATGAACTTGTAGTATAAACAGCTCCACCTCCAAAAATTTCAAAAGAAAATACGGTGGTGGCATGAAATAGATTCATACTGACAAATTTTGGCGTAAAACTTGACTGGCAAACAGAAAGGAAAAGACAAATAATGGATATAGTTATTTTTATTATCTATATTGTCCTAGGAATGGAGTTCTTGTATAAAACATTGGTAGACTGTAAATCTCTTCTATTAGGTGTCTCTTGTGTAGAGGAAATTGCACAGAATTTGTTTATCCTGTTCAAAAACTACACATCCCTGCTTTAATTTTGACATGTTGCTTGCTTTTCTCCTAAGTCATTCTAATATAGCAACTGCTCTTTTAGTTTTGGTAATTTACCATCCATACATCCAAAATTAGCATAATCTAGCTGACTATCATCTGTGTATTGCAACTGCTTCGAGATGATTCAACAGAATGGATGCAATTTTTTTTAAGCATCATTGTTGAATGGTTTCCTCCATTTCTCGTCCTCATTTTCATCCAATAACTATTTTCAGTCTGCGGCAATTATGTGATGACTCACTAGTTAAGACTGTTTATTATTACGTTAGGTGTTCATTGTCTAGCCGATAATTCTATTAAAAAAATTTCCCTCTCTTTTTGTGTTTTATTTTAAATTACATGGTAGATACGCGCGCGCACGCAAGTGCTGCCCCTAGCGTTTGCAAAAGGTTGCTGAAGAACTCTTTGTAAATTTCCTTGAATTAGGATATTCTTGCAAGATGTTTTCCCTATAAATCAAAATGAATGCTCCATTCGAAATTAAACACAGTATCGTGGATGTTGGAGATATAAATAAATATTATTTTTCTCAGTTGTCCAAGGCTCCTAGCTACTTGGAAGCACTGTGGCTACATGAGTACCGAGTGTACAACTTGTTCAAGGCTCCACTGTTGCTTCCTACAACCTACATATGTAAACCGTTATAATTAATTGAGACAATGGTGGGGTTGTGCGTCTAATCTACAAAACACAAGTGTATAACTAACCTTAACCAACCTTTTCTTTTGTTAACTGTCATCTGCAGGCAGTAATTGTGACGGTGCTGGCTCATCCGAGGATGACCAAGACACGAACTGTCCTGAAGAGATCGACCCCTGTGCTGAGGACAAGGAGCTCAAGCACCAGCTTCTGAGGAAGTACGGTGGCTACTTGGGCAGCCTCCAGCAAGAATTTTCCAAGAGGAAGAAGAAAGGGAAGCTACCCAAGGAGGCCAGGCAGAAGCTGCTGCACTGGTGGGAGCTGCACTACAAGTGGCCGTATCCCTCTGTATGACACCAAGAGTTAATTCCCATCAATCTCATATATGTTGTAGCGGCTACACGATGAATAACGCCGTGTTGACGCCAAATTTGCTGATGTTGGGCGTACAGGAGACAGAGAAGATGGCGCTGGCGGAGTCGACAGGGCTGGACCAGAAGCAGATTAGCAACTGGTTCATCAACCAGAGGAAGCGGCACTGGAAGCCGACATCGGAGGACATGCTGTTCTCGACGATGGAAGGCGGCTTCCACGTCCCGCAGGGCACTGCGGCGGCGCTGTACATGGACAGGTCGTTCATGGTGGATGGCATGTACCGGCTGGGGTCGTGAAGCAAGTGCTCTGTCTGGTGAAACGGGGAATGGTTGCTGCTGTGGTACGTAAGCGCCATGGCAATAGCACGCGATACGGAGCGAGGTTGTGTCGACGATCGACCACTAATGTTCTTCGGTAAATATGTATATGTTGTTTCGGTTTGATATACCCTGTGCTTCAGTAAATCTGCAACGTAGATATATTAATTATCTCTGCTTGTGCCCTGGTTGTACAGTTTAGAACCGGTGAAATTAAACGTGATCACGATTGTTACACTGGAGTCAGATCAGATGTACTGCTTCTTTTCAACAGATAAATTCAAGGGTACAAACTTACCTTTCTGCCTCGAGTAAACTTTGCATAATTGTCCGTAAGTCCGAACTCCAAATCTGTGATGGTTAAGCTGAAAAGCTTATGGCTGAAAACACTAAAATTGACAGAGACATATTTAACATAATTAAATTTAAAAAATTTAAAAATATAAAAAATATGTTAGCCCATTACGTATAATACAAACAAATACGGGAAAAAAGAACCGGCAAAAAAACTTAACAAAAAACTAAAAATTAAAAAAAGACAAAACTTATGAATAATAAAAAATAAATCAGAAGTCGAAACCGAGTTGATGAGGGACGAATTCCTACACGGTTCACGCACTGCCCGTGCGAATGAGCTGCAAGTGCTGTGCTTCCGTACGCGCGAACGACGCGCCTGTACGACCTCACGCCCGGCTATGAAATGCTGAACAGTGCCGCAAAACCGGCGCAGTGGCGCTGTCCCTCCTTGGAATTGGCTACTTGTACGCTTCTCAGCAACCCCAGGGACGGGGTGGTTTACGTCGCAGTCGGCGCCACTGCTGCGCATTGCCGCATGCACAGTGCAGGGGGGAAGTGATGATTAACGAACTCGGCCGCTTTCTAATTAAGCGACAAATTAAATGGGCGGTTCGTTGCAGATTGTCCACGACAGGGCCCTTAAAGGTCCTATTTGTTTCCACTTAAAATTATTATAATATAACTTATAAATCATAAGTAAAATAAACAATCTAGATTATAAGGTAACTTATTATAATCTAATAACCCAAATTATTGTAATCTAATAAGCTCAAAAAAGGAGTTTATTTCAGCTTATAGATCCACCTTTTATCTTAATGATCATAAAACTTTAGGAAATTACCCACCTTTGCCATTCATCCAACCCCCAACTCCCGTGCCTCTCTCCCAGGAGCGTCTCTCCCGTGCGCCTCCTTCCTCTCCTCTTCCAATCTCCTCCAAATTTTCCGTCTCCAAATCTTCCTCTCCTCTTCCAATCTCCCATGCAACCTAGCCCAAATCCGGCCAAATTTTCGGTGTGTTCCGGCCAAAATGGATCCCCAAGATGGTGATGATGCGGAGGCCGACCTTGCCCGTGCGCTTGCCTACCGGGATTCCCTTGCACGAAGCCCCGTGGTCGCTGAGGAAGTCGCTGGGAGGGGCAGCGCTGGCCGAGGCGGCGCCGGCCGGGGCGACGTCGGGAGGGGACGTGGTGCCGGGAGAGGCCGCGGAGTCGCGGAGGCCGAGGCGTCGTGGTCGGCCGCCTGGCGCCGGCGTCGAAGGCCTCGGCGGCGGCGCTCGGGCATGGCGGCGACCTCGGGCGACGACCTAGGCTTGGGCGCGGCCTCGGTGTGCGGCATCGGCCTCGGGCGCGGCGGGCACGGAGCGACGCCGCCGGCGGCGAAGCTGGTGGGCGGCGCGCCGCCACGGCCTCGGGCGGCGCGGGCGGGCACGGCGCGGCCGCGATCTTGGCCTCGGGCGGCGGGTGGGCACGGATCGACCCTCGGCAGCTGGCCGGGCACGGCGCGGCTGCGCGCTGGCCTCGGCGGCGGCCGGCACGGATCGACCCTCGGCGGCGGCGGCACGACGCGGCGGCGCCGCCGCGGCTCGGGGCGCGGCGGGCACGGGCGACCCTCGGCGGCGGCGGCACGGCGCACGCGTGGCCGGGCGCCTGGGCGGCGGCGGCTGGCACGGCGCGCGCGCCGCCTCATGGGCGCTGGGCACGGCGGCGCGCCGGCGCCGACCTCGGGGAGGCGACACAAGGCGCGGCGCTGCTGCGCTGCCGACCTCGGGAGGTAGCTCGCGGCGCTGTGCCGCCTTGGGACGAGGACCTCACAGCCTACGGTGTGGATGACGGTAGCTCACCACCTTCGATGCAGCGTCGAAGACGGGGATCTGCTGAAGCCTGAAGGAGAGGATGCCGACGTTCCTGCACATGTCGATGGCGACAACATGGTAAGATTACTTTCAAGATTTTACTTGGTCCTAGCCATCTTTGTGTATATCCATGCACTGCACATAAAATTGAAATTTATATATGTATGTGTTGTATGGAATAGAAGGAGGAGTTAGACAAAGCAGATTGGTCTGCATGGAACACTAGGACTTTTTGTGAAATTTGCATCGAAGAAATACGAGCTGGTAATAGCCTAATGGGGTTATGAATAATAGAGGCTACAGGAATATTGCTGTTAAGTACATGTAAAGGACAGGCTTGCGTCACTCTAGAACACAGTTTAAGAACCGATGGGATTTGCTTAAAGGCTTGTATAGCTTTTGGCTAAGCCTTCTCAAGGATACAGGGCTTGGTTGGGATGATACTAAAGGTACAGTGGATGCTACTGATGATTACTGGAAACAAGTCACCAAGGTAACAATTAGCTGACTATAAACGTTTTATGTACAATTGAAAAAAAGAAGTGTGCTTACAAATGTTTTTTACCATCTTTTCAGGGACATTCAGAGTGGAAAAAGCTGCAGCATGGTCCACCGGAGTGTGAAGAATTGTTAAAGGAAATGTTTGGCATGGTTGCAGTTGATGGTTCATCTACCTGTATACCTGGTGAGTTTATTGGAGGAGGAGATGCAGGGGCTGTTGGAGGTGGAGGGGCTCATGGAGAAGGGGTTGGAGAAACACATGTAGGACATGGATCATTGGGGAGCAAATCAACGGGTACCAATCCATTAAACAGATGTTCAAGTAGCACTGCTACTAGCCCACAAAAGATAGGAAAGAACCCAATGGTTAAGATAATGAAGGGTATTCATAACACTTTGGAGAACAATTGTGCTATTGCCAACAAGGTGATGTAAGGTGAATTGAGGTACAATTCCATTAAAGAAGTGATGAACTTGGCTGTGGAGTGCGGGGCAGCAGAGTGAACTGCAGAACATTTTATGGCTACCCAACTATTTGTGAAAGCAGAGCACCGTGATATGTTCAAAACATTTACCACCAAGGAAGGAAGGCTTGATTGGTTGAAAAGGTGGTGTGTGAAGGAAGGCTTGATGTAGTAGTCAATCCAAATGTTTGCAATCACTTTGTGTCAATCACTTTTGTTGTTGCGGGATGGCTGGATCAGTACATGACATGAGGGTGTTCAATGATGCTTTACGTAAATATACCACGCAGTTCCCACATCCTCCAAATGGTATAGTAACATTTTAACTAGTTATCTCAAAAAGTTGCATACTGTAGCTATATCTCATTGTGTATGTTTACATTTTGTAGGAAAATTTTACCATTTACCAAATCGACCGGGTTTTCTAGCTCCATACAAAGGGACCAAGTACCATTTACCAGAGTTTCGAAATGGACCACGCCCTAGTGGCAAGAAGGAGGTATTCAACCACTTGCATTCATCACTTCGTAATGTGATTGAGCGATCTTTTGGTGTGTTAAAGATGAAGTGGAGAATTTTGTTGGACTTACCTAGTTATCCAATGCTCAAACAAACCAAAATAATACATGCATGCATGACACTCCATAACTTCATTCGGGATAGTGCTTTGAGTGATGAAGAGTTTGACCGATGTGATCGAGATGAAAACTATATGCCGATGCCTTCCTCTCATGTGGGTTCAAGTCAATTGGGAGATGAAGAGGGGGGCATGAATGCCTTCCGTGATAATATTGCTAATGCTTTATTTGCTAGAAGAGAGTAATTTGTTTGTAAGAGCATATTTGTACGAACAAATGATCATGGATATTTGAATAATTAAGCTTTTCTACCACTTATATATTCAAATTCGTATTTTACTAATGTTTTGCAAGTCCACACTAATAAAAAAAACATGTCATAAAAGAATAAATAAGTCACCAAAAAAGGTCAAGGGTATTGTAGTCTTTAAACATTCGAATACAACAATCCATAACTCTGATAATCCATCGCAAACACTGATGACTTATTTCTCACCAGCTTATTATAAGCTAGCTTATATAATCCCCACCTATAAGCTAGATTATAATAATCTTAAGTGGAAACAAACAGGGCCTAAGGCTTGTAATTTCTGCTGTTTTGCCCACGGAAATCGTACGGACCTGTGACAGCAATGTAGGAGCTGACATGGCCACGCAAGGTTCACGGGTCACGGGAAAACGTATTATCATTCGTCCGATCTTAGGCTCGGATAAGGATATGGACCCATGCACTGCGCGCCCGGTTTGATAGTGGATTAGGATCTGAAAGCCGTCGGTCGCCGATTTATCTTCAAACCCCGCAATTTGAAGGACGTGCAAGCAGACACTGCCTTGTGGGGGTAGGTGTGCATGTATCGTCCTACCCTCGAGAAAGAGTAAACTGGTGTATGTCGTGCTCTGGATGGGTGAAGGGCCATTGGATTGGATAATTAACGGTCCGGATTAAAGCTTCGGTTCAAAATTTAAAAAAAACACTAGTTTCCAACCATGGATACGCAACGTATGTTTTGTGGTACAAGCTAGGAGGGTGTAACTGAAAGGTATAGGTGGATTTTTTTTGCTACGGCTGATAATTTAGTGTAAATGTTTGTATGAACGAATCGAATGCTGATAAATTTTATTTAAAAAAGTAATAGAGAAGTAATTTTATTTATTTGTTAAAAAACTATAAGTTATAAATCGAAAGGAAAGGACAAATCAACTGGATCCGACAAAGGGGGCAAGGGGCCGGCGCACTTCTTTTTTTCATCGGCGCGGCACATTTTCTGTACGTGCGGCCTGGACGGTGGTTAAAAAGGCCAGATGCTGTCGCTGAATGTAGACCCACCAGAAGGCAAAAGTGTATACGGCACGGTGAGGAGGAGGAGGAAGCAGAACGGCCTAATTAGATTCCCCGTGCGGCCGATAGGTTCCGGGCCTGGCGGAATCTGACTGGGCAGGCGGCCGGCTAATCCTCCTCGGCTCATGCTCGTGCCGGACCACGATTTTGCGGTCAATTTAAGCAAAAAACGCGCGGGCCGGGCCGACAGGCAGATCGTGCGTCCGCGCGCACGAGGCGTAGGCAGCGAGCGGGCGTCCCGGATGCAAAAGCAACGGAAGCGGCCCACGTTTCCGCGCGCCGCCCTGGCTTGGCAGAAACCGCGCGGCGCCTGTCCTGCGAGATGGGCGAGTGAAGAGGACGGGCGTGTTTGGTTGCCAGCCATACTTTGTCATAAGTTGCCACGCCTAAGATTAGGTAAGTTTGATAAATTTAACAACTGTTAGGTTGCAGCCACAGTTGTGGCAAGATTCTCTTCCAGCAAATTAGGTCCTACGCGTCAGTGACTCAAAAAAGTGTGGCAAGATTCCCTTAGACTTGCTAAGGTGTGGCAAAGAATTTGAGCACTTCAACTTAGGCAAATATGGTAATTTTTGTTGACAAATAGTGGCAAAATGTGGTAGCAACCAAACAGCATCGTCAGGCCAGCCGTGGATACATACAGGCTCCGCTTGGGAGTAGTTACGGCCCAGTCGTCGTGGCGGTCCCACCCACGACTGCAGAACGGAACGTCGCCAGCCGCCAGTCAGCAAGTCAGACTTGCCTGGCAGCGCCGGGTCGTGTCAAGCGGCGACGGGCGACAGCACTAGCACAATGATAGGAACGGTCACCGCAGTTTTACCAGTACACATTCCAACGCTTTGAACCAGAAGAAGGTGGATCACGGCCGAAATCAACATCTAGAACACCAAGCGATGCTGTGAACTTGTGATGTGACAATCTTGCCAGTCAGTGAGCCATGTTCCCTGCGTTGCAAGTAATCTCAACAAGTCATCACCTAGGCACCGCCATCCATCTCGTTCCAATTGGCATCTGTCTAGTCTAGCGGTATTGTGTTTTTCCTCTACAAGTCGTCGACGCTTGGTGCGGATGTAACGGAACGGGCGTCGCCTCTGAACCAAGAGGGCAGAGCAGTTGGTGCCTGTCAAATGTTACCGTAGCTGTTCTGTTCGGATAACATGCTCTGATCAAATCCTGGATCTTTCCTGACTCACAAGATCTAGAAAATCCGCGCCAGTTGCCCCACTGACCTCGACTTGCCTACCTCGAATTACAGGGGCGTCTCGATCGATCACGCCAGAAATGGCCCATTTCTTCACAAATGTCTATATCAGCGCATCGCAAGTGTGTAAACTAGTAGTCTAAACTCCAGAGAAGCTTCCGAGCTGGACCCGGGCATGCGTACAGGGGCGTCTCGATCGATCACGCCAGATATGGCCCATTTCTTCACAAATGTCTATATCAGCGCGTCACCAGTGTGTGAACTAGTAGTACGCCAGAGAAGCTTCCGAGCTGGACCCGGGCATGCGTCGAGTCCAAACGAGAGGATGGCATGTTGCAATCAACAGGGGTGAAAACAGATCGGATATTTCTCGACCGGCCGACTGTCGAATCCGAGTCGGATCGAATTCGGATAGTTATGTCGGATAATTATCGGATTCAGAGTCGGACACGGATAATTGTTTTCGGATACAGATTCGGATTCAGAAAAGAACTATCCGATGGATACAGATACTATCCGAGATTTTATCGGATAATACTGCATATATTTTTCAGATATCCAGCCCAACGGCAAGCAGTGCCAAGCCCATCAGCGAGATTAGCACGCAGCACGCCTCACGCCTGGCCCAACGCCTCACTCTTCACGCCAGGGGAGGGATCAACTGGTTTGTAATAGCTTTGGTGGTATTGTCCATCCTGGCCCATATTCTCTTGTTCTTTTAGTTTTTGTTGATCCTTCTCTGTGTACATGTGTGTATGTGAGATGGTGCAAAGGTGAGAAACAGCAGTATTTGGGATCACATAAGAATGTTGAGAAATCCATCACAATTACTCTGTGGTGGTATCGTCCAGTTGGAGAAGTCTTTTGTATATGCCTTTTGTACCCGTCTATATATGCCTTTTTGTATTCCTACGTAATATACGACGAGATATTCGTTATCATATTCGCATCCGCTCCGTATTCGTTCCGTATTTGTGACCGAAACTATCCGGATTCGTATTCGTATCCGGCACTATTCGTGTTCGACTCCAAATCCGATAAAAAAAATATAGAATAGGATATGGAATAAGCAATATCCGACCGAATTCGACCCGTTTTCACCCCTAGCAATCAATTCACATCATGGATCGATGCACATTGAGCAGTGTAGAGACAAGGCTTTCAGATCGATTTTAATTTTTGTTATTTATATTCCAAGTTTATATAGTTTGCATTTTACATGCTAAAATCTAGTGCCCTATATGTCAAATACTAGATATATTTAAAAGAAAGAAGGCTTAATCACGTTGACAAATAGAGGGAGAAAAAAGAAAAAACACGCAGGACATTGATAAAATAAGGCACTTCAAAAAAATACGTGTAAGCCAAAGTTGACACGACACAACATATCAACTAACCGTGAAAAAAAGAAGAAAATAATAAGGGCTACTTCAACCGATCGAGTATAGGCCATCAGCCGGTCCAAGCCCAGGTCAACGCCAGCCTAAGGCTCAAGTAAACACCAGCCCCAAGCCAACCAAGTAGCCAGCGTCATACCTAGACGACACTTAACCTACCTTCCCTTGTTCCCCATGCGGCATGCTATGTACGCAACCTTTCATCTGCAGCGGTAACGGATCCAACGCGCGGAGTTGCCGTCATCCGAGAGCACGCCATCCACTTCTCGCCTGTGTCTGCGTGTGTCGGATGGAAAGCTTAGGTTTCTCATTGTGCTAATCTCACTACGCTCACATGCAAATGGAGTAACTCTCAATATATGTATGTTGTATGCAGTATGACCGACGGTCACGACAATAGGTGAGGTTGTCCACTCATTGTCTCGTCCTGGCTCATTACTTTCAAAGTTCAAATGTTCAATGATCTTCATAGCTAACGAAGTAACGATCAGCCAACCAAAATAGCTACTAAATTTGTGATTTAAATTTTAAGGTTTCAATTCTATAATCTTTAAAATATTTGTGGGCTAGAGCTTTAATATTAGAATACACTGTTTTGATTTTTGCAACAGTTGAATTAGAGAATTTTTCAATGTGTTTTAATATCTAATTCAGTGTGTTTAACTTTCAATAATTGTCATCTCCTCATGGCAAGTAGTCCGTAGCCACGGAGCTATTTCTAAAAAGAAAGATATCAGGTTCACGTGCAAATGCTACAAATACAGAAAGTCCATAAATAAATTGGGAAGAAGAGATTTAGTTTGATCCAGGGAAAAGGAAAAAGAATAGACGTCTATCTCTCCAAGATGTGGTAAGAAGAAAGTACTTCGATAATGTTTGGGAAGAAAAAAAGAAGATTTAACCCTGCACGATTTGATCAGTATGACAGTTGACTTGAGTATAGCAAGTATAAAGATATATAATTTAGAATGCATTACCATCTACTACATTATCGATGGATACGTTGATAAATACAAGTATAGAGTATGAGGCCCTTACATTATTTTTACTCTAGATCCATCACTGCTTCACACTAGACATAGAGAGAGGGAGCACGTGTGTGATTTGGTGCAGCCGTGCATTAGGAGGACCCCAAAAACTAAGATCGTGCTTATTTGACTTTCTGTTTCTTATTTCTAACTTCTTAATTTCGTTTTTTTTAGTTTTTTGGTGTTTTCTTTATTCCTTTGTATTGTGCATGATGATGTAAGTTTTTTAAGTTTTAATTCTTTACATTTAATTATACTGAAAAGCTAACAACAATTATAATACATTTCAACTGCTACAATATAAAAAAACAGTTTTGCTATTGCACTAAAAAAATTATAAGTCGATGCTTTTAGGCCCAAAAGTCTCGGGTGTCCAGAATACTAGTAGAACAGTGGACACTGACTTGGCAGCTGCTCCGAGCTGCAAATTATATACTGCGAGCAGAGCGCCGACGGCAGTGCGACCCGCCAACGACACACCACAATCCTCCTCCCTTTGCTGGTGCCATGGTTGCCATGAAGAGCCTTCTTGCCGGCCTCCTCCTCGTTGGCTTCGGCGTCGCCGTTCTTGGAGCTGACGACGGTGACCAGTTCGTCTACTCCGGCTTCACCGGCGCGCGCCTCTCCCTGGACGGCACGGCCGTCGTCACGCTGAGCGGGCTCCTCGAGTTGACCAACGGCACGGCCCAGCTCAAGGGCCATGCGATCCACCCGACACCGCTGCGGTTCCAGAGGTCGCCGGGCGTGGTGCGCTCCTTCTCGGCGTCCTTCGTGTTCGGAATCATCCCCCCCTACTCTGACCTGAGTGGCCACGGCATCGTCTTCTTCGTCGGGAAGAACAACTTCTCGAGCGCGCTACCGAGCCAGTATCTGGGCCTCCTCAACATCCAGAACAACGGGAACGCCACCAACCACATCTTCGGCGTCGAGCTCGACACCATCCTGAGCTCTGAGTTCCAGGACCCTAACGACAACCATGTCGGTATCGACGTCAACAGCCTCAAGTCTGTCGCCGTGCACCCCGCCGGTTATTACGACGACAAGAACGGTGTTTTCCAGAACCTGACCCTGATCAGCGGCAAGCCCATGCAAGTTTGGGTGGACTACGACGGCGAGTCCACTCAGATCAACGTGTTCTTGGCTCCCCTGAAGATGGACAAACCTTCGAGGCCCTTGGTGTCGGCCATGTCCAACCTCTCAGAAGTGCTCCTCGAGCCGGCATACGTTGGCTTCTCATCGTCTACGGGCACGGTCAGGTCACGCCACTACGTGCTCGGTTGGAGCTTTGCCATGGACGGCCCTGCTCCTTCCATTGACATCGGCAAGCTGCCCAAGCTGCCACTGGAAGGCGCGAAGGCACGGTCCAGGGTCTTGGATATCGTTCTGCCGATAGCGACCGCGATGTTCGTCCTTGGTGTGGTTGCGGTTGTGATTTTGCTCGTTCGGAGGCGGTTGAAGTACGCCGAGCTGCGAGAAGACTGGGAGGTTGAGTTTGGGCCGCACCGATTCTCGTACAAGGACTTGTTCCGTGCCACAGAAGGTTTCAAGAGCAAGACGTTGCTTGGCATAGGAGGATTTGGGAGAGTGTACAAGGGGGTGCTTCCGAAATCTAAGATGGAGGTGGCGGTGAAGAAGGTGTCACACGAATCGAGGCAAGGCATAAAGGAGTTCGTCGCAGAGGTTGTTAGCATTGGCCGTCTCCGACACCGCAACCTTGTGCAGCTGCTCGGTTACTGCCGGCGAAAAGGCGAGCTTCTTTTGGTCTACGATTACATGCCTAATGGTAGTCTCGACAAATACCTGTACGGTCATGAGGAAAAGCCTACTTTGGATTGGGATCAAAGGTTCCGAATCATCAAAGGTATTGCATCCAGCTTGCTATACATTCATGAGGATTGGGAACAAGTTGTCATCCACCGAGACATCAAGCGAGCAACGTGCTTCTTGACAGTGAGATGAACGGACGGCTAGGCGATTTTGGTCTCGCAAGATTGTATGACCATGGCGCTGACCCACAGACAACACACGTGGTTGGCACGATGGGATACCTAGCCCCAGAACTGGCACGAACAGGAAAAGCGTCCCCTCTCACTGATGTGTTCGCCTTTGGTGCATTCATTCTCGAAGTCACTTGTGGACGGAGGCCTGTTGAGCAAGCAATGCAAAACAACCAACTCATGTTGGTCGACTGGGTGCTTGAGCAATGGCAGAAAGGATCACTCATCGAGGTAATTGATGCAAGGTTTCATGGCAACTATGACGCTTACGAGGTGATCCTAGCGTTGAAGTTAGGGGTGCTGTGTTCACATCCATTGCCAAGTGCAAGGCCTAGCATGCGCCAAGTTATGCAATATCTTGAAGGTGACATGCCATTTCCAGAGCTAACACCGTCGCAACTGAGCTTTAGTATGCTAACTCTGCTGCAAAATGAAGGGTTTGACTCATTTGTAGTGCCGGCATCGCATCCGTCATCGACGATGATGACCATCGGCACAATAAGTGGCCTGTCCGGAGGGAGATGACATCCATGGTGCTCGTAGTGCTATTATGAGTTCTTAGAACTAGTTATGTGTGGATGTTGATCGGATTCCATGGGTATTAACTAGTTCTTAGAACTAGTTATCTAGCTAGTACTCTGTTCTTAGTTGGTCTGAAAAAAGTGTGTTCTTAGTTGTAGTCAGATAGGTCACATGGTTGTAAATCTTGAAAATATATTCATGTGGAAATATATATGGAATTATACTCTTTAGTTGGTCGTCCTGCAAATAAAGATAGATGAAAGTGTGTGAAAGACAAATATGGACTTCAGGATCAAGAGGGCAATGACCGAATGAGTACTTTGTTCTTGGTTAAACGGTATAGCATCTAACCGTCCATTGTCTCTTACTCTCCACTCTTTCTCTTCAGCCACAGTCCTTCATCATCCCCACCCCTCCTTCCTCCGTCGCATCGCACGGAGCGACATTGTCCTTCCCAGTGTGAGCAAAACCTCGGTGTCGTCTTTCCTCCTGCGTCACACGTGCGGAGCACGAACAATGCGGAGCACGAGCGACGCCGTCATTCCTCCTGTGTTGTGCAGAGCGTGAGCGACGCCGTGCCATCCTTCCTCCTGTGTCATGCAAAGTGCAAGTGACACCGTGCCGTCGAGCTCACAAGCAACGGAGTTCTCACCCTACTTTGCTGAGTTCACGAGCGACACCGGCTTTAAGTCTCCCAAGCCAAATCATGAGACTGGTCATAAACACTTAAACATGAGATTGGTCATGAAAACTGTATCAAACAACATGAAACTTGCACATGGAAGCTAGCCAAATCAGGCAATAAACTCTCTTGAAACTTCATGAAACCTGGTGAAACACTATGAAACTGGTTATGAAACTTTATGAAACAAATTAGTCATGAAACGTGTACATAAAACCTAGCCAAATCAGTAAATAAACCCCCTTGAAACTGCATGAAACCTCGTGAAATTAACACAATAAAACTTAAACATGAAACTATTTGAAAGAGCATGAAATTTGTACATGAAATCTAACTAAATCAGGCAATAAACCCCTTGAAACTTAATGAAACCACATAAAATGCTATGAAACTTAAACATGGAGATCGTAAAGCGAAGACCAAAGACGATGACCAATGCACAATTTAATCGAAGGTATTCCATGGGTTCACCCCATGGATGTAATTAACTAGGAGCCTTTCGAGGCCTCGAAAACCAGGACACCACATCGTCTAAGTCAAGTCTACTATGCAAAGCATGCTATGGAGCGCAATTATGTAAAGAAAACTTGTAATTTTGTTATTCTCAAATAAATGAATAAAGTGAATATTTTCCTATCTTTTTTGTGTTTATTTATCTTTATGCCCGCACCTTATACCCCGAGGTAGAAAATTTCGAGAGAAATTTCTCGCGTCAAACACACTTCCTCCGCACTTTCGGTTTTGTAGCGCATGTCAGGAATTCGAAGCCGCACCTGAAGAAGATGGACGATTGAAGCATACCGATGATCTTCGTTGGGTACGAGTCTAGGTCCAAGGCATACCGCGTGTATGACCCAGTCACCCAGCGCATGCACGTGACATGTGGCGTTGTCTTCGATGAAACAACACAGTGGAATTGGAGAGCTTAGGGTGAGGAAGGTATGGTGAGCGGTCAAGACCCTTTCACCGTAGAGTACACTGCAATGTATGAACCAGGAATAGTGGGGATTAGTGACGCACGCCCATTAGTGCATTATCTAGCAACACAGTAATGCCAGGGGCAGATGTGGCAATGCCTATGACGTCAGGCACAATGGAGTTTGCCTTGGCCCGACCAACACAGGAGAGGTACTCGACGCCAACCACGATGACGCACCGCTTTGGTATCGCACCATCGACAACGTCATCAGGCCAACTTCACCCCGTGGTTTCGTACCATGCGACCTCGACTCTACTAGGTTGTTGTTAACTACAGCCGATGAATAAGCATCTTTCGGTGAAGCAGAGCAGCATGAGTGCTGGCGCAAGGCTATGCTTGAAGCGATGAAGTCGATCGAGGACAATGGCACTTGGGAGCTCGTCGATCTCCCTGCTGGCCACCGACCCATTAGGCTCAAGTGGGTCTAGAAGGTGAGGCGCGACAAACATGGGGCCATTGCCAAGTACAAGGTGTGGTTGGTCGTGAAAAGCTATGTATAGCAGGCCGGTATCGGCTTCGAGGAAGTGTTTGCTCTTGTGGCGCGCATGGAGTCAGTTTGGTTGCTGCTTGCTATGGCGGTATACGAGGGGTGGCAAGTTCATCATATGGATATCAAGTCCACATTCCTCAACGATGACCTGATGGAGGATTTGTATGTGGCCCAGCCACCTAGGTTCGTCATCAACAATAGCGAGCACAAGTAGGGGCGGACCCAGGGCCTGGCGACCCTGGGCCCCTACCCGGGCTCATCTCCTTGTGACCTGGAAGCGAGGCGTCTTGTGATCCATGTGATCCATTCCTGTTAAGTTTTACTTTATACTTATCAAAAAAAAGTTTTACTTTATAGATCCATGTGATCTTGTGAACATGTGCTACGATATGATTCTAGTTAAAACTAATGTGGTTGTCATATTTTACTTGTATTATGATCTATGTTTCTGAGCGCTTGATATTTAGACTTTGTTCTTCGCCCAGGCTCGTCAAATTCCTTGGGTCCGCCACTGAGCACAAGGTGCTTCGGCTACAAAAGGCACTCTATGGCCTTCGCCAAGCACCCAGAGCATAGAACGCCAAGCTCGATGCCAGTCTGTCAATGTTGGGGTTTCACAAGAGCTTCTCTGAGCATGCTGCATACACACACGGGGATATAACATATTGGCTGATCATCGGAGTGTACGTCGACGACCTGATCATCACTGGCACCGAAGTCACCAACATTCACGTGTTCAAGGTCAAGATAAAGAAATTGTTTTGGATGAGTGACCTGAGGTTGCTCTCCTACTATCTCGGCATCGAAGTGAGCCAAGGGACAAGTGGCATCTCCTTGTGTCAATCGACCTATGCGCTCAAGGTACTCGAGAAGAGCAGCATGGAAGACTGCAACAGCTGTTAAGCATCAATGGAAGCTCGCTTGAAGCTGAGCAAATTGAGCTCTTGCCCACTGGTAAACGCCACCCAGTACCGGAGTATTATCGGCAGCCTCCGGTATTTGGTGAAAACATGGCCATACATAGCTTATGCGGTGGGCTACACAAGCCGATTCATGGAGGAACTGCACGAAGACCATCTGGTCAAGGTCAAGAACATATTGCACTACATCGACGGAACACGCAACCACGGTGTCTGCTATACGAGGAAGAGAGACAGTCAGTCATTGCTGTTAGAATTCAGTGATAGCTACATGGGCGGTGACGTTGACAATCACAGAAGCACCACTAGAGTGCTCTTGTTCCTCGGAAGCAACCCCATCGCCTAGAAGTCACAAAAGCAGAGGGTGATGGCACTATCATCCTGCGAGGCGGAGTACATCACCGCTACAACTGTGGCATGTCAAGGCATCTAGCTAGATCGGCTGATGGGCGAACTTCTTTGCTTAGAGCTAGCGCACCAGTGCTCAAGGTGGACAACAAGTCCGCCATTGCTTTAACCAAGAATCATGTCTTCCACGACCTGAGCAAGCATATCAACACTCGCTTTCACTTCATCCGGGAGTGCATTAATAGAGGAAAAATCATTCTCGAGCATACTCGCACAGAGGAGCAGCTTGCGGACATTCTCACGAAGCCGCTCGGGCGCGTCAAGTTCCAGGACCAGCGCGTAAGGATTGGCGTCGTTGAGATCACAGGTGAACGTAGCAATAATTAAGGGTGAATATTGAAAAATTAAGCAGCTAATTAGCCAGTAGTGGCAGCGCCGCGTGTCGTCCTGCGGGCACTACCGCCCGGCCTCTGGATAATAGAAATGTTATTTTTATCAATACGTCTATTATATTATTATTTTTATAAATATGGTATAAAACGGTGTTAAAAATGACTTTGGCTCTTTGCTGCAGAACGACGGGTTCGACACGTAAGTCATGTGGTATCCGACGTCGGCGTTGTCCGCGTCCGCAACGAGCTACGGCACGGTGTCTGATCTGTCCGGGGGATGATGACATGCTGAAGTAACATGTACTGCACATATGCATAGGAACGTACAACTGCGGTAGCAGCAAGGTGTTCGAGCCATATTATATATATATATATATATATATATATATATATATATATATATATATATATATATATATATATATATATATATATATATATATATATATATATATATATATATATATATATATATATATTCTCTAAAAAATATAAGTGCTTCGAACCATAAAAAATATTTGAATGTCTTTTCTCTCATATATGCACTCCTTAAAATAATATAAGTACTTTAAATCACAAAAATGTCGAGTAATTTCTAAACGCCGCCTTAATCTTGTTGACTGGATTGTTCTTGTCTAGTAAAAAGTTGGTGACCAAGAGGCGTTACTCTGTACCAGCTTGCTTCAGAACGTTAATCGACTCTGTTTCAACTCTCATGGCGACTTGGAACAAGACTATAAACACTTATTTGGTGGCATGTCAGTATTCTCAGCCTTCTAGAAGTACGTATACTGATGAATGTCACAAGGAGATATTTGACGGTAGTACGGTTAATTCTTGTGTATCACAAGACTTTTATTTGACAATAGTACTTACAAAAAAGCCTGCAGAAGGAGAGCCACATGCGTTTGGAACTTTGCATCATTTGAGAACTATCTTATTCTGTGTACCTCTTACGAAAACGGTGAGTGGCTTCCAGAGTAGATCGTGAAGGAGTTGTGGTTTGCAGGCTTGAAGCTTTTTCGTACACGGGCCTGTAGTTTGGAAATATGATTCAAGTCACGCATACGGTTTGAATCTGCTACACATCTTAGCTCTTTTCGATTACTTTAGCAAAGAAAGAAGAGTAAGTCGGAAAACATATCATAACACCGCACCATAGTCATCTTGACAACAAGTTGTATTTTGCATCCCGATCTTGTTTCTAGTCGGTCGTAACGCACACAGTTTTACAAGTGTTTTGTTCTGCAGGATTGCTATTTGCAAGCTGCCTAACTTTTAGCTAGCTACAAGTTGATATTCTTGTCGTCGGAGTAGATATGAGGTAGATGCGAGATGTGTACGACCGAGAATTTTTAAAATCTTGTCCGAAGGGAAAGCAAGGTTGTTCAATCCAATAATAAGAAACTACGAAGATCAGAGATCAATAACCTAAAAAAAAGATCTAAGAAAAATCAAACAAAATATGCCTTGACAAGGCCCGGCGGTCTGGCCTCTAAGCAAGGGTGATCTGACCACTAGCTAAATGGCGGTCTGACCTCTAGCTAGTTAGCGGTCTAACCTTTAGTTAGGAACAGAGCAGATTTTCAGCAATATTTCAAATCCAAAAATCGGTAAAACTTTTGATCTACAACTCTAAAGAACTTGAAACTTAAAAACCAAGACTAGGTTAAGGCCTTAAAAACATATCTTTACCAAAGATCAAGAAATAACTTAAAAAAATTAAGATCTATTGGTTCTTGAACCTCTGCTGCATTAAAACCGAGCTAAAACCATAATTGAGCCCAGTCTCAAACCAAAAACTCCAAATCTCTTGATATTTGATATGCACTCTTTCTAGGATGTTAGTAACCTATTCCAATCAACGATCAAGAAAATTATTACCAAAATTCTGACATCTTTTCGTTTGAAAGAAAGTTACAAATGATCTAAGTCACTTAGCGCATCACATACTTCTCTTCGTACATGGCGGTACCTGACTTCCTTGATCGTACAAGATCTCAGCTCCTTCCTGTCCACCTTGTCATTGCCCATCATGTCTTCCACCAGTAGCTTTCACTCTAGCTCCTCATTATCTCGGCTTGTACCCACCACGTAAGCCTCAATAAGCGTAGTCTCGATCCCTTGACTGCTTTGGATTTAAATTTTTCTAGCTTAGTCCCGGTCCCGTCCACCTCATCATAACATAGTTCTGGAGTTCTACAACCAACAACAATAAGTAAACCATTACGTAGCACCGTACAATGCACAAAATCATCAATTGACACAATTAGTCCATATAATACACCATACAAAATGTATGCACCTAAACCATTGATCCTAACCACTATGACTAGATCAAGAACCTCAAAGCACAGAAGCAACGATACCTATATTGTGCCCACACAACCAAGACTAGAAATCTCAAAATACCACTTTATGATTGAAGCACCCCGCTTGGCCGATCAGACCACTGCCTCTGGCTGGTCTGACTGTTGGTGGCTGCCGATCAGACCACTGGAGCTAGCCGGTCAAACCGGTAGGTCTAAATCAAAAATTGTAAAGCTAATTTTTTGTAAACTCTTAAAAATCAAATTCAAACTTCGCAAATTCTTTGAACCAATAACCAATTACTCATAACAACAATATGGTGATCTTCGCATGGTCTCACAAGATGTGTGTTTATTTCCTTACAAAATGATCTAATGGTCCAAAAATGTGATTTGCACTTAAGAAAGCACAAGTTCCTAAAAAAAATATAGGCATCCCCTTTCTGCAAATTCGCTTCTGCATCTCGTGCAGGTCAAACAGTTGCACGGGCAAAGAAATGGCCAGCATGCGCGCTTAGATGCATTGGTAGTAGATCTGAGAGTAACGCCCCGCCATCTAGGTACTGCACAACCTGCCTCATGCTCGGTCTTGCACTCGGAAATGGTTGCGAGCAAAGCAACCCCAACTCCAAAGTTAGGCACACCTCACTGACATTGTAGTTACCTTGAAGCCTCGAGTCCACCACTTCGGTGAGTGATCCATTGCGCCAGTGATCGAGCACGTAGTCCACTAGTACAAACGTCTCCTCTGTTGTGGTCAACTCGATAGGCCTTCGACCACATGCGGCCTCTAAGAGGAATGCACCGTAGGCGAACACATCTGTTGCAGGGTTAGCTTTACCTGTGCGTACTAGCTCGGGTGCTAGGTACCCTGTGGTGCCAACTACTCCCGTGGTGTGTGATTTAGTACCATGGTCGTACAATCTTGCAAGGCCAAAGTCGCAAAGCCGACCGTTCATCTCACCGTCAAGTAGCACGTTGCTTGGCTTGATGTCCCTATGCACGATAACTTGTTCACACTCCTCGTGCAGGTAGAATAAACCTGATGCAATACCTTTGATGATGTGAAACCTTTCATCCCAACTTAACACGACGCTCCCTTGGTCGTACAAATACTTTTCGAGACTACCATTTGGCATGTATTCATATATCAGAAAGGTTTCTCCCTTGCGCCGGCTATAGCCAAGCAGTTGCACGAGATTCCGGTGGCTTAGTCGGCCCATGATTGCAACCTCGGCGACGAACTCCGTCGTCCCTTGTCTCCACCCATTGGACACCCTCTTCACCGCAACCTCTGTCTTGCATCTGGGAAGCACGCCCTTGAACACCTCGCCGTACCCGCCTTTCCCGACGAGCCTCTTGTCGGCAAAGCCATCGGTTCCATTGAACAGGTCCTTGTACGAAAACCGGAGCGCCTCGAACTCCGCCTCCCAATCTTCACGCAGCTCAGCGTACTCCATCCGCCGACGCACAAACACCAGCACAGAGGCGACCGTGACAACGACGGCTCCCGCGACGGCGGCTATCGGCAGCACGATGGACAACACCTTGCGTCTAGGCTTCAAACTTGGGTGAGGGAAGTCGGGCAGACGGGAGACGTCGAGGGGCGGCGCAGCGCCGTCCAAGCTGAAACTCCAACCGAGCACGTAGTGGCTGCACGCCATGACGCCTGTCGAGGACGAGAAACCGACGTACGCCTCGCCGGGCACCACCGTGGATAGGTCGACGGCGTGCGAGAGGAGAGGCTTCTTTGGCTTGGGCATCCCCAAGGGCGCCAGCGTCACGTCGAGCTCCATGGCGCGGCCGTCGTAGTCCACCCACACCTGCATGGCGTCGCGGCTGAAAAGGCTAACGTTCCGGAACACCGAGGCGCCGCCGCCGTCGTCATAGTAGCCTGCGCTCGCAGAGGCCACGGACCTGAGGCTGTCGACGTCGATGCCGACGTGGTTGTTGTTGATGTCGGCGAGCTCGTAGTTCAGCACCGTGTCGAGCTCGACCGCCAGGATGCGGTTGGTCGCCGAGCCGCGTCCATCGGTGGTGTTGAGGAGGCCCAGGTACTGGAACGGCATGGTGGTGGAGAGGGTCCGAGTGGGCGATACGAAGAAGGCCATGCCGTGGCTGCTCAGGTGGAGGTGCGGCGAGACGATGGCGAACACGAAGGCCGTCGAGAAGGACCGCACGGTGCCGTTCGGCGGTGGCTCGCGGAAGCGGAGGGGGACCGGGTGGAGCGCATGGCCGGTCATGGCCGTCGTGCCGTTGGTCAGCACGAGGAGGCCGTTCGGCGCGACCCGGGCGGCGCCGTCGAGGGCGAGGCTCGCGCCGGCGAAGCCGTCGAAGGCGAACTGGCCGTCGCTGCTGGAGGCAGCATGGTGAAGGCCAATTAGGAGCAGAAGTGCTAGGATGGACATACCCACATAGGCAGTATGGTACTAATTTTTCTTGTTTGCTGCGAGTCAGAATGGTTGGAAGAATAGTTGTGGCCTTCACTTGTCTTTGGACTGCCCGTTGTGCATCCGAGTCACTAGAATTAAGCAGAGTTGGGTTGGCTAAGGCAGTGGAATTGAATGGTAAATGAAACGTGTCCTGGGGAAAATATCGATTTAAGGCTATGAAAACAACGTTGTTTGATTCTCTGCAATCGAGAAGGACGAGTGACACGGAGTGGGATGGGCAGTGGAATTGAATGGTAAATAAAACGTGCCCTTGGAAAAATATCGATTTAACGTCCCGCTCATTTCGATTTAAGCTTTTGATTTCTGACTTATATTTTACTATTTATAAATTTTGTCTTTTTCTGAACTTTTGGTTCTTTTTATTTTTTTGCCGGATCTTTTTTCTTGTATTTATTTATGTTGCCCGTGATAAGCTAAAATATTTTTTTAGTTTTAATTTTTTTAAATTTAATTACGTTAAATAAGTCATCTTCATGTACAGTGTAATTTCAGTTAACTTCAGTGTAATTTCAACTATAAGCCATTATTTTTAGCCCAATCGAGTGGGGCCAACATTGTTTGACTCTCTGCAATCGAGAATGACGAGTGACACGGACCGTGGAGATATTACTTTTGTTTTGACGGGTGTTAGCAAGGCGCGATCACAAGTCTTCGATTGTGCAGTGCAGAAACCGACCAAAGCATTATCAGCCCGCTTATGTTGTTCGGAGTTGGACTGGTGTAGCTGGTACCAGGACTGCCGGTAACACCGCCGTTCGACTTCAATATCGGGTTCCTGGGAAGCCTGAGATGTTCTTACAAGGACAGAATGTGTCAACATCTTGGATTCAGAGTTCAGAGAAACAGTTCTCTCATGCCTGTGCCGGTGTGCCGTGCCTTGAGGTAAACTTACGAATCAACGTACGCCAGTGAACTTTCTGTTCTGCCGCGCTGGCCCACTCCTCTGTAGTCTGGATTCTGGAGCCATTGGAGTTGTCCACGAACCAAGGACAGTCTCCAATTTCACTGACAGAAAAACGTAAGCAAATGATCTCCAAGAGTACGATGAGATTTACAGAGCTAGGGCACATCATAAGGAAGAATTTTCGTCTGTAGAGTTTTACTTTTGCCAGCCAGAGACAATCAGAAGCTGCAAAATCCATAGTTCAAGCAAAATGTAAAATAGCAGAAGTTCAGGTTTCATAAATTTGCGTGTCAGAATTCAGATACAACCAATCTATTCACACTTGGAGAGCGGACAAGCCATTTTTTTATCAAAAAAAAAATCAACATGGCCCCGCGGGCCTAACTTCGGATATCATTAAACACAAACAGTACAAGGAAATCTGTTTTACATGAAAGCCCAAAGAAAACACAGAATGCCGCATAGCCCATCTGCCACTGCCAGCCGTTGGTTGAAGTAACCGGCGGGTGGCGTCGCTCAAACCCAGCCGCCTGGCCGAGGGCGGACCTAGGGCCCGGGCTACAGCCCTAGCCCGGATCCTGACCCAGCTCATTCTACGGACTTTTACAGTTCATATGGCCCAAAGATAAGTGATACCCTCGGCTTAGCCCCACTGGGGCCTCCTCCCTCCCTCCCTCGGTTCCTCCAGAGGCGGGCGCATTGAAAATTTTTTGCTTTTTAGCCCAAAATTTGAAAGTTTTTTACATATGAACTCCTAGAGAAAAGATTTGCAAAAATGGACCCTTACCACGGCGCCAAATCATATAGCGCCCAGTGTACATGTCACGGCGCCATATGCTTTAGCGCCGTGTATTGACACGTCGGAGCCACGGTGGCACAGCACGGCGCCATGGTCTGTGGCGCCGTTACATGTACCCTAGGCGCTAACTGTGATGGCGCCGTGCTTCGTGACTTAAGCCCGAGCGCGGCCCCCCCCCCCCCTCTCTCGCTATGTTCAAACAAGAAACCGCCGCCTCCCCTCTATTCCCCCTCCAAATCCTCTCAAATCCACCGATTTTTCTCACGATTTTGCTTCCAAATCGAACAAGTAAGGTGAACTCTCTCCCCTCCCTTGAATTTTTGCAATAGATATGGATTATTTGAGCTACATTTCGTGGGGGAATATTTGAAACCCTAGATGAAATTAGTTCAATTTGGATCGGTTTTAGGTTAGATTTGCAATAGAAATGCGTAATGTAAGAGTAGTATTGTGTATAGAATCGTTTTTAGGATTTGATTTTTGTGAGATTGATGAATATTTAGAAATTTGAGTAAGATTGATGTCGGAGAATAGATGCATTTATCGTTTATTGGTGAGACTTATATCATTTTGTTGCCCTCATTATCAATAAGCTACCAGTGAAAACTATTCATAAAGGTATTTGCAAAATACGTAAAAAAACTATAGATTCCCTTTCAATTTTTTGTTTGGTTCATATTGACATATATGTTATAATTAGTTATGAGTATATCCAAAATGATCAACTTTGTAAATGGGACACCGGGGATAGAGAAACGGGGATGGAGGGTAAATCATATACAAGCTGACATGTATTTAACCAAGGGTAAATCTCTAATACTTTCATTTTGATTCAAATTTCATAATTCAATTTGATTCTTATTTTTATTTATAAATATGTTTTATAAATTTCTTATTTGAATATTTCTTAAACATTGAATTCTAAAATTTATCACAGGATGGCGAGATACCGGCTGCTAGACGAGTTCTACGAGAGGGAGCACCGCGGCAGGCTCACGGAGGAAGGCTAGGTATGTGTGTGGTCAAATTGTACATGTGTTCAACTTGATGGTCACGCAGCTAACTTTTATAGCAATTTTCAGGACATACCCATACTTCGTCCTCGAACCCATGATGCGGTCGATTGATGAGATACGACAACCGCTATACCCCACCGCCGCTGCGTCGTCTTTGGGCTTCACACGGTCGCTAACCTAATCTGGCGGGCATGCGGTTTTCAACCACCCGGCTTTGACCGCACTTGTCGACAGGTGCATTTTCTCTATCGGGTCTATTTGTTTTCGCTTCTATATTCTTACATACGTAACTAATTCTTTTCTCCTTGTACTATTAACAGGTGGAGGCCAGAGACACACACGTTCCACCTACCCTGTGGGGAGATGACCGTCACGCTGCAGGACGTGGCGATGATACTTGGACTTCCCATCAGGGGACAACCGGTGGTCGGCCCGGCGGTGTTTGAGGGCTGGAGGGCACGTGTGGAGGCCTTCCTGGGCACGCCATTGCCTCCTGTACCAGATAATGCCAGGCGAGGCCGCGTCTCGGGGGTCCACCTTAGATGGTTGCGGGCTACCTTTGGTGAATGCCCTGATGCCGCGGACGACGCCACGGTGACCTTCCACTGCCGCGCTTGGGTCCTGCACATGTTCGGGCGATCTTGTTCCCGACGCCACGGGGATCTTGCCGTGGATGTACATCCACCGCCTCGGATCGGGAGACGCTGGACAGTTCAGGTGGGGCTCGGCGGTCTCGCGCTCTCTACCGCCGGCTCTGCGAGGCTGCAGACGCAAAGCGCCACGTCGACGCTGGTGGTGCATCTTCCTCCTGCAGGTGTGGTAATGCATTTATTTTTCCTACAGTTCTTTGTTTTCGTACATGGCTAATCGTATGTTTGCCCCTATGTTCGCTTGCTAGGTGTGGATGTGGACACGCATTCTAGTGGGGCGCCCTCGAGTGTTGCAGGCGCAGCCTTGGCATCCACAGGGTGTGGATGACCTCGGCCCCACTGTTGCGTACCTGTGGGATACAGTGTTAGTCCCGTTCGCGACTACTCAGCGGGCGTACGTGGATTTCAGCAACGAGCTTGACACCTTGTCTCCCACGATGGTAAGAAATTGGTACTGCATTTATTTTTTCTACAGTTCTTGGTTTTTGTACATGGCTAATCGTGTGTTCGCTTACTAGGTGTCCTGGGAGCCTTACTCCGAGGCACAGGTTCTAGCGCTACCGCTCAGCACCATGTGCTGCAGGACTCCCATATTTGGAGGATGAGGTGTCCGCCGACCGCTTCTACGCCGTGGAGATTCACCTCCCCCACAGAGTTGCGCGTCAGTTCGGCCTCGTGCAGTTCTTCCCCCCAGAGGGGATGTCGACTTCTGTTGAGTTGCACAAGTAAGTAACAATTTGTGTTTCATTTAAAATTCTTTTTGTTCGTACTAACAACTATTGTTGACATCGCTATATGTACGAGTTCGGCGGTCCGCCAACGAAAGGTGACGGACTTCGCTCATTACCACCGAGACTACGTCCGGTGGTGGAGGAGGATGGAGGACAGCTGCGAGCGCGGACGGTACCCCTCACAAGAACGCCCTTCCGGATTACTTGTCCTGGTACCACGGCGCCACCCGCTACAGGCTCAAGCAGCAGTGGACCGATGTCGACTACGCGGACCTCGTTTCGTCCGAGGACGAGGACACCGCGTACGACAAGCGTGCGAGGAGGGCACGATGGTCGAGGCCGCCCGATTCTTGATCGAGTGGTACGGAATGCATGATATTTACACTTACTTTGGTTCAATACGTTTATCTCGTACTTACTTATGTTTCCTTATTTTTTAGGGACTTCTCTCCAAACCTCGGTGCGGGACATCGACGAGGCTCTCGGCCACCCGGTTGGTGACACGGGCGGCGAGAACCGCGGCCGAGGACCTCTGCAGAGACTTCGACGTCGCCTCGGTCGGGCGGCGGTCGGTGTGGTTGCCGCGACGCGACGGACGTCGCACCACCGCGGCCTCGGCGCTCGGTGCGCTGCGGCCTCGTCGTCCACGTCGCGCGACGCGCCGATCCACGAGGAGCTCGTCACGCACTCCGACTTTTAGTCGATGGCGATGGCGACGGCGACGACGAGGCGAGCGAGGTGACGACGTCGAGGAGGAGCACGAGGACGAGGAGGCATCTACCACGACGAGATTGGGATGTCGCAGATGCCTGATGCACCGTCTACTCAGGCTTCGCAGCGGCCTCGTCGTTCGGCTCGTCCCCCGAGCACGTATACTCTAGGGAGTGATGCTCTAGCCAAGGGGAAGGGGAAGGCCAAGAGGCGGTGATGTTTTGAGACTTTTTCTATAGACATGTCATATTTTCAGACTTATGTGATATTTTGAGACTTTTGTATATTTATGTGGTATTTTGAGACTTATTGATAACGATGTTGTTATTTAGGTTTTCAGATGTTTCATGTGTGAATGTATGTGTGTATGTATGTGTATGTGCATATGTTTTACAGAAAAGTTTGCTGTTTTGTTGTGTTTTTTGTCAGGTGTAGCTTACACGGCGCCATAACATTTGGCGCCGAGATATGTATATACGGCGCCCAACTGTTTGGCGCCAAAAGAGGCGCCAAACAGCCGAGCGCCTTATATACACATTTCGGCGCCACATGGTATGGCGCCGTGTAAGCTACGTGCGGCGCTCGCATGTTTGGCGCCGAAATAGGTATACTTGCAGCAAGGCACGGCGACCACGCTTGAGTGGCTAAGGCAGTACACGGCGCCACTACCTTCAGCGCCGTAAGTGCATAGCACGGCGCCGTGTGACATGGCGCCGTTTTGTGCCATCGTGGCTCCGACGTGTCAATACATGGCGCTAAAGCATATGGCGCCGTGACATGTATCCTGGGCGCTATATGATTTGGCGCCGTGGTAAGGGTCTATTTTTGCAAATCTTTTCTCCAGAGGTCTATATGTAAAAAACTTTTAAATTTTGGGCTAAAAAGCAAAAATTTTACGGGCGCATTCTCCTCAGTCCTCCCGACCCTAGCTGGCTTGGCTACCTCGCGGCACCCCCGCTCGGCCACCCGATTCTCCCGCGCGCCGGCCCCAGCCGCCAGCTCCAGCCACGCCCTCCGCCTCCGCCTCCGCCTCCTGCTCGAGTGCTCGGCTGCTCCAATGGCGTCAACTCGAGAGGAAAGATTTTGCTTCGATTTTTGCATGATCTAGCGTTTCTGCTGGATAGGAGAAGTAATCTGTGGTCGCAATAGGGATATAGGATGATTCCGGAGTGGGATGGGTATATCGTTATATAACCCCCCAAGTGGATCAGGGTTAATTTTGAGCTTTCCAAACAATGATAGCATGTGGTAGTGCTCGCAAAAACTAACCGGCAAGGTGTTTGATGTAATGCATCTATAGGCTGGATATCATGAATATATATGATATGCAAGATGTGAAGATTTCTAACGAGGTAGTTTTGGATTGCTTTCTATATGTTCGATATTACTAAAATTGTTTAGTACAAATGCTGTTGTTCCTTAACTTACTGAACTAATATTCTAACAGTATTTGTTTTAAGCACTTAAGCTAATTCCCTTGACATGTAGGACCCTAGCTGAAGAGGTCCATTTCGATTCAGATGTGTCGAATTCATGCTTTTGATGTCAGTAACTTCCCAAACTATGGTGTGTTTCACTATCTCCTGCTCTTGCTACTTTGCTAGAGCAGGAGAGATCTGTTTTCTTATTCTTTGGCTTGAGGTTTATTATCTGCCAAGCGAGGAAGAAGCCAGTAGAAAATGTTACACTGATGTGCAATTGTCATTCATTTAATAGACCACATTATTTTAGATGGTAGTGGTATGACATGAGAAGCCAGCTTAATTTCCATGGGCATGAATAGAGATGGCAATGGGTACCCGATACCCGAATACCCGACGAGTTTTACCCGATAAAGAGACGGGTATGGAAAATTTTATGTACCCATGGGTACGTTATTGGGCGAAATCATCTACCCGCGGGTAGGCAAGTGCGGTGTGGTATATACTACCCATACCGCCTACCATGAGTAATGAATACCGCATTAGACAACTAGACATTCCACTCAAATGTTAATTTTATTATCTACTTGTTGTTGATTGTTTATTTGTTTGTCATATGTTGATATGGTCATGTCAAGTATGTTTATGTGATGTACAAATTTTGATCATTAGACGCTTTTGTGCTTGGCATGTATGATTAATGAATGTCTAAATTGATGATATTCTTATGTGTTGAACAGGTATGCTTATGGTGCGGGTTACCCGTCGGGTAGTAATACCTGCGCTGGCAGGTATGGGTAAATTTTCCTACCGCGTGGATGATACGTAACCCGACGGTAAATTTACACCTAACTGGTACGGGTATGGAATAGCAATACCCGATGGGTATTTACCCGTTGCCATATCTAGGCATGAAGGTAATCAGTGACAACCGACAAGTAATTTTTTAAAAGGATGTACTATGTTCCTTTGTATGGCTTTTAGATCTTCGATTTTATTAAAATAAAAGATTGTACTACTACCTCCTAATAAAATTATTACTCACTGTAAAATTTCCCTGTTTTGAAATTTATTATGCTCTTGAATGTTTGTTTGTTGTTTGGCCTGATCTATAGTGGACCGTAAGTGCAGAAGAACAAATAGGAATTTTTCTTTTTCCTCACCCTGCTGGAAGTGTTTTTGCTATGATCTGCTGCCATTGTAAGTAATGATTAAGTCCTTTATCCGAACAGTTTGTAGTAAAATTTTCCTTAATCCTCATTGTTGTTTTTGTCACACAGGAATTGTAAGAGACCCAGCTTGTCCTGTCCACCATCCTGGTGCTTGCTTAACTATTCTGCTGTTCACCACCCTGGGGTGGTTTCTTTTCTCGTAAATCATAATGGACCTTTTTCCTCTTCTTTGGCAGTGCAATTCTCACATTAATTTAAGCATTGTGTATTCGCAGGTTTGTCAAAGATTTTTTTTTTGGCTTGGTTTTTTTCTACCACAACCACAATCTTACAATGTTCAGTCAGAATTTTAGGTGTGTGCTCTATGTAAGGAATTTGAAGGAGATGAGAATGTGAATGTCTGAATGTGAGATGAGATGAGAATGTCTGAGTCTGAATGTCTTGAAGACTTGAAGCAATTTCTTTGATTGATTTCCTTATGCTAGTTGGCATTTAGGTTTTACTGTGGTAACTTAGATATTACTGAATTAGTGCTCTGGCCTTGTTGGCACCTGCTAGGCTGCTATACTAGCTTTTCATTTACAAGCCGATAGTCCAACACAGTGGAGCCTTCGTTTGCATTAAGAAATTAGGAACTGACCTGCAAACTTGAATTCCTGTCATGCATTCTTCAGTTTTCCAGTTTTCAAGTGTGATTAATAGTTTAATATATCTAATTAGAATTGTATGTTGCCTCTGGTTTCTAGTTCTAGTCTTTCAGGCAAGCCATCAATTTCTAGTCTTTAAGGCAGCACAACCAATTGTTTGAGCCTACATAACCTGATTTTCCACCTGGATTTTGAGTTTTCTGGTCGTGATGGGGAAAATTAGATTTGTATTTCAAGCATTATATGTGAAAACAAAGTAGTTGTGCTCATGATTTTTAGCAGCTCCAGAATCTATATACATGTTCTGTACATTTAGACACTTCTACTCAATATGCTCATTATCTAGTGTCATAGGGAGGATTTAACTTTATCAATTTTGTGGTAACAATGGGAAACTTCTTGAAAGCTTGGCTGTAGCAACTAGTCAAGGGTCTTTCTTGTCAATGGAGTAGATGATCTATAATGGAATTGGCTTTTCAGTGGCTGCAGTTTCTACTATCGCGATTACTATTTATGCAAAGAAGGTGCTTCAAAATCTTATCAAGGAATAATGGAATATATAGTATTCATCAAGTAATTCCAGTTTCTTGCTCTCTCGTAGCCTCTTTACATTTTAAAATTTTTTAAATACACATATGCTTGCCGTATCAACGTATCTTTGTTTTTGTAAAATATCGTATCACGGTAGCATCATATCGTGTATCAGGTATCCTAGGTTTGCCCCCTGCTTCATTCCTGGGTCCACCACTGTGCCTGGCAGCCATCGGATGAGAGGGCCTGCTATGGGAGAGAAGGTTGGAGGGAACGGCTTGGACTGCTTCGATGGGGATTGTACTCCTGTCCTTGCAGCCATATTCGATGGGGTTGTACTCCTGTCCTTGCCGCCATATTGGAGTAAGAAGTCGGTGGTGTTGTGTGGGAAGGGGTTTTTGTTCTTGGTGAAGGTATGAATTTTTTGCACTGAGCAGGAAGGAGATTAGAAGTTTTTTTGGGAGAAGGGGGAGAAATGCACAATCGGCCAAAAAGGCGATAAACACCACCACTACTGGTGTGATTGTATCCTCAATGCTCGTCACACTGTTAAACCTGATTCTGGTCCAACTGTCAACACCAGCTGATCGGACCGCATATGACTAATTCCAAAGCACACTCTAAAAAAACATTCTCCAACTAGAATCTGGTCACACAACACCGACTGTCTAACCGCCAACCAGATCTAGTCACATCGGACTTGTGGTCCGTCCGTTAACCCTGGCCTGTCAAACCGTCCTTGACCGATGGCAAGTCTGAAATCTGAATTTGGTAGAACTTTTTCTTACAAAATTCAAATTCAACTTAACTAAATTATCAGTTATTCATCACACCTATATTCTAAACCTTCACGTGGTCTCTCACCTTGCTTATCTGTCCTCAGAAATTTAAGGCTAAGTAAAGGTATGAATTTCTGAGCGTTTAAAAAAAGAAACCAAGAAGTGATGAAAACAATAGGTGTCCAATATAGTACCGTAACATTCCGCCTGCATTTCAATGACAACTGTAAACTTCTGGAGGTGTGGTGAGGATGAATTCTTGGATTTAATTTGCCAATGTAAGCAAAGAATATATCCAGTTAGGATATAGCAAAGAAAAATCGTGTATACCCATAGTACTAAATCCCTTAGATAAGGCATTTATGTAAAGATCCTCCTTTATGATTATATATATAGTCTATAAGGCACCATGAAGAAAGAGAGAATTCAAAAGAGAAAATTGAAAGACTGTCAAACTCACCACATCTATTACACTTATCTCCTCGTATTCAAATCTTAGGCTTCGGAGTTTGGACGTCCCTCTCCGGCCCTGAAGCTCCATATCTGCTGTGTGCCGCGTTGTGGCTATCTTATGGTGGATTTGGGCTTCGGTTCTCTCTCTACCATGATCTCACCGGCTCTCTGTTGGCCCGTGAGCTCGGTGGTGCAGTGTGACTTGCTGCTCTACAGAGGCTTTGGGCGGTGGCTTTTGGTAATGATACTTTCCTTTCTCTGTTAGCATTATCTAGCTCCCTCACTCCTTGGGTGTGCTAAGGCAACAATCCATGGCTTTGGTCATGTCTTTGATTGGTGTTCTAACTGGAGGGTGCTTCAACTAGGTAAGTGGTAAAATGGTAAAACGGTGGGTAAAAACTAGAACTATTGTCGGATGATGAAACCCACTAACTATTGCCGATTGGTCCTAGACAGTTTGTTATCTCCGTGAGTGGTTGTCCTCATGCAACTAATCTGATAATGGGTTCTGATGGCAAATTTTTATCTAGTTTTTTCTTCTTTTATCTGATTACTTTTGGTTTTGCTGGTTATTATTTTGGATTACAGTTAAATTGTGGGTACTTAGAGTATTTTGGCTGGCAGTGAAGAGAATTAGAATATGATTTTATTTAGCTATGTCGTAAGCTTGTAATTACATTATAAATTGTAATTGTAAATTTAGCTTCGGACTTTAGCATTGTAATATATGGATGTGTTCGGACTTATGTGTGTATGTTTGTATAATGAAATCTATTCTCAAGAGGATTTACCTTAATTCTTTTGCTGATTTTAGTATTTACTTCTTTATTACTTGATTTTGGTTAAATAAGTTGACGGTTATCACACCACCAGTCCATTTCAGTCCTTCCGTGGACTTCATTCAAACAAAAAAAACTGTCTGTTGATTTCGATGGGAACCAAATTATTTGCCCCGTCAAGAACTCTCCGTGTACTCCAAGTCAAGAACAACTGAAATACTACAAGAGAGCACTGCCATGCATAAAGAAAAGTTCACAAAGAGACGGCAAAGTTGGCAAATTAGAAACTTTTCAAAGTTAAAAGATGTTGCTTTGATCACTAAATTCTCTTATTATATATTAAAAACATATAAAAATTTAATATTATGAAAGTATTTTTTATGACAAATTCACTCTTATCGTTTTCATATATCCAAATCAAACGTGTCAAACAATATCTTTACTCAAAATCTATATGATTTGACTCTAAGCATTTTTTAAGACGTGATTCTTTTGTGATCGGAAAGAGTACCATTTTCCAATAACCAATTCTTTCATGACTTTTTGGGAGCTTCTGAATATATGTAATACCTTTCCTAATATATTTCCAGGACCGGTCAAGCACGCTAGATCCGGCATACTTCCACCGAAAAGCTTAACAAAAAGCTGCAATGGAGTAGTTACAGAACGTACGGCTCCTAAGCAACCATGCACCGTGCAAAGATTCTTCTCCTCATCCTGCTCAATCTTACAGCCGCCAATGCCGTCGCCGAGTTCACCTACGATGGGTTCGCCGGCGCCGGGGGGCTCGCGCTGGACGGCGTCGCGTCCGTCACGCCCGACGGCCTGCTGCGGCTAACCGATGGCACGACCAACGCGAAAGGCCACGCGTTCTACGCCACCCCGTTCGGCTTCCGCAATGTGACCAGCGGCGGCGTCCGCTCCTTCTCCGCCACCTTCGTCTTCGGCATCATGTCGTCGTTCACCGACCTCGCCGGTCACGGCATCGCGTTCGTCGTCTCACCCACCAAAGACTTCTCCGGTGCCGCCGCAGCCGAGTACCTGGGCCTCTTCAACCGCACCACCAACGGCAACTCCACGAACCACATCCTCGCCGTCGAGCTCGACACGATAGACACGCTGGAGTTCCAGGACATCGACGACAACCACGTCGGTGTCGACGTGAACGGGCTGGTCTCCGTCAACGCGAGCACCGCGGGGTACTACACGCCAGGAGGCTCGCTGAAGAACCTGAGCCTGACCAGCCGACGCGCCATGCAGGTGTGGGTGGACTATGACGCGAACGGCGCGCGCCTCGACGTCACGTTGTGCCAAGTTTCCAAGCCGAAGCCGACGAGGCCCCTCCTGTCCGTCAGGTCGACGAATCTCTCCTCGGTGTTCTTGGACGAAATGTACGTCGGCTTCTCGTCGTCCACAGGCTCGTACAAGACCTCCCACTACGTTCTTGGCTGGAGCTTTAGCCTCTCTGGCACGGCGCAAGAACTGGACTACAAGAACTTGCCAAAGCTCCCTCCCGTCACGGCCACACCAATCAAATCCAAGGCCGTGGCGATTTGGGTACCTCTGAGCCTATCTGTAACAGTGCTAACTGCTATTGGTGTGATCTTACTTCTGAGTAGGAAGAGGAGGATGTATGCTGAGCTGATGGAAGATTGGGAGGCCGAGTTCGGGCCGCACCGGTTCGCGTACAAGGACTTGCACAAGGCGACCGGCGGGTTTGACGACGACATGCTGCTTGGCGTCGGTGGATTTGGGAAGGTTTACAAGGGTGTCGTGCCAGGGTCCAGTGTGGACATCGCGATCAAGAAAGTCTGTCATGATTCCAAGCAGGGGATGCGAGAGTTCATCGCCGAGATTGCGAGCCTAGGCCGGCTCAGGCACCGCAATGTGGTGCAGCTGCTCGGCTATTGCCGGCGTAAAGGAGAGCTCCTGTTGGTGTACGACTACATGACAAATGGTAGCCTTGACAAGTATTTGCACGACGAAGATAAACCTACCTTAAATTGGGCACAAAGGATTCACATCGTCAAAGGCGTCGCGTCCGGCCTACTCTACCTTCACCATGGGTGGGAGCAGGTCGTGATCCACCGCGACATCAAGGCAAGCAACGTGCTGCTTGATTCCGACATGAACGGGCGGCTCGGCGACTTCGGCATGGCAAGGCTGTACGACCACGGCGCCGAGCCGAGCACCACGAACATCGTCGGGACGATGGGGTACCTCGACCCGGAACTGACGCGCACCGGCCAGGCCACCACGGGCAGCGACGTGTTCGCGTTCGGCGCGTTCGTGCTGGAGGTCGTGTGCGGGCGGCGGCCCGTGCAGCCGCGCGCGGCAGACGGCGAGCGGCTCGTGCTCGTGGACTGGGTGCTGCAGACGTGGCGGTCCGGGGTGATCACCGACGCGGCGGACGGGAGGCTGGGCGGGGAGTACAACGCCGCCGAGGCCGAGACGCTCCTGAAGCTCGCGCTGCTGTGCACGCACCGGCTGCCGGCGGCGCGTCCCGGCATGCGCCAGGTGGTGCAGTGGCTCGAGGGCGATGGCGGTGGGGTCCTGGAGCGCCTGTCACCGAGCCACATGGACGTGGCTGCTCCAGCGTTGAGCCACGACGGCTTCGACGACTTCGTGGCGTCGTTCCCGTCGGTCTCCACGCCGTCTCCTCCCACTTCCACACGTCTTGCAGACTAGCAACATCATTTGTTGAACTTTTAGACACATTGCTATAGATCAAAAGTCTTGTTGCCAGTGATGATTAGATAGGACAAGCGTTACTGCACAAGGATGTAAACCGCGAACGACATTTCCTCGCAAGCGTTGTAAGAGGTGGTATGAATTTCTTTTCTGGTCCAATGAGAAATAAATCCTAACACCTTGTCAGCTTTAGACCTTTGCTCGCAGTCTTGCACCTCTAAATTATGACATGTGCCATGTAAATGTGCGTACGATGAGTAGGCCATGTGCCAAAGAAAGTGTAGCATGTCACGGATGTGGATATAAAGCAAACACTAACTAGGGCATGTTCTTTTTGGCTGCGGCTTGTGACTTTTATGATGTTTGTATGAGAGATTACAGAGTAACAAAAACTCACGTGCGATTTTTACCGATATAAATGAAGTCAGTAAAGTATGTACTACAATTAACTAGTAGACCCTATCTTGAAAAAATACTCCGTTTAAAAGCTAGTTACTGTAGAAAAACCGAAAAGCAGCTTTTAGAAACTGAAAAGAACAGGGCCTATACTTGGCCAAACTTACCTAACATCAGTTGTGGCAAGGAGTGGCACCAAACAAAACTCCCTTATTATATTGGGAAAATTTGTTCAGTACCATTGAAAGGTGACCACTTTCGGAAAATACCACAAAAAATTCGGGGTTTCAAAAATTACCACCGAAAGATGCATTTTTCTTCGGGATTTAGCACTTCTGACAAAATTACCCCTCTCCCTCACCTTCCTCTCCCTCCTGCCGCCGCCCCGTCCGCCTCTCTTCCCCCACCGCTCTGCCGCCGACCTCCCCGCCTCTCCCTCCTCACGCCACGCCGCTCGCCTCCTCCCTCTCCGCGCGCCCCATCCCCGCCGCCGTTGCCTACCTCCGCCCCCACCTCCCTGCGCCTCCTCCTCCTCCTTTCCCGCTCCCGCGCCCGGCCGAACCCCGCCGCGCCGCGCCACCTCTTCCTCAGCGATCTCCTCGATTCCTTGCGCGAGAGCATCACCTCGACGGCCCGGCTCCCAACCTCCGCCCGGAGCTGCCTTCCGCCCCAGGCCGCCGGCGCCACGGACCTCCTCGCGCCGCCCTTGGTCCTCGCCGTCGGCCCACCTTGGCACACCTCCGGCCCGGCCAGCTGCACGGTGAGAATCCTAGTATCTTCCTCCAGCTCATGCTTCCCTACTTTCCTTCCTCCCTCCGCGCTGGCGCCGCACCATACCACCACGCCCCGCCGCCGAGCTCGCCGCCGCCCGCCTCGTCGCCGCCCCGACCACCGTGCCACCTCCCAGGGCTCCCTTCCCTCCCCCACAACCCGTAGGGGAGATCGCCTGAGGAAGAGGTGGCGCTGGCGGCGGCGGGGTTCGGCCGGATGCGGGGGAGCGGGGAAAGGAGGAGGAGGAGGCGCAGGGAGGTGGGGGCGGAGGTAGGCAACGGCGGCGGAGATGGGGCGCGCGGAGAGGGAGGAGGCGAGCGGCGCGGCGTGAGGAGGGAGAGGCGGGAGGCCGCGGCGAGAGCTGGGGAAGAGAGGAGGACGGGGCGGCAGGAGGGAGAGGAAGGTGAGGGAGGGGAGGGAGAGGGGTAATTTTGTCCGAAGTGCTAAATCCCGAAGAAAAATGCATCTTTCGGTGGTAATTTTTGGAACCCCGAATTTTTTGTGGTATTTTTCGAAAGTAGTCACCTTTCAGTGGTACTGAACAAATTTTCCCTATTATATTCTACCATGTGTCATGAGATTGAAAGGTTCCAAAGATGACGACGCATGATTTTCTTTCGGTTTTGCTGCCGCTAATGTTTCCTTTTTTTATGTGTGTGTGTGGGGAGTAATACTGACAAAGATTCCCTCGCAAAAAAAAATACTGACAAAGATTAAAAACATTAGGCCATAAAAACTAAAGCTACAGCCTCCTGTTCTTGTGAGATGTGTTCCTTGTAGACCTCAATCTTGTATGCTAATTATTTCAGGAAATGCACCAACTCTTTGTTTGTGCTCAACTGCTCATCTTTTTATTATCCTGTATGCTGCTTATATCAGGAAATGCACCAATTCTTTGTTGTGCTCAATTTCTCATCTTTTAATTACTCCTGAGCTGTTCTCTCCCTATTTGGTTTAATTGCATTTGACTCCCTCATGCCAAGCATGGGGATTGATAAAATGTAAGCACTCAGTCCTGGTAGTCCTTGTTCTCCCGTAAGAATCATTCTATTTTTGTCGAAAACTAAGTTGCATGTTTCAGATGCCATGAACATTATAGTAGACAATATTCATGATAACCATTAAGTCCACAATAGAACCATTGTCAAATGTTTGAGCATTCCAACTTTGACTTGTATGTATTGGTAGAATGCTTTTAAAATTTAATGAGTTAATAGAATAATTCTCAAATTATTATGTCACTATATCCACTGGATATACCCCTTATTGATAAGGGAGAAGATTCACGAAGTAGCCGTATGTCCTCCTTCGACTACTCTATAGTCACAAACTCTTCTACGACCATGAAGTTATAAGTCCTTCTACGACTACTTTATGTCGCAAGCTCTTCTACAATCATAAAGTCGTAAGTCTTTCTATGACTACTCTATGGTCGTAAGCTCTTCTACGACTATGAAGTCGTAAGTTTTTCTACGACTACTCTGTGGTCATAAGTTCTTCTATGACTATAAAGTCGCAAGTTCTTCTACGACTACTCTATGGTCGTAAACTCTTCTACAACCATTAAGTCGTAACCTCTTTTACGTCCTCATAGTCGTAAGCAGTCCTAAGATCACCTTGTGATCGTAGACTATTCTGCGGTTTCTATATCTCCAATCGGCTTGTCAAATGACGTCTTACTATATCGTGGAGGTGTTTGATAAAGCAGTTAAAACGTGCGTTTATCTAATAACCACACACGATCTCTCTCTGACAATAACCGCTACATGTCGAACGGATCACTACGTCTCTCTGACAATAACTTCCGTCAGACGGTTATCATCTGAAGCGTTAAGGCATCTTCTAACGCGGGACAACGGCCGTTGCTTCGTCAGCTATTTAAATGTTAACATCAGGGGAAGAAAGGGGGCACAAGCCAGATTAGAGATAGTGCAGACTTTTTCCGCATTAGACTCTTGTAATCATTTTTCTTTGATTAGTAATCACACAGGACGTAGAGTTATTATTCTCCTAAGACACGAACCAAGATAAAAATTCTCGTGTCCCTGTGCCGCAAGACCATAGCTTAGTCTTCTGAGAAAATTTCCAAATTCAAATAAATCATACGTAAGATTAGTATTAAAACACCAACAAATTCTTTTGTAACATGAAAAGTAGGCTACAAAAGTTAACATGATTGATTTTTGGTGCCTGTTGAGTGTTGATGAGATCATTGGATTCTTGTTTTTATACTTGCATTACACATTTTGGGCTTCTTTTTTTTAGTCAAAACAGTTTGTGCTATCGATTATGGTTACTGTACTGTTTCCACTCTCACAACGTACAATTCTACCGTGCAGGGCATGATGTCTGTTTGAGAGCAAGCACCATTGAGTACTGAATAGTACACCATCAGAAGCCGGTGCATGCTTAAGAAAAATTCTCTGGTTGTTCCAATGGTTTTTACTTTCAATTGAGACTTAGGTCTTATCCTTTTTGTCTTGCCAGTTTTTAGCTTCAGCTTCTATCTATCAGTACTATTCAAACATACCGAGCGCAACCCAAAAGATAAGGACCCTCTTTCGCTGCGAAACGAAATATGAATAAGGAAACTCCTGTGTTGACGATCAGGATTTAACTGTGTTGTTAGCTGTTACCTGTCATGTCTTTTTTACAGCAGTGATCATATGCAAGGCAATTGAAATGTTTCCTTTGCGTGTGAAATTTCATAAAACACAGTCATTCTATAATCCAAAGTTGTCATATTCTAGCGCACTTTCCATGTTCTTACTCCTTTCTGGATGAAATGTTTCCTTTGCGTGTGAAATTTTTTGGCCCCATCATTGACAAGGCGGAATATTTTGTTATGTGGTGACTAAAATGAGAGCGGGCCATGTCGAGCAGTATAAGACAGTAGCTTTGGGAATTATGAGCGTTACTGAATCTCAACTTTGTGTTGATTACTACAATTGAATAGGAAAATGTGGTCTACTGTAGTTCAGGTAATGGCTAGAGATAGTTATGGGAAAGCTACTTCGAGAAAACAAGGCTCCGGGCAATAGCATCCCCTTTGCTGAAATACAAGCAGGAGATACAAGTTTTTTTCACAAGAACAGGCAGAATCACAAGTTAGCCTGATGCCTTGTAGTAAGAAAGCAGTTTAATCTGCAGGAAGAGTTGAATTGTCCCGGATAGCTTCTCCATTGCCACTCTCAGCTTGAGATGTCCTGTCCTGTGCTTTGTCGCTGCCGGTGTTGACAGAATCAGCAGTCCAATTCCGGTGAACTACGTGGTTCTCATCACCGGAGGCATTGCTGGTAGGCTTCTCTGCTCCAGGTACCACAAGTGCAACGTCGTTAAACAGCAAATTCTTAGCAACAATACCAGTCGCTTCTCTGCCATTGAACAACACATCTGAAGATGAATTCTTGCTTAGATCGGAATTGCTTAGACTTCGAGAGCTGTTAAGCTTTGGAGTCATGTCAATACCATATTCTGCAGCACCATCCACCAACGGGACAGCAGCACCGTCTTGCACTCCATCAGTAGAGTTCACCTGAGGAGGAACAACTCTTCCATCCAATTCATTCGGCTGGTGAAAATGTGTACCATCATCGGCGTTGCCGAATGCGCTAGCTCTCTCAGTTTTGCCGCGCGTAGTTTTCAGTTCATCCTCACCATCACCATTCTCAGACTGGAAATCTTTGTCATTCTCCTCTTCATCACCAGGAAGGCCATCATCATCTTCATCAGACTCTTCATCCTCCTCATCGCTGCCGCCTCCTTCACCCTTGCTCAACCGATCAGACGCGAAGTCCCGTGCGACGTCGTCTTCGCTCTCGTCATTGCTTCCACCACCTCTGATCCCAAAAACATCATCCTCGGACGCACGGCCTGCAAAATCCACGAAGTCTTTCCTGCCCAGCCGGCGCCGTGTCACCTCACCGTCCATGCCACCGCTGTCAGTCTCCACAGCCACTGCCCGTCGCTTGAGGTAGGCATGTATCAGCTGGTACATTAGCCAGATACTGACGGCGACCAGCAGGAACATCTGGAGGCTGTGCTTTGGCCTGAGCCTGTTGCCCCTGTGGTTCCTACCGGATGATTGCTTCAACATGTTGACTGATGAGGTGAATCAGTGTGTGGTAGTAGACTTATTTAGAGATAACCGTACTGTAATCTGAGAAAAAAAATAAGAGAAGCAAGTACTCTGAAGGTGAACTATATACCAAGCAATCACTGACTAAAACTTCTGCACCGTAACAAATGGACGAAGGTACATTCAGGATTAGAATAGAAATTACTGACTAAAGTTAGCAAAGCATATGGGCGTATTATGTCCACGCTACACCAGCACCCGATTTTATTTTAGATTTCGCGTAATCTAGAAATTTGTTAATATATAGGAGAGCAAGGAATCACAGAAAGGAAGCCTACTTGGCTACTTGAAACAAAGAGACCTAGAAAACAACTTCTTGTGAGAAAAATCTTCACCAAGAGTGTGCAGTGCGTACCAAAGACAAAGGATTGAAAGAAAAGCTTCTTTTCCTGAGTTGTTGCGGAGGGGGAAACGCGCGGTATGTAGCTGTAACTGGCCTGTGGACGCTTGGAAGTAAGGAAGAAGCTAAGAGGCTAATAGCACTCTTCCTCTTCTTCGCAAGAACACCGCAATTGAAAGACTGGAACCGCCTTCACACTCCAATTACTACTGCCTTTACTCTCTCTGCGGCCAGTTTCAGGAAGAAGTAATCCATAATAACAAAGGAGAAGGCTTGAGAGAAAGGACTGGAGGAAAGCTCCAAGGTGAACGACACCATGAATGGCAAGGGAGAAGAAGGTACGAAACATATGTTGCATGAGCAATAAAGCTCAGACAGTCAGAGTAAAAGCAGCAGTGCTAGCAGTCCAGCACCTTTGCTTGCCCAGTTGCCCCACCAGATAGCGAAACGCCAGAGGCACTCCTCTGTGCAGACGAAGATGCCCCAGTACGAATAGTTGTTGGGCGCACAAGGGAAGATCCAAAATCCGAGCAGCAACGCAACGGATCGGACGGAACGAATCATCAAATCTCCTAAAGCTGGCGGCACAGAGCTCAAAAGAATGGGCTTGCTGGTGGCTTGGTCAAATCGTCAAAGAAGCAGCAGCTAGTGTGCGATGTGCTGGTGCAGCACTGAGGTCGTGCATGCTTGTGGCTGCCATGACACCGAGAGAGAGAGAGAGAGAGAGAGAGAGTCATATGGTCTTTCGTCTTCTGCTGCTTCTGAGTGGAAATAGGAGCCTTTTTGGTTCTGTGATTATGTGCCATTCCTAAGGACCTATTTGGCAACGGCTATGATTTATGATTTTTAATTGAAATTTTTGAATTTTGGCTGTTTACGGTATAGATTACAGAGAGACAGATACCCACTTGTGATTTTGACTGGTACAGATGTTGGGCTTTTAAATGTAGATTGTTTAACTTGTAGACTCCGTCTTAAGAAAATACTTCATTTAAAAGTTAGATACTATAGTAAAAACTAAAAATTATCAGTTTCGAAGCAAAAGAACAACTCTTTAGACATGAATCGGCTCTGCCTCCTCCTAAACCGGGACGAGAGAAGAACAGGGGTAGTGGGGCTAGTCCGCTAGCCTAGGTCCAAGTCCCATAGAACTTCCGTTTGCAAAGAGGCCCAATAGGCCTAGATACGTAACATGTGGGCCTAAGACGCCCTGTACGGAATCACCTTGTACGTAACTCGCGGTCGCATACATTATTGCATGTGTTCGACGAACACGTGTTTTAATTTCGGCGGCGAGAGCCAGCCTCGCGAGGCACACAAGCGCCGCATGATTGTCACCATTCACGCCCACTCTAGCTCCATGAGAGTGTTGGTATTAGCTTCTAGGGATGACTTAGATTATGGCTGATAATTTTTAGTTAAAAATAAATAATAATAGTTAAAAAATGATTTCTATAGAGAGGAGATGAGTGGTGTAAAAAATAGACAGAGATACATATACAAGACAGGAACGAGAGGAATAGGCTACGTGATACGCCTATAAGCCTGACTTATTATCAGAGTGAGATAGGAGTGAAAGAAATAAAGAAATCGTTTCGAGAAGCTAAATATTTATATTGATTTCTGATTTCTTAAAAAACAGTATGAAAAGTGATTTAGGTGGTGATCGGTTCGGCTGAAAAGCTCGTGGCTTATGGCTGAAAAAAACACTGTAGCTGACAGAGGCTTATTTAGCATAATTAAATTTAAAAAAATTTAAAAATAAAAAATATGTTAGCCCATTATGTATAATACAAACAAATACGGGAAAAAAAGAACCGGCAAAAAAGCTCAACAAAAAGCCAAAAGTTCAAAAAAAGACGAAACTTATGAATAGTGAAAAATAAGCCAGAAACCAGAAGCCGAAGCCAAGTTGATCAGGGCATCGCACCAAATTACCCTTTTTCAGTTATCTGGCTCGCATGAAATCTCCCAAACATACAAAAACGGTTAGTACGTAGTTCCAAATTGGAATTTCACAAGATTTTTTGTCGAAGTTTTTACAAGAAATTGTATAAAAACTTTTCAAACGGGCCTAACTACGGTGCATGCACGCACGTTGCTACTGGTCTTTAGTTAATAGGTTGATTATGGTTTAAATATTTCAATTCTAACTGTTCGTGAGAGGTGGTACTCTGAGGAAAAATAGTCGTATGCGATTTTGACCGGTACAGCTAGCTCAGTATATTTTTTACTACTATTTTTCTATTAACCTCGTCTTAAAAAAATAAACTGTTTAAAAATTAATTATTGTAGATAGTACAATTATAAGCCAACTTTAAGCTAAAAACCCGACTAATTAATGGTGCTTCGTAATTCCTAAGGCATACATTGATACATGTGGTACCAAAGCTAAATATACCGCATAAACGAAGACAAAAACGTAGTAGTACCACACAGTATGCTCCATGATATGATTCCGTAGTACTAGTAGCTTTAATAACACGGACGTACCGTGTACGTACAGTGTACAGCAATACAGACGAGCCTACACTACACTACCATGACAAGGAAATGACGTGTATGCAACACCGGCAGGAAATGACGTGTATTCAAGGGTTTTCAGTTAAATATCTGAATTTTTCATGTAATATCTAATATTTAGTAGATATATTACATATATATATACTAATAATTAAACAAAATATTTCATACATATACCTCCAATTATCTCTGATTCTTCTCGTGGCACTAGCTACTACTCTATATGTCCATTATATCGAAAGTATCTGTTTCAATATATTTGTTCATTGAAAAAATCTAGAGTGTAATTATTATAGTTTTTCCATTATCTATCTACTTAAATACTTTAAAAGATGTTAAGTAATTATGATATACCATTTAATATAGATATACATAGTCATTTCTCATTAAATATTTTTTTTAGAATTAGTGCTTACTAGTCTACGTATACGGTGGACCGTGAACCGATGTAGCGAAACAGAAAGGAGTAGTAAGTACGTACTGTCTTAATTCGTTGTAGAGCTGTTGATCGATACAGTCTATGATGATCCAGAGAAGCATGAGCTGTCATGATTTGGACGTAATTTGGAAAACAGTTGGTACTAATTCGCCTGTCAGGTACAGGTAGGCGGAGACGCTTCTTCCCTCCCCTCTCCCCATCTCCCCTAATCACCGGTTAGCAACCAGCGACGCATGGAGAGAGAGAGAGAGAGTCATCGCGATTCAGCAACGGCGAGTGACCTGACTGTTAGTGTTCAGTACTTGTTTGAATTCGCAGATATTTCATCCAAATTATACATGAAACAGATGTAATTTGTAAAAAAAAAAGATGGGTTGGGTACAGTTGTGGGAATTTTGGACACTATTGGACCCATGGACCCCTGAATTTCCATTTTTTGCCCCCAAATGAAAAAAAATTCCAGATTTGGACCCCTCCTCACCGCGCGTTTACGACAGCGCGACACGTGTCCCGGTCGTGCGGTCAAAACCCGAGTCGTGCGGTCAAAAAATCGGTCGTGCGCTCAAAAAATCAGCTGTGCGCTCAAACAAATAGGTCGTGCGCTCAAAAAATCGAAACGGGCGGCCGGCGCGGAGGGCGAGGCGGACGGTCGTGCGGTGTGGTACCGCACGACCGTGCGTATAAAGGCGATCGTGCGGTACCACACCGCACGATCGGACACGTGTCGACTCTAGGTGAAACGTGCGCTCGAGAAGGGTCCAGATTTAAAATTTTTTATTTAGAGTCTAAAAATGGAAATTCGGGTGTCTATTGGTCTAATAGTGTTCAAAATTCCAGTTGTGGTTGGCGTTGGATACCATTCCTTTTTGCCCGAAGGGACCGGACCCCAACTCCACCGCAGCGGGCGCCAATCCCAACACTACTAGGCTAGTCCAGTCCTCCTTCACACTCCACGCCCATCCCTACTGGCTACTGGGTGGGCCCACGGCCAGTGGGTGAGTGGTGGGCGCGCCGAGCCGGACAGGCGGGGAGACCGGCCGTACTCCACCACCGCTCCTGCCATTGCCATGCCCGCCTTGCCTCCTACTGTCCAATGCCGTGCCATCCATGTTCCTTTCTTTTTTAAACTCTTTTGCCAAGCTTGCTTGAGTACTGCTTTGCAGCAGCAAGGTCAAGCTTCCGGTGATCTACCACACTACCCCCAAAAGCTTCCATTTTCTAGGCAGAAGGAAATGAGAGGTTGGTGGTTCCATGCATTGGAGTGGTTGGAAGAAGCACGGATTAGCACCATAAATCGCAAGAACACCTTTTTTTTCCGGTTCTTGCAAGAACCATGCATTTCAATTGTACGGACATTGAAAAGGGAGACACCAAACTACAAGGCTAAAGGTGATCTGGCTCAACCAACCCAATCACCAAAACTGAACTACTTCAACGAACCAACTAAAGAACATCTCACGTCTTGAGTCTCAACTACTACTGTACAATTTGCCCGTGAGCCGTGGCCGGACGTCGGGCGGTGGTCACCGGAGCACGTCGGGACGCAGGTGCGAGAGCTCCTTCCTGAGCCTGTGCGAGAAGAGCCTGCACGCGTCCATGCTCAGGTCCACGGCCGCCGCCAGCGCCACGAACGCCGCCGCGTCCTCCGCGCACCCGACGTGCGCCACCCCGATCTCCACCGTCGGCTTGCTGCACCGCCCCTCGCCCTGCACCGCCGCCGACATCACGAACCCCCGGTAGTTCCCCAAGGGCCACTGGCTGAAGTCGCCGCTGCCCCGCGGGCTGCACCCCGGCGTGCCGCCGCGGCTCAGGGGCTGCGCCGCGCTCAGGTCGATGGCAAACTTGCCGCCCTTGGAGGTCGCGATGGAGGACTCGGCCAGCGGGACGGCGTGGTCGACGCCCGGGAGGAGGAGCTCGAAGCGGTAACCGAGGCTGTCGGTTGTGCCGGCGCCTCCGCGCTCGCGCCAGCACTCGAGGCGGGCCCACGGCTCCCACGCGCCGTCACCGGCCGGCCGGAGGATGAGCCACGCGCCCGGGTTGGAGCGGCTCACGCGGTCCGTCCCCGGCGAGGCCACGAACGGCGTCACCATCGAGGCCAGCGCCACGGGGGAGCCCGACAGGTCGTGCACCGTCACCGACCACCCCTTCCGCTCCTTCCCCGCCGCCTCCCGCTCCGGCTGCAGCACCGATCTCCGCAGGTCGCTGTTGCTGCGGCAGCCGAACTTGCAGGTGAACATCGGCTGCTTCATGTTGCCCCGCACCTGCTGCACCAGCGGGCTGCACTCCGGCTCGCCGTCGAACTCGAACACGAAGCGGGGGTCGGGTTCCGCGCGGACGGTGAGGCTGATCTCCGCGGCCGAGGAGGAGCCCTTGCCGCCGCGCTTGCCAATGGAGATCCAGCCGCTGTGCAGCACCGCGGGCTTGGCCTCGGCGCCCTTGAGGTCGAGCGAGATGGTGGCCTTGCCGAGCAACCTGCCCGAGCTGACGCCGCAGGTGGTCCCCTTACGGCCGGCGTACACCGCCACCTTCAGGCACGCCGCCCCGCGGGAGGGGGAGAAGAGCGACGGCTTCCGAGCGAACCACTCCAGGTCGGCCTTGGAAAGGTGGAACGCGGCGGCCAGGGCCCCGGACGACGCCGGCGTCGGCTCGCCCCCGTCGGAGAGCACCAGCGGCGCGGCTGCGGTCTGGCACGGCATCTTCCCGAGCCGGATCTTGCAGTAGCACGGCGAGGTCGACGGGTGGACGCCGGCGCCGGCGCCGGCGGCCGGCGGCGCCACCGGCATTCTGAGCTCGAGGTTGCCGACCAGCACCCGCACGAAGGGGCACGGGTCCATGGCACCTCCTGCTGCACTGCACCTCCAACAAAAATCCGCGCGAAATTTTCTCTGGTCCGATTGCGACGGACGCGATGCGAGGGTGAGACCGGAGAGTGAGGGAGATACAGGGGAAGAGATGGGCGGGTTGTATATGAATCAGGAGAAGGGCTTTGGGCGTGGCCAGGCTGGATCCTGGTGAGCCCTGCCTGTGAGTCAGAGACGCCTATCCGCACACGACCAGCTCGGGGTCGCTTAGCTTGCGTGCGGGCCCGATTACCCGGCCCATGTGTCAGTGAGAGTATACGGTTGCGGGGGTGAGTCCGCTGGTGTTCGTGGGGACCCGTGCGGCGAAGTCGAGCTGGAGCCTAGCCGGATCCGAGCGGGCAGTGGCGCGCCCGCGCTGCGCTGTGAGGGACGAGTGATCTCGGCTGGTTGCTTCTCGTCTGGTTGGGATTAGCTTGCCCGCAGCAGAGGCCGGGCCCACTTGGAACGGATTTGGACCCGTGTGTCAGTGGTGTGCAACGGCGTTTCAAACATTTCTGTGAGGCACGCCATAGGTGAAGAAATTCGAGGCGGTTGGTGTCGCTGGAGTTTGCGTGCAGGAAAATCGTTTTCGTACCGGCCGTGGATTTTTATCCGTTGGTGCCGTAACTTCTTTTTTGAACAGATTTTCTTAGGTGATTTTATTCACAAAATCAGTTGAGTTTTGAGCTATTGGGTCTAGGTCCATTGGCCGCCCCTGGTACTTTCGATTCTAGGATGAACCCATCCCAATCCATCACCGTCGCCTCACCGAGAAGAAGCAATCAGCCAAAGCACGAATCTTTAAGAGGGTTAAATGGTGGGAAATTCGGCTATTTTTATAAAAACTATTAGCCAACCAATGTATAGCAAATACAATATTCTTCATTTGTAAAGGCATATTTTATAATTGAAACAAGGTTTTCAATTAATAAGAGAAGTATGGCAATGAGTTGTTTCCATATCATCATGTAACCAGTCGGCAACAACCGTCTTTTTGGTAGGAGTAACAGGCAGCAACGGTATGAAAAGCTTTATCAAACGTTATCTAGCTATATCGTTTGCAGGAGCGGAAGCACTCAACGTTCAACAGCCATTCACGTTGATCTTTCAGGTACTTGAATTGTCGTTTATGGGATCACAGTGGAGCACTGTAAGGGCATTCCGAATAGAAGACACTGTTTTGCTATGTTTGTATTTTTCACAGCACATAAAAAATAGCTGTAGATATTACTCTCGTAATGCACAATGTCTAATGGTGGGCCAATCCATAAATATACACTTCTCCTGAGTTTCTCTATCCCCTTTCCTCCCTCGCCCATTCTACCAACCGCCTCCTCCAGCCGTGGTCACCCTCACGCCATCACCGCCCCTCTCTCCTTCCGGATCTAGCCCCCCTCTCTCCCTCAGTATCAATTGGATTCAGCTAGAGCCGAGCCACTGGTGATCAGATCTAACCGAATTTGAGTTGGTAACCTCATCCGCCTTCTCTGGCCACTGCCACCCTCCCATCATCGTCGCCCCCCTCCTTTCGAATCCATCTCCCTTTCCCTCTTCATCACTACTGGCCGAATCCAGTCAAAGCCGAGTCATATTTTTCTATTTTTAATGTTTTTAAATTTAATTACACCAAATAAGCTACCTTCAGCTACATTATGATTTTAGTTAGCTATAGTATAATTTCAGTTATAAGTCACTATTTTTTAGTCTAACTGAACGGAGCTTTTTACTGAGTTGATCTCCTATAGAAACTGCTGACATCGTAAGAGTGCCCTTGCTGCACGAGCACAACCGGAACTTTTGAAGAATCCAATGCCCCAAAGTCACAGGTCAGCTCAGCCTCGGCTGGAATCCAGGTAACCTCATACGAGAACCTTTTATACTAATCCGAAGAGGCCGATCTGATAGGTGTGAAAACTGCGTAGACAGAGAGAGAGATTACAGAAGGGGGAAAAAACAAACGGCACGCACGGATGCTGACGCAGCGAGTATTATAACAAAGGCGTGTGCTGTGCAGCAGCCGCAGCTGCAGCTGCACGGTAGATGGCCTGTGCAGATCATCCATTATCACGACCGCCTCATTATTCATCGCCCCAATGCCATTAACTATTCTAATCTCTCCTCTGAGTTCTCGCTCTCATCCACACAGCTAGCCCACAGGTGCAACTTGCATGGCCCGTGGGCCCTTCCATGTCAGCGACGCCATCTGAACACCGAGAAGTAGGAGCGGCCGGGAGATTTTGAAGCGTACTAGCGTGCGCTGTTTTTCCGTTGGAGACCAGGCTGGGAACAGCTGGAGATGGGACGGGCCCCTCGTGCGTGGCTGGCTGCTATGTCCGCTTTAGATTCCGAGTCCTTTTCCGATAAAAATCCTCGCCGCCATTGGACGATCGCATCGGGTCGGGCCAGCGCAGCCTGTGCTCCACCTGTCCGAGCAGAGGCGCGCAGCCTGTTCCGATCGATTGCTCCGTAGGTTCCGGATCAGTGGGGAAGCTTCGCGCGACGGCATTGACGTGCTCGGCTGCTTGGCATCCCAGCTCGTAATCTCGCGTGAATTGGCGCTCGTATCTGTTGCAGCTGATGTAATGCGTGGTCTGTGAGCCTATCGCGTGCCTTGAGAAACTCTTCGCGGCAATTTTTTTTTAAAAAATAATATGTCGCCGTTCGCTCTGCAAAAGTTGGCAGCGTATGCGTATACCCGATTCGGCAAAGGTTGGCCTTCTCGGGTCGGCCGGGCACGGTAGCTTCGACGGCGGGTGATAGGGAGATCCGAAGATGAATCGGCAGCGCTCGGCATCATGTAAACCCCTCAAAATACAGAAAGTTTTTAAACCTATAAGTAAGTCGGAGGCGGAGAAGATGCGAGGGGAGAGAAGAGGAGGAGCATGGCTCACGCGTCGGCTCGACTTTTTCTACGAGGCGAAAGAACTATCTACATGTAAATCTGAACGGCTGATTTTTAATCGGACGGCTGAGGAAAGAGGAGGGAGACTAGACCGACGACCACCAACTCATATTTTTATAATAGTAAAGATTTATAGAGAAACACGTGTAAAACTTCAACAATTTTAAAGAGATTAACCCCTAAGGTCAAATTGTGGCTCTACTACTGCCAACGGCAAAGCCAAAAGGCTGGTGGGTGGGACGTCGTTGGCGGGGAAGAGAGAAGCGCAGCATGGGAGGACGACCGCTCGAATGGTTTCAGCCTTTCAGTAGGCACGATAGAAAGAATCACTACTGTTTGGGTCTGGCCCAAGAATCCGCAGGAAAAGCCAGCTCAGCCCATTATACCTAAACATATTTTCCAGCCTAATCCGAACCCCTAATCAATCTACACCGGCCCTTGGCGTGTGCAAGCTAACAATCTCAGCAGAAGATTACAAGATCATGAACGCTAAACAATCTTTAGAATGCAATGAAACAAGTCGAAACGAAGCTCAGATTGATTCAGGAACGAAACACAAGTTCTGTTGGTTACTTGAGACATGTCCTAAAATGGCACAATAGAAACGCGATTCTCTGTATAACATAGCAGTTTTACATGCTCAAGCAAAAGTAGAGAAGTACTGGCATTCACGGACTTGGTCCATTACTCGCGTTCAAACATCAATAGTGAGTTACATAATTATGATTTAAGATAGTACACGATCAAACGATCGCAGTTTCATGACGATTCTTCCTGATCCATGCTCCCATTTCCTTTTGAGCTATCAAGTTTCAACGATACTGCAAAACAAGAGCGCAAATTAAGAGATCACAAATTAAAAGCATACATCTAAACAATAAATTAACCACACCCACACATTCAGGTATTCAATGATAAACAAGTACATGACATCCAATAACAGCATATCCATCTGCATAATGATTTATCTATACCCAAAAAAATATAGCATAAAGAACTCTACACTACATTAGAAACATCGAGTGAAAATGTGGAAACTAACATGCTTGAAAGGTTATTCCCACATCCATGGTACAAATATGAGAATCGTAGGGCAATACTCTAGTACTACAATCCTTACAAATATGAGATTTCTCTGGGCGTCTTTCTGTTCAGTAACTATAAATTACTAGTACTTCTTACAGAAATTCGTCCAATCACAATACATTTAAAGTGTTTACCATTTACATGGCACTTATAAGCTCACAAGGTGCCTACCCATATAAGGTTGCGCAAATATCGGAGGTAATAAAGTAAGAAATACAGTACATAGAAAAATAAATTTTAACCAAGCTAGTATTGACATCAGTAAGGTAAGTGCAGCAACTTTTAATTTGGGTTTCATTCCATGAAAAGATGGCATAATTTTTACGACTTGTTTGGGACAAAAGGCTTTGTTGTTGTTGTAAGGTAAGTGCAGCAACATGCACATCTCTTCGGATTCTAAGGAGCCATCTTATGGTTTAACGATTTATAGTATTAATTTGACCAACACAAACACATCAACTAACTGCAAAGCAGAACATTAGATGATGATGCAATACTCAACCAGGAAGATTAATGTGGCCAGAGGAACAATATGCACATCTCTTTTGAATCTAACAAACCATATTACAGTCTGAAACAATTTATGCTAGTTCGAAAAACGCAGATGCATTCGTGACAAAGCATATATTGTTGCAAAGCAGAGCATGAGATGCAATACTACTCAACCACTACTAAATTCGGGCCTCTAGGTTACATGGGAGTCAAAAATCAAAACTTTGGCGTGTACCTTGATGAAGCCAATGTCCTTGGCGTTGCTGCGGAAGCACTGCCTGCAGCACATGAGCCCGTACTTCCGGATCAAGCCATGCGGGTTGCCGCAAACACGGCTGCAACCACAAATCCACACCACATAAGCACGCGAATCTTGTACTTAAAACGCGAGAATAGAAGCTAAAATACGAGATCACGCCACAAATCTGACCTCGCTAAGCGGCACCACATACAGATAGAATCAGTTTCTTACTACCAATCTAAAGAAACGGCGCACTAGTAGTTTATTCTAATCGATGAACGGCTGATCGCGAGTAGAGAGAGGAGAGGATTACCAAACCCTGGATCCGGGGCCGTAGTTCTTGGGGTGCGAGTTCCACACGTTCGAGTGTCCCATGGCGGCGGCGGAGGAGGACGTACCGACTTGCAAACCCTACCTTTCGCTCGCTTGCCTGAAATGAGCGGGTCGCGAGGACGCCGGCTTCTTCTGTAGGCAGATAGGCTTCTCTTGTTGGACATGTCGGCCCTCACCCAACCATAGGTAGATGGAAGATGGGCTTCACGGAGAACATGTATATGGGCCGGGCACCTGAGCTAAACCAGGCGGGTTCGTGGTTGGGCTAAGCTAGTTATAACTGAAATTTCCAGGGACAGACGAGTGTGCTGACTGAGCCCTGCACTCGCTGCAGGCTGCAGTGTTCGCTTGCAACGGACAGAACAGAATGGGTTACTGCACTGCGGTGTTACTAGATCAACTTTCTATGGACAAGTTTCGTTTGATGGGACTACAGCATGGCATGGACCTAGCCGTCCGATCTGTAACGGAACGTTGGATTCACAGCGTTATGACATGCCTCAATCCGTCCATGAAGCACAGGATTAACCGTTGATTGATGAAATTCTCCACAAACTGAAAAAGAAAAGGGAGAAAAGCTAGAATATATGCTAAATAGTAGCGCGGAGTTTTTGATCCCTTACAGCAGTATGGAGTGGTAATTAAAATAAATTGTGTGGCCGCACTTTCAAAATGGTCCCATGGTCTAGCGGTTAGGACATTGGACTCTGAATCCAGTAACCCGAGTTCAAGTCTCGGTGGGACCTTTATTTTGATGATTTTCATTTTATTAATTATGTCTATTTACAGCTCCTTCGATTTTGCCCATCACAGGTGAAAGGCAAGATGGCCTTTTTTTTTTTTTACAAGAACGACGACTTGATTCCTACATAGGTAGAAGCATGGTCAAGTGGCGATGGCAGAAAGCCAGAAATTCTGGACGAAGCTCCCATTTCGCAATGACTAGATCAACTACTAATTTCTTCCTTTTCAACCAGACGAACCTGAAGATTCATGCTCCGATGGCACCCCTTCGGTACCGATGTATCGTCCCGTTTAGCGCAACATCAGCTACACATTCCCTAGGCCTGAGCCTGAACTCTCTTCGGTAGTTAAAGCACTGAAAATCACTTTCAGAATACCAAAGTCGACGATAAGTTGAACGAGCAGAAATTTGCAATTCAGAAGTCCAGAATGGCAAATGAGTTTGCTCACGAAAAATACTGGCCTCTTGCATTTCAAGGACTGCGCACCCTGTGCGCCATTTATTCTCGGTACAGGTTACAGAATACTGAAACGAAAAGGGGGAAGAGAAAGAAGCCTACTCCCTATATGCACAGTTTTTTCACCTAGAGGCACCGTAAGATGCACATCAAAGGATGACTTATACGCAGCTGAGACCAAATATCTCAGTACATGTAAAGTATTGCTAATCTGTGGCTATCCTAGACAACAGCATTGCCTTCCAACTCCACTGGATCCGGAAAGATCTCCCGCGAAGTCCTCTTGAACGGGAAAGAATTCTCCTCCCCGTCACTTCCTTGCGACCTCACTGAATGCTTGCGAGCAAGTGCTTGCCCTGATGTTGGCATAACCTCCGTGATCCGGTACGAGTGTCCATGGAAAGCAGAACGCCAGGAGCTTCGAGATGAGGTACTCCTGAGTCGAGATGAATTCGAGCGGAGCTCTTCCCTCACCACCCTTAGTGGGTTCTCCAGCGCTTTCAAGATGTACCGAGCCAGTGGCCGCCTGGAGGGCTTTGGATTCAGGCATGTCTTCGCGACAATGGACACTGCCCATACTTCTTCTAGGTGGTCCTCATCCACAACAAGCGAAGGATCTATAATATCTGAGACACTCTCCTTGTCATGGGGATCAATGTAACCTAAAGTGGTTGCCAAACACTCCTCTGAGACTGTGTCGTTTGAGCCACTCACACCCAAATTCCCGGTGATTAGCGCCAGTAGCACCTTTCCAAAGCAGTAAACATCATACGAGCAGCTAGCTGGTGGACCTGTTAAGTGAGAAAAACATACTGTAATGTTAGACCAGACATCTTTATTTTGCTCATCAGAATTCTTTACACGCAGGATGTATAGTAGAGATTATAAAACTAGCATAAAAGAGAGTCATGCAGAAGCTTTACACACCTGATGTGTTCTTGTCAAGAGACCTGCCATAAGAAAGAGAGAAATACTGGTGTCAGCCAAGGCCCTGATATTGTATACAAATTTAAACAAACGCCAAGTTTTTGTACCAAGTGTGTTTTTGCAAGTGGACTACCCTTTTTTTGTATGAACTACAAGTGGACCAGTACATTCTTTTCTGGCGAAAAGGTGGAAGTGGCCCTACCTCATAGGGATATAGTATGAATTACAGTAATATGTTACAATAACTGAAAAAAATCAGCCATTTGGCATAAGAAAATTTTAATATCGTTAACTTGTATTGGTGACAATTAATAGGGTTCAGGGGAATAAAATTGCTAGAGTGATATACTAAATAACTCTTACCAAGAATCTTGTTTCCTGTGCAAGAGGAATGGGAAACCACTAACATAGATGATAAATAGTCTATGTAAATGTGCAGTTTCACATTCTCAATTTCTGAGAGGAAAAAAAGTGTAGCCACACTGCATTCTAGTAACAAAATCCAGACATCCAGTACATCGTCTCCAGTTCAATGAACTAAACCTTACTGTATGTATGGAACTATGGCTAAATGGTATCAACCAACTAAATACATCAATACTTTTTTCCTTGCACTTGATTCTTTTATATACTAATGGTGTTCTTAAGTCAATATCATTGATGTGATCATAAATACTAAAGCTTCTTTTGAGAAGAATATGCCAACTAAAGTCACCATTTTGGGGTAATTGACAAGAATGGTTATAACCATGCTGACCTCAGCTAATACAAAAACAGATGATAGCATAGAAATCTTACTTTGATGATCTCAACATCCTAGAGAAGAAACTCTGGCTTCCCTCATTTTGTTGAGTGCATATTTCACTCAAACTTCCAAGGCGCACTTCAAATTTGTCATCAAGAAGCACACTGCTTGCTTGGATGTCTCTACAATTATTATGACGAGATCAGAAAGAAATAACAAAACATGTAGTAACTATCATTCAAACATCTAAGAACTTGAGCAACATGCATCAACTCAGAATTGCAGAGTTAAAACTATATAAATAGAAAGATGAAGCAACTAAGACAGGCAACTAGAATAAAAGATAACTTGCATCAAGAACGTCAAAAGCTCAGTGCGTAAACTTTCCTACAAACATTGATGACACCAAGATCCCAAAAGATATGTTATTGAAAGCAACTGCAACACCATGACAAAGACATGAGGTTTTCATATAGTTACACTCAAAACAAATAAATGATTTATCTACCTTACTGTTCCTCGCATACAATTATTTCTGGGTTTCTACAATGTATTGCACGTGTAGATAAACCATATGCATGTAGGAAATAATAAAAATCAATGTATCTAATTCAGAAATGCAAGCATTTCATGAATTCATGTGACACATTTCCTAAAAAATCAAGTTATTATTATTAGAAAATGCCAAATCATGTTAGAATATACCATTGATATGGAGCCAATGCAATTAGGCAATATAGGTAAGACAATATTTATATGTCAAGCAGAGGATTTCATGTCCTCACTTGAAAATAGAAGGTCAGCAGAAGCCTTGAACATATTATTTTCCTTTCAGCTATGGTTCTTGGAAATGCATTAGTGAGCCAACTGATGCCAGAGGTCCACAAGAGGCCATGTAGAGGACCCCATCAACTGTGCAACTACTAACCATTTTAAAATGCAAACATAGGTTAAATGGTTCTGCTTCTGTCATTATCTCGGTTTGTTGTCTTCAGTGAAATTTCTCCATTAAACAGCGATCATCTTGTTGAGATGGGCCTGTTCTTTTTGGCTGCGGATTATGGCTTTTGCCTGAAATTTTTAAATTTTGGCTGTTTACGGTACAGATTACGGAGAAATCGATACTCACTTGCGATTTTGGCTGGTACAGATGTTGGGCTTTTAATGTGTACTACGTTTAACTTGTAGACCCTGTCTTGAAAAAATACTCCGTTTAAAAGTTAGGTACTGTAGCGGCTGCGAAAAGCCGGCCGGCTTGTGGCCAGCCGAACAGGCCCTAAATAGCATCTGGAACTTCCACGTTCTTAACTTCTCATCATGATGTTAATGTTGAAACTTTAGCTTAGCACAGCTATCGGATGCTTTATGCAATAAGATCTTTTCAATAACTACCATACACCAACCAAAAGCACATTGCATGCATTAGCAAATGAACGAACATGCCAATATCACTTAGCATACCTGTGAACCAACGGTGGGCTACAATCATCATGAAGGAAGCACAAGGCCTCAGCCACACCAATGGCAATCTTCAGCCTTGTTATCCAGTCCAATGAACGCAACCCCTCTTCAACATCTACTGGCTTCTTGTGCAGTGCGGTGGTCAAATCTCCCTTTGCCATGTACTTGTAGATCAGCAATTCCTCCTCATCCTTGGCCAAATGCCCCAGCAATGGAACAATCCTCCCGTGGGAATTCTTTGCAAGGAAGCCCAATTCCCCCATGTTCTTCTTACTGCTCTTCAAGTCGATCTTTTTGACGACAACATTGAATCCACTCTCCAAGACACCACGGTAAATGTCCCCAGAGTGCCCATGCTTGACAAGGTTGTCATAACCGAAGCCCCTGGTGGCATGGTGCAACTGCACATAGGTGAAATCATCTACGATGGTAGGCAAACCCTGCGGTGCACCGTTGGCTGCCGGGGACGCTGCCATGGGTGACAGCATCACTGGATTCACACTGCTACTCCTGCGCCCAGAGCGGATGCCTTCCTCGTTCTGCTCCACCCCTCTTCCTCTCGGTCTCCTCCTCCACGTCCTCCTCATCAAGCAAAACACCAGTGCCACAAGGAAAAGAACCAGCACAATTGCTGCGGCTCCAAGAACTCCGGCCAACACATACTTCCACTTGACCCCTTTCTTGCCCGGTGATGGCAATGCCTGTGGTGGCTCTGGAAATGGCACCCCATTCCTCTTATAGAACGCCTCACAATCCCCACCGCTGCGCTGATTTGGTACGCCGGACAAGCAATTCATCTTGATATCCACTGTTGCATTGGACCCATTCCCAAATCCACTTCCAGCCACCTGATCGAAGTAATTGCTCGACACATCGACCAACCGAAACCTCTTCTTGAGGGCTCCAAGGCCATCGCCAATTGCGCCGTATAATGAATTCCCGGAAGCGTTAAACAAAACTCCAGCTCCATCACCGGCGGAGACGGACACGTTTGGTAGCTCGCCGGTGAGATTGTTGTTAGAAAGATCAAGAAATCGGAGGCCCTTAACGGAGAACAGCGACGCCGGAATCCGGCCGGAGAGGCTGTTACCAGCGAGAACAAGGGTCGTCAGGTTTCCGGACATGCCAAGATTGTCGGGCAGCTCGCCATTGAAGTCGGCGGAGCGGAGATCCACGACGGCGAGCGCCGGCGGGAGGCCGAAGCCGAACCACGCCGGGATCCGGCCGGGGAGCGGGAACCCCGAGGCGTTGAAGACCTTGAGCGCCGTGAGCCCCCGCAGCGCGTCGAAGGCGAAGCCCGCCCTGCGGGCCCCGGCGCGGGTGCGTTGGAGCGCGCCGAGGTGGAGCTCCGCCACGCGGCCGGCGCGGCAGACGACGCCGACCCAGGAGGCGCAGGGGTCCGCCTTCAACGGCCAGTCTCTCGCGCGCACGTACAGCGACGCGCGCAGGCCGTAGAGCGCGACGCGGTCCTGCCGCGAGAGCGGCGGCCGCTGCTGCACCTGAGCGGACGTCACGTACAGAAGGAGCAGGAGGACGGCAACCACGAGGCGGCAGCGCGGCAGCATGGGATGGAGGAGGAGGAAGAGGTGGAAGAGAGGAGTGGTGTGGTGTGGCGGTGGTGGTGGTGGTGGTGGTGGTGGTGTGTGCGGCAGCTACGGGCGGTGGTCTCATGGCGCGGCCATGGCAATGAAGAATGAAGCGGAAGGAGGTGGTGCGCGCAAGGTGTTCGCTTTTTTGGGCGGCCTTGCCTATTTCGGCCTGGGCTCTCCCTCCCGGTGGGTCTTCGTCAACGAGTTGACCCGCCTGGGGGACGCGTGATGCGCTGCGCCTCGGCGTTTCGCTCGCTCACTTCCGTGTGGACCCCCCGTGGGTGGGGGCCGTGGGGCCCGCGCGCCAGTGGCGGCACGGGCGGGAGGTGGACAGATGGTGGAGCCTGACCGGAGTGCATCATTGCCGTGCGCGTGTCTGCGTTTTCGTGGCGCTGACATGCGGGGTCTGAGGTGGGACCCCTACTTCTACACGCTTGTCAGTGGCGTTAGGCTGCCTCTCCGCGCCCGCTTTTACCAGTGCGTGACATGGAACGTTCTCACTTCTCCCTTTTAGGTTCCTGTACTTTTCGGTTCTCCAAAGAGCAAACCAAGGTTGCTTGCGTCTCGATCAGTTCCTGTTAGAATTAAAAAAATGAAAAATCTTACTCACAAATACTTGTTAGTTTTGGCCAATAAGATATCCAGGGAAAAAATGATGTTTTCTTAGTGTTTATAGAAATGGAAAATAGTGCACTTGCACGTCGACGCTGCTCGTAAACCGGAAAGCTACCCACACGATAATGACATCGATCGAGAGTCGATAGCAAATTGGCAATTGCTGTGGAAAATTAGGAAGAAAAGATGACTTCGTTCCTGCTGCAGCTAGCAAGCAATGTTCCAGTCTGATAGTCGAGTTGCTTTGTTAAATTTCTTTGCTGATTGTACGTATCCGTAGCTGTCAGCTGTACGTATCCGTAGCTGTCAGCTGATGAATGATTTTATGCGTCGTGTCGTCGAATAATCCGTGTTGCGTTGCCGGGTCCAAGTATCCGGTGTATCGATCGGGTCTCTCTAGGATGTATGTCTGGTTAGTCCAAATAGCGACAGTGATTTGGATAGCTTAGTCACGCACGCTGCCGACGAGATGCTGAACTGGTGAAGTCCTCTCTTAGAATTTTTTTGGCTAGGTTCGGACTTGGCTCGAATTGCGAAAATTGATCAGTTCCAAACCAAACATATATGATGCACGAAGTCAATCTCGAGCTTGTCTTTTAAAACTTAAAATTATATACTTTCACTGCTTTGGGAAAGCATGGAAGCACTTAATTCCTCTCAAAATTTCGATCTCGAGATGAGTGGGTTTGGATCTGATATTGAGCTCGAGCTACCGTTTATATTGATCTTTGTTGGTTGTGGTGATAAATATATTGATTTTTGTTGATGGATTTTAGTTTTAATTAAATGAATTTAAAAAATAAAAAATAGCATTACGTATAATACAAACAAATACGGGAAAAGATTGTCAACAAAGAAAAAAACTTATAAATAGTGCGATTTTGATCCAATAATTGCTTGTAGAAGTTTGTAGAAAACAAGCGATTTTACTATAATATTTATTATACTTAACTAGTAAATTCCGTTTTAAAAAGATATTTTATTTAAAAGATAGATAATATTTAAAAAACTATTAAATTTAGAAAAACGTTTTTATGGTCCTAAACCTAATTATTGATGAGAAGCTTCACACATCACAACACTACCGGTGCGGCCCAGATTACCTTTCAGCCGACTAGAGGTGAGCGTCACCTGGCTATATCGGCCACTTGGGTGCAACTAGAGTCAAGCTTGCCTTCTGCGACTCCTATCTTGTAAGTTTATCTGGAACTTCCAATCCAACTCGTCTGTCTCGTGGAAATGCCTACTACACTCAAGTGCACCTAAACCCACCATCTGAATCGTCCATTGTAGTCTCGAGATTCATCCAAAAATTAATTCGGACAAAAATTAAAAATCATAATGTCCCATCAAGACTAATTAAATATCTCATCATAAACCCCCAAGGCCCAATCTCTCTCCCCTGGTTTCAAATTATAAATAGCCATCCACATACTCACATAGTATTACAAAATGTACTCTTCGAATAGCGTATTCTAGCAAAACTGTATATATACTCATGTACGGTTACAAAATACAATGTTGGAAAATTGAAATTAGACAAGTTTTTGCACAAAACATGTACAGATGCTCATGTAGATTACAAAATACGGCACACCAAAAATATGCAGCCATGTATACCTTTATTACAGTATGAAGTACGATGTATGGATTATACCTATAGCCCTATACATGTACTATTGTACATTCAAAACATGCATATATAGACTTTTGTATGGTACACATGTACATCACACAGTAACACATGTACGTACAGTACTATACTTCGTGTGTACTGTACAAATCTATAGCATAGGAAGATGACGGTGGCATTGAGGTACCTGGTGGAGGATAGAGGCAACGCACGTCGGGGCAGAGGGGATCTACACTGGTAAGGAGGTGCATGTCGGAGCACGTCGACAAGGAAGAAACACCGGTGATGGCGTTACAAAGGAGGGGGACGACGATGTGGAGGTGTACCTGGAGGTCACCAGTGGAGGGGACAATGATGTGCAAGTGTACTTGGAGGTCATCGGCGGTGTGCTGGCTCAATGCACGACGGACCTAGAGGTGTATCTCGACGTCGTCAGTGGAGTGGACAACGATGTGACGGTGTACGCCGCAGAGGAAGAGGTCGGCCCTTGGTGCACGCCGGAGTTGAGGATGAAGCGTGACACTGGTGACCTCAGGGATGGCCAGATCCAGAGGCGGTAGGGTCAGAGGCGCTCAGATCGGGAGGTGGTAGGGTGGAAGGCAGCTAGATACCGAGGCGGTAGTGTTGGAGATGGCTGGATCTAGCCTCATCGGTGCTGGAGCACCCTGGTGTTGAAGTATAAGTGAATTGTCCATCTTTTCTCATCAGCTTAAGCTTTTGGGTGAACTGGCTGGTGCATGAAACTCAATATGGTATCAGAGCCAAGAGGTCTCGAGTTCAAGACCTGGCTGACGCAATTAAAAAATAATAATTGCAGTCCATTTCTATTCCACGTATTAGGCCTAAGGGAGCCTACACGTGAGGGGGAGTGTTGAAGTATAAGTGAATTGCCCATCTTTCCTCATCAGCTTAAGCTTTTGGGTGAACTGGCTGATGCATGAAACTCAATACTGGTAACGCAGTGGAGCGGGATCACATTAAGGTACTATATGACGGACGACCGCTTGGGTGCCCGTTGGAAGCCACCTCGTTGCCAACCGTGGTCTTGTCAGAGGCCAGCATGCCACCTTACTAGAACCATCGGCTGCGATCATTGTGGCTTCGCTACAGTGTTGGAGGCTTATTTGGCACTATTCATAAGCTTCGTCTTTTTCTGAATTTTTGGCTTTTTTGTTGAGCTTTTTTGCCGGTTCTTTTTTTCCCGTATTTGTTTGTATTATACGTAATGGGCTAACATATTTTTTTATTTTTAAATTTTTTTAAATTTAATTATGCTAAATAAGCTCTCTGTCATTCTGATGCTTTTTCACCGATTCTGATGTTTTCAGCCATAAGCCACGAGCTTTTCAGCCGAACCGATCACCCCCATCATCGGCCGGTGGATCTTAGAGAGAGGGTGAGAGAGTGAGAATGGTTGGTGGGGGTACGGGTGGAGAGACAGTGAGATTTAGAGCGAGAAGGTGAACCTATGTGCACTGCACTGTTCAATGAATAGAATGTTTTTTCTCTCTCCCATTTCGAAGATTGAAAGGAATTTTTTGCACGGATCTTAGAAAACATCGACCAACGGTTATGATTGTGGCTACAGGTACACCCACGTTGATATAGTTCTTAATGCTCATTCCTACTGTGCGTTTCTTCGCGTGATTGGATAAGCCGTGACACGGCAAGGTAAAACGGGCCAAAAAGTTGGTCGTGTTGTGGAGTGAGACGGCGCTGTCGTGGGCCAGTCTAGTGGGAGTGATACACGTCCGTTACGTTCTCGCGCGTGCGCGCAAGGGTGCACCCCCGATCAAAACGTGACGGTGATCATGCTTTGTTGGTGTCGTTACGCGGAACATGTCACTGATAAATGGCCTTCAGGCAATTTCAGGTCTGTTTGATATTGCTGCGGTTTATAATTTTTAGCTAAAATTTTTAAATTTTAGTTATTTGTAACAGAGATTACGGAGAGAGATACCCGCTTATGATTTTAGTTGATACAGATGTTGGGTTTTTAACATGTGCTACAATTAACTTGTAGATTCGATCTTAAGAAAATACTCCATTTAAAAGTTAAATGCTAAATTAAAAATCAAAAGCAATTTTTAAAAGCCGTAAACAACAGACCCTTTGTTGTTCCGAGGCCTATCTAATACTGCGAAATACTGGGGTGTGGCGAATGATGATTGATGAATTGTAGCTCATATCATGGCCCAGCCGGAGCACAAAGCACAAGTCCAATTCAAAACGAGCCCATAATAGAAAGCTCCTTTCCCAGCCAGAGCACAAGGCACAACTCCAATTCAAGATGACCCATTATCAAAAGGTTTTCTTTTTCTTCTTGGACCCTAGAGCTCAACCTGTCATGTTTTCCGGGCCTTGCCAAAGATGCAGAGAATGTGCGATCCTGTTGCCCTGTTCAAAATGCAGGAATTCGATTTTGTAAGAATGCGGCGAAAACAGTGCAATCCTCACACGTTTACTAAAAACACTTGCGCATTCCAGACAGGAGAATTTTAGGTGGTGTTTGGTTTGAGGGATATCCCAGGATGGGAGGGGGCCAACCCATTTTTTAGGGTGTTTGGATTGTAGGTTTTGATGGAGTGGGTTGAACCCAAAGAAAAGATTCCTCAAAAAGTGGGTTGCAACCATCCGCAAAAACCGAGCGAACAGCCGCAACCCACTTTCCTTCGCGCGCCATCCGCCTAATCCTCACCCCCGCAGCTTTTTCGCCGTCACCTCGCAGCTCTTCCAAATCTACCCCGCGCCGCGCCGCCAAAGACGCTCGCGCTCGCCTTCTCTCGCCTCCGCGCCGATCTACCTCTCGCCCATCTTCCGCGGCCGCGCCGCTCGCCCCTTCCCATCTCCCCGCGCCGGATCTCCACGCCGCCGGATCTCCTGCCGCCGGGATCTCCACCGCCGCCGGATCTCCCGCCGCCGGATCTCTCCGCCGCCGGATCTCCACCGCCGCCGGATCTCCCGCCTGCCGGATCTCCACCGCCGCCGGATCTCCCCGCCGCCGGATCTCTCACGCCGGATCACCGCCGCCGGATCTCGACGCCGCCGGATCTCGCCGCCGGTTCTCCACCGCGCCGGATCTCCACCGCGCCGGATCTCCGCGCCGGACTGCGACCGCGCCGGATCTCGACCGCCGCCATCTCTCTCTCGCCCGGTTCTCCCGCCGCCGGATCTCCTCCGCTGCCGCCCTCTCTCCGTGCCGGCCTCGGCCTCCTCTCCGCTGGCTCCGCTGCCGGCCTTCTCGCTGAAGCCATATCTGCGGCCTTCTACGCTCCACCGCCTTACATTTGTAAGGTATTGACTCTACTCGGTAGATATATGTGATATTTGTGTGATATATGTGATATTTGTGTGATATATGTGATATCTGGCATTGCTCTCTTGCAAAAAATTGTGAATGCAGCAATATCAATTTCTGTTTGTGATAAATATTTGTGATGTGTGAGTTAGAATGTGAATGCAAGAATATCAATTTTTGTTGATTATCTCACTATCTGTATTTGTGATGGAGTGGCATCTATTGCTAATCTGTAGATGGAAAAGAGGACCAAGATTTTGATTTTTGCGGCCGCTGCGCAAATTTTGTTGTCAATGATGGCGATGATTATTGAGTCTAGAAAAAGAAAAAGATGTGTAAGGAGAGAAGGTATTACTTATGGACCACTAGATGAAAGGGATAGGACAAGAATTGAGTACCTTAACAAAAAAATTTGGAAGGATGATACAACATGTACTAGACAATGAATTGTGGTTTAGCAATATGTAAGGTTTAATATTGCAATTACTACTGAAAATTGCAAATGAGTATATTTAGATCTGTCTTATACTTGTGCATATGAAAATTAAGTTGGTAAGGAGGTAATCCTACCAAATTCATGAGAAGGTGAGTATATGCAGCTATCCCACTCTATCCCTCCATCCAAACAAGAGGTGGGATCACTACATCCCATTCTATCCCTCCATCCAAACAAAAAACAGGGACTAACCCATCCCTACAACCAAACAAAAAGTGGAATTATCCCATCCCACATATCTGGGATGGAGCCATCCCATCCCACCAAGTCTCCAATCCAAACACCACCTTAGGCATCCGGGTCCGAAATACTATCGGACAAAATTGCTCCGTCATGGAGTAAGAAAGGTAGGGTCTGTTCTTTTTAGCTGTAGTTTGTGGTTTTTTACTGCGGTGTGTGACTTTTAAGCTGTTTGTACGAGAGATTACAGAGTAACAGAAACTCATATGTGATTTTTGCTGATATAAATGAAGTCAGTAAAGTATATACTACAATTAACTAGTAAACCATATCTTGAAAAAATAATCCGTTTAAAAGTTAGTTACTATAGAAAAACTCAAAAACAACTTTAAAAAACTAAAAAGAACAAGGCCGTAGTACTACCAGACGAACCTGCCAAAGGTACCTTACAACATAATTTTGGGTAGCTCGTACCTGGGAGTTGGGAGGTACACAAATGGAGCTAACTGCCAACAAAACTAACTGGGAGCACGGGCGCCACAAGTACACTGTACACCTAATCACGTGCCCGATCCGATCTGGTGGTGTTACACTACCTTTTTATACGCAATAGCTTTTAGATTAGATGTAGTTTTGTGAGATACAGTACTAGTCATATTTATTAAACTCGGACCGGTGATTGACATTTTGACATGTCCAGACTCTAGAGTCTTCAGATCAAAAAATCATTGGGCCATGAAACAAGTGAAAGCTCTGGTCTAGATTATAGAAAGTTGTCAAAACATTGATGATTCTGATTTGCTTATACTGGAAACGGAATTCGTGTAAGGTGTTGTAAACTTCTAATCAGTGAGGTAGTACTTACCAGTTACCACTTTACCAGGAGTCAATTAACTCTGCCATCAGAGATTACACAAGCATCAAAAAATGCATCTTGTATTAGTTCTCTCCAGTTCCTGCAGAGTTTAAACCATAATATAAGTCCATGTAACCTAGAAAACTACAATAGGCAAACAAGGTTGTTTCTACTTCTGCTAGCTCAATCATTCTACTTTTAATATTCTTCAGATATCACAGATGGAGCTAAAGTCTAATCAAAATTTGCTTTTCTTTAGGTCCCCAAGCTAATTTAGAGGAGGCTACTGACCAGAACTGTTAAAGTAAATTTAAAGTAAGAAATCTCAGCAGTTATTTACTTAGTTTGTGGCAGTAAATTCGATGAGTTAGCTAAATGTGAAGTGACAAGTCTCAGCAGCACATACACAACTAAATTTAAAGTAAGAAATCTCAGCATCACATGCACAACTAAATTTGAAGTAAGAAATCTTAGCAGCACATACACACCTCTTCATGACGTCTGAAAGGTGGCCGTAAGCATAGTAGAAGTCACCAAGGTCGTTGTAACCATCCGGATGCTCTCTTTGATCAGATTAGTCCGCAGTTAGAGAATTTCAGAACACACGCCAATGCCTCGTTCATTGCACCACATAGAAATATCAATCCGGCAATCCTAGAACGAACAAAATTTGAGTAAAGATTAGGGTTTCGGTACCCTGTAGCCGTTGAGGCGTTGAGCTCACTCTCGAGCTTCTCCTTACGCAGAGGGCGAGGCGGTCGATGGTGTCAGAACAGGCCCAGTCGACAGCGTAGTGGGGGCCGAGGCGGCCGGCGATCCTTGCGGCAACGTCGCGGTGGAGGCGTGGAGCGTCATGTCCTCACCCTTGCATCGGCCCCGACCCGCACTTGCCAGCGATGAAGAGTGTACATTTTGGACCCTGACCGTATGCCTAGGTCCAACCGGATGCCACAGGTTTAAATGGGCTGAACACAACTAAGCCCACGGAGTAACGGAGCAACAACATTATAAGTGCTTTTGGGCCTTTTCCCCCCAAAAGACTAGTCCAATGGGTGAAAACTCTCTCACACTTATAAATTGTGCTTTCTCCTCTCCTACAATCCATGTGGGACTATTTCTAACAATCTCCCCCTCACACATGGATTGGGTACTTCTGCAACCATGAGGTCTAATGAGATGTTAGTCACCTGCGCTCTGATACCACTTGCAACCATGAGGTCCTTCTGACTGCCGAGTACTCCCATCTTCCAAATACCGAAACCTGTGAGTATTGTTCCTCTGAACATTGTTCATTGATCACCGAGTACCTACTTGATACTGTCGCAACGACCACCAACGACCACCACGCACCGACCAACTAACCACTAGCCCAACATGAGTACTCGAGGTACTCAAAGATCACAAGAATGAAGCACTCGAAACAACAATGAAGTCTACGAGTACCGACCGCGAAGCCTACGGCAATCAATCGCAAAGCCTTTGACTAAACCCGAAGACAATGATAACAGTTTGCAAAGTCTATAACTATGACGACAAGACTACGAAGTCTACAACCATCAACCGCAAAGTCTATGACTATCTATTACATAGTCTATGACAATCGACTGCAAAGTCTACGACTATCGAATACATCCAGTAAAGTCTACGACCATGAAAAAATACTGTAGATATGACCATAAAAAATATTGTAGCTTCAACCATACAAAGTACAAAAGCTACGACTATAAAAAGGTAATGTAGTTACAATTATCTTCAGTGGTCGTTCTGTCGTTATCGAAGTCGAAACGTGGTCAAAACCGGACGTGGTCGAAGCTGGACATGGTCGAAGTCAGTCGTGGTCAGAATGCCATAGTCGAGTTCCCATGGTCGAAGCCAGACGTAGTTGAAAACAGACATGGTCGTTCTTCTGTAGTCATGCTGCGGTACTCATACTGCCGTGGTGAAAGCATTTATGCCCCTAAAAATATTGGTTTTGGTAATTAATGATATTATATGATCATGGGACTAATTTGTGTATTAAGTGTTTGCCAGAATTAGTCTTAAGGGCAAGGAAAGAGGTACATAAAAGGATTTCACAACATTCAAAGATCTCCAAGTCGGCAAGGTAAATAGTTTAGGGATCTTTTGTTTTTTACCGGTCTTGGAGAAAGGTTGGAAGACCGGATTATAGGTTAGATGCCGTACTATTAAGAGGAATCATGGTAAAGCGCTTGATCATATGCTAATGTGTCTCTTGGATCAATTTAGGATCATGCATGCATTTAGAATTTAAAATTGAATCAAAATCATGCACTTTCAGATTTTTCGGAAGTACCGGCATTATAAGCGCGGAACTTCCGACCGGGCAGAAGTACCGGGCGCCTGAGCAAAACTTTAATTCCAGAGAGCGCCCGAAGAAAATTTAACCTCTCGAAAAATGGAAGTACCGCGGGTTGAACTGCAGAACTACCGCAGGCCCGGTAGTTCCAGACGTTAGAGCGGAACTTTATTTCCAGAGAAGCGCCCTGAGTTGGAGTTAACCTCGCTGAGATCAGAAATACCGGGGCAGGGAGCGGAACTTCCGGCATTCCGGAAGTACCGCAATTTCAACGGCGGTAGTACCGCACTCATTGACCAACGGTCACTTCTGACTCACTGACATAGCCGTTCTGACCAGGCGGCGGAAATCCGGAAGTACCGCCCATATAACGGCGGTAGTTCCGATTTCCCTGATTTTTCAGGATTGTTTAATGCAACGGCTATTTGAGGTTGGTGGGGGTATAAATTCAACCCCACCAACACTTGTACTTGTGGTTGAACCCCCTATTGAACATCTTTGAGCTTAGAACAACATCTCACACCTCTCTTTCACTCTAGTGCATTCAATAGAGGTAGTTGAGCCCAAAGTCAAGTGCATTGCATACTAGATTGATCCAATTGGCACTTGAGTGTGATCTAGCCACCGTGGTTCATTACTCTTGGTGCTTGCCAGCACCTAGACAGCTTGGCGGTGATTCCGGTGATCTTCTCAAGAAGATTGTGAGAAGGCCCGGAAGAGTGTGAAGGCTTGGAGCTCGCCTACCCGGAGAGGGAAAGGGCTATCGCTAGTGACCGAGGTGATTAGGCTCAATTCGTGGAGCCGGTCTGATTCGTTCGGGCTTACCTCAACGTGGACTAGGGAGACCGGCAAGTCTCCGATCACCACGGTAAAAAGTGATTGTGTCAATTGTGGTTTGCTCTCTTGTGCTTACTTTCATTCAAGCAACTATCTTCATTTGTATTATTTGATTGCTTGTTTAGTTAGAGTAGCAAACTTTGACCTAGGCTATTTGATATTGCTCTTAGTCAAATTCTTGTGCTAGTGATCACTTGACCTTTTTCTAGGGTGTTTAGTTGTACTATTGTTTACTTGCTCTAGTCAAATTATTAAGTTTAAAATTGTTAATTGAAATTAATCAAAAAAATTTAAAACCGCCTATTCACCCCCTCTAGTCGGCCTTCTCGATCTTACACGTGGTCGAAAGCTGTAGTAGTCGAAGTTGGATGTGTTCATAAAGCCGAGCTCTTCTACAATACTCTTCTGAGTACTAGCTGAATCATTGTTCACCTTCGAGTATTGTTTTTTCGACTGTATAGTTTTGACCAGATCACTGTAGCTTTGTTTGTACAAAAAATCTATAGCTTTGACTGATCTGTGCTCTGAATCTTTGATCACACCGCTCGAAGGCCGTTCGATCTTCTGGTGGTACTCGAACACTGTTCGATGCATCTGTGCCACTCGGAAGCCGTCCGATCATCTGGTGGCACTTGAATGTCGCCCGATCTCCTGATGTCACTCAGACCCATCTGAAAGCACTCGGAGCAGACAAAAACCACCTGGAGCAAAGCAAAACCACTTGGACAAAACAAAAACCACTCAAATTTGAAACCTTCGATTGCGATCAACCGAAACTTTCGCAAACTCAAAATCCAAAGCAATCCAAATGTTAATTATTCATCATTACTTTATTTACAACCATTCACATGGTCTAACACATTTCCCCTTTTTTTCAAATTTTAAATATAATTACGCGAAAAAACTCTTAACAGCTACAATGCAAAAATAAGTATGAAACAATGCATCACAATAACAAAAAGCTTTAAGCTAGAAGCTCAAATGTGCACCACTTAAAGTCTATAATCCTCTTGTATGTCCTTTGCTTAGATGACTAGACTTGATTGCTTGTTTCTATTCTATGGTCACCTCCACACTTTGTATAACCCCTTCTAATCCTTATCTAATTTAGAGTAGAAATTTTAATTTAAATAGAAGTAAAAATTTTAATCCTGATAGATTTCATATAGAACTCTCTATAATATATTTTTTTGCAAATCTTAAAAAGTTAGATACAAGTCACCGTGACTCAAGTACTCAACAGCTGCCATGCATGCACGCGCGCTGAGGTTCCTTGCTCGTGTGGTACGTACGTACATGTACAGCCGGCCTCGTTTATTGGTTCCACCATGCCGCCGGTCACGTTCGCCCTCGCTTCAAGGCAACGCTAGCTTTCGCAGTAACCGCCGACGGCCCGGCCGGAGTAAATGCCATGGTCGAGATCCACGCGCATCCAAATCCTAGCTATGTTAAAGAGTTGTAATGCCGTGTTTGATAAGGATTGGAGATAGAATAGTTTGTTAAGAGTTAGAATCAATTGTACTCTTCAGTTAGGATTCTATCTCCTCTTTCCAAACAAAGGCGTAACCGATTGTAACTCGTTCTGGCGTTTTGGTCCAGCAATATATAAAGCTATGCGGCCTCGAGAGAGGTAATACGCTTCTGCCAATCTTTGATATGGTATCAGAGCATTGATCCATAGAAAAACCAACAAAGATCCAATCTACCAAAACCCGGTGAAGCCTTGTTCCTGCGTCTGTCCTGAGACGGAACAGATCAACGACGACGGAGGCCATGACGTCTTCATCAACCTTGCCGACGATCTCTTCGGGGATCTCTCTCGGTTCGCAGATCACAGAGAAGCTCACCAGGAGCAACTTTGTGCTCTGGAAGGCGCAGATACTCCCAGCCTTGCGAGGAGCACAGTTGCTAGGGTATCTCGATGGAACTACACCGGCACCACCGAAAAAGGTCATCGTCAAGAGCGACGACAAATCCATTGAAGAAACAAATCCCGAATACGTCAAATGGGTCTCTCTCGATCAACAGGTCTTGAGTTACCTACTTGGCTCTTTGTCAAGAGAGATTCTTGCCCACGTTGCGTCCAAGACAACGGCGCAGCAAGTCTGGGCGACATTGGAAGGGATGTTCAAATCTGCAACGAACACGAGAGTAATCAACACCGGATGGCCCTTGCGACGACTCAGAAAGGCACAATGACTACGTCAGAATACTTCGGCAAGATGCAGAGCTTTGCCGACGAGATGGCTGCGGCAGGAAAGCCTCTTGAAGAAGATGAATTCATCTCATACATTCTGAACGGTCTTGACTTCGAGTATAACTCGCTAGTCTCCAGCGTCCTCGGAAGATCGGAGCTCGTCACGGTCAGTGAATTATTTTCGCAGCTTCTGAATTATGAGAACCGTCTATATATGTGGCAGGGCGGTGCAAACTTCCAGGGCTCGGCAAACTCGACGTCGCGTGGGCGCGGTTTCAGCCGCGGTCACAGCAATGGCTCACGCGGCGGACGGGGCAACAGCAATACTCGTGGAAACTTCCGTGGCCGTGGAGGACGCGGATCTTCCAGTGGGCGTGGAGGAGGTCCTGATAACAGGATCAAGTGCCAAATCTGCAACAAACCCAATCACACTGCAGCCGAGTGTTGGCATCGTTTTGATGACAGCTACGAAGGTGAACGCAGCAAGACAGCAGCAAGTGCAGTAAACTCATATGGTGCAGATTCAAATTGGTATACAGATACCGGAGCCACGGATCATATCACAAGTGAACTTGATAAATTGTCAGTTAGAGAGAAGTATAATGGTGCAGAACAAATATTTGCTGCAAATGGCACAGGTATGGACATTAAACATGTTGGTCACACTGTTATTCATACCCCACATAGTAATCTCCATCTCAAGAATGTCTTACATGTTCCTAAAGCCAAGAAGAATCTCCTTTCTGTCCATAAACTTGCTAGGGACAATCAAGCCTTTCTTGAATTTCACTCTAATTTCTTTTTGATTAAGGATCGGGCAACGAGGAAAGTTCTTCTGCGAGGAAGATGTGAGAATGGCCTTTATCCTATTTCATCTACCCCAGTTCGGCCCAAGAAAGAAGTCTTCAGTGTCACTAAACCATCTTTGTTCAAGTGGCATAGTCGCTTAGGACATCCTACTTTATCTATTGTTGAAAAAGTAGTTAGTCAAAACAATCTCCCATGTGCATCAGAATGCAATAAAGAGTCAGTTTGTGATGCTTGTCAACAAGCAAAGAGTCATCAATTACCATATGACAAATCCATTAGAGTGTCAAGTTCTCCTTTGGAATTAGTTTTTTCTGATGTTTGGGGTCCTGCCCCTGAATCTATTGGAAGGAATAAATATTATGTTAGCTTTATTGATGACTACAGCAAGTTTACATGGATCTATCTCTTAAAGCAAAAATCTGAGGTGTTTCAAAAATTTCATGAATTTCAACAATTGGTGGAAAGATTATTTAGCAAGAAAATTATCTCTATGCAAACCGACTGGGGTGGCGAATATGAAAGACTAAACTCACTCTTTCGCAAGATAGGCATAACTCACCGAGTTTCATGTCCTCACACTCATCAGCAAAATGGGTCAGCTGAAAGAAAACATAGACATATTGTAGAAGTTGGTCTAGCTCTCCTTGCTCATGCATCCATGCCTCTCAAGTATTGGGATGAAGCCTTTCTTGCCGCTACTTATCTCATTAATAGAATTCCAAGCAAAGTTATTAATCTTCAAACCCCTTTGCAGCGCTTATTCCATATTGATCCTCATTACATGTCTCTCCGAATTTTTGGTTGTGCATGCTGGCCAAATCTTCGCCCCTATAACACTCACAAGCTTCAATTTCGCTCCAAGCAATGCACCTTTCTTGGCTATAGTAACCTACACAAGGGGTTCAAGTGCTTAGACATCCAAACTGGCCGGATATACATATCTCGTGATGTTATCTTTGATGAAAATATCTTTCCTTTTGCCAAGCTTCATCCCAATGCTGGTGCTCGCTTAAAATCTGAAATTCTTTTGCTTCCAGCCACTCTGTTAAATCCTATTAACCAAGGGGGTGAATATGTGGCTCAACTTGTTAATGATCCTGCTACTAATCAAGACTTGGAGCATTTTGTTTCAGAAGAAATTATGCAGGGAGATGAAGACCCGGAAGAAAATGCCTCACATGTGATAACACCAGGCGCAGCGGCAGATGGAGAATTGAATATTCTCCCCGAGGAAATTTTCCCTGCACCTGCATCACCTGCGTCATCAGAGTCCAGTCGGCAGTCACCGGGATTAGCGGTGTCCGGTGGCCTGTCTCCCGTGTCTTCCGCAAGAAACCAGAGGATGACTGCCGTGTCGCACCAGCAGGAAGTAACAGTGTGTGCGTCACAGCCCGAATTAATGCAACGACCGGCGACGGAACCTGGAGCTTCTGGAATGACGCAGATCGCAGTGCCGACAGCGGAGCCAGCTCCCGGATCCTCTGCGGCCACCTCTAATGTACAGCGACCTGTTACAAGGCTTCAACGGGGCATTGTTAAACCCAAGGTAATTACTGATGGCACTATTCGGTATGGATTTTTTACATCTACAGGAGAACCATAGACTGTAGATGAAGCTCTAAGATCAGACCATTGGAAAAATGCTATGGATATAGAATATGAGGCACTCATAAAAAATAAAACCTGGCATTTAGTATCTCCAAAGAAAGGGATGAATATAATTGATTGCAAATAGGTTTACAAGGTTAAGAGGAAGGCAGATGGAGCAATAGAAAGGTACAAAGCTAGGTTGGTAGCAAAAGGTTTTAAGCAACGTTATGGGATTGATTATGAAGATACTTTTAGTCCAGTTGTTAAAGCAGCAACTATTAGACTAATATTATCTATTGCACTGTCAAAAGGGTGGTCTCTTCGACAATTAGATGTTCAAAATGCCTTCCTACATGGTGTTTTAGAAGAAGATGTGTTTATGAGACAACCACCAGGATATGAAGATATATCTAAAAAGAGTTATGTGTGTAAATTGGATAAAAGTCTATATGGATTGAAGCAAGCCCCTAGAGCCTGGTATGCAAAACTGAGTGAAAAACTGCTGAATCTTGGGTTTAAGACTTCTAAGGCTGATACATCTCTGTTTTATTATAACAAAGGAAGTGTTACAATATTTATGCTCATATATGTTGATGATATAATTGTGGCAAGTTCTTCTACATGTGCTACTACAGCCCTGCTTGATGATCTTAGAACAGAGTTTGCTCTTAAGGATCTTGGTGATCTTCACTATTTCCTAGGGATTGAGGTCAGAAAAACAAGAGAAGGTATTCTCCTTTCACAAGAGAAATATTCTAATGATCTTTTAAAGAGAACAAATATGTTGAGCTGCAAACCTGTTAGTACACCCATGTCAACAACAGAAAAGTTGACTGCACAAGGAGAACTACTAGAGGCACAGGATGCTACTAGTTATCGTAGTATTGTTGGAGCTCTACAATATTTGACTCTAACCAGGCCTGATATATCTTTTCCAGTAAATAAAGTTTGCCAATATCTTCATGCTCCTACAACAACACATTGGACAGCAGTCAAGCGAATTCTAAGATATTTGAAATATACTTCAGGAATTGGGCTACATTTGAGTAAATCTGATGATATGTTGGTTAGTGCTTTTTCTGATGCAGACTGGGCTAGCTGTTCTGATGACAGAAGATCAACAGGAGGATTTGCTATTTTCTTAGGACCAAATCTTGTGTCCTGGAGTGCAAGAAAACAACCTACAGTCTCGAGATCAAGCACTGAGTCAGAATATAAAGCAGTAGCAAATGCAACAGCAGAAGTCATGTGGATACAAACTCTGCTAAAAGAACTTAATATTTATAGTCCTGCTATGGCTAGGTTGTGGTGTGATAACATAGGAGCCACCTATCTTTCAGCTAATCCAGTATTCCATGCTAGAAGCAAACACATTGAGGTTGACTATCACTTTGTAAGAGAAAGAGTTGCTCAGAAGCTTCTAGAAATCAAGTTTATTCCAACTGGTGATCAGGTCGCTGATGGATTCACAAAAGCTCTCCCAGTGCGAAGTCTTATAGAATTTAGAAACAATCTCAATCTTAGAAGAATGTGATTGAGGGGGGCTGTTAAAGAGTTGTAATGCCGTGTTTGATAAGGATTGGAGATAGAATAGTTTGTTAAGAGTTAGAATCAATTGTACTCTTCAATTAGGATTCTATCTCCTCTTTCCAAACAAAGGCGTAACCGATTGTAACTCGTTCTGGCGTTTTGGTCCAGCAATATATAAAGCTATGCGGCCTCGAGAGAGGTAATACGCTTCTGCCAATCTTTGATAATAGCTACTCCCGCCGTACCGTCGTGATCGGTGGGAGCGCGCTCGCGGCTGCGGCTCGGCAAGGTAGCGCGGGGTGGACCGAATGCACGGCAAGCGCCAAAACCCGGCGCGCGCGGTGGCGGCCGGCTCGATCGGCGAGGCTGCTGGCTGCCGAGCGTAGCGTGCACCGTGCGGGCGGCGGCGAAAGCGCGCGCGCACGCGCGACGGGTTGGCGGAATTGGTTGCGGCCGTGCAAGTCAGGCGCGCGGGTGGCGTCGTGTATATGCACCGTTGCAGCGGCGAGACACGAACGGATCGAGTGGCTGGGCCAATGCGGTGAGCGGTGATCGACTGGCCGGTGAGCGATTGCTCGTGGTCGTGGGTTAGTGCGACTAGAACTGAAACGCCGGGGCGAATCGTTTTGTGCCGGTGGGTATCCCGACGCGGCGATGCGCCGACGTGAGATGAGGTCGCCGTGCACGTACGGCGGCGACGTACCTTGTTGAGCGTCCAGCTCACCTACGTGGCTACGTACCTTGTTGTGCTCCCGCACAATCCAGATATGATCTTCGCGGGACGGTGGCAGTACAGGCGCAGCATCTGTTGTCTGTTGACCGACCACAAGTGCTACTTCCGAGAAGATCTTGTCCCACGAGTCCACGGCGGACGACGCCTGCCCACCTCACACGCCCCGGGAAGGCTTTGCTAAATTAGAGTCTCACTTATCTCGACTTAAGCCCCCATCGTTTCGGCTTCTAACTTGTTTTTCTCTATTCTTAAATTTTATCTTTTTCTGATTTTTTTGGATTTTTTATCGGTTCTTTTTTCCCGTATTTGTTTGCATTACACGTGATGGGCTAACCCATTTTTCTATTTTATTTTTTTTAAAATTTAATTATACCAAATAAGCCACCTTCAGCTACAGTGTAATTTCAACCAGCTACAGTGAAATAAACCATAAGTCACAGCCCAACCGATCACCACTTAAGTTCCTAGCTTCTAGTTTATTTTTTTAATTATTTCTAAATTTTATTATTTTGTTATTTTTTTAGTTTTTTTGCTATTTTTTCTCGTATTTGTTTGCATTGTCTATTGATGCGTTAATCTATTTTTTTATTTTTAAATTTTTTAAATTTAATTACACAAAATAAGCCACCATCAGTTACAATGTAATTTTAACTAACTACAGTACAATTTTAGACATAAACCAACTTATTTCAACTCAATCAAGCGGCACCTAGCCCTCGTCTGACAAGTTAGGCCCGCCCCGTTCTCACGTCTAAATTTACGCTGAGAGAACAGAGGGTAATTAACTCGTTTTATGCACCTGTTTCAGAGTGGCTCAGCGGCGAATTCGTAAGCAGTAGGGCGAATTTCCAATGAACAATAGTAAAACCATAGCTAATACATACAGTAATCAACATGATCTTCACTTCCAGTCCATTTTCCTCGGCGGCGAGCTTGCACAGCCGCCCAACCGGACCCAAGGACTCCACGAGGTCACACTACTAACTGTCGTAGTGAAGAAACACCGACAGCTTAATATTCAGGTCACAAGTGTGCAAAAGGACAGGACTGCGCCCTCTGAAGGAAATCGGTGAGCAAATAGGCCGGGCCTCTCGCCGCCGGCGAGGCCATGAAAATAACTCTTGCATGCGTGCGCGGCTGAGCGCCTGGTCGCACATATATGCACCGAGCTTACATAATGCACGGTACTTTATCAGCGCCGCAGCAGAGGAAGAAATAGAATCACCGTCGCCGTGCGGCGCAGAAGCAAATGCATGCATCGACAAGCATGGAAGCATCCGTACACCAGTGTAGCACGCAGCAGCTAAAATAAAAAAATCAAATCAAGAAAAGAGAGAGGCAATGCTCGCTAGATTCCACTGGGTTATGATATGATTCGTGCTTGATTGGCCCAACGATCTCAATGTCTGAACTCTGAACGCCCTTTCCTTCTTTGCCTGTTGATGTCTTTTCTTGGGTGATTAAAATAGCGCGATCGGGTGGGTCGAGTGGCGCCGAAGGTCGTCGACCACCACCAACTTGCTGCCTTCGGCCTCCCCGTGATTATTGTATGCGCTAGCTGGGCCCTGCTTCGGCTCCGACCGTACGCACACACGGGTCGAGTCAGTTGTGACCGGGAGAAAGTATATCCAACAGTCGTTGTGGCGTAGAATCTAATTAGTTAGGGCATGTACAATGGGTCTCTTCAAGCCGTCTCCATCTCAATACTTTTTGCAAAATACCCCTTGCATGGTCAAGAGACGGCCTCCGCGTCTCTTCACGAAGAGACGGTGAGCAGCTGTCTCTACGCTGAAGTCGAGGCTTAAAGACAGACAAAGAAGACGTTGTATGAGTTGGAGACTTCAAGTTCATCTTAACCACATGCAAAATATTAAATTACTTAAAGACATTAAAATAAATACTCCATTGTATGAACCGTCTTTTCACTGTCTCTATATCATATTTCAGCATCTTATAGACGGACTCCTGTCTCTCCATTGTACATGCCCTTATGTGTTTTGTTAAATGTCATTTAAATATTTTCTTCTTAACTATCATCCAAATTTAAGATCATTGGATTAGAGATCTAATGGCTATGAATTCTCCCCTTTCTCTTGAATTCTACCCCGTTGAAAAAAATCTCTTCCATTTAAAAACAAGGGGCATTTTGGTTTCTAATCCAAAGGTCATAAATTTGGATGATAATTAAGAAGAGAACATCCGGGTAATGTCTATACACTCCCATTAGTTACAGAAATATTTACTAGTTGTAGTAAGAATTTTTTTAGTTATAGCAACAAAAGCTCTCAAATAATTGTGATATCCAAAACTATAATAAAAAATGTTTTTAAAAGCCACATAACGGAGCCTTAATAAAATAGTACCACCTGAAAAGCTTTTGCAAACTTTTTAAAACGTGGTGTACTGAAGCAAACCCCTCAAAGATCTGAAGAATCTTAACATAACTACCTACTCATTTTGTAGTTGGGACTATTAATTTTCCACCGATATTTCAAACGAGTTCAATTCAGAATGGGCCGGGTATTATGTTTAGTTCGGATCTACTCTTGAGAACCAAGTTTGGTTTGAGTGGCTAGTGAAGATGGTTGTATCCCTTGTCCATCAGGATTTAAAACTCAGATTTAGTTATACGTATCTTATTTAGGAGGATTTTTTTAGTGGAAGGTAACGTGTCCGTTGTAAACGAGGTACCGGTGGTGACTTCGTTATTTTTTCGTCAAACTCTATTATTATAATCTTCTATAGACATTGTATGTGCGTGTGGTGGGACCTCGCGTCGTTGTTGGTTCCGCGTGCATTTGACTTTTGAATTTCGTGTCAAATAATTGTTTGATGGCTCCAACTCCAAGACCGGAGAGGCTGAGACACATAGGGCATGTTTGGTTGCCTGCATGTGCTCATGCAGCTGCATGAGCGTGGCCAGGCTGAGGAGGGAAGCTCCTCAACCTGACTCCAGTTGATTTTTTGCATCCACTCGTGCAGACTCTCTCCTCCATGCAGGCAACCAAACACCATCTCTCTGCATGTACGGGTGCGAGCCATCTACATGTAGGCAACCAAACAGCCCCATACATAACAACGAATCCATTTTGAAGTTGGAACTTTTTTTCACAGGCATTTCAAAATTTGTGAGCGGGTTGGGGCAACATCTCAAGTCAAGTGGGCCGCAAAAGAGAACAGTTCATTTCAGTCCACCAGAAAAGCCATGTTCATGTTAGGTGCCACACAGTTGAAGTCACTAATGCAAGAAAATCAATGAGCAAATCGGCGTGTTTTTTAAAAAAAAGATAAAAATGAACAATAGTTCTGATTTGGATCAAATCTCAATTATTGTTGCATGCATATCCCAAAACAAAAGTCAGTTTCTGCATAAAAGCACAAGGTACAAACATTTGAATAGTGCTATAGGGCTATAGAAGTGAAGCTTTTTATCATTATCCACTCATTGGCTAAATGGCACATCTTCACTATATATTTCTCTGACTAATTAGCACTTCTGATTCTGATCCATGAAATCAACAAAACCGTACCATTTTCTTGTAGTAGGACTAGCTGGTGGTGGTTAAGAAACGGGATCGACATGGTAACCAACAGATCAATGGTGGTGTTTGGATTGGGGACTTGGTGAGATGGGATAGCTCTATCTTAGATATGTGGGATGGGATAATCTCACTTTTTGTTGGTTGCAAGGATGGATTAGTCCCTGTTTTTGTTTGGATGGAGGGATAGAATGGGATCTAGTGATCCTACCTCTTGTTTGGATGGAGGCCGGCAGTGGAGAGGACGGCGGGGAGGACGCACCGGGGCGGAAAGGAGGGCGGAGAGGACGACCGGAGCATGGCGATGACGATGGCGACGAGGACGACCGGAGCACGGCGACGACGACGACCCAAGCAGACCCGGAGCAGCGCGGGGGACATGGGGAAGCGGCAAGGCGGCGCGAGAGATGGAGGAGCGGCGCGGGGAGATGGGGGAGCAGCAGGGCGGCGGGCGATGGGGAAGATGCGCAGGCGATGGGGGAGCGGTGCGGTGAGATTAGGGCTGTACGCGCGCGTGAAGGGAACTGGGTTGGCGCGGTTCACTCGTTTTTGGGGTATCATCTCAACCCAGATTTTAGCAGAATATTCTCTTTTGGGTCCAACCCATTCCACCAAATCCTACAACCAAACACTACAAAAAATGGGTTGGCCCCCTCCCATCCCAGGATATACCCCAAACCAAACACTACCTAGAGTTATCAAGAGGGTTTTAAGGCTAGAGCTGCATACGCGTGCACGGTTTGATCTGCCCTAGCAGCTTTAGATGATGCACCATTTCTGAGCAATTTAGCATGTAGTTATGTCTGCAAGCACATTGCCCTGATCAATTCGGCTTCGGCTTCTGGCTTATTTTTCACTATTCATAAATTTCGTCTTTTTCTGAACTTTTGGCTTTTTGTTGAGCTTTTTTGCCGGTTCTTTTTTTCCCGTATTTGTTTGTATTATACGTAATGGGCTAACATATTTTTTATATTTTTAAATATTTTAAATTTAATTATGCTAAATAAGTCTCTATCAGGTACAATACTTTTTTCAGCCAGCTACAGTGTTTTCAGCCATAAGCTTTTAATCCGAACCGATCACCACAATTTGTTTTGCTCGACGTTATTGCTGCTTTTATAACCAGCTAAGGAGGCATACACGCTATCGTTTGAGGCTGTGATTTAGAGTAAAGAACTACTCTCTTTTCGCTATATTTATTCATAGAAATATTTAATAAAAAATAATTATTCATATTCTTACTAAATGCATAATCTTTGTCAAAACATCTAATAAGGATATTGAGAAAAAGATACAACAAATACACTCTAGATTTTTTTTCAATAGACAAATTTGAAGCCAGAAGACAATAGAACACCTAGTTTCTTGAAGCAGTTTCTTCACTCCTCTCGCTCCCGTTTCGCTTCGAAAATAAGGAAGGGGTCATAGGTACATCACGCACCCACTCCTCTTATTCCTGTTTCATGCATGTATCTCTTTTTCATTTTTCTCATCGCCTATCCGCTCCTTTTAAAATCCACTTATTTCAGTTATTACTATTTATTTTTAGCTAAAAACTATCAGCCGCAGCTAATACAAGCACCTCCTAAGGGTAAGGCATATGTTATTGTTGCTTATGGGAGAGTTATTACCATCAATGTTTCATTTGACCATTCAGTCCATGAAATAAAATTCCATTTTAGATAAAACTATACATTCCAGTTTACATCGGAAGCAATTAGCCGCTACATAGTTTGCATAGTCCAGCGTTTTAGCGCCTCGTGTGCCCTATTCCACAGGTTCATAGTACTCTATCGTGGGTTGAAGTCGTAGACTGACGTTTTTCACGCTCGACTACACGAGCTGCTAGTTCTGGCTGCTTGGATCCGTTTGAAACGCATAAATTTTATACTACTATAATTTTTTAGAAAACAGTTTAATCCCCAGTCCTAATAAAAAATCCACACTTTCTAAACGAACCTATTATTTTTTAAATTTCAAAGAAACAACTGATAAATAGTGCTTATTTAAATGTACTGTAGATACTATTAGCTTTATCGACGTAATTAAATTTAAAAAAATAAAAAAAATATATCATCACAACACAATAAAAAGAAATAAGAGAAAAAATTAAAAATTCATAAAAGTTAAAAGCCGAGAAAATAAAATTAAAAATCTAGAAGCCAGAAACTGGTTGTTGTAGGATCACATGGTAAATACTCAGTGGAGCTAAGGCCCCACTCGGTTAGGCTGAAAAATAACGGTTTATGACTGAAATTGTACTGTAGTTCAAGATGACTTATTTGGCGTAATTAAATTAAAAAAATTTAAAAATAGAAAAAATATGTTAGCTGATCACGAATAACACAAATAAATACAGGGAAAAAATGGGTAAAAAAGTTAAAAAAACCAAAAATTAAAAAAGAAATTTATAAATAATAAAAAAATAAATCAAAAGTCAGAAACTCAAACTTAAATTAAAGTGAGCGAGACGTAAGGCCCCGTTTGGCACGGCTCGACTTCACAAGTGGAGCTGTTTTTTTTGCTTCAGCTCCACGAACAGCTCCACCGGTGGAGCTGGAGCTGTTTTGGTAGACTGTTTGGCAAAATAGCTCCACCCGTTTTATCATGCATGGTTGAGAGATGTCAATTGTCCAATATACCCATATCTATTTGGCCTGTAGTAACATCAAGAGCTGTATGTTTCTACATGATTTTTCATCCGAGTAAATTTGAATTAAAAAAATTTAAATTTAAAATAACACAAAGTATTAGCAACCAATATTTAATGCGTTTTTTTGCATAGGAATAACCCGTTAAAACAAATATGCATGTGCAAAGTCATGATATAATGCAAACAAGAGCAGTGGCATGTGGGAGAATAGAAGAGCCGGTGGCAGATCGCGTAAATTCACGAAAGTACAAGGGCAGTGGCATGCGAGCTTGCGGATGGAGCCGGGTGAAGCTACTTTTTCAGCTCCATCTTGTACATATTTTTGTCTCAGCAGGTTTTAAGGGACTCCTTTGGTGAAGCTATTTTATTTTACCCTGTTTGGCATAAAACGGTTCCAAACAACTCTAGGAGCCGATGGTGAAGCTGTGCCAAACGGGGCTTGAATACTCCGCTCCACGGTGTAGGCACTAGGCAGTAGCATCCAATGTTAGCTTTTACATGAGGGTATGTGACACCTGGCAGCCAGCGGACGGATAGATGGGCTGGGGTGCCGCTGCAGCTCAACGGCGTCGCGTACCGAGGCGCAACGGACTGTGGGTGAGGGTGGGGCCCGGCGGGGAGGCACTCACCTCTCCCCCTCCGTTGCGTGTCGCCTTCTCCCACGCGACAGCTGCCGCCAATTAATTATTCTCCCCCATTAAAACACCACCTCCACCTCTGACCTCCTCTTCTTCCCACCTCCCCAACTCCCACTTCATCCTCCTCCCAGCTACTCCCTCCCCTGAAACTTCGTACCCCGTCTCCTCCAGTCCCCCCACTCGTCCTCGTGCCACCCACCAAATCATACATGCTCGAACTGCCATTTTTTAGCCTAACTGTTCTTATCTGGGGTGGCAATTTGGGAGCATTTTCGTCCTTCTTGTCGGTTCTTGGTGTACCCCCGGGAGGGAGAACGGCTCTGCGAGATCGCATTTTGGCGGTTCCGGTGGCATTTTGACCCGGCATTTGTGGTTTCTTGAGGTGGTGTTTGCTGTTCTTGGGCGGCGGCTCGGGTTGGTGGCCGGGCCAATGCAGTAGCGAGCTCCTTTTCGCCGCCTCCGTGTGGCGTGATCCCGAAGCGTTGGCGCAATTGTTTTGGTTTCTGGTAGATAAAAAATCGCATCTTTTTGGGAGGCGAAGGTTCCGGCAATGCCGAGCATCCGAGTGCCAGCGTCCAAGCAGACGGCCACACTTCAGGTACATCCTTTCGAAATAGAAGGGATGAACTTTAGTAATTCCTCGCAATTTCATTGCAGTTTGGTTGGCATACCTGTTGCTTACTCTGTGTGTAATTCTGTTTCTTTTTGCAGGTGGCTGTCAAGTGCAGGCCACTGACAGACAGCGAGCGGCGGCGCTCGCGGCATATCATACAAGTCATTGATAATAAGGTAAAGGCGTCGGCGATGCGCGAGTAGTTTGCGTAATTGAGTGGTTAGAGTTTTGCCATGGATGGTATTGGTATTTGGTAGTAATGTGTTGACTGTGTGTTTCTCCAGAATGTGGTTGTGTTGGACCCTGATCTGTCCAAGGACTACCTGGACCTCATCCAAAACCGGACGAAGGAGAGAAGATATAGCTTCGATCATGTGTACGCGTCCGGATGCTCCAATGCGGTACGCAGGCTCGTATAGTTTGTGCTGCTCTAATCTGGAATTGCTTTCCCTGTTTTTGACATTGGTCTCATATGCTGATTATAGCTAGTGTTTGAAATCTGCATCACAGCTTGGAAGTTCCTGAACTGTTCATGTCTTGCATGTCAGGAAACGAAACTCCAAAAGCAAAATGCCAAACTACCACCAACTTCTTTGGATTATTAATTGCCAAAATCAGGAGTTTCTCGTGCTTTGGACAGTTGAAACAATACTATTGGCATCTACATAAGGCCAATGCTCGAGTATTGTTCAATCTGGAGCAAACCCTTGGATGTAGTGTACTAGTGTTACTGTTAGGTATTCTACCTAACACACATACGTCTGGTTCAGGGAAAAGGACCGTAGTTTAGTTGTATTAAACTCCAAAACCCATAATTTTTTTTGTCAAAGCCCTGGGCTGGAGCCTGGAGGCATGTGTTGTACTTTGACCTTCATCGCTCACCATGTAAACTGTGAATACTTGCAACTAGCTGGTCAATCGTTTTTTTTATCCTATGGTCTCTGTCAACAACGGGTTTCCCTGATATAGTTCCAGCATTCCACTCTACAGCCTTCTTATAAACCCAACACCTCTTGTTCGTACTGTGTTAAGATTTGAAAATTCTGTAGGTAATTGAGTCACCGCATTTGTGTTGGGATTTTTTGTGTTTATTTGTTGGGTCCTACAACAGAGAGAGTATGAGAGTACCGAATGGCTGCAATAGTAGTCCTACTTATGAGCTTGGCTGAGTTGAGCTTCAGACAGTACACATCTGCAAATTGTGACGTTCCAGCAAGAGCCTGCCCAACAAAAAGGCCAACCATCAACCCCTAGCAGCTTATCCCAACAATACAAGCCTAAGTCTTGACTCGCGAAGCCCAACAAGGTCTAGCAAAAATATTTAATCATTTGGAATTTTCATATACATATTAATTTATATTACTTTTAGCAAAAGATACATAAAGTTGTACATAGTGTTGAAACAATTGATGTTCTATTGCTGGGTCTTGTCAGACTCATTCATGTAGATAAATTTCCTCGCAAAAAAAAAACCATGTAGATAAACTTATATACAATGTTAAAACTGTTGAAGTATAAGTGAATTGTCTATCTTTCCTTATCAGCTTAAGTTTTTGGGTGAACTGGCTGGTGCATGAAACTCAATATGGTATTAGAGCCAAGAGGTCTCGAGTTCAAGACCTAGCTGATGCAATTAAAAAAATTAATTGCAGTCCACTTCTATTCCACGTGAGGAGGAGTGTTGAAGTATAAGTGAATTGCCTATCTTTTCTTATCAGCTTAAACTTTTGGGTGAACTGCTGGTGCATGAAACTCAATAAAAACAATCGATGTTCTATGATTGGGCTATGATGCAAAATGGTGAAAATGTGTATTGCCAATGTACTTGGTAACTAGTATGTATATAATTGGTCTAATTCATACATAGTTATGCTCATGCTCCTATTTATTACCCCTTTCTACATCTAGTTTCTTTAGCCATACATTATCTTATGAGATCTTTGTTTCCACACATCCCAACAAATGCAGTTGCCTAAAATTGTATTTTGACGGCAAACTCTGCAAAAGTAAGATAAATTACTTTTAGATGTTAATATGTTATGCCTTGATCTTTAGATTTTTTTCACACACTAGGTCAGGATTACTGAACCATGTATGGAAACTGCAAGATGAGAACCAGATGGATTGTTCATAAGACAAATTCTCCTGCAAAAGCACATGCACTTATGCTTGCTAGCTAACTGCTGGGAAGAAATGCCAAGTTTTGTACTTCACACTATCATAATCACGCAATTTAAGATTGTGATTGAATAAATGCATTCGTTGTGCAGGATGTGTATAAGAATATATCTTCTACCATTGTGGGTGTAGTTCAAGGCCTTAATGCGACAGTCTTTGCTTATGGTTCTACTGGAAGGTATGCATTCACTCGATAGCTTTGTTATTGACAAGCAGACTGCTTGTCTTGCTTGTTGCCATCATCAAATATATGCTGCTTCACTGTTCTGAAGTATCTCGTATGCTGCTCATATTAAATATGGTGTACATTTCAGAAACTTTATAGAATTCCAGGAAATGGGTGAGATGGAATCAAAGAGTTTCTTCTGATATGCTCATTGAAAATAACATTAATTTGCCTGAATTTCCTCTATTTTATATTTTTGTGATGTTTGATTTGTGCTATACCTGCTGATTTTACCTCATAATTATGTGTAAAAAAATCATGATTAGATGCTTGTTAACCTCAGATTGTATTTTACTTAGTAAATTGCCACTCCAGTTTTATGATTGTTCAAAATGCTAAAATCGAACCGCTAATTCTATCTGTTCGCATTTAGCTTTGGTATGTGTGGTTGCTTTGCTCCTTTCATTATAAAATATGATAATATTACTTTTTCAAAATTTCCTCGCTGAAGAACTGCTGTACTATTTGTCCAAATTCATCATGTTATCATAAAATTGTTGCTGCAACACTTCGAACTAATCTACAAGCTGAAGGGGTGATGATTATGTTCCATATGATATATTGATACATTCTGGTGTGTGTGATTGTACAGTGGCAAAACTTATACAATGGTTGGAACCCATAGTGATCCTGGTCTTATGGTTCTTAGCTTTCGAACAATCTTTGATCTAATAAAAAAGGATGATAGTTCAGATACATTCGAAGTGTCATGTTCATACCTGGAAGTGTACAATGAGGTAATATCTATATGGTTTTAATAATATTAAAGTACTAGTTCTTTTATTATCTGTACTTTATAGAAGCTATTGTGAAACGATTGTCTGTTTTCTGAATTCCAGGTTATCTATGATTTGCTTGAGAAATCCTCGGGTCACCTAGAGCTTCGTGAAGATCCTGAGCATGGCATAATAGTTGCTGGTTTAAGAAGAATTAAGGTTTCCAACTCTTTCTTCTGTATTTATTTTCCCTGGTAATAGGAAAATGAAGTGTTGCTTTTGGCCTTCGTCCTTTTCTTTTCTTCACTATTTTTTATCAACCTCTTTTTCCTGCACAAAATACTATCTCTTCCTTTGAGTGTCTGTTAAGTTGATCAAGAAAGAAAAACGACTCGATATGTTTGTTGTGCTTTTAAGCTGCAATATTCAATTAATCTGTTGGAAATGGCTATTTGTCTTTTCCTTTTTTTGCAAGAAATTATTTAATGTCAATTTTATTCTGTTTTGTTTTAAATAGCTATTTAATTGTGTAAGACTAGCAATGGTAACAGAGGGGGAAGGGGTGAATGGTGCCTTCTCAAAATATTTCTCTAAATATTCAAAATCTTTTACTTCAAAGCTAGAGAGCTAACAAGATCATATTTGACAACCTAAACTCAAACCATAAGCCTCATAAATTCAGCACCTAACCAGTTTGACCGCCACTTGAGGTGCAGTCTGACCAGTGGTCGATCTGATCGGCCACAAACCGACGAGCTTAGGAGTAGTCTTATTGCTCCCCTGTTCCCAGAACAGAAGATTAGCCCGAGTCAAATACTTTTGGTACAAACTTCAAAATTCATGATCAAATGAAGTCAAACTTTCCACACACCATGCTGAGGGCCTTAGGAGCCTATTTCATACAAGAATCATATGAATTTTGGCCAAAGTTACAACCTTTACTCAAAACATGTAACATTGCACCAAAACCGAGCAAATAACAAAACTTGAGAAACAACTTGCTTATAGGTTAAGAGCAGCCAAGATGGCTCTGGATAAGTTCCAACATGTTACATCAAATAAGACCATCTAAGGAATCGAAGCCAAAACACTTAGATTAAGATTTCTTAAGAAGGGCTTTAAATAAGTAAGAACCGGGCAACTTTGAAATCTTACAAACCACAATGTTTAGATGGATGGGACCTAATTTATATAAGTCATCTCCATCACTTGCACGTCCTTCACGCAGAAAAATTAAGAAGTGGAGAGAAGGGGCAAAAAACCAACAAGAACAAAAGCAAATCAATCAAGACAAGAACACTTCATAGGAGATGAACAAAATGGATTATATTGCTACTTAGGATGAATGTTTCATAGTCACTTCATAAAGAGGATAAGAGAACACATCAGAACACTCACTCTTCTATCTCAAACCCTAACCCTAGAACTCAAGAATGAAATGGTCGAGATGATTAGCTTTCAAGCCTCTACTAAATAGATGGAGTAACTAGGCCATATCTAACCCTAATGGATATTATCTACTAGCACAATTGGGGGGAACCTGTTAACCCCCCACATGGATTTTACACTCACACTTAACTCATGCACGCTTTTCAAAACACATGAGCCCGAATCCGCTAAGTCTTTAGCCTTTAGTCTATTTGATCTCCTCAATATCTCTTTGACCTAAACCGCTTTCTCAAGCACTGCGGTTTTGATCCAACGAAATTTCTGGTATTTGACCAACTTCCAAAATACCCTCGCTTTAACCCATTCTTCTCTTTCCGTTGCAGGCAATCGCTATGCTTGCTACGTGTAGGTGCATCAATAGCTTGTCACACATTAACAAGTCTCTCCTGCTTCGGTTCCCATCGAACTACATCTCATTTGGATCGACCAAGCCACTTAGTGTAACCCGTCGCTCGAACATTTCTTTCAACATTCCTTGCCTACCTTGTGCCACGCTTGAGTTCAACCATCTCACCCAACATCTTTGACTGTTCTGGACATCAGCTCCTGCATGAGCGTAGTCTGGTCCTTGTCATTGACTATGGTTAACTCCAAGTTTCCCTACATATTTAAATGCCAAGAAATCATTTTCAAGCACAAATTCTTCACAACTTGACCTACGTTAGCTCAAAATATGCTTCATGCAATATAAATGTACTGACCTAAGACCAATTTACCTAATCCACGACCAAATTTCTAAATTTCAGAACTCTCAGCCGAAATTCAGAAGATAGCCGGTTTGACTATTGAGTGCAATCGGTCAGACCGCTAGGAAGACTGAAAATCCAAATCTTTCGCAAATTTAAATTTCAATTCAACACACATTGACAACGGTTCATCACAAATATTTATGAACCTTCTCATATAGTCTCTCAAATTGTCTTGTCTGTGATTAGTTCATACTACCAAATCCTATAGTTGGTTTTGTATGAAGCCTTCGTTATTTTTTTCTAGTTTCGTTAGAATATTCAGTGGTCTATTGCATGCCATGCCATATTCTAAAAGCACACCTGTCAATGCCCCATTCATTTCAACATAATAGAATAATTGATGTTTAAATTTTTTTTTGGCTAGGTTCACTCAGCAGATAAGATTCTTGAACTCTTGAACATAGGCAATAGTCGGCGCAAGATGGAGAGCACAGAAGCAAACACAACTTCTTCACGGTAATTAAATAACTCTCCATGATTTTTCTGCTTTCCTTTTTGAAAATCCATGCTTTCATTACTTATTCACCTTTGAAGGAGTTGTGTATGTCTTGCTCAGCAAAACTTAACTATTTCTTCCTGTTTAATAAACTGCTATTAATGGAGGGCTTAATATTTTTAATCTGACAAATTGTTGAGAATGTTAGGCTATGAAGACAGATACGATCAGGCATAATGCTGGGCATGTTTTTACATTATTCTAACATCAGAGTTACTACTTTTTTTTGTCAAGTTCACACGCTATCCTGGAGATTACTGTAAAGCGAAATCAGAAAGGGCAATATGGTAGCCAAGTTTTTCGTGGAAAGCTTGCCTTGGTTGATCTTGCGGGCAGGTAGTAACTATTCTTTTTGGACTGCTATTCTCATTTCACTCTGTCAGGACAAATAAGCTGTAAAGTAACATTCTATGAGCAGTGAGAGGGCTTCTGAAACAAACAACTTTGGCCAAAAGCTTAGAGATGGAGCCAACATTAATCGGTCGCTTCTAGTGTTAGCAAACTGCATCAATGCCCTGGGCAAGCAAAATAAGAAAGGTCTTGCATATGTTCCATATCGCAACAGGTATTTCAAATGTAGATTCTACTATCTGGAACCCATTTTGTTTATGATAGATATATGACAGCTGTTGTTTGCAGCAAATTAACTCGAATTCTGAAGGATGGTCTCTCTGGTAATTCTAGAACTGTTATGGTTGCTACAATATCACCAGCTGATGATCAGTATCATCACACTACCAATACACTCAAGTATGCGGATCGAGCTAAGGAGATAAAGACACATGTCCATGTAAGGGCTTAAGGGGTCATTTCTTTGAGTGCATAACAAACAAAGAAGGCAAACAACAAGATGTTGTGTCTATAGATTCACCATTGTTTTTGTCCAACAGAACCAATTAACTGTTTCTGAAACATATATGCTAAATTATCCAGTTCTATTATTCTTATGTTGCTCTTTCTCCTGTATAGAAAAATATTGGAACACTTGACACTCATGTGGAAGACTATAAGAGGATGATTGACAATCTCCAGGTTTGCCTTAATGGGGAGACAAAAAAAACTTCTACAATTCTACCTCATTGTTCATCGTAGTAAAATACTAAAATGTGTTTGCATTGCCACTTTGTAGGTTGAGGTTTCTCGGTTGAAAAAGGAATTAGCTGAGAAGGAGCATCAATTAAGTGTAAAACCTACTGAAAAAGCTGCAGATAATGAGCTGTCTTGGCTAAATATCTTGAGCCAGGAAACTGGTGAGAATGTTCAGGAACGCATAAATCTACAGAAAGCGCTGTTTGAGCTCGAAGAAACAAATAAGCGTAATCGGCTGGAGCTCCAGCATCTTGACGATGCGATTGCGAGACAGCAGGTTGGTAACTTGACTGATCAGTTTGTTGAGAGCTCCTCTATTTAAACAGGTTGTAGCAGCTCTTTCCTACATCTGTTGTTGCAAGTTGCGACAGATATCTAAGAAATTCCTCACTACGTACAGAACACTGATGGTTTTGTATTCAGGTGAAAGAGAAGGATTCTACAGTTTTGCAAGCATTAACATCAAGGAGACAAGTTATTCTTGACAACATCCGTGACAATGATGAAGCTGGTGCTGGCTATAGAAAGGTACTGGTGATATAAGTTTGCTCTTTTATGTTTCCTTAAAGAAAAACTTATATGGAGATCTTTTTCCCTGTAGGATATTGAACTGAATGAGAGTCGCAGGCATCAGCTCCAAGATATGATCGAGGAAGCTACCAGTAACAATGGCAATAGAACTTACCTGCGCATTCTCAGCCAATACAGACTTCTTGTGAGTAACAACTTTTTAGTCTGTTTTCCTTACAGAATATGATATCCCACAAGTTGCTTATATATAATGTGTCCTTTAGGGAATGACTAGTGCTGAGCTTCAAATTGAGATGGCTATGCGGGATCAAGTAATACATAATCAGAGGGAAGCCCTAAGGAGCCTGTGGAACGTTCTCTATGGAACAGGGCTAAACCAGAAACAGATCCTTAAATTGGTTGCTAAGCAAGGCTTAACTATAGAAGGCTGTCCTTTGCCTAGCTCGAGCCCTGATGTTACAACACCACCTTTTCTAACCCATGGAAGGCCACCACCATTCATGCCATTTCCTAGTCCACAGTCAGAGTCTTATTCTCCATCTGCTTGCTTTTTCCAACATGGTTTCAGCACCATGTCTTTTCTTAAAAATCAACATGAGACACCTACCATATGTAGGCAGGAGCACCTCAGTTCTTACTACATGATGTCTGACTGCTCCCCCTATGCTGGTGATGAAAAACAATGGGCAAGTGGAAAGTCAACGCCATGCTTTTCTACCCCAGGAAAACCTAGGGAAATGTATGGTTTTTACCCGGGAACAAAAAGTGAGCGATCGCCATGCAGTAAGAAACACCCCACCTAATATTCTGGAAATGAAGATTTCAGTCTGCAAAGGAAGGTAATTTGCTTCCCTTGTGCATTCAAATGACAGGCGCAAGTCTGCAATGCACGTAGGTAGCGCCAACTTACCTTAAATAAACATTGCATTCGAAATTGTATAATTAACACACCAATTTCAACTTGCTCGAGTAATCAGTGGTAACTAGAAGGGAATATGTGGTCCATGGCTCGAATACCAAAATATTAATCTTGACCCGGATTATTTTCTTGTTCTGCAGGATTCGTGGTCTAAAGAAAGGCAATGAGGAAGGGCATCAAGAGTCAAGACTCTCCATGGACGCAAACAGCTGACATGGCTGTTGTAGAATCAGGCCTGATGATTGCAACTTGGGCTCGTGTGTACATCTTCCGCCGACACCGATATTACTGGAGTAGTTGATTCAGCCAAGCTGTAGCCTTTCTATCGGCCATGTTCACGGCCATTTTGATGCCTCTAGATCCTGACATGGCTTACCTCCACTCTGTACAGTAGTTGTTAGTCTCTCTCAAGTCTCAAGTACCCTTTTTCTCCTCTTCATTGTATAGTGGTTGTGGGGGTTGAATCTGTTTTTTGGACCAAGAATTCTGTAAATTTGCTGTGATTCTAACCCCTTTATCCAGTGAATCAACGAAAGCTCTCGAGATTGGTCTTCAAACACTGTTGAGCTGAGCAGCAGTTAGTATTCACATCACCTTGTACTCTCTTCGGGAATACTTGATTGAAGAACATGATAGGATGCTGATGATTGAAGAACAGGAGCATGCGTTGCGCATGGGCTACCACTCTTCGTCCGGAGCTGCTAGGATCCCCAGATCATTCAACAACCTCCTGGACGTCACCAACTCTCGAGACCACATTCATGTTGGGTTAAAATGGTCCCGTGGTTTGGCCACAACGCCACATCCATCCATCCATCCATTCGTTCATGTTTTCGCTGAATGCAACGCTGCAACAGCTGCGGCTGAATTAGCACGTCAAGCACGTTGCATGACATTACATTCGACACGTCAGACGGCTGGCTAGCTAGCCAATTGGGGCTTTGGCCTGGCTAGCGAATCCTATACACGCGTTTAACCGTCATATACTCATATGTATGATCCTATCCGTATCCTACATAAGTTGCTTAGCTCTTGCTTGTGAGATGGGATCAGGAGTTGTTTAGCTCTGTTGCTTGTGTTACGTTCTCTTCTATACTGAGTAATTAAGTTCTCTAACCACTATGGGGAAAAAGAACAAAACTAGGCCAAACGGGCAATGCAAAGTTGCTTTAGTATTTGCTTGTCTAGCCCTAATGAGCTGATGGAGACAGTAAGATGAGTGTGATGCATGCAACAAAGCGGTGACTGTCTGGAGAGGCAAATGAACAACGTTTCTGTGAGCCCAGCCAGACCACGGCCACGTACGTCACAGCGAGCCTTCTTTGGAAGCATGCCCTTGTCAAGTGTCGAGGTTCGTTGCATTGTACTAGCTTGATAAGATTTGTAACATGTTGTGCTTATTTGGTTTGTCCCTTTGAAAATGTGATGGAGACCACAGAGAAAAATGAATGGCACAAACGCGCGTGAGAGAGACGGAGCTCTTCCTTCCCTGCTTTAATTTGGGCTTTGTACTTACTTGCATGAATGAATAAGAAGCTCCCTGCTCGTTCGTAAAAAAAAGCGAGAGAGATAGTAGGCTAGTGGTTGTACGGGGGACAGAATGCACCCAACTCGGAACTTGCAAGTGGCAGCCCTAACACCAAAGCAAAGATTTTAGTTGGACGTATGCTTAGATCTAATACAAGCAAACACTACGCTATCGCCACTTGTTTACTTCCCTCTAGGCTCTAACCCACACCCTAATCTAGGACATAATTGATAATTACAATGTTGAAAAACTCTGGGCAAAAATGATGAAACCTAATCAAATCAATCCTCATCTGGCCAAAGGAATTTCCGAAACTATTACTTTCGTAGTACAACAAGATTAGGAGAGCTAAAAATAAGGGACCAAAGTACAAAAGAGAAGAAACCATGGAAGTTCCGATGCAAGTGACCACCTACCCTGGCTTTGGAACCATTTCTCTATGGGTCGCCTCCTACAGAAGCGGGGAGAATCTCCACCCTTGTTTCTCTTCACCGGTTTCAAAGCACCCACATGGGCGTGGTGTGGTGCAAAGGGCCCTGGCCTTTTTACCAAAGCAGAGACACTTAAAATGCATGGCTAGTTGATTAGTCGCACTAACATTTTGATAACCTTTGCTTAGTTATTGTTGTAAATATTTGTTCCATCGGTTTGGACTTTGGAGAAGCCAGTGCCATCATCACTGATGAGTAGCGAGTGGCGACTGTTGAGCAGCAATGAGCTATGTATGCTGCCCTGGCTTTTTATTTTTATTTTCCCCTTCTGAGATGTAGCTTTGTTGTGTTAGGTCAATTTCTTAGTGAAATGGATTAAAGCTTTATCGTTCAATCGTGCCTGCAGATGCGGTGCCTTTACACTTAGTACTAAAGTAGGGTTCATGTACTTCTGTCTAGTGCCATCCGGCTATTCCCTATTCCCTACTCCTGTGAGAAACGTCTTAACCAGCTAACAGTTAATTAGCAATTGATAAAGTTCAGTTTCTTTTTGACTAGAGCAAAAACTTTGCTGTCCATAGCGCTCCTTTTGCCACTAGTGACTGTGAGTCTGTGAGGAGTATATAAATGTGTTGCAAAAGAGATGTGGTTGTTGGCCGCGTGTTTAGCGACTCAAATTGTGGATGCAAACACAACAAGGGTTGACGAGAAAAATACGTGGTGCCCTCCGAAACAACCTCAAAATTTCAAAAAGAATTTAAATTACTTTGAGTTTTGATTTCATTTGGTTCTTCTTCCAAATCAATACTTGTCTCCACCCTTGGCAAATCAACTCACACGTCCTACCATCTTCTTCGCCCCTTGATCAATGTCACAGTCGTCGACACTGTTGCCGTCCGACAAAAATCAGACAATTCCTGTCGCTTCATCTAGTTGTTCGAACCATTTGCCACTACCTTGATTCATCCACCATACCTCTTCGAGGATAGCACCCTTGACACTCCTTGACAGCCGTCGGCCATGTCAAGACGAATTTTGCCACCACCGCCTTTCCTCTCACTCACGGCCGACCACCCCAAGCCGCAACATTTGACCACCGCCCGAGAAACTCAGTGCACGAAGTGCCAGCTCACCTGTTGACCCCCTCCTTCGCTCTTGCTGAGGCACACCAAACCATCCTACGCCTCCCTTGCCTTGGCCACGCGCCACCTCCCGAACGGGACCTCCCCTGTGCCAAACCACCATAAACCGGCTATAAAAGCCCATGCGCCCCTCCATTCTCCTATATCAGTGTCCAGGAGCACTTAGAAACTCCCAATTCATTTTGCCAGCTGACACTTCGTCGTTAATCGCTGAAAACCAAAGGTAAGCCATTACTTCCAATTCTTTTTGAACAGTCAATTGCACTTCAATTCCTTTGGCCTATAGCCCCTTTGTACTCGTAGAAACACCCTCGAAACACAGTTGCAAGCTCTCAAACCCCCAATGCTCTGGCACTATTAACTGCCGCCTGGCCAAGAGGCTTCACTGTGGACAGCCTTGCACAGCCATCCCTGACCCGAGCCGCCACTTACCCAAGCTTTCCCTAGCCCCCCAAGGATGCTCAAACACTAATGCTCTTGTCCCCTTTGCCCTTGAAGCTCACCGTTGCCATTAAAAACCGTCACAAAGACACCTTGCCACTGGCGAAGCCCGACCATCCCCGACCACACCCAAGGCCAAAAATGGAACCCCCTTGTCATGAGGAACCCACCCATAATCGTCAATTGTTGTTTCAACCACGGATTCTCCGACCGCTCCACCGCTTGAAATCTCCGACCTCCTCACCACTTGAACTCTCGAATTGCTCCACCGCTTGAACTTTTTGATCACCTTGTAATCAAGAGGAGCTTCGACCACTCCGCTTCAACTCTTGAGTATCACCACTCATACGCCGTCCGATGTTCTTAAGCCACTCGAGCGCCGTTCGATGTTCTTAAGCCACTCGATTGCCGTTCGATGTTCTTAAGCCACTCGAACGCCGTCTGATGCTCCTAAACCACTCAAACGCCATCCGATCTTTTAAGCTACTCGGACACCGCCTAATCTCTTCAGCTACTTAGATGTCGTCCGATCTTCATAGCAACTCATGCACCGTCCGATCTCCACCGACTTCACGCTCAAAGTCGAATCTTGACTGTCCAACCGACTACGTAGTCGTACTCGAGACCACTCGAGTACTCGTAACTCCTCTATTCTTCAAGTACACAGCGACAACCCAATAAGGACTAAACCCGTTGTGAACAGTAAAACCCACGATAAACAGTACCAGATCCTTTATTGTTCATAGAATCCTAAAATACATATATACATCCATTTCGATCGTTTTGAGCCCATCTACCTATTTCTCAGCTCCGTTTTCCCGTACCAGCCCTCCTATAATCCTTAAACCTATTTTATTTGGTTTTTCTGGATTTTACTTCTTTATTTTCTTTCTTTTTACTCCTAGCTCAATCCTTCGAGCATGTAATTGATTTGTTTCTTTTGTTTTGTGCTAGCACACGACATCGTAGTCCAGCCGGCCCAGGAAGTAGAAGCTCAAGTTCAAGTTGAAGAATCAGAAGAATACGAATCAGTAGAATACATTGGTCTGCAAGGCAAGTCATATGTTTTTGATCATATTGAATCTACATTCCATTAATTATTTAATTACCAGTATTTTCATTATCTTATTTACGTACTTATTTCTTATACAATAAATATTTAGGATGACATGTTATTTAGTTATGTCCCACCACATGAAAAAGCCCTGTTTTATTTGATGGCCATATTTACCTTAACAAGCCCTATTAATAATAAATTACTATAAAATATACCATGGTAGTTTAGAAAATTCAACTGCTTTACACTAGTAGTGACAATGACGCAGCCACTGGGATATTTATTTGTGAATGGTTACCTGGTTGATGAAAAATAAGAACTAGAATCTTATGTTAAGTAAAGAACATAGTAATCGCTTAACCACAACCATTGACTTATCAAATCTGGTTTAGTAGCTGCTCAAATCAATTAAATATTTACTACAATGATATAATATACTGTTCCAAAAAAGGAAATGGTAGGTATAAGAATGTGGTATGGAAATGGTAAAATCATACTTTGAAACAGTTTAGTGGCCCCTTCTAAAATATCAGGACGCTACAAAGCCGCTTTGAAACGGTGATAAAAAAACTATTTGAGAAAATTCATAAGATATAAGCGAAAAAAGAATGCAGTTAACGTAAAACCAACCCAATCCCTCGAAATCATCCAAAACCATACACTACTTCCAAAGAAACAAGGTGTCTAGAGAATACTCGAGTGTTTTTAGAGTTGGGAGCATTTAGATATTTTGGACGTTGGATCTCCAACGTCCTAAATTCGGAGCACTCATATTTTTTAAAAGGGTTTTGTTAAACGTTATCCAGATGTTTTCTTCCTAACTATCATCCAGATTTAGGACCATTAGATTAGAGGTCCAATGGCCATGAATTATCCCTCTTCTCTTGAATTATACCCCTTTCCCCTTGAAAAAATCTCCCTCTTTAAAAACAAGGTGCCCCTTATTTTCTAATCCAAAAGTCACAAATTTAGATGATAATTAGAAAGAAAACATCCGAGTGATGCCTATACACTCTATTTTTAAAAAAGGGTGAGGTATGGGGGATCCGTTAGATGGAGATTCAATGTCTGAGATTTTTTTTGGAGAGGGAGAGATATAAGGGGATCCGTTAGATGGAGATCTAATGTCCCAAAATTTGAGTATTTCCAATAAAAAAAACACTAAATGATCTCTAGCACTTCTCAAGAAACAAAAGAAAATCACAAATTTTTATGAGCCGTACATCTTCTGGTGCTCAACTTCAAACCCACAGCAAGTCCAAGATCACCTTTCCTCTTCCCTCCCCTCGCCCTCTCGTCACCGAGTGTGAGCCTCCTCTCCTCCTCCTCCCCAACCCAAGAAACCGAATGCATCTCCGCCTCCTCCTGCTCCTCCTCCTCGCCGCCGGCGCCGGCGCGGCTGATGGCGACGCGGACGCGCTGCTCGCAGCGAAGGCCGCCATGTCCGGCCCCACCCTCGCGCTCGCGTCCTGGGCTAACGGGACCACCAGCCACTGCGCGTGGGCCGGCGTGACCTGCAGCACTCGCGGCACCGTCGTCGGCCTCGACGTCGCCGGGCTCAACCTCTCCGGCGCGCTCCCGCCCGCGCTGTCCCGCCTTCGCGGCCTCCTCCGCCTCTCTGTCGCCGCCAACGCCTTCTCCGGCCCCATCCCGGCGTCCCTCGCCCGCCTCCAGTTCCTTGTCCACCTCAACCTCTCCAACAACGCCTTCAATGGCTCCTTCCCAGCGCCCCTCGCGCGCCTCCGGAGCCTCCGGGTTCTTGACCTCTACAACAACAACCTCACCAGCCCGCTCCCCCTGGAGGTCGTGCAGATGCCGCAGCTCCGGCACCTGCACCTCGGCGGAAATTTCTTCTCCGGCGAGATCCCTCCGGAGTACGGGCGGTGGGGGCGGCTGCAGTACCTCGCCGTCTCCGGGAACGAGCTCTCCGGCAAGATCCCGCCGGAGCTGGGGAACCTGACGAGCCTCAGGGAGCTGTACCTTGGGTATTACAACAGTTACTCCGGTGGGCTCCCGCCGGAGCTGGGGAACCTGACCGAGCTCGTCCGGCTCGACGCCGCGAACTGCGGGCTCTCCGGGGAGATCCCGCCGGAGCTCGGGAAGCTGCAGAATCTCGACACGCTGTTCTTGCAAGTGAACGGCTTCACCGGCGGCATACCGTCGGAGCTGGGGTATCTTAAGATCCTTAGTTCTTTGGACTTGTCGAACAATGCGCTCACCGGCGAGATACCGGCGAGCTTCTCCGAGCTCAAGAACCTGACGCTGTTCAACCTGTTCCGGAACAAGCTGCGTGGTGACATCCCCGACTTCGTCGGCGACCTGCCCAACCTCGAGGTGCTGCAGCTGTGGGAGAACAACTTCACCGGCGGTGTGCCCCGTCGCCTCGGCCGCAACGGCCGCCTCAGGCTGCTCGACCTCTCGTCGAACAGGCTCACCAGCACGCTGCCGCCGGAGCTCTGCGCCGGGGGCAAGCTGAACACGCTCATTGCGCTCGGCAACTTCTTGTTCGGTGCCATCCCTGAATCCCTCGGCGAATGCAAATCTTTGAGGCGTGTCCGTCTCGGGGAGAACTACCTGAACGGCTCGATTCCGAAGGGGCTCTTCGAGTTGCCGAAGCTTACGCAGGTCGAACTGCAAGATAACCTCCTCACCGGTAATTTCCCGGCCGTGGTCGGCGTCTCAGCGCCTAATCTTGGGGAGATCAACCTGTCCAACAACCAGCTCACCGGTGCATTGCCGGCATCCATTGGGAACTTCTCTGGTGTTCAGAAGCTGCTTCTTGATCGGAACTCGTTCTCCGGTGTGATGCCTGCTGAGATTGGGCGGCTGCAGCAGCTCTCCAAGGCTGACCTTAGCAGCAATGCGTTTGAGGGAGGCGTACCGCCGGAGATTGGGAAATGTCGGTTGCTCACTTACTTGGACTTGAGCCAGAACAATATCTCTGGGAAGATACCTCCGGCCATCTCTGGGATGCGTATACTGAACTACCTCAACTTGTCCAGGAACCACCTTGATGGAGAGATACCTCCATCCATTGCGACAATGCAGAGCTTGACGGCGATCGACTTCTCATATAACAACTTGTCCGGGCTTGTGCCAGGGACTGGCCAGTTCAGCTACTTCAATGCCACTTCTTTCGTTGGCAATCCAGGCCTGTGTGGACCATACCTTGGCCCATGCCGCTCTGGCATTGCTGACACTGATCACACCGCCCATGGCCATGGCGGGCTGTCTAATGGCGCCAAGCTGCTCATTGTGCTCGGCTTGCTGGCCTGCTCCATCTTATTTGCTGGCGCGGCGATTCTGAAGGCCCGGTCGTTGAAGAAAGCCGGTGAGGCACGTGTGTGGGAACTCACTGCATTCCAGCGCCTTGATTTCACTTGTGATGATGTGCTTGATTGCTTGAAAGAGGAGAACATTATTGGCAAAGGCGGTGCAGGAATCGTGTACAAGGGAGCAATGCCGAATGGTGAGCATGTGGCTGTGAAGAGGCTCCCAGGAATTGGCCGTGGCTCATCACATGATCATGGGTTCTCAGCAGAGATACAGACACTTGGGAGGATTCGGCACCGCCATATTGTGCGCCTGCTAGGCTTCTGCTCAAACAGTGAGACTAACCTGCTGGTGTATGAGTATATGCCTAATGGCAGCCTTGGGGAGCTTCTCCATGGCAAGAAGGGCGGACATCTGCATTGGGACACTCGGTACAAGATTGCCATTGAGGCTGCCAAGGGGCTCTGCTACCTGCACCATGATTGTTCACCGTTGATACTGCACCGTGATGTCAAGTCGAACAATATACTTCTTGACTCCGACTTTGAAGCTCATGTGGCCGACTTCGGGCTTGCGAAATTCTTGCAGCACACTGGCGCATCTGAATGCATGTCTGCCATTGCAGGCTCATATGGCTACATTGCTCCAGGTAAAAAATATACCCTTCCAAATTGAGTTCAATCTGACCATTCTCAACGCACACAAAATAATACTGTTTTGCTAAGTATGAAATGCTTGTTACATAGGTCAAGTTATTAAATTGCATGTCCTAAGTACAATTGTGCAATTTGCAAACAAGTTGTACTGTTGTAGTTATTAAATCGAGATGCTACTGTCTTACTTTTATAACTTCATTGTAGTACTGTTTGATGAATATTGGAATGCTTATTTACATGGGTCAAGATTGTCTCTCCTAAGTTCAATCATGCAAATTGCAGACCAGTTGTAGTTATTAAAATGAGACGCTAATGCACTATTTGATTTGTGGCTAATGGCTTGTGTAAACTTAGGCTTGTTCTTTTTTGTTTCGGTTTATGGCTTATAGTTGCAGTTTATGATTTTTAGGTTGTTTGCAAGAGAGAATATGGAGTAAAAGAAACTTACGTGTGATTTTGGCCGATATAAATGAAGTTACTATAGTATGTACTACAATCAACTTGTAGACTCTGTCTTAAAAAAAATACTCTATTTGAAAGCTAGTTACTGTAAAAAAAGAGAGCTAAAAAGCAGTTTTTAAAAGCTGAAAAGGACGGTCCCTTAGCTTCTTAGTATTTTTGCCCTTGTCGTCCATATTGGAATATTCTAATTTGGCACAATAACTCCATAAGATGCTTTTGGTTCATGAAAGCAGCCTTTCTTTATGTATGGTTAGGTTCAATTACTTCAGTTTGTATCTTTTATTCTAACTTGATAATTGTCTAGCTGCAAAAGAAAATTTCTATTACTTTCTAATTGATTGATCTTGCATTAAATTTGATATCTGTGGCTGTCCAGAATATGCATACACCCTCAAGGTCGACGAGAAGAGTGATGTCTATAGCTTTGGTGTTGTGCTTCTTGAGCTGGTCACCGGGCGGAAGCCTGTAGGGGAGTTTGGCGATGGTGTTGACATTGTCCAGTGGGTCAGGATGATGACGGGCTCAAACAAGGAGCAAGTGATGAAGATCCTTGACCCAAGGCTCTCGACAGTGCCGCTGCACGAGGTCATGCACATCTTCTATGTTGCCTTGCTTTGCGTCGAGGAGCAGAGCGTGCAGCGTCCGACAATGCGGGAGGTCGTGCAGATCCTCAGTGAGCTTCCAAAGCCAGCTCCCAAGCAAGGAGAAGAAGAGCTTTCGCTTTCTGGTGATGGTTCTGCATCCAATCCTCCAGCTCCATCTCCAACCGGGTCCGCAGAAGCACCAACTGGTGACGCGAAAGATCAGCAACAGCAGCAAACAAGCTCAGAGTCATCGCCTCCCCCTGATCTCATCAGCATCTGATAATTCAAGTCTAAAACTGTTACCTTTCGACACGAAACATGCGAGCTTCGATCATGCAAGCATAAGTCTGAATTTAGGGCGTGGTCAGTTAGGCCTTTTATGCTGTACATATTCAAGCTTGGTGGGTGTCCAGTTTCCAGTTTGATGTGCTTGCTTTGCTGCTGCAATGTAGGACACTGTAGCTAGTTTAAGGTACTTTAGAGCTTTTGATCTTCCTTTTGCAATGTAGGCATTAAATGTCAAGTGCCTTTTCTATCCAATTCAGCATCAGAATCCAATCTTTATTGTGGAACCAAGATCCTTTAAAGTACTTTCTGTCCTGTGCAAACAGTTGAACAAGGCTGGTCTTAAATTCGGATCTCATACTACTACTTTGCTACCAAAGAAAAACACCTTTGCGAGATGAATAGATGTGCTCTCAATCAATCAAAGCATACGATTGATGCTTCCTTTGCATTTTTAGTCAAAGAAGGTTATCCCTCGTATATAATGTGTAGAAAGCTGGCTCACAAATGCCAAAGAATGTGTGCAAGCAGAACAAACGGCAACCATGCTCTATCATCGGTTGCTCGGCGTCTGACGGGTGGGCCCACGGTGCATTGACCTTACGTGCCGAGTCAGGAGAGCACTACTGCAGCGTCGTCGGAGATGATCAGAAAACACACCAGCAAGAGCACGGCGGGGAAGGGCGTGCCTTTTCCGGCACAGAAACCTGCCTGCCGGCTTTGCGCGCCTCTCGTCATCGCCTGATTTCCTGCTTCTGTTCCACTTTTGCTCCGGTTTTTTTTTTCTCGAGATATGTTGCTGAACAGTGGCGAAGCCCGGGAGGAGGGCTCGAAGGAACTAAACTATTTTTAATTAAAAATCAAAGAGGGTTAAACTAAATTGAGATTTAAATACTAAATTTAGTCTTATGTAATCTAAATTTATACATAAATATAAGAGAAATAAAGCTAAAAGAAAAAAGAAATACAGTGAAAATATCTCGTATAGAGTTAGGACACTGACAGAGGGTAGACTTGAGCTTAACAAAACCTCCTGTACGCCCTGTTGCTGAATGTTGTAAAATTTGACAGATAAATGAGTGTGCACCATGGTAATTTGGTGTGTTCTTTTCAGCTGTGGCTGATGGCTGTGCAACCATGGTAATTTGATGCGTTATTTTGCTGCGGCTAATAACTTTTGGTCCTAACGCAAGAACTTATGTGTACAAACCGAATGCAGATAAGCCGATAAACCGTTTTGAAAAAACTGTTCTAATAAACTGTTTTAAAATAACAATAAAAAACCTTATTTATTCGAAAAAGGCGCAACATATAAACCATGAGTTGTCAAGAAGTGTTGCTTATTTCGTTCTAGGAGAAACAGCGTGACACTGTTGCTCCTAGGCGGCAAAGGACCATCAGATTAGACGCACAGTGCGATCGACGGATTCAGACGTTGTACCGCTCACGTTTGTTCGGTCCAGTTCGATGCGTCCAACAGAAAGGTCACATCGGCAACGAAACGAGACAGCAGATGCGCACGGTCGCGATCGCACGGCCGGCGGCAGTGCCATGTGCTCGCCTGCACCGACCCACCCAATTATCTGTGTGGTCTCGACCTTTTAATCTCAGGCTAATTTTCTGCGTGTATAAGTTACGACCTTCTAACGACCGTACATTCTGTCATTACGCAAGGACATTTTTTTTTTCTGCTCCTGCAAAACCCAAAAAAATTGAGAGATTGACCACCACAAGGTAAATTTCTTCATGGTCAGCGAAGGAAAAAAAACGAATACTTCCCAAGAGTTTGGTCTCCTGCGGAGCAAGCAGTCCTACTGCCATCATTGCTACGAATCAGTAAAACTCCAAGTACAGCTTTTGGTGGTGGGCCTGGTGGGTGGTTAGAGATGACCACTATAGCTACAGACCAACCTGCCTTTCTTACTGTACCATAACCTTATCTACCACAGTCACAGTGGCTACAGACTCACCAGTTACCCCCACCTCCTCTGCTTCTTGTCCCCAACTCCTCATGGCTGGAGATCGCCTTCAAGATTCCTCTCATCTGGAGCCATGCATGGATGCTGGAGCACTTTGAACAGAGTGCTAGTAGGAAGTAGATAGGGAAGTAGTCCATGTGCTAATGATCTATTGCCATTTGTAATTGTTTTTTTTTGGCAGACAAAGGTACGTCGTTAGATTCTGAGCTAAGGAAGGCCGCTCCGAATGATGTGGTGCTAAGTGTGCTTTGGACAGAACTGCATTGATCAATCTGATAAAAGTGAAGCGGAAGGAAGCGTACACTTGCATCTGGCCATCTGGGTGGTCTAGGGATGCAGAGGACGAGACGTCTTTACTCTCTAGCAGTGGACTCACGCCTCACGTGGTAGGGGACTCGGTTCGGTGGTGGTGCGCTGGTGGCTGGTGCACTTCTACTCTGATGAAGAGGATGTCCACTTATCCAAAACAAGGGGCCTACACAACACGGCACAGCTCTAGATAATAGTAACAGTGCACAGAGAAACCACAGCAAGGGACCATTGCTCAGATCAATCACGCTCACTCATGTCTGTTTGCTTTCTTCTTGTTTTTTTTGGGTTTCTTGTTCTGATTTCTTTTATCTCTTCCCTTATGTAGCACATGGATTTATGCATAGGATCAAAAACAAAACCGAATTTCAAAAATAATTTGAATTCTTATTTAATTTTGATTTCTCTTGAATCCTTAGTTTAAACCCGCACCTATCCCAGCCATCCATGCCTTGATCTCCCCGCCGCTTCGCCCCTTCAATAGCTTTTCGCGCGAGCACTGTTCACACTCTGAAAATATCGCCGTCATCCCGATTCTTCTGCTCCCGCTTCTTCCCTCCGCTACCACACCGCTGCAATTGGTCAGAGACCGTACCACCTCGCCCTTCCCGCTCTGACACCCTCTTAAATGCACCTGCCGTGCATCAGAGTTGATGACAGACCTCACCGCCGCCTCTACCTTCCTGCTCCCCCTGCTCTGTTTCACGGCCGACAACACCACGTCGCAAATTCGCGCGCCTTATAGCTATTTGCCGCCAGCATAAGCCGACGTACACCCTCCCATTAATGTCGCAACCTTCACCTGGCCAAGCGTTGCACCCATCTCACCCCTACCGCCTCGCTGTCCTCTCTGCCTTTTCTCTGCTCCCAGCTCTCTCACAGCTGACCTGACACACCACATCACCTTTTGACCGCCACAATGCCGCGCCCGAGGCAGTCTGTACCTTTCCCCTACCAGCCGCGACACGCCCTCCCGCACCTTCCTAACACCTACCACGTGCCGCCACCGCCTTAGCCTAGCCCCTGTCCCAAACCGTCATACTCACCTTATTTAAACCCCCGAGCCCCTCCATTTGGAACCACTGGTGCCCCAGGTGAACCACACACACCCAATTGAGCCCTCGACCAGAGCATTGCTGACGATCGTCGGAAGACCCCAAAGTAATCTAATCTTCAATTCTTGCTATTCAGTCTATTTCATTTCGATTGCTTTCGCCTGCAACTTCTTCATGCCCTTAGTAACACACCTGAAGCAAAAGCCCTGGCTTCCCGAGCCCCTATTACCCTGGCGACTAGCGTCGCCGCCCGACCGAAGGCCACCATCGTGGACAGCCCAACTTGGTGATCCCCAATATGGGCCGTCACTTCTCTAAGCCTCCCCTACTCCCAGAGATGCCTAAACACTAATGCTATTGTTCTCTTAACCTGTCGTTAACCCCTGTGCCATTCAAAAGTCCTCAGAAGAGGAGACCTCACCGCCGACGCTCGCCTAACTTCCAGCCACTCTTGAGCCCAAAAATGGAATCCTCGTGGCCCCAGGAACCCACCTATGGTCATCAATTGTTGTTTCAACCACGGATTCTCCGACCGCCCCACCGCTTGAAATCTTTGACCGCTCCACTGCTTGAAATCTCCGACCGCTCCATCGCTTGAAATCTCCAACCGCTCCACCACTTGAAACCTCCAATCGCCTTGTAATCGAGAGAAACTTTGGCCGCACCGCTTCAAGCCCTAAGCAACACCGCTCATACGCCATCTAATGCTCCTAAGCCACTCATACACCATCCGATGCTCCTAAGCCACTCGTACATCATCCAATGCACTTAAGTCACTCGAACGCCGTCCAATCCCTTAAGCCACTCGAATGCCGTCCAACCTCTGTAGCTACTCGGATGTCGTCCGATCTCCGTAGCAACTCGTACATCGTCCGATCTCCGTTGGCTTTACGCTCAAAGTTCAACCTCGACCATCCATCTGTTTTCGTAGTCGTACCCAAAACCACCCGAGTACTTGAGACTCCTCTATTCTCCGAGTACGGTTGTGACAACCTAATAAGGACTAAACCCGTGATAAACAGTACCTAAACCCGTTACTATTCACAAAACTCTAAAACACACACATAGAGATATGTGTGTGTGTGTGTCCATTTTGGTCGTCTTGAGCCCATCCACGCCATTCCCAACCCCATTTTTCCAATTTATGTTTGTACGAACTACAGTTAGACTTTCAGTCAGTTTATGTTTGTACAAATTACAGTAACTAGTTTTTAAACATTGCGTTTTTGAGGCAAGGTTAACAGGGAGATTGTAGTAAAAAAATGTAATGAGTTCAGTTGTATCAGCCAAAATCGCATGCAACTATTTCCTTCTGCGTACTATCTCTCACAAACAGTTATAATTCAAAATTTTAAACCATAAACCACAACCCAAAATAACCCACCCATGCGGACACGATCAGATGAGAGACTCGACCATGGTGAGTGGAGATGTGCGGGGGAGAGACTTTTGCTAAGGAGACCTTGTTTTGTGCTTTATTACCATAAGAGCCTTTCCGCACATAATCGCAAATAATCGCGATAGTGGTAAGGCTTCGGGGGTGACCGTTGGATGTAACTTGAGAGGCCAGATCATGCGTACACGTAGCGCAGAACAAAGTTTTGCTAGAGACCCCTTGAGTTATGTTGTATTACGGCAAACGTTCAACCTGGATGCCATCATCTGAACCCTTCGTGGATGGCCACCTCACGCTGTTTCACGCGAGGCTAGATGGCGGTGAAGGTTGCGCAGGAAAGATGACAATATATATAGAATGGCGCACCGAGCCCCTAGATTCTTGGTACTAGATATTCTCATGCTATCCTAACTCCTGAGCAGGGAAAATAATTTTGGACGAAATTCTATGAAATTCGGTTAATTTTGCCTATATCGGGCCACTTCGAGAAAAGCCCATTTCAACCAAAAATTTAGTCCTTTTTATTTTTTAAGATTTGACTGTTTTCTGTATAATCATATTTCTTGAATTCAAACTGCATGTTTGATTTTTTGGCCAAAATTTTTCAAAAAATCGAATTTTCTATACTTTAGATTTGCCGTAGGGTCCAAAAAATTTTCTAAATCGAAATTGTCTACCCTGCTTCTCAGTACACACAGCTACGGCCGACGAGCACATGAGATCCGGCGCCGGTGCCTGCTAGCTCGAGCGGCGATCGAGGAGGCGACATGCGGCAGCGGAGAAGCGATGGCGTACACGCGGTGGCCGCGGGCAGGAAGAAGCCAGCGTGACATATGGAGGCACACCAACCAGCGTAATAAAACTTGCTTCACTGTCAGATTAAGCATTCAACAAGAAAATCTCGAGGGGAGAGCTCAGTTTGCGGCAGGCAGGCTTCTGCACAAGAAAAGGCATGTTCGTGGTGGTGTCCCGTACGTACGTGCCCCGATCATCTGACGCTGCAGCAGTAGCGCGTGCTCATGATTCAGCACCTGTCGTCGGCAGGCACAGAGCACCGATGAGCACGCAGCAGCGAACGCCATGTCACGAAGAGGAGAATTAAGTCCCTATCCAATTTGATTTAGTTTTTTAAAACCATTTTTCTACAGTCTGTTCTATTCATCAGTTAAAACTAAAAGCAAAAGCCAATATAAATACAATGCTTGTGTTTTTAACATGTTTAAAATGAGAAGTTGGTTGCTGATCTTCATCAACCTGCAGGGCGCACTACGTATCTTGATCTCATTGAGTTCCCATGAAGACGACAAGTGAAAGTTGGAAGAGGTAATGCAGAGGCAGGCTTGGGAAACGAAATCCAACCTAAGACTGGATACAAGTGGGACAGACAGATTTAAGTGGAATCTATGATCAGATCAGGTAAAGTGCACACCACCAACCCTAACAATTTCCAGGATTCAGAATGTACTGTGCACCACCAAAAGGACAGAAAAAATGGAAATGCAAGGAAAGCTAGAAAGGGGAGAGGGAATTCATCAGCATTTCCAGGCTAGCACGTGGATCTTTTTGCAACAGAAACGAAGTCAACTCATCTTCTCTTCTTCTCTGAGGCACTCATACTCCGGGATCTTTCCATGGTCGTCTTGAACCATTCTGATCTGATGGGAATCCTCTCAGACTAGGGGTGGAAAAATAGCTTGAGGCTCATGGCTTGGCTCGAGCTCGTTATTGAGCCGAGCGCTCGGCCGAGCTCGTTAAATTTCGAGCCGAGCCAAGCTCGCTTTCTAGCTCGTGAAAAACGAGCCAAGCTCGAGCCGCTATGCAGCCAGCTCACGAGCTATTTGGCTCGCATCTCCGTCCATCTCCCACCCACCCCGCGGTCCTGCGACTCCTACCGGTGCTCGCCGCCTCCCACTTCATGAATCCCAGATTCCCATCGTCGCCGGAATCTCACCTCCTCCCATCTCCATTCCCTCTCCCCATCCCCTCCGCCGCCATGACCCCATCTCCAGCCGCCGCGCCTCCCGCTCACCTCCACCGGCTCGGCCTCCGCCTCCTCCCCACCTCCTCCCGCTCCCACTCCCACCCCAAACCCCTAACCCTAGCCCCCACCGCCATCGCCGCCGCCTCCTCGCCTGCCTCGCGCGGCACGATCTTCCCCACGGCGGCGCGGCATCTTCCCCGCGGTGGCAGCATCTTCCTCGCGCGCGCGCCACCGCCACCGGCCGACGCCGAGGACGCGCCATCAAGCCTCGCTGGCCTCCATCTCCACGGGGTGCTCATCCGCTCATCCTCCCGCCGGCGTGGCGCGCAACGCGTGGCAGCTCCTCGCCGTGTTCCTCGCTGTGAATGCTCTCTGTGATTCACCGCGAATGGCTGAATGCTCCCTGTGAAGTGTGAATGCTCTCTGGTGCTCTGCCTGCGACTGCTGAAGTTCAAGCTATTTTGGCTCGTTTGGGCTCATTCAAGCCATTTTGGCTTGAATGGCTCGTTCGGTTAACGCACGCGAACCTGGCCTCCAAGAAGGATGTCATCAAGGTCGTGCTGCAGCAACAATCTCTCCAGGCCGCTATGTCTTTCATCGTACTAAAGGTCAATCGATTCCATCGAACGAGAAAATATTGCATCAAAAATCCACTTCGAGTGCATGTTATAAATTCGTTGTCATGTTCACGTAACGTTCCAGGCTTGTGCATCCGTTTGACGGCGTGCTCACGGACACGCTCTCGGGCGCGGCGGCGTTCCTCGTCTCCGGGATGTCGCCGCTCACCACTACGGCCTTCTTCGTGTTCACCACCGTCAAGGGGATCGACGACCACTGCGGCGTCCTGGTGCCGTGGAACCCGCTCCACGCGGCGTTCGGGAACAACACGGCGTACCACGGCCTGCTCTCTGTTGACTTCGAGCCATTCGGGCTCGCGAGCTGACTTGAGCCTCATTTCGAGCCGAGTCGAGCCCCTCACGTAGCTCGTTTCGGAAACGAACCGAGTCGAATCGAGCCTACTGTTCACCCGAGCCAAACCGAGCTTGACTCGAGCCGACTCGGCTCAGCTCGTTTCCACCCCTATCTCGGACCATTCCATTTGAGCATGGTCTCTAAAGCTGGCCTTATGAGATGTTCATTCCTATGCCAAACGAACCCTGACACTGAAATTGAGAAAGGTTACGGTACTTTTTTTTGGTCCAAAACATCCGATAAGAAGTGGTTGTTGGAACCAGAGATTGCACGTACTAAGAATATAATTACACAAACACACAATAAACATGGCGATTTTTTTACCAGGTTCGGTAATGTTTACGTCTTCGGGAGCCAAATCACAACGGCTCTATCTTTATAAGAGCATGTACAATACAAGATACTTATATATGAATGTTTAAAGAGAGAAAATATAGCCACATCATCAAGCATCCATGCAAAAGTTATTTCCTCCAATGCAAGCATCTCTTCTATAGGTGCTTAGATGATATATTATCTATTAATAGACATAGTTATACACATAAGCACCTACTAAGCACCGATGCTTCAAAATAAGCACTTTATCTATTCTATGTGGCAAGAAAAATTAGTTTTTCATTGCTAAACATCTCTCTAAACACCTACATTGTACATGCTCTAAGGAGCTTATTCTCTCTCTCTTACGATTAGGATAACAAGAATCGGTGATATAACTCTATACCCTCATTGCATGGTTCAGACTATCTTCTCCATGCAGTAAGTGAAACGAATTCAATTTTGTAGCTCCGGATTCAATTATAGGGCCGGTTTGTTTTGGCTTATATATGGCTTATGCTCGTACTGTCTACAATAACCAATTTTAAATGGTGCATTTTTAAGACGGAGTCAATAGGAATATTATAGTAAAAAGTATATTGAGTTCAACTGCACCGGCCAAATCGTATTCGACTATTTTTCTATACATACTACCTCTTACGAACGGTCAGAATTCAAATATATAATCCATAAACTATAAATCATCAGCATAAAAAAATCCACCCATATTACTACGCAATGTACACTACCTACAGATATGGGTACGACTGTGCTAGTATGGCAAGCACAGGATCAGCGGCAGTGAATGCAGGTCAAACTGAACGTACTAAAAGCTTGGAGCAGAACCAATTAATGCGGATTAATTTCAAGGTTAATGTGTTGGTGTTAGACCATATGATAGTCATGATTAAAAGTAATGATAAATAATTGACATTTACATTTGTGAATATTTCGGTCGATCGTAGTTGAAGGTTTCGAGTTCAAGTGGTTTCGGTCGCGTACGAGTGGTTTTGCTAGGATCCGAATGGTTTAGATCTGCTCCGAGTGATTTTGTTCTGCTTCGAGCGGTTTTGATCTGTTTTGAGTAGTTTCAAATCAGACCGATCAGGTCCGAGTGGCATTGGACAGTTTTCGAGTAGCATCGGAGCATCAGACGATAATCGAGTGCCATCGGAAGATCAAACGTCATTCGAGTGGCAACGAAGTATTGGATGATATCCGAGTGGCATTGGCGTATCGGACGGCTTCCGAGTAGGACAGAAGCATCGACGACGATCGAGTAGAACCGAAACATCGAACGATGTTCGAGTGGCATAGATGCATCGAGCGGTGTTCGAGTATCATTGGAAGATCGAACGGCCTTCGAGCGGCGTGATCAAAGATTCAGAGCATGGACCCGTCAAAAGCTACAAGGGTTCTTTGTACGGCCGAAAATACAGTGATATGGTCAAAACTATTCGGTCGCATGAACAGTACTCGGAGGTGGACAGTTATTCAACTGGTACTCGGAAGAGTACTATAGTAGTGATCGGTACTCAGAAGAGTACTGTAGCAGAGTACGGTTTTACGACCATGACCGATTTTGACCACGTCAAGTTTCGACCACAGCAATTCAATTATGGTATTTCGACAACGTCAAGTTTCGACCATCACAATAGACTACGACCACGTCCGGCTTTGACCACGTTCGACTTCGACCACGACAATCGTAGTTACAATACTTTTTATGGTCATAGATATAGTGTTTTTTCGCTATTGTAGCTATAGTACTCGACTTTATTGGTCGATAGTCTTAGATTTTGTGATTGATAGTCATAGGCTTTGCGGTCTGCTATCGTTGTTGAGGTAGATATAAGATTATGTATTCATGTTGAACACGATTTAGTGCTATAGCATATAAAAGCAGGGAGAGGCTAACTGTTTTGGCCGTGGCTTTGTGAGGTTTTTTATGCTAGAGTTTTTAGGGGTGCTTGTTAGAGTATTTTGTAACTCACGAAAATTAACAATAAAGAATATTTTGAATCAATCTGATTCATGATTTTTAGTTATTGCTGTTTAGACGAAACATATTACTGTGAGCAAAGCTGAGTAATAAGTGTTCTTTCGAGCAGTGAATTCATCATCGACTACATATAAATTTTGAGAAACGGTGACAATTATTTATCCTCTCTGGTTACGCCATACGATCCTTCACATAGGGAGTGCGATAAATCAAATCAGTGCGTACGGAGCGCACCAGCGCGAGATGAATCCGGCCGGTCTCGACACGGAAGCCTCGATCAATTCGCTGGGCCTCACTCTGTTCGGCAGGTCTGAAAACTTGGGACTTGGGAATGGCTCACCCCACTTCGTTCTTCGCTCTTCAGCACGGCAATCTACGAGTGTGGTATCGCTGTTTCCAATTGCGCGCACACAGAGGGAGGAATTCCGGAGAGTTTTCAGGATGGTTTCTCCAAAGCCGCGCCGAATTGCACAGCAGCCTCTGTCACGGGATCACAGCCCAAGGTGCAGGTGGCGCGGCTTGGGCTAGCCCGCCAGTAGCCCGGGATCACTTGACATGTGACCCACAGATCTATCAGCTTTCGGGCCGTCGGTCAGTCAGCACAGGCCGCGGGCACGGACCGCCCGTCACTTCCTTTTCCTCCCGTCCTTTCACCGTGCCGGTGCCTGGCTGCCGCGACGACCGCTGCGCTCGACTTCCGGCCCCGGCAGCCAACGCCACGCGGCCGCGCCCCCACCTCCGCCTCGGTGCGTGCTCCGTGGCCCGTGCCGACCCGTACGTACGCCCTCCGTTCCATACGGACGGACGTGCAGCCGCGGTCCCCCTCGTCCACGAACGCGCCGCCCAGCGCCTCGGGGCTCTCTTCTCGCCTGTCGGCACGGGCGAACCATGCCCATTCCCTGCTCGCTCTCCTACGAGAACGGCTAGCCCTTCGTCGCGAAGTCGTGGCGAGATCACGCCCTGGGCTGCTTGCGATTGCGAACCTACCTAACACCACCCGTTTCTTATACCTCGGCCAACGCCCAGTGTTCGCGTGACGCCTCAACGACAACACGCCAGCTTAAACCAGTTTCAAAAGCTAAGAAATACCGTTACATGAACCGGCTGCATTATTTATTTACACAGGGCAGACATGCAAGAAGACGCAAGTCCAGAGTCCGTAATTGACCCATCATACAAAGCAAGCAAGCAAGCAAATGGTACCACCTTGACCACAATGGTTTTTTTTTTCACAATGCCATCAAAACAGTTCAATGATAGCAAAAACTTGCAGTGCACCTTTACGCTGGCACAAAGTACAACAGATGGGAGCCCACGTACAAAAACATGGTACCTGATTTTTAGGTTAAGATACAAAGTTTGCTTATTTATCGGCTAGTTGAGCAAAGAAGGGGAAATGGCAGATCCAGTTCACCACGAGAGAAAACTCAACGGTAAAGGCTCTCAGATTTCAAGTTTGCAGCAATCTCAGTCTCCCAGCGGTCACCATTCTCAAGCAGTTTCTCCTTGTCGTATAGCAGTTCCTGCATCATCACATGAGAAGCCATGTCATGATTTCCCACCAATAGGAGAAAGAACCCTTACAACAGAATCAAGTAGTTTACCTCATGAGTTTCAGTAGCAAACTCAAAGTTAGGCCCCTCAACAATAGCATCAACAGGACAAGCTTCCTGGCAGAACCCACAGTAGATGCATTTGGTCATGTCAATATCATATCTGCAAGAAAAAATGCGTCATCAGAATGGAGATTAATTGCAGATCTGGAGAAATAAATCATAGTGTCATAACACAATTCACAAGAAAACATCCATTTAATTACCTTGTTGTTCGACGACTGCCGTCTTCACGTTCTTCTGCCTCAATTGTAATTGCCTGAGCTGGACATATCTGGTCATTTGTGATGCCAAGTGAGCAAAAGATATTTCACAAAAAAACTCACAATTATGCATCAATAACTAGAACCTGAATTAGTAGAAGAATCATCAAACATTCAACCATCTTAGGCCAAACAAAGACAGTTTCACACTAGTAAACTTAAGAACTTTCAAGAAGTTAGTATCAAAGGCCATAACCTCACAATATTAGATTAGTTAGAAGCATTACATGGTATAGCAAAGTAATCAGGAAGGTTGCACAATCAGGGTTTCAAATCCAGATCCCAGACCATGGTGGAACAGGTTCCTTGTTGGTAAACCGTAAACAGTATTTTTCAGTTGTTCAGTACCCTCCCAGAATGACTGCCACCTATGTGGTCCCTGGCTGGAATTACTGACATCAATTTGAATTCAAAATTTTAAATTTAAATTTAAATGTTTCTGGGCCGGATTTGCTCTCCTTGTACCCACTGGGAAAACCGGTTACTGCCGGCATTTGAAACCCTGTCTGCAATGGCTCAACTATTAGAACTACTCAAAACATCGATCTTAAATTCTTAATACTTTAATAAACCGAACAGAGTATTCTACAAACAATTTCCACTCTTCAATGCGGAAAAGATTCCATCAAAGTTATAAGGGTGCATTGAGTAGTATTATAAGCACAAACTTTGCGATTTTAATATATAGCAGAAGAATCACCAATGCAGCCATGGTCCATGGAAAACACAATTTTTTTCAGCAGCAGATAAATTCCTATGCTTTGCTAAATTATCTACTTCTGCTATTGCTAACTAGGTTAAATATCACCCCACTTATTTACAAAACTTAAGATATAACTTACAGCTTCACATAGTTTACAAGCAATGCAACGCTCTTCCCCAGTTTCATAACGTCTGAGAGCATGCTCTCCTCGGAAGCGGGGACTCAGAGGACCCTTCTCAAACGGATAGTTAATCTGCAAGGAGGCAAGATAAAAGCAGTCAATACAAGTATGCAATTACACTAAGAATAGCAGCATATGTCAAATTCTCCACTTAACTGTAACTTTCCTCTCGAAGAAGTACTTGAGTGTCAGCATCAAACCACGGACCATTTCAGTCAAAAACAATGTATTGATGCTCCTTTCAAACACTGAAGCGAGAAAGTTCAAAATGAGAAAACAACCACTACCCAAACAGCAATAAGGAACATAGCCAAGGATCGTACACTTATCTTATGCACAGAAAACAAATCTTATAGATACTCACCAGCATTCCAATCTTTTGCAATCTCTTTTGCAAGTTGTTCTTTCTCCTCATCCTCTGGTCATTAAATAGAGCAATACTTTCAGAGCACAGTGGCATCGCACGAACTTAAATTAAGTGCGTGCACGCAAAGACAGAAGGGAAACCAGTGTCTCAAATAATACGATCATGAAGAACTTGGTACAATAGTCCATCATCAGAAGTTGACTTTAAGTTCTACGAGAAGAACATACTATCATAAAACTAACCGAGGCAGCGTGGCACAACTTTGAGCAATTCATATTTGTTGCCAGACACAACTAATCGGTAATCCAAGACCAATTCTAAGAGTTTGACATACACCATTAGTTCACTGCTCTAACACACTACTGTGTATACCTCCACAACCCATCAACAAATCGGGTGCACTAATTACTTCCAAAGTATAGGATAACTAGTAACCATACGATAGAACCAATGCAACACGAATCACTTTTATATGTAATCCTAATGCCAAACAGCCCAATGCAAAGGGGGAGAAAAAGCATAGGAATGGCGACCTTTGAACCTCTTGGGCGTCCCTGCGGCCATGTAGGTCCGGGGGAGCCCCTGCATCACCGTCGCGGACGGCCCGAGCTGCGCCTGCACCACCAGCACCACGGAATCAGACACGCATCACATCAAACGGAATGGCAAGGCTCGATATAGAAAATCCGAGAACAGGTAGAGAGATCTAGGAGGGCGGCGGCGGATAGGGGAGCATGGGTTAGGGTTCCCTACCGTCTGTCTCGCGCGGAGCGCCTGCGCTGCCTGCCTGGCTAGGAACGCCGCCATGGTGGCGTCGACGGCGACGAGGAGGCGGAGACGGTGGGCTCGGAGCGCAGGGAGGTCGAGGTGCGGTGCCTGGTTAGTGGCTGGTGGGGAGATGGCCGGGTGGAGGAGGAAGAGGCACTGCGACTTGCAAGTGGGCTGGGCTGGGCTGGGCTGGAAAGCGCCGCAAGAGCCCAGGCAGCGCGAGGAGGCGGTTATTGGGGTCGGTTTGCGTCTGCTCTGGCCAAGTCGAAAAAGGCAGCGAGGTACAATTGGTTGAACTGTTTACATTTTTTTTCAAATTTAATCTCCAAATATTTGTTTTTACAAAAGTAGCCCCATCCTTAAGATCAACAGGCACGACAGGTGTCTCCTACTGCAGCACCACAGCTCGGCAAGACGCTAAAGCGCATGGCAGGTGAGGCGAGCTCGGTAACGCCCTGCCGAGCACTAACAAATCAGCAAATGGCATGGCGCGTGAGGGGCAGGAGCACTCAATTGGGTTGGCTGGTGTAACAGTAGGGAGAATCTTGCATGGCCGACCGCAACTACACTGTGACACGACGTGACACATGATTTCCGTCGCATTCGATCAGGGATTCTGTGGCCCTCCACACCCGCGTGCACGCTCATGGGAATGTTGTTCGCGAACACCTTCTCACGCATAAAATAGGTGCCCTCATGGTTTTCCCTCTCATCCGAAGCCATACAGCTCGATTTCTCTCATGCTGAGCGAGAGAGCAGCAAGGGAGAAAAAAGAGAGATTAAAAGGCGAGTTTGTAAAAGCTTTTCGAGATGGTTTAGTTGTGATTTAGGAGTTTTCGTAGTTGGAAGGATTATAGAGCGGGTGAAAACCTTTAAAAAAAGGTATGCTTCATTCGTATGCGAGCAGTGCGCTTGATATGTCGTTAGCGTTTCATTAGCGTAACGGTGGTTTGGTATGGTGCAATGCGCTCGGTAACCATGTTTAGTTGGCAGATGTGTTTTTGTAATTAGCCATGTTTAGGATGTATTAGTGGTGAGAATGATTATTTTTTGTAAATAGCTAAAAAATACACGTTGTTATTTTTAGTGATCCCGGTACGTTCGCAATTCAGAAAATATGTATGTAAGTCTACATGTATATATTTATTGCTCTTATGCAATTATAAAAACTATAGAAAATGATGCTAGGATTGTAGAAGTGCACAATGTTAATTGTAGTATCTGTGTATGCATATGTATGCATATAAGCACATGGCCGTAGGCATAATGATTACTTTTTTTTTGTAAATAGCTGAAGAAATATACGCTGTTATTTTTAGTGTTCCTGGTGTGTTCGTAATTCAGAAAATATGTATATAAGTTTGCACGTATATATTTATTACTCTTATGCAATTATAGAAATTATAGAAAATGATGCTAGGATTGCAGAAGTGTGCAATGTTAGTTGTAGTATCTGTGTGTACATATGTATGCATATATGTGTACCTGTATGCATGTATATAGCACATGGTCGTAGGCATAATGGTTAATTTTTTGTAAATAGTTGAAGAAATATGTGTTTTGGAAATATTCAAAGAATGCATGGTATGTCATTAATAGTGTGATGTCATTTGTCATGTGCAATAGTAAAATTGTTCCCAAGTAGTTGTTTTAGAGAATAGCTTCAGATGATCGCAACTGCTTCATGTATTTTGTTCAGGTCTGCATCCTCATTACCTCTCTTGCTGCACATCTGAGTCATACTCCTATGCTCACACGGTTCGCATGCATCTAATATATTCAGACATATGCTTTTCTGAATTTTTTTTGGTACTGAAATAAGTGTTTAGATTGTACTCACAAATATGCTTCATTCTTCTCATGTACTCTACTTTCTTAGCTGTGTAGTCCTATGATCCCAAGGTCTAGATACCCCTTTTCTGATTTTTTTTACACTGAAAGCAGCGTTTACATTGTATTCACAGAAAAGCAGCGTTTACATTGTATTCACAGATGTGCTTCATTCTTTTCATGTAATCCTTTTTCTTATCTGCATACTCCTCCTATCCCAAGGTCTACATTAATCTAAGAAACCTACTCTTTTCTACCTATGTATTTACTCTTCCTGCTTAGTTGTATACACCTATGCCCCCCACGGTTCATGTCCATCTAAAATGTAAATGCTGGGCACTCTTGTACTTAGAATACTACTAATACATTTTTGAAGCATTTACTTCTTTTTTTCACAAGATACTTTTGGCACCTATGAACAGAACTGTATTCCCTACATAATCAATTTGTACGTGTTGTACACTTTAAAAAAATGTGGTCATTGTTATCTTTAATATTACTGTAATTCTATGCTAAATAACTTGAAATGCAGTAAACTGTATGCTGCTCTGGGTGTAGCACTGATTGTAAATAGAGAATTTATGTTGCTACCTAAGTTTGTGTTAGCAGTGTTTACTGATACATCAAATATCATAGAAATTATTCATCATATACCCTCCTCTTAGATGGAAATTCAGGATTTACCCTCCTGACCCACGCGTCAGTGACTTATGATGACCCCACATGTCATTGAGGTGGGAGGGTAAATCCTGAATTTCCCAACTAAGGGGAGGGTATATAATCCAATCCCCCAATATCATATGCTTCTGTTGGTAATTCATGCAGATTTTTGCAACACTTAGCCCAATCCCAGGTTTCATGCAATGGCTTCGTGCTAAGCTGGCCTCCCAAATAAAATTATCAGAAACAGAGTTGCAAGAGGGCAATTCATTAGGAGCCGGTTCTGTTTTCAGAGAATCCATCCTTTTCTCAGAGGAAGAGAAGATGATACATGATGCTGTGTATGTTCCATTTCAAGAAAATATGGCTAATTGAACTTCAACCAATTTCAACATTTTTCATATTTTATCTTTTTTCTAAAAAAACTTGTTTCTTTTCTTTTGTCTTGGAAGTTATTACACGATCTTTGTTTTACTTTCTTTGCCAGACTTTTTTTTTTGAGAAAGTGGATGTTTTAATTTTAGAAACATGAATGCTTATTTATTACTCATTAACTCTATTTCATGTTTGTTGTGAATATTTTGGCTATTCAATAAAGAAAAGAGAGTCAAGGGTTGCTTCATGATTTATGATCACCTGTACTAGTAGTATTGCTGCAGTGAACAGGTTGATGGAAAACAAGGATTGCACTATTGCAAGATATATTGAAATGAAGTCAGTGGGTGAAGTCTGGCAAATTATCTGTTGTGCTAAATATGACCACGCTCACGATCACGGCTTACGACCACGCCTGATGACCACGACCACGGCTTATACGACCACGGTTTATGACCACACTCAAGATCATACTTTACGACCACGATCACACCTTATGACCATGACTATGCCTTACAACCACGACCACGGCTTATACGACCTAGCTCACGACCAGACCAGTGCACAGTTTGAGTCATGTGCTCCCCGACCGCACCACTGCATAGGGTGGAAAAATAGCTCGAGGCTTGCAAGCCACTCGAGCTCGCATGAGCTGAGCGGCTCGGCCGAGCTCGTAAATTTCGAGCCGAGCCGAGCCTCCTTCGAGCTTCGAAAAGAAACGAGCCAAGCTCGAGCCGCCGCGAGCCGGCTCATGAGCTTTTTGGCTCATTGCTCGCAATCCGCCCAGCGCCGATCGCACACCCGCCCTTATCATCGCCACTCGCACATCCTCCCTTTGGCTTCGGCAATCCGGCCTCCCGCTTGCTTCCTCCACACACGACTACTCAGAGAGACATCCTCCCCACCGTTTTTTGCGCGCCGACCGCGCGTCCACGCTCGCGCCGGGCCACGCCGCCATCCGCAGCTCCGCTTACGCTGCGCGACTCTCCGCTCCCGCTCCGCTCGCTGCGGTGCGCGCGGCCTCCGCTCCATCGATCTGGGAGATCCGCCCGGCCGCTCCGCTGGCGCCGCGCCGGCCTCCGCTCCGTCTGGGACTGGGAGCTCCGCCTCGCGGCGCGCCACGCGCTCCGCTCCGCGATCGGGTGCTCCGCCCGCCGCTCGCTCGCCCTCGCGGCGCGCGCGCGCCGCTCGCGGATCGGGTGCTCGCCGCCGTCCGCTCGCCTCGCTGGCGCTCGCGATTCGGGCACTCGCCTCGCTCCGGCCGCCTCGCTCCTGCAGATCTGGCGCTCGCGCCCTATCCGCTCGCCCTCCACTCGGCGCGCCGCGCGCGCTCCGCCTCGCTCCACCTCATGGCTGCCTCGGCCATTCGCCGCTCCGCCCTTCATCACTTGATTTGTGGAGTTTTTTGCCGTCTCGTTAGGAGATCGCGCTTGTAAATTTGATGTTTGGAGTTTTCTGCCGCATAATCTATGATGGTATCAATTTGTAAATTTGGTGAAGGATCACTCAGCCGCAGGAAAGAGATATGAACATACACTATTTCGCTTGTTCAAGCCATTTTGGCTTGAAATGGCTTGTTCAAGCCGTTTGGCTTGTTCAAGCCATTTTGGCTTGAAAATGGCTTGTTCAAGCCGTTTTGGCTCGGTGGCATCCGTTAGTCGCTTGTGAGTCGTTTGGCTCGGCCCGTGAGCGCGAGTCGCTTTGGCTCGTTCGCTCGCGAGCTCGAGCCGAGCGATCAAGCCGAGCCGAGCCTCTCGCAGAGCTCGTTTCGAACGAGCGAGCCGAGCCGAGCCGCAGCTTTGAGCGAGCTCGGCCGAGAGCCGCTCGAGCGGCGGCTCGGCTCGGCGTTTCACCCTACCGCGCACACGTCACACTTGCGTAGTCCTATGCTCGAGGAGGGGCTACAAATAAAATTATGGTGATTCATGGGCTAAATTTGGTATTTGCGTGACAAACTGTGCTAAATCCTATGTGTCCATGTCTGTTGAATGTTTTTATTCCGTAGCAATGCATGGACACTTAACTAGTTAATGCATAAATTACTTTTTAATTGTGGGATTTTAATTAGTTAGTTTTGAGGGTTATCACACATTGGCCCTCCTCCGTCGTGAAGGCGGCAGCCACAACATCCGGGGCGGAGGCCAGGGTAGTGTTGGGCACGACGGAGGGGACCATGGAGCCAGAGCACGCATTGGCCACGGTGGCTAGATGGCGCGACTCGATGAGGCTGGGACGCGTACCAAAGCTCGCCGAAGTAGACGCGATGGTCACAGGCAAGGCCATCACAGGACTCCCCGACCTCACTTATACGTCCCCTCGCTTGCTCCCGTAGCCACCTGTGAGTACAACAGCGGTAACAAATGTTTAGGAATCAAATCCATGCATGTGATTTCAGTGGCGGAACCAGTAAAATGATAAAGGGGGGCCAAACAAATACGGCCGATGGGATGGCGATTGGCGGCTTGACGCGGCGACGCCTCTGCTCTTCGCCGCTGTCCGCCAATCGCGCAGAGAACTGGAAGCGACGCGAGTGGCGGCTGGCGAGTCATGCGACTACGCGAGGCGCTGAGTCTACGATGTTTCCTCTCTACGACGTTTCTGCTTCCGTGCTGGGCTGGGTTGCTGAGGGGGGTCCAAAAAAATTTGGCCGCTTGGGGGGCCGCGGCCCCTGCTCCCCCCAGTTCCGCCACTGTGTGATTTGGAGCACTAATTTAGTAATTAGTCATATTAGTTAGGCTCTGTTTTGAGGTTCATAATACGAGGCACCGATTTTGTCGTGGATGCGTACAGCACCACCGGCTCCAACCATACCATCGAGATCATGAGGGTCGTGCTCGCCGCGCCAAACGCCAGTGTGCTGCAGCCGCGGGCCTCCTCAAGCGGGCTCGAGTTCGCGCACTTCGACCTTCTGCCGGAGAGTGGTGGGAGGTCGACCTCGGAAGCTCAGTCTTGAGAAAGAGAGATAGTAGATGTACAGAGGAGAAAGTAACAAGAAGAGGGGATGGGTGGTGATTAGTGAGGAAGAGGGGGGATGGCGGAGCGACGGCATGCCGGAACAGCCGAGGCCGGAGTCCGGCGGGCTGAGCCGTGACGCTGCGGCCACCGGAAGTCCTCCTGCCCCAGGAAGCTGAACTCCTGCTGCCGCTGCCTCGACGGCATGACCATCTCGACACGACACGGAGGAACGAGCTTCCCTGTACCCCGCGCCCTGTTCCCATTCGTGTTCCGTCAATCTGAACTACTGATCCAACAACCTATATCATAATTTTTTATATTTTCACCTGAAATTTAAAAATAAAAATAGGTTAATCCATCATAAATAATAAAAAAAATACAGAAAAAAAATATTTTTTGTATTTTTTTAATTATTTATGATGGATTAACCTATTTTTATTTTTAAATTTTAGTGAAAATGGCAAATGGTGAAAATATAAAAACTGATGTGGGCCGTTGGATCAGTAGCGAGCGGTCCAGATCGAGAGAACACGCAGGGAGACAAGGCGCGGGGGACAGGGAAGCTCCGGATTAGGTCTAGAGGGTAAAATTGACGGTTTTCTAAGTTCAAGGTATCAGTTCAAATGGTTTGAGAGTTTAGGGTTAAAAATCAAACCAAAAACAGACCTCAGATTGTAAATTAGATTTTTTTTTCAAATAAATAATGGACAATTTTCAATTGAACTATTGCTAAACATCTAAACTGCCACAACAAATGTGTTCCAGACGTCCTGTCCTTAGCATTTCAAACTTGATGATTCTGATTATCCCATCGTTCTTTAAAGATTCCGGTTTCTCAATTGCTAGCCATCACCCTCAAAATTGCGCGAGAATTGAATCGATTTCGTGCAGAACCGTTGCCTTTTGCATCAATACGTGGTTGAAATGGACCGTAGGGCTTATGTTAGATCACGCAAAAGCAGGATCCATCCACCGATGAGGTGCAAGAGGACTACACCTCTAGTCATTTCTTCTCTAGAATGGCAGCTCAGAAGCACTGCATTTTGCAAACAAGAAGTGTTACAGCGACTTCGAACGAACCAGCACACAACATCGCGAGAACTCCACTTGGGTGCAATTGTTTTCCCATTCAATTCAGATGAGCATTACCAAAACGGTGCAATCACAAGAAATTATTAGAAAATCGAAACTACTCCAAGGACATGATCAACATTTCATTGCTTTCGATTAAAACATATGTACAAAAGAGAAACAGGTAAAATTACTGACTTTTCTAAGCGCAACTATAGTTACTATAGAATAAACATTTCGCCCTTTTTCTTTGGTAACATGTAAAACGGGTGAAGTTTCACCAGATAAACCTCATCCTTTGTTTTGGGAAATAATAAGGGTAACTACATTGCTATTCGATGCCATGCTAAAATCATGCTCCTGCGGCTCAAACTCCAAGGGAGAACTTCGATTCATCCTGTTCCCACAGCCCAAGCACATCGAACTCATGGGGCATGTAATCTTCGCTCGGACGATAATACTTGTTGGGAGAATACAAACCAAAGTTTGTAACTTGGCTGCTGTACAGGCACGCAAATCTCTCCACCTGTGGAAGCAAGCAAAAACATAACATTGTGTCAACTGACTGTCCATTAACATTTTTCAGTACAGAATGTCAATGCCAGTATGCGACACAACAGTACAGCACCTGATGAGCAAATCGAGAATTCTGGTAGCCAGTCTTCATAAGTTGCCCCCACACCTTGTGGAACTGGACCCAAACAAAGCATACTCAATTAGAAGGGGGGAAAAGCTAGATATATATAATATATGACGAACTAACTACCATACAAAATGTTCAATACGGGATCACGTGTTCAAAGGTCACGTAAGCAAATTACCTTCTGATGATGTTGCCTCTGAGCATCTTGATGAAGGCGGCGAACATGCTCCTGCTTTTTCTGCAATTAGAAAGAAAAAGCAATACCAAGTGAAACAGCAGAAAAAAAAATGCTTTTACTAATAAAAATGAACCGTTAAGGAGTTGATACTGCATGCTTCATATAAAGGATGCCATATTGTACACTAGTCCTACATAGTACATACATACTCCGATGTTGTCTTAGCATGACCGCAGTCTGGCTCTGGCAAGAGGTAAATCCTAGGGCACATCTTACTATCTTAGGTACTTCTAGCCTACAAGATAGGCTTGAAAGTAAAAGCAATCAAGCTTTTTTTTCCCTTGAGAGGGTAATGTTCTTCTTTTTGGTCAGCATGAAATGCCACAGTAGACGCATCTGCCATTTTGCTTTTGGTGAGCAAACTACTTTCTCTCGTATACCCACCATTCCACCAACATGACTAACTCAGAACAAGGACTAACCAGTAGATTGTCATGCTCAGATAGCAACTTCCTCTTCTCATTTTCTGTAAGATTTTCGAAACTGGACAAAAAGGAGCATTAGAAATAGCGAGTCATGACGTAAAACAGAAACAAGAAAACTTACTAAACTATCAAGGGAAGTAACCCTTGTTTTATACACTGCACAGAAAATAGGAATGGATGGAGTAAAGCTTCAGGATTGCATTTGACCAGAACAACTTCTGTAGTTTATACACAGCCAACAGTTACAGAAAAAATTAGGTCCAAAGAACATCATATCCTATGTTCTTTTACAGGACAATTTGAAGTGGATATAACTATTTAAGAAATGTTGCCAAGCAACATGCAACGAAACTACTTCCATTTTACTTGTTTGATCTATTTACATAAAGAAGATGTAAAAAGTGTCAAAAATCATTGCTGTATCATTATTGGAAATTCGTTCAAAGAAGACTTCAAGGCTGATTTGTTGCCATTGACTTACTTAAGGGACCATTCAAGACGATGGATTCTGTCTTCAATTGAATCACGCTCCATCCTAAGATGTCTAAGCTCCTGAGTAGGGTAGCACATAAAAAAGGGCCATCAACCAGTTGCTAGCACATATATTGATAACATAACATGAAAGCTCAGCATGCAAAAAAGATAGAAAAGAAAACACAGAACAAGAGAAAAAAAAACTCATGCATATAATTGGACATATGAGATATTGTATTTAATATGCTTATCTTGCCTGCATTTTTTTACAATGATGTATAACCAGCAGTGAATTTAAGGGGCCTACTGGCCTAGGAGGTGCATTATATTTGGCTACAAGTACCTGCTGCCCTCTTTCCCTATGTTTTCCTTGCATCAATATAGAAACATTACCATCTGATCCACTCCTCATAGCTTCTGTGACATACAAGCACCTTGAGACCCTGAGCCCATGTGAGGGGAGGCTTGTAAATTTGCAAAGTTTTCAGGCCAGACAACTCGCACTTATTTCTCTCTTTTTTTTACTAAAGGCTCCTTTTCCCTATATGAAATATAGGCTGGAAATTTACTTCTCTTAATAATCATTCCTTGCAAACTCTTTGTTTTGACAAAAACATTATTTCTATTTGACTGTATTCAAATCTGGGATAGAATCACAGAAGAACCTTTCTTGGTCAAGATTTATTCAATCGAACATGCAATTCTGACTAGCATCATGCAACTGTTTCGAGGTTGAGTTGGTTAAATTCACCACTATTAGAAAGCTTCTTCTGCCACCAAGTTTCACTGTCATTGTAAAGGTGGCAACTGGGTTGTAGCACCCAAGGTTCCAAAAACCGGAACCGGAAAAAATCCCGGTCGGAGGCCGGTAACGGTAACCGGGCGGTTACCGGCCGGTTACCGGAAAAACCGGTAAAAAACCGGTCACAATTTAAAAATCAAAATTTGAATTTTGAGATATTTTGAAACCGGTAACCGGAAAAACCGGCCGGTAACCGGAAAACCGGAAAAAAACCGGCCAAAATTCGAAAAATCAAAAAATTCATACCGGCCGGTTTTTCGGTTACCGGTCTCCACCGGTAAAACCGGTAACCGGCGGTTACCGGCCGGTAACCGCCGGGATTTTGAACCATGGTAGCACCAAGCTCTCACGAAAATCCTACAGGCTGCTATTTATGGAGGATGTAAACTCAAGTCTGTTATAGCTTGTGCCCAGTTATTATATTATGATCTCATTGTTATGAGTCATTTTCAGGATAAGCAACTCAGTACAGTATTAATTCATACCTTTCGAGTAGACTTTGATTCTGAAAGAAGTTTCACCTCTTGCTCCAGCTCAGGTATTACCAGCATAGTACGCCAACCTTTTAAATAATCACTTAGGAAATTAATAAAGTAAAATGAAAAACTGCAATATCAATTGGAATTCGTGCAGAACACAATGTATATGATATTCACACTTCACAGGACATCAATCAGACAGGCAAATTGTTTTACTAAGATTTGGTGTCTTTTCACATTGAAGTTGACACTTCCAACAAGTTGAATTGACGAAGCGTGCAAACAAAGAGAGATAAAGCACCTAGGCCTCGTTGAACAGTACTGTATAGTTCTTGAATTTATCAAGCATGCAAATTAACTTGTGCATGTATAGTTAACTAGTAGAACAATGTTAAAATCTTCTGGTCAATCAAAACTAACTAATTTAATCAATTTTACAACATTTATCAAATTTCAGCACACCTAAAAAATAGAGAATGAATAGCACGTACCTAGCACTTTCTTGCTGCGCAGTATGTCTCCATAGATGTGATCACCAACATAGAGGATCTATATTATGGTAAGATGTTGTATTATTTGATTTGATTAATGCGCCATATAAGACGGCATTCCTAGTAAATAGGAAACTCCTTGCAACCAACCACAAATACAGAAATAGCCGGTATAACATGTACTAAAACTACAGTGGATTGTATAGTAAGTGTAGAATTGATACCTGCGAACTAGAAGCAACAGAAAGTAATCTATGAAGATGGCCAACATTGCCTCCCTGGAAAACAGCTTATTTACTTACTAGAGCAACGATAAACAGTGCAATAATTGAAAGGAAATTCACAAGATGCAAGCTAATAAAACTGATACTGACTGGCTAGGTAGTCATTTTGCACTGTTAAAAAGTAATAATACAGAAGGTTGTTCTGACCTTTATCAACATCTGGAAAGCCACTATATGGTCAAGATTAATGCATACATTCTATCAGAAAAGTAAGTACCTGGTAAACTTTGTGAACTGGCTTTGAGTGCTGTTGACTTGATCTTGGGCTTCCAATCTTCTTAAAGGATTACACATGTTAGAAATAGGAAAATATGAATCATCAAGATGGAATGGATTAGACTTTAAAAACACTTACTAACCTGAAGATCAGCATTTAGAAGTTTCCCAGAATCAGGCTCAACTTCAAATAGTCCTGCTCGGTTATCATCATGGAAGAAACCTGGCTTTGAACTGAAAAATTCAGAAAGGACAGGCTGAGTTGAGAAAACAGATACTTTCACCAAGCAAAGATTAACAACAAAAGAAAATGAAGACACCAACCTGCCTGTTATCACAACATCAAAATAATCAAGCCAATTGTGGTTGTGACTGGAACCTACATCCGAGATATATGGCCCGCATAGGTAGTTCATGACAACATCAGTGTAGTCCCACAAACTGCATAAACAAGAGTATGTCTAGATAGTAACTAAAAGCTAGAAAATGTGGAATGCAGCAAGATGAAAAATAACTTAATTAGTCAATTTTACTTAACTGCTTCGATTTAGGAAAAGGAAATCATAAAAGCAACACCATTATTTGAAGTAATGTCAGCACAGAAGTCTCTCAAGAAGCCTGAAATGATTCAAGGAGCCACATACCTATTTGTTACCAAGAATGTTGAGCGTCCAGATTTTCTAATCATTTGAAGCATTGGTACAATTGCCAAGTCCTCATTGATGTACCTGTCAAGTTCAAACTGCACAAATTAGCAGTGCCAATCAGAACTTAAATATATACCCGTTTTACCATAAACATTGGGAAAAATACATGGATGTCAATAGGCATGTGGACCAATACCAAAAAAAAGAGATACAGCCAGTCCATTGCAAAAAAGAAAGAAAGAAAGAAAGAGTTCATTTTGATTGTACCTAGCACTATGAAAGCCATAGAATTGAGTATTCCTTCCGTCCAAGTTTATAAGGCGTATTTTTGAATAGTCTTGTTCATAAATATATAACGTATTTCATGTTCCAATACAAAATTAGTATGATGTTTTCTTTATGCTCCTAATGCAGTTTATTTGTTATTCTCTACATGCATGTATTGAATATAGTGCTTGTAGAGAATAATTAAGAATAATCCAGCCATTTTAACTATCTCCTTAGTTTATGTGCCAAAAGGAAATACACCTTATAAACTTAGACGGAAAGAGTATTTTTTATTGTACCTAGCACAATGAAAGTCATAGAATTGAGTATCGGCCATAGAAGCAAAACTGAATTACCTGCTAGGATCCTTTGCAACCATTCGCTTTAAAGTTCCATCACGATGACACATGTCAACCGCAGATCTCACGTCTCTATACATAAGCGGATAGCTGAACCAACAAAATAATCCAAGCTCTAAAACAAAACCTCACGGTATAAATAATTTATGTAGCAGCGTATATCAGCATAAAGTAACAGTCTTTTGGAGATTAAAGGTGATTTCAATGTAGAAGTTAATTCCAGGAAGAAAAGTGAGAAATTCCTATAGAGCACCTAAAGGAGACTTCCATACATGTTTCTGGAAAGTTGCAACAATATACTTTTGGTTCCATTCTTCTGTTGAATCATGCTAAAAAAAGGTAGTATCATCCGCTGCACATGCTTATGCTGCTGTTGTGTAATGGTGGAAGACATCTCTAATGTGCCATAAGTTTTTATTTTGTTGACCTCATAAGAAAAAGGAAAAGGCATTTGACAAATCTAGTCATAAATAGTGTTAGAGCCTATGGAAACATAACATGTTATCACAAGTTTATTTTAGATTTCGAAATAGTAGCCTGTGGAACAATTTACAAACAGTTCCAGAGTCTCATTGGATAAGTTGATCGTTGATGCAATTAAAACTACTCACAAGCACGAAGGCTGTGAATTTACGAGAACATCACACACACGCCAAAAAAAAACCTCGAATCATCCAAATTTTATTATTGGAATGATTTGCCTGCATGTCCTCCTGTGCAAAATAACAAAAGACTTACAAATGAGCCACCCGCAATCCATAGTAGAAGATTCCAAGATAAATGATCATGATTGGTGTTTTCTTTTTTTTAAAAAAAAAGAATACACAGGACGAACTGTGTTATCTTAATTTAAAGGAGAATAGGAACTTGAACCCATGACCTCAACCACCATAACCTTGTGCTCTACCACTAGGCCACATGGGTGTCCCTAATCATGATTCGTGTTACTATAAGACAAGGAATAGTATTGTACAATAGTAAGTGCCCTAAGGGCACCGACAAGGCAACAAGGCATGCTATGGTATAAATACCATACAAAGGGAGGACTCATGTAACCATCCTAATATCTCCTTCACACCCTCCAGCCTCATATATCCATATGTGGTGAGCAAGTAATCAAGAGTGCCAAGAGGCTGTATTAGGAAAGCTTGTCTCAATGGCTAGCGAGGGAATGAGAGAAACTGTGAGCCACCCTGCAGGCATGGCTAGCATAGACATAGGCTGACACAGTGTACAATGCACTATTACGATGATTAACACTAGCATGGCCCAGCAATCAAGGGAGAAAGAGAGGCATCGACATGGATCGAAGCGCATTGACAAAATAGTCAAGATCAAAAAAAGCTGACAAGAAATAAACTAAGGAGCGTAAAAAGAAAGCTGATGGCTAAGGAAAATTTAGTGGCACTCACACGTAGGGAAGTGAAAGGTGGTATATTGGGCCTGTTCTTTTTTAGCTTTTGGCTTTTCTACAGTAGTTAGCTTTTAAACGAAGTGTTTTTTAAGATGAGATCTACTAGTTAATTGTAGTACATACTGTACCGAATTCATTTATATCGGCAAAATCCACATGTGAGTTTCAATTACTCTGTAATCTCTCACACAAATAGCCCAAAAGCCACAAGCCGCAGCCAAAAAGAACAGGCCCATTAACTTTGCAGAGGAAGAAGGGAAAGGCAAATATTTGGATTTTCATGTTGATAGAGAGTTGGTGCTTAGGAATATTGTTGTGTTGGTCGCGTATTGATTAATTTATTTTTGGAAAACGTATCTATTTTAATAATTGTCATTCAAGAAAAGGATTAACAAACATTTGCTCATATAGCAAATACAGTTGTACAAATGCAAATATTCACTGCTACCATTTAGGTCACTCCAATCATCTCAAATCATTCATGAAAAATTCAAATGCCTCAGTATCGTAAACATGAATGAATCAGAATAATCATACTTAGTTCCTGAAGGTACTTTTCCAGGATTATTGTCCATGAAATCAACAAGCTGAGCAAATAGATAGGCTTCACCCAATGAAAAAAGCGTATCTATAAGGGCATAATCAGGTTCATCAAATGAATCTCGTATCAATGTACTCCCATAAGCAGCAACTTTTTCTTCCTTCGACATCTCCCTAAACCCATGGTATGCAACTTTTACATACTTGTGCCGATCCATCTGATATTGCACAACCCAAAGAGTTAAAATGACAGTTAATTCAATTCAAAAGAAAAACAGTAAAGCATTCGGAGCCCAGCAGATGAATATAGTGAAACAAAAGGAATATAAAACAATTGAACCAACAATAGCAACCATTCATGTAAATCTTACAGCATAGAGCATATCGAGAAAAAGCAAAATAGTTTTGAATAATCAGTGGCAATTCAATTTATGCTAGATCAATTTTGTAATGTTGCCACTTTCGATTGGACTTTTTTTTTGCATCAAGAGACAACAGTCAATATTTCCAAAATGACAAGAAGCGCTCAGTGAACAATTAATATTTCAAAGAAGTAGGGATGCGTTAGCTCACAAATGTAAAACAGGATTATTATGGTTCAACTATAAAGTCTGATCGTAAGTGAAAACTAGATATAGATAGTTTAACAGAAAAGGTAGATAATAGTTTGACACTAGATACCTTAAATTCAAAATAATTCAAGCACCAGCAGCAGGTTTCAGATACCAATTTAAACATGTGGAAATCTGATTTTTGTAAACAAATATGAGTGGATGCATGACCCTTTGTTGCTGAAAAATACAAAAACTTGTTCCCTGTATTCCTGCATCTTGTTCTCATTTTCATCAATTCAGATCCTACTTGCATATTATGGCTACCGAATTAACTGGTGGTGTAATGTTATCTATAAATAAGTGTGGTGAATTCAAGCAACTATAGCTGACCTTCAAGATATTTCCTCTCCTCTTGTCAAGAACCAGTCCTCTGACCATATATTTCCAGTCAAACTGCCATGTGAACAGCTGCACGATGAAAACACAATAAACAAAATTCAGAACAAAAACTAACAAAGCAAAAGATCACGAGAATGGACAAATAGAGGTAAAGGGAATGTATTACTCGAGACAGGTAAAGAAACGCTGTCACAAACTATTAGATCATCTCAATAGTCGACTAACATGCTAAATGCAATGACAAAATTTACATTCAGGCCTCTGGAAATTACATTACATTAGTATAGTCATCAGATAACTACAACTACGAAAGTGATGCATGGCAACCACTTAAACTTCTGTAAATGTTACACAGTTGAGACTTAGACAAGACAGCAAACAGTAAGTATCAATATAGAATCTGAAACGACATCGAATGGGAGAAGTTCCTATGTGCAAGAACTGTCTTATATAGTGTAAACAATGAAAGACCTGGCACACTTGCTCCTAACCTCTAAACCAATAAATCTAGTACTAAAGCAAACAATCCGGTTACTGGTCTTTACTCGCATCAAACAAGTTTTCATGTTTCAGAGTTTCGGTGCAACTAACCTCCTCAGGGTAGTTCAGGTCTTTCACAAGTTTCTCTATTGTGCCATGGTAAGCAAGGGCCTCAAACGTCTCAGGCTTGTACTGAGCAAGAGTGTAGTCCATATCAAATCCTACTGCAGTGATGTTCTTCATGTTGAGTGACCTATTGCAGAATATCTGCTTCCCAATAGAAATGCTTCTCGGTTCCACTGACGGTGTTGACCATATTGCCCCCGTTGATGCTGGCTCCACCGCACCGGTCTCCATCCTTACAGCACTGCAGCCTGATATGAGGTGAACAGATCAGTAAAAGCACGCCAAACTACATTGGAACTGGCAAGTTACACTGTATTATTAGTGGAAAAAATTCGGTGTTAATCAGGAATTCAACCAAAATTGGTGAAAATCTAAGGTGATCAACCGATCAAATAACGGAGGAAAGAAAATTGTAGCACTGCCACAATTTCATCAAAATCCCCCCATGACACGAGGAAAATGCACATTTGGACTACTATAACGATATACAACCACAAAACGATGATGCAAACAGCAGAATCCATCGAAATTCGAATGAAATCCACAATCTCCGCATGTCATCATCGATTCAGCAAAACGCTCCGATCAACCAATACGAAATCCACCACAAAGACCAAAATCTCATCGTAAAGGAAGACAAGCCACGAAATTAGTCAAAACAACCACCCAAAGCTAATCAAAACCGCAAAAATACACGATAAACGTCACCATTCGCCCATGTGACGGAGAAATCGAATCGAGCAGCCCCTAGGACTCGCCTCAGATCAAAATCGCCATTTCATATAAAAAAAACCACCAAATCCAGAGAGGAATAGCATATCCGCACAGATATCACCAAAAAAAGGGCAAAATTACGCATTCCACCGTAAATTTCGCCAAAAAAACGCCCCGATTCACGAATGCTCAGAAGCGCGCACCTCTGGGGCCCGAAGCCGAAGCGGCGGAGGAGCACGACGAGGCCGAGGAGGACGCGGACGCAAAGAAGACGAGGAGGGGAGGCGAGAGGGTCGAGAGGTGGAGTGCGGCGGCGAGCGGCCTCCTTGAGAAGAGCATATCGCTGGCCTTAAATAGGCGAGGGGGAGGCGGGTCAGGATGAGTACGACGACGATACGTCAGTGGCGTGGGGGAATAAATGAGTGGGGGAGGAATCCGAAAGGGCACGAGTGCGAGCACCGCCGCGCGGCGGCGCCATCTCACCGCGCGCCCGGCATTGGCCGGCGGGAGGGCGTGGGAACGGATGCCCGCGGGGCGACGGGACAAGTGGCGCGGGGATCGCGTGCGGATTCGGATGCGGGGCTCGCGTGCGTTGGAAGCCAGCGAGCGACGGAGGAAGGGAGACCTGGAGGTGTGGTGTGGTGGGGATGGCTTTGGCTGGGGGCGCGGCAAGCAGCAGGGGTCGCGACTCGCGAGGCAATAACGACGTCGATAAGAGGGGTCGCGGATGGCTCGGATTCCGGGTCTTTGCTCCGGCCACACCCGTGCTCACCACTCGTATGCTCACGAGGGGATTGCCATTGTCCAATCTAGGGGGTGAGAGCAATTCCAGCAGAGCCCCTACATGAGCCCTCAAACCTCATATTTGAGGGCTTGAGGTAAAAACAGAGGTCCAGCAGGGCCCCTACTAGAGCCCTCAAATTTGAGGAGCCCCTCAAATCCCCTCTTCAGCCCTCATTCCCAGGGGCCCCCTACTCCGGCTCTCATCCTACCGTTGTTCAGTTTTTCCCCCCCGCCGCCCGTGAAATTCCCCGCCTTCGCCCGTTTCCTCGCAGCCTCCGCCGCTTCAACTCCCAGATCCCCCGCCGCCTCCGTTCGCCCGCCCGCCGCCTCTCGTCTCGCCGCTCGCCGCCGCCGCGAGCTCCCGACGCCCTCCCGCCCGCCTTCCTCCCGAGCGCGCCGCCGCCTTCTCCTCGCCGCCCGCCTCCCGAAGCGCGCGCCGCCTCGCCTCGCCCGCCGCTGGATCCGGTCGTCTCCGCCGACGCCGCCTCCGCGCTGATCCGGTCGTCTCGCCGACGCCGCCTCGCCGATCCGGCCGTCTCGCCGGGACGCCGCCTCCTCGCTGATCCGGTCATCTCGCCGACGCCGCCTCCGCCAGATCGCCGTCTCCGCCGGACGTCGCCTTCGCTGATCCGTGCGGCCTCGCCCGCCGGATCTGTCATGCGCTGCCGCCGAGCGCCTCCCGCCGCCGCCTCTCGCTCTCCTCCGCCCGCCTCCCGAAGCGCTTGTGCCCGCCTCTTTCCTCGCGCGCCACCGCCTCCCGGCGATTCTCCGCGCCGCCACCATCCTCCTCGGCCTCGCCGTCGTCGAGGAAGCGAGGAGGCGGACGAGGAGGAGAGAATGAGGAGTGGGTCCCATGTGTCGATTGTAGTGGAATGGATTTGAGGCTGAAATTTGAGGTCTTTGTTGGAGTAGATGCAAAAACAGGCCCTCAAAAGTAGGGGAGCCCTCAAATGAAAAGTAAGGGCCCTGTTTTGAGGGCTACTGCTGGAGTTGCTCTCGATGGATAATTTGAGAGGGGCCCCAGCTACCCGGTGAAACGGCAGAATTACCATCTTTAGCTCCGGCGGAATTTACCATCTTTATATATAGCTTCTACTTAGAATAGTACAAACGGTTGAACTTCCAAAATTGCTTTGATCTGCTATCGATGGAAGATATGGGGTTAGATATTTTAAAATTTAAATAGGGAACTGGGTAAGAAGACAAGCCGACTAGGATGTGGTTGCTATTTTAAAGAAAATGACAAAATATGAGAATTATATGGTTATTGATAAGTTCTTCCTTCTATTTGATGGCGGCAAGCAAATGAATTAGGGCTAGCCTTTTGTCTCCGTCAAGGTCTTCGATGTTAACTCCAACGACACATAGAACAAGTAGTGGGCACACGAGTACTCATATTTCCGTGTAGACATTACATGGGTGAGCAAAGCAAAAAAGTTCAATGGGGATAATAGGCAGCAACATGGAGAGCATCCAAGCTGTTGAATAGATTCTCCCACGCAATTTGGACCGTGGATTTCACGTTGGCTTTGGATCAAGAACTCCTGGAGGAGAACTCACCACTGGTGTCGCTTTTTGTGCTCTTCTCCACCCCTTTTGGTCCCACCGACGAGTGCGATAGATGGCTCACGGCGCCTACACCTCTAGCACTCCCTGCCACCAGTAGAAGTCTCTTAGCAGTGAAGTAGTATGAAGCCGCAAGTGATGGATTAACAGGACTCTTCTTTTTTTTTACTTCTAAAAGTTATTTTTGATTTTTATAGTAATTAGTTTTTAAATAAAGTATTTTTTAAAGAAGTGGTTTATAAGTTGATTTTAATATATACTGTATCGACTTCATTTATATTAGCCAAAATACTATGCGAATTTCTATTAGTCCATACTCTCTCTTACAAACAGTCTAAAAGTTATAAACCACAACCATAAGTCATAAGCTGAAATAAAAGAAAACAGACCCATAATCAGTTGCACCTATAATCTATAAAGTGAACACTTTTATATATGCTGATAGGTTTGTTTATACTAGGTGATAAAACACATGACATTTTAAAGTTTTCACATGTTCTTCTCACTTCTTGCCCTGTTTGATTGTGATGGTGAGAATAATAATAAGACAAAACAGATCTGGAAAGGGGGTCTATACTCCAAAGATCCGATCTATAGGCAAACAACCATCGAAGCCTTTTGTTTTGTTTTTGTTTAGGTCGGGATTAGGACAGCGGGATTAGACTAGTCCGATGGCCAGTTCGAATCTGGTTCACGGTGATATACTAAAACACGTGGAATTCAAGCATTTGGTTTCGCGTTTACATCACATCGGATAAAAGATGGACAAATTGGAAGATATTTCATCATCATTCGATCATCGATGTGCGTATTTTCGGCGCTAAGATACCGAATTCTTTCATAGCCAGACATCCATTTGCTGCGAGGACGTGTAGTAGGTGGCCCTGCTATTTTCAGTTTTTAAAAATTGTTTATAGATTTTTCTATAATAATTAGCTTTTAAACAGAGTATCTTTTTAAGATAGAATTTACTGGTTAATTGTAGTACATATTTTACCGACTTCATTTATATCGACAAAAGCCGTATGTGAGTTTCTGTTATTCTATAATCTCTCACATAAACAATTTAAAAGATATAAATTTTAACAAAAAAGAACAGACTTGATGTATCGCCATATTCAAAAAATGCTTCCGCAGGATCGCAAGTGTGGAGGAAAGGCGAGCAGAACAAAAATTCGCGGTGTGATCCACGGGTTTAGGCTGGCTGGTGTTGTGGGTGCAAGTTTACATGATACACGATGCACTGGATTGGATTGTGCGATACGGTGCAAGCTTGCACGTGTCATTCGTGCGGTTTACCACAGCAGCGAGTTGGATGCGCGCATAGATTCTTTTGCTCGAGCCAACGTGCGACGCGGGAGCCTCTTATTTGACTTCTGGGACGTCGAGGCGCGGGCGACATACAAAAGGCCGAAAGAACCAGTGTGTCAGAGCCTCCCGAAAACGCAAGTTGTGAATACGTGTTCCCTCGTTTGAGACGGGAGCTATTTCGCTTGGCCGTAGCCTCGTAAACTGCCTCGTTCGCAAGAGAAAAGGCTTCCATGAGTGTGAGGCACATCCCGCAACTTGACAATTGTGCAAGTTTACCTATATATCTATGGGTAAAAACATGTTAACTCATCACGAACAATGTGAGAGAATAGGGAAAAAAGGAAAAAAAAACTAAAAATATAAAATAAAGAAATAGTGAATTAAAAGTCAGAAACTGAAATTGAAATGAGCGGAGTCCAAGATATGCTCTCTGGAGTTTGTACAAACAGTACTATGAATGCCCTACGTACCTTACATTGATGGATAACTTTGTTCTTGCTATAGGCCCTGTTAAGACACTTCACCAATGACTTCATGAGTGCATTTGTGAGTTTTTGCCAAACACCCTTTTTGCAAACAGCTTCATGGGTGAAGCTCCTTTCTTCTGCTCTCACAAAGGAATGGGGAGAGGTGAAGCTGAAAAAAAGTAGCTTTTCACAGCTCTCTCCCTCAGGCCCGCAGTCCTAGCCTCCTAGGAACCCACTGCCCCTCTGGTTCACCAAAATTACACGCATTTGCTACTAGTTCATCCCGTTCACCTCTCCTGTTCACAAAACATAAACAAGGCATTAATATTGTTTCCTAATGATTTTAATTTTTTATTATTTTTTATTTTAATGTTTTAATTCATACTCATTCAAATATATTATTTTTTAATTCATATGACCATATACAAACATACAACTCCAAATGTTAGAACAAATCATGTAGACAGGGGCATCTTGAACAATTGCCCTCTCTTAGCCATGCATGAAGCTGTTGGTGAAGCTGTTTTGCCAAACAGTTTTCCAAAATAGATTTAGCTTCATCGGTGAAGCTGCTCATGAAGCTGAAACAAAAAAAAATAGCTTCACTAGTGAAGCTGAGCTGTGTCAAACGGGGCCATAATGTTGTTGGGCGTCTTCATTGCAAACCACAATAGTTTTTGTCTTGTTTTCATTTTCGTCTACATGCACGACGATAACGTTTCTTATGGACCTTTTTTTCTTCAAACCTTTTTCAAATAAGATCATAGTTTCTTTTCCATTTTGATTTTTGTCCAACAGTACACCAGACAAGTTTCCTACCACATATATATTGCCCCGCTCGTTTGGACTTCATTTTTAGCTTCTAGTTTCTTATTTTCGTATTTTTCTATATTTTTGGTTTTTATCTTTTCTTTTTAAATTTATTTGCATTGTATGTGATAGGTTAATCTTTTTTATTTTTTTAAATTTATTGTGCTAAAAAAGTTACCAATAACTATAGTACAAAATAAACCAGTTACAATAAACCAGAAGTAAAAAAACAAATTAACAGGAACTAAAATGGACAGCGGGGAGGAAGGCTAGCCAAGCCATGCACAAGGGAAGAACTTTTGCAGAGAGTTACTGCTATTGCCATTTTGTCAAACTGCCAGCCTGCCAGTCCATGGTTCCATATCAAAACACCGACGTTGCCACCCTAAAAATCAGATGCAAACGGAGTAGGGGTATATTCGTATTTTCTTAAAAAAACTTTGTGTACGAGTTGAAAATGCCCTCCGTAAGGGTTTATTACCGATTTGTGCATTGCATTTTCCAAAATATAAACGTCGCAGCTGATCTTGTTCATAACAAAAAGGCAGACAAATACTGAAACTCGCAGTTGTTGAACAAAACGCACAAGCACTTACTGGAACTTAAAAGTCTGACATTTTTTCTGACTTAAGAAGTCAGACAAACTAAATTATATCAGTTTTGCTATTATATAGTTGATTAAAAAAAATTTATCTCTCAAACACCTAAAGTTGCACTCTCAGTCATCTAAAATTACAGTATAAAAAAACAACTGAAGATAAAAAACAATCACCTATGCAATAGTCAATTTTAAATCATATAGTATGAAACACTAAACCATCGTGTCAGTTCTGATATTTCCACTGTTCTTTGATCCCCTGGTTCTTCACCAACACACCATGTCATGTCGCACAAAAATATATGTATATAATGAGCCCTAAGCTGTCATACACATGCAGCATCCGTATAATCATTACTATTATAAAAGAATGAGTTGATGGTCGTACATCCATTCTCCTCCAACCGTTTTATTTCTTCAATGTCTCATCACTCTTCACTTTCCAACCGATTAGAGCAATCCGCTTCTATAGCATGATTCTCTATACATCCAATAAATTTCGTTACAACGCATGGATATATAACTAGTACGATATGACACGTGTCGAAGAAACACAAGATTTCAATACTGGAGCACGCGGTGCATCTCATGCGCGCAAGCATACGCACATGCAGTAGCTGCATACACAACATATGTAAGTCACGAACCTGCACCGACGAGGACAACCTGTAGGTCGCCGCCGATTACGCCCACAACGGCCTCGATGCGGCTGTCGAACCACAGCGTCCACACGGCGATCATGACCCCCCGCACCTCCCTCGCCGGCCCGCTCATTGCGCCGCATCTTTTCGTGGAGCCCGCTCAGGAACCTCTCCCCGGCCAGCACCCCCGCCGCCGGGTCATGCACACCGCGCGCCCACAATGCCCGCGCCGCCGCCGTCTGGCCAGCTGTGCCATCACAGCCGCAAGCTCGCCCTCACCCTCCCTGCCGCCACTGGCCTCCGCCTCCACTTCGCTAATTACGCACACTTCCACCTTCTCCGCCGCCTCCTTCGACATGGCCAACTCCCTCCTTCGCCTTCTTAGAGACACAAAAGGTAGCGGCCACACCACACAATGTCGTAGCTACATACACACATATATAGCGCACACACTGGCTAGTTCATCACTACCACTTCCAGTGTGTGACGTCTAATTAATAAACCTCTCGCTTTGCATCGATCGTTCGTTCGTTGTATGTTGAGTGCAAAAGGCGCGAGGAAGAAATAAGAAAAGAGGACCATAAGTACATGGGCTTTAGCCATTCGGGGAGTGCTTTGTGTGTACATATATGCCTAGGGCACGGGTGGTGCATGATTTTCTAGGGGGTTTACGCTGCTTCACGCGTACGACGTGCGTCCGGCAGGGGCCGCGCCAACTGTGGTGCGACGGACACGGCGCCGAGCTAGCGGGGGGTGTCGAGTTGTTAATTAATGGATGTCTATACAATATTTGGCTATTTTAAAGATAAAATTAGTCAGATTTTAAGATCATTATGAAAATCCAAAGCATCAGTTCACACCTCAAATCCTATAAAACAACCTTACCCTAACTGACCCCGCTGCCAGCCAACTCCCCTGTGCCGACCCTACCGCCTTGCCCGAATCGCCCGATCCCGCGGCCCCCTCACCCGTGCTACCCCCACTTTCTCGCCGGCAGCTAGGCTGCCGCACCACCACCCCCTCCCCCGCCTCCTCCTCCCCACTTTCTCCTCCTCCACCGGCCGCCGCCACCCAATCCACTCGGCGTGCCGCCATTGAGAACCTTCCCTACCGCTACCGCCCCCGTGCCGCCTCCCTCTGCCTCGCCTCTGACGCTGGCGAGCCCCGTAGCCTATCGCCTACGCCTACCCCCGTCCTCCTCTCCCCTACTCTGTCCTCCCTTCTCCTCGAATCATCCTCCCCATCGCTATCCTCTTCTCTGTCACCCCCATCGACCTCCAGCACCCTCGCCCCGCTATTCTTTCCCTTCTCCAGTGGCTACCGCCGCCGAATCTGTCGCCACCATCCACCGCCTCCTAACAACCACTCCGATCCTTGCCCCCATCGGCCTCTAGCGCCCCATCTTGCCATTCTTCCCCGTATCTGAAGACTATCGCCGTCAGATCCGCCGCCACCACCCACCGCCTCCTAACAGCCACTTCGGTCCTTGCACCCCGCTGTCGACCCTGCCCACTGCCCTCCTCCTCAATCGTGGCCAAGGCGACGCCACCACTGCCTCGCTACCCCACTACCTCTACCTCTCACCACTGGTCTGTCGTTGCCCTGGCCTCCCTCTAAGCTTAGAGGGGCTCGAGTGAACTCTAACCCTAACAGGTGAACCCAAGCCCTAATCCCACGGGTCGCTGGCGGCAAAGACAATCGCATCGCAGGAGAGGCGGAGGTCGCCAGTGGAGAAGACGCGCATGAATCTTCAAACACATCCGAAGGTGAGAAATCCGACTAAATTCTCCCAAAAAATCATACGGATGTTGTATAGCACTTCTGTTAATCAATAGGGTGGGAGCGGACCCGACTAGGGCTGTCGCGCGGAGAGGACATGCACGTGTGCGCGGGCTCCTCATTTCCAGTCGCGACGATATGTCGTTTTGTTCCCAGCTAGGAGGAGCTGCAGATGCCTCAATCGGCAGAGGATACCGCAGCAACGGAGTGTTTGATTGGTAAAATCCCCTAAGGATTCCACTTTGGTAAAATCCCCTAAGGATTCCACGAATACTTCAATAATTCTGTAAGGGATAATCAAATTGAGAGAAATATTAAATTATAGAAAAATATATGAAATTATACGTAGCAAACACGCCCTTAAGAGTGTGACGTTGCGGATTGGCTGCAGATAGTGCAGTTCTTTAATTATCTATTGTAACGTCCTGAAAAATTTGAATTTAAAAATATGAATTTCTTGAATTATTTTTGCAATACATCCCGTTGGAATTTGGATTTTATGGTGTTTACCTGAATTTGGATGAGATTTCAAAATTTTTTTTAGGAATTCATAAAAGACAAACTTTAGTAATACCCTAAAAGGGAATATGCAAATAATGGAAAACAAAAATTTTAAATACGAATATGAAAAGATGATCCAGTATAAAGAGGGAGAAACTTGAAGTTAGAATATAAGAATCTCATTTTAGGAATAATAGTATAAATAGCAATAAAAGTACATGACTAAAATGCAAACATCAATACATGTATATATATATATATATATATATATATATATATATATATATATATATATATATATATATATATATATATATATATATGGGTATATATATATATACACAGATTGTGCAGAGAAAAGTTAGCAATATAGGAAATTATATATATATATATATACACACACACACACACACATATAACCTAAATAATAATAATAATAATAAAACTCTCATCTAATAGTTAAAATTTAAAGCTTGAATTCTAAATGCTATCCAAAAATCAGTAAAATGTTAATGCAAATTAAAAGTTAAAAATCAAAAATCCGAAGTTCAGAAAATGGTTGAGCCTATTTTTTTCCTTCTCCCTCATTTTTCCCTACCCTCTATTACATGTGGACCCCATTCCCTATCAATCTCATTTTCTTTTCTCTCACCACTCCTCACCGTCGTGGGACCGGCCCCCTTCTCTCGCGGTGCCTCTCCTCTCTTCCCGTACACACCTGTGCCCCTCCTCCTTCTTTCTCTCGTGGTCGAGCTCGCGCGCGTCACCGCTTCCTCTGTGCGCCCGTGGTTCCCGCGTCACGGTGCGCTGCGCCGCCGGATTCCGCTGCGCCGCCCGCCATGCCTCGCGCCATCGTGCCCATGTCACCCACGCCGCACCTCGGCGTCTCGGCGCTCGCGCCACGCCGCCGCGCGCCCCCGCCGGCCCGTCCCCGCGTGCCCATGTCTCGCGTCGCTGCTCCCTACCAAGCCGGCAATTTCTTCCCAGGGGCTATAAGTACGCGCTAACCCGCTCATTCCCTCTCCTGCGCATCCCTCCTTCTTCCGCCCAGCGCCCGCAAGCCGCCACCCGCCTCCTCGCCATTCCGACCACCCGTTGGAGCTCCGGCCGAGATGACCGCACCACGGTGTACGCCTGCTTCCCCTCTACCTCCCCTCCAGCTTAATTGAAGAACTTCGCGCCGAGCTCGCCGTATGGCCCTTCCTCCCCGTTGCCGGCCAAAACCGCCGCCCCCGCCTCCGTTTACGGCTCGCAACACCTCGGCTCGATTTCCTCCGCCGGGAGCATCACCAAGTCGCCGCCGAGCTTCCCCGCGCATCGCCGCGCTCCTTCTCCCGGTGTAGTCCGCCGGCGACGCGAGCTCCTCCGCGCCGCCGCTCCCGCACGACGCCGGCCCACCTTGGCCTCCCTCCGGCCAAGCTGACTACCTGGGTAAGCTTCACGGGTCTTCCTCATGCTTACGTGCTCCCTGGTTTCCACCCTCCTCCACGCTGGCTCCGTCGCCCCGCTCCACCTTCGCCGCCGGCCGCTCTCAGCGCCGCCGACACGTCCCGGCGCCATCCCGAGCTGCAATGCCTCCACCACCACATCCTCCACCACCGGCGGAGCCCATTTTGCCGGCCTTCCCAGCCTCCCCGGCCACCCCTCACCGGCGCCGCCGTAGCCCAGTTGCGCCGGCTGCCTCCCCTGTTCGGCTGAAAGGAAGCTCTGTTTTGAAGCTCCGTTTCTCTGGCGCTTCTTCTAAATTATCTTCCCTCCGTTGCCACAAACAGGCGGTCGCCCGGTTGGTTAGCCCAACCGTCCGCTACACAGCAGGTCCCCGGTTCAATTCCCTCCCGACGCACTTCATTCTTTCTTTTTATTTATTTAATTTAGTTTTTGTTAAACATTTCAGTTAAGGAAACTAAATGAGGAAAATTAGGAAATATGTAGGAAATAAATTAAGGGAGCTAAGCTAGTTGGCTTGGACTCAAATAACATTTATGTATACATCAAAATATAGGATTACATGCATGTTGATAAGTAAGTGATTAAGGAAGTTAAAATTTTAATCCATGAGAACTAATAAGAATTGATCAGGAGGTAAATAAGATTATTAAAATTTAGCATTGGAATAATTATTATATAAGAATAGTAGTGCATTATTATTTATTCTAAGTCTACCTAGTAGTTAAAGGTATTAATAAAGGTTTCGATTAAATAGAGTCCCAATTAAAAATACATCCGATTAAATCTAAGGGAAGTAAAATTGATAGCTATAAAAGTGAGGTTTTAAATTAAAAAGATCACCCTTAATTACAATCAAAATATATGGTCTAACCTTTAACGTGCTGTCATTAGACAAATCTCAATAGTAAAATTAATTAGATAATAAAGGCTGCTTCATGAAATTTAGTAAACGATAGGTTGTAGCCCTTTCAAAAGAAATACATATTTAAGTTAGAAGGTTATGGTTTATAATATAATCCCCATCCTTAGTACATCGCGGTTAAAATGAATCTCAAAAGATAGATTTAATTAATAATGATCGTTGGTATTTAGATTAACATTCCACATAAAGTGACTATAGATGAATATTGAACTAAGCCTGTAGAATGTATGGTAAAAACTATTTGCACAACGAAAGCATTAAATAATTAAGTAATCCAAAAGTTAACCATCTAAAGTATGACTATCATTTCCGTATCGTTAAAAAGATCACCTTAGTATATAGTTACTAAAGTATAATAGCACTAGGACATTGTACCTTAAAATGACCTGACCCCAGTATAAGTAAAAACTCTAAAATAAACATTTAACTAATAACACGATTAATTAAGGTCACATCAAAGGCTACATATCAAAATGCTAGTAATATGAGTTAACCCGATAAACTAAGAATTGTATGCATCGCATATAGCATAAACCCTGAAAATGGGCGCTCGACAAAATAATGCTCCTTTAATCATGTACACTGAATCCTAAATATAACATAGCTCATGGAACTTCCTTGATAAATACAAAAGTAATAAAAGAGATTATTAGTAAAAAGATCGAACCTCGCCTTTCTCCAACCATCTATGTTTGACCACCTTCTTTTCCCAAAAGTAGATAATTCCTGTGGGTACTTCTTCACTTTTGATCTCTTATTATTCTAAAATTTTCCCTCACAGTAAAGCTATTCAGATAACTCGTCTCTCACCCAAATCACCCATTAACTCATAATAAAGATAAATTGAGCTTACTTGGAGTTATTTGGATCTTTTGAGTTATTTGCATTTATTTGAATTCAGTTGTTTAGCGCGTAATTAGAGATTGGGGTTCTGAAGAATCAAAGGATCAAGCGAAGCCGAGATCGAGGTGAGGATAAGGAACAGAAGTTCAGGACCATCGCATGGACCATCGCATGAGAGAGCTTCGAGTGAGCTCAAGACCGCGGTAAACCGCGCAAGGCGAGTCAATACTTTGATCATGTTGAACCTACATTTCTGCAAATTATTTTGGTTTTAAATTATCAAATTGCATGCTGTATGTTATATGCAAATCCATGTTAATTTAAGATTCTAGTTACATGCCTATTGTTTACCTTGAATAATATTACACCCTCTTTGAAATATTTGAATATGTGAACATTGTCGCCCTAGCAAAACTATAATATTAACCTTTGAAAAAAAGTCCCTAATTATATGCCATGCTTAGTATTGCATAGATACTCATGGCGAGAGCGCCAAGCATCACTTGTAAACCCGAGAAAAATTGGTTGGCGATCATAATGGGAATGACTGGTATATTTTGAAATGATTATTTTATGCTCTCAAAATCCCCAACTTGCTTAAATATCTCAGGCGGATTGGTTGGATGGTGTGAGTGTGGTGCAGTGGATGCACAAAATGGGTTAGTGATAGACCGCTGAGATACCACTAAGGATGAATCTTGTCATGACTCTCCGGGTAAAGCAAGACAACCACAAGTCTGTAAATTACAACTTGGCTAAGTACATTTATCGAATCCTCGGACTCATTTCACGGGTTGGGGTTGAAGGGGTTATGCTATGGCAAGGGGGCCTGAAGGGATACCAGTGGGGGGTGAAGTTTCCCAGCTGTCCTACGTTGCGGAAAGAGAGAAGGTCCGCTGCGTAGTGGTGTGGGAAACATTCAGCGCACAGATGGGACCCACCGCAAGTGGGCAGTCTCCCATAAAAGTGAAATGAGAAAAGGGACTCGATAATTTGAAAAGTCACTGTGATGGTCTGCTCAACCACACGTCTAGGGAATCGTGTGGGGCAACGAGTTGATTGTCTCTTGTGGTGAAAGTGTACAAACTCTGCAGAGTCAAAACTATTCGAATAGCCGTGCCCACGGTCAAGGGCGGACATGGGAACTTAACCAGATATAGTTCTATTTCAAAATGTTTTGTGGGTGGGATGGAAAAGTGGAGGCGTGAAAGGCCCTAGTTTGGAGTTGTCCCGGTGTCGCCCCGTGGTAAGTTAAGCGGCTATAACGCTGAAGAAATTGTTATATGGTGCAGATGCCATGTAACGGTGGATGGAATCTGAATCGATATTAATAATGCATTTCCTTGTACATTATGATTTGTTCCAAAATTGCTAAGTCATAGGGATTTTTAATTAATTGTATTCAAAAGCACTCTACGCAAAATAAAATAGCCCGAGCCTCTTCTTTGTTAAGCTATGCATATTATTTATTTGCATTCTGTGTATTGGCTCGCGGAGTACGGGGTCGGAGTGCTCACGCTCGCTTTGCGACAAAATTCAGAATCAGGAATCAAATCACTGTGCCGCAGCAACAAGATTGGACAAGCTGGAAGAGAAGATGAAGATGTCAAGGGCTAGGTCGCGAACCTCCAGTTGGCTGCCTGTGGGCATGTCCTGAAGGTCCCACATGTGTGCTTCGTTCTTCCGCTGCTGCAATTTAATGATTTCGGCCTAATTGGCCCATGAGTAAGTCTACTATTATATTTACGCTTCCGCATGATATGTAATTTGATATTCATTACTGTAACTGTGAGCACTATCTACTGATCCAGGGAATAGTGCAGTAATTACAGAGGATTCCGGATTATAAAATCTGGGTCTGACATCTATCCTATAGAAATTCTGTGTACTCGCACGGTTGGTTCAAAAATTGATGTCTAGGATATCAAATTTGTTGTATCACTTGACTAAATACTTTTGGAATTTCGGTTGAATTTGCTGGCCGTTGGAATTGCCTCGAGATTCATGCATTGGCAACGTCTGCGCCTTTGCCTCTAGTGAAGTTGCCACCTCGAGTCTCCGGTGACACCGAATGCCACCATTTCCCTCTTTACGTTAAGGGTTCCGAGTTTTCATTAGAACCGAAGGCAGGGGTGGTGTCCCTCTCTTGTTGTTAGTGCCGGCGGCGAGGTGACTGGTCTCATGAGGCTTCGGGTGCATTTGAATGAGCTTGTGACTATAGTTTTTTATTTTAATATAAACGGTATGTATTTTCAAGTCGAGGTTTAATAGTTAATTGTAGTACATATTATATTGACTTCAGCTATATCGATCAAAATCGCATGTGACTGTCTCTATAATCTCTCTCGCGAATAGATAAAATTCAAAAACTAAAAGTCAAAAGCTATAGCCCAAAAGAATCCACCCTTCATCTATGCCAGCCGTCCGAATCACGCATGTACAATCACTTAGGATAAATGTGGCGAGCTGTTTGCGTTAAGGATGTGCTTGTGTGGCTTGTGCATTTGTGTTTGGGAAGTGCAAATGATGGGTGGATTTTTTGGATAGTGATCTATGACTTCAGCCTTAAATTTTTAAATTATGTCTATTCGCACAAAAGTGTACGGAAAGATATACAATCATATATGATTTTGATCGATATAGATGAATTTAGTATAATATCTATTACAATTAACTTGTAGATCTTGCTCTAAAAAGATACACCGTTTAAAAACTAATTTATATAGCTTAAATTAAAAACTAAAGTCTACAAGAATCCAGCCGATATCCGTGCTTGTGCGATCACATCCGTGAACATATGTCAGGTTAAGAAATAACATCCTCGATAACAACGAATAAAATTGCCTTCACTCTGTTTACATTAGTGTTTTATTGAGATTAGTTGAGTTGGGTATGCATCAATCTCTTCATCATTCATGTACCTGTTGGTGGCGTGTCCAGCTCACCCAGTGACTACGCCCCCTGAATAAAAAACGACACCTCCCCTGCTTCCCTTCGTACTTACTCATTTAATCGACAAGAGCAACACCACTACTTCCTGATTAAAAAAAAAAGGAGTTCCGTCGTTTTCATTTCGCAGTTGGAAGCACGGTAATCCATCATGCGTATCAAATTGGACTTGTACGTACACCGTCGTCGGCTCAGTGTCCAAAGATACACGACGTTTTAGAATATAAGCAAACAAACTTTCTTAGTTTGAATCATTAATACATACAAATTTGTTCAGACTGACATACGAACATGGTATCTGTTGTAGTCTTGCTACAATAGAAAGTATATGGTACCTCTTTTCTTTACTATTATATATTATAAAAGAAGGAGTTGGTGGTTAGTCCGGCCTCTCCCACCCCTTCTCACAAAAGGCAGCATTGACGTGTGGGCTCACCCACCCCTCCGACTGCCCGTGCGCTGCCTCCCCCACGAACCCGTGCACTTCCTCCCCCTGATTTCTCCCTCGCCTCCTCCCCAGCCCTCCGCGCCGCCGCCTCCTCCCCCGCTCCTCCTCCGTCGCCGCCTGCCTCCCCCCTCCCTCCTCCTCCGCCGTCGCCTCCTTCCCCGCTCCTTCGCTCCGCCGCCGCCTCCCCCCTCCGCGCGCGCGCGCGCACGCCTCTCTCGCCACCCCTCCGCTCCGCCGCCGCCTCCTCCCCTCAGAAATCGCTCCGCCTCGCCTCCTCCGCAGAAACTGCTCCGCTCCGCCCTCGCATCCTCCTCCCCACCCCGCACTGCCGCCGCCTCGTCCTCCTCCGCTCCGCCTCCGCCTCCTCCCACCCTCGCGCCGCCGCCTCCTCCTCCCCCGCTCCTCCGATCTGAAAAACCCCAAAATTTCAACCCTAAAAATTTTTGTGAATTTTTGCTGCATTTTTGAGTGAAATATGGAAACTTTCCCTTTTTGGAAAGTCGCTCGAAATTCCGCTTTATTTTTTTGGCCGGGCGCCTCCCTCCTTCGCTGGCGCCCTTCCCTTTTTCCGCTTTCCCCGTTCCCTGGCGCCTCTCCCCGCTCCTCTCCGCTGGCGCTCGCTCTCTCCCGCCTTCTCTCTCTCGCTGCGCCGCGCGCGCCCACACCGCTCTCGCGCCGGATTCCTCGCGCTCGACGTTAGCCCGACGCCACGCGGTCCGAAGCCGGCAGCCCTTCCGCGCCACGCGTCGCCGCTTCGCCCGACCCACTCGCAGCGCCGCACCCCTCCCGCGCGCGACGCGCTCCGCCATTGCCGTAGCTCCACTCGCCCCGTCACTCGCCATTACTCTTTGCGGCACCCCGTCACCCAGCTGCGCGGAGGAGACTCTCCACCGCCTCCCCGCCCACCTGTTGACTCTACGCCACCGCCTGCCTTCTTCCCAAGCTCCTCTCCTCGCTCGGCATAAAGCCCCATCCCGGCTCCCTCTCGTCCCTTTGCTTCCCGAGCTCTTCCACCAACCCCAGCTACTTCCTACCCCTCCCAGCTTCCTCTCCGAGCGGCCGATTGACGCCTCGTCGCCTCCAGCCCCACCATTGCCATCCCCTGCGCCGGCGGCCCTGTAAATGGGATCTCCCTCTCCTCTCCCTCATTCCTCGATTGCGTTCGCCAAGAGCATCTCCTCACCTCGCTGACCATTTTGGTACTTGTCCCTGGCCAGGTGAAGCTCTGTACCGTGCCGGCGTTGAAGCTCCCCGCCGACCGCAACCACCTCCCCGTGGCCAGACCGCTCCGAAGCTCCTCAGTTCTCGCCGCCACCACCCACGTGAGCTCCACCTTCCCCAGATGGTGTAGCCGCCCCCAATCGACCCCAATCGGCCTCGGCGACCTCCTTCATCGCCGGAGACCGAGTTTTCCCTTTTCCCCTCTCCGTCTCCCCTTTTTGTCTCCCGGTCCCCAAGCGCCCAAATGGAATCCCCTCACTCCTCTCTCTCCGGTGTCCTTGATCACCGCGACGCCTCCCGCGCCGGACCGCCGCCGCCGCTGCTGCTCGCGCAGCCACATCAGAAGCGGCGGGAGGTGAAGATGACTCCTCCCCGCGACGTGGCCATCCCTCCTCCGCTCATCTCTCCGTTGCTTTCTAACCCCACCCGTCCGATCCGGTCGACGTCGCCGCCCGCTCTCACTGTTTCGTGCCGTCCGATCTCCACCCCGCGCCATCCTCCGCTCATTCCTCGCCATCCCGGCCGACCACGGGTCGCGTGTCGCCCATCTGTCGGGCGGACGCGGCGCGACGGGCCTCCGGCCGAGCGCGAAGCGAGCGTGGGCGAACCCGCCCGCTTCGCCTCTCTACGCTGGAAGGATCGCTCGGCGCGCGAGCCGTCTGATTCTGCTGGGCGTTTTCGGGGGGCCGCATCAGAGCACCCGAGCCGGCCCAACACTGTGCAAACCATTTTCCCCGGTTTATCCATTTCCAAAATCCCAGAAAATCCCAAAAAATTCCCAAATTTCACCACTTTGCTCCAAATAATATTCTTGACCCATTTTTGACCTCCATTCCTCCAGAATCATTCCAGATAAATTCCAAAAATTCCATTTGAAGGGTTTATGCATTTTACTCCTTTTTAAATAGATTATTTTTCCTCGCTTGATTAGGCTCAAGCCGGATTTATGTTATTTTGTGTGTTTGCGCTAGTGTCGAAGATCCCGAAAGTTCAAGTGCAAGCTGAGGATTCAGGTGTTTCTTCGTTCGAGCTAGCTGAGATCATCCGGATTGACGGCAAGTCTCAAATCCTTTGATCATGTTGCAACCCATGTTATTTAATTATGTTATTATGTTATTTGCATTGAGCTAATTGCGAAATGTTACTTCAAAGTAAAAGAAAATGTTTAGAATGATATGTTATGTAGTTAAACCTACCACCGATAAATGCCATGTTAAACTTGTAGCCATGCCTTGTAACCCTAGAAATAATTATCTGTTAATCTAGATAACCGTAAGATATTATTATCACTCAAAAGTCTTATACTAATAAGGTCGTGGCAGCGAGCCAACAGAATTTATAAAACCCGACTCTAAGGTAGGGTGGTATGGGACACCGTATCTTAGAGCGGAGAGTGCCGGCGTGCACAAGGTAGGGTAAGTGGGTTGTGGTGCATCGCAAGATAATTATGATTTTTCACCCGTCTCTTACCCTAGGATTGAAGGTAGGGGGGTTGTGGTGCATCGCTAGATGATTATTCACCCAACTCTTACCCTAGGTTGGGTCGCGGGCCTGGTAAGGTTGCGGACCATGTGAAAATATAAGGACTGAAACCCTTACGCTGGGCAAATGTCATAGTGATCGCTCAACCACAGGTGTTGACTTGTCAACCCTGGTTTAGTACCTGCTCAACTTAAGTGAAGCCCCACATTGGGAGTCGGAGCAAGACAACGATAGGTCTCCACAACTCGGGTCCGGCATTCCGCGAGGGCCAGCGGATACCCGAGGATGTGCGGGTTTCTCGCCTATCGGTGGAGTGTATACCAAGGGTTGAGCAATGAAAGACCGGTTCCTTAACTCACCATGAGGGTTAAGGGTGCGTGTGGGTAAAGCTGAGCAAACTCGCAGAGTCAAATAAATGGTATTCGAATACGCCGTGCTCCTTGTTAATGGAGTGTGTCACTTGGGTGATTCCAGCAGCAAAGCTTGAGTAGTTTTGTACATGCTTTAACTTGACATAGTTGGTTAATTAAATCTTCATGAAAACCCCTGAGTTCTTAAGAAGTAGTTTTGGGTCCATTTTGTAAAATGCTTGCAAATAAAACTGCATCCACTCAAAGTTAATAAACCAAATATATTTCCCCTCCTTTGATGTTCCGTGCATGTAGTAGGTTAGGATCCCTTTGGGATTTGCTGAGCCGATTGTTTGGCTCACGGCTTGCTTAATCTATTCTTTAGAGGATCAAGACGAAGGTGAAGGTCTCCCCGTCGAGGACGTCCCTAAGGGTCTCTTCTTCGATGAGGACCCGTGGCTTTAGGTCTTCGCCGCGCTCAAGCGGATTCTGGAAGTCTTTTGTAATGTAATTATACTTTGGGCTTGCACGCCCCGCTGTCTAAAACTGGATGTTATTCCATATGTGAAATATATGCTGGATTTTGTTGTAAGCATGCAATGGTATACTCTTGCGCGACACTCCATAACTGTTCATGCGTGAATAGTTGCGGAATGTCGTGTCCGTACGCGCCCCTGGAAACGGGGGCGTTACACGATCCGACCTTGCCTCCTCCTTCCTCGCTCCTCGGTGCAAATCTGTGGATGTTTATATCAGGCTCGTCGGGTTTATTTTGAGCTTTCTTGTGAGGTTTATTTTGACAATTCTACTTTTGAAGGAGCGAAGTAATGCTACTTACCCTTTCTTATGTTTATACCATTTTAGTGAAAGTTCTAATAGCTTGATCCTTTCTCAGCAAGGCACTTCCAAGATGGGACGCTGTTGGTAAAATGGGGTGCTTGTAAATGGCCATGTCAGGAAACACAACACTATGGAAAGCTGTGATTTGGACTTGCAAGAGAAAGACTCTGATGCTATTCCAACCAGCTCATCTCATGAAAGGAAGTTTTCTTTTAGTTCTTGCTCATCAGATGGATTTCTTCCATCCAAAGAGAGGTTTGTTCTACCTTAGTACCTTACAGACAAAAGAATGCATGCTACATTTGAACAACCACCTTCTTGCCAATGATTTGAATTTTGTTCTAGAATCAGTTTCAGTTGATCAATGGCTGCATTTCATAGTTTCAATGGGCCAAACACATGCTGGTTCTCTTTTATTTAGGCCAAACTTGATGAGCCAAAGAATTCTAGGCCACGACGAATGTACAAGTTACGAAAGTGCTGACAGAAAGATCTTTATTACCACGTTATAAAAGTGCTATCAATGAAAAAAGTTAACAATCTGGATATGTATTTTTGGTGTCTGAAGATTTTGATAAGATGACTGTCTGAGGTGGTATTGCAGCTTGCAGTAACTGTCTATGAAAGCTCAACTAGATGACAGCGCCACCGATGGTGATGTAGTCTTGAAACAAGTTACTTTGCTTGTTTTTTCCAGTTTTATCATATTTTCTAGCAGTAGTGTGTGAGAATAATTTTCCTGTTCAAAATGACAGCTGCATGAGTGTCCTTTCTTTTCCCGTTTATTGCATAGCGTTCTGTAAACTTAAATCATTTGTCTCGTAAACAGACAGCAAAAACCAAAAGTAACCTTAAATCATTTGTCTTGTAAATAAGCAGAAAAAACCAAAAGTAATCTATAGTCATATTCATGACAGTATGATGCCATAACTAATAGTTAAAGATACATATATTTACGAAAAAGAACATTATATGAAAATAAACAAAAAGGTACATGGTTTTACCACAACAATGGAGTTTCTGTCCTATGAACCAATGCTCTTCTATTTTTTGCCACCTACACTTATGGCTTGTTTGGTTCTTTATCTGTAAATACTTGGACACAACACCTCTTGTCCAGGTGCAGTGGAAGTGTGGGGACTCTCATTTCTGGGGCAGCCTGATGAAGATTAAACGGGATTTTCTGCGGTTTGGATCTTTTATTATTAAAGACGGATCGCAGGTACGGTTCTGGGAGGATAAGTGGCTAGGAAATAGAACTTTTCGAGATCGATATCCTCAACTGTATAGCATAGCCCGCAAGAAACATGATACAGTGGCCGAAGTGTTGAGCTCATACCCACCAAATATATCATGGCGCAGAGACCTTATTGGTCACAAGCTAGAGTCGTGGAACAATCTCCTTTCACGACTGACCAACATTGTTTTGAGCCAAGAGGAAGATGAATTCCGATGGAACCTACATAGGAGTGGAGAATTTTCTGTAAAATCTCACTATCTGGCATTGATCCATCGGGATGTGCCCAATTCTAACGAACGCTTATGGAAGTTAAAAGTACCTTTGAAAATCAAGATTTTTCTGTGGTATCTTCGATGGGGCGTTATTTTAACAAAGGATAATTTAGTGAAACGTAATTGGCAAGGCAGCAAACAGTGTTGTTTCTGTCACGAAGATGAAACGATCCAACATCTGTTTTTTGAGTGCCGGTTAGTTCGTATGGTTTGGGCGGTGGTCCATGCGTCTTGTGGTCTTTCTCAGCCTCGTAGTGTGTCCAATATGTTTGGCACTTGGCTACAAGGGTTTCGGCAGACTTACGCTTTTAGTTCTTCTTGGAGCCGCTGCTACTTGTTGGGCTATGTGGTTATGCCGGAATGCAATGGTATTTGAAAACAAACAACTTTCATTTTTGCAGGTTATTTTCTCACTTTCGCATTGGCTCCGTACCTGGGCTATTCTACAGAAGACCGCTTCGCAGGATATGGTTGTGGCGGCCTCGCATGCCTTGGAGAAGGTGGCCAAGGAGTGTTTTACCCGGGCACATGGGTGGCGGTCTAGTCTTCGGATTGATAGTCATTAGTGTATCCATTTTATTTCCCCTTTTTGTAAGGCTGTATGCCGTCCAAGCAGAGGCCGGGAGGATTTCAAGATGATGTATCACCTTGATTTAACATTCTTGAAATCAATAAAACTTCCCTTTTCGAAAAATCTGGTTCTTTCAGCTCTAAGCAGCAAATTCCAATTAACATTCATAACCGTGACAAATGTAATGGAGGGCCCTTGCAAGTAGCAGATGAAGCATCTCCTGAAGCTGTTCCTAAGGCACCTAAATCATCAGGTAATGAAATATATTTATCCCTACGGTCTGTTTATTCCTTTTTGAAAACTCAGTCTGTTTATTCTTTTTCCCCAATACCAAGAACTCAGTTTCTTTTTGAATGTTTCAAAATATCAAACAGAGGCTAACTTAGCCTGGGCTCATCAGAATAAGTTCCCATGGATACGGAAACCTGGCCTATGCTTATTGCTTTAACATGCTTCATTTTAATGCAGTATCAAATGTCGAGGACCCTGATGATAGATCGAAACCTCCACTTATACAACAAAGGGGCCGTTTTAAAGTTACACCTGGGCATGTTGAGTTGGATAAGGTAATTGACAGCCATTAGTACTCAGTGCATATTTGGTCAACTTAGGGATGACATGATTTTTCATTTCAGGCTCACCCATCTGGCCTACAAAAGTGTCACAGCATGCAGGTTATTAGTCTTTATCCTATACATGGTTATTAAGGCGGTAAGGCGACCGACCCCCCTCACACCTTTTAAGCGGTAAGGCGTAAGGCGAGGCGACGCCTTACACACTTCATAAAGCGAAGAAAACAGAGTTCTGAGAATTAAATCAGAAGAAATTTAAGAGGATTAGGACCTAGAAGGACCTAATTATAATTTCGTAAAACTCTAAAGACTAAATTGTAATAAAATCAAAATACACCCGCATCCATTTAATCTTAGCCGGCCGCCCCAGATCTGATAACCCTAGCCTCACAGCCGCTCCTCTCTCCCCGCACTGCTCCCCCGACTTTCATCGCCGCCTCCCGTGCTCTCCCTCCAAAGATACGCCGCCGCCGCCGCATCTCTCCCCTCTTCCCCTCCCTGCTCCTCCAACTGTCGCCGCCGCCTCCCCTGCTCTCCCTCCCAAGAGATGCCGCCGCCTCCTCTTCCGCCGTCGCCCTGCTCCCCCCGTCGCCTCCTCTTTCGCCGTCGCCCCTGCTCCTGCCTCCCCTGCTCCCCAAGAGGATGATTCGTCGGCGAGGCCTACAGATCTAGTGGCTGTCCCGGTGGATTTAGCCCTAGGGTTCCAGGCGCCGCTGCCTAGACGGAAGCGACGAGATGGAGACGCCGCCATCTAGGGTTCCAGGTGAGTCTTCGCCCCTTCTCTCTGGTTTAGCCACCGCCTTAGTCACGTTTCGCAAGGCGAGGCGACGCCTTGCCACCTCGGAAGCGCCTTACCGCTTAGGCGACGCTTAAGCGTCGCCTAAGCGACGCCTTAATAACCATGATCCTATACCATATTTCAAGGTTCAAGAACTGGTGCAATCTGTTTATTGGGGACTGGAATCATGTATATTTTGCATGCTCGTAAAATGCAGGAAGATCATTGTTTTCTGATTAACAACGTTAGTGGTCCCCTGTTTGGTATATTGGGAAAATTTCACGTTGCAACCTATGCCATGCTGCAACTTAAAATAATTTCTGTAAAAATCTAATATATTGGGTGCATAACAAATGGATCATGAACAGTGCAGAGATGCAGTTTTGGCTCATCTTTGCTTTAACGGTCTGGTCCTCGAGAGGGACTTGACATTAAAACCTGCCTCAAGGCTCCAGTTAATGATCGCTTGATGTGAGCCCAACATCTCAGGATTACTTGGTTTCAGCTTGAATGTATTAAACTTGATGTAGATTAGGCAACCTGGTAATGTAGATTGGGCCACCTGATAATAGGTCTAAACCAGATCAGCCCATTTCGTTTGTATCTTGTATGTATTTTTTTTTTATTGAAGTGGGATTGGAGGCTGGGCTTTTAATTCGTAGCAACGCACGGGCATTCAGCTAGTTCTATAAAAGGAGGTAGAGTTAGAGGTATGAGAAAGAGTTTATATGTAAAATGAGTGGATCCCTAGGCTATCGCATCCGGCTCCACACGGAGCAGGCCGGCGCGGGCAAGGAGGTCGGCCCTCTTCCCTTCGTCTACAAAACCGGCGTGTGTGCACGCTGAAAACACACCGACATTAGTAATGCAGCACACACTGAAAACACACCGACATAAGTAATGCAGTCGGGTTTCACACCAACAAGAAGCATTTCCTCAAAACAGGCCAACCGCCTCCTCTCCTAGGCCATGCTGAGCTAGAACTACGATCATTGATGTCCATGTGACGGTTTCCTTGCGCCAGCATATCTGATCAAACACCTCCTCGCCCATGGCAAGCTGCCTGACCTCGAGTACATGGTGACGATGGCATTGCTGACGGAACCAGAATGCTCTTGCAGCAATCTGATAGCCTTGCAGTGGATCTGCTTGCCATAATCAAGACATGTCAGGCTTGCACAGACACTAAGAACAGCAGCGAGTGTATAGCTGTTCGGTTCTGGGCCACTTTTGATCATTGACCTGAAGAGCTCAATGGCCTCATCGTTGTGACCATTCTGCTCATAGCCGACAATCATCGCAGTCCAGGCAACAACATCTCGGTTATTCATAACATCGAAGATTTCCCTTGCCCTTTTCATGTCCCTGAGCTTCACATACCCTTCCAGGAGAGCAGTGAAGGAGATCACATTCAGATCGGCCACCACTGCCTGGTGCATGATTCTTCTGGCATTCTCAACACTGCCGGACTTTGCATACATTGAAATGAGAGCATTGGTGACCTGACTATTGTACGTCATTCCAATTCTTAAGATATACGTATGCACCTGCTTTCCGATCCTTACCATGCCGAGCTTAGCGCAAGTTGTGAGAAGAACTTGAATGCCATGGCATCAAACCCGTTCTGGTTTACCCCGCAATGATGGCATTCCATGAGACGATGCTCCGGTCCACCATGTTCTCGAACATGGACACAGCAAGGTCCATCCTCCCCAGGCGCGTACAGAGAGACCATTACATTCCAGCTTGACAAGCTTCGCACCCGCATCCTTTCAAAGACAGCGCTTGCCATCTCGGCATCTCCGCACTTGCCGTTAATGTTGAGCACCGAGTTGGCCACCGGCACGCAGCTGCTCAGCCCGAGCTTGACGACGAAGGAATGAACCTTCCTCCCGACTCTGCCGACCTCTGTGGCGGCGCACGACGAGAGCACATTCGTGAGCGTGAACTGCGTCGGCGCCAGCCCATCCGCGACCATGCCCATTGCCCAAGAACGTCCTGACAGCCTCCCCGAACCGGCCGACGCGGTTGAGCCTGACGACCATGACGGTCCATGAGACGGCGTCCCTCTTGGGCATTTCCGCGAACATGGTGCGGCCGTCCGCCAGGCGGCCGGACTTGGCTTACATGGACAGCAGCGAGTTCCACGTGAACACGTTCCGCCGCTCCGCGGGGATCTCGTCGAACAGGCGCCGCGCGTCCGGGAACCCCCCGCCGCCGCCGGCGGCGGGCCCGGCGTAGTACGAGAGGAGGTTGTTGCAGAGGTAGGCGCTGACGAGGAGTGCGGCCTTGACGGCGCGCGCGTGGATGGTAACCGGTTTTACCAGGTCTACCTGCGACCTCCGGTACAAATTCAAATTAGTTCCAAAAAATTTGTTTTATATGAATTTTATCAAATTTGGAGGAATTTTTTGTCAAAAAATTGTTTCAAAATTTTTGGCTGATATTTTCAACCAATTTTCGGCCGGTTATCAGCGATAATCGGCCAATATGAATTTAAATATCAAATTTCGTTTGATTTTTTCAGATTGAATATATCCAAAAAAACCGAAAATCAGTCAAACAGGACTTACCAGCCCACTCCGGTAAAAAATAAAAACCAGTAATGTGAACCCTGGCCCCACATGATTAACGTAAACTGGCTTGTTCAATCACTCACTTTTTGCAAAACCCAGGGAAGCATGCCAATAATTAAGATTAAGACTGAAAAAAGATTTATTTTGAGAAAATTCCAAGTGCCACTCAGAGTCCCCCGATCCCTTATATGCCACTAAAAAAATTCGATCCTCAAGTTTCTCATTTGATCCTCTCGTGTCGCTACCATCCATCTTCCATCAATGGACTGATAAGTAAGTTATAAAAAGACCAAAATACCCTTCATTATCCTCTTGTCCTCCGATGCCTAGGTCCACGTGCACAAAAGATAGAAAGAAGAGAGAGGAGGCCTCGGGCTCCTCTAGGGGGGTCGTTGGTGATGTGCAACAGCCATTGAGGCGTCCGCAACTAGAGAAATATGATGATGGGATGGAGTGGGAGCTAGGGGAGGTGGTGATATAGATAGGGATGCTCGTGGCGCATGGCCACCAGTGCTTAAGAAGACAATGCACTCCACCACCTAGTGCTCTGGTAGAGACAAAGAATTGTAGTAGCGGTGAGGAGGAGGTGGAGTACTACGATGGTAGACGAATTGCTCCTTTGGCGGCAGGGACGAGCACACCTCGCATTGCAAGGACAAAGAAAACACAAAGATCGCCAGTCGCGTGGTGGACGACGCAGATGAGTGGCGTCGTGCTAGATCCGATAGTTTGAGGGGCGGCGGAGTACTACGGCAGTAAGGACCATCCACGACGACGGAATGAGACGTGTACGAGCTCACCGGCAGGGCGGCAGTCCTGTGTGACAAAGACGACCATATTCGATAAATCCTATCATCGATGACTATGAAGATGAATGGATCTGGTGTGCTCTTGCTCGACGCAGCAGTGTTTTGGGCTTGATCGAGCTGATGGCGATGGTATATCAGAGATGAGAGGTGAACTCAAGTGAGATGGAACATGGAAGAGAGTCCCATTTTTTGAATGACATGTAAGGATCTATGCAACTCTCCGGTGGCTTTTGAGGAATTTTCTCATCACTCACGCTGTCACGCACCGCATCTCCTCTCCTTTCCCGAAGTCGCACAACACCGCCGCGACCGTACCCAAGACCCAAGAGGAGGAGGGGGAAGATGACGGTGGGCATGATCAACGCGAACCCGGTGGTGCACGAGCGGCCGGAGCGCGCCGCCCACCCGCCCACCGCCGCCGACGCGCTCGACGTCTTCGGTACTAACAGCCGCACAATTCTCTCCCAAATCCCTCGGTTTCTTGTTTCTCTTTCTTGATTGCTTAGCTTCACCGGCTGGAACCGATTGGTGCGCCGTGCCGTCCTCTCGTGTTTAGATACGGTGCGGGACATCAAGGACCCGGAGCACCCCTACTCGCTGGAGCAGCTCAGCGTGCTCTCCCAGGAGTCCGTCTCCGTCGACGAGAAGCTCGGCCGCATCCAGTATGTATGCACACTCTCGCACTCCATGTTTCTTTTTGTGCTTGCGGCATACTCCGAATCGCGCGTGGAATGAGCTCATAATTCTTGTGATTAGGGTGTGAAATTAGGGGGGGTTGGGGCTAGGAGGTGGTGCTAAATGTTGATAGCTAATAGCTTCAGGCGTTAAGGCATCTTCTTGATGTCCTGCCGTGTCACGCCCCTATGATTCCTTCTAACCTCGGAATCCTTGTGGGTTTGTACTGGAAGTCTGGAACACGTGCACCATTCACGCAGTTTGGCAACCTGCATCCGAATTTGCTTTCTTAGCAAGAGAATGAACACAATGATCACTCAGATATGGGCCTTTCTCATCTATGTTCTGGTGGAGATCCGGAGTGTGACCTTGAAAGCGGGCTGCGTTGGATTTGATTTTCTTCTATTTGCTAGTGTGAGGTTGTCATACCAAGCTGCTTCGGCAGTTTTTTGCAATTTCTGATATGCCTTAAACTATGTACATGTGTTAGCCAGTAGCCGCTAGCCTTTTCTATCTTTATATATCTTCATTCATGATAAAAGATTTGTGAGTGTGAGGACGCATTTGCTTATTGGGAGCATCCTCTGTTACTTTAATCCCGATCTTGTACTGCACAGTTTGCTTGTAGAAATGTTTGTTTGTTATGATGCGAGAACTACATCCAGCTTCATTTTATTGGCCCATTGTTCACACCTTACAATTGCCTGCAGGATAACCTTCACTCCAACTGTGCAGCACTGTAGTATGGCTACAGTGATTGGTCTGTGCCTCCGGCTTAAGTTGATGCAGAACTTTCCTCCACATTTCAAGGTGCTTACTATGTTTATTTCTGGAATTCTGATCAAGTCAACTAGGTGAGATGTTTTATAGTTAACATTATGTTTTATGCAACATACATGCCATCAGGAGACATCTATCCAATCTTTTATAATTTAGGCACATGCTTATTTCAGGCAATTACTTTTTTTCCTACTGAGCACCAGTTATGATTTTTTTTATGTGCCTCATAGGAACCTTAAATCATACTTTGAGCCTCAAAACTTTAGGACATTTGTCATTTTTACAAATAAATATGGGCTAGGCAGGTGTAGTGAGCCCTTGTATTTTTTGTCTGACCTTGGATGGTGACTGGAAAGATAAAAGATTGGTATGGTACAAAAATAACTGCATGTTGCATTTGACAGTCTTCTGTGGAGAACTGTTCATGGTTCTGTTAAACAAGCCATTTCTGCAGGTACTTGTCTTAAGTAGCACTGTTAAGATTTCAAGCTAGCTATTTTGCAAGTTTGCAACTGACCTTCAAGATGTTTTGCTTATTTGTTTGAACCTCACCTGACCTGCAATATAGGAGATACTTGATCACTCTGCACTCATGAACTTGTTGTAACAACATTGTGGCACTCCCTGCAAAATATTGGCAGACTCCACCTTAGAATCTTCATACTGTATTACTTGAATGTGTTTTATCATCACTGAATCAAAATACTGACACCTTGTTCATAGTTCATATATATCGACTTCAGTCATGAAGCATTTCAGAAGAACTATGATCATTTATTTTTTGATTGTATAAATGTGCAGATTGACATTAAAGTTGCTCCAGGATCTCTTGCTAATGAAGAATCAGGTGCGTACAATGGCAATGTCTAACTGATGGATAAGCTAGTTGCTGTCAATCTAACATGATGTGACTTAAGACACTTAGTAACTCTTCACAGGCCAGCAATACGACAATCATATAATTATTGATTTCCTCCATGAGATCCAGTTCATGTCATCAAAATGTTTTAGCCACGATCTGTTCATATCCTTGAATCTCAAACTGTTTGAACCTCTTATGCATGATGTGTTAAAATATTCAAAAGGAATAACTAATCTCAAAAGATTGACAACATATGTTGGGCTGGCAGCCTGTGACTTGCAATTAACAACCAACGATGCCATTCCTTCAAAACTGCCCTGTATTTTGTGGTTTTATGCCTTTTATGTTAGCTCCTGAAATTTCCACAATTTTTTCGGTGAAATTATAAGATTTGCTTTGATATTTTTCTTTTGCATTATTTGCTGCCTACGCTCCAATATATTGACAAATATTTTCAAAACATATCACATTTTATCAGGAGAATGACAATTGCATAGCCATTATGTTTGAACCGTGGTATTTGTGATATTGACACGCGATGGGTATGAATTGACAGTAAACAAGCAACTGAACGACAAGGAGAGAGTTGCGGCAGCCTTGGAGAACCCAACCTTCGCCAGTTGGTTGATGAGTGCCTCTGCTCTAACGATCCATGCTCACACTAACTTGTCCCCGATGTGTCACAACCTGCTTGCTGTACAGCAATAATCATGCATGTTGTATTTTGCCCTGTATTTTACCTGGTCATGTATGATCATCGACTGCCCTGTGCCATTCTTTTTGCCTTTTAAGTTGTATGCGACCCAGAATATCACCCATGTTTGTTTGTGCCTGCTTATGCACCAGTCCTTCAAAGTAAGAATACTCCACTGTCCCATTCCATGCTGTACCATTCCTCCAACAAAAGAAGGAAAAAAGAAGAGTATTTTGCTGTGCCATAATTTGATCCTGTTTTACTGGATCTCTGTTGTTTATTGTTAGCATCAGAGTTTATAAGTGGAATATATTATGGCGTGTCATGCTTTAGTTCTGATTAACTGCTCCATTATCTGGTATTATCTTTTTTAGATGCATCATTTGTTGTTATCAAATTCGAGAAGGGGAGCCGTGTGGTGCTCCCTAATAGCAATGTCAAGTAAAGCAGAATTATGATATAACGTGTGCGACTAGCCACGCATCTGTCCTTCCAATGCATTGTCTGCATCCTGTCTTGAGTCAAGCATGACTCGGATTTATCTGGAAGGAACTTGCTCCGTTGACTAACATGATGACTTCCTTGTCATGGACGTGGCCCTTAGACCCAATCAGTTCATTACTTACTTAACTATTAGAGATTAGTTTTTATTTATTAGAGATATGATATTAGTTTCTATTTATTGCAGATATGGTTAAGATTAGATTATATCTGTTAGGAGGAGTTTATCTATATAAGAAAGGCTGACGTATGCTATTGGAAGTGAACAAGAAATAACAAACTTATTCTTATCTATAGTCTCTCTCTCTTCCTAACTACGCTGTCGTCGCTTGGCCATCCTCTTGATGGTGTTTATCTTCTATGAATTAAGATTCATAATAATTTGGTATCAAAGCTAACACCATAACTTCTTTTGTTAAGTTATCATGTGGCAAGATCATTGCTGACTATGAAGAAATCATCGTTGGACTTAAGAATGTAGAGAGCATATTGAAGAAGATAATGATAACAAGGAAAAAGGCACAAGCAGCTATTACAGCGCGATCTATGGTGGCACAAGGGGCAGAAGCAATAGTGGCTGTGCCACGGCAATGGTGCTACTACTGCTACTCCTTCATTCGGCGTGGACAGCGGTGCGACTTCAAGCGACGCCGACGTGGTATCTTCCTAGGGTGACGCACAGGGCATAAGCCGCACCTTGTGACAGTGGCAGTACTACATGAAGAGGCGGATGCGGCAATGCGGCTCCAGGCAGTCGTGGTGTTACATTAGGATGTGCCTTCGCTCCAAGATCGCATGCCGACGCAGCCATAGTGACCTCTTTCGCATTTAGTTCCTTCGCCACCGCCTCCTCTGCTCCTACTTTTGGCTTGTCCCTCAATGCATCCTCCCCTGCCTCCGCGTCCGTCCCCACGATAGCATCCACCCCATCCCTCTTCAGCGCCTTCGCCTCAAGCTCTGCCTCCGCTGCGAGATCCTCCACGGCGTCGTCCTCAAGTAGACCCACCCCGTTGAGTTTGCCGTCCACGACCGCCTCTGTGACACCTGCGCCACTTGCGCCTTCGACGGCATCGTGCTCAAGAAGCTCACGTACCGGTTCATGTCCAACGTTTAGGTCGCCAAGGCCCGGCCTTCTATGGCTTCCAGATCGCCATCAAGAACATCAACTCCAAGATGTACTCGCTGCTGCTCGAGACCTACATCCCCAACGCTGCTGAGAAGGACCACCTCTTCCGCGCCATTGACACCTTCTTGACCGTACGCCGCAAGTCTGAGTGGGCCATAAGCTGGATCGACGGTGGCGAGCGCTTCGCCGAGCGCCTCGTCGCCTTTGCTTGCGTCAAGGGCATCTTCTCCTTGAACGCAATGGAAACGTGGTGGGCCCATCCTATGGTGGCCGCCATTGGATCCGGCGCTCTCCACCGTTGGGTCACCTCTTCCCGTGCCGCCGTCGATGGCGCCCACCGCTGAACCCCACCGCCATCGTCTTGAGCTGCACCAGCCCATCCCGTGATTGCCTCGATTGGAGCCATCGTCGGCTAGCCGCATGTCGGCCGCCGCCTCTAAACGTTGTCCATCGGCTGCCGACCCTCGGGAGCGGGAGCCAGAGCCGTCGCCGGTGGGGAGTCGGAGCCAACGCCGTTAGGGAGCCTCAGCCATCACCACCTCTGCTTCTATCGACATTATTCCGTGCCACACGCATCTAAGGCAAGGAGCCTTTAATAGGAAACAGAGGAGCCGGTGAAGACAAGAAAAGTAAAGAAAAGAAAAAACAAAAAAGGAAAAGAAGAAGAAAAAAATGTCTTTTGCAGGCATGTTTAACCGAAAGCGCTACACTTCGTCGGCGTGAAACTGCAACCATGGCCACCACCTAGTAGCTTAAGGATGACCTGCATGTCTAGGAGGGGTGTAATGTCATGGGCGTGGGCCTTAGGCCCAATCAGTTCATTATTAGGAAGGTAGAGATTAGTTTCTATTTATTAGAGATATGATATTATTTTCTATTTGTTAGAGATATGGTTAAGATTAGATTCTATCTGTTAAGGGGATCTCATCTATATAAGGGGACTGTCGTATGCTATTGGAAGCAAGTAATAAATAACAAAGTCATTTTTATCTATAATCTCTCTCCCCAACTACGCTGTCGTTGTCCAGTCATCCTCTCGATGGTGTTTACCCTCCTATGAACTAAGGTTTATAACATTGCTGGTTGCTCTCTTGCTTGTTAGATGGAAATGTTGCATCAAATTCGTTTTGAGGGGACAGCTTCTCTGCAGTTTGCCTTGTATCTGTATTATGCATGCCAGCGTTAGTGTTTGTTGCTGACCTGACGGCAACGGATAACAGCTCGTATTAATTAGGCAATTAGGGCACGTAATTGAGAGTCAAGAGTAGCAATCAGATGCACTTTTGCTAACTGATGCGACAGGATGACAGTTTTATAGAAATTTTGATCAAAGGCGAGTACAAATAATGGTCTTCCCACTATGTCTTAGGGTATGCAAATGATGTGGCAAAGAACACCAACGTCTAGTGGGTATCAAATGAACCTAATTTTGTTTGACTGGAATCGTTTTACGAGCACATGATTCACACTAAAATGGATGCATTTCTCTCCCAGGTCTCGATAGAGAATTTTGCTAAGGGACGCGCTCATATGCGTGCGTGTATGATGTGTGTGATGGTGTGTCTCTTCGTTGTAATAGAAAAAAAGCATGGATGCAGATTCGTCATACTCTCGAAGACATCATCAGACAGTGAACAAAATAACCAAACTAAAACTGAGAGAAGACTTGCTCTCTCCTGTTGCTTACTCTCGGGTAAATTCGTTACAGGGACGATCTGGCATATGAACAAAAGATAAGCCAGATCTGTGGACGGATACGTTAGATGTTGCAACTTTGCCACGAGAGATTTGGAAAGCCTCAAACTAATTCCCGCCTCAATCAATTATCATCGACGTAGACCGTGAAACATGTTGTAAGAGGGAACAAGTGATTGCAAAAGAACTGTTGATTACCTTCATTCTGTACATGTACATGATTATATATAGATGATGAGTGAGTGGCAAAGAAGGTGCCTTTACATAAATAGATGTCTTTACAGTAAAGGTGCATGTACATTGGTTACTTTATTTTCTGGTTGTAACACTCCCCCTTAACCAATGTGTCTTCATATGATCACCTTGATTCATCATCTTGGAAAACTCCTCTAAAACCCTGTAGGGAAAAATATGAGGAGAACCTATAAAGTAGATATGCCATGAAAAACTCCTTTAAAACCCAATAGGAAAATTTAAGGAGAAAATTTGATATAGCATATATATGATTATATCTCCTTAAAAACCCCTGTGGGGAAAATAGAGATATAATATATTTATGATTACGTTGTCATATTGCCTCATTAAAAACCTTAATGAGAAACCTTAGAGGAAAAACTCATAAAGGGAAAAGAGTACAATATTTATATTGAACGGGTTAAATCTTAGGAGATTTCTCCTCCTGATATCTGCAAATCACGTAGTCTTCGCATACCAATTCCATAAACACATTTTTGGAATGTGGAAGTTGGTAATGACTTGGTGAATAAGTCTGTGAGATTATCACAAGACTTAGTTTGCAGAATATTTATTTCCCCCACTCTCTTGCAATTCATGTGGGTAAAATAATTTAGGTGCAATATATTTTGTGATATTGCTCTTTATGTAACCCGTTTGCATTTGGACAACGCAAGCAGCATTATCTTCGTAGATAATGGTAGGTGATGCGATAGCACCTATACCACATAATTGTTGTATGTGGTTAATCATTCTGCGAAGCCATACACATTCACGTGATGCTTCATATAATGCAATTATTTCAGAATGTTTAGTGGATGTAGCCACTAGAGTCTGTTTTGAAGACTTCCAAGAGATGGCTGTTCCACCATGTAAAAATACAAAGCCCGTTTGAGATCTGGCATTATGGGGATCTAATAAATAGCCAGCATCAGTATATCCTATTAAATCCACATTTTTATTCTTCTGGAAGAATAGACCGAGATCTTTAGTGCCTTGAAGATATCTAAGGATATTCTTCACTCCTACCCAATGTCTTTTGGTTGGAGCAGCGCTATATCTAGCAAGTAGATTTACTGCAAATGCGATATCCGGCCGGGTGCAATTTGCAACGTACATAAGCGCTCCGATGGCACTGAGTTATGGAACCTGGGGTCCCAATAGCTCTTCATTGTCATCTCGGGGTCCAAATGGATCTTTGTCTCTGTCGAGAGTTCGAATAACCATAGGGGTTTTCGATGGATATGCTTTGTCCATATTGAATTTCTCCAATATTTTCTGGACATAGGCTGATTGATGCACTAGGGTGCCTGTATGAAGGTGCTCAAGTTGAATAACTAAGCATAATTTGGTTTTACCCAAATCCTTCATTTCAAATTCCGTTATAAGATGATTACGTGCTTCATCTATATCCCGTGTGTTACCAATGATATTTAGATCATCAACATACACAGATATAATGCAAAATCCTGTCGAGGATCTTTTAATGAACACGCATGGGCAATCATCATTGTTGGAGTATCCCTTTTTGGTTAGGAACTCACTTAGTCGGTTGTACCAAATTCTTCCCGACTGTTTCAAGTCGTATAAAGACTTGTTTAATTTTACACAATACATATTGCGATTTTCGTTCGGATTCGGAATTGAAATTCCATCGGGAACTTTCATGTATATGTCCGAATCAAGTGACCCATAAAGATATGCGGTCACTACATCCATCAACTGAAAAGATAGATGATTTTGTACTGCCAATGAGATTAAGTATCAGAATTTTATTCCACTCATTACTGGAGAATAAGTTTCATTGAAATCAATGCCGGGTCTCTGCGGGAACCCTTGTGCTACAAGCCTTGCTTTGTATCTCACCACCTCATTGTTTTCATTCCGTTTGAGGACGAAAACCCATTTGAAACCGACAGGGAATACTTTGGGAGGTGTATGTATCACATTGGTGAATACATTTATTTTCTTGAGCGAGGCTAACTCCTCTTGAATTGCATCCTTTCATTGAGTCCAGTCCGAGCGCTGTTTGCACTCTGCCATGGTCTTGGGATCTGGATCATTTTGAAGGTTGTTTGCAATTGTTGTGGAGAAATAAATGTCGACAATTGTAGTCTTACGATCGTATGATTCTCCAGAATCAGTATAGTTTGTGGAAATTTCTTGGACCCCTGGTGACTCAATGTTATTTCCCAAAACATTTGAGTCGGGTATTCGATGTCCCAAGATCGATATTGAGTGCACTGTTGATCGGGTACAAGGATCCTTTGGTGTCTATCAACTTGAGGTTGATCTGCATTTACATTCTTTTGTTTCCTTTGTCGCTTGTTAGAAGTCAGATCCGCTGCTTGTACCGCACTTCTCCCCTCTTATTTTGAACCGGGAGTTGAGTGGTATTTTGCGGTACCTCCACTCTTTCAGCACATTCGCGAATTATAGGATTTTGTGACACCCTTATAATCAGTAAATGCATCTGGCAGGTTATTTGCAATGTTTTGCAAATGAATGAGTTTCTGAACTTGAAGTTCAGTCTCTCTGGTACGTGGGTCTGAGGCTGGAATGCCTTGTACATTCCAATTAATTTCCTGGCATTCAGTTTGGTACTTGTTGTCTCCCCCTAATGCCGGGAAATGTTCCTCATTGAATATGCAATCAGCGTACCGGGCCGTAAACAGGTCCCCTGTGAGGGGCTCGAGGAATTTTATAATTGACGGAGATTTATACCCAACATAGATCCCAAGTTTCCTGTGCGGTCCCATTGAGATACGCTGCGGTGGTGAGATCGGTACGTATGTAGCGCAACCGAACTTTCGCAGATGGAAAATATCCGTGGATTTCACGCACTAATTGTAGCGGGAAGTGCTATGATAAGCAGTTGGACGCAATTGGATTAAGTCAGCAGCGTGTAAAACTGCATGACCCCAACATGATGTTGGTAAGTTGCAATTCTGTAATAATGGTCTTGCAATGAGCTTGATTCTCTTGATAAGAGATTCTCTAAACCATTTTGTGTATGGACATATGGAACAGAGTATTGAACTTGTATCCCAAGAGCCATACAATCGTCATTGAAGGCATGGTATGAAAATTCAGCAGCATTGTCCATTCGAATTGATTGAATTCGATATTCAGGATAATGTGCTCGTATTTGGATAATTTGACCAATTAACTTAGCAAATGCATGGTTTCGTGTGGATAAAAGACACACGTGTGACCATCTAGTAGATGCGTCAATTAGAACCATGAAGTACCTGAACGGTCCACACAATGGTTATATAGGACCACATATATCTCCTTGAATGCGTTCAAGGAATTTAAGTGGTTCAGCTCTGATTTTAAGATAAGAGGGTCTTAAAAGCAATTTTCCGGTGGCACATGAAGTACACATAAAATCTGAGGATTCCGGAAATTTTGTTTTATGGTATGTATGACCAATTGAATTGCTAATAATTTTCCTCATCATTCCAATACCTGGATGGCCAAGGCGATCATGCCATGTTTGGAATGTGTTAGTGTTTTGGAAAATTACTGTGTACGCAATATGTTAAACGGGTTTGATGTATGTATAGTACAATCCGGAGTTTAAAGATGGAATTGTTTCTAGTACTTGTTTGCCATATCCGTTGTGTTTGGTTAAGAGGAGATATTCCTCTTTGTTGTCATTTCGGGTTTCAACATGAAAACCATTCTGACGGATATCTCTATAACGAAGTAGGGTACGTGTTGAATCGGGATACAAGAGTGCATTCTCAATTTCCAATTGTGTACCCATAGGGAGAGTGATAGAGGCGCGACCAGAGCCTACTATCGTTGCATCGCGTCTAGCGATGGTTAAAACATTTCCTTTCCTCCTAGTAAGAGTTAGGAAATATTTTGAGTCCCTAAGTATAGAGTTTGTGGTACCACTATCCACAAGGCATAATTCCTCCTCTATTGGATTGACTCCAAAAATCTATATACACAAAGAAGAATTTAATGAAATTCTTATAGTAGTATATAGAATACATACAAATTTCATTTTCAATACCAAATATGTTCGATATGAACAGCATGGTTGAACTCTCCCACAGATTTAAAATCTGTATGCGGAGGTGGTTCCACTCATTGTGACCTCCAGAGGATGACTGCTTCTGCTCATACCGTGTTTGAAGAGCAAGCCACAGAGCGCGTGGGTCTTCTTCCATCAGATACTCAGCCTTGAGATCAGGATGGATGTGGTTCCTTATGATAAATAAGGCATTGTACTTGAGAGGCTCAGCCAAAGGAGCTACACCCTCTTGGGGAGCTGCAATTGCCTGGTACATTCCGCGCAACGATAGACTCACTTTGAGATCCATCGCCCTTGTGGGGAAGTTGTGGCCGTCAAGAGCGCCACAGATTTGTTACAATCTTTGGCAATGTTAAATAAGCAATGCGAAATGTAAGTAATCAAGGTAAACTTGAAATACATAAAGGGACATTCTCCTATTGTGGAACAACAAAGTTAATCACCAATGGTATTAACATTATTTTAATTCAATTTTCAACATTGAGTGCGCACTTTGAGGATGATAATCCCACAGTAGTATTTTGATACTACCTTGTGTATGGCCAATGTGAAAAAGAACCATTGTAATCACTTAGGTGTAGACCTTGTATAATTTATAATCAAATTGGGTACGCACGTTGAGGATGAAAATCCCACAGTAGTACTATGAGACTACCTTGTGTATTGCCAATTTGAAAATAAATAAAGGTAGTCACCCAAAAGTGTAGACCAAAATGTTTCAAAACTTGATATTGGGTACGCACGTTAAGGAATAAATCCCGCAGTAGTACTATAGTACTACCTTGTGTATGGCCAATATCAAAGTTAAGAAACTTTGTGTTATTCCAAAACGAGAGAAAATCAACCTAAAGCATTTGCATAAAAAAAATATTAAGTGCTTGTATGGTAAGATAGTAAACGTAATATTTAAATTGCATAAGATAGATTGCAATAATTGATGTATGCCATAAAGAATTAATTTACATGAGGTAAATTAATGTGTATGGTAATGTTGTAATAAAATGCAAAATATGTGGAAAACAATATGAGTATTGTAATCCAAATATATATATACCCAAATTAAATATAACATGTGGTTATATTTATAATACCGTATAATCACAATATTGGTGGTAAACACCAATTTATTGTATGGCATAGCGTACAAATGAATGTAGCAAAGTGCCATAAATTGTGATTTTATGGTATTTATGGTAGGTATAATATTTTGCAAAAATTCCAAATTATTAAGTACAATGGTACTCACTAAATGGGAATTTTAAATTTTAAATTTGCGAAAGATAGCAAATTTAAATATGGTCGCAATTCATATTATAAATAAATTGCAATAAAATAATCCTAAATATGTAAAAGTTATAGAAATATGCATGCACATTTAATTGAACAATTACATAATGTTCAGATCCTGTAGGGACTGAAATGCTAATTTATAAATGTACAAACTGACGGGTACAATTATAAATAAGCACAAGGACTATACTGTAAATAATACAATAGCAATTTATTTAAAATAAAAATGTTGTATTTTCCATGAACTATAGGGGGAAAATTGTAAATTTCCCGCAACCTGGGCTGAAGCCCATTTGGCCTTTGGGCCCATGTGGGAATGGTGGAAATTGTTGGGCTAAAGCCCATGTATGGGCAACCATATATAAATGGATGGGGGAATTAGGGTTTCCCCAAACCCTAGCCCAGCCACCACATGGGGCCGCCGCCGCGTCCTGGCCATTTTGGCACCGCCTCCGCCTCGGGGAGCCGCTGCCGGCCGCGCCGCCGCCGCCGCCGGCCACCTTCGCCGACCGGCCGCCTAACGCCGGCGCGCGATCCACCGACGCCAGATGGGAGCGCCGGCGCGGCGTTCTTGCCGCCGACCGCCGCCCTTGGGCGCCGTCTCCGGTGGCCATGTGGCGCCGCGGCTCGGGCATCGCCGGCCTCGGCCGCCTTGGCGCCGCTTCCTCTCCGCGACACCGCTCGGGCAAGCCTCACCGCCGCGCGCCATGGGCTCGGGCCGCGCGCCACGGCGCCTCGGCCGTGAGCGGCCTCGCCTTGGCTGGAGCGTCGCCGGTCGTGAGGACCGCCGTCGCCAGCCGTCGGAGGAAGGCGATGCCACGATTCGCGCAAGGAAGCGATCAATGAAAGAAACCCGGTGCCATTACCTTTTGTTTTTTTCTTGTTTGTTTCACTGTATGTGAATTGAAACCGTCGGAATGGCGTTGGCGTTGTTCCCGGCTCCGCGAGTGCACGCGTTGGCTGTCGTCTTCATGCAGTTCACCGTCGGGCAGTTCATCCAGGGCGGCAACTTGAATTCTTTCTCTGTTTTTCACTTGTGTGGATGGATGAGCGTGCGTGTTGATAACGTGTTGTAAGAGGGAACAAGTGATTGCAAAAGAACTGTTGATTACCTTCATTCTGTACATGTACATGATTATATATAGATGATGAGGGAGTGGCAAAGAAGGTGCCTTTACATAAATAGATGTCTTTACAGTAAAGGTGCCTGTACATTGATTACTTTATTTTCTGGTTGTAACAAAACATATATTTTTTAGGGTCAGGATTGGTACTCGGGACGTGTGGGTGTGGTTGTGCGCCTAGATCTCCGAGGTCCGCTCCGTGGGTAAGACATATAGGATCTTCTGTAGTGGATAAGCTACTGCATCTACAGTGGGGAGTCCTTGCCTGTACATGAACACTTTAGAAGTAATCAAGTTAACGTGAAACTCAACAAAATTCTCTCACTCAAAGAGTTTTTAAGGTGTTATCAATGTATTCATCAAAGAAAAATTGTTAGACTATGTGGTAGTTGAGTATTTAGTAATGATGAATAATTAGCATTTAGATTTCATTAGAATTTGTGCTTGTAAAAGTTCTGATCGATGCGCTCGTGTTGCTGGAGTTTTTAGGGGAGCATGACGACCATGGCAGTCGCTCAAGGCAAATCGACCACGGCAGTCGCTCAATGCATATCGACCATGGTTTTTCAGCCATGACTGGTTTCGACTACGTTTGATAGTCGATGGTTTGAACGGTCTTGTATTGTTGGTTCGAACAGCTTTATGCTGGTTGATCCGAACGGCTTTGTCCGATCAGCAAACTTCGACCACGTCAGACTTTGATCATGGTAAGTCGAGCACTACAGACTTCGACCATATCCAACTTTGACCGTGTCCGGTGTCAAACACGGCAAACTTCGACCACGTCTGGTTTCGACTACAGTAAATCGACTACGATATTTCAACCATGGCAGGTAATTGTAGATTTCGACCTTAAACAGTGAATCGATCGTAAGTAACATTTAACCGGTCGTAAATGTCAGTAAACCGGTTTTAGCTATAGTGATTGCAATTGGGCTGAAGCGTACAACCACGCGCAAAGGTGTTGATTCGTTGCCAGAAAAACAGAGCAATAGATCGAGCGGCAGAAGGTTTCAATTATGTATAAACCAGTTGCAGAGCAATGCTGAGCGGTTGTAACCTTCATCGAGGCTGTGCACAGTCAAGCAAGAGGTCGAGCGGAGCGTCTTACAATCGAATTTTATCTCTGTAAGTTAGATTATTTTTCTATTGATTTGAGATTTATTTTTAGATGTTAAAAAACAACGATAATTATTTATCTCTCTGATTACTGTCTTCGATACTATATTTTTTTTAAAGTATTCAATTTCCGATTTGTACTAACAGCTTCTCTGGGCTTTCTAGGACCTTAAGTTTTTTTTAATTGTTGTAATCATGAGATTCACGGCGTGGTCAAAACCAGTTCAATACTGAATCCACCATGAAGAGAGCCAGGCACATAATACATCTCTTACATTTTTATCCCTATTTTATCTACCCTACTCTATAATACACCAAAATTTTCTTTTCTAAATTCACCCCCTCAACCACCCCCACAGTCATGCCTAATCTAAGTCCACCCAGATTTGTGTACCAAATGGTTCCAACTTCATACAAATGAATGGTCTGGATCTCTCCTCAAGTCTTCTTCTCTTACTCATTGAAAATCCTAAGGTCAAAATTATTTGGATCATGCACATCATTGAACCGGAACCCACCCCGACGCCACGCCGTCTCCTCCTCCCCCCACCCCGCGCCGCCGCACATGCCCCCGATTCTGCCTCCACCCCGCGATACCTCCGCAGACTTCACTCCGTCCTCGCCTCCTCCCCACAGATCCCCCGCCGAGACGACCTCCGTCCTCGCCTCCTCCCCACAGATCTCCTCATCTCGCCTCCCCGCGACCTCGCCTTCCCAGCCCCTCCTCCTCAGTCGCCGTGGTCGGTGCGCTGAGCGGAGAAGGTCATGGGGCCGCCTCAGCCAGTTGGGGGGCATCGACATCGAAACATTGGAGCCACCGGTCGCCGTCGACCACCGCATAAAGCTCCTCTATTACTTCCGCATCGCCGACGCCCTCCTCACCCAGGTTAAACCCTAACCACCTCAAAACCCCACGCCAAAATTTCTCTTACTCGTTCATCCATTGCTCGCCTTCTCTGATAAGAAAACTAGCTTTACTTCCCTAAAAAAAGCATATACTCGTAAAACACGGCAGTTTTATCTGGTTCTACGTTACGATTTGGCGAGTTGGGGACTGTTGTTTTATTAAGCAAAATTACTGTGAGTACTATAGGACTATTGATATGGTCGCTAATTGTGTTAAATTGCTTTGCGGTATTTGCAGGCTAAGATATATCGGGAGGAGAAGAACCTACTCGAGTATGACGTCATCCTCGTGAGATACTCAAGGTGGGGTGGTGAATGGCTTTGTTACTTGTATCATGCTATGATTAGTTTCTCAAAGATCGTGTTCGGGTGTTACATCCGACGCCCGATTGGCTGCGGTTTCTTTGTGTGAGACGATTCCAAAGCATTATCGCATCGCCGTGCGGTCAAGTCCGAGAAAAGGAGTTCTTCAAGAAGGTACTTCCACATGATTCCTCCGAGTTTAATTGCTATTGTGTCTATGGTTTCAGATGTGGTTCCATCGAAGTACATTTGATAATTGCACAAGATAGTGCGTACATGATTGTTAACATGTGCAAACTTGTCGGGATTAAAAGAACATCTCAAACCTTAAATCTATTGCTTACGGTGAGGCATGATATTCAGGATCATGTTGAGATTTGCGTCATGTTGAAACTTTGTCGATTTTTTTTGTCATGTCTCAAAGTGATTGGTTTTGTTGTAGAAACTATTGGATATTATCGATGAGCTAGAGTTACTGAAGCCGTTTTGCATCACTATCGCCAGATTCTGAGCTTAAGCGGGAGGTACCATGGAACCTCATAGTCTAAATGGAACCTACGCTGCAACTTATAGGACAGAGCAACATACCCCAAGGTCACATACACCACGGTATACATGGCATTGCTGCGCATTTCCTAGCACTGTAATATATTCTCAACCAATTTGGGAGAAAGAGTTGTGTTCGATTTTCGGTTCTTGTTGTGGTTATACTTTGCCATTTCTTTTGTTATTATTCAGCCATTGGTTGGAAGTGCTCTTGGATCATTGCAAAAGTTTGGGAGACATCGGCGACATCCTTACCAAGTGTCCACTGACAGTGATTCCGATAGGTGCGTGTATCTTCTGTCGTATTTATGTTTATGATACATTGTGTTTCATTTGGCTTAAATAAAAACGAGACACTGAATCATTGAGTGATTTTTTGATTAAACAGTTGGCCCAATTAATAGTCAAAGGAAGGTTAGTTGACATGTACACTAGCTTAACTAAAATATCACAGTAACTTGATCGATTTTTAAGACGAACTAAGCTAATAAGTATCACATTGCCCATTGCCCACATATAATCCAACTCCCAAATGCCCTACAAGGCTACAACTGTATAGCTGGATCAACTTATTAGAGCTTTCCCACTACATCTAGGGTTATTTGGGACACGAGGAGGAGGCCTCGATCCGTTGGGACTGCCTCCAATTGGACGACGTCGAGCCGGATCTGCGATTCTTGGCCTTAGAATTGTTCCATTTATATGAGTGATGTGCAATTGGTCTGGAATACTGTGGCCTGGACTATGACCGAGTTAAGTACTGACTCTTTGTGGTGTCAACATGTTGTCCGATTCGTGTTATGTGTAGATTATTCATTTTGGTAGCTTGGCTTGTTTGTCTTTACGGAGAGATACATTTTTCGTACTTGCAGCAGCATTGGTTCATTGGTTGATTCATATATTCATCTCTGGGATTTCGACATCGTATCCGTGTTCTTGAAATTGTTGTGCGTTTTATTCATCTGTAGTAGTGTTTGCCCTTAGATTTGTCAAATTCATGTGGTGCTTTACTAACTCGGTGTAGTGGGTAGTTGATGATCAGAATCGCTCTTACTTTGGGTAATACAAATCAGATCCCTTTGTCTTTGAGTTTGCTTTTTTGGCAACTATTGGGTATCATTGGCTGGTTTCAGTTTTTATTCGGGTTAGCGCAGAAGTAGAAAGTGGAAGTAGCTTATTTGTGCAACTCTTCGATGAGCTTTATTGGATTTAGTTCACCTATGCTGCAGCCAACTTGTGGGCATAGGAAAACGTTATTTCCTCCAATCATGCGGGGAAGACATGTTAGATTTGAGAGTCAAGGCACTCCTGTGAAAAGGCCACTAATTTGGGAGTTGGTCATAGTATAAGATTGATTGCTATGATATGGATTGATTTGATTTATAAGGATATGCTAGCAAGGATCTGTAGTCACTCATACAAGTTGTAGCACTAGGGAGATTTCTATATTCTGCCATTTAAGACATTAGCACCTTCTGCTCTATAATTTTTAACATGGGCAATGGTGATCACAATACAGAGGATGGTGAAATGCATATCACACTACAAAAAAGAGAAAAGGGGAAAACATGGTCATCTCCAATACAAGGCCAAGGTAGCTTAGATCCGTATGTTGCAGACCAAGAACAAAAGAGGCTTATGCTGCAAAGGTTTCAGGAAGAGGTATAACCAATTTGCTGTATAGTTCCCTTGCTGATCGCTGTGCATTCCCTTTTTTCGTACTCATCACGCCTCACTTTTGGATCATATTAGTTTGAATAGTTATTTTCTCAATGGTGCATGCCTATCTGTAGTACTCCCTCTGTCCCGCAATTTAAGTCCAAAGTCTACCATACGCATAGACCAAGGAGGCACTAAATCTAAGAAAGAGTTAATGTCATTAGACCATGCATACCTTTATTAAATGGCATACAACTACTCATTCACTTTGTCTGCATTAAAGGAGGGGCATATGATGAAAATATTGTAATAACCACATCTTTGATCTCCGCAATATGCTTATATTGTGGGACAACGCTTCCCAATAATAGGGACCTATTTTGCTGGCAGGAGGGAGTATGTGATATGAAGCAGTACTTGATGTCAATTGGAACATAGTTGGTATGATAATGCTAAGTTGAATTACAACAATGGTTGAAAGAACTCATTTGACAAGCTTCACTTTGTTATTCGAATTACATCCTATCTGCAACCATATTAATGTGTCACTTGCAAGATAACTATGGTGCATAGGAGGTGATTAAGTCAGAGGAGGATAATCCAATTATGCAAATATCACCCAATATGTAACAATGTTGGTCAGGGTCTTGGAATTCGGATACTAACCAGTTTTGCTGGGAATGGGGACAAAACCAAAACCAGGTAGGTCTTTGGGGTGCATGATTCACATGGCAGTAGAGAGTTTGAACTGAAAATGGTTGCTAGCAGGTAACCAGATGGAGTTGGACGATACTTGCCAAGTTTGGAGTTTAACTCTTGAGAACATGAACATGTTTTTTTATCCCTAATGTTGTGTATACTGAATATCGATTCCTCGTCACTTCCCAAGTTAATGTAATAGTAAGATTTGGAAATTACTCTGAACGAGCTGCTTTAGGATAAGAGTTCTAAGGTGGTATGCGTAGTTATTGGCGGTTCTCTAATAGTGATCGTGTTGTCGTCCATCCATGTGTTGTGTGGTACGCACTCTGCAATTTTGCAAAAGACATCGTGATAATTTGAGAAGGTTCGTTGGGCCTTGGGCATGGTAGCATCCCATTTTGTCAAACATCGACAAAAAGAACACATCGGGAAAAAGTTATCATGTTTTGAATGCATAGTTGAAAATGGTAATAAGCATGCTTTTTGCAAGATGCTTTTGAAAACTGGATCAATATGAAACAAGTACAATTCGGAGGATATCTACTCAAGAACAATCCCATATGACATATGTTGAAGTCTTACAACATTCCTTTTGAGTTCTTATTTGCATGTACCTTTTTCTAACTATACCATTTATGTTATGTAGAATCCAGGGTTTGACTTCTCGCAGGCTCAGTTCCATCATGAACTCGCCTACGACCCAAGGACCTTCATGGGCGGAATACGCTCCGATTGAAGCTTCTTGCCCCAATGACATGAATCTCGCTCAAAGTTGTTGCTGCTATCCCCAAGGCATCTCGTCAAATCTGATAGATGTACCTATTGCGTCTGTAAAATGTGAAATTATAGCACTTTTGAATGGTTTGGTGTTGTTTGCCCTGGAAATAATGTTGATGTGTGGTGCCAAGGCGGACCCTTCCTCAACCTGTTTTATCCACTGATTCTAAGATCCCTGATGGGTGAAACCAACCTTATGTGCTCGCTTGTTGTAGCTGTGATCATCCAGTGCTTGTGACCTGCCCTCGACTTCGATGTCATGTCCAATCGATCTTTGTTGTGAGATGAATTTTTCTGCATTTCTAGAGATTTTTAGGGACGTCGAAGTTGTTCATTAGAGATATGGTTATTTTTGTTAATTGATTAGTGTTCGCGCTTTGTTCAAAAGAGGAGAGATGGACGGGAAAAAGTACCACCGTATTATTATCTTCCTTCTTTTGAAGTAAATCACCGTCACGTCCAATCGAGCTTTGTTGTGAGTCGGTTTTTTTTCGATTTTTGTTAAAGATTTTATAAGGAAGGTGAATTTGTTTATTGGGAGATGATTATTTTTCGTTAGAAATCTTTCACAGTGAAAAGAGAGGTCGGAGGAGGAAACCATCGACACGAATTTTTAAATAATTAATTTTTAATCCGAATTATAGTATTATATACTTGAGTACTGTGTGTCTTAGTTTTTTCTTTTTAATGTATTTGCTCCATTCATTATTATCCTAATAATCTACGCTTGAACTAGATTGGCTAATTGTGGCTAGGAAATGTTATAGACTTATAGTTGTAGTACCCAAGATTCATCTTTTTTGGTACCTGCTCAATTGACAGCCTATAAGTGGTCGAACGGCTACCTAAGTGGTCGTACGGCAACAGAAGTGGTCAGAACCAGTCGTAATTGATTGGAACCGGTCATAAAAAAGTCCTGGGAGGTCGTAAGGCCTTTACAACACGCTCGTCGTCGTCAAATATTATATATTGTAGATCAACAAATTTTATCTTGTCTTGTATTTTACCGTAGCGTTAGCACGAGCACACTACTAGTATATATAACATCTAGAGGTGTTATATTTGAACCAAACAAACATATAGCTCACATTAAACTTTCTATATAGCCGTGCTACTAACAGACGGAATGTTAAAAGATCCATATAGTGTTGATTTGTGATCCGAACTCTGATGACGAGGATAGAAGGGTGGTTCGTGGGAACAGAGAGCAAAGTCACGTCGTTGATGTTGTGGTCAGAACCAAATAATAATACCTATATTACAGCCGGAGGGATTCCCTGGCTGGAAGCCATGCCACATCAGCTTTTTGCGAAAAAGTCTCTGTATTTTCCGAAATTACGTAAAAGTCCTCCGTTCTCGCAAAAAGGTCCTGTCAGGTTTTTTCGGAAAGAACCCTCCACTTTACCGAAATTGTGTATCCTTTCTTGGATAGCGTCCCGTGGTTTTCTAAATTACGTATAAGTTCTTTTTTAGTTACGTATAGGTCCTTACAGGTCCTCGGTTTTTTGCGAAAAAGACCTTTGATTTTTCCGAAATTACACATGCGTCTCGATTTTTTTTAACAAACTCTCTATGAATTATCGTCTCTTTTGTTTCAGTCCACACGGTAGCTAGCGCGGCGTGTCGCCGCGCTTTCGCAGCTAGTTAACTTGATTCCTTACCGATGCGCGCACACAAGCTCAACACATTATCACAAGCACGCACAATGCCACAGACGATCTTCCAACCCTATCCATGTAATTCTGGGTTCACCGCGGCCCGGCCCATCTCCACGCCTAACACGAACGGGCGCCCACCTCAACTAGTCCACTGTCCACGCACGGCGCCACCGCGCGTCGTCCTCGTCACCCTCCACGCTGACCTGCCCAACGGGCTATGTAAATGGAACAGTAACCGCTTACGATGGAGACGCGGTAGTTTTTGTTGGTTCACCGAACAGAGAGAGAGAGAGAGAGAGAGGGATAAAGCGACCAGCCACGCGATCCGATCTACCCTCCCCACCACCACGCCAGAGAAGAAAAAGAAAGAAAGAAAAAGTCCGAAAATTCTTGTGACGCCGATTTTAGATTCCCGATATCCGCCGGAGAGGATCCTTCGTCGCTGTTGATGCCGCAGGCCGCGGCCACCAGCTTCTCCGAGGTGGGTGAAAAAAAGAAATATTCCTCCCTTTAAAATCCCCCAGCGATTCTGTGTCTGCTCCAAGAATTCTTCTCCTTTTCGCTTTCCTTTGAATATTTGGTCGGGAAATCGGTAAGGTTGGGGTTTTCTCGATGGTACTCGTTCATCGGGTAATCTTGGTTGCACTCGATGTATCTTTTCCAACTTTTTAGAGCCAGGCTAGTTCGGATTAGGGTTTCTATTTGTTGTTTGTTTCGACCCCCACGAATTTTTTCTTGTGCTTCTTTGCGGGAAGAATTGATCTTTTTGTTTGCTTGGGTTATATCTGCGTGCTAGCGATTAGTTATCTGGTGATTGTTTGCGGCAGTCAATTTGATGATTCTTGTGTTCCGTTTACTCGTAGTTATTCCAGTTAGAGTTCCAACTGTTCTATGTATGAAATCTATTGGTGTACTTGTGCTAAATTGGCATCTAGTGTAGCTGGGTTGAAATATCTTGTACTAACGTTTGCACAAACCTAAATTTTCTTTTTGCAGATACTGGAATTGGAGATGTGTTACAGGCCATAGAAAGAGTTTCTGGTAGTGTAAGATACATGTTCACATCCGTGCCAATGCAATAAATACTTGTGTTGAATTGATATTGAAAGATGGGTGACGGGGTGGCTTTTGAGGCTGCCAGGAAGATCATCATGCACCCGCTTTATGCGCCAAGGTCTTCACCATGGCTTGACTTGAAGGTGTTCTATGTAAGGGTGAGCAATTGCGAGGTGGATGAGTCTGCGCCAGAGCATCTCACGCTCAATCATATCCCACTGTCTCCTGATACGGTTATTGAGGTGAATAGCCAGCGGAGCAGCATGCACACTGAGTTCATCTCGTCGTCCCTCAGAAGGGACAGGGTCGACAAAAAGACCGAGGAAGCTACATTTGTGAGCACAGATAGTATAAGGATGACAGGGAGCGTGAGGTTTCAGGTTTTTTATAAGAACGATCTCCTGCTAACAGGAGACCTAGAGTTATGCAATGCCAATGGAGTGGTTGGAGAATCGAAGAACAGTATCAAGAAATGGAATATGAAGTGCGAATCGGCAACATCATGTAGTGGTTTCTTGAAAGGGAAGCTGTCCACAGGCTCGGAGTATGTACATCCTGTGATTGAGGTTTATGTTGCTGGCGCTTTCTGCGGCACACCTATTATATTAACAAAGATGATCCAGTTTATATCACGGAGGAAGTCCCAAATGAAACTAAAGCTAGACTCCATCCCTGAGAACGAAGCAACTGAACAACACAAAGAAGAGTCACATGAGGACTCTTTGAAGGTACTTCTGATCTGTGCAAGTTCTACTCAACTTTCGATCTCATATTTGTCCCTTTAACCTTACACTGCATGAACTTTCGTGCTTAAATGGTGCATATATATAACAGAGGCACCATAGTGCCTAGACTCTATAATTGAGACTTTCCATCCATAATTGATTCAGCATGCTAAATCAATAACTTTCTTTTCAAATTGATGTCTTTTCGAATTAATGAATGTTAACGAATTTGCCTGATATATTATATATCATTACACTTGCATAAACACACACGTGGAGGTGAGGTGGAGGCCCGGCAGGGTGAGCGGAGCCAACGGCGTGTGGGCGCGGAGCCAGTGACACAGCTCCCAATGCAGCTGAGGCGGGGATGCCAGCATGAGCCCACATGCAACGGTCACAGTAGCATGCAAAATACACCTTTCATATTATGAAGAACCTGTGCTATTTTGCAAATCCGATACCAGAGTACTCTTTTAAGCAATGCAGAAAAGAATGGGACTTGGTAGAAAGAGAAACAAAAATAAGAGTAGCAAACCTCTTGAGCTCTCACCCTGCGAGAGATTGGGGGAATGTGATGATGATCCCCTTTTTTACCTTCTGTTAGACACTAGGGAAATCCTTTCAGTGGTGTCTATCTCTAGCGCCCTTCCTTGCGCAGCTCCTTGCACGGTCCCCACAGATAGCGCCAATTGTTGGGGCATTAGCCACAACAATGAGTACTGGGTACCCTTTCTCCATTGGGGATATAGACTTAGGGTGTGTTTGGTTGCTGGGATGGGGTGGGATGGAATGGGATGGTTCCTTTGACCAAGCCTATCCATGTGTTTGGTTTGAGGGATGGAGTGGGATGGAATGGTCCAAAGTGGGATGAGCCTGTGCAAATTTAGAGAATATTCTTCTTAGATGCTGGACCATATGGTTCCACTTTTTTTGTGGAATTATCTCATCTCATCCTCATCCCATCCCATCCCACTTTATTCCAGCAACCAAACACACCCTTAGTTAGAAACCACCACCGGTGTATGAGAGAGCTGGTAAGAAGGAAAAATGAGTGAATCTTCCCCTCACACCCTCTTGGGGGTTTATATACATGAATAGGGCAGGATGGGAATTTTCTATTCTACCCCTCAATAATTACAAATGGTAAAGATATATTAGTACATTTCTTTATACATATATTTCTATACCATTAGGCCTACTTTAAGGCCCACCAGGCACTCCTGATAGCCCAAGGGGCTGGGTGTCCCTACAACAGTAGCTCTTGGCAGTAGTATGTCAACATGGAGAAGACATTCAGTGTAGTCATGGATCATACCATTCAGCACATTAAATTTCACTTTCCTTGGCGATATGCCAGTACATATGGCATATTCTTTAAGCCAAATTGACCCTATTGATCTTAGATATAATATGAGGTCCACATTTTGAGTCCTTGGATTATCCTAGCTAGGATATCCTTGGCCCTATAGCTTCTAGCCACACTACTTTGGCATTCTCAGATTAGTGATTAAATTGAGGAATTTGCTGCTCCAAAGTACACGTGCCATTTTCCAAATGCTTGAGTTCCAACTAAATTGGTGAATTGTGATTGTACAGCAGGCAGAACTAGCTTTTAGCAAGAGAATGTAGTAAGGCTGTAAAAATGACAATCAGACTGCCAATGTTCTTTGCTAGGAATTTATTGTTTGAGTGGGTTTGATGCCCAGATTTCTTATGCTTATGTGTGTGTTTTCCTAGCACTGTTACAGGTTAAATCTTCATTTTGGGTTACATGCTCTACTCTGCTGCTGATTTATGTCTGCCCTTTACTTTATGTGTCTACTCACCTGAATTCTCATTCACATTGTTATTTTGTAAGAAGTATTATACAGGTGGATGATAGTATCTTCCTTTCCTATCACTCATTTCAGGTATCAGAATTCCAGGATTCCAAATCTGAGACAGATGTGGATGTTGACTATAACAGCTTGTACTCAAGGCAGGACTTTCTAGAGGGCGAGGATGGTGAGCTTTCATGGTTTAATGCTGGTGTGCGAGTTGGAGTCGGGATTGGCCTTGGCATATGTGTGGGTGTCGGATTGGGTGTTGGCCTGCTGGTTCGGACATACCAAAGCACCAGTAGGAACCTCAGGCGGCGACTGCCATGATGGCCAAATCATCCCATGAATGTAGATGCGTATTTATTTTGTTCTTGTAGGGAACTAACTGTCCGTCTTTCCTGTCCATGCTAGTGATAATACATGAGTGAGGCTTTTTGTACTTCCCTTCTTCTGATGCTTTCTTGTCTGCAACGCTGATCATTTTTGCCCCCTTGAGATGTATATGGGAGTCTGTATGGCAAAATAAGAGTCGAATCACTAGTGGTTACTGTGAGCATCAAATGGTTCGGTCTGGAATTAAATGTGTTGATGCAGGAGCTTAAGTGACCGACAAGTGCAATGTGGTTAGAAGGTGCTGTTACACCTAAACTTGTTGGAAATCATGACATCTTGTACATAGAACTCGATTTGGTGACCAGTTGTGTCATATGGTTATTCGAGCATTTTCCAGATTTTGGGCGATGTATCTCTCGTGTGATGCACCGGTAGTTGCGATCACTTTTAGGTTTGTCTTCAGCAAAAGGTCTTCTGTAGTTATGTCATTTTTTTTTCTTGATCTTTAATTTCTTCTCGTTGTTTTGTAACTATAATTTATACTAATGATCATCCAGAACTGTGAATGGTATTTGTAGAAATGATATTTGAAGTACCCTGAGACTGAAGCTGGTATAGTAAGTTAGTAATAATAGTATGACTGCTGTCGGTCATGCATTCATGCTAATAGAAAGCAAGACCGAAACCTAAAGGAAAAAACGTTGTGCCATGCAAAACTTTAAGAATCTTTCCAAGCTTTTGCAGTACTAGATATGTTTGTTTATTTACAAGTCACATCTTAATTTACCCGCTCCTCTCTGAACTAATATAACATATTGAGTCAACAAAATGATATTATATATTTTTTTATAAAAAGATGATGTTTAGAAAAACATGACATGCCACCACACAGTCACACCAAAGTCCTTACATTTTCCACAAATCCACAATGGACAGGCCACCGTCATAGTTGAAAGAAATCTCCTCCACTAGCACCTAATCAAAAGCTGCAAGCCTCAGAGATGATTCCAAATGCAAATACCATGTCTTTTTTCGCTTTGCTTGGAATGGGGTGAACTGGAGATGCAAACAGGTCACAGATATGTAACTTCTAAGCCAATCTTCCACTCAACTGAAAGCATCTAGTGCAGAGATTGACATGGTTGCTCCCCAGATGGGACACCTCACCTCCCTGCAGAACTCATTGAAGCAGAAGAAGGAAAAAGAAGTTGAGGAAAACGAAAGCCTGAACACACACAACAACAACAACTAGAGGAAAAGAACAATGCATTTCATTTTTTTTCAGACACCAAATTAGCTGGCCAGTTTCATGGTGCAGGGGGGAGAGAGCATCTCTTCCTCAGCTGAGAATGGCCATGGTGCCTGATCTTGGCTCGGACTTCGCTCAGAAGCTGCTCCAGGACCTCCGGCGACGCCGCGAGAGGCTCGGGTTCGAGTCATCGATGGGGCAGCGCACGTCGAACGCCGCGCCTCAGGGTACGTTGCTCGCCGACGTTTGGTCGTCGGTGTTTTCTTTGCACTTGCAGTGTGTTCTTACTTTTGCATGTATGGTTGTGTATATGCATATGTTTTTTTTTTCACACTTAGGCACACCATACTAATTTCGATGTGCTTATGATGATTTATTGTAAACTGGTAGGTACCATCCAGATGTTTTCCTTTTAACTATCATCCAAATTTGTGACCATTGGACTAAAGATCAAAGGATTCTTTGTTTTTGAAAGAGGAAAATTTTTTTCAAAGGGAAAAGGGTAGAATTCAAAGGAGGGGAGGGGGAATTTATGTTCATTGGATCTCTAATCTAACAGTCCAAAATCTGGATGATAGTTAGGAAGAAAACATCCGGATGATGTTTAACAAAACCTAAAACAAATTCTGAAGATTTCATGTTTAGATGTAAATCGTCAAGATAATTTATGCCAGACGCTGTCTGTTTTTTGAACTGCTGTTGAGGGCTTGCTAATTTAAAATGAAACAGTAAGTTGAATTCTGATACTACCGAAGTACTGAATTACTCTCGTAATACAGACGCTTATTCATATTCTCATAAACCACTTCGAAGCCAGAAGCCACAACAAAGAGCTCCTGGAGTAGGGAGACCAGAAGCAACAACACACCGATCAGTAAGCAGAAGTTCCAAACGATGATATATCTGTGCTCAAATTTACCTTTCATTTCACTCTCTCTACTTATTTCCTCTGCACTTGCAGTACCAGCAAAGTAGCAATGCCATTGTCAGAGCCGGGAAGCCACGCCACCGCGACGCATCTATCGCCCATTCGCATGACATTGTGCCAGTCCAAGGAGGAGGAGGAGGAGGAGGCATCAATCAGAAGGCTGCGAACAACATCGATGTGCAGATGGCGCTGGCCCTTGCGCTCAGCAACACCGGCAAGCTTCAGAACATCGAACTCGTGGCACGCAACGGCTCCATATTCTTCGGAGAGCCGGACAGGATGCAGATGCACCACCGTCGAGACGACCACCTCCTGTCTCCCAATGCACACGTCAGCAAGGTGGCGATTGGCGTTCAGAAGCTGAACGACGTACTTATGGCGTATTCCTCGGGTGCCAATGCGAGGGACTTCAGCAGGAGGAGCTCGGTTGAGATTGGGAAGCAGCTGTTCAGGGGAGCCATGGACTTGGAGGAGTCTTTGAGCATGCTTGTGATGCTTCATGAAGCCTCAGACTACATGGAAGGGTCAGGGAATGGCAAGGTGTTGCTGCTGAAGGGAAAGGAGAACCGGAAGAGCTCAACGCATTCGACAAGTTCTGCAAAGCTGGTAGAGATTGTTGATGAAGATTCAGAGACCGAGAAAGCCAAGAATGGAAGGGGCTCATCAAATGCTTCTATGCAGATCGTTGCTCACAAGAAGTCTCAGAGTTATAGTCCAAATAGCAGCTCAGTCTTGCAGCTCTCTACTGTCACAAGCAATTCCAAGAGCAAGGATGATTCAAAAGTGAGGATGCCCAATGTGATTGCCAAGCTGATGGGGTTGGAGAATCTTCCATCCGCGAAGGTGGTTGCGGAGCACAAGGGGACAGAGAAGTTTGTAAAACCTGAAGCAGTGGCAAGAAAGGAGATAAGGGCAAATGCAACTGTTGGCAAATTACCGATACGGATTGTAGCTTCAGAAAGGGTGTTAGCCAAAGGACAGAGCAAGAATATGCCAGCAAGAGAGTGGAAGATTGGCATTACAAACTCTGAAGAATCTGAAATTGCTACTGCACTGTCGAATAGCTCATCATTTCCTACAATTGACAAGCAAACAAGGCAAACCATGAAGGAGGTGTTAAGCAAAGTGGAAATCAATGAGAGAAGAGGCGGTGAAATTCAAGGAGTTAACGAGAAAATCATCCATGAGGACAAGAAACTGACTGAAGAAAGCAAGCTGCAGAAGGCTGTCAGTGTTGGGTGCCACACTGATGCAGGGAGAAAGATGGATTTTATCAAAATATTTAGGAAAAATTCAGAAAACAAACCAGCCACTGAAGAGAAGCCCATTTTTAAAGAAAAGAATAGAACTGTTGGAAAGAAGCAATCTACAAGCATGAAACAGTTGTTGGGAAGAGGCAGTGATGCGAAATCAAGGAGGACAAGAGAGAAGCTTAACAAAGAAAACCTTTCCACTACTGTAATCAAGGCTGCAGGAAAGAATGGCAAGACGGATCAGATGAGAAGGCAAGCACACAGTAAGAACATAGATAAACAAAGCATGGCAAAGAAAGCGCAGAATTACCGCGAAACACAGAGTGAAGCAGCCAGTCAGAACTTAGAGGACAAGAAGCCACCGAAGTCAGAAGCAACACATATGAAAAAGAAGTTTGCATATATTGAAGTGATACAACAGGAGGACCAGCAAACAAAAGTAAATGATCTTGGGTGTAGCAAACCATCAGATAGAACACATGGTGATGGTGGTATTTTCAAAGAATTAGCAAGAGAAAGAAAAGATAGCAGCACAACTGAAGTGGCTTCCTCTGACCAATCTGTAAAGAACATAACTGAAGAAATTAATGATCCAACCAATGTTGTACAGGCAAGTGACGACTCGGAAATCTTTGATCAGAGTGCAACTGCTGAGATAAATGTAATTTCGTCAAACTTGGCATCCTGCTTAAATGCTTCGTGCACACGTTATATCAGTCTAATGAAGTGTGTGTTTTGGTATAAACATGCAGGATGACAGAACTAACCGCCCAGCTAGTGAGACTAAACAGATACTGGAAACATTTACTGAGGGAGAACAGCAACAACTGCAACAAGTGGTAGAAGTTAAAGAGCAACCAATGGATGGTACGCATGTTCTTGATTCATTCTAGTAAAGAAATCACGGACACATTCTAGTAAAGTGAATGAATAGAATTTTCCAAAAGCTATTGAATGAACAGCCCTTATGCTTTTATTTCAGGTTTGGACCATACCACAAAATTCAGTAATCGGACAGATTTGCAAGATCACAAGATGCATGTGGTGTCATGTGATTCACTCACGGAGAATCAACTCCTGCTCATGGAAATGTTGCTAAAGGATCGATACTTACTTGAAACCGCTAAGGCAATTGTCGGAATTCATGTTCCTGTAGATGCTGTGAATTTTAGCGCAGGCAAATGGTCGGACAAAGTCAATAATGTTCTTTCAGACGTAGGGCAGGAAGTAATCAGAAGGAAAGTTAAACGAACGGAGGCGATGGTAGATGTTAGCATGACGCGCACTGCTAACCTCAGATTTCAATATTTGGATGATCTTATCAGAGAATTGGATGGTGACATTGAGAGTCTGAATATCTCCAAGAAACCTGATCAACATAGTGATGATAGCACAGCTGAAAACCTGCAAATGATACTTCACAGAGACATTCAGAACAATCATCCAGATGCCAACTCGATGTGGGATTTTGGTTGGAACCGCATATCGGACCTGCCGATCGAAAAGAATGAAGTTGTCAAGGATTTGGAAAAGAACATACTTGGTGGCATCATCACAGATGTAGCAAGGGAGCTTATTGAAGTATCAGTACGCCATGGGTGCTGTGCATGTGAGGCTTGAGTGACTGACTTTGAAATGTTATAAAAGAGATTCTTAAGGTGATTGAACTTAGGTTAGTTTTGTTATATGTACCATTATTTTCCAGTAAAAATGATTTCTACGAGGTTTGTGTATATAAAGGAATGTGTGTGCGCTTATGTGCAATTTCAAATTAAAAAAATGCGTGATAAATTTTACAGCAGTTAGGATTTATCACAACTGGGCAGTACTTGTTGCACATGTGCTTCTTTCTATCGTTACACATGCACCTCTTCATTGGCATGAGAACATTACAATTTTCGCTTTTTTAAAAAAAAAAAAAGCAAGAAAGAAAGGTACTTGTTGCTACTGCGGCGTGGTCTCTGAATCGTTCTTCCTCGACAACCAAATGTCATGTACATGGAAGGTCCAATTACACTAAGCAACAGTTCCTCCTTCCACAAATGGAGTACTACAAAATCCAATGTTACTTGCAGTCCTATTTGCCGCTGAAATTTACATTTGACGAGACCAAGCAGGAAGACGAGAAGTTGAGATTGGCAACTGATCTCTGCCTTTGTTTTCGATCAGACGGGCTGGTTTACTTTGCACTTCAATTTTGCACCTAATTAGAGTCCTTTAATTCGTTCCAGAAAGTACAGCAACTAATTGGAATCGACAATAAACACAGTTGCACCGAGAAAACAAGTGCAACAACTTGGAACTAAAACAAAACAGCTCGTCGTGAAAACAAAATAAAAAATAAAACAGTTGCCCAATTAAGCTGATGCTAAAGTAGCAGAGGAAATTGAAGGAAAAAATGATCCATGATCAGAAATAAGGTTTCATGGCTCGGAGCAAAGATGTCGTATCTATCTCGTGCAAGCACGCCTGCGGCCGCGAGATGGAGCTGCTCCTGCGGAGCACGACGCCTCCTTTGTCCCTAGGTTGAGCTGCACGAGCCCAACCCTGCGGCAGCTCGATGGTCGTCGCCCGCGCCGTGTCGGCGTGCAGAGAGAGGATGATCACGTCATGGGCGGTAGTCCGTGGGTCCCGGCCCAGACGGCTGAGCCAGTGCACGGTGCGCCCGATGACTGCGGGGAGGGAGCCGTGCACCGGCCCGGGGGGCAGCGGGTGCACGTGGGCCGCGCGGACGGCGCCCCATTTGCTCCCCTGGACGGCGCCGAGGACACGGAGACGGAGCGATCGGCGCCGCGGTCCTTGAGCCGGTAGGAGACACCGAGGAGGAGGCCGGGGTCGAAGCCGCCGTTGGGCGCAGCGCCGAGGGCGAGGCGGCGGCGGAAGTCCTGGTCGAGCATGGCGAGGCGGAGGGGCTTGGAGGTGGCGGCGAAGCGGACGACGGTTGCAATGTCCGAGCGCGCGACGACCTCGAGCAGGAGATCCACCGGAAGGGACGGCGGTGCCTCGGCCATCGCCGTTCCGTTGCATGCGCAAGCACGTAGGCGTTTGGTTGACATGGCCGGTTTAATTTGCGATCTGTACGTTTGGCTGGCACACGATGCGGTATTAATCGTCGTATTCACGGGGAGAAAGAGCAGGTGATTCCTGTGCACCATTGCCAAAGCATGCTTAAGCACAAAAATCAGACTTTATTACAAATGTAAGGCTTATCAACCCAGTTTTACATAAAGGCGTACAACCCAAATATACATTACCAAAAGAACTTCCACAGCAGAGCCCGAGTGTAGAATAAGCCCTAACACTCGGCGTCGTCTACATCGTAGAGCTCACGTCGTCTTGAGACTTCTTCCTCCTCTTGACAAGCTTTCTCTGTTTAAAATTTTAGGCTTCGAGTACTCCAACCCCGTACTCAACAAGCCACATGGGATTCAAGGTGAATATGGCCATCAAGATAAACAGGCTTTTATCGGTGGTAGGATTATCTAGATAGCATGCCATTCTAAATCTTTGTTTTAAGCAATTATCGGTTCGCAATTATCAATAATGAAAATACATTAAATAAATAATGTAATTTAATGGGATTCAATATGATCAAAAACATGTGACTTGCCTTGCGGACTTATGATTTCGACAATTTAAGTATTCCTCGTACTCGGTACTCCTGGTCGTGTCCAGCTCGCCAACTATTTGGACTCGGAGGCGTAGATCGAGTAACTATTCGTGTATCGGCACACGGCCACGCATGGTGCATTGCTGCCGTGCGCGCGCGGACGGAGGCGGCTTTCGTCGTTTGATCACTCCACGGCGACCCTTCAAACGGCTTTCTACACTTAAAACCAAATACGTCTCTGCGTCACAGCTCCGCTATCTACTATTATCTCAAAAATCATAAATAAAAACTAACATCCACATATCAAAGGAACAGCGACAAACATCGACTGCTTTTTTTGTGTTGAAACATTTGGCCGTTGCACAACTTTGATTAAAGACTACGCGCTGTACTCTGCGACCTGGTCCAGCTCAAAAGACTACAATCGTACACGATAAAACGGGGAATTGGCTACAGTACACTGTAAATTGTCATCATTTGCCAATAGACATTCAAAAACATGGTTACGTCATAATATACTGTAAAAAGGTGTAATTTTGTTGTAGAACGCCGATGGCACTATTGTATCATTTTTGGGTTAGAGGGGAGATTGAAAGCACACGAATTGTCGATTTTGCCCACGTTGCACGAGTTACGATCACGCTGCATGAGTTACAACCACGTTGCATGAGTTACGACTACGCTACACGAGTTACGACCATGTTGCATGAGTTACAACCATGTTGCATACTCATAATGACCATACATGTAGACTGAGCAGTGGCGCAAGGCGGTCGAGGCAATCGCCGCGATGATCGGTGGTGATGCCCATCTCGTTGGTCACCACAGCCTTGTCGACAGTGGCAATAGATGGGGTCCCCGCAACGATGCCTAAGTATCCACCCAAGGGAGACGCTGCACTAACCCAAGTCGCCCTTGTCCCGAATCTCCGCCGATGCCATTGATGCGGCTGAGGCAACGCCTTATGGCACGACGGTGCCATGCCTCTCCTCCGTCTCTATAAAGCCACTCCTCCGCCCCCTAGCCTCCTCATCCAGCGCCTGTCACAACCAATTGAGCCCTAGCCTCCTAAGCTCCCACTTCTCCTTTGTGTCCGGCTACTTGTCGTCCCGTTCGTCAATTGCTTGCAATAGGAGCATCACCGGGAGACCACAAGGCCACATCGACCACTACTACCAGGCTCACTTGTCCCCTTCCGCGAGCTTCCCCAATGTGTACTTCACCGCCGCTCGGCCTCATCATCGCCAGCACAACTAAGACATCCCCCAAGCTCTGCTGCCCCTCTCAGTATGTTCATAGCCACCCGTAGGTGCTCCCATTAAAAGGAATCGAGTTCTAGTGACTCGAATCGCCGGTTTGCTTCGTCCCCTATTCCCGCCATCGCTCGGCTAGTCTGCGTTGAGGTAAACCCAAAATTGGATCGGCTCCACGAATTAAACTAATCACTTTAAATCCACTAGTGTAGCTCTTTCCCGCTCCGGGTAAATAAGCTCTAACTTTTACACTTTGCCGGGTCTTCTCACAACCTTCTTTAAGAAGATCACCATACACGACACCTCTAACCCCTTCTAGGAGTTGGCAACCTCCAAGAGTAATAAGTCAAGCCCCTCGCTTGATTCACTATGTGCAACAAATGCACAAGCTCGAGTGGATACTAAATCCACCTCTAGATGCAACACATACAATCTAGAGTCTTCCTCCTTACTCATAAGGTGCAACACATGCACAATTAAGAAGAGGACCTCATACTAGTTCAAAGAAGTGAAATAGAGTGCCAAAGATTCTACTCCAACCGGCCGTAAGGGAGTATATATATATCCACACCACAAAAACTAGTCGTTGGAAGCAAAACACCTGAGAAAATAGGGTTATCGGAAGTACCGTAGTTATATAACCGGTAGTTCCACTCCTCTTTGCAACGGCTAGAAAATTAGCTGTTATAGCAGGCGTTAGTAGTTTCACTGGCTAAAGACTGGTACTGCCGATCATCGGAAGTACCGCTATGCTTGTGCGGAACTACCGATTACCACGAGGACGAGAAGGCTCCACGAAGATGTCTCTCTGAAAACCATACTGATACACAAGCCGATCGTTCGGTAAGTCGGAAGTACCGCTCACACAGAGAATTTAACATTACTAAGTTTGTCAAAGGAAATATGATCTCAAATTAAACATGGTATTTTTCTAGTGGTAGATATAACTAATTATCATATCATTCTAAATAGTTATTGTAAATAAATAGCAGGGTGCAAATAACAATAATGAAAGTACTGTAAATAAATAATTTAAATAGTGTGGGTTCAACATGTTCAAAACCATGTGACTTGTCTTGTTGCTAAAAATATTCTACTGGCTCAAAGGCTTCGGCATCTAGATCTGGTCCTTGCACGGTGAACTTGGAGAAATCGGAAGCTAGCACAAACAATTAAAACAACATGAGTCTCTGCTTGAAACAAATGAAGTTAGGAAATAAACAAAATAAAAGAAGTAAAATTCAATAAAATCTAATAAAGGATAGGTTTGGTTTCTGTCGAAGTCTAAGTTGGTAAAACAGAGCTAGAAATGGTCAGAATGGTTATAAATATATTATTGGGCTTCTGGTGAACAGTAACGGATTATTAATGTTCGTTGCGGGTCAGGCTGGTAATAGTATCAGGTCCAAAATAGTAGTGGATCGGGTTTGGAAAGCATCCCGCTGGGTTGTGAATAGAAAGCAGTAGTAATGGCCTTGGCCCGATTTGAGCCTTGGCCATTGGGTTGAGTCGGCCTAGCCCAAAGTGCATAGTGCTTTGTCTTCAACTCCTGACGCCACTGTTCACCGAACAGAGCCAACATGGCGAAGGCAATGACTGAACGCCGGTGATGCTCGCCAGCGGCAACCAAGGGTATGGTTGGGCTCCTCTAAGCATCGGGGTTCCATTTTTTGTGGTTGTAGAGCTCGGGAATCAACGGTTATGGCTGGCGGCAAGGGAAGGTTTCTCGGGCATTTTCATTGCACAAGGGCTCTCCGATGGCTTTCTAGCGAGGTCATGGTGGCTTGGAGCATCTACAACACTTGATGGTCACCACGGCAGTGGTTGTTTTGGCTAGGACGGCTTGGTTAAAGCTGTCCTCGAGCGATTGACTTACACGACAGCGAAGAATGGTGCTGATAGTATTGAGATCAGTAGGTGGGTCGGCGTGGTTGGCTAAGGGTTTATGGCGGCTTAGTGGTGCTATGGTTGCTAAAAATTGGTAGGCCATCGACCATAGCAAGAAAATGGCCAGATGGGCTCACTGGCTCAAGGAAAGATGACGGCGACAATGAGGGTTGGCTTTGGCAATAGGGGTGGCTTTAGGTGAGTAATTGGGGGGGGGTGCGATGCTCGGGCGGCTTGTCGTAGCTTTAAAGCCAAAAAACGGTAGTGGGAGTAGGAGAGCGAACTCCATGGCACCAGCACATGGTTGTACCGTGCACAGTCGACAAGGAGAGGTGGCACTTGAGCTGGTGCGGTGAGGACTACGGCTTCTGGCACGGTAGCGTGGGTTGATGGAGGCGGTACGAGGTGGGCGCGCATTGGCCACACAGTGCGCTAAAATACAGCGGAGCTCAGTCAAGGACACGACACACGAAACAAGGACAACATTGAGGTGATAGCTACTTAAGGCGCAATCTGCACTGGCGGAGCCAGGGAGAAAAGGTGTAACCAATGAGGGGGTTTGACTGGCATCGGAGGCATGAGTGAGCAGGCAGATAGGCTCGACGGCATAAGGGTGATGGTGGAAAGGAGGAGGGTGCCAACTAAAGAAGGCAACACGCATGGCCAAGAAAGCAAAGCGGTTTTCCAAGGAAACTTACCAAATTGGAAAAGTTTGGGGAAATCAAACAAATTCAACCAAAGGCGTTTCAGAAATGTGCACGAACGCGGGTCGGCTGGGGCTGGATGACGACAAGGACGTCGCGCGAGGCCACCGGCTCCAAGTCCATCCATTCCAAGAGGTGGTCATTGTAGAGAGGGAGGGGTCGGGGTGGGGCGCCGGCATTGCACGGCGATGGTGGGGCCTGGACAATGCACACGGAGCGTTCGCTGGTGCGGCTGAACTGGTAGGAGATGCCGAGGAGGAGGGCGGGGTCGAAGCCGCCGTTGGCGGCAGTGAAAGGCCGAGTCGGGTGTGGAGCGGCGGAGGGGCCTGGAAGTGGCGGCGTAGCGGACAATGGCTGCAGCGTTCGGGCGCGCGACGATCTCGAGCAGGAGATTGACCAGGAGGGGCGCCGGCGCCTCGATCGTCGTTGCGTTGCGCTGCGTGGGCAAGCCCGTAGGCGTTTGGTGGGCACGGTACGTTTGTGGAAACACGTGCAATCTCGCAGGCGTTTGGCTGCCATGGCGTTTGTGCGTTCGGCGGATACGTACGATTCGTCGGTCTGAATCGATCGGGCGCCTCGTAGCCGTAGCCATCCCTCCTTGTATAGTTGTATGCATGCACGGGATATGCTCCCTCTGCGTGTCGAGCTAGCAAACTATTCGGAATCGGAAGCTTATCCGCAAGCGGCTCGGCCTTGCGGTCGTGTGCATGTGCATGAGATGACTCGCTGATAACATTGCATGCTTGCCGCCGTGTATGGATGGGCCATGTCCTGACCTTACAGATCTGGATTTGTTCGTTTGTTCCGTTACTAAACACATGTACATTCTTGTTTCTTTTCATTTCCCACGTACGGGTCCCCGCAAACACAAACAAAGAGAATATGCAAGAGTGACTGCTTGTATATTACTATTATTTATAAATTAGCATAAAAATCATAAGGAAAAAGACTAACCGAATAAGAACTTATGTTTTTCCTGAGGTCGTTCAAAAGACCAACCAGAATGTGTGATTGTTTATAGGCAAACTAAACGGCAAGATGTTTGCAGAAAAAAAAAATTGGAAGGCATCTACAAAATAAAAGTAGATAAGTCGGAAGGGCAAGATACAGTAGGTAAAACTTTGCATAAGTTAAAAATAGAAAGCAAGTTTGAAAGCTTTGAGAATTCTAGACATCTGGATACGGCAACTGATGTTCTGAGTTTCCGATTTCGTGCTGCATTTCTGAAGGTACCGAAGTCACAGCTGTGACAGCATACACAAATTATCCAAAGAAAAGATATGTATGCTATTATCACCGCAACTAAATTTACAAGACACTACACCACTGTAACAGCCAAATTTTGACTTTCAAATAAACATGCATGAATTTCCATGAATTTCAAAATTTTTGATGCATTTTTTAAAATTTTCCCAAAGCTTGGTTGAGGTTTGAGATTTTTAAAATAAAATCCTTGACAGAAAAATGTGAAATCAGAATTTCTAAAATTAAATTGGGTGCTGTGGAATTTTTTTATAAAAATTTGTGTGCAAATTCCTTTGGGAATTCATATTAGAAATTCAAACTAAATTTCAAATCAAAAATAAAGTTTAAATCCAATTTAATTTCCCTATAAGGCCATTGGACCGAATCACCCAGTCACACGGCGCACGCCAGCCTAGCTCACACCTCCCTCTCTCACGCGTCACTGACATGTGGGACTGATCCCACCTATCAGCACACTGTTTATCTTCTTCCCTCCTCTCTTCCTCACATGCGCGCCTGTTCTCACATTGTCGCCTTTTCCGCACGCTAGAGAGCAATGAAGACTCTGCGCCTCGAGCCAAGCTCATCATGACATAGTATCGTCGCTGCGAGGTAGTCCCATCAGCCGCTAACCTCTCTCTTCCTTTCTCGCCCTCTCGCAACTCGGTGCCCAAGGTCAGTCATGGCACCCAAGCCATTCTCCCTCTTCCCCACTATAAAAGCCAAGGTGTCGAGGCCAACCGTGTCACCAAAAGCACCTCGTCTCGCTCTTCCTCTTTCCCGCACTCTCCCACTCTTTTCGCCTCCGATTGAAGCTAATCGAGCTTCGGTCTTTAATTTTGGCTGCTGGTTTCCTTCGCCAAATTACTTCTCTCCGGTGAATCCCTATTGTCGCTGTCATGCTTTCCAAGTTTGCCTCGTCATCACCTACCCCATGCTCACCCTCTCGTGCCCGATTGCCCAACGTCGAATCCAAAGAACCGTGCCATGCGCCGTCCTTGCCATTGATACTATCGCCGCCGATCTCCCGTGTGCGCCGTCCTACAATAAGCCCTCTAGTCCCCTTGTTATTCCAAGCAATGCAACCACTTTGATCCAGCCTAGAAGCCACCTAGCCCGCTGTAGCATCACTGACTCCCCGCATTGTTACCCTCACCATGCCATCCCCGGCCACCGTGGAGAGCCTAGCTCACCGCCGCCCTCGTAGCACTAATGCACTCCCTAGCATCGCAACCTCACCTAGAAGCTAAATCCCACCACTAATTTGTGCCGCCACCTCACATTATCTTCGACCTCACCGGCGCCGTCAGTAGCACTGTAGAGGCCACTGCGCTCCATTTTGCCCCTTACACCAGCATGCCACCGTCTTTACCGCCGACGCCAAGCTCGGTCATGGCTGAGAAGAGGTAGAAGATGATTGGGGCCATTGACCAGTGGGCTCGAGCCATTAACTAAACCATTGGTTAGTTACCGTTAATTACGCACGTAATGACCGTATAACATGTGGGCCCTCGAGATTAGAAACTCTAATTAACCAAGGATTTAAATCATGACCCATTGACATACAGGCCCCACATCTCTTACCCGTCACATAGACCCATCCTATGGACCACTATCACTAAAAAGTGGGCCCCACCTCTCGGTAAATGGCCATGTGTCTGTGTAGGATTCTCAACATGGGATGACGCGTTGGTTACGGAGTCTTATATATTGCTTCTCTATATAAGAAAGACGAAAAGCACGCAGATGTATCGCGTCGCTAAAGATCTATCTGTGTTTACTCATGTTCATATGCGTGATCTCGAAGTTCAAGTTCATTGCTCGTCTAGACCCTAAACAAATTCCCCAACAATGATAACTGGGTTACCACCGGAAACAGGAAAATATTTTCTAAAAATGATGAAGATTCGGGCGAGTGGTTAGTTGGAGATCGGTGCAGAGATTGCACATGTTCGATTGGCCGTGCAGAGATTGCACGTGTCATTTTTGGATTAGCTATGTAGATTGCACATGTCATTTTTGGATCAGCCATTCAAGGATTGTACATGTCATTTTTTAATTGGCCGTGTAAGGATTGCACATATCATTTTTGGATAGGTCATGTAGGGATTACATGTGTCATTTCTTAAATAACTATGCAGGGATTGCATATTTTTTCTACACACAAATCGTGTAACCACAAGTATAGTTAACACAAATCATGTAACCACAAGTATAGTTAACACAAATCATGTAACCACAAGTATGGTTATAGGACAGAGTTGACCCACTAATTTGCTTCGCTTCAGTGTGAATCCCATGCTCTTAGATTGGTTTGTAGATTTCTGGATTTCTGATGGACGAAGAGCTGTAGACTCCCTAACAACTCAGTCCCTCATTGAAAACACAACCTAGAATGGATACGTTCTGAGAAAGAGGCACAACCCGGGAAGGGAGTGGTCATTGTTGCCAATGTTGAGGATTAACCTTGGAGTGGGAGTAAGCATCGTAGCAAAGTATTGTAAAATACTTGTTATGATTTTCTCAGCTGCACCCCTACGTAAGCGTGTAGTGGTTAATCATATCTTATGGGTAAACTTATATAATCTCTACAGAATATTAAAAAATTATTCAAATAATCGTGCCATCGAACATGAGCAAAAGTATAGAAACATTACACTAGCGTAGTTTTCGTAAATAAACAACAAACCAGTAATGGTTGTGATGACAACTCAAAATAGAAGTGATAGCAGAGAGATTTCGCTCACATTAATGGAAGTAATAGCGGAGAGATTTTATTCTCACATTGATAAAAGTGACAACGGAGAGGGTTCGTTCTCAAATTAATAAAAGTGATAGCAAGAGGATTTTGCTCTCACATTAATGGAAGTGATAGCGGATAGACTTCACTCACAACAATGGACATGAAAGCGGAGTGAATTCGCTCACATGATAAATTTTGACTCAAAAATGAATATAGGTTGTAATGTCAAAATGGTTAAGTCATAGATTTGAAATCTAACTAGATTAGTATATTTGATAAATTAGTTTTATGCTAAAAGAAACATAAGACCTTCACTTGGATAAACCTGACATATAGCTATATATATAGTTGCATTCTGCCATAGAAACTTGTTGAGTACTTTTGTATTCATTGTTGCTTAATATATGATTTTAGATGACGGGATTGATGATCTAATGTATAGATTCACCCATGCCTCCGACTATGACATGAAAGACAAAAGCCAGGACTAGATTTAACCCTAGTTAATTGCCTGTAGCAAGATATGAATACCTTTTTTAGTTTATGTACTATTCCGTTGCTTACTCTGAACAGTGCTATTTGACCAGTGGACCTGCTATGTAAAACTTAATCACAATACCTATTCACGATTGCCTTTGTAATATAAATTACTCCTTTTATTTACTCGTATGTATAGATGTGATATCGGTCGATATCATTGTGTAAGTTGCTACTGATCCAGTGACTAGCTCAAAATACACACATGATTTAGATTGTCAAATCAGCGTCCCCACAACGACCGTGGAGCAGAAAGGGGAAAATAGCCTTTAAAAACAAATATAGTTCTTTTTCCCCAGACAGTCACGACTCACGAGTCAATTTATTTATTTCATAGTAGTTTCACTTTTCTTTCTCCTGGAAGTTGGAGTAAAGAGAAACTTGGAAATTACAGTACAGCCAAAATAGTTGTAAACACTCCCAAAAAATAACAAAAATTTATCATACCACGTATGAAAACTCGCCTTTTCAGCTCAAACCCTAGCGTGTCAAACATCTCAGGTTACACTTTTGGCAGCACCGTAGTGTCACATGGAATGGATGGCTCAACCTACAAAATGAAATAAACTCCAGTGTAAGCACTTCCAAATTTCTAGTGTATGGTATGTCATGAACATTTAGAAGTCTAATTTTACGAAGATCAGAATCACAAATGATGAAATATAGCCGAACTAGCAAAGGGGCGTACAGCGAGATATCGTGCTAGCAAACTAGCAGTACTGTGGTTAAAGCCCTGGACAGGCTTTCCTTCCGTGCGAGACACATTCAGCTGTTTTCTCACTTGAGAAGCCAGTGACTGAAAAATCAAATTCCAGAAATAACACAATCAAAATCAAGCAATTGGTAAAGAAAACAAGATACAAACACATAAGCAGGGAAAGAAGTTATGCGTCACATGCCAGATGGCGCACAAAATAATCAACCTTTGAATAAAACAAAAAATATAGAAAAAAGAAAACTATCATGCACAGACCTTGCCTAGTTCCACTCCCCACTGGTCAAATGAGTTTATTCCCCATATAAAACCCTGAACTGCAATCCTGTGTTCGTAGATGGCTAAAAGCTGAAAAGAACGGACTTTGTTAATACATTTGCACAAAACAGTGATATAAGAATTTGAAGTACAGCAAAAACTCTTGCAAAGAGCAAATGAAAGAAAAAGAACGTGTATAGGGATGCTATTACTGATCCAGATCTTAGAGTAATTTAAGTGAATTATGCATCATCTCATAGGCTTACATGCAGGAAAGCAATCAAGAAAGAAGATGAAGGTGGCACAAGTTTGTGTCCATTCATGTCAACCAGCAAGGTACATCCCACATATCTATTCATCCCGATGAGGCTTTCTTAAGAATTAAGATACTCAATTATTAAACAATAAACATATGGCCTATTTGATGCGGCTATAGCTTATAGCTTTTGACTGGAATTTTTGAATTTTAGCTGTTTGTGACAGAGATTATAGAGAGAGATACTTGCTTGCGATTTTGGTTGATACAGATGTTGAGTTTTTAACGTATACTATAATTAACTTGTAGACCCCGTCTTGAGAAAATACTCCATTTAAAAGTTAAGTACTGTAGCAAAAAGCCAAGAGCCACTTTTAAAAGCCGTAAAGAACATGGCCATAGCAACAAACCAGCATAGCATCATGTTTTTGCTTGAAAAAAATTATTGACATGTTCAGGTGAAGCATTCCTCATGCAGAATAGAACACACCTCACACAACAAAACCATAATTCTATTGGTGAAAAGGATAAATTGTACAATTCTGGATTAAGCAACTTGCAACTTCCATTGAGTATTGTCAATGTACTTGGCATACCTGTCCAACTTCATAAGCAGATAATGAGGGCAGTAACAAACTAAGCGATGGCCGGTTGCCCTGAAAAGTCTGTCAAAAGAATAATGATTAAGACACAAGACTGCTCAGTCAGAACAGCTACATCTATAACAGTACATTGGGATAACTGGATAAATAATGAGTGAATTATTATCACCTTATGAGGGATAAGATTTTCAGGAACTTTCTCGCTGTGCAATTGTTCAGGAGACTGAAATGATGCAGTAAATTCTGGTAAGAAACCAAAACAGTTCATAAAGACGTGTGCACCCAAAATATATTTAGCTATTTACCTTTCCATAAGCAAGTGCATCAGGCTGAGCAAAGAAATTGGACATCAATTCATCATGATTGCTAACAGTTTCCCCTGAAAAAGATGTACACTGTAAGAGTTTGAATGGGCATCTGAAGAATCATGACACCAACAGGCAGCATCTTAAGTTCTTAACTCTGAGAAATATTCCAGTGCAATACCTTTCAAGTAAACAGGCTGCTGGCTTTTTATGACGCCAATAAAATCACAAGGGATAACCCTTCCCTGGAAGTTTAGGTAAAACCATAGTCAAGAAAGATGCATATTCACAATAAGTTTCTAGACTAATCCTTCATTTCCTTTTACATTTTTTAGAAGCATGATCAATTGGGTGGGAAATCTTTGTTCTTACTCCAATAAGATCATATTTAATTGATAAAAAAGAACAACACAGATTGAAAGCCATGGTGGTTATATCGCATAAAAGTAATCAAGTACAGACCCAAGAACACAAATGTAAAACGTGTCAAAGTTGTAATGTGCACAAATCATAAAGATAATAATACTACATACTAATACAAAAAGGATGAAAACATAATAAATCAAGAATATCACAACCAGGAAAGAGACGACATTATTGCACAGCATCAAAATATCATTAAGAGTTGGCTTCAAAATCTCTGAGCATATGTACATTCTCAAGCTTTGCATAATTAAAATGTTAGCCAAATGACCTCTAGGTCATGACTTTCTAGAAGTATTATGTCATCGACCATCCACACCTCATTATACACATTAGTTTATACAAATTATGAACCACTACAACACTTGACAACATTGCTAGAGGAGTGGAAAAAGTATTATTACCTGATGGATTAATTGATAGAAGCTGTGTTGCCCGTTTGTTCCAGGTTCACCAAAATCAATTTCACCAGTCTCAAAAGGAAGTCGGACGCCATCAATGGAGACACCCTTTCCATTACTCTCCATGCTAAGCTTTACAACATAATGCACATATGTTATGATTAAAAAAAATCAAAAGATGATGTCCAGGATGACACTTACTAAAAGGAAAGGTCGTAAAGTACCTGTTGAATATGTGGCGCCAGTTTCTCAAGTGCTTGCGAATACGGCAATATTGCCTAGAAAAAACATTGTTTAGAAAAAGTTGAGGCACTCAGATGGAGAACTAGGTAAAATCCATAATTGGAAATAATAAAGCAGTTAATAGAGTTGCTCACTCTAGCCGGATATCCGAGAAATGAAACATTCCAAACACTCAGCAAACCAAGGAGTACCTGCCCAGAAATGACACACTGTTACAAGAGTGGTTGAAAACTTGACATCAATAACCTACACAGAAAAGCCACATACAGGTATATTTTTCTCAAATGAAGATGAGTAGAAGTGGTTGTCAATGCTGGAAGCACCCTCCAAAAATCTTCAAAAGAAAAAAAATGTTAAGACAATATCAATGATAATCTATCTTTTATCTGAAAATGAACTTTTTAGACTGCTGGCGTTATCATTAACATTTTGACAATAAACACAGTTGACACAAATCATTGAAATTTTGAAATATCTAATAATTTAGTTTAGGCCCTCTTTGGAGAGACTTAGTGTATCCTAATAATCACCAAAGCTGACTTCAAAAAGATGAGAGGGGCTTGAGCTTTCTAGTTATAAGTGGGCTTATGCTACCTGGAATAAGTTGTATCAGTCTCAAACCATCTGAAAGGTGTATAGTTTGGAGGCTTGAGTTCTAGAATTTAAACTCAAGCCCCTCCAACCTGTAGATACTTATTTAGCACTCCAGGTCTCCAGCAGGATTTAATTATCCTATCTTCAGATTTTACTTGTTATAAACACAAGAAATCCAACATCCTACATCGGTTTCCACATTACCACATTCTATATTTGTTTCCACATTACTATGATAGAATAGTGCAGTTAAGTCGATGCATCTTGCTGGAAAAAAGAGATCAGCTCCAGTTCTTATATTTCTTTATCACAAATTTCTGCATATATTTCTTATACTTGCAAAGTTTGGTCAATGCTGATGAACATATATGTGTAGTAACCTTTAGCACTTCTTGTAATTTTTTGACAGATGCCATGAAGAATAATACGTATAGGAGGAACTTGCTCTTGTCTGAAACAGCCGAAAAATGCATCCTGATTTAAATAGACGTCCTTTTTTAGGGAAAAAAGGAAAGTTTTAGGTATTCTCAAGGTGAAGAAGCAAATCATGCATTAGAGTTTATCCTAAGAAGTAGGAATGGCTTGACAGAATTAAGCCAAGGACATCGAGGTCCTGACACATGCCTGTTTACCAGACAAGTGTGCACTGGCATTAGCATCCTCCGAGCTTATCTTTTTTATTTCATTGTTTATTGCCATAATCTCTCATTTACTCATATTCTGTGTGTTCTAAACACAAAAAATCCCAATAAACACACACTCATTTGGCAGACATGAACCTAACCTATGCTACAAAATTTAAAATAGAAATCATGTTATTAAATTAAGGATGTAAATATAGATTCAGATAGCATACTTCTGAATAATTGGAAAGCCATAGTGAAGGGATAAGGGCAGAACACCAACAGCACTGCAAACTGCAACATTAGACTACAGTTATGACACAAAACATAAGCTATATTGATAACTTTTCATATAGAAAAACAGTTCTCACCACTATAGCGGCCGCCAACCCAGTCCCAAAATGCAAAAGCATTGTTAGGGTCAATTCCAAACTCCTTCACAAGCTTTAAAAACAGAAAAAGGTATAGTTGAAAATTTATCACATTAGAATTAGGGTTCTTGAGTAGTAAATGTGACATTTGGAATATTCTAACAGATTAGCCAAACATGTTAAACATGCAGAATTTAACACATCTCTAGCTCAAATGTACAGATGATGGAACTTCAAATGGGGATAAAAAGATCATGCAAGATTTGGCTGGAAAGTTAAAAGGTAGAGAAGTACCTTAAGATTAGTACTGACAGCGATCATATGTTTTGCAACAGCCTGAGGTCTGAATCAATGGAATTTACATAAATCATTCAACAAAGAGAGGAGAAGGGGGGAAGGGATGTTTCAGGTACTAATACACTAACCCAAGAGAAGAGATTATCCACTCCTTAAGAGTTCGAGCATTTAACATTGTTTCAGCTGTCGTGAAGGTCTTTGAGACAACAACAACTGCACATTTGTTAGATGAGAACCATTAAAAACTTCAACAGATATTAGCAGCATCAGACAGAGCATCTGTGCTGAAAGTGGGTATTAAAGAGCGAAACATGGTCATTACCAAGGGTACTTTCAGGATCTAAATCTTTGATGCTTCGTGCAACATCAACTGGATCCACATTTGCAAGACTACAGGATAGGCAAGATTGACCATAAATTATTAGATGAGAACATATAGAATGCATGCATGGTAAAAAAAAGATGGACACTAAATCACATAAACTTTCATTCAATTTCATGTAAACAGATTTGTGCAACAAAGAGCGACAAAAGCTCTCACAGGAGTTGTGAATGATTTCAGAAAATAAAATTTGATGGAACATATTATCGTAAAGCCATACCACCAAACAAACTGTGACCCTTAGAGTAGAACTAGCGTTATAACTTATAATAATTAATAAATCATTCAGGAAACAAACTAAATTAAAAAAACTATGGATGGAAACTAACATTCACTTAACCACTTTAGTAGCATGTTCAAAATATTTTTTTCAGAAATTATACTGCAGAAACATACAGTTTGCACAGCATAAAATTGCTTGTTGGATGCATGATAAGCTCTGAATATTTGGATAATTCTGGAGTCCATGCGCATAAAAAAGAACTAGCAAAGTATGCAAACATAAAAAATAAAATGGCAAATTAAAATAGCAAAGGTAGTTAGAATTATGGAGAACAGTGGTTAAAAACTTATGCAAAGATTCTAATTCTATGCAAGCATCTAAATAAAGTGTCAAGCCAATAAATAATCACAATACAGAAAGCATGCCCCACATACACACTTACAATCTCAGTTGTCGCCCTTTGGCAGACTCTGCCGCTTCTGGATCTGAAAATTACCAACATTTTCAGAGCATGTTAGATCAAAACTTGCAGCAAAACAATCTCAGCCTGGACAACCTAGGAATGAATAGCATTATATTTTACCAGTCTGGAGAGCAGTATGCACGAACAGAGGCCCAAGAAAACTACCACCTATTCCAACTGACACAACATTCGTCAATGCTTTTCCAGTTGCCCCAACCTGCATTTCCAAGAATTAGCAATGAACAGTCTTTTATGTTTGTACCACATTTACTTTCAAGAATTGTTTCAAGGTTACCCATGATCCACTCCTAAAAGTTTCTGAAAACTGCTTGATTTTATCTTTAACACTCCAAACTTCGGGGACCACATTCACGCCATCACTGTTTATGACTGCATCTCTTGGAGCCCTTAGAGCTACATGAAGCACTGACCTGTTCTCCGTGCTATTTATCTAACAAAACCAATCAAAGTTACGTTAGAAATTTATTCCAGCAATTTCAAACAAGTTATGCGGACCTGGACAACTTAAAAATGGTCAGAATGTTTGCCCAAAATTATTCCATCAGAACTCAACTTTATTTTTTCTCGAGAACACACAAACTGTCAAGCTTTACCAAGCAATTACATGCAAGCTAAAAATATATGTATCTAAAGCTCCATGGCAATGTACTTTTCACATATTAGTATATACTGAACAAACAATTGTGATGGATCAACTGAACAATGGTTGCGAATCGTAGTACTTACCCGGTCACCTCTAAACATCTTTTCAACCTTCTCCTTGAGCTTTGCAGCCTACAATAAATCCAATAGATATCAAATTACTACGCAAGAGGGCAATCCCACCACCTAAATGATGCAAAGAGAGTATCGAACAGGTATAACCTCTGCCAATTTGAATAGCTTCTCCATGGTCTCCCCAGTCGCCCGCTGCCTCGAGTAATCCAGAAATATCCCTTCATACTCCCTGTCAACCAACCATCACCTCAGCTAAGCAAACGGGACCCACACATGCAAGGGCGGAAACTTCACAAGCACACAGATAAAATCCCTACGCTGTCATTGCCTTGCAGCGCTCGGCATCGGCCATCAGGTCGCGCAGGTGCGTCTTTTGGATCGCACCGACGTGCGCCTGCTCCCCATGCGCGACAACACGAAACCACAGTGAGACTACCAATCTAACGGGAGCATAAATAGTGGTATATGGCGTATAGTATCATCAGTTCACGCACCTGGAGGCCCTTCCACTGTTCGGTATCGCAGATTAGCGCCGACGACGCCATGGGTGCTGCAACAAAAACCAAACGATCGTAAAACCAACCAAAGGATCAGCACAGTCGCATCTAGCTTCGCCCGAAATCGGAATCGAACCGCTAAGCACCGGATCGAGCCTTGCCGCAAACCAAGAATCGAAGACAAAATCGGTAGAGATCAGATGAAATTGCAACAGTGGAGAAGAAAAATTGGGGGGGGGGGGAGGGGAACGGGATTCGGGTCGGAATTGTACCGGGAGGGAGAGGGGCGATCGGTGGATGAGGAAGTGGATCTGCTCTTCGCTTGCTGCTGTTCTCTCTCGGTTTTTTATATTTGCCGTGACGTTCGTTTCCCGTGGGCTGGAATGGGAAAGGGAAAGAACGGTACACTTGACATGCTCCTTATTATTTTGCCCCCTGCCCATTTAGTTGTTATTTTAATTTCATTTTTCCGCCCTCTGATTAAAGAGTTTTACTGATCTCTGGGCTTCGGTCGCGGTCCAAGGCCTGCAAAAAAGTGCAAACCGCTGTACTGTGAGGGCGGCCGAAACAGCCGCCGAGCTTCGAGACATAACATTTTTTTCCCTGCGAAATCTCAGGGGAAAAAATGGATTTTTTAAATCTCAAAATTTCTTTTTTAAGTTTTCTAATGTGATCTTTGAAACTTATAGAAAAGGCTAAAATAAGCATATTTCAGTAATTCATGACTGCACTTGGGAATATTAGAGCTGAAAGTGAGTATTGAAATTCTACCGAGACCGGTAAGACCATTAACAATTAGAGCTGAAAGTGAGTATTGAAATTCTACCGAGACCGGTAAGATCATTAACAATTGGTAATTGACGGGTAAAATTTTCTCTACGAGGCTGTCTAGCCAAATCTCGAGTCAAAAGTAAAGTAGCTTGTCATTATCAATCCGCTTTCCTGAAGGAAGTATCATGGTTCATGATTCTCTATAAACATAAATTTATTTCTCTGTTAAAGAAATTAAGGTTATTGGGATGATACCATGAAAGGTAAAAAAGGCGTGCATGATGATCAATTTATAAATTCATTTTTATGTCAAAAACATGATGCGCAGATGATACATAGAGGTAAACAATAGGCATGCAAAATGATCGTTTAACATTACTCAGTTATATTCCATGAAATGAAATATCTTAGCTAAGATAGGCATCGATTTCTGAAGGCATTAACCATTGGCAAGGACATCCTATAGAGAGTTAAGCATAAGATCAAAATGAGATTGGATGAACACGTTACCTTTCTATGAGGGGTGCGATAAATAATGGTAACCATTCTGCATTGAAGATATATGATTACCGTGTTAGTGACTACCAAAGACAATTGGTGACTATTCTGATCTTTCCGTCAAAGTATTTTTTTCCATGCATCTATTTTCTTATAGATTTGTTTTCCCTTCATAGTCTTGCATTCTGGTACATAATACTTTTTGTTACCTTTCTATTCTCTCTAATTGTATTCAACACGTATTGCATTATTTTGTTCTGTAAAGATGATGATGATAGGACAATAGAGTTATTTGTAGATATGATAAAATTAAGATACAGACCTTATCTATCCATCCAATGTAGCATAGCTATTTTTAATAGTATAGGGCGGATGCACATGCTCAATACATACCACATTTACACCATCTATGCATATACATGTGTGTGTCCTCTACACACACTTAAATTTATTGAAGCCACCTAAAGCCTCACGGGGTGTGGGCACACGTTTTCCTAGTTGAATGCACACGCATGTGTACTTTAAAATTGGTGAACATCGGTACCAAGTCTAGAACTTAAACTTAGTGGACTGGGTGCACACCTGAACGCCTAGCCATCTAGCCATATGCCAGCTTCCATAACATAGCTACTTTTACTTTTAAATAAAAATGTTTTATCCGTAGCAACTCTATCGTGCCCCACCCGATCCTAAAATCTATTTTTCATCACGTTGAAAAAATGTATTATTATTTATATCATACAGAAATTCCATGTCTTACATTTTGCACTTGTGTGTCTTAACATTAACCAATAGAATAGAGAAAAATGCTTTCCAGGTTAGGTGGAGTGGGGGTTGCAGCGAGAAATGAGTACGGGTAGATGATGTTGGCGGCTTAAAAGTCTCTGGTGCATATCAAGAATAAAGGTGGCAGAGACGATGATATGTAAGAAAGATATGATCCTAATGTCGTGTTTGATTTATGCATCAAGTGCACTGGAGATTGACTGCGTGGCTATGATTGAATCCTATAGCTAAGGCAATCGTTGGATAGATGGACATTGACCTATGTGATCGAGAGGATGGAGGAGATAATCAACACCTACAAGGGAACGACAATATTCAAAGTAGAGAGAGAGTAGTATAGTCACATGAACTTGTCCAATTAACAAAGTGCATAATGTATAGTATAGTTTAACTTATTAGTATCCTAATTTATATTAAAAATCTCATCTAAAAATATAACAGTTTATTTAATCTAGAACTCGAGCTTGATCTCGAGCTCGCGAGCTTCAGAGCCGAACTCGAATAGTTCGCGAGCCCCAATTCGAGCTCAAATAGTAATACATATTAATTCTACTGAGCTTACTCAGTAGAACTCGAGTTCGAGCTTTTCTTATGTTGAAAATTAGTGTATATTTGAATTATTTTGATTGTTATCGAGCTTACTAGAGCCGAGCTCGAGCTTAAAATTTTTTTATTATTGGAAAATAGTGCATAATAAATTATTTTAATTGTTACCGAGCTTCAACGAGCCGAGATCGAGCCTACTCGAGGTTAGGCCAAGCCGAGCTCGAGCCGGTCCAGGCTCGGATCCCAACTCGAGCTCGACTCGAGTTCGGCTCGAGCCTGGAAATTCAATCTCGCTCAAGCTCGGCTCGTTTACAGCCCTAGTACTGAGGAAAGACGCCGCAAGAAATTTCGGAAAGATGGAAACCCAGCAGTGGCACGATCGTTAAAAGCGGACAACCGCGAGGCCAAGCCCGTCCGATCGCCTGCTACCCCTAAAAACGCACAGAAAGAAGGGCCCACCTCAGCACCCCTCGCCTCGCCGCCCACCGGAGCCGCGTCCCCTTCTCCTCCCCTCTCTCCTCTCCCCACACGCCCTAGTCAAAAGCCTCCACGCGCGCGCGCGAGGGGCCTCCCGGATCTGCGAGATGTGGCGCAGCTGCGTATCGCAGGGCCTCAGGAAGGCCAAGGCGGCGGCGGCCGCCGCCGCCGCCAGGCACTTCTCCTCGAGCTCGGTACCTCCTCGTCCCCATCACTTCATCCCGTCGATTCGTCGCATCTAGGCCCCCGCAGTCACTTTTTTTTGGATTAGTATGAGTATTTTTTTGATCGGTGATCATGACGGTGCTGGGTTTGTCGTGGTTTAAGTGTGTTTTTCCGAGAAAATGGGTACATTATGTGGGAATAAATTTGGTGATAGTATCGTTTAGTTCGACCAGTAGTGTAGGTTGATTTGGTTAATGTGAGTTTCGTGGATTGAATCGCAGTACACAGCCCAGATCAGATACATAAGTTGCATCGGTCGATTTCGATTTTTTTATGAGCGTGTGGCGATAATGTAATACTATTCAGTTCAATCGGAATGTGCGTGCGAATGTGTAGTACTTGATTTGAGCAACTGTGATTTGTGTTTGTCACTGCAGTCCTACACGGTGGTGGATCACACGTACGATGCGGTTGTGGTGGGAGCTGGAGGCGCGGGGCTCAGGGCTGCAATCGGGCTCTCGGAGCACGGGTTCAACACTGCCTGCATCACCAAGCTCTTCCCCACGCGGTCGCATACTGTGGCAGCACAGGTATTGGATCACCTACTCTTCTCTTGCTAGTGTTTCAATCGGATCTGTCACCTACTCTTCTCTTGCTAGTGTTTCAATCGGATCTGCTGATGTATTCGATGTGTAATGCAAGCTGCATACTAGAAGGGTTTTTAATAAGATTGCCTGATTAGAGTCTGTAGAGTTTCAATCATATTTGCAGATACTGCCATCTGATTTGTACATGTGAAGAAATTGCGTAGTGTTCATGGGCTTGTTGATATGGTTATTTGGGTGTATAAGCTACTGCATTTGGAGCGAATGATATGATGATGTATGTACGGGGTTACTGGCATTGAGTTAGATGTCAGATATCACAGGATAAATAATTTGAGTGAAACATCTATCTTTCCGTGGGGCTTTTCTTTTGCTGGAAAAGGTCATTTACTTGCAAGATACCAGTACACATTTAGTTAGTTGTGATGGAATGTATTTTACAGTGCACAGCAGCAATATAAATTATAAAGTATCTACTATCTAATTTCGCCAGAAGTTCCTTTCGTACTATGAAATACTATATTTGCAATGTTGATGTGGTATGCTCAAAAGAGTGGAAGGTAGATCAACATTAACCTAGACCTGTAGTTTGAATCATTATTTGACTATTTGTGCTACTTGCAAGGAGATATCAGGTTTTACATTCAGAACTTCCCACATGAGGAAGTCTGATGTAGGGGTTTCAGAATTGGTACTCCATTCAGAGATGGATCCTGCATGCCTAATGGTTTTGAATTTTGATACAATTTTATGATACATTCTTGTGACCAGTTAAAATGTGAACTGAGTTGAAGACTTGAAGTGCGTACAATTGCAGCACTTTCAGCTTGCTATTCTTTAGTTTGAAAATGTATTCAATTTGGGAGTGCCATGTTTTTTTTGTTTACTCAGCCTTCATATACATGAAGTCATGAATACTGTCCAAAGTTTACTTATATAATTTTATTGAAGTAGAATTTGGGAGTTGGGACTTCTTTGATATTTGCATGAATATCATCATTACTGTTTGGGACTGATGCCACATGATGTTTGTTACTTTGATGATTATCTATAGAATTGTGTTGTTTTCTTATATTGCCTTGCTTGTAGTTTGTCTTTTAGTTTTTTTTGTCTATTTTGATTGTTGATATATTACCAGTTAAAGTGGTCTATACCTGTGTTTGGGTCCATTGTTCTAACTCCAAGAGATCAAAATATAAAACTCACTGGGTATGTGGAGAAAATTTCGTTAGTCTTGTAGGACAGGTATAAGACTACTATCCTTTTCCAAATAGGCCTTTGCTGTACATTGCTGGATGATGATTTGTATGTTTTGTTGTGCATTGCTGGAGAATGCTCTATGAATTTTAGTTGTACATCATTAAGAGGGACTGATGCAGGGAGGTATAAACGCTGCTCTTGGAAACATGACTGAAGATGACTGGAGGTGGCATATGTATGATACAGTCAAAGGAAGTGATTGGCTTGGTGAGTTTCATATAAAGGCATTACTTAAGAGATGCATGGCAATGTTTTAAGAACTTGACATCTTTTTCTTTGACTCCTTTGACATGTTATTCTTATTCATCTCCAGGTGACCAAGATTCTATTCAGTATATGTGCAGAGAAGCACCAAAAGCTGTTATAGAGCTTGAGAACTACGGATTACCATTTTCCAGAACTGAAGATGGAAAAATTTATCAGCGCGCTTTTGGAGGCCAAAGCTTAGATTTCGGAAAAGGTATACTGCCTTCTAGCATTACTTTTAAGGTTGCAAACATGGAGCTGTCACATCTTTTGTTATTATTCTTTTTCTGTGTCTATGTAATCTTCAGGTGGTCAGGCCTATCGATGTGCTTGTGCTGCTGATAGAACAGGGCATGCTATGCTACACACACTTTATGGTCAAGCGATGAAGCACAATACTCAGTTTTTTGTTGAATATTTTGCATTGGACCTTCTCATGGACAAGGAAGGTACTTATTTGTTTGGTTTGCTCTGGTACTATGCAGGACCCAAGATGTGTGTAAAAAAAGGGCCTTGAATTGTTATGTATTGCTCTATTATGCATTGTAGATTTGCCTTTCATTCATGTGATTGCAATCTGATCTAGACATAGTCAAGGAAAACTCTGCATTGATGTTTTTAGTCTACAATTGTTGCCATTAGTGTCATAGTTGTTTTACTTACCGTTAGACTTGCTGAGTATATTCATTTGATCATTTTTCCCCTTGCGTTAGTGTTTAACTGTTGGACTTGTTTAGTTGCTCTAGATATTTTACGCAGGCGGCTTACACACAAATTGTTAATGCATTGTCTTTTTTGAGTGTTTTTTTTGTGGACTCAAGCTTGTATAATTTTGACACATTGCCTTACATGGTGGTTGGAAACTGTTGACTAATGGGCTCTCCTCAATGGCTGTAGTTAGGTTTATCATCTCGTTCACATTTTCTTTCTTGCTGCTGCTTCTATCAGTAGTCATAACAATTCTTCTTGAACCACATGGTTATAGCCCTGTTGATTAATACATACTCATTTTTCAGGCACCTGCCAGGGGGTAATTGCACTAAATATGGAGGACGGTACCCTTCATCGTTTCCGTGCAACAAATACTATTATAGCGACAGGAGTAAGAACCTCTCTGTTGTATTTAAAAATTGTTTTTTTAATTTACCGCGAGTCTATAACCATGTCTTTGTTTTAACATCAATAGGGTTATGGCCGGGCCTACTTCTCAGCGACTTCTGCTCACACATGTACTGGTGATGGCAATGCTATGGTTGCACGTGCTGGGTTACCCCTTCAGGTCAGTCTTCTGACCTAAATGTAATTGATTTAGCTACTTCACAAGATGTTCTGGTTAAATTTATCTGTTGACTTGAACTGCAGGATCTTGAGTTTGTGCAGTTCCATCCTACGGGTATTTACGGTGCTGGATGCCTTATAACAGAAGGTTTTATACACTGCAACTTGTTTTTTTGCTACAGAAATCACATATTTATTAACTCTAGCTTGTGCATGATACATTTCTTCAGTTGGTATTGATATATCAAGCAAACAACAAATTTTTCTGAAATTACTATTCCATCATTTGTTTTTCAGGTTCCCGGGGTGAAGGTGGTATTCTTAGGAATAGTGAAGGTGAGAGGTTCATGGAACGATATGCCCCTACTGCGAAAGATCTTGCATCTCGTGATGTTGTTTCAAGATCTATGACAATGGAAATTAGAGAAGGGCGTGGTGTTGGTATGTGTACATTATCTCATTTTATGCTTGAGGTGGCAAACTGGTGTAATGGTGTTTTTGGTTGTTCTCATGGTACTTGCCGTTTTTTCCTACCTCAGGACCGTTGAAGGATCATATCTACCTGCACCTTAATCATCTTCCTCCAGAAGTTCTCAAGGAAAGGCTTCCTGGTATATCTGAAACTGCTGCTATTTTTGCTGGTGTTGATGTCACCAAAGAGCCCATTCCCGTTTTGCCTACTGTGCACTATAATATGGGTGGGATCCCAACAAATTATCATGGGGAGGTATGGTTGAATATGCAGTACTAGTGTGATTATGGAGCTCTACTACTAGTATAGTATTATTATTATTGTTGTTGTTGTTGTTGTTATTGTTATTAAATCAATGTTTTTCTGTTTTGCACATTAGGTGGTGCATATCAAGGGTGATGATCCAGATGCAGTTGTTCCTGGTCTGTTGGCTGCTGGGGAAGCAGCCTGTGCATCTGTCCATGGTGCAAACCGTCTGGGTGCAAATTCACTTCTTGATATAGTTGTATTTGGGAGAGCTTGTGCAAACAGGGTTGCTGAGATTTCCAAGCCAGGCAAGTTTATGTCTTGTTGACTGGTATTTTGTTAGTTATTTTCTCTTCTTAGCTTATTAAATTTCCTTGATGCACCATATTTAGGAGAGAAGCAGAAACATCTTGAAAAGAGTGCTGGAGAAAAGACCATTGCTTGGTTGGATAAGCTAAGAAATGCAAATGGATCATTGCCTACTTCGAAGATCCGCCTCAACATGCAACGTGTTATGCAAAATAATGCTGCAGTTTTCCGTACACAGGAAAGTCTTGCGGAAGGTACGCATCTACCATTTGTAAAACTCTTTGCCATAATTTTGTCATTATTGACCATCTGGTAGTGGGAAGCAAGCATGTCATATTCATACAATAGACTCCAGTACCAAGTAATATGAAGGTTGTATACTGATGACTTCTCACTGGTCTGTGAACTTATTAGGTTGTGGGCTGATTAGTAAGGCACAGGAAAGTTTCCACGATGTCAAGATCAGTGACAGAAGTCTCATATGGTAAGCTCTTTCTCGGTAAATTTGTGTCATCTTCGGCTTATATTCCTACTAATTGGGCATTTTTCTCGTTGGTTTCTGCAGGAATTCAGACTTGATAGAGACCATAGAATTAGAAAATCTGCTAATCAATGCATGCATAACCATGTATTCAGCAGAGGCTCGCAAAGAAAGCAGAGGAGCTCATGCTCGTGAAGATTTCACGGTTTGTTGCTTTTCTTATTTGTTTGTGCTCTCTTGCTTGCACACAGCATCTTTCCATTTAATAACATTTCCCTTTCCCTTTTTGGTCGCAGACAAGAGATGATGAGAACTGGATGAAGCACTCGCTAGGGTTAGTGTCTTCTCTTCATTAGTTCTCCTCAAGCAATGTTGAATGATTGTATCATTTCATATATCCAGAAGTTGACAGTATTTTTCATGCAGGTATTGGGAGAACGAGAAGGTTAGACTAGCATACAGGCCAGTCCACATGAATACCTTGGATGAAGAAGTCCAATCTTTTCCGCCGAAAGCACGTGTTTACTAATCTGGACATGGCTGCGAACGCTTCGGTTGTTTCAGGAGGGTAGCTCACATGTCGGTATTTTCTATTTTTCTTCGAGTTCCAATAAATCAGGGTCCTCCCATTGTCTCAAAACGTGAGAACTGTATTTAATTGCTGACCGCCGAGATATTTTCCCTGTATCTCGTGTAACTCATTGCAAAGTTTCTGATGCTTATATTTTGGTCCCATGTTACCCTTGGGGAAGAAATAAAAAACAAATAGCAAATGTTGATGCTCTGTTATGCTCCATTTTCTTTTGACACTGTAAATATTTTTTTTTTGCATGAGCTGTAAATGCACTGGATGTTTTGTCTGTCCTCGCCGCTTCTGTGTAGCTTTGTTTACGGTCCCTTTTCGGCGCTCGCTTCTTGCCCCATGGCGGCCTAGAATTACCAAATGCACGGCCACGGGATTTTTCTGTTGTGTATACAGTTTCTAATCGCACGTGCTCGCATTTGTAGGTAAAGAAATGAGCCACCTTACTGACACACCACCTAACTATATTATGGGTGTGTTTGATTGAGCTGTGGCTTCTGAAAAAGCTGCTGTGAGTTGTGGGTTGTGGAAAAGCTGCTGTAGGTTGTGGGTTGTGGAAAAGCTGTAAGCTGTTTGGTTCAAACAAGTATAAAACTTGAGTTTTGGTTCAGTCCATTCGGAGGTGTTGGAGGTGCTAACACCTCCATTGCATCTGACCCTTCAATTGATCAGGGCAGAATTGTATTTTCAGTTTTTCACATTTAACCGATCGGTTTCTCTCGCGACCGAATCACCGATGGGCCTCCTTCCAAATCGCGACCGAATCATCGGACCACATCTCTCAGCCTCTCGGGACGCGGTGGGGGCGGTGAGTCGCGCGGGCTGCTAGGGCTGAAGGCGGCGGCGCCGAACGGCGAGACCGAGGATCCCTCATCCCCGCCGTAGCGCTGCGGCTGCGGCGATCTCGCCGCGCCACTTGAGCCGGGCGCATCGGGTGCACGTCGGGCGGCGTGGTCGGCCGAGGCCTGCGCGGCGGGCGGCCGCATAAGCGGCGAGGCCGGTGCCGCGTACTTCTACTGCAGCTGCACCACCGTACGTTCCCCCTCCTCTCCCCCTCTCCTTTCCTCTTCCTACCTGCTTATTTCTCGCAATCGTCATGTGACCACGGCGGCGGTAATCCTCGTGATTTGGCCCCGTCCGCGCACTGCCGCTTGTCGCTCATCCCTGACCACGGGCTGTAATATCAACAGGCATAGAGGCGGCTCCTCATCGGCCCTCCCATCCGGGTGAGCACGGCGGCGGTAATCTCGGTGATTTTGGTCCCCTTTAGGTGAGCCTGCTACTCATCGTGAGTTCGTCTACCAACATTCAGTACTAATTCAGTATTACTTTTTGTACCAAGATGATGTATTCTTCAGATTCAGTTTAGAACAAACTTAGAACTTTAGTTCAATTCTAGCTCCTCCGCCGATTCTTTTCCTTATGTAAACATATACGTGTAACCCTTCCCCTCCCATCTTGAATTGATTTTGAGTTGAAGCCGGGCAGGGTGTCATGTTCTGCACTTCTGCCCTGTTGTGTTAGCAATTGGGTATAGATAAACTTAGAATCCCTCACTTGGCTGAATTAGAAGCAGTGCTCATGGAATCACCTTTCTACTGCAATGTAATTATCTCTTGTTTCCTTTTTCTTCTCGGTCTCCTATGTTACTAATCATTTTTAGTTTACTACTCTATTCATGCTCGAGGTGCCCAGCTAATATGGGTGGTCACATTGGGTTGTAGGAATTCTAAACGTAGTTGACAGTGTGTCATGTGCAATAAGTCAATATAATAGTAGAATTGGAGTGTCTACTTTTTATTTTCCAAGCAGAAAAAACCCACGAAATGCCAAACACACACAGAGATGGTCTTATCCTTGAGGGTTTTTCCTTTGTTTTGAACTGATCTGTCTCAACTCATGTCGCTGTGCAGGTTTTATTCAAAACACTACAATTAGTATTTGTTTAGCCAACCTGCTTTTGCATATAATCAAGGATGCAGTTAAATATATTATACAATCAAGTATCATGAGGAAATAAAGTAGAGTTGATAGTTTCAGAAGCTCTAACACTATTCAGCTACAATTAGTCAAAAGTTCATAGCAGTATTTGTAAATCATTGGCATCTCATATACTGCTAATACTAAAACAAGACCCTATGATGCTATATATGAAGCTATGATTTTAGATGAATGCAGCATATGAGCCGTTGTTGATTACTCTTGTATGATATAATAAGTTGTATACTTTACAGTTCATTCCTTCATGAAATTAAAAGAGTGTGCATTTCAAAACATTAGTAGGTTCCCCCTCTGATAGAAAGAATTAAACAATAATGGTTACCCTGAGATTGCTATGCTCAACTTGATAGTGCATCTTTAGAAGATGACCTCACCACCTCACTCGTTGATATGTATCGTCCCTATTCAGTTGTGCAAATTCTGGAAAGCTTTTGCATTTTCAGTTTTACAAGGTCAGAGCACTCGGCATACGCGATGTGCAAGAACAACATTTCCTTTCCTTATTGTTCAAAGTAGTCCAAGGTCATTTGTGCCTAATGTACAGATGTGTAAATTGCAGGATTATATTATGGAAGGTAACAAACCTACCAAGGTCACCATTGAGGATTTGGAAGAGTATAATTTGATTGTACTAAAGGAGTTTGGTAGCGAGGAGGAAGGTTTTAGATTCTATAATAGTTATGCAGAGGGGAAAGGCTTTAGTGTCAGAAAAGATATTGTGAAACGTGATCCAACCACTGGAAGGATAGTCCGTAGGCGGTATTATTGCTCTAGAGAAGGTTATCGAAGAATACAATTCTTTGACTTACCTAATAGACAGAAAGAGCCAAGACCACTTACTCGTTGTGGATGTGAAGCAGAGTTTGAGATAGAGCTTAATGAGGAAACCGGTCGGTGGTTTGTGAAAAATTTCAAGGGTGAACACAAGCACTCGCTAGCGAGGCCTGGTGAAGTTGCATTTCTACGATCACATCGAGGGCTCGGTGATGCATGAAGCGGATGCTATTGAATTTCAGGTCGGTGGCATTCGTAAATATCAAATAATGGAAGTTATGGAGAAACAACATGGTGGCTATGAAAAGGTTGGGTTTATACCGGTGATTTGTACAACTTCTTCAAAAGATACAAGAAAAGAACCATTATAGGGTATGATGTCAAAGCGTGATCAGTCATATGAGAGCACGACAGAAAAGGATTTCGAGTTCTTTTATCAAGATAACACAGATGACTTGGGTCACTTAAGAAATTTATTCAGTCGCCGATGCCCAATCGCGCATTGATTATGATGTTTTTGGTGACGTTGTAGTGTTTGATAGTACATATCGTGTGAATCGGTATAATCGCCATTTGTTCCATTCATTGGTGTTAACCATCATCGGAGCACAGTTGTTTTCGGGTGTGGTGTTGTATCAGATGAATCAACTGGTTCTTATGAGTGGTTGCTTCACGCATTTTTGAAAGCTATGTACCAGAAAGAACCACGATCATTGATAACGGATGGCGATTCTGCAATGCGGCAAGCAATAAAACGATGATGCCCGGTCCGAACACCGTTTATGCACTTGGCATATCGAGCAAAATATGATTTGCCACCTCCGCCAACCCATGCTTTCTGAGTTTAGAACTTTTATATATGCTCCAATGAGTGTTGAAAACTTTGAGAAAAATTAGAATCTTTTTAAGCAAAGGCACGAAATTTCTGATGAGAACAAATGGATGTGCAAGATGTATGAGTTGAGAAAGATGTGGTCAGCGGCATATTTGCAAGGAAAGTATTATTTGGGTATGAAAAGTAATCAGCGAAGTGAGAGTCTCAACTCAAGGCTTCATAGGCACCTAGATCGCAAAATGACCCTTTATGATCCGGTGGACCACTATGAGCATTGTGCATCACGAATCTTGTGGAATGAGGCCGAACTAGATTCCGGGCTTCACAATCTATTCCATTCACTAAATTAGATCTTGACCAACTTGAAAAAGTGCATCGATTCAGACACGCCTAATATTTTTAAGTTAGTGAAGGTACAGATTGAGAACACAAAGAGATGGTCCATTGGAGATATCATATATTTAGGTGAGTATGTAAAGTTCTTTGTTGTGCTAAAAGAGAGCGTACACAATGGAGTTTATGTGGACTGCGGTTTTGAAGGGAATTGTGCGAGTAGCATTACCTGCTCCTGTCGCAAAATGGAATGTGAATCCATCCCATGTGAACATATTTTTGTTGTTTTGAAACATATAGGAGTAAACGGCATTCCTCAGTGTTGTGTATTGCGGAGGTGGACAATGGGTGCTAAGGTTGCATTTCCTTCAGATAGAAGAGGCGGAATGCACGTCTGGTCTGACCAAATGGATCGTTATCGTGAGCTCTGCAATAAGGGAAAGGAGGCCTTCTTAATAGTGTCAAGGAATGAAGAAATGTTGGTGGAGGTGTTAAATTATTTACAGCACATTATAGATGATAATGATGATAGTAATAGCTTCAAAGAGGCAATGCAATATGGTCCTACAATTGCGCAAGGTTCAAATTGTATCCAGTCCTCGGTAGAAATAGTTCATGATCCTGTTTGTGTTAATCCAAGAGGTGCTTACAAGAATTTCACTGAGAAGACATCAATTCATTGTGGGTATTGTGGGAAACCAAATCACACACGACGCACATGCCCACTTCTTCAAAGGCAAGTACATGTTTACCCAGTTTATACTGTGTTTGTGTTTGTTATATGAACAATGTGGTGGTAAAAGGTAGTAGTAATCTTGTGTTGTCATCACACGCAGGGACAATTGAGAGACAAGATGGGATGCACGCAGCAGCTGTGATATATGATCTTGTTGATCCTACGCAGCAACTTTTACTTGTTAATGTTGTTTTTTGCTCAATTTTTGACAGACATTTAGTTGTTAATGTTGTCTTTGGCTCAATTTATGACAGACATGTAATTCATTAAATTTTACTATTTAAATGCACATTCGTCGGTTGCAGAATTCTCTTTTTACAGTATGGCCTGCCACTGAAAAAAGTATTGGCCCAGAAGTTATCTTTATATTTGTTTCATTTCCTGATTGCACAGTGCTCAAATACAGAAGTCTTTAACATGTAGTGACCATTGATCATTGCAAAACCTCAAACCATTAAGAATTGCTAGATTGATTGTTTTTAACATGTTTCACATGATGAATTAATGCCTTATTGTCTCTGCGCAGGTAATAGTATCCTTGCAGATTCGCGCTGAGCAACTTGAATTTATAGCTTTGTCTCAGAGGACTGGGATCCCAAGTATCGCAGAAGGTTTTGTTACCGCTTACTCATATTTCATAAATCCTACCAATTTTATGTAATTAGTGGGTAGATTCAGTGTAACCAGTCAAAACATAGCTAGCACTCTTGTATTATAGTGTGGTCATTTCCTTCTTAGTCAATGTTTATATGTGCACTCTTTTATGAAGATTGGGAGTTCATTGGATGCTTGGATGATTTTAGTCCCAACCGATGACTATATTTTGCTAGTTAAACTCCATGTAGTTTAGCATGTTTACACATTCAAATCCTACGGCTATCTTTTTGGCTCCCTTTTTGTTTATATAAAACTCTCGGTTGAGCTCTGCAATACAATTTTAGGCGGAAAATGTCATCGACGACTTGAAGATATATCCAAGCGATGGCTTACTTCCTATCTACATAAATCCTCATTCAGAATCGCATCATACTCCACAATTACATTCGGTGCTATGGGAGATAGGTAATGCCATTTGTCCTCGTGGTGTAATTGTGGTGAAGTTATGAAGTTATTTTCTTAGGAAATTGTGGTCTTTGGATCGTTGCTCGTTTTATGTTGCAGACCCTAGTTGCTATCATCCCCAAAAGATAAAAATGAACTAACTGTTTTTTTGGTCATTTCAGCTTCTATGAGTACTTGCTCAAGGTCTGGATTCAGGGGAATAAAACCGAGTGAGTAAAACATTACAGGTTCGGGTCTATTAGCAGCCTGGCTTCACAATTTGTCATATTCCCTTCACCGATTTTTAGTGAAAAGTTTATACATGCTCTGTATCATGATTAATAATTCCATTTGTGGTGCTTAACGCAGACAAATGTGGGAGACATCAATGGAAGGCCTAATAAGCTTGACTAGGAAAACGACATCGTCTAGTTACTACTACATCTGTGAGAAGAATGGTGGTGGCTCATTGTCTGACAAGGTAAATAATCCCCATTCGTCCTGACTATTGTCAGCAGGATGTTTGCTTAAGCTTATCTAACATTGTCTCTTTAAAGTTATGACTGGTTCAACTTGTGACTAACACAGATGGATGAGCTTGCCTGCTTTGCCCCTGGTATGCTGGCACTGGGAGCCTCTGGTTATGGGCCTGAAAAGGCTGAACAAATCATGAATCTTGCAAAAGAGGTATATCCTCTAGAGAATTTGCATTTCGTATGGTTTTACTCCTAAATTTAGCTTAGCTCCCCTTGTACCAAGGTTATCTGATCTCCTTGGCATACATGTATTCTTTTTTCTTTTACATTGTTGATACTTCTAATGTAAGCTCGTGTATTAGCACTTAGTTATGCTGATCATACCCAACCATGTTTGCATGCACGAACAGGTGCAAAAAGCAGATGATGTTATTGGCCCAGAAGTTGAGAAATTGGTGTCTGCACTGCCAAACGGCAGCGTTTTGCTCCTCGAAAATGTCAGATTTTACAAGAAGGAAGAGAAGAATGACCCAGAGTTTGCGAAAAAGGAAGAACGGCACTTAGTTTTTGCTTTGAATCTTCATATGTACCGTTGGAAACTTGTAGCAATATTGTTCACCTTCTGTACATTTGTTCAACGGCTGGAGTCATATAAGAGTCAATGTTCTGTACAGCGTTTTGGGAATTGTTTGGATAACTTCCAGAATACTAGTCATATATCCGTGCATTGCAACGGATAATAAATACAATGCAAATAGCACATCTCTAATGACTATAGTCTATGGAAACATAGTAGAAAATAACAAGTCACAATACTAACATTTACAGCAAGCAACCCATGCAGCTCATATGCCATCTGAACACATTGGAAGATATCGTTCACATATATATTATTGCAATGAGCTTTGCTACTTGATATGATAATTAAGAAAGTGCAAGTTGCATTGTGAAAGATGTAGCAAAGGCATTCTGGCATAAATAGGATGTTTGCTGCTTCACCCCAGATGAGAAGAAATAGAACTAGATTTAAAATCTTTCGTTGCTGAACTTCCTCTGACTGTGCACCTACAGGATGAATAGAAAGCTATTCTTTTCTTTCCCTTCTTCTATTCGTTTCTCAAAACTGGGTGATCTCACGTCTCGGCGAATGCTGGTGGCCAAGGGGCATTACATAGTGTTATATGATACAAGCCCAAGTGTCAAGAATGTATCCTCACTGATTGACAAAGAGACGCCATTTTCATTTGTTTCAAGTAAAAATGATACAAAAACAAGGGGTATAAAAATCCCTCCACAGTTATCTGCAACACAGTGGTAAGCCTTGGTTTTCTATATCTCCTCAACAACAGCGAGGAACATACTACACTAACGGACGATCCTCGTCGTGCAGGCAGGCGGCAGGCCGCAGGCCCCAGTAAATCCTAGGTAAGCACTGCTTCTTCAGTTCTTCTTTGGTTTCAATCCTAGATAAGCACTGTTGCTGTACGCATATTAATGATTAATTTATTTGTACCTTACATACGCTTTCACTTTTCGACTATTCCGTGTTTATTTAAATTTCAGGATTGTGGGATATAATGTCATCTAGAAAAGTACGAATCTGGTAATGACAAAAGAAAAAGGAAAAGACGTGTGGATGCGTTGATAGAATCACAGAGAGGAGCTATTGATAAATTTTTCAAGAGTAATACGGCTGCTTCAACGAATCCTGATGAGTTGGCGATAGTTGCTGTGGATGAAGCAACTAAAGAGAATATTTTAGTGCATTAAATATTATCTTATTAATTGATGTGTATTTATAAGATTATATATACATATATAGAAATATATATAGATATTTTGAGAGAGTGGATTAGGCCTCCGTATTAGTACTCGACCTAGGCAAAAAAACTCAGGAACGGCCCTGTAGTTCGCACCACTGAGCTGCGCGTCCACAATACCTTCACCGGCCATGTCACCGTCCTTCCTCGCAACGTCCTTCTCCGCAACGACCCCCACGAAATGTACCCGCTCGCCTTGCTCGCCGTCGACAACGCTGGCCGTTCCTTCGAGCTGCTTGTCGCGGACTGGAGCTTGCAAACCCAGACCTTCTCGCTGAAGGACGGCAAATGGGGCGCCGTCCGCGCAGCCCACCTGGCCCCGGGCCACCCGCGGCTCTACGGGCCGGCGCGTAACTCCCACCCGGCCGTCATCGGGCGCACCGTCCACTGGCTAAGCCGTCCGGGCCGGCACCCACTGTACAGCGCCGACGACGCGATCATCCTAGCTCTGCATGCCGACACGGCGCGGGCGACGACGATCGAGCTGCCGCAGGGCTGCTTCAGCAGGATGCTGGGCTGCACAAAGAGCTCCTCGGAGCTCCTCCTGGGCGCCTCGGCGGACGGGAGGCTGAGGTTGGTCGTGGCGGAGAGGGAAGTGATATCCATGTGGACGCTGTCCTCCTCCTCCTCCTCCTCGGAGAATCCGAAGAGGTGGAGCCGACAGGTGGTGATCGACAGGCAGGGGTTGGACAGGCAGCTCGCCGGTTGGGACGTGTACGGGTCGATCGAGTTCGTGGGGTTCGGGGAGAGGAGCGGCACCGTGCTGCTGGAGATGTGCGCCGTTGGGCTCGTGCAGCTCAACGTAGCAACAAAGGAGGCCCTCGTCCTGTGCCGCTGCTGGAGCGAACCGCGTAGGACCATCTAGCAGGCGTGCCTGCTTGGCCTCGTTGCTCCGAGCCATGAAACCTTTCTGAAGTAGCCTTTCCCTGTCCTGTACTGGCCACGCATCACCCGTATGCAATTGTCCTCTGACGCGTGTATATACTTCCGTTTCGTACGCGGCTATTTAATTCCGGTAGGAAGAGAATATGCATGAACGATTGAACGTCGCTTTCTGACTAACTTGTGGACTCGTAACAGTTCTGGACCACGTACGCGTTTGTAGATACACACGTACATACGGTCCTGATCCAGAGCCGAGCCCCAACAGTTCACGAGTTCGATACGAAGAGCAATACGTGACAACCCCATTTTTGAGGCCATTCAATTTTTCTGCAACTGCATAGGAGACTTTCTAAAACAGATGGGAATCTACGTTGGGCTTGACGAGCCTAACCGCCCAAGGCCTTCCATGCACACCGCACGACTTCATTTTCCCTCGTAATCTTGCACGATTTTACAGCGCTGGGCCGTAGGGGCCTCCACCTCCGCACGGGACGGCGGCCTATCCACCGGGTTACATGGGCCTACTGGGCTGTAGCCCACAGATGGGTGCGACTACGATCCAGTCTCCTCCAGAAGCGTCAAATAATTCGAATTTTTGGTACAAATAATCCATTTTTTATTCGAAATTACAGAAATATACCTGCGAGAAATTTTTTTACAAAAATAGGCTCCAGTCGCCCAATGATTGAGCGACTGGAGCCTTTCGCCCAACCAATGGACGACACAATATTGTCGCCCAACCATTGGCGATCGCATCTAGTCACCCTCCCATTGGCGACTTTCATGCGATCGCCAATGGTTGGCGACTACACTCGAGGGCCGACAAAACCGTATGTACCGATCGTTTTATATACCGATGCAATATAAACAACTAGTCTGAAAAGATAAAATAGCAAAGTTCTATATGGCTTATATATACTCATTTGAAAGGTTTCGACGAGATCTACAACTTTTCAGTTGAACAAAAATCCAAATTCCAAAGGGAAGAACAAGAAAAAGGCCAAAAACAGAAAGAAAAACTTACGACGCAGGTTTAGGTTCAAAGATAGCCGATTTTCGGGGCCTTGGAGGGCGACTAGCGCAAGCGGGTCGTTATTTTTGGATCGGGCTCGTCGTTAGCTTTCCAACGAGTACAAGAACGTCGAAAACGGACACCGTATGCAAAAGTTATGCCCGTTTTACTAAAGGTGTGTCGGAAACGGACTCGAATTCGTTTCGGTCTCAATTGAAACTGCTATAACTTTTGATCCTATGGACGAAATTGCTCAAATTTTTTTCTGGAGCCTTTTGGATGTATGAAGAACAGCTCCACCAATTTTCACTATTTTTGGCGAAGGTTTGATGCACTTTCCAAATTTCGGCAAAATAGACTCTTTCCTCTCTTTTTTTTCTCTCGGGGACCTGAGTGCAGTCGCCCAATGGGAGGGCGACTGGATGAAAGTCGCCCAACGGTGGGGCGACTGCAATTAATCGCCCAATGGTTGGGAGATTTTCTAGTTTTCGCTGCTGGGTTGGGCGAAAGGCTCCAGTCGCCCAATGGTTGGGCGACTGGAGCCTATTTTTGTAAAAAATTTTCCCACGGGTATATTTCTGTAATTTCAAATAAAAAATAGATTATTCGTACAAAAAAAATTCCAAATAATTCCACCTCCTCGTCTTTCTTCTCCCCCAAGAAGAGACGACGAAACCGACCCGAGTTGGTAATCAGGAGCCGCCGCGTCCTCCTTTTTCCTTTCTTTCTTGCTGCGCAAGAACGCAGGCCGCGTTATCTACTGCCCCGCCTACCAGTCCACGGCGCGCTCTGGCCTCCAGTTCGCTCTTGGGTCACGTCGCCTCCCTCGAATCCGGCGAATTCATCGATTGGTAGCTCGCCCTGCGAGCTGAGACCGGCCGAGCCACCGGCCCGCCGCTGTTCGATCCGTCGGTGTCAGTACTATGGTACGCTCTTCTGGTTCTACCCCGTTCTTGTTCTTCTAATATTTGGATCCCGCTGTTCTACCGTGTCCCCGCTTTGGTAAGGAAACAGTGGCCGCACATGGCCCGATTCCAATTTTCCAATACCCGGTACAGTCCAAAGTTCCAAACCAATGTAGCACTGTGTTTGAAAGGTGTAGTGTGACGACATTCTCTGGGAATTTTCCTGCTCGTCCTTGCGTGATGTTGAGAGGTGTGGCCGCTAACGATGACGACCGGGGGCTGCTAGTGCCTTTGAGTCCCGGTGCGGTGAGGCAACAGCTGCCGGACTGTGGTGCCGTGGGCCTTTGCGGTCCAAATACTAGCGCTACGCTGCGTAGGGTTTCATGTATCTAACCTCCCCTCCCCAACAATGTTTGTTCATCTTTGTTAAGTATCGGGAATTCAGCGTACGCAGGCGTGTCTAATTGGGGTTTTATGTGGTTGAATCAAATCGATTGGTCGAGTGCACAAAGATGTCAAGATGGAAATTTTATTTTTTATTTTAGTATTTTTACTTATCTCTGTTGGGGGTGCCTAATTGAACCTGTATCATGATAGCTCACAAGCTTGTTCTGAAATAATTGCGCACCTGTGTTCAGCTTCTGTGTCTATCAAAAGTTCCTCATGTTAGAATGAGCAGAACAAATTTTAGTTTAGGCCTCTAGGGAGTTGGTATACTCATTCATCCTGTGAGTTGCTCATTTAGTTTCTTCTAAAAAGGAAAGGCCCTTACATTCCTGTGCAAAGGAGGAGCAAGGTCTTGGAATCGTATCACCTTGCTCATTTATTTTATTTTTCGTCGGTCGCATTAACCTCGGACTTTCAGTTAATATTGTCGTTTGAATTACATGTTTAAACTCCGAATTTAGCACTGTCATCTAATCGATATCCTGGAACATTCTCTGATACCAACAGGCTACGCCCTTGGTAGCTGGGTTGTCAGTGGCTGTTGCTGCACTGGGAAGCAAATATATGCTTCAGGCATGGCAAGCCTTTCGAACCCGAGCAGCAATGCCACGAGTACGCCGATTCTATCCTGGTGGATTTGAGAGAGAAATGACTAGAAGAGAGGCGGCATTGATCCTTGGCGTAAGGTGACATTTTTCTCTTCATTCTTTGTGCTTAAGTGTGTCACAAATAATGTTCTTGGAATCCGTTGTCAGCTGAAATGATCTCCAGTTGTTTCAGCGTTAGACTGAGATACGGCAAATTTGCTACTGTCATTGTTAACTATAGATCATTTTCCCGTTGTTTCAGAGAACGTGCTGCAATGGACAAGATCAAGGAAGCCCACAAGAGGGTAATGGTAGCCAACCATCCTGACGCAGGCGGGAGCCATTACGTCGCTTCGAAGATAAACGAGGCGAAGGACATGCTCATGTGGAAAGGAAAGTCCGGGTCCTCTGTTTTTTAGTCAGTGCAAAATGAGATAAAGTTGTTTTTGCAGCGATCGTCATGAGTTAGTGATTCATTTTCATCGATCTTAACATTATTGTGCTGATTGCACCATATATCTGAGCAAAGAAAGATACAAGTTACAGAATCGAGTAACTTATTATCTGGCTTAAACTATGTTGCCCAGAGCCCCCAATTATTTTGCTATTCTGCATTTCTCTGAACCTTTGGCTGTGCCCATTGAACTTTCTTCCTTCAAAGATCATATATTTGGGGTTTGTAACTTACTCTTCTGTATGCATGTCCCCGTAAGTGCGGATATACAAGAGAATGTCTCTACTACACCGGATGATCTTTATGTCGATCTGTTGTAAGACTTGTTCAACCTTGTTTCTTCTGGAATGATAAGCTCTTCAACACACCATTTAAGTTGATCCCTGCAGGACCAGAAAGGTCCCCCCGGATGACTGCAGAACGTCCAATTCAACACATAATTATTGACGTTGTAGTGTCAAAGCTTTCTTTCATGTATCTTTATGTCGATCTGTTGTAAGACTTGCTCAACCATCTTTCTTCTAGAATGGGCAGAGTGCTAGCTCTTCAACACACCATTTAAGTTGATCCCTGCAGGACCAGAAAGGTCCCCCGGATGACTGCAGAAGGTCCAATTCAACACATAATTATTGACATTGTTGTAGCGTCAAGCTTCCTTTCAATGTATAGCATGGAGATAAGAGTAGTAGACATTCTTTGTCGAAAAGTTTGCATTAACTCAATTTGTTGCGATCACTAGTAGCCTGGTATGAAAGAACCTAGAATGACGGCAAGTTATCCACATCCAACATTTACAGCCTGCTCAGTTGAGTTAAAAAAAAAGTGGCTTAGGATTGAAATTACACTGTACCTAACTGAAATTACACTGTAACTTATAATGGTTTATTTGTAATTAAAATTTTAAAATTTTTAAAATAGAAAAAATAGATTAGCACATCACGGACAATGCAAACGAATATGGAAAAAAAAGAACCAATAAAAAAGCTCAACAAACCAAAAAGTCAGAAAAGACGAAATTTAGGAATAGTAAAAAATAAGTTAAAAACTAGAAGCACAAACCAAAATAAACGAAAGCTTATAAACTCCCAAGTGTGCCGAAGCTTCATATAGATTGCAATCTAAGAAAGAGAGAGAGAGAGAGAGATTGCAAGCTTCTAAATAATTAACCTCTCGGTTCCAGTTTAGGCCAGATCTCGACCAAATCATACATTAGCTTGAATAAACAGATCTTTCATCAGGTTCATCACAGGACCAAATCACAGTAATTTGTCTCAGGTCAAATGCTAATCCATACGGTGACTTCGACCATTTCTTTGTGGAATTTGCTATGCTTGGTACGTCCGACGCGAGAAAAGAAAAATCAGACGCCTAGCGGTCCCGCACTCATCTACCCTATGCATTCTTGATCACTGTTCAAGTCTTATTCCATTGTCTTTTCATCTCTCTCCATGCATGCTTTTTTGACAGCCGAACTACCCTAGATAAAAGGAGGTCTGTATTAATCACCAACTTATTCTTCCCTCTTCGACCCCAAGAGTCTCGGTTGCTTCGGCTAAGCCGCTGCTGTCCAGCTCTTCGGCAATCTATGGCTAAGCGTCTCTATCTACCACGCGTAAGTACATGAGCTTCTTCCTCGCCTTTCTCTCTCCATGCATGGCAGAGCTTCACTGTCGTTGGGGAGCAGCCGCCACCGACATGGCCTGCTGAGACAAGTCTGGCCACCCGGCGTAACAACCACGAGCATCATCGAGGCCAACAAAGATCCGCTGACGTCGCGCGCCTAGATACAGTTTTATTGTCTTTATTCTAACTCTATCAGAGGCTACCTGTACTGGCGCTGTCTCTCAAGAGTGGGCCAACAATGTGGACGGCGATGAGTCCGTGGCAGTGACGAGACGGTGGTGTGGTCAACTATCGTCTCTTCCTTTATACTTGTGTTAGTTGTTAGTTTATTGTAATAGTGAAATTGAGTTATTGCAGATGATTTCTTTGAATATTGCAGACTTACATGCCTACTCTAAAATGGTTGTTGCAACCAGATTTATTATTTTATTGCAATTGTCTTTTCCCTTTGTTACAACAATAGTTTTTTTGTTGTATCAATTGTGTCGATTTGTTGCACGAGAACTTTTATTTTGTTACAATAGAAATTTGTTAATGTTGCATTAGAGATTTTATGTGTTGCATCATGGTATTTTTTTTTGTTGCAGTTAATTGTTAGTTTGTTGCACCGTATTTGTTTGTGATTGGTTATTGCAACCATGGAGTATCTTGTTACATGTTCGTCGGATCAATGTTGCGCTTCATTGAAAATGTGTTGCAAGCATCTCATGGAGTACTGATTGTTGTGATTCATGAACTTTTATTGCACCAAATCAAGAATACAATTGTCTGGTTCCTCCTCCTCTATCCCTTCTCTACTTGTGGCAAGCTAAGCTCCAATGAGCTAGTGGCTACCGAAGATCACCATCAGAGACGAGCTCCTCTTCCTCAGTGGAAGCAGGCGGCGACTACCGGCATTATAAGCCTTGTCTAGCCACCAGCATCTCGAGCTCCAATGTCAGCCACTAGTACGAGATCGCCACCGCTCATGCTCGAGAGAAGCCATCCACCGCGGCCTCCTCAGAAAAGTTGGAGCTCCGGCAAGCCCCTTCATAAGAGATGAGCTTCTTATGAATTTTTGTTGTGCCAAATTGAACCGTCAAAAATCAATTCAACTAAGATGTAATGGTGGAAGGAACAGGCACTAGTCAACCCCTTTTGTTATTCAACGTTTCAACATATCAAAACTAACCTACTTAGATAAATAAATCTATCAGTCCAAATTGACAAACCTACTAGGATAAATAAATCCATCTATCAGTCCAAATTGACAACACGAAGTGCTATGCCCAGCAATTCAACTCTTGCCATCGACCAGTCAAAAGTAGCTATGTCGTGCTCATCTGCAATTGCACCATAGATCTGAACGAAGGTATAAGTTACAGAACTATCTGGTCCTTGCCTGTTCTAGAAGAAGCAGAACGCTCCATTAAAAGCTCTTCAACCGTACTACCGTTTTTGTATATCAGTAGATCCTGGTGCCCCCGGATGACTGCAAAAATGGTCCAGATCAACTCATAATTGACATTGTGCAGTGTCAAAACTTCTTATCAGTTATCACCATAAAGTAGCAGACATTCTTCACACATAAAGCTTGCATTAACTCTCTTCACTAGCATCATACTCTGAAAGAACCTAGAAAGACAGCAAGCGACTTACATTCAACTTGTCATTGATAATGTTGAAGTGCGTCGAAGCTTCCGACGATAGATCCGGTGCAGTTCTTTGTGGTAATACTAATTTTGTAAAAGCATCTGACGAACAGCCCGCTACTATTTGCTGTCGTCTGTTCATTCAAAGGCATTAAGGCAGTCGTAAGTCCTAAGATAGCATTGTGCCAGTTTCTGCTGTAATTGTTTTGACTTTTTTTTTAGTGATCTTCTGTAACATGCTAGGGTAACCCTGAATAACCTCGGAATCATGGACATATTATACTCTTGGGAGTATATCAGCATGTGATAAACATGCAGGCAGGTCAAGTAATTAGCCATCGTTAGTTCAAGTTCAGGACCAGATCAGGACATTCATCAGGTTGAATTCTTGACCAAATCATAGACCCGTCTGAAGAAATAGACCTCTTCATCAGGTTCATCACAAGACCAAATTGCAGTAATTTGCCTTAGGTCGAATGGTCAATCCTGTTGAAGTATAAATTAATTGATGTCTTTTCTCACTAGCTTAGTATTTTGGATGAACTGATTAATACATATAACTCAATATGGTATCAAAGTTAAGAGATCTTGAGTTCAAGATATGGTTAGCGTAATTAAAAAAATAATTACAACTCACTTTTTTCTATTCCACGTCTTTAAGCCTGAGGGAGTCTATACGTGAGGGGTGTTAAAGTATAAGTAAATTATTTGCTTTTCCTCATCAGCTTAATTTTTTACGTGAACTAGTTGGTTCATGTAACTCAATATATCCATACTTATGGTGAATTACGGCTAGATCATTTGTTTGTCCACTGTTTCACCGTATCAAATCCAACCTTCTATAATAAATAATCTTTCCTGCAAGTCCAAATTAACAACACAAAGTTTTATGGTACAAACATTCAATGTTAGCAATAATCATTTAATCCTGCTGTTAGCTAGTATTTTAGTTACTGCATGCATTTAGTCTGACAATTGCTCTGATACCAATTGTCAGACGCCCTTTGCGATCTCTCAATTTTTCTAGCTCTAGCTTCAAATAGAATGGATTGGGATTTGATGAACACAGGATGAAAAACAATGGATAGTTTTTGGTGCTGCGTGATCAGACAGCTTTTCTGATATATATTACTCACTTATATAAAGGATAGTTACAAGCTAAAGACTAGTACCTGACTAAGAATAAAAGCATGGCGTTTGAGATTACCTAAGAATGAATGCATGGCTGAAACGGAAGAAATAAAAAAGAGCCACTACTAATCTTGAAACGCCTAACTGAAGCAACAAATGCAGAAACTGACGGCATGCAGAAACTGATGGCATGATGGCAAAAAACTAAATGCATGCAGTAACTAAAATACTAGCTAACAGCAGGATTAAATGATTATTGCTAACATTCAACCCTTGCCATTTTCCAGTCAAAAGTAGAACTATTAGAAGGTCATCTGCAATTGCTGCTCCTGAATACTAGCTACCATCTGTCTTTGGGACCAGCAGAAAAAAATGCCAAAAGAGGGACCCTTCGTCTTGGACTGCATTTCTTCTTGCCACGCCACTGTACTTAGGATGGCTGCTAATTGTTGCAAGAAACAAGGACAGAACATGCATGCACAATGTGACTGACAATGATCAGAATTGAGCTAAAGTAGACCTGAAAATAGTCACAGGGTAAACTGATTTTCCCTTGGCTTGCTGTTTCAAGAACGCTCATGGAAAAATACAACCGGCCAAATTGAAAGGAATAATTTTATCTCTGAACTAGAATGGCCATGGTTCGAATTAATTGTGGCTGCTTGACCTTGTTCATCCTGTCAAATTTCAGCCGGACTCTAGGGCATGTTACTTGAGATATTTTTCCTGTACAGGATTAAGTTTAGATGCTACATATGATGTATGTTGGTACGTATATGTTGTTGGTGTAGTATTGTAGAATTTGTTTCTTGTGACCTAACAATGAGATTCTGGCTGGAAGAAAGCAGGAACAATCATAAATGTTTTTTGAACCATTCCAAGTCCAATCAGTCGCATAAGTCAGGGTTCATCACATGTAGGCCTGTTGCCACCTTGACAATGTCAGTTGTATATCTACTACTGCATATGTGTGAATGTCAGTATCCAAAATGCTGTTGCTAAGACTACAATCTTCCATGAATTCTTAGGGCTGTTGCTAAGACTACAATCTTCCATGAATTCTTAGGTACAAAAGTTTGTTTTTGTTTGTGTCTGTGTTGAGTTTTTTGGCCATGCTTTTAGCTTGTTTGTTATGTTGATTGGACAGAATGGTCTTAGAATTTGATACACACTAGTACTTCAGGACGAAAATACAGAGAACTGCTGAACTGAAAGAAGTGAACAATTCAACTTCTACTGCTGTACGGTTCAAAGTTCAGATAATATGCTGATCTTCCGACAAGATAGGTTCCATGGAATTCCACTTGTATCAGAATATTTGCCAAATCTAACTCTATCAAAAATATTTGCCAGATCTAATTGTGTGGTGATTTTACTACTCAATTGGCGTCTGAATAGTAAATGATTGGGATTAAGTCTGGAATCTATGAAAAATCCAGATCTGCAGTCTATGAAAAATCCAAAACCTCAATATCACAGTCCAAGAGTAGGCTGACACTTGCTTGTTAGTCAGTAAAAGAGACAAAATATGCTTCTAACCTAACTTTCGTTTTACCACTTGGAATCGATCTCTAATACGCTTCTCAAGTATAATCATATTTATAGTCCTAAATAATTACTCCCTTGTCCGCAATACAAATCTAAGCCCATCATACATAGGTCAAGAAGACACTAAATCTAAAAAAAAAAATCATTGGACTATACATATCTGATATCTCTATTAAATGATACATTACAGCTGCTTATCTACTTTTTCAGCATTAAAACAGAGGTATGAAGTGAAAATATTGCAAGAACTACACATTCAATCTCCGTAATACACTTATATTGTGGAACGAAGTTTTTCAATACTATAGACTTATATAGTGGGGTGAAAGGCATAGATAGAAAATAGAAGAGTATGAAGCATTTAAGCTGACTTAGACTGCATTTAGCAGCCAAGGTGGGCAATTTTGACATGACTCTTGCTACAAAGTAGTATACAATATTGAAAACCTCGCATATATTCACCATTTTCTCTACATGGTTAAGAAACATCACACTTATTGTGTATCTTAAGAAAATGAAGCGGGAGTATGCTACTTCCATTTTACATTAACACTAGCATCAGTCAAAGACAAATTAACCAGACCAACTTCTGTTTTAACAGGGGTGTTCATTCGATATATTCGGTTTGTTTTCATCCCTTCCCCCTTATGAAGGCAAAAGGTGATGCGAAACTTCGCGCCGCGAACATTTACAATAGCAAGTTAGAATAAAATCAATAATAAGTGGTTTGAGTTCGACTTTGATCATTTGACAACTGTTATCATCAAATACGCCTAAACATAAATCCTACTCACCGACTGTCACGTGTCGAATTACTATTCGCCTGTATTGTTCATACGCATGAACAGTACTCACATACTGTAGCAGACACGCATGTTAGGATCAAATTAGTTAGAATAGAGACAAAAATAGTTAGTTTCCTTATTATATATGTTTATTGTCTTATAGATATATTCTATCTATTAGAGATATGTTTCTTTAGAAATAGAGATTATTTCTTATAGATCAAAATCGAGTTATCCTTATAAAAGAGACATCATTTATCTATTATCATTAAGCAATTCTTAATAAAAAAGTATTCACAAGTCCCTGATTCCTAGCTCTAATCTCTCCTCTAGACTGGCTACTCTATATCCGTTTCTTTCCCTAACCGGTGTCCTGTTTCATCTAGCGTCGTTCTACCTCAAATCTCTCCGATGGATATTTTATTCTATTATGAACTAAGGTTTGTGACACTGACTTACAACCGTAATCCTGTGACTGAGTTCTGACCACCCAAAAAATAAATATCACCAAGAGTAGTCTGCCTTTTCTCCTGTGCTAATTTTCCCTTGGTAAGCAGAGCATCCATCGTCCTTTCTTGACTACAGAACAAGAGCCATTCAAAGTCACATGTAGCTAGGCCATATTTTCTCGAAAGATTCAAAAGGGTGGGCTTCTTGTTGCAAAGTGATGTGATCTTTTTATTCCTGGTGCAATATTTACTACTAGTGGCTTGGAGCTTGGTGACGAGGACATGAAGCCATCTTAGCCATCTTGCATAGCAGGTATGTTTGCAATCGGTTCCATTTTCCAAGAAGCAATTGCCGGCTAGTAACAAGCTATAGCGCACCATGCGTGCGTGCATACAAGTCAATGGGATTTACTTTCGGGTTTTCACCGATCAATTGCACCGTTCCACGTGTCAGCACCCTACTTTGCAAACTAATGACAGTAAAAATTCCTAATTCTTTGGAGTGCTCCACATTTGTGCTCGTTTCCTGACACCTGAAGAGCAGTGTAAGAATCAAACGATGGTAAGGTAAAAAGGAATGATAGTATGCTCTTTTTTTTACAAGACCAGATGTGTTTTGACTAGGCACATGGACAGAGGTTGCCAAACAAGAAAAAGACAGAGAAAATAACCATGCTATCTATACTATAAATACTTTGAAAAATATAAGAGAGAATAGTTTATGAGTGAGTTACTTATAACTACCGGAGAGATGGTATGATAAATAATGTCAGACAAATAAAAATATCAATAAATTTACATACACATCTTGTATTTTGAAACAAAACAGAGAGGCACTGTTATATATTCCCAAGAGACGTGGAAAAGTACTGCAACCGGCCACAAGCATTTATTTGCAACTGGTAGTACAGTGCAATCAAGAACACTGTTGCAAGGTCAGATTTATGTTGCAGGAGTCAATAGATATTTATATAGAATTTACGCGGGTGTGCACAAGAAGTTGACATTTTTATTTTTGGTGTACAAAATGTATAGGAATAGTAAAATGACCTATAAATTAAAGCATTGGTCGTAATTAAGCACATAAGAAAACACTATAGTAAAATTATTGAAAATACTATTGCTCACAAATCAGTGGCGTGAAGTGAATAAAGTTTACGCTCCATTTGCAACATAGGAATTACAAAAGAAACAATTTAACTCATACAAGAATTAGAAAAAAAATCATGTGTTCTATACCTTAATACAATGCCCAGTTCTTTTGGTATGTTGCTGATGACTTTTTGTTGTGGCTGATGATTTTTGTTTGAACTTTTTGAGATAGTAGCGAGACGGCGGTGACGTGATGCGGATGGCGCACGCAGTTTTGAGCTCAAAAAGCCGTTTGGAGAATTTGTTTCAAAAAACTGCCCCCGTTTATTTTGACTTTCAAAAAAAAACTAAAAACCCAAAAGAATAGGTCTAACTATATTCCACCAAGGCATGAGACTTTTTTTCTAGTTCTACGTCTATTGTAGCCGAAACATAATTTAGAAAATAGTAAATATATTGTTTGTATGTCTTGTATAAATAATACCATAATAATAGTAATAGTTGATAAGAAAATTCAAGTAGCTACAAGCCAATCTTTTTGAGGATTGAGCGTAGCTCAGTTGGTGAGTGTATTGTGGTACGCTCTCACCCACTAGCATTCGAAGCCTGGTTTTGATGCTCGCGCTCACCGAATGAATGAATACATATACATGTGCATTCAGTGGAAAAGTATATACCTGCACACTGCAAGGCTTTGATGCCTTCGCAAAATTCCCAAGGTGTGTTAGGGGATGCGCACACAGGCGCCCACGGGTAGTCTATAGGCCAGGACTACATTGCAACAATGAAATTTGTCCTAAAAATCCCGTGCCTAAGCCCCTAACCCACGCTTGACGCTCGGCCGCCGACCGCAGCCAGCCGCCTGCGCCCATCCGCCTCCACTCCGCGCCTCGCCTCCACCTTGGCGCCTCGCCTCGCCTCGGCGCCTCCACTCCGCGCACCTCCGGCCTCTGCCTCGCCTCGCCTCGTGGCCTGAGGAGTTGCGGCTGCGGAGTCGGCGGCGGGCGGCGGCCTCTGGCCGGGCGCTGAGGAGGCTGCGCGAGGCCGAGGAGAGGAGAGGCCGAGAGAGGAGGAGGCGGGCTCTCGGGCGGCGGCCTCGGTGGCGCCGAGAGAGGAGGAAATGAGGAATGGTGAGCTTGAGTCTTTGAGTCTTTGCCGATTATAAAAGAAAAGGAGAAAAGAACTTTGTCAATTTGGGGTAATTTTTCTCTACTTTTTTATCATTTAGAGTTTAGAGTTTAGACTAATAATTTATTTATAGATTTTACATGCTAAATGGTTAAATGGTAGTCCTTGCTATTCTTTGTGAGGACGCCAATTTTGGTGTAGATCTCAGTAGGTATATACATTGGATGAGCACGAATACACTGAATTGATCTTTAGGGCCCAATATCGAATAGTCACCGCAATAGTAGTCCATTATGAGAAACGAAGAGATGCACTAGTTCCACTCAATGTAGTGTATTATCCTTTTCCCTTGTGGCATTAGTGTTTTATTCTGTTCCTTTGTTATTTTCTAAATCTCTTTTCTTTCCCCATACTTGCGTTATTAGTCGTTGAGAAGCTTCGATGGCGCCTAAAGGTATGCAATTTCTTCCGATCTTTGTTATTGTCTCACCTCATGCTATTTATTGTTGTGTAATTTCGATTACATGAATTTGACCTTGGATATGTTTCTATTTACTGTTTTTAACTACAACCACAGTAGCAACATGAATTTGAGGATCATACAAATCTATTGGTGTCACATCACATTCTTAGTATCAACATTGAATAATAATTTCTTAGTTAGGCATACTCTGGATTCAAATCCTGGGTCCGCCACTGCGCACGCGTGTGTATGCGTGTGGTGGTGTGAGTTGTATGTGCGTCTGCCTTTTACCCTCTAAAAAAACATATCTTTCTTAATCCCGCCGTTAGCTTCTAGGAAGGCTAGGTAGCTAGGGATTTGCATGCATGTGCCTACAAGGGCGGACCGTCCCTTCGAATGAGGTCTAGTGGTCACCTGAGCTCTTTTCATTAGCCGGACCCCCTCGCTCCACCTCTTAGTCCTAGGCATCAGCCGGCAAAGGCAAAGACTTTGCCATACGGAGGTAGAAGATAACCAACGTTCTCTTCTTGGGCATGTGGCTTGTTGTTAAGTTGGCCTCGGTTTGGCTCGTGCCTAGTTGTCCCAGTGCGCTACGTACCAACCGAGCCGAGTAGTCTCCTCACATGGGCTGATGGGCTACACTACGCACGACTCCTCCAGACTCCAATTGCAGTCCTCCTGCATGGCTCCTAATCTTAGAGCAATGGCAGCGGACGACAGAGTGGCAAAGTGAGGCCGAGGGGCAAGGCGCGGCACTGTTGTGGGTGGAGGCCAGGGGGGCATGGGCGTAGGAATAGAGGCCAGAGGGCACAGGCTTGTCAAAATGAACAAGCAAGACAGCAATAGAATGGGAAAAAGCTCCAATAGCAAGTGTCCAAGTGATAAATATTTGATCTTTACTCTTTACTGGTGAAAATCAAATGAAGTATTGAAATATATTGTCATTGCTTGCTTGTTTGATTTGGTAAAAATGGATTTGAAAAGCTATTTTAGCATAGTTTCGAGCAGAAGTACCATGGCAAACGGAATGGCAGTCGCACAAGCATAACCTTAACTTGAAGTCCAATCGGACCAACTCAAAGTCCAAAAAGCACAACCACAACCGCAACAAATGGATGAAGGTATTAAGGAATTCAACACTGATCACATCATTGTTGATCTAGGACTTCATATACCAAGTGGTGATTTTCATTCGACATTAGAGATCAAGTGAGGAGGGCTTATTTGTTGAAGGGCCCTACTCAACTTATTGGTCATAATAATCCTCGCAAAATATATGGAAATGATCTTAGAGCCTTTCATGAATCATGGTTTAAGACGTACTATTGGTTGAAATATAATGTGGAGAAAGATGTGGACTATTGCTTCTATTGCTTTCTTTTTAAGAAATAGCCTTTACATGAACAATTTGGTCACAATGCTTTCACCAAAATATGATATAACAATTGGAATAATCAATAGAAATAATATATCAATCATGATGGTGGGATTACTTGTGTTCACAATAATTCAAGGAAATCATGTGATGAATTTAAGAACCAAAGTTCAAGTGTGTCACATAAGATTGTGTCTTATAGCATGGAAGCAAAAAATCAAATATGAAATTCATGTGACTGCATCTTTAGATTATGCAAGTTTTCCCCTAATGCAAGATCATGTATTTTGTGGACACGATGAATCTTTCTTCTCCTTAAATAAAGGCAATTTTCTAAAGATAATTGATTGGTATAAAGAAAAGAAGGAGGAAGTGAAGATTGCATTTGATGACCTATGTCCTGCAACTGTCCATATGACTTGCCCAAAAATTCAAAAGCAACTTACAAAATATTATGCGTAGGAGGTTACCAAAGTGGTAAATGAAGATATTGGGAATAGTCTTTTCTCTGTTCTTATGGATGAATCTTGTGATTTATCTATCAAAGAGTAAATGGCTGTGATTGTGAGACTAGCGATTGATTATGTGTTCTATCATTTTTTTGAAAGTTTCCATTGTTATACTTTGAAAGTTTATATTTATCTATCAGATGGGATCACAATCACACAAGACTATCATTATCGTGCTAATAATTTCTTTACTACTATTGATGCTATTACCACAGAGATGGATCATCACTTCAATGAGGTATCTTCAGAGTTGTTTGGATGTTTTTCTTGATCCAAGAAACTTCTTCTCTAAGTGCGATGTGGATAAAATTGCTCGACTTGTGAAGATCTATGATGAAGATTTCTCCATTGTTGATCGTGCAGCTATAAATGATCAACTTGAAATCTTCATTCTTCGTATGCTAAGAATTGATGATTTTATTATTTGTCATGATATTGAAAGTGTGGTTGTTAGCATGGTTGAAACTAAAAGACATATTGTATTTTCATTTGTTTACCACATCATCAAATCAGCATTACTACTACCGGTGGCAATATCATCAGTCAAAAGAGTTTTCTCAGCTATAAATATTATTAAGACTGATTTACGTGATAAGATATCTGATAATTGGCTCAATGATTTGATGATATGTTATATCGAACAAGAGATATTTAAAGAAAAAGAACTTGATCGTGATAGGATCAAAAAAATGATTTCAAGCATGAAATCAGGGAGGATGAACATTAGTGCTTTGGTGGTATGTCCTTTGTCTTCTGCATGTGCATTGAAAGTTGAAACCAGGACGAACTGGAGACGTGGCTGTGGGGCCCACAGCGTTAGGACGCAGACAGAGCGGCGGCTGACCTGGTCCCGTGGGCCATGGACGATGAGGTTCATTTTGTTTGGAATTTGTATTTCATAGTCGATCACTTCGAAGTTCCAACATTCTTCAACGCAGACCTGTTTGGTCCCTCCTAGTCCCTTGTTCTCTTGCAGACAAAACCTGCTTTTTGCTACTGACAAGTGGGGGCCATTCTATTAATCATTAAAATGGATCCTCTTGTAATGCAATGGGAAACATGTCTGTATTTTTTGAGGGAAACAGAGCTTTATTAATTCCATACAAATACCTCTAAAAAATATTCAACATAACATGTCTATATATTTTCATTGTATAAAATGTTTCTACCAGAAACCAACAATCATTTCCAGTTAAATTCTTGTAGTCCGAACATGCTCTGATAAGTGCATGTAGACCGTCAGAAATCAAGATTTGAACTCGAGTTCGTATGCATCTAATTTATGGTTTGTGTGTCCAAGTACTATTGATCTTATTTTCACCCTTTGGAACAAGGCATCGAGCGTTCATTTGTACCAATGTGTGTGTGAGAGAGGCGGAGAGGATGGTGTGCATCTTGCAGTAATGCTAATAAACCGCTTTCATATTTCGCATGCTAATAAGGTACTCACTCTAGCCAACATCCACGTTAAGGGCCATCTGGAAGATAGATGCGTGCGTACGTGCTACCGCATTATTGCTCATTTGCAATACTGTCAAAGACGACTAGCTTGCTCCGGCCTCCATAATGATTCCATTTTAGCTATATTTATCTCTAGGCTCGGAAACTTCCGTTTCAATATATTTATCTATTATTGTATTTTTTTTACTATCATTACTTAAAAACTTTAGAAGAGATTAAGTGATGTGCTGTGTCATTTAATAAGAATATACATGGTTATTTCTTATTAAGTATTTATTAGACTTTATGTTTTTTTATCTACGCACATAGCAGTCTATAAACAAATATAGAAAAACGGAGGGTGGAGTACAGGAGCGGATCCACACCCCGAGCAAGGTAGGTTTCAACCCAGGGTGTGGAAAAATATCTAGTGTACAGCCCGATTAAATTCAGTCCAGTCTGAGTAATATTTTCATGATCCAACCTAGATAGCCTAGATTATTCCATCACTGAATCCGAGACGTAACTAAATCCTAGCTCCGCCACTGATGGAGTACAATATGTCGCAGAAGTTTATTTTTCTCCCATCTTCTCTCACGCATGCGACTTGTGTTTGCAGTTAATACGAAATCGATATTTTGTTGATTAAACTAAGTCAGAAACAGTACGGTCCGTCCTTAACCTCGTAATTAATAATTACATGCGTCATTACAGAAAGAAGTCGTCCATCAGGATTTCTCCCCCTCTCTGAAGGACAAATGACAAGTGTTCAACCCTTATACAAAAACACACAACATTTGTAAATATTATTTTTCCCCCTTCAACATGATCCCAGTCAAAGCTATGAGCTAAGCCCTTTTGATTTCTCAGCGACTTTACACCGAATTACTTGGACGTGGCACAAGCGCTAGTGCATGGCTACTGTTCGCCGACGCCAAGTTGCACTCTTGCATGCAGTAGAAGCTTTCTCACACACACCAAAAGACAAACACAATTATAGAGCGCAAACACAATTAACTAGTAATAAACACTGCTACAGAGAAAACTGTAATAGACGTCTCATCACAGATGGTTCTTAGAATCCGTTGTTGTTGTAATTATTACAGACGGTTTTATAAGTGTAACCGTCTATGTTACTAACGATAGTTAGAATCATCTGTGATACATAATTATTGATTTCTAATGCATTTCTATAGTTATGTGGGTGCCATGACATGTATGAATGATTAATATATGCATGAGTGTGATGCAACATTTTCATAGGTAATCTAATTTAATAAACCGCCATGAGATAATTTATTTGGGATTCCTTTGTTAATAAAAGGCAAGTAAAAAATGAAATATTTGACATGCCTAGAGAATATAACTTGAAAAATAAAATGCGACATGAATGTTACTATTGTTCATAAATTGAAATCATAGGATTAGCCCAATATTAGTATGGATAGGGTTTTCTTTATGTCAAGCATGTCCTTGAAGTTATGGCATTTCTAATATCTACTTGAATATAATTCTAGATGATTATCACTATATGATCAAGGTTCAATTAATTCTAAATATAGAAGCATACTAGTATGATTCAATTTGCTATGCTTAGATTGTAGTATGCCCCAATGACCAGACCAAAGAAGAAACTAAGCGAGAGGGCCGAGGCATATCGAAAATGCCTGCGAGCTAAATGACCATCATGAAGGTGAGGTCCTTCAAGATCAGAGAACGGCTTCTCTTTTGACACTGAAGTAGTAAACTACACAACATAAAGTCACATCTAATAACTTACTTATTCTTGATTTAGATGAATGATGCCCACATATTTTATGGTAATACTAATATAGTCTTGCATATTCTAGTCTGATCCCATATCACATTTGACAGCTAAAACTATGTCAGACGGAATAGTAGTTGTTCTAAAGCACCCTTTCAATGAGATCTTATGGCAATAATATATGCTAAGATGAGAAAAAGAGAATCAATTATCTACAAATTGTACTGAAAAGTAGTTAGGCTGCTCATGTTGGTATTTCTCAATAACTACAAGAGAAATATTAAAACACTGTATACTTGGGTTTCAAAGGGCATGAAGCAAATCACACACTCTAGTGTGTCAAGTTCTATGAAGTAGGTAATGGTTGATGTCTCTAGAGTGTATAATTTGATTCATGCTTTTGAAGCCCAAGTGTATTTTAATATTCGTCTTACAATTATTGAGAAATACCAACATGAGAAACCTAACAACTTTCCAGAAGAATTGGTGGACAATTGGTCCTCTTTTTCTCATTTTTGCATATATTATTACTACAAGATCTTATTGGAATGGTGTTTTAAAATAACTACTACTCTGACTGACAGAATTTTAGCTGTCAAGTGTGATATGCAATCTGACTTTGTCTCTATCTCATTGAAATTATTGGGGTGTGCAAGACTATGTTAGTGTTATCATGATATATGTGAGCATCATTTATGTAAATCAAGAACAAGTTGTGAGTTATGAATTTATGTTGTCTAGTTTACGACTTTACTCCTGCTAGCGACAGGGCATGACAATCAACTCAAATACATTCGATCTTAACGAACTCTCCAACATTCTGGGATGATTCTCCACCTTCTTGATGACGGACATCATTGATCCGAAGGGAGAATTCAACTCCAGTGGCAACAATTAATAGACGTTCAAACATTTGATTCAATTGTATTCATTCAATTATAACTCATTCAGTTGTAATTCATTTATAAGATCTGTATAATGATTGTCGTATACTATAAGATCTATAATTATATGTGATATGCTTGCTTATTTTCAAAGGGTATGGCTAGCATTTTCTGAGACTAACCGAAAAACAGAAAAAATTTCTATATACATAGAGTAAACTATCACAGACAGTTTTATTATATAAATCGTCTATGAACGCCTACTGTCTCGGACAGTTTTGTGCACCAACCATCTATGATAGTTAGTTTTTGTAGAATGTTCTTGAGATGAACCATCTGTGATGTAATTTATCACAGACGGTTTAAAAATTATCTGTGATAATCGTCTATTATTACAGACATAATAAATCAGACGGTTCAGAAACTGTTTGTAATGACAGTTTGGAACTGTGTGAAGCTAGCTTCTGCTGCTCTGAAGATTCGTCAAGATGGTGGCAAGAGAATTCAAAACAAGTGACTTGGACCAAATTTATGCCACCTAGTTCCTTAGCTCGCATAGCCTGTCCTCATTTGTAAGCCATGGAAGCTTTGCTTCATGGACTCCTCATATATAGCTAGCTTACTCCTCCATCTCCTACCAAGGGCATCAAGAGCTAGCTAGCTATATATACAACACCGGAAGATTGCTTCAAGCAGATAGATATATAGAAGCAACAACCATAAATCTCCCTCAAGAAGGCAAAAAATATTCAAGATCACAGGCATCAGAGACGAGAGGAGGTTGATTATTACTAGTTGATATCAAGGTGATATATGGTGACCAAGGAGTTCACGAGGGAAAGCATGGACAAGATAAAGACTGATGGAGAAGTGCTGCTCACCGGAGACGAGGAGGAAGGGGACGTGGTGCTCCCGGGGTTCCGGTTCCACCCGACCGACGAGGAGCTCGTCACGTTCTACCTCCGGCGGAAGGTGGCAAGGAAGTCGCTCAGCATAGAGATCATCAAGGAGACGGACATCTACAAGCACGACCCATGGGATCTCCCCAGTAAGTGTCCATGTTCATCTAGGATCTAGCCAATCCTTGTTCTTAATTCTCATCATGTCACTTTTGATAAATTCATGACCTCAAATATTTTCGTTATGAATCAAGACTTCTATTTGACACTAGATCATGCAACAAGATCATGCAACATATATATGCATGTAGAGAGTAATTTGTATTGATGATTATGTATGCATGTGTGTAAATTTTCAGAGGCGAGCACGGTTGGTGGAGAGAAGGAATGGTACTTCTTCTGCCTGAGAGGGAGGAAGTACCGGAACAGCATCAGGCCCAACCGGGTGACCGGCTCCGGCTTCTGGAAGGCGACGGGCATCGACCGGCCGATCTACTCCGACGCAACCGCCAACTCCGGCGAGTCCATCGGGTTGAAGAAGTCCCTCGTCTACTACCGCGGCAGCGCCGGCAAGGGTACCAAGACCGACTGGATGATGCACGAGTTCCGCCTCCCGCCGGCCGCCGCCACCAACACCTCCCCAAGCATGCAAGAAGCTGTAAGTACTTCCATATATTCCATCTCAATCGAGTCCTAGCTAGTGTACAACTACCGCACGTGTGAATGCGCAATTCACAGTGCATTATTCCCACACGAGTGCAGTGTGATTCTACAATGGCAATTAGTCCGAGGCACGTGTAGACTTGTAGTACGAGCATTGACCTCTAAACAGGTGTACTTGTGGGACTGGAAATGCAGGAGGTATGGACAATCTGCAGGATCTTCAAGAGGAACGTCACCTACAAGAAGCAGCCGCCGCAGGTGTGGAAGCCACCGGCGTCCATCAAGGCTCGGCCGCCGGCCGACTCGAGCTCCAACACGGGGAGCTTCGAGTCGGACGGCGGGGACGAGTACACGAACTGCCTGGCGCCGGCCGCCGCACCGGGCATCCCCCAGCGGCAGCATATCAGTCAGGCGAGCATGGTGAGCGACAGCTGCTTCTTCAAGGAGACCATGCACAACCAGCAGTTTCAGGGGCAATGGAACTCTCTGCCCGCAGTGTCGGTGCCGGAGCAGAAACCGCAGAATCCGTCGTCGATGACGATTGCGTTCCATCAGAACAATCCTGCCGCGAACGATTCCTACAAGGACGGGTATTGGGACGAGATTGCGAGGATGATGGAGATCAGTGATCCAGCAGCATTTTATGACTGTAGATATGCTTGATCAGTACTATTCAGTAGGGAAGGGCCTAGCTTTGCCTTCAGAGTTTAGGATAGATACTAGTGGGTTCTTTTAAGCTGATGATCTTCAGAGTTCAGGGTAGATACTAGTAGGTTCTTTTGGACGGATGGTTTATGGTTTAAATATTTAAATTTTGTCTGTTCGCAAGAGGTAGTACGCATAGAAAAAGAGTCACATATAATTTTAGCAGATACAGCTAAACTCGGTACACTTTTTCTATAATCTTTCTATTGACCTTATATTTAAAAATATACCGTTTGAAAAATAATTACTGTAAACAATATGAACATAATTCATATATAAGTCCGACCAAACCTGCCCACAGAATTCGCCGACAAGACCAGATCCCGTCGTGTGTAAGACTCACATGCAGGGCCGCGCCGCAGAGGCCGCAGTTAGTCAACAAGATTTCGCCGGCCTAGTTCGTCCTAGTTTTGTTTCTTCTCTTTTCATTTTCTGCTCTAATATGTACACCGCATCTGTTGCGAACTTGTGGTACAATGTATTGAGCTGTGTGTCTGCTGGCTAGATAAGAGTAACAAAATAAATATATGTTTTTCATCCTAGTCCATGAATCATGATTTTTATCAAACCCATGTTATTCCAGCAGTCAATGTGTAACCTGTCCCCGTGTAACTTGTTCAGCTCACTCAGATATGCATAAGCAACGTCCAGTTACTCAATCAGCAAAGTTGGCTAAACAATAGGTTATATCCTTGCTACAATGTTCAGAAATCAAATCAAATATTACAGCTCAGGCATTGCAGCCGTACTGCTCTATAATGAACATCAAAATCTAAGTTTTTTCTTTCAGATTCCTTGCCATTTTCGTAGTTAAGTGAGCTACAGAATCAGGCCCTGGACATCCATTTTGTCACTCCTAGATTGATTCTAGAGTAAATTGCATTTTGTATTGGGAAACTTATCCCTTGTTTCATTTTGCACCAGAATTAAACCATACTTTCACTTTATACCAGAGTGAAGCAAATAAAATTTCACTTTGCACTAGCCAATCAATTCCAGTTCCAAACAAGGTAATTAAATTGAAGGAATAGAGAAATCAAAATTGTGTGTACTGACTTAACATTATGCAAAACTGGTTTGAATCAAATAAGGTTGAGCTAATGCAAAGTAAAATTTTATTTGGTCCACTCTAGTGAAAAGTAAAAGTATGAGTTAAACATGGTGCAAAGTAAAACAAACAACAATTTACCTAGTACAAAGTGTATTTCACTCTTGACAATATGCCCACAAGTCATTCAAAGCTACGCGCGTGATGCATAGGTAGTCAGCCATCTGCGCTTGCGTGCGCAATCTAGATGTTTGATCAGATAGGGATTTGTCATTTATGACAAAAAAAAATAAGTTCCTATGATGTTAAATTTCATAAACAATCCATGGATCATTTTCAAAATTTCTTGTGCTGACCTCCTAATTTGACTCTTCCATCACCCTAAAGGGATCAGCTGAATTGCTCCCAAGTTGATGCTGCAATTCAATGTTTCTGCATCACTTGAAGCATGACAGGGGAATAAAAATTTACATGTCAATCCATCTAATCAACCCAGAAGACATCTTGCTTAGGTCACTGTCATGGATAGTTAAAAAGAAAAGGATGTATAACACCATTCTGGAGAATGAATGTGACTTCCAAGAAGACGAAATCGCCGTCTATAAATTCAACAAGCAGCAATAGCAATACTACATGAGCAAACATCCAGCCAGATGAAACATTTTTCCGGTGGTAATTATCCATTGGGATTATAACATTGATGTGTTCTCATCAATGTGTTAGGATAATCACGAAAACAGACAAGCAGATTTTGTGGCTTCTCTGACCAAGGAAGCCACAGAATTGCTGTTCAATGTTCAGATGCAATGCTAATAAAATGATCGAGCTAGTAGTGTCAGGCTGCTGGACAAGAAACAGTCCAAATCAGAACCTTTAGAATACGTCACGGACAAGGATAAAAAGGAAATTTTCAATTGAGCAAAGAAGGCAGCAAAGCGCCATTGAAGAGAACACTCCACACCTAGTTGCTGCAAAGCGTAGTTTGCCAAACTTTTTGTGGCCAACTATTTGTTGGCCACACCTTAGCCAGGTTTAAGAAAAAGGATGAGTCTACGATAGGTGAACTGCAAGGCTAAGAAATTGTGGCACGCCAAAACTATGGCAAAATTGAACGTCTACTAAACTAAACTATGGCAAAGTCTGACAACAAACCAAACAAGCCCTAAAAGGGTTCACCAGAGTTTGTTTGCAACTTTCCAAGGCAAACAGGGAACAAGTGCTCATTTCTATATTGTGGCTGACGTGCCTTATATGACTAACTAGTAAGCTAGAATTAAACATGCATATCAGGCAGGACATAAAAGAAACCACTGCAAGAAAAACAGAACAGTATGAGCTATAAGCAATAGTTGATAATATTGTGCACCAACTATATTTGATATCAACAATGTTAATTTTGTTAGCTGTGTATTTTTCCCTGTTGTAAGGGGTTTTCTGTATATATATCATACATGTACTTATATATATATTGGCATATTGCCTTCATAATGAATACAAATACTATTCATAACATGGTATCAAAGCAAACACAGGGTTTTTGTGCCGTTGGTTCATATTATCTAGCCGCCACCTAGCTTTGCCGTCTCCACCGCGCTCGCCGTCGTCAAGCCACCGCCATTGATTCTTCTCCAGCCATCGTCGCCTCATGGTCAAACGCTTCTTCTTGTATATGTTGATGATATAATCATTCCGAGAATCATATGATTATTACTAAAGATGATTCTCAGTACATCACATTTGTCAAGGAGCGTTAGTACGCAATTTCTCATGTTGCATCTAGGTTCTCTTCGCTATTTTCTTGGGATTGAGATTATTTTTACGCTTAAGGGTTTCTATCTGTCATATATATATATATATATATATATATATACATACACACACACATATATATATATATATATATATATATATATATATATATATATATATATATATATATATATCTTCTTGATCGTACTTCTGATCAACACATGAGACTCCCATGGAGCTGTATGTTCATCTTCGGCCCACTAATGGTTATTCTCTTACTGATTCTACTCGCTATCATCGTCTTTTTTCCCTCGCTCTAGCTCTTTACAACTACAGACACATTCTGATGCCACTTAGGCTAGTGATCAATCTGATCGCCGACCTCTCTGCTTATTGTGTTTTTCTTTATAGTTTTCTCATTACTTAGAAAACTAAGAAGTAAACAACAGTTTCTCATTAGGGTACTGAAGCTGAGTTACGAGTTATAGCTTTGTTAACTGCAGAAGTTACTTGGCTACGGTGATTACTTGAAGATTTTAGTATTTCTATTTTTGCATCGATTCCTGCTAAAAATCCGGTGAAACATAAACTTACCAAGCATATTGATATCAATACTTTCTGCATGCGAATATAGGTGCAAGATTAGGTTGTTGCTCTTCAGTATATGTCTTCAGAGATTCAGTTAGTAGACTTCTTCACAAAGGCATAGGCTAAAATCCAACACTACTTCTATCTATCCAAACTTCATATTGTTAATCCACTGTAAGTTTGAAAGGAGTGTTAAATGTGTATTATTACATGTGTATTTTTTTCTATTATATAAAAGGTTTTCTATATATATGTCACATCTTAACTAGCCCATTGACCTTATGATAAATACAAGCTCATAACAGATTTGTCTTAAAACATTGGTCCTTCAATACAAAGCAATCGGCAGAAATATCACTTCCGGAGGCTACCTACTGAAGGACAGTAGAGGGAAACAAGGCTGTGCAAAAGCCATCAATCAGTAAGCTGGAGGCAGAAAAGCATATTATACTGGAAGCTTCAGTAACTCTTGGCAGACGAAAATATCATGTAAAAGCAGCAGCATATAGACGGCTAGATGCAGCAGTATCGCTTTCCTCACCTTCCACCCCTGAAAACTGAGATATGTTTCCACTGGAGCACTTCCTACCAAAACCGAACGAGAAAGGACATTACAACATGGGAAAAGAATGTAAGATTGTGCACTTAAAGCGTTCAAAAAAACTAATGGAGCCAGATCAACATGTGATTTGATGATGAAGTGCAAGAAAAATCCAAAACCTTTGAGAAAGCAACTTCTCGTCAGATAAAGCCTTCTCAAGCCTCTCCTCAAACGGCGCTGCATGCCAACTCACCTTTTGATCCTTTCCATGTAATGCATTATTAGATAAGTCATTGTTACATAAGTGTTAGAAAGTAAGAGAAGCAGAATCAGACTTTACTTCTTTGTACTTATTAGTTGAGTTGGGAATGCCATTTCCATCCCAACATTTAGGAGTAAAATTTTCTGGCTCTTTGTCTTTCCAGTGAGCCGCAACCATTCCAATAATAGGCCTATCCTCTTCTGAACTCTTAGCAGAATGAGATCTGTCGCTTGTAAAGGCCTCATCCCTGAATGCCTTCCTAGGATTTGGAGGCTTCAGCCACTGGGACAAGCTTGGAAATTCCACATCTGAATCATTGTTTTTGAGCACCATCTTTCTGCTGGTATGAACTGTTGCATCAGTGGTAAGACATTTCTCCACAGAGGCTGTGTTCATGCTGTCTCTTGTCTTGTTACAGGATGATACAGAACCCTCAGAGCTCTGGAACAGGGAACATTCATTAGATATTGAAAGTTCAACGGAAACCAAACTGCCATTCTTTGCACAGTTGAAATCCTTGTCTGATATATCGGGCTGACAGGAATCTTCTCTTGATACTCCACATTTTTCAGAATTCTCAACAGGATTCAGAGCTTCGTATACATGCTGCGCACAAGCCCTAGAATTGGTCTCATTTCTCAACTTTTCCAAGTTAGTTGCATGAGTAGTGGTTGGAGTCTGCATCTCGTCATTCACTTTTGAAGGAGTTGAAAAGGTTGAAGATTTGGATCCGACCAGATAGATATCATCCTTACTTATGGAAGAAGATAAATCTAAGGTGGTTAACTTGACCCCGCAGTCAATCACAGACTCATTGTTCACAGCTTCAACATCAACACTCTTGCTCACTGCTTCACAATCATGCTGGCTTGATGCATCACACCCTTTCCATGTAAGGCTGTCATCAGAAAGTGCAAGCATTCAAAATGTTTAGTTTATTCAGTTATTTCAATGAAGGGAAAGAGCCCAGGCCTCCTCAGAAGCAGGGAGTAGAATAAGAGAGAATAAAATGGCATTAGTATTAGCAGCAAATAGCACAAGGTTGGCATACCTCATAGCATCTGGTAAAGTGGAGCTCTGATTGGACCCTGAAGGAGTTTGGCAATCCTCAACCTTCAGCCCTTCCATGAAATGCAACTCATCAGACAAGGCAGGAAGCTCTGCCGAATATGTTGCACTCTGATAAGTGTTTTCAGGCCCTTCTCTGATTTCATTTGGAGTTTCCAACAATGCACCACAGCTTTTGAGGAAACTGGCCTGTTAGCACCAGTGAAAGTCAGTCTGTTGCCAAGATCATACGCACTGACAAATAATAACAGATAGAATTCATCGTTATGAGTCCACTTTGCGTCACTTGATTGCCTAATGTATAAGAACAAATTCTCATATAGATAGGTTAGCTGCAAACAGCATTCTAAATTTAAGAAAAGCAAAGCAGTAGATTGTCAGTATAAACACAATTGGCAGTTGCATTGGCCTGAACTCTTATATCAGCACAATTCAAACAAATTAGTAATGGCCAACTCGCAAGTGATATGCTAGTTTTTGTTCAGGTAAAAAGGTAAAGGGAAAATTGCACATATACCCCATAGTTAGTAGGCACTTGTAAGTTTGCCCCACACTTGAGTGGCCTTATAATTTTGCCCCATACTTGACATGCCTCCTTATTATTTTGCCTCATTGCCCATTTAGATGCTATTTTAATTTCGTTTTTCATTTTTTGGGGCAGGAAATGACAGTAAAACCCTTTAATTGATGAACCTCCTCTCTTAGCTGTGTGTACAGATGCACAAAAGGTTTAGAAAATGCAGTAAAAATATTTTTTTAATGTCATTTCCTGCCCCAAAAAATGAAAAACGATTTTAAAATAGCAACTAAATGGGCAATGGGGCAAAATAATAAGGGGGCATGTCAAGTATGGGTTAAAATTACAAAGTCACTCAAGTGTTGGGCAAATTTACAAGTGCCTATTAACTATGAGGTATATGTGCAATTTCCCCGGTAAAAAGTAGCATGTCAGCGCCCTAGCACATTATCACCAACACCACAAACATCCTGCATAATTTTTTTTGAAGGAACATGCCGCATACAATGAAACTATGAAAGAATAAAGATAAGATTAGAAGGGCCCTTGATTAACCAAGAATTCATACTGGACATACTGATACTAGTCAGTCAACTAAATTCTGACTAAGTCACAAGATATAGCTCAGATTACCAAGTGCGCGAAAGTTATTCATGAAAAATAGAGAGAACAAATCAGCATCGAGACAGATTTACAGAATCGCCATACCTCGTGGTCGAGCTTCTGATCCATCTTCTTCCTCTCAGCGCTCTCGTTCTCCTCCGAGCTCGTAGCTTGCTCCGCCCGCGATCCCTCATCTTTAACCAGCGACGTAAAACCAAAAACAATAGGAATAAATTAACAGCATCAGAAACAACCACGAGAATTAATCAGCTTGAGAAAAGAAAAAGGGAAACGAAAAAAAATCGTACCTTCTCGCAAGAACACAGCGGAGAGCGCGTTCTTGGACGGCGGCCGCCTCCTCTCACCAACCTGATCAACACAAAACAACAAGATTAACCAACCACGACTCCAATTTCCACACCAGCTAGCGTGTCCACATCCCACCGTAAAGAAGATCAAAGAAACAAACACACGGGTTCCGCACGGGTCAAAACCTTGGGATCAGTCGCCGGAACGACGGAGGAAGAAACGAGCTGGGACTGGGCGTGCCCGCCTCGCGGCTCGCCGCCGTCGCCGGCCACCCTGAAGCAGCCGAACAAGCACCCCATCCCCTCCCCTTCCTCCTCACCTCGGCCCCCTCCCCAGAGACCAAACCTTCGAGCTGCGAAGCCAAGATTTCGTCCGCTTCGAGGAGCTGAGATTGCGCCTAGTGGCAGCCAGCCACCAGCGAGAGAGGAAGAGGGGGAGAGGCGAGGCGAGGTTGGTTTTGAAATTTAAAATCGGAGCGGCGGAGGAGGAGGCGAGGGAAAAGCGGCGCGGAGTTTGCGGCTGCCTGCGGGAGCCAGCGAGTGGAAGGCCGACTGACCGGCCGGGCCCCTGTCCTCCGCTCCACCTCCTGCGTGCGTGGCTTTTTGAGCCTTTTGGCGTTTTTATTTTGAAATTGGGAATGATTAATGCGAGGAAACGCTGGGGCTAGGATAGGGGGAGTAGGGTTTATCACACACACTCTCTCTCTAAGCTGTGCTGTACTGCATCAACTGTCTCTCGTGGAAGATATTAAATGAAGAAGAGAGAAGCAGACTCTCTCTGACTCTAGAGATAGTCTATAGCACCAAGCGAGCGACCTCATAAATTACGTGTGTGCATGTAAGCATCAAATAACTATTCTTATAGATAGTTCTTTAGAATGCTAACTTTAGTGTGTACTATATAGATGATGTGGAAGTCTTATAGTTAGTTGTTAGCTATAACCATTGGAGATGCCCTAAGCTGTCTTTGTCTTGTGTCTTTCCTTTTTGGAAGGGGGCAATCCTTAGGCAGGCAATATACATAGTGGTGTTTATTTGGGCGTAGGAAGCTCAAGCTTAGCTTTTTCGCTATTATAATAGCTTTTTTACTTACAGTTGTTAATAGTTTTTTGGTGTAATTAAATTTAAATAATTTTGAAAAGAAAAAATATTTATATCATAACTTTTTGAATGTAGATGAAATAGTTTTTATGTAATCACATTTAAATAATTTTGAAAAGAAAAAAATTATATGAAGCTTGCAAAGTAATAAACTCAAATGAGTAAAATGATGCTACTAAAATATATTAGTAGTAGTATATTTTCTAATTAATGTCATGAATGTGTGAATCGTATTTGTTGAGATTGCATACTATCTTTATCTCTTCATGACGAGGATATAAGTGTCGCTCGGTTGGCTAAAATAAGTTGGTTTATGGCTGAAATTACACTATAACTAACTAAAATTATACTGTAACTGATGGTAGCTTATTTAGTATAATTAAATTTTAAAAAATAAAAATAGAAAAAATATGTTAACCCATCATGGACAATACAAATAAATACAGGAAAAAAGAACCGGCAAAAAAACTCAAAAAAGCTAAAAAGCCAGAAAAAGACAAAATCTAGAAATAGCCAAAAATAAGCCAAAAGTCGAAACTCAAACCGAATTGAGCGGGGCCATAATAATCATCTAGTCATTAGTCGTAAGCCCTACTATGACTAATCCTTGGTTGTAAGTCAATCTACGACCACATAGTCATAAGTTCTACTACGACAACTCTTTGGTCGTAAGTATGCCTACGACCACATAGTCATAAATCTTACTATGACTACTCTTTGGTCATAAGTTTATCTACGACCACATAGTCATAAGTCATATTGCGACAACTACTTGGTCGTAAGTCTTTCTACGACCATGTACTAGTAAGTCTATCTATAACCACATAATCGTAAGTCCTACTGCGATTACTCCTTGGTCGTAAGTCTATTTATGACCATATAGTCCTAAGTTCTACTGCAACTACTCATTGGTCCTAAGTCTATCTATGACCATATAGTCGTAAGTTCTACTGCGACTACTCATTGGTCCTAAGTCTATCTATGACCACATAGTCGTAAGTCCTATTATGACTACTCCTTAGTCGTAAGTCTTTCTATGACTACTTCTTGGTTGTAAGTTTTTCTACGACCACATAGTCATAAGTCTTACTGTAACTACTCCTTGGTCGTAAGTCTGTCTACGACCACATAGTCGTAAGTCTTACTGTAACTACTCATTGGTGACTTCTAACTGCGCAAAGCTGGCCGTGCTATCATGTGACTGCGAAAAGTTGCGTTGTCATGTCATGTCACTGAGGAAAACTGGCGTGTTCGGTCTTGTCAGCTGCACAAAGCTAGGCCGTGATGTCATGTCACCGCATCGCCCGCAACATGCACCAGATGCTCTAACTTGTGATTCGTCCATATCATTTCTAATACGCTGGCTCTGTCGCCAACTCTTCCCACCCTTCAGCATGTTAACATCTGAAATTCAAGTCCTCGCTGCAATGTCCAAAGTAGCAAAGTTTCCGACAACCCTAAACCTCCGGAGCTCCCCACACCAAGCATGCAGTACCCTCTCCTTAAAGAAGTACTCCGACATAAAGTTCAAAGGATCCATGCCCACAGTCTCGCATGCAGTGAGAACATGAGACATGGCTTGTGTACCAACTCTAGCTTATTGCATGTGCAATTAGGTTCGTTTGCATGATCTCCAAGGCATATCTCGTGAGTAATAAGGGAACGAGTCATCCCAAATTCAGCTCTATTATGGAGTACCACGTCGAAACGATGCTCCCTGTTGCCCATGACATGCACTATGTGCAATTGACCCTTCTGTGCTTTCGTCTCCATGTATGCCATAATTTTCGACGAATACAATGCTCGGGGATTGGCCGCATGAAGTGCGGCGTTCGCGTGCCTCTCACTGAAGTAGCCGATTGTGCTGTGAAGAACATCATCCACGATGGCGATAAGGGGCTGCGAACGGAGGCCCTTGAGAACCCAATTGTACACCTCGGCAAGGTTAGTAGTCATTATGTCGTACCTTGCGCCATCCGTGTCGTGCAACATCGACCACTTCTCCAATGGTTCTCCTTGATCCACTACAAGAAGCTTTTGATGTTTCGTGAGCTCCTCCTTCTTAGACCAGCTGGGTTAGGCTCATCGAGTGTTGGCAAGCATTCCGATTGTGCCGCCCCAGCATGACCGATTCCTTGCTCTTCTCGTCGACGTGCTTCCTGGTGTGCTCATCCAACAACGCCCACAAAGCATCAAAGCATGACTGTTGAATAACTTCAAACGGTTGTTTAAGCGCTGACATGTGGCTTTTATAATTCTCACTTTTCGATGGCGGCGCAATATTTGGTTGTTGCCGTTAACGCCTATGGCCGTCAGGATCTGCCCCTTGTATTTGCCTATCAGAAAGGTTCCGTCAACTGAGATCACCGGCAGCATATGCCTAAATGCCTCGATGCAAGCACCAAATGCTAACAGGGTCCTATGCAACACCGCATATCCTAGTAGACTTGTGGACGGTTTGTCTTGCACAGCGATATACGTGCCCGGTTTCCTGTCCTGTGACACCTTAAGTATACGAGGAAGATTGTCTTATGCCACCTCGAAAGACCCGAAACGTTTTTCCAACGCTTTTTGCTTGGCACGCCACGCCTTCGTGTAGCTAATCTTGTACTTGAATTTCTTTTCGATAACTACCACGATATGCGTAGCCTCCATGTCTTTCTTTTTTACTATCTCTGCGTAAATCGAATTGGCTATAAAGGCGGACGTTAGGTTACGATGCCTCGCCAAAACACTGTTGAGAATGCAAGAGTGCGGCTCCACCTTCGACACAATCCAGTGAGTCTCATATTGGGTCTATGTGCGTACACCCTCTAAAGACAACCAGCTTGCTCGCACTTCACGGTGTACTGCTCCTGGCTTGATTTCACGATCCGAAAAGTCCGCTGTATTGAAAGGGCCCACAGCTTGATGACATCCTGCAGCGCTGCCTTGTCAGCAAACATATAATGCAACCAAACCTCTGTCTCATGATACTCCCACGCTGATTCATGTTCATCATATGCGGAAACACTCTCAGCATTAAACCGGTTCCATTCCTGCGGGATAGGAACTTCATCCTCATCCAAACTTTCCTCGTCGTCGTCCTGTACAGCTTCCTCTTAGCTTATGCCCTCTGGTCATCACAGTCCATCTGCTGCACGATCTACTCAATATGCTCCCCATCATCGACTTGTCTAGTTCCCTCTCTATGGCTTGACCATTGTAATTCTCCGCCATGTATCGCATCGGCTTCATCACGAGCAACTTGATCATCTTCGCCAACATGCAACCGCTCGAGCTACTAGCACCTCCCGGAGCAAGGGTGGACGCATGTCCTTACACAGCTTCTAATGAGCATAGTTGCACAAAGTAGGACACACTCGTATCCACGGCGCCAGCACCCTCGCACAAAGTCGTTCCACGCAGCAGTGTGCAGCATGTCCTCAACTCCCGTCTGATGTCCGTAGGAGATCAGCTCCAAAACCCTTGCACAACGACGCTGTACACCTCGGGGTCCAACGAAAACTCCGGTGCAAACAACATGTCCTCAACTCGCCATACGGATGTACTAGAGTGACTTACGGAAAACCGCTCAAATCCACACCATTCGGACCTTCACGAACGGTTCCAGCACCACAATGCACTCTCCATGTAGTGGCTATTGGCACTGCTGATGTTGACTGCATATATGTTTTAATTTTCCAACATGTCAAATCACATCGCACAATACCAAAGTACCGATGTACTGTAATTCACATTTCGCCGATCGTTCGCATGTCATAACTCACTACAATAAACACGTGTACTATGAACTTCCTATCGGTTTTTCCAACATTTTCCTAACGTTTCTACATACGAATTAATTAAATTCTAGCAAAACTATTTACTGCATTTTTTAATACGTATAAATTTAGCAGACGATTAATGTGTACGTTACGGTGACTGAATTTTCTACAGCTATAATTTTGTACGCATACAAATTTCGTAACGATGCTAACTTTGTGAAACTATGTTCCCTAATTTATACACAACTACGCGTTTCTACGGCTACTAATTTTCTAAAACTACATTTTAGCTAAATTTTGTATACCAGAAATCTAATTATTTCTATTACTAACAATAACAATCATATACAATATTTCTATCTACATTTACACCTACTGTTGCATCTTTTCTACTCTCCGTTTCTACGGCGGCTAATTTCCCATAACTATGTTAATTAAATTTTCTATACTAAAAATTAAACTACTTATATCTACATTTGCAGTTATTACTAACATTAATATTAAATGAAAAATATACTACAAAAACAACATTAAAAAAATATCTTGATCTAGTTCTTCCTCTTCTCTCTCTCCTCTCCTCTTCTTCCTCTCTTCTTCCTCTCCTTTCTTTCCTCTCCTCTTCTCCTCTCTTTTCTCCTCCTCTTTGGCTGAACAAAGAAACGAAGAAATGAGCACAGTGTGGCGGCAACCGAGCGCGCACCCGGTTTTAACCCCCCGTCGCCCTCCTGTTGGACGACTGGGGCTTCAGTCGCCCAACCATAAGGCAATTGGAACTCCAGTCGTCCAACAGAAGGGCGACAGTAATAACTCGCCGAACGGTTATCATATTGCCCATGTGTCGCCCTCTATTGGATGATTGGCTCTAGTCGTCTTTTCATTGGACGACTGGAGCCTATTTACGTAAAAAATATTATTCGTACAATAAAAATTTGGCATAGAAATCAAGGAAACACCGCCGTATCGCACCCCCGCTCCACTGCCCAGACGAGCTGCTTGTCGTGAGCATCCCGTTCTTACAAGCCGAACCGCTCCTCGCGACATCATCTCGCGACGCCATCTCCCACACATCGCAACCCTGCAGCCGCACGACACACACCACATATAGGGTAGGTTTGACTGCGGCTTATAGTTTTTGGCTGAAATTTTTGAATTTTGACTGTTTACGGTACATATTATGGAGATAAATATTCACTTGCGATTTTAGCTGGTACAGATGTTGGGTTTTTAACGTGTACATCGTTTAACTTGTAGACCATCTTGAGAAAATACTCCGTTTGAAAGTTAAGTACTGTAGCAAAAATTAAAAGCCGTCAGCTTCGGAGAAAAAAGAACATGCCCATAAAGTTAACATCGCCTCAAAATCAATGGGATCAGTCGCAAATATACGAGCAGACAGATGTCTCCCCGCTCCTGCGTGCTTGTGACTGACCTCCAGACGGCAGGAACGGCGGCGGCGGTGTGACTAACCTCCAGGCCGCGGGAGTGGTGGCGGTGTGACTGACCTCCAGGCGGCGAGGGCGACGGCGAGCGAGCGCTGCTGTAGCTGTCGCCTGTGGGCCATGCGAATGTGCGGCTCGGGAGCAATGCAAACGTGCGGCTGTGGGCGAGATTAGGGTTCGGGGTATGAGCTGTCTTGTTGGGCCGACGGGTGTTTTGTTAGGCCGGCAGAGGTGGGATGGGCCAAACGTATCGGAGAAGTATGGCCGAGTATCCGATACATATCGGGTTTTTCTTTTTTTTCGCCGATACCGTATCGTATATGTATCAAGTACGAAAACGGCAGTTCAATAGAGTATCGGTGCTTCTTAGGCTATGATTCCTTCTGCTAGATTTGCAATTACAGCTGGTATAATGAGAAATCATGGCAAGGATGTGAGAAGTAAAGAAGAGGCAATGTCACAATTCATCAGACATATATCCATCCAACAAGATAGAACTAAGAACAATTCCTTCTTTATTACCATCATTCATAGACAACAACCTACATTAACTATGACCATTTTAACACAATGCTCGCAAACAGCTAGGAAGTATGCTACAAACTGAATATAAATTAACTATGGACAAGGAAGCTCATGGCAGTGCATAGACATGAGGTAACCAAAAAGGAAAACCTTTCTTTCCTCTCGCATTTCACCCTCCTCCAGGAGCGTGTTTGGAATGAGATCTCTGTTGTTTGATATGCCGTGTCCATCACCATCCGCTGGTGTTCATTACTACTTCCGGTGTGGTTTAATATTCCCAGGCTTCCATCCTAGTTCCCGGGCCCTTTCCTCCCATAAAGCAGTCAATTTCTTTTGTTCGAGAAATGCGTCTGCTGACTTTTCCCTAGCTTCTTCGCATGTATCCATACCTGAACTGCATTTGTCAGCCTCCTTTTGATACTGCGAAGCCAATTTTTTGGCCTCAAGCAATTTTACATCAGCGTGTTGCTGAGCTTGTGTTGCCTCCTCTTCTCGCTGCTTCAGTTCTTCTATGAGTAGCTCCGTGAAACTCTTCTCTGTTTCTTCACCGGACGCACGGCCCCTAACCTCCTTGAATTGTTTGGAACAGTCTGGAAACATCAAAAGCAGGCGCAATCAGTAAGCACTGCCGCTGAACAATTGCAGAACATGACTATTGAAGATAAATGTCCATGGGTGCTTCATTTGTCATGCTTACCCTAAGCGCAGATAAAACGAAGTACCTATGTTTCTTGACAAGACAGTGCTTCTACGATATCATGAAGTTAGTGCCTAGAAAATAAAGTGTAACTTCCAAGATAGAGCCTACGGACTTTATTAAGACAATACTGAATACTATTAAGCATCCAGTTCCTGTTGCATTTCGCAGATACAAACGAGCAGCTAGAGGGTTTAAATTATTTGTCAATACCTAAAGGGCACTGCCACATTCGGGATGCACATAAAGGAAAATTTGTCAGTAAAGCTAGTCTGGGATCTCTGTATAGGTACATCCTACAGGCACAAAATTATTCGGCCTTGTCATGATCATCGTAATTTGGAAGAAAAATGTCAACCGATGATATTCTTTTTCAGGTAATACAAATTACAAAGCTCCTTCAATTGATAGAACTGGAGAACCATTGTTTGGCATAGTTAAGGAGTTAACATTTGTATATTTTGCTTTGTTACCATCGTCCCTCTACAGATGCTATGCTTTTACTTGATTTACTGACTCATTCAGCGGGTGGTAGCGCTACACAGGTTTTATCTTACTGCAACAGGCATGTTGCTAATACCAAATTGGCGACTTGTCACTTGTTTTGCTTTCACTTACAGCTTGTGTAGCCTAACTTCAGCTCATGGGCTCTTTAAGATGAAGCAGGCCAAACAGGCTGGCTTATTCCATATGCTAGAGCCATCCTTCAACATAGAAACCCCCATATAGGCAGAAGCCTGTGGGAGGTGACTTGCAAGATTTGAAAGGTTAAGCCACACATAGGCTTGGTAATTGGATAAACTCCAGGATCTAGTCCAGATAGGCCAAACAAAACCGTATTACTCTCGACAATGTTTACAATGACAATCAAACATAAAGATAGTACAAAACTAGTAAGGCCAAAGCACTGTTGCAAGCTAGTACGAAACTAGTGAAAATTCATTATTAGGCCAATACTAATGAATGCCTTCCATCTATTATGAGTATTTCATTTCCTAGGCAAGGTAGTCAATTTGGCACTTGTGTAACTGCATCAAATTACAACAGCAGGCGCAGAGAACTCCATAAGAGGTTGAATTTTAGCATAGTGTAAATGTGTAATATCCATATGTAGTAGCACCAAGAAAAGATGACCATATTAGTATCACCTCGTGTTATATGTTCAGTTCTATCTTGTTCAGCACTGAATTACTCCAGTACAAACTAACTGAGGTTCTATGTAACTCAAAACATCTTTGTTGTCCATAGCAGAATCCAGCGGCTAGGAACGCATTGCTCACTCTACAGAAGAAAAATATGCAGGATAAAATGCACGGCGATGAAGGATCTTATCGGATCCACACCAAGATCCGATAAGCTCCTGTAGGGCAACAAAGATCTGGGATGGGGCACCGACACGGACCTTCGGGGAGCGAGAGTAGCGGGCGCGCGTCGCAGTCGCAGTCGCAGGCGGGGCAGGCGGCCGGCGAGCGGCCGAGCGCCTCGGCGACGTGCCAGTAGAGCGGCGGGACGACGATGTAGCCGGCGAGGCCGAGCCCGAGCAGCGCCACCAGCGCGGTCACCACCCCGGGGCTCGGGCCCCACGACGACGAGGCGCCGGGCATTGCAGTGTGAGGACGGCTGGTTCGGTCGCGCGGCGGCGTGGGGGAGGCGAGGCGAGTCGTGTCAAATGGCGCGGCAGTTAAAGACGGGCGAGTGGGAGTGGAGACGGACCGGACGCGGGAGTGGAGACGGGCCCGATCCCCAGCCTGAAATGCGATAGCGGTGGGTTCGGCAGCGGGATGATGACTGCTTGGCGGGGCCCGACACCAACACGAGCTGTAAAGTGGTGCACGATTGATCGCGACATCAGCGATGAGGACGTAACCGCGGAGGTCCCACGCCGAGCGAATTGATGCGTCGAACGCCTTGCGTTCCCCATGGATGTTGGCACTGTTTGTTTTGCTACGGCTGATTACCTTCAACTGCGGCTAACGGATCTTAGTTATGATTTTTAGATAGTGATGAATGACGGAGATGTTAACGTGAATACTCGTAAAATTGTTCGGAAAACAGTTTTGAAAAATTATTTGGAGAAACCATCCTATTTATTTTGATTTTTGAAAAAAAAATCAAAGTTAAAAACCATCTAAAAACACAAATGAACACGATCGTTAGCCAGTCTTATAAACCAAAGTCGTTCCTATGTGGCAAATCATATGTTTTTGCTATGTGCTGGCTTGCCATGCCTTCTGATGGGTGTTAGCTCATACCACAAAATACGCCAAGGGTTAATTGTGAATTTGTTACTTGCTCCAATAAAAGAAAATTGTTTTATGTTGTGTATAGTTAAATTTTCTAAACTTTCGTTATTGATATATTTTAATATTTAAATTGAATACATTAAATTAATATATATATAGATTTTCTCGAAAAGAATTTTTATTAAAGTATAATTTTATTATATTTTATAAATCTATATAATAAAAATTAGTAATTAAAGTTACGTTCTAAGGCCACGTCTATATCTAAAAGGATAATTTTTTGACTGGACGAGTATCTACTCGAAGAAGTTGTGCTCCATGCGACATTGTTGCCTTGCCTCTTGCTTTTCAGCGTCCGTTAACTCGTGCTAACAACCGTTGATCCGACTCGGTTTCTAAAATTGATGGAAGAACTTTAGGACATCCACAGCACAGATTTACATCATCTAACAAACCAGGTAGCAAGTTGAGAACTTAGTATCGTTGGGCCATCCTTTTCGGCTGTAGCTTATTGAAACAAACCAAAAATCTTCAAAAATTTGAAATCCTTTTTGCATTTGATTTCCTAAGCTTCTCTAGCCAATTATCCTTCAATCCCAGCCGCCCAAACCTGGACTTCAACCCTGCATTGCATCCACGGTGAGCTTTTGTGAAGTCACTGTTCACCATGCGAAAATATCCTGCCGCCTGATATTTTTCGCCCCTGCCAGCTCTCGTTTCTTCGCCACCAAACCGGTTGCGCCTTTCCACGCCTTCTCGTCCTCACCCGCTGTAGCCAGCTCTCCTTCGCTCGTTGGATCCCGTACGCTTCTTTTGGTGCCTCTGCACCCGTGGCGATACATCCCGGCCGCCACCGCCTCTTGTCGCCCAAATCATCCAGCACCTCCCCACTGCCAGCTGCCCTGAGTTCTCCCGGTTGCTTCAAGGAGACCGCCACTGCCCTAACCGACCTTCCGCCATCGAACCGCCTTCGGGCTCCTTTAGAAGCCGCAGACACCCCTAACCTCCTCTACACTCCACCGCGAAGCTCTACTCACGCCCAATTGAATCCTCTCCTTCCCCATCTTCGGTAATCACCGAAAATCCCCAAGGTAAGCCCAAACTCAAATCTTCTCCCTCGATTAATAACTTTTCAATTGCTTACTTCCATGGCCACCTCAAGCTCCCAGGAAACTCCCCAAGCCATCACCTTTAGCTCCCAAGCCTTCTCCTTCCCTCGCCGGTGAAGCCGCCGCTTGGCCATGGCGCCTCACCGTGGCCGGCCCTACTCCGACCACTCTAGCCCAAGCCACCGCTCCCTTCAGGTTCCTCGAGTCTCCCAGATGCTCAAACGCCAAAGACCCGACCCCCTAAACCCTAGAAACCATCTTTTGCTGCCAAAAACCGCGACGAGTTCCCCGGCTTGCCGCCGGCGAACGCCGCCTCCCCGACCGCCGCCGACCGCAAAAATGAGTTCCCGGCATTCCCCGGAGTCCGCCCCTACCTTCGGCTTGCGTCGCAGGTCACCGTAGCCCCGCCGGTCGCCGTCGCTATTTCCTCTGCTCCTGGCTCATGCGCGCGGACGGAGGAGGAAGATGACACTGTGCACTGGGCCGCACAGTGTCAGGCCGTAAGCGCCGTATGGGCCAAGCCGACCGGGCGCTGTAGCAGGCGGGTTTCGGCCGAAAACAGTAAACCGACCTGCATGAACGGTAATGGATCCAATCGCCCACACCCGCTAGGAATAGTAACTGCGCCCGATACTGTAGCAACCCGACCCGTTACTGTTCATAAAGCCCAAAAATGCATGTTTATACCCATTTTGATCGTCTCGAACCTGCCGACCCATTTTTCTGCACCACTTCCTCATATCGGACACCGGTGATCCTAAAAACCTCAAACACCTTTCCAAACCCTAAACCCTATTTCAATCCAAACTTCTTTCGTTCACTGAAACCCTATTAACCTCTGCATCTGATTTGTCGTCCAGAGCCCATCTATACTCTTCCAAACCTCACACTGCCATTTTAGATTCTAGTGAATCCCTGAACAACCCAAACAAATATCTTAACCCTAAAAATCAATGTCATCACACCTTCCGCCATCCACCAAAAATCCCTCCGCCACATATATAACCTCAGCCATCCTGAACCCACCTAAACCTTGACCATCCCACCTACCTCTTTATGTCATTTCGGTTATTTATTTGTATTTTGTTCCCAGCTTGCGTTCCGCAAAGCAGGAATTTGTGTGCTCGTCTTCCATGCTAGTACGCGGACCACACGAACTGGTCAACCGAAGGACTATAAGAGCAATTAAAGAAGTCGGTGTCCAAACTGAAGATTACGTGAAGATAATCAGAGATTAAGGACAAAGAGGCAAGTCACATGTTTTTGATCATATTGAATCCCATGAAATTTACATTATTTATTTAATGTATTTTCATTATTGATAGTTGTGAAATGATAGTTGCTTAAAATAAATGTTTAGAATGACATGTTAATTAGATAAATCCTACCACCGATAAAAGCCATGTTTACTTTGATGGCCACATTCACCTTGATAGCCTTAGTAATTATTAATGTACGGTATAAATATTCATAAATCATCTCATTCAACATTTTGTACTACTAAATGACTTTGACTGTGGGCTGGTAGATTTGGAAAACCCGGGCTAGGATAGGGTGGTATGGGACACCGTGCCCTAGGCTAGTGATGCTGGTGTACAGCTTAGGGAAAAAAGGGTGTGGAGGTCCGTGTGGCGGACTTCATCCACCACTTTATTCTAGGGTGGAGGCTTGGCTGTGGATTGGTGGCAGTGTCGCGGGTACCGAATATGGGTTTGTGCATGGATGATGCCTCAGTGAAAAATATAAGGACTAGACCCTTATGCTGAGTAAAGAACATAGTATCCGCATAACCATAAGCGTTGATTTTGTCAAACCTGGTTTAGTAACTGCTCAAGTTCAATTGAACCTCTACAACTGGCGGGAGGAGACCGAGGGTGAGTTCGTATGGGAGGTGGTTAACCATACAACAGTAGAACTGCTATGAGTCGGAGGAGATCCGTGGGGTCATCCGAGCTTATGGAGACCTAGGACCTACTGGGTGGAGACTATATAAAGAGTTGAGCAGTGAACAACCTTGTTTTCTTGAACCCGGACGCGGGGTTAAGAAATCTTGTGGGTAAAGCAGGGCAACTCTGCAGAGTGAAATGAATTGTATTCGAATACGCCGTGCTTCCGGTTAATGAAGTTGTGTTAACTGGGTGATTCCAACAACGAGGCATAAGTAGTATTTCTGATGTTGTTAATTTAAGTAATGTTGAAGCTTTATCTGATAACAGAAAACCCCTGATCTTAAGGAGCAATTGTTTTAAATTTTATTTGTTTGCAAATAAAATCGCATCCACCTCATAATAAAACAACTATATTCCCTTTCTTTGAGAATATCCTGGCAAGTAGATATATAGTATTTCCACATGTGATTTGCTGAGTACGGGGTTGGAGTACTCAGACTTGCAAAATTTCCCCCCAGATACCAGAAGAAAAGAGGATGCTACGAGTGTTCGTGTTAGGGTTACGACTGCACTCAAGCGTGTTCCTGTGGTGTTTTCTTCGGCTCTTTTGTATGTAAATTAGGTTTTGGGCCTAGACGCCCATTTTGTTGTTAAAATTGGCCAGTAGGTCTTATTTCAATTAAATTAACTTCTTTTAATTGTTCGTAAGCAGGCATGATACTTCTTCTGTCCGTAACTGAACTCCTGAGCTGTTACGGAAGGTACGACATTCCCGTTCCCAAAAACGGGGGTGTTACACTTATGATTAATAGTTTATGGCTGAAGTTGCTACGTTTTTTTAACTGATGGCTTATAGCTGATAGCTAAAATTGTTGTGTCCTTTTCGGTTGATGCTTTATGGCTGAAGCTATAGTGTTTTTTTGGGCTGATGGGTTATTATTGAATGTGTTGTTTTCTTCTGTTCGGACTAGGCCTACTGTATTAGTAATCGAATAAAATCATCCGTGTGCTTGCTTCCATCCTTTTATTGTTATCTTTTGTTGCCTTTGGCCACCTTAAGTAGAAGTCGGTTAATACCATCCATACGTTCTTTTTTTCTTTGGAGGAATCGCGCAAACAACACACATTTATATTATTTTGCACAACATGATGGCATAACATATATTCTTTTTTCTTTGGAGGAAATGAGCAAGTCAATTACCAGATAGCCTCACGACTAAGACATACAAAATAATGTCACATACGTGATTCATGTTCACATCCCCATTTTGCTCCACCTCCATTAGATCATCCGCACTATCTGGCTCATGGCTCGAAAACTCATAGCCTAGAAGGGGTCTTCGAAATCCTGGTCACCTAAAGCATGATCGATTATGAACTTATTTAGAGCTATCTTGGTGGATATGATATGTGTTTGCCTCTATAGTGGGTATGCAGTTATGTTGTTTAGTATGCACCACTTTGTCTTCACATGCCATAGTCCAAAATAACACTGCCAAACTTCCTTTGCCAATATCTCAGGCGTGGAGCATAAGCCGTGGTGGGTGATGAGGCGGTCATGCAATGCCAAGAAGCACGATGTCTCCATCTTGAATATCTGGTAGCATAGGTTATGAGCCGCAAGCTACTTGTCCACTCACTCCTGCTCGGTTTGAACAAGCACCCTATGGAGGTCATCACGACTCCATGGCTTCCATCTGCATCCATAGGCTCTATAGTAGAGCCAGTTCGGCAGGGGGAGGCATTATGGACGAGAGTTGGAACCGCACTGCCAGTTACTTTGTTAATAAAGCCATGATCAGAAGCATCTGGGTAAAGGGAGGCAACTCTCAGAAGTCATGTAGGCGTACGTGGAGTAGAGAATGGTGAAGGCTCATTCACACGTCGCTCGGACCACAGACGGGATGAGGAAGAAGTTCGATGTCTGTTTGAAGGAGAAGTACATCATGGGTCATGCCAAAGGCGATCGCAAGCATGCATGTGCCATCGACGAAGTTGCGACTTGCACGTGCAACAAATCAATGCTCCTTCACAAGCCTTGCTCCCATGTATATAATGTGTGCGTTGTGTCATAGTAGTCCTCCACACAGTACATTTCGTTGTACTATGACATCGTCATTTGTGCAGAATTTGGAGTGCTGAGTTCAATTCCTACGGGATGGACATGCATTACGGGGACCTTTGGCCGGAGAAAGTGAAGTGGGTGTCGAACGACACACTGAAGTAGCCCAGCGCATAAGATGTCAGTCCCACCGCATCCACAATGACATAGATAACAGTTAACATGACCAACGAGCGAGGCCACGAAAGTGCAGACTATACAAGACAGCAGGCCACACCATAAGGAGCTGCCTGAATAGGCCTGATTCGTTGGCTGCTTCGCAGAGGTGGTGATTTGTAGCACATACACCTATGTACCCATTCATTCTTTATAAGGCTGTCATTTCCTGCAATATAACTCTCAACGAAGTAATGTTATGCAATGCAAATTATGTGTGTTTTAAATTAAGTTTGGTCCTAATGTTGCCATGTTCCTTTAACTTTTAATGTGAATTTTGTATGAAACTGACATATGCTTTTAATGCACATTTTATACAGACACTCAAATATCATTTTCTATATTGTAGGGAATCGCCCTATGACAACTGAAGCATGGCGGACAAGGCTAAAAGCTCAAGACATGGGAGGGATGGCAGGCACAGGTCGAGTTTCGAGGTTGTGACCTTTATCTCATAAACACGAGCATATACAGTCCCTTGGACCCCGATCCCTCAAGCTCCGATGTACCGCTCAAAACTAGGGAGCCGTATAGCCCTAAAAATCTCCTCCACGACTACCCACACACCCCGAGTCTTGGCCACAATGCAAACACAACTTTGATGCAGTGGTGCAGGTTGTGACGACTAACATACACCCAAGATGTTGATTCTTTCATTGACCTCTATTCATGGTAAGTGGTTCGTTACCTACATATACATGCACGCATAGAACACTTGTGCTCACTTTGTCTTACTTGCAGACAGTGGATTATAAGCTCATTGAGTGGATGGATCCATCGATTCAATAGTCACCCAGGTTTACATCCACAAACTATACATCCACCTAGAAGAGTTGCAAGAGAAGCTTCAAACCAAAAGGACCAACAATGATGAGCTCCACGGGCAGAAAATCAAGAGAGGAACATCGAGAAGGTAACAAACCGAAATTTTTAAAATTTTGAATTTTCTTGAATTTTGGCCAAAATTTTATTTTTTACCCAATTCAGAAATTCTCAGCCAAATGTGTTTTTCTCTTTTGATTTCCCATCTCCTCTAGCCATTGGCGCCCTCCTGAAGTCCATTTCCTCCCCTGTTCCCTCTCCGACACTCGCCTCTTCCCTATTCGCTGATGCCATAACCAACCACTGCCACAACCACCTTGCAAGGTCATACCCTCAACTGTCATGCCTGACACCACCCATTAACAAATCCCGAGCACGCGATAGAGCAGTCAGGAATGAATTCACCGCCACCACCAAGCGAGCTCTCATGGCTGTTAAGCCGTGCCCACTATTCTTGAACCTAGTTTTTAAATGCAATACTTTGCTTTCAAATGCAAGTGCATACTTGCCATTGATGTTTATGTAGATTGCCAACCTACACCATATAGTTGATATTTTGTAATTCCCTTCTTTGATAATACCTCTCTCTTGCCACCATAGGATGCTTATAACAATAATAATGCCATATTATGGTTGCGCTTAGATAAGCTTTTGAGGTAAGAGTAAGTACAACACAAATATTTTCAACTAAAACCTAAAACATGGTAATGGTAGTAGTAATGTGGGTTACCACTGGAAATAGGAAATTTTTATAAAATGGTGGAGACTCGGGAGAGTGGTGGGATGATACCGGTGCAGGGGACAACACCAGGTTTATGTTGATAGTTTGTCTCGCCTGAGTTGATTAAGGACCGAATCCATGTGTGCTCATTTCTACACCCAATCGTACAACCACAAGTCTAGTATAGAATGGACCTGGCCAACTAATTTGTTTATTTTCATTGTGGACTCCTGTGCCCTTGTAACAAAGTTGGGAATAGCCGGTGGGGTCATTACCTGGGTAAAAGTGATGGGAGTGAACCTATAGAGGTCCTTGCTCGGGAGGGACCCAAAGGCCCTACCATTGAAGAGTGCACTCGACCGATGAGCTAACAACAGGGATTTCTCAGCGTTGAGGGTTAAACCTCCAGAGTAGGGGAAATCATCAGAACTAAGCATTGTAATACTTTCTCAGTTGCACGTATACGAAAGTGTGTAATGGCTGATATTATGAGATAATTATATTTTATGAGTAAAGTTGTACACTTCTGCAGAGTGTTATAATATATTCGAATAGCCATGCACTCGATCATGGGCAAAGTGTGAAAATAGCACAATATTTAGTTTTCAAAAAATGGTTACTGGTTAATGGTACTTATAGACATGGTATGGCGATATGAAAAAGGATATGGAATGGTGTCCACAGATTGGACTTGGTAAATAACTGTGAGGAGAGTTGCTATCACAAAGTCAATTGAAATTGAACATTTTGATTTCAGTTAAAAATGATTAAGTCATATGTTTGGAAACTTGCTATGATATGATATTTGACAAATTTACTTCACGCTAAAGAAATTGAATGCCATCTTTTGATTAAGCCTTGATATAGATAATAACCTTATAAATGCATTTTGCTATAGGGATTTGCTGAGTACCTAGTGTATTCAATTTTACTTATTTTTTATCAGAACAAATACTAGAAGAAGAAATGATGCTTTAGTTTTTGTGTTAAGAGTTACAACTGCACTCAAACATTTCTGCGGGGATTTCGTCGATTCTACTAAATGTAAGTGAAGTTTTGGGTTTAGTTGCTGTAAAGTTTCTAAAGTTGACCTTTAGGTCATATTTTAATCAAATTAACCTTTTAAATGTTTATAAACATGCATGATACTCTTTATGTCCGCAGCTGAACTTTTGTGTTGTTGGGGAATACGACGACCCTGCTTCAAAAAATGGGGTTGTTACAATTACCACCCGCATTGCTGTTGTGCCAAGCCGAGCTGCAATTACGCCTATCACTACCACGACAATAAGTCATGTCCATGCCGCCTGGATGACCCCCACGCCATGTGGATGATGTATGGTTCTACATTTTCGCCCTAGCGTTGTTGTTATTTGCAACTTCATTGCAAAGTGTTGTCAGGCTACACATGGTCTGTTGCTATAAATTTTCAAAATAATGTATATGCACTAATTAAGAGATAGAATTAGTGGTGTTGATTCATCTGCCCGTCTAAATGCCCTGTTGCGGCTGTCTAAAAAATTCTAACAAAACAAGATATATTTTCATTCGTAGCGTTAGTTATTACAAAAAAGAGGTTAAACTAGCAAACGACCACCGGGGCCATATTCGGCAGTAGAGCTGCCAAGTTGGGGCAACTTGGCAACTCCTACTGAGCCAAGGGAGTTTGGCAGGAGCTGTTGAGCCTGGGGTGCTTGGCAATCCTGCGGGGCCCACTGGCACTTGAGCCTTGCCCCTGCCTGCCGTGCTCCAACCGGCATGTTGAGTTTGGGTGATGCAGTAGGTGTCACGTGTCGTCTATCGCGTCTATCGAGCTCGAAAACGAGGCTATTTTGAAAAGAAAAAAAAACGTTCGGGGAACAAAGTGGAAAAAAATTGCGCTCTGGTACTACATTTGTGAACAGTTCCGTTATCTTCCCATGCCAGATCAGCGTCCGTCAATCCCTATGCAAGTGGGCCCTTATCTCAGTACACCCCAAAATCCAATAAAGGCCGAAAAACAAATAAACCGCACCGGGCGTGGCCCAAGAGGCCAAGACTCCAAAACCCCTACGGCCCCACCCCCCTAGAAACCCACGGCGACGACGACTTCGAACCATTCCCACCACCGCCCGCCTCCCGTCAACGCCGAATCCATCCCCACATGGACCCCTCGCCGGGGCTCCAGCGCCGCCCTGCGGCGGCCGCCGCCGCGAGAGACGAATGGGCGCAGCCTCCCCGTGGACAGCGCGCCATCCACGGCGACATCGACCCGCCGCCGCCGGCGCGGCCCGGGATGCAGAAGCTGGCCATCGCCGCCATCGTGGTGCTCGGGTGCCTCCAGTTCCTGCCGGCCACCCACTTCCGCGACCCCGCCGACCCCCGCCGCAACTGGATCCCCTTCGATCGCTCGCGCTACCCCATGGTAATGAGCTTCACCGTGCCTAATTCCTTCCCTATGTGCGTGTGCTTGTTGTTCTTGGACTCGTAGTTGGCAAAGCTATAATATTCTTTGCCCATTAAGTTCTCGGTGTTTGATCTCCAGACCACGACATTGCTAGTATGTGACTCGCATTATTGGCTATTCGGCTTGCCATTTCCATGGTATTTTTGAAAGGGAGATTGGATCATATAACCTCCCTTTAATTGGGAAATTGAGGATTTACCCTCCACATCTCAATGACACATGGAGTCATCATAAGTCACTGACACGTAGGCCAGGAGGGTAAATCCTCAATTTCCATCTAAATGGAGGGTATATGATCAATTGCCAGTTTTTGAAATGATTATCTCAAAATACATCTTTTTGTTGGAGGGGGAAACTTGGGTGGCGGAGGCAATTAAGCTTCCGGTCTCATGGATTCTTGAACTTCAGAATATTGGAAGGCGAAATGTTGGAACAAAACAACAACGTGTGCAGGGTTAAATTTCAATTGCTGTAGACGTGTAGTATTGGTTTGCTGTGTTTTATCGGATGTCTCCACGGAGACGATTTTGTTTCACGGATTATGGTTTCATTTGCATGTTAGTCTGAGTTAGGGAAAAGCAACTTCCTTGAAGTACCGCTGATTTTTTCTGCAGGATTTGTCCGACGAGGTTGGAGGTGTAGATATCTTCTCTTGGATAAGCTGTCTGGATCTTCCTACTCTTGCTGTGCTGACAAACTCCACTCTGTCCAGCTCAAGGTTCTGTTTCATGTGAACTCCTTCAATAATTGAACTATGAGGAATTTGGTGCGGTAACAGTGAGCGTTAACTGTCAGAAAATTTTGCAACTAATGTAGAAGAATTTCGTTATGCATGACAAGTTCCTTTTTCCGTCGAGGTTATTTCCAATTTCCATGTAATGTTGTGGTCGAACAGGGAGGGAAGATAGGATGGCGAAGATCGCCCCTGACCCTTGCGGCCAGGGCTCTAAACCAGCTGAGAGTTTGTTGAATAGATTCTTTATTGCCTTCCTTCAATAGCAATAGGTCTCCTTTATATATCTAAGAGCCTTCCTAACAAGAGAGTCTATAATAGATAGCACACATAATATGGATTGCCTAACATAGATAACATACTAAGAAGAACTTCCATATATATCACCAATCCTTTCCGATTACTTATCTGTATTGTCTGTTGCCGCAAGTAAATCAAACTTCCTCTGCATAGTCGGCTGTTGCCATAGCAGCCACTATATCATGTCCAGGCGTTGTCACTCTTGCCTACACACCCTATCCAGCTATGGCCACAATTGGAGACTCTGCTAGCTGTCGTGGATGATGGGTATACACCTTGCCAACAAATGCATCCACAACACTCCACCCTCCTTACGAAATAGCTCGTCCTTGAGCTGGAATTGCGCGTAGCGCTCCTTAAAGTCAGCCAACAAACCTAAGTAGCATCTGCTGCCGAGCAACCCTTCCATTGAACAAGAAGCTCCCAAGCTCTACGATTGAGACGTGCACGAACAATGCGGTCAGGCGAAGGAATGACCCAGCCATGAACAAATTCTGGCAGGGTTACAGGATCAGTAGGAGGTGGACCTTTATACTGCTTAGGGAGAACAACGTGAAAGGCATCATAAATATGGGCACGAGCCGGAAGATGAAGGCGATAAGCAACTGATCCAATGCGCTCCACCACACGAAAGGGACCATAAAAACGGAGAGACAATTTGGAAGCGAACTAGGTGTAATAGAGCTGGCAGTGCGCTGATGGAGACGAAGCCACACCTAGTCACCAACATCATAAGTAATCTCGCGCCTCTTCTTATCATATTGTTGCTTCATATAGTCCTGAGCTTGTAACAAACGCTCACGGATTTCCACAAGGAACTCATCCTGGTCTCTAAGCTGCCGATCCACTGCTGCCACCCTGGCTGTCCGGGGTCATATGACAAAAGTGTTGGTGGTTCGGGACCATAGGCCACCGGAAAAGGCATCGTTTTCAGGGCCGTCTGGTGGAAGGAGTTGTAGCAATACTTAGCCCATGGAAGCCACTGCAGCCACTGCTTGGGACGGTCGCCCACCAGGCAACGAAGATACATGACGATAATACGATTGACCACCTCAGACTAACCATCGCTTTGAGGATGAAAGGCTAAACTGAGCTGTAATTTCACATCATAAAGATGAAAAAGTTTGGCCCAAAAGTTGCTAGTGAAAACCTGGTCGCGATCACTCACAATGGAGGAAGGAATACCGTGTAACCGGACAATGTCATTGAAGAAAGCCTAAGCCATGTAACTTGCTGTGTAGGGGTGGCTGAGAGCAATGAAGTGGGCGCACTTTGAAAAGCCATCAACCGCAGTGAGACTAACTGACTTGCCTCCCACTTTAGGATGGAGATGTCTTGCCACACAACATTAGGAACCTCCGATGGCTGTATAAGGCCCGCGGGGTGAAGATGCTCAGTCTTATTGCGTTGGCAAACTGAACAACCACGCACCACTTTGTTGGCTTGAGGATGATAGAAGGTGGAACATAGCTAATGAAGGGTTTTCTGGACGCCCTCATGTCCAGTGCTGTGAGTTGCAGAGAGGATCTGTTGCCATAAGGGAGAATCCGGGGGCAAGTAGATGCAGCCCTCATACAAAAGAAGCTCATCCACCCAAGTCCATGCTGGTTCGGCTTGTCCAGCCAACATCTGATCCCACAGAGATTGCAGATTGGCTGAAGAAGAAATGGCAGAGAAGATGGCAAAGGTAGGCAAGGACAGTGCCACAAGTATTGCCACTGGGTCCGCCTGTCTGGAGAGTGCGTTAGCAGCCAAATTCTGCCGACCTGGTCGGTATTCCACCTTGAAGTCATATCCGAACAGCTTGCTCACACAGGTGTGTTGGGGTATGGTGGAGAGCCGTTGATCCAAGATGTATTTGAGGCTATAGTGATCCGTTCGAATGGTGAATGCTTGACCCCAAAGATATGGTCTCCAATGCCAAACTACTTTCACCAGGCCAATCAATTCTCACTCATAAGCTGCTAAGTTCATGTGATGATGAGCTACCGCCCTGCTGAATGAAAAAAGCAATTGGTCCAGCGCCTTGGTGCAATACGACACCAAACCCTGTACCGAAAGCATACAATCTACAAGGAAGTGTGCGCCAAAATCCGGCAATTCGAGAACAGGACCTGATGTGAGCATTGCTTTTAGCGCATAAAATGCCTTCTCCGCCTCCAAAGTCCATGCAGATGCTTCTTTCTTGAGTAATTTAGTTAGGGGACCGGCTATCTCCCCATATCCTTTGATAAATTTGCGGTAATATCCCGTAAGACCGAGAAAACCCCGCAATGCTCGAATGGAAGAGGGTGACGACCAGCTTTCCACAGCCTCCACCTTGCTAGGATCCATGGCGACACCGCAGCCAGATATGACGTGGCCAAGATAAGTGATGGAATCCTCGCCGAATTGACACTGCAGAACAGCCCGAACATGTTGAAGATGCTCTGCCCATGTAGGACTATAAACCAAAATGTCATCAAAGAAGACAAGCACAAAGCGACGGAGATACTATTTAAGAACATCATTCATGAGAGCTTGGAAGGTTGCCGGCGCATTAGTCAAGCCAAAGGGCATCATGATGAACTCATAATGGCCCCAGTGAGTGCGAAAAGCTGTCTTCTCGATATTTGACGGGTGCATGCGAACTTGGTGATACCCACTACGAAGGTCGAGCTTGGTGAAGAAGCAAGCAACCTTGAGTTCGTCAAGGAGTCATCAACCACCGGAATTGGAAATTTATCCTTGATCATCTTGTCGTTGAGCGCCCAATAATCCACGCAAAAATGCCATGAATTATCCTTCTTGCAGACCATGAGAACCGGTGAGGAGAATGCTGAGGTGCTGGCCCGTATGATGCCTTGGGTGAGCATCGCATCACATTGGCGCTCAATTTCATCTTTTAGCAATTGGGGATAACGGTAAGGTCGGACCGCCACTTGCTAAGAATTGGGGCGTAGATGAATGTGATGGTCACAATGCTGTTGTGGTGGCAGCCCTCTTGGTTCCTCAAAAACATCTGCGAACTCGTCAAGGAGTGCAGTCATGAGGTTATATTGTCCCATCATAAGCACTTGCGCTCGACCCTTTTCTGTTGTCAAACTGCTCCAAGTCACTATATGATCAAGGCGCCAAAATGACATTATCAGGCTCTCAAAGTCCCATATGATAGGATCGAGAGTCCGCAACCACTGAATGCCCAACACCATATCAAACTCGGCGAGCGGAATAACATAGACATCTATCACGAATGTTTCTTCCCCAATCAGAATCTGGATTCCAATGCAAAGACCTGTACTGGCCACTCTCTCCCTATTCGCCACGAATGGGGTAGCTGACTGCCGGCTGCAAGCCCAGTTGGCGTGTCGTGTTCTCCACCACAAAATTGTGTGTGGAGCCAGAGTCCACAAGAGCGCGCCGCCTGACCACGAACTGAGACTGCCAACTGCATTGTCTTGCCTGCGTGGATGCCCGTGAGAGCATGTAAGGATATTTCAATATTATTGTCATAGGAACCATCTGCCTTGTCTCCTTCATCCAGTTCCAACAAGTAAATCCCCTTCGTTGTACACTTGCTGGCGTGAGCCTTGGAAAACTTCTCCAGACAATTGAAGCATAGCCCCTTCATCCTTCTTTCTGCCATCTCCTCTCCAGTAAGGCGTCGAAATCGAGAAGTTGGTGCTTTAGTGGCTGTTTCTGCTGATGTCGCTGTCGGCTTGGACATGGGTGATGCCCTTGCCTATGCGCCTTTAGCCATCATGACCGGGCTGATGATGGAGCCGCAGCTGTCGGCTTGCTAGGCATCGTCTGCCTCATTGCTGGTTTGCCCTCTTCTTCGACGATCTCCAGCCGCCTCTCATAAGCGCGTGCAAGACTCATGGCCATCTCTAGGGTGGACGGATTTTGGAGTTCGACATCGGTCTATAAAGGATTCCGAAGGCCACTTGTAAAATTTGCACCTGCTGCTTCTCCGTCATCCCATCGCATCGACACAAGAGCGACAGAAAGCGCTCTTGGTACTCCACCGTTCTCGTACGTCGGAGCTGGATGAGTTTGCCCAAGGGGTTGCTCCGTATGGGGGGCTCGAAGCAGAGGTTGACATGTTCGACGAAGCGAGGCCAGGTTGGAATGACATTGCTCTGCTTCAAACGGTAATACCACTTATGTGCCATCCCTGTCATGTGATAGGATGCCAGGCAAACCTTCTCCTCTTCCATCGTGCGCTGCCCCCGAACAAACTGCTCACAGTAATTAAGCCATGGCAGCGGATCCTCCTTCCCGTCATACATCGGGAAGGACAACTTGTGGAACCGCGGCACACCGCAGTTGCCTTCATCGGGTGCCTTTCCATTGCTGCCCTTGGACACGTCGTCTTCTGTGTGCTGCTTTGGCAGTCAGCAATTGGAATTCTGGACCATGCGCCTCTCCAAGTCTTCAAATCGTTCGTGATGACTGCTAACCACCTTGAGAAGCTGCGCTAACTGCTTGCTCAGATCAGAAATGGAAGTCGCCTCCTCCATGATGCCCGCAGGATCGTCAGCTCTGATACCAAGTTAATGTGGTCGAACAGGGAGGGAAGATAGGGTGGCAAAGACCCCCCATGACCCTTGTGGCCAGGGCTCTGAACCAGCCAAGAGTTTGCTGAATAGATTCTTTATTGCCTTCAATAGCAACATTTCTCCTTTATATATCCAGGAGCCTTCCTACAAGGGAGTCTATAATAGATAGCACATATAATATAGATTGCCTAATATAGATAACATACTAATACTAAGAAGAACTTCCATATATATCATTAATCCTTTCCGATTACTTATCTGTGTCGTCTGCTGTCGCAAGTGAATCAAACTTCCTATGCAGACTCGGCTGTTGTCGTAGCGGCCATTGTATCATGTCCAAGCATTGTTGCCCTTGTCTCCATGCCCTGTCCAGCTATGGCCACGGTGGAGACTCTGCTGGTTGTCGTGGACGACGGGTATACACCTTGCCAACAAATGCGTCCACAACATGTAATGATAGTGACTGCAAAAGATAAACCCCTTTGGTGTTGGATAGTTATACTTCTGTGCTCATTGCACTACTAATGATATAGCACTAATGGCAGAATTGCATCTTCAAATGTTTATTTGTGCCTTATATAGCCAACATAATTTTTTCTTTGTTTCAGTGATCCACAGAATATATCCTTCAATTTCTTAATACCTGAAGGGTATGATAAATCGTCCTACCACAAGCTAAAAGTGGTACTACCTGATTCAAATCTTACTGTCACTAGGTGAGCACACAAACTAAAATGCTTCTTTTATCTTTGACATTGTTGCACCCTCATACTTGCTTCTTCTACAGTCAAAAGAAAATCAAGGATAAGCTAAATGTTGCCACTCCAGAAGGAAACCTTTTTTGGTCATTCCCCAATGAATTGTCACCTATCCTTATCGCAACAACTCAATTCTCACGAAAGAGATATGTTTATATCTCGGCAGATTCAATCATAAAGGTACTATGCATCTATTTTAATCTATTTACTCAAACCTATCATTGAACTCCCTGAAAAAAATCATTGAACTCGTAAATAAATACCATGGAAATGTTTTTTTATCAGAATATAGTTCCATGCAGTTGCTGATATTATTGCCGGCTCGCTTGCTCAATCATTTAACCTGTGATATTGAACAGTAACTACTGATGATTTAGATGGAATGGCCCAAATGCACATTAAAAGTTCCTTTGTATTGTCCTCGTTTACATGTGTAAAACTCTCAAATGATCAAAGAATATTCAGTTTTAACTTTGTGAGCCATAAACATAGTGAAGCAAATGGAAGTATAAAATTAATTTAACTGAAGATGCCCCTCTTTCTGATGTTTTGAATCAGCAAAACAAAACCTGCATATTGCAACAGGAATATATTGTTAGGGTATTCTTTGGTAAATTAGGCATAGGCTCCATACAGGTTTTGAGCATTGAGAGAAACATCCAATTCAGACACACAAAAGGTTAACTCCGTCATTACATCTAAAGTGTATGTAGCAAAGTAAGCATTTTCTCAATATGTTTGGATTACCTTATGTGAAACACCAATCTCCTCCCCAGGGCAAAATTGAAGATCTCTCTCATGTTGATTTAGGCACTTATGCCATCGGCGCTGTTGAAGACTGTAGCAAGCGCGTTAGTGATTATGTCAGTATGGATGTTCTGAATGCTGTTCAAAGAACAGCTGCAAAAGGTTTGGTGTCTACTGAACCTTACGACAAGGATGCATGCTTACTTGATCTTGATGTGCTTGTGGTGGAGCCACGCAAACTAGAGAAGAACCTGATTGACTCTATCATGTTGTGGATCAAGGCTTTTAGCTTACCCAATCCCAGGTCAGTGACTCGTATTCTGTTTTGTGCAATATCCACCATTGCTAGACATAGTACCATTTAAATTCACTTACTGTAGATTCACAACTATCCTGATCATGTTGAAAATCTATTCTCAGGGACCACATTAGGTTGGCGATAACGCTGGCCTTCTATGGTAAATATCTGAAGGTCCCTTCGAGTTGGAAGCGTGCAAATGCTAACACGTACATTCTCAATTACGATGGGCCAAAGAATGTTTGCTCCGAAGGTGGCCGTCAGCACCAAGAATCAGGGTACGGCGAGACCTGGCAGCGGTACCTTGATCAGAAATTCCAAGGCATACTGAGCGCCTGAACAACGGCACGTCATGCTCCACACACAGTTCTCCATTGTGCTCTTATGGAAGCTGACCGGTATGGCTCCGTTCTTGTGGGCTGCGGCGGTAAGTTTGATAAATAATATCAGCTAAAAGTCAGCTGAAAATCGAAAAGAAGAGAGCCTATGAGATATAAGATGCGGGCAACTTATTAACGTGTCACGCCCGTGAAAGATTGTGGTTTGTTCACCACCTGATCAAAATGTTGTACTCAGTAGACTGATTTGTTTCAGCAAAGCCAAAAGCATGTTTTCTTTCCGGAGGAATATTTTAGACGTATCAGTTTAGGTTTGGTCGGCTTTTCCTTTTGAGTTCGAAACATTTTGATACTAATTTGCTTCTACTCTTGCATAGTATATGGATGTAGATAAAGTTAGTTGATCGCAAGTTGGCCCCACATGTCATAAGCATTAGGTTTCAATGGGTCAGGCTGGCATGCGCCGGATCATGTCATTTGCGTAACAAAGTGCGGCCACTGCATTCTGCTGATCTACACAAATTTGGACTCTTGATGTGCTTATATGTGCTAGACCCTTTCACCCAACCAAGAAAAAAACGAATACAAAATTTACCCATGCGCAATAGTTTCATTAACATAAACAAGCTGAGCAAGGGAGAATAACTCAGTTTCTACATTATTGTCGTTACATAATTTACATCTAGGTTGCTATTATGGCATAAATCACAGGAAATCCCAGACCGGAATGGTGTACTGTCCTTGATCCGTGGTGTGGTGGCCCAGTTGAGGATTGCTGCTGAGAAACTGCAATGACTGGATGTCTGGTGGTGGGGCCTGCACCAAAACATGACAAACCCTACCCATTGTCAATTTGCCTTCTTAAGCAATTTTACACGGTTGAGAGCAAGGGTAACCACATGATATATCATTTACTCAAGAAGAATGGTCTAAATTGAGTTCACGTGATGTACTGTTGATTGTAGTGACTTGATTGAATATAAGTCACCTACATGAAAATCTCCCATCGAGAGGTTATTCTAAAGGGGAATGTGTGGTAATAAACTCAATGACCATTTGCAGTCTCTTTTTTAGATGACCACTTGCAGTCTTACCCTAACAAGTGCTTAGGAAATCTGTGATCCAAAATCCCTTCGGAAGGAAAACATGGGTGTAAGTTGTACCAAACATTAAGTAATGCATCACAGTAGAATCACCTGGGGGATTTGAGGACCACTATGAAAGGGTGGTTGCTGTAGATGAGGTTGCTGGAGAGGAGCAGGTGATGGTTCCTGCATCTATCAACACGCCAAATTTGCAGCATATGAGAGCAAAGTACAAATAGTACTTTTCTTCAACCAGTAAAAATTGTTCGAGTTACCTGCGCAAATGGCGATATGCCAGGGAATCCATGGAGAGAACTAAGACCGAACTGCTGGGCAACATACGGTGCCTGTTTTTGCAAAGTTATAATATATTAGTACTTAGTGTACCTTAACTACAAACTATAACGATTATCACCTTCACTTCTCTGTTCATCAAAACAGGGGTTTGGGAAAAAGCAGAAAGGGAACATTAAGTTTTACCTGCATTATATGGCTTGGTGCAAGAAACTGATTGGTTGGATTTCTCAGATGATTTGGAATGTCATTTGGTATTGTGGGAGGATCAACCCTAAGTGGAATTTCAGCCTCCTCAGGCTCTGGTAGACCTGCAACAGATTAATTGGATCAAGCATTGATCATGTACAATCCACTACTAGAACAGCTTAGGTGATGAACAGACCTTGTCTACCCTTTTTCTTCTTATTTGATTCAAGAGGACTTTGCTGCCGACGGTGCATCTCTACATTTTTATTTTTCTTAGTACTTGCTCTGCGAGGTTCACTGTTGCTGGCCTCATTCTGAACCAAATTTTGTTGATGGCCTTTCAAGATAGTGCTTAATGAAGATTTATCATGCAACTTTGCTTGCAAAAGAAGCTCAACTTGTTCCAGAAGCTGATCATATTGGCTCTCCATGCATGTATAAGCTTCAGCGTTTTCTGCAGCTTTTGCTGCAATTTTATATAACGTTCGACACAATGTGCTGTATCGTTTACACAATGAGAACTTGGGATCTTCGTCTACAGCTGCAAAACCATAGTTCTCCCTTGGAGATTCACTCTGAGCATCCTTTCGCCATCTTTTCAAAATATAGTGTGGTGGAAGTTCTTTAATATTTCTGAGCTCAAGAACTTTCAATATATGGCAACATGGAAGACCTGTGAACTCAAACTTCTTACAACTACAAACAACCATAGATTCTGATGAGTCAAATCTAACAAAATGAGGCCTGTTTTTGACAGCTACTTCATACTCGGATATTGGCCCGATCTCACCACAGCTATAGACCATGCAGGCCAAGATCAGTTCAAATTCTAACCTGAACATCTCAAACAGTGTTGGAGTATATGCATTAGCAGCTTGCCAAAGCAACCGCACAGGTGCTACCCTATGTGTCATCTGAGTCCCAAGGTAGTCAGCTTGTTGTTCGGCTAGACGTTTCTCCTCCAAAAGTCTATCATAATTGTTAAGGAAGTATGGAAGATCTATTTCTGTTTTAAGAAGATCTGTCAGGATGGCATCCATGTTATCACTTTGGAGGGTGGCTGCAATATCTGCGCAGAATGTATCACGCCCATATGGCAAAGCCCATCTTTCTCTATCCTCATACAATTTACTTAGCCACTCATTATCCTTCAGATTGTACTTCTCCAAGAGGATACCCCAGCTTGACAAGAAGTCGTCCTCCTCACAGCCATACAGACACCTACTAAAATCATACGCAAAAGTTTCTGAACCTTGGAATGTATCCCTTAATATCTTGGTAGCATTTTGATATAAATGCAACAGTGAGAAGCGGTGGGTTGTCCCTGGCCAAGCAGAAGCAACTGCATCGCTGAATACTGTAGACTGATCAGTCAAAACTGTTTTTGGCTGCTTTCCGCTCATAGCAGATTTGAAAGTTCCAAACAACCATTTGAATGATTCAACTGATTCATCGTAAATCAATGCTGTACCAAATATGATTGGCTGCTTATGATGGTTAACACCAACAAACAGCAATAGAGGCCTACCATAATCACTTGTGCTGTATCTTGAGTCAACACACACTACATCGCCAAAGTAGTTATAATCCATCATTGATTTAACATCTGCCCAGAACACATTTGTGAATTGGTCATCTTCATCCACTTGAATGGAATAAAAGAAAGAAGGATTCTCGCCTTTCATCCTCTGTAAGTATTCACAAACTGCCTGGGCGTCACCCAATTGCACATCTTTTGTGTGTCTTGTCCTTATGTAATTTTTATAGTCATTTGGTATCAAAACAACTTTTGGTGGATCCGGAGGCTGCTGTAGTTTTGCTAATAATTTCTGTGATCTCAGAACTTGAATGTCCACCAAGGAAGCCTCAAGATCATGATTATGATCAGCCACATACTCAGTCACTACATATTTGCCGCTAGTTGTGATTTTAATAGTCATGTGTGCTTGGCAACCAGTTCTTGTCTCTGGTCGTGGCTTCTTTGATTCGGCAGTAACACTTTTAGGACGGAATCCCTCTTTAGAACATACATATGCCCGACATTTCATAAGATTCTTGGCTGTTTTGTCCAACCATCCTTTTCGGACGCTGAACCCTGCAGTTCCAGCATAGTTGACATAAAATTCATAGGCCTTGTCTTCATTCAGGAAAACCATTCCAACTTTTGGCTCTCCTCCAGGTCCAGCAACTACTTCTGTTTCTGGATCTGGTTCTGCTTCAATTATTTCATCTTCTTTGCTCTCAGCCTGAACCAAGGGAACAAAGACGTATGTGTTAAAGCAAAAAGGAGAATCAAACACAAAATATGCAAGCGCAGCTGTTCATATGTAAGACATGGTGTAAAACTCAAAGAAATCATTATTCCCATTTTCTTGTTGCCTAACCAAGAGTAAGACACAGAAAACTCAAAGAATCAGCTCTTATGCAACACTTGCAGAGAAAAAAACTTAAAAACAAAACATAGGTTAACATTTCGTATGTGGGTCTTACCTTCTCCTCTTCTTTTTTAAGATTTTGCTTCTCAAGACGTTTAGACCGCCTTTCTGAAGGTTGCCGTGAAGGCTGCCAAAAACAAGAATAAGAAAACATAAGAATAATGGGATAAATGTCATACATAAATGCTTCATTTTTAATATGAAAATAATAAGGAATAAATGAAAGCAAGTTAGTGCTTGTTAATTCAAACAACTTCATCCACTTTCATGAGACCACAATACAAAGACCCGATAGGTCAGCAAAACCTCCAAGGGTTACAACATGTGAACATGGTGGTAAGTATAGTAACTACCAGAGTTTACAAACAATTAGTTCAGCAAAGGACCACAAGAAGAGTTACATAATACATACTTTGTTGAAATCAAACCAAATAAGTTAAAATTACATATCAATTACATGTTGGATACAAGTACGTTAGTGAACATTAAAAGATCAGGCTAGTGTTTAACTCTAAGTTCAGTAGTAAATGAAGAGACAAGAGAGCACATATTTTTCAGTACAAAAAGTAACAAATTATGTGCATGTGTGTATATAAAATGCAGTGAGTTCTAAACTGAGTTGTGACTTCCGACTTGTTGACAGTGTTAGACACCAACTGTGTGCTACTCTGTCTCTTTCATTGGACAACTAACCACATAATTAATGGAAAATGTTAACAGCAGCACAGCACAATAATACAGTGCATTCACAAATATTTATAGGCAATATGGAAGGAAAAGTTACCGGCAGTCCTTCGCTTGCCAGAAATCTACCTCCATCACCACGCTTACGCCTTTCAGCCAAAGCTTGGCGTGAGGCAATCTAAAAAGGACAAGAGCACGTACTTACCAAGGGAAACTATGTACAATGATACAATTTGTATCCACTATTTTATTTGGTATATGTCCAGACACTTTAACATTTCAAATACGTGTTTATGTGTTAACATTTGTAACACACATTTATAAGTTCCCACATGCTTTAGGAGGGAAAGTGCACTTTTGGTTCTGCTACTTTCCTCTTAGACTCAATACGCCCCCTTTACTTTGAAATGGGCCAAATCAATCCCTCAACTTTCATACTAGGCTCCACTTGGTTCTTTTGTTACATTTCATAACAGAAAATGCCAGGTTGGGTCACGTGGTATTGACTGGCCCCCCTCGTTCCTTCTCCCTTCTCTCTCCCCTCTTGTTTATCAACATTGCACATGTCGGGTGAAAAATATGGGAGTCGATGTGCTTACAATATGAATATGTTTTATCAGCTGGCCATAAAAGACAGGTTCTAAGTGCTACAAGAAAACTAACTGAATCATTTTATGAACGGTCGAATATGGCATTGCTGACTTCCAGCTAACAGAGAGACCAAACTGAGCTTGAGCGGAAAGTAGATGGGCCAAAGTACACATTCCCCGACTTGGAATCATTACAAAGTTTAGAATTTGCTAATCATCTAGAGATGACATTATCTCGAGGATTCTGCATGTCTATACATTGATGCTTCATGTCATCAAAATGGCGATCTTTTAATTGTCAGTCAGTTGACACAGTTAAGGCAGCTAGCAGTGCTATTGAAAGTTATATATGATATATTGCTTTCCATAGAATAAAGCAAAGATACTAGATAGCTCTGCTATTAAGTGAAAACTAATTTCCTTCCCTTGTATTCAAAATGACACAAAAATGGCACCACAAATATCAATGTGTCAATTATCTTACTTTTCATTGTATAAATGAGGTCTACATACATTCTACTCGACACTCCACAGTACACAACATAGCAATGTATAATATGGTCTTCATCTTCATCACAACTAATAGCAAGCTGTAAGCAATTTACCTTGGCAGGCCTGCCCAAGACAGGTCTGCTCTGTCGCTTCGAGAGGTACTTATTAAGTATCTTCTTCCTCTCCTCGTTATTGTGCTGTGACACCCTCAGACCGAGCTCCCTCAACACACGTGCCTGCAGGGCATTGCCCTCTGTAACAACCTTTCTCGGCCTCCCCCTCCCTCTCGTTTCCTTCACCTCCACCTGCACCTCCTCTTCCATATCCTCCTCCCCCTTCCCTTCCTCCCCATCCTCCTCCTCCTCCTCATCATCGGCACCATCTTGTGCCACCTCCACATCCACCTCCTTTTCCGCCTCCAACCCGATGGCAGACTCCCCATCCTTCGCAACTGCCTTTTTACTCCTACCCCTCCTGGACCCCCTCTCACTCCGCGCCTCTTGCCCATTCTCTGCGCCTGCTATCCCAACACCCTTCTCCACTGAGCTCTCCACCTCGATCACCTCCACGCTCTTCTTTCCAGGTTTGCGGCCCCTCTTCTTATAGGGCCCCCTCTTCCTCTTCCCCGCCGCAGCACCCTCATCCACCACCTCCGCCTCCTTCACCTCATCCAAATCCTTGGCTTTATTCCTCCGACTCGAGTAATTGCCTCTCCAGCAGAGGAACCGCTGCATGATCATCGTGCCATTGCCAACCGAGCGGCGGTTGGAGCCCGTGCGCGCCTTGAACCCCACCCTCTCGCCGTATCCGTAGTAGAACCCCTTGGCGGCGTGGACGGAGTCGAACTCCATCCCCAGCGCCGGCACGGCGGCGGCGACCTTCCCTGGCGCCACCTCCAGGTCGTGGTTGTGCTCCACCACCAGCTTGGACACCTTCCACTTGCCCCCCACCCCGTCCTTCTTCACCACCTCCATCATCGCCCTGCACCTCTCATCGGGCGCCCCCGTCCCCGCCGGCGAAGCGTCCTCCTCATCAGCGGAGCCCGCCTGACGGAGCGAGAGGTACCCGCGAGACGGGGGATCGTCGGGCTCCGGCGGGGGCGGATCGGCGCTCGCCGGTGGCGGCGCCGCGTAGTCGGCCATGCGGCGGGGGGTTAGGGTTTGGAGGCTAGGATTTGGGCGGGATTTGAAATGGCGCGGGTTTGGGCGGCAAGCGAGGGGTGGTGGAAGGAGGCTGGGGCTTATATAGTGATCGGAGATGGGAGGGGAGATCGAGTGTGGGGAGGAGGCGTCTTGCCTTGTCTGCGGCGGCCGGCGAGAGTGGGAGACGGGTGGATGCGGGGAAGGCTCTGGGGATCCGAGGGAGCCCAAAACGAAAAGGCACCGTGTCAAAGCTGTGCGTACCTGCATCTTGTTGCTGACACGTGGGTCCGGAAGTTCTATGGCCCATTTGTCAGAGGCAGTGGTCTCATCTGTGCTCGTCCCATGGCACGATGGCGCCGGTTCGAGGATTGGGATGCGTGGGAGTGGGGCCGAAGTGTCAGTGAGAGAAAGGTGGGGGGTCGGGCTTGCACGTGCGGCTGGTAATGTGTCTGGTGGTGTTGGGTGCAGAGGATACAGCGTGTGAGCTTAGCGGTGGTACTCCTGGGCGGAGCCCCGCGGGAAGTATCCTGTGGTGGAGACGGGGCGGGGGAAGATCTTTCCTGTGGGGAAATAGGGTGGGCCTCGCAGCCTCGCTATGCTAGCGGAGTGAGGACAGGTTGTTCTTCTTTTATAGGACTATGTGGATTTGATAAAAAATAAAAATAAATATTTTGATAACAAATTATAGTTTTTTTAATATAAGAGATCGCATTATTTTCTACTCTATTTGGACTAAAACTTAAATTTATATATTAGAATATATATACTTTGAAGCTATATTTTTTTTAAAAAAATGCTTAAGTATTTATAAATTGATAAATAAAGTTAAACTATTATTTTAAAAAATAAATTTAGTCTTTTTTATCAGGGAGGCTTAGCAGGGCGGGGACGGGGCTACGGAGACTTTCCCTGCGATCTCCGCCTCATCGCCATCCCTAGGTGAGCTACTAGGGTTAACTGGCTATTGTACGTTGGAGCTAAGTTGACTCTACCTTACACTCCCAGAACTCACTTCAAGACCATGTAAACTTTTGTAAGATCTTCACAGCTATTTTTCTAAGCGCTATGTTTAGTTAAATGCCTTAACGTGCCGCGCTATAAGTTTTACATACCATATCTAGTTAGGCTTCATTTGAAACATTGATGAAGGCTGAAGCTATTTAGAACATATTAACTTTTAAATATGTTCTCCTTTTTATACTATCTATAGAGATATAATAGTATTTTTGTTTTTTATTTTCTTTTAATTAAATATATCAAAAAATCAAATAGTTACCATAGCATTGCTTCAACTAAAAGATGAAAACCCACCGTTTATTTCCTTCCCATATTTTGGCCCTGTTCTTTACAGCTTCTAAAAGCGGCTTTTGGCTTTTGCTACGGTACCTAACTTTTAAACAGAGTATTTTCTGAAGACGGAGTCTACAAGTTAATTGTAGTACACGTTAAAAGCCTAACATATGTATCAACCAAATCAAGCGAATATATCTCTTTCCGTAATCTCTATCACAAATAACTAAAATTTAAAAATTTTAGTAAAAATTATAAATCACAGTCATATCAAATAGACACTTTGACTTGCCACAGAAAGCTAGGCACCAGCCAAGTGCTCTCCCGCATCATTTTGAGCCAAAGTTATGGTGCTCGGTTCGTTCGCCGCACTTGTGGCACGCCGCGAGTCGACACCTAAAAAGGTGTGCTACTGTCACCGTTGCAGAGAAGTTGGCGCGAAGCGAGGGGAAAACCCACGCACCAGGGAAAAAATTGGCGCGAACACCCCACCATCTCGTGATTTTTTTCTGCACTCCCCTCTATCTTCCCATCTTCTTTTATCTTTGTAATCCCCTCCGGATAGATCTTTACCTCTCATCAGACGAATTTTTTTTCACAAATTTTCTATTTTTTAATCAAAATTATAGAAATATACCTATGCAAAATTTTTACAGGAGTAACCTCCAATCGCCAAACTGTTGGACAACTCTGCACGACATGAAGGCTATCCGTGGACCGTTAGGTGATATAATTACAGTCACCAAGCAGTCAGGCGACTAGGACCAGTCGTCCAACCATTGGGCAACTACAATTCCAGTCACCCAACCGTTTGGCAATCGAACGGACATATAAATCGTCCTCCGGTCGAGCCCCCAGCCATTTCCATGGCGACACAGCGAAGAGAGAAAGGAGAAGGGAAACAAAGAAGAGAAAAAGAGAGGGAAGAAAAAGAGATGAGATGACAGGAAAGGGAGAGAAAGAAGAAGAGGTATCACTACTTGTGCGAGGTGAAATTTTTTGTATATTATAGTAAATATTTTTTGTATGAAGTAAATAGTTTATTTAGTGTGTAACTAGAATTAGAATGTGTAGAAAATTATAGATGTATAAAAAGAATAGCACAACTTTCGTATAAAGTAAATAGTCGTAGGAAATGTAGTCAATTTACTTATAGAAAATTAGCATCCGTATAAACTTATAGTTGTAGAAAATTTAGTGAATATAGTTGTAGAAAATTAGCATATGTATAATTATAGTTGTATAAAATTAGCATCCATAGAAAATTACAGTTGTAGAAAATGTAGTGAATATTACGTATGAAATAAGCATCTGTAGATAATTATAGTTGTATAAAATTAACATCCGTACGGAGTACATAGTGAATCAAATGGAGAGCGATGACTAATTGGCATAGGCTGGAGAGGAAGTTGTATAGAGGAGGACGACGAGAATAGTTCTGATGAGGACGAAGATCCCATTCCGCAGGAATGGAACCGGTTTGATGGTGAGAGTGTTGCTACGCATGACAAGCACGAATCATCGTGGGAGTATCATGGCACAGAGGTTCGGTTGCATTCAATATTTGCTGACAAGGTATCGTTGCAAGATTCCATCAAACTGTAGGTCCTGTCCATGCAGTGGACTTTTGAGTTGTGAAATCTAGCCAGGAGCGGTACACCTTGAAGTGCGAGTAGGCCGGTTGTCCTTGGAGGGTGCACGCACGTAGACCAAAGTATGAGACTCACCAGATTGTCTCGAAGATGGAGCTGTACTCCTGCATTCTCAATAGTATTTGCCGAGGCATCATAACCTAACGCCCCCTTTATAGCTGATGTACAGAGAGAGAGAGAGTGGAGAAGGGCATCGAGTCCACGCACATCATGGTGGCTATTGAGAAGAAATTCAAGTACAAGATTAGCTATGCAAAGGCATGACGTGCAAAGTAGAAGGCTTTGGAAAAATGGTTTGGGTCTTTTGAGGCGGCGTACGACAACCTTTCTCGTATGCAAAACAGGAATTTGGGCACATATACTGTTGTGAAGGACAAACTATCTACAAGGTCGTCAGGGTTTTGCGGTGTTGTAGAGGGCCTTCTTAGCCTTCGGTGCGTGCATCGATGTATTCAGGCATATATTTCCCGTTATCTCAGCTGATGGGACCTTTTTGACCGACAAATACAAGGGTCATATCCTTATGACCATTAGCATTGACGGCAATAATCAAATTCAATCCTTGGCCATCACATTCGTGGAAAGTGAGAATTACGACAACTGGTTGTGTTTCCTTCGACATGTGAGGGTTAGAGTTGTTGGTGCTCGTCCTAGTTTGTGCGTAATCCATGATCGCCATGCCGGGATAGTGAAGGCCATAAGAAAACTTCAGAAAGACCCCGAGAAGCCCTTCCCTTGGCCGGCTATGAGGAACAGATGGTACATTCATCACCTAGGGGCTAACTTCTTCAAACAGTTCTCGGAGCAACCATTGATGAAGCTATTCAAGAGGTTGCCTATGCAAAACTAGAAGCAAAAATTTGACAGAGGGGGCCAGGGTGGCGATAGAGGCAGGTTGGGGGTGTTGTTGGGGGGTCTAGTGCTGACTGTACTTTTGTTGTTATTGTGATACTTACATTTCTTACTTACTATGTGAGGTTTGCAATATTGTTGCGTTCTTAGTTGTACTCCTTTTTATGATGTCCGTTTGTTCGATCCGTGTCAATGCCTCTAGTTCAATGCACGCGATGCACCACTAGAACAGTGCACTCAGTAAATGGCAACCACACTAACGTGTAAACCACTCAATTACATGCTTTAGGATATTGAACAATACCACAGACAACAGAGGAGAGTACTATGGTACAACCTTTTCCACGTGTGCCTATTGATACAATGTGTCGCGCGCTACCCACATAGAATGTTGCAGAGGGGAGAACCTCGGACATGGTTGGTTATCGTTGTAGTAGCACACACATATGTAGTTAGGGTTCATACAGCAGCAAGGTCTGCTGCGGCCCACGATGAACAAAGCAAGGGTTGCGATGGCTCAGAACGAACAAGTGGATCATGCCAAGAGGTTAGCTTCCCGCAATGACGCCCTGTAGCGGCAACCCCATCCCGAATGTTCCAACCGAGTGTTCCCACAGCACCCGCCCGAGGGACAGACGTTGCCCCTCTATTGGTGCAGGGGCTCATGTAAGTTTTTCAAGTTCAAGCAGCGTTCATCCTGCGCATGCGTTATTGGGGTTGTGCAAACTAGTCCTGTGACTATCCTGACCGCCGTCGGGACACGAGCAGCTATCGGCAGCCGATAATGACCAGTTACAGTGTGTTCCCCTGCTATTTCTCTTTTAAAGTACGCACTAACAACCTCTCCTGTCTACCAGTTGTCCCTAGAACCGCTATGTGGCTACCATAAGTGGATTGACCTAGCGATCCACCCACATGACCAGTGGGCTCTCGACTTCATGGAGTGGGATGTCAATAGGGCCTGCGAAATCCGGGAGGAGAAGCACCGCAACGATGAGTAAACCGAGCGTATACATTAGAAGACAAAAACTTATCTCAAGGCATGCACATTTAGTGAGCGCGAGGCTCGTGAGAGGGAGTGCGAGAAAAAAGGAAATGACATGCAAGGAAGGAAAAATGGCACCGGTGAAGTGTCAGTGTTGGTGAAGTGGCGACCACGATATGGTCGAGCGTTGACGAAGTTTCGACCACAGGGTGGTCGGGCGATTGTTAACGAAGTGCCGACCACAAGGTGGTCGAACGTCGACGAAGTTTCGACCACAGGGTGGTCGGGCGATTGTTAACGAAGTGCCGACCACAAGGTGGTCGAGCGTCGACGAAGTTGCGACCATGATGTGGTTGAACGCAACTCTCACTCAGGGGCGAGGCTGTCGCTCGATACTGTTTGCATGGCGAACTCCCTGGTGAGATGCGTGAAGCGCACGATGCTCACCGGGGTTATGGCTAATGGTGGGGACTCCCTGGTAGGGAGCTGAAGTATGCTGGGACAGCTGAGTTCCCGGCACTTTATACTCCGCAGAGTACGCCGGGGCACAAGGTCACCATGCAATTTGTTTTATACTCCATAGAGTTGTTCTAGACGGCTGATTTCCCAACACTTTATATTCTGCAGTGTACGCCTATGTGGATCACCCCCCACAACACACACTTTTTTTCTTTGGGAAACAAGTATGCTCATACGTTTCACTCAGAGCATGCAAGTAAAGACTGGAGACCTCTGTGCAGTGACCACAGCATGCAACTCAATGCATCATGGAATCGTTCTCAAGAATTTGAACATGGTAAATACACACGAGAGAGGTACAGTTATACAAGACTTAAGTTTCTTAAATAAAACAGAGCTTCCATTCCATAATTCTATCAGCTCCTACACCAAGCCTACACACGAACAGCACAAGCCCTCTTCCTCCACTTCCCAACTGCGAAGCAGACGAGCACATGACACATTAATCTTCCATCATGAATTGAATTGAACTGTAGATAAGGAGGATGCAGAGTACAGCAGCCATGGATGCATGCCCATGTAGTATATGGATGTGATGGCTCACCTGACCGGGGACTGACTAGCCAACCATGCCTGAAGACTCCTGCACGGCCGCTTAATAGTAGCCGATGTCGGAGTCCTTGGCGACAAGGTCGCCGTTGATCAGCTCGCGGTAGGCTGCTACGGGCCAGATGAAGCCCCTGGGGATGAGCCGCGAGGCGAGCTCGACGTCGATGATGATCTCCCTCATGGCGGGCTTCTTCTCGCCGCGGATGGCGATGAGGTAGCTCCTGCCCACCCACCCGATCCATCCGGCGATGTAGAGGAAGAGCAGGCCCGGGGTGATGAACTCGCCCCAGTGCCGCTGGTCGCCGTTGACGATGAGGTGCGGCAGGCCGTCGGAGCCGCAGAGCAGGCCGAACTTGCCGTAGTTGTCGAACCGGCGCTTGGTCTTCTCGATGGTGGCCTGGATGGCGAGCGCCGGGGCCGAGTCCGGCGCGTACTTCTTGAGCGACGACTCTAGCTTCTTGATCGACTGCTTCTCGCGCTTGGCGAACGCCTTGGACTCCTTGCAGGGGGTCAGGCCGGAGATGTCAGCGGTGGCGGGGGGCGGGGAGGTGGCCGCCGATGAGAGCAGCACCGACGACAGCGCGAGCGCGGCCGAGAATGTCTTGACGGACGCGGCGAGCGAGGGGGTGCTGTCGCCGGGCGACGCCGCGGAGCAGGACACCGAGAGGCGCGCCGCCGCCGGGGAAGCGCGCGCCAGGCGCGGCTTGGCGGCGAACGCGGTGGAGGTGGTGAGGGCGGCCATTGCTGCTGCGTCCGCGGGGTTCTTGGCGCGCGCGCGGGGCGTGTGGAGGGGAGAGTTTCGAGATCGAGGTGGGTGCCCGCGGTTGGTTCGGGTGTTTGTAGTACACGGGACGAGAGGGCGGAGGGGGATAAGGGGCGCGGCGCGAGTGGGTGAGGCGGGGATAAGGCGGGGTGAGGTGGGCGCAGCGGATTGGCGCGGGGGAATCCGGCGTGTGGCTGCGGACGTGAGGCTGCTGCTGCTGCAAGGCCATGATCTTGTGCTCCGGCCGTGTGCTCGATCGCCACAGGCACGATACTGATTTGTTGACCCTTTTCACAAGGGGAAAAAAAGGCTCGGGAAACATCCATTTCTAGTTTTCTACTATTCATCTAGTCAGCCAGGGTGCCCTTTTTTTTCATATATTGGAATGACCTCACACACACGCACAGAAAAAATGACCATAATTCCGGAGTAAAGGTATGTGTAACACTGGGTCACACTAATGTAGTAATGGTGGTGGTTAGATGTTTAAGCAGGAGAGATGTTCTGACCGTCCCCATGGGAAAACTGTAAATCACTTGAATCTTACATGCCCTTGCGAGAGCATTTGATGTGAGGTCTTCATATATATCCTCTAAGGATGTTTAATTAAAAACATAAGAAATTGATTTGTTAGGGGAGTGGCTCTCATCTAGCCTAATCGAACCACCATAGATAAGCCTAAGTATGCATGTAACTAAAAGTCGTAAGCAATGCCAAGAAAATAACATATTTACTCCACTAGTAAAGACCCTAAAGGGGTATTTATGGAAACACTTTTACCAAAAGCTATAAATATAGCTCATAAGGCACCATGGGGCCCATGACTCATTGTCTTATTCTCGGAGCGAGATGGTAGCGAAAGGAGTGAAGAAGGCATTTCGAGAAGCCGAGTGTTCATATTGACTTTTGGCTTTTCTAAATAGAAGGCAGAAGCAGAAGCTAATACGAATAGGGCCTAGGGGAAGACCTAAACCTCACCCATCCGCCTGCCTTCCAACACGCTGCCTTCGTGCCCTCCAACTATGCACCGCCTCCAACCGCTTGTTTTATCTATTTTTATTTTCCTTTTTTGAGATATAAACCAATTACTAGTGTAATAATGGATCATAGTACATACAGGATGTTGCAAGGCTGTGATCGTTTCGGCTTCAGGCTTATTTTTCACTATTCATAAATTTCGTCTTTTTCTAAAATTGACTTTTTTGAGCTTTTTTGCTGGTTCTTTTTTCCTGTATTTGTTTGTATTATACGTAATGGGCTAACATATTTTTTATTTTTTATAAATTTAATTATGCTAATTAAGGCTCTGTCAGGTACAGTGTTTTTTCAGCCATAAGCCACAAGAAAAACTCAAATGATCACCACCTTACACACTCAGGAGGCAATTCGTATATTTGCTCAACCAAAAGTTCCAGCCGAATCAAACACAAATACTTTCAGCCTATTTTAAAGCCCAAAGCTAGAAGCTCTTGCCATTTCAAATGCCCCTATACATAGGTCATACTTGCCTGGGCATACTTTAAAAAGGGGAAAAAACTTGCCCGTGCATACTAAGTCACTACAATGCTTGCCTCAGCAGTTGCAGGATCGGAGGCTCAGACGGCTTTGGCCAGTAGTTTGGCTAAGCTTGACGGAATGGTGTGGGCTAAAACGCTCCCGTCTACGCCATTTTTAGCCCATCTTGGCCATGTGCCGCACCGTCGTGTTAGTGATAGGTCTTAGAGATAATTATGAAGATGATTATATCATTTCTATAGTTATGTTTTAATAACTATTATTATATTCCTTAAATGAATTATTATTTATAAAGATTAGCAAGTATGTGACTGTTGGTAAAGCTCTTTATTTGTTATAGATATCATTCTAAAAGATCCTTAGTTGGGCATCACTAGTTAGGACACTATTGACAACATATGTATTAATTGATGACTACGTTTCATCAGTCATAGTCTTCATAGATATAGAGATATCAAAACAATAATATTGATACGTGTTAGAGAATAAGGTATTGGATTGACCCACTTTGTGACACTGTTGAGATTGTTACATTTTATGTGTTATCAGTTGGTTTTAAGCAATGACATGTATAATCCTTGTAATTGATATCAGCATAGTTTACTACATATGCAATAGTGTACTTAGGGGTTGTGAAACGCTACTCCGTATCTGAGTAGTTATAAATATAGCTTTCTGGTATGCTATAAAACATATTAAGGAATGTGGCTGGTCGGATATAGAATTTGCTCCTTCTATATAACAGGCGAGGTATCTCTGGACCCCTCGATGTGGTCAAATAAAAAAAGTATATGGTACTACAAGTGGTCAAAGAATCGACCACATGAAGTAATCCATCACTAGATCGAAAAAGATTGAACTGTCTATAGATGGTATATTTCTCACATGGAGTTCAATTAGGTATCGTAGGGCAAAAGGAGAATACGCAACCAGGTTGTTTAGTCCGACTAAATGCGAACTGGTAGTATGGGTATACTAACTGGTCATGAGCTAGTCGGATATCATAAACTAGTCTAAGAACTGGTCGTATAGGGATATAGACTAATCCTAAGGAGTTATGAATTTATCATAAGTGACTAGAACCTAATTATAGATCATATTACATAAGCTTCATCCAGATTGGTCCTTGCATATATTTGGGATCGATATGTCTTACTAAGTGCCACTAACGACCAGTGATCGAAAAAGTGTTTCTAGATTACAACCAAATATGCATGAATTTACAGGGTCACACACTTAACGGGTTAAAATAGTAAGGCTCCAAATGATAAACTCCGAGTGAGATACGATATCTACTTATATTGAATAAAAATATAATCGGAGGTTTCTTGAGTGGGATATGATCTCTACTCGTGTTGAATAATGATTCGATCGGAGACTCTACATAAAGGTGTCGTACAACCTACCAAAACCCTAGCCACCCCCTTTCAAAAGCCTGCTATGTGTGCTGGTACTAGCATACCGGCGTACGATATTTCATCTTTGGATATGTGGACTACAGTAGAGGCGTTGCTATGACTGCAACGTTGATCGGAACGATCCAAGAAGACACAATCGGTTCATAGAGATCGACTACCGTTTGAGAACGATCGCCTTCCGAGGACACTAATCGAGACGTTAGATGATTGACTATTTCTGCTATATCGACGCGTGCTACGTTGAATTAGGTTACTTTAACTCTTCTTTCGCTGCGCTATGCGTATAATAGTAATGATCTATAATCTCTTACTTATATAACTTTCTTATTTATACGATAAAAATTTTAATTTATACAGTGTGGTCTAACTATATCCCAAAGCGCCGAGCGTAGTGTCCCATGGCTTGCGCATGCGTATAAGCCAACTGAGACGGTCCGTCGAGTGTCCCATGGAGAAGCTGTGTTTGGATTCTACACACTCCTAAAAAAACATGTTCTATACGAAAATGTGAAATCAAGATTGAGGTTTTTAATCGCTATCATGGTATTTCAGTTTGAGCATGCATTTGTAAATATTCGTAAATCGACGAAGCTACCCAAGCATATGGCACACAAAAAAAATCCTTCACGGCATGGCGCCCTTCTTTTTCCGAGGAAGCATGGCACTCGTTGATCAACTAGTTTAACCAACCCAACATCAGTCCCTTCCGTTGAATCCTCGTGCTGTAAACTATAAAATTAGCGATATTGTAACACCTCTATTTCTGGGAGTATTATGAAATCCTCGCAACTGCCCAGGATTATTCAGTTGCGAGTACATTCATTGAGTGTATAACATTGCCAACACATGCTTAAGATAAAAATCAACTTTATTACAATATAAAGGCATAGAAGACAAATTTTACAGAAGGGCAAGCGGCCCTTAGATACCTTACAAACAAAAGAACGCCACAGGCACACCTGAGCGGAGGACGACCCTAATTCCACGTATCCTCGACCTTGTAGAGCTCCACTTCTTTGCCTTCATCTGCCTCCTCACTTCTGGCTATTTCTGTTAATGTTTTTAGCAAGCATAAGTACAACTACTGTACTCAACAAGCCACACGGAGCTTAACAATAACTACATGCAAGGTATAACAAATAAAGGGAAACAGGTATGTTAATTTGTGTGGATGCAGTTTTAGTTGTAGACATATTTTAAACATAAAATCATAACTTTCTATAAACTTTAGGAGGGTTTTCAAGGTTCAATTACCAGACCACCAACATTACCAAATCCTTTCCAATTCTACTTATGCCTTGTTGCTGCAATCACCCATTAACACATAGCTTCATTTACCGGAAGCACGGCGTATTCGAATACATTTGGTCATGACTTTGCAAAGCTGCCCTGCTTTACCCACAAGATTTCTTAACTTTGGCCAAAGAGTAAAGGAAACAAGGCTGTTCACTACTCAATTCTTTATATAGCCTCTACCTAGTAGGTTTCCTCGATAAGCTCAGGCCACCACCTGACTTATCTCAGCCTACTATTGTGTGGACATCAGATAATCAAATCAACAATAAAAATAACAACGGCGCCAACTTCCATACGACCCTTCTCAACTCCCTTCCGTATGGACTCACACTTTGCCTTCACCTTGCGTTTGTAAAGGTTCAATCGAATTTGAGCAGCTACTAGACCAGATTTGACGTATCAACGCTTGTGGTTGGGCGATCACTATGTTCTTTACTCAGCATAAGGGTCTAGTCCTTATATTTTCACCGGTGGCAATTTCCCTCTACAAATCTGTCCAATGCTTTAACACTCCCATTGATTTGTAACATTTGCCTTTACCCTAGGTCACGGGATCCAACGATCCTCGCTTACCCTAGAACCACTTTCCTAAACAAATACCGAATCTTTTAGTAACAGTAGATGATGATTCTCTAAACTATTATATTCACATTATTACTATACTTAATATTACTATATTTTGTCAAGGTGAATATGGCCATCAAATTAGACTGAGTTTTTTTCGGGTGGTAGGACATAACTAGTATCATGTCATTCTAAGCATTTATTGTATACAAAATAACAGCGCGCAAATAACATAATGAAAATACTAATAAATAAATAGCGGAAATGTAGGTTCAACATGATCAAAATATGTGCGACTTGCTTTGCGAGTTTACGATTTCGATTAGCTCGCATTCTTCGACGGGCTGGGCCTGGACTTGAGCTTCTCCCTTCTGCTCCTGTGAATCTTCGACTTCGGAAGCTAGCGTAAAACAATTAAAATAAATTAATTCCATGTTTGAAGGACTAGGCTAGGAATAAAGAAAATAAAAGAATAAATAAAATCCGGGTACTCCATTAAATTGGGATTTTGGGCTTATAGGAGGGCTATATGGGGAAATGAGCCTGAGATTTGGGTTGGCGGGCTCGAATCGGATCAAGGGAGTATAAATATGCATTTTTGGGTTCGGGTCAGGTACTATTCATCGGGCTCGGTCGGTTACTATTCCTTGAGCTCGAACCTAACGCGGCTAGTGGATCCGGCTCGACCGCACCCGCCTGGCTCGGTCGGATGCGACCGGCGCGGCCGAATGGACTCGGCTTAGCCGGGTCGAAGCGGTGCGGTTGGAGGAACAGTGCGCACGCACTGTTCTTCTTCCTCCCGCAGCCCGCACGCGCGCAGAGAGCAGAGGAAGGGGGCGGCGGCGGTGGGGCGAGTTGCGACGGCAAAGGAGGGTATGGATGGGTTCATGGGGTTGTGGGGAATCCATTTTGGGTGGTTGGGGGGCCGGCGGAGGCGGTGTTCACCGGCGGCGAGCTTCTCCCTGTTGCGGCCACTATTGAGATTGCGGGTGAAGAGGAGCTTGTTAAGGCAATTGAGCCGGCCTTTGAGATTTACTAGGGCTCGGGTAGGGTTAGGGGAGGGTTGGCCGAAGCTTGGGAGGTCCAGGTTGAGCTGGCCACAGGTGGGGATGGCGACGGTAGAGGGGTGACCAGCCGGGGAAGAGGGCCGGTTGGGAAGCTAGGGCAAGGCTTGGAGGAGGCTTCTAGGAAGCTGGTGTTGCCGCTGGTGAGAGTAATCGGGAAATGGAGAGGGAGGCCGACATTGCATTAGGGCTCCAATTTGGGGGTTTCTTCAATTACTTACAATGAGGAATAGGAGGGGTGCTTGAGGTGCTTGGTGAGCTTCAGGGAGATGTGAGGTTCACCTTGGGAGGTTTTGCTTGCTTAAATAGGCGAGGGAAGTCGGTTTGCACCGGGGAGGGGAATACCACAGCGGTGGCGGTTTCGGGAAGGCCGGGATAGCTCGAGGTTTCTCGTGTGAGTGCAGCTGTCAAGGGCGGTCTGAAGCGGCCGGTCGGTGGTAGTAGAGAGGCGGTACCGGATGTGAGAGGAAGAGGCGCGGCGGGGCGGCGGACGCATGAGCGGCGGCGGCGCGCCACGCGATGCGGCTGAGCCAAAGGCTGCCAGGGCGGTGCAGGCGATGGTGCGGTGTGCTGTCAAAGCCGGGGGTAGGTTGGCAGAGGCTCGAAGTCTCAGGAGGGCTCGGGACGGCTTGGCGGCGAAGGAACGGGAGTTGGCAGCGATATTTCCAGGCGGTGGTGGGATTTTCAGACAACGCACAACAACAGCGCAATCTCCTCCGTTTAAGGCAACAGCGGCAAGGATTAGGGGATGGTTTGCTTCTAGATTAGTGCAGGATATGGCTGAGGAGCAGGAAAGCTTTTGATTTTAGTAAAAAAACGGAGATATCATTATCAACCGGAATCAGCTCAAATTCTTAAAAGGCACAAAATGTTTTTGATTTTAGTACAAAATCGGCTTCGTTCCTTAGAGCAATATCATTATCATGAAGAGGCTAGCTATTATTTTCCAAGCATTGAATGTTTTCCTTGCAGCTATTTGAGAAGCGAATGAGGAGGGCATAAAAGGAGAAAATAGCACAAAATGTTTTAAGGTAGAGATGCTATTCGTGTACAACTTGAATCGTCGAATTTGCGTTCCTTAGACGACGTTAAAATGAAAAACTATCTTGAAACAACCTGGATTCCAGAATAGAGGCGTTACAGATCTGATTCTTCTGGGCAGAATTGGACGGACCAATTCAAAAACCCACCATCAACATTGACAGCCCCACACCGCCAATCCACACGCTCAACCCACCGAAGAAATATGGCGCTGTTCTATTCTTCGTCTACCTCGTCAGTGGCTGATGGCTGGGTCGAGCAGCGGTCCGCCCCTGATGGGTGGTGGATACATGCATACGTGGGAGTGAAGTGGATCGATCGTCTGCACATGGCGAAGTCGTAAATAGCAGATGCGGGATCGAATGCTCAGAGCCACTACAACTGTGCACGATTTTTGTTAAGAAACATCCTTTCGATTTGTACCAATAATTTATAGATAAAGAACATTAGGTGCTCAACTTTTGCAAGATTTTAGGTAAACATATCACTGTCAAGTTCTAAGTCGATGAATTTAATAGACTTCTTTATCTTTTTTGTTGGAGAATCCGGATGTTGCAACGGCATCATGGTTGCCCATGATCACAACAGTGAGAAATAGTATATTGTCGATGATCTTCGTTAATGTGTAGGATATATGACTTGGTAGTAGTGTTGTTCGGTGAAAGAAAATTAAAGAAGATTTATTTATACCTAACTTAGGCTATTATTGTCTCTGGTTAGTCGGTCCGATAAAACTTATTATAGACAAGAAAAATTAGGCTAAGATTTCATCAGAGAAAAATAAACCAAAACAACTTGATTAAAAAAGAAGAAACTGAAGAAAAGATTTGTTCTGAAAATGGGCATATCCCCGCTCACTCAGCACCGCCGAGAACGCCGTCACGGCTGGATTTCGCAACGCTGACTCGAGAACCGTGCACGAATTCTTGCGGAACAGCGATGTGGGCCGGCGGTTTGGTTAGCTCGCCAGGCCGCCTCCAACTAGCGGGCCAAAATTGCCGCGCGGCGCGGTCGTTTTTAGCCCATCCGGCCGGGCCGCGTGCACCCACCGCCCGGTGGATTCCGACCGTTGCGTCGCCTACCAGCTTTTCCAAACTTTTATAGGAAGCCACGCGCACTCGCCGACCGTTACTACCACCGCCGCCCCTCTCCTCCTCGAATCCGATCCAAAATCCCCTTCAAAACCAGCGCAAACGCCAATCCCCCAACGCACGAAGCGAAGCCACCGCAACGTCGCGAGCCCCTCGTGAAGCCAAGAAGAAGAATCCCATCCATGGCCGACGCTTCCCTCATCGCCGTGGGGCAGCCGCAGCCGCGGCACCCGCTGAGCCAGATCGCCGCGAGCGGGACGCACCGGCTGCTGCTTAAGCAGTGGCTCAAGGAGGAGGACCTCCTCGCCCGCCGCGTCGCGCTGCGGGAGGCCCGCCTCGACGGCGCCCGCAAGGAGATCGCCTTCCTCTACTGCGCCTTCTTCGCCTTCCACGCCGCGTCCGTCCTCATCCTCTTCCTCTCCTCGTCCTCCGTCGGCTCCGAGGCGTCCGGCACGGCCGCCGCGTGCCGGCGCTCCTGGATCCCCTGCCTCGTGTCGCTGATGTCGTCGCTGGCCATGCTCTGGGCGCTGCGGTACAAGGCGGACACGGAGGCCGTCCTGGAGCGGCTGCTGGCGCGGGAGCGGGAGGACGCCGTGCTGCTCGGCAAGTGCGTCGCCGAGCTCAAGCGCAAGGGGCTCGAGTTCGACCTGCTCAAGGAGGTGGACGCGCTGCGACGGGCCAAGAGCCTCCGCGTCGAGGCCAAGGGCGGCGAGAGGCCTGCCAGGCGGTGGCCGGCCAGGGACCTCGCCGTCTTCGCCCTCTTCGGCGCCGCCTGCGGCGTCCTCGTGCTCACGAGGTTCTTGCTCTGCAGTAATTAGCCAGGAGAGGAGAGGAGGGGAATCGCATGGCCTTCTTGGCTTTGTTCTTGCTGGACGAAATGCGTTGCTTGTTCGTGCAGAACTATTTGTTCTGCGAATTTTGATGTTGGTTTAGTTTGTATAAGGGGAGGATTTGATCCGTTAGATTCTGTTTGTGTTTGTGTGTTTGTGATTGTACCAGAGAGCGAAAGCACTCTCTCAAACCTCATTGTTATGATTACAAAGTTAATTTTTACCCCGTTTCATTGCCCAAAATTGAACCTTTTTGTTTACATCGAGGCCAAGTTTTCCATTGTTCTTGGGAACTTCAGATAATTCTAGTTAAGTTCTTCCTTGTTCTTTGCATTGGATGTAGCAGCAAAGGATATCAAAATTTAAGTTGGCAGGGTTCCTGGAAACTGATAACTGAGGCATTCTCATGTTTCCAGATAAATTGCCTAGAACCCAAACACTACGTTGCCTGGATACCCGATACGGATACGTGATACTGCGATTCGCTATTTTTCCAAAAACACATTTATATGTATGTCAGAATCGATTCCGATACTGTAGCAAAGATGGCACACCAGGAATAGTAGCAAAAAATACTGTGGCTCAGGTGCTGTAGCATCTGATGTGGATCACTCTTTTTGTGTAGCATTTGATCTGGATCATTCTTTTCGCATCCGATGGCTTAGAATCTCCTAAAATTGTTCTCCTATGACTTAGCTTCACAAAGTGCAGAATTTTCAAGAAAAAAAAATCTTCAAGAAAGAAGATTCTTCTTGGTTCTTTCAGTATGGCATACAAAAGCTAGGAAAGATCTTGAAGAAAGCAGTTGTATTTATAGAGACAATGCCAGCTTAACTCTAGTTCTTGATTCCCTTTTTCTCCGATGGCTGTTTTTTTGCTTGCCTTTATTTCCATACACCTGAAAATTTTCCATCACATGCTCCATTCCATGCAGCTTCAGATGCAAGACAGTAGCTTAATTGCAAATTAAGCAATTTCAGGTTGTTAGCTGATTGCAAGCTTGCAACAACGTACATCAAACAATGAACAAAGGAACAACACAAACCATTCCATTGCATTGATCTGCACTTATTAAAAAAAAAACAAGCTGTGATTTCAATTATCACACCGAATCATCATCACCTCCCTCCCAACAAATATCAGACACAACAAATTACTCAATATACATCACAACACAACATAGACGGAAAGAATGAACAACCCAAGCCAATATCCATCAACACCAAGAATGCAAATCTCCAACTGAGCTCAGCTCAGACGTTGTCAGGCCCTTTCTTTTTCATCGGGTACGGCCCCGGAGCGGGCTCAGGCCCGCCCGCCACGCCGGGCGGCGGCAGCGGCGTGCCGTAGACCTGCGCGCCGACGCCGGTGCGCATCTCCTCCCGGCCCTTGTGCTTGCCGAGGAAGTAGCACCCGAAGCCGAGCAGGATGGAGAAGAATATGAAGGGCAGGGAGATCACCAGCACGAACCCCATCTTCTTGCTCCTGGATCCTAATTGCCCTCAAGCCTCTCTGCTGCTTATAATGCAGTGCTGACGACGACGACGACGACGACGACGATGGTGAGGTGACCTCAAGGAATGGGATGCTGGGAAGGGGAGTTGAGATGTGCTTTGCTTTGGGAGGGGAAGCTGGGGAGGAGTTTATAAATAGGGGAGACATGGATGGAAGGGAAGCTGCAGAAATGAAGAATCCTATGGGAGAAGGCAGCTGGAGCTGGAAGCTTGTGGAGTGTGCTACTGTGAGCCTTCCGGTGACCGTTGGAACGGTGCTTGGGGCAACGGTCGGATGCTTAGAATTCTTTGGGTTCTCTTCTTAGTCCACGAGGATCGTTATGGAAGGCTACAAGTTTGACTTTAAGCTTAATAAAAAGTCAAATCTTGGTGTCATGGATTTTTGTTGCAAAATAGCATAAACTTAGTAGTAGTACAATTTAATTTGATGGGCAATAAACAGAATGGATTACAGGTGCAAGGTCTCCAAAAGTCAAATCCCCGGTGCCAGCAATTCACCGAATTGTTTTCTCTTCTTTAGTCAAATTAAGAATTTGGGCATCGCTTTCCGAAAGGTACATGATGTATACGTGTAATGAGCAAAATAAGTGATTCTTCCTCTCAAAAAACAAGTGATTCTTTGATGATTATCTACACCCTAGCCCTCATTCTTGACCTTCACCATTATCTTGTCACACACTGGTTATTTGCAAAATCAGTTGTCTACATATTGTATTGTACAATATACTTATTATATATGAGATCATGTGGATGCCATCCTATAGTGTATAATGAGTGTTGGCTTGATCGGTCTACCAAGGCAATACCCAATTATGCGTGTAATTAGAAGGCATGATCACTAAGGCTATGTCAAGGAAATGACGCATTTGCCCTTGCTAGTTAAGACCCTAAGGGGGCATTTATATAAACACCTTCTTCCATAACTATAAATATAACCCCTAAGATAGCGTGGGGGAGAACATTGAGTGTAAGAAAAGAACTTGAATCTGGATTAAGCATTGCATATACCATATACACCGCTCCCTCTTAGTATTAAGCTCCAGGTATCCCTCTCAGGTTCCTCGAAGCTCCGGTGTCTACTATTTAGCGTGTAACCATAACAATGAGTATTTAATTTTGTTGTGCAAATGGTGTCGAAGTTTGAGTTTGTTTTTGGGAATTGCATTTTTGGTGTTGCTGTCTACCTTAGTCGATCAGACTGGATTAAGTAAAGTGGTTTGACCGTCAGTCCGATGTGATTGAAATTTGGTTGGTGGTCCTATCGGCGATCCAGTATGACCGATTTCTAATTGACAGATGTTTTTTTTCAGAGAGCATATTTTGGAGTTGGCTCGTGTAGTCTGATCGGACGTTGTGAGCGGTCTGACTGGATGTGAGTGGCCGGTGTGACTGACATTAAAAATGTGGTTACACCAGTTGGCCGGTCAGATCATCCAATGGATGATGATTTGACCGGGGCGGTTCGACCAGCCCGAGGAGAGCAGTCAGACCGAGGTTACGGCCAAAGAACAGGTTGAGTTGAGCTGTTGGTTTGAGGTCGAATCATGGCTTGGGAGCTATGATAGTTTGTGTTTTATTGCATTATACATGTTTTGACTAACGTGAGTCAAGTGCATAGAATTTGTGCTCGATATAGTTGCTTGGTCTTTAGATAGGCAGGTGGCTTAGAGGATGTAGTGGTCAACGGCAATGGACTGGGATTAGGCAAAGGAGCTGAGGTCTGGAGCGGTCATATAAGCAGGGGCAGAGAGAGAGGGGGACTGGCAAGGGCCAGGCCCCTCATGCTTTGAAAATTTTGCATTATAACCCTGTATATTTTAAAAAATGTGTTACCGTTAGTGCTATTTGGTCCACTCATCAAATATAATTACATTGTATATCTTATTTGGCCCACTCATTCCTAAATCCTGGCTCCGCCCTTACATGCAAGTTTGGGCGAGGCTGTATAACTCAAGCAGGAAGAATAGAAAAGACAAGAATCATGAAGAGACGAGTTGGTGCATGTGGTGTGGTGAATGATGAGGTCGATGCATGTAAAGATTGTTTGGGGGAGTTAAAATGCGTAAAGATGTGATGGCTAGTTATTGGGCACTATAGACTAGTGACGAGGCTTTAATTTTGTTGGCTCCTATTCACCCCCTCTAGTCATCATTCTTGATCCTACAAGTGATATCAGAGCAATGTTTGCTCTTTTGTGATCTTTACCGATCTTTGTGCATGGCAAATAGTAGGATGTCTTGCAAGTCTTTGAGTACTTGCTATTCTTATGACTCTTTAGCTGATGACCTTGATTAGGTTGGTGATCTTGAGTTCCTTAATCGAATCGTGTGACAATGCAAAAAGGCAAGTTGTGACACTTATGATTTATGCAGTGTCTTTGGTCACTCTTCTTGGTTTTGTCCTAGTTTCAGGGACAAGACGTCTTTAGAGTCCAAAGAGGAGGAGAATGATAGCTTGTGTGGAGTGGCGGTTGAGGTTTGTCGTGGAGAGCTCTTGTAGGATGATCATGATGAATCATCCGAGGATTATCCTCTACACAAGTTAAGTAAGATGAGCAAGGAGAAACTCATGGATGGCTCAGTGTCTTATGAATCTAAATTGCATGCTCTTAGGATGAAAATAAGAAATTAGAAAAGGTGAAAATTGACATGTCCTTTGAGCTTGTTAAATTGAAAGATTCCCTGCATTCACATGAATCCTTGCTTAGAGATAATGAAAACTTGAATGATTCTCTTACATGTCTAAAATCTGAAAATGAATTATTGAAATCTTATGCCTCTATACCATGTAATTCTTATATTGCCTTATATAATGAACTTGATAATGCTAAGGAAGAAATAGGCAATCTTAAGTCCATGGTTAGAAATGAGTGTGGTTCTTGTGTAGACATGCTTGCTGAAATTGAGAAATTAAAATTGGCTTATTCCACATGTAAAGAATAATTTAAACTTGCAAGAACTAAAAATAAAAAAAGGAATTTGAGGTTTTCTAAGAAATTGTTTGAAGATAGCCCAGCCTCTTGTGATAATTGTGCCAAGTTAATAATTGAGCTAGATGTTTTGAATAGAATCTTGCTAGACAAATATGAGAAAGAGAACCTAGATGTCCTAAATGCACATAAGTTGGTATAACACTCTTGTGCAAATTGTAACCTCTTTAAAAATGCATCATTCATATCGTGCACATCTTGTATTTCTTTGAGAAATAAGGTTGAGTCTTTGAAGAGAGTGTGTGATGATATGAGTGTTAAGTCTTATGACTCTTATGTTGCTTTCTAATCCGAGATTGATGTTTTGAGAGTTATTTTTTATTCTTTACAATCGGATTCGGATTCTTCTCATATTACATGTGAGTCGCTTGATGTTGGCACTTGTGTCATTGTTTTGGATTACTCTTTTTTTTTGCTAGTGAGACTTCTTGTGACTCTTCCTGTATTGTCCAAGAGATTTCTAAAGATAAGAGTGCTTCTTCCTCTCATGATACTTCATCTCACAAAGAGAAGCACTTTTGCATCTTTTGTAACAAGGATGGACACATTGTTAAGTTTTTCTTTCGCCATGTCAAGCACGAGCATCGAGTACGTCGTTGAGCTTTTAGGGACACACATTGCACTTCTCATGGAATATGTGCACCTAGTGCCAACACGAGCTTGAGTAGCTTTGTTGGTACTTCAGGTGTGTCCCAAGAGACTTCTCCTATGAGTACCAATGGTGTTTTGTTCTCTCAGGCCATATCTAGTAATAGATCTTTACACCATTGCTCATATTATGAGAAAGATGGGTATGATGTGAACTTTTGCTTTCGACGTGTCAAATGCATGCATCGAGCTCGTGCTTCTAAGTATTTGAGTGGTCATTGTCTTTCTCATGGCATGAACACTCATGAGTCTAGCATGAAGGCTCGCATTGTTGATAGTTTCTTTGACTCCTTTTTTAGTGATGTTCGACAACATCATGGACTTGATTTTTAGGGATTTGGTTTTAGTCCATGAGCTGTCATAAGGTAGTATTTATGTCATTTCTCAAGGAGTGGACCTTGTTTTCCCCATCGAGGTGTGCACCCATAGCAAAGACTTGTGAGTTGTTTTGGTGTTTATGTTGATTCTCATTGTTTTGCTTCCAAGCAAGGTTATCCTTGCTTTTCTCGATATGGCTCTCGTTTTCTCATCAAGTTGCTCACTTGCAGCGTGCCTCCAAGGATGTTGTTGGATCTTCTTACATGAACCATTATTTGCATCATACTAACTTATATAATGGTTCAAATGCTTCTAGTGGTTGTGTGTCCAGGTTTTGGGTTCCTAAATCTTTGCTCACTAACCCTTTGAGATCAAAGACTTGGGCACCTTGTTCCTCTCATATGTAGGTACTGGGACTTGGAATGGAGAACATGAGCTGGATGAGTTCCGATCTTTTGCATCATCACATGATCGGGAGCTTCTCCATACCATTTGATGGTCTCCAAGATGCATGTTCTTTCATATACGGTGTTTTCACCTACATTGTGAGCTATCTTATACATTTATGCTTTTACATTCATGATTTTTCATTTTGTCATGTTGCTTCTATATATGTGCTCACTTGTATCATATTGGCTTATATTGGCATATATTACTCTTGTTATACTTATTATCATGCCTTTATGAGTATGTTGCTTGTATATCCATGTGTTAACTAATTATTCATGATTTGTGGATGTATGAGTTTTTTCCTATTCCCATGAGCATGCGTTATTCTTGAAACATCCTTTATTGTGCTCTTGCTAGTATATTGCCTATGTGTCCACATGCTTATTTGATGGCCTTTGTAGCATGTTTAAGCTATGTTTTATTTTGTTACATGCTTAATGGTTACATGCTTGTATACCCTATTGTGGATACCTAAGTTTCATCCTAGAATGTTTTATTCATGATATATCCTCTGGCATGCTCTATGTACTTATGCTCATATGCTTTATTATTGCTTATGCTTATGTGTGCATATGTTAGATTATTGACCATGAGTTCCATAGATGTATGAGCTTTGCCCTGTCATCATGAGCATATGTTGTTGTTGACATGCTTTTTATCATGCAATTATTGATGTTTTGCTCTAGGTATTCATATATTTATTAGATATAAATTTTAGCATACATTATCCATGATTTGTCTAAAGTCATGTTTATGTTTACATGGCTTTATGCCTTAGTGTGAATTTTGGATGCCTTGAGCCTTATCACATCTTTGCTAGTTATACTATTCTTGACTTATTCATCATCATGCTATGCTTATGCGTGCTCATATGCATCATTATCACTTGATGATCTGAGCATTATTCCTGTATTTCTTGGTACTCCTGCTCTTCATTGCATCTTGCATGGGTCTTGTTGCTTGCAGGGGACGTTTGGCATAGAATAGATAGATTGCACACCTCTAGTTCATGTTTTTTCTTACGTTCTTTACTTACCTTGTGATTATCTAGGATGTGTGATTTGCAATCTTGGTTGCTCCTTAGTTGTGAGACCTTTTTTCCTAGAGACTATGTGGAGTAGACTATCACTAGTGCTATAGTTTGTGAGGTTCTTTGCTTTGCTTGCTATTTCTCCTCTTCTAGATGCTTCTAACCTCATCCCTTGTGAGAAGAGAGAGTTTGAGTGATGCTTTTGGTTACAAGTCATATTCGCTTGTGATGAGGATTGAATAAATCCATAAATACAACTTTAATATTTAATTAAGGCCAAGGGACCCCGTGGTTGTAAACCTCCAGAGGTTGCCCCGAGTACCCTAGTCAGAGAAACACTGTGCGTGTTGTCTGACCGAATGACTGTTTGGAGATTTTGTGAACTAATACCTGGACACAATTCCGGGATATTCCTTCCATGCGGTGGATAAAACACATGCCTTATCCACTCTAAACAACACGATGCTTTAGCCCTGAGTCTCTGACAATAATTGCCATGCAATTGTTTTCCACATTCGTCTCCCACTGATAACAACCGACTATCATGCGTCCTCTATTTGACAATAACTGCCTCCTTGATCGGATACAATGGTTTTATAAGGTGTCATTCCCAGCGGATAATTGGCATTTATTCATTGGTATTTAAGGCTGAATGAGAAAAGACAGAGGAGAAGGAAGCAATTTGACGATACAATTGACATCTCATTTAATTCAGAGTAATTAGGGCTAGTCTCACGCCTGGTTAAAGGCACCATGTAAGTAGTTCATAGCAATAAAGAGCATCCACGTTCTCTCCCAAGGATTTTAGCTATCTTTCTCATATTATTTTATAAGATAAGCGACTCGATTATCGACATCTTGTAAGTGCTTTTAGCTGCTTCTTCTTGTAGCTTGAGTTTGGGTGAGTTTCATCCTTTTCGTTCTTGCAAGTGGTATCCTTTTGTGTTTAAGGGAAGTTTACCTTCTTTGTTTCCCTCCTTGCATCATTTTGCATCACATTGTATTGTAAAATATGATCATATAGATGTGAGCTTTGATTATTACTCATATGTGATCTTATGCCTTATCGTATTTGCTCATAGCCATATCTTGTTCACTATTGAGCTAGCTTTGTTATATCTTTACATATATAGCTTTGACTTTGCTATGCTAGCTGAACCTAAATGGCAACTTGAACTAATAATTGCAAATTATTGGATCTTTTGGCTAGTTTCTTCTCTAATGATCCTTGTATGATATATGCCATATTAAACATGCGTTGTTAAATCTTGAAACTTAGTTAAGCTTTAGTTTGAGCTATGCTAGTCCTATCTTGAATTTTAGAGTTATTTCTCCTAGGCTTTTGCGGCTTGGGTCAGGTATAGCTTACCGACTCAGGAGTGGCTCTTACTCTTTTAATCTTGTGCTCAACTTGAATTATGCATATGCTTTTTAGAAATATGATGTTTGAGCAAAATGGTTCATTTCTGAACTTGTAGCAATGATGCAGGTTCTTCAAAAGAAAAAAGTTTTCCAAACCATGACTCTTACGGATGCAAGAGCCGCCGAATCAAGTTTACTGGACACTAAAGAATGCGTTTTCTCTACATACAGTAAATAGATATCTTGTAGAAAACAACATTTGTATTTCGGTGACTCTGTGACAGTTGATACGGTCTAAAAGTTCAGAGCTTTAACTTTGAGTAAAATGACTGAGTCTGGAGCTTGTTCTATCCTGAAATTTTATGAAGAACGTGCCTCGTGGAAACGTGGGCGTGAGACTTCTCTGAGGACAAGTGGTCTCAACCATTAAGCAAAAGCAATGACATGATTATCAATGCTCTGACAAAGTCTGGGATGTGATGCATGGAGTTGTTTGTATGTGCAGTGTATTTTACAGGTAGCTGCAGCAGGAGAGTTAAGGTTTATTTAGCTTCGTCTTAGAAGTTGCCATTTTATTTGTTCTTCTACAAGAGCAGTAAGTTCCCTCAATCTGTTTGGCGATTTCTTATGCAATAATGCACTAAAAAAGCTGAGTAACATTCAGAACAGAAATAATTGTATTGCAAAACAACCTCAAAGCCCACTGGAATTCCCTGTAGAAGGTGGTGCGCAAGCAGCATCTAGCTAGCAGACTCTAGTTCTGAATGATATTTGATATCCTCCTAATGGAGACAGTAATTGTAAAGAAACGAATACCTGGTATGACTTATGAGGCGGCTGTCATTCATCACTCATCGCCTCTAGCGTCTCGTCTACTGCACCGCAAGAAGAGGTAAAAAAGCAGTTAGGATTGACATGTAGATATGGATAGATGGTTTTTTTTTGAAAACAGGGCACAAGCGTTGCCCTATATTAATTCAGAGGAAGCAATAGCAAGGCCAGAGTTTGTTTAGGGGCGGAGGGCCTAGACCAGCAGCCCAAGAGTGCAGGTTTAAAACTTGACAGAGGTGATGGAAGCTCCACTACCTATTGGCACCTGCTAGAAACTAAGCTCCAACCTCTTCTTTTATCTTGGCGATCAAAGAGCTAGACAGGGTTGAAATTAAGTGGAAAACTCCTGAGTATAAATCACCCCTTCCAGATTTTCCAAGTGACCGACATCACCATTATTGCCAACGCTTTCTGCGGCACACCTGGTCTCAGAATGACCCATTCCCTCCAGTGTCAGGTCGAGTAGGAAGAGCTGCCAGGTCAATCGAATCATAGCCAAAATTTTATTGTACGGCAACATTCAGCCAGTAGAAGAATGGCTGACTCTGGTGCGCGCCTACATAATGGGCATGTTGAATGGGTTGGTCACCCTCGTGAGAACCGCAAGGATGATATTAACATGGTAGAAATATTGATGAAAGATGCGTCTTGGCCAATAATACTACAAATATGTCTCACACGGACCATTTCGGATATAACTACAGTCCACAGCATAGATGAAAGAGACAGCTGTCGGTAAGTCATAAATGGTTTGTTTTGAGTTGATATTTGTTTGTCAAACAGAAAACCTCCTGCTTTGAAACATAAAAAGCTAAATATATAAGAGAACATAGATAAATCCGATGGCCGTAAATATCTCCTAGCAAAATATTCGATTGGGCTAGAAACTGAGGACAGTACTGTGGCACAGTCTAGTAATGGGAAAATCAATTATTCGCCACCTCTATGAGATACCACTTCAAAGATTGCCTTGGGATTTACCATCGAATTCATGGGAATTGTTAGGATTTGACACTCTTTGTCGTATTCTAGTGTTTTAAAATTATTTTTAGGCTAAAATTAGCATGTGCAAAGATGTCTTTACCCTTCTTTGTCATTGTCTTCTTTCCCAACTCCGATCCCCTTCTCTTCCAAGTGCTGTCAATGTCAAGGCAGCAAGAAGTTCACCTAAGGGCGCCCGTTGGCCGTTGGTGCCGGGCATGCACAAGTTGAGGAACCCATCTTCAAGTGATTTCTTCGTTCTTGTTTGTATATATCCCAGTGATTTTCTTTCAACAAGAACCATCTTCCTGATCAATAGCTGCTTTCATGCGGTTCTCCAATTGAAATTTGAATGGGGGCTGGCTACTTTGTCAACCAGCACACCGCACGGGAGTGAGTCGTTCGTGAGCAGCATATGGCTACATACGGGTTATGCGTTGAGTAGCACGCCTAGGAGCACAGGGAGTTTGACTACTCGTGAAGTGCTACGCCAGTGAGGAAAGCCAAGCCATGGCAGATGGAGGAGGAGGTGATGGGAGTTGGGGAAGAAGACAACGAGGAAGTATGGCAAAAACGTCTTTTAGCTAATTTCAGTCCAAAAATAAGTAAAAGTACTACAATATAAAAAGAATGGTAAATCCTGACAATTTCCATGAATCGGGTGGAAAATCCTGGAAGGCAATCTTTGGAGTGGCATTTCATAGAGTAGTTCATTGAGTGGTAATCTTTGGAATGGCAAGTAATTGATTTTCCCTCCTAATAAACCTTCTATATAGAATGTACTATTTTGGAGACATAGAGTACATCCTAAGTGATTATCATTGCTGCATTATTTTGATTTCTTAAGTACTTATATGTCAAATAGCCCTCAAATTCCAAAAATTTGGCGCACTGGAAGATATTTTCTTGAGTAAATTGCATTATGGGTCACTGAACTTGGCCAACTGGTTCACATAGGCAGTGTTTGGTTTGAGGGACAGGGACGTCCCAGGTAGGATATCCCACCTTGGGGTGATGTTTGTTTCTAGGACAAGCAGAGTCAAGGACATCCCACTAGGAATATTCCTTGTAGATCCGGGACCAGGCAATCCTCTTTTTTTTATGGGACAAAGTCATCCCACGTGGGACAAAGTCATCCCACCTCTTTGTTTTTTAAGTACTATTTTGTTTAATTTTTTTTAAAAAAACTCAAAGGCTTATGTGTACAAACATATCAACAATAGCCTTCAATTTTTTTTAAAAAAAAACTCAAAGGCCACACATGTCCCACCTTCATCCTTCCATCCAAACAAAGGATGTGACCATTCCATCCCACTTTATCCTTCCAACCAAACAAAAAACAGGGATGACTCTATCCCCCTAACCAAACAAAATATGGGATCATCCCATCCCAAAACCAGGGACAGAACCATCCCATCCCACCTTGTCTCTAAACCAAACACAACCATAGTTCACCGAATTCCCAAACTGCATATCTAGATTACTGAATTAGTTTAAGTATGTCACTCTAGGTCATCAGTACACCAATCAAACTATGACCAATGAAATGTCACATTGACTCGTGCTACCATGGTATAGGGTGAATATGACTATAGGCATAGCCATTGTAATTTAAACTAATCTACTAGTTTTTTCCTTTCACAATTTTCTCCCTAATTTAAAACCCCTATGAGCTGTGGTGATTGAGGCGATCGCAAGGGTAGTGGCACGTGCTGTTGTCTAGATCCCTATGATGGTGATTGTTATTGGTAGCAAGGAATCGAGATCGAGCAAAGTCAATGATAGTGATGAGGGTCTCGAGCACGGATGGTAGGAAGGGAGGCTGCAAGGGGAGGGTGACTAGATTTGTGCTTTTTTGCAACTAAATGTGTACTTTTTTGCATTGATGTGTGCCCATGCCATGGTGGCACAAGTTAGCATGATGTAGAACTATGTTGAGAATATTCATGATTCATTTGTGTTAAACAATTAGCAATCGTGTTGAGTTAAAATTTGAATTTATGAGAGTTTATAGGTTTTCATAGTTTTTGTCACTTTGGGGCAGTTTGACCATCCGGAGGGGTGGTCTGACTGGCCAGGTGGTGGTCTAACTGAACTTCGGTTGCCGATTGGACCGCCAGTGCGATGCGATTGGTTTTTAGTTAGTGGCTGTTTTTTTATAGAAGTGTTTTTTTGGGTGTTCGATCCAAGCGGTCAGGCTGGCCATGGAGGCGGTCCGATCGGTTTTGTCTGAAAATATCCGAGTGGTTTTCGATATTTGTGGAAAATAGTCATGGGTTGAGTTTTAGAGTCTTAAGTCATTGCATTCATGATGCATGAAGTATGTTTAGACTAACATGGGTCAAGTTATGAATAACTTGTGCCTAGAAACAATTTATTGGTCTTTATTGTGTAGGAAGCTTGGAGGCAACCGTGGTCGATGACATGGACTAGGACTAGGCTCGAGGATAAGTTGAGGTATGGTCAACGAATTCATGTGGGATAGTTGAGCTCAAGCGAGACATAGGGAAGACTAGAGATATTTAAGGAAAGATTTGAGCAACAGTTCATTGAATGGTGTGGTTGATGCAAGTGAGGTATGATCGCGAAAACCGACACAAAAAGACTTGCCGATGTATGAGCCATTGGTAAATCTACACGTTATAGGCATGATGGTTGCTTACAAAGAAGGAAATGGCCATAGACTAGACTTGGAGAAGAGGTGAGGTCCATGGTCAAAGCGATGATATTTTAGCGAGGAAGCCAAAATACTAAAACAACGATGGGACCAAAACTGCGGTGCTTGGAGAATGCTTGGAGAGCATATTTAGATGAAGGAGATGCTAAGGAGGCCAAGTAAATGGAAACTTGCTCCTTAGCGGATTAAGGCTTATGTGCTTTGAGAAGCATGAATAAGTTATATATGAGTGTAAAATCCAGTGTGTGTGGGGTTATCGAGTTTCCCTATTTGTGTTAAAAGATAGTATACATTAGGATTAGATATATGCTGATTTCTCTATCTATATGAGTGAAATGGATTGGAGGCATGTGGCTAACAAGATAAAGGAAACCAACCGTGTATTAATTAGGGTTTTCTTGTGGTGAAAGCTTTGTGTGAGTACTATTGTGAGAGCTGTCCTCTATGGTAGAGTGGTTGTAAAATATTTATCTACAAGTTGCAATAGATCAATTTTATTTATCCTACATGGTGTGTTCTTGCTCTTGTTGATTTTGCACTTATTTTGGTTGGTGTTTTGCTCTCTCCTTCTGTCTTGATCTTATTGGGTTCCAATCATATGTAAGTGATGGGGATACCTCATGAGGATCATATTTCATCCATCTAAGAACCAGCTGTAGCAAGATCTTGAAGTTTGCTATCTTTAACCCATGAGCAGGTCATATATCAAGTTATTGAGTTTTGCCCGATTTTAGATTGTCTTGAGAAAATGTTGAAACTTTATCAAAGATTCATGCAATTATTAGATGGATTAGGTTCCTGAGATTCTCAACAAGGTGTGTGCTAAGTTTCAAATCATATGGATATGTCTTTTGAAGATTATACTATTTTTTATTTTGTCTTAGGCTACTTACAAGTTATGGGAATAGGGGTGCGGTCTGACTGCCCCTAGGCCTGCGGTCTAACCGAAGACTGGTCAGACCTCTCGCCTGGTTCAACCTCTTTCTCATAGCGGTCTAACCGACCACGAAACTCCATTTGTTTCCATGCTACTGTGAGTTTCTTGTTGGTGAGCAAATCTGATCTTCTTAGCTTCCAGCTAGTAGAGTAAAAATTTTGGAATACCTTTTAGAAGCTTAAATTTGAAGGCATCATTCATCCCTCCCTTTGATTGCCACATTGGGTCCAACACATGCCATATCATCGGTCACACCCGGGTTGGCATACTAATGACCTAGAGTGGTCCACTTAAATGAGTTTAGTGATCTGAATATGCAATTTGGGAGTTAGATGACCTACTTAAACCAACTAAACAAGTTCATTGACATGTAACGCAATTTACTCTATTTTCTTTTTATGTACACTTCAATAACTCAAATATCGGTACAGGACTTGATATACTAATCTCATAGCCCTCTATAAACAACTTCGGTTATAAAGTGCATGAAAATGACCATTGGATTATTTAGCTTGCATTTAGTCCTAATGTTTCACGGTCAGTAATTGTCAGTTGTCGTATCGTTGACAGATTCTGCTCTCAGTCATGCTACAGTTACTATAAGAAGAAAATCGGAACACAAGGCAATAAACAAATGCATAAATGAAACAGTACATACTGCAATCATCAGTTAGACTGGAGCCATTGCAACTTGCAGAGTTTTACTATATAAGCTAGAGGGCTCAAAGTAATTACCATCCAAGTAAATCCCAAACACTGACTGGGGGAGGATGGGGAAGAGCCTGTCGGTTCAGCGAGGGCACGTCCCGGTGCTCGTTGGCGAGGGGAAGGAGGTGAAGAGGGTTGTGGTGCACATGAAGGTTCTTCAGCACCCATACTTCTTCGGGTTGCTGGAGCTGGCAGCAATGGAGTATGGGCATGACCAGAAGGGTGTACTCAGAATCCCTTGCAACATCGAATGTTTCCACGGAATTGTTGAGCTCATCAGAAGCAGCACATGGAGGACGGAGGTGATAATTTCATGCCTCTTTTCCCCACATCAACGTATCAGAGGGAGTGAGAGTGTGAGATAGGGATCTTCAGAAATTTTCAGTTACCTTCTGCATGTTCTCATGATCTCATCTTGCTCTTTGTTTATCATCAAAGGAATTGACTTTATGGTTTGCTGTAGCATTTTCAGGTTTTGTTTATCGTCAGTGATTCGGTGTAATCGAGCATATAGTTTGCTGTAGCTTTTTTCAGTTTGTACAGCATTTTACATAATTTAAGCTAGAGGGATTATGTGGCTTGTTATAGTCTATAGGCGTCGGCCCAAGACTTAGTGTTGTTTTAGTAGAGGTCTTAATGCAGTTTCTTTCCTAGTATAATACAACTCATATGCTTTGCCGAATAGGACTCTAAGTAGGAGTCGGTTTCGGTTTGCAATAGGAGTCGGTTTTGGATTTGTAATAGTATCTTATATATAGCTTTGTAATATCAAGATTCTGGGAACAAGCAAGTAATAACAATAGAGTTAATTGCCTTACCTTTCCTCTGTCTGCTATCTCCTGCTGGCGACTCCAGAGCAGGGAGGGCCTGGCCGCCGCCGGAGCCTTGAGGTCTCCGGGCCCTGACATGGCTTGTGCAGAGTACGCAATCATATTGTCATCTAATTTCATCAGATATATAGTGTCATGACTATTAGCTATGGATGATTGTTAGTTGCAAAAAAATCTGTCGCGTATAAAGTTTTGCCTCCATTATTTCATCAGAATTCCACACTTGTTTATTCTGGAAGTTATTGGAGCAAAAGTACAAGAGGGCATCAGTTTCCACCACTATGCTCAAATCTGACATAATGTTCTGGAAGTATCTTAGTCTGCAGTGCACCAAGTGGTTTATAAGCCAATGCTTATGATTTATTTTGCACTATAACTAGTTAACTTATTCTATATAATTGAACATAACAATAAAAATAAAAAGTTATATCAGCACAGATAATGAAAAAGAATAAGTGGGGAAAGAAATGGCAAAATAGCCTAAAAAGCAAAAAAAAACAGAAAAATACGAAAAACCATACACCACAAATAAGAAGACAGAAGCAAAAGTCGTGTAGAGCGGGCCGCGTGCATCTGAGATTTGAGCTGATGGAGACCTCGAGCAACTCTTTTTGGAAAAAAATGATCAATACTGTAACAAAAGAAGGGGGTACTCATCTTCATCACCTCAACATCCCAATCCCGCAACTAGTTTAAGATCTAGAGGATCTTACCAGTAATATGTCGGACACAAAGCTGTTTGTGCTAGGTTTATGCGGAACCATGCCCTTTGCTGAACATAACAAATCAGCCTAACTACCACCATCTGATGAATAAACCAGTATCCCTACTGCAAGAGTTTGCCACGGACAAGAGTAACAAGAACTGTGCCTATATTGCATTGAGCAGATATATGTAATGGTAACAGTGAGCAATATCATGAAATAAAAAAAAAACGTGCACACCTTTCCCCGGTCTGGTCTCCACAATCGTCAGCTCTCATAGCTCTCGCGCATGGTCACTCACAGCGCATATGCAATCGTCTTCCTCTGCTCTTTCTTGCTGCTACTAGCTATTGCCAAGTGATAGCGGGGAAGGTACTTGTGACGGAGCGAGAATGGATGGTGGTAGACTGGTGATGGTGTGCTTCATTTGGGGACGGATCCAGAACAAACAAAAAAGTAGAAACATCTACATATAATAAAATGGTTCATATATAATTATTGATGGATCGAGTGGGAGCATAAATAGTTAGAAATTTGGCCGCTCCACGTAAAACTGATATTTGAGTGGGGCGGCCTTGTTTGGGTCCGCACCTGGCTTCATTCGCATGGCCGCGGCTGGCTTGTGTCGTGATCGTCGAGGCCTTGGAGAACACTGTTTCGACGAACGGCGGCGGCGGCGGGAGGTGGGTAGGAGTAGGGCTACCGGAGCAGGGGAGGAATGTGGCGGGGCTTTCGAGTGGTGGGGGCGGATACAACAAAGGCGCGCGGTCGAGACGGCGCTTGACCGAAGCCATCGCGCGGGCGCGGGCGCGACCGCGACCGCGAGTTGCGACCATGAGTGGGTGGAAGCACACGGCGCATAGCGGCATGGCTTGGACGTCGTGAGCGGCGGATGCGGGATTGGCAGGGGAGCGTATGGGTGCGAGCCGAGCGACTGGCGGTTGCGGCTTGCGGGACAGGTGGTGACCGCCTGGCCGGTTTGTTCCGGAGCGAGAACGTTCGGTCGCACTTTTGCATGGGCAGGCAGGCCGCATCCGCGCGCGGCTGATGCGGCGCGGGACGGTGCCGCGCTGCGCCACATGCTATTGCTTTGCTTCTTGCGGCGAGCCGGTTGCGCTCCATGAATTGGCAAAGGGCAGAGTTGCATCAAAATTAAGGAACTAGCAGGGAGAACTGAGCTTTGCTCAGTTGGCTCGAGCGCGTGGTCGTTCCGAAGCCGCGCACTAATATGAACAGAAAAACGGATACACACACATATATATATATATATATATATATATATATATATATATATATATATATATATATATATATATATATATATATATATATATATATATATATATATATATATATATATATACGCGTTGAATAGGACAGTGCATTCAAGAGTCCGATTAATTTCCTAATGTGTGTAGAGATCGTGCATGCGTGTATACATGTGTCATGCGTAGAGAACTTGCATGCATGTATATATATGCGTGTATATACATGTGTGTGTGGGTTGTGTGGGCGTCGGGCATGTACCCCTCAAAAAATTAAGGATCTAGCAGAGCAACGTGTGACGGAAACTTGGGTCAAAACTCACAAATAAAGTAAGCTTTTTTAAGACGCTTCCAGCAAACTTTTATGCTAAAGATCACCCAGCGTAAAAGAGGGGATGGGGCAACATTCGGTGCAAACTGTAGTAACAAACCATAGCTTTCAGCACATACAAAAAGGAAATAGCATGGTACATACTGTGGGGGTCAAGTTATGCCCCGAAATGCGAAGCTGACACAATGAGGCATTTAGGATAATCCACATCCAATAATCCAGTATTAATACCACAATATAAGGTTTGGGAATGTTTCTTACGTTTACAGGTTCAGGACGCCGTACGGATAAATGTCGGATAACACTTCATCAGCTAGAGTCGTGCAGCACGGCTAAATGATATGTTTACAGGAAACCTGGAAATCTTTCTTATTAACAATACTACGGCAAGAGCACCATTGATAACATGAATTTGCATCCGACTGCAAGTTCGCAGGCGATCGCCAATCGGCTTTAATGAGCCCGCTCCCGGAGGACTTCGAGGTCCACCTCTGATGGATCAGTTGCCTGGATCTCGTAGTGGAACCCATCGAGTTCATGTTTGATGCGGTCCTTGGAGGTGGCGTACAACATCTTAGCACGAATCCGGGATGTCGACGGAGACCTGGTGCAGCACGTGCATTATTTAAGGATTTGGTGAAGTACCAACAATACTTACTTCATATAAAAAAAGTATAAAACTAACAATATCTACTATGTCGATGATTATTACATTGCCGTTTTTAATACCTCACACCAAACTATTTACTAGAAGATTCATCCTAACAGAAACTTTCATAACTATTTAGTCACAGCTCAATAATTTACTTCACTAACTACTTTTACCTTAAGAGCTAGTCAGGATTCATTGACAGAATGACAAGAGAACCACTCCAGTTCATGTAACTGCTATATAGCATGAAGGATTTGTGATTATGAAGCTCACCAGGCAATGAAGAAAATCTTGCTTTTCTGCACATTCTCTCCAGTAACAAAGTCAAAATCATAGATGGCATATCTGCAGTCGTTTTCTGGGAGAGAAGCCAAGAAATCATCATAACTCTCAGTTGTAGCCCCTGTCTTCTCCACAACAACCTGCTTTTGCTTTTCCTCAATTTTGAAGATAACATAGCGAAATGCCTTCTTCATCTGAAGGTCAAGGAATGTGTCCCTGATGTTGGGAGCAACACCCATGCCAGAGGACGCATTGGACTGCAAAGAATTAAACACACATTTGAGAACAAAATCAAGGGAAAACAAACACTTCAATACAAGACAGAATGCCCATTCCAGATTTTTTTTCGATTTTCCAAGACAAGATTTGTCCAGGTAAACCAGTAAATAGCAGTTCAACACCATTCAAGAGATCAATCATATCAAGTTATCAACCACGTTGAAGTAGCTTAATGCTTCCATTCAATGTTCAAGAAAGCGCTAAGCGGACGGCGAGGTGGGGCCTAGCGCCTAGGGAGCCTAAGCGGGGCCTAGGCGGCCGAGTTAAAAATGAGGACAACAGGCCGAAGATAAGCAAGCATGCATATATATTTGATGTTTAGATGAAATTAGTCAGATTTTAAACCATCCGACAGAGATCCAACGTCTCAAATGGAGCCATTAAATCCTATAACCAATGTTCAAGAAAATTAGTCAGATTTTAGACCGTCTAATGAAGATCCAACGTCCCACATCGTGTCATCAAATCCTATATAAATCTAACCCTAATCCTCCACCTCCATGACTCCATCTCTCCTCCCTAGCTGCCGCCTTCCCCGCAGATCTCGGCGACTTGGCCCCTCACTTCTCCCCTCTACTGTCGCCCTCCACTCGCCACCCCTCGCTGCCTCGCCTACCTCCGACCTTCCCCGCAGATCTGATGAGCGAAGGGGAGTAAGGACGAGAGGCCAGCGGAGTTGTCGGCGGAGGAGAGATGGTGGAGGACTGGAGGGCACAGCGGTGGGAAGGCGGAGACGGTGGAAGGGAGACGGCGAAGGGGATAAAAGGCAAAGGCCGAAGGGAACCTCGGTGGCGACGTGGCTGATTCCAACGAGGCGGAGGCGGAACGCACTTGGGGGTTTGATGCGACGTGGCGCGACGGAAACCTAATCCCCCCAGCTAGGTCTTGGACTCTTGGTAAGCCCTCAATCCCTCTTTCTCTTCCCCTACTCTTGGTTGCCGCCTCGCACACCTAGGCACCGCACGGCTGCCGTGCCCGCCTAGCAAACCGCCATACCGAGGTTGCCTTGATCCCGCCTTGGACCGCCTCGCCGCCCAGCAACCTAACTAGGTACCAAGGCGCGGTGGCACCTTGCCGCCCAGCGCCTACACAGCCGCCCAGGCCGCCTTCCACTACTTCCATTAGCATGACATTGTAAACTTTTAATTTAGCAGTTGCACTACACTATATATAACACATTCTAGACATCATTGGGCTCTGCACATCAACACAAGGGTGGATCGATGATGACAAATTATGGCCCTATTCAAACAACTTCTGGCTTTTAGAAGCTGGCTTTTTGAACATAATGGCTAGGTGGTTTCTAGCCGTTTTGAACAAAGTGACTTCTCACTCCTCAACACAAGTATCCCTTACTTCCCTCAATCTCTCTTGCAATCAGCCAAAAGTCTCGGTACTTTTGAACAGAGCCTATGTCCAAACAAGAGTATTCAATGTCAGTAGTAGCATCAACAAGTTGCCACAATTACATAAAAAACTGAATTTCCACATATAAGACTGGGTACATTTGAACCATGGGCCAGAATAACACAACATGATTAAACAGAAAACTATGCGAACATTGTTTCTAGGCAACAGCAAAAAGGCCTTAAAATGGTCATTCTGGTTAACCTACAGAGCTGATTCGACAAATATGCATATATCGCATGACATGGGAATGCTCCAACCCAACATGCAGCTAAAGAAATCAGCTCTATCTCTCTCTGGATTATTGAACCCTAACCAGGATGATAATTACACAAAGAGTTAGACAGATACCTAACAACAAGCTCAATAATACATGTTAGTCTTCAGCCAAAGGTCAATTGTGCAAGACTGACAGACTGACAACAAGCACAGCCCAGAATATCTCCAAAGGAAGTATCGTCCAAAAATCCCCACTCAGTGGAAGCAGGAATGTGACTGCTTCCACCATGGCTAGGCTATCCCTCGACGAGGACCCAAAATTCTAATATCCATGAATGGCCCACTTAAATGAACGAAATCAGAAAAATAGAGGAGTCATATATTGATCCAAGGGACTTCAAAAAAATTTGTAAGACCTAACGCATTTAGTGGTCCAAAGAAAACAAACATAAAGACAGTAGGAGTTTCCTCCCCAAATCAACTGGCTGTTTTCCTGCACGGCATGGGGCTAAGAACAACACCCCATTCCCGCCCTAGTGTAACAACCAGTGTATAATTGCATTCTTAACTTATCATCCATGGAGTTCCTGGCGAAATAGATATTGCCACCTGATTTTACAACTACATACACTTGGATGATGAAAGCACGCATAATATTACAGCCAAAACAAATAAACAACTAGACAAACCATCTGATCAGTACGGAATCCAAAAAAACTTTAAATGCACTAATAAACTTGTTCGGATCAAACCCAACCATCCCAAGTCCATCATCTATCTAACGAGCTCGCAAGTACGAAACTCTCAACGCAGCTAAACGCGCACCATCCCCATAATCCATATCATCTACTACTTGAAACCAAAACACTCCTAAGAAATTCATCGCAACAAGCAGTAACCACGGCTCATACGCCAGCGGATCTCACGTCCTGCGGTCAGATCAAACCCCATCGATCAGATCTGAACAAGCAAGCCACCGCCTACTCCCGCACCCAGATCACCCGCGACTCGACCCAGCCACGCAGATCTAACTACCTCCGCACGCGCAAATCAAACGGCGCCATCTCGAACCACGCACCGGAGCAGATCGGAGAGAGCGGAAGCAACTCACGTGGGTGCGGATGAAGGCCATCGGACCGGAGCCGGGGGGGGAGGCGCCTCTGCTTCGATCGCACGCAGATCAGAGGGGCGAAAGGGAGAGAGGGAATTATTCTGCCGATGTGGTTCTCTTTTACTCTCTTTTTCTTTCTCGGCGAGTTGGGCCGCGTCTGTTGGTGTCGTGGGGGAAATTTCGGAAGGGGTGCGTGTTCACATACGCGCACGCGCCTCTAGGTGTGGGGGCAGGAGTGCACGTGGCAGTGTGGGTTGAATGGGTCAGGGACAGGTGGGGTTTAGGTTTTGTGGGGATGTGATGTCAGTGACTGGTGTGGTGGTAGGGCTGGGTTGGCCGTTGATCCAACGGCGGCGGTGGGTGTGGCGTGCTGGCTCTGACTGAGCCGGTGGGCCCTTTTGCGGACCCGCGCTGAGTTGGGCTATTTTAAATCTACTGTGGACAATGTTAGTTTTGCGAATATGAGATAATATAAAAAAGAGAAAGAAAATATAGAGAATTGATTTATCTATCATATAGTAGTTGACTATAATACAATAAATAAGATATATTGTATCATAGAAAAGCTGTCTATAGATATGTGTAAAAGTACTACTCATTATATGAGCTATGTTTACTGTTGTTTATAGTTTATATAAAGAGTATTATATACAGCAGTTGTCTATATTATTGTACATTCTTATGTGAGACTTTTTGAGATGAACTAGTAAGCGGCACATGAAATCCATATCAAAAGCATTAATTATACGCCATTGATTATGAGTTTTTGTTGCATAAAATTGTACGGCTTTGTTGTTGTTAGATGATTTCTTTGATTTGATCTTATCTTTCTTAAAAATAAAACATTCTTGATGTAATCATGAGTGCTTAGGTCGTAGTGTAACGTATATATGACATCTGCATACAGAACAGTAATAACAAAATAAAATTTAAACCTGATAATTTTATATCTGTGAGGTGGAATATGAGAGAATTAACATAATATACCATTGAGTGCACCAAAATTGCTATAGTTTGCAATGATCATGTTTGAGTCATTTGTGGTGGTGAGACTATCTGTTATGTAACAGCATCATAATATGAGTATATCGTTACATATAATATGTAATTGTATGTTTAGATATTTGCAGAACTCTGTACAAAAAATATAAAAAATTTATTGCACTTACTGGAGGCATGATCCACCTCGAGGGCAGTGGCGGTCAAAATGTATCTCCCAAGGTCAGATGCAATCAGATCTCGCATATATTCTCTGCAACATCCTCATAAACGCGTATGACCCAATTTGATTTCTGCATACAATTAATCATATATAATTTAGGAAAATGCATTTTTTGTTGAGAGGCATATAATCAATTTTAAATTTTATTTTATGTTATGCATGTAAATGAAGTACTGCATAACTCGTATCTATTAGGGCTAACTCCCTAACACCTAGTGGATAATCAATTTCGTAATTAGTAGGGCCCAGATTTATGAGTACATAGGTGATATTTTTTGAAAAAAAATGAAGTTGATATGTGAAAATAATAGTTTGCATATAATTATTGATGCACATAAAACAAATGAAAAATAACAACATACTGATGATTGAGTCCATTGGGTTGTTAAAGGTTTCGGAGAAAGAGTTAACGGTCCGGATCGATATTGTATAAATCTATGTAGGAAAGAATATATATTTTGAAATTAAGGTAAAACAGTAATGAACTTTCAACGAATAGGAAGAGAAATGAACATACAACAGTACGTTGGCAGCAAAAGGTGTGTAGATAAAATCAACTTTCAATGAAAAGCTTGAACCAAGAAGTGTGTACAACGGTATGGCCAACTGAACCTAGAAAGCAGGAGGTTACTGGTATGGGTCGTATGCCATTGCACATATAGTGCTTATAACTAGGAGGTTGCACAGATTATGGAAAAAAAATCTTGCATTCTGTATTGAATGCACAGTTTTGCTTTCCGTATATTTCCATTTGCTTTTTCTATGGAATGGAAGGCGCATATGGAATGGAAAAAGCAAATCTTTATGTTTCCGTATGTTTTCATTTATTGTTGAAGGCTAATATGCTATTTGCTTTCTGTAAGTTTCCATTTGCATGAGTCACCAATCAATATGGAGTAATTAATTAATTCTAGAAACCAGAAGTAATTAAGCAAGGAAGGTCAGTCAATGATTCAAAATTACCGATCGATTGAACCAATACTAACATTTTGTCCTTATATAGGTCAAGGCACTATAAGGAAAATAACATTTCGTATGGAAACAATACCAAATATTTACTGTATGGAAACATAAGGAAAATAATATTCTGTATGGGAACATTCCATTTCATAATCTCACAGTTCGTTACGTTACTAAATATTTCATTCCATGCTGGCCATTTCGTATGGAAACAGGACAAGCTAAATGTTTAGTGCATGGGAATAGCATGTATGGAAATGTTCTGTATGGAAACAAGCTGAGATTTGCAAGCGCACATGAGATTAGGAGGATCTCGGCTTTAACCTCCTCGATCTACATTCCATGCTGAGATTTGCTTTCCGTGCTGGCTAAATTGGAATAATCTCATGGAAAAAGTGCATACGGAATGGAAAGGCCATACTAAATGTATTGAGATTTGCTGAGATTTGCTTCCCATGCCGAGATCTACTTCCCATCACCAATCCAGTCAATGCCCTGTTGGCTGAGCCATCGTCTTTTTACATCGGTGCAAGATCAGTATATTCATTCCACAGCTCACCAACAGCACAATCTAACCCAACTAACCCACCCGAACCACCGACCCAACCCAACCCACTAGCATTCAGAAGGTTCATTATCCAAGGGCATCATTTCTAAACCCTGTAGATTATTTTGTAGCTATAGTGAACTGGTTGATAGTCGTAGCTACAATTAGTGGTCGATAATCATAGGCTACAGTAACTGGTCAGTAGCGGTAAACTATAGTACTTGGCCGATGCTCGGACCTGCATGATCGAAAACCGGTAGTACTAGCTTTGTGTGAGCGGTATGACCGGAGTAGCGGTAAGAAACGTGGTCGAGATGCCATGGTTGAAGTGTTATGGTCAAGGTGCCGTGGTCGAAGGATTCGAAGTCATAATGACTCAACTTGGTCAGGTTCGTGTGTGGTCATAGACTTGGTCAAGTCTGTGTGTGCGGTCGTAGCTACAGTGAATCAGTCGATGGTCGTAGGTCAATAGTCGTAGCTACAGTAACTAGTCGATAGTCGTAAGCTATAATACCTGATCGGTGCTCGGAAGTACATGGTCGAAGACCTACATGGTAAGAGCCGTGGTCGAAGTGTTGTGGTCGACACGCCGTGGTCGAAGAGTTGTAGTTGAAGCGCCATGGTCGAAGGACTTTAAGTCATAAGGAGTCAACTTGGTCAGATTTTTGTGTGGTCATAAACTTGATCAAATCTGTGTTTGTGGTCATAGCTACAGTAAACTGGTCGTAAAGCTACAATAACTAGCCGTAAAGCTACAGCAAACCGGGCGATAGTCATAAGGTATAGTACTTGGTCGGTAGTCGTAGGTATAGTATCTGCTGTGGTCGATGTGCCGTGGTCGAAGTACCGTGGTTGAAGGACCTGAAGTCGTAAGAAGTCAACTTGGTCAGGTATGTGTGTGGTCATAGACTTAGTCAGGTTTGTGTGTGTGGTCGTAGCTCCAGTGGACCGGTCGATAGTCGTAGGTCGATAGTTGTAGTTATAGTCAATGGTTAGTAGTCATAAGTTACAGTAACTAGTCGATGCTTGGAAGATTTGCAGGATCGAAGATCGATAGTATTGACTTTATATGAGCGGTATGACTGGAGTTGCAATAAGAGGCGTGGTCGAAGTGCCGTGGTCGAGGCGACATGGTCAAAGGACTTGAAGTCGTAAGGAGTCAACTTGGTCAGGTCTGTGTGTGGTCATAAACTTGATCAAGTTTGTGTGTGCGGTCGTAGCTACAGTGAACCAATCGATAATTATTGGTCGATAGTTGTAGCTACAGTAATCGGTCTATAGTCGTAAGCTATAATAGCTGGTAGATAGTCGTAAGCTGCATTACTTGGTTAGTGCTCGGAAGATCTGCGTGGCCGAAGACCGGTAGTACCGGCTTTGTGTGAGTAGTACGACTGAAGTTGCGGTAAAAGCCGTGGTCGAGACACCGGGTCGAAGTACCATGTTCATCTGGACATCAACAATAACACTGATCATTAAGAATCCAAAATATTACATAGCACGTAATTAAATGCTAAAAGCAATAAGGTGTTACGATATAATGACCATGAAGCTTATTTTCCGTGATCAACTAAATTAAATAAGTTGGGGGATGACATCACAGACCTTATGTTAGTCGAACATAGATGTGGTGCCGGCGTAGTGGGTCACGGGCGGCGTTGGGCTAGAGGGTGGAATCGGCGGTGGATTGCATGACAGGCGTCGTCGGACTGGAGGAGGGGCACAGGGCACGGATGTCAGAGGGGGCACAGAGCATGGACTGGAAGGGGGGCGAAGTGTGGCGAAGCGGTGCCGTAGGAGCCAAGTGGGGTAGAGCGCGGCGGTGCGACGGAGCAGGGGACGGCGCGGGAGCGGAGGGTGGGGGGGGGGGGACGAAGCGATGGAGCAAGGGGCGGACGGGAGCTAAGAGAGGAGGAGCGGCAGTGCGGGGGTACTGCTGCTTGCCTTTGATGCTTCTTTTGCTTTTGATGTGACAGGCTACAGCAGTGTATAAGGCTGCATCATATGCCAAAGACGTGCCAGTTATAGCTGATGGTGGAATTTCAAACTCTGGACATATATTGCGAAGGCTTTGTCGCTGGGGGCATCCATTGTTACGATGGGCAGTTTCTTGTCTGGCAGCCATGAAGCTCCTGGTGCTTATGAGTACAAGGTATACATTGATATATTTTTTCCTTTCTTAAGCAGGGTTAAGTTCAGCAGGTGCGTTTCCTTTTTAATATGTTTAACATATACAGAATATTTCACTGTCCAGTAGTGATGCCTGCCCAAGTCCCTACATCCCTATATTAGCGACTAAATTCGTACTACTTGATGAAGACCACATGCCACGCACATGCAAATGTACATCCCATCTTACCACTGCAATGAAAACGATCCCCTAATGTCTAATTAGATGTCATAAAAGCTAACCAGAGAGTTCCAGTAAAGGTTGATGTATAAGATGATTGGGCATTTGAATGCATCACTCTCAATTTTTGCCTTGTACATATGTGCAGGAGATCACAGTTAAATTTACAGCAAAGCTTAAGGTGGCATAAGTAATGAACCAATTATCAATGCATATTCAGTGTAGATATAGGGTGGGTTTGAATAGACTTTTAGCTGGCTTTTGCTTATATGTGCTACAGTAACTAATTTTTAAATGGTATGTTTTTCAAGATAAGTCTATAGGTAGATTGTAATATAAATTATACCGAGTTCAGTTATACTGGCCAAAATCACATGCGACTATTTCTCTTTGTATACTGCCTCTCGCGAATAGTCCAAAATTCAAAATTTTCAGTTATAAGCCACAAGCTAAAAGAACCTACTCATAGTTGGATTTGTCAGTTTTTTCACCATTGTTGGTAATCATAATCTGTGCTGCTGGAGTAGACATGTCAGTTTTGTATTAGTGTTTTTGGAGCTCCTGGAATTTGTGGTGCGGCTAGTTTGCTGTAGTTAGATGTTTACAGGTCATATCTGGTAATTAAAAATCAGTTTTTAGATAACCACATTCAATTTTCAATCATGCTTTGGGTAAAACCACAATTTATCACTCAGCGCTTTTTGGAAGTTTTGTGAATTTGACCTGAGCTAAGAATGGTACAAAACAAGTGGTAACGTTGGGTGAACAGCTGTCTTCCAGTAGCCATTATTGTCCTATCCGAGCTCGGCAATGTGATGCTGTGGTTGCTAGGACCATGGAACTTAAATGGTTACATTAAACCCTAAAAAAAATTGAATTAAAATATTAAGAATTTATCTGCATCTGCCCCTCTTCGATTCTAGCACTTTCTATCTTTATCATAGAAGTGGTTTCTTAAATTGCTAATTGCTGTTGGTTAGTTAAAGTATACATTTTGATGCTATTTTATTACTGCTATGTGCCATGCGACTTGCTTCCGGCTAAAATTGTGGACTCTTGGAATGTTTCGCTAGGGCGTCCGTCGTGTGAAAAAATACAGAGGCATGGGCTCCCTCGAAGCCATGACAAAGGGGAGGTGATGCAAGGTACCTAGGCTATTACTCTTGATCTTACAGCTGCCCAGGGAGTTGTTGAAGCAGTAGCTGCAAAGGTTCTGCGCTGAGGTTTATGCTTTATACAATGCAAGCTGTTAAGCAAGGATTCCAAGATCTTGGCGCATGCTCTTTGCAGTCAGCTCATGATCTTTTACGATCGGAGACTCTTAGATTAGAGGTATTTTCATGCTGGATTACATTTTTGCTCTTCTCCGCTTCTTTTTATATTTTGAGTGATTAATAACATTAAGCATCTAAGATTGTAGAAATTGCTTGTTTTTTTTAACAAAAAAAGATTTCTTTTCTAGACAATGGACAAAGCCCATGTCTATTATAGGTACAAATATTTACAAAATAAAATAAAGTTTTTCATATCTGCAGCTGAAAAAAAAGCTGAACTTTAAATATGGAAAACAAACAACTAACAGTAAGCGCAAGTATCTCTTGGTTTCATGTTGGAATGGGCATCAAGTCTTGTGCCTTCTTCCTAATGTACTCAGTACTCATTATGTGTTAATTTCAATACATTGTTGTAGCTACTGGTTGTTTAGTCATGGAGTCATGGATCTATCTGGAGTATTCTGCATTTGAAAGACATATTGGTTTTAATGTTGAATCGTAGAATAATCCTTTTTTTTCAAGCTTGCATACTTGTTGAAGGGATAACTATCGTATAAACAATTTTCTGTCACAGAATTTGGTTTAGCCGTTTAGGCTGTTCTTTTTTCTTATGATAAGCTTGTCCTCATTTCTATCATTGTATGGTCTTCAGCTGCCCTTCTCTGCAAAATATTCTTCCCATAACATTGTTTTAGGTGATTGGTCTGTTAAACTCTTGATTCTATAGACTATGAATCTTGTAGGCGTACAGATTCATTGTTAGATATGCACAGAACTTCATGAACATATTCTTTGTTTCAGGGATTCTAGATCTCTAAATCTTAACAGTACTTCAAGGTTTTTAGCCATGCGGTTATAGTACTGGCAATGAACGAGAAGTCTCATGCCTGCTCATGGCTGTGTAGTCCCAAAATGTACATTGATTTTGCCCCCTAAGATGCCGTAATCCTTTCCTTTTCTCCTTTAAATATGGCAGTCCTCCTGCCTTCATTCAAAAAAAAATTTTGCCCCTAAGATGCCGAATTTTTGGGGCCGTATGTGCCACCGAAATAACAGATTTGGTCCCTATTTGCGAGAAATACCAGTTTTGGCCCTCTCCGGCGGCCGGGAGCTCGCGAAGCTTCCTGACGCGCCCCCGGCCGCATGATCCCGCGGCCGCGGGAGATGACGCGCTCCCCGGGCGCATGAGCCTCAAGATCCCTCTACGTGCCTGGATGTCGCGCTCGCCTACGCCTTCCACAAGCTCAGCGTCCTCGCGGCGGACGTCCGGAGACGGGGTTTTTCCAGGGACCTGCTCAGCCGGCTCAAACTCCGTTGGTTCATCTTGCCATCTCTCTCTCTCTCTCTCTGCCGGGCTCCAAAAACTTCAGTTAATTTCTCCAGTTCTTAATACGTACTCTCACGGTATGAAGCACAAGAAGTCGTCCGGGATCGCCGAGCCGCCCGCTGCCGACGACGCCTCCGCCGCGGACAACGTGAAGCCGGCGGCCGCGGCCGGTTTCTTGGGCGGCGCCATTCTTGGCGGCCTGTTCTGAGAATCACAAGAGGGTGGTGTACGATGGATGAGACAAGGTGTTTGCTTGTCTTGTGCGTTGTGGATGAGGCTCATGCGCCCGGCCGGCCCGGGGAGCGCATCATCTCCCTCCCACGAGCGGGATCATGCGGCCGGAGGGCGCGTCCGATCCGGAGGCTTCCCGCGTTCTCCCGTTCTCCGGGAGGAGGTCAAAAATGGTATTTCTCGTGAATGAGGATGCCTACACTGATAGTTTACATATCTATTCTATTGTCTCAAACTAAGGCTCGCATTGCCCGAATTACAAAACAAATGAAACCTCCATTTGTGCTTGTATATCCCAACTAAAAAACAGTAGAATATTTACAACAGAACTGATTCAGTCTTTTGCTAGTCTTCCTTACCACGTATCAGGTGAGGACTGGCGCCGCGCAAGTCGGAGGAGGGATCCATGGTCTAATGTCATACGAGAAGCTATTCTATACTTCTAGTTCCATATTATTCAATAAGGATCGGGACAAGAGTGGCTAGCTGCACACCATCGAAGGTGACAACGGTTTTACCGCCACCTATTAGTTTTCCAAGCTGAGCAGCTCGCCAGCTCGCCTCGTTGAGTTGTCCTTCTGTCGGTTCGCAGCTGCAAGTGTAACATTGAGCGTCATCATCAGTTTTCCATTACAGTGGTTGTATCGACGGTTCCTTTTTTTTTTTTAATTTACTTTCAGTTTTGTTGAGAGGAAGATCGCTATTCCATGTTTGTACCAACTGATCGATGCACTTTGCCCTGTGCTTCGGAACCTTTTTCATGACAACACAGTTTGGCTTGTACTGTCAGCTACCTCGGCCCCAGATCTTAGTTGCCTACTTTTTTTTTGTTCCCTGGTAGGCCCGTCTCTGCGCTGAAAGCGAGAGGCAAGGATACGTGGGTGCTGGTGATTGGTCCCTGTCATTTCTCCTAAGCGACAACCACATGCTCTGACATCCAAAGCGCTGCTTGGATTACAAGTCGAGCATCGCTATCACCTCCATGAATTGCCGCCATAATTCGACATCTAATCATTCTTTCGTAAGCGTTTGCTGCACAAGGACACTAGTTAGCCTATCCACGTACGCTCCTGTTCCCATCCTCGAATCGCCGAACCGACCCTGCCAGGTGGGACCCGCGCTGATGACACTTCACGACATCTACGCCTCACCGGGTCCACGCCCATCGCCCGCTCCCCCACGCCGTGCCGCTCACAGCACGCCGTGTGGGCCCACGTCCATCTGTTGGCGACTATAAGAACACTCTCAATGCAGAAACTATAGATGATTTTTATGGCATTAAATAAGGTGTCAAATAAGCAAAATGCTGATGTGTCATTGGAGTTAAGGAGGAGAGATAAGGAAATAGTTTCTTATATAGACACCATGTCTACACAGGAACCAAGATAGAAAGAGCTGTGATAGGTAGATGATAGGAGAGAGAAGATAGATGATTGGATGAAAATTTTATTTGTAGAAATTATCCATTGGGAGTATAGTTTCTATGGGTAGTGTCTACATTAATTAACAAGTATAGAAACTATCTCATAGTTTCTGCATTAGGAGTGCCCTAATGGCCAAATAGGTTGCCCGACAAGGCATGACACCAGCTCAGACAAGATATAACCCGATTAAACCTAATATGACTGGTCTGAATAAGTTATCATGACGTACTATGTTGATCCACCTGGCTACCCATCAACTTAGCCAAACGGAGCATCGATGGTCCATTGATTTTACTATCAGTCGTAAATAATTTTACTATCAGTCATCGAGTCACAATTAATTTTACTGCCAGTCGCTGAGTCACAAGTAATTTTACTGTCAGTCACTGAGTTGTAAGTAATTTTACTATCAAGTCATCCGTCCGGCCCTAGAAGAATATAATAAACATAATACAAGTAATTTTACTACCAAATGTAAGCAATTTTACTGCGCTAACATAGAAGAGTTGTTGTTTGTGCCGTGCTAGGTCGGCCCATCGTGCCGGTCCAAACATGGTATACCTGATCAGATTGGGCTGACATGATCTGTTTATTGTTTTATACCGTATTGTGTCTAGGCTAATCCAATTTACTGTTCCTAAGGCGGCACAATTGGCAACCTGTTTGGCCAGGTCTACCGGCGACGGAGCCTACTGATCATGCTCGGTTACGCCAGCCTGGACCCAAACCGCCAATCCAAGGGGCGCAACCAAATACAATCCTCCAGACCTCCGAACCGTCTGATCACGAAATCCACGGTCGAGATCAACCCACAGCCACCACATAGCTGATTCCGAACGTCCTCTTTCGAGTGGGCCCCACGTCACATTCCCCACCGCAACTGGACGTCGGGTCCCACCAAAGTCACGCACCTTTCCATCCACCGGGGGTGACCACACCACACCCCTCGAGCCCGCCCGAACAACAGCAGCATCAGTAGTATAAGATGGCGAAAAAGACCATTTCGAATCCTCACCCAAAGCAACCTTTCAGTGACGCACCGTGCGCTCCCCCGCCCCGTAACCACCACTCCGACCGCGACGACTCCGGCGAGGCAGCCATGAGAGAAATCCTTCACATCCAGGGTGGGCAGTGCGGGAACCAGATCGGCGCCAAGTTCTGGGAGGTGATCTGCGACGAGCATGGCATCGACGCGACGGGTCGGTACTCGGGCGACTCCGACCTGCAGCTCGAGCGCATCAGCGTCTACTTCAACGAGGCCAGCGGCGGCCGCTTCGTGCCCCGCGCCGTGCTTATGGACCTCGAGCCCGGGACCATGGACTCGGTGCGCTCCGGCCCCTTCGGCCAGATCTTCCGCCCCGACAATTTCGTCTTCGGCCAGTCCGGCGCAGGCAACAACTGGGCCAAGGGCCACTACACCGAGGGCGCCGAGCTCATCGACTCCGTCCTCGACGTCGTCCGCAAGGAGGCCGAGAACTGCGACAGCCTCCAGGGTATACCATCTCATCTCACCTGCCCATTCCGTCTGATTTTGTAAGAGTTATGTTAGATCTGGGAGGGGCCGTACATTGGGGAGCTACATCTAGTCCAGATCTGGGCGATTGCGATTAACATCGGCCTCAATTTGGCATGTAAGGGAGGCGCTTTTGCATCGTTAGGCATACGACATTTATTCTCCAATGTCGATATTTTGATCTTATCGATTCGTGGGTGGTGGTGTGTTATAAGTTATATCCAGTGGCGGACCAGAGAATTTGACGAGCCTGGGCGAAGAACAGAGTCTAAATAACAAGCGCTCAGAAATATAGATCATAATACAAGTAAAATATGACAACCACATTAGATTGCTCCAATTCCAACTGCATCCATCAGGGCAAACATGCAAATATGGAGTATCAGAACATCCAAATATGCCATGCATTCCATGGAACTGCCATGCATTCCATCAGGACATCATAATACGAGCCCGGGCAGGGGCCCAGGGTCGCCAGGCCCTGGGTCCGCCAGTGGTTATATCTAGCCGAATGGATGTGCTTTGCTACGAATAAAAAAAATATATTATCTTAATAAGTTAAGTCCATATCGTTGAGTTTAGTCTGCCTAACCTATGTGCTTGGCTATATCGTGTCTCCGCGCCCTTCTATGCTACGCGCCTGGTAGAGCTTTGTTGTTTTTCCTTGTTAGAGAATTTTTATGGTGGTGTAATTTGTATTTTTAGTAGATTATTTTTTCTAGTTTTGTTAGAGATTTTTTAGAAAGGTGAAACAGGAGTTGAGAGAGTCGGATGAATCACCACCAACAACTTTCTCTTTTAAGTCCCGTGGTGAGGTGGTTATAGCGGTGCATGAATTGAATTCAACTGCCAATTGTCGCGGATCAGTTCTAAAAAAACTGCTGTGGATGCGGGTAATTTGCTATCTAGCATGATAATCGGTCATTTCTGTTACTCAAAGATGTTATAATGGTCTAATTAGCATAGAAGCAATCGTGCTACTATGTGGTCTATTTGTGATTAACTTGGAAGGGATGTGCTAGTCAAATGTTAAGCTCCATGAGATGTTCTTATGGTGCATGCTTTGTGGATGGGCTCCTAGCTGTCCTGGTGCAGTGTAAACTAGCTTGATTAACATCAATTGTCAGCAGGACGGATATTTTATACTGTAGCCATAGTGTCGAATGTGTTTGCATAAAGTTCCACTCTTCGCCTGTTAATGTCGTGTTATTTTATTGAAAATTAAATTAAAATTTGTGCCATAGTTGGACTGTGTTCTTTGGTCAACGTTGGACAAAATGAAGTCCTTGTCTCCATGATTTGTTGTCTTGGTATACTATTAAATATTTAAATATGATAGGCCCAAGTAACATGTTTTAGTAGCATATCAGGACAAGTTCATGCTCTACCGAAGCATGGTGGCAGAATGTGTTCAAAATTGTGTGTAGCATGATTAATCAGTGCTCACAAACTCTTGTTTCGTCGAGCGCGTGGTGATGTTCCTAAACTGCTAGTTGTTTGTGACCTTTTGAGTGTTGCTGGATCCTTGGAACCCTTCAACTCTCCAAGCCTGTTTTTCTTTACATATGCATGCTGGAATATTGTTTGAATTGTGAATAATAGTATGTCCTTATTTGCTTTACTTACAGGATTCCAAGTTTGCCATTCTATGGGAGGAGGCACTGGATCTGGCATGGGCACCCTTCTTATTTCTAAGATTAGGGAGGAGTACCCTGATAGAATGATGCTGACCTTCTCTGTCTTCCCATCACCAAAGGTCTCAGATACCGTTGTGGAGCCATACAATGCTACACTGTCTGTTCACCAACTTGTTGAGAATGCTGATGAATGTATGGTTCTGGACAATGAAGCTCTTTACGACATATGCTTCCGTACACTAAAGCTTGCCACCCCTACCTGTAAGTTAACCCTCTCGTTGTTTATGGCTCCGTGATACTGCTGAAATTTTAATGTGGAAGGTTGAGTTTATTCAGAGGTAGGCACTGATAGCTTTGTTCGAACAATGCAGTCGGTGACCTGAACCATCTTATCTCGGCTACAATGAGTGGTGTTACATGCTGCCTGAGGTTCCCTGGTCAGCTCAACTCTGATCTGCGCAAGCTTGCCGTGAATCTCATCCCGTTCCCTCGTCTCCATTTCTTCATGGTTGGATTTGCACCACGACTTGCGCGGATCACGCAGCAGATGCGTGCTCTCACATTCTGGTGACCAGCGGATGTGGGATGCCAAGAACATGATGTGTCTGCTGACCCCGCCATGGCCGCTACCTCACCGCTACGCCATGTTCGAGGAAGATGAGCACCAAGGAAGTGGACGGCGGATGCTCAATGTCGAACAAGAACTCCTCGTACTTTGTCGAGTGGATTCCCAACAACGTCAAGTCGGTGTGTGCGACATCCCGCCCAAGGGTGAAGATGGCGACCACTTTCGTTGGTAACTCCACCTCTATCCGGGAGATGTTCGTCGGGTCGTGGCGATTCTTTGCTATGTTCGGGAGGAAGGCTTTCTTGCCTTGGTACCGCGAGGATGGACGAGATGGAGTTCACCGAGGCCGAGAGCAACATGAACGATCTGGTCGCCGAGTACCAGCAGTACCAAGACGCAACAGCTGAGGAAGAATACGAGGACGAGGAGGAAGAGGAAGGCGTGGCGGAGTAGCGATGAGTTCCAGTACCCCTTTTCAGGTCTGTCCAGGTTGGTTCCCAGTGGAGTTTGTGATGCTGTGCTTTTTTCATGGCTTTGCATGATGGATAGATGGATGGCTTTGTTATTGTTGAGGTTGCGTTTGTGCTTCGTTTTTCGTCTGCGGTCGGCCTTTGCTGCCTAGTAGGTTGCAGTCCGTTTGTTTCGCTTCCTTGGTCAATCGCTGATGGCTTGAAGTTGTCGAGTGCTCTCCTTAGCTATTCACCTGGGCTGTAAGTTCTGACAAGTAATGGTAGTGGTTTCTCATCTTTGTGAAGCTTGTGTCAAAGTTTGTTCTCTTTGTTTTTGTGTACATCGTAACTGTTGGAAATCTAGTCAATTTTCGGCATATTTTAATCCAGAAATTCAGCATATAAAACATGACATAAACATGCATGAGTGATCTATCAACGATATATTCATATTCGCTAACGAACAAACTAACAGAAACATCTACTAACATATTCATAGCACACAGAAACAAATACACCAGAAAAATTTTCAATTTATACCCTCGGGCGGGGCCAGTGCCGGAGACACCGGAGGCGCTGTTACCATCAGTCGACATGATGGTCTATTCGATGTAGTCGATCGAGGTGTGATGCAGGACGAAACTTGATGCAGGAAGATGTTCGCAGTGCAGTCCCGCGAACGGTTCACCACCAGGAGGTAGACGTCGCAGATTGAGTAGTCGCGCCGATGCGCTCCTCAAAAACTTGATCACCCGTCTACCGTGCAGTGCATAAGCGGACGAGTTTCGAGGCCTACTGCGCCGAGAACCTTTGCGCGCAAGGTACTGGACCGGAGATTGCAGAGAACAGCAACAACAACACAGAACGAGAATACTCTTCTCTCTAATCCCTCGTATGGAGTGGAGAGTTCTTTTGTAACAGCAAAAATGAATAGGCCAGAGTAACCGCAGCCATAATACACTAGTAACTGCCAGGAGTCAGTGCGTTTCGATTTTTGAATAGATAAAGAAAAACGCGCCCGCACCTGACATGCCTGCGCGCACGCACGGCGTGGCGAGCGAGTGAGCGAGCGCGCGCGTGTATTGGCTCTCTCCAATTCCACAAGGGGGTTACCACGTTCTACCTTTTAAAGTGGTGTAACTCCCATTCAATTCTCCATATGGGACTAAACAGTTTTTACACATAGCATTAATAATGGGTTTAGGAATTTCATTTGATTAATTGATAAATTAAAATGGACCAAGCCCAATTAATCCAACAGTAACGTATATGCACTCGCTCGGGTAAGCGTTTATACCTGATAGCCAATGATCACCCGTTGTTGGGTCATGAGCAGCATGGAACGGTCGACTGACTCATTGCGCCAAGGCGATCGATGATCACCCCAAGAATAAGTCGATCACCGTAACGCCCCATTTTCGAGGCGATGCGAACATCATAACCGCGTCTTTGGATGTCGGTTATGACATTCTAGGGTTACATGTGATCATCATAATGACACCGGCTTACATAAGCGTACCAACTTTATTACATTATTATATTGTTGTTAAGGTACACAGTGGCGCATAAGCCCATACACTACCACATACACACAAAAGGATCGACGGCCTGAGCGTGGCTAAAACCTAAGCCCAATCTTCCTCAAAGTAGACTGGTTCTTCAGGAGCGTCTTCTTCTATCACGTCATCTTGCCAGCATTGGCCTTCTGTTGATGATGTTTAGCAAATCATGAGTACCACTGTACCCAGCAAGTCACAGGGGTAAACCCTGGTTTACTATATGCATGGTGTTTCAAGGATGGGAGTATATTGGTTGTATTATAGGGGTGGATGCAGTTTTATTTGTAAGCAAGTAAAACTTGAAGATGTTTGCTCCTTAAGATCAGGGGTTTTGATTAACAGAATCAGTTCATCGGTTATCACATTCAATCATCTCCAATCCTACTTATGCCTCGTTATTGGCATCACCCAATTAACACGACTTCATTAGCTAAGCACGGCGTATTCGAATACCATTTGTTACACTCTGCGAGTTGCTCAACTTTACCCACACGATCCCTTAACTCCGCGTGAGTTAAGAAAGCGGTCGGTTCACTTGCTCCTTCTTTATATAGACTCTACCCGATAGCATCACTCGACCACGGCTACAATTGCACATATACTCTTCTCTAGCCGTTTGTGAGTGAATACTACCGCTGTTAGGTACCATGACATACCTAACTCCCCGTCTCACTGTCATCACACTGTAGAGTTTCAATTGAATGGAGCGGCTACTAGACCGGTGTTGACAAGTCAACTCTGTGGCTGGCGTTGATTATGTCTTTTACTTGGCACAAGGTTCTTGTCCTTACATTTTCACCGAGGCATCCAACCACATCCCCTCTGTGCCCTTTGGCACCACCACCTATCCACATCGACCTCTCACTCGGGTAAGGTCGTGGCGTAGATCACCGCGTGATTTCCCACGGCACACCCTTCCGGTCTTAATTCCTCTAAGGTGAAGTCGTGGGCGTAGATCACCACGTGATTTCCCACAGCACATCTTCACCTTAGTATCAGCTTTGAAATCCTACCAGCCTGCGGCCAACACCTTAGTAGTACAAAGTTGTTGTGTAAGGCGATCATGGTTACTTTGATATCATACATTATTTCTTACTAAGGTTGTCAAGGTGAATATGGCCATCAAGGTAAACAGAGCTATTTATCAGTGGTAGGATTATCTAGATAACATGCCATTCTAAATCTTTGGTTTAAGCAATTACCAGTTCGCAACTATCCATAATGAAAATACATTAAATAAATAATGTAATTCAATGGGATTCAATATGCTCAAAAACATGTGACTTGCCTTGTTTGGTCCGTAATCTCTACTATGTCGTGAGGTGCGAGCGATCGCTCCGGCTGAGGCCGAGGCTTGACTACGTCGGAGGCTAGCGTAAACACATAAAATCATATCATAAGTTCCAACTCAAAACGTGCCCAAATTAAAGTAATCAATGCAAAGCGACCAAATAAAATAAAATCTCAACCAAATACTTTAGAGGTGTGTGGATGGACATTTTGCTAGAAAAGGCCTCGACAAAGAGGAATTCAAATTTAACAAATTTGAATTTAAAAAACAGAGACCGATTTGAACTCGAGGTATTTTTAGTAAAGATGGTGTATTTTGTATTTTTATGAATTTTCTAGATTTTCTATGATTTTTGGGAATTTTTTCGATTTTCTCTCGGTGTGAGCGATGATGGGCTTGGCCCAATGAGCAGTGCAGCCGGCTTTGTGCGCGCGCGGTGCTGTGCGGCCGGCGTACTCGCGGCGCGCCGGACCAGCTGGCGGCTCGGCTTTCGCGCGTGGCCGAAGCCCATCTGTACGCGCAGTGGAGTCAGCCTTGCGCGCGCGCGCTTCAGCGCGATGGCGGCGCGTGGTCGGTGCTGACAGCGCGGATGGGCGGGGCGATGCGTCGGAGCGGTCGGATTGAGCGGGCGCGGAGCGGCGGTTGGGATTTAAATGGAGGCCGACGGTTGGATGAAACCGATCGGCGGTGCGCGTCGTCGTCTTCCTCCCTCCGCTCCCGACTCGGCGGAAAACGGAGCGCGAGCTCCGTGCGGTGAGGCGGAGGCAATGGCGCTCCGGGACGGCCATAGCCAAAGGTGCGCTCACGTGCTGGTTCCATTTGTGGGTAGCTGGAGGAGTTTGGGTGGGCGGGGATGGTCGCGGACTCGGGAAGGCAAGGGCATGTCCGGTGGCGCTACGGGATGCCGACGGCTGCGACCCAGTGCCGGCGTTTCACCATCTAGGGGTCCTTAGGGATCCATTGGCGGTGGCGGTGCGGCTCGGGGAAGGCTGGAGTGGCCTAGCCACGGTGGCGGCCTTGGGTTGGTGGCGAGCCGTGGCATTGCTAGACTCCCTCTCGCTCGGTGATCGCGTCACGGCGTTCGAGGAGTAGAGGTGCACGTGCGGAGGAAGAATTGGATTTTTATTAGCTAATTCTCCGATTGCGGTTAGGGCTTCTGGGCTCGGGCGCGGCTTGCCGCGGTGGAGGCGGCGAGGCGCAATCGGTGGAGTGGGGAGAGGAAGGGGCTACCGGAGGCGATCTACAGTGGAATTAGGCCTTTATACGGCGTGTGCAGTGGCGCAGTGCGAGGCGGTTCGGCGCCGTTCTCCCAGAACGGGGAGGAGGAGTGGTGAGGCTGCCGCCGTGGAGAGCGAGTGGCGAGGTGAGTGCAGCACTCGAGTGCTTATTCGTCCTCGGAGGAGAGAAGCAAGCTGGAATGCTTGCGCTGGCGCCGGCGAGACAATGGCTGCCCGGCGTCCTCGCACGAGGAGAAGGGCGGGCGGCGTCTCGCGCGTGGTCGGCGTCCTCGCGGGCTTGAGCTGGAGGCGGCCTCCCTGTTGCTTGGCGGGAAACAACGGCGTGGGCGTCGGCCGGGAAGGAGAGGCGAGCGGCGGCGGCGGCGCGCCGGCCAGTCATGCGAAGCGGGAGGGCAAAATGGAAGCGACTTTGCTACTTCTTGCCAAATTGGGTAAGTTTTCCATTTTCCATTTGAATTTCCAAAAATTTTTAAACATACCCAAAATTTGGGGTGTTTCAACCTACCCTCCTTAAGAAGAATCTCGTCCTCGAGATTCATCTGGTCTTGGGAACATGTTGGGGAAGTCTCGCTGTAAATCTGCTTCTTTTTCCCATGTGGACTCTGTTGGTGTATGATTCTTCCATTGTACTCGGCAAAACTTAACATTCTTGTTCCTGAGCTGTCGTTCAGTTGTCTCAAGTATTTGTAGAGGCTCCTCTGGGTATGTCAAATCTTCGGAAAGTTCAATTTCTCCCAATGAGACTTCTTCTGTAGGCTGCCTCAGGCACTTTCGGAGTTGGGACACATGGAATACGTTGTGTACTCTGGTCATGTTGGACGGTAATTGTACTTCGTAGGCTACTTCTCCCACTCTTTTTGTAATTGGGAACGGTCCAACATATCTGGGTGCTAACTTTCCTCTGACCTGAAATCTCTTGACTATTTTGAATGGTGTGACCTTGAGGTATACGTAATCGCCAACTTCGAAACTCAAATCTTTTCTTCTAGTATTAGCATAGCTTTTCTGACGGTCTTGAGCTATCTTTATCTTCTCTCTAATGATTCTCACATGAGCTTGCGTCTTGGACTATCTGGGTCCAATATATTGCCGTTCTCTGTTTGTCCGGTTTAGTGGAGTTTCGCACTCTCGCCATATAACGCTTCAAATGGGGCCATCGAATCGGCTTGATAGCTATTATTGTAGGAGAAGCGTGCAAATGGCAAACAAGTGTTCCATCTTTGCTCCATAGACTATAGCACGGGCTCTCAACATATCTTCTAGGATCGATTGGTCCTTTCATCATCCATCGGTTTGTGGATGATAGGCGATCTTGAAAGATAAATCTGTGCCCATTGCTTCATGCAGTTTTTCCCAGAACATAGAAGTAAATTGGGCTCCTCGATCGGACACAATCCTGCTTGGAACACCATGATACACTACAATCTTGGTTAAATATAACTCTGCCAACTTATCCTTCCCGTAGGTTTGCTTAATAGGAATGAAATGTGCTACTTTAGTCAGTCGATCCACAATGACCCAGATAGCATCATATCCTTCTTTTGTCTTAGGTAGGCCAGTAATAAAATCCATCCCAATACTGTCCCACTTCCATTCGGGTATTGGTAATGGTTGCAGTAAACCTGCAGGCTTCTGGTGATCAACTTTTACTTTTTGGCAGACATCACATTTGGCTACATAATCAGCTATTTCCCTCTTCATGTTACTCCACCAAAATCTTCTTTTTAAATCTTTATACATCTTGGTTCCGCCAGGATGTATTGAGAACTGTGAGGAGTGAGCTTCTGATAATATTAAATCCTTCAGTTCTTGTTTATTTGGTATGCAATATCGCCCTTTAAAGGTCAAAATTCCTTGTTTGTCTTGATAAACTCAATTGATTTCTTCTCTTGTTTGCTCTTTTCAATTCTTGTGTTTCTTCATCGTCATCTGAAATTTGTTTTGATTTTATCATTACTTGGTGGTTGTATATCAAGGGTGCTAACATTCCTTGTTCAACCACCGCTAAGTTGAGCTTCGCATCTCTGTCACTAAGTGTAGGGGTTGGTCAATCTCACCGACCATCTTTGTGATACACTCTTACGCTTAAGGCATCCGCTACTACATTCGCCTTACAGGTGATATTGCAAATCGATATCAAAATCCTTGATCCGCTCTAGCCATCTTCGTTGTCTTAAATTGAGGTGCAGGTGAGTAAAGATATACTTCAGACTTTTATGGTCGAAAATATTTCACAATGGTTACCCATGAGATAATGTCTCAGTTTTCAATGAATGGATTACTGACTAGCTCCAAGTCATGTGTAGGGTAGTTCTCTTCATGTGGCCTTAAGCGTCGTGAAGCATATGCTACCACTTTTCTATCTTGCATCGGCACACATCCTAATCCTTGCTTGGGCGTCACAAGATAAATCGAAAATCTTTCTCGGATCGGAAGGGTTAGGACTAGTGCGATTGTCAATTTGGTCTTTAATTCTTGAAAACTTTCTTCACACTTCTTCGTCCACTCAAAGGTATCTCTTTCTTGAGCAATTGAGTGAGTGGTCGGAAATTTTCGAGAATCCTTCTATGAATCGCGATAATAACCCGCCAATCCTAGAAAGCTTCTCACTTAGTTACATTTGTGGGTGTTTGCCATTCCATTCTTGACTTAATCTTCTCGGGTCAACTTTGACTCCATCTTACGAAATGATGTGACCCAAGAATGAAACTTCTTTCATCCAGAAGTCACATTTGCTGAATTTTGCATACAGCTGGTGTTCCCTAAGCTTGGACAGAGCGACATGTAAGTGTTCTTTGTGTCCTTCTTCATTCTTGGAATAGATGAGTATATCATCTATAAACACTATCACAAATTTGTCCAGCTGTTCCATATATACCATATTCATGAGGTTCATGAAATATGGCGGTGCATTGGTTAACCCAAAAGGTACGACTGTAAATTCATAGAGTCCGTATCTAGTTGTAAATGCAGTTTTCTCCCTATCTTGCTCTCGGATTTTCAACTGATGATATCCTGAGCGCAGATCAATCTTTGAGAATACTTTAGCTCCTCGGAGCTGATCAAACAGATCATCTATCCTTGGTAGTGGATATTTATTTTTAATAGTCACTGCATTTAGACCTCGATAGTCAACACACATCCGCTGACTTCCATCTTTCTTTTTCACAAATAGCACGGGGGCTGCCCATGGGGAAATACTTGGGCGTATGAACTCTTTTGCTTGCAAATCATCTAACTGTTTCTTCAGTTCCTTCAGCTCCACTGCGACATTCTGCATGCGGATGCTTCGTAATCGGTTGTGTGCCAAGGACTAATTCTATTGCCAACTCTATTGGTCTGTCCGGTGGCTTACCCGGTAGTTCTTCTGGGAACACATCAGGGTATTCTTCCACGATTGGCACTCCTGCTCCTTCACCGACTACGACACTGTGTATACCACTCTTCATCTTCTGAAGTAGCTCATGGTCTGTGTGGACCACTATCTCTTGGCCATCATCCCCAGTCAAGGTCACTGTTTTATGCTCACACCTTACGATGGCTTTATTCTTGGTTAGCCAATTCATTCCCAATATAATCTCTAGTCCCTTCATGTCCAATATTAACAAGTTTGCCTTAAATTTTAATCCCTGGATTTCTAGTGTGAGATTACCACACCCAAACAAGGATTCCATTTTTATGCCTGTGTTTGAATGGCATAAAGTTTTGCAAAGGCATAATGACCATTTGATTCTTTGTCACAAACTCCATGGATATGTAAGAATCGAAGCACGGGATCAAACAAAACTAGTGCGGTATGGAATTGACAAGAAACATACCTACAATAACGTCATTTGATCCTGCGGCATCTTCGGTGATATGTGATTGACTCTTGCTTGGAGAATGAGGTTGCTGTTCCCTTGCCTCTTCCTAGGTGATTGTTCAACGATGACGTGAGCACAACTATCACATTCCACGATTGATTTGGTGCCCAGTGCTGCGATTATTGTTTCTTCACATGCGTGGGAAGCCCGGCTTGAATTCTTCTTGTCTCCGATGGCAAATGTTTCTTAGGACAATTGTTTCGAAATGTCCGGTTGCCCTGAAGTGAAAGCAGATTATTCGTTTGAGGGCAATTTTGTTGCATGTGGTTTCGCCACATTTGAAACACTTGAGTGGTTCTGCTGGAATCTATTGCCTTGTTGGGAGCATTGGTGGGCGTCTTGGCACTAGCATCACTTGACGATTAGTGAATCGCGGGTTTGAGGTGGCGTCGAGTTCTTGACTTTTGTGCATTGGAAGACGATGTAAATGGGGTTTGCATCGCCTTTCTCTTCCTATTCTCCTCCATCGTCCTCTGGCCTCTTGAATTGATTAAGCGGTCTACCATATCGGATAGATCCACAAGCGCATCGCAGATATATTATACTTGTGAGTCTTGTAGACCTGCCACGAATCTCTCCATCTTCTTATCTTGATATTTACATCATCTTACGCATATCTGGATAGCTCATTAAAGCGGTGTACATACTCCATGACATTCCTTCTACCCGCCTTAGCGCGGGAACTCTCTGCGCTTAGCACGAATCATTCCATCGAGAATGTGCGCTTTCGAAAAACTTCCGCGAACTCCTCCGGTGAATTCTTTATGGTTATGCATAGTGCAGTAATTAATCCACCAAGAGGAGGCTTGTCCATGAAGTCGATGAGTTGCATAAAGTACCTTTTCACTATCTTCACAGTGAATGATTTTTAGTTTTCGCTCAATGTCTTTAATCCAATCATCGGTTTGCCATGGGGTCGTGAAGTGGAAAAGACCGGTGGTCTAGTCTTACGAAGTCCGCCCACTTCATGGCGGTGGTGCTCTGCTAAACTCGTCCACAGTGAACCACTCGAGTACGGGTTCTCGTCATGATCTGCTCTAGCATCTTGGAGTGTTGTTCTATAAGTTTGGTCGATTCATTTCGGCTTGGTGGCGGTTTTGCTCCATCTTTGCTAAAATATTAGCAATGGCATCATCCGATTGCGGTGTTATTGGGCCTATTTGGTGGGTTACCTTGATTTGGTTGATGCGACATCTTGCTTTTGCATTAGATAAGTTGAATTACTTCACATTGCTTTCCATCACTTGTAGAAAGATAAGCGAAGACGAGTTTGGAGACAAGGTGAAGTAACTAAAGCCAAATTAACGTGTGCCACAAAGACATTCTTTACAGATAACCACCAAATATAGTATTAACAACCAAAAGAGCCAAGGTAGCTAGCGTACATTACATGCTATACATATACAAACATAACACCATTACAATACCACGGTCTACTACTGAGTTAAGTAGGGCACTTCACTACTTTTATTCTAGCTAGACTGCCTCACTGTACAACCAAAAGTCAACCATCTACTACCAAGACCTAGCTACGTCACGAGTTCTCCAACGCTCACCAACCCTCGGTCGGTGGCTCTTTGTCGATGTAGCGCACAACCTCCTCGGGGTCCTCCTCATCCCGGTGGTGGCGCTGGAGCACGAGCGGTGGAACAAGGAGCGATACTCGGAGCGGTCATGCGGCGTCGAGGTGTGAAGGACCGGGTGCATCGGGATCCCACGTGGGCGGGATGGACTGGCACATCCATGCCGGCGGAATCACCGGGTACACAGGAACTCACTGGAGCCCTGGCGGTGGAGAGGGACCGATCTTTGCGGGAACATCGGGGACTCATCACAGGCGATAGCTCCCCTCCTCTACCGATTCCTCGGTGGAGCTCTGCGTATCTCATCTGACTCTCTCGAACATGGCGTAGCTATCGTCTCAGTGTGAATGACTCCTGGATCGCTCGCGAGTACATTGTCTCCTGATGGACAATGTGTCGCGCAGCGACGTGAAGACGAGCATCATCCGTCTCCCTGGAATCTGGGGTCAAGTAGGGACCACCCCGGGGAACACGCTGAGGCACCAAGTCGTAGACGCTCTCGTCGAACTCGAAGTCGTAGTAGTGCCTCAAGTGGAGCACGGCATTCCTAGCTGCGTCCTGGATCGCGTCCCACTCCTCGATCCTCCGACCGTAAAACCTCCTCTCCTGTCCGGACGGACGAGTAAAGGAACGAGTCCACCCATGCCTTCGAGCAACGCGTGCTGTCTGGAGCATGGCGCGACACGGAGTGGAAAAGCGGCTTATGCGATCGTGCCGCCTAGGAACATTGCATGGCCCTGGCAATCGACAGGCCATCCTCCAACCTAGCGGGTCCGAGTGGATGAAATGGACCATCTGCGAAACAAATATTTTTAAATATTAAAGGTGCGAAACAATTGCAATTACTAAACTTAAGCGCAATTTACTTAAAGCATGAAAGATAGCATTTAAGAAACCATATAACTATAACATTTCTTATATTTTATGAAAAATCTTTTATTCTTTTTCCCAACTAGGTTTTGTCAAAGCAGGACTCTCCTATCATCCCTTAGGGTTCAACCTCTGATCAAGCAAGTGCGCTCGATACCACTCATAACGCCCCATTTTGGAGGCGATGCGGAACATCATAACCGTCTTTGGATGTACGGTTATGACATTCTAGGGTTACATGTGATCATCATATGAGCACCGACTTACATAAGCGTACCAACTTTATTACATTATTATATTGTTGTTAAGGTACACAGTGGCGCATAAGCCCATACACTACCACATACACACAAAAGGATCGACGGCTGGCGTGGCTAAAACCTAAGCCCAATCTTCCTCAAAGTAGACCGGTTCTTGGGAGCATCTTCTTCTATCACGTCATCTTGCCGGCGATTGGCCTTCGTTGATGATGTTTAGCAAATCATGAGTACCACTGTACCCGGCAAGTCACGAGGGTAAACCACAGTTTACTATATGCATGGTGTTTCAAGGATGGGAGTATATTGGTTGTATTACGGGGTGGATGCGTTTTATTTGTAAGCAAGTAAAACTTGAAGATGTTTGCTCCTTAAGATCGGGGTTTTGATTAACGAGAATCAGTTCATCGGTTATCACATTCAATCATCTCCAATCCTACTTATGCCTCGTTATTGGCATCACCCAATTAACACTGACTTCATTAAGCTAAGCACGGCGTATTCGAATACCATTTGTTACACTCTGCGAGTTGCTCAACTTTACCCACACGATCCCTTAACTCCCGACGAGTTAAGAAAGCGGTCGGTTCTTTGCTCCTTCTTTATATAGACTCTACCGATAGCATCACTCGATCACGGCTACAATTGCACATATACTCTTCTCTAGCCGTTTGTGAGTGAATACTACCGTTGTTAGGTACCGCGACATACCTAACTCCACGTCTACACTGTCATCACACACTGTAGAGTTTCAATTGAATGGAGCGACTACTAGACGGTGTTGACAAGTCAACTCCTGTGGCACGGCGTTGACTATGTCTTTTACTTGGCACAAGGTTCTTGTCCTTACATTTTCACACGAGGCATCCAACCACATCCCCTCTGTGCCTTGGCACCACCACCTATCCACATCGACCTCTCACTCGGGTAAGGTCGTGGCGTAGATCACCGCGTGATTTCCACAACACACCCTTCCAGTCTTAATTCCTCTAAGGTGAAGTCGTGGGCGTAGATCACCACGTGATTTCCCACAGCACATCTTCACCTTAGTATCAGCTTTGAAATCCTACCAGCCTGCGGCCAACACCTTAGTAGTACAAAGTTGTTGTGTAAGGCGATCATGGTTACTTTGATATCATACATTATTTCTTACTAAGGTTGTCAAGGTGAATATGGCCATCAAGGTAAACAGAGCTATTTATCAGTGGTAGGATCATCTAGATAGCATGCCATTCTAAATCTTTGGTTTAAGCAATTACCAGTTCGCAACTATCCATAATGAAAATACATTAAATAAATAATGTAATTCAATGGGATTCAATATGCTCAAAAACATGTGACTTGCCTTGCTGGTCCGTAATCTCTACTATGTCGTAGGTGCGAGCGATCGGCTCGGCCTGCAGGCGAGGCTTGACTACGTCGGAGGCTAGCGTAAACACATAAAATCATATCATAAGTTCCAACTCAAAACGTGCCCAAATTAAAGTAATCAATGCAAAAGGAGCCAAATAAAATAAAATCTCAACCAAATACTTTAGAGGTGTGTGGATGGACATTTTGCTAGAAAAGGCCTCGACAAAGAGGGAATTCAAATTTAACAAATTTGAATTTAAAAGAACAGAGACCAGATTTGAACTCGGGGTATTTTTCGGTCAAGATGGTGTATTTTTGTATTTTTATGAATTTTCTAGATTTTTCTATGATTTTTGGGAATTTTTCGGATTTTCTCTCGGTGTGAGCGAGAATGGGCTTGGCCCAATGAGCAGTGCAGCGGCGCGGCGCCCGCGCGCGATGCAGCGGCGGCGGCGTACTCGCGGCGCGCCCGGAATTTCACTGCCCGGCGGCTTCGGCTTTCGGCGCGCGGCCGAAGCCCATCTGTGGAGTGGAGTCAGCAGCGCAAGCGCGCGCGCTCACGCGATGGCGGCGCGTGGTCGGTGCGAGCAGCGCGGATGGGCGAGGACGATGCGTCGGGCGGTCGGATTGAGCGGGCGCGGAGCGGCGGTTGGGATTTAAATGAGGCCGACGGTTGGATGAAACCCGATCGGCGGGTGCGCGTCGTCGTCTTCCTCCTCCGCTCCCGGCTCGGCGGGAAAGCGGGCGCGAGCTCCGGTGCGGGAGGCGGAGGCAATGGCGCTCCCGGGGCGGCCATAGCCAAAGGTGCGCTCACGGTCTTTGGTTCCATTTGTGGGTAGGCCGGAGGAGTTTGGGTGGGCGGGGATGGTCGCGGACTCTCGGGAAGGCAAGGGCATGTCCGGTGGCGCTACGGGATGCCGACGGCTTTGCGACCCAATTAACCGGCGTTTCACCATCTAGGGGTCCTTAGGGATCCATTGGCGGTGGCGGTGCAACTCGGGGAAGGCTGGAGTGGCCTAGCCACGGTGACGGCCTTGGGGTCGGCGGCGAGCTTCGTGGCCCGGCTGCTAGACTCCCGCTCTCGCTCTGGTAATCGCGTCACAGCGTTCAGGGAGTAGAGGTGCACGTGCCAGAGGGAAGAATTGGATTTTTATTAGCTAATTCTCCCGATTGCGGTTAGGGCTACTGGGCTCGGCGCGGCTTGCCGGCGGTGGAAGCGGCGAGGCGCTGTCGGTGGAGTGGGAGAGGAAGGGGGCTACCGGAGGCGATCTACGGTGGAATTAGGCCTTTATACGGCGTGTACAGGTGGCGCGATTGCGTGGCGGTTGGCGCCCGTTCTCCGCGAGAACGGGGAGGAGGGTGGTGAGGCTGCCGCGCGCGCGGAGAAGGCGAGTGGCGAGTGAGTGCGGCACTCGAGTGCTTATTCGTCCTCGGAGGGAGAAGCAAGCGGAATGCTTGCGCTGCACCGGCGAGACAATGGCTGCCGGGCGTCCTCCGCACGAGGAGAAGGGCGGGCGGCGTCTGGCGCGTGGTCGGCGTCCTCGCGGCTTGAGCAGAGGGCAGCCTCCTGCGCCAAGTGGGGAAAGCAGCGACATGGGCGTCGGCCGGGAAGAAGAGAGGCGGCGTGCGGCGAGCGGCGCCGGCCAGTCTTGGCGGGAGGGCAAAAATGGAAAGCGACTTTTGCTACTTCTTGCCAAATTGGGTAAGTTTTCTATTTTCCATTTGAATTTCCAAAATTTTTAAACATACCCAAAATTTGGGGTGTTTCAATCACTCTATTTTTTTTTCGAGAATAAGCTGATCACTCATCTGGAATGCATGAATTTTGCTTATCCTGTAGGGAACTACATAGTTCCCTATGTACTCTCTGTAAAATTCCTTGGTTCCCAATGAGCTTAATGGTCTCGAGCTGTACCGATGTACGGCCAAAAAATCGACAAGAGGACTGGGGACGGCCCTGTTCCTGTACCTATTTAGGCCTCATTTAGAATACGATGGTAAGTCTACAAGAATTGAACCCTTTTTCGTTAAATTCCTACGAAAGTATTGCTTCAAACGGGGCGATTGAACCGTACCTTTCAATTTTCGAATCTTTTCCTGCTATCAATACGTCTCTCATCCTCTTGCTCTTACCGAACAAAAAACACCTCTTCACACGTGCAGTCAGTTGTGCTGCGCAAACCCTCGTAGTACGCTGCACAGTTAGATCAAGTGATCCGAACCCACTGCTCCTCCGATGCAGCGGCCGGTCAAATAAAATGCACATGCGTCGGACCCACCAAACAGTCTCGAGGCTTTGGATTTGGCCGTCGTGGTCGTATTATTTTCTATTTCTAGCTTTTAATTAGAGAAGTCAGAAATTAATATAAATATTCGTTTTTTTTATAGCGGCTTCTCCAATCACTTTCCTACCGCACATCTTGACAAGAAATACTTGTTGGTTAATGATTATATGATCAAAATATTATGAATTGATGAATAAACATGTATACGTGCAAGAAATTCACATGTTTTCTCTTCAGCTGCTCCTGAATAGAACATCATGGAATAGTAGTTAATTGATTGGCAATATATTTGTTTTCCGAATGACTGTTTATACATTGTATAAAATCAGTCGTAAAAAGAAATGTCCTTCAAATGCATAATATATTTGACAGTGGCCGATGTTCTGGTCCATAATTTGAACCTGAACAATAGCAATCTCACATACTCAAGTTTGACATGGTTTATCATAAGGACACTTTACATGACATAAACTATCACGTTTCTTTATCTCTTGTATTCCTGTAAGAGAATGTTTAACTCATACGTCATCGTCCAATATTTTCAGATCATTTGGAAGCTTCTCACGCTGTATCCGTGCAAGACTCTGAGGATTTCTTATCGCATCCAGCATCCTGTCCAATAATTCAATGAACAGGCGATCTTCATGAGCAATCTGTGGATCCGAAAACCTATCAAAATGATCCTGATCCTGCACGTCCATTACAAGCAGAGAGCGTCAATAAATAGAGGAACTCTCCAAGGGGAAGAAGCAGATACATGGTTCTGCATGATAGAAACCATTAACCAGAAGTTCAAATGAATTTCATAATCAGAATCAGAGGTATGGACAACTACAAAGCAGCCATTCCTTTAACGAACTAGCTATTATTTACCTAAGTTAATTTGTGATTACCAGAATCTTGGAATTGAATTGACACTGAACATGAAAGCTGAAAAATACACAATTCTATTTGTTCAAACCACAATCCTTAAACTGTCATAGAAAGAGGCACTACATCCTGGGAGAAATTTGGACGAAGGGCGTACCTTGATTGCGGTGTCAGTACTGGTTTGCCCGTACGCGTTGCTGCAGAACGATTGATGCCTCGCTGGAGAGAGAAGACGGCGGAGCCCCTCACCGCGGCTGAACGGCTGCAACCGGCGATGGCCGGCGAGACGGCAGATCGATTGGACTCTTCCGAGCGTCAGCTCCGACGCCATGTTTGCCAAAGCGATAGGTTTCGTTTGCTCCCCTCCTCTAGCTTTCCCCTCTTAAGTATTTAGGTAGAATAGATCTCTCCAGGGAGGCGGAGCACGCAAGGCATCGCGTCTCGCCGAAGGTGAGCCATGCAAAGCGACGATGATCTCGTTTGAAACCGACTGGATCATATGAACTGACTGCAACACTAGTCGTGCTCTGATGGAACGCGTTTGGTCTCTTCGCTGGCTACTGTCTTTTTAAGTTTTTTTTAGAGGAGTTCGCTGATTGCTAAGCGAGCCTTCCCAAGTTAAGCCTAGGCTTTGCCACGTCACCTAAAATTCCATGACCGTCCGATCACTTTCGAGCTTGATCGTGACCGTCCTTTGAGTGTACAAATGGCTTAGATATAGTGCATCGCAATTCGTAGTTTCATTTCCCCCCCAGTTATTCAGCTATGGGAGAGTTCGTTAGGGTAGTTACAAAAGATGGTTTGAACAATGAAAACGTCTACGCGTTTTAGTTGGAACGATGCCTGGTACGAATATAGTCGTACTAAAGCTTGCTGGCCAACCTCTTTTTTTGAGACTACAAACAGTACCTACCGGTATCACACTGGAAGATGCTCCCACAAGACTTATAATAGATGTGTGATCCAGCAAAATGAGAACAATTTTCAGGATGCTAATATGAACTAAAATTTTGGACGTGTGATGCACAAATCTACTAACACTGTCAAATGTACAAGCAAAATACTACCACACAATCAACTCGTTGCATTTTTCAGCCGACTTGCAGAGGATTCTTCTTTTTGAGAATGTGGGGGGAATTTCTGCCTCTAACTCAGCAAACCGAAGGATTTCGCTGCTACGGTGCCACCGAGGACTTCTCACCCAAGACCTGCACTTCCCTGTTCGATGCAATGACATCGTATGATCTGCACGGTAAGAGATTCTTCAATGTCTAAGAATCTTGCAGTGCACGTTGATGCACAGAAAAAAAATAGATGCCAATGGTTGCCTACACTTGGGTGCCTTCCTCGTAGCAGTTAACCTGTATCCCTGCTTTCTCTGCCTCACTTGCACTGAGCATGGACCTGGCTGATCAACCCCAAGAACTGATTAGATATGCACAATTGTATAAACAGATAGAAACCTAACACTAGTAGCTGTTAAACTAGTGCTGCATATCATCACCATCAAAGAAGAAGAGATGGTACAGAATGTAACATGCCGTGAAGCAGGTGAATTGATCCATAGAGCTTGAAGCAATCACAACTTACGAGGGTATTCCAACGATGCCAGATAGAGATCCTCGCCGAAGTCGCGTGGCGAGGTACGGGATGGCGAGGCCGGACGCCGGGCCGGAGCCCAGCCCGACCACCATGCCGCTCTTCACAAACTTGTCCACCTGAAGCAGCCAACAAATGAACAATCAATCTCATGAGCGACATGCACTTGGCACTGGCAGCGGACTAAACGTGGGTGAGCTTCATTACCGTGAGCTTGGCGGCGTCGAAGAGGCCGACGACATGGGCATCGGCGGACGCACAGGTGACCGCACGTCTCTGGCAACGGCGGTGGTGGCGCACGGAGAACGGGACGTTGCCTTTGCGGCGCAGGCACGAGCACTGAGCGCAACTAGGCCGGCTTTTAGTCTTAGCACAGGTGCTTATATAAATAAATCAAATACTAATAAATCGTTTCAAAAAACTGACTAAACTGTTTCAAATAGAAAATGAAGAAATTGTCGCTGTCTCGATAAACTGTGTCAAAAAACAACGAAGAAACCATTCAGTTTATTTATTCTAAGAAAGTCGTAAATCATAAGTCATATCTATATTTACTCTGAGTTTATTTATTCTAAGAAAACCGTAAATCATAAGTCATATCTGGTCACCATAAAAAAGATAAAAACCCCACCCCTGCTTGCTAGTTTGACATCCTAATTTTCGACCAACTAGTTAGTAATCCCCAATTTGAACAGATCTATAGGGGACTAGGGAATCTGGGACCGGTGAGGAAACAGTTCACCGTAGTTCCACATCCAGAACTGACGCGATGAAACATCGCAGGATTTTCCCCTATTTTTGGGCCACAGACTGAAGAACAAACAATCACCTCACACCAGAAACAACAGAAGGCAGGAAAACATATTCCAGGGTACCTCAAATTCCATAACAAACTGCATAAAACTCCAGTCATAAAGCAACATATGATCATCCTCACATTACACAAAACCCAGTCTAGGACATAACCCGAATCTTAAACAACTAAATTTAACCAAGGGTCCGCATCTCCTACAGCCATAGCCACAACACATGAAGAATCAGAAGACTCCCCACCATTCCCATGCGCCGTTGCCACGGTGTAAGACGAAGCTTCCCCTCCCCGTCACCCGCCTACTTGGATCTCTGCCTCATCTTTCGGCGCTTCCTCTTGAGCCTCCTCATTCTCTTCTTCTTCCACTGCACACCATCACAAACAAATGTACTGTTTACAATTCTACTATTCGGCTAGATGCATAAAGATTTGGTAACAGTAATTCCTCATGAGAATGAACAGGCAACGAAACGAAAAGTTCCTTGTCATGTGTTTTTTGGGATCAGAAGCACAGAGTGTTTCAGTTTAATTCATCACAGGATGTCAGAAACACGGACCAAATGTTCTTCCTCATGTCCAACCTACATAAAATTTGCTAAATAACCGTACTAGCCTACATGATGTAACAAGCACAACGCTGCCCTAAAAAAGCATAACGCTACTGTTAGACCAATCTATCTAAAAACAAACAAAGCAAATGTGCAGTGGATTTGGCATTCAGAATGAGTAGGAGGAATTTCTCATCAAATAGGTCAGAAAAAAATTGTCTTCCTCATCATGCCAATACCATCGACACAAGCAATAGCACGAAAATAAAGTTAAAATCAGCAAAAGAAGCAAAGGAAATTACTAATCGGTGTTCTCTCAGACAAATGCCTCGATTGTCCCCATGGTTTAATGGAATGGATTAGATCGGACTCGTCATCTGTGTTTCGTCATCACGGAGAACCACACGCACGAAACACACGCCGCAAAAACCCCAGAAATAAGCGCAGCTACTCTCAACAAACACACGAAGCAACACTACACCTAAACAATACTAACACAGTGCTACATCCAAATAACAGCACCACCACGGGGCAACCACGCAATCGCATCGAGCAATCAGATCTGAAGGTAGAGGCGAGAATCGCGAACGAACCTTGGCCCTCATCGCGGCGAAGGTGGTGGAGCTCGCGCTCGCTGTCTCAGTCTCAGCTTGCGGCGGCGGCGGCGGATGAAGAGTAGGAGCAGGCGACTTGGATGCGTGGGCATGTTATTTATAGAGCTAGGGTATTGGGAGAAGGGGGAAACCCTAACGGGGCCTGACTGATGAACGGCTCAGATCGGCCGCCGCACGGAGACCTGCGCCGATCAGGACTCTGGTTGGTGGGCCCTACCTGGCAACCAATTGGGATGTCCAGGTCCAAGACGATAAGTTTTTATGGACCTATTGGGCCTTAAGGAGGGTCGGCTCATGCTGATAGCCTTTAGTACTCTACTCGGCTGGGCTTAGGCACATGCCAACTTTGGAATGAATTTTTTCTCACCACGAATTTATATAAAACACAAGAAGCAACATGAGTGCATGACAATGTGTGTCAGTACCAGATCAATTTCCCAGGACAAAGGCAGATCTTGATTCCTTTCTATCTCAATTGAACGTTGAAACATAAATGTGGTGTCCCTTCCATTCTACAGGGTGAACTTTGGAAAACTTTTTCGTGCGGCTGGGCCTCACGTGAGGCCCTTTCATCACGGATCAACGGTGGATGGGAGGAGCCTGGTATAGACTAGTTTTTTGTGAACTTGAGCAGCAACTATACTAAACATTTCATCTCAAAGAATAGTAGTAGTAGAAGAAGAAGAAGTAGAAGAAGAAGGTGCTAGTGAGAAGTAGTGAATTCTTGACACCATCGTCAATCAAGTGCGCATGCAACTTCTCAGGTCTTATGCTCTCAGTTGATGACTTGGTTCGTGTTTGGGTCCTTGTCGTTCGCACCGGCGGCGGCAGGAGGCTTCCGGCTTCGGTTGCGCCTGCGCGCCCCAGCCGATCAGCCTGAACGGCATGCCGATGCTGGGCATGTCGGGGTTCGGGAACAACGGGAATGACGGCATCGTCGACGGCGGCAACCACCACTTCATGCTGCCACTGCCTGCGGCGGCTATGACCACCGGCTCAGGGGTCGGACCGGCGGCTGCGGCGACGGGCGCCTCGGCCACGACGTACCATGTGCCGAGCTCCGGCTCGAACTCGACCTGGCTGATCTCGTTCTCGTAGTCGTCGAATGACAGTCCACCGGCTCGGTCCCGGCGCCCGCCGCGACCTTGGAGCCGAAGGCGAACTCTCGGCCGTACTCGGTGTCGACATCGTGGTGGAGGAGAAACAGGCCGTGCCGCGGAGCCGGCGCAGAGGGCTCCATGGTTTGCTGCCTAGTTCAGTGTGTGTATTCTTTTCCTCCGAAGCTGACGGCTTTTGGTTTTTGTTACAGTATCTAACTTTCAAAGTATTTTCTCAAGACAAAATCTACAAGTTAAACGATATACACGTTAAAAGTCTAACATCTGTAACAGCCATAATCGCAAGTGAGTATCTCTCTCCGTAATATGTACCGTAAACAGCCAAATTCAAAAATTTCAGTCAAAACCATAAGCCGCAGCCGCAATCAAACAAGTCTAGGGTTTTGCCGGTAAGGTAGTGAGGAGAGCTGCACGAGCAATGCATGCTTTATAGCGTGGTTGGAAACATGGAGAGGGGTTAGGTTGGATCATGGTGGCCTGGATTCTGATTACTGAATGATCTGATCGTTTCAACAACTGAAATTGCGCATCGGAGGCGTGCAATGCCACCTAAAATTTAACATCTTGGTCGAGTATTTAGTAATCTAATCCAATGCAAATCGATTCTTATGCACATAAACTTGATCCACGCTCGATAGTTTCTGACGCCCAAACTTACCATACCATTTATTCTTAATCTGCACCCTTCAACCAGATTTTGGACAGCGCTGCTACACGTACGATAGTTCTCCTAGATGCAGAAGGTCACGTGAGTACCTCTTCTTCCCATGGCCTTTCTTCTCCCTCCTCCCGAGCCCCAAGCCCATGAAAAAAAATCAAGCAAAAATATTATTAGTCAAAGTTTGACTGCATGTATCTCAAACCGATCTGTATTTGTGACTGGTGGGAGTAGGTTAGATGGTTAAGTTCGATTCAATGGAAAATGTCAAAGACATCGTTTGTAACTTGTCTGTGCATATCAACTTTTTTTTAGAAAAGCACAATGAATTTTAGCACGACTTCCAATTTCTGGAAATGAATTATGGTCTTGTTAGACCATGTTGTTAGGTCTACATTATTTTGATGATGAATAATTGACAATGGTTAATTTATTATGATGAATATTTGGTGATTTTGTTTAGCGATGTTATGCGAGGTGTGTGGTGCGTGTGTGCGGATTGATGTTGGTCAAGTTTGGAAGAACTTGTGCCAGGAAAAAGTTCTTTGGTCTTTGCATGTGCAGGTTGAGCATGGAGACGATCATGGTCGGTGACGAGGTGGGACGGAACTATGATGGGAGATCCGAGGTTGGGACGGTCAAGGATGTCATGGGATGATCGGGCTCATGCTTGGGGCGCATGGAGATTAAAGGTGGATGATGCGTGGAGAAGCTACGGAGGTGCGGTCTGGAGGCCGACACGAGATGAGTTAGAAAAGTTGGAATTTTGGAAAAACCCATGATAGGAAGGGTTTCGGGTCCCTTTGGTGTTGGAATTGAATTAGAACTCGTGGGCTTAGGGTAAGCCCAGGTTTTGGGCCCTAGACTATAAATAGAGGTGGGGTTGGAGGTAACCCTGTGGTTTTTGGAGAGACTAGGGTTTAGGGGTGCTAGGAGAGAGCACCTTGTAGCCACCATGATTCAGAAATAAAATCTAGATTATTTTCTGAAGAAAAGAGATCGAAGCTTTGTTGAAAGAGTTACGGCGTCCACCGAGAAGAAAAAAGGTATGCAGCGTGTGCGGATGCGCGTGATTGAGGAGTAAACAAGAAAAAATTCGGCGGCACACATGCGTTCCGTGTTTTTTGTTGCCTCGGATTAAGCTCGCAGGATCAAAACCCCGCACGTCGCCTCGTTTGGTTTTTGTCGATCATTACATCGCGAGAGAATTAAAACGTGTTGGCCGTCATCCTTCCTCGGTCATTTGCCCACGAGCGCCGGCATCCTCCATCTACATCTGTGCGGTGAGCTCGTCTGCTCAATGGTAAGAAAAGGCTTCTAGCGACAGTACATCTTCATTGCTTTATTATTTCAATTGAACACGTTTGCACTACAATCAATAGTACTTTAATCTTTCGGTTGAACACGTGTACACAAGCTTCAATAGTGAAAGCAATGGTTTCAAAGACATGCATACATAGCGGTTCTCAGTAGTACATTCATGCATAAAGTTTTGTAAAGATTATTCATCGACTTTGCATTGCGCCATTACTTTTGCATGCAGTGCGTACTATGCATTAAGGAGAGAGAAAACTTAATTAGTGTTAGGGATTAGGTGAGGCTAATTAGGTTTATGTTTTTATTCAAGCATTAAGTTTTTTTAAGCTTGTGATTTATTTTGCATGCATTGTGGTTGGATATTTTTGTGTGCTTCGTGATTTGCAGGTTTAAAAATATTAATAAATTTTGAAAAGCTTCCGCTAGACACCGCAATCATTCACCCCCTCGATTGCCATCGACGATCCTACAAGTGGTATCGAGCGAGTTGCAATGGCATCGATCGGGATCGTTTTTCGAGTAAGCCACCGTTTTTGATGGATCAGATTATCTTTATTGGAAGACACGCATGGAGGTTTTTCTTCAAGCACAAGGTAATTCTATTTGGCAAAAAGTTGAACATACATATGATGTGCCTCCTGTTGTTACAACTGAAAATTCATCTGATGTTGAAGCTAATGCTAAGGCTAGAAATATTTTGTTGCAAGGTTTAAGTAGAAACGAGTTTGTCAGAATTGCTCACCTTAAATCTGCAAATAAAATTTGGACCACTCTAGATGATTATCATGAAGGATCTAAATCTGTTAAAGGTGTGCGTCAGAATCAATTTAAAAAGGAGTATTCTAAATTTGAGATGAAACCTGGAGAATCAGTAGATGCTCTTTTTGATCGCTTTAATAAAATTGTTAGTGATTTGCAATCTGTTGATGTCACATATTCTGATTCTGACAATGCTCGTCAAATTTTAAATGCTTTGGATATGTCTGTTTGGAATGTGTTGGTCACTACTATCAATCATTCTGTTAATATGGAAACACTCACCTTGAATGATCTTTATTCCAAGATGAAAACACATGAAATTGATGTTTTGGCCAGGATAAACAAGAATAATTCTTTGGGCTTAGTGACTAACCAAGTGTGATTCTTCTAGTTCCTCTATTGTTTCTTTATGCGCATTGTGCTCTATTTCGGATGAACAATTAGAAGAATTTTCAGAAGAACACTTGTACTTCTCTCCAACAGATGACCAAGGCAATTAACAACATTAGATTAAGGCGAAGAGGAGGTCCAATCAAATGCTATGAATGTGGTGAGCTAAACCACATTAAGATGAATTGCCCCAAAGCGAGAAGCAAGGAGGTCAAAGATGACAAGGCACCAACTCGTCGCTCTCAAATCAAGATTGATCCAAATAAGAAACGCAATTATCGCAGAGCGATCAATAAGATAATTTCAGCACTTGATGAGATTGTTTTGAGTGATGATGATTCAAAGCGATGATGAGGATAATGGCAAGAAGGCAAAGGAGGTGGACTTCACAGGATGTGCTTTATGGCAAGCAGTGAGGAGCTCGGCGGTGATGATCTTTATAGTGATCTGATGAGGTAAAACCTTCTTACATCGATTTATCTCGTCTTTGTGCTTAGATTGGTGATGAGCTTAAGAAGTACAAAAGAAAATTAAAAATCATGATTTCATTTTTGAGGGCTTAAATTCTGAAATCAATAGACTTAGAGCTTCTATTCGATGATGAATCTTGTCGGTCTTGTCGAGTTTACAAACCGAGTTGGAATCTGCTAGAACAATTAATGCATCAAACTTGGTTCAACTTAGTGATGTAATCGCTAAACTTGATGAGTTGAGATTGGCACATGACTCTTGTGGTGAAAATTTAAAACTTGCACATGATGAAATTGAAAAGCTTAAGTTTAGCTCTCCTACATGTTTAGAGTCAAGTATTTCAAATGCTCAATCTAAAACTTGTTTTAAATGTGAATTGCTAGAAGCTAGACTTAATTCATCACAAGAAACAATTCAACAGATGCTTTATCATGAGATATCTTCTTGCTCTAATTGTCCTAAGCTTAACACTGAAATAGAAGCTTTGACTAGACAACTTAATGATTTTGCTGAAAAAGAAAGATTGGCTCAGTCTAGTGCTTCTAAAAATCTAGTGAATAAACCTGTTAAATGCACAACTTGTCCCACTCTAGCTAAAGAGAATGAGTACCTGAAAGACACTTTAGTGAGATTTTCTTTTGGCAAGAAAAATTTGAACATGATTCTAGACAAGTCAAAAACAAGTGTGAAAAATCGTGGTCTAGGATTTAATTTTGTTGAGCATGCCAAGAATAATCCTCCTAAGGTTATTAAGCCTCTTGAACTTGGAAAAATTGAAGTGAAACTTGAACCAAAACAAATTGTGTTTAAATCTGCTGGCTTTGTGCAAAGTTCATCGAATAACAATGTAGGTGCTAGCTCATCATCTCAAAAGAATTCTGGTAATGTAAAATTTCAATGCACCTATTGTGGAAGAGATGGTCATTTGAATGAATTTTGCTTTAGACGTGCTAAGAAAGAGAAGAAGGAAAGATTGAATGCTTTGAAACAAAAACGTGCAATGTTTTTTGTTCCTAGAACTAATGTGAAAGCTATGTTTTTTAAGAACTTTCATGATGACTTTAAATCTGCTTCACATGCTAGATTGGGATTTAATTCAAATAATTCATGTTTTTTTCGGCATTCTGATAACCTACATGCACGTGATTTTGGTTCTAGCTTTGTTGCTCTGTTGTCGCGTGTGTCTCGATGGATTCCTAGATCTTATTTTACTAACCCCAGTACTGTGAGACCGATGTTTCCTGTGATGTAAGAACAGCTGACAAGGATGGAGAACATGAGCTAGATTGGGGTTCTGGTCTTTTACATCATTGCTTGATTGGAACATTTGATGGTTCTTCACTCCTTTGAGAGCTTTCAAGAGATTCCACTTTTTGAGAGACCATGTGGAAAAGGTGATGTTGTCTTACATCTTATTAGATTCTCAAGTTGCTAATATTCTCACTACGTCACTTCATATTTCTCGTTTTGCTCATGTACGAAATGAGTTGGGTATGTTATATCTTGGGATTGTTCGAGGGGAGCTTATGTTTAAAAATTTAGGAAGCTTTGTTTATTATACTTGTCAAATAAATCAATAAGTCCAAGCCATTGAAATTATTTGAGGTGTAGAGCTCTCTTTATCATATTTACTCATATGTTGTGTAACTTTGATTATGACTGGTTATAATTAATTTGCTATACTTGAAATAAAATATAACATGGCAGAACACTTTGACTAGATTGATTATAGATAGTACTCTCGATGTTCATCGAAAAGGATTAGCTTGATTGTGAGTCTTATTTTAAATCTTGGCTATGAGGCTCGCATGTTTCATATTGCAACCTTTTATGATCACTCAATTTGGCATGTTATAAAAAAAAGGCAAGAGACAATTGAAAAGATGTATGCTTCAAGCATGCCATGGTGAATAAAAGAAAAAGCACAAAAGTGTGTAAAATAAAAGAAGTATGCTTCAAGCATGCCACCATCTAAAACAAGAATCTGCAAGCATTTTATTATGAAAAGAAGTATGCTACAAGCATGCCACATGCCTATGAATTGAGTGTGGAGCAATAGGTTGTTATATGAGACTGCTAGCTCGTTTGGATTTAAAATTTGCTTCACTTTTAGGCTTTGACTTTTGTTGTTATATCTCATTGTGCTCTTTATAATTGGTTTGGTCATTGTTGAGATGCTGTTATTAATATAAATTGTTTAATCATGCTCAAGATTGGTTTTGATATTGCTATATGATATATGACTTTATATGATCTAGATAGCTCTACTAAAAATATGGCTTGGTTCTTTTATTTAATCAATGCACAATGACTTGTATAATCTACAAATCTTCTTGATTTTACTCAAAGTGCTTTTTCTTAGAATTATTCCTTCTTTGGATTTTCTTGATGATTACATTGCCAAAGGGGAGAGATTTGGTGTGTTTTGAGATATTTTGGAGAAATTTGCTAACTTTGCCTCTCTTGTGTTGAGGGGAGAGTTTTGAAGAGATTTAAGATTTATGGCTTAAAATGCTTTTTGGCTTCAGTTCTTCATTTATATCAATTTGAAGCTAATTCATCATACTATCTTGAGATGTTGTCAATGTATTCATCAAGGGGAGATTGTTAGACCATGTGGTTAGGTCTACGTTATTTTGATGATGAATAATTGACAATGGTTAATTTATTATGATGAATATTTGGTGATTTTGTTTAGCGATGTTATGCGAGGTGTGTGGTGCGTGTGCGGATTGATGTTGGTCAAGTTTGGAAGAACTTGTGCGAGGAAAAAGTTTTTGGTCTTTGCATGTGCGGGTTGAGCATGGAGACGATCATGGTCGGTGACGAGGTGGACCGGAACTAGGATGGGAGATCCGAGGTTCGAGACGGTCAAGGATGTCATGGGATGATCGGGCTCATGCTTGGGCGCATGGAGATTAAAGGTGGATGATGCGTGGAGAAGCTACGGGAGGTGCGGTCTGGAGGCTTCGACACGAGATGAGTTAGAAAAGTTGGAATTTTGGAAAAACCGTGTTAGGAAGGGTTTGGGTCCCTTTGGTGTTGGAATTGAATTAGAACTCGTGGGCTTAGGGTAAGCCATTTTAGGCCCTAGACTATAAATAGAGGTGGGGTTGGAGGTAACCCCTGTGGTTTTGGAGAGACTAGGGTTTAGGGGTGCTAGGAGAGAGCACCTTGTAGCCACCATGATTGAAATAAAATCTAGATTATTTTTCGAAGAAAAGAGATCGAAGCTTGTTGAAAGAGTTACGGCGTCACCGAGAAGAAAAAAGGTATGCAGCGTGTGCGGCAGCGCGTGATTGAGGAGTAAACAAGAAAAAAAAATGGCGGCACACATCGGTTCCGTGTTTTTGTTGCCTCGGATTAAGCTCGCAGGATCAAAACCCCGCACGTCGTCTCGTTTGGTTTTTGTCGATCACGCATATCGCCGAGAGAATTAAAGCGTGTTGGCTTCGTCATCCTTCCTCGGTCATTGCATCCCACGAGCGTCGGCATCCTCCATCTACATCAATGCGGTGAGCTCGCTCTCGCTCAATGGTAAGAAAAGGCTTCTAGCGACGGTACATCTTCATTGCTTTATTATTTCAATTGAACACGTTTGCACTACAATCAATAGTACTTTAATCTTTCGGTTGAACACGTGTACACAAGCTTCAATAGTGAAAGCAATGGTTTAGACATGCATGCATAGCGGTTCTCGCGTAGTACATTCATGCATAAAGTTTTGTAAAGATTATTCATCGACTTTGCATTGCGCCATTACTTTTTGCATGCAGCTGTACTATGCATTAAGGAGAGAAAAACTTAATTAGTGTTAGGGATTAGGTGAGGCTAATTAGGTTTATGTTTTTATTCAGCATTAAGTTTTTTTTAAGCTTGTGATTTATTTTGCATGCATTGTGGTTGGATATTTTTGTGTGTGCTTCTGTGATTTGCAGGTTTAAAAATATTAATAAATTTTGAAAAGCTTCCGCTAGACACTGCAATCATTCACCCCCCTCTGATTGCCATCGACGATCCTACAGGTCTCACGAATTGGTTGAGCATCATCCCATTAGTAAGAGGAACAAGAAACTAAATGAGTCGTTCGAACAACAGATGGCATGCATTGCATTGCAGTTGAAGTTTTAGACTGGAGGGCAATAAGCCAGTGCGCTGTTCAGGAAAGCACACAGCTCTCAAATGACAATTGACACTACAGGTCTGCATCACACAACTGAGCACAGTATTAGTTTATGATTCACACTATGATCATGACTCATGAGTACCCATCTAATCTACTCGCTCTTCTTGAACTTCATGTTACCCTTCGGTATCTTGCTCAAGACGCCTTGGTTGAGTTTCTCGTACTGATCTCGGAGCAGACCAAGAAGGCTGTAGAGGAAGTCGTCGACTTGATCTTCATACTTCTCATAGAGCACGGGAAGTGTGTGAGCACAAACAAAGCCTGTTTCAGGTAATCAAATATTGTTTTCAATAATACATACAGCGAAATACACGCATTCACAAAAATAGGAACAGTGGCAAAAATGCGAGAGAAAAATAGGAGGTTACAGCCTCTTACCAATGTAAATGACAGTTAGGAAATTGCACCAGCTCCCAATCACAGCAGCAGCCCACAATCCGACAATTGCCTGAAAGGAAATATATTGTGACATTAAAGTGTCTGTCGATGATGAACAAATAGAATAGTTACATTTGTAGGGTTTGATTTCTTTAATAGCTTAGGGGGTTCTATTGATCATATTTATGGGACACAAAAAGAACCCAGAAAAGCTCCACATACCAGTACAAAATGCTTCAAGTTTCTTTCACAAGACACGTCTTGAAGGAAACTCAGAAACTTATTAACCTGGGTACCAATTGCAACAGCAATGTTCACAAACAGCTCATCCGGCAACTCAACACGGGGTACTTTGGAAGGAGATCTAAAAGTAGAAAAGGCATTTTCTATTATTATTATATTAAAGAACACACTGTTCAGATGCTTTATAAATTCCATACCCGCTTAGCATGCTTGAGAAGTTGGACCAAACAAGCTGAACAACCATTCCAAGAACAAGGGAAAATGAAATGATTGTCAGAAAGTGGTAATCAAGCCACTCGAAGAAAACCCAAATAGCTGTCGCAAGAGCTAAAACACTGGAAGATATCTTCTTGTTCCTCCATAACAACACATCAGCAGCTACAATCACAGACAAATAGCGTCACACATGCCCACACAAAGAAAACTTGAATATACACATAACCAGATCACATACACTTTCCACCACCCAAAACTCGATGGACGGACTTCTGACGACCAAACAGCTTGTTCTTCACTTTGTCAGAGACTGAACCTGGATCGAATCGCCCAGACTTCTGCTTAGGAAGGTTCTCAGCTATGGTATCCATGATGCTGTTCATAATTTTTTCTGTTGCATTCTCAGAATGTTCTGACATCTTTATGTATTTTGAGCTCACTACAGAGTACAAAGATATGTTAACAATATGATCCAGTCATATCCTAAGCACAAATAAGACAGACCGAGCAGACAACACTACAACAGCATATATGAGAAGACAGGTTAGTCAAACATGACCGAATATCTGTCTGATCAAAATTTGGTCCAATGTGCTTGTTTTGACAGAATTCACTGGAAGTTTATAACTATACATTCACTCTTTCGGGCTAAAGTGTGTACAAAGTGAAAGATTTTGAGGGATAGGCCACACTTCATGCCTTCCTTTTCTCATGTATACACATATACGAAGTTTATGGGATAAAATCCCTGCCGATCCTAACCATAACTAGCCGGATTACATGCTATATTTATCCTTCTAATTATGGTTAGGCCGGATTACATGGCATGGCAATTATATTGCCTAACACTCCCCCGCAGTCACAGTGGGAGAAGCACGGACGTTGAAACTGCGATGACGGTAATCCTTTGGCAAAGATGTCAGCAAATTGGCGCGATGATGGCACATGAAGAACACACACTTGTCCAATAGCAACACGAGCACGAACAAAATGTAAGTCGATCTCGATGTGCTTGGTGCGTTGATGCTAAATGAGGTTCATCGACATGTATACCACGCTGATAGCCTGATATTGTCGTAGAAGACGACGATAGCTTTGGGTAGAGGACGCCGAAGTTTCTGGAGTAGTTGGCAAGCCTAGCTAGCCTCGGCGATGCCGTTGGCCACCACTCGATACTCTGCCTCCGCACTGGAACGAGGTGTGTGTTGGCGTTTAGACAACCAAGCCACAAGGTTCTCACCTAGTAACACACAGTAGCCAGAGGTGGAGCAGCGCGTGTTTGGGCAGCCAACCCGATCGGCGTCGGTGTAGGCGATCGATGCGTCAGCGAAGGCATGAGCTATAGATTGTGGTGAAGCGTCCCCTGGATATACTGAAGCACATGCTTGACAAGCATAAGATGATGTTCTCGTGGGTCATGCATATGAAGACATATTTGCTGCACAGCGTAGGCGATGTTAGGTCTAGTGAAGGTGAGGTACTGCAGCACCCCAGCGAGGCTGCGTTACGTCATTGGATATGCAACCGGAGGGCCGGCGTCGGTTGCCAGCTTGGGCGATGTGTCCACCAGTGTTGGTGACGGCTTTCAAGTCGCCATACTAGCTCGCTCAATGATCTCCACAGTGTACTTAGACTGCGAGAGCAGTAGGTCAGAGGAGGTACGTGTGACGGCAATGACGAGGAAGTAGTGGAGGTCCCCCATGTCCATCATGGCAAACTCAAAGCTGAGAGCGGTGATGATCCGCTCAAGAAGTTGTGGAGACAAGGTCATTAAGATGATGCCGTCAACATAGAGTAGAAAGGTCGTACCCAACGTGCTATGCAGAACAAAGAAAGAGGTGTCGGACTTCGAGCAGATGAACTCAACTGTCTCAATGTATGTAGCAAAGCATTGGTACCATGCGCGGGAACTTGTTTAAGGCCGTAGAGAGATCGATTCAAGCGGCATACATGGTTTGGCTATGAAGAATCAATGAAGCCTATAGGCTGGCAACAAAACACCACCTCAAAGAGAGTGCCATGCAAGAACACATTTTTGACATCGAGTTGATGAATTGGCCAATTATGAGAGACAACGATGGAGAAGACAATGCGAATGGTAGCCGATTTGACAACTGGCTCAAGGTTTCATCGAAATCCACCCCTTGCTCTTGAGAGAAGCCCTGTAGAACCCACCGCGCTTTGTAGCACTCAAGTGTGCCATTCGGTTTCAATTTATGCCGGAAAATCCACTTCCTAGAAACAATGTTTGCATTGGAAGGGGGAGACACAAGATCCCATGTATGATTGCTCAAGAGGGCTTCATACTCGGCAATCATGGCCGCATGCCAATTCGGATCTTTTAGTGCATTGCGTATTGTTTTAGGGATGGGCGAGTACATGCCAAGAACAATAGTGTTGAGGTTGAGCCGCGTTGGTGGGGGGATTATAAGGCTTGCGCGATGGTGCGTTAACATGGCGTGAGTGACAGTGATGGGCATAGGTGGTGGAGAGAGCGTGGGCGCAAGCGCAAGAGTAGGCTCGGGTGCAAGCGGGTCAACTGTGGGTTTAGGTGCGGCTGGCACGAGAATCAGCGTTAGAGGCGGGAGGGCCAGAGAAATGAGGTCCTGCAGAAAGTCACAATAATCCGCAGGAGGAGGATCGATGTGAGCAAAAGGGAATGTAGATTCATCAAAGATCACATGACGTGAGATGATGATGCAACGAGAGGAGAGGTCCATGCAGCGATATCCCTTGTGATGTGAGGAATAACCAAGGAACACGCATGCAACAGAGCGAGGAGCTAGTTTGTACGGCATGGTTGCAGCTGTATTGGGATAGCACAAGCAACAGAAAACACAAAAGTGAGTATATGATGGTTGTATGTGATAGAGAGCAAGAAAAGGAGATGGTTCCGAAAGTGTTTTGGTGGGAAGTCTGTTGAGGAGATATGTGGCAGTGTGTATTCCGCCCGAAATCGAGGCGGCATGCTAGCCTGGAAAAGAAGAGTGCGAACTATGTCATTGACGGTGCATATGACACGTTCTGCTTTTGACATTCTGATGAGGTGTATGGGCACGAGAATCGAATGTGTATACAAAGCATGGGTTCTTTTCGGCTACGGCTTATGGTTTTTGGCCCTAACGCGAGCGCTTGTGTGAACAAATCGAACTGATAAGCCGTTTCAAAAAAATTATTCCAATAAGCTGCTTCAAAACGGCGACAGAGAAGACATCTCATTTGTTTGTTTGATGAAAGCTATAAGCCATAAGCTCAAAAGAACTTAGCTAAAGACTTGCTGATGTTATCGTTTGCTAGGACACCCATTCTGACTGGTAACTTTAGTCCCAAAAATATTCAAAGATCAACAGCAATTCATAGAACGGTCTTCCTCATTTCTGACTAAAGCTGCATAAATGGAAATTTTGTTACACCGGAATCCTCCATTCAGGAATATAATTTGACAAGCAATCGATGAGCAAGTTTTGACTATATTATTTTGAAGAGTAAAGTCCATTACCGGTCCTTAAACTTTTTATACTGTGTCATCCCGGTACATAAGCTTTTAAAGTATGTCATCATGGTCCTTAAACTTTCAAAGTGTGGCAATTTCTTTTAAAAATCTATGGACCGGGATGACACAGCATAAAAAGTTCACTGCTATAACTACATAGGATATTACCACATTTTGAAAGTTTAAGAACCGGGATGACATACTTTAAAAGTTTATGGACCGGAATGACACAGCATAAAAAAGTTTAAGGACCGGTAATGGACTTTACTCTATTTTGAATCATGTCAAGCAAGAGAAACATGGGCATTCGGTCATCTGCCACAAAAATCCTTATAGTAATATATACTCTTTGCTAAGCTACGATCTAGTAGCAGCTCCATTCACTTGCTATAGGGTAGCAAAATTGGGCTGGAAAAGAGCCTCAGAATTGCAAAAGACGCAAGAATCAACGACAGGATCCCTCCTAGACAAACATTCACTAAAACCGTCTCCTTCAAGCAAATCTGACCACATCGAGATCAATATTGACCTACCAAACATACACCCAAGAAGACCTTCGATTTCTTGCCCCCCAAAAAACCGAGCAAATGAGGGCACAAGCACCAGAAAATATCATCTATTTCTTGCCCATAAAAGAAGCATATTCAGAACTCTTCCGACCCCCTCCCTTTCTTCAAGAACTTAAGGATTCACCACAACATTCCTAAAACGGCCATTAAAACCCCAACAACAACAAAGAGGAAAAGAAGTACTACTTAGAAATCAACTTACCAGGGAAGAAATCCGATCAGGAAAAACCACAGAAACAAACCATCCGAATTCAAAAGCTTCTTAACCTAAAAAATACTACCTTTTCGTTCAGCAAAGGCCAAGATTCTCTCTCTCTCTTTCAAGAAAAAGAGAAGGGGAAAAAAAGACGCTTCAGATTCCACATCGCGACACCAAACAACCAGCAGAATTGAGACGACTCAAAACTCGTAGCCGGGTCAAGAGAGATCATACCTGGGGGGAGATCCGCAGAGGAACGAAGAGACGGAGGCTCGGGGTCCCGGAGGCGATCGTCGCACGAAGCGGGTAGCGAGAGCGCACGAAGTGTGAAGAAAAGTTGGTCGTTCACAGGTACGGGGCGGTCAGCCCAAGAGTCCCCTCATCTAGGAGTTGGAGCCAATGCTGCTTCTGTTCTGCCGTATGTGAGTCACTGGCCAGATGGGCCCCACTTATGGGACGATCTGCTACGTGCACCGGTTCGTTTGATGCGTAAACTCGCTTACAGGTGGGCTCCAGAGGAAGAATAACCGTGGGGGCCCGGTCGTCAGAGAATGTCTCCGTCAGCGGCATTACTTCTCAGGGAAGAATAGCGTTGGTATGAAGCACGAGGGAAGCGTGGTCCATCAAAGATATTTATCGTCTTTATTACTTGCTTGTGTTGAGCGAATCGCGTGAGTTCGATTTTTCAGACGCCAAATTGACTGTTTACTCGGGGTCAAAGTTGATGCTCCGTCCCGAAGTTTACATGAATTTTGCGTAATTTCAACTAGAACACTTCAACTAGAAAAAAATTCCTGCAGGAACCAAGAAAATTTCTCGCTTCAAAATAGGGGTCTCAAAATAAAGATCTGTTTAAAATGCTACAACTTCACAGATAGATCTTGCGCTATACAACGATTTTGGGGTGCATTTCTTTTGTGGAGTGGACAATAAGTGCATGCAAATAATTTCTCTAACAACAGGAATTTACGTCTCTCCACCACAATTTCAACCAAACTAATTAAACCATAGGCTGCTATTGGCACCAGAAACCGTAAATAGATGGAGTGTAACGGAGGCCCCCTACCTCAGAAAAATAAAGAGCGCTAGTTCGGTCCATACGGAGGTGTTGGAGGTGTTAACACCTCCACTATATCTGATCGTTCAATTGGTAAGGGTAAAATTGTATTTTCAGTTTTGTGAGTGTTTAACTGGACTGTTAACTGATCCGTGCGGGTGTGCCTCGTAGTCGCTCGGTGGCCGATGGGCACGAGTCTGGATGAACCACTCCACTTTCTCGCGAGTCATCGTTCGCCTCGTCCGTAAAAGCGCAACCGACGCGAGTTCATCATCGCCGAGCGCCCCAAAACCACCGCCCCCTTCCGCCACCAAGCTCACGCGCCAGCAAGAGATCGCCTCTTGACTCCACGGTGGTTGCGGCAGAAAACCGTCCAGATCGCCCTCGTCCTCGTCGGCCGTTCCATCCGGATGACAACGGCGCGTAATCTTCGCGATTGGCCTCCGTCCGATCATTGCCGCTTGTCGCCATAGCCATCATATATTACATTTGCCCCGCCGCCCGCCTCCTCCGACTCAGATCTCGCGCGCCCCTCCTCCTCCACCGGCGTTGCGTAAGTGCGATTTTGCATCCTCGTTACATGAGTTGCTTGCTTGTGTTATTGAGGATGATCGTGGGTTGGGGTTGATTTATGTCGTTAGGGGTTTGAGGGGCTTGGTAATCTTCTTGGCTGAGCAGCAGAGGCAATTGAAGTACCTAGAGTGGTAGGCTTCCGAACCGATGACGCCATTTGCATTTGGAACTCATGTGTAGGTTGGGGTTCTTCAAGTGTTGTGTTTATACAATGTTGAGCATAATGTCATGCAGTGCCTTTATTAGGTTACAATCAATAGGGATAAGGGATGTGAACGTGAGGATGTGTTGAGTTTGCAACATATACGGTGTAGGAATCTGTGCAAATGTGTGCTAGCAGAGTGATGCAGTAGGTTGTAAGATTGGAATTTACAGGTGTAGATAGTCTTCACAAGTTTATAAAAGCAAAGAAACAACCATCTAGATGATGAATGAAACAAGCATATTTTTGAACACTTAAACGTATTACATTCAACTAACAAGAGTGAATATGTATTTATGTTCAACATAGGGCCAAATTGTTTCCTTACTCTGATTTTATTACATTTACCTGGTGTCAATTTTCTCTATGGATCGTCATATATCATGCAGTCTTAAATGGAGAACTTCCCCCTCAGTTATAAGAATTGTTCTATATGATGTCTGCGGAATAAAATTCAGGCATATTTCAACCACGGGCTGTAATCTCAGCGAGTCGGCCTCATCGTACATAGGGGCGGCTCCTTGTCGGTCGTCAGAGTGACCACGGCGGCGGTAATCCTGGTGATTTGGCCCCATCTCGCACACCTGCTGCTTGTCGCTCATCCCTGACCACGGGCTGTAATATCAACAGGTCATAGCGGCGACTCCTCATCGGCCCTCGCATCCGGGTGAGCACGGCGGCGCTAATCTCGGTGATTTGGTCCCCTTAGGTGAGCCTGCTACTCATCGTGAGTTTGTCTACCAACATTCAATACTAATTCAGTATTACTTTTTGTACCAAGATGATGTATTCTTCAGATTCAGTTTAGAACAAACTTAGAACTTTAGTTCAATTCCATCTCCTCCGATTCTTTTCCTTATGTAAATATATACGTGTAATCCTAGGCCTATATAAACATAAAACCCTTCCCCTCCCTTCTTGAATTGATTTTGAGTTGAAGCCGGGCAGGGTGTCAAGTTCTGCACTTCTGCCCAGTTTTGTTAGCAATTGGGTATAGATAAACTTAGAATCCCCTCACTTGGCTGAATTAGAAGCAGTGCTCATGGACTCACCTTTCGGTTGCAATGTAATTATATCTTGTTTCCTTTTTCTTCTCAGTCTCCTATGTTACTAATCATTTTTTAGTTTACTACTCTATTCATGCTCGAGGGTGCCCTGGCTAATATGGGTGGTCACATTGGGTTGTAGGAATTCTAAACGTAGTTGACAGTGTCATGTGTCATTATGTCCAATAAGTCAATATAATAGTAGAATTGGAGTGTGTATTTATTTTCCAAGCAGAAAAAACCCACGAAATGCCAAACACACACAGAGATGGTCTTATCCTTGAGGGGTTTTCCTTTGTTTTGAACTGATCTGTCTCAACTCATGTCGCTCTGCAGGTATTATTCAAAACATTACAATTAGTATTTGTTTAGCCAATCCGCCTTTGCATATGATCAAGGATGCAGTTAAATATATTATACAATCATGAAGAAATAAAGTAGAGTTGATATTTTTAGAAGCTCTAACACTATTCAACTACAATAAGTCAAAAGTTCATAGCAGTAGTTGTAAATCATTGGCATCTCATATACTGCTAATACTAAAGCAAGACCCTACGATGCTATATATGAAGCTATGATTTTAGATGAATGCAGCATATCAGTCGTTGTTGATTACTCTTGTATGATATAATAAGTTGTATACTTTACAGTTCATTCCTTCATGAAATTAAAAGAAGTGTGCATTTCAAAACATTAGTAGGTTCCCCTCGATAGAAAGAATTAAACAATAATGGTTATCCCGAGATTACTATGCTCAACTTGATAGTGCATGTTTAGATGATGACCTCACCACCTCACTTTGTTGATATGTATCGTCCCATATTTCAGTTGTGCAAATTCTGGAAAGCTTTTGCATTTTCAGTTTTACAAAGTCAGAGCACTCAAAGCATAAGCAATGTGCAAGAACAACATTTCCTTTCCTTAGAGCCTTAGGTTGCATGACCTTGGATGCGTATAATAATTTTGAGTAATGTAGATGTAGTTCATTATCTTTGAAATTCTTGTGATTTGTCATGACACCAGAAAAATTGATTAATTTACACTTCACATTCCTTGGTAGCGAACCTTTTTTAATACTAAGTATCATAATGCTAGTTTGATGAGGAACTTCTTATGATTACATGTCATCAAAACATTTTTTCTTCTTCTGTGGATGTAGGGTCGCCCTAAGGGTTTTACTCCTAAATTTAGCTTAGCTCCCCTTGTACCAAGGTTATCTGATCTTCTTGGCATACAAGTATTCTTTTTTTCTTTTACAATGTTGATACTTCTAATGTAAGCTCATGTATTAGCACTTAGTTATGCTGATCATACCCAACCATGTTTGCATGCACAAACAGGTGCAAAAAGCAGATGATGTTATTGGCCCAGAAGTTGAGAAATTGGTTCTGCAATGCCAAACGGCAGCGTTTTGCTCCTCGAAAATGTCAGATTTTACAAGGAGGAAGAGAAGAATGACCCAGAGTTTGCGAAGAAGCTTGCCTCCCTAGCGGATCTTTACGTGAATGATGCATTCGGAACTGCTCACCGAGCACATGCGTCAACTGAGGGAGTTACCAAGTTCTTGATGCCCGCTGTTGCAGGGTTCCTTTTACAGAAGGTTTACATTTTTTCCATTCTTTTCTTTAATGCCTGAACTCAAAGTACAAACCCTCTATACTTTCTAAGAAGAATTGCTAGTGTCTTCTTTCATTTGTTCTTCCAATTATCTCTCTGAATGACTGAATCTCTTCTCTCTTTAAAAATTTTAATATAAAAATCGAGCTAGCAACATCGCTCCTTGCAAAGGCAAAAGGAAAGGGTGTCTCCCTTATGTTACCAACTGATGTTGTCATTGCTGATAAGTTTGCTTCTGATGCTAACAATAAGGTTTGTCATAGTTTATGCTATCTTAATTATCAGGACATAGTGGAAGGTTTCGCCATTGACAAAAATCACTTTCGATTCCAACCAAATTGCGTTTGTAGAAATTGTGTGAATGAGATTGTTCCTTAGGTTGTTGCAGCATCTACGATTCTGATGGATGGATGGGGTGGATATTGGCCCGCATTCGGTTGCAACATTTCAACAGGAGGTGGTGCGAGTTTGGAGTTGTTGGAAGGAAGGAACTTCCGGGAGTAGTAGCACTCGATGAAGCTTAGTTTTGCTTTTAATCTTCATATGTACCGTTGGAAACTTGTAGCAATATTGTTCACTTCTGTACATTTGTTCAACTACTGAGTCATATAAGAGTCAATGTTCGTAGAGTGTTTTGGGAATTGTTTGGATAACTTCCGAATATTTGCGTTTACTCACATCAAGACGTTACAAACATTTAGAAAGAGCAATACTTGTAATTTTCCGACTGGTCCTATTGTATGCAAGAACTCGTTTTGTTGAGTAAAGATGTTTGGTTTGCCTTTTCATTCGTCGGAAAGCAATTTTCTAAGGTGATGATTGAAACTAGGCGAGTTTGAGACTTGAAGCCTAGGAGTCTACACGCCAAATTAAAGGGAATTAAGGCATCACCATATTCTATCTTAACTGAAACAACCTCAGCAATATCCAAATCATCTTAATGCGATAAATTTACTCCAAGTGACATGCCAGCCTCATCGTAGGCAGTCACGGCACATCACACATTCAGAAATCAGAATAATATAAAGCTTCATCGTAGGCATACACATAGAAGAAAGCCACAAGTTTAAAAAGAAAAGGTTGGATAACACGGCATTTAGATAGGGGGGTTTGGATTTGAATCGTTGGAAATTCCCAAAGAAATCCGCCTTATCCACAATCCCACGCTCTAGGTACCATCCTCGCCCATGCACGCAGATGTGTTGACGACTCGCTGGATGTTTCGGGGCTAATCGGGAAATATCGGTTCATTATTGTTGGGGTGAGAAGGGTTCGAACTCTAGACCTCAGAATCACTCAAGCTTATGACCCATGCACTAACCAACTGCGCCACCACCTGCTGGTGTGTACTGAGTTATGAACTGGCTACTGATACTATGCCATGAATTAATGTCTTAGACGAATAAATCCACGTAACAGTCTGCCATGAATTAATGTCTTAGACAAATAAATCCACGTAACAGTCTGCCATGAATTAATGTCTTAGATGAATAAATCCACGTAATGATCTAAACTTTGCTTTAAAATATATCTAACACTCTTAAACTATGAAATCAAATAAGTGACTCTCCAAACTTTGCAATCGATTCAAATAACATCTGACCGGTTTAAATGCAGCGGTATTGCTTACATAGCGTGATTAGTGGGCGGTTTTGTTACGTAGGATAACACGCTAACTAAGTTAAATTAATGACACATGTGGCCACAAGAGTTTCTCCCCCATTGACCTAATGGAACGACACATTTGGCTAGTCGAATAGGCAAGCCGAGGACTAGCATTGTTGCCGATCGCGCCAATGTTGGCAACTAGTCTCTCGAGAGACACGGGCAAGAGCACGCGGTCAGTCTCGGCCCTGTCACAAAGTCTGTTTTCTTAGTAGACGTTTTTTGTCTTCGAGATGCAATTTTAACCATGAATTTTTATTAACGTTAAGTAAAAAGAACGGATAGAATACTATTACTTTTGATTTTTGTTCATGAATTTTAGTTGACTTTTGGTTGAAATAAGACTATAGCGGTTGTTAGTTTTTATGAAGTATTTAATTAAAGGAAAATAAAGAAAAATAGTGAAGGACCATGTGAGAATATTCTAGTTTATGATGAACTATTACAATTTGAGAGATTTAGAAATTTATCTAACAGTGTTGCTGGTCAGTCGGGGAAAGGCCGGTCAGACCAACAGTGTGCCACCGATCTGACCGGTTGGCTATATCAACCTATGCGGGCCTATACAAGCAAGCTGTCAGATAAATGAGTTCGAAATTTCACGCTGGACTCCCACCTGCACTGCTGACACGCCATTGCAATTCGCTGCCATAGTTCATTCTGTACTACGCATGAGAAATCATGGAAGGTAGTGAGTACACCGTTTGGATGTATCAACATATACAAGCGAGCAGTCATTCTCCGAATGAGCTGAAAATTTCACGTTGGACTCCCACCTGCACCGCTGATACGCCATTGCAATTCGCCACCATAGTTCATTCTGTACTGCGCATGAGAAATCATGGAAGGTAGTGTGAGTACACCGTTTGGCTGTATCAACATATACAAGCGAGCAGTCGTTCTCCGAATGAGCTAAAAATTTCACGCTGGACTCCCACCTGCACTGCTGACATGCCATTGCAATTCGCCACCATAGTTCATTCTGTATTGCGCATGAGAAATCATGGAAGGTAGTGAGTACACCGTTTGGCTGTATCAACATATACAAGTGAGCAGTCGTTCTCCGAATGAGCTGAAAATTTAACGCTGGACTCCCACCTGTATGCTGACATGCCATTAGAATTCGCCGCTGGAGTTCATTTCGTACTGCACATGAATAATCGTGGAAGGCAGCACATACGTCATTTGGCTATGTGAGCCTGTGCAAGTGAGCAATCCTACTCTAAATGAGCTGAAAATTTCACGTTTGACTCCTATCTGTACTGCTGGCATGCCATCGAAATTCGCCATCAAAGTTCATTTTGCATTGGCAACGGAGGATCGCTACGATTCAAGAGGTTGTACGTGAGTATCCAATCCTATGTCGAGAAGATCGAGTGACCCTGTATCATTTTGATATCAGAGCACAGTTTCCTCGATAGGATTACTTATCCTTATATTAGATTGAATTTTATTTGTTGTTCTTTATTCCCATAGTCCATAAACTGAAAAAAAATTCAAATCCTCGTTTTTGCATCTGTTATTTTTGTGAGTTTTGTTAGATTTTGATCCATTAGAATTTTTGTTTAGATGTTGATCGTGTGTCCCTTTGCGTCGCTTATCCGTTGTATCCACATAAAACCAAAAAAAATCTCTTTGTTGTCTGGACTGTTTTGGTTGCACCGACTTGATATCAAGGTAGGACCTCTTGTGATTCTGCTATCCTGCCGAATTGCCTAGCAAGTTCTTTCGATCTGCTATCCCGAATACAAGAAACTGCATGCTAGCCGAATCAGTTTACTAGAAAATTCATCTGAAGTCCACATATCTGCCTGCTAGCCGAATCAGTTTACTTGATACTTGCTAGCCGAATCAATGCACTAGAAGTTCCGTTCAATCCCACGCGCAAGAGAAAATAGCTGGCTGTGATCTGGAACCAAACCAAAATATCTAGAGCTATATCCGCTTGGAACTTATACTAAGCCATCCAGGTAGCTCTCTAGCCGAAAACCAATTGGGATAGTTAGTCGTGCTTTTGGCCGAAAACCAAAATATCTGTGGTGTTTTCTTCATTTTCAGTAGCCTTACATTATCATGACATTATCATGATTACTAGTAATTTTGCCGAACTGCTTACATGTGTACGTAAACAAGTTATCAATATTTTCCAACTCAACAGAGGAAGTTGAAAAAAAGGGAAACTGGAAGTAGATATGACTAGCGAAAATCCGATCAGTAATGCAAGCACCAAGTAATTCTTATTATTTGAATCACGGCTACTTCCATAAGATAATACTCATCGTTGGTACTAGAAGGAAGCAACAAGCGGATGGTATAAACAAGGGGATGCTATAAACAAGGCTTCAAATTGTTTTCTGTGACCATCCGAAAGAAAAAGGATAGATAAAATATTAGTAAACCATCCATTAGGGATCTAGGTAACACTTAGTAAATCAACAGAGAAAACAAGAATAGTAAATCAGAGCATGTGAAATTACATCATCAGTAATAGTTAGTGCATGCTCAGGAGAAAAGGGGAGGAGAGGTAATTCTCGTGCCTAGCCTTGAGGACTTGTTCAACTATTGCAGTAGAAGGTTCTCGTTGAAGACTGTACTCATGCTCGCTGATCAGATGATTAATCGAGTTGAGTACACGCATTCAAAGGGATTCTTCACCGTGAGAAAAAGAAGCAAAAATATGACAAAATAAGCGAGAAAAAGATGTTTATTCCTGTGGAGGTACTCTGCAAACCCTACCCATCAGAATTCATTTCTTACTTTCATTACTGTCGTTCGTTGCGGTTTGAAGACAAGCGGAGAGAAGGCCCGTGCAAAGCATCTAACTGAAGAAATCCAACTGGTTCTGTGAATCAGAGTGACAACTATGCACAACGACCATGAGAAACCGTATCAATGTATCAAGGATCAAGGAGAGCTATTGCATCAAGCAAAGAAAGCGGGCTCATCTCGTGGAACAAGGCGGCAAAGAATACAACCGGACTAGCGAGTTGTTCTCTCGCAACAACAAAGAAGAACCTAACTATTAGCATTACATGTCGTGCATAAACTCGTAAGTAATCTTAGTTTTAATGTTTTATACTGATCCAAAATTGAGTTGCCGACATTTGTTTCAAATAAAATCTTTGTAAATACAAATCAAGCAAGTAATATGCATGAAGAAAAACATAAGAAACTAAAAATATAACAAACAGATGAAGATATTTTGAATACCTTAACTAGCTCAAGCCGATTTATTGCCATCGAAGAAGGAACCACATATTGTCGAGATTACAACATAGGAGTAACTCGTGAGCATTTTATCAACAAGTTGGGCCTTTACCTCGTTTTTTCATTTGTTCCATTTACTAATGTCTCAAGGGCTTTAATTTTTGAGCAAGACTTGTCCTCCGATGTCTTGGTGATCTTTGTTTCTTTGTGAAATAACTCAAATAAGTGATTTGATTCAGGGATTGAATCCATTTGGCAAAAAGGGGTGAGTTCAAAACAAATGTCACCCTTACGTTTCTAATGTGGTCGGCTTGAATAGAAATGCGGTGCTTAATCTCTTGAACAACGTTCCTTAGTAAATAAACAACACGCTGAACAAGTAGGCCAAAGTTAGTCATCAATAACAAAGGATGAATAAACACTAGCATTCTATAAATTTCGTTTATTGCAAGTCACAAAAAGTAGACATACATGTGGTATTTCTCCTCTTTTTCTCTCAATACTTTCATCTAGAATTCCATTAACAACTCTAAGAAATGACTGAGTAGGGGCATTCTGAGAAAAGATGATTATCATTATGAAAGGAACAACTATAGAAGTCATTGATCCCAAAAAGTCGCTGCAAGCAACAAGAAGTCCATTTGCCCCATGTTTGGTCAGAGGATACATGCGCAGAGGTTACATGCGCCGAAGGAGAAAAACATCCCATGTGCAGTGCTGATTGCTGAGAGAACACCCCAAAAGCGCAAGAACGATTTTTCCTACTACTCCTCTGATCTGTCAATTTTTCCTGAAGTGAAATAATTTCTCACCTAGCTATGCACTACGTATGCTCTGTTATGACCACTTTGTTTCTCGTACAACTGCAAACGAGCAATTGCTCGCACACCCCTGACATCTCTACCGATCAAGAACAACGATATATGCACAAATCAGACGCTACAGCAAATCCCTCGATGAGAGAACCACCGCATATCGAGAAGAGAGAGAAAATCTCTTACATCGCATCAATTAGTTCGAACAAAGAACTCGCAGATCCGAATCAAGGAAACAAAAAGGGGGCAAGTGCTCTGTAATGACGGATGGATGAAGGAAGGTTACCTCTTGTCGAGGCGCGCCCTTCCGCTAAGGAAGGAGCGGAAGAGGGGAGTTCACGTCATATATCATCTTTCTTCTCGCCCGCCGCCGATGCAAGGTTAGCTAGGGTTTGTGGGAGCCGTCTCTCTCGCGCGGCGAGGTGTTCATCACCGCTACCATCGTCGACGGCGAAGTCGTTGAGAGATCGCCCGCCTCCGACTCCCCGAAACTCTCTCTCTCTGCTTCGCTTCGCTTGGCGTGAGGGAGGAAAGTGGTGCGCGTGCGGGACATTTTTAAGACAGTGAGCACGCGACCCATTTCGTCAACACCATTCCTGTGCACCACTCATAAACATCAGAGATATCAAAGTCATAATAATCATTGGATGAGCTTTAATGAACGGTTGAGATCAACCAACTGTACCAAACCATTTCTCAAAAATAAAAGCTCTGAAACCTCACAACAACCGGTCGCAGAAAATGCTAACATGTTGTCACAGACCGGATTGAATATTTTTGTGTTATCGTAAATCTTCAGTCCACAGAGATAAGAGCATACCCCGTCCCTTCTGGAAGGAGCGACTTTAGTTCCATTGTTTTATAAACTATAATTTTGAACTTTAAGATATCTAAAAATCAAGATTGCTTAATTCAACTGGTATATTTTATTTTTCATGTTTCGAAAAATGAACACATATATAGCACCTACTGAATCACATAGGTTGGCACATACAAAAGAGATAAATGCACGGCACCAATTAAAAAAAGAAGTCGCATGCAACCTACACCCCATGCCCATCCAAGAGCTATCTTGGCCATTTAAAAATTCAACACATGTTATCCATTCAACATGTACATAGCTTCCTCCCTCCTATAGAAATCGTTTGTTGTCCCTAGAAATTAAACCCAAAGCGATCCCCTCCCCCTTCTTCCTTTGCCTCCTGTTTCAACCAGCAAGGCCATGCAGTCCGATTGCATGCAGCCATCCAAGCTCCATGCGGCTGGCCTCGGCCCAATCCATCAGGGAATGCCTTTACTCTCCAAGTTTACGTCGGTCGGGCCTAAGCATCTAGTCACCTCACACGGCGTCCAGCAGCTCGAGCTTCTACGCTTGGGTAGAAAACGTACAACTGGTGCAGTTCCGGCCGGCTGTGGTCGCCGTCGGTGGGCATGCCGCCGCCTCGTCTGCTCCAGGCCCCCATGCTGCAGTTGGTCAGAATTAGCAGACCAAGTAGCCATGCGTATGGATAACAGATGAAGAATTTAACCAAAAAAAAACAAAGCAAAAAGGGTTTGGAGATGCGGGGTATCGATCCCCGTACCTCTCGCATGCTAAGCGAGCGCTCTACCATCTGAGCTACATCCCCTCTGTATTTTGCTGCGACTCTAAACATAGCCTAATGCTTACCAAGTAATGTTCAACTCATGGACCAGCAGAACCAGAGTATTTTAGAATTTTAGAAGTCAACTTTCTACCAAGCTTTCCTCAGCCAGCAGAACCCTACGAAATAGGCTCCTAATCTGCACGCACCAGTTGACAAAATGATGACACGAATAAAAATTTGACGAGAGTTAAATAAATCCCTAAATATAACTTTAATATATAATTAAAACTAAGAGGTCAGTGGTCGTAAACCTCTAGAGATTACTTCCCGAATACTCTGGTCGGCGAGACACTATTCGTGTTACCCGATTAGATGACTGCTCGGAGAGTCTATGAACTAATCCCTGGACCCAATTCCAGGATTTCTTCTATGAGGTGGATGGAACACGTGCCTTATCCACTTCAAATAGCACAATGCTTTGGCCCCTGAGTCTCTGAGAACAATTGACATACAGTTGTTGCCAACGTTCGTCTCTCGCTGATAACAACTGATGATCAAATGTTCTCTCTCTGATAATAACCGTCTCCCCAACCAGACGCGCTGGTTCTATAAGACGTCTTTCACAATGGATAATTGACGTCTCTTCATCAATATTTAAGGATGGATACGAAGGCACAATCAATCCATCTCAATTGCAAACGAATTCATATCTCATTTAATTTAATGTAATTAGAACTAGTCTTATACCTTGTTAAAGGCATTCTGTGACCAGTTTATAGTAATAAAGAATATTTCTGTTTTCTTCTAAAGATTTTAGTTATTTTTTTATATTATTTTATAAGATTGGTGAATCCATCGACAAAACTGTTGAACAAATTGGAGCTGCAGCGCTAGCTAGCTCCTCAACTAAACACAGAAAATTCGAGCAATCAGCCAGGCGTGCAGATGCATGTACGTATCGATCGCTACAACTAATCTCCTGCCTCGACCATGCAAACATTATTTTATTAACATACAGACGTTCTGATTACCAACCATGGTTGGCGCCACCAGTCTGGCCAACAACCAATCTAATCAGACCCACACTTGGCTATAAATTGCCACGCATTGACCCCTCTTCTTGTATTGCAACAGATCAAAACCGATCGTGCAATCACTTCCCACTCACGACAATAAACCATCTCAAGAAACTAGCCATAGTACCTAGCTATGGCTTCCACTGCGAGCTTCTTGGCCATGGTCATGGCGTGCTCACTCCTCGCCAGCAACACGTGCCACGCCGCTCGCCACTTGGCCGACACCACCGAGGCGGCTTTGCCTCCCGCCACCGCCGCTGTCCCTGGCCTCCCAGCCGTGCCGACCTTGCCAACGCTGCCACCAATGCCGGCCGTGCCCGCTGTTACCGTGCCGCAGGTGGCGCTGCCGCCGATACCTGCCATTCCTTCCGTGCCAAAGGTGGCGCTACCGCCGATTCCCGCCATTCCTTCCGTGCCCAAGGTGACGATGTCGCCGATGCCTTCCATCCCGGGCGTGAATGTGCCTATGCCACTCCTGGCGGCGCCTCCGTCGGTGTAGCGTAGGCGCGCTAGCCCGGGCGGTGGTGCGTTGCGCTTGCCGTGTTGACGGCGTGGGCTGGTTGTGTCTTGGCGAGATCACTCGGTTGCATTTTGTTTGCGTGTTGGTGCGCGGCTGCGCGCGTTGTACTTGTACGTGCTAGATGTGATGCCTCTGGTCAAATTATTTTGTATACGTCGACGTATATATGTACTACCATTAGTGTGTGGAATATTTGGCACATATGGCACTATTTGAACCTGTATTTACAGGAATATCAATATACACACAATAATAGTAAAATATATCCGTTTTGCCGTCCGATCACCGGGTGGTGACGTCATTGAGCTGACACGTGGCACCTAGAGCCCCGTGGCCGTGCATTTTTTATACTATTATATGTACTCCTCGCGTAATTGAATAAAAAATCACACCGTTAACTCCACTGGTATAATTTTTCGATCTCATTTCCTATATTCAGAAATTCCTATAAAATAGTTTACGTAAATAAATTTTTGAGTAAAATTCATAGTAGAAAAAAATACGAGCAAATTACACAATGAACTACGTTGCGTCGGGAAGCTCCACAAAAAATTTCGTAAGTTTTTATGCTCATTTGCTATATCTAAAAAATTCTACGAGCAGTGTGTTAAATTTTCTAATCATACGATTAAACTAATTAATTGTGATGCAATTACATAGAACGTGATTGCTGACGGCAGGCAACCTAGAGCCTGGTGGCCAGGCGGCAGGGCCTTGGTCGCTCATTGGCTAGGTGGCTGGTCTCTGCCGCACTGTCATAGGGCTCCAGATACTATGTGTCAGCTTCATGGCGTCATTGCCCGGTGACCTTACAGCAAAACAAATATTTTTGCTATTATCACATGTACACTGATTTTTTATAAATACAGCTTTAAAATGTGGCATAGTGCCAAAATCTTTTAGTGTGTGTCGAGCGTTGTGCTATTGTGCGTATGTACGGTTTCCATGTATTTCTATGTCGTTTACATCATATCATCTTTGATGTTTTCGATTCCTCTCTGACACTGTAATACTGTGACAAGGGTTGGGCCCAAGCCCAAGCATGTCCCGGTCCCGTCCGTCCACCAAATACTCAGGTCTCAGCCCACCAATCTCTCTCTCTCTCTCTAGAAACTCTAGTATCATGCATTTGCCGAAAAGAAAGGGCCGTAGTAACATCCAATATGCGTTGTTGCTGTCGGCAACGAGATCAAGTTTCTCAGTTCTTTGTCCACATAAGGAGGGCAAGCACTACCCCATATCTTCTTTGAGGATGAGAAGACGCTGCCCTGTAATCTACATCCATTGGTGTGATTGAACTCACCTGGCTCAAGATCATAGCGAAGCTGCAGAAACCATTTCCTCGTCAAACAACGGCGGAAAGGAACAGGAAAGGAAAACGTCAGAATAGAATGATCGAGAGGAGCTAGAGGCCGGGATAGCTTCAGTCTCATCCAAATCCCACGGTTGCTTTCGGCTGCTTGGATGTTGGAACATTTCCCTTTCAAATGCTCTCGGCTTGCTGCAACCTGCAAGTAGATCGAGCACATGTCGATTTAATTTATTCCGGTCTATCTGAAACAGATACTAGTTACCTTGCTCCAGAGAAATCACATGCTTGTTTGAACCCCAAAAATAATAGCTAACCAAAAAATATTTTTTTTTCGTTGTGCATTGCGCAATATATGCTATTACATATGAGATTGTCCTTTGTAGTGTGTTTCTGTAGTGCGCTTATCTCCACACAAACCAGTTGAAAAGGAAGAAACTTTAACCAGTTCATGATTTGAAGTGTAATGACACGTTTTATTCATTCATCAACAAAACCATCAGTCACTGTTGGTGACCGAGTCTTATTTAATGAAATACACTGAATTGCAGAATGAAGAATCATTTCTGGAAATTTTCCCCACAAAGAGAATTTCAGGCGTGTCGTGGTGCTAGTGGTGTGCAAAATTTGGCATGGTACCCATCAAGCACATCATCATTTTCATGCTACCTATTGCTCAACTTATTCTACTTTGTTTTTAGAGAAAAAAAACATAACTATATTCATCTTTGACTCTTTCAAAGATTTCCAAGAACAATCCGATCACCTTAGACATCTTATTCGAGAATTGCTCATGTACTTCGCCGAAAGAAAACTGTACGCATCCTACAACACCTTACTCAATAATGGTCGATGCAGATCACTCCTCAACTCTTCCTCCGCACCAAATTATGCGCAACTTAATCATAGAACCAATCTGCTATGCAACGAGTCATAGATCATGCCTGTGCATTTTCAGACAAAGAACTTAGTTGTACTAGATTAACAACATAGACAGTACATGCATGATATGATACATACAACACCAGTTGCATAGAAGAATCATTCATTAGTTTACACAATGCTAAGCAAGAAGCAGAAGCAGCATAGCGAGTGATGTCTCCATTCCTCCAATCCAAGCTGCCAATTCCGAGGGCCGACATATATCCCATGCCAAGGAGATCCGACAACGATGTCAAGCGACGCCCTCCTCCATCGAAACTGCAAAAATCGCGGTTTCATTTGCCCCTCCTCCCTCCCATTCCCTCATTATTTCCCGGGAGAATCCAAGCGAAATAGCCCACGGGTTTTGTTCTTTCTGAGAAAGGGAAGTACACTTATGGGGCAGGTGCCGCAGCTAGTTCGTATACTTCTATGCTGCGCTAGCTCCTAAAGCTTCTGCGTGCCTGCGTTTGCTTGCTTCGGTTTGCGAAGGGAGGCAGAGAAGAGAGGAGGAGACTTTGCAGCACGCCCTTGCTCTTGCTCGAGTGAAGTGGTATTCAGGTGAGAGGTCAGATCAGTGGTCAGTACTCACTAGTACTAGTTGTTTGTGTAAAAGGCTTCTCTTTTCCCTTTTGCAGTTGATGCTGTGGGCTATAGCTGTAGGTTCGGGGCTAGAAGGAGGAGAAGGGTAGATTAGCTTTCAGCTTACCTTCTTCCCCTTTCTGTTCCAGGTTTCTTGCATCACTTAGCGGCTTATCTTGTTTTTTTCTTGCATAGCTTTTGCTTTCCTTTTCGCTTGCGCCCCTGCTTCCATAGCAAAGTTTCTTGTTTGGTTATGTTTGCTGTTGTTCTTGCTTCCAAGATGATGGATGAATGGACTATGAGATGTCTTGATTAGATTGTTCGTCTCTCTTGCAGCTCGTGAATTTCTCCAGGGCCAAGAATCGTGACATGGACGGCAATGCGAGATCGACGGCGAATCAGAAGAAGCCCATCGTGTAAAGATTTCCTCAGAAACCCCCGGGAAAAAAAGACTTAATTTTATTGCTCATTGATCCTGTGTTACTGTTCCGTGCATGTTCCGATGGCATCCGCAGCACGGACAACGATCTCGTGGAGCTGCTATGGCACAACGGGAGCGTCGTCGCGCAGTCCCAGACGCACCAGAGGGCCCCCTCCGACCGCAGCCAGAGAACCAGCGGCCTCACCGGCGAGGAGACCGCCGAGTGGTTCCCGGACACCCTCGACGACGCGCTGGAGAAGGACCTGTACACGCAGCTGTGGCACAGCATCGCCAGTGCCACCCCGGAAGGAGGCATGTTCCCGGGGCCTAGTTCCCACCCTCCGCCGGACTTCGCACACCCGGCGAGGCCGCCGATGAGTAGCGGCATCGGGTCAAGCTGGACCGGCGACATCTGTTCGGCCTTCTGCGGCAGCAACCAGGTCCCGGAGGTGCCGTTGGAGGGCAGGGAGGGAAATGCGGCATTGCCGTCGGCGGGGATGCGCGGGGCGAGCACGCACGACGGCGCCGGCACGTCGTCGTCCGGTGGGTCCGGGAGCAACTTTGGGGCCTCCGTGTTGCGGAGTGAGAGCGCTCATGCCCACAAGAGGAAGGGGAGGGGTAGAGACGGCTCAGATAGTCGCAGTGAGGTGTTTCTTGGTCTAGTTTGTTCGTGTTGTTTGGTTGCAACTTACTACTAGCTTGTAACTTGTAAGGGGTAGCAAGTATGCTTAAGTTGAATGGAATTGATGAGGAAATTGCAGGATGCTGAGTGTGAGGCAACCGAAGAGACCAAATCGTCGTCGAGACGAAATGTGTCGAAGCGGAGGAGCCGCGCAGCTGAAGTTCATAACCTGTCAGAGAGGGTGAGATCAAATACTACTAGTAATCTTATTTTGAGCAGGGTAGCTTGTTGGTGGATTGTTCTCAAGAGTGTTGTTTGTGACTCACGTAGAGAAGAAGGGATCGGATCAATGAAAAGATGCGCGCATTGCAAGAACTCATACCCCACTGCAACAAGGTAAGAAACAGTATCATGCATCTTTTCTGAACAGGTGCAAGTCTCTGTATTGATTCAATTTTGTTGGTGAGTGGTGACATAACTAATTTATCCTGTCCATATGTTTCTCTTCTTTTTTCAACCTTTGTGGCTTACTTATTAAAATTTTCAGACCGATAAAGCATCAATATTAGACGAGGCAATTGAGCACTTGAAGTCCCTCCAAATGCAAGTTCAGGTTTAGAATTACTGTTTCCTCTACCTGAACTCACATAACCCTGATGAGATCAATTACTGGTACCAATTGAGACTGTCAAATCTACCTCAGATTATGTGGATGACTACCGGGATGGCGCCCATGATGTTTCCTGGTGCTCACCAGTTCATGCCACCGATTATTGTGGGCATGAATTCAGCATGCATGCCTGCAGCACAAGGCCTAAATCAGATGCCAACAGTGCCATACATGAACAATTCCCTGCCAAATCACATCCCTATGAACTCATCTCCAGCTATGAACCCTCCGAATGTTGCAAACCAGATGCAAAACATTCACCTGAGGGAGGCAAATAATCACACCCTTCACCCAGATGGTGGGCAAACAGCGGCATCTCAGGTACAAACCAATCATAGTATGAGTGCTCCTATGTTCTCAACTTGTTCACCTACCTTAAGTATCAATTCTTTGCAGGTATCAGGACCATATGCTTATGGACCTCAAGTAGCACAACAAGACCAGATACCGGTAGTGCCAGCTAGTACTGTTGAGCCAACTTCTGGGGCGGGACAACCGCCTACCTCCAATGGAATTTAGAATGACAAGAATCTTGTAAGGAGTTACACTAATCAGCTCATGTTTCTGTTTTCCTAATGAAATTGATATTGTGTAGATTACTTGAGCTGCATATCACTGCATATCTGATTTGAAGTATCAGCAGTGTTTGCAGTCATTCTTTGACAGCTTAAGCTCTTGGCGTAACTAGGTTACACAACAAGCCTACAGATTTAATCCTATCATATTTCATCCTGTATATGGAACTCGAGCTGCATACTATTTCACAGTTTTGTTGAAGAATGACTCTGTATGAGTAGTACATGAAACCATCCTCTTTCAGCTTAAGCTTTTCACAGTAACCAGTTAGTTCTTGCAAGCTGACCAGTTGTTTTCATCTGATGGACTAGTTGTTGATGCCTATCTTTCTGGTTTTTACATATTTTAGCACTGTCCATGAATTTTAACGGTTTTACATCTATTTCATCATTTCACTGTTACATTGAATAGACCATTCTGTACATAATAGCAAAGAGGTGGGTAACTTCAGACAATTTGTTTAACCATCCATTACTTGATATTTACAGGATAAGGAATGGAATGTCGAGTTGTCGACCTGCACAAGGGCCGTTTTTCTGGAACTCGCCGAAATTACTGACATGAGGAGCAGATAGCATCCATATTGCTGTTATATATCTCGATCAATATCTGTCTGACATAAATGCTATAAGTATTTGTAAATCCAGATAGCATTTTTTTCTCCCCTGAGATGCTAACTCAGATTTCCACCGTATGTACTAATCTTAATAATATCCAATTTGCAATCATTTACTAGGATGGCATAAAGTACTAGTGGCAACCTTTACCCTTACTTTTCTTTTTGGTCGACGAAGATTACCGTCTTTGAAATGTTTGGTTTATTTGAGGAAAAAAAAGGTTGATATGCTTGTTGTTGAATGACCAATGTTGTAGTTACACACCAAATAGTAGATGCAGGGGGCTTGAGAAACACTTGCAGGATACATAGAACCTAAAACTCAAGAGAGGAGGGTGATATAGAATATGACTGATGCTCAATCTTAACTCAAATCTATTTCATACACTTAAAATGTCCTCTTTTTTATGATGCCTTAAGAGTCATATTTATAGCTGTGGGAGATATTGTTTACATAAATACCTCTTTAGGATCTCTAGTGGCAAGAGTAAACTTAACTTTTTTTAGTATAGTCTTAATGAGTCTACTATATAATTACATATATAATAGTTTTTATCCTGATGGACCAATTAGGCTTAGTTGAGGGCCACGGCCCAACAACAACCAACCAACCAGGTCCAAGGGGAAGGAACAAAAGAAGTCAAAACAACAGGTCCTACAGACACTGATTGGATAACAAACCGCACCGTTCTTTAAATCCAAAGTACAGACTACAGAGCAATCAAGATTGCCTTTTTGGCCAGTACTACTACTGGGCAACCAACATATAACACTGATCTTATCTATACATTACTCTAACACCACTTTCTGTTTGTGGAAAGATTGGTTCTACAGGAGAAGAACTTGCCAGGCCATCACAATGTCTGTTTGATTCTGCCTGTTGCGCATACGGTCCGACATGCGTATTAGCAAAGTTTTCAGCATCCTGGCTCTTGTGGCTCAGAGCGGCTGGGAGAACCTGAGAATTCTGTGTGGGGCCCCCTACATTTGCAAATGCCAGCTTCTCCAGCAGCAGCTATACAAGTGGCAGTTTTCTTCTTTTGCCTGATGTTACAGCACTAGTGTGCATGTTACATGGTCCTACGGTAACCGCCCGATAACCGTTCTTCAGCGGCGGGATTAAAACCGTACGAGATGGAAATTTGAAATTTTGAATTTGTAGATGGTGGAATGGGCACATTTGTAGCTACTTTGGATGGCCATGGGAACGGATGGGCATGAGACTTTTGTGTTGTCATAATGTGAAGAAACAAAGGGCACAGGCTTACTAATTTTATTTTATTGTTACTTAGAGTCCATTAAGCCTCATAGTTACAAGAAAATGCTTCAACTTTCAATTTACGGCAACAATTAGTTTGATGTAGTCTTATGCGGGTTTTACATAAAATAGTATATATCACCCATAACTTTCAAAAACTAGTGCTCAACTTCCATACAAATGGTTTTCGAACTACATCTATCCGACAAAAAAATGTTTAAAAATATTTAAACACGTTGACGTTGTCTAATGTGGGGGCACAGGCTTGCCAATTTTATTTTTTGTTACTTAGAGTCCAAGCTTACATAGTATATATCTCCGTATGTAAAAAACTAGTGCTTCCACATGTCAGAACTACATCTATCTAAAAAATATTTAAACGTTGACAAAGTAAGACACTCTAAAAAATACGTGTAATAGTAGGTTCTTGGATTCATTCTAGATCATTTACTAGTAATAGGTTTCTTAATTTTTGTATGTTGTATGACAAATAGTTGTTCACCATTAAATTTTGTTATAAAGTTAGTTGATACTACAAAATTTAGAATGCATTACTATTTATTATAGTTATTGAAGGATATGTTGATTAATATATGCATAAAACATGAGGCTTCACGTTATTTTTGTTCTAAATCTGCCACTGATGCTATCGGAACCTGCTCACTACAACTAGTCATGGGATCATATCTCCTGAGCTTTCCTGTCTACCACAATTGGACTCCCTGGTACTCCTTGCTCTGTTGCTTTCGCTTTTCCGTTATTCTTCGGGATTATACGGTTTGTCACTTGTGTCGTCGGAGTGTTGGAGAATGCAGCCAGAGCACTTGCTGTATCTGGACAGTGATGTCCATGTAACCTGTCACTTGTATTGCCGGGACATCCACAGTAGAAGTGGTTTAACCACTTGTTATTCTATTTTGATGGTTAGTCGCTTTGTTCCAAGTTAACAAGGCGAGTGATGACTGAGGAGCATATGCTAAACTTCCCTGAGAGTGACTGATGTTCATGTCTGCATCTTGTGTTTATTAGGGCTCACTTCAGTCACCATCTGTGAGCACTGGAATCCTGTTTCACATTTATAGGTGGAGATTTAAGAGTTTTATGCGCAAGTTGGCTGCATCTTTCTCTCTTGTTGAGAGTTGAGACTCAAAGTCATGTGACAGTGTTGTTCCATGCTTCAACGCATGGGGTCTGATTGAGCTTTTTTTGTTGTAGTGAGATATATGTTCTTTATCTACATCTAGATGATAGAGATGGTTCGCAAACAAAAATAAAGATAATGGTTGGGTCTTGGGTGAAATGGCGATGTACGTAGTGGATTTTGTTAAACATCATCCGATTGTTTTCTTTCTAACTATCATTCAGATTTAGAACCTTTGGATTAGAGATCTAATAGCTATGAATTCTCCCCCCTCCTCTTGAATTCTATCCCCTCTCCCTTTGAAAAATCTTTCCCCTTTAAAACAAGTGGCTCTTGATCTCTAATCCAAATGTCACAAATTTGGATGATAATTAGGAACAAAATATCTGAGTGATGCCTAGACACTCTCGTACGTAATCGCGGGGGGGGGGATCCAAATAAAATGTAAGCAATGATGCTTCATTGCTCTTCAACTCTGTTTTCTTGCTTTACAAAATGAACATATTCTTTTTGGAGGATAGAACATATGAATCTGAATGGACTGATGTGAGAGGCACTGTATCAGTTATCTTAGCTTCATCCGTAAAATCTGAATGCATTGATGTCCGGCTCGTGGTTTACTGCGTATGAATCAAATATGCTATTTCGTTTGAAAAACCAAAAATGTGATTTTGTGTCGGCATTGGTAAATTTTACATTCGGTTTGCTTCAGAAACATAACATTTGCCGAGATGCACCAAGTTTCATTACATCTGGGCAAGATGGCTTATGTGTTGCTCGGTTGGGCTGAAATAAGCTGGTTTATGATTAAAATTGCACTGTAATTTGCTGAAATTACACTATAACTGATGCCACTTATTTGACGTAACTAAATTTAAAAAATTAAAAATAGAAAAAACAAGTTAGCCCATCACGAATCATGCAAACGAATACGAAAAAAAGAACCGACAAAAGGCTCAAAAGGCCAAAAAAACTAGAAAAAAGATGAAATTTATAAATAGTAAAAATTAAATCAGAAGTCAAAAGCTCAAACCAAAATAAGCAGAACCTTAATTTCAACGTTGGTAAACTTTACAAAACAACTGACAAAATGGAAGGAATACAGTAGCAGTTATTCTTCGCCTAGAGCCGCAGGGTTTTTTTTTGAGACGCTAGAGCCGCAGTTTCGACGGATACTAAGGCCCCGTTTGGCACAGCTCTAGCTCCGAGATTTATACTGAATCTGTAGTTTGTTGACTAAATTAAAGTGATTTAAATATTTTTATTTAATATATAATATAAATGAAATGAGTTATGTAAATGCACTTAACATGCCTGCAACTCTAGATTCAGAATTTTCTAGAGTTACAGATGACCAGCTCTAGAAAATCTACAGATTTCTTAGAGCTAGAGCTCTACCAAACGGGACCTAAACAAGCTGAAATCGGGTGCCACGATAGAGGCGAATTACCGCAGTCCGTCCCCGAAATGAGAAGATTCGCGCGGCCCGCCCGCCTGCCGCGGCGGGGCCGAGCGTTTTCCGCACTTTCGGGCGCGCCTCAGTTTGTGCCGAGGCAGCCCGCGGTCTCACCGTTGGGCGACTCGAAATCAGGCGGGCTTGTGCCTACCGCCGAGGAGGACTTGACAGGCGTCGCAGCGTCTCAAATCACCATGCACACGCAGCCAAGCAGCCCGGGCAGCCAGCCCCAGCACACGCGTGCGGCGCAGGGAGCAATCAAACGCCGGACGCGCAACCCAGCTCCCGCGCGCGCGTCCGCCGTACCGCCGCACGCGATGACGCCATGAGCTCACTCCACATTGCTTGATTTGGGTTTCACAATTCAATGCAATCTCCACAGTCCACAGAGTACCAGCCACTGCACCTTTTCCCTTGTTGAACAATTCGTTGGGACATAGACTCGATCCTGAATAGATCAAACATTTCTAGTTCCTCCAAAAAAAACCTAGGCGTTCTATGCCTAGACCCATTTCCCCAACAAACTAAGATTTATTTTCTCAAGATCTAAGATCGCTAGGCCCCCCTGGTCCTTAGGAAGACAGACTGTTTTCTAGTTTACAAGATGATGCTTCTTATTTCCCTCGTCATCTTGCCAGAGGAACTTAGATGTATAGAAGTCAATTTTTTTTCAAGACTCCCTTAGGTGCCATGAAAAAAGGAAAACATGTATAAAGAAAGAAAGACTAGTTAGATTATAATTAATCAGAATTACTCTTCCCCCACAGACAACCATTTTCCTTTCCAACAGCTCAATTTGTTTTCATATCTTTCTTCCACTTCTAGCCAATCAAAATTCTTGAGCTATTTGTAATGTATGGAAATCCCCAGATATTTGAAAGGCATGTGACCAATAGCACAGCAAAACAACTATGTATATTGATTCTGGCACTCAACAGCCTTTCCAAGAAGAAACAACTCACTTTTGTGGAAGTTTATTTTCAAACCAGAAAGAAGTTCAAAGGCAACCAACAAAGTTTCAAATTTCTTGCTTGATCAAGATCATGCTTAAAAAAGATGATAGTATCATCTGCATATTGGAGTATAGAAAGACCTCCATTAACAAGATGAGGGACTACCCCTTCAATATTACATTGAACTTTGGGCCTGTTCTTTTTGGCTGCGGCTTATTGCTTTTGGCTACGGCTTGTGGTTTTTGGGCTATTTGTACGAGAGATTACATAGTAATAGAAACTCACGTGAGATTTTTGCCGATATAAATAAAGTCAGTAAAGTATGTACTACAATTAACTAGTAGACCTTATCTTGAAAAAATACTCCGTTTAAAAGCTAATTACTGTAGAAAAGTCGAAAAGCAGCTTTGAGAAGCTGAAAAGAACAGGGCCTTTAGCTCTGTGCACAAGAATACTTCTCAAAATAAAGGGAGGGTATATGATCAACTTTCCCTACACAAAATATCAACTATTAAGTTAAACACGAGTGGGGAGAGAAGGTCCCCCTGCCTTAGCCGCTACCTCCATCCTAGCAGCTGCTTCCCAAGATTCACCTCTCGCCAACGCAGGCGATAGGACCCCTATCCCCACCACGCCTGTCGCCGCCCCTCAAGCTGCCGTGGCCGCAAACAACCCTCGCCTAAATGCCACCGGCAAGATCGTCTTCAATAGGCTCGACCGTAGCTCTAGCAGCCCAAGCAGCCTCGCCGACGGCCGGCGCACTCACCTCCCTCGCCCAAGCTGACCTATCTCGCTGGTGGCTGGAGGTGGGAGAGATGTTAGGAAGAAAGTACGAGAGGAGAGAGAGATAAGGGAGAAAAGGGGGATAACATGTGAGGACAGACTAACGATGTAGCCAGTGACTTGGCAAAGTTGATGATGTGGCGGCCATATCACCAAAACTGCCTACAAAATCACCCTTGGGACACCATTTGCACCGGTTTTGATAGATGAAGGATGTTATATACCTTATTTTGTAAATAAGGATGAAAATTAAATCAATCATAGAGTATGGACCACGGATATTTTTTTTCCTTTTAGTTTCTCTCTGACAGCACCGCAGGGGTGAAGATACAGATTACATATGCCCATTTGCAATTTACTTCTAACTAATTTGCCATTTCTTTCTTACTGAACTTTAGATAGCTTACCAGTTTGTGTCTTGTGTGGCATATGTTAGTAGCAGCCTGTGTTCATCTGAAACTGATAGGGAAGTGTACCTGCAGCAAACAAAGAATATCCTGCAGCTCAAATGCACTGTGATTCTTTTTTATTCTTTCTATGTTTTCTCTTATATGATTACATGACTGTTATTTCTGATGCTTCTTATCTGAATACCTGACATGATCTAGGGAGTTTTATCCATTTCTCATGTGAAAAGGGTAGTGGGAATTACGTGTATCGATCTTCATTATTATTATGTGGCTCTAGAGATAGCAAAAGATGTGTATGCTTTCTGAAAATGCTTTTAACAGGAGCTTCATTAATTCAAGATGACACAACATGGTTAAGGAACAATACAAAAGCTACATGAAACCCATGAAAAACAGAATATCTGGCCCAACCACAGAAACTTGACGCACGGTTCCAAAATGGAAGGAAGCAGAACCCTTGTTTTCATGATATGAATCAAGCTGTAACCACAACAGGGACCTTAGATTTCATGTAGGATGCCATGGTGACAATGCCACCCAGGTATGACCACCATTGCAGTGATGCATCCCTCAGAGAACCTCATATATCATCTAGCAGTCTCCGAGGAGATGAGGTGGAGGAGAATTGAGTGGATCCTCTATAGCACAATGGACTTGATCAGCATGAGAATCCACTGACCCACCATATAACTCACTCTGATCTACCATCACTGCCATTACCATACTATAGTGGCAGGATCATTGTTATGATCTGCTTTCTTGCATGAAGGTACTTGTTTATTGCCCTTGCTCAATCGCATTGTGGACCATCACCACGTCATATCAGCCAAGCATAAGTATAAATATATTAATAATAATTTATCCTCAACAATCACGTTTAATCATATTAATTCATTTACTTTACCTAAAGAAACACTAATTAACATTGAATTAAAAATTTTGTCCAACTAATTTGCCGTATTGCAATAAAATATGTATATTATTTTGTTGAATACGAATAGTTCAGATAAAATAATATTTTGGATGGTAAAAGCCCATATCACATTTGTGTCCATATAGTTTTATGCAAATCCAAATACGAATACGAATAGAAGTTAAATTGTTAGTTGAACGAAAAAAATCTATACCGTATTCATATCCAATCGAATATGGTAATCGAATAATACGGATGATTCATATTCATTTCCCACCCCTACTTATTTATGCGTAGGAGAGACGGTATGTGTGGCCCGCTTATCAGTGTCACAGCCCGGCAGTAGCGCAAGATGCGTAGCTGGTGCGCGCCCAAATCTCTGGTCTGGTGCTCGATCATACTAGCTTTCGATCATTTCTGAGCACAATGCTGCGCTGCGTAACGTTCTATTGGTAACCTGTTCTGATATATAGTACATACGTACGCTTGTGTGATCGTGTTGCAGATTCTGTCCAACGTCGCCTTCGTCCCGTCGAGCGTGTTCGCTTCTTTACGAGACGGCAGCGGGGATCCGAAGTATGCTTGTGATACGCCTTCATTTTGTCGGTCTAGACGTGCTCTTGAATGCTTACTGTGTATTTCGGATACTATTGTACGCAAGTGTTCGGTTAAATTCAGACGAACAAGTATACTCACTACAGTTCGTTTCTTCTTTTTTTCCTTGTGCGATGTACGATTCAGAAACTATCTGGTGTTAGTAATTCCACAGAGTACATCAAGAAAAGACTCCGATTCAGGGAGACGTTAGTACGATACATATATCTAATAGTGTATAGTAAATTGAGGCGCAAGCAGCAAAAGTAAGCTATCAGGTTATTAACAGTAAAATCAACCGGTATGTTGACTTTTCGCAGAATATTTGCACCACTGAACCATAACCAGTGTTTTGAGAGAAAAGCTTGTTGAGTATGATGCCAGCACTTCTGCATAAATGCTCTAGCTTCTGAAGAAATACATAGTGATGTAAAATAGCTCATTACAGGGATATCTACTATAGTTTCTATATTACTACAAAGAGCAGTGCAAAGATGTCAAAATTGGTGCCAGTCTATTCTCTACAAGAACATTTCCCTCCCTTGAAAATGTGAAACCCACTAGAGTCTCTAACTGAAATCTCTTTACGAGTAGCAGCAGAGGCATACTCCAGAAATGAATGGCAGTCTCCGCACATGCGGATGTTCTTCACGACACGGACCGTTTGCCCAGGACCTGCCAATAGAAGGCCATACATGGCAGCTAGCTTTGCACTATGGTACATCAGGAAATGCCTCTTTTGGTAGTCCGCAACATCATGTAGAACAAAGGTGGTGTCTGGTTCATACCCAGCCTTTATACACTCAAGGATTAGCACATCCAGACCAGCATAAATGTCCTTGGACTGTGGATGCGATCTATCTCGTGCGAAAAATGAGTGAACAGCGTTGTCATGAAATGTCCAGCTCCGTGCTGGAATCTTACGCATACCCTTTTCGCACATCTCCAGCCTTGTGTTCTCAGAGTGGTGCCACGTTGCTGATTCAGAGTAGAGATTAGATGTCAGGACACATGTGGATGGATCTTGTGGCTCCAATGCAAGTAGATGCTTCATTGCTCGCTTTCGCAGTCATATTGGACCACTTGCTACAGCTGTCTTGCAAAGATCGCCAAACTAATGCACCAGGCTTGAATGGCATACTACCTATAAGCTGTTCTGCCTCATCAAAATGACCCCAGCAGCCAAGGACACAAACAAACGCTGCAACATGCTCCATTGTTGGTTCAATGCTATATGTGCTTGACATAGAAAGAAATAGTTCCCTACATTTATCTGCAGAGTTTGAGCTTGTGTAACTGCAAACTGATACGACCAGAAGAAAGGTAATGGAATCAGGCTTGATGGCTAATCTCTCCATTCGCAGAAGATACAAAATCTGAGAGTAATCATTTTTCCAAGGTATGGTGTACAATTGACAATTAAGATTCATTGTCTTGCTGATCCTTTTGGGCAAAAAATGGAACATGCTATGGCACAGAATCACGAAAGTGACACAATCGTGAGAGTAGGGATAGTAACGAACTACAGTAATTGACCACACAGACATGATAACGGAAAGGATACCTTAAGCACTATATGGTGCTTGGAACAAGTGATCACCAACCAGATCCTTGTAATACATCTCCGGCCATTTTGTAATTGGTATATATTGAAAACTCAGAATATTTCACACAGAAATCTCACCTTTCCTTCATAAAATAAGCCCTGAGAGTCTGACCTCACAATAATCTCAAACACCCCTGTCCTGCCTTGCAATATGGATATAGTGATAATATGGCATCCCAACCATTGAAAACTGTGATTCAAGCATTAACACCCTCTATAAACTTCATCCATGGGCCAACTTCGTCAACAAACCCCTGAGAATGTAAATAACAAACCAACTTTGTGACAGGTTGAAGACTAGCAGAGGTGGAAAAGGAAGCCATGAACTCATTCATTATATTCTGAAAAGTAGAGCCGCAGTAGCTCCTAATACATTTTATGTGCTCAAGGGCCATTTCTACTTCCCCAACATCTGTTAGGCTCTTCAACAAAATGACGTGTGAATTTAAGCTCTCAATATTGGATGGAACACGAGATATAACACCCAATGCTGCTTTGAAGCTACCTGAAAATATTTCATGCATGATTATGTACAAGGAGATACTGGAACAACTAAAGCAGCAGTCAAAACTAATTATGAGGACAGAAACCTTTTCTATAGGCGTACCTTGTTTACAGAGTGCAAGGATAAACACAGTTAACACTGAACTAGCCAATTCAGCATCCTGCATCACAGATTTGTTAAAGATCTCCACGGCCTGTTCATATTTCTTTTCTTGGCACAACATAGTGATGACTGATGTGTATGTCGCACCATCTGGGGCCACTCCTTTCTGGAACATGTGATCAAACAGCTGTTGGACTTCTTCACTTTCACCAATTTCTGCAAATTTTGTTATCAATATATTGTAAGTCTGCAGATTTGAACTACAACCACTGCAAAACATCTCATCCCACAACTTCTTGGCCGGCCTAAGAAGGTCATTTCTACAGAGTGCTTCCATAAGAGAATTGTACGATGAAATGTCAGGCTCTAGCCGCCTTCTTTTCACCTCCTTTAGCACATCATATGCCTCTCTCACCTTCCCTGCCTTTCCCAAGAAGGACACCACCAAATGGTACTCCTTTGCATTCGTGCAATACCCCTTATCCAAAAGCACCCTAAAAATCTCCCACATCTCATCGCCCTTCCTGTTCTTGCAAAGGCTCTCACAAAGGTGTACTAGCATCTCGGTACTTGGCAATCTCTCCTTCCCTATCATGAACTTGCAGAACATAACGGCAGCATCAGCATCAATCTCAGACACCAAGCCAATCAACAGATTCAACAAATCATCATCAATTGGGAAATCCCCTAATATAATCGCCTCTGCTATCTCCTTCGCATCAGCAATCTGCCTGTTGGACACCAATGCAAGCATAAACTCTCTGTAGTCCTCCTTCCTCGGCGCGACCCCCAGCTTCCTCTTCTGCTTCAATATCCTCCCTTCCTCCTCTGCCCTCCCTGCTACCCTAAATCCCTCAGACACAATCCTATATGCTACAAAATCCGGCTTCCATCCACGTAACCTCATATCCTCTAAAGCCCGCCAAGCATCCTCAATCCTCCCCTCCCGACACAAGCCGTCGACAACCATCGCTGCAACGATTGACCTGTTAACCCAGTCCCCCCGATGGTGCAAGGCATCCACCAACCGCAGGACCTCGGCCAACCTATCCCTCCTGCCCACATTCTTGACGAACACCCCAAACCCGACTGTGTCCAGTTCAACGGCTCTACCTAGCATTCTATCGAACACCTTGCGCGCGGGAGCGAGTGACCCGGACGATGCGAGCGCGGCGAGCAGGGAGTTGCAGAGCGGCGCGGGGAGTGCGACGGAGTCCGGGAGGAGGCCGAAGTGCGCGAGGGCGTCGGGGAGGCGGCGTGGCGGAGGAGCGCCGAGACGGCGAGGCGCGGGTGGCCGGGAGGAGCGGAGCTGGCTGCGCGGCGCGGGAGAGCGCGGCGAGGAGGAGGAGGGAGGGTGGCGGGTGGAGGCGCGGGAGGCGCGGCGAGCGACGCGAGGTACGCGTGGAAGGCTGCGGGTGGAGGGGCGCGCGGCTGGGAGATGGTGGCCGGTGGGGCGGCGGGAGATGGCGCGCGCAGCGGCGAGGCGGGGGAGGAGAAAGCGGGAGGTGGAGGACGGTGGGGCCATGGTGGCAGCGAGAGAGGGGAGCCGCGGGATGGCGCGAACCGCACGCGGGTGGACGATGCTTCGGCACAAACTTGTACGAATTCATTCATCGCCCTGCGCGGGTTGGGACTTATGGAGCAACGCACTTAGATCGTCTGAAAGCGGAAAGCGCTGGAGCACACAATCGGCCTCCGAAGGCGGGACAAGGACATACGTTGCCGGCCTTTCTGTCGCTCACCAACTCGAGAGTACACGAAGCCTCCCGCTCGCTCTCATTGGCTACGGGCCTACGGCGGTTCGGCCTTTGCCTTCCTGGTCGTGCTGAGCTACAGTGTCGCAAGACAAATTGTCAATCGAAAGCGAAGTGGGCGATCATTAGGTGCAGCAGGGACAGAAACAAGTCTTGGGTTAGGTGAGCTATAGCCTAAGATCTAAAAATCAAATCACATAGAAAATAGTGAATTAGATGTGAAAGTCTAAAAATGAAAGCCCATGATAACCCAAAACCAGTTGGTCCAGCCCGAAACTTGAGCTGAGCCTAGTTTCGCCCCTGTGCGTAAGCAAGAGGGCCGGCCTACGGACGCGGGAGAGCGGCCTGGCCGTCGGCGGTGGATGGCCTGACATTCCATGGCAAACGTTTACACAGGGAGGAGAGAACTCCGCCTCGTACCTACGTCGAGGTCGTGGACAAGGATCTCACCGCGTCCTACCACAGCTCTAAACAGATATTTAGGTCCACTGCACGTCGAGTAAACAGCGCACTCGTATTAACCCTATTTAAGTATTTATCCTCAATTCACGTAGAAGAGTTAACTTGAGAGTTAAAACATATTTGGCATTAATATTTATATGTTATGCTTATTCAACCTTAACAAACCATGTGGGATCATTCCATCCATATTGCACTCATGCCCTACATGAGCTTTACTTGGGCTCAATCCTAATTGAACCGGGTCTCACGACTGCCATGCCTCATTTTTGTAATAGCCTCTCCTGTGTGCTAATCCACAAATCCAGACTATTTTTCGAGGGTGCCACAGGAGAATTGCACCGCAAAGTATGGTACCTTCTTTTCCATTTATAACTTGTGTCTTATGGTTTATGCTACAGTAATTAGTTTTTAAACGATGTGTTTTTTCAAGATGATGTTAACAGGAATATTATAGAAAATGTGTCATGAGTTCAATCAGACTAGCTAAAATCGTATACGATCATTTTTCTTTACGTACTATCTCTCATAAATACTTATAATTTATAAAAATAAACTATAAGGCACAGTCTAAAGAGACCATCTTATATCAAGACTCTTGGGAGAGTATGTGTACAAATGACCCTCAAAACAAAACCGGCTAGTCAACAACTCTATAGACAACAGATATGTAAAGAAAATTCTACGCCAGAGTCTGGAACCTAGCTGGCATGGATCGATTTTTTAGGCTTATAATTTTTGAATTATGGTTGTTTATGAGACAGTACGAAAAGAAAAACAGTTGTATGTGATTTTGATCGGTATAACTAAACTTGGTATAGTGTCTACTGCAATCCACTTTTAGACCTATCCTAAAAGGTCACCCCGTTTAAAAGTGTGTGTAGTACAACAAAAGTGTGTTACTGTGATTGGAATTGTATCCTCTGTCATTGGCCTAAAGGCAGAAGAGTACAGGAAAATGAGTGAAAAGGCATAGCCTGTGGGGAATACAGTAGTAAAACATTGTGCTAGTTATTGTACCAAAATACTCAGTTGGGTTTACTGTAGTGATGGTAGTGTAGCAGATGTTAAAGAGCATCCATCTACGATTTGAATGGTTGTGATCAGGGTGAGCTCTTTTCGACTATAGCTTGTGATTTTTAATATTAGTATAAGTGTTTGTGTGAATAAACCTATAAGCCGCTTTAAAATGTCAATACTATTCTGATAAACCACTTCGAAACAATGACGGAGAAGTCAACATGCTTGTTTGTTTAAGAAAAACTATAGGTTATACATCATAAGTTATAAATCCAAAAGAAGGAAACCCTAACCAAGATAGGCTATTGTTCTTCTTTGCCTTTCCCTGTGTGAAGGCAAAGGATACAATTCCATTGTGATCATAGGGGTTGCTTGTTGTCAGTGATGAACTCTTGATTTGTTGTGCTCGATCCATGATACGGACACATGTCTAGATTCATATCATGGTATCCTATTAATTACAGTTTATTTGATGTATATATTGTTATTTTTTAGGCTTTTGTTTTGATCATGCAATCCCTATATTACCTACATCTACCACTCTCTTGTATAGTATGGGCAATTGAATCTTACTACTAGGAAGACACCTAAAACATGTAATAATGTGTGAATACATGAAGGGTACAGAAAAAATCATCTGAATCCATTCTCTCACTCCCTGTTAGGTTATCTATCATTCGCTGCTGGTTATTAGAGTTGTTCAAATGGGCAGAGTCAACCGTGCTGACCCGAAGCATGGTACTATCGACCTGCCCCAGCCATGGCTCATGGCTAAACGGGTTATGCTAGCCCGGCTCGACCAGCCGTGTCATGCTTAGGTTAGCACCACCTCCTCTTGGCCCCTCATCTCCACCTTGACGCCGCCTCCTCAAGTCCTCCTTCCCTCTTGGTCAGACAGCGCCTGTGTGACAGCATCAGTGCACTCCTTGTCAATCGCTGCCTCCTCTTCTCGCAAGTCTCCCTCCCCTTCATCTCGCCAATGTCATCGTCGTTTCCCCGCTACCATTGAGCCGCCATGCCCTTTCTGCTGCTGAACTAGGTGGGTGAGGTAGGGAAAGGGGACAGAGGAAGACGGTAAGGTCGTTGGGATTGTGGAGATCGAAGGAGGAGGGGAATAATGGAGGCATTAGGGGGCGTGGAGGGGGGACAGAGGAAGATGACGAGGTCATTAGGATTGTGGAGATCAAAGGAGGAGGGGAAGAATGGAGGCAGTGGGGGCAGGGAGGGGCATCGAGGAGCTCCTCGACGAAGCCTCCGACGTAGAAGGGGTAGAGGATGTCAACATCATGGGAGGTGACAAGCGTGATGGATGAAGACAATGAGGTCGCACTGGTGACAGTAGTAGCACTGGCGGTGCGACAGAGGTGGAGAAGGTGTTGACGACGACATGGTCGACATCGTCGCCATTGAAGGATGGATGGATGGTAGAGAGAGATCGACATAGACAATTGATAGCCCGCGATTAGAGTTAAGTGGCTGTCAGCCTGATGGGTTAGATTGGGCGTCTGCAACTCATCGAGCTAATTGTGCTCGGACTGGTAGGGTGTGGACCATCAGCTCCTTAGGCCATCCTTGAGTTCATATTGAGCGTGCGAGTTAGCACAACATAACCTATTTAGTTAACCTAGCCAATTGAGCTATACCTACATGAGTATGTGGCAGGCTATGCCATGTGATTCATTTGGCCAGGTCTACTAGTCATGTTCGTACTTTCTAGCTTTTGAGTAATGCACAGAAATTGTCTGAAAAGCGTACAATCGTATAACCGAAGGCGGAAGCCTGATATACGTAACCGGCCTTTTATCGCTCACCAACGCCCCGTTGCGGCCGCTCCAAAGATCTGGCCGCGAGCCCCAAGCTTCTTCCTCCCCTGAGCTTTGCTCCTGTAAATTCTCCAAAACCCTCTTCCTTTCCCGCGACTTCCTTCTGAGGGAAAAAATTTCAAAAATCCTCACCCCCACCCTCCTCTCGCCTCAAACCCTAGCGCCTCGCCTCGCCGCGCCGCGCCGCGCCGTCGCATCGTAGGATTTCCCCGCTCCCACCGCCGGCCATGGAGGCGGTGGTCGTCGACGCGGGCTCCAAGCTGCTCAAGGCCGGCATCGCCGCGCCCGATCAGGTCCCCGCGCTGGTAAGCAACCAGATCCTCCGGCCTCTGTCAATCTTCCTGAAATTTGGCCAGGTTTTTGCGAACTGTTCGAGGTTTTTTTGCTTGTCAGGTGATGCCCTCGAAGATGAAGTGGGAGGTCGAGGACAATCAGCTGGCTGACGGCGCGGTGGTGGAAGAGGTGGTGCAGCCGGTGGTGCGCGGCTTCGTCAATGACTGGGACGCAATGGAGGACCTGCTCAACTACGTCCTGTATAGGAACATCGGGTGGGAGATTGGGGACGAGGGCCAGATCCTCTTCACCGAGCCGCTCTTCACGCCCAAGGTGATGGGTTTCGTGCTTAATTTAACGTTGTTTAAATGTTGCGTGTAGTACACCTGTTGACTGTTGCTACGTTGTTCCAAACTGCATTAAAACTTGTAAGTGGCGCTAATTCAAGGTTGGATTTCAATGTCCTGGATCAGAAATGGGGGTTCGATTTTGCTGGGATTCATGATTAAATGGGTCTCGGTGGTGTAGTTTTGAGTCTTGAGCCAACAGCCTAATGCACATGATAACATATGTATTCCATCAGTCTAAATGACATCAGTTATCCCTCTACGTGCTTTTGTGGCTCAAATCTTAAAACTCTGAATTATAGGACCATGTGGTACATACCACATTATGAGGTAAATCCTTTTGTTATGTTGGTAATGAGCGTGCATAGTCAATTAAACACTATGTGATTGAATATGGTTGGATTTCTCTTATCTGAGCTGAGATGATGGACCCCTATGGTTTCTGTGGCGCACCATACCCAAATTGTGAAAATTAGTGCAAATCCTTGTGCTATCTTTGTTCTCTGTTAAATCTTACTAGAAAATTCTAGCTTTGGGTCAATTGTTATGTGCATTATAAATTCTAGAATCTGAACATGTTATCTGCAGCTGTATCATTTAGAAATTACCAGTGTTTGGTGCCCGGTGCCAGCTGTCCTTCTGGTGCAATGTTTTCCATATATTGGTTTATAGGAATTGGAAGAGATCCTAGCAGTAGCATATTTAGATGTTGCATGATGTAGCACTTAAGGCCCAGTTTGTGGTTGGTGTGTTGTGTTGGCGCTATTGAATCTAGTTAGTTACGGGAATCTCTACCGATTCTAGTAAGATTTTTCTGTGATGCTCTCAACTGGTTATATATCCGAAAGTAGAAAATATAAGTGCTTTTGACAAGCGTTCACAATACCAAATTTAGCCGAAGTAGGCTCTCATTTATCATTCTGAAACTGTAATACAATATCTCTCTCACTACTTTGCGAAGCCTTTTCCATTTGACATTGTCCATTATGCATTGCTTTACCTTTTTTCGTTGTTTTGCATTGATTCTAATTTTTGCCTTCTGTCTTTATGCCCTGTGCAGGCTCTTCGGGAGCAATTAGTGCAACTTATGTTTGAAAAATTCAACGTTTCAGGCTTTTATGACTCTGAGCAGGCTGTATTGTCACTTTATGCTGTTGGACGCATTTCAGGCTGTACAGTTGATATTGGGCATGGGAAAATAGGTAATATCACCAAATCAGTTGTATGTTTACTCTTGATGGTTCAAACTTAGATTGCAGTTCTGTTGATTCCACATGTGGCTTTTGTTTAATGTCTATAATATTATTTTTTTTCTGATGCTGTTGACTTTATCCTTGTTTGGTTTGGTGAATTACCCATGCCTCATTGACATTTGACTTCCCTATGCATGTCTTGCCATTTAAATAAGCTATGTTTTTTTTTCTGTGTCCCACTTTTCTACTTGTTTTTGAATAAACTTATGTAATGAACCTTAGTTCATCGGGGTAAATACCGTATAGAAGATGGCCGGGACAGCATAGCTGAAGGGAGGGGCTTTAGGAGAAAGGGGAGATCATGGACCGGGGAGAAGAACTTGAGTTCATCAGGGTAAATACTGTATAGAAGATGGCCAGGACGGCACAGCTGAAGGGAGGGATTTTAGGAGAAAGGGGAGATCATGGACTAGGGAGAAAAACCTTCTTCTATACGGTATTTACCCCGATGAACTAAGATTCATTACAACTTAAGTGAAAGCCAGCACAACAGTGGCAATCGCACCCTCTCCCAACCGAGTTCGAATCCTAGGACCAGCTCGGATTCTCATCTCCTTCTTTAGTGAATGCCAGAGTTCCTTACCAATTTTTTTTTAAAAAAATCACCAAATGAATGATGCTCTGTGAGCACATAGAAGACAATCATACGACGATGACTGGATGACAGATATTCCTTGTAGAATTCAACTCCAAGAATGCTTACATTAGTCTACTTTCACTATTAAGGGCTGCTTTCTACATATTTAATCCACTTATTCCAGAATAACCTTTGTGCAAACCAGCACATATCGAAGGCTTGCTGGGAAAATACTGAACCCTTTTGAGCTCAAAAATTGTGCAACACAATTGTCACCCAATGATTGATGATCTTTAAGCACATGCAAGAACATCATACAAGGATGACAGAAATCCCTATATAACTGAACTCCAAGTATGCTTATGTTAGTCTTCTTCCATTACTAGTAAGGTGCCTGTGCGTTGCAACGGAGTACCAAATAAATCAAGCATCATATCAGTGAGGCATGATAGAATAAGTAACACATACGACAATATGTACAAAAATGGTAGTAAACAATATTTTTTTGCAGTATACTTAATACATAAATAACTGTCAGACTATCTTAGAGAATAACAAACCAATTGATAAATAGGACATCATGCAATAAACATAAACATTAACGAGAATTTTAAAACATAAACAATAGCAGCAGCAAAAGAGTCAATGGAATTGGAGGTGCTCAGTATATTATGATACAAATAAACATCATATCATCATCATACATTGCAATATTCGCTAACAGGAAGCTGCCATTGCCAATACTGAGATTCTGAGTACTTGAGTGTGTGTATATGCATGCATGTGTGAGAGCATTATATCGCCTCCCACATAAACCAATGGAGAGAGAGGCAGTCCTTGTAAATGTACTTAGATTTGATAGAATCATCACAATAGCCTCCAGTTCCTGTGTGTGTGCACATATGAACGCATGAATAGACGTACTGTTTCTTAGCAGACCGATGAGAATCGCATCAAAAAACAAAAAAACATTGTTGTAGCCTAGGCTAAGATCACTGTCTTCGACCATTGGGTACGACCACAGCACCTCGACTACATCTCCGACCACACAGGTCTTCTAGCACCGAGGTCGACTGTAGCTACGACAATCGACCGTTAACCACTGTAGCTATGACCATTGGCTTCGACCATGGGCTATAACCACAGGCTACGACCATGAGTTATGACCACTGGCTACGACCACGGACTACAACCACCGTCTTCGACCACAGGCTACAACCACAGGCTTCGACCACTGGCTACGACCACGGTGTTCAACCACGGGCTATGACCGCAGTGTTTGACCACTGGCTACGACCACAGGCTAGACCACTATCTTTGACCACTGGGTACGACAACAATATTCGACTACTCGCTACAACCATAGTTTTCGACTACTGGCTACAACAACCGTCTTCGACCACTGGCTATGACCACAACACCTCAACTGCATCTTCGACCACACATGTCTTCTATCACCGAGGTCGACTGTAGGTACGACAATCGACCGTCGACCACTGCAGCTACGACTATTGTAGCTATGACTATAGTTCATGACCACATCATTCAACTACTAGCTACGACCACGGGCTATGACCACAGTCTACGATCATGAGCTACGACCACGGGCTACGATCGCAGTGTTCGACAACTGGCCACGACCACCATCTACGACCACTATCTTCGACCACTGGGTACGACCATAGTTTTCGACCACTCGCTATGACCACAATCTTCGACCACAGCACCTCGACTGCATCTTCGACCACATAGATCTTCTAGCACCGAGGTCGACTGTAACTACGACCACAGTTTTCGATCACTCACTACGACCACAACACCTCGACTGCATCTCCGACCACACAAGTCTTCTAGTACAGAGGTTGATTGTAGCTACGACAATCGACCGTCGACCACTATGGCTACGACCACAGGCTTTGACCACGGGTTACAATCATAGGTTACGACCACTAGCTATGACCAAGGGTACCGTCTTCGACCACAGGCTACAATCACAGGTTACGACCACGAGTTACGACTACTGGCTATGACCACAGGCTACGACCATTGTCTTCGACCACATGCTACAACCATAGGCTACGACCACGAGCTATGACCACGGTGTTCGACCATAGGCTACGACCATAGGCTACGATCGCAGTGTTCGACCACTGGCTACGACTACCATCTACGACCACTGTCTTCGACCACTAGCTACGAACACAGTCTTCGACCACTGGCTACGACAACCGTCTTCGACCACTGGCACTGAGGTCGACTTAGCTACGACAATCGACCGTCGACCACTGTAGCTACGACCATAGTGTACGACCACTGGCTATGACCATAGCGTACGACCATGGGCTACGACCATAGCGTTTGACTACTGGCTACGACCGCGGGCTACGACCACCGTCTTTGATCACAGGCTATGACCACAGGCTACGATCATGAGCTATGACCACGGGTTACGACCACAGTGTTCGACCACTGGCCACAACCACCATCTACGACCACTGGCTACGACCACTGTCTTCGGCCATTGGGTACGACCATAGTCTTCGACCACTCGTTATGACCACAGTCTTTAACTACTGGCTACAACCACAGCACCTCGACTACATCTCCGACCACACAGGTCTTCTGGCACTGAGGTCGACTGTAGCAACGACAATCGACCGGCGACCACTGTAGCTACGACCACAGCGTACGACCACTGTAGCTACGACCACAGCGTACGACCACTGTAGCTATGACCATAGCGTATGACCACGGGCTACAACCACAGTGTTCGATTACTGGCTACGACCACGGGCTACAACCATCGTCTTTGACCATAGGCTACGACCACTGTCTTCGACCACGAGCTACGACCACTGGCTATGACCATGGTGTTCGACCACGGACTAAGACCACTGGCTATGACCGCAGTGTTCGACCACAATCTTCAACCACTCGCTATGACTACAGTCTTCGACCACTGGCTACGACAACCTCATATATAAAGACATCGCCCTATTCACACAAAATCGTTTCACCAGACTTTTTTTTAACCTTTTTCATACAAAGAAATCTTACCAGATTACCGATATCTCTACATGCAGCTTTTACTTTCATGGCATACTCAAAGGTCCTGAACCTATCTCCTCTCAAGTAGCATTGTAGAAGAACTGACAATGTTTTTAGAATAAAAGCTAGTCAGAGATAGAGGAGGCAAGATGATGCATACCCTCCAGCTTCATGGCCTAAGATCCTAGGGAAAACTGGAGTTTGCCCCTGCACGAATTCAAGCAAAATCACACAAAGTTAGCCACTGATTTATGCATGTCCGCATCACCATTTCCCAATCGAAAAACATAAAACTATGAGAAAATTATAAGATGTGGAACTATGCACACCTTGGCCTCCTAGAAGTAGATATTGGTGTGGCAAAGCGCAGTGTAGAGGATCTTGATGTGCAACTCCTTGGCCTGCGGTAGCACCACCTCCGCCTCCTCGATCGACAATGGCTTCTTGGCCTCCCATGCCACCACGGCTCCAAACACGGATCCAAGAACCAAACCGATTAGCCCTTACTCGCATCAATTTCTGAGTTTCATTATGCAAAGATTAAAGGAGCTAATTTTTAGAGGTTTTGATGAACTATTCTTAGAACAATCGGAAAGATCCAAAAGATTGTTCGGAAAAGAAGATGAAGAAGAAAGAGGGTTCAAGAAACTGCAGAGACAGCGAGCGAACCTTTGCACTTGATCACCTTCTGCGGTCGCTATTCCTCTCCCACCACAAGAACAAATCGATCACTCCAGAGAGCTAAAAAAGTGACCTTTTTGTTGTCATGATTGCGGTCGGTCTTGCGGATTTCCACGGTGGTGTTGAAGCGACGGCGCCGCCCCTCGTTTGTGTCCGCCGACGCCTTGTAGCCCTTGTGGCAGATCTCTGCTTGCTCGTTCGGCCGATGAGACATCCTCGCCTTGCCTCCGCTGCCTCCCCAAACCCTAGTGAAAGGGAAGCTAGAGAAGAACGGGAGAAGATGGATCCGGCGACACCGCGCTTGATGACAGCGCAGGGAATGGGAGAAGATGTCAGAGAGCGGAGACGTTGGGGAGGGAACAAGCGGCAAGGTGGGGAAGGAGTCAGATGATGGGGAGGAGTGGGAGGAGGGGAGGCGGCGGTGAGTAGATGCGGTGGGGAGGGGGAAGCAGGAAGATGGGCGAGGAGGTGGCGGGTGGATGCGGTGGGGGAGGTGGCGACGAGGGGATGCAGTGGTGGGAGTTGAGGAGAGAATGGACAATTTGTGGGCATAGTGGGGAGCGTTTGGAAAGTGAGAGTTTGCAACTATGTATATTTGATCGAATGGCTGGGGAGAGTCGAGGCAGAATGGACGGCTGCAGAGGATTGAGGGAGAACGCACCAACGACCACCAACTCACATTTATAAGTAGTAGAGATTATGGTGCCGCTTGTAATTCATTAATCTAGTTTACCAACTATGATTCGTATGACAATGTTACAGTATCGCCTTCTGTTCCTTTGTGTATTTTGCATATATTGTCACGATCACTTCATCTAAAGGTCATTTACTATTTTTTTACAAAGCTGTATTCTTTATACTTCAAATCCTTGCTTATTTGAAGTGTCTTCTTCTTTATCTTTCATCCAAATAGGGTTTTCCCCTGTGTTCACAACATGAGGAATAAACCTAATGTTTCTTTTTCGACTTGGTCATCAGTAAAGATGAAATGACATTATTGGATGTAGTTTCTGGCAAGAGCTTATTTCAGGGGGAATGGTGAGTGGTGACACCCATTGACACAACATAGGAGTAAGGACTAAGGAGTACTCTTGGGAATGTAAAGGAATAGTAGTACTCTGATAGCCATTTTATTCACAAATTAGGCCACATATAGTTTTCTTAAACTATTAAAAATCACAAATGGTAATGTAAGGCATGATTGTGCTCTACAGCTGCTTATACTTGTATTTAGTGTGCATTTGGCATTTTGGTAGCTTCTTTAGAAGCATTTTTAATTTACCATTTTTTGGATATGTCAACTGTGGAGTAATTGGCAACCTCTTTGTTAGAGCCATAACAGGAACATTTTACTTTGGCAGGTAAAGATTTCCTTTAATTAACTAGATTCTGCAGCACATCACAGCAGCATTGCTATTGGAGCTTAAAGTTCACTGACATTCCTTTCTATTTTACAGATATGGCTCCAGTTTGTGAAGGTGCTGTTCAACACATAGCATCTAAGAGATTTGAGATTGGAGGAATTGACTTGACTACCCTATTTGCACAAGAACTCAAAAAGTCCAACCCATCAGTAAACATTGATGTTTCTGATGTTGAGAGGCTGAAAGAGCAGTATGCATGCTGCACAGAAGATCAGTTGACCTTTGAAGCTATAGAAAGCTCATGCCAACCAGAAAGGCACACTCTTCCAGATGGGCAGGTTGGTTATTCACTTATTGTACATAGCTTTGTTGTAAATGGTGTGCCAAACATTCACCTTATTCCTGTTACTTCTATCTCTTAATGCTCAACTTGTTTCTTCATAAAATAAATGGTAGTTGTGTGGGTTATTCTCTTTAGGTTGATCAAATGCCTTGGTGGCTATTTATTATCCTGAATATATGCAAACCAGTGTTTTCTAAACACTTCTCCCTCCAGGTTATAACAATTGAAAAAGAGCGCTATATTGTTGGTGAAGCTTTGTTTCAACCACATATTTTGGGCTTAGAAGATTATGGCATTGTTCACCAGCTCGTTACTAGTGTCTCAAACGTTGCATCAGAGTACCATCGGCAGCTGCTTGAAAACACTATACTATGTGGTGGCACTGTATCAATGACTGGTTAGTTATTGCTTTCCTCTGCAAGATGCCATTTGTTCTTGATTTGCTCTCTTGGATTCTTCAGTCTTTTATTTTACATGGAAAATGCATGTCTATTAGCTACAAAGACAACAAACGTCTTGCTAGTGGATGGTATTATATGCTAACTCATGGAATGTGGCTTCATTCAATATGAAAATATGCATTCTGTATGAAATGATTATGCAAATGCAACTATGAAAATTTGCATTCTCTATGAATAGATTACGCAAATGCTGCATTCTCTATGAATTGATTGTGAAAATGCTAATGGTGTATAACCTATGCAACACAGATTGCTTCCTTGCTATGTTCCAGAACAAAAGAAATGGGGCCACTTTGGAAGTTCTCCCACTTGAGAACCCATGCTGTTGGGACTTGGGAATTTCATTTAATAGGGAAGGAATTGGAATCTTTTGTAAGACTTGGGGATATCTTGTACTGCTGTTAGTTGTCCTGTGGATAAGCTAGTCAATACTATTGTGAATGTGTGGCGGAGCACTTGAGAAGATTTGTTGGTTAGTTGTACTTAGAATGCCGCCAACTGGTTATAGATATTGTAATCAGCAGTTCAGGTAATCAGTATTTTGCTGAATGCTGCAGAACGACTACTTTTCGTGTCACGACTGCTGCCTTGCATGTTTTTTATTGCTTTGTCATGCTTAGTTGCATATTTGATTAGATTGATTTTTCTCGTTTTACATATCCTAACCCATTTGAAACCCATTAGCTAGCTAAAACTCTTTTGAGAGCAATAAATCAGTTTCATAGTGGATTACCTCTTTGCTTTCTCTTCTCAAGGTTTCGAAGACAGGTTCCAGAAAGAAGCAAATTTGTCTGCTTCAGCAATCCGCCCATCTCTCGTAAAGGTAACCCCCCTCCCTGCCTCAGTGACTGCACGACTCTCGCACATTGCTGCCTTTACTAACTCAACACTCAATCCTCCAGCCCCCAGAATACATGCCTGAGAACCTAGCGAGGTACTCGGCCTGGTTGGGTGGTGCGATCTTGGCCAAGGTCGTTTTCCCTCAAAACCAGCACGTCACCAAGGGCGAATACGATGAGACGGGTCCATCCATTGTTCACAAGAAGTGCTTCTGAAAACAGCTGTCTTGAGCTTGCACGGTAGGTGCGCCCTTTACTGCTTCTGTGCTTTCACTCCAGATAATACGTACCGCGTACGTGATTCTGACTCAAACATGACTGTGTTGTTGTTTGCAGGTGCGGATGCTCGAATCTACACTTTACTGCCCTGTAGGGACCTGGGCTCCAACCTGCGGTACTAATGTCTTTTGACGCTGCGATCCTGCGCTATTCAGTGCCTTGTCGTGCACACGGCTGTCTGGTTCGGTTTATATGTGCATCGTTACTAGCTCTCTAGAATGCAGTAGAATCTAGGATTGGCATCTATTTATTAGGAGTGTCAGCAAATTGTACCAGGCGTATCAGAAAATGTTTTGAGGGGCATTGCATGGTTCTCACCCTCGTAAACTGCATGCATTCTGGTGTTTATCCGTTCACCGAGCGTACGGAAATTTATGCGTTCTGTGATTCTTTCTTCTTCGAGTCCGAACGTAGAGGAGCCTGTGCCTCCAGGTCCGCCATGTCCAAACCATTGTTACTAGTATCCCAAGAGAAACCTATTGTACTGCCATAGATTTGCTTCTCATTTTCCTGGGTTACTGTATAGTGTAGCATTTTTTTTCCTTTTGAGGGCAGTGTAGCATGTATGTGGGTGCACGGGTCATACACGCCCGTAACTCGCGGACCTTGGCGCCAAGCAAGCCAGCACGACGGAGACCAGGTATACCAGCCCAGGTTACCTTCATGGCATCGTGGTCGAGAGTCCAGACTTTGCTTGTTGTACGAGTTGTTGGCCATTGATGTCCAGGACCGATCTACCTCCGGTCCCCGGTACTTTTAAGATCTCTGCCATTTCTATGGGGCACAACACCGCACCGTTCTCTCGATCTTAGCCGCTCAGTTGATGGAAAGGATAGTGTTTTGCTACAGAGCTATGATCAAACGTGACGTTCTTTTTGGATCCAGTGGACATGAAGGCCGCGCCACATTGTACGTACATAGCGAAGGATTCAATTTACCTGCAGGTACCAGCAAGCAGCATGCATGGTTTCAGTTCAGAGCCTGTTTTTTTTTTGGCTGAACCTTGTAACTTTTAGCTGTGGCTTTTGGTTTTTGGTTGTTTGCGTGAGAGATTACAGAGTAACAAAAATTCACGTGTGGTTTTTGCCAATATAAATAAAGTCGGTACAGTATATATTACAATTAACTAGTAGATTCTATCTTAAAAAGATACTTTATTTAAAAGTTGGTTATCGTAGAAAAGCAGCTTTTAGAATATGAAAAAAAATAAGCCCGATCAATTTGAATGCTGTGACTCTAGTGAAGCAGGTAATTACTAGGCCAACCACACAAATGACCTAGTTCTTGAGACCCATCCATTAGCGCTTTCCGACATGCCGTCATCAGGATTTTGATTTCGGAGTTGTACGAACAGTAGCCGATCTGGCCGGCCTCCGACAAAAGCTGCTCGTGGTCTAACCAATTGGCTTGCTCTCCTAATAATTTTGCAGATTAGGGCTATGCCGCCTGTGAGCTGTAACCAATAAAAGTGATCGATCTTGTCTCTAATGGAAGCTAGCGCTTTTGCCATTTAGGTGGCTCTCCCGGCCATACTTCCGTAAAAACGCCTGCCATGTGGGTTTTGTCAGACCAACCTGACGCGTCGTAGTCATTGTCCGGCTAGTAGGACGGTGCTATGCGTACAAACACTCCTCAGTAAACTTAAAAGTACGAAACACAGGAAAAAACACAATGCCTATTAAAAGTAGTAGACATGTGACTTATTTAACGATGCTATAGGAAATTACAGCTTGCCAAAATACCATCGGTCTCCCGAACTGTGGATTAACATGATCTTACTTATAATTTGTTTAAATTCGGGTATTCTCTCAATAGATCTAGAGTATGTATATATAGAGTAAAGATACGAGAATCTTTATCCAAATTCGGAGCTTCTCTTGAGAGAATAATAACCATACATCTTGTTTAATTGCTAATCAACAAAAAAAATTACAACAGAGAATCATGTGAATGGCTAGCCCTCCCTCCTTTCTTTTCTCTCCTTGATGCTAATCTTTATATAGCCAATGAAGTCACGATAGTTGTTCCGTACCAAAAGATGCCTCAACGCTTCGGATGATAACCGTTTGACGAAAGTTAATGTCAGAGAGACGTAAAAGGCCTTTCATCGTGTAGCGGTTGTGTCAGAGAAAGATAGTGTACGGTTAGTAGATAAACACATGTTTTAACCATCTTGTTAGATGAACCAACAATGTAGTTCATCGTCGTAGATAGATTAGTTGGAGATAGATTTGTTATAGGAATTCTTATGACCAAAGAGTGATCATAGTAAGACTTACGACTACGTAGTCATAGAAGGACTTACGACTAAGAGATAGTCACAATAAATCTTATGACTATATGGTCGTAGAAGAGTTCACGACCATCCTACTATATTTACCTTTTATCAATAGGGAATATATTTAAGAAATATAATGATGTAATAATTTAAAGATTATTCTATCCTCGTTAGGAATAACCAGGTTAAGGTCTATGGAACCGGACGATTACCGCCAGGATGTATTAAGAGCTCGCCCTAGGTGGAGCCAGCTAGCCAGAAGGATTCCAATAACTCGCTCGCCACCTCTTACCATCATCACACATGAATAGCAACTTGCGAGGAAGGGTGCACGGTGTAAAACCTGCGCAGCTGACATTAGTGGCAGGGCAGGGGACATGGATCCGGCACAGGGAGTCGAGAAGCCGGAGGAGGCGTTAAGGGAAAAGGGCGAGCAGAGGGGGACAAGCGGAAAGGGGTGCGGACCTGTAGCTGGGCGCGTTTGTTGGATAGCGACCACCGCGAATCTCCCCGATAGCGGCGCGCGCGCGTGTGCGGACGCGATCAGCTACCCTGCTTCAGGCGCGACGCGTGCATGCACGCATGGTCCCTCTCCGTCCGTCCCGGCCCGTCGATCCGGTGCCCGGCCGCAACGCCCACGCGCGTAGGGGATCGTATCGTTATCCCCGTCGCGTATCGTCGTCGCGTAGGGGGGATCGTATCGGCGCGTATCGTCGCGTAACGCGGCGCGGCCGGGCAGGCGATGGCCTGGGGCGAAGCCCCCACGGCCGTATCCTCCCATTTGGTCAGTCCGTGCGTCGAGCGATCCATCCGCGCGTTCGTCTGACGTGATGAGGAATCGCATGTGGCCGGCTGGCTGTGCCCGGCCCCTTGCCGCGGTCACGCGATGCGCGTACCAGTGCTGTCGGGTCTTTATTTTCTCCTCTCATACTCGAGATGTACGTACAGATAGCTATCTCATTTAATTTGAGGGACGTCGTAGCTTTTAACTTGTTCCAAACACACCATGATATTGCTATCGGGTCAAACTGAAGGGTTTCACTCGGATAAGACGTAATGTCCTTTATTACTAGCTACTTAAACGATATGGGAAAAATGATGTGACACGTACGTACGTCTGATACGACGCTTTTACAGCCTGCACAACTTCCTCGATCATTCCTTATGGTGCACCACTATTTAAACACAAAGCACTACAAACTACCTCACACACCTCAGTAGTCCTGCATGCGGTAGTCAGTCTTCTTCCTCTCACACATTCCTTCTCTATCTCCTCCAAAATTTTCTACTCCCGCACACAACCTCTCCTACTTCTCATATCCTCCAAACTTCCTCTCCCTCTCCGTTCTCTCTCTCCTTTGGGCTAGCAAGGTCCGAGAGTCGCGGTGATACATTGCACGGCGCTCAGACGAGTTGGGGGCGGTGAATAGCTTGTAGAGAGCTAGCGGTATGGCCAGCGATGAGGTGGTGGCATTGGCCGGTGAGGCAACAGGCCTACCTCGCGTGCTGCTAGATCAAGGTTCACTGCGGATATCCGTATCATAAGGCCGAGAGCGTTGTCTTCCTCGTTCCCATCAGAGCCAGGGATGGAGTGGATGGACTTCTTTCTTGAGGAGGCATTCAAGCAATGCGCTAGACGAGCCAGGCATCAAATCTGTACAAATCTAAGGAATTCGACACAGGGCCGGCGATGAGCCACCGGGCTGACCTTGGCCTCACCTAGATCTGGTCTTATCGGTGATGAGATTTTGAGCTAATCGTCTCCTCCCCCTCCAGCAATATTAGTCATTAAAGCTACTGGAATGGCCTCTACCTTTGGTAGGCTTTTGTTGCAGACGTTTTCTCGAATTATTGCAAACTTGTTTATCAACTGTTAATTGTTATACTTTGTTACAATGTGATTTCTCAAAGAAAAAGATGGCATTCTCCCTTAATCTACCTTCACAATTTGTTGTGCATATTTTTTCGTAATTGTTGCAAGAAGCACTTTGATTTGTTGCAATTGTGTCTTCTCAAAATTATTTGTCGTAGGAGTTTTGAATGATCATTATATCATAAATTATTTCTTGTTGTAGTAAGGGTGTCATTTTATTGTGCGACTTTGATGCGATTGTTTTAGCTGTGATGACGATCTTTTATGGTTTTTGTGTCAATTATTCCATTTGTTGAAAACATTGTTCTTAATTGTTGCATACAAAGACTTAAAATGTTGCATCATATATAACATCACGTATTTATTTGTTTGATACTTGTGAGTTAGTATGGAAGCACTACTACATATATCAAAACAAAATTGTTCATTGGTATATTTTGGGTGGACTGAGATATCTTTTTTCAAAACTCTTCGTTGAGTTTATGCCTATTTGCTGTACCTGTTGATAATATTTTGTTGCATCTATTGATTGTATTTGTTACGTATAGTATTCATAAATATTATGGCATCTAGGAGGGAACCTAGCAATACCCTAACGTTATTGTTACCCTACAAACATTTGAATAGCAATCTTAGAATCAAAGCCAGTTTTGGCACTGTTTCGCACAGTATTTAATGTGATGCCAAATCAATAATGTGGACACATGTTAGAGAGCATGATGTTGGAATGACCCATCTTGAGACGCTGTTGGAATTGTCATATTTTTAAGTATCATCAGTTGATTTCATACATAGTGTATGTAGGATTCTTAGATCTGAGATCGTTATTATTTTCTACATGTGTAATAGTTTACTTAGGGATTATCAAACACTATTCCGTGACTGAGTGGTCATAAAGATAACTTTCAAGTTTACTATGAAATATGCGAAGGAATATGAGTGATCAAGATGGAATTTGCCGCTCTTATATAATAGGAGAGATATCTTTGGACCCCTTGATATGGTTGGATTAAGGAAATGCATGGCCATGCCTAATGTGGTTGAGGAGTCAATAACAATTGAGTAATTCGCTACAGGTTTGAGTGAAGGATTGGGCCATCGTAGGATAGCATGCTTCTTGTCTTGAATTCGATCTGGTATCATTAGGAAAAAGGATCGGTACATAAGCATTATATAGGTTCGTCCGATATGATCTTTATGTATGTTTAGGAGTTATTATGTTCTGTTAGGGACGGTTACCGACTTATAGACCAAAAAGGAGTTTCCGCCCATGGCCAAATACACATGAACCTACAGGTTACATACTTAATGGGCTGGAACAATAAGAGTTTGAATGATAGTCTTTGAGTGAGATATGATCTCTACTCGTATTGGATAAGGATACAATTGGAAGCTATATAAGAAGAGATGCGGGGCTAAGGGAGGTATCTGTGACACCCCGGCCCAAGGGAGGTATATAAGAATGATAGTCTGAGCTAGTTTGGACTCTAGGGCGTTACAAATGGTATTAGACCTGACTCTCGTGGTTACATGGGCGCGTGCGGGTCAGGAGCGCGGGCATATGGCGCATGGTGCGTGTGGGCCTGGAGTGGACACACGGCATGGCATATGTGCTAGCACTGAACGCACAGACATGTGCCAAGAGGGGAGATCCTTATCATTTGCCCCGGTGTGGGTATGTTGGTCTGACGAGGACGTCGGGTCCTTTGAGGGGGGTGTATGCGACACCCCGGCCCCATGTTGGCCCATGTGTGCATATGAATTTCTGGGTTAGTCCCACCTTGCTAGCTTACCTTGAGAAGCACTTACATATAAGCTTAGGAGTTTCAATGGTAGCACCCTCGGTTAACTGTTTTGCACGAAGCGAGGACGAAAGTGCAAGCGGGTTGCTACGTGTGCGTGGCCTATCCAGACTGTGGTTAGGTCTGAGCCGGTTTGGACCCTAGGGCGTTACAGTATCCCCAAAACACACCCATCGAAATCCTAGCTGCCACCTCTCATAACCTCTGTCGTGCGCGCTAGTGCTAGCATGCCGATGCACGGTGTTCTATCCCTGAACGTGTGGACCCCGGTAGAGGCGCTGCTGTGACTGCGGCACTGATCGGGGCGATTGCAAGGAGAAGACGGTTGGCCGTGCATGCGTGCGCGAGCCTATTGGCGTCAGCCAGTCGCCTGCACCGCAGACGCCGCGCCGCTGCAGGGCCCACGGCCGTGCGCCGTTGCCGCCAATGCCGCTTGTGCCGCACACACGGGAGGGGAGTGAGAGAAAAAAAGAAAGAGAGGGGAAAAAATGAAGAGAGAGAATAGTAGATTGAGGGCCTGTTCTTTTCCTCCGAAGCCGGCGGCTTTTGGCTTTTGTTATAGTACCTAACTTTCAAACGGAGTATTTTCTCATGACAGGGTCTACAAGTTAAACGATCTACACGTTAAAAGCCCAACATCTGTACCAGCCAAAATCGCAAGTGAGTATCTATTTCTCCGTAATCTGTACCGTAAACAGCCAAAATTTAAAAATTTCAGCTAAAAACTATAAGCTGCAGTCGTTGCCAAATAGGCCCTGATATGGATGGGAGAGAGATAGAGATAAGGAAGGGAGAGATACAAGAGAGAGATATCAGAGATAAGAGAGTTTTTTTCGGGTGCTACACGTACGGTGGGTGTTCTGTTTTTAATTATTATTTGGGTCCTACCAATGGACACTACGTGTTATGGTATTTTTTGCAAGTTCGACCCCTCTCACATGTATCACATTAGGACCCTTTTAAAGGGGTCCATACACCCGAGGAGTTGAGGTTTGGAGCTATTTATTCGCCGGGTGACTGTGTAGTGCGTACAAGTTCTCTTCATCCTCCCAACTCTCCCGCACGGCAGCACGCCATTGAGTAATGCGTATGCTTGTCCTCTCTCTCTCTTCTTTCCCTAGACATCTCTCTCCTCCATGATTTACATCCTTACAGTGAGGAATGAGCTCTTGCCTGTGTGTGTCATAGTAGTTCTTTTCTTCTTGGAGTGTTTAAGCTTGGCATTGGGAGGAGGGCACAGCTAGCTCTTGGGAGTGTGTGCGCGTGTGTGAACTGTGAAGCTAGTGCTGCAGTTTAAGGAATGGCATGCATGCATGGCATGGATGTGGGAGATGGATGCGGCAGGTAGGTAGGTGCAAGCACGTACGCTCGGAAGGAAGACAAGAGGTGAAAACGGGGGATATGCCTGGCTCCCTGTATGCCACTCGCATAGCTGCCATACTCAGTTGAGCTCCGATCGAGGGCACGTACGTTGGCTCTACTGCGGATGGCGTGCGAGGAGCCAAGCATGACCATCTCTCCGCCGCCCCCTCCCTCCCAGTGTTCTTATATTATTCATCTCACCTGGTTTAGATTTTTCGAAATTAATTACATAAGATATGATATTTTGTAGCAGCGATAATGCTAGGGAGTACTCCGAGATCTAGTATTTTTTATACGTTTGGCAATGGTTGTTTAGTTCTTTAAATAGTTGCTTAATATTTACTTGTTATTGTTCCATTAAGTATCGGATCAAGACCGTGATTTCCTGGTAATCAAACAATCCGTACTAACCTAGTTCTCACTTCTCTGATTAATTTTATCTGCAGCCCCTTATTCAGAAACTATTAGATAGTTATTGAGCTTTATGTTTCATGCAGTTCGTGAAAAGCCCCAAAATTTCAAACCAAAAATTTTATTTGCTTTCTGCTGATTTTTGGGTGAATTTCTGAAAACTTTCCGTTTTGGGAAAGTTTTCCCCGCCGCCGCTTTCCCTTTTCGGCCGGGCGCGTTCCTTCTCCGTCGGCGCCCCGCCTGATTCCGCTTCGCCGCCCGCCCGCCGCGCCCTTCCTTTGCGCGCCGGCGCCTTCCCTCCTCCCGTTTCTCTCGCGCGCGCGCGCGCTGTGCGCCGCTTGCGCGCCGTCGTCGCGCTCGCCTCGCGCCTCGGATCCGCCTCGCGCCGCGCCGTCCCGACAGCCCGGTCGGAGCGGCAGAACTCCTGCGCCACGCGTCGCCCCGCTCCTGCCTCGGCCCCACCTGGCAGTCCCCGCCTCCTCCTTCCTTCGCGCGCGGACGCGCCCCGCTCTGCTGCCCCTCACCTGCTCCCGTGCCGTCGCCTCGCCATAACTCCCTCTGCAAAGCCGGCGTCACCCCGACCACTGCTCCATTCCGCGGAGGAGACACCCTACCTGCTCCCTGTCCTGCTGTTGACCCCGGAGTCGCGCCCTTTGCCTTCTCCCCGAAGGTTTCCCCTCTGCTCACTCGGGTATAAAACCCGCTCCCCTTGCTCCTCGGTCTCCTTTGCTCCCCAAGCTTCTCCGCTGTCCCCGTTCTCCTCCCACTGCTCCCAGCTCCCTCCCCGAGCAAGCAATCGAAGCCGCATTGCCCGAAGCGCCGCCACCGCTCTCCCCTGCGCCGGCGTTGCCCGTGAGCCATTCTTCCCCTCCCTCCCTCCATTTGCCAATTGCTCGCACCCAAGGCATCTTCTGTCATCCCCAAACACGCTGCCGTCCTCCCTGGCGGATGAAGCCCGGGAGCTCCGGGCGTCAGCCTCCTCTCGCCACCGCACCCCTCCCGTGGCCAGGCCACTCCAGAGCCTCCCCGCCGAAACCAACCCCGCCATCATGAGCCCCTTGAGCTCCTGCACTGTGTAGCCATGATTTGGCTACCTCGTCGCCGGTGACCCCCTCCGCCACCGCAAACCCGAACCTTCCCCTTCTCCCCTCTGCCATCTCCGGTGATCCCCTCACCTCCCGAGCGCCCCATTGGACTCCGTGTTGAGCCGCACCCGTGGCCCCCTTCCCGCCGCCGAGCCCTCGCCGTCGCCGGAGAGCGAGGCTCCTCCGTCTCCACCCTCTCGTGGCGCGCACCGTCGGGAGGAAGACGACGATGGCGTGGCCTTATCCTCGCGTCGGATCTTCCGTTGCCCTCGATCGCAGCCGTCCGCCTTCGTGCCGCCGCGCCATTCACCATCCTCCGCCGTCCGATCCGCCCGCTTCCATCCGGCCGCCGCTCCCCCGCCATCCCGCCGTCCGCTAACGCCACGCGTCCTCCATCCGCCGGGTGGCGCGACGCGGACGCGCCGCGACCTCCCGGCCGCTCGCGCGCGCGAGCGCGCTGGCGTGCGCGTGGCCGACCGCCGCTCGGTCGTTTTCGCCGAGCGCCGCACGGTGTTGGGCTACGCGTAGCTTGGGCCGCCCGACACTGTTCATATGTTTTTCCAGCGATTTATCAATTTCCAAAATCCAGAAAAATCCTAGAAAATCACAGAAAATCCCAAAAATTCCCAAATTTCACCACTTTGCTCCAAATAATGTCCTGAACCCATTTTTGGCCTCCATTTCCCCCATTTCATCCCAGTTAAATTCCTAAAATTCCATTTGAAGGATTTATGCATTTTACTCCTTTTTAAATAGATTATTTTTCCTCGCTTGATTAGTCTCAAGCTGGATTTATGTTATTTTCAGTGTTTACGCTAGTGTCGAAGATCCCTGAAGCTCAAGTGCAGTCGCAGGATCCAGGAGCTTCTACGTTCAAGCTAGTCGAGTTCGTCCCGATTCAAGGCAAGTCACAAGTCCTTGATCATATTGCAACCCATGTTGTCTAATTATGCTATTATATTATCTGCATTAAGCTAATTCTGAAATGTTAATTCAAAGTAAAAATAAAATGATTAGAATGACATATTATGTAGTTAAACCTACCACCGTTAAATGCCCTGTTAAATTTGTTGCCATGCCTTTGTAACCCTAGAAATAATTATCTGTTAATCTAAATAATTGTAGGATATTATTATCATGCAAAAGCTTACACTAATAAGGCTGTGGCTGTGGAGCCAATAGAATTTAGAAAACCCGACTCTAAGGTAGGGTGGTATGGGACACCGTATCTTAGAGCGGAGAGTGCCGGCGTGCACAAGGTAGGGTAAGGGGGAGTGGAAACCGCAAGACGGTCCTCGCCAATCTTTTACCCTAGGTTTGGAAAAGGGTAAGGGTGAGTGGGAAACCGCGGGACGGTCTACGCCCACCGCTTACCTCAGTTTGGGTCGCGGGCCTGGCGAGGCTGCGGACCATGTGAAAATATAAGGACTGAAACCCTTACGCTGAGCAAATGTCACAGTGATCGCTCAACCACAGGAGTTGACTTGTCAACACTTGTCTAGTAGCTGCTCAACTCGATTGAAACTCTACAGGAGGTTTAGCAGTGAGGTTAGGCAAGTCGTGTTATGGGTGCCTAACAACGGTAGAGTTCACTCGAAGCGGATACTGTTTCTCTTGAGTGTGTGTGTGTGTGTGTGGGGATCCAGACCCGAGTGAATTCTACCGGGTAGAGCCTATATAAAGAGTTGAGCAGTGAAACGACCTGGCTTTCTTAACTCTGTCGCGGGAGTTAAGGGATCGTGTGGGTAAAGGCGAGCAAACTCGCAGAGTCAAATAAATGGTATTCGAATACGCCGTGCTCCCGGTTATTGGAGCTGTGTCACTTGGGTGATTCCAGCCACGAAGCTTAAGTAGTTTTGTACATGCTTTAACTTGATTAGTTGGTTAATGAACTCTTCTTGAAAAACCCCTGAGTTCTTGAGAAGTAGTTTTGGGTCGTTTTATAAAATATTTGCAAATAAAACTGCATCCACTCAAAGTAATAAACCAAGTATACCCCCTCCCTTTGTTGATCCAGGCAAGTAGTAAGTTAGGGTTTCCCTTGTGATTTGCTGAGTACGGGGTTGGAGTACTCAGGCTTGCTAAATGCCACAGATTCCAGAAGGAAAAGAAGGCAATTCAAGATTTCGTGTTGGAAGGGTCTTCTCGTCGAGGACCCGTGGCTTTAGGTCTTGGCCGCGCTCAAGCGGATTCTGGAGTTTTTGTAATGTAAGTATACTTTGGGCTTGCACGCCCCGCTGTCGAAAAAGGGATGTTAATCCTTATGTAAAGTATATGCTGGACTTTTGTTGTAAGCATGCAATGGTATACTCTTGCGCGACGTTCCATAACTGTTCATGCGTGAATAGTTGCGGAATGCCGTGTCCGTACGCGCCCCTGGAAACGGGGGTGTTACAGTTCGTCACCTTTTGTAACAATGCTAGTGGCGTATGTACATGCGCATATATCATGCACTTGCCTGGCTTTTGATTAATAATCATCAAGAGGCTCGATCTTCCTATGGGACAGATACATATGATCCGGCCGGCGTACAAGTGACTGAATGATACTACTCCATATGCGCATCAGGTAGCTAGTTAGATTCTGAGATCCCATATATGCATGGTCGTACTCCCGAGTTGCTCTCCAGCTAGGTATGCATGTATATATGCCTTGAGACTTCAGTTTAAATAACGTTGGATGTGGAGCATCTCCGAGATGCACGCTTTTAAGTTCATGCATGTAAAAAATGTATATGATGTCTTGATCGAGCGAATTAAGGGTTATTGCGTAGCTCTAGTTGATGAAATTAATCTGTTTGGTTGAGATCGAGACTGAAATTTGTTGTCTCCTCAGATGTTTGATTTGGCCATATATATATAACTCGATCTACATATATATGTATATATGCAGTTCATATACATTATGCTTTTTTTAGACGGCATATACATTATGTTATTACATGTATATAAATGCATTACTGTGATAAAATAATTGTCGTGGTCAGATTTGATCACCATCTGATCGAGGGAAGAAGGATCACTGGATCAGCACACAGTAAGACAACGATGTTTCCTAGCACATACTATACTGTACACTAAAAAAATGATTCTCACCTAATCTATTCCTTGAAATAAAAATAAGAGTACTACTGAGAGCTATACGATCGGACGAGCTCCCGACGATATCTTTTCTAGTGCGCTCCCTCTCCCTTCTCTCTTCTCATACACCGACCGCAGCTCCACATTTCTCTGCTTTCCCCGCACCCATCTCTACCACAGGTGGCCACCTTGCTACCTCGCCGTACCGTCGTCTCTCCCTCCTCCACCCTCATCTAGTCTAACTTAATATTCAGTACACCACTGTCTCGCCATATTCCTCTACTATCGCCCACCTCTCGGCCAGGGGCGGATCCAATGTAGAGGGAGTGAGGGTCCAGGCCGTCACTCAATTCGCAGAAACCCAGGTATATAGCTTAAGATTTAATGCTAGTGCCCTCACTCAGCCTAACTAAAAGGCCCTCACTCATGCTAAAATTATGAATGAGAACAATTCAGCATACTATGTATATTGTTGTGCCCCCTCTCAGATTTTATCCTGGATCCGCCCCTGCTCTCGGCCACAGCCTCCCCCTGAGCTCCCTCTATAACCGAGAGGCACGATGAACTCATCGGTCGTGATGACGCAACCGACGTCAGCCATCGCGCAAGAGCAAGCACACAGGTGAGATAGAGAGCAAGGGAGCGAGGGCTAGAAAGGCGAAAAGGATGCTATACCGTTCAAACGGTATAAGCGTTTTTTAGCATTCCCCATGGAATAAACCATCAGACAAAACTCACAAGCTGGAGGAGACATGCATGCTTAACTCTTGCATGTTGGGTGATGCCGCGGCACTGCCGCCGGCGTCTAATTGGCTAGCTCTCTAGGTGAGCCCAGCCTCGTGCGTGCACGCGCCGTCCGCCAGCTAGCCCGCCAAGCGGTCGGCTATACCCGGCCCGCCCCACCAGCTTAGCACGCAGCTCGCGCGCGCGCCTCAGGAGGTCGTTCTGCACTGCACCGCACCCCGCAGGTCTACACGTTTTTGCTCGTCTTCTCGCTGCCGCGCGCGGCTGGCACACGCACGCGCTAGCCAGCGACCCCGCACGACCAAAAAAAACCGTTCCGGTTTCCGCCGTCTCTGTAGTCAGTAGAGACCGACCGGGACAAAAAAAAAACTGTGCGTGCCTTGCCTGCCGTGCCGCTCCGCGGCGCCGCGCCTGCGCCTCCACCGACCGGACACCCATCCCGCGCCGCGCGGCCTTGCGTATGGTGGGCCGAGGAAACGGTGCGCGCACGGGCCACGCCGCCTTGTGGGCCAAAAGAGCCTCGCGCGGTTGGGCTTCATACGCGCGCGCTGGGGGCTGTAGGCTCGGCCCAAGAGCTGGTTCATTTTCACTTTGGACTACACAGTCTAGACTCCAGGGAGGCCCCGATAACGTAGGAGGATACTGGACGTGCACAGGCCGCACACTGGGAACTCCGGCCAAGCACGATCTCTTCCTGGCTGTGGCTGCCGACGATGCTTTCTCACCGCTGCAAGAGCACGCCGCTATCATTGGATAGAGGACGAGAAAAGCTTTTCATCAAGTACTCATGAGCCTCAAATAGACTCCGTATGTGAAAGTTATGTACGTTTGAAGTTGATGCTGTCTTCGGAGGCCGAATTGAATTGCACATGTGTGTCTTCATAATCAGCTCCTAAGTTCTTAAATAAAAGAACATCATATGCATTAGATGGTAGCATATTCTCATGAGAAACAAAATGTGCTTCTAGAAACAAAGTTACCTGATAGTTCAATTGTTGTGCACGAGCTCGTGTGATTGGACCTTACAAGTGTATAGGTTCAGATCCATTGGTTGTATGCATAGAAGTGATGCCCTCATCAATTAGCTCCAATTAAAGCTCATGATTAGTGCTAATTAAGTACACACTAACTCAGCCAGTGATCTGCTGAGCTATTGTAGCACGATAGCCTATCGAGCTCAATAGAACTAAGGAGGAGGCTAAATTTATATTAAAAAATATCCGTATGCAAGACATGCGGGGCTCTCTCTCCTCCACGAAGGATCACAGAAACGACTGGTACCATCAAGCTGACTCCATGTATCGCTTAGAGACACTCAGCTTCGCCGGTAAGTAGCGGTAAATTGTTCGCCACCTTCGGCGCGACGTCTTCAGGGCCGGTTCTTATCGCCATGGGATGGGAGGTTGATCCACTGCAATCGATCTTTGCTGCACGACGAACCCACTGGGAACATATAAGCAGACCTGACGAAATGCAACCCGTTCTTCTCATGGGCGCATGCAACATGTTCGTCCAAGCATAGTGCGATAGCTATGTAAGCACATGCACAGGGTAGGATGAACATGTTGGTCTTCTCATGCCAGCTATCCTGACGCCTTCCTTCCTCAGGAGTCAGGAATGCTCCTTTTTTTTTACTCATAGTTGATAGCTCTCGTTGGTACCAAGCCTATAATCATCAAGAAAGGAGCAAGTGTTATGGCTTTGAATTTGGATTCCGTCTAGTAACAAGGCAAACAAGGGCCGGTGTATATAAAGGTGCAGTCGGCAAGAAGCTAATTAAGGTCATACGGGTAGGGAAAAAAAGGTGCACAAATGAGTTCCATTTTAAGTGAGCAGGCAGAGGACAAGTGTAGGGGCAATGGGAAAAAATGAAACTACCATGGGACTCCCCTTTTTTTTAAAAAAGAAAGAAAGAAAAAGAAAAGGAAAACAACCATGGAACTCTGTACGTATGAAGTTTTATTTCCAACATTGAATGATCAGCCTTCGGAGTTCAGAATGAGTGTCCATAAGAAATCTGGATGCACGAAAAGCAGCAGTCTAGCAACCATTATGGGCCTGTTTGGTTGCCTGCATCAGGGTAGCTCGCACCCGCGTATGCAGGAAGATGTTGTTTGATTGGCTGCATCGGGATGAGAGCCTGCACGAGCGGATGCAAAAAGTAATGCAGGCTGAAAAGCAGCTGAGGAGCTTCCTCCTCTATGCAGGTGTATAAATTGATGCAGGCAATCAAACAGGCCCTATAGGTTCCACTACTAGTTACCCAGCTGCTACGAATGAGTCAGATAAAGCATCACTATGGACGCTCATAACTGGCATCTTTTTTCGAACAAGGGAGAACACCCTGAACAATCAGTGAGATCAACACAAGAGGATGCACTTCCGATCAAGAATTTACAACTGTGCTTGAGCTACTTTCATTCATAGGTTGTTTTGGAACATCCCAAATTCATTTGCGAAGGAACAGATAAAATATAGTTACATATCTCACTCAATTCTGAATGCTGAGTCTCAAAAGCCGTATTTCTTAGAAAAATGGACAGAGCAAATGAACTAGTACATTACATTTACCAATATAACGATAATCCAAAAGAGCAGAGTAGCAGGCATCAGGATGGCACAGAATTTTACTTCGTAGCCTGGGCAATGATGTTACTAATAGAGCTAGCTTCCTCTTTAGCAGCCTCTACCAATGAATCCTGTGCAAGTTGAAAAGCAAATTGTTAGGATAACAATAAAACTGTGCACTTTTCAATAGCAGTTAATTCGTAAAATACAGCATCCTTCCTTAGTGTCTGACCATATAGCAGTGCATGTGTGCATCATGGGCCACAAAGAAGGTTTCACAACTTTGCTTGTGCTGGTGTTTTTACATGGATTTGATTGAAACACAAAGTAATTCAGGATGCATAGCAACTGATGTTTTAGATGATCTTGTTCTAATATTTAAGCACATAAATGACCTCTACTGAACCATAGGAAAAGAATTTGAGGTACATTCAAGACAGAAATGAACAGACAGATTCTAATACCCAAATCATATGCTCTTAACTAATCATGCAAAATATAGAGAGTTTAGGTTAGCCAGCGGTCAGGATACCTGTGCAGCAATAAGTCTTGCAACATTCTTCTTGCTAGATTCTTGAAGCTCACCAGCAATGAGAATCTCATCCAGTACGTAGTAGGCCTGCATATTTGACCATTGGCATTGATGAACATTAGTGGTGCAAACGGAGCGGATATTTCCCGACCGTCCATCCGTCTGTATTAATTCGGATCCTATTCGGAATATATTTTCGGATATAAGGAGGCTTTTACCGGATACGGAAACGGAACCGGATATTTTTTGCCAGATACAGAAACGGATTCGGAAAAGATATTATCCGGCAAATACGGAGCTATCTGCAAAATTTTCGGATAGTTACTGAAAGCCGACGCCGCCAGCATCGCCACCCACCTCTCCTCTCGAGTGTCGACGCCGCCAGCTTGGATAGAAGGTGTCGCCTCTCCTCCTTCACTGTTCGGTTGTTCCCTCCCTATCTTCCTCCTCTCCCGTGCTCTGTATTTCACGCCACACTCGACGACACAAGGAAGGGCGAGCCGGCGGACGGGTGAAGCCCTGACATGGGTGGCTACTGGATCTGAGCCGTCGCCGCACTCGACGAAGGGAAGGGCAAGGTCGGCAGAGCCCGGACGTTGGTGGCTACTAGATCTGACATCTGAGCCACCCCACCCATTCTTCTTTCCATCCCTGTCTTTTTTGAAGCATTGGTGTGAATTTTGTGGGGTTTACCCTTTTTTCTCTCGGGTTGTAACTTGCCTACTTCTTCCCAACTCTCGGTGGTGCTTGTTTCTCTAAATTTACCACACTTCTATTTCTGTGGCGCAGGTATCAATTGCAAGAACTTGCAACTGTATTTCTGCACTGCTACAGCAGCGCCAGCGAGATATCGAGTTCCAGGAGTCTACCAATGATCTGCGGCAGCGGTGAACTTTTCCCTTGCCATTTCTTACATTTGTGTTTGATGGTATGACTTGGATGTGCTTAGCCAATGTTAGTTATGAATTGCTCCGTATCTGGGGGTAGCACAGTTTAGCAATACAATACAATGCATGGTACTGGCGGTTAGTGAGACTGATAGTTGCTGGTGGTGCCTCAGCCTCTCAGATGACATTATTGATTCTTGCCATTGGTGTTTATTTTCTTGACCTTTGACATGAGACTATAGATGATTTGGGAGTTAATTAACATTTAAATTATACATTAGGCCAGTGTTATGGGGTCGTATTGCATGATCTTAATCTCTGCGAGTGCAAGGTTACTTCTATGTGACATTTTTGTGATCGTGCAGTGGTTGATTGGGTTCTGAGGGCCCTGTTTTTAGGGTTTGATGATGTGGTAGGATGCAAACTTATAAGTAGTTGTTGAATCAGGGTGTATGTAAAAATGTCTTCAAGTACAAATACACGTTACAATGTATCTATGTGGTGAATTTAGGGCCTAGGGGTAAAAGAATTTTGAGTTGATATGCAACTGAGTGCACTGCACACTCATGTAATTTTGCCTGTTGTAATTGTGTTGGGAGATTTGAGCTTCTAATAATAGCTTAAATTGGTCCATATCCAAGCTAGCTGAAATGAAGTTGAATTTCATTGCTATTTGTTATTTTGCTGTTGTATTCGACTGAATTAGGACATTTGGGTATTCTGGGTTAAAATCTGTTGGTGCTAAAGAATAAAATGTACTAAACCATCCTAAGTTTAGGAGTTCTGTTGTTTCCATCGATTGATTTAGGGCATTTTGGTTTGTAGAGGTTGATTTCTTAGTGCCTAAATATACTGAACCCATAGCTGAACTTACATAGTCTGTGGAGTTCTTCACTATGCATGAGTTGGAAGATATGTGTGACTAGTTTTAAATCTATAGCTATAAGAAAATATACTGAATCTGTGTTGAAACCATTTGATCTGGGAGCTTGTTTAAAAGTTTTTTTTGCATGAGAATATATATAGGGTCTTCGCTCCCTGTCTCCATGAGAATGTATATACTGAATCTGTGTTGAAATCATTTGATTTGGTACTCGGTAGCTAAGTACTTTTTTGATGTCTTGTTCATGGATATGTTTTCTTTATCCTAAATTCCTAACTGCCAATACTTGTAACTTGTAAGTAGGGGTAGCTAACCTGTATTTCAAGTTTGTTCATTTGACACTGGAATATACATACTAAATATGTATCCTTTTTGCAAGTCCTGAACCATCAGATTAGCAGAACCTATTGTGGTAGTTTGTATTGTAAATGAAAGTCTTCTAAGGTTTTAGCTCACCATATTTGAAGTGCTAAGGCAAGTCTCTTCATCTATTTTTCGGCCTAACATTTATACAGGATGACTCTGAATGTTGACATCTTCTGTTTTTGTTTTTGGCCTAACATTTATATAGTTTTTGTTTCTCACATTATCCGATTAAATATTCGTGACCGAGACTAACCATCTTCGAAGCGACCTGTATTCGCTCCGTATTCATGGCTGAGAGTTTTCCCATTCGTATTCGTATCCGGCACTATCCGTGCCTGACTCTGAAAGAAAAAATATCGAAAAGGATACGGGATGAGTGATATCCGTCCGTATCCACTCCGTTTGCACTCTTAACATGAGTCCATGACTCGTAAATAGGGATGCAAGTGGGACAGCCCATTGACCCATCCTAATTAAATGGTAGTTAACTTCCCACTTAATTGGTTGTTCACTTTGTATTCATGGCCCTTTAATTAATGTTCAAACAAAAGAACTAAGATGGGTAAATGGGTCAGCCCAACCCAACCCATAAAAATCACAAAATGCTAGCACGAAATTGCATATAGCTCCAATCCTAGATCGTATGAGGCAACATTTCAACATAAGTGAAAGAGATTATTACCTTGTGGAAATTGAATATCAAATCCAGCTCACATACCTAAAGAGGTTCAAACAACACTCAAATCAACAGCACAATAAACAAACAAAATGATAATCCATGTGAAAAACCACAGCAAAGCACTCACACTGCCAAAATAGCGATCCAGTATTTCAACGAAATGATGGATAATTTCAAGGACCTCGAGCTCATTGTCATCAGCATCAATGCACATGCAGAAATACAGGCTGGCATACCTGGCCATCACAATTGTAAACAGAGATATAAATAGCTAACAAGCTTATATTGCAAAGGGAGTAAAACTGTATAAGCAATTAAGCAAACAATAGAACCTCAATGGTATTCCTTAAACATACCTTCTGTATACAACCTTGTAACCTCTCCACTCAACAAAGTTGCAGAGTTTTGGCCCTCGCGTAAGAATGAGCCCACTGAGCTCACGAATGACCTTTTCAACATGGGTAAAAAACATAAAAATAAGATAACCAGTACAATGCGTCTCACCAACAAAAAATATTTACTTGGCAGTGCCAATTTCAGAAGATTAAATGTAAAAAGCTTTGCTGCTGTATGACCAACTATAATAGTTGGCAGATCTTTCAGCAAACATTAGATACACTGAATGGCACAAAAAAACACCAAGAACACGTCTTCAAGTTCAAGCATCAGACAGCTAGAATCGTCCATCATAGACTGAGCAGCAAACAAATGCTATCTTAAGACAGAGCCTAGAACAAATTATACGCACAGCACAATAGCTGCAAATTTATCATTACAAGAGTATCCGTCATCCATCCACTTGCAATAACAAATGTACACTTGCGCAAACACAACTTAGTACTACATTACTACCAAACTCTGCTTCATCCATCCTACACTGCCCTTGCTAAATTGTCTTGTCTAACTACCGCACAGATCAACAGGCACAAGTAGCGATGTACAATTACAACGAGCACAGAAACAGCAAAAGGGTCATAACAAGCCAGTATAGGATGCTGACCTTGGCTCTCTCCTTCTGGGTGTAAGGCGAGTACCACTTGGTGAGCCTCACCTTGCCCTGGCGGCTGATCAGGAGCACGAAATTGATCTGCGAAGACGCACAGGAAAGAAGGAAATTTCAGCTATCTTGTATCCAAACAAGATCCAGTGCTCGTAGTAACTGCCATCCACAACAACCCATAATGACCATCGTGCGTGCCCCGCACAAACGCGACAACGCAGACCACGAAATTACGGTGAGGAGGAGCGGATCTTACCATGGCGGCGCGGTGGGGGAGGTCGTCGGGCGATTCGGCTCCTGCGCAACGGCGCCGGCGAATCAACGGCTAGATCTGGGTGGACGAGCAGAGACGTCGGGCGGATCTGGAAGAGAGCGGTGGGGGGAGGGGGGATGAGGAGGGGTGGTGGGTGAGAGGTATGTAGATGCGAGCGCCCGAGGGTGACCGTAGAGTTGCGAGCACCTACCGAGCCCCCGAGGGTGACCGGGGGAGGGGGGATGAGGAGGCGGTGGCCGTGGCCGGTGTCGGCGACGGGACGAGTATGTTTCCGGATGGAAATGGAAACGGAGTGTCGGAGTCCAAACGGAGGACATTGTATATTGTTTCGTTTGGGTTGAGCAGGCTAAATATTTCTACTGGGCCAAAGATTATTTTATCTTGGGCTCTCTCCTCTCGCCGGGACTCTCTCTCCGACACCGGTCGGAAACGACGCCGCCCACCGCCCGCGCTTCACCTGGGACGCGCCCCGACGCCGCTGCCACCCTGCGCCCGACGCCGTCACCGCCGCGCGCCCCGTCGCCATCCTTCCCCTCAAATTTAAAAGAATTAAAAACTTTCGAGTTTCACTTTCAACATGCAAACTTACACTTTAAAAATTTTCGTAATTTTCAACTGCCCCCAATCGAACCCCCTTTCAACTCAAAATCAACCTTTCACTTTCAAATTGCAAAAACTTTCACTTTCAAACAAGTGCGCACTTTCAACTCTCCGAGCCGAACCCGTTTCAACTAAAATTCACAAAAAAGAAAATTGGAACCTGGACAACGAAGACAAGGAAGAGGCATTGTCGACCTCGCCGGAGATATCAACGACGTTGTGGCTCGAGATTCTCCTCCTGCTCCGGCAATTTCCGATCGGCGCGAGCTCGTACTTCGGGGCAGCGGTGCGTGTGAGCTCTCCTCCTCTGACGGCGGTGCCCGCGAGCTCTCTCCTTCTTCAGCGGCATGCGTGCGAGCTCTCTCCTTCGGCGGTGGCGCGGGAAAAGGGAGCTGGTGTGCCTGGTGGAAGAGCGAGAGAGGAGGCAACACGGTGACCCGTTTGGCACGCTTAGCACGTAAGCACGCATAGCTCAGTGGGCACAATCTATTTAGCACAAAAATATTGCTGTTAGGCGCTTTGGTTTGGGTATAACCCGTTTAGCTATTTTTTAGAAAAAAATTATAGCCATTTTATGGCTGTTTGTGAGTTTAAAAATAAAAAATCTCAAAAAAATTCTATAAATAGGCAACTTACCTCCTCACTCAACCACACTCACTAGTAATCTAGTCTCTGAATTCTCTATTGAAAATTTTGATGCACATTGTGGTAATTTGGCGAGATTCAAAATAATTTTGCCAAAAATTCAAAATCTGGCCTACAGTCAAAAAAGAGGTAACAATAATAATTTTTATATACTTATATTATTTTTTATTTTCTTTATTATTATATAAAATAGGTAATAGTGTAATTTTCCATTTGCTTTTTGCAGTTTTTCACAATTCTCGATGGAAAATTTTGATAATTTTCATGCGAGTGAATACGAATTGATCCAAAAGAACTTTTATCATTTGGGAATGAAACATCTCTGCCTCTGCCTCCACCTCAAATGGCAATATCATCATCAGGATCTGCCAGCGCCTCTGCATCAGCAAGCACTGAAGCAAAGAGGTCCAAACCCAGCACATCGGACATGTGGGCAATTTTTGACAAGGTAATAAAGCGAGACGCGTTCGGAGATCATGCAAGAGTTGTTGTTTGCAAAAATATGTTATCATAAATTGTTTGCAAAGTCTTCAGGTGAAACCGAACACTTACACATATATGCCCAAAAATGTAAAGAAAAATAAGGCATAGCCATAAGGCAGATGTAGCTACAGTACAACCTCGACGGTATGGTACATAACTGAGATTATAATTCTAAGATAGCTCGAGAATTTTAGCATGTTTAATTGCATTATAAGATCTTTCTTTAAACTTCAGTGCATCAGATGTGTTCGAAAAGTACATTAGAACTGCTCATAATACTAAATTTGCTCATGTTTCTAGACAGACAGCGACTAGAGATTTGGTTAAATACTATAATAATAATCATAATAAAATTTATGAACACTTTGGAACCTATATGTTTTCGATGACCTTGACCTCGGACATATGGAGTAGTCAATCTAGGGAGGATTATATTATTGTAGTCACTCATTATATAAATGATGAATGAGTGTTAGAAAAAAGAAACATATGTTTCAAACTAATTGACGTAGCACATACGGGTGAGAATATAGCAGAATGTATTATTAAAGTTGTGGAAGATTTTGGTCTTACAAATAAAAATTGTGCAATTACCCTGGACAATGTTGTAGCAAACTCCAGGGCAATGGATATTCTCACTTCCTTATTTAGTACATACATCGAATCTTTCTTACTACATCAGTGATGCACTTGTCATATTACTAATCTTATAGTTAAATGTGGTTTGAAGATGTTGGATCCATATCTTTAAGCTTTTTGCGATGCAATTTCTTTTATAAATAATTTTAAACAACGAATTGCAACATATAAGATCTGTTGCATTGCAATGGGTATACGTTCACGAAAGTTCGTTGTGGATATACTGGTAAGATGGAACTCAACTTATCTCATACTACAAAATCTTTTACCCTATAAGCCCACATTTTCTATTTTTTTCCGACACGCACTATCATAGCCATACTGACAATACACTACTGACTAAGCAGCACTGCTATGTTATTGAGAAGTTATTAGTATTTCTAGAACTCTTTTACGTATCCACTGTTGCTTTATCTGGAATATACTATCCAACATATCCTATAATTGTGTTTCATATTCTACGATTGTTGTTCACTTGAAAGCTAATAAAAATGATCCCATGTTACGAAATACTGTGTACATTATGAAAACTAAATATTTAAAATATTAGAATGAGATTCCGTACTTGTACACATTCGCATTCATTATATACCCAAGATCTAAAATTGTAAGATTTACTAATATTCTTTCAATTATACGTGAGTCTATAGGGATAAATTATTCTACCTATTTTACAACTGTTCATTCATAATTGTCTGAAGTTTATCAAAAGTACGAGCATATGTTTCAAGGAGTTCATTTGCAATGACCTCCACTAGCACCCACCATAAGTAAGAAAACAAATATATAGGGTAAAATCTTTAGTGTACTAGGATTCTCTGAAAGATCAAACTCTATATCGTCAAGTGCTACAACAATCCATACTAAGGCTCGTGGAGAACTATTAGTCTTTTCTAGACAGTGATTTCATGCCTCACCACACAGAACTTTAACATTTTGGACTGGTGACGCAAACACAAGCTAACATATATGGTGCTATCCATATTAGCACAGGATGTGTTAATTATTCTGTATTGAAGGTTTCTTTTGAGACTGTTTTTTAGTTTTTTCTGGAAGAATATTGGAGGAGAGAAAAATAAGGCTCACGAGTGATATGGTGGAAGTACTTCTAACAGTAAAAGACTGGAAACAAGCTGATGCATGAGCTCAACACAATGTGGTGGATACGGAGTTGGAACACGCATTCAACAATCTCTATTTACATGGCGACGAAGGCAGTCAATACAACGATGACACCAATTATTCTTAGAGTATCCATGTATATATTGTACTTTTTAAATTTTTTACTTGGCAAAGCTTTTAACGAGGCAACTATATTAACATTAAATTTATTATGATTTTTTAATTTTTACAATTTATTGTGCCCTCAAATTATACACATTTTTTTAAATAATACATTTAAAAAAAATTGGACCGAATGGGCTAACCATGCCTGCTGGCCCATTGGGCTAAACAGGCGCGTGCTAGCACCGCACGGCATGAACCCCCTTTGGGTTGTGCTTAGGCTGCTACCTCAGTCCACAGGATGGCATGACACTACCCGTTCAGACTGGTAGGCTAAACGGGTCGTACCTAATGGATCTGTGCCGAATCGGGCCATGCCACCTCAACTCCGCCTTCGCCTCCACACTAGCTAGCCTTCGCATGGCAATGCCACCTCTGCGGAGCCTTGCATGCACCTCCCTCTTCATCGAGCACATGCACAAAGCCACCGACTCCTCTGTTGAGCCCTTGCATAGCGCCACTGCCTCCTCGAGCCTACGCATGGCCCCAGCCACCTCCGATGGACCCATGGAGTCATCGCCTTCGACGGACCCATGCAGCCACTGCAAACAACCTTGCGCATTATAGCCCGCCAGCACACGCCGCCGACCTAGTCAATGGATGACCCTACCAGTGTTGATTTCTTCCCCTTTTATTTTCTGAGTTATCCCTTTTTCCTTTTATTTTTTGGAATTTCTAGTGGGTAGGATTTCCCCACCACTCCCAAATGATGACAGGAATTAGTCCTCCTAGGGGATAATATGCCATATGGGGTTCCCATATGGCAAGGAAAATCCCACTCGAGATCTTTGTCTCTGGAAATATATTCCTTAACACCCAAACAAGCTCTTACTATAGCTCATGATCCAGTCACCGCATCCCCGAACCCTATCCAGGAAGGCGGCGGCGTCAGATCCGATGGTGGCATGGTCCTGTTGGCGGGGTCGCGCTGGTCATGGTGGAGGAGGACGAAAGGGATGAGGCAACAGCTGCGATAGATGAGGGGACGAGACGATGCAAATGGCAAGGGCATTTTGGTACTTTTTTTTAACCCTAATAGTCCCAAGTTAACGGAAGTAGTATGGATGAGAGATTTGTGTGACCCCTGTGCTACTGATTGGAACCGGGCTTCATTTGTGGTATTATTTGGTACCAAACCAAAACTTGTGCTATAGTCGACCAAAACTTGTGCCATAGTCCAAATTTTCTTTCATTTTATTGGGTCAAACATGAGACAGGTAATGTCATTTTTTTACACCTTTTCTTGAAAGTCAGAAAATTTTGCTATCTTATACTACCATCCTCAAATTATGTGTGAGGATCAGTAGGAGAAATGAGGAGTATATTCTCATTTGCTAGGTCAACTTTGAATGGGTTAGCATAGATTAAGACGGTGTCCAAGGTGAGATGGCATAAGAGGAGAGTGGAATAATACAGAGATCATTTGTGTCTATACGGCTTTTGGTGAGTGAACTGGGCCACTTAGATTAAATCGATGGCTTATCTTGTTCACATTCTCCTAGGAATGGATGATTTTTATAGGTGGTGGTACAGTTAATTCGATTTCAGTAGCTCCAGTGAAATTAAGGCCCCGTTTGGCATAGCTCCACCACCGGCTTCTGGAGCTGTTTGGAGCCGTTTTGTGCCAAACGGGGTAAAACAAAATAGCTCCACCCAAGGAGTCCCTTAAAACATGCTGAGACAAAAGATATGTAGAGATGGAGCTGAAAAAAGTAGCTCCACCCGGCTCCATCCGCAGGCCCGCATGCCACTGCCCTTGTACTTTCGTGAATTTACGCGATTTGCCACCGGCTCTTCTATTCTCCCGTTTATGTTCCTCTGTTCGGTCTTCTCGTCTTCGACCGTGATGGAAGCACCGCCGCCATTAAATATTGGTTGCTAATACTTTGTGTTATTTTAAATTTTAATTTTTTTTGAATTCAAATTTACTCGGATGAAAAATCATGTAGAAACATACAACTCTTGATGTTACTACAAGCCAAATAGACAGGGGTATATTGGACAATTGACATCTCTCAACCATGCATGATAAAATAGGTGGAGCTATTTTGCCAAACAGTCTACCAAAACAGCTCCAACTCCACCGGTGGAGGTGTTCGTGGAGCTGAAGCAAAAAAAACAGCTCCACTTGTAAAGTGGAGCCGTGCTACACGGGGCCTAACTATAGCATTTACGACTAACAACGTAGGAGTTAAATCAAGCTAAGCATTTAGTAAACGAGAACGTATAGTACATATGACTTTATGCTCGAGACAAAAAAAACATCTTAAGAAAAAAAGGAAATGAAAGCAGAAATGGGCAGAGTTCGAAAGAGCTCCCTGTTATGCCACGTCCGTCGAGATGGATCTATAATATACTACTAGTTTGGGTGAGTTTTTTGCTATTTTAATACTCCCTAGGTCCGACTTCTCCAAAATGATATTCAGAAGATGGGCTTCTCCGAAATAGTATCCATATCGTTGACATACCTACAAAATAGTATTAGGAGTTGTTTTAATTCATTTTATTTTTCTTTTCAATTTTTATCACCATGGAATCCCTATACCACCCCTCGTCCATTTGTTTTTCATCCCCAATCTACCTCAGTTCAACTCGACGGACAGGCGGCGTGCGGCTGCTCCACCGGCGACAGCACCTCCATTGGCCCGCCGCGGCTCTCCTTCCTCGGACCGACGGCCCTTCCTCGGCCCCGCGACGGCCCCTTCGTCGCCCGGCAGCCCCTCCTCGGCTTAACGGCGACGGGCTGCGGCGGCCTCCTTCCTCGACCTCGGCGCGCCCTCCTCGGCTTAACCGGTGATGGGCCCGCAGTGGCCCCTCCTCTGCTCGGTGGTGCCCTCCATCGGCCCCTCCATCGGCCCTGGTGGCGCCCCTCCCTCGGCCCCGGTGGCGGCCACCTCACTCGGCCCTGGAGGCGGCGCCCCCTCCCTCGGCCCCGGCGGCGGCCCCCTCACTCGGCCCTGAAAGTATGCCAGATTGCATTGGCTCAAAGATGCAATTTTCTTGAGAAATTAGCAGTGTATATCAGTGTTGTTGTTAATGGCTTTATGTGCTCATTGCAGACACATCAAATGTTCTCTGTTCTCAGTGACATCAAATGTTTGATTGAATATTTGATCAAATACAGTATGGTTGTATTTGTATTGACAACAATTTAAATTGTATTATGAGAACATCAAAATCAGGAATAACCTTCCAGTTTGGTTGAATTCAGTGAGAACAATATAAATTGTATTTAGTGAGAACAACGTAAATTGATGCTTCATGCGCATTCCACTTTCAGAGAACAACATGTAATCAAGAATGTCATGAAACAACTCCTTAATCAAACATGTAATTTTCCCACTAGCAGACCAACTATACAAGCAAAAAATTCTCCAATACCAATTCCTCTGTACGTCGCAGCGTCGTGGCGCATGAAGTTCCGGTCGTTCCAGCAATGGTGGCCTGCAGTGCGTGTTCTTGGCCTGATTGTGGCCTGCTGCAGGTGTTTCTGGCCGGCGGCGCCTACTGCGCGAGCCTCTGGCGGCCTGAGATCGTGGCCTTCATGTGTCACCTACGGTGCGAGCTCCTGGTGGCCTGATTGTGGCCTGCCGCCGCCGTCCAGTTTGGACGAAGGATTAGGTGTAATCAAAATAAGAGGGGTAGTTTAGGTATATTAGAAAGATAAAAAACGAAAAGAAAATAAAAATGAATCTATATCCCTGATAATACTATTTTAAAGAAGTGTCAACGATAGCGATACTATTTTGGAGAAGCCCACGACATGGATACCGTTTTATCGAAACCACGCTTTAGAGAGTACTACAATAGCAAAAAACTCAGTTTGGGTTGGACAGGCTATTGTTTCTACAGAGCTTCTGGGCCACGGGGGAGAATGTGTATTGGACTTATAGGAGGCTTGGATTTATGGCACAAACAACTTTTAGCTCAAAAACTTCGATTTTTTCCTACCCTGAGGATAGGCTGCGAAGTTGTGAGTTGCTACAAAGTCTGCTAGCTTCTTACTGCTAATTTTATTAATTGTTCTTATTACTTTTATTTATTAAAAATGTTATGACTACTGGATCAAAATCAACAATTTAATGCATTTGATTCTAGGAAGCTTAAACGTAGTTCCTCTTACCTGTCCACTCGGAAAGGTTACTGGAGCATGCCAAAAGAACCCCAGAATTGTTTGGTCGCAAGCATTTTGTAGAAGTTGTATCTATTGGTGAACTCCCATCTGCTCTACCAATAAAAGAACGGCCTAGGGGTGGCAACAAGGCCGGGTCTGCGGATGCCCGCACGGCCCGTCCCGGCCCGTTAGCCTTGTAGGGGAGATTATCCCGTTCCCGGCGCTATGAGGATTAAAAAATAAAATAAATTATTTTTAAATAATATTATGATTTTATTTATTAATTTATAACTATTTAGTTATATTTTTTGAAAAATATATATTCTAATATCTAGATTCAAGTTTTTGTCTAACTATATAAAAAAAGAATACAATCACCTATTACCTATATTAACAATTATAATCTATTATTTACTTTTTTATTTTTGCTAGGTCCCATGGCCCTACGACCCCTGTCCCCACCCGCTAGCAAAACGGGTCTGCGCGGCGGGGGTTGCCCCTCACCACACCCCCGATGGGGAAATTTTCAGTGGGGGAAATTTTTGCCACCCCGAGAACGGCCTCTTGTGAGAGCTGGACTAGTAGTTAAGTCCCTCAGTTCTCTGTTTTGGGTCTTTGGACGCGTGACTGTTTGTTTGCTTTCTTCGAAATGGAAATAGCCACTTAGGTTTACTTGTTCGCGACAAAAGATGAGCTTTCCTGTGACTTCGTTTGGATTGTGGTCAGACCAATGAAACCATGCATGAAGCAGGATATCTGCCATTGCATTACCTTGTTAGAGATCTATATCGATAAATCACGGAGCACTGCTCGAGAATATCAAAAATAAAAACACTAGTATTTTTTTTATAGAGGATCAGACTCCTTATGTTGAAAGCAAATTTAACAGTTTCTCTTACAACCTGACCCAACGTCAGAACAAAAGAAACTGGGATCACCAGAACGAAACAGTAGTAAATAATATCGATCCTCGGAAATAAAATAGAAACACTGGTACGAAGTGATTAGGATGGAAGCATGGAACTACCAGAATGCATTTCATTATTCAGGCATAATAATCCGAAGGCCGTTTACATGGTTGACACGCTCGCAAGGTGATGCTCACATGACAAGTAAACTGCAATGAACTTTTTGACAGCATCTACGGCCCAAAAGCCGGCACTTTCTCGTCGCAGTCGGTTCCACAACGGTACGCCGGCGCCGCCGCAGGGCTACCCGCCGCTTCTTCAAACGTCGGGACGTCGAAGACGCCGGAAAAGGGAGGCTCGGCCACCGCCGGCGAGGCGGGTATGATCACACGTTGCACGCTCCTGCCGGCCTCCAGAGAGCGGCCGCCGTGCGCGGACGAGATGGTCGCCGCGGCGACGAGGAGGAGGGTCGCGAGGACGGCGAGCCGAGCCATTCTTGTTGAACTGAGGAAAGTAAACTTGGTTGTGCACTTGTGCTTCGTGTTGAGACTGCACGTACGCTTCGTGGCGTTGAGACTTGAGGCAAGGGCGTTTTTTATACTACTAGCTGTGAAGGGAAGGTGTAATAGTGCAGTTAGTTCGGTCTCAGTAACTGCGGTGGGATTAGCGATGGTAATTAACGTATGACTTAAAGGAAGTTACGTCAAGGGCAGTCAATAGTGCCATGTCAACTGCCTTTTAGTTATATTGAATAAATAAAATCTTACATAGAGAAAAAAGAAGATGAAAAAAGATAATATAACGTCTCTTGTGCAAGAAATGAATTAAGCCTATACATAAATAATAAGAAGGTGTGAGACAGAAAGTTATGATAAAAATAATATAAAATAGTTAGATAAATAATTTATTATTGAAAAAATTATATCTAATATTATCTTTATATAAGATAAAAATCTTTAAAATAATTTTAAAAGACAGACTATCATATATGCCTAAAAAGTACAGTACCTTTCCGTTTTAAAAAACATTGAAAAAAGAACAAGACGATCAATGGGCCGAGTCATTGCACTCTCGGTCCGGCCCGACAATAGCCCAGGAAAGTGAAGGGTCCGTGAGACGCCACGTCCACTCTGCAACGGCCAACCTCCTCCACCGCGCAAACCTCCCGCTACGGCCGCACACCATCGTGACACACTCCACCCCCCGACCGCGCTGCCTCGCCGGGAAGCATCCAACCATGAGTGCCGCCGCCGCCAACGTCGCCGTCATCGGTGGCGGAAGTAAGCAACCCAGCCCCTTAGCCCAAACTGACCGCACTACCCCTGATTGGATCATTCCGTTCGAACTGACGCGTTCGTTTCCCCGATTGTAGTCACGGGCGCCGTGTGCGCGTCTCTCCTCGCCGCGCGCGGGGTAGCCGTGACGCTCTTTGATTCCGGCCGCGGCGCCGGCGGCCGCATGGCGCAGCGGAGGTACTCGACCGATTTACTGCTGCGGGTGTTGATTTTCGGCTCTGATTGGTGTTTTTTGTTTGGGGGCGGTTGGATGCTCGCAGGGAGGTGATGGAGGACGGCACGGAGCTGCGGTTCGACCATGGCGCGCCCTACTTCACCGTGAACAACGACGAGGTTGCCCGGGTCGTGAGCGGGTGGGAGGCGCGGGGGCTCGTCGCCGAGTGGAAGCCCATGTTCGCGTGCTTCGATCGGGAGACCGGCAAATTCACGGACTCCCAGAAGGTTCTAAGTTTCGAAACCCAACCCTAGTTAGTTTGAGGCTTTGAGCATACTATCATACCTGGTGATAAGATGACCGTGGGAATTGGGATAGCCCCAGGCACTTGTAGATTTTACCACGCGAATCCCAGAACTGAAATTGGGAATGTAGCAGTCAGAACCTGGAATACTTAAGTACTCGACGTCTCAACCGACTTTTGGCTGGAATATCTGGTCATGGCTGCATGCCTGCATATAATCTGCAATTTAGAAATTTAATAGAGTAGATCTCTACCAAACTTTCCATACTTGTATACCCAGAATTGTTCATCCGGGATGTCTCTGATGGTTTTCCTGATCCTTATCAAATGATGGAGATTGGGTATCTTAACATGATATATGCTGATATCGCTGCACAATTGAAATGGCACTTTCTATTTACTAATATTACCTCCCTTGGGATATATTCTGACAGGAGGGAACTACTAAGAAATATGTGGGAGTACCAGGCATGAACTCAATATGCAAATCACTCTGTCTAGAGGATGGTTAGGCTTACTGCAGAGCATTATGATTCTTTGGTACTCGGAGAGATCGAGAGAGCAAGCAAATTCTTGATGTACATACATGCTGTCTCTTGTGCTAGGTGTGGTGGCCAAATTTGGTGTCACCATTGGGAAGATGAATTGGCTTCAAGATAGGAGTTCATGGTCACTGGCTAGCTTGGATGGCAAAGATCTTGGGAATTTTGATTATGTTGTAGCAACAGATAAGAACATAGCATCACCAAGATTTTCTGGGTTAACTGGAAAGCCACCGCCTCTTGGTTTGTGCTGTTCCATTTCTTCATAATACACGCTACCACTGCACTAATTTCGAAATTCTGGGTTGTTTTCTGTCTTTTCATTCATTTTTTTTTTGAAAGAAGTCAATCTTCTTCTTTTTTTTGACAAGTTATATTAATCTGGATGGCTATCGGTATCTTCAATTAGAAAAGGAATTCTTGTTTACCAGAAACGAGTTGCTTTTCATGTTATTGGTTGATATTTGCCTCTATTTTGCAGTGAAGTAATGGAATGTTTATGGCAGACATGTTAAACAATCAAAGTGTAGTAATAATCTGTATGAACTATGAAGCCGTGTCCTTTCCTTCTCCAGAAGTTCATTTCTTTTCCCTTTTTTTTTGCTACCATGTTTACATAAAAATTATTAGGAAGGGTACAGTATCAGTGACCATAAAATAAACACTGCATTTTTTAATAAAAGAGTTCACTTAGCTGGCGATGCTAACTTGCACCATTGTTACTAATTACTGACGAGCAGCGCTTTCCATACAGATGTCTGGGATGGATGTCTTGATGATTGCTTTTTAATGTTTTGTCAGATTTGTCATTATTTCCACAACTGTCATCAAAGGTTCAAGATATCCCAGTTCACCCCTGTTTTGCTCTGATGTTAGCATTCTCAGAGCCTTTATCCATGGTATGAACAGTCTCCAATGGTATTCATTTTATATAGCTCTAAAGCATCACTGTTCCCCACTTCCCCATACTGATATTCCACTTATCAACTTTAGGATGACATCAAGGTTCAAGATTACCTATACAATTTTGTAGAAGCAGTCAATCCAAACTTTTAGCTATGCATATATTTGCCATGCTATTGTGCCAAGTTGAATGAAACTTCATTTACAAATATATTTAATATTTATACACATGGAACCATTAGGTAGAGCCTTATAGGTAATGTTTATGCCAAAATAGCGTAGCATTACAGGAATCTTCAATTTCTCTTATTATCTGTACAAACCATCAACTTAAAAAGTTATGTTTGGTGATTCCTGAAGCTGTTCCATAGTTCATTATATTGTTAGCAATATTCATTCATCAGTTTATTCCTCTGCCTCATGATGTTTTAATCAGGTACCTTTTCAAGGTTTCTCTTTCAATAATTCTGATTCTCTAAGTTGGGCCTTTTGTGATAGTAGTAAGCCGGGACGTGCTTGTGTACCTCCTAACAGGTATACACTTCCTTGTCCACAATTATGTTTTTTTTGGTGTGAAATGATCTGATTGCATTAAATGCACTTCTTTGTATTCAGTCAATCTTGGGTGTTGCATTCAACAGCTGAGTATGCTTCTAAGGTAATAAGCAATATTGGTCCCCGGAAACCTTCAGCAGATGCCCTTGCTAAGGTGGCAGAGGAATTGTTCAAAGAGTTCCAGGCTACAGGACTGAACATTCCACAACCAATTTTTATGAAAGCTCACAGATGGTCAGGATTCCCGGTTACCTCTTCTATGTTAAATCATGTTTAACTGTATTTAAATAAATACCATACTTCCTCCATTATTCGTATTTGTTTATAAATAAAATTGCAGGGGTAGCGCTTTCCCAGCCATTGCTATAGGTGGAGATGATAAGTGTGTCTGGGACAGGAGCATGAAATTGGCGATTTGTGGAGATTTTTGCGCTAGTCCAAGTGTGGAAGGAGCAGTCCTTAGTGGCACAAGAGGAGCTTCCAAAATCCTGGGATGTTTAAACTTTCCATCAGGGTTGTGACTTGTGAGTTGTGACTGTCCTACAGTTCTTTTTCCTATTTGATCTCTATTATGCATGCATTTGTTTTTTACAGAAACAGTAGACCAAGCCCATACTGGGAGCCATATTCATTGTTGAATAATTTGATATGAAATAAGAAATCAATGCTGATGGCAAATGTTGCTATGTATTTTTCCTGAGATGTGCACCTTTACGATTAGATTGTACGTTTTATCCACTGATTCTAGCCGCTTCGAAAAGCCAGGCAGGTCCCACTATGGCATGGACTCGTACACTAACATACAGTCTAGGTTGCTCAACATACTGATCCCTATATGGGTGCATGAGATGAAATGTATGAAAGGTGTCATAAAAGATAAGCCATACAATGACCACACTTATTCTCTAGTGGCGTATCATGGAGCGTCACCAATCACTACTAGAACATGCCTGGAAGATGAAAATCTCTTTGGAATATGCAGCTCGAACATACGGTGTTAGGGAACATGCTTGTCATGCAAGTGATCTAGAAGAATAACCTTTGGGACATGCTTGCTGAACATGTTTAAATTTACATCCACCGTTTGTTGGTCTATATTTACACAGCACAATAACCTTTGATTGATAATTTCCCCACATGTTTCTCTCAGATACGTGTAAATGTTTGTATACCATTTATATTGCAGTGTACTTCCTGAAAGAAATTCAAAAGTCTAGTTATAGCAAATGGAATGTGACCTCGATTATTTTATGAAGAGAGGCGATTTCACTATGGTCATCTAATACTTGAAGAACTGCAGAATTTGAATTCTTTAGCATATTAGAAGGCCATATCATTGAGGATTTTTTTTCAGATGTGGTATAATTCCCCAACTATTGTTTGTCAGCATCAGGAAAGGACTAATTTTGCGGTCCTTTAGTTCTGTACCAGTGGACCACCATATCTTGAAACTGCCAAATTTAGATATACCTTGGAGCTTATATATGAAATTTTAATGTCCTCTACTTTAGCAATGACATCAGATGTTGCCTTGTAACCTAATAGAATAAGGCCCTGATCTTTTTCAGCTTTTAACTTTTCTAGAGTAACTAGCTTTTAAACGAAGTGTTCTTTCAAGATAGGGTCTATTAGTTAATTGTAGTATATACTGTACTGACTTCATTTATATTGGCAAAAACCGCACGTGAGTTTTTGTTACTCTGTAATCTCTCGTATAAACAACCCAAAAGTCATAAGTTGCAACTAAAAACTATAAGTCTCAGCCAAAAAAAAGACCCTATATACGAGTAAATGCACGGTTCAGGGAGACATATTTCGGCAACCAAACTTCATAAATATTTTTGTTCTCAATCTAATTTGTCCAACGCACCAGTGTCCAATTCGGTTTGGTATTGTGTGCTAATGTATTTAGTAGGATATGTATGCTTTACTGTAAGAGAAACATGATGTTAATAAAGGCATACTGCTATTTTGTGGCTATTGATGTGCTGTTGTTCCTTTTCTTTTCCTTTTGGGATTCTGTGATTGAGCACAATATCTGTACATCTTTGAGAAGTACTAGATTTTTCAGTGTAAAAGAAGGCTTTGTATGGTCTGTTCCCGATGTAATCATGCCAACTATGTGTAGCATAGTATTCTGCAATCTGCACTTGCCTGTGTTAGCCTTACATCCCTACTTCCACTTTTCCCTTTTCTTCTTGCTGAAGGATTTAGGGTGTATAGAGGGAAATTTCCAGTGCAAGCCTGCAACCCTTCATGAGTGTCTGTGTAAAGTGGAGAATATAACTCTGTTATCTCTCCAAATTTTTAAAAGGCTATGTCTGTCCAGTTGAAAAGGCTGTGGTCTATATAATGTACAGTTCCTAAAACCACCTAAAGTTCTTTTGAACAAATATGGGTTTGACATAACTGTTGTGGAAACTTATTGGGAGAAACACTATCAAAGGAGGGGACGTGTGCAAGGAGTAGGCAAGTCTGTAGCTAGCATACAAGATCAGGAAGGCAAGGCTTGAGGTTGGTTAGGAAAGTTCAAGTTGATTATAAGATAAAGAGTCCATAAGTTAGTAGTAATAGGTTTGGTAAGTTTGTTGAGTCTAAGTAGAATCAGGACAGGCTCCAGTTGGTCTGGTTCTAACTCTATATAAACAGCAGTCATGTAACCCTTTTGGGTTCAAAAAGAAAATAAACTTAGTATGCTATCTCTGTCCCTTCATTGAAATATTTAGTGCCATACTATGTATGGTCTTTTGCATACAGTAATACAATTAAACCTTCAAATGATTTATTTGGATTTTTTGTAAGAAATTCATTGTTGAGATATGCATATTCATCTTGAGTAACTGCAGAATAGTTGACAAAATACGCCAGATATCTAGTATTTTGTCTAAGCAATACTTGTGTATAATAAAGCTACAGCTGGGGCTATATCTTCTTTCTTTTCTCATATCACTAAATCATTGCCACTTGCTTTTGTAGAAGCTAGGGTTGCATCTCCTCTGTTGTACGGGAAAATCGATTGTTTATTTTCTTCCCCGGCTTCCATTCCCTTATTTAGTTGGTTAATTTGAGATGAGTTTGCGTTTGTTACTCCGGTAATTTTTTTAGAGAATTTGTGCAGTAAACCAAGTAATGCTAACTGACTAATCTGAGATACTATATCGATCTTTGTGTACGTACGTGTTAAAGAAGAAAAATATGTAATCGGCGTCAGGACCGGGATGGTACGTACGTCGCAATTCATTAACTAGAAAAACAAACATATATAGATCAATCAGAATTCCATCCATATACAGATTGGGGTTTAACGTACATGCTGATTGCATTTAACGCTAATTAATTCGATCGTGGTGTGCAGATCGGCAAAGCTGCCATCGACTCGAGCTCAATACGCCGCTAGCTATGACTGTGAGCCATGCATCCAGTCTCGATCTCTGTTATTTTGTCAACCTTCGTGACTAACCAACTAAATAAGGTGATCGAAATCGGGGAAGAAGACAATGAGAAAGTAGGGCAAAGAAGTCATTTCACATTCGAATTTTAGCCAAAAAGAAATTGTGAAATGCTAGAATAAGGAAGAGAGATAAATCCAGACTATTTCAATGAATCGGATAGCATATTATGAAAGGCATTTTTTTTGTAGTAGTATTTTTACGAAGTGGCAATCTTCGCGGTGGCAAATCTTCTTCCTGACGTAAGCTATGTTTTACTGTAAACGTTTGAAGATGGATATATTAGCATATTGCACACGCGAAGAAATGTTGCTTGCCGTAGATACTGTAACACATGAAGTAATTATATTTCTCCCTTTCTTGAACCCTGTAACACATGAAGTAACATTACTCCCTTTCTTTAACCCTTCTGGTCAGAACAACCTAAACTGCTGCAGGTTAGATCTTACCAGTCAGCATGCGTTGCTCGCGTGCACTGATGGTTATTTCAGGTGAGCAGCACTTGTTCTGAAAGCTTCATCCAAGTTGCCAACTGAATCCAAGTCCGTTGCGCAGCGCAGGAAAGCAGTCACAACAGCGCATGGTCCAGGCATGGTGTACTTATGTGGCCACCCAATTATTCCTGTCAAGTAAGCAATCATTTTCCATTCAGATGATACAGCAAAATCCGTAGCTCGTGTATTTATTTTGGATGCAAATACGGAACCATTTCCTCTGCTTGCTTGTGTTTCTAGGAGAGTATAGCATTTATTTTTGGCAGTTAGGACGACATGTCCATTTCTAAATTTCAGACTCCAGATAAGTCTCCATCAACTAGCCATAAGAGAAAAGGAAGACTATTAATAAATGAGGATACTATAGAGCCATTTCTTAGCACTATTATAGAGACGCAGGATAGGATTCCCTAGACAAACACTGCAGGTCTAATGTATCTATGCATACCACTCCCTTAAGTAAAACAAAGCTATGAGATAGTCTGTGACAAAGCTACAAATGTTAAAAACCTAAACATACTGTAGTCTAACATGTGGTTAACGATCCTAGATCCCTAATTAATTCCTGTCACCCAGCATATATTAGTAACAGAGAGGACCATAACTGTTTAACTAACCTTACCCTGGGAAAAACCAAACAATGTTTTTTTTTCTAATCACAATAGGTAACCACACCTCTTTCCGAAAGTTGCTTTGCAAAGGTTGTGATTAGGTTATTTCTTCTGTGCAAAGGAGTGAGATTATATCAAACTCTATTAAGTTGCAAGTTGCTGCTTGGCTCCATCCCTGGCTGCAGAGATTCTTAGCTACTTACATATACAAATGCAAGTCATGGCAGATTTATATAGTAATGTTACACGTGTGACCTATGTACCTACGCATGCATGGAATCCAAAGCAGTAGGGAGACAAGATATATAGTAGCGTGGGCATGCAGTACCCAAAGTCTGGTCATCTGGTGAATGCCTGAATGGTGCCATCTGGTGCAGAAGTGCTGGGTTCTGATCACTTGATCAGTAATCTATCTCCATCCTGTAGCATGCAGTACAATTATCTTGAATCTTTGGGGGAAAAAAAGCAAAGTGGCGTGGTAGGAGTGGTAAAATTTTCTATTCCCTCCTGGCTCAGGCATTGTCTGTACTGGTTAGTAGTGCCTGGAGCTACTTTTGCACCACCAGCACTAGCTTTGTAGCATGTAACCAGCACCAGCTTTGTAGCATGTAAGTTGTAACCTAGCTCATTATGCTTTATGCATGCCTATTTACCTAGCTAGCATGGTTGGGTGTGGTTTGCATGATGATTTTTCAGTATTGCTGTTAGACCACTCCATCCTAAAGGGGGCGAGATGTAGGTCCAATCTCTGTTCTCTAGTAAAATGTACAGTGGCCCATGCACTTACTTAAGCTAATCTTAACAGGACCTACATGCACATTGTTAGTTAGGATCAGCTCACGCCCCCACACCACACACAAAGAAAAGAAAAATTATAGAGAACTCCTTCCAATTCACGTTATAGCTCATAGAAGGATTTGCTTGTTCGGAACTTCGGAAGTTTTACATAAAACATTTTAGTTCCGGAAGGAATATAACCAAAACCAAAGGTATGAAATGCCTCTGGGTAAACAAGGATACGAGGCAAAAATATACGGTGTAAACATTGGGGCAGTTTGCTGACCCCTCAAGAAATGGGGCTTCCCTATCCCTCTCTCCCTATTCCCCACCCTATTTCCTCAATCTAAACCACTCAAGCCATAGCCGATGTCCAGTTCATCAGCTCTCCAGGCCTCCACGTAGCGGGGTTCACGTCGCGGGAGCAGGAAGAGCGCCATCGATTTCGACGGATCAGAGAAACCATCACCTGCCCGTAAACACGAGCGCCTTGGGATTCGTGTGAAAAAAGCAAGTCAGGCTGCGGTCTCACAGCAGCGGATCCACCTCCACCCTGCACCACAGAACCTGTCTCCTCTGCGTTACGTGCTTAATTGCCCTCCGTCCACTCCTACAGGTAAAATCATGGATTTGTCACGCTTATTTGTCAGCGTAAAAATAAGAAAATTGCTAAGGTGTGGTAAGGTGTTTTTTCACCCTACAAGTACTCGAATTTTCCACTCTTCCGATTTGCCTCGAGATTCATGTCCCCAGTCAGGGCCGGCTAAACGTTTTCAAGGGCCCTAGGGCGAATTCAGCTCTATAGACCATTTACTATAAATTTTTTCTACTTATAAAATATGCAGTTTAAATTTTATATTATCTAAAGTGACACAAATCAATAGTTCTAACATAATAAACTAATTAGGTACTAACTAGTTTATAAACCAAATGTAACTAGTAAGAATTAATTTACCTCAAATAGGAGCGACAAATATCCAATGTCTTTCATAAAAAAGAACTTCTTCTAGCACTTCTTGATGCAAAATCATTAATAATAACATCGAGATCAATGTCGTTCAAGATATTAATAATAACTCCTTTCAGCTGAGGCTACAGTCACAGGTACAGTTAGAAGAATTCGATATGCAACAGAGACATTTGGGTAGCAATCTGCAGCTGTAACGAATTGAAGAATCTCAGATGCCGACATCTTATCATTTGGCAAGGTGACTTGCAGCACTTTTAATTCAGAGAAAAAAAAATCATCGAACTCAACGTCAGATGACCCATCATGAGAAAAAGCTTGTACAAAAGTAGTGCAACACCTCCGTAGATCATTATCATCCAGAGACTTTAGATTTTTTGAGTTGAATAAGAAACCAAACACATTTTCAAATGCCTTCAACTGCTCAAATCGACTGCCACGGACGAAGTTCACGTTCAGCCGATAGTAGTCGAAGCGTCGCGCTTTCTGCCTTCTGGCGTGGGGCGTTGGGCCGTTGCGGCTTGCGCGCAGGGGGTGGGCCCTCCCTGGCCCGGGGCCCTAGGCCGGCGCCCCCCCGGCCTAGCCCCAGAGCCGGGCCTGTCCCCAGTGGTGTCTTCAGCAACCGGCGACCCATGGTGAAACTCTGGCGACGAACTTCGGTGAGATAGGTTTACAGTTCGTGTTATGGTTGGGTTCACCGAAAGTTCCCAAGTATAGAGGGAGGTCAGAGGAGCGACAGACCGGTGGTAGGTGGCGAGGCGGTGGTGAAGCCATCAACGCCGTGGGTTGGAGGAGGACGGTGAGTAGAAGAGGTCGATAGGGATGACAAAAACAAGAGCGGTTAGGAGGCAGTGGGAGATCCGATGATTGGGGATCTAGTCGGAGAGGAGGAAGAGCGATATGGGAGAGTGCTTGGAGTGGATGGAGGGAGGCGGGAGAGGGAGGAGCGGTGGCGGCTTGCCGGTGGGTGGTGCTGTGGCGGTGGTAGGGTGGGGAGGCGGCTAGGGTTTGGAAGGGAAGGGGAATGAGAGAATTTATATGATTTATAGGAGGAATAAGATCTTTTGGATCTAGATCTAATAGTTTAAAATTCGAATACCTACTAAAATCAGTCATTTCACCTAGACACTCCTAAAAAAAATGTTCTTGACTTGTTGCTAGCCATGTTAAATTTTGCTTGTTCAGATTATGGAGAACTTGGAACTCGTACAAGAGTGAACTTCGAGTTCTCAGGCTAGGTAGTAGTAGCAGTGTCTGTGAAATCTGAAAACCACGAAGACATTACTCCTACATTGGTTCCAAGTTTCAAGGCAACACATTCATGACCACCCGGTTAGGTTCGACTCTGTTCTTTTCGACTATAGTTGATGTCTTTTGACTCTAATCTAGTGTAAGCATTTGTGCGGACGAACTAAATGCCGATAAACCACTTTAAAAAATATGTCTCGATAAGCTGTTTCGAAATGATAATAGAGAAATCGTCTTATTTATTTATTTAGGCAAAACGATAAGTCATAAGTCATAAATTAAAAAGAATAGCCATAAAGCATGAACCATAAATTGAAAAGAATATTCATAAATTATAAAGTATAAACTGAAAAGAATCGAGCCTTCTGCTCTGGCAGCAATGCGGCATGCAGGTAGCCAAACATAACAAAAACGTTTGATATAGCAAATTGGTACAACTAAATCTCATTCGCTTCCAAGCAGGCGGGGAGCCACGAACTAGTATCGTATTCCCTGTAGAAATTTGGCCAGAACATCTTTTTTGTTTTTAATTAAAGATTACTAGTTTCACGTACTCCTTCAGCCGGTAGTGCTTGAGTGTCTAGTTTCATGTACTCCTTCAGCCATTAGTGCTTGAGTGTCTATTCTTCTCTCTCTCATGATTTTCTTCGTTCATAGGCTCACAACTAATGACCAGTTCTACAACTTCTAGTCAACTCAGCAGACAGCAGCCCAGCATTAGTCATCCTAAGATTAAGAACACAAACATACATATCCTACAGATCACGGCACGTACCATTTTGTTAATCCGCATTTACAACATCAGCAGATACAAAGCTAAAACGAAAGCAAAACACAGGAGGAAATCAATATATCCGAAACATTCACTCAGTACGCACGTACGGCCTATAGAATGCTGGTGAACATCTGGCTGACTAGGTTCGAGTACGACGTCGGCGGGTGGTCGCCGGCCGCTACCCCAGGCGCCGCGCCCGCTGCGTCTGCATTCTCCTCGGCCGCCTCCGGCGACGCCGTCGGCTGCTGCTTGACGACGGCGGGGGCGACCGGGCTTGTCCTGCGGCGGTCGCGCTCCTTGACGAGCTCGTGCGCGAACCGCTCCAGCTTCTCGGCGTTGGTCTGCTCCGCGAGCTTCTTCCCCCGGAACAGCACCGACTCCACGTTCTTCTGCGACAGCATCTCCTCCGCCGCGCTCCGCCCCGCGCCTCGGCTCGCCCGCGGGGACCCCATCGCCTGCAGAATTAATTAAGTTAATTGCGAACGTCTCAAAGTGAAGCAGTAGAAGTGAGAGGATAGCAACGCTAGTAAGAGTGGAGTAAGCCATAGTACTGACCTGTATGCGGATGTAATTGCTTGTCCTACTATGTCCGAAGGCCATGGCCACAGCCTGATCCACCTGGCGTCAGATGTGTTGCAGTGAAGCTTTAGCAGCGAGCACAAAGAACAAGACGCAAGAAAGGGACCACGCTAGCTAAGAGCAAGACTGGCAAAATTCACGTGTGTTTCGTACCATGTCGGCCACGCCCTCGGCGGCGACCCTGACGATCTCCGACGTCGAGGCGCCGCCCCCGGCACCCTCGCCGCTGCCGATGGAGATGACAAGCAGGTCCTGCACGCCGGCGGCGAGCGGGAAGTCGCGCTTGTTGTTGAGCACGTGCGTGATGGCCGCCGCCGTGGGGTTGCCGAGCGCGACGCCGCCGCCGACGGCCACGATGCGGGTCGAGCCGTCGGACGAGCGCACCTCCACCGCGGAGGAGGAGCCGTCCAACCCGGCGCACGTGGCGGTGCACACGTCGCGCAGGCGGAAGTCGTAGGCCGGCGTCTCGATGGCGTCGGCGCGGGAAAACAGGAACGGGCCCCCCGTGGCCAGGTCGTAGCACGGGACGAGCACCGGCCGCACCGTGTCCCGCAGCGTGAGGTCGCCGAACACCTTCCGGAAGGCGGAGCCGGGGCGGCGGAACAGAGCGCGGAGGCCGCCGGACCACCCGCGCCGGAGGCTACGCGTGAGGAACGCGAGCGCGTCCTCCGCAGAGAATAGCGGCCGCCCGTCCGCGCCGCGCGCCACCAGCATGGCCGCGAGCACGCCGCCGGCGCTGGAGCCCGTGGCCACGTCGAAGAAGTCCGCCAGCCTCGCCTCCTGGTCCCCGGTGCGCCGCCGCAGCGACGCCTCCAGCCTCACCAGCGCCGCGCCGGCAAGCAGCCCGTCGGCGACCCGCCCGCCGCCATCGATCGACAGTATACAAACCTTGCCCGCCGAAGGCGCTCCTGCAGGCGTCCCCTTCCCAGACGCTGCCGCCGCCGCCCCCTGCGGCGACCCACCGCTACAGAAAAGCTTGGGGTCGTCGTACCCGAACAGGAACTTGCTCTCGAGGATGGAGAAGATCTCGTAGGTGAGCTTGTCCACGTCCAGGCCGGCCGGCTCCACCCGAGCCGCCTCCATCTCCACGTACGTGCCTTGCAGACTTGCACGTACTCGCCGGCAAGAGCGCACCAAGCCGAGAGAAGAGGGGGGTTTGCGCGGAGAGCAGAGCACCGAGTAGTTGCCACCACGGGGAGGTTTTTAATAGAGGCGGGAAGAGAAGAAGGCGTGGGTTAGTGGCGTTGACTAGATCGGCGCACCATAGCGCGCGCGAGCGAGACCGCAGTAACGTCGCGCGGTGCTGGTTTACATTGTACCATCTAAAAATACACAATAACTATTATTAATTTTTCAGCGTAACTAAATTAAAAAAATTAAAAAATATCATTACAAATAATATAAAAAATAAAAATAAAAAAGATAAAATTAAGAATATAGAAATCAGAAACAGAAGCTCATTGAATCAGATAGCAGTATCACTCGTGTAACTCATGTTACTGCAGTAACTTGTACTCACTGTAGTTTTCTTACGGTGAGGTGAATCGCAGTGATAATTAACGCGAGCGTATTAATTGATGCTCTGTGCAGCTAGTAATTACTATGCGCATGCGCAGGTATGGAAGTGCGGTTCGTGCTGGTGTGGCGCTGCATGCTTACACATGGTGTGCATGCATGCATAGGCTCAGATTGATTGTACGCTCGGGTAATCAAAATGTGTTCTGCTTATTTTAATTTAAGATTTTAACTTCTGATATATTTTTTACTATTTATAAATTTTGTCTTTTATGTGTTTTTTTGGCTTTTTTTTTTACTTTTTTGTCGGTTCTTTTTCCGTATTCGTTTGTATTATTCATGATGGACTAACATATTTTTATTTTTAAATTTTAGTTATGCCAAATAAGTCATCATCAGGTACAGTGTAATTTTAATCAGGTACAATGCAATTTCAACTATAAACCAGCTTATTTCAGTCCAACCGAGTGGTACTGAAGTGGTTCTGATTCTGTGGGGAGCATGCAGCACAAGCAAGAGAAAGTACACTGTGCATTCCCTTTATGCATGGTTTTTTTTGAAACAAAGAGGGAGACCTTCAATTTCTCTTAGCAGAAACTAACATAAATTCTACAAAGGTAGAGAAATTGAAAGCAATAAGTGAGATAGGATATCTAGAACTAATTTCAGTCACCATGAGCCAAAAGCCTAAACACCCCACACACATCTCCAACACTACATTAAAACGGAAAACAGGTACCACTTCTCCAGAAAACGCATGACCGAGATTACACAGCAGTCAAAGCTACCAAAAACGAAGCAATTCATTCCATGTCATCCAGACCAGCGCGACTGTCCACGATCCTCCTAACACCAGGTCTCCAACCTCTACTAGCTGTGAAGATCTCCAGGGCCACTTAATCCAACAGCCTTGCCCTCCGACGAATTATTTCGCGTCTATCCTCCTTTGTCTGCAATATAGCCCATTGATTCATCCAATAGCAGGTTATATGTATAAAAGATAAAGAGTCATTTTATTTTTAAAGCATGCTGCATTATGAGCTTTCCAAATAACCCACAAGGTAGCTGCCACACTAACATTGACCAAATTTTTGAAAATTTTGGGAAATGAATTCAGCCAAGAACCCAACAGGTTATCTATATTTTGAGGTTATTCCCTTGATGCGTGGTGCTCTGGTTGAACAGATCTGATGTATTTTTACACCCAGAACAACCTGTGATCACCTCGTCACCGTGATATCATTCGTGTGTTTTGGAGTAGTTGCCAACTTGCCATGCATCGATGTATGCCTAGCTAAGTAACAGATCGACGCGATTACGTACGTGGCTGACACTGGCTCCGGCGTAGCTAGCAAGAGGACAAGCTCGCATGAACGTACGTCACTACTAGGATATATCCTAACCTAGGCCGACGGTCAAAGTAAATTACCGACGGCCCGTCGGTAAACCTGCCAATGCCCTATTCATCCCAATAGTGCCGGCGGTTAGGAGTCAACCTCTCGGCTATTCATCCCAATGACCGACGGTTCTAAGCAACCCCGACGGTTCTAAGCAACCCTGACGGTCTAAAGGTAGCACACGACTATTCGATGGAATGGCCGACGGTCTAAAGGAACCCCCGATGGTCTGAATCGGACACACGGCTATTGGTTACAATGATCGACGGGCTAAGGTTGACACACGGCAATTTGCTGCAATGACCGACGGTCGAAAGCAATACCCGGCGGTTGGACGTTGACACAAGGCTATTGTTGCATCGAAGAGGTTGACTCCAGACGGTTTGTAGTGAAGAGGTTGAATGCCCGACGGTACACGGTATTTTGCAGCAGCTTGAATTCGTTTCCATTTGGGATTGGCTTCCCCGACGGTGTAAAGTGACTAACCCTCGGCCAAAGTTGGGATCCTAGTACTGCGTGCATGCATACACATTGATTGATAGAGGGAGCTAGATGCGATCGAGCTGAGCTCGAGGGGAGGCTGGGTGTGGGGGCGCGGCGAGATGCGTGCCGGGGCGGGCGGGGCCGTTGGATCCGGACGCATCGGCGCGCCCCGCGCTGGCACGCACCGGCGGCCGGGCCGGGGCACCTCACCTGGCCGCCTCGCTCCCGATCTCGATCACGATCTCTCACGCGCGCCCCGCGCTAGCACGATGAATCACGGATGCATGGCCGTATAATGCCGGTCTCTACTAGCTACATGCCGATCGATCTCTACCTGTAGAGAGAAGCTTGTTGTCTCCGTGTCTCCATGTGACAATATGCGCCCACGTCGTGCTGTCCGGCCGGTATCCTATGGCCGTGCCCCTCTCCGTTTCCTCATTTTATGAACATATATGGGGGCATTGGAAATAGCTTCGACTTTCGGCTCATAGCTTCTAGAAGACAGAAGTCAAATCAAACACCCCGTTGCAAGAAGTGGATTTGCACTATTAGCTTAGAGAAGCCGCTTCAACGTTAGCTTCGGCGATCAGTGGCCTGGGAGACACAACCAATGGAGGAGGGACTTCGAGGAGGGGATGGGTGGCGGTGTGTGATGGTTGCGCACAGCAGCGACACTGGCGACAAGCAGGGCCAGTGGTCGAGGCAAAGGTGGATGACGATGATGGTGTTTTGACGGGGTTCTAGCAAAGGCAAGGTGAACACGGGGTAAAATACGGCATAGGGGAAGACAATAGTGAGGTTGATGATGGCGGTAGCTCAACAATGGCAAGAAATCTACGACGGCGGTGATTCGGGCGACGGCGACGAAGACGGCTTGATTCCAGCGAATGACTACGAGAGAATACAATTAACTGAGGGTGATAATTCTAAGGAAGGTGGAACATATTGTGATGCAGTTGAGTTCAACAGAAGCTCACAGGAGTTGGAGATCGGGCGGCAGCCAAAGCTCAACAAGATGGTGATGGTGACGGTGCTCCACGGAGGTACATCAACCAAATTGAAACAAGGAAAAGGTAGAGGGGGGTAAATTTGATGCTATGGGTGCAAAGGATTGCAGAGATGCTCACCGAGTGCGACAAATTCGATGGCGGCGATGACCTAGACGGTGACATGGAGGTGATGAGCTACAAGAGATCAAATTCATTGAAGGGAAAGCTAGAGGTGATTCTGGAATACAAAGTGACATGAAATTATTCTGCGACAACTTAACCAAAGGCGGCAGAACATGTGGTGATGCCGTGGCCTGCCTAATTAAAAGCCGAATCAAACATCAAACTTCTACTTTCAATTATTTCTATTTTCAGCCATTGCTATTTCAACCCAATCAAAAACCAAAGCTCCGGCCATTTGAAAGGCGCACGTAGCGTGGGGAATCCATCACCTTGGGCGATCCTGGCTAGTGGCTGCTAGTTCTTTCCTGCAGATTCTCTCAATCTGATCAGCCGGAGTGATTATTTATGTACTAAAGCATACTTCTAGCTAGCACAGTGCACATTTAGTTACATATATAGTACACACAGTGGAGTGGATTCAGTTATTAATTAGTATGATGCTTGGTATATGCATGCACGCACGGCAGCATGATCAACTAGCCAATGGAGGTAGATCACTGTACGTTTATCAGTTTTCGCGTTGGAGTGTGTATCTCTCTGTTGTTTAAGGACACAACGTTTTAGACATCACACACGGTCTCTAACATATAACTTCAATTATTAACATTTTATATAAATATGCTCATAAAATAATATAAAATTATTATATTATAAAATATTTTATGAGTAATTTAATAATACTATTTTCATATAACCAATACAAATATATTTCTATATATTAAGTTAATTTTTTTAACTGTACACTTCCTCAAACGTTATATATTTTTAAGCAGAGAGTACTACGCCTGCCGCTTTTAGTTACCCGGATGTAGCGATGCATGTGTGGAGAAATCCGCTCGTGATTGCCCCTGTTAGTTTGCGTTCTATTCTTTTTAGCTTATAATTTATAATTTTTATTAATAAATAATTAAAGTGATTTTTATTTTTTTAAAACGTCTTATCAAGATGATATTTTCAAAATAAATTATTAGTATTAAGTTCGTTCATATAAACATCTATATTAGAGCTAAAAATTATAAACCATACTCAAAAGAACACATACTATCTAGAAATCTCAACAGTGACCCGGCCGGCACCATCAGATCGAGAGAGGGATCATAGACCTGCATCTGCGTGGCTACATGATGACAAAAGCAAAACGAAAGAGAAAAGGAAACTCCTTTCATGTTTTTTTAACCATTCATTCCATGCTTCGAGAGCATTGTAAGAGATCTAGGTCCCATTTTAAATAGTGATGATTTTTAATTTTTGACTTTAAAGAAGACAAAAACTGTTTTAAAAACCTGTTGACTTCTTAATATATTTTTTCTTTACCTTTTTCTTTGCATTATCTATAAAGATATAATGGTACTTTTATTTTTTTAATTAAATATCTTGTAAAAAACTAAAAACTACTATAATATCATTTTAGTTAAAATTCAATTGGAACGGAAGCTAAAGCTTCGAGACGTCCGGTTGGTCACTCGGCTAGCCATCCATTCAGTCCTACTCATTGCCTCTTTAAGGCTGGCCGGCTGGGCAGGATAAAACGCTTACCTGCTAAGCTGGGCCGTGAATAGCCTCCTCACTGTGCATTGGGCCAGAACCGTCATAACTATCAGCGTGGCCCCTTCTGGGCGCCTAGATCAGCAATTTCCTTAACACGCCGAGATCAAAGCAAGCATACGACATGATTGGTATTGTTAGGGCGTCAAATCCGAGCGACTGTACATGACAACACAGCACCAAGGTATCTATATTAGAGCTCTCTTTAGCTCGAAAATGGAGAGTCCAAGTTAGATACTGATTAATTAGTACTGGACACGTCCTGTTAAATTTCCGTGGTGTTGATTAATTAAGCAGTTCATGTTCGGTGTACGTTGTGCTTCGACCTAATTAAGGATTTTAGAGGCATCCATCCTATCATGGGAAGTTAGACGACAGTTAGTGCATGCACTCGCAACAAAAGTTCCCTACTAGCTTAGCACGGGTGCCTACATATCTTTGACCGCTTTGTTCGCAACTTCCCGTTCCCATATATAATGGCTAGGCTTTTTTTTTCTCTAGCAGGTCATGTTGTCAACATCAGCAAATGTATGTGCATGAATAATGTTGTTAAATCCATTTCATGTCATCTCTTTTCCTAACCCCTCTTCACCAACAACTCTTTTTTTGTCACGAAAGAAAGGAAGCAAATTAACGTTTACGCTAGTCACTTCAAAAATTAAAACCTTAATTGAACTTCTTGTTTTGCAAATTAAACAAGCAATATATTGATTTGGTATTAGCTTATTATGTATGTACTACCAAAAGATTAGTTTTAAAGCTTGAGTTATATATATGTATGTGGAAAAGTTAAAGTCGTTCTTGAAGTTTCAATGGCCCAAAAAGCAGGTTTCCATGATGCCTCTACAGTCTACATGACATGACAAGGATTTTTCTGGTGAGATTTTATATGTTGTGGTGCAATCATACACATGAATTCTTTGAAGCTAAGGTTGGTGCACTACATGATAATGGCCGTTGATCATGAAATTTGATGACTAGGGGCAAGATGCACATTTCATGGTTAGCAATTTTTCGCTTGCTTTATAACCAAAAGAAAAGATTCTCCAGCTCCATTTAGAACACTAGACAAGAACTCAACAAGTCTCGCCTTGATCAAAAGTCACCGTCTAATTAAAAAGAAGTTTTGAGCCACATTAATTAATTAAGCTCAACTCAAAATTATAACTCCACTTCTTGTTGGAAGATGATTGAAGGTGACAACACTAGCTAGTAGAGGATAAGAAAGTCACACAACACAAAGGTGATCTACCATTGGGGGGATATATAATGTCTACACAAGGACCTTTGAGAAAGTTATGGATTATTTTTCTTGTTTCTCGATATGATTCATGACTACTCACTGCAACTGTACGCTGCAAGAGTAGTATATGCCGAAGGGAAAAAGGATCATGTGATGGTTGAATTAGAGAGGCTGCCAAAATTGCAAGTTTTTGTTAGTTTATGAAACGGTTGGTGAGAGTAGGGCTCTCCAATATTAGCTTGTCGTAAGGACAATAGGATAGGTAATGCATTAAGGTTGTCAAGCCCATGATTATCGCAAGCATCCGTCACAAGTAGCATATTCTTTTAGTAACCCTAGTGATTACAGCTGCAAATTAAATATTGGAACCATTGAGAAAATATTGATGATGGCGAAGAAAGAGGGCTTGATCTCCTGCAATGGATTAAACGTTTATAGGCAGTTGTATCAAAAAAATCAGTACTTTACAATTTCTTCATATAGCTTATTTGATCTGAACCGTTGATTGTGTCATTGGATGGTCCCAAAAACTCACACAAATACACACCGACTGCAGCGGATTCATTTTTTTAGAGCAAATCGCAAGAGCTTTATTGACTTAAAGCAGGATTACAATCCTTGGTGATTGACTCCGTCAAGAAGTCCGGACTCCGGAGCACAATTCACCCAAGTGCACAACCCATTACCCACCGAGGCACTTTTGGCGCAGCAATGAGCAGCCGAATTAGCCTCACAGTGAGCATGGTTAAAGAAAATTCTATCAAAACTCCTGCTAAGCTCTTTGATTTCATGCCAGCTACTTGCTATATATCGCGGATCCATGTTCCAATGATGATACGTGTGACAATAATGTTTAAGTGGAGGCTCCCTGAAAGAATGAAGCACTTGATACTTTGTTTTCTTTGGTCAGTTTAGGATAATATGGAAAGGAGAAACAAGTGCGCACGTACTCCACTTGTTAATTTACGTGGTGCCGGCTGCGATGATCACGACCCAACAATGATCGATAACGCGACCTTTACACGCGCAGATTAACCCGAATTACGTCCGAAAGTGCAAGTTTATTTAAGCAATGCTGTCCCCTGTCTAGATACTTGATCATCTCGTATCATGGAACGGGAGGCCAAAGAAAAATTTTCACCTGAGTGCAAGTCTTAAACATAAGATTGGATTAGGAGGCAAAGTGCAGATTCGTAGGAATCGTTTGGTCTAAGCGTCGAGATGCATGTGGTGCTGGCAACAGGCGAAAGCAGGGATGGAAAACAGTGAAGGCAGAAATACTCACACGTTTAAAATTGCATTACGAACCATTATTTTATGAGTATTGCTATACAACATTCGACTATTTTTAAGAACAAAAACAGTCAGAGACATTAGATATCCATCCAACGGATCCACCCATACAAACCCCCTCCAAAAAAAATGACCCTCTAAAAAAATGATCTAGGGCGTTGAATCTCCATCTAACGGTTCAAAATCTGACTGTTTTTATCCACAAAAACAGTTAAATGTTGTATAGACACTCCCTTATTTTATATAGAGTACAGAAGATAAGACGGTTTCCTAACAAACCAAGTACATGTCAAGATAGAATTCTAACAAGTTAGGAAAGTTATCTTCTGTAGCTAGGAAAGTTACCTTCTGTGGGTGCGCGTGTATCCGGATTCGGTTTCGTATCGTGCATGGATCATGTGTAGTTTAACACCCCCTGCAGGCGGAGTGGGAGCACAACGGACATTCAGACTGGAGGGGAACTTATTAAAGACGGTTGATGGTAGTCCTTTGGTGAAGATATTCGCGTACTGAGACGACATCGGTACATGCATGACACAGACATCGCCGAAAGCAACCCATTCGTGCACAAAATGGAGATCGATCTTGATATGTTTCGTGCATTGATGTTGAACGGGGTTGGTAGAGAGGTAGACGGCGCTGATGTTGTCATAGTACACTGCAATGGCCTTCTGGAGGGGGCGATGGAGCTCATGGAGGAGTTGGTGTAGCCAACAAGTCTTGTCGACGGCATTGGCGACGGCATGGTACTCAGCTTTAGTGCTTGAGCGAGAGACAGCCTGCTGGCGCTTGGAGGACCACGACACCAGATTATCACCGAGGAAGACACTGTAGCTAGAGGTAAACTTGCACATGTCAGAACAATACATATATTCTATCCCCTTATTCAACATATCTTCCTCGGCGGCTCTTGTAAAAGCAGAAACGTCATTAATGTACTCTTCACTCAAGACAATAACTAAGTAAATCTATAATTACTCTTGCCAAATAGTCAATCTTCTTCCACCAAATGACCTCAAAGCCCCATTTGCAGCTCAATGCAGTAGCATAGATCTGGAATTTAAGGCAGAAGAGGTGGACGGGTGTGCGCGCTATTAATATATCGGAATTATCATAGACGATTTGTGTTACAAACCGTCTGCGATAAATTAATTATCACAGACGATTTTTAAAATGAACCATCTGTGAATTATCATAGACGGTTCATATTAAAAACCGTCTGTGATACTTCATAATATCACAGATGGTTCGTGGTTAAAACCGTCTGCGATACTTTACGGTCGGTTTTAACCATGAACCGTTGTGATAGTTTACTTTTATAGATGATTTTTATCACTAACAGCAACACAGATGATTCTAAATTAAAACCGTCTGTGTAGCATTAATACAGACGGTTAGAAACCGTATATGATGTGACGTCTAAAATTATGCTTTCTATACTATTTGTCCAATGAATTTTCACCGATTAACACGCATCTGTAACATCATCTCCTTTTCCTGCAGGCGTCTCAGTATCTTTGCCTGCCGGATCGACCTGAAAAAACGACGAAGCGCAGGTGAAAACATTACCATGTGCGCGCAACGCAAAGACGAGCCGCGTGCACGGACGCGCGTCCGTGTGTCGGCGCACGGCGAGGCGCTGCTGCTGCTGCTGCTGCTTCTGCGCGCGCATGCGATGCGAGCGCCCGCGCGGATGTGCGTGTATCAGTAGTACTGCATGTCTGCATGCATGGCGCTATCGTGACGCTGAGATCGCATTATTGCCGCTGTAACTGTCGCGCTGTGCCGGCACCGTCCAACCGTAGCAGGATTTCCTGGTCCTGCTGTGGATGGTAAGCGTGTACAGTGCTCGAGGGTTTGCAATGAGACGAGGCTAGCTAGCTCATGTGTTGTCGTTTCTGCGAGCAAGCCGCTGTTTGGAACGTGGGAATTTCGTGGAGCTTTAAAATTCTTACCTTACGAACATGTAGTAGCTAGGTTTTGGAGCTATCTTTCGGCGTCACATATAGGTGGTATGCTTGTACCGAAAGAGGACAGATTTGTTGCCTATGCATGTGTAACTGTAAATTTCATCTTGGTTACCGCAACAAAGGGAAGGGATCCCTTGTCTTCATGATGGTGTCGAGATGGCAGAGTAGACGAATTATGGTAGTCCGGATGAACCGTTACAGTTTACAATCTTGGTGTTACGTCCGGGATTTGTCAGTACCCATGCTATGATGATTTTGTTTGTATGCATGCAACATTTTGAACTGAACTTTGCAGTCTGATTAGACTACTTTCTGGAAGAATGGTTCGGCTATCTAGTACTACCATGTCTGATGTCTTTACGACAAGACGATAGAGGACGTGAAATCGTAACTCCGTTGCTGCCTGCCAAACTAAGGTTGCTGCAGGTCAGTAAAAAGAAAGTCCTTGAACTGAGCTGTTCAGGAGTCTGAACTTGAGAGATCCAGATTCAGCTGCCATCCAGCACAGAGTAGATAACAAGCTTAGGATCGTTTTTCATTGATAGGATTGAGGTCATAGGATCGTACCATACGATTATGACAGGATTGTACTGTCGTACTTGTACCTCGAAAATCGTCATTCTAAAGACTGTAATATTTTGAATACGGTGTTTTAGGATGTGTTTGGTTAGAGGGATATGGTGGGATGGTTCCTTTGACCAAGCCTATCTGTGTGTTTGGTTGGAGGAATGAGGTGGGATGGAATGGTCCAAAGTGGGATGAGCCTGTGCAAATTTAGAGAATATTCTTCTTAGATGCTGGACCATGTGGTTCCACTCTTTTTGTGAAACTATCTCATCCCATCCCCATCCCACCACATCCCATCCCTCCAACCAAACACATTCTTAATTATGAATATGTGTGATCAAGATCAGAATAGTCCAATGGAATTATAAGATATTACAAATTGCGAGAACACAGACAGACCTCGTAGCAGACAAAACAATGCGTTGCGTGCAGGAGGACAGCCTCCTGCCATCCACAGTGCCAGCTACAGTTGCAGGCAGCAGACGGAATTTCACACGAATAGCCGTATCGAGTCGAAACCAGCGTTACAGTGCCATGAGAAGGTAAAGGAGCCCTTTCGCTGGTGTACTTCCCTGAACAGCAGCAGCAGCAACTACTTAGGCCATAAGCAGGCGAAAGCGGCCGGCCATCTCCACAGCTACAAGCAAGATGCCGTATCCGCCTTGACGTACGTACCACCGGAAAAGATCGCTCAACAACAGCGCAGAGCCTCAGTACTAGGCCAAGAGGGCCTCCAGTTCCAATATGGTCCAGAGCAACTCACAGGAACAATGTGTATCACAGTCAGACAGTTCACTGCAAATGATTGGATCAGCTGCTCCTCATCAACGCGGCACAGTGTGCCTAGATGTTGCTCTACCAGACTGTACAGCAAGCTAGAGGAAACAGGGCGGATGGAGTACTGATCCATTGATTGGGGGGCTAGCTAGCTTGGAGTAAGACGGTAGGCTTGATCAGTTTAGGTTCATGGTGTCCAGAGGAGCCACCTCTCGGTCAAGGATTTCGCGGGCGTGCGCCGCGAAGCAGACTCCAAAGCAATGGGCTTTTGGAAACTGCGTCACAACTTCAAAGAAACAGGACATTCAGTTTCCACAACATTGTAATTGATCAAGACAAAACTGTGAGTTTAGTTCCCAAAGAAAATACACAAGGAAATATATTTAGGCTTCAGAACGTTGAAAGGAAATTAACCAGTTGCGTTTTCAGTAAAGTCCATCGATTGTCAAAGTATTAAGCATTCTAGGAGCAAACCAACAATTCAACAGGACTGATATATGCATCAGACTAGTAAGTTGGTGCAAGTAAAAAAAATTTAAACAACATGGTTTAACAAGGTTTCTGTATTGAAGGTGCTGCTTACTTCAGAGAAGATTCTAGAGGATGGAAATGGTAAAGGCTGAGGCCTATTTCTATCAATCAATTCTGCAGGATACAGTGGGATGTGAAAGACCTCAATCATTTGATGTTGAGCTTGGGGCGTCTGTCTGATCCAATCACTGGAGATTTTGACCACAGAGATGCCCTTTTCGCCTAACCATCGTATAAATGTTCATATGGGAAAGCTGCAGGATTAGTAGGAAAAATATGATCCTGTGCCAGTTGACACTACATACACAAAGCCATGACATTATTATCTATGATATCCAGCATATCTATGTGCATTTAAACGTTGAGCTATGTTCAACAACCATGAATGTTATCAAGGTGGAAGCATCCTAACAGCTAGAAAACATGAAGAAAATAAAGAAAATACTCATAAAGGAAGACAACAATTTATTCATGGAAGAAATGTGCAGTGCTTACCTATCAGGGCTACAACATTTGAAGAGAGAACAAATATTTCAACAATGAATATAGCAGATGATGGAAACTCCCAAACCTGCAAATTTGATAATCCACTTGAAAGAAAAAATTGACAAATAAGATTTAAAAAAATCCTTCATACACAAAAATATTTTATACCATCATTGTAATAAGAAATAACTTGAAGTAGCTCAAAATGATCACGGCTAACAGAACCTCTCCATACCTGAGTGATGACAAAGTAAAACTGTCAATCCAAGTAAATCACAAATTAAATATGAAATTCTGATACAATTTCACCTTCTAGAACAGAAACGTACTATTACAGAATCTCTACTGGTTACATAAATACAACTGAGAACACTCAACAACCCATTCACACATAATGGACCACCAATAAATGTATTTTTTAAGAAAGAGAACTTCGTTATTATAATTGAAAAATTCCACCTCACAGGTATTCCAGATATTTAAAACAGGCTATATAGCAGTACCTTGTAATATCAAAAGATAGTTTGAGGATAAATCGAACTCCCAGGATTAACATGGCCATAAATATGATGTTCCCAAACAATGCATCACCAAGAACCTGAAGAACAACAGAACAACGGATTCATTGTTAAAATGTTAATACTACGAGAAGTGGACACATCAGATTATTGGAATGTTGTAAACATTAATCACCTTGGTGCAATTGAAAATTGTTGAGAACATGCTCCTGGAAGAATTCCTGTCGGCTTTGTTGCCTTTTGAAAAAGATATTCTGACTTACATAGTTATAAGCTGTTTAAGTTACATAGATACTTCGAAACAACCAAATTGAAGTTAAACATTTATAAATAAAATGGATACTTTATAAATAAAATGGATACACGTGTCAAGAGCAATATGCATCAGAATGAACAGGTACAGTATTCCCTGCAGACGAACACAATCAGGCGCATAAGGCAATTTTAACTTTGGAAGTACACAGTGAAAAAGGTCTTGAAGGGAAATGCCAGAAATTATGAGTAAAGAAACTACTACTGCTCTACTATGTTTGCACAATCAGACGCATAAGCAATTCAGTATTTGCACAGATTTTAGATAGAGGAGTGACACTGAGTTAATCGAACCATTCCACTCAAATAAACAATAATAACAATAACAGGACCATGTTTCGTCACATCTATAGATTCACTGCACTACAAGTGGTTATTTCTTGTAAACATTGTTTTAGTACAGAATTGCTAAGGCAAGTCAAAGGACAATTTCTGCATGTTTAGAGAAATAGTACTGAGAGCTCAGAAAAAAGAAATATGGGATGCAGAACACAAAAGCTTATTACACCTTAGGATATTTGAAAAGGAAGAATATCACTTGAGTGCGTTTGCACAATATCATATGATTCCCACCTTGTCAAGAGATGAATCAATGCTCAGCTTATTAAAAAGCAGATGACGGTATGCCTTTGTCTTGTGTAGAGTCAGATCGATCAAGATAATCTACAGAGGGGGTAAGGAGTTAAGGCCTAACTCTTGCATCATGCATGGGGGAAATTCGAACTCACAGAGCATTGCACCATGAACTCGCACTCAATGTAGGGATCAGCAACAGCCTTGCAGTTATCCTACATACAAAGTTACAAACAGCATTCAGAGTTCAACGGCGGTTTACACGCAGAAGGCAAAATGGATTACACATATGGTGTCAGGGACTAGAGAACGGAGGATTTCTCTTTCACGCGTTTCATCAAACGGATGTTGCCCGGGGAGTACTGCACGAAGAGCGTCTTCACACGCCGGCCGCAGCCAACGCAGCGAGGCCCCTCCTCCCCCCGTGGCTTCGCGTCACCCATCACGCCGAGTCCGCCTGCCCCAAGCTTCTGCAAGACCCAGTATAAGTAGAGATACCCTACAAGCTACCCAATTCGAGCACGGCGAGCACACCAAATACGATTAAAACTGAAGCTTTAAATCGAGTGATTCGCTCGCATGTGATCCGATAATCGTAGTAAAGGTGTACCTGCGGCGGCGTTGGGAGGGAGGGCAGGCGGTGCGACCGGCGGTGATGAAGGGGCGTCGGGCGCCTACTTCGGAGGGCGGCGTCGGCCGGCCCTTGCCCGCTCCGCCTGATCCAGCTGGGCCGTTACGCGATGGGTTGGCCTGAGGCGGCCGTCTTTCGTGGGCTGAGTAGATGGGCTTCAGGAGGCCCAGTTGGCCGTAAGAGCGATTCAGGCTACGGTGTGAACATGTGATCTCAACCTCTTCTGCATGGAAAAACAAATTTTTTTTAAAAAAAAGAAAATTATGTCCGTGGACACCGGGGAACCGTAATGCCACAGGATAAAATGAAATTTTTGCCCTCTCTCTTCTTCGGCTTCACCTTCTCCGGTCGACGTCCCCCGAGCCGTGACGCTGCCACTATCGGTCTCCAAGCATGCTACCACCGCTGGTCCGTGCCGCCGCTGGTGGTCTCCAAGCCGTGCTGCCTCTATCTTCTCTGGTTTCACCCCCTCTCCCTCTTCTCCGGTCGAGCGCGCGCCGCTTCCCCTGAGCCATGCAGCCGCCAGCACCGCTCTCCAAGCATGCCGCAGTTGCCTGTCTCCAAGCCGCGCCACGCCGATGTGCTCGCGGCAGCGGCGAAGGCATGGCTTCGCCTCGGCGCCGCCACCGTCGATCTCCAAGCGGCGGCACGGCCAGAGGAGGTGCGGCGCAGCCGGAGAGAGAGAGGGATTTCAAGAGGAGACGCGGGAGTTGGAGGAGAATGGGGGCAATCGTGTCTTTCTGGAAATTTTGTGATTGAATATTTTCTTAAGAGTGTTGTTTTTTCAAGATTTTTTAGCCTTTTGGATGTTATTTGGCAGTCAAGTTTTGTTGCAATGTTATTTCTCTAATTTCAAATTTTGTGATGTTACTGACCTAATTTGCCCTAAAAAAGGAATGAAAAACCATCACAGAATAAACAACTTCGACAGCACATTCAGCTCTAACAACACCACCAGATCTATGGATCTGAACTCAGAAGGGGGAATCATATCAGAATTTGAGATCGTGTTGGGGTTGAAAACTATCGATTTTCTTGCTGGATGTGGAGACAAGCTAATGCATTGGTCGTGGCGTTAACGAAACAAATAACAACTCATGCAACTGATTCTATATGAGACAAAGCATGTGTGTAGCATAAAAGGGAAAGTAATGTGGAATGGGGATATGCATATGTATCTTGATCTGAACATTGGCATTCGTCATTTGACAATGTGGCCAGTGAATTGTCACAGGGGGCAATAGTAGCAGCAACGCAAGCTAATGACGAAAACATATTTGTCTGCAGAGGAAAGTTGGGTCAGAGAGAGAAGCTGGCGGCTGGCTCTCACTCTTCTGACGAAAAAGGTTGTTGCACTTTTGAGAATTGAAGTGTCCAAAAGATTACACATTTTAAAAGTGACTGCTCCAAGAGTACACATTTTAAAAAGATTTGATTGCGCTTCATTCGCATACGACCAGGACAGGTGCTGCTTAAATTCAGCTTCAGACAAAATACGTCGTGAAATTGTAACAACTGAAGTTACATGCTTCGTTGCACGCATCATGTGATGCAGAAGCTTATGAATTACATAGGCGATTTTACGATTCTCCAAAAAAAAACAATCTTGATAAGTTACACGACCACAAGAATCATTCGATCATGTGCTTATGTCTTTTTCTTGGCATCGTCTCGCGGCACAACAATCATAAACAGCCGAACATTCAAGTCCTAGTAAACCTCGACGTGCCATTGCTTGTTCTTCTTGAGCTGTGATAGCTTCTGATCCCAGTTCTCCCCTCTCTGCTCCGCCACTTTCTTGCGGGTATCCTGAATCCCTGGCATCATTCCTTTCAAATCACAGAAGTAGATGTGCGCACCACCATCCAAAAGCTTGAAGATTTCATCACTGTACTCCTCAATCTTGTCCTAACATACATCTTGCCACCACTCCTGTTCTTCTGCTCCCTACTTAGTGCTTTATCATACCTACAGATTCAACACAACTCGATAATATTCTACAAATACACTGAGCACAACTAGTTCATTTATGCAGCACTCTCAAATGTCAATAATGTTCTACGATGACTAAAGTTGACAGAAGCATCTAAGTAAACGACGAAAGTGTTGTTTTGGACAAGTATAGCGATAATAACTGAAACAAACTGTTAATATGGATGAGGTCAACCTGAAATTGTCAGGATACTGCTTAAGATAGCTTGTGAACTCTGCATCATAGAGAAGGCAGTCAGAATTAGCCACACCAAGGAAGAGCCAGGCCAGGCCACCAAATCTGTAATTTGGGACATCTTCCATGAACATACAACGTTCTTGTATCTCCAAACCTTATTAGGTTCACCTCGACAACCCACGGAATCTTCGTGTCTTTGGTTGCGGAGCAACACCAGTGATAATCCAGTGGCAATCATGATATGGGTTGCATTTGGATCATCCTCAGGTAGGAGCATTATTTTGCCAGATGGCCTACTGAGATCAGAAAGAAATCATAGTGAGATATGCTTAAGGTTAGAACGTCCATCATGTGCCATGAACTAAGAATGAGCTCATCGGCGAAGCACAATTCTACAGGAAAGATGGATATCGACATCGCCCATCCATACAAGTTGGATTTGTATCTGAGAACTATTCAGGAAGCAAAGCAAGTTTTGTTTGAGGCCAAGTCGATGCATCATTGCTCATCTACAACCACTCTCCGGACCGGATGCTCATAGCCGGGTGTACCTACTCGATATGCGCGCTGAGCGTTGATGACATCGCCTCATCGCCTCTCACCTTCTCATCGTCCCTACTTGGCGTATCATTGAGGCTTTGCGGTATCATTGAGGCTTTGCGAGTTCTCCATGAAGGATCGGGGCCTCTTCATCACTTCCGGGATGCACGTTCAACGCCATAGTGACAGATCGCTCCTTTCTGGCGACAGTATATCTTTGGACATTCTTGATCGGTGGTATGGCTGATTGCAAGCCTGCGCAGCTCTGTTGACACTAAGCCGAAGCTCCTGCGGACTCCGGCCCCTATCCAGATCCCGACTTCCGCGGCTGGCGGTGCTACAAAGATGTCGACCTTCACTGGGCGGATATCTCTTATGCTATGCAACAGATATGTCTTCATATGCATGATCCGGACACCTCACCTTGCTGCTCTCAAGCGCATCCTCGGTACATTCGGGCACTCGGATTTGGGACTTGTTCTTGGGCGTCCTCGCGGCTCGACTTGGTGGTCTACTCGGATGTTGATTGGGCTGGTTGTCCAGACACACGCCGTTCTACCTCCGGCTATGCAGTGTTCCTCGGCGACAACCTCGTCTCGTGGTCCTCCAATCGTTAGTCCACAGTATCCCGCTCCAGCGCCGAAGCGGAATATCGTGCTGTGGCCAACGCTGTTGCTGAGGCTACCTGGTTGCGCCAGCTATTACTCGAGCTTCATACGCCTCTCCGGCGTGCCACACTTGTCTACTGCGACAACATCAGCACGTTCTACATGTCTACCAACCTCGTTGGCATCGCGCACCAAGCACATTGAGATTGATCTCCACTTCGTTCGTGGCGTGTGGCTCTAGGTGACACCAAGGTTCGCGACGCCCTACAACGTCGCAGGTTCACCGACATCTTCACCAAAGGGCTTCTGGTTCCGTTTTCAACGAGTTGAGATCCGATCTCAACGCCGGTCAGCGCCCGCCGGATCACGGGGCGTGTTAGATAAAGGGTACACTGCCGACCGGGCTGCACAAGCGTCCTATTGGGCCTCGCCCTATATGGTTAGGATAGATAGATTGATATCTATTAGGCAAGGATCTCCGGTGGTTCTGTTTCTATAAACCTGGACATCCTTGCCTATATATATGTGTAACACCTTGTTCCCCATTATCAATCTACTATCTTTGAGCCTTCTACATGGTATCAAATCCCGGGTTTCTCCCGGCCCCTTCTTCCGCTGCCTAGGCGCGCCTCCGCGCTGCGCCTTTTCCTACCCGATCGAAGCCATGTCGATCACCCCTCCGACCCCCGTCCACGGCACCTCTCTCTCTGTTCTTCACGACCACCCCAACCCGACCTTCCCGGACTGGGCGCGCATGGATTGCGTGGTCAAGTCTTGGATCTATGGTGCCATCTCCCCCGAGCTGTCCGACATGGTGCCCTGTTCCACAGCTCGCTCGGTGTGGCTGGCCGTGGAGTCACAGTTCCTGGGGAACCTGGAGACGCGCGCTCTTCACCTCGGCGCCGAGTTCCGGTCCTTTGCCCAGGGTCCAGGGAGACCTCTCCGTCACCGATTACTGCCGGCGCCTCAAGGGCATGGCTGACGCCCTCGAGGACCTCGGCGAACATGTTCCCGACCGCACCCTCGTCCTCACCCTGATTCGTGGCCTCAACGAGAAGTTCGCCTCTATCGGCCTTCATCTCCAGCGCGGTCGTCCCTTCCCCACGTTTCTGGAAGCCCGGAACGATCTGCTGCTGGAGGAACTGAACCAGGCACATCGATCGTCCACGCCCTCCACTGCCCTAGTGGCTGCCGGCACGCAGCGTTCTCCTCCGGCGCCTTCCCCCCGTCAGGAACAGCAGCCTCCACCACCCTCGGGCCCAACCAGCTCCGGGGGCACCCCTCCCAACAATCGGCGGGGCAAACGGGGCGGCAAACGGGGTGGGCGACCCTCTTTGCACTCCACGGTGCAAAGCGCCTTCAGGGCGGCGTGCCTCGGCCTCCTACCTCACTCCGTGGCTGGATCCATACAGATGTATGGACCCCGTCCCCCTCTTGCGCCCATCCCCACTGGTCCGCCCCAGCAAGCTCCTGCCCAGGCGCAATTCCAGCAGACGACGCCTCCGCACGCTCTTCTCGCTGGTGCGCAGAACGCCTGGGCACCCTCTCCGCCTCCGGGGTTCAATCCTTGGGCCGCCCCAGGATGGAACCAGTCGGACCTCGCCCACTCCTTCAATACCATGACGCTGCAACAGCAGCCGCAACAGGACTGGTACTTCGATTCGGGGGCCACCTCGCACATGAATTCTGATGCTGGTACTCTTTCACACACCTCCCCTCCCCGGTATCCTGTTCCCTCAATTGTTGTCGGTAACGGTTCTCTTCTTCCTGTTACCTCCACTGGCGCAACCACCCTCCCAGGTCACCTTCATCTTAATAACGTTCTTGTATCTCCAAACCTTATTAAGAATCTTATTTCTGTTCGCCAGTTCACCTCTGACAACAATTGCTCGGTGGAATTTGACCTGTCTGGTTGTTCTGTGAAGGATCTTCAGTCTCGGAACGAGATCGTCAGGTGCAATAGCTCCGGGCCCCTCTACCCGTTGCGCCTTCCTACTGCTGGTGCTCTTCATGCCTCCGCCTCCGGGTCCCTGTGGCATCGCCGTCTCGGACATGATCCTGGCCCCGACGCCCTCTCCAGCCTTATGCGTGCTTCCTTGATTCCCCATTGTCATAAAGACACCAGTTCTGTCTGTCATGCGTGTCAACTTAGTCGTCATACTCGTCTTCCCTTTCATGTGTCTATGTCACGAGCAACACATAATTTTGATCTAATTCATTGTGACTTGTGGACATCTCCTGTTGCCAGCATCTCTGGCTACAAATATTACCTAGTCATTCTTGATGATTGCTCACATTATGTTTGGACGTTTCCTTTGCGACTCAAATCTGACACCTTCTGTACTCTGTCTCACTTTTTTGCTTATGTCTCTACCCAGTTTGGCGCCACCATTAAGGCGGTTCAATGCGACAATTGCCGCGAGTTCGACAACTCCAGCGCCCGCACGTTCTTTCTCAGTCGTGGCGTCCATCTCCGGATGTCATGTCCCTACACCTCCGCCCAAAACAGCAAGGCCGAACGTATGATTCGCTCCCTGAATGATGTTATTCGCTCCTTGCTCTTCCAGGCTTCCGTTCCGCCTTCCTACTAGGTCGAGGCCTTGCACCACGCCACATATCTCCGCAACCTCCTACCTACCAAGACACTTGACGACTCCACGCCGCACCAAGCCCTCTTTGGCTCCGCGCCTGTGTTCGATCATCTTCGTGTCTTTGGTTGCGCCTGCTATCCTAACCTCTCCGCCACTGCCTCTCATAAGTTGGCTCCGCGTTGTGCATCTTCCTTGGCTATTCTGATAATCACAAAGGGTTCCGGTGTCTTGACCCCACTTCTAACAAGGTCATCATTTCTCGCCATGTCATCTTCGATGAACACTGCTTTCCCTTTGCGACTCAGTCTGCCCCCCAGGCTCCGGTGGACCTCTCCTTTCTGGATGATTTTACTAATGTTGTGCCGCTGCCCATAGGCCCAGCTCGTTCCTTGCTTCCTGCAGGTCTGCCCACCGCTACCGCACAGCCACGTGCGGCCACGGCGTCCCCGCAGCAGCCACGAGCGGCCACGGTGACCCTACAGCCCGCACTGCCACGTGCGGCCTCAGCATCCCTGCAACCTGCATAGCTGCAGCCCGCACGACCACGTGCGACTATGCCCGCTACCCCGCAGGTCGGGGCCCCTCCGGCGCGCGAGTTTCACTTCGTGTACTCGCGCGCGCGCACCCTGATCGACCAACGCCGGCGGCGCAGCGGCTCACGCCCTGCGGCCTCAACTTCGCTGCTGCACTCATCGCTGATGCCGCAGTGCTGTCCCTGTCCCTCCGGTGACAAACCAGCACGCCATGACGACTCGTGGCAAGGCCGGATATCGCCTCCCTGCCTTGTACCACGCCTCGCCTCTCTCGCCGATCCCGAAGACCTTCCGTAGCGCCCTCGCCGACCCCAATTGGCGGGCAGCTATGGAGGAAGAGTATGCTGCCCTGCTGCAGAACCACACCTGGGACTTGGTGCCTCGTCCCTCTGGCGCCAATGTTGTCTCCGGGAAGTGGATCTTCAAGCACAAGCTACTGGCCGACGGTTCTCTGGAACGCTACAAGGCACGCTGGGTCCTTCGCGGATTTACACAACGGCCTGGAGTTGATTTTAGCGAAACCTTCAGCCCGGTTGTCAAGCCGGCCACAGTTCGTACTGTGCTGTCCCTGGCCTTGTCTCGACACTGGCCCATCCACCAGCTTGATGTCAAGAACGCATTTCTTCATGGGACACTCTCCGAGACGGTCTATTGCTCATAGCCTTCGGGATTCGAGGACCCACTCACCTCGCCGTCGCGCTGAGCAGATCTGTCTGTATGGTGCAAACAGACGCCGGGCTCGGAGCGGCCGCCACGCTCACCTTCTCACTCTGGGTTTCGTTGAGGCCAAGTCTGATGCATCGCTGTTCATCTACAACCGCGGACCGGATACAGTGTACCTACTCGTATACGTTGATGACATCGTCCTCACTGCCTCCTCATCGTCCCTACTTCGGCGTATCATTGAGGCTTTGCAGCTCGAGTTCTCCATGAAGGATCTGGGGCCTCTTCATCACTTCCTCGGGATGCACGTTCAACGCCATAGTGACAGACTGCTCCTTTCTCAGCGACAGTATATGCTGGACATTCTTGATCGGGCTGGTATGGCTGATTGCAAGCCCTGCAGTACTCCTGTTGACACTAAGCCGAAGCTCCCTGCAGACTCCGGTGCCCCTATCCAGGATCCCAGTGACTTCCGCAGCTTGGCCGGTGCTCTACAGTATCTGACCTTCACCAGGCCAGATATCTCTTATGCTATGCAACAGATATGTCTTCATATGCATGATCCCCGGACACCTCACCTTGCTGCTCTCAAGCGCATCCTCAGGTACATTCGGGGCACTCTGGATTTGGGACTTGTTCTTCGGCCGTCCTCGCAGCTCGACTTGGTGGTCTACTCGGATGTTGATTGGGCTGGTTGTCCAGACACACGCCGTTCTACCTCCGGCTATGCAGTGTTCCTCGGCGACAACCTCGTCTCGTGGTCCTCCAATCGTTAGTCCACGATATCCGCTCCAGTAGCCGGCGGAATATCGTCGTGGTAACGCTGTTGCTGAGGCTACCTGGTTGCGCCAGCTATTACTCGAGCTTCATACGCCTCCGCGCGTGCCACACTTGTCTACTGCGACAACATCAGCACGTTCTACATGTCTACCAACCCGTTCAGCATCAGCGCACCAAGCACATTGAGATTGATCTCCACTTCGTTCGTGAGCGTGTGGCTCTAGGTGACACCAAGGTTCTGCACGTCCCTACAACGTCGCAGTTCACCGACATCTTCACCAAAGGGCTTCCTGGTTCCGTTTTCAACGAGTTCAGATCCAGTCTCAACGTCAGCAGTGCAGCCGCTTCGACTGCGGGGGCGTGTTAGATAAAGGGTACAGCTGCCGGCTCTGGGCCTGCGCGTCCCTATTGGGCCTCGCCCTATATGGTTAGGATAGATAGATTGATATCTATTAGGCAAGGATCTCCGGTGGTTCTGTTTCTATAAACCTGGACATCCTTGCCTATATATATGTGTAACACCTTGTTCCCCATTATCAATCTACTATCTTTGAGCCTTCTACACATTTGGATCATCCTCAGGTAGGAGCATTATTTTGCCAGATGGCCTTGAGATCAGAAAGAAATCATAGTGAGATGCTTAAGGTTAGAACGTCCATCATGTGCCATGAACTAAGAATGAAAGCACAGTTCTACAGGAAAGATGGATATGCATACAAGTTGGATTTGTATCTGAGAACTATTCAGGAAGCAAAGCAAGTTTTGTTTAAAAAAAGGGACCAAATTGTTATATGCACGGGGAAATTAAATGTTCTTAAAATAGACAGAAGTATAACAAATGATGGGACTGCAAATCTTAGTTACAAAGGAGCCTGTGGGCAGGAGAACAGACAAGACAAGATAGCAATATTAATGCTGGGGATAGCCATATTACAGAAGAGAGGCTCTTGGCCTTTTGGTTTCTGAGAATTGTTATTTGTCTGTTGCTTGTTATGGTGGCTAGACCTTTCTTAATGCTTAGTTGTCAGAATGTAGCTTGTAAATCTGCAACATGAACACTGCAAACTCTCTCCTCTTACACAAGGCATTGGAAGCAGGGATATTTCAACCTCCGCCTTAATTTACATATTTAACATTGTGTATGTACTAATAATGTACTAATACCCTTGTTATCTAAGGATTCAGAAACAAATGGTCTACCACAGGTGAATCTTTCGAAAAATGTAGAATTGAAACTACTTTTAGAGTTAGGCTCACATATAACGCTGCTAACACAAGAAAGCCTTTACATCCATCAGAAAGAAATCAACTAACCTGTCAGCTGAATCTTGTCCCCAGGTCTTGAGTTGCCAGTACCGGTCCTTCCATCAAATGAGTCTCCATACCTAGTAGATGCAGTTGAATAAAGCCGAATATTATGTGGGGCTCCAGGCTTCTTCGGGTTCTCTCCCTGACAGACAAAAATGCAGAGAGGGTTCAGAGAGCAATGAAGATAGAGGGTAACTAAATGCATGGGGGGACAACAAATGAAATGAATAAACATTTGGTATTCTAATTAACCTAAAGAATTTTTCTCTTATCAACAGTAAATTTTCTCACCTAGGTCTAAAAGACATTGAACAGCATACCGAAAACAAAGTCTACAGATTTAAACATAATTTCAGTACTGCCTATCTCTTATCTGTTTAGCCCCTCAGTTAATAACAATGACGAGTCAATTGTTCAATATCCGATAAGAGTAAAAGGAGAAAACCGAGAAAATGATTGAGAGCTGGAAAAACTTACTGGAGGAATCACGCCATAACTTTGTCCCCCCAGTAAGGTATATTACCACCATGATCAATGACAATATGGCATGTCTCTCCTGGTGCTTTAGGGCCTACGATTCTCTCAACCGAGACGATTGTGGCTGTGTATGGCTCCTCGGTTTATATATGTGTTGAGGGGTGGCTCCTTAGCGCTCTCCAAATCGAGAGGTGCAACAACAACTTTAGTTTTTCTCGCTTGCTATACTGACATGCAAAGCACCCTGTTCACATGTCTCGGTTGCTCGGCCTTGCTCTCCCACGCCAATGCGGTGCCAATCCATGATTTGTTGCTGAAGCTAAGATTGTTGCTACCCTGAAGTATAACAAAATGTAAAATTTTAGCACACGGTTAGCACCATTCAAGAATGCTATGAGTTCAGGATCGACAGCCTACTAAAGCAAGAGCCCTGAATTACCAAATGTGCATCTACCACTATGCGCAACCGATAGCTAATCTCTGCATCGAAAGATACACGAAGCCGCAATCTCGCATTGCTATCGAATACATGAAACTGCTCCTTGTTCGAACCAATCTACCTACTCTACTTATCTGCCAATCCAGAGCCCACCAAATCACACGATTCCGACAAGGGATACATCAAAAGGAGCAATCTTTTAACACAAATGGAGTCGAAACACGCACCTGGATCCCAGAACTCCTCACGCCGCGATCCGAGCCGACCGGCGCCGAGGCAGCCACCTACAGAGGAACCACCAGAACGCGACAAAAACTCAGCACCGCCGCGCAGCGCGAGAAGCGGAGGGAACGGAACCGCACGGACGGCACGCACGTACGTACCTGGGAAGCAACAGCGGTCGCCATGGCCGATCTCGAAGGGAGAGGGGAGGAGAAGAGAAGAGGGTTTTTGATCAGGGAAGCGAGAGAAAATTGATGACTTACCATCTTCAAGAATGGGCTTCGCACTTTTGCCACTTTCAACGTTGGCTTCGCAAAAATGTCATGTAGTACATTAATCCTGCCATTTCATTCCTTTAATTCATTTCCTTTTTCTTTTTCTAATTTCAGGGACTGGAAAAGACCCTTCTACCCCTAGCTAATTTCTCACGTAGATGCATGGAGGGATTTCGATCGAGAGCTGAAGTGTCGCGCGCCCTTCCGTCCGCCGCCCTTCCCCTGCGCACACGCGGCCGCCCTTCCCCTGCGCCATTAATCTCATCTTAACGTGTATCTTGATTTCACCTCGAGTTTCAAAGTTTTTTGTTGAACATGTCTGAGCGAGGCGTATCGATGTATGACAATTGGCTTGTTTGAGGCAAGCTAGGTAGATTAGTATTGATCATACGAGTGTTCCATCCCAATTGTTCAAAGGAAGAAGACTCGAGAGAATGATGAAAGGGAAAATATACATTAATCGTTGATTATTACATAAGTGCGCGCAGACTTGATATGTGTATATCTACACGATCTTGTCGCCATACAAAGACCGAGTAGGTGATGTCGAGCTCGTCCTTGGCGGTCCCGCCGCGACGCGTGAGCAGCGGCAAAGCCGGCGTCGCGAACCGCGCAGACATGGACCGCCGGTGAGACGAAGACGAAGACGGCGAGAGCGGCAGCCGAGCGCGACCGAAGTTCCGTCGACACGAAACGTCGAAGCAAGAGTGTTCGCCACCGCTTGAAGACGCTGGAAGGGGCGGCAATGGAGAAGCGCGAGCCTCGGAGGGAGTAGTAGCGACGACGCCATGGACGATGCCGCAGAGGTAGTATTACTGCCGGCCGTGGTGGCAGCGCCAACTCCGCTGCCGTGGTGATCATGGGCCGGTTGCTTTGGGATGCCAGGCTGGACCTCCCACTGGATATTACAAAGAAGAGGAATTAGTCAGGAGTAGAAGGGTCTTTTCCAGTCCCTAAAATTAGAAAAAAAAAGAAAATGAATTAAAGGGATGGAATGGCATACTAATCAAGAAATTAATGTTCTACATGGTATTTTTGCGAAGCCAACATTGAGAGTGGCAAAAGTGCGAAGCCCATTCTTGAAGATGGCAAATCATCAATTTTCTCGGGAAGGGAAGGGGATATAGGAAGCCTGGCCCAGGCCAGCAGGTCTGGTCTATTATAGGCGGCAAAATTCATCATATACCCTCTTCATAGTTCAAAATCTAGGATATACCTTCCTACACATCAAAATTCATAATATACCCTCCTCCAATCTATTTGCTTTACAAAACACCCTCTTTTATACTAATTTGTAGAGGTAGAAGGTATAAAGAGAGTGTTTTGTAAAGTAAATAGATTGGAGGAGGGTATATTATGAATTTTGATGTGTAGGAGGGTATATCCTAGATTTTGAACTATGAAGAGGGTATATGATGAATTTTGCCATTATAGGCACTTCACCAGAGACTATAAATAGATAGTCGTATCGGTATATTTTGTACATATGCAATTGAAAGCAATAAAGAAAGATCAGAGGTTCTCTCTATCTCTCTGTGTGTTCAATCTATTATTCTATCTTCTGTGATTGATTCGATTTGTTCTAAACAGAGGAATCATCGGACTGGTAAGGGAAAGAGAAGAATCGAGCTACGAGGGACGACGACCTGAGCTGCGAATTGCGATTAGGCAATTAGCCCATTTGCTCTTAGGGGTTGGTTAAGTGCTACTCAGCCGCTAATCTCGTTTAGCTTTGGTTGGAGTATTAAATTACCAGTTAATTTTGGATTTGATTAGTGAAGTTTCGTTAGCCGCAGGCAGGAGCAGAGAGTTGCTTGGCTGCTTGACTAGTTGAGTAGGCTAGTGTGGCTGCTTGAGTCCTTCACTTGGCCTACTAAAATGGCCTTGTGGTGCCATCAAAGGTCACCCTGCTTCAGATCACAGGTCAAGAGATTAGAGATTTTCTAACTTCTATGGCAAAAGTTGCACGAAATCTTTACGCTGAAATAAAATATACAGTCCAATATTATTTGCAAAATGATCGTCCCTCCAGTATGCTGTTGATCATTGTTACCACTTACCAGATCATGCAAAATCTCAGAAAAGCTTGTATAGCCTTGTAAGCCTGTGATGTCTTGACCCCTGTTTCATCTTTGAAATGTTGTCAAAAGCTTACAGCAGTTATGCGAAACGCTGCACCAGTTTGTTGTATTTTTACAGCACTACAGGCCACCAAGCAGTACCTAAAAGTACAGACATTCTCTTTTTCCTCAAAAAGGCATAAACTACTTTCTTTAGAAAGGCAAACTACAACATAAAGTTTTCCCTTGGCTACCTACAAGACATGCACTAGTTTAGACAGATGAATTGCTACAGCCAGCTTCATTCATATCCCCATGATGTGATCCAGACCTGCATGAGGACCTCCTCCCATGTTTGCATGAGGGCCTCCTCCCATGCCTGCAATCGTCATGTTGTGCAGCAATTGTTGGAGCCACCGCCTTGTTACATGATCATCCTGTGTTTGTAATAAGCAGCTGGAGTCAGTAAATAATTGAAACTTGCAGTACAAATTTTAATGTAAAACTTCTTTAGTGAAGCAACAAAAACTGTTTTATGCTGTGATGAGCTGAAACGCACCTGAAGGAAGGTGTTAAATGTCCCATCTTTCAACACGGTGGGGAGGCAACTGTTTAGCGCAGCACATGCCCTGTATAAGATAAAAAAAATTAGGGACGACCAATTTACTCATAAAACAGTTTTACAATTTGTAATTTGTACAGATGGTAGCATGTACCTTGTATTTTCTGTCAGCCTGAGGTAGCAGCGAATTATGTGCTTCAGCAGTCTTGCAGAAGGTTGTTCAGCAAGTGCCTGAACCATCTGTGCCAAAACAGTGGCTACAGCAAAGAAACGCTCAGCAGTGGCGCATATGTAACGCAGCCCAATGTCATCAAGCAGAATCTTTTGAACAATAAAGGTGGCCACCTGCAATTATACCTTGACTTAGCAAGACTGGAGCACTATACTCAGGTAAAAAAAAAGAAGCATTATATCCATATCTCACAGAATAAAGAGATTCAATATAACAACAATAAATCCTTTTGTCCCAAACAAGTTAGGGTAGACTAGAAATAAAATCTCCTTAAGGTCAAAATAATGAAAGACTTATAATAAAACCTACAAGGCTAAAGAGATGTAATAATCCAATTAAATCTCTTCCAACAGGTATAAGTACATCACAGTTCAAGAACCAGTTTGATTGTCCTGAATTTCTTGACATCAACATCATTATTAGCTACCACAAGGTAATTTATATGCTAGAAACTTATAAAACTGTTAAAAAATAAAAATGCTCCCTTGTATGATCAGATCAAACAAAATGAAGCAACCCACACAAGACAACTATCAAAGATAATCTGAGCAATTTCTGCTCATAATAAAATTAGGTTGCAACATGATTTCAGTGTTGCCCCATGCAAATTTCAGACTAGATTAGTTAATAATAGTACTAAGGAATATGTCAACGCATTAACAAGGGCTATAAAACATAGAAGCAGAACTAGAAGCTAATTATATTTAGAGTGTGGGTTGAGGTAGCTATGAGCTATGTACATACCGTTTTGGAAAGTTCACTGCCCATCTCCATAGTACGCAGACATAGAGGAATTATTTCAGTTTGCAGCAGAAACCCAATGACTTCAGAATCGTCAACCTGCATATATCACAAAACAAAGAAAATCTTATTGTGATTAGCAAAATTAATGTCCGGTAAAAGCAAAAATAGTTCTAACAAATCATCGAGCCGTTTTGTTCAAACATTGCAGTTCCTGTAGGGATTCCTGGGAACCCAAATCCCAATCGGACTGTTTGATTAACACAACTGGATTACCAGAATGAGTATCCAAAAAGAACCGGATACCATTCCACAAATAAATCAGAAGCCATCCCCTCCCCACCATCATTTTTCCCTTCAAGCCCTCCCTCCCACCACTACAAAGAAAAATTCATATGGTCCCTATCCATAATCCACTCTTGCTCTCATAAATTTCTGGCTTTAAATTACCTTCACAAGAGCACCAATGACACCCAAGCTGGTAAGTCTCAAGTACTCAAAAGGTCTTGTCTTGCTGGTAGTATTCAAGAAAGGGTACAAGTACAGTGGGATGTGAGCTGCAAAGAAAACGGAAGAAGCCAAGAGAGGAAGGGACAGTTATTGACAACTGCTAAATTGAAAAGTACATCAGTATAATGACCATTCTCTACATACAAAAGTAACTATATGTGATCAATGTTGTCTGTTAGTAATAATTTTTCAATGTTACTTATTTTATACTGCAACTATGTTATAGACGAGAGAAAAGTTGGAAAAAGAGGAAAGCTTCTTTAACAATGCAAATTATGGAGATATTAAAGCCTTGTCATAAAAATGGCAGCGGTCAGTACCATTTAAGAAAGGGATCCTGGTGTCAGGGTGTGAAGCAACGCACTGCAATAAATAAAAAAGCAAACGCAATAGGAAGTTTAGGAAGAATGGTGTATAAAACCATTTGGGGAGCTGAAAGTGATATATGAATATGACACCTTAGAACCTCCCCTTTTATACGTTGCAGTATGCTATGAAACGGCAGTATTTTCAACCCACCACGAGACCCCAGTGCCATGAGTGAGGGCCTCTTTCTTTCTTGTGTAAAAGTGTACCTGAAGAAGTGCAAGTGCATTGCAGACGCGGTTTGATGCACCTGGCGACAATGTTGGGGGTGAAAGTGAAGGATAGATTGACACAATCTCCTGCATATGTTTTCAAGTAGCCAAAATAGTCTGAATGAGAAAATTCCACGAAAGCCTCAATAGATTTCATATGAAAAGAATCAATATGCATGCACAACCACACAGACTAAATTTATAAGGGTGCAAGAATTGTAACCTACCTGGAGTAGTGCAGCAATTGTGCCAAAAGAGTGCCACAGGAGTGGAGCAAGATCTTGAAAAATCTCTCGCTTCTGAAAAAAGAAATTCAAGAAACAGATTAGACAACGAAACTTCACCTTTAACTTCCCAAACAAAAATCCAGCCATGTTGACAGCTCAGTAATGTTTTACAAAGTTCTTTGCTACAATTGCACAATGAAGTCAGTTGCTGGCTTGCTGCAAAATCAGTTTATATTCTAGTATCCGGCAACTAAGTATCGGTATGTAATTCAGAAGATCAATTAATCATCTACCAAATAGGGAAAGCCTTAAGATACGTCCTAAAGCAGTAAATCAGTAGAATCCTGATCGCTAGATTGCAACAAGCCCCAATGCACATGCACTCGAACACACAAAGGCACATGCGCATACATTATATTGTCGTATTAGACCACCTATCATTTGTAACAAAAGGATGCCAAGCACTGCAAGGACTAGCATCACAAAAATCTTTAAAATAAGGAAGCTTAGATCTATTGTCATAACTCATAAATGAATGTCTAACACATGATTCATTACTTTTATAATTTATTATCTCATCTATGATAGAGTGAATTTCAAATTTTTCGCCTGCTGGCTCCAAGGTCGCAACCAAATCTTCAGTGACTGCACAAATTCATTTTGCACAGCAACCCATTAAAGCTTTTCCATGGGCCTCGCCAATTTAGCTGGGCTACACTCTATCTACATTTGCATGGGCCATGTCAAAAGCAGTGGGCTGCTGGATCGATTCACCCAACCCACTCCACCTCCTGGCTCACTCATTTCGTGCTATGACGTTCAACCCCACAAGCTAACAAGGACCGTGGAGCCCTGCAAGTGGGGCACGGGTTTAGAAGGAGATCCACCTGTTTTCCATGTCAAACACCAGGCTGATGCAACTTACTGGCAAACAATTGGACAAGAATGTGTTCTTTAAGTCTGGTTAATTTGAGACACGTTCAATTTTTCATTGTTAGAATTTTTTATTTAATCAACAAAAGAACGGGACATTCTAGGTTTGTAGCCTATGATTTTGGATGTTAAAGTAAAACTGTCCAATTTGGGTTATCAGCCTTGGGACACTGATGTTTCACTAAAAAATAATAAGAACGTTGATGTTTGTAGTAGTGGCTCATACCATGGGCTTGCTCTTTCCGTAGATAATATAGCTGTAAGGAAAGTATCTAGTAACTTTGTAACTAATCTAGATGATCTGCAGAAGATAACTAAACTAGAACATACTGTCATACTGTTTCTAAACTATAAATGTCTTCTCTTATAATTCTTAGACTGTCTAGAATTCTTAATAGCTCCTGTGGGGATAAGTTTGTGAACTTATCAATACAATGATACATGGCATTCCCTTTGTAAACTCATCAATACAAGGCATTCACTCTGGTGCAGAGTTCCTGAAAGCTCCAGTACTTGAACAGAAATCTCTCCACCAAATACTAGTAATGCGCACAACCCAATCTAAACCTTACAGGCTGCTCCCAAAAACTGCAACAAGTCACTAAAGGTTCAGGAAATGGATTTTGTCTTTCCCAACACAAAATCCTCACTGGAGTTTCTTTTGTTTACCCAAAAAAAACATCAGAGAGCAGTGGACATTAACAAAAGTGTACTTGCGTCTTGTGCTACTCACTCCTAAGAGATGTATCAGCTAACTGCAGCATTGTCGATTTTAATCAGAACAGACAGAACTAAAATAAATAAAGTTATCCAATGTACACGTCGAAACCCCGCGCCAATGATGTCCCCTGGAGATCGGTCACTCTTTTCGCAACCAGGCGCTAATAAAAAGTATAGCATAACATTTTTTTAAAAAAATGTATAACAGAATTAACACAAAGCATGCAAGTACTCTGCAGTCTGCACACATCAAATCCTACTTGCTTCCGCTACATGACTAAAAGTAGCTAAAGGACTGCACAAAATCTCTCAATTCTCGTCGTTTTCCAAATATGAACAGGCAGAGTTCAACTAAATTACCCACACCACAAACTCCCCACGGAAGCGCGGCCGGGAGATCAGAATGCACTATGTTCATACCAAGCACTGATCAAAGAGTAACACGGAGCAGGACAGGCGTACACTATGTGAGTCGGTTTACCTACAGAACTGCACAACAACTTACATCAGATCGTCAAGTCCCAGGCTACTTTTGCCTAAACACAGCATTGCATCACCAAGGTTGCAACTTTGCCAACCACCACATGGGCCATGGCACGTACAGATTCCCCAATTCCCACCACAAATCCCATCCTAAAACCTTCGCTAGAAAGAGAGAAAAGGCCAATTTTTCCTCGGCGAGGCAGCGATGAGAGAGAAAAGTTTGAATTTTTCTCCCAAGGAGGCAGCGATGAGGGTTGGGGAGGGACCTTGGAGAGGTCGAGGAGGGCGCTCTCGCGCAGCTCGGGATCGCAGAGGTCGAGCACGAGCTGCTCCGCGGACGCCATCTTCCGGTCCTTCGCGGCCGCCGGAACCGACGACGACGCGGGGGACGGCGAGGGAGGCGAGGGCACGGCGAAGGAGGGGCCGATGGAGAGGGACGGCGGCAGATTCGCCATTGCGGGGAGGCGGCGGCGGTGGCGTGAAAGAGGAGGAAGGCTTGCCGGGAGAAATTGCTAGAAGCGGTATATTACGAGGAGGCGGACGCATTTTCTAACTTTGCTCCTGCGCGAAAAAAAGAGGAAATTTTTTTCGTTTCTGCTTTATCCCCGATCTGGTAAAGGGTTTATAATGTCTGAAGGTATTCTAAAATAACTATTCGTAATGGTTTCTAAAAACTTTTTTATAATAAATAGTTTATTTATAATATTTAACTTTCAAATAAAGTATTATTTTACGATAAAGTCTACTAATCGATTATAGTATAAACGACTTTATTTATATCGATCAAAATTATATATAAATATCTCTCTGTAAATTATTATTATTTATAAATTAAAACTAAAAGTCCATATTAGTGATCCTAAATGGAGGTTGGACAGAACAGTCTCAAGACCTCTCTGTTTGGATGGGCATTTCCATTTGAATTCCTATGAATTAATCCAATTTTTTAGATATTCTCTAGAAAAATTCTACTCACTCAAACACCTTAGACTCGAACACTGCTCATTTGTTTTTGGCTTATGTCTTTTTTCATTGTTTGAGGTTTATTTTGCAATATAGCTAATGGTAACTTATTTAATGTAATTAAATTTAAAAACTTAAAAAACAAATTATCTCATTATGGACAATGCAGAGAAACACGGAAAAAAAGAAAAGTCAAAAAAGCCTAAAAAAGCAAAAAATCATAAAAAGACAATATTAAGGAACTAAAAATTAAATGCCAAAAACTGAAGCCCAAACGAGCGAGGCTGCATCTAGTAGCTATTACACAATCGCTCATTGAATTTTGGACGTATTCTTCATAAATATACTCCATAAGAACAACATCATGGACGGACTTGGATTAGACGAAATATTTCATTTGTATTATTATTATTGGCTGGTATAAGAAAGATCTGGCCAAATAGGTATGAGGTAGACCTAGCCAAGTAGGTCAGGCCAAGGCACGGATACTATTAGCCCGGTCGAGACGTAGCACAATATGAATAGTAAATAGCTCGTGCTAGCCTAGGCCGACTAGGCGTGTTGTACTTGAGTTGTTACCTTGGTATAGCGGATGGTCTGACATTTATAAATAATAACTCTTCTATGGTAGTGCGGTAAAATCGCTTACGATTATCAGTAAATTACTTATGTTATACTTACTGCACTCTTTTGAGCATGGATGGGTGACTTGTCAGTAAAATTACTTATGACTGACAGTAAAAATACTTGCAACTCAATGACTGACAGTAAAATTACTTACTTGTGACTTATAATAAAATCAATGGGCCATCGATGACTCATTTGGCTAAGTACGTCTGGGCCGACCTCCGCATGGCACGACCCCTCTCTATGTCGTGCTTAGGTCGAAAGGTAGGCATGTGGGTCAGCATGATACGGTAAATAACTTGTTCAGGCCAATTGTGCCAAACCTAATTAGGTCATATGACTCATATCCTATCTAAGAGTCTGTTCTTTTCGGCTGCGGCTTATGGCTTTTGGCTGAAATTTTTGAATTTTGGCTGTTTACGGTACAGATTACGGAGAGACATATACTCACTTGCGATTTTGGCTGGTACAGATGTTGGGCTTTTAACGTGTAGATCGTTTAACTTGTAGACCCCGTCTTGAGAAAATACTATGTTTAAAAGTTAGATATTATAGCAAAACCAAAGACCTACCACTTGTGAGGTGAAGAATAGGCCCTAAATCCATACTGGGTGGTCGATTTAGCTAGGTTTGATACCAAAAAATTTACAAAACTTTTTGGTATCGATTAATATAATCTACTTTAGTAGGGCTTTCCATTCGTTGCACTTTCACCAATCACCATCTTTTTTGGGTGAAAAAAGGCATCATCTTTTCTTCCTCATTCCTCACACCTCCACTACCTCCAAATCTTTCGGTCACTCGAACCAACTTTTAGGGTCTGTTTGGGACTGCTCTGCTCCATAAAAACCAGCTCCGCTTCACCAACTCCACCATGGAGTAGCTCCACTATGGAGTTTATGGAGCAGGTGCACCTGTTTGGCTTGTAGCTCTGCTCTAGCTCTAGTGATTGGAGGTTTTGGTGTGTATAACCATTTATGCCCTTGGGATATTGTATGTAAATGTCTTGACATATTTAGCTTTTGTAAGTTATTCTTATTATTTTAAAAATAATTTTTGCATATGTTTTCGTATAACATAAATGAAAAAAAACCCTAGTTTTCTCACGGGAATTCTACACTTCTCATACAGAGAATCCCACTTGATCGACTGCCTACTACAAGTGAAATTTCTCAGATATTTCATATTTTCTAGCTAGCGTATATATGACCCATCCACCTCGATCTGTTAGTTCATGTTTGTGCGGGTCCTGCCGATGAACGAAATGGAGTGGGCGACGGAGGTCTGTGCAAAGGCGCGGAGGTCTGCGACGGCGTTGTCGAGCAGTAGGTCGATCTCGTGGACGGAGGTCGATCACGCGGACGCTTGCGGACAGCAGGCCGATCTCACGGAAAGCAGGTTGATCTCACGGACGAAGTTGACGGAGAGCGAGCTGAGGCCGGCGAGCATGGAGGGGTCCGCCTCGGCTCGGTCCCCGTTGCCGTCGAACAACATCAGCTCATCCCCACCGGCGCCTACCGAGGCCGAGTACCAGTGTCGGGCGCGGGCGGGCGTACGGGAGGCAAACCGACGGAGGGAGAAAGGGAATCCGTGTTTTCATTAACGAGTGGCAAGTGTGGGTAATTTTACCCCAACTCCATGAGAGAGTACAAAAATCCAAATCCTAGAGTACCCCTTGAAGTGCTCCACAAAAAATGTGGAGTTGGTCCTCAACTCCACCTTTTTCTTGGAGCGGAGTTTTAGGAGCTGGAGGTGTTTGGCAAGACAAAGGTGGAGCGGAGCTGCAAAATCTAGAGTAGAGCAGTTCCAAACAGGCCCTTACCCCTTATAAGCTCCTCTTCCTCCTCGCCAGCTATCAATGGCAAAAGGTGAGAGTAGGACCTTGCCGCCAAGGCGCCAACACCTTACTTTTATCCCTTCGACTCTTCCCTCGTGCTTCGCCATCGACTTCTGACTTTTGCCACAAATCAATATATGAAAGCACAGAGAGCAGGTTCCAATCGTGGAGGGACGGGATCGCGTCGCAATTAGCAGACCTATTTTCCCCTTCACTTTTTTTATGTAGTCGTTGCCTCCTTGTTCCATCGTCACGAATTCACTATCAATAACTGTTGGGCGCCACGAGAAATTGAGGAAGCAAGAGTGTGTTTCCGCTCTCCGTAAGATACTGAGATAAATTATAGATTTATTCAACGAACTTCGTAAAAAATCTAGTATGATTTTCAGTAGGACACATGTGTGTACGTATGGTGTAGTGTGAGTGGAGTGGGCACAAATATGCGTCATTCGTTGTAATCTTAAAAACAGGATAGAAATTTAGTGAAAAAAGAATTAAATCATATTCGGTGATCTCTCATTTTGACCAACATTTTTTCATTGGAGGTTTGTTCAATCCAACACGGGGAGTACAGTACACTTAATAGTTCTAGGAATCTATGATTGTCGTGCTAACAAGATCTTCTCGTTCTAACGACTTATTTAGGTAAGGAGAAATAATTTTTGAATCGTTAGGGTTTAGTTTAAATTTCTAAAAAAATCATGAGCAAATCTTCATCATCTAGACACCAGACCAAAGAAATGAGGCTTTATCTTTGTTCCTTTGGTCTTTTGCTTCTCTGAAAGTCAAAATAAATAGAATGATTTTTTGAATCGAATTCTCTAAATAGTTTTTTAAGCTTAAAACCGTATACGCTATTCACATCGATATCTTTGCCGTCTACTATTATCTTATAAAAACCATCTGCTATAACTTAAAAAGAACGTGGTTTCTACAGCTTAAACGAGGCTCTGTGGAGCAAGGCCCAACATATCTAGGCCCAATGTACCACCAGCTTTGCGGCCCGGCTGCACCACCAAACAAAAACACCGTCTCCCACCTGTCAGCCACCGCCAACCTAAACGCCGACGAACCCTAGCCTGACAGGAGCACTACTCCCAAGTCTTCTCCAAGAGGTGGCGGCGCTGAGCTCTTCTCCTCGCATCCATGTCTCTTCTTCTTGCTCGCCATTTCGCTAAAGCTCGAATCGTCTTTCCTTCCTGTTTCAGATCTCCGCGCACTCGGTTCGGTCTTTGGAGTGCAAAACATGGCGTACGTTCCCATCGAAATCTTGGGTTTTTTAGTGATGAACGTCACGTGCTGTCTTCGCTGCTTGTGTCGTTCATTTAGACCTTGATGTTTGTAGACGTAGAATCCGACTGCAGAGCTATGTGTTTCGTGGTTTAGTGGAATGTTCTGAGATGGATCTAGGCGTGTAGTAGAGTATGGATATGAGGCGTACGTATGTTTGACTCTGGTTTAATTTAGAGAAAGATGCTAATGTGATGGAGAACGTCGACTTTAACTTATGAAGTAATGTCACTTATTATGCTCAATTGCTTTAGGTTGGTTCGTGTAGCATAATTTATGGACTTGGAGCAATTCTTTGCAAACATGTTTCATGTTAATGGTGAATTTGCATGGTTTGAAAGGAGGTATGCGCTGCGCAAAAGTGTTGACGAAGAGTTTTGTTTTGCTTTTTTGTTTTCTGTATGAATTGAAATGATGTCCGCCAATTGCAGTCTTTCAGATCGTTTTTACCAGTAACGCAGTTCGTATTTGATAGATATAACACGTATTGTAGGAAGATAACTGTGGATCGAGGATGCTGTAATTGTTACTGCATTTTTTTTTTCCATAGGTGGTCATTTGACCATTATGGCATTATCTGATGCATTGCTGACTGAGAGCTTGAGTTCACTATGCAATACAAATGCATAGTGCGTAGTTTTGCCACTGATTGAGACTTCCTTTTATCTTAATCAGGGAGGATAACCCAGTTGAGGCAGCCACTCTGGCTCTTGGAGAGCCCATGGACTTGATGACTGCTCTGCAGCTTGTGATGAAGAAGTCAAGTGCTCATGATGGCCTTGTCAAGGGGCTTCGTGAAGCTGCGAAAGCAATTGAGAAGCATGCTGCCCAGATTTGTGTGCTTGCTGAGGATTGCGACCAGCCTGATTATGTGAAACTGGTCAAGGCACTCTGTGCTGAGCACAACGTTCACTTGGTCACTGTGCCTAGTGCAAAAACTCTTGGCGAGTGGGCTGGGGTTAGTATATAATATTTACTTTTCTAATTTCCAAAAATTTACATTTTAATTTCATCAGTGTAAATGTGAATTTGGTCGCATCTACATAGGCTTTCCACTTTAGGTAACAGTACTTGGTCTTTGTGGAGAATAATGAGTGTGCTTATGTCTTTATGTCTGCTAATTGATCACAACTTTGTTCATTGCTTAGCTTGCGGCTTAAATTTCAGCAAATGCAGTTTGATGGTTGTTAGTTTGCAAGCCTTCTTGTATGAAAGTTGGAATAGCTTAATTCTCACAAACCTCCGTGCACTATATTCGATGCAGCTTTGCAAAATTGACTCTGAGGGTAAGGCAAGGAAGGTGGTGGGCTGCTCATGTGTCGTTGTGAAGGTAAAGAATCGGTTCCATTTTAGTGCAAAGAAGAATCTGGTTCCAGTTGTGTGCAGGCAAAACCTAACATTTGGCTGTGTTTTCCACTAACCAGGACTATGGTGAAGAATCGGAGGGTCTTAACATAGTGCAGGACTATGTCAAGTCACACTAGGGACAGCTTTTTCAGTATCTGGATCTTTCAAGACGCTGTTAGCCCACATTTAAATGTGTTGAGTTCTGGTACCTGTTAGGTTATGAAAATTTTCGTGTGCTAGGTTGTCGATTCAGAGTTTTGTTTATGCCCCTGAGATATGATCTAATTGCCAGAGATGAAGATTTATATAATTTGTTTCTTGGTGCTATCCAAACATAATCTTTTTTCACTTACGAAAGTTACTGCGACAGATTGTTGATGTCGAGTTTGCATGAGCTGTTGTGTTTATTGGGTTGTTATTTTCATTCCTACCATGTTTGTACACAAAAGGAAGAAGTGCTATACTGGTAGCTGTTCACAGATCGATGTTTGAGTTTGCGTGGCCTATTGTGTTTATTGGGTACTGTAATGTTGATTCCCACCATGTTAGTAAATGAAAGGTTCTACATAGGTAGCTGTTCCGCTTGTAGGTTGCTGTTCCGCTTGATGCGTGACTGTGTCCTTGTTATGTTATCTGTGACTCATTTAGTTTGTTGATAACATCTTATAATAGTAGTTGATTGGAAGCAGGTTCGATTTGGAAATCACCAATAGGTCTGCGTATTCAATCGATGCATGAGAGAAATCCAATCTTATGCTTTCATCACTCACTAGATCATCTAGACACAAATGCTGGAAAATTTCCAATCAGACGACACATATGATATACTAGCCTCATAGGCGCGGTGTCACGCCGCGTCAGCCACCGTGTGTACCGAAGTAAAAGAGGCGATAATTCGTGATGACTTTTTTTAAAAAATCGAGGGCATATGTGTATTTTCGAAAAAGGCAAAGCTCTTTTTCGTAAAAAAGCGAGGGCATGCACGTAACTAAACGAGGACCTGTACGTAATTTAGAAAACGCGGCGCAATCCTGCAAAGTACACAAAATTTCGGTGAAGTGGAGGGGTGTTTTCGCAAAAAAACGTTTTAAAAAAAACCTGCTAGGGACCTTTTCGCGAGGAAGAAGGACCTTTACATAATTTTGGAAAAATACAGAAACTTTTTCGAAAAACAGCTCCCCAACCGTACCGGAATTTCCCTGGCCACGCGCCGGACGAACCGAAACCGGCGCGCAAGGCCGACGTGGCGCTCCTCCCGCGTGGCGCGTTCCCCTGGCATAATAGGGGGAGTATCCCCGATGGGTGGCTCATGAACGCAACTAGAATTCCAGTTATAGCTGTAGACATAAACTAGAATTTTAGTTTTGTAAAGCGTGCATATGCTAACAAAGGTAAACATCCACCCCACCCGTCAAGGAGTTATCCACAGACCACAGCAGTACAGCTTATTGAATTGGTTACAACTTACAAACATTGAAACCAGGTACAGTAGTTTGGAGTCACAGCTCACAGAACACCATTGGATTAGTTACATTGGAAGTGGGTATAGGCTTTCTTCACCAATCTATGCCTAAATTCCTTGAGGTAAACAGATCTTCCACATAGAGAATTACAGGTCCAGATGATCTGACAAAATTCTGCATTTGAACCTTGGCTGAGTTTTCTGCAAGGTTAAAAGAAGCAGGGGCAAATCCACCCGAGGTCAGAATTAAGTCATACATGGTGAGAAACCTAATATATCTTATTGCACTTTTGATAAATCTGATCTATTTTTTTCCTCCTCCTTTTGGGACCCGATTAACTTATGCACACCAGAAAACAATACTTGCATATTAGCTGATGATCTCTTGGTAGCAAACAGTTATGCGAACGAATAACTAATATTTATGCTTTCTAAGGCAACCGAGAAACAATCTCTCAAAAAAAAATTGTGTACTTGCATATTAGCTGATGATCTCTTGGCAGCAAACAGTTATGCAAACGAACAACTAATATTTATCCTTTCTAAGGGAACCGAGAAGCAGCCTGGTGCAATAATCATGTCAACAAAATAAATCTGAGTTGCTTGCTAGTTGCGTGGCATGGAAGTTCAGATAAATCGCAAACGCAAAATACAGAAGAGGAAAATTTGTATCCTGGAGACCTGAACACTCACCATCTTCATTTAATTTCTTCAAGAGCTGTGACTTAGAGGGAAGGGCGTACATTCCAGCAGCAACTGCTTTCCTTATGGCCCAGCCATGGTGAGGAGCAAACACCTGAGCATAAGCTACTGACGCTGCATCCCTTAGGGAGTTGCCCCTGAAACAATAGAGCACGAACATTTTGATCAAATTTACTGAACAGGCATCTAAGAATAACAAACTTAAAAGTTGACGATAGAAACTTCTAACTAACTGCGAAAGAAGCGACACCACCGTTCAGTTCACAACATGCACTTACTCTGTAACCAGTATCCGCTCGAATAGAACTTTAACCATATCAATCCCACGCTTAACCCTCAGTAGATTCCTAGTGTGGCTCCCCGCTTGCCTGACGGTGCCCTTCTGAATGTCTAGCTCAACCATCGAGGGCAATGTTGAAATCGACTTGGATGCCTCCAGCAAATTATCAACCTGTAACCAACTCAGAGGAAGTAATCAGACAAGAACACCAGACAAAAGCTTAGAAAAGGGGAGGCCATGATTAACCAGATATGAGATAACAATGGGCATCTAGCCATCTAGTCCGGAACCAAAGCAACATCACCAAGCACGCAGACGTATATAAGATTTTGATAACAACAGCACATGCAAGCTGGCAGCACACTTCGTTTGCTAAGCAGTAGTACTAACGCAATTGAAGTAGTAGATAGGGATGCTAACACCTTAAGCATCCATCGAACCAAACATAGCAGAATATCTGGATTAGATGATCTGATCATGATGCGCACAGTCTACTTGACTTAGCTAGTCGAGAATTTGATATCATTTCGCCCAAACCTAAATTAGCCTTAAACAACTCAAGTTCAGGAGATAACCTCAATCATCTAGAGAGCGGAGAGGGGAGTAGATCTAAGCAGTGTACCAAACAATTAACTCGCCCTAAGCAGTAAGGAAGTACTCGATCTAGAGAGGAATCGATACACACGAGGAGGTGAAAAGCCTTGAGCAGTAGAGAGCGGAGAGGGGAGGGGGAGCAACCGCCGCCTTGCCTTGGAGACGTAGTCCATCTCGGCGAACTTGAAGGCGATGCCGAGGCAGCCGAAGAGGACGGAGACGTAGGAGCACGCGCGCGAGAAGTCCCCCACCTCCATCGCCCCCGCCCCCGCGGGCTGCTGCTGCTTGGCGACGGCCGCGAGCTCCTCGAACGACGCGGCGATCCGCCGCAGCGGCTTGTCCGCCTCGCTCGACGCCATCGCTGGGTGCTTCGAGCGTTGATGGGGCGATGCCTTTCTCTGGGTCGGCTGGTCCCCTTCCCTTCGGTGTTTTTTTACGCGTCCTTTTGAGGTGGGCGACGGCGACGGCGACGGCGAGGTTAATGTCGCTTTCTACTGGGCCGGAAATGGGAGGCATCTCGGGCTCGGCCCATGCAATGGGCCACCGTCATTCTGCGGGCAATCTCTCGAGCCAGTACGGCCGTTAGATCGGGCCTCGTGAGCCGTGCGGATGCAAGTGCTCGTGGTGGTGGGCCTGCTGCTGTACCCGAACAGGTTAATGGGCTCGGTCACAGCGTTAAGCCCAGCACGGCCCAGTTATTTCGCTTGCAACTCTTGGGACTTCCGGCCGAACGCGTAGTTGGACCCTGCACATTAGTACCACATCGCCTGGCGAGAGCAGCGGCTATCAGGTGAAGTAGTTATTCATGTTGTTTTATGCAACGGCTTATATCTTTTCTCTGTTGATTATTAGTTTAATAAATAGTAATTATTAAGAAAAATTAAAAACTACTCAAATGCTAAAAAAAGGCCAAAAGTCAAAGTAGCTTGCTTCTTGGGTCCTCTACCAAAACCAAGTTGAAAATTTATGTTTCCGTTCGTTATGGTACTTGGATTCCCTTGTGCTTCTATGTGAGACGATTCGATGATCAACAGTAAGTGCGTGTCAGGTGGAGGAGGCTTTTCTAATCTTCCTTCCGGCATAATGCCAAGTAAGGAAATTAGTGATATTGATAATTTCTCCATCATATTTGATGCGTACTTTATTGTCTATTGTCTAAAAATTTTCCCTAATTTGCATGTGGTAAAAGGATAATGGAACGGTTTTTGTAAAAAAAAAATTTATCACCAGCGAGTGATACTGAGGGTCCTGATGGAAGAACTTCAAGAAGAAATGGAGGCTCATCAAACATTAATTGTACTACTACTACTTGTCCTTAAATGAGGTAAATCTGGACAAGCTTCCTATCATCCAACTGATACATAGGAATATCACCACCGCAGTGGAGAGGTGCTTTTCGGCCATAAAAATTATGAAGATATTACTATGTAATTGTATTGGTGATAAAAAAAATTATGAAGATATTACTATGTAATTGTATTGGTGATAAAAAAAATTATGAAGATATTACTATGTAATTGTATTGGTGATGTATTTAGATGGTGCAATTATTTGCTTCATGGAGCAAGGTTTTTCTAGCTACATTGCAAGTGATGATGTGATAGATCACTTTTCTGAAGATGAAAGAACAAAAAGAGTAGTTATAAGAGGTAACAACTGTTGTAAAGCAAATTTACGTGTCATGATATATTATTATTAATTTATTCGCCCTTTTATACCTGTTGTTAGTTTATATAAGCTACAACAAGTTAATGTTACGAGTTTGTAGTATGATCCTGGCGACCTGTTTTCCTAGATCCGCCCCCTGATGATGATCGTCATTTGTAGTACCTGCTGAATAGGCTAAGCTCTAACGAATGAGCTTATCTTTTCTTTCTTGCCAGCTCAGTCAACTGTACCATATTATCTAATAGCAAATTCTTCAACATATTTGAAGAGAAGGCACGAAGTTAATTACAGTCTGGGCAGAACGAGGTATCGCGTGGAATCACCAACAACTATTGCGACATGGAGAGATCAGCTCATGTAGGCAAGCATTATTGCAAGCTTTGATGACTAAGCTAAGCCTTACTGATCTAATTGACAAATTTGCTACTTGCTGTACAAACCTACGAAAATTTCAGGAAAAATTTGTTCATACTAACGCACCATTTTACAATTCATACATGCACCTACTTCTTGACCAATATTCAGCACTACTGGGTCGATTCTTTTTCTCATCGATATGTTTCTTCAAACAAAAGAACTCTTTCACATCGACACAGCGACCAGTAGCTCGCTTGGGCCGTCACACGCCGTCGGTCACCAGCGAACGACGTATTTGCGACCACACATTTGGCAGCGTTCAGCTAGTCAGTTCATGGGATTACATCCTGGTGTACATAAGTTGATCAAGGTGACGGTCTACTGTTTCCGATCCCATGAAACCCAGCAGAACTGGAATTTTGGGTCCGTTTTTTTATCCGTGTGTTTTTGAGATGGCACAGATTTGGCACCCACGTATTAAAGTGGAAAAGCCATTTGGGGAAAACGCTTCAGTAAAATGTGATGTTTGTTTCGAATTTAGACAGCAAAAAGGCCAAAATCCCAAAATGAACGGAGCCTTTGGACTCTCCCCTGACAGAATTGCCTTAGAAAACGCAAAAAAAAACACAAGATAAAAAAGAGCACACACATAAAGGCAAAAGAACATGTAAAATCTCAAACCAAAAGAGCAAGATCCATGATTTCACACACAAGGAGTCAGATTTACAATCATGTCAATCAGCACAGATCCTCGATTATAGTGGATCCTAAGACTGGGGCGACAAAATCATATCATCATCCTCCGAACAAAATTAATGAGAGCCCAAAGAAGCAACCTGATCCAGCCACGAAAACCGAACACAAGAGAGCAAAATTTCACGAAGCAAACCAGGAGCATCTAAGAGTCGAATAATTCATCGGCAGTGGAGTCAGGATCGATAACATGTCACTCAGCACAGGTCCGGCGACCGGGCCCTAAGACTGGGGCGACAAAACCGTATCATCACGCTCCAACGCAGCCAGAGAAATCGACATCGAAAACCAAGAACATCACCACCAGGATGCCAAAAAAAGATCACATTAAAAAGAAGCGTGAAAATATCCAAGCGGAAGAGAGGCAGAAGCAAATCGAAGACGCGAGACGACGAACACGGCTCGTTCCGTTTGGGGGAGGCGGTGCGGCGGCCAGGTGGTCGCGGCTGTATTTAACGGCGGAAGGAGGAGAGGAGAGGAGAACTAGGGTTTCTTGGGATGGATTGCGAGATTTGGTGGGCCTCCAGATGACCTGAGACTGGAATGGGCCTATGATGGGCCGTTCCTCTAAGAGCAACTCCAAGAGAAGAGCTAAATCATTTTCTAAAGGTAAATTTGGCTATTATTGGAGAAAAAACGTCTCCAATAGACTCTGTAAATGACTCTACAAATTTAGTAGCTCTCCATCCCTCCTCCTTCGCTCTCTATTTTTGGATAGCCTACCTCGCTCACCATCTAGCCTCTTGGCGCAATCAGCGTTTCCTTCCCGCACGCTGCGCCCCATTCCCGCGCGTACGCGACCCACCGCACGTCCTCTAGTTTAGATAGCCTGTTGGAGTAGTCTTGTTTTTTTGGGTGAGATTCATTTTAGAGAATAGCTAAATCACTAAGTTTAGATACTTCTTTTGGCTAATCTCTTGGAGTTGCTCTAACGTGCCAGATCGATGGCGTTGTGAAGCTAGCATATTTTTACAGGAGAATTTAAAGCCTTTTCACTGCATTTAGGGCTGCTGTTGTGTATTTTATATCTTACTAAATGTTTGTAACTTATGCAAAATCAAAAGACAACTAAACCCTAGTTCAACCTTTGAGTAAAAAAAAAGAAAAAGAAGGCATCCGTTATAAAAAAACTACTACTGCGTGAGCGTATTTAAAAAAAGGAAGAAAAAAGTGCATTGGCCAAATTTGGGTGAATTCTTAACTCATAAATTCAAATTGTGTAATTTAATTTTTTGAGCAATCTTGTGCCCTTACATTCATATCATTGCAATTGGCTAGCGTCTCTCGTAGTATTTGGTGCAAAACGAGCTATCTAATCCTCAAATCCAAATTGCCTCTATTTAGCTAATTCCTTAATTTGCATTGAGTCACAAATGATTTTTACGTGTGTGTTCATATACTTCATTTAAACCTTTTGAATCAGTTCTTAGGCAAAATATTCTACCTTGAATTATTACTTTATAGATCACATCTGAGTCTCTCTGTCGTCTACTTGTGGCGAGACGAGGCTTCCCTTTTGCTTCCGCTTTAGCTTTCCTCATTTATGTAGTGAACCCTTTTGGCCTAACGGCCCCTTTTGTAAACTTATCCCGATGTAGATTATTTGAATTTTGATATATTATAATATTAATGAATAGTATGATCTATATCATGTATGAAATGATTCAGCTATGTATCTACAAACACTGTCTACTGATTCAGGAAATAATGCAATAGTTTTTTAGAGGATTCTGGATTTGCTATATCCGGATCCGACACAATGCGAGTCAGGACCGGTGACATCAAAAGTCCATGCTTATGTACAAACTAGTTAGTCGAGGCAAATTAATGGCTACCACCGTCGCCGTGGCTAGAACGCACACTCGCCATGAACAGTGGTTTAACATAGTCGGATCAGGGTGTAGGGCTGTAGGCGAGTATACAAAGCAGCACGTGTGCGTGCATGGCGGATGGCGCGCTCGATCAGCCGCCGGTCACTGCCTGCTTGTGCAGCTTCTGCTCCTTGTCGAGCAGCTCCCTGAACTCGTCGTCCGTGGCCTTGAGCATGTCCGGCAGCGGCAGCGTGATGCCGGCTTCGGCCGCGGCGCGGTGGCGCGGCGCGATCCGCTTGTCGAGGCTGAAGGTGAAGTACTGCGGGAACGCCTTGATGTCCTCCACGCCGCCGCCCATCTCCGCCACCAGGTACTCGAACTTGGGCTTGTAGTTGCGCTCGATGCTGAAGGTGAAGAGAGCTGGGCACCGGAGCACCATGGCCACGGCGTCGTCCCTGGACATGCCCAGCTCGACCAGGAACTCCAGCTTGGGCAACATGGTGCGCTCGACGCTGGAGACGAGGAGGATGGGATCCTGGAAGGCGAGCGCGCGGCCGTCGCGGAAGCCGAGGCGGCGGAGGTAGATAAGCGCGGGGCGGAGCTGATCGCGGACGCTGCAGGCGAGGACGCGCGGGCACTTGACGACGACGCGGCGGTAGGCGGACTCCGGCACGCCGAGCTCGTCGGCGAGGAAGGCGAAGACGGGGCGGAGGTCGGCGCGGACGCTGGCGGTGAGGAGGGACGGGCACATGCCGAAGACGCGGCCGAGGTCCTTGAAGTGGAGCCCGCGCGACTGGAGGAAGGTCACCACCGCGTGGATGGACTCCGGCGGCGCGTCGCGGAGCGCCGGGTTCAGCGCCAGCGCGCGCCCGTAGTCCACCCCCATCAGCTCCAGGCTAAGAATCTTGTCCTTCACCTGCGACGGCAGCTCCGGCAGGTGCAGCGACAGCAACGCCGTCGACGCAGTGGTCGCGGTCGTCGTTGGCACAGTGGGCGTCGCCGTGGCGGTGGAGGGGAGCTTGGAGGTGGGGAAGGAGTGGGGCTTGGCGATGGGGAGGGAGGTGGAGGCGTAGAAGCTGCAGAGCGGCATTGTTACGGAGCTTCTTCTCCTTCGTCTCCCTTTCTTGATTCGGAGGTTTGGAGATGGAGGGAAGGCGAGGAAGAAGATGATGGAGTGAGCGAAGCCAAGTGGCATCTCATCCACTTCTCTATCTGGTCGTTGGTGATGACCTGGCACTCTGGGTGGTGCTTATTGGGTGGTCGGATTTTGACAAGGAAAATCACGAAGAGAGCACTACTCCTGTACAATAGTAGAGATATAGTCTATAATATCCCCTATAATATCTATAAACAATACTAATTCCGACTTATATAATAGATTATCTTCTTACATATATTTATATACAATTTCTTCATAACACAATATGTTTTATTTATCGTATTACACTTGACTATAATATAACAGATGACTCAATTTTCTATGCTCCCTCTCTCTATTCTCTATCAGGTGTTTCTCTCTATTCTCTATCAGGTGTTGGTGATGGCCTGGCACTCTGGGTGGTGCTTATTGGGTGGTCGGAGTTTGACATGGAAAATCACAAAGAGAGCACTCGAATCAGGAATAGCACAAACCGAAACAATAAACAAATAGTCATAGACAATGGGTTCTATAGGATCCTGAAGAACAGGTTCATCATTCTCATTCATTGTTGCACAGGAGGAACAATAACAGTCTTGGCACCACAGTTGTCTTGCACCGGTCGTGCAAAACGGCAGTAGTGTGAAGAATGGCTCTTGAATCATCGGAGTGGGCACATACGCCCGCTTCTCTTCAAGGTCAATCTCTCGAGCTATCATGCTTCCCCTCATCATTTCATCCTTTAAGAAGATAGCGTGTCTCGCTTCTACAAACTTTGTATATCCGTCGGGACAAAGAGAAACGAAAACCTTTTGACTTTTCAAGGCGACCAATGAAATGGCAACTTCTGTTTTGGGATCAAGCTTCCCAAGGTTTGGGTTAAATACTTTAGCCTCGCAGGACTCCCCACACACGTAAGTGGTTTACAACAAATAGGAGATCACGTAATGATAACAAATAAAGCTCATTTTGTAAGATGGCAAGAGCACCTTTCTTTGCCATTATCATCTTTAAAACATAAACCAAATCTTTGAGAAGAAGACAATTGCGTGCTCAATCGTGTTCTTTATCACGACCAAACATTTCTTGTTGGCGGTGACCACTTTATGATCAAGATCATACGACATTTTTATGGGAGCATAGTCCTCCTGTGCAGTGCGCAAGCGAAGATCGACCTCATTTTCATCCTCACGCGGTGCCACAGCTCTGGGGACACGATGTGGTGACTACCCACCCACCTCGGTCAAGATGAAGGCGGATCAATCTTTTTTCCATTCACCATAGTTGTCTCCTTTGAGAACCGGATATCCCGATGTAGCCCATCAAAGAGTATCCTCCTGAAAACACAATTCATATACAAAGTGAGAACATTTAAACATAATAACAACAATCGCATGCTTTGGTTTCAACGTTGGTTAAAATTAAAACATCTGATTGTTTACACATTAAATCTACATCACCGTTAAGCGAAATAGAGATAATACATAAAATTCATCAATTAAAATTATAATATGTTATTATCAACGTTGGTTAGAAAATGGGAAAACACTGAGAATTTTATCAAAGAAAGTGAATTACGGCCTCGTGAATTTAAAAGCCAAATTCCCCTCATCCAACAAAGCCCTAATATAAACACGTTAAATAAGTTTAACCTGGGGTGAATAATATGTAGTTCACTTGCGCATGTTCCTGTCAAATGGGGGACGACTGAGTTGAATCGACTCATCCAGAATAAATACATACAATCGTAGGAACAACGTATAAAATTGCCGGTTTCTGAGCGACTATAGGTCACACGGTGACAACAATCTACAGACTTAAACGGATTATTATTTGGTTTCTCCCGTCGATTATGGGTTGCACAACCTCCCGGGATGATGTCCGACGCCAAACCTAATTTAGAAAGGGTACATCAGAAGTGGATGTAAATATGCCCCTCGACACGCCAATCTGGAACTTCGCCGAATGTTATTCATGTCTGAGAAGCAGTGGATGTACTCTTATGACATTGCTGGATATGAATGTATGGGTCTAGTAAAGGTACGTCGGCGCAGAACGAGCTCTGATCAGCATTTCCCATGGCTTCTGCTCACTGAAGCCCTTCTCACCAGCTTGCGGTTAGTAGTTACTTGATCATCCTGTTCCTGTATCACACGAAGTAGAGAGTTCCATAAGGATATTTTGGTGCACAAGGAAACAATAATATGTGAACAGTTGAAGTCCACAAGGCATACAGGCATGGTATTTGGGCCATCGAAATATCACAATGAAATGCAAATTATTAATCAGGGTTTTTGCATCGCAAAACAGTATGGAATGATCAATCCAGGTTCCCAAATTTGGACAGTTGTTGCTACCAACTTCCAATTTTTCATGGTGAATTCAAAAGAGGTGCAAAAAAGAAATTTTTACCATATATAACGAGGCCGCAGAATCAGACTGCATTGTTTGATTTTGAGCTTGACCAAGAGATTGGAATGCATCAAGTGCATCTACTGTTAACTGCCAGCCAGAAAGTGCTGAACTACTTGAGCTGGAACCAGTATTGTTACAGCAAGCTGCAGCAACAGTTCCATTTACCCATGGACAGTAACTGTTGTGATGCTTAACAGGATCGAAATCTGGAAGACCTGGTTCATAGACATTTTCTCCATTCGTTGCTCCTGAGAAAGAAATGACAAGGTATCTATATGAGCAAAGCACATATAATTGAGCAGAACAATAGAATAAGCATATTAAAAAAGGTGGTCTAACAAATGATGAAAAGAAGCATATGTGTGGGGAGCAGTCAGTATAGGACAACATCCATTTTTGTTGGAATAGAAGATGCTTAAGCCAAACTACCTACATGAGGAAACTAAATACCACCAGTGCTGAAAATTTTAGCTTTGATCAAAGAATGGGTGCTTCTTGGTCACAAACCAATCATTTTTTAATAACTTCCAACTTCACAGAAAGCATGCATAGCAAGTATCTCTAACAAATGAATAACCATAGTTTAATAGGAAAAAACATAACACCAAACAACAGAAAATGATGCAAAAGATATGGTACAAAAATAACATTTAGGTTATGTGTAACAGGGAAAAAGGCTTAATTATAAGTACCTAATCCATTCTGCGGATCATAATCTAACCCCATTAACGCATCATCAGTAGTCAGTACTTTGGCTGCCTGTGTCACTTCCTCTTTAGATGCATCAAAACTGGTATACATCCCTGCATTGCAAGAAAGAGAAGGATGCATGCTGCTTTCATGACCAATGGTATGGCCTATCTTCTCTCCACTCTCAACAGAATCAGCTTTATTAGAACCATAAATTTTTGATCCACTGTCAGCTTGGCCCACTGACCGGGACACCATATCTTGGCTGTCTCCATGAGGTTCTTCTCGATCAACTTCTTCAGGTACAAACTCACCCATCAATCCCGGTCCTGGAGCTGATTCACCAGTATGCCCCATTGTCTCGGTAAGCTCAGCAATAGGTTCTGCATCACCTACAACACTCTCAGCTCTTTGCACAGAAACATCAATTCCATGAATTTCAGCCTCATGACTAGCACCCATGCCAACACTCCCACCACTAATTCCTAAGCTGAGTTGATCCCTTGCAAAAGCAGGAGCTGTTTCTGCATTAAGGACTTCCTCCCCTTCATTTGTACTGTTTCCTCCAATTTCCCTTGCGTCACTTCCAGCAGCAGGCTGTACACAAGCACTTTGCTGTGCTTGGTTGCTATAGTTGAGATCCAAGGCGTCATTCATTTCAATATTCCTATGTGCACTAGATGAAGGCATATGAATATCATTACCATCACCTGGATAGTACTCCACGCTCTCCATGGAGTCCTCCTCAGCACTGTGAACAGTATCCATTGCGATAACAGAAGATGCCCTCATAGAATCTCTAGCAGACGGATGCTCAACAGGAGCTAGACCCACAGCTCTAGAGTGACCAAATCTACTGGGATCCACATCAGGGCAAAAGCATAAGTTTCTACTAGGACCAGCTCCAGAAGAAGATGGAAGATAGGCATCAAAAAGATCAAACCCACGGGACTTTTTATTTGGAATGTCTGAATCTTGGGCGGTATCATCAACTTCTTCACCATCTCGATCGATGACAGTTCCTTCCATGCTGTCAGCATGCTGAAGCCTGTCTTGTGGCTTGTCAACTGTGCTCCCACCTTCCTCAAGGTTACGCTTCCGTGAGCTTGGACCCCGAGACTCATACGATGTTGCACGATCACCAACTTCACTTCCAGTAGGCTGTCCAATCATCAGATCTCTTCCCATTCCTCCATTAAAACGCTCAGATGCAACAGGCATTGTGGATTGAATTGACGGTAATCCTCCAGCCATCGTTAGATTTAGGTCTACTCCAGCATTTGATAGTGATTTTCCCTCATCAGTTGCTGCTTCATCATGCACTTCAGCATGATCTCTTTCCATCCCATCAGCAACCCATCCATTAATCCCACTGGCTGCGCTAATTCCACGTGTCAGTGCTAGCTTTTTGCCTGTTTCTGGTGCATCAATATTATTTGGACTAAAACGAGAAGGACGTGGCACAGATCTGAAGTCCCAGATCCTGACTGTAGCTCCACACAAGCTACAATCTAACAAAGGTGACCTCATGCTGCATCCAGAATCTTTGAGGGGCCTTTTGCCTTTCCCCTTATCTTTCTTGGCTGATGCAGAGAATGAACTTTTCTGATGTTCAACAAAATGGGGATAGAATGGTTCATCTGGTTCAATTGAGCCTGCATTTTTAGCTGAGTGGGTTGAATTTTCTTCACAGTCTTGAACATTTGGAAGCCACCTAGGCTCCCATCCACAAAGGCTTATAAGCTTCTGTGCCTAGAAAGTAAAACAGAAACAACGTCTAAATTAAAGAAAGCTACATGTTCTGCAAAATAATAGTGCCACAAAAAAACATCACACGTGTATATGAAAATAGAGAAACATACTTGTGAGTAGCTACAAGAGGAATCTTGCTGGATGTCAACTCCTGCAGTACTATCTGCTTTGTAACCCAGCTCCCCAGATAAAAAGGTGATTGATTGGGATAATAGGCGGTCAATCTGAGTGCCCCTGGTCAGCCTCATGTTTTCAATTGCAGATGAAGCAATCAGAGGAAGAGAGACAAACTGCAAAAGTCCATCACAGCGATCTTTAAAACCTCCAATAAGGGCTGATTGTGTAAGGTGGAGCTGCACCAAGCTGTCAGCACAGCTATTGCCTCTCCAGGGACAACTATTCTGGTGTGATGCATCAAGCTGCTCGGCAAAGGCTTCTCCAGCATTTGCAACTAATACAGAACATACAAAGAAAGGTTTCACAGCTGAACAAAATTCAGTTTGCAAAGGGAGACGTACCAATATATTTTCCAGCCTAGCACAATGGTGAGACATAAGTAACATCAGTCAAACTTATGAAAATTATGGCTCTAAACATAGATGTTTTTGTTGATAATGTGTAATGCCGTCTCACTTTCCTTATCAGCACCATGTCAGGTGTTAATCACCAATAATTGAACTATTAATTAGTTGTATTAGTTCAATACCAAATCAAATTTATCTAATTAGATTGCATAGTGACAATATTCACATCGGCAAATGCACAAATCAGAAAGCTAGCAAGCATAAGGGTGTTGCTAATCACTACATATTTTAATGCATAATTGACGGTTAAACGAAATGTGAGTTAAATATAAGTTCACATTGGGTATACGTCAAAAGAACAATACTTTCCAAGTAAAACAACACACAACTTACTACCACCATAAAAATAAGGTTATGCTTTCTGATTAGATATGAGCATTTAAAATAGAATGTTGTATGCATTGGTTTTTACCCTTAAAAAGGTAGTGAAGCATGAAGAAACCTTGTACACCAATAAATTACAACACCAGCTACTTCTCAAACTAATATAGTTTCCACAAAATTTTACTAACTGAGAACATACCTTCCGCTGGGGACCAGGATGTCAACGCACTGAATAGAAGATGTGCACCGCATGACTCACATTCAATTTTGTCCATGTCAACGTTCACCCAACCTCTTCGAGCACAAGCCAATGAACTAGCAGCCTGAAAAGGTTAATTTACTAATTTAGGCTTAAGATGTGATAGCAGGAGTAGAAAATACAACAACAAACCTTTTGTCCTAAACAAGTTGGGGTAGTCTAAAAATAAAATCTCCTTAAGGTCAAAGAAAACAAGAGCCTTGTAATACTTCCTTTGTCCACAAATGTAGATCGCCGTGGGTTCTGTGCGGTCAAGCTTTTCAAATTTTGACCATTAATATATGTTAAAGTATATATGTCTTTTCATATTGGCTTTTGCTGATGTCTTTTGCTTTAACTTATGAATAGCAACAGTTTGTAGAGAGTCGTGCAGAGAAAGAAACTCATGTGTGATTTTGGCCGATATAAATGAAGTTACTACAGTGCATACTTCAATCAATTAGTAGACCCCACCTTGAAAAGACACATCATTTGAAAGAACAGGCTATAGATTGACTATATGAAAAATAAATATCATTTGTCTTGCAAAATTCTTTCATTATATATATATATAGATAAAAGTTTTTAGAAACCAATATGAACAGGGCTATAGATTGACTATATGAAAAATAATACCATTGGATTTGTCTTGCAAAATTCTTTCATTATATATATATATATATATATATATATATATTATTTTTGCTAGTATATTATGATAATAAATCATAGACAAAGCCTTACATTGAGATCGTAAAAAGTAAAAAAAAAACGACCTACATTTGTGGACAAATATCGAGTAAAACCTTTGGTTGGGCTTCTGGAGGAGCTTTTGCTTCTAAAAGCTAAAGCAAAACCATAAGCTTGATTTTTCTGTTTGTTGCATCTTGCCATTTGAACGACCTAAAACGCGTGCGGCGCGCGAGGCGCGCCAGCGGCGGCGCCTCTCGGCCGCTCGCTCCTCCCTAAATCTTCTTCTTATGTTATGGTTCCTGTATTTATATCGCTAACTTTCATACACTCCTATCCAAAGCTAACCCTTTAAATGCATTCCAATCCCTCAAGCCATAGTGTTTAAGGATCAATTTGCATATAAGCAGATCTCTCAGCCTCGTGGGCACATCGTATTTCTTCAAATGTTTTGGCTTTGGCTTTTCTCGACCTCTACTTTCTCCTCTTCTTGCATTTTTCAAGCCACTTTTAACTGCTTCCCTCCACATCAGTATTGGCCGACCTCTACCTCTTCTTGCGTTTTCGGTACGTCTTAAAATTTCACTACGTACTAGTGCCTCAGAAGGCATCCGTTGGAGATATCCAAACCATCTCAAGCAATGTTGGACAAGCTTCACTTCAATTAGTGCTACCCTTACCTTATCAGGTATATCATCATTGCATATTCGATCCTACCTTGTGTGATCATATATCCACCGCAGCATTCTCATTTTCGCTACACTCATCTTCTATATATGCTTGCTTTTAGTTGCTCAGCATTCCACTCCGTATAGCATCGCAGGTATGATTACCATCCTATAAAGCTTATCCTTTAACTTTTGAGAGACTTTTTTTGGTCACACAGACACCCGATGCTTAGCGTCATTTCATCCACCCCGCTTTTATCCTGTAGCTTACATCTTCATCTATCTCGTCGTCCCACTATAGCATCGATCCCAAATATCGAAAATTGTCCTTACTTGGCATTACTTGTCCGTCCAGACTAACATCTCCATTGACGTAGAAAATGGAGCATTTTATTGCCGTCCATATCACTACTTGGTCAACAACAGGAGTAGAAAATGTTCTTAAATAATCCATTGCCGTAGATGAAAACTACATTTTATTTTTAATCTAACAAACACAACCAAAAAGCCACTTACAATGAGCAAAGGAAGAAACAGTGACCTTGGTCAAGTTTCAATATATCCAATCAAGCAGCTAGCATTATAAGTTTATAACTGGTAGCATAGAAGAACAGTCTGAGTATGCATACAGATTTAGCTTACCATGATTATATTTAGCACAAACTTAGTTATAATACACTGCAAAAACAAAAGTAACACCTTCATAGCATTCACCCGTTGTGTGTTGTTCCTTACAACAAAGTTAATTACTTATAAACGAGAAAAAATGACCTTCGGCTTAGAAGCCCAAGTTGAAGGCTTAAATGTTGCCAATCGGCGAAGTAAGTCTCCACGTTCCCATGGTCTACATGATGATGCAGAATCCAAAGCAGTTCCGGCAGCATCAAAACTATGCAAAGGCTGATAGGCATGTGCTGCAACATGTGACGAGGAATCAACCCTGGAAGCTTGTCTGCTTCCCAAACAATCTATGCTGGCTACATTAGTTTGTATAGCAGGTGATGATGCACCAGCAGAACTGAAAAGGCAAAGCAGGCTTTAGTGCAAGCAAAAAAATATTATGAGTTTATGACAAGTCTCTGTAATCCGTATATTGTGGCTAGATTCCAAGTTGAAAAAGGTTCATATTGACATTAACTTTTCCTCTAAACGAATTTATCGTTACTTTATAAAAACCTTTGAGTTTTCTAGCAAGCAGAAAATAGCGGCTCTGCAGATCCAACGGCACAAAAAACTATCGTCCCCCAAAACGTAGGGTTCAGCAACAAGCCTGCACAAGCTCCAAGAGCTCAAATCACAAGGTTCTAAGTCGTCCGATTCCAATGCGACTGTTCATCCAATTTTCCCACTTTACATAGGCAGCAACAATTCCATTATAGCAGCACAAATCCTACGGTTCTGCTTCTGCAGCCGGAAAAAGGTAAAAAAAAAAAGCAAAAAATTCCTATTCTTTACTCATTAGACACCCTCAGCTGAATTAAGCCACCAAATATCACATGCTTAAGCCTAAAAATAATATATATCCCGCTGGTGAGCGAGACCGAGTAGGCTGTAGCTCGCCGCCGCCCTAGGTTTAATCAAACATACTATCTACCTACGCTCCCCGCGAACCCCACCTCGAATCCTATCCTAGGTCCTTATGCAATTGTGCCCAAAATAATCCAGCTTTCGTTTGGAAAACCAGCCACCTCACTAGTCACGACCAATCCAAGCACCGAGAGCCCGATTCGCCGACCAAGCGGCGCACAGCTCCGGCGAATCTACCACCAAATGGAGTGGACCCGAGGCACGACCGCGACCATACCTGGCGACCGGGGTGGGTGGCGGAGACGACGACCGGGCGATGGCGAGCGGCGGCTCGGCCGCCGCCCCCGACGAGCTCCTCACCTCTTCCCGCATCTCCGTCTTCTCCTGGCGCCTCCCGTCCCTCCTCTCCTGGCCTCCTGGGCGAAATGGGGAAAATTTTCGGCGACCGCGACGAGCAGAGGTAAGTGGTTCCATCGACCGTTAATGCCGCCTCACGCCGTCACTTCACGGCCTGTTAGGCCAACCAAATAAAAGCCCAGATTACATGGGCCGGAGATGGCCTGATCATGTGGAACCACATCAAGGTGTGGGCCCATTTGAGGCCCATATTCTTTGGTGTCTCTTCTCCCTGGCCCATGGGCTCTTTGACCAGTAAGGCGACAAGGGTACTTCTTTTCAACTATGGTTAATAACTTATGACTGTGTTTAATAGCTTTTAACTTTAGTACGACCATCTGTGCAAACAACCGAAATGCCGATAAGCCACCTAATAAGCCGCTTCGAAATTGTGGCGAAAAAAACCACCTTTTTGTTTGTTTACGAGAAACTATAAATCATCTCTATCTCTACTACTTAAAAAGAGGAATTGGTGGTGGTTCACCACCTCTCAATTGGTGGTTCATCTTCCTTCTAAAACATCCATGCCGTCCATTGCAAATCCATATGTCCAAAACCCAAGCGCCGCACAACCCCGCTCTAGGTCTTACACTACCCCCCTCCAAAAGATCTCGCGTTGCCCTCACTCACCCTAACCCTACCCCCGCACGACCGCACCCCACCAACACCCTCTCCTCCCACGCCGCCGCTTCCCCACCTTCCCCCACCCGTGCCCGACCACTGTCTCCCTCTGGCCACCGCCCCCCGCACCTCCAATGGGAGACCGTTGTGGATGACACCCCACTCGCGGCACTCTCCCCGTCATCACTGACCGCATATTAGTCTCCTCCCTCGGTTCTCTACAACAAATTCAAGATGCTTACTGGTGAGTCCCTAAATGAGTGTTTTAGCAGATTTCATAAGATTCTGAGCAACATCCGAGTTATTGGTCTCATATACTCATACTCGGATAATACTCGTCAGATGCTTTCTACCTTGGACCTCAGGGTTTAGGAGATCAAAGTGACCACCATTAAGACACGACTAATTTGTCGACCTTGAGTCTTGACGTGTTGTACTCACGCCTTAAGACTTATGAGATCGACATCGTCTCTCGCAAGACGAAGTCACAGTCGATGGCTTTAGTCACCGATCTCATTTTTGCATCTGGAGCATCGTCTGGTGGTGTTTCGGGCTTCTCTTTGGCTGCTTTATGCGAGATGAGCGATGACCAGATTGAACAGTTTCCAGATAGTGACCAGCACTCTTAGCTAGAAAAATTCTCGTACGCATACAAGAGGGTTAGAGAGGAGATCCAGTGATTTGCTTCGAGTATGGTGGCCCTAACCACATTCGAGCGAACTGCCCCAAGCTGGAGAAGGGCAAGAATGACTGATTACGGCGGTGTGAGCAAGAACAACCGCATCAACAAGAACCACAACAAAAAGTTCCTAGCATGTGATCAAGGCAAGGAGAGAAAGTACCACAACCTTGGCACAAGTGTTTACCAGGATAGACTTTTCAAAGCGGCTTATCAGTTTATCGGCATTTAATTCGTTCACACAAACGCTTACATTAGGACTAAAAACCATGCCAAAAATAACCCACCCTAAGGTACACACTTGACAAACACTAGCTCCCTTGTAAGACCAAGGATATTTTCCTTCTTTTAAAACAGCATAAAGTTCAGATAGAGATCCAAGTCCTTTGTCATGCACCTAGAAGCCATAACACCAGGAAGTTCTTTTCAAAGAATGCACAAAGAACTGTTAAAATAACAGGTTCAGCTTATAAGTTATAAGTTCAGGCACACACTTGGAGAATGAAATGCTGATGGCTGCTGAGGATCATTAGCCTTGATTGACTGACCTATTCGTGCAATTTGGGTTAGCGCTCTAATGAGTCCTGCAAGAAAACAAACTCATGAAAATTATATGCACGAGTGCCATACCTTGTATGTACGATGTATGAATGTATGTGTCTTTAGTTCAGAAGCAAAGCATATTTTACCACTCAGTAACAATTGTGAAGATCAAAGCATGTTTTACCACTTAGTAACAACTGTGAAGATCAAAGCGTGTACCTCCTGGGCTTTGTTGCTTATCCACGCGCTGCGGACTCCTGCGCTTCTCTGCGCGGGAAAAAAAGCCCAACTGATCCTGCCCTGTTTCATCAACTTCTCTGCTTTCCCATTAGACCGTCCTGGAGTCCTCCAATTGTGAGGTGTGTAAGCTTGAAGAAGACCACTGCATGCTTTGCTTGCTGGGAATATCAATCAGAAGCGGATGGCGAGTCTACCGATGTGGAAGCGTGAAGATCACATCTCGCAGGTGCGTAAGCCTCCATCAGTGACACCAACGCTTTAACCGGTACAATCATTGACGACATGCTGCCGTGCTTTCCAACCGGCTTGTGGCTCAGATGGCGAGCTGAAGAGATTGTCTTGGAACATCACATCTCCTTGGCTCAGATGACAACCAAATGTGAACAAATGCGTACTACTACTTCCTAATCCTACCGGATGTGACACTCAACTTTGGCTTACTCACGATAAGGTAGAAAGTTCACATGCTCTATCTATCAGCATCCTTTTCAGCCGTTGGATTGGGATTGCAAGCACTTCACTTGCTGCAGAATTGGAGTGAGGTTGTTAGACCATGTAGTGGTCGTAAATTCGTTGATAATGAATAATTGATATTTGATTTTATTGAAATTTGTATTTGTAAAAGTTCTAATCGATGCGTTTCTGTGCTTGAGTTTTCAAGATGGCAAAATGACCACGTCAGACTTCAACCACGAACGGTGGTCCGATTGGCAAGTCCGAATGGCAGATTTCGACCACGGTAAGTCAATCACTGCAAATTTCGACCATGGTAGATCTCAACCATGTACGACTTCAACCACGGCTTCGACCACAGTAGGTAATCGTAGATTTTGACTTCGAACAGTGAATCAGGCGTAAACAACATTTAAACGATCATAAGCAATAGTGAACCAGTCTTAGCTATAGTGAACCCGTCGGAGGTCGTAAGGTCATATGCTATAGTAATCGGTCGATGGTCATAGCTACAGTGTCTAGTCGATACACGATAATCATAAATTTTGCAGTCCTATCATCAGAGTCGTGGACTTCGTGGTCTGCTGTCGTGATCCCAGGCTCTTCAATCGGTTGTTTTAGACCATGCGATCGGTAGTCGAAGGTTTTTGCGGTCAGTTGCCGTAAGCTTCATGGGCAGTACTCGTAGACTTCATGGTTGATACAAGTGCTTTAATTCTTGTGATTTTCGAGTACTGCAAGTACTCGTATTTGGTCAATGGTTGACTGATCTGGTCGTATTAGTTGTTGGTGACACTCGATACTCGGTGAGTAGTCGTAGACTTGGCGATTGAGTGTCTTAGTCTTAGTGGTCGATACTCGAAAGTCGATACTCGATGTTTCTAGTCGGTAGTGATGCTTGGTTTTCCTGAGTGTTTTGAGTGGAGAAATGGTAATTCCTGAGTACTCATTGAGCTAGCAGTTGTATTGATTGATCTGAAGCTAATTTCTAGATAGCAATGAGATTGGTTGTCATGGACGACCTGGTTGGTATTGATGGTTGGTTGAGGTTGTGATTATAGGTGTGCATACTAATGACGGTCAAGTTGAAAAGTACTTGTGCTAGGAAAACATTTATTTGATCTGTGCATATGCAGGAGAGGGTGGAGACGATCACGGTCGGTAATGAGGAGGATCGGGACTATAATGGGGAGATCTGAGGTCCAGACAGTTGAGGATGTCATGCAAGGTGGTCGGGCTAACGCTGAAGTATGTGGAGATTAAAAGTGGTGATATGTGGAGAAGCTACAGGCGGTGCAGTCCTAGAGACTTTGACACGAAAACTGATGATGTGAGATGGAGCTATGGGAGGGGTGTTCCTGAAGAGTTGCATAGAACAACAATGCGATGGCATGAACAGGATAGCAATAACAAAAATTCCAAATGGAACGACACACGCCGACACGATCGAGGCTGAACCTAAGATCAGAAATGCTCACCTAAGACCAACATGGACTACAAGAGACAGACTACTTGGATTGCTTGAACGTCCAAGTGCGGAGCGTCAGGTCGGTTATCGCCTTAAACATGTCGCGGTTGTGCTTTCTCCGCAGCACCATTATGGCCACGATACACACCTCCGAGCCCACGGGGTAGTCGTCTGCGATGACTGTGCTAAGGAGCTCCTTGGAGTCGTTGCGTAGGCTATCTTTCTTCATGGCCGTTACCACCAACTAAGCCTTGTAGTAGTCGCACACATGCTCCATGCAATCTAAGAGGTGGTCACCCTAGACCACTTGCTAGAGTGTGCGTCATCGGAGTGTGAACAAGCGGGCTGCTTGCCAGCCCTACGCCTGACAGAGCTACTTGCCGGCAGGTCTTCCTCTTCATCCGAGATGTCTTGCACACTCCTTCGTGACCCTGCTAGTGTATTGGTATGCTCATTCATAACGATAGCACCATCAAACATGTCCGCCATTAGGTCCTTGTTTGGCAGTGGCACTTCCCGGAACTGTCGCAGCGAATCGAGGGCCTGCAAAATGATGTGCAAGGTGGGGTTAGGCCGCATCGAGCAGAGCACGATGACACTACAACAAGGCTATGTCATTCTTACCAGCTCTTGTTGTGCCCACCAATTGTCATGCGCATCGATGCTATCGGTCTTTGGGTTGATTCCCAAACCTGAGGCGTTGTGCTTAAGCATGCGTCATTTTGCGTACAGAGCCTTCTGGTTACCCCAATGGTTCTTGAACTGCTTTTGGGTGTAGCACTTTCCTGTGCGCTGGTTGAACTTCGTCATGTGGTTAAGCTTGCCTCGCCGGGTCAGGCACGTGGTCCGTCAGTTTCCAGCGAGGACCTCCTCACGGCATATCTCAAGGAATGCCAAGTGAGCCTGCTCATCCCAAATCTTCACATCCATCTGAAGTGCAAGCAACATGCAACTATTAATTGTGGTTGAGTGCGACATAAGGGAGAAAAGGAGCAATACTGTGTGGTTACACACCACGAGCAATATTGCGTGGTTACACACCACTGAAAATTACTAGCATGTATAGGCATTACATGTGTACAGTACACATTGAGGAGTCAGGCCTGTAAGCGTATTACACATTGGATTGAATCAGATACTGCATGATCCAGCATTACACAAACACCTACAATTAAATTCATATGGTCATGCATGCACCTAGTTCGTATGTATTACTACAGTTTGGGAAGCAACTAAGCAAGAATCGGCCGCATTCCAAGCTGATGAAACATTCGTAACAACAATAAAACAGAGCAAACAATCCTCAAACAGGCCGTTGAGCTTACTTGAGGACGAGTGCACAAGGGGTTCGTGGAGGTGCCGGGGATGGACTGCTGAAGAGCTTGAACAAAGCCCTGCGAGACGGCCTGTACGAGGGCTTTGACTATGGTAGTGGAGGCAGGAAGAGCTTCTGATAGGGCACAAGCTGTCCTTCGTACCTCGGTGAGCGCAACTTCTGTGATGCCGACGTCTAAGGTGGTGTCCAATGATGAACCGGTTTGCCACTGAGGGATCAGGGCCATGCCAGGGGTCAACAGTGCCCGGGTCCTGCCTGGACGGGGCCGCGGGAGCGTCCGTACGACTCGTCATCGAGCCCGACACTATGGGGATTGCTGGTGCCTTTGGGAATGGGGTCGCTAGCATGGGGGTTGGGGGACAGGGGATGTCGTAGAGGGTTAGGTGGGCCAGGGGGATATCGGCGACGGGGAGCCAGGGCACGAGGAACTCGCTGACGAGGAGCCAGGGCATGAGGAACTCGTTGACGGGGAGCCAAGATAGGGGATGCCGCCGAGAGGATCTCGCGGATGGAGGGGAGGGGATCTCGCGAGAGGAAGGGGGGCGAGGGATCTCGCGGAGGAGGAGGATATCTAGTGGCGGCGAGGGTTAGGGGATCTCGCGGAGGGGGAGGCGAGGCAAGGAGATCTAGCTGACGGGGAGGTGGGGTAGGGGGATCTCGCGGAGGGGGAGGCGGGGCAGGGATATCTGGCCGACGGGGAGGCAGGGCAGGTGGATCTGGCGGAGGGGAGGCGGGGCAAGGAGATCTGGCTGACGGGGAGGCGGGGCAGGGATGTCGCGGAGGGGGAGGCAGGGTGGGGGGTATCGGCAGAGGGAGCTTGGTGAGGGGGATACCGCAGAAGGGAGGGGAGTCGGCGTGGCCGTGGGGGGAGCTCGGTGATGACTACCTGAGGGGGGACCGGGGAGGGATACGTGTAGACGGGAAATATCTACTTTATAAGCGTTTCCGTTCGAGAGGACTTATGACTGCGCATATGGAATCGTAAGTGAAAAAGCGTAAGCCGCAGCGTATTTGAACCTAGCGTATGTCTGGTCCATCCACTTGGAACCGATTTATAGTCCGGGCAAGGAATCTAATCGCCTAGACGCCTAATATGATGGAAAAGCGGAGTTTTGTTCAGAGGCTGTCGCAACTTGCATCACACCTGTATCAGACAATGATGCTTATCTAATAAATTAGGGAGATTAGGGAGGGATACTGTGACGTCTCAACATTAGTAGATTGGACAGGTTTGGTAGTGTTCTCATGCTGTCTATCAGCTCATGTTTCCATCTCGGTGCTGTTCAACCACCTATCACGCTTGCTGATGCTGCTGCATACAGTAGTAGTTCTGGTGAAGCACTCTGATGGCCCATAACGCATGGCTCGATGTCTGCTCTCTGAAAAATATACTCCACTTTGTTGGTATGTCACAGACGCCTGCAGAATGTAAGGACCTGTCGGCATCGGCTTCTTTCCCATGTTCTCTCTTATCATCAGTTCACAGAAGGGAGACCTTTTTTTTATATATATTTTGTCTTGCTGGATACTGCAATTAGAGTCGCTGCTTCAGTAACCTGGCCAGCTGGGTGAGAAACTGAGCAAGAGTTTATGGATCTGTTTAATACAAATATTTTGCTTTTCAAAATAATTTTTTTACTCATTTTGCGCTCGTCTCTTCCTTCTAAAGATTTTTTAATTACTATTAGTTATTTTTAGCTAAATGCCATCGACCAAAAGCCTTAATAAAAACCCGTTGTGTTCATGGAGAGAAGTTTCCGACTGACTCTGAGCTGCTGCATACCCTGCCGAAACATGTCCCATGGCAGGCGGCCAAGGGAAATTGGACAAGTGCCGAGAAGCTTATGCAATCGTGAGCGGTCATTCCATTTGGTATTATTCCTAGCTTAGAAAATACTCCTACAGTACTCCAACGTACTACTACTCTCTCCAATGCTCACTGCTCCCTCCACCCTCCGGTCCAAAACGACATACTTTTCTATGACTAAAGGAAATAAATAGTTAAGAATGGTACTATAAATTTGAGGGACCTTTTCCCCTCTCCTCTATCCTCTTGGAATCCCGGCCAACGATGCCAAGTGAAATCTTACAAGTAGGGTACTAGGGTTTGTTATTTACCTGGCTGCCCATCCTCGCCTGTTGATAAAAAGTTTGTTGGAGATTCGAGGCATGACCCTCTTCGCAAGGGAAGCGGTGTAGGTGTTAACAGATGAAATATAAATTAAATAGCGGTCTTCTCAAATTCATATTTGTAATTTTTAAATGAATTTGAGTATCTTCGAATACGAATTGAATATTATAATAAATACAAATATGATCATTGAAGTTTAGTAAATCCTATGGCACAATAAAATTTAGTAAATTAACATCGATTTTATAGTAATATTTATATACCTTTTTCTTTAGTTTATTACGTAATCATTGATCATTTTGCCACTAATTTTAAGTATGTTGCAAATAAATCGACTATAAACATATCAAATTTAGCCAAAACGAGCAAGGAAAAAAATTTATTGGGGAATGTGCCAAAATAAAATATATGACGATGGGCTAGTTGAGATGGTCAAAATGCATATATAATATGCTCAATTTGGAGGTCAAATACAAAAGATACGTATTAGCTAACTACTGCTATTATGACTGTCGAATTCAGATATTTTCGTATTGGATTCGACTCCTATTTTACATACCCTATTCATTTTCGTATTTGACAAAAAAATCCAGATATTATCTAGATTCAGATTCATTTTATAATACGAATGTATTTTTGTTTACTACATTCGATACCATCCAAATACGAATACTAGATAAAATAGATAATCTGGATTCGTTTGTCACCCCTAGTGCCATGCCCCATGCATGCAACTATGCAACACTGGCCTCAAAAAAATCTCGACCACACCGGGAAAAAGATCACAGTGCCTACAATTTGATCACCACCAGTACTACCGTTACAATCAGATCAACATTGTGTACCACAGTGGTAAACACACTTAGGGGTGAGGGCTGATACGGTGCATAGTCCCTTCTACGTGTTCCTACTTTTAGTGGCGTCGTAGTTTCACATAGAGAAGTAGCAATTAGCAAGCATTAGACCGATCTCTAACTTAATACGAACAAACGAGATAACTTTTTCATTATCATTTCGAAATAACTTATCGATATTCGGTTTGTTCGTATAAATATTTACGCTAGAGCAAAAAATCATCAGCCATAAATCGAAAAGAATACATCCTCCTTTTATGTAACACTACTACAAAAACAAGTTATACTAGACAACTCACCACAGACGGTTCATGTGGAGCCGTCTATGCTTTGATTATTACAAACGATTCATAGCTAAAATCGTCTCTAAAACTATCATAGACGGTTAGGTTTAAAAGCCGTCTGTGATATACTCATTATCACAGATGGTTTTTAATTAGAACCGTCTGTGAAACTATCACAGATGGTTTTTATTTACAACCGTCTGTGTTTTATCCTTTATCGTATGAACTAAGACGAGAGACAAATTTTATGTAAATTTATTACAAAAGTCCCTCAAAAAAGAGATTCCCAGATCTTAGTCTTCTGGGTTTCATATGCTTCTTTTCGACTTTTGAAGTTGGAGGATCGGCCACTGAGTTCTCGAATACCGTGAAGATTGTCTTTGCCCTCTCCGTTTCCTCCTCTAGCCTGGGCAAATCATTAGCATGGCCCATAATCTCAAAGAGGATGCTATGATAAGCTTCCTTAGAATCGGCCGCTTCTGCTTGATCAACAATGTTATCCATGTGTCTCTCTACTGCCTCAAGAGCTTCTTCCACTTTGTACACATTGCAGAGAAGAACGAGGCTAAGGGCACTTTCCCTTTCCTGAGCGGTAATGAGACGCCTCCATTGATGATGGATGATGAGGTCCTGCTGCGGATGGAAGTGAGTCTAGGAAGGAGAGCAGGGCGTGAGCGGAGGAGCTGCTCCACGCGTAAATTGTTGGCCGCCTATGTAAGGTTGCGGCCGAACAACTCATGATGGATAGATGAGAGGAATGAGATCAAAATAATATTAGATGTCATTATTGATAAATCTGGTGAAGAAATGAGGGAGGGGTCAGTTTAGAAGAGCTGGATTAGGGCACACATATTTAAGCGTTATCACAGATGGTTCATATACCAAACCATCTTTGATACTAATATCATAGACGGTTCGTATAACAAACCGTCTCTGATATGTGCCTTATCACATATGGTTCGTATAACAAACTATCTATGATATGTGCTTTATCACAGACGATTCGTATAACAAACGGTCTTTGATAATGACACGTCACCGGTTTTGTGGCGTATCCCTTAGGATTTCAATCTCACCCATCTATTTTCTCCACATCGAATGGTAGACACCAGTTCTTCCCATCGCTCGGCCCTTATTTACTCCCCTTCTACCTTTCCAATGACAATCACACGTGAGTTCATCCACTATATAGTTTCCTCCCGACGCCGACTACCACCGTGAGTTAGCGCCTCCATTGTGACACCACGGTCGACTGCACAACACACTCTTGTCGTAAGTGTTTGTAAGAATGTCTTCTGCAGTCTCACGGTCGTGCCACAAAGGTGGCACTACAGCCGCCTCTCTATTGTTGGTGATATCCGACCGCCATCTGATGCCCTCTCTTCTCTTGCTTGATGGCAGGCGTTAGAGACATCGCGCGCTGCATCCAGCTTTGTTCCTCGATGACGCCGACTACTGCCGTGAGCTAGCACATTCGTTGTGACACCATGGTCGACTACACAACATACTCTTGTCGTAAGTGTCGTAAGAGTGTCTTGTGTAGTCTCACCGTCGTACTCGTGCCACAAAGGTGACGCTATCGCCGCCTTTTCATTGTCGGTGATATTCGGCCGCCATCCGATGCATCCAGTTTCTACTGTCTGCTAGGATCTTTGCTTCTTATGTATTCTTGCCGTGTTAAATAGTTGGGTTCGTTATCTTGTTATGCTGTAATGGTATATTCTAATCTTAATGGAAATAGAATATGTCGTCGTGTTTGCTACTGTATTTACTTGTTTTCAAAGGATATATGTAACATTATTTCTTGAGGCTAACCGAGAAATAAAAAATTTTAGGTATAGAATGAACTATCATAGACAGTTTGTGCTATAAACCGTCTATGAAGGACTATCACAGACGATTCTATATACCAACCGTCTGTAAATATCAGAGACGGTTTTTTGTTTGAGCCATCTGTAATAGTTTTTTCATAGACAATTCTTGTTACAAACAATCTGCGTTGTCTTTATCACAGACAGCTCACAAACCATCTGTGATAACCTCCGATTATCACTGATATATAAATACAGGCGGTTTAGAAAACCGTCTGTGATGACAGTTAGTGTAAGCTAGATCTAAACCCTAATTTTATACCCATCTTGTACTACTAGTATTACTCCATAGTCCATATGAGCTAGGCGTCCTATCTAAGGTGTTCCTAAGGTGCTACTTATTTTGGTTTATTCTTTACTATTGGGTACTGTAGTTGATTTATTTTGTACTGTAATTATTGATGATTTTTTGGTGTAATTAAATTTAAAAATAAAAAAGCACAGATTAGTCCATCACAAACAATGCAAAAAAAATATGAAAAAGAAAAATGTTAATAAGTCTAAAAAACTAAAAAATAAATAAAATTAAAAAACTAAAAGTCAAAATCCTTAAACTGAACTCCGAACAAGCGGAGCCGGTAGTTTGGTTTGAAGGCGAGAATTTGTTTCCTGTTCCTGCAGAAATGAATTGCCGGTGAAAATAAATTCAATGGAGATGCCTATACGGCGCACAGTACAGCAGCCTGCAGGAATCGAGCATCAATGCAGGGGGCAGGCTCTGCCTGTCTGAAACAACATGTGCAGTTTCATAGCCCTGCCATCTTTCCCCAGTGCATCAGAGAAATGTCAGTCTTGCCGCTGGCAGTTAATGGTGTCAATTATTGGGATTTTCGCCGTCTCCAGCCACACAGTTAAAGGGCACCCAAAAGGAAAAGTCGTTACTACTGGTACAAGTTGCTGACTTCGGTCATGTTTTTTTTTCTTTTTTCTTTTGGATTTTGGTTTTTCCAGACATCAAAATAAATAGAGTGGATTTTAAATAGTTTTTTATCTGAAAATTATATGCGTTATCCATATCGACGTCTTCGCCGTCCACTACTATATCGAAAAACATAGTTACAAGATATCAACCATAATTCAAAAAAAAAAGATTGGGCAGCAGATTTGAACTTTGAAGTAACAAGAACAATTAGATGGCCTGCCAAGTGTGAATATTATTCCCTCCGTCTCATGACACAAGTTCAAGGTGGTGATCGTTTTGGCTTAAAAGCATGTGGCTTATGGCTGAAAACATTGATTTGGTGAAAAAAATCATCAGAATGACAGAGGCTTATTTTGCATAATTAAATTTAAAAAAATTTAAAAATAAAAAAATATGTTAGCCCATTACGTATAATACAAACGAATACGGGAAAAAAAAGAACCGGCAAAAAAGCTCAACAAAAAACCAAAATTTCAGAAAAAGACGAAACTTATGAATAGTGCCAAATAAGCCATGAGCACTGTTCATAAGCCAATTTGATCGCAGCCATTCATACACATAAATCAAAGAGACGTTAAACCTAAAAAAGTAATACCATTAGACTATACATATCTTTATTAAATAGTATAATGTAACTGCTTATCCACTTTTTTAGCATTAAAATAGAGGTATAGAGTGAAAATATTACATAGCTATAACCTCGAATGCCTCAACAGTTTTATATTGCTGAACGACGTTTCCAAAAATGGGTTTATATTGCAGGGCTGAAGGAGTATAAGACTATAAATTCACTCCAAATTCCCCGTTTCTTATCCATCTCACTGTATCATAAACCCACATTCTTGAGAAAGAAAGAAAGAAAATGCAGGAATCAACAGAAACTACCGTTAAAGTGGTGAATGGCACAGCATTGAGTGGTGCTAGTACTGCATTTGGGTGGGACAGTAACTGTTTAGGGCCAGCAGCCACCCTGTGCAGTGTAACAGTGCCTCAGACAAAAGGGAGGGGGGCATCTGCATTTACACACCTCCCCGCTCCCCTTCACTTCTCTGTCGCTCAACAGGGGATCGTCTCCTTCGGCTCCCCGGCCACCACAATCACAGTGGACTCTCTCTCTCTCTCTCTCTCGCCCGTCGACGCAGCCTACGCAAAAGAAGGTGTACTCCGATCTGGCAGTGCTGTGCATCTTCAAGGTACTGTAATAGTGTTATCCGTGACGGCGACTGGTCATTTGTACTGTAATGGAATCTTGGAACGATCAGTGATTTGATTTAAGCATGAGGGAGTATCTAGTGCAAATCTTGATCTAAATATCGACATCGGTTTGTGTGAGATGAAAACGAACCGTACTTGTTGGATAAACATGTAGGAACGTGATAGCGTCTTACGATGGGACGGCGATCCCACGCGTGTTTGGATAGCTCAAGTTGTGAATTCATAATCTTTCTTTTCGAAAGGAAAATCATACTCTCTTGCTTCGAAGGAACTGTCGTTCAATTAATACATCCCAAATACGCGAGTTTATGTGTTAAAAGAAGAAAAAGTTGGTAAACTTGGTCTTTGTAAACATGAGCGCAATTATTTGGATCTTGAACTTACTTGGCGCTCGGTACTCAGTGATTTTGGTCGGTAGCGATGAGTGGTATCCCTGAGTGTTTGGAGCGGAGCGATAGTATTTTACTAATACTTGTGGTTTTCGATTACTCGTTGAGCTAGCGGTCGTAAGAAGTTGTCTTGAGCTGATTTGCGGTAAGCGATGGAATGTGTAGTCATAGACGACCTAGTTAATGGCCCTAGATGGTTTTTTCTTATCTATAGATGAACAAATGTGGTATGAGATTGTGCGCTGATGATGGTCAAGTTGTGGAGAACTTGTACGGGAAAATGTTTCTTTGATTTTTGCATGTACAGGATGGCGTAGATATGATCATGGTCGGTGAGATAGAGGACCGGGACTAGAATGGGGAGATCTAAGGTTCAGACGGTTGAGGATGTCGCGCGAGATGGTCGGGCTAACGCTGGAATATATGGAGATCAAAGGTAGTGATGCGTGAAAAAGCTATGGGCAGTGCAGTCCTGGTGGCTTCTACACGGTGGTTGATGCGAGATGGAGCTTCGGGAGGTGCGTTCCTGGAGGTTTCATCACGTGGTGAGATTGAAAATGTTATGGAAGGAGTCCGTAATGGGGGATTAGAGATTTGATAAAACCCGTATTAGAAAGGGTTTCGAATCCGTTGATTTGAGGAAGAGATAAGATTTCGTGTTCGTATTTGAATCAAACACGGTTTAAGGTTCTATCATATAAAAGTAGAGAAATGCCAAGTGTTTTGGCTATGTCTTTACGAGGCTTTTTGTGCTAGGGTTTTTAGGGGTGCTTGTGAGAGCACTTTGTGACTCCATGAAAATTCAACAATAAAGAACATCTTGAATCAACCTGGTTTGTGATTTCTGATGATTGCTGTTTGGACGACATGTACGACTACTAGCAAAGCTGAGCATCAAGTATTCGTTTGAACGGTCGAATTTTTCATTGACTGCCTAGAGATTTTAGAAATCAGAGGCAATCATCCATCACTTCTGATTGCGTGTGCCATCCTACAGTTACGCACACGGCGCTAACGCCGTAGGGTCGCGGCATCGGGCGCCGCCGAGCAAAGCCGGGTTAGGCTACTGACAAGTGCTCGCAACCAGTACTGCTGCCGCCGCAAGCAGGCAGGTCTTACACCGCGCCGGGCCCCTAAAGCCTGCGGCCGCCGCTGTTTCCTGCTAGCCTCTGCCGCCCTACTGGCTGCAGCAGCAGCAGCGCTCGAGTGCAGCTTCTGCCCCGCGCAGCGCCCAGCGCGTGAGGAGAGAGAAGTGCGTGTGAACTGGCCAAATACACAGCAAAAACATCGAGAAAAAGTCGGTACGAGCGATTAGGCAGGCGCGGCGGGGCGTGTAGGGATAAGATCGTAACACGCACCAAGCAGCGCGCGGCGCGAATCTGCCGGAAAAGGCCGAGCCCCTCTGGACGAGCCGTTGCCGTTGCCACCCTCTGACACAGAGCCCAAACCGCCCGCCCGACCAGCGCCAGCCCACCCACCCCGAGCTCCATAAAAGCGGCGCATTTCTCGCGGCGGCGTATGTGCGCTTGCGGCGGGGCGGAATGGAGGCCGTGGGCGATGCAGCGGGGCGCCAGGCCGCTCCGAAGGCGGGGCCAAGCGCGGCCGCGGCGTGAGTGAGAACGACGGGTTGGAGGTGGCGACCGCGCCGTGGAGGCAGCCGCCGCCGCCGCCGCCGCCGCCGCAGCAGCAGCAGCAGCGGGCGGCGGGGGCGGCGTCGCGGATCTACCGGGTCCGCGCCACCGGGGGGAAGGACCGGCACAGCAAGGTGTACACGGCGAAGGGCATCCGCGACCGCCGCGTGCGACTGTCGGTGCCCACCGCCATCCAGTTCTACGACCTGCAGGACCGCCTCGGGTACGACCAGCCCAGCAAGGCCATCGAGTGGCTCATCAACGCCGCGTCCACCGCCATCGACAAACTCCCGTCCCTCGACCCGGCCGCCTTCGCCGCCGTCACCGACCAGGCCGAAGCCGATGCCGGCCAGGTGAAGCATCAGCAGGTCAGCAAGTCCAGGTGCAGCAGCACGTCGGAGACGAGCAAGGGGTCCGAGCTCTCGCTCGCGCGCTCCGACGGCCGTGTGGGCGGTTCCAGGGATAAGGAGGTCACCGTGGCCAGCACCTTGGCGCAGGCCGCGTCGTTCACAGAGCTGCTCACGGGGGCGGGGTTGGCCGGCGCCATTGGCTCCGCCGAGCACAGGCAGTCCTGGCAGCCGCCGCCCGTCTCCGCGGTTGCCGCCGACTGCGTCGGCATCGCGCACCCCGAGAAAGGCGCGCAGGGGGTGTCGACTTACGGCTTTTCCTCCCTCCCCGCCTCCAGTTTCTGCAATGTGCCTCCGATCGGCACGGCGCCGGCGCAGCCGTTTAACTTCGCCAGCTCGGCCGAGATGACGCACTTCTCGCTCGTTCAGGACGCGTTCGCGGCGGCGTCGGCTCCTGCCGGAGACTACAACCTCAACTTCTCCATGTCCTTGGGTTTCTTGGGTGCCAATAGGGGGACCCTTCAGTCCAATTCGCAGTCGCACTTCTCAGGCCACCACCAGCATCTCCAGAGGCTGGACGGTCCGAGCCCTCCGTTCTTGTTTGGTCACGCTACTGCGTCCGCGCACCCCGCGTTGGAGAACCAGCTCACCGCGTCCGCCGCGTTGCAGCTGTGGGATGGGTTCCGGCACTCTGGCATGAAGGAGAAGAGCAAGAACTGATCACACCGCACATTCTCGAATGGTAAGATGAGAAACTCTCGAAATGTTCAAGCTTTTTTATCTTTGGCTCCCGTAGTATCCTTAATTTAAGACTAGATGCTTGCTCAGTTCCCCATTTTTATATGATTACCTTCTTTTTGGTAGCGCTCGAGGTGGCCTCGTGTCCTTAAATCCCACAAAACACTGATCTTTTTTGTTCCAATTGACGGGTGTCAAAATTTTAGGGGTGTCCGTGTTAAGCTTGCGCGCATTTAGCTCACATTTGCATGGTTTAGCCTGGCAGGTGTCAATTGCTCCTCCGCAAATTTTATTCCATAGGAGGCAGGCCAATCACATGGGTTCTGATTGCCCGCCCGGCATTGCCCTTTTTTTAATGTATTAAATTGTGGTAAGCCCTAGCTACGTCGTATTGCATGGAAAAGGATCGAAGTTATCTAAAATGCAATGCATGAACATGGACCGGAGAGCTGAATATGCGGGTAACATTAAGGCCCCGCTTGGCACGACTCCATTTCAAAGTGGAGCTAATGCATGAACACTGTTTGCAAAACAACTCTACTGTTTTATCATGCATGGTTGAGAGATGTCAATTGTCCAATATAGCTACGAGATGGATATGTAAATTCAGGTAAGGGCGTGGCATGCGATAGCAGGTGGAGCTACTTTTTCAGCTCCAGCATATCTTTTGTCTAAAACAGGTTTTAAGAGATTCTTAGGTGGAGTTATAACTCTAGGAGCGGTGGTGAAGCTGTGCAAACGGGCCTAACTAAAGAGAACTGTTCATAGGAGAAGATTTTTTTTAAAAAAAAATTATGACCTGGAGTAATAGAGTAATGCAGTTACCTGATTTGTACAGTTGCACTTCAGATTTCCGTACCAAGGGAAGTGGTTATTCCCCTTGGATGAAAAATTATGGCCTGGAGTAATAGAGTAATGCAGTTACCTGATTTGTACAGTTGCACTTCAGATTTCCGTACCAAGGGAAGTGGTTATTCCCCTTGGATGACTATTGGTTTAGGTTTTTAATTTATTATTGGAATTTCATGAGTTGCTGGCACGTCCATTTATAGCTTAGTTCAGATGGACTAGAAAGGGTGATAGCTACACTCATACTATTAGACAAGTGGACGAATTGGGGGTTAGATTCTGTATAAAAATAATTGGGGGTTAGAGCTTGAGAAATGCATTGTGGCGAATGTTGCCTCGTATGGACATAGATTTTTGAGATGACGTTGTGATGCATATAGTCAATCAAAGCCAGTCATATACTACATACTAAAATCACAAGGTGTGATATTGTGATGCATATAGTCAATCAAAACCAGTCATATATAGTCATATACTACATATTAAAATCACAAGGTGTGATATATATATGGATTAAATAATCAAGTGTAGTGAAGTGATATGAGGTGTTAGGTTTGTACTTTGTAACAACATCTCTCTCTGTAGTTTGTAACAAGATATCTCTCTCTGCTTTCAGGTGTTATGACAATAAAGATTTTTAGTACTCTGTGATATAATATTAAAGATATTGAATGTTTGAATGTCCACTGAAGCTTTAACTGTGGACTGTGACTCTTGAGATTAAATGAGCTATACATAGACTGTACTCTTGCATTTACAAATCGTATGACGTTCAATTTCATTTAAAATCATCTTGTCGTAACATGATTCAGGACCTGTGGGTTTTTCCACATGTATTTGGTGAATATGGTTTTTTCACATGTACATGTGGGTACATGTACTATCAACATCATCAAATGCGTCTTTGAGATTGATGCCAACTCTGAAAATTCAAACCACCATCCCTTCTTCTAATGATCTAATCATTGCTATACCTCTTGCGTGAATCTTGAGGCACCTTGGAGGGCTATTATAGTATATGCATCCACATGTACATGTGGTTTTGCATTTTTGCTTATAGCCTATGGATTGTAATTGGTACTTCCATTTTGCAAGCTTGTTTTAAAAACTTGGTGAACACTGAACAGTACCTGAAAGCAATTATACATGTGCATGATAAGTTTGTACTTGTTATCCTACATCGACAAAAAAAAGGAGGTAGTACTGCTCTCAATAATCCACTTTTTGAGTGTTGTTACTTTGAACAAATTTTAGCAAGTGTATAGTCATGGAATGAATAATCTTCTCTGAATATGTCATAATAGTTTGACAATCTTGATGCTACCATTTTCAAGGCCATAATTCCCAATTTTGTACACAAGCTTTCTAATAAGCATTTCATAACTTCAGTTTGATGTGAACTATAATGGGTTTAATATATCTTTGCTGTGGTTAAATCGTGCTACCGTTACAAATGGAAATCAATCTTTTTTTGTCTGGGAATGGACAGGCATTAGGCCCCATGCATCTCATGTGTTTTCCTTGAATTGTGCTATCCAAAGTGAACTAGGCACCTGCAGCCTTATTGATTGAACGTAGCTTTCCTTCAGATGCTGGCAAAGTGCTTCCTAGTTGGGGACCTAGTCTACATGTGCAAACTTGAACATTATAAACCATCCTTTGTAAAAGAACCCCTCAGTTTTTTTATGCTTCCTGACCACATAAACTTGCTGTTCTATTTGTTACCTTAATTAGACACTGAATCATCTGACTTCTTAATTTTCTAGCAAATTAAGACTGGTTGTGCTTTTTTGGCTTTGTATCATCTCTGGAACAACATAGCTTTAGTGCATTTTGTGGACTGGGATGCTCATCAATATGTAGAAAAGTAGTAATAAAAACAGGTAGCAAAGTGCTGTTTTTAGTACTTTTAGATGTTTCATTGCTAACTGTATGCTGAGTCTTATTGCAACAAACTTTCGTAGCTAAAGGATGTTTCCAAATATTGCAAATGCATAATTTCCCAAGAGAATTGGTTCGGTCCACAAGGTGTTGGACTCCACTGCAGTTAATTGGATATTGCACCTTTCACTCGAGACACCGGAGGTGTTAAGATCATGAGAACCGTTGGATGAGCTATATTGAACGGCTGAGAATAAGTGAATGTACCGAACCAAAACTCTTTCCCCAAACATTAGTGGTTGTTTCAGTTCATTGTGCTTAGTGTAAGCTTTGCATACAAGGGCATAGTACTGCATCAACAAAAGAGTTAAGTATCAGATGTCACCATGTCTGTCTCCATCATCTCTTCAATATTCTGAAATTTTGATCTCGGTAATAAAACTCTGGTCCTAAAGGCATCATCATCGTCCTCTGCTTCCCTAATGCTTGGTAATTACTTTACAGTTTGCTATATGCCTATATCATTGCATGAGTTGACTTCTGCAAGTGACATCTTGAATACAGTTTTTCTTAGCATTTGCAGTACATGATCTAAAAAAAAGCATTTGCAGTACATATTAGTAACTTATATCTCATCTCAATCATCATTTTTGTCAACTTGCAGGAATCGAAGACTGATGATTGTTCGAACCTGTTCTAGTAAGAATTCACCGTTTGGAGCTGCTACAAGTTTAAACTGGGTCATCGTTCAAGTCTGCTTTGGTCATCATGAACCCTGCTGCCATTATTCAGACAATCTTGTGCATTTTTCTTCTCTTCTTAGATGAAGCTGCTGTACAAATTTTGTGGGAGACGAGAGTTTGGAACAAGATTTGCAAGCGTGCCCCGTGATCAGGGTTGTAATCCTTTCCTTTACAAACTTTGTCGAGTGAATTCATGTGCCCCTGGGCAGACTATTCGGAAGTTTCAAGTTTGGAGAAACAAGTCCATTGGGCAAGCATCGTCCTCTGTCTCGCGGTTTTGCGTTATGAGATAAATCGTGATTAGGATTTTGGAGGGTGATTCAACACTCTTCCATGAAGCAAAAGGCACAGTTTTTAAAAGGCAGAAAAGAATTGGGGCATGATTGATTTGCGATCATGCCTTGCTCATACCGCGTCATGATTTAGTATATCAGGATCAGATGAATCACTTTCACAGAGTTGTAAAATCGTGGTATTTGCACAGTGATGATGCCTTAGGAGATAATTCAGAATGCACACCACTTTATTAATGCGTATCATATAAAAGCACGAGTGCATTTTATTGATGTAAATTCTGACCGTACGTCATCCATGATCTTGACCTCCTCACCTCAGCCCGAGGACCTGCTGCTTGTACAGTCCGACGAGCTCGTACACCTTCTCCGGCGCGTACATGTTGCCAGCCACGCTCTCCCGCGTGGCGCACCGCCTCGCCCACGCCGCCAGCCTCGGGCACTCCTCCTCCACGCTGAACCCGCCGTACCTCTCGTACGTGAGGAACCACCCCGTGAACGGCACCACCGCCACGTCCACGTACCCGAACGCCTCCCCGCCGAAGAACTCCCTCGCGCCGAGCTCCGCGTCCAGCGTCCGCAGCACGCCCACCATCTCCGCCCGCGCCGCCTCGTGCTCCTCCCCCTTTTCCCCGTCCGCCGCGGCCCGCGCCCACAGCCGCTTCCCGCAGACATGGACGCGGTCGGCGTACTCGGCCCAGAACCGCGCCCGCGCGCGCGCGTATGGGTCGGCGGGGAGGAGGAGCGGGCGCGCGCCCGGCCACGCCTCGTCGAGGTACTGCACGATGACGAGGGACTCGCAGACGGCGCGGCCGGCGTGGAGGAGCACGGGGACCTTGGCGTGCGCGGGGTTGGAGCGGAGGAGGAGGTCGCTCTTGGCGGCGATGTCCTGCTCGGCGCGCTCGTAGGCGAGGCCCTTCTCGGCCAGCGCGATGCGGACGCGCTGCGCGAACGGGCTCCCGAACAAGTCCAGCAGCAGGAGGGGGTCGCTGCCGCCCCCGGCGGCTGTGCCGTCCTCCTGGGCTTCGGCCATGTACATGTGTGCGGCTGATTCGTGGTAGTGTTACGGTGTGGGACTATCTATCTGTGGAGGGGGGCGATGATTGCTATGCCGTCGATCTCGCTCTGAGGTGTGACCGCGGACAGGCCCGAGGGGCAAAGCCGGCGGCGTGGAACAAGATGTCACGGTCGTGCGAGACTTCCGACGAAATTGTGTGCCTTGGCTGCTCGAGGAACCTGGAACATCGATAATACAGAGAGATCAGGTGCGGCTTGGTCCGTCGGTTCGGCGATCCGAATATTAGCTCCATTGTTTTTGCCGAACAACACGTCTACTACAGTACTCTTGTGCGGTGCATGAAGTATTTGACGGTGCAACTGTTCCAAAAAATTTGTAGGCACTATTGCTGGATGGGATATATGAGGTTTATTTTTTGAGGGAGGATGGATACGATGTAAGAGCAAGATAATTATACTAGGTATAATTTCTTTTGAATAAATAAATAGAAATAAATAAATATACTAGTTTTTTATCATTATTTTAAAATAATTTATTAGAAGATTTTTAGTATGTAAATACTTAGGGCGTTATCGCCGCGTGGGCGGCGTCAAGGAGGTGTGGCGGCGTCTTTTGGGCGTATCGGCCTCGTCCTCGAGGGTTGACGGCCGGCATGTGGCTCCACCAACTCCACCATGGAGCACGGTTTGGTTCTTTGGGTGCCTAAGGCATCGCGGTGTGAAGTTGGACTCCGAGTGTTCGGAGTGTTGGTGGAAGTCTTTTTGCGTGTGGGTAGTACGTGGGGTCTTGTGGAGGTCTTTGGCGAAAGCATTTGGGTGTTCTTACGGTGGTCTGTCTTGGCACACTCTCATGTGCTAGCTGCCTCGGTGAGGCGGGCGGCGTTGGCGATTCGGTCGTCTCGTTGAATGTGAAGTTTCGAGAAAGGTCCAATGTGCCCCTGAATGATGTTTGGTGTATGTTTTGATGTCTACGGAGCATATGTAACTGAATTTTTTTGTTGCCAATTGAAATATGATGTAAAATATTATAATCGCACTTAATTTATTCGAGAAAACCAAAAAACAAATATTTTGGTCAAATATCAAGCAAACATGAACATTGTAATAAGGAATTGTTTTCCTAGCACAGATGTTGAGCACATTCCACAGCAAACAATAAATTGCAACAAGTTAACCGAGCACAAGTCTATAATTTAAATACTCAAAACTTTAACATTGTTCACGTCCATTGCCATCTCCATATTGCATCAAAACTATGGTTTCTGGAATACGTAGAGAGCTAACTAATTGAGACCTCAACCAAAACACTGGATTCAAAAGAAATGAAAATGGAGATATCCAAGGCATGCGTCTTCAGCGGTTTCGTCACAGGTACTCAAAGACAACGTCTTTCCCACAAAGCCTACGATATCTGCAGGTGAAGGTCTCCGGCTTGTATTCGGTGTTGTTGCGCTCCTTGAGTCCAAGAAGATCGAAAGAACATAACAACAAAAGGAACAGAACATAAGCGAATGTTGTGCGCCAAATGTTCTTTGGTGGTTTGCCTAATAATAAAATCAATGAATGACAAGTATAGCACTACTGACGCAGTGATCAATGTGTATATGCTTCAATAAATTGCTCATAGGATATTTAGATGATGATCAAGACAATAAGATAATAGGAAGTTGTGGCATCTACCTTGATGACCTTGGCACCATCCAAGCGATATCTGACACGCTTCCCCACAATCTCAGCTGGGTAGACAACATCCTCCAAGATACCATCATGAACAGTGAGTCGGGTTCAGTGCGAGGGCGCTGAACAGCCGAACCCTTCTTGGGCGGCCTCACAATCCTTCTTGTTGCAACAACGACCACATCCTGCGTGCAGTGAAACACATGATCAATTCAACTATTTTATTTTTTTATGAATGATCTCTTATACAGTTTACACAATTCAACCTTCAATTGTTCAGCACTACAAGGCAATATTTTCAGCATTTGAGTAGCAACTAAAGCACGCACAACACATACTACACTGCTACATCGCGCAGCCTCGCATCCAACATTCAGAAACTGCTAAATTGATCAGGTAATAGCGTACTAGCACGTAATCGAAGTAAAACAGTAGCTAAAGAAAGCATGCACAATTCACCTTGCCATGAACTTCTTCTCGGCTCCGATGAGCTCGACATGGATCTTCTGAAGGCCTTGCACACGCGGGGGCGGAGGAGAGGAGGAGGAGGTGGAGAGGAGTGCGGTGCGGGGAGGAGAGGGCGGAGGAAGAGGGCGCGGGGGGGGGGCGGAGAGGAAGAGGCGGCGCGGGGGGGGGAGGAGAGGTGGGAGGGAGGAAGAGGCGGCGCGGGTGGGCGGAGAGGAGAGGCGGGTGGGCGCGGGTGGGGACGCGCGGGAGAGGAAGAGGAGAGGAAGAGGGCGCGAGTGGGAGGCGGAGGAGCGGCGCGAGAGGGCGGAGAGGAAGTGGGGGACGGAGAGGAGGAAGAGGCGGCGCGGGTGGGGATGGAGAGGAAGAGAGGGGGGAAGAAGAGGCGGGGCGGGTGGGTGGGGCGGAGAGGAAGATGGCCGGTGCGGCGTGCGGTTTGGGGGGAGAAGAGAAGTCAGAGAAGAATCGGTGAGAAATCCAATCGGTACTGTGTAATGGCAGTGGTGGGTAATTTTCCCCCAACTCCATGAGGAGATACAAAACTTCAGTTTCTGGAGTACCCCTTGAGGAGCTCCAGAAAAACGTGGAGTAGGCCTTCAACTCCAACTTTTTCTTGGAGCAGAGTTCTTGGAGTTGGATCTGTTTGGCTAGACAAGTTTGGAGCAGAGTTGAAAAAGCTGAAGCAGAACAGTCCCAAACAGGCCCTTATACTATAATCAAAAGTTATATACTATCGCCGAAGAGGACAGCCATAGCCCATGCTAGGATTTGGGTTGATGCTGTTGCCTTGAGGCATTGACTTTCTTATGGGCCTCCTCAAACTTGATGGTGCCAGAACGTTTCTGTCGCTCCGATCTACGTGCCTCCGAAATTTTCCGGGCTACCTCAGAAGCCTCTGTAGATTTCTCTCCGGACTCCCCTTCGGCTTTTACGCAGTACGCAGTTACGCCCTCTCTGCGAGCCCGCATCCCCGGGTCCCGGCGCACCCATCTCTTTGTGATTAAACCAGTGAGGCAAATTTTACTAGGGACGTTAGGAAAAAATGGGAAACAAATTGCATATGGCATCGATCAAGTGAAATATAATCACTACCGGTATGCATGAAAATGGTTTCAGCTTCTCATTTCTTAATTTCATCTTTTTTTTAATTTTTTTTATCTTTTTCTCTTATTTATTTATACTATTCTTTTTTAAAATAAAATTAATTACTAAAAACTACCTACCACTATTATGTATTTTCAACTACTACAATATAAAAAAATCAGACACCATGACTTATAGTACAATAGTACAGAAATGTAATAGAAGGCAGATATGTGATACAACAGTACATAACTGTAATAACTATACTCAGGGGCGGAATTGGGCCCCTGGCAAAGTGGGCTTTAGCCCAGGGCGTGACAAAATTTGTAGTACATAGCCCAGGTCAGCCCGAGGTATTATTAGAAGTTTTCAGCCCAGGTAGCCCATATGTATTTCTCAATTCAACACTAAGCCACCGCCCCACCAGTCTCCGCGCGGCCCAAGCCTCCACGAATTCACGACTTCACGCGCTGCCTGCAGGCTGCGACGCCGGTCGCTCAGAGCCCAGAGGGTGGGAGGGAAACCCTAGCAGTAGCACAAAGCATGAAAGCAGCACCGCCGAACGCCCGAACCGCAGAACCGGACCGCACGAAAGCAACAGCACAAGGCAGCAGAGCCGCAGAACGGGAGAAGCCGGCCGGCGCGGCGCTGGCAGCAGCAGCGGCAGCGCCGGCGCACCGCACCGCGCCGTCTAGATCTGCCTCCGCCTCGTCGCCTCGGGCCCTTCGGCGTCTCATCACCTCCGCCGACCGGCGACCGCTGTCTCAGATCTGCCTCCGCCAGTCCACCTCGTCTCCTCCGCCGACCGCCGTCTAGATCCGCCTCCGGCCCTCCGCCTCGTCGCCTTGGGCCCTCCAGCCTCCGCCGTCTCATCGCCTCCGGCCCTCTGCCCGTCTAACTACGGTCTACGGTCTAACCGTCTAAGTATATTTCTTGGCTTCTTGCATCAAAGGGATTTAGGGATCTAAGTATATTTCTTGCATGTGAATGATAAAATGGCTATCAGGCTATGTGAAATTGTGAATGGCTTATGGCTATGTGATAATGTGAATGGCTATGTGAATGATAAAAGAGGGATTACTGTTTACTGGATTAGCCGATAATGCCGATTGATTAGTATCTGTTGGTGGTAGTGTGGTACACTGGTACCATTTACGGCACTTATGCACACATCTTTTGAATATCCTTGACTCAGTCTCTAGCATGATTAGTGCATAATTCTTAGAACTACTAGGTGCATTTTTTTTAATGAAGTGAATCTGCTTCTAATATATAGGTGTTTATAGTTAATAATTTCCAAAGTTTGGATGTTGCTTAACAGTATGTGAGCTTGTAGCTAACTTTTTAAAACCATGAGCTTGAAGCTAAGTAACTTTAACAGTATCTGTTGTTGACTAGCAGCAGTGTATCTGTTGTTGATCAGGTATTCATGTAATCTGTTGTATTTCTGTTGTTGAGTAGCAACAGTGTATCATGTTGATCCTAGCTGTTCTTGTATTATAACTCTTGAAAAAATATTAGTGTTTATGTCTTAAAAAAATCTGAATTTTCGTTGTAGGAAACTAGAAGTTATTTTAGTCAATACAAAATGAAGCGGGCGAAGACATTAATGATGATAAGATTTTAGAGCGTTTTCAAGGGATGAGGTCACGTAAGAAACAATTATCCCGTGCGAGTGGTAAGTTAGCTTCTTATAAATATAGATTTCGTGTTGTTTATATTTATTCATACACATATTTGATTTACTCTCATATGTTGTCTTTACAGGTTCTGGTTCATGTCCAACTATCAATGAAGAAATGACAGGATAGGATAGAGAGCAAATCATCGTAATTTAGGTACTCAAATTGTATCTATATTATGTTACATTTTTTGTACTTTGAGATCATACCATGTTTTTCGTATCATGCTTTATGTTTGCTTGTTTAGTATTGAACTCAAGTTTCATATCGGTAATACAATTAACCAATTATGATATACTTTTATTATATCGTAGTATATGTATAAATTGACGTTAATTTTAAGTGGTTAGAATTCAATTCGGAACGTAGCAAATTCTAGGTTCCGCCACTGACTATACTCAAGATCACCGAATGGCCTTTATTCGGTACGCACACGGCACGTGGGAGTGCAGGAGGCAGCTCGGTGCTGCCCCTAGACGAATTTTTTGTACGGATAATCCATTTTTTATTCGAAATTACAGAAATATACCCGCGGGAAAATTTTTTACAGAAATAGGCTCCAATCGCCTAATGGTTGGGCGACTGGAGCCTTTCGCCCAACCATTGGGCGACTTTAATCTAGTCGCTCTACCGTTGGCGCATGCATCGATCGCTCAACCATTGGCGACTTAAATGCGATCGCCAACCATTGGCGCATCGCACTCAAGTCCCCTGTGAATGTTTTAAATTTTTTCAATTTTGTAGTTTTAAACTGGTAAAAAATCTGCTGGAGTTGTAATAAAAGTTTATGTTCATTGTATATTATAGGTGTGTAAAAATTTTTGGGAAATTTGTTTTAGGAACGATTAACCGTAGAACGATCGGTACATACGATGGTAAGTGATATTTTAATATTATTGAGAATTCGTGTCTCTGGGCTAGGATTGGGTTGAGGAGGATAGACGGGCCCAGCGGTCAGATTATCACAGACGGTTCTACATACAAACCGTCTGTAATACTCTTTATCACAAGTTTTATATACCGATGCAATATAAACAACTAGTCTGAAAAGATAAAATAGCAAAGTTGTATATGACTTATATATACTCATTTCAAAGGTTTCGACGAGATCTACAACTTTTCAGTTGAAGCAAAATCCAAATTCGAAAGGAAGACCAAGAAAAGGGCAAAACAGAAACTAAAAACTTACGACGCAGGTTTAGGTCCAAAGATGGCCGATTTTCGGGGTCTTGGAGGGCGACTGGCGCATGCTGGTCATTTTATTGGATCGGGCTCGTCGTTAGCTTTCCAACGAGTACAAGAACGTCAAAACGGACACCGTATGCAAAAGTTATGCCCGTTTCATGAAGGTGTGTCGGAAATAGACGGAAACTGCTATAACTTTTGATCCTGTAGCCGAAATTGCTCAAATTTTTTCTAGAGGCTGTTGGATGTATGAAGAACAGCTCCACCAATTTTCACTTTTTTGGCGAAGGTTTGATGCACTTTCCAAATTCTCACTAAATCAAAATATTACTTACCATCGTATGTACCAATTGTTCTATTGTCATTTGTTCCTAAAAAAGTTTCCCAAAATTTTTACACTCCTACAATATACAATGAACATAAACTTTTATTACAACTTCAGCAAATTTTTACCATTTAAAACTATAAAATTGACAAAATTTAAAACATTCACGGGTCTGAGTGCGATCGCCAACCATTGGCGATTGCATGAAATCGCCAATGGTTGGGCGACTAGATGCAGTCGTCGAGGGTAGAGCGACTGAATTAAAGTCGCCCAATGGTTGGGCGAAAGGCTCCAATCGCCCAACCATTAGGCGACTGGAGCCTATTTTTGTAAAAAATTTTCCCGCGGGTATATTTCTGTAATTTCGAATAAAAAATGGATTATTCGTACAAAAAATTCGCCCCTAGACACCGGACGCACGTGCACGCACACACGACACAAACAACACCGCCTAACGACAGCCAACCACACGAACAGACTGATAACGAACAGCAAGTCACGCAGTAAAGGGCCAATCAACCCTGACTATTATTACTTCGCCGGTCGGTCTACTCGACGCCGTACTTCTTCTTGAGCACGCCGATGAAGTCGTAGACCACCTCCGGCGTGGGGAGGATCTTGGCGACGCTCTCCCGCTCGCCGCACCGCCGCGCCCAGGCCGCCAGCCTTGGGCACTCCTCCTCCACGCTAAACTCCCCGTACTTCTCGTAGCTGTGGAACCACGCCGTGAAGGGCACGAGCGCGACGTCCACGAACCCGAACGCCTCGCCGCCGAAGAAGGCCTTCTCCCCGAGCTCCGCCCCCAGCGTCTTCAGGATCTCCACCATCTCGGCGCGCGCCTGCAGCTGCGGCTCCCCCTTGAGCTTCAACAGCCGGGTCCCGCAGTCGTAGACCTTCTTGTCGATGTAGTCGGCCCAGAACCGCGCCTGCGCGCGCGCGTAGGGGTCGGACGGGAGGAGCTGGGTCTTGCCCGGGAAGGCCTCGTCGAGGTAGTGGAGGATGATGAGGGACTCGCAGACGGGGCGGCCGTCGTGGAGGAGGACGGGGATCTTCTTGTGGACGGGGTTGGAGCGGAGGAGGAGGTCGCTCTTGTTGGCCAGGTCCTGCTCCAGGTACTCGTACGGCAGACCCTTCTCCGCCATGGCGATGCGGCACCGCTGCCCGAACAGGCTCACCCAGAAGTCCAGCAGCACCAGACCCTTATTCTTCTCCCCCGCCATCGTTAAGGGCTCTTCTCAAGACCTCTCTTTCTGCGTGTCGTAGTGTTTTGCGCGAGGTGTATTGCTGTGCTGTGGCCTATGGAGGTCGGGGGAGGAAGGCTCGCCTTTATACGGGAGTGGAGAGGCTAATCTTGTGTGCTTCCAGATTCCAGAATCGTCTGGTCTTAAAACCGCACGTTGAGAAGTTTGTTCATCCGGTTCCAGTGTGTCACGGCTTGCGTCACGGTGAGCGAGGGTTTTGCCCTTGAGAGTTGATAGGAGCTCAGGCCTGTGGACAGTGTGTGAGCGCGAGTGCTACAAAATGGCTGGCATGCAATGCAACACTGGCCACAAAAGATCGAGGCCGATCCAGCAAAGATGTGATACGGGATGACGACATCAAAAGCAGCTGCTATTAGTACAGAGAAAATGGCAGCCGCTGTGTGGGTGGGTTGGGCTCAGGAGTCAGGAGCAGGGCGTTGCACATAGCTGCATGCAGGGTCAATTATATCGTAACACGTGTTCTATTGACCTTTCAACTGATGTACGTAGAAGTTTACATATTTTTGTTTTCAGATTTGATAACAAATGGATAAATGATGTCTTCTTAGTTCTTATAATTTTTAAGTATCTTTTAATACTTAAAAAGTATTTTTAGTAAATATTTCACTAATGTACGCAGGAATTTGCATACTTTTGTTTTCAGACTTGATAACAAATAGGTAAATGATGTCTTCTCAGTTCTTACAATTTTTTAAAAAGTATTTTTGCATCCTTAAAAAGTATTTTTAGTAAATATTTCACTGATGTGCGCAGGAATCTGCATACTTTTGTTTTCAGACTTGATAACAAATAGGTAAATGATGTCTTCTCAGTTTTTACAATTTTTTAAAGTATTTTTGGATACTTAAAAAATATTTTTAGTAAATTGAGAAGACATCATTTACCCATTTGTTATCAAGTCTCAAAATTGTTATCAAGTCTTAAAACAAAAGTGTGCAAATTCCTGCGTACATCAGTGAAAGTTGACGGGTCAATAGAACACGTGTCGCGGTATAATTGATCCTGCACGTAGCTATGTACAGGGCGCCCTGCACCTGAGCCCGACCCGTGTGGGTGCGGTGTTATTGGGACCGAGGAGGGAAGAAAGATCGCGATGGAAGTATGGATTCAGTGGATAGGTAGGTGCTCGAGAGCCAAGGTTCATTCCAAACAACTTCAATTTTTATTTTTTTGTATTTTTTATTTTGTTTAGACTAGAAACTATTTAAAATGTATCTTTTTAATTTTGATTTCTTTTTGTTTTTTGACTTTTGTCTATTATTTGTTTTTTATATTATCTGTGCTGATATAACGGTTTTTTTTTCATATTTTTTAATTGTATTACTCATGACGAGGATAAAATAATTTTTAAATTATCACATCACTATATTCACTAAAAAATCAGAGGTAAGTGTAGGCACTATTGCTGGATGGGATATATGATCAAGTTTATTTTTTGAGGGAGGATGGATATGATGTACTTATGCTAAGTATAATTTCTTTTGAATAAATAAATAGAAATAAATAAATAAGACGATTTCTTTATGGCTATTTCAAAACAACTTATTAGAGGAATCTTGGTATGTAAATACTCATACTATTACTAACAACAATATACTATAACCAAAGAGAACAGCCATAGCCCATGCTAGGATTTGGCCTGATGCTGTCGCCTTGCGGCATCGACTTTTTTATGGGCCTCCTCAAACTTGATAGTGCCAGAACCGTTTCTATCGTTCCGATCTACGTGCCTCCGAAATTTTCTGGGCTACCTCAAAAGCCTCTGTAGATTTCTCTCTAGACTCCCCTTCTGCTTTTACGCAGCACGCAGTTACGCACACTCTGCGAGCCCGCATCCGCGGGTCCCGGCGCACCCATCTCTTTGTGATTAAACCATTTTGGGGCAAATTTTACTAGGGACGTTGGGAAAAAAAAATGGGAAACAAATTGCATATGGCAACGATCAAGTGTAATATAATCACTACCGGTATGCATGAAAATGGTTTCAGCTTCTCATTTCTTAATTTTATCTTTTTTAATCTTTTTTAATCTTATTTCTTTATGCTGTTATTTTTTAAATAAAATTAATTACTAAAAAACTACCTACCGCTATTATGTATTTTTAACTACTACAATATAAAAAAAAAATCAGACACCATGACTTATAAGCCGAAGGTAGAAATGTGATACAATAGTACAGAAATGTAATAGAAGGCCGAAATGTGATACAACAGTACAGAAATGCAAATATGCATTAACTCTACTCATGATCACCAGCAAATGGCCTTTTATTCGGTACGCACACGGCACATAGGAGTGCAGGAGGCAGGTCGGTGCTGCCCCCTAGACACCGGACGCGCGCGCGCACACACGACACAAACAACACCGCCTAACGACAGCCAACCACACGAACAGACTGATAACCAACAGCAAGTCAGGCAGTAAAGGGCCAATCAACCCTGACTTATTATTACTTCGCCGGTCGGTCTACTCGACGCCGTGCTTCTTCCTGAGCACGCCGATGAAGTCGTAGACCACCTCCGGCGTGGGGAGGATCTTGGCGACGCTCTCCCGCTCGCCGCACCGCCGCACCCAGGCCGCCAGCCTTGGGCACTCCTCCTCCACGCTAAACTCCCCGTACTTCTCGTAGCTGTGGAACCACGCCGTGAAGGGCACGAGCGCGACGTCCACGAACCCGAACGCCTCGCCGCCGAAGAAGGCCTTCTCCCCGAGCTCCGCCCCCAGCGTCTTGAGGATCTCCACCATCTCGGCGCGCGCCTGCAGCTGCGGCTCCCCCTTGAGCTTCCACAGCCGGGTCCCGCAGTCGTAGACCTTCTTGTCGATGTAGTCGGCCCAGAACCGCGCCTGCGCGCGCGCGTAGGGATCGGATGGGAGGAGCTGGGTCGTGCCCGGGAAGGCCTCGTCGAGGTAGTGGAGGATGATGAGGGACTCGCAGACGGGGCGGCCGTCGTGGAGGAGGACGGGGATCTTCTTGTGGACGGGGTTGGAGCGGAGGAGGAGGTCGCTCTTGTTGCCCAGGTCCTGCTCCAGGTACTCGTACGGCAGACCCTTCTCCGCCATGGCGATGCGGCACCGCTGCCCGAACATGCTCACCCAGAAGTCCAGCAGCACCAGACCCTTATTCTTCTCCCCCGCCATCGTTAAGGGCTCTTCTCAAGGCCTCTCTTTCGTGGTGTTTTGCGCGAGGAGTATTGCTCTGCTGTGGCCCATGGAGGTAGGGGGAGGAGGGCGCGCCTTTATACGGGAGGGGAGAGGCTAATCTTGTGTGCTTCCAGAGTCGTCTGGTCTTAAAACCGCACGTTGAGAAGTTTGTTCGTCCGGTTTCAGTGTGTCACGGCTTGCGTCACGGTGAGCGAGGATTTTGCCCTTGAGAGTTGATAGGAGCTCAGGCCTGTGGACAGCGTGCTAGCGTGAGTGCTACAAATGGCTGGCATGCAATGCAACACTGGCCACAAAAGATCGAGGCCGATCCAGCAAAGATGTGATACGGGATGAGTGACGACATCAAAAGCAGCTGCTATTAGTACAGAGAAAATGGTAGCCACTGTGTGGCTGCGGCGCTATCGGGACCGAAGAGGGAAGAAAGATCGCGATGGAAGTATGGATTCAGTGGGAGGTATGTCCCCGAGAGCCAAGGTCCATTCCAAACTACTTCAATTTTTATTTTTTATTTTTAATTTATTTATACTAGAAACTATTAAAACGTATTGTTTTCTAATTTTAATTTCTTTTTTTTGCTTTCGTCTATTCTTTGTTTTTTATATTGTTTGTAATGATATAATGCTTTTTTCATATTTTTAATTTTTAATTGAATTGCTCATGATGAGGATAAAATAATTCTTAAATTATTACGTCACTATATTCACGGATATACCCTTTATAGATAAAGGAGAAGATTCACGAAGTTGTCGTAAGTCCTCTTTCAGCTACTCCGTGGTCGCAAGCTCTTCTACAACTATAGTCTTAAGTTTTTCTATGGCTGCTCTGTGTTCATAAGCTCTTCTATGACCATGAAATCGTAAATCCTTCTACGACTACTTTGTGGTCGTAAACTCTCCTACGACCATGAAGTCGTAAGTCCTTCTACAGCTGCTCTGTGGTCGTAAACTCTCCTACGACCATGAAGTCGTAAGTCCTTCTACAGCTGCTCCGTGGTCGTAAACTCTTCTACGACCATGAAGTCGTAAATCCTTCTACAGCTGCTCCGTGGTCGTAAACTCTTCTACGACCATGAAGTCGTAAGTCCTTCTACGACTACTCCAGGGTCGCAAGCTCTCCTACGACCATCAAGTTGTAAGCTCTTTTACGACCTCATAGTCGTAAGAATCATACTATCACTTTGTGATCATAAACTATTCTGTAGTTTTTATATCCCCAATCCATTTGTTAAATAATGTCTTACTATATCATAGGGGCGTCTGATTAGGCGGTTAGAATATATGTTTATCTAATAATCGCATATGATCTCTCTCTGATAATAACCGCTGTATGGCGAACGGACCGCTACATATTTCTAACAATAACTTCCGCCAGACGGTTATCACCCGAAGCGTTAAAGCGTCATCAAGCACAGGACAACGGCTATAGCTTTGTCAGCTATTTAAAAGTTAACATCAGGGGAAGAAGGGGAGGACAGATGAGATAGGTCAGCTATTATTCTCTTAGAAGAAGGTCCGAACCTGGATAAAAATTTAGGTGACCCTATTCCGCAAGGCCATACCTTAGTCTTCTAAGAAAATCCCCGAATCCAAATAAATCATATGTAAGATCGGTATTAAAACACCTCCCTAAATCCAAATGAATCATACATAAGATTGGTATTAAAATACCAACAACTCAGAAAAGGCTAACATCCGATACAATACAATTTTAGTTAAAAGACAACAGCCAAAACTATAAACCAGAAATTTAAGCTCTTTGGAGCGGGCCAAGTCTACTCGCTCATTACAGTTCCATCTTCTGGCTTTTTAATTTCGTATTTTTCTAGTTTTTTAATTTTTGGGCTTTGTATTTTCTCTTATTTTTTTTGTATTGTCCATAATGATATAATCTTTTTTATTATTTTTATTTTTAAAATTTAATTATACTGAAAGAACTAATAATAGTTATAGTGTAAAAAAATAACCGTTAAAAAAAAGCTAAAAGCCTGAGCTTAAAACCCTAGATGAACACCACCTATTTCTCTCCACAAAATTTAGTGTCCAGGTAAAAGTTAACACAGCCACAGCCGCTAGTAGTACTAATACTTTCTTGGGGTTCCTCCCGTTGGAATCGACAGTCCACTCATGATATGTTCGATGCCATTCCATGGCGACCAAGTGACAGATCTAAAATAAAAATAATATAAAGGCTTCATAATTTATATGTGTATTTATCGACGTATCAATTGATAATGTAGTAAATAGCAATATATTCTGAAATTTATATATTTGAACTTGTCATACTCAAGTTAACTGTCATATCAATTAAACCGTGAAGAGTTAAATCTTCTCTTCTCTTTTTTTTTTCTTCCCAAACATTATCTGTGAAAAATATATGTGTGAGGTTGGCAAAGCTCATTATCGAAGTACTTTCTTTTTTACCATATCTTGGAAAGATAGATGTCTATTCTTTTCCTTTTCCCTGGATCAAATTGAATCCCTTCTTCCCAATTGATTTTTGGACTTTCTGTATTTGTAGCATTTGCACTTGAACCTGGTGTCTTTTTTCTAGAAATAGCTCCATGACTACGAACTACCTGCTATAAGGAGATGACAATTATTGAAAGTTATAGCACACTGAATTAGATATTGAAACACATTGAAAAATTCTCTAATTCAACGGTTGCAAAAATTGAAATAGTGCATTCTAATATTAAAGCTCTGGCACACAAATATTTTAAAGATCATAGAATTGAAATCCTAAAATTTAAATAGCAAATTTTAGTACATATTTTGGTTGGCTGATCATTACGTTATTAGCTATAAAGATCATTGAACATTTGAACTTTGAAAGCAGGGAGCCAGAATGAAACGTCGAGTTGACGACCTCACCTATTGTCGTGACTGTCGGTCATACTGCATACGACTAAACATTAAAATCGATCTAGGGCATGTATCTCCACACTGCTCAAAGTGCATTCGCCCATGCGACCGAGGGCATCATCATCTCTGTGTCTTCTGTTCATGCAAGCAAGCTTGCAACTAAAAATCACACAAGGCAGGGCAATGGAAAGTCTGCAAAACCCCAGTGCTGTAGTCTGTCGCGATTTTAGTGTAGCATTTGATCTCGTCCGTTAGCGCTTGATCCGACGGCTGCAAAGAGGTAAGGCTGACAGCATGTCTCCTGCAAATCCCTGCAAACAAGAGAAAGAAAGCTCGATTTGAAGCACAGAAGTGGACATTGCAGCCACCCTCTCATGGCAACATCTGGAGCCAGTAACGCTTCTAATTTCTCCATAAACCCCAGTGCTCTCGTTGTCAGTCGCAATCGCCTCCGTCGATTCGAGTACCATCCGTGGATGAGATCGCGAGAGCTTTATACCAGCAAATCTTTTGTTACATATCTTGCCTCGTACATATGCAACTGTCTCGATCGAAGCTTCAAGTAGTTAATCGAATAGGATCCTTATCTTCCATTTATGTACGCACTACAGCGTCGTGCCTTTTAGAGTACGGCCCCGTTTGGTAGAGCTCTAGCTCTAAAAAATTCTGGATTTAAAATTGTAGGTATATTAAGTGCATTTACATGACTTATTTCATTTATATTATATATTAAATAAAAATATTTAAATCACTTTAATTTAGTCAACAAACTACAGATTCAGCATAGATCTCGGAGCTAGAGTTGTGCCAAACGGCCATTCAATGCACTTGAGAACAATTGTGATTTGAGTCTGAATAGAGAAATTCTGAACATATCTCAGTTATTTTGAAACCGATCAAGTTTCTCAAGGGAATATTTCTTCTTCTTCTTTTTGCGAGGAATAGTTCTTGTATTTATATTTGAAAAGGCAGCAATATGGATATGGTCCAGGCTAGAATCGATCGATCGATACATGGAAAAAGATCGCTTTTGATATTTTCCCCAGGCCAATGGGAAGCAAAAGGAATTTAGAGGTTGTTTCTTGCGATAGACCTGGAAGTTGGATCTTGCCGGCACAGCATGGACCCGATGGGCTTCGGGTTGGCCAAGATATGCCAGCCTGACACAGCCACCTCACCGTGCTATGTCGTACCAGCACGACTCGTCACCAGCGAGACCCAGATATGGCCCAGGGCACGACGGGCCGATGTCGTGCCGTGCTAGCCCAGGTCCAACCCTGTTTCTAAATCAGAAGAAAACATATGGGCGATCCTACTTTATCTCTTTCCTCTCTTGCTCTCCTTTCTCATCTTTTTTTGAGCCACTGTTACGTCACCCCACTTTATAATTGCACCGGCTCTTACCATGCTATCCCTTCCACCACCGCACTAGCTTGAAACGCCTCAAAATTCAAAATTAATTTGAGTTTGCTTGAATTTCAGTTTAATTTGAAAAGCTTCCCAATTAGGAAATTCGTTGGCCATTTTACGCTTTCCTTTCCTGACCTTACAATTTCCCCTTTCCTTAGCGCATTTCAAGAAACCAACTTCACCCTATTCCTCCCTTTTACCCGGCCTCCTCCCGTTTACCGCAGCCATTCACAACTGCCACCGCCATTCACAGCCGCTGCACATAACCTTTCTCTACAATTGGCAATAACTGCCTGACGATGAAGAGGCATCATGTCACTGACAATAACTTCCACGATGGTTACTCATTTGAAATGTTAAGGCGTCTGTTGGCATGAAGCAACTGCCACCTCTTCGCGTGCTATATAAGGGATGACGTCAGGGAGAAGAGGAAACAAGCGATAGAAGATCAAGAAGCACAAGACATTCTGCATTTGACCTTCTCTTGATTGTATTCAGTACACACAATAGAGCCATATAGGAGTAGGATTGTTATTCTCTCCGAAAAAGACTTGAATCTGTATAAAATCCCTATGTCTTTTTGTGTGATTGGTCAGACATTTGGAAGATTCCTCGAACCAAATAATCATATGTAAGATCAATACTAAAACGTTGACAATATCCATGGGCTGCACATGGTAAGTAACTATGAGGAGATTTGCTTCCACAAAGTTAACTAAAATTGGACATTTGATTTTAGTTAAAAATGGCTAAGTCATAGGTTTGAAAACTAGTTATGATATGATATTTGACAAATTGGCTTTATGCTAAAGAAACATAATACCACTCTTTGGTTAAGCCTTGCACTTAGATAATAGCACTATAAATGTATTCTGCTATATGGACTTGCAGAGTATCTAGTGTACTCAATCTTGTTATTTTCATCAGAACAAATGTTAGAAGAATAAAGAATGCTTCAAACTTATTTGGTAGGGTTACGACTGCACTTGAGCGTTCCTGTGGGGATTTTCTTCGATTCTTATGAATGTAAGTTAAGTTTTAGACTTGGACGCCTGTTAAATTTCTAAAGTTGTCTATTAGATCATATTTTTAATCAAGTTAATCCTTTTTAAATGTTTGTGAGTAGGCATGATACTCCTTTTATCTGTAACTGAACTTCTATACTGTAGCGGGACGTACAACGACCATATTCCCAAAAATAGGGTCGTTACATGGCTCACACCGACTCGCCCCCTTCTTTTCCCTCTCTCCCCCCTCTTACTCTCCCACCAATGGCAGTTGTGCATCTCCTTGACTCACATCAATGGCGGCTATGCCTCCTCTAAGCTTGAGGCAACCGGATCCAATGGCTGAGAGTCTCCCTTGAGCTCGAGTCAACCAGATCTAGTGCCTACGCATCTTCCCTGAGCTCGAGTTGGTCGGATCCGGTGCCTGCACGTCTTCCCTGAGCTTGAGCCAGTCGGATATAGTGGTGGAGCACCTGCCCCGAGCTCGAGGCGACCGGATCTAGTGGGTGCATGTTTTCCTCCCTTGAGCTCAAGACGATCGGATCTAGTGACCGTACATCCTTCCTAAGCTCCTTGCTGGCCTAGTTCAGTGGTGCCATCCCCTCAGCTAGATCTGTCTCCGCCATCAATATGGCATGAAGAGCGATGGTCATTCCACCACAATGACAATTGCTGTCCAGTTGTCCCCTTCCCCTCTCCCAGATCTAAGCAGACCCAAGCGTGGGGGATTTAGGGTGGCGAGTCGGCGATGGACCACGACAGTGGTCTTCCTCCCTCTCCTCGGTGACCACAACGACATCGCCGAGGTGCGCCGAGCTTCATCAGGAATTTCAGGCCATGCCAACTCAACACCTGGAGATGTGTTTGATAGATACACATTCACTTGCTCCTGTGCCTCGATCAAGCCACGCGAATACGCGATTCTCCACTGCCCGGTAAGCAGTGAATGTTTCGTGTGGCCGAATTTCCTAACACGTAAGCCTGAAAGTGAACTGATTGTCTAGCCCATAAATCAAGGCCTTGGTTATCCACTTTATGTTATGCAGAATACATTTTTATTGAATTGGACCTATGATTTTTTTAAGTGTTCTTCTTACCCTTTTTTTCAATCTTATAATGTTCTTCTTACTGATCTTTAGAAGCTCACGCGCATCGGACGCGTAAAAGAATTTGAGCTCAACATAATATGCAAAGTAGCAAAGCAAATTTTTTATTTGCCATACAAAGATACTAGTTTTCCTAGTATGTCATCAAAAAATGCTTCTTCTTTTTATGCCATCGGATAAAATTTTATTGCCCTCTCATGCCACCCACCTCATCCCACCGAGAATGAGGCACCATTAAAAGTGCAAACCTTATCAATTTTTTTTTGCCCAAATGGTCATTTTGCCCCCATCATGAAACCGTTTATTTTTGTTCTGACCGAGCCCGAAAGACGGGTCGAGTCGAGACGGACGCCGCACTTGACCATCCGTACGCGCCAAAACCCGAACCCGGTTTCCCCGCCGCGCAGGAGCCATCGAGCCAGAGCCAGAGCCAGAACCAGAACCAGAACCAGAAAGGCCACGCGCCTAGTTGTGCACCGCGTGGGGGGCTAATCCACCAGGGGAGAGGGTTGTCTCCGACCCCGACCCCGACTCCGACGAAACGGGCCAGAAGTCACCACGCGGCCGACCACCGCGCACCGGATCGTGCCGGCGGCAAGGGAGGAGGAAGGGCACCGCACGCCATGGCAGGTTCGTCGCCCGTGAAACCATTTGCTTATTAATTGACTCGATCCGGCCATAAAAAAGTGTTGGCATACGATTTCACGAGCGAGCTCTTGTAGGAACGAAGCAGGGCGGATGGCAGGGTATATACGATTTCACGAGCGAGCACTCATCTGTGATTTATCAAATTGTAGGAACATTTGAAGGTATAGATCCGGGAATTGTGCTTCAGGAAGCTATAGTTTGGGAAGACACAGGAGACGTTTCTGAGCATTTGTGTTGAGTTTACAATCTTATGCCAATATTTAGTACAGATGTTAGCTGACAATTCTTGCTTTGCTAATTTTGGATGCTAGATCATCTCAATAATTTTGGGAATTCTGCTGAGATCATTTGCATGATAGGGCACACGATTGGGTACAGGGGAGGGTGATGAAGAGAAATCTGTAAGAATGGTAGTACACCTAGTGAGGCTCATGGCTCAGATGTGAGGGTCTCACACCATCCTTAACTAATTCCAGTGGGACTTCAGAACTAGTATCATCTAAAATGGAGTACAGAAAGACTCACAAACTCATCGTGTTGTCAAAAGTCAGGAGTAGATTCCTCACAATAAAAAGTGATTGATAGAGGGTTTTGCAGAAGGAAGGCACGCCCTGTTTAGTGTTACAATGAAATATGTAATTAAAATGCAAATCTGTTGAATTGAGCTGTTATTTAGGGTGCTGTGATTGGTAGTCCTTGTTCACTCAGATGCTCACAAATGACAGTTCCTGCAGATGCCATGGTTGAATCTGTTTTATACTTTTATACATCAGTGATGGGCTTAGTAATTGCAAGGCACATTACCGTGATGAGGAATGATACCATTTCGGTCTCACAATTGTAGAAAGTAATGGTCAGGATTTGAATTAGTGCCTGACTGCCTGCAGTTTTGATTATTTGCAATCTACATTGTTATATCATACAGTTTCTTATCGACATGTTTGTTCGTGCATGGTAACTTTATTAATTCTTCTCCCGACCGTGCAAGTTATGCAAGTTATTTACTACCCTTTATTTGTTAATGATTCCGATTGGTTATATTGCCTGAGTGTGCATTTATTGTAGGGAATTGATGTTAGTTCCTAATATATTTCACGGGTGGTTGGAATTTCTGTCTTTTAGTATTAGTATACTGGTTTCTCCATAAGCATCCAGTTCAGATTGCTTTCCAATGTGCAAGTAGAGTCATTGTTCTTCGTGGTTAAACAATTCCTTCATTCACTCATTAATGTGATTTTCAGGTAGTAATCCATTACCAAAGCCATGGGAACGTGCTGGGACTTCATCTGGTCCAGCGCCTTTCAAGCCCCCATCTGGAGGTAGCACTAGGGATATTGTTGAAGCTTCTGGGATAGCAAAATCTGGGGAAGTTGTCTCTTCTACAGAGAGGAATGTTACTTCCAATGTAAACAACACCATTTCAAGGCCTGTGCCCCCACGGCCTTGGCAGCAGCAAGGATATGGAAATTCCTATGGGGGTAATTAATAATTTTGTGCACACTTCATTAAATGTACTTGTGGGCTCAGAATGTTAACCTTTCAATCAAAATGCAGGTTATGGCTCCAGTATGTATAGTTCATATGGTGGATTTGGTGGACCTTATAGTAGCGGTGGGCTTTATGGAAATAACATGCATTCAGGTTACGGAGGAGGTTATGGTGGTCTGTACGGAGGTTCTGGAATGTATGGTGGGCCGATGTATAATAGCGGGATGGGAGGTCCCTATGGTGGTATGGGCATGGGTCCTTACAATCAGGGTCCAAATTCATTTGGCCCTCCAGCACCACCCCCAGGCTTCTGGGTTTCCTTCCTACGAGTGGTAATACATTTTCTGCTAATTGAGAATTGAATTAGATACTGATTAGTTTCAATTGATGCTCCGTACAGTTGAGCATGATTCAGCTTTCAATAATGTTGTATGTCAATCACCAATGTTTAAATTTTGTGTGGAACTAAGTTTGTAGCTGTGGCTTGCATCTCATGATTATTACATTTGTGTGAAGTTCATGCCTTTTTATTAAAAAAAATGAAGTTCATGCCTTTTTGTTAAAAAAAATGTCAAACTAAGTTTGCAGCTTTAGCCTGTGTGCCTGCCATCTCGTGATTGTTACATTTGTGTGAAATTCATTCCTTTTTATTAAAAAATAGTTAGCGGAACAGATTTGGCTAGTAATTCAAGATCAAAATCCATGTTGTGACTATTGTCCAACTTACAGCTTGTTCTTTGCATCATATGTATTCAGAAACTCATATTTGGTATGCTTTATTCTGTGAAGTGTATGTCGGAGGACAACATTTTCTTAACTCTCTCATTAATTGCAGATGCATGGTGTTGTGAATTTCTGTGGGCGAGTTGCTTTCCTTATTAGCCAGAACACTCAGGCTTTCCACATGTTTATCACAGCTCTTTTGCAGGTATCTTTTGATGAGTACTTTCCATTTGAACTCGATTTAAGTATAATTCTTGTGTCCTTGCTGAATCCTGATCCTATGTTATTATCACCATAGCTATGTGATCGATCCAGAATGCTTTATGGTGAGCTCGCGAGATTCGTTTTACGTTTGCTGGGGATCAAAACAAAACCGAAGAAGGGCGGAGTTCAGGGCGCAGAAGCTCCATCATTCGAGGGACCAGGCCTGCAGTTCGTTGAGGCGCCAAAAGCTAACAACTCGTGGGACAACATCTGGACTGAGGATGGTAGGGGAAAGTAAGGTACCATATGTGTGCGGCAAGACATTTTTTTGTGAGGATGATGAGTTTGCTTATGGGGAGAAAATCTGCTGAGTTCTGTTCAGATGCATTTTGCATTTGAATTGGAAGAAAAAACCAAGTAATCCATAATGCTCTTTGTATTTGTCATGTTCTTCCCTAGTATACCTGTAGCTCTGTTACACCGATATTAGTTTGAGATTATGAGAAATGTGAGCTGGTAAAGTACCCGGTTCTCGAGAATGCAGTAAATATTACCTTGTCTGGAAGAACAAATAACCGCGATATACTGTAATCTTTTTTTATATTGCCAGTAAAAAGAGTTGATTTTAATTTAGTCTTAACTCGTATGCTGGTAGCCCCTCATGTGATGAAACAACATGGAGTTGTTCTCTGTTCTCACAGTTTGTTTTTGCAAACAGACGAACCATCATGAGTTCACACCATCCCCTCGGAATAGTTGCTGGGACAGATAAACTCTTCAGTTCTTGCAGAAGGTAGTGCTGTGGGTTATTGTAAGCTGTGTGATACCTGAAAATCTGCTGAAGTTGAAACTTGGTCTCAATCTGAATTGCGTTGTCTCTTTCCTACATGGGAGGACAACATAATAGGAATTTCTGGTGGTGCCGTCTGTCAGATACTCAGATTTACCCGTGGCTGACTCACCTCTAGTCATCAAGTGCCTATGTTGAGAATAATTCGTCCCAGTGTCTGACCTTGCATTGTGAAATTGGATGACATGAAAATTGTTGTAAAGCTAGCCTATATCTTCTAGGAGTGTGTGATGGTATATGTGCTGCACCGAACCAGGATGGAGCATATTTTTGCTGCATCCTCTTGTGATACTGGGCCTTTTAGTTGTCTAAACGCTCAGGTCATCCAGATTGGATGCGATTGGGAATCAGGCCCAATGCAGTTATAAAAAATCAGCTCCATTGAATACTCTAGTCATGATGCCTAAGGATGATCCCCACAACTGCTTCTACACTCACCTTGCACCATCCGAGCCTAAAATGAGCCCACTTAAGCAACCTAACAGACCATAAGATGCCAAAAAATTGCCACGCCACAAAAACCTCTTTATCCCTCGTAAAGTCCTAACAAACAATCATCACGTGACGAGAATTGAGTAAATCCTTAATTACCATTTTAATATTTATTTAAGGTTAAAGAACCCCTATGATCGTTAAGCCTTTGAAGGATGCTTCTCTCTCCGAGTACCCTGGTCAGAGAAGTATAGTGCATCTTGCCCGGGTAGATGACCGCTCGGAGATTATATGAACTGATACCTAAACCCAATTTCAGGATATTCTTTCTGTGCAATGGATATAATATGTGCCTTATCCACTTAAAAAAGCACGGCGTTTTAGCCCTGAGTATCTAACAACAACCGCTATGCGTTGTTCTCCATGTTCATCTTTCTCTGACAACAACTGACGATCAGACGTTCTCTTTGACAATAACTATCTTCCAGATCGGACACGCTAGTTCCATAAGATGTCTTCTCTGGCGGAAAATAGATGACTCTTCAATGGTATTTAAAGGGTAACAAGAGAAGACAGATGAGCAAGCAATTTAAGGAGACTCAATTCGGTACAATTCAACCATCTAGAGTTAAGTAGATTAAGCAAATCATATTACATAGAGACTATGGCTAGTTTTAAGACCTTTGTAAAGGCATTTTGTAACCACTTTATAATAATAAAGAGCATCTCCATTCTCTCTTAAGGATTTCAGTCATCTTTCTCATATTATTTCGTAATATCAGTGACTTAATTGTCGACACCTGGTATGTTGTTTTGCCTCACCCCAATCCTGGAAAACAAGGAGAAAAAATTATAAACTTTTGTGACAAGGGGAGGAGATAATCCACTCCAATTCAACACCCTAAAACACAAAAGGAAATTCTTTATTGTTCTTCCGCATTTGCTGGATGGAAGGAGGGATAGTCACAGGAGTAGGAATGGAAACAGATCGGATACGATCGAATAGTCTGAAATATGAATACGAATACAAATTTTTAAAATGAATACAAATATGAATTCAAATATTCTCGAATACGAATCAAATGTTGTAATGGATATGAACTTGAATCGAATATAAACTTAATTTGGTCGTGTCGATGTTTTAATATCTATTTTACGTATGATTTGTTTGGATTTAGAGGAACTCTTAGAAGACTTGGCGTATGTGGATGCGAAGTAGAGATACAGAAAACTTTATCCTGGTTCGAACTTTCTCCTAAGAGAATAACAACCATCCTCCTCTCTCCCTTTGACGTTAACCTTTAAATAGCCGGTGAAGCAACGATAGTTGTTCTGTGCCGGAAGACGCCTTGACGCTTCAGATGATAACTGCCTAACGGAAGTTACTGTCAAAGAGACACAAGAGACCGTTTATCGTGTAGTGGTTATTGTCAGAGAGAGATCGTGTGCAGTTAGTGAACTAACACACGTTCTAACCGCGTTGTCAGACGAAACAACAATGTAGTTCATTGTCGTAGATAAAATAGTTGGAGATAGACTCATCGTAGGAATTTCCATGACCACAGGATGGTCGCAGTAAGACTTACGATTACATGGTCGTAAAAAATTTACGACCATGGGATAGTTGCAATAAAACTTACAACTATGTGGTTGTTGAAGGACTTACGGCTATATGGGTAGTCACAGTAGGACTTACGACACGTGATCGTAGAAGGTCTTACGACTATATGGTAGTCGCAGTAAGACTCATGACAACGTGGTCGTAGAAGGTCTTATGATTATATGGTCGTAGAAGTGCTTTCGACCATCCTGCTATATTTACCTCTTATCGATAAGGGATATATTCAAGGAATATAATGATGTAATAATTTAAGGATTGTTCAAGTAACTGGCTAGTTACCGTTAGGCATAGGAAACAGATCGAATACGAATCAAATAGTCTTGAATACGAATATTTTCAAATACTAATATTCTCAAATACGGATATGAATATTCTTGAATACAAATATGAACATTTTTAATATGAATTTTGGTTACCATATTTGCGTTTTCTCGGATCGTCGCTGCCCCTGGCCCTATCCGGACCAAGCTGCTCCTCCGGTTGGGCCAGCCACACTTGACTCACCTGGTCCAATTGCTGGCCCATCTGCCCTCGACGCCACAGATATCTGTGCTGCCCACTTTCCCCCGCTAACCACCCCTGCCGGCCTGGGCCCTGGTTCGGCCGCTCCTGTCAACCTTGCCATGGCTCACCCAGCGACACAGCCGGTGCGCTTGACCACGCCGTTGCACCTACGGCTGCTGGCACTCTTCTACCGGCCTCGGCGTAACATGATCACTCAGGGAAAACTTGGTTTCCGTCAACCAAAGTACCTGATGAATCTTCATGCCGGTGATCTATCCCTAATTCCAAAGACCTACAGATCAGCCCTCGCTGACCCACACTGGCGTGTGGCAATGAAGGATGAGTATGCAGCTTTGCTCTCTAATCACACATGGGAGCTTGTTACTCACCCGCGTGGTGCTAATATGTTTACTAGCAAACGGATCTTTCACCACAAGCTGCATTCTGGTGAACTCTTAACAGATACAAAGCTCACTAGGTTCTTCGAGGATTTACTCAGTGCCCCTGCGTTGATTTTGATGAAACCTTCAGCCCAGTGGTCAAGCTGGCAACGGTTCGCATGGTACTCAGTCTAGCTATCTCCCGTGATTGGCCCATTCATTAGCTGGACATCAAAAATGCCTTGTTACACGGCACTCTCTAGGAGACAGTCTATTGCACATAGCCAACTGGTTTTGTTGATCCCACTCACCCTAATTTGGTGTGTCAACTGAAAAAGTCACTATATAGTCTTAAACAAGCGCCTCGTGCATGGTACAGTCGCTTTGCCTCGCACATTCGGTCTCTTGGATTTATTGAGACTAAGTCAGACACCTCGCTCTTCATCTATCGACGTGGTGGTGATCTTGTTTATCTCCTACTATACATTGATGACATTGCTTTGACTGCCTCCTCCACCGCTTTACTCAACTGGACTATCTCGGCCCTCTAGTCTGGATTTTCCATGAAGGACTTGGGTGAGCTTCATCATTTTCTCGGCATTATAGTCTCTCGACACTCTGCTGGTCTCTTTCTCTCCCAGTGACAGTACAGTTTGGAAATCTTGGAATGCACCAAGATGGTGGGATGCAAGCCGTGCAGTACCCCCGTGGACACACATGCCAAATTATCCTCCAGTGCCGGTGATCCAGTTGATGTCCCGATGAGTTTTTGCAGTCTGGCTAGTGCTCTGCAATATCTTACCTTCACCTAACCTGACATTGCCTATGTCGTCCAGCAGGTGTGTCTCCACATGCATGACCCCTGTAAACCACACCTCGTTGTTGTCAAGCGGATCCTGCACTACGTTCATGGGACCCTTGATCATGGTTTACTGCTGCACTGATCACCTACAACTGATCTTGTGGTCTACTCTGATGCGGATTGGGCCGATTGTCCCAACACACGCAAGTCCACCTCGTGCTATGCCGTGTTTCTTGGGGACAATCTTGTCTCCTGGTCATCAAAGTGCCAACACACTGTCTCTCATTCCAGCACTAAGACCGAGTACAGGGCGGTTGCTCCTCCACGAGCTCCACAGTCCCCCCAGGAATGCCACTTTGGTCACCAAGACAATATCAGTGCCGTCTATCTCTCGACAAACCCGGTGTAGCATCAACGCACCAAACACGTTGAGATTGATCTTCACTTCGTTCGCGAGCGTGTTGCGGCCGGTGTTGTCCGTGTTCACCATGTTCCAACCACTTTGCAATACACGGACATCTTCACCAAGGGTCTATCGACGGCTGTCTTCACCGAGTTCCGATCCAGTCTGAACGTTCATCGGACTTCGTCCCGACGACGTTCTGGCTGCGGGGGCGTGTTAGCGTAACACCCGTAGCTATCTCTCCTGTTTTGGTATGCATCCGTGAGTAGCTCTCCTGCCTTCTCTCATGATCCTTGTTTCCATAAGTCGGTGATTGAGATATGGCAAATGCTTGTGCATATGTATATGCAATTCTATCGATGAGAACTACTGCGTGAATACTTTCCGCATTCATATGGGCCTGGGAATAGACTAGGTCCTCCCTGAATCCCTGATTGATTTCAGCAGAGTGTACTCCCTCAGCCCAACAAGATTACCTGTTTGGAGATGACAGAGACGAACAGTGAAATCTTGATGTAACATTGGATAGGAGTGGAAAGAATCTTGATGTAACAGGATCAATTGGCGCCTTCATCCTTCGTGCCTAGCTAGCTATATTAGATTCTTCATCTCTATCTCTTTGGCTTATCCACTGGTAATAGACAGATTCATTGATTGTACTGGCCTCCTGTTTGGTGGTGGTGCTCTTCTTTTCTTTCATCTGGCTGGGCCCCTAGCTAGATATGATCAGAACATTTCTACTTCGCACTTTTAGTTGTCACATTCAAGAGATAAAAAGAGATCACGGAGAGAAAGCAGCTAGCAGTTATCAGAAAAGGGCTGGATCGGATTCCAAATCAAAGGTTGGTAACGAAGGGCGGTTGAGCCAAATCAAAGTGAAAATCCAGTGCCGCATTTGGCAGGAGAATAAAATGATTATAACAACTAGTAGTGTGCCCGTGCTAACGCTACGGTAAAATACAAAACAAGATAAAATTTGTAAAAAAATAAAACGAACAATCAGATTCATTAAGATTCACGTCTCATATATTGTATAACCAAATATTTTTGTCACATAATGAATGTCACATAACGACTGATCCTTTGAGGAGGCGACAACAGCATTGGACTCACCCACCGCCGACTTAGCACAATTTCTGCCTTACCAAATTAATGATATATTCTCAATACAAATATATTTATTTAGCTAGTGCAATGAACCTTGACCAACAAAAAGTATCTTTTGGAGGAATGACAACGTGTAAAAATCATTCTCAACATCGTGCCAATTATTAACAGAGAATACACATAATGTGTCAATACTAAAAGCTTCATAGTTCATATACACTTTTGATGCAGCTTTAGAAAATTTATTATGGATATCTCGTATTATTTCTTAAATTGCCCCGTTAATGCAGCAGGTCTGAAACTCATTTTCTTTAGGGGGGTTAAGAGGCCTGCCCGTGACGTCAAATCTGATGCGTATGCTGCTGTGGTGGTATCTATGTTTCTGGCCTATTTTGGACATTTTATCGGGCCGTTTCTGGTCAAACTTAAACTAATTTACTTTGGTTGTAGATGATTTTGGAGAGAGTTTTCGTCATCAGGTCAAGTGGCTAAGGTGGTTCTTCCTAGGCAACCGGAACTACAGGACAAGTTAATAGCACAATCAAGGCAAGATGCTGAAATTTAGGAAGGCATGTCTTGTACTTTCTCCAACTGTAGATAACTTACTACTTTGTTGAATGGAGAATGTAGAACCATTTTGTTGTGTTAGTGACTTCTGTTTTGGTTTTGCATCTTGAACAATTGATGTGATCAGCTAATTTCAATTGCTATACCATCTCGTCCGCTGTATTAATGGCTGGTTAATGGGGAAGTTTTCCTTTCTACTGTGGCAAAATTACGAGTTGAGCAAAGCTTGTACTTTTATGTTTCACATCTGAGAACCTGATGGAAACTGAGTAACACACCCATTGCTAAATCTCATGGTGAGTTCTTGTCTGGAATTCTGGATTTCTTGGGTACTGTTTTCCCCAGATACTTGTATTCCTGATTCATAGCTTTGTAGATCAACGTTTTGATGTACTTCTACAATGTTGTCCACTTGACCACATATATCTTTCAACCAAATGGAGTATATGTATAGTTCCATCATGGAGAGTAAAAATCTTGCGTAAAAATAGTGACCCATCAGACTTAGCATGGGTGCAACACAAAAGGTAATTACAACAATCCCCTGTCCTGTTCCATGCAATAAACATACGTTTTTCCAGTTTAGTACAACTGATCTATCTTTCCAGATCTCGCCTCAATCATGGTTTCGCAGCAATGTTTATACATCACGGTGATCCAAAGTGCACGAGCCAAAATCGTCAGAATGAATCAAGAATTAGCCAATCTGAATCATTTGTCCATATGGTGATGCAGCACCTCAAACTCTGTACAAAAGAATCGATCAGACTTGCTGAATTCGGTGTCTGTATTTGGTTCACCAAGCCGGGAAGAACGTATCCCTCTCGAGCATCGTCGCAATGAGTCCATCACCTCGCCATGGATGCCCACAAGAATGGTGCGGAGCAAAACCCATATCCAAAGATTGCCAGAACCCTCACGACACCATCATGGTACCATGGGAATGCCATAACCAAGAGCAAGCCAACAATCGCAAGCCGGTCGTGAGCACGCAAGCGGCGGGAGCGAAATGCATTGATCACGAGCAGCGACAAGGCGGCGCGCAAGCGGTACATGGACCAACCCATGATTGGGTGTCGCGTGCGTGGGATTACAAAGAACGGATAGCATAGGCAGCAACCATGGCCACGATCACAGTCATCTTTATGAGCCCCTGCGCCAGGGCACTTTGTTTCTCAGGTCGCCGGTTATAGCACAGTTTTGCCATCCCTGGCCTTGCCAATTTGGTGATGGCTATGATCACTATGTACATTAACACCTCCATCGAATCACGGCATTTCAGAACAGAATCGTGAATTGTGAGCAGGAAAGGAAATGCGGCGGGGAAAATGTTAAATGCAATCGTATGTACGGCATAAGGTTCTTCCATCGCCAAAGTACATATTTCGATTAGAGATTGTTGTTTTTACTCACCCAAGATCATCCCAGCGTTGCTTGTGCCAAGAAAGGCCCAACGGCAAGATTGGCCAGGACCACCAGTACCAAGGTTTAAACCAAGGGGCACTTGGGAATGTGATCACGCTGTTTGGCCCGCAGGGAACATGCCAATGCAGCTTGAGATCTGCAATATTTCATCAAATGGGTGTTTAAACCTTTGTAAGCAAGAGCCAAATGAAGGTGAGAAATTGGAGCTGAATAGCAGTTGCACTCACAGTAGTAGGATGCATCCATCTGATAGCCGAGAGGAAGACGATATGTCCCGTTCAGCTTGGTGCCGTTCTCAGGAGGGTGGAACATTGGTTTGTCAAGCAAGTCTGGGTAGCACCCAACCAGAAAGCCTTGGTCTGCACCATCAGAGTTGTCACGGCCAATTTCCAGGTCATGAAGCGTGCCCTTGAATACATCCATAGAAGGCTGTAAATTGGAGAAGTTACCTATGTCAGATTACTTATTTGCAACAACATATGTCTGAGAAGAAGATATTTTCAGGTACATTAACAATGATCATTATTTCAGGTGCGTTAACAATGATCGATGTAATGATGGTCTAAATTGAATAGCTTCCAATTGAAAACTATTTAGAACAAGTACACAAGAATAATCTTGTGTCTTTGGTGGTGGTTCGTTGAGCAAATCATGTCAACCATACACATTGGCGGATGACATTCACAATTCACTAATGAGTTTGGACTCAAGAAAATTAGTGATCACATCAATCGTAAAATAATTCCCACAACCAACAAGTTCAATAGTCAATACATACTCACCTATCACCAATATATTTTCCTGGACAAAATAAGCGAGGAATAATTCTTCTACAAGAGCATTTTGTTTGTCATAGCCTTGGTGTCCAGCAAGTGTTATGAGCCTATGGCTGTCCATTGTATTCCATTGCATTACAATCTTTAAGTCATGATGGTACAAATGATACACATGATGTCATGAATGCCGAAATTTTAACCATGCACTTACGTGAGCCGGACATGTCATACTCAAGCCCAAGTCCTCGAAATATCTGCAAAAAGAGCATGGCAATGACTAAATACATTTTATGCAATGTGAATAAACAATACCATGACCAAGGGGCACTTGGGAATGTGATCACGCTGTTTGGCCCGCAGGAACATGCCAATGCGACTTGAGATCTGCAATATTTCATCAAATGGGTGTTTAAACCTTTGTAAGCAAGAGCCAAATGAAGGTGAGAAATTGGAGTGAATAGAATTCACAAAGAAGTTATTCTCAAATTGGATCAAATTTTCCTCCAAAAAACATCGACTCGGTTTATCGCTCATAGAGACTCGTCACTTGCTCACTTTGCACTAAGCCGTCACGGCATCAATCCTAACTATGTCTGAACTGTGACACTCTGAGGGCCTTTTCTTTCCGTAAGCAGGAATAATTCAAAGGCGAGGAGGTGCAAAATTGGGAATTCCCATGGCAAATAGGGAATGGGGATTAATCCTTTCAAAATGGCGAATCTTTACTTATCTTCTTGCTAATTTCACTCATTGATGAATTAATCTAGGTTTCCAATTAGGCCCTAATGGCGTTATCCTCCCTACGCTATTGTGAAAAATCAAGAATAAATTGTGCTTTGCACCTTGGTATCGAAAACAATAACAAGTAGGAATCTTGCTTTAATTTGCATGGAATGAAATAGAAAAAAGATAACAAAAATTTCTTGGAGCAAAGATTTATATAATTAACTGGATTAAAGATGGACAAATCCAACCTTAGAGTGTGGGTTTGGTGAGGAGGATGCGATCATGCGAGGAGGCGACTGGCATACACAAGAAGAAAACCATTTTCTAGTAGATATAAAAAGAACTTTATAAGCTAGCTGTATTAGACAACCATATACTGAAAACAACAACAACAACAACATAATGGGAGATCTCTTAACACCTCAAAATAGACTTGCATAAGCGCATCTACAGAATATGACGGAGCTATCTCTAAACACTTCAAAAATATACTTGCATTTTGTTTTGTACCAAAAATATAGGCAAAACTGTTTCACATTATACATCACACTACAACATAAGACAACATGAAATGCACCTTCTTGATTGGATTATCAAAAATGGAAGGGCGTTTCTGTGTAAGGGTGATGACCAATGGAAGCTTGTTTGTGGATACAAAATCCGCAATGGCGGATGCTCTGAACTCACCATCTGCATGATACACAATCCATTATATCCAATCCAACAGTCAATCCTCGCATAAAAATGGAAAGAAATAGGCTCTGCTGAAAGCTATGGCAATTTAGAGACGAAGATACCATAGAAGGTCAACTTCTCCTCCTCTTTCTTCGAAAGACTAAGGACGGGCGCTTTCTTCGACGGGTCAATGTGGAAAAGCTTAGCTACATCGAGATTGGAAGTGCGGTAAAAGTTGATGATATCTTCCACCTTGAAGCAAGAAGAAGCTCATCACTTGTGAGCACCCTATAGCATTTGGAAAGAAGACAGCATAATTAATATAGTCTCCAAGAGCTAAACATACAAGTGCATCTTCAACAATAACTCCTTTTTGTTCTTTCAACTCACATTCGACCATTAAGATTTGTTCTCAATACACGGAAACAAAACATGCATGTTCTAACTTCTAACCATCGATATTCATCTATCGAATATAGAAACAGGCGTGGTCCTCAGACCGAGAAAAATAGGCGCCACGTGTTTTGGGTTTGAAAAGTATTGTTTTGGGTTAAGAAGCAAATGGTTGTTGATGGAATTATGAAGATGTGAAAAGAGTGTGCGTACAAAAGAAGAACACAATAACACAAGGTAAAAGGAAATTGATAGGCTGATTCAAGTACATAGGATGTAGCATAGACAAACCATATTAGACGGATAGTCGGTGAACTGTAGATGTGGCGTACATATACGAAATCCTCCACAGTGCGAGATAGTGCCCATTCGGTATCTGCAGGAGACCTTGAACCCCATCGAAGCTTTACGTGCGGCGGACGGAAGAAAGCCATGTTGCATACCTTATTATACAGAACAATGCCGGACATTTTTCTCATCCTCCCAAACCATTTCGATGTGATGGTGGACATCGACACATTGATGAAGCCGCACGGCGTCATTTGCTATAGCCTTAGCAAGCATTGTCTTCCGGTTCAGGTGGTCCAAACAAGAATATTCTCGGCAAGGCTTGAAGTCCTCCTTTAAAAGATCGGGCACGGCGGAAGCATAACGAGAACTTTCTCATCGAAACACCACTACAGGTTCGCCTAACGAAATTGTATCAACATAAAAGTGAAAAACAATAAGAAACTACCGCACCATACATCTGTCCCACCTCCACATTTGGTGTAGTACCATTGCACGAGTAACCCTTATCAACCGAAACGACCTCAACATTCAAAGAATTAGATGGTGCGGTTGGTAATTCCTTTATCGGTTCTCAACTCGGATAAACAAAAAAACAACTTTTAGATTTCGAAACAACGTGGCATGGGCTATAGCTCCACCTAAAAATGAAATGATGACCAATACAAATTTGAAAACATAAATAAAACTTGCTTTAATGGTAACATTGATGAAATAATCCTAGATGGTCATCAGTTGACAAGTCAGATCCACTTTTCGAACATGAAACAAATGTCAGCATTATGAGAGGTTAAAGCATGCAAATTTGGGCATACATATGCATCTGTATGCAGGGATAAAATTTAGTTGGCAATGACATATCGATCATCTGCATGAGGGGATAAAAATTTAGTCGGCAATGACATATATCTAGTTGTGTACTCAGATCTACCAATGTTGGCGAGTAAGTAGTTACATTAACGTTTAGCGTGAGTAGTCTCGATCGGACCTTGAGACGACGTGCGATGTGTCAAGCGGCGACTCGAGCTCGCGGCGGCGATCCAGCGACCTTGTCCCGACTCGTGGCGGGCGCGCATGCGTGCGCGGCTGCCGCGTCCACACCCTTGAGTCGGCGCCGAGGTCATCGATCGGCGGTGGGGTGGGCGCCAGGCGAGATCCGCCATGGCGAGGGTTGGCCTTCGGATGGGGCGTGGGCGAGGAGGAGACTTGGATCCGGGGGAGGAGGAGAGCAAATCATGTCAACCATACACATTGGCGGATGACATTCACAATTCACTAATGAGTTTCGCACCCATCACCTTCGCAGCGCGCCTCGGTGGCATCCACGACCCACTCAAAGAACCTCACGAGCGGCGCTGCCGCGTCGCCCCCATTGCCCGATCGGCGTGGATTCCAGAGCTCCATGAACGGGATCGCTTCCCTTCCCGAGGCCGACGGTCGTCGGCGAGGCCGATGGCGCGCCGCACCTCCGCGACGGACGGCTGGGGTCGGAGCGCCGTGAGCGCCCAGGTGAGGAGGCGCGAGCGAGGAGGCGAGTGGGAGGAGGAGGTGCGTACAAGGAGCGACCGCGTCATGGGAGGAGGGAAGGGAGGTGCGGAGAAACCCTAGGTGGGGCTTGATCCACGGCGTCGCCGTCGCCGCTGCCGCGCTACGAGGTAGTGTGGAGCGAGGCAGGTAGGAGGAGGAGGAGCGCGCGGCGGCGGTGCTGGTGACTCGGAGGAGGAATGGGAGGTTCCGGAGAGCGGAGCGCGGATGAGGAAGGGAGGAGGCGCGCGGAGACGGGGAGAACGGGAGAAAAGTGGGGAGGCGCGGGATTCGCGCGAGGCGGGTGGGCGACCACTGTTTCGCGAGGCATGCATGATCCAAATAATATTGACCTTAGGATCTTCAATGAGTAAGAGAAAAAGATTTGAGAAGAGATCTAGACCATTCATTTGTATGAAGTTGGATTACTTTGGTACACAAATCTGGGTGGACTTAGATTAGGCATGACTGTGGGGGTAGTTAAAGGGGTGGATTTAGCAAATAGCAAAGAAAATTTTGGTGAATTATAGAGTAGGGTAGATTTGGACCACGTTCATTGAGCAAACAGGAATGTTCTGTTCTGCGCACCTTGGAAATATAATCTCTTTCTCACAAACGCAATTATATTTCTTTCGTTTTTATTTTTAGTCTTTAAAAATCAGTTTTATTTTCTTGTTTTGGTACCTCAAAGGAGGTCTTGGACGGAGGAATTTATGAGTGAATTGATACAGTACATATGTCCAATACGAATTGTTCATATCATATGGTATCGAAAGTCTCGCCACCACTTATTTCTTATCCATCTAGTCGTTTATTTTCGCTTTGCTTCTCTTGCTCTATAACCCATGCCTTTGTCCACTAGTCCATTTCCTCACTACTGTATTGCTCTCCTTTTCTCAATCACGTTCACTTTCTTCGCTCACGTCCCCTGTTGATCTTGTCTCTTGTGGTGCAGCCATGGCTCATGCTCGTACTCCATCCTGTGCGGTAGCAGCAGAGGTGACAAGCATTGACCCGACTCCTTTTGAGTTCACAGGTGGATGTCTCCTCAAGCTTCCATATGGGCATCATCTCTGCCTTGCCTTGTCCAGGCACTGGTGTGGGAGTGATGAGCGGCGCTATCCTGTACATAGTCTGAGGTCAAGTATGACGACGCCACCATTCGAGACCAAGGCTGGGCTAGTCGAGGTTGCTGCAGCAAAATTTTTTTTTTTGCTGCACTAGGTGATTTGAGATGTTGGGGCTGTATCTTCTGAATGTTGCAATAACAAATCTTTTGAAATGTTATAGCTTGCCATCCAAAATATTGAGAACAATTTGCTTTTTTATTGCACTAGCTGCTTTGAGGTGTTGGGGCTATATGTTTTGAATGTTGTATTTATGAATCTTTCAAAATGTTACACTTTGTCATTCGAATTGTTGCATGTTATTATTTTTCAATGTTGCAATAGATTTTTATCGAGAGAACTGGATTTTCCTTTTAAGTTTCCCCTGATGCTGCAATTGTTGTTGCACATACAAAATCAGAATGTTGTAACAGGTTTTTGGGGATAGGATGAGCCATTGCGTGGATTTTTGCGATAAATTTCGAAGCGAGAGAGGTCATGCTCTTGGGCGAGGAGGTCTGGAGGTGGCTCGACAAGACGAGGCCCTATGAGATTGGTTTGTTACGTAGAGCTCTTATTTTGACACTGGATTATCTTAACAGTGGCCTTCCATCTCGGTTATTGCTTTCCAAACAAACCTATCACTTCACATGCATTCATCTCTTTGACTCTCTCACAATCTCACCCTGACCATATGTCCATCCCCAATCTCTCGCCAAATGCCACGTTTTGCAACGAGCAAGCCAACATGGCTGTGGTGAGAGTTGCGCTGAGCAAGGCGAGCAGTCACACTGGTGAGTCGGGCGTGGTGACTGCAAGCAAATGCTACAGTGAGTAGACATGGTGGGGTGCCGTCGAGCTAAATTACGATGTGGTCAAGCCATGGCGGCCGTGCGTGAGGGCGGCAACAAGGTGCTCGGAGTTGCTATGGTCATGAGTGAGCATGCTCAATGGTGACAAGTGGCTAGCTGGTTTGGTGGTTGTGGGCACAGACAGAGGTGAGGTAGTAGGTAAACGGGCTGGATGGACATGGGGCTCGTGTTTAGGACTGTGCAATCGGTTTTTCGGTTTAATCGGTTCGGTATATATAGTGTTTGTAGTTCGGTAATATACGGTATTTTTAGAAGTACGGTTCGGTATTGATATATCCCAATTTATTTTGATACGGTATCAGTAAATACCATATTTACCAAAGTTGATGCGAATTGCAAACGATATAGTGACTAGCGAGACGAGACGAGTAGGCGATAATACATATACTACTAGTAATAGAATTAGAATTTTAGAAATACTTATGGGAAGAGGATGATTGCTGCATATGAATGCATGTGCTACTATTCACACTTCATTATTCCTTTCAGTAGTATAGTTACCCGTCTGGCTCTTTAGCGTATCTCCTAAATACTATCTGGCTCTCGGTCTCCTGACTCTTGAACATCTCTCGGTCTCGCTCAGTCTCACCAAGGCACCAAGCGCCAAACCCGGAAACCCCTGTGCTCAGTGCCCACGCCACCACGCTGCAAATGGCGTCTCCCGCCCCTGCCTCGGCCTCCACGTCGGCCCCGCTCTCCTTCTCCCTCCCCCTCCGGCTCTCTCCGTCCCGCCTCGCCCGCCGCCGCCCCGTTCCCTCTCCCGCCGCCGCCTCGCGCTGCGCGACCCGCCTGCGCCGCGCGCCTCCCTCTCTCCTCCTCCGTAGTCCGGCTCTCTCCGTCCCCGTCTCGCCTCCCCGTTCCCCTCTCCCGCCCTGCCGCCTCGTGCTCGCGCCGACCCGGCCTGGCGCCGTGCTGCTCTCCTCCCCCTCCCCCTCCGGCTCTCTCCGTCCCCGTCTCGCCTCCGCCGCTGCCTCCCCGTTCCCCTCTCCCACCTCCGAGATGACGAGCTCGTCGACCTCTTCCTCCCCGCAGCAGGCTCCCCCGAGATTGGTTATGCATTTCGGTATTTTCGGTTTTTATTCGGTTTTTCCTGAAAAACCGAATGCTAAAAAAACCTAAAATTTGAAAACCGAACCGAATACCAAAAACCGGTCAAACCGAGTTGACCAGTTCGGTTCGGTTTTTTCGGTTCGGTTGAAAAATGCACAGCCCTACTCGTGTTTGCCTCCAGCCCAACAGCCATAGGTGAGCACATTGGAGATTTTGCTCTTGTTTAATTTTTTATGAAGCTAAGTTGACTAAGTTTCCTAAGGTTTTATGTTTAAGTTTTAAGGTGTTTTCATGAGGTTTCAAAAGGTTTTTGTAGTGGATTCATGAAGTTGAAAGTTTTTTATAGCAGATTTATGAAGTTGAACTCCAAGTTTTATGAGATTTCATAAAGTTTCAATAGATTTCATGACTAATTTTTATGAAATTTCATGTGGTTTCATTACTAAGTTTCATGGTATTCATTAAGTTTCGGGAGATTTCATACCTAAGTTAGTAAAGTTTAATAAAGTCATCTATCTAAATTTTATGGTGTTTTATGGGATTTCATAAAGATTCAGAAGGTTTCATGGCCTAAGTTGATTAAGTTTCACGAAGCACATTCAAAACTCTCTAAAATCATGTGAAACTCATGAAACTTAAATAAAACCCAATGAAACTTACTTTTGCCATTAGAATCTTTTCTAACAGTATATCATGATTCTATCGATTTTGGGTAGTCTATGTAGGCCCCGTTGAAAGGCACAGATTCTACTACTTTACATTGACCTCCGTTCGACAAGCCATAACACCATTCTGCACATGATACGTCACACGTACATAGGCTACTGGAGTATCTTTTCTATATGCATCTTCTGTCGTGCTAGATTTAAGCTGGGCTATCTGATCAGTGGCCCTCCGATTGGATGAGGAGCCCATCAATCATGCACATACCAGAAGCAATAGTAGTCGAGAACCGAGACAAGCTCAAGTGGCTGGCGCTACTGTAGCTTATGCAGTCCATCCGAGTTCGATCCTTAGGATCCAACCGGGTGTGTCTCATCTTAATAATTAGAATATAATATACAAACATGTGTGTTTAGTGAGAAAACTTATACCCACACTTCGAAGGCATTAACGCCTTCGCAAAATTCTCAAGCATGTGTTAGAGGACTTGCATGTGTGTTTGCATGTGTAGTGATGTGAGGGAAGCCTTTGCATATCTAGCACTATAGTCTTCTTTTTCAAATTTAGCCATCGAACGAATGTTTTTGCAAATCTAATCTATCCCTCTCCCTGATCTCAGCGGCAGCGGCAGGCGATAGAAGGCACTTGGTGGGCCCCTATGTCCTGCAGAGGAACCGGAGCTCGGCAGGTCGCTAAGCATACTTAATTAGTGTTTGCTCAGTGTATAAATTAAGCTTTAATCATATGCTTAGGCACTAATGCCATGCATGCACGAGGGCTGCCAAGCTCGCCTCCTCTAGCTTGGCATGTGGTACCGGAGTGCTTCGAACCTGTCATGATGTGAGAGCTCGGCAGGTGACACATATGTCACCTACCACAGCTTCCGCGGTTGTAGAGGAGGCTAAAATTAGAAATTCATGCATTGTGGGTCAGATGTGAAACACAGTTACTACAGTGCCACATATGTGATGGACTCGTGAGTGGGGTGTGAATTGTGTGTCAACGTCCTCCTTGTACCTCTAAAAAACAACGATAGTCCAATAGACTGGTACCACGGCTTATCGTTCAATTGAGGCGGCTGCAGAACATCGGTCCACGAGCAGTTCACCCTCTCCACTTCGATCCATCCCATGCATGTAGCCAAAACTAAAATGAAACAAGCATGCAGGCAGGGAAGGAGCAGTAGTACTGTGCAAGGTGTTTGGTTTATGGTACCAAGGTGGATGGGATGATCCCATCCGGGACGACATGGTTCACCCGATTTGGCCAAACGAGCTGATACAGCACCTAGACGAAATATTCTCCATCAAAGCATGTGGGTGGAATCATCTCATCTTGGATAGATTTGTCCCATTCCTTCAACCAAACATGGAGATGAGGCATCGTCCAGGACGGAATGGTGCCATCCACCGAACCAAACGTCCCCTAAGTTGGGGGAAAATTCTATAGGGATGGGCCTTCAACGCCACCTTCTAGGGCCCCTTCTCGATTGCTGTCGCATAGCAGCACCAGCACGAATCTCAAAGCACCACAAGAGAGTTGCCTACTCAGATAATCTTTTCCATGAAATCCCCTTTCCACTGTCCTCCTCTTCCTCTTCCAGAGCCCAAGGAGTGGAACAGCAGCGTGTACGAGTGATGGTGTCGCGGACACCCACAAAGCTGCCATTGCCAAGGCCCACCACCGGCAGCCCTACGTTATCATCGCTGTCATAGGTGGCCAAGCGTCGCCAAGCCCTCCACAGGGGCCATAGCCAGTCTGCCACGAAGCGACGTGGGAGCCCTCTTAGGTCCCTCTCCACAGCCACCACCGTCGTCGCCTCCTCCTTTGATCACTCTGTCCACTCTTGCCACTGCCTCCTCCTCAAGATCTTCGCCCACCTTACCATCTATTGCTCAAGTTGAAGATGGGCAAGAATTTGGCATAGCCTCCAGTAAACGCAGATGGAGTCCATTCAGCGATGCCAGCAAGATTGTTCTATGTACTATGTATTGAGTGAGAAGGCTTTCTGAAAGTTTTGTACTATGCATTAAGTCCATTCAGCATTGCCTTGTGGAGTTTTGGACATGGTGTTGTTGGTGCCGCCCTGGTTATTTGTTGAATGGATTCAAGTGTCTTGTATCAATAGCAGGTAGTTTTCTTGTTGATTCAAACTACAGAATCAAGTGGCACTAGCTAGCTACTACTTATTTTCTCGATGCTATTGTGGACCTGATACTGTTCACACAATCTACCAAGGCACTAATTGCCACAACAACCAACCACAAGCAGCATGTAAGCAAGGTGTAACATAACAAAAAAAAAGTGATGCTTCTGAAGAAATTCAATTCACAGGTTAATCCGTGCTACTAAACCAACACACAATAAAAGCTCCTGGGAATCATTGGTACCATTGAAGTACTAACAAAAACTCTATACAGTAGAGTTCAACCATGAAGTACTAACAAAAGGTCTGCAACAGTAGAGTTCAACCATGAAGCTCCTGAGAATCGTTGCTACCATTGATGCTTTGCCTACTCACTGAAGGTTCCAGGATTTACCACATCAAAATCTAATATTCGGACAGTGGATAGTTGCGCGGCATCTTGACCAGCTCCAAATAAAAGATTTGTAAACTCTCCTTAGATTAACGGAATGGAGTGGATGGTTGAAGAATCTCCGTGAAACATGTTAGTAGTTGCAATGTCTGGTATTGTCACATTAGCACTTCTGTTTGCATCAGAGGTCTCCTGTGTCAAAATAAATAGGAAATTGTTTACAACAGAATAGATGCAAGTAATTGAATTGCTGGAAGATAATAATGATATTACAATCAATTGCTTTGAATCTTCTCCAACAGGACCATTGTTTGTTACTTTCTCTTGATCTTCTCCGACAGGACCATTGTTTGGTACTTTCTCTAAATGAGTAGTACTACCATTTTTTCTCCCCATGTGAAGACAAGCAAAATAGTGAAGGAAGAAAAAATAGAGGCTGCGGCGTAGACCAATATGCGGCTCTTGGCAGCAGGGCAGGAGACGGAGAAGTTGGACAGGCCGTCGACCACCTACTCTAGCTCCTTCCCCTTCCCCATGAAACCCACCATCATCCGTGCCCCCTCTAGCCTTCGCCGCCCCTGGAAACCCGTTGACTCCTCAAGAACCCCGCTTGAATCGAGGGATAATTGCTCGGATTGGGCTCTGGAATACGGCACGGTTGCTTGCCGATCAGATTGGGGGTATGGCAGGGAGACGAGACGAGACAAGAGAGCACGGTGGGAAGACAAGACGAGAGAGCACGCGCAGCGATAAAGATGCTCTGAGTAGGCAGCTCTTTTGTGATGCTCTGAGATCCATGTTGCTACCTGATAGCAACAGGGGTGGACCCAAAGCATAATTAGTGGGGGCCTTAGCCCCCAGTCAATTTCGTTAATCACTTATACTCTCTCGATTTAATCCATATAGGCCCCCAGTTCACAACTCATCAGGCCCCCAGTGGCCCAGTGAGGCAGCCGGCGCCAGCAGGCAGATGCCTTCTCGCCTATGCGTAGTAGATCACACGATATGCATGCCCCCACTCAATTTTAGTCCTAGGTCCGCCCCTGGATAGTAATCAGGAAGGGGCCCTAGAAGGGAAACAAATTCTATAGAAGGATCTCCCCCACTAAATTTTCTTTCTTACGGGGTGTTTGGGACTGCTCCACAAGCTCTGCTCCACAAATTCTACCGTGGATCAACTTTACAAAAAACTTAGAGTTTGTGAAGCACCCCTTTAGGTGCTCTCATAACTCCACCTTTTTCCTCGAACAGAGTGCGTGGAGCTGAATCTGTTTGGCTAAACATAGAGCGGAGCTGAAAAACGTGAAGTGAAGCAGTCCCAAACACCCCCTTAGAAGGTAGGATTGGGGGTGCATTCTCTAGATTCCCCCCAAGTTGGCGTACGCGCACCCCCTCGGAAGTGGAAACATGGCAACGGTTTCCTGCCATCTCAGTACTTGGGAGCTGGGACTGGCCAGCTGGGGAATGTATACCGAGCAGTGCGCTACGTACAACCGCTTCACGCCGATCCGGCCAGAAACAACAAGATCGAGTCTGCACATCGTGCAACATGTTCGACCGGTTAGATGGATAGATAGATAGATAGATATGGATCGACGGAAGGATCGGACTCCATGACGCTCTGCAGTGTACGATCGATTTGGCAGGTTTCCCGCTGCGGCGAGCGACCTACGTGCCGAAGATTAGCAGGTTAAGGTAAAAAAAACTTCCTGTCGTAGATTGTGTAGCTCGTAGGAAGTGGAGAAGTATAATTCGAAAAAGACAGGCCAGGGGATATATCGGCATGTTCTTTTAGTCTACATTTTATAATTTTTAGTTACAATTAAAAAAACTAAAATAAACAACCAGCTGACAAACTCAAAAAACAGGCCATCGTCTGTCCCACATGTTTTTGCGTGAAGCTCCTTCTATTTAGGGGTGTTCAAAATGGCTTATTTTGAATGGCTTATGGTTGAAAAACACTGTAGCTAGCTAAAATTGTACTGTAGTTGATGATGGTTTATTTGACATAATTAAATTTAAAAATAAAAAACAGGTTAGCCCATCATAAACAGTACAAACGAATACGGAAAAAAGAACCGACAAAAAACTAAAAAACCCAAAAAAAATAGAAAAAACGAAATTGTTGAATAGTGAAAAATAAGCTAGAAGTCTAAGCCGTTTTGAGCGGGGATTTTAGGATTCCCGTTACACACACATATGGAGAGAGAGAGAGATAGAGAGAGAATTTTCGTTAGTTCCCTCTGTTTTGTGTCAACAAAATTGAGCACGGATTGATGTAATTAACTAGACTCCGGTTAGGTTGTTTTGGGCTTGTAGCTTTTACCTTATGCTATAGTTACTAGTTTTTAAATGGTGTATTTTTTCAAGACGGTATCTATAAGTCAATTATACTAAATACTATACCGAATTCATCTATATTGATCAAAATCATATGTGAGTACATATTTCTCCATACTCTCTCTTACGAACAGTCAAAATTCAAAATTTTAAACCCAAAACCATAAACCACATACCAAAAGAACCAACACTCCATCAGTGAGCTTCGCCCTCCATTCCCTTCTCCTTCCCACGTGGCGTAGTTGTCCACAGTTCTTCGGAGTCATTGCGTTACCGCTACCATCCATGGCCGCCACCGCCCACCAAATCCCCACCTCCCTTCATGGTAGAATATGCTTCTGAGGATGACGTGGTTATTGATATGTATGCATATATGTGGATGTCATGTTAGCGAAATATGCACACGCGGATGCCGTGTCAACCAAATCCAATACCATGTCAAACAAAACCACCCAGATACAATCTAGGGATAAAGTAGATGGTTTTGTAAGTTCGAGATTCCAATTTAAATGATTTTAAATTTTAGGGTTGAAAATCTTCGAACCAAGGCTATAGTTTAGGATTGTAAATTGGATATTTTCCTTTATATAAACTCATAAGAACATGTTGACTAACAATTCGTCTTAATTTGCTCTTTCCATCCTGCATGTGTCTATAAACTAACTATTTAAGAGGATTTGCACCCATTTATTTTTGAGAAAGATAAAAAAAAGTTATTTTGTGGGGCCATTTTTTGTGATACTAACATTTGGATGATTGAAAAGGACTAATACAAGAACAGCTGTCCTCTACAGAACTTTAAATATTTTGCGACGTGCGCGTGTTAACCTACTAATAAAATTAGTTCAATTGTTTTTTAAAAAAGGAATCATATTGATGCATACTTAAACCGCTAAACCGCTCGGTGGCATCTATTGCTGATTAGTCGGTACTACTAGTCACCACTCAAACATGACACAGCCTCACCACGGAACAAGTACGCATCAATTGCTATTTTCATGTCACATATATACTTCAAATGGCTCTGATCAACTCGACTTCGGCTTCTGATTTATTTTTTTACTATTCATAAGTTTCATCTTTTTTTGAACTTTTGACTTTTTGTTGAGCTTTTTTGCCGGTTCTTTTTTCCCGTATTTGTTTGTATTATACGTAATGGAGTAACATATTTTTTTTATATTTTTAAATTTTTTAAATTTAATTATGCTAAATAAGCCTCTGTCATTCTGATGCTTTTTTGATCAATACCATATTTTCAGCCATAAGCCATGAGCTTTTCAGCCAAACCGATCACCACCTAAATCACTTCAGAGTTTAGCTCCCACAATGGATTACTAAGTAAACACAAATCGATCTGCTCCAGTAAAAGAAGCAAATTCCACTTAAGATACTGTTTGAAACATGAGATTTTCTTTCTGATACATATAAAAAATTAAACTATTTACTATAAAATTTTTGTGAAATTTCTGCGTCCCAACACATCCTAATTTCTTGTAATTATAGTGTTACAAGTTCATTCAGAAAATGGTCATAGCTGCCCGGTGCCACTCAAGCAACAAGCCAAAATGACACGCGCGACACATCAACTCGAAACAATTGGAGCTGAGTGTAGCTCGGTTTGCAAAAGTTGCTGTTGAGCACCCACTCATGAACACAGGTTCAGCATGTGTGTTCACTAAAATAAAATAGACGTGCACACACACGTGTGTGAGCTGAGTGAGATAGCACGTGCATGTGCTCCGGAAACTCTTTAGTGGTGATCGGTTCGGCTGAAAAGCTCATGGCTTATGGCTAAAAACACTGAAATTGGAAAAAGATCAGAATCGATGGATGCTTATTTAGCATAATTAAATTTAAAAAAATTTAAAAATGTAAAAAAATATGTTAGCCCATTACGTATAATACAAACAAATATGGGAAAAAAGAACCGGCAAAAAAGCTCAACAAAAAGTCAAAAGTTCAGAAAAAGACGAAATTTATGAATAGTGAAAAATTAGCCAGAAGTCAGAAGCCGAAGCTAAGTTGATCAGGGCCTTAGACTTCGATCAACGATTATACATACGTATGTGTATGAGACGCACACACGTGTATATATGTGTGAGGTGTATGTTAAGCATGCGCCAGCGCTGTACCTTAAAAAACTCGAAATAGTTGTTTATTCCTTTCCTTCCCGAGGAAATCAAGGGGCCGCTCTAAGCAGCTTATAACTACGGTTTCCAGTTGTTGGATAAAATTATACTGTAGCTGCTGTTAGCTTTTTCTCAATCATTTAATTAAAGGAGAATAAGAAAAATGAGAAAAGATGATAATACAGTTATTTCTCCACGGACAACGTAAAGAAAAAGCGAGAAAACAATGGCAAAAAAGCTAAAATTGGAATCCGACATATTTCAAGTAATTTTTAATTTAAAAAACGAAATTCGGAAGAAGTTAGAAGTTAAAATCGATTGGAGCAGAACCTAAAAATAGAGAGTTAAAGAGGATGCAAGTGCAAGGCTAGCTACAGGAGTACGTAACCCATCTTCAACGACCAAAATATGTTGCTTATATTCAAAGGGAAACAGTGCGAAAGAGAGAGATCTCGTTGAAGTGTTGGCGCGGCTAGATGACAAGACCAACTAACACTGCTCCAACAGCCTTAATATTTTAGCTATGGCTGTTTTTTTATTGAAATTATATTATAGCAATTGTTAGCTTTTTTAGTAATTTAAATTAAAAATAAAATAAATTAGAAAATATCGTTATATCTTCACTGACGATGCAAAGGAATAAGAGAAAAAAGGTAAAAAAACTGAAAATCTAAATAAAAGCTGATGAATTCTAAATAACTTCTAATTTTTAGAAACCGAAAACTAGAAACTGAAACCACTGGAAGGGACCCTAATTAAAGACGATTTCTCCTTACGAACATTGTTGTGCCACAGAAAATCAAACAACTGCTCAAACACGCAGGGGGGGACTGCAGCGACGGGACCAAGCAGGCCCATGCCAATATGCCATGCCATCCGGCGTGCGCGTCAGATTTGCGTCGCAACAGCTCGGCAGAAGTTGGCAGCAGCAGCTGCCCATTTACCAAGGTCAGGCGTGCTACTGACGGGCGGGCCCCGGTTTGTCCGTACCTCCGCATCGCGTCACTCACATGCGTGCCCTTTCACCACGTCCACCCTGTCACCGTCCGCCAACTAGGTTGACCACGAGGGCAACCAGGACAGGTGGTGCTACTGCTGAGTTTGGCGGTAGCGGTCGCCCCCCAGGGGCGGATCCCATTGAGGTAATAGGTGTTCAGTTGAACACCTAAATTTTTTGACAAACAATCTATAATATATTGGGTATATTATACATGTATTATGCATATCCTTTGGTATTCAGTATTCATATTCTTGTTCAGCTCAACTCAACCGTGCAGCGCAGCACATTCCCGCCTGGGCCCTGGCCGTAGTCACGGCCTGTGCGCTGGTCCATCAGTTGATCAACCTATGTATGATGTATCAGAATCACCAGACACCAGTCCAGCCGTCCAGACCAATAGATAGCAGTCGGTGGCAAGGTTTGAGGTGAGGGCTTCAGGCGGGTAGGTGGCAAGGCATTGGGCATTCAGCTTCAGGCTAGGGTGTAGCCGGCGCAGCGCCATCAACAGCAGGCGGCAGCGGTGAGTGGCCTGCAAGCCAACGAAAGGTCGGCTGTGGCAAAGCTGCGCGGGGCTACGGGCATGGTGTGTGGGGCGAGGGCTAGGCCAAGCTTCTTTGGTGGGAGCGGCAAAGAAGAGCAAGGCGATCGGCAAAGAATGATTTGCCGATTTCGGATTTCAGCCTTTACTCTTCATATTTGCTTTCAAGGAAATAGGGAGTTTAGGTTGGTGTGCTTGATTCAATTATTGCTTCATTGTTTTGCACATGCCATATAGTTCTTTTCTCAATTTCTTGTCAAATTTCTTCAAGATCACTCTATATCCCAAGAACATAATAGAGTATCGTGATCGGAAGCGCAATGAGCATTCCAAAAATAACCCTGAAAATTTCTGAAACACACATATATAAGACTCAATCATCATGTTATGACAATTTTGTGCCGAACTGCTAGGAAACTGCTTGTCCATATCCATATGGTGGTTTGGCACTTCAATGATTTTAATAAACAGAATGCCTATCTACAAGCTTTATATTTCAGGGTATTACATTTGTTTAATAACATGATCTCTCATCAGGGGTAGATTTGTGTATGGTGATTTAACAACAAATAGTATGTTGACCAATTAATTGACTTTCGCCTATGCTAGGAAACTGGGAGTTGGCATGGGACTATAGCTTCTCCCTTTGCAAAGGCTATATCTTGGTCTATTGGAGATTAGCAATTGTTCATAAATGTGATTTAGGTAGACAGTTGACCCAGTAATATGATATTGATTTGATAGCTAACTATAGCACATTTACCGTGCAAATTTATAATAATACTAGTTCCTAGAATAATTATTGAGATGAACACTTTTTGAAATATCCAAATGTGATTTGCTGTTTAGTTTAACTAAGGTTGAAAGCAAATAACATTGATAAGGATGAAGTTTTTACAAAATTCATGCAACGAATAGCTCATATCAAAGAAAAAGATCAATTGATTTACCCTTGATACAATGAACCATCATACATCGCCCATTTCCTCGTAAGAAATAATTCATTTCTATATTTTTTTGTATTTTGTATCTATATACACGTACCATTGTATCGGTGTTTTGGAAGAAATGATGTGTCACGGTATCAGCATATCGGTATCGATGTATCCGAGCAACCTAACTTCGAAGTCCGAACACCTATCTTAAAAATTCTGGATCCGCCACTGTCGCCCCCCACCCCGTCTCGCACAGCAATGGTTATCTGCACGGCCCTGTACGTCGCCGTCCACATTATCTGCAGACCATCTACTACTCCATGTGTGTATACATGGCGCTCATCACTCGCTCACAAGGCTCTCTCTACATGAGTATGCATCCATGTCGACATACGTTGGTATCTTTCTCTTTTTTGGGATGGATACCGAATTAAAGGCTAGCTTCACGTCCTCTAAACCGTCCGACCAGCTTAATAGCGAACGAGCTCGGTCGATAGGACGGCTACGAGGGGCGTCCTCACGTGCGGGTCAATTCTATACCGGTTCTTCGTTTCTATCTCTCTCACTCTTGGTTGGATGGATGCTGGTATCGTTCGCTGGCTACGGGTAGCAGAAGTAGGGAACAGACTAGGGGCTGTTCTTTTTGGCTGTACTTTGTGACTTTTGATTACGGCTTATGATTTTTGGCTTATTTATATGAGAGATTATAGAGTAACAAAAACTCATGTGCGGTTTTTACCGATATAAATAAAGTCAGTAAAATATGTAATACAATTAACTAATAGACTCTACTGTGAAAAAATACTCCGTTTAAAAATTAGTTACTGTAGAAAAGCCGAAAAGCAGTTTTTAAAAGCTGAAAAGAACAGGGACCTAGACCGGCCATGGAACATGGCCAAAGAGGTTTCCGTCGAGCAGCACCCAACCCAGCCACGATCACTCTCCCCTCCTCAAGTGACGCACTCAGGTTTTTTATGGTACGTATTTAAATTTCAGAGCTAATTTATTAGGATACGTCGATACATGATATACTATTTCTCCAAACCATTGATACAACGATACGTGCGTACATATAATAGAAATACAAAAATTATAGAAATTAATGATGTTTTATTAGGAAATGGGTGACGTAAGACGAGTTTAATGGCATGAATTAAACAACAAGTTATAGAGATTAATGACAGCTACATACCTTGCTGTTTCTACCCTTTTCTGCTCTTTCCCATCACTAAGAACCCTATCTAAGATGAAGTTGTATGTTCCTTCCGTAGAGCAAAAGATAGCAAAAATCAATATGTAAATATATATAACAAGAGTGCAACTAACTGGCTATTGCCTAAGACAAAGATTGTAACAAGGGTCCAACTAATCGGTTGTCGCTCAACTCCTAGCCCACGTCTTCGCCCGCTCGCCGCTCAGAGACCAGAGCCATCCCCAGACAACCACAACATGAGAGAGAATGGAGGTTAGAGTTTGGTTTGTATCTTTGCCTCTTTGAGCATGTATGAGGAGGACTGAAGTGAGAAGAAGAATAAGCTTAATGTGTTACATATGCCACGTGTGAGATATGGAGGAGTACAGACTGATTTTATTTGCGGGTACAAATACCGGACTAAATTTATTTACGGATACAAATATATAGTTTTGCCTCAACTAACAATATATATATACCTATTATGTACCTGTTATTTTCAAAAATAAATAAATTTGGTGTTCATATTAACATTCATGACCCACCGTGAGTCCGCTCCTGCCATCCTCCCCCGCTGCACGCCCGCCCCGGCCGATCATCCCTCCAGGTTAGAGATGGCAATGGGTACCTGAAACCCGAAACCCGGTGGGTTTTTACTCTATTAGGGCATGGGTCTGAGCCAGTTTCCTAACCCATGGGTCTCTTGATGGGCAAAAGCCCAACCCATCGGGTCTGCCGGGTTCGGGTACGTTCCTATAGTACCCAAACCCGTAAACCCATGGGTAATATAAACTCGATCCGTAGGAGTTATAAACCCAGGCTTCCAGCCTCCTAGGCAAACCAGCCCAGCCATTTAGCCTATTAGCCATTTAGCCCATTAGCCCCCCAGGCAGGCCGCAGGAGCCCTCCACGCCGCATACGCAGTAACCCTAGCTCTCAGACCCTCACCCACTCGGCCACTCCACTATGCATTGTGGATTTATCGTTGCTTGTTTCATGCATAGTAGCATATAAATTGAACTTATTGTTGACTTACTATACACAACAGCATATACATATACTAGTTGCTAAGCTTCGCACTGCTCGCAATCTGCCTGACTTTTGGTACCACGGACGACGTGGTACCGGTACCCGAGTGGGCATGGGTTTGGGCAAAAATCTAGACCCGTCACGGGTATGGGTTTTTTAACGGGCACGTCCAACTTTCATGGGCACAGATTTAAAATAGCAAAACCCAGCAAGTTTGTGCCTGTTGCCATCTCTACTCCAGGTCCAGGGGTTGGTTTCTTGCGCTCGCTCCGTCAGTGGCTACACGCCATTATCCCCACAAAAAATCTGCCTGGTCCCACCCATGCCGCTGCTCCTTGCTGCTATTGGACCGTTTACCCGCGGCGCCAGTCTGCGCTTGCACGGTGCGTCCTCGAGTAGCAGCAACGAATCTCGCTGCGAAAGCGAGGCCATTGGACGGCGCCGATTTGTCCCGTGGGTGCGTGACTCCACCGTGTGTGTTGACTCAATCGGTCTGTCACTGGTACCCCCATCGGAAATCATGAGATATCATTATAATGTTTACGAGCTTTGAATAATACGTTATTTTATATTTTAAATAAATATGTTTTATTAATTATTAATTAGCACGTGTGTGACTTATTTATGAAACTATTTATTTATATTTTTATGTTTTTCTAAATTATCTATGGTCTTATATCATTATATAGGTTAATAATGATTTATAGATAGCACATGTATTTATTGATGATTATATTTCATGGATCATTAATATGGGGATGTCAAATTAATAACATAAACACATGTTAGAGAACACAGTGTTTGATTGACCTACCTTAAGACATTGTTGATATATTTCCTCCATCCAACAATATAAGCCCTCGTTCTTGAAAAGTATCGTCCCACAATATAAGTTTATTATGAAGATCAAAGGTATAGTTATGCAATATTTTCATCATATACCCCAACTTTAATAGTAAAAAAAATAAATGAGTAGCTATAGTATACCATTTAATAAGGGTAAGCATGGTCCAATGATATTAACTTTTTTTTAAATTTAATGCCTTGTTAGTTTGTGCATATAGTGGGGTTTGAACTTATATTGCGGGACGGAGTAGTTGTGTTTTTATGTGTCATTACTTAGTCTCAAACAATGATGATGTATAATCCTTGTACCTGATATCAGCGTAGTTTTCTACATATATAATAGTACACTTATGAGTTATCAAATGCTATTCCATAACTGGTTAGTTATAAAGGTAGTTTTCGGGTATGATATGAAATACATAGAGAATGTGATTGATCGGATATAGGATTTGCCCCTCCTACATAACAAGAGAGGTATCTATGGGCCCCTCGATGTGGTTAAATAAAGAAAATACATGACCATACCATGAGTGATCGAAAAGTCGATCATATGAAGTTATCCGTCACTAGATCGAAAAAATTGAACAGTCCATAAATGACACACTTCTCACCTAGAGTTCGATCAGATATCGTGAGATAAAAAGAGAATACGCAAATAGATCGATAGATCCGACCGGATACGAACTGGTCGTATGAGTGTACTGACTAGTCATGAACTGGTCAAATATACCACAAACTAATATGTGAACTAGTCGTTTGGAGATATGGACTGGTCGTAAGCAGATACGAAGTGGTCGTAATGAGTTATGAATTGATCGTGAATGACTAAGACTTGGTTGCAGATAATATTACATAAGGTTCATCCAGTTTAATCTTTATGTATATTTAGGGGTCGATATGTTATGCTAGGAACCCCTACTGGCCAGTAATTGGAAAGGTGTTTTTAAGTTACATCCAAGTATACATGAATCTACAGTGTCATACACTTAACCGGTTGGAACAGTAAGATCCAGATGATAGACTCCGAGTTGAATACGGTCTCTACTCGTATTGAATAAGGATCTGATCGAAGGCTCTCCATGTCGGATACGATCTCTGCTCGCGTTAGATAAGAATCTAGCTGAGGCTCTGTATAAAAGGGTGCATAGGGTTTTGGAATTGTGAAAGACATCGCATCACTAACCGAAACCCTAGTCGCCTTTTTTCGAAGACCCTGGACATGTGGATTTCACTAAAAACGCTACTGCGTCTGCGGCGCTAATTAGGATGATCTGAGGAGAAAACAGTTAGCTCATGGAAATCGACTACCACTAGAGGACCATCAACTTTCAAGGACTGCCTTGCAAGGATATTAGATGATCAACTATTTCCACTATATCGACATACGCTATGTTGAAGTGGGCTGGTTTAACTCTACTTCTACTGAACTACACGTCTAAGTAGTAACATTCATGATCTCTTACTCACATGACTTCCTGATTTACGTGAAAGGATTGGCCATGGTTTGCCCAGGCGGGGTAGGTGCTGGCTGGAGGATGAAGATGACCTAGTGGCAGCTGGTCGGCTGGGCCGGTTGGTGTACACTCCCGCAGGCTTCAGCTGGGCTCCCGAAGGCCGAAGCCCGAGCGCCCGACCGGACCGGCTAACCTCCCTGGCCCCTGCTCGGTAGCTCCTCTCGCATCGGCATCGCAGGCTCGCAGCTCACCCTAAACTCCCCTGATCCGATCCCTTCCTTGCTCTACATCCAGGCGGCAGGCGAGCAGTACGGCGAGGCGGCGACCCCAAGAGACCCCGGTGCTCCGTCTGCTCCGCTCCGGTGCTCCCGAATCCTGATTTCTTGATTCGCCAGGCTGGCGGCTGCGATAAGCAGTCCGACAGCGAGGGGGCGCGAGGAGGCGACCGGCCGACGATCCCAGCCAGCCGAGCCAAGGTGAAGGTCGAAGGTCCCGTAGTCCTGCACTCCTACTGGGCTGCTCGTTGTTCCCTCGTTCGGCCAGTCCCTCCGCCAGCCAGCAGGACGAAGGCCCAGGAGGAGGCCAGGACGACTGGACGACGATCACGAGTAGACAGCCAGCCCCTGCTCAGGTCCGTGTGGCCATAGCAAAACCTATCCAGGGTATATTTTTTTCTGGCTCCGCCCTGCACCACCCAACCAGGACGTAGGCATCTTGTTATTGTGTATTTGTGTGCATGATAACGCATTCGTATCCTCTGCAATTGCAACCCAGCACGCTCGTGCCAGTCGTTGGATGCTCAGTAAAGGTAAACAAAATGGTGAGCAGATGTATCCAGATAGATTGATAGGTACATGCAAACTGCACCAGAAAAGCTAACATTAGTCTTATTCTTTTATACTCTAGTCGATGAATTTTAATTATGATTGGTAAATTTTATTTATATTTTTAAGATGATAGTGGATAATAAAAACACTGATACAAACGATATATATAATTTTAGACCTAAAATGTCATGTAAAGAATTCAATGCAAGAATCATCACATTGTTTCGAGTTCGGAGAAGCCAGAGCCAAGACGACTAACGTGGGACGTGGCCATGTCGAGCAAGAGATGCACAGTGGCGATGCACTGGGGGCATTGTGCTACCACCGTACCCCGTGCTTGGTGCACCCGCTTATTCCGGCCGGGAGCCACAAGCTAGAGGGAAAGTAGTAGCAAACAGAGAGCTGGGGGGAAAAGAAACGTACGCGACCAGAGGCAGCGACGAACCCCAACCAACAACCGGGGGTCGAAACAAGGGATCGAGCAGAGCCTCAGGAAATGAAGAGAAAAAAGAACGATGAACGGGGCAAAAAGAGGAGATCGATTACAAGGAGTACTAACATTAACATACAGGGGAGGTGAGGTGAGGTGAGGTGAGGTGAGGTGAGAGAAGGCAGCAAGAAGGGGAAATTAATTAACGTCCCTAAAAGCTAATTAAGGCGTACGTCATAGGTAGCACACAGGTAGGATCGAGTAGGAGCAGAGTACATGGCGATTGACCTTGTCTTGGATTGGAGGCCGTAAGTAGCAGGCTGTAGCTAGAGGCTCAAGTTGAGGTCGAGCTCCTCCTCGCCGTTGTTGCTGCCGTCGGCGCCGGCAGAGGTGGTGACACCGGTGGTGGTGCAGGACGGGGAGGCGGTGGTGGCGGCCGCGGGGGCTGTGGGGCCGTGGGAGCCCCGCCTCCAGTTGAGCATGTCGATCAGGTCGTCGCGGCCGGCGCCGGGCTGGTCAGCCGCGCCCAGCATCGCGCGTCCGCTGCTCACGGCCGCCAGGAGCGGCTGGTGCGTGGCGAAACGCGGGGCCTGCATGCCGCTGTACACCTCGCCCGCCGTCGCAGACGCCGACGCGGCGCCCTCCGGCGGCGCGTAGTACTGGAGCCCGCCGGAGCCCACCACGCTCGAGCTGTGGGAGGCGATGGGGAACGACGCCGGCACGGCGGCGTAGCCATGGCCCGCGTACGCGTGCGCCGGGAGGCCACCAGCCCCGGCCGCACCAGGCACCGCGGTCGTAGCACCAACACCGCCGTAGCTCCCGGACGAGTTACCCTGGTTGCCGCCGTGCGTCGAGGGAATGTAGAAGTAGGTGTTCCAGCCGATGCTCCTCTCCTTCTTGTGCGCGTTCTGGTGACCGCCGAGCGCCTGCGACTTCAAGAACTTCTTGTTGCAGAAGAGGCACGGGAACAGCCGCACGTCCTTGCCGTCGATGCACGCCGTCGCGACGCCCCCGCCGTCTCCCCCCTCGCCCGACGCCGAAGACGGTGCCAACGTCAGCGACAGGTCGGCCGCCTGCGACGGCAGAGGAGGAGAGTCCATCTGGGCCCGAGCCGGCGGCGCGGCGATATTTGTAGCAAACGCGAGGAAACAGGAGAAGGCGATTATTAAACGTTGATATGATATTATGATAGTCAGGAGAGAGAGAGAGAGAGAGAGAGCGAGCGCAGCCGAGTAGTATGGTTTTGGCTCAGGGAGAAAGGGGAGGGTTTGTTTTTCTATATATGGAAATGGAAAAAAGAAGAGTAGTGCCTCCTACTAGTAGTTTGGTTGGGGCAAAAGAGTGAGCTGAGAGGCGAATATCTTTTTTATTTTTTATTTTTGGCAAGTCGAGTTGCATACTCACATCACTGCTGAAGTAGTACTGATATATACTGTAGTGTAATGACGAATAAAAAAATAAAGGTGAGAATTTTTTACGCCACACACGAGTGGATGAAAGGGGGGGTCTAAAAAAGAAAAAGGAGACGAGCCACTCGCTTGCTAGCTCTCGCTCAGACAGTTGTTGCCGCGGTGTGGTGGTGATGGGAATATATGCTGCGTGAGTGGGGGAGGGATTTGTTGCCGCGGGCTCAGCGGCCGCGGACAGGCGGGGTCGCCGCGCGCACGGGCCCGGGCGTCAGCCTGGTGCGCGGCTTTGGCGAGAGCGACGGCACGCGCGGCACAGGTAGGGCCACACACACGGCGCGGGGTCCAGCAGGTGGGATGCAGCCGATTGGGTGGGTCGGGTTAGTGGTGTTAAAAGGATGGGCCTATTGGGTCTATCTATAGCTTGTTACTGTAGGCATGGTCTATAATATAATATGATATAAGGAGCGTTGAGCTAGACTAGCATAGTACGGTAGGATAGGCCGTATCTGGGTTGCTACCTCGGCCCAACATGTCAGCACGGCACAGCCTATGCGGCACGGTGGCCTGTTCAGCACGCTTGGCTCGTAGACATACGTAACACAGTAGGCACAATTTATTTGGCACGAAAAGGTGACCATTAAACATGTTTTGCCCGAACACAGCACAGTGGATACGGTCCGTTTAGCACAAGTAACGGTCGATTTTTAAAAATTCATAGTCGTTTTGTGATGGTTTGTGAGTTTAAAATACGTAAAAATTTAAAAAAACTTTTATTTTTCTATAAATAGGTAGCATACCACTCATTCAGTCACACTCTCACCAGTAATCTCTTCTCTGATTCTCCTGTGAAAATTTCAATATACTTTGTGATAATTTGGCAGAATTCAAAATAAGTTTGCAAAAAATCCGAAAATTTGAAATCCAGTTTATAGAGAAAAAAAAGAGGTAACGATACTAATTTTTATGTACTTATATTGTTATTATTTCTAATTGTGGTATAAAATAGGTAATAGTGTAATTTTCTATTTGTATTTTGCAGTTTTTCACATTTCTCTATGGAAAATTTTGAAAATTTTCCTGCGAGTGAATACGGAATTGATCAGAAGGAATTTTCATCCTTCGGGAATAAAACGTCTCCACCTCTGTCTCCACCGCAAATGGTAGAGCAAGCCTTGGTTGTAGCATTATCAGGCTCTACCGGTGCCTCTGCATCAGCAAGCACCGAGCAAAGAGATCCAGACCCAGCACATCGGACGTGTAGACAAATTTCGACAAGATAATAAAGCAAAATGTGTTCAGAGATCATATAAGAGTTGTTCTTTGCAAAATATGTCATCATTAATTATCTACAAAGTCTTCATGTAGAACCGGACACTTGCATAGGTATGTCCAAATATGTAGAAAAAAGTAAGGCATAACCATGAAATAGACGCGGCTACAGTACAACCCCGACGGTACGGTAAGTAACTAGGATTATAATCCCGACGTAGCTCGAGAATCATTAGCCTGTTTAATTGCCTCACAAGATCTTCCTTTACATTTTGGTGTGTCAGATGCGTTCGAAAAGTATATTAGAATTGCTCATAATCCTATATTTACTCACGTTTCTAGATAGACAACAGTTAGAGATTTAGTTAAATACTATAATAATGGTCATGATAAAATTAAAGATCTCTTATGAACATGTACATTTTCGGTGGTCTTGACCTCGGATATATGCAGTGGTCAGTCTAGATAGGATTATCTTAGTATAGTCAGTCTAGGCAGCATATAAGTGATATTGCATTGCAATAGGTGTACATTCACAAAAATTCATTGTGAACATGCAGGTAAGGTGGAACTCAACTTATCTTATGCTACAAAATCTTTTACCCAATATGCTCATATTTTTTGTTTTTATCCACACAAATTATAACAGTCATACCGGTAATACACTACTGACTTAAAAGCATTAGTATGTTAATGAGAAGTTACTAGTATTTCTGGAACTCTTTTACAAATTTACAGTTGCTTTATTCGAAGTGTACTATCTAACTTTTCCTGTAATTGTGCATCATATTCTTACGATTGCCAGTCACTTGAAAGCTAATGAAAATGACCTAGTGTTGCAAGAGACTGTGTGCGCTATGGAAACTAAATATTTAAAGTATTGGAATGAGATTTCGTACTTATGCACATTTGCATTTATTCTAGATCAAAGAGCTAAAATTGTAGGATTCAATAAGGTTATTTCAATTATATGTGAGGCTATAGGAATGAATCATTCTAATTATTTTACAGTTGTTCGTTTACAATTGTCTAAAGTTTATCACAAGTGTGAGCGTAAGTTTTAGAGAATTCGCTTGCAATAACCTCCACCAACACCCACCACAGGTAAAAAGATAAATATGTGGGCAAAACCTTTGGTGCACTAGGATCCTTCAAAGATCAAGATCTAGACCGTCAACTACTGTAGCAATCCACACCAAGGCCTGTGGAGAACTATCAATTTTTCTGAACAGCAATCCCGTGCCTCACCATACAGAGAACTTCAATATTTTGGACCGGTGGCACAAGCACAAGCTAATGTATCCGGTGGTATCCATATTAGCATGAGATTATTAACCGTTGCTGTCTTGACGATTTCTTCCAAATCTACTTTCAGTATTTCTAAAAGAATATTGAGGAAGGAAAGAATAAGACTCACGAATGAGATGGTGAGAGTACTTCTCATTGTGAAAGGTTAGGAACAAGCTGATGCGCAAGCTCAACACTGCGTGATGGATACAGAGTTAGAAGACGTGTTCAAAAATCTCTATCTAGATGGCGATGAAGGTAGTCAAGACACCGACGACACTGACGATTCTTAGAGCATCCATGTATACACTGTACTTTTTTATTTTTTACCTATAATGCTGAATTGCAGGCTAACTCTTTTTCTGTGCCAATATTTTCTCAAGTTAAGTTTTTATTTGACAAAGTTTTAACGAGACAACCATTTTAACATTAATAAAGCTTGTTATTATTTTCTATAATTTATTGTGCATTTTTCTATAATATCTATAATTTATTGTGCCTTTTTTTACAATTTCTATAATACATCGTGACTTTTTCAAATTCTACACATTATTTTAAAACTATTACTTTTTTCAAAATTTTAAGGCCGAACGGACTAGCCAGGCTTGCTGACCCATCGGACTAAACAAGTGTATGTTGGGCCGATACGGCATAAACCTCCTCTAGATCATGCCTAGGCCGCCGCCTTGATCTACATGCTGGCACGGTATGACCTATTCAGGTTGACGAGCTAAATAGATGGTCGTTAATAGACCCATGTCCGACCGGGGTAATTTGCCATTTGGGCAAGACCGGGGTTGGGGAGGCCACGCGGTGGCGCACCATTGCGAGGGCTCGGCACCACCCGGCCCGCTGTGCCGCGCGCTGGCTTTACTTACCTCTGCACTGCACGGTCCCGTGCGATAATGTGATTTGCACGCGCTCCGCCGCTGGACCCACGCGCTGTGGGCGAGGGGAAAAGAGATGGACGGCGAAGTCAGCCGCGTCAAGCCGTCAACATGAGCAGCACTGCGACGGTGGCAGCAACGGTAGCAGCAGTATCATCGGTCGTTTTTTTCTGGGCGCCTGAATCTGATCGATCTCTCTTCGTTTTGCAAGGGAAATAAACGGGTGCAGAGCAAGTGGTGTTGGTGCGCTATCCAGCTACGGGAGCTCAGCTGCTCTACAGCCAGACCAATCAGATCCATCCAGGCAAAGGCAATGGTGTACTACAAACATGTGTACGTCATGTACGTAGTAGTATTCAATTTCAACCTAACTTTATAGTTCTTAAATGTGAAAACTCAGTTTGAGTTTACCTGGCTAACATCTTCTACTGCCAAAAAGATTCTGAAGCTGTTCATTAACAGGAACCGCAATGATCCCCAGACGAAGACCACACGCACTGTACCGGGCAGGCTGGTAAAATTCATATCATTTAAAACAACTTCGAACATAAGATATTTATTTGAGCTTAAAAGCACTGCCTTATATCCTATTTTATATTGTAACTGTTGAAAATATACTGCAGCTGCTGGTAACTTTTCAATGTAATTAATTTTTAAAAAAATATAAAGTTATATTATAACGACAATGAAAAGAAATAAGGCAAAAAAGCTCTAAAAAACCATATCGCCATAAAAAGACAAAAGTAAGAAGTTAGAAACCAAAAGTAGAATCTCTAATGAGCAGCGCCTAAATAAGTTCTACAGTGAGAGAGACCAACATCCAGTTTAAGTATTATGATACTTCCACTTTTGCCACTAACACAAAGGATCAGACATGTATCCTTAAGGTTTTGTTTCAAAGCGTTATAGTTTTTATCTTTGGGTTGAAATGACACTGTAGCGGCTGTTAGTTTTTATGTAATATTAAATTAAAAATAAAAAATACTATTATATCTTTATAGATAATGCAAAGAAAAAATATATTAAAAACCAAATGTATATTAAATAATTTTTATCTTTTGAAAATCAGATATCAGAAGTCTTCGCTGTTTGATTTAATGACAACTCTCAGCCGTCCGAGAAGGAAAGAAAAAAACCTACGAACCCAACAATTAGTAGCAGTAGTAAACTTTTGACTTGAAACAACAGCAACAAGCTTTTCCTCATCTCACCACAAACAGATCTGGATGCATATGTCGCGCTGTCACGTCCACCTCATGCTTTTGTCCAAACAGGGACAGATCCTTCAAGTTTCCGTCCAAAAAGGACTTGTTCCGAACTCAAGCGAAAAGAATTTTATTTGTTATTGATTTTATTTTGGCCTTCCGTAAAGTCGACGAGGAGAGATAATGAATGAGTTCTGTTACGCTGATGCTTTATAGTTTATGATTTAAATATTTAAATTCTGACTGTTTATAATTACGAACACAGGATGCAAAAGAAAATAGTCGTATCTTATATATGATTTTGGTCTATATAATTAAACTCAGTATATTTTTTACTATAATTTTTTATTAACCTTAGCTTAAAAAATATGTACTTAAAAACTAATTATTATAAATAGTATAAATATAAACTATAAATAAACTAAAACAAACCCCAGCGACATAGAACAGCGCCCATCTCACCTCACGTTTCAGTGTCTCAAGTGGTCCTTATCCTTCCTGTCCATAGGCTGATTCGCATCGCCTCCTGCGCTCGAATACCATGTGTTAGTGTACGTGAGTTGTACTGATTACAACAAAATCCTAGTAAAATTCATGCTTACGAAACAGTCGCTATACATACAGGAGTATAAACTTTTTAAAACAAAGAAGCGACGGGGAGGAGGGGAGGGGAGGGAAGCGAGAAGACCAATGATGCGACCTGCAAACCAATCAGTTCAGGTAGCTCAGGTTTAAGATACTGTATAGGAAACTAGGAATTAGTGAATTGCCTCATTTGGCGTGACAGGGTCCAAAGCTGCCGCCCGTGTGCCCCAGCCACATGAGTGAATATAATCATCATCATAGCAACAATGATGGTTAGTTAGTAAGGCCTAAAGCCACACACCACTGCTGGGGGCAGGCACAGAGGCCACACTGGAGACCCGCACAGTGGATGCCCCGAGCACTATTATAAACTACTAAAAGCAAGCGGGACAGGACAACGTGCAGTACAGTTTGCAGCACATAACCAAATGGTCACACACGTTACACGTACATGTGATGTGAGATCATGTGTACGCTGAGGCGGCCTAGTGGATTTTCTGTTCGCGCACACAACACAACACACAGCGCAGCGCAGCGCAGCAGCCGGCCGATGAGCGACCAACAAGTCGGTGAATTCGCCGAGATACGCACAGGGAACCGAGGGGAGGTGAAGGGACAATGGGTGGCATCTCCTCCGTTTGGGCTAGCTTTTTTAATTACAAAAATATACTCATACACATCACACTTATACCATATATCACGCACATACCTACATATGTGCTTTACTAAAAACACGCTAAATCTAGAGCAGAAGTCACCAAATAAATACTAGATTTATCCAGTACCTCATAGAGCGTTGACACACGACAACACTTTTTCACCGAACGCACGCGTGTGAAGATGAAGATGAATCTGAACATGTGCAATGCAACAAACCTAGGATTTGAACACGAACGGGCTAGACCCCGGACAGCTGTCGTAGCTAAATGAGTTCTCTTTGGACTAGCTAGTAGGTTGGTGAGGCGGGACCCTGACCCACCAGCGGAAACGTGGGGGCTGGGGCTTTTATGAGAGGAAGGACCTCCTGGCCTTGTCCGCTGTGCTTTCATGGCCTTTTTTCTCGCTCTAGTTCCAGGCGGTCCTCGGATGCGGTACCCCTGTTGGATGGTGCCGAGAACGCCGAGCTCGCTCGCTCGCGATGCCGGCCTGCCCGCCCGCTGCTTGGCGCCATGGGGTAAATACGACGCTGGGCACCCGTGCCGCGCGTCCTGAGATCCACCTGGCTCGCGGTGGTGACGCTACGGATGGATGCACTGGATTTGGGTACGGCTCTGACGTTACGGAAGATTGTCACGGTCAGAGGGGTTAAAAAACGGGGCAATCTGGCTCCCCGTGTTCCGTCACGTGCTCGTGGGGGATTTTCTGTTGGTAGGCGGACGGATGATTGTAAAAGCAAAGGGCGTTTTACTTCGCTTCCACCAAGCTCACTCACTAGCGAAGCAAGGCTACCCACGTACACTTGAAGCACAGGAAAACAGCTGCACTTGCCTGGTACGGACTATTAACACCTCCGGGAAGATAGGGCTCGTGACGTGAAGGCACACCTTTGGCTGATAAATGTACTTCACTGCAGACATAAGCCATGGGAACTAACATACTTTAGACTCCACTCATTTCGATTTAAACTTCTAGCTTATGACTTATTTTTTACTATTGATAAATTCTGTTTTTTCTAGCTTTTTAGCTTTTTTTTGAGTTTTTTATCGGTTCTTTTTTCCTTGTATTCATTTGCATTATCCGTGATGGCTAACATATTTTTTTCCATTTTAAATTTAGTTACGCCAAATAAATCATCATCCGCTACAGTGTAATTTTAACTAACTATAGTACAATTTCAACCATAAGTTTGCTTATTTTAGCCCAACCGAGCGGCACCTAAGATGTCTACGCCTTTAAAAAATTATAGAGATCGTCTTCAAGAAAATCTATCAACAGCACATTGACTATTGGGTAAAATCAAACCTGCTAGCGAGCGTCAAAAAAGCATTCTCTGAAAGCATTGAGTGCAGGTAAGGACAAAGGGCCGACCGAATACACAGCAAACAAATAAACAGCAAATCTGCTCCAGCACAGTTTGGCTTCGTAGTGGTGGCGGCATCTCAGATCTACTACACCTCCACCCAGGGGGACCCCGAGCTCGCTGAAACCGACCTGTAATGTTTGTCAGGTACTATGGCCAACGACTATTCAAAGCTTTTGCAGCGACAAACAATAAGCACACATATCACGGCACCAACCATCCCCGCAGTTCAACTGGCCCTTTCACCAGCCACCACCAGGACCACAGCCTCTCGCTAAAAGATGATTACTACTCCTGTCACAGTGCCTACTACTCTTAACTACTCATGTCCAGAGATTCCTTGCCTCACGAGCTCATAACCATGTGCACTTGTGGCCTTGAGTGAATAGCATTCTCTCGATTGGGGCATTCCTACCCTTTAATAGTTGGGTCCTAAGTGGCAGTGGGTGTGCGTATTAAGTTCATCCACACAAGGGAACACCTGTTCCAATCTTTTATGGTTGTTTCACTTGAGCATTGTCAGAGGCGGGCCTAAATCCAGTATCCTACAGGATCCAGGGTCTAAACTCTAAAGAAGTATAGTAAAGAGCATCCCATCTAGTACCTACCCCTCGTGTAAATTTCCAAATATACCAAACCTTCAAAGGGAGCAAGTATCATAAGCATTGAATTGATATTAAACTGCAAGGTGCGGAGAACTGGAGATGAACATAGGATACATTTTTTTATTTACATAAGTGCAAATGCCTAAAGCAGATAGTATAGATTCGACATAGCATATAGGATAAAGACAGAAAATATCCACAGTAAATTCCATTACGGAACTTAAAGTAGCAAGTGGCGTCGACAAGAGCGCGTACCTAAGCAACACGTGGCGGGGGCATCTGTCCACGTTTCGTACAGCATGTCGATGTCAGTTCAATTGAGTTCATAGGTACCTGCTATCAGTATCTGTGGCTGTTCCATGGGCCCAAACTAGAAGAGGACTTGACATGGCTGGCGACGGTACCAGCACCACAATTTGCGGTAGGGCAATCACGGGACCAGTGACCAGCCTTACCACACTTGAAACACGCATCGGGCGAGCTTGCTGAAGTTAATGTTCTCCCACCTTTGTCAGGACAGGGATCCGAAGATTGATTCGGGCAGTCTTTTGCCCAGTGGTTCTCTTGCCCACATTTGAAGCAGGATGAAGAGCTCCTCTTGCTGGAATTTTGGCTGCTTGAGGTAGCATCAGTTTGATATTGTGATGAAGCTTGCAGCGGAGCAGATGTCCTAAGCTGTTGATCATCACACCATTTGAAAAAGCCACAAGAGCTACCTCCCTGGGTGATTTTGTCCCAATAGCAAACCAGGAAAGAGACATAAGATGCCCAGGTTACAAAAAACGAATACCACAATATAACAATAAAGAAGAGGTGCAAAAAGAACAAGCAATATCACAGCTAATTATAATACAGTTATACAGGTCATGGTATCCTAGCATCAGTTGCTATCCAGCAAGACGCAGATAGAAATAAGTGCTCCACTACAACAAAAGGACCTACTACATGTACGAACTAGGAACTACCTCCGTATCTCTTTAAGCAAAAGCAAGCAGACTTGGTCTGCGCAACAACAGATCATTTCGAGCATGCTGAGAAAACATGCCATAGAATCGTGACAACAAAATAAGCAGCTTCAAATGCAACAAGAGCATGATGTTATTGTTCACATTATTACTATGTGATTCCGATGCAAACAATAAAGAACAAGGATAATGACTTCACAACCAAGTAGAATATTGCAACAACAAAAAAACAAAATGAAACATGTAGCCATGCACACCAGGGTTAAATGATATGGAGCCAATTTAAACAGGTAAGGAAATCACTTCGCCATCATCCAGAAAAATCGTGTTAATCAGGTCTAGATTCAAGCACCCAAAACTAAATTAGTGCTCGCAAAAGGAGAAAGGACATGAGGTGACACTTAAAAAACTTAAATCTGTATTGTTGCCAATTAAATCCTAACTCATAAATAGTTAAATACACTCTTCAAGTGTGACTATCGTACTGTCAACATCTTCTATCAGAATAATATAGATGATGTGGATAATATGATAGTCATGATCACAAGATAAACAGTTAAAAATGCCCCCAAGTTACTATCCAAATCACTACAGCAACTTCTATCCATAGGAATTTATATGACGATATCTTGCTTAAACAATGGCATGCTTACTAATATTTAGCAGAAAAGACAACTGCAGATGTTTAGTGTAATTTGATGCATACTTGTAAATACCGTGTCATAGTCTACAGCCGCCGGCATAAGGCTTAGCCTCCCGGTTATCAGGCAGTTAAATCCATTAAGGATTCTATTTCAGATATAGCCGAATCCATTAGGGATTCTATTCAGTTCAGATTGAGGAGTTAGACTACGAGTCCAGTCCGGACTCTGCTTTGTAAGCATTAGTTATATATAGACCTTGAGATCCAATGTTTGGGCTCAAGCAAGAAGTAATAAAGATTTAGTTGTTTACCTCGGTTCTCCTTACCTTCCCTACTGGCGAACAGGGGAGTGGACCGCTCAGGCCTTCGCCGGGATCTGGGACGGCCGCAAGCTATCCACCGCTATCCCTTGAGATCCAGGAGGCCTGACAACTTGGTATCAGAGATGCCCGGCTCTGATTCTGGGGATGATGCCTCCTCCGTGAGCGCCATGTTCAAGGCGCTGCAGGCGCAGATGGCGGAGATGCAGGACAAGCTTTCAGATCTGACACGCCAGAGCATCGCCACAAACTCCAAGCTGGTTGCACTCGAATCGGAGAAGGTCTCCTCTTTCGCTGCATCTGTGACCCTTCCAAATTCCGCCGCCGCCTCCGCGCCATCCATCCCCGCTCCTACCGACTCATCGTCTTTTCCCGCCACCACCAGCTATGCACCACCGCTTCCGCCAGCTCCTAGCTTTACGGCTCCAGGGCATGAAGCAATGCTTCGCCGCCCACCACCCATACCGCAATTCTTGCAGCAGCCACCTCTCGCCCATCAGCCGCCTATCGCCCCTGTCTCCGTACGCCCTTACTGATACCCACATCATCAGAAAGATGAACTGGAACGACAATGCAAGGACATGCTCCACCGAGGTCTGATTCGACATAGTGAAAAGCCCCGAAATTTCAAAATCCAAAAATTTGTGAATTTTTGCCGGTTTTTGGGTGAATTTTGGAAACTTTCCTTTTCCGGAAAGTCTCCTTTTTCCGCCTTCCCTTTTAATTGGCGCTTCCTCTTCTCTCCGCGCCCCGCTCTCTTTCCGCTTTCTCGTTCCTCGGCCTCCGCGCGGGACGCTTCCTCCTCCTCACTGGCGCCCGCTCCTTCCCTTCGCCTCGCGCGCAAGACGCATGGCGGCTGCGCCTGCGCCGCGCGCCTCGCTCTCCTCTGCTGTGACAATGCCGCGCCGGAGTTCCCTCGCGCTCCTCTGCAGTTAGCGGCGGCCCAGGCCTCCTGCAGCGCTGCGAATTTCTCGGCCACAGCAGAGGCGAGGCGAAGCAATGTCGACCTACTTTTATGCGAGTGAACCATGTATCTGCAGAGGATGCACTGGAGCAAGTGACATCATTCTGGTATGTTCCCAATCAATTCCCTACCGCATTGATTTTATTTGACCCGTGCAACGCATTCATTTATTTCAAAGAGTTTCGCCGCAAGAAATCGCTTGCCTTCTGTTTCACTTCCGAGACCTTATGTGGTTGAAACCCCAGGGTTAGAATGGAGTCCCATCGTGGGTGCACTGGATGAACATAAAAATCAAGGGGTAGATTTTAGAGCGGACTTATTGCGCTTAGATATGTCCGGTTAGATGCCATTTAGGCATGAAGCCGTTAGCCAAAAATAAAGGCAAGGTAGACTGTGAGATCAAGGCAGTGTCATTGGTCAATTCAGAAGGTCGAAAGTGGTAGTAGAGACAGATCGAGAAGTATTAAAAGATGCCAAGAAGCGTATGATCAACATGATAGCACCACACCTAATCAAGTACCATGGTACAAGAGTATCCGACGTTTTTCGGAAGAATTACCAGAAGACCTCCGACGGACAAGTGGAACTTGCTATTGAATTGGTACCGTGCCAAGCCAATTGCCAAACATCGATATAGAATGTCACTAGTGAATTGAAAGAGTTGAAGAAGCATTGGATGAACTGTTGGAAAAAGAATTCATTCGACCAAGTGTCTCACCTTGGTCAGCCCCAGCCCTATTTGTGAAAAAGAAGAATGGAGAATTAAGGATGTGTGTTGATTATAGAGGCTTGAATGCTGTCACCATCAAGAACAAGTATCCTCTCCCCAGAATTGATGATTTGTTTGATCAACTCAAGGGTGCCAAAGTGTTTTCCAAGATCGATCTGCGCTCGGGTTATCATCAACTTAAAATCCGAGAGCAAGATCGAGAGAAGACAGCCTTCATTACCAGATATGGATTATTTGAGTTCACGGTCGTACCCTTTGGTTTAACCAATGCGCCAGCTTATTTCATGAATCTTATGAACCTGGTGCATATGGACCAATTGGATCGATTTGTGATTGTCTTCATTGATGATATCCTGATATATTCCAAAAGTGAAGAAGAACACAAAGAACATCTGCACATGGTATTGACAAGATTAAGAGAGCACCAATTATATGCCAAATTTGATAAGTGCGACTTTTGGTGAAGGAAGTTGCTTTCTTGGGTCACATTATATCGAAGATGGAGTCAAAGTCGATCCGAGAAGATATCGCAGATTATGGAATGGAAACGACCTAAGACGATGGATCAAGTGAGAAGCTTCCTAGGATTGGCGGGTTATTATCGCCGATTCATAGAAGGTTTCTCGAGAATATCTCGCCCACTCACTCAATTGTTGAAGAAAGACCAACCGCTCACGTGGTGATGCATGCGAAGAAAGCTTTGGATGTTGAAGACCAAGTTGACAACAACACCAAAGTCTGATTTTACCCAATCCAGAGAAGGAGTTTCAGATTTATTGCGATGCCTCAAAGCAAGGCTTGGGATGTGTACTTATGCAAGACGGAAGGTTGTCGCTATGCCTCAAGACGATTGAGACCACATGAAGAGAATTACCCACACACGATTTAGAACTAGCGGTGTAGTGCATGCACTAAAAATTTGGCGACACTACTGGGAATCGATGTGAGATATTTTCGATCACAAGAGCCTAAAGTACCTATTTACACGGCGAGAATTAAACATGAGGCAGCACAGATGGTCGAATCGATAAAGGATTATGATGTTGATCTTGATATCACGGGCAAGGCCAATGTAGTTGCCGACGCCCTTAGCGCAAGGCTCGCCCAAGCAAAGCTAGCAAATCGAGTATCCGCGAATTGCAAAGGGACATAATACGATGAACTTGGTGATCACGAACAAGGTGAAGAAACAACATTAGAAATTCAACCATTCTTGTGGATCAGTTAAAGCAAAGACAAGATGAAGATGAAGAGATTCAAAAACGAAAAAGGATATTCAAGGAGAAGAGTCGCAGAGTACGCAATAAATGAGCATGGAATCCTTACCTTCCGTGGTCGTATTGCATACCCGACAAGAAGGGACTAAGAGAGTTAATCTTGTCTCAAGTCCATTCGTCCCAATTCTCAATTCACCCGGAGGTACTAAGATGTACCAAGATCTCAAGAAGAAGTATTGGTGGAACCGGATGAAGAAGGAAGTGGCGAATATGTAGCCAAATGTGATGTCGCACACAGATCAAGATAGACCACCAGAAACCATCCGGATTGTTGCAACCTTTGCCAATACCCGAATGGAAATGGGACAGTATCGGCATGGATTTTATTACTGGACTTCCCAAGACTCGTGAGGGATATGATGCTATTTGGGTCATTGTCGATAGATTGACCAAAGTGGCTCATTTCCTCCCGATCAAGCAAACGTATGGGAAAGATAAACTTGCTGAGTTATACTTGACAAGAATTGTGACTCTACATGGAGTTCCCAAGAAAATTGTGTCAGATAGAGGAGCGCAATTTACGTCCAAGTTCGGGAGGGCGCATGAAGCCATGGGCACCGATCTGAATTTCGATTCACCTATCACCCCAGACGGATGGATGCATGAAAGAACAAATCGATTTTAGAAGACATGTTGAGAGCTTGTGCGATAGTGTATGGAGCATCATGGAACACTTGCCTACCATTTGCCCAGTTCTCATACAACAATAGCTACCAAACTAGTATCCAAATGGCCCCGTTTGAAGCACTTTATGGCGTAAAATGCGAACCCTCTAAATTGGGCGAAGCAGAGAGCGACAACTTATTGGCCCTCAGATTGTTCAAGACATGTAAGAACATGTTAGAATTGTCGAGACAGACTCAAAATGGCACAAGACCGAGCGGAAGAGCTATGCAGATAACTCGGGAAGGATTTGAGTTTTGAAGTTGGAGATTTCGTCTACATCAAGGTCACTCCATTCAAAATAATTAAGAGATTTCAAGTTAAAGGCAAATTAGCACCAAGATATGTGGGACCGTTTGATTATCGGAAGAGTTGGGAAGTAGCTTATCAAGTGCGGCTCCCACCCAACTTGTCAAGGATGCACAATGTGTTCCACGTATCTCACCGAAAGTGTTTATGACGGTACCGATGCACGGCTGCCGTTGTCGATATTGAACTACAAGATGATCGCACATATGTCAAGAACCACTACAAATACTTGAAACATCGAGAGGCTCGAAATAAGAACATCGATTTTGCAGAGCGGTGGAAGAATCACACAATGGATGAGTCCACTGGGAACGAATCGGACTTGCAATGGGATTTCCCAACTTACTCCTGGACCAAGTTAATCTCGGGTCGAGATTCTTTTAAGGGGTAGGTTGAAAAGCCCCAAATTTCAAAATCAAAAATTTGTGAATTTTGCGGTTTTGGGTGAATTTTGAAACTTTCCTTTTAGGAAAGTCTCCTTTTTCCGCCTTCCCTTTTAGTTGGCGCTTCCTCTTCTCCGCGCCCGCTCTTTTCCGCTTTCTCCGTTCCTGGCCTCTCCGCGGGCGCTTCCTCCTCCTCGGGCGGCGCCCGCTTCCTTTCGGCGCCAAGACGCGCTGCGCGGCGCCTTGCGCGCTCGCGCCCTCTCTCGCAGCGCGACGCGCGCGCCCGAGTTCCCGCGCGCGCGCCACCCCGACCACCACGGCCCGAATCGTGGCGCTTCGCGCCACGCGCCGCCACTCTCTGCGCGACGACTTTGCGGCGGCGCGCCTCCTCCCGCGCGCGCGCCTCCGCCCGCGCGCTCCGCTCGCCCCGCATTGTCCCGACCACCGCGGCAGATCTCGCGCCACGCGGCGCCATCCCTCGCGCTCGACCCGCTGCGCCCGCCGTCACTTCCCGCGCGACGCGCTCCTCCCATGCCGCAGCTCCACCTCGCCGTCTTGTCACCTCGCCATTACGGCGCAAAGACCGGCCACCGCCGCCTCGCGGAGAGACACTCCCAATCGCCCCGTCGCTCGGGTTGACCAAGGCTCCGCCGCGTGCCTTCTCCCCGAAGAGCTTCTCCGCCCGGTACAAATACCCTTCCAGCTCCTCTCCTCCTTTGCTTCCCGAGCATCCCAGCACCCTCAACCCTCCCAAAGACTCAGCACCTCCCGGAGCGCCCGATTGAAGCCCGACGCGCGTAGCTCCGCCATTGCCGCCCGTGAGCCGCGACACCCGAGCCAATCTCCTCTCCTCTCCTCATTTCTCCATTGCTTTCGCCGAAGTATCCCCTCGGGTGCGATCATCTTGGCAATCTCCTTTTGGCGGTGATCGCTCGAGAGTCCCAAGACCGGCTCTCGCGGCCGCATCACCTCACGCGTGGCGGCTCACTCGCGCCTCCCGGCTCCCACCGCCACCTCCAATGTAAGCCTCCAACTCCCGGATGGTGTAGCCGCCCGATTGACCTCTCTGCCGCGGCGCTCTCTCGCCGTTTGGGCCCGAATCTTCCCTTCGCTCCCGCCTTCTCCGTTGTTCCTCGCCTCCCAGTGCCCAAAATGGGTTCCCGTGTCAAGGAGCACCCGGTGGAGCCCTCCCGCCCCGAGGCCCTCGCGATCGCCGGAGCACCGCAGCCTCCGCCGCCCCGCTCTCGACGCCCCGCTTTGGTGGAGGTTGACGACGACGACGTGGCCTCCTTCCTCCGTCGATCTCGCCCCGCGCCTTTAACGTCGGCCGTCCGATCCTCCGCATACCGCCGCCTCCGTTTATCGCCGCGTCGGATCATCATAAACACCGCCTCCTCCGTCGGATCTCTCCCGCACCCTCACCCCGCCGCATCTCCGCCACCCGCTGAGCCACACGCCGCTCATCCGAGCCGCGTGGCGCTGCGCGGCGTGGCCGGCGGCCGCCTCGCCGCTGAGCGCGCGCGACGCCGCGTTAGCGTTGCGCATGCGGCCTTCGGCCGCGAGCCGCATAAGTGCCGCAGCCGCATCAGAGCAAAGGCCGCCGCACTGTTCACCCATTTTCCGATGATTTATTGATTTCTAAAATCCCGTAAAATCCAAATAAATCCTAGAAAATCACGAAGATCCCAAAATTCCCAAACTTCACCACTTTACTCCAAATATTATTCCGGACCCTCGTGAACTCCATTTCCACAGATCCTCCCAAATAAATTCCTAAAATCCATTTGGCGTGTTTATGCTTTTACTCCTTTTAAATAGTTTATTTTTCCTCGCTTGATTAGTCTCAAGTGGATTTAATTTGTTTTGTATGTTTGCGCTAGTGTCGGAGACTCAGGAAGTTCGATTGCGACCTCGGGAGCCAGGAGATTCTTCGTTCGAGCTAGCGGAAATCATTGGATTGACAAGTCCCAAAATCCTTTGATCATATTGCAACCCATCTTTGTTTATTTATGTTATTATGCTAATTGCATTATGCTAGTTGTGAAATGTTAGTTTGAAATAAAATAAAATGTTTGGAATGACATGTGATATAGTTAGACCTACCACCGATAAATGCCCAGTAAAATTTGTTGCCATGCCATTGAAACCCTAGAATTAATTATCTCATTATTCTAGATAATTGTAGTATATTATTATCACCATGCAAAATGTTACACTGATAAGGTTGTGGTGTGGGCCAATAGAATTTTGGAAAACCCGACTCTAAGGTAGGGTGGTATGGGACACCGTATCTTAGAGCGAGAGTGCCGTGCGTGCACAAGGTAGGGTAAGGAGTGGGGAGCTGCGAGACGGCCTTCGCCCATCTTTACCCTAGGGTTTGGAGTAGGGTAAGGGTGAGTGGGAAATCGCGAGGCAGTCTCACGCCACCACTTACCTTAGGTTGGGTCGCGGGCTGGCGAGGTTGTGGACCATGTGAAAATATAAGGATGAAACCCTTATTTGAGCAAATGTCATAGAACTCGCTCAAACCACGGAGTTGACTTGTCAACACTTGTCTAGTAGTTGCTCAACTCGATTGAAACTCTACAGGAGGTTTAGCGGTGAGGTTAGGCAAGCCGTGTTTGGGTGCCTAACAACGGTGGAGTTCACTCAAGCGGACACTTGTCTTTTCTTGTGTGAGTGTGTGTGTGTGAGAGCGGCACAGAGTGAATTCTCTGGGTAGAACCTATATAAAGAGTTGAGCGGTGAAACGACCGGCTTTCTTAACTCTTTAGCGGGAGTTAAGGGATCGTGTGGGTAAAGTCGAGCAAACTCTGCGAGTCAAATAAATGGTATTCGAATACGCCGTGCTCCGGTTATTGAGGTGTGTCACTTGGGTGATTCCAAAGAACAAAGCTTAAGTAGTTTTGTAAAGCGTTTAACTTGTTTAGGTTTGGTTAATGAACTCTTGTGGAAAACCCCGAGATCTTAAGAAGTAAGTTTTGAGTCCGTCTTATTAAAATGATTGCAAATAAAGCGCATCCACCGAAAGATAATAAACCAAATATATTCCCTTCCTTGAAGTTAGTGCATGTAGTAAGTTAAGATCCCTTTGGGATTTCTTTGAGCCAGTTGGTTGGCTCACGGCTTGCTAAATCTAATCTTTAGAGGATCAAGACGAAGGAGAAGGTCTCCCGTTGAAGAAGTCCGGAGGACCTTTTCTTCGACGAGGACCCTTGGTCGTAGGTCTCGCCGCGCTCAAGCGGATTCTCGGAAGTTTCTTTTTGTAATGTAATTATGCTTTGGGCTTGCACGCCCATTGTAAAAACCCGGATGTTAATCCTTATGTCAAATATATGCCGACTTTTGTTGTAAGCAGCAATGGTATACTCTTGCGCGACACTCCATAATTATTCATGCTTGAATAGTTACTGAATGCCGTGTCGTATGCGCCCACAGAAGCAGGCGTTACATAGTCATTCTGTTTTCGTCTCCAGTCCTTTTGGTTAAGAAACAAGATGGCACCTGGCGCTTCTGTGTGGATTATCGGGCTCTCAATGAGTTAACAATCAAAGACAAATTTCCAATCCCTGTGGTGGATGAATTATTGGATGAACTGCGGGGCGCACGATTTTTTACCAAGCTTGACCTTCGGTCCGGATATCACCAAGTCCGCATGCACCCCGAAGATATTTTCAAGACGGCGTTCCGAACTCATGAAGGCCTCTTTGAGTTTGTGGTTATGCCTTTCGGATTAACCAACGCCCCAGCAACATTCCAAGCTTTAATGCAGGCAGTTCTTCGGCCCTATTTGCGCCTTTTCGTCCTTGTGTTTTTCGATGATATATTGATTTACAGTTCATCTTGGTCCGAGCACTTGCAACACATTCGCATGGTTTTCATGCTTCTGCGCCAGCATACTTTGTTCCTCAAGAAATCCAAATGTTCCTTTGGATTATCCTCTGTATCATACTTGGGCCATATTATCTCCAACGGCCAAGTAGCCATGGATCCCTCCAAGGTGCAAGCAATCTCTGAATGGCCACAACCCAAAACAATCAAAGCATTACGCGGGTTTTTAGGTCTTGCCGGCTATTACCGGAAATTTATTCAAGACTTTGGCAAGATGGCAGCTCCATTAACAAACCTACTCAAGAAAGAAGCATTCGGATGGTCCCCTACCGCCCAACAAGCTTTTGAGAGCCTTAAGTCGGCTTTATCTGCTGCACCAGTTTTGCATATGCCGGATTTCACTCAACAATTCATAATAGAGTGTGATGCTTCCGGATCAGGCATTGGGGCTGTGCTTCAAGGACGGGGACCCATCGCATTCTTCAGTCGGCCGGTGGTGCCTCGTCACTCCAAGCTCCCCGCTTACGAACGTGAATTGATTGGATTAGTCCAAGCCGTTCGCCATTGGAGACCATACCTCTGGGGCCGCGCTTTCCTTATCCGCACAGATCACTACAGTTTGAAGTTCTTACTCGATCAGCGGCTGTCCACTATTCCTCAACATCACTGGGTGAGCAAGCTCTTCGGATATGATTTTTCCGTGGAATTCCGGCCGGGACACCTCAACACAGTCGCGGATGCCTTATCCCGATGTGATTTTTCACCGGCCAGCCTGTTAGCCATTTCGTCACCAGCTCTGTCCCTCTTTCCGGAACTGCGCAATGAAATTTTGCACTCTCCGGATCTCCAGCAGCTCCAGACCGACATCGTTTCAGGCAAATTAACCGCGCCTTGGTCGGTTCATGACGGCCTCATTTTGCGTTCCGGACGGGTCTATGTGACACCCTCTTCACCCGCATTGCAGCAGCTTCTAACGTCTGCCCATGCAGCACATGAAGGCATTCAAAAGACTTTGTGTCGTCTACGCCAGGATTTCTATATTCCCGAGGCCAAACGCATTGTTCAAGACTTTGTGCGATCTTGCCAAGTTTGCCAACGCAACAAGGTTGAACAATTACAACCGGCGGGCCTCCTTCAACCGCTCGATGTGCCATCTCAACCATGGTCGGACATTGCAATGGATTTCATTGAAGGGCTTCCTCGCGTACATGGGAAATCCGTCATTCTCTCGGTCATCGATCGCTTCTCCAAATACGCTCATTTTATTCCTTTGGCTCATCCATATTCCGCAACAACTGTCGCCCGCGTCTTCTTTGATGAGATCGTCCGCCTCCACGGGATTCCAACTTCAATTGTCAGTGACCGAGATCGGGTCTTCACCAGTCACTTTTGGCAAGATTTGTTTCGTTTGGCGGGCATTCGCCTTCACCTCAGTTCAGCTTACCATCCACAGTCCGATGGCCAGACTGAAGCTGTTAACAAGGTAATCGCCATGTATTTACGCTGCTTAACTGGCGATCGACCTCGTCAATGGATGGACTGGCTGCCATGGGCCGAATATTGCTACAACACCTCCTTCCACTCGGCCGCCGGGCAACACCGCTCAGTGGTCACGGCGAGGATCCACCCTCCTACGCACTTATGAAAAGGGCGAGGCCGTTGTGCAAGCTGTGGAAGCCTCCTTGTTAGCTCGTGATCAACTCCTCCAGGACATCCGCGCTCGCCTTCTTCAAGCTCAATCATATGCTAAGAAATACTATGATCAGAATCACCGTGATGTTTCCTTCGACGTGGGAGAGTTGAGTTGGTTACGTCTTCTTCATCGGCCTGCCGCTTCTCTTGGTCTCCCTTCCGCTAGCAAGCTCGGACCAAAATATTTCGGGCCCTACAAGATACTGGAGAAGATTGGTTCGGTTGCATATCGTTTGGAACTTCCTCCAGGCACTAAACTCCATGACGTATTCCATGTTGGGGTGCTTAAAAAGTTTCAAGGGGCTCCACCATCCGCGCCACCACCATTGCCGCAGCTTCACTATGGCCGGGTGTTGCCAACTCCATTACGCGTGCTGAAATCAACGCGTCGTCAGGGTCAGCAACAGCTCTTGGTACAATGGGCTGGAACAACCTTGTCTGAGGCGTCATGGACACCTCTAACTCACTTCCAGGAGTCTTATCCAGAATTCCAGCTCGAGGACGAAGTCGCTGCCGCGAGAGGAGAAATGTCATAGTCTCATACCGCAAGCATAAGGCTTAGCCTCCGGTTATCGTGCGATTAAATCCATTAAGGATTCTATTTCAGATATAGCCGAATCCGTTAGGGATTCTATTGATTCAGATTGAGGAGTTAGACTACGAGTCCATCAGGACTACGCTTTGTAAGCATTAGTTATATATAGACCTTGAGATCCAATGTTTGGGCTCAAGCAAGAAGTAATAAAGATTTAGTTGTTTACCTCGGTTCTCCTTACCTTCCCTATTGGCGAGCAGGAGTGGACCGCTCAGCCTCGCCGGATCTCGGGACGGCCAAGCTATCCACCGCTATCCTTGAGATCCGGGAGGCCTGACATACCGTTCTGAAGGCCATACCGGTTTGGTTTTTAAAATGGTATGTTCCAGTACCGGTCTATACCGGTGTACCGTTTCGGATTTAATATATTTATTTATAAGTATATATATAATTATATAATTATATGTGCATATAATTTAACTTAAAATCTCACTTTAAATACATAACCATAGTATAAAATAAGAGGCTACTTCAATTATGCCTGGTACCGGAATAGATAGAACGACAAATGCTACAAATTCCCAACATCAAAATATCAAATACAAAATCACGGCCAGTACCAGAATGGCCGGAATGGAATGGACCGGTATTGGCCGATATTGACCGGTATCAAAGCCGATACGGGATGAAGGGTTAGCTTTGCCGTTTTGCATGCCGGTATGGAACATTCCGGCCGGAACCAAAATGGTATTTACAACATTGATTTGATGTGCAAAAAATCAACACAATGCATCAGATAAAAAGCAAAAAACTTTAATTTCCAGAGCAACATGCCAGCACAATGTGATTACAGTAAAATATCATGCACTCAAGCATAGAACTAAGAAGGGGAGTAACTTTGGGGTGGAGCTGGGCAGCAACAATTTTATTAAAAAATCACATGAATGAACCTGATTAGCTGGGCAGCGATAAAACTGCCTCCCAACATTCTTTCCCGACTTTGTGGTGAGAATTAAGCAAGTTCCAGCTCCACAGGGGCAGAGCATATTCACCAGCGATGTATCTGACTGAAAAACTGTGTTGCTACGAGCATTTGCAGGGCCTTGAGATGGAGCATTGCACCACTCAAAGAAGTTGCAACCTCCATTGTCCTAATGGTAACAAAAATAACATCAGCACAACAAATAAACCAAAACAGGGAAAGCAAAAAGAGACCCCAAAAAAAGTAGCCTTTTATCTTGTGGAAGGATTAAAATCTCTAGTTTTCATTAGCTACATGTACTTGCATGTGCATGTATACATCAGCCAACAGAACAACAAGAATGCATACAAACATCGGAAATATTAGAGGTTGGTTATGGATTACGGGAGCAACTGACAAACGTACACGTGCATGCATGCAAATTTGGACAAAGGCAAATGAAACAACAAACTTATTTTATGCATTGACATAAAAAAATTCTCAAGTCAGATGTGTATCTAATGTTCCAACTCAACAGAAGTCCCCTGCATCAGGACTTCATTTGTACTTTAAGGCTTAGTTTTGCATTGTTGTGGTGGCTTTAAATCTAGGCAAAATTGGCTACAGGACACCTAAATTTTGCGGTGTTGCTCTAGGACACTACAGTTTTGCTCTAGGACAATTTTGTGGCGTTTCTCCTATCTCATCCAGATATATTATTTTAACGCTAGAGTGTTCTACAGCAAAGAACCACAAAATTGTAGTGTCCTGGAGCAAACGCCACAAAATTTAGGTGTCCTAGAGCAAAGTCACGGATTTTCAGTGTCCCGGAGAAACACCACAAAAGGTGGGTTCGAAATGGCTTTTTGTTGGCTTATGCTCGTACTGTTTACAGTAACTAACTTTTAAACGATGCGTTTTTTAAGGCAGAGTCAATAGGAAGATTGTAGTAAAAAGTGTACTGAGTTCAGCTGTATCGACCAAATTCACATGCGACTATTTTTCTGTGCGTCCTACCTCTCGTAAACAGGCAAAATTCAAATATTTAAGTCATAAGCCATTAGTCCAAAAGAACCCACCCAAAATTTAGGTGTCATGTAGCCAATTTTGCCTTAAATCTACATTTAACTAAACAATAACTTCTTTTTTAGAGCACAACGAAATATCTTACTCGAACTGGTACGAATTCTCTTAGCAAACTGGATGCTACAACACAGCACAGCAATGCCAAACTGGCCCTAAGACAACAGAAAGGGCACTTGTATTAATGCAGAGACACGTACCATGTTTCTATACTAAAAATACCTCACCACTTCAATAAAAAAACTGAGGGTGCTAAGATAATAGGCAATAGCATTTCAATGATACACAGATACACCACATAAAATAGCTGTAATATAGCATCTCAAACACCATTTATTATTGAACTTGTAAGCAACAACCTAATAATATGTAAATCAAAGACTAAGCAATTGACAGGGTGCAACCATAAATTAAAACCAACTTATGTTTACAAGAACCAGCTAGGAATAGGATTGCATTCAAATAAACATGGTTTCATGTGCTATTATATAGCAAAAAAAAAGTTAAACAATTGCATCAAGTACCTGCTAAGAATTGAGATATGATACGACTATTCACGCAACATATAAGCAAGTTCCTTAACTACTGCTAAAAACATCGCCCTACCAAGCTACTGGAAATTCGATGGAAAAGATCTGGTAAAGCTTCCTACCATAGTTACATGCCCACCCAGGGAAAAAATAGACAGAAAGAAACTCTCCTAAACCAAGACACGACAGGCATCCAGACAGTAACTGCACCAAACATCATGTAAGGAACAAGTGCCAAAAGATCAGCACCGAAACACTATTACACTGGGAAACACCAATAATTGATCAATACACCAAGCACCTTGGCAACAACTCAGCAAGCCACATTGCCACACAGTATTATCACTTTGACCAACCAGCACGGGGACATCCTTACACGATCACAAAGACGCAAATGAATCATAGTACCCAGATCAGGTTTCTGTTTCTTATTAAATGAGAGCCAGGGCTGTTGCACACCTCCTTTATCAAATAAAAATGCATCATAGCACACAGTGGTGTATCCAGAAGCAATGACAGGAGGAGCAGACATTTAACATGAGCTATACTGAAATGCAGTTCCCAATCACATCAGAATTGAACTATAATAAAAACATCAGATGTAGTTAATGTCATTGAACTCAATTTTGCAACAAACAAAATTATAGAATGAACACGGATGTGATGGTACAATACATCTATCGCCAAATATTATATGATCTTTCACTTAAGATTCATTATCATTTGCTAAAAATGCATGCACACTAAGTTATTGTATATTGGCGTTAAGGGATTAACATGGCACACTGAGCTATTGGCCAGTGCGGCTGCTCCAGGCTTTGGTCCGCCACTGATGGTATACATGCGCAGTATAGTACAAGGAACAAGTTAATTTGGAGTTCTGGACTACTCGAGTACCTCCAAAGTCCATACCAATCCACATGTCAGACCAAACGACATAGTAGCATTGCAAGCCAAAGCTCCCGAGATTACAAACTATAGGATAATATAGGATGATGCGATCTGTAACACTCATGGCCCTGACAGTACACTCACCCGCATGGGGCACCTGTAGAACTTGCGGCCGGGGTTCCTGGGCGTGTTGGACGTAAGCACGAGGCAGCTCCCGGCACCGCAGGGGCACGCCTTCTCCTCCACCGCCTCACCCGCATCCACATAACCGCCGCCGCCACTGCCGCCGATCCCGCCAAAGGCACCGCCTCCGCTGCCGCCACTTGCCGATACGGATTGGGGACAGTCTCTCGCCCAGTGGCTGGACTCCCCGCACTTGAAGCACGCGCCCCTCGCGACCTGGGCGCCGCCGCCGCCGACGGTAGGGGTGGTGGCTGGGGTTTTGGCGCCGGGCCACTTGTGGGCATGGGTTAGGGTTTCCTGCTGCTGCTTCCAGGCGGAGCTGTGGCTGCCCTTGAGGGCGGCCAGGTAGGACCCGCCGGATGCGGTGGGGGGCGTGGCAGGGGTCGGTGAGGAGGTAGTCGAGGAGGAGATGGCGAGGCGGCGGCGCTTGGAGGATGCGAGCGCGGCGGCCTCCGCGGCCTCGACTGCGAGGAGGAAGGCCTCATCGTCGTCGGCGTCGGGCAAGGACATGGTCGGGTCGTGCGGTTGGGGTAAGGGGAGGGGGCCGTGGGGTTTGAATTTTTGGGGAGGGTTTGTGCGGGAGCTTGTTTTTTTTTGCCGGGGAAGACGAAGCGAAATGGTGCGACCAGGGGATGTGATTTTTTATTTGAGTAAAATATACTGGTTACCTCTAAACTTAGCACGCTAGTTCACTTAAATATCTAAATTTTAAATTATAGATTCATGTATCTAAACTTATTTAAGAGGATCAGTCCAGATTATAAGGATGATTCACTGTACTTAACCACTAACATATAGACTTAATCAATGCTATCATGGTGGTGTGAGAGTGAAATGATATGATTTTGCACGTTATTTGTAGATTGGTTTTTCTATACTTAAGTTCTCATAAAATATTGAATTGAGTTGGTGATGATTAAAACCCTAAGACCTAAATTCTCATTTTAATTCATAGTAGCCCTAAGACCAACCTCTCTAAAATCCTTAATTCCCCGTTCATTTGCCCATCAGTCATGTGTTCCATCTCCATGACCACGGCATCAAGCTCCTTTATGACTAACCGTCGAAGGGGGAAAATGGCACTACCATTGATCCAGTGCCCAAGCTACGAGGAGAGAGAGGTGTTGCAGTTGATTTCCAAAACCAGAGACAATCCGAAATGTAATTTTTTCAAGTGCCCTGAATCACTAAGTGAGTTGGTGTTTGGATTTGTTGTGCACAATTCTTTAGTTCTGATTTCGGTCATTTTTCTTTTAATTTGACTCGCCTGGCCTCGATTCAACTCACATCTCCATCCTCCTTCACCTACAATCAACGCCTACAACCTAGGGTCGATCACCTCCAACTCGTCGATCACCTTAGGAGCTCATGGAATGCATAGTGGTGCGAATGGAAGGTGATGGAATGAGCAGGGGGTGAGAAAATCCAAGGGGCTTAATGCAAACGCTAGTGTCCACTTGGCTGGTCATGTGAAACGTACATGAACTCCACATTAACTTCAGTCAAGGCTACACGTTAGCGGTCAAGCCCTACGAATCATCCTTGGGACATATACTGACTCACTTAAACAAATTTAGATATATGAATATGCAATTTCAAAGTTTAGGAACCTAAGTGAATCAACGTGACAAATTTAGGGGTGGACAATGTGTACTTTACTATTTTTTATTATTTTCGTGTGTGGTGCTGTGTTAGGCTGCACTCTAAGGGTGTGTTTGGATGATGCGATGGGCATGGATGGGAAGGTCCCGTCCAAATTTTTTAGTTGTCCCTGTATTTAGTTCATTGGATGGGATAAAATCATCCCTAATAGAACAATCCACCAGATCGAATATTCGCTCCAAATCCTGAATGGCACAGTGCGAGGAAAATTGCCAAATGAGCCTGTCCATCCGACATTCGTGCCCTCCTGTGAGGCTGTGACCCCATCCACTCGTTCCACTCACCTCCCATGCCCACTCGCATGCGCATCAGCGTCGGCTTCTTCTCATCCCAATGGCGATGCGCTTCGTCGCTACTGTCGGCCTCGATGCACTCTCCTGGTCCAGCTGCATTGTGCCCTCCCTGCTCGCCGCGCTTGCATCTCCGTCGCCTTCCCTCCCACCCTCGAACTCCAACCCCTCCACCACCTTCGCCTCTGTTTTCATTGGTAAGTCTCCCGCTCCTCGTGTGGCTATGCTAGTCTAATTGTGACACTCCCACAGTCCCATGTGTCCACTTGCTTACCAAATGGGGTAGGGATCTCTATAGGCGGGGCAGACGGGGCCGGAGTGGAAGAAAGTGAGCACAAAGCGGTTTAGGTTCAAGGAGTCCATGATCTCCGATGAGGCGTGGAACGTCCTCCACCATCTCCGCAGTAGAGGTGCGCCCCTGTCTCGCTGGCTTAGTTGCTTTATCATCGAAAGACTGAATGTTGCTGTTGGGCTTAAGCACAAAAATTGTTTAATTTCTTGTGCGATTTCTGACAATATTCTATGGTTGCTGAAAAACATAAGGGTAAATGGTCATTTTTGTTGCATTATAGATATGCCCAGCAATAGCATTAAATTAATCTCACAGTTTTATGTGGTGGGAAACATGAGATGGCATACTGAAAGGTTTTAACAGTAGCAAATGATCTTTCATTTTGATCTCATATGTTGATTTGTATTTAGTACGAAGATGTCAAATTGATCAATATTCCTTATATAATGCTATAAAAGTTATTTCTTGTCAAAAGATTATTCCTTTATTATATCCTTGTGGTAATTTGCAGTTCCACTATTAAAGTATGTTAGTTTTAGTGCTAGCATTTCTTCAAGTCCGATAAATAGCTTGGAAGAGAAAGTGAGAAATCTCATTGCATATTGTTGTATCCAACAAATAATTTCAATTCCTATGTGCTTTCCGTGTTGTTAACTAGGTGCAAACATTTAGTGCTTTTGGACCAGATAATTTCAATATCCCAAATGATTCACTATATTTGTAAACTAATTGCGTCTCAAGTTGTATTGATTAAAAATTATAGTTTAGGCTTTCCTTGCCCATTGGTCTGAGAATGCAAGGTAATCTCACCAGAGGGTTATCGCAATTCATCTCATCCGCCTTTGTTTACCCAACCAATAACAAAATTGGCTCATCCTATCCACCCTCATCTTGCTAACCAAACAATAATATGTATCATCCCATTCATCCAACCAAATAGGCTTTTAGTATGTGTTTGGTTGGTGGAATGGCCAAGGGATGGAACCATCCCATTCCAATTTTGAGCTCATCCAGCTGTTTGGTTCATGGTATGGAAGGGAATGAAGTGGAAGCAAACCATTCCTCCAAATGGAATATTCCTTCAAAATTCGGAATCCAGCCATCCCAAAAAATTTCCCGGACGGAGCCATCCCGAGCTCCCTCGCGCAGAGCCATTCACCCCACTCCCGTGCGCTCACCCCCTCCCCAGATCCAGATCTGAGGAGCCTCCCGCGCCGCCGGCCTCCCGCGCGGATCTCCTCCCGTGCGGATCTCCTCTCGCGCGTCGTCCCTCCCGCGACCGACGTCCCGCGCGCCGCGGCCGAGCTCCCGCCCGACGCCCCGCCCGCGCCGCCTCCCGCCCGGCCGTCCTCCGCGCCAAGGCCGACCTCTGCGCCGCCGCCGCGGCGGCCTCCGTCGCCGCCGTCGACCTACCGGCCGCCGCGACCTCCCGCCGCGCTGAAGCTCTGCCTTGCCGTCGACCTCCCGCCGCGGCGGCCGAGCTCTGCGCCGCCGTCCGACCTCCCCGCCGCCGGCCGAGCTCTGCGCGCCGTCGACCTCCCGCGCGCGGCCGAGCTCTGCGCGCGCCGTCCGACCTCCCGCCCGTCTTGGCCGACCCTGCGCGCGCGTGCCGCCTCTGCGCCGCCGAGCCGCCCGACCTCCCCCCAGTGAAGGTATTGTCCTTACCTATGTGCAGTGGTAGGAATCTGTGGTGAAAATGTGAAGATATTTGTGTGAAATATGTCTAATATGTGCAGTGGTAGCAATCTGTGGTTGTGCTTGATTGATATGGTTGTGCTTGAATGATATGTTCCATTGTGATGTTATCAATTGTGCTATTCATATTGTGGATGGACAGAAGACTTGCTAAAATGAGAAAGTGTGTGCTTTATGGTGCTGCTGCTTTCGTGGCTGTTGCTATGGTGGCTTTGTGTGTTAGAGCTAGATTAATGAAAAGAAGAACACGTATTACCTATGGTCCAATGGAAGAAAGAGATAGAGCAAGAATTGATTATCTAAATAAGAAAATTTATAGAGATGATTCAACTTGCCAAAAAATGTTAAGGCTCACTAGAGCTCCTTTCTTCCATTTATGTGAAGTTTTGAGAGGTCGCGGTTTGCTTGGAGATACCATACATGTTAGTGTTGAAGAGCAAGTTGCAATGTTCCTAAATATTGTAGGGCATAACCTAAGGAATAGGTTAGTCCACACTAATTTTGATAGGTCCACTGAAACAGTTAGTCGATATTTTAGAGTGTACTCCATGCCATAGGAGAGCTTAGAAGTGAACTTATTAGGCCACCTTCCTCGGAGACCCCAACCAAAATTGCAGGGAATCCAAGATGGGATCCATATTTCAAGGTATGACATTGCCAATTGTTTGTTAGAGATGTAAGCTCAACTATTTAGCTACTAATTTTTTTGAAAATAGGATTGTATTGGAGCCATTGATGGTACACACATAAGGGCAACAGTTAGTAAATCCATGGAGCCTTCTTTTCGTGGTAGGAAGTCATTTGCTACACAAAATGTGATGGCAAGCAGAGATTTTGATCTCAGATTCACATATGTGTTGGTGGTTGGGAGGAACGCACATGATGCTCTGATTTTAGCAGATGCATTAGAGCGTGAGAATGGCTTACGTGTCCCACAAGGTAATAGCTCCACTCTAGATTAATTTGTCTATAGTTAAAGCTTTAAATTTCCACCTCATCCGAGCAATAATTTCGCCTCACATATTAGGAAAATTCTACCTTGTGGATCTTTGGATACGGAGCTAAACACAGGTTTTGCCTCCATTTCGCGGTGTGCGGTACCACTTGAATGAGTGGGGAGTAATCCTGTTCAAGATGCCCTGAATTATTCAACCTTAGACATTCCTCTCTACGTGTGTGAGAGAACGTGCTTTCGGATCACTCAAGAGGCGTTTCAAAATTCTTGATGATGCCACACCATTTTTTCCTTTTCTGTACAAGTTGATATTGTTATAGCTTGTTGTATCCTGCACAATTGGGTTCTATCACAAGGGATTGATCAATTTATTGTGCGAAGTTGATGGAGTAGTAACCCGGTATCCTCCACGCCTAGCTCGTCCACACAAGCGACCAATGATCATAGGCAAATGGTTGAATTTAGGCAAAACTTGGCTAACACCATGTGGGCAGATCGTCAAGCTTACCTTGAGAATTAATTATGTAGCCCTTTGTTGTATTAGAATTGTTTGAACTCTTGCAATTTGTCTCCTGTATGAATAATTATGGCTACAATGTCCTGTTTGTACTATTTCTAATTGTCCTGTATGCACTCTTTCAAATAATTATGAATTGTTTGTGATGTACCTTGGTTGTAACATATTGCTTTGAAATGTTAGGAAATGGACAGTGAACAGCATGGGGAAACAATTGGGGTAAACCATGGGGGCAGTGGTTCAATGGTTTGGACAGGTGCTATGTCAACATATATGCTTTCTTTCCTGTCAAACCTAGTGGCTGGTGGCACTAGGACATCATCTGGTTTTAAAAAAGTGCACCTAAATAATTGTGGTAAAGCATTGAGTGAGCATTTCAAGATTCATGTCACTGGCGAGCAAGTTAGAAATCACCTAAAGAAATGGAGGATAGTATGGGCAAAGGTTCTGAGGTTGAAAAAATTAGTGAGGCTCTCTGGGATGAAGATTCTTGTTCTATTTTGCTATGTGAAGAGCATTACAACAATTACATTCAGCATCCGGTAAGCATTACAACAATCTATGTTCTATTTTACATTCAACAATTCTGTATATGTTGCACACAATCGATTTCTATTTTCTATGTTTGCTAGAAAAACAAAAGTGATCTTGACATGCTAAACAAACCTATTGAGCACTATCATGCCATGTCTACAATATTTGGGAATTGTTTGGCTACAGGAAAGTATGCCAAAGGCACAAGTGATCCACTTGCCACTGAGTTCTGAGACATTGCAGATGACCCAATTGATGTTGACAGTGGGGCATCTCCAAGCTGAAGTTAACATTGGGAACAATGGGGCGCAGATGCAAGTGTTGGTGAGTCCTCGGTACCAAACCACCCCGTAAAGGGCTAAAGTGTCATTGAAAGATCTGTTGATGATGATGTGTTGCTACCAACAATTACTTTGGGTCTTGAGAGGATAGCTAGTGCTATAGAGAAGGTGGGCACCTCTTCGAGTCAACTATCCCGGTGGTCTTTGGGACAGTCTTGCATCATGACTGGTTTTGATGAGGCACATCTCTCTCATTATTATGCTTATTTGTGTGAGAATGTTGGGCTTGCTAAGGCATTCATGGATCAAAGCTTGACAGAAAGTTGGTTTGGGTTACTAGGTATGTTACCAAGCATTTTCCACTGAAGTTGGGATTAGAAGCATTTCACCTTTGAAGACTTTTGTGTCTTGAAAGCATTTCACCTTGAAGACTTTTGTGTCTTTGGAACAATTATCCTACTATGTAGTACTTTGTCTTTATTAGGACCTTTTGTGTACTGTTAAGGGGTTAATTAGGACTGCTAAGTGTTGTAATGTATGAATTGATTAACTGCTAAGTGTTGTAATGTATGAATTGATTAACTGCTAAGTGTTGTAATGTGATGCAAACTCTATGAGTTGTTATCTATGAAATGGACCTATTTATATGCACTTTATTTCAGTTGTAAATGTGCTATCACGTGCTAGTTAAACAAAATTATGTCAAGGGGAAAAAGTTTTAATAAATGTGCATATCCTACTTTAGAACATCACTAAGTTTTAATAAATTATGTCAACTGGCTCAAAGAGGTAACCTCACCACGCAGGTTAGCATATCCTATTTTTCATCCCGATCCCATCAACCAAACAAGAGACGGAACGGTTCCATTCTTCTCCATCCCACTAACCAAACAAAAAACAGAACCATTCCATCCCACTAACCAAACATCCTAAACAGAACCATCCCATTCCATCCCATCCCAAAAAACTGGAATCGTTCCATCCCATTCCTCCCCATTCCACCAACCAAACACACCCTTAGATCATCCCATCCCACCAAATCCTGAACCATCTCATCCCATCCACCAACCAAACAGGCTTTTGGATCATCCCATCCCATCCACCCAACCAAACACACCCGAAGTGTTTCGTATAGCTGTGCCATATTTTGGATAACTAGATCCTGGGCTGTGGCCATTCCGACATTTGTAGATTCTTGTGACATGTTTAAACTTTAAACTTTACAGAAAAATGTTGAAATATTTACAAATGTATATAATCAAAATCTACAACTTTACAAATATCTGCGTCCCATGAATGATCATATGTATGGATTACAAGGTACTGAAATATCCACAGTCTATTTTTATAATTTCAAAGTAGCACACATACTATTTGAAAATGTGGATTATATTACTCGATAAAGAGAGCCAGACAATCCAAGGCATGGTATGATGATTTTCTCCAAGAAAGGTTTCGGTACATACACACTTCAATCTACAAAAACAAAGAAAGTTTAGGTATCAATATATAAAAAGTAGGTAAAGGAAAAGTATATCTGTATCAAAAAAATCTCAACATTGTACCTTTTGCAAACAAGGGAGTGCTGATGGTACAAATTAGTAATATACAGAAAATATCAATTACATTAAAACTATCAACATTCAACAAAGATCACGCTAATACAACAATCTCACCTATTATAGATCAATTGGGGCAAAGATCTTGCTTAGGTCATGTTCATATTGGTTTCTGCTTAGAAAAGCCAAAAGCCAATACAAATACCTGGCTTTTCAAAATAGCTTCTCCACTTCTCTCGCTATCGTCTCACTCCGGGGATAAGACATAGGTCACGGGTGCATCACACAGCCCACTCCACTCGCTTCAGTCACACGCACGTATCTCTCCATCACTTTTTCCAGCGCTCGCCCTTCATTCTAAAAACCACTTCTTTTAGCCATTACTATTTATTTTCAGTCAAAAGTCATAAGTCACGGTTAAAAGGCTATCAACAAAAGCCAATATGAATACCCCCCTCAATAAGGCGGGTCCCAATTCGATATCGACGAACATGTTCCCTAGTGCACATAACTGAACATGGTCTAAACCTGATTCAACAGCCACAACAACTACAATAGCACCCAAAGAACAATTCGATGACCATGGTATCTGCCAATCATGAATATCTCATTTTTGTAATTGATAAACTCAGTATGATATTTGTGACAAGACAGACAACACAAAAGCAAACTAGTATCTAGTACTCTAGTAGTAATAAGGTGCAAACAAAACCAATCAAGTCATAAGCGAAAAAAACTCCACCCATTAGCTTGACAAAAGGCCGCCAATATGGTTGGTTTCAAATCGATTGAAAATAAAAGGGAAGCTAACTGGCCTAGCAATGTTGGGTGTGGTCGACCAAATGGTTTAGTTTGCCAGTACGGTTTACATTACACCAACAATATCGATAAACTAGGCCAAATCTTACTCGGTTCTAATTTTATTGGGTAAAAAATGACAACCAACATGAGAGATGTGCTCATAGAGGGAGAATTCTTCGCAATGGTAACATATTTTACTAGCCAATTAGCACATGTAATGTGTAACTGCGGATAAAGAATACTTGTGCTGACTTTGTAGATGACTAAGATCAAAACTTTGTAGTTACTTTTTTTTACAACAAAGATAAGTAATCACAAGATTAGGGGTGTGTTTGGATTGTTACCCAAATGTGCCAAACTAAAATATTGACATGTCTTGATGATTTAGTTAGCGTTTGAATTGCCACCAAAATTTTGGCGCGCCCTAAAAAATTTGGCAGTGCAATGCAAATGTTGGGCTGTTTTTGGGCAGTAGATTTGCTCGCCAAAAATTGGTGAGGCAAGACATGACATGGCATCATGTGAGTGGTTGTTTTAATGCTTTCATTTTTTTATTAACAAACTTCAAATGATAATATCTTCTAAACTATGTGTCTGATTTGCGATTTGTTTGAATCATTGTATTTCTTGCAATTTAATCAATATAACAAGATATATATATATATATATATATATATATATATATATATATATATATATATATATATATATATATATATATATATATATATATATATATATATATATATATATATATATATATATATATATATATATATATATGCTATATTTTGGCAAAAAAATAGATTCCATATAAGACCTACATGTCACTTATATCTTGAAAAATTTTGGCTATATTGGCATAGTTACAATTTATACCTTTGTTTTAATCTACCTAAATTTTAATAGGATTGATTTGGGCATAAACCAAACATACCGTGGAAGACATGGTAATTGGGCGGCATCCAACTACAGGCCAACAGTTGCACACCTACACTGCTACACGGCTACACGCTCCCAAATCCCACATAAAGAAAAAGGAAAAGAAAAGGAAAAGGAAAAGGAAAAAGGAAGGCGAAACCTTCCTCCCCCAATTTCCCGACCCGATCTCTTCCGCTGGTTCTCTAGTCCCTTCTCCCCTCCGCACCTCCTCCCCGCCGGCTCGCCCCAAAACCCTCGCGCCGGCCACTGCCCCGCCCCATCCCCCAGCATCGCCGCCGCCGCTGCCGCCGCCGCGCCATGCCCTTCGGCATCTGATTCATGTCTCACCCCCACGCCACCGCCCCCAAGCGGCCCTTCTCCTCCACCTCCTCCCCCTCCTCCCCCGCGCCGCCGCACATGAAGAAGGCCAAGCTCCCAGCCGCCTCCTCCTCCGCCGGGCCCACTGAGAAGAACGGGCTCCACCTGGACCCCGCGGTCGCGGCCGTCGCCGCCCGTAGCGGTGGCCGCACCAACGGCGAGGAGGACGCGGAGATGGTGCTCGCCGATCAGGACGAGCTCCCCGCTCCCAGCGCATCGGCCCCCTCGGGAGTCGCCGCCAACCTCTTCCGGAAGAAGGCCACGCTCCCCCAGCCCTCCGCCGCCACCCGCAAGCCCCTCCGCATCAAAATAGGTGCCTCTCTCTCTCTCTCCCTCCCTCCCTCCCTCCCTCTCTCTCTGGAATTGCTCGCTGTGCGTGTGACTAGTCATCACCGAGGGGCTTGTAGAGTTGTAGTAGCAATTGAGGGGTGTATTCTATTGTTTTGGTTAGTGTTACTAGTTCACTTGCTGGGTAGCCACAAACTGTTTTACGTTGCATGTGATGTTAAGATTAAATTCTGGTAGTAGCAAGGGATTGCAGTAGCGACTGTCTTTTTTGCGAACCAATCTCCCAGTGCTGTTTCCCTCTCATTGGCGTGCCTAGGTATGTTGTTGCTTGTCACAAGGGAATTAGCTAGATCTGCACACTATTTTTGAAAAAATGGTGATTGCTAGGAGAATATAAGGTTTTGTGCACTAATACCATGCTTTTAATTGCTCTGTACATGTTCGTGTATGTAAAATTCCTGGTAATTGTTCGTTTATATGGGCTTGCTTTGGTGGGTGTAAACTGTAATTGTATGCTAAGGATATTCTGTAGTAAATGTGACACTTTTGTTGTTCTTGACGCATTTGACGAATGAGCTTGGGTATAATTGTATTCTTCTCATTTATTTCTGCTCCTTGCTTGGTCGTATCACACTATGTGAGCTGGATTCTAGCTAGATTGCTCGCAACTCGTCACTAAAAAGCTATGTTGGGTGTGACTGTCAGCATTTATTAGAAGCTATGCCTGGCATATCCAATATTTTCAAACGAGATCTCATCTTTTTTAAACTATCGGGAGAAAGCTAAAAGTTTGCCTCTGCACCATGGATGTTGTAGTGTTTTCTTCAGCCCCAATATCTATCCATTTTCCATATCATTTATATTATCTGCAACAGTCACTGCTCACTACCAAAATCATAATTAACCTGTATAAGCGAATTTATTAGATGGTCTTTCTAAGATAAGACTAAAAGAGGCTCTTGGGCTCTTTTTGGGATGTTCTTTCTGCATTTTTTAGTTCGTATAAACACCATCAATTTAGTTCCATCTGGATTAGGTTTTTTGTTTATTATCATCCAATCTGTCTTTCATGTATTAGGTCAGCCAAAATTGCCAACGAACTTTGAGGAGGATACGTGGGTAATTTTGAAGGATGCTATTACTGCTATATTTCTCAAGCAGAAGCTTTCCTGTGATGTTGAGAAACTTTATCAGGTTATTTTTCTGTTGCTTACATCATAAGGTTTGATGATCCCACATTAGTTATTAAGAAGTTGGTACTTTTTTCTTCACTGTAGGCTGCTGGTGATCTTTGTCTACACAAGCTAGGGGCAAATCTATACGAACGCATCAAGAAAGAATGTGAAATACACATATCAGCAAAAATATCAGCATTAGTGGGTCAAAGTCCAGATTTGGTTGTATTTTTGTCTCTGGTGCAAAAAACATGGCAAGATTTTTGTGATCAAATGTTGATTATTCGTGGTATTGCTTTACTTCTTGATGTAAAATATGTCAAGAATGTTGCAAATATTTGTTCAGTATGGGATATGGGGTTGCAGCTGTTCCGTAAGCATCTATCGCTGTCTCCGGAGATTGAACACAAAACTGTTACCGGTCTTCTAAGGTTGATTGAGAGCGAGAGGTATGCCTGCTCTTCAGGAATATGCACAGCATGCTATAGTTTGTTAGTACTAACTGTAGTCCTGCACAATCAATTTTATGTTTGATTGGATCTGTCCATTTTAACTTAAAAACAACTTAAATCAATACTGATCAAATCGACAATAGATAGCTTCATATTCCCTAAAGTATTACAGTAGTATAATGTTTTTTGACTAATCCTAAGCATGATCCGACAATCCTATGTTCGATCATTAACTCCTTTAACAATCCTTTGAAATTTCAATCCTGTGACCAATCTGGATCATGCTATTCCTGTTGGATTGTACAATCCTATGATCTGTCATGATTCTAACTACTATCATTGCAAGTGAAAAACATGAATACTTCATATCTGTATTTTTCCCCCACCCCATCCTTAATGTCTTCTGAACTCTGTATTCTATGTTGCTCAGTTTCAGCACCCTTCATATTAACAAATGTGTGATCTATTTGCTTAGAGCTATTTGATTGTGATCCAAATTCATACAGATATCTGTTTAGGTGGAGGTTCAGATTTGTTACTGAATGTATTATGCCTTTCTCCACATATTAATGTGGAAAATTGTAGCCCATTTTTCATATTTTGATTCAATTGGGATTTTTTTAGATCCTGCTTTTACTACAGTATTGTATCTGCTGAGTTGAACGGGCAATGAAAAAATGTACTTTATTCAGTCAGACTTAAAAAAATGCAATGTATTGAATATTGTGTACCAAAGGGTAATTAGTAAAAAAGTTCATTTCACTTGAGAAAATTGTGGTTATTGCATCTGTTATATGCATACAGGGCTTTAATTATCTTGTGTGATATTGTAGCTCGTAGTCATAGTTTTTGTATCGGATCCATTTTATGTACTTGTAATTGTGAACATAAAGGATCAGTGTCATCTAATATTCATAGTTGTATTAACCAGAAAATTGTTTGCTCAATGGCTACCCTTGTTTCCTGATCAGGCTTGGTGAAGCAATAGATAGGACATTACTTAGTCATCTTCTGAAGATGTTTACTGCTCTTGGAATGTATTCTGAGAGTTTCGAAAAGCCCTTTCTCGAATGCACATCTGAATTTTATGCTACTGAAGGTGTCAAATATTTGCAACAGTGTGATATTCCAGACTATCTGAAACATGTGGAGGTATGATATATTTCTTTTATTCTCCATGTACTATGTTCATATAGAACTATCCAAGTCAGGTATAGCATGCAACTGATGGTATTGCACATGAAATATGCAGTCAAGGTTGCAAGAAGAACATGAAAGGTGTATTCTGTATTTGGAAGCTAACACAAGGAGGCCACTTATAGCAACTACAGAAAAACAATTGCTACATCGACACACATCCGCAATTCTTGAGAAGGTGAGCATCTGCTCTTACAATTGCAAGACCTGTTATGTGCTTGAACATGTGCTTGAACAAGCATGATAGTGTATTGTCTTTGTTGGCCATGAGACCAATAGATCAATAATGATGTTTACTTATCAAAATATTGTATTAGATGGACAACTAATTTAGCTGCTGCTCCACTCATGGACTTCTTTCTATTTTGTGTGGGTGTGTATGTTTGGTGTCTCGTTCAGGGATTCACAGTGCTTATGGAAGCAAATCGTGTAAAGGACCTCTCAAGGATGTACACCCTTTTCCAGAGGGTTGATGCCATTGAGTTGCTAAAGCAAGCACTTAGTTCATATATCCGGGGCACAGGTGAGGGCATTATCATGGATGAAGAAAAGGACAAAGAATTGGTTCCCTTTCTTCTGGAATTCAAGGCATCTCTTGATAAAATATTGGAAGAAAGTTTTGCCAAAAACGAGGCTTTCTCCAACACCATAAAAGAGTCATTCGAGCATCTTATCAATCTACGCCAGGTGGGCCAGATTATATCATTCTGCTTGACTATATTTTTGATCTTTATTGAGTACTAAGAGGATATTTTCTTGTACAAGTAGTCTGGTACTCTGGTGTAATATTTTCCATAAAAGTCCTTTGGTGCTTGTTTTCTTCCTCTAATTTGTTTGCGTTAAATATTTATTACTACCTCTCGTCATCTTGGGAAGCTTTCGGTAGAGTTTTTTTGACCAAAAATATCTTTGTAGCTATATATTTAGATTGGTCATAAAGTTTTTTTTTGTGAGATTCGTCATGAAAAATATTTCCATACTGCTGTTCTTTGATAGCTTTCGAACAAAATAGAAAAAAGGAAAAATGTTGAAGATGTATCTTAAAGACTGTAAAAGGTCAGACATCAAGTATTTGTGAATTATGGGGTAGTAACGAAGACTATCATCAAGACTCAAGAGTTATGTTCAGTTAAATATGTCTCTAGACTTGTGATACCTGTGCAGTCAAAACACTTGAAACTCTGGTCATTAATATATGTAAAAGTATCTGGGCTGTCCATATGGAAATAGTGGCGTTAGATTGTCTTGAAAAAAATTCGCCCATGACATTATTGTTTTAAAACGATGTTATTATAAAGATTATGACCAAGGTATTGCATTAAAACTATGAAAAGTCAAAAACCATCTACTTTTTGAGAGAGCAGTTTCATATGTAGGACACCCTCCAGCGCTGCAAGAATTTGTTGAAAGCGATTGTTAGCACTGTGAGGTTTATTTTTGTATGCAGTGTCACAATGTGCCTGTAATTTTCTTTCCTGTAATAGTTAGTCTTTCCTTTCACGTCTTGCTAAACACTGCCATTGCTTGTTTTTCCATGTGTTGATGCTTGCTATTGCTTTAGCAAGGTGGGCTGTACACTACTCGTACACCATGTTTTATGTTGGTTTCCTGTCATGTTCCAGTCAGTTGCAAGATCTGATAGACAGAAAGCATGATTCTTATATTTCGGATATGTTGGTGTACATTTGGGTGCTTGTGTTTGTTGGACTTGTGTAAACAACTTATTTAACATGTAAATTTTCTTTGTCTATGTTTTTTGTTGAAAACTTGGCTCATACCCTTTTCTCTAACAACAGAATCGCCCTGCTGAATTGATTGCAAAGTTTCTCGATGAGAAACTTCGAGCTGGAAATAAAGGTACTTCAGAAGAAGAGCTGGAGGGAATACTCGATAAAGTTTTGGTTTTGTTCCGGTTTATACAAGTAAGTCACTAAGCTATTTTATACAACTATATTTCTTCTTGATCAATATCTACTAGTAAGCTTCCTTTGGCCTTTTGCATATCGTGACCATATTAGGAAAACAGCTTATGGGTTTGTGGATGACCTGTTAGGGAGGGTTTAATCTTAACCCCGAATGATGCTATAGGTTTGGGCCTTCCAAAACAGGGTGACACTAGATCGAATTCTTAGATTGGCCTAGGCCTACCTTGTGAGGCTTCTAGGATAAGTGAAGCCCCTTGAAAATTACCAGTTCATAATGTATACATGTGTTTACTGAGAATTAAAGGCAGTGAACCTAAAATGAAAAACTCACTTTATTTTGTAGTGTAAATACAAGCAATGTATTTTCATTATGTACAGGGGAAAGATGTATTTGAGGCATTCTACAAGAAGGATCTGGCTAAGAGATTGCTGCTGGGGAAGAGTGCATCAATAGATGCTGAAAAATCAATGATTACGAAAGTAATGATTCCTTTTCTGAGGGTGCCATTTTACATGTGATCCAACTTATTGTGACATACTTGAGCAACACGTTTCTGTTTGCAGCTCAAAACTGAGTGCGGAAGTCAATTTACCAACAAGCTGGAGGGAATGTTCAAGGTAGCAATAGCTCTTTATCACTATGTTGGTTTTTCTAGTATCCTGTCTTTTTCTAGTACTTGTCTTCTATATATTTCTAGAGTTGTTAACCTGTATACTTGTATGGTTGTATCTATTGGTAGCATACAGGTTATCATCATTCTCTTTTACATGGATTCAGTGCTCCTGTAAAATGTAATGTATTCTCTGCTGTTTTTAGGACATTGAATTATCCAAAGAAATCAACGATTCTTTCAAGCAATCATCTCAGGCGAGGACAAAGCTTCCAACTGGCATTGAAATGAGTGTCCATGTGCTTACAACAGGGTAGGTAACAGTTGCCTAGTCACATTTACGCACACTTAGAAGCACGATCTGTTGATCCGTTAATATGGCAGTTGTCTAAACCTAATACATGGGCTTCATTGTCCATAACATGTAGCTGGTATCTGAATGCCATGGATTATTGTGGTTGCTGAGCATGCTAACATGCAACTCTTGATGTTGACTATCTTATATATGCAGTACTGATAAAATATGTTGAATTGCAGATATTGGCCGACCTATCCACCAATGGACGTGAAACTCCCACATGAACTTAATGTCTACCAGGTTAGTCGAGGGCTAGTCTCTAGGGATTTGGTATTGTGGCAGTAAATATCTATACCACCTTGTCTGAAAATTTTATCGAATCCTTTGGTTCTCCTGTTTGGACAGGATATATTTAAAGAGTTCTATTTGAGTAAGTACAGTGGAAGGCGTCTGATGTGGCAAAATTCTTTGGGTCACTGTGTCTTAAAAGCAGAGTTCCCAAAAGGTAAAAAGGAACTTGCAGTGTCATTATTTCAGGTGGGATTATTTTTCCACATTTTTTCAGTGGCTTATCATAGCAGTAACTAGCTGAGACCAATAATTAAGACTTTACTGATTTATTCATTCTGTTAGAGTGTGGTTTTGATGTTGTTCAATGACGCACAAAAGCTAAGCTTCCTCGACATCAAAGATTCAACTGGAATTGAGGATAAAGAATTGAGAAGAACGCTGCAATCACTTGCATGTGGTAAAGTTCGGGTTCTTCAAAAGGTATGGCTCTTTATTTTGTCTTTGACCTATTTTCAGTATGCAGCTTCTTTAGTTGTCATTTGTATTTTCAGATGCCAAAAGGGCGAGATGTAGAAGATAAGGACGAATTTGTGTTTAATGAAGAATTTAGTGCTCCCCTTTATCGCATAAAGGTACTATTTGTTCCCTTAATTTGTGTGGGGGTGGGGGTGGTTTATTTGAGCTAGGGTGTCAGCAAGCTTAACTAATGTGCTGTTGTGTACTTTCAGGTGAATGCCATTCAGATGAAGGAGACAGTAGAAGAAAACACGACCACCACTGAGAGAGTATTCCAGGATCGTCAATATCAGGTACGTTAACTGTCTAAATCTGTGAACAGAAACATCTGATGGTTTAACTGTATTGAATGGGCGGTAAAATTTTTGGTACATATGCAATCAATTATCCTTGGAGGACTTGTAGTTAGTGTTAGCTTAACTAATATGTTGTGCATCCCTTTTTTCCACTTAAACAACACATTGCTACTTCGTTCTATGCAGAAACTAATGTACCAATCATGTCTTTGATGAATTGCGATCACGGAGAGTAATGTGACATTGTTCTTTTGGTTATATGCAGGTTGACGCTGCCATAGTTCGAATAATGAAGACAAGGAAAACCCTCAGCCACACCCTTCTAATAACTGAGCTTTTTCAGCAGGTGACGCAAGGAATATTGACTTGATTGCCTATATTCTTTTCCTCGCGCCACAATCTGACCTTATTATCTCGTTGGCTTCCCTCCTTTCAGCTCAAGTTCCCGATTAAGCCAGCGGATATGAAGAAAAGAATAGAGAGCTTAATCGATAGGGAGTACCTGGAGAGAGAGAGAAGTAATCCCCAGATATACAACTACCTGGCTTGACAGCTGTTAGCATACCATGAAAAAAATCATCTTCATTTTATCGTCAGAATGACATTGTAAATTAATTGAGTATCGCTGTTCCTTGTTCTTTCTTCTCTCTCCCTGGGAATTGTAGCAGTTGCAACATGTCTGTATACGAAGATTGAATTTTGGATATAAAGCTGCGCATCATGCATGCATCCTTGTAAATGTACCCCCAAACCATCCCTGATATTCAACCCATCTTGTATCTAAGATTTGCATCTGCCTATATTCCAGTCATATGCCCAAATCGTTTTTTGAGTGACAATATTTAGAGCTAATATAAAAATAAAAATCAGATTTGTCCCATGGAAATGATCATAATAGATATGTTATCAAAATTACTTCTGTATCATTATACTTTTCACTAAAATGTAATAACAAAAAAGAATTATGGTCAAAGTGTGTATTGTAGACTTCATTTTTTTTTTCAGTTGAGAGGAATGTGTATTGGAGACTTCGATTAGTGAGAACGGACAACGGAGACACTGCAGCCCTAATGCTCATTGCTAAGGATGTACCTGGCAGTAAGAACTTAAGCCGCCACAGTATAAATGGGCTGTGGGCCTTGAAAGCGAAGCCCATTACACCGCCCCGCGAATTCCACTCCAGCCAATTGGCCGATACGCCCAGTCGTCGTCCTCCCCAACCTCGCGCCCTCCCAGATCAGATCTCCACCACCACCACCACCACCGCCTCGTCGTCGCCGGTAACCTCTCCGGCGACCCCCCGACGCCGTCCGTCGAACGTTTGACACCCTTCTCAAATCCCCAGCTCCCGCTCCCAGATCATCAGGCAATTCGCCGCCTCCGCTTCTCGAACCGGCTCCGCTCTATCCGCTAGGGTTTTGGCGCGATGGATCCGCTCCGGAGCTACCTGGGGCGGCTCCTCCTCGAGGAGATCACCCCGGTGGTGATGGTTCTGACCACTCCGCTCGCCGAGGCCGCTTGCCGCAAGAGCGGCCTCAGCTTCATTGACATGCTCGCCCCGTTCTCCCTCTTCAAAAAAATCGACGGTGATACGCCTCCCCATGCTTTCCTTCAACTGATTGTGTGTGATATTTGTCGTATTTCGTTTGATTCGGTTCTGTGACCTCATGGAGCGTTCTCTGTCTCTGCGTGCGTGCTTGAGCAGTGCCCGTGCGGACGGCGAGTGACCAGCCGTACAGGCTGCAGATGTTTAATATTCGAATGGTTTACGCTTCGGACGTCCGGAAGCAGGACTGCGAGGTGATTCTCGAGCCTTCTGGAAGCTTCTGGGATGTGTTGTAGACTTGTGACGGGTATCCTAGAAGCCTGTTGTTGTGAGATATTTGATGATGGCCTTGGTTGTTTGGGAACAGGTTGCGGATGACAGGATTAAACCGGTAGTTTCCGAGGCCAATGAGAATGCTTTTCCGGATTTGCTTGCAGAACCTCCACAGCTTGAAGATGTACTTAGCAGTGAGATCACTTGCACTGCTTCTATGAATTCACCTTTTGATGTCCTCACCAATGGAGCATAGAGCAAAATGATGGGGTTATAGTCGAGACTTTCTGGTTGGCCCGCTAATTAGTTCAAATAATTCCAATCATCTTAACATTAGAAACCTTTAAGAATTAAGAGGAGGGGGATTGGATCATATACCCTCCCCTTAGTTGGGAAATTCAGGATTTACCCTCTCACCTCAATGACATGTGGGGTCATCATAAGTCACTGACGCGTGGGTCAGGAGGGTAAATCCTGAATTTCCATCTAAGGGGAAGGTATATGATGAATAATTTCTCAAATGCTATATAGTTGCAGCCTAATTTCAGGTGATTATTTTGTAATAATGAAGTAGCTTTATGGAGTGAGCACATGTAGAGAGCATGCGTGCTGTAATATGGATAGCAATTATGGATAGCTCCAATTGCCTGTAAATGGCGTGGAAGTTTTGTGATGCCAGTGCTCTGTGTGCCTTTGTTAGTAAATAAGGATTTTTGTTGGGTTGCTGGGAACACATAGTCAACATTAACTTTGTTTCAACATGCTGTCCACCTCCATCTGATGTCTCTAATTGGCAGATGTCTTGCTTGTCCCTTATGAATGTTTGTTTGGTCGTATCATGTCTTACTTAAGTTGATTTCTTTATCTGTGAAGCTCAATCGTAAGAGTAGTGCTTGTTGTTTAATGGTTCCATTCTACATATTATTCCTTGTTTGCTATAATTCCAGAGCCTGAAGCTGAGTTGTGCCCATCGTGGATTAAGAAGTTCAACAGAGAACTAATGCGGACACTCTCGTTTTCAGAGCATGAAACCTTTGACCACCCTGTGGCATGTAAGATTTGGCACTTTTGGTTCTTAGTTTTTTTTTGTGTAATATGTTCTTGCTCATACTTTGACTAATGTTAACAGGTCTTTTAGTTGTATCATCAAAGGACAAAGAGCCAATCAGCAAATTTGTTGATCTATTCAACACAAATCAGTTGCCTTCTCTTTTAAATGAAGGCATAATGGATCCTCAGATTCTGAAGCACTATCTTGTACTTCATGACCAACAAGATGGACCACAAGAGATGTATTATTCTTCTCTCATTCTTATAATAGAGAACAAGCTCTCCCCCTTATGCATTAATGAAATGAACTATGGAAAATCGTAGCTAGTATTGGTTCTTCTTACATATCCCACCAGCTTTTTCGGAATTTATAAAACATGTTTGTGAGATTGTGTTAATAATGCGAATAGAAAGCCCGGAATGCCTACATAAATAATAGTTCGTCATTTTTAGGACTGCTTTCTCTTCACTGAAGTAGATGGACTGACATCCCTAGCTCAATGTATTTTAAGGTAGTTTATACTTCAATAAACTAGGTCAACCATCAAGTTGGTGAATATTAGCTTAGTAGCATTGTCCTGAATCAAGTCCGCTTGAGCCACGTAAGTGTTAGCGGTAGGTTCACCACTATGCTTAAAGTCTTCTGATGTTTTAATGCATGTTGTACTTAGCACAAACACTATACCATCATATAATGAATATGCATTTTTTGGTACTAGTTAAACCAAGCTGCTTTCCGCATGGGCACTTAACGGTGGGGTGTCGCTTGCCTACCATTATTTAGAATACTGCTTATAAAGTTCCAATTCCCTACATCCTTGAGACCTTGACTTGTAAGCGAAAAGACCTGCCCATAGACAACTTAGGCTCTATCCTCATAAGGCAGCTAAGGCCCTGTTTAGGGGAGCTTCTGCTCAAGCTTAAAAGCCATTGGAAGCTTAAGCTCCCGCAAAACTGAAACAGGGTGTTGCTTTGCTAGCTTCTCAGGGAACGTTAAGCCCTCTTTGTAAGCAAAAGCTGAAGCCCCTCCTTTCCAGCCTCTCAGAGAAGCCAGCTTCTGGAGGTAGCTAAGCTGCCCAAAATAGGGCCTAACTCCTCTCATATAAGCCCCATTTAGAATATCTGTTTGGGGCTAGGGGTTGCTTATGAGTTAGAACATGCATTTAAGGTCATAGTTCATGTCTTAACTGCTTGCATTGGTGAAACAAAGTGCAGATTGTTTGAATGGTGTGATATTAATTGGTTTCCTTGCATTCTTTATTATTATTATTGTTGTTGTTGTTGTTGTTGTTGTTCAATTGCTGATTTTCCATGTCTTTTGTATACATTTTTTTTTGTTGACGGTGTTACTTTTTATGTCAAGAGCTGTAAACATCTTAGCAGAAATGAAGAGCACCCTTGGTTTAAACGATTGTAAATTGCTGTGTATTAATTCTTCCACCGAAGCAGATGATAGTAATGCTGACTATTCGTGGTTACCTTATGTGAGTGCACTAAATTACTTCAGATTAAATTGCAGTAATGTCTACACAGTTCAGCAGGTATGCTATGTACTTATAGTCTTTTCTTGACTAAATGCAGAAAGCTCATGGCTTTAACAATCATGAAGGACCCTGTTGCCTTAACATGGATGATTTGAATGAGGTATTGCAGCATTTGGTGTAATATCAACTCATCTGCTTCTCCATTAAGCTTTTCTGGGCGCAGAATGTGTCGTGAAACTTTGTTTAACTTTTCACAATACCTAACAACTTATCAGTTTGATTATGGGTATTGCTGGGTGGGTTGAAAGATTATTGAGGTTTTTACAGTCAGTATTGGAGCAGCCGACTTGGTAGTCAGTTGATTCAAGGTTTTTATGGGCACCGATGCCAACGAGGCCACATCAATTTTTCTCTTATTTTCCTAGTACTAGATTGATGTTCTTCAGTTCTTCCTCTGGAGTTTAGTGTTACATGCACACATCGTTAGCTGGCAGTCAAGTTGTACAAGATACTTAATTGCTGAGCTTGTTTTTTCGTCAGATCAAGGACTTCATGCAAGATTTCGTTTCTAATCATATCATCCCCTACATGGAGCAAAAGATTTGTGTACTTAATCAGCAGGTATGTTGTTAAAAAAAATTATATTGTTTTTTTAATCTGTTTTAACAAGATTCAGTATTGTTCTAGGTAGCCACAGCAAGAAAGGGCTTTAGAAATCAGATAAAGAACTTGTGGTGGAGAAAGAGAGACGATGTCACAGAAGCAGCAAATGGCCCAATGCAAGTGGTTATTTATAACATCTTGACACTTTTCATTGGATAATTTTTTGTAATTTGCAGTAAAACTAATTTTCCCAACAGGTATACATTCACCTCCATAGAGTCGCAGATCAGAGTTCTTGGTGATTATGCTTTCATGTTACGGGACTACGAGCTTGCTTTGTCCAATTACAGATTGCTCTCAACAGATTATAAGCTTGATAAAGCTTGGAAGCGCTTTGCTGGTGTACAGGTGCTTGGCTTTTTTTAGCTTGTTTTGTATAACGTTTTGCCTGGATATACATATAGCATGAATAGTATTTTTTAGTTTGAAGTAAATGCAATTAGAATGGCAACTCTTAAGGAATATCTTCGACCTCCTGGTTAGCTGTTTCAATCAAACAGGATGGTGCGCTTTAGCCTAAAAATAATTGACAAGGGACAAGTACTATGCTCCTTTAACAACCGAAGTACCAAACCCATACTTGCCCTCATACATGGGGTTAGGCCTTACTTGTAGATAGATCAGATGATATGCTTCCAAATTCATCACACAGAGTTGCTGAGTTGCTTTTCGATGAGTAATGAAATAAGATTATGTTGTGAATTGTGATGGTCCAGTATCCAACTAGATATCCACTCCATGATAATATGTTTGCACTTTTTGCAGGAGATGAGCGGACTTTGCTATTTCATGTTGGATCAGTCAAGGAAGGACGCTGAATATTGCATGGAAAATGCCTTCAGTACATATCTGGTATTTATTTTAGAAATTCACTTCTAGGTTTTCACACATGGGCAAATACTCATTGCTTAACATGTTAGATCCATTGATACAATATTTCGTTCTGTACTATTGCTCAGTGTTTCATACACAGAAAGAGAGAAAGAGTTCAAATCCCATTTTTTGTTAAACATTTTTCCCTGTCTATTCTAGTTCAGGTACATCTGAATATCTGATGTCCAATGAATAATCAACGCAAACCTTGTTTAGCAATGAAAGTATCAACCTAGCAAGGAGGCCTGTGTGGATTTTTGGGACTTCTTGCGTCATGTGTCATTGAACTTGCTGTACAAATTGTTTGTCATTGGAACTTCTGTAGATCCATATGATACAAATAGTAGCAGTAAAACATTGATGTTTATGATGATGATGTTAGTATACTATAGGTGTAATGGCTTCTTGGACTGGTCACTGGTTTCAAGCTGGATATCATTTTTGGTTTTTTATTTGTTTGCAATAACCTACACTGTGTCAGAGACAGTCAGGTTGCTCAGAAGCCCACACTGATTTAAATTTATCTTCTTTTAAGTTAAATTTCTTATGGATGTTCTGGTATCTACTATTCAAATCTGAAGAACCTGTGCTGTGTTTGGAAGAAATGTGTGGGATCAAAGCAGATAAATAAGAGCCCAAAGTGGGACGTGCCAAACCGAGCTAGAATTTTGCCTTTCTATTTTCTTTTGTGAAATTATGAGATATACAGAAGGCCCCTTCTTTTTCCCTTCATTGTTTATGGGAGGGTGGGTGGGTGGGCTGTGTGGCATAATCAAGGAAAGTCTGAAGTTACAGTTTCAAGAAATGAGATGCATGTTTTGCAATTTGCATGATTGTAGGGACTATAAAGCAATATAAGCAGTGTTTACCAAGGTGCTAGGTGCTAGTCGGGTGGCAGACTGGCGTGCCTAGGTGGCCGCCTTGGGGAACACTGAATATAAGGACCTTTTTTTGGTTTGCATAGTTTTGAATTATCAATATCCTTTTTGCTTCACTTGTTTGGTCTTGCTCTTGTTCATTTAGGGTGTAATTCAGTATTCATATTTGCAGAGAATTGGATCGTCTGGGCAGAGAAATGCTACTAGATGTGGCCTTTGGTGGGCAGAAATGCTTAAAACAAAAGGACAGTATAGGGAGGCGTCAAGTGTGTATTTCCGCATTTCAAATGAGGTATATCTAGCATTAAGCATGCAGAATGGTGCTTTTAGTTTTTTTTACGGGAAGTTTTTCAGTTCTTTACACACATTAATGATGGAAACTTCTACTATTCAGGAACCTTCCTTGCATTCTGCTGTACTGCTTGAGCAAGCCGCTTGTTGCTTTTTGTTGTCCAGTCCACCTATGCTTCGGAAGTATGGATTTCACCTAATCTTGTCTGGCAATAGTTACCACATATCTGATCAGGTGTACAATAATTTCTTTACTGCAGTGATATTTTAGTAATGCTATAGAGGTTGATCGAATCTGTGTTGAATCCTGAGCATTCTTCCTTAAAATGCAGAAGCAACATGCTGTTCGGGCATACAGAAATGCTCTGTTTGTTTACAAACAAAATCCTTGGAGTTACATCAACGATCATGTACATTTTAATGTTGGGAGGTAATTGCATGTTTTATCTTCTATTCATTTTATCCTTGCCTCGTCTCTAAACTATCACTGACACTGATTGTATGAATTAGGTGGTATGGAGTCCTTGGTATATTCGATGTAGCCATCAATCACTTGCTGGAGGTCATTGCTTGTAGCCATCAGTCACTGGCAACACAAAGCCTGTTGCTCAAAGATTTTTTCCATTTTGTTCAGGTACTTGACCAGCCCAACTATACTTTACACCTGTTGTACCAAACTTTTGTACACTGCTAATTTTGTGTGTTTTGTTAATAGAGTATGGGGGAGAAATTTGATGTATACAAGCTTCAACTTCCTGTTTTCAACATGTCATCTCTCAGAGTTATATATGAAGATCATCGCACTTACGCATCAAATGCAGATGTAAAGCCATCACAACTATAGCAGGAGTATTTCTAACTTTTCTGCCATTGCATTTCTGGGAGTAATCAAACATTGAATCTGTGCTGTTTGTGCCCCTATGTTCTAATAGAATAGGTCTTATGGCTACTTGAACTATTTGCAAAAAAAGGGCATAAACTGAATTTTTTGCCTTGAACTTTAACCAGGTCTTTAATCATTCTGCTCTTCTGTTATTGAAAATGAAGCATTCCTAACTTTTGTCAGTTGCCTTCTATAACAGGTTAATGTTAGTGAAAGCATTTGGCAGGAGCTGGAGGAAGAAATGATCCCATCATCTTCTGTTGTTAGAACTAACTGGCTAGATTCTCAGCCAAAATCTTCTGCTTTGAGAAAATACAAGGACTCTTGTGTTTGTGTTGCTGGAGGTAATGACTTTTCAATATTTATACAACTGCTCCTAAGAGAATCAACTGAATTCGAGTTCACTTTGAGAGTTGCTAGTTGCCTAAACAGCTGAACCTCATCTGGAATTGCCTGGAGTCTAGCTGCTTTTGAGCTGAGAAACAGCTAAAAGTTAGCTAGTTATGAATCCGAATATAATTCTTCATGGGGACATATGTAGCGCAAACTCACATTTGAGTGTAATTGTGCAAACTTTCCACGTGGACTGTTGGATAAGTGATGGATGGATCAGATTTGAGGGCCTTGAGGGTAACGTGATGTGCAACTTTGTGAGTAACCCCCTCATGTGTTGGAAAATTATTAATGAGGCTCCCACCTTCCCAAATCTGATCCATCCATCTCTCTGTTATATGTGGCCAATGGTACCAGCGTTGCCATGGTCCGAAATTGGTGCAGGGAGCAACTGAACATTCCCCTGATGGCGATGCCAGCAGCTGAGAGAACTCCTGGAGAGTGGAGACTTCAAATCAGCTAACACGGCACCAGGCTGACAAGGTCCAGTGCCGCAGCCATGTATAACTTATAGTTACACATTGGACAGTGCATACTCTCATCCAACAGTACACATGTGAGTTTGCGTGGTTGCACCCAAATATTAGCTTGAACTAGATGTCCCAGTTAAGTCACATCAAATGTATAAGTAATGTGTATCCTATATGAAATCACTTGGAATGGACCATAGTTTACCTTGCCCTATCTCCAAAAATTGTCATTCTTGACTGGTGGCACTCGCTAGTCGCCACTTGTCCCTCCTGATACTGACTGGTTCTTATCCACCTGCCAGTAGAAATCTACTGGCAGGTGGCACTTGTAACTTGAAACAAGGTCCTAGTGATATAGAAATCACTAACTAAAGATATAGATTTTGTTCATCTTTTGCTCATTTGAACTATTTTGACGATTTTAACCGGCCAATCAGCTAGTCGCAGCTGTTAATTTGTTAGACCAACTGTGGATGGAATGGGTATTGGATCCGAAAATTTTTTTCCCTTTTTTTTTTGTCTTGATTTACAGCCTAGTTAGACTGATCTCAAATTGATTTTGACCAAAGTTGAGCCATGGGTTTCTGGGAAAAAAACTGGAAACTGCCTGGTTATGGGTAAGCCAGAGTTGCCCAAGAACCAGAGTACAGACTGGATCCACATTTTATGAACCTTGAACATAGGTCTCCTCGTGAGTAATTTATTCATCAAACAAAGAGAGACCGAGACAATGTAGAGGGAAAATTTTGATGTAACAATCTGATATCATTCCTCTAAAACCTTATTAAGCATCTCATGATATTTACTCTCTCTCTATATATATCTAGTTTTCTGAATTCCTGTTTTCATTGGTTGCAGAAGCAGTAAAATTGAATGTTGAGCTTAAGAATCCTTTACAAATTTCTGTTACTGTTTCTGGCATCTGTCTTATATGTCAGCTTTCCACCAGTTTGGACGCTACAAGTGCTGGTATTTGTTTTTGCTTCCTGAGAGTTGAAAATGTTTTTTCTTAAGAGTTCCACATTCAGAAAATTTGCTTTGATCACTGATGGATTGAATTACTGTGCAGATATAAGTGCATTGACCACAGATGCTGGAGAAGATATGGCTAACACAAAACCCTCTATTTCAATGTAAATTATATTTATTGAGGTTATATTTATGTAGATGTCTTTGATTCCAACCAAGATTCTCATGGCCATCATTGTTGTCGGTTGACCAGTACAGATTTGAGAGTGATGCAAATAATTTCACAGTATCAAAGCTTGACATTGTATTAGGAGGAGGTGAAACTAAAAGAGTACGCCTCTGTTTCTTTGCCCTTCTCTACTAATATTCCATGTGCCTTGGAAAAATCTTGTCAGGATGTCTTCACAGTGTAACTTGGCCATAGCATATCCAGTTTTATCTCTAGTAAAATAACTAGGCGAACAACAAATGCTATTTAAGAATTTCCATTAGATTCTTCTTCCTGTTCCATGATCCCAATATTTTTTAGGAGGTAAAACAGAACAACGTTGCAAGGGTCAATTTGCCACTGGTGGAATCTAGTTAGTAAGATTTTGCTGTTGTGGATCCAAAAAAGGATGCTTCAAGTAGCTATTATGTCCACAAAAATAGTATAATGAAAGTGCTTTTAAAAAGTCACTGCAAATGAAGCCTAATAAAGCCAACAACATTTCAATTTAGTGTCATATATATTCTATGCTTTTGTTTGATATTCCTTCGAATAAGCCATATGTCTTTCCTTGGATTTAGTATTGTTTTCTTGAATTTGTTAACTCTGATGTTACAAGAAACCTTCAATGAAAATCATAACAAGAGACAAATACTTGAACTGATTATTGTCTGAGTTATTCATAGTTTCACTGATAACATTTTGTTAGTACACATGCATTAACGGTGTCATTCAATTCTCTGAGAAGTACCTTTGCAAATTTTGTGGCCCTTTGTTACATTTCAAATTGATTTCTTTTTTGTTGATTAATATTTGACAATAGATATAGGTGTTGTGCATTTCTGTAATTGTTTTTCAAGACAATCTAATTTCCTTTTTAACTCTTATCAGGTACAACTTGAAGTCACTCCAAAAGTTGAAGGTATTCTGAAGTTAGTTGGGATAAGATGGACGCTGTCAGATTCAGTAGTAGGCTATCAATACTTTGAATTTGACACACAAAAGAAAAACAAGAAAGGGAAAAAGGGGGCTCATCGTTCTTTGAACAATGACCTGATTGTAATCAAGGTTCTTGTTTTTTTGGGTTTTCTCTTTCAAATATTTGTTTCTGGTGATATGTGAGTAACCTTAATTTCTTTGCCTTCAGGGTTTACCTAAACTTACAGGATATATTGATCGCTTGCCAACAAAAGCATTTACTGGTGATTTACAGCTTCTCACGCTGAATCTGAGAAACCATTCAGAATATGCCGTGAAGGTCCGAATTATTATCATTGATGTTCCTCTCCGTTGCCTTTTCAATAATTCATAATGTGTTGCTCAGTTATACACAAATGAGCATAATTTTTTTGTTTTATGCATGTTTTCAGCACCATGTTCTGTGTTAACCATTTCCAATCCTGTAACGCAGAACATAAAAATGAAAATTAGCCATCCAAGATTTGTAATTCCAGGTGATTCATCGGACCTCGACCTTGAGTTTCCACAGTGCTTAAGAAAGCATGTACAATCAGAAAGCAATGCTGTATCATCTAAAAATACTAAGGAAAAATTCAGGGGTTTGCTATTTGCATTTCCTCAGGTGAGGTGATTCAAAGCACTGTCATATTTTGTACTCCATGGTCTGATCCACATCATTTGTTTTATTACAGATATTTACCTTCCTTTCTTGCCAGGATATTAAAATTCAAGGAGGAGCCACATTGTCTTGGCCTATATGGTTTCATGCTGCAACTCCCGGAAATTTCTCTCTTTATGTATCTCTATATTATGAAATGGAGAGTTCCAGTGACATAACATATCGCACATTGCGCATGCATTACAATGTTGAGGTAATGGTTCATGCCCAATTGTCCATATTTGATTTATTTTAAGGTTTAATGTTTATTGTTTGGGTTGTTTGCATGTGCACAATATATGAAATTTTTAATCAGTGTTTTGGTAACTGGTATTGGACCAGTTGTGGCTTGGTGGTTGACACGGGTTTCCTGCAATAACTAGTTGACCTAATAGAATATAATGGCAGCAGGATTAATGACATCCAACAAATTGGCTGAAAACTAAGTTTATTTAGGGCTGTTTCTTGGTGAAGCTTACCCATACTGAAATGTTTTATTTTGATCATTTTCTCCTAAAGAATTCAGTTCGATATGTGTTACTTTGATAATGGAAAGTCTCCCATAACTTGGAATTACTGATTCCAGAAACTCCTAAAACCTCGTTATGCCAGCTGGTTTACCAGATAAAGGTTGCAGCTGGTGCAACCGGTTATGCCTGTTACCACAAGTAGCCAGAAGTAAGAGTTCTTCGCTAAAAGAACTAGTTATTTTAATTTTATTCTGAAGTTATAGCAGCTCTACAAAAAGGTCGGTGGTCTAGGAGAATTGCGATTGCTTCTTTAAGATTTTTCATGACTCGAGTTTCAGTTTTCAATCTCTTTGTCGTTGTTTGGGACTGAATTATAGGCAGCTTATGTGATGCGTGTACAATTATGTTTTATTTGAGATATGCTTTTCTTTATTTGCCGCTATTTTTTGGTCCCAAACTATTTAAGGAAATGTTTATCTTGCATGTATTGTGCAACTTAAAGAATGCAGTGGAAAATCAATTTTGCATTATGGGAATTATCGTCCAATCTTGCCGGGTTGATTTTTAGAACACTCCCAAGATTAAACTGTGTATAATTGGTATCCCTATAGACCACCAGTGGCTGTGCCCTTAAGGTTTGGATCAACAAAGAGTTGGGAGTGACCATGGTTAATTTGTTGTATGCTACCCTCCCCTTAGATGGAAATTCAGGATTTATCCTCTTGGCCCACGCGTCAGTGACTTATGATGACCCCACATGTCATTGAGGTGAGAGGGTAAATCATGAATTTCCCAACTAAGAGGAGGGTATATGATCCAATCCCCCTTTTGCAGCTGGCTCTCCCTAAATAGCTATGATTTATTTGTCTGTTAACAATGCTTATTTACAGGTATTGCCATCACTTGATGTATCATTTGCTATCAGTATGTGCTCATCAAGATTGGAGTATATTGTGCGCATGGATGTCATGAACATGACTCCATCAGATTCATTTGCACTTCATCAGTTGTCATGCGTTGGGAGTAAATGGGCAGTTTCAACATTGCCATCGTGCAATTCCATCAGCTCTGTTGAAACTATATCAGCAAATCAAGCTGTGTCATGCTTCTTCAAGATAAAGGTAGGCCCATTCTTTAAATAAGCTATCAAACACACAGCACTTGTTGCATACCATGTTTTCCATTTCTTTATTTTATTTTCTTGTCTGTTGTATCTTATCTGATAAGTTTAAAAGCAGTGATATGTTTCCCTATGCATGCTTCTTTTCAGGATTTAGGGACATATTCATATAAAGAGGCTGAAAGCAGTTTCTGTAGAAGTGATATGGTTTTATCTCCTGGGGGCAGTACTGATGTGTTTGACATTTCTCGGTCTCCTATCGCTGATTTCCACTGTCAAGAAAGATACCAGCAGGGGAAGTTGGCTAAGGTGAGTGCTGCTCTGCCTGAGGTTGTAAGACCATTCTGTACCCCATTTGGCAGCACTGTTCTTCTGCTAATTCCCAGTATTATCCAGCTGGGTAGGGGGGTTTTACCTAAGCTTGAAGCTCAACACAGCAGGAATTTGGCTGGAAAACTGGCCAGTCGCTGGATGCGTGTGTGCATATTTTCATTGATTAATTAAATGCTTGAACTATATATCATCTTTGTCATTCTTCAGGGGCCATGCAGCCTTCTTGATTTTATTCTGATCTCAAAGGCAGTAGCTGGCAATTCTTCCAAGTCAGAACCAGACCGTCAACTACTTTCTTATCATACATGTCATTGCAGGCAAGTGCTAGAACCTTTGACAGGGTAACATTTTTGCTGGGCTTTTGATGGTTTCAAACATATGCTGATCTCATCTGCTGTTTTTGCAGTTCTCTCAGCCAGAATCCTATATGGTGGCTTATGGAAGGACCTCAAACAATTACTCATGATTTCTCGAAGACTTACTGTGAGGCTAACATCCAGTTGGTGATTCACAATTCTGTAGAACATAACATTTCAGTGAGAGTGGTTACTTTTGATGGTATGCCAGAGAAAAAACAAACAGTCCATTCGCATGATTCTGCCAGTGGTCAGGGTGGATGGTATGATGTATCACTGGAAAATGACATAAAGGCCATCTCTAGTGCCAAGGGGACACATTCTCAGACACAATCATCTGAAAGCATTTCACCGTTTGTTTGGTGTTCATTGAGTTCTGCTCAAGTTGATCTCAAACCTGACAGTTCTGCTAAAGTTGCTCTAAAAGTGTGCATATTTACACCTGGAACATACAATTTTTCAAATTATGAGCTGCATTGGAAAGTGCACCCATCTGAGGGAGGACAAGTGGATGAAAATGGGAGATCCGGTGGTGGCCAAGGGCATCCTTTCTATGTTACTGTTCTTCAAGGTGCCGAATGAATTACAAGGATGGGAAAAAGCAGCATTCTTGTGAAGCTCAGCACAGAAGAACTTCCATGTAGTTCAGCGCAGAAGCCTGTCCAGTGGTGGCTGAGTGAAATGTACAATCTCACCTACCCAAACCAGTGGTGGCCAAGTGAAGATGTACCCTGTAAGTTTCCCCATTGAATATAGATAATGCATATGCGAGGATATTCTTATGATAGTTCAGCTTCAATACTGAAACATTTACACGAGTCATTTTCAAGAATAATTCAGGTGACTAGATGTATACCATTGTTGTTTGTGAAATTTTGGTGCGAGGAAGGATACAGACAACACGGCTTTTGTTTGTCAATTCGTTGCTGTAGCATGTAGGTTCTTATTTTTGTAAATCCTTTTTAATCTTATCAGACAGGGAGGCAACTCTCAGATGCAGTATGTATGCAATTCTCAGATGCCGTATGTAGTGATAGATTAGATAATTCTCTTTTTTGTGCGAGGAAATTAGATAATCTTCTTGAAACTGTTGTTCTATGGACGATAGTTTTTGCCTGGCTAATTGTGATGCCATATCATATTTTTTTCTTTTTTTATTAGTAAACTGAATTACTGTATGCCCGGATAATCTTGTGTGTAGTCCATATTTGTTGAGTCATTGCTTGTGGGGAGTTACACACTTTATCATGATCACATTTGCTTTAAGTGCTCATATCATACTTTTTGTTTCATGCTTCCATTGCCTTCTTTGCTTTATCTATGTGCCAGTACAATAAAACTTGGATAAAATCGTCATAAATTATCTATCAAGCTGAGCTCCACTTCTTGCCACACCAGACTTATATTTTAATTCTGGGTGTGGACATGCGGTATGAAATGCTTAATTTTAATTCTCATTGCCATACAATAATTACCAAATGCCTTTAAAGTAAATTACCTAGCATTGTCTATTCTGATGGACTTTATATGATGATCAGAGAAATTATTTTTAATTTGAATTGTCAGAAAACAAAGGAGATGGAGCATACTGGATTCAAACTGTGGTATACTGGAACAGAACGAAACAAGAATGGAGTGAGCATCTTAATCAATAAGCACATCAAGAATGGAGTTGTCGATGTGAGGAGGCAGACGGATAGGATTATCCTAGTCAAGCTAATCTTTGGTGGCTTGGTTTTGAATGTTGTTAGTGCATATACTCCACAAGTAGGGTTGGATGAGACCGCTAAGAGGCAATTTTAGGATGACCTAGACGACATGGTTAGAAGTGTGTCTATCAATGAAAAGGTTTTCTTAGGAGACGATTTCAATGGTCATGTCGGTACAAATAGGGTGTGTTTGGTTCGTGGATGGAGGTTGTATCGTATATCCTGACTGAGTGGATGCAGGCTGAGTGAAATCGTATTTCAGAAAAAGAAGATGTTTGGTGAGGTTGCATGAGCGGATGAAAAAAAAACTGAGATGCTGTTTGGTTGCCTGTATGAGCGGATGCAGTCTACCAAACCTGATAGGCTAACACGTGGGACCGCGTAAGATACACTGCATCAACCCATCCAGGATGGCCAGTGAAGCTCATTTTGAGCGTATCCACCCATCCAGGATGAGGTCGTATTTTTGTATCCGCTCATGCAGGCTGCATCCACTCATACAGGCAACCAAACAGGCTCTTTCTTAGATTATACGGATCCACCTAGCCAGGACGAAGGAGATTTAGGCAACCAAACACACCCATAGTGGAGGGTTTCAAAGGGTGCATGAGGATTTTGGTTATGGTGATAGAAATCATGGGCGGATCCAGGGCCCGGCGACCCTGGCCCCTGCCCGGGCTCATCTCCTATAGATCACTCAGCAATGTGGGCGGCGTCCTCCACTGGCCGTCCGGAATCGAGATGAAGGTCGAGGGCGCCGTTGGCCGTGCGACGCCGCAGATAACCGTGGGCCGGCGACGACAGCGGCGCCTTTGCCTGGGGCTTCTAGGTGCATGCATCCACGGGGCCATAAAGTATGCCCTTTGGATTGTGTGCCTAATTAAGTCTCCTAGTTGATTAATTAATTCTCGATATGCATTTGTTCGACTAGGTTAACGTAGTAGCAGTATCCTCATAATTTCGGTTATGTTACGATCGTCGTGTTCTTTGCGATGCGAGGATATGACCGATCCATAGGTATGTCGCGTTGTTTATGCGTTATGGATTAGATGTGTCCGGTGTGGCGGTCTAAATTAATGGTAGTGTTGTACCTCTTGAAGCCTTTAAGGCCCACTACAACTCCCAAGCTGTTGCCCTGAATTACAGGGGCACAAGAACATAGCGCAGTAGTGCTAGTAAATGCACGACGACGAAAGCGAGGCGTCGCTCCCAATCCCCAGACTCTGTTTTTTTGCCCAGGCTCATTAAATTCTCTGGGTCCGCCACTGATAGAAATCAAGAGGGAGAAGATATCTTAAACTTTGTCGTAGCCTATGATCTCATGATAGCTAACACCTTCTTTAGAAAGAGACATTATCATTTAGTTACCTTTAGCAGTGGTCAGCACTCTAGCCAAATCGATTTTGTTCTTGTTAGGAGGGAGGACAAACGAGCCTGCATAGATTGTAAGGCTATACCTGGAGAGTGTGTTGTCCAGCAACATAAGTTGGTAGTCTCCGACTTTCGTTTTAGGTTACGGGTCCGACAAGTTAAGGTCGCCAGAGTCACGAGGACGAATTAGTGGAAACTCAAAGGAGATACCGCACAAGCGTTTAAGGAGAGGATGTTCACGGAAGGGACGTGGGACGTGGAAGAAGCGAATAGTATGTGAGACAGAGATGGCAACTCGTATAAGGAAGGTGGGTACGGAAGTGTTTAGAGTGACCTAAGGGACAAAAGGAGAACCAAAAGACACATGGTGGTGGAACGAGAAAGCGCAAAAGGCTATTAAGGAAAAGATATGCTACAAGCATATGTATCATGATAGGGGCGATGGCAACATATAGAAATACAAAGCAGCAAAAAAGAATGCGAAGAAAGCGGTGAGAGACACGAGGCAAGGTATATGAGGAAATTTATTAGAAACTAAGTACAAAGGAGGGAGAGAAGGATGTCTACAATATGGCTAAAATTCGAGAAAGGAAGACGAGAGATTTCAACCAAGTTAAATACATCAAAGATGATACTAACAGACTTTTGATGAAAGACGAGTAGATCAAGGATAGGTGGAGAGATTACTTCGACAAGTTGTTTAATCACGATAATGATTATAGTATGATTGAACTGGATAATGTTCTTGACGACACCGATAAGTGGTTTGTTCGAAGAATCCAGGAGTCGGAAGTAAGAGAGGCCTTAAAAGGATGAAAGTGGGTAAGGTGTTGGGGCCTGATAACATCCCTATTGAGGTGTGGAAATGCCTAGAAAAAGTGACGATTGTTTGGCTAACTAAGTTGTTCAATAACATTTTTAGGTTGAACAAAATGCCAAACGAGTGGCAGAGGAGTACATTAGTACCAATTTTCAAAAATAAAGGAGACATTTAAAGTTGTACTAATTATAGAGGAATTAAGCTCATGAGACACACAATGAAGCTCTGGGAACGAGTGATTAAGCATCATTTAAGAAAAGTGACTAGCGTGACGACAAACCAAATTGGTTTTATGCATGGGAGGTCGACCACAGAGGCGATTTTCTTGCTACGACAGTTGATGGAGAGGTATAGGGAGCAAAAGGAGGACCTTCACATGATATTTATTGACTTGGAGAAAATCTATGACAAAGTGCCAAGAAATGTCATGTGGTAGGCGCTTCAAAAGAAAAGAGTCACAACAAAATATATTACCCTAATAAAGGACATGTAAGAAAAATGTTGCGACTAATGTTAGAACGTGTGGTAGTGTTACTAATGACTTTCCCATTAAGATAGGACTACACCAAGGGTCAGCGTTGAGTCCATATATTTTTGCCCTAGTGATGGACGAGATCACACGGGATATACAAGGAGATATCCGTTGGTGTATACTTTTCGCTGATGATGTGGTGTTGGTTGATGACTGATGAGAGTAGGATAGGTGTTGATAGAAAACTCGAGTTATGTAGAAAGACATTAGAATTGAAGGGTTTTAGACTTAGTAGGACTAAAACTGAGTATATGAGGTGTGATTTCAGTGGTGTTAGGGCAGATGATGGAGATGTTAGATTGGATGGATAAGTAGTGACTAAGGACACATTTCGTTATTTGGGATCGATGCTACAGTGGAACGGTGAGATTGATGAAGACGTGAGCCACAGGATAAGAGCGGGTGGGTGAAATGACGCCAAGCATCTAGTGTCCTGTGTGACAAAAAAAATCCCTCAAAAGTTAAAGGATAAGTTCTATAGGATGGCGATTAGACCCGCGATGCTATATGGAACAGAATGTTGGGCGACTAAAAGACAACATATACAGAAAATGAGTGTAGCGGAGATGAGGATGTTGCGGTGGATCTGTGGTCATACAAGGTGGGATCGCATCCACAATGATGATATACGTGATAGGGTGGGGTAGTACAATTGAAGAGAAACTTGTCCAACATCGTTTGAGATGGTTTGGACATCTTCAACAACGGCCTCCTGAGGCACCGGTACATAATGGAATTTTAAGACATACTGAAAATGTAAGAAGAGGCAGAGGTTGACCAAAACTGACATGGGAGGAAGCGGTTAAAAGAGACTTGAGTGATTGAAATATCTAAAGAATTAGTTTTGGATAGGAGCGCATGGAAGTTAGCGATCCACATATCAGAACCATAAGGAAGTTAGGGGCAATGTTTTAGGCTCTTGGCTCAGATAGTAGGTTGTACAGCTTAGGGTTTTTAGCATTGTAGGTTTTATTTCAAGGCTCTCATCTCTTTGATCTTAAGAAGGTTTTATTCGTAGCCTACCCCAACTTGTTTAGGATAAAATGCTTTGTTGTTGTTGTTGAATTATCTACGAGATCAACTTTGCGAAAGTATGGTTTCTCGTAGATAATAAACATATGTGCGACTATTTTGAGGAATCATTGTGGGGCACCATAAAATATTTAAATGACCCTGACAGTGGCTGTATAGAACCACAAATGTCTCCTTGTATGCGTTCTAGGAATGTAGAGACTTTATTCTTCACTTTCGGAGTAGAAGATCTAGTAATTAATTACTTGGTGGCACATGTGGGGCGCACAATCTTCTTGATTAGGGAAATTCTTTACATCGATATTATGTCCGTGTGAATTGTTAATTATATTTCTCATCATCCTAAGACCTAGGTGGCCTAATCTATCATATCAGAGACAGAAAAGTTTAGAACTTCTAAATATTGTTTTCAGGGCAGTATAGGCTGTGGGTGCCTTAATATTAGTGTAGTATAGCCTAGTGTCAAATGAAGAAAGTCCTTTCTAATACCCATTTTTCATTTGCTTCACGCTTCGTAATGAGTAGATATTCTTTACCATACTCTTCTTTAGTCTTAACGTGGAAACCGTTAGCGCGAATATCTTTGAAACGTAGGAGAGTTCTAGTCGATTCTAGGTACAATAAGGCTTCTTGAATGACCAAAGTTGTGTCCATTAAAAGTATAATTGTGGCTCTTCCTGAGCCTATTATACAAGCATAACTACAGGCGATTGTTGTAAGGCTGCCAGCATTCTTGCTAATCGACTTAAAAGAATTTTGTCTGTCTCAAGATGGTATTTGTTGTGCCGCTGTTAGCTAAGCATACTTCGATCATAGAGTGCCACACGTGTTCTAATATAAAGTACTTTATTATTATGTAGTAGAAGACAATCAACACATAAATAAAATACTTCAAATATCAGGACATATCTTACCATTATTAACTGAATAAATGAATGAATTATTCAATATCATCTAACCATCATTAAAAAAATGAATTGTTTAAGTACCATCAATGGAAAATCTAGCTTATTTTTTCCACACATGAAATGAATGACAATTAAAGTCTAAATGCATTCTGTGTATTAGTCTGAATCTGCTAAAAAGCCAGAGACTTCGGCTACTATCTTCTCAGGGTGAGATGCTCGTCTTGGGAAATCATGGTGGCGGCAACTGCAATGTCAAGAGGGGTGCTGCTGTAGGAGTAGAGTCAATTTCCATTGGTACAGGCAACTGCTGAGAACTCTCCCTCTTAACAAAGACAAGGTGGGTTTCATGCTGTCCTTTGCCACCCTTTTTTTCTTAGCTTGGAATGCATCGACGACGTGTTGCGGCTCTTTACAGATCCGCGACCAGTATCCCTACTTGCCACACTTGTAGCAGGTTTGATCTTACTGACCATAGGGCTTGTCGTCCCATTTTGGTTTACTGGCCTTATTCTTATGTGGAGCATTTGACTTGCCTTTCTGGGCTGCGGCTTTGCCCTTCCCCTTTTCTTTATTATAGGTTTTCGCACTTTGTAGCTCGCAGCGTTGGCCTCACGGCTAGTAGAGCTCCCAGGTGGCTGTGCGACAAAGTTTTTACTGAGAACTTTATTCTGAGCCTGTGCAACCTGCATAATATTAATTAATTAAGTATACTCCTTGTAGCCGTTTTGATGATAATTGCACATAGACTGCACTGCATTGGGTTGGAAGGTGGAGAGCGTCTTCTCAATCTTTTGCTCATCTATGATCTGCCTGTCATAAAGTTGAATATCAGTAAAAATTATGTGCAGAGTAGAGTTGTACTCTCCAACCGTCTTGAAGTCAACGAACCTCAGTCGGATCTATTTTTGTTTTGCCTGAGGGAGAATTGTGTACTTTAGCTTCTCGAACCGTTTCTTTAGTGCAATCCATAATGCTAGTACGCTCTTCTCTATCATGTACTCATTCTTGAGAGTGAGGCAGAGGTGATGCCTGAGGAAGTGAAGTGCCTGATCATTTTCCTCAGGTGTGGGTTTGGCATCCTGTGATGCACTAATCCCGATGGCAGCGTGGAGCTTCTTGGCTCCAAGTATGATTTTGACATCAGAAGCCCAAGTTAAGTAGTTTTGGCCATGCCGGGCCAGCCCCTCGAACTCCCGGTTCGTGATGCCTATCATCTACATGTGCATGAAAAGAATATATAAATTTACTACAGATAATATTGCATGGAATAAGCTGGATAATGGTACAAAAAAAAATGTTACAGAATTTTCTATGCATTTTATATAATTTTACCGTTAATTTCTATTATTGAAGACAACTTAAATAATTATAATTAATCAAAACAGTAAAAACAATATATAGAAAATAATAATAACAGTGCTAAACATGCTTCAAATGCTAAAAATAATTCAAAATTTGAATTCTCGAGGCCCTTTTATGTTGGAATATGAAATTTCGGTGAATTTTGCAACTTTCGAGGCTTATTTGCTAATTTTCAATTCTGAGAAATTTTTTCGTGCTATTTTTCGATTTTCGAAGGGCCTTTTGCAAAATGTTGGGGGCCAGCCCCCTTTTTTCTTTCCCTTTTTTTCCTCCCCTTCGGCCGGGCCTTTCCTTTACCCCGAGCCAATGTGGCCCGTGTCCCTTGGCCCATTGTGGCTGGCTCAAAAGGAGGGGGGTAGGGTTTCCCTACCCCCTGTTCATCTGGTGGCGGCACGGCCCAAGGCTGGCGGTCGGTGCGATGAACGTCTGGGAGCTGGCAGCCGAGCAGCGACACGGCAGAAAGGTACGGCGCAGCACGGAGCTCGTGCTAGGCGGCGTCGGTGTGGAGCCCGTGTGGGGCAGTGCGGTGTCGGGCGGACGACAACATATAGGGGAGGCAGAGCGGCGGTGGCACGCCTTGTGGGGTGAGCAGCGGCGGCGCACTGCCATGCCAGTGGTGCCTCGTGTAGGAGGCAGTGCTCCTCGCAGCAACATGGCTTCGGACTGGCGGGTGGCTCGACGCGACTGTAGGCGATCGGTGCGTCAACGTGCACGAGCCCATGCGGGGAGGGCACAGCGAACGAGGGTTATCGGCCGAACGGTGTTGTTTTTCTTCTTTTTTCCAATCTACATGTAATCAACATCTACTCTTTTATGTAATCTACCGATCAACATTGTGCTGACGATTTCAAGTCTGCTCGCGGTAGCTTAGAGCGGATTTGCTTCGTAGAAAATAATCTAGAAAACAAACTTTGCAAGAACTGGAAGCGATCTAGATAGGCAAGTTAATCTGCAAATGATTACCTTGCGATCCATCGGAGCGATTCTTGCTGATAATGTGTTGAGGAACCATCGCTGGCGAGTCCAGTCCGATCGATTACTCCTATGCAAAAGAGATGAATCAAACACGGAATAATACAATAGAACAATAGATTGAACATAAGAAATAAGAGGGGAGCTCGTTTCTTTATTGCTTTTTCTTTTTACAAGGTACACATAATGACAATTGGGATCTTCTATTTATAGATTAAGTGAAGAGTGTCATCAATAGATTGGGCTTGCATGCTCGTACTCAGATTCCCCAACATTATGCTCTAGCGTAGTTGGTAGTTGGTACATAGTCGTTCCAATAGTTCAGCTAATTTGATACCGGAGCGCAGATTTCGTAACTACACCTTTCGACAACAAGGCAATGTTTCTTGTTTCTTTCTATTGAATTGACAGCATTACGTTTAGAAGGCTAGCTCTGTTATTAAAGAAATTTGAAGGCAACCAAATGCTCCTCCTACTAGCATCCTCGTTGACGCGTCCGTCCGTCGCATTCAGCTGCTGCGGTGGCAGAAACCAAACGGTCCTTCAGTTCATGCTCTAGCGTCTAGGAAGACGCACCGTGGATTGTCGTAGAGGTGGGACTTGGGCCAGGCTTCTTTGGGCGGCTGGGCACGGCGGCCCGGCCCGACGTGGCGGGCGTGCGGCGCACGCGAATAGTGGGCCTGCATATTCGGCACGATGGGCGGCACGGCACGGCCCGGCGTGGCGTGCCATGCTTGGGCTGGCCCGGCCCGGTGTGAGCACGGTCGGCACGGGGGCACGCCGACGGTGAGCACGGCCGGCCAAGCACGGCACGGCCGGCACGGTGGCACCGTGGCACCGTGGCGACCACGGCCTCCGTCGCCCTCCCAAGTCCCACTGTCCCCATTCTCCCCAATCCCATTCCCACAAGCACAATGCACAAACACGGTCACTGAGCGGTAGAGGAAGGAGCAAAGAGAGGAAGGACCGGCGAAGGTGTACCTCTCGGACTCGGAGTCTCGGTGGCGCGCGGTGATGTAGTCGGGCGGTGATGGCCGCCAGAGGCGTGCCGCGCGGAGCCGTAGCGCGCGGCCCGCCCGTCGGTGGCGGCATCGCCCGTGGTGCTGCGGCGGCGATGAAGCCGGCCGGCGTAGGCGCCGGAGAGCAGCGTTAGGCGCCGCCGGGAGGGGGAGGCGGCGGGAGGCGGCGGGGGCGAGGGCGGGAGGGAGGAGGAGGAGGCGGGGAGGCGGCGAGGGGAGGCGGCGGGAGGGAGCGGATGGGCGGCGGGAGGGGGGCGGGAGGGGCGGCGGGAGGCGGGGGAGGAGGCGGCGGCGGAGGTGGGGAGGAGGCGGCGGCGGGGGATGTGGGAGGGCCGGCCGCCGGGAGGTGGGGAGAGGAGGCGGCGGCGGGAGGTGGGGGGGAGGAGGCGGCGGCGGGGGGTGGGGAGGAGGAGGGCCGGCGCCGGGAGGTGGGGAGGAGGCGGCGGGGGGGGGAGGGAGGGGCGGCGGCGGGGAGGCGGGGAGGAGGTGGGGAGGTGGGGTGGCCGGCCGCCGGGAGGCGGGAGGCGGGAGAGGCGGCGGCGGGGGCCGGAGGAGAGGAGGAGCGGCGCGCGCGGGGCGCGAGAGCGAGGAGCCGTCGTGCTGGGCGCGGGGAAGGAAAAGGCCCGAAGGAGCGGGAGGCAATTTGACGCGCGGGAGGACAGGGAGCGGGTGGCCGGGCGACGTGGCAGAGCGGGGGTGGTTGGACGGTGGAAAAAAGAGGGGCGTCGGAGAGAGAAAAAAAGAGGGGAACGATTGGATTGAAAAAAAGCTGAGAAGTTAGACATTTGGAATCTATGTTGTAACATATGACAGACAAGAGACAACGTTCATGTAACGTTTAGTAGATAACGTTCCGATTGTATGGTTATAAATTTACTCCTTCCGCTCTGCAGTTGCTGCCCAAAATCACATATTCATTCTTCACTCCCTCCGCTCTGCAGTTTCTTCCCAGCATCTGTGATTTAACAAGCTCAATTTTTTCACTCCGCTTCACATTTCTTCACCCAGCTTCTTATTTATTTCTTCTCATTTCACAAGTTTATTTCCTATATTTTCTGCATTTATACTCTTTATTTATTTATTTATTTATTTATTACTTCTTATTTATTAACTAATCATCATGTTACCAAGAAGCCGCAGTACCAGGGAGCAATCAAGCAGTATGCAAAGGATTCGAAGCTCGAAAAACAGGGGACGACTTAGTGTAGCTCTCGCCGTCGCTCCCTAGTCCTCCTCAGGCCCCATTGATGCTCGTCGGCTCTCGCCAAGCATGGGAGACTACGGCATGGATGGCCGTCACATGGACGGTACAGAGGGCTATGAGGAGTACCAGGGAGCAACGGAGACACCAGAATTCTCTCCCCCGTCCACGGACGCCAACATTGGCGGGTCTACACGAAGGGCAGAATGCTGGAAGCATATGACCTGGAGCCAGGAAATTTGAGACGGTGAAACGGTAGACATCGCAACTTGTAATTATTGTAATGCTAAATTAAGTGCTCGTGCAGCTGTAGGGACAGGGCACTTGAACCGCCACTACAAAGCATGCTTACGCAAGATGGCGGCACAGAGCCGAGGGGGAGGAGTACAAACACAGCTAAACTTCGAGTTCGATAGCTCTGTAAGTACGTGGGTATACAACCCGTTTAATGCACGTGAGGAAATTGCTAGATATATAGTTTCAGAAGATCAGCCGATTAGGATGGGTGAAAGCTGCTCATTCGAAAGAATGATCCAACGCGGCTTTTGCCCACAGTACCAACATGTTAGTAGGAGGACTACTACATCCGATATTTTACGGATGTATCAAAAAGAACTGGTAGAGTTAAAACAACAATTCCAACAAGTTCAATATTCTTTTGCCATAACCTCCGATATTTGGACATCATCCCACCAAAGAAGTGCATACCTTAGTGTTGTAGCTTATTATTTAGATGATAATTATAAACTAAACAAAAGAGTCATAGGATTTAAATTAATAAATGAATCGCACACGGGAGAGGCAATTGCCGAGCGTATATTATATGTACTTGATGAGTTTAAGATAGATAATAAAATTGCTTCTATAACTCTAGATAACGCATCGGCAAACACAACGGCTATGAACATCCTCACCCCAAGATTACAAACATATATTGGTGGTTATGTCCTCCACCAGAGATGTGTATGCCACATCTTGAATCTTGTTGTTCAAGATGGTATGCAAGTAATTAGTCCATATCTGAACAGTATTCGTGATGCTATTCGTTATCTCGCAAGTTCTCCACAAGTGGTAGCTAGGTTCGCGGAGTATTGTGCAGCTAATGGGAAAGAGCCAAGAAAATTTGGCCTTGACATGAAGGTGAGGTGGAACTCAACATATATCATGCTAAAAAAGATACAAGGTTACGAAAATATCATATCCGTTTTGTCAATGCTAACTGTCAAAATAATGAATTGCTAGTTACTAGTTCAGATTGGCAGGTTGCTAGTCATTTTTGAGAGTTTTTAAAACTTTTTTATAAATCAACAAAGGTTTTATCTGGTATTTATTATCCTACCTCTTGCTTAGTTATAGAGTTTATTTGATTAATTGCAGATAAAATTGCTAAATCTAGGGACGATGCTATTTTAGGCCATGCCGTCGCAGCAACGGAAGAAAAATTTGTTAAATATTTTGGTTCTCTTTCACACCTGTATTGTTTTGCTATTATTTTTGATCCTACAAAAAGTTGGCGAGTTTCTGAGGAAGCTATGGAGGGGATAGGTGAATGTCTTGGCTTAGATTTTTCAGAAGCTTTCGAACATGTCAAACATGAGTTTTTTCGTGTTTTTCGTTTGTATCATGATAAGTTTGCCAGCAGCGGAAGATCGGATGCCTCACAGCAGACGCAACATGGGAAGACAGGCTTCGGACACTTGTGGAAGAAACTAAAAAGCAAGTCTACTTCTTCGTCCTCTCAGTCTCAGGCATCTTCCAAGTGGAATTCTATCTCGGAGTTGAACCACTATTTGGAGCATGATTTTGCAAACATTGATCCTGATCTTACTGATGGAAGCAAGATAGACTTGCTCGAGTGGTGGAAGAACAACAAACGAATCTTTCCTATGCTGTCATATTTCGCACGGGATGTTCTCCTGGTGCCGGTGTCCTTGTCTCTTGAGCGACGTTCGATGCGGTAGGGAGAATAATAGAAGAGAGAGCATCATCCCTTACGCCCAGGATGGTGGAGGCAATCACATGTGTCAAAGACTGGGAATTAGCCAAAGAGCGGGAACAACATCAACTGGAGGATCCCGAAATCGTACAAGCGTATGCTGACATAGACATTGCCGAGTAGATATTATCTACGCATGTTGTAATATTTTGTATATACATATATTGTTACTGTACTCTTTTTCTTACTCGGGAAACCCCACTCTGGGGCGTAAGGTTTTTAACGAGGCAGTGACATTGTATTTCTAAAATATTAAAGAAATTTCACTTTTTCTCGAAATATTTATTTTGTTGCGTGCCTATGTTTTTATGCAATTAATTTAATTTCAACTAGTTTTAAACGAGGCGGGTATGAGAGAAAGGAAGATGACGACCGTCGCCATCGCGTTCGCATTCGCGTATAGTAATTTCGGGCTGGGCTTGGGCTGGCACGGCACGAACGCTGGCACGGTGGGCTTTGGGCCGGGCTTGAGCCTGGCCGGAGACGACGTGGGCTGGCACGGCATGGCACGACGAGATGACTGGGCCAAGCCGGCACGGCACGAAGCACGATGAGCCCGGACCGTGCCGGCACGGCCCAAGTCCCAGCTCTAGATTGTCGTAATCCAACGCAACACCAAATGGAGTCTAATACGTGAAGTCCGTGGAAGAGATAATAGATTACTACAACAGATGCGGCGTCATCCCACTCGATCCAGTGCAGCAGTTGGGCAGTACCCCCTGCCGTGCCAACAAGTGTTAGGCCCTGTTTGTTTCCACTTAAGATTATTATAATCTAGCTTATAGGTGGGGATTATATAAGCTAGCTTATAATAAGCTGATGGGAAATAAGTATCAGTGTTTGGCGATCGGATTATCGAGTTATGGATTGTTGTATTCGAATGTTTAAAGACTACAATGCCCTAGGAGAGAGAGGCACGTGAGTTGAGGGTTGGATGAATGGCAAAGGTGGGTAATATTCCTAAAGTTTTATGGTCATTAAGATAAAAGGTGGATCTATAAGCTGAAATAAGCTCCTTTTTTGAGCTTATTAGATTACAATAATCTGGGCTATTAGATTATAATAAGTTACCTTATAATCTGGGCTGTTTGTTTCCACTTGTAATTTATAAGTTAGATTATAATAATCTTAAGTGGAAACAAACAGGGCCTTAGTAATTTAGTATACACGTACCTGTGCGCCGTAATTTGAAGCAACGTTTATTTACGAGAGGAAAATGACACCCACACCCATATGATCCGGTCAGCCTGACTCGGTGTAGCTAGCAAATGGGGAGGTGTTTTTATGCTTTTTTTAATAGTAATTTGTATAATTTTTAAAGTATAATAAAGAGTGAATAGATGTTATGTATCTCTTTATTTATTTTAAAATTAATATTATTTTTATTAAAACGAAAAGTATAGGGCACATTCTTTTTGGTCATGACTTATGACTTTTATTTGAAATTTTTGAATTTTTGATTTGCAGTGCATTACGGAGAGATCGATACTTACTTGCGATTTTGAGTGGTGCAGATGTTGGGCTTTTAACGTGTACTACGTTTAACTTATAGACCGTCTTGAGAAAATACCCCGTTTAAAAGTTAGGTACTGTAACGACTGCGAGAAGCTGGGCGGTTTCTCACCAACCGAACAGGCCCTTAATAACACTGCTTAATAGGATGGACAACTGGACAGGTACCCCTGCTTTGATTTGATCGATCGGGTCAAAAACGGCCAACTGAACGACGCTGCGTGTGCGCGTACTCGTGGCACGGCCGTCTCCTTCCTGTCACGTCGTCGCCCGCGAGCCCCTGCGACTCCGCGTCTGGTCTCTCGTTAGTCATTACTCTCCGGTCTTAACTGTGCTCCTACCTCGTAATTTCTTCTCCTGATCCAAGAAACCAAGGAACCATTACCAAACCAAGCCAGGAGGAGACCGGCTTGGTTTAGCAAGGCGAGGAGATCCGAGGCGCAATCCCGCCATGAACAACCTTTTCTCCAGCTCGTGGAAGCGCGGCGGCGGGGGCGGGGACATCGAGTCTGGCGGCGGCGGCGGCGTGGAGATGTCGGCGCCGCCGGGGGCCGCGGCGGGGGCCAGCCTCGACAAGTTCTTCGAGGACGTGGAGTCCATCAAGGACGACCTCCGCGACTTGGAGCGCATCCAGCGCTCGCTCCACGACGCCAACGAGGGGGGCAAGTCCCTGCACGACGCGGCGGCCGTGCGAGCGCTCCGGGCGCGCATGGACGCCGACGCGGCCGCGGCCATCAAGAAGGCCAAGGTGTTGAAGCTCCGCCTCGAGTCGCTCGACCGCGCTAACGCCGCCAACCGCTCCGTCCCGGGCTGCGGGCCGGGCTCCTCCACCGACCGCACCCGCACCTCCGTCGTCGCCGGCCTCCGCAAGAAGCTCCGCGACTCCATGGAGGCCTTCTCCTCCCTCCGCTCCCGCATCGCCTCCGAGTACCGCGACACCGTGGCGCGGCGCTACTACACCGTGACGGGGTCGCAGCCCGACGAGGCCACCCTGGACGCGCTGGCGGAGACCGGCGAGGGCGAGCGGTTCCTGCAGCGCGCGATCGCCGAGCAGCAGGGCCGCGGCGAGGTTCTGGGCGTGGTGGCCGAGATCCAGGAGCGGCACGGCGCGGTGGCGGAGCTGGAGCGCAGCTTGCTGGAGCTCCACCAGGTGTTCAACGACATGGCGGTGCTGGTGGCGGCGCAGGGGGAGCAGCTCGACGACATCGAGGGCAACGTCGGCCGCGCGCGCTCGTTCGTCGACCGCGGCCGCGAGCAGCTGCAGGTGGCGCGCAAGCACCAGAGGAGCACCCGCAAGTGGACCTGTATCGCCATTATCATCCTGCTCGTCATCATACTCGTCATCGTCCTGCCCATCGTGCTCAAGAACACCAACAATAACAGCAACAAGAACTAGTAGCCTGCCTTGCCCATGAATGATAATCCTGGCTCCAGGGTGTGATCATTTTGGGGAGTTCTTTTTATTTGTCCTTTTTTTTTTGGTGTGTTCGTTGGTATTGTAATTATTGTGATTAGTTGATCACCTTGATTATTATTATACCTTTCGGTGTTTAGTTAATCGCACTTGGATCTGATTGGATTGGGCTTCGGAGCCATTTGTTGTTGTCCTTTGTGACAGATGAACGAACTTGGACTAGGCTTGCAGGTCAAATTAACTTCAGAATAGACCGAGCATATGTACGGGTTTTTTTTTTTGGTGTTAACGTCCCGGCCCAGGTGAGCAACCAAAGAGACGATTTTTCAGCTTATCAAAATATCCTTTTCAAAATAATTTGTTTATATTTAATTTGTTTATATAAATATTTATATTAGGATTTGGTCCTATCGGCACGTCACTGCCAGCTGCGCACGGCACAGATGTTGCATCCTCCAGCACAGGCATTTCTCCCAAGCAAACGCGTACACAAGGGAATAAACGCAAGCAGTGAGTAAAAGCTCAGAAGCTCAAGAGTAAGCAGAACATGATCACACATAACTTACATATGCTGTCCCGTATCGTATGCATAACCAAGTGTATATAGCATTTTTTGTTACAATCAGTAAGAACTAAACATGTATATAGATGACGATAACATGAACAAGGTTACAGTCTTTAGCCTTCAACCGACATTAGTAAGTATACTAGATAATGATATGTTTGTAAGTCTTCGTCACAAGTATGCTTTGCTATTTTTAACACTGGTCACTGTGTATGAGCTGTTGCTAACAAAAACCGGAAATGACCTTGCTGCATATTTCCTCCCAGCAAAAGCTACCATGTATCCCCCAGCAGATGCCTGGAACAGAGTGAAAGAATTGCCCATTAGAGCTAATGACTCCATTATCTTCGAGTTCATAACAGTAAACGAGGGCAATCCATATGTACACCTATCTACAAGAAAGTATCAGATGTATCATGATTAGAACTATTCAAGCTATTGTGCAGTTCTTCTCGAGATAATCACGGATAACTATTGCAGGTTGTCTCAGCAATTGATTACAGTGCACCGAGTTTTTCAGTATTTACTAAAATCGTTCTTATGCATCATCATTGCTCATATTTGCAATAGATATGCGATGAACAATCATTGAAGAAAAATCTTTCATGCCTGTACCATGAACAAAATGCCAATCGATGAATCAGGTAGAAAACATGACCAGCCCTATCTAAAATTTCGAAAATTCTGCTAAGCCATTCCGGTACGTACGTGTTGATAATTGGCTGCCGCAACCTATTGCTACACCCAATAAATTAGAAGAAAAGCTTCCAACCTTGAGGGGAAAGCACAAAACGTAAGAAGAAATTACACCATCAAAGCTAATGACAAGCTACCCTATTTGCGGTGAGATATAGCTGAAGGAGTAGAACTTAAACTAATTTGCATACTTGGTCTTTCCTTTCTCATATAAAGCCTATATCGCCAGGAAAAAAAAACCATTTGTGTCTTGGAATTAGGGTTAGTAAAGAATAGCATGCAAATCCACTTTCAAGACATATGACAAGCAAGAATGCTATAATTTAAGGTAAGAGGTAGGCAATAAACATTTAATACTCACATAAGCATAAGCACACAATTTTGAGTATGAACAAGAATATACATAATATGACAATGAGCAAAACACGAACACTACATGCTACAGAGATAAAATAAGTTCTATGTATATCCGTGGAAGACCATAAAGCAAATAGGCAATAAAACACATAGTATGACAAGCACACAATCAAGGACAAGATATGTAAGAAATGCTATGGCAAATCACTTTGGTGGTAACAACAATGTCCCTGGAACTCGCCCACTTGGACCGCCAATACCTTCTTATGCCTACGCTGCCCTTGCGCCATCGCCGCACACTCCATCACCGTTGCCATCAGTATACTCCGGTCCAATGTGGGATCAAGCGGTTTTCGTGAACGCCCTCAACAATTTGCAGTTCCCTTCTAATTAAGAGTGGTATGTAAACTCGGGGAGCTACATCACATATGACTTCAGACTGCTGGTAACTTGCCATCCTCCACCTCCCTACCCCCTCTTTTGGTTTAGTTATAATAGGTGATGGATCTTCTCTTCCTGTTACTCGCACAGGTCATATTTCCTTTTCTACCCAACATAAACCCCCTCCATCTCTAGCTCACACTATAATAGAAAGGGTCATCACAAACGATTCAAAACCACCATTACATACTGTTTCTCAACCATCTGAATTTATGTGTCTGTGATAACCATCTGTAATAAGTTACAACATAGACAGTTCCTAAGCATAGCCATCTACGATATCTGACATATCACAGACGACTAATAGCAAAAAACGTTTGTGATATGTCAGATGTCACAGTCAGTTCTTAAACATAACTATCTGTGATATATGATATATCGCAGATAGCTAATACCAAAAATCGTCTGTGATATGTCAGATATCACAGTCAGTTCTTAAACATAGCTGTCTGTGAAATCTGATGTATCACAGATGGCTAATACCAAAACCCGTCTATGATATGTCATATATTACAGATGGTTCTTAAACATAGCTGTTTGTGATATCTTACATATCACAGACAGATATACTAAAAAATCGTATGTGATATATCATATATCATAGACGGTTTGATGTTACAAACCATCTATAATAGCTTTTTGAATAGCTAAATCATTTTCTGTTGCCGGACTTGTTGGACCATGGATCTATACATAAGCAATAAATTATGACACTTAACGGTATTAAATGAATGCAAAACTTGATTATATAGTACACTTACAGTGTTTAGCATCATAGAAGTGAGGCATTGAGTTCGTCGAGGTTGAATAGTAAGAATAAGTCTTCGAATAACACAACGAAGTAGCCCGAATTATGGAGGAAATGCACCTCTGTGTATCTCACGGTGAATCCACTTTGCCGGTTTAGTTTCCTGTTGGACCTTTTCATGTTCCAGGCATGCAAAGTCCTGCAAACCAGTCTAAGGCTGGGTAATTGTGACTCGGTGACCAACGACACTCCGAGCTTGTACTTCCAGGGCTCGAGAGGCACCTTAATCTTCTTCAGTTGGGTCTTAAATTCTCGCTTATGATATATCTTCAGCGTTGTCTTCATGGGAGCCGATGCGATGGCCTTCTGAAGCGGAGTTTGAGGTGGAGTCATAGAGGATTCTATTTGACAGGCATGGTTGTGTGGAGATCACGGCACGAAAGGGTCTAGGGAGATGTCCCTCTTGGGCCACTAGACGAATGTGTGGACAACATCCCTTAGTATCATAATCTCTTCGTTGAGGGCTTCTCTAGCGGGATGGTCCTGAAAACATTATTAATCATGTCCACCTGGACATTCGTGAAACCGGTCCCTAGCTGGGCACCGTGCACTTGCATCCCTGGCAGGCATTGAAACACCATCCTCCGCCCAGCATTAACGGGAATGGAGCCAGCCCTGACTCTGAGGATGCACATCATAGGCTCCTATATAACGATACACGATGAGATAAGACATCTACCAGGTCTATCTATGTAGCATTCTAGAGATATATATTTCCCATATGTCGTCGATAGGTAAGTGGGCGTTGCTATATTCAGAAAGTGGGGTGGACGCGTAGCTACTCCAACATTGAGGGGGACTAAGTTCCGCAATATAGCCCTTCATCACGATTGACACACATATAGCTTACTTCATCACTTGATTCTTCCTCGAGCATGATACTGTCTCTAAATGGAGGCAACTCATCAAATTAATTATACTCTTCCTCATCCACAATATTCTCAATTTTGATAATTCTTCTTTTTCCATAAAGAACTACATGGCGCTTCTTATTTACCGGGGCGGTTATATAAAAAACTTGAACAACTTACCTTGTAAGTACGAATGGTTAATATGTGTATCTTACACGTTCAAGATCCACAGTAGTGCCACCGTACTTATCGACCTTTACACCATGTAGGAGTTGGACCCAATGGCACCGAAAGAGAGGGATCTTTAAAAAAACCCATGGGTGCTTAAAGAGAGAATGGGCATGTTCTTTTCATCTTCTAAAAACTGCTTTTCAGCTTTTCTACAGTAACTAGTTTTTAAACGAAATATCTTTTCAAGATATGGTCTACTAGTTAATTGTAATACATACTGTATTGATTTTATTTATATCTACAAAAACTGCACGTGAATTTCTTTTACTTTGTAATCTTTCGTACGAACAACCTAAAAAGTCACAAGCCGCAGCTAAAAATTATAAGCTTCAGCCAAAAAAACAGACTCAATATATCCACACCATCAAATACTTCTATATGAGTTGACTCCATTGATACAAGCACCTCTTTGTTGATGCTTAAAATGGTTGTATTAGGAAAGCTGGCATGTGGCTAGATAACTAGACATGTGGGTGTGTATTTAGCCCACCAAGATTCAAGTCTCAGCCTTGACGCTGGTATCCACCGATTTTTAGAAGTACACACACGCGTGCATATTCAATGGGAAAACGCATTCTCGCACTCCTTAAGGTCTTAAGTGCCTCTAATAAATTCTAAGCGTGTATAGAGGACTAATGCGTGTGTGCGTGGGTGATGTTTGCGTTCATTTTGTACTCTTTCAAAAAAATTGTAATATTAGAGTATGTATAATGCAAGATGCTAATTTTGTAGAATTGATGCTTAAGTAGGCAATAACGCTTAACAAGTGCTTTTTATATATATATATATATATATATATATATATATATATATATATATATATATATATATATATATATATATATATATATATATATATATATATATATATATATATATATATGATTCTGAATTAATATATAACCATGGCAAGTTAAGAATATGGTGAACTGTATGAATGCAACGAGAGAAACTACAGCACACACAGCTCAACCAATTTACCGGATTTAAACTCCAGCTAACAACTATACCGACAACATAGGTACACCAGTCAAAAATACAAAGTTACATACTTGTCTCAGTTACAAATACAGAAGTAGTGCAGTACAATCAATAGTAACCTCCAGACAGATATACGGGCACCGGCACATACATATCCAAGTACTGTTCTGATCTCAGCTGACTGCATATCTTTGGGGAAGAAATGCAGGAAGCAAAGCACATTGCTTGAAATCTCGAATGGATCCTCGCACTCCACGGCCGCCAATACATCCAATGTAGCAACGAGTCCATGAATGAACATCTTAGCTGCAAACCCAGACGATGAACGGGCTTCTCTGATGGTTTCTCAAGTCTGCAGCTCAACTCTCTTAGGCAACGGATCAATGGACCTGGCAAGATGATGCTTGGCCTCCAACATTGGGGAATCTTTAGCATCCTTTAGGGATCGGTTAAACGCGGCTTTATGCGTCAGACGTCTGCCAGCCTCTATACCTGTTCATTGTCAATAGCAGGTCAATCAATCTGAACCTCTAATCAGCCGTATAAGCAACAACACAGAAGAATCAAGATGTATGGACAATGAAATTCAACTGCATGTTGAAAATGGAAACAGGTAGCATTTATAAAAACTACAACATAATAGCAGCGTGTGCACAAGAGGAAATATCTTGTAACATCTTCAACTAAAAGAAGCTCATGCTAGACAAGGACGGTTATCGAAAAACAAAATAAAAATCCTAACATCATTAGATGCAGGTGATGCAAAGTTTGGACTTACCACTGGCAGGTAAGGATAATCTCTTATTGCCCTGAGAATCTAGATGCCCAGTCCTCTCCTTAGGATTACTATTGGAACGAGCACCAAGTCCCGAACGAGATGAAACTTCATCAGAACCTTCTTTGGATGGCAACCTCAGTTTTGATTTAGCTGATGCCGAACCACCAGACCGGTTTGATGAAGAGCCACCACCCTCTGAGTTCGACGGGCAGCCCTTCTGGTTCAGTGTGTTTGAATGAAGAGTTGAAGTATGCTTTTTAACAGGTTTCCTGTGCGGAGTCTTGGCTGCATTTCCCTCAGCTTGCCTCACTCCACTAGCAATGGTGATTCCATCTGCAGCATAAGTGCCAAGGAACCGACTCTCCCAAGGACGAACGGCCATCCATCTCTCTAGCCAGTTCCAGCCCCAGTTGTTCTTGTCAGGTTCAAATGCTGTAATGTCTGCAATTTGCCTTGAACCTGCTTGCCACTGCAATAGGAGAAATAACATTCAGGTATCAGGATTTTCGTAGGCTCCCTTCCAGTTCTTTAAATGTTTAATCAGCAATGGGAGCAAGCCTGCACAAACATATGGAAGCATGCCACACATCACCACAAAGCTATCTAAGGTGTGTTTAAAAGTGCAAACATGTTAAAGACGAATCATGTTAAACAGCCACCAAAACTGACTAACTGAGTTTCTCACATGAAAAAATAAAATGAGGGAATGGGCTATACCATTCTTAATCCACTCCCTGAACCAGATGAAAACTTCCTGAGGCATGGAGATCAGTGTACTCATGGGAAGCGTTACTGTGACAATTTGGTTGACCTCAAGCAACTCCTGGCCAATTATTCCTATAAAAATATTTGCAACAACCTGCTAGTTCTGTTTAATGGCTTCTCCATCAGATGATGGCAAACTTCCTCCTATTTTTCTCATTGATACGGTTAAATACTAAAATAATTTCATTTATCATGATTGGGTGTGTACTTTTCCTCCAGATGGAACAGTGAAGCACGGATCTTTTTTTTCCTTTCGAGTACTGGTCTCATGTTGGCTACACAGTGAAATTACCGATAAGAGCTGACCAACAGGAGCAGAACAATATGGAAAACATGAGCAACTTAATTATCATGATAGCTTGGAGGGAAGGACAACTTCAGTTGTTATCCATGAAAGGGGCACTTGGAATCCAGCAACAGCAAGCATGCTCGCTGTAGACACTGAAGACTACAGTGCCAATTACAAAGGACCAGAAGGCTTCTAGGCTCCAAGCCAAATTACATTCAGAATATCCAGAAGCTGTACTTGGATTCAGAACAAGATGCTTCATGCAATGAAGTATTCACTCCATTCCATGATTCAGGCATCACCTTATTACTAGAACAATAGAAAGTAATGGTCTAGTGTAAAATACCAGACAAAGTTACCTGGTGAGTAAGAGCATAGGCCATGGCTCGCTCACGCTTAGCTGCTGCTTCCTGCCTCTTCAACAGTTTTGTTTGGATATCTTCCACCGACCCTATACTATCGCACCAGCCATCCTGCATATTAGGTAAGGCAATAATGGATGTTAACAACTCAGTTATTTCCTGATGAAAAGACGACATGCAGTTCTAACAGAGGGAAACTAATGAAATAGTGTCAACAAATAAGGCAATCAACCTAAAAATTAATTATATAATAGGATGTCTTATAACCACTGGTTTTGCAAATTGTAGTGCAGCTCACCTCAATTTCTCTGACACGTGCCTCATTCATTTGCTCTTGCAGAATATTTTGCTGATCCGTCTGATTTTCCAAAGCCATGCGAACTCGCCTTGCTCTAACACGGGCTTGAACCCTGACCAAAGCTTGCATACACCGGAGTGTTATAGCAGCTTGTTTTCTCACTATATGACCCCTTACAAGGGCTTGAAGCCTAACCAGTCCTTTTAAAGCTCGACGGGCTCTTCTAGCCTGAAGAGGATTCAAGTTAAATTCATTGTAGTAATAAGGAACTAAACATTTAGAGGGAATCATGGCAAATTACTCAATTCCATTTCAGCAAAGAAAACTTGTTTTGCCCATTTTTACAGTTGCAAATTATGTTTTGGACTAATACCTCAGGAATCAGCTTATATACATACAGATTTCAAACATTATTGCACAGTACCCTTGCGGATGGACATGGAACTATAGAATATAACATTCCAATATTGAGCCTTTTAGGTATAAGACTGCACATGCAAGTTTGCTTGAAGACTGGAGCTTACTACTTTTCAGGAGTCAGCACTTGTGCTGTCGTACACACTAAATAAATGACTAAACCGACAGAGAACATCAATACCAGGAAGGCTCTAAATGCAGTCTGAATAATCGTAGCAGCCCAAATCTCTCTGAGTTCCTCTTCAGTTTGAGGAAGTGGCACGTTAAGTGAACTGAAAGCGGGTTCCGAGCATGAAGCTACATCGCAATCACCTTCTGATGGACTATTTCCATCAGGAAACTCTTCTGGTGTGACAAGGTTATCATGATCTTGAGAGTGCTGATTCTGGCAGTGAAACTGGTAAACAACGTCCCTCTCCTGCAATTTCCCCAGTTCAGAGTTATAAGCAAACAATGTAATGCTCATAATACAGTGGTAAGGAAAAGGAAATGCAGTAGCAAAAGATGGTTCCCCCATGTATTAATCATCAGGCATTGTACGATGTTACTATGTTATATCCATCCATTTTGTTAGTTTAATTCGCAGTTCTTGTGCCGTATAGCGACAAGCGGCAGAGTACTTTCAGTGCTCAAAATTCAATTTTGTCAGTGGCGTAGAGCCAAAGAATGATCCAGATATTATCATCCAGATCTGCAGTAACTTTAAAAACTTATACAAAGCAATGCATAAAAAAAGTAAAACTACAACCTTAATTTAGTGAAGGATGAATCGTCTAATTGATAACTACAACCAGGAATTCTCATGGTATAATCTATAAGCACTGCCCCCAACCCTAATGTTCTGGTAAATTGTTGGTGATTTAGCACAAACATGATTCTTCCCCCATCCGTTTAATTTACCCACCAAGCAAATTCAGTGGACCCAACTCAATCCACCGATTTAAAGACCAAGAGAAAGAGAAAACCAGAAATTAATGCCAAGAACGCAGAATCATGGGTGGAGTGGAACCTGTACTATTTGTCCAACATCTCCGTCCTTGCGGTGCTGCTGCCTCTCCACCTTCCTCAGCCCAACCAGCGACTTGAGCCACCTCGCCGAGATGCCCATCGCGCCGCCGCGTCACCTCACCTCAACTGCAACTCTGCAACAACCGAAAGACGCAAACTTCTCGTCAGCACGAACACATACACAGAGCGCAAACCGCACCGCACAATCTCACAAAAAGAAGCAAAAAAATGGCAAGAACATGGGCCAAGAAAAGCGGCGCACCAGATCGCGGCTACCTGACGCCGGCCGAAACGGGGCCAAAAACCGGGATCGCCGGCCAATGAGCGACGCTGCTTTGCAAGATTCGGAGGCTTGGGGGGGCAGTGAGCGTCTGAGCGATCCGCTGGTGGGGGGCGAGCTTATTAAGGGTGGGCTCGAACCATGCCACCACCACTCATCAGAGCGGCTAATACTAGTAGTAGCACCAGCCGGCCATTACTGCCGCTGCTGCTGCCACTGTGCGCTCCTGCGTGCGCATTATTGCCGTCGCTCGCTGCCTGCTTGCTTGTGTGGCAGTGGCAGGCAGAGAGGAGTGAGAATAAAAAAACCAAGAAAGCACAGCGCTTTTCTCGCACTTCTCTTTCTGCACCCCTTGTCGGAAAGAAAAGCCATCCCTGATGCTCTTTTTATCTTTCCCTCTGATTTTTCTTACTTAGCTTTAAGACAGTGATTCTCGGTTTAGCATTACCTAGCATTGTGCTGTACTGCTCTGAGTGATTGTCTAGTGATGCACTCTTCAAAGTTCAAACTGAAAGCTGTGGTCTTTGTCACTTTTGCTGTGGATTTTTGCAAGTGCTTTTGGTTTGAGATTACCTTATTATGGATTGATCACGTGTGATTTATGCATCTAACGATTGCTACCACTAATAAACACCGAAGAACTACTTATGTAGTTATCCTATTTAATAATGTGCAGGTGGGATTTGCTTTGTCAGGGTTAAGCTCTGAAACATGTAGCTTTAAGGCAGTACTCCTCTTTTATAGTTTCATGTTACTACAATAGATTTACATGTATTGTTTGTTACTCCTACCGTAAAGCTGTTCAACTCTGAAGAAACAGCCTTAAATATTGAGTGTTGCATCAATCAAACGTGTTAGACATTTATTAAGAGTCTTTGCTGCACCATAGGAAACCGAGAATTAAATCAACATCCCTGATCAACTCGGCTTCGGTTTCTGGCTTATTTTTCACTATTCATAGATTTCGTCTTTTTCTAAACTTTTGGCTTTTTATTGAGCTTTTTTGCCGGTTCTTTTTTCCCGTATTTGTTTGTATTATACGTAAGGGGCTAACATATTTTTTATATTTTTAAATTTTTTTTAAATGTAATTATGCTAAATAAGCCTCTATCAGCTACAGTGTTTTCATCCATAAGCCATGAGCTTTTCAGCCGAACCGATCACCACCAAGCCCCTGTTCCTTTTCAACTTTTAGCTTCTGTTTTTTATTTTTTTTATAGTAACTAGTTTTTAAATGGAGTATCTTTTCAATATATAGTCTACTAGTTAATTATAGTACATACTGTACCAACTTTATTTATATCGGCAAAAACCTTACGTGAGTTTTTGTTACTCTGTAAACTCTTGTACGAACAACTCAAAAGTCATAACTCGTAGCCAAAAACCATAAATCTCAGCCAAAAAGAACAGGCCCTCAATTTTGCTTCCGTATTTGTATATGTAGGCCCACTTCAGTCACGCTGCACACAAAGCTCTTTTGAGCTGTTACTGATAGTTTTTGTTTGTGCTTTTTGAGACGGCAGCGGATAGTAGAGCCACCGACACAAATGATATACACGGTTTTGAGTTCGGAAAGCTGTTTGAAGAAATAGTTTCGAAAAGCCGCTTGAAAAAATCGTTCCATTTATTTCGGTTTCCAAAGAAGTCAATGTCAAAAGTTATAAAAAAACAAAGAAGTACAGAGCTTTGAACCTGGATGGTTAGGTTTCTATTTTTTTAACTACTTTTTATAGTTTCCGAGAAAATTGGGAAATATCGTGTGCTGTGGTTGAGGTCACGAGCTTCAAGTTTAAAGCTATCATCTTCTACTTTTTTTTGGCGAGGAATCTTCTGCCTTAATTTAAAGACACACAAGTCTTTTTTACACGAAGCATTTGCTTCGAGTTGTTTGGCACATCGGCATTATGAAACAGAGGATCAAACTGTTTATGATTGCTAAACTCCGATGGGCACGGGCAAATTGTATAAAGTTGATGGGTTTAGTTGCCAAAATAAGTGGGAGATATCCGTATGCGAGTCACCACCGAAGACTGACGTGACACCGATGAGAGAGCGCGCTGATGGATCGAAGGTCTTGGGGTTTGCTTAACAAAACACGTGATTAACGTGCTATTAGTGCCAGACTGCTGCACTTAACAATCACTAACCAAGAAAGGACAGAGATTCTTCGCTTTCTCCGTGGAAATAGGCTCTTGATTGAGTGCCATGTTACCTGTCCTAGCCTACGACAAGTCCCATCCATCAAACTAGGGTGAAAACGGGTCGGGTTAATTCCGACCGATCCGACACCGAATCCGATTGGTACCGAATCCGACTAGTACCGAATTCGGAGAAACAAATATGGGTTAGGATATGGTAACAGCAATATCCGTCCGAATCCGAATATCCGTCCGAATCCGATATATCTTCAACTTTGATTTCAGGTTAGTGCTACTATTTGACGTTTCATTTTCTTTGCAATGGTAAAATAAAATCTTCCACATCAGCTATTAAATAGTAACATCAATTCAGTGCGTCCTACTCCATTTACTGCACTGTATGCATTCCTTACAAACAAGTAGGGGTGCAAACGAAATGGGTTAATCCCGACCGATCCGACACCGAATCCGATTGATACTGAATCCGATTGGTACCGAATCCGGAGAAAAAATATGGGTTAGGATATGGTAACAGCAATATCCGTCCGAATCCGACCCGTTTTCACCCCTACATCAAACCATTTCCTAGGTTTCAATGAAAGAAGAAATTCTTCTCTTTTTTTTGGGATATTTTTTACAGGAACTTTTCGGTTTAGAATTTGGATTTTGGAGGGTGGCAAATTCATATTCTGACATGACAGGTGAGTTGCCAAGGCGTAGAAAACTGGAATCCTGCTGACGATTTCCCGGACCTTCATGTTCGTCAATGACATTTTCGAAGGAAAACGAGCTAATTGCGATGAGATCGTTCGTAGGAGTCTGGGATGAACCAAAATCGGTGACTCATGTACCTATCAGGCTTTACAAAATTTTTGCTAGTGGAATGGAATCAGAAGTGCTAGCATCATTTTAAGTGACATGTAAATCATGTCAAGTGATACGTAAAGTGCATGAACGACGTTATGTTTGTGGCGAACTACACCTGAACATGGCCACTTTATCTCATAGCGCCTGGCTCAGAGATTGAAACCTTGATTTTTTTTTTCGAACGCGATTGAATCCTTAGTATTCCCTCGTTCTTTTTAACTCAGCATTTTTAACTTTTCATGGTATCTAAGATACAACTTTAAATATTATTTTTATAACTTTTATATTAAGATGCAATGGTAAGATTATATTATTATAAAAGTGTGTTTAACGATAAATCTAATGATATACTTTTTATATAGCCAATTTAGATAGTTTTAAATCTATTAGCACTCAAACATTTAAGTTTGACAACACAGATTCTAGTGTAACTACATGTGCATTCACTACCTTAGGTAACGACATTAGACTATGATTATTACATAACAAAATAGAATAAATTCTTGTTTTATTGAATAATAGCCACATCAGAGTGTTACAGTAAAATAATAACTAGAGATGGTACAATATTAATATAATACCATTGCCACGTAGGGCTACAGTCTTAAACAGGGCTTAACAAATTCTATCCCAATGTTACAACAATTGGAATTAAGAATGGCACCAGCTAATAATTATACAAACACTGAAACTACTAAATAGTGATATGTTGAAATACTCAAAGCATGTAAATGACTACCGACCGCCGCCTACTCCTCCCAATCTCCATAAGGGGCATCCATCTCATACGCGTCATATTCCAGACCGATCTCGCTTCGCTCAGTATAGCTATCCTCCGCGCAGGCCTTCAGCATAACCGGGTATATCATTGTACCGACTCACCTCTAATAAGGAGAAATGATAGCAAGAGTGAGTACAAACGTACTCAGCAAGTATTAATAGCAAATATGCAACTTTATGCTAAACATCATCAGATCAAAAATTATACATCTTCTAATCATCATTCTTAAGATAAAATTTGAAGTTATGAAATTGTTAGGTTTTAGTTTGCAAAGTTACTACGCACTCGTACTCAGAGAAAAGACCCCCTATAGATTTTCGTATCCTCTAGTCCAGGAGATAGACATGAATTCACGATTTATTTAGTGCTCCATAGGTTTGTATCGCTTTACGCATAGCCACCCCGACTTTGGCTACAATAGGTTTATCCACATTTTCTTAGATGCGATTCTTAAGTTGAAGTTCAGAATGTTTTCTCTATTTCAGTATATTATAACTCCACCCAGTTAGCACGATGCTAACTCCTATGTTAGAGAGGCTTTTCCATCCCCCGACATGTGCTAGGGAGGCATATCCATCACCTAACACTCACCATAGGGGTCGCCACCTTACTAACCATGTGTCAGTGAGCCTTTTCTATCACCTGACACGTGCTAAGAAGGCATATCAATCACCTAACACCCGTCGTAGGGTCTTGCCCCTCATGGCTTTAGCCAGTCTTTGTGTACCAAAATGGAGTGTATAATAAACTTCGGTAGAGTAACATATTCTACCCATTCTAAATGGGATCATGGCCAATACGACAATACGGCTCGCTACATGAGTGAGAGTTTGTTAGTCTTTTTATTATAACCATATGTGGAGGGCCCAAAACCTGCCCTTTTTCTGACAAAGACACCCTCCACCCAATTATTATTTACTTGTAGAATAGTGGTTTCTCCAACTCCCTACCTTATGATATTCCTCATCCTTAACCTCAAGCACATATTCATTATTATTATCATCAAGCACATGATTTCTTACAAAATTTATTTTATGCAGGGAGTCATATTAGTATGGCATAAAAATAACTTTTAAGTGAAATGACTCTAATCCAATGATCAAAGACATGCTTGTCTGGGATTTGGTAGCAGTTCCCCATTTCATGTATGTTTAGGTGAAGTCATTCCACTTAACTTGGTTCATTGCTTGTAGTTGATACGTAGGCTACGAATTAATTTATGGACATGTAAAAATATGCTACATCGAGGTGTCTCTATGGTGACCTCCTGTCGATTCATGATGGACTGCGGTGTTTATATTTAAATCCTAATTTTTGTGCACTTATTGATTGCTATTTTCGCTGATGTGAGAACTTGTTAGGTTTTTAGTGCTAGGATTAATTAGTTGTTGTCAAATAGATATTGTCTCTCTCTCTCTCTCTCTGTGTGTGTATACACATATATATGTCTATACACACACATGTGTATATATATAGGCACATACATGTGCATGTTTGTGTTTTTTCATACATGGGTTTATACATGTTTATATATATATTAGTTTTATTCATTTTCTTATTTTCTTTTGCTCTTTTTCTTCCCTTTTCTCCCATTCGGCCGAGCGGCCTCGGTCCACAGCCAGCTCGTCCCTCTCTCTTCATTATCTCTACCCCTCTCTCTATGTCTCCCTCTTCCATTCACGCTCTCTCTCTCTCTCTCTCTCTCGCTCATTCCTAACTTCACTCCACCGAAAACACCAACGCCTCCTTCGCTCAGATTCGGCCCTCCGATCACTAGCCTCCCAAATCCGTCCCTGGCATTACCTTCTTCGTCTCCTGGTCGTCGCCTGCTCCTACACGCCATTCCCTCCCCAGCTACTATCTCAGCCCCTCCATCTTTGGCTCCTCACGGCCTATCAACCATCGCCGACCTTAGGGTCACCGCCCTGGCTCTCCACCAGCTGGATCCACCCCAACTACAGCGGTTCCCACTCTGATCTCTTGGATTCGACTCTCCTTACTAAATCTCTCTCTATTCCCCAATTCACTTTCTTCATCTTAGTTTCTTTTATTTTTATTTTCATTTGGATGATTTTATTTCTTTGATTTGTTGGTGATTTGGGTGAGGATGATGGTGTTGCATTGCTTCGGCCATGGCTCGCTATGACGGGGCTCAGGGCCTCCTCATGCTTCAGGGAGCACGGTAGAGACCCATCGGGTGTCCGCGGTGGGCGACGTTGAGCATTCCAGTGCCATGGCTTGCCTCACCTTTGGTATACTCTACTCCCCCTCCTTAGCTTCTTCTTCCTCTACGCTAGCCTATATGTGTGGATGCTATGGCTTCGGTGTAATGTATGTGAATGTAAGGTTGCATGTGTGTGTGGTCCCATGATGGCGATGGCAAAGATCGAAATGGAATATGGGGGATACCTTGTTGGATGATGTTGGGCTTGATATGGGGTAGAATCGAGGTTCAGTCTTCTCCTGGTTGGCCTGCGTGTGGCTCGATTTTCTTGAGCAGGTTCGGCTGCTCTCCTCTTCTTGGTGCTACTCTTCTTCTTCACTGGCTCCTTCTCCTCCTCCGAGGCTGCTATGCTTCACTCCATGCTCCTTCTTAGCTGGCTTGGGGATTATGGGGGAGGGGATGGAGTGGATCTGACGATGGTGGTGTTTCTTGTTGGTTGTGGTTCTGTTATGGCTGTGAGTGTGGGTGAAAATGTTGGACTCTCTCCCCCTCTGTGGTCTCTTGCTTGACCTTATCTCTTCCTCCCTGTGTTGAGGGCTATGGTCTCTCGCTTGACCTTATCTCTCTCTCTATGGTCTCTCGCTCGACAGTAGGGTGGGCTCTGGTAATTCAGTAAAAATTATTTTTACTGGGTTGCCTGGCAGGGTAAAAATTAATTCATGAATGACTTAGATTTATGTCTAGCGCTGAATGATAAAACCCTACGACTGTAAGAGGTGTCGACTGGCTTCAGACAATCTAGTATTTCGATGAGCGAATCACCCATTTTGATTATCCTAATGAGGGTTCTGACGGCAACTTGGCTTTCTTTATTTATTTTATTCAGTCTTTCTCGGTCTCTTGTCACTAGTTCTAGTTCTTCTTGAAAATAAATAATTACCGGTTACTCCAGCTTAGAAAATATGAGTATCATTTTGATCATGATATAATTATTTATATTCTGGAGACTGTTGTTTTGATTGAGATCGAGACTTGTAAGTTAATGCAATTGAATTGTACTTGATTTTAAGAATTGTTTAATTATCATATGACGAATGTGTTGGTTTGCTTGCTTAATTGTAGTTCTTAATTCGGTGTGCTTATATTGTATTATTTCGCTTGATATGCGACTTGTGAGTGTATTCTATTTATTCCTTGTTTTTATATTTCAATTTGGTTGCATGTGAAAAACAAGTTACCTTGTAATTTACTTATTAGTTATTTAATTAATTTAGCTTAGCTTCATAATTTACGCTTAAGGTTAATTAAAAGCGTGTGGCGTTACATCTAGGTCATCAAGTAAAAAAAGAACGGAGCCGAGTAGCCACTTCCTCAAGTCAAAAACTATGCAGCATTCTAAAATGCGTAAAGTCAAACCATTTAAATTGACCAACAACATCTTTTTGACTATTTCAATATGTTATATAATAATGATACATTTTGATTTGCCTAAAAAATAGTTTTATAATATTATAATTTTATTAGATTTTACAAATATACTACGATATAACTGGTGGTCAAAGTTATATTTTGTAACTGTATAAAGGAAACAGAGTATTTGTTGTCAAATGTTGTTTTTAAAAGACCACAATTATAAATGTAAACTCAAGCCTGTAGAACCTTTTTTAGATGGAACATCTAAGATTCCATTAATCGATGTGCACGGCCAAATCGCTGGTCACTGCAGTTGTTACGTAATCTGGAAAACGGTCGATCCAAACATGATGATCAGACCGATTCCTTAGAGCTCCCTTTGTAGCTAGAACACATGAGCAATCAACCGATAAGTACGGAAACCTAGAATCAGGGCACTCTTTGCTTCTCTAACTAGGACTCCAAAGGCTACAAAATCATAATCAGAACCGTGTGATTGCTTAAAAATTAGGCAATACATCTCGAAAATAAGTGGTAACGAGGGCTAATGACTTTGTCTTTTTGGCTTCTAGCTTTGGCTTATCTGTAAACCGAAATAAATGGGATAGCTTCTCGAAGACGCTTCTCCAAACAGCTTCCTAAACTCAAAACCGTATGCGTCATCCGCATTAGTACCTTGGCCATCCATCGTCATCTCAAAAAATTTAGCCAAAAACCATCGGCTACAGATAAAAAACATTATCGATCTCAATTATCTAGTTTGTATTAACTCCATAAAACCAAGAGAATATTCCCTGAACAAAAAGAAACAAGACAACTTTTCTCAGAGGAGAATTTCCTTACCGGGTGGTTCCCTTCGGCGTCGGACCCGCACCGACAACACGGCACTCCAGACCGGACTACCTGAGTCCAAGTTGACGCGCTTCCCTTCCCCAAACCTGCATGGTATTGGTACCCCTCCCCGCCCTTTCTCAGCAAGACAACGGAAGCATCTGGAAGCCCCGCGCGCCGCCGCTCGATCCGTATCCGACGGCCCACGCCCCTCGCCCAAGCCTTCTGCAGCTTCCAGAGCATTCACTCCCCACCACCCGTTTCGCGGTATATAAATTGCGCCGCCGCCGCCGCCTCACAAACCGATTCCCATCCGCGACCTTGCCTCCCACCGGATCAAACAGCTAGGGTTTCACGAGAAAGAAATCTTGTGGCGAAGATGTTCGGGCGCGCCCCGAAGAAGAGCGACAACACGCGGTACTACCAGATCCTGGGGGCATCATCTTCGTCCTCCAGCAGAAGGAGCACCCCAAGTTCAAGAGAAAGAGTGATGATCTCTTCTACGAGCACACCCTGACCCTCACCGAGGCCCTGTGCGGCTTTCAGTTTGTTCTGACTCACTTGGACAACAGGCAGCTGCTCATCAAATCCAATCCTGGTGAAGTCGTCAAGCCTGGTAAGTGTGACCTTCACCAGAAAGAAAGATACTATCACGTGGTAGCATTGTAGCAAGCATTTAACAAAATCTATGCATTTAGCCAATGCTCACTGACCATAATAATATCTTCCTGTAGGTTCATTCAAGGCGATAAACGACGAGGGCATGCCCATGTACCAGAGGCCGTTCATGAAGGGGAAGCTCTACATCCACTTCTCGGTGGAGTTCCCGGACTTGTTGAACCCAGATAAGTGCAAGGCCCTCGAGGCCATCCTCCCGCCCAGGCCCACGTCCCAATACATGGACATGGAGCTGGACGAGTGCGAGGAGACGATGCCGTATGACGTGAGCATCGAGGAGGAGATGAGGAGACGGCAGCAACAGCAGCAGGAGGCCTACGACGAGCCGACGAGGACATGCACGGCGGTGCGCAGCGGGTACAGTAGTGCGCCCAGCAGTAAGCAGATTTGATGGCGGCGGCAAATCTCCTATGACTTTTTTCACGTTTTCACGTGGTCCTTCCACTTCAAATGTTAGTTCGTTCGGGCCTGTTATATTTACGTTATCTAGTTGGCTTTATATGATGTGTGGGTGTTGTTGGGGGCTGGTCAGCTGACTTCACGATTCACGAGTGCACGCGTGAAAATTTTGTAAGGTTGCGTGCTAGTGTTACGTCTGAGGCACCGGTGCCTATTCGCAAGTCCAGTCTCGAATGGTTCTTCGAGCAGTGCACGTTCCGCTTTTAGGTTCTTCAGAGTCGAGACTCAGGCCCCGCTTGGTTTAAAATTAGAAAAAAAATATGCTAACTCATCACGGACAACGCAAATGAATATAGAAAAAAAAAAGAACCGGCAAAAAAGCTCAAAAAATCAAAAGTTTAGAAAAAGATAAAATTGATTAATAGTGAAAAATAAGTCAGAAGCTGAAGCTGAAACGGGTGGGGCCTCAGTGAAATCACACAAATTACGTAGATGGCCTCCGATGACGAACTGGTAGCAAGGGAAGCGCATGCCTGCAGGCAGAAAGACGCACGTAGGCAACGACGCCGAATGAGTAGTAGCAAAAACTTTGCCAGCTGCTGTGTGTAGTACAGATTTTTTTAAAAAAAACATATTTAAAAAATTTGTGCATAAACTACGTTTCAGTTTTTTTTAAAAAAATAACCTATAATCCTTAGGCCATCATGCTGGACCCATTCGCTCAGTGGCCCAGCGATTAGATGAGTGATAGAGCTAGTTATGCGACATTAGCGTGATTGGAGCCATCATCGCACAATGAGTGGATGACAGTGATCCATGTCTCTTATCATGGTACTATCGCACGATTGGCCTCCCAGTCGGGGTCTCCTGGCACGACTTCAGCTAGTCACGTTGCTGGCTCGCAACTGAGCCACATGGCATACCAAGGCCTTGATTGCGGTTTTGGTGTGCAATCAAGCCTGCCACATCAACTAGTCGATGGGCCAAAGTGATTGGGCCCAGTCGCGCGGTGGCCTAGTGATGGTGGGTTATTTCTGTAAAAAAATATGGTTTATTTGTGTAATTTTTTAAACAATGGTTTATTCAAAAAAAATCTGTAGTATATGCAGTGGAGGTGGAGCCCGGGCAAACACTCTAATCTGCTGTCTGCATCTACCGAATGTTGTACCACTGTCTCACCAAGCAAACTTAGAATAAGTAGGAAATAAAGCACAGGCAGATGCCACAAGGATGGTGGGTGTTCGGACTTAGGAGCGATGGGTATTTCCCCTGAAGATGTGCCTTGCTTGATCCAATTAGAGGGGGAGCATTTGGGGAAGGCATCACTGGCGGCTGGCTGCTTAAGGAATGCATATACAATTGCATTATTCCAATATTCAACTCAACCAAATTCGGAAAAAATAATGCCACTACGGTTTTATGTGCTTTCTGGCAGTTGACCTTCCAGACTGATCAACCTGTTCTTCAACTTATCTTTCTGACCTTGCACTGAGACATGACAAAAGAAAAGTTCAGAACAAGGATGTAATATATTATCTCTGAACAACCAGTGTTCGGTTCCAAAGTATTAATCGGTGGGTCAAATGGAATAAGAGTGCAACAGTCTATATCTCTGGGTATTTGACGTCCCCTCAGATGTGAAGCAAGCAAAACATTTTGCTCTTTCTGTCGCTTTGCATGCATGGCTGTAGTTGTCATGTAACTTCACAGCCCTTCTGAATTCGATGGCAGGAGCTTAAACTCCATCCTAGCTAGTTTTAATTGTGTGAACAATGATCCCTTGATGGACTATTGTATCACACGTCAAAAGACTTGAAGTGCACTTCAGACGCCACCATGAAGATTGCAATCGCAACTCAAATAACCTTGCCTTGGAAGGCAAATATAACCAATACATATTGGATTTACAAAGCATGCCGATTGAGAGCATTTTTCCCCGCACATAAAGCGTTTTTATTATCCGAAAACTTTCAGGTGTGAATGATAAGAGGCGCAAATTACATGCATGCTTCAGACACAACTTGGAAAATAAAATGAAATTGCAAGAGCAACCGACAAAGTCAAATCTTGAGCACATGATAGCATTGAACATGACAAAACCAAACGAATAGACAATACAAGAACACATCCTAACAAAGGAATTTAATCAAACACAGACATGAGCACAACCCACAGCAAATCAACTGACAACACAACTGATCATATAAAAAAACTGGCCAAAGTATTGACCTCGAAAGCGTTGTCTGGCCTCCTCCTCTCTCTCGCTACCTTCTTACAACTCCCTCTCCTACTCCTCTACTCTCTCTCTCTCTCTCCTCCTGTTCCGCTCTCTGCAACATGCAAAGCGTTGACGTGTCCCCCTCGCAACCTCCCCTCCGGTCTGGATCCGAGCTCCCTTCAAGCCCAAACAAAACCGCACCAAACGAGCAGAAACGAGAGCACGGATCACTCTCCGCACCAACGCCAACACCGACTCTTCACCTCGCCTCGCCATTCTGGCATACTCCCGAGGTTGACTTGAGGGCTTGACCAAGAAACCAAGAACCACGTCCGGATGAGCTCCGGCGCCACGCCACCCGTCGGGCTCACCCCGGCCGACGGCAACTCCGTCGGCATGTTCAGCTCCGACCGCATGGGCGGCTTCGGCTATGGCGTCGGCGTATCCGTCGGCATCCTCCTCCTCATCACCACCATCACGCTCGCCTCCTACTTCTGCACCCGCGAGCCCGTCACGGCCGCCGACCGAGGGGACGACAATGGCAGTGGCGGTGGCGGCGGCAGCGACGGGCACGACGTCGAGTTCGGCATCGACGAGACCACGCTCAAGGGGTACCCGGAGGTGGTGTACGGCGAGGTCAGGAAGGAGGCGGCGAATGGGAAGAAAGGCACCACGTGCACGTGCTGCTCGATATGCCTGGACAACTACGGCGACGGCGACGTGCTCCGGATGCTGCCGGAGTGCGGCCATCTGTTCCACCGGGAGTGCGTCGACCCGTGGCTCCGGCAGCACCCGACGTGCCCCGTGTGCCGGACGTCGCCGATGCCGAGCCCCATGCCGACGCCGCTCGCCGAGGTCACGCCGTTGGCAATGGCGAGGATGTCATGACCATTGGCACGGAGGTTCTTGCTTGGTTTCCCTCTTAATTTTCTTTTTCTTATTTCTATATCACCGAAATGTGAGGTTGGATTGGATCCTGCGTATTCTTTCGAAATTGAATGGACGAAAATGTTCAGGGTAGGAATTATTATTTTTTATTAGTTTTGGGTGTAAATTTGGGTTCAGATTAGTTCTCTTCCTGATGAAAAAGAAAGCTTGGGACTTAGGATCCTGTATAAACACAAATGGACAAATGCTTGATGAATCTTCAGGAGTATGCTCACAGGATGTTTATTTCAGATTAGCAAGATAATTGTAGACCGATTTGATTGAATGTAGGAGAAATAAGAAGTACATATTTCTGTTTTGCATGTCAATTCATTGAGTAACTTAATATGAAGATATGTTTTTTTAAAAATGGTACGGAAGAAAGTAAATGGACAATTTATAGCTCAAAATGTAGATGCAGGGTAGAAGTTAGCATGATTTCGTTGATATACTCTGATTCATAAATGTAAAAACAATTCACCCCTCTCAGTTGCTTCAATATTATTGACATTCGCGGTCAAGTCAAAATGAACAATGATTAGACTAGATAGTTCAGAGTTCAGACTCCTGCAAGTTGATCAATTTTCAAGTTCTAGTTACATACCCAAAGAAGATATAATATAGACAACCTCTTGTCCCTGGATGCCCCTAAGCAGGATACATACAGCCCCTCTTCCCATGTTTGCTGGGTCAATTATGCAAAATCCATTGTTAATTTTGTGCTTTGAAGTAACGGACACCGCTAAGGATGCATGCTCTACAAGACAAGAGAGCAAAAAGGACGATCCCCTTTGATTTCAAGGAACGCAAGTTCTATTTTGAACTAAATAAAACAGTGACTATCAACGTCATCTGTTTCTCAATCACACGCGAATGGACGATGTTTTTACAATAACTGGGAATAGGACATGAAAATACTCTGGTTGTAGGACCAAGAAGGTGACTAGAAGGAATTGAATAGGAGCATCACAAATTCCGGTTTCTTTTTTTTTCTTCAAGAATCTCAAAGTCTTACTCCACTAGCTATGATTACCTAAGAAGTTCAAAGCATAAGCAACTACAGTGAAATCTCTAAGAAAAACTTAGCAAAACATGTCTTAACAGGGTCTGATGGTCTGGCCTCTAACTAGAGGGTGGTTTGACTACTTTGACCGGTCTGACTGCTACTTAGGGCCTGTTTGTTTCAGCTTCTGGTAGCTGCAGCTACTCCCAGAATCTGCAGCTCCCCCAAACAGTCCAGATTTTCATCCAGATTCTAAGTAGCCAGAAGCTACAGAATCCAGAAAATGAACTAGTAGCCAGAAGCTGGGGTTATCCAGCTTCTCCAGATTCTAACTAGCTGGATACTCACCAGCTACTTCTCAGAATCTACAGCTGAAACAAACAGGCCCTTAGTAGGTGGTCCAACATCTCTCTAAGAATAAACAGACTTTCAACACAATTTCAAAACCTAAACTCGACGGAACTTTCAATTCGTAGCTCTAAATTACTTGAAATTTTGCATGCACCTTACCAAAGATATTGTGAACCTGTTCTAATAACAAATCATTGCAAATATTTGACCTTTCTTGATTTTAAGGAAGGTTACAGTAAAATCGGGCCAAATATGAAGATGGCGATTGAAAGGAGCTCATGGGAGGAATCAATCCAAGATGACTAAGAATGATTTTTCACATGCCCTAGCATCCTCTATCATAGCAAGAATCAAGCCAAAAACCCTGAGAAGTAAAATCCCCTAAAATTACCTTTTCTTTCATCAAAATAGGGCAAACTCAATAACATGCAAAGAATAAATGCCTAGATGAATGAGATATAGTGTTCAAGAAATATCTCCATCACTTACACATCTTTGACACAAAGCAAGATCAATAGAAGATAAAGAAATACCATAACCAAGCCAAATCAATATTCCAACACTTAAGCAAAGAGGAAAAAGATTTAGATGAATTTTAGATATCTGTTAATACTTGAAGATGGATGTTTATAGACACCCTCTAGACACTCACAAAGACTAAGAATGACAAAAATCTCAAAATGAAGAGCCACAACTCATCTGCCAAAAGTTCTCTCCAAGAACCCTTCTCAAAAGTTTTCTCAAGAGCCAACTCTAACTCTCTCCACTCCTTGGCTTAAATAGAGGAGGCATCCCTCTCCCTGACAAACCCTAGCCACACACTAGCAGATGACATTCATTTATATGGGTTAACCCGTTAACCCAACACTATACTGGGTTTTGCAATCACACATACACGCTTCTCAAAGTGTGACTTGCACTTAGCTCCAATAGCCTGAATTCACCATTCAATGGCCTCTGTGAAGACTCTTTCACCTAATTCACTTAGTCCACCACTGTAGTTTTGCACACTATCACTTTTCAGTATTGGGCAATTTACTAAAATACCCTTATACCATCCTTCCATGAAGCTTTCCATTTCCTTCACCTTGAATTAACCCTATACTTCATCTTTAACTCTATAGGATCCCAATGACTTATCGCTAAGCCTCTTATATGTTCAGATCCACTGAACCGTCCTCGCATGCAAACTGGCTCAAGTCGCATGGCGCGCCACATGCCTCTCTATGCACCATGACGGGACCCAGTTTCCCTGACCATTTTGGACCTCAACTCTTTCTGAGCTTAGCCCTGATCCACCTTATCCTTACCCATCATGTCTACCATTGGTAGCTTCCACTCCAGTTCCTTGTCTTCCCGGTTTGTAATCACTCTGCTAGCATTAGTCATCTTCCGATGACACTTGATCATTTTGGGCATTCGCTTTCCTAATTTAGTCTTGATCCCTTGACTGCTTTGGACCTAAGCTCTTCTAACTTGGCCCAGGTCCCACCCGTTTCACCATGACTTAACTTCGGAATCCTACAACCAACAAAGCAACCAAACTATCGTGTAGCACCGTACAACACAAAATCATCAATTTACACAATTGATGAACTGAGAACCTTTACCTTCACCTCAAAGCATCTCTATATGCTTTTGACACATAGCCCGTGATGCTCAATGACTAACTATTATATCTTCACTCATTCGGTCTCCCTGAATCGTCTCAACATGTATTGATCTCATCACTTGGCACACCATATGCAGTAACTCAGCTCTTCATGATCCTTGTCTTCTCTGTACTTCCTGTTTGAGCCAAGTAGACTCATCTAGATTTACTCGACCACAAAGACCTCAGCTCTCTCGCATAATCCTGATCCTTTGCCGTTGACCGCTAGCGTTCTCCAAGCTACCTGCATATCCAAAGACCAACTAACCATGTCGAGCACAAGTTCTATACACTTGACTCACGTTAGTCAAAGTAATGCATCATGCAACACACCACAATCAAACAACGTCACCCATGTCGTGCACACACATAAAACACATCCCACTAATCCTAACCTCCTATGATCAAATCTCAAACCAAAATAGACACTTTTGGCATTAATTCGCCAAAAACCGGTCTGACCGACCGTCGGTGCCGGTCTAACCACCGGCACCATATCGGTCAGATCGTCAATCTGACCACTTAAAAGCATTAGAAAATACTCTCTGGAATTTCGGTAAAACCTTATCTAGTTTTAGCCCAGAACTCTATTTTAGGTGACACCTAATACAAATACATCCTTAAACACACTTACATAAGTGTTTTATGTTTAATTTTCAAAAACCATATGGCCGGTCTAACGGTTTGTCTCATGGTGGTTAGACCGCTGTCCCCATCACGATCAAGCCGCCTCACGTCTGACAGTAACTCTGAATATTACAAACTCTTAAAATCAATCTCAAAATTTGACAACATTTGTACAAAAAAATCAATTACTCATCATACACCATGGACAACCTTCACATAGTCTCATAGACTCATACTGGTCAAATGCCCTATTCATTTCACATCCTTGCACAGTCCTGTAGCAGTAGATGACTTCACCCTCCAGACGTAATATTGCCTCAATTAAGATATTATACCTTTGCATGCAAGTACTGAAGTATTTGAGGGTAGAAATCAGGGAATCATTTCAAGCTTTTGTGCACTGTTTTGCTATGATCAGGAGGCTTGGGAGCTCTTTTGAATCATAGGAATTGCCAAGATCTGCATCCACAATTCTATGCACCCACATGTTCAGCTTGACCGCCAGAAACAAGCTCCAGAACATGCCATATTGAAACATCGAGTCCCTTCTCTTTTGCTGAACTTGTTCTGCACTAAATGTAAGAAAGGCTGCAAGGAGTCAAGGACTAAGCACATGTCAAATTTTAAATGATAGGGAAGGTAGTTTGGTGTTGCTCTGTGGTATGTGTGGCCTTTAAAAGACAAAGAATTGGATTCACTTGTTCCCTTGAGGTCGTACCCTATAATTCTAACATTTGATAACTGAAAAGAACAAAGAATCAGTTGATTTCCAGTCGATTAGAGCGCAAGTTTGACACTACAAGGTTCACTTTGCAACATAATTGGCATCCATCATTATGTTACTTGAGTCGACAGACATATGGGACACAGGAGGATCGCAGAAGTTATAGAGGCGGTCCTGTATCAGGAATATTGTTTGAAATAGTACAGCGCGGAAAAGCCAAATTGGTTGCCAGATATGATTAAATGTAGACGACTTTCTGCTCTGTCAGATTTAAAGTGTATGTATCGTAGTACTATTAGCAGTCTCCGATCTTGTCCTCCAGTCTAATGGACAAGAACATATTTCTGATGATTTGGTCTAGAATCTGCGTACCATCAAGATCAAACAGCAGAAACCTGAAATGATCACAATAACATTCTAATAAATTCAACACGACAAGTATTATGGAAAAAATTAAATAATTTAGGGGAAAAAATAAAGAATCAGATCATGGACCTATTGTTCCCTGTGGAGCCTGACGATGTGACGGCGATTCAGGCGGCCTATCACATGCAGCTCTGCAGAAGTCATATCTTTATTTTGTTCTTCATAGGTGTCTCACTTGACCGTTGCGACAAGGGCATCGCTGAAGTACGCACTATTATAGGATGATGTTCCATTAGAGCCAGGTTCAAGAATCACGCATGCTGAATCCGTTAGTCGCCCATGCCATCTCCCTCGGTTTGAATGACTGAACATATAGAGGCCAGCAATCTGACAATGCTCGTCTAGTCTCTTTCGTGAAATGTGGCTTTCAAGTAGAGAATGGTTAACAGATGATCTAGCATTATGGCTTGTAATATTCTAGTCTAGGTCCATGTGAGTTCAGAACTCGGAATCCAATTCAGCTGCCCAAAGGCTACATTGGTGCCACCACCGCCATAGTCAACTCCGACGTCGACCACCTCCCCCGCTGCGGCCGCAGCCCTGGTTCGTGCCTGGCAGCCCCCACCGCCGTGGTGACCGCCGTCGATGGCGAACTCCTTTCGTGCTGGCTTCGACAGGAGAGACATGCCTCTGCACGCCCCTCCATTCCTACCCATGTCCTCGACGGTCTTGGCGATTCATCGCCAACCTTGACGGTTTCCATGTTGGCTGCGTCCATTTCATCAATATCAAATAATATTTTCAAGGGAGATTCTTTGGCTATGTTTGCTCCACTGATTCATTGATACGGATCGGAAGACAATTTACTTGAGCTAGTCAAGACGCTTAGCTGCTGTCCACCTCTCGTAGATTATATTTTGATTAAGTAGTGAATCCTCAGCATCGATAAGGCATTCTTCTACATTTGGATGGAACCAATAAACATATGTTTCATTTGTACTGTTATCTTGACTTATAATGCAACAAGATCAATGCATATTGATAGCTTTTTTTATTCTTACTTTATGGTTGAACTCCAATGATATCCAAAAGTTGTATTCATCCTCTACATCTGGAGTATATATTACACCTACTCCTCACACACAAACATGAGAAGAAACTCACTGCTTGATTGATGCTAACGCTAATTAATACTACTCAAAAGACAGCAGTCTTGCATTCTTGTCACCAAATTCTTCTCTAACGCTCCATGACACGTCGCCGGTCGTCTTGCAATCTTGCCAAAATATGACATCGAGATCCAGGAGTTTGGCATCGACGTTCGCAACCAGACCACCACATCGGCAGTTCAGCACCGCACACCGCCCGGCCGCAAGAACCTACGAAGCACATGCTAGAGCAATACACTGGGCCACCTCCCGCGTTGGGAGCCTCCAGGATATACACCGGCCCAACACCTTGTCGGAGCCTTCAGGCGCGATGTTCGCCATTGACGGTGGTCGCCACGGCGGTAGGGCTGCCAGGCATGAACCAGGACTGCGGCGCATGAGCGCCGCCGCGGCGTGACCGTCGGCGAGGGAGGAGGTCGACGTCGGAGTTGACCATGACGGTAGTGGAGCCAATGAAGCCTTTGGGCGGTGGCGTTCTCGAGGAAGGCGTGCCCTTTTCTTCGGAACAGGCGAAGGACGCGGAGGGCAAGGAACAGACAGTTTCGAGGGGCTGCTCTGAGATGGGTGATTACTGTTGGGAAACCTGAGTCTATACTTAAGGCTTTGGCTTATAGTAGGTATTTTATCTTGTAGTTTATATATATAGAAGGTTCTATGGTACTTGTGAAGAAAAGGTAATAAAAGAAAGAAAGAATTCTTCTCCTATCTCTGTGTGTTCAATCTTGTATTTCTTATATTACTCTGTGATTGATCCATCTATTTTGTATAGGAGGAATCAATTGGACCGGACTCGCCAACGATGGTTCCTCAACATATTATCAGCACGAATCGCTTCGTGGATTGAAAAGTAATTGTCAAAGTACTCATAGATTGAATTGTCTATCTAGATCGTTTTAAATTCCGCAAATCTGGTTGAAGTAGAAGCCATAGTGTTATTTTGGTATCAAGTTTTTGGCGTTTTGCTAATCACATTGATTTAATGATCATGTTGAATTGCATCGCACCAAATTGAATGTGGGCACATACAGACTGAATTGAAATGCACATCTAGGTCCTCTAGAGCGCGTGTTACGTACAAACTCATATACATATGTATGCTCATTACATGCAAATGCTCCGTACTACAGTAGAAACGCATTCATGCGACTAGATTGTCCGCTATGGCATCACGTACGTGATTCGTATAAACATCGCTTGATGGAACATGTGCTCCGTCAAACCTAAGGTCTGCTCCTCTCTTACATAATCCTTGCCTAATATCAGTTTGTCAACATTTAGGTCCTGCGATCTTCTACAATAAAGGCATAAAACTGAAATAAATTGAGATATAATAAATAAGCTATAAACAAGTAAAGACACAAAATATTTAAATCAAATGGGATATGATAAATTAGTTAAGATAATAAATAAATTGAGAGACAAAAAGACAATTAGATATAAATAAATTAAAGATGCAATAAAGAGCTTTATTAATGTTTACACGACTGTCTCATCAAAAACTTTGCTAAGTAAAAACTCAACGTGAGAAAACTTTAGCAAAGAAAAAAGAGTACAACATACATCTCTGCTTACATTAGTGTTCTAAGTGTCATTATCCAGATAAAGATTATCGAATGACTCTACCAACTCTGTATTTTCGACGGTGTATTGCTGTTGTATGTCGGCCTGTTCCCAGTCCTTATAGTAAGAAATACTTCGACCATCTCTGTCACAACCTAGGTTTTTATTTAAAGCACGTGTGCACACACACATATATATAATAAATTAGATTAAAAATAATAATTTTTGGGTTTCTTGAGTTCCAAAATTATTTACCCTAATTTTCTACTTTTTTAAAAGATTTTTCTCTTTTTTCTAAAATTTAAAAGTATTTGTGTGTAAAAATAAATTTAAATTTAAGTTGAAAATAATTTTTATAAGTTAAAAAAATATCCTCGTAAATTTCTTTGATTTTGTATGAAATTTTTGACTGTATTTACTATTTTTAAGTTTATTTAGGTTTTCTTGTATTTTCTAAAAAAAATCAAAAGCTATAATAACTAGGCCGAGCATGACACATGGAGTCAGGTCAGACTAGTACAACTTGTTTATGGGCTTGTTTTTAACGGCTTTTAAAAGTGGCTTTTGGCTTTTACTACAGTACATAACTTTTAAATAGAGTATTTTCTTAAGATGAGGTCTACAAGTTAATTATAGTACACGTTAAAAACCCAACATCTGTATCAACTAAAATTGCAAACGAGTATCTCTCTTTATAATATCTGTCACAAACCGCTAAAATTTAAAAATTCCAGCTAAAAACTATAAGTCTCAGTGGTATCAAACAGGCCCTGTACCGTCCTGTGTTTGGGCGAGATCAACAGCACGTGGCTCCTTCTGGCACGATTGGCCCGGCCCATATGGCGAGGTCGGCTCGCGAAAGCCCTAGCGGCCTAGCCTTCCCTCCCCCGACTCACTCGCCCTGCCCCTCCCCGCGCCACGCGCCTCCTCCCCGCTGCCCCGCCCACTCCGCCTCCTCCTCCTCCGCGCCATGGAGCCGAGCCCGTACGCCGGCGCCGGCGGGAAGATCCGGCGCCGCCCGCCGCCCCGCGCAGCTGCCACCCCCTACGACCGCCCCCCCGCCGCCGCCGCGGCGCACCGCCTCGCGGCCGCGGCCGCGGCTGCCGCGGACGCCTACCCGGCACCGGGCGGCGAGGGCGGCGGGTGGGTGTCCCGGCTCGTGGACCCCGCCTCCCGCCTCATAGCGGGCGGCGCCGCGCGCCTCTTCTCCACGGTATTTCGCAAGCGCCTCGCCCCTGCGACGGCTCCGGCTCCGCCGCAGCCGCCGCTGTCTACGCCTCCCGGTGAGTCTAAACTTCCTGTATGCTCCCCTGAGATTGGTGTTTGCTCCTGCGGTTCGTGATTATGGGCATGGGCTAGGGTTTCGGGCTTCCCGGTAATGCTAGGGTTTAGTTCGGATTAGCAAGCACCTGCTTCCGCTTTGTGTAATTTTAGCTCTAGCAGTTCTATTGCTGTTACGTAGCAGGAAATTCGTGAGGAAACGAGGCTATTTTGCAATGGGTGTTTCCTGGAGCCGTGGAGCGTTCCATTTTTTTTCACCTTCGTTTATGTTTAAAACCGTTGTCTGTATTAATATGGATGTGACATTAGTAGTACTTTTCTGTACGTCCTGAAGAATAACACAAGGATTTGGTGCTTGAAGTTGGTAAGGTTGGACAACTTTGGGATAAAACATCTAGTACGGTGCAATTAATGTTTTTAAGCTACTTAAGTGTTGTTAAATTTGGTATAGGAGAGGCATCTGGCCTATTGGAACCATGTGTTTGGGTGAGAAGAATGCAATATAGGAGATGCTCTCGCCATCTCCATTTTGTTTGTGTTGGCTATTGAAGCTCTGCGTGTAATTGCCTAATGATAATATTGAGCTTGGCATATTAAACCGCAGTATTACGGATTTGATGGCTGCTTTATGTATGCAGGAAGAGATACTGAGCCAAAACAGGGCTTGCCTGAGTCAACACACACCGTAAGTAGCAACAAACTGCTAGCAATGAACCATACTCTCTTATATTGTATGTTTGGTGTCATGTGTTGTACTTTAGGTAATAGCTGTTTTAGTTCGTTCACTGTTGTTGTGACCAGAGGTTTTTTGAAATTTTGATGCAGGGTTCAACTCCAATCCTGGAGGGTGGAATGGAGAAAGGGAAGAACCCCGCTGGTTTGTCGGACGACAAAGCATTGTCTGAAGTAGAACACTTGTTAATGCGGAAAACATTCACTAGGAAAGTATCTGCATAATTGTTCTTCTTTAACTTCCAGTGTTCTACTAGCTTTTTTTTGTCATAATATATCAAAAGATGTTGATTGTTAGTAGTTCATGACAAGTTCTCATCCCCTAGTATAATGGCTATTATTTGGTTCTGTGAATTTAGCTCGCTTCAGTCCACAATCTATATTGGCCAAACCATTTTCTCTCCTTTCCTTTTTTTCCCACTTGGTATCCTCTGCAACAATATCTCTTCTCCATCCACTGCTTCCAAAGCTGTTCATGACTATGAGGTTTTTCTATGCAGGGTTGAGTTTGACCGTCTTACAGACTTACTGCGTGCAAGAACCGTAGAGTCTGATTTGCCTGCACAGGTAGATTACCATGAGGATAAGAACGAATCAAGAACCATAATTGGTGGAATAGGAGGCTTCACATCACGTGGGATGGCTGCAGACCATTCTCCGACTGCTGATGTAAGGAGTTATTTTGCTCATGTAAAATTTTCTGTTAGATGTTAATCCATGAATATAGGATAATGGATAATTTTATATGGAATAAGTCTACTTTATATTGATGTGATGGTAAGAATCACGTGGACAGGCCTGAGAGCCAAGGCACCATGCAAGTTCATGTTGTTCGTAGAAACACATTTGTGAAATTCTGGTACAGTTCATAAATGTACTTTTTCAATGATTTCTAAGGTCAGGATATGCTGTATTACTATTTTTACCTTCTGCCGGTTATGGAAGTTTATTTTCTTGTCTTATTTCTTCTGTAGAGTAAAGCGCACTCTAGGTCCCTAAACTTGCATGGGTGTATCAGTATCACTTAGGTCCCTGGATTTGGGAACTGCAAATTCAGGACCCTACACTTGTACAATTGAGCCAAGGAACCAATTTAATTAGCAATTGGTGATGACATGTCACTTTGACCTTATTTTAGATCAAAATTGACTACGTTTTTATTAACTAAGATTGTTGGGATGTAGGATGGTAGTAAAATTTGACCATACAATTTGAGAATTTCCTTTGAATTCAATACACTGATTTCATATAACGATCATGTGATCAAACAATGGTTTAGATTGGGACATCTATTGACTCACTTATACAATTTTAGGGCATAAATGTACAGTTCCCAAATTCACGGACCCATGCCCCTGCATGTTTAGGACCTGCAGTTGCCTTTACTCTTCTATGTATTCTGAAGAAAGTTGATTGGGATTGCTAGATTTGGCCATTTTTGCTCGATTGCTCTGACAAGGCTCTTTCCTGACTGTTTAAATGTGTAAAATTGCTAGCTCTGAACTCTCTGTTTATAATGCGGGAATTTCATAGGAAATTTGGAGGAATCAGTACAATTTCCGCAGGGTTCCTACCAAATTTCCGTGCTCCAAACAGGGCAGCGTAGATTTTACCTTTTCGTTTTCTTGGTCTGGCTGTCTACTGCAATACACGCTTCAACTTAAGTCCTGTGTGTGAGTTAAAAATAAGCAAGCAAATGCAGCTACGCTTTTATTAATCTCGTTATGAACTTTAGTTCCCTTTTTGATTTAATTCATGTTTTAACTTGCAGGTTCCTATTTATGGTGTTAGTTCCCCTGCAGAGCTTGCAAAACAATATATGAACTCACGCAATTCAAAAGAACCCCAGTCAAGTAGTTTGCGGAGCCGGGTATTTCTTGAGAACAAAGCAGAAGCAAGCAACATTGCCTATGATAGAAGGAGATCTGGAGCACCACTTGTTCAGGAGCTCAATGAATTTGGCAATGAAAACCCCATGCTTCCTGTGAATGGCTATGTGACTCCGGGATTACGTGGGCGGTCAGCAATATATAGAATGTCCCGTTCTCCATTTTTTAAGGTCATTTTATTTACCACACATCATGTTCCTTTTCAGAGATAAATATTCATGTGTGCTCGACGTGGCATAATCTTTGTTTTGTATGGTGCTTGAAATTTTCTCCTTGTTAAATTTAATGATTTACTTTACTTGAAGAACTGCAAAAGTTGTTGACAGTAAATATTTATTTATGCCTAGCGGGGTCCGAGCTCTTCCAGTGATATGAATGTGTCACCATTTTCTTCATCCCAGGCACAAGCCCAAAGTTTGATTGCTAGTGGCAGGCAGGTAATTTATTAAAGATTTCTGAATATGAAATACTCTACATACTGCAGTATGTATTTTTGTTCTTGCTATATATTCAGTTGAACAAGCATGCAGTTCATTGAAAAGCATTACACATATGGTTCAGAGTTATGGTTGAAAACATGTAAAAATCTAGGGTTTTTATTTTCTTCTTCTTTTATATGGTTGTATTGCTCCAAATGCAAGCATTGATGAGGTAGAAAGAAGCAGCTCATCCTGTTTGATTGATACTAGTGTGATATTGTGGCAATATCCCATTTAGACTTAATAGGTTTTTCATCAGCAAGGAACTTTCTCCATAGAATTTTATATGGTCTGGACTGTATTTGCCAGAGGTTTTCTCAATCCTGCATCTTTCTAACAGGTCTTGAAACGAAGAGGCACTGACTTCGAGAATGAACTTGGATCTATTGGTCCCATACGTAGGATTCGTCAAAAGTCAAATATGATGTCTCCTTTCAGATATGCTCGTGTGAGCCCCCGTGGAAATGTTCTTCCTAGCCGTACAATTGGTTCAGATTTCACCGAAGGCAGTTCACCCGCTCAGGAATCTCCTAGTTCGAAAAGACTACTGCTTGGGACTGATCAATCTGTGCGACCTGTAGAAGCACATAGGAATGGTGAAGATGGTAAATCCTCTCCTCCTGTGCCACCTCAATCAAACAAGATGGCTGAGAAGATATTTGAGCAGCTTAATGTAATAGCCCCGTCACCAAAAGAGAGGCAGTCTGGACAACAATCTGTTGCTGGGAATGCGAGTGCCTCCATGTCAAAACAACCTGTTTGGCAAGATAATGGGCCAAACAGTGTAACAGACCCCACTAGTTCCCTGAAATTTCAAGATTTGGATGGAGTTAATCGCCCCCTCGATCCAGACCTGAATGGTTCCCCATTGAATAATGACAAGCTGGCAAAAGATGGATCATCAAAAGTTCCTTCATATTCGTTTCAGGATTTAGGCAACAAAGGCATTAAGTCTGATCATGTTGCTATGTCTGATAAGCCTGCTGTTTTGGGGAATTCAGTTTCTGTTTCTACATCTCAGAAACCAGGCTTTAAAATGGCTGTTTTTGAGGTATGGGGTGAAATTAGCTCTTGGTTCTTAAATTGTAAACCAGTCATATGTGCACTTATGACCTAACAGTACTATTTATCATTTTTTGTTTTATAGGATTTATCAGAGTTCGATGATGATCAGGAGGCTCCTGTTCCATCAAAGAATTCATTGAGTAAGACCGAGGCGAAGACAATTGGGCAGAAAATTGATTCAAAGATTAAGGAGCAGAATGTTCAACCAAATATATTGGAGCAGAAAGTTGAATCAAACTTATTGAAGGGCAAGGTTGTCAGTTCTCCAGTTAGTGAACAGCCTATAACATCCCCATTGAAAGACGCCTCTTCATCAGCCTTGTTTTCATCTAATGATGCTGAAAAGAAGGCTACCCCCCATGTTTCTGCAGATAACAACATTGGTTTTACATTTCCACATGTACCTCCTGGCGCCCATCATGAGACTACTGTGTCAGCACTGCCACATGCTTCAAATAAAGACAATAAACCAACCAGTGCTTCACCTTTTACATATCAGTCGAGTACATCAGATTTTGAAACATTAAGAACTGCTGGTGTAAAAACTGAAGCAAGAATTGGAGAGAGGTGATTCCCTTGGCACTCTTTGTTCCTCATTTCTCCTTAGCACTCATACCAAATCGCCAATTATTTTATTGCACTAGCATCTTTTGGAAGGAGAAAATAGAAACGATAAAACTAACACAATCCAGTATTTATCAATTCATTTTATTGTTACCTGGAAGGAAAAATGAAAAGGTATGCTATAAGAAACCAGTTAGGAGAAGTTCATATTAGTTATTCACCTGAGAAATTCCTTTTATATAGTATTCTTCTCATAATGATAAGATAGTTATTGTAAGGGCAGAAGATCCTGCACAATTTCCCTTATTTAACTTAAATTCAGACGTAGACATGTGGGGGAAAAGATATGTTGGATTTAAGAGATATTGCAGTTATTCTGGGATTTGTTTAGTGGAATAAACGCTTGTGAGATTCGTGGGACATGGTAAGGTTATTATTGGAAAAAGAAGTGCATCCTCGGTAGGGATAGAAATCTCGAAACTGGTGCAAAACCTGGCCAGTGGGCGGTAATGGTAACTGGCTGGCGGGCGGTAACGGTAACCGGCCGGTTACCGGAAAACCCAGAAAAAAGGGGATGAAATTCACATTTCAAATATAGAATTTGGGTGGTTTGAAAACCAGTAACCAGAAACAGTTACTGGAAAACCGCTTAAAAAAGGGGGAAACCGCTAAAAACTGGAAAAAGCCAGAGAAAACCTAGCACAAATTGTTAGAACTAGCATATTTATGCATATTTAGTTCATACAATAGGTAACCTAGCACAAAAATGTCTAAATCAATTTATGAAGTGCATTTGTAACCACCGGAATTTTGGCCGGTTTTTCCCTCCCGGTACCCACCGGGATTCCCGGTAACCGCCGGTTTTTTTATCCCTGGTCCTTGGTCATATGCATGGAGTATGGATCATAAAGATGAAGAACAAATGGTGGAGATAATAAGAAATTCTTGTTTTATCTATGATATTTGTTTGTTATTTGGGATATCCATTTGTTAATGAAAAAATAAGAGAGGAGTTTAGAATTGAATCTCCCTCTCAGTAGTATGGACAGTTGCATGCTATATTTTGGAGTATCTGCTAATATATTCTGCTATTTATGCTTCTAGTGCCACCAAGCCAACAACATTGGACAGCACTAATTTAGAGAGAGGTGATGAAAGGGAAAGAGCAGAAGACGTCCATCAATCATCTGACAAGGTGTTGCCGTCGGGTGCATCAACATTGACTGCACCTCTCCATTTTGCTTCTGCTGCATCTACTTTACCTAACCTGAGCAATGGCTTCTCACCCTCATCGATACCTGAGTTATCAAATGTCACACCCTCTGATAAACCTGCTGTTAGCTCAGCTGCATCCACCACCATCACCACCTTTGCTGTATCCAGTAGCAGCCCACCTATTTCATCATCATCTCCTGCTTTTCCAACGTTCAATTTTGGTTCCAGCACTTCAATAGCAGCAGCAGCTAAATCAGATAGTACAAATACAGGGGCAAAAGCAGCTAGCACTCTATCCTTTGGTACCGGGGGTACTACAGCTGCAGGCAAATCTATAGCCCCAGATACAGCCAGCAAGACAGCATTGAATCTGAATGATCCGCCTATTTCGTCAAATATCACAACTTTTTCGAGTTCTTCAGTCACGTCCTCTTCTACTTTCTCGAGCACTGCAACTTTTTCATCTTCACCAGTTGCATCTTCAAGTGATGGAACCGCCTCAACTAATTCTGCACCATCTACTACATTGTCAACTGCACCTGGTGTTCAGTCTGGTTCAGCAACACCATTTACATTTTCGAGCTCAGGAAACAGCATCTTTGGGTTCAACTCTCCAGCCCAATCTACTTGTCTGAGCACATCTGTTGCTGGCAGTACCTCTCAACCAACTGCCGCTAGCACGGTCTTTGGTAGCAAGCTGCCACAGTCAAAGGGCACAATGTCACAGCCGTCCCAGAGTTCAGCCACACAGTTTAGTTCGCCATTCCCAACTGTGACTTTTGGAGCAGGAGCTTCCTCATCTGGGTCTGGGGCTGTATCTTTTGGAGTCGGGACTTCCTCAGCTGGTTCTGGGACCATGTCTTTCGGAATTGGAAGTTCCTCATCTGGGCCAAGCACTGTGTCTTTTGGAGTGGGAGCTTCCTCGTCTGGCCCTGGAACCTTGTCTTTTGGAGAGGGAGCTTCCTCATCTGGACCTGCGACTGTCTCTCTTGGAGCAGGAGCTTCCTCATCTGGACCTGGGACATTGTCTTTTGGAGCTGGAGCTTCGTCATCTGGACCTGGGAGTGTGTCTTTTGGAGCGGCTGCTTTGTCATCTGGACCTGGGACTGTGTCTTTTGGAGTGACAACTTCCTCATCCGGGTCTGGGTTTGGTAATTCACCATTTGGATCTGGAGCTACCTTCTCTGGCTCTGGAAATGGGTTTGCATTTTCATCACCTAGCTCTTCTGCTGGCTCATCTTTAGCAGTGGCTAGTACAGGTATGTTCAGCAGTAGCTCCACAGCTTCATCGTCCCCTGCTTTCAGCAACCCTTTTGTTTCAAGTTCATCCCCTCCCAGCATGTTTACATTTGGTCAATCAGCTTCTTCGGGAGGTGGTTTTTCATTTGGAGCGCAGTCAGCTCCAGTTTTTTCATTTACCTCGGCGAGCACAAGCATGAATTCATCTAGTTCACAACCTGCATTTGGGATGACAAGTGCCAACACGGCCTTCAGCATGGGATCTCCTGGAAATGATCAGATGAATGTGGAAGACAGCATGGCAGATGACACTAACCAAGCAACACCAACTCCAGTGCCTGCACCGGTATTTGGTTCTTCACCATTTGGGCAGCCAGGTAGTTCATCCGCCGCTCCAGTATTTGGTGCTCCAGCAGTCCAGCCTGGCGGAGTTTTTCAGTTCGGGAGCCAACAAGGCTCCGTGCAGCAGAACCCGTCATTCCCACCTGGTGGCAGCGTAGAGTTTCAGGGTGGGAACTTCTCGTTGGGCAGTGGCGGCGGCGGTGGCGACAAGTCCAGCAGGCGAATGATCAAGGTCAAAAGAGGGCCACAAAAGAAAAGATAAGCCCCTCTGTTCAAATGCGCATCACATGATGCCATCTCGGGTAATGCACTGCTCGGGAACATCTCTTGCTCATCTGGATGGATACTCCGGAGACAAGGAAATAACTACGACCATAGTTCGTATGGTCATACAAATTTTCCAGCATCAACGCAGTTCCACTATATCTCATGGCTGGCTTGTGATCCCAAGGCCAGTATAGAGTACCCACTCAATTATTTCTCCCTTCGTCAAAGCCGGCTGGCATGTTGTAGTATGCTTGTGCTCTTGGGGTGTAAAATAGAACCAAAAAAGTGTATCTCAACGTGTAGTGTTGTCTTCATTTCGCTGCCGTCTGCTTTCTCTGTTTGCCTCCGATATATTTGGCTCGGAGTGTAATGTACCATTGTATTTTTGTTTACATTCGACAAGCTCAGAACTCTAGTCTAGAATCTCCAGATCCAAAGCCCGTTATCTTACATCCTTGATGTTTCTGTTTTTTTCTTTACGTTGCAAGGCCATCGACATAGTATGCGGTGCCAGATTCGTCATCTCCATGTCATATCATACCAGTGCAAGATTTTTTCCTACAGTATTTAGCATCTCCTCTCTCTTAAGACATGGCCCACACTAGATAAAATATTTTTTCTTTTACCACATATTCTCTCTCCTTTATTTACTTGTAAGTGGTCCTGTAATATTTTTTGAGCTAGCACTCGGTGCACACCGGTGCCAGGAATATTTTCCATGGCACTGCTCGCCTTTGCTTGTTGCGATAGATTGGCACCGGTGCCAGAGGCAAAAGAGCTGTTACTTGTATTCACTCTTGCTTATAAAATCTCTTAAGAGCCTGTGGATCAAGATCACTACAAGTACTACAATGTTCTAAGAGCCGATGGTGAAAAACATGGAGTAGAATAGCTTGTTCCCTAATAGTCTAGGTCTCATCCCAGAAAGCTAGAAATAGGGATCTTAGTATAAATATCTAAATATAAATCTGAACACACACCACACACACACACACACACAGATCGAATATATGGATAATGCCTATATATATATATATATATATATATATCTAATACGGATACCAATATGGATTAATTAAAGAATAATTCAAATCAAAGAGTTCATAGATATTACAAACAAATTTCTTCTAACAAATATAGATCGAAGTCATGATGATCTATTGATAACTATCTCATCCAATAATTTCTTCTCAATACATAAAGTTGCCAAACCGTTCATCTTGTCAAAACATTGTTGACCTTAAATGATTCTTTTCATTTCAACAATGAAAATATACCCAATGATCGATCATAATATAACTACATAAATAAAATCCGTGCAATTCATGGAATATTAGGATAACAATAGCAATCTAACAAACTCATAAGATCATTTCATTCATTGGTTTTTCATCCATCAAATTGCATAACAGCCAGGTTTTATTAAAAAATAGATCATAAATAAATCAAAATTAAAGGAACCATTTTGTTGAGAAAGTTTTGTCTGGAAATTTTGTACAACATTTGAAAAGTAAATTAATTGAAAACCAAAAACAATAGACATTAAATAAAATAATATTTTGATTTTCATTAAAAATCCAAATATACTTCCAAATGTTTGGAGTTATTTCTTGAAATCTACTTTTCAATGAATTGAGTTTGTCATATCAACCACAAAAAAATAATTAACTTCAAAGTATGAAAATTAAATACCAACATTAGTTCACAATCAATTTTATCAAGTCCAAAATGTCTAAGAAACTTAACTAGAAATGATGGCTCTACATTTTTTTGAGCTACAATATCTTTGGCAATAATCATACTGAAAGCAAACTCTTTATTTCTATAACATTAAAATATTTAACCAAGTCTTCTATTTGTTGCATGTATATCCTCTAAATAGTATATGGGATAATCGATTTTCCGTATTCGACGGATACTAGGCTTCTTGTATAGAATAGCTTGTTCCCTAATAGTCTAGGTCTCGAGAACTATGGCTAAAAGGTAGTTGTTCGCTGCGACACCAATATTATCCAAATCCCTAGTTAATATTGGCTGCACACAAACCTTCCCCAGTCGCTTGTATGTGGCAAAATGTGCCTTTTTTTGCTTCTGTAGGATCGTCGATGGCAATAATGATTGCAGCGCACAGCGAAAACTTTTTCTCAAATTTTCTGTCTTCTAATTGTTCAATTTTTATTATAAAACGCAGAAACCATTCACTTCCATCTATTCATCAGCCGCCCTCTTTTTCTTTTCTATTTTTTTCGTTTTCTCGCGTCACAGCCGCTGCAATGCTGTGTCTTCTTCTCTTTTTTTTTTGTTCGCTTGATTCAATCGCCGTCACTTCTGTCATATGCAAAAATCAGAACCCCTGACGCAGAACTGGAACTAGGGCTGTAAACGAGCCGAGCTCGAGCTCGGTAGAAGCTCGAGCGAGCTCGAGTTGGGGTCCGAGCTCGAACCTGGGCTCGAGCTCGGCTCGGTCTAAGCTCGAGTTCGGCTCGTTGAAGCTCGATAACAATTAAAATAATTTATTATGCACTATTTTTCAATAATAAAAAATGTTAAGTTCGAGCTTGACTCTAATAAGCTCGATAACAGTCGAAATAATTCAAATACACACCAAATTTTAATAATAAGAAAAGCTCGAGCTCGAGTTCGGCTCGAGAAAGCTCGGTAAGAATTAATATATATTACTATTTAAGCTCGAATCGAGGCTCGCGAACTATTCGAGCTCAGCTCGGTGAAGCTCGAGTTCGGCTCGTTTAAAGTTTGAATCGAGCTCGAATCGAGCCTAGAACGAGCCGAACTCGAGTAGCTCGCGAACTTCGAGCTTTTTTTACAGTCCTAACTGGAACGGTGGAGAACTCCCACACGTGAATCGAGGAAGACGGCGTGCGTACTTGTCTCATGCCTTTGCAGCGAAGAAAACCGAGACGTCAACGAGGAAAAATGCGCAACCATCGTTCTTTTTCTCAGAATAGATATAAACTTTATTTATGAATCATGGTGGCTACAAAGTGTCCTTCTGGCACCTCTAAACCCTAGCACGAAATTAGTCCTATGTACGTGTCGACTCTATTGTAAATTTTACCCGATGCAGTTGATTTGAAATCGGATACTATAATATTATTGTTTGGTATGGTTTATGTCCTGTATAAAACGATTCAATGATATACCTGTGGGCATTATCTACTAATTCAGAAAATAATATAATCGTGCTCACAAAGGATTCCGAATTAGTTAAATCAGGGTCAAACATCAAGGAGCGCCTGACTTGAAAAAGCAGAGTCTTTGTAGAGACGATGATTAGGCCAGTGAGTTGCTTCTTCTATAGGGTTGGAATGGCTCGCGGCAAGTGGCGATGGCTCGAGATGTGTGTGCGTAGAGCCAGGCATGGTTGTTTGATCTCTCTCTCTCTCTCTCTCTCTCTCTCTCTCTCTCTCTCTGTGTCTTCTTGTATGCAGCTACCATTTACTACTAATCATCGTTGTTCCCATCGATCGGATGTACATGTACACTCCGCCTTGACGCACTCTGTCGTCGTATTCTTCGGCAACCCCACGTGCGGCCCAACAAGGTGACATGCGGCTCATGGACTTTTCCAACCCACTTCGTGCGGCAAAACCCAGTTGGTCGTGTTCGTTTGGCCCAACTGCCGACGCGCTATCCGCCTGTTTAGGCAGCCCACCACCGCGCACCGAGCGCCGCCGCCGCAGTCCCCCGCGCGGTCCCCGTCGGCTGCGGCCTCCGAGCGCGCGACGCGGCGCCGAGCGGACGGGCCATCTCGCGTGGGACGCGGGCGTTGCGGCTACGTGCAGAGCAGAAAACCCGCACGCCGCACGCACACCCCACAACCGCGCGGCGGCTTCCCCGCGGGGGTAGCGGCTCACGACCTCATGGGCATGGGCGCACGGTTCCGGTGCGCACCAACCTGCTGTGGTGTCGCGTTTGCCCAGCTCGTCTCTCGCTTTGGATGCATCATGATTCATGCATGCAGCAACCACATTTTCCTCCCTCCCGATAATACCATTTCGACGAAGAATTTGTTACTTTCGTCGGGTGACCTTGCACGCACGGGCTGGTCATTGGCGATGTACTGATGGGCTGGGTAAGTAGTACTATTAGCTAGGAATTACGGACGGGACGTCCATAGTGGCATTGTCTTGACCGAAGTGGCATTAAACCATTCACCAACACCTAGTCCTCCCATCCCAGGGCAACGCCGTGAACCAGACACGTGAAATCATTTCACTTTCTGGCCCCCGGCCCCAACGCGACCCAATTGCGCATCGGATTAAGACACCGTGACTGTGTCGCTTTGCTCCAGTTATGTTCCATTCTTGCTATCTTGTCTCAGGCACAAACCAGTGGTCCGCCTATTAAACACAGACACTCGTGCTACCCTTGCCTTGCCCATTGGGATTTGGGAGTCTGGGACCTGATTCTGACTCGGAGACGGGCTACCTGTTTGTAGGGAGGTACCCCTACTCAATTGTTTTACTGCAAGATGAACCTCAAAATTGCCATGGTGCGTGATAAGCTATGTTTCACTGCTAGTACTACTAAACAGCAACCTCAATTGAGTTGTGAGTTTTCTGCCACTAAGACATTGATCATAGTAGTAGTATGAAGCAAAGTCAAATCACATTAGTTGTCACTTGTTTAGTATACTAGTTGCCTAATTGTTTCTTAGTTGGGGCATCTATAGTTTATTGTCCGGCAGATCTACAATGTTCTCGAGTGATTCGTCCAACTTTTTTAATGGAACAATGTAGATATATCGGAAAGAGTGAGAGACAAACCACGACGTCGTAATCTTTAAAAAGACATGCACCAAAATCTTGAGAAAGAAAAATAAAAATGATTCCGTCAGAACGATAAAAATGTGCAGAAAATAATGAAGGAAGGCAAAGTTTTAGCCCATGGAATGCAATCTTTACTCGATTAATTCCCGTTGTCAAAATAAACAGAAGCAAGAATGACGAACAAAAACAAAACGTTTAGTTCCTATACACAGACGATCTTTGTCTTCAAGTATGAACAAAATTTTCTGCCTTTTTCTGGACACACCAACAACCACCAGTTTACATTCCCCACCTGATTCATTATTCATAATAAACAAAAAAACAATAATAATGTAGACGGCTCCAGCACAGTCCATCACCTCATTTCAGTGCGTGTTTCGGCATCATGAGCTCAATCTTTCTCCGTCTACTGGCAGCTTGCGAATCGTGATCGCTGACCGAGGATGCCAGCCATTTGGCACGTTGCTTCTAACAACTTGCCTGCAGTATTTTACAAGGAACAAAGCATAAGATTATTGTTAAGTGAGTGGTTAACACACAATGACACTAATGTGGTACCGAAGAGAAAAGGTTTAAGAGTATGAGGCTGAGAGTCTGAAAATTAATGTTAGATTATGTTATAACAGATACCCTATCAAATCAGCATCAGATGCCCAATATGATTTATTACGCGAAAGAAAACTTGCAGATTTTGACATCTTTTTTATGCTAAGGACATGCCAACGGCTTCAGGTAACTTAGCTTCAAAGGCTACAAGGGGGAAGGAATAAACACCGAATTATCTACGCCAGGTGGAATGGCATCTGACGACAAAATCGCAGACATATCTGAAAACATAAGGCAGAAATTCCCCAAAAACCTAGAGACCCAAGGTATCTAGTTATGCAATCAGCACCGCCATGTGGAAGTCCTAAAATGTGTAATCAAGAATAGAATTACCAGGAGATCATGACTTACAGGCTATACGAAAAGTTTCTTCTGAGTCACAGTTTATGGTCAGGCCAGCTATGAAATTGTAAGGAAAACTGCGTCCAAAGAACGCAAGGCCCTGCGTGACAGGTACATTCCTGGAAGGAATGGTATATTCCTGCTCACCAGCATCTAATCCTGAGATAAATTTCAACATGAAATTTTGGTTCCAAGCGAAGCGTCCAAAGGTCTTAAGTAGCCGCCTGATTTCACAATGGATGATATGCATACTTCGAGCACAGGTCTAGAAAGGACAAAAGCTTTTGGTTGATCTGAGCCATCTATGATGCAGAGCATACAGCTCTCATCCTTGCCTCAAAAGAAAGAGTTACTAATTTTTTGTCCCTAATATACAAGCTCCTCTGGGGGTTGCAGCACATCGATAACATGCACCATATTTTGATTTTGCTCATTTGTCAATGCACTCAGTCTAAAATCAGTTCAACTCTTGCTATATTCACATGCAAAGGCGCACAGTTCAGCCCCTACCTTCCCTCATCGCATAACAAATTGGGCTGCTATTCCACCAAACTATGATAACAAGGATGTGACCAAGCTTAAGCATGAGCCAAGTGCTTTTGGGAAAAGCAAAATTGTTGCTCATGCGTTGTGGGTTAAAGAAATGCGCTTGCTTGCAGTCACAGAAACAGTATCAAGAGATGGTGAGGACAGTGACCCACCAGCACAGGCAACCCGGTGAGTATTTCTATTGTTTCAGTTCACATCCCTGTTTCCACAGTGTAATTGCCTGAGTGCTTGACTGCATAAACACCAACAGAAACTACTGCAATTTTGGTGTGGTAAATGCCCAACGGGCACCGACAGGCCCATATGCCCTCCAATACGGCCATGAGCATAGGACAGCAGTAAGGAACCCTAATTGCTTCTATTTTATGCTTACACCTTCGTCTTTATTCTATTCAGTACTCATCACCCACCAACCGATAAATTAATCTCCGCCGCGGTGATCGGAACACTCACCGGTACCCTCACTAGCAACATCCTTACCATCAATCCGCATTGACTTAACCAATTGCAAAATTCATCTACTAACCTCAACAAGCTAGATTGTGAATTTTAAGTTTCTGTGGCAATTTTGTACTAACAATAAACAATCTACTTATAATACTACCTGAATAGAAAGTGCCAAGTTCAGATCTACGGATACTGACCTCGCCGGAGCTTGCTCTTGCTCGTGCCGGTGACAGCGGGCGCCTTCCTGGCGGGCGCGGCGATCGGCGCGGACTTGGTGTCGTCCGGCGGGAAAAGCACGGCGTCAATGCCCTGCACCGAGATCCTGCCGTCCGTGTAGATGTCCGGGTCGAAGAGATACGCCGACCCCTCGCCCTGCCCGAACTTGACGGAGCCGTCGGCCTCCCGCGCCACCACCTTGTGCGGCAGCCGTAGCGTGTCGTACCGCACCTTGCCGAACCGCCGCACCGCGTTGTACATGCTCTCCTCGGTCTGATACTCCGGGATCATGTGGTAGTACAGGATGTTCTCCGGCGAGCCGGGCTCGCTGAGCTGGTCCGTGGTGAGGCGCGCCATGGCCTCGTCGTTGGGCGCGAGCACGGTGAGCACGTACCCCTCGGAGACCAGCCGGCCCATCTCGGTGGCGAGCGATGTGAGGTTGACGAGGATGTCGGCCAGCTCGTTGTAGCCGCCGTACAGGAGCAGGGTCTGGATGAAGTCCTTCACCTGGCTGTGGCCGTCGAAGTGGTGTTTCCCGGAGCCCGGCCCGGGCGCCGGCGCTGGCGCGATGGCGGGGCCGGGAGCCATGGCGTCCCAGATCGGCAGCACGGGGGGCGCGCCGGGGGGAACGGGCGGCGCCGGCTTCTTGAGGCGGTGCGTCCTCGGGTCCACCTCGGGCGCGCCCGTGGGCAGCACGGCCGAGATCGCGGCGAGGCTGCGGCGGCGGTTGAAGTCCTCCTGGACGGACCGCGGCACGAGGAGGCGCTCAATGCCGTGGATGACCCCGTCCGGCCTGAGTACCGCGTCCGGGCGCGTGACGGCGGCGTGGGCGACGCGCATGGCGCCGTCGCTGCCCTCGGCGAGCTCGACCTCCTCGCCGGAGAGGGTGGAGTGTGGGGCGGCGGGCCAGGAGCCGGCGGGGAGGCGGGAGGGGAGGACGTGGAAGAGGAGCAGCGACTGGAGCGACTTGAGGTTCCGCGGCTCGAGCAGGAAGCGCTTGAACTCCGGGTCGAGGTCCCGCTCCAGCGCCTCGTTACGCGGCGCGAAGATGGTGACGTTGTGCTTCCCCACGGCGTCCTCGAGCGTCTGGAGCAGGAGGGCCTTCTCCACCAGCTCCGCCAGCTCCGTGTAGTGCGAGTCCAGAAGTGCCACCAGCACCGAGTTGGAGTTGATCCCTACGCCGGCCCCGGCCCCAGCGCCGGCGGTTGCGGCGGCGGCGGCGGAGGGCAATGTGGGTTCCTCCGGCGATGACTCAGCGACCGCACCGGCCAGGAGAAGGACGAACAAGAGGAGCGCGCCGTGCGCCGGCGCACCCGTGGCCATGGCTGCGTGCGGCGGCCGCGGCCTCTGCCCCCTGGATTGCTCTAGCTGCTGCTGCTGCGGTGGTGGGTTCCTGGCTTGTGCTGTTCTACTAGCTAGGCTCTGTTTCCTGGGGAAGCAGTAACTGATAAATGGAGATGGGTGGTGTGCGCTTTTCTTTTCTTTTCTTTTCTTTTCTTTCCCCCTCCTTATTTTTACCTATAGAAAGAGAGAGAAAGCGGAGTGAGGTGTGACCGTGTGAGCTTGCTTATAAGTGAAGAGGGGGAACCGAACCGAGGAAGGGGACGCGGTGTGGTGGGTGGGGCAGCGCGCGGGCGCGGCACAGGCTGGCGAGCGGGGCCGAGCGGAGGAAGTGTCGGTGTGCGCACGGCGCTGGCGCGCACAAGGCTTGTGTTGTGTAACCTTCGCTGGTGCGTTGAGTCTAAATATTTTTTTTTCTATAGGATAGAGATGGATTAAATATATATATATATATAAAAAAATTAAATATAGAGATGAGGGGCTTCTTCTTTATTGCTTTTTCTTTCTAAATATACAGGTGATGACAATTAGGATCTCTATTTATAAATTAAGTGGAGAGTGTTCACGGGATGGACATACAGGCTCAGGTCCAGGTTTCCCAACACTCACACTTAGCATTTATCCGACACATTCATACCTCACCAAAACTCTATAATATATAAAATATATTATTTAAAAATTAGCTACTAAAGAAAGCGAGAACATAAACCAACGAAAAGCCATTTGGAAACCACTCGCCGCTCTGCCCTCGCGCTCGTGGTCTCTTGCAGGCTTGGCATGCGGTCGCCGGGCGGCAAGCGACCGGGCGCGCCAACGCATTGCGTATGAAACTTTTGCCCCCGCGCGCGCGAATATTTCTGCCGGTTTCGCCAACTTTTGCCATGCCCGCCGCGCTTTTGCGTCCTTGGCGCCGTATTGGACTGTCATGACACATGAACTCTTCACAGGCGTGAGCAAATGGGATTACGAGACAAGGAGAGAGCGATGTAGTGAAAAGCTCATTTGGTCTAATTTCTTAATTTTTTCTTTTTTGGATTTTTCTTATTCTTTTGTATTACCTGTCATAATATAATTTTTCAATTTTTTGACTTTTTAAAAATTACTTATACTAAAAGGCTATAAACAGCTATAGTGAAAAAATATAATACTTAAAAAGCTAAAAGCTTAACCTTCAAAATTCCAAATGAGAACCTTGACATGTAGTGAAAAGCTCATTTGTGGCTTGTGTAGTGATAGCGTCGGTGAATTTTTCTTTGCTGCATGCTGATTTCATTAACAAGGGCCCACTCTAAACAACTTTGGCTTTCAGTTTTTTCTAGCTTTCAGCTTATTTAAATTAGAAGCCACTTAGAATACATCGACTTTTAATTTTGCCCTTTTTACTTTTACTTTTTTCATTTTTCTTTTCATTGTCCGTGAAGATATAACGGAGTTTTCAAAAAAATTTCTTATTTCTCTTCATTTTCCTTTAATTGAATGACTCATAAAAACCTAACAACTGCTACAGTGCAATTTCAACCAAAAGACAACAGCTACAACTAAGGGTGAAAATGAATCGAATAATGCTCAAACCATATTTGTATCTACATTTTTTCTCAGATTCAAATATGAATCGGATAAATGACTGACACGAATTCAGACCGGACAAATGTTGGATATAAAGTTGGATTGAATTATACTCAAAATCAGATCGAATTCAATTATTTTTTGGATTCCAATAATTATTCGTAGCCTCTCCTATTTAAAACATGACATCGGATTGTTTTAACATTTTTAAATTGATAAATAGCTGATTTTAACATGTAACTGCGCATTAAATATTGATAGCAACAAATAAATTATTCATCTCATGTATTTATACAATACAACTTCATATCCTATGGCACAATAAAGTTTAGCAAATTAATACTGGTTTATAATAATATTTATGACCCTTTTCCTCTAGTTTATTACGTAATCATTGGTTTCATTTTGCCACGAATCCTCACTAATTCTAGATATATTACAAATAAATTAGTTATAAACATATCAAATTTTGCTAAAAAGAGCATGTAAAAGGCTTTATTAGGGGATGTGCCAAAATAAAAACATAAAAATGCCAAATTAAAGTCCACCATGACGACGGGGTCGTTGAGATGATCGAAATGCATACATAATACACCCAATTTGGAGGTCAAATGCAATATATAGATATTAGCTAGCGGTTGCTATTATATTTACCGAATCTGAATATCCGACTCCAAATCCGGATCTTATCCGAATATCCAGTTTCGAATATGCTTCAGGGCATATCGGATCTGCATCCAATATACGAATCCACACCCGTTCAACATCCGAATTCAGGTTCGGATATTAAGTATCCAACTTCGATATCCAGATCCATTTTCACTCCTAGTCGCGGTTGAAAACCATAAGCTTAAACTCTTTGGAACAACCCCAATGTAACCACAAGTAAAACAAGCTCTTGTAAATTCTCATGCACGGTGATATGTTTTTTTAATGTCTGCCGCTAAGCTTGTGCCTCTTCTTTCAGCTTCTAAAAGCAGTTTTTCGACTTTTCTATAGTAACTAGTTTTCAAACGGATTGATTTTCAAAACAAGGTCTACAAGTTGATCATAGCACATATTGTAGTGACTTTATTTATATCGGTTAAAACTACACACAAGTTTCTGTCACTCTATATTATCTCTTACAAATAGCCTAAAAACTATAAGCCATAACCAAAACCTATTAAGTCAAAGCCAAAACCAACAGGCAGTTTCTAGCTTCTACAAGGTACTTAACAGGTCCCGAAAGGAACTACTAATGAAGTGGTCAAGTGCATTCGTTAGGTACCACCAGATCGAACCGGATCATAAACGACGGCACCTATTGGGGTTTTATGATGCTGGACTAGAGTATCTTTTCTGGAGGTCAAACAAGAGGCGCCATGTGCCTTCTCATTGCAGTCAAGACATGTACACCAACTGCTCCCGAAATACCCTCGTGTTACTTGCAACAGGTCAATGAAGATTGAAGGGAAAGATCAGCAATGTGTGATTTGCCTGGTTCTGGTTGGGTGTTGTTACACAGAATTGTTTTCATTCTCCTGTCAGGCATAGAAGAGATTAGGTTATGAAATAGGAATAGTCAAATGGATCATTGTAGAAAAGACATTGAGGGACAGCTACCTCTTAAACTTGTATACGGTTTACATAAAAATGACTACGATCGATCTATGGTCTCTCTCTCTCTCTCTCTCTCTCTCTCTCTCTATATATATATATATATATATATATATATATATATATATATATATATATATATATATATATATATATATATATATATATATATATATAAAGTAAATTTTAAGCATACGTTGTCGTCATTTTAATTTATCATACAGCTCAGAAAAATATATATGTTGATGAAATGAATGTATGTATTGTACCACGATATATTACCATGACTTTCGGCGTTGCGCAACATGTGCCCGTACCTATTAGCTTTACAGCGTTGATCATGATTCGATGGCAATCCGTTGGGTGGTCACCGTCGCCAAATCGTGCTTCGCTGATGCCGCAACCAAAAACGGGCAATCAATTTGCACCCAGGAAAACAACCCCACGGGACATCACCGTGCTACAATCTTCCTAGCTTTCACACAACCGCGACAAACTACTATTAGCTCCTAAATACATGGCAAACGGAGTATGAAGCAAAAAAAAAAAAATCATTGCCTGATCCTAGTATAAATAAGGTGTTACATCGAGCAATTAGTTGTAATAGTTTCCTTTAGGTTGTTTCGTCCATTCAATTATTGTGAAAGAGGGGGGTAAAGTGAGCTGTCTCTTTTGCTTGATGTGGGTTAGTCTCCGCTTCACGCTAAGCTACCGGCCGGTCAGTTCCCCAGCCTCAAATTTCTTCCGATACGTGCTTTTTCTTCCTTACCCTTCTCTTGGTTAATCTGCTTGTAAAGATTTTCTTATAAATTGTGGCCCACGGTCTTTAACTGTAGTTAATGATTTTTATATATATTTTTTGAGACGACAGTGAAAATATTGGCACGATCGACATACATGATTTTAGATTTAAGAATTCATTTAGAGAATCCACTTCAAAAGTTCAATCTATTTTTTTTCCAACTTTCAGGAAAAAAATTATCAAAATAACATAGCCTAAAACCACACCCCAAATACGGGCAGATTTGATGTGTACGTTCCTTCTATCTCGTGGCATTTACCTGCGAATAGCTCCAGCTCTGGTCGTCCGATCAACGTTGCATTCATTCGGACTTATCAACGATAGCTCGTAACTGATATAGTATATACGCTAGCTTTAGTCGCCTTCGAAGCCAAGTCTTTGTTTGTGCCACCTGCGTACAGGAGAACTCGATGGACTTGTCATCAGCAAATACACGCGAGTTTCGCCTTCCAGAGGTAAGGGAAGACGGGTAGGAAAACGCTGGTATGTGTACTGACCGGCCGGCGAGGGAAGGCGCCTAGTCGTTTCGTTGCGCTGCAGTACTGATTTGCCACGGCCATTTGCTGGTGCGGGGTCGCGTCGTCCGCGCGGATGGTGGCGTCGGTGTCGGTGGTTTCGGGTTGCACGCCTGCGCTTGTCGATACGGAAGCGGGGAAGCAAGCTCCCCCCACCTTGTTCTCGTGACCATTAATAAGTTTTGACGAACGCACTCGTGTCTAATCCCCGTTCAAAAGTGCCATATTTTTTTGCTAAAATAATGCGGACATTAGCTTTTATAAAATATTTAATTTAAAAATAAATAAAATAGAAAACACGATTATATCTTTTTTTGAATAGTGCAAAAAATTATGTTAAGATGACAATGGGTTTTAAACAGATTAAGACCCTGCTCGATTAAGGCTGAAAAGCTGTGATTTATGGCTGAAATTGGACTGTAGCGACTGAAACTGCATTGTAGTGGCTGAAATTTTACTGTAGCTGAAGGTGGTTTATTTAGCGTAATTAAATTTAAAAAAATTTAAAAATAGGAAAAAAATGTTATCTCATTACGGACAATACGAACAAATACAGGGGAAAAGAACCGACAAAAAATGTTTAAAAAAGCAAAAAAGTTCAGAAAAAGACGAAATTTATGAATAATGAAAAATAAACCAGAAGCTTAATCTGAAATAAGCTGGGCCTTTATCTTCTGAAGCCAGACGCTGTTTGAAAACTTGCTGGTTTTGCTGGGCAGAGCTCTAGCTGGCCATCAGCTGCGCTGCTCATGCACATGGTAGAGTTTACTGCTTGGCGCATCATGTGAGGACTATCTCCGCTGTTTGGTCAAATTATGATGCACTCATGGGAAAAGTATATCTACCGAATTACGAAAGCAGATTCAGTGACAAATTCTCATCCAGAAGATTAACATGTACCCCTCTAAAGAAGAGGAAGGATTTTTTTTTTGAACAAAAAGGAGTACTAGTACTGCAATGCTCCATACATAGTACATACTAATGCAATTCTTCCTTTTTTGTAGAAATTCTGAATCGAGCACGTCGAGCACGTGTAGGTGGATGCAGCAGAACGATAGATTCGGCTACGAGAAGTTGAGTTATTCACGTAGAGTTTGCAAGAGACATTTAGCATGCATACTTTTCATGCTCAGAAACTACCCAGTTAAGCACTCTCGCTTGGCACAGTAGATTTACAAGTACATGAACAAGAACTGCACCACCAACATTCGTATTGTTACAAGCTAAGCTACAACCATTTCATTACACCCTTGAGGATATCACACAAGGTAAAATGTTCCGTCCCGTGATCTGGACGCAAAAGCTTCAGCGAACTTCTGAAGCACAGACCTACCAAAGATCATGAAGCATCGCTAGATCTCAGGTGCTCTGAACATATGGTGTTTCTCTCTGGACCTGAAGGAAGTTGAATTTGGCAGCAGTCGGTGTTGGCGTAGGTGGCCGCCTAGGCACTGGGCGCAGGCAGAGCGCCGCGACTCAGGCATAGTTAGCGCCCTTGGCGCTCGGCCCGCCTAGGCGGTCAACGCCGGTCCCAGGCGGACCTAGGCGCAGCGGCACTGGGCGGCCCCTAGCATCGCGGGTTCGTCGGCGTCGCCGTGGAAGACAGTGGGGATTGGGAGGTGGAGGGGAGCCGGTGGAGAGGGAGGCGGCCGACTTGGAGAAGCCGAGAAGCCCAGGAGGCGGTCATGGCCGAGCGGCGGCCTGGGGTCTGAGCCGTCGGCCAACGGCAAGAGGCGCGGTAGCCAGAGCCAAGGGCGATGGCGCGGGGAGACTGAAGACCAAGTGGCTTGTAGGGAACAGGGAGGCACTCAAGCGGTTGGGAGCCGGCCGGGCTGGAGCTGGAGGCGGCGCAGTGGCCGAGCTAGAGCCGAGAGAGAAGCCGAAGTGGGAGAGCGGGAGGCGCAAGGCTGGACGAATCTAGTGGGGGATTTGGGGAGGAAGAAATGGGGAAAGTAATAAAGGGGGAAAATTGAAAGATAAGATAAATAATCAAATTTTTCTTAGTTAATTACATATATGACATACACATTTGCTTGTATTTGTGTTTGGCCGTCTAGGCCCCGCCTAGGGCCTAGGCGGCCACCGACCGTCCGTCCGTCTAGCGCCTAGGTTGACATGGCAGTAGTTAGAGAAACTACTGCAATAAAGGTTTCTTTTTATCCTTGATAAGGCCTCCAGGTGGTGGGTTTCATTTCAGATTTCCAAGCGCCATGTCGGCTTTGCAGACTTGGATTGAGAAATGGCTGGATCTCTCGATGGGGGTTTCATTTCACTGTTTCATAGACAAGCAAAGCAATTAATGTATGCATGATGTTGTGATCCTATGTGCCATATAAACTATGTAGCCGTTTGAAAATATATCTAAACTAAACATAGTCACTTTGGTAACTACAATATATCTCATGCCGACAAATAATCATGGTCAAATAAAATATATTAATTAATCCAATATTCATGAGTACATTCGCATATATATGAATGCACAATGAGATCCTCGGGAGCGCTCGAGAACGAAGCGACCGGTCTCGATGGGGTTTCACTTGGTTTCATCGTGTTGGTGCTTGGGACGGATGGGTTTCATCGATGAAACTCGTTGCTCTCTCTCCTCATAAATTTCTTGCCAACTCAGCCAAATTTGTTGATGTGTCACTGCATTAAATGAGAATGAAACTCTTTTGAAACCCCCATTGAGACTGGCCTAAGACTATCAGTCTACATCAGCGCATTACATACCAGCAATGAAAGTGTCTCGTGATAACAAAATAACTCAGTTCCATAAGCATGAAGAGTGATATTATGGCAACTTAAAAGCTTAAACTGCTGGATTCAGAGATTTCTTGTGTTATTGTGTACAAGGAGAGCACGTACCTGTCTTTCGTATCAACTTTTCACCGGATATGGAGTGGCTCACTGAGAGCCAGATCCTGATGCACAAGTTGCAGAAGAAGCGTCATTTACAACAGCACGGTTGGGGGATATCGGCCTTTGATTACTTGCATCTGAAGGAGAGCTAACACTAGCTGCAGAAGTAGCAGATGGTCCAGTGCCATCCCTTGTTTCGGGCCGTTCCATCATGCGAGCTACCGCAGCAATCCCAGCATTGACCTCCCTCCTTACTTCAGAACCTAGATCTGATATAGTGTCACTCCGAGAAAACCACCTTTCCTTCCATCCACGCGTGCTCTTTGTAATAGAATTCTTGTACCTGGCATTGTAAAGAATGCCCACAAGTAAGAAACTAAAAATACCTGTGTTCCATGCGCCAGGTGTTTTAAAGGAGTTGGAGAGTACTTAATTGAAGCGGACTGCAGACGAGATCTCAGTGTGTCAGAGAACGACTGCAAGTCAGATGGTCCTGCTCTATCTTGATTGACAGGTGCAGATTGATTTTTAGAAGTCCTGATCAAAATCAACGTACAACAAGAGTAAACCTCTAGAAAGGAATAGAACACAGGCACGGTATCATAGGTTGTAGGAAATACCTATTGATTGATCTACCACCATGCAGAGATGGATTGGTAGCACCACGGTCAGAATGACCCAGGTTTAGCTGCAAACCTCCACTCGGATGTCCCTGTTCTGTAGCAGCAAGAGTAGCAAAAGGGCGAGCAGAAACTATAGCAGGAGATTGTACATGATCTCCTTCTTGGCCTGAACTTGCATGCATGGAGCCACCAGGGGTAACCTCGTTTGTTGAAAACACCAGAATTTGTGGGCCGCCATTTGCCCTGATCTGCTGCGGTGCCCATCTCCTCTAGCATGTCGGTGTGACCTACGCATTGCAGCAGCGGCAGCCAAGTGCTGTATAATGCGTTCTTCAAGTTCAGCATCATCTGCTCCTACAGGAATCTGAAATAAGAAATGGAGATATCAATAGAACTACATGCATTAAGCCCTCCAGGGCAGCAAACAGGCCATTATTGCAAAGATCATCAAATGTGAGTGATAAACATGCTGCACCTCAAAATCACCAAGCACTGGATGACGAAAAACAGCAGCAGCATGCGAGCGATTGGCCCGCATATTCCTCTCTTGTTCAACAGCTTCCAGTAGCTCTTGGCTGCACTTCAAAATAGTATATGAGAACCACTGAAAGATGACATTCACTACTGAGGAGATACACAGGATATATGTTCGACCTCATAGGATCCTTCATGCTGATAGGCTGCCAACACATGGGACACTGAGAGCTTCTCTGGCACCTAGATTATCACACAGTGAAAAGCATGTGAGAAAAAATTACAAACACGGTGGACGGTATAGTATTTTCAGTACACATTGATTGGATGTTGACCTCTAAATAAAAAAATTCTCCTGAATCAAATGAGTTCAATCTCAAGCGTTCTTATTCATAAAATTTTAGCATGAGATTATTTTATATATCTTGCACTATAGATAGACCACGTGGAAATTACTTTCTGTATGATTTCCAATATTTGAAACCACACGTATAAGTAATTAACTTCATCTTATGTTTGATAAAACTTTAGAATATACACCACAAATCGATATCTATAAGTCCCTGGAAAGGGCAAAAATAGCTTCATGAGCACACTGTAAAGGGACTTTCATGAGCTATTCCAACAAAACTACCATTGTAGGCTTCTGGCAAACATAGCACAAACTCAATAAAAAATTCCTGCATTAAAAAATAACTTCCAGCAGGACAGCTCAGTCAAGTAAGCTTGCACTAAAGTTAGTTATGGGCTTATGGCATTTGCTGCAACATGGTGCCCCATCTAATGGGAGAATAATGTTGCTGAAACAATGCAACCGTGTGAATCATATGTTCCACAATGTGTTCCATATGCTGAAACATGTTCTGCAGGGTTATTCAGCGCTTAAAGTATAGATGATCATTTCCAACATGTATAGACAAGTTGAATACAGCCTAAGACAATTGGAATATACCAAACACATGATTCATTTATCAAAGGTAAGAAGTAAGAACATATGATTCATCTCACAAACTATACAGTAGTTTCACTTCATTGTTAACAATTCAGCTTGACAACATGCAAGGATTCAAATGCAATAAGATACCTTAAAACTGGGAAAATTGCAACTCTTGCAAATTAAAATGTTGTTACCAGAACATCACAGTTAAATTGCATCAGGAATGTGTAACAATAACTTTCAGACAAACACCATCTTACTTAATCACGGTGTAGCTAAAAGCAAGGTTGTTTCCCTTGGTGGAAAACAAGAATATTAATACGAGAACCAAACAACACAGGATTTGTGCCATACAAGACAAAGAGTGCAAACTGACCAGGAGAATATTGGACAATTTTCATCATGGCATGGCATAAAAATGTGTGATCTTTGTTCAGAAACAAGACTAACCTATTCCTCACAATACGTAAATCAATTACCATAATTTACATTGTTTTACATAGATTGTCATCAGCTCCATAACGAAGCATAGGAAAGAAAAGTTACACACAACAAGATCGTTAGATTAGGCCAGCAAGAAACATTACCATTCAAGAATGCACTGGAGATGGTATTCATGCTTGCAACTTGTCACCTGAAAGAGAAAACACCAACAACGAGAAACAATAACCGCATCGATCACAAGCATACTACTAAATCGAAAGATTCCACCGCGGGCGGATGCAGACCGTGGAGGGGTTGCTGTCGCAGAAGGGCTCGAGGCAGATGCTGCAGGCGTCGTCGCAGGCGTCCTGCACGCCTCCCTCCACGAACGCCGCCGCCGAGGAAAGCTTGCTCTCCATCTTCGCCTTATCGTCCATCTCCGCACGACCAAAGAGACTTGACTAGCTCTTCTGGCGCAAGATTCCTACACCGATAGGCCAAAGAAAACAAAATTTTCAAGAGATAAACGAAACCAAGACAGTGTATAGATCGAAAGAAGCGTCCATTGCTCAAAATTCCCTTATCCATCCAACAAAATCCACCAAAATGGCAAGAAGCCAAGAACCTCCGCAAAACCGAGCCAATCCGACCAAAAACTGTACGGAAAAAACCAAAACAAAACACACAAACATCGAAGGCACGGGAAAGCGAAACGCCGACGGATTTGGGAGGCTACCTGTCCCTGATTGCTCACTGGAAATTTGGGAATCGGTAGGATCAATCAGCGGATTCAATCCCCGTGGAATTGTTCCGCCTCGGCGGCGAAGGCGACGTCGCCTGCGGGGGGAGGAGACGGAGACAAGGTGGGCCGGGAAATGGTGGGGCCGCCTTATCTAGTGATGTTTATCGCAGGGGTGTTGCTAAAATTGATCGGCGCGCGTAGTGATTGCAATGCTTGACCCACTGAAGTGCGGGGCCCCACGTTGGCGTTGCCCACTTGTGAGCTAGATGTGTATGTGATTGGGAGGTGGGAAATTGTGATTGGTGGAGCACGCCTCGTGTGCCGACACATTATTATCATTATCATTATTACTCGGACGTTATCTTCATACGCTCGGACGCAATATTGCTTAGCAATATATGCAATACAATTTAATCATAACTGTAACAAAAAGAATCTATCTTATTTTTTTAAAAGAAAAAAGGCGTTTTTTTAATGTTTATCGAAGCATCTAGCCGATGAAGAAAAATGAATCATCCAAGCGAACGGCTCGCACGTTGAACGTCTAGCCCATAGCAATTCCGTATTATTATTAGGTGAGACAGTATCAACCACGTGCAGCATATTTGGTCAAAAACTCAAAATAGGATTGAGCTAACACATGCGCCCCAATTTTTGGAGCAGGGGCGTTATGCGGCTGCAATGACCGGGAGTTACATTGCGCTTAACGATGTATCATGCACCTTACAAGCCATTTAAAAAGAGTTAATTGGATTAAAGTAAGGCCTAATAGCCAGCTTTAATGACAATACGGCGTTCAAGCCCAAAACTTAACTTACATACAGAAGAGCCGAAGAAAACTCCATAGGAGCGGCTGAGTGCGGTCGTAACCTAATCGAAATCTTGAATTGCTTCCTTTTTCTTACGGTATCTGTTGGGGAAAATTAGGCAAGCTCGAGTACTCCACCGTGCACTCAAAGAAATCACATGTGGAAATACTATATAACTAATTGCCGGGGTTCTCGGGTGGAGGGTGTATAGTGGTTTTATTATGAGGTGGATGCGTTTTATTTGCAAACAAATAAACTTTTAAAACAATTGCTCCTTAAGATCGGGGTTTTCTGTTACGGATAAGATCTCATCATTACTCAATTTAACAACATCGAAACACTACTTATGCCTTGTTTTTGGAATCACCCAATTAACATGACTTCATTAACCTAAGCACGGCGTATTCGAATACCATTTATTTCACTCTGCAGAGTGCTGCTTTACCCACAAGATTTCTTAATTCCACGTCGACATTAAGAAAACATGGTTTTTCATTGCTCAATTCTTTATATAGCCTCTACCGGTAGGGACGAGGTAACACTGAGCGATCGGCATTCAGCCGCCCACGCAGAAGTCGCACATCGACTCAGTGTAATCCTACCGTTGTTGAATATGGTCTCATTGTTTCCATACCAACTTTGTGTCGCGGGACATCCCTTAGCCTGAGTCCCCAAAGTAAGTTGTAGATATTCAATCGATTTGAGCAAACTACTAAACTAGGTTTGACGAGTCAACGCTTGTGGTTGGGCGATAAGCGTGTCTTTACTTGGCACAAGGTTCTTGCCTTATACTTTCCCGAGGTCCGCGACCTCGGGCTCGAGAGTAAGGCGGTGGGCGAAGTCCTACACGGACCTCCACACCATTTTTACCCTAGCTTACACATCAAAGCATCAGGCCTAGGTACGGTGTCCCATACCACCCTACCCTCTCGGGTTTTCAATTCTACTAGCCCATGGCTCACACCTTAGTAGTGTGACACGTTGAAGGGAATGCAGCGATGGCGAAACCGCTGCACGATTTCGCGCAACACCTTTACCCCACACCGCCACCGATATTTCCGGTCTAGGGCACGGCGTCCGTACCACCCTACCTAGATCCGGGTTTTCAAACCCTACGGCCAACGGCGAGTCACTTAGTAGTGTATCATCTCGCATGAAATGATCTTGTATACATTTATATCATATGTTAATTTTTCTCGAGGTTGTCAAGGTGAATATGGCCATCAAGGTAAACATGGCTATTTATCAGTGGTAGGATTATCTAGATAGCATGCCATTCTAAATCTTTGTTTTAAGCAATTATCAGTTCGCAACTATCAATAATGAAAATACATTAAATAAGTAATGTAATTTAATGGGATTCAATATGATCAAAAACATGTGACTTGCCTTCTGTCCGTTGCTCTTGATTAGCTTCAAACTTTACGAGCCTTCGGTTGACCAACTCGCTTGGTCTGTGCACTAGCGTAGAAAACGAAGTCCAATAGGTTCCTGCTTTGCAGAATGCAAGCTGGGAACAAAATCTAAATTAAGAACAAGAAAGAGCATAAAAATATAGGTTGGGTCGGAAAGGTCGGAATTCAATAAGGTTTGATAGGTAGGTATTGTTGAATTTGGATATGATAGGTTCAGGAGGATTAGTTAGGATATATATGTTGGACAGATTTTAAGAATAAAGGATAAACACTTGGAATTGGATGGTCGATATTTGAATTAGGTATATCAGAATTGTGTCAGAATTTAATTTGACTTAACGAAGGAATTAGATTTATAAGATATAAGTTGGGTGGGGCGGCGGGATTTTGTATTTAAGGAATCAAAACTAGATCTTGATGAATTCTAACCTTTTAAGCTTTAAATTTGGAAGAACGGATGCCATGTTTGAATTTAAAATATTAAACTGGGCAAATGGTGTGTGTGAGGGTGAAATTTAATTAAATAAAATCTGAATTTATGGGAATTAACTTTATGGAGATTGATTTTATAAGGCTAGGTTTGTGAATTAATACCATTTGGATTTTTAGAATTTAAATTTGTGAGAATGGACACTAGATTTGAACTTAGAATATTTTACTGATTAAAATGGTGTATTTTAATATTTTTGGGACTTTTGGATTTTCCTGGGATTTTTGGGGATTTTTCTGGATTTTTAATATATGAAGCAGTGTCAGGCCGGCCCGGTTGAGCGGTAGATCCGTGGATTTTCTCCCATGCGACCAACGGCGGTCGGCCCACTGGCCGATCGCGCGACGGCCAGCAGCCGCGGCTGCGGTCCACGCGGCGCGCGGCCAGCCGCATGGCGTGCACATCCGCCCGATGGGCGACACGCGCTCGGCGCGGGTGGCCAGGATGCGCAGGAAGCGGACGGCCCGGATGGGGAGGCATTAACCGGCGTCCATGGCTAGGATTTGACCATGTCGCCCCCACTGGTCATCCTCTACCTCCGGCTCCTCCTCCTGGCAGAAAAACAGGGGAGCGGCAGCTCCGACGGGGCGACGCCGGTGGGGTTTCTCTGGAGAAAATAGTAGAGCAGAGAGGGGCGGCTTAGGTTAAGTAACCCATTTTAGGGTTTTAAGAAGCGAGGGAATGAGAGGTGGTGGCTGGTAGCAGAGGAGAAGGCGGCGGCTCTTGCGGCGGCGCCATGAGCCCCTAGAGGCTCTCCGGGGAAATTGGGAGACATTTATCCATCTAGATGATGTCAGAATCATTATGGCGGCAGTGGTTTGGGTTGGGAAGTTCCACAGAGGGCCGTCCACGGAGAGGTGGGTTGGGTCGGCGGAGCTCTTGGTTAATGTTAATGTCTAATTGAGTTCACCGGCGTATTTAGCATGCAAAGGAGGTACTATAACCCTAAGCAATTTGAAAATGGCGGTGAAACGAGGGAGATCACGTGTACGGCTTACCGGGCTCAGGGGACGCAATCGGCGGCGACTCGGTGGATTTGAGCTCAAATTGATGGCTCCAGAGGGTGCTAGGAAGTGTCGTGAGACGCTCTGCGATGACTGAGAAGCTCACAGCGCAAGGAGGAGTGGCAGCAACGGTGAGGCGGTTCGGGAGAGCTTCCAGCGCAAGGAGAAGCAAGGGAAGGGCTCTGGCGAGGTTAGCTAGCGATGTGGGGAAGCGGCAAGGAGCTGGCAAGAAGAGGAAGACGCGAGAAGGAGGCTCGGTGGCAAGGAAAAGATCAAGCACGGGATATTTTCAGGAGGGAGGAGCAACGGCGGCGGCAGCCGTGTGGGGTTGATTGCATCAAGATTAGTGCTCACTTTTCCCCAAGATTAGTGCAGATTAGGCTCAAGAATCTCAATTTGCAATTGAATTCGGAAATTCAATCAAACTTCAAATTTTGAAAAAAATTCGGGGTGTTTCATAACCTCAAAGCGTGCGTGTTATCAACGTTGATCCCAGAAATTATTGTGCTTCGAACATGTTGTTTTTTCATGTGTATCGATCTGTAGACGGTGTGAGTGGGGTTGTTGGATTGGCTCCAACGTGGGCCTCATCTTGAATATGCCAATTCTGCATAATAGAAATTGCAGGGTACTTTTTTTATGGCGTTCTAGTAAAAATTCTTGTGTTCCAACTTCCAAACAGCAGACTTTAGGATCGTTGCATAAGATAATTTGGGTAGGCAATGTTTGTTAGTCAAGAGATGATTCCATGCTCTCCCAAATAGTAAATTGCATAAATATTAAAGCTCATTTAAAGGTGGATTGAGGCTACTTACCACTTGATTTGTGCTTTAAGATTTATACATATCTATAGAAGTGAAAAGTATGAAATCACTATACATTCTGCATTTGTTTTACAAGCCTTCAAATGGTCGGTCGGATGAAAATTGTCCGCTTCTTTTACACCTCTACACATAGGGGTGTCAATCAGATTCAGATTATCCGTTTTTATCTAATATCCGTGTCTGGACTATTTGATTCGTATTAGATACAATAAGACTCAAAGAGTGACAATCTGACAATCATATCTTTATTATTCGTTTTATCCGACATCTGTATCTGGACCATTTGATCCATTGACACCTATGCCTACACAGAACATTGGACAGTAGAGTGCAATCAGAGCAAATACGGAGAGACTAATCATTGAGGTGTTAAAGAAAAAGCACTCAGTATTCTTCGTCTGTTTAGATATGGCAATCCGCTTATATGTTATCTTGTTTCTAATTGAAGTCACAACAGTCTCCCTCATATCATTTGACATACAGATACATACGGACGGATATCATTTATTTTGTATCTTATTCCATATTTTTCCTTTAAGTTAGACACAAATAATGCTAGATACATATTTATCATTTTCATATTCGCTTCGTAAACCTTTGGTAGGTTAATCGGTTGAAAATTATCCACCCCTTTGCGGTTCACTCTTATCGCGCGGGGCAGGCGAGGGAGCGGCGGCGGCGCGGCCAGGCGAGGAGGAAGAAGAAGGGCAAAAGAGTCATTTCGCGTGGAGAAAAAGGCCTGAAAAATGAAAATGAAATTAAAATGGGAAAAATCCTATATTTGCAAGAAGGTGGTGAACTCAGTTCTATATTTACAAGGACAAATAACTTGGTCGTATTTTAGAAAACCACTCTCAACTTAGTCCTATATATTCAATTTTCCCCAGAAGAATCGTTTCATTGGTCAGAATTTTGCCTATAGTACACAAACCTATTCTTACAGGCATGACAACTAAACCGCTACCCAACACAGACGAGCAAAATCAAATGTAACAATTGGAAATTTACTGCAGGATGACTGATATAATCCTATAGGATCTCCTTGCCGCCGGTTTCAGAATAGGAAAAATGAAGTGGCAGGAAAAAAAGAAAGGACCTCACCTACTCTCCATCCTTAAAATGAATTTACATGGCGATGGATTGAGGAAACATTTGACCGTTGAAGACGAACCACAAGATGGTCCATACTTCACGTAGGGAAATCCAAATATGCCATGTCAAACACCCTATTGTCACTTTTTTAGAATGAATCCTATTAATTTTTGACGGTCCTACATGTGTCAGCTTGCCTAAGAGACCCCAAACTTCGACTGTGGTGCCAATCGCCATATGGAAGCCTGAGATCAGAATGCCTGAATGCAACAAGCTTTTGGAGCTATCCTGCTGTTGGGTTAACTTTTGTGAGTCATTGAATGGTAACATTACTTAACTACACCTGTAAAGAAACCAAGGCAACCAATAAGCATAAATTGCCTTAAACAGAACCATTCAATCAGATGCACTAATGACCAAAGGTATCCGCAGGTTGTGGGGATTTCTCAAGCAATCTTTACAAACTGAAAAATGCAGAAAGCCAGTAACTACTTTAGGACAATAATGCAGTCGCTATTTTAGTTTAGCAAATGTTTGTTTTGCATATATATACTTGAATCTCAACTTACCTTAATAGAAAACAACAATTGTGACTTACACATACATTTGGCTTACTACGAAACATTCACCTAGTTGCCGAACTTGCACATTTATTAGTCACACCAAATCTCAACATAAAAGCAGGACTTGGTGATAACATGCAACCAAATCTAGGATAACCGATTGTCAGCAACTATCAAATATCCAGTTTACCGTAGTTTTTCTGCGCTTTTTCATGCCCAACACATGCCACTATATATCCCATTGCCACTTCTTTACGGATGTGTTTTCTCATATACACAATCTTTAAGGTCTTGGTGATAAGAGTAATATCTATGCCTCAGTCTACCTGTCTTCATCAGTATATATGACTGTAAAAGTCTGGTGTCTTTATATGATTGTTGAATTATCAGACTAGGAAAGGAATTGCTCCTAACTTTACCACAATGTAGGAGTTGCAGCCTCATAGCTTGGTATAATGATGGCTTAGAAGGCATTCATTATATATATATATATATATATATATATATATATATATATATATATATATATATATATATATATATATATATATATATATATATATATATATATATATATATATATATATATATATATATATATATATATATATATATATATATATATATATATATATATATATATATATATACACACACACACACACACACACATATATATAAGGTGTGTTTTACTACAGAAGCCCAAAAGTTCTTCCCCAGCTTATTTCTCAAAACCGATTTGGAGTTTTGGGCTACTGCAGCTGGAAGTGCTCAGTTTAACAATAGGTTTTTATGGAGGGATTTCTGTTTTAAAATTCACAAATGTCACAACCATCATAAGTAGTTCATCGATTATTTTTTATCTTCCAACATAAACTAGTTTGGCTTGTCGGGTTTATCAATAACCAGACAGATGCTATTATATCTGTCATATGAATGCCTCGAATCATAGGAAGAACTGATCAAAGACTAAAACCAATAACATGATCCACGGTAAGGCAACTGAAAATCATATGATTTCAACTTGATCGAGTAGGGAAAACACACACCGGTTACCTTCCTTTACCGAAGCTTCAGTGCTTCCCCAAGACCAAAGTTAGCATTACTTTGCTGTCCCTTTCTACCCAATGGATTATTTCCCTTCTGCATCATCTCGACAAACTCATTGTAGTCGATCCGTCCATCCTGAAAAAAAGATGCTGTATAAATGACACAAAATTGTTGTTGTCAATTTCATCATAATCAGTGAATCTACTTACATTGTCCTGATCAATGTCTCCGATAATATCCTCAAGATGGGTATCTCCTATACCAAACTCCTCACATGCCTTTTGGAGCTCATCTTGAGTAATGTAACCACTGCCGTCTTTATCGAAGTATGAGAAAGCTGCAAAGAGCTTATCCTCCTTCTCAACTTTGTTTATATGCAAAGTTGCAGCAATGAACTCCCCATAATCAATTGTGCCACTGTTGTCAATATCCGCCTGATATTTGAGCTTCATTAAACAAAGTCCACAAAACCAAAGGCATCATAAAAGTAAAGTACCACTACTCCCGTACAAACTCTCCAAAACATTTCCATATTTGGTAATGCAGTTAATCTGATGAATAAGTCTCTGTCTTTGTGGTCTTTGTGGGGCTGTGGTAGTTTTGTTTTTTGATCGCTTTAGGACAGCATCTGCTTTAGGACAGCATCTGCTTTTGCTTTAGGACAGCATCTGCTTTTAGGACAGCATTCTGCTTTAGGACAGCATCTCGCTTAGGACAGACATCCGCTTTAGGACAGCATATTGACCGCTTTAGGACAGCATCTAGGATAGCATCGTAGCATATGCTTGGTGGTTCTCACCTATAAATTTGTATCCCCAACCCCTCGAGTTGGCATGGCATTGTATGAGCAATAAACAAGAAAACTTGCCCCATCTCTAGTGTCATCCTCTCCATGAGAGTAAGGATCTTGCTATCACCAAGAGCAAGAGTCCAACGACTAACAAGTGGTATCGAGCCTTAGTATCCTCAGAGCTGAGCATCTCCGCTCATCTCCTTCTCCGACCTCGCGGAGCCCTGACCCGATGCATGGCAGCTCCATTGTCCCGCTCGCTCCTCTGCGGAGACGGGCGGCGGCACTCGTCGGCAGCCTCTCTCCACGCAACGCCCCCGATGCGCGCCATGTCCGCAGGCGATCTTAGCGCTCGTGCGCCTCGAGCATGCGGCGTCGCAGACGGCCGAGCTCGTCGCAGCAGAGAGCGTAGCGGCAGCGGCGCAGAGACCGCTGCGGCGGTGGAAAGGGCGTCAAAGCGTGGCGGCGGGCCGGCAGCGGCGAGGCGGAGGTGGAAGCGGCGGCGCAGTCGGCGCGTCGCGGCGGCAGAGAGGTCAAGGCTCTGCGGCAGCAAACAAAGCGGCTCCGCTCTGTTGATGGCAAGCCGACGCGACCCTCGGTCTTTGGAGAGGGAGCGGCGCAAGGCGAAGCAGCGCAATGGCAGCGCGCCGACGCCACAGCGCGGCGGCAGCGGCAGCGCGGACGCGCGGGCGCTCTGAAGGAGGCGCACACGGCGGTGGCGCTCACGGAGGAGGCACGCGCGGCGGCGCAGACGGGTCGGCGGAGAGCGCGGCCCTCACAGCAACGCGGCTCTCCCGGTTCGATACCGTGGTCACCACGAGTACCGGTGTCGTCGGGGCGTCGCCCCCGGCGCGGTGGCCTACCCTCACCAAGACCAACTACGTCGAGTGGGCTGCGGTGATGAGGTGAAGCTCGAGTGCGGCATATGTGGGATGCGATCCGACGGGCGGCGTCGACTACGACAGGATCGACGGCGCGGATGCTCTCATCGCCGCGATCCCGCCGAGATGCGATTCTCGCTTACCAACAAGCGGTCGCCAAAGAGGCTTGGGGCGTCATCGCCGCAACACGCGCCGGCGGCGGCGCGCGCCGCAAGTCTACACTGCAGCACTACGCGCGGAGTGGGAGAACACGGCCTTCAAGCGGTGAAGGCGTTGATGACTTTGCTCTCGTCTCAACACTCATTGCGAAGTTGGTGCGATTCGGTGGCGACACCTACAGGAGAGAGGCGTGAGAAGCTCTTCCGCTGCGTCCCGAGAAGTACAAGCGGATGGCTCGCTCGATCGGGTCTCTGCTGGACCTTTCCACGATGACCATCGAGGAGGCGCGGTCGCCTCAAGGTCGTCGACATCGATGAGCCTGAGCCTCTCGGGACCGTCACCATTGGCGGAAGCTCCTCCTCACTCGGGAGCGATGGGTGCGGCCAAGGTGACAAGAAGAAGGGGAGCCTTCTTCCACGACAGCGACGCAAGAGTGCCAGCGCGGCAAGCGCGCAAAGCGCCAGGCGGCGATCTTTGGCAAGCAAAAGCGCGAGGCGACTCTTGCCACAAGCTGCGGCAAGCTTGGTCATTGGGCCAAGGAGTGTCGGCGACCACGGCGGCCGGCCACGTCGCGCAAGCGGAGGAGGAGGAGCGGTGGTCTGTTCATTGCTCATGCGAGCATCGAACTACCTCCGGCGGCACCGCCGCATGGCTCTCCTCCACCTTGACGAGCCAAAAGCACCGCCTCCTCGCGGCGGTTCCGGCAATGACAAGACCGCGGGTGGTGCCTCGACACCGGCGCCACCCACCACATGACCAGGCGGCGGAGTTCTTCTCGAGCTCGACTCAGCGTTCGAGGCACCGTCAAGTTCGGCGCGCTCGCGTGGAGATCAAGGGCGTCGGCTCTGTCGTCTTAAATCGCCAAGATCGGCGAGCACCGGCCGCTCACCGGCGTCTACTACATCCCGATCTGCGAACTCCATCATCGGCTTGGGACGGTGGATGAGAACGGCTCGCGTGTCGAGATCGAGCACGGTCTGCGGATTTGGGATCTTCGACGCCTCCTTGCCAAGGTAACGGAGGTGCAAATCGACTCTACACTCTTCACGTGCGGTGGCACAACCTCTCTCTCGCGGCTCGTCGGGACGGCGGCGGCGATGGCACGAGCGCTTTGGGCACCTTCACCGAGGCCTGGCGGCTCGGTGCCACGGAAATGGTGCGAGGCTGCCGTGCCTTGACCATGTGGAGCGACTCTGCGGCGTCTGCGTGTTGACGAAGCAGGCGACTCCTTTCCCAGCGAGCGAGTTTCCGAGCCAAGGAGAGGCTCGAGCTCGTGCACGGGACTTGTGTGGCGGTGACACCGCCACACCGGAGGACAACGCTACTTCTCGCTGCTCGTCGGCGACCTCTCCGCTACATGTGGGTGATGGTCCTCGCGGCAAGGAGAGGCTGCGGGCGCCATCAGCGCACGCAGTCGCTGCGAGGCGAGTGCGGCGCAAGGCTGCGCGTCTTTGCGCCTGAACGCGGCGAATTCACGGCGGCTGGTCGCGTCGTCTTTGCGCTGATGAGGCATTTGGCGCCACTACTCCGCGCCGTCAGCCGCGCAGCAGAACGGCGTCGTCGGCAGCGCAACCGGCGGTTGTGGGGATGGCTCGGGCCCTCCTCCAGCGAGGGGATGCACCGTCTTACGGGGGAGGCGGTGGTGGCTGCCGTCTACATCCTCAACCGCTCGCCTACCAAGGCGCTCGGCGGCGGACGCCGTCGAGGCCTCGGCATGGCGCAGCCGACGGTCTCCCACTTGCGGGTCTTCGGCTCCCTCACGTTCGCCAGGAGCTTGGCCACATCGGCAAGCTCGGCGGCGTGAGCACTCGGGAGTGTTCATCGGCTCGCGGAGGGCTCGAAGGCCTACCGCATCCTCGACCTGTCACCGCCAAGGCCCGCATCTCGCGTGGCGTGTTCGACGGCGGCGCGGCGGGCGTGGGACAAGGCGGTGGGCGATGGTTCGGCCTCGACTCGGGGACTTTGTTGTCGACTACGCCCGCCGAGAGAGCCGGGAGCTAGCGGCTCGTCTTCACCAAGCTCGTCCACCTCGACACCTTGCTCGCCACCGGCTCGGCGAGTGCTCCACCACCCGGCACCGCCACGCCCCACCCTTCACCACCGGCTCACCACTCTCCCGCACCGCGCCACACCACCGAATCGGCCCCCAGCGGCCGGTCCACGATGAGGAGCGCATGGTGGAGTTCGCTACTCGCTGTCCCACGGCGAGGACCGCGTCGGCGCCTACCACGACGAGCGAGCCTCGCGCTTATCGTACCATGGACAACATCCTCGGCCGTGCCGTCCACTGGGATCGGCGCGGCAGCGCGATCGCGAGCTGAGCGCAGCATGCGACGGCGGCGAGCCGAGCTCCTTCGCCGAGGCGGAGGGAGCGGCGTGGCGTGTCGCGATGAAGCGAGAGATGGACGCCGTCGAGCGTAACCGGGCGTGGGAGCTGGCGATCTTCCTGCCGGTCACCGCGCGATCACCCTTTAGTGGGTGTTCAGGCGAAGCGGGATGAAGCGGCGCCATCGTCAAGCACAAGGCTCGCTTGGTGGCACGAGGCTTCGTGCGGCGAGGGGTCGACCGATGGCGCCCGCACCCGTCGACGGATGGAGTCCGTCGCGACTCCTCCTGCGCTAGATGCCCGGAAGGTGGCGTGTTCATCACATGGATGTCAAGTCGGCATTTCTTAACGGCGACTTGAAGGAGGAGGTCACGTGCATCGATCGCCGGATTTGCGATCCCGGCAAGGAGGGCAGGTGCTCGCTGCGCAAGGCCCTCTATGGCTTGCGACGGCACCGAGGGCGTGGAACGCTAAGCCGACTCCACCCTCAAGCAAATGGGGTTCGCAGAGCGCACACGCAGGTGCGATCTCCGGCGGGGCAAAGGCGGCAACGCCTGGCGGTGGGTGTCTACGTCGACGACTTGGTGATCATCGCACCAAGGATGCGAGGTGGCGGCATTCAAGGAAGAGATGAAGGCCACCTTCCGGATGAGTGACCGGGGTCTCTCCTTCTACTTAGGGATCGAGGTGCACCAGATGATTCCGGATCACGCCGACTGCATCGCCACGCCAAGCGCGCGTCGTTGAGCTAGCCGGGCTCACCAGCGCAACCCGACTCTCACCCAATGGAGGAGAGGTGGCCGAGCCGCGACAAAGACGACGGAGGAGGTGGACGCTACGCAGCACGGCGTCTTGTGGGAGCCTTCGCCACCTCGCCCACACACGCACGGACTTGGCATTCTCCGTCGGCCACGTTAGTCGGTTCATGCAACGACCGACGACGGAGCATCGGCAGGCGTGAAGAGGATCATCCGCTACGCTGCGGGGACCCTTGACCACGGCCTCCATTACCCGAGTGTCTGGCGCGGCACGCCTTCGCATGCGGCGACAGTGACCACGCGGCGACATTGACACCAAGCAAGAGCACAAGCGGGATTCTCTTCTTCTCGGCAAGTGTCTCGTTCGGCGGTCGATCAGCGGCGGTGGTGGCCTGTCCGGTGTGAGGCCGAGTACATAGCGGCTTCCACCGCTCGACTCAGCACTCGGCTCGCTCGATCGCTTGGTGATCTCTCGGCAGGACATCGGCAGTGGAGCTCGGGGTGGGCAGCAAGTCCGCTCTAACCTCGGCAAAGAACCCGTTTTCATGAACGAGCAAGCACATCCGGGTGAAGTACCATTTCATCCGAGGTCGCTGGATGAAGGAAGCATCAAGGCAAGCTACATCAACACAACGGATCGACTTATGGATCGCTCACCAAGCCTCTTGGAAGGATCAAGTTCCTTGAGCTCGCTCCAAGATCAGTGGTTCAACCCTCCCACAAGACGACGCACAAGACTTAGGGGAGAATGATGAATAAGTCTCATCATCGTGGTCTTTGTGGGGCTGTGGTAGTTTTGTTTTTGATCCTTTAGGACAGCATTCGCTTTTAGGACAGCATCTCGCTTTGCTTTAGGACAGCATCTCGCTTTTAGGACAGCATTCGCTTTAGGACAGCATCCGCTTTTAGGACAGCATCCGCTTTAGGACAGCATATTGACCGCTTTAGGACAGCATCTAGGATAGCATCGTAGCATATGCTTGGCTGGTTCTCAGCCTATAAATTTGTATCCCCAACCCCTCAGTTGGCATGGCATTGTATGAGCAATAAACAAGAAAACTTGCCCCATCTCCTAGTGTCATCCTCTCCATGAGAGTAAGGATCTTGCTATCACCAAGAGCAAGAGTCCAGCGACTAACAAATCCTCCTCACAACATGCTCTTTTTCTCCATACCAATATACCAAATATGGTAGAAGCTAATTCAAAGCTGGAAATGAAGCAAGTTCAGAGAAATTATAATATATGCACCACACAATTTCATGGTCAACATCTTGCAAGAGAGGTCAAATGGGGTCTGCAGTAATTTACTGGTAAAAATGGGGATTTTTTTCAACTTAGGGGGGGAATGAAAATTTTGTTAACCTCAGTTGAAGAGTAAGGCCTTAAAAAACTTGCAAGCCACAATAACAGAAAGGAGCAAAATTCTGTTCAACAATTTCTATACAACTGAGGAACAAATGAGCAGGGGTCATCTTAGAATACTTACTGCTTCCATTAGAGCATTAATTTCTGAGTCCATCAAAGTAGCACCAACTCGCTGCAAGCCAGTTTTTAGCTCCTCCAATGTGATATGACCGCTGTTGTCAGTGTCTAGCATTTTGAACATTTCTTTCAATCCTGCAATTTCTTCTTCAGATAAACTCTCAGCAATAACCTACAAGCATATGCCAGTTCAAAATAAAAAATTAACATGTAAACAGCCAATATAATACCAGATGGAAAATTTATATCAGTGCGATGGAAAATTTATATCAGTGCTCACCCTAAGGGCCATTTTCTTCAGTTTGTTCATTGCAGAAAACTGTTTTAACCGACTTAGGACAGCAGAATCAAGAGGTTTGTCAGGAGCAACTCCATCAACACAAACCCAAGGGTGACCTAGCAAAAGATGGGTGATTAGAGGAGTTTTGGTTGAAAATGAAGTAGAATGACTAGTAATAAATTATTTAGTAAATGGCAATTACGCTTCCATACTACTCACATAGGGCTTCATGGGCAGTCAATCTCTTTTTTGGATCACGAATAAGCATTTTCCTGACCAAATCCTTCGCACTCTCTGAGATAATAGGCCAGGGCTCAGATGAAAAGTCCAGTTCACCTTTCAAAACTTGTTCAAATATTCCTTGTTCACTTTCTGTCCAGAAGCCAAAAGCATAATCAATCGAACAATACTTGTAAACATTATGCAAAAGGGCAATGTGACATTTCACTAAAAAGGCTACACATAACCTCACCATCCCAGAATGGAGGAACCCCACTCAACAAGATATAGATCATTACACCAGCACTCCAGACGTCAACCTCATGACCGTAGTGCTTTAGAAGAACCTCAGGTGCCACATAGTATGGGCTTCCAACAACATCTGTAAATGTCTCGCCTGCACAAGCGATTATATTAAGTAGATGGCATCAGCAGAAACGGTATTTATATGATTTGTGAAAGTGGGTAAGAGCATCACTTCACATGATTGATTCTCTGTAGCTAGTTTAAGGCTGTCATCGGGACCAAAACAGATAGAATCATATAATCTACTGCATTTTCCATATAGGAGTTTGTGCTCACAAAGAGTTGTAGAAATCTCCAGGTGTAAATCAACGTGGGCATGGATCTACTTGAACTCCCAACTTCACACCTCAGTCACACACAGGATTAAGCTAGCGATGAAGCTAAGACTATAAGCCTATGAAAGTTATCAGGCACTTCAAAACACAATAAGTTTGAGCAATCCATAATCATATGATGCAGAATTTGAATGTACTACAAAAATCTCCAATGTTCACCACTTGTGAAATATAGTTCGACAACATAAGTCACATAGTGGCTGCAGCAAAGCTGTGGCATGAGGTGAACAATAAGATTTATCGACGTCATTTATGCAACTATGTGTTGAGTACATGTTTTTTATGGCAAGGTTACTAGAGGTAGAATAAGAATCGGTTAGGATTTCTATTCAATATGGTTCCTTTCATTATGCAAGCAACACCAGCACAAAGTTTTGCGTGGAGTCGTCATCCTGGACGGACTGCATATTTTCCTCGGCGAGGGTCGGCATCCATTGCGGATTACCGGGTCTGGTGGTCCACTAATCTTGCCATACAAGACATGTACTCTAACACTATGGTCCTTACGGAAGTAAATGTATAGCGCATTTTTACATGTATTAGTTAATCTACACACTTGCTATCAACAAATGGTGGCCTGCTTGTACGCACCATAGCACCAGTGCTATCACCATACAAACAATTCCCATTTTGCAGTCACCATATGACACCTAACTTGCTGCATGCAAACTCAATTATTAATTCCACTAAGCCAGAGGCTCACATTACTAAAGAAAAATCACAACTACACCAAATTGAATTCTTAGAGTCCGAGAACGGAGGCCAGACCTGGCTTGAAGAAGATGGAGAGGCCGAAATCGATGGCCTTGAGCGGCGAGTCCTCCTTCTGGTTGATGAACAGGAAATTCTCCGGCTTGAGATCCCTATGCATCACGCCGAGCGAGTGGCACGCCTCGATGACGCCGACGATCACCCGCGCCAGCTGCGCGGCGGCCTTCTCGGAGTAGTGCCCCCTTCGGATGATCCTGTCGAACAGCTCCCCGCCGGCGCAGAGCTCCATGACGAGCTGCACGGCGACGGCGTCCTCGTAGGCGCCGACGATGGACACGACGTTGGGGTGGCCCGCGAGGTGGTGCATGATCTGGATCTCGCGGCGCACGTCCTCGACGTCCTCCTCCGTGAGCAACTTCCGCTTGGCGATGGACTTGCACGCGAACTCCCGGCCGGTGGCCTTCTCGACGCAGAGGTAGGTGGTGCCGAACTGGCCCTGCCCCAGCTTCTTGCCGATGGTGTAGAGGTCCTTGAGCCGGGCGGTGTTGACGTCGCGCTTGAGGACGGAGTCGGCGAGGAGGCCGGCGCTCTGGACGCGCTTGACCGTGGGCGCGGGCTTCTTCGCCGGAGGGGCCTGTGCCTGCGACTCCGCGCTGGGGGGCGGCTGGTTGGAGGAGCGGGATGAGTGTTGGGAGGAGTGCTCGGAGGCGGGAATGGTGACGGGCTCGGGCGCTTGGTCGGAGCGAGGGGAGGAGGGCGGCGGGAGGGCGGGGGGAGGCGCGGAGGCGGGTCGCGCGGGGCGCCAGAGGGTGACGTTGGCGAAGAAGCCGTTGCGGCCGGCGGCGTTGGGGCCGACGCAGTTGTTGCCCATCGCCGGGATACCCTACGCGGACGGCGGCGGTGGTCGCATTCGAGACGAGCGGTGGAGGGGCCGCGAGGAGGCGGGCGGTTGGATCGGAGAGGCGGGGGAGGAGGTAACGGAACCAAATGAGGTGGGCCCCGGGAGCGGGATTGTGCCACTGACGTGTGGGGTCGGGTGCTGTGTGGGACTGGTGTCTGTGGGTGAGGAAGGGTGGCGGTGTGGCGGGAGCCCGGCGGCGCCGGATGCGGATCGGGTGCTGCGCGCCAAATCGGACGGTGTGAATCGCATCTATTGTGTTTGGAATTTGGATATGATATATCCATTTCTTTGGCCCATTTCCACGGGAGTTCGTAGGGCTAAACAAAGTCAAACATTTCTTTTTTGCAGAAATTTACCCAAAAATTTTAATTTGTTGAAATTTGGGGGGAAATACACGTTCCAAACAGGTTTGGGCACTAGTTGAGAACCCGGATATGAAGTGATTTAGGCCTTGTGTTTGAATAGATGAATTTAGGCAAATTTGGCTCCTGAACATTACACTTTGACATCATCTTTTTGAAACACGCTGCAAAAATCAATATTTGGACACTATAAAATCACACGTATTTATCACAACACACGTTTACAAATTAAAATAATATTTTTGAGAGGAGATGTCAAATATGCCCTCCCCCTCTCCTCTCTCAAGTCCAATGAGATGGGAGAGAAAGGCAGCGGCTCATTGTTGTGATATTGACATATTCCAGATATAGGCCCACGGGGTGGAAGTTGTGCTGCCTCTGCAGCATGCCTCACGTGCGCTGATAAACTCCACCAGGGGTGGCACATCTTTGTCGATGGGTGTTGCCCAAGGAAGAAGAAGAGAAGGGAAAGGAAAAAAAGGGTGGAGGTAATATGGGCATATTTAAGATATTCTCTCTCTAAAAAAGTTAAATATTACTTTAATCATGTGATTTTGCAGTGTTCGTCAATTAAATATAGATTTTGCAGTGAGTTTCAGCAAATGCCGCTAAACTACGATGCCATGAATTTAATAGAAATGCTAATGGATTTTGCAAAATTATTATGAAATTCCTGCGCTGCAGACACGTCTTTAGTGTTACTTTTTTATTGTAGACTTGAATTACAAACAGGTAGTATTGCAATTGAAACTCGATCCATTGCAGTGTATTGTCGGTCAACCCATTCCTGGTCAGGCTTCATATGGCTAAAACAAAGATGAAAAGAGAAATTTCTTACAGTTTTTTCCTAGGCTCGTCGGCCTTCATTTTCAATCAAATGCCAGAAATTCCATTTTTCATATGGACGCATTACATTGAACTGGACACTTCAAACACTACGCAAGTTCGGAGTCTATGAATTCTCTCGTTGCAATCCAAATTCAACAGCTTTGAATCTGCAATCACATTCCAGGTACTATGCCCTGGGTTAGCCGCCCCCGTCTTTGCTGCTTAATTAGGCCCTATTTGGTACAGCTTCATAAACAGCTTCATGAGCTGTTGTGAGCTGTTTTTTTACCAAACACCCTTTTTGCAAACAACTTCATGGATGAAGCTCCTTAAATCATGCTCTCACAAGGGAATGGGGGGTGAAGCTGAAAATAGTAGCTTTTCACAGCTCTCTCCCTCGGACTCGTAGTTCTAGGAACCCACCGTCCTTGTAGTTGATGAAATTACAGCACTTTGCCACCTGGGTCCCCACGCTGCTTCCTCTCTCCCGCTCGCACTCTCTACTGTCAGACTGATTTTAATTTTTATTATTTTATTATTTTAATTTTTTAATTCATACTCATTCAAATATATTATTTTTAATTCATATGACCATATACAAACATACAACTCCAAATGTTAGAACAAGTCGTAGACAGGGCATCTTGGATAATTGCCCTCTCTCACCATGCATGAAGTCATTGGTGAAGCTGTTTTGCCAAACAGCTTTTCCAAAATGTTTTAGCTTCACCGGTGAAGCTGCTCGTAAAGCTGAAACAAAAAAAAAACAGCTTCACTAGTGAAGCTGAGCTGTGCCAAATAGGATCTTAATGTACTACTCTGAACAAGCAATGAGATGACGCCAAAAAGATTCTGGTCTGAAAATAATTAGACATTTCCCATGTCGAAGTCGGTTGACTTCTTCATTCAAAACGTCCTAGCTAGTGCACGATCTTCTCAAGTTTCTACTACTTTTATCTTTGTTTTTCAGTTAAGAAACGTATCAGGTAACGGTAATTAAGAGCTCTTGTCGTCTCGTATATATGCGTTATTTGACCAGCTCTCTTGAGCTGCTTCAACAGCACGTAGAACGCTGCCCATAGGCAAAAGCTCGAAAGACGACCATCCCTTTGTCGCAAAAAGTAAGCCTTTGGCCTTTGTCAAAGGGAGTAGCTCATCTCGGCTAGCTAGGTCGACTTCGATTTCAACTGTCAGTTTCAGAACCAACGCCCAAGTGGAACTGTGGAAGTCTAGATTGACCATCCGAAACAGCAAAAGTAACCCAGGTGGACCGCGAATTGACTGGGGCCACTTGCAGCGCAGGATTTACATACGAATCCTAGAGGATTTATATTGCTTCTTGCAAAACTCATGTGAAACTAAGCAGGGTCATCCGAAAATGCACAAAACTCCATGAGACAAGAGTAGCTAGCTATAGGAGGCAAGGGAGACTTCCATCTGTTCAGGTAGTCCTTATGAATCGTGCTTACTATGTGACGTGTCAAACTAAAACCAAAGTGAGCACCCAATAAAAAAAGATCAATTTTGTCTTTGCAAGCAGGTTTGAACACCTCGAGTGAAGCTGTCAACATGCAGCTTAGGGCCTGTTTGGTACGGCTACGGCTTATGATTTTTAACTGAATTTTTGAATTTTAGCTGTTTGCAATAGAGATTATAAAGAGAGATACTCGCTTGCGATTTTGGTTGATATAGATATTGAGCTTTTAATATGTACTACAATTAACTTGTAGACTCTGTCTTAAAAAATACCTTGTTTGAAAATTAGGTACTGCAAAAACCAAAAGCCACTAGTTTCGGTCCAAAAGAACACGCCTTATACGCATAGAGGAGAGAACAACAATCGCTAACACTTCTAAGCTACCCTCGCTTACCTCCCCAATGGAGCGTCTGACCTTTCGCGCGCGCGAGCGAAAGTCGCCAGTCATCTGCCATCCTTGACCGACGACTTTTGACACTGTGGCTCTACTCACACGTCCTTGTTTCTTCTCTTGCATGCCTTCCCTCTCTTCCTCGCGGCTCGCTATAAAACTTCGTGCACTCCATTGCATCGCTATAGCATAGCGCAAATAGCTAACAGCTAGCGTCGGCGAGCAATTAACTACGAGCTGCCATGACCATGGCCATGGCCATGCCTTCTTCTTCTTCCTCCTCCTCCAAGAGAAGAGGCCTCGGGGGGGGGGGGGGCACGGCCGCAGCCGCTGAAGGTGTCGGCGGCGAGGGGCTCGTCACCGCCGTCGTCCAGGCCGAGCAATAAGCTCCACGGTGGCGCCGGCGCCGCGGCGCCGGTTATCGTGTACGAGCACACGCCGAAGATCGTGCACACCGGCCGCAGGAGTTTATGACCGTCGTGCAGCGGCTGATCGTCCCCGCCGCTGCCCACGACGTCCATGTACTCGCCGGGCTTCTCGCCGGCTGTCGAGGAGGGAGCAGGGGACCCTCGGGTTGCTGCTCACCCTCGGGCATTGTCAGGCCGCGCCTCTGCCTCCGGTGCCGTCGCCCATGGCGGCCGGGTTGCTAATGTCCCCGGCTTCACCTTCTCCCCCAATACCATGTAGTCCATCCAGGAGCTCATCCCCTTGTTCTAACTTCCAAATGAGGAGTTAATCAGGAGCAGTTGCTGCAGGTATTAGATTAGTTACACCTATCATATCTACCATCCATCTTCATCAAGATACCACTCAATATTTCGAGTTATTGGGTTGGCTTTTAAGGCTTTCTTGTCGGATGGACCCGTATGCATGGCAATAAATCTGTTTTACGTGTACACAGGATGGAGCATTTAATTGTGATTCTGCGTATGAACGGAATTGTGGTATGCGCCGCGGATTGCGCAGCCGGTTGGTGTGTATGTGGTTGTGAATCAGCGCTCGTATAGTTTCTTTGTTTGTTGGACGTTTGAACATACTTTTGCAGAAAATATCTTCAGCGCAGATACTTCCTTCCGCGTGAAACGTAATTATTTAACGGATGATTAGGATATATTGAGTACGCAGCTTATGCCTTGAGGCGAGACATTGATAGGCGGGATGACTAATTATCTACTCGGTAAGTACACAGTGCTTCGTAACATTTTGTGCACAAGAGTACAAAATGGTTAGTTTTTGGTAGTATGTGGCGTGATTCACTGGTAAATTATTGTATCCTCGTAAGGCAATGCAAATTAGGTTTTACGTGTACATAGGATGGCGCATTATTTTTGATTCTACGTATGAACGGAATTGTGGTATGCGCCGCGGATTGCGCAGCCGGTTGGTGTGTATTTGGTTGTGAATCAGCGGTAATAAAGTTTCTTGGTTTGTTGGACGTTTTGCAGAAACTATCTTCAGCGCAGATACTTTCTTCCGCATGAAACGTAACTATTGAACTGATGATTAGGAGATATTAAGTACTCAACTTATGCCTTGTGTCGAGACATCGATAGGCGGATCTGCCATCAGGAACGTCTGTAGGGAGAAATGTCGATTAGTTGTGTGGTGGAGCCGGTATTACGAGAAGGAAGTGACCAACATAATGAAGCGGAAGGGGATCTCATACCCTTGGAGAGGTGGTACTTAGATTAATCTGAAAATTTCGCTGCCTGATGTTATTTTGGAGGTATGTGTTTACCGTCATTTAATTTATTTTGTGCTTTCGCAGGGTTGTCGTAGATAGTGAAGCTCTAAACATTATAGTTCCTAGTTCGTATTCGGACCCTGCGATCAGCCCAATTGTAATTATGAACATTTTCAATATCAACCACAGCCTTGAGGTACCGTGTTGATATGTAATTGTTATATGACTGTGGTGCCAAGAATTTTGTGACAATATAAATTACAAATGCTATCTTGAATTTGATAGTTTCATCAGCATCCATAGGTCCATCAGATCTACTTGTCAGTAATCGTTCGAGGAAGGGGATAGTTAAATCATCCCAAGATGTCTTACCAAAGATGAAACACAAATAGGCTTTTAGGTTTGATGTCTCTTTTTGGGATGCAGGTAGTATTTTCTTTCCTTTGCAAGGGATGCCTATTACACGTTTGATATCATCGCAAGTCATCGTGAGTTGTAACCTTGTGCTAACACACAATACTCTAGATTGAGGGTCAAATTTGCTTAGAAGCCACGCACCAAATTGGCGGTTCAGCTTACTCAATTTTAAACTAACTAATCCCTGAAAGCCCATCTGATTCACTAATTCCAACTTATGATTGTCTAGATCTTCAATTAATTCAACAATAAAAGAGGGAGAACACCTGGAGTATATTTTGTTCTGCCAAGCCTTTCTCAACTTTGTAGCACTTCTTTCCTTTGATTGGAAACCCTTAGCACCACTGCTCTTTTGTTGTTCCCCATATTTTTTGGAGCGCACAAGAGACAGGGCCATGGTAAAAGCAGAATTGGAGGTACTGCCAGCAAGTGGTTTGATCATCTTCTTTGATTTGGTCATGGCCTACAATGAATTGAACAACTAACATGAATTATTGTAAAGTGGACAAATAATGAGTAAGACAATTAGTCGAAAACAAAATGGCCTGAAACTTAATGGAAATATGACATTCGTGAGAAACTGGGAGCAACATACTCCTTTATGGGACAGTTCATTTCTGGCCGAGCAACATACCAGATGATAAGTATTTGTAGTAGAAAAGTAGAATGTGTATCTGAAAAGTAGTATCATACTACATTTGATACTAGTAGTATAACAATCCAGGTGGAAGTTAGTAGCAACATACTCCTGGTTATGTGATGATTGCACTTTATACCATTGTAGCCATTAAACCATTTTCAAGACTGCACTGTATACAGGTTATTTGATGATTGCACTGTATACCATTGCAGCCATTAAACCATTTTCAAGACTGTCACGAAAAGAAGTATTAATAGTGTCATGTTTAAGCACATACTATATGTACATTTTAACTACATGTGCAGTGTTACTAGTGACTGATTGAAGCACATACTAGTAGTGAAAATTCGACTACATGCCCATTGTAAGCTTTTGAAAAGTACATACTTCATAGGTAAGAATGTATGTGCTTTTACGTAACCCAGCAAATATATACTTCTTACCTGTGACGATTAATTAGTCATGTGTAAGAACGGTATTAATCAGCTCCCCACAGAGAACATACTTCTTTGCCATAGTAGTAATTCAAAAGGTATGTATGTCTTTCCTTAATAAGCACTTATGGACTTCTTCGTTGCCAAGCAATGTATACTACGTACTAGTCACGAGTAAGTAGTCATGTGAAAGAAATGTATTACTCGGCTTGAACAGAAGTAGTATTTTTGACAGATTTAAGTACATACTATTAAGCATTTGCTAAACTGAATGGAGGTATGACCAGTCTGTTACAGGTGGTCAGATTTCCCTAATACCAGAGGTCATACCTCTCTGATAGCAGCTTGACCTGAAATTGCCTGGTGGTCTCTGGGCATTCTGCCGAGCACCTTGCAGGCACACCGCAACGGGAATGCTATCAACATGGATCGACTACATATTGTCAAAAACAACTTACGGGGCAGGATTGGTAGTATGTGCAGGGGATTAATCTACTCACAACTGACCAAAAACGAAACAACGAACTATTATCGAAAAAAACGAGCACATCAACACTGAGCTACAAAACCCATCGAGTTCAGAACATCAGAAATCATCATCAAAAAAAATGATGACATACCAACCAAATGCTGTGAAGACTTCTCCCCACAACTCGGCAAGACGACGCACCAAGCCTCAGCGCAGATTCTTCTCCTCAGTACTCGGCGAGACGACGCTCCGGCGAGCAAACAGCATCCAATCTGCCAGCGATATTGTAACGCGATCTGGTATCGGCATGGAGTAAAAATCGTCGAGCTGTTTTGGTATATTGTGCATTCTACGGGATATCCCCGGATTGGGTTACTAAGCAGCTGGAAAATCGCGTCTCCTGGATGATATCCCTGGATTGAGTATGGAAGCTCCTGGAAATCACGTGGATGTGGATCTATTCCTCCTCCTCAAACCCGTTTGCAGGTTTACTACGTTACCGGCTCACGCGAATCTCCAAACAAAATCGACGGAGAATGACCCGGGTGTAATAAGGATTTTTCATATATATATATATATACATACATACATATATATATATATACATACATATATATATATATATATATATATACATATATATATATATATATATATATATATATATATATATATACATATATATATACATATATATATATATATACATACATATATATATATATATATACATATATATATATATATATATATATATATATATATATATATATATATATATATATATATATATATATATATATATATATATGAGCAAATTAAGGAACAGTATTAATTACATGTTTCCACCGTGGGCTTATGCATAGATGTCAAGTGGACGAGCTACAGTGTTCCATCCTTGCACATTTATGTATGTTTGACTTCTTGGAGCGGATTTCACTCTAGTCTGGATAATCCGGCAATATCATTAGCACCAATCAGTTATGCTATTTTGAAATTTTGCTAATTGGAATAAATCCGTGAAGACCTGGCTCTGAAATTCAATTGCAGATAAAAGGTGTGTGTGTATATACATGTGTGTCTATATGTATATGTTATATGCATATATGTGTGTGTATGTATGATGGAAAAGGTTAGAAAATGTGATAACGATCCAACAGCATAGCAATCCTAGGCCGCCACGATCTGTCATCTCCGGCCACGATGTCACAGTGTCTCGTCATTTAACAGTTCTGACCGCGGTGTTGCTGGATCCAGCTGTCCCTCATCGGATCTGGTCGTCAGTGGTGAAGAAGAGCATGGAGGGTCACCGGATCTAGGGAAAAGGAGTGGTAGCTAGAGGGGCTAAGGTGCCACCACCGACAATAGGTTCACCACGCCTCCCGAATGTAGAGGGAGGCCAGTGAGGCGGTGGTCTAGCGGTGAAGGGCGGGATGACGAGGGAAGGGCCTAGAGAATATTAAGTTGGGCGGAGCGGTGAGGTAGGGTGGCTAGCGGCATGGCAAGGCAGCGAGCTCACAAGGGAGGTGGAGGTAGGGCAGCGGAGCACGACTGGTGCGATGGCGACCGCGACAAAGGAGGTAGGTAGTGGGGGTGAGGGAGAGGGAGGTGGAGGGGAGGAGCTGCGCCCGGCACAGCGGCGATGACGATAGAGGAGGGAGGCAACGGAGGTGAGGGAGAAGGAGCTGTGTCCAGCGCGGCGGCAACAAAGGAGGGAGCTAACGAAGGTGAGGCAGAGGTAGGAGGAGGGGAGGAGCTATGCTGTCAGAATCAATTTCGAAGATATAGCGTGAGGTAGCTACTCCCATATATGATATATCCCACTGCTCTGCAAATTTGACACACTCATTCAGAAGTCAAAAAGCAACAGTTATGCAGTCAGAAAGGAAAACAACTAAATTCAAACAAACAAAATGTCCTGACATTATTGTACCAGCTGGGCCAGAAAAGAAAGTTTAAGAGGATGAGGAACCTAGCTTAACTGAAGAATGCAAAATTAACAAAGTCAGCATGCTCAAGGCCGATTCAGATGTTTGAAAAGCAGCTGGGGCATTCATCAATCGCAAGCAAAACTGATTTTTCAAACACATACACATGGACCATGCAGAATGTAAGCCCAATAAACTGCCTAAAGATATATAATCTTGCTGAATCCAAATAAAGTGACATAGATTTCACTTATGAATGAATCACAACAACTGTACCATTCACACTCACATCGATCACAGAATCAGAAAGCATGCCGCTGCACCAAATAATTCAAGATTAAAAGAAGTAAATCGCCCATTCAAATCTAAATGCACAACATTTACGTGCAGAGTAGACAGAGACAATCCAATGCAGCACTCCAGCATCAAACCAACAACCACCCAAACAACATCAGATTCCACAAACTTACTGTCATGTGCACTCTATACAGAGCATGTCAGTTGGCTCCAGATTACAACAAGCTATGCAAGCCTAGTAGTCTAAATAATACACTATAGGGCAAGCTCAAAGCTTGAAAACCAAAACTTACAACTCGGATACTGTACTCAGCAAAAGAAAAAGAGACCATCAAAGAATGCAATACACACAATAGAGTGACAAGCAATCATTCCAAGCTCTGCATTTACAGGCGTTTGGCAATAGAATGGAGAAGGTCGTATTCATCGCTGTGGCCTAGGCAGACGTCGCCAGGGACTCAACATGGCAGATCTGTCAAGCAGCAGGAGGAGGCCAAGGAACGTAGTTGACAAGCCAAAGGTGTACCTGAGAAATATCCATGGCAGCAGTTTAGTTTTGTCCATGGCAGCAGTTTAGTTTTGCACAGAGCGGAAAAGATAATCATAGGTGCAGAATGAATCCATCATATAGAATCTACCTGGAGGTAGAACTTCTTCTCCAATATATTATTGAGAGCACCCACTGCGGCAAAGAAATAAAAAGTTATTAGTTTCTCAAGGATGAACAGGCAATGTTATACATATTGAGCACCAAATTATTCCATTGGATATGTATAATTTCAGATGAAACTACAAGAAAGGTCGGTTATTACCTGCACACCAATTCTGTGGGAAAAGAAACAACTAAAAAATACCGTATCCTCTTTTCCTTTTACCTAATTACAGCTCCATATTTTGAGAGAAATAAATTTATATAACTAAAAATGGAACTGAGATAGCAAGCAACACATGTTTTTTGTGGTCATTTTATAGTGTCATTGTATCTCAATACTATTGCAACAGTGTACCACATCTAGCATGTCCGCAGCACATTGTGTCTTCCTATGTTGCACAAAATCTAAAAGAAAACCACCAAAATAATTTAGTCTGAAGAAAGTAAAAGTTGAGGGTAGCTCAAAGGACAAACTATGGCTGACAACAGTCTTGTTAGCATTTGCCATAACTTTGGTGAATGAGCTTATTTCAATTCACGAATTTAGTCATTTACCTATCAAAAGTTGTCTTAAACCAGTGAAAGCATTTTTTATCTAAAGAAATATACTGTGTAATATTTCCATTGTCAACTGCACCGATTGATCTTTACTGAATTGCACAATATGCATGAGGGAGAACAATATAATTGCTCTCACATACCATTTATAAATCCCAAGCAACAATTTTGCAAAAATCAATGCAGATGGTGTATTAAATTTGATAAAATTCAAATGGTGTGCAACATATCAACTGTTCAAAGCTACTCACATATTGAGTAAACAATATAGATACTAACCAATGTATTTATATTAAGAAACTCAAAAGCAATGTATTTCTACCAAATGGGAAGTGCTTTCATACTCTTCCAAGAAGAAAACCACACAAATCCTAAACATCTCGAGATATTAATATGTGCAGATTAGTCCCTAAATTGCCATATGATAATACTATATTTGTATTTATTTATTGTATTATACCTTTATGTATTCTAAATATATAGAATAGAGGAATCTCTATTTGTTAAGCACATCTCCAAACAAATTCATGCATTGAGTCTAGCTGCAAATGCCAAATCACTAAAATGATCACATCGGATGGCCTCAAATTATCGGTGAGCCCATGGAAAATCACCAACATCCTATATTTATTTCATTGTATCAGTTGGAGAAATTTCGATATTTGACACTGAATACGTGCGCCTCTCAACTTTTAACCCCTAATTCGCACATTTTTGGAAATTTATCCCTGTCACTGCGAATTCTTTTGATTCAAGGGATTCTCCTCATTTTCTCTCCTTTTCTATTTTGACACTTGTCACTGCGAAAATGAGGAGAATCCCTTGAATCAAAAGAATTCGCAGTGACAGGGTTAAATTTCCAAAGGCGTGCGAATTGGGGGTTAAAAATTGAGAGGCGCACGTATTCAGTGTCAAATATCGAAATTTATCTATCAGTTGCTGCCTTGCTGCTTCAATTTATAAGAACAAAATAACTCAGTTCATCTAAGCCACTGCAAGATATTGCATACTTACTACTTCCCTTTCCAAGATAGAAATTTCATAAATCTAATTCTATCTCCCACCAGCCAGGACTTGCAATATTCCATTTCATCTAAGGCGCCACCAAAATCTTTTAACTAAATCCATTAATCTCCTGTGTTGAGTTATGATGACTCATATCTAGTCTTTTAGAATTTAGAAAGGTGTATTATAAAAAATTCTAGATAGATCCTATTAGGATTATGACTACTACTCCTATTTAGATTAAGATTTCTACTCTAAATTGGAGAAGGGCTAAGATGAGATATATAAACCATGGGGTGATCATGAAGAAGAAGAAGCAACCAAGTAATCAGCCTACTCATCCAAAGTAGAGGGTGCACGAGAGGATTAGAGGCTAGGATATTCTTAAGTGCTAGGTTCTCGTCTAGGGCAAGGATCCGAGAGTTCTAAAAGATTCGAGGGGGTTGTGAGTGAGCGACAATCTCTTGTACTCTTGTGAGGTTATCCTTAAGGAATTTGTGGACAGCTTCGACAAATCTTTTTTCTCTCGTTGTGACTGCTTCAACGTCGTTATTTTGGTTTTCTCTAAGAGATTCATCTTCTTCATTCTTGATACCGTACACGCTCGTATTATATCTCACAAATCAATCCGCGGGGCTACTACGTATAAGAAGAGGTATCAGAGTGTAACATCCTATAGTGCAATTAAACTACCCAAATGTGGTAATCTCCGAATTTAGCATAAATGTGCTAAAGTTAGCACCTTTAACTCACAACACTAAAGCATACTCAGATTACAATCTTACTAATAATGGCCAATGCCGAGCAAACTTGATTATACCTTGCAAATCCCTAACACCGAGAAGCTCCCTGCTGGTGAAGGCGTCTTCTTCACTATGCTTCTCTGCTCAGAAACCACCTCCCAGCACAGCCGCCGTGCCATCTCCCTCGCCATTACCAGTTGCGCTCTCTCCGCCCGCAGCAACGCAATCTCCCTCCGCATCGCCACTCTGTCCGCCTCCAGCGCCTCCACCCTCGCATACAATCCCCCCGCATTGCGCGCTACATCTCCCACGTACTCCCCCACCACCGCCCCGGCCGCCTTCGTCGGGCTGGCGCACCTAACATCCACCGTGTACTCGAACTCCTCCACAGGGGACGATGGCTCTTCCTCCTCCTCGTCGACCATGGCTTTCACCTCCATACCACTGCTCGAGTCGCCGCTGTTTCCCTCTGCTGTCTCTAATGTGGTCATGTCGATCTGCCGTACCTGCTCGCCCTCCTCCTCATCCAGCTCATCCTCCTCGTCGGAGAAAGTGTCGGGGTCAATCCCGTGGGACTGGAGGCGGGAGTGGTAGGAGGCGGCGAGGTCGGAGAGCGAGGCGAGCTCGTCCTGGACCTCGCGCTCGCGGTCGGCGCGGCCCTCGGCGTAGCGGCGGAACTGGCGGGCCTCCATCTGCGCGGCGGCCTTCTCCCGCTGCAGTCGCTCGATCATCAGCATGGCCTCGCTGGCCGCCGTCTCCGCGGAGGCCCGCTCCGCCTCCAGCTCCGTTTGCAGCCCCCGCGCCGCCTCCTCGGCCGCCTCCTTCTCCCCCCGCAGCCGCGCCGCAGACGCCTCCAGCTCCTCCACCCTCCGTATCAGCTCCGGCGCCTCCCCGGCCCCCGATTTCGGCGAAAGCTCCGGCGATCGCGCGGGCGGCCGCCGCTTCACCGACCGCCGCGACGGCGAGGGGTCGGCGACTGGATCCATGAAGGCATGTATGTATCCAGCGAGATTCGAACCCCCAGCTTGGATCCCCGCTCTCACCGCCGGTGTCGCGGCCGCCGTCGGGAGCAAACGGTCGGTGCGACGCCGGCGCGCGCGCGCGCACTCACGCACGGCGGCGAGATAACGGAACGGAGCGTCTCCTTTTCGGAAGGGGAAAGGCAGTGGCGTCTATTTACAAGCGACGTGAGCTAGGCTGGACGCTGGATTCGAATGCAAACGAACCGGACGGATTAAACTAGGAAGGAATGAGCGGGGCCACGTATTAGTACAGCATTACACCGGTGAGCTTTCCACGTCGTCTCGCGCTTAAACAAACTGTTTCCTGGGGAAGCAGAAAAGGCGCCGTGAAACAAAACAGCGGTTGCTGCGATTAATCTTCCTGATTAAGTTTGGTGGGACCGGGATTAGGAGCAAGGAAGATCACGGGAAATTAAAGTGGAAGGTAAAGGAAGGTGCACTGATTCGTAAGGGTTATGATTCTGCGTCACGGTCGCACTACGTGCGTGCGCTGCCGAATTTTTTTAAATAACCATTTTTTATTTAGAATTATAAAAATATATCTATGATTTTTTTACAATTTTGGCATTATATCGTCCAACCGTTGGACGATTTCAACTAGTTGCCCGACCGTTGGGCTATACATAACCAAATCGCCAACGTTTGGGTGACTAGTTCATGTCACCAACGGTCGGGTGATGTCCCTCTTAGCAGTTTGATTACATTAGCAGTTTAGCACCATCCGATGTCACTCTATGGGATCACTGCATGCACAACCATCTGATCCCATCACCACTACCGCCTATATAAGCTGTCCGATCTCATCACCACCATCTGATGTCGTCCCAGTGATTCACCACCTATATAAGCCCTCTAATCTCACTACAACCATCCAGTCTCGCTCCAAGTAGTCTAATCACATCACCATCGTCTGAGGCTATTCTAGTGATTCACTGTCTATGGGGTGTTTGTATTGGCTATAGCTTTTGATTGTGGTTGATGACTTGTAGGTAAAAACAAATAGTAGTGGTTGAAAGAAATGACTTTTTAGAAAGAGAGAACAAGCGGCGAGAAAAATGAGGAAGCAAAAAGTGCACGAGACAGGAGCGAGAGTAGTGGGATACGTGATGCTCCCGTGACCTCCTACCTTATCATTGGAGCGAGCACAAAAAGTGAGAAGAGTGAAGAAGCAGCTTCAAAATCAGATGTAAACAGAAATAGAAGCTAATACAAACACCTCTTTGTAAGCCGTCTGATTCTATTACCACGTCTACAAGTAGTCTCATCCCACCGTCTTATGGTTTATTATTTATGGTTTTCCCCGATTAAATAAAGAGACAATTTCTTCGTCATCTTTTCGAACTGATTTATTGGAATAGGTTGTTTGAAGTGACTTATCGGCATTTAGTTCGTTCGTATAAGCGCACGAACTAGGGCTAAAAGCCATCAACCGCAGCCGAAAAGAACCCACCCATGTTGAGGGAGAAAAAAGTCATTGATACCCTTAGAAAAATATTTACATTTACAACTAAAAAGTCTATAATGTCCTTCAGAATTCAATTGCCAAATCTAAATTCTACTACCACTCTTTACTGATAGTAGAATCTGCCATAAAATCTCAATGGGAACTCTAGAGGAAGCGGAACAATGGGATTTTCAACACTATCAACAGCATAAAGGAAGGGACTAAGGCTCTGTTATAAAGTGTTGTGGCTTTTGATTTTTAGCTATAACAATATTGTAGTGGCTGCTAGTTTTTTTTCAAGTATTCAATTAAAGGAAAATGAAGAAAAAAGAGGAAAAATAAAAATACCGTTATATCTCCACGGATAATACAAAGTAAAAAGGGAAAAAAGGGGAAAAAAGAGGATAAAAGAGAAAAAGTCATATTAAGAAACCAACATATTTCAAACGTCTTTTGATTTCTAAAAGTTAGAAGCCATCACTGTTTGGAATGGATGCTAAAGATGTGTTAAACCTTTTGGTTTTAGCGGGTGAGAATTGTAATCCCTCAAGTATTTCCCTTTGTGATGTCTTGGAGCGGCACCTTGTATAGTTTTTTTTTGTTTTTTGCTTTTGTTTTCTTTTAGCTTGTAACTCTTCTGCTTAATGTAGTGATCAAAAGAATTTGCTATATATATATATATATCATGTGCATGATTTTTTTGCAAATCATTTGAATTTCTGATCTTGTGATTTGAATCACGATTTGTGCGCCTGCCCACCGCTGTCTATCTCCAACAAGGCTCCGGTGGCCGTGGCGAGTTAGGGCTTTGGTTTGCCATATTAGGGCTTGGTTTAGCCAAGGCTGGCTATAGAGGTAGGGGACAGTGGCGGGCAGTGGCAGCGGCGAGGTGGCGACCACCGACCACGAGTCAAAGGAGGGTGATAGGGGTGACAAGAACAAACTAGGAATTAGGAGGCAAAGGTGGCCGCCACTGGAGATGGGAAGAAGATGGCGGCGGGGGAGGTAAGCAGCGTCGGTGGAGGAAGAGGAGGTGGGGAGGTGGGCAGCATCGGCGGAGGAAGATGAGGCAATAATAGTGGTGGGTGTGGGACCGATGGGCCTCTCCAGTGCTACCGAGGTGGTAGGAGGAAGCGTGCCAGAGGGGGTGGAGGCGACAACTTATAGGGTTAGGTTTGGCCAATCGGGGATGGGATGATTTGGAGGTGGATCTGGGACGTTGGATCTCTATTCAACGGTTCAACAATTTGACTAACTTGCAAAAAGAAAATTATTTGAATGATCTGTAGATAATCCCTTGAATCGATGGCAATTCTCCTACTATTGCATGAATCATGATTTGGGCATTGATTCTTCGCTTCTTAGTCTATCGATTAATCGCTATTCGCAGTCACAGGTATGGAAAAAAAAGAAGATTAGAAATGAAATCCCCTTTTTATTACGGTGGCTGTCTATATATCTATCGCCTTTGGTCATGTCATGCACTCCCACAAGTGCATGCGTACGACAAATTCACAAGACTGAACGATGTAGCATCTAGCTAGCATGCATGGGGATTTGGGAACAACACAACTTCAGGACGACACAACCAACCGAGCCTTGGATGGACTCAGGGAGGGAGCACGCTGCCTGGACAAATCGCTTCACGACGAAAAACCCGTGGTGCTGCTCTGCGAATTCGACGAGCTCGGCCGGCTTCTTCATGGCCTTCAGCCTCATCACGTGGTCCACGATGCGGTCGCGCAGCAAGTCGTGCTTGCCGCCCATGACGAGCATTGGCTGGGAGTGCGACGGCATCCAGCGCGGGGCTTTGCGGCCCGAACAGGTTTAATACCGGGTGGTCTGTCGTGGCCCCTATCGGCAGAGACAAGCGGCGAAACTGGCCGGACACCGGCACCGTCAGGAACGGTCCTGGCGGGTACTCCGCCTCGGACGCCGTCCTCAGGACGCCAGCGACGAACGGCCAGAACAGCACGTACCCCGCGATGAGCGCCGGGACGACGCCGAATTCGCCCGACCCGAGAGTGACGGCGACGCGATGGGCGATGTTCCCGCCGGACGAGTCGCCGGTAATGAAGACCTGCTGGAAGTGGGCTGACTCGGCGAGCCAGGGATCGCCGCCTGCGGCTCCCGTGGCCTGTTTACGTATCCAGGAGAGGAGGGTCTGGGCGTCAAGTGCGGCAGAGAGGCGGTGCTCGGGCGCGAGACGGTAGTCAGCGGAGATAACAACGGAGGGGAGCTCGCCGGCGAAGCGGAGGCAGCACGCCTGCGTGTTGGGCAGGTCGAAGCTGCCGACGCAGAACCCTCCGCCGTGGAAGAAGACGATCACCGTGAGCTTCTTGGAGGTCTCGTCGTCGGCATTGGCAGCGACGGGAGATGGCATTTGAGGCTGCGGTTTGCGTCGGTACAGGACGTCCGTCCACTGGGCAGACAGGGTGGGCGCGAAGGATGGTGGAGGCTGTTGGAAACCTCAAAATATTTCTCACTTTCTCTCTTATATTTCCTCTCTCAAGAAACAAATATAAAATCATTCTTATATGTATTTTCTATTCCTCTAAAAAAACAAATACACATCTATAAAGAGACAAATGACTCACTGCAAATAACTCACTTGTTCCATTCAATTTAGATGCTTAAATTGATATAATCTAGCAGCACATGTAGACCACTCACCTACTATACACCCATGACTTGGACTCTGACAACAACTATCTATGATCCGGTTTTACCGGCCTCATCTTCCCACTACTAGTGCACACTGCGTATTACTCAAAAGACTCGGTCTCGCTGAGACCAAGTCCGGACTCCTACGACTTGCGATTGCACCCTGTTACAGTACTCTAAGACTGCTACAGTAACTTACGACTACTGATCGGTTCACTGTTGCTTATGACCAGTATATTGTAGCTGTGACCAGTACACTGTAGTTTCGACCACGACGCCACGACAACGGCACTTTGATTACGGCTAGATTATTGACTCACATACTTCCTCTAATCTAGCTACTGCAGATTATATAACAACTGTAGTTTATTGACTCACATACTTCCCCTAATCTAGCTACTGCAGATTATTGACTCACAGACTCTTACACAATTTACATATTAAGATTATAACCAATAGAGGCAGTCCAATGGCGTCCACCCGGCGGACAACCATGCCGTCCCTGAGAAGCTGGACCATGCCGGCGAAGTCCTCCACGACATATGGCTGTGCATCGCCGGAGGTCGCGGCAGCCGACGCCGACCGGGAGGCGGAGGGCATGGCTGATGGACAGTGGCTGCTGGTTCAGAGTTTCACTTGGATGCAAATGCATTTTCTCTGCATCATATAACGCACCATTAGCTTCACTCGGCGCTTACGAATTTGCTTACTGATCTCCATTCGTTCTTTCGTGCTGTGTCGTCTCTTTTCCAAGTTCGAAAGTTCCAGCGTTTGATCTCTCGTCTCCACAAAAAAAGGTTTCTCCACTCCACAAAAAGGTGCCTAGAACACAATTTCTAGTCACCTTCTCAGGAGCAACAAAACAGTACGCAAATCCTTCTACGATGACTGTACATAGTCGTACAAACCGAACTGTTCTTGGTTATTAAGGGCTTGTTCTTTTTTTGCTGAAACTTATGGCTTATGGTTGCAGCTTGTGACTTTTGGACTGTTCGTACAAGAAATTATAGAGTAACAGAAACTCATGTGCGGTTTTTGCCGATATAAATGAAGTCGGTACAGTATGTACTACAATTAACTAGTAGACATTATCTTAAAAAGATACTCCGTTTAAAATCTAGTTACTATAAAAAGCCGAAAAACTGCTTTTATAAGTTGAAAAGAACATATCGTAAAACATGCTAATCTACAAATGTTAGGTCGAGTCAGAGTGCGTCTATCAGCTCATCACCTGATTTGCACGAGAGGCCACTGCGATCACAAAATCAATTTTCTTATCCACAATTCCACATGCAATTAACGAACAACGGAACAACCTTTCATTGTAAAGGAAAAAGATCGTTGTTTCAGTGTTCAAAGTTGCAACCGACTAAGACCTAACTCATTTCGGTTTGAGTTTTGGTTTATTTTTTACTATTTTTAATTTTCCTTTTTTCTGATTTTTTAGTTTTTTTAAGTTTTTTATCGGTTTTTTCTCATATTCGTTTGCACTGTAACAATCATCAAAGAGGTCGTTAGCCACCTTTTGATGCGATTGCTGATAGTACTGCTGCCATCCATTTTGCGGTAAATCAAGTGCAACGTAAAATAGACGCATAGGAATATCTTTCTTACCGGGACAAAAACAAACCAGTCCGCCATCACCAACCAGGCAACCACGAAGAATCCTCTGACGTACACCCAAAGCACAGGCGTTCCGCACCGCCGCAACTGTCCAGGTGCGAGCCAGTCGCTGTCCGTTCCCTTTCGGCGCGCTGGAAAGGCGAAAGCGCGAAGTGGCGCGCGCACCACACCAACCCCCTCCTCCTCTCCAAGCGGGCAAAAACCGCCAAAAATCCCCGTAATATCTCCGCTCCCGCACGGGCCGGTGCGCTCGGACCCGTAAGAGCGCGTACAATAGTATAGATAACTAGTAGCTATAATATTTATCTATTTTATCTATAATTTTCAAAAAAATAATTCATACAATAAGATAGCTATTACAATAACTATTTGGCCCCACGGGTAAGAGAGTGAAATGCATATTTTTACGTGCTATAGCTAACTGTAATTTAGGGCCTGTTTGGATCCACCCAGATTTTAAGAATCTGGCTTTTGGAACCAGGTGGGATCCAATGCAGACCAGTTTTAGGGCGCTTTTAAAATCTACCTACCTGATTCTTAAAAATCAAGAAGCTATTGATACCCAACTTTTGCGCTTTTTTGGCACAAATACCCATTTACCCTCATTAAAGACCACGCATTTGTTTAATGTCTTTGTTCAAGAGCAATAAATTAAGGGTATAATAGTCTATTAGCACCAATCATAAATGAAATCAGCTTTTAAAAACTAGGGGATCCAAACACCCCATCAATTTTGCTTAGAAACCAGTTTTTAAAAACTAGAAGTAATAGTTGGTTTTTAAGAATCTGAAACTGATCCAAACAGAATCTTAGTAGCCAGCTTCCTTCTCTCTTTCTTTCTCTCTTTGCACATAAGATTTAGTTATATTATATTTATTGTAGCCTACTGATTAAGCCTTATTATACCTACTCTAAAGCCTCGTATAGCTATAGGCGGCGACGCGGCGTACTTATCGGGATTAGAAACGCCAAGAGCATCCGTCCGAAGCGTAGTGTCACACTGTCACTAGTGTAGTGGTGCCAGAAAAGTTGTAACAGTTCATGGCAATAAGTAAGCCGCGCACGGGTGGCACGCACGGTGACTTTTGCCCAGCCCCCACCCGCCGCCGCCGCCGCCAAGGCCAAGACGAGCCCGACGCGTGCGGCCGTTTCCAGCGCTGCGGTTGCGAAATGCCGCACTCTACCTCCGCCTCCTCGCCTCACCCCCTCGGCCTGACCCGCCTGGCCCCCGGCTCCGCCCGCCTCGTCCTCGCCTTCGCGTTGCTGCTCATCGTCTCGCTCCTCGTCCTCCACCGCCGCCCTGGGAAGCCCATGGTAGGGAGTGGCCGCCCCGACCCCGGAGAGCTCTTCCTGTCGCTCTCCGCGGGGGCCAACACGAGCATCGCCGCCGACCTCCGTGCACTCACCGCGGGGCCGCACCTCGCGGGGACGCCCGCGGCGGCGCCCGCCGCCGCGCACGTGCTTAAGAGGCTCCACGCCGCCGGGCTCCCAACCCTAACGCGCGAGTATGCGCCGCTGCTCTCGTACCCCGCGCACGCCTCCCTCGCGCTGCTCCGGCCCGACCGGTCCCTCCTGGCTCACCTATCGGTCGATGAGCCGGCGGACGTGGGGCGCCGCTTCGTGCCGCCGTACCACGCGTACGCGCCGTCCGGTCGGGCCGTCGCGGAGGCGGTGTTCGTCAACCTCGGCCGCGAGGAGGACTTCCTCGCGCTCGAGCGGCTCGGGGTGGCCGTCCGCGGCCGCGTCGCGGTGGCGCTCCGCGGAGGCGGTTACCGCGGCAGGGTGGTGGAGCACGCCGCGGAAAGGGGCGCCGCCGCCGTGCTCATCGCCGGCTATGCGGACGGCGGCGTCGAGAGGGGCATGGTTATCCTCGGAGGCCCCGGCGACCCGCTCACGCCCGGGTGGGCCGCCACCGGCAGCGCGGAGCGGTTGGGGTTGGACGACGAGGCAGTGAGGCGGCGGTTTCCGACGATCCCGTCCATGCCGGTGTCGGCCAAGACGGCTTCGGCGATCGTGCAGAGCCTGGGCGGGCCGGCCTTACCGGCGGAATGGCGGGCTGGGCTTGGGCTCGGCAAGGATGTCGGTGGCGTTGGCCCAGGCCCCACGCTGGTCAACTTCACCTATCAGGTATAACGCGTTTGGTACTTTGCTTTGCTTATGTACGAGTAGAGACAAGAAAGACATGTATGCTGACAAACAGGACATGCCGTGCCGTGGACCGCTTCTTTAACCATCTGGATTGGGGGTTTCTATTGATAGATTGTTGCGATGTTGTTTCAGTTATGAACTTACAGTAGATGTTTGTACTGAATGGGGATAGATGTCTTTGTACGCATTGAGGCGACGTTTACTTAATATGGTATGTGGTCTGCATCTTGTGCTGTACGTTCTGTCCGTATTTGTACACTGCCATGGTGAGAACATGCATCAGCTTCCCAAATTGTCCAAGTTGCGAAAACTAGGCAAGAAATTTGTAGTCTGATTAGGAAATACAGTAACCGATGTCGTTGTTGACTTGGACTATTTTGGTTTCGGTGGTCCTTGCCTCTCTTGATTGAGGGAGCGACTAGCGCCCAAATGTTCGATCCGGGCGCTAGCTTCGTATGCTGCATTTTACTATAGGATTTGCCTGCGAGTAACTTCCACCGTTCAATTCCTCCCAGCAAAAACACACCGCATCCACTCCTGCTTTCTTCCTCGCGCTCACTCGTGGGGCATTGTTGCGTGGCCACTGGCAAGACACAACTCACGAGCTCGAAGCAAGAAGCAACGGCGGCCAATCCCCGGTGTCTCCATGTCGGTGGGAGAGACAGATTTGGTGGGACAAGGTTGGCTCGATGCATTTCTGACTGCCACTGCCATGATGTCCTCTCCTCATGGCCACCAGAGAAGGAATAGATAGAGCATCAAGAGGAGCTGGTTGATGGTGGCCATGGAGCTTGACGCTGCCGCTATGGTCTTAGGCTATGCCTACTCTATACGTAAATAATTCCAAAAACAACAAATCTATCTCGAAAAAGATGTTGCATCCTTGCAACAGTTTGAAGATGCATATGTAGCAATTGAAATACCTTCTGCAACATCACAAATAACTTGTTGCTACACTCCATTTCAACAAAAAATGTGCAACAGAATAATTACCCCATTGTAGCAAAATAATATTATTATGCAACAAATCACCCCAACTTCAAGAAAAATTACATTTTGCTACTACATTGAGAAAAAGACATTGCAACAAAAAAATACTTCGTGCAACAATAGAGGAAGTGACAAAACACACCGCATCCGTTGTTTCTTCTTGCACTTGCTTGTTGAGCATCTGGGTGTGGCTGCTGGCAACAACACGAGCTTGAAGCAGGAGGCAGCGGCGGTTGATCTCGGGGTCTCGGTGTTGGTGGGAGCGACAAATCTGGCAGGGTAAGGTTCATTCGGTGCCCTTCTAACCATCGCCACTGTGATGCTCTCTCCTTACGGCCACTAGAGAAGGAAGAGATAGAGGAGTTGGCCAATGGTGCCATGGATCTCGGACGCTGTCACCATGGCCTCAGGCGATGCCTAGTCCATGTTTTCTCGCCGCAGTCAATTATTGAAGCATGCAACAAAAAACCCAACCCATGGCATAACACATTGCAATAAAAATGTAACTCCTGGACAACAAATCATCAACTCGATTACAACATGAAAAACAATTTACTACAACATTTCGAGAAAAAATACACTGCAGCGGTCCATGGCGACAAGAAGTTGCAACAAAATGTCACTCTTGTTGCAAAAAAAAAAAAAACTCAAGTGCAACAAATCAACACCTTGATTGCAACACAACACAACACAACTTACTGCAACATTTAGAGAGAACTAAATGCTTTGTGCAACAACTAACAAAAGGGACAACAAATTGAAAAAACACCTGTAACAACCTACTTAGAATGGATGGGCGTAGTTGGTACCAACGACACGAGCTTGAAGCAGGAGGCAATAGTGGCCAATCTCGGTTTCTTGGCGTTGGGTGGGAGGCACAGATTTAGTGGGGCAAGGCCGGCCCCTCGCAGTCACTGGAGAAGGAAGAGAAAGAGGAGCAAGAGGAGCTAGTGGGTGGCCTAAGTATGCACCGCTGCCATGTGTGGAGAGAGAAGGGAGGAAGGAGATTATGTGCTTGCGCATGGGAGAGAGGTGCTTAGACATAACTCGCCGGAGAGCTCGATTTTGGTGGTTTGGCTGGAGGAACCAAGAGGGGGAGAGAGATACTCGTGGCCTCATGGATGGGAGACTGGATAACAAATGAGTGGATGAGGAGGCTGTCGTTTTGGTGCGTGTAGATGTGGCGATGAACTGCGAGTGAATCTTCGCAGGCCCATGTGAATGAGTCGCTGGAGTGAGACATCTGAATTTTCCTTCTTGCTCTGGACTTATGCGTCGTATCATTTCCCCTTGATTTATCATCCTTTTCGTATCAAGCCTGTACCAAATAGTGGCTCTGTTTGATGTTCAGTGTGCTGAGCAGGTTTTGCTCGTTGTGAAGAGATTGGTTTTCATTGTTACAGACATACAGTGAAGGGAAAGTCGATGCCTCCCTGTCATGTTTTTTTTTGTGGGCAATACTGAACTAAACTCATTTGGCTGCAGTAAGTTTTGCAAGTGGTATATGCTCTATTGGGTACCTTTTTTCTGTTGCTGTAGACCTGCTTGTCATTATTCTGTGCTGTTTCTATAAGATGACTTTGTTGTGATTTATCTCGAGTGGACCAGGTGAGTATTGGACAAACAAAAAGCTGCATAACTGTTGTGCATATCATGATTCATGAAGATGCATATTTTCTTTTCTTTTTGCATATTTTATATGGCTGGGACATGAAGCTGTGCTTTAGAACTTAGCATTGTTGTATCTCCCGTGCAAGTACTTATACTTTCTAGATGGATGAGAGTCAAAATTATGATGGTTTTAAGTTCTAAAAAAAGACCATGATGGTTTTCTCATCTGTTTTTTTAAGGAGGACAGGAAGCAGGCCAGGATACAGGATGTTTTTGCTATCATAAAAGGATATGAAGAACCCGATCGTTACGTGATCCTTGGTAACCACCGAGATGCGTGGACGTACGGAGCAGTTGATCCCAACAGTGGGACAGCTGCACTTCTTGATGTTGCTCGCCGTCTTGGAATAATGCTGCAGTCAGGCTGGACACCACGGAGGACCATTATTCTTTGTAGTTGGGACGCCGAAGAATTTGGAATGGTAAGTTCATATCAAAGAAAGATGAGGCGATGTTGCTGAATAAACATGAGGCATCTAACTATTGAAACTAATCTTGTTGTTGTGCGTACTCGGTGTGTTCGAGTACTGTGGTCGTAGTCGAGTATTCGTGTGTTGAGTATTGCGTGGTCGTAACGAGTACTCGTGTATTGAATACTGCGTGGTCGTAGTCGAGTACTCATGTGCTGAGTACTGCGTGGTCGTAGTCGAGTACTCGTGTGTTGAGTACTGCGTGGTTGTATTGAGTGCTTGGTGTGTTCGAGTACTCGGTGGTCGTAGTCGTAAGTCAAACTACGCAGTGGCCGTAGTCATGAGCCGATACAGTCGGTACTCGTAGGAGTACCGTAGCAGTCGGTACTCGGGAGGAGTACTGTAGCAATTGGTCGTAGTCGTAGCTACAGTTGGTCGTGGCTACAGTAGTCGATGGTCGGTACTCGTAAGCTACAGTGAACCGGTCGGTGCTCGGAAGACCTGTGTGGTTGGAGATGCTGATCGACAAGCCGTGGTCGGTGAAGCGATCGAAGGCACCGTGGTCGAAGGCATCGAGCAGCCGTGGTCGTGAGGCATGGTCAAGGCACCGTGGTGGACAGGACATGGTCGAAAGACTTGAAGCAGAACCTAAAGGATTGTGTGCGGTCGTACACCAGGCCAGATAGCAGTTAGTCTGCATGTGATCGGTCGTGTCCACTAAACCGAGTGTGATGGTTAGTGGAGCAAGTCATACGGGTAGTGGGGAGTGTGCGAGTCATGGAGATCGTGGCCGGAAAAATTGGGTAGTTTTAGCCTGTACACTTGTAATCAGAGTTTATAAATAGATGAGAAAATGGAAAAGCAGGTGGCGGATTGACGCAGTGCAAACTTGTGTGTTTTGTTGGAGCAGAGGTGTTTGTGTGTGTTTTCAACCACCGTGTGTGCACGTCAGGTTCCGTCCTTGGGCCAACACTAACGAATGGCGGGTGCATGTAGAAATGTAAGGGGGGACACATGCCCCCAAACAATTTAAAAATTGCATATATACCCTTTGCATTATGACATGTTGGTCATGTGCTGCAAATCACAGAAGGTGGTAAACTAGTTGACACTAATTTGGGACTGCGACCTAAACGATCAGCAAATTTATGTGTTTTCTCACAAAATACTCATGTGAGGATGTAGCAGTTGATAGTGACATGATCTTAATTGTTGCAATTCAAAGTATTAGAACAAGGTGGATTAAAGTTGAGAGTGACTATGGTATATGTACATGTATATTATGTAAATTATGGACTTCACATACTCATTCCCACCATCCACTAATCATCTTACAAGTGGGAGTGGAAAAATAGCGAGGGTAAAAGTTTTAGGACTTTTTTTTACTAAAAGTTGTGTGTACCATAGCCTTACATTTGAATTTTATAAATTTCTGCCATTGGATCATCTGCAATTTGCAAATCATTTTCTGAGTTTTAGCAAATAGAAAATCATTTGCATGGAACGCCTTTTTCTGCTCTTGAATAAGGTCAAGGTTGTACTATGTGCTATCTAGTTGTTAGGCCTGTTCAGATTTTATTTTCTTTCAGAGCCTTCTTTTGGTTTATTTACCTCATCTTCTATTACAACTCCCAAGAACTCATTTACTTGTTGCCACGTTTACTTTTTTTTTTCTATATTTTGAAGGTTCTTTTTTCCAGATCGGGTCAACTGAATGGGTTGAAGAGAACCTTGGGGATCTGCATTCAAAAGCTGTAGCTTACTTGAATGTTGATTGTGCTGTGCAAGGCATGGGGCTTTTTGCTGGTTCTACTCCCCAGTTGGACAAGCTTTTGGTTGGTGTTACAAGACAGGTAGAGAGAAAATGTTTTGGTCTTGCATTCTTCTATAGTTTGGGCTTTTGTTAGAAACTAAAGCTCACTTTCAGCTCACCATATCAAATTCTGAAATTTTGTTGTAGTGAAGTAATGTCTCTTGGACTACATGGTTCCATTATAAAATAACCTTTATTAGCACCTGACCTCTTGCTTGCATATGATTGAAACTACTTAGCTTGAATGCTTACAGTTATAGTTACAAACTTACAATATCATTGTCACTGCAGTATGGGAAAATTGGAATGGATAGATGAGTTAAGTCTATTTCAAACTTTTTATTTCCAGGTAAAGGATCCAGACATTGAAGGAAAGACAGTTTACGATACATGGAATACAATGAACGGCGGCATCAATGTAAGAATTAGGAAGTTTAAATTTGCCCCCTGTATATACATATTGAGATTGCACTGCAATCGAACATTGTCACTAGTCTCTACTTGCTGTGGCGTTTGTTTGGGCATGGTTCATCTCTCAGTTTGATGTCAAGAATGCTTTTCTCAATAGTGAGCTACGTGAGGAGGTTTATATGTAGTCACCACTGGGGTATTCTGTTCCTGAGGGTATGGTTTGTTACCTTCGTTGATCTCTTTACGACCTCAAGCAAGCTCCTCGTGCTTGGTTTGACCGTTTCTCTTCTGTTGTCACTGCAGCTGGTTTCTCTGCCAGTGCTCATGATCCTGCTCTTTTTATTCACACTTCGCCTCGTGGTCGGACGCTTTTTCTTTTGTATGTTGATGATATGATCCTTATTGGAGATGATTCTTAGTACATCACTTTTGTCAATGGGCGTCTTAGTGAGCAGTTTCTTATGTCTGGTCTGGGTCATCTTCGCTACTTCTTGAGATTGAGGTTATTTTTATGTCTGAGGGGTTGTATCTATCCTAAGATATACTAAAGTATATCTAGGATCTTCTTGATCGTGCCTACTGATCAGTTCACAGCTGAGACTCCTATGGAGCTTAATGTTCATCTTCGGCCCACTGATGGCGAGCCTCTTATTGATCCTATTCGCTATCGTCACCTTGTTGGAAGTTTTGTTTATCTTGGTGTCACTCGTCCTGACATTTCGTACCCTGTGCATATCTTAAGTCCATTTGTCTCTGCTACCACTCGGCTCCACTATAGTCATCTTCTTCGTGGAACCATCACTCGCCGTCTCGTTTTCCCTCACTCCTGCTCTTTACAGCTCTAAGTATATTCTGATGCCACCTGGGCTAGTGATCATTGTGATCGCCGGTCTCTCTTTGTCTATTGTGTTTTTCTTGATGGTTCTCTTATTGCTTGGAAAACTAAGAAACAGATAGCAGTTTCTCATTTGAGTGTTGAGTCTGAGTTGCGAGATATGGCTTTGTAAACTACGGAGGTTACTTGAGGATTTTGGTGTTTATGTTTCTACACCGACTCCTCTTTTGTCTGATAGTACAGGTACTATTAGCATTGCTAAAGATCTGGTAAAGCATGAGCTTACTAAAATATATTGTTGTTGATGCTTTCTACATGCGGACACAGGTGCAGGATCAGGTTGTTGCTCTTCAGCATGTGCCTTCAGAGTTTTAGTTGACAAACTTCTTCATGAAAGCATAGACCAGAGCCCAGTACAGCTTATTTCTCTCCAAACTTCATGTTATTGATCCATCATGAGTTCGAGGGGGTTTGAGATGTATATTATTAGCTATGTGTTTTTCCTGTTGTATAGGGGTTTTCTTACATCTATGCCATACATGTACTTGTATATATATTGGCCCATTGGTCTCATGATGAATACAAGCGCTATTTATAACAGTTAATAGGGGTGGATATAGTATATTGGCCCATTGGTCTTATGATGAATACAAACGCTATTCATAACAGTTAATACGGGTGGATATAGTGTGTTATCATTGCGTGCAATTGACCCAAATGCAGGGGCGGGCCCATGTATATCCTAGTTGGAGGACATATCCCCCGTCCCAACTATAGTTATGTCATATGTTTATTTGGCTACTACAATCTACATTGTTGAGATTGTCTTTTTATTCTAGTCGGTAGTCTACATGACAGCTATACCAAACAAATATGAAAACCACCAGTTGCCATTTTAAATGATTTTATACTTCTAATCTGAACAATTCTTCTATCTTTGTAGGTCCTTACTAAAATAGGTAAAAAAATCCACGATATTGTTATCTAGAAGATACAGAAGTATTACTTGACTAGAACACTAATAATACAAAAATCAAACAAAAAAAATAAGTTCATATTTGGTATAATTCATACAATATACAGCCAATAAGCGGTCTATAGCCTATGTTTGATGCCACCAAGATTACCCTAACTAATTACAATTATCACATATAAATTAGTTGACATTATGAATAAATGGGTTAATTGACCAATTAATCGGGAAAGGTTGACTAGTTATATTTTTTGGACTGGTTGATCTTTCAAAAGTCAAAACTGTTGAAAAAAACCCCTTTAAATGTGGTACATGTGATGGTTTATCCATCATCAACAATTAATTGGCCTTAGCTACCATTTTTGTGACATTTGGACCGGTTTCCCCCTCATTTTTCGTCTCAAGTCCGCCTTTGCCCCAATGTGATCTCACATGGGCGCATAGCCCAATCCCAAAGAGTCTGTTTATATGAGAGATGACCCCAATGGGCCAATGTGGTTGAACTCAACCACTCAGCCCAGCTCCACTGGCCGGTTCTCCTTGTGCCTGCCCCAGTCCACGCCCTCACAACTCAGCCCAAGTCCAGTGAGTTGGCATGCATCCTCAATTCACGGTTAATCAGCTCCAATAGATCCAACAGGCCAGATTGTGTTGACTCGGTCCATATTCTTAGCCCTCATCTCGTATAGCATATGATATGAATAAAATAGTTGCCCCTTCGAAGATTTAAACATGATACCTCCAAGGAGGTTATCTTATCATGCAAACCAATTCAACCACCCAGTAGTATGTATTAAAACTTCTAATGTTCCTGGCAAGGATCAAAAACCCGATACCAGCCTAAATCCCAGCGCCCCGGGGGGGGGGGGGGGGCGGCGGTACCGGTTCCTTGCCGGTAACGGAAAACCTGGCCAAATTTCAAGTTTTGAACTTTGAAAGAGACCGCTAAAAAAATGAGAAAACAAAAAAAAAAGAATTTGGGGTGTTTTGAAGCATATTTAGCTCATACAACAGATAATCTAGCACAAACAAATGTTTAAACCAATCTAGGAGGTGCATTACGCAGTCATAAAAGACAAACATAAATGCACATCGAAAAAACCCAGCCGGTTTTTTATTTCCCGGTACCCACCAGGAAATCCGGTTACCGGCCGATAACCGCCAGTTTTCCGAACCTTGGTTCCTGGTATCATTCCACCATAATGTTGTCATGATTGCTCCATGGAAAATGTTCTATAAACACCACTGAAAGTCCCAAGCCCTAAAAAATGTCAGTCAATTGCCCCTATTACCGGCTTTACCATTATGGGGTGACGCCTTCATGTAGACAAAATTGCCTTTCCTGCTGCTAAAGATGAAGTGGCCATCATAGTTTACGGTACTTGTGATGGGTAGTCACATCAGTTGCAGAAGAGAAGCACAACTCATTTGGGCGGCACCATCAAGTGGAGCACGCAAGGCTCGGATCTCACCTTGCAATTTATTTAGTGCTAGTTAAAATTCGTACTTTCTATATAGGAATGTGGAATAAGGTAGGCAACATAAATGTAATAACATTTTAACTAGAATTGTAGTAAATGGGTATTCAAGTTGCGGTAAAAGTTGTGTACATACTAGTTGATCTATACAATTTTTATATTATATTTTGATGTTATAAGAACATGCAGTCAGCAGTCTAGATTGATTGATGGACTTACTGGGTTGAGTGATGAATCATTGGCCAGAGATTATCAAAGTGTTATTTATTGGTCCAACTCTTATAACTAAGGCTTTCATCTCTGACTGTACAATTAGATGCCATTGCCCATCACCCAGTTGCTCCCTCAACCATAGACCAGAGTGCCACTGCGGCACTGCCCCTACAACTCCACTTGGTAACACATTCAGTGCCAATTGACCCCTTCTATGTTATTAGCCGCAGCACCCTTTGAGGCCTACACATAGGTCTGAAAAACATGATCTTTTGACACTCTAGCTCATAGATTCATTTGCCTTGATTATTGACTGACGGATGGTTGGTATGGGTAAATACTACACTCAATGGGTTGCAGACAAAGATACTTGTTGGGTCGCAGGCATGTTCTGCCACTCCCAATTGCCATCACCATCCCCCATCATTTTTTTCTTTCTAGCTCCACCCCTTCATGTTAGCATTGGTTCTTATGCACTCTTTGAATGTGAATTTGCCTATAAATCCCTTTGTTTCATCCCAGTTTCTCTTCAATTTGTGATCAGCTTGGACTAATATCTATGTCCTTACAGAAATAGCTAGTTCATTTTGAATGACAATTGGTGACGTACTTGTGTTCTATTTTTATTTTATATCTAAAGTTTATCTCAATTTGCAGATAGAAAGACTTGCCAGAACTGATTCTGACTTCTCTCCGTTTCTACATCATGCTGGAATTCCCTGTGTGGACTTGTACTATGGAAAAGGTGCTTGAGCATGTCTAATCCAATAGTTGCTTGTTTATTCTTGTTTATATTTGGTTCAAAGAGATTTCCTTGTAACTTTCCATTTTCTTACTCTTACACTTCAGCATATATGTAGTTACAGAAAAAAGGGGCTCTTTCCAAAGGAGAAAATACTATATTTTGAAAATCAGACGTGTCAAAATCCACAGTTGCTAATGTAGATCATTTTTCCCTGGAACTGTCAATTTTAGGATCATTACTTCTTACTCATCTTGTAGTATTTTGTTTGAGCTGTACAATGCAATTTCGAGGCTATGTATATCTATCATTTATTTCTCGATGTTTTCCCTGGTTCCACCTTAAAGTTGGCACACAATTTCTCCTTCGCTCTACGGCCTCTAGCGTTTCCTATCATGTCTGTTGTTTATTCGTTTAATATATGATGTAAATCATCATTACTAACCAGTGTACTACTGATACAGAATTTCCTGGCTACCATACTGCTCTTGACTCTTATGTTTGGATGGAAAAGCATGGTGATCCATTGTTTCTTCGCCATTTGGCTAGTAAGTAGCAACATGATCTGTTAAAATTATTTTTGTATTAAAAAAGGAGGGTACTGATGCAAGATGGGTCAATAGTAAGAATGGCCATGGACTGTTGCCTGCAAAACTGTACATGTAGTTCTAGTAGCTTTTGATATTTTGGTGCTTGAAAAATAATGTGTTGCAAGCATTTCTTGTAGTAATACTCATCAGAGCACTCATTTAGTTTTCCCACTTCATCAGTCACCGAAATTTGGGGACTACTAGCTCTCCGCTTGGCAGATGATCTTGTGCTGCCTTTTGATTATCAGACTTACGCCTCCCAGTTGCAGGTACATCAATTCTTTTCAGAATTATTGTAAGCATATTCATGTGATTGGCCATTACCTTTCTCTTTCATTCATACGGGGTCATACATTTATGCTTATGTCGTGTAGTCATGAATTGCTTATGCCAACAGGGGCTTGACCCTCAAGACTAGAGCAGGGATTAACTCTAGTAACGCTATAATTACCAAATTTGAATAAGGAGATACCCAGTTGAGCAAATCTGATCTATGAAACACAGAATAAGTCATATATAAATACTGCCGGTAACATGGTCTCAATATAGTATATTTGTTTTAATATACATTTGAATTCAAAATATCACAGGAGCATACAGATGCATTTGCTGCCATGATGAACAATAGCCAATCGGTTAATTTGATGAATGGATCCGTCAGCGATCTTTCTGGCGCAGCCATGGAAGTCCTGAAAGAGGCAAAGGTATGTTCAAGCTCTCCATATTATATTTCACTTTGTATTGTTCTATTGTAGTTCTATTTTCGTGTATTTGGGTAGTCCGTGAGCCGTCTGGCTTAAGGGTGTTCTGGTTGTGTCACTTGTGGGCGCAGCAGGCTTCTTTCTGTTTGTTTGCACAAATCCAGTAGGTGTAGCGTGGTAGTGTGATGGTGGTAGTTCTGTGTTAGAACACCGCTCTGTTCTGTGTTTTTGTTTGGACTTTGGACATTGTAATCGTACCTTGCTGTTTCCTTGGTGCTCGGGAAAAAAATATGCATCGGGGTAGTCAAATGCTTAAGCGGATTTGCATTGGTGCCTCAAATATGGGCAATACACTCTTTGAACTCAATCGTCTTCATACCTGACACATCGAATTAGCGATGAAGCCTTGCCATTTGAAAATTTGTGTAGTACAATATTTTTTTCAACTACCAGTTCCACAATGAATGAACTAATTTCTTTTGTGACTTGGATTTGGCGTTTGAAATTCTCTGTGTTAATCTATTGTTACTGGTTGCGGCCTTTTTTTGGTTGATTTGGAACAAAATCCAGAAACTACAGCAGCTGGATATACCCGATGGAAACGCCCTGATGAGGCGGCGATTGCTGAACGACCGCCTTCTACTTGCTGAAAGAAGCTTCCTGCAAGCGGAAGGACTTCAAGGAAGAGGATGGTTTAAGCATCTGGTGAGCATCCCCGCACCAATTGTTCAAAAAGAATGCCCAAGATTATACTTCTTAGCACCAGTGGTGAAGAATATGCTTTTCAGCAACATTTTTTTGTGTTTATTCCCAGTTGTACTCCCCTCCGGAGGACTACGAAAGCAAGCTCTCGTTCTTTCCCGGGATCGCGGACGCCATCTCTCGGTCGAGCAACCAGAGCGTGAAAGAACGGCAGGCGGCACTGCAGCACGAGATGTGGAAAGTCTCCAGGGCAATCCAGAGGGCAGCAGGTGTTCTTAGAGGTGAATTCAGCCAACGAAACGAACCGTTAAACCTCAGTTTCCCCGTGGCTCCATGAAATCTGTGTATAAATAAAATTTGTTGTCTGCGTAGAATTGAAAGCTTTTTGAAGATTACACTGTGCCGTCCCAAGAGGTTTTTCATTTTTTTTTAATTACGATTCTTCCTGTCCTCCTCACATTTCACTGTAGTTGTAGGAACTGCAGAGCGGTCATATTGAGTTTGGACGTGTAGATCCGGGGTCGTTTTTCCAACACCCAATAGTCCCTTGCAGCGGCACGGTGCGCAGTAAGAAGACCGTTCCGGTAGGCCCGCGGTGGCGGGCAGAAGATTCCAATGCCAGGCCAACGGCAGCGGCAAACCCGAGCGACATCAGCGTCCGCGCGGCGCGGCGCGGCGCTGCAAGGCATGCCCTGCGGCGACAGCAGAGACGATCTGTCTCCCCGAGCGCCCGCACGCGCCGCCCGTCGCCACACTTGCCAACCAGCACCGGACCGACGAACGGCAGGCGGGCAAGGGCAACGCCGCAAACCTCCAACGGCGGCCGGCGAGGCCAAATTGGTTCGATCCAATTCCGATCTACCAGATGAGGTGCAACACCACCAAAATTACCAAAAGCCAATCCAAGGCACGTGACTTTCTTTACTTTATTATCACCTCTCTTCTATACATCACAGCGAGTTTTTTGCTATTTTAGTACCCTCAAAAGCGGGCTTCTCTAAAATAGTCACTATATACGCTTGAAAGCGGCATCATTAATGATCTATCTACTCCATAATAGTACTCCACTTTATTTTCTTTTTCTTTTCTGATTTTTACTCCCTAAACTACCTAAAGTACCCCTCCTAATTTGATTTTATCTAATCAAATCGTTTCATTTCCAGCACTTTGATTCTGTTCGAAGGAGTCAAACGATTCACTTTCCAGCCCGCCCTGTTCGCATTCCATTTTGTTCCAGGAGTGGCGGCGAGCTCGCAGGGCCTCCTCGCCACCACCGACGGCCGCCCAACCAGGCCCCTGCCCCTGCGCCCCTTCCAAATGAGCAATGCAATTTCAACAGCAACCGCTCGAAACTTGAGATTAGGCCCAGAATTACTTTAGGACTGACCAAGACTTGAGTTCAAGCTTTCCCCAGCCCCTGGAAGGAGAATCAAACTTGCCATGAAACTGAGAGCTCAAACCTTGAAACCTCCAATGGTAGGTTTCTAAACTCAAACTAATACTATGCAAGGCAGAACAAACACTACACAAACATCAGCCGCACTCCCGCCTGCGAGGCTGCGAATGCGATCGATCTGACCGTGATGGAGTAGGCATCGCCAGATCCACAACAACCGCGGAGCGGCAACGGCGTCCATGCATCTGGAAATGAAACATTTGATTAGATGAAATCAAATTAGGAGGGGTACTTTGGGTAGTTTAGGGAGTAAAAATCAGAAAAGAAAAAAAAATAAAGTGGAGTACTATTATGGAGTAGATAGATTATTAACAGTACCGTTTTAGAGAAGACTACGGTATAGGTACTATTTTAGAGAAGTCCGCTTTCGAGGGTACTAAAATAGCAAAAAACTCCATCACAGCAGCACACAAGCCAGCGAGCCAGGCTATTGTTCAGTAGTGTCCCAACGTTTGCTCATCTCACTACACACGTCTCATATACTATTAAACATGCCATTTCATTTCTACGCTGCTAGCTTAACCTCATGCACGGGACAAGGCGCTGCAGGGTTCTTCACGCTTTCGCGGTGCTTGGTTGGGCTAGCCGTGAGGCTCTCGAGGTACCTCTCGACGACGTCGAGGCCGCAGAGCTCCTTGACGGCGGGCATCGTCGCCGGCACGTCCATCTGGAACGTCAGCGGGGAGTTCGCGGGCCCCGTGCACACCGAGAACTCCTTCCTGGCCGCCCTGATGGCCTCCCTCATCGCGCAGTGCACCGAGGACGCAAGGAGCAGCGGCGGCTCACCGGATGCTGCAAGCAAACGTTCATCACAGGATGTCAGGATTGCAGTTGCAGCCATTGCTGATGACCTCGACTCGTAGAGTTCTCAGTTAGTTGACACTGACAGAGCCTGCAAGCATGTACGAGGGGATGAAACGAGATCATGAGAGAGAAAGCTTCACCTTTCGAGGAGAGGACGCGCTTCTGGTCGCGCGCGCTGTTGATGAGCTCGACGTTGAGCTGCTTGGGGATGGTGTCCACCGTGGGGATCTTGTACGTCCACGTGCCGTCGTTGACTACCAGGCCGTCGGAGTTGGTCGCGTACTCCTCGTTCGTGAAGAAGCCTATCCCTTGGACGAATGCGCCTTCCACCTGAGTAAATCAACAATGAGACGACGAGAGATTTCGTAAATATTCAGTGGCATATAAGGAATCAATCCTATTATTTTGCGCAATGATCTGCAACAAGCAGTGTATGCTTTGGAGCTAACCTGGCCCAAGTCCACGGCAGGATTCAGGCTCAGCCCACAGTCGTACACGAGGTCGCTCCTGAGGATCGTGGTTGCTCCTGTCAGGACATCGACTTCCACCTGCCAATTGCCATGTTCATACGCAAATTTCCCATCAGACATGCATCAGGATGTAGCATACGAGAAGCTGCAATCTCCAACAACTCGATCGACTTGGTAGAATGCATTTGCAGTATTGCCGTTGCATTTTGGATCAGGTTACCTCACTAATAGCTGCTCCATAGTTCAAGTAGCTTGAGAAAGTTGGGTCAGGGGTCCAGTAGGCTTGCGCCGATAAGTTCACACTCGCCATAGTTGCCTGCAAGCGAGGAGCAAATAAATGCCATTAATTACCAGTTGCAATACCTTCAGAGACTAAACAAGTTGCAATTCTTGGCATGTTACTGACAGAATCAGAATTCACAAGGCTTATCCTCACCTGAGCAATCAAGGCTTTCCATGGCGCCGCGCCGGACTTAGCCTCCAGGTTCTCTTTGATAGGCTTCAGCCTCTCGACGAGCGCAGCGCACGACTGTCGAACTGCCTCGCAGCTAGTTTCGGAGGTGGTGCTCCCGCCTGTGAACCCTCCCTGGATCATGCTCAGCGTGTCGGCCTGGATGACCCGCACCTTTTCGAGGAGGCCCTCGCCGCCGTCGGGGCACAGCTGCCCCAGCGCAAACGCCGTCATCTGCTTCACTTTGGTCCACAGCCCTTGGCCGATCTCGACGCCGCCGACCTCGACGGCGATGGAGCCGTCGTTCAAGATGGACACCTTCCCCGGAGTCGGCCGGAGCCTCACCTCGTACGTGATCGGCACGCAAGAAATGCCGCGCTTCTTCCATCTGCTGCCGCCGTTGAAGTGCTCGACCATCTCAGCCCTGCGCTGGTAGTCCGGCGACGAGGCCAGCTTGTCAAAGATGGAGACGAGGCTGTACGTCGGGGCCTCACCGGCGCTTGCTCCGTAGAACACCGCGAGGCTCTCGAAGTCATGAAGGTTCTTCCTCCTGATGGCGTTGGTGTCGGCCGAGAGCGCTGAGGCGACGTGCTCAATGATGGCCTCCGCGATGAAAGATCCCTGCACGTCCCCAGGACCCCGCATCGCCGACTTAGACGAGACGTTCGTCTTGCAGACCTTGACGTCGAACGCGAGGGCGCCCCAGTTGTACTTCTTCAGAGCCCCTATGATGGCCTTTGGCATCACCGGACTGACGTCCGGTGATATTCCGGCATTGATGCCGAGATCAAGGTGCAGAGCCGTGATCTTGCCGTCCGACTTGAACCCGACGGAGTACTTCACCTTCATCGGGTGCCGGCCTCCAGCGATTATCATGTCCGTCTTGCGGTCGAGGTACATCCGAACAGGACGCCGCAGCGTGAATGCTGCGAGAGCACATGCAGCTGCAACCTGAAAACACAAACAATTTCCTGACCAGATTATATACAGTAACCAAAAGGGAATTGCTAGCGCCCGGACGTTCGATTCCGGCGCTAGTTCCGTACGATCGGTCACAATATTTTTTTATTATCTATGCAATATTTCTCGGGTTATGTATGCAACAAAAAAATAATAAGAATATCAATGTTGCACGCATAAAATCAAAATGTTACATACATGAAATCAAAATGTTTGTTTCATTAAATCAGAAAGGAATAATTGATGATTTGCTCCGTCTTTTATTGGCATCAACTCATGTGGAGGTATCCAGAGAGGCCAGTATGAGGATGGTGTTGTGCGCGAGGCCGCAGTCATCGCCGACGACGGTGGGCATGCAGAGCGTGAGGTCAGCGATGAGACCGCGGAAGTGTTAGAAACTTTGACCACGACCACTACAACTTCAACCACGGCTGCTATGACCATGGTCACTTCGACCATGGCGGTGGTCATAGCGGCTATGGTCGTAACGGCCATGGTCAAAGTGACCGTGGTCGTAGCAGCCATAGTCGTAGTGACCACGGTCGTAACGGCCGTAGTTGAAGTGACTGTGGTCGTACGATCGGTCACAACATTTTTTATCCATCTATGCAATATTTCTTGGGCATATATGCAACAAAAAATTAATAAGAATATCAATGTTGCACGCATCAAATCAAAATGTTACACACATGAAGTAAAAAATGTTGCAACAAAAAACAACACATATCTCCCATGGCAGGTGGCAGCGAAGCCTTCGGTGTAGCGGTGGTAGGCGGTGTGGATCCAGCACCGGTAGGAGAAGGCAATGGAGCTTGTGCAGCATTCACGAGGCTGCTATCGGCGGTCGAGGTCAGAATGCCATGAAGTTCGCGGAGGTTGCAACTGACTTTGCCGGACTCCCAGTGGCAGTCGTAGCCACAAAGCCGATGCCCCCCACGCTTTGGGGCCGGCGGCGGGGGCGGGAGTGAGAGCTCGAATCAGGGCCTCAGCGCCGCAGGAGAGTAAACGGAGCCAAGGAGGCGGAAAGCGCACTTGCAAATCCACATGCGCGGAGCGATTGGGCGGTACACAACCGTGGGGGATGGTTCTGGGGGATTTGGGATTGGGGTGGGAGGCAGGAGGTGGGAGAGGAGGCAAGCAAGAATGGAGAGAGATGGCCATGGGGTTTGGGGAGGGGGTGCGCTTGAGTGAAGTGACCGAGTGAGGTATCTGATCGATTTATTCGGTCGGACGTAAGAGCCGTATCAATTCCCTAACTGAAAATACAAGAGTAAAGCCCTGGTTAGTTGGACACTTACATGTAATGCTTTCATTGCCTTTCCACCAAAGCCGCCTCCAACTCTTCTTGTGATGACACGAACATTGTGGAATGGTATGCCGAGGCACTTCGCAACGACATTTTGTGTAACCTCGGTATTTGTGTCGAGGAGTAGACGGTTATACAGTTATCTTCATCGGGAATAGCTAAAGCCGTTTGCGTCTCCATGTAGAAGAAGTACTGGGATTCAAGATTCACCTGTAGAAACAAAGATACTATTTAGTATTTGGCATCGTCAGAAATTCAGAGTATACATCCTTTTGAACATGATGAAGTGTGTACCTCTGCTGATAAAATCTTGTGATCAGCTTCAGACATCCCTTGGTTGAAGTCACCAATTGGCTTAGGAGCTAAAAATGGGGGAGTATGGAAGTAGCTGTTATGCTGGATGGCGTCTTCTATTGTCAGGATTGGTGGCTGCAAATTTTCTGTGCTGTACTCGACAACAGCTTGCTTAGCCGCCATATAGGCGTACTTTTGCGTTTCTGCAATCTGATGATAGCAAAGCAACACGACAGAGTAAGCTCCAATGATTTTTCAAAATTCTGGGTATACACAGACAATATTTTTTTCCTCGCAGAAAAAAAATATTTTTTCTTTCTCTGAAAGAAAGTTCAAATGGTTAAAAAGTAAGTACCACAATGCCAATATTTTGACCAGCAAATTCAGCAACCGGATCAGCGAAAAGCGCTTCGTCTCCTAGCATTGGGAAGGTGGATCCAATATTTGCTCCACCACAAGGAATGTCCTTTGCAGAGATAACCGTGATGACCTTCTGTGAAGCCAAAGATGATCTGAAGTTGATACCCTTTACATGAGCATGAGGGTGTGTGCTGTAGATAAATGCTCCATACAGGCAATCCTTGGGAGCAGGGATGTCATCGACGTACACAGCTTCCCCTGCGCAAGAACCAAGAATATGGTTGGTTGCCTTTGTCGGAAGAGAAAATGTAAGCACCAAATATGTGGGAGAAAAATATGTTGCTAAAAGCTTCCCATATGCAAGGATGTGGCTTAGTATATGGTTCAGCATTGACTAAACTAACGTACTAAAAATGAACAGTACTGTTGAATCATATCTTGTGAAGTATGCTGCAGAAAAGGTTACAGTAACCATGTTCAAAAGTTCAGGCTATGGAAATCTAAGGAGTTACCAAGGACTTAAAAGTTGCAAGATCAGGTATGTTTTAAAAGATCCAAAATGCAAAGTAATCAAAAGAAACGCTTATGAGCTAAAGCACTTGACATTAGAATCAGAGTATATACCAGAAGCTTGGAGCTCTGCCCCGGCTTTCTTGATTGGCTTGCCTACTGGCTTGTATTCGTCAGTGAAAACCATTTCTTGCCTTGAGCGAATTGGCAAATCATTGCTGTCAACCTTAATATGCTTCTCCAGCAAGGACTCAGTGCTACCATTCGTGATTCCATTAGTATATGACCCATTGGGAGCATTAGCCTTTGCCGGTTGTTCATTCAAGTTGTTAGCAAGGGAAGACAGGAAACTGAACAGGAAGCTGACAGCCAAGCTGATTCTATATTCAGGGTGTCCGGTGCCTTCTGACGGTGAAACAGTATCCTTAAGCAGCCGAACTGCTTCAAGTATTACAGATGCACTCGCTGATTTGCCCTTCAGGAAGTCCTCAGCCTTCCTAGCCCTGATGGCGTGATCGACTCCATAAGCACCAAACGCCAAGCATATATCCTCAATGAGGAGCTCCCCTGATGCTGCAGCCTCTGAAGTCCTTGCCAAGAATGCAGAATTGACATATGAGACAGCATTGCCAAATGGACGAGGAGCTGCTCGAAATGTCTCAAAGATGATATTATCCGAGCCCCAATCTGGGATAAATATGCTGAGTAGTATGGTCCTAGAATCACACGGAGGCTGCTCCAAGAACTCCTCCAATGTGAGACACTGCCTCTTGGAAGCCACCTGAATGGTGACAGTTGAACCTGCAGCTAGTAGTACGGTTGCGATATCCGACGCAAACTGCAGCCTCTGTGCCATGATTATGTTTCCTCCTATCGTCGCAGTGTTCCGAACGAACGGCGAGGCCACCTTGTTCAGGTGATCAGCAATCTTTCTGAAGACCAGATTTCCCTCCGAGAAAACCTCAATGGCTTTGGAGATGGACACGGCTGCTCCGATCTCAACACCCTTGCTGCTTCTGTTGATGACTGAAAGTTCAGGGATTCCTTTGATGTCGATGTACTTGTCATAGAGGTCTTGATCCTTGTACACTCCGGAGCCAGTGTTTGAAGCCACAATCTTCGCTGCATTTCCATCAAACCAGTTGGAATCAAACAACCTGTGAAGCTCTTCGATGCTCTTAGGATGGTACCAGCCGTCGTCGGAGATCTCCACCAGAGCACCGTTTGTTTGGTTTACTGAAGATTTGATCTCGGACTTGAGGAACTCCGGGAAGGTGCAGACGGCGCCACTGGAGTAGCCCGGCAGCTTGCTGACGTCTGCACGGTCGCCGCCTTTCTTCCAGAAGGAATTGAGGCCCAGGTCCTCGAGGTCGACGTCGGCGGCGAAGCTCTTGCATGCGTCGACGATGGGCCTGTAGCCGGTGCACCGGCACAGGTTGCCGGAGACGGCCTTCTCGGCCTCGGACGCGGTGAGCTTGGAGAACCCCGCGGGCGGGGCGGGGCGTCCGGCCGCCTTGTCAGCCTTGACGAGCGCGGAGAAGATGGACATGCACATGCCGGGGGTGCAGAAGCCGCACTGCGAGGCGTGGAAGCCGGCGAGCCGCTGCTGCGCCGGGTGGAAGCCATCCTTGGAGTTGCCGATGCCCTCGCTGGTGGTCACCGAGCAGTAGTTCACGCTGCCGACGAGCGTCAGGCAGGAGCTCGCCGAGAACTCGGTCACCTCGTCGGCGGCCGGGTCGTACTTGGATACGAGGACGACGCATGCGCCGCATCCACCTGCAGCAACGTGGAATTGTAAATCAGAAACATTGCCGAAACATTGCCGCTTAGGGTGAGCAAATAGCTGATTTATTTCGCAAGAATATATGTGGGTGGACGCGCCTAACTATATAGTTACTAGCACGCTTAGAGTTAATTATCGCTATGGACGCGGCTACAGCACGCTATCCCGTTAGATCCCTGTTTCAACGGGATAGACATCTATTATTTATAATTTACATTAATAAATGCTACTGGTTGTTGCGACATAACGCCTAGTTTCTCATGTTACAAAGAAATTGAGAATCCTGGAAGTTGATACATCAACTGAATGCGTTACTACTTGATGAACCTTTTACAAGATGACATGATGCACCATTTACCGCTCGTAGAATTCTAAAAGTCCATACATCAACAGAATGTATTACTATTTGATGAACCTTCTGCGAGATGACCTGATGCATCATTCACCATTCATATACTTGTGATTGATTTGTAATGAAAGAGTTACATAGCTTACCATTCTCTAATTGATTAGTTAATGCCAAAAGGTATTAGCTTGAAGATATGTATAATACCATGAAACTTTGTTATGAAATATCATGAAACTTTATGAAACTTAGTTATGAAACCTCCTGAAATTTTATGAAATCTCATGAAATTTGGAATTCAACTTCATGAATCCGCTATAAAAAAACTTTAAATTTCATAATCTGCTACAAAAAAAATGTAAAAACCACATAAAACTGAAGCAGTCGTACCTCGTCAAGCTAGCTAGCTATATAGCTAGTCCCTAGTAGATATAATAAACGCTACTTTTCAAGTATATCTCATGTAAATATATTTGCAATTATTGCATAGCTTGGGGTTTTATGAAGACTTACTAGCTCCACCGCCAACTTGCGCTACTCAGGCCATCGCTTCTCCCGTGTGCTCTACTGCTGCTTACCGGGACACCCAGTGGTCGCCGCAGCACCTCGCGGAGGTGTCCGAGCGTGCTGCCCTCGAGATGTCGCTTCGACCGTCCGCCCCAATGCTCAGCTAGCTCATGCCAACTAACTCGCTCGCTACAGCATCTCCGTGCTCCACTGTCGGGCCATCTCGCGCTCGTTTGTTGTCTCGATTTCAAGCACACCATATAGCCATCATAGCAAGCCATCTAAGACTGCACAAGCCACAAGGGGCCAATCGGGCAAGGAAACTGAGAGGGATTGACTTGGGATGAGCTCAGGGTGCCGATTAGGGCCTTTGGGCTCCGACGGTGAGATCCGCCACCACCATTGGTGAATCGAATAGGTTGGTCGTTGTGGGGGAGGATGAGGAAAATAGAATGGTTAATGGTGTGGCATGTTGCGCGCAAGAAAAGTCGCAAAGAAAAAAGACTAGCGAGCAGAAAAATCGGGAGAGAGTTGTAGCAGTTGTTAGATGCATGAAATCGAATGGATGAGGCCTGTTCCGTTGTGATGGAGTTGGACGGTACACTGTTCGAAAGTTTTCTCTATCGCTATTCCATGTTTTAGAGGGGTTGTTTCCGTAAAGTCACACGGATTTGTATGGAGTAAGGGGGGCGATTGTTGCACAGTCATCTGAAAAAACTTCCAGCTGATTTTTTACGGTTGAGATCGTTCCAATATTCGTGCAACAAACTAAACCTAACCTACCCCATCCCCCCACTCCTCACTCCCTTAGCAGCCTCCACTCTCACCCCCACACCATGATGCATGCTTCCGCATCACCGCCTCCCGCCGCCTCTCTAGCATTGCCTCCGGTGCTGGCGAGGCCTGCCTGTGAGCTCCTCTCCATTGTCTGTCTCCTCCTCCGTCCCGCCTCTCCAGCCTCCGTCGCACTTTCTTCCTTCTCTTCGGTGAGATGCCCCACTGTCGCCCTCTTCCTCAACTCCAACGACTACCACCATCGGATCCGCCACCATCTCCCACCACCTCCTAACCACTCTGATTGTCTCCACCCCGCCAACCTCACCCACCACCCAACTCCTCGCCTGCGTTTGGCAGCCCCATCACCGTCTCGACGCACCGTCGCTGGCGCCGGTCCGCCACCGCCCCGGCTTCCCTCTAAGCCCAAGGTGTACCGATGAACCCAAACAAGTGAACCCTAATCCTAATCCATCGGCCGCCTCCGCCACTGTCGTTGGGCACTGGAGAGCAAGAAGGCGACCTCACCTGAGCACGAATCTCCACACTAATCCAAAAGTGAGAAAATTAACTGTAATCTGTAAAATTTTAGATGTCTCTGAAATAGCAAATCCGTTGGAATTAATATATATCAACAAGAACAAAAGCATTTGGTGAAACGATACGGGCCAATGGAGTAATTGACACTACAGCTTATGCACAAGATTGCTACTGAAGTACTGATTACCACAAAGATCTATGTCATCCCCTTCAAGAAGGTTCTAAGATGTGTTAGTGGTGTATGGGACCTGATTTGACCACATACCAAAAAGAATGCAAACTTACAAATTGGAGAAGGAACGTCCAATAAATTTAGGTCCTATTTATTTCGGTTTGAGTTTTTGATTTTTAGTTTATTTTTATTATTCATAAATTTCATCTTTTTTTCTAGATTTTTTACTTTTTTGAGATTTTTTTGCTGATTCTTTTTTCATTTGTTCGCATTGCTCGTGATGGGTTAACCTGTTTTTTTATTTTTTTATTTAAATTTAGTTACGATAAATAAGCTATAATTAATTACAGTATAATTTCAAATAATTACAATATAATTTTAATTATAAATTAGTTTATTTCTATCTAATCAGGCGACACCTTGATTTGAGCGCGTACCTTACCAAGAGAAGACTACAGCAGAGAAACTATTTTCTTTTCCGAGTAGTGCTCCCAAAATAAAGGGCAAAAGTACTAGCTAGCCCCACGTAGCTAGCTGTGTCCTGTTGAAACATCTCATAGGTCTGTTGAAACATCTCATTCTCACTGTCTCAAGCATTACTTTCTCGATGACCAGATTGGGTAGGTCTGTTGAAGCATCTCATTCTCACTGTCTCAAGCATTGCTTTCTCGATGACACGTTTGGTAAGTTGCAATGTTCCAGACTTCAAGGTGAACACCAAACCAAACGTTTTTCTTTAGTTTTCAAACTATCATGGATGGAATACCATGGCTCTTAGAGCAAGTATTATAAGCGGCGAAGAGCCGGCGAAATCTGACGTGGGAGAGCGAGAAAGCAGGAGAGAGAAGAAAGTGGGCGACGTCTGAGACGCCGGTAAAAAGCGGGCGAAATGTACTGTGGCTACTCTTCCCTCAATCCCATTCTTCCACGTAGCAGCTAAGGATTAAATATTAGTGGGGTCTGCCACTACGGCTGGGCAGCTCGGGTGACATGGCGCTTCTTGCAGCCGGCGAGCGGGCGTATCCATTAGCCTTGCTCTTAGCGTGGAAAAAGAAAATCATACTGTGTCCTCACTTGCCAAATTCCTTTTGATCTGCCTCTCGATGCCAACTCTGCACACATACAGTTGGTGCTTGTTTCTTTCTTCTTTGTCCTCTTGTTCAAGAACATATTCCTGGTTTTCTGATGTTGGAGAATTTATATTGGGATCTACTGTGGCGAGGTAATATGCGTGCATGAGAGTGGCCGGCCTCGGCGTGGACGCCGCCACGCCGCCCACCATGAACGTTCAGCTAGCATGTGCCTTTCTATGGCTTCGTTTGGTTCCTTTGCGTGTCCGTGAGACCGTGACATCCGCGTACTCGGGCTGACTACTGAGGAGAAATCGAGAACGTTGGAGAAAGAATAAACCTTATCTTGGATGATGCATGAATGAGAACGATAGAAAGAAAAAACCTATCTTGGATGATGCATGAATGAGAACGACGGAAAGAAAAAAAAAACCTCTCTTGGATGATGCATGAATGAGAACGATAGCGGCATAGCGCTGCGCCGCCAGAAAAAAGGGCAGATCAGGTGAAGCTATATTATAATCGGCGTGTACGGTGAAGCCTATATGCACGCGTACACAAATTCATTTCGCCACTTATTTCTACTTTTGTCTCGCGTTTTAGTTCCTGCAGAAACTAGCCAGAAATACAGGCCACTCAAATACCTTCACCAACCGGAAAGAAATTGGTCGAAACTAGCCAGAAATACACGTATTCTCACGAACCATTGCGAACTAGCTAGCTCGAGCCGCTTATTCAGCTAAAGAAAGATTTCTCACTAGAAGTGAAGGAACTGAAACAGAGGAGAGCAAGCACGATTAGATGGAACAGTGAAGAACGGCTGACCTTCGCCGCAGCCGAGCTTGGGGCCCCTGACGGGCGTCTGCGTGCGCAGGAACTCGAGCAGCGTCGTCGACGGGTCGACGCCGGCCGCCTCGTACCTCGCGCCATTCACCGCCAGCACCACCCTACCCCCCGCCGCCGCCTTCCCCATGGACCCCATCGATCTCCACAACCTCCTCTTCCTGCAGCCGCGCCACCCAAGAAGCCGCAGGAGTAGAGAGGCTAGCTCCCGCTTGCGGCCGTCGCCTCTTCTTTATACGGTTTTAGGGAGAGCCGTGGGTGAGGTAGACGCTGACGACTCTGGCCTGGCCGAGGGAAAGCGACGGGAAATGGAGTGTGTTCACATGATCACTTGCATGTCAAGGAAATGGGCGCGGCCATACACATGCCCTCCTACAGAGTGCAGTACTATATACTAGCATCTGCTGAAGAACTTTTAGCGAATTTGGCACTGTTGATCACTTTATTTATAAAAGTAACAGTATATATATCGTATTTATAGAAATATTATTTTTGTTGTCCAGTGGACGGAGGCGAGGCGCGTGGGGGCCACCGGCAGTGGCAGCCTGCCGTCCGATGAGGAGACGGCAGGTGATTAAGCTGGCTGATTAGCCGGCTTAATTATCTACCCTAATTTTTTGTTTAGTATTTAGTTGAATTTTTAAATATATCAAATGAGCTTAAAAAATTATGAAAATTTATGTACAGCCTCCCGACACAACGTACTTGACAGTGCAATTTTTGATAATTTTATCCATTGTGAATGTTGCTAAAAAATGTATACAATTTTGATATTTGTATGAGTTTTTATATATAGTAAACGAGCTCAAAAATTACGAAATTTTATGTGAAGCCTTCCGACATAGTCATAGTTATTGTGTAATTTTTAGAAATTTTATGTGGTCCAAATTTACCACATCTATTCGGGTTAATTTAATCATGAATTTAACGATAGCAAGCATCTTTTCAAGTGGCTGACCTCTGTGCTTCGCGCATGTGTCAGCCCGATCTGCTATATTTTCTTTCCTGCTATGTCCTTTGCACAATTGTCATTCTGTGTGTGTTGTCCGCACTAATGTTGTTATGGTCGTGTCATCCCCCTCGCCCGCACCTTCATATGCACATTTATCAGAGTTACCATGTCATCCCCTCTAAACCGAAGTGCTGCTTATGACAATGTATCAGGAGTTATGTGACGCTTGCCAACGCGCCACTACTGGTAACCCCAATCTGGCTATCTGCTACATGCTCGTGCAGCTGTGGAGTTGGGAGCACTTCCTATCGGACATCCGACCATCGTGGACGGTGATAAGACATGGCCCAAAGTGGAATTAGAATTTCGAAGTTCGCCGTAAACCGCGTTGGAAGGCAAAGGATAGGCCCACTATGGGCATGGGAGTGGTGGATCAAATCGCCGCAAAGGCTGCTGAAAATGTCAATGAGAAGCAAAAAAATGGCGAAGGGCAAACTATCGATGTGCTACATAGGAAGACTAGCTACAAATGTGGCACAATGAGTTTGTGTTATTGCGTTACATGATTTGTTTCATTTTTACCATGCAGAAAAAGAAATCCAAGAAAAATACGTCATATAGGGTCCATGGACTATAGATTTTGTAGATCATGTATCGCCGCACGGGCTGTCCCTGCAATGCCTGGAGGACACGGAGCTATTGGTGGCGACACACCAGCGAGCGGTTCTCGTACATGGTGGAGGCTTACGCGCCACAACGCATGATGTGACAGTTTGGTTTGCACCAGGCCGTGCCCCTTTTGGACGGTAGGTTCCTACCGCAAGTCGTACACCGGTGAGTCAAACTCCATTCGACTAATGTGTATACTTTATATGTCTTGCTATGTAACGTCCATGATTCTGGAAGTGCAGAAAATCAAGGGCTGGTCGGCATAGTACGAACTGGTAGGCACTGCAGCAACAGTGGACAACGGCATGGACGGACAAGGCACACCTCGATGTTGTCATGGAGCAGCGTCCGTACGACGTCCAGATGTACGAGTACCTGGAGTGGTACGTACCCCGGTCACACAGCAGACTCACCATTCCTCTACTAGATCGCCCCGAGCAGATCATGCACGAGGAAAGTCTGCAATGCTTGATCGATCCCCACAGTGTTTCGCGGCATCATGACAACGTAAGACAGTTCTAATTTTTTTACCGTTTCATTTAAGAAATTCATACTGGTCGTTAATGAAACTGTTTCGTATGTCACTTCAGTTGAAGCGGGCGTAGTGCATCGCAAGGGCGTCCGAGGCCACCATCACCAACCCGGAGACACCACCGGCCATGCAGAATCTTTGAAGTACATCCTAAAACAAGCCAAAAAAAATAGCGCACAATCTAAGCTACGGCCATTCCACGGATCACACTGTGCACATAAACCACCCAGTGGGGGCACCATACTCACTCGTCAGATAATCGCGACCTAGCAAATCCGACCGGCCATCGCAATCTACCGAGTCTGCCTGACGTCGTAGTATTAGCCGCTGATCATCCGTGCGCTATATCGACGAGACGGTAACTTACGTACAAACATATATTTTGTTTTCCTGCCGTCTGCTGACGAAGTGGCAGGCGCCTGTCGCCAACGGCACCCCTATGCGTTACCTCGTCAGCACTACCATCCGTCCACCGAACAACAAAAGTGATATATCTATAAATATGAAATGTATATTGTTACTTTTATAAATATCATCGTTAATAGTACTAAATCCACTGAAGAAAGTCTTGATGAACTTTTGTTGATGTAATAGTACAAGGCAGGGGATAGCATATTAGCATGCACGATGGGATCAAGAGCACGAGGAGGTAATAATATGCGAGAGTTGCGGTCAAGAGGTTTTGTTTTTGTTTATCTGTCCTTTCTTTCATCGCGAGTCGCGACGCATCATCAGGGGTTCAACGTGCAATGGCTTGTTTCGGGATTATTTTAGTAGCGGTAGTACGAGAGGAGAGAGAGCTGCGTGTCGGGACTTGGGAGTAGCCAGCATGTCGCCGTCTATTCGTTAGTGTTATGTGCTGGAAACTGATTATGTTGGATCGAATAGTTTTTAATTGATACGGATGAAAATAAATACGAATTATGTTGGATTGGTTTTTTCCATAATTCTTGGATCAAAAATGAATATGGAATTTTTTGTCCGAAATAAATACGAATACAATAAACCTGATATCCGTCGAATACGAATATGAATACAAATTATCCGGATAATACGAAGCCGGATATCCAGAATTTAAGCCCAACATTACTCAGCTCAAGACAGCCGACAGCCCACATCCTGTCTCATCTCCCCTACCAGCCCAATAGCTGACGGGCCCATCAGCTTGTCCCACCCAAGCCAATACCAGGCGCCAGGCGGTCCAGCCATCCAGGCATTACCGTAGTCTGCAATAGCCATTAGGGTTCCTCATTCCCCATTGAGTGCCGACTACGTGAGTGCGACTGCCGTGCCGACGGTGTCGTCTACTGAATCTTGCTTGCCTTCGCCAGCGGCCATCTCACCTGCCTCCGCTGGCTGCCCTGCGCCTTCACGGCCCCGTGCCTCCGCCGGCAGCCATCTCGCCTGCCTTCGGCGGCTGCCCTGCACCTTCGTCGGCTCCCCCTCACCGCCTCACAGCTCCGTGCCTCCGCTGGCTGCCTTGCGCCTCCGTTGGATCCCCCTCGTGGCCACCTCCTCTCACCGCGGGCCACCTCACTGCTCATCGGTATGTCGCTCCAGTTGCAGATCAGATGCATGATGCACCCACCAAATGTAAATCCCTTATGATTGAAGCCACCTTCAGTTCGTTGTAAATTAAGTGTTGGTCTTGTTGAGATTTGAGAATATAGTGGTTTCTGATGATCAGCATCAACAATTCACAGATGATCATTTTAATCAGTTTAATTGCAGACTAATATGATTCACCTTTAGCTCCAGTGTGGACTTCTTCTTATAGGCATATTATAGAAAACATGTCACTTCAAATTTAGTTCTCTTGTAAGGATCACTTTCTCACATGGTTTAGGTTCATCTTTTTCTTTCTGTTGAGAAGATTTGAGCTACATTCAATAGGATAATTTAGCAGAATGGATTATTTTGACAAGAAGCATCGGTGGATTTATGTTTACAAGGTTGGTTTTTTTTTTGCCAAGAAGCACCAGCAAAGTTTCATGAGCAAATTATACAGCAAACTTTGTTCTGCCTGAAGTTTGGTCAATTAAAATTATGGAGCATACAGTGCAATACCAAACTACTAATTATTGGGTCACTAACAAAATTGAGTTTTAGAGACTGAATGAGTTCATTATGTGGCATGTTCACAATTTATGACACTGAAGGGGAAAACGATCTTATTTGGGGTACTTTCATATGCAACTGCCTGTTGTTTCTTGGTTCTATTGTAATCATAGACTTGAATGATCAAGCCATTTGAAAATTACATTAATCATGTAGTGAGTATAGTTAGTTGTATTCAGATTTCAGACTATCTTTGTAGCTTGTAGAATATGCATGCTCATTGATATCTTATGTATTCCCTTTACTATGTTGTGCTAGATTTGTGATGGAATCTACAAGTGCTAGTAGCATGGCAAGTGTAAGCAACACATCTCTTGCATACTTGATGACAACGGTTTGCTGGTCTTTACCACGTACTAAATAGTTGTTTGGCTTTATTTCATACCACCTGTAGCATTCACTGAAATGAAACTTGTTGGAACAAGAGGTCTTAGGTGATGCTGAGATAGACGAGGACTTGGTGGATGAAATGGAGGAATGATGATATGAAGCAGAGGTTAGTTGATGTAAATTTGTACTGTTTTCAGTAATCTTGTAATATGCAACTTGGAATTCAAAGAAACCAGAGAAGATAAAATATGTATTCTATGTCTGTGACTAGGGAGCTGAGTAATTAAGCATTTTGAGTATTGGGGGTAATGTTTGTGCTTTCGAACTATCAACCGTGTGTTTCTGCTCCAACCTTGTAGTATTCAGCTTTTCTTTCTTGTTATTTATTTCCTATTAAGTTCTTCGTTGTGCTTCTTTGTTCCTGTAGGTAATAATATGTTTAGTTCGATGAGGATTTCACTATCTAGGCTGAGAGATGCTAGTGCAGTAGTCTACAATGGATAGATTGCTTGAATAGTATGTGTGTTAGTACTTATGATATGTTCTTATGTTTGTTCAAATTACCACCATGTGCACTCCATGAATTGCACATTGTCGATACTTATGCTATATACTGATCAACTAGAGTATATTTCTATTATGGATAAAAATACTTATACTTGTTTACATTTCATAAATGTTTTGACAAGATAAACTATTTATGTGTTTTCATTGATTTTGGACATATAGTTTAAGGGATTTTATGTTCCGATAAATATTCGTGACCATATTTGTTTCGATTTGTACTCGCTCCGTATCTGTATTCGATATTATTTGTATTTGTATTCGTATTCGAGGTATTTGTATTCGTATCCGCATCCGAGGAAAATATGAAAACAAATATGGTAGAGTTATTATATGTCTGTATTCGATCTGTTTGCATCCCTACATGTGTGAGAGCACAGGCTCAGCTTAGTAAGTATGGTGGTTTTTTTCTTATAGCCATGGGTTTTGATTTATGTCTTTTGAATTTTATCTGTTCATGAGATATAGTATAAAGAAAAAATAATAATCATATATGATTTTTGCTGGTATAGCTGAACTCGGTGTAGTGTCTACTACAGTCAACTTATAGACACCGTTTTGAAAAGATGTAACATTTGAAAACTAGTTACTGTAACAAAAAGTGAAAAGCAAAAGCTATAATTCTTTTCTCCTTATAGTTTTTGGGACGTTTTCTTTTCCTATGGCTTATGATTTTTATCTTTGCCTTATTAGTCTAATAAATAGTGGTTATTAAAAGAAGTTAAAACCAAAAGCTAGATGAAAAGCCGAAAAGAATGAGATATATAACTTCCTCCGAACAAATAAACAGGACAATTCTTTCGTCATCTTTTCAAAACAACTTATTAGGACAATCTTTCGAAACATCTTATCGGTTTATCGGTAATCGGTTCACAAGCGCTCGTGCTAAACCATCAACTGCAACTAAAAAACCCACCAAAGACTAACCGTTGTGACGCGAATATTATCTTCTTCTTTACATAAGGGAGTTTTTATGTATAGAAAGATGAGAATATTTCATTTTCAAGATATTTATGATGTACACATAGGGATGAAAACGAATCGGATAGTTTTTAATCGATTCGGACAATTTTCGAATACAAATTCTATTGGTTTGGACATTTGACGGATAGTATCGGATCAAAAATGGATACAGATTTTCCTGCCTGTATCCACAATATATACCTTCTATTTCATCTTATATACATTAATACATAGAGTTAGAGAGGGAATCTTAACTTATATAAAGAATTCATGAATGTTCTTCGCGAATGTTTAGATTAAATAAACTATTTATATTTTTTCTGTTCATTTTGTGTATACGATTTAAAGGATTTTTATGTTTTGAGAAATATTCATAACCCAAGAGCCTTCCCCTTCCTGAGGCTCCCGTTCGCTAGCTCGCGCGGTCGCGCCACCGCACCAGCCACCGTCGTTCTCGTCGCGCGCGGACGGGGAAACGGGCGACATGGCTCGTGAGGACGACGCCTTCGATCGAATGGAAGAGCCGAGCCCGAGCCCGAGCCCGGAAAAAAGATCGGCGTTCTAGGATTCTAGCTAGGTGGTCCAGCTGCTCGGCGGGCGCAACTTGCCGGTCTAGATCAAGGTTTTCGACGGCGTGTCGAGCTATCTACCGGGTTGGTCTCTTTCAGGGTTTCAGTGCGGGAGGGTGGAGAACGGGGTGCTCTGTCATGTACTGGCTGACGCAACTCCGCGAAGGCGGCTTGATTTTAGGCTTCAAAACGGTGGCGTGGCAGTCGCTGTCGATGAAATGGATGTTGATTCGATTAAAGTGTACTTATCTTGTTGTATGAGCACATTATGGACGGCTTCCTGCTAGGTGACTTGTACTAGCTTAGTAGTCAATTCCGTTCTGAGCTGATCGTTTAGTATCTGAAGTAACTGTAAATCATTTAAAAATTGGAACTTTGAAGGAAATCAGTTTAAGAAGGTGTTAGACTAGACCTCAGTTTGGAACGCGGGGGGGATCTATTCATATTCATATAGGAATTGAACTAGTGCTTGCTAATTCTTTTTGTTGTAATCAATCCCTTGAGTTATGGACTTTTGCAAAGTTGAATTTTATTTCGGTTCTATGTTTCGATTCGCGGAGGAAGCTGCGAACGACATAACTATGAAAGCTAATTTAGCAATTTAAACGCAACTCCCTTTTGTAAAAAAAATAAAACACACTTTTAAAATCGATTTTTGAAAACATTGGAGGAAACTGTACACGAATGCGTCACCATGACATCTTCGCCGGACACGCTAGCGTTGGAGGCAAAGAAGGTGAAGCTCATCGCCAAAGAGGAGGACCATAATCTCGCGGAAGCACGAATCTCCGAATCGATTCAAAAATTAGAAATTTGATTGATTTTTTTTTCAAAAAACAATAGCTAATCGATGTATAACAAAACCGTAAAAATGAACACACCCATTTTATTATTACACTAGGATGGGTTTGAGTTGGGGAAATTAGGATTTTTTATTTTTCCGAGAGAGAAGGGCCATTAGGAATTTTCTAAGAGGAAAAGGAAATTAGGCTTTAGACCTCATAAAAATTAGTCATGAAACCTCCTGAAATTTTATGAAATCTCATGAAACTTGTAGTTCAATTTCATAAACCCAATACAAAAAAACTTCCAATTTTATGAATCTATTACAAAAAAAACTTTATGAAACCTCATGAAATAGAAGCAGTCGTACGTGCGGAGCACTGAGGCGAGCGAATCAATAGCTCTGATCGTCTCCTCTATTTTCCAATTCCAATGCTCCTATGAATCAAGAACAAAATCGTAGCAACAAATGTCAAGCTAACTAACTAACTAGTAGAAAGACAAAGCACACACCATCTGCAACAGTGGTGGTGCTTGTGGCGGTGTGGAGCGCGGCGACGCGGCCCTTGGCGAGCGCCCAAGTAGGGGTGAAAACGGATCGGATAGTTTCCGCCGGATCCGGACGGATACGAATACGGATTGTGTCGGATCGGATTTTTTGGATAGTTCTTGGATCGAATACGGATACGGATTTTTTTATCGGATACGGATACGAATATAGTAAGCCTAGTATCCGTCGAATACGGATACGGATTATCCGGATAATACGAAAACGGATATCCGAGGGGAGGGACTTTAATTTTTATTTTTGATTTTTGGATTTCAGAAAAGCCTGGGAAATTCATTTAAGCTCAGAAAAATATGAAATAAACTCCAAAAATTCTAGAAAAATTCACAAAAGTTCCTGGTGACATTTTGGACTTAATAAAAAATATTTCTAACTAATGTTGGTATTTAATTTTATACTTAAAAATACTTTTAATTTCAAAAGTAGACCTTTAAACTCCAGAAAATCTAGGAACCCAAATAAAAGCCAAATAACTCCAAATAATTAATTTAAAGTAGGATTTTTATAGAAAATCAAAATATCATTTTATTTAATATCTATTTTTTTTGTTTTCACTTAATTTACTTTTCAAATCAGGTTTTTTCAAAAACAGATAATCCAGGGCAAAAACCAAAAATAAAATTTAGGCAACAAAATACTTATTTTAATTAACTTGTATTTATTTATTTTTATTTTAATAAAAACCTAGGTTATTACAACTTGATGGATGAAATGGAGGAATGAAATGTTCTTATGTTTGTTCAAATTGCTATCATGTCATCATGTGTATTCCATGAATTGCACGTTGTTGTTACTTATGTAGTTATGTTATGATCGACTATTGGGTATATTTTTCTTGTGGATGAAAAGACTATGCATGTTTAGATTTTATGAATGTTTTAACAAGATGAATTATTTACGTGTTTTCGTTAATTTTGAATGTATAGTTTAAGAGGTTTTCATGTTCCGATAGATATTCGTTTCGATTCGTATTCGATCTGTATCTGTATTCAATATTATTCGTATTTGTATTCGTACTCGAGTTATCCGTATTCATATCCATATCCGAAAAAATATGAAAACAAATATGATAAAGACATTATCCATCTGTATCCGATCCGTTTTCACCCCTACGCCAAGTGAGTAGCTCCCTACCAACGGCGTGCCTTCGAACCCCCACTACCACCATCCTCTCGCCCCAGCCCCACGCTGGCCCTTCCACTGGCGACTGTAGGGATAGGGGCAGCCCGCGCCACGAGGTCGATGACCTGAGCAACTAAACGGCCCATCTAGCCCGAGTTAATACTGGGCCGTTTCTTAAGAAAAGGAGATGACCAGTACATGTGGCAACCAACACTACGGCCCATGCAGTAATAAAACCCAAGTCCCAGCTAACCCACGGTGCTACATAGCACTGTCCAATTACCACGACACGGCCCAGATAGAAATGGGATGTGCTGGGCTTAAAAGCCTCTTTAACTACTGGGCTAGTGCCTGGAACGTTAGTACTTTTTTTAGGTATATTGATTTTTTCTTCTTTACATACCATGACTCCACGAGTCATCACCGTAACAGTATGGTCGCCTATGCTTAACACGGTGCGATGGATTGAAGTACCCAAGTCCAATTAATGTCCATATAGCGAAAATTCTGTGGTCTCTATGGGTATCTCTCGTTTAAATTCCTGAAAAAATAAATCTGTTACATGCATGCCTACCACGAAATGCAGCGCACAATCTCTATAGGTTTGTTTTGTTAAACAGGTTGCCGTTCGAAATAAGAAAAGTTTGTTATATATTCGGTATTCGGTTAAGACGTGCCCCATTTTTTCTCTTCGATCACCAACTAGTTTCGTGTATAGGAATGCATTTAAGCGTGCTCTAAATCCATTCCCTTTGCATGAAGCACAACGTCCTTCAAGAACGACAGCTACTACGTACTAGTTTCTCTCTAAATCCTCTCTTAAACCCTAGCCTATTTCAAGCCTCCGAGGGAAACCTAAAAAACTCATTGAGAGATGGCTGCAGTGTGTCTCGGTGCCTTGCGTGGACCAATCGAGATGGCCAAGACGACGGAGCAAATGGACCTCGAGCTACGTCTCGGCCCGCCGTCCGTCTCGCCGCAAGAGCCGAAGAGCGGTGGCACGGCGGCTGCCTAGACCTGGTCCTTTTCGCCGGTTCATGGAAGCCTGCTGAGCAAGAGTCGAGGAGCTATCGCGCGGCGGCGATCAGCCTCGGTCCTTCTGCCGATCCAAGAAATCCCACGGGAAATCAAGAAACCGACGAGGAAGAAGCCACAGAGCCGGCAAGCAAGCGTGTCAAAGCCTAGCAGCAGATGACTGGCGCCAACATCCCAGCGTCTCTGCTTGTGCAACCGCTCTGCGCGGTGGACAATACTGGAATATCTGCTAACACAAGGAAACCCACGGGGAAATCAAGAAGAAGCCATGGAGCCGGCGAGCAAGCGTATCAAAGGCGAGCAGCCGGATCCCCTGCTCGTGAACAGAGTCGTACCTATCATTTGCTAGCCACCGGGGCGAAATAGATCTCTCATTCACATATACTAAATAACTTTTATTGATACATATATATTTTGAATCATTTAAGCTTATAGATTTTTCAATTTAAAATGAATTAATAGTTTGTAACATTATTTATATTTGACCATTCGCATATTTTAAAGTATGATATGATTCGGTTAAACCCATAGATAGAATATTATCATAGCATTACAAATTTACTATTTTTAGTGACATACTATGAAATTGAAAAGTATCATATGTCAAAAATGTAATGTTACATAACAACAAATAAAAGGGAAAATTTTCTTAATTTTGTCCCTCCCAGCCCACTTCCTCCACTCTATTTATAGGATGATTGTGTGAATAGAAAAAAATATATAACTAAAGTGCATAAAATATAAGCGAATATTTCATAGATATTCTCTTTACATTATAAGAAGTAGATATTTTCACCAACAATAATATCGATTCAATGAACACCGCAAACATCCTTAAGTAATCATAAAAATTGTTGAAAGTGATTGTAGATCAAAGAAATAATGACATAGTTCTTGATTGCTTCATTGATAACCATGCCGTGCGTTAGGAAGGAATAAATGAATAAAGACGTTGTTGCCTTGAGGCTAAGGTTAGAGAAAACAATAATCATGCGACTATGTGGCTAGCCTGAGAGGTCGTTACAACGGAAAGGACAAGGTTGCTCCTACGATTGTAGGCCCAGATAGGAACAATTGTATAAGAAATCTTCTCATGATTATAAATATATGTCTTAAGGCGCCATGAAGGAGGCGGGGTCTCATATTTTTCCCCTAAGGGATAAGCTTATGTAATACAAACTTCTATTCCTCATATTCATGGTTTCTAAGGCTCTATGCAACCCCTTTGCGATATCTCCGTAGTCTTATTGTTTACTGTTTGGTCTGTAACTATAATAATTATAAAAGGACTATGACTTTTGCCGTAGTGCTCTTCTCCCTCTCCTAGGGTAAATGGTGGCATTTCTAAAGTGGCAAACGAGTGTTTTTCTCTAGCCATATTGACGTGGTTTATGGAGGAGAGAAGAAGGTAGAGTCAATAATGATATCGAGCCAAGTCTTCGTCTTATCGAGTTTTTTAAAATTAGCACAATTTAATTTAATATCATTTTACGTATAATTTGAAAGTATTTTTAGAAATAAGCTAACGAGCTGAGCTAGAGCAAAATTCAAATTTATTTAAAATCAATTTATTTTAATATTTAACTAATTAACAAGTGTAATTAAAATAAGTTAAAACCGAGTCTACGGCCCTCTAATAGCCTTTTTTTCCACCCAGCAAGTCTAAGCCCTCTGCTTTTGTAGGGCCTGTTGGGCAAGTCAAAAGCCGGCCGGCTTTTGGCTTTTGCTACAGTACCTAACTTTCAAACGGAGTATTTTCTCAAGACGGGGTCTACAAGTTAAACGATCTACACGTTAAAAGCTCAACATCTGTACTAGCTAAAATCATAAGTGAGTATCTGTCTCTCCGTAATCTGTACCGTAAATAGCCAAAATTCTAAAATTTATGTCAAAAATCACAAGTCGCAGCCAAAAAGAACATGCCCGTATGGTACTCTGCCAAGTTCATAGTAGATAAAACTAGAGTAGACACTGGTACTTGCGAGCAGTACCTTGGAACCGTACATACAAGAGCTCTGTAGGGACTTATCACTACCGGGACCTTTTATTGTGAACTCATGTAAGAATTCAGGCTGATGAAATATACGAAATTACTCCTGCTCTTCACTGCAGCATATGGCTTTTATCTATAATTTATTAATCTAATAAATAGTAATTATTAAGAGAAGATAAAAGCTGCTGAAAACTGAAAAAACGTGATCTTAGGCAGCCGGTTGACGGTGAATGTTGGGTCTGATCAGCAATGTGGAATTGTGGTTCGCAAATTCTTTCCTTGCAATTGCAGGTATCTTGCCGTTAGTGTGAACAACTGAATGGCGTATGCGGCAGGGGCCCAGTGGGTAGTCCATATAGGCCCAGGACTACCCGCTCGGCCGCCGGCGCCAGCGCCTGCCGCCGCCCCCCTCCTCCCGGCCCCCGACGCCTCCTCCGGCGCCTCCTCGGCCTCCCCCGCCTCCCCGGCGCCTCCTCCTCCGCCCCCCCCCTCGCCTCCCCGCCGCCCCGCCGCCTCCCCCCCGCCCGCCTCCTCCCCGCCCCTCTCCGCCTCTCCCCCCGCCGGCCTCCCCCCGCTCGGCCCTCCCGCCGCCCTCCTCCGCCCTCCGCCGCTCCATGGCCTCCTCTCCCCGCTCCTCTCCCCTCTCCTCCCCGCCGGCCTCCCGCCTCCCCTCCTCCGCGCCTCCCCGCCGCTCCGCCTCCTCCCCTCCTCTCTCCCCTCCTCGCCCCGCTCCCTCCCCGCCCGCCTCCTCCCCGCCGCTCTCCTCCCCGCCTCCTCCCCGCGGCCTCCCTCTCGCCTCCGCCTCGGCGTCTTCGCCTCGCCTCGGCGCTCCGCCTCGCCTCGGCGCCTCGCCTCTCGCAGAGCGCGAGGCGCGCGCGGCTGCCGCCGCCGCTTGCTCCGTCGGCTTGCCGATCCTTCACCTCCACGGCCTTCGGCTCCACGCGGTGGTGGCTTCTCTGTGGTGTTGGGGCCGATCGCGATGGGATATTTTGGCATTAGTGCTCTGGTTTTGGCCGTGAGAGTTTTTTTGATCGGCGGTGCTATCTAGGCATGTTAGCTCTGGCCATGTTGATTGTGGATTTGTGGTATATAAGATCATTTTCATGCTAAATGGTTAATAGGATCATTTGTGGTATTAGATTATAACAACATTGGATAATAATTTTTTAGTTAGGCATACTTTGGATTCAAATCCTGGGTCCGCCACTGCGTATGCGGTTTCGTGCGAGTGCTGAACGGTACACGCCTTTCGCTTTTCCTGCCGTCTCGTAAGTTGTAACACGGATCACTTGAACCACAAACAATTTTGCCCATACGACAGGAGCTGAATATGTTTGCACAGGTATATGAGCAATGGTCACTGAAGATTCCAGCTCCAAGAATTACTAGAACGTTTCTATTACTAACTTCCAATTCATTGCAGTCACTGGATGACAAGTCTTTGATGTTCCATGGCATACTCGTCGTGTATATTACAAAGCGTAGCCAGCTCCCAATGTGAAAAGGAAAGGGAAAATAAAGCAGTGGCACTGTAGAAGTGTAGCATCAACAGGCGTCATCCAGCTGCAACTTGCCCCTGCGGATGATCGATGAATCAGAAGAACAATAGCCTTAGTTAAATACTTGTACTGTTCGATCGTAGACTATAACAAATGTACTATAGCGGCAAGTCGCAATCGATTCGATTTGATCAACGCAGCTGAATCGAGAAATCAAGAAATCTCCCCACCAAGAGGAGATGGTTGATGGCGCCATCGATCAAGGCGAGAAACAACAAGCGAAAGGGACCAAGAAACGCGTAGGAGCGGAGGGGTCTACCTAGGAGGAGGAGGCGGCGGTGGGATCGGATTCGGCGGGGAGGAGCTGCTGCTGCTCCTGGAGGCGCGCGCGGGTCTCCTGGATCCGCTCGCGGGTCGCCCCGACGGTGGCGGCCACCCGCTTGAGCCGGCGCCGCTTGCCGTAGGTCTCCTCCAGGCGCCGCTGCAGCTCCGCGGCGCGCGCCCGCGCCCGCTCCAGCTCCGCGAGCGCCTCCGCCAGCCGCGCCCGCGCCGCCGCCAGGTGCGCGTCCGCCGCGGCCTCCCTCCGCCGCAGCTCCGCCGCCGCCGACACCGGCCGGCTCGCGTCGGGGAGGCGCTTCCCCTCGCACATCCTCCCCGTCCTCCTGTCCGCGTCGGGCGGCTGGGTCGCGTCGCCGGGCGAACAACGTCCCCCTCGGGAGGGAGAACAGTTCGGTGGCGCGTCGTGGGCTTTGGGGATGGACGTTTCGTTGCTTCTTCACCGGTGGGCTCTTGCTTTGCCCGATTGCGACGACACGCGCACACAGCAGGCGCAGAGATAGACTGTACAATTATTGGCAACCCTTGCTTCCTCCGGTAGAGCGCATAGCATGTTAGGTGAGACCTCGTCTTAAGATAGAGCAATGCGAACTTTCCGCTATCGCCGTCTAGTGACTCTAGTTGTTTCACCCTAGACAGTTCAACTTCTACCGGAATCGGGGAAAAAATTGCTTACTTAGAAGAGCTCTCATCGCTAGGTCCTCGCTCGGTTGTGGCAATTGCCTGTGCTACCATGGATTCCCCACAAGGTGGAGTACGTACTCCTATATTTAGATAAGTGGTGACTGGTGAAGCATCCTGTCGTTATTGCGTGCAATTATTGGTTATTTCTTCCACTGGCACCTGCCAAGCAATGGAAAGACCAGGCAACTACTACTCCAAGGATATACGTGTCTTGGCCAAGGACTGGGTCACTGTAATTCCAGAGGATCTTTGCGGCAAGTTGTTTTTGCCACGTGGTGGATTGTCTTCACGTTACGGCCCGGTCACCCGGCCCATGCGCCCAGGCCCAACTACACTGGCGAGAAACAAAAAAGATTTGTCAAATCAAGACCGCGTCTCAGCCTCTCAGTCGATGCCCTCGCTCGGCGCCGGAGCTCGCTTGACTCATATTTTTTATATACATGTGTTCTGTAAGAAAGCATGTAGATCGTATCTCAGACTCTCGGTCGAGGACTGAGCTTAGCTCAGTTAGATATGGTTGTCGTTATATGCACCTCGCTCGAAACCCTCACTCGGCGCTGGTGCTCGCTTGACACACATTTTATATATGTATGTTTAGTGAGGAATCATGTATTTGTGTTCTTCAGACACTAAAATAAATTCTAGATTACTCAACGATCTCTGTAAAAAAATTACTACATGTTTCAGTAAAAACTTTACTTATATGTTTCACTAGTGAAACATATATGTGTATATAGTATAGTGTAAAGGAGATGTTCGTCCGTTGTGATACAAAAACATCACGTCTGAGTCTCGCACTTCGAAGACAGAACAGCACAAGGGAAGATACTGCACCAAATAACATTTGTAGTTGTGTCCACGTTCTTATGTGTGTGTGTTTTGATGAGAGTCTCCATCACCGTCAAGATGTGTCACCAGCGAAAAACAATAGGAGCTAAGTAGAGGTCAAGTCATCGGGGCGAGGTGTGTCACCGACGATGAAGATATGAAAGACGTTGGCAAGTTGTGTCGTCGGCAGTATGGTCAGCAAGAAGAAAGCAAAACTCTTTGGAGATACGTCAGGAGATCGGACTTCGTCTTGTGAAGTTTAGCAAATCAAGATTAGGGGGAGATTGTTGAACTAATCTTAACTCATGTTACTTGTGCTGAGTGTGTTTGTGGAGCTATAGTCGAAGGCGTGGTCGAAGCTACAATCGTAACTACGGTCGAAGTGGCTATGGTCGAAGTGGCTGTGGTCGAAGAGTCGATTGCAGCGGCCAAAGTTATTGTAGTACTTGTAAGATTACTGTAGCAGTCGTTCTGAGTGCTGTAGCAGTCGTAAGTGTGTGAGTGGTCATAAGGTTGTGAGTGGTCGTACGGTTGTGAGTGGTCATAGCACCGTGGTTGTGGCGGCTGTTTGAGTGGTTATAGCACCGTGGGCTTTTGTCTCAGCGAGTGAGTCTTTCGGGTAGTGCTCGATATGCACAAGTCGTGGAGTTGTGATCGGTAGAACCAAATCACATAGTGTCTATTTATATCCTTGTAATCAATCTGTAAAGAGGAGCGGTGAATAATAAAGAAAAAGAGAAGCGATGCAGGTCGAGTTCGTATCAGGAAAACACTACTATTTATCATCTTCCCGTGTAGTGTGCGTCTATAGACGAATCGAGTGTATGATTTCTGGTTCCTGACAGTAACCGGCCAGGATTTGAAACCCCGCTCCCCAAGTGCACAGCTAAGACGAAACGCCGGAAATAGAATCTTAATATGAAACGAAAGTAGATACCATGTCAAACATAAATAAACCTTCCTGTCTCCTGTTTTCTGGTGATGCGGCCATTCCTTTGATCCTTTCCATTGGTAACTCCAAAGCAAAGCTTCACGTCTATTATATTACATGTTCATGAACAAACAAATGACTGGTCCATTGATTATTAATCTGGCCCTAACACACTGGCATTCATTGCACAGGATATGTGCGTACACAGACGCTGCCGCCCTGAGCCTGCTGCTAGCCTGCTACGTTAGTTAATTGTAACTTGACTATTTCTCCTACGTTCGTGAAACCGAACAAGATATCTTTCTCTATATAAGCATGTAGATATGTATATCTCTTCTCGTGAAACCATAGCATAGAGAAGTAAGTAGAGAAGAGAGGTGTTTTCAGTGCTCTTCATGGCTTCCAAGCAAATGCTTGCCGTGGCGGCGGTGATCGCCGTCACTTTCTTCCCCGCGCTCACCTCTGCCACGGAGCACACGGTGGGCGACGGCATTGGCTGGTCCCTGGGGTTCGACTACGCCACCTGGGCCGAGACCAAGCAGTTCAGAGTTGGCGACGCACTAGGTATTCAAAGTCTCATGCAAACCTACATGATGTGTATACACATACTACTGTTTTGTGTTGCACTGTGGGCATTACATATTTGTTGCATGATCATGTGCTATTCCGCCTTATTAATTTGTACCCACAGCAAAAATTAGATTTGTTTCTAATATGCATTGCATATGAGAGTTCCTTAATTAATTAAGTCGTGACTCCCTTTCAAAACCAGTAATGCATTAACATGCGTGTGCATGCGTGGTACGTACTCTTGCAGTGTTCAATTACGCGCAGGGCTTCCATAACGTAGTGGAAGTCAGTGGACCAGACTTCAGGGCATGCACCAAGGCAGCGGGCGCCGCCGTCTGGAACACCGGCGATGACAGGATCGACCTCGACAAGGCCGGGCGGAGGTGGTTCGTCTGCGGGGTGGGCAACCACTGCCAGCGGGGCATGAAGCTCAACGTCACCATTCTTCCCGACGACGCGCCTACCCCAGCGCCTGCTCCGTCGACGGCAGCGTCGTCTCCTCCTCGTGCGTCTAGGCGGCCCTTCGTTTCCAAGTGGTGATGGCTGCATGCACGCCGCCATGCCACGGTGATCGAGCAGCACATTGTTCGTGTTCTAGGCTGCTAGCTACTCAAATCGTGGGTCTCAAAAAAAGGTAGTCACAACGTGGTGTGATTGCTGTTGGATTTGTGTGCTCTTCTCTTCATGCTTGCCTTTAATTTTCACCCCTCTTGCTTGGGACCGAACTAGTCAGGAGATAGTATCGCTGCAAGGAGCTACGTACCCCCTCCTGCACGAATTTCTTGATGTAATAATTGTTGGAACTGCGTTCCAAAACATGCATGAGTTTTCTTAGCTGATGCGTCCCTAGTTCCAAGTTTCCAACTGCATGCTCAGCAAACAGCAGCCAATACCGCCTGCCGCTGCTGAAAGTAACCGGCTCGTTTGCCTGTGCAGAAAGGGTGCTCGTCTTAGGGCATCTCCAATAGTCTGAGTCAGCTAGCTATATGCATGTACACATCAGCATATATCCTATGTGGAGGAAAGAGAGTATACAAAAAAAATCGAGCCAGCTCTTCCTTAAGCACCAGTCTATAACGTCAAATGAGGCAGTCTCTATAAATTCTGTGTGTGCATGTAAGCATCAAATAGCTATCCTTATAGATAGTTCTTTAGAATGCTAGCTTTAGTGTACTATATAAATGATGTGGAAGTCTTATAGTTAGTTGCTAGTTATAACCATTGGAGATGCCCTAAGCTTGCTTGATCGTGCCGAGTCACGCTGAGGCGCCAACATCTAATTCCGACGTAATTATGCTTATGCATGCCTAGCTCTTTCATACTCGTAACAGCTAATTAACTCTTAACAGACAACCGAATCGGCCGGAACCAGAGCATGCAACATTTATTTGTCAGAGCATGCATACAAGAATACACGGTGTCTGAATCAAAGCAAAGGCAGGTCCGACCTGGCCGTGCACGCTGTGAGGCTACTACACTCCACTCTCCAGGTGCGCTGCGGGCTTAGTTGACGATGACGGCGAGCTTCATGCCGGACTGGCAGTGGCCGTGGAAGCTGTAGATGAAGAACCTCTGTCCCGCCTTGCCCCCTCCTGACCTCCTCAACCGCCTCTTCTCCCCCTCCCGTGTCATTGCCATCTGATCTGTAGCCTCCAACATCGTTGCCGCCTTGCTCTTCACCAGCATAGGCGATGGCAGGGGTAGGCTTAGCTGCGAGAACCCGAAGGGGATGTCGCTCTACGGGTCGAAGGTCAGATGTGGTGGCGGGTCGAAGATCAACAATGACGGGGAGGGTGGTATGGCGGGTGGCGTGGCAGGAGCTAGTGGAGTGAGAAGAACAGGGGTTGGGATAGAGAGTGCATGTGGTGGCCACCGGCGTAGGGGGGATTTGGGCATAGGGCGAGGGTGACGCACCTGCGGGTGGACTGGGACCAAAGCAATAGGGAAAGGCGTTGATATGTCGATGACGAGGTGGAGGCGGTAGAGAGATCAAACGGGGTTGGGGAGTGGGGCATTGGCAGTTGCCTGGTGTCAACCACCTGCAGTGAGAGGTGGTGGCATGCGTGATCGACGGTGCCAGAGTCATCCCTTGGTGAGCTGAGGAGAGGAGGCGGTGGAGGAGGTCGGGAGGGGGCGATGCTGTGTCGGGTGGCAGGGGCAGGCTTAGTGAAAGCATCTAGGCCCTTAAAAATGATTTTGGTAATTAATGAAATTAAGAGAATATGGAATATGGGACTAACGTGTTTTAATGAGCATACGAAGGGTTAGTCTACACACATGAGCGACAAGATGCAAGCCAAAGGATACGCGTGAAAAATCAATTTGCCTCAAGACAAAGGTATACTTAGAATATGACCCCTTTGAATTTTACCGGTCTTAGGTGAATTGTGGAAGACCGGATTATAGGATAGATGATCGTACTATCAAGGGGGATCTTGGCTAGTAGCTTGAACACATATCTCCTGTACAAATGGTTTAATCTCAACTTGCATCCATCAAAAGTTCAGTTTTTAAATGCTCTTGTGCTCATTCGAAGAGCGGTAGTACGCGATTTTAAACGTCGGAACTACCGGAAGCGGTAGTTCCGCAACTAAATGCGGTAGTACGGCTAGCGGAAGATCCGGTTTTGGAGCGGATCAATATTTCCAGAGAGCACCCTTGGCTCATTTCAAATCTTGCGGAACGGAAGTACGGCCGTTGAACGCTCGGCATTACCACGCGAGCGTAGTACGCATCTCAAAGCGTACTTCCGACTCGAAGATCCGAGGAGAGCGATCAACTTTTCCAGAGCGCCCCGATGAAGCCCGATTTATTCGGAGCGGAAGTACCGGCTATTTCAACGCCGAGCTACCGCTCGTGCGGTAGTTCCGCTACTCGAGCGGTATTCCGAGTCCGGAAGATCCGACTTCAGAGCGGATGCATTTTTTCAGAGCGCCAAATCGGGACCTTTGGAGTTTGGTCGAGCGGTAGTATCGCGCCGACTTTGCGGAACTACTGGTAGCGGTAGTACCGCAAATTTCAACGGCGGTAGTACCGCGCCGAATCCAACGGCCACCGCAGACGCCCGACATAGCCGCTCGCGCGAAGATTTGCAGCGTAGTACCGGTCCTTGGGAGCGGTAGTACCGCCGACAGAAAAATTTTCTCGAAACTGGTCAAACGGCTAGTTTTGGTTGGTGGAGGCTATAAATACCCCACCATCGCTCAAGGGCTGAGGTTAGAGACTTATTGCATATTTCTCAAGCCCAAGTGCATTCATTTCACCTCAATTCTCTCTTTGCACATCAAAGTGAGGTGGTTGGGCATTTAGTGCTAGATTTCATTTGCAAATTCATTTGGCACTAGAGTTGCATTCAAGTGAACACCGGATTTATTACTCTTAGTGCTTGCCAGCACTTGGACGATCCGGTGGAAGTTGGCTCGGTGATCTTCTCAAGAAGATTGTGAGAAGACCCGCAGATTGTGAAGGTTGGAGCTCGCCACCGGAGTGGGGAAGAGCTACACTAGTGATCGAGGTGCTTGGCTTAATTCGTGGAGCCGGTCCGATACGTCCGGCTTACCTCAACGTGGACTAGGGAAACCGCAAGTTTCCGAATACCACGGTAAAAACATCGGTTGTGTCTCTTGTCTCTTTAGCTCTTGTTCATTTGCTTCATTGTGATCACTTATTTATTTAGAGCTAAGTTGTTAACTAGAATTGTATTGGATTAATTGCTTTACATCTTTGTCTCTTAAACTTGTGAAGAATTAATCTAGTAATCAAGAAAAATTTAAAAAACCTCCTATTCACCCCCCTCTAGTCGGTATCCTTGATCCTACACTTAGCTGCGAGAACCCGAAGGGGATGTCGCTCTACAGGTTGAAGGTCAGATGAGGTGGCGAGTCGAAGATCACAACGGTGGGGAGAGTGGTATGGCGGGTGGTGTGGCATGAGCTAGTGGAGCGAGAAGAACAGGGATTGGGATAGCGAGTGGACGTGGTGGCCATCGGCGTCGGGGGGATTTGGGCATAGGGTAAGGCGCGACCCACCTACGGATGGACTAGGGACCAAAGCAACAGGGAGAGGCGCTGGTATGTCAATGACAAGATGGAGGCGGTAGAGAGATCAAACGGGGTTGGGGAGCGGGGCATCGGTAGTTGCCTGGTGTGAGCCACCTACGGTGAGAGGTGGTGGCATGCGTGATCGACAGTGCCAGAGTCGTCCATTGGTGAGTTTCTGGAAGCTTCGGGAGGGGGAGAGGAGGCGGTGGAGAAGGTCGGGAGGGGGCGATGCTATGTCGGGTGGCAGCCAGGTGCCGGAGGGGGAGAGGAGGCAGTGGAGGAGGTTGGCACGAAGGGGATATAGGGGAGAGGAAGGGATTAGGTGGAAGGGGGTTTTGCACAAAAAAGATGTGTGAGGGTTGCCGCAATACTGCATAAGTGGTTAGGGGTTTTTCACCTGCCTCAATCCAAACTGTTTGGGCTAGATCCGACATCCCGAGTTCACATTAACACCTTAGTGCTGAATAAGCCAAGATATGTTGCCTTATATGAGCTGTGATTATATATCGTGATTAATTCATGAGACGTAGACGTGGTTGCTTGAAATGCAATGCTCGATTCAGGCCGTAGCTAACGTTGGCTGGTTCGTATGAAGACATGCAGTTTACAGTGCCAGATGCCACCGAACTAGGACCACCGAAGAATGCAAGGCTAAAATCTCCTTCACTCGCGTGGGTCCGGGCGCGGCCAGAGGAATCTGTCTCTGGGGCCGCGCAAACTGGTACGCAAGCCGCAACGCTACTTCAGGCTACCAGGTGGGCGAGAAAAGCTCGGTCTCGGGGCGCGGGCACAATGGTATGATTTCTGCTGCCGAGTTAATAGGTGGCAAGATCATCGCTGGTTATGAAGAAATCATTACTGGACTTAAGAATATAGAGAGCATATTGAAGAAGAAGATGATAGCAAAAGAGAAGGTACAAGCAGTTGTTGCTGCGCGATCTGCGGTGGAACGAGGGGCAAAAACAATGGTGGCCGTGCCACGGCAACAGCGTTGCTACTGCTTCTCCTTCATTCGATGCGGGCAACGGTGCAACTTCAAGTGACACCGGCGTGGTATCTCCCCAGGGTGGCGCTTAGGGTTCAAGCTATACCCCGTTACGGCGGTAACACTGCTTGAAGAAGTGGGCGCGGTGATGCTGCTCCAAGCAGTCACGGTTCCGTTGTGCCTCCCGGGCAAGAAGCATGCGTATGAGCTGCTGGCAGAGAGGAAGAAGCAGGAGATGAAGAGGGCTTCATCGCATCCAAGAGCGTTGATTTGCAGCACGCGGCAGTGCTCCATCGGCGCATGCGGTTGGTGTCGAACACGGACCTAGTGGTGACCAAGGGCTCCGATCTGGCCATCGTGACGGCGGGCGTGCGGCAGATCCTCGAAGAGACGAGGCTGAATCTCTGCAGAGGAACGGGGCGCTAATCCGGAAGATCGGGTTGCCGCTGGCAGCGCAAGGGCATAGACGCCATGGGGACGAACTCACACGCAGAGCAGCGGGCCCTGACGGCCGCGGATCTTGCAGGTGAGAGTGATCCGGATTGGATCAAGGCCGCGGCCAATGGTCTTTGCAGTGGGCTAGAGCTGACACTCGATGCGTCGGAGCGGGAAGCGACGACGCCGAGTCATGCTACTGCCGGAAAACGGCGTGGTAAGAGGCACCGTCACCAACGATGAGGAGGAAGGGACAACGGTGGAGGCGAAGTTTTCCAACTGCACGCTCTCCACATAGTGCAGGCTGTTGTCGTAGGCAAGGTTTAATCTTTCGGCTTCCTAAAAATTCAGCAGTCACCGAAATCAGCGAAAGACGAAATTTCATCCATTTTGTTCATAGATTCAGACGAAAATTTCAAAATTTTTGAATCAAAATTTAAATAAAATTTAGACAAAATTTAAATAGGGAAATTCGGGCAAAAATTGACCGAATTATTGCCATTTCGGGGGGTAACGAAAGCACCGAAAGTTCGTTGTTTCGGCGAAATTTCGGCCGAAAGAATAAACCCGTCTCGTAGGGCGACGTGACCCGCAGAGAGATGTGGGGGGAGTCCGGGAGCTGCGAGGATGGGGAGCCTTCGGGAGCCACAATGGGGTGCTTGCCGACGGTCATGGCCCCGACCTTGATGTCGTCGGAGATGCACTTGGTGTGGCCCGACTGTGGGTCTAACTGCAGGGCGCCGGCGGAGAAGGACACCGGCGAAGAGGAGGAGAAAAGGTAGCAGGGATCTGGGGACGCATGAGGCCATGGAGGATGGAGGAGGCAGGGAGATCCGAGGAGTGGTGCGGTCTGCGGTGTGGTGTTCCTTCCGAGGGGAGGAGGCATCGAGGCAACAGAGTGGCATTGGGCCCGTGATGGCCATCACCACGGCCTGGACGCCGATGGACAGCAGGCGTGCACCGGCGGGGTGGAGGAGCTTGGCGTCCCGTGGGGGAGGCTCCGACGCAGTAGCCGTGGGCTCGACAGTGGCAACGGCCAACGGGCGGAGCCATTTGAGGCGGGCGAACACGTGTTTGGCTCGCTTCTCGGTCAGCGCAGCGGGTTGGAATGGAATAGAATGGAATATTTAGTGGGGAGGGTTTTTTTCCCAAGCTCTCCAAAACCTAGAGCTCTAGGGCACTGCTTTGAATATGATATAGACGATTCCACTGTAACCCAATTATAATTTATACCTCGTGTTCGAGTACGTGCAAAATGGGAACCTAAGGAGCAGGATTTCGCTTATGTTGTCAGTTCTTCTCTCCTTCATTTCACTTACTCTGACAATCCAGTCACTGACTGTCATGTTGCTTTCTGTACTGTTTTTCACCAGAAAGAACTGAAGGAGGGAAGCTTACCTGGGTGCAGAGAATATCAGCTGCCATCGGAGTCGCAAAGGGCATTCAGTTCTTGCATGGAGGGATGATACCTGGTCTATTTGGAAACAACCTGAAAATCAACAACATTCTTCTAGACCAGAATCATGTCGCTAAAATCGGCAGCTGCAATATCCCAATCCTAGGAGAGGCTACGAAACCTGAGGTAGATCAGCGAAAATTTTACTTATGATTTTAACATCGAGCTGCTTTTAGTAAAGTTTATGGCTGTTGCTCACAAACAATGTTATGTTGTTTGTCAAACCAAGCAGGGAGGAGCTGGAGGCAAGCACCAAACTGATAGGTACTTACAAGGACGAGTCCATACTTGACTGTTGAAGCTTCAACGTCCTGATGCTATCATCTAGCAGTTTCAATCAGTACAACTAATAACACCACCTTCTTTTTTTGCGAATGTTACTTTGCAGTACAACGCTCGGCGATAAGACCGACATATTTGATTTTGGGGTGATCCTACTTGAGGTTGTGTCTGGAAAGCCAATCACATCCATATACGAGGTGGAAATAACGAAAGAACTGGTGTGTATGATCACCTGAACTTTTGGTACCTGACAATGCCAACTTGTGAACTTAGCTAGTGTACGAAACACAAACGCCTGAATCTCACTGTGCTACAGCTGCTATGGGCAATTGCCGACGAGGACCGGGCCAGGAGAAGGAGTTTTGTAGACCCGGCAGTGAGCAAGGGGTGTTCAGATGAATCACTGAAAACGGCCATGGAGATCTGCCTGAGGTGCCTAGCCAAGGAGGCTAATCAGGTGTTTTCTCCCATCTAATCATCCATTTGCTGATCATTCACATACCTAAACCATGATCATGCTGCTCGGTTAGATTCTGAAATGGCTCGCTCCATTTTCTTGGACCTGTAGGTCAAGCAGTGAAGCGATGTGAAACGCTACAGTCCACACTGAGATTTCTTGGATGATCAGTGCGCCGGCAAGCTGCATCAGAAGATGGAATTTTTCGCGACAGTGTACAGCATCTGCAGGCTGCAGCTGAAGATGGAGCGATCATTTATGAGTTATCCCCCAGGATGTGCAGCAAAAAGGGGCTCAGAATTTCCTTGATGCACAAACTACTACTGTTCTTTTGTTTTGTCAGTGTAGAGCCTTTCTTTTTTTTAATTCCTTATTGTTTTGCTATCTGAATCCTTGATCTCAGAAGCGCCTTTCGTTTGTTTTCCTCTAGGGTTACAATGACGTTGTGCTGTGCAAGCACCTGTACAGTTTAATCAATAGCAAAGCCTGTTTCTACCAACGCTCAGAGTTACATGATCATCATGAAACTAGTACCATTTATCTCAAGTACAGGATCAACAACCTTGTGACCGAGCGTTAGTACAGCGAGAAAGCACCAAGGATTCAAGGATGAGGTTTCTGCAACCTAGCAACCACTTCTTGGCTAGTACAACTCTTTACATAAGCGTCAATACCTTGAATTCATCAAATAGGTAACCACTACATTTGGGAAACCAGCAGGACAAGCAGGGGATCAAGCACAGGAACACAAACAACCACTGAAGAGTTTTAATGTTTTAGTGGACAATACAGGCCAGCAAAGCCAGAAATGCAGATGTTTTGGCGTTGCTTATTGCAGAATCTGGCGACACGGATACGCCCCCTGCCTCAGTCGGCTGTCCAGCTCTGCTCCACGATCTCGTGAACTTTGCGGTTGTACTCGCGCTTGTTCTCACTGAAGAGTCTGGCTGCTTCAGAGTTTGCAGGAGAATTTGGGTTTGGGTCACAGAGCAGGGACTGCAGAGCAAAGCACAACAGAAATAACTAAGATTGACATGTGGATACTGTCAGGGAGACATAACCCATGGCCCCCAGGCCATTATTTTGGCAGTAAATGAAGGCAAATAATCCACCACTAAATGGATGAAAGGCTCTAGTTGGCATGCTATGATCAAACTTTCAGATGCTGCATCATTGATAATTACTTATTGGTGGCACGTTACCTCTATGGCTGGTGGTTTGGTAAACAATAACAACTGTCAATAAAATCTGGATCTAGCTTTGGTGGGTGCAACTTATGTCAAGCTATAGGGGAATAACATTCTTTTTTCTTCCTTGTTATTATGGAAACAAGAACGGGATTTATCTCTACACCAATGAAATGACAACAATACAAAATCTTTGTGAACTTCGTACTAGGTAGCAATGGTTGTAATCAAGTGAACAACGAGCAATAGAAAGTAGTAGAACAAACCAAGCTATCAACGCAATTCAATATGCTCAGAGAGGATCTAAATGATACCTGAATAGAGGTCAATATTGCAGCAACATCATATATAGGGCTCCACTGGTTCTGCAGGATATCCAAGCAGATGCTTCCATCTGCGTAAACTGAATGGATAATAATAACATTAATTTGTGCAGACTTTCAAGAATTCAATCTCTGAAAATAATTTAATCATTTGAAAATATAACCAAGTGATTGAAAAAAGTGGTCTTAGAGAGAACATACTATTTGGATGAAACATCCTTGAGACAAACCGAACAGTTGGTGGCTTGTTGGGATAATCTTCTGTAAATTGCAGGGTCAGCTTGAATGTGCCTGTAAATGTAACATAATAAAAAGTTAGTGGGCCTACGATTACTAACTTAACACCATTATTTGTTCTGAAGCAATATAAGGACACAATGCGAACAAGCCATACTTTACTGGTGCCATGAATCACGTTTGGTGCTGTGTTATATCATGAACAAAATTTCTTGATACGAATGATTTATCTGACTACACAAGGTTGCAAATCTTAACAGTCCGAAACGAAGGTATATGATCATATGAACATCGGAGTAGGTCCAAAGTTTTTACTCGATTATCCTAATCCCATAAGACGCGAAAATGTCTCTAGCCCAATGGTTAGAGGCTTGAGTAGTACCCCCCCAGGTCCTGGGTTCAACTCCCAGTGGGAGCGAATTTCAGGCTTGGGGGAAAAAAATCCCCTCGCCTGCTACCACACCAAAGCACAGGTCTAAGGTCCCGCCAAGGCGTTGATCCAAAGGATCCGCCGGTAGTCTCACAAGGTCGGGCGATGGTGCCGCTGTGTAAGGGTGGAGCAGGGGTTCGGGGGTTTTCTCGGTCTGCGTGAGAAGACCTTTTTAAGCAATGCCCGGGGGGATTCTTCCCCCCGCAGGTCGAGTTTTTTTTTTAATCCCATAAGACTGAGGTTTTAGTCTTACAGGCAACAAAATATGGATAGACAGTGGATGTCACCAAATTGATAGCACAGTTTTATTCCAAACAAACAATAGCCCACCAAATGAAGCTGCCGTCTAATTACTACAGCCCCATCTCAGTATCTCTCAAAAGTCCAAATTGATCTGTCGTCTAGAGAATTAACTATGGATTAATCCCATCCAACTTTAATACTTTATTTCTAGCCTGATGAATGACGGCAAGGGTTACGACATCAAATAACTTCCAATAATTAATTCAACAGTTTCCTACTCCAAAATCGACAGACAGAGTGGCCCCATTGAAAATGAGGCATCCCCCCATTCCCGCTCATATGATAGCTAGTTAGCTACATGGCATATCCTGTGACTCAGACTGACTAAACAAGTAATGATCAGCAATTCACTAAAAAAGTTCCAACAACTGCAGCAAGTGGTTCCAATGAAAGTCAAGAAGTCTTCGTTAATTTATTATTCCAAGTGCTACAGAGCATGTTCTTTTATAGGGAGTATGCCGATTGCTATTGATTTCAGGTGTGTTTGTTAGTATGCCAAATTGTACATTTAAAGAAACGAATAACTACTTTTCAACTTTAAAGTACGTGTTTACTTGTTAGAACGTGCACATTTGTTGGCAAAAAATGTAAACACCCATAATTGCCTAAACAATTTGAATCATGCCAATCACATGCTTTTTCATTAACTTGTGACAGCCCTTAGCACTAAAGCATCAATCAAACACGTGAGGAGATCAAGCTCTTTACCTTTTCAGTGAACAACAATGCATCAGAGATGGCATAGCTGTAAGTTTCCTATATCAGGAAAAAACGCTAAAATGGAAGCAAAATGAAGCACAAGGCTGATAGCTACGCAGGTTGCTCTTTCGCTGTCAGGGGGACAAACGGTTATTGTACACCCCCATTTCTTTACATCTACACCTTTGAAATGCGCCATCAAACGAGAAAGATAGCACTTTTTCACAGAAATCAGATTAAACATAGGCATAACCTAGAGTCCCAATTTACCAATCACCAAGTGTTAGACCATGTAGATGGTTATGAATATGGTAATGATGAATAATTGGCATTTGGATTTCATGGAAATTTGCGTTTGTGAAAGTTTCGATCGATCGCAGTTGAAGATTTCGAGTCCGAGTGATTTTGGTCTGCTCCGAGTGATTTTGATTGGCTCCGAGTGGATCGGATGTTGTTCGGGTGCTATCGGAGTATCGGATGGCGTTCGAGTGCCATTGTTGTATTGGATAACATTCAAGTACTATCGGAGTATCGAACGGTGATCGAGTGGCATCAAAGGTTCGGACGGTAGTCTGATCGGCCCTGTGATGGATGGTCCGATCGGCAGGTCCGAACGGCATATTTCTACCATGGCTTCGACCACGACAGGTAATCATAGATTTCAACCTCGAACAGTGAACCAGTCGTAAGCAATATTTAAACGGTCGTAAGCGACAGTGAACCGGTCTTAGCTACAGTGAACAGGTCGGATGTCATAAGGTCATAGGCTACAGTAACCGGTCGATGGTCGTAGCTGCAATACTTTTTCATAATCGTAGCTACAATATCTGATCGATAGTCGTAGACCTTGCTGGTTGGTAGTCGAAGACTTTATGATCGGTAGTCGTAGATTTTACTGGACGGTAGTCTTAGACTTTATGATCGGTAGTCGTAGACTTTACTGGTCGGTAGTCTTAGACTTTGTGGTTGGTAATCGTAGACTTTACTGGTCGGTAGTCGCAGACTTTACTGGTCGGTGGTCTTGGACTTTGGGATCGGCACTCGTAGACTTTGCGGACTGCTGTCGTTGTCTTACACTTTTTGATCGGTTGTCGTAGACCTCGCAATCGGTAATCGAAAGCTTTTGCGATCGGTTGCCATAGGCTTCACGATCGGTACTCATAGACTTCATGGTCGGTAGAAGTGCTTTAATTCTTGCGTTCTTCGAGTACTCGTGTTGGGTTAGTGGTTGATTGATCTGTGTATGGTGGTTGGTGATCGGTGGTCGTTGCTACATTACTAGGTGAGTACTGGGTGGTCATAGCAGTTGTCGGTGCTACAGTACATGATTGGTTCTTGGTAGCCGATGGTGCGGTTACTGGTTGATGGTCATAGTCATAGATTGGGAGTGCTCGATGCCTGTGATTCCCGAGTGTTTAGAGCGATAGGAATTCCCGAGTACTTGTGGTTTCGAGTACTCGATGAGCTAACGACCGGTCTGTGCTTAGCGGTTGTAACCGGTAGAAATGAGTGGTCTGGAGTTGGTGTTTTGGAAAGCATTGGATATTGTAGTCGTGGATGACCTGGTTGGTGTTGAGTGATGGTTAAAGGTGTGGTTTGTGGGTGTGGGGCTTAGCGGTTGTAACCGGTCGGAATGAGTGCTCTGGAGTTGGTATTTTGGAAAGTGTTGGATATTGTGGTCGTGGATGACCTGGTTGGTGTTGAGTGATGATTAAAGGTGTGGTTTGAGTGTGTGGAACCGGTCCGTGCTTAGCGGTTGTAACCGGTCGGAATGAGTGGTCTGGAGTTGGTGTTTTGGAAAGCATTGGATATTGTGGTCGTGGATGACCTGGTTAGTGTTGAGTGATAGTTAAAGGTGTGGTTTGAGTGTGTGGACCGATAACCGTCAAGTTGAAAAGAACTTGTGCCGGGAAAATGTTTCTTTGGTCTTTGCATATGCAGGTGGGCGTGGAGACGATCACGGTCGGTGACGAGGAGGACCGGGACTAGAATGGGAGATCTAAGGTCTAAATGGTTGAGGATGTCACACGAGGTGATCGGGCTAACGCTGAAGTACGTGGAGATCAAAGACGATGATTCGTGGAGACGCTACAGGTGGTGCGGTCCCAGAGGCTTCGACACGAGAGATGATGATGTGTAGAGAAGCTATAGGAGGTGCGGTCCTAGAGGCTTCAACATGAAAGTTGATGAAGCGTGATGAAGAAAGGGGAGGTGCGATTCTGGAGGCTTCGTCACGTGTTGAGTTAGGAGTTGTGAATAGAGTCCATAACTAAGAAGATTGAGATATTAATTAAAACATGTGTTTAGAAGAGTTTCGGGTCCCTTGATTTTCGGAAGAGATAGGATTGCTTGTCCAGGTTGTTAAGGACACGGTTTGAGTCATTCGTGTTTGAGATGAACACAATTTAGGGTTCTAGCATATAAAAGCAGGGAAAGGCTAAGAGTTTTAGTCGTGGCTTTGCGAGGTTTTTTGTGCTAGAGTTTTAGGGGTGCCGTGAGGGTGCTTTATAGCGACAAACATGATATAGAAGTGAAATATCATATCTGTTCTCAAAGAAAGAAATCGTTGTTGAGAAATCGCCGTTGACGTTGTCCCATTGTCTCAATCGAAGCATGACAAGTTCTTCTGAGCATCGCTTTCTTATGTACTCGTCGACGATTGAGAAAATGAAGCATTCAAGCGGTTGAAGCGATCAAACGTAGTGGAAGATTTTGACTACGTGCAAAGGAGATCAAACGGGCAGTCAAGCAAGTGATCCAACGACTTGCGGTCGAAATCTATATCCGGTATTTTAGATTACTTTTCTTCTAGTTTGAGATTTATTTTTAGGTACCAAAAAGCAATGATAATCACTCACCCGCTCTGATTACGCCGTAACATCCTACACCAAGTCACGAAACTAGCAGTATGCAAACTATAGGAACCGAGCAACTATACGGATCAAAAGGCACAAACCGGAATGAAAATCGAACGGGCTCACCTCCATCCCAGGGCGTGTCATCCGGCCTGCCGAATCGCACCAAACACCAGAAGCGAACGGTATCAGCACCAAATTAATCCACCAAGCAAACACGCTAAAGAAAAAGGATTTCGCAACTCTACGAGATCCCAAGTTCTCCAAAACCTAGCGAGAATCATACGGCGGCGTGGTTACCCGAAGATGACGGCGTTCCAGAGCATGATGTTGTTGTCGTGGGGCGCGCCGCTGACGCCGGCGGGCGGGTCCTGCTGCAGCCGCTTGAAGTCCCGCATCAGCCGCTTCCTCGCCGGCGTCGACATCTCCGCACCCCCGCCGCCCAAACCCTAGCCCACGCCTCCCCTCCTCTCGCTGGGTTCTGGTCGTACCAGAGGAGAGAAGCTTCGGAGCGAGAGGGAGGCGGGCGGGTAGGAAAGGGAGTAGGGAGGGAAGGGTACGAAAAGGAAAATGATATAACACCGCCGCCGCGCACGACGCGAACGCGAGCAGCGTGACGTCCCTCCCCGTTATCGCCACGCACAGCTCGCCTCCGGGTCACTGACTAGTGGGGACAGCCGTGCGGGCATGCCTGCCAGTGAGAATCGTGAGCAGGCAGCTGCTCTACCCAGCAGCCCCGGCCGCCCCACGCTTTCGCTGAACTTATCAAAGGACAGACCCACCTGCCGGTAGCTAGCCACCATGTTGCTACGCGAAAGCCGCTTTGCTCGTACGCGAGGCGTTGCTGATGCCCGTGGTCCACGTAGGAAAGTATTCGTGGGACCCGCCTCAAAATGTCTTATCCTCTTGCCTCCTAGCAAAACAGCAAGTCTGAACGACTCATTCGTACCACCACTTATATCATCCGTTTCCTTCTCTTTCAAGCTAAGCTAGCTTAGCTGCCTCTTTCTGGATCGAAGCTTTACACAGTGCAACCTATCTTCTTAATATTCGCCTCTCTTCCTCTATCACTACGCTTACCTTGCACCAAGCGTTGTTCGGTACACAGCCTACCTATAGTCACCTTCGTGTTTTTGAGTGTCGTTGCTACCCCAATCTATCCTCCACCGCAGCCCATAAACTTGCTCCCCGATCCACCGAGTGCATCATATCCATCCAACCACAAAGGGCTATCGCTGCCTTGATCTCACCACTAACTGCGTGATCTTATCTTGTCTTGTTGTTTTTGATGAACAGGTGTTCCCCTATGCTAATCGACATGCACTGGACCCGTCTTCTTATGGGTTCCTTGAGGTGTCTCGACATCCTGTATAGGACGTGGTCGTAAACGGGTTACGACCACGGCGATCAGATCGTCAACGTGGCCATAAGCTTTACGATTGAAAGCATCTATGCCCCTAAAAATGGTTTTGATAATTAATGAATTTATGTGAATATGAGACTAATGTGTTTGTTAAGTGTTTAAAAGGCTAAGTCCCTAAAATGATGATAAGACGCATGCTAAGGATCAACATGAAGATCAAAGTGGCTCAAGGCAAAGGTATATGTGGACTAGGACCCTCTTTTTATTTTTACCGATCTTAGGAGAAATGATGGAAGACCGGATTATAGGTTAAATATCGTACCATAAAAAGGGATCATGGTAAGTAGCTTGATAGTATATTCTTGTGCCATTTGGATCAATTTAGGATCATGCATTCATTAAAAATTTAATTTGATAGCCAAATATGTGCTCTGTCTGAAAAAATGGAAGTACCGGAGTTTTAACGGCGGAAGTCCGCAGTCTTGAGTGGTACTTCCGACGCTCGGAAGCTCCGAAAAACCGAGCGGAACCTTTCTTCCAGAGAGCACCCTGGAGTCGCTCGGTGCTCTGTCCGGACAACCGGAAGTACCGACGTGCAAATCGTAGTACTTTCGCTTCCCGGAAGCTCCGGCTATCCGAGCAGAGCCTTTTTTCAGAGAGCACCCTCGGGACGATTCTGAGTCCACGGCTAACGAAAGTACCAGAGGTTTAACGTCGGAACTACCGCTCTACGGTAGTTCCACGGCCTTAAGCGGTACTTCCGGAGCATGAAAGCTCCGGAAGGTCAGGCGGAACCTTTTTTCCAGAGAGTGCCAACTCTGGCCTCATCCAAATGGAAGTACCACACCGACTTCCCGGAACTACCAGCCAACAGAACTACCAGATTTATAACGGCGGCAGTTCCGCGTCAACTTTTAACAAGTAGTTTAGAAGCTCTAACATAGTCGTTACTGTCGCGTTAGAACAGGTACGGAAGTACCGGCCTTTGGCCTGCAGTACTTTTGCTCGCCTTGAATTTTTCTAGAATTTGTTTCTAACAACTAGTTTTGGTTGGTGAGTGTATAAATACCCATTCATCTACTCAAGAACAGTAAGTAGAGACCCCATTGAACATTTTTAGCATTGAGCATTCACTCCACACCTCTCTTACTCATTGTGCATTTATTAGAGGTGGTTGAGCCAAACAAGTGTATTGCATCCAGTAGATTGATCCTTTGGCACTTGATTGTCATCAAGCGAAACGTGTGATATTTTACTCTTGGTGTTTGCCGACACCAGAAAAACTTGGTGGAGTTTGTGCAATGACTTCTTCAAGAAGGGTGTGAAGAAGCCCAGCATCGACTTGTGAGTGGTTTAGAGTCCACCACCTTCGGAGTGAAGGAAGGATTACCACTAGTGAATTGAGGAACAGAGGTTTAACTCGTGGAGTCGGTCCAATTCGCTGGGTTTTTCTTCAACGTGGACTAAGAGAAACCAGCAAGTTTCCGATCACCAAGGTAAAAATATTGTGTGTACATTGTCTCTTTCTTGTCTCCTTTGAGCTCTTGTACATTTAGTATAGAGCGATTATTCATTTGTGCTAAGTGTTTCTTGTTGAGATTCATTCTTGTAGAGCTATAAACTTACTAGAATTATGTAAGTTTAAACTGCTTTAAATCTTTGTCATATTAAAATTGTAGAAATTAATTAAAAGGCAAGAAAATTTTAAAACCTCCTATTCACCCCCTCTAGTCGGTTATCCTTGATCCAAGTGTAAAGAGAACGTGGTTGTAACTTTTGTCAGCTGAAGTTACGAGTACATGGTCAAAGCTAGAAGGTGTGGTCGGAGCAGCTACAACGTGGTCATAACCAGACTCAGAGTGGTCGTAACGACTGCCAACATGGTCGTAAATTGCAACAAGTGGTATCAGAGCCTGTTGATCTTAGTGATTCCTGAAGATCATGGGCGATAAGGCAAAGGCCTAGGGTGGGCTAATCTCTCTCCAGTATCCTCTCCTGACAACCGATAATTACCCAGTGTGGATAATGAAGATGAAGGCGAATATACGCGCCCAAAGAGTCTGGGGTGCAGTTGATACTAAGGGGAAGGATAAGGAGGTGGACGACAAGGTGGATCAGGCAGCTTTGGCCATCATCTACCAAGCGATGCCAGATGCGATGATGCATCAGCTCATCGGCAAGGAGACAGCACGGGAGGCATGGGAAACGCTTCAGACAATGCATGAGGGTGTTGATCGCGTGAAAGAGGTGCATCTCTAGAATTTACGGAGTGAGTTCGAGAATCTGAAGATGGGAGAGACCCAATCGATCGACGAGTTCGCTGGCAAGCTAACTTCATTATACAATCAAATTAACTCTCTTTGGCGACAAGATAGAGGAATCTGCGACGGTGAAGAAGTACCTACGTGTGCTTCCAGAGAAGTACATACATGTTGTCACCACAATTATTTACTTCTCTGAATCTGGACAAGAAGAAGATAGAGGATCGCCAGCTCCCTCAAGGTGCATGAGGAGTTACTGAAGGTGTTTTAGTCATGTAACAAGCAGGGATCTCAAACTCATAGTGATTAGGTGTTACTAGTAAAAGGAGATCCAAGAGTCGGTCGTGGCTCATCAAATAACCGCGGGAGGTGGTGCGGTCAAGGCGGCCAGAGCAACCAAGGTGGCCGTGGAGATAAGGCTAGACAAGGTGGTGGTGACAGATCTCGTGTCAAGTCACATAAGTGTTTTGAATGTGGCGAATACATGCACTATGCGTCAGGATGCCGCAGCCATATAAAGTGTTTCAACTGTAACGAGTGCGGGCACTATGCTTCATATTGTTGAAGCAAAAAGAAGGATGGGGAGGCGAACCTCGCCCAATACGAAAAAGAAGATGAAGAACTGAAACTACTTCTATTCTCATATGTTGAAAAGGCAATGATCATGGTGATACTGAATGAGGAGAACATAGTTTCAAAACTACGCACGAAGGAAGGAAGGCATGATCACACGGATTAGTGGTACTTAGACAATGGAGCAAATAACCACATATGGGAGATCGCTTCATGTTTCATGAGCTCAACGAGAAGGTTTAGGGTAAGGTCAAGTTTGGCGATGGCTCCACAGTGGAGATAAGAGGCAAAAAATGATGATGTTGCAATGCAAGAATAGAGATAAGAAGTTGTTAACAGGGATTTACTTTATACCAAGTTCGTGCAACAATATACTTAGTCTCGGGCAGATGACAGAAAGAGGGTGCGGGGTGGTATTGCGGGATGAGTTCTTGCGTGTGTATGACAAGAACAAAGATCTGTTGATGAAGGTGAATAGATTTTCAAATGGGTTGTACAAGATTTCTTTGAAAACTTGTAAATTGATTTGTGTGAAGAGCGGTTTGGAAGAGCTAGAAGATAGTGGACTTCACGAACAGGCAGCAGGAGGCAAGCATGGCGCGCATGCAGGCACAACATCCAATCGGCATGCAAAGCGATGCGCGCACGAAGCTCGCGAGGCATGCATGCATGCAGGTCTACATGCTGGCGCAGAGGCGTGGCATGTAGCAATTTGGTTGCAGGTGACAGCAGTTCAGTGTACACAGATGTGTCTGTAGGTAGTAGCGAGATCAAGGTGAGGAGGTGCACGAGGTGCTAGAGTGTTCTAGGCCAAAGTGGGATATGTGGGAGCGGTGTCAGTGGGACGTGCGAATGCAAAGACAGGAGGGAGCATGATCTCAGCCGAGATATGTGTGTGGAGAAAGGTGAAAGGTTTAGGTAACGACGAATTCAAGGCGGTTGTGGGAGCATGTGCTCCAGCTCAGGCAGGCGTGCAAGGAAGGACAAGTTCAGTCCAGGTGTGAGGCGCGGTAAGCGCCGGATTGTGCAAAGCTTAGGAAGGAACGGCGCATGGGAATGCAGGTAGAAGGAAGAAGTGGAAGCAAGAGAGAAGATCAGCGTAATCAAGATGGAGAAATAAGATTACGGAGATGATTGTTAGAGTTAGTAATCTTGTTTTCGGTTTGAGGGTCGTAGTTGTGCATGAGTTCGTGTACGCGTACGAGTCAGTTTTTCGAGTTCGTGTCATAATCGTAGAAGTCGAGTCATAGTCGAGTCCAGTTCCAGTATGTTTCTAAGTTATATGCTTTTCTGTTTCTTAGTCGTAGAGTCGGGTATAAAAGAGAGCAATGTAACGAGAGAATTGCAAGAGTCGAAGCAATCTGTGTGAATGAGAGGAGAGAGAAATAAAGAAGAGAAGAAGGAGCGGTTTTGGACCCAGGAAAATTATCGAGTATCGAGTTCGATGTGTTCGCAGACGTAGTCGTAAACGAGTTACGACCATGGCGATCGAGCGAAGGTGTCCGCAAGAGCTAAAGACGTGGTCGTAAACGAGTTACGACCACAGTCGCGGAGCAGAAGACATGGTTGTAAACAGGTTATGACCACGGCGACTAGGTCTTCAACGTGGTCGTAAGTTTTACGATCACGATGGTCGATAGAGTCACAGCGTGGTCGTAATCGAGTTACGACTACGGTGATCGCGCCTACTACATGGTTGAAGGAGCACAGCGCAGAGAGAACGTGATCATAACTTTTGTCAGCTGAAGTTACGAGTACGTGGTCGAAGCTAGAAGGCGTGGTCGGAGCAGCTATAATGTGATCGTGGTCAGGCTCAGAGTGGTCGTAACGACTGCCAACGTGGTCGTAAATTGCAACATTGTGAGGTAGTACAAGTTTGTTGCTGTGCAATGATTAATTGCAGAGTACGCATTGTAGCGGCAAATCATGTGTTTCTTGTTATAAGTTTGAAGCAGAAGTGTTGCCTGATCTGTGATCTCTGATGTGCGTTAGCCTTGTTTTTGTTTCGTCGCACGAGGATGAAAGCATTTGGACGATATTAAATGGTGTTTCACGAACACATCTGACCAAATCAGTATATATGTGGCTGTGGGCTGATGGCATATTTAGAATGCAAGAATTTTACCTGGACTTTGCATGAATTTCACATAAAAATATTTAATTCTCGTAGGAATCTCAAAATAGTATTTGCATTCCAAATGGGTTTGAATGTGTTTTTTAAAAAATCGTCGCCTATATCACTAATAAGCGAGTCTCTTCGGCTTGCACCCATCTGCAGAAGCTGTAAATTACCTCCTAAGCGCTTTTTCAGTTACAACTTACAAATGCTAATCAGCTAAAAACCAAACCGAACCAAACCAAACCGTAGGCAAGCGTGGTCGGCGGCCAGTCCAACCAGTTTGCCTTCCCGGCGTCTCCGTTTCACTCTCGCTTCCACTCCATCCTACCCCCCCGCCCCTCATTCTAACAGGTAGGTTGGAAGCCAAATCCCCAATCCCCAAAGCCACCCTTCCCTTCTCGAGAGCTCGTCCGCTCCAAACCCTAGTCTGTCTCGTATGGAGGACAACGACGCCGGCAGCGGGGGCGACGCCTCCCCGCCGCACGCCGCGGCATCGGCTGGGCGTGGGGCGCCGCGGGACATCGCGGCGTCGCCGACGAGCTCGCGGTCGGTGACGGAGACGGTGAACGGGTCGCACCGGTTCGTGATCGAGGGCTACTCGCTGGCCAAGGGCATGGGGGTGGGAAAGCACATCGCCAGCGAGACCTTCACGGTGGGCGGGCACCAGTGGGCGATCTACTTCTACCCCGACGGGAAGAACCCCGAGGACAACTCCGCCTACGTCTCCGTCTTCATCGCGCTCGCCTCCGAGGGCACCGACGTGCGCGCGCTCTTCGAGCTCACGCTCCTCGACCAGAGCGGCAAGGGCAAGCACAAGGTGCACTCGCACTTCGACCGCTCCCTCGAGTCCGGCCCCTACACCCTCAAGTACCGCGGTTCCATGTGGTAATCTAATTTTCTCCCTCCTTGTCGATTCCCGCCCCGTCACCGTCTGAAACGATCAGCTCATTCTTAGAGTGGCCAGATTGGTTACGAGGTCTCCTATTCTCGTCACCGTCATAACTAATTATTCCATCATAACTTGTTACCTGACTTGATGTTATTCCATTTGGGTCTGTTGGTATTTCCCTGGCCTTTGGGATTGGCAATGAATTTGGTTGTGTGGAATAAATCAGTAATTTTTTTAGCAATCATAAATCAGTAAATTTATGGCAGATAGACGTGATTCAATTGTGCTGTGGGCTTGTGGTTCTGTTCTGCTACAATCATCCAGGTGCCTGTGATAATGCATTAATTAAAATTTTATTCTGGTTCTCAACACAATCTCTTAAAAGATATATTTAACTGGATTCTACATTTGCTTTGGTTACTTATATTTAACTGGACTCTACATTTGCTTTGGTTACTTCATTAATTTTCCATATAAAATATCTTAAAAGAATGTATTTTTCCACATTTGTTAGAATTTCTGTAATTGCTCAACATAGTTGTATTTGTTGATCTATACCACTGTAACTAAGCTCCAATGAATGGATGGATCTCTGAACTACTGAGAGAATTTCTAGGAATTTTCAATTAAGGTAGGAGCGGCTAGAGAACCTGTAAGTACTACAGATAGAGATGAAATCAACAGTAAAAAGAGTGGCATGTCAGCAACATTTTTGCACTCTGTTTTTTTTTTTGTTGAAGAATCATTCTCTGTAAATTGATTAGAATAGTTTGATTGTGTAAGCAGGGGCTGGTCATTTAGATGCATGCTTGTTAATTTCGTTCCTTTTGGTCATTCATATATGCCCAACCATATCTTCCACAATGCTTTAAGTATGATACTATGATCAGATGTGGTTGGCTGTTAATTGATTCTGTGTAATTGTAAATTGTTTTTTCTGAAATTTGAGCGACTTTGCTCACCGAAGCTACCTTTGTTTTTAATCCTGATTTCCATTTTCAGGGGTTATAAAAGGTTCTTTCGGCGTACTGCTCTTGAGACATCAGACTTTCTTAAAGACGATTGCTTGAAGATAAATTGTACTGTGGGTGTTGTGGTATCAACCATGGATTACTCTAGGCCACATTCAATACAGGTTCCAGAGTCTGACATAGGCTATCATTTTGGGACGCTTTTGGACAATCAGGAGGGTGTAGATGTTATTTTTAGTGTAGCAGGAGAGAAGTTTCATGCCCACAAGTTGGTGTTGGCTGCTCGATCTTCTTTTTTTAGATCTGATTTTTTTGACCATGAATCAGATGAAGAGAAGATTGAGGTTGATACAAGTAATGAAATCAAAGAGATTGTCATTGATGACATGGAGCCAAAAGTGTTCAAGGTTTGTTTGTATTTCGATGCTGATATTATCCTTTCGATTCCACAGTTCAACAAACTCGGAGATTTATACCTATCATATGCAAATATTCTCTGTTGCAGGCTGTGCTTCATTTTGTGTACAGGGACAATCTTGTTGGTGATGATGAATTGTCTGCATCAAGCTCTGATTTCTGTGTCTTTGACACTTTAGCTGGGAAGTTGTTGGCTGCAGCAGACAAATATGAGTTGCCAAGGCTAAGAGTGTTATGTGAATCTTACTTGTGCAAGCATATTTCTGTAAACTCTGTGGCAACTACTCTAGCATTGGCTGATCGGCACCATGCTATGGAGCTTAAATCTGTTTGCCTAAAATTTGCAGCTGAAAACCTTTCAGGTAATAAGACTTAACAAGAAATGCATTTCTATGTTCATCACGTTCTATGTAGATACCCAACATTTGCTGTTATGTTCATATCCACTTTAAAACTTACTAGCTTTGCGTAGAGACTAGTCTGAACAGGGTTCTATACTTCTATATATCTGCACCTCAACGTATACCCATTGAATAGAATCATGGCACATATGATGCCTTTGTTATCCTCAGCATAGTTAGAACGAAAGAAGATGTGTCTTTATGCCTAGCAGAGTAGTGTTTAATATGACCTTAAGTTATAACCGCAAGATTTCGTATCATCCATTTATAACAGCAAGATTTCGTATCATCCATAGTGTCTGGCCAGATTGCAAGGTTTAGTAAAGTGGCCTCCAAACTCCATCTTTTTCTTGTTTTTATTTTCACCAGTCTTAATACGAAAGCCTATGACATCGTAGCAGCTTCAGTAATTTCATTTTGGCTTTTGCATCACTGCTCAGAAACTACTTCCTTTACATACGCTCTGTTTTTAATGTTTGTTGCTTGGCGGTGCCCAAATAAGCGTGTTGAACTGTATAACATTTCAGATGCCCTTATGTATCTGCAGCTGTAATCCGGTCCAACGGGTTTGATTACCTCAAAGACCACTGCCCGTCGCTGCAATCGGAGATACTCCGGACGGTTGCCGGGTGCGAGGACGAATGCAGCAGTGGCGGGAAAAGCCAGAGCGTGTGGGGGCAGCTCTCGGACGGCGGCGACACCAGCGGGCGCAGGGTGAGGCCGAGGGTCTGACGCCGCCACCGCCGCGAGGACTGACCTGTGTATAAATGGGGCCAGCCTTTTGATTTGTAACAACCCTTGAAATAATAGCATCCGCCTGTTGTACTATCTTGCTGTGCTCGCTTACTGTTGTCTTGTTCGTAACCGTTCTAAATTCTGACCTAGGTCAGTTACCAAGCTGCTGTTGCAAGTCTTGAAGAAGCACGGGGAGACCCGTTGCAAGCGTTGGAACAACCATAAGCAAGCAATGCAACCCTTGGCCATGCCATCGTTGATGCCCAGGTACAGGCAGGCAAGGTAGAATCATAAGTGTGATCACAATGGTTCAACATGAGTTCGGTACAAACTACACCAAAGTACATTCAAAAGGAGACACCCACAACCCATGCATCGATCTGACGAATTGCAATGACGGAGATGGAGAACTCTCTGATCCTTGTGCCGCAGGAAACAGCCATATGCTCGTGGGGTTTGCTCAACCAAATGTAGCGACCAGAAACTCCTTGTAAATGCTCATAAACTTGGCAACGAAAGCTGCACAAGGGTCAGAAGAGTTAGGCAGTATCACTCACGATGAAGTACATACTAGTCTAGCACCTATAGACTATAGTGCCACTCAGCACGCAAGATAACCCAGAGTATAATCACAGGTCAGTTACTGCTGGTAATAGCCAGAACCAGGACACAGTAAAGTAAGCTGCCTATTTAGGTTTGGATAAAATCCAAACCAAGCCTGGTCTGGGCAAGCTCAGCTTGTCTACAACCCTACCGTAGATTAGCCAGTCGATGAGCACCGCAAAGCATGCATCATCAAAGCAGAAAAACAGCACGAAGAATAATAGTACTAGCATTTCGAAACAACACAGCAATTAGTAAAAGGGGCAAGAGAAGTACCTTCTAGATGAAAAATGGACTTGGAACCAAGGCGCATTTTGTGTTCCTACAACAACGTTACATCAGAGCTTGACAAGCAGATATATCAACTTGACTGACAGCACAAACAAGGAAGAAAGTATCTAATTATATGGCTTTAGAACTAAGACATGAAGGCAGTTCTATGCAAAATCAGCTGACATAGGCCATGCATAATATATCGTGCGTTTAAATGAAAAGAAAGAGCATATGGAACTAAATTGACTGGGCAGAAATGCTTCCACATTATTTACTTACATAGTGTGCGGCCCAGTGACAGATTTCATGTTTCAAATCTGAGTCTAACTTCTTAAGTAACTCTGCCAACAACTTCTGCAGTTGTCAAAAGACAAGTTCAGCTTGCAGTGGCATGAAAGGACAAGGAAAAAATGAAAGAAAGCAATGGTGGAAGGATTTTTATCACCTTTAAGATACTTTCAGGTGGGATACAATTGACAAGCAATTCATAGAATTTCTGGCGTACAGCATATAGCCTGAAATGTTGATTTTACATTTCAAAGTCAAATCAAAGAAAACCCATAAAAGCACGTGTCACTACGTAATGCAATAAAAACACTGTAGATGTGTAGAATAGAACTGCGTTCACAGGAAGGGTAACTGTATCAAATCCATATGGCGTGGCACAAGTTCGCAATATCTTGCAAAAAAATAAGGATATACAAGATTCCTAGCATATCCATTACTACTCCCAAAACCAGGTATGTGCAAGATGCCTCAAGACATCATTGTTGGCTTCTTGCTGCACGTAGTTAAGATCTGAGTCTTCTTCAATTCTGAACATTTTCCTTGTAGAGTTGTAGGAGATACAAAACAGACACACACTGATGGGAAGCTAGGAGAGTTATGTCAGGCCCTTGAAAGTATAGCCCATCTAGTATACATATATGACTATATTTATGATGTATCAAAAGAGAGGTCCAGGAAACAGCATCAGTATCCAAAAGCACACTCCATGTCAACTATAAGATTCAGCGACTTGGCACAACCCTTTGCCTTAAGCACCAGTACTAAACAATAAGAATCTGTGCGTTACAATCTCCAAGAATACCAAACTTCGAACTACAGCTTTTTCATGTTTTTTCGTGAAAACAAATACTAGAAATAGATCCGGTCATGCATACACTGCACATTGTAGCATACAAAACTCATAGTAAAATCAAAGCACTACTGCAAAGCAAACAATTTCTTGAACCTTTCTCGTTGAAGATAAAGGGTGAAAAGCATGCAACATGGATAAGAATGCAAAAGAACAAAAATTAGGGAATAGGGATTTCAGCTCAACAGAAGTTGGAAAGGAACATGACAAACCTTTTAGGGCTTTGTTCTTTCATGATATCAGATGCTATTTCGGACACATACTGCTCCCAGTCAAGAGGAGGTGCCACTTGATTTGATGCAAAGGGATATCTGAAATCCAAAAAGGAAATGCATACTTGAGATAAAAATAGACAATTGTAACTACTCAAACGTAAAACTGGGAGCACAGTGCAACCAGTATAAAGGAAACTGCAAATAATTAAAGTTAGCTGAAGAGCTTACTGCTGCACTTTGCAAGTCTCAAAAAATAATATTGCTCGTCTCAGATTACGGTTTGACTGTGCTGCTATCCGGGCAGCAAATCCAGCTGGAAGATGCAGGTTTTCTTTCTTCCCAATGAACTCCAGAACTTGGACAATCTGCGAGACGAAGAAATTTTCAGCAGCGTTAAGTGTATAAGCTTTTTTAATTCGGCATAAGTTAATGAGGATTAGAGCAACATAGCTGCAATGCCAAAAACCTTTTTCTTCAACTATTGCCACAATTTCCCACAAAAGCGTAGAATTGAACCTTAAAGAGGACAATTTGCCACCCCCAATTACAGTCCCACTTGTACATGCAATTCACCACATTAAAAAACAAGAACCAAATTTACATCCCCGTCATTCAACTAAACACTTGTAAACAATCAAGCAACCCATAAGGGAAGTTCAGTGCTACTTTTAAACTCCCAATGAGACAGTTCAGTGTGAACCAAACAGTCAAGCCAAGGACACAACAACTAGTGACACCAAAAATGACAATTGAAACATCCATCACCAACCTGATCTTCGCTAGGAGCATTCACTCGCACATTCAAGCAACGGGACCTTACAGCCTCTGTCACCTTTGAGGAGCTATTACAGCATAATATCAGCCTGCACGATGCACTGTACTTCTCCATTGTCCTACGAAGGGAATGCTGTGCTTCTCGTGATAGCTTGTCAACTTCATTTAAAACGAGGACTGCAAGTTCACATATTCGGTTAAGTCCATGTGGAAAGAAGTAGCAAATTAAATAAAGCAGGACATTCAGCCCAAACTAGAGATGTGCTATCTCAGCATGGTATCCTTATTTATGCTCTTGAATGCACCCACCTTTAAATGCTCTCTTGCCTTTGGCATCAATTGGCCTATTCTTCGCCATCTCTTTGATGACCTCCTGAACGACATACCTGTCCTGAAACCCTGCATCGCTGGGGTTCATCTCCACGTGGTGGGCACTCGACAGCATCGCCAACTCGAGTTCAAATGTCCTCGTCCCAGTCTGGAGAAATGAAATAGCACCTCAGATTCTTGGACCAAATCCGCAGCTAATCCAACTTGTCAGCTTTACAATACCAAAATTTTCCAAATTACACAGGAAAAACTACCATCTGACATGGTGCTGTAATCAGCAAGATCACGCAAAAGGAAGGTTTCCAAGGAGTGCTTCAATGCACTCCCTAAAAGTGAAATGCATAATTTTTAAGGCACGTTAAGGGTCTGATTTGCAACCACCCACTGCTCCGTTACTAATAGTGCCACTTTAAATTTTGTGCACTTTAGTTTTTTGGAAGAGCATAGGCCACTTTAAATTTTGTGCAATTTAGTTTTTTGGAAGAGCATAGGACCCCTACTCAAATTCTTAAGTGGAGCAGTTGCTAGTACACGTGCCATGTAGGAATTTTTGTGAATTCTTCAACACCACATTGGGATTTGCAAAAGTAGCGGAAAGAACAGAGATGGGCTTTAAAAAGGTTAGTACTCACATCGATCTTCCACGTCTTGTTCTCCATCTTCACCTGCAAGGGATATGTCAAAACACACGAAATCGTCACCACCAAAACCTCACCTCCACAAGAAAAATCTCAAAAAGAAAAGGTAGAGATTCCAGCAAAAAAAAAAAAAAAAGAAGACGGCACACCTTCTCCGCGCCGGCGCCGAACATCTGCTTGATGAGGGCCATGATTAGGGTTTTCTTCCCGGACCCCGGCGGCCCATAGAAGAGCAGGTGCGGGCAATCCTGCTCCGCCACCTGAACTAAACCAAACCAAACGCGATTAAAACAGAACGGCACAAGGAGGCTAAACCCTAGACCGATCTGGAGACGGGCGGGGATCACGGGAGCTTACGAGCTTCTTCAGGTTCTGCGCGACCTGGTCGTGGACGGTGACCTTGTCTAGGGTTTTCGGCCGGTACTTGTCCACCCACAGCATCTTCCTCCTCCTCCCTCGGCTCGCCTCGCCGCAGAGAGAGAGAGAGAGAGAGAGAGAGATTTGGGGATTGGGTTGGGGGAGAGGGAAATGGGGTGGAGTGTGGCGGGAATTTGGCGGCGGCAGGGGAGGGGAGGAGGGTTTTTGGCCGGGCGCTTAGACTATTTCTGACACGTTTGGTCCACATGCCAGTGGAACGGTGCCGATCCCGAACGAGCGAGGTGAGGAGGTGGGTGGGCCGCTTGCTCCGATTTGAAAGGGAGGCCCAGCTCGCACCAAGTTGGTCTGCGATCTAGGGCATGTCCAAACAGCTTCAGCCATTTAGTTTTTAAAAACTAACTTTTAGACAGAGTAATTTTTTTAAAATAATTTAAAATATATTTTATAAGTTATATGTAGAAGTTCCTGTAGAAGCTGTTTTGAACAAATTGGCTTCTCAATCAGACAAAAAAAACGAAAGCCACGTCACTCTTGAACTGCACCTTACTCGTACAAATTCAGCTTTGATTCATGTCAAACGAGGAGGCAACGGTACGAAATTTCGTGGTGCAAGCCCAGCTTCTAATTCGTACGTGCATGGATCACCGAATGCGCAGCGCAGCCCCCACTAGTGATGCCTGTGGTGAGTAGTGAATACACTGCCAGCGTTAGATTTCGAAGCTTTCGTGTCCTTGCCTGTGGTAACTATTGTTGAAGGATACAACTATTTATATATAATTTTAACTGATATAGATGAATTTAATATAGTATTTACTATAATTAACTTATATATTATATTTTAAAAAATATTATTAAAAAAGTGACTAGTCTAAATATAACCATCACTTACCAAACCTTCCGTAACATCAAAACCCTTTTCCACTACTATTCCAAGACAATAATCACATCATGGGACCAAAACTAGTTCTCTCTCGTTTTTCCTCTCTCTCTCTCTCTGAAAAGATCCATAACGAAGCAAAAAAAAAGTGATCGTGCCCGACCAAATTGATTAACTTGAATAAAAATTTGAATATACGGTGAGTTCGTTTTTCCATTCCATGAGGCGTTGATATTGATGTCCTTCACTCGGCATCGGCCATCTCCTTTTCGGCTCCTATTAACCCACTTTCTACAATAAAATGCATTTACCTGAAGTGTTGTTTAAATCAAGATTTATTAGTTATAGTACACACTATAATTATTTTATCTATATTGTCTAAAATCATACGCAAGTCTCTATCGCTCTATATTCTTTCACAAACAATCAAAAATCATAAGACACAACTAACAGCCATAGGTTGTGCTCATTTGAGCTTCAGCTTTTAGGTTCTATCTTATTAATTTCGTCTTTTTTAGTTTTTTCTTATTTCTTTGTATTATTTGTAATGATATAATATTTTTTATTTTGTTAAATTTAATTACGCTAAAAAGCTAGTAGTAGTTACATAAAAAATCCCAAATTATACTAAATAAGCTAAAACTTAAGCTTTAAATTCAATAGAGCACAGACCGCAGGGTAAAAAAAAGGCCCGATCAACCACTCGCTATGTGATAGCCACCAGTTTGTGTTCTCTCCGTACTGCCAGCTGTAATCAAATAGTACGCACCACCCACTCGCTCCTTCCCCTCGCTTCGCGTTCCAGGAGCACATGTAGCTACACTGCTACAGACTTAGGGGTGTTTGAGACTGCTCCATAAACTCTGTTTCACAAATTCTATTATGGAGTAGCTTCACAAAAAAATGTGGAATTTGTGGAGTACCCCTTTAGGTGCTCTCACAACTCCACCTTTTTTTCCTCGAACAGAGTGCGTGGAGTTGAATCTGTTTGGCTAAAAAATGTGGAGTGGAGCTGAAAAACGTGGAATAGAGCAGTCCCAAACACCCCCTTACAATTGTCGCAAACTTTGTTCTGCATCAGCTTTAACAATTTCAAATCTCCCGATACTGCCTACCAGTTTCTATATAATTCCTTAAAAAAAATCATTTGTTTCAAACGGGGACCTACTGGATATAGCAGAAAATTAGGAGCGGGTTGGATTGATTGATTGTTCATGCCAACTGGTTAAGCCCCCGATCGACAGCGATGCCGTTTACTCGAAGTCTAAAGCAAACACAGATGCAAACCCTTCCTCAACTGATCTACCTACCAACAAGGGGTAGATTTTTTTTGAACTATGCCTTATATATTATGGTTTTTAAATTTTAGTTGTTCATGAGAGATAGTGGTCGTGAAGGGAGGTCGCGTCGTCGAGGGCCACGGGGACGATGGGCTGGTGCGAGAGGTGCGGGGGGTCATCGCTCGACGGCCGGGAGAGCCACGGGGGGAGGTGGGTGGGGGCCGGCGACGCAAGTGGGAGCCCGATTCAACAACCAACAATGCATGAGGGGGAAGGCGGCGGTCGACGCAAACCCTAGAGGCGATGGCGGGACGCGGGAGGGCTTGGTTGGGGAGAAGGCGCACGGGATGGAGGGAGGCAAATGGGAGAAGGCGCATGGGATGGGGGTTGCAATTTCAATCAGCTACAATACAATTTTAGTCATAAGTGAGCTTATTTCAACCCAATTGAACAGCACATGGTAGCTCTTGTTAGGACTGTGCAATCGGTTTTTTTGGTTTAATCGGTTCGGTATATACGGTAAATACGGTGTTTGTAATTCGGTAATATACGGTATTTTTAGAAGTACGGTTCGGTATCGGTAAATCCCAATTTATTTCGGCGCGGTATCGGTAAATACCATATTTACTAAAGTTGACGTGAACTGCAAACAATATAGCGACTAGCGAGACGAGTAGACGATAATACATATACTACTGGCAATAGAATTAGAATTTTAGAAACACTCTAATGGAGTATGGAGATTCGATAACATATTCATAGAGTAATAAAACATAACAATTAATGATGTTCTCTGCCCATTAGAAACATCTGTCTCTTAGTTTTATTTTGTTTGAAGTGAGCTATAACTTAAAGTAGAGAAAATAAGAGCTTTTTGTATTTTCGATTTTTAGCTGATTTTTTTTTCAAAAAAAAACCAATTCTAAAAACCAAAATTTAAAAATCAAATCAAATACTAAAAACTGGTCAAATTGAGTTGACCGATCGGTCGGTTGCACAGCCCAGCTCCTGTCCGGGCATGCTCGAATATAAGAACCGAGGGCGTTTTTGGTAGATGGGCTTGACGTAACGGACGAATAGACCGGAGCGACGGGCATGAGGAATCCCGGCAAGACACCGGCTGTCCTGTCCGTTCCCTCATACGCCTGTCTGCTCTGTTGTCCCATCTCTTTTCCAAAAAAATTCCATTCATGCAAACTACCTAGAAAACGTAAAATTATATGAAGCTTTATAAAAAAATTTTGAACTTTTTTATAGCACATATATGCAAAAAAGTACAAGAAGGTTTCAGAAGAAAATTTTGATTTTTTTTTCTCACAGCGTGTATACGCAATAACCTTTTTGTAGCGTAGTGCTGCCTCGGGGAGGCGCGCGCTAAACAGAAGGCGCGCCCGCTCCACGTGGGCTCCACTAGCCAACCGCGGAACCCGTGCCACGTCGTCCACCCGCTCCACACCGAAACGCCCGCACGCCGAAATGACGGAAACGCCCCTCCCCTCCCCTCACCATCTCTCCCACTCGCACTCCCCTCTCCCCCCCGCGTGCTGCTCCCAGTCTCAAGAGTTTAATGCTGGCTCTCTGATCACTGATCCTTCTCGGTTCCCGTGGTGCGTTGTTCGCTTGGTCCGAAAGTCTCCGCGCTTTCTCCCATCCGTCTCTGCCCCTTCGATTTCCTTCCTCTGTTTCTTGATTGGAGTGGCTGCCGAGCCGCCAATCTTTCCTGTTTGGTTCCTGGGATTTCTTTCCGGCATTCGCACGTGAATTTCTCTGCTTTCTCCGAGCTGTTAATGTTACGAGGATAGGCGTTAGGAAAGGACAGCTTCGAGTGAGAAGCAGCCGTGTTTCGTGTGTGGTCTGCGCGCTTCCATTGCCGTTTCTTGGAGCTCTGCGTTTTTTGCTATCTGTCTGGGCTCCTGTTTATAGAATTCACAGGGCGTCATTGGTCGATTCTGATCGATCTTGCCTCTGTTTGGATCAGAAATCTCTAAGCTTTTTTCTGGCCCGATTCCTTTTCCTGGATTTCCAAACCATCGCATCCAGGAGGCCTTATTTATCGTGCTCCGATTAGTCCGGTCTTGGAGATCTTTTCTGGGTCCCGATCAGCTCGCCCGAGGAGCCAAATGGCGAATCTTGCCGTGCTCCGTCCGTGGCTCGGCGTGCTGGTGGCAATGCTGGCGGCCGTGTCGTGGCACGGCGTCCCGGCGGTGGAGGCGTTGGGGATGAACTGGGGCATGCAGGCGTCGCACCCGTTGCCGCCCAAGATCGTGGCGCAGCTGCTTAAGGACAACGGCATCAAGAAGGTGAAGCTGTTCGACGCCGACCAGGCCACCCTGAGCGCTCTTGCCGGCTCCGGCATCGAGGTCATGGTCGCCATCCCCAACGTCATGCTCGACGCCATGACGGACTACGACACCGCCAAGGAGTGGGTCAGGCGCAATGTCTCCCGCGACAACTTCGACGGCGGCGTCACCATCAAGTGAGACTGAGCCCCCCCTGCTCTGTTGCCTTGGTCCAGCTTCACCTCTCTGCTCGTTGTTCGCATTATTGCGGCGCCGCGGTGATGTGACGTCTTGTGCTCGCGTTTTTGCAGGTACGTCGCCGTCGGCAACGAGCCGTTCTTGGCGTCCTACAATGGCACGTTCGACAAGGTGACCTTCCCGGCGCTGCAGAACATCCAGAACGCGCTGAACGAGGCGGGCCTCGGCGACAGCATCAAGGCCACGGTGCCGCTCAACGCCGACGTGTACAACTCGCCACCGAGCAACCCGGTGCCGTCGGCGGGGCGCTTCCGCGCCGACATCGCCGACACGATGAGGCAGATGGTGCAGTTCCTGAGCAACAACAGCGCGCCATTCACCGTGAACATCTACCCGTTCATCAGCCTGTACCTGAACGACGACTTCCCCGTCGACTTTGCCTTCTTCGACGGCGGCGCGGCGCCGGTGGTCGACAACGGCGTCCAGTACACCAACGTGTTCGATGCCAACTTCGACACGCTCGTGGCCGCGCTCAAGGCGTTCGGGCACGGTGACATGCCCATCATCGTCGGCGAGGTCGGCTGGCCCACCGACGGCGACAAGCACGCCACCGCCGCCTACGCGCAGCGCTTCTACAACGGCCTGCTCAAGCGGCTGGCGGCCAACGTCGGGACGCCGCTCCGACCGAGCCAGTACATCGAGGTGTACCTGTTCGGCCTCCTCGACGAGGACATCAAGAGCGTCGCGCCGGGCAACTTCGAGCGGCACTGGGGCATCCTCCGGTACGACGGCCAGCCCAAGTACCCCGTCGACCTGACCGGGCAGGGGCAGAACACCATGCTCGTGCCGGCGAAGGACGTCGAGTACCTGTCCAGGACGTGGTGCGTGGTGAACACCAACGCCAAGGACACGAGCAAGCTCGCCGACAACATCAACTTCGCGTGCACGTTCGCCGACTGCACCGCGCTTGGATACGGCTCGACGTGCGCCGGCATGGACTCCAACGGTAACGCCTCCTACGCCTTCAGCATGTACTTCCAGGTGCAGAACCAGAAGGACGAAGCCTGCGACTTCCAGGGGCTCGCCGTGCCCACGCAGACCGACCCGTCCACCGCCGCGTGCAACTTCACCATACAGATCGCCCCCACCTCGGCGGGCCACTGGCGATCCACCGGGCCGTTCGCCGCGGTTGTTGTACTAGTTTAGGCTTTGGTCCAGTTGTTCTTGTTGCATTAGCGGGAACGTGTGCTTGAAAGAGATTTACATTTGTTCGTTTGTTGTGTGTAATTAGTACAAGTCTTGTGCTGGAGATACACAGGCCTTATTCTTTTAGGTGCCGCTCAGTTGCTCAGTTGGACTGAAATAAACTGATTTATTATTGAAATTATATTGTAACTAACCAAAATCACGCTGTAACTGATGATGATTTATTTAACGTAACTAAATTTAAAAATAGAAAAAACAGGTTAACCTATCATAAATAATGCAAACGAACATAGGAAAAAAACCGGCAAAAAAACTCAAAAAAGTTAAAAAAAACCAGAAAAAGACAAAATTTATAAATAGTGAAAAATAAATCAGAAACCAGAATCTCAAACCAAAATGAGCGCAACCTTAGTCTTGTGCCATTGATACATAGTCATTGGCTGCTTCTTTTCGGCTTTAGGACTTTTAAACGGTGCATTTTTTTAAGATAGCGTCTACAGATAGATTATAGTACAAATTATACTGAGTTCAAATATACCGTCTTCCTCCGTGTACTGTCTCTCACGAACAGCCATAATTTAAAATTTTAAACCAAAAACTAAAGTCACAACCCAAAAGAACTCGTCCCTTATTCTTTTGTGTTTTTTAGCTTCTCCTAAAGTTGAAACAAATGGAGTGCCGTTTTGAAGCAGATTCTTTAAACTGTTTGTCGAACCCAAACTTCACCCTTCGGGATACATATTGAGATGATTTTCACATAATATTCACACACTAATCACTACTAGAGCTAGATGACTAACTAATCGACTACGGTTAGTTCAGAAACAGTCATTCACATCATGGCCTCATATAGGAACTAGTACCATGCAACTATGCAAATGGTCCAGATTTGATTGGCTTTATGCAATATAGTATCCAGATGATTTGAATGCAAACCCGAGATGCAGAGGCGCACGTGGTTCCGGGATGCAGCATCACATGGCCTAGAACTCTAGATGCACAACTTTTCGTTCATTGCAAGTTGGCAAAAATAACTGGTTCCTATGCAAGTGAGGTCACCCACCAATCTACTCTCTGAAGATGATGCATCCAGGCATATGGAGATTCAATTTCTGCTGCTATTTTTAATTATCAGCTGAGTCATAGTCTACTCATCAACGATTATACTCCATTGTTTTCAGTGAAGCTTCTCGTAGTGGTGGTTGATTTATACTGTTGAGTTCAGGAACAAAACAAGATTACAAACACTTCAGCTCATCTCCAAGAGAAAAAAAACATTCTAAACAAGCCCTGAAGTGGAGGCATTGACAATTAAGCTGGATCATCCTAAACAACACCCCAAGTGGAAGCAATGACTTCTTCAGAAACAGCAATAGGTAGCTCACATGTCACGATATTTCAATACTGTCACAGCGGGGGGGTTTTGGCAACAAATTCTTAGTGGAACTTTCAGAAAAAGAAATACAATTTCTCCTCTACGACTCACAATATGCAACAAGTGCTATTTCTACAGAAGATCAAGTTCCACAGAGAAGCATCTAAACACAAAACACACCAAAATCTATCATGATTTACACTAACAGATGATCATGGGAACCTGGCAAGCCTTGAGCATAATAATGTAATCAATAGAATTGCATACCGTTAAAAATAAATATTTACATTATTCATACTGCAAATAAACAGAAGTGCACCTGTGCCAATGAAAATTCCCACACAAACACCAACAGAATATAGCCCTTGAAGGCGTGACCAACTCAGTGCAATGGCCCGGCGAGCAATGCTCAAGCACCAGTGACAGACATCAGTCGGTGGTGTTTGTCGAAGGCATTCATTGGCAAAGCAAATTCCAGGAGAATGATAGACACAATTCAAGCCCTGACACATAATTTTGAAGTAAACTTGACGGATCAAGTAACATCATGAGGAAACATACGAGCAGTGCTCCTCCAGAAGCACTGTCAGATTTTGGTGATCTTGTCAGCTTTCACGAGAGGATTCTGTTTGGCTATCTGCTCCCTGCCTGCCTGCTTGTAATCGAATGTGCATTTGTGAGAATCTGCATAACGGTGCATTGAGCAGAAGGTACCTCCACAGCGGCACTTGAATCCTGTCAACCCAACCTTCTTCTGGCATGACAAGCACTGGTTACTGGGTGTCTTCGGCGCCTCATCCTCCACTACTTGCTTCCCATCTGCGACTGAAGCAGACCCTCCATCCACGATTTCTGCCCCCAAAGGTGTGGAAGACGATGCAACAACAGCTTTCTTGTCCACAGTGGCCACTGTCCCGGCCTTAACGGTGTCTCTGTAACACTTTGAACACATGTTTTGTGTCATCCGGCTGCCAAAGAAGCCACAGTTATTGATGCACAATACGGGGGCCTCAGGTGTGTGGACACCAGTCTCCTCTGCCTCCTTTTGCCAGCTCTCTTGTGCCATTCTACAGAACACCAATTGCACTTCCATTAGCACGAACCAACAATCATTAATCAAGAAACTTCAAAAATAATTCAACATGTCTACTGCACAAAATGTAAAAAAAAAAGGTAGGTGGAACTAGGTAAGAGTCAGATGGACATCACAAATACTTTTACTGCAACTGTGGAACATAACATGATTACAACACAGAATTGACCTGACCATGACAAGAACACATTCCAACCTACAGCACAAATTTAGGTGGCCGTTCCTGTCAATCAGGTTGTAAGGTCATAAGGAATAGTGATGATAAAACTCCATAGCATCCGATCAACTGAGCTCGATAACACAATGGAAGCTCCTGACTATGACAAGAACTCATCCCAACCTACAGCACCAATTTAGTTGTCCATTCATATCATTCGGAATAGAGGTCAGGAGAGGCACTGAATACCACCAAATAAGCACCATATTTGTGGACAGAGACCCCCCCCCCCCAGCACTTAGTACATGATCAAACCTCGACACGGACTTGTTCATTGGCATTTGCCTGATTGTTAGAGATATATGTATAGTTTGTTATTCCCCATTGTTATAAGGGGTTCTTTGCATATTTCCTCCCTGTACTTTGTGTATATATACCGGCCCATTGGCCTCATATGAATATAGGTGCTATTCATAACATGGTATCAGAGCCAATCTAGGGTTTACCCGTCGCCTCGCCGCCGCCGCCGTCGGCCCCGCCCCTGCCGTCGGCCCTGCGAACTCCTCGAGGTGACATCGCCGTCACTGCCGCCCCTGCCGCCGGCTTGGCGCCTCCCCCGTCGGCTTCGCCGACTCCTCCTGCCGCCGGCTTGGTGTCTCTCCGCCGACTCTCCTCGCCGCCGGCTTGGTGTCTCTCCGCCGACTCCTCCTGCCGCCGCTTGGCGCCTTCCCGTCGGCCCCGACTCCTCTGCGCGCTGCTCGTTCGCCTCCGCGCGCCTCGCTGCCGCCGCAGATCGGTGCCCGCCCGTCCGGCCGTCTCCGCCCGGCGCGCTTCGCGCGAGGCCGCCGGCGCTTCTCGCCTCGCTCGAGCCGTCGTCGCCGCCGCCGCCACCGTCGCCTCGCCGGGCCACCTCTGCCGCCGCCGCCGCCGCGCGCCGCCGCCGCCGTCGCCGTCGCCGCCAGGCCACCTCGCCGCTGCGCGCCGCCGCCGCTGCGTCGCCTCCGCTCCCGATCTGGATTTCGTTCGGTCGGTGAAGACGGTAGGTTTGTAAACCGACCAAGAAAAAAAAAAAACGTCGTCCTAACCGCGCGCCGCCCGGCGCCGCTGTTAGACTTCGTTGCCTTGTCGCCGCCCGGCGCCGCCTACCAATGGGCACCGCTTCCCTCCTCGCTGCCGGTGATCTTCGATGGTGTTAATTACACCGATTTCGTGTCTCACATGCGCATTCACATGCGTGGTCTTCGTCTCGGGCGCCTCCTCTGGCGATGTCACCGCCGCGCTTGCCCTATTCCTCCGACGGAGCCTACGCTGTTGCGTTGCCCCGACGGTGATAAGGGCCGCTGATGAAGCCGATGATAAAGCCGCCTCGCCTACCCAGAGGCTCGATTCCTACAAGGATCGTCGACCGTCTACACTCGGTGGTACGATGACGACGCCGCCGTTGCTGCTTGCTTCATCGCCGCGATGTCGGCCTCGATTCTCTTCGAGATGGTGGGACTCTTCGGCTTTCGGATGTGGACTCATCTTCGCGGCCGCTACGAGCCCTCGGTGATGCCACAGCACTGTCCGTGGTCCGCCAGAGCACTCTCTTCAGCAGGTGATGCTATCGTTGACGCCTTTACGCTCGAGTTCCGCATGCTCGCGTCGGTTGGACTCACTGCTTCGCGCCTGGCCGTCGTACTCGCCCGTCTTTGCTGGAGGTACGTCCGATCTGCATTTCAGCGGGTTTACGAGTTCCTTACTCGCTTCGCCCCGAGTTCGAGCAAAGGCGTGCCCGGCTCCTTGCACGCCACCTCGTGTCACTCTCCGGAGGCTCTTACCGAGATACGCGCAGAGGAGACTCGTTTGAGTGGTCTTTGGTCCGATGCCACTTCCTCTGTGCTCGCCGCTCGTCGCTGCTACATCGCCTCCTCCGGCGGCTACCACAGTGGTGGTGGCGCCTCGACCTGAGGTGGCCGTCCTCACTGCTCCTCTGCGACAAGGATGGCTACACCGAGTCCCATGCTACAAGAAGAAGCGGCATCTTTCACGCCGTTCTTCATCGGCACTAGTGCTTCTACGACGACGTCGCCTCGACTTCTCAGCAGCTTCTCTCACCGAGCAGAGATAGCCGACTTCGACGCCGCTTGCCGCTTGTGTTCTCCTCGGCGGTGTTCTCGCAGTTACGCTCATCGATTCTTGAGCACCGAGAGACCACCTCCTACGATCAGTACCTCCCGTGGATTCTTGATTCGGAGCATCTTTTCACATGACTCGATTCTTCCACTGTCTTCTATTACACCTCTTGATTCTCCCGCGGTGTTCTTACTGCGATGGTACATCTCTTTCGTCTCTGGTCGAGGATCTCTTAGCAACTCATCTTTTCATGTTCCTTCGTTGCTCATGTTCCTCGCCTTACCTTGCGCTTCTTTCTCACGGGCGACATCGACCTTGGTTATCGAGTTATTCTCGACTCGACTCTTGTTGTGTTCGGGATCGCCACACGGAGCTCGTTGGTTCGCCTCGCGCCGTGACTCACAGCGTCTCTGGGAGCTTGACGGCTTCATCTTCCTTCCGCTGCCACCACCGCCGCCGATCTCTCCGCCGCCACTTCGTCTTCACGGCTCTTTCCAGCGGTGGCATCACCGTCTTGGCCATCTGTGTGGATCTCGCCGTCGCCCTTAGTTCGTCGTGGTCTTCGGGTGCATCTCAGAGACGTGTCTTTAGATTGTCGAGTGTAAGTTAGGTAAATGATTCACTTCCTTATCCTCATAGTGAGACGTGTCTCGCGTCCTTTGATCTTGTTCATTCGGATGTTTGGGGTCCGCTCCTTCGTTTGAAAGGGGTCATCGTTATTATATTATTTTTATAGATGATTTCTCTCGCCACACTTGGATATATTTCATGTCTTCTCGTAGTGAGGCCTTGCCTATCTATAAACAATTTGCCACTATGATACACACACGTTCTCCACTCCTATTCGTGTCTTTCGTGCCGATTCTGCCGGCGAGTACCTCTCTCGCCACTGCGCAGCTTCCTTGCCGAGCAGGCACTCTCGCCGATTCTCTTGTCCCGGTGCTCATGCTCGAATGGTGTCGTTGAGCGCAAGCATCGTCACCTCCTTGAGACGGCTCGTGCTCGATGATCGCCGCTCTATTCCACCTCACTTTTGGGCCGAGGTCGTTTCATCGCCACCTATCTTGTCAACATACAGCCCTCTTCGCTCTTAAGGTGCGATCCTGTTGAGCGTCTTTGTGGTCTTCTTCGACTACTCGCTCTTCGTCTGTTTGGTTTGTGTTTGCTACGTTCTCCTTGCCTCGAGAACGCACCAAACCGATCGCCACCGTTGAGTGTGTTTTTCGGGATATAGTGCCGAGCACAAGGGCTATCGGTCTTTGGGATCTGTTGGTCGACGGATGCGGGTTTCTCGGGATGTGACTTTCGACGAGTCTCGCCCATTCTACCCACGCCCCGCCTCTCCTTGGCTTCCTCTGAGAGCCTCTGTCTTTCTTGACCTTTCCGGATACACCTATATCTGCTTTGCCCTCGCCCATCTGTTCTCTCGAGTCTCCACATATTCCCCGTGGCCTCTTCACCGTTGTCGCCGCCGTGTCGCCTCCCACGACTCGCAGTTCCTCCCACTACGATTCCTCCTCCTTATCGCCTACACTCGTCGACCTCGCATTGCGGAACTTCCGGATGAGCATTCTTCTTTCGATGTTCCATCTTCTTCGATGCTCCATCGTTCCTCGATGGGTCATCTTCTCCTCGCTATGCTCTCCGCGATCGCGATCGATTCGGCCTCCGCCTGTTTTCCTTTGGTGCAGCTACTCGTGAGCCTGTCTCCTACCGTGATCTTTGTTACTCACCCCGAGTGGCAGCTTGCCATGGCCGAGGAGATTGCTGCCTCGAGCGCATTGGTACTTGGGATCTTGTTCCTTTGCCATCTCACTCTCATCCCATCACATGTAAGTGGGTCTATAAGATTAAGACTCGCTCGATGGTCTCTTGAGCGCTATAAGGCGCGTCTTGTTGCTCGTGGCTTTCAGCAGGAGCATGGTGTTGACTATGACGAGACTTTTGCTCCTGTGGCCCACATGACCATCGCTCGCACTCTTCTTTCGGTGGCGTCGCCGCCACCGGTCTGCTTTCTCGACTTGACGTCAAGAATGCTTTTCTTAATGGCGAGTTGCGTGAGGAGGTTTACATGCATCCTCCACCGGGTATTCATTCTCGAGGGTATGGTTTGTCGCCTTCGCCGCTCTCTCTATGGCCTTAAACAAGCCCCTCGTGCTTGGTTTGAGCGCTTCTCCTCTGTGGTCACCGCTGCTGGTTTTTCAGCTAGTGATCATGATCCTGCGCTCTTTGTCCACACTTCGCCTCGTGGTCGGACTCTTCTTCTCTGTATGTTGATGATATGATCATTACGGAGATGATTCTGAGTACATTGCCTTTGTCAAGGCTCGTCTTAGTGAGCGTTCCTTATGTCGGATCTTGGTCCTCTTAGTTACTTCCTTGGGATTGAGGTTACTTCCACTCCGGATGGTTTCTTTATGTCCCAAGAGAAATATATTCAGACCTTCTTGATCGCGCTCTCTCATCGATCAACAGATCGTTGAGACTCCCATGGAGCTCAATATTCACCTCCGACTCTCGATGGCGAGCCTCTTTCGATCCGACTCGCTATCGTCATCTTGTTGGGAGTCTTGTCTACCTTGTGTTACTCGTCCGGATATCACTTATCCGTTCATATTCTCGAGTCGGTTTGTTTCAGCTCCCACTCGGGTTCACCACGACCACCTTCTTCGAGTTCTGCGATACCTTCGTGGGACTATCTCTCGCCGTCTCTTCTTTCCACGTTCCAGCTCATTCACTTCAGGCCTATTCGGATGCTACTTGGGCGCGATCCCTCGACCGCCGGTCTATCTCGCTTCATCGTGTTTTTCTTGGTGGTTCTCTTATTGCACGGAAGACGAAGAAACAGATGCAGTGTCCGCTCGAGTGCAGAGGTGAGTTGCGAGCTATGGCTCTCTTGTGCAGAGATTACTTGGCTACGGTGGTTACTTGAGGATTTTGGTGTTTTGTCACTACACCGACACCTCTCTTGTCGACAAAGACAAGTGCTATCAGTATTGCTCGTGATCCTGTGAAGCATGAGCTCACCAAGCATATTGGTGTGGATGCTTCTTTCATGAGGTCTTGTGTGCATGATCAGGTGATTACTCTTCAGTATGTGCCTTCAGAGCTTCAGATAGCGGATTTCTTCACGAAGGCGGACTCGAGCACAAAGATAGCTTTATCTCTCCAAACTCAGTGTTGTTGATCCACCATGAGTTTGAGGGGGGGTGTTAGAGATATATGTATAGTTTGTTATTCCCCATTGTTATAAGGGGTTCTTTGCATATTTCCTCCCTGTACTTTGTGTATATATACCGGCCCATTGGCCTCATATGAATATAGGTGCTATTCATAACACGGGCTACTCCCCTTTGCAATAGGTGTTCCCTAGTGATTTAAATATAGCCTCAAACAAGCATACATGTGTGGCAGAGAATCTAAAAATGTGCAGATTTGCGATAGTTTGTATGGGAAAAGAGTGAGACCAGCCCAGCAAAATCCACAAATGTCATCGCTGTGAGGTAAACCAAGACTAATGAATGAAGCAATCAAGTCTCCATTTCTTACCCTGCTATGCTGTATTATCGTACTCATCAAGAAACCTTGTGCAATTGTCCCGTCACAACAACATCATCGATGGTCAATTTCCATGCTTATCGAGAAGTTTTAAACTTATCGCCTTCGCTATGTTGGCATCATCCTATCTTTCTTTAGTGTAATCCTATCTTCGCTACCGCAAGGAAGCAATCACCTTGCTGCACCGGTTAAGAAACCTCAGCTAGGCCACACGGCAGAAGCTAAGCCTACCGTGTAATCCATGCCTACATGAATTCCCCTATCTGAAAACTGATCCTTTATAGGTAATTAGTCCTTTTATCTTCGGCTTTGCCAAAGATAAAGTCAATCAATCGTCCATCGTCAGAATCACAACAAATTCAGGCATGCTAATCCCTTATCAAGCATCAGACTTGATCCAACGAACCAGCCAGTCCTAGATCGATCGCATCCAAGAACGACGCGTCAAACAATTGAACAAAAATTCTAAAAAAAGAAACAGACGTAGAACAACCAAACCAACAGCCAAATTCAGATCGAGCCGTACTTGCGATGACTGGCCGGGGTCTCGATCGATCGATCGGATCTCCGGAACGGCCTGCCGGCGAGGCGGGGGGATGGCTTCTCGACCTCCTCCCCCTCCTCCTCCCCCCCTCCGCCTGTTTCTTCCAGGAGAGAATTTAGCTTCTTTTTTCGCGTTCTTGTATTTTTTGTTCTCTCCCCTTCGGTGGCGTCGGGTTATAAAGGCCATGAGGCTTTCCCGAGCTCGACAACGGCATTTCTTTTCGATTCTTTTTTTTAAAATTTTTTTGGTTAATTGAACTTGGCGATTAGGGGTGGTTGGGTTAAATAAAGTGGGAGTGGTATAAGGGCATCTGTAGTGTATATAACCCAAAGAGTCTTAAGGTGGGTTCCATCTAAATCTTAAGACCAACTCCATAGTGTATATAACCCAATGGGCCTTAAGATGGTCCCACTTGGCAGATAAAGAAAAATTGTATTTTAATGCTTATGGCCAGATCTTTAGCTTGAGGACCAGCCTTAAGCTTTTTTTTGCTTATGGTCTGCTTAAGGTCACCTCTGTAATGTATAAAGTTGACATTAAGGTGGCTTAAGACCTCCTCTTTTCATACACTACAGATGCCCTAATGCAGTGGGGATTAGGATAGGAGCGGGATACTTCTAGACGCGTAGATTCACGAGCGCGACTCCTGGGCCCCTGCGCCCCGGGCCCGCAGGCGTGTGGGCCCCGCTGCAGCCGGATGATTGAGCATGCATATGTGTCTGACTCGTATTCTCACCTGGGTAGAGCAATCTGCTTCAGTGCTTCTGGGGTGAGAGTCGGGTGATCTTGGTGTTCATTTGTGGATAATGTGTTTCCAGGGTTGCATGAAAAAAGCAGTTGTAGTATACACACTGATTGAAATTTGAATTGTGCATATGTGCATCCTGACTAATTGACATGCCTTTATCTAACTACTTCTGTGAAGATTTTCTTTTTTGTTATCGCCACTCACAAAATGATACTTATCGTCTGTTCATTTTTGCAAATATTGCTAGATATTAGAGAACTATTGGTTATCTTGGGGTTTAATTCGGTCCTTAAATAGTAGAATGCAATGATACTACGGTGGATTGGGTGGTGGTTGTGTAGTAGCCATTCATGGCTTACCCCAATGTCCTTGGTCAATGGTCATCTCCAGTAAGTGAAAATAAGATGGATGACGATAGAGTGACACATTTGTATTCTTAGTCATCGAGCTAATGTCCAGTGTTTTGTTTTATTTCGCTTTGACTTTTTGTTTAATATGAATATATCCATACGTTCTCAGTAGCATGACAACGAATTAACATTAATTCACAGTGTCGTCTCGTTGCCTCCAATGCAGTACCCTTGGACTTTAACATGCGCTTTGGTTCCTTCTGATAAGTTGAGGTCAACTTATTATGATTACTCGGTGCATCATTGGTATACCTTTTGAATTTCTTTCTTAGTGCTAAGTTGCTTAGCTCATGTTGTGTTAATGCTAAGTTGCTTAGCTCATGTTGTGTTAATGCTTATGTACTTTTGCTATGATTTAGTTTAATTGCAACCTAGTGACATTTCTATTTTGTTATAAGTTAGCCGGCGTTGCTCCATTTCTAGTCCGCCACTGTCAGCGCCGGAACCCTGTCAGCCCCACCTTCCTTCGGCACGTCAAGCACCGGTTCGCCGACGTCGCCGGCTTCGTGGAAGCCGGCTGCTCGGTCATCTCTGGCAATGAAGACAACAGCTCAGTAGCAGAGGACGAGGCGACACCCATCTTCGCCTTCTTCTCCGACGGTGCCACGAAAGCAGTAGAAGCGGAGACGACGCTCGTCATGCAATTGGCCTTCTTCTCTAGGGTGGCCGTGGTGTCGGCGGCGGTGATGACGTGCTCCCGGAAGCGCCTGGAGCACACGTTGTTGGTCGCGGCGCTGCCGAAGAAGCCGCAGCCGCTCACGCACGATGACGGCGCTGGCTGTCACGCTGTCGGGGCACTTGCACAGTTGCGCTTCAGCACCATCGCTAACGTGCGCGGTGCCGTAGCTCGGCGATCGAATACGTTTCTCTTTCCTGAGAGACGCACGAGCCGCGAACAGGTGAGTTTCGCGAGACCGACTGCGTCTGGGCGTGGGCTTTGTGGGTGCGGTACGTTTTAAGGTGGGTCGAGACGGAATGCACGGCAGATCGGAGGCGGTTTATTCCAAATCCGATTCGCGCTCGGATTCCTGAACGCGCACTAATAACGTCGGCAAGGAATGGCCCTGCATGCTTCGATTAGAATCAAGACCATGAGTTCAGGCTTCCAAAAAAAAAACCACGATGACGACCCAGAGTTCGCCTTCTAGTACTACTAGTACATAAGTATATACGTGAGACACCCCACATCATTATCGAAGGGTAATAACATTTAGATAATAAATTATTATTCATTTATCTCGTATAACACTGCTCTAATAAATAATAAACCTATCAGAACATTGCAGTAGAACAGTAGTTAGAGACAGTACTTTTTTATTACAGTACTTTTTGCCACGAAGAACTGAAATCTTTAAAATACACAATTTCCTAATCTACAACCACCTACATAATTTTTATAGAAATTCTTTGTAGGTTCTACATGTCCCCATAAGCAGCCTGAAGAAACCAACAGAGTAAACCGATTCATCCAAATACACTTCCCAGCCGTTACAAACTTACAATCTTCAAGATGCTTTTTATGTGCTGGCTAATGTAAAAGGGTCGGCCATTGGATTGAACCAAGTAAGCCCAAGTGTCTGCAAACCTTGTGAAGTAGGGGGTGTAATGCTCACAGGGGTAAGTGCCTCCGCTCCATCATGGCTCACATACACGGAACAATCTCCCCAACCTGCAAAGTGCGAAAGGCAGCAGTTGGAGTTCAAAGTAGATGCTCTAAATTTCGTAATAACATATAACCATACAACTTCTGCTAAATGGTGCCTTGGTGCTTCACCTCCAGAATAATAAGGGTAGGCGCCAAAATACATGCCGACGTCCTTGTAATCCTCCGGCACCGTGGCTGCCCACTGCTCCGCCGATGCCACCTGAGGGTTTGGATTCGCCACCACGCCATTCAGCGCTGCCGAGACCTGAAACATGATTCGAATTCAGTCACTGAAATGACATTATAGCATCCCATACCCATAGTGATTCAACGAGATTGTAGAGGAAAGGCGGACCATATATACCTTCCCCTTCGCCTGTTTGGCCTCACCAGCTTCGCTCTTGGGGTCAAGGGACAGCTTCTACAGCAAGACTGCTTAAGGGAAACTGATTCAGACGCTTCCAAAAACAGACCACAAGATCACGCACTCGGCATAAAATTCTAAGCCCTGGAGCTGAAACTAGGAGCGAAAAGCAACCAAAACCACAACAAAATCAGAACACCACACGCTCTGGCTGCAACTGCAAAGCTCATCCAATCGAGGAAACACGAAAGCACACCCAACAAAACTCATAATTCCCACGAGCAAGCCCATTTCTAATCCACCAAAACACCAACGAATCGCCTAGAGCGAAGAAACCAAACTACGCACGGGGAGATCCAAACACTGGTTAAATCCCCACCGAAAACCCTCGAAAAAACAGTCTCCAAAACACACCCCAAAAAATCGGGAAGAGAGCCGAACGGTGAGAGTCGTTGAGGATACGGTCGGCAGCGGGGGCGACGGTGGCCATGGGGACGATCCGGCGGGCGCGGGGCCAAAAACCCAGAGAAACCCTAGCGAGGCGAGGCGAGGCGGGTGGTAAGTGGGAGCAAGGAGAGAAGCGCCGCAACGTGGGAAAAGAAAGAGACGAGTGGAGGGAGAGAGGGAGCCGGTTGGGTATACGTTATTTTTGTTTTTATTAAAAATAAATAGTAATACTTGAAAATACTTTTAGAAAAAAAAAAAGATAGGCGATGTAAAAGATGAGCGGGAAAGATATGTACACATAACGAGAGTTAGAGGTCTAAGGTGAACGATACATCCATGATCTTGACTTATTTTCTAAAAAGTGATTTAGAGGATGAGATTTAGAGGACATTGTTGGAGAGCGTGATGATCTTGACTTATTTTCGGAGCGTGACAGTAATAAGAGAAGTGAAAAAATTGTTTTCAAAAACTAAATATTTATATTAATTTTTGATTTATCTAAACAAAAGCAATACAGGGCCTCTGCTTTCCCTTGCTTCCCGTTTGGATTTTTCTATTTTATAGATAATCATTTTGTGGGCCTGTAGGCCTTTTTTGGAGGATGAAAGGTGGCACGTGTCTCCGGGTAGGATCGGAGCCCACTGCACTAGAGACGTTTCGAGCAGCGGTGACTGGTGATGTACGAAACAGCATCATTTTTTTTTCAAATCTTTATATCCCAATCCGAAGACGATGACGTGATTTGCTGTAACTAGTTTAGCCTTTGTTTCGGAAAACGATAATTCAGATTAGAATTTTGTAGGAATCAGGGCAATTTTTCCAAAAATTCGTACCGAATCCTTTATCCAAAACAGATCGCTTGGTTCATCTTTAAGAATCGACTAGAAAAAGAAATTACTGTAGCAATGCACTGTTTTCTAGATTAAGAAAACATTTCACGGTCGGCCCCATATATGAAGGGGAAAATGTAAAGCTTGAGCGTTAGTATCATACATAAATTCAACGTGATTCATGATGGGCACAGTAAAAGAATGTTAAGTTCAAAACAAACGAAACGCATTTCAAAACCTCTGGAACAAGTTACTTCTTGCAAAACCAGTACAGAATATCTCCAGTCCTAGGCACATTTCCTAATGATGAAAAGATAAAAGAGCACATCTCAACGGAACAGGAACAGCTGATATCTATCTCAACTACCAACCAAACTCAACTCCCAAATGCAAGCGAAGGAGAAAATATTACAGGGGGAAAATTTCAAAAGAAAATCATATCCTGAATCGCCTCAGACTTCACAACTTTCTGCAACCTCAGCCATTGAAAGGAACATCTACGAGACCCAACAGTGTCCTGAATGCCTTGAACAGTTGAACCGCACCAGCCTTCTCCAAACCTATAAGCTGTCACCTTACACTAAGCTCAAATGGCTGAATTGAGGGGAAAAATCAACAGCCATTTGCAGCAGCCAAGCCTTCGGCTGTGGGGTTAGCATCTTTTCGGGCAACGCCATTTAAGGCGACCGCCACCAAACCATTTTCCATCACAGAATTTTTCTCTCCTACAGCCTCAAGTTTCTGCAATCCCTGCTTCCCATCGTCGGCTTCATTTTCAGTATTGCTGACAGTAGGCAGCTTTGTGTTCATGATCTGCAGGGCCAATAACAGTACTTCAAGTGAGTTAACACGATCATTTCACAGCTCCAGCCTTTCTTAAAGTCAAAACTTGATTAAAAATCAGGTGAACACTCAAATGAAAATGAAAAAAGGATGCCATGCAATTCACCAATGGGGGGAAATGGAAATCCTTACATTTTACAAGGAAAATGGCTACAAAGAATTCTCAACTACCAGCCTGTATTCACTATTCACACCAACAAAACTAGGAACATTTAAAATGGCATACTCAAGACATAAACTAACATAAAGAGCTAGTTTTCAGTAGTTCTAATTTCTAAGAGGTTCGCACCAAGTTAGACTGCCTGTAAATGCATATGCTGATGGTTCTTCACCTTGTTCAGTGGATGATGCCGCTGTGATTTCTTCTCTTGCATTATTTCCTCGCGGTTATCATAAAAGCCAAAGTCATCCAAGATGGATGTTTTGCAGACATGGTCCTTGAAAATCTTCAGCATCTGAAGGCCTTGTTCAATCTTAACCTGCAGCCACCACAAGAAGGTATGGGGAAAACCATTAAAGAGTTCAACATGCAAAGTTGTTCAACACAATATTTAACAATTTAATGCATAGCAGTGTGCCTGATATACTACTAAGGCTTCCTGATGTGGAAAAATCTGCAATGGTGTAACACCATGAAACTTTTACAGAGAAGGAAATTGGGTCAAAAATGGAAGAATTGAAAGCCACTATTCTCACCTCCTGCGTATCTCTGCTGTTTGTCACTGGCTTGTTTTCATTATACTCGAGAATGATGTGCTTCAACAAGTTGTTAGGAATGTCCTTTACAATGTGCCACTTGACAGGGAAACAACCAGTCCACTTGTCTTGCTGCCAGTACTCCACAGTCTTGCTAAAATCAACCTGACCCACCATCTCAGCTAGACCAACAAACTGCCCACTGGTATTAACCTGAAAAAACAACATCAGAACCCAACTATATACTGTTGACAGCAGAAAGACGAGCCCTCTTAAAAGAACACTATGATTAAAAACTTACAGAGAAGAACAGAAATACAGGAGAATTGCTCAATTTCTCCTTAGCCTCTAGATAAGCTGTGTCAAGCTTTTTATTTCCACTGGGTGTGCTTGCCCAGACATTGTACTTGATGCTTTTATGAACATCGTCCTCACTGTACGATTTAATAATAAAGAATTTGGCGTCTGAGTAAGTTTCAAGAAAGTCAGACCGATTGTACTGATCCTGCAGAACTGCATTAGACCCATCACTGGCAGGAACATCTTGTTCTTTCACAGGTGTCGCAACAGCTGGTCCAAAGCCCTGTAGATTTTTAGAGAGTCCACTTCTTGGCCCTCTCTTCAACTCATTCAAGCCATCCAGGTTTTCGTTGCCAAAACCATAAGATCCATAACTTTTCCCTCGGGGCTTGTATTTTCCATCCGACAGTGCATTCCACCCACCATACAGTCCAGGCCCATAGATGTGTGATCCATACCACAAGCCAGGTCCATAGGCATTCCTGTTGTACATTCCACTACCAGAGTACATTGAACCCATCGGTGAGTTATGTCCATGCAAACCCTACAAGAAATGTGCCCATTTTGAGAAATAAGTAATCCCAATATAGCAAAGCTATGAACTAGAATAGATTCAGAATATGTAAAATTCACATTGACCAAACAGACTAGTCATAGTGTGACGTTACACATATAACACAAAACCAATTACCAGTGGCATGGCAAGAACCAAACTCAATAAATAACAAGTGTTCAGCAAGCCAAAGTGAAGCATAGGAGTATGTGCAAACAATAAACAACAATGATCACACAATTACTGAAATTCTGTGGCACAAGCTTTTGAGCAATGATAAATAAATAACATAACAATAGGTTTATTGCAAACAAGAGCAAGTTCACCATCAGCTGAGGAAGAGGCTGCATATTCTGATTCTTTGATTGTCCCTTGTTTTTAGGATTTGAAGCAGTTGAAGTAGGATTGCCACTAGAAAGCCTCTGCTGTTTCCCCAAAAAGGTCTGGCCACCATACCACGGATAAGCTGGTCTGGTACTTTGATTCTGGTAACTACCCAAACGCCCACTTGGTTTCAGTGGCAAAGTCGTCTTCTTCAGACCTTTTACATCATCAATGCTGTTTGAAGTGGCTTTGGAAGCATCCACCACAGCAGGAAGCGGATCAGCAGCAGCAGCAGTGGAGATCTCCTCTTGTTTTGGAGCTAATTTGTCAGTTCTAGCCTTGTATGGTGGCTTACTAGCAGGAGCCTGAGGCTGGTGGTACGTAGATGGGTACTGGTACTGCTGAGATCCATACATCTGACCATCAGGTCCGGGTGCTGCAACACCATATTGAGGATAGCAGTAAAAGTCCCCATAAGCACCCTGAAGAAACTCAACAGATTAAACCAGTTCATCCAAAAACACTCCACATGATTTAAAAACTTTAATATGTTACACAGTATACATTTCTTTACTAACTTTGAAGTGTTAAATGTTATACTGAACCAAGCAAGCACGATTGTCTCAAACATTGTGAAATAGGGGGGTGCAATACTCACAGCGGTAGGTGCCTCCATTCGATCATGGCTCATGTACATGGAATAATCACCCCAACCTGCAAAGTTGAAAAAAATCCCATCCATAAGAGTTCAAAGCAAACGCTCTAAACTTCGTATCATGATGTAATTCCAATAACTACAGTGCATTCGTTGGAGTCCAAAATAAATGCTCCAAACATCGCAACAGGTGTAACGTACATAATTACCCTGCTAACTATTACCATTTCACTAAAAACATACAGTAAATGTTAGAATGGTGCAATAGTGCCTCACCTCCGTAATAGTAAGCAGGAGGGTAGCCGCCATAATACATGCCCGGATCCTTGTAATCGTGTGCCGCCGGAGTTGCCCACTGCTCCATTGGCGCCACTGCTGGGTTTGGAGCCGCCGCCGCGTCATTCGACTTGCCGTCCAGCGCTCCCGACACCTGCAAAGTTATTGAAGTTAAAGATAGATTCAACCACTAGCATCACATGGTGATCCGAAAAGATGGTACGGAGAGAAGCGGATCACACCTTCTCCTTCGCCACCGGGGCCTCACCAGCTTCGCTCTTGGCATCAAGGGACAGCTTCTGCAGCAAATCCGTAGCCTCTGCAGCAAGACCGCTTAAGGGAAACTGATCCAGTCACTGACAAGCGTGGGCGCTAAGATTCCAACCAAGAAACCCAAGATCAAACGCAGACACCACGAGATCACGCTCCTGGCAAGAAATTACAACTCTTCGGGAAAAAAAGTAGGATCACAAAACAATGACAGAAACAGAACGCCACACGCTCTGCAATTCTAAACCTCATATAATCGAAGAAACACGAGAATCATCCAAAAAAACCCACAATTCTCACGACCAAACCCGATTGGAATCCTCCGAAGCACCAACGAACGCACTAGGGCGAGGAAATCGAACTAAACACCAGGATATCCGACCACCCGTCAAACACCCACCAAAAAAACTCAAAACCCCCAAAAAGGAAAAAAAATGCAAGCAAATTGGGGAAACAGAAGCGCGCGTGAGTGGTTAAGGATACGGTCGGCGGCGGGGGAGGCGGCGGCCATGGCGGCGATCCGGAGGGCGCGGGGCGGTGGCGGCGCGGGTGAAAAACCCTAGGAGAAACCCTAACGAGGCGAGACGGTTGGTAAATGGTGAGAGAAAAGGGTGAGAAGGAGGGTAGAGGAGCAGGTTAAATAATTGGACGAGGGGTTCGGATTTTGCCACGTTTTTTCCTCTCCCCCGCTAATGATTTGGTGGGCCTGGGCCTTTCGGAGGAGGCAAAATACGAGCCCACTCCACAATGGAGCGGGCTGATTCCGGGCTGCAAAGGGTCTGTTGTTTTTAATGACTAATAATTTTTATCGGTGTTTTTTTATATGGTAGTGGATAGCACATATAATTTTAGGTTTTAAAAACTATTCAGAGAACCTCTTTAAAAAACCTTTCGACTCTTGGGAAAGTTAAAAGTCCAAAAGGACAAAACCAAGATTGTTTTGTTGCAAAATTGTTCTGTCACGTTGTTTCTGTCTTCATTATGTCTTGCTTAAGATCTTAATCAGGTAGCTCCATAGAAAATGGTGATACAGTTTTATATAATATCTGAAATCAAGGTTTTTCTGTGATTGCGAGTCTGTCCACATGAATGGGATCTACTAATTTTTCGATAAGGAGAGAGCTTTCTTAATCACCTAGAATTATTTTTGGCCTATAACTTATGTCTTTTTATAAATAAATAGGATGACTTCTTCATCACCGTTTTGAAGCCATTTTGAAGTGGCTTATCAAGACAATATTTTTAAAGTGGCTTATCGATTTCGGTTTGTTCACACAAATACTCATGTTAAGATTAAAAATCATAAGTCGCAACCATAAATTATAAGCCGCAACCGAAAAAAGTCACCCGTTACAATCTCGAGCGTCCGTGAGATATTACATTATGTTTTCTTGCCACACACTAATACCACGCGCTGACAACTGATTGTCGAATTGCTTTGGCCACTAGAATTGTCAAATTGCTTTAGCCCTCTAGAATGATTAAGGTCCACCACGGCTTGAAAAGAGTTGCATAAGGTCTGTTTGTTGATTTATTCAAATCTTCTCTGGATTAATATCCTGTAGGTTGCACTAAGCCCCCAAAAAGACCAGCACTCTGAACGGTTGTTTTGGCACACCATCAATCCACTGAAAGGGTCGTTAGGGAGATTTACTACATTCTTGTGAGTTTAACTTCAGTTATATACTCCAAAATGACTCTGTACTCAATAAGATTTTTTTATTCAACCATCATTCCAAAATTTCAGGTAATGGATATGCTTGGTCCTAGCCTCTGGGATGGTTGGAATTCAGTGGGACAGGCGTAAGTAAATTATCAATCTTTTCACCTTGTCCGCCTGTTTTTCATACTCCATACAGAAAGTATCGACATCCCTGCCCCAACAGCATGTCTCCTCAGATGGTTGCTTGCATTGCCATTGGGGCATATCAATTCTTTAGAAGCTTCACTCAAAAGGGTAATCTAAAGCCATTTGTCTATGTGTTAGACCATGTGGCTCGGTCTAGGATATTTTGGTGATGAATAATTGACAAGGGTTAATTTGTAATGATGAATAATTGGTAATTTTGTTTAACGTTGTTATGCGAGTCGTGTGCGTGTACTAATGTTGGTCAAGTTGGAGAGAACTTGTGCCGGAAGAATGTTCTTTGGTCTTTGCATGTGCAGGTTGGGCGTGGAGACGGTCATAGTCGGTGACGAGAAAGACCGGGACTAGGAGGGGAAATCGAGGTCCGGCGGTCGAGGATGTCACGAGGTGGTCGGGCTCACGCCGGAGCACATGGAGATCAAAGGTGGATGATGCGTGGAGAAGATACGGGAGGTGCGGTCTGGAGGCTTCGACACGCGATGAGTTGAAAAGTCGAAGTGTGAAAACCCGTGTTAGGAATGGTTTGGTCCCTTGGAAATTAGTGGGCCAAAAGTCTAGTTGAGGTAAAAAGGCCCCGGCCTAGTTGGATTAGGATTTGAAGGCCTAGTTGGAGTTGGATTAGGAAGGTCTAATAGGAATTGGATTAGAACTCATGGGTTTGGTATAAGCCTAGGTTTTTGGGCCCTAGACTATAAATAGAGAGGTGGGGTTGGAGCTAACGGTGTGGCTTTTGAAGAGGCTATTTTCGTGCTAGGGTTTTAGAGTGCCAAGAGGGTACTTTGTAGCCACCATAATTAAGAAATAAAAGATTAGATCGGATCAGAAGTTCTCGGCGGCGGCGTCTCGTCCTCGTCTCCCTGTGCCACGGTACGCGTGCGTGAACTCAACGTGAATCCGATCGGTGTGCTGGAGCCGTGACCGAGCGAGAAAATATACGAGAAAAAGAGATCGTCGGCAGGCAGAAAGTACAGAGCGGCGGCAGTACGGAGAAACATAGGCGTGCGTGGCGCCGGTGATTTGAGGGAACAGAAAATTAGAAGGATAAAAGGTGGCGTGGAGATTGAGCAGGAAAGACAAGAAAAATTGGTTGCATGCACAATTTTCGAGATCTGATGGAAACACTTCTGATGGATGTTGAAGTGAACAGGTTCTGCGTTTTTCCAATTAAGTTCACTGCATGTACGGAGATGTGCACGGTTTTCGAGATCTGCTAGAAGTTGTTGCATGCACTGGCTGTTGGATGTTGTGATCGGCTCGGATTGATAAACATACTGCAGCGTCCGGTCATTTTCATCCAGAGAGCGGCTGGGTTCTTTGTGTGCGCACAGAGACTCTTTTATTGTTGTTTACTTGCTGTTTTTGCTCTCTGTGATTAGCGGAAAAAAATAAGAAGTAGATTTTGGGAAAAGCCTTCGCTAGGTACTGCAATCATTCACCCCCCCCCTCTGATTGCTATCAACGATCCTACAAGTGGTATCAGAGCGGGTTGCTATGGCATCAGAGATGCGGTTACGTCAAGCTCTTGGTCTTGGTAAAAAGAAGAACGACAACATCACGAGTATGTGCTTCACGGCAAGCAACAACGACGACGACTACATTGATCCCGATGAGGTAGGACCGTCATATGATGAGCTTGAAGATGGTTTGATTAAACTTGCTATTGAATTGAAAAAGACAAAAAAGAAATTGAAAGAAAGTAATTGTCTTGTTGAAAGTTTAACTTCTGAGATTGATAGACTTAGGGCTTTAATTCCTGGTGATAAATCATGTGAGTCTTGTCAAATTTTACATTCTGAGTTGGAGTCTGCTAGATCTATTAGTGCATCAAACCTGGTTCAACTTAGAGATGTAACTGATAAATTTGATGAATTAAAATTGACACATGACTCTTGTGATGAAAAATTAAAACTTGTTAATGATGAAATTGAAAAGCTCAAATCTAGTTCTTCTACATGTTTAGAGTCAAGTATTTCAAATGTTCAATCTAAAGCTTGCTCTAATTGTGAATTGCTAGAAGCTAGACTTAATTCATCTCAGGAATCTATTCAACAAATGCTTTATCATGAAAACATGTGTTGCTCAAATTATCCTAAGTTGAATATTGAAATTGATGCATTAACTAGGCAATTGAATGATTTATTTGAAAAGAAAGATTGTCTCAATCTAGTGCTTCTAAGAATTTAGCAAATGAACGCTTAAGTGCACATCTTGTTCCTCATTGGTTAAAGAAAATAAGTATCTTAAGGACACTTTGGAGAGATTTTCTTTTGGCAAGAAAAATCTAAATATGATCCTAGACAAGTCAAAAACAAGTGTGAAAAATCGTGGTCTAGGATTTAATTTTGTTGAGCATGCCAAAAATAATCCTCCTAAGGTTGTTAAGGTGCTTGAACCTGGAAAGATTGAAGTAAAATCTGAACCAAAACAAACTGTGTTTAAATCTGCTGGCTTTGTGCAAACTTCATTGAATAATAATGTAGGTGCTAGCTCATCATCTCAAAAGAATTCTAATTATGTTAAATTCCATTGCACCTACTGTGGAAGAGATGGTCACTTACATGAATTTTGCTTTAGGCGTGCTAAGAAAGAGAAGAAGGATAGATTGAATGCTTTAAGACAAAAATGTGCAATTGCTTTTGTTCCTAGATCAAATGCGAAAACTATGTTTTTAGAGAACTTTTATGATGGCTTTAAATCTTCTTCACATGCTAGATTGGGATTTAATTCAAATAATTCACATTCTTTTCGGCATTCCGATCATTCACATGCACGTGATTTTGGTTCTAGCTTTGTTGCTCCAGTTCGTGTGTCTCAGTACTGGATTCGTAGATCTTATTTCACTAACCCCAGTACAGCGAGACCGATGTTTCCTGTCATGTAAGAACAGCTGACAAGAATGGAGAACATGAGCTAAATTGGGTTCTGGTTTTTTTCATCATCGCTTGATTGGAACACTTGATGGTTCTTCACTGTTTTGATGATTTGCAAGAGATTTCACTTCTTGAGAGACCATGTGGAAAATGTGATGTTGTCTTACACCCTATTGAGTTGGATTCTCATGTTGATGATATTCTTTCAAATCCACTTGACTCCCCTTATTTTGCTATTCTGCGAAGTAGGTTGGGCGTGTTGCATCTTATGGGATTATTCTGAGGGGGAGTTTGATGCTTAAGAATTTAGAAAGCTTTGTTTATTATACTTGTTAATTAAATCAACAAATCCAAGCCATCAAATTTAAATGAGTTGTGGAGCTATCTCTATCATGTTTATTCATATGCTGTGTAGCTTTGATCATGACTAGTTATAATTAATGTGTTACATTTGAATTAAAAGTATGCCATGGCGGAATACTTTGATTAGATTAATTATATTTATTACTTTGCGATGTTCATCGAAAAGGATTAGCTTGATTGTGAGTCTTATTTTAACTCTTGGTTATGAGGCTCGCATGTTTCATGTTCCAATTCTTATGATCACTCGATTTGGCATGTTATTAAAAAAAGTTTATAAAGAAAAAAAAATTGAAAAGATGTATGCTTCAAGCAGCCATGGTGAACAAAAAAAAGGGCACAAAAGTGCGCAAAATGAAAAGAAGTATGCTTCAAGCATGCCACCATCAAAAAGGAAGAAGAAAAGTATGTCATTATGAAAAGAAGTATGCTACAAGCATGCCACATGCCTAAAAATTGAGTGTGGAGCAATAAGTTGTTACATGAGACTGCTAGCCCGTCTAGAGTTAAAATTTGCTTCACTTTTAGGCTTTGACTTTTTGTTGTTATATCTCATTGTGCTCTTTATAATTGGTCTAGTCATTATTGAGATGCCTGTCATTGATATAAATCGTCTAATCATATTGAAAACTTTGTTTTGATATTGCTATATGATATATGACTTTATATGATCTAGATAGCTCTACTCAAAAATATGGCTTGGTTAAATTACTAAATCAATTCAAAGTGGATTGGATAATCTACAAAGCTTCTAAATTTTTACTCTCATTGCTTCTTTTTAGAATAATTCTTCTTTGAAATTTCTTGATGATTACATTGCCAAAGGGGGAGAGATTCGGTGTGCTTTGTGAGATATTGGAGAAATTTGCTAAAACTACATCTCTTGTGTTGAGGGGGAGAGATTTGGAACTTGTGGCTTCAGTTCTTCGCTTATATCTAATTGAAGCTTATTCATCATGTTATCTTGAGGTGTTGTCAATGTATTCATCAAGGGGGAGATTGTTAGACCATGTGGCTCGGTCTAGGATATTTTGGTGATGAATAATTGACAAGGGTTAATTTGTAATGATGAATAATTGGTAATTTTGTTTAACGTTGTTATGCGAGTCGTGTGCGTGTACTAATGTTGGTCAAGTTGGAGAGAACTTGTGCCGGAAGAATGTTCTTTGGTCTTTGCATGTGCAGGTTGGGCGTGGAGACGGTCATAGTCGGTGACGAGAAAGACCGGGACTAGGAGGGGGAAATCTGAGGTCCGGGCGGTCGAGGATGTCACGAGGTGGTCGGGCTCACGCCGGAGCACATGGAGATCAAAGGTGGATGATGCGTGGAGAAGATACAGGAGGTGCGGTCCTGGAGGCTTCGACACGCGATGAGTTGAAAAGTCAGAAGTGTGAAAACCCGTGTTAGGAATGGTTTCGGGTCCCTTGGAAATTAGTGGGCCAAAAGTCTAGTTGAGGTAAAAAGGCCCCGGCCTAGTTGGATTAGGATTTGAAGGCCTAGTTGGAGTTGGATTAGGAAGGTCTAATAGGAATTGGATTAGAACTCATGGGTTTGGTATAAGCCTAGGTTTTTGGGCCCTAGACTATAAATAGAGAGGTGGGGTTGGAGCTAACGGTGTGGCTTTTGAAGAGGCTATTTTCGTGCTAGGGTTTTAGAGTGCCAAGAGGGTACTTTGTAGCCACCATAATTAAGAAATAAAAGATTAGATCGGATCAGAAGTTCTCGGCGGCGGCGTCTCGTCCTCGTCTCCCTGTGCCACGGTACGCGTGCGTGAACTCAACGTGAATCCGATCGGTGTGCCGGAGCCGTGACCGAGCGAGAAAATATACGAGAAAAAGAGATCGTCGGCAGGCAGAAAGTACAGAGCGGCGGCAGTACGGAGAAACATAGGCGTGCGTGGCGCCGGTGATTTGAGGGAACAGAAAATTAGAAGGATAAAAGGTGGCGTGGAGATTGAGCAGGAAAGACAAGAAAAATTGGTTGCATGCACAATTTTCGAGATCTGATGGAAACACTTCTGATGGATGTTGAAGTGAACAGGTTCTGCGTTTTTCCAATTAAGTTCACTGCATGTACGGAGATGTGCACGGTTTTCGAGATCTGCTAGAAGTTGTTGCATGCACTGGCTGTTGGATGTTGTGATCGGCTCGGATTGATAAACATACTGCAGCGTCCGGTCATTTTCATCCAGAGAGCGGCTGGGTTCTTTGTGTGCGCACAGAGACTCTTTTATTGTTGTTTACTTGCTTTTTGCTCTCTGTGATTAGCGGAAAAAAATAAGAAGTAGATTTTGGGAAAAGCCTTCGCTAGGTACTGCAATCATTCACCCCCCCTCTGATTGCTATCAACGATCCTACACTATGATAAGTGATAAATGACAATTATCCTGAGATGCATGGGATTTTCCCATAATTTCGTTATTCCTCGATGTTAACACTTCCTGTGCCTCCTATCATTGTCAGCTTTGTACATGGTGATTGAAGCCGGAGAACTTTTTGCTAGGTCAACCTGGATCAGCTGATGAGAAGAAGCTTTTCCTGATTGATATTGGTTTAGGTATGCTATTGTTCAAGATACTTTCACCTGTATATAAAATATATTCAATCTCATGTTCTCAACGCTCTGTAGGCTGTAGCCTTCACTTATAGGCATTGGCCACTTAATAGAATGTCGATGCATTTTATGCCCCATTGACCTTTTTTACGTGGTTCTGTTAATGTTGAAATTATGCAGCATCCAAGTGGAAAGAAACGTCATCTGGTCCGCATGTTGATTATGATCAGAGGCCAGACATCTTTAGGTTGGTTAGATCTTGTGGTCATGCTACTATACTAGCTTCTTTCAGTACAAAACAATGGCACCTATTAACTCTGTTGGAATTGAATCACTCAACTCCCTCTCTCTATTGGTTGTCTCACACAGCACACACAAGCACAAAAGAGATGTTTTGGTGACGTGCTGTATCACACAGCCAAACGTCCTTTTCTTTTTCTCTATTGCCTCAAAGAAGAAACATCAGTACAGTGCCTTAAATTGAACACATACGCACACAACTAACCCAGTCCAAGGGCTAATGCCTTGATCCACTTTTTATGCTCACGGCCAGTACGTGTGCCACTACTCCATTAACTAATTGCATGCATGCAGTAACTATCTATTTGACCAAATCACTTGGTACCGGCTCATGCATGCACAGACTAATGCAAAAGACTAGATAACTACTTGGCCAAATCACTTGGCTGCAACATCACTGACTCAAAGACTAATTCGTGCAGTCCGTTGGCTCCCCTGCTCTTGCATGCAGCACCGTTTCTCACGGCAACATCCGTCTCGCACGGCACGTCGGCACCTCTCCATGTCCATGCATGCTCTTCCTGCTAAGCCATACCGGACCACACAAATATACTAACTACATGCAAGACAAAAATAAACATGCAGATACAAAATATCAAGATTAGTTCCAACAATCACTTCCCTAATCTTGATATGCCATTTTTCATGCAGCTTCAAAGAAGAGCCGGTTCGTCGCTTGTGTAACCTTGAGCCAACAAAGCTTTCTCCTCCTTTTCTTTCTTAGGACATTCCCAAGCAAAATGTCCAAGGTCTTGACAGTTGTAGCATTTTACCTTGCTCTTGTCTTTCTGCTCGTCGCGGCCACGACCACGACCTCCTGACGAGTTACGTGTTCTTGCCATGAGAAGTTGTTGTTCTTCCCTTTGGACCTCCCGTCCCTTGAGTAGTTCTTCATGTGCCTTCAGTGACCCAATGGCCTCCTCCATGGCCATTTTGTTGATGTCGCTAAATAGCATCAACGATGAAGCGACGTTAACGAACTTGGTGGAGACAGCTCGCAGTAGCTTCTTCACGACGTACTTTCGTCCATCGCATCACCAAGTTCACGAATCGCCCAACTAGCGCCGTAAACTTCGCGCGAAATCATCCACGGACTCGCATCACCCATCTTGAGGTTATCAAAATCAGACCGCAAGGACTGAATTCTTGCCTCCCGAACACGCTCGCTGCCCACATGCATAGAGCGCAACGCCGCCACACATCGAAGCGGTCTCCTTCTCGGCAACTTCGCAGCAGCGTCTCGTCGTCGATCGACTGCGAGATGATCGTCAAGGCCAGCTGGTCCTTGCTCTCATCAACAGCCCCGGACGCCTTCTCAGGATCAATAGCACCCCACACGCCATTGGTTCGTAGGAGGTACTTCATCCTCATCGCCCACGCCGCGTAGTTCGTCCTTGTCAGCATCGGGAATGGAAGCCTCCCCGCCGTCGTAGTCGTCGTCGAGTTGCCCAAGCCACTATTCACAATGGCTCCGCTCGGCGAGTCGTCACCACGCGGCATCGTCTTCATCATCACCTTGCTCTGATACCAAATGTTGGAATTGAATCACTCAACTCCCTCTCTCTATTGGTTGTCTCACACAGCACACACAAGCACAAAAGAGATGTTTTGGTGACGTGCTGTATCACACAGCCAAACGTCCTTTTCTTTTTCTCTATTGCCTCAAAGAAGAAACATCAGTACAGTGCCTTAAATTGAACACATACGCACACAACTAACCCAGTCCAAGGGCTAATGCCTTGATCCACTTTTTATGCTCACGGCCAGTACGTGTGCCACTACTCCATTAACTAATTGCATGCATGCAGTAACTATCTATTTGACCAAATCACTTGGTACCGGCTCATGCATGCACAGACTAATGCAAAAGACTAGATAACTACTTGGCCAAATCACTTGGCTGCAACATCACTGACTCAAAGACTAATTCGTGCAGTCCGTTGGCTCCCCTGCTCTTGCATGCAGCACCGTTTCTCACGGCAACATCCGTCTCGCACGGCACGTCGGCACCTCTCCATGTCCATGCATGCTCTTCCTGCTAAGCCATACCGGACCACACAAATATACTAACTACATGCAAGACAAAAATAAACATGCAGATACAAAATATCAAGATTAGTTCCAACAAACTCCACCTATTTCCTTTTTACATTTTGCAGGGGAACAATAAGATATGCTAGTGTCCATGCTCATTTAGGTCGTACAGGTAGTAGGAGGGATGATTTGGAGCCACTAGCATACACCCTTATTTTTTTAATAAGAGGAAGATTACCTTGGCAAGGCTATCAGGTGGCCTTAAATTTGCTCAACAGAGTTTGAATTATATGGCTTAATAATGCAGGGAGATAACAAGAGCTTTCTTGTTTGTAAGAAGAAAATGGCCAAGAGTCTTCTTGTTTGTAAGAAGAAAATTGGTACTTCTCCAGAGATGCTGTGTTGCTTCTGTCCAGCTCCATTCAAATATTTTCTTGAGATGGTCACTAATATGAAATTTGATGAAGAGCCAAATTACCCAAAACTTATTTATCTCTTTGATGGTTTGATCGAAAGGCCTGTTCAACACCCATCAGAATTGATGGAGCTCTAAAGTTTAATTTGCTTGTGTTAAATTCGGTTATGCATCTGTTCTGCGAACTATAGGTTGGGCAAAAATGTGGAAGAATGCTTGTAAATCTTGAAGAAGACAAACAACCTAAGAAGAAAGTCAGATTGGGGAACCGACCGACTCAATGGATTTCAGTTTATAATGCTGGATGGCCCATGAAAGCAGAGGTAATTGCATTTAAAAATGCAAATGGTGCAAAGTACTTCCTATGTACATTTGTTTGCCTAGACATTGTTTCTTCTATGAATTGTGACTCCCTTGCCCTTTAAAAATGGTCTGTTCTAGTGCTTCAAGTGCCAACTGAGCATGCAATTCTGCCCAGAGCCCACTGAATGCATTCTTCTACTGGTTTGTTCTGTTTCCGTGATAACAGGATCTCATGAGTCATGAGCCTTCTTATCACTACACTGAATGCTTCGGCTACTACGATAACAATAGGCGACGGAATGAAATTGTCCTTCTGGATCTTAGCCTAGGCGGAAGGGAACAGACTCTGTGATATTGCCCCCACCATCTACAGGGCATCTACGAGGAAAAACTATACTTTAAGTGCCGCTTTAGCAGGAAATAACTAGCAATATGATCTCCATTAGAGGGGGAACCTCACCATGCAACACATACACAAGCTAGTCACCATCTAGGGGTACACTTCAAACATAACCCTACGGGACGACATCCCTGACACAGTTACTTGAAAGTTAACTTCCATTGGAGAATACATGGCAGCATATGCCTATAGAGCGCATCTCCTAGGAACAGTCCGAACCACGATGAATCCTTTAGTCTGGAAGACTTGGGCACCACGACAATGCAAAATCTTTGTCCGGCTAGCCATTCAAAATAGGCTATAGACGGTGGACCGACTCTATAAATATGGATGGCCAAACCACCAAACCTATCCACTCTACAGACAAGAGCTTGAATCTGCCATACACATTCTGGTCGAGTGCCGCTACACAAGAAGACTATGGACCTACATAGCCCTTTGGACTGCGTGCGACTTGATGAGGCCGGCCTCTTGGAGGACTGTCAGCTTGGTTCACGACTGGTGGGAGTCTATGGTGCTAAAGCTTGGCGCACCACGAAAGGCAATGGTATCCCTGGTAATACTCGTCTGTTGGCTCATACGTTCAAACCCGCTCTGAGCTTGAAAAGAATCAAATGAAGCAGTACAAATGAGAGCAGGAGCAGATTGTTTTTTAGAGGTGTCTAAAGGACACTTGAGTGTTTTTTTGTAGTTGGAAGCAATCAGATTTTTTAGAGGGGTGTATAGATAGGAGAAGTGGAATTTGAATATTTTTTGTGGTTATGAGCACTTAGATTTTTTGTGAAGAGGGTGTATACATGGGAGAAGAGGGATACAAGTGTTTTTTGTGGTTCGAAGCACTTATATTTTTTGGAGGATGTGTGTATATAAAGAAAAATATAAATGATCCAAATCTAAGGCCATGTTTGGCACAGCTTCACCAACAGCTTTATGAGCTGTTGTGAACTGTTTTTTGCCAAACACCCTTTTTGCAAACAGCTTCATGGGTGAAGCTCTTTTTTTTTCTGCTCTCACAAAGGAATGGGGAGAGGTGAAGCTGAAAAAAATAGTTTTTCACAGCTCTCTCCCTCAGGCCCGCAGTCCTAGGAACCCACTGCCCCTCTGGTTCACCAAAATTACATGCATCTGCCACTAGTCCATCCCATTCACGAAACATAAACAAGGCACTAATATTGCTTCCTAATGATTTTAATTTTTTTATTATTTTTTATTTTAATGTTTTAATTCATACTCATTCAAATATATTATTTTTTAATTCATATGACCATATACAAGCATACAACTCCAAATGTTAGAACAAGTCAGGTGGACAGGGGCATCTTGGACAATTGCCCTCTCTCAGCCATGCATGAAGCTGTTGGTGAAGCTGTTTTGCCAAACAGTTTTCCAAACAGATTTAGCTTCATCAGTGAAGCTGCTCGTGAAGCTGAAACAAAAAAAACAGCTTCACTAGTGAAGTTGAGCTGTGCCAAACGGGACCTAAAATACACTGAAGTGTTATTTAGCACTTCCCCTGTTTTCCCCTCACTCAAGAGACATGCATGATGCACTAAAATGCTCAGCCTACTGAAGCGCTGAAGGAGAATTGTCGCCTGGATGCCCGCTTGACCAATCGCTGTCTCGGTGGCGCGCATCGTCTCCACCGCCGTCACGATGGCGATGTGGTAGCTCGGCTTGTAGCAGTCAAGCATGGTGTTGAAGACACATGCTCACACAAAACTGTCAGAACCTGTCGCAGCCTAGGTTGGTGAGGTAGGCACGGCCCGAGCACCAGTCGGTGCCGTCCACGGTGCCCCAGACATGCCGGTACACCGGCCAGCGGGGCGGCGGCGAGGTCCCTGGCCTGGTCGGAGAAGTCGAACCACAGACCCTAGTCCGGGACGTGCTGCGCGCGGCCGAAGAAAATTAAATCCGGTGTGCATCGCGGTGGGGGCGGCCGATATAACATTCGCCGTGCACGGGGACGGTGCACGGTCCGCGAGGCCGGCCGGCCGGCCGGCCGGTCGCCCTAAAAAAAAGCAGCTCACTCTCCGGCCTTGAGAAGCGAATCCAGGATTCTGCATGCCTTTCCCAAAAGCCGTGATGGTGATTGGAACGTGCATTGTGCTTACTAGATCTGTCCTGTAACGCAACAATCCATCATCAGCTTCCAGCTTTTCTAACCAACAACAAATAATTGAAGTGCTCTGCCCAAGAACGTTCGGCATCGACATTATTTTGACAGAAAATTCTTTTTCTTCCCACAACTCCAGGTTTGCAGATAAAAACGACTAAATCCTGCTTTGTTAATCGTTCGTAAGCGTAGCAGTGCTTGATGGCTAGCACGATTACCGATGGTACGTACGTGGACCAATGGGACGACGGTGATTGTTCTTAGCCATTTGCATGCGTGGAAGAACATCAAAGCTTGGGATGGAGAGCATGAGCTAACTAGCCCATCAGGCATCAGCACATGGCATTTTCTTATTACCAAATGCACAACCCTCAAAGCAAGGTCCTACCTAGCTAGGCTCGTTAGCCGGTGCAAACCATGGATTAAACCAGTCGATTTGGGAAGTAGTAAGTAGATAGATAGGGTTAGAAAAGAAGCATACAAAATTATCCCTCCAAGGCCACGAACTAAGCGGCAATGTTGTGTATGACCGAGGCAGGGGTCTAGGTCCAAACGACGCGGCTCCATGGCTGTCGCTCAGTCAGTCAGGACATGCGTCCCCCTGCAGCCACCGCCTAGTAGCACTGCAAGCATTCATGCATGTGCCCTTGAATTATGCATTCCTGATCCATAATGTTGGCGAATTAACCAGCACAGTATTAGACCTGTTATTAACGGCTTCTAAAAACGACTTTTAGCTTTTGCTACGGTACCTAACTCTCAAATGAAGTATTTTCTCGAGATAGGATCTACAAATTAATTATAGTACACGTTAAAAAAAACTCATCTGCATCATGGCTGTGTTGCATACATGTTGGCCCCGGTGGAATTCGCAAGCTCGCAACGGACCAAACACACCCACACGTAGGTGTGCTGATCGATCGGAAGCTTCCCAAAACCTAGCGAAGCCATATTAGACACGAACCCATGCATGGTGCTACAGTGATGGTATGCAAGTGCCACGTACGCCAGCACGGACAGGGCATGTAGGGATAGACATGCTCCCATCCTCCCGTCCAAAAAACCGTGCAAATTTAAACAAAATCATCCATGCCAACAATGCATGCCCATCCCATGTCCCATCACTGTGATGTATAGTATAGTATAGTATTATACTTGTATACGCATGTTGGGGACCCAAACTTGCTTGGGAACAACACGGCAATATTTACATTATACATACGCATGGTTTGTGTAGTGTTTGGTTGATTTCTGGGTGTACGTGCGTGTGCACGTACGTGAAGACAAGCGTGAAAAGACTTTAAGCTAGATGGGAGAAACCATGCTACCGGACACGTACATCCATGGGGCTGCACGCATGCAAAGGAGCAGCGATCTCCCGTTGCCCAAGGTTGCTCTCGCTTGCTTCCAGGGAAATGGATGACGGCTTTTTTCTGAAGTAGCTACTCTCTATACCATATTTTATAAAGTAGTATCTCTATATCGTATGTTATAAAGTAGTAAGTATCTTGCACAATGAAGATATATATACGTAGTATACGAGTATATAAAACCATCTATGTAGCATGTATATTTTTTAACACTCTTTTACATACAAATACGAAGACATTAGCAAAATATGCCAAAAACTATATGTTCTTTTGCAAATTTTTCATGTGGTTAGTATTAGAGTATCTTAGAATTAGTGTATAAATATATTTAAGGTGATAAATGGGTATGTTAAGTTTGTTTAATTGGTATATTATAGGTGAGAGTAACTACCCATGGAAGCAAAATGTATTTTTCCTGTATTTTATTTTAAAGTACGGTATTGATACGATGAGGACGTCCGGTGTAACAGAAAAAATCAGACGCACCACTCCCAATTGTCTCACACTCCCCCTATATGCTTATCCTAACCACCGCTCATTTTCTAGCTGCTCTTGCTTCTCTCTCCCCCATGCAATGAAGTAATCATGGAAACTTTCATAGCTAGAACTACAAGAGCAAGTGAAGGTCTCATCTCTCGTGGTTGTTTCCCTTCTTGCTGACCGTCCACTAAATGGTAAGCGGAGGAGCGACGTGGTCCGAGGCGGACAGCCCAGCCCAACGATAAGGGCAGATGATGTTGGACGATGATAAGGCCAACATGCTCCCCCCTCCCCAAGCGCTGGCGAATAAGCATAGCTTCATCCTCCTCAGCTAACAAGTTCTACTACTCCCCCCCTCCCCCCGGCCCATCGGCTCCTCTTACAAGTTCATTTTGTTGTGAGCATTATTCAAATTATTGCATAAAGTGTTTTTTTGTAATGTATTTATCGAACCTTCTGGCAAGATATATACTGACATAAAAACATCTCTTTTCATGTCTTCGAATTTGTTGCAGTAGATTATTAATTTGTTACACAATTAGCAATCTCTTGTTGTCTTCTTTTGTAAAATTTGATGTGACCGAAGTTCAGGGTGGATGTTATAGCCTTTTTACTGCGTTTTTTTTCACCAACCAATTGTATCGTTGCACTACCCTGAGGTCCGAATGTCCGGCCGCTGATCGCTGCCTTTAAAGCAATCTATTGCCCGCTTTATTTGCTTTAACAACCGCAACTCCTATGAGAAGATTGACCTATTCAGTAAAAATTGATGACAGTGACAGGTGGGTCCACATAACGTGGGCCACACAGAGCGGTAGGAGGGGCGTATCAAATTCACGGTACCATCCAGCAAGAGAAGACCAAATGGAAGCGGGTTCGTGCCAACCCACGGGACCAGGAAACGCGGCAAACTGACGGTGAGCAGAATGTGGGGCCGGGGACAGGGCCCACGGACAGTGACACCTGGCAACTGCCTGTGGGGCCCGATTCCCAGGGTGTTGTTTCTCTCCTTGGAGCATACGCATTTCGGTTATTTGGGTAAGGGATAAAAGAAGCAGCAAAAGCAGAGAAGGCAGATCAGAAACCTGAGTCTCACGCCTAGCATTTTTTTAGGCTTTGGTATTTTGTTTTTAGCTTATCTAAAAGTCAAAATAAATATAGTGATTTTTTAAAGCGGGTTCTAGAAATGGCTTGTCAAGTCTAAAACTCTGTGTACCATCCACGTTGATGTTTTCGCTATTCATTACCATCTCAAAAAAATATAAACAAAAATCATCAGCCATAGTCACAGCTAAAAACCAACATCCACAATCAAAATAGCCTTAGTATTGCATACCAGTACACCACCACGGCACCATTCATGAAGCTATTACGTTTTGGGACGTGGCCTACGAAAATTGCACTTTTAAGCTTCTTGAACGACTACAGTAGTAACGCTAGGTGACACAGGGCCTGTTCGGCATCGCACAAGCCCGTAGCCGGCCCGACTTCTCCTTGAAAAGCCGGAACCGAGTCGAACGGCATGGCTTCGTGCATATGTCAAAAGTCGCCGCCGCCGATCTGTCCCAAACCGCATGAAGCCTTCCTCCCATCGCGCCTCCTCCGCGATTAGGGCGTCCGTGGCGGCGCTGCGCAGATAGCTCTGCGCGCGCGCCTCACGGCCTCCGACGTCTCGCAGCAGAACCTCCGCCCGCGCGCGCCCTCCTCACGTGCATCCGTGCACCGCCAACCCCCTCCCGTCCCCCTCCGGTGGCGGCGACGCGCCTCCCCCCCCGCATGATTGGAGTTCCGTTGTCGGTCCCCCCCGCCATCCCACACTCCTACCCCTTATTTTTGTTTTTTTCAATCGCTCTAGCTTATTACACCTTATTCAGCAAAAAGCCAAAAGCCAACAGCTGTAAAGAACAAAACAGCTTCTGCTCCAGTCGTTACTATTCACCAGCCGCAGCAAAAAAGAACAGGCCCACATATACATATTACGTTCCTCTACCGTAACAGCAGTCTGGACCACGGCAAGTGACTCACAAGCGTGGTAGCCACAAATCTACTATGATATGTCACCACAGCAAGATCGGTCATACTGTGAGATCGCGGCAGGACATGTTGGCTAGGAGCACTGCCGCTGGTTTTATGCGCGCGCTTATGGTTTAGCTAATCCTGTCGCAATACGGTACCACAGCAGCAGCTGCTACGCTCGGGCACCGTGGTAGAATCTGTTGTTGTAGAGGCAACTTGCTGCCATCATGTAGCACGGCATATAACACATGCTATGGGCCTGTTCTTTTCGGCTGTGGCTTATGGCTGAAATTTTTTAATTTTGGCTGTTTACAGTACAGATTACGAAGAGATAGATACTCATTTGCGATTTTAGCTGGTACAGATGTTGGGCTTTTAACGTGTAGATCGTTTAACTTGTAGACCCCGTCCTGAAAAACACTCCATTTAAAAGTTAGGTACTGTAGCAAAAATAAAAAACCGTCAGCTTTTGACTTAAAGAACATGCCCTGTATGTAGCTGCTGCTACGGTGGAGAAAGGGCTGAAATACAATTATACGTGCGAGGGTCCAGATTTGGAAAGAAAAAAAGGAGTAAAGTCCATTACCGGTCCTTAAACTTTTTATGTTGTGTCATCCTGGTCCATAGACTTTTAAAGTGTGTCATCCCGATCCATAGACTTTCAAAGTGTGCCATTACTGTGGTAACAACCATGGACCGGGATAACACAGCATAAAAAGTTTAAGGACTGGGATGACACAGCCAAGACCCGTAACGGGCTAATTTTGAGATCCAAAGAGTGTTTAGGCACCGGGATGACACACTTTAAAAGTCTATAGACCGGGATTACACAGCATAAAAAGTTTAAGGACCGATAATGGACTTTATTCCAAAAAAAAAAACTACAAGCCCAGAACACTGAAGAATTCCACCATTCACACCACTCACCTCCAGTAACCTTAACCCCTAGCGCCTAAAAGCCTAAGGAGCATTCAGGACCAAGGTGCTGGTGTGGTGTCCGGCCATACTGGTGTGTAGGCTGTAGCGGCATTCCTTCCCGGACTCGCCTCTCAGGAAAGAAAGAGTTGGTGGGTTTTTGCTCGAAGTTGAGCTGGATTTGTGATCCCTCCTGCAATTGGTGGCGGCAAGCTGGCTCATTGGTCCTTCTTCGCGCTCAATTCAGTCCAAGATTTGAGGTCTCCGGATCAAAATACGGATTTGAAGCCAAAGTGGTTCAAGATTCGAGGTTTCCTTTACAAGGCCACACCGTGCTTGAAGGCAGATAGGAGCCGCCGGAGAGGAGAGGAGAGGAGGGAGGGGTGTACCGGTGTAGATTATTCTGCTGCTTCAGGCAGTGTGCTATGAGACAATGAGAGAAGAGACCAACAAGAAGAGCAAGGTATGTGCTTAGTTCGTGGTGTTCAGATCAAACTGGGCGTGTTGTTTCGTTTGTTGTATCTCTGATCAAGTTGGTGGTTATTTGGCTCTAAATGTGTAGCTCTCATGGTCCAAATCCCTGGTGAGGAAGTGGTTCAATATCAAGACTAAGGTACAGGATTTCCATGCGGATTATGATGCTAGCCAAGGTAATGCCAGTGTTTCATTTTGATTCAAAGACGGGTACTTGTGATATCATTTTTTTTGTCATCACCAAAATTTTAATCTCAGTTCGTTTGTACAGCAAATTAAAGGGTCTCAACCAACAACCTGTTCTTTTCATTTTGTTGCTTTTGTGTAGTTGGTTGTGCTTACTGGTTGTGTGGTTTAGGAAGGTTTGTTGAATGCAATTTTTATCATCTTGTGCTTGTAGTTTCTCATTTCCATCAGACCTTTCCAGTCCAAGTTCCTGGTTTTGATTCAAAGATACATTAGCACCGGACAGGTCCCAATCAAACACCTTTTTCCAGAGCGGCTACATTTAAGTCATAGTTCCTGGTCTTGATTCAGTGGTGTACGAGTCCTTAGAACGTCTCAATCAAACACCTTTTCCTTAGTGATGCAGATATTTGTCTGGTGCTGCTTGGGATTTTTGTATGCTTCTCATGTCAAGGCATTTTTACCGGTCTAAGTTACTACTTTTGATTCCAAGATAGAGAGCTACCGGAACGGTCTCAAACAGATTTAATTTCCTTTACATTTGCTGTCTTTGTTTGGTGTGGGCTAAATTGTGTTAGTGATCCAGGAAGGGATGGTCATGGTGGTAAATGGAGGACCAGCTGCTCAGAGAGGGAGGGAGGCACAGCCAAGAAAAGCAGAACTGGTACAGTTAAAGCATTTGGACCACACTTCTCTCTCTTCAGACATCAAAGATCGCAGCTACCTCTCTTTTTTTCCTTGGCCAGAACTCTCTTCGGCTGAGCTCCTGTTTTACCAAGTTAATTTAAATAATCCACCAAATACAGTTTTTCTCTATAATTTTACCTATTTGTCTGATTGTTCCTTTCTTTGTTTCTGTTGTTCCTTGTGGGCATATAGACCGATCGTTGAAGCGAAATGTTGATCGCATTCGTCGAGGAAGGAATGACTTCGATGTGTCACGCCAAACAGAAATTCAAGATTATAGGTACCCTTTGTTCACTGCATGTCCTTCTTTGCCTTGTAAGCTTAGGGATCCAATGCGCAACTGTTTATCTGTGGTGTGGAGACCAACTAATCTAATGTCTAGTAATAATGTGGTAGGTTAGAATAAAGTTTTGTAAATCACTCAACTGCCACAGTCCATAATGCTTTTAGGTAGTTCTTGCAGTTTGACTTCGCTGGTAGAATCTGGTGAATTATTATTTTTATTCCTTATGCTTGTAGAATCTTTGCCTCAACGTGGAATGTTGGCGGTAAATCCCCATCAAGGGGGTTAGATTTGGATGAGTGGCTCCATTCTTTACCTCCTGCTGATATCTATGTGCTAGGGTATGTATTGTCCAAGGTCTTGATAATGCAAACCAAACTTAAACAACAGTGCTCTTGAGCTATTTCCTTCAACTAATTTTTTTGATCTTTTGCAGATTTCAAGAAATTGTTCCTTTGAATGCTGGAAATGTTCTTGGTACCGAAGACAACGTTCCAGCAAAGAAGTGGGTATCCCTTATTAGGAGAACATTGAACAAAAATCCTGGGCCTAGCAGTCATGGTGGCTATCACACGCCATCTCCTGTCCCTGATCCGGTTGTGGAACTAGATGCTGACTTTGAGGGTTCATCAAGAAGACAGGATAGCTTTTCATTTTTCCACCGTCGATCATTCCACAGCCTCAGTCGGAGTTTAAGAGTTGAAGGAAGTTATATGTTTTCACAGCCAAGGTTGGACCGTAGGTTTAGTGTCTGTGACCCAGTTAGCTTGGGATGCAGACCAAGCGATTTTGATGGAAACTTCCCGTGTTTGGGATCACCATATGATGAATATATTGACGAGGATGCAAGTAATGGACCATATTTTTCACCGTTCCCATATGGCTACGGAGCTTCAACACCTATGGAAGAAAATGATGAGCAGCCAGATACTTCTAGGTAATTTTTTTTATAATAATACATGGACTTTCATGTATGCTTGTTTTTTTATATAATTCTTTTAGATCCTTTATGTGAATCTATTCTAAAGTTTCTTAAATATTTGATCTCAACAGTGTTAAGCTAACTATGACACTTCTGTCTTGAAGTTTCTAAAAATAACTTCTGAAAATATCGTGTTTGTATCAGGTATTGTTTGGTCGCCAGCAAGCAGATGGTTGGTATATTTCTCACAGTTTGGGTACGTAGTGAAATAAGAAATGATGTGAGAAACCTGAAAGTTTCTTGTGTGGGTAGAGGACTAATGGGTTATCTTGGAAATAAGGTAAAGGCTGTACAATGTATAAGCTGCACTGTTTTAGTTTTAATCCTCTTGGATGTAGATTTTTGTTCACGGTTACTATAGTATACATTTGTTATGGTCCTTTCCTTTTGCTGCAGGGTTCTATATCAATAAGCATGTCTTTGCATCATACAACCTTTTGTTTCATATGCTGTCATTTGACCTCTGGGGAAAAGGAGGGAGATGAACTGCGCAGAAATTCTGATGTTATGGAGATCTTAAGAAAGACTAGATTTCCTTGGGTTCGCGGTTCTGGTGATGTTAAGGCACCTGAAACAATTCTTGAGCATGAGTACGAATTTATCTTCCTTATTCAACATAGTAATGTAGAAGCAACACAAAACTTGACATTAATTTAATATTCATTTCATTCTAATTGCAGTCGTATCATATGGCTTGGGGATTTGAATTACCGGATTTCCCTTTCATACACCTCAGCAAAAGCTCTTGTTGAAATGCATAATTGGAAGCAACTGTTGGAGAAAGATCAGGCAATTTGCACTGCTTTGTTACACACTTTACAACATTGGTTTCAGGGCCATGTCTGAAGCTCTGAGTTACTTGTTTTGGAACAGCTTCGACTAGAGCAAAGATGTGGGCGTGTTTTCCATGGATGGAAAGAAGGAAGGATTTATTTTCCTCCAACATATAAATACTCGTTCAACTCAGATCGGTATTCTGGTGAGGGTGTGCGTCCGAAGGAAAAGAGGCGAACTCCAGCTTGGTAACTTCTTTAGTACTTGTACCTACCAGAATACTCTCCTCCTTTGTATAAGCAACTTACTGAGGAAGGTTTTCTTTTTCTTTTTAAACCAAAGGTGTGATCGTATTTTGTGGTATGGTAATGGCCTCATTCAGTTGTCTTATGTTCGCGGAGAGTCTCGCTTCTCTGACCACAGACCAGTTTACGGTATTTTCATGGCGGAGGTTGAAATTATCCGCCAGAGAAGAAGAAACATGAGCTATTTCAGCTCTAGAGTGGAGGTGGAAGAACTTTTGCCATATTCTTACAGCTATGGAGACATAAACTTCTACTGATTCGGCTCAATGCATGCTATATGTAAGTTTTCTGCTTTAATTGTGTGTAAGCTAGCTGGTTGCTTCTTCCTTCTGTTTTACACATCTCTGTTGGTGGTGCAGATTGGCGGGTTTTCGATGAACAATAACTAGGGTCCAAGATCTGTTAGATGATCAGATGTGAATCTGAAAATATTTTTCCATCTGGTCTTTTTTTTTTGGTTAGCTTTCAAGATGAACACTTTAGTAACTATTGCCAAGATCTGAAGCCTAGGGCAGATGCTTGGGAAACACATTGTGCAAAAACTAACATAAAGGTAATCGATTTCTTGATCGTTGGGGAAAACCCAAAACTCTCGCATAGGCCTAACGTTTTCTCTGGTGTGGTTGCAGGATAGATGGGCAATTTTGCAACTATTTGCCTGCGAACGGCCATGTTCAGGGAAGTATCAGCCCACATCACTAACTATACAACTCAACGCTCGTGCCTTCCAGTCCATTTCCTCTTTTGTTTAGAGACGTCAATCAGCTTCATCATTTTTTTTTCTTCTCCCTTTGCCTTTGGAAACTTTGTAATATGGCCAGTGTATCAGCATGAGGTGTAAAATCATTGCAAATTGGCCAAGGGAATGATACTTGAATCGAACTAATTCTGGATAATGGTTTTCATTGTGAGGGAAGAATGATAGCTTGATGTAACTTAAGAGGTTTGCAAAGTTATAGGCCTTTTTTTTTGGCCTTTTGGCTTCTTTAGAAGTTAAGAAACCAAACATTAAAATAAGGTGACATCTTGAAGCGGATTCTCTAAACGGTTTTTCGAGTAAAAAACTGTGTGCATCATCGATATCTTTGTCACCCGTTGTCTTGTTGAAAAGCGTAGCTAAAAGCTATCAGCTGCAATCCAAAAGGTATTTAATAGATGTATTTGATGTAAAATCTGAAACGAAAGATATTTGTAATTCTAAACCGTATATCTAAAACGACATAAATTAGACTAGGGAGCAGGAAACATAGCACTAATACCCTCCCCACTAATTTTACTAGCTGCAAGGTTTGATAGTTGCATCAAGGCAAAATTAGATATATACCACTTAGAAAGTTGCCAACTTTGAGAATTGAGACATGCTACTCAAATTCTTGAAATTCAAAATTTGCCACTCTAATATCTTCTTCTTTTAAAATATGTCATCATCACTTATTTTCTCATATTTTCTTTTCTATTATCTACTTTTCCATATATTCTAAAAATGAAATGCCGATTTTGCTTATTGTCTATTCTTCTTATATCTTCGTTCTTCCCGCCGGAGCTCCTCCCTTCTCTCGGCGCCACCCTCGGCTCTCTCCTCGGCTTCCCCCGAGGCCGCCCTCCCTAGCCGCACCGCTCCCCTTCTCGCTGTGGTTGTGGTCGAAGGCGGCTATGGTCATAGTTGAAGGCGGTTGTGGTCGTGGTCAAAGGCGGCTATGGTCGTGGTCGAAGGTGGTTGTGGTCGTGGTCGAAGGCGGTTGTTGTCGTGGTCGAATGCGGTTGTGATCGTGGTCGAAGGCGGTTGTTGTCGTGGTCAAAGGCGGTTGTGGTCGTGGTCGAAGGCGACCGTGGTCGAATACGGCTGTGGTCATGGTGGCCGTGGTCGAATCGGTGAGGGGAGGGAGGAGCTCGGGGAGGCAGGGAGGCCGGATCCGGCTCCAAGGGGGCTGGGGAAGAGGGAGGAGCTCAGTGACGGTGGGGAAGTTAGATCTGGCGCCGACGGGGCGGGCAGGGAGTAGCTCGAGGGCTCCAAAGGGCGGCACTGGGGAGGAGGGAGAAACTCTGACAGAGAGAACAAATGGATGAGAAGAATGTATAAAGGGCAAAACCGACAGTCCATGTTTGGAATATATGAAAAATCAGATAATATAAAAGAAAATGGGAGAAAAAGAGTGATAATGGTTTATGTCAAAAGAGGAAGAAACTGAAGTGACAACTTTTGAATTTCAGGAAACTAAGTAGCATATCTTAAAATTGTAACTTTTTAAGTGGCATATATCAAATTTGGTCTTTTATCAAGCCCTTAAGAAAGAAAGGATACGGTTCGACCTTTCATTTTGTACTCGTACAATCATATTTTGGAATGGATTACTGACACATCCGTACCACTCAAAAACATGTATAAAACCAGTAGGAGTCAACAAACTTGTGCCACCGTGCACGACGGTGTGTTGACGTCCGATCTCCTTACTATAGGCCCGTTCTAAGTTGGTATCGATTTCTGCCTTTCAGCTTTTAGAAGATAAATCCAAAATAAACTTGTCGTCTTCTTAATTTCAATTATTTGTATTTTTTTCTTTTATTTCTTTGCGTTATCTGATATTTTTTCTTCTTATTTTTCTTTGACTCAGATATAATCATGTGCACACCTTTCTGGTGGTGTACTTGAGACTAAATGATGCCTGCATTTGCTGCACCCATTGCTGTGGCAAAAGGAAAGCTCAGTGCATTGTACGTTTTTCTTGCATAGAGAGGCTTGTTGTTTCCTTCCAGGAATACATGGTGCAGTGCTACACCTGCTGTGAACTTGATTGTTACTCAAACCCTCCTCTGCTTGGGTGCATTTGCTGTTATCATGGCTTCTCCTTTAAAGACCACTGCATCATGTTAATCAGTTTGCATGTTTCTAATTGGTTCTTCTCATGCTACATTGGCATATGAAACCATCCATTTGACCAGCTGGTTGCTCTTGTTAGAGAACAACGCGCGCACACACCAGTGAGGTGTTGCGTGCTCTGTAGTTGTTTGCCTTGTTGAAAGAACAAGCTTTGACCTCCTTTAATTTGGTCAACGGCTGGAGGGAGTCACGTGATGCGATCTCACGTACCAGGGTACAGTGCATTTAGTTGACATGATTTGGAATTAAGATTGGAGTTTTGACTGCTTGCCTGGTGCTGTTTCTCCCTTTCCTAGTGAAGAGTGAATCTGGTCAACCAAGGACTTATCATCTCCATCAGCCAAGTGAGGAGTGAAAGCACTTTGTTCTAGATTTATCATGTGCAACTACCTGGTTCCACCTGGAAGGATGGTAGAAAGCGAGAGAGATGCTTGTAGCACTGGGTAACAAGTAAAGATAAAAAGATAAAGCGGGTAAAAAGGGAAAGAAGCAACGCCACTGCTTGATCCTTGGTTCTTCTTTTGACTGTTACCTTGAACATTTTTTCTCTTCCTTATAACTATTTCAAATCTCCGATGCAAGGACAGTATTGACATCAGGAATCATTTCGCCGTCGATTCTTAAGAACCTAGTTTAGTATGTATGATGGATAGTAAACATTGGCCCTGTTCTTTTATCCGCAGTTGATAGTTTTTGTTTGTATTTTTTAAGACAGTAGTGGATAGTAAAGACGCGAACACAAACGACATACATATCTTTATGCTTAAAAACCATTAAAAAATCCAATTTAAAAAGCTGCATTGTTTATTTTAACTTTAAAAAAACTAAAAATCTAATATAACAGGGCGTTGAACGGACCTTATGACTCAGAACTTGAAAGCTGAATCTAAAGCTATTACTTCCGGGGGGATTCCCCGCAGGAGGAGAGCCCACGTCGCCCCCGTGCGCTCGGTTGGCCGCCGCGTGGCGTGAGAATTCCTGTACGGTCGGGTGAGGTTTTTTGCGAAAAAGTCCCTGCGTTTTCCCGAAATTACGTAGAGGTCCTTAGTCCTCGCAAATAGGTCCCTGTCAGTTTTTTAGCCCCTCCAATTTGCAGGATAGCCCCCCGCGGTTTTTGAAATTGCGCACGGGTCCTCGTTCGTTACATACATGTCCTTGATTTTTTACGAAAAAGACCTTTAGCTTTTGCGAAAATACGCATGTGCCTTCGATTTTTTTTTAAAAAAACTCCTCACGAATTAACGCATCTTTTACTTTGGTACACACGGTGGTGGCGCGGCGTGGCGCCGCGCCTATAAGGCTAGTAGTGTATTACTTTGGTTGTGTTTTCAGGTGCTGTGTGGTGTTGTCGCTTTGATAATTAATCTCGGTTCCTAAGTAGTGTCTTTCCCGTTGTACGTCTCCTCTTCTATCAATAAAGTGAGGCAGCGCTTCTTACTTGTTTCTTCCCCCCTTCAAAAAAAAGGCTGAAGAGAAATCTCACCGTCCAAGCTACTACTCAAGAAACAAACATTTCCTGCCGGTGACTTCCAAAAGATCGTATGTGATGACGTCACGGTATGGCCCTCCCATTCGGCACGCGTGGCACGGTCTCCTGCTCATTTTTTTCCTTGTCAAATCATCTGATCGTCTCACGTACGCCCCTCGAGGCTGCGCAGAAATTGAAGTCCTCGGAGAGATGCAGAGCAACGACGAGCACAGACTGCGGTACGAGTCTTGAGGCTGCCCTGCTGACCGTGCTCGCCGTCCTTCAAAACCTTCTTTTACTTCACCTTTGCCTTGTTGAAGCTGCAGCAGCATATCTTGCCTTTCGTCTCTCTCTCTCTATCGTCGCCCTGTAGCCAGTACCGTTCCGTCCTGGTCTCCGCATGGCCGTACGTGTCTGCTAGTGATGGCTCTGAGCGGGCTTCCTCTCGATCAGAACGAAAATAAAGGTTGAGGTGATGGATTTGAGCTCGAGCTAGCTGAGAAAAGCTAGACCTGCATTGATGGGTGGACGGACGTGGATGCAGATCAGCCCTTTGCACTTGCACTTGCTTGTTAAAGATATCTGATGTGACTTGCATGGGGGCGCATTAGTTTACGCCTTCCCGTTCATTTCGGATTAAATTTCTAATTTTTTATTTATATTTTACTATTTATAAATCTTTTTTTTTTTTTTGAATTTTTAGTTTTTGAACTTTTTTTTGCTGATTCTTTGATACCATTTTAACTTCAGCTGCCAGTTCTTTGGTCTTGAATCTCGATAATTTCTTTCTTTGAGAAGACACAAGTGGAAGTGGTGGTAACGTTGCCATTGTCTAATGCAAGGTCACGGCACAATTCTTATACAGCAAACCAAACAAGGTCTCTGCAAGGCCTGTCGTGATGACCCGGCCGAGCAGATGACACACCACTCGTGCAAATTGCATCGAATGGGCCAGTATCTACTCATACAGGCTCATTGGAACGGCCAGGCTGAACACATGCGGCCGCGACTAAACACACCCATGCTGAATTGTTGATCATCGACAATCCCATGCCCATGCATGCATACGAATGACCATAAAGTTATTATACTACCGCGCGTACGCAGGCGCAATATGATCTTTTATGTCCAGCTAATAGTTTATAGTATATAATTTCTCTAAATAAAAGATGAATAGTTTTTTATTTTTTTAAAGCGACTTATTATAATAATTTTTAATATAATTTTTTAGTGTTTGATATATTGACATGAACACTTGTTAAGAGCCAAAACCACAGTCGAAAAAACCACCCTGGTCAATCTAGCAGTAACTGTGGCTCACACCGGGACATGCATGCAGGCGCAGATCGAGCAGAGGTGCCTGGCCGTTTGCTCGCTTGCTCTGCTTATTCAGAGTCGTCGGTTAAATAAATAAGTAGGACGTGCTGACGGACGCGAGTGCCTGCGCGTGCGGGCTCAGCACGACCTTGGAGAACTGGCATGTATGTATGCACCACGTCGTCCGGTCGTACCGCACGCTAGTCTGCTACACACTGCTGGACGTTGCAAGGTTACTAATGCATGCACACACTGCGTCACGCGGAGACCATCGGGGCGGGGCCATGCACGCACGCACGCAACTTTGCCCAAATTATCCATCGGTTACTGCGCGCATGTGCATGTCGTACTGTGCAGTGACAGAAAGTACTTCACCTTGCACAAACCTCTTTTTTTTATAGAGAGAGAGAGAGGAGACATCAATTGGTATTTTCTATGTTCTCTACGGAAGAAAATGGAAACAAAATAGGGACAAAAGTGCCGGCGCCTCATTAGGGAGAGGCCCAAAATTGAAGCCCCCAGGCCGATTTGGTTGAATTCTCGCGAAATTGAGCCCGTGTAGGCCCAATTCTGTAACTCTTGCCCCGTGCAATAGGAGCTATGGAACCGTTCTTTCTTGTCTTTTTAGCGGTTTTTAATTTTTAGCTTTTTAATAATCACTATTTATTAAATCCATAAATCACAGCTAATAGTTATAATACATAGTCTAAAATAACATGCCTTACATCTACATCGGAGGGAAGCGTCTCCATCCCTGCGGTGGAACTTTACTACAGTTCACGTCTAATGGACGGTCAGAAATACACTCCATATGCTAGAAGTCCTCGAACGAATATAAGTAGTACTGTGTTCTCGCAACTTGCAAGTAGATCGGACCTTTTTCTCCGGTGCATGCATGAGGGCTATCTTAACTTCTCCTTTACATTGATTTAAGCTTTACTTATTGGCTGAAAACGTTGATCAAATGGCATGCATACGTTAAACCCATGCAAACATCTCTGTGGTAAATGCATGCAATGTAGACGTGACATGTTCTTTGTGGCTGCAGTTTATGACTTTTAGTTGTGACTTATAAATAGTAAATGAATAGTGGTTGTTCGTAAGAGAATATGAAAAGAGACACTCTTATGCATTTTTTTATTAATATAGGAATATAGTATACTATAATCAAAGAGACACTCTTATGCATTTTTTTATTAATATAGATAAAAGCATTATAGTATACTATAATCAATTAGTAATCTCTATCTTAAAAGAACATTCTATTTAAAAGCTAATTATTATAAAAACAGTTTCCTATAGAAAAGTTGAAAAGCTAAAGCCGTAGACAGAATCACTGCTCCCAAGAAACTTTGTGAGAGGAAGGGTTTGTTCCCATCTCAATTAGAGCAGGGTACAATAAGGCTTAGTTTTCGATTCAACTTCACGGCGGCTTCATGGTGAAGTTATAGCAAATATAATATCAACAAAATCTTACGTGAGGGCATCGTAGAGAGAAAGAAAGAAGAGAGAGAAGGAAGCTAAAGACACAGCCATAAATTAAAATACAATTTTTCTTTAGCTATAGTCTTAACGTACACTATGGATGCATTTGAGACCCACCTTAAGACCCTGTTATATGTAGGGCCAAATAGTTATTGTAATAGTTACCTTATTGTATGAACTATACGTGAGCGGAGAGAGCGGTGCGTCTGTGAAAGAAAAAGTTTTTTGAAGGCTATAAATAAAATGGATAAGTGTTATAGCCACTAGTTGGCTATACTATTGTACTTGCTCTTAACGTACGTTGTTCCTTTGCTGCAGGCGAGCTAGCTGCATGCCCACCACGTACGCATCCCGACCCTCCACCTGGCCGCGCGCATGGCTCCGTGCATCTCGCCACCCTCTCCTCGCAACCCTTTACATACCATCGCTCCTCTCAAAACTCTTCCATCCAACTCGATCACCATGAAGCCCGCCGCAAGATCGCCATTGCTAGTACTGCCGCTCGTCCTCTCATGTGCTTCTCCGATCCCTTGCGTATGCGTCGTACGCGGGGAGGGATGTGGAGGAGGTAGGGCGGAGGAGGGGGGAGCGGGAAGGGGACGAGGGGCGCTCTGCCGGCGGCCGGCCGTACCACTTCGGCGAGGAGAGCTTCCGGCACTGGACGCGGACGCGTCACGGCCGGTTCAGGGTGCTCGAGCGCTTCGCCCATAAGCTGCTCGAGGGGATCGTCGGCAACTTCCGCGTCGCTGTGCTCGAGGCCGCGCCACGCGCCTTCCTGCAGCCCAGCCACTTCGACGCCGATGAGATCTTCTAGGAAGGTGAGGGGGTGCTTGTGCTCCTGCGGAATGGGAGGAGGGAGTCGTTCTGCGTCAGGAAGGCGACGTCATGGTGATCCCAGCGGGCGCCATCGTCTAGTCTACTCGGCCAACACGCACGATTCCAAGTGGCTCCGCGTCGTCATGCTCATCAACCCCGTCTCCACGCCGGGGCGATTCGAGGTTAGTGCCACTGTGCGATCTCCTCTGCCTACGACGAGAACACCGACGCCACTCGATCTCTTCTGCTTGCCTGCAAGGGCTAATTTTGGTACCTTTTGATTGGTGCACAGGAATTCTTCCCTGTTGGAGGCGACCGCCTGGAGTCCTTCTTCAGCGTCTTCAGCGACGACGTTCTCCAGGCGGCATTCAACGTACGCACACACGCTCATCAGCGACACCTATTGTCAGAGTTTCTTGATTCATGTTTCTGGTCGAACACTTCAGCTCGATCTTGATTGTGCCCATTGTGCATGTATTTCTTGTCTCAAAGATTCGCCGGGAAGAATGGGAGGAAGTGTTCGAGAGGCAGAGCAAGGGCGAGATCACACCAGATCTCGCCAGCGCCCGAGGAGCAGATACGGGAGATGAGCAAGTCGTGCTCTCGAGGTGGAGGAGGCGGCGGCGGCGGCGGGTCGGGTTCCGAGTGGGAAATCAAGCCGTCCAGCCTCACCAGCAAGAGGCCGTGCTACTCAAACAACTACGGCAGGCTGTCCAAGATCACCGGCGACGAGTGCCCGCACCTCCGGAAGCTCGATATGGAAGTCGGCCTGGCCAACATTACCCGCGTAAGAACATTAACACATAGTTTAGTTTTGTCGCACCATGCATGCACTTGGATATTTCACCACAATACCAATGCTGAACAATGTGTTCGCTTCGCCGTACGAACGTGCAGGGCTCGATGATAGCGCCGAGCTGCAGCACGCTGTGAGAACCTTCAAAACTAATTAATCAAAAACACGCTATAAAAAAGGATTAATATGTCAATAGAAACATTAACATTAAAAGAGAAAAATTAAACAAATTGAAACATCCAACATCAAAATAAAATGAGAAATTATTAGAACAAAAAGTCTAAATTACAGAAAAATATAATTACAAGAGTGAATTCTGCATACATACATACAATCCTACAACATATAAGTCCAATTTCAATTTCAAATTACAAAAAAAATAACAACCCAATGTTACAAACTTCAAATTCATTTCATACAAACAAACATACAAATTACATTGGATGGCCACCGTTGGTCCATTGTTCTAGTGTGGTGAATCGGTGTTATTACCTTACCTTGGTTCTGCAGGAGTGTCTGGCTTCAATGTTAGCAAAAGAATAGATGATAGGCTCAAGGCTTTACCTTACTGGCATTGTCGATTCGAAAACGGGGAGGATGTCAGAACCCTCAAAATTAATTAACCAGGAATATGTTATTAAGGAGGCAATCAATGTGTCAATAAGAATATTAGCATTTTAAAAAGGAACTACTAAAAATCAAAATTTCATTTTACTCAAATCAATTGAAAATATATTAAAATCAGCAATCTGGCTTACAAAAAGGACTCAATTACAATAACAAAATTCACAAATAAACGTACATAAATTTAAATTCAAAATTTACAGAAAGAATAAATATTACAATGCAATATTACAAATTTTGGAAATTCATCTCATACAACAAAGTCATACAAATATAAATTACATTAAAACTACATTAAAAATCCATATCATCACAATCGCCAAATACCTGTATCAAATAGTTAGCCAAAAGACAATAAAACTAAAATGATATTGAATAGTAACATTTGCCGTTAGAAATCTAGGTTATAATTTTTTGCACTTGAGCAAAACGTGCTTATAGATACCATGATTGTCCGGGGCCAATTGGCACCATCTCGCATATTTAAATGTTCATCATCCGGCATTTCAAACTTACGTTCTTACCTTTTTACCTGTTGAAGCCATACTAGAAGAGTCACTTCTCTTAAGAGCATGCACAAGCCATATGTCACCACCATGGCCAGCCAAAGCCACGAGTCCAACTCTTAGGATAGACAACAGAAACAGAGAGCCACATCCCACCATTTTTGCCACTAGTCGGCCCAAGGATGGTCATGCCATGCAAAGATGCCAACAAAGGTCATGCAGTGAGAACTTTTAGTCAAAAAGCTCACTGCCAAGAACTTCCCACACTGCACAACACCTCAGCCATCAAAGACAGACAATGCCACACCCCGCATTCACCACCCCCAAACACCAGTGAGCTCTTGAGCTCACTACCCAAAAAGGAAAAAACCCATATAGAAACACTGCAGACCATCAAGACGCAACACAAACCACCAACATCGCCATTCAATCCCATACAACCACTGCAATGGCCAAGAAGCCACACCATCCAATATAAACCCTAGCATTCCGTTAGCGTCACCATAGCTAGAAGATAAGGGCAAGGAGACCACAAGACAGGAGGACGAACGGCAAGTACCCCAGCCAGGAAGCAATTCCAGAAGCCAGCCACATCACAGAGCCAAGGGCGAGATAGAGTAGCCAAGCAAGCACATACATTCCCACTATTTTTGAACCGACAACAAGAGTGAGGTAAAGTTCCAAAACCCACACCCATTCTGCTTGATAAAGCTAGTCAGTGAGAGCCAAGATAAGAAAACCAATGCTTTCACCACACTAGAATAACATATTAGTGGTGGCCATCTAGTGTGCCCTTTAGGCCATGGATCGGTATTACACAGTGCATGTCCAAGCCCCAACAACCCACGGTTGCTTGCCACAAAACCCACAAAACAGAGGCCTCAGTGGCATGCATGAGCTCCTGAACATCAACATTTGCTCCCTGGTGCAATGTCCATGTCCAGCCCCCACATGGTTGCTCACCAAACCCCCAACACCCTTATGAGTAATCATCAAGGCATGTGCTACACATAGTCTACACTAACAACCAATAAGAATGCATAAGAGTAGGAGTAGGGAGGGGAAAAGAAACCAGGTAAAGCTGAGGAAGTAGTGTATTGCGTCAGTGGTTCATGGCCACCGTGGTGCAGGAGACCGGCGAAGGGCAACCGAAAGGCGAGTCGACGAGGACCGAGGCACGGTGCTAGAGCTGCGCGCCGGCAGCGTGCCACTGCAGGGGCGCACACGCTGTAAAGAAGAAGAATCAGCTAAGCCTTCACGCATCGGCAGAGCTTCAGCTCTGCCAAGGCGTGTGTAGGCAGCGCCAGTCAAGCGCATAGCACCGACTGGCCGGAGACCCTCAAAAAGCTCCACAACTCCACAACAAGAACACCATAGCAAAGAGAAAAATCAGATCCAGTAAGCCAAAACTCATTCACCATACCAGATCCTTGAAGCCAACACCTCAAATCCTCAAGGCGTCAGCCAGAGGTCATACAGCCATGGCACCTAAATGGGCCAAGCGGGTCGGCTCGAGCCGAGTAGGAAGGAAGAGTGGGCTAGATTTAAGTAAACCAATTTCAAAAGAGGTTCAGCATAGAAATAAATAAATAGCAAAGCAAAATACATATGTATGTATACCAATTTAAAATGTATAAGTCATTAACGAAGCATACTCTGTAAATAAATACCCATAAGCATATTTAGAGGACCAAAAAGGTTACAGATTTAGCAAGGATTATTGCTTCATCTAAAATATAAATTAAAAATGGGATTTTTTTAATCTTAAAATAATGTAGGAGGGGATTTGGTTCCAGGGGAGGAGACTACCCAGACAACCACTATGGTCACTACATCTCAGTTAGGCAAGTAAAGCAGGCTATCAAGCTTGCTATGGTTCATGAAATGTTTTGTTTTGACACAGTTATTTCCAAATTTTTGGATGCTGCATTAAAAATAATTTCTAAAAGAAAAGAAATTAATTAGAAGGATGTATAACATGATAAGAATCGAAAGAGAACAAGGCCACTAGAGGAGCAGTGGATTGTAAAAATAATAATAAAGGAGGGTAGAGGGTGCTATGGTCGTGAGTTCAGAGGTAAGTGAGACTTTCTACATATGGTTATTATATAAGGACTAGGAAACAATCTTCATTCTGAACCGTAAAACAGTATCAACCATACTCCCGTGCTAAACGGGTGGAACAAGTTACTCCCTTTTATTACTACTATCTCCATGCTGTGTAAGTAATAAATTAGGAGAGGGGCTCAGACCAGTAGGAAAAACCGGTAGTCCCAAGTCGATTATATTAGCATATGTGGAGTGTCGAGTATTCAGAATCACTCGACCAACGGCTTTATAGTCGGATGGAGATATAGTAATAAGAGTCGAGAAAATATTCTGTATTCTGAATTTGGGGTCGCATGAAAGGAAATGCGAATGACCAGTGTCCATAAGAACTTAGAATAATTATGGGTAAAGTGATATAAGTCTACGCAGTACTAAAACCATGAATTCATGCCGGTCTTCTGGACAAGAGTCAACGGGGAAAACACTGGTTTTTCTTTTATTCCAGAATGATTGATAGAAATTTCATAAGATTAAAAACATTACCAACTTTTTAAAAAACTTATATCGTGTCTTTAGGAAACCGGATTAGGTATAACTCGGACAGAAGTATGGATAAAATTGCATTATTATTTATAAACTTGCTGAGTACGTTGTACTCACTCTTACTATTAAATCTCCCCTTTCAGAGCCATACTTAGCATGGGATTATTGTCAGACCCAGATTTTACAATCCGGAATCTACTGTGTTTAACTGCACTATTCCCTGGATCAGTAGATAGCGCATACGATTCTGATTCGAATATCAAAGTACATATCATGCGGAAATGTAAATATAATAGTAGACTTACTCATGGGCGATTAGGCCGAAATCAATAAATTGCAGCAGCGGAAGAACGAAGCACACAGGTGGGACCTTCAGGACATGCCCACAGGCAGCCAACTGGAGGTTCGCGGCCTAGTTCTTGACATCTTCATCTTCTCTGCCATCTTGTCCAACCTTGTTGCTGAGGCGCGGTGAGGTGACTCTTGATTCTGAATTTTTTTGTCGCAAAAGCGAGCATGAGCACTCCGACCCCGTGCTCCGCGAGCCAATACACAGAATGCAAAATAAATAGTATGCATGGCATAACAAAGGAAAGGCTCGGGTTATTTTATTTGCCAAAATTTTGCTTTTAGCGGCATTATTATTCTTAATTACTCAAAGTTTTATTATTACTACCTAACTCCACACTACAGTTACCAAAATCGACTTAATCCACCGAAAATGTACTCTATTTATTGATTGCTGTCTAAAACTCCAAACAGCAAGTATCATCATTTTCAAATCCACCGATATCATTTGTATTCAATCCTTTTTGTCATTGATTTCAACCCATAATCCAATAATCCATCTCATTTTTCTATTATCTATCACTAGCTAATCCTCAGATATACATCCACCAAAAATTCAATTTACCAAGATTATAATCCACTAATGACTCCTCTAATCTCCTCAGAAATTTAATTCGTTCCTCTAGTAATTGATCAACTCCTATTAATTCCCTATATTAACAACATCTTCCAAGGATTAACAATTACTATTATATATCCACCAAGAATATCATTAATCAAGAATTATAATCCAATACTTGTAATATTCCACCAAATCCTCGAAAATTCATTTGATTCATCTAGTAACTGAATCTATTAATTCTAATATTGACATCTCCCAAGAATTTATCAGTGTCACAATCCAATATTTATCTGTGTAATTCCTAAATCTCCAAAAATCATTTAAATCCTCTATCTAGCCTATCATTTAGCTAGACTTCACCAATTTATTTCCTCCAGAACCCACACTATCATTTCCTATTCAAGATCGACATGAATCCACCAATGCCTTTATATGTACTCTACAAACATTCCTCTCTTTTACTCGCGACCCTGTTTATTCCACCCATATTTTATTTCGTAAGAATAGAAATGTCACTATTTGAAATATAATACATAAAATTTCCTGAGACCTAGCAGTTTTGAACAAAAGCATAATGTTCAAGGGATATTAACATGATTTTCCATACATAAAGCATTACCTCATATGCACACTATTACCATGGCATCACACCATCTTTCAAATTATAGCGCTTAACTTACCACTGGGACGACACCGGGACAATTCCAAACCAGGCGATCCATCGCCCTTCCACTTTTCCATTCCCATTTCATAAAGCATTTGAAATAGAACTATATCCGATTAAGATCCCATGTCCGCCCTTACTGTAGGCACGGCTATTCGAATAGTTTTGACTCTGCGAGTTTGTACACTTTCACCACAAGAGACAATCAACTCATTGCCCCACACGATTCCTTAGTCATGTGGTTGAGCGGACCATCACGATAACTTTTCAAAGTACCTCGCCCTTCCATCATTTCACCCTATGGGTCGTTCCCACTTGCGATGGGTCCCATCGTTGTGCGGGATGTTCTCCTTACGAGCGCCTAGCGGTGGCTCCCCCCCGCTAGCCCGCCACGCAGAACTTCACCTTCCACCGGTGTCCCATTCAAGCCGCCACACGATGCCGCTTGCACATCCTCACACCGCCTCTGGAAGGATGACTTTCGAGGTCCGATAATTCTACTAGGCCAAGTTGTAATTTACTGGACTTGTGGTTGTCTTTTTTACAGGTTGACATGACAAGATTCGGTCCTTAGTGGTATCTGGCGGCCTACCACTAACCCACTTGTGCTTCCACTGCACCACACATACTCATACTCATACACCCTCGAACCAATCCGCCTGGACATTAAAGCATGTTGGAGATTTTGGGAGCATAAAATATCCATAACCAATATATCGATCATTTCCACCATGATTGCCCAAACGATTTCTCATGAATAAAAGTGATGCTTGGGACAATTTCTTGCCCGAGTTCCTAATCAATACTAAGCATGGCATACGATTACGGACTTATTTTTGGAATGTTACTAATATATTTTTGCTAGGGTGACAAGGTTCACACATTCAAATACTCAAAGGAGGGTAATATTATTCAAGGTAAACAATGGCATATAACTAGAATGTCAAATTTAGCATGCATTTTTATAAAACTAATAGCAATGCAATTTGTTAATTTAAAACAAAGTAATTTGCAGAAAGGTAGGTTCAACATGATCAAAGTATTGACTCGCCTGGGTTACAGTGATCGGGTCCTTGATTATCCGGGTCTTCTAGTGTTGCGGCTTCGATTTCCTCTTCTTGAGCCTCGTAAGCTATTTTAATCGTGCGCGAAAATTTGGATAAAAAAAACACCAAATCAACAAAATATCACCAAGAACTCAAACGAGCTCTAAAAATTATGATTTCAGTTTCATTGGATAGATCCTGTTTTTACATAAATTTAGAAATTTGTCTCATTCAATTTGGAGTTAAAATGTATAAGTTATGATTATTTGAAGTTCTCAGTTTGAATTAATTCTGGAAAATATGAAATCTCTGACATGTGGGTCCCATACGTCATATTTTAATTTTTATTCTTTTCTTTTACTACTTTCCTTGTCTCTATGGCGGTGGGGCCCGTGTGTCGGCGTGCTCGGTCAGCGACATGTGGGACCCTCTTGTCGATGGTCATGGCGGTCTTGAGTCACCGGCGAGTGGGACCATTGTCGAGGATGCATTTAAAAGAAATGCTCGGCCGCAGCGCGAGCGGGGCTCGAGCAGCGCGCGAGCGAGGAGGGGAGAAGAGATTAACGCTGAAAGCCACTCGGTCGCCGGCGATGCTTACCATATAAGGGCAACAAATCCTTTTGAGTCGGCTCGCGAGAGGCGGGAAGAGGAAGTCGGGAGCGACGGTGGCGGCGGCGGCGGTGGTCGGGAGCCTCGGGAGCCGTGATTTGTAAACTCGCGTGAAGGTGAGTCTTTTGGTGTAGGCGGCCGAGGCGCGGTGGCCGAGAGGGGCGGGCGGCGGCAGCGGCGGCTCGGGGATGCGGTCGTCGCCGGCGAAGCTCACGCGATGGGAGGCCCGGTGAGGAGGTTGGCCGCTGGCTTCTCGCGCTGCTGGGAGCGAGGAGGGTTCGGGACGGCCGGAATCGGTGGCGGCAGTCGCGGCCGTGGGAAAACGAGGCGTGGGCGGGGTTTGAGGCGTTAGAGTTCAATTGCTCGCGGGGAAAGGGAGTAGGGAGGGTTGCGACGCGAGTGCAATTCCAGGAGGGGCCTTTTATAGCCGGAAGGGGAAGGCACGGCGAGGGTGGCACCTGGCTCCGCCCTGTGCATGCTGGCGAGGGGGGATGGAGGCAATCTTCACCGAGATCTCGTAGGAGAGAGGTGGCGGGAGATGCTTTGAACCCGGCCTTGAGGTGTAAGGAGAGAGGGAGATTTCTTTGCGCCGTTGCGGAGAGAGGCGAGAGAGGAGAAGCGGCAGCGGCGCGTGGAGAAGAAGAGGAGGAGGAAGAAGCGAGCGCGGCGGGGTCCACCACCGAGGAAAGAAGCGCGGGGCGGCGGGCCACGGGCCGACGCGAGAGGCGCGGCGGCGCGGGCCACCGGCGCCGGGGGGGCAGCGCGCGAGGAAGGGGCGGGCGCGCGCGTCGTCCCACGCTGGCGCGCGGGCGCGCGCGCGAGAAGGCGGGGCGGGTGATGGCGGCCGGTGGGCTATTTCCATTTCATTTTTTTCTTTTTCTTTTGTTTTCTTTTGTTTTTGCATTTAATTTCTGCATGTATATATACATTTTCACATATATCTTGGGTATATACCTATATATATTTTCATATCCTCTGATTTTTGTGTATGTAGACATATATTTCTCTATTTATTCATTTATATAGTATACATGTACACATATACATATACATATTTGTTAACATAACATTTCTATTTTGTATACTCCTTTACTATTTATTCCATAATTTTTAGAGGTGAGAATTTTAGGGTTAACCAAATATTCTCCATTGAAATTTTATAGATCATCTTTTCAGATTCTTAATTTAGATTTTAACTCTCTACTATTTGAACGTGTTTGTTCCTTTCTTGAAATTTTTATTTTTACCAAACTCCAGAAAAACACCATAAAATCCAACTTCAAACAAAATATAATACCAATATAATTGAAAAAGCTTCATATTTTCAAAAACAAATTTTTGGGATGTTACAATTATCTAGGTTTTGAAGAGGGTGGGCTTGATAACAAGGACACCCTGGGATATGCGATCACGGATGATGACAAGGTGGAGGCCGTATCTGACTGCTAGGAGGAGTAGACAGTCTCTAGATTGTTGTACTGGGACAGATGAGTAATATATTATAAGCAAATATGTATCTTCCCCTGGTGTAGCACTTTGTTTTGTACTGAACAAAAAGTATGTTAATAGTGTGAAACAGCTAGGTGGCCCGATCTTAAGTTACTTATGGTTTGTAATAGATATTGTACTTTTAGTCTCTAATTATTGTTCTGTTGCAACTACTCTGATTGGCTTGTTACTTGTTAAATGAGGTGTTCTATCGAAATGACAAGTAACAATCCATTGACTAGTGTTATTACGTCATGGTAATGACACGGGTCACCACAGGTAGTATCAGAGCAATGATTTGAGGACCACCTCTATAATTAGAGACCAGTACAAACTTAAGAGGATTTTACTTTCATGCTATATGGCAATTAAAATATTACCTTTAACTCTTTACCTGGAATCATTTATGTAGTTTGAGTTGAAAACTTTATTTTTCTAAAAATCTATTTTTATTGTAACTTAGACCTCCATGACTAACCAAAACTTTAAATTTTGCAGGATGGTTCGATATTATATTCCTATGAGTGGGATCCACGGAGACTATGTCACACTCTTAGGGCACATGGTCCAAACCCTAGGAGGACCTTTTCCAGAATACTTTGAGGAGCCAGTAGTAGGAAGGCTAGCTCGTTGTGTAGGGGTAGTTGTCACCGGCATACCCTTAGCCCCCGACTATAAGCTAGAATACTTCGAAAAACACCATTCCTTCTCCTACTATAACATTTTATAGACCTTATCTATAAATGCCCTGACCACCTTAAGGGCACATTTTAGAGATTTCTTAAGGACTACCCAGTTCGGGGGAGATTTCACCTATCGCCCCTAGCAGTTTGGGCAAAACATATGGCCCACCCCAGGGAGGATCCGGTCTGACCGTTGAGGTCACACCTTCTGTTTCGAGAGCTCAGCGAGAGACTCTTAGTACGCTCACCATGGCAAACACCCTATTACAGTACTCCCTTGTTGGAGCACTAAACGAAGCTGAGGCCTCTGTTTCTCATTGGACGAAGCGATATTTAGAAGCTGATTTAGATCGCACTGTTCTTCTCTCTGCATATTAGCAAAATATCTCTACTAGCCCAGTATCCCAGAATTACACTACTAGGAATACTGTAGCTGATGCACCGGAGGTTCATCCCCAGTTAGTTCTTTGGAGTTTCCCTCCACCACCTTCATCATATGTGCCACCATACGTCTCATCCGCTCCATACAACTTTTTCCCTACTTACCTTAAGTACACCAGTCAGCCAGATTATTCCACCACTCGTGGTGGAATAATCTGGCTAACTGGTGTACTCGGGGTAAGTAGGGAAAAAGTCATATGGAGCGGATGAGACATATGGTGGCACATATGGTGAAGGTGGTGGAGGGAAACTCCAAAGAACTAACCGAGATGAACCTCGATGCATCGACCACGATATTCGGCGCAGGTAATTGCGGGATCTTGAAGCTAGCGATGATATTTTGGCGATATCGAGATAAGAACAAATGCGGTCTAAATCAACCTCTAAATATTGCTCCTTCCAATGGGAAGCAGAGGCCTCAGCTTCGTTTAGTGCTCTAACAAGGGAGTACTGCAATAGTGTCTGCCATGGTGAGCGTACTAAGTGTCTCTCGCTGAGCTCTCGAAACAGAAGGTGTGACCTCAACGATCAGACCAGATCCTCCCTGTGGTGGGCCATATGTTTTGCCCAAACTGCTAGGGGCAATAAGTGGAATCTCCTCGAACTGGGTAGTCCTTAAGAAGTCTCTAAAATGTGCCTTAAGGTGGTCAGGGCATGTCTAGATAAGGTCTGTAAAATGTTATAGTAGGAGAAGGAATGGTGTTCTTCGAAGTATTCTAGCTTATAGTTGGGGGCTAGGGGTATGCCGGTGACAACTACCCCTACACGACAGGGTAGCCTTCTTACTGTTGGCTCCTCAAAGTATTCTGGAAAAGGTCCTCCTAGGGTTTGAACCATGCACCCCAAAAGTGTGACATGGTCTCCATGGATATCACTCATAGGAATATAATATCGGACCATCCTGCAAAATTTAAAGTTTTGGTTAGTCATGGAGGTCTGACTTATAGTAAAAATAGATTTTTAGAAAAATAAAGTTTTGAACTCAAACTACATAAATGATTTCAGGTAAAGAGTTAAAGGTAATATTTGTAAAATCCTCTTAAGTTTGTACTGGTCTCTAATTATAGGGGTGGTCCTCAAATCATTGCTTTGATATCACCTGTGGCGACCCGTGTCATTATCATGGGGTAATAACACTAGTCAATAGATTGTTACTTGTCATTTCGGTAGAACACCGATTTAACAAGTAACAAGCCAATTAGAGTAGTTGCAATAGAACAATAATTAGAGACTAAAAGTACAATATCTATTACAAACCATAGGTGACCTAAGATCGGCTACCTAGTTGTTTCGCACTATTACCATACTATTTGTTTAGTACAAGACAAAGTGCTACACTAGGGGAAGATACATATTTTCTTATGATATAGTACTCGTCTGTCCCAGTACGACAATATAGAGACTGTCTACTCCTCCCAGCCGTTAGATACGGCCTCCACTTTGTCATCATTCATGATCGCAAATCCCAGATAATCCCCTACTGAGTATGGCTCTGAAAGGGGGAGATTTAATAGCAAGAGTGAGTATGGCTCCTTGAGCCTCTTTTTTGATTTGGCTGAGAGGAAAGGTTTGGATAAACTCTAGAGGTTGATTTGGCTCGGACTTATGCTGTGTTTGTGGGAGATTTGTGATATGATCTTCTTGTTCGCGAGCGCTCTCGGCTGAAGCTCTCGGTGGTCTTGTGCGGCATCAACCCTAACCTTCGTCTCGGCTTTGGCAACCGAGGTTGGAGTGGGCATTATATCTCCGTCTACCTCACTCCTCTACTGCGAGCAGCACAAAGGAGATGTTAGGTTTTCTGGGTCAGCGCCGTGAACGTGCCTTACCCTTTTTGGTTTCTTCACGGTGATTTTGAGTATCACCACCGCTGTGAGTAATCTGTTTGCTACTTCTTTGCAATCTGATGATATATTTCATATATCTGTGAAGCCTCTTTAGTAGAACATTGCAAAGATATTCCTGTGGGTTACTTGCTCTGTGATGAAACGACATGATACTGAGATTATATATGAATGTGATGGTAGATTGGTCTTGAGCTGTCATTTAAATCTGTTTAGCTGATCAGTGAGCTTGCTGTTCTTGTCTTGGTGCTCTTTGTTGTTTGGGCAGTGCTAATTTTGTTTGGTTCTGTCCTATGCCGAATGCTATTATCCTGTTAAATCAATAGTGTTCTCTGTAAAGGAATGAAAGATTGATTTTAGGAGGGTTTCTGCACTGTCCAGCTAGTTGATTTCTTGTTTTGTTATTTTTTAGCAGTAGCAAGATTTAATTCTAGCTCAAGATCTAATCTATAACTGTCATATATAATCAAGATTAGATTTTGTCATGGCGAAGATAGCCAAAATTAAATCTTGTACAACTAGCCTTCTGAGAGCAACTAATAAAATTCAATTTATTGATCATATGCTAAATCTAGCCGTATATGTTAAGTTTTGTTTAGACTAGCATTTCATTTCACTTATTCTCTTGAGAATATGCTAGTCTTGAACTCTTATATGACATTTATATTGAGCATATGTTTCTTTTATAATGACTTAAATAGTTCATATGTTAACATGTTAGTTAAGTCATTTCTATACCATGTTTGTCATGCTTATATGTTTATTATTATCGCTGAAATTAAATTTGAAAATATGCTTATACCGCAAATTCTTCAACAGAAATCAAGATAGTTGGGTGCAATCCGATGGTAGAAAATCCGGCTAATTTTACGAACAACCAATGACTGGTTATACTCCAATTTAAGTACGGTTCTTTATGTACGGAGAAATATTCAACCGTTTTTCTCTCCTAATTCTCCATATCGCTGACAGACGATGCCCCACTTTCATTTGTCTCAAAAGATACATAATCAAGACCACAAGGAGCTATCGAGATACTCCCCCAGATCTGGAACCCCTCCCCAGTGGCGGAACTACCCCTGGGCGAGCCTTCTCGGAGTACCCAGGGACCTCGGCCGCCATCGCCATGGAGCTCGGTGCCGGGGGCTCGGAGCGAACAGCGAACGGAGGAAGACGATTCAGGTGTGGCGTGGCCTCTGGGCTGAGACCTGAGTAGAGGTATGGGCCTGTAGAGTAGATTTCTTGCTGTGTTGTAAGGCCCACAAGAAGCAAAGGCCCAAGTTTGTGTTGGATTATGTGGGCCAAGCCCATATAATAAGAATAATTCCTATTAAATCTCAAAGGCCCACTCATGCAAAGGAGGCATGCATGTGACCTTTAGTACCATATTGCTAGTTCTAGGAGAGGAAGACCACCTTAAAGGGATGGTGCACTCCTAGTCACTTGAGGCATGTGTGGGAGAGAACTAGAGGATAACACGCGCTGCGCTCGCTCGCCTCGCCTCGCCTCGCCAGGCGGCCGGGGCTGGTCAGGCGAGGCGGCGCGTGCGCGCGGCACTGCGTGAATGGTCGCCAAAATCCGCTCAGTGCTTGCATGACGCGGCTTCCTTTGCGATTTTATCTTTTCTTTGTTTTGTGTGGCGGTGAATCGGATCGATTCGCAACTAATCCGGTTGATTCTGAGTTATGGAGAGCGTGCGGGCGTCTTGATCACGCGTCACGGTTTTCTATAATCGAGTCGCCGCCTCCATCTGATGATGCGAAAATCAATCTGGGTTTTGCCTCCTCCATCCATTGTCTTCGCGCGTCCCACGTAGTCTACTCCGTCCGTCCGCCGGCGTGCATGCGTTCGGGAGAGCGAGTCTCGGGCCGTCGCCTTGAAGTCTGCACGGGAGAGGCGAATAAGGTTTTGGGAAGCGCTCTGCGGCTTGCCAGCTGTAGCTCGGCTCGTCTTCCTCGTCGTTAAACCGGCGAATCGTCATCGACCGTGTCATCCTCACCGTGCTGCGGCGTCTACATCGGCAAACCGATCGAAGCAGAACCATCGATGCGTATGATCATGTTCTCGTATTAGATCCGTTCATATGCAGTTTCGGGTTTACATGTCTAGATCTTTTATGCTGTGATGGTTACGTTATTTTGCGTGCATGGTGTCATGATTTATTTATGGAATAAATTAAACCTACATGTGCTTATATATTCAACAATCCAAAAACCTTATTGTAGGCATTGTGGTTTTACTATGGCTGGATTTGCCGATGCTGAGGCGGATAAATTCTCGGTGTGCACTTTAAGAGATGGCGGATCGGGGTCACTCTGTGGCTTCTTGCTATGAATGTATACGGGTTAGTAATGGCAAGCTGAAGGTGTTCTTGATCTGGCGAGAAAGAATTGAGGCGCCACTACTCTCTTTGTTGGATGCATTCTTAGTGTTCTTTTTGACCGTCTGCATGCGGGTGTATATGCACATGACAGGCGCGAAGGAGTTATGGGATGCCTTGAATTCCAAATACGGTGCTCGATGCAGCAATGACATGTATGTCATGGAGCAATTTCATGACTACAAGATGGTTGATAACCGTTACGTAGTAGATCGGGCTCATGAGATCGAGGCCATTGCCAAGGAACTCGAACTCTGAAGTGTGCCTTGCAGAGCAAGTTTGTGGTGGATGTATTATTGCGAAATTACCTTCTTCATGGAGGAATTTGAACGACACTCAAACACAAGAGACAAGAATACTCTGTTGAGAATCGATTGGGTCTCTTGAAATTGAGAGAAAGCTCGGGAAAAGGACTGTGTCTAAGGGTGATGGAGGCGATCTAGTGCCAATGTGGTACGAAACCCTCAAGCAAGAACAAAGGAAATTTGTTAAAGCCCAGCGGACAACCAACTTCAAGAAGAAGAAGAACAACAACAATCGGGATGATAGAACTTGCTTTGTGTGCGGTGAGCACTGGTCACATGGCCAAGAAGTGCCCACAGCGCAAAGGAAAGAAGGCACTGCGGGACGGACTTCTAAGTCTGTCAGCGTGACCATTGGCAAGGCGGAGATGGGGTGGGTATGGTAATTTACCTCATGTTCTTTCGGTTAGTCAATCTACCAATTGGTGGATTGATACGAGGAGCTAATGTACATGTGTGTGCTGATATTTCGTTGTTTTCTTCTTATCAGTGCTTAGAGATTCCTCAGTCCTAATGGGAATGGGTCACATGCTACTGTTCATGGTGTTGTACGGTAGATCTGAAGTTTACTTGGGAAAGATCGTGCGGTGAAGAGCGTCGACATGTCCCTTCTATAGACAAGAATCTCGTTAGTGGCTCCGTTTATGTAGAGACGGGCTTAAGTTGGTATTTGAGTCTAATAAAGTAGTCGTGTCTAAACATGGACATTTTATTGGTAAAGGCTATGAGTGCGGAGGCTTGTTCCGCTTTTCCCTTCAGATTTACGCAATAAGGCGTAAACCATATTTGTGGCGGTGTGGATGATGAGGCTAATGTTTGGCACTCACGTCTATGTCATATTAATTTTGGTTTGATGTCTCGGCTTTCGATATGAGTTTAATTCCAAGCGTTTCCATCACCAAAGGTTCTAAATGCCATAGTGTGTGCAATCAAAGCAACCTCGTAAGCCTCACAAAGGCTGAGGAGAGAAACTTGGCACCACTAGAACTCACGCATTGGATCTTTACGAGATGAATGGCGTGTTGACGAAGGGTGGAAAGCGATATTTCATGACATTGATTGATGATGCAACTAGGTTACATTATGTGTATTTATTGAAAGCGAAAGATGAGGCTTTAGACTATTTTAAAATCTATAAAGCGAAGTTGAAAACCGGTTAAATAGAAAGATAAAAAGACTTAGGTCGGATCGTGGTGGAGAGTATTTCTCAAGCGAATTTGACTTATTTTGTGAGAACATGGCATTATACATGAGAGGGCGCCTCCTTATTCCCAGAGTCAAATGGGATTGCGAAAGGAAAAACCGCACGTTGGTGACTTGGTGAATGCCATGTTAGATCTGCGGGATTACCTAAGGCATGGTGGGGAGGCTTTGCTAACGTCTAATCACGTATTAAATAGAGTTCCTAATGAAATAAGGACAAAACACCATACGAGGTATGGATTGGGAGAAAACCATCACTTTCTTACTTGCGTACATGGGGTGCTTGGCAAAGTTAATGTGCCAATAACTAAGAAAGCATAGCTTGGACCTAAAGCGTGGATTTGCGTTTTTACGGGATATGCTAATCATAGCATTGCTATAGATTTTTGATAGTTAAACCGAGGTACACGACATGCATGTTGGTACAATTATGGAGTCTCGAGATGCAACATTCTTTGAGAATATTTTTCCTATGAAGGATACACATAACACTACTAGTCAATCTTAGAAATAATTCCCGGTTCAATCACATCACTGAACCTTTTGAACATACACATGAACTTGTCAACGAGGAGGATGACGGTGGAGCTCCTAGAAGGAGCAAGAGACAAAGGATATTCAAATCCTTTGGTGATGATTTTCTTGTGTACCTTGTGGGCGACACTCCCAAGTCTATTTGAGCGTATGCATCCCACGATGCGGACTCTTTGGAAGGAGGTGTCAGTAGTGAAATGGATTCCATTATCGCTAATGGAACACAGGGTGTGAGATAAACCTTATGGGTGCAAACACTGTAGGGTGCAAGTGGGTGTTCAAAAGAAGCTTAGGCGAGATGGTACTATTGAAAAATATAAGGCTCGGCTTGTTGCCAAGGGCTATACTCGAGAAAGAAGGCGAAGATTTCTTTGACACTTACTCACTGTTGCTAGGTGACCACAATTCGAGTACTACTTGCTTTGGTGCCTCACATGGTCTTCTCGTTCATCAAATGGGCGTTAAGACAGCTTTTCTTAACGGAGAGTGGATGAGGAAATTTACATGGAGCGACTGATGGATTTGTAGTAGAAGGTCAAAAGGCAAGGTGTTAAAGCTGTTGAAATCTTTGTATGGTGCAGAAACAAGCCCCTAGCGATGGCATGAGAAGTTCGATAGAACAACGACATCTGCGAGCTTTCTTTGTCAATGAGGCGGATAAATGTGTATACTATCGTTATGGTGGGGGTGAGGAGTTATTCTATGTTTGTATGTGGATGACATCTTGATTTTGGGACAAGCATTAGTGTGATAAATGAGGTCAAATCATACTTGTCTCAAAACTTTGATATGAAAGATGCAGGAGTGGTGATGTTATTCTAAACATTAAATTGGTTAGAGGTGAGGATGGGATTACACTTTTGCAATCTCATTATGTGGAAAAGGTCTTGAGCCGTTTTGGCTTTTACGGCGACAAGCCTTCTCCAACACCTTATGATCCTAGCGTGTTACTTCGTAAGAATAAGAAAATTGCTAGGAATCGGTGGAATACTCCCGGATAATTGGCTCACTAATGTACCTAGCTAGTGCAACAGGCGGACATCTCCTTTCTTTGTGAGCAAATTGAGTCGGTTTACATCTAACCCGGAGATGATCAACTGGAAGGCGCTTGAGCGAGTGTTGCGCTATCCGAAAGGTACCTCGAACTTTGGACTTCATTATCTTTGGGTACCGTCGGTCTTTGGAGGTTATAGTGATTCCAAGCTGGATCTCGATCTTGATGAGATCAAAGCCACTAGTGGATATGTTTTCACTATTGGTGGTGGTCTTTGTTTCATGGAGGTCTTGCAAGCAGACCATTTTGACGAGTCAACCATGGAAGCGAGCTTGCGGCACTAGACAACTGCTATTGTTGAGCGAGAATGGCTACGAGATCTATTGATGGATCTACCTACGGTGGAAAAGCGATGCGGCTATCCTTATGAGCTGTGATAATCAAGCCGTTATCGCTAAAGTGAGCGATTCTAAGGATAATATGAAATCGTCGAGCATGTTAAGAGACGATTGAAGTGCATCAGAAATTGAGAAACTCGGAGTTATAACCTTGGATTACATCCAAACAGATAAAAACCTGGCAGATCCCTTTACAAAGGGACTATCACGGAATGTGATAGATAGTGCATCGAAGGAGATGGGTATGAGACCCATGTGAGTTATCTATGGTAGTAACCCAACCTATGTGATCGGAGATCCCGTGAATTAGGATCAGGAAAAACAAGCCATTAGTTAAGCTGAAGGAGAGTAATTTCAACCCTCTCTATGTGAAGATGCAATACTCTCGAAGCGCAAGGCGAGGTTGACTAAGGTCTTAATGTGTTCCATTGGCTTTTAGAAGCGAAGCGCTATCTGCAGAGCGTTCTTGAAAGAACACACCTATATGAGCATTGTTAGTCGCGATCTATGGAGATCTTGGGTAATCTCCTACTAAGCTCATGAAGAGACCAAGGAGTATGACTTATACGCTCCAACCGAGGGGTAGCCTACTGGCGGCCTAGTATCAGTTAAGTCTTTAAGTGAAGCTTGCTTGCACCAAACTTGCAATTCAAGGCATAGTCCATTGTTCAAGTTGTGAGTAAGTGTAGCTTGGAGTTCTAGGTGGATGTTCAACCTTAATCGGTCTCCATCGAAATCTTGATATATAAGCAGTACATTGGAATTGAGGCAAATCTCTGTGGGACTTTGAGATCGGTGGGGATTGTTGGATTATGTGGGCCAAGCCCATATAATAAGAATAATTCTATTAAATCTCAAAGGCCCACTCATGCAAAGGAGGCATGCATGTGACCTTTAGTACCATATTGCTAGTTCTAGGAGAGGAAGACCACCTTAAAAGGGATGGTGCACTCCTAGTCACTTGAGGCATGTGTGGGAGAGAACTAGAGGATAACTGCGCGCTCGCTCGCCTCGCCTCGCCTCGCCTCGGCCGGGCGGCCGGCCGGCCGGCTTCAAGGCGGCGGCGTGGCGCCTGGCACTGCGTGAATGGTCGCCAAAATCCGCTCCAGTGCTTGTGAGACGCGCTTCCTTTGCGATTTATCTTTTCTTTTTTTGTGTGGCGGTGAATCCGGATCGGTTCGCAACTAATCGGTTGATTCTGAGTTATGGAGAACGTCGCGGCGTCTTGATCACGCGTCTGGTTTTCTATAAATCTGAGTCGCCGCCTCCATACTGATGATGCGAAAATCAATCTAGGGTTTTGCCTCCTCCATCCATTGTCTGCGCCGCCCCACGTAGTCTACTCGTCCGTCGCGGCGCGTGCATCGTCGTTCGGGAGAGCGGTCTCGGGCCGTCGCCCAAGTCTGCGGGAGAGGCGAATAAGGTTTTTGGAAGCGCTCTGCGCGATCGCCGCTGTAGCTCGCTCGTCTTCCTCGTCGTTCGGCTTGGCGAATCGTCATCGACCGTGTCATCCTCACCGTACTGCGGCGTCTACATCGGCAAGCCGTCGAGCAGAACCATCGATGCGTGCAGTCATGTTCTCCGTATTAGATCTGTTCATGTACGGTTCGGGTTTACATGTCTAGATCTTTTATGCCCGTGATGGTTCTGTTATTTTGCGTGCATGGTATCATGATTTATTTATGGAATAAATTAAACCTACATGTGCTTATATATTCAACAGTTTGTGCCACCCTAATCACCTGCCCAGAGTCGCCACACACAGTCACCGAGGGTCCAGCCGTCGAGGGAGTCTGGGGAGCGCGCGGCGAGCGGGGCCGCGCGGGCGCGTCGGACGGCGGGAGCTTGGAGGCGCGGCGCGGAGGAGCACAGGTCTGCCCCTCAATGTCAACCTGAACCCTCAAATCTCAATGTCCTGTTTGTCTTGGAGTAAAACTCTCAACTTTGCCCCGGGTCTCCTCCTGGTTCCGCCGGCCGGCGCGGTGAGCTTCAGCCGGAGATCCCCCGCCAACATCCTCGTGGGGGATCTTTTCTTTGCTGTGAGCAATCTCATCCAAATCGCCATATCTCGCCCCCTCCCCCTTCTCCATGCAGTTTGTTGCGTAATGGAGTACTAATAGCAGTTTTTTTCCCCAAAAATTTTGGGGGTTCAACTGATCCCGCATGCCCCACGTTAGGTCCGCCCCTGGCGCGGACCAGTGTACAGGATTCCTCTAGTTGCTTGATCCATCTGCTGTAGAATCGATCTAAGAGTGAATTTGTTGCTCTTGCTCCCCCATCTTTGGCAGGGAAAATGTCTGAGAATCTCTTGGAGGATATCTTCATCGTGACCAGGCTCGATCCTGATGGTAAAAAGTTCGACAAAGGTAATCCCATTTATGAGTGCCCTTTCGTCACTTGAAAGAACGATTTCTGAACTACTATGCCCCGCAGCTTACTGCTATGTGAGAATTGCTCTACTATGTTCAGCATGTAGTTACGAGCAATAGTGTAATGACAGTTCGAATTGGCGTTTCCGAGCTCAGTTTGCATTGCTCGTATCAGTGAGTGCTCATGTCATGCTGGGAAGCTTTTGCCGATGCTACCTTCTTCCTTAGTTCTATGTTCATGGTTCTGTTAGAGGCAACAAGGATGTCCCAGTCAAAATTTGCAATGTGATTTGAGCAAATAAGCAATGAAAGTGTAGTCACAATCAGGGTGAATTTGATTTTTTTACTTGCCCTGGCAGGATCCTTGTCTTTGACACCTTTCAGTTCGTTTTGAGTGATTTTGAAGCCCTGTGTTCACATGATGTGATTGGTGCTGGCATTGAGCACCTTCCTAATTGTATCCTGCAATCCTGCTTTCAGGTTTTAAGCATTGTTTTCTAACGATTACTGATTAGAATTTTTTTTACGCACAGCTGGCTAAACAAATCCTTTATGTTTTTTTTTTCCTTTGGAGTCTTTCTGTTTTTTTACTAAATCAAGGAGTTGTTTTGCAGAATTGCGTAATTCAAACAAAATAAGTTGTGCTGTACTTCCAGTGATATGCTTGCGACATTGGACGATTATATGAATGTTCTTTTCTGTCAAATGTTGCCCTATACAATTTACCTATGCAGAGTTTCTGTTTCGATAGATACCGTAAATAATATGATACCCCCAAGCGTGATTTTGATATTCATCTCACAAGTACTACTTCAAGTACTGTTCTCAGCGATGTTCAAATATGACCTGATGTTATATTGTCGTTGTATTGTTTGCGTGCAGTTTCTCATATCGAAGCTCATAGCGAGCAGTTCGATATGTACATGCAGTTAGATGTTGCCACAGAGGCCTATCCTATGCACACTGGGGACAAATTTACCATGGTTTTAGCTTCTACTCTGAATTTGGATTGTAACCCAGATATTGGCTACTACACACAGGTGATTGGCCTTGCCTTTCTATGAAATGTGCACCGTTCATAAGGTTTCTTCAATGTTTTTCATGGAGTTGCATCTGATGAGGTATATTGATAGAACTCCTAGCATTGGGAGTTGACACTGAATTATCTCCTTTTCAGGCTGGCAGAAAAACTTTGGCTGACAAGTTTGATTATGTCATGCATGGAAAGCTTTACAAGATCTCGGAAGACACCTCTGGTCAAAATGCTAAAGTGTATGGTTTGCCTTGAACTAGGATTTAGCAAACTAACATATAGGTTTTCTTCCTTCTAATACACAGTAGGACTATTCTGTTAAAAATGCGTACCATATATGGTTAGCTTGGACCTTGGGTATATTTTGTTCACCTGTTGCTTCCTACCACATACTCTTTATCAAGGTTTTGGTCCTATAATATGCTCTTGCAGTTTACATGTCAGCCAGTAAATCCTCAACCGCTATTGATTCATGAACTAATAACAAGTAAATTTCCCCATCATTTGAGCTTGTCAAAGTGGACACATCAACAATTAACTTGATGTTTTTCATGGTCTTAGAGAAAATGTAACCATGTGTGATGTAGCCTATTATCTCTAAGCACGACGAAACATTATTGTGACAGAGTTTGAGACTACAAAGACAATTCTGCAAAGTGTGTTGAGTGTCAAGGGGACTTGATTTTACTATTTTATCAATCATAATGAATTTGCGTATTCTTTTCATCTGATGATGATAGCCATTGATTGGACATGAAAATTCCTTCAAGATGAATCTGGTTTTTATGAAGAAAAGAAGGGAGCAAAAATGGTTTAATGAGTTTGTTTAGATTAATTTATATACTCCAGCTCTATCTATGTCTAGGGATTTTGATTTTTGTTTATTTGCTATGCTTTTTCATGCAGTACTTTTCTATTTGCTATGTTTTCTCATGAAGTACTTCATTTCATTTAGTTGACTGTTTTCTCATGCAGTACTTTTCTTTTCCTTCCAGGGAGATTTACGCATCATTTGGTGGTCTCCAAATGATGCTCAAGGGTGCTCCTTCCAATGCTGCCAGCTTTGAGCTGGATCAGAGGCTTTTTCTACTAATGCGCAAAGTGTAGAACTACTAAAAAATGTGCTAAGTGCCTAATATCCTAGTGTTTGTGTTTCACTTCTAGCCTATGGGTTTAACCTTTCGTCCTCCTCAGCTTTTATCCTTGGTGCCTGTCCTTAACACCTTTCTTATCCGTGGATGATGACATTCATGATCTGGTAATGGATGTTTGTGTACTTTATCATGATGTTATCACTAATCGTTGTTTCTTATTTTTTGTTCAGAAGCTTATGATACATTAAATCAGATTGATTGCTTTGCTAATATGTGGTTCTATGGTGGTATTGCTATTTGCCTAGAAGTCATTTCTAGTTTTTTTGCACTGTACTTCTACAGAATTACCACGATGTGATTTTGTGAATACGAATGGATATAGTTGGATCTCACATTGTCAAGTGTAGTTTTTTTAATTAAATGTGAAAATAGTATACATGATTAGTTTCTCTGGTGATGAAATGTGGGCCTTGTTAGGAGCTAACTGCTCTATGAGGGTCATGGGATTTTGAGGGCAGAGAGTTAACCATTTAACTAGAGCATCCATGTTATGTTCCCATGATATTGTACATGAGAACCATTTCTTGCTATATGGTATGTTCATATTTTGAAGTACAAACAACATCGGACCTTCTAATGAACCGATGCCTTTCCTTGATTTAGTGAAGTATCTATATTGTTGGAGTCTTTTCTTGTTGATCCTTACAAGAAAAGCTGCTAGTTTCGAGACCTTGTATGATTATTTTCATTTGCTCCTAACATCAAAGATCTAACTGATGCTCTGCTATATATTTACATCTTCTATTTGAAGAATAAACTCTTGCTTGAGATTCCTGTAAAAACTCGTTTAATGTTAGTACAACATGGGCTTGTTATGAAATTTTGGTTAACTGAACCACTGAATTGATTCCTTTATTCACCGTTATCCTAAACCCCCAAGTTGAAAACATGTTCAGTTTGTGATGTCACACAGTCAGATGTTTCTCTATCTTGCTTCCAGTATCATGCATGCCATCTGTACAAGCAAGATCACCAATATGACTGCTAAGGCTTGTTTGGTCACTTGGTGTACCGTAATCTTTAGCTTTCTATTGTATCAAACTAAGTTTAAGCCTATGTCAAACGGAAAGCTTATTTTGCACATTGAATGCGAGGTCTCTGCTGATATGTCATAGCTTCTTAGGAGCATAACTTGCTTATATATGAGGCTAGAATTGAAGTTTTCTTTTATGTTGTAGTGCAAAAAATGGTGGTATATACCGTATACCATGTAGGTGTGGGTTGTTTGTGTTCCAGAGTAGAATCTATATAAATTGGTTTACAAAAGAGGTAAGACTAAATAGATCCCTACTCTGTAAATTATTGGGATGACATTCTGTCTGCTTGGTTGTTATTTATTCGTAGATTCTGTGAACTAAAAAATTGATCAAAAGATTTGGCCATGTATGTTATCAGCTTGTGATCAATGGATCCTACAATGTCAGACAATCCAAACGAACATTGACCGTTGGATTTGAAAGAGATGTTAGAATAGAAACAAGAAACATGTTCGTAAGATTAGGAGTTCATGCCCTTAACAAAGTTGTTCTAAAAATCATAAGTAGGATGCATGTTTCAAGTGAGTTGAATCTCTTTTGTTGTCTGATTTTTGTTGTTTATTTTTGAAGGATTACTTGAGTGGGCTTTATATTGCTCTAGGATCAAACCTTTGCAAACTGATGCAATTTCATGTTCCCTAGTTTTCAGCGTAGGGTTAGATAACAACATTTAAGATATGTTCTCCCTTTTCTGATGATTTGATCTGTCTTCAGCTATGTGTGTTTTCTGTTAAGTTTAGCTTCTCCCTGACACTAATCCTTTGTATTGTATTTTTGCAGAATCCGTATTTCGTGAACGTAATTCTCGTTGGCTACAATCAGGAGGTTGGCCCATTGATGTACTACATCGATTACATTGCCACTCCATAAAATCGAGAAGGGGCTTTTGGATATGGCTCCTACTTTTGCCTGGCTATGATGGACAAATTATATCGTCCTGACATGACAGTTGAGGAGGCGGTTGACCTGATTGACAAGTGCATCAATTAGATCAGACTCAGGTTGGTCGTCAGGGATGGAGCCAGGAAGTACGCCTGCCGCAACAACATCAGTGGCAACCCTTTGGAGACCGCATAGGCTACAGCCTGATGCATCTTTCAGATCCTCATCGCCCTGTGGCTGGATTCATACATTCTTAACATCTCACGGTGGACCTTGTTATTGATTCCCCTTAACAGCCTTAGCGCTACTTCGTAAATTGTAAGCACAATAATATCATCTGGGAATAGCTCTGCAATACGCGCACTGCTCTGTTTTCAGCCCCCTCGTATATATGTGCTGCTGCTCTGTTTTCTGCTCGTTTATCAGGTGTGCTGCTCTGCTCCTAATCTTTTCTGGGTATCCTGTTCTATCAAGTAACAATTCTCTTCTTTACGAAGGCACACATGTAAAGCCCTGTCCTACAATCTGTGTTCACTTGTTCTATATCGATCATGATGTGATAGCCTGATAGGTGAAGCATCTAAAGACAGGATGTAAAGCCATTGTTAGCACTCGTGCAGTTCTGTTTGACATATTATCTATTCAATGGTAGACACATTCAGTCAAGGTGCGCTCACTCTGGAACTGACGAACTATCAATGGAAACAAAACAAAACCATGAATGTTCTTTATCGCAACTGCAGCAGACAATCAATTGTACAAATGCAAAGCGTAAAACTCAAATCCTCCTCGCCAGTGCTCAATGCTAAACAAACACCACACAAGAAACACATCCTGAATCACCAGCGCTTCAGTTCAGTAGCCGAAACGCTCACATGGCTGCCATGGCGTAAACCGCGACAGCCGCGAAGCCGAGCACCAGACCCACCGGCCCCCGGAGCGACGCACCGCCGTTAACCAGGTACGGCGCCGTCGGTGTCGCCTTCGATCCCCCGCCGGTTCCTGCATCCAATTAACGTACGTCCATCACCATTACCGTCATGTAAGAGAGGAGAGCCAGGACAGATCAATAAGCACCACGGTTCTTATCTTACCTGCGCCGGACGAGACCGGTGTCTGCACCGCCGGCGTGGTCGGGGTAGCAGCACCGGGAGCATTGCCACCAGCAGCTGCAAGCAAAAACGGGTTTCTTTGAGCAATGCATGAAGCAAAATAACGCATACGGTATTTTTTCGGAGTGGTGCTGAAATTTTAATGGCTTGCGCTCTAGGATTTGGTCGAACGCTTACTGTTGCACCTGCTCGCCGGTGGGGTCACCACGTTGCAGGCTTTCGGGAGATCGAGCGCGCGCGTCTTGTTGATGGTGATGCCGCCGAGCGACGACGAGTCGCCGCCGAGCGCGGTGCAGAGGCACTGCGGTTGGGACTGCACGACGGAGCCGAGCTGCGAGCAGCAGGTCCTCGGCGGCGTCGTCTCGTTGCCGCTTATGTAGTTCAGGCAAGGGTACAGGCTGACCAGCGCCGTCGTGCACCCGTTCTGTGCCGACGCCGCGGCCACGAGCAGCGCCGCCGTGGCGGCCAGGATGCAGGCCATGGACACCGTTCTCGCTCTCGCCGCCATTGTTCTTCCCTTAAGACTTTGGTACCACAGGAGGCTTCTTGGATTGGAACTAGATGCTGGTTGCTTAATGCTTGGGTTAATCAGCTTTGTGCGTTTGTGTTCTTTGGATTCGTGTTGGTGTGGTTTCTATAGGACACGATTTGTGGGGGAAGGTGCATGAGTTGGTTATGTTGGTAAGCTGCCTGTTCCTACTTCCTACTCTTTGTCAAAACATTTTTTTTCTGCTGATTCTTGCAGGAGTTGCTATGGACTTGTTACTTCAGGAAATATGCTTCTGCAAAAGAAAAAAATATTGGTGTTGAGAGTTGAACCAGGCGTCGGTCCTTGCCGTGGTTGATGAGGCTCGCAACGTTGAGTGTCACGGTATGGTTTTTGTTGGCTATCTCTGCATTTTGCAGTCGGTTAGGAAGTAGCTTGTGTCATCCTGACAACTGACATGATACCAACATCTGGTAAAAGGAACCGTGTTTTTCCTGAGATCACTTTTGTGAAGAGAAAGATCTTTGAATTGCGAGCACAAAGCACCTAAGAAATATATAATGCGTGCTTAAGTAGCATGTATTTGTGAAGAGAAATATCTTTGAATTATGAGCACAAAGCACCTAAGAAATATATAATCCGTGCTTAAGGAGCATGTATTGTACTTTACATTTTTCTTGCACATCGTAGAAACCGGCAGACGTATGTGCAGAAATGAAACTGTAAGAAGATAATCCAATTGGCATCTGGGGTTTTGGAAGCTGGTATATAGAAACTGGTACAAGTGTTTGCTGTGAATTTCTTTTGCTTTCTGTTTGTTGGATTTGCCTTCGCTCTCGCCGGTGAGAAGATTGCGAGGTGGTGACAGGTGACGTCCTACTTAATTTTGCGCTAGTTTGCGCCAGGTTAGTTAGGTCAGGGCTGCTAACCACTGACGTCTATGTAGCCTGCATTTTGTTCTTGTTCAACTACCCTGATATCATCACAGAAATTCGTGTCAATTTCTTCTTGTTGCTTCTTCTTTCTGAGCATACAGCGTTGGATATGTGATGAGAAATGCCTGCCTGCCTGCCTGCGATCATGACTCATGAGTGAGTAGCTTCCTTGCACTTTGCTCTCTCCTGAACTTGAGAGCTCGGTTGTTCGAAAATACTGCAAAATTTCACTTATATTTTTTTTAAAAAAAAGGAAAAAGCAGGAGCTCTGCACATTCAATTAATAGGAGAAAGAAGGCTTACAAGGCGACTGGTCAACTCGGTCGAAGGGGATGTTTTGAGTGGTTCTTTACAAAACTGTACGCTTCTGAATTTCTAATCAGCAGCTGTTTTTTTACTTGAAATGTAAGCAAAAGTATCTAACTGTGCTAAAGGCATCGCACCAATAGACCCATTCAACATTCATTTTAAAACATGTACTGTGCTTAACATTTCTCTTGCACATGTTAGGCCGGCTGTTTCCAGCAGGCAGTGGATTACAATTTCGGCCGAATTTTGGAATTTTCGTCCGGGTCCGAAATTTGATGAAAGAAGTGTATTTTTGTTCGAAATTTCAGGTTTAAATAGATTTCGTAACTAACACAAGGAAAGAAAGACTTAGCTAGCCGGTGGGTGAGCATGAGGTTGTGAGTTCAAACCCTAACAACAAGAGCTATTTTTTTTTTCTATTTTTCCATTTCCCCTCAAAAATTCAAATTTGAAATTAAAATTTTCGAACGAAAATTTTTGAAAATTTCCGAATTTCAGAATTATCGGTGTGGAGCAAAAAAAATTTCCCTGAGAATGGTTCCCCTCACATCTGTTCTGAATATTTTAGGTGGAATTATGATGATGGTATCTAGCCCATCAATCACAACGGCACATTAGCACAGATCGTATGCAAAACACACATTCCATAATCACATCATATTAATCCAGACAAAAATATGTTTACACAGACAAAGCCCTCAACACAAAAATCTACGTTTAGTTCTCAAGCTAGACAGGTACATGGCACACGCATGATGCATCATGCATCCTACAACAAGTCAACAACACATGCCCAGTCTAATCAAACTCAAATGGATGCAGCTACGAGCAGTACAACGGATGCAGGCGCCAAGGGCACACGAGCGCTCCTCCATGCCGAGCTGGGCACCACCACTGGCCTCTGCCCCTGGGTGATCGGCGGCGATTCCACTGCCGGCGACGCTGCCGTGGGATCGTTTTGCGAATCCGGCTGCACCGATGGTTCCGGCGGCATTGGTGCTGCAGAATTGAGAAATGTTTTGATCACACTAGCAAGTAAAATTCAGATGAAAGAATTTCGCAACTTTGGTGTGATATGAGCAGAAGATAAGATCCGTACGCAGAGGGGGCAGTGCCGGAGCAAATGCAACAGGCCCTGCAAGTTAAATTGTTCGGTGTTCTATTCAGCAATCGACAGTAGTATGAAATGTGCTAAGGATGTTTGGTTAAACCAGAAGAAGTAAATTACCTGGAGCTGGGATTTGAGTTGCTGTATCTGCAAAATACCAAGATGAAGCAGATAGTTACTAGTAGCAGTAATAAGTAACTTTGTCTTGTGCAGTAAAAAGTTAGTCTGTAGTACAAACCAACCTCTGCACTGCAGCGGGACGGACATGGAGTTGCAGAGCTTGGGGAGGGAGACGGCGAGCGTGCGGTTGATGGGGAGGCTGAAGGGCACGTTGCCGGTGAGGATGAGGCAGGCGCAGTCGGCGCCGGTGCGGACCATCTCCGCCACCGACTTGCAGCACTGCTGCGTCGGCGACCCGCCGCCGTTGGTGCTGCCGGTCACGAAGTTGAGGCACGGCGCGAACGTCGTCACCAGCTGCGATCCCGTGCACGACGTCCCCACCTGCCCCGACGCCGGCGCCGCCTGCAGCGCGGCCACCGCACCACCCAGCATCGTTCTGTCACGTCTGATACGCCTTTTCTTCAGGTGCGTAACGACAGTTTTAATTGGAGGGAAAATTTTGAAGCTGCTGCAAACCAACTATGTAAATTCTTGCGCTGTTTCCTGCGGTGAATATATTGGAAAATGTTTCTGGTGGTAGATAAGGATTTGGTTAAGGTGGTTGCACGAACCGAGCCAATGCTGATGTATGCATTTGCATGGGATTATCACTTGTGGATAGAAAGCTTGTGTTTAGGTCCGGCACGAATGGGTCCGTGACCAAATGAATCCACAGGGTTATGCACTGCTGCCTGTGTCTCTGTTTCTACACGTGTGAACTCTGCAAAATCAAGCCCAAACATGCAAAAAAAAAAATTGGCGAGAAGTTGACCAAACAATTGCGCGAGTAGAGGTGAAAACGGGTCGGGTTAATCCCGACCGATCCGGCACCGAATCCGATTGGTACCGAATCCGGAGAAAAAAAAATGGATTAGGATATGGTAACAGCAATATCCGTCCGAATCCGAATATCCGTCCGAATCCGATACATCTTCAAGTTTGATTTCAGGTTAGTGCTACTATTTGAAGTTTCATTTTCTTTTGCAATGGTAAAATAAAATCTTCCACATCAGCTATTAAATAGTAATATCAAGTCGGTCGTCCTACTCCATTTCTTGCATCGTATGCATTCCTTACAAACAAGTAGGGGTGCAAACGAAATGGGTTAATCCCGACCGATCCGACACCGAATTCGGTTGGTACCGAATTCGGAGAAAAAAATATGAGTTAAGATATGATAACAAATATCCGTCCGAATCCAACCTATTTTCACCCCTATGCGCGAGTCTGAGCTCACCGGTGCTACCAACTGGCTGCTTCCATGGTCTCGAACAAGATTCCACATGTGTCGATCTGTCACGGACAAGATTGCTATAAATCGGAGAACTTTTTTGTGCAGCAACGCGTTGCCCTCGTCTGAAAATGAACTGCAAATCTGAGACTCGCAAAATTATCTCCCGTCTTTCTATCGGATTCTCAGAGTTTTTTTTTCTGTATTCCACTGTATTGAGTAAATGCTAAATAAGATACAAGCATGTTGTTGCGTATCTTGCTGAAAGTTTTTAACGAGTTAATCGACAGGGTTGCGTGCTCGATCGATGTAGCTATTGAAGGATGGCGATGGTGATGTTGGCAGTAGGGCTGTAAGCCGAGCTCGGCCATTTGACCTTCGGGCTCGAGTTCGAGAAGCTCGACCGAGCTCGAGCCAAGCTCGAGTTGGGGTCCGAGCTTGGACCTGGGCTCGAGCTCGGCTCGGCCTAAGCTCGAGTAGGCTCGAGCTCGGCTCGTTGAAGCTCGATAACAATTAAAATAATTTATTATGCACTATTTTTCAATAATAAGAAAAATTTAAGTTCGAGCTCGGCTCTAATAAGCTCGATAACAGTCAAAATAATTCAAATACACACTAATTTTCAATAATAAGACAAGCTCGAGCTCGAGTTCGGCTCGAGTAAGCTCGGTAAGAATTAATATATATTACTATTTAAGCTCGAATAGGGGCTCGCGAACTATTCGAGTTCGGCTCGGTGAAGCTCGCGAGCTCGAAATCAAGCTCGAGTTCGGCTCGTTTAAAGCTCGAATTGAGCTCGAATCGAGTCTAGAACGAGCCGAACTCAAGTACCTCGCGAGCTTCGAGCTTTTTTTACAGCCCTAGTTGGCAGTGGAGCCGTACCATTTGTAGACCGACACATCGACCAGGTCGTGCGCCGTGCCCACATGCTTCGGCTAGTGTCATATAGGATGACGCAATCGTTCGTAATGATTTAGGAGGTGTGGCAGTGACATTACACCTACACGTGGCGACGCACGACCACCTACTTTGCCACTTTGCGGGACGAGAGCTTCTCAACGCCACGTGCTCTTTCTTAGAGCAACCCCAAGAGATGAGCTAAAATATCGCCTAAAATAAATTTTAGTAATTAGTGAAAAAAAACCCCCTCTAAAAGATCTCTAAAACCACCACTAAAAATTTTAACACCCCTAATATCTCACCCCACCGGAGCCAAATTTGGCCTCACCCCACACGTCCCCAATCACCGTTGCCGCGCGCGAGTAGGCGATTCTGCGCCCAATTTTTTTCCTTCGCGTTGCATGAGACCTACCTGATGGTGTTGGTTTCTTGAGATACGGTGCAGTATGAGTGAGCGAATTCCTTGGTTCTTGTTGCTTTCCGTGTGTTCTTCTGCTGCTTTTGTTCAGTTTTTTTTGCTATTTCGCTCTCTTTTGGTTCGTGTGTCGTTCTACTTTGGTGTTTTTTTTGTAAGATCCTTTCCTGTGCTTCATCTGGTGGTGGTGTATTTTGTGATCAAATAGATGATTGTGGTATAGTTTGTGATCTTTTTCTGTCTTTCTTTTGCTTCACAGGATATTCCCCCCTTGGTTTCTCTGCCTAAAATATTTAGGGGGACCAATTTTGGGGATGACTGTTGGAGCAAAGAAGTTATATTGATCCATAACTTTTTGACATGTCCCCTAAAATGAGATTATAGGGGATCAAATTTAGCCCATCTTTTGGAGCTGCTCTTAGGCCCTGTTTGTTTCCACTTAAAATTATTATAATCTAGCTTATAGGTGGGGATTATATAAGCTAGCTTATAATAAGCTGGTGGGAAATAAGCTGTCAGGTGTTTGGTAGTCTGGATTATCAGAGTTATGGATTATTGTATTCGAATGTTTAAAGACTACAATGCCCTGGGAGAGAGAGGCACGGGAGTTGGGGGTTGGATAAATGGCAAAGGTGGGTAATATTCCTAAAGTTTTATGGTCATTAAGATAAAAGGTGGATCTATAAGCTGAAATAAGCTCCTTTTTTTAGCTTATTAGATTACAATAATCTGAGCTATTAGATTATAATAAGCTACCTTATAATCTGGGCTGTTTGTTTCCACTTATGATTTATAAGCTAGATTATAATAATTTTAAGTGGAAACAAATAGGGCCTTAAATGATGTGACGAGCGAAATGTGGCAAGGCTATGTATCATAGGCTGCTTTTTAAGATTATGTATAGAATTCCTATCTCATCTAAAAATAGCATTAGGGACCATATCTTTAATAATATATTTTTACTTTAACTATTTTATACTATTTTTACTATAACTTCTTGCCTCACATTCTTCCACTATTTACGTTGGTTTACAGACTCAAATGGTTTTTTTGTATAAGAGACAACATATTATATTTTCTCATCTCATCTCTACTTAATATAGGATTTTACTTATTTAATATAGCTGAGAAACAGTTGAGATTACACTATTGAGGATGCTCTTAGTGTTGTGTCTCATTCGCACTATGCCCGTTTTTCCCTTGAGATTAATGTGGTGAAATGTTAGTAGTTGCCAAATTTAAAAGTATTGGTGACAATTTGCTGAAAGAAAATCAAAAGTACAACCATTCTAATTGTTGAGGGTTGGCTCCTACCGAGGCCCACTCAGCCCAATGTGCCAGTGGCATGGTGTGGCCAACCCAGCATAAAACTACTATATAGTGAAATACCGATTCTATCTCTGTGTACATAGGTCTAGATGAGGATATTTGTGTAACCTTGAGGAGAGGAAATGATATAATTGTTCTTGTAAGCATAGGCTCAGATAGGGACAGCCTTGCAATATGCTTCCTTACGGGCATAAAAGTAGGTCCTAAGCCTTATGGAGAAAGCACAACTTATTTTTGGAAAATCTAGCTAGTCATAAGACTACTCACGTTTTCCTATATCACTAGGTTCTGAGAAAACCGTCTAAATGATTCCTCAGTAACCCTGCTTATATTATTTGGTGCGTAACCACAACACTAACTACTGCACAGAACCCTCACTGCGCTCCCGAATTGCAGCGGAGGCGATCGAACGCTTGCCGACCAGGGATTCCCGTGTTATTGGTTCATGCATGCTGAATCGCGTCTTCTTGGTCTGAAGATTGAGAAAGCACCCGAAATCTCCTTGGATTGCCTTTATCCATTGTTGGTTTGGAAAACGTCTAAATGATTCAGGTTTCTTGTCTGCAGCCTCGTTTGGGCTTGCAAGGCTTGACAGAGAGCGTGTGTATCATTTGCTAGTGCAGTAATTAACCAATCAACCTGAGTTGCTGAGATTCATTGAGAAGCTAGCGAACGTTGGCCCCCTTCATCCAGTGGTAGCATTTTTGTTTGGTTGTTTTACATCCAGTGTGGGCGTAGCAATAGCATTGTGGAGCCGAATTTTATACAGATTGTGGATTAGGTCAGGTCTGAATCATCCTTCCTCTCTGACAAGATAAGGTCGGTAGGCCATTCACCATTGTCTCATTGAGCGTCCCCCTTCCATTGGTGCGACTAAAATACTCCATAAAACAGAGACGAACTCCATTGATTACTCAGGGCAGGGTTTGGGAAACACCGTCAAACAAGGCTCGGAGATGGACCAGGAAGCGCCTGCCCAGACGACGGAGCCCATGGACGCGGTCACCCTCCGGCGGTTCGACCTCGCCGACGTCGACGCCATGATGGCGTGGGCGTCGGACCCCGTGGTCACGGCCTTCATGACGTGGGACCCCTACCCGTCCCGCGAGCCCCTGCTCGACTTCATCCGGGGCACCGTGCTGCCGCACCGCTGGTTCCGCGCCATCTGCCTCGCCGGCGAGGACCGCCCAGTCGGCGCGGTGTCCGTGACGCCGACGGACGACCGGTGCCGCGCCGAGCTCGGGATCGTGCTGGCGCGCGCGCACTGGGGCAAGGGCGTGGCCACGGCGGCCCTGAAGCGGGCGGTGGCCACGGTGTTCATGGACATGGAGGGCGTGGAGCGCGTGGAGGCGCTCGTCGACGTCAACAACGTCGCGTCCCAGCGCGCGCTCGAGAAGGTGGGGTTCCGGCGGGAGGCCGTGCTGCGGAGTTACTGCGTGGTCAAGGGCAGACTCAGTGACATGGTCATCTACAGCTTCATCTCCTCTGATCCGCTCCTCGAGTGATCGATCAAGAATCCAAGATTGAAGAGTGATTTGTCATGTACTGTACACATGTGTGGCTCAATCAAGAGAGGTTAATCGTGAACACAAAAACTATTTCTGCAGATTTCATCATATGAATGCATGATCCAAGTTGCCAACAAACCAGATTACATTGCATTGCTGCTTGCTAACCAGCAAGCATTTCAGCTTTGAATTACACGAACATGATTCAGCGCCCAGTAGATATACACTACTAGCTGTTCTGTCATTCTCCAAGAAAACACACGGAGTTATTGAATCTATTTCTTGGGATCTCCTTGATGGATAACCAAAAACCGAGAGCAAAAGAAAACGCAGGAGAAGAGAGCGCGTGAAAGAACCCTAAAGCTTAACTAACTCTGAACAGTGAAATTAACAGTAAATCAAGAATTATGCAGATAATTACAACTCAATAAATTACAAGAATTAATTACAATAACTGGCTTTGGGCCTCCTAAAGAAAACAAATACATTATTATAATGCTTGATTAATTACAAGAATCCTAATCAAATTATGAAAACGTAAAATAGTACATGGCTGAAAATGGTATTAAAGCAAAATTAAATTAGATTGCATTTCATCCTTACCTTGATTTGTTTTCCCATGTATTGGTCGATAAATAGAACCCTCCAAAACCGGCCAAAGTCCCCAACCCGCAATTTTTCTTTTGCGATTGGAGAGCGGGTAAAAGAACAATAAAAAAATAAATAAGAAAATTCGCCCTTCGACCATTAGAAGTCAACTAGAATGGCGTTCATCGAGGTTCCTAGACTATCCTAGGCCAATCGACATCTCACACCATAAGTGGGTTTCATCACCCTACCATCAGAAAATTCAACGCTCATATTTTTATAAACTTACCTTGGCCACAAATAATCCAGCACAATGCACAGTCCATAGTTCGTATCAATAGTCCATAAGCCCCACAGTGATCCAAGACACAGATGAAGATAAGAAGCTGACAACTCAGCCGTGAACAGGACTGGAGAGAGAGAGAGATAGAGGCAGCTGAAGGCCTCTCCTTCTTAAAGCCCCTAGTTCTCCTCACCTCGCATTGCCACTGCATTTCTCCTCACAGCCAAGAGGAAACCCCAAAGCCAACCCATTCTATTTCCCTTCACAGCCGAGAGGCAGCCCCCAAAGCCAACCCATTCTATTTCTCTTCACAGCCGAGAGGCAGCCCCCAAAGCCTACCAAAGAAAGCCAACAACACGCCCACCAGCACACCACCGACCAAGCAAGGCCAAGGAACCCTAGACATTGCTTCCAAAGCCAGAGGGCCATTCCCCAATCCAAGTAGCCCACATAGAGAGAGAGAGGCAAGAAAGGAGAACCGAAGAAGAGGAGGCAAAGAAGTAGAGGAAGCCGAAGGAGAGCGTGGACCACCAAGGACCTCGTAGACCGAGTGTGAGAACCATAAGACGACATCTTCGGCAACAACAAAGGAACATCGTCCACATCTTCACCCACATGAGGACCGCACCGCGATCGTCTCCAACATCCTTGTCATTCTAAGCTCGACACAAGTAGACACACTTTCCCCTCCCACATTCCCTATCATTATCCTTTTTGGACCCACAACGAAGCACTACACACGACATGCACTACACCTCAGCATGGCCGGCCAGGCAAGGCTGTCGAGAGAAGGAGACCACCCTACCCAACCGGTGGCCACCACAACCACCGGCGGCAAACCCAATGCCACGTCTGCCCTTGATTAAGGGAGCATGCTCCCCGACACAAAACTCCCCTTAACCAAGTCCAGTCACCATAGCATCCATAGGTCCTCCCAAAACCAAGAGTAGTAAAAGATATAAGCATCACAAAAATGGTAACTAAAGCAAAAATGCATAAAAGTAAAAAAAGGGGAAGAAAGAGTTGAATCATCCCGTGGGGAAGCCGAGTAAAGAAGAGACATCGAACCATAGCCAGCACCACCGAGGCCATGGCCTCCAGCCACAACCGAGCCCACTCTAGAGCCACCCCAACCGGCAGCAGCCTCCATGAGGGCGAAGGAGGTCAAGGGAGCTGAGGAAGCCAGAGGTGCTAGCGTAGCCATAGATCTGGTGAGGGGAGGCTGAGGTAGCCATATATCTGCTGAGGAGAGGCTGAGAAAGCTATAGATCCGGTGAGGAGAGACCAAGAAAGCCATATATCTGGCGGAAGGTGACCCGAGGCTGAGGGGTGGCGGAATGGATGGATCCGAGCCACGAGGAGGCGGATCGACCAAATCCAAGCCAAGAGGAGGCGGATCGACCAAATCCAAGCCAAGAGGAGGTGGCGACTTAGAGAAATGGTTCCATACACTCAAATGATTATCAACCGTTCAATGAAGCTCATCCAATGGTTATCATGGCTTGGACACCTCCGATGTTTATGAGTGGTGTATAGGGATGATGTTAACGAAATGGGTAAAAAAGTAATTTCGCGTGGAAACTCACTGTCTTACAAGCGTCCCGCACGCGCACCACTTTCCTCCTCACGCCAAGCACAGCGAGAGATTTTCGGGAGTCGGAGGCGGTGAGGCGATCTCCTCAACGACTTCGCCGTCGGCGATGGTAGCGGCGGCGAACACCTCGCCGGCGGAGACGCGGCCGCCCCTCCTCCCGGCGCCGGTGACGGCGAATGGAGGATGGGATTTCGCCCGTACCCGGCGTCATGAGTCCTCCAGCGGCGGTCGCGGTGGCCGTCGCGTGGACGCGCGCGCGCGCAGCGCCGCGCGCGGCCAGTGGGCGCCGCCAACCTTGCCCGGCCCGAGCCGCGTCACGCCGTCCACGTCATCCCGCCGTGCCTCGTTCGTCCCCTCCCCCTCAGAAGCTCATCGCTTCTCCGTCTCCTCCTCCTCCGCGGCTTCTCTTCGATTCGGTTCGCGGTGGTGTGGTGCGGTTCGGTGCGAATCAACAGCGAGTGATGGGGTTTTTTTTTTGTGGTGTGGCGTGCGGCGGCGGGAGCGGTGCGGTGGAGAAGATGGAGCGGAGGTGGTCGAGATGTGCGCAGACCCGGCGCGCGCGCCGGAGGTCTTCCTCCCTTCCGCCACCTCTGCCGCGCGAAGCGTCGATACTCTTTTGAAATGCCATTTTCTCGCGTAATTTTGCTACCCTCTTGTTTTGATCGATCGATTGGTGCTTCCAATTCGGCGTGCGAGTGGAGACGGTGGTTCTTGAGGGGACAGCGTCGCGAGGCGTGGGTGAGGTACACGGTGGAGTCCGGCGTCCGCAACTGGTGCTTGATCCGCCTCACAGCTGGTTCTGAAGTCGAGTTCTTAAAATTTTTCCATCCCGTTTGCTAAGCCGAACGGCTAGAATTTCGCTTTTGAGAACCCGACGACGACGATGTGATAGGGATTAGAGGTAGAGGATTGTTGTTGTTGTCACTTGTTTAGCCTTTTCCCAAAATGAAAAAGAAAGGTAGATGGGTAGGGAGCGAGAAAGTTGAATACCTTCAGGGATGATGAGATGTGGTGATTCTCTCTCGCTACGCATTTGGTCTTTTTCTCTCATTTATGTTTTTGAACAAAATATAGTAGGACTAACTTAGCTTGCAAAGTGTATCTTGGTGAGGTTAGCAGCAATGACAGAATAGACCGTTGATCTTGATCTGTCTCTGTTATGTACCAAGTAGATTGTCGGCATATGCACTGGTTTTGGTTTATATTATATAAGTTGATGCACTATTTGGTCCCAATGGTTTCATCTCTTAGGAGCAGTTGGTGGGGAGTTTCTAGCTGGGAAAGTGCGGTGAAAAGGGTCCATTTTGGATAGTTTTACACACAAATTAAGTCTCGACTTAACTTTGTTCTCATCCTCTTTTCGAGGTTGGCGGTAGCTCCAAAAGACGCTCATGTTCCTACCTCTTATCTCATAAAATATTTCTAAAACAAAATAGCGGATGTCGATGCCCATTCCATGACCAGCAGTGGTTTTGTTTATGTTGTAGAGCTTGATGCAATCAATATATGCCTCAACTGTCACATTTGCTATTGACATTGTTCCAACTCGATTAAGGGCTTAAAGATTTTTTCTTGTTTCCATAAATTTATCTTCTATCAACTTCAAATGCATAACCAAAATTTATGAGCCTCTCTGTTTATGTCTTGAGTATTTGCCATATTGGTTGATAGCTAGTGTCCCAAATCTACTGTTGGTAAATGGTATCATCATTACCTTTTCAGGATATTTCGTCTCCGAGATGTGTGCTCTGCATCACGAAAGCTATGCCCTGTTCCTGCAATGTATTCATTGTGTCCCTCTGATTAACTATAAAATTCGCAAATCGAGCTCGAGCAGGCGGTATGTTTTGACCAATTTCTCTTCATTGTTAGTTTTGTCTTTGTTTACTTTTAGTACCGCAATAGTGATACACTAATTTTGTCTTAACCAAACGTTTTGAGTCAAACGCGTGTGTAAGATTCATCAATTAGTCATAAAGCATTTGCCCGAATACAGAGGAAGGCTGGTTGCGGGACAAACAATCATTGCACGGCCTCCCGATGATGAGACACCAAAATCTTACGTAGATACTAGTTCGATTCGTGTTCTTAAGCCTCTGATTCTCTTAGCACTTCTACGAATCTTTGGTAAAAGTTTAAAAAGTTATGGAAGAGGCCCTTTAGGAGCACCAGGGAGAGAAGGGAACAAAGATTTAGATGCTATTGGCCAATTGAAGGAAGTTCCTTATGTTGCCTTAAGCTCAATTGACGAGGTCAGAGTTCCGGCCTGGAGAATATTCTGACTAATGTATAGGTTGATACAGCCCAACGGTGTACGCACTACCTTCCATGATTTCTTATGCACAGTACAAAATTCTCTCTCTCTCTCTCTCACAAACCATTTGTATGAAAGATGTCATTCACGGAAAGTCACTTGCCTACTTGCAACTGGAACTGAAAGGTTGATTCAGCAGTTTTTAGTGAGAGGCTGATTATTTTTTAATTAAGATTGATTGCCGGCGGAGTAACACGTCGGCCACAATTAGATTGATTTTGAATGTATTTTGACCTGTGTGCTTAATCAAAACGTACTGTGTACCCATTCATTACCTCTCTCTAGATTGTTCTGATTATATGCTATCTCAAACTTGCAATATTTTGTGACAACACTTGGTTCACAATACACAGGAAGCTGCTTGTGGCTGGAATAGTAGCGTATATCTTTTGAGCACACAACCAAATTTCGCTTTTTTTTCCATATCAACACTTAACAGTTCAAATGTGTAATCGTAGTATCATACAAGCACCTATAATTCCGTACTTCAAGAAGGTGCAAACACCAAGCCTGCCTTGTCGCAAGTTGTAATACAGAATGAACTCTGGCGTTGAATTGCAATGACATGTTAGTGGTGCAAGGGGGAGTCTAATGTGGCATTTTCAACTCGACAAATTAAAGATGTATCAACTCAGCTTATATTTTTACTTGTGTTTTTGTCAGCTTCTATTTTTACATGCGTATTTTTCATGTGTAGCGGTGCTATAGCTGTGCACATCTGTTCAGACAAGATACAATCTATTCAGTTTCTATTTATATTCAGTACAAGTACATGAGATGAGATACAATCTATTACAACAGACAATCCTTGGATTCGTAAACATGTTGTCTCGGATATGCTACAATACCAGCATTAGATAAGCTACAACAAACACTAGCTACCAGCCTGAAACTTTGATACAAACCCAACATCAGCTTTGTCAATATAATTAGCAGTTAGAGTTACAAACAAGCATTCTTTCGAGTTCCACCAGGTTGAATGGTATGTACTAATGTATGATTCCTTGGCCTTGTTCTTGTATTTGCCGATATATACCCTGATCGAGAAACCTTAAACAAACAATATTTTGTTAAATGTCTTTGAGTCCTAGTGTAATGAAAGTTCGCAGTCCTAGTATTTGACAGTTCATAGCTGATTGAGAACCCAATTCACCTCCATCTACAAATATATTACGAGGATGAGACATATCATCTAACGTGATAAAAAACCAGACAACGAAAGATCCTAACATATGAACTCAACATATCAACACAATCTAAACGTAAGAGATGACCGTTGAGCTGCCTAAGGCATGCATGTCTAATGCAACTCTTCCTTTTGTCTTGAAAAGCAAATAGCAATACAAGCAGATGATGAAGATCCATTTCTTCCTCTCACGTGGTACGTTAACACATAACAATGAATGGCTGGAAACCTCTCTATGAATCAATGCTGGCTTACACACAACGTGCAGATACTCTAGGCCTACGATAAAGTAAATACTAATTTTTGTAACAATGTATAGGAATAAAGGAAATATCAGAAAGTAGTAGATGGTTAGGTCCTAACCTTGTGCAATATCAAGGGAGATCTGAATACGTTGCTCCCAAGCGAGTGGTTTACTAGTAGAAGTGGCTTGCAGTGTCAATGAAATTGAACTTAGTTAGTTCAAATAATATTTTGGAGAAATTCATGGACTTTATACTTTCTAACATAAATATGCATCTACGTAGTTAGTAACCATGGTTGCTTTAGGCTGTATGTAGTTCTTCTTTGAGAAAATGTAGTATTCCTCTGTAATCTGAATATCAAGATATAGCACACAGATGATCTAACCTAGGACACCTAAAAAACTTGGATTAGTTTTTTCTTAGAATAAGAAAGGCAGAACCCTTTGATTTCCATTATGAGAAACCACCTGGTTCAAAAAAACTTGGATTAGTTCATTTAAGCACCTAAGCTGGAATACAAATAGAAATATACAGCAGATGGTGAAGATCCACACAAAAGCTAACACCAGACCTGGTTGTGGAGCGAGAGTAGGTTCCTGCTTAACGGAGGTGGACCAGGAGATGGTGAGGCCCAGGAAAACAATGAGGAAGAATGACCCTAGAGGTCCCAAGCCCTGACAGCTTGCCGGGGTCCTTGCTGTAGGGGTTGGGGAAGACGGCGAGCTTGAAGTTGCTGATGATGCGGGCGAGGTCATGCTTGATGGTGTCCTAGATGGGCTCGGTGAGCGTGTTGGGCGATGGCGCTGGAGGCGACACGAGCGCGGGCAGGCGGCGTGATTCGGGAAGGGGCTTAGTGCGAGTGAAGTGAGGTGGAGATGGCCAAGGATGGAGGTGCGCGGCGGGAGGGTGGCCGTGCGGGAGGACGGTGGCGAGGCGCGCGTAGACCGACGAGGATGTGGTGTCGGCAATCTGAATCTGTCTAGGCTATGCAAAGTGCAAACATTGAGAACGTGGAGTCTTTCTTTAAACATAACAGACATAAAAATACGGTTATACCCCTCTTTCATGGATGGTCAGATGTACCAGAGGTGTGGGCACCTCCGACACCACCAGATGGACCGAACCAAAACTCGGCGACTTAAGGGGTGAGCCAAGGGAAGGTGGCGCACCAAGTAGAACTACCGAGGAAAGGCACAGGGGAAGGAGCGGGACCATGAAAGAGGAGTCAGGAGCAGCGGCAGGGGCCTTATCGAAGAGGTGAGGGAGGAGGCCACGGTGAGGAAGAGAGAGGGAGAGGCGTCAGTGTGAGCTGAGTGTGTGCGGTGTGTTGGATGCCGAACATGTGCAGGTGTGAGGCGTGGTGTGTGTTTAGGCCATGCGTGCGTGAGTGGGCTAGGCCCGAGTGCATGTGAGGCTAGGCCGTTGAGTGGCCAGGCTGTGCGAGCATTGGGCCGTGCATAGTGAGCGTACCGAGTAGGAAGCCAACCCAGATAGAAAGGGTAAGGAAAGACCCCAAGAACGTTCTTCCCTAGTAGACCCGAAAAAATAAGTAGTAGATGAAATCAGTTAGAAATCTACCAAAATAGGGAGATGACTTTCTAAATTTATGGAGGTCCTAATTAAAATATTTTCTCAAATCGTGCATATCCCTATTAAATGTAGAAGGTGAGTTGGCTCAGGCTGAGACAACGGACCCAGTCGCAGTTGACACCAACGCTTACTAGTTACTACTAATACTACACAGGCAAGCTTGTCGTTTGATCACAAATGTAGTTATATTAAATGTACAAACTACATTATATATCATCTATTGTATACAAGCATCAAACTTTATTTCAAAGCCAAATCGGATAAGAGAGATGAAACGAGAGCAGTCTAGCTGAAAAGGAGCAATTAGGCTGCAAGAGTATTTAATAGGATGATAAAAAGGGCCCTAGACAGGAAAGAGAGGTCAAGTGGGACCATTTCATATATGGATAAAACATAAGGACCAATAAAACTCTCACTCATAAAGGAGGCCGTAATTAAGTGATAGCCATTTTCTCGTTTTTAACAGGCAGAAAATGCTACGCTGTTATGTTATTACCCTCTCCACAACGGGTAAATATGAAAAGTGTGAATGGTGATGGAGGAGCTTAGGACCGGTTGCGTAAGTCTGGATGTGAGTGATTTTCAGACACATATATTAGTGCAAATGAAGTGTTGGATGAAGGGATAGCCGGCCCAACTAATGCTACTTGAAGTCGTAGATGCCAGGTGAGCATCCCAAGATACTGGTAGAAAATAGATGACTAAAAATTTAAATAACGTAACTTGAAAAACGTTCTATGCTCTGAACTTGGCATCGCACCAAAGAAACTGCGGGATACCTAGTTTCATGAGAGCTCAGAGTAACTATGGGTACAGTGGCACAAGCCTACGCAATACACAATAAAATGATAAATTCATTCATGTCTCCTGGATTAGAGGCTACGGTCCTACGGAGGTCACTAGAGATCTTTCTTATCCCAAGTAAAAAATAGTGTTTTCATAAAATAAAATTTGCCACTTAATTTTTGATAAATTAATTTCCAGAAACAAATAAGAGTAGAAAATGTGATAACGGATAGAGAAGAGTCATACAGTGCACTTTGCTATTAATGCTTGCTGAGTATACTAGTACTCATCATTGCTATTATCTTCCTTTATTAGACCCTAGTCCGATCGGAGCTTATCCAGAGTGGGATGAAGGCCTCGTAGGTGGGGTGGACACCCTATACGGTGATTGGTATGAGTAGGCATCCTATCGAGTAAAGCAGGTAAGAGATAAGGTATATGTCCCGTATCCCCTGTGTTCAAATAATTGTATTAAAGACCATAGCCATACGTAGCAACTATTGTAATAAAAAGATAGTATCTATATTATTATTCTGCTGCGCGACTCTGTTAAAAACTTATTATTCGTTGAAGCAGTATTCTACTGATCAAACGGATAATCATTCGTTGCTTAAGTGTGATTACCCTCGAGGTAATTACACGAAACGTCACAGCGTGACAGATATCATCATCATGTCATGCTTCCCATCCTCTGAGGACGGTGGCGCGGGCGACGCGGTTGACGCCGAGGGTGAAGGCGCCCATGCGGAGGTCGCAGTGGTGGCTCCTGCACATCTCCTTCACGTCCCTGAACCCACGCGTCATGTACGTCCTCAGCTCGTTGTTCACCTTCTCCTCGTCCCACATGAAACCCTGGATGTTCTGAACAAACGACAGCGACAGCGTTATGCATCAGTGGCTTGGCCTGACTGCCTCACGGTTACACAGTTCTGATTTCTGAACAGAGCGCAAGGACGTTGCGCAGCAACTGACTGTTGAAGTAGTTACTGACCTGAACCCACTCGAAGTAGCTCACTGTGACGCCGCCGGAGTTCGCGAGGATGTCTGGCAGAATGAGGACGCCCTTCTTCGACAGGATCTGCAGGAGGAATGCGGAGAGAAAATATTACAGATGGTAATGCATTTCTTTACTGTCTGTCAGGTACTGTAAGTTATGACTTGCCTCGTCTGCCTCGGGGTCTGTGGGGTGATTCGCAGCCTCAATGATGTACTTTGCTTTGATGTCATTAGCAGTGTCCCTGGAAAATCATGGTGAAGAACATTTTACAATTAGGTTTGGAGATATAGAAAAGGCCAGAATTCAACTGAACACACAACAGTAATCAGAGAAGTTATATTTGACTACTATTGTAAGGATGAAATGAACTGCGACGAGGAATAAGATTACTTGTTTATGACTCCCCCCAGTGCTGCCGGGATGAGGACGTCGCATTCTTCAGTGAGCAGCGAGTGTGGGTCAATCGTATCTCCTCCGTCGAAGCCCTTGATCCCGCGATTCTCTGCCGAGTGCTTCATAAGCTTGGGGATGTCAAGGCCGTTGGTGTTCCTGACAGCTCCTGTGACATCACTGATAGCAATCACCTTACCACCAGCTTCACTGATCAGTTGAGCAGCCCAGGAACCAACATTACCAAATCCCTGAAAAGGCAAGCAAGACAATAGTTGTTCCTCTGTGATAGATAACCTTTGCAGATTTGTTCAGCTGTGCCTGATTTGCAATGCAAACGAAGATAAAGAAATGGCTAGAGTAGCCTTATTCATGGTTTTTTTTGCAATCATGGAGCCATGGAGGTGAAAAGCACATAGTTTGTGATTCACTGACTCTGCATAGTTCTTTTCTGTCATTCTTTTGATTAAGTATTCCTTAGTTTATGTTGCGTGTCTTGGAGTGAGCCGTCATGACTCATACTGCACTTAGTTCTCAATTTCTCATCATTTTAAATCCAAAATAGCTTTAACTTACACATCAACTAGATGTGTTTTTTCTTTTTCTTTTTGCAAGAAATCTTTTACCTGTATTACAAAACTCTGGCCTGCGATGCTTTTGCCATGCTCTGCAAGTAACGCTTTAGTAGCAAACAGAACTCCCCTTCCAGTAGCTGCATCTCTTCCCAGTGATCCTCCAAGGTCCTGTATTGAGTAGGAAATTCATGAGCATATGTGGGATAATGAAAAATCAAATCCTAGTGCTTCCATACGAATAATCATCCTGAATACCAAGCGTCATATTCATGGTGTAACCTCTCCAAAGGACTGTGCTTGACAAATTTCTTGTGGAATTCTCCGTGGTATCTTCCAATTTTCATCTGGAAACTTCAATTTCATTACGCGTACATAATAGAGTGCAGGATAGATACTTACAACAGGCTTTCCTGTCACCACAGCAGGTGAGTAACCATGAAACTTTGAGTACTCGTCAAGTATCCATGCCATTGTCTACATCCATGCAACAAGCAAAATAAGCCATATTAGAATACACATATACAGATGATTAATTCTCACCAAAGTCTTGCACAAAAAAGAAATATACAAAGGAAAACAACTTGTGAGTTGGTGCCCATATCTGGAGCTGGAACATCAGTATGGATGCCAATTAAGTCGTGAATTTTTTGGGTGAAAACTCGGGTAAGTCGTTCAAGCTCCGAGATGCTCAGTTCTCCAGGATTGCATCCTATGCCACCTTTAGCTCCTCCATATGGAATATTAGCCACGGCTGTTTTCCATGTCATTAGTTGTGCCAAGGCGTTGACCTCATCAGGATCAACCTGAATTATATAATAGCTTGTAAATGCAAGGATTTACTGTCTGTAACCACACACTTTTTTGCCAGTGTCTTAGAAGCAGTCTTAACTCAGGAGAAAACTGGTGTATGCACACGACCGTCTTCTATGGAAACAAATTCAGAATGTGATTCCATATGGCAGCTTTAGCTAGATGTCCCTAATTTCCAATATAATTTTGTTATGCATTACTGCAGGTAGATATTGCAAAACAGTCTAAGTTGAACAATTATTCATTTGAATTATCTGGAAAGGATTATGCAAAGTATGATAGATTCCTGAAGAAAGTAGAATTTATGCTGAAGGACCATTCCAAGTCGGCAAAGTGTAGCAAGAATCAAGTACTGAGTACTGACTGGTTGTATCATGAAGAACAGAAGAACCAAGGAACATGTATGCTCACCTCATGGTGGTATCTGATTCCACCCTTCATAGGGCCCCTAGCATTGTCATGTTGTACCCTAAACCCAACATAGGATGCTAAAGTCCCATCATCTTTTGGAATTGTGCATTCAACCTGCAACCACAAGCTGCGTGTTACTGAAGAATGAAACAAATACTTCACCTTACATAGACAAGAAGCACGACCAACTTGACCATAAAAGGTTAGAAGGATACTGCAAACAACTGAACCTTGCTAAATGACCAAGAAGTCAAATCAATCAATTTTTTTGCCATATTCAGCAGGAAATTCACTCTGAATAAACATTTTTTTAATAACTTAACATGGATATCAAGTGGAGTAGCAATTTTTTTCTGGAACACACATGAAGTAGTAAATATGAAGATATCAAAATCACCTGCTCGATTTGAAAGCAAAAATTTTCTAGTTACCTAACTCAAAACTAACCATAAATTTGCGGGGCAGGTGAACAAAATCATAGGTCAACTACCTCGGGGTGATCTTTTTCCATAAACCCTGAGCTCCATAAACTGAACAATAGCGAAGGTAACGAACAGAAGGAGAACGCCAAAACAAATAGCATATATTGGCTATCCAGATTCATGGGACAAAAAATGCTAGGATAAATCATCACCTTGATCTCCCTGAATGGGATGAGCAAGCTCTTCTCCAGCTTGGAGTCCAGACCCAGCAACTTGGCCGCCTGCTTGAAGTTCCTGCTGGTTGCCGCCAATGCATTCATCCTGTTCGATGAAATCCCCCTTTCAGAACCGCCACCTGAAAACGGACCAAGAAGCCCACTGGGATCAATAACAATCCAAGGAACCTAATCACAAGAGCTAGAAGAAGGCATAAAGCAATCAAAACTGTGCAAGAGACCAAGGATAATTTACTTTTATCTTTCCAAGTAGCAATAAAAATATTTGCGGTGAGCAGGGGGTGCACAAAAACTATGGAGGAGTTTCAGGGCAAGTTGGTGCTATATATAGGCAGCTAGGCACATAGCTCCTTGGTGGCTTCGACCAAAAAAATGTAGAAGCAATTTGTCTTTGGGATAATGTGACAGGTTCCTGTTCTTGTCCTGTCGACTGTAATTGATACGTTTACACTATATATATAGCAAACAGGTGATTAGGAACTAAAATATCTACCAATCTATGTAAAGGAACCAATCATTTCCCCTTCTTGAGAGAAAAGTGTTAAGAGCTGATCTCTTTCATGAATCTGATCAAGATTCAGGCACAGCAGGAAAACTTCCAACATTTTAACCACACACCAATGGAAGGGGGTGTTCAAGAAAGTCTCTGCAGCAACAGCAAATTACTCATCCTCATTCAGTTAGGCGTACCATGTACTGGAGTATTGGACTGGGCCTGTATTGATTTGTACAGCTTTGCCTATACAGATACAGCCAGTGTGTCCTCTGTGTCCTCTACTGTATGGCCAATTTCTGATTCGCTGACGATGAGCGAGCATACGTGACTACTGTAGAACTAGTACATCGTATATCATGTTTTTTTTAAAGAAAGTACCTCGTATATCATGTTTCAAAAAAAAGTACCGCGTATATCAAATATCGTAAGTATGATGGCTAACATTCATTGTTACATGTCTGTGTCATGCACTTACAAATGAGAGTCTATTCTTTTTAGCTGCGGTTTATAATTTTTAGGTTGTTCATACGAGAGATTATAGGGTAACAGAAACTCACATGCGATTTTTACTGATATAAATAAAGTTAGTATAGTATGAACTACAATTAACTAGTAGATCATTTTTATCGATATAAATAAAATTGGTACAAATATGAACCATCCTCTACGAAATTTCAGAAAAGTCTGTCCTTAAAAGAAGAAATTGCAGAAAGGACACCGACGATGACCATGTTGGAAAAACACATGGCTGACTCAGCTGTGATACACTGTGGAATTATTTAGCCCTGCAGTTTTGCATTAATTTTGCAGCACAAATTAGTATAAAAAATTCTCATGTACCCAGTGTTTCAGAAGGCTGCTGCGTTCAAACTCAGATCAAGTCATTAAGGCTTATGTTAAGGCATTGCATAACAGGTGTGCAGCACTGCAGCATGCGAAGCATATGTCCAGTTTTTTTTTTTGGAAGAAAGAGCATATATATGTCCAGTGACGTGGTGACAAAAAGAACACATGACATATCTATGTCGAAATAAAGGAACAGGGATATTAGGGTTTTTTTAAGTACACATTTTCCTTGAGCTAAACGGCTACAGTTCCTACCGAACGTACGGTTCGGCCAAACAGTGTACGTTAAAGCAAGCAAAAATATCCTCGTCATCTCCACAGAAACTACATGTATGTCACAAGAAAATTGTGCCTATACGTCTCAGAAAGAACGAAAAAAGTGATTGATAAACTGCAAAGGAACAAATTAATATGTTACTGGGAAACATTAAACAAGACAAGCTAGAAGGTAACAGATTACAGATCCAAGTAATTCCAGTCTATGATAATGTCTAATTTCGCATGCGAAAAAATAACCTGAATCTTTTCCTGGTCATGTAATGCTAACACTAGCACATTACAATCTCAACACAGCATCAAGATAATACAATCACAAAGGGAGAGGAAGAGGGTTCTTACACGTAGCAAATTGCTTGGAAGAGACGAAGAGATTGAGGAAATCGTCCACGCAGCTGTAGCATCCAGGCAAAGGATTACGAGGGGTTTTATAGGGGAAACGCCTCTGACATATGAAATATTTTCGGGCGGATCGTAGAGATATGAGAGAATTGGAATCATGACTCATCTAAAGACTTGGGGGAGACTAGAGAATTTGGGAGGTGACGCCAGGGGGCGATGCTGCCAATTGGATCCGCGTATGATTCCAATTGCTTGGGTTGAATCTCATTCCATTCCATGCTGTTCCGAGGCCAAATGGGCAGAGGGTCCACGTACCCTCCTTTTGTTTCCTCTCCCCTCCCTTTTGGGGTTCTTTTCAGCTGTGGTCATGGCTTCCAAGTCCTCTTCCTCGCTAATATGGAATCGTGGATAAATTTTTGACGGTTGCCTTGATAAGGCTATACCTGGCTAGACAATTGGTCATGTTTTTTTTTCAGTTTATAATTTATAACTTTTCAAAAATAAACAAACGAAACGATTTTTCTACCATCTTTTTAAAACAACTTATCAGAACAGTTTTTTCGAAGTGGTTTATCAGTAATGCTCACACTAGGACCAGAAGTTATCAGCCACAGCTGAAAAAAGCTGTAGCGCCCAAGATTTGAAAGGTGCACATATCTCTAATCTCTCCCTTATCTCTATCTCCATCCTTCCCATCCATATCAATCTCCTATTTTCCTCTCTCTCTCTCTCTCCTCCCGTGTGCGCGGCACCGACGGCGCGACGGCGGCTTGGCGGTGCAGCGGCGGCGGTGAGCGGCTTGTCGGCAGCGGCAAGGCACGACAAGCGCACGAGCACGCACACCCGACCATGGCGCGAGGAGGCGCAGAGGCCGGCGCGGCGGCGGCGACGACGACGCGTGGCAGTGGCCTCGCAAGGCACGGCCACGTGCATCCACACACGCTTACGGGGCTATGCCGGCAGCGGTGCGACGGCGGTGGCCGACCGACAGCGGCGGGCGGCGGCGGCCGGTGGCAACGGCATGACCGAATAGCCGTTTGCATGGCCGAACAATGTTTTGCTCGGCCGAACACTTGGCCGAACGGCGTTTTGCATGGTTGAGGGACTAGCGAACCCGTTTTCTCTCCAATCCAGTTTGCCTCTTATCGTTTCCTTATCAAAACAACTATGTCTGATCAGTCGCCTTCCATTCCATTCTGCGGGTTCGCACGCAGCTGTTGAGGGATCGGTTGGGCAGGTGTACGTTTCGGACCCATCGTGCAGCGTGTCCGTCAAGAGTGCTCAAGGCAAATACCTCGTGGCCGTGACCTTTTCGTTTCACATATTACATGTTTTCAGTTTACTTGTCACCTTATCACTGAGTATAATTATTATACCACTCATGCTCATTTGGCTAATATCATATGATTAAAGTTACATGTCTGATATCGTATCATTAAAATTACATGGCTAATATCATATCATTAAAGTTACATGTCTGATATCATATCATTAAAGGTACCTATCGTATCATTAAAGTTACCTGGCTAATATTACATCATTAAAGTTACCTGTTTGATATTATACCATTAAAATTACTTGATTAATATCACATCATTAAAATTACCAGCCTAATATCATATCATTAAAGTTACTTGACTGATATTATTTCATTAAAATTACATGTCTAATACCATATCATTAAAGTTACCTGACTGGTATCATATCATTAAAGTTATCTAACTAAAGTTACCTAGCTGATATCATATCACTGAAGTTACTTGGCTGATATCATATCACTGAAGTTACCTAGCTAATATCATATCACTAAAGTTATCTAGCTATTATCATATCACTAAAACTTATCTGGTCATTATCGTATCACTAATGCTTGTCTGGTTATTATATCGCTTATGTTTACCTGGTTATAGACTTTTAATACTGTATTCATACTATGATGTTCTAAGTTATTTTATTTCACATGCTTTTATATTTATTAGGATGCTCAGTTAAAATGTTCTAGAATTCATGCTTTTATTAGTGCTTTAGAATTCATGCTTAAATTGTTAATGGAGGTAGCATAGGAACATGTTTTAACTTAGGTTTAAATTATTAGCACTCTTTTGACATTAGGCCTGCTATGTTTTAGTTTTCTAATATCATGATCCATTAATTGTATGATGTTGTATTTGATTCATGAAGGACATATGTATTAAACATGTTAATTTGACTAATAATCACTTATCACATAATAAAATTTGAATGGTTGATAACCTTGTGTGAACTATATTATAATACATCTTTAGGATAATTCCTATATCACTATCACCATATCATTATTCCACATTGCTCTGATATCAGGAATTATGTCTCTCCATTTTCAACCCTAGCATATCTTTTCACTTCTCATAACTTTATCTTAGCCTTTCCTTAGTTCTCTTAAATTCATACCATATAACATGTTAAGAATATAACGGTTGCTTGGCCTAGAGTTATCCACATATAGGGGAGATTTTCACCCACCTGATAACGTACGGTACGGAGGGGTCGTACACTCTCGTTACTCAGGACATTACACCCCGTTTGCGGTTATACAGTCAAGGACAGCGTTGTGCTTGACTATTCTCATGCAACCAGGTAGGTGGGAGTAATCCCCAATGCTATTGCCATAACTTATTAAATAACAATTATCCTTGTTGACAAGATAACAGTTACCTGGCTCAAGGTCATCTACATATAGGGGAGATTACCACCCACTGGTAACGTACTGGGGGTCGTACACTCTCGTTACTCAGGATATTACACCCCGTCAGCGGTTATACAGTTGAGGACAATGACGTGCCTGACATTCTCGTATAATCAGGTATGTGGAAAGTGATCGTCGGTGTCATTATCATAACTTGCCAAATAACAATTATCTTTAATTCCATTGATCATGTCACCTCTATCTTTGATATTTATTAGTGTTTCTAGTAACCTGGTTTTATTGCAATTAGCTTGTATCAATTACTTGCTTACATTGTTTATCCTTTACATATCTTGTTTGCATTACCTGTTCTTTACTCACCGTGTTGCGATCGTTGTTGGGTACTTGCTGAGATTTCCAAATCTCATGCTTGCTCTTTCTATTCTCAGGTAAAAGGTCAGTGGAGTGATAGCAACATGCATGAGTGAGAGCACTCGAGTTTTTAGCACCGTGGCTTGCCACTATTTTTGTCATTTTATTTATTCTTCATTTGGTTAGAAGTGGACCAGTCTCAAATTTCAAACATTTATTTCAGCTTGCGTTGGTTCTCTATTAAAATTTTAATTTCTTTGTGATTTCTAATGTTGTTCTTATTTTTTCTTATTTTGGCAATGACGTTTCATAGTTGTATCTCATATTGGTATATAGAGTGCTACAAAAAGAAACCTAAAAGTACAAGTTAACATACCTATTTCAGACGCATCGCAAACACAAATGGAACCTATTGTTACCGGCTTACCAGGATTCGTATCCTCCACCTTTCTACCTTTGCATATGCAAAAGCAGAGAAGCATAGTGGCTGAGTTCTTTTTTATTTTTAGCCAGCTTATACTTGTACTGTCTATAGTAACTAGCTTTTAAATGATGCGCTTTTCGAAAAAGAGTCAACAGGAAGATTGTAATAAAAAGTATGCTGGGTTCAACTGTATCGGCCAAAATCACATGTGACTATTTTCCTGTGTGTACTACGTCTCGCGAACATCTGGAATTCAAATATTTAAACCATAAATCATAAACCATCAGTCCAAAAGAACCCACCCAACAATTTGCCTTTGGATGTTGGAAGAAGGGGCTAGACCCAATGCTACAGTAAGCATATATGCTACTGGGCTACAGCAATTAAAACAACAGTAAAAAGTGCGTTGCATGTACTGTGCTGTCTACAGTATTCTGCCGGTTTGTGCCTTCAGTCTGCTGTTTGCTCTGCCTTTGCGGCACTAGGGCAGAGGAAACCGCTGTCACCCGTTTGTTTCACCTTGGCTTAAGAGAAATGATTGCCTCCTGGCGGTGTGATTGACATGTTCATGAAAAGCCAGTCCATAACCTCCGGAAAGAACCACCTATCATTCTAAATCCTAATCAAATGCGCACACAACTAGCAGCTAGTCATGAATCACACAACTAACAGGTAGTCGTGAATCATGATGCGACGCATCTTGCATCATCGAGGAAAACCCGGGAGATCTCATCTCGAACAGAAGAGAAAAACGCAAGCAATTGCAAGATGCGTCATGCAAATTGGTGCAATTGGATTCCAGCAGCATCCCCACCCCCACAACTTGTTGCTTTAGGATTTAGATAAAAGCCCTTTGTTATATTTTGTTATCCAAATCTGATTGGATTCGACCACTTAAAGAATTCAATCAGATTTTACTTAAAGATATATTCTAAACGATAACTGATTGGTAATACGAACTGATCAAAAGTTATGATTGAGATCATCTTCATGTCTCTCATGGTGCTGTCGAAAGTATCTGCGTCGTCTGAAGTAAGACGTGGCTACACGAAACGCTTCCGACTATAACTCTTCACGGTTACCTTCTGAGACTTTGTTTCTTCTCGGAGCAGGTATTATTTCTGTCTCTGAGCAGGTTACTATTTTAGTTTCTAAGTAGACCTTTATTTTTATTACCGACTAGGACGGTATTCCTTTCTTGTTTAGGATTCTTGTTTCCAAGACTATTTATTCCCATATAAACCTCATGATAGTAAAGAGTGTACATCACAAGTTATCGACATATGTAATATGCTAAGATCTTTCTTTAACTTCTCTTTTATATAATGATTTTGTCGATTGTGTGTTTGTGATTTTTTTCGTAAGTGTTTCTCATATTAAATTTTTGGCTCATGATTTTGATTATTCTGTATTGTTTTCATATTTCGCTGTGCGTTTTGCAACACCCTTTATTGCTGTGTCATGGATGAAGCATCATGCTGCATATGTTAGGCCAAAAGGGCACACCCAAAAGGAAGGTTCTTTGAGCATAAAGTTCATAGTGCATAAGGTTCGAACCTTACTATACATCAATTTGTAATGAGTCGTCTGTATCACTATTGACGAGCTAGCATCGGGTAAGTCTTCGTTGATGGTTTATTTTTTGACGACATGCAGAAGACTTGCGTGCATTGTAATTAAGCAGGCTATTCAAGATTTACGCAAGATATGTTGGTACATTTATTTGTAAGATCTAGAGTTCTAGACTTGACATGTATGTGCAACATAGTACGTTGACTTCAACGCCGACCATATGCTGCAAAAAGTAAAAGTATAACCATAATTATTTGGCAATCTGGATGTTGATTAGGACTACACTCACAAGTAAAAGAAAACTCCTACTAGCATCTTTCTGTTATGATCTACGAGTTTTTGTGTTAGTGGTGCAGCCTTGAAACTTAAAACAGGTAATGATCGAAGAACAAACATGATGACACTTTTGTAACCTCTCGAGTTCGCAAGTCTTTGTGACCTCTCGAGTTGGCAAGTCTTGTGTGACCTCTCGAGTTCGCAATGTCATAGTGTACACAGAACAGAACACAGATTAATCGGCGGCCACACTTCAAGAAACCAAGAAAAATGGCAGACAAAAGATCGCAGGCTTCAGAATTTCTAAGTTTCTAACGCAGAACTAATAATTAAGAGCACAGGCCGTAGAACTTCCGATGCATGCTCGAACATCCCTCGATGCTCTCAGATCTCAACAAACCACCTGTTACCTCCCACAGGATTTTGCTTCTCGTCCATGGCACTAACTTCTCTGTAGTATTTGACAACAGGCTTAACACATAAATCACTAGATCAACAGCTAATGCCCCCTGAATAGTACAGAATGGAACTGAGCTCAACACACAGCGCACAGCTTTGAGATACATAGCACAGAAATGATGATTCAGCCATAACCATACAGAACAGGCACGCAACCATCTGCTCTAGGCAGAAACCGCTGGAGAATAACACCAGACCTGAAAAGCAGTCAATTGCAACAGGCTAATGGAAAACAAATTACTCTTAGAAGTTCCAAAACACATTCAAATTAGATACAAATATACAATTAAGGTTCCATAACTGCCAACTGTCTAAACAGGAGCACTGCATTAAGAGACTCTGGAAATGAACCAACACACGAAGGGCCAAGGTGTGGGGGGCGGGTGGAATTATCAATAGCCAGATAAATTCACGTTCCTTGAGTGCATCAAAGTCCAAAGATGTAATCTAAGGAGTCTTAACATGCGCTCTCGACCCTAGTGGCAGCAGCAAAACGAAGCCCAGGCCAGAAGCAAAGCCTGGCAAAACGAAGCGACGGCACTCAGAACGTGATCCCTAACAAGCAGCCTGGCAAAAATTACCGCCTGACCAACCAACCGCAGGACTTCGCTTCCGGTCAGTCGGACCATCTAGTCCGGCAAGAGGAGCGACGCTGTTGGCTTTGCGGAGAAAACACACACGTTACAAATAAACATAGAGAATGCTGAAGAATTTCTGAATTTATCTATTCTCTAGTTTTTTTTTCTTCTGCTTACAAAATTAGTTACAAATCTTCTTATTATATAAGCTAATATTCTCTTACTAACATACGTACTCAGATTTCAAATTGGTCACGATTTTAACTTGAGTAATACATAGAGACAAACTCTACTATGTCTCGGACTCGGTTAAAACTCTAAATTAAGATTATTTCTAACAGTCTCCCCCTAATCCTGACTCGACATACTTCTACTTAGTCTTAATGCATTATGAACTAACAGTTACGCCTCTATATGAAATGTTCTATATGCAGGCTACATGTAGAAACTTAACTCAACTGGTACGGATCCATCCAGATGCAAAGATTATAACTCATTGAGACAGTCGATCTCAACTACAACTTATCTAACTTATACTTGACACATAACAATGACACATCTCCTCAACATTCTGAACTCATCTCCCAGTGGTATCACTCCACGGTTGTTGTTGGTCTCCATCGATTTCGTATATGTTTTGCGATGTAGCACCGGATAGCATCTTCGAATTTAGGATAGACAGTTGTTGAGCACTAAGATTTGTTTTTCCGCTTAAACTGAGGAACTGAAGCAAAACACTGCTTTTAGCTATCGTCCGCTAGATGGTTCGGTTTCTGCCTTTAGCTCTTCAGCTCAGACCGAAGAAAAAAAAGGGTGTTGCTCGTCGGCTTTTTCTTCATGCGGATGAACAAAAAGAAACTAAAGCCGCTTGGTTATGTCTCTGAGAGAACAAGGTAGGTTCTTTTAGGCTGTGACTTATGGCTTAAATTTTTTTAATTTTGGCTGTTCGCGAGATGCAGTACGTAGAAAATAGTACAAACAGGTTATGAATAGTAAAAAATAAGCTAGAAACCAAAAATTCAAGCTTAAACATAAATCAATCTTCAACAGCCAATGGGCCCAAACAGTACACAAGCAGCACTAACTCCTACAGCACGGAGCTGGCACAACACACGAAGCAGATACATAGCACAAAAATGATGATCAAGCAATAACCATACAGAACAGGCATGCAATTTTCTGCTCTATGCAGAAAATACTGGAGAATAACACTAAACATGGAAAGTAGTCAATCCGCAACAGGCTCATGGAAATCAAATTACCCTCAGAAGTTCCAAAAGACATTCAAGATACAACATATTAAGATTCCATAACCGCAAAAGATTATCCTAGGCAAAACGTCATCCAAGGGGGCAGTCTTAACAGGAACACTTCACTAAGACTCTCTGGAAATGAACCAACACAGTAGTAGGGCCAAGATGTGTGGGGTGGATATAAAGCTTATCGCTTCTTGGAGACACCAACAGTCTTTCCCCTCCTGCCAGTAGTCTTGGTGTGCTGACCACGGACGCGGAGGCCCCAATAGTGACGCAGACCCCGGTGGTTCCTGGAAAAAGCATACATGTGAGCATACAGATTGATAAATCATATAGTTATGCGCTAGATAATGGGACTGACATCCTAAAGTTCAAGGCCCCTGCCTGAAACAAAGCATTGCTGTCAAACTCTAAAATACTGACATCACATACAAAGTGATACTGGAAGCACATGCGTGACGAGGTTGAAAATCGTACAGTCTACGAGATAATGGCAAATCCATCTCAAACTAATATGGAATTAACCAACACCAGATAATCAGCATTTGCAAGTAATACCCAGAATTTGATGCTAACAAATGACAAAATTGAACTTTTATATCCAATAGTTACAAATGGAGTTAAGTTTAGTATAATTGCAAACCAATGTCATATCTGAGAACTTGCCAAGCTACCCTATATCAATGCACAGCCACCAAGCCAGTTCCATCCCATGTCACCAAAAAAGTACTCTTTGTTGGCATACCCTAGATCAGCTCACCCTGAACTAAACAACCCGTGGACAATAGACCACCCTGAACCATATATACAGTGGCATCAAAGTTTCTCTATGGAAGCATCACTTCACAATCTATAAGAGCAAATCCAACACAATAAAAATGTCCACAAAGAATTAAGTATAGCCACCACAAAAGCGTAAACCATATTCTAGCATGAAGAACATCATACTTATTATTTTAAAAGTTTACACGATTGGCTTTCAGTGGAACACAAAGCCAATCCACAATCCCCATAGCTAACTAACAACAAGCTGAACAATATGTAATATCAATAAGACAACATGAACAACTACTACTCCTCCTTAAGCATGTCCAAAATGTGAAGTACGAGCATTAGACTAGTAGTTGTATCTAACACATCATCATTCATCAACCAAGATTGGTAATAGTAGCAAGCAGGGACCAAGGAGAGACGAGTTCGGACCTGATCTTCTTGAGCCTCTCGAGGTCGTCCCTGAGCTTCATGTCGAGGGCGTTGGAGACGACCTGGGAGAACCTGCCGTCCTTGTAGTCCTTCTTCCTGTTGAGGAACCAGTCGGGCACCTTGAACTGCCGCGGGTTCGCCACCACCGTCATCAGCCGCTCCAGCTCGTCCGGCGACAGCTCGCCGGCCCTGCACTCCCACAAACACAACACACGGCTCAGCCCGGCCCACCATTAGCGAGATCTGACGAGTTCTTTGCGGGAAAGAGACGAGGGGGAGAGTTCCTGCCTCTTGTTCATGTCGATGTCGGCCTTCTTGCAGACAATGTTGGAGAAGCGGCGGCCGATACCCTTGATGGAGGTCAGCGCGAACATGATCTTCTGCTTCCCATCCACGTTCGTGTTCAGCAGACGCAGGATGTGCTGGAAGTCCTCACCGGCGATCAGCGACTGCGACCAAGAGAATCATCGCAAACGTCAGAATGGAACACGGGAAAAGGAATCAGCACGCAGAGCAGCGGCCAGCGGAGAGTCGAGACGAGGAGGCTTACCATGGCGGCTGCGGCGGTGGCGGTGGCGGCGGCGGCTGGGTCTCTCGGGGGAGGAGGTGGTCAGGTGGGCGTCCGCGCGGCTAAGGTTTTGGAGGCGGGGTTGCGGGGAGGATCATACGGGAGGTGAAACCCTGTAGCTTCATCGGACGGCTGCGATTTGGTGGGCCGGGGAACTCTGCGAGCTTTGTTAGTGGGTGGCTTACTTGGGCTTTGGTGGGCTAAAATGGGCCGTGAGGGAATCTTTTACATTACAACAGTATGTTGCTCTTTTTATTTTTTTCCTTTGTTTGAGAGGAATATGCGTTCTAGTTTCTACTCCTCGATGTTGTGAGTAGGGGTGGCAACGAGCTGGGCTCGGTTCGGCCCGTGAAAGCTTGGTGAAATGGAGGCTCGATTCGGCTCGGTTTGGTTAGGATATCAAGCTTTTTTGTGGGCTCGGCTCGGCTCGTGATGCGGCTCGAGCCAGCTCGTGAGGGCTCGCGAGTCAACAATGAAAATAACATAAACTGCCATATACACGTATTGTACAAACCAATACTGATAGTTTCACTTTCACATTCGCATACATACAAATCCAAAAAACACTACATACATCAAGAAGACCGTAGATGGAGCCATGGAGGCGGCGGTGGCGCGCTACCACTGGCGGTCTGGCGCAGGGGCGGAGCCGAGCGGCGAGGAGAGGACGGTTCGGGCGGCAAAGCTCGGCGAGGGGAAAGCATCAGTTGGCGGATCTGGCCGAGATCCCCGTCTGGCGACGGTTCACCGTGATCGGTGAGTCGACCACGGCCACCCACCTCCCAAAACCTAACCCTAGGCAAAACCTCACAACGTTAGCAAATCACCAACTTAGAATCAAAGCAAGAAAGGGGAAAAAAGAGGGGAAAGCATCAGATTGGCGGATCGGTGGAGATCTCAGCGCGCGGACATCTGGGCGGGAACAGCGGCGGCGGCCGAGGAGGCGTCGGAGGGGAGGCACGAGTGGGCGGCGGAGCCGCTAGAGGAGCAGAGCGGCGGCGCGAGCGGAAGGAGTCGCACGGAGGTAGAGGCGGCGGCGTAGAGGAGGAGCCGAGGGGAGGCGCCGGGCGCGTGAGGACTAAGGAGAGAGCGGGGAGATCGAGACTCAAGAGAGCGAGAGAGAGATGGAGATAGAGAGACTGAGAGAGAGCCGGCTGAGTGGGCGTGCGTCGGGCGAGAAAAGAAGAAAAGGAGGAGGAGATGGAAGGGCGTCGGCACTCGGCAGAGGCAGAAAGGAGAAGGGCAGAAGGCCCATCGGGAGAGTTGGGCGAGCCACTCATGGTGGCTCGGGCTCGGCTCGTTAGACCCGAGCTTTTTGGCTCGGGCTCGGCATCCTCGTTTCATCCACGAGCCGAGCCCGAGCTTTTTTGTCAGCCCTAGTTGTGAGGAGCTACACACACGTCATATAAAAAAATACGCAAACATTTCCTATTATTACTGAACAATCATCTGTATGCAATTCACTTTTGTGACATGATTTCATGCTAATTATTCCACATATTCTTTTTTACTTGATGATTTTAATTTTTCACAGTCTTCAACATGCGATTTTGATCGCTACTTCTTATAACTTTACACTAAGATATACTAATAAAAATATAATATTATAAAAGTATTTTAAACGATAAATCTAATACTATAATTTTTGTATATCTAATCTAGATAATTTTAAATCTGTTGATGATTAAACTTTAAAATTTTTGATGGCACAAGTTACAAAAAGTCAAGTAAAAATAAACGCAGAGAGTAACATAGTGTAACAATGGACGAACCGATACAGACATGGAGCAGCAGCAGTGTGTTGTTACTGCCACAATGGAATGACATATGAATGTAAGGTGGGATAAATCTGTCCCAAAATATCTCGTCCAACAATCGAATTTATCCCACCTTATATCCTAATCCATTTCCACCCATCATTTTTTCACTGTCCAAACGGTCTCTGAGTTTACTGCCACCCCTTGCTTCAAGAGGTGGCCAAATGGGGCGGCACCGATCCAAGTAGGCACAACGCTGTTTGGCCCATTACTTAGACTAGTAGTGTGCCCGTGCTAACGCTACGGTAAAATACAAAACAAGATAAAATTTGTTGATCTGCAATATATAATATTTGACGACGACGAGCGTGTTGTAAAGGCCTTACGACCTCCCAGGACTTTTTTACGACCGGTTCCAATCAATTACGATCGTTCGACCATACATTGCCGTACGACCACTCAGGTAGCCGTTCGACCACTCATAGGCTGTCAATTGAGCAGGTACCAAAAAAGATGATCACCATTTGTCCGAGATTGATCAGTACTTAAGACACCAATAAGACTACCATCTTCTCTTAATCTTCGTGTTATGGCACGTGTATCCACATCATCTGCATAAAAAGCAAATCCATTGTGAATTTAAGGATTTTTTTTGCATGCGTGAGAGAGAGGGAGAGAAAAGGTGCTGAATAACTATTACTTACATATTCCCATAATATTCCTCATCGTCAGATATTCTTCAAGTGTTTCTGTGCATTGCCAGTTTGATGTACTATGAAAATAGAATGCCAATTTAACAACAATAAGCAGCTCTCTTAAGCTGTCAACCAATACCAAGCAGAAAGGCTTACCATATGCTTAGATTTCTTATGATTAGGCCAGCAAGGAAACATTTGTTGGATTCTTCATCATCTGAAAGAGCATGCCAATTTATTTCATGCTTACTTGTGGAAAAGGCAGCTTCAATTGAGTGGAACTGTGGAAGAGTAACAAACCAGGATTAACACCAGTGTTTCCAACATGGGGATTGGTCATTAGGACAAACTGACCAGCATAGCTTGGGTCAGTCAAAATTTCCTGATACCTGCAACCATGCATATAATACAAAAATAAGAAACTATTCTCAATTCTACATGAAATGGGTGTAGGAGAAATCACCACAATACCCACAAAGAGACCAGCACATCAAATTAAAGCAAATAACCAATAACACTAAAAGTAATAACATAGCAAGGTAATTCTGCAGCACAATTATGCGGCTCTCATTCAAATTCAATAGTACAAATGACTTGATTGAGCAAAGGCTACTTGATTGAGCAAAGGCTCCAAATGCCAACTTCTAAACATCCAGCAAAATCAGCCTAGCTCCATTCTTCACCACATAACTGCTGACTAATTCTACCATCCCCGGTATCTTCTGGCCTCAGTGGCTCAATCAAATGTAATGAATAAATTTACTATTGCCTGAATCTTCTGGCCTTAATCAAGGTATGGATTCATCGACTGTTGGGAGTTGTACTACCAGAATTTGCAGCTAATGGTTCCATTGCCCCCATAATCTTATGTAAATCCTTAATTTCTTAGCATCAGAAATTTCAAACATGATGAATTGATTGGATGCTGGCGGCATGCCTTTGAAGTTTTTTTGCGAATGTTTAATATAACAAGATGTACATGGTAGACGTTAGGTGGATAATTTACAACTGCCCCCTGCAAATACCTACTTATTTCATATATGAGGTTTACCAGAGTAAACAGCACAACTTGACAGCACAAATAAGCAGTCCTCATCCCAAGACAGGAAATAATGCCACCACTCAAACAGAAGTAGAAACAGTACTTGGCCCTAGATAATTTACCCTGTCAAAGATGTATTGAATACCACTTCACCAATTTGTGTTCCTGGCGCACCAAAAGACTTAGCCCTCCAAACTGAACCATCTTCAAGAACAAGCCGAGCATCATGGAGTTTCCATGGTCTTGGCACTACACGAAGATTTCGAAAGCGGTGAAACAGCAATCATCGGATTCTTGAACTGTGCTGCTGCATAATTGCCTAATCGTAACAGAATCCCGAGCCCATATTCCACACTACGAATACAAAGCTAACAATTTTGAATCTGTGAGCGAAAGGTGGCTCACCTCCATCATCCACCACGCTACTACTCTGCACGCCACTGACATTCAGATTGACCACATTAAAATGATATTAGTAGATTTGTAATTATAAATACTTTCTATCATGTTTACTAACATATAAATGTAAAAATTAATAGGGAAAATTGTACATTAGAGATCATGTCAATGCCCAAAACAACATCTATTCAGTAACAAAGGGAGTACTTGACTGAGTGAGACAACAGATAAATCATGGGCTAAACAGCTAAGACTTAAATTGGTGTGAAAGAGGGTCCTAAAGGATTAGTTACTATCATGTATAACTAATTTGCTCTTTGAACAATATTTGAATAAACATTCAAGAAGTGACTGAAATTAGCACAAAAATAAATGCATTTTTCTAAACTGCAAGTTTAACAAGTTCAGAGTAAACAAGAAGCATGGTCTAAGCACTTAGCAGATAAACCAAAACAATGTAAGATTTATGAACTTCATGGTTGGTCAAAGAGTATTAAGATTTGATGCAGCAATCCCAGTGATAAAATCACTAATCCTACAAAGGCACCACAAAAGTAATCAACACATGGCATAAGCATGACAAACTAACACCCAACTATTCAATACAATTCATGCCTCCATGAGGAAACACAAGCATAAACACACCACACCTGGCGGGTATGCGCGCGCAGGCAGAACCTAAAGTGCAGAAGAGTGCAAACCACATGCTCGGATGCTCCAACATATATACTGTGCTACTTTCACAGTTCACACTTAAACCAAGAAGACATCATAGAAACGCAGCAAATGAACAAATTTCATTGTGCGCACGCCGACACGCATACACCGGTTGCGGCACATGCACAGCACATTTCACAGTTCACACATCGCTTGGAAGCACTACACCCTAAACCACCGAATCCAATACTGCGCGAGAAGAGGAGGCGGCGCTACCGAGAACTTGAGGGGAGTTCGTCGCCGGCGATTAAAGCACGCTAATCCAACGCCGACTCAAAAGTCGCGAATCCTACCCATGACCAATAATAATAAACAAAACAGCCAATTCAACCGCCACGGCGGTTCTCTAGCGTGTGCGGGGATACGAACCGATAGAGCGGAGAGGGCTCGCTCAATTTGCGCGGAGGAGAAGCCCTCGAGGCGAGCTTGTCGTAGACGCGCGCGCCGCCGCGCTTCTCGCTCCCTCGACTCGATGCGGCCCGCGAGCATCGGGCGAGCGGTGGTGGCAGAGGAGTTGAGGAGGAGGCGTCGGAGGCGGCGCTCGTTCTCCGACGAGATCTTCATTGTGCATTTTCCTTAATTAACAAAAATACCCTTTTCATTAAAACTAATTGAGCAATGCCAACTGCATCTAGCAGAAATGGTTTTTAAGAGTGCAGATACCCACATGAACAATTTGAAAAGGTACTATGACCTGTGTTGTAATTTGGCTTTTATTGAAAGAAGTTGCTTCAAAGGTAATAATAAAAATTTTACTATGAATCCATTTTATTACAGACCTGCCCAATAAAGGAGCCACCGTTCTTTCTCATTTTGATCTTATGTCAAAGTTCAGCCCACAAGTCAAAAAATGAAAGACGGTAACTTGAGAAAATCTATAAAAATACAACATCTCATATACAAGATTAATGAATAGGCAATCAAACAAGCAAACACTGTCAATTTGTAACATTACTACAGACACATTGCTAGGAAATCCTACCCAACAGTCCTACCCAAGAGGGCCAACAAAAATTAGAAATTTCAGTACATTCATACAACCACAAAAAGGAGGTACAGTAAAGAAACTCCAAGCAAGATTGGTTTCTCTGTTTGCGTAAAAAAAAGTACATAGAGCCCAAAAAAAAGGTGCCTCAAACTAATGTGTGCAAACTGCAAAACCCACCATTGTTTCATTGAGGTAAATTTAACTTCCAATAATTCTAAGGAAACGGGATTGAGCTAAATCTTGCCTGACTTGGGACGTAAAATTGGCCAAGTCGGATGTCTCAGGTATTTCAACATCTAATTCCAAAATACTGAGTTAATGAATATTGCTGAACATAACAATAGATCAACATATTGTAAACTGAGTATTCATATCATTGCAGTTTAGAGATAAGCCTAATAACTAAAAAGATAAAAAAGAGATGTTAGATGACTGATAAGAAAAAAATATACGGTTGTGATACAACAGACCAGCCATAAGCCCATAACAACTCAAGTTCATGCACATTCAGCAACATTTTGCATCTTGTGGAGCTAATTGGGCACCAAAATTAAATCGTGTGGTGGCAAAGTTCTACATCGAAAATACGCTACATTTGGCAAAATGGGGTAACCATGAGGGAGCATCCATAAACATCACGTAGATTACATCCCCAAAACAAAGTAATTAGTACAGATTGACTGACCTTGAGCTTGTACGATCGTCTCTCGACCAACAAGACATTCCTAATCCCATAACAATCCACCATCATCTGAGTCAAGTACCCCCTTCCGGCTCCAAATTCAACAACCGCTGGAGCATTAGCCGCCATCATCTCCTCCTCTGCCTTCTCTGTGCCTCCTCCGCAAAGAAACCAAATGTCTCCATGTTCCCAATGATGGAAGCTTGTGTGCAACGTGTTTCTCCGGTCGGGGCAAACCTAGCGAGAGAGAGAGAGGAGAGGAGAAGGTGTAGGGCGGTACCTTGCGACAGTAAGATCTCGCGAAGGGTCGCAATCACACCGCGGCGGGAGGCTCGCGTTCTTGCCGCTCTCTCGCGTGCAGGCGCGGGGAAGCGGTCGCGGTTCGATCGGCGCCTCGCCGTCGTCGCCGAGGTCGTCCTCGAGGTCGTCTTAGGGCTGCGGCTCGGCGAGGGGTCGCGGCGTCGCGCGGGGGGGGAGGAGGAGGCGCGGCAGAGCGGGGGGGGGAGGAGGCGGCGGCGGCGGCGGAGCGGAGGGTGAGGGCGGGGAGGAGGAGGCGGCGGCGAGGAGGGTGGGGAGGAGGAGGAGGCGGGAGCGGAGGCGGGGAGGAGGCGGGAGAAATCGAGGGGAGGAGGCGCACGGGTTCGGTGGGGGCGGCGGCGGAGGAGGAGGGGTGGCGTGGGGAGGATGGGGAGGCGGAGGAGGATGGGGAGGCGCGGGGAGGAGGAGGCGCGGGGAGGCGGAGGGAGCGGAGGAGGCGCGGGGCACAGGGAGAAGGGGAAGGAGGTGGCGGCGCGCGAGGGGGGAGAGGGAAGGAGGCGGCGGCGTTCCGGCGGAGGGAGGCGCGCTGGCGTGAGAGGGGAAGGGGAGAGGGGAAGGCGGCGGGCGCGAGAGGGGGATGCAGGGAGGCGGCGGTGGCGCCTCGTGTTGAAGCCTCACGTTGAAGCCTACTTTTCATCCAGGCCGCACCATTGGGTTGAAGCCAGGGAGAGTTTTTTTTAGCCCTTGATTTTAATGCAGACAATTTGCTGGGTGCATTTTTGTGGGTGCACGAAGGTTGGTGCTCTCAGCGGGGGACGTATTCTTGGGTGGACCGAGTGTAATTTCAATTGGTCAATTATAGTAGAGACAAGTTATGTCGTGCCGAGCTATAAGCTGAGGCACCTATCCAAGTTTGGCCTGATAGACTCACAAGACGTGTTGCCCCTGTCTAGGCACAGTTAATTTTTGAAAAAAGCAAGAAACCTAGAGAATATATAAAAATACAAAAAAAATGAAAACATATATACTTATAAAATGAGACTATTTTTGTAAAAAGTACAAAAAATCATATAAAATTTAAAAATAAACGGCATGACAAGGCTCGGTACTATTCGCGTCGAACCGGCTCGGCCTAGTGGCCCGAGGTCTTGACCAAACACGACATGGGTTATTGGCCAAGCCAACACGATCCGTTTAGATGTTGGGCAATGTAATGCTTGAGTCAGGCATCAGTGCTGTGGTTCAGTCTAAACCGGCTAGTATTGTCCATTTAGGTACCTTTACTAGCTATTCTCCTGGATCGGATCAGTTTGAAACGTGCTAAGAGCTAGAGGTGATCAAATAGGTCAGCCCCGTCGAGCCGCCCCACAACACGCTACTGTTGACCCGGCTGAGATACGGCACGACCCACTACCAAACCTGACCCAGACACGGCACGACCCACTACCAAATTGTGCCAAACCGGCTATTTATATCATTTTATTTATATTTTTTAAAAATTTATATAGTTAATTTTATAAGTATAAATAATTTATTGTATTTTAAAAAAATTTATATATTTTTAGGATGTTCTTATATTTAAATTTTCATAGCAAATAAGCTAGATAAACCTCAATAACCCGTCAAGTTAAATGAGACAGGACCGGCATGGCACGGCCCATTACTCGATGGGCCATGGTTGGATTTATGGTTCGACCCATAGACCAGTATGGCTCGACTCATTTAGGCTGGTCGGCTAAGTAAGTTATGTGTAACGGAATGTGCCGAGCCGCCCATAGCACTACCACGGACGCGTGAGGCCGTTACCCTTCTTCCCCGCAGCCTCCTCGCCCCTTCGTCGACTCGTCTCCAGATCGAACCGAGGGGAGGGAGCCACAACCACCACCACACGCCACCCGCCGCGCTAGAAGCTTCTGGAAGCGCCGCCCCGGAGGAGGAGAAGATGGGAGTCCCGGCGTTCTACCGGTGGCTGGCGGACCGGTACCCCCAGACGGTGTCCGACGCGGCGGAGGAGGAGCCCGTGGAGCTCGAGCCCGGCGCCTTCGTCCCCGTCGACCTCCGCCGCCCCAACCCCAACGGCCTCGAGTTTGACAACCTCTACCTCGACATGAACGGCATCATCCACCCCTGCTTCCACCCCGAGGGCCGCGTACGACTCGATTCCCCAATCTGCCTCCTTCCCCGCCTCCTCGCTGAACCCTAGCTAGTGTTTCCCTGCCATTTGCTCTCGATCTCACGGCTCTGGTCTCTCCCTGCAGCCCTCGCCGACCACATACGACGAGGTGTTCAAGTCAATTTTTGATTACATTGACCACCTCTTCGGCCTCGTCCGCCCAAGAAAGCTCCTTTACATGGCCATCGGTGAGTTTCTTGCTGTTTGCTTGCTGCTACTGCCATAGTGCCACGCGATGCTAAGCCAGGTTCATGAATGCTCTGTCGAATCTCGCAGATGGTGTCGCGCCGAGGGCAAAGATGAATCAGCAGCGGTCGAGACGGTTCCGTGCTGCGAAAGACGCGGCTGATGCGGTAAGGTTACTGCTTTTGTGGTCACGGTGCCAGTGCGGGTAGCGGATGCTGTTCTCATGTTCTTACTTTGTTCAGGCAGCCGAGGAAGAAAGGCTGAGGAAGGAGTTTGAGGCAGAGGGGAGGACTTTGGCCGAGAAGGAGAAGTCGGAAGCAATTGACTCGAATGTCATAACTCCGGGGACACAGTTCATGTTTGTACTATCTACGGCGCTTCAGTACTACATACAGATGAGGTTGAATCGCACACTTGGGTGGCAGTCTGTCAAGGTGTTGATACTACTTGATGTTGGTTCAGAATCACAAAATTAGTCAATCGGAGATGTTTTCTAGTGTATTAAATGAGAACTGCTTTGGGTGTATTTTTGAAGGTTATATTGTCTGATTCTAATGTTCCTGGGGAGGGGGAGCACAAGATAATGTCATATATCCGTCTGCAGCGCAATCTTCCAGGGTTTGATCCAAATACACGCCATTGCTTATATGGCCTTGTAAGTTAACTTGCAAATTTCGAAGTAGCTGTTGTTTACACTTCCTCTGCTTTACACATGGGCCACCACATTCTTCAGGATGCTGATTTGATTATGCTTTCTCTGGCAACTCACGAGATCCACTTCTCCATTTTAAGAGAGGTAAAACTTAAATTTTTTTTGTCGAAAAGTTTGCTTATGCATCTGACTTTGGCCATTTTCTCAAAGTTAAATGTGTTCTTTATGTTAACTTAGGAGTACTTCCATAACTACAGAATTCAACTGACTTTACAGGTAATCTCGATGCCAGGGCAACATGAAAAATGCTTTCTGTGTGGCCAAGTTGGGCATTTGGCTGCTGAATGCAGAGGCCCTGGTCAGGCTGATAATTCTGTAGAGTGCCCTCCTATTCATAAAAAGAAGTACCAGGTATTCTGAAGTACATCACCTTTTGTTCTAATGCATTTTCATCCTTCTATTTTATCTCAATATTTTTTTCGTACAATATATATTTTCTTCTTGCAAATTTACTGCCGTTGCAATCTCAATATCACCTTTTGTAAATTTGCAAGTTGCAATTCCTTATCTTTTACTGCCGTTGATTCACTGTGTAACAATTGGCCTGTTAACAGTTTCTTAACATCTGGGTGCTGCGTGAATACCTGGAGAAGGATTTGGAAATTGTAGATCCTCCCTTCAAGATAAATTTTGAACGCATTGTTGATGATTTTGTGTTTATGTGTTTCTTTGTTGGGAATGACTTTCTGCCTCACATGCCGACTTTGGAAATTCGCGAGGTCTGTTCATTTTACAGACTTTCCTTTTATTTACTAGGTTTCCTTTTGCTTAGTCGATAATTTGCGCCCAACTGTGAAGTGATTAACTGCCTTTTGTATTCTGTAGGGTGCCATTAATCTTCTCATGAGTATTTATAGAAGGGAGTTCACATCAATGGGTGGTTACCTCACTGATGGGGGTGAGGTAAAGTTTCTTAGTTCTCCAATTCTTGTATTGTTCGAAACCTTATCATCGCATAACTTTTGTTGTAACAAGTGCTTATAGAATGTCAAAAAGAGTAGTGCTGGATTATTAATCACCTTATAAGCATAAAGCAAACCTTTATGTCACATCATTTAGAAAATGCTGATTTACTGCAGAATGCATGGATTATCATTTTACTTCAGGGCAATTGCCTGAAATAATGACATTTTCTCCTTTTCAATAAAAGGTTTTATTGGACCGGGTGGAGCATTTCATTCAGTCCGTTGCTATCCACGAAGAACAAATTTTCCGGAAGCGTGCTCGTATTCAGCAGGTACTTTCTAACTGCTCTCCTATCAATGCCCATCTTTGGTTCCATAATCCTATACATTCTTTAGCATGCAAATGCATGGAGACCTATCTATGTCTGTGAGCGACTTGAGATTTTTCCAAACAGCTATTATATGGTGCAAATGTATGATTGGTATGAAGATTCTGAGGCGCATTTTATGCAAATGAGCGAAAGTTACTTCAGTGGTATAAGTTGATGTAGTTATATGTTTCTGTTGCGATGTTAAGTTGCATTGGAATAATGAAAGTAGAATGCAATAGGGCTGATGCTTTTGAGAAACAATCCTTTCTAACACCTTTTAGTGAACTTCTGCAAATGGAGTGCAGTTTGACTTCCACATGAGCACATGTTTCCAAACAATTTGTTAGTTTTGTTGATTCATGGTAACCTTATTTACTACTACTTAAGTGTAGAAAATCTTGTTAACTAAATCTGTCCTTTGAAAATGCTATGCTAAATGATAAATTAATGTTTATGATTGCTAAATTGCAGGCAATCGAGAATAATGAAGAGAAGAATAAAATGCAGAGAGAGAACTCCGAGGATAATAAATATGTGGACAAGGTTTATTTTCTCTTGTAGTGGAATAGTGGTGATAATATATAAGAAGTAGATCTTATACAATTTTGTGCCGCCATGGTCAATCTTTCTATAAGGACATGTAGCTTGCACTAATTTTGTTAGTATCTTCTGTTAATACTTTAAATCTTCTTTTGATTTCTTGACACCTGGAACATTTGTTAGCAAAGAAATCTTGAACTGTTTCAGTGCAGGATCTTCTGTCACTATCAAGTATTGCATAAGTGACTAGAAATTTTTATGAAACCATGCCATCTTATTATTTTTCCTAGTCAGAAGACTCAGAACCATAGGTTTTCTTCATAAACCAGTGATAATAGTGTAATAGGGTGGCAACTAAACCTTATCCACATGAGCATATTGACACCAAAGATACATAATTGAAGTATATAGTCAATCTCATGGGTTTATTGTCCTGTGGTTCATCACTGATTGGCTATAGTAGGGAACATGCCTTTTTGAAGCCAACAGTTGAATAGAATGTTTCTACCATCCATTGATTGGACCATGCTGCTCAGTCTGTAGCTAGGCGTTTAAGTTCTGCAATGGCTAAATAAGTAGTTAAAGGGTTGGAGGCTTGGAGCTAAGGAAACCTTCACATTTTCTTAAACTTATATACGATGAATGTAATATCAACATCTTGTGGTTTCATTGTTCATGTTACTATCTTGTGTTCTTGTAACTGTTTGTAAACTGGGAGAATTCCAAAAAGGCAATTTGGATTGCTAGTTTTGATATATTAGTTGTTTGGCAACTTGTTTATGTTGAATAATAGTTTATTAGATTAGGAAAACATTCTCTATAACTGCCTCATCTTGAAGCGTAGCACTGTCCAGCCAAACAGAGCAAAATTATCTGATGTTACTATGTCAAGGTGTTAGTATCATCAAGATGGTTGCCTATGATTATTCTGACCCCAGAGCTTCCCAGACTTTTCTTTCTGTTTTTAGAATCAGTGCATTGCTTTAAAGCATCGTCCTCTGCATTGCCCATTATCTTCCACCTAGCTAGCCATTTAGCAGTTTGATCCACTTAGTGGCAGTCTTTGGCAATTGCCTTTTCCTTTAAATGCCAACGAATCTGTTCAATTAGTAATTTCTGGTGTTTTGGTTCTCTGCTGATAATGAGATGGAAGCATGGAAGTTTGTCTTTTGGAAGTTTTGCCTATTGATTCTGTTTCACTATCACCCCTTCAGGTAAAATTAGGAGAACCGGGATACAGGGAGAGGTACTACGCTGAGAAGTTTAAAGAAGAGGCAGAATTGAAACCCATTGACCAAGTTCAGAGAGATGTTGTGAGTCTTCTTGCTATCCACTGTTGATTCTGGAGTGCAGTAATTCATAAACTAATGACCAAACATTACCATCTAACATCAACCCCTGGCATGCTTCTTCCTTTATTTGAATTTGACATGTGGATGTATGACTAGATTTTACAGGACAGAAAATAAATTGTCCAAAGTAATATTTTATCTATAACAACATAACGAATGTGTTGCCCTTAATAATAAGAGTAATAAAATCGAATTAGACCAATATGGATGGTTCAGTGTTCTAAAATACTTAGGTCACTAGCATATCATGAAGATGACATTTTTGGTCTTGCAACAATAAGCTACATGATTCTATGACAACTTACCGACTGCAACAAACCACCCGCTGTATTGGCAATGGTGGCTGCCATGTTGGCCAATGGACTAATAAAAAGTGGATTCTGTCTTTGTTCTCAATCAAAACTTGACCTAAAATGTTCTCAGATTGGTTTGATAGCAATTATTTATGTGTGAGTTGATTGAAATAATTGAATTAGAAGTTTTCTTTTCTTTTTTTACTTGTAGATCTATATAGTATAGACTATAGGTCAAATTCTACAGCCTACCAATTTCCATGTCAAATTTTTTGATGTTCAATGATAATACTTCAGAATTTGGGTGTTGGCTCTAATCTATTATATATATCTGCATCAATTGGATTTTTTCTGGTCTGTTGTATTTGTTAGATGATCTAATTCATATGTTATGATAAGAAATTACTAGGTCACCGTTTAGAGTTGTACTAAAATGTGTACATGTCTGTGGTAGGAATATGTGGTATGCTATCTGCTATTCACCATGAATCCACCTATATTTTATTTGGTCTCTTAAAATATCTATTATCCATGTTTCAGGTCCAGAAATATGTGGAAGGTCTTTGCTGGGTTATGAGATACTACTATCAAGGTGTTTGTTCATGGCAGTGGTAGGTAATTGTTGACCATCATCTGCAAGGATGTGCAACTACTGTTCTTCCTCATGATAGAAACAACACCACTTGATATTTCTGCAAGTCTTCTTCACTATTTCTGGCCTAAAAATTATCTCCACTTTTTTAGATAAGGCTCATTAAAGATTCTTAACTCCACAAACATACTCAAGCAATCTATTACCTATCTATTGATTTTACAATGGAAATTCTCAATTATCTGATTAATTATAGCAACACATCGACATGAACAAAAATTTAAACCTTACTAGAATCAAATCATTGCCATTTGATACAATATTGTTCTGTAACTTGGTGTAAATCAATTCATTCTTCTTTCTTGTTCAATTGTCAACCATGAACTTCTGTTATTTGTCCTGTGTGATGATGTTAGGAACTTCTGTTATTTGTCTGCTGCGCAATATTATGCTGCAGAGAATCCCCAATAGGCACTACAGATAGATATGGTTCTAGCAGTTTCTAGTGTAGTGATCGTTTTGCTGATAGTTGATCCCTGATGCTTGTGGCGTTGATAACAACTCGAAGATAAGAGTCAAAGGTCATAGTTATTAAATCAGTCATGTTGTTAGAAATAATTTCCACCTTTGTCATATCAACATGCATACCTGATGGTGCTGATCAGTTGGATATGGCAATTAGCACTTGTGTTTGGTATCAACTATCAACTAAGATTTTTTTTCATCCATGACAGGTTCTATCCATACCATTATGCGCCTTTTGCATCTGATTTGAAAGGCTTGGCTGAATTGGAGATTACCTTTTTCTTGGGTCAACCTTTCAAGCCATTTGATCAACTAATGGGAACACTGCCAGCTGCTAGGTTTGTTATTCCCTATGCTATTGAATCTGTTCCATATTCGGATTGGAAGAGTGACAAATATCATGGGTTGCAAGATGAATTCACTATTTATTCTTCTGTAGCTCCAATGCATTGCCAAAGTACTATGGGGATTTGATGACTGATCCAAATTCACCATTGAATTCTTTCTATCCTAAAGGTACCACCATCTCTTATCTAATGACTAACAGAGTGAAAGTGTTTAAAAATTATAAAAGATTTCAAAGAAGTAGAGTAAAGAATATAACGTAGGCCCTTTTTCTCAGGACATCATGCATAGGATGGTAGTGCATATTTGTAAAATCTTTACTCATTCCATCATTCCATGATGTCTTCCCATTGCAACTGCAGATTTTGATATAGACATGAATGGAAAACGTTTTGCATGGCAGGTAATGCACTGAATGGATAAATTATTTTTTGCTCCAGGCAACTGATTCAGTTATTGTTTGATGGATCATTTATGTTGTTTTGTTCTATCCAGGGTATTGCAAAATTGCCTTTTATTGATGAAAGGCGTCTGCTTGCGGAGACACGGAAACTTGAAGATACATTGACAGTATGTAGATTTCAGGATCCTATATCAATCCTCTAGGCTTCTCATTTTTCCTTGAGCTGTATTTAAGGATCCTTCTCTGTTTAAAGTTCTAGGCTTTTAAATTTTCTCTGTTTGTTTGTATGTTTATTATGCTATTTCCCACTTTTTGCAGGAAGAAGAGAGATTCAGGAATAGGACAATGTTTGACATACTGTATGTGCGGGAAACTCATCCATTGGCTGCTCCGATTGCCTTCCTGTATCAGATGTACTCTCAGTCATCAATGCCAGATCCTTCCTATGTTATTCCCATTGACCCTGCTGCTAGGTCAGTAGAAATGCTGCATACATTGATATGAATATTTTGTTTCTTGGTGATCATATTCCTCTCAAATAATTATTGACAGTGTTGGATATATTTTCCTCCTGTTTGCAGTGGTGGAATGAATGGATTCCTTTGTTTATCTGAAAGGAACCGGTACGGCATCTCTGTGATATCTCCAGTTAAGGGGTTCAATGGAATTGTCCATAACAGAGTTTTGTAAGTATCAAAGCATGTAAAAGCATATTGTAACTGAAAAGCCATTATTAAAAATCTTCAAGTGCTATGTTGTCCTTCTAATTTTGTTTTTCAGGAATGCTACCTATCTTAATCCTCAGTATCACAAACACGTCCCGGAACCCCCCGAGGGGGTAATTATACCTGCAAAGGTATTTCCTAATTCTGTATGCATTTGGTTGGATAATCAATACTTCTTGGAAACCTGAAAACATAAGCATATTTGTTTCTCTTTTCTTAATAATAAAATCCAAATCATTTCTAGTTCAAACCTTTTGACAACAGCAATACAACGAGAGTGACTTTTTTCTTTTGGGGGTAAATGGAGGAGTTGCTGACTTAGCTAATAAGCGAAAGTAATGGGTGATGTTGCTCTGACTTTTCTTGGTGCCTACTCATCTGCTTCATATGATAAGGCGTTTTTTATTTTTCACGGTCTCGAAGTTGTGTATTAGAGCCATTTGACCATTGCTTTTTATAATGTTATGTTATCAAAGCATTACGAAGTTATACTTTTACTGAAGTATTTTTCTCACAAATCTATTGATATTATTTTCATGTAACCAATCTAAGTGCTTTGTATACTACAGTAACTACTAGCGGATAAAGGCATAAAGTTTGACTGCACGCAAACTATGGCGACCTATAATGTGAAACAAAATTTGTTTATGTGAACACTTTTATTGCTCTTTTTAATTGTTTAGATCTTTCTTTTATCCTTTTATGTTTGTACGGTTACCTCTTTCAGAAAAGTGCATTTTCAGTTGAAATATGTAACTCTTCTTTTTTGTATGAAGAGATCAACCTTGGAATATTTGGATAAATTCATGGACCAACATAGTGTATCATTTTGTAGATATTGAAACCTACTGATTTCAAACCCTTTCCTGTGCTGTGGCATGAAGATAATAGCCGTCGACAACCAAGAGAAAGGTATGATTAGCTGAATCATTTCATTTGTACTAGAAAGAATTCAGAAACTGCTGGCTATCACTTTTGAATCAAATACTTTGTATAATTACACGCTGGTTTGACAAAGATGGATTAATATTTATTTTTTTTCATGGGAAAACCAGCCTTTTTCCAGTAGTTGTAGCCTGACCAATCCGATAATTTGTTTGCTCTCATCGTAAATCTTTTTCTAATTCCAGGCCTCAGGTTTCTGGAGCTCTGTCAGGGTCTGTCTTAGGAGAAGCTGCACACCGTCTGGTGAAAAACTCCCTGCAGATCAAATCCGGCAACTCTGCTGGGCTGCTTGACATGCCATACAGGGGTGCACCCTATGGCTCTGGAAACAGACCAAGGCCAGCTGGACCGATGGGATATGAGAGGGGTTTTGTGGATAATTCGTACCATGCACACATGTCCAGAAGCGTTCCTAATCCTCGGCCTCAGTTCTTTGGTGATGCTCAAGCCAGCAGACAGAATGTGCGGATACTAGAACAGCCAAACTCTCGAAGCCATGATGGTGGCATCCATTCAGGAATGTCAAAACTTACAATCCAAGATGGGCCAAGGTTGCAGCAAAATAACAGGATGCAGAATTCTGGGTATTTGCCTAACCAGCCACATCCAAATCACTATGCCGGGTTCCCACCCCAGCGGCCCATGCAGAACGCCAGTTTTATGCCGCAACGACCTGTCCAAAACGTAGGATTTCCGCAGCAGCGACCTGTCCAAAACGCAGGATTTCTGCAGCAGCGACCAGTAAATGGCGCCCCACCACCATTACCTCCCAGTACTTGGATTGGCAAGCAAATAAGCGGAGGCCAGACGGGTGTACCTGCCAAGCAGGATCCGAGGATGGCTACGGATAGACAGCCTAAGCAGGATAACACGAGATCACAGCATGAGAAAAGACAGCAGGCTACCAAGGTAGTATACCGTATCAAAAGTCAAGCTCCTAATGGCCTGTCAGAGTAGTAACCAGGAAGAATCCACAGTCTAAGCGGGTTACCGAATTGCTGCAAAATTATGTATCTTGTTTGATGCGAGCGGGCTTGTTGCCGCCAGGAGATGAAATTACACGACTTGCTCCTGTTGGAAGCAGCCATAGGGTTTCTTTCCATGTATCCATTGTTGAACTGTTGTATTACGTCGAAAGGAGTTGGTTACATTTTAGGACAAGGGATTTAGATAAAGCCTTGTTAGTTCTTAGGACAGGATGTGAGCAAAGGGTAGCCACTGCCATTGTAAAGCTTTAAGTTGAATTTAACTCTGAAGCTGTTTTGTGCTGAACAATCTCCCTCGCTGCTGGTGAAAGACCGAACCATCGCTCCTGTTGTACCTTGCTGTAAGGTTGCTGCTGGCGTAAATGGTCTCTGATGAATAAATCTCACCATCAAGTTCATTCTTCCTTGTCGGTGTGAGCAAACATGCCCTGACTGTTTTATTCAATACTTGCCGAAGCTTTGCTGACACTGAACAACAAAGACAGCGTGAAACCTTGCCTGCCAGCCAAAGCCATTAGCTGTCATTGGCTACCCATAAAAAAATATAATCAATTAAAAAATCAAGTGAAACTTACGTTTCCCTAATAGAAAGTTGCAGTCTAGAAAACAGGGAAATTTGCTCGGTAATATTGTAAACATGTATAAATTAAGAAATAAAATTCAATCTGAGAATGATACGTAGGGCCAGAGCCATATTGGTGTTTTTTTCTAACTTCTGTCATCTTTCCTATGTTACTTAACAATTTTCAAAAAAAAAGAGTTGCATAGTTTCTATTGCAAGTTTTAGATCCTATTTATACTGATTTCTATTTAAAAAGATCAAAAGTCAATATAAATATCTAGTTTCCCTAAGTGTCTTCTTTATTTTTCTCGTTACCGTTTCGCTCCGGGAATAAGACAGAGGCTGCGGATGCATCACGCACCAAACTCCTCTCGTTTCCGTCACGCACACACATCTCTCTCACTTTTCTCATCGCTCGTGCCCTCATTCTTAAAATCACTTCTTTTAGATACTACTATTTATTTTCAGTTAAAAGCTATAAATCATAACCAAAAAATTATGAGCGAAAAGCCAATAACAATGCAACACTTTGGCTAAGTTCTTTTTTACTTATGACTTGTGACTTATACTACAGTAACTAACTTTCAAATGATGCGTTTTTTCAAGATGAGGTGTTGAGGTCAACAGAAAAATTGTAGTAAAAAGTATACTGAGTTAACTGTATCGGCTAAAATTATATGTGATTATTTTTCTATATGCTATCTCTTATAAACAGCTAAAATTTTAAATTTTAAATTATAAACTGTAAGCCACCGTAAAAAAAAAAGAACCCATGCAAATTGACTCGTTACCTGTCCGGAGCAAACGTTCCGAATCACCTCGCGTGCCGCCCAAACCCAAAGGCGCGCACCCGACCACTCCTACAGTTCTACTCCCTCTCACAGCACCTCCAACTTTTCCCACCAAAAAAAATTCTACGCCCACTCGCGACCCACGCCCCGCGCGACCCACCTCACCGACAGATGGGCCCGAGCCAAACCCCTCCTCCTCGCAGCGCGTAGCTATAGTCCGGCCAATCTTTCCCACCCAACGCCTCGCTCTCGCTTTCTCCGCTCTTCTTTCCCTTTCCTCCCCTACTCCAATCCCCAAGATACTAGCTCTAGCCTCTAGGGTTTCGCAGATCGAGCGGAGCGCCTAGGGTTTGCACCGACCGACCGACCCACCCACCCCATGGCCGCTCCGGCGGCGGCGGGGGAGGCGGCGACGGGGGAGGCGGTGAGGGATGGCTTCGCGGAGCTGGAGAGGCAGCAGCAGCTGCTGGCGAGCTGCACGCGGCTGTACCAGCAGCTCACCGAGCACTTCGGCTCCCTGGAGCGCCGCATCTCCGCCCGCTCCGAGACGCTGCGCTCCAAGCGCCGCGTCCTCGACATCCGCTCCTCCCGCGCGCTCGACTCGCTCCGCCGCCGGGAGCTCTCCATCGACGGCTCCGTCTCGCTCGCGCTCTCCAGCCTCGACTCCCTAGCCGAAAGCGCGGCGCGACCCGGCTCCCCTCCGGCGACGCGGACGTCGCCGAAGGCCTCGGGTCGCTCTGCTCCAGCATGGACTCCTCGGCCTTCCTCGGCTTTGTGGTCGCGCGGCGGAAGGAGGTGGGTGCGCTCCGCGCCGAGCTGCCCAACGCGCTCAAGCGCTGCGTCGATCCGGCCAGGTTCGTGATGGACGCGGTCTCCGATGTGTTCCCCGTGGACCAGCGAGCGGTGAGGTCCCCCACGGACCTGGCATGGGCGTGCGTGCTGATACTGGAGGCGGTGGTGCCGGCGCTGGCCGATCCGGACCCGGAGATCGGGGCGGCGCGCCCGATGGTGCCGCAGGCGGCGCGCGAAAGGGCGCGCCGGATGGCGGCGGAGTGGAAGGAAGCGGCCGAGCGGAAGGGTGGGGTGGAGGCCGCGAAGCCGCCGGACGCGCACGCGTTCCTGCAGCATGTCGCGACCTTCGCGGTGGCAGAGAAGGAGGACAGGGAGCTGTACAGGAGGATTGTTGTGAGCTTCTCGTGGCGCAGCCAGATGCCACGCCTCGCTCTCACGCTTGGCCTCGAGGATGAGATGGATGGTAATGTCTTAGTTTGTGCTCTCTTCTCTCTGATTGTTGTTACATGTTATCTAGATCAAGAAAGTGCTGAAATGATGAACCGAGCTTGCTGTTGGTAGATGCAAAACACGTAATCGTTGGAGTTGGCTCAGATCTATCGTCCAGTAGTCACTACGAAGCTATCGTTTGTACAGGGACTTGCGGATCAGAGCAGTAGCACAGATTTCATTATACTATTAGAGCAAGTCTTGTTCTAGTTGTAATTGACAAGGTGGTTGCTGTGGCGATACGGTGTTTGGGTTATTGTTGGGATTGTGTGATTAGACTGTGTTTAGTTCCATTAAGTGTGCCCTTTGCCGGGATGTGTTGTCACTGTCGTAGACAAGTGCTGGGAAACGCTGCAGTCTTTCCCAAGTCAGTATGGCCGCACCATGGACCACTCTGACTGTTGCAATCATCATAATAAGTTTTAGTGGTGCTTGTCTTGGGGCTTGGGCCACTAAGTACGTTCCTGTAGATTCGTTTGGATTTTTATGCTTATCGTTACAGTTCTATGGTATTATTTCTCCGGTGAGTGAGCTCTGTATTATTGATGCCCCGTTCTCCCTGCTGTGAGCATCAGTAGACTAATGCCTTCTGGATGCCCTATTATTTGCCATGCTTTAGGCTTCAATAACATCATCGGCATTTTTCCTTTTATTTTGATCAAATGTATGAGTAGCTTTTTAGTCAACATCAAAGAGTGATGCCTTTTCATCAAAACCTGGAATGCTTTTCTCATGTTTCAACATCCTGTGTATTACAATATTTTCTCCTGCTTCTGCAACACAAAGTATCTGGTTTATCATGTAATTTGTTTGCTGTACTGCTATGAGATTATGATCTTATTGGGTTGGGTTGATAGTTTTGGTTGGCCTAATTGAGTACCTATGCTATTGTTGTCTTGTACTTATGTGTGGATTGATTGGTATTGGTTACATTGCTGTTTTTCACAATGATAGACCGTCATCTCTTTAAGTGAATTTGCCCAGAATTAATGCCAAATCGTGCTTGCAGACATCATTGAAGAACTTATCACCAAGGGGCAACAACTTGATGCCGTGAACTTTGCATATGAGGCTGGCCTTCAGGAAAAATTCCCCCCAGTCCCTCTTTTGAAATCCTACCTGGAGGGCTCAAAGAAGATATGCTCTACTTCAGATAACCTGAGCTTAGGCACTGGCCAATCTGGGGTAAGTCCAGTGGTAATGTCTAAATGATCATTTTGAAGACAGTGCAGATTTCCTGATAAAGTCAACAAGTAGTGTGTGAACATGGCATTCTAAAAGATGCTAATGTGTGCTTTTTGGTGTAGCTATACTGCTTCACCTCTGCTTGCTAGCTAGCACTGCATTTCAGTTTGCTGTTGTGGCATCCAGATAGGATTTTTCAGTATCTGCCTTTGTTTCTTGCACCAAATTAGAGGGTCTAATATTGCTTCTGCTGCAGATCAATGCGAACAAGAAGGAGCAGTCTGCACTGCGGGCTGTCATAAAGTGTGTTGAGGACCGCAAACTTGAAGCTGAGTTTCCATTGGAGGATCTTCGGAGGCGGCTGGAAGAACTGGAGAAGGCCAAGACTGAGAAGAAAAAGGCAGCATCAAGCAGTTCCAGCGGCAGTAGCTATGGTCCAGCCAGCAAGCGTATACGGGCAAGCAATGGAGGACCAATGCCCCCTGCTAAGTCGGGTCGTCTCACTGACGACAACACCGTTGCATCATCTTCGCCTACTGCCACCACCACCACATTCGTTCGCTCCCCGTCCTCCCATGCCTCCTACGGTACAGCATCTCCTTACTCTTATGATAGGCCGGCTGGACACACCCTCTACCGTGGCCAGGGCGCACTCCCAATGAGGGAGCCATATGTATACCCACATGAGGTATCCAACGTTGGCCTTGGCATGTCATACCCATCCCCACCCATGACCTACCCCTCCTATGGCGGATACCATGGCTTGGGAGCTTACAGCAATGCAATGGCTCCTGCCTTTCACCAGGCTTATTACCGGTAGGATCGGTCGACGACGATGAAATGACAACAGCCGGTGATGGTGGCTCGTCACCATGGCACTGTTTTGTAGTGACTGACCAACGGTAGGTTGGGTGTGCCTTAATACTAGATGCTTGTGTTTAATTAGTTCTATCTGTTATTAGCGCATTCTACTTTGCACTGAAAAACTGAATGTAAATTATGGACGCAATGTCTTTGGACTTTGTGATCTTCTGTTGTAATTCAGCTTAAAGAACTCTAAACAATTAAAAATCGGCATGTAATCTCAAGTACTGAACTTTGGACTTAGTAATGTTATCTATAATTTTGATGGTATTTGTTATGTTTCCTTGATCTGGTTGGCGCGCGTAGTCTATTTTATTGTCGGTATAGTTGTAGTCCAGCTGTGTGTGTGGGTATGTCGACGTCGGTGGTGTGAACGTTGTGATGATGATTGCTTTAGGCCTCTGAACTCTCAAGCAAATGGCCCTGTTATTTTTAGTTTCTAAAAGCTGTTTTTTGTTTTTTTTCCCTATTAACTAGCTTTTAAATATAGTATTTTTTAAAAAATTAGATCTACTAATTAATTGCAGTACATACTGTGTCGACTTTATTTATATCTGTAAGAATCGCATGTGAGTTTCTGTTACTCTGTAATCTTTTGTATGAACAATTTAAAAAATCACAAATCACAGTTTAAAGATATAAATCGCAGCCAACAAGAACATGCTCAATGTCTTTTTCCTTCCAGTTGGGTTTGCGCTTGCCACCTTTTGAGCACATGCACTTGTGTCGTCATTACGCTAGGCTCTTAAGTTCACTTGCATGCTTCCAATGATGTTTCCATGCGAGGTAGCCGGCATGCCTGTTTCCCTTCCATGTTAGTTATTCGACATCTCGCTGTCCTGCTGAAGTACTTCCAAGTATTGGAAGCACTCGCATGAGTCGCATCGTGTCCATGTAGAAGGCGAAGAAAGTATCTTGACTGCTGGCTCCGCTACAGCCCGCGCCGGTAGTTACGGCACGTCCGCACCCACACATCAGTGCATTATGCACGAGAAAGAATCGATCACAGTCCATTGACCTCGACAATGAGTACCAGTATTAAGCATGAACAATCTTTTATAATAAAAAAGGTATTAACACGACGAACACTCGTAAACTACTAGTAAATTGATCATTGCAGGCCATCACTAGCCCAGAGGCCGAGTCTAATTCATGGGATCCAAACGGTCCCTACGGAAAATCAAACTTTGAGCGACAGCAATGAATTTTTTTTTCGTGAGAATGATTCAAAATTCAAACAAACATTCCGTCTTCTAATAATTTTAATGCCTTATATAAATCTTATAGCACTTCGGACGGATAAGATAGTACATGGATACTGTCCATGTGGAGTTGCACTCCCCCCCCCCCCGGGCGAACGGTGACATAGATATTATTTCTCTCGCCGGTTACTTTAAAGGGGAATTTTTTGTATACCACTACAAATCACACAAATTCTAGGGTGGTGATCATTTGGGCTTTGTTTTATGGCTTATGGCTGAAAAGTACTGTAGCTAGCTGAAAAAAAACTGCAGCTAACAGAGACTTATTTAGCATAATTAAATTTAAAAAAATTAAAAATATAAAAAATATGTTAGCCCATTACGTATAATACAAACAAATACGGAAAAAAGAACCGGCAAAAAAGCTCAACAAAAAGTTAAAAGTTCATAAAAAAACGAAATTATGAATAGTGAAAAATAAGTCGGAAGCTAAAAGCTGAAGCCAAAACGATCATAACCCTGGATATGACATCCCTTATGTCACCGATATGTGGGACCAGACTTATATGTTCGTGAGACAAGGGATCACATATTCGGGATCATGAAAATTTGCGGTGGTAATTAAAACTGCCCCTATTTTAAAACCAATTGTCATTACATGATTCGATCCAGCCAGCAGGAATTTTTTTCCCCAGTTAACTAGGGCCCATTAAGGTGCGCCGGGAACAAACCAGAACACATAAACCGAAACGAAGGCACTACCACTTTGGTCGCCTCGCCGTAGCCGCCGCGCCGGAGTCGGAGTGCCGATTGGCATCTCCGTCCATATAGAAACGCGCGACCTCGCTCGTTTTTGCACCCAAAAAAAAAAAATCTAAAACGAACGCAGTAGCGAGGAGATCACAGGGCCCTAGCGGAAGCGGCGGCGATGGACTTGGCGTTCGGTTTGGTTAGGCGAGACTTCACGGTGATGCCCACTGGAAGTTCTCGAGCCTGAGCCCGGACCTGTCAGAGCAGACCCACCTCCAAATTTATATATAGGCTTATAGCCTGCTTGGAAGAGGGGTCATTGAACCAAAACCAGTGTAAAATTTCAGCCCCTAACTTTACCAGACCGAGTTGAAAAAGACTGTTTGGATGGACCGGTAATACAATTTATTTATACCTAGCTTGTGCCAATTCAACTGAAAAAAAATCTGGTGGATAGACCACAATTTCTTTCTAAGAAATATCAGGTCGATCGCCTCCTCGGTCTCTCCCTCTCATCTCATGGTTCTTCTCCCTCTCATCTCATGGTTCTTCTCACCCCCCCCAACTCAGGCTCTCTCTTTGGCGGCACTTGACCATCGATGTCCCCTAGAATCGACGCCCGCTACCTTCCCCTACTTTGAGGTGTTGACGAACGACGACACCAGATGGCCTAAACAAAACCAAGAAGCTGCTGGGGGCTTTCAGCTCAAGTGCTTCAGTATCATATTTAATGGCCGTAGTACACTAAAAGTTACGTGAGCATGTAAAATTTCAGTATCAAATCTTCCATAATAATGAGAACCAAAAAAGACAGAGTCAATCTTGCACTGTTTATATGCTGGCCTTGTTCATATTGACTTCTAAAAATCGTTTTTCTATAATATCTAACTTTTAAACGGAATATATTCTACTAGTTGATTGTAGTAGATAATATAGTGATTTTATTTATATCAACTAAAATTGTACGCAAGTGTCTCTTTCTTCATATGGCTTCTCTAAATCTGTTGCTATTTATAAACTAAAAATTATCAGCAAAAAAAAATGAACGGACGCTTAACCTACAACTTGTCTTTTATGGATAAGTACACGTAAAGTTACATAAACAGTCTTCTCTTATTCTCAAAAAAAAAAAAAGCTTCGCTACGAGTCTATTCCTCTGGTTGCATACTTACATAATCTTCGCCCCATATTCCACAATGTACTTTTTTTTAAAAAAAAATGCAGTTGTACAAGCAGTAGTACGCTCCGGCCTCCATGTTCTTTTGCAGACTAGCATAAAATCCTGACTGATGCGGCTAAGAGTTGTTGGTCGCGCAGATTGGTCTCTCAACTTTATCCATCGTCGTCTTTTGTCACCAGGACGACCTTCTGCAGGGGTACTCAAGTATACTGCCCAAGTTAACTGCAGTTCGGTTCTCATTTCCTCTGATGAGTTCAAGTAGTGGTTGACTACATTCGACTTGCAACCATGCATGGAGAGAGAACCTCAATCGACTTTTGTCTGTCCAATATCTGCATCGGGTGATTCGTTTGGAAGGAGACCCAGGAGAGGCAGAGGCAGCAGGGAACTGAGATTGCACACGACAATCAGCAGAGCTAGATTTCCAAAGTCGTCTTTGGTGACTCCCAACAGCTGAGTTGGACCTGGGCCTACTAGACCGCCAGTGACACCTCCCGCGTCAGAAATCGACATCAGAGTGGCAAACAATGTTGCTTCCACTCCTGGAGGGCACAATCTTGCAGCCAACACCAAGATGGGCATAAAGGAAGCCTACAGAATAATTTAGACATAGTAAGTCTTTATATTAGAAGAGTGTAATTCTAGGCAGGAAAAGAAACGAAAAAAGCACGGTCAAGTTCAGATATATTGGTATTTAAAAGGGTATTGGTATTTAAAAGGTTTAGGCAACCCTAGGAATTGTTTATGCAGATTGAAGAACCATTACGCAGTGGCGGAGGGAGGAAGGTGCTGGTGGGGGCGATGGCCCCCTCATGACTCAAAAGTTTGCATTTTAGCTCTTTAAATTTTAACAAAAGTATAGTATTAGTACTATTCAGCCTCTCTTATCAAATATTGTTGCACTGTATTGGTTTATCTGGTCTAATTCTTGGCTCTGTTATTACCACTATCACATAAGAAAGTTATATTCAAATATGGAAACTCTACGTTTGAGCAATAGGAGGCAACATCACCAGGTATTTATGTCCCACCTAGATTCACTCTGCTATTTACACATCTGCCTCGCCAATCCTAGAGTGAGTGGTAGGCACACGAAGGAACTAGGTTTCTACATTAGTAGTCACGAATAAGACAAAACAAAAACAATTCTATTGTGGTGTATTACCTTAAAAATATTTGCAGTACGATGCAAAAAGAATTTGCTGATTGAGCAAACTTTTGTGAAACACAAACAAATTATTATTTCATTCCCTTTATACAGTACATAATATCAAGTACCACGGACATGCAAATGATTAAGCCTTAATTAACTAGTTATTGCAATAGTGTTTCGTACCTGACCAAGGACTGTAATAATAAAGGAATCCCCAATTGAGAACCATTCATCACTTATCCCAAATTTCCTATTGAACCCTGTGACAAGAAGAACCTGGAAATACACAACAAAGTTTTTGATTTTCCAACAAAGATTATAGTAGCACCACTAGAACAAGTAAGCACAGAAGAGGACTCGTGTCATTCCAAGGAAAGAGCCTAAAATTGTTGTCACAAGAAAGATTTTTCTCAGTGGAACTGCCTTCAAAAACGAGTTATATACTCCTATACCCAGTAAGGATGCAAACCCAATAAGATAATAGATGTAACAAGCTTGACACGCCCTAGAAATTCTAGAGTGAATTCAAGCTTATTTGTGCTGAAATTCATCAGAAGGTAACAAATGAAAATTCAGCAATTTGGGTGTGTTTGGTTGCTAGGATGGGGTGGAATGGAATGGGATGGTTTCTTTGACCAAGCCTATCCATGTGTTTGGTTTGAGGGATGAGGTGGGATGGAATGGTCCAAAGTGGGATGAGCCTGTGCAAATTTAGAGAATATTCTTCTTAGATGCTGGACCATGTGGTTCCACTTTTTTTGTGGAACCATCTCATCTCATCCCCATCCCATCCCATCCCACTCTATCCCAGCAACCAAACACACCAAAAGAGACGTCAATCACACAAACATCAAAGGTATGTATGTACATAGACATAGCAATTTATGGCCAAGTTTTGCCTTATGTATTTCGGCTATTTAAGCATCTGAGTAGATGCAGCATGATACAATGTATTCAACTAGCAATAGCAAATTTGAGCTCAAAGCTTACTTAACTCATTATGAATATATTACTTCCCTCGCCTGTTACTATAGTGTGTCAAGTTTCTCTCTTTCCAATCGGAATTTTTTAGGTGTGAAGTGAAGTTCTCCAGAAACGCTAGCTATATGCTTAACACAGGGTAGGGGATTCCATTCCACCAAAGATGTAAGCTGAAGGAGTTCATCCTGACTCCAGAAAGATAGGTCAAACTATGGACTGAGGTTCAATCAAGAATTTACGTATAGAATGGAGCAAGAAAAACATAAGCACTTTAGCAACAAAGCTCTCATCCCTTGTTCTTTCGCTTGGAAGCTCAATCCCCTCGCTTCTCCTTTCGCTTCTATGCTCGTGCTTTCAGCAAGTTCGTACCAGTCGCCAGTCAAGGAGGGAGCTCCAACCTCCGCGCCTAGCCGCAACCTAAACGCTGCTTCTATCCCAGCCTAGCAAGCAAGGGGAACACGGTGGGAAGAGGGAAAGAAAGATCAGGGGAAGAAGCGGGATAAAGGACTTGGTCGATTCATCAGGCTGATGACCTGAAGACTGCAGGTTCGAATCCTGTCCTTGCCTAATCATGTTAGATACTTGTACGAGTTCTGATCACTTAGGTCAAAGAATCTATGTTCAAGTCGCCTGCCTAACAGATAGACGACTGTGTACTGTAGTTGGTCTATTCCGTTGGTCCAATCCTACCATGGAAAGTGTTGCTGTGTCAAATCGAGATTGTGTGGGTGTTCAGCTTCCTTAAGTCCGTTGTTATTCCTTAGTAGCTCAGTGATACAGCCCTTTCCATTTTCGTCGGGAAAGAACGGTGAAGTCCATCCGAACTCTGCAATGAAGAAACAAGAGGAGAGCAAAGTGTCAATGGCGCGCGAAGCGCATGCGGAAGGGGCACGGAGAAATAAAGAAGTGTGGAGGAGAACTGGAGAAGCAGCCGAGCTCATTCCCTTCGCTTCCTGGGCCCAAATCAGTGCTTTGTCTCCTGGCAAAATCAAGGATTTGGGGCTGATTGCAGAAGATGTTTGAATAGAAAGATAGATCCATCCATCTGTCCAGTTATCTAAAAAAGAGAAAAAAAGAATCGATTTCGATTTCATGAAATCAAAGAACCGCGCTTAGCCTCCCCGCTCATGAAACGACACTGCTGCAATGGACGAGGAGGTGGAGGCGGCGGCGGGGAGAGCACAGAGCAGGAAGCTGAAGGTCATATGCGTAGCGTGTAGTGGACCCCAAGAACGAGAAACCAGCTGCCGACAGCCGACGACAAGGATCTAACGCGGGCTGGCGCGGCAACGTCTCGGCCCACGTACCATGGGCTTAGGACCGGGCCTAGGCAAAATAGGAAACCCAATATCTCTTGGGACCCAGGATTTTATCCGGGCCGGCCCACACTGCGCTCAGATCTACCATGATCTTGTCAGAACTTCCAACCGTCTGATCGGGAAAAAAAATGGCAGCCACGCCCACGAGACTACTGGTGCTTCAACTTACAAATTCAATGTTACAATCCTCTCGTTTCATTTAACAGCTTCAAATTAAGGAGAATTATACAAGCATGCGCATATTTATTTTTGCATGAAAACAGGATCTGTTTCGAATAATTATGTATAAAAACTTTACAGAAGTAATTAATACTCTTACATCACCAAGTGTGTCAAATTTGTCACTGCAGACCAGCTCCACACCAACCCAAACCCAAACACAGACCTGACTGATAATGGCAGAAACCTCCACAGCTATGGCGGCATGTACTGATGGAACTGGTACAGGCAACAGATGATGGCCATCTTCGATGGAGCTCATGGAGGTGCTAACAAAACAACCTGGCCCCCTCCACTGGAAAGAACAAATCATGACTGATGCGGACAGCCCTTTTAGAATTTACAGCGTCTGGGGGTGGGGTTTCTTCTTGGCTCATTGGATGACGCAAACACAAGCCGAGATGCCATCTCCGTCGTCCAGCGAGTCTCCAGATTCGCTGTATGGAATCATAAGAGGCACAATGTGATGAGTACAATAATAACAAGCAAGCAAGGCTCTACAAGTCAAGGATGTCAAGCTAAGCCACACCAAACGTGAAAATGCCATGATAAGAAGCATATCTAGAAGGTGGAAAGGTCGCTTGAGAGTTTATGTCCATATGCCATCCGTACCTCGAAAAAGGAAGAATGAAAATGATGTTTCCATTGTTGTTTTATTGATTGGTTCAAGATAAAAGCAGTGAATAGGAACAGGAAAACCATTCATGAATCATAATAGCAGTTCTATAAATCATTTTGAAGTAAACTGTAACAGATGTAGTCTCTTCTTAAAGGTGAAAGCGAAGTAACATTGTGATTAGGAATTTTCTTATTGGAAAGTAGTGACGATCAGTAATTTCATGGTTTGATCGGCATGCCCTTATCTGTTTGTCACTTACTTATCTATCATATATAGTGACTACTGACTAGGAGTCTATGGACAAGGCTATACCCAAGATGTTTGTGCAAAGACCTGCAACTTAATTCATGGAACAGCACACAGCATAAATGAAATAATGCGGCTCTAAAAATCAATATTGACTGACTGTGGTCTGAAATTAAGCAGGTAAACTTGAGGGATACCTCCCCAATTATTGATTATACTTGGGTTGAAAATGTGCATTCAGACTACTTCACTAAAGTTTACCTGGTACCTCAAATATATTGTTACTAGAATATTACTGATGCGAGCACAATAAACAAAAATCGATATCCACATTTTTCACAAATCAAAGCTAAATTTTCGTTATAAAGTTTATGACTAATAGAGCACTAAGTTGAACATCTGTGTATAAAACTGATCTGAGCAATAAACACAGATTTACACTCCACAAAAATCATGAACATACAAATGAAGAGCACGAAAATGTCTTAAGACCTAGACGTCTGAAGTAAGCACCGTGACCAAGTATTTCAAGTTGTGTAAGACTCGGTGGCTTGCCCCTTTCTTCTATCAAGAAACTGATTTCTTGGAAGAACAAAACAATGCCAGCCATCATTCAAGGGGCTAACCAAATAGAGAACATATCTGGCACTGAGGGATGGTTTATTGGTTTCACTTATGTCAACACTCAACACAACACAATCTGACATAATATCCAGGACCAGGTCTAGTAGAAAATTAGCTTACCAAAAGTCGAGCACGCAAAATATCTGCCTTGTTGATCTAAAAGGATGAACTATTAAACATACACACCACAAGAAGACAATTCATCTACCAACTGGAGGCAACACTAATCCAAGATTCAGAATTCATCCACAGTTGCAAGAAGTTGATAAAGGAAGATGAGATATACCTTGGCTCGAATTCCTTAACCTCGGTAAGATCCTTCCCCAGCAAATCCAACCACTTCACATTGCCTTTCGCAGCACACTTGCTGTCGGCGCAATTGGCCTTCTTAAGGTTACTCTTCGGTGGCACCGCCGGCGCCGCCGCCGCCGCCGCCACCGCCGTCTCCTCATCATCCTCGTCCCTTTTGTCCTCACCGTCCTTCTCGGCTACCGCCACCTCAATCTTCTGAACCGGAGGCGGCTTGTCCTCGGCTGCGGCGGCGACACCGGCCGGGCATGGCGCCGCAGAGACAGCATCGCTGCCTGCATCTTTGGATTTGGGGAGGCAGGGGATGTAGCACAAGGGAGGGGCGCAGCAGCTCGCACAGTGCGAGAGCCTCATGAAAGTGGGGGATTGAAGCACTGGGAGCGGCCAAATCGGAACCCCTGGCTCCAAGAACACACCACATCAATCAAATCTGACTTAGGAACAGAATCCGTTATAGGAGCAGCAATCTTGTCCCGGAACGCGTCTACACAAGAGAACTTGATCAAGAACCGCACACAAGAACCCCGTGAATCCAAGAAACCGTCCAAGAAAAGGAGCAAATCTCTGCGCAAGAACGAACAGCAGCGGCAGCAGCAGCCGCAAGAAGAGCAGTTACAGATAGAATCTTGCACTAAAGGACTTGCTTCCCAGGGACCAGAGGTGGAGGGAGAAGGTGGGGGGTGAGAGAGAGAGAGAGAGGAGGAGGAGGTGAGGTGGGTCTCTCAAGAAGCCCAAAAGGAAGCGAGAGGTGGGAGACTGAGAGGAATCCAACCGATACAGATGGCAGCCAAGCTGCCTCCTTCCCTTCCCTTGCAGCCCACTGTCCCACGGGGAGGGGATCAAATGCATCCAATTCGCAAAATAACAAACAAAATGACGCGAAGGAGATGAGTAAAAACTGAGATGTATTTTTATTACATTAAAAATAAAAATTTATTTTTTATTATTTTAAAATAATAAAAAAATAATTTTTTTATTTTTATGTATTTTTTATTATTTATTATGTATTAACATATTTTTATTTTTAAATTTGAGATGAAAATGAGCAAATTGAGAAAATATAAAACCGAGCTGTTGGATGAGTGCCAACAGCTCAGATTTAGGGACAGGAGGGGACAGGACACAGGGACAGGGAAGCCCGTTCCACGCCGAGGAATCTCAGTTTTTATTTTTATTTTTTATGTATTTTTATTTATTTATTATGTATTAACATATTTTTATTTTTAAATTTGAGATGAAAATGAGTAAATTGGGAAAAATATAAAAGCGAGTGTTGGATGAGTCAACGGCTCAGATTTAGGGGACAGGGGAGGGGATAGGGACCTGGGGACAGGGAAGCCCCGTTCCACGCCGAGGAATCTCAGTTTTTATTTTTTTTATTTTTTTATGTATTTTTATTTATTTATTATGTATTAACATATTTTTATTTTTAAATTTGAGATGAAAATGAGCAAATTGGGAAAAATATAAAAACTGAGCCGTTGGATGAGCTGCCAACGGCTCAGATTTAGGGGACAGGGGAGGGGACAGGGACCTGGGGACAGGGAAGCCCCGTTCATCAAATGCATCCAATTCGCAAAATAACAAACAAAATGACGCGAAGGAGATGAGTAAGCAGATAGAATTTTCAACCGAGATATGTGGATCTTGGTTGATTTTTTTTAGTATCTTCTTTGTGCTTTTTAACCGAGATAGATTATTTCCAGTCCTTTGCTACTCAATAGCATGGCTGACCAGAGTACTCGAAGATCCTCGGTTACTGCTGCCTACACATCAACTCTTGTATTTTGTGGTGCTAGGCAATGTACATGCTGTCACTAGCTTGATTCTCAAACAAAAAAAATGCACACTAACCTTTTAAGAGCGCTTCATTCTAGTTTTTTTATGCATAGGAAATTAGTGACTAACTAATTAAGGTCGATCTATCTTTTGATAAATCTGGTTTAACATATTATTGATCTCACTACAGTAAGCTACTGTTAGGTTGGCAATGCCAATATGCCTGGCATAACGGGATCTCTACTTGAGAGAATTTGAGACACGATGCCATATTGCCACCTGATCATGTCTCTTCAATCTCTTTTTCTGGCATCGTCAAACGGAACAATATAAGAATTTGTCACCTTATCAATAGCTTGTGGACGAATGCCACCGGGTCGAATGACAAGGTTTGCTCGTGCCGACTGAAACAAAACCGAAAATTCAAAAAGAATTTGAATTCTTGTTTGATTTTGATTTCTTGTGAATCTTGGCCTAATCCCGCACCAATCCTAGCCATCCATACCCTGATCTCTCTGCCGCATCGCTCCCTTCAGCCTTTTCCTCGTGCGCACTGTTCATGGTCTGAAAATATCATTGCCGCACCTTCCCGTTTCTTCCCGCCGCTGCAACCAGTCAGAGACTGTACCACCAAGCCCTTCCCACCCTAACACCTTCTTAATTGCGCTAGCCGCATGTCAGAGCGCCAGCAAAACCCCGTCGCCACCTCTGTTGTCTCTGCTCTCTTAGCCCACTCACAGCCGACCTGACACACCACGCCACTTTTTGATCACCGCAATGCCGCGCCTGAGGTAGCCCATACCTCCCCTCTATTAGCTGCACCATGCCTTCCCAACCCCTGCCACGCCGTTGCCGCCTTAGCCCTGCCCCTGTGCCGAGCCGCCATTTCCGTCCTATTTAAACCCCCGAGCACCTCCTGAGAGATGCATTGGTGCTTAGGTAGGTCACCCACACCCCCAATCGAGCCCTCGTCTAGAGCATCATCGGCGACCACCCGAAGACCTTAAAGTAAGCCAATATCTAATTTTAGTTATTTAGTTTATTGCTTTTCAATTGCATTCGCCTATAGCACCCTTAGGCTCTCAGGAGCACCCCCCCAAAGCATTACATTAAGACCCGGGCCTCCTAGCTCCTCGTCACTTAGCACCACCGCCTAGCCGAGCCCCTCCATCGTCGATAGCCCAACTTAGCCAACCCTAACCCGAGCCACCACTCCCCTGAGCTTCCTCTGACCTCGGAGTGCCCAAACCCTAATGCTACCATCCCATTAACCCACCATTACCCTATGTGCCATTCAAAAGTCTCTAGAAGAAAAGACCTCGTCGCTAGCGATTGGCTGATTTTTTGCCATCGCCGACCCAAAAATGGAACCCTTATGGCACTAGGAACCCAACTACGGCCTCAGATGCCATCTTAAAACCCTGTAGCGCCACCAGTCATCGTCGCTTTCTTCCCCTGCTCTCGGCTACAGTATGTAGTATAATTAACTTATAGATCTCGTTTTAAAAAACATTCTGTTTAAAAACTAATGGGTGTTGCTAGCGCCTGGACGTCCAGTCTAGGCATTAGCATCGTATCATCGGGTGTAACATTTGATGACAATGCTTGCAACATTATCATATAACATGTGAAACAAAATATTTCACAAAAAATCTCAATGGTACACTGGTTGTTGCTGATTGTTTCACACATAAAATCAAAATGTTGCAACCAAAAAACAACACCTACCTCCTATGGCAGGTGGCGGCGAGGCCTCAGGTGCGATGGCGACAAGCAGTAGGAAGTGGCGTTCATGGCGTGGATCCGACGCTGGGAGGAGAAGGCCACCCGCATCCTCGCGGCGTACGGATGGGCTAGGGCGACTGCGTCTTCGCTTGTCGTCGAGGTCCTCAGCACTACCTCCCATAGCAGGTGGCGGCGAGCCTCACGCATCTGGGCATGGCACGGCACTGGCCCGCCTCCTCCAATGGGGAGCAGGAAGCAGGGCTAGACCTAGAGCGAGATGGCTCGAGTTACCTACACGTGGAGTGGAGATCCAGTTGAGTTAGGCATGGAAATTCTATAGAGGCGCAGCCGCCGCGTGATTTGTAGAGGCGCAACTGTTGGGGAAGCAAGAAGCTGCGAGTGGTGGGGAGCGAATGGGTGGTGGGGTCTGGGGACATGTGAAGGATAGATATATGAATTAGGCCCCATTTGGCACAGCTCCACCACCGGCTCCTGGAGCTGTTTTGTGCCAAACGGGGTATAACAAAATAGCTCCACCCAAGGAGTCCCTTAAAACCTACTGAGACAAAAGTAGCTCATTGGGTGGAGCTGAAAAAAGTAGCTTCACCTAGCTCCACTTGTGAAGTAAAAAAAAACAGCTCCACTTATGAAGTGGAGCCGTGTCAAATGAGGCCTTACTTAAAAGCTATGACATAAGAATATCCATTTTTTATATTGTTTGTGTAGCATTTTTTAAAACTAAATAATATAGAAAAATCGAAAATTAACTAAAGCTCGAAAGAACATGCCGTAATCTTCTCCGCACGATGCCCCTCCTGTCCTCAGAGGATATCGTTGTTAGGAAACCAGGACTCTATCTGGAGTCCTTATCTGATTGGGCACCCCCACCATAGACTATAAATAGGGACCTAGACCCCCCCTCATTATGTACCGATGCAATCTAAAGCAATAAAGAAAGACCGGAGTTCTCTCTACCTCTCTGTGTTCAATCTATTCTCTCTCGTGATTACGTGATTGATTCGTTCTTGTTCTAAGCGAGAAATCGCTCTGATCGTCGCCGGCGGTTTCTCAACACGTTATCAGCACGACTTCGCTCCGGTGAACGAGGTAATTATTGAAGCACAGATTGATTTTCTAGATCGCTTTGAATTTGTATTTTCTTTCGCGTTCTAGATTGAATTTCTACGGTGCAAATCCGCCCTAATCTACCGCGAGCAGACTTGAAGTCGCCGGCACAATGTCGATCGGTAGATTGTGAAAAAGGGTAGATGTTGATTGCATCGTAAATTAGAATCGAAAATTTTGCATTAATTTGTTTGATCCTGCATGATCACCGTACAAGAAAGTTTGCATATTCTGCTTCGTTTCGCGTTGGCATATACAAAGGGGATCTTGGCATTGGCGGCCCGCATGGCCGCCACCACTAACCATCGGTCTACACGCTGAATCGCGCGCGTAGATGGTCCGCCGCCGCCGTCGTCGAGTAGCACATCGCCACCGGAGGTTTGACTCCGTGCTGACGCACGCATGGGATCGCGTCGGCGCCTCAAACCGCGCGCAAGACGCCGCGCTAGCTGACCACCGCCTCAGTCGCCATCGCCATCCGCCGCGCATGCGGCATCTCCTAGTGGCAAGGCGTGGAAGCGCTTCGCGATTGCGCCTTCCCCGCCGCCTCAAGATGGCAGCCGACCATCCCCGCCACGACCATACCATGGTGCTGCGCCGGACCGGATGCCCGCCCACCACCGCGACGGCGCTGCCGCACCGCCTGCGGTTGTTGCCCGGCTGCCGCTACGCCCGGCCTTCCCGGCACTTTCGCGCCAGGCGACGGCACCTCGCCTCGCCGGCTGCGCGCGTCCCGCTCGCGCCGCCCGGCCCCAGAGCGGCCGCCACGCCTCCCGGCCTCGCCGCGCGCGCCCATGGCCGCCTCACCTGCCGTGGACGCTGGCCCGGCGCGCCGCCTCGGCGCCGGCCGCCTCGTAGCTTGGCCGTCGGCCACGCACCACCGACGCCCGCCTATCCGCCGCGTCGCGCGCTCGCATGGCCGCCGCGCCGCTCGTCCACGTCGGGCTCGGTGCCCGCTTCGCGCGCAACGCTCCGTCGCCGGGCTCCTCCGCCGCCACCCGAGTGAAGGGTAGGGAACCTACCGCCCGTGATCTCTATCGGTAGGGTGTTTGTCGGTCGGTGGTGCGTGGGCGGATTGACCGTGGGCGAATAGGCCGTTCGCCGGGAGAAGGAACGGTGGGTAGGTCACGAGAGAGGTATTTTGCAGAAAAACCCTCCGTTTTCATTGAATCACCGATAAGCCTTTGAATTTTGCTTTGGGTCCCGAATTTTGCAGAAAGGTCTCGTAATTCCAAAAATAAGCAATAGGTCCTCAAATTTACTGAGCGGGTCCAGAATTTTGCAGAAAACCCTCGGTAAATCAGAAAATTGCGCGATTTTTCTCCGAATTGAAATTTTTGCGTAAAACCCCACGAATTGCATTTTTTGAAATTTCATATTTAAGCATAAAAGGCCTCGGGAATCCGAATTTTGCATCAATTTTGCATTTGAAGCATATTTATTTCTGCCATTATTACTTTCTGTATTTTCTGTATTTATTTACTGTTTTTGGTTAATTGTAATTGTTTAAATTGCTTTTAATCACTGAAATTAGCAGTAAAATTATAGAAAATGCACAGAAAATTATGAAACATTATGGGAATCTATTGTACCACTTTATTCACCTATAGTAAATTTTTCATGCATGTTTACCTGCAGTAAACTTATTTTATTTCGTTCATACACATGTAGATGATGGAATTTCAACAGGAGTTCGAGGAGTCGCCCAACATGGCGAAACTATCGACATGGGCATCCGATGTCGAGATTGTGCTTGGGGCGGAAGCTCTGGCGCAGCTATTGGGATAAGCGACGTAAAGACGCTAGACCCACACCGAGGAGAATGATCGCACTTCATTTTCTCAGCACCATCTCGCTCAACTCTCAAGAATGAGTATATGGCGAGAGAAATGCGCTAGCACTCGGACCGCACTCAAGAAGCGGTTTGAGAGGCTCAAGTACACCATTCTTCCTCAAGCGAGCAGAGTGGATCGGATCGAGGTTTGCCGACTTTAAAGCGGTTGGGAGTACAATTACGCCTTGCACAGATTTGTACAAACCTTAAACTCGTGGCAAGGAGATCACAGAGGACCGTAAGATCGAGAAGACCCGCCCACTTTCCACCTAGTGTCAGATGCAGGTTGCCCGCAACTATCGTCAAAACGGCTACAAGGAGTATGCCGAATTGATTGATATGATGCAGGTAACCGAGGCTCAGGACGAACTTCTCCGCAAGAATTACGTCTCGCAGCCACAAGGCAGCTCCGCTGGTCATGAAGCCAACGCTAGCAGCCTCAAGGTGCGAAAGCCCTTGATGAAGAAAAGGGGGAAGAAGGGTAAAATCGTTGCCCAGAAAGGCAAGTCAGATACTCCAAACGATAAAAAGGCTAAAAAGAGTGACAAGACCTATGGCCAGCAGAACCAGGGTTGTTACAAATGTGGCAAGTGGGGACATTGGTCGCGGATATGCAAAGCACCGCAACATGTCATTGATGCCCACCAAGCTCGAAGAAGAATGGCAAAGGGCAACTGAAGCCCACTTTGCGATCATTGAGGGGAGCGGCTGGCGATTCTGGGAGATGATGGAGGTTGAGTCCATCCCGTGAAGAACACCTCACGACTTAGAGGCAGCCACAGCCATGATCTCTCTTGAAGAGAATGTCACTGCTGAGAAAATAGCCGAAGAAGTCGATGATTTTCTAGTGGATTCCGTCTGATGCACAAAATGCATGAGACGTTAATTGTCATTTAGTTTGTGTTAAATGGACAAGTTTAGAACTTGCATGGTTGGTGCTTTAGGATTTTGCTTTCCCGTAATGGTTGGATGATTTTGGAATAAAGCATTCATTTATTCAGTTTATGATGGCAAATTATGTTCTGATATTTGCGTATTTTATTCATGTGTTGAGTGCCTTCTAATACATGTTAATTAAATACGTTATATTAGAACACGTGTGGCGCCCTATGGAGGAAGTATGCCTTGCCGAGGCGGCACAACGAATACCATCTTAAGAGAGACTAAGTATTTCAATCGATCCGTAAGAGCACTGGCGACCTTACGACAATCGCCTAAGCGATGCATGTATAATCGGTTCGGAAGAGCCACAATTATACTTCCCATGGGCACAACTTTGGTCATTGAAGAAGCCTTATTGTACCGAATCGACTAGAACTCTCCTAAGTTTTAAGGATATTCGCGCCAATGGTTTCCACGTTGAGATCGACGAAGAGTACGGTAAGGAATACCGCTCATCACGGCGCCAAGAGAATGGCAAAGAATATTAGAAAAGCTTCCTTCACTTGAAACAGGCTATATTATACCACAATTAAAGCGCTAGCTGCATAATCGCTCAAAAAGCAGTGTTTAGAAGCTCGAACTCTTCGTCTCTCGCATGATGATTAGGCCACCCAAGTCTTAGGATGATGAGAAACATAATAAATAACTCGCATGGGCATAATATTAATGTGAAGAATTTCCCGAATCATGAAGATTTCGTGTGCCCTGCATGTGCCACCGGGAAACTAATTACTAGACCCTCCACTCTGAAAGTGAAGGATGAAGTCCCTGCATTCCTGGAACGCATCCAGGGAGACATTTGCGGTCCCATTCAGCCCGTCTCAGGGCCGTTTAAGTATTTCATGGTGCTCATTGACGCTTCTTCGAAGTGGTCATATGTGGGTTTGTTGTCCACAAGAAACCACGCCTTTGCAAAATTGATCTCGCAGATCATTCGCATCAGAAATGTGTTTCCAGATCATCATATCAAGTCCATTCGAATGGACAACGCCGGAGAATTTACTTCAAAGGCATTTGATGATTATTGCATGGCGATGGGAATTGCAGTTGAGCATTCGGTACCGCATGTCCATACCCAGAATGGTTTGGCAGAGGCTTTAATTAAAAGAATTAAATTTATTGCCCGACCCCTCTTGCATAAAAGTAATTTGCCAGCTACATGTTGGGGACACGCATCCTTCATGCAATGAATCTCATCAACCTTAGACCTTGACCTACAACATCCATTCACCTATGCAACTAGCGCAAGGGTCACCACCGAAAGTTTCCCACCTTAGGAGGTTTGGATGTAAGGTTTATGTACCAATACCACCTCCGCAGCGAACTGCAATGGGCCCACTCCGCAAGACTGGGATATACGTTGGTTATGTGACTGCATCCATAATCGTGTATTTGGAACCCATGTCCGGAGACTTGCATCTTGCCGCCACGATTGCATCTTTGATGAGGATAATTTCCGTCATTAGGGAGGAAATCAACCCGTTGATGAAAAATGTCGAAATTACGTGGGAAGCCACGGAATTCATGCACATGACCGCGCACTAGTGAAACTGAAAAGAGGTCCGAAGATCATCGACTTGCAAGCATTAGCAAATCAACCGCCCGATCACTTTAGTGATTTGAAGAGCGTGATTAAGTCGCATGTGCTCGCACGCAATGCACCGGAGAGGTTGAAATACCAAAGAAAATTGAAGGTATCCCTAATCCCGCCCGAGGCCTCGATAATAAAAGGACGAGAACTCCGGTTCCTCGAGTCCAAAGTAACCGGGACGCCGCAAAAAGGATAAAAGGGATTTATCACACCGATCATTGAAGTCCCCGAATGAGAAGGGGAGCCGTTGAGACTGCACAAGTATGACACCTTCCGAAAAGGACATACCGGATCTGAATATCCCCATCGGCATGGATGTGTGCGCACACATCGGGCCGAAAAACTAAAGGGACTTGCCACCGCAATTGAAAGAAGCGATGCGCAAGGTGAAGCTCCGAAGAAGCAACTCATGAAGAAATAGCTATAAATTATGTGCACACGGAAGAGTCCCGAATAGGACAACAACTAATATCGATATCTACTTGCAAAGAAAATTGCCACCATCATCGATCTTGATCCCGAGCCGCATCGCCATTGAATGTAAGAAAAGATCAGATTGGGAAGATTGGAAGAAGGCAATAGCAACTGAATTGCTATCTCGAATAAAAGAGAGGTGTTTGGGCGATGTCGCACACCTCCCACATACACCCGTTGGGCACAAGTGGGTATTTGTTCGAAAGAGAAATGAAAGAAATGAAGTAGTGAGATACAAAGCAAGGCTAGTAGCCCAAGGTTTCACTCAACGTCCCGGAGTTGATTATGAAGAAACCTACTCCCAGTCATGAGTGGAATTACCTTTAGATATTTGATCTCAATGGCGGTGAACTTGAATTTGGAAATGAAATTGATGGATGTTGTATTGCATACTTTACGGTGAACTTGGATTCGGAGATTTATATGAAAGTCCTGAAGGAATTCCTCTCCCAACCAAGACAGAGCAAATAGAAATCATGCGATGTGAAACTCGAGAAAGTCACCAGATGGATGAAACAATCTGGAAGAATGTGGTATAATCGCTGAGCGACTTTCTCTGCAAGAAAGGCTACACGAACAATGAAGATCGTCCTTGTGTATTTATACGGCGATCCTGAATGGATTTCGTATAATCTCTGTGTATGTAGATGATCCGAATATCATCGGGACACCAAGACATAAAAGAAGCAAGCTCCTACTTGGAGTCGAATTTGAAATGAAAGATTTGGGCAAGACCAAGTTTTGCTTAGGCTTGCGCTTGAGCATGTCCTGAAGGAGTCTTGGTACATCAATCGACCTACACCTGAAGGTGCTTGAAAGGTTTGGCTTGAGAAGGCATTTCCCTCGAAAGTACCGATGATCGGTGAGGTCTTTACAAAGAAGAAAAGGATCCTTTCCGACCAAGGGAAGAGGGGAGGAAGTCTTGGGACTGAATTCCCATACTTGAGTGCAGTGGGAGCACTCATGTATTTAGCAAACGCACTAGACCGGACATTGCATTTGCCGTGAACCTCTTAGCAAGGTATAGTGCGAGCCCACCAAAAGGCATTGGCGTGGCATAAAGGATATTTTCCGATACCTCCAAGGTAGCAAAGACCTCGGATTATTTTACGAAAGAATCAAGATCTGAACTTGATTGGCTATGCAGATGCGGTATTGGGTATCACCAGACATATACCGCTAAGTCACAAACAAGCTATGTATTCTGTGTGGTGGAACTGCAATTTCATGGAAATCGTCTAAGCAAAGCACGGTAGCTACTTGACGAACCACTCGAAATTATAGCATCAGATGAAGCCGCACGAGTGCGCTTGGCTTCGCCGAATGGTTCACCACATCCAAAGATCATGTGGGATGAACATTGTGCGAACCCCACAATTATCTATGAAGATAATGCGCTTGCGTTGCACAAGTGCAAACGGGCTATGTGAAGAGTCATCTCACAAAGCATATCAACCCCAAGTTCTTCTATGCACATGAATTGCAAAGGATGGACGAGATTAAAGTCTCGCATACTAAGTCATGTGAAAATCTCTGATTTATTCACTAAGTCACTCCCGCATCTAGCTTTGAAAGGTGCGTGCGTGGAATTGGAATGATGAGACTTAGAAAAGTGCGAGTCGGGGAGAATTCTCACAAGGCCGCTAATAAATCTTGATCATGAAGATTAAGTACCAAAAATAAAGTCTTGCGACTAAATGAATTTGGGTGAATTGTACTCTTTTTCCTTGACGAGTTTTCCATGAAGTTTCTCGACCAAGGTTTTAATGAGGCAATTCGTGCATCGCAAAGATCACACGTATCATGCACTCTTTCTCCAAATTTTTCCCACGGGTTTTTATGGGGTTTTGAAGAGGCATGAGCATGTTGGGTGAGTGCCCAAGGGAGTGTTAGGAAACCAGGACTCTATCTGAGTCCTTATCGATTGGGCACCCCACCATAGACTATAAATAGGGACCTAGACCCCTCATTATGTACCGATGCAATCTAAAGCAATAAAGAAAGACCGGAGTTTCTCTACCTCTCGTGTTCAATCTATTCTCTCTGTGATTCGTGATTGATTCGTTCTTGTTCTAAACAGAGAAATCGCTCGGACTGGTCGCCAGCGACGATTTCTCAACAATCGTAACGGCCATGTCATCCTCGCCTCTGACCGCCACGCCTCCCCCATCTCCTTCCCGCCAAATCCAAGAGCCCACCGCCCCACCACCACCCGCTCTTCTTCCACCTCGCCTACGCCCGCCACGTGTTCGACAGAATCCCCCCACCCGGGGACGTCATCTGGTACAACACGCTGCTGCGCGGGTACGCCGCGCTCTCCGGCGCCGGCGCCCCGCCCGGGGAGGCTGTGCGGGTGTTCGTGCGGATGCTGGAGGAGGGCGTCGCGCCGGACACGTACACGTTCGTGTCGCTTCTCAAGGCGTGCGCGGCCGCGCCGGAGGAGGAGGAGGGTCGGCAGGCGCACAGCGTGTCGGTGAAGGTCGGCGTCGCGGAGCACGAGTACGTCCTGCCTACACTGATCAACATGTACGCCGAGTGCGGGGACGTGCGGGCCGCGGCGCCGCGCGCGTCATGTTCGACAGGATGGACGGGGAGTGCGTGGTCTCGTACAACGCGATGATCACCGTGGCCGTGAGGAGCAGCCGGCCCGGGGAGGCGCTGGTGCTGTTCCGGGAGATGCAGGCGAAGGGCCTCAAGCCGACGTCCGTGACATTGATTAGTGTGCTCTCGGGTGCTGGAACTGGGGAGGTGGATCCATGAGTACGTCAGGAAGGTACGGCTTGACTCGCTCGTGAAGGTCTACACTGCGGCTGATTGACATGTATGCGAAGTGTGGGAGCTTGGAAGATGCCATTGGTGTGTTCCAGGGGATGGAATCAAGAGAGAAGCAAGCTTGGTCCGTGATGATGGTGGCGTACGCTAGCCATGGCTATGGCAGAGAGGCCATTTCGCTGTTCGAAGAGAGGACGAAGCAAGGGATAAAGCCTGATGATGCTACATTCCTAGGTGTGCTCTAAGCCTGTAGCCATTCTGGTATGGTGAGTGAAGGGCTCCAATACTTCGATAGCATGAAAGATTGTGGGATCATTCCAGGGATAAAGGACTACGGTTGCGTGACTGATTTGCTAGCTCGATCAGGTCAGCTTGAAAGGGCTTACAAGTTCAATGATGAACTGCCAATAAAGCCAACCGCCATCTTATGGAGGACGTTGCTTTCTGCTTGCGGAGGCTGTGGAGATGTTGATATCGGAAAACGAGTCTTTGAGAGGATTCTTGAGCTGGATGATTCTCATGGTGGTGACTATGTAATATTCTCGAACTTGCGCGCTAACACTGGGAGATGGGAAGAGATGAACAGGGTAAGGAAGGCGATGAGTGAAAAAGTGGTGGTAAAGGTGCCAGGCTGTAGCTCAATTGAGATAGATAACACGGTTCATGAGTTCTTCTCAGGAGATGGAAGGCACAATGCCACAATCACAATATTCACCTCGAATGGTTGATGAAGTGATTGAGCAGCTAAAACTTGTTGGTTATGTCCCTATGCTTCGCATGTCTTTCATGTTGAAATGGACGAGGAGGAGAAGGTGACAAGCCTAAGATACCACAGTGAGAAGCTGGCAATTGCTTTTGGGCTTCTAAATACATCTCCAGGAACTACCCTCCGTGTTGTGAAGAATCTTGTATGTCCAGATTGTCATTCGATGGCAAAGCCTGTCTCTATGGTCTTTGATAGGCTGATCATACTCAGAGATCTAAATCGTTTCCACCACTTTGAGGATGGGGTCTGCTCTTGTGGAGACTACTGGTAGATTTTAGGAACAGAATTTTTGCACCACGATGCCCTATCCTTCTTGTATCCATCGAAGGTATGATTAACTTGTACACCCATGAGAAACTTACTGATAATTGAAGATTCCTTTTCCAAAAGATTGAGGTACTGAAACAATAATAAATGACCTAAGTTGTTAGTGAATGTGTAATGCTTAATCATGGCCATAGCCTGATAATGTCCTGACCATCTGGGGTGCATGTATACTGTGATCCTTGCAAAGAGTTATTTGTTACAATTAGGTTTTGTTTTCTCTATCGGTATAATATGAGTGTATGACATGTGGCTTACATCCTTGTAAGATTCTGAAAGGAAACAACCACAAGATTAATCGGGATCTGAACCTATTTGATAGAAAGTTTCCATGTGCGTCTTACTGTGTGAGCTAATTGAGGTCTATAGGCAGATTGCAGCACTGTTTCTTAGCATGAATGTAAATGGTAGCTAATGTAGGAGTCTATAGGCAGGTTGTAGTTCTTTAAGCGCTGTAATTGTTGTCCCTGGTAGTTTTTGCTGGGTTGCAGTTTGTCCCCCCACCCCGGTGTTTTCTCTTTGCTTTTCTACACCATTTCGACGGTGCTTAGGCTCCTGTTACGTTGCAAAATACTTGACTGCAAATGTCGACCCAACAACTTACTTTGTTGTTTTGACCACATGTTCCTTAGGATCATGTGCATTTTTTTAATCTCCATATGATGCTGGAATTCTGCCCATTCAAAAAAAAATGATGCTGGAATTTTTCACCAGATTTTGTACGTCAAAATTTCTGTTTGCATTGGTACTGCATGAGTTTGACTGGTCTCCCTTGTACCAGTACCATCTAAATCCAGTCAGGTGATTATGAAACTGGAGTACGACCTGTACTGTAATCCACTAGTGTACTGGTGAGCCTCACACCCTATACTTAGATTATAATTAAGTTTGATTTCATTGTGTTTGTAACATAGCAAATCAACAAGTTTCATGTGAGGTGCCACCATGTTGTGAAATTGTTGCGTTCATTTGAATTTCATTGATACCATAGGAGATCCCCAAAAACTTTCTGTAAACCTATTATTTTATTGACTGAAATCAGCACTTCGTCAAAGGCTGTGCCTTCATGATATTGGCAGGCTAGGAAACTGTCTTTAGGTTGGTAATATATCTCTTTCTGGCATGTGCCCTCCTAATAAAACTTGGTATAATGGTAACCAGTACTATGTCTAATAATAGTCATAACGGATGATCAGACCTCATGTTCCTGCCACTCGCACAGAATAGTGTATCATTTTGGCTTCAGCACCACTATGTTATGTCATAAATAGATTAATAAACCACATTGTTTAGATGACTGAAGAGAGAAATTGCTAAAGCAGTCTCCATTAATACATACTGAGATATGTTTAGATTGGCTATACTTCATTTAACTCGGTAAACAGACCTTGTTTTTCCATCACCATAGCAACATGACAATGCATTAGGCCACCTGCTATCCTTTATGACTGATTACTTAAACAGGGCGGTAAGAATGATGCCGTCAGCATTTTTTGTCAGTTATTTTAGGGCAAGTTGCATGTTGTACTTGGTCCAACACTGGTTTAGTCATCCTCATTGCCATATTTTCGTTTTCCTCTTCCATTATCTGCAAATTTGTCCAGTTCTTGCCTAGTTAACATCTGCCAGTCTGTCATGCACTCAACGGATCAATGACGAAGGTCAGCCATGCCATACTGCATGACCACTAAGTTTCACAATTTTGATTTCAACCGCTTGTATTCTTCAGTCATACTGTATATGTTCTTGTTACCATCAGAATCACCTTCACATAACATTGCCGTTCCTGTTGTCTGTCTCTGGACATTGGACATTAGTTGACTGCTGTATTATACTGGATATACTTGAAAATAGTACATCATACTCTTTTCAGTTATCTAATCTTAGTGGTTTGATGTGTGTGACGGGGACAAGGAGTAAAATTTGTACTAATTTATATGGACAGGGCGAAGCCGTCTTGTTGAGTGGCTTGCATAAAGGAATTCTGGTCTGCCTGGAGCCAGCCAAGATGAGAGGTAGAAGAAGCTTCTTGCCCTTTGAGTTGATCAACCAAAGTGTAAAAGGAATTCTTCTTTGCAGCTGGAGTCCATGAGCAGCACTTGTTTTTTTTTTATTAATTCCCCTTTGACCAATCCTTATCAAATGCATTTATGCATTACTGTTCATCATTTGGTGTGCCTGAGCTAGAATCTTGCTTAATTTATTGTCTGTGTTTTCTACTACTTCCTCTGTCTGGTTTTCTAGCTGTTTTCTTGACTAGGACATGTATATTCTTTTCAAATGCAACTTTTTGACAATGGTTGATATCTGGATTGCCAAATGGCATGAAGTTGTATACTTATTTTCTATAAATCACCAAAGTTCATATGTTTAACTTAATTAATTCAACTCAACAGTCATCTTTTTCAACCTTTAAAGAGCAAAACAGTGATCTTTTGTATTTTATCTTCCCCTCCCACGTTAGCAGTGGTCCTAATTCTGAACCGAATTCTTACATAACATGGTCCCTCATCAAACTGCATCCCAGATCCAATTAATAACTGATGAAATCTGACACGACACTATCTGACACGACGCTAAGTATTTGCAGAAGTTGCACTGCTAAGGGCACATTATTTTGCAGATGATTTAGTTATGTAGTACTAGAACATTAAATTCCTTTACCAGAAACAATTATATTTTTTTAAATGAAGCAAGAAACAAATATAAAACACTGAAATATTTTTTTTACGAAACCTGTTGAATTCTGCAATGCAAAACTATCAATCCATTATTACTTTCGTTTCTGAAAAATAAAGATTACAGTATACTATATGTATGCATTTACCCTTTCTCACAGCACAAAGGCAGCAAATTAACAATTACAAGTCACAGTATTACCACGGATCAGTATACCGGCGGCGGAGGCGATGGTGGCGCGATACACCCATGCGCGTCGCAGTGCACCGGCGGCCGGTGCAGGAACGCGATGCACTCCTCTCCGGACCGCTGGTCGGGGCGCCCGGCGATGCAGTTCTGCCGATCGTCGATGCGCGGCACCTCGAGGCAGCGGTGCGGCTCGCCGCAGAAGTAGTTGTACGAGTAGGTGAAGTTCTTGAGGTGTGGCAGCTCGCAGATGGCCTCGGGGATCTCGCCGGAGAGCATGTTGTGCGCGACGTCGAGCTGCTCGAGCGCGCGCATGTTGCCGATGGTGTCCGGCAGCGTGCCGGCGATGCTGTTGAAGCTGAGGTCGAGCACGGTGAGCTGGTCCAGCTTGCCGATCTCCGGCGGGATGCAGGAGGAGATGCCGCTGTTGAGGAGGATCAGCTCGTTGAGCGTCCTGGCCATGTCGCCGATGCTGCTCGGCAGGCATCCCCCCAGCCGCGGCAGGTTCGCCAGCACGATCACCGACGCCGTCGAGTTGCTGAAGTTCTCCGGCAGCTTGAAGTCGAAGTGGTTGTTGTTGATGAACAGCGCGTCGATCTTCTTGTCGAAGATCGCCGCCGGCACCTCGCCACAGAAGTTGTTAAACCTTCACACACACACACCATATAAATCGACAGCCAGTTATATATACTTGTATATACAAGTTGTATTAATCCATAGCTTTTTCTATACAGAGCAGTAGGAGTTGTATTAATCGAACAGCTCTCCGGCTCCCTTCCCTCCGCCCTGAGTGCAGTACAGGTGTATACGTGTATAATATACGTATAATACGTGCGTACCTGATGTCAACGTACTGGACATTGGGGAGGCAGAGGAGCTGGGAGGGGAAGGGGCCGGAGAGCTGGTTGTTGCTGACGTCGATCTCGTGGAGGAGGTGGAGGGAGCGGAGGGACTCCGGGAGGGAGCCGGAGAAGCGGTTGGAGTTGAGGTGGAAGACGGCGAGGTCAGAGAGGAGGCCCAGCTCCACGGGGAGCGTGCCTGCGAGGTCGCCGTGGTTGAGGTCCACGCCGGCCACGGTGCGCGCGCACGGGTCGTCGGGCGCCGGCGCGCAGTACACGCCGAAGTAGCCGCACACCTCGGGCCCGCACCAGTTGTGCGTTAGCTTCTTTGGGTCGTCCGTGATGGCGCGCTTCAGCGCCTGCAGCGCCTCGTACGCCTTCTCCAGCCTCGAGTTGTTCGTCGCCGCCGCCGCAGGCGAAGGCGGCATGCTCGGCGCCGGCTGCGACGAGGCCAGCAGCGGCGCGGCCACGACGAGTGCCAGGAACACTGCCGCCGTCGAGCTCCTCATCACGCCTGAGCCGCGCAGCATCTGCATGCAGATGCAACGGACAATGGAATGTTGCTTGCTCGCTATGTGCCTATGCGAGTTAAGTACCGCTACTTCTGATTTGTGTTTAGTATGTGTTCGCCGTGCGTTTAATTTGGCTTATATAGGCACTTGTTTTTTTGGCTTCGTGCTGGGTGTTCGTTGGTGCACGTATGCGTGTGTGCACCATTTGTTTTTAATTTCTTTGTTTAATGTTTGGATCATTGGCATGGTTGTCTGCTTCGATGGCGATTTCCTTCGCGACGATTTTGTTCATATTGCCGAGCAAATTCGATTTTTCCTACATAGCTAGTCGCGGCCTGGTTTCAGCTATAAATTATTTAGAATACATTTTTTTAACACAGCTTTTTTTCCTCTCCCTTTTTTTCCTTGTATTATCTAAAAAGATATAACGATATTTTTATTTTCTTTAATTAAATATCTCAGAAAAACTAACAGTTGTAGTAGTAGCTACGAGCTACAATCCAGATGGCAGGAGCCAGCTGCTTGTAAAGTATGGTACTTTCACTTTCGTGTGTTTGGCCTCCTTATTTTGGTTTCTAACTTATGTCTTATGGTTTATACTACAGTAATTAACTTTAAAACAAAATGTTTTTGTAAGGTGGGGTTTATAAGGGCATGTTTGGATGGATTAGGACTAGTTGTTAGCTAGGACTAGTTGTTAGCTGACTAGTTGTTAGCTGGCTAAAGATTAGCTCAGTCCTGTTTGGATCCAAGGACTAATAAGTACTACTATCTCAGTACAAAGTCTGTTATACCCCTGAGGCTCTAGCGCACGCACGTTTTCCTTGGCGTGGGTATCGGCGTCTTTTTTCCATCCGACTGATCCTTTAGCCCTCATTAGCTGAGTTTGGCCAACTAGTTGGCTAACAACTAGTTGGGGTTTTGGCTAAACTTTAGCCCACTCATTAGTCCTCCTATCTAGATCCACAAGAACTAAAAATTAGCGACTAGTTGTTAGCTCATGGGATCCAAACAGGCCCTAAGTCGATTGTAATAGACATTGTACCAATTTCAGTTATATCGGTCAAAATCGTATATAACTATTTCTCTCTTCGCATTCTCTCATAAATAGATAAAATTTAAAAGTTATAAATCACAGTTAAAAAAATAAACCCTTTATATCAAAGTTTTGGGCTTCCTCCTGTGTCCGGAGGACATGGTCAAAACTGATGTTTGCACTGAGTGACAAACCATCATCTTATCTTGTACCACCCATTTCCTTCAGAGTTAGTAGTACCAATGGAGCGTAGGATTATTTTCCATTTATTGCGGATGAAATGCGCAATAGTGATTTCCATCCCTTTTTACTAGGAAAACCGTCCTATTCCGGGGATAATATGAGGTAAACATGCCACCAAACTTGACATTCGACTCCTTTTTTGGTCCTAACGTTGTTTCTTTAAATTCTTATCTTGCATAGCTGCGTTTGTTTGTGTCACTGGAGATCTCATTCAGTCATAACGTGATTTCTTTACGATGCTGTTAGCACATCGTTCTCACTGATATTGATTATTCATGTCCTTCTCTCCAGCATTTTCAAATCAAGTACACTAAAAGATGGTTTCTAGTGCCAAATCAAATGATGACCTGACAAGGCCAAGCATTGGTACTTTTAAAAAAATTCGTATCAGCACTTTTCATTAAACTTATTAAAAAGAGAGAAATGCCTTTGGCTCTAGTTATTCCCCGTGTTCGTTGGCCACTCGCGATGTTCGTTTTTACTTTGTTTATATGCCTTCTTTAGCTTCTCTGTGCTTATGCTTGCACGACCCAATCAACAGAAACAACCAATATTATGTCGTCTGCACGAGTTTTGACGATGGGGGCTGGGCTTAGGATGCTTCCTGTTTGGAATAGTAGAAAGGCACGTCTTATGCACCTTTCCTTTTTGTATTCACTGTTCAGTGGTCACCAATTTCAGCTAGAAGGGTGAGTTCGGATCGGCTTAAAGCTGGTTTACACTTGTACTGTCTATAAAAACACATGCGACTATTTTCTTGTATGTACTACCTCTCGTAAACTGTCAGAATTCAAATATTTAAGTTATAAACTATAAGCCATCAGTCTAAAACAACCTACTTCTGATAATAGGATTTAGGTGATGGCCATATCACCTTTGTTTATTTAGTCTTTTTCTTTGGAACATTTTTTATTCCACTCTAGGGAGAATTTTTTTTCATTGCTAAGAGTGACATGAGCTCTAACTCTTATTATCTAGATCTCACATTTATCTTTCATATATGAACCACAATTAATAGACCATAAAAGGAGAATATCAAACAAGAGAGTAGGAACTATTGTGAGAATATCAAACAAGAGAGTAGGAACTATTGTTCTTGTACTTGAAAAAACAAAGGATATAGAGTTAGTGATTAGTGATAACGCGTCGGATCACTTCAGAGTAGTTCAGGCCCATCTGCAATTTTTCTAATGGATGAACTAAAAGCATCATCCAGTAGCTGTCCAACTAGATCAAAATATCAACGAAGAGTCATCGCAAAAAAGAAAAACAAAACAAAGAGAATATCTAACCGAAAATGGTAAATTGAAGGAATATAGATAGAAATACTAGCTTGTCTGTTGGTGTAGTACTAGTATACTAATATACCTGTATCTTTGTTCCAGATGGTTACTAATAATTCAATCATTTTCATGACATTGCAATGCAAGGTAGTGGGTCAACCATCTCCCTTAATTCCCGTCTTAATCCCGTTCTTGCTCTTGAGCAATGCGATTTGCTCGTAATCTCACATGATTTTTCGCTTTCAAGTGCTGCGGAACCTCCCTCCCATCACGCCCCGGCACAGAACCGTTCGCATCAGATTCTGACGTGACCTGCGACTTGCTGCTGTTCATCGCAACAGCATTTGGTGGCACGTCAACCTCTTTGAATCGTCAAGCTACAAACCGCGCTCTTCCCTCCCGTTCTCCACCCGCTTGCCTTCCATAGTCTTCACATTTATGACTATGATTTATAGTTTTTGATTATTTATAATAGAGTACAGAAACAAATATCTCTCATGTGGGTTTGATCAATATAAATAAAATCGATATAGTGTGTATTGTAATTAACTTATAAACCCCTCATTAAAAAGGGAGCTAGTTAATATAGAAAAATCAAAAAACAATTTTTAGAATCTGAAAAGAAGAAACTCTTATCCGGTCCTCTCCTTTGCCTCCTCTACAGACCCCACTGATACGGATCAATTAGCAAAAACACTAATTGATATGCAAGTAATCCGATTTTTCACGGTACCATATACACGAACTTGCAAATCGATTTAATTTGATCGAATCACAAGAACATCAACTCCGGCACAATTCAAGAACAAGTGCATTCTCAACCTGCACCTAGGAAATCTCTCTCTTTCTTTCTGAATTCACGGGAAAGTTGATCATATACCCTCCCTTTATTTTGAGAATTCAGGATTTACTCTTCCACCTCAATGACATGTGGGGTCATCATAAGTCACTGACATGTGGGCCAGGAGGATAAATCCTGAATTTCCATCTAAGGGGAAGGTATATGATGAATAAATCTTTTCTAGTATATTTCTCAAAATAAAAATAACAAGTCCCTTTCTCTGGCCTAAGGCCTCGGCCTTCATACACGAACGCACGCACTGGACTCCCTAAGAAACTGACTCAATCACGACTCCCTTGTACGTACTGTTGGATTATGTGGGCCAAGCCCATATAATAAGAATAATTCCTATTAAATCTCAAAGGCCCACTCATGCAAAGGAGGCATGCGTGTGACCTTTAGTACCATATTGCTAGTTCTAGAGAGAAGACCACCTTAAAGGGATGGTGCACTCCTAATCACTTGAGGCATGTGTGGAGAGAACTAGAGGATAACACGCAGCTCGCCGCCGCCTCGCCTCGCCGGCCGGGCCAAGGCGGCGCGCGCACGGCACTGCGTGAATGGTCCGCCAAAATCGCTCCAGTGCTTGCAGACGCTTCTTTTTGCGCTTTATCTTTTGTTGCTTTGTGTGGCGGTGAATCCGGATCGATTCACGATTGCTAATCCGGTTCGATTACGAGTTATGGAGAACGTGCGGCGTCTTGATCACGCGTCTGGTTTTCTATAAATACGAGTCGCCGCCCCATACGTATAACGCGAAAATCAATCTAGGTTTTGCCTCCTCCATCCATTGTCCGCGCGCCCCACGTAGTCTACTCCGTCCCGCCCGCCGGCGCACTGCCGTTCGGAGAGCAGTCTCGGGAACCGCCGCCAAGTCCCGCACCGGAGAGGCGAATAAGGTTTTGGAAGCGCTCTGCGATCGCCGCTGTAGCTCGCTCGTCTTCCTCGTCGTTCGGCCGGCGAATCGTCATCGACTTCGTGTCATCTCACCGTGCTGCGGCGTCTACATCGCAAGCCGTCGAGCAGAACCATCGATGCATGCGGTCATGTTCTCCGTATTAGATCTGTTCATATACGTTTCTGGTTTACATGTCTAGATCTTTTATGCCCGTGATGGTTCTGTTATTTTGCGTGCATGGTGTCATGATTTATTTATGGAATAAATTAAACCTACATGTGCTTATATATTCAACACGTACTAAAACTACTACTAAAGTTATACCTACTGGGCCACGTACTCATGTATTTTGCCACATAACAGATTACAAAAAGAAACAAACTTAAAAGAACAAACCCTGGCTAGCCTCCATATATCCAACGGGACCTCCACATACACGCCAAATCTCCAAAGAATTCAGAAGTAACAGCTGGCCCCTCTTCATGGCGAAGCCAGAATTTGATTATGTCCTGGACTCAATGATGATATAATCTAAGCTATCTGAGCTTGACCATAAAAATATTACCTAGGCTGAGCTAATTTTATTCAGACTGTACACTAATATTTTTCCATACTTCGGACTGAAGTCTATCCTATTTGAAGTGTGGCTCACCAGCACGGATCCTATCTTTTCCCTTCTGGCGCTACAAGCATGCATTATTTCCTCCCTCCTTTGGCGTTGCATGCATCTTGTTCTTTTCTTTCACCATGCTGAACAGGTTCAACGCCAATTTGTGAACTGAGATTTACTTGGATTTTAGAAATACGACCCCACATTATAGAGCTAGTTGGTACTGTATCAACCACTAATCCAAAGTCAGATCAAGCGCAAAGCAGAGTCAGATCGAGCAGAGAGCAGCCCCCTTTCTCCACCACCTGTCTTCCAGACTCATTCGGTCTGGAACATGGGCGGTTTCTTTCTTAGGATGTTTCTTTCTTCCATCTTTTACTTCTTCTATCAGTCTCACTTCTTCTCTGGTTTTTTTGTTACTCTTTTTCTGTATCGTCAAACACTAGGCTTTCTAGTGATTGTACTGTTTTCTTTCCCTTAATACAACGACGCATAAACCTTTTGCATGTTCCTTAAAAAAAAAGACTCATCCGGTCCTCCCCTTTGCCGCCTTTGCGGACCTCCACTCATCCAGAGTCAGATCAAGCGGAGAGCAACCATGGCAATTTCTGTCAACCTCTTAACAATTGCAGGTCCTGTAAAAACTATGGAATCCATGCTGAGTTACCTAGTCCAATATTCAATATTCAGTTACTCAGTCTGGGAATTCGTGTTAAATTTCTTACTTTAGTGTTCAGTTACGTAGTACATGCAGTTCAAAACTTAGCCCCATGGACGATGGTCTTTTAGAAATTATTTGACAATAGTTATTTAGTCTTGTATTGTTGTGCCAATTTGCAACTAGTCTTTGAGATAAATTAGAAGCTTATTAAAGGATGGCGCTTTGTCCCCTGATTGGGATCCTTTACCTGGACTGGTTTTCTCTCAGGAGGTTCTCCGGTGCTACAATTCTTCGGTTCATTTCGTCCCTTCTCCTCTTAGACGTGAATTGTTCCTGCTGGCTACTTTTAGCAGATTCACCTTTTGTTTAACGGAGGAATCTGTTGGTCGTGAAGGCGGAAATACTCACGCACTTGAAATTGTATTACGAGTCAATGGCTTATATAGAGTACAAGAGATAAGATAGCCTTCAAACAAACCAAATCCATGCCAAAAAGAAATATTAACAATCTAGGAAACAAACTAGGAAAGTTATCTTTTGTAGTGCAGATATCCGGATCTTAATTGACCGTGGTCGTATGATCGACTATGGTTGTTACGACCACTTGGTGCTTACGACCACGCCACTCAACCGTGGTCGTATGACCGATCATAGTCGTTACGACCACTCGATACTTATGACCATCTGTATAGCCTAACAATCTTGATTGGTCGTGGTTATATGACTAACCATGGTCGTTACAACCACTCGGTGCTTACGACCACGCCGCTCAGCTATAGTCGTATGACCAACCATGGTCGTTATAACCACTTATTGCGTACGAACACATGTGTAGTTTAACAGGTCGTGTTCTGATCACCTGCTTAGGAGGTTCTTCTGGTTTTCATATTAAGAGGTGTTCTAATTATGGTTTCCGCTACTCAGTGGCCTCCAAACAAATTGGTTTTTTCATCTATTCTCTAAGAAGCTTTGTGCATAAGGAGTTCAGCATTCACTTTCATCTCTGGCGTGATGGTGGCCCTGATTGGAGGCGTGAGGTGAGCAAATGACATTGAACATTGCAATGAATGGATTCTGGTTCCTTCTAGGAAGAGTCCTTCATAAAAGAGGATTTCATCCAATCCAGTGTTACAAAAATCGGATCAACATATTTCCAATCCAGTGTTACCCGAGGTAATACTTCCAACAAAATCCTGCACAAACTTTGGAGCAAATCTTTTCTCCAACCGCGGATCCCATTGGGAACGACTCTCTGCCTTCTATCTCCTCTCCCATCAGTTCTAAATCTGATTTTCTTGCCCTCTCCGTCGCCGACTCTCTCTCCGGCAGTCGGACAAAATCAATCTTTTGAAACCTTACCACAAGCTTCCATGGCAAATTTCCGTTAGCATCCTCTCTAAGTCTAATTCCAGCTTATTTTAAATTTTTTGACTTTTTAAATATTTTTTCCTTTTTTCGTTGTTCGTGACTATATAACTTTTTTTCTTATTTTTAAAATTTTTAATTGAATGACTAAGAAAAAACTAACAGTTGTTAATGCCCCGATGCTGGTTCCGCCACTGTTCGTGACTCTATAAACATTTCAGATTCTGAATAACTGATGCCTATGTAAATATTCCATACACTAGGTAGATGATGCTTCACAGCGCAAATATGCCTAACCAGCGGCCGCCATTGCAAATCTCTCATGCTAGTGAGGTTCGTTGAGATGCCTATGAGATCTGATCACAATTTCCATTGTCCGTCACCAGGCCCCTTGTGCCATTGATTACCATGATCAAGTATATGTACTTCGTAAAAAAAACTATGTAAATTGCTCATACATCATGTAATTTGCTCTTAGATCACTGCATTGCCGGCTAACCCAATAATATCTCAACGGATATAATAACAGATCATTTCAGAATTGACATCTTATGGCATCCACAACCCATGTCACAACCACAAAATCACCTGGACGCAGTTGGCCGAGCTGAAGGAAAGATCTTCCTGTTAGTTACTCAAATCAGCAACGCGGCCGCCACTGCTTTCACCTTGGCTAGTTGGCCACAGGCACTGCGTGTGTTGCCCTCTGCCGTACGGCATGACGCCCCGTGCGCTTCTCCCTCTCCCTGCCCGGCCACCATCCATGTGACCTCCCTTGCCGAGTCTTCAGTAGATGTTTATGCGTTTGTTCTTTTTGGTTGTGATTTATGATTTTTGGGCTGTTTGTATGAGAGATTATAGAGTAACAGAAACTCGCGTGCGATTTTTGCCGATATAAATGAAGTCAGTAAAGTATGTACTATAATTAACTAATAGACTCTATCTTGAAAAATACTCTGTTTAAAAATTAGTTATTGTAGAAAAGCTGAAAAATAGTTTTTTAAAAGCTGGAAAGAATAGGGCCTATATCAAAGGGTTTGCAAGATTAGAGGGCATGCGTTTTTACCGGCTTACTTTTCTCCTCCTAATTTGATAAAGATATAAAATTACTTATCTAATCTTTCACCCAATCTTTAAGTTAATATCTGGTCCACGGTGTAAGTACCTTTACATAGGCACCTTTAATTTTAGTTTGTCGAATTAAAACTAATAAACGGCCCAAGCACCGGAGAAAATCTAAAAAACTTATATAAGGTACTCGCTCCTTTGCAAGAAATCAGAAGCTTCTCCCTTTCGTTTGATTCTTTTGCCGTCTATCGTTGGGAACGGGAGAGCTAGCAAGAGGCGACCATTTCCAAGATGGAAAGATTTGGTTGACGTGTGCCCAACAATTGCATGCACACCAACTCTGCAGCAGATTAGTCACATAGATTGGTCTCACACGTACCGCCGTCTCATACACTCCATTTTGTCTGTTACTACTTTGTTAATGTAAGCTATACATAACATTTTTATTTATGATCTGCCGGCGAGGTCCATAAGATCGTGACACTCGATCGGTTATCAAACAGTTTTTGTTTTACAAAAATTACTCGCTTCATCTTTTTTCCACTTGTCGTTTTCAAATGCGTGCAATTAATCTTTTAAAACTTTGAACATAAATATGTGTGAGTATTTAGATTTGTCACATAAAAATTATACTATTAAATTTGTCATAGAAAATACCATTATATTATTAGGTTTTTGATTTTGTTCTAATATATGACTAAAAAGTAATAGCCAAAAGTGTATTAGAGATTACAGTGGTGTCTAATACAATGAGTAAAAGAGAACGTTGAATGGAGGTGCTACTCTCTAAGAGCAACTCCAGCAGGACCCCTACTTGAGCCCTCATCCTATTTTTGAGGCCGAGGGGTAAAAAACTCACTCCAGTAGGGCTCCTACTTGAGCCCTCAAAAGTAGGGGCGAGGCCCCTCATTCTGGGGGTTTGAGGGCTCAAGTTTGAGGGCTCAAGAGTGCCTTTGGAGTGAGTTTTTCCTCGGCCTCAAAAGTAGGGCTCCTCAAGACCCCAAGAGTGGGTCCTATGTGTCATCCTCTAAGAATGAATTTGAGGTCCTGTTTTGAGGGCTCTGTGAGTGCACCAAAAAAACAGAGCCCTCAAAAGTAGGGGAGCCCTCAAATAAAAAGTAGGGGCCCTGTTTTGAGGGCTACTGCTGGAGTTGCTTTAAGGGGCGGCTCCAATCGACTGCCAACTTCTGGTCTCATTTGAAATTGTATTATAGCGGCTGTTAGTTTTTCTCTAAATCATTCAATTTAAAAAATAAAAATAAGAAAAGCATCGTTATATCATGCAATAAGGGAAAAACAAGAAAAACCAAAAACTAAAAAAATTAATATTTAAAAGTCAGCATGTTTTAAGGAACTTTTAATTTTTAAAAATTAGAAACTAAAACGAAAAGCTTTTAAGGCTGTAATCGTTTTGACTTCGACTTTTAGCTTCTGGCTTATTTTTCACTATTCATAAATTTCGTCTTTTTCTGAACTTTTGGCTTTTTGTTGAGCTTTTTTGCCGGTTTTTTTCCCGTATTTGTTTGTATTATATGTAATGGGCTAACATATTTTTTTATATTTTTTTAAAATTTAATTATGCTAAATAAACCTCTGTCAGCTATAATATTTTTTCAACTATAAATCACAAAAAAACCCAAATGATCAAAGTCGAGTGCAGCAGTACCTAAACGTTAATTTTCCTGGTAGTGTGTTAGCTCAACACTAGCGTCCTCCCCGATACATAGCCCATGGCACAAGCCGAGAGCCCTCGTCAGTCATCAGCACACAGGCTATGAGACGAGACGAGACGAGACGAGACAGGACAGTGTGTACGATCCAAAGCGGAAGAAGGACCAGTACTAGCTAGACCGTACTAATGTCCTTCTCATTTCCATTTAAACGTCTGACTTCTAATTTACTTTTTACTATTTATAAATTTCGTCTTTTATTAAATTTTTAATTTTTTTAGCTTTTTTGCCGGTTCTTTTTTCCGTATTTATTTGTATTATACGTGATAGGCTAACATATTTTTTCTATTTTTAAATTTTTTAAATTTAATTATGCTAAATAAATCGTTATCAGCTGTAATGCAAAATAAGCTAACTACAGTAAAAATTCAGCCATAAGTCAGGCTTATTCAGCCCAAATGAGGACAAACTAAGACTTTGCTTCAACCAGCTTTTATTCCTGACTTCTGATTTTTTAATTATATTTTTTTTACAATTTATTGGTTTTTTCCTCTTATTTCTTTGTATTGCATGCGATGATATAAAATTTTTACTCTTATTTCTTTGTATTGCATGTGATGATATAGATTTTTTATTTTTTAAATATATTTAAATTTAATTATACTAAAAAATTAACAGCAGATATAGTATATTTTCAATCTCTATAATACAAAAATAGCAAAGAAAGCTGAACTTATAAGTTCAAATGAGCCCTACCTAAACAACTCAAATTGCTGAACAAATCATTAAACACAGTGCAAACGAAGGGCCATGTACGTCAGTATATGTCGTTGCAGTCCTCTCACTGTACGCCGGAATTAAGCCATCGATAGATGCTACGACCTCACCATCTGCAACCACAAAGGTGGCTGCTTTGGTTTAGGGATCGAGACATTTTACAAAGATGGTGTTGCTCATTAAAGCTTAAGTTTTTTTAATTTTTTTTCTGATTTTTTGGTTTTCTGTATTTTTATTCATTTGTATTATCTATGATGATATAATATTATTTTTATTTTTTAAATTTAATTACGCTGAAAAAGTTTCTAGTAGTTACAATGCAAAAAAACTGCTACAGTAATAAAAGAGTTAGAAACTCAAGCTTCAAAAGCCCATAATCCCGTTTTAATTAGCATGATCATTGGTGAACCGTGAATGGTGATAATTACAGCAGAGTTGTTTTCCGGGGAGGCAGGCAGACGTTGCAGGCACAGACGCACAGCAACCACAGCGCAAATCAAGATCGGGCAGCCATTGCATTGTAGACTGTACTAGTACCGGTACGCCCGTATTGGGCCACGTTTCTACGTCTATGAACAGGCTCCTTGGTCTTGGTTTCGTTGTTGTGTGGAAAGGGCAATTGTAACGACCATGGCGACAGCAACGGTCACATTAACGAAAGGAATTGATGGGAGCTAAACAGTCAAAGCCATCAAGGTACTAGAAGTTGCAGTACTACGATGATGGAACTGATCTCCGTTTATTTTGGTTTGAACTTCTAGTTTCTGACTTATTTTTCACTATTCAATAATTTCGTCTTTTTCTGTTTTTTTTTTTTTTTGTCGGTTCTTTTTTTTTCCGTATTCGTTTGTACTATCTATGACGGGTTAACCTGTTTTTTCTATCTTTAATTTCTTTAAATTTAATTACGCCAAATAAGACACTGTCAGTTACAGTATTTTTTTAGCCAGTTATACTGCTTTTCAGCTATAAACCACTCAAAATAAGCTCTTTTGAGCAAGGGTCTGATTACGAAGGGAGAACTCTGAATACGTATCCTGAAGCGGCGGGTCTTAAGTCAATCTGAACGGCTACGATCTCTGCATACATTTCCACTGAAGATCAACGGCTGAATAGTATTTCAGTAATTACTGTTATCGTTAAATGAGGCGTATTACAGTGAACAGTATAGGCATTCTTGTTACCTTATTCTTAAGACTAGATTATGTAAGCATATATATAGTTCTGGAAGTAATGAGAAAATGGCATCCAGCCATTATGCCAAAGTATCTAGTCGTAGTCTGTTAGGGTTTTTCTCTTTATTCTTGCATTCCAGTCTTTCCCCAAATTCGGATTCCAATCCCGGGATCTGACAAATTGATATTAGAGCATTTCAATTCTTGGTGGCGATTTGGTGAGGAATCCATCGGGTTGGTGGATCTTGGTTCACCGCAAAATCCCCTATCGACTCTTGACCTCGGCGGTGGAAGAGATTGGGTTGCGGTGAGGGTTTGGGAATTGATTCCCTGGTAAAATCCCTAAGCCGGCAATCGATCTGTGAGCCTGATGATTGACGATTCTAATAATTTATGTATTTGCTGCTCCATCTCAGTTTTTTGCTGGTGAGGACTCTATAAGGTCTAATATTTGGTGGTTCATCTCCTTTCATAGGGATAGTGTGGTCACAACTCCTCTCCAATGGCAGCCCTTGAGGTTCTTTGAAAACCTAACGGTAAGTCTCAATGAGAGCTTGGTATGGTGGCCTGACCTTTTACATTTCCTTTGTTCCTCCCATGGACTGTAACTCAACCACATAACTTGAGACTCCTTTAGGTGTCAGTTTGTCTATATCCTTGGAACTGATCAGATGTAAAATGTCTGATTGCAAATGGTCTCTAAATGTCACCTCCCTATTCCCATCCTTCATGATTGTCAGCATTCTTGTTTTCAGATACAGTTTAATGGGACTATACTGGAATATCCAACCACAGCCTAATACAATATCATATCCTTTCAATTTGAGTATTCTGAAGGAGTTGCTGAAGTTCTCCCCATTAATATAGTACTCTGCACAAGGTATGTGAGCTCCAGATAGTATCATTCCCCCACCTACCAACTCAGAACAAGAAGAACATCTTATGCAGATATCAGCTCACCTACCAACACAAAAGGTCAGGCCACCATACCAAGCTCTCATTGAGACTTACCGTTAGGTTTTCAAAGAACCTCAAGGGCTGCAACCTATACAGACGGCTGGCATTTTGAGCTCCATATTTTGTGCACTGTTAAAGAAACAGCCTATTCAGGTGGCTCTGTCAAGAAATACCGCCAATACTGAATTTCAAGAGGCATTTTAAGTTGGTTTTGGTATGTATTGAGATTAAATGTTGGATGCTCAAGCAACTTCAGTTGCGATGTGAGGGTTGTAGAAACCAGAAAGACCTCCAGCAGATGAGATGGTGAGTGAGTAATTGCTTTTCTGCATAAATTCATGCACCCTTCAGACATCCGCTTATCATCTTTGTGACATACTGCTTGTTCTTGCTTAGGAATCTGCAAAAGCTTATATATGTTCAACAAAAGCATGTTGGATTTATTTGGACTATACTACTAAAGTGCCTCTTGATCTTCTGTTTTGCGTAATTGCATGAATTAATCCTTTAAGCATATCAGTGTGGGAAGTACCAATAAAAAATGGCCACTAGTCTAAGCGTACAAAACTGATGCCCTTGATGTAAAGAACCGTATTTTACCTGGAAGAATCATTCTTATGCTCCTGCAATCTTTACTACTCCCAAATTGCTTAAAGATCAGTCATAGTTTGGTTATTTTTATCTGTGCTAGACATACTAATACTGCCTAAGCCTGCGTGATGTGCCCAAGTTGACTCCTGAAATGTGATGTGCATGTGCCAAGTTAATTACTGAAATGTACAATCCACCCTGTATTATTGTGGGCTTACTACAGTTCATCCTGACCTGAATATCTTCTTGGCAGATACTGTATGACGCCAGTTGAGACTGGATAAATGAAAAAAAGATGGACAAGAAAAGCATAAGATTCAGGAAGAACAAAGCGCTAGTATACAAAATGAAAGCACCATTCTTTACTTATCCCAATAAGTTCAAACGCAATCTAATAGTAATTACTACCTAGAAAGACATGTATGTAAGGACCTTGCGATACTTCCCGCTAAAATGTGACATACAAACACAAACAAAAACAAAAAAAAGACTTCTAAAAGCTACTTTTCTATAATAAATGATAGTATCTTTTTAAGACGGATCTATTAATCGATTGTAGTATATACTGTAGTGATTTTATTTCTATTGGTTAAAATCGCACGTAAGTATTTCTCTACAATCTTTTTTACAAGCTATTATTATTTATAAACAAAAACTAAAAATCCATATGAATGCACGGAAAAGGCCAACCTCTCAATATTTGATCCTACCGAACCCCTCTCATATGCTTTCATGATGTACACCACAAGATATCCCAAAAGAGGCCAACCTCTTAAGGGCCTTTTCTTTTTTGCTGAGGCTAATGCCTTTTGGTTGCGGCTTGTGACTTTTAAGCTGTTTGTGCAAGAAATTACATAGTAACAGAAATTCATGCGCGGTTTTTGTCAACATAAATGAAGTCGGTACAGTATGTATTACAATTAAATAGTGATCCCATTATGAAAAGATACTCTATTTAAAAGTTAGTTACTTTAGAAAAATCAAAAATGGAAATCAAAAACTGAAAAAGAACATGACCTAAAGCTCTCCTTTGTAGCAAGCCCTTTGTGCTATAAATAAGACAACACGTGGCTTGTTGCCAAGAGGAAGGTAATGTATATTGTACGTGAAAATTTTAGCTATGAAAGATTTACTAGCTGCCCTACTCCCTACTTAACTGTTTTGGGCCTGTTTCTTTCTTAAGCCATAGACATAAGACGTGTATGTGAGAAACCATAAGTACGGTCTATCATAGCAAACTAAAAATGACATAGGGTTTTTTTTCGCAGTCTTAGGTTTTCATAGCAAACTAAAAATGACATAGGGTTTTTTTTTCGCAGTCTTAGGTTTTCTATGTCAAATCACATACCCTCTTAGCATGAGATTACGCTAGAAAGAAAGTAAAATAACTAACTCTCTTGAATCATTTTAGGCTAATTAGATTCGTTGTCAAATGCAAAAGTCGAATTAAGGTGGTGCTTCAACTACTTTTTGGCTGCGTCTTTTAGCTTTTGGCTGAATTGCTTTGTAGCGGCTGTTAACTTTTTATGAGAAAAATAAGAAAAATTGAAAAATATATCATTATAGATAATGTAAATGAATAAGAAAAAAGGTAAAAACAAAATACAAAATAAAATAAAATAAGAATCTGATACATTCTAAATGATTTCTACTTAAATAAATTGAAAATAAAAAAGTTGAAACAATTTAAGCGGGTTCACTTATTTCGGCTTGGACTTCTGGTTTATTTTTCACTATTCCTAAATTTCATCTTTTTCTAGTTTTTTGAATTTTTGAGCTTTTTTGCCGGTTCTTTTTTCTGTATTCATTTGCATTACACATGATGAGCTAACATATTTTTCTATTTAAAATTTTTTAAATTTAGTTATGCTAAATAAATTACCATTAGCTATTTTATAATTTTAGCCAGCTATAATATAATTTTAACAATAAATCACTAAATTTCAACCTAAATGAGTGGGCCGTAAACTATCCTAGTCTAGTTATTCCAACCTAAAACCAAACTCACCTAGCAAGTCAACAACAAATGGCATCAAACTCAACACGAGCTCGAGGCTGACCAACGGAGGGAAAGATGCTTCGCCTAGCCTAGCTGCCTATAGACTTGGCCCGAAAGGCATCGGCGCTTCGAAAGGCAAGTCGCTAGTCACTTCACGAGTCGGGAGTCGTTCGCTCGCCCTCGAGCCTCCCCGTCCCGACCTTCCCGAAGCTTCCGGAAGCCATGGCCACCACCAACGCCCCCGCCCCTGCCGCCGTCGCCCCCGTCGCGTCCGTGCCGCGCGGGCAGGTGGATCTGGTCGACTTCATCGACTGGAGCGGCGTCGAGTGCCTCAACCAGGACGCCTCCCACAACATCGCCAACGCCCTCAAGCAGGTAACGCGGCTGCTCCCCCCGGCCGAACCCTAGCTCGATCGATCCCCTCCCGATTCCGCGGATTTTGGATACTTTTGCGTGATTTTTGGTGTGGCGTCTCGAATTTTGATAAGAAACTTTGCTAGGGTTTCGTAGATGTTGGCGTTGTGCCTGATCGCTCGTGTTTAGCGAAGCCGTGTGTATTTTATGTTATCCTTTTGCGGATTTTAAAGGCGATTGTGTTGCGATGCTTGGCGGTTGCAGGGTTACCGGGACGACGAGGGGCTGTACCTCGCCAGCGATTCGGATGAGCAGCTGCTGATTCACATCCCCTTCATGCAGGTGGTCAAGCTGCATTCCGCGCTCTTCAAAGGCCCCGAGGAAGAAGGTGAGACTTGCAATTCCCCATTAGGGCTTTGTGCATGAATTCTAGATTTTGTATGCATCGACTGGCTAGAGTTAAGACATTTCTCCAAGTTAGATGCTTGGAGGATTTGTGGAGCAAGAGTGTTAGATTTTGTCTGCTTGGTCTGCGACCGCGAGGCTCCTGTGACTAGATGGTGGAATCTTAGTTGTGTTTTTGTGAATTTATGATTACTACTGATTCAGTGGGACCGACCTAAGTGGTGACCGTTGGAACTATGTCAAAACGTTGTTAGTTGTGGTGCTAGTGCTGGTGTTAACTTTGAATGTTCAAAGACTTGCAACAAAGGTGATCGCTTGTTCAAATTCAAGATAGTTGCATTGCATCAATGACATGTTGCATTAACATTGTCAAATTTGCCCATGTATGCATAAGTCACCCATTTATTGGAGATTTGTACCTTTCGAACAAAGCTGCAGTTGGATCTAACTCAAAGAACCTCGTATAATGCATTACCATTTTTTGGTCCTCCCACCAATTAGGACATCTATAAGCACATTCTCTGCAAAAAGATCCATGCGTAGTTGATTATTCTTAAGTTTCTGGCTCTGTTAAATTTCCTGAAAGCATAAGAGTTGTGTTCTTTCAACTGACAGTCTGACACTTCCACTGCAACGATATATGGCGTGGTATTGACAACAATTGCTTTATTGATGAAACTACATGGTGCTTCTCTGTCACCACATTTTTGTGTTCATGCTTTGTTGGTTTGTTTTCCCTATCTCCGATTGAGCTAATTAGTTCTTAGAAGTTAGTAGCCCCTTTCTTAATGCACTTCCAATGCTTTTTATTCTTAAATGATTAAGACAATAACATCTATTCTGTCATCACAGGCCCCAAAACGGTCAAACTCTTCTCCAACAAAGAGCATATGGGTTTCAGGTATACTGCCTCTCAAATATTAGGTGAAGCACATTGATACTCCTTAAGTTTTCAAAGCATTTCACCTTTTCTCTTTAGGCTGACCATAAATTTCTCTAATGAATGACAGCAACGTCAATGACTATCCACCAAGTGACAGTCTTGATCTATCCGCCGATCATTTAGTAGAGGTATCTTATTATCCTAAATTTTGTCACTCCATTTTGTATTCTTTTCCTTGATGACCATCTAGTCTTCGATATCACAGTCTTTCCTGTTTTAGCTAATGTTTTACCTCAAATTGATGAGCCTTGGCCATTCTTCTCTGTAGAGTAAGCCTGTGATGCTAAAGTATGTCAAGTTCCAGAACATTCGCAGGTATCATCTCTCTCTCTCTCTCTCTCTCGGCTGCCCTTTTTTAGTATTCTTCTTCTTTTCTTATGACACCTTTTTTATCATTCCAGCCTGACTATATTTGTCGAGGACAATCAAAGTGAAAGTGACGTCTCAAAAATTCAGAAGATCGTGCTTTATGGAACTACGTAAGTTTTATTATCGCTTGTTTCCTAATTAGCACTCGATGCATACTATTATATGGCCCGTCTAGTTGTATTACTCAGATTTTATGGAAGGTTCATAATTAGTTGAGTTTTGTTAAGAGTGAAGATATAAAAGATGCAGTCTCATCTGAAGTAGAAGTAACTGAAGATCCAGAAGACCCTGGCTGGATGGAAGACAATATTCTAATATTACCACAAAAAGGAAAGTCGAACAACCTATTTACCGAGTTAATCAAGTTGTTTAATTTGTGAGGATTAGTGTTGGACCATAATACATACCCATGCTTGCCCGCTTGATGATTGATAAGATTATGGAGTGACACTGCAACTGTTGGCCTTGACCATAGCTATGCATACTGCTGATTTTTCCCCTCAAGACTACAAATTCTAGTTCGGTGACCAGCTTCCTTAATTTTCTAACATGGTAAGAGGAGTGTAAAGGTCAAAGGGAGGCTTTATCTGCTTCCACAACAATCCAGGTGGATCATGTTATATTACGGAAGTGGCAATAACTTTCGGTGGGTGGATGCTCTCCATTTTTAGTAACTGGCTATTTTAGAAAAGAAAATGTATGTGGAAGAATTTCTTTACCAAATCAAAACTGGATGTGCTAAAAAATATCCTATTTGGAGTCAGGAGACAACAAAGTTCAAGTTTTGAATTTTGTGTAGTGCAGATCAAATTTTCCTCATGGAAATTGCAGACTGAATCTCTCCTTCCCACCCACATTCCATCCCGGTACATGTATGATGGAAATTGCCATTACTTGTGATTCATGTGCTAAAATGCTCTTTTTGCAGTGTGGACACAACAAATATGAAGGACCTGAAGAAGATAGAAGAGCATTAAGACCCAACAAAGTTAGTGTGTTCCAGTGGGTGTATGGCATACTAGAAACAGTTAACTGTTGAAGAATTTCTAGTTGATCTCGGCAACCCTGTGCCCCCATTTTATACATGCGGAATTTTAAGAGCTTCAGGCTCCGGTGGAGATGTAAAAGCAATTGCCTCTTGGCCTCCTGCAGGCTGTAGTGCTACTTATGGGCTTGTGTGACGATGTTTCCTCGTAAGAAATTCATATTCATTCCGCGAACGAACCAAAGCTACCACATTTGCAAGCAGAGTTCCATCTTTCGCTCTGCTTCATCGCCTTGTCGCGCAACAATTGTTGTGTGTTTATCTGGTGCTTTTGTTGCTTGCCTGCTTGGTGATCTTTCTGATTTTGCCATGACGAAATGAGAGAGACGAAAAATTGGACTGGCATTGCTTCTTTGTTAATGTCCAATCACAGCGGTGTCGTTCAACCGTATCTGTACATACATTGCATATGATCTAGTATACAGGCGGAGCATTAACGTTTGGTCCTATGGATCGGCTGCTTGGAGCGCCGTGACGAGGGCCATGAAGAGGTTGATGTGCAAGAGCTTTCCACTAAATTAGAATGTTCTCATCATTTGGTGTGTCAGAAATCTGTGCACAAGCACAGGATTCGACAAGCACAATGGTACATGCCAAGAAGCCATGCGTGTACGCACCTTTTGCAGAGAGGCAGCACAACCCGACGGAGAAGAGCAGACGGTGAAGAGGAAGACGAGGTTGATCGGGTGCCGCTTCCGGAAATAGATCATCGGCAGCATCACTGTCAAATTAAACACGGCAATTAATTAGCAATGTGGCTTCCGTTGTCAGTGACGTACGTACGGTTCTATTGAGGAGGGCCAAGAAATGGTGCAAGCTAGGTCGAAGAACGGGTGGCGCTCACCGATGATGGGGGAGATGATGATGAGGACGAAGGCGGCGAGGGGGCAGGGTGCGGGAGAGGAAGAAGGACCTGATGGCGTCGGTGAGGTTGACGGCGGCGGCGAAGGCGACCGTCACGAGCAGCTGCATCGCGACGATGACGTAAACCTTGCGGACGAAGGCCCACCTACATGCCGCCGCCGTGCCCCGACGGGTAGCACGCCTCCACGTCGTGGCCGCACTTGCCCTGCTTCCACGGCTGCCGCCTCGATCGCCTCTAGTCCAATCCAAGGAGACGACGGGTTGGTCGAATGGTGGAATGGCTCGTGAGGCATGAATTCGAGTTCTTTTAGAGGTTCGGATGGTGGAGAGATGGCGGCAAGTCTCCTATTCTTGGCAACGTTTTTTTTTCTCGTGTTTTCGGTAGAGTCGAAAAAAAACTTCTTCTCTCTGACGCTGCATGCATTACAGATTTGCAGTATCGCACTGTCATGGATGCATTAACCTGTGGCCCAATCGCGGTAGGAGCATAACGCCAAATGGCACCGAAACACCGCAAGAATTCGAAGAAAAGATGCTAACTTTACGCCAATTAGTTACTAGACCGGAAGAGTGCTTCAATCGTTCAAGAAACTGAAGAACACGGACAAAGATGGCGCTCTTCGGGGAGCAAAACCGAAAGGACTGGCGTCGCAGTTGTGGGAGAACAACCACCCTGGCAGCCGCTCGCCGGAGCTCCGCCGTCCGGCCCTCCGACCGTCGGCGTCCATCTCCTCCTCGCCCTACGCTACTTCGAGAGGTGGGACCCACCTGTCATTGGCCTGGTCAGAAGAACGCGCCCTCTCCGCCGCCGTTCGCCGGAGCTCCGCCGCATCCTGGCCGCGCGTCGCACCATATCCTTCCTCTCTGGGGCCCCACCACCACGCCGCAGTTCTGGAAGCCCCTGTTCCCCTCCGCCGTAGTCGACGGCGGCGGCGGATGCGGCGCAGTGGGCAGTGGCTTGGCAAAAAAAAAAAACCCATCGCTTCCCAATTTTTTGCTGCACGCGTGGCAAGAACAGACGCAGAGAACATAGAAACGAACATGACACTGACGGCAGAGAGAAGTCAAATCGTCCATTTCGCCATTCGATTGTGTTGCCTGGCGCTTTCACCGAGTAATCATCCGGTTGTGGAGTGCTTTGGTTGCTACGAGGCTATGGTAGATTGCAACCAGCACGACTTGTAGACATGGAGCTCACTCCTAGTCCGAATCACATACGCAGGCATTCTAGCTCTGTAGCTGTAGTAGTAAGCCTGTCAGGAAGGTTCTATCTTTCTTATTCTACTCTTTTCACAAACGGATCCGAACTGACTTCTTTGGATCTTATCCCATTCATTCAAATACTAACAGAGAGATATTTACTTTTACTTTAAGAACTTCATTTATGAATATATAAAAACAAATTTGGCCCTGATCAACTCGGCTTCGGCTTCTGACTTATTTTTCACTATTCATAAGTTTCGTCTTTTTCTGAACTTTTGGCTTTTTGTTGAGCTTTTTTGCCAGTTCTTTTTTTCCCATATTTATTTGTATTATACGTAATGAGCTAACATATTTTTTATATTTTTAAATTTAATTATGCTAAATAAGTCTCTCATCATTCTGATGTTTTCAAATTATAAGCCATGAGCTTTTCAGCCGAACCGATCACCACCAAAACCTGTCCTTAACGGGATAGTACTGACTTTCATACAGGTGCTGCATGGCTGTCGTCAGCTCGTGTCGTGAGATGTTGTTTCAATTTCTTTTTGCAAAGATACTGTTGTAGTAGTACTACCCCTTTGAAAGTAGCACCTGAAAAGAACTTACACAAATACTGAAAAATCAGTCCACTGAAAAATAAACCTCCAGAGAGATGGACAATTGCACAACAGATGGATAACTCCATATGTTGTTAATTCAGCAAGCAAGCTCAGTTCAGTTATTCACACGTGGTTCAGAACCTGAGATGCAGCGTCTTCGCCCACCATCACCATGTTGTGGTCGAAACAGGTTTTCTTGTGTTTGGCACGCATAATGTGTCCAGTTATCTACTACTACCATTTTGCGAAAACCAAACAACTGGACAAGTTCTGTGCATGCAGGATCGTGCACTGGTGCTCGTTAGCAAGCCTGAACATGTAATCTTCAGGAGTGTACTAAAATGTTTCACAGTAGGGAATTATAAATTTACGTGTTTTACACACTGCAACTCACTAGCATTCATATTTTGAGCGTTCAAAGAAATAAGTTAACAATGAATGTATTCAAAAACCGGTAAACAATTTTCTGCTGTTCCACACATAGAAGTCTCCGCTAAGCAAGATATAGCATCTACGGCAGTATCGACAGAATTTGCTGGTAATCAGGGTACAGGGATCCGTGAATATTCAGGAATTTATGATATGCACAAGCTCTAGTAGATCAAGCAAAGGCTTGCATGCGCTCAGCTATCGGCTGCCCTCAGCAGTGACAGCAGAGACAGGAAGAGGTTGATTACGTCGAGGTAGAGCGACACTGCAGCCCAGATGTACTCATCGTATGAGTAGCGCTTGATAATATTGTCCGTGTCATAGATGATGTATCCACAGAAGATGAGCGATGCCAGTCCACCATATATCATGACAGAGATCTTGCCCAATGGGAAAAAGATCTACGCAGCAAAAAAGTCATCAGTACCATGCACAAATCAACATGAGCAATTGAAACCCTACAGTATCCATTACAAAAAAAAGGGTAGAATATTAAAGATGAAAGACTTCGGAGGGAATGAAGGTGCAGCCGTCTAACCTGGATTAGGAAAACACAATCAGCACCATGATAGCAGCAAACAGGAAGGGACCAAGGAAATGGAAGTCATGGCCTCTCCTTGCAGCCCAGAAAGTGTAAGCAGTCAAGCTGATCACCACCACTGCTGTAAGAATTGCAGCCTCCAAAATGACTTTTCCTGTTCTCATAACATGCTACAATCAATTCCTCAAAAGAGAACCAATACTGAGTTGATGTGCACAATTCCTATGAAGAATTGAATAGTATTAACAGTTGATGTCCTAGGACAGAAGTGGAAGTAAAAACAAGGTAGAAGAACATGCATAATAACTGAAAGAAAATTGGAAGGCTAAACTCTTGTTATTTTCAGCACAAACATCAACAAACGAATTCAAACATCTAACAATCAAAAGCAAATAGAGGGAGGAAGTAATATCAAAACCCCCATGCTCAACACCTTCAGTGATGCTAAATTGGTATCAAATCCGAAAGGAGGCGATTTACAAAATCCCAAGATGCAGTGATATCTCAAGTGTTAATGCCTTCACATGCTAGTGGAAAATGCTCAACATCTAAACTTGCTTGAAATCAGCAGTGCATATTGTAATTACACATGACAACAGTCCAGACAGTAAACACAATAACTCTGAAATTCTGAACTAATAAGAATTGATTTCATTGTGTATCCCTGCAATATGCTTCAGAGCACTTTGGATCCTGAGGAAAATTTTCAACAAGGACGCACCACTACCTGAAAATTGAGTACTCAAGTAGTGCTTCTACGGCTGATTTCTAGACCTAAAGTGTTTGTACTATAGAAAAGTTGAAATTGATGGCCAAGAGGAATTTTGCTGATATGGCCATCAAAAAATATAGAGGCAGAAAAACACAGGATGACTGTCTAATTCTCAGAAGAAGAAAAAGATCTAGTAAAGCCCAAAATTTTGACAGGTGCTTGTGAGTTCCAAAAATCCAAACCAGCAAATGGGGTTAACCTAATGAATGGTTCCACCACATGTTTTTACTAAGAAAAGAAAAAGAAGAAAAGAACAAAGGGTTCCACTACCAGACAACCTTTCAACAAGGCAACAACATGAAGATTGAAGAAGGACCGATTCCACAAAAGTGGCGATAAGAAAAAATGCTTTTGTTTTGTATGGGAATATCATAAAGTGTCTGGCACCTAAAACTTGATAGGTGATGGTAGAACAACATCACAGACATTTGCAATTATGATAATATATTCCGAATAGAATTGGTGCAGTTATAGTAAATTGGAGAGCATTTATATGTAAAAGCCTTGAGCCCTGAGAAAAAACAAAGATTGCTGCCAATAAATACAGACATAGGATAGGATACTGTAATCTACAGATGGATCTACAAAGGGGAGACTTCATGCAACGACAGTTCTATGGTACCAAAGAGCCACATGCACATGCTTTTGCTTGCATTGCGTAGCAATCCAAAAGCTTCATGCATAAGGTGTTGAACTTAACAAAACACCAGCATCATCATATATATGCTTTTGCTGAAAATCATAGAACAGATTCGTAATGTTAAGAGTGGTTTCCATTCATTACTACCATGCATCATCTTGCACCAACTGTTTTGGATGCTCAACAAGACCAAATGGAAAATTCATCCACGCCAACGTATCTAGCAATGATTTAGACAAAGAAGCAAGAAAGCAGAGGATTCCTAATGCCAGGAGTGACTTCCATTAATTAAATGTCATAGAGCACAACTGACCATGATTTAGAGCAAAGAACAAGGGAACAGAGGTATTACCACTGGAACAGAATCCCAATGTCAAGAGTAGATTCCATTCATTACTATGGTGCATTACCTTACACAACTAATCCGAATGCTCAACTAGACCAAATTGAAAATTTCACCAAAGCACACATATCTAACAATGATTTTAGTGAATTTCACAATTAAACATGGGGTTCCTAATGAAAACAACTCATTCATTAAAATCACCAATCAACACGCACAACTGTTTCGGATGCTCAATTAGACCAAATGCATAGCTTCATTCCGACCGCGGAGGAACAACTAACCATGATTGAGAACAAGGAACAAGGGAACGGAGGTGTTATTACCGCTGGTGAAGGCGCATGTCATGCCGACGGCGAAGCTGATGGCGACGGTGAAGAGGCCGAGCAGCAGCAGATTGACCGGATGCTTCTGGTGATAATAGTGCAGAGGGCACAGCACTGCACACGAACGAAGCAAGCCCATTAACACACATATTTCACGAAACAAAAAATTAACACCATAAAATTCAGGAGAGAGACAGGGAGAGCCGACCGATGAAGGGCAGGACAAGGAGGAAGACGTAGAGGGCGAGGCCGGCGCTGGATGAGACGAAGAACTCGGAGACGGCGCGGACCCTGACGACGACGGCGGCGACTGCGGCGGTCATGGCGAGCTGGACGGAGAGGATGACGTAGATCTTGCGGATGAGCGCCCACCGCAGGTCGGGGCTCTCTACCATCCCCGGGTACAGCGCCGCCGAGCAGCCACCGGACTCGAGGTCCGACACCTTCTGGTACCCAAACATCGCGACCCCTCTCGCTCGCCTCGCTTTCCGCTAGGGCTTCAGAGGTCGACGGAGACGAGACGACGCGGATGAGAGGAGGAAGACGAAGGCAGGAAGGAAGCAAGCAAATGCTCGGCCTCGTTGGTTCGATGGAGATTTGAGAAGGAAGGAAAGAGACCAACGACTTGGTGCCTTCGCATGTAAGGTTCCATTTCCGGCCATTTCACAGTTCTGTGGGCCGAGGCGAGAATGAATTGGGCCCATTCGAGCCCAACGCATCCCCCTCCCTCCCTCTCTCGTCGACTCGTCGCAACCCTATGTTCTGATTCTTCTCTCTCTCCAAATCGCCCAGGCCAGGCCAGGGAGGAGGAGAATCCACCGTCCCCAAATCCCATTCCACCACCGCTTCCGGTTCCAGAAGCTTCCCTTCCTCCCACGCCCTCGCCTTGCAGAACCTTCCTTACCCTAAACGGCTACTCCCCTCCCGCTACTTAACACCCTTGTGACCCCAAGCCGTCCCATCCTTCTCGGTCTCAGGTGCTGCCCCTTCTCTCTCTGGTAGGGAGAGAGGGGGTAAAGCTAGGGTATTTGCGCTTTCTTGCGCGCTGCAGGTCAAAAGCGCGCACCCATCGCCGCGCGCTTTTTCCTCCCTCCTCACGCCGGAATCAAGTCTCTGGTTCGGTTCGTGGTGCATGAACTTGCGCAAAGATATCGCCTTTCCTGCGTCAGGGTGATCACGCCATGTGTGATTTTTTGCATGAACTTGCGCAAAGATCTCGCCTTTCCTGCGTCAGGGTGATCACGCCATGTGTGATTTTTTCTTCCGCCATGCTGACCCTCTTTTTCTTGTTGATATTTGACATGCTCGACCGTCTTTGGAAATTTGAGTGCTTCTCTTCATTTCGCATGACAAGTGTCAAAATATAAAGGAGAGAAAATGAGGAGAATCCTTGAATCAAAAGAATTGGTGCTGTTAAATTTTATTGGTGTTAAAAAGAGGGCTATTGTCAAATATCGAAATTTCTCTCTTCTTGAGTGCTTCCGCTGCTGGTGCTGTTAGGTGCTCAAAAGGGCTTTTTTAGTGGTTTATGGCTGAAAAATGCTGTAGCTACTGATAAAAATTATATTGTAGCTGATAGTGGTTTATTTGGTGTAATTAAATTTAGAAAAAATAGATTAGCTCATCATGGACCGATGAATACGAGAAAAAAGAACCGATAAAAAGCTAAAAAAACCAAAGAAATCAGAAAAAATGAAATTATTAAATAGTGAAAAATAAGCTAGAAGTCTAAGCCGTTTTGAGGGTGCCTAGATTGCTCTCACCTGCTTCGCTGCATCTTGTTCTTGCGCCCATGCCGCTTGCTTTTCTCACGCCTAAACCGTGCCTGCCTTCCTCTGGTGTCTTAGGGTTCGCAACCTGTGCTTAAAATCCACCATTTCCGGTGCCAAGAGGTGCGATCTTTGGTGTGTGGTTCTGATTCTTGCCGAGGTGAGGAGGTTCTTGGTTTGGTTTGCTGTTGGTGACTGTTGCCATGAACCACCGGATGATGATGAATCCGGTGAAGGTGGAGAGCCGCCCCTCGTTGAGTGGCGCGGCCAACGGCCCGCCGAGGCCGATGGACGGGCTCACCGACGCCGGCCCGCCGCCGTTCCTCACCAAGACGTACGACATGGTCGATGATCCCACCACGGACGCTGTCGTGTCGTGGGGCGCCACCAACAACAGCTTCGTGGTGTGGGATCCGCACATCTTTGGGACCGTGCTGCTGCCGAGGTACTTCAAGCACAACAACTTCTCCAGCTTCGTCCGGCAGCTCAATACCTACGTAAGCTGTCCTGGCATTGCGGCTTAGTTCCTTGTTGTGTATGATACAATGATGTGCTAAAATAGAACCCAATCAATGTATGCATAACCCTGGTGCGTCGTTAAGAGTTATGGAATGGCTAGTAGTTATAAGAATTTGATAATTGCAAACGTCTCTTCGTTATGGTACTTGAATAATTGGATGAATTGGTCAATTATTTTGTTGCGATGGTTTTTTTTGTCTATGTTATTTCAATTTCACTTCACTGAAGTTATGCAGCAAGAGAGCTGCACATTAGGTCCCTAAGAGAACCAAGTTATTGTTCATGATAGTTCATATGCCGTTTTTCTTTTTATGCAGTAGTTCATAAAAATCCTGGAATTAATTGCAACCAAAGTTGCAATTGTGTGAGGAAAATCTCAAAAGCAACAGAATCACAATCCAGTTTAGAACATTAGAAGCTTAGGATAACCATTAAACCAGCTAAAACAGCACAGTTTGGATATTTAAGCTGCTCAAAATCTTAGAACCTGTGATCATTGAAGACTGTTCGTAGACTGCATCACAAAAATTTCTGTGACAGCATTGTCAGGCTTGAGTCTTGCATTCCTAGGAAAAGCTTTACCGTTTGGGGTCTTTGGGCTATGAGTCAATCTCTTGTGTTCGATTTTCATGGCCTTGTTGAAACTTAGAGCATGTGTGCAGTAGGTAGTAGCTAACTTAATGGTTTCATGATATGTTGTTGGCTCCTTTGAAGTTTTGAATTTTCCAGTCAGGCTACCATCTGCATTTTTTGAGTGATATGTTCGTCTACCAAAGATCTTAAATCCTCCATTCGTTGTTTGCCTTGTGATGGGAGGGATATTGATTAATACATTTCTGTCCTCTACCTGAAAACAATATTAAAGGATGAAGAGTGAAGAGGAAAGTTGAGAAGTAAGTGACGAACTGAAACCATGCAAACTGAAAAACATGTCAAGTAAACCAAAACTGGTCATGAGGAGGTACACAGCAGATATTCTTTATACAGTTCTGTCTTTTCATGGGCACTGTTTTGATCTGAAATGATTTGAATGATTAATTTTCTGTTCAAGAAACCATCTTTGCCTCATTGAATTGAGTGATCTTTGCAATTTCTGATGTGTTGGTTATCGCCTTTGGCAGGGCTTCAGAAAGGTCGATCCTGACAGATGGGAATTTGCTAATGAGGGCTTTCTGAGAGGACAGAGGCACCTTCTCAAAAACATTAAGCGTCGGAAATCTCCAGAGTCATCTCCGAATCAGCAATCTCCTGGCTCCTACCTTGAGGTAGGGAACTTTGGATATGATGGTGAGATCGATCAGTTGAAGAGGGACAAGCAGCTCTTGATGGCTGAAGTGGTGAAGCTCAGGCAGGAGCAGCAAAACACGAGGTCAGATCTGCAAGCCATGGAAGAGAGGCTGCAAGGGACTGAGCAGAAGCAACAGCAGATGATGGCATTCTTGGCACGAGTCATGCAGAATCCTGAGTTCATACGCCAGCTGATCTCCCAGAGAGAGATGAGGAAGGAGCTCGAAGATGCCATCTCAAAGAAAAGAAGGCGCCGCATCAATCAGGGACCTGAAGCTGTTGGTACCATGGGCACTAGCTCTAGCCTGGAGCAAGGGTCACAGGTGTTGTTTGAACCCCAGGAGCCAGCGGATTTGCTTCTCAATGGCAGTCCGTCTGATCTAGAGAGTTCATCTGTCGAGACCAAGGGATTTGAGGTGCAACAAGGTTTTACTTCCAGCAGCTCTGAACGAGCGAAGGGCAAACCCAACGGAGAGTTAAACGATGATTTCTGGGAGGACCTGCTGCATGAAGGGGGGCTCGGTGACGAGGCTGGCAACCCCGTCGTTCAGGATGATATGAACTTGCTGTCTCAGAAGATGGGCTGCCTGAACTCAAACAGCATGAAACTTGGACAATAGTGGATCTCTCGCTCTATCTTTCGTGCAGCAGCTCCGACGATCATGGCCACTGCGCTTGTTACATCCCATATTATGGCGTAAATACCATTTTCCGTCCAGCTTGTGGATGTATTTTGGGTTAGGATGTTTAGAGTCTCCAGGGTCTGATAAGTTTCTTTCCTCAGTGTGCCGGTCCTGCTGCCGTGGAAATGCTTATTTCTGCAAAGACCATGGTCATGTTGCAGGCAGACTGGGTTTTCTGTACCCATCCAACTAACTGCACCGTTGCTGCTACTGCCCAGCGGCATGACATGTCGCTAGGTATGAAACGATAGGATTATTGTAGTCCTTACTAGACCATGTAGCCTGTATGTATATTTAGTACAGTTATCCTTCTGTGTCTGGAGGATGTTGATACTATATAACCAGTTATGTCTATAACTGTATTCCGTTTTGGAGACTGTATATATGTCATCACTGTGTAACTGCATTCCGTCTTGGAGACTGTAATATCATCGCTGTGTTTCTGCGTTGCTTTATGCAACTGCTTCCAAGTGGATGGATTCAACCTTACGCTGTGATCGTTTTGGTTTCAGCTTCTGGTTTATTTTTACTATTTATAAATTTCATCTTTTTCTGAACTTTTGACTTTTTGTTGAGTTTTTTACCGGTTCTTTTTTCCAGTATTTGTTTGTCTTATACGTAATGGGCTAACATATTTTTTTTATTTTTTTAAATTTAATTATGCTAAATAAGACTCATCAATTCTGATATTTTTGATCAATTCACATGCTTTTCAGCCATAAGCCACCAAAAAAAAGTCCAAATGATCACCACCTTAACCACATGCCTAAGGTTGGTCTGTACTCAAACAGCTCGTTCCTGTAGCAGGATTCAGAAACGTGTTGTGCACTTGTGCTATCGCAACATATTACTTTGGGTGAAAACTGGTTTTTAAAGGAAATGTGATGTTTGTGGCACTGTATTTACTGTAATTTCTTTCTCTACTGGGTTCGACCCCACCTGTCAGCAAGACGATTTTGTTTATGAGAGATGAGGGGAAGTCAACAAGACAACTGTTTTTCGATGGGTCATATCAGTAGTATCATGGCATACTAGGCCACGTAATAGAGAAATTTCCAAATTATCAATAAAATAATACTAAATTAAACTATATTACTTTTAAAACTCATAGTAGTGGAATTTTAACTATCAACAAAATAATACTAAATAAAACTATATTACTTTTAAAACTCATAGTAGCAGAATTTTAAACTATTAATAAATAATACTAAATTAAACTATATTACTTTTAAAAATATAAGAATCTGGTTTGGAATTCGAAACTGTCAATAAGATAATACTAAATTAAACTATATTACTTCCAAAAGATAGCTTGATAAGACAAGGATCTTGCCCGATATCTACACCTAACCTAATAGGATGCCACGTAGTTACGGAACTGGGCCTCCACGACCGCTCTCCATTTGCCATTTTTCTTCTTTTGGCTTTATCCTCTCGGTGTCCGACGAGTGCGGTGGCCCGTGGCCGTGACAAGTGTAGCGCCGCCCGTGTTGACTCGTCTCGATCCTTCTCCCGCGCGCGCACCGACCGTTCGATCCGCCGTCCGTACGGCCCGGCCACGTACTGCCGCCGCTGCAGTAGCGGTACTATATAACAAGACGAGAGATTGATCATTCTTTCCTTATCCCAGAAACACCTGCGGTTTCGGGCTCGCGCGGCGCGTGGAAGATCGAAGCGTACGAGGAGAGACGCGGATTCGGGCTTTGCGTTGCGGCGTGATCCGGGCGCGGGTGACGAGATGCTCGCGGTGTTCGACCGGGCGGTGGCGCCGAGCCCGGAGGGGCTCCGGCAGCCGGGCGCGGCGGGGGACGGCGCGGCGGGGCTCGCCGACCGGTTCCGGGAGGAGCGCCACGGCGCGGTCACCGTCAGCATCGACGGCGGCGCCACGATTGCCTACTCGTCCCACGACCAGAGCCCCCTACTCCCCAGGTGAGGATAGATTCTCGCCGTGCTGTGCTCCTATGATCTACACGTACCGTGCTTCAGCATCATGTGCTGGAGCGATTGGTGTGGATATGATCTGTCATAGGATTTATTGATGCTCGTAGGGTTAGATTGGTGTTACTGTTGCTCCGTGCTGATCGATTCATCAATGGCTAATTTCTTGTTTCATAATACAATCCAATCCTGCCTGATGATTAGTTACTAGACTAGACTATTTCCCTCTGTCGTATCATGCTCTGTAACAACTAAAGATGCACTAGTCTTGTTAACATTTTGGTGAGCCTAAGAGGTTCTACGTTCTGAATTATCACTGCGTTATAAACAACCATCGATCCTGTTGATGGTCATGTGTTAGCAAAATTAGCGTCTTGACTGAATCCGTTTCGCGGTTTGACAACTTCTCATTAGATGGTTTGTCACTAAGCTATACCTTAAAAGAGACTTTTTTTTTTCTAATTTGAGGTGCGTAAAAGACAGGCAAAGCTTTTGTATGTTCTCAGAAAAAAAGGTATATGCTGTACCTTTTCTTTGACCGAATCGTTCGTGCTTGTAGGTTGTTTGCTGTTGTGGATGACATATTCTGCTTGTTCCAAGGCACGATTGAGAACATTGCTGTGCTGAAGCAGCAATATGGATTGAGCAAAGGTGCTACTGAGGTCAACATCGTTATTGAGGCTTACAGAACCTTGAGGGACAGGGGACCTTACCCTGCAGATCAAGTTGTCAGAGAGATAAGTGGGAAATTTGCGTTTGTGCTGTATGATTACTCAACTAATTCGATCTTCATGGCTGCTGTAAGTGAATATTCGGATTTCCACTTTGTCAATGTCGATACTCAATTCAATAGTGTGTTATGTGATTGTGTTATTTTTCTCTATATCTGGTGAAGACAAGATTTTACTATTGCATTTGCAATATTGTGGTTGCACCTTGTTATAATCCATGGTACAGGCTCTAGTAGACCTTGTCGCCTGGGAACTGGAACCAGAATAATTACCTTTTGAGATCCACTTGAGTTTCCACCTTAATTTACCATAGTATAACGCATGTTTCCTTCAATAGATTTTGAAATGTTGAGTTTTGTTATCCTTTTAAGGCTTTTATTTTTTTCCTCATTCAGAGTCAGTTACTTGTAATGGTACCAGTAATTGTGTCATAGCTTCCCCATTTCGATCCATATTGTTACCAAATTTTATCAGGGCTGTGTTCTAAAGCGCCGTAGCAAGTACTAAAAGTATCTCATTGTTCCATGATATCTTTCCTTTAGTCTTTACCTCTGGATCAATAAGCCTTCAGATAACAGATAAAGTCAGTTTATAGTACTGTAGGATCAATGGATCATCACTCAACCGCGGTCACTCAACAGTGGCAACTTTCTGCTATCTGGTTCCTAACATCTGCTGGTTTCCAGCTTACATTTCCTTTATTTTTTCAGTGAAATGGGTTAATTAGTCATCCTGAAATTAGACTGGCCTGTAGCTGATCAGCTACAGAACACCCGCTAATTTTCGAATTACGAAAATTGTCGAGATTTTGAATTCTTGTTGCAAATATCATCAACCAACGTCAACTAAATGCTACCACTTCCCTCTGTTTTTCTAAAATAAATGTTATTTGTGCATGTGTAGGATTCTACGTGTCAGCATCTTACTTTAATGGATTTATTCGTCCTTGCCCGTGTTTGTATTATGACCCCTACTTAGTTTAGACAGGTCAAATGATAGCCCTTGTCCATCTTCTTACAGGGTGTTGATGGTAGAGTTCCATTTTATTGGGGAGTTGATTCTGAGGGTCGTCTCGTGGTTTCTGATGATGCTGAAATTGTGAAGAAGGCTTGTGGGAAATCCTTTGCACCATTCCCTAAAGGTATGCATAATGAGCTAAGCAATCATCACAAGTATTCGCAAGACTGGGAACTCTGTTCTCTTCTGATCGCTGTCATTCAATGATTTCATCAGGTTTCTTCTTCACGTCATCCGGAGGATTGCAGAGCTACGAGCATCCTTTGAACGAGGTAAAACCAGTGCCAAGGGTCGACAGCAAAGGAGAGGTATGCGGCGCAACTTACACAGTCGATGCACAGGCCAAGAAGGATACCACCAGCATTCCTAGGGTTGGCAGCGCTGCAGATTGGTCTTCACAATACTAATCTGAGGGTCGAGAGAAGCATATGGCATGAATCTAGAACCCTGCTGCAATTACATGGTATTGGACTGCTAGGATGTTATGCTTAGATGTTTGTCTTTGCCATCTACCAATGTTCATCTGGAGGTCAGCCTTATGTCAGTGTTATATCGAATAACTGTTCTCTCTACCATTACTGAAGAATGAGCATGTGGGGTTTTAGTCTAATAAAAGGCAAGGCCTTGCAGATTTGTGAATAGATGTTTTATTATCTATAATTGTGAAGAATCAGAATATCTAATCAGTGGTCTGGTTTTTCTCTGCTATGTGTGTGTAATGTTCTCTGCTCCTTACATTGTGCTTGAATGAGCCTGTCTCCAGGAGATTAAACCATGAAACTGGTGACATGTCCTTGCTTTGCATCTATGGCCATGTCCAGTTCTTCCCCTTAGGTAAATACATATGGTACTATTTCTGTCTTAATATTGTGCTTGATGGAGGAGTTGTAGAGGAAGTTGCAAGATCTGTGCCCTGTTTGTTTGCATTGCTATTCGGCTTGCCGATCCCCTCCTTCCTTCAATACAAGGGGGGAAAAAGAAAGAAAACCAAGAATTGCAAGGACCAACTAGCTAGCAGACAAGGGCATAACTGTGCTGAAATAGTGTTAGATGTAACTGTCAGGCATTTGATGCTGGCATGTTGCCGTACATGCTGCATACATTCCTCTTGATTGTCACCAATAATTTTTCCTGTGTGTATGGGCTGTTGAGGTAGGGATGGCTGAATCCCATATTGCAGGGGCCATATGTTGTAACAGGACATTAGCACGCGCGCACACCCCTCTTCCTTCCCTTTCACCTGCCGTTACTTTGTTCTACTGTTTATTCCAGCCAAAGTTCCTAATCATTGCAGCTGCGTCACCACTACAACCTTATGTCCCAGAGCCAAAAAAATTTTGAGCACAATGACGACTGACGTGTGTTCATCTGCCAATGCAATATGGCATTTGCCCATAATTTCAAAGGTGAATGTGATGCATATCATTGCGTCTGGACTGTTTCGTGAAGTAATTTACTTGTCAAGTATTGGTCGTTCTTTCCTAAGTAAAATTTGGCTATATTTGGGACGTGAGAATTTTTTTGGAAATCATGACTGGAATAAAATGATATTATGTAGGATGACGGTGTTCGTGTATAATTGGAGGGTTCTGTTCGGTTGCGACTCGGCTTGCATCTACACTCGCCGTCCGTGCGTGCATGCGTCCGTACATGCGTGTGCGCACAAGCCGCGTTTCCAGGCGCGCGTACATGCGTGGAGCGGAATCAAAGCCATCATTGGCACTATTTCATACCATATTTACAAAAAATAATCATATACAAGACATATTAACAAAAATATCATTTTTATCATCGGCGGGCTAGGCAGCAGCACCCACGAGGCGACATGTGACGTTGTCGCCGATGGTAGGCGCCTGTCGCCCGGGGGCTGGGCGGTAGGCGGCCTATCGCCCAGGGTGTAGGCAGCAGGCAAGCCTGTCGCCCAGCCCGCAGGCGGTAGGTATTTTTTCAGTTTAGTGTTTGTTTGAATTTTTAAATATATCAAATGAGCTTAAAAATTTATGAAACTTTATGTACAACCTCCCGACACAACATTACTCATAGTGCAATTTTTGGGGAATTTTATCCATGGTGAATGTTGCTCAAAAATTCATAAGATTTTGATATTTTCATGAGTTTTTACATATAGCAAACGAGCTCCAAAAATTACGAAATTTTATGTGAAGCATCCCGATACAATAATAGTTATTGCGTATTTTTTTGAGAATTTTATATATTCTAAATTTGCCACGTTTACTCAGATTAACTTAATCATGAATTTAACGATCCTCACACATGTTTTGAAGTGCCATGTATCGACCAATCGTGATATATATTATTTATTGCTATTTGGTTTGCACAATTATCACACTCTTCTGTATGTGCTACCCTCTCACGCACTCTCGTTACTAATGTCATCCGGACATATGTTGGCTTGACATAACGGCCTACTCGCCCGCTCCCTCATCGGCACAAAAGTTAGTGCAGCCATGTCGCCCCATCTCCCTACCAATTCAAAAAAAATACCAGTCTTTCCACGAGCGATAAGCAACTGATATGACCGATGACCAACTACAACAGGTTTATATTTATAGCGAAGCGCAAAGCGAACCCGATGCACTCAACCCGCAAATTAAGGACTCCTTTTTAATGTGCAGCACTTTCGACGAGGGGGACGGCATGCCAACACTAACAAATGTGTAGACAAGAGAGCGAATGAGGGTTCACGGCACGGATATAATGACATCAGTGCGGATGAGGCAGCGCGCGAGGCAGGACGACATGGGCAGACTGACATTTGTGCAAAGCACGCAGTGGAAAAGAAAAGATAGCAGCAACGGGTCGACATATGTGCGAAGGACAGAGATCACACACTTCAAGGGAGGACTGAATTAATATGAAATGATAGCACCAACGGACCGATAATTATGATAAAATTATCATGAATAAACGTGACTAATTCAGGCCGCATAAAATTTTAAAAAAATTACATAATAACTATTACTGTATCGAGAGGCTTCACATAAAATTTTGGAGCTCATTTCTATATGTAAAAACTCGTAAAAATATCAAAATTATATGATTTTGTGAGCAACATTCGGCATGGATAAAATTCCCTAAAAATTACACTACAAGGATTATAATTTTTTGAGCTCATTTGGTATATTTAAAAAATTAAACAAATATAAAACTGAAAAATAGGAAGGTAATTAGGCCGGCTAACCACTGGGGGCTGGCGAGGTTTTGATCCAACTTCATCTTCTCAGTTTTTACTTAATCTAAACCGCTTTTCCAAGCGTCGCTTAAGCAGCGAAGTTTTGATGCAAGGTAGTTTTGGTATTTTGGTCAACTTACCAAAATAATCTTTTGTGACCTGGTCATCAACTTTCTTTGTAATCAATCGCCATGTTTATCACGTGTAAATACACCAATAGCTTGCCATGCATCGATAAGTCTCTTCCGGATTTACAGAACCACGCTTCACTTAGATCGATCAAGTCACACGGTGCAAACCTGTCCCTTGTGCTTGTCTTCAATGTTTTTGGCCTTTTGTTGTGGCATGCATGGACTCAGTCATCTCGCCCGGCATATTTAATCATTCTAGTCATCGACCCATATGTGTAGCCTTGATCCTCGTCATTAACTATGGTTGACTTCAACTATATGTACACATCCAAAGACAAATAAATCGTTTTCAGGTATAAAGTCTTCACAATGTGACCCACGTTGATCAAAATATGCTCCATGCGACACATATGCATTGATCTAGGTCAAACTAAATCAACCTACAGCTGAAAATCCCAAAATCACAGTCGCCCAGTAAGACCACTTACGCTAGCTAGTATGATCACTAGCAACTACCGATCAGACCGCTATCATCGGTTGGCCCTGATCAACTCGGCTTCAGCTTCTGGCTTATTTTTCACTATTCATAAGTTTCGTCTTTTTCTGAACTTTTGGCTTTTTATTGAGCTTTTTTGCCGGTTCTTTTTTTCCGTATTTGTTTGTATTATACGTAATGGGCTAACATATTTTTTTATTTTAAAATTTTTTTAAATTTAATTATGTTAAATAAGCCTCTGTCACCTATAATGCTTTTTTCAACCAGCTACAGTGTTTTCAGCCATAAGCTACAAGCTTTTCAGCCGAACCGATCACCACCTAAATCTCGGACCTTCTTACATATTCTCTCAAAATCATTTATCCCGCTCTAACTCACCGTACCCTATCCTAGTGAACTTCAATTTTGTCCGCTTGATATAGTAGTGCTACAGGTCACATGCCGTGCCGATCGGAGGCATGCAAATTATGAAGGTTGTACACATTGTACGACGGCTGCCATAGGTAGATGAAGACAGATCAAGAATACAATGTGGTTTAGAATGTAGAAATTTCACATATTTTAGAAATCTCATTACTACTAAGCAAAAACTCGCGTGAAATTCTTGGTAATAAAGAATTTTGGCTAGCATTGAGAGGTGATGCGATTGTTTAGCGGTTAGTTCAACTGGAGCCCCATTTTAAAAAAGCTTTGGTAACGAAAGCCTGTGGAGAGAAAAAAAAAAGACTGGTAATTAGGCGGAAGTAACACTTTGGAAAATTAGTTGCTAACATGAATTTAGTTTACTCTACCTTCTCCAATAACAAAACACTAGCTGCTGGCAACGAATCTACAAACGGACAAACACGATAGCAAACAAAACACGGGTGGTACGGCTCCTGCATCACTTAGCGGTAAAAGAAAGACGGTCGAGCTGGAGCAACTGATCACACTGACAAGTAAAAAATATTTTCGAGGATCGAAGAGTTGAAGAAAGAAACAAGCAAACTGATCACTGACAAAGCTAGCTACAAGTTAAATGCACCCGTAGCATACAGCTGTTAACCTTTAATTCTCGTCTTGCGCGATCGTACATATGCGCATACAATACTGTCGACTGACACTGCGCCGGGCTCTCCATCGACCTGCCAAGTTTTTGAGCTGCATCGACTGTGGGCAATGGCGAATTGAAGATACAAGCAACAGAATGGGAGTTACTCCAATTGATTGGGGAATTTGAATGCATCAATGCATGCTTTCCTCCTGTGCTTGAATCCATCAGGCAGGTGAAGCTGCAGGTAGCATATGAATGATCTGGACTGATCTTCCGGTCGTTTTGATCGATCATTTGCATCATTTGAGTAGGCACTCATGAATCGTCTCTGACCATGCTGGAAACTTCAGCTCCATGTGGGTGAACCATAACTACCCACTGATAGGGGCCTCTAGAGGAAAGCCATGTTCAACAGTATTCTGACTTCTGACTATAGCTTTAATTTGGCCGATTGCACAAATATTTTTAAAAAAAGTAAAAAACACTCAAAAGACATACTTTGTTTAAAGTAGTTTATACCGTGACTCATACAAATCACATCAAAAAGTAACTCCGCTCAACTTATCGGTTTCTAAAAACTAAAAGGCATAGATATTTGAAATAGGCCTTAGAACGAGAAGTTCTAAGGGCTTTCAAATACGCAGAATCACCAAGGCATCGTTTGTGTTGAGGAACCGTCACTGACGACCAATCCGATCAATTCCTCTACTTAAAACAAATCAAATAAATCACAAAAGACAGAATAATAAATTAAACAGATCAGAAAGAGGAGAGAGAACTCATAATCTTTCTTTATTAATTTCTGATTACATCTGTACAAAATATACTGATACAGCTTCCTATTTATAGTCTCCGGTAATATGCCCACCATAGGCCAGATCTGCCGACCCAAACCCAGATTTCTAACAGTTTGAAAAGAAACATGCACTTTCAACGGAGCCTACACAACACGCTTTGAAAGGTAAGCGCACAAATGGGGATGGGGGGTGTAAATTACCATACCTAACACACGGTCACAATTCACAACCACACTTCAGACTCAGCAATTAAGAGGCCACGGAATCACATTAAGTGCGTTAAGGTAGATTAGATTCGATTCAAGACAAACTAACATGGTTGTACATATCCTCTACCGTTGGTCTCCATCGCCTGTTCAAGAAACCCTCCAGAAAATGACATTGGCCTGTGATTGATGCAAGTAATTTTTGTACGTGCTCAACGCCTCAAATGTAGAGGGCCCGTGCTTTGGTGCGCGAGAAGCGCCTGTCTCCTGTATGAAATTGGAGGCGCAGCCTACGCCTTGAATCAGTGCATGCATACAGCTTTTTGAGTCGCCGCAACAGCAATGCAAGAGCCTTCAATTAATACGTGTTCAATGCACAGACACGGTAGCGAAATTGTGTACAATGCTCTCTCCATTTTCACATCAATTGATTCACATATAAAGATCGAACTCAAATAAGTGATTTAGGTGTCGTTCGACTAGGTTAATGTATACTGATTTATAACTAAAACTATAATACAGTTGACTGAAATTACACTATAAATCATAATGACTTATTTAACATAATTAAATTTAAAAAAAATAAATTAAAAAATAGGTTAACTCATCACTGATAATACAAACGAATACGAAAAAAATAAAGTGACAAAATTCAAAGAAGTAAAAGCAAAAAAACGAGACTTAAAAATAGTTAAAAAAAAATAGATAGATGCTCGAACCGAAAACCAAGCTGAACATGTCGTTTCAGAGACCATGAAGTGGAGTGATTACACAGGAGGATTGGACAGCAAATGTTACTGCTTCCAAAATACTTCCTCCGGTCATGGGTATGGCAGTAAACTACGGAGATTCCTTAGCGACATTGATCATGCCAGTTATCGCTAAAATCTAAAATTACACTATAGTTAAAAATAACTTGTAGCTAAACTTGCAATGTATCACAGATAATATAAATGAATACCGAAAAATAGAAACTAGCTAAAAAGCGTTAAAAAGCTAAATAGCCCAAAAATGACAATTTACGACTAGTAAAATAAGGCCCTAATCAACTCAGCTTCGGGCTTATTTTTTACTATTCATAAGTTTCGTCTTTTTCTGAACTTTTACCTTTTTATTGAGCTTTTTTGTGGGTTCTTTTTCCCTGTATTTGTTTGTATTATACGTAATGGTCTAACATATTTTTTATATTTTTAAAATTTTTTAAATTTAATTATGCTAAATAAGCCTATGTCAGGTAAAATGCTTTTTTCAGTCAGCTACAGTGTTTTCAGCCATAAGGCTTTTCAGCCAGCCATCATAAGGCTTTTCAGCCGAACCGATCACCACCTAAGACAGAAGTCAGAGAAGATCAAACTGAAATGAGGAGACTAAAAGCCCAACAGGGTACATAAACAAACTATACTTAATGCAGTACAACTGCTTACAACTTGTAAAGTAACATGGCTCCTTGACCTGTAATAAAGTTTCTTGAGACATACTTCAAACTTCACATGATGCAGTACAACTGCTTACAACTTGTAAAGTAACATGGCTCCTTAATCAGACCACTTTCAAACTTACAATTTAGTTGATTCTTCGAATCCTACTTTCATAGTTGATGTCAAACTAGTCAGTTTTGATAACCACAAAAGAGAACAACTTAATCAAGGGTACCAAGCCAATTCAGGCAAAACATTTCATTTCCGCTAATATAAATTTTGGTGGTTCAACTGGTCAAGATAATCTAGTCATGAATTTTGTAACCACAGGACAAGCAGCAGCACAAACTAGCCAGTATGGATCACAGTAGGAGGGGATCAAGCAACACATGGCCTAACAGTACCTCAGCTCAGCCGGTTAGCAGATGAAGAACACGACCATTAGATCAGGAACCAAACGACTCAATGCAACTATTAGGAGCAAATGGTTCCTCAACAGACTGGCGATGGGCAGAAAATGAAGCCATCAAGGACCACAGGCAATCGGCTGCGACCCCGAGATTACCATTCACAAAATCGGAAACAAGCATTCAGAACAAGAAACTACGAAAGCAAGCAGCAGGGAAATGGAAGCAGGAAACACTAAATTGCTAAAGCAGACCACTTGAACACATGTAGCTGTTTTGCACTCTGCCATCTTTGGATGCTGTCGTTGTTAGGCTAGAGAGAGATACCCTCTACTAGAGCAGTAACCCCAAGACAAAACAGTAAGCAGAAGACACTATTGGTAATAGCCAATTAAATGAAGCTATGTAAGGCCCAAACAGCTACCTAAATCTTTGACCAGTGAATTAATCCTCGTGTTAAGTAGTCAAGATAAGTGAATCAAGAGCAAACCAGCCCATGTCACATTAAACTAAAAGGTAAAATGGTAGCTCACCTGAGTTAAGTTCACCCTATTGCCATAATCAGTTACACAAGAAACGGAATAAGCGTTTATCCTAGTGAAAGATCGGTATTACCTGCCTTTTGTCTCCGTAATACATGCGCAGAATCGTCATAGCTGTGCCCAATGATGGGAAGAAGTGAGGCTGCCGCAGCATGACCTAGCAAGGCATGACCACAAGATCAGCTTAAATCCACAAACAAACATGTTTGGGTGCTTCATGTTGATCACTCGGAGCTAGATCATGCTGGCAGCTTCACTCGTTCCCTTGGACAGTTTCCAAGATTGCATAAAATACTAGGACTAGGGGCTCTCACAGCGGAGAAATCCTAGGCACAGGATAAGAAATACAGGGGGTAGAGAGGGATGGTGGAAGAAGCCATGGGAGCATCAGAAGACGAGCAAACTCAGGGAGAGAGAGATCATCAGGGGGAGAACCTACAGTGTTCCTTGGGGGATTACCTACATCACAAAGAACCTGCCATGAGATCTGATCTGGCATGAATCCAAGAAACATGAGAAGCTAGCCACAAATTGGTGTAGCATCCCAAGAATCAAGGATACATGTAGGGAGAAGCGAGAGGGTGAGAGAGAGAACAAGAACACGGCAAGTTTCAAGATCTCGTTGAAGGAAGAGATGTTCAATCAAGAAGAGAACAAGGCGCGAGATTTATAGAGGGGTTGTGGATGGTGGGGGGAGATGTAAGGGCGTCCGCAATGCTAATAGCTAGTACTAGCTATATAGTTAGTTGACGTGGAGATAAGAGATAAAAGCAAAGATTATTTTATACTGTTGGACCCACATGTTTCTCTCTCATGTTTTTAGACTACGTGAAATAGATCAGTTATTTGCTCGTTGCTAGTGACTACTCTCTCTTCTATTTTTTCTTTACCACATCAAATCTAGCTAACTAAATAGCCATCTGTTGGAGACGCCTAACAATATCGCAACTTACGTAACTCGGCTGTTCAGAATAGTGGTTGAGTGGTAGTAAAGTGGAGAGAGAGATTATAGAGGTGGTGGGAGAAGGGCCAAGGAGGCTAGTGGAGTAGGGGGGAGTAGCTAGGTTAGCTTAGGGTTCTAGAGGCCCAGGGGACCTAGACAGCCAGCGCTGCAGAGATTGTGTGTGTGCGTGCAGTACAGGGTGTCCGGACAGGAGAGGGTGCAGAAGGGGCGCAGGCAAAAGAGACGGGTGAATCGCGTAGCGTCGATCCGATGGATCGATGGTAGGGGGGAGAGGTCTCCAGGAGGAGGCGGCGAGAGAAACCCAGCCGTTAGCCGTACCCCATGCGGGCTCGGCCGTTCCATTCATGGCCACTTTGAGCTTTAGGGCATCCTCCCAGCTCTCTACTCCTACCTACGGTTTAACGATGTATTTCTCCTGTACCTGTACTACGTTGATGTAAAGTTTAAGTCAAGCAATCGCCGAGTTTGCAGTTTCTGATTGCATCCATTCGTTGAAAAAACTTTCTCTGAGACCACACTCCGGTATCAGAAATTACCAGGCAAGTGATAATAATGGAGTTAATGGAAGTGGCATCCTTGTGGCGCGATGATCATGGCTTAGCATGGCATGGATATGGTACAAAGCATAGCAAAAACAAAGCCTATGGAAAATATATAAAAATAAGCACAAGCAACAAAAGACATACACACTTACCATATGGAACACTAACAGTGGCATCCGTGTGGCGCGATCATCATGACATGGATACGGCACGCGCAAAGCATGCAAAAGACATACACACTTACCGCAGTAGACTGGAGCAATGTAGTAGTAGTAGTAGTAGAAACAATCCCAAATGATTGGAGGCAAATATTTTATAAGAAACCTACATGAGTTTTTCAGAAGATAATGTAAAAACGTCCTACTTTTTTTTGTTCAGTTACCGTGCCTTCGCCACAAATGGAACTTGAGACTTGGGGGAATGATTTTATCGCTTCGTGCTCGAATTCATGAGCTAAACTGAACTACACATACCCACTCGGCCATTCTTTCGAAGTGAGGGGGCAAGGTGATGGGATGATCCTGTCCAGGAGCCGTGGTTCATTCGATTCAACGTGATACAGCTTTTAGACAAGCGGTCATAATGGATTGGATCCAAACGGCTCAAATAGGATGGGTTCTTAATTGGATTGACTTTAGATGGATAGAAATGGATTGCAAGAGTGAATAGATTGTGTCATGTTACCTCATAAAAAGGATAGGGTTGGGTGTGATGGGTTTAGATATTTTGGGTTGAAATCGAGTTCTGAACGGATTTAACACGTGTCATTGTCTAATGAGCTGGTACTTTGATTGTCTATAAGTTTGAACTATCATACTCAAAAATAGCTTTCTATAAAAGCATGTGAGAGCCACATGTATATATGTGCCTGCTAATTTGTACATAGCAGCTTTATACACAGAGAATCATTTTCAACATGCTTCAATCCATTTCATAAAACTTTTGTAGTGTAAACGCGATGTTAAAATTCTAAATGCCAAATGAAAACTTTCTATAAAAGCATGTGGGGGGCCATATACACACCTAGCCATGCAAATCTGCATTGAGTAGCTCCACTGCACGCAAAATCATCTTCAATAAATTTTAATTGATTTCGAGAAACTTTTGTGGTGCGAACGCGAAGTTAAAATTGTAAATACCAAAGTTTTATAAAAACTTCATATAAAAAATATGTAGAACCCACATGTGTTTGCATAGAGTAGCTTCCCTTTATGCAGAATCATTTGCAACAAATTTCAATTGATTTTGTAAAACATTTGTAGAAGGGAAATTGGATCATATACCCTCCCTTTAGTTGGGAAATTGAGGATTTACCCTCCACATCTCAATGACATGTGGGGTCACCATAAGTCACTGACACGTGGGTCAGGAGGGTAAATCCTCAATTTCCATCTAAATGGAGGGTATATGATCAATTTTTTCTTTGTAGAATGAACACGAGGTTGAAATTTCAAATACCGAAGTTTTACGGAAGCTTCCTATAAAAGCATATGGGACCCACGTGTGCACATAGCCCAACCAATTTGCATAAAGTAACTCCCTTAGAGCATCTCCAATAGTGACTTATGAGCTAGCTCTAAGCATATTATTTCATATTTTAATAGAAGAGGGAGAAAAGCTATCTCTTGATCAAAAACTAGTCTCATACATACATTCCAAGATTATGTGAGAGTGTCATATGAGACTATTTATGTTATGAGCTATGTGCTAAAAGTTAGTACTATTGGAGAAGTTGTCTTAGAGTTAGTAACTAGCTCATAATGTTGGAGATGCTCTTATGCGCAGAATCATCTTCAGTAAATTTTAATCGATTTCAAAAAAACTTTTATGGTGTAAACGTGGGGCTGAAGTTATAAATACCAAAGTTTCACAAAAAAATCTTAGAAAAACATGTGGGGCCACATGTGTGTCTAGCTCTGTCAATTTGTACAGAGTAGCTACCTACATGCAGAATCATTCGCAATAAATTTTAATCAATTTCGTAAAAAATTTATAATGTGAATACGAGGTTAAAATTGCAAATACCAAAGTTTTACGAATAAGTGGGTTCAATACATGGTTTTGAGTTGGGTTGAGTTTAAGTGGAAGGTAGTTTGGGTTGGATTGGGTTTAAATAAAAAGTAGTTTGGGTTGGGTGGGGTTGTGAAAAATCTTTTGTGGGTTGGGGTTAGGTAGGAAGTTGGCTTTATCTCATATAGTTTGGGTTGGTTTTAAGTTTGATTTAAACCCATTAGCAGGCCTAATTTAGACTAATATTCTGTACTAAATTTGAAATCATGACATTCAAGATAAAATAGTTCTATCCATTAATCCGAACAAAATAACAAGAGATCGTCTAAGGTGGTGGTCGGTTCGGCTGAAAAGCTCATGGCTTATGGCTGAAAACACTGTAGCTGGCTGAAAAAAGTACTGTACCTGACAGAGGCTTGTTTAGCATAATTAAATTAAAAAATTTTAAAATTATAAAAAATATGTTAGCCAATTACGTATAATACAAACAAATACGGGAAAAAAGAACCGACAAAAAAGCTCAACAAAAAGCCAAAAGTTCAGAAAAAGACGAAACTTATGAATATTGAAAAATAAGTCAGAAGACAGAAGTCGAAGCCGAGTTGATCAGGACCTAAGATAAAATATCCGTTAAATGAAACAAAATGATAAGACATCGTCTAAGATGAAATATTTCTATCCACCGAATCAAACATCTCCGTGTGTACTGCATCATCCGTGAGACCACAGCATCATCAGCTGCAGCAGATTCTGAATTCACGGTGTGCCCAAGAACAACTTCCTATCACATCCATATCCGGGTTGACGCACAGTGCCGAGGCTGAGCCATTCACTGTGCGCCAAACTGCCCAACGCCATACATTGCATTATAGTCAAAGCCTCGAGAATATATAGTGATAGGTTGGGTTTAAGTTTTTGGTTTTTAGTTTATTTTTTATTATTTATAAATTTCGTTTTTTTTCCTGAATTTTTGGTTTTTTGTTCAGCTTTTTTGCAGGTTCTTTTTTTCGTATTTGTTTGTATTATACGTAATGAGCTAACATATTTTTTATATTTTTAAAATTTAATTATGCTAAATAAACCTCTGTTAGCTATATTGTTTTTTTTTCAGCCAGTTACAGTTTTTCAGCCATAAGTCATGAGCTTTTAAGCTCAACTGATCACCACCTATACACTGTAAAGCAGCCAGCTTTTAAGCCATAGTAAAGCAGCCAGCTTAAACATAATATATGGTCATGTTAAGCAACATATACACTGGGCATGGTCCCTGATCGGTTCGGCTTGAGCTTCTGGCTTATTTTTCACTATCCATAAATTTCGTTTTTTTCTGAACTTTTGGCTTTTTGTTGAGCTTTTTTGTCGGTTCTTTGGTGGTGATCGGTTCGGCTGAAAAGCTCGTGGCTTATGGCTGAAAAAAACACTGTAGCTGACAGAGGCTTATTTAGCATAATTAAATTTAAAAAAATTTAAAAATAAAAAATATGTTAGCCCATTACGTATAATACAAACAAATACGGGAAAAAAAAGAACCGGCAAAAAAGCTCAACAAAAAGCCAAAAGTTCAGAAAAAGACAAAACTTATGAATAGTGAAAAATAAGCCAGAAGCCGAAGCCGAAGCCGAGTTGATCAGGGCCTTTTTTTTTTCCCGTATTCGTTTGTATTATACATATTGGGCTAACATATTTTTTATATTTTTAAATTTTTTGAAATTTAATTATGCTAAATAAGCTTCTGTCAGCTACAGTGTTTTTTCAGCCAGCTACAGTGTTTTCAACCATAAGCCATGAGCTTTTAAGCCAAACCGATCACCACCTTAAGAATTGCATGTTTGGTCACGAACGTCTAAACTTTGTCATGCCTAACCGCTAAGTTACAAATTAACACCCTACGTAACCTTCTGGAGTGGTTAATTTCGATGGGCACGGTGGTTGTCAAGGTCAGCTTCAGAATGTTACATGTAACTTTCATGTCAGAATAGTAGTTGTGTAGTAATGAAGCGGAGAAAGAGACCCAATAGCAAGGAAAGGCGAAAGATTCGAGAGGAAGGGTGATAGCCTAGTAGGAGAGCTCATGCAGAAGACAAAGGTAGGCCTTTGTGTAGTTGTGTGCAGGCAGCAGGCGGCTAGAAGAGACACGGTAACGGCTCGGTTCGGCTTCTGACTTCTGGTTTATTTTTCACTATTATTAAATTTCATCTTTTTTATCTTTATTTGTATTTTTTGAGTTTTTTTTACCGATTCTTTTTTCCTATATTCGTTTGTATTGCACATGATAGGCTAACCCATTTTTTTATTTTTAAATTTTTTTAAATTTAATTATACCAAATAAGCCACCTTCAGTTACAGTGTAATTACAGCCAGCTACTGTGAAATAAGCCATAAGCCACAGCCCAACCGATCACCTCCTTAGATTTTGCCAAATAATTTTTATCTATGATAGATAGCTTTTATGTATGTTTTTTTACAATAATAATGAAAATATTGACATGGAAACATATGTGATTTTAGATTTAAAAACTTATTTGAAAAATTCACTTTAAAAAACCATACCACTTATGTCAATTTTCGAATAAACCAAAAGATAATGTCAAAAGACCACACAAAAAAAAACAAGGCCGACGGCTGCAGAAGTATGTGCATTTGCTGGGATATGGACGTATGGTGGTAGGCGATGGGATGCCCAGGGCAGGCGATGTACGTAGGATTCCAAACACCCGTCTTTTTCACAGGCTCCTGCACTGAGACTAACACAGCATTTTGTACCACTGGTACTGTGTATTAATTGATTCATAGTGCTAGTCCTCGTGAAAACACCATTATAACTGTATAACACTATACGATTGTCTTCAGCACTATAACATTGATTATGCCATTGAGAAGACAGGATTTGGTTCCAACCAGTGGCGAGTTGAGAAGTGTAGGAGAGGATAGGACTGGGACAGAGAGAATAAGGGTCTGTTTGGCAGAGCTCCACCAACTCTAGATCCACAAAAAACAGCTCCACTCCATGAATTTTTACCCAAACGCTCCAGCTCCACGAAATCTGGATCCACCAAAATACTGAATCTAGTTCCAGATTCATAAAATCCATGGAGCACCTCAAGGGGTGCTCCACGAAACCTTGTTTCGTACCTACTCGTGGAGTTGGGTGGTAATTACCCACATTTTACCACTGGTTACACACCCCATCTCATACCACCATAAAACCCATGGGCAAAACAGGCCATTCCCACCAAAAACTCAGTTTCGTGGATCTGGAACTACTGTGCAAGCCAAACAGTTTTGTCTAGCTCCATGGTGGGATCCCAGATTCACGGTGAAGCTGTTTTTGGTGGATCTGCTGCTCCAGATTCATTTTTTCAGTAGTGGAGCTCTGACAAACAGGTCCTAAGCTATGCAAGAACAACAAAGGTTACACAAATTTCCTAGCTTTCATGCCACACTAGCAACTAATCATAGTGCTATATTTTTTTTCAGCCAGTCAAAGATAAAACAGTTGGTTGCTGAGACTTAATTAAAACGATTTAATTTGAATGTAAAACATAATTTCTATTAATTATACTATTGGTTAAGAAATACACCACCACTAATGCAGCAACCCAAAATATTCGACCTATTTTTCAGTTTATGCCTTTCTCCAAATAAACAAACATGACAGTTTCTTCACGCGTCTTTTCGAAATAGTTTATCAAGACAACCTTTTCGAAACAACTTATCGGCATTCGATTCATTTGCACAACTGCTTACTCTAGAGTAAAAATCATCAACCGTAGCCATAACCCATCAGCCGTAGCCAAAAAAATAAGCCCAAAATTGTCTTTTTTTCGTGTGCTCTCCAAATTAAGGCTTTAACTATATATTGTATTGTAATATATTAATAGACCGATAGTTTATAAAATTACAATGCTTTCAAAAATACCTTTTTTAAATAAATATACTCATATTTTCTTGTCATCAATCCAAAAATTTGTAAATATGGTAGTGTCAAAAGTCAAAAAAGTTTGGCTAGCACATGTTAAAAAAAAGATATTTCGAGAGTATGAGAAATATAAGGCCTGTTCTTTTCTTCCGAAGCTACCGGTTTTTGACTTTTGCTATAGTACCTAACTTTCAAACGGAGTATTTTTTTCAAGACGGGGTCTACAAGTTAAACGATGTACACGTTAAAAGTCCAACATCTGTACTAGCCAAAATCGCAAGTGAGTATCTCTCTCCGTAATATGTACCGTAAACAACCAAAATTAAAAAAAATTCAGCCCTAAGCCACAGCCGCTGCCAAACAGGCCTATAGTACCATTCAACGAAAAAAAACTGCCATAATACCTCGTACATAATAAAAAATAAAATATCTACTATATTCATTTCCCCTTATTTTATATAATTCTAAATTATATAAGAATATTGTGAGATATTTCAAAGTATGTAGTGGGATTGCAATAACTCCAAACTACAATGATCTAATTGCAAAATCCAATTTTACCCTTGTACTAAAAATTGCAAGAGATAGTTATTAGAGATATATATTTCTCGTCCACCATCCTCCTGCTGTGGCTGCCGATGTGACAATACTTCGCTAGCTCAGCTATAGCCTAGCTAGGAATCTGCCAACGCCCAGATCCTCCTAGTAAAATGAAATATACTCCACACCTTCCCAACGGGCGGCAGAGCAGCACAGAAGAAAGAAACCAGCCACTACACACTACTGCCCACTAGGCGTGGATCTAGAGAGAGAGAGAGAGAGAGAGAGAGAGAGAGAGCGTCAAGCCCAACTGATTGACTGTACCTTGGCAGCTTGGCTTTAGCAAAAGAGAGCGATGCCGAAAAGAAAGCTCTTGCTTGCACAATGTGCTCCTGCTTCTTGTTTGTTTGATCTGGCTCAGGGGACTATTCTCCATGGAGAGGATGGAAGAGCATGCTGCCTTTGCGTCTCTCTCTCTCTCTCTCTCTCTCTCTCTCTCTCTCTCTCTCTCTCTAAAATCTTTGTCTAACCAGATCAAAACAAGATAGCACAAAAGTTTAGAGTTGATGTTTACTTGTTGGTCGTAGCATGCTGCTGTTTATTGATCTATTGTGTTGTTTGTCACTGGCACTGAAGTTCTCGTATTCGCAGAATTAATTTGCGCAAAATCTCTGGCTTGGGAATCAGCTGCGAAAAGAAAACCACCTCAACTGCATTGTTACAACTTCAAAAAAAAAAGTGCATGCAGCAACTGGATGTAACATGTCGCAACAAGTCTGCAAAGACGAATTGTTCATGAAATATAACATGTCGCTTTGGTCCATTCTTTTTCATCTAAAGAACGGTATCGGCGTAATACATGTAGCAATAGCATATGCAGTTACATTAGGACAGGCCATGCATATAGAAATATAGAAAAGTGGTATAATGTGTTGGCCACATGGCTAAAGAAGCTACCAAGCCAAGGCGCATGCGTCTCCGGCATGGGGACAGCCAGGCAACCAGCCTTCATGCATGAACATGTTAGTGTAATTGTAGATTCCTCAAGGCTGTTAGTATAACTGGCATAGAATATACACTCAAATTGTAGATCTGCTTGAAATTTTGACGGCTTTGTAAGTAGTATACTGTAACTGTAGTAGGACAAAAAAAAACCAGGCATAAATTTCATATAATCAGATCCCTCCTAGTAGGTAGCACTATCACACTAACAGGCATATTATGACCCAACCAACTGACCATGCATATAGTACAAATGCAAAATCTTTGCGTGCCCATAGGTCTGTGCTACTAAGATTTTACACCACATCAAATGACAGGAGATAGTCCATCCAAAGGGCAGAAGGAAAGTGAATGCATGACTAGCTTAGTATATTGTATCATGAGGGTTTTGTTGTATCTCCATGGTTGCTATATTTGTTTCTTCCAACAGAGGCAATGGCAGGCATGCAGCAAATTTCGTAGTAGCAAGCTGCAGCTGACACACACAGGCACAGGCTACAAGGAGAGTGGTGGTGATGAACTCAGAAGCTAGGCTGATTAATACGGAGCCGTGCTGCTTGATTAGACACATCATATGCACTTTGAATCTACTATTTTTGATCACTTGCGTGCCTGCCCGTGGTCCAAGTACTGACCATTGTCTAAGGCCAGTACTACCACCACCACTCCACATTTTTTTTCCTTTCTATCTTTTACAAAATATTGTAGTAAACTCAAGAGCCATGCAGATGCAGCACTGCACTGATGTAGATCTCTTGCAGCTTACGAGCAGGTGCAGACCTAGAGATGCTTAGCTGCGCAGGTGGTCCTCGTAGGCATGTATGCATGCGTACTTGTGCTCCTCACCTCTCACATCCAAAGCCTACGTAACAATGAAGCGAAGGAAAGGAGAAATAAAGAGGCAGTGTACTGTGCTAGTACCACTGCTATACTCGCCCAGATGAGCTGGGGCGTTGGAAAGCCACGCTGCCAGCTTTTGCACTGGCCTTCGTTTACTTTGGGGGAGGAGGGAAGAAATGCGATGTGAGGAAGAACTAGTGACAACATTGTGCAAGGGGGGTGCTTGCCACTGTAGCCTTTGTACTTGGACAGGACCAGTGCATGCAACACGCCTAGGAGTACAAAGATACTACAGGTTTGGAAATTTGGATCGGTGCAAAATGGTAGTACTGTTTGCAAGAGAGAGTGCCTTGTAGTTTTGACGAATGCAAATCCTTCATTTCTATACTGTACTTGGAAGTGTTCTGCACAGGGTCAGGTGCATACGTATGGAGTCTCTTGCGTTCCTGCGAACAGTGCAGCTAGCTTGCAAAAGGAAGCGTTGTTTCCTTATCATTTGCCGATGAAGGCATACGTAATGACAGAACTAGTTCACGAAAATAGAGCCACCAACACTACCAGGAAGGTCAACAAAGTCAACTCCGGAATTGGACACATTTCAATGCTAATTCATTGAAATCAACGCTAGATGTCGTCCAAACCCTCAAAACACTTGCGGTATCCAAGATGCATGCGGCTTACATTAAAACTCTCTTCGTAGTGGCTTTTCACTTCTGGATTCTTATTAGAGAAGAAAAAAAAATCAATATGAACATCTAATTCTCTACTCCTCTCGCTACCGTCTCGCTCCAGGGATAAGACAACGGTCACAGATACATCGCGTACCTCACTCCTCTCGCTCTCATCACGCGTATACATCTCTTCATCATTTTATCCACAACTTGCTCTCTTCTTTTAAAAATAATTTATTTTAGCTACTACTGTAGCACTAAGAAAAATAATAATAATAACCTAATCAAGGTACGTCTTTAAATGGAGGTCTGTAAGACCCCAGATATTAACATCTGGAATCCTCTGTGATTCCACCGCACTAATCCCTGGATCAGTAGTTAGTGCACACAGATTACAGTTCTGATTATCAAAGTTCATATCATGCGGAAGCGTAATTATAATAATAAACTTACTCATGGGCCGGTTAGGCGAAATCATTAACTTGCGGGCGGAAGGACGGCAACACAGGTGGGACCTTCAGACATGCCCACAGCGACCAACCGGAGGTTCGCGACCTAGCCTTTGACATCTTCATCTTCTCGCCAGCTTGTCCAATCTTGTTGCCGAGGCGAGGTGATTTGATTTCCGATTCTAAATTTTGTCGCAAAGCGAGCATGAGCACTGACCCGTGCTCGCGAGCCAATACACGAATGCAAATAAATAGTATGTATGGCTTAACAAAGGAGAGGCTCGGGCTATTTTGTTTTGCGAGAGTGCTTTGAATACAATTAATTAAAAGCCCTATGACTTAGCAATTTTGGAACAAATCATAATGTACAAGGAAATGCATTATTAATATCGATTGATTCCATCCACCGTTACATGGCATCGCACCATATAGCAATTTCTTGACGTTATAGCCGCTTAACTTACCATGGGACGACGCCGGACAATTCCAAACCAGGCGGTCCTTCGCCCTTCACTTTTCCATTCCCATTTTCCAAACATTTTTAAATAGAACTAACTCGAGTAAGTTCCCATGTCCGCCATGACCGTGGGCACGACTATTCGAATAGTTTTGACTCTGCAGAGTTTGTACACTTTCACCACAAGAGATGAACTATCCTTTTGCCAACATGCTTCCTTAGGCATGAGACCCGGATAATTTATCACAAAGCCTTTACCTTACTCCGATCTAGTTAGGCACCACCCACGCCGAGGTTTCACCGTGAAGGGTTACACCACCACGATCGAAGTCCCTCTTGCGCCGTGTGAGTACAGTACACCTGTGCCTCACTCGTGAGTAAACTAGTACACCCCCCGGCACCCACTTCCCTCGGTGATGTCCGAACTAAACTCTTGCAAGTTATTCACTAGGTCGTACCCATTATAGACTTGTGGTTGTCTTGTTTTACATCGGAGATCATCACAAGATTCAGTCCTTAGTATTATCGAGCGGTTCTACCACACTCCATGATTTGTGCTCCCACCGCACCACATACCAGCCCCAAGCCATCCGCTCGGATATTTAAGCAAGTTGGGATTTTTGAGAGCATAAAATAACCATATCAAAGGATACAGTCATTCCCACCATGACCGCCCAACCAATTTTATCGAGATTAAAAGTGATGCTTGGCGCTCGCGCCATGAGTATCTAAACAATACTAAGCATGGCATATATTTAGGGACTTATTTTCAAAAGTTACCGTTATAATTTTGCTAGGGTGACAAGGTTCACACATTCAAATATTCCAAAGGAGGGTAATATTATTCAAGGTAAACAATGGACATATAACTAGAATCGTAAATTAAACATGTATTTGCATATAAACTAACAGCATGCAATTTGATAATTTAAAACAAAGTAATTTGCAGAAATGTAGGTTCAACATGATCAAAGTATTGACTCGCTTGACGCGGTTTATCGCGGTCTTGAGCTCACACAAAGTTGTCTCATGCGATGATCTTTTAATTCTCGGTCTTCACCGTTCTCAGTCCCGCCTGACCCACAGAATCTTCAGGACCCCGCTTTCTAATTACGCGACAAATGGCTGAATCCGAATAACAGCAAATAACTCATAAGATCCAAATAAATCTGGGTAAACTTAATTTAGATTTATTATAACTTAGTGGGTGATTTAAGGCAAGGTCTGTGGTAGGGTAAGATGACTTCTTTTTATCAACAATTTCTCTTGTCATTTTTGTATTTGATGATCTAGGGTTACTATATGTTAGCATCTATATATTATTAGAATCTTTAATCTGAGTGCTTTCGGAAACCATCATTCGATATTTTATTCTTTTACATGCCGTGCTCGTTATATGTGAATACATTTTGTCATCATTATTAACTAAAGTGCCATTTAAGATTTTACGATCGGCGGTGGTTTTCTTGATAGTATTTATATATTTTAGTGGGGTCTACGGTGAACGCAAAATTACATTGTTGTATTTACTAGTAAGCTGCACATGTGTCACCTGCATTTTGCTAACCACTTATTTGCATATACGTAAAGATGCTTATTTGTACATTCACTTAGAAAGTCTCATGCTTTTTACTTATTATTTGGCTTAGGTTCTTTATTATTTAACAATAAAAGTTTATTTTAATTGCTAGGGTTAAAGACAATATTTTATGGCCTAACCTTGCAAATGGTTAATTTCTGCATCCTTCTCTAATGTGCCAGGTTTCATGATTTATTGTGTAGTAACCTTTATTCGTTAGGATATCATTCCATGTGAGCATTTAACTATATTATAATCGCATTGATTCTTTTAATTGGTAAAAGTTTACCCTAGTTACTCAATCTATTAACACGCCTTTGGTTAATAGTTAGGTTTTAGAGCAATTATTCAAGGCACATTAGTCACTAACTTATGATATTTGATCCATGTTTTGATATTTACTAGTTCATTTGTACCCTAACAAAGTTCTGCAATTTTTATAATTTATTTTCGGATTTTTGTGTGCCTTTTTCCCTCCACTGGATGAAGTAGCAAAACATTAAAAACCTACATCTAATATTGCGGCCAGAGGGATTCGAACCCAGGTTGCAGACGTGAACGCGCACACGGTTAGCCACGGTGTCTCAGGGTGTTACCTGACGTGAGTGGCGTGGGAAATCAAATAAGCCGGCCATGCAAGTGTTGTAGCAGAGAATTCTCGGGGCAGCCATGGCTGACGGTGGCACCGGCAAGGGGCGGTAGGAGTAGGGACGACGGCAGCAAAAAATGCGTCGCTCGGGGCGGGTGCTTGGTGGAAGGGTCGGCGGGTCGGAGAGCCTCGGAACAGGCGGCGGCAAACACAAAGCGGCGCGAAGAAGAGTCACCGTGGCCAGCGAGCTCGGGCGGCGATGGGCTTCGACCGGGGGTTGGAATGGCTTTGGGAAGCTCCGATGTCGCCCTCACCGAGAGGAATTGGATGGGTGGAGCCAATCGGCGATGAGCTCGATCACCGGAGTTGGAGAAGAGAGGAGCTCCGCGAGTTGTGGGACACGAGAACATGATTCTTTTCGTGAGAGCAAGAGGGGTGTGGGAGTCGGTTGGGCACCACCATCGGCTTTATAAGCGGCGGAGCGGGGTGGCGGCGTGGCGGCGTGCGGCGGCCGTTTCGGGGAAGGGAAATGTGGGGAGAGAAAATAGTGCGCGAAAAGGGAAGAGGGAGCGGGTTACTTATAGCCGAAAGAGGCGGGAGATACGCGCGCGAGGAGGCGCGAGGACCGGGCGGAGGCGGCGGACGGTCGGGCAGCGGAGGGACCGCCGAGCAAGAACCGGCGTGCGGCTCGGGAGAGAGGCGCGGGCTCGACGCGGCTAGGGCGCAGCGCAGAGGGCAGCGAGCGGTGATGGGATGGAGGGCACGGGGCTCGAGCGCACTACCACCGCAGAACATGCGCGAAGAGGGAGGAAAGAGAGCGCGGCGCGCTGGAGGAAGAAAGAGGGAGGAAGAAGGAGAGGGGAGGCCCGAACGGGGAGAGAGAAGGAAAAGCAGGCGGGCACGGGCCCGCGGGCAGAGAGAGAGGGCACTGGGTGGAGAGGGCCCGCTGGCCAGAGGAAACGGTCGGGAGGGGCGCCAGCGCCCGGGCCACGCGGCGACGGGGAAAGGAGAGGCGCGGGCGCGGCGTGGGGCCCGCGGCGCAGTGAAATGGGGAGGCACGGGTGGAGGTGGGCTGGCCGTGCGGCGGCGGGATGGAGTGGGGAGGGGTTGGGTGGGCCATTTGGCCGCCGACCTCCAATTTTTTTTCCTTTATGTTTGTATTTTCATTTTGCATATTTATTGCATATGTTCATATATACATATATACATATATTTCCCTTTCTCTCTATGTTTGTATACTTTCATTTATACATCTTTGATCAATCAAGCTAGGCCATTTTTTTTTGTATACATACTTGCATATATTTTATGTGTTTACTTTTGTTGCCCTTTTATAATACTATTTACAATATGAGTTTTTTTGTATACTCTAATTTAAATCTCTCCCTCCTTATGTTGGATTGTCTTTTCAGTTGTGAATTCAAAATTATAAATTTCTTTTACTCCCATATTTTCCTTTATGGTATTTTTAATTCTAGTTTTATTTTTCTGAAACCTTCTTAAATTTTTGAAACCTCAACCAATTCCGGAGAAATGCCATAAAAAAAATTCAAATTCAAGTACAATATATTGCAAAACCATTCAAGAAATTCATATTTTAAATTTCAGATTTTTCAGGATGTTACAAGGTCCCTCCCCCTATTCTTTTCCGTACGTAGCCATCTCCCATATCCATGTCCTTTTCCCATCTCCTATTTCCCCTCTCTCTCCCTCTCCCTCTCTCTCTCCTCCCGTGTGTTCGGCGCTGGCGGCGGCAGCAAGACTCGCGTGCGCACACGCACGGCCGTGGCGCAAGGTGGCAGCACATACGCACACGCGGCAGTGGCAAAGGCACGGTCAAACGCCTCTTTGCGCGGCCAAATGTGGTGTCACACGGTCGAACAGTCGTTCGCTCAGCCAAACAGACGTTCGCGTGGCCAAACGTCGTTTCGCACAACCGTGGAGCTAGCGAACCCGTTCCCTCTTCAACCAAGTTCATCTTCTGTTGTTCCTTTATTAAATTCATCTATACCTGATAGGTTGCCTTCCATTCCATCCTATCAGTCGAGGATAACACACCCCGTTGGCAATTATACAGTCGAGGACAAGAATATGCCTCACTATTCTCGTAGAGATATGATCGCTGGCGTCTTTGCTATATCTTGTTAAATAACAATTATCTTTAATTATATTGTTTCTGCGATCTATATTAATGTTTTCGATAACCTAAGTTCATTGCGTTTAACCTGTATTAACTACTTGCTTACATTACTTGTCCTTTACATATATTGCTTGTATTACTGGTCCTTTATTTCAGTATGTTGTGACTGTTGTTGAGTACTTACTGAGATTTCCAAATCTCACGCTTGCTCTTTCTATTCTTAGGTAAAAGGTCAGTAGAGTGATAGCAATATGCATAGGTAAAAGCACTCGAGTTTTTAGCACCGTGGTTTGCCACTATTTATGTCATTTTATTTATTATTTATTTAGTTAGAAGTGAACCTTTTCCATATTTCAAACATTTACTTTCAGCTTTCACTGACTCTCTAACAAAGTACCTTTAAAATTTTAATTTTTTATGATTTCTATTGTTATTTTTATTATTTATTTTTTACTTTGGCGATGGCGTTCTATAGTAATATTTTATATTGATATGTGAGGTGCTATAACTAATTTATTTTTAACAAAAAATCATTAATAAAGGACAATACGAACGTTCTTAGATAAGCTAAAACCAAAGGGAAGATGGATGGTTGAGCCAAGTTCATTTCTTTGCCGGTGGAAGTGGTGCCATGGCATGGAGAATTTTGGACACTATTGGACCTCTGTACACACAAAATTCCCGTTTTGGCCCCCCACCGAAAAAATTTCCGGTTTTGGACCCCTTCTGAGCGCGGGATTACGAGCTGCCGCCACGTCGCCCGGTCCACCGCGCGACCGCCGCCCATCACCGCGCTGACGCGCGCCGCTTCGCGATCGATCGGCCGAGCCGCGCCTCCCGCCGCGCGCGCGACCTTTCCCGCGCGCGATCGCGCCGACCGCGCCTCCCGCCCGAGCGCGTTTCGTCATGCACGCGCGGTCAAAATTTGAGTCGCGCGCTCGCGGACGAAACGCGCGCGCGGGCGGGGAGGCGCGATCGCGCGCGATCGCGCGGCAGGAAGCGCGCGCGCGCGGGCGAGGCGCGCGATCGCGCGCGCATGGCGCGTTCGCGCGCGGACGGCGGGTCGCGCGGTGGACCGGCGACGTGGCGGCAGCTCGTAATCCCGCGCCGAAGGGTCCAAACCGAAATTTTTCGGTGGGGCCAAACGGAATTTTGTGTGTACAGGGGTCCAATAGTGTCCAAAGTTCTGGCATGGAGGTGCGTACGTACGCGTTTGCATTATTGTGTTGCGATTCGCGCTGGTCGCCAATGGCGCGCGTTGCGTCGTCGCGCGCGCGTGGTGTGGTCCTGCCCCCAACAATCGCAAGGCTGCCCTGCGTCGGCCATCAAGGAGCACCTGTGCTGTGCGGCGCGCAGATGGGCGACACCCCCGTCCATCAATGCATATTTTATGTATACGATGAGCCAAACGAGTTGCATTCTACGCTAGCTTGTTTTCACACGAGGAGCTATATACACTTACCTGCAGATCGCTGAGTTTTGGTGTACCAAATCTTGCTGCGTGTCCCCCGGGTAATTCAAACCCGAAGCTCGGAATATCTCCGCGTGGCTTGCCGGGGTGGCTAGCTTGGCCGGCGCGCAAAGCGGCCGCGACGCCGGTCCCGCTAGTGGCTAAGCGTGCGGGTCTCACGAGCAGCCGAGCATGCTGCGTGCGCCACAGCGCGCGCGCGCGGCATGGGCGTGGCCGTGGCCAGGGGTGCGCAGCACGTACGACCTATGGCGCGGCGCGGCGCCACCGCAGGGTCGAACGCGAGTCAGGGGCGCCGCCGGGCAACGGAACGAACGACCGAACGATGAAAGCTGTCCTCGGCCGGTCGTTTCAGCCGGAGCATTTTTGTTGAGCTCAGCGTGTGCGCCTGTCACGTTTGCTACCTCCCAACACGTCCGCCTTTTCTACTGTATCTTGCTAGCTCGTTGTTTGTTTGTAAGTATAAAGTCAGTTGCTAATGCTGCGTAGTCTTGCTTCATGGGAACAGCGAGTGATCCCTACGTGGCTACTACAACGACTCGCCTCACTCCTCGGATGCTCAGACACCAGCAACGAGCATGACACTAGTAACGAGCATGGCACTATGTCAACCTGAAAACAAAAAATCATTTCAAAGTCATGCCTGACATCAAGAACAAAAAAGGCAAAATACTGAGGACGAATTTGAAACTAAAACTTTGCAGGTTTACGTAATTTTACGTAGACTACGGCTGTGGTTTTTTTTTTTGTAATTTTGAAATATTGCATCACGCTGGACTCGTTAATTTCGGTGGTAGTGTCTCAGTTCCGCTGGACTGGACACCGAGCGATTTTTCTGTAGGAGTTGCCCGGCGGCCGGCAACACACAGAGCAAGGCAGCGTGCATCACAGAGCACGTATGGGCACGCGGAGATTGGGAGTAAGGCCAGCCCAAGCGTTGCCGCGGGCCCGCGGCCCTTGTCCCGTTGCATCTGCACGGCCCAGCCCCGCTCAGTGCAGGGGAGGAGATCGGTCCAAAATACTCGCTTGGTGGCCACGCGGCCCACGCCGCGCCTCGGTCTAGTGGCTAGAGTGCAGACGCGTGCAGGTCTCACGGGGACGCGCCACGGATAGGGATGGCCATGCCTCTGCCTCCTTTCCCGATAGCCCGCGAGGTCTGTAGGACCATATAACAATAGATAGAATAAATTTCTTTAGATCTTTTAAGTATTCGTTTACTTACTTTAATAACTATAAAAAATCTATGAAGACCAAGAAACCAAAAATTCAAAAAATTTCGGTGCTATAATAATTTTAGACCGTAAATAGTGAAAGACAATACTATTTCAAATCCAAACTTTTGATCCGTCAATCTAAAAGATTTGAAACTTTAACTAAGTCTAGTTTATGATCTTAAGAATATATCTCAACAAAAAAAAAATTGGAAGAACTTAGAGAATTAAGATCTTTTAGTTCGTGAAGCTCTTCTACACCAAATCTGAGCTAAACCTAAAAAATGAGCTAACTCTTAAAATAAAACTTCAAATCACTTGAAATTTGGTATGCACCTTCTTTAAAATGTCAGAAATCTATTACAATCAACGATCAAGAAAATCATTAACAAAATTTTGACCTTTTTGTTTGAAGGCAGATTGCACAAAAAACCGGTCAAAAACCACAAACGGTAAATATGACTTGCTCGTGGGTGAATGACAGTCAAGATGGTTCTAATTGTGTTCTCACGTATTCCAACAAGCAAAAACACCAAAGAAATCGAGGTAGAAACAGCTAGATCAAGAAATCATTCGGAGAGGCAAAAAAGAGCAAAAGCGGGGGTTTTTCATGAATTTACCAACCAAGTGGTTAAATGGGTGAGATTGATTTCCAAAGTTTATCTCCATCTCTTGCACGTCCTTGGCACAACAAGATCAACAAGAGGAGAGAAGAAGAGGAAAAATCAACCAAATCAAGAGCAAATCAATCAACACAAAAGAGATCATGGAGATAAACAAATATTGATGTATTGCTACTTGAGGATTAATGTTTTGCACCCACTCCACTTGGAAAGCAAGATAGCATACCACAAAACTTAACTTCTATCACAACTTGACCCATATTAGCAATAACATGTCTCATGCAACCTATAACTACTGACCTAGGTCACAAAATCATCCTATGACTCAAACTTTCCAAAATAATACATTTCTACAATATGTTCAGAAAAGTCTATAAATTTATAAATTCCAACTTTTCACTCCTCCAAAATAATAATGGTTCATCACAATTGTCAATGTTTTAATATTGATCTTACGTCTAATTTGTTTGGATTCGATGGAACTCTTAGAAGATCTGGTGTATGCGTATGCGGAGTAGAGATACAGGAAATTTTATCCTGGTTCAAGCCTTCTCCTTCGAGAATAACAACCCTACGTTCAGTGTGATTACTAGTTGCTAGAAAGTGGTTTACAACTGAGAATTACACGAATAGCTAGTGCTATCTTGCGTGAATGATTCACCAATCCTCCTTTTTCTCTCCCTTTGACGTTAACCTTTATATAGTCGGCGAAGCGACGGCAATTATTCCATGCTGGAAGACATCTTAACGCTTCAGATGATAACCGCCTGACGGAATTTACTATCAGAGAGACATAAGAGGGCCATTTACTGTGCAGCGGTTGTTGTCAGAGAGATATCGTGTGCGGTTAGTGGACTAACGCACGTTCTAACCGCCTTGTCAGACGAACCAACGATGTAGTTCATTGTCGTAGATAGGTCGGTTGGAGATAGATTCGTTATAGAAATTCTCATGACCACAAAGTGGTCGCAGTAAGACTTACGACTATATGGTCGTAGAAAGACTTAGTGGTCGCGGTAAAACTTACGACAATATGGTTGTAGAAAGACTTACGACTATGTGGTCGTAGAAGGACTTACGGTCAAGAGGGTAGTCACAATATGGCTTATGACTATATAGTCATAGAAGAACTTACGATAGTATGGTCGTTGAAAAGTTTACGACCATCCTACCATATTTATCTTTTATCGATAAGGGGTATATTCAAAAAAATATAATGATATAATAATTTGAGGATTATTCTATCCACGCCAATAATAAAATCATAGACATTCTTAAACGCTCCTTCAAATTCCTACATCAAAGAATGTGTATGGAAACATTCTGTATATCCACTATCTTATAAGAGGAGAGACGAGAATGTCTTCCTTATGCTCATTTCCTTCATACATACATACATACATACATACATACATACATACATACATACATACATACATACATACATACATACATACATACATACATACTATATGTTTAATAACATATATTTTTTGTCTTTAGATTAACATATTTTAGTATAATCTGTAATATATTACTATTTTAATATCTCATGCGCTAGCAAATTTATGTATTTCTATCGTAACAATATGATAAAGTTATAAAAACGTCTAATATGATTCAAAATTAGGTTCTTAGTGAGATCCTATTCCCCACAAATTTCTCGACGGAGATAGAGAATGAACAAGCCACCGATAGCTAAATACGGATTAGAGATAGGAGGTCATTCCCCGCGAAGAATAGCTCGGTCGCCATTCCTAGCCACAAAGCGGCACGGCACGGTCGTGGCGCCGCGCGGGTGGCCAGCACCCCACAGCCGGCGATTGAACCCGCTGTCACGTTTAATAAACTCCCAACACATTTTAAGCAAAATTGTGTTATCGCCTATCCACCAGGAATCAAGCTTTTCTGTTCGCTTTTCTATATTTCTTCACACGTAATAGTAATTTAGAAGAGATAGATGCTATTATAAATCTTATAAAAAATAAAATAAAACAAATAAACTACTGATATATAAAAAAATATAAACAGAAATAAATAAGAAGAACAGGAAAGCTGCATTCATCAATGAGTACCACATACTCTTTTCTTTCATGGCCCACAAGGATGATGGGAACAGCGAGTGATCCGTACAACAACTCGCATGCTGATCTACATGCACTCTACTTTTGTTTGGAAGAACACATGCACTCTACTTAGACAATAGCAGTAAGAAAAATAAAAGGATGACACGTCTTGTACGGCAAAAAAGGCTCGGCTCGACACGTCTTGCACGGGACAAAAGGGCGTCGCGTTTATCTGAGGAGCCACGCGGCACGCGCGTCGACGGCGCACCAGCTTATACAAACGGAGGCGGCGCGACGTCTGGCGGCTGCGGCGGGACGACCTCGGGCGGCGCCCTCGGCGGGTCCACCTCCGGTGGCGGCGGAGGGACGTCGGGGTTGGGCGGCACGGCCGGGATCTCCGGCCTCGGCGGCGACGGTATCGACGGGCCCGGCTGCTCCGGGCCGGGCGTCGGCACGTCCTCGCCCGGGGGCGCGTCGAACTCCGGCGGCAGGTCAATGCCCGGCAGCTCCTCCGGCGGGCGGTCCGTGCCCGGCACCTCGGCCGGCTGCGGACCCGGGACCTCCGGTGGCGGCGTGGCGTTGCACCGGACGCCGACGCGCTGGGCGGACGACGCAGGCCGGTGCAGGCAAGAACGCAATCCACGCGCTGCCACCGTCGCGTCGCAGAAGTAGCGGCACGAAGGCAACGACGTCCTCACGAGGCTCGTCGGCATTGTTGCGCGCTTGCGCTGTGCACGTCGGCCGGTGTGAGCGTTTCTAATCTTGGGTGTTCTCGAGAAGCTAAAGACGCGAGCTAGAAGTGGCTAGTATGCAAGAACCATTGGAGCATACGAACAAACTGTACGGGCAATGTACTTATACGGCCTTCGACTCGACACGTTTGGCGACGAACGGCACGTGGCACGCGTGTCGGAAGGAGGCAGATTCTCGCGACACGTGTGCGCGTAGCAAGACGAGTACAATCAAAACTGTCACACTGCCGCATGTGGTGTGCGGCCTTCCAGAGTTCAACGTAAATTCGAAAGAAATTATATCAGAGAAACTGAAACACAAGAAGTAAATAATCTGCAAACAGATTTACATTTACAACACGATTGTGAATTCAGGACAGGCAAGGCAGGAGGACGAAGATGCAGAGTTCTACTCGACACTGAAAAGCTTCTACTTCGACTACACACGATGGAGAATTTTTTTTAAAAAAAAAGAACTGCACATTATTTTCGGGACACCCTGTGTGTAGAGCCTCCAGTAATTTAATTAGCAATGACCTGACGCTGGATAAGGTTAAAACGGATCAAGAAGACAAGAGGTGCCTCAGCTGGAGCAAGTGCTCTTCGTTTGATATGTTCAGAGACAGGCGAAGATTTGTCAGAAGCGACTCTTGCTCCCAGGTTAGAGGCCCTGATGCGTAGAGAGCTCGCGTTGTCGATTGATATGCTTCGAGCTCCATCTCATGGATGTCAATGGCCAACTCGCTGCTGAAAATGTTGTTGTTCTCCCTCCCAGATGTACATGGGCACGCAGACATGGCGTCGTCAGGGAAGGAGCTCGCACATCCGACAGAATATCGCTGGTTGTCATTGGCAAAGTATTCCACATCATTTATACTGCAGCTAGCCACTGAACATTCAGTCTCTTCTCTGACTTGTGAAGACCTATACAAGCAGTTTTTGGCCATCACACCATTCAGCACAAAACTTTTGGCTGCCTTTTCAGGCTGACTTCTTTTTTGCCTTGGCTGATGAGATTCAACCGCGGTTGCTTTTCTTTTCTTGCCTGATCTTCTAAGCAAGACATCAGATGGCATCTGGCTTCTGGGAGCAAGTTTACCGTTCTTCATATTTGTAGAACCAGTATAAGGACAAAGACCAATTGCCTCAGATTTCTTTGCACTGTGGCCTTCCCCTTCATGGCCTTGATGAACCATTCCCAGCACAACTTTTGAGCGAGGAAAGTTGCGATTAGTGGGTAGCCGTTTAACCGGTTCGGTAGCCTGAAAAGGAAAGACTAATAAAAATTTTTGCTTGGAAAAGTTTGAGAAATGCGCAATAATGGAAAGATAGTATAATGCTTTAGTCAAAGTCTGTTGCAGTAGACAAATTATGAGATTTGTGCCTCTGTGGTGATAAACAATTTAGACATCTGAAAGAAGTAAAGGATTGTATTCGAAAACAAACGGTGAGATTATGCAACTAATGTCAGTAGCATGTTTGTTGTAATTAATATAAATATTTCTATGGTCTCATAATAACTTACGGAAGCTCAACAATGCAGTGAGATAAGAGGTTAATGCTTCCAGTGTTTTTTTTAAAAAAAATGCTTCAACTGACTATGTAACTAGATTTGCATCGTAAACAACGCAATAGCGATATGTAGGAACACCTCCATTATTCAAACTGCTAACATCATACATCAGTTGCTTCATCTTAGCCTTGCTAGTTCCATCTTCTAACTTACCCATTAAGTATGGAGTATGTTCCCAAAAGAGAATAAAGGCTGATAAAGCATGTGGAAAATAAAGAAATTTCCTGGAAACAATTGAAGTCTGCAAAGCTTCTCCCTTCTAAGACATGAATAATTCAGTACAACTATAATCAGGTTCACACTGATGGCTATTAGTCCTGTTCTGAAGATACAATAATCGAAGCAACACAAAGGTTGCTTGATGGGTCGTAAGCTAACAAAGCTAAATCTAAATAAACAATGCCTAAGCAGTAGTTTAACCAGAACATTAGCTAAGGATCATGTAAGAGATATGAACATGTAAATATCTAAGCAAAGCAACTATTGAGTGATTCATTTGAAAAATGACTATGTCTATAATGAAAAGCACCTTTTACCTTCTCTGCTGCAGGAAAATGCTTGCTACGAGGTGCTGCAGGAGCATGTGGAAGTGGAATTCTCAAGCTTGATATGTGAAACTCTTTCAGTTGGATGCAATCAGCGAGCCTGATGACAAAGTAATTGTTCTTTAGCATCTTTGCAATTTTGCCAAGCTTCCATGTGTTATGATCCAACACCTCAGTTACATCTCCAGTAATCCATTTGCATCTTGACTGAACAACAGCTGGTTTATTTGGCCTAACATTATAATCCCTTTGCACTTTTTTTGCTCCAAGTTTTCCTTCAGAAGTGAAAATCAGACCATTCTCCCTAAAAATTTCCTCTGTGTTATATTTAAGATTCATGATTCTACTCCTGACTGACAGATAAGAAGTAAAAACAAGTCAAGATATGCACTAGCACCACAGGAAGAAAAAGGAAACAAGATTTGATGACAATAACAGGATATTCTAGTAACAGTATAACTATTGTTTTCTCCATATTGGATATTTGGATCCAAGTAGAACAGAAAGCTTGTGCTTGACTGCCCCCAAAGATCTGGTCAATTTTATCTGAATATATCATAGCAAAAGACCTCACTGTTGAGCTAATTAAATAACTAGTTCACTGCCATTCAATAAGATGCAAGTACCAAAAGAACCAAAAAGTGGACTGATGAGTAACAAAGACGATACTAAGGTGAATATCCAAATCAAGACAAGGCCTAGAATAGCAGGTAGAATCCTACAGTCTTTTTTTAAGGCAGAATCCAACAATATTGATGCGTAAGGTCTAACAATAAGAAAATCAATAGATCAACGCAAGCACATTTATTTATCGGTCAATATTATTGACAAAACAGGATTTTCAACACGTTCCCTAACATGACTTGTGTCAGCTATTTCTTGTTCTTTGCTAAAGAAGGTTCAAGATATTATTGAAGGCAATATATGCCATTCCTGAAGCAGTGGGAGTAAGAGAAATTCCACCATATAGAATAACTATAGAAAAAACTGTGGAACGAGTAGCAAATTTCAGCATGAAAAAAGATGACCCAAGATCTACAAAAGAAAAGTCTCATCATTTACCTACATATGCACTGAAAATGACCTAAAAACAGGTCAACACCAATTAATAAATAGATCCATCTTCGATTTCGAGCTCAGAACTACGAACAGCCGCTCTAATTCAGAAGTTTCAACGTAGGAAAACCACCAAATTGGACACCTTTAACACAAAGACAGAAGTCAAAAAATTCCTACTGTTTCATACAGGACAAACCAATCCGCCATCTAGATCCAGTGGCATATTATCAACCCATAAGAATAAGGAACACAAGAAATAAACAGAGATCCAACTTGGACCATGCTATTACATACAACGATGGAAAATTTAACGCAAGAGCACCCAATAAACTGAGTCTGAATAAAGGGATTAGTTTTCATGAACAGAGAACATTTAACAGTTAGAACTTGACTTGGTTTCAGTCCTAATTACCAGAATACTTGATTGGGATTTCCAGCTAAAAACCCAAAGTACAAGGTGGACAACAAGAGGAATCCATGAAACTATGAACACTACCAACCTGTAACAACTCAAGCATTGGGCATTAACGATCCAACAGCCTGAAAAAAATGCCTGCAAAGAAAAAACACTTTGGAAAAACCAGATTGAGATTTGGAACTGGAAACTAACAGCAGCAACTCAAATTGGAATCAAGAACAGCAAGAATAAGAACCCCAAAGGATCGAATCTTCACCACACAATCTAAATAAGATGCAAAATTGAGCGTGGAAGAAATCCAATACAACAGCTGGCTAGCTGCGAATACTTCTCACCTGCAACAAACCAGTCAATTCGCCTTGCCAATCCAAGAACACGAAACAGGCAACCTCGGAGTATTAATTCTAATTAATCCCCAATTGGGTCGCTCCAACCCGATTGGGATTAACCCGCGAGGTGAAAGCCAGGGAGACGGTAGTTCTGGTAAAAGAAAAAAAGGAAGTAAACAAGCTGAAAATTTTACCACCACCAGACTCCAAGAATAGAAAATAAATTCTGGATGTGAAAAAAATTGGATAGAAATTCGGAGACTGATCGGAGACCAACCTGGCAGGAGCGAAAAGATTAATCAGGCGATTACGAAGCGATCGGGACGTCTGAGTTTGAGGGCCCGGACCTTGGAAATGGCGTCCTCTTTTGCTGCATACACGGGCTGTTCTTCGTTCAGTTCATGGCTCTTGCTTTCTTTTTCTTTCCTTTTCTTTATTTTATTTTATTTTTCGAAATTGCTACCTTAAAATTAGTTTATTAAGACTTGGCGACGCTAGTTAATTAAATGGTTTTATCCGGGTCGCCATCCTGCAGATAGTTTTCAGAGAACTGTGAGGAACCCAAATGCCCAAATAAGTCGTACTCTCTGTTCATCTCCACCATTCAAACCCGATCAGGTGTTCCAAAAGGAATAGTTGCTCATAAAATGTGCAGATTAATTTGCAAACGCCATCGTTTATTAATATAATCACTCACAAATGGAACTTATTTAATCTGCTCGTGTGTACGCTACTACCTACAGTAGAGGTAGCAAAAAAAAAGCCTCCTTTTGTTTCTCCTGAAGAAAATGGCGACGAGAACAAGGGATTTTACTGTAAGGTATGTTCATTTCTGTTGTGACGATGGTACAAAAGCTTTTTTTTTTGCGAGTGAATTGTACAAAAGCTTTCCTCGTATGTTTGTGCTAATTTTGTCTTGCACTCTGATCTGTTCATTTACTCACGTTTAATTTAAGAGAAGACAACAAATGAATCTGGGTAGTACAATGGCTTTGCTCAACACTCGTATAGTCGTATTCCTCTCTCGCTCGCTCGCTCTCTTTTAAAGAAGTGAAACAGGTCTAAATTACATGCTATAATTATTAGTTTTCTACTCGACGAAACTTAACGTGCTATTCCTGTTAGTAATTGCTATGCTACGCTTATTGGATTGAAGCTTTTTCCCCGCCTTCTTGAAACTAGGTAATTTATTTACGTCCTGATAAGGCTTAAGCTAGCAGACAACCTTGCATACGTGTAGATAAATGTAAGTTTGATGGGTTACATGGGTAGAAGCCTAGAAGGACAGGGCGATTGGCAACTTGCACAGGTCAAGACGATACAGGAGATATCCACATCAAAGATGCAAAAAGCTCCCCTTTTTCTCAGAAAGAATATGCAAGATTGACAGCGTTAAAAAATGGCAAAATGAGCAAATGCGAAATGATAGATGTACACACAATTCATAACAGGTCTTCAGTAAACTCTCACAAATTATTACTGGTAGATGGGTCTCACAATCTCCACACCCCCATGATCCCATCTTCTGTGGCAATCGAAGCTACAACGGAACACAAACCTCATAATGACTAGAAAGTAGGAATTATCATGAATAGAAGAATGGAAGGAACACTACCCAGTAAATATAAATATGTTAAGCTGGTCGGGTCCAATCTCAGGCTGGTAGTTTAACCGTGCAACAAAACATCATCCAAAGAAATCCGTGTATATATTATGGCGTTAACCTTCATATATGATTTTAGCTTATAAATAGTAACAATTTATAGAGAAATTTATAAAGAGACTTACGTGCAATTTTAACCGATTCAGCGAAGTCGCTGCAGCGTGTATTACAATCGACTAGTAAATTTGACATTGAAAAGACACTCGTTTGAAAACTAGTTACTATAAAAAAATTATTTACTGTAGAAAAACAGATTTTAGAAGCTAATATGAACAGGACATAACCTTTTAGACCAATATTCTAATCATGTCTTGCCTTCCCACGAAATTAAAGGACTTATCATGAAAATATAAGACACCCAATGCAACCACAACGAATAGAAATGTGTCCAAAAGTAAACGTCTCGCAATAAAGAACTGCCAAAATGGTAACAACAACAAATAACTTATGAGTATATGACCATAACCAAAATCATAGAAGATCACTAGGTGACACCAAGCCACTTCGAGAAATTATCAAACTCCGTGTAGTCGGAGTCAAGAAATCATGGTCTTGTACCGCATCTTACCAGCAGCCTTGATCTTAGAAGCCTCCTCCTACATGGAAAAGATAAGATGTTCAATATGAGCATATCTAACCAAATAAATAATAGCAAGTTGAATAATCTGAAATAAGAGAACTGCAAAAAAAAAAAGAGAGGCAAAAACGGCCAAAGATAACTGCAGAAAACACAATAATTTTTCAAGTGACTAAACATGAAAGGACACAAATCAATTAAGCAACAATTGTAATACAAACTCTTAACTCCTGCAAGTTATGTTGAAAATCCACTTGTCATCTAGATTTAGTACAAGTTTTTTTAGGAATTAGAACCAAGTTGATTAGTAATACAAATTTGCAAGACATATAGAAGAATTTGTTTTATTTTTTCCCGAAAACTCAAAACAGTGACAATTAGATGGATCTGAGCACATGACCTAAGTGTCATGTACTCCGGGATCCACGAATAAGTGAATACTACTAAGAAAACAAAGTGATTTTACTGGTGATTAAGCGGGAGTTGGAAAAGTTTGCCACTAGCTTGACTGGAATTAAAACTCTTGAGGACAATTAATCTGTCTACTAATTGCATGCTTGCAAATTTTAGTGTTCCAACTGCCGTTTTTCGGTGAGAATTGACATGTCCGAGAGGGAGAAAAAAAGAGAGAGAGAAAAGACTGCTTTTCTTTGTCATACTTTGATCCTATTGAGAACATGTGCATAACACTATACGTGGAATCTCGACAGCATTGGGCATGGAGAGATGTGAATGTACATCGCCTGTATATCTTTTCAACAGTAACATCTTAGACGGCAAATCCTCTCCCAGGTCGGATGGCTAGAGTAAGGTCGTCTGATTTAGCCGACGTGGGTTCTAGACTTCTCACCAACTAAAAAAACCTAGAAGGTAAAGCCGGGGGGCTTTTTGTCCACCCTTTGTTTTGCACAACTAGCTGAAGAACATAAACAAAGTATGATCTTGTGCAAAGTCCTAATCCATGTATCTACTTATACGAAATTATAGAAGTGTTGTTACACAGTTCAACTCAAACTCTTCTTACTATAGTTCTGTACTGTTCAGTAGATATAGATGCCATTGGTTAGGTTACTGCCAGATTCTTCAGACATGCCAAATTAAATTCTATATGTAACACAACTTGAACATGAGAGTCCATAATTGCTCTCGTGCTAGTATATAGGACTTGAACAATTCTGTTTCAAGACAAAAGCTTTGGCAATTAGGGTTAAAACGTCATCAGTTGACAATGGAAACCAGGAGAAAATGCACTATAATTCAGACGTTGCTTCACTCCAACTCAAGTCACTGCACGATTCTTTCAAATTAAGTTGTTGAAAGCTATGAAGCTTCGATACGTCGCCGAAGTGTTGTACCCGTGCTCGATACGTATCTGATACGACGATACGTATTGATACGATATCGGCGAAGTATCAGTAGATTTCAACCAAAAATAAATAGCAAATATTTCGATACGTCTCTGATACATAAGGATACGTCTCGACTCATTACGGCCCAATAGATCAGGCCCCCCGCTCGTCACGCCCGGCTACTAATCTACTCTAACCCTAACGTCGACGCAGTCCCGCCCCCTGCTCCCGCGGCTACCCCCCTCCACCCCCCGGGGCGGTGCTCCAGCCGCTCTCCGTGCTCCCCCGCTCACACCGGTCCTACCGGCCGCTCCCCTGCTGCTCCGTCGTTGCTCCTCGCCGTTTGCTATGCTCCCGCCGCTCCCTCACTGTTGCGGGCAGCGCCGCCCCTTCTTCTCCCACGGACCAACGCTGGCGCACGGCGACACCGCCGGCGACCAGATACAGAGAGCTCCGTCTCTCGCCATGAGGACCAGGGCGCTGTCGCCAAGGATGCGGCGTAAAGGCGACTGGGCAGTGCCGAGGCAGGTGGGGTGACGGCGTCCTAGACGAGGTAGTAGTCGCAGTCGCCGCGGTTGGAGGAGGACGCGTGTGTAAGGTTTTGAGCTGTGCTCTTTGGTCGTTTACAGGAAGGAAATACAAAATTTGCTACTAGAAGTGCAAGACCAGAGTGCTGGATTTGCTACTGGAAAGTGCTCCAAGAACACTACACAGCTGACATGCATGAGAAACTGCTAGTCATTAATGAGCAACATCAGAGAGCTTTTGCCAACACATGACCTTGAATGACAATGTCGGTTAAGAAATATTGCCGGTTCGTAATGCTATAAATAGACCACGCTATCCGGCATCTGGATAGAACATTCGGTCTGGATGGATAAGTCGATCCGGGATAATTTCATCTAATCCAACAAACCAAACATAAAGACAAGCGCAAAAAATAAAGAGGATCATCCCATCCAGCCTCCATCCATCCAAACACACGGATGAAAGATACAGCTTCCATGGTAAACCTCCCATAAAGAAAAGCCATAGCTTCAGACGTATATTTGTATAAAAGAGATCAATGAATACATAGTGTGAAGTTTTGAACTTCCTGTCCATTCTCTTCTTCCTCTGTCCCATTCTTGCTTCTTTGTGCGTCCAAATCCCCAACACTGAGATGATGAGGTTCTTGTCCGCGGTCGCTGAGGCGGAGCTCAATTCCTGTGCAGATGTTATCATAGACCACCACATGTAGTCGCCCGGGTTCTTGACGGGGGTTTCCTCGTCGCCCCAATCTGGAGCTAGCTGCTCTCCGATGCATCGAAACACGTCGTCGCTCGAGCGGAGGAGAGGTCGCCCGAGTGGCCGGCGAGGCGCACGAGGAGCGTCAGGCCGTCCACCACCGCCTGGCCGTATTCGCCGCGCCCGTAGGCCTTCTCGCTCGCGCACTTGATGATCGCCCACTCGTGCTCTCGCTGGACGACATCCTCCACGAGGTAGCTCAGCACGACGCAGGAAGCCGTCGTAGCCATGGCCGTGCCGTGGTCGGTGAATCCCAACCCCATCTGGTATGGTACGCGCGGATGTATCGATCTGGACGCAACGCTAGGAAGGAAGGAGATCGTGCCTGTGGATCGATGAGATCGGTGCGCCGTGCGCGGTTCGTTACGCGTGGGTGTCGGGCCTAGCCCTAATCCGGGGCTTCTTGGGTTTGGTTCATATATAGCAGCCCTGTATCCTTCGCCGCTTCTGAAATCTGAAGTGTAACCGAGCAGGTTCCTTTCTGAAGTTGCACGGATGCATGTGGAGAAATTTCGATATTTGACACTGAATACGTGCGTCTCTTAACTTTTAACTCTCAATTCGTACGCCTTTAGAAATTTAACCCTGTCACTGCGAATTCTTTTGATTCAAGAAATTCTCCTCATTTTCTCTCCTTTTCTATTTTCTTTAATGTATTATGCAACCTGAAATGACTAAAATGCCCATCCGCTCCTCTCAACTTCCATTCAACGCCTCGCCGCCCCCCGAGTTCACTCACCTGCGCGCAAACACTCGCCGATAGACAACCTCGCCAGCGAGATCCTCCTCCGCCTCCCGCCTGACGAGCCCGCGTGCATGCAGGGACTTCCCTCACTCACGCCATTTATGTTCTAACTTTCCCTTCAGCACTACTTCTTACGTGAAGCATTGTAGCATGGTAAGTAACAAACATTTTCATTCCCTGATGCTGTTGGCAGAGGGCACTACCGATCCACCGTGGGGATGAGCTGAGATTAGGCAGAGGGCACTACGGTCATTTCCGATGGCACAAAAAATAGAAAAGGAGAGAAAATAAGGAGAATCCCTTGAATCAAAAGAATTCGCAGTGATAGGGTTAAATTTTCAAAGGCGTGCGAATTGAGGGTTAAAAGTTGAGAGGCGCACATATTCAGTGTCAAATATCGAAATTTCTCGGCAATAGGAGCCCGGTTGAAAAGAACAAGGTGGGATCGAACCATGCAATGCTCTTGTATAAGGAAATACTCTTAAACCATCTGTGATAAGATATAACACTGATGATTTATGTTGAATCGTCTATGATAAAACGTCCAAAATAACCTGTTTTGTAGTAATGATAGCCTAATAGTCGTCACTAATTGTTGGTAGTGATGGCGTAATAGTCGTTACTAATTGTTGTACAGATGAACTGACTTATGAAGCTATCTCAAAAGTAGATAATCTGAGGATAGGATTGGAAACAAAGGCTCTCAACACGCAACGCAGACACGATTGCAAAAGGGGGAACAGATAACCATCAACTTTTGACACAACCAAACCCTATATATTTCCTGCAACTAAATCGTCTCGTGCATCATCCCTGTAATATCATCATCACCTCGATCGCTATCAACCACTAAGTAGGGCTCATTAGAACACCTGCTTTGTTTGTTGCAAACAAAGCCTCCAAAAGCATTGCATTCTTGCAGGGGCAAAAAATTTACATCCAAAGTGGTGAGCAGTGAGGCTAATGGGCTCACCGTTTTGGGCCCTTTCTTTCTCCAGTACACCAGGGGCCTGCTCTGCATGTATATTATTGTGACACTGAAATATGGAATGATGCCCTACTTGATTGTATGAACTAGACCAGCAATGGAACTCTTCACTCTAGCATGCCTCATCTTTTCTTAACCAAGGAAAAAAAACAAAGGCGGGTGATAAAGTGTGGTGACCGGGGTTATTTTCGAGAGTTAATAACACTAATCAATAAATTATTATTGGTTTATTCGGTAGAACACCACCTTAACGAATAATAAGTCCATCATAATAGTTACAACAGAACAATAATTAGAGACAAATGCACTTTATTAATTACAAGCCACGCAGGGCTTTAAGGTCTGGGCACATACAAACCTAAAGATATTACAATATTAACTATTCACCACAAATAACTATACAGGGTAACATAATAAAAGAAAAGTATATATATCATAGTGCCCGTCCAACTCGATACGAAGAACTACATGTCGTCTAGTCCTCCCAGCTGCCATATAAGGCCTTCACCTTGTCGTACTCCCAATCAACCTTAACCTCATACCACTAGGTGCCTTCATTATAAACCTCACCCTGATCAAATCCCAAGTATACCCTAGCTAAATATGGCTCTGAAAGGGGAAGATTTAATAGCAAGAATGAATACAAAATACTTAGCAAGTTTTTAAGTAATGATGCATATTTCTCAAGTTCTTACCTGATCTATCATTCAAAAATCCATCGTTATCATTTTGAAGAGTTTGCAAGATTTTAAATTCTGAAATTGCTCTAACAATCAATCTAGAGAAGATAAAGCCTCGATGGTTTCTGTAGACTCTCATTCAATCAAGAAACTAGTATGAATTAACATTCCTACCTTAAAAACCTCCGCGTCATCAACATATGAAATTCCAATGAGGTACTCAAGACCCAGAAGTAATGCAGCTCTATTTTCTAGAGATATCTCCAATATACGCATGTGATTATGCAAGTATCACAAAAGAAGGCATCAGACTGTATGGAGATTTAATTATTATTTTGTATATCATTTTATTACTCATTAGCATTTCTCTATTTGTATAGTGTTTAAAATGACAAGCAAATGAAGGATACTAACATAAAATTTTATTTTTGTCTTAGTTGGGAACATGGCATCAAAAGAGTAAGTTCGTAGTTATAGTTTTCAGAATGTTTTGTGAATCAAAATGAAGAATAGTACTGTCTCTAGAGTCAAAAACATTGCATACTAAATAGTAGGATATATCCATGATGCAATTGATCTTACCTTAAAAATGGCAGTGAAAAAGAGGGCTAAATTTTGTATGAATGCCTGTACCGAGGAACACACAGCGTAAATTGGGAAGGGAGGAGGGGGTGGTGGAGTGGGAGCTGGATAGGGGCAGTGCATGGGGCAGGGCCTCGGCGGTGGCTTTCTTCTCCTCATCCTCTTCGCCATCATTAGAGGATTCAAGGAGGGAGCTGCTAGTCTCGACAAAGGTAATGGTGGGTTGATGGGCCTTCGAGGGCAGTGGTTAGTGATGGCGGCCACCGCCGTTGTCGTCATCCGCGTTGGGAGGGAGGGGAGCTCGACGGAGTGGTGCGCGGCAGTGTGGTGGTTCTCTATGACAGATGTGGGGGAATCCACCGTCGTGGCATCGGGAGTGGGGGCCAAGGCGGTAGGGTGGCGTGGATGGCGGAGCAGAGGGAGGATGGGGTGAGCAGGTGGACGACGGGGAGCGGCGAGGCGATCAGAGAGGAGGAGAACAAGGTGAGCGGGTGCGGGAGAGGTCGAGCGGGATGGTGCACGAGAGCGAGTAGGGGAGCGGTGGGGGAGAATCGAATGGAGAGGTTGGGTGGAGGGGAGACAGCAGTAGCAGCGGGCGGTAGAGCGAGAGGTTGCGGTAGTCGTGCGATAAGGGGGCACGATGATTGCATGAGGGAGGAGACACGTCTATGCTTTGCTCGAATAGATGGAGGATGATGGAGAGGGTGGTTGTATGACAAATGAACCACGAGAAGGTGGTGATGGTGAATCACCATCAACTCGTTCTTTTAAGTAATAGAGATAAACCATTTTACTCTTTGTTTTTAGTGGGAAAATTATCTTATCTCCACATATGGTTCATCCAAATCCGAGCCAAAAAGAAGCCGGAGGGTGCACACTCACGCCTCGCACAAACTAAGCTAAGCCGAGTTCCTTATTATTACCGATCCTTCGCAAATTAAATTATTAATCTGGCAAAATCTTGATGGGGACAGCATCAGCATTGCCGTTGTTGATGAGAAGAGGGAACAGTCGCCCCTGCCTTAACTTTTCCGTGGAAGTAACAGCCGATGTGAGCTCTCGAGATGTTACTACTCATGGGGCCTCTGGTTATTTATTGGTAGTTCGCTTTGATTGACCTAGCTGCACTGCACAAACACGTCGCTTAATGCCAAAGCTCTGCACACACCATTGTAGCACCTTTGAAAACAACTTTGCTAATGATTTAAGAAAAAACATTATATCTTCGTAAACAATGTAAAGAATAAAGAAAAAATATGTGTTAATAAGCCAATATATTTAAAACGACTTATGTCTTCTAAAAGCTAGAAAATCAGAACTCCGAAAACCTAACGGGGGCCAGTGTTCTACTGGTGCAACCTGTGTGCTAAGCCCACGTGTCACTGGACCTCACGACACCCTGAAAAATATGTTTTCTTTTCATATATGCACTTCTCTGGCAATCTTCATGTATTGAAAATTTTCAGAATGACGGTCGCTTCAATTTCTCTCGAGCAGCTATTGACACGATCGAAACTATAGGTGGCCAAATGGGCCGGGCTTAAACGGGCCGCACCACGGCCCGTTGCATGAGACCCGCCCATTTAGGCACGCGACGGATTTAAATGGGCGGCCGACGTGACGACGACGGCCGGCGCCGTGCTCGCGCCGGCATGCGACGGCGGCGGCGACGACACGACTGCGTTAGCAATTGGGCCGCTTGCCGCCGGGACGGCACGCACGCACACGCCCGCCGCACGGCCCGCCGGCCCGCTAATTCAAAAACTAGCCGTTTTGTGACCGTTGGGGTAAAAATTCGAAAAAATAAAAAATCGGAAAAATCTGAAATTTTTCTATAAATAGGGGGCATCCGGCCTCCATTCTCCACACCTCAAACCTCACTCTTCTCTCTCGGTTTAGCTCTGAAAAATTCGAAAGTGTTTGCGCAAATTTGGTGAAAATTCGGGCAAAATTAAAATTCAAAAATCTTCAAAGATTTTTGTGAGAGCTACAAAGGAGGTAATAATGCTGTCTTATACTCTTATTTGGTATTATTTATTGGTTTAATTTTTGCTAATCGTTCTTTATTATTTCAATTTGCGATTGATTTAATGGAGAACTACGATTTTCAACTCTCCGAATCGACCTCTCGGCGGAGGATATGCAATCGTTTCAACAAGCATATCCATCCGCGGAAGGTCCACATGTACAAACGGAGATGCCGAAGAACCGACGGCCCGGTGGCGCAGGTCCAATCGATCCATCTTCTGCTGGCTCAACAAGTGCATCCACGACTCAAAGCACGGTGCAAAAGATCAAGAGCTAGTACATCTGATTTGGAATGATTTCGACAAGAAGTTCGGGACCGACGATGATGGGACTTGGTGAGGTATCTTGTTTGTAAAATTTGTGGTAATGAATTGAGTGCAAAATCTTCAGTGGGACGGGTCATCTACAACGACATGTTGCAAGTCGCAAGAAAAGGCAAGGAATACAAATGCGCTGCACACAGGTGCAATATAACCCCGACGGCTCGGTATATGCGTGGGAGTACAACCTGAGGTAGCTCGGGAATCTCTTTGTAGATTAATTGCTTCTCAAGATTTACCTTTAAATTTTGGTGAATCGATGCTTTCCAAAAATATATTACGATTGCTCATAACCCTCGATTTACTCATCGTATCTAGGCAAACAACAACTAGAGATTTAATTAAATATTATAACAATTGTCGTGATAAATTGAAAGAAATGTTTCATACATGTACATTCTCTATTGCTTTGACATCCGACATATGGAGTGGTAGGGCAAGAGAGGATTATATTAGCGTTGTTGCTCATTATGTTAATGATGACTGGATAATGGAAAAAAGAATTATAGGATTTAAATTAATTAATGTTTCACATAATCTGAAAATATTGCAGATAGCATTATTAAAGTTATAGAAGATTTTGGTCTCACGGATAAGATTTTTTCTATAACTTTAGATAATGCAGCTGCAAATACTAAAGCTATGGAAATTCTTACTCCTTTGTTTAATAATTATGCACAATCTTTCTTATTGCATCAACGTTGCGCTTGTCATATTATTAATCTTATTGTTAAATCCGGTTTAAAAAGATTAGATGCTTGTATTAATTCTTTTAGAGATGCAATTTCATTTATTAATTGTTCTAACCAACGAATAGCCGCATATAAGAGTTTTTGCGTAGCAATGAATGTTCGTCCTAGAAAATTTGGTTTAGACATGCCTGTTAGATGGAACTCTACTTATCTTATGCTTAAACATATATTGCCACATAAGAGCACTTTATCTGTTTTCCTTCACACCCAAAGTCATCAATCTCGTAGCTCCTCAAGTAGAACCCAAGTTAGAGACCCCGAACTTACGAGGACGATTGGGATGTTGGTGAAAATATTTTCCTTTCTAGAAATTTTTCATAAAGCTACAGTTTGTCTTTCTGGAGTATACTACCCTACATCTCCCATGATTGTTCATAATATTGTTGAAATTGCCACTCACCTAAAGGCTTTTGAAAATGATCATATACTACGGGATCTTTGAGGTGCCATGAAATCTAAGTTTTTAAAATATTGGAGCGAAATTCTATTTTATATGCATTTGCTTTTATTTTGGATCCTAGGGCCAAACTCCAAGGATTTATAAATGTTTTACAAGTTTTAAGTGAGGCTACCGGTTTAGACTATTGTTCATACTATACACAAGTTAAGGATAAATTATATGAGATATATAATAAATATGAAAATAAATTTGGATCTGTGCGTTTACAAAGACCCCCGGTAGTCCCTAGCACCTCTAGGGGGGCTATGCAATGGGGCAAGATTTTTGGTTCTTCGTCTAGTTCTCGTGCAGGTGCAGGTACACAGCAGGTGCGACAAAGCACTGGAGACCTATCAAGCTATCTCAACAGTGATAGCGTCAGCTTCGAGCAGGAGTTGAACATCCTCTCATGGTGGCAAACCCAGAAGGTATCATATCCAGTGCTATCCATATTAGCGCGGGATGTGTTGACTGTTCCTGTCTCTACAGTCTCCTCGGAGTCAGCATTCAGTCTTTCCGGAAGAATAATCGAGGAGCGACGAACAAGTCTCTCCAACGAGATGGTCGAAGTACTTATGACCGTCAAAGACTGGGAACAGGCTGAAGCAAGACTCCAACATACTGCAGATAATAAAGATTTAGAAGAATCTTTCGAGAATTTGTATTTAGATAGCAATGAATAGTTTTCAATATTTTTCTTCACATGTGGTCACTAATGAGCTTTATAGGCTGTACTCTTTTTTCTTTACCAAGGTTTTCTCAAATTGAGTTTTTACTTGGTAAAGTTTTTAATGAGACAGTCATCCCATGTAATTTAATAAGTTAATAAAGCTCATTATGTCATTGGAAATATTTATTTTTGTGATTAACAATGTCTACAATTTTCTACATTTTTTCTGAATTTTTTCTGAATTTTCTACAATTTTTTTACAATTTTTCTTAATTTTTCTTTTTTGGACTAAGCGGGCTGTGGCAAGACGCCCGCTTAGCCGAAATCGTGCCGGCGGCACGCAGACGGCCTCGGGCCGTGCACAGGCTCCCACCGCGCGCCGCGGCGGCCGCACGACGCGACGCCCGTTTAATTCACGGGCCTTAGCGGTGCTTAAGCGAGTCGAAAGCCGAGCCCGGCGCGTCTTGCGTCGCGCGGCGACGGCCATGGCCACTATAATCGAAACAGATCGGCTGCAGCCGTGTGGCAACTGCATGAATAGAGTAATGGATTTTCGAGAACCCGGGGGGGGGCAACTTTCCACGATATCTTGTGTAGCCGCTAGATGCTCAATCAGAACCATTAATTCTATCATTGTAAGTGTGTGCTCGGTTAGGCTAAAAAATAGTGATTTATGGTTAAAATTGTACTGTAGCTAATTAAAATTATATTGTAGTTGAATGTGACTTATTTGACGTAATTAAATTTAAAAAAATTAAAAATAGAAAAAAAAATATGTTAGTTCGTCACGGACAATGTAAATGAATACGAAAAAAGAACCGATAAAAAAGCTAAAACATCAAAAATTCAAAAAAAAAGGAATTTATGAATAGTAAAATGAATAAGTTATAAGTTTAAATTGAAGAAGTTTAAATCGAAATAGACGGGAGGTAAGCTTGCAACCTCCCACTGCAGTGGCCGTCTGGCAGTACGAATAATTGGGCCGTTACATCCGCACAGGCTAACCCCGAGAGCACGGTACACATCGTGTCACTGTTGGGGCCCAGGCCGTCCGATCCAAGATGTATGGTCGGAATTATGGCGATATCAGGCGGGCCCACACACGCCAGCTAATAGGCCTCACGCATGCGTGCATGTATTGTGCTCCCTCCGTTTTTTTCCAATGATTTCTTAGAACCTATGCCATTCACTGATAGATTTAAAACTATCTAAATTAATAATATAAAAACTATTAGATTTATTATTAAAAATATTTTATAATATTATAATTTGATTACTATTTAATGTAAAGTTACAAAAAAAATAACAATTAAAATCGTTGCTCAATGATCGTAATAACTAAAAAACGTCAAGCAAAAAAGGTATTCACCTGTCTGCAGCAAGTAGACAGATGGATCACTGTCTAGTAGCACTCTAGCTAAGCCAATATATCCATTCACCTTGGCAAGAGAGGCAGTAGTAACAGACTAGCAGTACTACGGTACTTATTTGAACTTATAAATCTAGATTTTTTTTTACTGTATGTGCTTGTTGAGCCGGCTCGCCTGCTGCCGTGCCTACCCAATGGTGTCGAGCAAGGAGGGCGCGGACTGCATCCACCAAATTTAGAGAGAGAGAGAGAGAGACCATTTTTACAAAAAACCAATGTCTGTAGCCATTTTCGAAAAAAATATTTTGCTACAGGGCTATATGCCTGAGCGTTCCGTTTGCAGATCCAACAGGCAACAGGTTGCAGTCCCAGCAGAGAGAGAGACCATTTGGCATCTTAACTAAGTTGGGCTCCGCTCATTTTGTTTTAAGCTTCTGACTTCTGGTTTATTTTATATTATTAATAAATTTCGTCTTTTTCTATACTTTTGGCTTTTTTGAGTTTTTTTGCTGGTTCTTTTTTTCTCGTATTTGTTTGCATTATACGTGATGGGCTAACATGTTTTTCTATTTTTAAATTTAATTATGCTAAATAAGTATCCATCAGCTACAGTATTTTTTCAGCTGGCTACAGTGCTTTTCAGCCATAAGCCACTTAAAAAAGAGCTCTTTTGAGCAGGGTGACCTTTCTTTTTTTCCTTCAAACAAATTTGGTTTCTGAAACTTTATAATGAAGTTGGTGATTTTTACTGCGATACCTTATTCTCTGCGCTTCCGTGCTTTTCAACGATAAAACAACTAGAAATAGTACGGTTAGTAGTGGAGTAATTCGTTGTTGTAAATCAGGCTCTCAGTTTACAAGTTGAAAACTTTATCTTCTTTTGAAGCATCAAGCATATACTATATACTACCTCCGTGTCATAATACTTATCATTATTGACTTTTTACGGTTTTTAAGGTTAAACTGCTAATTTTACAATAATACATTTATAAAATATTATAAATGTATTTTTGATGATAAATCTAACAATACCATTTTGCCGCAATCAATCTAAATATTTAGAAAATAATTATTGATTAAAGATTATAAAGTTTAACCGGCCTAAGTCAATAGTGCTAACTATTTTTGAAAGGGAGCAGTACTACTCGAGGACGTCCGTAAGAGAGTAGAGCTCTACTCCATTATGCAGCGTATGACCTAAGCGCTCGTGCACACACACCCATACACGTACGGTTGATGTGTCTATATATCAATTGGTTAATTTAGCAGATGATCTCACATAATGATGCAGGACACGGGGCGGTGACATTGCTGATCGCAACTCCTGGGTCCATGCATACATATAATTAATTTAGTGGGTCAGGCTAGGAGCCTAGGAGTCCAACACGGATGGAGAGCGAACCTAGTTTCACCGTAGAAACTAAGAGCATCTACTTATGAGTTACCTTTAAACATATTATTTTATATTTTAATAGAAAAGAGAGAAAAGCTATCTCTTGATCAAGAGTTAGTCTCATACACACATTCCAAGATTATGTGAGAGTGTCATATGAGGCTATTTATGTTACGAGCTATGTGCTAAAAGTTAATACTATTGGAGAAGTTATCTTAGAGCTAGTAACTAGCTCATACTGTTGGAGATGCTCTAACGGATGGATTCTTTTGGATTTTAGTTTTTGGTTTAAAATTTTAAATACTGATTATTTATAAGAAAAGGTATGAAGAGAGATATTTGTATGCGATTTTAATTGATATAGATGAAATCAGAATAATATTTACTATAATTAATTTATAGATCTATCTTAAAAATAATTTATTTAAAAGTACCAATTATAGAAAACTAAATCATAGGTGAAAAGGAGGGGCTAATATGTTCGCATAAATTCGCATGACATGGAAAAGGAAACGACATGTAATGTTCGTGTACGGTACCAAGTCTTCTCCTCTGCTCTTCTATTCTTTCCCCTTTCTCTGTTTGTTCACCACGTGGGCAAGTGCTCGCTCGACCGCGCGGTGCTTTTATATGCGCATCCAGTCGTCTAATTCTTCGGCGACTAGAACTGGAGTCACCTAATCGATGGGCGACTAGAGGCAGTCGTCCGACAGTTCGGCGACTGTAATTATTTCGCCCAACGGCCAGCGAATTGCTTGTGTGTCGCATGGACGTTGGGCGGTTTAGCTATTGTAGGCTATTTCTTTAAAAAAATTTTTACACGGGTATATTTTTGTTATTTCGAATAAAATATGGATTATTTTTTAAAAAAATTGTATCTGCGTATATATAGACCGTGACCGGTTCTATCACGGATTTGTTAAAGAAAAAAAACTCCTTTACAAGATTTTCGAGAGTGGCCGGTGCACGATATCAACTTGATTTTTCTTCATTCGACTTTGCCCAACTTCTTTATTTTGCAACTTCTAGAACTTTGGGCAAGGACAAATACAAATAGTATACAATTAATGAATGAATGAATTAACGAAATAGAAGAGCAGAGAGGATCCTGAAGTTTTCCCGGTTAGCTACAGATGGTATTAATTTTCTAGAGAGAGCAACTCTAATTTTACGATTGGTTTTTTTAAGACCAGCCAGTAGCGGATCCAGCGGTGGGGCGGGGGGCTCGAGCCCCCCTACTGTTACCAGACCCTTGGAGTCCTCTAAATTTTTAGCCATGGATATATAATGTAGAAGAGGCTGAGTATAATGTAGAAGGGGCTGAGGTCGAGCTGAAGGTACTTCAACCCCTCCAAAAATTTTCTGGATCCGCCACTGAGACCAGCTCGCCATAAATCCGTGGCTAATCACCATTAACCCGCTCATTTTCGTCGGTCACGGTCGGATATGAATGACACGCTAAGAATTCTTCACGACAGCGAAAATTCGACAGCATCACGCGACCAACCTGCCTCCTCCCCTGAGGTCGCAGCGCGTCGCCGTCGCTCAATTATACGGCATCGAGATTATCTACATGGATTAACGGAGGGGTTATGTACCAATCGAACAAAACACGTCGTGATCAGAGCTAGTTGCCCACACTAAATTATTGCGCTTTATCCATTTCTACCGGGGGAACCAATGTGCCGCGTAGCTTGGAGCATTATTCTGTATGCAATAATGCGCGCACGGCTGGTTAACGTGTGCCCTGCTATGGTGTGTAATGACGCGAGTTGTGATGGGTACACATGTCACGCACACAAGAACTTCATTAGGCTATGCACAGTAGGCTTATATCAGCTGTTGTATGATTTTGCATACAAGATGATGGGAAGGAGAGAGAGAGAGCGCAAAGAGAATTGAATCATTTTTCATATAACAATCGACTATAACATGAAAAACAAAATACATTATGTTATAAAGTAGCTATCTATAGAGACATGTAAAAAGATAAACCATTGTAAGAGCTGTCTTTAATGCTATCTATAGATGATATGGACGATATTATAGACAACAATTATCTATATCACTGTACATGTCCTTAGGTACATATCTTTTTTTAATAAAACATAATAGAACCAATTTAGCTTAGGTTGATTGGGATAGATATTTTTTTAGTAATTGGGACAACTAACCATTTTTTTAAGTAATAGTGATAATTAATCGGTACTGCACTCGCAGAGTTAATTCCACCATAAAATTGTCTTAACATCGGCACGAAGAACCCAGGAGCCGTCCGATCAAAGATTGGATGGCTCATATATTAGTTATCTCAAAAACAACCTCCAAAAATATTATGTAAAAAAACCGCCAATCAAAGTCGGTATACATGACCATACCAGCATAAGAGCATGAGGTGGACCTTAAAACGAGCCATCTCACTTTGGTTCGTTCTTTTTGTTGCGCTTTATTGCGATTAATGTCTTTTGACTATAGTTAATAGATCTGATAAATAATAGCAACTAATAAAAACTAAAATTAAAAATCAGCTGAAAAACAAAAATAACAAGACCATTATCGGACAGCCCTCAAGGCTTTCCCACATACACGTATCCTGCTCTGGATGTTAGTCGTGTAGTGAGAAACTTCATGCTGGATCCATCTCGTTCTAGGAAGCCATCTCGGTTTATAAAGAGACAGCCGTGATGCCACAATTATTCAGTAGTTAGGGGGCAATAATGCGGGCTGGGCTTGGAAGGACGACAGGGAGGAGGACAAAATTAAGGATCAAATGATGGCATCAGTACAGGATTACTAACGAGCAACCACCACCGTTAGGTCCCTCCTCGCAAATACACTACTACGTGCTCCGACGAGAGGTTAAACAGTGCAGCTTAAATTTTTCTTAATTTTTCACAGCACACTAGAGCATTCTCTACCATATTTTGGGCCTTCATGCAGATAGCTTAGGACATATTTTGGGCCTAAATTTATCTTGATATACGGTGACCGATAGAGCCATACATAGAGGCATAATAGTCGCAGAGAGCAATACCGCATCATGCAGTTGGGACAACCAACTAGCAGGCGATTGATGGCCGAAGTACAGTAATGTTGAGCAGTTTGCGTTTGCATTTTTTGTTTGTGTTAATCAATAGCCATCATGGAGCACCCTTAATTACATTAGATCCTTTCTCGTGACCATGCGTACAGTACCCTCGGTTCTCGTCGCTACCGGCCTTTTCTTGCCGAGCCTTCTTTTCAGGAGCAAACGCCAACAACGCACGGGACGCATAATTACGTGCACGCCGTGCGCCCGCGCCGTTTGTGGCCGTCGCTTCTGCCACCCCAGTTGTTCGCCTCGGACGCCTCACCCAAACATTTTCGTACATACTGACTATTACAAGAGCATAAAAAGGATATTTATACTAACAATCTCTCCTGTAGATATAAATATGATCTACAAAGCACCATAGAAAGATAATTTTTGTAAGAAAGGGTGTAAGTAAAAATCAAATATCGTATATACTCTCTATACTTCTCACTGCTGTGATTTTCAGGCTCCGATTAGCCCATCGCGGTCTTTTCGTAGCCCCATTATCCATTGTTTGGCATGTAACAACAACAATTGATATCATCCGTGAGGATCGACGTAGAAGCTAAAGTTGAAGCAAGGACGCTTGGGCACGACGTCGTCGAAGAAGAAGACGATGATGTTAGCCCCAAGAGAAAAAGGAGTACCATGGCCAAGACCGCCGCGGCGAGAGCAATGGAGCCGGTGGTTGAGGGCTCCCTGCCCCCGTTGCAGTGGCGCACTGGGGTAGCCAGGTCTGGGTCCGTGGCGGGTAACGAAGACAGTTCTTCGACGGCAATGCGGATTACGAAGCAAGCAGCATCGCGAGCAGAGGACCTGGCCTCGGTAGCCCCCAGCAACACCGGTGTCCCCACCGTCAACACGACGGCCTCTGTCTGCCTCGACACCCTCGCCGTCATTGCACCACGAATGATGGGCACCCTAGTCCCTACGTTGGGTCTGAGCGAAGGCGCTCTGGAGGTGATTTGTGAAACATTGCAATAAGAGTTGGTGAACCTACAGAGGACCATGCGTGAAATGCAGGAGGTTCGGAGTCAGCGAACCCCTGTCATGGCAATAACGAAGGTAGTTGAGGAAAGGATGAAGAGTCGAGGGGCCCCTCGGTGGACTCTGAGCCCCCCTCAATGCGGATTTGCGATGGTGTGCCTGGCCGGATGACTTCAAGATGCCCACGGTGGAGGTGTACAAGGGCAACATGAATCCCTATGAATTCCTATGCGTCTACGAGACAGCCATCGAAACTGCGGAAGGAGACGACTCGATGAAGGCAAAAAGGCTACCGCTTGCCCTATAGGGGGTTGCATTGTCCTGGTTTTTCACAATCACTCCTAGATCCATTTACCTATGGGATTAGGTCTGGGACCTCATGCATAACAATCTCCAAGGCAACCACGCGGAGCGGGTCGACACCGGTCAGCTCTTTGTAATAAAGGCAGGCTCTGGAAGAGAAGCAATGCGAATACTTCAAGCGCTTCGCGAAGGTCCACTGCTAGATGCAGAATGTCAACGAGACGACCATCATCAACACCACTGTTCATGACCTTCGAAAGGGGTCGCTCGTAGAGTACAATGCCCGAAAAGCCCATAAGAATGGAGGCCATTGTGGCATACTCTATGGAGTCTGAAATCAAGCACGAGGGCAATCACGCCCCACACCACTCTACAAAGTCTAGAAGAAAATGTTGGGATCCAAGTGCGTGACCGTGATGACATACTCTATGAAGTTTGAAATCAAGCGCGAAAGCCATCACGCCCCGCGCCACTCTATGCAGTCTAAAGTGTGTTCCGATGTATTTTATGAAGTCTAAAATCAAGCGTGGAGGCCATCGTGCCCTGCGTCACTCTACAGAGCCTAAAATAAACGTCGGGACCCAAGTATGTCTCGACGTACTCTATGGAGTCTAAGATCAAGCACGGAGGACAGTGTAAGGGAGCATATCAAAGACTGCCTCGCGAAGTCCCAAGAACCAAAGGAAGGGCTCAAACCTACGATGGGTCACCAGGAATGCAGGCGTGAGTGTTGTCCTTAGTTCGCGTGGCACTTCGCATAAGAGACGATGCTAACACAGAGTCCATAGCCCCGCTGGGGCTCTGGGGCACACCAGCTTTTGAGCTCAAATCTTCCTCCAGGATATGGACTTTGCGAGCCCTAATGAAGCGAGCTTGAATCTTCTTCCACGAAGTGTACTTGTAGGGTCGATTGGAGGGGAGTTGAAGAGGGCTCGCTTCGCTGGGTGGCCCAGCGAACCAGTAGATGCAAAAGGCACCAAAGGTCTCATCGAAGGAAGGTTGGGTCCGCAGCATCGGCCTCTGTGTTGCCTTCCGCGAAGGTCTCAAGGTCATCCATATGGTTGCCCTCGTCAGCACTCTCCCCGTTTTCTCCCTCCTCCTCCCCTGCCGCAACATCCTTACCCACGGGGGCCGACGATAAAGGGATCATGGCGATAGGTGGCGGCGAGTCTTCGCGCCCATCAAGGTCATCATGATCCCACCATCCTCGCCATCGCTTCCTCGTGAATTGTGTGATCGACCGCAACTAACGTCAAGAATGGGCCGCTCAGGAGCAGGGAGTCCGAGGACCTCGCAAACATGGTTGATGCGGGGAGTGCCCGATGTCATGGCTGCCCAAAGGCTGTGCACCTTTAGGATATATGGGCCAAGGCTAGCGACGAGCCAAAGACCACGACTAAGGGCACAATGCTTGAGGTGAGCAGCCAGAGGCCAGCCATACTGCTTAAGCATGTGACAACAGTCAAAATGAAGTGGCAAAATTTACCAAGTAACAAACCGATGGACCAAGGGATGGAAGGGGCCAAGGTGCAAGCAACATGGTTTTGGTCTACTGGTCATGAAGTTATTGACCATGAGAGGCTATTGTTGAGAGAGTAGCATCCACCTTGACCCAATCGGCCTACCAGGACAAAGGCCCATTATGTGTGTCATTACGTGGTGGGCCCAATATCGCTATGCTAGGGAAATGATATGTTTGCCCTCACTATTACATACTCTAAAGAGATATTTATGTAAACAAACTCTTCTATAGATATAAATGTGGCTCCTATGGCACTATTGAGAGAGAGAGGGTATTTTTATAAGAAAGGGTCTAAGTAATAACCAAGCATCGTATATATTCTCTATACTTCTCCCTACTGTTAGTTTTAGATTCTAGATAGCCCATCGCGGTCTTTGCGTAGCCCCACGCCCCCACTATCCACTATTTAGAGCGTAACTAGCAATAGTATGCGTTAGAGCAAGGCTAATAATACAACCTTCAGCTGACTGTATGGATACTTACAGCCCACTTATCAGCCCATTCATATAGTAGTTTCTGACCGGTAAAGGTCAGTATGACCCACCCTTTTCTCTCACAAAGTTTCTTGGTTCTTGTGCTTCAGCTGGCTGTAAACTTACAGCCCACCTCTCTTCCCTCTCCTCCTCTCTCTCCTCCACCTCAGCATATAGCCTACTAACAGCCTCTTATTATACTTGCTCTTACTAGAAAGCATATGGCACTGAAATTTACATGCCGGTTAGCTTTGTGTGTATTTTTTTAACGATGGAGAGTCTATTTTTTAACCATTGGATTAATTTAGAATACTAGATGCACACATCTTATAGCTTAGCTAATCTAAAGCTAAGAAAAAAATCAAGCATCTTGAGAATAGTAAACCCGCTACATTCAGATGGCATAGGCCTTATTCTTTTGGCATTTTGAGTGGCTTTTGGCTTCAGTTTCATCGGAAGCCAAAACGAATGGGATGACTTCCTGAAATATATTCTTCAAATAGTTTCTCGAGTCTAAAATCATTTATATCGTTCACATCAATATCTCTGTTATCCACTATCGTCTTAAAAAGCACAAATAAAAATTATGAACTATAGTTAAAAAAACATGACCACAGCTTCTCGCTTTCAGAATTTACAACTTGTATGCGTTTTCAAGTGCACTGTCACTAACTTTTTAAGGGAACAATAAAATTTTGCACTTTAACCCTGAAAATAATTATATATACTCTTTCCCTTAAGTCTTAAAGCTATATACAACCCTGGCTGTCGATAGTTCAGGAATTGGTGATCTCAAAATTAGGGTGCCATTCGATTAGATTGAAATAAGCTGGCTTATGGGCCTGTTTTTTTCCTCCAAAGCTGACAGCTTTTAGCTTTTGCTACAATACTCAACTTTCAAACGGAGTATTTTCTTAAAAAGGGGTCTACAAGTTAAACGATCTACACGTTAAAAGCTCAACATCTGTACCAGCCAAAATTGTAAGTGAGTATCTGTCTCTCCGTAATCTGTACTGTAAACAGCTAAAATTCAAAAATTTCAACCAAAGTCATAAGCTGCAGCCGTTGCCAAACATGTCCTATGACTGAAATTATATTATAATTGATAGTAGCTTATTTGGTATAACTAAAATTTAAAATTTAAAAATAAAAAACATGTTAGCTCATCATAGACAATACAAACGATTACGGGAAAAAAGAACTGACAAAAAACTAAAAAAGATAAAATTTAAAAAAGTAAAAAATAAATCAGAAACTCAAGTCGAAATGAGCGGGCTAAAGGAAGGAAAAAATGGAAACAGCTTGCACAAAAAGTCTCTCAAACTTACGTATGACAGTGGGCCCACCATTATTACTACAATAACCACCCTATCCATATCTTCCAAACCGGAAAAGGAAATTTTAAAACGGGTCAGCCCGCTCCAATCTTGCCGTTCCCCACGTCCGCGCAGAAGCGTTCACTAATGTGGCTTGTACCAATTTTTTTATTAAAAAATTGCCACTATTGCCCATCTTTACAGAAATAGGGTATGTTTGATTCATGACTGAAGTTACCTAGCCACAAGTTAGCCACAATTTTTAGGTAGCTATTTGGTTTACTGACACAACTATGGTATGCCACACTTTCTTAGCACCCGCTCCACACGTCATAGACTCAGTTTCTTGCCAAATTTTGCCACAAGTGTGGCTTTGATTTTGTTAGCCACACTTTCTGTGGCAGCCACACATTGCCTAAGCTTAGGCATGGCAAGCTTAGGCACCAACCAAACAGACCCATAATCTTCTCTACTAGCTCGGAGGGTACAGTAAATGATATGTGACACCTACCATGGCCCCTTGCTCGGCAGGATGGGGGCAAGCATGGCAAGCTAGCTCCTGCGGAGTCACCATTGCGCGATTGCATACATGCATGTTGTAGCGCAATGCGCAGCCACTGTTAACTCATTAATCAGCGTTAAGCACAATTAATAATAATAATAGTAATTAATTAGTGCTTATTAAAAACTAAACTAGTAGCATTTTTATTTAGTGCTAGGCATATTTAATTAGCACTAATTATAATTAATTAGAGCTAATCATGTAGTGCTAATTAAGTATGCATAGTATTTTATTGAACTTGTAATTAATTAGTACTAATCGTATTTAATGTGTGCTAATTAAAATTAAAGTCTTCCTCGGGATAAAATTTAGGATTTACTCATCTTGCTACCGTCTCACTCTAAGTATAAGGTAGGAGTCACAAGTACATCATGCACCTCACTCCTCTAGCTCCCGTTATACGCATGTATCTCTCCCTTATTTTTTTCACTACTCGCCCTTTCCTTCTAAAAAGCACTAATTTTAGCAATTTCTATTTAATTTCATCTAAAAGCCATAAGTTCCAACTTATATCTAAGACTCTGTTTGTTTAGACTTATGCTTATAACTTAAAGTCAATTTTTTTAGCTTAAGAAGCTTAAAAGCAATCTGCTTTTAAGCCAAGATAAGTTGTTTGGTATTCTAGCTTTCTTGGCTTTTGGGCAATAGCTTATTATTGAAATATCTAAAATAACCTTGTTCTAATGTCAGAGATGAATTCCATTATGATCCATTAATTCTTAAGTTTTTCATGGCAATAACGGTACAAATCATTCAAAGAAAAATAAATGGAATAACAACAATAACATTGGTAGGTAATTTTCACAAAGTTGAGTGGCAAGGTTTATTCCTAATCCGCAAAAGCCAAAATAAACATATTTTTCTTCTATTTTTTGGCTTATAGTTATAAAGTAGCTTATGGATTTTCAAAATCTTGCTTAAAATGCCATCCATTTACTTAGGTTTTGGCTTTTTTATTTTAAGCAGAAGGAAAACTCCAAATAATATGGGTCTAAAGCCATTGGCTGAAATCACCGCAGATTACAAGGGGAGAACCGTCATTTCTCGTTCCCCCGCGCAAACGGCAACGCCGTGCTCCCTCCGTGCGGGACGCTTGTCACCATCTGGTGACCAACGGGCCCACCGTACCGCCACGTCATCCTGGCCCCACCCGAGCCCCTTACTCCCTTTAAAATCACCAGGCTCCTCCCATTTGAACTCCTCTCGCTCGGTGGATAACTTCGCTTGCGCTGCGTGTAAACTGTGAAAAAGGAGGAGAGAACAGAGGGGGAGCGTCTCCTCCGCCGCTCGCCGAAAATGGCCGCCGCCACCGGTGACCCGCCGGAGTACGGACAGTAGCGCCCGCCCGCTCGCGTTTGGAGTAGTGGTTTGTTGGTGTGGTTGGTTACTTGGGAGTTGGGGCTTAGGCGATATGGTGTGGTTGTAGTGGTTAGGATTCATGCGATCGATGCCGTTCCAGCTCAAGAACGGCCACCACCACCACCACCACCACCACGGTGCCATGGAGGGGAAGCCGCCGCCGACGCCGCAGCAGCCTGCGCCGCCGAGGGTCTCGAGGTTCCGGAGGTTGCTGGTGAGGGTCTCTGCGTCGGAGCGGCTCCCCGGGGATGGCAAAGAGAGGGAGAAGGACGAGAAGCCCCCCGCCGGCACCGGCGCAGGCGGCGAGGCGGAGGTGGGGTCGGTGGGGCTCGACCGCATGGTGCTCAGCTTCATGGAGGAGACGGCGGCCGTCGAGCGGCCGCCGCGCGGGCGCTGCAACTGCTTTAACGGCAGCAATTACGGGGAGAGCGACGACGAGGACGACTTCTTCCTCCACTCCGAGCACGCCTCCGCGGCCGCCCCCGCCGCGGCCGGCGACACCTTGGAGGCTCTCAAGGTACGACGAAATTTTTCGCAAGGCGCACGCGAATCCCCAAATTAAAATTGCAACCCCCATGCCTTCCGCATCGAAATGATGAAAGGGTTGTCTCCTTTGCGTGCGATTCGTGGCAGGGTTTGGTGCAGAGCGCGAGCGTCGCGGAGCGGAACCTTCTCGCGGACGCATCCAGGATCGCGGAGAAGTGCGGCAAGGGCAAGGCAGAGTGCCGCCGCGCGGTGGCCGACGGCCTCAGGGCCCTCGGCTACGACGCCGCCGTCTGTAAGTCGCGGTGGGAGAAGACCCCCTCCTACCCCGCAGGTACTCACCCCACCTCAGTTCAGTTCAAAAGATAGCCCCTTTACGGCCGGTGCTGACCGCGGCGGCGAAATCCATCTATCTGCTCAGGGGAGCACGAGTACATCGACGCGGTGGTGGGGGAGGTTAGGCTGATCGTGGAGGTGGACTTCCGGTCGGAGTTCGAGGTGGCGCGGTCGACCAAGGCGTACCGCGCGGCGCTGCAGGCGCTGCAGCCGCTGTTCGTTGGGACGCCGGACCGCCTCGGGCAGATCGTGGCCGTCGTGGCAGAGGCGGCGCGGCAGAGCCTCAAGAAGAAAGGGCTGCACTTCCCGCCGTGGCGCAAGCCGGAGTACATGCGCGCCAAGTGGCTGTCCCCGCACGTCCGCTGCGGCGACAAGGTCGTTGCCGCAACCCCCGCCGCCGCAGCGGCGCTGGCCACATCGGCGACAGCGACCCCGGTGTCTGCGGCGAGCTTCTCCGGCGAGTTCGAGCTCCTGTTCGGTAGGAACCAGAGCGGGGAAGCCGCCGCCGCGGAGGGCGGCGGCGAGATGATCACGGTGGTGGTTTCGCCGTGGCGCCCGACGGAGGAGGCGAGCAAGAAGCAGCCGCAGCAGCAGCTGCCGCCCAAAGCGAAGTTCGTCACGGGGCTCGCCGCCGTCCTCTGAGCGTGGCGTGGTGGACTATAACTACCACTACTACTAGCTCATCAACTCCTCGATCCCCCCTCCAATTTTTATCTCCTCTTTCGTGCCCTTTTTCTCCGCGCGCTTCGATCCGTTTGGGGCTCTAGTTTTTTGGTGTTTTTTTGTTTTGCCGGGGTTTTTTCGGGAAAAAAACACTTGCCTTCTACTTTCCCTTGCTTTCTTTTTTGACCCTTGCAATTTTTGGTTTCGGCATCAGGGGCTTTGTGAAGCTGCGATTCTTCACCCCTTCTGCCGATTAGCAGCACAGTAGCTGTAAGAAGTGAGATCAGTTGAGGTTACTCATGATCCCCGCTGCTTCTTTCTCTACTTGTAGGATTAATTACTTACCTCCTTGCGAGTACCAGTACTTGTTATTAATATGGAATTGTAGGATTAATTACTTACCTCCTCTGAGAGTACCAGTCCTTGTTATTGATATGGAATTGTAGGATTAATTACTTACCTCCTCTGCGAGTACCAGTACTTGTAATTGCTATGGAAGAGATGAACAATTGAGTTGTTGCAAATATATGACGTTTTGCCACAAATTCCTTGTCCCCTACTTGCATGGAACTACTACTGTTCCTGAACTCGATGGTGTGATCTCAGATGATTATGTACTCTTGTATCGTGTTGGAGAAAAGAAGAAATTTGATGGAGGCATGATGAACAGGTTGAACCTGAACACGATAACTCACCTCGTGCGGAGAACTGAGCCCGAGAGGCGTGGCATGACTCCGCTCGTGCAGTCTCGAGAGCTGTGCCACGCCCTGCCCTGCAGCTGCGGCAGGCATCGATGGCAGTGGCGTTGCGAAATGTGATGCCGATGCCCATGGGAATGGCGTGACCATGCTCTGCTCCCTCCCTCTGACACTATCACCTTTACCCCACTCCACTCCCCATTCACCGCGGTAATTCCTCGAATCCGGTGTATCTAGCTATATTCGATTATTTTCTTTCTAATAATTATCTAGATTTAAGATTATTAAATTAAAGATTCAACAGTCATTTTTAGAGGGGAGAGATATTTTTAGAGGAGAGGAAATTTTTTTGGAGAGCAGGGATTTTATGGCCGTTAAATTTCTAATTCAATGATCATAAATCTAAAAAATAGTTAAAAAAACATCCATATAATATTTATCAACACCCTTCCTCTCCAAATAGCGCCTGAAAGTAAGGCAAAGCTCGGTCGTCGAAACACCAGGTGGGTTAGAAAAGGAGCGAGAGTTGTATCACCCAGCGCGTATGTGCCCACACGACGTTCGGCTCACGTCCAACCGCCCACGCGAAGTTCACGGCTCGTCGCTGACGAGCTCGGGCAGCCGTCCAGACGCCGGGCGACAGCTCCGCCCGTGGTACCACCGTCCTGTGTTCAGGATTCTCGTGAGGCGAACGCGGTGTGTTTGACGACGCTGGGAGGAAATCTAAGTTGCTACCACCTCAATTACCTGAAGACCCAACTACGTACAGGTCATATCTACACTCGCCGCACGCGTAAATCCTCGCAGAAATTATACGAAAACCTTTGGAAAGATTACACTGTTCTTGTGAAACTCAGCAGTCAGCAAGATCGCTGCTTACTATTATGGTGGTGATCAACTCGGCTTAAAAGCTCATGGCTTATGTGGAGAAATGTAAAAAAACATCAGAATGATGATGCTTATTTCGCATAATTAAATTTAAAAATTTTAAAAATATATTAGCCCATTACGTATAATACAAACAAATACGGAAAAAAGAACCAGCAAAAAAACTCAACAAAAAGCCAAAAGTTCAGAAAAAAATGAAATTTATAAATAGTGCAAAATAAGCTAGAAATCATAAGTCATAAGCCGAGTTGATCACAGTAATATATGTTCTGAACATGCATGCCTAAGTAATCGTGTGAAAGGAAAATCGAAAGCTTGGGAGCGTGCGGCCTTTGGCATTGGGGCCAGCTCAAACGTGCATCGTGCTTGGCAAATGCCCCCGGTGCAGGAGACTCTGAAGAGACGTAAATCTCGCGAGCTACGATGATGATCACGCTTTTCTTCGTCTCCCAACCCGGCCTCTTTTTCCGCCCGTCTGATCTGATGTTGCATGCGTCAGGGAAGGAAAGGGAGCCACCCAGAAGATGACTCACCTTGGACATGGAGTTGTGAGACTTCAGGGGCTGTTTGGTTGTCAGTCACAGTTTACCACGCTTAAGATTAGACAAATTTGACTAACTTTGGGAGTTATTTGGTTGCAGCCACAGTTATGGCAAGATTCCCTTCCAGCCAACTAGGTTCCACGCGTCAATGACTCAAAAAAGTGTGACAAGATTCCCTTAGATTTGCTAAGATGTGTGAAGAATTTAAGTATCTCAACATAGATAAATATGGCAATTTTTATTGACAAAGTGTGACTAACAACTAAATAACCCCTGAAAGTGATGTCGGAGTCTTAGAGACGGTAAAGAAATGGCGGGGGGTGGGGGTGAACAAAAGGCTGTGGGTGGTAAAAATTCGCGGGTGTGCGGTGCGGTGGTGTCGTGGCTTTTGACCACCAAACGCCCAAATGGAGGAGAGGAGGGCAGGCTCAACTCAAGCAAAGGCCAACTCTGATGATATCATCGTCTCGGTGAGACGGTGACTGCCGTCGTGGTTTGAGTTTCCTACGCAAGTTGGTTGCTTCGATGCTTATTTTGTCTTGCATATCTATTTCCTCCCTTTTTTTTTTTTGAAGTATTTCCTTCCTTTCTGAGAAGGGATTCGTCCAGGAGCTTGGCAGGATATTTTCAAAACTGTTGTAGCTATATTTTTAAAAATATAGTCCTCAAATATCGTTTTTATAAATCTAACTTTTTTCATAGATCTATAACGATCAGCAGAAACTTACTGAGTTAGGAGAGCTGGATCGGAATGCTGCCACGGAGACGGTCATCTACCTTGATCACCACAACACCACCATTTTAGCCAAAACATTCATGGCCATCACTAACTGGTACCACACAAAAAGGCACCATGGATCGATGTCACGCCATTCCGCGGGAGGAAAAAAGCGTCTTCGCGGAGAGGGAGGCGGTCACCGTGGCCTTTCCCTCTTGGAGCCACCTGGCCGCGATTCTTCTGCTCCCTCCACCCAGGGAGGTGGGCCCCGCTCCCTCCAGTGATCCTCGCCGTCCCTCGCCGTCTGGAGACCGACCACTGCTCCCTCGCCGTCTACGCCGGTGTCTTCCGCGGTCATACAAAAATGTTTATAAAAATATCACAAGAGAACAGGACTAAGGGCCTATTTGGTTGGTGTCTAAATTTGTCATGCCTAAACTTAGGTAATATGTGGCTGCTACAGAAAATGTGCCTAACAAAATCGAAGCCACACTTGTGGCAAAGTTTGGCAAGAAACTGAGTCTATAACGTGTAGGGCCGGGTGCTAAGAAAGTGTGGTATACCACAATTACGTCAGTGGACCAAACAGCTACCTAAAAATTGTGGCATATTTAACTTGTGGTTAGACAACTTCTGGTTATGAACCAAACAGACCCTAATACAGTAATACTGTGGTGGCGTGTGGCGTGAGATTGAGCGTTTGAGCGTGACAGGGGCAAGACAAGAGGGGTTTGCTGTTCCAGTTGCCAATGCCGAAATAGTTTACACGTCTTGCTTTCGCGAAAGCTACTCCCCACCCGCTGCGTTTCCTCCCCCTACTCTACTACTACTACTGCAGGGAGAGTAGTGTGTAACAGGGTCAGAAGAACCCATACCAAACTTCACAGGCAAGGAATGGACTCAAAAGACTCACACAGAGGAGAGAGAGAGAGAGAGAGAGAGAGAGAGAGAGAGAGAGAGAGAGAGAGAGAGAGCGACCGCTGTATCAAGGCGTGAAAAAGAGGGGAGAACGACCTGGCCGCGAGGGAGGTCCCGGAAAAGGCGATGGCCTAGGTTCTCTCAAGTCTCAACGTCTGTCATCAGACGGTGTGTGATAACTGATAAGTGAGGGGAAATTTTGGTTTCTTTTTTCTCTCTCTCTCTCCCCCGAAAAGAGGTGAATGCATGTGCCATGTGGATCGACTTTGGCTACGACAATAGGATTGGTTACGCAGCGAACATGTTGGAATAGTAAATTTTGTCAATCTAGCTGTTTATTAAATTATGGCTTGATATATATATTTTGGTGGGTTCTGAACTTTTCTTTATGTCTATTCTAGAGCTTAAGAGGAGATAGTCCCAAAATAGAGACAAAAACAAGGTAGCTCGACAGTTTGTCGAAAATAGAGACACCGAACTGGCTATTTGAAGAAGATAGTCCCAAAAGAATCTCGCCATTCTTCGTTTTTGTGAGGATGACTTGCTTTAATTTGTTTCATTCGCCCTCTTGGTTGTGTTCAGATAAGCAACGAGGCAGGGTAATATCCACAGGAAGATGGATCCGTTTCAAAATTAACCTTCTTGTCTCTCAAATTTCTCCGCATAAAAAGACTTGACAACTTTAACCCTCCAATAAAAGATAAAGGACGGGGAAATGACCTGTGGAAGGCAAAAACTACAAGCAAAAAAGCAAAAGGACAGGCGTTGCTCATCTTTCTTTTCACGGGGGGCTTGAGAATAAAAGGAAAAGAAGCAAGCAGGCATGGCGACGAAAACTTTTCGGCGAACATAATCAATGGGGGAAAACAGTCAAAGGGAAAAGAATCCAAGCCGTGAGGATGAAACGGAAGGGAAAAAAATGAATAAAAAGCTACCATTTGCTTTCCTTTTCATGAGAGGCACCCGCTTTGATTTCTTCCATCGCCTTCCCTTTCCACTCGCCATCGATCGAGCTAGAGGAAATAATACCGGTAAGTTAGAGCATCTGAAAAATATAAATACTTGTTTTTTTTTTTGCATCTTATCGTGTTCGCTCCGAGCCAGCCAGGCGCATCTGAAGTTGTTTTCAGTTCATGGCAATAATGCGGGAGCGAAGAGAGACAAATGTCAATAAAAGAAGTATAGCGATGAGTTTTTTCCGTGACTTGGCCCTGATCAACTCGGTTTCGGCTTCTAATTTCTGGCTTATTTTTCACTATTTGTAAGTTTCGTCTTTTTCTGAACTTTTGGCTTTTTGTTGAGCTTTTTTGCCGGTTCCTTTTTCTCGTATTTGTTTGTATTATACGCAATGGGCTAACATATTTTTTTATTTTTAAATTTTTTAAAATTTAATTATGCTAAATAAGCCTCTGTACCACTCTGATGCTTTTTGATCACTCTGATGTTTTAATCATAAGCCACGAGCTTTTCAGCCGAACCGATCACCACCATAGTTTATGACTTAATTTTTTTTAAATTTTTTAACGGTTTATAACAGGCAGTATATATAAAAAATAGTTGTATACGATTTTAGCCGATACAACTGAACACAATATACTTTTACTATAACCTTTTTGTTGACTCCGTCTTGAAAAACGGACCATTCAAAAACTAGTTACTAGTATAATCCATAAATCATAAGTAAAAAAAGGCATAAGCCGTAAGGGGAAGAAAAGCCACAAGTGGCTGTCATGTACACAAGTGGTTGTCATGTAAAAGAAGGGAAAATGAAATATGCATGCCCACAATAAAATTGTTTAGTGCCACTACTGTTTACGTGGAGTCGTTGTAGCGTATTCTACTATATAGTTGTCTGCAATGACTTACATAATTAATAAGTTGTTTACCTAATTGTATAGATAGTAAAAAAGTCATATACAAGTCCGTCAGTTAAATACTAGATAATATCTTTCTATCTCCTTCATATCATCTAAAATCCTATGTGTTATAGATTCATAGGCCGTTGACATGTACTAACTTTACCCACAAGATATTTCAAACTTATAATATCAAGCTATAGACATGTAACATATTAGCGTACGATTGAGTTGAGATAACAATGTCGTTTGTTGCTCTATTCTTTATAGCTTCTACCCGGTAGGCTCAAGGCCAAACATTTGCTAGGGAAGACGGAATAATATGAGAAAGATGGCTAAAATCCTTGGGATAAAATATGAATGCTCTTTATTAATATGAGCTGGTTACATGATGTCTTTTCAAAGGCCAGAAGCTAGCCCCAGTATCTATATTCTTCCTACTAGATGGAAGATTATGGCTCAGACTATCTACTTGACTATGAATTGTCTTCAATCTTTTTGAACGTGTCTTGATTCGGATGTTTTTTGTTGTGCATGTGTCTTCTCTTGTTACCCCTTAAATAGCATTGAAGGGACGCCAATCATTTGGTAGGGAAGACACTTCATGGAACCAGTGCATCCGATCGGAGAAGTAGTCATCATCAGCGAGAGGACGCTTAATCATCGGTTGTTGTCAGTGGAAAACGAACGTGGGGAATAACTGCATGGCAGTTGTTGTCAAAGACTCAGGGCTGAAAATGTCATGCTGTTTTGAGTAGATAAGACACGTATTATATCCATCACACAGAAGGAATATCCTGAAATCGAGTCCAGGTACCAGTTCATAAAATCTTTGAGCGGACATCCGGTCGGGCAACACTCACAGTGTTTCTCTGACTAGTGTACTTGGGGAGCAACCTTTGGATGTTTATAACGATGGGGTCCTTTGGTCTTAATTAAATATTAGAGTCATATTTAAAATTTTATTTAGTCCTCATTGGCTAGCCCCTCGAACTTTTAAGTGAATTTATAATATGAATTTCTTCCGATTGTGTTTTAATCGGGAAACTACTCTTTTAACACCAAGAGTAAAGAAGATGTTCTCATTCACTTTGAAGTTAAGAAACTACCTGGGAAACTAAAAAGTTTGTGTCTGTTGGGCTTCAGGTCAGATAACCACTATTTACAGTTGAAGAGAAAGCCTCATAAAACCCTTAGCACGTTGCCTCTGGGCTTGACGCTTTCATAAAACATTTCTTCTTCTTCTTCGCCATAGTGTTATTCAACTATAGCTTTGAATCCTTTCGATTCCTTTTTTATTTTCTGCCACTTAGCCAAAATATTGGATGTAATCACCAATTGGGCAACATCTGAGCTCAGACCAGCGAAGCTAAAAGCAATGGAAGAGGAAGGGATGCTTCCTAATAGGGTTTTGATCCTGTAGAGGTTAGCTGTCAGAGATAATTTCTCGAGCGGGAACGAAGGCGAAATCTCGATCTTTTGGGCATGTATTGAGTGCGAATTTTAATTGCCAACTCATTCATTCCTCTCGAAAGTCTTAGTACTATGGAATCTAATTGGTAAATCTAGCTCCTACTTTGATTGCTAATTTGAGTATCTTCGTTTATCTTTTGCGAAGTGTATCTGGGGATTCCACAAAGTTGGGAGCTCCTCACATACTTCTATAAGATGACAGAAAAATCTAGGAAGTCGGCGATGTCACCTGGAGGTTGCGCTCTACGTCTCCATGATGGGAAAGCGGGGCAATACATCCAAATGTATTACAAATCCTCATGGTTTTCATACAAGAAATTATAGTTCTACATAACACTCAACAAGGATGACAACCTTTCCTTCGTCGGTCGGATTACCGTCTAGAACCCAAGTTGGAGGTCCTCCTCGAATAAGGATGGGAAGATAGGGTGATGGGTCGATGCCATCATCCACCTCAAGGAGAGAGGACTAACTTCATGGCATGTGGTGAAAGATCTCTCCATGCACCAGATAAGTCCTCTAAAGTCACGCGACCACATCATACTCTAGTAAACAAGCACAGCTGACTTAACCAGTCGAGTTTTGTTTTTTGTGATGCTTTTCTAACCTTAAGGTTTTTCTTCTCCCTCAATTTCATAGTCCTTTGTCTTGCTAATGTGAGAGAAAGGGTCAAGTCGATCTGTGCGGGGGAACCCGACCAGAATGTAGAAGTACCATTGATCCTAGCCATACCACTCTAGAGGACAGGATTGATCGAGAGCATGGCGTATTTGAATACTTTTTATTATACTTTTCATAGTTGCTCAAGTTTATCCACATGATATCTAAGATTCATAATGTCAAGCTATAGACATGCAACATGTTAGCATGCTATTGAGTTGAAATGACAAGGTCATTCACTTCTTTATTCTTTCTAGCTTCTACCCAGTAGGCTCAAGCCAAACGATATTATTGGAAATCCATATGCCAAAGCCAAAATCGTGGCCCGAAGTTGAGTGGACCCATCGTTGTGAACAATGGTAAGTTTCTTTTCTAGTCCTACTTTCATTTTACCCCATGTTTGTGGGCCATCCTGAAATATTGAGATAGATGACCTTTTTGTAGATATTTGATCGAATCGAGCAGTGTACTATATCAGGTTTGACAATTCAAAACCTGTGGTTGAGCGAGTTCTTTGTCCTTTACTAGACATAAGGGTCTAGTCCTTATGAGGTTATCATTCACATACCCTATGCACATCGGCACTATACCACCATATTCAAACCAAAGCCTCAATTTTTAGGGTAAGGTTATGGACTCTGACCATATAGTGACTTCCCATCAAGTAGTCTCAACTCTAGTAACATTTGAAAGTCTACTGGCACGAAATCGAATTATTCTTAGTACTTAAAGTAAATCATTTTAATTGTACCATATACTAATAGCTATCTATACAGTAATTAATTACTAAAGTTGTTAAGATGAATATGACCTTTATAAATATAATAGGGTTTTTCGGTGGTAGAGTCTAATTATCCATTATGTCATTCCAAATTATTATTGTATGTAAATAAGAGTACTCAAATAGTAATAACGAAAGTAAAAGACAACGTGGGTTGCTGAGGGACTTTAGCTAGGTGGCAGTGATGCTGGCAGCTGCAGTGGTGTCATGAGGTGTGAAGAGTCTCTCCGGCGTAGTCGCGCGTGCTTGCGAGGCGATTTAAGGCATCAGGCACACGTTAAGCAAACAACTGTTGTGGTGGCAACAGCGAGGTCGGCTACAGTGTGGAGCTGGTGCATGGTCGGGGAGTATTGTGACGACCATTGATAGCTTGGTCGATGAGGTGGCACACCACTATGCAGAGTTTGACAGGCGTGGCAGCGATGAATGGCACGGTAAGCTGGCAAGCGCTCAGAGCAAGTATAATAAGAGGTCATTAGTTAGTAGGTCTTGTATCGAGGAGGAGGAGAGAGAGGAGAGAGAAGAGAGGTGGGTGTAAGTTTACAAACACCAAGCACAAGAACCAAGAAACTTTGTGAGAGAAAGGGGTGGGTCATACAGCATTCAGCTGGCTGTAAACTACTATATGAATGGGCTAATAAGTGGACTGTAAGTGTCCATATACCCAGCTGAAGACTGTATTATTAGCCTTACTCTCATGCTGACGTACAACCAATGGAGCAGAGGAGGAGATGCCTAAGCATAGGTGAAGGTGGCTTTCCCGAAGAGGAAAGCAGAAAATCACATAAATTTTTGGATTTGGCGAGTTTTCCGAATTCAAGAAAGTTCCAAATAAACTTTAAAATTTGATTTTTTTTTTTTTTGGGTCGTTTCATTGGAGTTAGAGGTCAAGCAAGATCCATTCGGCTGCGACGCGTCGCGCGGTTTGCTGGCTGGGCCACGGCCCACGGGGTGATGCATAGAATGAAGCATGGGACGATCCTCTCACGTGAAGAAACCACCATCCGTTCAGCACTCCCACAAACACGCAATGATCGAGCGAACAAACGTTGAATACTTCGAGTCGTGACTTGTGAGGTTGACGCGCGCCGCCGAGTAAAGGCCGTACGATCGTTAGCCCAACCGACGCAGCAAGGATGCCGTTCGAGTTCTGCCAACTACATGCTGGGTTAGGTTCGTTAAGGAGCGCCATTCTTTTGGGACTTAATCCCCCGATCTTACGTTTGCTAAGCATTGAAGTGTGTCATGTAGCCAAAAACCAGGGGCGGAGCCACAGGGTATGCCGGGTGGGCCACGGCATACCCTGGGCCCGGCGCCTCCAGCCTAACCTGCGCCAACCTGATTCGGTGATTCCCCAAGCCCTAGTTGCCCCTCAAGCCAGTGCGAGAGCTAGAGCGGCGGCGATTGGGCGAGAGACGAGACGAGGCGGACGGTGAGCTAGGGCGCGCCTTTGGGCGATCGGTATGTCACCATCCCCATGGCGTGAGCCCTCCCTTGATTCTTCCCGTACGCTACGCGAAAAATTTCCCAATCCTTCGTTCGTGTCGGTTTGGCGGACACGATGAATCTTGAAAAATGTTGGGGTTTGGTTTTGGGGAGGTTGGTTGCGATAGCGATGTGTTGCAACTTGTGAGTTCCTCGCTTACGGATCGTATCTAACCTAATTTACGGATAGAGCGCGTATTTGTTAAGCTTTTTCATAGCACTCACAATTGTGTTTGTATAATGCTTAGTAACTAGGAGACTTGCATTTGGATGATACTCTTGAAGACGCTCTCAGACTTAAGTGATTTTGATGAAGGTGTATGGTGCGAACTCGTGAAAAACTTGCTTCAAGGTTGTCGGAAAGTGTTGTCTCGCTTGCTTCATTTGATGGTGATTATCTTGTTATATGCATATTAGTTTTCCATGTTTGTATTTAAGCATCAGTAGTTAATGACTGAAATTATAATCTTGTGTAGGAAACAAAATGCATTTTGCGTGCACGGCATAGTTATCAAAGCATTCAAATTCTTGAATTTTTGACTTCAGCAGATTTGATTAGATCTCGTGATGGTGAAAGGAGGAGGATTCCTAAGATCGTGGTTCGTGCTGCCAATTATTCTTCACTTCTTTGCTTGCTTATTTAAGATTGGTAATCATTCTGGATACATGTTGTCTTGCTTTATTATTACAGATGAAAGTGTGCCTTCCAAATAAGCAAGTTGTCAAAGGGCGGTTGAAATATTATGATTCACATTACAATATCATTGTTGTCACCACCAAGCACTTCCCTAATCTTCGTGCATCATTTCTCGATCATCACATGCAAGCTTATTCGATTACTGAGTTATTTGCTCTAAGGCGTTGCTACCACTCGGACAAATTAATGGCGCATGTGAAGTCTTGGTTGTGATCCAAGTGGAGATCATAGTGAAGAGCTTATGTTGTCGAGCACATAAAGAGTTCCAACTTGCTTCTTTCCATACACAGAAGGTACGTAGACTGTATATCGAATTACAGTGCAAAATTTACAATTATTTACCGAATTGGCAAATGATTTTACCAAATTGCATATAAAATTTTTTGGTGCGGCATACCCTTTGGTAAAATCCTGGATCCGCCACTGCCAAAAACTACACGTATGCTAGGTTCATTTGTAGATATTTTGAAATCTAGGCTCGTCCAGCTGGACTGAAAAGCCGCAGCTTATAATTGAAATTGCTAGCTTATTTGACGTAATTAAATTTAAAAAAATTTAAAAATAGAAAAATGCTATTTCATCACGGACAACGCAAACGAATACGGAAAAACCGGCAAAAAAGCTTAAAAAAAAGACAAAAATTCAAAAAAGACATAATTTATGAATAGTAAAAAATAAGTCAGAAGTTAGAAGCTGCAGCCAAATCCCATTAACCAAATGCGTAAGAAAAAAAAGAGCTATCGAAGACTTGCAACGGTTGAACAAATACCTCCCTATCAAACGTGCTTCACACTAGGTACAAATACAATTGTCAATGCCATAGCCAGACGGGCAACCACCGACGTGCGTGCAAGTAGAGGCAACCGGTCACCGCCATGTGGGCCCCGCTAATGTGCGCTCTCCCTCCCCAGGGAGATCTCTCGCCATCGCCGCGATGTCGGGAGTCGTGGGCCTGGTGGCTCCCACAAAAGCCCAAGCTCGCGAAACACACAGCACCTCTCGTTCACCAATCACCATACCCCAGTCCCACTGCCATGCGGGCCCGGAAAAACGTCACGCGCACTAACGACCATTTAAACAGAATTAACGACGTTAATCACGCGATATAGAGCAAAAACAAATGCCCGCTTAGACACGCAGGCGAGGCGAGCATCACTGGTTCCCTCCCCCAAATTTTCCTCCTCCCATCCCATCCCACTCCTCCCCGACCTCGTCGTCGCCTCCGATTCCAAACTCCCTCTCGTCGACGCAACCCCGAATCCATTTGCCAAAACCCTAGCCCCAGATCCCCACGCCTCGCGCTCGCTCCCGTTGTCCATTGCTGGATCCCTCCCCTCGCCGCGCCGCCTGGGGTCCAGGTGACGCCGCCCCCGCGCCGGCCATTGCCGCTCGCTTCGCCGCACCGGGGCGCTTAGGTTGTCACGTTTGCTCGTGGGGTGGAGATCTGGGTAAAGGAAGGGGGGTAAGAGGCGGTGGTGCTTGGCCGTGTGGGCAGAGATGGGGTGGGGGCGGACCGGGCGTTGGGCCCCGGGGATCTGCGCAGTGGCGCTGATTTGGCTCGCCGCCGCCGCGGCGGGAGGTCCCGATCCCGACGAGCTGGAGCGCGCGTAAGCTTCGATTCTGCTCCACGATTGTGCTTTGTTGGTAACTTCGTAGCGATTGCATTGCTTGTGTTTGGGGTGCGGAACCGATTTTTGCATTGGATTACCTATGTTGGGCTGCGTCTATTGCCAGCTTAGTGCGTGCCCGTGTGTGTTGGTTTGGGTGATGCATGCAACGCGATGGTAAGGTATCGTAGAGTATGAATGGGAAACGGTCAGTTATTTGTACGATGCAATGAGGTGCCAATTCTGGTTCGCTTTTCGTTTCCTAATCCCATATCGTTTCTTCATGTGTTTCTCATGTCGTCATTGAAGGCAAGTTAAAAGAACAAGTTAGGTGAGATGTCGAGGAATAACAGGTGGTTGGTACTCTGTGACTTGTACATGGAGAAGGCCAAGCGGACGGAATTTTCGGCATTTTGTTAGTGAATGACTAATGAACGGGGTGTAAATGTTGCACCTTGCAAGCTGTGTTGCAATTTAGACTTCGATTGCACAATGGCTGCATTGATGAATTATACTCGTTATGGAGCTTATTGATAAATGTTGCTGCTTGTTTTTTTGGTGCTATTACATAATTTGGTGAAGAGATGTGCTAGGCGGCTGTCCAGATACCTGGTAGTTGGTTAAGTTTTCTCTCAAACTTTGCTACATCAGTAAGAATCCACCCCTTTTTTCAATTGAGTGAATGTGAGTTCTTCATAGATTATGGCACACTGCACACCCACAATGTATATCGTGTTGAGTGAGAAAGCACACTGGGGGGGGGGGGGTTACAATGAGAGGATATAAGTGAGTACTTTCTTAGTTCGTGCAACCCTGATACAAGCAACTTCGTTTACTAGTATGCTTTTGAACTTTCCATTTGCAAACATTCAAACATCGCTGCATGCATTACTGATGCTTCTCAAGGAGGCATATGCTAGAAGTTCGCAGAATTGGCTACCATTGAGTATTGACCGTAAATATTTTTACAGGTTTCCAATCGTGGAGCCAGATTATGGCCACACTAAACTCCGTCTATCAGAACAAGGTCTAGAGGCAATTCGAAGGATTGAAACTCCTATCGCTGTTGTTGCTGTAAGTTTGTCTTATAATTTGGAAGAGCTTTAACTCTTTCACCACTTTGTTTTCTTGAACAACGCCAAAGCACAATCTTAAAGTGTGCTCGAGCACAATTTTGAGCGCAGTACCTCAATGATCGATTGTTTGTCAACACAGGTCATTGGTCCATATCGATCTGGGAAGTCTTTTCTCCTCAACCAGCTTCTATCCTTATCATGTGACAAAGGTAGATGCTGCTGCTGGTATTACAAGCCATGGATTTTGTAAAATACATACTGGGACTAATGAAAACATGGTAAACTTAACTATGCAGGTTTTGGAGTTGGCCATATGCGAGATACTAAAACTAAAGGTGAAGTGGTTTTCCCTGATCCATGTTCTTGTAGCTATATTGTCTATTTGCTGGTTGAAGCTTATCAAGTTATGATCATACATGTTCTATTCTTGCAGGTATATGGGTTTGGGGTACACCTGTTGAGATGGATATTGATGGTTCCAAAGTGTCTGTCCTTTATCTTGACACTGAAGGATTTGAGAGTGTTGGGAAATCAAATGTTTATGATGATAGGTTTGTGCCTAGAAATGAATTGTGTACCTGTTTCTGATTTATTTTTTCTAGAATGGAAAGTTCACTATTGTTGTTGGAACCTTTTTCTTTCATGGCAGGATCTTTGCTTTGGCAACTGTTTTAAGTTCGGTGCTTGTCTACAACCTCCCTGAGACGGTGCTCTCTCTCTCTCTCTCTCTCTCTCTCTCGCATGTGTGTGTGTCATATTTATTTGTTGTGACATTGCAGGTGCGTGAAGCTGATATATCTAGGCTCTCATTTGCTGTTGAAATTGCCGAAGAATTCTATGGAAGGTTTGTTTATCTCATTGCGTTTCTATTTTTAATTTTATTCTTTTCTGACACTAACATTTTCCTCAAAATTTTGTTCTGCTGCATGGTGATGAGCAGAGTGAAGGTAATATTCCATTTTCATGAGTTAAGTCTGCACAAACGGAATATCTACAACTGTTAATGCAATGTGCTGCTTGTTTCTTCAGGGTCAAGATGTTGCTTTTGAGCCAGCAAAGCTTCTCTGGCTTATCCAGAGGGATTTCCTCCGTAAGTTGCTTCTTGAATTGTTGTTACTATTAGCATGATTTCTGTAACAGTTGTCATTTTGTTTATACAAAAGTTCAGACTGGCGTATGAATTTAACCTAGATATGACTTTTGGTGTTTGTTATGCACTGCATGTAATAAACTACAGATGAGTATATGACCATTCTGTTTGGATCTCAATGTGTGTTGTAGACTAGTAGTAATTTATGAAGTGTAGCATACCATGTTTGATAGAGAGAAATGGTGGCATAATCAACCAGTAAGAACTGTAATTTGTGCCACCTCAGTTATTGCATGATGACATACCATTAAAACCCCTCCATTCCCAACAGCTTGGCTTTTTATGAAATGAAAACTTAATTCGAATATATGGCACATTTTACTTGACTTTTGTGCGACATTGTTAAAGCTAAATGGAGCCAACTCTTAAAAATACCTACCTTGTCCTTCCTTTCTGTTGAAAAAATGGTGAAACTATAATGATGTGTGCCTTTTTTCCTTCCATTTGACACTGCTGGGGTATCCATAGTTTGAATTTAGTCTGTTAACATTTCTACTGTTTATTAGATGATGTAGTACTAATGTTGGTCAAAATGGCGATTGCTCTATTGAGGTGAGCGCTATAATATTCATTATACTTACCATTTAACCTAATTGATGGGGGCAAGGGCAATTGCCCTGTACTTTAATAAAGTTCAGCTTTTCCCCCATAATGGCTTGCTGAATGAATGGGCTTTTCAGTCAGCAGCTGATATCTTCTATGCTGTAGCGATGATATTTATTATTTCCCATTACATAAGTATTTAGGAGCTTAGAACTTGATAGAATGATGACTTCAACCATAGCATGGGCCATGATATTTTGGTTCTAAATAGTATGCCCCTATTTTTGCATTTGTCTGTATTTGCTCATGTTAATATATTCAAATTTCCTCTGAGAGTGCAACTTTGTGTGCAGAAGGAAAATCTGTTCAACAAATGGTCAATGAAGCCCTCCAACGGGTTCCTAATGATAGTGGTTAGTTCACTCGACCTCAGTGACTATTTGTTAGGTTAATGATATTTGAGCATCTAGAGATGTCTTATGCATAGTTGAATTGATGTGCTTTTTTGTATATATTTTTGCAGGGGACAAATATATTGGTGAGGTAAAGTTGTTTATGAAGTCTACACTTTTTTTACCAGAAGATGTGAGATCCAAACTCTGTTACAGAATTTGTTTTCTATGTGTTTTTAGGTCAATCAAATCAGAGATTCTTTGGCAGTTATGGGCAACAACAGCACTGCTTTTAGCTTGCCCCAGGTGCATTTCTGATGACTTCCTTGCAGTATATTTACATTATCATTGGCTGCTCAATGGTTGCACTTTTGAGTGTTTAACATTGTCATTATGTAGTTATGTAACTGATACCAATCATTACATATGTTCTGTATGATACCAAATAATGTTGATGCAATGATGCTTCTGTCTTGTGCTTTGTATACCCAAAAAATCGTCACGGTGCCCCTTTTTTTTGGCAGCCTCATCTGCAAAGAACAAAGTTGTGTGAAATGGAGGACAAAGAGCTTGACCCCTTATATGTAAAAAGGCGGGAGCAATTGAAGCAGGTCGTTGCATCCATCATAAAACCAAAAATTGTGCAGGGGAGAACACTAAATGGGAAGGAATTTGTGTCCTTCCTGCAGCAGGTAAAATATTTGATGTGGTTATTATTGACATGCATCTGATCCATCAGATATTTTTAAACTTCCTCTTGTGTTTCAGATTCTGGAAGCTTTGAATAAAGGAGAGATTCCATCAATGGGATCGCTTGTTGAAATTTTCAATAAGGCCATTCTTGAACGATGTCTGAGGGTGTATAGGGAGAAGATGGATGGCTTAGGTCTACCAGTACCAGTAGACAAATTGCAGCAAGTTCATGAGGTGGCAAATGATCAAGCTAGAATGCTCTTTGATAAGCAGCACTTTGGTAAACACCATGCTGCTCAGTCAATCCTCAAGCTTGATGATGAGATTAAAAAGGTTCATTAACAGTACTTAATGTTCTTTTTAATGAATATTTAATATGCATGTAGTCTAAGCAGTTTAATTGTTTGGGATGCATTTTAGACTGAAGTAAAAAAATGCACCTTTATATTTCTGATATGAATATAATATGTAATGAGGTTCTATTAGTTCTATGGATTTTTACATGATGAAATCTCGATTCTATTTGTTGTTTTTTTATCTTGTTTTTTTAATCTAAACCTTTTAGATGGCATTTCTGTTTTTTCCTTTCCTTTCTGTGGCATCTCTTACATGCGCTGTAATGAACTTTCACCTTCGATCACTTACATAAGATAATATATTTACATACTTACAGGGTGTACCTTGTAGGTGTACAGAAACTTCCTTCTAGCTAATGAGTATCAATCGTCAAAGCTGTGTGAAGCACGTTTCTCGGAATGTGAAGATAAAATGGATAACCTTCAAGTCTTGAAGCTTCCTTCCATGGCAAAGTTCAATGCGGGCTTTCTTCATTGCAATCAAAGTTTTGTAAGGGATTGCGTGGGGCCTGCAAAGGAAAGCTATGAACGTAGAATGTCAAAGGTTTGTTTCTTAAATTTCAAGACAGTTTGCATGGCAACAATGGAGCTAACTTAAGGATAAAATCAGGAATGTCATTTAGCGTGCTATAATTTTTCACTTGCTCCATAATTTGGGTGGGAATTTTTTAATCAAATTGAGGTGGTAGCACTTTTCCGTAATTTATTCATACGTTGTACAACTTAAATATTCACAACAAACCAGTCATTGCTTAGTATCATGTTTCATCTCATCTCTCTGCTGCTAGAGATTCAGGCATTTAAATATTAGCAGCATGTTTTTTTCCTGTGGAAGGCTAACCTTATTTAGCAACCTGGTGGTGCTACTAAAACCTTTTCCTGATTTGTGAATAAGAAAAAAAAAATCATGTGAGCTAATGAAGTAATGCATAGACCTCAAAAACCTCCCAAAAAAAAGTCATGCTTCAGCTCTTTTCGTCTCTCATTTATCTGCGACATGTTAATATTACTTTTTGGTATGCCATACTTAAAAATTTGGAGAGCAGAGTGCCCATTACAGATTCTGCAAATTGATGTCTTCTGCCTTTTCTTGTCAATCTACAGTCCACTTCAAATCTTTGAAATTCGTTATAATTTATATGCAGCTAAATTCCAATTTGATATTGCATCCAGATGCTTGCCAAGTCTCGTGCTCTTTTCATCAAGGAGTACAATAACAAGCTCTTTAATTGGTTGGTCACCTTCTCCCTAGTCATGGTCGTTGTCGGGCGCTTTGTCATCAAGTTCTTCTTACTTGAAATTGTTGCCTGGGTGATGTTTATCTTCCTGGAGACATACACGAGAATGTTTTGGTCAGCAGAGTCGCTGTACTACAATCCAGCCTGGCACATCATCGTTTCTTCCTGGGAAACAATCGTGTACAGCCCTATTCTTGACCTGGACAGGTAGTCTTTCAACTCCCATGTAATAGCATATAATCGCTTTTCGTGTTGCTTTCTTTTCTAACATGCAACGCTTTGCACAGATGGGCGATCCCCATTGCAATATTGCTATCGTTTTCGGTTCTTTATTGGCGTTGCTTTGGTAGAAGGAAACGGGGGAGCCGATCACTCCTGCCACTGTACAAGAAATCTTATAAGAACTCCAGTCGCCCAAGATCAGACTAATCATGTGGCTTATTTTTTGGAAAGATGGTACACGAATATCAAATTCGTAGAACAAGAAGATAGCTGTGATTCTTCCATCCATGCCGTCGGATGGGCCCCATCCTTTTGACGATGCCCTGCCAATGTATCTCGGATTCTTTTTGGCCGATGAAGGGAGATGAAGTTCTGGCATCAGGCACTTACGCAAGCGTTTGTTGTAATTCCTACACGGAATATTTATGCATCTTTTGTAGCTAGGCTGTTCTTACGTGTTACGATCTCATTAATTGATTGTTGTTCACATCCAAACGAAGCAACTGCCGATGAAACTTATATAAGAATTGCTTTTCGTTACAAATCGTTTTCTGGGTATGAATGATTTGTTGTGATGGTTGTCATGATACTCGAGGAAATGACCTTGTTTGTTGATGCCCTCTGCTGTATTGAGTACCCTTCTGGTCAATCTCCCGTTCTCTCTACCTCATACAGGTAAGCTTTAATTAAGAAAAAACTTCAAATATGTTACGATTGGAACTTCGAAATAATGACAGCAGGTGCAAGAAATCAGTCGGCGACAATGCATATTTGCATATTTTGCTAAGCAGTTGTGTTTTAGGAACGGAGCAACAAGGATACTAGGAATGCACAATGTTCACAGCCAATAAACAAACACCACAGAATTGGCAATGTCCACTAAAATGGCTGTCGAATTATCATTTCTTCGATCTTTCTGATCCAATGGAGTGGGCTCCTACGACGTCGATCCAGATGAAGTCGGCCACCGCACATCCTCTTCTGGAGATGCCCCAGGCTTGCCACCCGCTGCAGCGAGGCTGCCATGCCCATCTTGCCGACAGCCAGAGCTTTGTTGACGAAATCGCCCTCATTTTGAGCCGAGGAAGCTATGTCGGGCATGTAACCGTTGTTGCCTTCAACTTCACTGGTCATGGCGAAGTAATTGTTTGGGTCATCTTGGATGGGGACAGCCGCGCCGGAGGTGGCATTCGATGGACTCTCCCTCCTTCATGTGCAATGCCGCAAACTCGTTCTGTAATGTTTGCAAACGCGCCTTTTGCACCCGATCAGCCTCGTGGTATCTGGTTTTTAGATAATTCCATACCTGCTTGGTTGTTTTCATCTTGGTCACCTGCAGAAGAATGTCTTCGGGTATGACTTGGAAAATGAAAACCCATGCCGACTTGTCCTTCTTTACCTCCATGACCACTCTGGCCGCCAGTTCGATGGCCTCCTAAATCCCCTAGGCATCCATCAGCGTCTCTATCTTGATCGCCCATACGGTGTAGTTAGAGGATGTCAGCATCGAGTGGTGGAAAGGCACTCCGTCGCTCTCCTTCGCCACCTGCTGCGTGGTGGTAGCCATTGACTCGAACCATATGTATTGGGACATGTACCGTGCTCTGATACCAAGTGTTGGGAAGAATTGACGGACCAACACGCCCAAATCAAATGAAAGTTCTCTGTCATCCAACAACGAACAGTGAAAACAGAGGCAAGAAGGAACAAGTGTTTCAAAGCAATCGGAAACAGAGTGTTTGGGGCAATTTTTTTCTTGTTGTATTCTTTTTCTCACTACTACAACATTACACCCACAACTATATTACTGACTCCTTTTCTTTCTACAAAAACTAGAATGACTGAAATCCGGATTCTCCAGCCTCAACTACCATGCCGTCTGCCCTACATCACGCAGTACGCTGATGACTGCTACAATGCTTTCCTACCACAATTGCTACCCAAGCCACATGGTCTGTTGACGACCGGTACAATGATCACCGATTGTTACAAAAGCTGATCGTACACGACCACACACAAAACCGGTCATACATAATCACATACAAACCGATCGTACACGACCACACAGATTAGCCGTAATAACCACATACAAACTGGTGGTACACGACCACACAGAGACTTGTCGTAATGACCAAACACAAACTTCCGACCACTCAGATTTATTCGACCACATCATTCACCCCCAGTTGCCATTTCGATCTTTCAGATTACATCATCGAGTCGTAAGATCGAACAATGGTTTGAATCAACTCGATCTAAACAACCTTTATGGCGTAAATCCATTAATTTGGAGCTCATGAACAAAGCCCTCCGTCATTATTTTGTTGAAAAAAGAAGAGCAGATACAACAACTTCAATACTAGTAGTATCTTCTTGTCAGACAAAAAGAACATGCAGCTTCAATGCTTCGGCCCGTTCTTGTCATGATCACCAAGCTAGCTAGACAACCGGTTTATTAACTGCTTCTATTATACATATCATGGCAGTGCACCCTTCATGCTCCTCGCATATTCCTCTAGCCTTCTCAACCCTTCTTTGGGAGAAGCTGCTTCACCTAACTGTCTCACCATTGCACTGCCAATGATCACTCCATCTGCACCCCACTCTGCAATCTGTGTCCATTAACAGTTGATGAAGGCAACAATTTAATTAGCTTGTCAAACTTATTTTGCTATAAAAAATTGTGGTGAATGAATATAGCTAGCTAGTTAGCTATTTACCTGCCTAACATGGTCAGGAGTCGATATACCAAAGCCAACAGCCACAGCTTTGTCAGTGACCTGCAGATAATAATAGAAGCTCTGTGATTGACAACTCAAAATAACTAGAGACGTTAATTAACACTTGTATCGTAATAGTACCATATTAGCATATATATAGGACATTAATTGTTACTATTTCCTGATAAAAGGGGATAATTTTTCTTTTCTAGAAACCTGCTTAATCTCCTGAAGAAGATCCTTGACACGCGGGTTCACGTTTGGGCGAGGACCTGAAACTCCATTGACGCTTACCTGCATAATACGTTTACGACAAGGAGATGCTATGAGGTCCTGGTCACAATGCTACACTTGCAACAACAACCAGTTAGGGTTCTATCCATTGGCACTTACAAGATAAACAAATCCTTCTGAAGCTTTTGTGATTTTTTTCATCCTCTCTGTTGGTGTGGTTGGTGTTGTAAGTAGAACCTGCAGGCAATCGTGAAAAATATAAATTGCTAGATGGCTGAACTCAAGATAACTCTTCTATCCATTGGCCTGGACCGAGCATAGCCCAGGCTTAAGATGCATTCGTCTAATCTCGAGTGAGAATCTATTTAGGCCCTAAAGTTGACCAAAGGCAAGATAACTACACAGATACAAGCAAATTTCACATCCACATAACCTCACAAGGTGAGAGTGAGGACCAACCAGCTCTATGGTGTGCATAATGGCCTCGTTCCTCAACAACGCTATCTCTTCCACAGGAACGTCAGGTACTACAAGACCTGCAATGTGACAAGTGTAAAACAACAACCCTGATTGGCACAACCACTACAAGAGTCTAAATGCAAGAAAAATTACCATGTACACCAGCTTGTTTGATAGTAGCCATGAAGTTGCGCACTCCACGCTTTAGAATTGGGTTGTAGTATGTGAAGAGAACTATTGGACAAGACAGCTCAGGTGTAACCCCCTTGAGCATCGCCATGACAGAATCGAGTGTAGTGCCTTGCTTAAGTGCCCGTGATGCAGAAGCCTGAAATGATGCGTAGCCAAAACTCAGTTGTATAGCAGTACGCCAATATTGCAACTGATAATAAGCGCAAAGAAAACCGAACCCATACCTGAATAACCGGTCCATCAGACAGTGGATCCGAGTAAGGTAAACCGAGCTCGATGACATCCGAACCGCAGGAATCGAGAATCCGCAACGCTCTCGATGTGGTTGCCAGGTCAGGGTCGCCGGCAGTGATGAACGGGATGAACGCAGTCTGAAAATTTTCAAGGTTAAGACTTAAAAGAACCGAATCGCAGAACTGCCTCCAAGTCGCATGAGTAGAATCAAGAATCGAGGGTTGAGAAACAACACCTTGCCCTGGTCCCGGAGCCTGGAGAAGGTCTCCGCGACGCTGCGCTTGCCGGTGGCCACGCGGCGGAGCTCGGCAATGGGAGCGGCGGCGACCGCCCTGGTCGATGCCCCCGCCGCGCGCCGCCTCCGCAGGGGCAGCGAAGCAGCCGACGAGGAGGAGGACGAGGAGGCCGCGGTGGCAGCGGCTACCGAGGAAATGGAGGAGGGGGAAGCCTTGAGTGCGAATGCCATGTGATGTGACAACATGCAGTCTATCTACCTAGTGCCTACCAGTGAGGCAGTGAGATGACGTGGACTTGTTCGAACCGAGACAATTATATGTTGGTTCGGCTTGGCTTAGACTGTGTGTGAGATGAGTTGAGGTGAATTGGTACAGTAGTCAGGTGGGACTATTTATAGTGGAGGCCTCGGTCAGCTTTCGCGGCACGTGGGTTTCGCCGTGCTGCACGTGCGTGGACTTCACTGTTGCAACAACTGATATAGAGGTTAGAGAGGAGAAACTACTATAGAAAATATCATTACAAGTGGTTTAAAAATGTCATTACAGATGGTTTCGTAAGCCGTCTAAATCTATATATCAGTAATAATATGAAATCATCACAGACGGCTTTCGAACTGTCTGTAACACCGTCCGTGATAGTCGATAATCACAGATGATTTTTAGTACAAACCGTCTTACATATCATATACGATTTCAACTACAAACCGTCTGTGATAGTTTAATATCACAGACGGTCTGTAATTGAAATCGTCTGTGATATATCACATATCACAGACAGTTTGTACTGAAAACCATAAGTGATTGTTAACTATTATAGACGGTTATAGGTTGATAATAGTCTGCAATATTCCTATCTACCCCTAAACCTATTTTTGTTAATTAGCTAGCCTCGGAAAATGCTAGTCATGCCCTGTAAAACAAACAGATCAACTCAATATATATATACATCCAATTCATATTCATTCATTTTACAAACAAGAATATCCATTTTACAAATCAACTAACTGAAATGAATTATCTAGCTCTGAACAAATATACACATTAATAACTAAGCTCAATCTTATCCCAATGAAATTCATTCTACATTGTGGAACTCTCCTCAAGAAGTATGCATACTGTCCTTGAATATGTTTGAGGTCAGTCTGTTTCAATGGAATTGTAGGGATGGACGCAACCTGTCAGTAGGAAGATTAATTTCGTGCATACATACATAAATTGATAAGTATAAAATAATTATCGCAAAATTGACAAATCTGACTATCATAGTTCTTCTCAGAATCGACGTGTATTGCATGTTCTGGCAAATATAGAATCTACAGGTGTTGCCCAACGACTGCTCATGGCACTACAAAAATAAAATTTGTTACTTCGGGAGTCAATACTATGAAGTGTTATATACGATTAATGTGTGCTAGTGAATACCAGGAAATCTAGATCGTGTCGTAGGGCGTCGATCCCTCCCTTGGATTTCCGTACCTCTGCAGCATACGTGGCAAACGATCTACGTGATTTCAAAAGGTTAGCCTTAGTCATTTGGAAGGAAGGAAAGACTACAATAGAGTTATCTATGGAGAAAATATATTTATCTATCGATTAATCATGGGGTAACTATGTAGTCAATTCTGTTCCTCCTTAAGGAATCAAGGTATATTATCTCGTTCCATTTTGGTATAATTACAATTAGAATCCAGTGGAACCTATGCAGATATGTCATCATGATCATTAAACTTAAGTTTGTGTTGCTTACAAAGTACAAATCAACAAGTATAACCATTAGTGCAGTACTTACTCTTGGTTGTAGAGTATAAGTATGAATTCCTTATTTACCATAATTAAATTTTAAAAAATTTAAAAATACAAAAAATATGTTAGCCCATTACAAAAAAAATTAGAGCTTTGGAACTCTTAAGAGATTAAGGGGGGACGGAGGGAGTCAAGGAGAGAGATGGGACTATGGGAGGATACAATCATAGGTGTGTGAGACATTGAGTGTATAAGAAGTGAGTGGCCTGGTTGTGTCTGATATTTTTCGCCTGTCCGGACTTTATGCGTGTTATCATTATTGTAACTAAAAAATGCAACAAATAAGAATTACTAATGCGATATTATAAGAAAATACTCCAACAAGTATACATTATTGTTGCAACAAATAAAAAACAAGTGAAAACTGCCGCAGCATTTTGGAGAAAGTAATACAACATTTAGAAAAGGAAACTCATGTGACAACTCAACTTAACCATTGCAACAATAGAGACAAGGTCAAATGAGGAAGAGAAGGAGGCCAGCTCAAACCATCGCCTCATCGTTGCTAGGCCTTAATCAAGCGGTGGACAAGACTAGCCTTCGCCACCATCTCCTTCCCTGGACCCAGGAGGCCCTCCTACCCTAGCCACGGAGCTCCACCACCACCTTTTGTGGCTCAAGGGAAGAGGGAGCGTCTAGCCCCAAAACCTCGTCGTTGGTGATTGGATTGGAACCCTGGATTCCTCTGGCTGCCTCGCCTCGTCACGTCCGATGGCGGGCCTGGAAGGATAAGTTGTAGTGCTTACAGTGTGTAGGAGAGCAAGGATTGTGACCTATGAAGGAGCAACACTTACAGGATGTGAGTTTGTGGCACCTACAGCGTGTGGCGTGATCAGTCTAGCCATGGTCATCGGTTGCTTTTGCTTTTTTTGGTTGGTGTCTATAAGTAATGAAGGAAAAGGTAGACTTGGATAGTATTACTACATTGCATATCTCTCGAGACGTGGATGTATTGGTGACAATAGTTACCAGACTCGAAACGTGGTTTTTTTCCTTGAATCAGAGGCTTAGTTTTTGTTACTCATGAGCAGAATTACACATAGATGATACAAAGAAATAAAGAAATTATGGTGCTTGGTTTATCCATGTGCACCATTATCTATCCACGAAGGTCGAACCGTGGTTTTATCTATAAAGGAGTATGTCGCACTGTTTCAAAAAGCAGTCGCTGCTCACTGATGGATTGTAAAGATAGTTTTGAGAAGTACGATCCTTAGGTCATGTCTTTTTTAGGCTTTTGACTTCTTAAAAAATCGAAACAAGCGACGCGGTTTTTTGAAACAGATTTTCTAAACGGTTTCTTGAACCTAAAACAATATGTATGATCCGTATAGATGCCTCCATAGTTGACTACTATCTTTAAAAAACATAAAAAAAACTATGAGTTATAGCCAAACACTATCAGCTGCAACTAAGGTGGTGATCATTTGGGCCTATTTTTGGTGGCTTATAGCTGAAAAGCACTGTAACCGATTGAAAAAACACTGTAGCTGACAGAGACTTATTTACCATAATTAAATTTAAAAAATTAAAAATACAAAAAATATGTTAGCACATTACGTATAATACAAACAAATACGAGAAAAAAGGAACCGGCAAAAAAGCTCAACAAAAAATCAAAAGTTCAGAAAAGACGAAATTTATAAATAGTGAAAAATAAATCGGAAACTAAAAACTGAAGCCAAATCAATCACCACTAAGAAAACATGGACGAATAGTCAATTACACGCGGTTGCGTCTCAGAATTGCTCCAATGAATAGCTGCCACTTCAGAGCTGGATGAGGGGCTGCATCGGGCCGGGTTTTGAGCGCCCGTCCACGTCCACGCGGACGTACGCCATCTTCCATGTCTTCCGCGCTCCACCACCACGCGGAGCACATGCGGCGGACACACCGATCACGCGCGCGTACCGCTGCTGACGATCTGACGGTGACGTCACTCGGCATTGATCAACTTCGTGTTTACCTCTGGCCACGTGGATGCGTGCCTTGCTGAGCTTGATCATCGGCTTAGCCCAATCTGTACCACATATCATGAGCACCTCTTTCAAATTGGAAATTGAAAACGTGGAAATAGGAAAAACATATGAATTGAACTTATGCTCACTTTAATGCTACGAGAATTAAAAATATAGGATTTGCATAAAAAATGGTGTTTGGATGCTCGATAGAAATTTTAAAGAAAAATATTTCTTGATTAGGGAGAGAAGGGGTGAGAGAGTGTGATCTTACCCTTGGACTTGTAAGAGGAATTTTACCAAGAGGTTTGAGCTCATGTTTAGAAGCTAGTAAAAATGAACGGAGTACTATTCCGTGGACGCTATCCGTTGCTTAAATCATTCGTCTCGCGTGCGCCGCCACCGTTAACCACAGCGCACACACGCTCTCGCAGTTGAAAGTTAAATTTTCCATGTGAATGTTCGAAAACTCTAATTGAAAGTCAAAATTTTCTCATGGAAGCTTAAAAATTTTAGTGAAAATATAAGCTTTCAACTGGAAAATGTGAAACTTTCAAACTGAATTTTGGACTGTCGACTTGACAATCTGGCATTTCAATTAGAAAATTTGAACTTAAAATCTGCAGTTGAGAGACCTTGTGGTCTCCGAATGGGGCATGGGTAGGATAGCGAGGAAGGTGGAGGATGGACAGAGAAGACGACGGAGACACGGGCGTCCGCTCACGAAGAGCACAGTTGGTGGACACCAAATAGCAAACCCTGCGACAAAACTATTTTTAGATTTGCAAAAAGGAAATAGCAAAAGAGATAAACTTTTTATAGAGTAAAATATCTCGAAGATAAACCCTGATATAAGCGAACTGAGAAGCAAACGGCTGATGATCATCAAAGCATGGTGTGGAGGATCAGATCGATCACGGTGCAAACTATAGCAATGAGCGCATAGGTGATTTTGAGTCTAATCAAACAAATTAGCATTTGATACACTTACGGTGACATGATATATATATATATATATATATATATATATATATATATATATATATATATATATATATATATATATATATATATATATATATATATATATATATATATATATATATATATTTGCTTTGTTGTTTTCAATTTGTTTGCGTGATCGACACATTTGCGTGTGTTTACTGTGTTCGTATTGCATCGCAATGCTTGTTAATTTACAGGGAATTGTCGGTGTCAGCGAGATCGCGGTTAATCGCAACGACCATGACATTTGTAAACCCAGCAAGGAAGTTAGGCCTAGGTCTCTCTCTACCTTGGCCCAACCTCTGATACTCTGGGCCTCTGCTTTTGGCCCACATGCACATTGTACACGGGGTGAATATATGTGAGGAGTATATAGCATCATCAAAATTTTCTCCCAAAAAAAAATAAAAGCATCATCAATTAACGATAAAATTGATGCTTGCTTGTGTTTTTGCGAATGAAATTGAATCTGGTTCTTCCCATCCGTCCAAAAGAACGAGAACGTATTATGCATCTGCATGTAACTAGGGCTGTAAAAAAAGCTCGAGGCTCGCGAGCTGCTCGAGCTTGGCTCGCTCTAGACTCGATTTGAGCTTGATTCGAATTCCAAACGAGCCGAATTCGAGCTTCTTCTTAAGCTCGCGAGCTTTAACGAGCCGAGCTCGAATAGCTCGCGAGCTTAAGATTTTTTACTTCCCCAGATTCCCCAGTCCCCACCCCTCCCGCTGCGTCCCACCATCTCCTCTCAAATCCCGCCCCACCTCTACTGTCGGCCCGACGCCCGCCCCTGAGCCCACACCCACACTCCCGCCTCCCTCTCTCTCCGGCTCTCCCCACTCGCTGCGCTTGATCACCGCTACCCCCCCGCCGCCTCCCGGCCCTCCCGCCCCTCGCCGCCCACCACCGCACCTCGCCGCCCTCTCGTCCCCGCCGCCGCCTCCTTGCCCCCTCGCCGCCCCCTCTTTCGCCCCGTCCGGTGTCCCCTCCTCTCCCGCGCCGCCTCCGTCCCTCCTCGCCCCGAGCCCTCCCCGCCCTCCTCCTCTCCTCGCGCGCGCGCCCCGCCTCCTCCCCCGCCGCCGCCTCCTTCCCACCGGTGCCCTCTCTCTCCTCCTCACCCCCGCCGCCTCTCCCGCCCCATCCCTTCCTCTCCCCGCCCGCCCCGGTCCCTTCCTCGCCCCGTCGCGCCTTCCTCAACCCAACCCCGCGCCTCCTCTCCTCGCCGGCGCCTCCGTCCGGCCGCCCTCGCGGCTCGGCCACCGCGTGGTGAAGGTGCGATCCGGCCGCCCCGGCGCCACCGCTGCCACCTCCTGCAGGTACTCCCTCACCGAGCCTACACATGCGAAGCTCGAGCTCGGCTCGAGTTTTGTCCGAGCCGAGCTCGAGCCTAGCTTAAAGCTCGATGTTAATCTCAGGCTCGCTCGAGCTCGGCTCGAGTTTCTACCGAACTCGAGCTTGCTAGGTCAAACTCGCTCGAGCTCGGCTCGTTTACAGCCCTACATGTAACCGATTAGGCCCCGCTCGGTTGGACTGAAAAATTGTGGTTTATGACTGAAATTGCACTATAGCTAGCTAAAATTACATTATAGCTGAGGGTGGCTTATTTGGCATAATTAAATTTAAAAATAGAAAAAAAAATATGTTATGTCATTACGGACAACGCAAACGAATACGGGAAAAAAGAACCGGCAAAAAAGCTCAAAAAAACCAAAAGTTCAGAAAAAGACGAAATTTATGAATAATGAAAAATAAGTCAGAAATAAGAAGTTCAAGCCGAAATGAGCGAGGCGTAGGTCATAGATGGAGTCAGATCCAAATCAACAAGTAGCATCCATGGGACAGTATGAATAATTTGTATGTATGATAATTGATAAGTACACACGTGAATATTATAACTAACAAGACTTGCTGCATCAATGGTACGATGAACCAGGTCATACAATGCTCTCAAGAAATATATATCAATTGCGAATCATGTCATACATAATTAATTTCTCTCTCAGCTCATTGATGGAGTGTTTTTTAGATTGTGACATATAATTTTTAGTTATAATTTATTAGTCTAATAAATAATCGTTACTTAAAAATCGAAGAAACCGAAAAGAATTGGACCATCGTTTAGATGGCGTGAGCCGTGGAAGTATGAACAACGGTATATCGATCACGAATTCACGGCGCGGCAATGACCGCGGCTTGGGTCGAAGTCAAACAGATTAACATTTGATACTCCGTTTGCTCGTAATCGTAGTGCTGATCAGTGATTAGTTTACGGGGAAAGTCTCCCTGTTTCTCTCTGGACCAGACATAGGAATTTTGGGTTTCCACTTTGGGCCCAACAAATTGCTTGTCGCTAACGCAGGTCGGTCAAATTCCGGCCCAAGTGGGCCCATTCGCCTACTTTTCTCTTCCCTGCTACGAGCTCGACTGCTATTAAATAAAAGGGAAGGGAGCGAGCGAGCGAACCACGCCTTCCGAGCCGGCAGAGCGGAGGCAGCAAGGAGCCACCAGCTTGGCGGTCGCCCCCGGCCGGGCACCACGTCGCCGGGCATGGCCGGGCAGCCGCCGCAGGCCCCGGAGGATGACTTCTTCGACCAGTTCTTCTCCCTGACCAACTCCCTCTCCGGCGGGGCGGCCGGCGGCCGCCCCGCCGGCGACCAGCCTTTCTCCCTCGCCCTCAGCCTCGACGCTGCTGCCGCGTCCGAGGCGTCCGGGAGCGGGAATCGCCTCGGCGACGACGCCGAGGGCGGCAAGGCTGTGAGCGCCCTCTCCACTTTCCCCGCCTTTTTGGCTTTTGCGTTGGCTCCCCCTACCTCGCTCCTCGTCGAGTGGAACCGGAGCGCGTGTGGTGTGCTATGTGGTAAGCTTCTCGCTCGCCTCTGCAGGAGCGGGAGACCGTGCAGCTCCCCGGCCTCTTCCCGCCGGTGTTCGGCGGTGGTGTGCAGCCGCCGCACGTCCGCGCCAGCCCGCCTCCCCAGGTACCCTGTTGCAGCGGAGACTAAAAAATCGTGTATGTTTTAGTTGGGAATTCTCAGGGCTGGTGTTAATTGTGGTGCTTGTGGAGGGTTTCAGGTGTTCCACGTGCAGCAGTCGAAGCAGGGCGGGGCAGCCGTTGGGACGCAGCCGCCGGCGCCGAGGCCGAAGGTGCGGGCACGTCGAGGGCAGGCGACTGACCCCCACAGCATCGCCGAGAGGGTAATGAAATCGGTTCCTGCGGTTGAACTCTCGTAGCTTAACGCATCCATGCCGTTTGCAACGGGACCAGGGGTTAATTTGATTTTGGTGCGGAGTTTCGCATTGTTTAGAGCTAGATTTGTGACTCCTAAGCGCCGCGATCCATATACACAGGTAACTATTTTGTCCCATGTCCTGCCTTGCATAGTGTGATTGGGCAATCAGCTTCAACTTGGCACTGAGCGTCTATGTTGCCATATTGAATACATTCTCTTGCTTTAAAAAGGGCAGTTGCGTTAGTTAGATGATGGGCGGCCATTTGGCAGAGGCATTTGGCGTTTCCTTTAAGGCTCATAAGTGCCATGTGGTTTATTATACTACTCCGTCCATCTCACAATATAAGTCAAAAGCCCAACATACGCACAGGCCAAAGAAACATTAAATTTAAGAAAAAGTTAATACTACTGGACCATACATAACTCTATTAAAAGTATACTATAACTACTCACTTATTTTTTAGCATTAAAGTAAGGATATATAGTGGAAATATTGTAATAACTACACATTTGACCTCCACAATGGACTTATATTGTGAGACAACGCTTTTCAAGAATGAGGACTTATATTGCGGGACGGAGGAAATAGAAGTCTCCCCCTTTTGACGATTCATATGTCATGTTGCAATCCTGTGATGTAATTAGTACCATCTAGCTATAGAATATTACTGCTTTAAGGTAGGCTGCTTACTTTGAACTTCAACATCATGTTTCTAGCAGTTGTAGAATTTTGTTTGCTGCTTCTATGTTGTGCTTATGAAACTGGAACTCAGTTTCAAATAAAATGGAACTGGGGCATCAATGGTGATGTCCTGTTATCAATGGCGATGTCCTGTTTATCTTTTTTTTCTATGTTGTGCTTATGTATATGAATGTCCGCCTTACTTTAGGCTGTATTTTCTCACTTTCCATTTGTTATTTCATGACTCTGCTAGGTGTTTATGCAGTATTTTGACCCATATTTGTTCTAATGCAGCTAAGAAGAGAGAGAATAGCGGAAAGGATGAGGGCCCTACAGGAATTGGTCCCCAATACAAACAAGGTAATAATGTTCAGTATACTTGTAGATGTTATTATAAAGGTAAAGGCTTCTGTGGTTCACATGCCTGCCATCGACAGAATTTCAGCAAGTGGACTGGTGTCATGATGTGCTGACAATATTATAGTATTGTTGTGCTTCTTGTTGTTTTGACAAATAACTTTTCTTCTTTAAAAGATCTTATTATTATCTATCTCACCAAGAACCATGCTATGTATGTATAGTATGCCTCCCCTTCTGAGATAAGCAAGCATGTATCCTTGGATTATATAAATATTTAGAACAATACATGATTTTATAATCACCAAATACAGAGTTCAGTTACTTTGTAACATCAAAAGGTGACAACAACAAGTAATTCTTATGTCTTCTTTTAAACCATGCAGACAGATAGAGCAGCTATGCTAGATGAGATCCTTGATTATGTGAAGTTCCTGAGGCTTCAAGTAAAGGTACAGTTCAGTGTGCTATTATCTATGAAGCATAAACTGCTGTTTGTGTTTTTACTTGTTTGATGGAACCTTGATTCTGTGATGGTAGGTTTTAAGCATGAGCAGACTGGGTGGTGCTGGTGCTGTTGCGCAGCTGGTTGCTGATATTCCACCTTCAGTTAAGGTAAACCTTCTGTAAGTTGATTTCTACTGCCATAGTGCCATTTAGTTAAGAATTTAACATAGGCTTGTTTGTTAGCTCAATTTGATTCTGAGTTTTTGTTCTGTTATATCAAAAAGAATAAATAATCATATTACCACCAAAAATTATGGCTAGTAAAACCGTAAAACTGATTGCTCTTTTGTATATATGTCACCTACCTTTCCATTTTGTGTTAATTGCTGTCTGTTCTGCTGAATGGGAATGGGAAAGCATCACTTGTTCTTTAATCAGATATACTGTACAAATTCAAAACTTTTTTTAGGTTGGTTTTCATAATGACAACTATTAACATTTTTGTTATCAACCTCTATTTTTTTCTCTTGTTAAGTTTCTCGCTTTCTTTCTTCTAGGTAGTGGTGTTGAAAGGCAGTGTCTGTTCGGCACCTTATTTCCATTGTTGACCTTTTACTGATTTCATGATCCGTTTGTCCATGTCTGCGCAAGCCATTTGTACTTCTTGCTTTCAGTGACAATTACTGTAGCTCTATAGTTGACACTAATGAGCATTTCATCTTTACTGATGTGTTGGCTAGATGAAGACATGAAGTATTTCAGCCATGCCTTCTAGATCCCCCATAATGGTATCTGTCATCTAGTTCTTTGATCAGCATAGTGTCTGCATTGTAGGCATTCACCCTGCTGCAGAGCCCAATTTTAGAGCCTCACATACCCACAGCATTAGATCCATGGTAGTAATAATATAATGTGCATTGTTTCTTTCATGAATGATCGTGCCTTGACTTGACGAATAAATTTGAGAGTCCTTTTCCATCTCTACACTGTCATATCTTTTGGTGGTTAAACTGTATCTTGCTTTAATTTCGTTAGGGGGAAGCAAGTGATAGTGGGAGCAAACAGCAGATTTGGGAAAAGTGGTCAACGGATGGCACAGAAAGACAGGTAGCAAAGCTGATGGAAGAAGACATCGGGGCAGCAATGCAATTTCTCCAATCCAAAACACTCTGCATGATGCCAATCTCGCTCGCCATGGCAATCTATGACACACAACATTCACAAGATGGCCAACCAGTGAAGCCTGAACCCAACACTCCTTCCTAGTATAGTAACGGCAACTGTAACATGCATCCCTACAACTACTATTAGGCGTCAACCTATCAAAGTGTAAGATAAAACTGCTCGTTTTGATTCACTAACAAGGAGGCAGGAAAAGACCTAAAAGATCCTCTCCACTTGAAATTGTACCAATGGTATATGATGTCACCTACCCCTTTTCCATCTTTTGTTCAAAGGTGCTTTAATTGCAAGGATATGGTAAGCAATAACCTGCTCATGCTCCTACATCTTTCAGTGTCCCTATGAGCGTGAGTGATGGGAGAGAGCTGCTAAAGAGTCTAGCATGCTCTCATTTGTTTCTTTTTGGGTCTGTAGTGCACTAGCCATAAACTTGGTGGTGGGGACTGGACTGCTTTTCCATTAGTGGATGTTTGGACTAATCAAAAGTGATTGATGTATGCGTGTGTCGGCAGCCTGCACAAATGGTTGACGAAATTTGAACACAAGATGAAATGGAAGATGATGTTGATGGTGATGTTTGTTCATCTCCATTTTTTCAAAGTGGAGGCGGAGGCTTTGGTCCATGGAGGCTGAGCGTGTGTTAATCCGCATGCTAGTGGGTCTGCTATTTATATCCACTACTTTTATCTCTATTGAGCCATACTGTTGATAAGAACTGCCATATAAAGTTTAATATCTTATTATTGATGATTAATCCATAGATGTACTATGCATTTTCTGGTATGAGTTATCCACTACCCCAGATTTGTTTTGCCAACTTATTTGTGGAGAACAGCTGTTCCTGCACTGTTCACTGCCCGTAATAACACGCTTTCCTGAGTTTGTGGAGTACTGAGAATCTACAGCCTGGAAAATTGAATGATTTGTGTGACTTGATGGTTGGTTTGCATGTTACTGTAAATAGTTCACTGACTTGATATGTGCCCGCATGTTTATTAAAGTTTGTGGGTTTTACCTGGTACTTGGTCAAGTTTCCGCTAAGGCAGTTTATCCTTCACCTTGATTTTGAAAGGGTTTTATTTTTTGGCACCGTACTTATCTGGGAACTATGTTATTAAAAAGAGAGTGCTCCCTTTTATTTCGACGAGGTTGAAATATTGGTTTTCAGAAAAGACTGTTGCTTTCATGTCTTCATCAGTGTTGTATATTGGCTGCCATTTGTTTACAGCTTATTCCTGTTTGAGCTGTTTTAGAAAACTGTTCCAAGTTTAGTGCTTTTGGTTGTCCAAGTTAATATATCCTTATCTCCGTGATGCTATACTGTAGTCCTTTCTCCTAAACTTATTTTGTATTTCTGCTGGTATAGTCAATGATATCATGTGTTCATATCGTGCGCTTGGATCAACGGGAAATTTGCTTTTATTTTGCAGCCTGAGAAAGGTTGAAACTTTCGTTGAATTGTGCAAATATGACTGCTTCTATCAGTTATAGTGACTTGATCGTAAAATACAGACAGCCCATGATTTGAGTTCTGTGGATCATTGTACGTTTGTTTCTGCACTTCTCATAAATTTGGTTCCGGTAGTTCATATCTGGTGTGATGTGCGTATTTTTCATTTCTGTTAAAGACAATTTCTTACATCCTTCTGCAGTACCTGATGCTTTGGTGTTGTGATCGTAATGTTGTTTTAGGCTTAAGATAGCTCAAATGTGGTTGCAGTTGATTTTATTTTTGAGAATTGGCTGTAATTGATGATGTTTTTGGTCGCCTGTCCTTAAAGTGCAGTGAAGCAGTTGTTTTGCAACATGCCATTGTTTGATCGCATCTCAAAGCTCCACTTTGTCTTACCATTACCATCTGGGTGTCCTACCAGAATGTTTCCATTGTGGATGCTGAACTGTTAATCCCATTCCTGCCTGGGAACTGCCAGGCAAACAGACAGCTGTAACTGCAGAACTGCTCATAGACTCATGGTAAAGGGTTTTGCTTGTCTGTTTCTCTGCTGCATAGGACGAAACATTCGTTCAGCGTTCATGCATTGCATTATAAAGAACCCATGAGTTTCTGACCTTTGTTAAGGATGGTTCGGTGTATATTATGCGGTGTCTGAGCTTCAACAATGCATATTCTCGGAATGAGAATCCATATAAGGTTTAGGCCTATTCAGAAGTGCTGTGATTTTTTACTTTTGATTGATTGTAAAAGAGATTTAAGAGAGTAAGAGATATTTGTGTTAGAAGCCACTCTGTTTAAAGTAGATTCTGCAGCGACTCTTACAAATAGTTTATAAAAACTTATGTTACCCGGATATCCTAATACGGATATGCGATACCGCGATTCGTCATTTTCCCAAAAACATCGATACGGTAATACATTTATATATATAATATTATGTATATATGTAATAAATATAAAATAAATAAGAAATTAATGAATTCTTATAAGAAATTGAGAAACCAAGAACATCTTAATATTGACGTAACAAATTGCTTGATTTTCCAATAATCCATTTCTCCCTCCTAGCTGTTAGATAAATATAATAAACCATCTGCGAAGAAGAATGAGAATAAATAAGTACATGTATACAAATAAATAACAGAATCATAGATAGTCAGATGATAGATAGTAACTTAATAAGTATTCAACAGACCACTTAGTAAATAATAATTCAACCACGTAGTACATAATCTAATAATTATGATGCGCACAAGTACAAAAAACCACAACTAGTACATGTGTTCAAGTTCAATGAACCATAACTATTACATAATCATAACACAACTGATCCCCTTTCTTTAGTCACCACATTTCAAACTTCAGTCATCACTCACCAATAACGAGCATGTTGCTACAAACAAAAGCTACACTCAAGACAATTCATTCCCCTTTTACATCAATGTTGATAAATCTAACAATATGAAATTTTGAATTAATACCAGACCATTTAGGAGAATATGACATATGATAACAAATTTATCTGTCCAATAATTGATGGTTTTCGGATCTTGAATCAATGTGCATTAGAGTTCTCTACTCAAGTCATCAGGTTCAATAACACAAAATAGGTTTTAGCATTGACCTCTTGCAACGCAGCTAGCGCTTGAGGAGTCCAACGTGACACATTCTTTGAGCAGAAGTCAGTGATCTCCCTAACTTGAAAATTTATCAGGAGGAAAAGCTTCAACCACACAATATGCACTCTAAATATTTGACATAAGAGAGGACAAGCCAAAGGTACCCACCAAACAGGTGAAGGGTGCAAATGGGATCAGTAGTTCGGTGGATTTATGGAACATCCTGATCTCCCGCAGCGCTACCGGGTGTGGGCGGAATCGGTGTGGCTTCTTCTACTTCTACTGCTGCCAGGAGTCCCTGCTTCTCTAATAACACATCTTAAAGTGAAATCACAAATCAAACGAAACAACGAACAAGAAGAGAGCAACTTCAAAACCAAGGCTTCCATATGACACATTTGTCAGGTTCTTTGTACAAGAGAAGCTAACCCCACCAAGAAACTAAAGAAAAACTGCCAAATCATCCCCAAATCACCAAGAACTATACCGAAAGGAATAAAAATCCCCAAATTCGCTTGGGAGGTAGGCTTGTTTATTTGCCATCATTCAGATCAATAGGAAGCCAACCCTACCTAGTTGGTGAAATCCAAGCTAAAAGAATATAGATGCCGGCGTCAAGACGATGAGGCCGGAGGGAAGGGGATCAGGCAGTCAGCCTCGCCGAGGGGGCAGAGCGTGGAGATGTTAAATCGAAGGGTGCGGCGGTTGACCGGCGTCAAGGATCCAGGCGTTGGTGTCTTGGCGGGGAGAGAAGGAGATCGGGCGTGGAGGCGGCGGGGTCTCCTAACTCTTGGTGGTGTGGAGGCGACGGGCTGAGGCCGAGGCGAAAAAGGGAGCCAGCAACCAGATGGAGGAGGGAGCAGATGACCGGAGGGAGCGGCGTCGCTGAGGATGCCGTCGAGTGACTCCTGAGATGCAGGTGTGGGGTGGGCGAAGGATGCTGAAGGATGGGTATGCTAAAGTATGGGTGTTATTAGGTCAAACGTATCAGCGAAGTATCAATGAAGTAACAGAAAAGTATCGGGATTTTTTTTGAATAATCATAAATTCAGGGATACGTGTATGATACGTATCGAAGTGTATCCGAGCAGTACTCGTATTCGGTATAGTATCTGATTTGGATACATGACTTTTGTGGAGTATCCCCGTAACATAGATAAAAATCACTTTAAAAACTATGTTATTTAAAAACGGTTTCTAAAAGCTAAAAATCTAAAACCATTTGAAACAGGGTCTTTACTGGACTGCAGTTTCTCCCGTGGATTGAGCCAGTGCGACTAATCATGTAATCAAATTAGTTCGAGTACTTACCTCTTGTCGAGTAAGTCTTCCATTCCTGTGATGATCAAGGGCCTGCTCTAAAGAGCTTAAGGGCCTGTTCTAAGAGGTTTCTAAAAGTAGTTTTTGGCTTTTGCTACAGTAACTAGCTTTTAAATGGAGTGTCTTTTCAAAACGGAGTCTACAAGTTGATGATAATACAGAATGTAGTAACTTTATTTACATTAGCCAAAACCGCACGCGAGTTTCTGTTACTCCATATTCTATATCACAAACAGCCCAAAAGCCATTAGCCACAGCCCTAAAAGAACAGGCTTACGGCTTTTAGCTGAAATTTCACTGTAGCGACATTTAGCTTTTTCTGAGCCATTCAATGAAAAATGAAAAATAAGAAAAAACATTATATTATTATGGATAGTGCAAAAGAATAAGAAGAAAAAGAAAAGACGAAAAAACCGGAAAAATAAAATAAACTAAAATTAGAAGTTGCCGTTGGTAGGCCTAGACCACTGAAAATTGGCTCAGACTATCAGTTATATATGTGCCACACCGATCGAACTAGTGGCAGATGAACGGGGCTTCCCTGTCCCCCTTCTCCCTATTCCCTCAATCTAGACCACTCACATCTCATCCAATAGTCAGTTTTTTTATATTTTTACTATTTGCCCATCCATTATAAATGATAAAAAATACAGAAAAAATAAAATTTATTATTTATTATATTTTTTTACAGAAATTATAATTTTATTTTTTCTGTAAAAAATTATAATAAAAAATAAAATTTATTTTTTCTGTATTTTTTTTATTATTTATGATGGATGGGCAAATGGTAAAAATATACATAAAAACTGGCCATTAGATGAGATATGAGTAGTCTAGATTGAGGGAATATGGAGGAGAATAGGGAGAGAGGGACAGGAAAGCCCCTTTCAGTGGCAGATAGCCCAATTGATAAGCCATGAACGAATGTTAAGCTAGTATATTAGGCAATCATTACTTATTGTAATGCAAAATAAGTCGCAAATTCTGACTACTAATCAAAGTAAGACATTTTTAAGAAACCATCCCCAGTTGATACAAAGCAGCTCTGAGTCACTGACAGCCCGGCCGTTTACTGACGGCAATAAAATGCAGCGAGGCCGAGCATTCTAGATGGACGGACAAGGCTCTGAAGCGAAACCCACGGGCCCAACCCAACTAAACCCCGCAGCCACCGCGCAAAATGCGAGGCCCTCCTCCTCCGCCTAGGGTTCCAGCGATGGCGCACGGCGGCTACCCACGCCGCGCCACCGCCGTCCGCCGCCCCAAGTTGTCGGCATCTGCGGCCGCCACAGACCGGAAGCGGAAGCGTGCCGCCGCCGCCAAGACCGTCTCCCTTAAGAACCAGATCCGCTCCACCGAGCGCCTCCTCCGCAAGGTACTGGGGAACTGGGGTCTCCTCGGCTGCCTATGCTTGGGGCGGTCTCTCTTGTTGTTGTTGTTGTTGCTGCTGCCATGGTTAGGGTTTAGTAGCCGTGGCGTGTGGAGTGCTGATACTAGTTTGGCGAAGCAACGAGTAGGTCGACAGCGTTGATGAAATTGCTCAATTATTACCGGTTGCTACTTGCTAGTGTAGGGATTATAGCTAAGAATGGTTATATTTGACCCCCCCCCCCCTGTTGCACTGCACTCCGTTTAGTGGCGGCGTTAAGGATTTTGGGTAGTTTGTGATGTAGTTTGATTGCTGCTCGCTTTGGTAGCTTGTGCGAGTGTCCATTAACGTCGCGAATTGCAACAATCATGTGGAATGTTGCTTGCAAACATAATACATCTGATGTTAAGTATCCAGCCTTAACTAGATGAATCTGAAAAATGTTAGAAAAGTCATGCGTTTGTTCTTGTCAAAGGGGAAGTACAGGTTGGGTCGATGACGATGATTGGTTATCCTAGCTTAACAAGATATTTATAGGCTGACAGCTCTACTTATATGGAAAACAAGTAGGATTAAGATGTCAAGTGATTGTAGAATTCACTTATATTCAAGGAGGCATGCATGCATATTGTTTGATGTCCATTGTTCTCAAATGAGGTCGGTTAGGCCTTCTATAATGGCGTATGCAAGGAAATGTTAGCCTCTCCCTTTTGGTTATTGTTATTTCACTTCTATTCAAGTGGCATTGCTTGTGCATACTCATTGTATGATGTCTACTATACTGTCCATATATCCGTGAGGAATTGTTCTGATAGGCTTGCAGGATTTTTTCACCCTTGAGAAAATAAAGCAATATATTGAATCATTACAGCCATCTGTGTTGTGACTCACCCTAGTCCCAATTTTAAGTATGCATGCCCAAAGCTTAACCAGAGTGACGAGGTTTAGCATTTGTTTGGGCCTCTTCTAAATCTAATTGGTGCCATTTTGCTGAACACGCATGAGCACTTTGAGCCTTTCATGAATCAAGATCTTGTTGTGGTGGTTTTAATTATTCAGACATAAGCCTTAGGCAGTTAGCCCTACTTTTCTTTCAGCCCTGTTGGTGAGATGGTAATGTTGTATATTTCTTTCTTCAGGACCTTCCTAATGACATTAGGGTGGCTCAAGAGAAGAAATTGGAAGAACTAAAGAGGCAGCAGGAGCTTCAGAATCAACTGGCTATTCAACGAACAATACAGTTGAGAGAAAGAAGGATAAAATTTTTTGGTCTGCTATCACTTAATTATTTTGTTCCTATTCATTTCTAGTGCCCTCTCTGCCTGTCTTTACTTATCATATTCAGTATGGGTGTTCAAACGTCAAAGAGAGGCGAAAGATTGAGAGGATGATAAGGCGCCTTGAGAAGCAGCAACGTTCAAATGTCGATGATGCCAGCGATAAGCTGTCAAAATTACGAGAAGATCTCGAATATGTTAGAGTAAGCTCACCACAGTACTTTATTTTGCTTTCTGAATAATTCTCTTAGAATTAGATTTAGTATATTTTTGGCAATGACTATCCTCAGTCACATTCATAAATGGTACTTGAAGTAGGTGTTCAACAAATTTCTAAGATAGGAGAATCTGAGCAATCATTGTTTTATCTTAACCTGCTTGAATTTTCAGCTAAATATTATCTTTATTTGTGTGCAGTTTTTCCCAAAGAATGAGAAATATGTCTCGCTGTTCACTGGGGGCAATAACCCAGATATTGTAGAGAAGAGGAATAAGTGGCGTAGACAGATCAAAGAGAATCTCATGGCTGCTGCAGCGAACGGAAAAGACCTAGAAGGTGCATCAGTGCATGCTTCCATTACTACTTTTGTAGATCACCTCTGTTCTATTTGCATCCTTCATGCACTTCTAACTTTGCATTTGAAATTTGTATGCCTTGTTGGCTATAAATCTACTGTCTAAAGTACTAATTTTTATTTTGCATCACCTAACAGAGACAGCAAGCGACGATGATACCTTGGATGTGAGTGATGATGACTTCTTTATGTCTGGAAGTTCAAGTGATGAAGAGGCAGATGATGAGTGGACTGACAAAAGTGCAAAGTATGATTCATGACTCTTGGACATTATACTTGGCTTTCTATTTTCCCTCTGATATATCATGTGATATGCTATTATGCTGTAATGCTATCGCTTATTTAGATAATGGCATAAAAGTAGTAAATCTATTCTGTGTTGCTTGGAGAGCATGACAACCGGTGACCAGTTACTATTTGTAGTTGTTTGGCTTATATTCTCATGTGCAGTCAGTCACTGAAGCAGGTTTGTCCAAAAACTTTATGTGAATAATCCTAAACCTGTAAGCAAATCCATGAGATACTCTTTTGCAAATTGTAAAATATCCTATCCCGGTCTACAAGATAGCACCCTTTGTTTTGTGATAGAATAGACTGAGCATAATCTTTCCATAAGAAATGGTACAGTGAACTCTGTAACAATTGTGATGTTGTTCAATTAGTTATGAAATCTAGCATTGTCAAGATACAAGTTTATAGTGCTGATAAAAGCGTTGGCATACTCTGTATTTTGCTGACTGCTGTACAGTTTAAACCATATAGTGTAGAAGCATTTCATATTATGCTGGATAATGAATATATATCATATTGCCTAATAAATTTATTCTTACTATTTTGTTAAGTCTGAATCATAGTCTTTTAATCTGTTCCTCTATAGGCTCTTATGTTATAGTGAATATGCCACGGCATAAATGTTCCATCAAAAGGGCAGGTATCCTAATGTTATTAATGTTTTGTAGAGAATCAGCTTCCAGGGCTTCAGGTAGGGCAGCATCTGGCTTGTCAAGCGATGAAAAGAACCAGGTTGTTCTCTGCAGTGTGTTTAAAGCTCCTTCAATTAGCTGTCGTAGTTTTTCCCCATATACTTAACCCTACCTATTATGCTTTGCAGCGGCAGAGGGATGCTCGAGTTCTTATGCCACCACCACGCACATTAGCACCAAATAGAGCTAGAATTGTGGACAAACATGTGCTATCCAGCTCTAGCAATACTTCAAACAGCACAAGTGGTGCCTCATTCAAAAACAGTAGAGCACCAAATCTGCCTGGCGATCATAACAGCAATCTAAGTTCAAATTCTGATGCTCATAAACAACGTCGCAAAAGGAGACATAAGAAGAAAAGGAAGCTGGTATAACTTTGCATCTATGCTTTAAAGTTATGCATTTTTTTCATTTAACTATATTTGACAAAACAGCTGATGAATTGTTTTCAAATTTGCATCTGTCCTGTTTTCTCAAGCTTCTTAATTAGATTCAAGTGCAGTCTCTTATCACCATCACCAGTGTATCTCCTGCATAAGTCTAATGTGTACTTTGATACCGAGTTATGTTTCAAACTATGAGGTTAGTCGAAATTTATCTGATTGTGTGAGCGCTCTTAAGTGTTCTGTAGTCAGCCTTGATAAAAAAAAGGGGCGTACCCAGTGCCAAAGCTCTCACACTGTGTGGGGTCTGGGGAAGGAGATTTTCTAGGCAGCCTTTCTCCTGCTTTGCAGAGAGGCTGATTCGAACCCGCGACCTCCAGCGCACAACGGAGAGACTCCACCAATGCGCCAGGCCCGCCTTTCTATGTAGTCAGCCTTGATACTGTATGGAATTGTATCTGTATTTGTATCTGTATGCTTATTCCATCACAATTCACAAGTGAAGATCCATATAAACAGTGACAATGCGGGCATCTTTTTCAAGACTATAACAAGGAAAATCTTTCCACATGATGCGTGTATAACTGTAAATTGGTTATGCTTGGCTTTTTTACACAAGTTGGTGACGATGTATCATTGGGAATAATATCTTAGTCGGATTGCTTTGTACCATTTGTCTGCCTGAGCAAAACATTAGCCATGCAATGCCACTTTGTACTCAATGCTATTAATCAATATGTGAAGTCTCATCATGCTACTTGTTTATATCGACAGGCATGAATATTCTGAAGCCTGAGGGGGCAGAAACTAAGATTATTTCCCACGAAAGTGTGACTTTTAAGTCTGGTTAATTTCAAAAGAAAAAACACAGCATGTGTGCCTGCGCAAGTTGATGATTTTGTATGCTCTCTTGATGTAAAATGACCCAGCATGTGTGCCTGAGCAAGTTGATGATTTTGTATGCTCGCTTGATGTAAAATGACCCTTCTATTGCTCTGCATCCATTTGTTACAGTAACTCCTACCGTCCAAAACGTGCCGGCTTTACAGTTGTGTTTTTTTTCCTCATGATCTCCCATCAACTCATGGTACTGGAAAGCTGGAATTGTGAAAGCTCCATGATTTCAGTATTTCAATACACACTGATTCTTGTCTGAAGGCATGCTTTTATCCTTTCTTGGCTGCGAATTGGTTGTCGTTGTCTGCTCCTAGCTCATGACCTGTAAGCATGATATGGATGTTGTATTGTCAACCTGCTGTCTGATTCGCATCTATTATGTTGGTCTATTTCACGTTGTCTGTAGCAGAAGCATTCTCCCATCATTTGCTAGGAAATTTTTACTTATTGCTATCATAATCTGTTTTTACTTTACCGAGCAATGTTTCAACGGCAGCTACATTTCCTTGTCGTCTGCCTGAATTTTAGCCGGGATTTCTCGTGCAGCCATGGCCTATGGAGGTCCCGGTTATGAGCTGTGCAGTGTGCAGTGACATTCTGTCTGCAAGAAAGCTCCAGGTGCCATCGTTATCATTTACTCCTGACTTTTCTGCTGTGCTCTATGTGATGTGTCGTCACTCGTCAAATGCCCTTGTGATTAGCATGCATGGCTGCCGTGCATTTGGATGCTTCTGCTGCTACTTGCATCTCTTGATCAGTATATGTGACGTCTCTTATGTTTAAGTTTATACCCTGTGAAGAAAACAGGAACTCTGGGGATGAATGATGCATGTTTGCTTTTGGAAAATTGAATGCTTGTTTGTACATTTTCTGGCAGGAATCGTTAATATCACTGAGGATGATTGCACGGTAAGCCGGAGGTGATCTTATGCTTGGTCGGATATAGTAGCAGTGTTCGTGACAGATCGCCATCGCTACCAACTTTGTTAGGATTAATCAATGGTCGATTTGTGATTGATTACCAGAAACCAAAAAAAAAATCCTGTTTTGAGTTCACTGCTCGGATCTGACTTTATATGCATTCTGTTATCTGTAGTGAACTTTAAAGGCATCCACAGGGAAAGAAAAATCAATTACTGGAAAAGAAAAGAAAACTAGAAGTATATAGAGAAAGAAAATGACAAGACAAGAAGAAAAAAAAATGAAAAAGAGCTTCTTCATCAGACGAATTCTGGTTTGACAGTTTGACACACTACTAGTTCTCTATGACTTCTGTCAAAGCAGACACAAAAAGGAATTTTGGAGAAAAACGACTAAACTTGAGTCAAATTTCCCTCTCTTTTTGTTTCTTTTCCCCCAGCCCTCTCAGGTTTCTTCACTGATACAAAAGACAACTAAAAAGTAGATAAAGAAAAAGGAAAGCCTATATACAGAAATCCCTGTTCTTCCAGCAACAACTTGGCTGAATTTCTGACTGCCCATGTTCAACACCGCCGATGCGGAGGCCGTACTTCTGTCTTCTGAATCCCGATCCTCGAACGATCAATCTCATGTATGAGTAGTACTGATTACGTACGTAGAACACGACGCATCCACGTATAACCCGGCCCTTCTTCTCATGCGTTCAACCACGGCCTGATCTGACGTCCATGCATGATCTCATAGATAGAACGCCATGCATCTCATGAGTCACGACCATTCCCATCTGTCCAAACTTGCTGCATGCTCGACGTCGATCTCCTATTCATCTCGCTTCAGACCCTCTCATTATCCTCAGCTTCTTGCAAGAACAGATGAACATACTGCAAATCAACAGAAGTTAACAACTCATTAGACGACTAGTTATACATAGATCCACAGAATAATGTACATAACATCTATATGTAGATCTTGATAGGATACTTACTCCCAGGGCACGTCGCCGGCGAGCATCAGATCGCCGTCCTTGTCCTCGTAAGCGACGGTGAACTGGGCGCCGTCGGCCGAGGAGAAGCAGCCGAAGAGCACGTCCAGCGCGTCCCTCAGCTCCCTGTACCCTCCGTACATCATCAGATCGACCTTCCGGAGGTAGGGCGCCCCGTCCATGCTCACCTTCACGTACAACCCTCCTCCCTTCTTCCCTTCCTGCTCGCCAGCCTTCGCCTTTGCCGTCGCCGCCTGGAACGTGTTCTTCCGGTACGCCCCCACCGGCGGCCACCCCACCACCTGCACCCTGCATGTGCACACGCAGCAAAACATCATTAGAACTTGTACACGAAAAGTTTATACTGTTAAAGGAAAGACGGACAGCCCTGCACATGCACTTACTTGGATGCCGGTGTGGCGTCCCGGTCGTCCGTCCCGGAGGCCTCGCTCTTCACCGCCGACGACGACCGCTTCCTCGCCGCGCCGCCACTGCCGGGCAGGCCGAGCCGCAGCTCCGCGTCGATGATCTCCATGGTCGAACGATCACAACAAACGGATGTGCAGGGAGAGGAACGAGAAGCGCGTGAGATCGAGCGAGCCTTGTGGTTGAGATCAACTGTGAGACGTTCGTTCGTTCGTTCGGTTGCGTGCCTCGCATATATAGCGAGCGAGCGAGCGAGCGGTGGGTTGGCCAGTGGTGGCGTGCTCTAGTTAATAAGCCGCTCGTGCTAGCTTGCTGCACATTCTACTATGCCAGGTGGGTCCCGCCGACAGTGAGGTGGTTCGGTAATGGGAAGTGGGCCCGCAGGCTGGTGTCTGGCCCAGGTGGGTCCGGTGTGTTGGACCGGGTCGGGGTAGATTCCTTGGGGTGGCCGGGCTCCGTTGGGCCTCGGGGGCAGCGCATGTGGGTGCGGTGGGCCAGCCGCTGTCGCTCGCTGCCACATGCGGGGCTCACACGTGTCGCGATTCTTCCAGTCTGGTCTCGCTTGGATGCATGGGTTGGCTGGCTAGGTCGCATGGGCCACGTCACGTCCTCCGATGTGTGCAACATCGGATAGGTACTTGTCATAGGCTCCCCGTAACCAATACGTCAAGTCTGGTTAATTACCCTGTCACTGGTTAATCACCGCAGGGTTTTCAGCCTGTCTTAGGCTCTCAGATGCCTGGTTAATCAAGCTTACCCAGCTTAAAATGCTAGCAAGCATGGCTACGAATCCTGCTCATTTCAGTTTCGCCTTCTGGCTTCCGATTTATTTTTCACTATTTATAAAATTTATCTTTTTCTGATTTTTAAATTTTTTAGCTTTTTTGCCAATTCTTTTTTTCCCATATTCATTTGCATTATACGAGATGGGCTAACATGCTTTTTCTATTTTTAAATTTTTTAATTTTAATTATGTCAAATAAGCCACCATCAACTCACCCTGGGCACGAAAAACCGAAAACCGAGTACCGAACCGAATTTACCGAGAACCGAACCGAAAGTACCGAAACCGAAAATTTCGGTTCCATGTTCGGTTCTAGGTTCTCAGGAACCGAATTTCGAGAAATTCGGTTCGGTCTCTCGCCATCAAATACCGAACTATCGAAATATTATGTATTTGTGGCTTTTCTCTGTATGATTTGGCACTTATTCTATATGAAATCATGTTACATTTATGTCAAAATTGGCTATTGAACTTGATGTTACATGTCTTTGCACTGCTCGTAATTTCGGTAAATACCGAACCGAACCGAAAGAACCGATACCGAATTTCTTCTGCATCGAAGTTTTTCAGAACCGAACGGTACCGAGATTCGTAGGAACCGAATTTGTATGGGTACCGAGGAACCGAACCGATCGGTTCGGTAGTACCGAACGCCCAGGGCTACCATCAACTACAGTGAAAAATAAGACACCTACAATTTAAAAAAAAGGCACAGCTGAACTGAGCACGCCCTAAACATCTCTGACCATACAGTTGGACTGTTAGCCTAGCATTAGCATACTGTTTGGGCTTGGCTCCAACTAGATCCAATTGGTCCACGGGTAAAAGCATAATAAACTTGTATATTATGCCTATACCAAGAAAGAGATATATTTATTCTTACTAGTAAAGGTCTTAAAAAGGATATTACGTCCACCTCTCTCAACCTCAAAAAATACTTGTATCCGTTGTTTGTCCTACAACACATACAATGCAATTTGACGGAAGATTTGTGTGCCTGCCACCGACTGCTTTGATATATATAACCGACGATCGACACGCATGATGCATGATAGATCGGCAGGAACAAGATCCCGGAAACGAAGCCAACTAAAGCAATAACAAAGGTCGGCAAACGCATTGGCGCGCGCTCGATCGATGCACCTCGCACATACGCGGGCCCAGCCGGCATAGCGCGCGGGGGGAGAGACGCGCGCGGGCGTATGCGTGCATGGTCCAACGAATACGGGCAAGCTAGCTAGCAACTAAAGGCGCGCGTATCGTGTTGGTGTCGTGACAACCGAACCGAACCGAACACGCTTTTCCTGTTGGGTTGGTGTCTGTCCCCTCTTGGCAACACACGCTAGCTCGGTGCGCGGCCGTACGTGTTAGCTGTCATACATATTGATCGCACGGCCTCTTGTGCATGATCGATCGGTACAGGCGCCGTTGTTGGGTACACAGCTTTATTTGCGAGTCCACTCGCTGTCACGCACGCGCGGACGTGCACTACTGCACTGTGGTGCGTGTTGTGGGCGATTGGCTGATCCCCTCCACCCCCACCGGCCTTAGACGATTAGAGCAAGACTAATAATTCAATCTTCAGCTGGTTGTATAGACATTTATAACCTACTTATCAGTCCATTTATATAGTAGTTTATAGCCAGCTGAAGACTGAATGACCCACCACTTTCTCTCACAAAGTTTCTTGATTCTTATGTTTCAACTGGCTGTAAACTTACAGCCCACCTCTATTCTCTCTCCTCCACCTCAACATACAACCTACTAACAGCCTCTTTTATTATACTTGCTCTCACATGAGATGATAGGATCAGACGACCGAGAGGTAGCTCGAGCTTGTTCCATAATTTTTGGGGGTTTGGGCTGAATAAAATAATAGGTGCCGATCGAGGCATGCGTGCGTACCACACGACATCGTGGAGATTGGGGCGACTGTTTGCTCGAATAATACGTGCAACTTGCGAATCGTCAGTGCGTGCAAGCGGAGGGGTTCTGTTCCTCTGATGAACTGGCATTGCCAAAACGCAGGTTCCTTTCTCTCGCCTCTCCTCACTTCGAATCAGGAAGTCTGAAAGAAGCTTCCAATGGACAAAACAACTTTGAAGGTTTTCGACGTGTTCTTTTTAATTGCAATTTATGGTTTTTAATCTTAGTATGAGTGTTCGTGCGAACAAATCAAAAAACAATAAACCACTTCTAAAATGCTGATAAGCCACTTTGAAACGGCAACGAAGAAGCTATTCTGTTTATTTGTTTGAGGGAAACTATAAAGTATAAGCTGAAAAAAAATGAGGCCTTTGTTTATGGATGCCATGGGATGTACGGCAGATTGGTGCTAGTATATAGTGCAGAATATAAGATCTACTGAACTGTCTTTCTTTTATCGTATAGCTCTTCTATATGTAAGGCTTGTTTATATTGGCTTCTGCCTTTAGGTTCTGCTTTTAGAAGCAAAAGCCAATACGAACGTCCGAGTTTCTATAAGTTGTTTCTATCAGCCACTATTTTTCGTTTTCACATATTGTAACATACTTTGTCTTTTATTATATCACAATTTTCTAAGTTGTATGGCGGTTCAAATGTTGCAGTGTCCATCGTTGCACCGTCTTTCTTACATAATGCATCACTATTTATCACCACTACTATTCATCGCCTACTACTATTTATCAACCACACCTAAAATCCAATAGCAAAAGCCAATATAAATGACCCATATATGACATTATGACACCAAAATGTTGTACACTACTCCTCAATCACAGTTTACACAATCTACATAAGTACGTCTAGCAATGCGACATGGAGCCAGGGCGGCTACACACACGCGGGCCTACCCAGTCGGACGGGCACGTACTTACACGTGCATACATAATTGCGCGCATCCGTCCGGCTATGCCTTGTCACAAAACTGCGAAGCTAGCAAGTGAACTTTTTAAAATAATCCATTTTTATTCAAAATAACATAAATATACCTGTGCCTGTCGCCCAACGGCCGCGCGACACACATGCAGTTGATGGGCTGTTGGACGACATAATTGTAGTAATCGAACAGTAAGACGACTGGGACTAGTGGCCCAACGGTTGGGCGACTGCAGGTTCTAGTCACCCAACTGTTCGACGACTAGACGCATTATAAATCGGCAGCTCGGCCGAGCACCCGACCATTTTCATTCGCCGACGCCGCGCGCAAAGAGAAAAAAAGAACATAAAGAAAGAAGAGAAGAGGAGAGGGAAGAAAAAGAGAGGAGAGGAGAGGGAGAGGGAGAGAAAGAAGGAGAGGTTCCGCTACTTTTGAGAGGTAATTTTTTTTGTATTTGCAGTCAATATTTTTTGTACAAAGTAAATAGTTTGTTTAGTGTATAATTATGATCCGTAGAAATTATAGCTATAGGAAAGAATAGTATAACTTTAGTATGAAGTAAATAGTCATAGAAAATTTAGTCAATTTAGTTAAAGAAAATTAACATACATAAGAATCTATAGTTGTAGAAAATCTAGTAAATATAGTTGTAAAAAATTAGCATCCATAGAGAATTATAGTTGTAGAAAATTAGCATCCGTAGCAAATTAGAGTTGTAAAAACTTTAGTCAATATTATGTACAAAATAAGCATCCATAGAAAATTATAGTTGTTCAAAATTTAGTCAATACATTTGTACTAAGTAAATAGTTCGCTTTGTGCAAAATATTATTACATAACATTTATAATCAATTACAAATGAATGTAATGTCATTCATACAATGAAAATTCACGTGTACCGTTAGAACTGGTATATTGGCATTTAAATCAGTATGTCATGTAAATTGTCGAAACCTATTAGAAATTATTTGTAGTATGAGATAGCTCGAGCAGCGAGAGAAGAGTAGTGTTAGTGCGCGCAAGAGCCGATAGGGACTTGATGCGTATTGGGTCGGAGGAAAGGGAGCGATGTTGGTGCGAATGAGGATGGGTTACGCTATGAGGGTAGTGTAGTTGGTAATGATAGGCGAACGGTCATAGAAATATAAATTATACTAAAATAGTACTTCCATAATATGGGATGCGATTTAACTAGTTGCAACATTAAAAATATTTGCAGCCAGACATCATTAATGCCAATACCCACTACATTGAAAGTGCATTATGGTGTCAGCATCGTTTGTGAAGGTCCGAATGGTGTTGACTTAAGCAATTTTGTGCAAGCTACTTTGGTACACCTAGACGATGAGAATGCTCAAATCGCAGATGTGATGCACTAGTTCATCCACAGCTTCTCCTTGGATACTGAGGTGTGCAGCGTCATCATACAAGGGCTTTGGAGCTGGTCTCCAACGGCCATTAGATGGAGGATGAGAACATTGATGCGCACTATTGCGTGAAAGGGATTTGTGCAAGGTTGCCAACGTCGTGGATACGAATGTGTGCTGCTTGTGCAACCATACCCATTAGAAGTCGTATAAGATTGTGCGGATGGCTATCATCCGGTGATGTGAGCAGCTAAGGCGTCTAGCATGTTGGTCAAGAGGAGGACCCGGAGGTCGGTGTCACAGTGATTGCGGAGAAAGTTGCTCGTGATGAGGCCGATGCGGTACATGGAGGAGAGGAAGAAGGGTCATAGCAAGGTGAGCCTACAAGACAGGCTAATAAAGGGGAATGTATGGAGTACATAATGCATCAAATGGACAGCAATGACCAGATGGCATGGACTGAAGAGGACATTTTACAGGAGGATGACGAGGACAGTTCCGATGAGGATGAAGCTCCCATCCTGCAGGAATGTAACCGATTTGATACTGGGAGTGTTGCTGCGCATGACGAGCACAAATCACCGTGGGAGTATCATGGCACAGATGTTCGGTTGTATTCAATGTTTGCTGACAAGGTATCGTTGCAGGATGCCATCAAGCTGTAGGCCCTGTCCATGCAGCAGGCTTTTCGGTTCATGAAATCTAGCCAGGGGCAGTACACTGTGAAGTGCGAGCAGGCCGGTTGTCCTTGGAGGGTACACACATGTAGACTAAAGTATAAGACTCACTAGATTGTCTCGAAGGTGGATCCACACTACTACATTCTAGCAGTGTTTTGCCGAGGCATCATAACCTAATGTTCACCTTTATAACCAATTTGATGTATAGAGAGATAGTGGAGAAGAAGGACATCGAGGCCACGCACATCATGGTGGCTATCGAAAAGAAGTTCAAGTACAAGATTAGCTACACAAAGACGTGGCATGCGAAATAGAAGGCTTTGAAAAAATGGTTTGGGTCTTTCAAGATGGTGTACAACAATCTTCCTCGTATGTTTCAGGTGCTACAGGATAAGAAGCCGGACACATACATAGCTGTGAAGGACAAGCCGTCTACAAGGCCTCCAGGTTTTGCGGTGTTGCAGAGGGCCTTTTTAGCCTTCGGTGCGTGCATCGAGGCATTCAGGTTATATGCTTCCTATTATCTCAGTTGACGAGACCTTTTTGATCAGCAAATACAAGGGCTAGATCCTTATGGACATTGGCGTTAATGGCAACAATCAAATTCTGCCTCTAGCCATCGCATTTGTGAAAAGTGATAATTACGATAGTTGGTTGCGGTTCCTTCAACATGTGAGGGTTGGAGTTGTTGATTCTTGTCCTAGTGTCTGCGTAATCCATGATTGCCACGCTGGGATAATGAAGGCTATAAGAAAACTTTAGGAAGACCTCAAGTAGCCCTTCCCTTAGCCAGATATGAGGAACAGATGGTGCATTCGCCACCTGGGAGCCAAGTTCTTCAAGCAGTTCCTAAAAGCAACCGTTGATGAAGCTGTTCAAAAGGCTGGCTATGCAAAACCAAAAGTGAAAATTTAATACTTTATGAGTGTTGTTGGACAATCACAGCAGGAAGCATGTCGATGAGAGGAACAAGGGATAGGCCATGCCTGGAGCGGCACAACCTGAAAGCTTCCCAATACTGGCTGAGCCTGACACAGCTCATCTTGAGATGTGCACGCGCAGGGAGTGTGAGGCTCATGAGAGGAAGCACGAGAAAAAAAGAGGAAAATAGCGACCAAGGTCAAAGAGGCTGCCGAGGAGTTCAACACCGAGTTCGGATGGAATGGAAAATGGCCTCGGTCCACGCAGTAGGTCGGACCGTTCTGCACTAGTCTCCCAAATATCGAATTTATTTTCATTCCAAAAAGACGCATATATATATCATAGGAGTATTTCGGTTGTTACATCGTGCATGATGCTTTTTTCTTATATATGTAACCAAACTCTGCGCGTCGTGTTATTCTTAACTTTATTATGAAGTCTAATTTAATTCGCAAGCACGTCTGCTCGCCTTTTCGCATTCAATTATTTGCGTAGTAAGACACCCAACAACATGAAAAAACAAGTTCAAGTTCTCCTCCATGTTCGAATTTCCGGTTGCATCACAATATAACTTACCTTTATACTTACCAATCGTTGCTATCCCAATCATTCTCACAAAAAAACTTCGCAAAATTTCTTGCACTACAACGACATACGACGGTCGCAAAATGTTATTGCAAATCTAAAAGATTTTGTACCATTCATAATCTACGAAAATCATAAATAGATCTACCAACATTGTCTTCCATTTTTTTTAAAAAAATACAACTAATAAGCAAAATTTGATAAATATTACCAATGTTCCCTACCTACAACAATTGTCATATACCCCATGCACGATCGAGGGGGCTAGTTGCGCAAAAATAGGCTGAGTTGCAGTCACCGAATTATCAGGTGACTGGACTTCCAATCGCTTGACTGTTTGGTGACATGTTCTAGTCGCCGAACTTTTGGACGACTGAACCCTGCCCAACGGCCCGCGACTGCATGCATGTCGCGCGGTTGTTGGACGACTAGAGACCATTCTTGTAAAAAATTTTGTATATATTTTTGTTATTTTAAATAAAAAATAGATTCTTAAGAAAAATTCGCTAGCAAGCCAGCCGCGGAGCCGGCGCCAGGTACGCACGCACCTACAGCTCGGCCCGTATCACGCGCTCTGCGCCCTCTCTACTCCCCTGCCGGGCGCGCGCGGCGCATATGCACGATAATATGATTCGCACAATACGGACGTCCGCGCGTACGTGCCGCACGTGCGCCCACCCGTCGGACCGACGTCGATGGGCTACCCTCAGCGCGCAGACTCGGCCTCCTGGTGCGCACCTGTGCCGCGACGTGCGCGTGCGTGTTAGGCCACGACCGGCCGTGATAAAATCTCTGCTGTTTTGAGCCCATTTCTGCCCGTCTCATGTCCGAAGCTTCCCGGTTCCGATGTCCCGCGAAGTCAGATCGTGAGATCGGGCATGCGTAGTCAATCGCTTGGCCCAAGGCTTAGTGGGCCTAAACAAGTTACGGTTTTATTGGATTGTTGTAAAATGCTGGCATGCTGGAATCTGCAACAGAACAAGTGATGCAGTACTATCCTCTAAAAAACAAATGGCACAGTAATAGAGCCTCTTTAGCACGGATTTTGTATAGCAAGTGCAATATTAATGATGAATGAATATTCGGGACCTGTGTGCAACTAGTATTATAATTTCACATGCAGTGGCGGATCCAGAGCCAAATTTTAGGGGGGAGGGGCTAATGGGGCATAACGCATAAAAGATAAACACACTGAATATAAAGCGAACTATATTTTGCAGAATCAAATTAACTATACAATGTTGTTGTCGAAGGTATATGTAATTTGAAGCTTTCGGTTGCTAGGAACTCCAATACAATAGTTGGCATTGAAGAACAAGGGTGGTACAAAACACGCCATGTGGATAGAACATTAAATACAGGAAAGTCTATCCACGGTCCAGTTGCTGTTAGGGCATCTCCATCAGTATGAGCTAGTTACTAGCTCTAAGACAACTTCTCCAATAGTACTAACTTTTAGCACATAGCTCATAACACAAATAGCCTCACATGACACTCTCACATAATCTTGGATTGTGTGTATGAGACTAGCTCTTGATCAAGAGATAGTTTCTCTCTCTCTTCTATTAAAATATGAAATAATTTACTTAGAGCTAGCTCATAAGTCACTGATGGAGATGCTCTTATAAGTAGAGAACATCCACGTTCCATGAGAATAGAGTCTAAACTTGATCAAGTAATTTGGAAGAATACAACTAAAAAAAAGTAGTTCTGAAGAAAAATAAAACGAAGCCGAAAAAAGCTACAGATAATATGGGACAACCAAGTACAAAGGATGCTAAGGTATCTACTTTAATTTTTTGGCATTGCTAAACTGATGGGTTTCTTCTATTGTGTTTATGAACAAATAAGCAACTAATCTGCTTGTTTTGGGATTTGGGTGGTAATTTTCAAGCTCAAAGCAGCAAGAAGGATTCTACCACATTAGTTACAAATCTTACTTGTTTTAGCAATGAGATTATAGGACAAACATATATAGAACGAATGTGTACTGATGGATCATTTTGTTTTGTTTGTTGTTTTGTTCAAGTGCTTAAATCTAACATATGTCTTTATGATGAATAGGTTCGATAACCGCAACATGTAAATGACGGTGTGAACAACAACACTATTCCTGCACTTCTTCCATTTTTATTCGACTTTGTAGAATCCGTACCGTCAAACATTCTAAATTTTGACCACCAATAAGTTTGAAACTATCTAGATTGGCTATACAAAAATTATATCATTAGATTTATCATTAAAATACTTTTATAATATTATAATTTTATTAGTATATCTTAGTGTAAAGTTATAAAAAGTAGCGGTTAAAGTCGCATCTTGAAGACTGTGAAAAATAAAAAAACGTCAAGTAAAAAAGAACAAAGAGAATATTTGTTTTGTTTTAAGTTCACCTTCTCATATTTTAATCCTAATGCAACTCAACGGCTGCAAGTTTTAAATTTTGACCAAACTTTACTTGATTTAGGGTCAACTACACGTAGAAGAGAATCTGCAAAACAACTCAGCTAATCATCACTTAACATTGCCAAATCAACTATGGCCATTTTGTCAATTGGATCAATCACAGGTGTCTTTACAGTTACCATTGTTTCATACCGTAAAAAAAAACCATCGTTTCATCTTTGTGGGTAGCTTTGTAAACTAGCTTATCTTGTGCATGTGCAAATGGTACTTTTGTAGGAAAAATTCGAATTTACTGACTTCTTTGAGGGAGATATAAATTCTATACGTTATTTTCAGTGAAAAAGGTATGCTTAATACAATCTTCCGAGATCACATACTGACATACGTTTCTTTTCTTTCAAGTGTAGGTGCAAAGGCCACATGCTTCTGGTCTGTTTTGACAACGTTAAATTTGTGTTCGAAACCTTTCATTGTATCAGAGACATGTCTTGTTGGCCAGAAGCTCCTAAGAAATGCTTGTTACTTTTGTGCTTAAAGTACAAAGTGTTACAATGTAACTTTAAAATTCCACTCGTACTCCGTAGGGATACATCCTTATGAACATTATATGATTCTGACTCACCTTGCACACTGATTTTCTATGTCAATTATGTTATTCATTAGCATTACATGGTCTCTTTTTAATATTAATTGCAGCAAAGCTAATTGATCAAAGTAAGAATGATGATAACTGGAAAAAGGAAGAAGGAAGCAGCATAGTAGTTTTGGCAAATGACCATGAATAGTTCTTCTGCCCAAAAAGAGAAAAGGGAGATATTTACTGTGAAATAAAGAAGAAGAATAAGAAAGAAAAAATAAGTACGCACTACATCCATCTTTGTAGCCAAAGGTCAATTAGTGTCTTCTGCTGCGGGTTAGTTCTTGATTGCCAAGTCTCCAGAGTAGTGTTGTTTTGCCATAGTAGAGTTGTATGCTTGTTGTCGCAAACAAAACCAAATAGAAGCAGTACCATTTTTAGATTGAAAAGAATATCCCGATAGAAAAGAACATCCCGATAGAAGCGTTTCAGTTGTTTATGTTTGAAATGAACGATCATCTTTGAATTCCAATACAAGAGAATGTAAAAACAAGATCATCATTGGCTTTATTCTCTCGTCAGCGTCTCTGCACAAAAGGATCAGTAGGTATGCATTCCAAGACTCCAAGCTTGCGTCCATCCTCGCCACCGACGCGGGCCTCTGTCGCTTGCACTCGCCGCCGGCGACGTGGGGCCCGGCAGCGGCGGCGGCCCCCAAGGACGCCACAGAGTACCAGTTCACGGTGGAGCTCCTGGCATCGGGTAGGACGTTCTCATCGAGAGCGCGTGCCCGCGAGGCGTGTTGCGCGGGCGTCGGGAAGCACATAAGGCACACCTGTGCAGCAGGCCATGGACGTGCCCTTCAACTGCATGATTCCACCACCTAAAGTCCTGGGAGTTGGGCCGTGCCGGCACGACCTGCCGCTGGCGAGGCCCAGCACGGCACGAAGGCACGCCGGGGCGCCGTCGGGCCTGGGCACGACACACGGCGCGAACCGCCGCCGGGTCAATCGCGTCACATGCCTTGACTACCGTCGCCAGCCGCTCTTGCCCTCTGGCCTCCTTGGCCGCCGCCGCCGCCCTTGGGGGCAGCCGGGTAATTGAAGGTGGTGGACTGAAGGGGTTCTGGACCTCTGGGGACCGGGGAGTACTAGGGGCAGCCGGGTGCATGACACGTCTTGCGGTGATTGTTTGTAAACCTGACAAATGGCCCACAGGATACAGGATAGTACTTAGGTCTGGTTGAATTGGTTTCTAAAAACTATTTATTTACAATAAATAGCTTTTTATATATTTAATTTTTAAATGAAATGTCTTTTTAAGACAAGATCTATAGTCGATTGTAGTACATACTGTAATAATTTTATTTATATTGGGTAAAATCGCACGCGAGTGCTTATCTCTATAAGTTTCTTTACAAGTTGTTATTATTCAGTATTCATAAACAAAAACCAAAAGTCAATATGAATGGAGCTTCATCAGTATCCCTGGCATTATTGTTTTTTAGTCGGTATCCTTAACATTACTTTTTTTACAGAGATTTGACCAGTAAAGAGGAGAGACTGCCCGGCCGGTGAACCGTTCTTCAACAGTCTGACCCTGGCAATTTGCCAATATAAACACCTAGTTTTTGAAACAGTTTTCCTACCCTTTTCACTTATGTCTTGTTCTGAAAATAAGATAAATGTTACGGACGTATCACACCCCCCATTCTTCTCATTTCTGTCTCACACACGTATTTCTTTCTCATTTTTGTACCCCACTCTCTCGTACACGCTTCTCTTTATTTTTTATGCCACTTATTCTTTCTAAAACCTCTTCTTTAAACTAGAGAAAAACTATCGAATGGTACGTATACCATCCTTCTCCTCCCGGCACAATCGCTCCTCCTCTCATGCTCCCTCTGGCTCCCGTTCACCGCTCCCTCCCTCCTGGCCACCATCATCCCCTCACTTTTCTCTGTTGCTGGATCTAGCTCCCTCGCTACGGGTTCATCCTTTCCCTTGGGCATAGGAGGTCGGGAGAGACGGTGGCTCGGCGATGGCGGGGCGGGGCGATGGGCAGGGTAGGAGGGCAGTGGGCGGTGGTAGTTAGGTTGGGCAGGGCGATGTGACGAGGAGGGATTGGAGGGTTGTGCAGCAAAGCAGCGACGCCGCCGTTGGCTGCATGGTAGTGGAGGGGGCGGAGGAGGTACGCGAAGCTGCTCTGGACCAGAAGAAGAGTAAGGGAGGGGAGCGGTGGCGCTTCGAGAGAAGAGAGAGAAAGAGAAGGGTAGCGCAAGATAGAGAGAGCATGCCGTTGAAAGCACCCCGATGACATGCTATGGAATAGTTACTTTTCTTAATCTAATACTATTAATTTTTAACAAAAAGCTGTTGGTCGCAATAAACCTACTGAGGTTCTGTTCTTTTCAGCTTCTAAAAGCTGTTTTTTGGTTTTTCTACAGTAACTAGCTTTTAAACGAAGTATTTTTTAAGATAGGGTCTACTAGTTAATTGTGTACATACTTTACTGATTCATTTCTATCGGCAAAAACCACACATAAGTTTCTACTACTTTATAATATCTAATACAAATAGCTAAAAACTATAAGCTACAGTTAAAAATCTACAAACCACAGGAAAAAAGAACAGGCCTAAAACGAAGAAGCCACTACAAACGCTCGTCTCGTCCGGCCTACCCAACACACACAAAAGGAAGCGTTGAAGGAAATCGCACGGCGCAGAGAAAATTGATCATTTGCCACTTTGAAGAGTGGGCTTCGCAAAATTACCACTTTCAAAATTGGCTTCACAAAAATGCCATACAGTACATTTACCTCTTGATTACCATGCCATTTGAGCCATTTAACTCATTTAATATTTTTTTTTCTAATTTCAGGGGCTGAAAAAGACCTTTCTACCCTTGCTAACTCGTATGTTATTAGTCAAGATATAGTAATTTAAAAAAGAGAGAAGATGATCCTTGTGTCTTTCAGCCCACATAGTGAAAAAAAAGAAGAAAAACATGTGCACAAAAGAAACACAAGATAAAAGCATACAATGACAGTCAGCCCTACACCGTGCAAAACAAAATAAAAGAAAGAAAAAATATGCACGCAAGCAAAAAAAGAGGGAAGACTGCAAATAAAAAAAACAAAGAGAGAAGGGAAGACGTGCGCACTTAAGAAAGGAAAGAGAAAGCACGCAAGACAAAAAAAGAGAGGGAGGGATGAAAGAGAAAGAGTGCAAAACTTAGCAAGGGTAGAAAGATCTTTTACAGCCCTTGAAATTAGAAAAAATATTAAATGAGTTAAATGGCTTAAATAACATGGTAATCAAGAGATAAATGTACTGTATGATATTTTTATGAAGTCAATTTTAAAAATGGTAATTTTACGAAACCCACTCTACAAATGGCAAATGAACAATTTTCTCCGCGGCGCACTGTTACTGTCGCCGAGAGACTCGCGACGCCACAAAGGTCAGAGCCGAGGAAAGAAAGCGAAGCTGCGAGAGGGAAACCCAAGAAAACCCTCGCCTCGTGTGCGCGTGTCGCCCGTCCCCGGCATGCAGAGCGCCGCGCCGACCGCGGTCGCAGATGCCGCGCCTGGAGGAGGAGGAGGTGGGGGAGGAGTAGGAGGAGATGGCGGCGGGGACGTCGTGATGGTGAAGCGCTCGAGCCTCGCGGCGTGCCTGACCTGCCCGCTCTGCGGCCGCCTCCTCCGCGACGCCGCCACCATCTCCGAGTGCCTCCACACCTGTGAGTCCTCTCCTCTCTGCTCCGCTCATTTCCCGTCCGTTTGGAGAAAACACGGTTCGATTTTTTTTACTCTAGCGCGTTGTGACTGAAATCGTGGAAGGCACCTGCTCCGGTCATGCCATGCGTCAAATCTGCGCCTTTTGCGGTGATCCCCGGTGGGTTTTGAGACTATGCGAGAGAAGATGGCAGCTTCGATCGTTCCATGCGCTGTGATTTGTGTGGGTTTTCAGGCGATGTGTGAAAGGTGGACACTTTGTTCGTTTCATCCGCGAAATTGGCATATTTGGTGCCATTTGTGTGGGTTTTGAGGTGATGCGCGAGACGGCGAGAGTTATGTCTGTCTGATGTGTCAATTTCGTGTGATCTTCCCCTCTGTCAGCTTGTTGCGGTGCGGCGAACTTCTGGTTCCCGGGAAGTACAACTGCGCAAGTCTGGGTTCGTTGCTCATTTTTTTTATGAGGGATTTGGGAGGTGACAGGAGTGATCGGCGCTGGGCTTCTGTGCGTGCACAGTGATCCAAGTGAAAATAACATGAATTATGTTTTGCCAGGAGGGTGTGCACAACTTGTTTAAGGCTGTGTTAGTTAAATTAAGTGGTTTGTTTGTGGTGGTGGTTGGGGCTGTGCTGAGGAAAGGCTCAGGCAAAGCTGGCGCTTTTGTGTTATTGTAGGCTATGCTTTTTGTGTTATTGCAGGCTATAGGTTTGTCTGGGAGGTGCTCAAATGCAGCAAAAAGCGTTGCAAGCACAACATTGGCTTGTTTTTCTGTTTGGCGGAGGATCCTAGGTATATCTGACATTACATGAAATAAAGAAAATATTGTGTCTTCTTGATGATTTGTGGGGCTTCATTCTTTGAAATATGTGTGGTTTGATGCATTGATTAGTTTGTAGTTTGGTAAACTTAAAAGATAATAAATGTGGTAAGTTTTGGAGGCTTGGCATATGAAGCTAATGGAATGTTTATCTCATAGGAAGTGAGGTTGGCTAATATGTCACACTTTTCTGCCAAATAAAGCACAGACACTTATTAACAGTTTCCCGAAGTTTTCTTTAAGCACTGGAATATATATAACTGTTGATCTATCATCTTGATGACAAAACTACTAATCCTATGTGATCACTCACATCCTAGTCCGTTCTTCTGTAACTGACCATATTTTATCCATGGGCAGGTTTTGTTAGCTTTCATTTGCTAACAGTTTTCTGCTTGATACAGTTCTGTAATCTAGCTCTTAACATTTTTTAGGAAAATGTTTTGTCACTATGATCTATAGCTTCAGAAATATATCATAGGGAGTTGCTTCAGTACTGGAATCAAAGAAAACTTTGTAAATCTTAAAGCAATAGCAGTTATTAATGATTAGAGACAGATCAGTACTGATGGAGTAATGGGCCTAATGGCAATCAGTTGACTTCATACCATTATCCAATTTTTTTAAAAAATACAACTCGACCCAAAGCCCAAATAAAACCTGTTTATATTTGAAACATCTTAGTCTCCTTCTATCCTGCCTAACATTTAAATCGTGATTAGGGGGAAGCGGCCAAGTATTTTGGTGGTGGCCCATGGACATTTTGCAGATTAAAGAAAAAACTTTGTCTCTGATAGAATTATAAAAGTATTGCATAATAGGAGAATTCTTAATATGAGTTTTGTCTTTGATGAAACCATATAGAAAGATGGTGATTGGTGGATCCATCATTCAATACGCCACTTCTGTTTAGGTTTTGATGGGGTTGGGTTCTAAATTAGAAGCAACAGTCTTATGAAATCAAACTAACTACCGTTAATAGTTCAGATTCGCCCTTATCATTGATCACTGTTTTTGCTTTAAGAGTCAGAACCTTTTCCTTCGATGGAGTACTGAAGCTAATTATATTTTCTATTTTTATCTTCTTTTTTAGAGTATATTTATCTTCTTGATATTCATAAATGACTATATTGTTAATTTATGAGTAAATTGCATTAGAGCCCCCCTAAACTTGTGTGGTTGTCTCACCTAGCACCCTCAACTTGTGTTCAACTTGTATTTTACTTTGTCGGCCCATTAAACTTGCTCCCATTTGCACCACAAGTCATTTTCGCTGTTAGCCACCGTTTTCTGCTTATGTGGCTCCCGATGTGGCTGAGTTGGTGATGTAGGATGTTCAGGTGGAGGGCAACTTCTCACATCTGCCCCCAAAGGCCACAAGTGCAGGTCACGTGCACCACCACCTCGGCTTCGGAGATGTGGGGCCCTCTTTGGCCGCCACGCTGGACACTTCCACACCTCACTTCTGTTCAAGTGAAGATTCCATCAAAACACAGATTACCAAAACTGAAGAAACAGACAGCAATAATCATTAACCAAAAGAATCCTTGTAATGTGCAAATCTGAACTGGAATTGGAATCAAGAATCATCGAGTTGGAATTTCATGGACAAAATTTGGCACAGGATTAGCACTTAATCCACACGGAGGAGATCACAAGCTTAAGACAACAGTATGTTTGGCTGTAAAAGCATCCACTCGATCGACCAAGAAGCCAAGAAATTATCATGTTTAAGTGTACTGATCAAAATGTGCAAGCAATCTATTTCGTTTGGTTCAAAGAATGCAAGTATATTGAATACTGATCACCAAATAATAAAGCAATCTTGGCTTGCTGTAGCGATCAAATCAGCACATTAGAGGTGCACAAAAGCCAATAAACAGAACGACAACGAACAGAGAAATCAAGAATTGCAAGATGCAGAAGAACAGGAAGGGTGAAATCTTGTACATGCATGCGCGCCTTTGCCGGTGCCATGCCCCATAACCGGCACCATGCCCTTCTCCCCCAAACCGATTGGACTGCGCACAACTGATCTCCTCATCTGCTGCTCCGGATTCCAATTTCTTCCACCCGACGACTCCTCTTCGTCCCATGAGCATTTGCCCTCAATTAATTTCGACATACCCCTTCTGGATTTGCCACCTTGTGGTCGTATTCCTCTTCACCGGCCAACCTTGCCACCACCTCAGTTTCTCCCTTGCCACCCCTAGGTACCCCTCTCCATTTTTGCCGCCCCCGTCCCCTCATCGGCCTCCGTCAAGGCGAGCAGTCGAGAGCAGGCCATGGCCTCCGTTTGCTCTGTCCATGTTGGATGGTAGAGTGGGGAAGAAGAATTGACATGTTATGATGTTAAGACTTTTTTATGCCACATGAGACCATATATTGCCACCATAGCTTGATTGCACGCCATGCCATTGTCCACCTCAGCTAGTCTGTTAACAGCGGGAAGGGGCTGTGGTGCAAACGGACACAAGCTTAAGGGGTCGACAAAGTAAAATACAAGTTGAGGGTGTTAGGTGAGACAACCGCACAAGTTTTGGGGGCTCCAATGCCGTTTACTCTTAATTTATCTTCATTAGATTTGTAGTGCTTCAGCCTTTCAGGGGTCCCTCTGACAAAAAACTCTTAAGAGATTGTCTGTAAATCTTCAATAATTGGTTTCATACCTTTAACCAGTCTGCAGAAAGTGCATATCTGAGGAGTTCGTCAATAAGGAGGTCTGCTGCTGCCCTACTTGCAACATTGATTTGGGCTGTGCTCCATTGGAGAAACTCAGGTTTGTCTCTGTTTCCCTGAATTATTCGTTTTTGCTTTGTATTGTTGCGTAATCCTGAGGCTTTTCAGCCATTATTCAGTTATTGTATTTTCTATTTATGTCACTGCCAATTATTTCCTTTTTGAAATTGCGGGCCCGATGCCAGTGTATGTAAGAAAATGCAAGTGTGCATTGGGAAATATGTGGGCAACATCTGTGAGAAATTTTCCTCTGGTATGTAGAAGTGAGATATGTCCATGTAGTAATTGTGCTGCCCCTCCTTTTGACATTCTTGTGCATGCACACCATGGCTTGTTCCTGCATTGCTCATAGATTTTCTTGCTTTTGCAATGCCACTATTGGGCTATGCTGATTTTACAGGAGGCGTAGTAATCTCCTCCCGTAAAACCTTTGTTCCTAAATGGTTTTAACAAACTATCTATGATGTGTTTTGACTCAGTTAACCTGGGTGACCATAATGTTGTCCTTTTGGTATGCTTTCCCTCATCATCATCTTTTTTTTGGTATAACTTATGAAGGGGCAAGATTGGTCCAATCTTAGTTAGTGCCTTAACTAATCTTCAGCCTTTGATATCAACCAACATATAACAAGCAAATTTTATTTTCCTTTATGTCAGTTTTTCTTAAAAACAATTTGAGCTATGTTATAGCTAATTGATTTTCTATACAGGGTTGATCATAGCATACATACTGTAAGGTCAAAGATATTTCCTTTAAAAGACGGAAAGTTGAGGACCCAGAAGTCATATCACCAGTTGCATCACCTGTCAAGAGGAAAGAAAGATCTCTATCTTCACTGACAATTCATGCTCCTCGGGTGTCTATACAGAAATGCTTGACAAAGAGGAGAACAAAAGCTTCATGCTTACGCAGCTTTCCTTTGGTATGTAGCTTTTCTTTAAGCACAGGTCTGCACTAGGTGATGGTTATGGGTACTTTTGTGTGTGTGGTATACTGGTATGCTAAAGGTTAGCATCAGCATGCGACTATTTTAGGGCTAAGACATATCAATTGAGTCGACTCTGTTGAACCCATCTTGGTTCTGAGCACTTGTGTATGTGGTATGCTAAATGAATAGAACATGAGCCATGAGACCCTTTGATCCTGTGTTTATGTGATACCTGAAGGGTTTATGTGCATGAGAGGTTAATCTCATTTAGTCATAAAGATAGTAATTGAGTGGCATCAGCACACCACTATTTTAGGGCTAATACATATCAATTGAGCTGACACTTGAACCTATCTTTGTGAGGCTTAAGAGTTCCTATATGTGTCTTCAAATCTTACTAGTTTTCCATATGTATCATGTTCCATGTGGTTAAGGTTGTATTGTAACCTAAATGTGATTTATGCATGCATCGAATACAGTTACTGTTGTTTGTTAGAGAGAAGTCCTGTCCACATTTTAACCCCTTCAAACTCTGCAATGAGACAAAAATGTCTGCTGTTCTATGTTTTTTTTCAAGTCATATCAGCCATTTGGATTCAAAATGTTTGCGATTAATTCGTCATTTTCCCCACCTTACACTATTTATATGCAGCACTCTACCTTGCGGGGAAGTAAAGATACAGCAAAGAAGGTTGGGGGATGGAGACCTTTGGGCTGTCAGCTTAGAGTCGGTAGAGATAGAAGGTCTCTTAAATCTGGTTCAGAAGATGTCAATAGAACTGAAAATAAGTCTGCTGATTCAGATAATGGTGCTCCCGCCAGTCAAGCAAAGGCTAGAGAGCACTTGACAAGACATGGAAATCTAGCGAAGAAGAGTGGAAGCAAGAAGGTGTTCACTCTGAAGGGGAAAAAGAAAAGGTTCAAGGCAAAACAGCCTAGTAAAAAGAGGAGATTGCAAGCATTATGGTTCTATCTAATTGCTGCTTTTGACCAGTGAGAAACACTAGTCTTTTCTTACTAGGCCTTTTAACTTTCAAAGAAAAAGCAGAAATCAAGAGTGTTTACATTCATTTCAGGAAAGGACAACCTCCTTTACCGCAGCTACCCACAAAATTTTTGAGGATCAAGTGAGTTTTCTGGTTAGGCTTTCCTGTTCAAAACACTATGTGTATTTGTTAAGTTGCGCTAACTCATGATACCTTTATTACATTGTCCTAGGGATGTTGATTTGCCTGCTTCCTTCATACAGAAGTACCTTGTGCAGAAACTTAATCTTTCAAGTGAAGCTGACGTATGTTTTTCTTTCTCCCAGTGATAAGCATTACCAGTTAGTCACTTGGTTGTATGCCAAGACCCTCCAGAATAGTTAGAATTAGAGATGAGAAAGAATGTCATCAGTTTCCAGATTTCCTGCAGGGAATCCCACCAAGTTACACCTAGTTAGATCCAGTTATGGCCAATTTTGCAGTTGTTCTTAGAGTAAAAAAAATACTATTTCATAATTATATATGAAAAATCCAAGAAAACTCAACTTATTGTTTCCAAATGGTGCTTGACTGAAGCCGGCCAGTTTCCAGCCGAGTTCATGTTGGAGGTCTTTTTGCCATTCTGTTTTGTGCATAACAACACGTTCTGTTTTGCATTGTGCAACAGATTTGTTCATTGATACAAGTGCATGTCACTGCTTGACATTTATAAAATATGAGAAATATTGTCCTATTTCTACATAAACTAAAACATTACTGTTCAATATGTTCTGACCTACAGAGGGGTGTGCTTGCAGGTGGAGATGCTGTGTGGTGGCAAGATAGTGAACCCGGGAATGACCCTGCATGACCTAGCGGATTGCTGGCTCGACAAAGGACCAAAGAGCCGAGTGCGGTCGTCTGTGGGCTCCCCTGCCACTGGGTTCGTGGCAAAGTTATTCTATGGCAGGCCGGAACTGCCCCACCCCCACCCCCACCTGAAAGTTGCCATGGCTGATCGGGAGCTTTGCCTCATTTCTGAACCAGTGCAGTGCCGCTTCACTTCGCTCATGGGATTTGGAGCCCTTGATTGATCGGAGCATCGATACCAATTACACGATGCTCAAGCCACCTCTTGATATGTAGATAAAACGTTAGTTTGACAAGCCATGTCGGGCCTCTGATCCCCTATTTTAAGGCATTCTTTACTCCCTTTTTCTCTGACGAAGTGACGATGTACCTAGCGATGTGATCTGTATCTTCATGGAGCTCGTAGAGCAGGCCTCTGTATGTTCGAGTTGTTTGAGATGGTGTGCTGAGTTCAGTTGTTGATGTGTACTGTACTAGTTTACTGCAAGCCCCGGAATTCATTGCCGTTAATTCATCGCATTGGAAATGGTTATTGATGGAGTATAAAGTATTTGGCTAATTACTGGCATTGATCTGTTGATAGTGTCTTGGGAGTTTTCTTTGCCGCGACATTTCCATGCCTTCATGATAAACTGTAAAATATAATAAGCCGTTTTTTTTTTGGAAAAAGGAAGTTGCCGCCCTACGTTTGAATAGCCGTGCGTACAGCCGTAAACAGTGCGTACGTGCTAGCAGTACAAAATAAGCGTATATACAAACAAACCGTAGTAAAAAAAGGTGGAAATTACCATAAACCGATTCAAATTTCGAAAGTCCAAACCCCAATTCAATATTTCAATTCCGCCCATGGACCAATCCATGCGAAAAATTCGCGCTCCGGCCGAAGGGCCCCCTCCATCCCTCCCTCAATGTCAAAACTCTCACGACCCCGGCGCAACTTGGCATCCCTGCCCCCATTCCATTCCACAACCACAAATCCCCAATCACCCGTCGCTTCACCTAGTGTCCGGCTTGTGATTGAAACTTTTAGTTAAGAATAAATAGTAATAATTAAAAAAATTAATTGAAAGGGTGAGTGATATAAAGAAATGATAGGCAGAGACATGCGTAAAATAAGAGTGAAGGGAATGAACTTTGGCCTAGGAATTATTCATATTTGTTTTTGTTTCTGACTTTTGTTTCTAGAAGCTGAAGCTAATATAAACACTCTAACTTCTATAAACCGTTTATATAGTCACTACTATTCATTAGTCAATGCCTTTTGTTTCCATATATTATAACATATTATATATTTTATTATATCATAATTCTATAAATCATATGACGGTTAAAATATTATAGTTTTTATTATATATTTTTTATATAATATACGACTGTCGTTATTCTATCGGCTACTATACTATGGTGGTGATCATTTGGGTTTTTTTTGGTTTATGGCTGAAAAGCATTATAGCTAGTTGAAAAAAAACACCGTAGCTAGCAGAGGCTTATTTAGCATAATTAAATTTAAAAAATAAAAAATATGTTAGCCCATTATGTATAATACAAACAAATACGGGAAAAAAGAATCGGCAAAAAAGCTCAACAAAAACTAAAAATTCAGAAGAAAAAAAACGAAATTTATAAATAGTGAAAAATAAACCAAAAACTAAAAACTAAAATCAAAACGATCACAGCCTATATCTACCGCAGATACAAATTTAATATGAACACAGATCCTTGTCCACGAAGTCGGTGAGAGCCAGAGGGGGTGGAGAAGCGATTCGTTTGTATAGGCTTCCGCCGCCTCCAAACACCACGAGACCCCGCACGCGCGCTCTTGCTCCACTCGTCGCCGGAGGGAGAGGGAGCTCGAGGGCCGGGAGCCTGCTCCTCCTCGCTTGCCTCGGTAATCGCATCGCTGGCCTACTTGCTTCGTGCATTTCCCCCCTTTTGGAGGGTTTTGGTTGAGGGTTTCACAACCGTGGTGCAGCTAGGTTGGTCGCTTCGCTGATCGTGTCATGGAGTGCTCCTCAAGGGCTGCGTCGCGTTTTCCGGCGGCTCGCCTCGTGCCTTCAGGTTCCCTTGTGGTTTCTACCTTGTTTGTTTGTGAAATCTGGACACATTTGGACCCCTAAACACCCGAAATTCCACTTTTGGCCCCTAAATCAAAAAAATTCCGTTTCTGGACCCCTCCCGACCGCGCGTTCGCGGTGGTGCCACGTGTCCCGACGCGCGGCGCTGGCGCGCGGCGCGGCGGCGCGCGGCGACGATCGTCGCGGCGGCCGGGACACGTGGCACCATCTCGCGAAACGCGCGGTCGGAAGGGGTCCAGAAACGTAATTTTTTTGGTTTAGGGGCCAAAAACGGAATTTTCGGGTGTTTAGAGGTCCACATGTGTCCAGATTTCTTTGTTTGTCTGACGTCATGTGATTTCCCCCCTTTTTTTCCGAGTTTTTTTGCTGGGCATCGCTGTCAGATCGGGCTGGAATCTACCATGGGTGGTTTTTTTTGTGGAGCCGTACGGCGTAGGTTGCACTGGTGCCTTTTCGTATTTCGTTCATGTGCTTTTGCAGTTCGTTTGGTGGGAGTTTGGGTGGCTGCTGCTTCTGTTCGATATCTGGTGGCATCGCTAGCTGCCTGTTGTATTTTGCGTCTCTCTGCATTGGCGGATTTAATCCCCCCCCCCCCCCCCGACATTTGGCTTCTGATTATGATTAAGGGTGCAAATGGAGCGGATATTTTCCGATCGACCGTCCGTCCATTTTAATTCGAATACAATTCGGAGCGGATTCGAATATTTTTTGTCGGGTACGGAAACAGATTCGGAATAAGCATTATCCGACGGATGCAGAACTATCCGGATATTTTTTTCGGATAGTTACCGGATAGTTATTCAGATAGTTATTCGGATAGTTACTCGGATCGTTACCGGATACGGAAATGGAGTCGGATTCCTGGCCTCTCTGCTGGCCAGGTGGGATCTCCAATTTTTTTTTTGAAATGTAGCATCATTTACAGGGCCGGTCGTGGGATTTTAGGGGTCCGGGGCGAAACTAGAAATAGGGGGCCTAATATAAATATCTAAATATAAATCTACATACATATGTATCTAATTTTACCAACAAATATTTAAAATGCGTTATGTATTAAAGAAAAACTCATATCAAAGAATTTATAGATATTACCTTAAAAATTTCTTCTAACATTTCTAGATGCGAAGTCATTGATGATGGTATTGATATCAATCTCATCCAATAATTTCTTCTCAATACATAAAATTGCCAAACCGTTTAACCTCTCTTGAGACATTGTTGACCTTAAATGGATCTTCAACAATTTCAACTTTGAAAAGCTTCTTTCGGTGATGCCACGATCCACAGCATAGTAAATAAAATCCGATAAGCAATAGAAATATTAGGATAACAATCCGCTTCTGGGGTGGATATCGAGCCAACTGCTCGTCTTATCGAGCTTTTTCTAAAATTGGCATATTTTGATTTAATATCATTTTACGGATAATTTAAAAGTATTTTTAGAAACGAGCTAACGAGTCGAGCCGAGCCGAGCGTGAGCAAAATTCAAATTCATTTGAAATCAACTCATTTTAATGTTTAACCAATTAACAAGTATAATTGAAGCAATTTTGAACCGAGCCAACGAGCCCCACTAACAAGCTTTTTTCCCCACCCGGCTTCTCTGACAAACTCAAAGATCTCCATAGCAGACATTGATTTATCTGATAAAGTCAATTGCATAACATTTAACTCAGAAATTAGATCATTTAACTCAACATTAGATGAACCATCTAGAGAGAAAGTTTCTGCAAATTTACATAGTATATATACTATGTATATGGAGGATTGGGGGCCCCTGAATTTTGGGGGCCCGGTGCGGCCGCCCCGCTCGCCCCCTCTCAGGGCCAGGCCTGATCATTTAGTTATATAAGATTGCTTGTTTCAGTGGCTATTGCAACGTCGATACACTCGTATTAGATCTCAGTTTGCTTAATTTGTCTTTGTCACCATGTGAAATTTGCTTTCGCGTATTATCCAATTAAATATTCGTGACCGAAACTAACCGTATTCGGAGCGGCATGTATTCGCTCCGTATTCGTGACTGAGAATATCCGCATGCGTATTCGTATCCGGCACTATCCGTGTCTGACTCGACTCCGACAAAAATATGGAAAAGGATACGGGATGAGCAATATCTGTCCGTATCCGCTCCGTTTGCACCCCTAATTATGATGCTGCTTTGACGGTTTATTCGTTGGTTTTGTTGTGCAGGAGTTGCGAATTCAGTGATGGATCAGTGACCTGCCCCGGTGGAGTCTGCTGATTGCGCTGGCAAGGTAATACTGTCCCTCCTCCGCCATCGATGAGCTTGTAATTGGATTGTTGTTGGTCGTGAATTATCATGTGGAATCAGCCAGAGCTGCCCTTTGTTGGCCAGGGACGGAACCTAACGCCACACACGGTGGTGAAACACACACATGAACACCTTTGCACAACTCAAGACACGAGTTTGCGCCGCGTCAATCCGCCACTTGCTTTTCCATTTTCTCAACTATTTATAGACTCTGATTATAAGTGTACAGGATAAAACTACCCAACTCTTCTGGTCACGATCCATGACTCGCACTCTCCACTACCCGTATGACTTGCTCCACTAACCATCACACTCGGTTTAGTGAACACGGCCAGTCACCTGCAGACTAACTGCTATCGACTGCACACAATCCTTCGGGTTCTCCTTCGAGTCCTGAGACCATGTCCTGTCGACCATGATTCCTCGACCATGCTTGACAATCATGACTGCCCGATGCCTTTGACCACGATGCCTTCAACGGCTTCACCGACCACGGCTTGTTGACCATATTTTCGACCACGGTTTTTTTGACCGCTTCACCGACCACGGTTTGTCGACCACATTTCTTCGACCGCTTCATTGACCACGACTTGTCGATCAGCATTTCCGACCACATGGGTCTTCTGAGCACCGACCGGTTTACTGTAGCTTACAAGTACTGACTATCAACCACTACACAGCTCGACTAACGACTGCAACTTCTACGACTACTATGCTATGACTCATCGAGAGCACGACTCATCGCGCTCTGATCGCTCGAGTATCGACTGCGTCAACTTACGACTATGACCACAACACAGTTTGACTTATGACTACGAGATGCACGTCTTTGCTAGCCGTGAGCTGAAATTACTCTACCTGATGGCAAATACTATGCAGCTGTCAAGAGATGGTGCCAGGAAACCAACAAAACAAGTATGTATCACATCATCTCTACTCCAGTTTCTTCTGTGCAGCTCTTGATTTGTATTAGCTGAATTTACCCCTTTCTGTGATGCAGTACGGAAGCGAACCTGTCTCTTGGTTCCAGAAGAAGATCAGAGGCAATGCAGTTTCGTTGATTGACCACATATCTAAAGAGATTAATGAACTGAATCTCATTAGATGCAAGCACATCCCAAAGCGCCCAGGCTGTGACTGGCATGACCTGTCAGATGAGAAGGTAGCATTCTGCCATCGCATTAGCTTTGTCTTCGTGATTTTTCCTACATTCTTGGTAACCAAGGGGTAGTTGATTCTCATGATGTGGATACAGGTGAAGCTACGGAGAGGGAAGATGGACTTGATACCTTGGTGCTCGCCTAACACAGCCCAAAGGCACACAATCAGTGCAAAGGGCAATTTCCACACATCTGTAACAGATCCCTAGACAATGGGCAAGGTCGGCATGTGCTTCCAACCTGAGCAGGACAGGATCATCACTGTCCGTGAATGTGCCCGATCTCAGGTGAACTACCTTCGCACATATCCTTTATCTACATAGACTAACTGATTTTTCCAAAAAAAAAAAAAAGAAGATGCTGCTGTATAGATGAATAGATCCACTGGTGCCTTAACAAGTAAACTTGTGTAGCCTAAATTAAGCAATTCGTAGTATCTTTGCCTGCATCAATGCTATTACAGACTTACAGTTTTTAGCACAATTGCATTGCCCATCTTTCGGCTGAACCTCTACGGGATGCATTCAATATAAGCCATAATGCCATGAATCGAATCTGCTGCTATTTTTCTGAAGCTTCTGATCCGATCCCATGACATGAATGCATGCGTGCAGGGCTTCCCCGATAGCTACCGTTTCGCTGGCAACATCCAGAGCAAGTACACGCAGATCGGGAATGCTGTACCACCTCCCTCGCCTATGCACTCGGGAGGAAGCTCAAGTCATCAATGCCAAGCGTTGAGTAGCTAAACTGCATGGTAAGTCATTTTTTGGTTGGTCCAAGTGGCGCTTAATTAGCATTGGGGTTTATATATTTTCAGATCAATGGAAGGGGGACTAACACCATATGGATATTGGAGGGTATAAGTTTAGAACAGAATCTTAGCATTGGGGGTATAATCTTTTGTAAACAGTAACTCTAATATGATTAGCAAGAGGGTTACATGATTACATGAATGGTTGCCTTTTGTGTACTTCTTACAAGTGAGGATTACCATCATCAGAATTAATGGTTTCGTACCAGAATTGTGAAGAAAAACAGTACTAGCAATCTACCTTTTGTACCCATCACATGGACCCAAGTCTTAAGCTCACTTGCCACTTGATCTCTTCCATGGACCATGGCTAAACTCTACCACGAATCTCCTTTCTTCACCTGTTAGTATTTGTATTCATACGTAAGCGGCATTGCATTTAGTGGTCACAAGCTTTATTTCCCAATTTAGTTGGAAGGATGGATGATTCACACTTGCCTCTACCTTGGAGCAGCAGCTTACAGAATTTCCCTTGAAAACAGCTCCAAAATAATCCAAATCACCTCAAAAATTTCACTCAAACATCAACCATGCTACTACAAACAAATCAAAACTCCTCAAAAGGAAAACAAAATTCTATACACGATATTCAAACTACAAAAATCCAAGCGCATTACATCTTCCAAGAACACCACCACAAGAACAGATCAGAACTACACCAAGAATCCTATCCGGATTCAATGCCTCATCTTGGGAGCGTGTAGCCGTAGGTGCTCCCGTGAAGGAGGAGACGGCGCCGTCGAACGCGTCCTCTCGTCGAGGTAAACGTTCATGCGGAACGCGGCGTGCACGCCGATGACGGCGGCGGCGAGGACCAGGGAAACGAGCAGGTTGAGGCCCGCGCGGGTGAGCGCGACGGCGAGCACGGTCGCCGCGCCCAGGACGGCGAGCACGACGCGATCGTCGATCTCGTGGCGCAGGCAGACGAGCGGCTCGCCGTCGCCGCGGCCGAAGTAGAGCGCAAGCCAGGCTACGAAGAGCGCGAGGAAGGCGAGCATGGAGAGCGGGCGGTAGACGAGGCCGAGGAAGACGACCACGAGCGCGGCGAGCGCGTAGTTTGCGCGGAAGTAGGCCAGGTTCCGCCGAGCCCGCGCCCGCGCCTCGCCGCAGCTGTCCGGGCGCGAAAACGCTGTCGGGTCGAGCACCTCACGCCACGCCCGCGGCCGCCCCGCCGCTGCGGACCCCGCGAACACCCGCGCGCGAGAGAAGAAGGCCACCCCGGCCTCCGCCGCCGTCGCCGACGACGAGGGCGCCGCCTCGCCCTCCCCGTCCGCCTCCGGCTTCGGCGGCGCCGGCGGGGAGGTGGCCGGGACGGTGCCGTAGCGCGACCAGGAGGCGGTGGAGGACATGGCGATCCGTAGTAGCTGGATCGGGCGGTGGGATTGGTGGCTTGCGTATGCTTTTGTGTTGGCGTGGCTGCTTTCCTTCGATCGGGTTGTCGAGTGGATCTGGCTCTGGCTGGAGGAGAGAGAAGAAAATTTTGAGGATTTTTAATATCTCGGCTTCCCATGTAAAACGACTTGTTGCAGCGTCGGCAGATCATCTACTATGATTTTGGTTTTTAGTGCGTTTTTTAGGTTTTTTTACTGAAATGAAAACCTAGCGGGTGTCAATTTTTCTAAGATATTCAATAAAAACTAAAAAGATAAAAAAATACACTATTATATCTTATGAATAATACAAAAGAAAAAAGTTGTATTAAGAAATCAACATATTTCAAACAGTTTTTGGCTTCGAACTTCTAGAAGCTAAAAGACATCACTATTTAGAACGGGCCAAAATCGGATGGAATAATTAGGTTTCAAGGGGAAAAAAGGGTAATAAGCCTATTCTTTTTTGTTGCAGCTGATCATTTTTAGATATAGTGCGAGCGTTTGTGTGAATAAACCGAATAACGATAAGTCATTTTGAAAATACTGTCAAATAAAATTACTTTGAAACAGTGATAGAAAAGTTATTCTATTTATTTATTTAAAAAATATAAGTTATAAACTAAAAATGACTGAATCAGCTATAGTGCATGAACTTGTACCACATATGTCGTGATCATATGCAAGCACCAAATCGTACTGATAGGGCATTTATCGAGAGATGACATATGGCGTACGTTTTAGCATTGGGCGCGCCCTCGTATAGCATGGAATTTTGTAGGGAGTAGCGTGATATCTCGTAACTTCTACTAGAATCCTTTCGTCACAGGCACCAAGAAGGGTGATTTGAACTATTTTGTTGCTGTAAAATCGCTGCTAAATTCCATCGCTTGCATAATCTTTTTTCCCCTCTTACAGTGTTCTACGACAGTGGCAAACATATCGAATCATGCAACGTTATGTTGGGTGATTCCGGACAGGAGAAACGGCCATCCTACCTAGTGGACGCATGCAACACACGAATAACCCCACATCTAAATTGTCGACATGCTCATCCATCTCGGCAGATCAGATCGGAGACAGCAACGAAGAAGAGAGGTCAGGTGACCCTTTCGCTGTTCCACGGTCGCAAAATGGGCAAGGAGGGAGGACACATCATGTGATGGATCACCCAGACAGCATGGAGGGGTGGCTACGATACAGACACATCCAAACGTGCCCATAAATGGCTGTCATCTGGGATCATTCCAGCCTTAAAAAAGTGCGTGATTGATGATGGGGCTCATCACCCAAGGGCTGTTGCTGTGTTATTTCTCTAGACCGTCCGATCACGATCCGATGGCCAATAACAGGGCTGAATCAGCTCAGTGCATGCGGCCCTCTGCTGCTTCTAGGCCGGGCCCAAGTTGGGGCGTGCTGGGCTGTCCCTGCTTCTTGTTTGTTCCTTCGAGTTTTTTCCATAGCATATCTCACTAATCTTCCTCTTCCTCTTCCTCTAAAAAAAGAGAGCTAATCTCACTAGTCTTATTCATATGAAAAGAATGAAACTAGTCTTATGAGCTGCACTAAACTTCTCCTAATACTGTTCATAGGAAAAATGACCTATGCAATGAATTAGCCAGGACAATAGGAATCTACACTGTGATTATTGTATCCTACAACGTCTGAGTATGCTTAGTTTTTTTTTTCTTATCTAGGGTTGGTTTTTAATGAAACGATAGTCATGTGACCAATCATATATCCGTTAAAGGAGGTTGGCCTTATTTAAAGTTTCGGATAATTGCTTATGGAATTGTTTTGTGTGTCATAGTTGAGATGACTGCTGGAGTTGAACAACTAGCCGATGATGTATACATTTTAATTCCACGTAACAAAAACAAATGAAATTTTCATTGACTTCCCAACGTTGATCCATTCTGCCGATGAGCTGGCCAAAATATAAATACAGCTGAAGAGCGTTATTCAATTCAGTCTTGAAAATAAAGCAAGAAGTTTATGAGTTTTAAGCATGTAAGACCATGTGGAGGTCGCATCATAGTTGTAATGAGTAATTGAATTTTGATTCAGAAAATTTATGAAAGTTTGAGTTTGGTTTTTAAGAATTTGCTATTTTTCAAATTTTGGTGCAGACCTAGCGGTTTGACCGGCTAGAGGTAGTGGTTAGACCGGCAGCTAGCAGTGGTCAGACTAGCTGGAGCTGGCGGTCTGACCAGCCAGATGGGTCAGCTCGCCTAAAAATTGGGAATGCTGGTCTTGGTTTGACCTAGGCCGTTGCATGTGTTGCATGGTGCATTTATGCACTAACGTTAGTCAAGTTTGCAAAGAACTTGTGACAAAAAAAATGGTCGCTTGGTCTATTGCTGTGCATATGGCTTGGAGGCGACTATGGTCAACGGTAGAGAGACCGGGACTAGGCTGGGGATAACTGAGGTCCAGAATGGTCGTAGATGCCCTGTGAGATAGTTGAGCTCAAACAAGTCACAAGATGAATAAGGGTCATAAAAGGTAAAGTTTGAGCAAAGACCATGATGCATTGAAGATGCACGTCATGCTTTGCGGTGATGCTTTCGGGATGGAAGCTTTGTGGTAAGTGTTCTTGCTGTCATCACTAGGGCTTATTGATGATTTTATCTCTTGCGGTGCTACGTGATGGTTTATTTGTTTGTGTTGGTTGTAGAACTTTAGAGTTATGTTATGGTGAGATGGACGGGACCGAGGCTAAGCTAGGAGAGTTTAGGTCTAAAGTGGTCAAGGGATCGAGGCTACGCTCAGGAGGAGCTAAGTTCTAGACGATCAAAGAGCCGCCGAAGATGATCGAGGCTTGTAGGGTGGTTACATGCTGAGGCGATAAGGAGCAGAAGAGGAAGCTATTGGTGGAGGAGGAAGCTAATGGTGGAGGACATAACGTGCAATGGCAAGGTGGATCGGCACTGTGCTTATGGAGGTGCCGAGGTTCTATGTGATCAAGAAAGCTGGGTGCCATCATGTGCGTAGAGAAGCATGTGGTACGTCAAGTGACTTTAGTTGTTTGAAAGCGAGGACGGTTCGGTGGGATCCAGATGTGTGAGAGGTTTGGAAGCAAGTCATTAGGCTACATGGAAGATGGCGAAGTATGAGCGATACTTCATGGCAAAAGAAGCAGGAAACTACGTGGAAAGTGGTAGAGGGACATTTTGGTAAATTGTCTAATACAAAAAAGTGAGGGTGTATGAAATCGCAGTGTTATCCTAAGTGGTTTAGGTCTTATATATACTAAACATGTGAAGTGAATCAAGTGTTGATTTACTAATGGATTAATGGATATTAACACCTTGAGAAACATGCATGTATAAGTGCAAAACCTGATATAGTGTTGTGTTAACAAGTTAGCCCATGTAAATAGATAAAACTTAACTAGATGTACGGGTTAGGATTTCCCTTGTGAACCTCCGTATATAAGGAGGGACAGAGGTGGCTAGAAAGGCTTTGACGGAGTTTATCCTTAGCATTGAGAGGAATTAGGTTTCATAGAGAGAACCATGTAGGAGATGTGAGCGACTCTTGTGGCTGAGCTTTTTTGTCATCCTTAGATATTATGTGTGGTTGTAAATATTTATCTCTAAGTATCGATAAAGATCAAAATTCGTCCAAACATTTCCCTCTTATTGATTTGACTTGGTTTTTTAGTGCTTCTCCTTACCCTCTTTGTCTTGATGTGTGCCAAGGATGTGTAAGTGATGATGATATCTCTTGGAGGCTAGATCTCATCCATTTAGATATTTGTTATTTGCAAGTTCTTGTGTTTGCCTGGTTTTGGCTCAAGAAAGGGTGGTTTTGAGGGTTTGACCTTGAGAGTGTTTTGACTTGAGTTTGTACTGTGATATAGCTTATTATGATATATGGGAACCCATTCAAGGTCATCTAGATCATTAAGGACTCATAAGCAAGTGCAGATCGAGATTTCCCTCTTTTGTCAGAAATTTGGCAACAATTCCCTTGATCGTTGATTGAATAGGTTCTAATATGCTAGCGAAAGTGTATACCAAATTTTAAGTGATTTAAAATCTTGATTTGAGAGTTGTCTTAATTTTTTAAGTGATTTAAAATCTTGATTTGAGAGTTGTCTTAATTTATAGTTTTAGCCCGATTTTGGTGTAGCGGGGCTTCAAATGCCAAAAGATTCTAATTTTCTTAAGTTCTTTCAAGATATTTGGTTAGGATATGTTCTTAAGTTCATGGTCTAGTTTGGATTCAAGTTTCAAATCCTTTAGAGTTGTGGATCAAAAGTTTCGTTAATTTGCAGATTTAAAATAGTACTAAAAATTTGCTTTGTGCTTGGCTAGAGGTCAAATCGTCAACTAGCTAAAGATCAGACCGCCAAAAGGTTTGGCCACCAACCATCTAGAGGTTAGACCCCCATCTAGCTAGCGGTCAAATCGTCCCTTGCTCAAAGGTCAGACCGCTAGGGTATATCAAGGCACGTTTTGCTCGGTTTTTTCTTGAACTTTTTGTTGTGGGTGATTGGTCTATGATTTTTATAGCTTCTTGTAACTATTGGAGTGAAGAGCTTTGCTTTCTTCTTTGGAAAAGATTTGAAAAAGTATTTAATTGTGTGGGCTCTTATTCACCCTCTCTAGTAGCTGTTTGCGGTCCTACAAAGCAAAGTAACATAACTGTTTATGAGTTTATTTTCTTGAGATCGAAATGTTTATGATTTTATCAACATCTTTCTTAACGCACAGGCTTAATTGACCAGCTTAAAAAAACCGAAAAAAGGAATGAAGAAGTAGTTGACACACACACATATGTGTGTGTGTGTTAATTTCAGTATCAATCAAAATTCAAGAATAAAAAATCAAATAAATCCTGGCCGTCTATCTCACCGACGGCTGTGATCATCCGATCAGCAGCACCCTCGTTGACTTTGCTAAATTTTATTCCGATGGTGCTCCACCTCTCACTCCCAAATGGAATATTGCACAAGTGAAAGACCAAATGAGACTACGTCACATATGCCCTCTCTTTCTCCCTGTAGAAAATCACAGCAAGATCTAGCAAAAACTTTTTCCTACGCCACCATTGTTGCAATCTTGCAACCTTTCTCCCCGCTCAATTCACAGGGCAAGTTTGTTTGATCCAACCTCCCTGCTTCTGCAACCAATCCAATCTTACGAAGTTTCTGCATGCGTTTGTATGGTTCTATAAATCTTCTGACCCATGGTCAAACTCTCCTTCATCTTTGATCAACTCCCTTCACCTTGTTGCTACCTATGCTATGATCTCATTCCAATCTAGAAGACTAGAACTCCTTGATTGATTCCTCAGCTCAGCCAGTAGCCGCTCACTGTTCCATTGCACCATCAAGATTACTAGTTCAGTACTAGTACTTGAATTCTTGGTGCTTCTTGCATTTTTCTTGGTGCAAATTCTTCAAGGCCTCACCATGAAGGGGGTGGTCCGGGTGGAGGAAGCCAACCGGGAGGCCGTGGAGAGCTGCAAGAAGCTCGTCGCGCTCCTCTCGCAGTCCAGAGACCCCTTCCAGCTCAGGGCCGTCGTCGCGGAGACCGACGAGGCCGTCTCCCGATTCGATAAGGTGGTCACAATCCTGAGCAACAGGGTAGGCCATGCAAGGGCAAGGGTTGGCAAGAGGAGCTCAAGCTCACCTCCTGTTGATCCAAGCTGCCTCTTGGACCACCCATTGGTACCATGTCCCATTCCCAATGGCCTTCATGTCAGTAGTACTCTTGCGCCGCCGCAGGCGAGAAGCATTACGCCGAGCAGCCAAGAGAGCGAGGTGGTGGTGGTGACTCCTTGCGCCGCCAAAATCACACCGGCAAAGTTTGATAGGAACATGTTTCTTGAGACGCCACTCTTGGATTTGAATGGTTGCAGTGTTCCTCCACAGTGTCTGTGCAGAACAGCTCAAAAGTTGGTGTTGTTCCTGCAGTTAATTCTTCTGCTACTACTACTCACATCCAATTCCAGCAGCAGAAGCAGCAGCAGAGCTTCCAGTTTGATCAGAAGCAAAGTGACAAGTTTCACATCGAGATGCCGAGGAGCAGCGCCAAGGAGGTGATCAGCTTCGGCTTGGACAACTCGGTCTGCGCCTCATCGGCGGCAACCTCGTTCTTCACCTCCATCAGCAGCCAGTTGCTCAGCATGTCCGACGCGACCAACTCCGCAGCGCCGTCGAAGACGACGTGCGCTAGGAAAGGGGACGACGCCAATGGCAAATGCCATTGCCCAAAGAAAAAGTTGGTGTCAATTGTATCATTGTTTCTTGGCTAGGGATTAATTTTGCAAGTTGTTGTGATTTTGACTCGGTATTTGTTTGTGATTTTTGCAGGAAGCCGAGGGAGAAAAGGGTGGTGAGGATGCCGGCAATCAGCGACAAGATTGCTGATATACCTGCAGATAATTACTCTTGGAGGAAGTATGGGCAGAAACCGATTAAAGGCTCTCCTCATCCAAGGTATTATGAGCAATTATCTTCACACTTTTGGTTAATTAGTAGTACTCAAGTTCTTTGTTATGCCAATTAACTTGCCATCTTATTAATGCAACTGTTTAATCTTTATCAAACCAATTACACTTGCAACTGGTTTGGTTCCTCCAAACTTCAGAGAGGAATATTCAGGCTGGGACGTTCTGAACTTTGTAGCTCTGTGCATCATTGTGCATTGCTGAGTGAGACAACTGAATCAGCATGCAAGATTGCAACTGAAATCTCTTGGTTATGCAGGGGATACTACAGGTGCAGCAGCGTGAAGGACTGCCCTGCGAGGAAGCACGTCGAGAGGTGTCGCAGCGACCCCGCGATGCTGATCGTCACCTACGAAAACGACCACGACCATGCGCAGCCGCTGGACCTGTCAGTGCAGGCCACGAATGTTGAAACCTGAGGCTGTCAATGTCGGGAGCAATGGAAATATAGCTTTGAATATGTGCCAGAACTTCTACTAGGGATAACTTCACTAAGAATATTTGTAACCTGCACTGCTGCTCATCCTCGATGCTCAAGGCGCAACTTTGTCCCATGAACAGGCAGCGCATGGACATATCAGTTGGTCCTTGATTGTTCAGCCTGACAGAAATGAAAAGCAGGTGAAATTGTAACAGACAGGCGCAGATTTCGCGTCTTCTTTTCGCAATGTATAGTGAACACTTGATTGGAGTGCAATGCGTTTGCCTTTTTTCAGCTAAACTGTGGTGAGTGATGACATCTCTAGCTAGAATTTCGTCCATAAAATTTCTCCGTGACTACTAAAGTTTCCTGCTTGTGACATATCATCCTTGCCTTTCCGTTTCTTGCTATCTACTCTAGATGTGCAGAGTGAACAACTCAAGAATATCCTAAAAAAAAATCAAGAATATGAACATATCAACTGTTACATTATTACAGAGACAAAGTACAGTTGAAAAGAGTGACTCGGCTGTAGATATCCCCGTGTTTTCCGAGCCATTAGCGCGCGGTTAAGCGTATTTACGGGCCTAATTGTGACTGCCACGACGCACGCTTCAGAGATCGAAGCAATATGCTGCTTCATACTAATTAATTGGAGTAACCAACTAGATCATAATGTCGAGAAGCTCATACTTGCTCATGCTAAATACAATTCTAGCTCAACTAGGAACGGCGATCTATCTGGTGCTGCTTAATCAGCATGAACTGGCAAAGAACTAGCTGGAAACATTGACCAAAATCCAATTTAGTTCCCTTATGTTTTTGCAACTGAAACATGCAGTTAAACAGCAAGCAAGCAGGCAAGCGGCTGCCAATCTGGCTCGAGCACCTCGGTTCTGACGGTACCACATGAAGGGAAATCAACAAGATTATCTAGGCATTAATTTGACCCCACGAGGAGCGGCGATGATTAGTGGAGCTAAGCATGTGCCCCCGTGCTGCGCATCTTAATAACAACACTGCTCACTGATTATTTTTCAGGAGAGATCAAGCTGGCCAACAATTATATCGACCTGGCTTAGCTTACTAGTAATGTTGATTCAGTCTCTTCTTTAATCGAAACTGTTATGCGTGCGCATGAGATTTCTTACAAACTTAATCGCCTACACTGCGAACAAATCTAGAGTTGATCTTTTATCCTGAATAAAAACCATACATCGAAGCAAATATGATGGGTACAGTCTGTGCCCCGTGTCTGTTGTTCTTTAATTGGCTTATAATTGTTTCCTCTATAGACTAGAACAATTTTTTTCTTAGCAAATTGTAATAATAGTGTGAGTAGTTCCTTTTTTTTCCTAACACTAGTTGGTTTTTAGTCTAAAAAATATAACAGTAGGTGATCTTTTTTTCCTCGCAAATAGTTCTCTTAATGATAGCAAACGATGTACTCCATCCGGTTATTTTTATAAGGCGCAGTTTGATTTAATACAATCTCCATAGTTGAACTTTGACCGTTAATTTCTTTTACACTACTTTGTTCATAGCCATAAAATCATAATCATAAGAAGGTGCTTTCTAATAGGAATGCAATAGTATCGCTTTTGTGTCATAAGATTAATATATATAGGACTAATTGTTGATTAAAATTTATGAACTTTAAATCTCCAATTGCGCGAACGCCTTACACAAATCAACGTAGGGAGTAGTTCTGATGGATAGTTCATAGTTACGCCACTGTTTCCAGTTGACTAGCAGCCGTTTCCAGTTCTAAAATAGTCTTGTCGTGAACTGTAAAAGGCAGTGGTCTATGCCTAGCAATACAAGTACTTCAATGCCTAGCGGTTGAGAGGGCACGTGAATGGGAGTTTGACCACTGATTTGTCCTAATAATGAAAACTAGTATTAAGGAACAACCGTTAGCAATGCAGTTGGAGACATGGAATACTATTAACTCAAGGAACATGCAACCAGCTGCAAAAGACTGATGAAAGCCTTTTTCAGAGTACAAGAATTATTAAAAGTTACAACTAAAGGTTGTAAACTCGGAGCATCTATCAACCTCGTCAAGCAGTAACTTCCAACCTCTACTGGGATCGGGTAATAAACTGTGTTAAATTCGTGTGAATTCAGACTAGGGCAAAGCCCCTCCGAGCACTGCATGCAAGTGCATTGTCAGTCAGTCATGATCTAATTCGTTTGTATTAGCTTAAGAGCAAATTTAGAGTTTGTTCATATTGACTTATGAATAGTAACAGTTCATAAAGAAACTTATAGAGAGATACACTTGTGTGCAACTTTAGTCACGTCAGGTCTGATCACCATTCAAACAAAACCTCAGTAGCCTAAACCACCCAGCCCCAGGTGGTAAAAATGGCACCAAGCAGGCGTAAAATTAAGCGACGCAAATGTCGTCAAGCCAAACAAGCCGCCTCATTTAGCCTTCCTTCAAACACCGGTCTGGCAGGATCATTAGTTCATCACCAAACGGTTAATAACACAGCAGCAGACATGACGAACTACCGGTTCCACAAGGTAGTGTGATACGACAGGCCGTGTGTTTTCATGCAGAAGAGCGTGAAACGGCAACAGAGATAACATGCTTAACATTGCAATGGGTAACATTCAAAATCTCGACCAAATAACATAAGATTAATTTAAGGTTCACAAGGTGGCTGCTCGGTAGACAGTAGGTATACGAAGCTCAAATCCAACAGCTGCTACATAGGGCACGCTAATAACAATGAACTCTTGCAAGAGCATAAAATCCCATCTCTGAGCACCTCACTTGAGAGGAATGAACCGTGAGGAGTGGGTGGCACCAATACCGGGCCTGCCGTGCTTGACTGGCTTGTAAGAGATGGAGAACTCTGCGAGGTAGTGGCCAATCATCTCAGGCTTGATCTCAACCTGGTTGAAGGTCTTGCCATTGGAGACACCGATGATGCTTCCAATCATCTCAGGCACAATGATCATGTTGCGGAGGTGGGTCCTCACAGGCTCAGGCTTCTCGCGGCAGGAGCATCCTTTTCTGTTTACAAGAATTTTACATGAGAACAAAAGGTGAACTACAAGTTGAAATCAATGTCTAAAAGTATGAATTAACCATCTGTATGTAAAGTGATAAGGAAATAGTAGCAACAAGCATCTGGACGAGTAATAAACCAAAAAGACCGCACAGTGTTTGTCCATGTATGCAAGCAGCAGCACATAAGCACAATAATCAGGACTCAGGCGTACATCAATTCGCATTGTAATTACATTAAAAGGAATTATGCCCATTGTTTCGTTAGATTACTCTATAATTGCAATACATGCATTAAGAATATACTTCACTTAGAATTCCTATACACTCAAAGGAGAGTTATATCAAAATACATTCTCGAGCACTCCCATGTACCATAAAACCCACTGGATTATAATTGTAACTCCCAACCAAAACACTACCTGGTGCACCATGGAATAAGCAGCAATACTAAACTGAATTTCACTCGCATTACTTCTTAGGAACCCCATTTCCATTACCAAACAAATTATGAGAGTCAAGAGTCAATTGACATTGCTATTTCTCAGACCGGACAATAATGCTAGCTATCCTACAGAATGCATGTGCACATACAAGCTTTCACTTACCACAAACCTGATTGCTTAATTACCTAAAGCGTAAATTGAGACAATATTGACAGGACAATGATGCTATCCTACAAAATGCATGTCAACAACTCAACATAGAAGCTTTTGCTCAGAACCTCAGACACTTGACATTGCAAGGAGAGGACAACATGCAAGGACAGTCGAGAACAAACAGAAGAATGGCTGTCAGAGCCAATTAAAATAGAAGCAGTCTAGCAGAACTCATGAAGTCTTCACACCTAAATCTGTAAGATCACATTGAACTAACAAAGGCATTAAGAACTAAAATTTTCAATGCTAAAAAGACCCATAAATAGCAGTGCATCATATCTTGAATATATGCATTTTACACATTATACCCAAAACAACAAACCCCAATTGGGAGTAAAGTTCTCCAGTGAAACTAACTAGTAGGCTATCGATAGGTTATAACTGAATTCTGTATCTTCCTATTAGAAGAATGGTATTGACAACTCAATACTGTTGCGAAAAGCAATGCAATACCCATCAGGCCAGACACATAACAAGGATCCTACTGAATAGGGCTAATTTCACCCAGAAACTTTCATAAATCAAACTTACAAGAGATCAAATATCTAACCAAGCAGATAACACATGATCATGTGGGAGTGCTACCAAAATTGCAAACAAGTATCATCGAAAGACTTAGACCTAAACAAATAATGCCCATTCGAATAAAAAAAAAGTGCATTCCTACTCCAAAATAGTAGCATAAAGATACAGAATCAAGCAATTCACACCTAAATATTTCTCCTATGAAGTCCTAAAGATTATTACAAATAGATTAATTTGGACAGTGGACAACAAGCATGCCATGCAAATGCAGAATCAAGTAATTCACACAAATATTCCTCCTATGAGTACTAACAAATATTACTCCTAAATGTAATTTTTGACAATGCAAAATAGGGGCTGTTCTTTTTAGGTAAGGCTTATGGCTTTTGGCTACGACTTATGGTTTTTGGTCTGTTCGTGCGAAAGATTACAAAGTAACAGAAACCACGTGTGGTTTTTGCCGATATAAATGAAGTCGGTACATTATGTACTACAGTTAATTAGTAGACCCATTTTGAAAAAGCACTCCGTTTAAAAGCTAGTTACTGTGAAAAAATTCAAAAGCAAAAAAAGAATAGAGCCATAAGCAAGCCAAAAATGCATGATATTATGCAGGGCAAAATTGTTACCAAGTTCAAGTTGCGACAAAACAAGCATGGGTAGAGACAGAAGTGTCAAAATGCACCACATATTAGATTTTGAAACTTGAAGAAAAACACAACCAATGGAGAATTTAACTTGAAGAAAAACACAACCAATGGAGAATTTATTTCCAAAGTCCTATCAAAACTACATATCCAACTAAAACATTAACTTAACAGAAAACTATGCATAATAGAAACACCAAAACATGTGTTGCATCCTATATAACAATAACAAACTGAAATCCCAGCGCTCAGCAACATCGATTAATTGCAAAATGCTAACAGTGAGTGCCACAAATCTACATCAAATAAAAGAAATGACAATCCGGAAGAATAAAAACTAATAAATCGCATCAGCCCTATAGTTCTAAAGGCCAAATTTTGCATTGCATGGTAAAATCTGGATGTTAACTGCCTCTGCGTTTATTCAAGTAAATGCACTATTTTCTTTGCTAAAACAAACACGCAACTAGTAGCACTAAGAGAACTAGAGATCTAAGGGCATGGTAAGAGACTAAATCGCTCAACTCAACCATAAATTAAAATTACAAATTCCCAAATCTAGCAGGTCGGCACAGGGACAAAGCAGACATACACAAGCTTAGCATTTCGCAGTTCACCATCCAACTCAGAACAAACGTCTAAAAGCAAACCATCACTCACCGCCTTGCGCAGCTTCTTGATGAGTGCCATCGGCTTCCTCTTCAGACCCTCTGGAACCTAACCAAAATCGAATACCACAACTCATCATCACACATCAGAACTGACCAAAACCAAACGATACCAAAACCACCACAAGAAAGTTAGCAGCACTAGCGGTGTCACCTTCTGCGGGCGCGCGCGGGGAAGAGCTGGACTAGGTCGTCGGTGGACATGTCGAGGAGCGCGTCGAGGTCCACACCGCGGTAGCTGTACTTGCGGAACGTCCTCTTCTTCGGCTGGGCACCGGCGGCCATCTCCGTCTCGACATCGACGTCCGCCTGCGACGAAAAACACCGCGCGTGTCAGAGGCAGAAGAGCCGGCTCGGATCGAGAGGCCAGGGTTTAGGAAGAGGCGCTCACCATGGTCGAAGGGGGAGCCCTGGAGCTCGAGCCGAGGGGTCGGGGGCGCTGCTTGGAGGAGGAGGAGGAGGAGCTTGCGGCGGCGGCTGATAGGGTTTAGAGAGAGCGCTCCTGGGAGCTTATATAGTGGTGGTAATGTGTCACGTGGTTTGCGCATGCGTTGTCAAGGGTGGTTAATGGGCTGGAGGGCTGAGCCCAGCCTGTATAAGCATTTGGGTAAGGTCACTTGTGTGAGAGAACTGCACCGTGGGCCCAGAGTGCAGATTGTCATTTGCATGGCCATCTTGTTCCATCTAAAATGACTAATTCCTATCCCTCTAAAAAAGATTGATTCTAATGGATTCTAAGAAAAGAACAAGTGAAAAAAAGTTTAACGATGTGTTACCTCAGCAATATGAAACACCAAAGTGAGTTGATAAATGTTTTTTTTTGAGAGCGAGTTGATAAATGTTGACTGGACGACATAACTGGTCTTGCACTTTCTACAAGCCTAAGGCCACATACAATGTAGCAAGTGCAAGTTTCTTCACCTCACCACCACGTCATTTAGGTGCTAGGTTTATTATTGATCCCCAGTGTTTAGCTTCAGCTTGAGCTGCAAGGTGGGACCCACGATCAAACAAAAATACTCACATTCAATTCTTTCACGCGAGCCCTCCCCCTTTGGGTTTCTTCACATCATCCCCAAGCCAAACCCAATCCGGCATCCAAATTGACAAATATGCCTCCTCTCTCTTCCTTCGTCTTCTCCTCCATCTTCGTCTCCCCCTTTAGATCTAGCTCCTCGTCCTCCCTCCTTTCTTCCTTTGTCCCTCCAGCTTACCCGCGTGTCGCCGCCTCCATTCCCTTTGGCTTCCCCATGTGCCGCCACCTCTGTCTCCTCTAGCTTCACTGGCGCCCCCGTGCTCATTGCTGACTTCGCCCCTCTGGCTTCCCCAGCGCACCTGCACGTGCCGCTGCTTGTGTCCCCTCCAACGCCATTCCTAGGGCAAGTTGTTTTCTCTTCTCAATACATCCTCATTGTCTGTTGTTGGGTTGTATGATGGCTTGAAATATTTTTTTTCTTTAAGCATTGAGAATGTAAATCTTAGTTGGTTGGGAGTGATGCTTTGTTGTTATTGGTACTCTGTTGTGCAGAAGTGAAAGACTAAGATAATTTGAGTTCAGAGTATGCAATGATGTTGACATTCAAGATTTAAGCTTACAAACATAGTTTTGCTGAAATGTAAACTAAGACATTTATAATCTAAATTAGACAATACTCAACTGGTATGATAAAATGCATACATAAGAATACAAGCACTTGAATGACAAAGTAATAAATGCTAAGATTGATTGTCTCCAAAGCGTTGCCAAATATGCTCCACTAAGGGTGCCTTTGGTTGAGCTTTTGGGAGCTGCTTTTGCTTCCAAAAAGCTAAAAGCCAACCAAAGGGGTGGAAACCAGAAAAAGCAGCTACTTTTGGGTAGTACAGTTTTGAAAGCACCTTGGACCCTGCTTTTGGCTTTTGGCTTTCGCTTTTGAAATGGTGAAAATAGAGAGCATTTCACAGTTGTTTCAAGAAAAATAGAGATAGGAGGTAAGTTTTATACTTGTTTGAACCAAGCGACTTACGACTTTCCTGACCCACAACTTACAGTAGCTTTTCCATAGCCCACTGACTCACATGACTTTTTCATAAGCCACACTCAACCAAACACACCTAAATCAGCCTTGAGATGCCGATGTGATGCACGCTCCCGAATAGTGGCTCCTGTCTCAAGTACCCTAGAAAATTCATGAATTGGCCCATGTCCAAATCTAGTCAATGGTGTGGAGGAACCTCCTTGATCATAGTCAAAGTCACAACGAACCCCATAAGAAACCCGCTCATCTTCGATGGTCATATTATGCAATATAATGCAAGCATACATGATCTCAAAAAGCGTTCTCCTTCAACATGGATGCGATGGATTACATATAATGGCAAAACAAGTTTGCAAAACACCAAATACACGTTCAACATCTTTCTTGCTGATTCTTGGTGCTGTGTTGCATAATTTATGCTTATCACTTTGAGGCAAGGGTATTGTTTTCATGAATGTTGTCCACTCTGGATAAATACCATCTGCTAGGTAGTACCCTAGTTTGTACTCATTGCTGTTGACCATAAATCCAATCTCTGGAGCTCTTCCTTGCAATACTTGTGTAAACAAAGTTGATTGGTTTAAGACATTGATATCATTGTTTGATCCATCAACACCAAAAATGCATGCCATATCCAAAGGTCATGTGAGGCAATGGCTTCGAGCATTTTGATGGCTACTCCTTGACCACCATAGGCAAATTGTTCCTTCCATGGCACTGGACAATTTTTTCATTCCCAATATATGCAATCTGGGTTCTTTTTGGCTTATGGCCTTGTTCTTTTCAGCTTCTAAAAGCTGCTTTTCAGCTTTTCTACAGTAACTAGCTTTTAAACGGAATATCTTTTCAAAATAGGGTCTACTAGTTAATTGTAGTGCATATTTTACTGACTTTATTTATATCGCCAAAAACCGCACGTGAGTTTTTGTTACTCTATAATCTCTTGCACAAACAGCCCAAAAGCCACAAGCCGCAACCAAAAAGAACAGGCACTATGGTTTCCCTCTAACAAACAATCGGGACAGCCTTTTCGAAACGGCCCTATCGAGGCCTTTTCGAAGCAGCCCTATCAGGACAACCTTTTCAAAATGGGTTCTTTTATGGGCATTCGGTTTGTTCGCACAAGCGCTCATATTAGGGCCAAAAACCATAAGTGGCATCCATAAGCCATAAGTTGCAGCCGAAAGGGACTCACCCCCAAGACTTCCCAACATGTTCAAGAAGCTATGAACCTCCCCTACTTGAATCAGCCGTTGGATGTCACATTAGTGGGCCTCAGGTATTTTTGTCTAAAGTCTTCATCACATGTCTGCAGAATTCTGTCAAGCACTCAATGACTGTGCTTTGGCCCATTGGTAAGTTTTCATCCAACAAATCAGCAGAGGTTCCATATGCCAACATTTGAATAGCAGTGGTGCACCTATGCAAGGGTGAAAAGCCAACCTTGCCAAATGCATCACTCGTTTCACGAAAATATGGAGACCAATCACTAAGAGTTTGCACAATGTGTAAAAATAGATGTCCTTTCATACAAAACCTTCAACAAACCAGGCACAGGATTGTCTGAGAAATAGTCAGCCGTCAATTGGTTATGAGCACCTTCACAATCTCTTTCGATGTGCCTTCCACAAAAACTTCTTTGCTAATTAGATGTATCTCCTTGTTGCACTTCAATTTGAGCTCGGATTTGTGCTTCAATCTAAGCCTGTTGGATCATTGATGAAGTCCCAAAAGAATTCATTGATGCTCACAAAGTTGCTGGAGTCATTAGGAAGGTCAGAGTTGGAGTTTGAGTTTGTGGGCATCTTTTTCAATGGCAAGTTTGCTAGCTGAGATAGTATAGTGCAAGTAGAGCATGGTGGAATAAGTCTTCATCCTCTATTTATAGATGATAGTGCATAGCGACTAGTTGGGTTATTAAATGCTTTCTTTCACCAGTAATGTGACTAGTTCTTTTCTAGCATGAAATCTGTATTATGAAATTTTGGATTTTTTTTACAATCTTTTGACTCCCAGTTCTATTCTCATGTAATCATATTTTATCTTTGCAGGTATAAATGGAAACAAGGACCTATTTGTTGGAGCTATAAATCAGATACCTTTGTTTACAATGCTAGAGTTAATTAGTACATAAATTTGCAGTGATTACACTAATTCATGTTGCAGAACCAAAAAAAAGTAGTACATCAATTAGAAAGGCAGTACACATTAAATAGAAACCTACATGTGGTACACATTACTTTTTTCCCTAATTATTTGGATTGAGCAGTTCCGTAGCTAGGTAATCCAGCACTTGTTCATGTCACATCTTCAGAGCTTCGCTGTAACCTGAAGTATCTTTATCAAGTATCTCCAGGTACTTGTTCAATATTTCTACCTTTGTCTTCTCCTTTTCTGTTGCAGCTCTCTCTTTCTCGACTTCAGCTTGAAGTGGTGCTTATGCCATTTTTTCAACAACAAATTATTTCCATAGTTCAAGATCATTAAAAAGTTACACGCTTTCATTTGTCAACCTGCCTACACAACACTGTGAGTTGGCTTTCTCTTTGCCCTTTCGTTGCGCTTTGGCTGCCTTCCTTCCTTGGGGTCAAGCAAGTTCAATAGGACTTGCATCATTAGTGTCTTGATTTGAAGAAGAGTAAGCTCCTGATGCATTCAACTTTTCTCTCTCATTCATTTCTTCATGCCCATAAACTCTAACCCATCTAGGCTTGTCCTTCACCTCCATCCACCAATGCTCTAATGGGAAGGGCCTTTAGTTTTCATAATTCTTGCATACTCTCCATGAGTTTTCTCCATAAGTTGATCATCAGATTGACCACTATAATATGTGATTTTCATCTTATTTCAACATGCATTAAACTTCATAATAAACTAGGTAGTCTTGGTCCAGTGGGTTTCAATTGTGCAACTGATCTTCTTTGCTCTTTAGGTGAATTCTTATTGTATTCTTCTACAACTTGGTTTCAGATTGACCACTATAGCTCGGCTCAGCTCATTAGCTCATTTCTAAAAATACTTCCAAAATTATACGTAAAATTATATTAAATCAAACTATGTCAATTTTAGAAAAAGCTCGATAAGACGAGGATTGGGCTCGATATCCACCCCTAATTGGATCGTTAGAATTGTTCAGCCATGCACTTACTAGCCATAGATTATCCTCTTTGCTCCAATTCCACCGCCCTCCTCTCTTTTCATCCTCATCTGGACTACTCTCACTCCATTCTTCAATGTTTAAAGGCTGCACTCTTGTTCCATTTGCCATGGATACATGAGATGTAGAACCAACTGGACTACTCTCATCATGTCGTGAACTAGCACCTCCTACAGCTCTGAACAAGGGCATTGATTCAATTGGAGACGCTGAATCGCTGGCTGCACACCCTCCGAATACTCCTTGTGGGTATTACCCTATATTGCCTTGGTAAGGAAAGCCTTGATAACTTTCTTATGTGGATGGAAATTACTGGTAGCTTTTTTTAACTCTAAAAATAGTGAAGTTGTGTGAGTAGCATGGCTGGAAATTGGGGCCAAACTATGGGGAAGGTAATTCAGGGTAAAATGAGATGGAGGGAAATTTTAGTGTTGTTGGTTATTTGGATTTTGTGGATCTGCACACAAGTTTGAGGAGTTGAGCAAATTTGTGAAACTTGAGGAAGATGAGAGCTCCATGCTTGGGACAGAGTGTTTTGGATGAAGTTGAATGAGTATGGAATGAATTCATGTACGAACTTGCATATAGACCATGAAGCAATGGTCATGTGATGAATGAATACATGCAGTAGCAACGATCATGGATCAATGAATAAATGTGTGTTGTAAATGTCATGCTGTCAGTTTGCCTTTTTTTTTTTTGTGCTAGCATCGAAGCAGCCACTTGCATTGGTTCCAGAATCTTGATTCTAGCATCACCGTAGCCCAATGGCTAGCACTGGAGCTTGCAACCAGATTTTTCTTTTTATCACATGTTATTTACACACATTGTACATGGCCTAACAAGCCAAAGTTTAACTGTGATTTTTTGATATTTGATCTCAATGGCCTATCGATTGTAAACAGCCAATTTTCCAATCTCGAAAGAAGCATCAAAGCGAGTTGAGTTTTTAAAAAAAAATACCAACATGAGTTTAAGGATATTTTGACTAGGGGTGTAATCAAAGTAGATACAAACGAATATCACTCATCCTATATCCTATTCTATATTTTTTTCTTAGAATAGGAGTCAAACACGAATAATACCGGATATCTATTTCTCCATTCTATATTCGTTTCATAAGTTTTTGGTTGGTCGGTCAAATACAAATTATCTGCTTTTTTAGTAGGACATTGGACAGTAGAGTGCAATCAAAGTGAACATAGAGAGACTAATTGCTGAGATGTCGAAGGAAGAGCACTTAGTATTTTCCGCCTATTTAGATATGATAATCCACCTATATGTTATCTTATTCATAATTGAAGTTACAACAGACTTCCTCATATTACGTGACATACGGATATATACAGATGGATATCATTCATCCCGTATCTTATTCTATATTTTTTTCCTTAGAATCGAAGTCAGATATGGATAGTATCAGATATCTACTTACCTCTTTTCTATTCGCTTCACGAGCCTTCGGTTGATTAGAGGTATTTGCACCCCCAACTTTGACACCTAACGATGATGATGAAGCCAGTCAATTAATTGGCTACAAGAAAAAGGTTGAGTAGAGACACTTGTACGTGTTAGCGGGATGACGTGCACACAAAACTTTTCTTGCAAAAATATCTGCAAACTTTGCTTAGAGGATATAGAACAAAAATACGTCATGTCATCATGTGTGCATCGATGCAATTCGGTGGAACTAAAACAACTGGTTTCATGTATTTACAAAGAAATGTTTGCTGACTAACTATCCACTAATTTCAGAAGGAAAGTCTAGAGTACTAAGACTAGTGTAAATTTATTTTTAACAGTTCAAGAGGTACGTTAACCAATAAAAACTCCATAAAACTTTGTAAGAGGTCGAGAAGCCAGCTGCAAAGCATCCTCAGTCCAAGTAAATTAACGCCTGACTTATTTGTTGAAAGAATAAGGCTTGACTAATTGATTGTGAACAACTTATACTCCTTTTCAGTAAAGCGTTTGGGTTGATCAATCACGATGGGCGATCGTCTTGCGTCGTAAATTGACCCTTGAATAATTTTACTGAGTTTCGTGAAATCGACTCAAGGATTATCTTTTAAAAAAATACATGTCTCACGCATGGGGCTTTTGGCATAGGAAACAATGACACCGATTTACCATAACATATAGTATACTAGCCTCATAGGCGCGGCGTGACGCCGCGCCAGCCACCGTGTGCACCGAAGTAAAAGAGGCGATAATTCGTGAGGAGTTTTAAAAAAACCGAGGGCACGTGCGTATTTTCGAAAAAGTTAAAAGGTTTTTTCGTAAAAAACCGAGGACCTGTACGTAATATAAACGAAGCTAAAGGATTTTTTTGTAAAAACCGAGGGCATGTACGTAATAAACGAGGACCCGTACGTAATTTAGGAAACCGCGGGGCTATCACGCAAAGTGGAGGGTTTAAAAAACTGGCGAGGACCTTTTCGCGAGAACCAAGGACCTCAACGTAATTTCGGAAAGCGCAGGACTTTTTGAAAAATTGCTCACCCGACCGCATCGAGATTCGCCGCCACGCGGCGGGCGAGCGCGGCGCGGGTGATGTGAGGCGCTCATGGCGTTTCCCGCTAATATAGGCTGGTGATGCAGGTAGTAGTTTTACATTCTAAGCGTCTGTTAAGAATTAGTGCAGAGCATATTTTCCTAAGATTTTAAAGAATTCTCAAATTAGCAAGAGTAAGAGATTTTTCCTAGGAATTCTCTAGAACAAATTAACTAGCCACGTTTCATGGCAAAGTATAGAATTATCTAAAGTTAGATATTTGTAGGGATATTTCTAGAATTGAGATATTTTATGGTTGTAGGGATAGGATGTTGCCATGTGGCAACGATCCAACGATCTTCTACAAGTATAAATAGGGGTGCTGTAAGCATCTCCAGCAGGAGCCCTCACATCAAGGCCCTTATTTTTTATTTGATGGCTCTCCTAACATTTGAGAGTTTGATTTTTTTGCATCTACTCCAGCAGTAGCTCTCAAATCAGGGCCCTCAAATTCATCATAATAGACACTGCCATGTGGGACCCATTGATCATCCTAAACCAAAATTTGAGGGCTGAGGACAAAAACACAGGTCCAGCAGGGCCCCTACTCAGGCCCTCAAAAGTAGGGGCCTCCTCTAGGGTCCCTAGGAATGAGGGCTTGATGGGTGAATTTGATGGCCTCCTACTTTTGAGGGCCTGAGTAGGGGTCCTACTGGACTTGTGTTTTTGTCCTCAGCCCTCAAATTTTGGTTTAGGGGCTTGTTTGAGGGCCCTGCTAGACTTGCTCTAAGCATGAGCTACTATAGAGCAACTCCAGCAGTAGCCCTCAAAACAGAGCCCCTACTTTTCATTTGAGAGCTCCCCCTATTTTTGAGGGCCCTGTTTTCTGGGCTGCACTCCAGCAGGAGCCCTCAAAACAGGGCCCCTACTTCTCAATTCCCTCTATTTCCTCACACACTATATGCATATGTATGGGACAAAAGCACAATACACAATAAAATATTTATGATTTCACAATGAGGGACAATATTTAAATTTATGAATTCAAATATGAATATTCAAATTTGTTCCGAATTTAAATTGAAAGCACAAAGTTCATCACGTAACATCAAATAAACTGATATAATCCATCATAACATGTAAAATGAAGTCTACAAAAATTATTAAACAACTAGCTAGCGCTATGTATCGCCCACAAATGTTCCACAAGATCATCGCGGAGTTTCTCATGTCCCTGTCTATCTTCAATCTCCTTGTGTATCTTGAGAAACTCCGATAACACAAGTGGATTGCGGCGTTGGTATTCCTCCTCCCCCAGCTCCTCACCCCCATCTTGATCATAGTCATAGCCCCCAACATCATCTGCATCTCGCTCATTATCAATTATCATATTATGCATAATCACACACGCTGTCATTATATACCATAGTGTCTCCTTATTCCAAAATCTTGTAGGACCTCTAATCATGGCAAAGCGTGATTGCAACACACCAAATGCTCTCTCAACATCCTTCCTTACTGCTTCTTGAGCTTTTGTGAAATGACATTTCTTGTTACCTTGTGGGTTCCTGTAGCTCTTCACAAATGTAGTCCATGATGGATAGATCCTATCTGCCAAATAATAACCCATGGTGTACTTATTGCCATTCACCGTATACTCAATAGCAGGTGAAGTTCTTGAAGTTAGCCGCTGAAATAGAGGGGTCCTCTTCAGAACATTGATATCATTAAGTGATCCAGGCAATCCAAAAAATGAATGCCAAATCCACAAATCCTCTGATACAACAACTTCTAGTATCATGGTTGGTCCATCCACATGTCCCGAGTACATCCCTTTCCATGCAATTGGGCAATTCTTCCACCTCCAATGCATACAGTCAATGCATCCAAGCATACCTGGCCAACCCCTCTTGTTATTTATCTCCATCAATCTTGCAGTATCCTCAGTAGTGGGTGGCCTCAAGTATTGTTCACCAAAGACCTCAACCACAGCTTTTACAAAGTGATGGAAGGCCTCAATCATAGTGCTCTCTGCAATTCTCACAACCTCATCCATGGAATCTGCAGGAACATCATATGCTAGCATCCTAAAAGATCCAATCACCTTCTGAAGTGCAGTGGCTCCAAGCAATCCTACTGCATTTGTCCTTTGCATGAAATAATCATCATGTGTCTCCACCCCTTCAACAATTCTCAAAAACAATGCCTTTGACATTCTAAATCGTCTCCGGAAGAACTTGTCATTGTAAACTGTGGGGTCTGCAAAATAATCTGCCACAATGCGCAGGTTCCCAGCATGCATGTCTCGTGGTACCACTTGACGACCAGGCACCGAACCACGCCGAGCCTTCTTGCGTTCCTTTCTTCACATCGGCAAGAATGAGCACACCGCAGCCAAATCATCATCGTCTGATTCATCTTCCTCCCACCATTGCTCAAGAAAATCATCATCATCGGTAAACACCATCTGCAGTACATCACTGAATTTTAATTAAACAAATTCAATCATGGACAGCATAATATTTTTTAAAAAAAGAACACATACATAGTTATCATGATTAAATGACCAACATAGAGAGGGGAACAAATTCAACCATAGTTATCATGAATAATAAGCACCAACATAGTTCATCAAAACATAATCATCAACCATACATAGTCCACTCCCATCAACTAAATTAACTAGTCATCAACCATACATAGAAATCAACATAAACATCCATAGAGCATGCATAGTAATAAACCAAAACAAACATCGATGTCTCAAATCTCTTCTCCACCACCAGACCCTCCACTGCCAGCAAAGCCACTGCCATCGTTGCTACCACCCAAACCACTGTTTAAGGCCGCCATCATTTGTGCTTCAAGCTGAGCCCTCATTGCTATCACATATGCCTTTACATCGGGGTCCAATGTGTTGAGATCACAAAATATAATCTTATGTTCTTGCTCCCACATCAACTTTCTCCCCTCATTTGCAACCTTGCGCTCCTCAATCGATGCCTTGCGCTCTTGCATCATCTTGATCTCCTGCCATCTATCTTCTCTAATTTTTTCTTTTTCTATAAGCAATTTCTCAAGCATCCCTGCATACTTAGATTCTTCCCCTCCCCTTTTCACCTTCTCCTTTGCTTGCTTCCTCCCCATAGGCCTTTTTGCACTAGGCATAGATGAGTCAGGAGTTTGGCTCTTGCCACTATCATCATCTTCTTGATCAGAAACATCAATTGGTGTTGAGTTGCTTGTCCTAGGCCTTTTAGAGGGCAGAAGAGCCGTGAACTTGGGGCAATACCTAACCTTCATCCAACAGTGATAGAAAGGGAAACCCTTCTTGTTTGGCTCCTTGTCTGCATATATAGTTTGTGCTTCCAACACCTGAAAGCAAAGACATGTGTGAATCAGCATTTTTGGTATATTAATGAATTGATTCATGCTAATGTTCAATATGAAAGGATTTCTTACATGTTCCTGGAAAGGCACACCACTAGGATGGCGACGCTCAACTTCTTGAAAATAGCCCTGAAACTTCTGCAACTCCTTGTAAATTATGCCTCACCGATGCTCAAGAGAGTTGGCAGTCCTACTAGAATTAAATTTCTTGTTGGCATGGTAGTTATCATGAATTCGCTTCCAATATGCTGAACCAGGTTGCTCATTTGCAGTGATAGGATCCATGATAATGTTCTCCCATGACTCACATAGCTGGAGATCCTCTTGCGGAGAGTAGTTGGCAGCATGGCTTGGCTTCTTTTTGGATGCACTAGGTTCACTAGCAATTGGTTGAGACACAATTGGTTGAGTACCAATTGGTGAAATATCAATACCATCAATCTCAGTCTCCTCGGACATCATCCTTGACCACTGACCTTCTTGCGACATATCTCAAGCTGTGGAAACCACAATCAAGAACAAATCCAGCACATACTATTTGGATCAATCGTATTCCAGACATTGGAAAACAAAATTATGCTAGTGTATAGCTAAAATAAAATAATGACAGTTAACAACATGTCAATGCAAAAAACATTTGTGCGTGCAAAGCATGTCAAGTTACAGACGAACAACATCTATTTTCCTGTTTGGCATAACGCACGAAAGAGAAAATCTATGGAGGAGGAAAATAAAACTGCTCAGGAGGTGAATGAGGCTAGCGATGATGATAGCTCTAAGCCTGAAAGCAGAACCAATGCCTTTAACAAGAAGAGGACGTTGCCTTTGGTTACTGCCATGCCATTAGGGAAGAAGGCTAAGTGACTAGGTGTATGCATGAACCATCTAGATGTTCATAGTCATGTCTGCATGTTTTGATCGAAGTTTTTACAAGCTCCTGGACTGATTCAATTACCATGGGTTTATTATATCATGTAATGTGTAATTGCTAAATGTAAGGGGATAGCTGTGCTGAATATTGGTGATGTTTATCGACGATTCAATTTAGAAGTTTCAATGTGTTCTTCCAAGGTTGAATAGCCTGTGAACTCCATTTGATTCTTTGAAAACAGGGTTTACCTCGCTGTGGGGGTGGCGTTCACCGGCGACCGCCGCTGAGCTTGCACGGGCGAGGGCGGACAAGCGGGCGCGAGCCGATGGGGACGAGGGGCGAGCGGCAGGGCTTTGTCCCAGCTTGCACGGGGACGGACGGCGGGGCGGCGTTGAGCTGCGACGGGGACGGCGAACTCAACGGACAGCGGGCGCGCGAGAGCCGGCGGGGCGAGGACGACGGCCGGGCTTGGTCGGCTTGCACGGGGGCGGGCGGCGGCGGCGTCGAGCTGCGGCGAGGATGGCGGCGGGACGGCGAACTCAACGACGGGCGGGCCACGCGGAGCCGGCGGAGGGCGAGGCGACGGCCGGGCTTGGTCCCGGCTTGCGGGGAGCGGACGGGCGGCGGCGTGAGTGCGGCGAGGATGGCGGCGAGGACGGCGAACTCAACGGACGGCGGCGCGCGGCGCACGCAGCGACGGCGAGCTTGCTATTCGACGCGGCACTCGGCCCGCGGATCAGGATTGCCGCTGGGCGGCGCAGCGGAGCGCGAGCGCAGCGACGACGAGGTGGCATGCACGGGAGGCCGACCTACCCACGGCCGTCGCGGTAGCCACGGCGGGCGGGGCGGTTGCGTGGTCGGCAAATCGAGGGGGCGGTGCGCAGGTCGGGGTGGGGGGCTGGTAGATCGGGGGGCGTGGTGGGGCGGCGCTCGGGGGGCGGCGGATTGGAGATGTGGGAAGGCGGCGGGGTATTTTGGCCGAGCGCGGGGAGAAGTTTCACGGTGCGGAAAAAAAACAGGAAAATGAGAAGCAGGGGAGGGCCCCTGGGAATGAGGGCTTGGAGGTCTCATTTGAGAGGCCTCCTATTTTTGAGAGCCAAGTAGGGGCCCTGTTGGAGCTGAGTTTTTTTGCTCTGACTCTCAAATTTGAGTTTGAGGGCTCAAGTAGGGGCCCTGCTGGAGTTGCTCTAAGCCATTAGACCACCATGCCATGGAGAAGAGTAGGTGACATGAGTAGAGAAGAAAACAAGAAATAGTGTTGAGTCTTGTTGTATCAAGTTTATAGTAGTGAATAAAGTGCCGAGTTATTCTATGCTGTAAGTGTTGATCTTCCATAGTAATTCACGTACTTATGGTATTTAGTGATGTTTGTGATTTGACATGAGTGGCTCGGTCATCCAAAATCACAAGGGTCTTGGCTTTAACATGAGCAGTTTGGTTGTTTGGAAGCTAAGCAAAGTATTGAGTAGTAAGAAAAAAACTAACCAACTTAGGATAATTAGTGTAGTGTATATTGGTCCTCATTAGAGTAGATATTAGGGCCACCTCAATTCCCAACAAAATCTCTATCCCTTCTTCTATTTCAAAGGCATCGATCCCTGACTCTTCCTCTCATACCTTTTGTTGGAGGAATGTTTTCCTCCGCTAACGGGGCCCATTCTACGGAAGACAACCACATACAAATCAAGAATTACAGTCAAGCTCACGAAAGAGAATATTACCCCTCAGTTGTGCTCATCGGGTAGCTATCCCCCAAGGGGTATTTCGGTCATTTGTACAGACCCAAGAGCTTATAAATACCCTGTGTAACCCTCATTTGAGGAGAGAGCTCTCATGAGCAATAAAGAAATGTATTCAAACTGGTGAGCCCTCGGGGCCTCTTTCTCCAGAGGTAACCCCTATTGGCTCACCGACAGGAGTAGAGTGGTCCTTTTGGACCCCCGAAGCTGTATAAATCCCCGTGTCATTTTTACTCTCATGGACGATGGCCCATAAGATAGCTGACGTCCACCGTCCTCATTTGTATTTGGGTTTCACACCTACAACATTGGCGTTGTCCATGAGGACTGTAGCTAATTGATGAAAGGCTATGGCTCCTACCAATAAATACTCTAAGTCCACGAAGCCTCCTCTAGCTCTAGAGTGCAATGAGCTCATGGATGACAAGTTCACTTTCCAGAGGAGCCCTGTGCATGCACCATCGTCGGGAATCAGGGCCCTCCACCTTAGGATGGACAACGTCATATGTGTCTTGGGGCTCCCAAGTGCATCCTCCCTTGCGCTGCCCACTGCAAGGTCGAGCCAAGGGCAAGAAGCTCAAAGTGCCCTCACCAATGAAGGGCTAGGGGTGCTGGGGCCAACCACTGCCACTAGGATCCTTGACCAGGGATGGCAATCGGGCGCGGCGGGTACGGGTAGTGCTCGCCCATACCCGTACCCGCGACCCTGATTTACGCCCATGGGCATACCCGCGAAGGACGACGAGTAAAAAACCTCGTCTATACCCGTCGCCTGCGGGCATACCCGTTTACCCGCGAACTAAGACAAAATAATTCATTTATATTAAAAAGTGTGCTCAGCAGGCAAAACTACTCGACTATAGGCATTTACTATTGCACAGTAGTAAGATGCATACCATGATGTTTCTTCTTATTCAGGGACAGAGTCTTATCCGGGAACAAGATTGTAGCAGCTTGTTTGCTATCATATGCTAGATGGACGTTAATTAGATTAGAAAAAAAAAATAGAACTTGGTGGCTGCGTCACCTGCGTGCGGTGCTTGGCACGGTCGTAGCTTATTCATCGCGGTTAGGCCGGTTACTTAGGATGGGTTCGAAAGGGCTCGTGACTTTTGTTTTTGTTTTTTTATTACGGTAACTAATTTTTAAATGATTTATTTTTTAAGACGGTGTCTATGAGTAAATTGTAGTATATATTATATTAATTTTAGTTATATCAACTAAAATCACATACAATTATTTCTCTCTTCGTATTCTTTCGTACAAACAGTCAAAATTTAATAACTATAGACTAAAAGTTATAAATTATAGTCTAAAAGAACCCACCTTTACTAACTGTGGTATGACGACCTAGCGATCGAGCTATCTACAATTAATCCAGCAAGTTCATCGAGCTATCAATAATATCTTTCAAATTCATAATATACTACTCATTGTGATAATGTGCATCACATATCTCTACTTCTTAAAAGTTCGAGTTGGTGGTAGTAGGTCCATTCTCTCTTAGCTCTTAATAGTCATCCGTTCTTTCTCGACTCTCTATAGCCGTTGGATCTCACAATCTCCCTTTCCACATGTACGTGACTCCCCAACTGCTCTCCACGACCAGAGAACCTCCCCTGTGTTAACTCCCCTCCCTCTAACCTCACTGCAACGCGTCTTCAGGTACGTACGCAAGCGTACAGTAGCTAGCATTTACAGTACTGGTTAGATAGATACCAGTTGGGTACCGATCGATCATCACTCGATACAAAACGACTACTTGTAAGATTACTATACAGATCAGTCAAGTCATACAGCAAGTTAAAACCTAGCTTATACGTACTAAGCATGTTCGGGTGGCATAAATAGGATCGACCGATGCGTCCTTAAGTAGCACCCTCGCGGCAGTGAACGAATCACGCTCCTCAGTTATCGTCGTCCGCTGCAATCTTGCCAGGTTTATCGTTGCATCTCTGCCCATACGGACTTGAGGGTGATCGAGCGAAATCCTGAATCAATGGTAGCACGGGTCTTTTAGTCCTCTGGTTTTCTCTAGAAGTAAAAATAAATAGAACGGTGTTTTAAAACGATTTTTTAAGCTCAATATCATATATGTTGTCCGTATTTATATCTCTACTATCCACTGTTGTATTGAAAAATACATATAAAATTATTAATTGTAGCAAAAAATTATTAGCCGTAGATGTAGGAAACATATTTATGTTGCGTATTTTGGTACTAGGCAAAGCCAAGTAACTCTAGTGTAACTCTCTCAAGTTTGTACGTACATCAGCTAGTGCGTCTATGCATATTGTGCGCGCGCGCGCGTATCCGGTGAGCATGCGCGGAGTCCGGTCCAGACCAGAGCATGATTGATCGACCGATGTCCGTACGTCCAAGCGTAGCATCCCGGCTTGGCTGTCTCGTGGTATGCACATACAAATCATCATGGCCGTATATAAGACTCTCCGGCCACAGTTGTTCATCTCCAGCCCTCGACGTCGTTGTCACCTCGCCACCGAATTAACGGCAGCCTGTGTTCCAGATTTCCAGCTCCTCCGTTTCGAACCTCAACTAATTTATCCCAACCTACATGGACCAAAATTGCACGAAGCAGTTGTTTGCCTTACTACTAATGTTCGTCGACAACGACTGCTAATGATCGAAACGAGAGCGAGGAGCAGCAGAAGAAATATCCCATGCCATATATGTGACGCCGACGATGAGATGCATCCAAGACTACGAGCCTATGGCTTTGTTTTTTTAGCTGTTTTTGATGGACGGTGAAGAGTCGATACGAACGACACATAGGTTAGTCACTTGAAGGAGTCGTCCCGCTTATTTCGACTTTCAGATAAATCGAAACCAAATCCCAAAAAAATCATAAAAAGTAAAGAACAGGAGCTGTATAACTCGAGAAAGTAGTACCGGAGCGGTTGCTTTGTCCTTAATTGCTGGCTAGCTCCTCAAGAACGCTCCATTTCCACGCAAAGATATGTGTTAATATCGAAAGAGAGAAGTAGTAGTTGTTGTGTGAGCAGATTCTGCTCTGGCTATTGGATTTGAGATGCTAAAATGAATTTTGTAAGACTGGAGATAACGATGCTCTAGGAGCACCTAGAGTGGTATGGAACGGTCAACTCAAGGTTAACTAGTAGTGCTCTCTGCGCTAGCTAGCAGCCAACTGTTGCAAAAAGTGGAAGAATTAACCTTTCATGGTTACATATGCAAGGGATTTGTCCAAAGTTGAGTATCTAGACTCCATGAATGAAATCGCTCCATGCTGATAAGCTTCCAGGTGTGCAGCATATACGGCTGAGCTGATGATACACCTGTACAGCCCTACCAAGAACACTGCATACAGTATATACCATGATGTGTCGTTGCTCGTCGTTTTTGTTTCTGCTCTGATGCTAAATGACTCCAGGATGCAGCTTAGGATGCGTTTATTTGATGTTCGAGCTATCCGAGAAACGAGTTCTTGAGATTACATACGACTTCCCATTCCAGGGTCTCTCAGCCTCACGATGAACCGATACCATGCACCTGCTTGATGCTCAGGTTTGGGGTTTCCTTAACTTGTTGATGATCTTTGACTCGTCGGAACGTTCGATTGTTTGCATTTTCAAACTTTACGAGTGTAAAGATTTAGGCATTCCACGTTTCGGAATGTCGACTTGACCATCCCATTCTATTAGGCAAGAAGAGCACTATACCCTGCCCACTTTGACCTCTTCCTCGATGAATTGTTTGGTCCGAACAGTGCCAAAATTTGCAGAACTTCAGCTCAATCCAACACAGATTCGATGCAGTTTACATCGTGCGTGGAGAAATCATCCGAATTGGTGAACAAATTTGGCATGACAAGTAGAACAAGCTAACTTGAATCATCCGGTATGCTTTCCCCAATGACTGAAACAAGCTTTGATCATTCTTGGGCAAATCAATCCGAATTCCAGCGTGATACTGCAAATGCAGCAGCTCGGGCACCGTCCTCGTGACCGGACCGGCCGGAGGGCGGCAATTCTCCGGCGAGACGGCCGGCAACCGCGCCGTCACACGGGACAAACCTGGGCTGAACTCACACACCACCACCAAGAGTGCTACAAGGTGTGTCACTTGCGTCGCGCTCAACCCCTCCTTAACCTATCGAAACGACGTCGGATCGTCGAGCTTCCAAGCTCGATGGCTTCCTATGCTAGATTACTACACTGCCATGCCGGCTAACCGGACTGTTCGCCGGTGCACCCCGTGCCGCCGGCCAGAAATCCCCTCCAAACTCACACAAAAGCACCATCCGGACCAGTCCGGACTTGCCGATCGATATCTCCCAGCACACTCGACCAAATGAGACAAACTTACGCTCGTTCGAAAGCTATGCTCCATTCCTAAAGATATGAACAAGTTCCAATCGTACTGGTAGACAGGATCGAGAGATATTTGATCGCAAATCGGGAGGAGAAGCACACTCTGGAGGCCGGTCCACGAGCTCGGCCTCGGCGGCCAACGGGAGGGCAGCAATCCGCGGCACCGGATGAGGCGCGCTCCCGACCGTTGGATGGACCTGGATCGGACGGGGCGGCTTCAATGTGGGGCGCGTGGGGTGGCGATCCGCAGCGACGCCCCCTCGACCAATCAGCGCGCGGCGTTCGGCCCTCCCCGTCTTCGCGTCGTCTCCCACTATTTAAGCACCGCTTCCTCCGCTCCGACCTCATCACCCACCACCGCGCACAGCTCCCACATCTCTCTCCGCTCCGGCCCACGCACGCACGCGCACACGAGCGTTTCTTCTCTCTTCGTTTCCCGGCTCGGCGCAGTGGTGCATTGATGACGACCGAGGTGGCTGCGACGGAGGCCGCGGCGCCGGCGACGGAGCCGGGCGCTGACCTGGCGGCGGAGGCCCCGGCCGCGGAGGGTGGCGCCGCGAAGCCGGCAAAGGAGGGCAAGGCCAAGAAGCCCGCCGCACCGCGGAAGTCGCGCTCTAACCCCACCCACCCGCCGTACGCCGAGGTAAAGGCTTGGATCCTTCTTCCCTGCTGTGATTTCGTTTCGAGCCGTCGTGTTTGGGTCTGGATCTGAGCGGTCGGTGCGTGCGCAGATGGTCTCGGAGGCGATCACGACGCTCAAGGAGAGGACGGGGTCGAGCCAGTACGCGATCGGCAAGTTCATCGAGGATAAGCACAAGGCGCACCTGGCGCCCAACTTCCGCAAGCAGCTGCTCGTGCAGATCAAGAAGCTCGTCGCCGCCGGCAAGCTCACCAAGGTTAAGAACTCCTACAAGTTGCCGCCGACGCGCGCCCCAGCCGCGGCCAAACCCAAAGCCAAGCCGAAGGCCGCCGCGAAGCCCAAGCCCAAGCCGAAGGCCGCCGCGAAGCCCAAGCCCAAGGCCAAGGCCCCTGCCAAGCCCAAGGCCGCCGCGAAGCCGAAGGCAGCAGCCAAGCCCGCCGCCAAGCCGAAGGCAGTAGCGAAGCCCAAGGCGCCTGCCAAGAAGGCTGCCAAGGCCAAGCCGGCCGCGAAGCCCAAGCCCAAGGCGAAGGCCGCGGCCGTGACAAAGACGAAGGCGACCTCCGCGCCGGCGCGGTCCCGCCCGGCGAAGGCAGCAAAGACTTCGGCCAAAGACACGCCGGGAAGAAGGTGGCGCCGGCAGCCAAGAAGGCTGCCGCAGCGGCGAAGAAGGCCCCAGCCAAGAAGGCTGCACCGGCGAAGAAGGCGGCCGCCCCGGCGAGGAAGGTGCCAGCCCGGAAGGCCAAGAAGTAGAGCTCGGTCTCGACGTCGAATCTCAGGGTTTCCTGCTCGTTTTGTTTCGATATCGAGGCGGGGTACAGTGGTCACTTCGTACCCGGCGGGTGAAAAGACGAACGACGATGCCGACGAGAGTGTTTGTTAGAGCCTGTATTTCTGTGTTAGATTGGGGTTGGGGGTTTTATCGCCAAAATTACTAGTACTTCCTTTTCTAGTTTCTGTATCCTAGTGGTAAGTTACGTGCTTGTGACTTCTGAATCCTAGATCTGAAATAGAATTGAGTGACTTGCGTGTGATTTGATTTGCTCTCAAAACAGATTTATAGTACGTGGCCATTTCAGTTTTTCAAGTTGCTTCCGTCCAACGTCTAGTACCTACCTACGTGGCTTTATGACCTGTAACATGCCTTTTAAAATGGGTGCATTGGTGGCCAAATCCGAATATTCAATGCATTTTCGAAATCTCCCATCCATTTCGCATCTGCATCTATCGATCATGGGGCTCTCCAAGTATGCTTCAAGTGTGTTCTGGGTTGGATACGGGGCTTGGAAAATTCAAAAGGAGGGACACTTGTGGGCCGCATGTTCGAACGGCTTCGTCACTGGGAGCCCACCTAGGGTTCTTGCTGGGAATGGATGAGACGGTCGACGCGTGGCTCGCTTGCTCGTAACGGCGCACGTGGATGCCTATTTGGTCGCAGGCGGAGGCGGGAGTTTGAGCTCGGAAGGAGACGTCGTCTCGGTTTTGAACCGGATCGGAAACCCAGGGGCTACAACGTAAGATTCGCAGTAACTGCCAGCCAGGTGGCCTGCCGGACGTTTGGGTTGGGCGCCCGCTTCTGCTTCCGAATTTCTTACCCTTTACCCCCTGGTACTTTTACTTTTTCTGCGAATTATTATTGTGCCGCTTTTGGCGTCGCTGGCTGGTCCCTGTCCCCGTCTCTCTTCCTGCGTTAACTTTTCTCCGTCCCTGCTCTTCCTGCAATGTTTCCATTTCCGCGTCCGAACGGATCCTTGTGCGCAACTACGCACGTTGCTCTCTCTCTCTCTCTCTCTCTCTCTCTCTCTCTCTCTCTCTCTCTCTACTTACATAACGATATCGAAAACAAAACGGGCAGAAACCGTCTATGATAATAATATATCACAAATAATTTGTAGTTAAAATTGTCTGTGATATATCAGCTATCACAGACGGTTTCTAATACCAACTATCTGTGATAGTCAACTATCAAATATTTTTAAATTGTTCGTGATGACCTTTTATATAGTTTTTATATAGTAGTGTAGACAGTGTGCATATCTCTATTCTGATCGCCTGACGCCGGCCGGCCTGTGTCTCCCTACTTCTACTTGTACGGGACGAGTGCTATGCCTGTTGCATGTGATTGCCTCTCTTGGTCATATATAGGAGCAGCTAGCTAGTTACATGTAAACGTGCAGAGATTACATAACGAGGCCACGTCGACGAATTCGGCCATGAAATGAACCAAGAAGGTCTATGAATCATGAATGCTGTCAATGCTGTGAATGGAGACGAAAACAAAACAAGTTAGTCTGATGGACTCCATATCTCCATTGAACGTAGCCAAGAGGATGAGAACAAGGGTGCCTGGCCCAACTTAGACTCGCTACGTACCCACAAGGCCCAATGTAAGCAGACTGTCCACGCATATATGTTAGCATATGCCATCTTATACTTCTCGCGCGCACTACACTTCCAAATCAGGGTAAAAATGACAAGTAGACGATGTGACGCCATTGCCTAAATCGGGGATTGCGGCAAATCTTGTTCACCAACAGCATCTCCACGTTTGGCCGGCCACGATGATGAGCAATCGATCTAGGGTTAAGATTTTGTGCTTACCAACATGGGCGGATCCATATTGAGCTAGAGGGTGGCGATAAGAATATCAATATTGCACGCATGAATTCAAAATGTTGCATTCAAGAAATAAAAAATGTTGCAACAAAAAACAACACCTACCTCCCATGACAGTGGTGGTGGCGGGCGGTGTGAAACCGCGGCGAGCTTGGACGTGAAGATCCGCCGCCATCGCTACGGATCCGGCGAGCTACGCCTAAAGAGGAAATCAACGGCGGCGATCGGATCGACGACATCATACCCGAAGAGGAAGACAACGGCGGTGGACGGATCCAGTCATGTCGCGCGCGCCGAGCGGCGAAGAGGAAGTCAACGATCGGATACAGGTGGTTGGACTCATGGTTGTTGCCTCATGATGTCGCGTTCTATGCAAGAGACGAAGAGAGAGAGGAAAGGGAGAGAGTGAGAGAAGGAAGCGAAGTGAACTTAATAAAGCCGTTTGGTATAAACTCTCGTTCCGTATGTACATACAGTTTCTTTCCCTTTTTTTTTGGGCATCCGCCACTGCTTAGCCATGACGTTGGTGTGTGGTGAGTCGGTGGGAGATGATTCATGGGGATTGGGGTGAGGCTCGCATGGGCCTGGGTGCATCACGGGCTGTAGTCCATGCATGCATCAGGGTATTAAAAGGGCAGCTCCAGCAAGACTAGGTGGAGGGGAACCGAACAGAACTCGGCCTCCTCCTCTATTGTGGAGCTGTTTGGTAGCAGACACTGGGAGCAATTCGTGCGCCCCGAGATTCACGGAGCAGCCTATGGCCCTGTTTGGATACGTTTAAAATCCGATTCGGTAGAATTAGCGAGAATCCCACCCAAACGCTTTAATTATTTTTCGATTCTTTCAACCGCCGCGATGGGAAAGATCGGTATTTGCACTGGGAATCCAAAATCCTGTACCGCGAGCCCAAGGGGCCGTTTCTTCCACTGCGACGATTCTTCAGACTGCAGATTCTTCAGACCGCGACTTATCAGAAAATTCTGATCAAATTAAAATCGATTTTCAGATAAACGTATCCAAACAGAGCCTATGTGTGTTGGTTCGCTCCTTGTCTGCTCTCAGGCCCAGTCGCTCATTTTGGTGCGCCTGGTTCCCAGCCCAAATAATCCAACGTCCCTTTGTTTGATCTAATGTCCTGTCTTTTATCCATTAGTCTTAGACACATGCCAACAACCAAATATCTCATATTTAGACTTACGTGGCAAGATAAAAATTATGAGAATACCATGCCACCTCCTGACACTACTTTTTGCCAAACATAAAACTCATGGCACCAACCAAACAAGGCCTCTGTCTCGTTCACAGTCCCCTGCTGTTCTTCACCTCCATTCTCTTATAATTTCTCCTCAAATCCACATCTATTGTATCCCAATTACCTAAACTCTTGTACTATTGGTATCTAGCAAGTGAAGGAACATGAAAAAATGTAAAGGCACTGATATTTTGGATGGTGGTTAATGGCTTTTGACTACGCTTTTTGAGATAACAAAGACGTCCATATGAATAATGTACACGGTTTTTAGCTCAGAAAATCATTTTATTTGTTTTGGCTACCGAAGAAGATGAAGCTGAAAGTAAAAAAAAACCAAAAAATAGGCATAAAGTCAATGATGGTGGTGAGAGACTCGGAAAGTGGAGAAGGTTGAGGGACGCGGAGATGGTTTTCAAGTGGGTCTGTAATTGAGTGCACACGTGCTTGCTAACAAGGAAAATAATAATTATATACACTTCTTTAAATTGCATTCTTGAATACGTGCAAGAGGGAGAAACAAAAGGTATTTTTCACTCATGACTCGTGACAATTGACAAAGGACAGGGTCCTATAGAACGTGCTGATGCCTTGCGCAGTAACATACCGGCCGGCATCGTCCGGTGTACCGCACTGTGATCCTCACCGGCAACCGCAGCGCCTCCCACGAAACCTCGTGCCGGCCGCGCGAGGCTGTGCTACTCGCGGAAGCATCCATCCATCCGACGCGCGCGGTGCCTGGCCACGTTAACCAGTGCCGTGTCGATCGAAATAGAGTAAGTTTGTTCAGTGTCGGAAACACCTATGACTTGAAAAATACTATTATAAAAGAGATGAGCTACAAAATATTATCACGTATCTAAAGATAAAAAAAATATTATCACCGTGATATTTTCTGTCCGAAACAGCCATTTGAGTCTTTCTTAGAGAGAGATATTTTAATAAATCCAACATTATTTCTGTGTTCTTCTTCCTCCCTCGTTTGCACTTTGTGCTGACAAATAAGTCCCACTTACAAGGGAAAAACTGACAAATGGAGCCAAAGGATCGGAGAGACAGACAAAATAGTAGGGGTGAAAATGGGTCGGGTTAATCCCGACCGATCCGGCACCGAATCCGATTGATACCGAATCCGACTAGTACCGAATCCGGACAAAAAAATATGGGTTAGGATATGGTAACAGCAATATCCGTCCGAATCCGAATATCCGTCCGAATCCGATACGTCTTCAAGTATGATTTCAGGTTTGTGCTACTATTTGACGTTTCATTTTCTTTTGTAATGGTAAAATAAAATCTTCCACATCAACTATTAAATAGTAACATCAAGTCAGTGCGTCCTACTCCATTTACTGCACTGTATGCATTTCTTACAAATAAGTAGGGGTGCAAACGAATTGGGTTAATCCCGACCGATCCGACACCGAATCCGATTGGTACCGAATCCGATTGATACCGAATCCGGAGAAAAAATATGGGTTAGGATATGGTAACAGCAATATCCGTCCGAATCCGATCCGTTTTCACCCCTACAAAATAGAGAGGGGGACACAGAGGAGCAGGCGGTGCAGGCTTTGGCCACCGGCGACTCTGGCGAACAGCGGGACGGACGTCAAGGGAGATAACCAAAATGGGTTGATGTGGCCTCAGGCTAGCAATAGGCGGACAACGACGGCGGTGATCTTTGGGAATCGAAGAAAGCATGAGTATGGTGACGGTGAATGAAGTCTTCTGGTGTGATCAGTGTGGCCGGATTTGGCCAGAGATAATGGGGCGACGTGACTGGCGCTAGAAAAGAAGGTGGTGCGGCAGAGGCATTCCAAGGTGATGGGGATCAAATAAGTAAACTAGTGGGATCATATTGTTTTGGCCCGATCTTTCACGATACGTAACAACCACCAAGATAGATGAGTTCGTTAGCTAGAAACTAAAACCCTAGATAGCACTTCCTTTCCTCAAGTACACCTCAGCACATGATCAAAATAAGATGAATATCACAATTTAGTGAACAAGAACTAGAACCGGCACACCAAGAAGAACATCTCACTAGAAATTCACAAGAATGCATACACAACGTGGTTGCCAACCATAGTGATTTTCTTGTTTATTTAACGAGAAATGGTTCCATACACTCAGTTGATTCTCAACTGTTCAATGAAGCTCATCCAATGGTTATCATGGCTTGGACACCTCTGATGTTTGTGAGTAGTGTACAGAGATGGTGTTAACAAAATAGGTAAAAGAGTAATTTCGCGTGGAAACTCACTGTCTTACAACTGTCCCGCGCGCGCACCACTTTCCTCCCTCACGCCTAGGGGTGAAAACGGGTCGTATTCGGACGGATATTGCTGTTACCATATCCTAACCCATATTTTTTCCTCCGAATTCGGTACTAGTCGGATTCGGTACCAATCGGATTCGGTGCCGGATCGGTCGGGATTACTCACGCCAAGCACGAAAGCAGAGAGAGTTTCGGGGAGTCGGAGGCGAGGCGAGGCGAGCCGATCTCCTCAACGACTTCGCCGTCGACGATGGTAGCGGCAACGAACACCTCGCCGGCGGAGGAGATGCGGCCGTCCCCTCCTCCCCCTGGGCGCCGGTGATGGCGAATGGAGGATGGATTTCCCCCCGTACCCCGGCGTCATGAAGACCACCTCGCCGCCGCCATCATCACGACCATCTCGCTGCCGCCATGAACAACCTCCACCGTAAGTCCCATCTTCCTCCTTCCGCAAACCGCTGCACTCCGATCTCCTCAAACCAACTAACCAATAAGAAAAGGAGCAAAACAACACGAGACTGCACTACGAGGCGGGGAGGAGAAAACCTAGACCGAAAGCCCCGAGCGATCCGCCTCCCGCATTGCCTCGAAGCCACTCGATTGGCGAATCAGCCGCGCTGCGCCGCCCCACCGGACGGCTCGATCCGGGCCGGATGGAGCGGAGGTGATGGGTTTTTTTTTTGTGTGTGGCCGTGCGCGGCGGGGAGCGGTGCCGGTGGAGAAGATGGAGCGGGAGGTGGTCGAGATGTGCGCGTAGGACCGGAAGGCGCGCGCGGGAGGTCTTCCTCCTTCCGCCGCTCTGCGGCGCAGCGTCGATACTCTTTTGAAATGCCATTTTCTCCGCGTAATTTTGCTACCCTCTTATTTTGATCGATCGATTGGTGCTTCCAATTCGAGCGTGCAGGTGGAGACGGTGGTTCTTGAGGGGGACAGCGTCGCGGAGGCGCTGGTGAGGTACACGGTGGAGTCTGGCGTCCGCAACCTGGTGCTTGGATCCGCCTCCCTGAGCTGGTTATGGGGGTACGAGTTCTTAAAATTTTTCCATCCCGTTTGCTAAGCACAGAACGGCTAGAATTTCGCTTTTGAGAACCCGACGACGACGATGTGATAGGGATTAGAGGCAGAGGATTGTTGTTGTTGTCTCTTGTTTAGCCTTTTCCCAAAATGAAACAGAAAGGTAGATGGGTAGGGAGCAGAAAGTTGAATACCTTCTAGGGATGATGAGATGTGGCTGATTCTCTCTCGCTACGCATTTGGTCTTTTTCTCTCATTTATGTTTTTGAACAAAATATAGTAGGACTAACTTAGCTTGCAAAGTGTATCTTGGTGAGGTTAGCGACAATGACAATAGACCCGTTGATGTTGATCTGTCCCCGTTATGTACCAAGTAGATTGTCAAGCATATGCACTGGTTTTGGTTTATATTATATAAGTTGATGCACTATTTGGTCCCAATGGTTTCATCTCTTAGGAGCAGTTGGTGGGGGGAGTTTCTAGCTGGGAAGGGTACGGTGAAAAGGGTCCATTTTCGGATAGTTTTCCACACAAATTAAGTCTCAGACTTAACTTTGTTCTCATCCTCTTTTCTGAGGTTGGCAGTAGCTCCAAAAGACGCTCATGTTCCTACCTCTTATCTCATAAAATATTTCTAAAACCAAATAGCAGATGTCAGATGCCCATTCCATGACCAGCAGCTGGTTTCTGTTTATGTTGTAGAGCTTGATGCAATCAATATATGCCTCAACTGTCACATTTGCTATTGTCATTGTTCCAACTCGATTAAGGGCTTAAAGCTCTCTAGTCTCTTCTCAATTTAAAGATTATACCTGCCATGTTGTGCTAGGTGTTTCCTGAATCTGTAGGCATGCAATACCATAACTTCATTAATATGCATTACTTGAGGGCTGAATAACAACACTTTTTTCTTGTTTCCATAAATTTATCTTCTATCAACTTCAAATGCATAACCAAAATTTATGAGCCTCTCTGTTTATGTACTGAGTTTTTGCCATATTGGTTGATAGCTAGCTGTCCCAAATCTACTGTTGGTAAATGGTATCACTGTTACCTTTTCAGGATATTTCGTCTCCGAGATGTGCCTGCTCATCGTCCCAAAGCTATGCCTGTTCTGCAATGTATTCATTGTGTCCATTACAAATTAACTATAAAATTCGCAAATCGGCTCGAGCAGCGGTATGTTTTGACCAATTTCTCTTCATTGTTAGTTTTGTCTTTGTTTACTTTTAGTACCGCAATAGTGATACACTCATTTTGTCTTAACCAAACGTTTTTCGAGTCAAACGCGTGTGTAGGATTCATCAATTAGTCATAAAGCATTTGCCCGAATACTGAGAGGAACGGTTGCAGGACAAACAATCATTGCACGGCCTCCCGATGATGAGACACCAAAATCTTCAGAGACACTAGTTACGATTCATGTTCTCAAGCTGCAGCTTCTCTTAGCACTTCTACGAATCTTGGTAAAAGTTCGTAAAGTCATGGAAGAGGCCCTTTAGGATGCTTAGGTCGAAAGACATCAGGGAGAGAAGGGAACAAAGATTTAGATGCTATTGGCCAATTGAAGGAAGTTCCTTATGTTGCCTTAAGCTCAATTGACGAGGTCGAGTTCCACTGGAGAATATTCTGACTAATGTGGCTTCCAGATGCATTCACATTATTTCTGGTTTTTGTGAGCTAGCGCGCAATTTTAGGATGCTGATTTTGTTTTGCTGGCTTGATTTGCAGTCCCAGCCTATTGATGAAGTAATGAAAGTAAGAAATGAATTCTGATGGGTAGGATTTGCAGAGTACCTCCACAGGAGTAAGCATCTTTGTCTCACTTATTTTGTCATATTTTTGCTTCTTTGTGCCTGCTTTCAGCCCCTGCCATGATAGGCTGCCTCTAAGGAAGTATATAAGGACATAACCAAGAGATTCTAAATCATCTCTCCTGCTTTGCTCAACGCCAAGCTGGGTATTGACACTTGCATATCGTGCGTTCCGTGAGGTTCTTGTTCTGTCTGTAGGGGATGTGCTTGTGAGTCCAAGGTCCCTATATTTCTTTGCAAGTCCATAATCTATTATCGATGATGTAATTTCACATGCTCGATGTACTATTGTTGTTTTCTACAGTGATTTACTAAGTGTTACCTAGATCCCTAATGGATGGTTTACTAATATTTTATTTATCCTTTTTCTTCTCGATGGTCTGCAGAAACAATGAAGTCTTGTTTATAGCATCCCCTTGTTTATACCATCTGCTTGTTGCTTCCTTCTAGTAACAACGATGAGTATTATCTTATGGAAGTAGCTGTGATTCAAATAATAAGAATTACCGCTTGGTGCTTGCATTACAGACCGGATTTTCGCTAGTCATATGTACTTCCTCTGTTGAGTTGGAAAATATTGATAACTTGTTTACGTACACATGTAAGCAGTCCGGCAAAATTACTAGTAATCATGATAATGTATGGCTAGTGGAAATGAAGAAAACACTACAGCAAAAATACTAGTAATCATGATAATGTATGGGTATTTGAAATGAAAAAAACACTACAACAAAATTACTAGTAATCATGATAATGTTTAGGTACCTTCATCGTAGACATCAGCCTGTGTTGTGATCACCCTCCGCGGACTGGAAAAACTTGCAAAGAATGCGCCTGATATAGCCGGCAAAGGACCCTCCGCCGACTGGAAAAACTTGCAAAGAATGCGCCTGATATAGCCGGCAAAGGACGTACGACGGGCCTAACAACTTCCGATTGTGCTGTTGAGTTGTTGACACGATTTTGAAGTTGTGGCTAACAACCTAATATCAGCGGTAACTAACATTCAAAAGCTACCGATTCAATAATCTGATTCCTCTCTATATCCACAGTTATCAGACTATCACAAAAAATACTGCTATTAAAAGTAGCCTTCAAACAAGTAATTTGAAAATATTGTATCTTCTATGTATATTAAAAAATATATAGCTTCATATAGGCCAACGGCGTACTTACTGCATTTCACTGCATTTCACGATTTTTTTATTCACAATATGGCGGCGAATTGCAATGGCGTATCAGCGGTGTAGGTGGGAGTCCAGTGTGAAAGTTCCAACTCATTCAGAGAACGATTGCTCGCCCGTATAGGTTGATATAGTCAAACGGCGTACGTACTGCCTTCTACGATTTCTCATGTGCAGTACGAAATGAACTTTGGCGGCGAATTCCAATGGTACTTCAGCGATACAGGTGGGAGTCCAACGTGAAATTTTCAGCTCATTCGGAGAACTACTGCTCGCCCGTGTAGGTTGATATAGCCAAACGGCGTACGTACTGCCTTCTACAATTTCTCATGTGCAGTATGATATGAACTTTGGTGGCGAGTTCCAATGGTACGTCAGCGATACAGGTGGGAGTCCAACGTGAAATTTTCAGCTCATTCGGAGAACTACTGCTCACTTGTGTAGGTTGATATAGCCAAACGGCGTACGTGCTGCCTTCTACGATTTCTCCTGTGCAGTACGAAATGAACTTTGGTGGCGAATTCCAATGGCATGCCAGCAGAATAGATGAGAGTCAAACGTGAAATTTTCAGCTCATTCGGAGAACGACTGCTCGCTTATATAGGTTGATACAACCAAACAAATGCATCTTCGCCTTCTACGATTTCTCATGTGCGCATACAAAATGAACTTTGGGCGAATTCCAATGGCATATCAACGGTACAGATTGGAGCCAAACGTGATATTTTCAGCTCATTCAGAGTAGGTCTGCTCGCTTGCACAGGCCACATAGGTTGATATAGCCAAACGAAGTACGTACTGTCTTCTACGATTTCTCATATACAGTACAAAATGAACTTTGGCGGCGAATTCTAATGGCATATCAACGGTACAGATCAGAGCAAAACGTGAACTTTTCAGTGGCTCTGTTATGTTTGGGGTTTGCACTTCGCTAAGTGTTGGTTAGTGTGCTTTGTTCACTATAAAGACGAAGAAGACAAATTGCTGGGGAGACTAGGAATGTCTTATTTTGCAGTTGAAAGTTCTTGTATTTATTGTTTAAAAAATCTGTAAGTTTTTTTTGTTTCAGTCCAAAACATCTTCCTCAAAATGCTGCTTTAGGTGCAGCGGTTTAGGTGGTTTAGGCCCTGTTTGGATCGATTTGATTCTTAAAACCACTATTACTTCTAGTTTTTAAAAGCTGGTTTCTAAGCAAAACCGATGGGGTGTTTGGATCCTAGTTTTTAAAAGCTGATTTCATTTATGATTGGTGCTAATAGACTATTATACCCTTACATTTATTGCTCTTGAAAAGCACATTAAACAACCATGCGTGGTCTTTAATGAGGGTAAATGGGTATTTGTGCCAAAAACTGCAAAAGCCGGGTATCAACGACTTCTTGGTTTTTAAGAATCTGGTAGGTAGATTTTAAAAGCGCCCCAAAACTGGCCTGTTTGGATCCCACCCAGTTTTCAAAAGCCAGATTCTTAAAATCTGGGTGGATCCAAACAGGCCCTTAGGCGGTTTAGGTGCAGCGGTCCAAAACATCATCCAAAACACCTTCCGTCAAGGACAGGTGGTTCGGTCCGTTAACCGTCCAGGTAGCCCATCGGTCAGTTATGACTCACACGTCTAATTTTCTCTGGTTACAATTCTGCCCTTATGAATTGAACGGTCAGATATGGTGGAGGTGTTAGCACCTCCAGCACCTCCGTATGGACCGAACTAAATCTCTTATTTAACTCGGTCTAATATCATAGATATTCTAAATATTCTATTCTCCAAAGGGACGTATACATGGGCTTATACAGCCTTTCTAAGACAACAAAATTAGACTCTAATACAAACTAAAAAGTAAATACCTAAATTATAGTCGTTGGATTGCTTTTGAATTTGCTACATGACCATGAGCTTTTGTAGGCTAGCATCTTATCTATTGTGTTGGGCTTGAATTTAGTTTTCCAACGAATCCAATAATAACTAAATTGAACTCCGTTTGTGAAAGTTACAGGCATTTTAATTGTAGGACCGAACTGGCAACCAGAGGGGGGGGGGTGAATGGTGCCTTAAAACTTCCCCGAGTACTTCCACGCATCTTCTTCTCCAATAGCTACAAAGCTATGAAGAGGAAGATCGAATGTTCAACGGAGAAGAAGATCGGATCGACACCTGAACTAGAACTACCGCTGGCCGAGGACACAACAAGGCAGTCGAAAGGATCTATCGATCAATCTGACAAAGAGATAGACCGTCTGCTTTGAGAGATCGAACGCCAACTCGTGGTCGATCGAGTCACTCGTGAAGACAGACGATCCACGAAAACCGAGATCGACCGACAATAGAGACGCGCATGAATGATGAAAACAGAGAAAGCGCGCACGCATCGACAAGACTCAAAAATGAATAACTTGAAAGTCTTGACTCAAATAACCGTGGAGACTCCAACCACAAAGAGTGAACGACCCCAAGTTGAGAAATCACGAGTAATCGAAGTCTCTCTGCCGCAACCGAGAGGAACAACGAGGTCGAAACTAAAAACAGAGGAGTCATTGAGCTCGACCGCAAGATCTAATTTCCGAGTAACTTTTGACTCATAGATCTTTTGGTCACGAGACTTTGAACGAAACAAGAACTCATCCTCTGAAAGAACAAAACCGCTCGTGGGACTAGAATAGCCAAGATGGCTTGGAGTAAAACCCACATGTCACTGCGATTTGTAAAGCCAAGAACACAGATATACGAAGGAACAAAGAGAGCGCAAACAAATCATTCAAACACAAGACAGAGAACACAACTCGTAGTTTCCATTCCAACCATCAAGGAGTACAAGGAATCCCGTCGCCGGAGAGCATAGAGAGGAGCTCACACCTCTTCTCTTTCTCTCTTTCTCGATTATTCATACATGGATTCTCCACTCATCCTCTCTCTCACAATCCCAAGAACACACTCACACAGACTCCCATGGGGGGAGAGGCGGTGCCTCCAAGGCCCAAAGCCAACCCACTCAAACTTGTGCCTCCCTCTCCCTTTTATAGCCTCACACCCGAGACTAACCCTAATGGATCCATCCATTAGTCCATCACTGGGCTAACCCAGTAAACCCTCCTAACACCGGGTTTTACACACCGCGCACACGCTGCAACCTGTCTGGTGACGGTGACAAGTATTTGGTGCTTTTACAGAAATCGCTTCCTTTCGGCCCGAGTCAATTCTCCAAATTGCCCTCACGCACCTTCCCGGAAGCTTCCCGTTTCCTTGCCGATCACGCACGGCCGAACCTACCTCCAACCGATCGGACCTCCGACTCCTCCGAGCCTAGTCCCGGTCCGCGACGCAACCACCTTGAGTCCCAAGTCTTCTTCGGCTTCACCGATCGTTCGGACCTCAACATCTCCCATGTCTAGTCCCGACCACTCCAAGCCTCACCAAGACTTGTCTCCAAGATCCTCTGGCGGCTCCAGCTCCGGTTCCTTGTCTCTTCGACTTGCAACCACCTCACCACCTCGATCATCTTGGCGTCTCCAACCGTCTGGACCTCAACACCTCCCGTGCCTAGTCCCGGTCCTCCCACGCTCACCATGAAATAGCTCAAGTCTGCAGCCACCACGAGACAAGCAAACCGTCACATAGCACCACACGGACAACAGACAAACCATCGGTACAACCAACAAGTGTCACAAAGACAACACCGGTCGTAAACCTCCTACGATCACTCGAATGCACAACTCAAGAAATGGTCGAAGCCCTCGAACACTTCCCTGCTTCCTTCGACCACACAACATGTCGTTACGACCTCTCCAACGCTCGTTAAGACCATGCAGACACAAGCCACGACCAATGCTAGCTGCTACGACTTTATCTCATAAAGTCTAGACCTCATACGACCACTCTGTTGCACAGAACAGAGAAATCCTCGAGCTCACAAAAGCCTTCCTGCAGCCTACGACCACTCACTGGTCGCTCGACCGCCAAGACACAAGCTACGACCATTGCAAGCTTGCAACGATTACCACACGGCCACGACTCATCGACTACCAAGACCGGTCGCTAAGATCACAAAGTCGAATCAACTCCTACGACTACCAAGTCGTAGAGCCAGACATCAAGTCATGAGCCTTTACGACCACCAAGTCGTAAAGCTCGATCGACCACCAAGTCGATCCCACGACTACATAACCAGTCACCAAGTCGAATCGGCCTCAGCCGACCACCAATCAGTCGCCTAGGATCACCGATCACACGAGCCGACTTTCGCACCGATCGCTACAACTACCAAGATATAAAGCAGATCACCAAGTCGCATCGAGCCTACGACGCGCACACAACAATGCTACGACTTTATCGCTCAAAGTCTACGACCTCATCCCAAGTCGCTCACGTCATCCGACCGATCGAAATGATGAACCAATAAATGCACGAGGTCTACGACTTCACCACAAAGCCATACGACCGATTCCCAGCTCACATGGTCGATCCTAGAGGTCATCGACCAATTCCCATGTGTTTACGACCACGTTCAAACATCTCGGCACAATCAACCGCCACGACCCGTAAGACCGTGATCGACGCGCACGAGTGATTCCGACCGTTCTACCGAGCACTTCCGACCGAGTCCCGCTGCATTTGGACCGCGTCCGATCGCTCCTCACGCCCGCCCAATCGCATCACTGGCGTGGTCGTGAGGCGCCGACTACTCAACGTGGTCGCACGCCCGGCGCCGACTTCCGACCACGGCGAATCGTGAGATTCGACCACGATCACGCACCACGCCAATGTGGTCGTGAGCGCTCCGATGGCCTTCGACCATAGCCGAGTGGTTGTAACGCCACAACGTGGTCGTGCGACCTTCCGACTACACGACCAAACCGGTCGTAACCTCTTCGATGATCTCCGCTCACACCCAAGGTGTTCGCAAAGTTATCCGCGACCTCCGACCATGGCCAATGTGGTCATAGAGGCTTTCGATCGGGCCAAAGTGGTCAGAACGAGGTTTCGCTTCCGAGCCATTGCCGGTGTGGTCAAATGCGACATGGCTGACTTCGACCACGGCCAAACGGTCGATTTCTTCTCGTGCCCTTCGACCATGGCCAAAAGCGCTGCGGTGGTCGAACACTTCCGCCGCCAAGACAACAAACAATGTGGTCGTAAGGCTATTGCCAAGCAAGTCGTAAGGGCTTAGGAACCAACAGAGAGACCCATTCTCCTCTCAAACTTCAAAAACCAAACTCAATCTCACTAGATTAAGAGTCAATTACTCATCACAACCATGAGGCGACCTCCACATGGTCTCTCAATCTCCCCCTTGATGAGTATATTGACAAACATAGAAAAAGGCAAGAAGATGAGTTTGTTTTTGAAAAGAAAAGGAAGGAGAGATGCATGAGCTAGACATGGTCTAAACGAAGTGAAGACAGAACCCATGACCATGTTGGCAAAAGTGTCCAATCTTGCTCATGGTCCGAGACAAGAGTCGTTGCTCTCATGACCATTGTCGAGCAAGACGACCAAGCATTCTCCCCTTAAAGCCTTTTTCTATCCTTCTCCCATCCCTTAATGCATTCTCCCATTCTAATGCCTTTTGCACCCCTTAATGCCTTTTCTCTATCCTTCTCCCCTTTTGGTAATAGAGTCATCAAGATGCAAGGAAGAAAAATAGAGCATGAATTAAATGGAGTGCCGACAGATTGATTTGATGAAGGCAATGAGAGCTGAGGAGCCATGAAGATTATCTAAAGCGGCTTCGACGAAAATTATACCAAGCCATAAAGGTGACAATGCTATCTAGATCATAACAAACTATGTATTGCCAAGCTCAAGCCAAATAAATCATGATCTTTGAATTAAATGTTTAATTAGCATGTCAAGTCACTCAAGATTATAGTCTAGAAGAAGGTATCCAAACGTGAGTCAAGCCATGTCAATATTCTAAGCGAAATCAAGAAGCTATAGTTGAGTCCAAATAGAGTGCTACAAGCTCAAGAATGAAACATTGGTTCAAGTACTTGGTTTGTTGTATAGCTTAAGCAAATTGAGCACAAATGACATATTTTGTTTTGAAACTTATGGTCGTTTCAACCAATATTTTTATCATGTGCTAGATCTCAAGCCTTATGCGACCACTCCAAGCAATAAGCTTAAGAAGATAGTCTAGGTCATCCAAAACTCCCCCTGAGTTCATGCCTAGTGCAATGGCAAGCCGTCTCATGAGAAAGAATTGGTGAAATCAGTTTTTTCGCACAAAAGAGATCTTTTTGCTTTTTAAACATGTTGTATCAAGAAACTAAAACAGCTCAATCTAAGGCTCAATAGAGATTCAGGACTCAACTTAGCCTATTTGACATGGCATGAATCAAGAGAGGATCACTAAAAACAGACTAGTCACAAGATTGAACAAGACATGTTTTACTTTAAGTTGTTCACATTTAATCAGACTAGTATGGCAAGAGCAAAGCAACACATAGAAGGACATGATAAATCAAGCTATCACAAGATATGGCAAGATATAAAGCATGATATCATGTCACATAAAGATAATAGTCAAGGCTCCAAAGACTGTACAGGCATTCATGTGAATTTTATGCATTATGAGACAAAAGAATGCACACGAGATGAACTCCCCCTGAAAGCTAGCCCGAACAGATAGAAAGGTTCCAACTCCCCCTAGAGAAGGCAACTCGAGAAGAACCAAGAAATTTGGCGCAAACACCAGAAAAAGAGGGTTCTAACTCAAGGAGGTGATTCCCAAACACACCCTATCCACATGATCTCTAGTCGGTAACCTCATACCACGGGGCAAAAGCACACTATGTCAATGCACAAGACTCTAGTGGCCAAGAAAATGTTCAATCTAGGTAGAAGAGAATCCTAGAGAACCAAAGCCCAAACTAGGTAGTAAATAATCCTAGAGAACCATTTGGACGAGAAGTGTGATCGAGACAATATCACCTAGAGTCGGTTCTGTCTAACCAATCGGACCCTTCCTCCCACTAGAACAGATAAACAAAGCAAAGCCAAGTGGAGGAAGCAAAACACCGAAAGATCACAAGGGAGAACAAACCTCTGTCATGGTCGCTGGTTGGTAGTCGGTCGTAGAAGAGTCCTCGTAGTAGTCGATAGAGTCCCGACCTCGGTTGAGTGATCGAAGTCGCCTCGGCCATGGTCGAGATGTGTTCGACTCATGATCGTAGTCCACTCGGGGTGGTCGAACACGAAACCGTGTCGTGGTGGTAGTTGCGTCTTGGTCGTAGTCGCAGATGAGTCGGATCGTGATCGTTGCGCCTGGCCGAGGTCATAAAACGAGTTCGGCCGAGTGTCCGCATCGTGGTCGTAGTAGCTACGACGTGGTCGTAATGACCAAAGGAGTGGTCGTAAACCGCATCATCTCCCCTCACACACCGCAGATTTAACCACGAGGAACAACGGTGTCCTAATACTGGGTAAATGATATACGAGCATGATCCAAGATCGAGACAAAAGACCACAAACAAGAGCATTACAAATATTAATGCATGAGAACACACCCCCACAAGCTCAATCTAGCCCTCATCAAAAGCATCTAGAACAATGAGCCTAGAGCCACCCAATACTAGAAGAAGCTTGTGACCTATCCACGATTCTCATGATGTCTAAGCATAAGCACGGACTAATGCTGCTAAGGTGTTGTACATTTTATGTCATGCCAAAACCGAATGAGAAAGATCAAGGTAAACATGTATCTCAATGAATCACAACCATGCACATAGCGGTGATAAGGAAAGATCATGAAGCATATGCTAGCATGGATATAAGCATGTATACCGTAAAAGATAAGAAGGCATGAATAAACAAAACATCATGACATAGAAAATCTATCCAAGATATACTCAAGCTCATACTTGTCCATACATGTGCATACATCATGTAGACATACAACACGACAAATCGTAATCATGAAAAGTATGCTAACATGTATAAATAATGATGAATGAACATAAGGAGCAAGATGTGAACCATGATAGATACTACAGAGCACAAGGTCATGATGATACTTGACTTCTAATATACACATTCTACTTAGCTCATGAAGTCAGTCAAAGCTTAAGCATCTAACAAATATGACAAGATATATGGATACTTAAGCAACATACACATAAAGGCATGACATGAAAGTATTGAAGAAAGAACATGCCAAGATGCGGTATAAGTGATCACCTGAACAAACACAACATGCCAATTAAGACTAACACATGTATATAGAGACATGAAGGTAAAGAATAGCTCACAAAGTAGGTGAAGACACCAACGTGAGAGCATATGTCTCTTGGAGGCCATGAAGTGGAGAGCCAATAAATGTTCTAGTCATATGATGAGGCAGAAGACTAAAACTCCAATCAATTCCATGTTTTCCAACAAGCGTCTAGAGACCTACAAATGACAAGAACAGAGTGCCCAAGTCTTGCTCATGATGAGTTGTTGTTCGTCCCTCTTAGCATTATCATCCGTGTGTTCTTTTGATCCTGGCACAAGAACAACCAAGAAAAGAACCAACCAAAGCATCAAAGGAGACTCACACCTTCTCACCGTGTAGGTGCGCACTCGCTTGGGCGAACAAGGTCTACCAATTAAGAAGCGGTGGAAGTCCTTCCTCGTGTCAAAGACGCAGACAAAGAGCAACAACAAAAGAAACAAGTCTACGATGTGAAGATGTCCATCCTTCTCTCAAAATGAGCATTGATGTAAGTGTCCTCCATGAAACATGGTCAAAGGACAAAGCATACATGCTAACTTAAAAAGAGAAATCCCTTGGACTAACCGAGAAGAGCCAACAAGAAAAGCACTAGCCAACTAAGCAAAGGCACAAGTGCCGACAACAAAAGAACTATGCTCAAGGAAGGGTCCACCTCTTAAATGAAAGAGGTGACAAAGTCTCAAGATGCGTTGCTCGTATCATTGCACTCCTCTCCTCAAAGAATTTTCATCATCCGGTGGAGAACAGGTAAATCAAGACAAACCAAAAATCGAGAGCGTGCACCGAGGGAAAGCACTGTGTCGACGAAGTGTAGTCGCAGATGGGGCCACCGAGACCGTGGTCATAACTCTTAATGACCATGTCCCAAAGACTGCGAATATCGCTCTCATCGCTGCTTCTCGATCGGTGGATCGTGCTTGCAAATAACATCACCCTCCAACCGAAATCAGCCTCTTGTCGCAAAGGACATCATTGGCAAAACACCCCAAGCAAGATGCAAAGAAAAGCTCACAAGATCCCCTACTAGTTGCCATGCTCCAGATCGGTTAAGATCAAATATAGAGCAAACCTTGCTCTGATACCAATTGTAGGACCGAACTGGCAACCAGAGGGGGGGTGAATGGTGCCTTAAAACTTCCCCGAGTACTTCCACCAGATCTTCTTCTCCAATAGCTACAAAGCTATGAAGAGGAAGATCGAATGTTCACTGGAGAACAGAAGATCGGATCGACACTGAACTAGAATCGCCACGTCGAGGACACAACAAGGCGATCGAAAGGATCTATCGATCAATCGACAAAGAGATAGACCGCTGCTTTTGAGAGATCGAACGCCAACTCGTGGTCGATCGAGTCACTCGGTAAGACGACGATCCATGAAAACCGAGATCGACCGACAATAGAGCGCGAATGACTGAAACAGAAAGCGCGCACGACCGACAAGACTCAAAATGAATAACTTGAAAGTCTTGACTCAAATAACCGTGGAGACTCCAACCACAGCGTGACGACCCCAAGTTGAGAAATCACAGAGTAATCAAGTCTCTCTGCCGCAACCGAGAGGAACAACGAGGTCGAAACTAAAAACAGAGGAGTCATTCAGAGCTCGACCGCAAGATCTAATTTCCGAGTAACTTTTGACTCATAGATCTTTTGGTCACGAGACTTTGAACGAAACAAGAACTCATCCTCTGAAAGAACAAAACCGCTCGTGGGACTAGAATAGCCAAGATGGCTTGGAGTAAAACCCACATGTCACTGCGATTTCAGAAAGCCAAGAACACAGATATACGAAGGAACAAAGAGAGCGCAAACAAATCATTCAAACACAAGACAGAGAACACAACTCAGAGTTTCCATTCCAACCATCAAGGAGTACAAGGAATCCCGATACGCCCGGAGAGCATAGAGAGGAGCTCACACCTCTTCTCTTTCTCTCTTTCTCGATTATTCATACATGGATTCTCCACTCATCCTCTCTCTCACAATCCCAAGAACACACTCACACAGACTCCCATGGGAGGAGAGGCGGTGCCTCCAAGGCCCAAACCGCCAACCCACTCAAACTTGTGCCTCCCTCTCCCTTTTATAGCCTCACACCGAGACTAACCCTAATGGATCCATCCATTAGTCCATACTGGGCTAACCCAGAAACCCCTCCTAACACCGGGTTTACACACCGCGCACACGCGGCAACCTGTCTGGTGACGGTAAAGATTTCGGTGCTTTTACAGAAATCGCTTCCTTTCCGGGCCCTGAGTCAATTCTCCAAATTGCCCTCACGCACCTTCCTAAGCTTCCGTTTCCTTGCCGATCACGCACGACCGAACCTACCTCCAACCGATCGGACCTCCGACTCCTCCAGAGCCTAGTCTGGTCGCGCGCACGCAACCACCTTGAGTCCCAAGTCTTCTTCGGCTTCACCCGGTCGTTACGGACCTCAACATCTCCCATGTCTAGTCCCGACCACTCCAAGCCTCACCAAGACTTGTCTCCAAGATCCTCCGGCGCTCCACTCGGTTCCTTGTCTCTTGACTTGCAACCACCTCACGGCCTCGATCATCTTGGCGTCTCCAACCGTCCGGACCTCAACACCTCCCGTGCCTAGTCCCGGTCCTCCCACGCCTCACCATGAAATAGCTCAAGTCCTGCAGACCACACTGCACAAGCAAACCGTCACATAGCACCACACTGCATAAACAGACAAACCATCGGTACAACCAACAAGTGTCACAAAGACAACACCCGTCGTAAACCTCCTACGATCACTCGAATGCACAACTCAAGAAATGGTGAAGCCTCGAACACTTCCCGCTTCTTCGACCACACAACATGTCGTTACGACCTCTCCAACGCTCGTTAAGACCATGCAGACACAAGCCACGACCAATGCTAGCCGCTACGACTTTATCTCATAAAGTCTAGACCTCATACGACCACTCATTGTACGTAGCGAGAAATCCTCGAGCTCACAAAAGCCTTCCTGCGGCCTACGACCACTCACTAGGCTGCACGACCGCCAAGACACAAGCTACGACCATTGCAAGCTTGCAACGATTACCACACACGGCTACGATCATCGACTACCAAGACTGGTCGCTAAGATCACAAAGTCGAATCAACTCCTACGACTACCAAGTCGTAGAGCCAGACATCAAGTCATGAGCCTTTAAGACCACCAAGTCGTAAAGCTCGATCGACCACCAAGTCGATCCCACGACTACATAACCAGTCACCAAGTCGAATCGGCCTCAGCCGACCACCAATCAGTCGCCTAGGATCACCGATCACACAGGCTTCGACTTCTGCACTGATCGCTACAACTACCAAGATATAAAGCAGATCACCAAGTCGTACCGAGCCTACGACCGCACACAACAATGCTACGACTTTATCGCTCAAAGTCTACGACCTCATCCCAAGTCGTTCTGTCATCTGACCGATCGAAATGATGAACCAATAAATGCACGAGGTCTTACGACTTCACCACAAAGCCATACGACCGATTCCAGCTCACATGGTCGATCCTAGAGGTCATACGACCAATTCCCATGTGTCTACGACCACGTTCAAACATCTCGCACAACCGACCGCCTCGACCCGTAAGACCGCGCATCGACGCGCTACGAGTGATTCCGATCGTTCACGAGCACTTCCGACCGAGTCCCGCTGCATTTGGACCGCGTCCGATCGCTCCTCACGCCCGCCCAATCGCATCACAACGTGGTCGTAGGGCGCCGACTACTCAACGTGGTCGACGCCCGAGCGCCGACTTCCACCACGCAATCGTAGATTCGACTCACGATCACGGACCACGCCCAATGTGGTCGTGGCCGCTCCGATGGCCTTCGACCATAGCCGAGTGGTCGTGAACGCCACAACGTGGTCGCATGCGACCTTCCGACCACAACCAAACCGGTCGTAACCTCTTACGATGATCTCCGCTCACACCCAAGGTGGTCGTAAAGCTATCCGCGACCTCCGACCATGGCCAATGTGGTCATAGAGGCTTTCGATCGGGCCAAAGTGGTCGAACGAGGTTTTCGCTCCGACCGCTGCCGGTGTGGTCGTAAACAGCATGGTGACTTCGACCACGGCCAAAACGGTCGTACTCTCTTCCGTGCCCTTCGACCATGGCCAAAAAGCGCTGCGGTGGTCGAACACTTCCAGCCGCTCAAGACAACAAACAATGTGGTCGTAAGGCTATTGCCAAGCAAGTCGTAAGGGTTTAGGAACCAACAGAGAGACCCATTCTCCTCTCAAACTTCAAAAACCAAACTCAATCTCACTAGATTAAGAGTCAATTACTCATCACAATCATGAGGCGACCTCCACATGGTCTCTCATTAATAGTAGTCTTGCTGGCTGTCCTGGATCAAGTCTAAACTGACTTCAAATCTTCACATCTTTGCTTTCCTTATTTTGGAGGCTTCCAAATCCATTTAAAATGTAAAAAGGAAACCTTCTAAATCTTTGAGAAGTTATAATGTGATCGGATATTGCCCACACTTGTCTTACAATATACGGATTCTTTAAGTTTGATAACTCTCGCACGTCTCCCTTAAGAGGAATTATTCAGGTATTTCTGAGAGCATGGTGAATGAAGCTGAAGAGTGCATACAATTGATCAACTGAACTAGCAGGTTGAATTGGACCGTAAGTCCATAAGACTTCTTTGGAAGGAGCTGGAGGAAGAAAGGAATGCTTCAGCAGTTGCCGCGAATCAAACAATGGCCATGATCACCAGGTTGCAGGAAGAGAAGGCAGCAATGAAGATGGAAGCTTTGCAGTACCAAAGGATGATGGAAGAGCAAAGAGAATACGACCGCGAGGACCTTTAGAAGATGACTGACATTGTGCAAAAGCTCGAAACTGAGGTCGAAAGCTATAAGATCAAACTTAGAGATCTAATTGCTCGTTAACGAAATACGCGACCAAATGCACCTTTCATGTTCAAAAGAATGTGAACCTAGCACCTCCAGAACAACTGAATCACTCTCTGGTTTCGAGGACGAGAAGGCGTATATCTCAAAACACCTGAGAAAAATAAAAAAGAAGCTTCACCAGTTCTCAAACAACAGTCAATTCGTCGAAGCATCGAAGCTTACTGACAAAGAAGGTGTAGTTGATGGCACAAGTAGTGAGGATGTCTACGAAGAAGCTGACGAAGACGCGGATATGGAAAATTTGGTAGTCGAGAATCATGTAAGAAGAAATGGCAACAATAATTTCAAGTACCTGTCCATAATGATCAAGGACTTGAGAACACGGTAAAGATGATCCTAAGGGCCAGTACTACGCTATGGTCAGTGAGAATGACCTGGCTTCTTTCGAAGATGATATTTCTGAACTCAGTGGAAGGTTGCAGGCACTGGAAGCAGCCCGTAGCTTCCTGGACCAGAGCATAAACTCACTGAAAAATGGGAAAGAAGGCTCGGAGCTGATCTATGACATAGCTTGCAGCCTTAGAGAGCTCCGAAAGATGGGAATCACCTGCAAGGAATATGATTAGCTGAAGCTTCAATTGCTGTTCTTGTAACAGAGGTAATGGCTTCAATTAGGTAAAAGTTCATCAGAACTGATCATATATGAACCCCAAATACTGAATTCTACCGAATTTCTGGACAAATGATTACTTCTATTTGCTTATCTTCCTCGTGTTCTTTGTGATTTAGTATCAACGATTTATCATCAGTTTAAGCTAATTGGTGGTTGTCCATGTTGCAGGTGTAAACAACGATGTGCTGACTATACTAGTGAGCATGCGGGTGCTATCATGCGGTAGTGGGTTTGCAAGTGCGCCGAGCTTTCTGCGTGAGTGTATGTTGTACAATGCATTGCGGATTTTGAGTGCATATGAAGTTGACATACGCAAACAATTATCTGCTCTCTTTTTTTCAAGTTATTTTGAGGAGATCATTTTTTTCAAGAACTTGTATCTCATTTACTTTGCTTGTTCTTTTTTACAGTATTCTTGAGTTGTTATTGTTTTTTTGTGAGAGAGGATCCATCCTTGTGCTTGGTTCTAGGCAAATAAACACATCTGATGCATAACCATACTTGACGCAAAATTGCTACACATGTGCAATTTTAATAAAGTCGGATCAAATTTATGGCTACAAAATCGAACGAAATGTGTATCTTTTGCTCTTGTCAAAAACCAGAGCCGCCCCATTTTCCTCCACATTTACTCATCCACCATCATACGTGCGGCGTGAGCGTGCGCGCGCGCAGGCGTCCACACGTGTCCGTGCGCATTCGGGCGCGCGCCTGAATCTAACACACGAATTAGCAGTAGAAGTTTAGAACCGAAAGGGCTTTGTGTTAGGCCCGCCTCATGATCCATCTGCCCTGACAAGCAACTAGCTAGCCACGTCTCTCAGGTGGCTTCTGCAAGTTTTTCCTTCCTTCCAAAGTGCTTGCCGTATTCTCTGACAAATCTACTTTCAAGAGTCAAGTATGCGCACAACGATGAGAGAGAGTGTACAGAGTAGAGAGTAGAGTAGAGTGACACTTACGAAAAGGAAATGAGAATGGATCACCCATAATTTCGCTGTTGCTTCCCTCCTGAAGAAATTGCTGCATGCATGTAAACTGAAAATGAAGACAGCCAGCCACATACAGTGGAATGTGCATTCCAAATCCAACCCGAGTTTTTCTTCGCCTCAAAGAACAAGCGTTCCAATATCAAAGCACAATGCAGAACGCCTCCCTCATCTCCAAGCATGCCCAATGTACTCGTGTGCTACACAAGAACAAAAGCGCAACACCCAAGAATTAAACCGTAGTTCCTCCGGGAGTACAGGTACAGCATATAAATCCAGCTAGTGGTTCAGTGTTCAGAGACACACATACAGTGCTGCTGCAACCAAGTTTGCAAGATTGGCTCATTGGCTGCGGTTGCTAGGCATCGATCGACCATGAGATCTGTGACGTTCGTAGCGGCGGTTCTTGTGCTCGTCTTCCTTACCTCCGGTGGCGGCGGCGACGGGGCCGGCACGCCGGCGCGGCCGCTGGCGAGTAAAGGCGGCTCGCCCGCCGTGGCGCTGAATCACTCCGTTGCGGTGGAGCTCATGGGCACCGACGCTGCATCCCAGCCGTCCAATTGCACCTACGGGAACAACACCGGCGGCCAGTGCCCTCCAAGTACTGGTCATAATCAGTAGTGTATGCGCACGGGTGCAAGCAACCGCATGCATACGTGTCTCTGTGCGCACAAATCCACAGAAATTGTTCATGTGTTCGTGTATTTGTCCCGGTGATTAAATGATTAAGGTGGTGCTCATTGGTTTGGTTACGTTTTCAATTGGCTGTATCTGTATTGATAATTTGTTCACTTCTTTCACGCGATTCGTTTGTCATTTTGATCAATGCACTTTGGGAGAAACAAAACAACAGGAAAATAAATATCGGCAGCCTCGCTATTTGTTTTATCTATGCACAAACTAGCCCGTCGGTATGCGATGAAACAATCATAATGCATTTGCAAAATGGAGTAAACGAGTAATGACAGAAGCAATCAACTGATCAGGAATTGGCCTGGATTGGTTAGTGGGCCGTCTCTAGAAAATACGAGTTAACGGGCTAAATGGTTTTTCCAAGGTAAACTAATGGCCTATATTTCAGATCAGTTCTGGACCATATTGGGCCTAAGGCCCATAAGCCACGCGTCGTTAATTACTATGCTTAGCGAAAACGCACGCTAACCCCCGTGGAGTTTCCAGAGCACGTCGCGATCGACAACAAATTAAACAACCTTAGCTCCCGCTCATTTTAATTTAAATTTCTGACTTCTAAGTTATTTTTTATTATTTCTAAATTTCATCTTTTTCTCAATTTTTAGTTTTTTGAGGATTTTTGTTATTTTTCTCCCGTATTTATTTGCATTCTTTGTGATTGGCTAACTTGAATTTTTATTTTTATTTTTTTAAATTTAATTATGCTAAATAAGTTATCATCAACTACAGTATAATTTTAGTTATAAGTTACTTTTTCAGTTAAAATGAGCATGCTGTTAATTAGATAGTAGGGGTGCTCAAAATGGCTCTTTTAGTAGCTTATGGCTGAAAAACATCACTGTAGTGGCTAAAATTGCATCGTAGCGATGGTGGCTTATTTGGCGTAATGAAATTTTAAAAAAAATTAAAAATAGAAAAAAAACAGGTTAGCTCATCACGGACAGTATAAACGAATACAGGAAAAAAGAACCGACAAAAAACTCAAAAAAGTTAAAAAAAACCCCCAAAAAAACGACGAAATTATTGAATAGTGAAAAATAAGCTAGAAATCAGAAATCTAAGCTGTTTTGAGCTGAGCCAAAGCAAAAGCATATTTAATTAAAAGGTAAGCATCTCGTTCTTGATTGTTCTTTTTGACGTGAGAATCTCAACTTAGTCCTGTTCTGAAGTTGTAGAGGCCTAGAGTGTATTTTTCTTCTTTTGTCCTACTTTAATTGATGCGTACATCTGCAGCTAAGCCCCGCGGATGGAAAATGGAATCCAAGTGTACCCAGTGATCGAGCCGTAGCTAGCTTTATGCCCTCTTCTGAAGTGCCGTAGCATTTCGTTAAAATAGCACCATAGGAACAATTAGTTTTTTCTAATATATTTAACTAAAATATACAGAAAAAATAAAGACATCATCATATCTCTACAATAATATAAAGAAAGAAGGGGGAAAAAATAAGAAAAAAGCTACGTTAAGAAACCAATACGTTTCAAACGGCTTTTGAAAACCAGAAGCCATCGTTGTTTCGTTGGTATGTTCTCCCGCACAATTTTGCAAGCCATCTGATTAGAGCCGTCTGATTGAAGAGAAGTTAATTCAGTTCTTCCACACAAGCCATGTAGCAGCAATTTTTATACTGTATGAATGCTCAAGAGAGGTGAGGACATTATGCAGTTGACCACATGGTGTATCACTTACGTGTAGACCCAATGGGTTAGTTGCACCTAATAACAACTTCAACTATGAGGTGAAACACATGATGCTTCTCTCTCCAGAAGCATTTACCTTTTCAAATTTCGGGAATCGTGCGTTTCATAAAACAACTCAAAGCTCTCTCCTGGCAAAGTCTCTCCCCCAAGCATGTTATTTTTGTTGTCCATCACCTATGGTTTCCCAGAAAACATTGTAGCATAATATGGTCAGCAACTTAATTTGGCTTAATTTGATAGTGAATTTATGTATGTCTATATAGATTTGCTCCCAAATATGCACTAACTTGCTCTCCAAATTTATACCAACTTGCTCTTGAATTGCTTTTAGATTTACTTCTAAATTTATTCTAATTTGTTTTTCAAATTATATAATTATATTTTTTTCTAAATTATCTGATCTACATACGAGAAGCAAGAAGGTAGAAAAAAAATAGAAATAGAGTGTTGCTAATTTATAGTTTTGTTAAAAATAGGTGTGTATAACGGAATGCAGTGGACCGCACATGTCCGAGTCCCAATAGCAGAAGCAAAGTATATTTTACATAGTACTAGGATGCATGCTAGCTATAGTTGCAGGCAAACCCAAACATATTGCCAATATTCAAAGGAACGCAACAAGTAATGACGGTCAAGAGGGTGGCCTTTTTCTAGTGTTAGGTCAAAAATAAAAGGAGGCTGTTGAGAGCAGCAAGAAATCCGAACAAGAGCTCATATCTTTTTTGAAGCCGTATGCTGTCTCAATGCTCAATAAAACAGAATAAATTGCACGACTTCTTTATTATTTTTTTGAAACAGCATATCGGAACAAATTTTTTTAAGCAACTTATCGACATTCGATTTATTTACACAAGTACACTGGTACTAGGACTAAAATCCATCAACCATAACTGTAAGCTATTAGTCACAGCCAAAAAAAAAAAAGAATCCATCAAACACAACGGCGTAACGCCACCGCCCAACGCCTCATGCACCTTCAGTGCTTCACGCCGTGCAGATGCGCGCGCGGCGTGGCCCTCTCTCTCGACCTTTGCCTGCCTTGCGCCGGGCGGATGTATGCGCGCGCTAGGCTGCCTGCACGCAAGGCATCGGATGCACCGCCCGGGCTGCAACTTCTCGCTACTCGCCGTCTTTTTTTTTTTGTTTCGAGATTTGTTGATTCCTCTCGTGCCAATCTTCACCTAGGAGTTAAGCAGGGGTGCTACGTACGTGAATGAACTTGGTAAAAACAACAACAAAAATAATGGCAAGTTCCGTTTCGGATGATTAGGAGTCATGTGAAAACATTATCTGTCTGCAACACACGAGAGATTTTGTTGGCATCGACGGCTCCGAACCTCCTCATTGTATGATGATGATGATCATTAGCTAACTAATCAAGTGGCTTTCCCTAAAAAAACTAATCAAGTGGCTGCTCTATGCCAAACTTATTCTTCAATCTTTGGCCCTGACATGTTCACTGTACCGGAATGCTAGTACTCTACCAGTGTGCGATAGTCCCAGTCCAAATTAACTCCAAACAACATGTACTTACGCGACCGTTTGCAAAATAATAAGCATATGGGAAACAGACCTCGTGCAGATTTCACTTCTGCAAGAAGGGTTTAAGTCGAAAGAACAGGGCTGATCTGATCGATCATGTTCAAGTCCTAATGCCCTCAGCACAAAATCGAGAGAGTTGGAAAGAATCTCACATCCCCAAATAAAGAACAAAAGAAAGAAACAGAAAAGAAACTACTCAAATCATGCGGACAAGGAATCCGTTACAACTTTTCTTCGCCTGGAACAACAATCTTTCGGTTCTTTTCTTGCCGATGACGAGCAATGCCTACACGCCGCCGCAGAGGATGATCTCCGTGGTGTCGAACACCACCTTGGCCGCCGCCGCCTCCTCCTGCTGCTGCCTCCTCCTCGCGGACGCCGCCTCGACCCCGCCGAACCCGGCCTTGTCATGGCCGCCGCCGCCGCCGCGTGAGGAGCAAGAAGACGTAGCTGCGCTCCTCCCGTTCCCGCCGCCGTTGCTGCTGGTGGCGGTCGCCGGAGGTTTGTAGTACATGCGCGCCGTCTGGGGGCAGTGCGTGTAGGACCGAACGACGATCCGGGCGCCCATGTCCAGCAACTCCCCGTACACGCCGTACCTGCCCATCGGCATCTCCTCCTCCTCCTCCCGGACAAGAAGAACCAGCAAGAACCTCTTCCAAGAACGGTGGATGACGAGTGCTTCTTGGTGTCTGCTAGTGGTAACGGATGACGGCTGCAAGGGGATGGGATGGCTATGGTATTTGTAGCGGGAGGGAGACGCGAGGGCGCGTGGACACCACGGAACACGCGTGTTTCCTTCCCCCTTTTTTTGGATGGACTGCGGCGCGGTGAAACTGTGGATGATAGTAAGGTGAGTGACGGAAGCTGAGACAAGTAATGTGGTAGATGATATGTGAACTTCTATTTTATTTTTAGAATAACATGTGAAAAGCCCTGCAAAAATTCAAAATAAATTTCTGTGCTTTTTGCTGCTTTTTGAGTGAAATTCTGAAACTTTCCTTTTCGGGAAAGTCCCGCCGGAATGTGCTTTCCTTTTTGAGTCGTTCCGCTTTCCTCCTTCGTTTGGCGCCCCGCTGTTTTCCGCTTTCCCCTTCTCCTGGCGCCTCCGCTCCCTCCATTGGCGCCGCGCTCGTTTCTCGCTTCTTCTCCGCAAGACGCTGCTAAGCGCTGCGCCGCGCTCGCATTGCCGCGCCGCTCGCATGGCGCGTGGCCGTGCTCCGACCGCCCGCCTCGACAACCCGGTCCGGCGCGCGGCCGTCCTCGCGCCACGTCGCCTTCGCCCGCCCGCTTGCGCCGCGCGCGCCTCCCTCTCCCCGCGCGACGCGCTTCCGGCCGCTGCAGCTCACTCGCTCCGTGTAGGAGCCGGATATTAACATCCGGATTCTTCAGTGATTCCACCGCACTATTCCTGGATCGTAGATAGTGCTCACGATTCTGATTCGAATATCAAAGTTCATATCATGCGGAAGCGTAAATATAATAGTAGACTTACTCATGGGCCGATTAGGCCGAAATCGATAAATTGCAGCAAATGAAGAACGAAGCACACTGGTGGGACCTTCAGACATGCCCACAGTGCAACCAACCGGAGGTCACGACCTAGCCCTTGACTTCTTCATCTTCTCGCCCACTTGTCCACTCTTGTTCTTTGGCGAGGTGATTTGACTCGATTCGAATTTTGTCGCAAAGCGAGCATGAGCACTCCGACCCGTGCTCGCGAGCCAATACACGAATGCAATTAAATACTATGCATGGCTTATCAAAGGAAGGCTCGGGTTATTTTATTTTTGCGTAGAGTGCTTTTGAATACAATTACTTAAAATCCCTAAGACCTAGCAGTTTGAACCAAATCATAATGTACAAGGAAATGCATTATTAATATCGATCAGATTCCATCCACCGTTACATGGCATCTCGCACCATATAGCAATTTCTTCACGTTATAGCCGCTTAACTTACCATGGGACGACACCCAGACAATTCCAAACAGGCGGTCCTTCGCCTTCAAGTTTCCATACCCGATTTCCAATGTTTTTAAAGCAGAACTATATCCGATTAAGTTCCCATGTCCGCCCTTGACCGTGGGCACGGCTATTCGAATAGTTTTGACTCTGCAGAGTTTGTGCACTTTCACCACAAGAGACAATAAACTCGTTGCCCCCACACGATTCCTTAGACGTGTGGTTGAGCGCATTCATCACGGTGACTTTTAAGATACCTCGCCTTCCATCATTTCACCCTATGGGTCGCTCCCACTTGCGGTGGGTCCCATACGTTGTGCGGGATGTCCTCCTTCGAACGCGTCTAGCGGTGGCTCCCCCCGCTAGCCCGCCACAGCAGAACTTCACCCTACCCGGGTGTCCCATTCAAGCCATCTCACCGACTGCCGCTTGCACTAACCCACACCACCTCCTGGAAGGATGACTTCTAGGGTCCGGTAAATCTACTAAGCCAAGTCATACTTTACGAACTTGTGGTTGTACTGTTTTACCCGGGAGGTCATGACAAGATTCGGTCCTTAGTGGTATCTGGGCGGTTCTACCACAAACCACACTCTCGTGCACCACTGCACCATACCCCCGAACCATCCGCCCAGATATTTAAGCATGTTGGGGTTTTTGGAAACATAAAATAATCATATCCAACATTTATCAGTCATTACCACCATGACTGCCCAACCAATTTTTCTCAGGATTAAAAGTGATGCTTGGGCGCTCTCGCGCCCATGAGTATCTAAACAATACTACGCATGGCATATAATTACGGACTTATTTTTGAAAGGTTACCATTATAATTTGTGCTAGGGCGACAATGTTTACATGTTCAAATATTTCAAAGGAGGGGTAATATTAACCAAGTACACAATGGGATATAACTAGAATCTTGAATTAACATGTATTTGCATATATCATAACAGCATGCAATTTGATAATTTAAACAAAAGTAATTTGCAGAAAACGTAGGTTCAACATGATCAAAGTATTGACTCGCCTGGCGCGGTTTACCGCTGTCTTGAGCTCGCATAATGCTTGCTCTTGAGTTTCTGGTCTTTATCTTCACCTTGTTCTTGATCTTGCTTGATCCATTGATTCTTCGGGACTCCAATTTCTAGCTACGCGCTAAACGACTGAATACAAATAAAGGCAAATAACTCAAAAGATCCAAATAAATCCGAATAAACTCATTTTAGTTTTATTCGAGCTAATGGGTGATTCGGTGTTTTGAGGCAAAGTCGGTGGTAGAACAGATGACTTGATCCCTTTTATTAATAATCTCTTTTATTATTTTTGTATTTATCAAGGAAGTTCCATGAGTTAGGTTAGACCTAGACTAGTGTAAGAGTTTAGTGCATTAGATTTATCTTTACGGTATGTATTCCTCGTAACTTATGGTATGGTATTTTATAGGATTCTATTTACTAAGTATTTGAATTATTCACTAAATGATTATTTCAATAACTCATGGAAGTACAGAAATATTTAATTATCTTATTGATGTTTAATAGTAAATTTTTGTATCTTCTTATTTACTACCACTTTTACTAATGCCTTTAATTAAAATCTAAATTTTAATTAAATGTTCCAAACTACATAAGTTACTCATACATGACATTTAATCCAATATTAAAGCTTAAATAATCTTATTTTATGACCCATTCAAATTTTTATTAGTTCCCATGGACTATCTCTTAACTTTCCATAGCTTTCCGTTAATTGAAGTGATTAATACAAGCAAAACAAAAAGAAGGAAAGAAATGTGCCCGAAGGGATTCGAACCCGCGGCCTCTCGGTGAGAGAGCGCAGAGGCTGGTGCTGGTGACCAACTGGGCGGCTGGTGTTTCTTGACTAGGAGAGGGAACAAAATGGATAAGGCAATGCACCGCTGGGCAAAGCGAGCAAAACAGGGAGGCTTGGCGGCGCTCGGCCGACGGCGTCACCGGCGAGGCCCGGCCTGGGGGGTGGTGGCGACCGCTAAAATGGGTTGGCCCGGGTATAGGGGAGCTATGGGTGACGGCGAGTCGGATGGAGCAACAGCGAGGCGGACGGGCTACGGCGCGGGGCGGCCGACGGTGGAGGCGGAAAGGGGCGACGGCGCCGGCGTGAAGGGAAGGGAGAATTGAGGCGCGCGTGAGCTTCTGGGAGGCGAATGGAGGCTTACCGCGTCGGTGGTCGAGTCGGGGAGAGGCTGTGGTGAGCCGGCGACGTTGGCCTGCGGTGGTGCGGAAGGGCTCACGTCTCCGGCGTGCTACGGTGCAGGGAGGAGCGGGGCAGTGCTCGGAGAAGCTCCGTGGCGGCGTGGTGATGCTTCTGAAGAGAGGAATCGAGCCGCGACGCCCTGGAGGAGCAGCGGCGGAGATGGAGGTGTCGGCGGCCAAACTTGGGGGCGGAAGATGGCGTCGGCGGTCTCCACTGCACCAATCTCCAATTAGTTGAAGGGGAGCGGAGTTGAGGCTTAGGGGCACGAGGTGGTGGGCTCGGATTGAAGGGAAAGCACCGAGCACCGAACGGCGAGGAGGTCGCCGGGCGCTCACGGCGGGAGAGAGGCGGGAAGGAAGGCGTGGGGTAAAGGCGCAAGGGGGTGGCTGAGCCGCTACTTATAGCGTCGGAGGGCTGCCGTGACCGGGGCACAGGACATGGCGTGGGCGACGGCATGGCGCCAGGGGCGGCGACGCGACGTGCGGTGCGGGGGCATGACGCGCGCGACGCGATGGAGGGGACGGGAGCAGGCGTGTGGGAGAAACCGTGGGCGACGGCCAGGGAAACCGTGGGCGGTGTGGGTGCATGCTTGCCACCTGGAGGAAAGGATCTGAGCACGGGGCAGAGAAAAGAGAAGGGAGGAGGAAGGAGAAGCTGCGCGCTGGCGCGGGCGCACGGGAGAGGATGGAGTGGGAGCGGGGCCCAGCGGGCAGAGGGAGCGGTCGGAGGGGGAGCCCGTCCTGGGCCACGCGGCGGGGAGAAGAGCGCGCGGCGGGCGCGGGCCCACGCAGATGGGAGGAAGCGGGGTTGGCCACTGCTTTACTGGGTCGACCCCAATCCCTTTTCTTTTCTTTTCTCTTTTTTTTATTTCATTGATATTCATTTTTTTAATACATGTGTACAAGTTGATATATATCTTTACACCATTATTTTGGTATACATATATATTCACATTTTTTTCGCTTTTGTTTACCATACTAGTCCTTTTGTATATAATTGCATATATTTTATTTATTTATTTTTGTTGCCCTTGTACTATCATTCTCAAAATGCAATTTTATATTTTAGTAACTTAGGTTTCCCTCTTCACATACTGGATCATCTTTTCAGATTCGCATTTTAAATTTTAGTTTTCCATTATTTGCATAGTCCCTTTTTGGTATCACTAATGCTCGTTTTTGTCTTTTATGAATTTATTCAATTTTTGGAATCTCAAACAAATTCAGGAAAACACCATAAAATCCAAATTCCAATAAAATATATTGCAAAATAATTCAAGAAATACATATTTTCAAATTTTAAATTTTTGGGATGTTACATCCCGTCTCCTCGTCATCAAGCCGCTGCAGTGCCGAGCGTCACCCCGGTCACCGCCCGTCCTGCGGAGGAGACGCCGTCAACCACTCCCCGTCTTTCCCTGTTGGCCCGGAGCCCCGCCGTGCCTTCTCCCCGAAGGATCGCCCCCCCCGTGCGGGTATAAAACCCCCCCTCGGCTCCCTCTCGTTCCTTTGCCTCCCGAGCCACTCCACCACCTCCACTCACTTCCCACCGCTCCTAGTCACCTTCCAGAGCTGCCGATTGAAGCCCCGCCGCTCCGAGCGCCGCCATTGCCGCCCTGTGAGCCGGCGACACCCCGGAGCCAATCTTCCTCTCCCTCCCTCCATTTCTCAATTGCATTCGCCCAAAGCTTCTCCTTGGTGTAACTTTCATCTTGGTGCTTTCCTCTGGACAGGTGATCGCCCGTGGAGCTCGGTCACCGAAGCACACCGCCGGCCGCAACCACCTCCCCGTGGCCAGACCGCTCCGGAGCTCCCGAGCAACCACCGCCGTCACCAATGTGAGCCCCCTGGCCTCCTTCCCGTGTGACCGCGGCCGTTGGAGCTCCCTTGCCGCCGATGACCTTCCTCGCCGCCAAACACCCGAACCTCCCCCTTCTTTCTCCCGCCTTCTCCGTTGATCCCCTCGCCTTCCAACCTCCCAAAACGGGTTCCCTCTCGGCCGCACCGCCGCGTGCCCTCGGTGGTCGCCGACGAGCTCCTAGCGCCCGGCCGCCGTCGCCACCGTGACTCGCCGCGAGGTTATCAGAGCGGCCGGAGGAGGAAGACGACTCCTCCCGCGACGTGGCCTCCTCCGCCGACCGATCCCATCGCCACCTTCTAACGCCGACCGTCCGATTCCACCGCACCGACCCGCCGCCTCTCACTCCGCAGCCGTCCGATCCTTCCCGTCTTCATCAAGCCGCCCGCAACCGCCGCATCTCCGCCGCCGCCGAGCCACGCGGCGGGCATCCGAGCCGCGTGAGCGCTGCGTGGGAGTGGGCCGAGCCGGCTGCGCTCCGCCGCCGCGCGCATGCGCGCGAAGCCGCGTCGCGCGCCGTCGTCGCCGTGGCTGTCGGCCGCGCGGCAGCGCGTTGTAGGCAGAGCCGACCCGAGCACTGTTCACCGATTTTTCCCGAGTTAATCAATTTCTAAAATCCCAGAAAATCTAAATAAACCCTAGAAAATCACAGAAAATCCCAAAAATTCCTAAATTTCACCACTTTGCTCCAAATATTATTCCAGACCCTCTGGTGAACTCCATTTCCACAAATTTCCCCCAAATAAATTCCTAAAAATCCATTTGGAGTGTTTATGCATTTTATTTCTTTTTAATTAGTTTATTTTCCCTCGCTTGATTAGTCTCAAGCTGGATTTAATTTATTTTATGTGTTTGCGCTAGTGTCGGAGATTCCGAAGGTTCAAGAGCAGGCTCAGGATCCAGGCGTTTCTTCGTTCGAGCTAGCAGAGATCATCCGGATTGACGGCAAGTCCCGAATCCTTTGATCATGTTGTATCCCATCATGTTTAAATATGTTAATATGTTATTTGCATTGAGCTAGTTCTGAAATGTTAGTCCGAAAATAAAATAAAATGTTTAGAATGACATGTGATATAGTTAGTTCTACCACCGTTAAATGCCATGTTGAAATTGTAGCCATGCCTTTGAAACCCTAGAAGTAATTATCTGATAATCTAGGTAATTGTAGGCTGTTATTACCATGCAAAATGTTACACTAATAAGGTTGTGGCTGTGGGCCAATAGAATTTGGAAAACCCGACTCTAAGGTAGGGTGGTATGGGACACCGTATCTTAGAGCGGAGAGTGCCGGCGTGCACAAGGTAGGGTAAGGGTTGGGGGAGAGCCGTGAGACGGTCTTTGCCCACCTCTTATCCTAGGGCTGGAGTAGGGTAAGGGTGAGTGGGAAACCGCGAGACGGTCTACTCCCACCGCTTACCTTAGTTTGGGTCGCGGGCCTGGTGAGGTTGCGGACCCGGTGAAAAGATAAGGACTGAAACCCTTACGCTGAGCAAATGTCACAGTGATCGCTCAACCACAGGAGTTGACTTGTCAACACTTGTCTATTAGCTGCTCAACTTGTTTGAAACTCTATAGGAGGGTAGCAGTGAGGTTAGGCAGGCCGTGCTGCGGATGCCTAACAACAGTAGAACTCACTCGAAGCGGACGTTGTCCTCTCTTGTGTGTGTGTGTGGGTGTGAGCCAGACCCGAGTGAATTCTGCTGGGTAGAGCCTATATAAAGAGTTGAGCAGTGAAACGACCTGGCTTTCTTAACTCTTTAGCGGGAGTTAAGGAATCGTGTGGGTAAAGCTGAGCAAACTCTGCAGAGTCAAATAAATGGTATTCGAATACGTCGTGCTCCCGGTTATTGGAGCTGTGTCACGTGGGTGATTCCAGCAGCAAAGCTTAAGTAGTTTTGTACATACTTTAACTTGGTTAGATGGTTAATGAACTCTTGATGAAAAAAACCCCTGAGATCTTAAGAAGTAAGTTTTGGGTCCGTCTTATTAAAATGTTTGCAAATAAAATTGCATCCACTAAATGTAATAAACCAAGTATACTCCCATCCTTTGACTTTCTGTGCATATAGTAAGATAGGATCCCTTTTGGGATTTGCTGAGCCGGTTGTTTGGCTCACGGCTTGCTTAATCTACTCTTTAGAGGATCAAGACGAATGAGGAGGTCTCCCCGTTGAAGAAGTCCCGGAGGATCTTTTCTTCAACGAGGACCCTTGGCTGTAGGTCTCCGCCGCGCTCGAAGCAGTTTCTGGAGTCTTTTGTAATGTATTTACACTTTGGGCTTGCACGTCCCGCTGTAAAAACTGGATGCTAATCCTTATGTCAAATATATGCTGGACTTTTGTTGTAAGCATACAATGGTATACTCTTGCGCGACGTTCCATAACTGTTCACGCGTGAATAGTTATGGGGTGCCGTGTCCGTACGCGCCCCTGGAAACGGGGGCGTTACAACATGATAGTAATAGAAATAGAGAAGTCACCTTAAGAAATCAAGTGTTCATATTAACTTTACAAAATTGTTTCATTGTTAGCATGGTTTTTTAATGTTTTCCTTCCCTTTTTTCGGATGGACTGCGGCGTGGCAAAACTTAAGGTGGATGATGGTAAGGTGAGTGACAAAGTTGAGACAAGTAGTGAGGTAGATGATCTGTAAACTTCTGTTTTATTTTTAGAATAAAATGAAGTAGAGAAGCCGATTTGAGAAATCGATTGGTTGTATTAATTTTACAAAGTTGTTTCATTGTGATCATGGTTTTCTAATGTGTATTTAGATTTTATCGGCATGAAACTATTGATTACATGCCACAAAAAGACAAAAACATTTGATTTTTTTAATAGGTAAAAATATCTGACTTAAGCTAGCATGTGGCAAGATAACTAGATATGTGAGTGTACACTTAACTCACCAAGATTCAGGTTCTAGACTTAGCAATTAGTGTATACTAATTTTAGAAGTATAGATACACGTGTATATTTAGTACAAAAGCATGTTTCCATATGAGGCTGTTTGGTTGCCTGCATATGCTCATGCAGCTGCATGAGCGTGGCCAGGCTGAGGAGGGAAGCTCCTCAGCCACGTTTCTCCTCAGCCTGGCTCCAGTTGATTTTTTGCATCTACTCGTGCAGGCTCTCTCCTCCATGCAGACAATCAAACATCATCTCCCTGCATGCGCAGGTGCGAGCCACCATACTCTCTAAGCTCTTAAGGGGCTGTTTGGTTGCCTGCATGTGCTCATGCAGCTGCATGAGCGTGGCCAGGCTGAGGAGGGAAGCTCCTCAGCCACGTTTCTCCTCAGCCTGGGTCTAATTGATTTTTTGCATCTACTCGTGCATGCTCTCTCCTCCATGCAGGCAATCAAACACCATCTCCCTGTATATGCGAGTGCAAACCACCCACATGCAGGCAACCAAACAGGTCAAAGTGTCTCCGATCAATTACTACTAGCGTGTAGGAGATAGCGTGTGGTTTGTGTTGAGTGTACACGCGTGTCTTGTCCTCTCTGAGAAGACATATGACTTTGGGTGGGTCATTTGCTTATTTGATGCCCTTGGGATTTGGCCGGACGGACCGCAAAAATTCAGGCTAGCACCGTAGCCTGAAGCGCTACTTCTCCTAGCAGACAACCACAATACAATGCGGCGCAACTTCTCTGACTTTACTCTGTAAAATCATGACGTGACTTTACTCATAGAATCTATCCGATCGGTGATCAATGGCCCAGATTAATTTAGCGTTTTTTGATTTGTTTTACTTCTAATTTTTAGTTTTTTAGTTTTATTTTTTTTCTAGCTTTTTTCTTTTTCTTATATTTCTTTATATTATCGTGTTAAAATAACCTATTTTTAAAAATTAAAAATAGATTATTTTAACACAGATAATATAAAGAAATATAAGAAAATAAAAAATAAAAAATAAAAAACTAAAAACTAGAAGTAAAACAAATTAAAAAAACGCTAAATTAATCTGGGCCGTTGATCACCAATCGGATGGACTCCATGGAGTAAAGTCACGCCGTGACTTTACAGAGTAAAGTCAGAGAATCCCGCTCGAATACAATGGGTCTGTTTTCTTGATTGAGTCTTATCACTTTTAGTTATGATTTATAATTTTTAAACTGTTAATATAAAAGATTATATAATAATAGAAACTAACATACAGTTTTCTACCGATATAAATGAAGTTGGTATAATATATATGATAATTAACTAGTAGATCTTATATTAAAAAGATATTCTATTTAAAAACTAATTACTATAAAAAGTTAAATACAGAAGCGTTTCTCCGCTGCCGCTGCCGCCGCCGCCGGTTCTCGCCGAGGAGAAGGCATCGGTCTCCGCAAGGATTTCTTCTTTTGGTAAGAAGAATTGAGAGAAGATAGTTGAATCGTTAGTATCTTCTTCTTTGTGTGCTTTCCAGCGTGAACTGTACTTCAGCCCTAGGATCCCCGTGTTAAATTTCGTAGCTTGGTTCAGTTTTTCTCGAACCCCTTAGGATTTCCTGGGTACTTTTGGATCGGTGAAACAGCCAATGGTTCAGGTCTTTTTATTGGACTGGGATTGAGCCAAAAGGCATTCTCCTGTGGGATTGGATGTCCCAGAAAGAAATTGGAATTCAAATGATTAGATTGGAATATTGTTGAGTTGTCTAAGTTGGACCTGTGTATGTATGGGGATTTTTTACCTGCTGTTGATTTTAATTGTAGTAAGAAGAACGGAAAGCCGGTGAGAGAGCCAGCTTTTTAAGTAGACTGAATTCTGGGCTTCCCTGATTCCAAAGATTTTAGTAGAGTAGATATGTGGAAGAAAAGCTTACCTGAGGGATCTCTCGGGTGGATTCTTCTTGTACAAAACGACATGATTTTTTAGGTCCAATTTCATTTCTTGAGTGATAGATGGCCTTTTCATTTTCCAAAGATTGTAACAAAAACAAGTGGCTGAAAATCTAATACGAGAAGTACAGAATATGTCTAGTCATTTTACTGTGATAAACTTTGCTTCGATGACTCAAGGATGTAAAAGTCATTCTGAGATGACAATGCAGGGGGACCTTATGAAGGAACTCTCCCTTATTTGGAGAATAAGAACAGCCTTTGTTGCCCATTGTGCATACACTTAGGAGAAAGGAAAGTAGTTTGGCCTTCGGTAGATTGCCCTATGTCATTTAGTTGCATTTTAACACAAGTCTGCTGATAACAGTAATCAGCTTAGTCTGTAACCTTTTGCTTTCCAGTTCTCCTCAAGTCCGTATATATGTGTAAAGGATTTACTGCAGTTGTGCTGAGTTGTCGCTGTTTGTATTATTATTTCAACATCTTCTGTATCCCTTCTATTTATGTGACAACACATATTTTCAGTAACCGTTTGGTGCAAAGATGCTATTATTCTAATGGTTCATTTGAGGCAACATCTTACGGAATGACGTCAAAAGGCAGAGGAAGGTAGATCTATTCCTCAAAAGAAGAATATCTGCCTGGTCAGTCTAGTTGTGATCCTACATTCTGCTAGTGAATTTAGTTTGTTGCACTTGCTTTCTTCTCCTTGTGGAAGAGAACTTTTTGAAATATGTATGTGTAGGCATTATATATGACAGGTATTTTGATAATGGGCTACTATTAACTGGTGAATTCCTGCTATGCATTTCTGTGTGTTTGCCTGTATTCCTGTCCACATGCATGTGCATTTGTTCTTCTGACTGTTAATTTTTCTGCAACATTCCTCTGCAGCAAATGCCCGTACCTCTTGATCAACAACTTAAAACTAATAGTGACCTGATGGAAACTGATAGAAGCCAGCTCAGTCAAACCGACCCAAGAAGAGCTCGCTTTCCTTGTTGTATAGTATGGACTCCTATACCCTTCATCTCATGGTTGGTACCCTTTATCGGTCACATTGGGACTTGCAGAGAAGATGGTGTATTTTGGACTTTGCTGGCCCAAATTTTGTATCAGTTAACAACTTTGCCTTTGGAGCCATTGGACGCTACATTCAAGTAAATGGTGATGAGGTTTGTACTTTGTCGTCAACACTCTTCCTAATGCTTTCTTTACAGTGATGGGCATTCTCTGCATGTAACATTGAAAAGTTGAATCATTCTATTACTTACCAAACATTAATCTTTTGTGATGTGCATTATGCAGTGTTATAAGCTTGTTGAATCTGAAGGGGAGGCGACATGGGACGACACGCTGAAGAAAAGTGTGCAGGAGTTCCAGAACAGGAACTACAACCTGTTCAGGCCATGACAAATGGAATGTGGTCAGCCTAGCTGTTGTGATGTTCTTGCGGGGCCGCTGGATGAGCACAGCGTCCGTGGTGAAGGCTTTCTTGCCGTTCGCCGTGGTGCTCACCATCGGTACTCTCCTGGGGGGGACGACGTTCCTGACCGGCCTGCTTGCTTTCGCCGCCGCAATGACCGGCTGGTTCCTTGTGGGCACCTACTGCATCAAGAGCCTTGTACAATTGTAATTGGGGTTAATAGAACTTTTGAGTTTGGGGTCTCCATGTGATCCAAGAGTATGCATTTTTCGTCGTGTGACTTGTACTGTTGATTCTTGATGGGGTCTCCATGTGATCCAAGAGTATGCATTTTTCGTCCGTGGATTTTGTTGAAACGACAATTCTCCTCGTAAAATTCCCACCAAATTTCGGTATCCACTGACGGCGCTCTCCACCCAGCAATAGCATCCGTCAACTGTCCAGGTCCGTACAACCCCCCTACCGAACCATCCAGATGCTCGCTCGCCCACCGCAGCCGATCGACGGCGGCGATGGGGCCCTCCCGTCGATCCGACGGCGGAGGCCGCGCCAAACCATCCCGCGATCCCCGCGGCGTCCGTCGATGCCGCGTCGTGTCGTGGTGCGGCCGTGTCCGCATCCAAGGAGACCGAAACGAGGAAGAAAGTGAGAGAGAGAAAAAGGGTGCCCCTTGACGTTTTCGAACTGGAGAAGGGGAAAAAAAATCACCTCCTGCTCTGCTCCTCCTCCTCCCCTGCCAATCCATCCGCCGTCTCCCACCTCGCCGATGGCGAAGTCGCGGCCGCCGAAGCGGATCCTGGAGTCGTACACCATCAAGGGATCGGACAGGGTCATCAAGCGTGAGCCATCCCGTGCCCCCCTCTTGATTTTTTTTTCGCTGGATTTTTTTGGGTGTCTAGGTCAGTGGACTCTATATTTACCTGTAGAATTTACAGTCTCGTGTAAACCATAAAAATCTGGCCTTTAACATTGTCTTGAGAGGCAAGTCCTTGTTGTACTCAGGCCCAGAAACACGCTTAGTTTTGTACTTTCTTTGCAGGCTAACTTGGTATGCATCTGAAATCCCAGGTTCTTCGGGTGTTTCTTAACCTTTTATGGCTGGTTAACATAAGTTTTCATATGCTGTAAATCCTAAGTGAGCTTAGGTTTACCACTTGTTGATGTCCTAATCTAGTCAACCCTGTACTTAGTTACAGCTTTGCATTTTGGGCAGACAATTTTACTCAAAAGTACTGGGATAAGCTTGATTTGGGCTTTAGCTACGTTAATTTAGCGTTTTCTTGATAACAAACTAACACTTACTACTGAGTATGCACGTGGAGTTAAGAACTTAAGATAAGCTAACATTGCTAATCTAGTTGTGTTAGCATAAGCTTCATATCCGAAAAAGTGTATGCTTGATTATAATCCAAGCCTTTATGCTAACCAAGTTAACATTTTGGTTGGGGGTTATCTGAAGACTAATGTTATGCTGCAGAAATTTGCATTTTCATTGATACAATCAAGGGCGGAGCCAGAAATTAGACACAGGGAGAGCCGGACAAATGCAACTATCTTTTTATACTATACACTTGACAGAAAATGGTGGAAATGTAACAAAATATTTGCCTATTATACATGCTCTAAGTGCTAATGACATAACAATTTACAACTACACAGAGAAAAATCAAGTTATAGACAAATAATAGATAATAGAAGTAGCATACACGCATCAAACATATAGACTATAGACATAATGTAGATGCTTGGAGGGGGGCCATGAACATGCATTTAATCTTTTGGCATCGAAGATCAAGGAGTGGTAAAGAAAAGGCAGCATGGGGGTAGCCAGGGCTCCTCCTGGTCTCCCTCTCCCTCTGCTACTGGATACCATAAAATTTCTTTAGTTCAGTAAACTGCCAACGAGAATTCACCGTGAAGTATCACCTTCCACAATACCAATCCTGGACGCAATTAATCTGCTGTCCTAGTCTTGTCAGGAACATTTTCCAATATTAGCTTAACATTTTGAGTCCATGGTGTGGTGCTTCTTCGTATGTTTCATTCCAGCTGGGGACTCTGTGCTAATGAAGGCATTTGACTCATCAAAGCCACCGTATGTGGCAAAGGTTGAGGCAATTGAGGCAGCAGGATCTCGGGGCACAAATGTGAGGGTGAGGGTGCGGTGGTACTACCGGCCAGAAGAGTCTATTGGTGGGCGGCGACCATTCCATGGTGCAAAGGAGGTATTCCTCTCTGACCACTATGATGTGCAGAGTACTGACACCATAGAAGGCAAGTGTAATGTTTACAGCTTCCGGGACTATACCAAGCTTGATGCTGTCAATGCCGAGGACTACTTTTGCCGCTTTGAGTACAAATCAGCTACGGGCAGTTTTGTGCCTGACCGTATAGCTGTGTAAGAATCCAAATGAACCTGTATTTTTTCTGATATGTTCATATTTCATAATTACATCATTTTGCTAGCATATTTAGACATCTTTTTTGACACTGAGGGTATTTGAGCAAAGTTTTCATATGTTTTGATCATGTTGAATGAGTTGTGGTTCTTATGACTTTCTTTAGGAACTTCACCTATGATTTTTTCCTAAAATCTTCCGCTTTATGCTTCCACGGTTGATAAATTGTAGTTTGTTCTCCTGTTATTATGACTTTATAAGTGATCCTGTCTACCACCTTGTTACATAGATTACACCATTCATGACTGCTTGCAATATGTTGCCCTGTTGACTGTTACCCTATTAGTCTTATTGGCTCACATAATCATTAGCGTAAGTCTGAATCATGAGAACCTTTAAAAGACCTACCTTACACAGATTGTGGCTAAATTGTATGTTTGCTCTCTCATAATGCTTAGTGATTAATGTGTATAACTGTATATTATTGCTAGTATGATACCATGTTCAGTTCTTGATTTGAAATAAATAACTGATTCTTCTGTCTCTTCTATTTACAATATAACAGGTTTTGCAAGTGTGAGATGCCATACAATCCTGATGACCTTATGATCCAATGCGAGGAATGCTCTGACTGGTGAGTTTCAGGCTTTCAGCCGATGCATTCAGTAGAGTCTAGATGTAGTCTTACTATCTTTATAAAAACATGTTTCTCACTAGCAGCGAAGCAGCTAAATTTCACATGAGCAAACCGTACGGAAAATCAAGAAGGATTTTAACACGCTAAAAAAATTTACTCCAACACCAATGACTGATTGACTGTAATTGGTACAGAACAACAAAGCAAAAAAAAAAATATTGCTCCTCATAAGCAATAATAATCAATTGTGGGCTGTGGTGTTGCATATTCTAATAATCTAATTCATGTGTAGTTGTTTTACCTCATGCATGTGTATTTAACTGTAAAGGCAAAAGTGGTATGAACAAAAACTTCTCGCAATAGATAGCAATTCGATTATGTGACATGTATCCACCAGAGAGAGTTGCACTTTTGAGTTCTTGTCCTCGTGAGTGATGGGTGCTTTGCAAGCATTGTGGACACCTTTCATTCCCCCCCCCCCCCACCCCACTCTCTCTCCACACCCCCAACACACACACAAAAGATAAGAAGCATAATTAGACGCGAATAGTCTATGGACTTGTTGCAAAGATCATAGAATTGAGAATTTACAGTTGCACACACAGGGCACCATATATATTCTAGGACAAGGCTGCATAATGAGCCTCTTGACATACATTTAATGTCTGTAAGTAAAATGGCCTTACTCTTTCTTGGAGGACATAAAGTGACTGGTGGCTTAATGCAGTTTCTAAAGTTCAATAAGATAATTAGTTGAAAACATTATAAACTCTTTCTTGGCTAGTATTGGACAGTTTCATGTATCAGCTGTAATACTTTCAGCTTTTCTGATCAATTTTCTCTTGCTCATTGAAACCAACTCATCTAAAACATTCCTCCAGGTTTCACCCTTCCTGTATTGGAATGAGCATCAAAGTAGCAAAGAAACTTGAGCATTTCTTCTGTGAAAGTTGTGCTGAAAATGGAAAGAAGATTGAAGATTCCCATGAAGCTACTGGCCAATCAGAAGAAAAGGTAAACTGTTCTGTGATCTCACTAGTTTGATACTTTGATTATTTTTTTGTTGCGTGGATTCTTAAGTTTTTAAATCACCAGCAATACTAATGATTCATGCGATCATCTAATTTTAGTAGAAGTTGGCATAGATGACCTTACATTTGCCGACAGTCCACAATTACATCAATGGTTGGCTGAACATTGTTGTAGCAGAAGAGGACTGGTAAACACTTTTAAGATGTTGAAACTTGACAAGTTTATAGCAAATAGAAAAATTAGTTTCTGCGTGCGTGCTTGCAAGTCCTAAATCAACTCTCGATATGCTGTGTTGCTCATTCTGTGAATGATAACTGATCCATTTGCACTGATATACATTCAGCAGGTGGAGTCGAAGCGACGACGGAGGTGACTCCTCCGACAAAATTTCCTCATCTCGGTGTGGATGTACAGTGCTGTTTCGAGTTTGGTGTGCGCAATCTTTATCGCAACCTCTGCTCCAAATCGTTTCTTACCAGCGTCAGGCACCCAGCCAGTGTGTACATAACTTGCAACCTGTAATCGCTGTATTAGGAGACCGATAGGGTTTGCATGGTATCAGTACTAGTGCTGCGGCTTGTAGCTGTTGGAGTGAGCTCAACGGGAGATCAACTCCCTCTTGAGTATATCATAGACGATGATACTGCCGACTGGCTCCCGGACGATCCATCAATAAAATAGCTCGCCGCTGCTGCTGTCTGATGTCTTTACGTTTGCTTCCTGTGACTGTCACCCTGTACCGAAAATGTGGGGTTTTAAGCGGCCGGGCGGGGACGTGACGCGCTGTGCCACGCGAGCGATCGCTGCGTGAACGGTGCACGTCGACGGCATGGGCACCGCCGCGCGCGCTGCTCCCTGCAACTCCACTCGCTCACCAACGCCACGCCACGCGCTTGTCTTGTGCCACTATGTCCGGCCGCTTCCCTCCTAACCTCTCCACACTCCTCTCCCGTGACCTGTCGTCGTCCCTGTTGGATCGTAAAGGCTTTCTCACCTCAAAAGCTAGCCAATAAGGTGAGAGACTCTCCTACTTTTAAGTTAGATCCTTTGTCCTTCCATAACCAATATGTAACTATTCCAACAATCTCCCCCTTCACACATTGGTGTCCCTCAGCCCTTCACCGCCCTTTCACCGTACACCGACGGTCCCTCAGAGTCACTGTCCATCAGGCATTCACACACTAGTGTCCATTGGGCCAAAGATGTTAGAACCAGGCTCTGATACCACTTGTTGGATCGTAAGGGCTTTCTCACCCCAAAAGACTAGTCCAATGGGTGGAAGCTCCTTCACACTTATAAGTTGTGCTTTTTTCTTTCCCACAACCCATGTGGGACTATTTTTTCCAACAATCTCCCCCTCACACATGGATTGTGCACACCGCACTTCTGGGAGATGTTGGGTGCCTGGCTCTGATACCACTATAAGCACACGTCCATACGTCCAGTGCTGGCGCATATACCATGCCGTGTGTCCGCTACGGGCCCACACGCGCCATGCGTCATATACCCATGCCTCGACCAGACACTCGTGCCCGGTCCCAGTCTTAAATGGGCTGCGCCCCCACGCATCTGAGCCCACGGGCTGCCCGCAAGCAAACCCTTTAAGCAACAACCTTATAAGTGGTATTGGACCTTCTCCCCCCCAAAAGACTAGTCCAATGGGTGGAGCCTCCCTCACACTTATAAGTTGTGCTTTTTTCTTTCCTACAATCCATGTGGGGATATTTTTCCCAACAGTCCCCACTCCATATCCATGCAGTGCAGACAGCAACCACCGCGCCACCGGTTTCTCACCGTCCGGTAGAGTGCCTGCTCTTGCCATCCCCGGCGCTTGCACGTAGTTGCACTCAACGGTCGGCCCACTATGATCGTCAATAAGACCTAGCCTGCATGCAAGGGCATATATATATATATTTCCAAGTATAAAGAATTCATGCAAATAATGTGAGGGCATACATGGCAGAAATGGTTATTCGAAAATAATACATTTTTTTGGAGACCAAGAGCTTGTATTATATTACTCAACAAGTGTACAGTCGTGCTGTAAGCAGTACAGTAAGTCCGGTGCCTGGTTTAACTACACAGTACACACCCCAAACTAGCCGGAGAAGCTTGCTTGGCGCAAAGATGAGCCGCCAAGTTTGCATCCCGTTTAACCATGAACAATACTAAAAGAAACAAAACTCCTGCTTAGCTCTTGGATTTCGGCCAAGATAGGAATAATGGCCGCACGGTGCTCTCTAAATGAGCTCCACAACAACGCCACCATGTTCTGAGAATCCGTTTCGACAATAAGTCGAGTATTGGGCCAGTCAAAAATGAGGTTGATACCATCTCTACAAGCAAGAGCTTTCGCCATCAGAGCATCAGCCACCGAGGGTTACCATCTGACCGCCACCACCTTAAACACACCGGCTTCATCACGCACAATTGCACCCGAAGCACCATTTAAGTTATCCATATCGCAAGCTTCATCGACATTCCCTGGGGAGGAGGATGCCATTTGATACTGTAGCACACGTTATTGGCAAAGTGAAAAATGAATAATAAAAGCAATAATAGAAATCATGAGTAAATAAATTTTAAAAGTAATTTACTAAAGAATCAACAGAGGCTAAAATAAATGTTTGAAACATGGGACCGGTCCACTTCTAACCAAATAAAGAACAAATAAAACAACAAATTGTGGCAAGCAACGGTGTTGAAAACTCGAGTGCTCCCACCCATACATGATGCTATCATTTTACTGGCCTTTACCTGAGAATGAAAAGAGCAAGCGTGATCGATAGTGTGAGATACAATAACTGGTTAGGGGTTGTAGCTACAGTGCTTTGTCGTAGTCGTAGACTTCGCAGTCTACTGTCATAGTCGTCGGCTTCACGATCTGTTGTCTTAGACTTTGCGATCGGTATTCGTAGACTTTGCTGGTCAGTAGTCGAAAATTTTGTGATCGGTAGTCGTAGACTTTGCGGTTGGTAGTCAAATACTTTGCGGTTGGTAGTCGAACACTTTATGATTGGTAGTCGTAGACTTTACTGGTCGGTAGTCGAAAACTTTGCTAATCGGTAGTCGTAGGCTTTTGTGATCAGTTGCCGTAGGCTTTACGGTCGGTACTCATAGATTTTGACCGGTTCTCGGTATCTTACGACCAGTTCACTGTTCGAGGTCGAAGCCTACCAACTACTTCTGCGGTCATTTTGTTGTACTCGATCTGCCATGCTCGAAATGTCGTGGTCAATCTGCCGTGATCGCCATGCTTTAGGCCCTGTTCTTTTCAGCTTCTAAAAGCTGTTTTTCGGTTTTTTTTACAGTAACTAGCTTTTAAACGGGTATCTTTTCAAGATAGTATCTACTAGTTAATTGTGGTACATACTTTACCGACTTCATTTACATCGCTAAAAATCCCATGTAAATTTATGTTACTCTGTAATCTCTCGCACAAACAGCCCAAAAGCCAAAAGCCACAAGCCGCAGCCAAAAAGAACAGACCCTTAGTCATCTGTCGTTGCCAACCTACCGTGGTCATCTGCCGCAGTCGACGCCTGCCGACCAGACTTGCTAATCTGAATACTTCAACAATAAGAGTGCATTGATCAGAGCTTTTATAAATATAAATTCTAATAAAATCTAAATATCAATTATTCATTATCATTAAATATATGACCTTGACATAGTCTAACATTTTGACTTGGCCAGAGCACAGTTCGCTAGATGGCTGCATCAATCAGGAGAGGAGAGAGGGACAGGTGTGGGAGAAGCGAGTGGATGAGAAACAAGTGGCTGGGAAGCATCCGATTCGTTTTGTTGTTCCAGACGTCCCAAGCATTGCAATTCCGATAAAAATTTAACTAGTAGAGAGAGTAATCCCATCCCATTGCAGACATGCTGTGGACACGACACCACCGTAAATGTAAATCAACATGTCAATCTATGTACGTGGTCGACTATAGAACAAAATGGCCTCTTGTTGTTGCGTCTTGTTATTTACGTCGTTCCATGTGATGCAACAGTTAACACGATTCGGTTGGGGAATATGTGCTTTCCTCCTAGGCAACAAGCCTCTTAACTTTGTTGTGCTGTGCTATCACCGCCAGGTACGAAGCAGATGGAGAAGCACAGAGAATCCTCGTCAATGGCTCCCTGAAGAGGGGAGATAATCAGATAATGTAGAGGTAGAACGCTGGGAAGTTCCGAGGAGAAAAAAGGATGTCAAGAAAGACAACAGCGAACTAGTGAACCTGTAATTTGTTACATTTGAGATCTAACCCTGCGCTCATCGACACCTGACACTGCAACGATCGGCAGCATTTTGTTGGCCAAGCAAGCCGTACTAACTACTAGGTCCTTCCTAAGTGTCCTACAATCATCTAAGACTGGTTCTTTTAAACTGTGTCTTATGAATTTTGGTTTAAAATTTTGAATTCTAGTTGTTCGTAAGAAAGAGTATAGAGAGAGATACATGCGTGCAATTTTGGCTAATATATATGAAGTCGGAACAATGTCTACTACAATCGACTTAGAGACTCCGCTTTCAAAAAACATTCCGTTTAAATGCTAATTAATATAGAAAATCAAACCATAAACCCAGAAAACACACCCTTAGTATAGCAGCAAGAAGAAGTTTACAACCAACAACTATGAATCATCATTGTTCCTGTTCTTGAATGGCGCAACTTCTTTTTCTATTTAACAATGAGGGGTTTGCAAGCACAACACCATCAGTCAACTACTCCAGGTATCGGTTCTATTGTGGAACCCCTGTATCAATGCAGATGGCTCATAGATATCGAGTAAAAACAACAGACAATTGCATTTCTATTCCAAGTTTCACAAGCTTTATTAGACCAAACATGTTTATTCCCACTTCACATGAATTTCGCAGCATTTTAAAGAGAGAATTGGAATTCCAACATGGGCAAACCATAGGAGCCCACTACTACTGAGAGAAACCAGAACCGGGTACTACAATGGGAATACAGGTATTTAGGATGAGGAGGATGAGATGAACATGTGGATCTTCCTCTCGAGTTCATCCTTCTTAGCCCCAACCACGCGACTCACCTCCTGTCCGCCCTTGACTAGAACAAAGGTAGGCATGGCCTCTACACGCCATGTCCTTGCCACCTCCTGCAAAATTCCAAAAGATCGCCATTAAGAAACATTCCACACCGCAATGCATAAACAGCCGTGCCATGCTTGAAATGAATTTTTAGATTTGTTTTTTTTCTATATCAATCAATCTTCATCCTTCACTCTTGGGTGTGGAGCTATGAGTTACATTTGTGACTCATGTTGTTTCATAAATTAATCTTTGATGTACAAAATTGCCTAAAATACTCTTTTATTCTGTACATTTTATGACCAAACTTTTCATTCCAACATAGAAATCTAAAGAGTAAGATAGTTCACTATATCATGGTATCTCCCTACATGGCCAGGGCTATGGTCCCACGGAACCTTCATTCCAAGCACTGTTTTTTTTACCACCCAAAGTATTAAAACTTACACAATAATCCATACTACCAGTAGAGTGGAATCAAGCACAAGTTTTGTTGGCTACAAATATAGTGAAACCATTGTATGAGTTGAGGCTGAACTCGACAGAATTCATTTTCATGTCCTAAACAAGTACCAATCTATCATGAATAAGTATGCTAGTTGTATAATCATCTCCAAATAGCATCAAGCTTCCCTTCCAGCTTCACTAGAGCAGAAAAACATGTGCAATGTGTGTTTTAAACATAACAAGAGGAAGCCTCTATGAGCCTTCACTTCTTGATTTGACACTTCTGGGGTGAATTCTTAAATTGGCAAAAAGTGAAATAAGCAAATCACAGAAACCTAAGGTAAATTCATTCCAAAATCAGAATGTTATAGACGCCTTTAACCTCTATCGGTTTCAAAACATGTAAGGTGTCCTAGGACAATGCAAGTGCCATCACTGTGAACTCGACATCTGATTCCAGTGCCCATGCAGCTAACTTCCTTAATACAATCAAGCTCATACACAATCAAACATCTCACTTAATAAAAGGATGCATCCCAATCTAGTGGCATTGGCCACGATTGACGATTCCTCCAACAGATGTAGTGGAACGGCAATCGATAGTAGAACATTTGGGTGATTGGGGGCAACTTGCATCGAATTCATTCAACTAAGGCGTAAGCTAACCACTACTTCAAGATCGGACTAAACCAGGGCCTTTGCCCTTCCAATTCACGAGAGCCCAAGCCGCATTATACGCACTAAGTTGGTGTTGTTGACTAAATTTGGGCGAACTGGTAGGGCTGTAGGCTGTTGATTTGCCTCCGATGACGCGAACGACCAAACAAACACAGCAAACAAGCAAGTAGGTAGGAAACATGAGGTGGCAAGAGCCGTACCGAGAGCTCGTCGACGTCGATCTTGACGAAGACGGCGTCGGCGAAGCGGGAGGCCATCTCCTTGAAGGCCGGCTCGATGAAGCGGCACGGCCCGCACCACGACGCCGAGAAGTCGATCACCATCTTGAGCAAAGCAAGAAACCAGCGCACTTTTACTTGTTCAGATCCAGAGCACAAAACTAGAGAGAAAGAGGAACAAGAGGAGAGGTGAGGTAGGCACCAATTTGGAGGCGCTCCTGTGGGCTTCCCACTGCTCGTCCCAGCTGGCCTTGGAGTGGACGGCGACCACGGCCGAGTCGCCCTCGTCGGCGGCGGGGGGTGAGAACAACGACGAGAGGAAGGAACCCATCTTGCTCTGTTTCGCTTGCGCTCCCGTCGTGTCGTGAGTCGTGAGCGGTGAGGTTGAAGTGAAGCAGGGGAAGTCTAAACTCTGGCTCGTATCCTATTATAGGGCGCTAGAGGCGCTAAAAAGCCAAAGACACTTTTAGCAAAATTTGTTACTTATTTTATACTAAATATATCCTAATAGGAAAGGGATGAAAGTTCTGTTTCTACCTAAGTTTTGGGAGAGTTTTGGGGAATAGAAATAGGGGGGTGTTTAGGGGAGTTGTTGGAGAAGACTTTTTACACAATTTTCCAATAATTTGATTTAGGGGGAGATTTAGGGGGATTGTTGGAGATGCTCTTAGTGGCTTATAAGCCAGTGCTTATAGCTTACTTTTATACTGTAATTATTATTAATTTATTTTGTATAATTAAATATAAAAACATCTGCACAAATAATGTAAAGAAATAAGGAGAGAAAAGAAAAGGCCAAAAAAAAAAAAAGACTAAAACTCTGTCGTTTAGAGCTAGATCTACGAGTTCTCTGGGTTTTGACTTCGGGAGAAAGGTTTCTCTACTCTCCCTCTTGTCTCAGATGACCACGTAGTATATCGATCGTCCAAATGTCCAATTACATTATCAAAGGCTCAAGAGTAATGCGTTAGTATTAATTATAGTGTTAAATTATAATCGTGTGGTTAGTGCCAACAATCAACTAAGTGCATGCTATCGAAGGATATGCGAGCTAGGGTCTTGTGTTTTGACGCATGAGTTAGGGTGCGTGTTGCCAGCAGAACAAATACTAATCGCCTGTACTCAGTCTCTTAAGAAAAATTAACGCATACCTACCCCTCGTGGTACATTGTTCGACGTTTGCAAAGCTCCCAGGCACGCTCAAAAGTTACAAGACCTCACCTTCTTGGCAGCCTGGCAATGACATTTTCAGTTGCATCATCATGTAGCGTGAGTGCGGCGGTTCTTTGAGGTTGCCTTCGCTCTCACCTTCTAACCAAAACGCATATGCGGATATGCTGTAGTAGAAGAGCTCTTCTGGAGAAACAAAGGCCCTTCTTTTTAGGTACATCCTACAGATACACATTCTTTTCCAAACATCTGCCGATGTGTAAAACCATTGTCTTGAACTGGTTCAGCGTTTGTGCTTCAAGGCAAGAGGACAAAAAGTTGGGTGAGCCCAATGGTTTCTCGCGGAGGTGCATTCTCCTGCTGTACCCTAGAATCTTCCCTTCCTTTTTGTTAGGCAGCACTTGATACATTGGTTGGCAGCCAGCATAATTTACATCAAGTGAAAGAATGAACACTCGAGGTAAACTTTGAAAGAACAGACTGCAGCCCATGGTACCGGCAATGAAGGATTTACGCTAATTAAATGGAACATAAACAACTTGATATTACATCCATGTACAGTCACAGGTAGGAGTACCCAAGTGAGATTTAACTCGGATCATCACATTCTGACAACATACTACTCGAAAAGGACAGTACAGCGGCAGAAGGAACATCCTCGACGAGCGCTGTTCATTTACACTAACTAACTAGCAACATTGTGGACAAGCTTCTCTCTCGTAGGGTGCTGACTCAAAACCCAATCGGATCTAGCGTTCTGGCTTCCGGGACTTCGGGGTACGAGCTATGTATTGCCTCACAGCATCCTGATTTACATGAAAAATGAACCTCATATCCTTTATCTGCAAGAAAGATTCACAGCTAAGTGAGACCAGCATGAGGATATATACTTGAGAAACTAGTGACATTCAGTGAAATAACATGGGCAAGAAGGATTGTGACATTGTGTTTTCACTTTTCACTTTTCAAACATGCCAAAGTGAAACACCACTGCAGGAAAACTAATTGTTGGATATCTGGCTTATGAATCATCATTATATTTCTGCTAATTATTTGAAGTGCTACACGCTAGGACAAAATAACATAAATACAGAATGGCAAAGGGGAGAAGGGAGACCAGTTACACTACATCAATCATCAAAAAGTGAAACCATCAAATGTATAGTATTCAATAGTAATAGCTTTCGAATATTCATGGAACAGTGAGTGATATATCTTTTTTGTTGCATCAATTTGCCACAAATATTTTAGTAGCCAGATGGATAGTGGCAGCGCTATTAACATTCAGCAATCAGCATATCCAAAAAGGGCGAGTAGTCAGTGCAAGGCACTGCAGGCCATATCACAGTCAGCCAATCACATGAATGCATAACCATCAAATAAGAATAGCAGCAAAAGAAAATATGTATAAAAATAAAACAATTCTTTACATCAACTAGAAGTGCTACCCAGGCACACTATGTACCCACCCTTGTGTTTTACATGCTTCCCAAACCCATGTGTTAACACTTGATTAGCATTCTTCTTGCAATACAGAAGTAAACAATTGGTCTAAATAAGTAACACAAGTCTGATTTCCCATTTGAAACGGAAAAGAAAGCCATACATGCACAATGTTTCTAGGCTTTTACCATAACATTTTCTTAATTTTATCTGATTCCATCATATATTTAAAATGGATGCGGTAATGCCAAGCACTCCTTTATATTCTGATTTCTCAGTGTTAGGCACTTTGCTCTGGTCTTCATATAGGTTTCAATCAGTTAGTGAAGAAAATTGAAATAGGATATATCAGTACCTCAATTAATGAATCAGAACTTAAGGTGATGCGTTTGCAGCATGGTACTTCCTTGCTATTAACAAATATAGAGCATTTTCCAATGTTCTTGATATGGAACGACCCAGCTTCATCCATCTTGATGACCGCCTGATTGTCAGAACACAACATGGATTTATATACATACAAAGAGTCACATCAAAAGAGAAAAGGAGCTGACTTAGCAAAACATGATAAATAGTATCAGATTTTTAGGGCAGTGCACAAGCCTGATACCTAAACTCACAACTTAAAGGAGAACAATATACGATTGGTTAGTAGGATGCAAATGCAACCACTGGGGGTCAGAATGTAACAGAGAGGACCGCTATTAATTACTTAATACAATGGTTTGTTTAACTAAACGGCATGACCAGAAGAAGTACTCAAGTTACAATATAGGCATAGAATGCCACGATGTCAGCAATTCTAGAACAAACCTGTGGTCAACATAAACAGCTGGAGATGTGTTTTAAACTATTTGTAACCACTCAACAAAACAAAGCGTTACGACTGGCCATTTGCCAACTTAAGATAAATCTGCAAGTCTCCCTTAACAAAAAGGACCTAGATGAACATAATTCATCCATCACCAGCCTTTTCAGCCCCAAATATCGCCAACTAGATAAAGTTCACTACTCCTCCAATTCAAGCAAACCTTATGGCCTGCATGCTAAAATGTGTTTGGGAAGCAGCTGTAACACCTGGCTGGATTTGGCCCAGCCCGGCCCACACGGTGGCCTATAAGAGAGAGAGAGCCAGTGGGGGAGGAAGCAAAAGCCGATTTGCTTCCCTCCCCCATGCTCACTCGGCTGCTACCTTCTTCCCCCGCGCGCATGCCACCGTCGACCAGCTGCCGGCGTCGCCGCTCCTCCGGCCGCACCTTGACATCCCCCTGCTGCCGGCGACGCTACCGCCCCGTGCCCCGCCGTCACCCCTTGCCAGTTGCCCCGCCCTGCACCGCCTCCCTTCTCCCCGTCGACTTCGCCCGGCCGTGCCTTTGCCGAGCGCCGCTTCGCCCTGCTGCTGCGCGCACCATTGTCGCCAGACCGCGCTCCCGCCGCTCACCCGTGGCGCGCCTGCCTTCCTCCGCCCACAACCTTCGCCGCGCTCACTGCGCCGCCGGCGCCACCGTGCAAGGAGGCAAGGGGAGAGCCGGGAGCTGGCTGTGAGGAGAGAGGGGCAGGCAAGCTGAGGAGAGGGCAGGGAGGAACCGGATGGCTGAGAAGAAGAGGAGAGGAAGGGGAGGAAGAGAAGAAAGAAGAAGAGGAGGGAGCCGGCTGTGAGGGAAAAGGAAGAAAAGAGAGAAGGGGAAGCCAGTTGATCCAGTGAGGAAAAGAAGAGAAGAGGGGGAAGGAAAAGAAAAAAAGAGAGGAAAAAGGAAAAGGGGGAGCCCGATCCAACTCCTGATCTGCCTGATCCGGCTCCTGATCCGCCAGATCCGGCCAAGACAAGGAAGAAGCCCCGATTCAGTTATTTGGAGTTAGGGTAACGCCTCGAAACCTCTTTCCCTTGCTTATTTATTGATTCGTGTAGAAGCTAAAATGTTGATTATTGAGACATATAGAGGTTGAATTGTTGAATACCGATACAGACGCATACAATGGTTAGAACACGGCTAGTCATTGGGACTCATGTGCAATGTAGTGGTGTTGTGTCAGTACATGCGTGATAGGTTAATTAGGCCCCGTTTGGCAGAGCTCTAACTCTAGGAAATCAGATTTCCTAGGGCTGGTCATCTGTAGCTCTAGGAAATCTTGGATCTAGAGTTGCAGGCATGTTAAGTGCATTTACATGACTCATTTCATTTATATTATATATTAAATTAAAATATTTAAATCACTTTAATTTAGTCAACAAACTACAGATCCAGCATAGATCTCGGAGCTAGAGCTGTGCCAAACATGGCCTTAGTATGGACTAATCAACTAAGGTATTTGCTAAAGCTCTATATAAGGCCAGAACGCCACTTTTAGCATTTCGGATTTGCAAGTCGGCGTTAGGGTCGGATGTTGCCCGGTATGGCATAGCTCGGCCTTTGGGCTGAATTCGGAATTTTGGATGGTATACTATTTAAATGATGGTAAATAGGAGTATGTGAGTAGAGTTATGCAAATTTCAGATCCCGAGATAGTTGTTATGTTTTGACATTGAACACTAGTTTTCTAACCACCGAGACAACATCTGATTCAATAGTATTGTATGTGCCGGTTTGCGTGTAGAAACGACGTTGTTCGTATGCGTACATGTATGATTACGTTGTATTGAGGTGGGTTGATGCTTATTCAGGTGGAGATTCAGGTTTGGTGTCATCCATGCATCGTCCACCAATTAAATAGGCAAGTGCATGATAGAATAGTGGATTGTGATAAATATCTGGTACTTGCTTTTTCGTGCCATGCCTTACGGTATTTTTATGAAATGATATCCCTGTTTGCCTGTTGTTTATATGGTGACGAGAGATGCTTATGATTGAATAATAACATTGAAAGAGTGTTGTGTCATACGGCGCACCCCATACAAGAGACCTACTTCGGTTAGCATTCTACAGGAGTGGAATTTGAGCAAAGTTGGTTGTTCATGATTGTAACATATTGCATTGCATGAAAGTGACAAAGAAAGTGATACAACTATAAAGATTTATGATTTACAGTATTCATGAGATGTTATTCATGAATATTGATGCTTAATGAGACTTTTGCATTGCACCGTGAACGTTATGAAAGTCCTACAAAGGTAGGCGAGAAACATGTGCATAAAAAAAGTCCTTCCGAAAGGGTGAACTATAGCTTCTACGAGAAGCTCCCTTCGGCAAGGCACCTCCATAGGATGGAGGTAGAGGGTGGCATCGACGGATGTACCCTCCACTATATCGGTATAAGTTACAGTTACATATGCACTGCATTGCATTGCATCCTTGTGCATTGCACTGCACGAAAGAAACAAAGAACCGTGATACAGGTGCAAAGATTATGATTACAACTTACAGATATGTGTTTTACTGGTGGTTACAGAGATTGTGTCTTACAGCTCCCAGATATGGGGTTAGCTGAATAACTATGTTGTCGCCACTATTTTATTATGTGCTTGCTAAGTCTTTGGACTAACTCTTGCCTTGTTGTTTTTTTAGGTGCATGGTGATGGCGATATGCATGAGTGGAAGTAGCACACATATATTCCTACGTGCAACAGTAATTCACATATCACCTCTAGATACCATGATCAAACTTTAATGTCGGACTTTGACAGTTAGCGGTACGATTGTGTCTTATTAGAACTGCTTCATATGGTGCGGTTTATGCTTTTCTGCTTAATGTGGGTAAATGGTATAGTTTTAGAGTGGTGGTAGCATTCCGGACTCAGGGGATGGACCAAAGTGTTACAGCAGCAACACAACACATGATATACAAAGCTTTCTACTCCTGTCAAGATAGCATATATCTACTGTGACTGCCAATCAAAGTAAGACCCACCAGAGTTACTAAAAATATGCTTATGCCTTCTGTCTCTCTTCCAAGAATCATCTACATAAGCAAAGAATCAAGCAAGTACCTGTCGGCGAGATATTTTATTAGCCCTCCCTTCTTTTCCCAAATCAATGTCAACTTTTACGTCTTCTGTCTCTCTTCCAAGAGTCACCTACATGAGCAAAGAAAAAAAGGCACATAAATTTCAGAAAAATGGTACCAAGATATTACACAAATATGAAAGTATTGTGTACTTCATACAAGTAGAAAATCACTGTATCAAAAATAAATGAAAGCCACACAAAAAGCAACCTGGCTTGTGTTTTTCTACTTACAAGATTGGGTTAGAAAAATTAACTTGCAAGATTGGATTAGAAGAATTCAATCAGCCTTGAACTATAAGACACAAACAAGATGGATGAGTCTTCCATCTCCCAATGAGGAGCAAATCTGGGTTTGAATTTATCACATATTCTGGATTTTTTTCCTTCAAGTTTGATTGACACATTTTTTTTTGTTGAGAAATATTTTCTTTTTGTAACCTTAATCATATCATTCTTTTTCCCGTGTTACCTTCATATTTTTATGGGGGTCCATCATTAATTAAGGATGTCTTGTGAGTATGATGAAAATTGATTTTTGTGGCTATATTTAATACTAGTGTTTTAAACTGGTAAACAGTCGGTTTTGGCTGTTATGGGAAATCCTTGTTATTCAGAAATTACCAAATATATCTCAAGTTCTCTTGACCAAAATTGTATGTATCTGTGAATGTTAATAGAATACAAGATTTAAATACTGAAAATGTCCAGCACAAGATACAGGGGGAAAAATCGTGCATACTCTTGAGCTGTGTCTCACTATATTCAATAAATCGTGTTAGCTGAAAAACATTGCTTGAATTTACCTCAAGATCCTTTATGTAGTATTTCAAGTGCAGTCCATAGATAACTGCAAAGGCACCTCGAGACATGATGGATCGGTTCATATAAGACCGAGCACCCTGCTCCAACCTTATCAATGATTTCCTGCTTTCTGGATGCTGAAATCTGGAAACTGATCATGCAAACACATAGATAAAAAACAAGTAGACGTTTTTTTCCTTGCATATAATAGGCAAATGTCTAACTGTGGCTTAAAAAATAGGACAATGTCTTAAGTATTCAGAAAGTTGACAAATTATGGCAAGTTAAATTCAGTCAATTTATTGGGGCACATGGACTTAAGTTTGGTCGGTTTTTATGTTTACATCCTGTATGTGGTTTGCATTAAAATTGCCACTAAGAGGAAAAGGGACACATCCAGGTAGGATAGTTTGTCCACACACCAACACACACTCTTACACTATTATTATCAGAACAGTTTTTCTTATTCCACTATCTGAATCTATACTCATTAAGCCTCTCAGCCAACCACTGCCCCATACCCTTATCATTGTCAGTCTCATCTTTAGTGACTCAAATATAAGCATTGACAGTAAAGTACTATTGAAATAGTGGGACCAATATTTCAGCACAATACATGGTTCAGATAGTGGACACATCCAGGCAGGATAGTTTGTCCACACACCAACACACACTAAGAGGAAAAGGGACACATCCAGGTAGGATAGTTTGTCCACATACCAACACACACTCTTACACTATTATTATCAGAACAGTTTTTCTTATTCCACTATCTGAATCTATACTCATTAAGTCTCTCAGCCAACCACTGCCCCATACCCTTATCATTGTCAGTCTTATCTTTAGTGACTCAAATATAAGCATTTACCGTAATAAGGGGACTAATAGTTCAGCACAACACTTCCTTTGGACAACTCTGTCATCACAATATTACTCATGCTAAGCTTAAACAATGCATCTCTATAAAATACTTGCATATATAGCATATCTTAAACCACGTTTACATAGATGTAACAGATGGATGATATTTACCTTCAGGATGCATCAAATCAGAGTCCTGATCCCATGGGATTAGATCCTGATCAAGTATCTGCAGTGAATTCCGAAAAGGGGTAAGCAGAAGCGCCACGGTGAAAAAGTTCTAGTAGCTAAAGCCAAGAGATTTATACCAAAGCTTCTAGATCATAGTAGTTTGGAACATCTTTTTCACTGTCAGAGCATTCTTCTGCTTGAGCTGATGTTGGCACCGTCGCAATGGGGTCTTGAACACTGAAATCTGACAATGCATGTGATGGCATACAGTTCTGTAGAGCAGCCCCATCTCCTAATTCTGGTTGATTATCATGTGAGTTGTAATTCATGTGATCAGGCACTTGAACTGAATTGTGCAAAGTCAAACTTTGAGAGTTATCAAAACTATCGTGTTGTCCTAAACTACAAGGTGATCCTTCACCAAATCCAGCAGCACTAATAGAGGGTAACGCTAGTGTGCATGTGTTTGCATCATTAGTGTTGATGTTACCATGCACAAGTACACCAGCAGTTGAAGGACCTTCTGACAGCTTAGCTCCTAGGATGCAACCTTTATTGAGTGCCACATAACCTTCTTTTAGTTCTGAAGTGGATGGGATAAGCTTTATTGGTTGCGATGAAGGTTGGGCATTTGCCATATCTTCACTCTTTATTAGGGCCAAGTCACTTGTATTGGAATGTTCAGCATTTGATGAAGGGCTAGTCGCAGGAGAAACTGAACAGATATTGTGCTCAGAGTTCTGGCCAGAAGTAGCAGTAGGGCATTGTAGAGAAGACTCGCCAGGTATAATAACATCGCCATTGCAAGGGATCTCAGGATCTTCTGTGTTCAACTTGCACTCAACATACCGACCAGGATAAGGCACTCTGGATGAAGTAGGAACCAAGATTATTCCAGAAACTTCTACTGCGTTATGATTTACATGGCCAGGATCTACCTGATCACAGCAAATGTTGGCCTCATCAGGGTGCAACAGATTTTGCATGGTGGAGCTCACCCCAAGTACAACCTTGGAGTCAGGATCATCTACATCCTCCTGATTTGGAGAATTCAAAAAGTTTTCACCATTAAGGAGCTCAAACTCTTCGCTGTTACTGAAAAATGGAAAATCTATGAAATCACCTTCTGACATTGCTGCATGGTCTAAACCAGGTGCGCATATCCCAGCATCTAAATTTGCTTGCAACGTGAGAGGGTCTCTGTTTACTGTCTTTATTTTCTTACCATCAGCAAGAGTAAGTGTGTCTCTTTCCTCAACCCCATTCCAGATTGCACCACCAGGTGCTTGAGAACCCTCAGGTTGACCGGTCAAGTGGAGTGAACCAGATTTGTGCACTCTCCCATTGTTGTTTCCAGGGAAATGGCCATGTTCAACTCCATCTTGATCAGTAGTCACCAACGTCTTTGAATCTGCCACTTCATTGCCACATCGATTGCTACAGGCCAATTGCTGAAACTGCACAGAATCCTGAAAATTTGTGATACCCTTAAGAGACACATTGTTCCCTTCATTAGTCTCAGGATTCTTTTGTGTGTAGGCATGTTGATCATATATTTGACCTACATCAGAATAGCCATATGGGACATTATTGGTGGCATCACCATCTTTTATCATGTTTTCAGCATGCTTTGTATGGAAAGAATGTCCATTTAATTCAGGATATATAGGTTGTCCACTGTTGTAGCTTCCACCCACTTGCCCATAGCAGCTCATTGTATTTGCCCCTGCTTCAATATTATGAACTACATGATGACCATGTGAAGGTTTAAGTAGGCTTCCACAGACACACCCCCCACCAGTCGCTACACATGAACAAGGGGCGATAAGAAAACCAAGGTCGGCAGTGTTACAAGGTTCATTGCAGACTCTCTTTCTGATCGCATAATATAGATTCTTTACGCTGTCTATTTTCCGTTTCTGAAATGCAAAATCCTTTGCTTTTGAGTTGAAAAGTTTATGTGCCTTGGCAGAGTTGGAAGTGGAAAGTTCAATCTCATACTCAACCATCCGAGCAGACGCTTGTGTTGAGATCTCTGGGTCATATAGCAATGAATTCCAACGATCCTGTAGTTCTTGAAGAGTGAATTTACGGGAAAAACATACAGCTCCTTTCACTAAGGACTCCAACGAGGCACCAGTCTACAAGTATCATAATTATCAGTTAGCAATAAACAGAGAACTAGTCATAAATTCAGATTTCAGAATTTCAGATCAAATTTTCATAAACAGCTGCCTATTATACAACAGGATTAATTCAAAATGAGAGTTTCAAATGTTTGAGCAGCTACTCCCACATAGTAGATAGGCATAAATAAGCTTCATAAGCCCGCTTATTAGGATTACAAGGTCAATAATAGTGTGTTTGGTTGCTGGGATGAGGTGGGATGGAATGGGATGGTTCCTTTGACCAAGCCTATCCATGTGTTTGGTTGGAGGGATGGGGTGGGATGGAATGGTCCAAAGTGGGATGAGCCTGTGCAAATTTAGAGAATATTCTTCTTAGATGCTGGACCATGTGGTTCCACTTTTTTTGTGGAACCATCTCATCCCATCCCCATCCCATCCCATCCCACTCTATCCCAGCAACCAAACACACCCTAAGTGACCTGTGAGATAAAATAACATAAGCTGTCTTGAATTAGATATAATTATAAAGCAAACATGTGAAAGTTCAGGATATCATCTCTATATATTTCCATGAAAAGTTGTAATTGTCAAACATCAAAAGTCGGTAGAAGATAGCCGCAGGACCAAGAGATGTATGAATGAAACGAATTTGAGTAAATAACGCAAAACAACCATTTCTGATTATATCAGGCTGTCAATTCACTCCCAGTCCCAGGTAGTGCAGAGCATCACCCCTTTTGAAAAAATAACATCTCAAAGCATTGGCTAACAGCAGAGTCCAAGAATTTTGTAAGTAAATGATCGATACTGGGAAAACAAATTCACAGCTACAATACCAGAAGAGTTAATCCCGTAATTCAATGCACAAAGTGAGTTTAGCAAACCATGCACCAAACCCACCCAAACTACGCCTCATTGCTAAATTAATAAGAAAAATAAATGTTTTATTTTTAATATTTTAATTCCCAGCATACCAATAGAGTACCAGAATCATAATCCCTCTGAACGAAGCGATGCACAAAGAAAATCAGGATTCTGGAAAAAGAAACATCCCAATGGCTAAAACTACAATCCCGCGCATCAAGGAACCATCCCGATTAGATTATAGCTCGACGATTTTCCGAGGCCACAGGGTTAAATTCTGACTAGCGGGTAAACCCAAAAACCCTGGCTCCGTCGTGCGCCAGCGGCAAGAACCCAAGAACAACAATTAGACACTTCAATCGAAGCAAACCTAACCGACGCATCGACACGAACTGCTTTTGAGCCGTTCCAATTGCGATCGGGGGGTAAGGAGGGGATGGGGGTGCTTGTTACCTCGACGGCGTTCTTGAGGAGGATGTCGTCCTCGACGAGCCAGTTCGCCGACGATGTCGACGCCGCGAGGGCACCCATGCCGCCGCCAAATTCGCCGCTTCGAGGAGGGAGGGGGAAGGGGGCCGCGGTTGGGAGGCGGGTGTGGTTTAGGGTTTAGAGGGGGAGGAGGGAGAAGGGGGGCTGGGGGAGAGGAGGCGGTGGCCGGCGGGTTTGGGTTACGGTTTCAGGTAGCTCTGACAAAGGTTAGCGTTGGCTGGACACGCTAGCGGCGTAAGGTAAACGGCGATTGGTCACTTTGGTACCGGTGGACCTCTAGGCTTTCTTTACTGCCGTTGGCAACCTTGGACTAGCCCCGCTTTTTTCGTGTTGGATTAATCTATCTTTTTTATTCTTAAATTTTTTGTAATTTAATTATGTTAAATAAATTATCATTAGCTATAGTACAAAATAAATTATAAACCAGTTTATTTCAGCCGAAGTAAGTGACCCCATATATATAGTCTTTTGTTCGATAAAGTACAGAGAGAGAGGGGTGCTTTTATACTTTTATCAACTATGATTTATATTATTTTTAAAGTATAATAAATGATAAATAGATGATAATTATCTTTTCGTTTGCTTGAAACTAGTATTACTTTTTGTTAGAGAGGGAGGCATAGAAATACTACTTTACTTCTTTATATTTTTATAAAATTACTTTGGAAGAGAAATCTTATCTCTCGCATTACGATGAGCAATAAATGTCACGGGAAGTCAGCGGCTAATCGGGAGACATGGCTTTTTTTTTTGGCAAGTGGGTAGCTTACAGTGATAATGACAAAGCATCAATTATAAAAATAATGGTAAGGCACTCCGTTTAAAAATTAGTTACTACAGAAAAATCAAAAGTAGAAGCTAAAAGCTGTAAAAGAACAAGGCTTATATCTCTTTTTTTTGGCATCAAATAGTTCTTTACAAATTTATATTTATGTAGGAAAATTTTTTATAGTATAAAATTTTTTTTACATCCCTCTAACAACAAATAGTTATTACTTGGGAAAAAAAACTCTAAATCGCTCTCCTTCTAAATAGATGGAAAAACTTTAATTAAGTTGTGGCTTAAATTCAACAGGTAACAATTTATCGAATGCTTAGCAGCCCGGCATGAGTCAGGCTTAGTTACCTTTTTTTCATGCCATGCTTAATTTACAAGATTTCATATCTCTACTTATTCGCATTGAACCTAAATACTGTCCTCAGCCAAAATTATCATAGAAAATACTTTACTGTGAAGAATGAAAACAGATTATGCTCCCTCTTTTTTATTATATGAGAGTGGGTTAAAAGATGTATATGACTCTGAAACAATAGATGTTATATGCCCCAGTCTTGTACTATCATCTAATCTAAACTAATAAACCACCAGTTAAAATTATCCTACATCCACCCAACAATTACCTGCTCCACAGTCATAACTTTAACTACGTCCACACCACAATATGCACCCAGAAATACACCATCCTAAAAATGTGCGCACCAGATTAACTCTCCTCCATTCTCTCTCCTTACTCAACCATATCCGACAGTCATTCTTCAATGGATCTGCAGTACCCCTTCCGCGTCCCTCACGCTCGCCTCGCCCCCACCAATCCCATCCCGCAAAGCTATCCACATCCCCCCCGCCCCTTCCTCTTCTTCCGCCTCATCCACCGCCCGCCGCCGCCGCCATCGAGGAGAGCGGCCCTGCGCCACGCCTCGCCTCACCGTCGCGCGCGGCGAGGATCCTCGAACGCGCGAGCATGGAGCTCTCCCTCCTCTCGCGAGGCCCTCGCCGCGCTCCCGCCTCCCGCTCTCTCTACGCTAAACCCCCGCGGAGCCCTAGCGCCTCGAGCTAGCACCTCGCTCGCCTCGCGGCCGCGCGCCTCGGCGGCGTCGGGCAAGGGCGAGCGGCCCGCCTCGGGAGGCGGTGTTCGGCGGCCGGAGGAGCTCATCGGCGTGCGGCCCGTGGTGGAGACGCTGCGCCCGCATGGCGTGACGGCGGCGAGCTTCGCGATCGCCGCGGCCGCCGTGGTGGCGGGTACGGCCTCGGGCCGCGTCGCGGCTCGCGGCGCATGGCGGCGCGGGCGCGGCCGTGCTCGTGTAAGATCGAGGAGGCCGACTAGAGGGGTGAATAGGAGGTTTAAAATTTTCGTCTAATTCTAATTAGCAATTTTAAACTTGATGGATTGATAGAGCAAGATAACACTAACACTAGCACAAGTAATCGACTAAGAGCAATAACGAATGGTAGAAAACAACAATTGCTAATCTAACTAAGCAAGCAATCAAGTAATATGAATGAAGAGCGTTGCTTGAATGAAAATGATCACAAGAGAGCAAACCACAATTGACACGATTACTTTTTACCGTGGTGATCGGAGACTTCTTGGTCTCCCTAGTCCACGTTGAGGTAAGCCGAACAAATCGGACCGGCTCCACGAATGAGCCTAAGCACCTCGATCACTATTGGATGCCCTTTCCTCTCGGGTGGCGAGCTCCAAGCCTTCACAATCTTAGGGCCTTCTCACAATCTTCTTGAGAAGATCACGAAACTCCGCTAAGCCGTCTAGGTGCGGCAAGCACCAAGAGAATAAACCATCTGCGGCTTGATCTCACTCAAGTGCTCAATGGATCAACTAGAATGCAATGCACTTGAATTTTGGGTCAACTACCTCAAATGAATGCACAAGTGAGTGAATAAGGTGTGAGAGGTTGCACTAGGCTCAAATGTATTCAATGTATGTTCAACAACATGTCCAAGTTACGGTGGGGTGTATTTATACCTCACCAACCTCAAATAACGTTACAATAAACAATCACGAAAATTCAGAAATCCGGAACTCGCAGCAAAACGCGGTACTTCGGACCTCATTGACCGGTCGAACGGCTATGTCGAGAGTGAAGTAACCGTTGGTCAATAAGTGCGGTACTACCGCCGTTGAACTCGCGGTACTTAGGGACGTCCGAAGTTCCGCTCCAAGACCAGTACTTCCGATCTCAACGAAGTCTAAGTCTTATTCTCGGCGCTCTCTGGAAATAACGTTCGCGTGTATCCGAACTTCGACATGCGGTAGTTCCGCGATAAAACGCGGTACTTCCGTTTCAGATAGGCTAAGTTAAACTCCGGCGTTCTCGAAATAAAGTTCGCTCGGTGCTCCGGATTACGGCCATCGGTAGTTCCGCAGTCAACCCGCGGTACTTCCGTTTTCCAGAGACTAAGTCCGAGTCGGCGCTCTCTGGAAAAACGTTCGCTGGCGCCGGTACTCTAGGACTGCGGTAGTTCCGCCAATACACACCAGGAACTACGGATTTTCCGACAATGCACGATTTGATTTAATTTTAATTTCTAAGTGCATGCATGATCCTAAATTGATCCAAAGGGCACATTTGAACATGATCAAGCAATCACCATGATCCTCTTAATAGTACGGCGTCTATCCTATAATCCAGGTCTTCCAACCTAACTCCAAGACCGGTAAAATAAAATAGATACCTAGACTATTTACCTTGTCGCCCTAGAGATCTTGAATCTTCATGGGAAATTTTGTGAGCCTCTTTCTTTGCCATTTGAACTTATTCTTTCAAACACTTAATGCACACATTAGTCCCATATTCACATAAATTCATTAATTACCAAAACTAATATTTTTAGGGGCCTAGATGCTTTCAGCTCGGCGCGGCCAACGTCGTGGGGGCCGCAGCGGTGAACTCCGTCATGCCGAGGTAGCCGCCGTTGAGTGCACAACTACGTCGCCGGCTGCGGCGACCCCACCAAGCGGAGAGCGGCGAGGTGGAGGCCATCGCGAGCAAGTGAGTTTGGACAGGTGATCTGGGCGGACTCGGACGCGACGCGCGTTCACGGAGGCGGTCGGCGACCTCATCGGCACCGTGTAGGAGCTGGACGCCGCGGGCACCAACGCGTCTGCTCGCCCGCGGACGGTGCTCGGCCGGTGCATGGCGCGTGGAGGCGGTTCGTGCGCTCATCAGCGCCCGACGACGTGGCCCCGTGGCACCGGCGGGTTCGGGTCGGACGAGCGGCGATGAGGATGACTTCGGCGCGAGGATGGCTACGGCGACGAGCCGATCCGTCGCTGGCGGTCACGGACTATGACGTGGTGATCGCGCTCTCGCGGGGTCGGTCGCGGCGTGCACCGATCGCGCGCCGGATGGTGGACGCCGGCCGGCGCGAGTGCGCTGAGGCCTCTGCGCCGCAGCGCCGCGGCTTCGTCGGAGGCGTTGCGCGCCTTGGCGCCCGCCGCGTCTGCGAGGAGGTCCATGCGTCCCCAGGAGGAGCTCGACATCGCCCGCTGGATCCGACCTTCAACATGGTGTTCGCATCCCGATTCCTAGCGAGCGCGCCTGCGGCCGCGTCTTCGACGGCCTCACCCCTTCGGCGACCTCGCCGCCGTTGCGCGGTGCGCACTCGAGTCATCAATGGATCGACGTCGTGCCCCCCCTGTTGCAAGCGTGGGGACTTTGTCTAAGCAAAGCACCAGAGGAAATGATGGTCTGTTTCTAAAGATCTGTGGTGAGTTCTCTCCTATTTTCCTTTGTTGGTCATAGGGGACTTGATGGTGATTGCAAGATGAGGCGGTACTATTTTTCATTTTTAGTGTGATGAAGAACAATGTGAGAACTAGCGAATTTTTAGTCAACCATAAGTCCATAACTTGTTTTCATAAAGCTGGAGCTCTGGTTTGCCAAATTTCTACCCTCGCAGAAATCATAGATGTCATTTCCAGTTCATCCAACCCTGCAGATCATGTAGTATCGAATCTTTGAAGTGAGTCCTGTGGTTGGCAAAAATGCTCCCATCATTGTGCAAGTTTGGTGTTATTCGTGGGTTGCCTGTGTTATGACTTTGTAACCTTAGTATCTCATTGTTTTTTTAGTTGGTTGTGAACATTCTTGTATTTTTAATTGTTGACACTAATAGTAGTTTTAAATGTTTTGGTATCTTTATCGATCCGAACATCACCGGATCGCATAATTAAACACTGGAAATATTGCTCATTTTTAATCTTGTTACTTACTTTGGTTGCTTCTATTGTTTAGATATCTGGTTCAAATTTTTGGGACGGTCAAGTGGATCGTCAAGGAGAGTTCTTTGTTTCAAGTAGCGGGATGTGGTGGCGGTGATACTTACGAGCCTTCACGAACACGCATACAACCGATGCAAGCCCAGGGCATTTCGTAGAACCTCGGGTCCTCGAGAGGAGCTCACGGTGAGTTCTGCAGAGCCAAAGCGTTCATCTTGGTCGGCACTCATCTAACATTAAGAACTATGACTCCGCTCTCAAAGGTATTGAAGGTCTTAATTTTGACGGCGATGAGAGGGTTGAGACTAGCAATGAAGAAATTCTACATGTGTTCTGTAAAAATCATAATCTAGAGATAAGCACAACATTTCTGTTGAGTTTTGGATCACAAGAGATGTTAGAGACTTGGAGGATGTGAAGTGCTTTTGCGGATGATGGTCCTCTGGACACGGTAAATAAGTTGTCGATCTATATGAAATTTAGCTCATAATTAATGTGATGGTTACGTAAATGTCTTTAGAGTTCGTTTGTCATCGCCTCTTTGAGTTCTTGATTGTTGTATTATTTCTATTCCTTCGGGTTCACCATGTCCGATTCATGTGCCTCGGGACACCAAGTGCAACTGGTAAAACTTGGATTGGAAAATGAAACTTGAGCATGTAGAATTTTTCATCAGTTCATTGAACAAATTTGTCGAGAATATTTTTAGGGCATATTTTTTATTACTAATGTGCCTTAGAAATATTGTGGATGTGATTTCTAAATGTGGTTTAAAGTGTGATCAATGGCTCAAAGCGGTCACGGTCTAACAATTCATGCAAATTTTCTTCACCTTACGCTTTGCCAATCTTAGCACTTGACTCGCATCAAAGCGGGAGCAAGTATCTGGTTTTTAAAACATGAATAATGTGTAATTGTGTGCTACAACAGATTTGGTGAAATGTCCTGCGAGCTTGCGTTTTGGATTATTGTTATGCTACCTAATTATTCTGGAGCTAGCTAATTATATTCCCTGGCTGCAAATGCGGTCCAATAATTTGTCTATCCAATTATCAAGCTCGATGATGTTTATCTAAAATTGATTTTGTTTTGGCATTGTAGTGAGGTTTACATAAATGCATTCTCTAAGGTGACTCTGCTCACCATTAGGCAAGTGAAAGCATGCAACATTGGCGACTTACGAAAATATCCGGGATTGTGACTCTTTGCTCAAGTGTGAAGAATGTTGCTTGTTCTCTGTCTGTTCATCTAAGAGGAGATCTGACTAAGCAAAATTGTAGCTTTCTTTCACTTTGAGCTGTTTTTCCTTTTTAATTGCTTTGCATGAAAATTTCTTAATAAATCTTAATAAATTCTGCATATTTAATCTTTGTTGTCATATGAGAGGCTCAAAATCAAGATGCAAGTGCTAACCTTATTTGTTCCTTTGCGGTTATTTTACCTCTATCGACTAAGCTCAAAATCATGAGGGCTCGATCTTTGTTCGAATAGGTATGTATAATGTGTAACAATAGATCTACAAATTCTGCATGTATTATGTGCATATGTTACTGACCTTGCGGGATGAATTTATTAACTCCCAAGCAACGATATCTGCGATTAACTTATATACTATATGCAAGTGGCTATATTATGTGCCATTTTGATGTCTTCAATTATTTGTAGTGGTGACCAAAATAATCGATGTATATGTTTGGCTTTCATTCATGGATGGACTTTGTTGCAGTGACAACCCAATTATCCAAGCAAAATATGTATGGCCATTCAAAATTGGCTTTGAAAGCAGGGAACAAAACATGTATGGCCATTCAAAAATTCATTTGGTTGATTTCATGTGCATCCCTAAAATGCCACCGTGGCGTTAGCACGGACACTATACTAGTGTGATATTAATAGACACACATTTTCCTTATTGCCTTACCTATATACATAAATAGGTAGAAAAGAATACTATAATTTGTTTTTATAGTCATTGTAGCATCAAAAAGAGAGAGCAAAAAGGCCGATGATTTTAGAAAAACAACTCCACATATATATGAATGTCTATTTACTATCTTAGCCTTCTAAAATACATTAGCTCTCAAGATTTGATGCAAAAGGATAAAAGAATATATTCTTTTTTGATTCGGTTTATGACTTTTGGGTTGTTTACGGGAGAGAGCACGAAATAATAGAAACTCATATGTAATTTTAACCGATATAAATGAAATCACTACAGTGTATACTATAACTAATTTATAGAATTTATCTTAAAAAGATAATTTGTTTAAAAGTTACTATAAAAATTAAAAATCAAAAGTAATTTTTAGAAACTGAAAAGGAAATATCAAAGACGGGGCCGGTCGTGATATTCCATGAACTCCCGCATATATTGGAAAAGGCTATTTTTCTAATGAATTATGCAAACTAGGAACAAACCCTAGCCCACTTGTAAGATCTATCTCATTGTTAAGTCAGCCCCCACCGAACCTTCCGATTCCGATCGAACCATCCCGGAAAAACAATAAGTAGAAAAAAAAAAACTGAACATAAAGAAACACACGAAGAACAGCCGCACCGAGCCAAACCCGAGGGGCAGAGCCCACGCGAGACGAGATCCAACCCGAGCCGTCGCCGGGGACGAGGCCGAGCAGATCCACCCCCACAGGCGGCGAAGACGGCAGCGACGGCGGCTGTGAGGATGCTTCCGGACGGCGGAGCCGACGACGAGGAGCGGTGGCTCGCCGAGGGCATCGCCGGCGTCCAGCAGAACGCCTTCTACATGCACCGCGCCCTCGTAAGCTCCTGGAAACCCTAAATCCAACCCCGACCGTAGCCTCCTCGGTCTGTGTCCACTCGCTAACCTGCCTCGATCGGCAATTTGGGTGCAGGATTCGAACAACCTCAAGGACGCGCTCAAGTTCTCGGCGCAGATGCTCTCCGAGCTACGCACCTCGCGGCTCTCCCCGCACAAGTACTACGAGCTATGTGAGTAAATTGGCACAGGACTCTTCGGTGTGTCGAATTCTGGGAGCGGGTTCAGCTGGGATTTACTTATTGGGTTTCAGATATGAGGGCGTTCGATGAGCTGCGGAAGCTGGAGATGTTCTTCAGGGAGGAGACCCGGCGGGGCAGCTGCTCCGTTGTCGATCTGTACGAACTCGTGCAGCATGCTGGCAACGTCTTGCCGAGACTGTAAGGCTCATGCCCCCCTTCCGCACATACACAGTTCTTCCCAGTGTGTAGGTATATGATGTTGGTTCAGTTTTGCTTGCTCGATAAGGAGATTGCCGTTTCATGGCATTGTAGATCATTGCAACTGGAATACTATCAGTAAAGTATAATACTATCAGTAAAGTATATGCTAACGTCCCACTTAACGACTATGAGATTTATTGGTTAACTTGATAATCCAACTTCTGAGTGACTTCTTTCTGTGTTGAAAAGACTAGTTTGAATGAAGTGCATATTTTGAATGTTGTGCACATTTTACTGTCGCAATGGAGCGAAACATACTTATTGCCTATATATCCACACTTGATCTAGTAAAAATTGATACATCATGTCATTCTATCACCAGTGACAGTGATTTCTCGTTGTGTTGTAAGTTGGTACTTGTCCAAGTAGGCAAATACCCAGTTGTGCTCTTCCGAGGATGCCCGATTCACATGTTGCAGTGTCTTAGAATAGTTCCCAAGATTGCAAAATTAATGAAAATTTGATGGCTCATTAACCCATTTCATAATTCATACTATGTAACACCTAATATATGATATCATATGGTCATTTGTTGAAACATCATATTGAATAGAAGTTTCATGGACAGTTGGAAAAAATCACACAGAGGTTACCAACCATACTGACTTGTGCGATTGTATCAACTCAAGTTCATGTGCAAATATCATTGGGAAAATTACAAAAAAAAAAAACACTCACGAAGTTAGGAGTTACTGAAACCTGCCTGCAAATTATTTTTCGTCATCGACCCCTCTAGAGGTCTCTCAGGCAGCATCCCTAAATTCTTTCCAATACCATCATTTGGAGTTAGGTTGGGAGTGGGGCTACTCATTGTTTTAGATGTGTTTCTAACTCAACTGAGGAAACTTTATTTCTTTATTTCGCCTCAGTTTCTTTACTAGTACTGGTAGAGAATGTGGAATGATATGTCACAACAGTCAATAGGATCTCCTCAATGATACTTCTGTCCGTGCATAAATAAACTTTGTGTGCATAAATCATGAACTGTATTGTTTCATCTATGTGGACCTTAAGTTGGAACAGGCACAACCTGACCAGCTGTTCAAGCAATATTCCCTGTAATTGTGGTGCAACTTTTAGGCCCTGTTCAAAAGTACTGTGACTTTTGGCTTTTGGCGAGTCCTGTGTTCTTAGATCCTGACTACCGGTTGGCATCATTATTCTGGTTTTCTTATTCTCTATTTTGCTGTAACCAGCCTGTATAGAATCCTTATATCATATCATTTCAGCTGTTAATCATGTTCATATATGTACTTTATTGTTATTTTAAACATTTATGAAGTGTGTGAAAAAATATAATCTGATTTGATGTTGTTCATGTGCTAGCTATCTCCTCTGCACAGTAGGATCTGTTTACATTAAATCAAAGGAGGCTCCCGCTAAAGATGTTCTTAAAGACCTGGTTGAAATGTGTCGAGGCATTCAACATCCTCTTCGCGGGCTTTTCCTAAGAAGTTACCTCTCTCAGATAAGCCGAGACAAACTGCCTGATATTGGTTCTGAGTACGAAGGGTACTGTACTTCATGCCATGCTGTTTCTAGTCAGTTAGTTGTGCTTTCAATAACATTTATATCTCAATGGTGATACTTTCCTCAGAAATAAAATACTAATAGTAGGACACTTAGAATTAGCTTATTCTCTTATGCTGCTACACAAGTATGTAGTCAGTTTGTTTTTTGTTTCCTGTACCATAGGCTAAAGTAAGTTTGTTCGGTGTGTGTGTTTGGGTCTGTAAGGGTTTTTTCAAACCCCTATTTATCTTCCTTTCTTAATACAAAGATATGCAGTTCTCCTGCGTGTTTGAGAAAAAAAGTATGTACTATAATTTCTTGTGAAAAAATGCTCTATTATAATTACAAAAAAATTACATCACATGGAGTAAAAACGAAAATCATATAATGTATCTCAACTAGAGATCTAACACTGAAGCAAAAATGAACTATTGTTTCATCTATCTGTAAACAATATCTTATTTTATAACTATTGCGGCGTAATTTTGACAATCATATAATGCCTTGTCAACAGAATGCGCTAGCACTAGTGTCTACTAGTTCCCCTTTCTCTTCATTTTTTTTATCATTCATGCAATGTTGCGGTCACTTGGGTGCTATGACTTCCTATGCATTAATTGCTATCACTTGGTCATCAACCCTACTCTGCCATTGGTTCATACAGAGTTTATCCTATCCTATTGAGTGCAGTTTATTATTGTGCATTTCAAGTCCTAACTATTGCCATTTGCCAGTGATCCTGCTTGATTATGGATCAGTACACATTTAGAAACTCTGTATAGTTAGTTTAGTTTATCATAGCTGGGAGTTGGGACATCGACATTGAGTTGTCCTGGTAGTGTATGTCAGTTCAGATTTATGCAATTCTTTTTTATGTAATAGTTTCCTTATATCCCACCTTGTTTTGCAACTTTCATTACACAGGGATGCTGAAAGCATTAATGATGCAGTTGAATTTGTTCTTCAGAACTTCATAGAAATGAACAAACTTTGGGTCCGGATGCAGCATCAGGTTTGTTTCAGGCTTTTAACCTGAAGGCACAATTTTCTTTCTTTCCTTTCCTTTTTTATTGTGCATTTACCATGTTAGGCTGCATTGCATGCATACCATGTCCCGTATGTTGCTCAGATAAAGAGCATTTATCACACATGGCATCTCTTGTTAGAAGATCCCGAGCTGAAACCAGAAAATGATGACTCTTTTCTGCAGGGGCTTGTTCGGGAGAAGGAGAGGCGGGGGAAGGAAAGAAATGAACTGCGTGATCTGGTAAGTCAATGGGCATCTACATAGTATCCTTGACATATTCTTTGGAGTCATTTTATAACATTACTTCTTTTTTTTCTAGGTAGGTAAAAACCTTCATGTTCTAAGCCAGATTGAGGGTGTTGACCTTGATATGTACAAAGAAACTGTTCTTCCCAGGATATTAGAACAGGTTTGCAGTTATATTTATTGATGTAAAATGACAATGGTACCTCCATGATTCTAGTGGAAACTGAAGCAGAAATACATTGGCAGGTGGTTAATTGTAAGGATGAACTTGCACAGTTCTACCTGATGGACTGCATAATCCAAGTCTTTCCAGACGAATACCATTTACAGACATTGGAAACATTGTTGAGCGCATTCCCCCAGCTACAGGTTGGCAAGTTTGTCTTTTTTGGCTTGATTCCCTGCTGGAATTGCCTAGTTTATGCTGCTCTCTGAAGAACATTGCATAACAGAAGTCATCCAAACTTAACTTGCAAGCCATCCTCATCCCTTGATCAATATGGTTTCTTTTGCCTGATGTTTTGTTATCTAGAATATTAAATAGTGGTTTTTGCTGTGCTTTACCACTTAAAGACGCGATTACATACAAATTGCTACCAGAAGCTCAACTAAATAAGTCCAGGTGCACTTTTAGCCTTCATCTGATGGTAATCATGTTAATGCTGTTGGCTAAGTTTGCTGTAAAATTGGCTTGTGGAGTAAAGTATGGCAGTGTGTTACTTCGTTGTACAGTAGTTAAATGATGAACATATAATTTAGTAGTCTTTATTATGTAGTACAATATCTGACATGATCTATAAGTTTAATGTATGATTAACATGGAAAATTGCATGTAGAATAAATAAATACAATGAAGTGCAAAGTATGAGTACTACGGATCTGGATCTATTTATATAATTACATGTACTTTCTATTTTATTTTCACTATGAACGTAAGTCATTTCTAAATTTTTTGCAGCCAAATGTTGATATCAAAATGGTGCTATCTCAACTCATGGACAGATTGTCAAACTATGCTGCCACAAGTCCTGAAGTAAGCATTCCCTACACCATTTCATCACTGTAGAATTTGTTTACGCTTTTGACATTAATGAATTGTGCAGGTATTGCCAGAGTTCTTGCAAGTCGAAGCTTTTGCAAAGTTCAGCAATGCTATTGGAAAGGTAAATCTTTGGTTGCTGCTTATGAGTAATCAATATTCAGTGATACATATCATGTAGTCTTACCTTTTTATGCTAATCTTAATTTGTATTTTTACATTTGCTGTAGCCATCAATTAGTCTTGCAATGCTATGAATATGCATTTGATAAAAAATGACAACTTCCACTATTAGTATACATACTGTGTCAAATGTGGGGTGGATTGGAACAATAGAATATAGCTGCACCTTTTATTTCTTGATTCCTTATTCAAATTATATATCTTTTTCTGCTGTAGTACAGATAAAACTGAAACAACTGAGTCATGGTCTTCTGGCAGGTGATAGAGGCCCAAGTTGACATGCCAGTTGTTGGAGCAGTAACTTTATATGTATCACTTCTGACATTTACTCTCCGTGTGCACCCAGATCGGCTTGATTATGTTGACCAAGTGTTGGTAAGTCTTCTAACATAGACAATGAAATAGGTTATGTCACTTCTCTTATTATCTATTCACTAACCCTACAGAATCATTTTAGTCTCATAAGCGATGTAGTCATGTAGGTATGTGCATGAAGTAATTTCATCACATGTATATTGAACCTTCTAGCTCATGTTGTGTATAATATTGGATAGGGTGCATGTGTCAAGAAACTTTCAGGCAAGGCAAAACTTGAAGATAGCAGAGCAACGAAGCAAATTGTTGCACTTCTTAGTGCTCCCCTGGAGAAATATAGCAATATTGTTACTGCATTAGAACTTTCAAACTATCCTCGGGTTATGGATTATCTAGATAATGCTACAACCAAAGTGATGGCTCTGGTAATAATTCAAAGCATAATGAAGAACACAACTTGCATATCTACTTCCGACAAGGTAATATTTCACATTATGCTATTTCTCTGTCGATTTCTAAGGAATCCATCATGTGATTCTGTGTTGCTATTTCTTGCAGATCGAGTCTCTATTTGATTTAATTAAGGGACTTATCAAAGATATGGATGGGGCTGAAGATGATGAGGTAAGATCAGACAATTCATTCTACAAGTTTCTTGGACTGGTTTGTTATCTTCTTTCTGCTGCTGTCTGTCTTATGCAGCTAGATCAGTGCAAGTGTTTCAGCAGGTTTACCTGCACTGTTAACATGTTAATTTTTGTTGTTTTAGCTTGATGAGGAGGATTTTAAGGAGGAACAGAATTCTGTTGCACGTCTTATTCACATGTTGCACAATGATGACCATGAAGAGATGCTGAAGGTACATTTTTTTTATTATACTGAAGTTGATGAGGGCATGCAAACTTATTTCTGTCTCCATTATTTTCTTCCCCTTTCCTAATTCAGGTCTTGGGTGACATACTCACTGTTATGTATCTATGTTATATGTCCATTTTACACATCTATGTTTTTGATATCCAGCGCTAGTGATGTGGAGGCAGTGTTCTGAGCTAGCATCTTGCCCTACTAATGTGGTTGCAAGATAACAATGGAACTTAAGTGTAATAGGAAATTGAAGTGCTAAGTTAGAAACAGCACCTAGGTTATTCTCACACCAGCTTGCTTAAACTGAAGTTTTTTTCTAATCATTTTGTTAAATCATTAGAGTTAGACCATATCCTTTGAGCCTAAAAAAAGCAATAGAGCATATATTGTTAGGGTGTGTTAGGTTGGTGGGATGAGATCGAACCTGGATGGGATGGTTACTAAATGAATAGCCAGGGCCAATTGCCTTTAGCCATTGTAAGGGCCTGTTCGTATTGGTTTTTGCTGATGACTTTTGATTGTGACTGATGAATATTAGTGCATTATGTAAGAAAAACGGTATAATGAAAGACAGTACAACATGCAGACCGCCATACAACTTACGGAATTGTGACATAATAAAATACAAAGTGCATTACAACATGTGAAGCGCAAAGTGGTGGCTGATAGAAGTGGTTTATAGAAATTGAGGCGTTCATATTGGCTTTGGCTTCTGGAAGCCGAAGCCAAAGCCAATATGAACAGGCTCTAAATTGACAACTAGACATCTGTTCGTGAATTTATGTTTCTTGGCAGCATTTAGCATTTATTAATATCAGGGTACATGTCTTGACACTTGCCCAATTTGAAAATGTTAATAGAAAATACCTGTTGATCTTTCAGATCTTATGTACTGTTCAGAAGCATATACTTCAGGGAGGTCCCAAGCGTCTATCTTTCACTGTGCCATCCTTAGTATTCTCTGCTCTGAAGGTTTGTTTCATTGTTCACAATTATATTTAAAGAGTATAGTATTCTCTGCTCTGAAGGTTTGTTTCACTGTTCACAATTATATTTAAAGAGTATTGTAAACTGAGGAACTTTCACATTCCATGATATCTTCATGCACAAAGTTCCTCAAAAACATGAATTGTATAGTCGAGCAGGCTGTTTTGTAGTAGGCATGCTAATATTGATTTGATCAGGTTTTTACTCTCTAGAACTGAGTCTTTTTCCACTTATGTTTTTAAATTACCTTTCTTGCCTTGTTCAGTGGATAGATATAGGTCAATAGGTGGACATATCCATTGCAAACTCATGTCTAGGTGCAATCATGTAAACGTTGCATTTGGATCGTTGGACGAGGGATGGTTGGATAAGATTTGGGGGGATTTTGAGGATCACATGATCGATAACTTTCTAAATAACTCTTCACATGTTGGAAAATTATTTATGAGGACTCCCATCTTCTTGACGCCACCCAAATCTGATCCATCCAGTCCACATGAAAGTTTGCATGATTGCATCTAGAAATGTGCATGCACTTGATATGTCCCCTAGATGTATAGTCTATCCTCCTTGAATTGAAGAAACAAAAGAAAATTGATAGTAGCGATTCTGACAAACCATTAATGTCTGCATATTTTATCAGACATTGGGCTAGATATTTGGGAAGGTTCTTTATTTCATTTTTGTTTAGGAATTATTATTAGCTGAGGGGTCTAATCTGTGGATAATTTGTCTTGCCTGCAGTTGGTCAGACGATTACAAGGTCAAGATGGAGATGTCACTGGGGAGGAAGTTCCTGCAACTCCTAAGAAAATATTCCAGATCTTGCATCAGGTTTTTCTTTCTTTTGCATACATTTGTAACTTTCAGAATTTCACTCTCAGGACATGAACAGCATCGAATAGTTTTCTCACTTGCAGTTTAATATATATATATTTTTATTTTCTTGCCTCTGTAAAATAGCCAGATTCAAGAACTATCACACATTTCTCCACATTATGTTAACTCAAAGCTGTTGGTGAATTAGGATTAACAATTAGTAAATCCTAACTTAGATACAGAAATGCAAATTATTCATGCTAGCCTTCCTCTAGTGGCAAAACTCGTACTGGCTGGATTTACTTTCTCGCACAAATGTTGAGGGCTATAGCCTATAGGCTTGTGGATCTCTCTATATTCTTCAGCACTCTCATCAATGTTCTCATCATTTTTCATTTTTCAGACTATTGAAGCACTCTCATGTGTTCCTTCTCCAGAACTGGCTCTCAGACTATATCTGCAATGTGCAGAGGTATTGTTGTAACAATTGATCGATTCTTTTCACAATTCTTTCCATCGTGTGACTACATTTCTTTTACAGGCTGCCAATGATTGTGATTTGGAACCGGTTGCTTATGAGTTCTTTACTCAAGCGTTCATCTTATATGAAGAAGAAATCGCGGTATGACCCCCACCTGCCTGTCCACTTTCTTTCATTACTTATTTGAGTAGTTTGTTATAACCCTGGATCATGAAATGTGATTTTTCCATGTATACATGCGGGTACATGTACTATCACCACCCACAAATGTATCTCGAGATTGATGCAAACTTTCAAATTCAAACCACCATCCCATCTTCTAATAATTGAATATCCCTTGCACAAATCCTGAGGCACTTTAGAGGGTTAAAATAGTACATGTGCCCATATGTACATGTGGTTTTGCATTTTTCTGGATCATGTCATAAATGTTCTATGCTATGCATTCGTTAGAACATTGGTGTGCTTTTATACTTATGTTCTGTTTTCCCCCCTTATAATGGTTATGTGCCACAAGCAGGATCTTCTATACTTACGTTCTGTTTCCCCCCCTTACAATGGTTATGTGCCACAAGCAGGATTCAAAGGCTCAAGTTACTGCACTTCACCTAATAATTGGGACCCTTCAGCGGATGAATATATTTGGGGTGGAAAATAGAGACACCCTCACTCATAAGACAACAGGGGTAACAATTTCTTGCTTTGTTGTCGCCTTCTTGAATCCTGTTATTGCCCAATTCTGTTTTCTGCTAGTACACATGCTAGCCTTTCTGGTAAATGACATTGACTCTGTTTTGTGCAGTACTCAGCAAAACTACTCAAGAAGCCTGATCAATGCCGAGCAGTCTATGCATGTTCACACCTTTTCTGGACTGATGACCAAGATGGAATAATGGATGGTGAAAGGTAAACTTATTGATGTACTTGGTTTAAGCATCCCGATTTTTAGTTTATTCTTGCAAATAAAATGCTAGGACATTACTTCCTAATGATACTGAAATAAGTCTATCATAATTTCGTGCCCAGTCAAACTAATTGCATGATGTTCCTTGGATTGCCATGTCTCCAATTTATCTTTTTATGCTAACTAAACTACTAAAGGCAATATATAGCTAATAACTTCGGGCCTGCTGTTGAATCTTATCTAAGATATCTAAGACGTTCCTTTTTTTTGCCTGATTGAATTTTTGTTCCAGGGTCCTCCTTTGTTTAAAGCGTGCCTTGAGAATTGCAAATGCTGCTCAGCAGATGGCTAATGTAACAAGGGGAAGCAGCGGATCTGTCACTCTATTTATCGAAATTTTGAACAAGTAAACTCAAGACCTAGATTTGATATCTTTTCTGGTGCATATTGCTTCTATTGTGAGCCTCATGCTTTTGTTATTTTCAGGTATTTGTACTTTTTTGAGAAAGGAATTCCACAGATCACAAACACTGTAATCCAAGATTTGATTGAATTGATTAGGACAGAGAAACAAAGTGACTACAATGCAGCTGATCCATCTACAGAGGCCTTCTTTGCAAGCACTTTACGATACATTGAATTCCAGAAGCAGAAAGGTGGAAGCATAGGCGAAAAGTATGAACAAATAAAAACTACTTGATTGTTCATAAGGTAAGACAAGTATGGCATCACAATGGATTTCTATTTTACCAAGAGAGTGAGTCATTTTTGGGGATGTTCAGTGAAATACAAGTCATTGGTTTCAACTGCCTCCGACCAAAAGATGTTTACATGAGTTGTGATTTGGGAATCTCACGCTCAAAGTGGGGTCTGCCCACCCTTTGGTGACATGTTTGGGTTAGTCAGGTGGCAATAAGCTTTACCCTTTGGGAAGCTCAGGCCTGTACAGGATAACTTGTTAACCGGAGTGTCATTGTTGTATATTTCTTTTCATTATCTTTTTTCTTTTTGCAAAGCGCATGAATTTTAGGTTTTCCAAACACTGGAAGTACATATTTCTATTTATCTGACTGGACATTTTGATTAGTTTATTGTGATGAAGGCGTTGAATTTGAGCAATGTTTCATCCAATGTGCTTAACGTGAACAAATTTAGATATCTCTCTTCTCTCTCTACAACTGTTGCTCTATTGAGTACTGATCAATTGACCACGTTACCTCTGGAAAAAACCTGAGCTGTCTTAGGATGACATGTTTATACTTTTGGAATAGGGGCAAGTGTGGCATTTACATAGGTCATAGGATGTGTTTGGTTGCCTGTACCACCCTAGCCTGGCCCGTACCCCCATTCAAGCTGGCTTGGGACTGGCTTTGTGGATGCAAGCAGGGTTGTTTGGATGCTCGTATCAGTTGGGCTTGCATGTGCTGAGAAGGTGTTTGGTTGGTTGCATTATCAAAGAGGAGGGATCCTAGCCTGGTCCGTACCCCATTCAGGCTGGCTTGGGCTGGTTTTGTGGATGCAAGCAGTGTTGTTTGGTTGCCCATATCAGTTAGGCTTGCATGTACCGAGAAGGGCTTGGGTCTAGGTTTGTGGATGCAAGTATGGTTGTTTGGTTGCCTGTATCAGTGAGGTCTGCATGTTCTGAGAAGTTGTTTGGTTGGTTGCATGAGCAAAGAGGAGGGATGTTCGAAGGTAGGAGATGGTGTTTAGATGGTTGCATGTGTCCTGAGTTTGCCCACCTCTTCTATGGTGTCGTGAGGTTACCTCCTTGAACTGAAATGAGGGTAGGTGTGGAATCTGGCTAAGTCCCTAGATCCCTTGTGCACCATGGGAACCGATTTGATTGTAACCTGTTCATATAGACTTTGGTTTATAAATAGCAACAACTTGTAGAGATACATGCGATTTTGATCGATATAAATGAAGTTGTTGTAGTGTGTACTACAATCGACCAATAAACCACATATTAAAAAAATACTCCATTTAAAAGGTAGATATCCCACCTTGAGGGCAAGAGCGAGAGGTGCAGGATAGATGTGAGTCCAGTGAGGCATGGGGAAATAGAGGCAAATGGCGGTGGGTAATCCTTAGCACTCAATCCACTCCCCACTTGAAAGCGTTGATACACGTGGAGCATTGCATGTGGGGATAGAAAAAATGTTGAGGCTCGTGAGCCACTTGGGCTCAAAGTCAGCTCGGCTTGAGCTCAGCTTGTACACAAGCAAGCCAATGTAATATCCGTGAGAAAGAAAAGAGAAGGAAAGAGAAAAATTGCCGTCAGAGCCCTAGAGGTTAGTGTCGAGTAGGGTTGTCCGTTCACGAAGATACCTGACCGTCCGGGGCTAGTCAGCACCTCTCACAACCATAGAGTTATCACTCGGCATAAACAAACTTGACATAGATTCAAATACCATAGCAGCTGGCTAAATATCCCAAATCACCCAAAAGATCAACCGCCACCACATCGCCACATTAAAGGGACAACATGACTCATTTAGAGAACACGGCTGCAAGCTAAAAAGGAGATGCAACCAGCCAAAGAGAAAAAGAAGAAATACTGAGCACAATAATAAGATCTTCACTCTTCTTTTTCCTTCCCCCGCCAAGTCTAAACCCTCACCACACAGCCACAGAGTTGGCCACCACAAGGCAGAATTAGGGCAAACCGGCTAGCAGCAAGAAATCGACAAGACAGACTGCAGGCCAGCAAGCCATAGGAGATGGCCACGGCCAGTCGGCACACGACCAACCAAGAAAGCGACTGCCAAGAACAAGCTTTCGTTCCTTCTCAAAGCAACCCGACTGATAAAGGTAGCCCACCAATTACCCATAGGAATAGCATCAATTCCTCAATATTAAACCATGCATTTCGTAGCCAATAAGCACCTAATCGAATAGCACATAGTATCACTAAGACACACAACACCATCACAAAGAATACTAGCCAGAAGCAGTAAAGCAAGAGTAGAAGAGGTGAGTCAGAGGAGGAAGGAAGAAGATTGGAGCGGAGCCGACGGGCAATAGCCCTGAGCCTAGGATCGACCTAGGGTTATCGGTAAGGGCGCGAAGAGCTCGGGCGGCGAGGGGCCGAAGACGACGACGTAGAGGGGGACCGACGGCACTAGCCGAGAGGGCGACCACAGGGAGGAGACGGCGGAGGCAAGGCCGGGAGAAGACATGAGGACGGCGGAGCAGCGGCTCGGAGCCAAGCCGAAGGAGGAGATGCCGGGCCAGGAGTCGACGATGGAGGCGCCAGAGCCAGGGAGAGGCCAAGGAGGCGCAGTGCCAGGATCTGATCTGGATCGGGAGAGGAGGAAGTGAGGCGAGGGAAGAAGAGACCGAGTAGGTGAGGATGCTCGGTCGGCTGAATAGGAAAGAGAGAAAAAAGAAGAAAGAAAAAAGAAGAGGAGATAAAAAGAAAAGAAAAGAGGAGAAAAATGAAGAGAAAAATGGTAGACATGTAAATAAGATTTATATGTGATTATAGACAACGATCATTAAATTATGATCATTTGGGCACCGGGGCATTGGAAAAGTTTCCGGTGAGAGAGCTTGTTGGTATAGGGTCTGCGCGTAGGAACATAGTTGGTTGTCTATACACGTAGAACCATTGTTTTCATGCTTGTACGAATTGCAAAGTTGAGTTGAGGGTTTGGGTGATGCTTTCAGGTGGAGGTTTTGGTTTTGGCGCTTCTCCACGCATCGTCCACGGAAATAATCAGGCAAATGCATGATAGAATAGTGGATTGTGATGAATGCCTGGTATTTGTTTTATGCCATGATTTATGTCGTGTTATGAAATGATATCCCAGCTTATCTGTTGATTATACTGCGGTAAGTGATGCTTATGATTGAATATCAACATTTGAAGAATGTTATGTTTGCATTGCACTATGAGCATCATGAAAGCCCTACGACGGTAGACATCCCATACGGTGAGAATAACAGGATCTATTTTGGTAGACACCTCCAGGGATGGAGGCAGAGGAGTTTCACCGACGGGTGAAGCGACTCCACTATACCGGTACAAGCAACATACAGAGGAGCATTATGCATTGCACTCATAGACCTATGACGATAGGCCTCCCACGACGGTGGGGAATAACAAGACCTATTTCGGTAGGCACCTCCAGGGGTGGAGGCAGAGGGGTTTCATCGATGGGTGAAGTAACTCAACTATACCAGTATAAGCTGTATACAAAGGTGTATCGCATCGCATTGCATTTGCAGGAAATGAATAGGAGACAAGGAGGAATTTTAGAGATTCTGAGTTACAGTTCATAAATGTGATTTAATGATTACTATACCAACCCCATTGTTTTATCGTGTGCTTGCTGAGTTTTCGGACTCACCCTTACTTTATTGTTATTTTTAGATATCTATTGAAGGCGACATGTACAGGCGGGAGTAGCACAATTGTTTCATGCACAACAATAATTCACATATCATCTATAGTTGACATATTTAGCCTTGAATAGTCTGAGTACCTTTTTGGTAATTAGCAAATTTATGCCTCTGCTGTGCTTAGTGTCGTGTATCGACTTTTGTCGTTTGGTTGATATTTAAATAGAGAAATTGCTTTGCAAGATCAGTGGCAAAAGTGGGAGTTGGTAGCATTATAGAGTAGGTGGTAGCACTTTGGGCTCAGAGAGGGGCCGGGGTGTTGCACCTAAGCTTGATTTTAGCTCATCTCATTAATGAGTCGAGCTCGAGCTACTCGCGAGCTACTCGGTGGCTCGCCCGTGTCACTGACCAAACCTAACCCTCCCTCATCCTTCCTCTGGTCGTGCAGTCGTGTCTTTCCAACCCCAAGGCCCCACATCTCTGCTCGTTCTCCCGATCAGCCGCCCTCCCCATCTCCTCGGCACCGCTTGCTCATTCTCTCCATCTACCGCTACTCGTTTTCTAGATCCGCTACCCCACATCTACCCAGTTGTTGCTCGCTTATTCTCCCGATTTGTCGCTTGCTCATTCTCTCGATCCGATGCTGTGTTGAACTTGTTATGTTAGCTACGCTCGTGAACCGTCCTGAACTAGCTCGAGCCACCTTTCAAGTTGTGCCAAGCTATGCTTCTGGCTTGTTCTTTAACGAGCCGAGCTGAGCTATACTTAAGATCGAGCTTGGGCGAGCTTAGTGAAGCATCTAGATGTTTAAATTAACTTATTTATTAAGCTGATTGAAAGGTTTAGTTCTGAATTTTGATGACGCTATGTAAAAGGCATGCAAAGGTGATCAAAGATCGATATGAAGCAAGACTTAGCTTAAGGCAAAGGTAAATTGTAGTCTAAAGAGATCTTTATAGTTTTTACCTGCCTCGGTAGGCAGTTTAGTTGAAAAGACTGAATTTATAAATTTTCTATGAAAAACTGATATGACCGTATACATATTAACAGTAGTACCGTTGCATCGATACTACCGACCGTTACATGCCGACAACAACTATCTAGCAATAGAAAGGGGCAGACTATAAATGAACCTTAAATGTACAAACTACAATGTACTAATAAGCTACAAATGAGTCTCCTTGCATGTCTAGCATAGATGTTTGGAAGACAAGTTAAGAAGCCAGTCAATTCTTTACTCGCCAATCCAAGTCAAAAAAAAGCAACTCTGACTCCCCTGTTCTTGTTGTATGCATGGTAACCTTGTGCTAATCTCTAATCTTCTGTAAGAATACATTTCATGAATCTGCAAGATGCTCTTGCGCTTGATCATGATGAGGCGTACCTCATACTTGAACATGAAGTTCTGGTATTTTCCTTGCAGTATTTCCCCTCTAGAAAAAAGAAAGCTCTCCCTTTGGCATCAACCCAAAATTCTCCGAAACATGACCAAAGTATACAAAAAATGACATCCCACCAATCATGAATAGAGTTGCATACTACATCATCCAAACTCAATGCCTAATTGACGACCTTCTTGAATAGGATTTGGTGACAAACTATTCTCATCTTTCATCTTAATGTCAATGGTTTCTGAGTTAATGATCACCCTGCAGAGTCCAAGATGCCCTCCATTAACAAGGTCACAATTTTCATACAAACCATCAGCAGGTGGCATGTTCAACATGCAAGATTTAGGGAGTAAAATCCTTTTCCTTTCCTGAAGTTGGTAGTCATTAACTGTTAGAACAAGGCGGTGTTTCCTCCCTAGTAATTCAGAGACATATTCCATGTCTCCCATAGCCAAAGCATGGCGAACACGGCTGGAAGAAACCTGTCCTTTATCGCTTGAATTTATAGTGGTTGTTACTCCATTATGAGATCTCTTTGCTGTGTCCATGACAGACCGTACAATGAATGCACTTAAACCAAACTCCTCACATAGTTTCACTAACTCAGTTGCATCACCAGATGCTTTGTAGCCAAATCTGTAGTTTTCACCTGTCAAAGAGCATGAACAAAGATGCTATTCAAATGTAAGATGGTGCAGCACGGTACTGAACCTGTAAGAGGAAACAATAGGTTTGTACCTGCTACGACACCTTTTATTCTAAGATCCTCTGATAACCTCTCAACAAATTGCCGGGGAGTTAGGTACCTGACCTTTGAAAACTCAACTTGATATTCAAGAGGCACATTATTTCTGCAGTATGGAGCCCAAGAGGAAAGAACCGCTTCCGATCACATTGAGCAACTATCGGAGGCCTGCACAAATGGGGAAATGTCATGATTTGCCACAGAAATTACAAGGCCCACCTTGATTTTGGGCTATTCTTACCAAGGATAAGTCTCTGAAGGGAAGTTATGAAAAGTCTCCTGTAGGCTCACCTATACTCCCAGCCAAGTACTTCAGCCATTCCCACAAATGAAAGAAGAAAAGGAGTCCCTGCTTTAGAAGCATGCATTGCCAATTCTCGATGGCCCATGTGAAGGGCATCAAACTTTCCCAAGGCAACTATCCCACCTGAAATGTGCATTGAATATTCAGTGAGACTTGGACTGAAAACGAAAAGCTGGCAACATCACTGACTAATGAGCAAAAGGTCATAACAAGAAAACGGAAACATGTGATCTAGCAACACAACAGTACTGAGAGGATAGGCTCTCAGCAGCAAGTGTAAAAACGGAAAGCGGTAAATAAATATTGCAATTTCTAGTGTAGAAAGCCTGGAACTTTGAATACATTGTTGCAATTTTCTCTTTTCTTTTTCCTCCTATTTAAGATGTAACACACTAACACTCATATTGTTTTACTGTATCTTTCTGATGTACACAGATGCTACATTAATATAACCTCCACAGTTTTGATCCCAATATGGGATGCAAGAACCATTTAATATTTCTAAACTTAGTTCCTAACCAAGGGGTCCAAAAATGTCAACTGCACTTGTTCCGCAACATATGACTTAAAACCGGCATATTTCATCAACCAGGGTGGTTGGATGTGACACTGGCAAGCACCAAGATTCAAGTGGAAAGCCAACAAAGCACCATATACTAATGCATAGTTAACAAATAACTACCTCAATTGAGTAGTGCTTCAGTGCTTCAGTACAGAGATAAACAAAGGTTGAGTTTGGGTTTTGAATGGCCCACAATCTTTTATGAAGTCTTCGAACTCTGAATTACCCTTCATAAATAGTAGTTAGGGGGCTAACATGGTTTCCTCTTGTAAGATTTTAAGTCTGTGCCAGATGTTTTGGGGAAAGCATAGACTAAGTCCTTAGCTATGGATGGACAATTTCTGAGCTGCCAAAACAAAATTGGCATGAGATAAACACCACCTAAAAGTGCAGCAGTTCATATCACAGTAGCAATTTGGAACTTGAGTGATATGGAAATTGTCCATATAGAACTTACCAAGCACACAATCTTGGTCTTCTCCACAGTCTATTAGGAGCTTATCTTTCACTAAATCTTCATTGTTCAGACTGACCCCTGGATGTCCAAATGAGCTGAAGGTGGTCAACGAGTACCTCTTCAGCCCCTTTCTTGTGCCTAGAAGCCTACTTTGACTGCAGTGGCAATAAGTGCATAATTAAAACCAGAGAGTAAATAATCATTGAAAAATACAAATGCTAAATAATCAAGCTCAAGGTATATGTACTATGTACACACGAAAAATGACTCCCATATCGACAAGGGGCTAGAAATCATAGTGTTCTAAGAGAATAAGCTCGATCTTTGCATGTCTTACCTAAAACTAATTAATTTTAAGTAATTGACAGGTTCATTAGCTGTTCTCATACTCTAATTTTGGGTTAGAATCTCATGGGAAATTAGTGAACTTTAAGCGGTAACTAATCCCTTAGGTTTACCTACTTGCGTCAGTAAACCGTAACGGGTAATCAACCTTAGGTGGGGCACACGTCAGAAACGGTGGTTCTATGCTAGCTTCTCCTTTGGTTGACCTCACCTGCCAGATAACCTAGCCTAGGCAGGAAAACCTCCTTACCCAGAATGAGAAGACAAGTCGTGTGATCATGTTGCGTCAGCCAAAATTTGCATATGTAGAATGTACGACTTACTCTTATCAATAACACGAAGCAATCTACAATGCTACACGCAAGTTCCCTTCATGCCATTATGATGTAAATGAAACAAGCTAACTTCAACTCCCAACATCTAACCTAAAATTCTTGTCCTAGCCCATCATCAGCTACTAGAACCCCCAAGGCATAGAGACTCATCATCTTTGAAGTACTTGAACACCGCTAAGGCTAACACAACCCTATAGAGCTGTCTAGATACTCCAAACCAACCCAGCCACAGGAAAGTTACCACCTCTAAAGTCCAAAATTTCACCGGTACCCAGATTGAGCAGGCTCAACGATCCCAAGCTTCCCATCCTAATCCATACAGATAAAAATGATACAAAAGAGCTCTAACTCTACTCCAAAGATGAAGGTATCACCATCTGTCCCCAATGCCCACTGGTCCAAGCGTTTCGTCGAACAACTTGCGAGCGAAGACGCAGGGCAGCGAGAACCCATCTCACACCGACACCAGCACAAAGGACATGAAAAGGAACCACAGCAAGAACAGGGAGGCAGCTCGTTACCTGGAGCGCCGGCCGGGTGGCAGGAGGAGGAAACGAGGAGCCCCGGCGGCGGCCTCGGGCTGGCGGCGGCGGAAGCGGAGGAGAGGCGGCCATTGGGACGCCGGGGAGGGGGATGGCGAAGGGGACCGGAAGGTGCACGCGAGCGTGGCAGCGGCGCCCCGCTCCATCCTTCCCACCACGCGGCTCTCCTCTCTCCCCTCCTCTCCTGTGTTGTGTTTGCAGCTTCGCCGCCTGTGGGTGTCCGCTTCTTCGCTCGCTCGCTGGTGGCTGCCTCCTGACCTCTGCCCGTTAGATGAGGCGCACCTTCTTCCGGCTCTGGTCAGAACGGAGGCGTGGAGTGGGAGGAGGCGCGACCGGACCAGGTTCCACCGCACCAGAGACACACGACAAATCTCTTCCACGATGCCTGGGCAGTCCCTGTATTAGAGCCTATTTGGAGATTCTCCATCTTTTCATGTCGTATCATCGGGTTTACAAAACAGTTTCACTTTCTAAATACGAAATTTTACTCAAACACTTCACTCCATAAAATCGCGATACACAAAAATCCGGTGAGCTCTGTGATCTCGAGTCTTCGTGTCGCTTTCGTTGTATCATCATGGATTTTATGGAGTGTGTTCTTTGGGCGCTCATTTGTTATTCTCACCGCTCTCGTGGAGTTTGGTGGTAATTTACTCATAAATTGCCAAGTTTTATAATTGAAACTCTATACCCACCAAAAGTGGTCATTGTCCACCAAAACCTCAATCTCGTGAATTAGATGACAAAGAGAAAATAAAGTTTACAAGAGAAACACTCTGCATGGTGGGATCTAAAGTTGGACTTAATGTCTATTTGGCTTGTGGATCGTTGCGTGGTGAGGGGGCTCGAGGCTTGACTTATTACTCTTGGACCCTGGAGCCATGGATGTATGGCCATAGTGGAGTTATTGTGTCATTGTAACGCTTTTGTTCACCATCTCTAAAATAGCAATTTTACTGGATGTTTTGGCGATTCGTGGATCCACATTTGGGCTAATCTCAACATGGACTATTGAGTGGTGGAGCTCTCCCAAACAGGCTCTTAAACTTGTGTCAATTGTGCTTTGTTTTCTTGTGCTCCTTTTACATTCAAGCAAATTGCATTTAAAGAATTAAATTAATTGCTTGTCTTTCTAGTATTGCAAAACTTTGTCATAGACTTAAGCTATTGGTGTACTTAGGTAAACCTAGTTGATTTAGATTTTATTTATGCTAAACCAAATTGATTTAAGTTTTCACATTATATACTTGATTTTATTCAAATAACTTAAATATAATTTAATTAAAATATTTAGAAACAACTATTCACTCTTCTCTAGTTTGTCTCCTTAATTTTACAACCACCACTACTAGCTCTTTTTTTTTTTGAAGTAGTAGAGACTATGGTAGTATCATCGGCTGAAACAAGCCTGGGCGCCCAAGAGCAAGAGGGATCATTTAGCTTTGGTTGAGTCCAATCCATCCAAATCGGCCCAATCCACACATTTACGGTCCGTCTAGGTTTAGCCCATCCGATCCCACGTAACAGCAACCCACCCATTCTAAATTATAAGGGAAACCCTAGCCCAACAAAACCTCTCGTCTCATCGCAACCGCGAAGCTCCCCAGTTCCCACGGCTCTCACCCGACAACGCCGGCGATGGGCAAGCGGAAGCAGCGCGGCGGCGGCGGCGAAGTTGCCGCAGAAGGCGACGCGGTCACCGGCGGCGGTGCTGGAGGACACAGCCCCTCCACCGTCTTCGTCTCCAACCTGCCCTACACCTTCAAGTCTTCTGACGTAAGCGCAAGCTCCTCGTAACCCTTGCGAATTTACAGCGTAGAGTCTTGGAGTCAAGTGCTTTGGATTTACAGTGTGAGATGTGCTTTGTATTGTGTAGCTCGAGGAGGTGTTTAGCGAGGTCGGGCCGGTGAGGCGCTGCTTCATGGTCGCGCAGAAAGGTGAGAGGGTTGAGCAATTTGGTGGCTGTTTAGTTGGGAGTAATTTCGCGTTGCTTATGACGAAGGGGTTTGCTTATGCGGTTTTGGTTGTTTTTGATGCAGGATCGGAGACGAGTCGAGGCTTTGGATTCGTACAATTGTAAGTTTCGGAGCTTACCTTTGTGGATATTTCCGGTACCTGCTTTTTTTCCAGCAATTTTGTGAGAAGCGGTTTTGATCGTAGGCTATGTAACAGTCCAACAAATTAATTGTTAAATTGTAAGCATAAATTAATCTGTGCCACAATGTATAATGGTTCAAACACTTGAAAATACCGTGGTTAATCTGGTTAGCACTATCAGGCCTCTCATAGTAGTTACTACTTATTCACTAAGTTCCTGACCATAAGTCATCCACTGGACCAAGAATGGACCAAATCATGCAAGCTTGGTTGATAATGTTTGATTCCTTGTACTGGTACAAGTGTAATTGTTGTTCAGAAAGGAGTACGTTTCTGCTGACCTTGACCCGTTTGCATTTTTGACTTAATGTGTTACTTTGTTACTAGTGCAACTGTTCAAGATGCTGAGCGAGCTATTCAGCAAAAGAATGGATTAGCTGTTGCTGGTAGGAAGATCAGAGTTAAGCTAGCAATGCATCGTCCTCCACTGAAGGAACGTTTGCAGAAGAAGGAGAGTGGTAAATCTCTATTCCTGATAATATGTTGCTTCCGAACTTCAATAGATTGAGGTTCTTATTGTCTAGCTGTTCTGGCTTTTTTTTTGCTTTGTATGCAGTGCAAGCCAAGGATTCCGATGCAAAAAGTGAAGCAGATGATACTTCTGCTTCTGCAATACATAAGGAAACCTCTCATAAAACAGATACAGGTTTTACTAGAAAGTTGCTTGATCTTTGCACTCTTTGCATTGTTCAATTTTCTTAATGATTAAATTTTCTGATGCAAAGATGTTTTATTGAAGTAGGGCCACCACAGTTATTGACCAAGGATACCACAGTAGAGAATGAAGCTAGCATTGGCAATACTGATCAAGTGAAAAGTTCTGAAAAACAAAGGTGTGGACTGGAATGGTTCTATATTGACAAGACTTTACAACATTACCTAAAATATAACTTGCCATATTTATGCTGAAATTTATTCCCATCTTTTTGTAGATATTAATTTCCATGACCTCATTCTTAGTTTTTCTTTTGTCAAGGATATTAGGATATTTATAGTATTCTTTATCATGTTCCATTTTAACTCAATATGACTAGTAATTTTAATCTCCTGTGATGAAGGATTGCAAAAACTGTGATATTTGGCGGTCTTCGAGACTTTGCTATGGCTAGCGAAGTTTTCCGTCAGGCTGGAGAGATTGGCACGGTTGTATCTGTAAATTATCCACTTCCGAAAGAGGAAATGGAGCTCCATGGTATGCTCTTTCATGTTCACATTCTTTGATTTTTTTTTTAAATTTGAATGGTATATTATGTTGCTAACATGTAATTGTTATGGTCGAAGTTCTTTGAGTACTGGTACAACAACAATTCCAATATCTTGTGATGGATTTCCTATTACTTTTTATTTTCTTGTTGACTTGAGTGAAAGTTCAAGGGTGATCAGCTGATCATTATAGTGCTGAGTTGGATTTTATAGCTGCACAAGTGCACAAAAAAAGTGTACCTGACAATACATTCTTAATTCAACCTGGCAATGCCACATCTGTTGCATGCGTATCTGTGAAGAAAGTCTTTTATGTTTTGAATTGTTAGTTATCTACATGGCCCGTAGCCTCCTACCATGTTCCAGTTCTCTTTTGGCCACCACTTGTGGTTATCAATAGTTTGTGGCTTCATGCCTGTTTCCAGCAAACACCTCTATGCATGATTGTATGCATGGGAGGATGATTGGTGTTTGGTCTTTGTACATTGCTGGTGTACTTTTGAAGGCTGCTGGAGGGTGGAAAATGCGATTGTTTCAGCAGTGTTATTTATACAATCTCTGAGGTCCTAGCTCCACTTCCAGCCACATGCTGTGTTTGCTCTGTAAAAAGAACATTATGGATTTTCTGTCCTTTCATCTGTGGGCACATACTCGCAGTTCTCATTTGTCCATTATGTCTTATTCGGCCATTCCTTACTGGTGAAAGATCTATGAACTTCACTATTCTTTAATAGCCAAGGTTGGCTAAATGGAGAACATCGTGATAGTTTCTTTATTTGCCCTTTGTAGAGGTTCTTTCTTTGTCAGCTTAAGATATCGTTGAAAAGCAAGAGCACCACAAAAAAGGGATGTGACACCAACCCATAGTGAGTAAATTTGTTGCTGTATAGCATTTTGTGAGAAAAAGCGGAATAAATCTTGCACTTTGCAAGACATGTCTCAGTCCTAAGTTTAATTATCGTTTCCTACTTTCCTTCCAAGCATTCATAATCATTTTCATTTAGTACAACTAGCATGTCTTTCTTGAAACAGTTTTAATGATATAATATGACTGTCATCATCCCCTCCAGGGCTTGCACGAGATGGATGCACATTAGATGCAGCAGCTATACTTTTTGCAAGTGTCAAATCAGCTTGGGACTCTGTAGTTCACTTGCATCGTAAAGAGATCAAAGGAGCAATGGTTTGGGCTCGTCAACTTGGTGGGGAGGTAAGCTGTCTCCTTGCACTCTATTCCCCCATGACAAAAAAGATGAAGAGGTTTGGTTAGCTGAGTTGTTTTCAGGCCAAGCTCTTCTAGCTAGCTTCTGCCTGAGTATTGTTTACAAAATGGTTGCACTAAAACCGAATTTCTGACTATGAAGTTACCTTCCTGAAGTATAACTAACTAAAAATAGAGCATGCTTTCTCTCGCTTTCAATTTGAAAGATCCTCTCAGCATCAAATTATTCTCTGAATGGTGTGAGATATGATAGAACATTGATTCCATTTATGGTGTGTTATTATATTACAATGGCTACTAGTGCAACAGAAACATAACTACTGTCATTATGTTTCTGTTACAACCATGCCCATCGTATCATTTCCTCATTTGCTTGCAAGTGTCTGAAGCATGTCTTTTGCTATTCAGGGTTCAAAGATCAGGAAATGGAGAGTGATAGTCAGGAACCTACCATTCAAGGTGCTTCATTAAATGCAAATTTTACCTTTTCCAAGCTTGATTTCCTAGAGCAGATAACATAGAAGCTATGTGTGCATGTTTCATTGTTGCAGATTAAAGTAAAGGAGATCATGGATATGTTCAGTTCTGCAGGATTTGTCTGGGACGTGTCCATTCCACAAAAGTCTGATGAGGGGTATGTTTTGCATTTAATCCTTTATTCCTTCAGTGGTTTAAGCAAATTGCAAGATATGACAGCTTTTACATTTATTCTTTTACAGGACATCAAAAGGCTTTGCTTTTGTATCTTTCACACGCAAACAGGATGCAGAAAATGTATGGTCAGTACCCTATTCAGTAAGAGTAAAAAAAATCCATTGGAAGTCCTAATGTGTCATGATTCTTTTCTGAACCAGGCTATAAAAAATGTTAATGGAAAAATTGTTGCGAAGAGAACTGTAGCTGTTGATTGGGCTGTTCCAAAAAAAGTATACACCGTTGCTGCAAAATCCAATGCTAACGATGATGGTAAATATACAATTTTTTATATCAGTTACCTTTGTTCTTCCCTTCATTTATTCCTTTGGTCATCTGCCTATCAATTACAAAAAGTTCTCTCAAAGCTAATGCAACATTTTATCTACCTGAATGATGTAGTAAAACAACTATTTTCTAAACCATGCACCTTTGACATTTGACTAAATATCATGCTGACTGACATGGTTTCTCTGGAAAGGGGTTTATTCCTTTGTTTAAAAAATAAATTTGGCCTGTTCCTTATTTTGTAGCAAAATATTTGCTTTGGTACACTGGGTTTCATCTTAATACTCCCCCCGTTCTTTTTTACTTGACGTTTTTTACTTTTCATGGTCTTCGAGATATAGCTTTGACCATTACTTTTTTTAACTTTACACTAGGATATACTAATAAAACTATAATATTATGAAAATATTTTTAACAACAAATTTAATGATATAATTTTTGTATAGCCAATCTAAATAGTTTTAAATTTAGAAAATCATGGATTTTAGAAAGTCAAGTAAAATAGAAAGGAGGGAGTACCTTATAGTTTCATCAATGCTGTTTGTTTTCTGAATTGCTATTTGGGAGTTGCAAACTCATGAATGTGTGCTACTTTTAGAGCTCACAAATGTATCTGGCAAGGGCAGTGATGACGAGACCTCTGAAGATAATCTTGTTGGAGAAGATGATAGCTGTGAACTTGATCAGGAGACTTCCAATTCTCCTACTGAGGATGACTTCAAAACCGAAGTAGATATTTCTAGAAAAGTTCTTGAAAATTTGATCAAGTCATCGGAGAAGTCTGAACCATCTGGCATTGAGGGTTCTGATATTGACACAGACACTGAAACAGAAAATGACACGCCAGAAAAGAAGAAACCTGATTTACCTGTAGCTGGCAAGTTGGCTAAATCTAAACATATAACAGAGGCAGAAAGCACTGGTCCTGCTTCAAAACCCAAGAAAGAAGATACTGACCTGGATAGGACTGTATTCATAAGCAACCTTCCTTTTGATATAAGTAATGAGGAGGTAACAGAGCGCTTCTCAGTATTTGGCAAGGTCGAATCTTTCTTCCCGGTCCTTCATAAACTCACAAAGTATGTTTGACGATCTGGATAGAAACACTCGTTTGTTCCATTTTTTCCATGTTGTATCAACCACAACATTTACTTGGATACACTCTTTCATGCCAATGGTTTTTGCACTGTCTATGCAGGAGACCTAGAGGGACTGGTTTTCTAAAGTTTTCTACAGCAGAGGCAGCTGATGCAGCTGTTTCTGCTGCCAATGCTGTTCCTGGATTAGGAATTGTTATAAAAAGCAGGGCACTTAATGTCATGAAGGCACTGAACAAGGAGTCAGCTCACAAAAAGGCTCTTGAGAAAGCAAAGAATGAGGTTGAGGATAGACGCAACCTATACTTGGCTAAGGCAAGTTCACCAACTATTACCTTTTTTTTTGCATGTGAGTTGTAATCCATCTCCCCCATTATTTTTCTGTTCCTGAAAGTTTGGTGTTGAAGCAGGAAGGTGAAATACTTGCTGGAACACCTGCTGCAGAAGGTGTATCAGATGTTGACATGAATAAACGCAGTTGGTAAGAGTTGATCTTTACCTTGCATCTTTCGTGGCATTAGTTCGTCTTATGGCTAGTATCAGTATAGGCAATGTGCTGATTTTGTTCCATTGATAACATGTTTTTCCTAACTGTTATTTTCATGATACTTTGAGAACAAAGGACTTTGTGATTTGATGCAAATTGCGAGAATTCACCCCTAGTTCTTCATCTGAGAAAATGCTTTCATCACTTCCTGTTGTATGTTTTTTAGGTTTCTATATGCTTTCTTCATGCTTGAGAGGCTACTGCATTTTCCTTTCTTGCACGTATCAAAAATGATATATTTGCAACCATAGCTTCCGGATATATTTGCAACCGTAGCTCCTGACATTATTTGGGTCGTATATTAAATAATTGGTATGATAATATCATGTTTATTTGTCTATTTTTGTATGTAATTTTGTTTGTGTTCTTATGCATGTGATGACTAACGTTCTCTTTCCACTATTTTTTTTAAATCCTGTTTTGTCCTTAAAAAATGCTGAGTGTTATGTTTCTTCTTGTTATCTTCAAAGGTGCTTCTGGTACTTGACTTTAACTATGAAAACATATCTTTTCCCATTAATATTTTTTGTCTATTTTTTTAAAAATCTTCAAATCATTCTAGATTTTGCATCTAAACTTTATTTCTCCAACTTTGTTCCCAATACTTGCCTTGACACTATATCATCTTATTATGCTCTTATTCATATGTAACAAATCTCGTGAACAATGCTTAATAAATCACTATGATTTCATCTTGTAGGTTAGCTAGAAGGAAAGCGGAAATGCTTCAGTCTCCAAAATTTCATGTGTCCAGAACAAGGCTTATTATCTACAATTTGCCCAAGACTATGACCATTAATGATGTAAAGAAGCTTTGTAGAGAAGCAGTCATTTCTCGTGCTCACAAGCAAAATCCTGTCATCCGGAAGGTGTGATAGGGTTTCTTTTATTCAAGTTTCTTATTGTTTATTTTGGCATAATTTGTAATGCTTATGCATCTGCATTTGTCTTGAACAGGTAAATATCCTGAAAAACGAAAAGAAAGGCAAGGGTGCAGCACAGAAGCATTCTCGTGGTGTAGCCTTTGTTGATTTTCAAGAACATGAGCATGCTCTTGTGGCTTTAAGGGTTCTAAACAACAACCCTGGTACTCTTCTACACACCCAACACTTTTGAATATATTTACTGCAGTCATTTTGTGTCAATTGCTCCGGCCCTCTGTTGCTATTCTGTGACGTGTCTGCCACATTTTATCATCCCAAACAGAATGTTGTAGTGAGGTGATTTTGTCTATTGCTTCATCCTTAGATTGCAACAACTCTGCATTAGGTGATATGTTGGGTGCACAGCGCATTTGAACTGGGGTTGCATGTCAAAAATTATAGAATAATGTCGCATCACTGTACCTTATCATACTTGTGTTGTATGTCAGTCCTGCTACCTATATTTGCTCTTTCTCGTACAATCATGATCTGTTGTTCTTGCTGCATTTTTATGCGCTGATCACTTTATTTTTTATGTATTTTTCGATTTGCCGAGTGTATTGTTTTGTGCCGATCACTTCATTTTTATGCAACCTCACTGCCTCTGATCTTCTTTTCTAACCAGCATGTTGCATGTTTGTTTCTGCCTTCTCTTTGGCCCGTCTCATTGCATGTTGATGGTGAGCACAAGATAGTTTGGTCCAAGTTATCATTTATCATTGTTTTTGTTGTTCGCAGAAACTTTTGGTGTAGAACGTCGTCCAATTGTGGAGTTTGCACTTGAGGATGTTGAAAAATTGAGGCTCCAGAAGATTCGGAAGGAACGCCATGATAAGTCACGAGAAGCTGGACAAGATCAGCAGAGGCCTTTGGGAGATCAGTCTGCAACTGATGGCCCTCATGCAAATAACAGAAGGGATTTCAGAAAGGGAAACAAGCGAAAATCACATGATGGACCATCTAAATTATCCGATTCTGGTGAAGGGCCTGCAGAGGGTCTTTTAGTTGCTGGAGATCGTAGTGCTGTGGAAAGTACGGTGGGAGGTAAAAGGAAGGGCCAAAGGCCTGCAAAAAGAGCACGGCAGTCAAATAAGGGAACCGCTGTGTTGGATGGAGGTCGAACAGATGCAGCCCCAAATGCTGCTGTGAATGTAAGTTCTATTGGATTCTTTTCTAAATTCTCCATTTTGGTTTAGTGAAGTAATTTAATGTGGTTCCTCTTTCATTTGATGCAGCACACACTATCCAGCGAGCATGATCAGGCAGCTGCTCCGAAGAAAAGGAAATACAGAAAAGATGGTCATTCAGCATTAGAGCAAAAGAGAGGAAAGGCTACAAAAAGGACAAAGAAAGAACCGACCGGGGAAGGAGGTTTGGATAAATCACTAATGGAACATTATCGTTCCAAGTTTTTGCAACATGGTCTGAAGTTTGCCAAGGATAGTTAAGTGGGATTGTTGTGGGGAGGCCAATAAGGTGATTCAGACCTCCTTGTCAACAAAGGTTAAATGTTTTCCAAGAACCTCCCCACAAACTTTTCAGCCCCGTCATGGGTGTGCCAAAGTTTTGTTTGTAACGTTATGATTGTTTTCTCCCACTCGTGGCCAATCTTTACCATGGATGACAGTGGCCGATGTTATTCGAGCCATCTATTTTATAATTGTATGAGTTGGATTTCTATTATTACTCCCTCTGATTTGGAATATTTGTCCACAAGCCATCATACGCCACATTTCAAGAAAGCATGAAATATAAAAAATTAAAAAAAATGAACATACATGCTCCTATTAAATACATGTCATAACCATTTAACCGCTTTCAAAGCATTGAACTAGGTGTAGAGGGTAAAAATTATAAATTCACTGCGTCTAGATTCTCTTAACGGATAAATTTATCAAAACGAATGCTCGTGGGATCATGGATAGATTGAGTAAAAATTTGCAAAATAACTACCCTGATTACTTGTAAGTAGCACTCGCTCGCTGACCAGATAGCGTGTTTTTGACGTGACGTGGTTTTCTTGGTCATTCTTTTCGCGTTGAAGTGGTGACCTCAGCTTGCATGTGTTCTTGTGGGATTGGTGTTTGCCACCTTGAATGTTTCTGTGAAAGGTTGTTTGTCTGGTCTTTGCCTAACCTTCCATGTTATTCTCACCTACGAGGCTTCCTAATCGATAGCGTTTCTTGTGCGTGGAATCTGGCAGCAGGTAATGGTAAGGGTAATAATAATTGTTGAGAAGACTAATGGATACGTTCTATTAGACGTTACATACAGATACAGTTTTCAACACCGCGTCTACCTAGTCTAGTTGAAGGTTTCAAAACCCGAAACCGAAAGAAATCTTGACCCGTGGCCAGTAATGGTAACCGGTCGGTTACTGAAAAAGCTAGCAAAAAACTGATCACAATTTAAAAATTAAAACTTGAATTTTGGGATGTTTTGAAACTGATAACTAGAAAAACCGGTTGATAACTGGAAAAACAGGCCAAAATTCAAAAATAAAAAATTGATACCGGACGGTTTTTTCGGTTATCGGTCTCCACTGATAAAAATGATAATTAACGGTTATCGATCGGTAACTGCTGGGATTTTAAACCCTGGTCTAATTTTATCTTAATTTTGGCCCGTCTTTTTGGCGTGGGCAGCCTGCAACGCTGGTGTTTGGTCCATGACTAGATATGTTGTACCTCGTGTTGCCTTATACCATATGGTAACTACGAAAGAAAACTACCAATACTAGCTATGGTTTAAGTGTTGTTAGGCAAACACTTACTCTGTTCAAAGAAAGTTTGTACAATTAGAAAACTTCTTGATGCTTTTGGAGTATATGGATGTATATGGTTGAGTTTAGAGGTGGGGATGAACAGGAAGAAGGCTGAGCAGTTGATCCTGTCTAAACATCATTTGTGGGACAGTTTTCTTTTGCTACTTGTTTCTCAATACCATTATCAACCTCTAGCGAAGCTACTAGGCCCCGCTCGGTTGGGCTGAAAAGCTATGCCTTATGGCTGAAAGTACACTGTAGCGGCTGAAATTTCACTATAGCTGAAGGTGACTTATTTGGCGTAATTAAATTTAAAAATGTAAAAATAGAAAAAAATATGCTAGCTCATCACGGACAACACAAAAAAATACAGAAAACAGAACCAGGGAAAAAGCTAAAAAAACCAAAAATTTAGAAAAATACAAAAATTATGAATAGTAAAAAATAAGTCAGAAACTGAAGCTGAAATGAGCAGGACAATATGCCTACGTTGGCAACTTCATTATACGCAGCATTGCGTGGCACTGCCAAATTTAATCTGGACGAAAATGACATCCCGGAGCCTTTTTCCAAACTTATCATACACCGTCTATCCTACGTGGAGTGCTAAGGGACAATGACGTGCAGAGCGACTAGCGTCCGTGTCCATAGTCCAAAGTGGATGATACTCGTATAGAAAGGTGTTCTGGTACGGGTCTCACTCATGCAAGCATAGGCAGTGAGTAAAAAACTTTACCTACATACCATCAAATAAATGGTGTGTTCACGATATGCCATTATATAACATGTTATTGGATTTCACCGTTATCTTGCCATCCAAGCCATCAATTAACCTTGTCATTTCTTACGAAATGGCAAAAATGTCCCTACCTTCTTTCTTTCCCTATCTTCTCTTCCCTCTCATTCTATCTCTAACTCTCCTCCACCCGCCTCGGGTACTGCTCCTTCACCGGTGAGCAGCAACGGTGAAATGGCAGCTAGCGAGCGTGCACAGGCGAGGCAGCCCAAGTCGGAGCCAGAGGAGGAGGAAGCACTGTGTGGCAAGGGATGGCCGAATCCGGTAGTAGCATGGCCAGGGACAGCCAGATTGGGTGACCCCATGGACAAGGATGACTGGATACAGTGGCGCAATGGCTGGGTACTACGGTGCCTTCCTCAACTCTGGTGGCGCATTGGCGGCCTGAGCTTCGTCGCCGGATCTAACCTCCTCAGCTTGTTAGCATCACCATCCTCTTCCACGTTGCCTCTTCAGTTTCTTCGGCTCATCGGCATTCCCTTCTTCACTGTCCGAGGGACGACAATAGAGGAGCGACGGGAGGCTGGATGGCGGTGGACGCCACGGCGATGTGTTGGCCAGTGGCGACTAGGGGTGCAAACGAGTCGGATTCGGACGGATATTGCAGTTACCATATCCTAACCCATATTTTTTCTCCGGATTCGGTACCAATCGGATTCGGTGCCGGATCGGTCGGGATTAACCCGTTTGTAAGGAATGCATGCAGTACAACAAATAGAGTAGGAGGACGTACTGTCAAGAACTTGATGTTACTACTTAATAGGCTGATGTGGAAGATTTTATTTTACCATTGCAAATGAAAATGAAACGTCAAATAGTAGCACTAACCGGAATTCAAACTTGAAGACGTATCGGATTCGGACGGATATTGCTGTTACCATATCCTAACCCATATTTTTTCTCTGGATTCGGTACCAATCGGATTCGGTACCAATCGGATTCGGTGCCGGATCGGTCGGGATTAACCCGACCCGTTTGCACCCCTAGTGGCGACGTAGGGCCCTAGATCGCCATTCGGTCGCAGAAGCAGGAAGAAGATAGGTCTAACTTATGGGCCCCGCACGCGGAGATAGAGAATGGCATGTGTGGCTTAGCTGCTACTCACATGTTCATGAGGGTAAAATAGACTTTGCACACTCTTAACGGCAAGCAATTGACGGGCTAGTCTACGGCGATGGTATATTGTGAGAAAAATTTTAAACCCAATGATATATTGTGATGGAGTTATTTAATAGTATATTGTAACGAATGGAGTTATTCTATGACATATAATCAATTTCCTAAAAAAACAACAAAAGATTAGTGAGCATTGCTCAATACTAATACTAGTTCACAGTCACATCAATGGATGCCATAAAATTACTTTCTTGTTGTTGCACGATAGCTCTTCTGGCACGTACGCGAGCGCGATTCTTAATTGCTAAGTTTCCTGGGTTGGGTCGAGCTCGGCAGCAGTGTCCATTTTCGCCGGCTACTAGCTAAGCTTCTCTGAAACGAATCAGAGACATGCCATTATGGTGATGCTTCAACTAACTTTTAATTTAAGCTTTTAAGCTATAATTTTTGAGCTTTAACTGAAATTATACTGTAATTACTATTAGTTTTTTTCTAAGAAAAAATTTTTTTGAGAAAAAAATTTTTTGAGAAAAAATTTTGAAAAACCCGTTATATCATTACAGATAATGCAAAGCAATATATGAGAAAAGAAGAGATAAAAAACTAAAATAAGCTAAAATTAAGAGTTAATATATTTTAAATAATTTTTAGTTTAAATAAATTAAAAGATAGAAACGATAGAAGCTGAAGCCATTTAAAAGAAGCAATATATTTCCGTCGTGTGTTTGATTGCACGGCGGCACGCTGAATCCGGTGTAGATTTGGACCAGATGGGGCCAACGGCGTGTTGTGGTGGTCGGCGGTTGGGCATGAGAGAGAGGGAGTTTCCAGGTCAAACCAACTCTGCGAAGGCCACGTCAGAAAACCAGTCGCTTGAGATCCTTCCCTGTCAGCACGTAACGTTGAACCAAGGACAAACGCGTGAGCATAAATTTAAGCTTTTAGTTTTTTATTTTATTTTCTAACCTTTTAGCTTATTTTTAATTTTTTTTGTTTTTTCTTATTCCTTAGCATTGTTTATGATAATATAACTATTTTTTCAAAAAAAATTTACTTATGCTAAAAAAAGCTACCACAACTACAACTACAGTGCAAAAAACTGCTACAGTAGAAAAAAGCTAGAAACTTGAGTTTCATGAGCACCCTTTGAGTACTTCGATTCATGACGCTTATGCAGAGTATACTCCATCTTTTTAAGTCTACAATACAAAATGTACAGATGTTATACTACTCACCCTAGAACCAACCAAAGTAAGGAATCGGCTCCTCTGCAGTCGCGTACGGGCGACTGCAGAGGGAAGTCGCGATCTGAGCCGTCCGATTGGAAAAAGGACGGTCCAGATCCTTTTGTTGCTACAGTAGAAATTACTGGGCCGTCCTTTTTCCAATCGGACGGCTCAGATCGCGACTTCCTTCTGCAATTGCCCGTACGCGACTGCAGAGGATCTCGTTTGCCAAAGTAAGGTCATGTTTGGACATGTAACATTTTTCAAAATTCTGTGGAAATTTAACCACCGTCTGTGAACTACTTCCTGGGAAACGCTCATTTGAGCTTCTCCATTGGGCTTTTTCACTTTTTGATACTGTTTAACACTTTTTTTTATCCGCGAATAGCCCGCCAGCCAGCTCGGCAGCCGACGTGCGCCGCACCGCCGACCGAGTCAAAAACTCCCGCCCGTTCCCGGTACCGACAGGTGGCCCCCACTCGACGCGTACCCCACGGCGCAGCGACACCACGACGCCGACTCCTCCCCGCCTTCTTCTGGTAACCCCCGCACGAAACCACCGGTATCCTCGCCTCCGCCGCGAGCCCCCCCCCTCAAGAAAACCCCAGAAACAGCCGTGCCGAGAGGCAAAGAGGGGGGCATGGAGCTGTTCGCGCGCGCCGAGGCGGTGCGGCTGAAGAGCCACCACGACAAGTTCCTGTGCGCGGACGAGGACGAGCTGCACGTCACGCAGGACCGCAACGGCGCGTCCCCCAACGCGCGGTGGGCGGTCGAGACGGTGTCGCACGCGCCCGGCACCGTGCGCCTCAGGAGCCGGTACGGCCGCTACCTCTCCGCGTCCAACGAGCCCTTCCTGCTCGGCATGACGGGCCGCAAGGTGCTGCAGGCCGCCGCGCCGCCCGGAGGCGGCCGGCCCGACTCGTCGGTCGAGTGGGAGCCCGTGCGCGACGGATTCCAGGCGCGACTCAAGACGCGCCGCGGCAACTACCTCCGCGCCAACGGCGGGCTCCCGCCGTGGCGGAACTCGGTCACCCACGACGTGCCGCACCGCTCCGCCACGCAGGACTGGGTGCTCTGGGACGTCGAGATCGTCCAGGTGCTCACGCCCGGGCCCGAGCACGCCGCCTCCGCGCCCGCGTCCGTGTCCGCGCCGGCATCGCCGCCCGCGCCCGAGCTGAGGCCCCCTCCGCCGCCGCACGCGACGCACCACCGGCCCACCAAATCGTACACCGCGCAGCCGCCCCCGCCGCCGCCAGAGTACTCGGCACCACCGGAGCCCAGGCTCTCCAAGCTCGAGGTTTGTGGACGCATCGCTCTCTTCCTTTTTCTCGCGTCTGTTTGTGAATTGACCCACGTATTTAGGATTAGTTGCGATTCGTCTTGACAAAGCCATTGACTTTGGGATGGCCGTGCCGTGCTCATCGAATTGCCTAGGGTAATTTAGCGTTTCGTAGTGCTGATTTCCGGTTTGGCAAACTAAAATGCTTTTGGCAATCCAATGGAACTATTTGGTGGTTTGGAATGCTAATCATTCTTCGGGTAAATAGGCTTTTCCCAACGCGTTGCAACTGATTCCGAATAGCTCTGTGGCTTCACAGTGCTGGCATTGGTTTTGTGAGGTGGTCTGGGCGCAAGCTTTGCTTTGATTATCCTGTTGAAGTGCAGCCTTTCTGGCATTTATTTGTGATTGGTGAATGCTAGCCTTCATGTTTGTTGGATTGCCGCAACTCCGTTTTTCTCATGTATAAGGTTCTTGTGTTAACTGTTGTTGCCATTGCAAGCAATCAGCATTGCAAAATCCATTGTTGTGCATATTGGACCGCTTTGATTTAGTTTTCTTAGCGCTGTCAAATGCATCCAGAAATCCTTTGTCAATTCCGTATAATCCGCTTAGACTATATAACATTACTATGTAGGCCATACTATGTGTTAAAGGATTATCTGAATTTGTCATCGTGTTTATGCCAGACACTACGCCAGACATAGCGTCGAGCGGTGCATACATCAAGCTGTGTCAGACGTAGCAATGATAGGTGTATCCGATTCTGATTCAGTTTTCTTCTCTGTTAGGGACTCTTATTTTCTGGACTATATATGTACCCTAATAATCGCGTGGTTTAGATATGCCGAAGTTCCTCGTACTTGTAATCTCTCCTTGTATGATGAATTACACCTTCGTGCGTTCGTGGTTTTCCCACAAGGTTTTTCCACGTCAAATCCGTGTCTTCCGTTCTTTTGATTATCTATTTTTGACGTGTGTTTTATAACACTATATATTGTTGAAAATTTCAGAATCACTTTCTTTTGTGTTGAAGACCTTGCATGTTGCATCTACACTTGTCTTGGGTATTTTTGTCATTACTACTGAACTTTTCCGATGGTTAGGAAAATATTAACATTGGACTTTCTTGTATTGTCAGTCCTCCAATTCTTTCTCCGCCCCATTGCACAAGGTGGAGGGCCGTGCAATCCATTACCACATTGCAGATGATAAGGGCAATGTGGACGATGACGTCGAGACGCACTCATTCACTTTTAACGGCACCAACTTGGAGGAGCTCACCCACAAGTTACAGGAGGAGACAGACCTCGATGACATAATCGTCTGCACACGCAGCCCTATCAATGGGAAGCTCACTCCTCTCCGCCTGCAGCTGCCACCGAACAATGCAGCAATGCATATTGTGCTTGTCCGAGAGTCTTCTAAAGGTGGGTTTTCCATGCCCTAGTCCCTGCTTCTGTTACAAATAGGCTAATTGTTTATTTTTTTTTGCCATTAACTTGTCCATTTAGTCTTGATTTGACATTGGGATGGCTGTGATGATTTAGGTCTTGCAGATCCTCACTTGGGTATTAGTTAAAGCACTATGGCATGTTGCATTGTTTTAGGGGGAATCTGGAGCCAAGGACCAATGACTGCCCTGGTCTTGTCTCATTCTCACAGTACTAAAGCACTTTAGCTTGAATTGAGACTTTCATTTAGTTGAGTGGACCTTTCTTCAGTTTATCATTTCAAGAATCAACTTCCCCAGTAATGCTATCTGCACTACCTTACATGGCCTACTGTTTTTAATTAGAAACATGGCCTTGATATCAGCCACTATTTTGGCCATTCACATAACTAAATTTACCATGCCACAACAAACGAATAGCATGCCATGACTTGGCATTACCATACGTAATTCATTTTAGATGGGACTGAGTCCATTACACACTCTCCTTTCGATCCACTGTATTGAATATGGTATCATTCTGTCAGCATCAAACAGAGTATTGCTGCTCATCAGCTCATGCATGGGTTTGCCTGCCCTGAACCATGAACAATGATCACGATTTTTTGTCTAGCATGGTACATGCATTTACTGAATCTTTTGGTTTTAGTCAAACAGCCCCATTCATACAGGAATCTAGTGATATTTTAGGTAGAAGCGTGATTTTTACTTATTGTATCCCAACATTGGCTATTTCAGATTTCCAGTCAGGATATGAAAACTATCTCTTTGTATATTATTCTCATAACGTATCTTTGGTTGAGACTTAGTGTGCAGTTGCTTGTTTGGGGCTCTCAACCACATTGTGATCTGGGTCTTTTCATCTTCGTCTAACTATCTTCTTTTCCGTTGTTAATTTCAGTGGCGAAAACATTTCCATGGCCATACGGTTCGTAATCTTTGGAGAGAAGGCAGTGGCTTGAGTTGAATGATGGATTGTGCATCTGGTCCGTACATTGTTCTTTCTATACCGGTTCTGCTGGGTATTAGAAGCAACTATATTCTTGTGCTTCCAGGGATCTCATTCTTGTGTGTATATAGTGCTAGCTAGCTTAAATTAGATCAGCGGAGACTGATCGTGCGAAAAACTGGAGAGATATTTATAGATTATAGTTGAGAGTTGTGACTTTGAAATTTCTATACCCTTGATTTATTATTTCTTGGAAAAATTATTGGTACCATTGATTTATTAGTTCTTGGAAAAATTATTGGTTAGAGGTTGGTGTCCTTGAATATCCTAGTGCCGAAGACTCAGTAGACTCGTTCCCCAATTGGATAACGCCTGTATGTAATATGAACTGACTTTCGGGATGGAGGATGGTTCTAGGTGGTGTAAATTATCATATATCAACAGATAACCGATATGCATGAATAAAGAAGTGCTCAAATACGTCACGAGTATTTTGGATCATACTTCTAGGCATCATGTGTCATCTGATGCATCCACTTGAGTGGAGCATCGTTTCTGGTTAGAAGAATAGGTATCATTGACAAGATCTTAGTCACATTTGGAGCACCAGAATTTCATAGGAACTGGCATAGTGGCCCGCGCAGATATAGAGTATATTTAATTGGTTTAGCGGTATATATGTGATGGTAATAAAGGAACTACATCCGAAAAATAAAGGATTGCAAATCATATGAAAGAATTAACATATTAAAATTTAGATAATTATCAATTTGATTTGATTTTCATATTTGTATAATTAGTTTGATTTATGATATTAATATATAATATTATATGTTAAAACAAATTATATAGATTATATTTTTAGGAGGAAATACTTGTTCTTTATAATTTTTAACCGGCATCTCCAATAATAGAGATAATAGTTGTATGTGTATTAATACGATTAAAAGAATGTAAATTATACTGGATATTATAGGTAAGTTTGTTCCTGTGCGTGGATCGCTTGAGTTCAATTTTATCTTTAGCATCGCACATCTTAATTTTATATAAGAGCTCTCTAACTATACATGCATGCATATCATGGAGTAAATCAATTTCATGTGCACTTTCATAGATCAAGAAAAATTATTGGTTATGATTTATTAATCATAAGAAGGGTCTATCTAATTAAGAGTTAGATACTTTTTTTTAGAATTTTTAGCAATCATTCTCATTTATTAGGTAACATCCATCGGTATGAACTGCTACATATAATTAGGGTACACCAAAATAATGGTGAGATGTTTCTTTTTATTTTTGAGAAAATTTCTACAATTATTCTCTTTTCAGTCAGCTAATGTAATCAGCCATCCTATGCTTTTATTGTATGATAGATAACACTCAACTGTTAATAAAGTTCAACTTAAATTAGAATCTACCACATCGATGTCGATTTTAGGGGAAAAAATCAAAGTTGTGAAACACACATTGTTGGTAAGTGTGCATGTAGAATAGATATTGTCTTTTTTTATTTCTCCTTTCTTTTCTTGTGAGTGTCATTTTTTTCTTATTTTTCTTATGCATGGCTTTTACTTATTTATTTTGCACATCAATATTTTTCTTTTCCTCTCGTACGTGAATTTTAGTGCGGGTTAGTGGGTAGTCTTGTCTTATAAGTCTTATAAGATTTCTTATTTTATCATGACATCCACTAATGATCATCTACTGACCATAATAAAAGATTCATTGCACATCATGAGTCACGTAATCCTGAGGATAAGTCTGTTGCTTTACTTGACGGAGTATATCTATTAGAGTAGTCCTCATGGATGGTCTCCGGCCAACGGAGACGAAAGCTTGGCACTCGAACTCCCTTGAAGCTTTCCATACATGGCACCAGGAGCTCGCCGACCTCGACGCTCTTTCTCGGCAGGATGCCAAGTAGGCGGTCCAGGGTTGATGTCACCTCGTTGATCTGCTAGGCCGTCGCTCGCATCCGTTAGGAAGAAACACATGGAGTACCACGGGAGGCGTGAGGTGAACTGAGACACGTCGGGAGACTGCGGTGCGGCGAGGGGTCAAGCGGCGCTGGGCGTTGCGTGAGGTAGTGGTCGCGGTTGAGTTTGAATTGTACTTGATATGAACTCTTTCTTTTAATCTGAGCTGTTATAACTTGTGCCCACCAAATTAAGAGTTAGATGTTTTGCTTTTTATGAGAATTTCTAGTAAATTTATCTTTTTTAGCAACTCTAAAAGATCAGTCATCGACTTTTAGTAATAAATAGATTCTAGAGAAAAACGAAACCAGAGTAGATGTAGGGTTCCCTATAAAATTCTTATGGGAATCCTGTCATCCTGTCCTATGTACCAACTGAAGTCTTACTGGTTTTGAACCTTGCCCAGTTTAGAATGTAGAAATTCTGAAGGTATTCTGAAGAATTCAAACTACTTTCTACAAAATTCCTATGCACTCTTGAAAAATCCCTGCGTTTCAAAAGGATCTGCATTATCAAGTGTCCTGATACATGATAGTGCGTCTTGCTCTAAAGGTATTCTGGTACATGATACTGCATCTTGCTCTTGCTTTGCGACTGAGATGGATAGCTGAATCCGTGTTGTCGTAAAGTGCGTGTCGTCTTCTCCTTTCCCTTTGCCCTTTTCTTTTCTTTTCCCTTCTCCTTTCTGTGTATCGAAAGAATAGCAAGTAGTAGCAGTAGCAGCAAGTATAGACGCTGTTCAAAAGCAAGCACGTCGAGATTTAGCGGTTGCTACAACCTCCCCGAGGTAACAGCTACTATAACTTTGAAAGACCAAAGTTCTTTGCCTCGCCGGATCGCCAGTAGTAACCAGATCTTTCTGGTTAACCATACAGCCAGCCTTGGTGCCGGACTCCGAGCCAGTCAATGCAGCATGCCACTGCTCCTGCCGAGCTGTCCCTGGTCAATAAAATCTGGCACGAAACGCCATAAATAACCATTGATGAAGCTGGTTGTCTGGTGAGTGATCGGTGAGCCGTGACCAGGCATCTACTCCTACTCCCTCTTTTAAGCCTTTCTGTTCTAAGAATAGGACTACTACGTACGACTTTACTTGCGACGACCATCCTAGACAGCTAATCACCCCCACCAACCTCCTCTAATCTGCTACTCCCTCCGTTTCAAAATACAAGACATATAGTTTTTTGCAGTTTTGTTTCAAATACAAGGTGCGCATATGAATTCATTGGTGTTTTCTCTTGTTTGTTCCTATTTATCACATCTTCCCCCTCCTGGATTTTATAAGTGCTCTCTCTCTCTCTCTCTCTCTCTCTGTCAAGCTATTCTCTCACACATTTTCGAAGCATTTGTGCAATAGATAGCATGATCATTTTCTTTAGTAATTCTCTTGATTTCGCAACCTTCTTAATTCCTGTACTAGCCAAATTAGGAGTACATCTTATAAAAAAACCGGAAGGACTACTGATCATGGGCGCATCCCATCTTCTCGTCTCGTCAGGTCAGCAATAATATGGTACCCAGGTCGGCATCAGCGAACATGAGGGCATTAAAGTAGGAATGTGGCCTAACCTTACAACCCACCAAAGGCGAGTCAGCACGCAGCACCGCGCCTCACGCGCCCGCCCGCCCGCCTTGCCGCCCCTTATCTGTCGCGCTCCCCACTACGCTGAAACGTGACGGCCCCATGTTGCATGTGTCGCCTCCGCCCAGTTGAGGCCCAGTCATCGTGTTGACTTCTAAACACCATGCTTTTTTATGTTAAACAATTTTTTATAGCATATAGCTTTCAAATAAAATATTTTTTAAAGGTGAAATCTACTGGTCGATTACAGTACACACTATAGTAACCTTATTTAGGTGGTGCTCAGTTGGGCTGAAATCAGGGCCGGCTCAACGTTTTCAAGGGCCCTAGGGCGAATTTAGCTCTATGGACCCTTTACTACAAATTTTTTTCTACTTATAAAATATGCAATTTAAACTTTATATTGTCTAAAGTGACACAAATCAATAGTTCTAACATGATAAACTAATTAGGTACTAACTAGTTTATAAACCAAATGTAACTAGTAAGAATTAATTTACCTCAAATAGAAGCGACAAATATCCAATGTCTTTCATAAAAGGAACTTCTTCTAGCACTTCTTGATGCAAAATCATTAATAATAACATTAAGATCAATGTCGTCCAAGATATTCTTCTCAATGCAGCACATAGCCAAGCCATTCAATCTTTCTTGTGACATAGTAGACCGCAAATAGTTTTTCAGCAATTTCAATTTTGAGAAACTCCTTTCACTGAGGCTACGATCCACAGTACAGATTAGAAGAATTCGATATGCAACAGAGACATTTGGGTAGCAATCTGTAGCTGTAACGAACTGAAGAATCTTAGATGCCGACATTTTATCATTTGGCAAGGTGACTTGCAGCACTTTTAGTCGAAGCATCGAATCATTCCACAACCTCTTGGATCAAGAAAATTTCACGCAGTGGTGAGCTCAACATGAACTTGTCACGACTCATGAGTCATGACAAGCACAGACCTTAAGTGGCTGTGGCTGTTGAATCTAGAACTTGACGGAGGCTCTACACAGCTTGATCTTTCATAGTCCAACAAATCTGAATTGTTCTTCAGTCAAATTGGGCAAAAAATAAGCTAACGCCATCAACGGGTCTTCCAAATGCTAACCCCTCCTACAGTGGTGCTAGATACAGGAAAAAGACCGAGAATAACAAATTAACAAGAAAAGTAAAACGGGAATACCGACTACCAACTTGGGCGGTTGCCTTGCTTGCTATACAAATCAACGCTAGGTTGGCTCGAGACCGCTTTTGCCGCGCGCGCTTGCGCCGCCGAGAGGACCACAGACATCGGCAGTCATCTAGGGTTAGAGCCGCTTCTGGACTTGTGCGTTAGACCCCCTTGGATAGAGTTAGCCCTTCACCGATGGACCGAGGCCCAGATGCTACCCTCTCGGCCCAGAAATCGCGCCCGTCGACCTCAGCCTTCGTCTTCACGCCCGGCGAGCTGCGGCCATGCGGGGAGGGCTTCTGGGCTCTGGCGTAGACGCGTAGTCTCGCGGGGGAGGGGGGGTGGGGCCCTCCCTGGCCCGGGGCCCTAGGCCGGCGCCCCTCCGGCCTACCCCCAGAGCCGGCCCTGGCTGAAATTTTGATGGCTTATAGCTGAATTTTCATTGTAGCTGGCTGAGATTATACTGTAGCTGATGGTGACTTATTTGGTATAATTAAATTTTAAAAATAGAAAAAATAGATTAGTCCATCACGTATAATGCAAATGAATACAGGAAAAAAGAACAGACAAAAAAGCTCGAAAAGGGCGAAAATTATAAAACATAACTTTCAAACGAAATATCTTTTTAAGATGAAATCTACTAATCGATTGTAGAACACACTATAATAACTTTATTTATATCCACTAAAATTATACACGAATGTCTCACTATAAACTATTATTATTTATAAGTTAAAACTAAAATTCAATATGAACAGGCCTGAATTAACTCTCACCCTCTTATAACTTTTCCGTTAAGCGTCCGTATCAGAGAGATATATCCACCACCCTCCCTCAAAGCAATACCGAAAAAGGAATAAAGTATTTCCTCGGCAAAGGGAACCACCCCTCGCTTGCCGAAAAAGGTATAAAGTATTTCCTCGGCAAAGGGGAAAATAGGGATGTTCTGTCCCACTGACAGTTTAAGTTTAGTCATGCATCTTACATCTGCTATAACACCCTGTATTATTAAGTCTAACTTCAAACAAGGTTGTAGGATGAAATTGTTTGATCAGAAGAAATCAACGCTTTTGCAGTAGCAAGAACGATGATCATTCAATAAAAGTAGCAGGAACGATGATCACTTTACAAAAGGTTAATTAAAATTTTCCGATTCATCCATTGGTTTTTTCAAGTGTCCATTTTCATTTAAATACTAGTTCACAAATTTCAGATATGCTTGTCTTGACGTGAACCAGCCACAAAAGATATGAATTACGGTTGCCTTCGTAATATACACCTTTAAATTACATGCTAGTTTACATTTTTGGATACGCTAGTCTTTAATGTGAACCAACGTTAGATGATCCGAATCGCACACGCTTAGGTAATTGTTCACCTTTCAGTTAATTCTACTCTGTTTGTTTGTTTTTACTTGACTTTCCAAATCTATATCATCAATTTTTCTAAAGTTTAACCACCAATAAATTTAAAACTATTTAGATTGGCTATACGAAAATTATATCATTAGATTTATCGTTGAAAATACTTTTATAATATTAAAATTTTATTAGTGTATCTTATTGTAAAGTTATAAAAAGTAGAGATCAAAATCGCATCTCAAAGGTATAAGTCAAAAATATCAAGTAAAAAAGAATGAAGCAAGTACATATAGTTCACAAATTCAGATGTTTTCGTATTAATGTAAACCAACGGCAAAGGATACAAATTAATATTCATTCACATTTTGGATACGCTAGTCTTATATTGTGAACCAACGGCAGATGATCCGCATCTTAGCTTAATCGGCCTACTATGCTAAAGCCCTGTTTGAATCCCTTCATCTAAAGTTTAGTCACTAAATTTTAGATCTAAAGTCTCAAAACATATGGTCTAAAGTTAGATCTAAACTTTAGCTAACCCCTAAAAAATACTTTAGACCATTAGTCCACCAAAGTGAACTAAAGTGGTCTAAAGTTTTGGGTTCTTAGGGCACTCCTAATGCAGAAACTATGAGATAGTTTCTATACTTGCCAATTAATGTAGACACTACCTATAGAAACTATACTCCCAATGGATAGTTTCTACAAATAAAATTTTCATCCAATCATCTATCTTCTCTCTTCTATCATCTACCTATCATCACTTGCCTGCGTTTTTCCGTCACGAGTGCTCTTTCTATCTTGGTTCTGTGTAGACATGGTGTCTATATAAGAAACCATTTCCTTATCTCTCCTCCTTAACTCCAATGACACATCAGCATTTTGCTTACTTGGCACCTTATTTAATGCCATAGAAACCATCCATAGTTTCTGCATTGGGAGTGCTCTTAGGCACAAAGACGTGTTTACCCATGCATGTTGGTCTCTCACCTCCCATTTAATGGCTGACGCACGAAACGAGGAAAGGTAGTATGGTCTTTTTGAAACTTTAGTCCTATCCATTAGTGCAGAATCCAAATAGGACATTCGACTAAAGTTTAACCAACTAAAGTTTAGTCCAAAATTTTAGACAACTAAACTTTAGACCATAGAATCCAAATAGGGCCTAAAAAGGTCAACTACAGAGGATACGAATTACATACTATTTTACGTTTTCGGATACGCTAATACAATAGCAGATGATCTGCATCGCACTCGCATACGTAATCGTCCATCTCTCAATTAGTATCGCATTTTCAGACATGCTCCTCTGAATTCTGAACTAAACGTCAAAAGGATCCGAATCGCATTCCCCTGGCCCCACGTGATGTGAAGAATGAGTTGTAACACAGTGACCTCCTCCGGTCGCTTCTTCCCGGTTCCCCTCCCTCCCTCCCTCGTGCATCCCACTCTCGGCTCTGGATCACAAGTCGTCCAAATGCTCCCGCATCTCCTCCTCCTCCTCCTCGCCGCCGCCGCCCTCCCGCCGCCGGTCGCTTCCCGCCACAGTCACCACGTCTCCCCTCCGCCGCCTCCCCCCAACTCCAAGAGCAACGACAGCGTGCTCACCACCGCGCTCATCGCCGCCGCGTCGCTCCTCCTCCTGCTCCTGCTCTACCTCTGTGTCGCCATCGCCGTCCGCCGCTTCCGCGCGCGCGGCCCGGAGGGGCCGTCCGCGATGCCATCCTCCGCGGCCTCCCGCGCCGCCGCCTTCCTCCGCCGCCACGGCCTCCACCACCACCGCCCCGCCTTCACTTACGAGCAGCTCCAGGCTGCCACCGCCGGCTTCGACCACCGCCGCAAGCTCGGCGACGGCGGATTCGGGACGGTCTTCCTCGCCTACCTCCCGCCCGGCGGCCGCCCCGCCGCCGTCAAGCGCCTCCACGTCCCGCCATCCCCGTCACCGTCCTTCCCCTCCGCCTCTGCCACCATCACCAAGTCGTTCTGCAACGAGGTGCTCATACTCTCCGCGCTCCGCCACCCGCACCTCGTCCGCCTCCACGGCTTCTGCGCCGATCCCCGCGCGCTCCTTCTCGTCTACGACTTCGTCCCCAACGGCACCCTCTCCTACCACCTCCACCGCCGATGCGGCGTCGCCACCGCCGCTCCACCGCCGCTCCCCTGGAGGACTCGCCTCGCCATGGCAGCCCAGATCGCGTCGGCACTCGAGTACCTCCACTTCGGCGTCAAGCCCCCCGTCGTGCACCGCGACGTCACCTCGTCGAACATCTTCGTCGAGGCCGACATGCGCGCTCGCCTCGGCGACTTCGGCCTCTCGCGCCTCCTGGCGCCGCCCGACGCTTGCTCCACGGCGGCCGGCCGGGAGCTGGTGTGCTGCACCGCGCCGCAGGGGACGCCGGGTTACCTCGACCCGGACTACCACCGCTCCTTCCAGCTCACCGAGAAGAGCGACGTGTACAGCTTCGGCGTCGTGGTGCTGGAGCTCGTCACGGGGCTGCGGCCGGTGGACGTGGGCAGGGAGCGGAGGGACGTGACGCTGGCGGACTGGGTGGTGGCCAAGATTCAGGTCGGCGAGCTCAGGGAGGTCGTCGACCCGCCGGTGCTCGGCGAGGGCCCCGGCGTGATGGCCAGCGTCGAGGCAGTGGCGGAGCTGGCATTCCGGTGCGTGGCGCCAGACAAGGATGACCGGCCCGACGCCCGGGAGGTGCTGGCCGAGCTGAAGAGGATCCAAGGGATGCTTCCTGTTCCTGAGGTGTCCGGCCGCAAGGGTTCTTGATTTGGAATTGGAATTTGGATTGCGCAGAGGCCAGAGAGGCGCCGGCATCAGAATTGCTTTAGCTCATTCTCAGGACTCGGCCCCCCCACATTGTTCATGGCTGTGGTTCCAATGCTGACCTCTCGGCTAAAGGATTGGCATTAGATTTTGAATGTCAGCTGCTTGGCTCTGGCATTTATCAAAGACCAAGTGCCTCATGGTGGATGGTATTGATGGTACATGACATCCACATGATGAACAACCGTCGATTTTCCGGCGATAAATGTTGCAATCCAAGGTACATGAAGATTACATATATATTGAGCTGAATTGTAGGAGGATATCTCATATGTGTGGCGTTTCTGTGACCTTAATTTTGTATGAGCAAGGCAGCAAGCTTGTCTCTGCCGTCTGTTTGTGTTAGATGCAGCTAGTTTTAGCAGTCATCAGATTGCACATAGGAGCTGCGAGTGGTCTACAAATAGATTGTTCCTTCAATCAAATCGAGGGCTAATCCGGTAATCCCTCGTCGGTTCTTGTCATATTGCGTTGAGCTGTGATGCGTTGTGTCTTACATGCCGTCACTTGATACACCCGTCGTGTCCTCGATGCTGTAGGACAGGTGCCACTGGAGTTTGTTCTTAACTCGAGCTGTACTGAGGCTTGTGGTCACGGAACAGGACAGGATTCTTTACACTGTCGGCCTTGTTAAAATGAACATTTCAGGTCAAGGGTATAATTAACAGCCCTGGAGCACTTTCCTAGTGTTGTCTCTTTCTTCTTTTGTTTCTTCTTTTACGGCATTGCTTGTAGATTATAGAGATAGTATCAGTACGGAGTGCAGACAAAGGAGATTACCAAGTTGATGCCGTGATGGTGTGAAATGTTCTAAGTCTAAACATCAGCATAAGCATTAATCCCTAGATCAAATCAAGGACACCTAGATAAAACATTAGAGCGGAAGCGTCACATACCCGAACTCGAAGAAGCTATAGGAAAAGTGGTCGGTGGCGCGGTGAAGCAGAGGTAGATGGCCGGAGTTGCGGTGGTCAATGTCGACGGGGATGAAGACGAAGAGGGTTCGGTCTTCGTTCACCGTAGCGCCCGTGATAGATCGGGTATGTATGGGTTTCTTTTGGGATTGAACCACCTGTCTGAAGCCTTACCGAAACCCCTTTTATTTTTAGCGCTAGGTGACCGGGACCGCAACCACAAGCTGTTGGTAACCGCCTCCGATCAAGGCGTGAGGTGGAGGCACTCCTCCCTGAAATCTCGGGGTTGGTTAGCCGAGATCAACCCAACATTCTCCCCTTTGATCGTAAGGCTAACATCATAAGCCCATTCTTAATAAAATAGCATACCAAGGCAATGTGTTGCATAGCCAATAAAGTGACATACAACCCCAGTACCTATAGTGAACTATCTTATCTCGAAATGGATATTCATTATACTTAATGGGAGTTGCTTTGCTTTAAGATCCTTTTTTATCCAAAATTAGAGGCTTTCCAATAAACACATGCCGGCAACATGATCACGAAAAATAATGGGTGGTAAGCCTTTAGTAAGCGGATCCGCAAGCATTAACTTAGTACTAATATGCTTGATACTTATAGTTTGATCCTGGATTCTATCTTTCACAACATGATACTTAATGTCAATGTGTTTGGCAGCACCACTTGACTTGTTGTTATTTGCATAAAAGACTGCGGGTTCGTTATCGCAGTATAAGGTGAGTGGTTTAGAGATGTTGTCTACCACTCTAAGTTCCGGGATAAAGTTCTTAAGCCATACAGCCTACCCGGTAGCCTCATAACATGCCACAAAACTCAGTTTGCATCGTTGAAGATGCCGTAAGGGTCTGTTTGGAGCTTTTCCATGAGAAAACTCCTCCTGCGAGTGTGAAGATATAACCTGATGTGGATTTCTTAGAATCAACATATCCCGCAAAATCTGAATCTGAATAACCAATAACTTCAAGGTTATCAGAAAACTTATATGTGAGCATGTAACGCAAGGCTTTCTTAACGGCTTTCCAGTGGTCCGGTCCTGGATTTGACTAATATCTGCCAAGCATCCCGGTTACAAAAGCTAAATCAGGGCGTGTACATATTTGAGCATACATAATGCTTTCGACAGCTGAAGCATAAGGAACCGACTTCATCTGATCAGTTTCATATTGGTTCCTAGGACATTGAAATGTCCCAAACTTATCGCCCTTAACAATAGGAGCAGGCGAGCCAGAGCACTTATGCATATTATCTCTTCAGTACTCTGTCAATGTATGCCTTCTGAGATAAACTTAATGTTCCTTGGACCTATCTCGGTGAATTTCAATGCCAAGAACATAAGAGGCATCACCGAGATCCTTCATATAAAAAATAGATGAAAGAAATCTCTTGGTCTCAAACAAAGATATCCTTATCGATTTGGCCAATAAGATATCATCCACATAAAGTACTTAAGATGGTGGATTTACTCCCCTTGAACTTAACATATATGCAGTTATCAACTTCATTTTCCTTAAATCCAAAACTCATTATCTTATCGAATTTGAGGTACCACTGCCTCGATGCTTGATTTAAGCCATAAATTGATTTCTTAAGTCGACATCTCATATGCACCTTGCCTTCCACGACAAAACCTTCCGGTTGAGCTATGTAAACATTCTCTTGCAAGTTGCCATTAAGAAATACCATTTTAACGTCCATCTGATGCGGCTCTAAATCATAATGAGCTACAAGTGACATAACAATTCTGAATGAATCCTTAGTTGAGACAGGAGAAAAGGTGTCATTATAGTCAATCCCCTCTCTTTGGGAGAAGCCTTTTGCTACGAGCCATACTTTGAACCTTTTGATATTTCCGTTAGAGTCATGCTTGGTTTTGTAGACCCATTTACAGCCTACTATTTTTGACTCCATCAGGAATTTCTACTAAATCACATACATCATTAGTGCTTATAGACTTTAGTTCATCCTCCATGGCTTCAAGCCATTTAGAAGAATGTTCACTCATCATGGCCTCCTTATAAGAGGTGGGATCATCTACGTTCCCTATGTCATTAATATCCTCATTCATATAAACAATATAATCATTCGGGATGGCAGATCTTCTCTCCCGCTGTGATCTTCTAATAGGTTCATTAGTTATTTCAGGAGACTGCTGAGGCTCATCATTAGACGTAACATCAGGAATTTCAGAGACCTCAACAGTGGGTGCAACAACAATATTCTCTACTGGAGGTGCAACCGCCTGAGGTACAAGAATAAAGATCTCTGGGATGAGCGGTGATGGAACATAAACCCGCTTCTCCTTAAGATCTATTTTCCTGGGCTCCAGGTCCTCGTTATTTTCTAAGAACACAGCGTGTCTTGTTTCTACAAAACTTAGTTATCCTATCAGGACAATAAAAGCGATACCCTTTGAATCTCTTAGGGTACCCAATAAAATGGTAACTTACTGTCTTAGGATCTAATTTCCCAATGTGTGGATTAAATAACTTAGCTTCAGCATGACAACCCCACACTCGTAAGTATTTCATACTCGGTTTTCTCCCAGTCCATAATTCATAAGGTGTTTTAGATACTGATTTACTGGGAACCCGATTAAGAATATGTGCGGCTGTCTTTACTGCTTTCATCCACAAGCCAACTGGTAAACTAGAATGGCTAAGCATGCTCCATACCATATCCATAAGTGTACGGTTGCGTCTTTGAGCTACACCATTCTGCTGAGGTTCGCCCGACATAGAATACTGGGCAACGATGCCATTTTCCTGAAGGAACTTAGTGAAAAAAACCAGAAATTTGCCCATAAGAGGCATGTCTTCCATGATATTCTCCCCCACGATCCGATCTTACCACTTTAATTCTTAAGTTGTGCTGATTTTCAACTTCAGCCTTAAATATCTTAAATTTATCAAGTGATTCAGATCGGTCTTTAATGGGAAAGGTATAACCATAACGGGAGAAATCATCAGTGATGAATGTATCAAAACCATCCACTGATGTCACAGGAAAAGGACCACAAACATTAGTATGAATTAATTCTAAGAGTCCTGTGCTGCGAGTGAAAGCATCTAGACCCCTAAAAAGGATTTTGGTAATTAATGAAATTAAGAGAATATGGAATATGGGACTAACGTGTTTTTTATGAGTATGCGAAGGGTTAGTCCACACACATGAGCGACAAGATGCAAGCCAAAGGATACGCGTGAAAATCAAAATTGGCGCAAGACAAAGGTATACTTAGAATAGGACCCCTTTTGAATTTTACGGTCTTAGGTGAATGGTGGAAGACCGGATTATAGGATAAATGATCGTACCATCAAGGGGATCTTGGCTAAGTAGCTTGAATACTTATCTCATGTGCCAAATGGTTTTGTCCTAAAACTTGCATCCATTAAAGAAATCTAGCTTTCAAAAGAAATCTTGCTCGTTCGGAAAAGCGGTAGTCTGCAGCTTTGAACGTCGGAACTACGGAAGCGGTAGTTCCGCAACCAAAATGCGGTAGTACCGGCCGCGGAAGATCCGGTTTTGGAGCGGACCGATATTTCCAGAGAGCACCCTTGGCTCATTCCAAAATCTTGCGGGAACGAAGTACGGCCGCTTGAACGCCGGTACTTACCGGCTGCGAGCGTAGTACCGCATCCTAAAGCGGTACTTCCGGACCCTAAGATCCGGAGGAGAGCGGATCAATTCTTCCAGAGCGTCCTCCGGATGAAGCTCGATTCCTCCGGAGCGGAAGTACGGCTATTTCAACACCGGAACTACCGCGCATACGTAGTTCCGCCACTCAGAGCGGTACTTCCGAGTCGGAAGATCCGACTTCAAAGCGGATGTATTTTTCCAGAGCGCCAAGTCGGGACCCTTTGAGTTTGGTCAAGCGGTAGTACGCGCCGACTTTGCGGAACTACCGGTAGCGGTAGTACCGCAAATATCAACGGCGTAGTACCGCGCGCGAATCCAACGGCCACCGCAGACGCGTCGACATAGCCGTTCGCGCGAAGATTTGGTAGCGGTAGTACCGGTCTTTGGGGCGGTGAGTTCCGCTCGACGAAAAATTTTCTCGGAAGCTGAGTCAAACGGCTAGTTTTGGTTGGTGGAGGCTATAAATAACCCCACCACTGCTCAAGGGCTAAGGTTAGAGACTCATTGCGTATTTCTCAAGCCCAAGTGCATTCATTTCACCTCAATTCTTTCTTTGCACATCAAAGTGAGGTGGTTGAGCATTTAATGCTAGATTTCCCTTGCAAATCCATTTGGCACTAGAGTTGCATTCAAGTGAACACCGGGATTTATTACTCTTAGTGCTTGCCGGCACTTGGACGATCCGGTGGAAGTTGCCTCGGTGATCTTCTCAAGAAGATTGTGAGAAGACCAGCAAATTGTGAAGGTTGGAGCTCACCTACCCGGAGTGGGGAAGAGCTACACTAGTGATCGAGGTGCTTGGCTCAATTCGTGGAGCCGGTCCGATACGTCCGGGCTTACCTCAACGTGGACTAGGGGAAACCGGCAAGTTTCCGAATACCACGGTAAAAACATCGGTTGTGTTCTTTGTCTCTTTAGCTCTTGTTCGTTTGCTTCATTGAGATCACTTATTTGTTTAAAGCTAAATTGTTGACTAGAATTGCATAGGATTAAATTGCTTTGCATCATTGTCATTTAAATTGTGGAGAATTAATCAAGTAAACAAGAAAAGTTTAAAAACCTCCTATTCACCCCCCCTCTAGTCGTTGCTATGAGTGCGATGAGAAGGGGCATATAGCTTCACAATGTCCCACAAAGAAGGATGACAAGGAGAAGTCATCCAAGAAGAAAGGCTATCATGCCAAGAAGAAACTTTTCAAGAAGTTCCACAAAGACGGCAAAAATGAAGCCCACATTGGTGAGTGGGATTCCGATGAGGAATACTCCGACTCCGAATCTAGTGAGGATGAGTCTCCCAAAAAGAAGGGACTTGTCGGCATCGCCATCAAGGAAGCTCCATCGCTATTCTCCACCCCCACATGTCTTATGGCAAAAGGGGAGAAGGTAAAAACTCTAGATGACGATGAACCCTCCTATGACGATTTGATGGACATGTTGGTAGAACTGAATGAATTTCTTGGAAAAGAAAAGTCAAAATTCAAGGTTTTGAAAAGGGAGCACATAGCTCTCCAAAAAACCTATGAGGAGCTAAAGGAAGCTCATGACTTGCATACAAATAAGTCTAGTATGAGTATTGGCATATCTTGCAATATTTTGAATGAGATGCCTAGTGTAGAGAAAGTAACATCTAGCATGTCTACCTCTTGTGATGACTTACTTTCTATGCCATGTGCTTCTAAGATTGATTCATCTAATGCTTTGTCTTATGTTCATGATGATATGCTAGTAGATGAAAACCAAAATTTAAAGGAACAAGTTCTAAAATTGAATAAAAGTTTGGAAAGAGCATACAAGGAAAAGACACCCTTGATAAATTGTTAAATACCCAAAGATGCTCTTTCAATAAGGAAGGACTTGGATACATTCCCAAGAAAGGTAAGAAACCGATATCCAAACCTCCAAGGTTTGTAAATGAGAATGGTAAGTATTGTACAAAATGCCGAATGTAGGACATATGGTAAATGATTGTTCTAGAAATAGTATGCATTCCATTGGCTTGTATAATTCTTGTTATATGCTTAAAAAATCTAAAAATGGAAAAATTATTGCTCATTTCATTGGTACCTCGATTTTGGGTGCAAAGAAGAAATCCATTTGGGTACCCAAAACCTTGGTCACTAACCTCCAAGGACCCAAACAAATTTGGGTACCTAAAAGAACTTGATCTTCTTTTGTAGGTGAACTACAAAACCGGTGGAAGGCATTGGGTGTTGGATAGCGGTTGCACTCAACACATGACCGGAGACCGGAAGATGTTCACCACATTTGAGAGTGGAAGCAATGACAAGATCACCTTTGGAGACAATAGCAAAGGAAAGGTATTGGGATTGGGTAAAATCGCTATCTCAAACGATCTTTCAATTTCAAATGTATCACTAGTTGAAACATTAAACTTCAATTTGCTATCCGTTGCTCAACTATGTGATTTAGGCCTAAAATGCTCATTCTCAAAAGAAAGTGTTGTAATCTCAAAAGATAACAATAATGAACTAGTCTTCAAAGGCTTTAGATTTGGGAATCTCTATTTGGTAGATTTTTCTTCAAATGAATCTTGTTTAAAAACTTGTTTAATTGCAAAAACTTCTTTGGGTTGGTTGTGGCATAGAAGGTTAGGTCATGTGGGTATGGTACAACTTAAAAAGCTTTTCAAACATGATCTAGTGATTGGCTTGAAAGATGTGAAGTTTGAGAAAAATCGACTTTGTAGTGCTTGTCAAGCCGGAAAACAAGTCGCTAGTTCTCACCCTTCCAAAAGTATCATGTCAACCTCTAGGCCATTGGAGCTCTTACACATGGATTTGTTTGGGCCAACAACCTATAAGAGCATCGGAGGAAATAGCTATTGTTTAGTCATTGTGGATGATCACTCTAGATATACATGGGTCTTCTTCCTAAATGACAAAAGTGAAACCTCCGAATTTTCAAAAGTTTTTCAAAAGGGCCCAAAATGAATTTGATTTTAAAATAAAGAAAATTAGAAGTGACAATGGTTCCGAGTTCAAGAACACGAAAGTTGAAGATTTTTGTGATGAACTTGGAATAAAGCACGAACTTTCCACAACCTACACTCCGGAGCAAAATGGAGTTGTAGAAAGGAAAAATCGCACATTGATTGAAATGGCTAGGACAATGCTTGATGAATATAATACTCCGACAAATTTTGGGGAAGCCATCAACACCGCTTGTCATGCCATAAATCGCTTTATTTACATCGACTTTTGAAAAAGACCTCCTATGAGCTTCTTGTTGGAAGAAAACCGAACATCTCTTACTTTAGAGTATTTGGTTGCAAATGATATATTCTAAGAAAAGGTGTTCGGCTCTCTAAATTTCAAAGTCGTTGTGATGAAGGTTTCCTATTAGGTTATTCTTCAAATAGCAAAGCATATAGAGTTTATAACAAAAATTTGGGGTTGGTTGTAGAATCATGTGATGTACAATTTGATGAAACTAACGGCTCTCAAGAAGAGCAAGAAAACTTGGATGATGTAGGTGATGAAGGCTTGCAAAGCTATGGAAAATATGCAAATTGGAGACATCAAGCCAAAAGAAGATCCATCTTCACCAAGCTCATCAAGACAAGTAGTGCCACCCACATCGTCTACTTCAAGTGATATTCAAAGTGTTGAAGATGAACAAAAGGATCAACAACAAAATAACATCAAGATTCACAATGCAATAGCCAAGGATCATCCAATAGATCAAATATTGGGTGACGTGAGTAAGGGTGTTCAAACTCGCTCTAGAGTAGCTTCATTTTGTGAACATTACTCTTTTGTTTCTTCTCTTGAGCCTAAGCTTGTAGATGAAGCTCTAGATGATCCGGATTGGGTAAATGCCATGCACGAAGAATTGAATAACTGCGCAAAATGAAGTATGGACCTTGGTGGAAAGACCAAGAACATAATGTGATTGGCACCAAGTGGGTCTTCGGAACAAACAAGATGAAAACGGGTTGTGGTAAGAAACAAAGCAAGGTTAGTAGCTCAAGGCTATACTCAAGTCGAAGGGTTAGATTATGATGAGACATTTGCACCGTTGCTAGACTTGAGTCAATTAGAATCTTGCTTGCTTTTGCATCTAGCTTTGATATTAAATTATTTCAAATGGATGTTAAAAGTGCCTTCTTAAATGGAACAATCTCCGAACTTGTATTTGTTGAACAACCTCCGGGGTTCGAAGATCCTAAATGTCCTAATCATGTCTATAAACTTTCAAAGGCTTTGTATGGCTTAAAACAAGCTCCTAGAGCTTGGTATGAACGCATATAGAAATTTCCTTGTCTCAAAAGGATTTAAAATTGGTAAGGTAGATACAACTCTATTCACAAAAATCATTGGTGATGATTTCTTTGTATGCCAAATTTATGTTGATGACATTATATTTGGCTCAACTAACCAAGATTTTTGCGAAGAATTTGGTAATATGATGTCTAGGAGTTTGAGATGTCCATGATAGGAGAATTAAGCTATTTTCTTGGACTTCAAATCAAGCAACGCAAAGATGGGACATTCATAAGCCAAACAAAGTACATTAAAGATCTTTTCAAGAAGTTTGGCATGGAAGATGCAAAACCCATCAAAACACCAATGGCAACCAATGGGCATCTAGACCTCGACGAAGGAGGTAAGTCGGTAGATTTAAAACTCTATAGATCCATGATTGGTAGCTTGCTTTACCTTACCGCATCTAGGCCCGATATCATGTTTAGTGTATGCATGTGTGCTCGCTTTCAAGCCTCACCAAAAGAGTGTCATTTAAAGGCCGTGAAGAGAATCTTGAGATATTTAAAACACTCCCAAAATATAGGGCTTTGGTATCCCAAAGGTGCTAAATTCGATTTAATTGGATATTCGGATTACGATTATGCGGGTTGCAAAGTGGATAGAAAAAGCACCTCGGGAAGTTGTCAATTTCTAGGTAGATCCTTAGTGTCTTGGTCCTCAAAGAAACAAAACTCCGTAGCACTCTCAACCGTGAAGCCGAATATATTTCCACGGAGTTGTTGTGCTCAATTATTATGGATGAGGCAAACATTGTTGGATTATGGAATAAGCTTCGATAAAGTGCCTTTATTGTGTGACAATGAAAGTGCCGTGAAAATATCCAATAACCCATCCAACACTCAAGAACTAAGCACATAGATGTACGCCACCACTTCTTGAGGGACCATGTTGGCAAGGAGATATTTGCATTAGCCACATCCGGATCAAGACCAATTAGCGGATATTTTCACCAAGCCATTAGATGAGAATCATTTTCGCAAGCTTAGGAGTGAATTAAATGTCTGGATTACTCAAATGTTGCATAAATTCATGGTAAATTTAAATGCATACTCTTAGAAGAAGCTTGAAAGGTTTTTGAAATTATGTCTCTATGCAAAGGACTTTGATTTATAAAGGTAAAATGCAAAAGTATTTGATTATATTATTTTGTTCATTTAATGCATAATGATCCTTAAAGACTTTAGTTGAATGCAAAATCTAGGATCATTTGCATCTATAGTCCTAAAGTTCAAATTCGAAGTCTCGGAAAATGCGGAACTACCCGCTTCTCATGCAGACTTAGTAACATGCATTCCGTCCGAGGAAGCGGTACTACCGCTTGGCGGTACTACGGCGCATCCGCGGTACTACGGACCTGCATTTAAGGGGGAGCAACCGAACCTCGTGGTTCCCTCTGTTGGCCCCCACCTTGGACCCTCTCTCCAGTAGTTCTCTCCATTTCCGCCCGAGCCCGTACTCCTCTCCTCGTTCTCTCTCTCCCACCAAAAATCCTCCAAATCGCCTCTCAGACCTTCATATCTAGCGGCATTTTCTTCGATTCCTTGCGGCGAATCCTTTCCCCAGGGTTCAACTCCTTCGATTGCTAAGGTATTTGGATCGAAACCTCTTTTGATCTTCATTTTCTTGAACCCTAGGTCATGCTTAGGTTAAATCGAAATATAGTTGTTTTTGCCAAATATTTCTAGGGAAATTGAGCATATTTGGTGTTTAAGGGTATATACAAACCCATTTCATGGATTCAATCCAAGAAAACACCAAAGATTCATTCACATTTCCAAAAACCTAGAATCGGCAGAAGCGGAACTACAGCTCGACGGTTGCGCAGTACTACGATTGGCGGTACTACGCCCGAACAGCAGTACTACCGCTTTAACCGACATTTTGGCAAATTCAATTTATTTCTTTTGAATCTAATTTGGCCATATTCCTCTATCTCATAATCCATTCTTCTTGTGCCTAGATGCCTAGAACAAGAGCGGCCTCAAAAAGTCCTATGCCTCGTGGAGTTCCTCAAGCCCTCGTGCTCTTCCATCCCCGAGGTGACTCAAAAGGCATCCCAGACAGAGGGAAGAGGCTGCGCGACCCGAGTCGACTCTGGATCTCAAAGCAGTCCGAGCATCCTACCCTCCAAGCTCTCCCATGGAACCTTCGAAGAAGATATAGCTGGAAGGAGTGTCTTGAGATTGATCTCAAGAAGATCTCGCCTGATGAGTATGCTCGCCTGCGTCACACCAACCAGTATGCGTTTCCATCAAACTCAATCAATCCACAATTCCATACTAAGTTCCAGCAGATCTATTCTACCATGATTGAGGGCTTCTCTACTCTCAACTCTAGGATGGATAGGATGGATGAGCGTCTCGACTCCATTGACATGCTAGCTTGACCTCGTTAGATGGTCGGGTTGCAGATCTTGAGCGCTCACCTCGCCTCGTCGCTATGGTCGTCGCCGTAAAGCTGCTCATGATCCTCCGCACCCTCTCGGACTTGATCTTTTTGGTACTTGATGCCAAAGGGGGAGAATAAGTTTACTTATGATATTTGGACCTATGGGACTATGTTTTTAATTATCTATGGATGGTTGTAATGAACTTATGTTTGGTGCTTGGATGTAATGAACCTTATGGTCATAAGTTGATGATATTACTTAGTTGTCTATCTCTCATTGAATAACTTTGTCTTGTGCATCTTGTATAAAATATCGTAATCTTTATCTATGCACATGTTAGGGGAGTCATATTCCTCTTGGACTCTAAAATGAAAATAGTTGTTTTTATCTAAATAAATCTTATTGCATAAGAACTACACTCTCATTTAGAGTTCACATAGAATATACAATTTGTTGTCTAACAATTTGATATATTCAAATCTTTCATCTCTCAAAATTTGGGTTGTCATCAATTACCAAAAGGGAGATTGAAAGCATCTAGACCCCTAAAAGGATTTTGGTAATTAATGAAATTAAGAGAATATGGAATATGGGACTAACGTGTTTTTATGAGTATGCGAAGGGTTAGTCCACACACATGAGCGACAAGATGCAAGCCAAAGGATACGCGTGAAAATCAAAATTGGCGCAAGACAAAGGTATACTTAGAATAGGACCCCTTTTTGAATTTTACGGTCTTAGGTGAATGGTGGAAGACCGGATTATAGGATAAATGATCGTACCATCAAGGGGATCTTGGCTAAGTAGCTTGAATACTTATCTCATGTGCCAAATGGTTTTGTCCTAAAACTTGCATCCATTAAAGAAATCTAGCTTTCAAAAGAAATCTTGCTCGTTCGAAAGCGGTAGTACTGCAGATTTTGAACGTCGGAACTACGGAAGCGGTAGTTCCGCAACCAAAATGCGTAGTACCGCCAGCGAAGATCCGGTTTGGAGCGGACCGATATTTCAGAGAGCACCCTTGGCTCATTCCAAAATCTTGCGGAACGGAAGTACGGCCGCTTGAACGCGGTACTACCGCATGCGAGCGTAGTACCGCATCCTAAAGCGGTATTTCCGGACCCCTAAGATCCGGAGGAGAGCGGATCAATTCTTCCAGAGCGTCCTCGGATGAAGCTCGGATTCCTCCGGAGCGGAAGTACGGCTATTTCAACACCGGAACTACCGCGCATACGTAGTTCCGCCACTCGAGCGGTACTTCCGAGTCGGAAGATCCGACTTCAAAGCGGATGTATTTTTCCGAGCGCCAAGTCGGGACCCTTTGGAGTTTGGTGAAGCGGTAGTACGCGCCGACTTTGCGGAACTATCGGGTAGCGGTAGTACCGCAAATATCAACGGCGGTAGTACCGCGCGCGAATCCAACGGCCACCGCAGACGTCGACATAGCCGTTCGGCGCGAAGATTTGTAGCGGTAGTACCGGTCTTTGGGGCGGAGTTCCGCTCGACGAAAAATTTTCTCGAAGCTGAGTCAAACGGCTAGTTTTGGTTGGTGGAGGCTATAAATAACCCACCACCGCTCAAGGGCTAAGGTTAGAGACTCATTGCGTATTTCTCAAGCCCAAGTGCATTCATTTCACCTCAATTCTTTCTTTGCACATCAAAGTGAGGTGGTTGAGCATTTAATGCTAGATTTCCTTGCAAATCCATTTGGCACTAGAGTTGCATTCAAGTGAACACCGGATTTATTACTCTTAGTGCTTGCCGGCACTTGGACGATCGGTGGAAGTTGCCTCGGTGATCTTCTCAAGAAGATTGTGAGAAGACCCGCAAATTGTGAAGGTTGGAGCTCACCTACCGGAGTGGGAAGAGCTACACTAGTGATCGAGGTGCTTGGCTCAATTCGTGGAGCCGGTCCGATACGTCCGGCTTACCTCAACGTGGACTAGGGAAACCGGCAAGTTTCGAATACCACAGTAAAAACATCGGTTGTGTTCTTTGTCTCTTTAGCTCTTGTTCGTTTGCTTCATTGAGATCACTTATTTGTTTAAAGCTAAATTGTTGACTAGAATTGCATAGGATTAAATTGCTTTGCATCATTGTCATTTAAATTGTGGAGAATTAATCAAGTAAACAAGAAAAGTTTAAAAACCTCCTATTCACCCCCCCTCTAGTCGGTATCCTTGATCCTACAGCGAGTAGCTCCCTTCTTTATTTGCTTAACATAATTTCCTTTAATGCAATCAATGCAGTGGTCTGAGTCAAAGAAATCTAATGGGTGGAGAATTTCTTCTTTAATAAGACACCCCATTCTTCCCCTCGAAATGTGGCCTAAATGACAGTGCCACAATTTCGAATAAGTCTCATCATTATTTTTATGCTTAGCATCACACATAATTTTTTTGGAAATGCCCTGGCTGCTTGCAGAAAAGACATTCCCCCCTTTAGATGCTCCGGTGGGAGCAACATGAGGCTTAGGTGCATATTGCACTTTAGGCCCCGACTTGTCTGAATTAGGGGAGAATTGCAGCCTTTTCTTAGATTTGAAGTCCCCTTGGAACTTCCTTTTGTTAGAGCCACCAACATGAAGAGCAAAAATTCTTCTTTTGTGTTCTTATTCTCTCTTTCTTCTGGACACACATGGCGATCAATACGCTCATGCTCCCCCCTTTTTTTTGAGTATTGTCATATCAGTCATCATCATGATATGCTCCTCTGAATCAAAATACTGGCACAAATTTTAGTGGAGCCTTTAAATTTCTCCTTGATTGAAGCCATATACTCCTTAGCATTTTCGGAATCAGGGATTGCTCCCCTAATCCCTACTGAAATAGAGGTCTTCATAATCATTAGTGATAAGCGGTTAGACCGCTCCCATTTTTTTAGCATTAGTCTCATAAATTTTCTTTTTCTCATCATAATTCTCCTCACCTTCGATGGGAGGAATGGGAACGACTACCCTCAAGGCATAGTAAGGGTCCAAAACACAAGGACAACATGAATTCATTCTTTCCACGTGGGAAAATTACTCCCCGTGAGCTGCTCAATGTTATCAATTGTGGTGGCAAGGTTTGATGCATTAAGTGCTGAATTTCATAATATAGGGCACCCATTAGAAATATCATAAATATATATTGCATGTAATTAACCCTACGTTGGTCTGATTAATAACATGCAAACTACAGTTGTAATTCATATCACCGTTGGGCAGAAAATGAAAAAGAACTTAATAATTTTATATGGCGACACATGATTACAAACAAAGTTGGTCAGAATGTAATCATATGCATACATAATGCCAAAAACATAAAAATCTCCAATTAAAATATCTCGTTGGTTCAATTTTAATTAGAGACAAAACATAATAATATGGCGACATATGATTATAAACAACGTTGGTCAGAATATAACCATATGTATACATAATGCAAAAATTAATCATAAAAATCTCACAATTAAAATATCTCGTTGGTTCAATTTTAATCGGAGATTATACATAATAACATGGTAGGGATACATGAAATTTTGGGCCAACGAAAGTAATTAAAATTAGTGCATAAAAGATTAGTGCAAATGTGGACTTTATTCTAAGTCTATACATAAACATTAGTCTTAATCCTAGGCTCAAATCATGAACACTACATAAACATTAGTGCGTAAAAGAGATACATAAAGCATAAGAAAATGCACTGAGAATAATAAATTGCGCAGCCCACATTGTTGGTGTGCACTGAAAATCATGCTTACGGCACCTCAGGGCATCTCCAATGGGTCTATAGCAGCTATCTACAAGAGAGTCCATGTCATCAACTGTCCTACGTGGAAGATATTAAATGAAGAAAGAGAACGCAGACTCTCACACTCTAGAGATAGTCTATAGCGCCAAACGAGGACCTCCATAAATTACGTGTGTGCATGTAAGCATCAAATAGTTATCCTTATAGATAGTTCTTTACAATGCTAACTTTAGTGTGTACTATATAGATGATGTGGAAGTCTTATAGTTAGTTGCTAGCTATAACCATTGGAGATGCCCTCAAAAAATTCACTGAAAATCATGCTTACGGCACCTAGGGGTGGAAAAAAAGCTCGTTAGTGGGCTCGTTGGCTCAGTTCAAAATTGCTTCAATTATACTTGTTAATTGGCTAAACATTAAAATGAGTTGATTTCAAATGAATTTGAATTTTGCTCAAGCTCGGCTCGGCTCGGCTCGTTAGCTCGTTTCTAAAAATACTTTTAAATTATTCGTAAAATGATATTAAATCAAAATATGCCAATTTTAGAAAAAGCTCGATAAGACGAGCAGCTGGCTCGATATCCACCCCTAACGGCACCTCACTGAAAATTGCGCAGCCCAACAATAATAAATGCACTGAAAATCATGCTTACGGCACCTCAAAAAATTCACTTGGCCCACAAATAAATTGCGCAGCCCGCAAGAAAACGCGTGCGCTCAGGGCCCAAAAACGCGCACGACCCACAAAACATCTACACGTGGCCGAAAAGTCAAAAGCGCACGACTTCGTTTTACTTGGTTGTTTGCAGTTGGGCTGCGATTCGCTGCTGCTGCTTGATCGACGAGTGCTGCGGCGACCCCTCGACTACATCCGCTACCTAGGGGATCTGGCTACGTTCTCTGTTCACTTATTTCTGCCATCCGCTGATGGCGCCTATGTACCTCAAATTAATAAGGAGCGTGTCATCTTATCTTCCCTGTCTGTATAGCTTGTCATGTTAATGGTCATGTTAATGGTTGTCACTGGATTGTTTGCCTGTGAAATTGTTATTAAATTGTTTTGCAGTTTGGTTGCGCTTTGCTGCTGCTGCTTGATGGACGAGTGCTGCTGCGACCCCTCGATTATACTAGCAGGGAGTCAAGCTGTCACTTTAACTTCAGTTCCCCTAGTGGCCCAAATTTCCGCCAAGGCAATGGAGAAAGCGACAGCATTATCACTTTATCATTGATGATGAAAACCCCAGCTTATCATATTGACTTTAGCATTGTCACTTTATCATTGATGATGAAAACCCCAGCTTATCATATTGACTTTAGCATTGTCACTTTGTCATTGATGATGAAAACCCCAGCATTGTCACTTTAGCATTGATGATGAAAACCCCAGCTTATCACTTTCAGCAACGCAGGCTTGACTCTCATGGAGCAGCTATTAATTAAAGCAGGTGTCGATGTAGTGTCCTGATATGATCTCTGATCTTGAAGGGTAGTGTGTAATTTAAGCCGCTACTCGATTTCTCCCTCATGTCGTAAAAAGAAAAAGAAAGCTCCTAAGTATCAGGTTCTCTCTTAGCTTCTTTTCTATTTATGAAGCGTATTTTGTTAAGCAAGAGGATTAAGGAGAACATAAATCTAAGAGAGTAGTAGTGTAAAATTATCATGATACATGGTGTTAATATCTTGGGAATAAGAGAATAATTAGTGTTGGTGTTGTGACACCCCGGTCCATGTTGGCCCATGTGTGTGTGCACATGAATTTCTGGATTAATCCCACCTTGCTAGCTTATCTTGAGAAGTACTTACATATAAGCCTAGGAGTTCCAATGGTAGCACCCCGATTAACCATTTTGCGTTAAGCGAGGACGAAAGCGCAAGAGGGTTGCTACGTGTGCGTGACCTATCCAGAATGTGGTTAGGGTTGCTAGGGTGTTACAAATGGTATCAAAGTCGACTCTCGCGGTTACACGAGCGCGTGCGGGTTAGGGGCGTGGGCATATGGCGCATGACGTGTGTGGACCCGGAGTGGACACATGGCATGGCATATGTGCTGGCACTGAACGCACGGACATGTGCCAAGAGGAGAGATCCTTATCATTTGCCCCGGTGTGGGTATGTTGGTCCGACAAGAATGTCGGGTCCTTTGAGGGGGGTATATGTGACACCCCGGCCTATGTTGGGCTATGTGTGTGTGCACATGAATTTCTGGGTTAATCCCACCTTGCTAACTTACCTTGAAAAGCACTTACATATAAACCTAGGAGTTCCAATGGTAGCACCCCCGGTTAACCGTTTTGCGCGAAGCGAGGACGAAAGTGCAAGCGGGTTGCTACGTGTGCGTGGTCTATCTAAAATGTTGTTAGGTCTGAGCCGGTTTGGACTCTAGGGCGTTACAGTGGTCCCCTCATAAATTCGAAGAGGGAGTGGAGATAAATGAAAGCAGAAAAAAGAAAAGTCATTAAATTTGCATACACATCTTATATCTCAAAACAAGATTTCAAAAAATATATTTCTCCTCCCCAGCCGATTTTTGTGATCGACCGTCTATGCTCCTCATGTTAGAATACTAGTTGCATAAGCGCGGCGCACGCCGCGCTAGCTACCGTGTGGAACAAAATAAAAGAGATGATAATACGCAGGGAGTTTCATAAAAAAATCGCGGACACAGCGCTAGCTACCGTGTGGAACAAAATAAAAGAGATGATAATTCGCAGGGAGTTTCATAAAAAAAAATCGAGGACACATGCGTAATTTCGGAAAAATCAAAGGGTTTTTTTGTAAAAAACTGAGGACTTGTAAGGACTTGTACGTAAGTAAATAAGGACCTATACGTAATTTTGGAAACCCGCGGGGCGCTACCCAACAATTTTTTAAAAAAACAAAACTTGCAGGGACCTTTTCGCGAGGAAAAGGACCTTTACGTAATTTTTGAAAAATACAGGGAAAATGCCTCCTCCGGCCGCACCAAAATCCCCGCCACACGGCCGGAGCGCTGGGGCGGTGACGTGGCGGCGCCGCTCGCGCTTCCCGGCTTAATAGGGTAGTATTCGTTAGCTAGGGGATCCGCTTGGTCACGCTTGCATGCACATGGACGGCTTGGATATTAAGTCCTAGCTATGTGCTCTGTTCACTTATTTCGCCATCCGCCGATGGCGCCTATGTACCTCGAATTAATAAGAAGCACGTCATCTTATCTCCCGTGTGTATAGCTTGTCATGTTAATGGTTGTCACCGGATTGTTTGCTCGTGAAATTGTTATTGAATTGTTTTGCGGTTTGTTGCGCTGCTGCTTCGCCGCTTGATGGGCGAGTCTTTGCTGCGACCCTCGATTATATTCGTTAGCTAGGGGATCCGCTTGGCGAGGATGGCTTGCCGATGGCCCTAACCCACGCCAAAGTTACTCGATTCGAGCAATACGACCGTGGCCATTGGAGAAGCGGCGCGTGGGCGGACAACGGCAGGTTCCGGGCTCTCGCGACCTCATTCTCACTTGAAGCACGTGTAACACCCCGCCCATTCACCGGGCCAAGATGCTACCACGTCTGCCTACTCATACCATTTCATCAATACTAACGTAATTTAAGCCAACATTAAATTTATTTATTGTGCTGCGTTCCGATACATCATAGCCACTTTAGTGATTACTCTAGCCTAGTAGACGCTAAAGTACACTGACAAAAGTGATACAAGAGTGCTGCTGGTTCGTGCCCGTCATCCATGTGCTACTCCCGCCCGTGCTTGATCTCCTCAACGGTCACCTAAAAACATCAACAAAGCAAGGCTGAGTCCACCAACTAGCAAGTACATAGCAAAACAGTAAATAACAGGTTCATTCATTGGACCTTAATCATTCCATTCTCATTAACCACATTTCCATTTAACCACTTTTCCCTTTAACCACTTTACGTTCCGATGAACTATTCATCAGGCACATACACATTTCTCTTATCACTTTAGGTTCTCATTAACCGATCGTTATGCACATGCCCATGCACTTCTTTCTCAACTCTTTAGCCTATACCACTTAACGGCTACCCCTTCCCATCTCTGTGGACTGCACCTTACTATCTCTGTAACTATTCTACCGCCATCACTTCCCCTTTCTGTGTGCTACTCCTCACTAGCTCTGTAATATTCTACAATCATCACTTCCCATTTTCTGTGAGCTATTCCTCACTATCTCTGTACTGTTCTACTAACATCACTCCCCATTTCTGTCAGTTATACACCCCTATTTCTGTAATTATTTTACTGTTACCACCTCCCATCTCTGTGAACTATATGTCACTAACTCTGTAACTGTTCTATTGTTATCACCTCCCATCCCTGTGAACTATATATCACTATCCCTGTAACTGTTTCAAAGTTAACCCTTGTATGCAATACAATGCATCTGTACTGTATCACTATTCTGTTCTGTTTTCCTGCAATGCAATGCATCTATAACTGTAGCTTATACCGGTAAAGCGGAGTGTTCACCTGTCGATGAACCACTCAATCCCCGTCCTCTTTCATACGGGGTTCCAAGCTCCACTCCCGTGGAGTACCTACCGAAGTAGGTCCTGTTATCTGTGTATGAATGCAATGCCACATGCAACATGCTTCCACTGTTAACACTTAATCATAAGCAACACTCATCAAAGTATGATTATCACGAAATCATAAATCACTGTAGAACATATCACAGAAGACGCAAAGATACCAATCATTCACCACAATCCACTGTTCTACCATGCACTTACAAGTTCATTTATGCTTTTCAACTTGTCATGTTTTAACGTTCATCATTCATCTTTTCTCAATATGCTCCCGGAAAAGGTAAAATTACCCCAAATCATTCAATTTAATCGAATTCACTACCCAAATTCACCGCTTTACAATGCACTTACCTGGTTAGCCTCGGGGATGACGCGTGGACGGCTCCGACCCGGGACCTCCACCTGCGTACGCATCAACCCGACTCAACGACAAAACAAAAATACCAGAGCTTAACGTGTATTATCAATCTTAAGCGCAAATTCCGATCTTGGCGTAAACGCCCGGGTTTTGAGGGACCTGTCGTGCAGGTGCCGAACCCCTCTCTCTTTTTTCCTCTCTTTCTTTTTCTCCTCTTTTCTTTTCTTTTTCCTTTCTTCCCCTTCTCTTTCTTTCCTTTTCTTTCTCTTCTCCTTTCCTTCCTCCTCTCTCCTCCTTATCTCTTTTGGCCGAATGGGCCTCCCCACTTTTTCCTCTCCTGGCTCCCCCTATCCTCTCTTCTCTCTCTATCCCCAAATCTCTCCCTCTCTCTACTCTAACCGGCCGAACGGCCTTGCTGAGGCGGTGCGCGCGCATGGCGGCCGGCGTCGCGGTCCCCACACCGCCGCCACTACCCAGAACGACTCCACGTCGTTAATTAACCCTAATTAGCGAATTAGGACGTTAAGTAGGATTAATTACATAAATGATAATCTAAAAATACGAGGGAATTTAAACTTTTCTTTGCAGAAGTTTAAATTGAACTTAGCAAGCGATAAACTAATACATTGTTTTCACAATTCCATCGACGAGGGTGAATATCAAACGGTATAGACTAAGAGAGAAATAAAATTCAATTGCACAAGTAAAAGTTTCCAACTCAACTAAAATATATATAACAGTCCGTAATACAATTGTGTAATTATTACAATTCTTGTACAACAAATCAAGTCACATTCCTTGAGCTACAACTAAAACTGGTTTAAATTAAATAAAGATATTACAACTCTTTTTACATTAATAACGACAATACAAATTACTGTAAGTTTACAAGTCTTGGTCTTAATCAAATGATCGTCTCACAAACTTAGATAATTGCAACACAATTGCAACATTAGAAACTACATTCGAGTAACATACAATATTCTGTATACATCAATATTAAGAGAAAGCCGAATTACAATTTAGGCCATTTCATACATGGATCAGACCGTCGTCGAGCTGCCGTTACATCGTTATTCATTTGTGATTAAGCAATCAAATTATAAGACCGAAAAAGACCGAACAAAAGAATTAAGCAAAATTAAAGTAAAATAAAGAAAGCGTTGCTGTTAGAGCCCTAAGGATTAACTTCGGGCGGGGTAATCCGTTCACGGAGATACTTGACCGTCCAGGGGCCAGTCGGCACCTCTCACAACCATAGGCTCATCACACGGTATTTTATTAGTATACAAACTTGTTTTGAGTATAGGGATCAACTAAAGCAAAGCCAAAAATACCATAATCCTATTTTCCAAGCCCAAACCACAACAGAGAGGCACCTGTCAAAACCATGCCCACATATCACAATATCCCCCAGATAGCACACGGCTAGAGCCAGTGAGGCCGAGATAGCACCTCCAGCCAGCACACCACCACGGCCAAAACCCCAGCAAGACCTCACGGCCAAAACCACAGCACTGCCAGCCAAATATCCCACTGCCAATACATCAATAGCCAACCAGAGGAAAGAGCGCAAGAGACAGAGCAAGGCACGGTAAGCCAATCCCAAGACCAACAGAGAAGCCAGCCACCGAGTGGAGCCCTAAGGCCAGGGAGGCGAAGGCACGGCAAGCCGAAGGAGCAAGGCGACCGTGACGGCGGCAGGAGAACCGCAAGCCAGCGCCCACAAGCCAGCAACCGCAAGCCAGCGACCGCAACCAACCCCAATCCCTAACCTTCCTCACAATCACCAGTATAGGTAAACCCACAAAATCGCTATCCATATACTACATTCATCCATTATAGCCCACATTGAAATAGAAACCATAAGCATCCACCTACGGTAGAGCACATGAACCATTCAAGCATGTCACCGGAGATAAAAGAAGGGAAGAAGACGGTTACCAGTAAGGGCGGTGGCTGCGGGTTTTCCCGGTCGAGCCACCGGTTCACCGCCACCGGTACTCCCCCGGCGTACGGCGACAGTTCACCGTGAGTCGACCACGGTCACCCACCTCCCAAAACCTAACCTAGGCAAAACCTCACAAAGTTAGCAAATCACAAACTTAGAAATCAAAGCAAGAAATGGGAAAAGGAGGAAAGCATCGATTGGCGGATCCGGTGGAGATTCAGCGACGCGGACATCCGCGGAACGGCGCGCGGAGGAGGCGTCGGAGGAGAGGCACGAGTGGGCGGCGGAGCTGCTGGAGGAGCAGAGCGGTGGCGCTTGGGGGCGGCAGTGGGAGCCAGACCGGGACCGGAGCGAGGCGCTGAGACCCGGGGCGGCGGAGGAGCCGAGAGGAGGCGGACTCGGCGTGGAGGGAGACCGAGAGAGAGAGAGAGAGAGGGCCGAGTGCATGGGGAAAATGGGGAGGAGATGAGGAGGCGTCGGGGTAGTGAGAGGAAGGAGAAGGGTCAACTTTGGCCGACAGCAAGAAAAAGGGGGAGGCCGGATAGAAAGAAAGAAAGAGAGAAAGATAGGGGAAAAACAAGAAAAGTAGGTAGATAAAATAAAATGTGAAAAACTAGGGTTACTAATTTTAAGGATACTCTTAATCATGCATTGTACCAATCTTGCTATAGCAGATTTGTCAAAAATTAAATAAACTAACTGCAAGGGCATAAGAACCTGTAAATGAATATTAGCCACATCAATGTAATAGACTTCCGTTAGAAACAAAGAATTAATATGGCCTTCAGTATAGTGTAATACCTTAGATCATTATGCATATCAGCGACGTTGAGTTGATTATAAGCAGAATGAGAAATTAGAAAACCGCAAGCACATTTAGCAGGATTCGTTTAACTACTTAAACCATGGTATTATTCGACGTTGTAGATTAAACTACTCAAGAGCATTATGCTAATTATGTTAACATACAAAATATAACTAATTAGTAAGTACAACTGTTGGAACTTGATTAAGGACTGTCGGTAGATCAAAAGTTGGCGTGGATCGATGGAGTTGGTACATTACCGTTTAAATCATGAGCCCCGAGTTAAATACCTAATTAATCATGTTAGTAGTATAAACTGGTGAAATTTTATTAATAAATATTCATGATCGTTATAAATAAACCAAGCCATCAATGGATTAAAGCAGGTACAGGAGTACATCAAAATTTGTGTATCTTCATTTAGACCATCTCATGGCATATTTAAATACGCAGAAGATGTTGTTGCTAGCATTCAAATTATAGAAATCCACGTTGATTAAACTTGTACATGTATGAATTAAATTAAGGTATTGTAGTCTTAGCCATATGGTGGTGAGTTTAAATCACCAGATAAATTGGTTAAGTTCATCTAAGCAGTAGAAAACCATTAATCAGTATTTACGATAATTAGAATAAATGAATGGTCATATATAGATTAAACCATAACGTGTATCGGTTTAATTGAGGCAGTGCTAATTAAATTATTCCGGGTTACAATTAAATACTCAATTAACCTAGATCGCGTTAAATTACAGAATGTCCTTAGTAAACATTTCATTTGTGAATCTTGAAAATAAATTAAATGATGTCTGTAGACTAGAAATTGCACGCATGCTAAGTAAACGATCATAATATCATTTAGATCATTCTATTGCGCATTTAAATGCCCAACTAAATTTTGTTAGTCAAATATAAACTGTGTAAATCCACTAATAACTATTCTAAATTATTAGAATAAATTAGTAGCCGTTAGAAGATTAAGAATTGATCGTGACAACTAGAAGAACGTGTACCAATTTAAAATAGTAAACCATGATTTAAAATCGTGCCCACCGACTAAACTGGTACATAGTGATTTAAATAGCATAAGTCGCACCAATTCGTAGTTAGTTAAAAGAAAACTTGGAGGTCGTATGGAGACGCTTTAGTATAATTTAATTGATTAGTTACTTAGGAGTTAAATTCATTTGTGTCGATAACTTAAATGGCCAACCACGTACTAATATGAGAAAAGATATTTGAGTAACCTTGAGATCTAAAACAAACTAGAGGTGATTAAATATATATACATATCTAGGAGAAACTAAATTAGCCTAATTGCGTACGCGATATTGGCTAGATTAACATTTGCCGCTATAATTGTACATGTATTTAGTTCATCCTGTATAATTGAAAATTTGCTAAGAATTAATAAAACGCCGGGCATACCTACTAAATCCACCCTATCTCATGACGTTAGTGCGATGATGTCGAGCGACGAGTAGTGTACCGAAATTAACCCTGATTACCGCGATCAGATTAAGCAAAGTCTTACCTTAGGAGCACAATCACGTCAACACATCATATGTCATTATATTTTTCATAAATTAAGTCGTAGGCGTATTTAATTGCAGGCAACAACCAAGCTACGGGAACGACTTCACCTGATCCTAATTGAATCCGAGTATATGGTTAAAGTTCAGGCAAGCATTCCTTTGATCAAGTCTTCAGAATATATTCCATAAAAGAAGATTTAAATCGAGAAATGGCTATAAGTGAAAAGAGATAGATGGCAACTGATGGAGCAGTTGGCCATCTAGGTTAAGTAAGGGTGGGCAGAGGTTGCCCGGGGCAGGTAATAAAAGGGGCAGGTGTGGGACCTCTGCATAAGAATAGAATATAAGAAGTCACCAGCTTCATCCGTGTGAACAGACCGTACCAAACCGTATCAACCAACATCCCATTCGAGGACGGACAGACTAGTAGCTCTATCAAAGTGTTATATTCTCCACATGGGTAAGTATTTTAGTTGGGAGAACCCACACGATCCGGGCCAGCACTTGGGTGCCGGGTGGGGGACCCCGTGGAGGAACCCACAAGATTCGGGCCAGCAACTGGGTGCCGGGTGGGGACCTCCACCCCAGCAGGAACCCACACGATCCGGGCCAGCACTTGGGTGCCGGGTGGGGGATGCAAGGCGCATATATTAGCGCAGGTGGAGGTTGGGGTAGGGCGAGGCCACCCCAACCAACAACTATGTCGAAGTCGGTAGGCGCCAGGCAAGGGTGAGAAACCACCCTGGGCTGCCGGCTGAGAATAGTTGGGTGGAGATATAATCTACTAAGATAGATGCAAACGTACTGTACTCTGATCTGGGCGCCGCATCTAAGGAATTGCGGAGAACCATGACCCACCAGGATCGAGAGTGGTGATGGGTAAAGTGATACAAGCTTGCGCAATGCTATATAAATCATGAATTCATGCCTGTCTCCAAGAAAGGAGAATTACGGAAACTTATGGGGGTTTTTGCTGTTCATGCGTATGTTCAGTAGTTTTCTAATTTAATAATTCGGAATTCTTCAAAACCAACAAACCTTATTTTTTGTATGTCATGGTAATGAAATTGAAGATGAAAAAGAGTATTTAAGAATGAGCAAGAGATTTGAGGATAGGAATTGAGATTCCTAATTGTGTAAAGGTTGAGCATTCTGTGCATTTTTGCTAATATCGCTTGCTGAGTACTTCTGTACTCACCCTTGCTATAAATCTCCCCTTGCTTAGGAGCATGTCAGTTCAGATAATAGCAAGTCAGGTGGAAATTGCTTGAATGGAAGACCGTGGACTCGGATTGCAATAGGGCAAGGTGGGCATTCCGTGCGAAGGTTGTGTTAGTATGAGATATTCAAGCCTTTGAGGCTTTGTAATAAACTGTAGCCCTGCGTGGCGATATTCTTGTAATATCATATTGTATCTCTAATTATTGTTCTGCTGCAATACTCTGATAAGCTTATTATTCGTTAGAGCGATGTTTTATCGGCTAAAATGAATAATAATCCGTTGACTGGCGTTATTACCCCATGGTAATAATGCGGGTCGTCACACCCGCCCTCTCTTGCTCACCTCCCCTCTCTCTCCACTTTGGAGCCGTCGCGTGTGTGGCCGGCGACCTCGCGACCCCCTCCACCGCCGCGGCCCTCGCCTTCTCCTCCTTCATCGCCTCTATCCTCGCGTGCGCGCTCGGGCACATCTATGGCGGCGTGGTGGCGCGCGGCTTGGCTGGGTCGCGGCCCCGCCTTCCGCGGCGCCCCTTCCGCCTACCCCGCCTCGCCTCCTCTCTCTCATCTGCTCGGCCGGGAGGCCCGGCGGCTGGCGGCCTTGGCGGCGCTGCCGCTCGCCGCCGCCGCCGCCCCGCCTCCGCTTGCTCCTCCCGCGTCCCCTCTCTCGTGCGCAGCCAACCGGCCGCCCGACCCGGATCTGGCGCGTGCGCGGCGGCGCATGGCTTGTGGCCGAGCTGGCAACGCCGGCGTCCCCTTCCTCTCTCCTTCTATGCGTGTGTGGTGCCATAGGGTTGAGGGATGGAGGGCAAACTCGGTGGCAGCTTGGCGCGTGACCGGCGGTCATCGACGTCCTCCGTGGTCGGTGGTGCCGTCCTCACGCTCTAGCCCCCCCCCCCCCGAGCTCCTCCTCCTCGGGCTCCCTCCTTGCGGTGGTGCAGAAGCACTTGATGTCTTGGACTGCTCTTAGCTTGGCCGTGAAAGGAATGGAGGGAGTGTTGCTTATGTTGGCTTTGTTCTTACCTTGACCGAGAGAATGGGTTGAGGAAATGTGGCTTGCTGCATGGGACTAGCATATATAGGCATGGTTGGGGGTTGCCCTTCGTATTTATGAATTTACCCTCGCTTAAAGCCCTTGCCCCTCTCTCACAATTGGCTGCCCAAGGGCAATTTGGTCCACGACTATGCTGGTTTTGGGGTCTCTTTTACTGCAGCGGTAAATCGGTAAAAGGTAAGGTTAAGATTTGCCGGATGATGAACACCCGAAACGCGAGACGGTGCCGACTGTCCCTAGGCGGTCCGGGAACCTCTGAGAGCGCTAATTATACGGCTCTCTAGACGGTGCCGACCGTCCTGGGATGGTCTGGGAACCTCTGCGCGCGACACTAAATCGACATTCCAACAAGTCGATGGGTCGGACGGCAAACTACACTCTTTAATTGCTATAATTTCCTTTATGCATTGTTTTGGGGTATTACAGCACGGGCACACGCATGCAAGCGTCGTTTACTTGGCCGCGCGGCCGCCTCGGCGAGTTGACGCGTTGGCCGTGCGCATCGGCGCCGTGCACGGCCAAGGCGAAGAAAGGGAGGCGGCTCGCACGGAGATGGGACAGTAGACTGGAAACACAGCCACGTTACGGTACCACCTCAGACGATACACGCTACATGCCTGTATAGTGTGTGATAGACATCGCTCAATTGGTGATATACCATTCGGGGGGAAAAAAGGATTGGTGAATCAAAATCAATTAATCTGGTAAAAATTCATGTTAAGAGGAGAGACTGCTTTGCGCAGCCAATGACTTCCAGCCTATGGTAATGGGCAGATGGGTATCCTGACCCTCCATTTGCCACACAAATAAAAGTAGCACCATCACCGTCCTTCCCCTCCGCCTTTGCCTCAGCGGCAGGGGCGGTCCTACAATGAGTCAAGGGTATTCAACTGAATACCCAAGTTTTTTGATAAAAAAACTAGTATATATAATGTATAATACATATACATACATTTAGTTGGACCAAATTTATTATTTTTAGACCCGGTTAGCCCAAATATATTTAGAAACTGAATGGCCCATCCCCGCGCAAAATGGGCTGGCCGCCTGGCCCATTCCCCCTGCTCTCTCCGCCCATGCAACTGTAGCTTTTGAGTTTGTTGTACTGGCCCTTTCTTTGCAACTAGCCCTTAAACATTAGTGTATGCTCCGACAACTATGGATAATATACTGATACATCATGCATACAATATTTTTGTTTTGGCCTTTCTAAATCATCATTGACATTTGATAGGTAATCTTTGAGCTTAGAAAAATGAAGAAGTCTGCAGATTTGTAATATTTATGGGAGAGAGTTGGAAAGAGCAAAAAAGAGTAGGATCAACAAGTTATGCAATTGTCATTAATTTCTATAATTTGCTATTTAATTTATGTCATTATGCTAGCTTTATGTCGCCCATTTTCTCGTAAGAAATCATTCATTTCTATATTTTTGTATTTTTATTGTATCTATATACACATATCGTTGTATCGGTGTTTGATTGAAGGAACAATCTATTTGTGGTCTACAAATAGATTATTCCTTCAATCAAATCGAGGGCTAATCCGGTAATCCCTCGTCGGTTCTTGTCATATTGCGTTGAGCTGTGATGCGTTGTGTGCCCTGATCGGGGGCGCCCAGCCCATCCATTGGCTGGTGGGCCCCCGTCGCGCTGCGCAATAAATAAAGGGGTGGGGCCGGAGGCTCGAGTCACGAGGTTCGCTGAGCCGCAAATCCCACCGACACAACCCTAGACCGATCTAGAGGACGCTTGATGGCGGCGGGAAGCTCCATCACCGTCCCCTTCACCCGATCTACGCCGCCGCCACTGCCCTCCTCTTCCCCGACCGTCGCTGCCCGTGCGCAGACTTCACCAACGAACCAGCGATGGCCAGCTCCTCCTCCAATGCATCGGACGGTCGGTACTACTCTCTTCCTCTCCCCTTCTCTCTCGAATCCGATCAAGAGCACCCTCTGATCTGCACCTAGGTGATCCTAGGGTTTCTAACAATGGTATCAGAGCCCTAATCTAGGTGTAGATCTAGATGGGGAAAGATCATCGACCGCCGTCGGTTGACCGGCGTGCGGAAAAGAAAAGACAGAGAAAACCCTAACCCTAGGTTAGGGTTTCGACAAGAAAAGAGAATCCTAACCCTAGATTAGAGAGGGCTGGGTCTTACCTGGCCATCATCGCCGGGCCGTCGTTGACGCTGGCGTGCGGGAAGACCGCCCGAGCTGTGGGCTCGCCGGCGCTCCAAAGCCGACGTGTGGGCCACCGTCGGCGCGGACAGACCGAGCGCGCCGGACCCGCCGTAGGCGCGTGCTAAGGGGCGCCGACACGGAGCCGCTCGGCGGCGCGCTCACCCTCGGGAAGCGCGCGCCGGTGAGAGGGCCGCGGTGGCGCCGCTTCTTCCCTTCTCCGGCGGTGGGCGAGGTCGCCGCCGTTCTTGCGTTTCGCTCGGTGCGACGCCGAGAGGGGAGAGGAGAGAATGAATCTAGGGTTTGGGAGACCGCGCGGCGGTTTTGATCCATGAAATCGCCGCTCACCGCGTCGGATTCGAGTGGGCGGCCAGAGACGATCGGGCCGCTTCGGCCTAGGCGGGAGGAGTTTTCCGCCAGCCCGAGTTGCGGCTCGCGCGGGGAGCGCGAGGCAGCTGTGGCCGAGCCGCCATGGGCCGCGGATGCGCAGGAACGGGCCAAAATGGTCGTTTTCACAGAATTTTTTTTTCTTTTTCTTTTTTTTCAGAAGCAGTTTTTGAATGAATATGAATCAAATTTGAATCAAATCTCTGTAAATTTTGCACCAACGTGTTACTTTTCCAGAGATTAGATGAGTACAGTAATAATGCTTCTGAGTAAGAGTTAATTTTAGAGATAATTTCATGTTTCCGCTGCAAAAGTTAATGTTGATTACTCTTTCAATTAAATTCGAACCAACGGAGAATTTAATTTTGAGAATTATTGTGAATTATGATATTGTTATTTTCTGACCAACGTTGATAATAACAGTATTATAATTTTAATTGATGAGTTTTATGCATTATCTCTATTTCTGCCCAACGGTGATGTAGATTTAATGTGTAAACAACTGTATGTTTTAATTTTAACCAACGTTGGAACCAAGGCATGCAGTTGTTATTATGTTTCAATGTTCTCACTGTATACGAATTGTGTTTTCAGGAGGATACTCTTTGATGGGCTACATCAGGGATATCCCGGTTCTCAAAAGAGACAACTACGCTGAATGGAAAAAAAAGATTGACCTGGCCTTCATCTTAGCTGAGGTGGACTGGGTAGTCACCACACCGTGTCCCACAGAGCCTGTGGCACCGGTGAGAGAAGAAAATGAGGCTGATGCTGCTTGGCAGACCAGACAGAGGGACTATGCTCCCATAAAAATGTCATATGATCTTGATCATAAAAAGTGGGTCACTGCCAACAAGAAATGTTTGGCTGTGATAAAGAACACGATTGAGCCTGCAATTGTGGGCTCAATCGCAGAGTGTGACACTCATCACAGAGTACCTTGAGAAAATAAAGAGTCGTTCATCGGCTCTTCAAAGACTTATGTTACACGGTGATTAAGCGACTTGTGATGAAAGGTACTCTGGTGGTGGCAGTGGCATAAGAGAGCACATACTAAGGATGAGCAACTTGGCATCCAAGCTTAAACCAATGGATTTGGCTCTCAAGGATGAGTTCCTTATTCATTTGATTTTTGCTTCCTTGCCGAAAGAGTTTGACACCTTTGTTGTCAACTACAACATGCAGCCCGAGAAATGAGACTTAGAAAAGTGCATAGCTATGTGTGTGCAAGAGGAGGAAAGAATTAAATCCTCACATGGTGGTTCTATCAACTATGTCAAAGACAACAAGAAAAGGAACTTTAATCATTCCTCCTCAAAGACAGGAAAGCCTCATCAACAAAATTTCACAGTGGAGAAAGATCAGTGTCTTCATTGCAAGAAAAAGGAACATTACAAGAAAGATTGTCCCAATTTCTTGAAAATGATTATGTCAAAGAAAGGTGAAAACATCATTACGTTCATAAATGAGTCCCTGTATGTACAATATTCAAAATCTACTTGGTGGATTGACTCAGGAGCAACTGTTCATGTTGCTAATTCTTTACAGGGATTCCGTTCGACGAGGACTACGCAAAAAAAAGATGCGTTAAAGTCGCAAATGGAGTCCAAGCTGAAGTTGAGGCCGTTGGCAATCTTTCATTAGAGCTAACTGATGGCTTCACTCTTTTACTTAGAGATGTTCTTTATGTTCCTCTTCTGAGGAATTTGATTAGTGTTTCATGTTTGGACAATGATGGTTATGATTGTCATTTTGGAAATGGCAAGTGTGAAATAATGTTTAATAAAGAATGTGTTGGTCTTGCCATCTTACAAAATGAGCTTTATTTGTTATCATCACGTGATGATGTGAATGTCGTATGCGATAATGGGAACATCGCGTGCGAGAAAGTGAATGAATCCTCGTCTAAGAATGTAAACAAGAAACGAAAGAGAACTCTAGATGCGTCGTCGAAATTATGGCACTGTCGTTTAGGCCATATTTCGAGGGGGAGAATAGAAAGACTAGTTAAGAATGATATTCTTCCTCCATTAGAGTTCTCAGACTTAGAATAATGCAGAGAATGCATTAAAGGAAAATATGTAAAGAAAATTAAGAAAGATGCCAAAAGAAGCACAGGAGTTCTACAAATTATTCACACAGACATTTGTGGTCCTTTTCCTGTGAAGAGTGTGGATGGTTATGACTCATTCATAACATTCACAGATGATTACTCCCGTTATGGATATATTTATCCAATCAAAGAAAGAAATGAAGCCTTGGATAAATTCAAGATATTTAAGGCTGAAGTTGAAAACCAACACGATTTAGAGATTAAGATAGTCCGATCTGACCGTGGGGGGAGTACTACGGTCGACATACCCCATATGGACAAGTTCCTGGACCTTTTGCAAGGTTTTTACAGAAAAATGGCATAGTGGCCCAGTATTCTACACCGGACGAACCTCAGCAAAATGGAGTAGCTGAAAGACGAAACCGTACCCTGATGGATATGGTGCGAAGCATGATGAGCTATTCCACACTGCCATTGAGTTTATGGATGGAGGCGTTGAAAACCGCCATTCATATTCTCAACAGAGTGCCTAGTAAGTCGGTGCCCAAAACACCGTACGAGTTGTGGACAGGAAGAGTTCTCCTCCTTCGCAAAATGGCCCATCCCCGCGCAAAATGGGCTGGCCGCCTGGCCCATTCCCCCTGCTCTTTCCGCCCATGCAACTGTAGCTTTTGAGTTTGTTGTACTGGCCCTTTCTTTGCAACTAGCCCTTAAACATTAGTGTATGCTCTGACAACTATGGATAATATACTGATACATCATGCATACAATATTTTTGTTTGGCCTTTCTAAATCATCATTGACATTTGATAGGTAATCTTTGAGCTTAGAAAAATGAAGAAGTCTGCAGATTTGTAATATTTATGGGAGAGAGTTGGAAAGAGCAAAAAAGAGCAGGATCAACAAGTTATGCAATTGTCATTAATTTCTATAATTTGCTATTTAATTTATGTCATTATGCTAGCTTTATGTCGCCCATTTTCTCGTAAGAAATCATTCATTTCTATATTTTTTGTATTTTTATTGTATCTATATGCACATATCATTATATCGGTGTTTGATTGAAGGAACAATCTATTTGTGGTCTACAAATAGATTATTCCTTCAATCAAATCGAGGGCTAATCCGGTAATCCCCCGTCGGTTCTTGTCATCTTGCGTTGAGCTGTGATGCGTTGTGTCTTACATGCCGTCACTTGATACACCCGTCGTGTCCTGGATGCTGTAGGACAGGTGCCACTGGAGTTTGTTCTTAACTCGAGCTGTACCCGATCACATGAACAACAAACGCCTGAGGCTTGTGGTCACGGAACAGGACAGGATTCTTTACACTATCGACCTTGTTAAAATGACATACATATATATTGCTAAACAATAATGGTCAAAGTATATACAGTAAAAGTCAAAAGTGCCAAATATATAAAAACGAAGATAGTACATGTGTCGCACCATGCATAAAGAGGATATGTACGTGAAGTATACGAATATATAAAACCATCTAAACAGTATGTATATTTTTTTAGACATACTCATTTTATGTGCTTATCTAAAGGTATTTACGAAATACGCTAAAACTATAGACTCTCTTGTAATTTGTTTATGTGGTTCATATTGAAGTATCTTATAATTAGTATGTGAGATACCTAAAGCGATATCAAGTTTGTTTTGTTGGTATATCAGAGGTAAGAGTAACTACATCCAGAAGCAGAATATATATATGTGGGGGGTTGCTTTTTTAAGCTCTGGATTTATAATAGGTATTGTGATAAAAAAAAAGTCGGGTACAATTTATCGACCTTTTGCATAGGAGAAGATTAAAAAAAATACAACTTAAAAACGCCCACGGGGAGGAAGCTGAGCTAGATGTAGAACCGATTCTTTTAGACTTTTGACTCCTTTAAAAATCAAAATAAATGAGATGGTTTTTTAAAACAGATTTTTTAAACAATTTTTCAAGTCTAAAATCATATGTACTATTCATATTCACATATCAATCATCTGCTACAGTATTAAAAAACACAGATAAATAGTCATCACACACAGTTTAAAAGAATATGGCCGCATACGAACGACTTCTGGATGCTGGAGTGGAGTGGGCTAGGCCTGCTTCGCTGGAGCTCTGCCAATGAGGAAAGGCCCAAGTTGTCGAGAGTGAAGCGTCTGGTCGTTGTTTGCTTAAGGATCGGAGACCCAATGGCCAGCCGCCAAACTGTAAGGCGTGCCGCTTGTCCGCGTGGAAATATCATGACAACAAATAAAAACCCCAGCATTGTCACTTTAGCATTGATGATGAAAACCCCAGCTTATCACTTTCAGCAACGCAGGCTTGACTCTCATGGAGCAGCTATTAATTAAAGCAGGTGTCGATGTAGTGTCCTGATATGATCTCTGATCTTGATGTAATTTAAGCCGCTACTCGATTTCTCCCTCATGTCGTAAAAAGAAAAAGAAAGCTCCTAAGTATCAGGTTCTCTCTTAACTTCTTTTCTATTTATGAAGCGTATTTTTGTTAAGCAAGAGGATTAAGGAGAACATAAATCTAAGAGAGTAGTAGTGTAAAATTATCATGATACATGGTGTTAATATCTTGGGAATAAGAGAATAATTAGTGTTGGTGTTGTGACACCCCGGTCCATGTATGTGTGCACACGAATTTCTGGGTTAATCCCATCTTGCTAGCTTACCTTGAGAAGCACTTACATATAAGCCTAGGAGTTCCAATGGTAGCACCCCGATTAACCATTTTGCGTGAAGCGAGAACGAAAGCGCAAGAGGGTTGCTCGTGTGCGTGGCCTATCCAGAATGTGGTTAGGTCTGAGCCGGTTTGAACCCTAGGGCGTTACAAATGGTATCAGAGCCGACTCTCGCGGTTACACGAGCGCGTGCGGGTCAGGGGCGTGGGCATATGGCGCATGACGCGTGTGGGCCCGGAGTGGACACATGGTATGGCATATGTGCTGCCACTGAACGCACGGACATGTGCCAAGAGGAGAGATCCTTATCATTTGCCCGGTGTGGGTATGTTGGTCCGACAAGGATGTCGGGTCCTTTGAGGGGGTATATGTGACACCCCGGAAGAGCTTCCCCGGAAGAACAAGGAGGGCAGAGAGATGAGCTCCTACGCCTACCCTGAACAAGGTAGGTATTATTAGTGCCGATCTAATTTGTCGATGTTAAGCTCGCATTGCGTTAGGGTCTTGTGAAGAAGAAGAAGAACGGTGGTGGTGACAGGTTTTTCTCTTGGTTTTTGTTGCAAGGTTACTACCAAGGGCCGTACCAGGGACCTCCGGTGATGGCGCCGCCGCAGCACGCCGCGGCGCCGCCGAGTGAGCAGACTTTCCTCGATGCCTGGTATGCCTAGCTAATACACCTTCCCTTTTTGTGCTCGTAACTCGTTGCTCGATTGGTTTGGAGCGGCTAGAGTTTTGTACAGACTAGTGAAATTCACTTTTGTGACTTCGTTTTACTTTGTTGTTTGCAGTTGGGCTGCGATTCGCTGCTGCTGCTTGATCGACGAGTGCTGCGGCGACGACGACCCCCCGACTACATCCGCTACCTAGGGGATCTGGCTACGTTCTCTGTTCACTTATTTCTGCCATCCGCTGATGGCGCCTATGTACCTCGAATTAATAAGGAGCGTGTCATCTTATCTTCCCTGTCTGTATAGCTTGTCATGTTAATGGTTGTCACTGGATTGTTTGCCTGTGAAATTGTTATTGTATTGTTTTGCAGTTTGGTTTGCGCTTTGCTGCTGCTGCTTGATGGACGAATGCTGCTGCGACCCCTCGATTATATTCGTTAGCTAGGGGATCTGGCTTGGCAGGGATGGCTTGCCGATGGCCCTAACCCACGCCAGGTTACTCGATTCAGAGCAATACGACCAGCGACCGCTGGAGAACGGCGCGTGGGCGGATAACGGCCGGTTCCGGGCTCTCGCGACCTCATTCTCACCTGAAGCACGTGTAACACCCCGCCCATTCACCGGGCCAAGATGCTACCATCTCTGCCTACTCATACCATTTCATCAATACTAACGCAATTTAAGCCAACATTAAATTTATTTATTGTGCTGCGTTCCGATACATCATAGCCACTTTAGTGATTACTCTAGCCTAGTAGACGCTAAAGTACACTGACAAAAGTGATACAAGAGTGCTGCTGGTTCGTGCCCGTCATCCATGTGCTACTCTCGCCCGTGCTTGATTTCCTCAACGGTCACCTAAAAACATCAACAAAGTAAGGCTGAGACCACCGACTCAGCAAATACAAAGCAAACCAGTAAATAACAGGTTCATTCATTGGACCTTAATCATTCCATTCTCATTAACCACGTTTCCATTTAACCAATTTTCCCTTTAACCACTTTACGTTCCGATGAACTATTCATCAGGCACATACACATTTCTCTTATCACTTTAGGTTCTCATTAACCGATCGTTATGCACATGCCCATGCACATGCTCATGCACTTCTTTCTCAACTCTAAGCATATACCACTTAACGGCTACCCCTTCCCATCTCTGTGGACTGCACCTTACTATCTCTGTAACTATTCTACCGCCATCACTTCCCCTTTCTGTGTGCTACTCCTCACTAGCTCTGTAATATTCTACAATCATCACTTCCTATTTTCTGTGAGCTATTCCTCACTATCTCTGTACTGTTCTACTAACATCACTCCCCATTTCTGTTTGCTATACACCCCTATTTCTGTAATTATTTTACTGTTATCACCTCCCATCTCTGTGAACTATACGTCACTAACTCTGTAACTGTTCTACTGTTATCACCTCCCATCCCTGTGAACTGTATATCACTATCCCTGTAACTGTTTCACAGTTAACCCTTGTATGCAATACAATGCATCCATCTTGTATCAACGTTTGCATTTGTTTTCATGCAATGCAATGCAATGCATCTGTAATGCGTCTGTAACTGTAGCTTATACCGGTAAAGCGGAGTGTTCACCCGTCGATGAACCACTCAACGGATCGAAGGGGAGATGGCGTGGGGAAGTAAGGGAAACCAAATTGCTTCTAGATCAGTGATGCTATGTGGCAAAATCTAGGTAGGTCTTCCAGGGTGGAGTTTTAGGCCTCTCTCATAGTAAGTTTTTTTCCCTTCGTACCTATTACAAAATGCATGTAAAAACGAAAATGAGTAGGATATAGGATAGTTTTTTCGGACTTTGGTTTATATCTTTTAATTTTTACTATAATAATTGGTTTTTAAATAGTATGTCTTTGTGTGTTAACCATTTTCTTCCTCAACTTTATTGGCCCAACCAGTTCGTAGCAATATATTAATTAAAAATTATAAAGAGTACCAAACCTACCTATACAAACATCACTGTAACCAATGATCTAATTATTATGCACACTACTCCCTTCCGTTTTTGCATACTTGGCGAAATTGAATTTCACTGTTTACATTTGACCAATGATAAATTTTAAAATATATAGTTACATAAAATGAAAAATAGTATTGTTAGATTTGTTATGAAAAGTATTTTAAAAACGTTGTATATTTTTTAAGTACATACATATATATTGCTAAACAATAATGGTCAAAGTATATACAGTAAAAGTCAAAAGTGCCAAATATATAAAAACGAAGGTAGTACATGTGTCGCATCACGCATAATAGAGGATATATACATGTAGTATACGAATATATAAAATCATCTAAACATTATTATATTTTTTAGGTGGTGATCGGTTCGGCTGAAAAGCTCATGGCTTATGGTGAAAACTCTTGTAGTGGTGAAAAAAATCAGATATGATTTGAGGCTTATTTAGCATAATTAAATTTAAAAAAATTTAAAAATATAAAAAATTTGTTGGCCCATTACGTATAATACAAGCAAATACGGGAAAAAAGAACCGGCAAAAAAGCTCAACAAAAAGCCAAAAGTTCAGAAAAAGACGAAACTTATGAATAGTAAAAAATAAGCCAGAAGCCAAAGCCGAGTTGATCAGGGTATTAGACATACTCATTTTATGTGATTATATAAAGGTATTTACGAAATACGCTAAAAACTATAGGCTCTCTTGTAGTTTTTTTATGAGGTTCATATTGAAGTATCTTATAATTAGTATATGAGTTACCTAAAGCGATATTAAGTTTGTTTAGTTGGTATATTAGAAGTAAAAGTAACTACATCCGGAAGCAGAATATATATGTGGGGGTTGTTTTTTAAGCTCTGGATTTGTAATAGGTATTGCAATAAAAAAAAGTCGGGTACAATTTATTGACCTTTTACATAGTACACTTGAGAAGATTAAAAAAATACAACTTAAAAACGCCCACGGGGAGGAAGCTGACCTAGAGATGTAGATCCGATTCTTTTAGACTTTTGACTTCTTTGAAAGGCAAAATAAATAAGATAGTTTTTTAAAACGGATTTTTCAAATAACTTCTCAAGTCTAAAACTATATGTACTATCTATATTCACATCTCAATCATCTGCTACAGTACCAAAAACATAGATAAATAGTCATCACACACAGTTTAAAAGAATATGGCCGCATACGAACGACTTCTGGATGCTGGACTCGAGTGGGCTGGGCCCGCTTCGCTAGAGCGACCCAATGAGGAAGGACCCAAGTTGTCGAGAGCGAAGCGTCTGGTCGCTGCTTGCTTAGGATCGGAGACACAACGGCCAGCCCGCCAAACTGTAACGCGTGCCGCTTGTCCGCGTGGAAATATCATGACACATAAAAAAATCAAACCGTACAACCATACATATATATGCTGAATTCCTTCTTTAACAAGTGAAATGCTTATTCAAAGTGATACAACCAATACTTGTATAAAGAAAATATAGACAATGGTGAATTGGTGATAAAACATTCGAAAATGGTGCATTTTATACCTTGTATTGGTTAATAAACATTTCATAGTTAGCTAAAAATTAACCAGAAGATGATGTAAAAACAAATTACAGAATATGCACATCGGCGTCCTAAAATAAAATAAGAGAACTCAGTGCCTTGACTAAGTAACACATGATCATTGAAATAAAAAGAGCGTCTGAAATGCCAAACTCTAGAGGAGCACATGTCATTACCTTTACCACGCTTACGAATAAAATAACCAAACCTACAAACACATAAATGTTTCTGGACGTATAGCACTACCGTAAATAGATATTAAGTCTTAGCCTCTAGGGACTTGGATCGACTCCACGAATTAAACACGAAGAACTTAAGTTCACTAGAATTGATCTTCCTTCACTCTGAAGATGGCAAGTACTATACCACTCACAACCGATGTCGAGCCTTTTCACAATATTCTTAAAGAGATCATCGCATAAACATCTCCTAAGCCGTTTAGGTACCGGCAAACATCAAGAGTAACAAATCACAGCCCTTACTTGAGGAAGTACTAAGTGCTAGGAGGATCAACAAATGATGCAAATGCGCTATAATACGCTCAACTACTTTAAAATATGAAATGTGAGTAAATTAGTAGTAGAGATGAAGCAATGTTTCTAATGTATTCAATGAGGTCAAAGATTACTGCCATGGTGTTGGTGAGGGGGTATTTATAGCCCTCAACTAGAAATTCAATTGTTTGGGACAAAATCCCACAAAATTCAGTAGGTTCTTTACTACTGCCATGTATCGGGCATTACTATCACACACATGGTTCAATAGCTCTTTTATATGCAATTAATGTGTCTCAACTAACTGTTAAACTTTAAGTGCGGTACTACCACCCTCACAAGGGCCGGTACTAGTGCTATGCGATAGTACCGTTGTAGGATCAAGGATAACCGACTAGAGGGGGAGTAAATAGGAGGTTAAAAGATTATCTTGCCTTCTAATAATAATTACCACAATTTTAGTATAACAAGATTTTAAAGCAATTAAAATCTACACAATTCTAGTATGTCTAAGGCACTACAAGCACAAGTCTCTACAAGAATAACTTTAGCACAAACAAATATGACAATCACAATATACTAGAGATACAAGTGCGAAAAGAAGAGACAAAGAAATAACCAATTTACACACGATGTTTTACCGTGGTGATTGAAAAATTGCCTGGTTCCACTGATCCACGTTGTGGAAAGCCCAACTAACTTGGACCGGCTCCACTAATTAAGTCTCAGCTCCTTAATCCACTAATATTTGTCCTTCCTCTGCTTCGGAGATGGTGAACACCAAACTATTCACAAGTTGACGCCGGGCTTCTTCACAACTCTCTTGAAGAAGTCACCGCGCAAGCTCCTGCCAAACTGTCCAGGTGCCAGCAAGCACCAAGAGTAAAAAATCACAGCTTCACTTGACGGCAATCAAGTGCCAAAAGGATCAATCTAGAGATAAAATACACTTGTTTTGGCTCAACTACATCAAATGAATGCACAATGTAAAATTGAGGTGTGGAGTGAATGTGCATTGCTCAAGAGTGTTCAATGGAGTCTCATGTATCTACCCTTGAGCAGGTGGGAGAGTATTTATACCCTCATCAACTAAAATTAGAAATTACAGGGCAATCCCTGAAAAAATCAGGGCGAGCGGAAGTATCGCCGTTCATTGGCTACTATTACCGCACCTGTTCTGACACAGCAGTAATGGCTATTTTAGAGCTTCTCAACTAGCAGTTGGAACTTGGAAGTCGGTGCGAAACTACCGCTGTTGTAATCGCGGTAGTTCCGATATTCGGAAGTTTCAAAATTTCTGCGCGGTACTTCCGTTTGCTTCGAGGCCAAGAGTTAGCGCTCTTTAGAAAAAATCGTTTCACCCAGATTTTCGGAGCTCTGTACTCCGAAAGTACCGTTTAAGGTTGTGGTACTACTGCTCTATGGTAGTTCCATCGTTGAAACTTCAGTACTTTCGTTTTCCACAGAGACAATGTGATTCCGAGGGTGCTCTCTAGAAAAACATTTCACCCAGATTTTCGGAGCTTCCATGCTCCAAAAGTACTATTTAAGGTTACGGTACTACCGTTCTACGATAATTCCACCGTTTAAATTCTGGTACTTCTGTTTTCTGCAGAGACAGTGATTCCGAGCGTCCTTTCTGGAAAACCGTTTTGCTCATTTTGATGGAACTTTCGGAAAATGGAAGTACCACCGTTTGCACTCCGGTACTTCCGATTCCCCAGGCATAACACAGATTGACTATCAATTTTAGTTTTAAGAGAAAACATAATCCTAAATTAATCCAAATGGTACAAGAATATGCTATCAAGTTACTAGCCACGATCCCTCTTAATAGTACGATATTTATCCTATAATCTGATTTTCACCCTTTCTCCTAAGACCGGTAAAAGCAAAAAGGGATCTTAGTCTACATATACCTTTGTTTTGGGCCACTTTGATCTTCATGTTGACCCTTAGTGTGCATCTCATCATCATTTTAGGAACTAAACCTTTTAAACACTCAATAAATATATTAGTGCCATATTCACATAAATTCATTAATTACCAAAACTATTTTTATGGGCCTAGATGCATTCAACCACTTGGCACAATCGATTCTACCAATTTCTAGGGCTTCAAAACGTGCTAAATAACATGCCCTCTGGAAAAAACGTACCGACAACTAAAGATCGATACTACCGCATTGTGGTAGTACTGTATTTCAGGCGCGGTCATACCGTCGACCGGTAGTATCACCTGATACTTACGGTGCTACCGATTTTCTTGACAATAGTTTTGCAAAGATAGTTCAAGATGCATACATGACTTTTTGTTAATCAAGATGGTACAAATTAAATCCTTTAGCCATGATCCCCTTTGTCGTACATCATATATCCTACAAATATGGTGTTTTCTTTAAACACCGAGACCGGTAAAATTGTAAAAAGGATCCTAAAACTATATTTCACCTTTGTCTTGAGTCATGTCAATCCTTCATGTCTTTGCATGCCATTGTTGTATTGTCATTCGTAATACGAGACTAAACCTTGTAACAATCTTAGCACTCATGTTAGTCTCAAAACACAATATTGTCATTAATTACTAAAATCAATTTTTAGGGGTCTAGATGCTTTCACTAAGGAGTACTCCGATGTTTTCTCACCTTGGGAGCACTCATATTTCTATCCCTCTTATTTGCCTCGTGATTCATGCTTCAGCTTCATCTCCAACAACAGCGACAGCTCTCTGGCGACGGTTTCAGTGAGCTAGGGCTTAGGTTTACTCTAGTTAGGGTTCAGGTTCACCGGTGCTTGGTGTATATAGGGAGGAGGGAGGTGGGGTTGGACCGACGGTGAGTTGCGGTGGTACGGGGCGGTGAGGTGGTAGGGGCACCACGTTGTCGTGGGTCAAAGGAGTGTGGTGGAGGTTGGCGGGGGCAATGAGAACAAAGTAGTTATGAGGTGGTGACGGATCCAGCGACAGTAGCCACCAGACAAGGAAGGAGGGTGGCACGGAGGAGTAGGGGCTCACCGGAGATAAGGAAGAAGGCGACGGTGGTGATCAGTGTGGAAGGAGAGACGGTAAGTGGTGGTGCCGGTACTCGTGTAGGGAGGAGGGGGCAGCGGCTCGCTGGTGGACAATGGCAGCGGCGCTAGGGTGGGTGGCGGTGGTGGTAAGGATGGGGTATAGTGGCTAGGGTTTTGTTGAGGGTGAAAGAAGATGAGTTTATATAAGAAAGAGGGAGAGAAAAGGAGATCCGTTGGATACAGATTTGAAGGTATTTGAGCACTCACAAAGAAAAAAAAATCTCGATTGCTCCCAGACACCTCCCAAACTTTATTTGAGGAAAGCCAGTTTTCCTTATAGTATCAGCATGCGCCCAAAATTTCGCCCGTCTCACAACCGTTATACCCTTCGAGCGGACAAGAAGGGCAATGTATTGTATGGGCACCGGCTTCAACTGTGGCGGCTCCTTGGGCCGAGATTTCTGCCGCCCGCCATGCTGGTCGGCCTAGAGAGAACGCGAGATGGTCAGCAAGAAAGGAGGAGAAAGAATCGGATGCGAAACCTCGCAGCAAAGCAAAGTCGATCCTCCAGCCTCCAAAAGTGGCAAAGTCGACCTCTTTCCAAAAGCTTTCCAGATGCTTCCCTCTATTCAGGTCCAAACCCTTGCGCGCGGCGGAGACGCCTTTACTACCGTTCCATTTCACGTCACGTTCGATGCCTCCATGCGCCACAGCTAGCTCTCACATGCATCGCCGTCTATAAGTAGACGCATCCACCGGGAAAGGCCCATATATACCTGCTCCAGTATTCAACCTGTTGCTATATAGTATCTATCTCCATCATCTCTGCAGTCTGTATCATTCACATCAGTAAGTACATCATCTCTGCGGTCTTCTTCAACCTCTCAACAAGAGCTTCCCCGGAAGAACAAGGAGGGCAGAGAGATGAGCGATCCCAAGTACGCCTACCCCTACCCTGCACAAGGTAGGTATTATTAGTGCCAATCTTATTTGTCGATGTTAAGCTCGCATTGCGTTAGGGTCTCGTGAAGAAGAAGAACGGTGGTGGTGACAGGTTCTTCTCTTTGTTTTTGTTGCAAGGTTACTACCAAGGGCCGTACCAGGGGCCTCCGGTGATGGCGCCGCCGCAGTACGCCGCGCCGCCGCCGAGGAGGGAGCCGAGTTTCCTCGAAGGCTGGTATGCCTAGCTAATACACCTTCCCTTTTTGTGCTCGTAACTCGTTGCTTGATTGGTTTGGAGCGGCTAGAGCTTTGTACAGACTTGGTGAAACTCACTTTTGTGACTGCGTTTTGCTTGGTTATTTGCAGTTTGGCTGCGCTTTGCTGCTGCTGCTTGATCGACGAGTGCTGCTGCGACCCCTCGGTTATATTCGTTAGCTAGGGCATCTGGCTTGGTCCTGATTGCATGTGCATGGACGGCTTGGATACTAAGTCCTACCTACGTTCTCTGTTCTCTTATTTCTGCCAGCCGCTGATGGCGCCTATGTACCTCGAATTAATAAGAAGCGTGTCATCTTATCTTCCTGTCTGTATAGCTTGTCATGCTAATGGTTGTCACTGGATTGTTTGCCTGCGCAATTGTTATTGAATTGTTCTGCCAGTTCATTTGTTCTGCTGCTATGCTATTCTCTTCTAGCTGCATTACAGTTTTTGAGTGGATTAGGAACCTTTTAAAAGCAGACAACGAGAGCAGGTGGTCACGAATCTCGCTATGGCTTCGCGAAAGTGCTGAAACAGTCTGGAATGCGTTTGGTCACAACCCAAGCTGGCGGATTACGATGCTCTCTAGAAAGAACGGACAGATCATGCTCTCTAGAAAGAACGAACGAATCGGTGACCCAAATCCAAACGCTTTTAGGGCAACACGTGCATGCATTTGAGTAAAGGAACCCCGGTTCACAAGTCGCACGATCCCTTACACGAAGCAGGAGAGGAAAGGAACCAAGAAGAAATTGTGGGAGGCTGCTGAAGAACCGATCGATGGAAGAAGAACCTTTTATATATGGTAATCTTCTTCATGCTGGCGTTGCCGTGCCGGTACGCAGCCACGGGCCATACACAGCAAATCAAAGCTTGCGTTGGGTTGGTGGCCACGAGGCGTGTATCGGATCGGTATATATGCAGAAACCCCTAGAGCTACCGTCGAATGGCTTGCGACCAAATGTAGCACGAGGATATGTTACGATAGGACGTACGCCTGGGCGCGTGAGGTGACCAAATGCGCGCAAGGGCGGTTTGTGCCTGGAAAAGTTTTGAGGTGCCGATGGCCCAAACCCACGCCAGGTTGCTCGATTCAGAGCAACACGACCGGCGACCGCTGGAGAACGGCGCGTGGGCGGACGACGGCCGGTTCCGGGCTCTCGCGGTCTCATTCTCACCTGAAGTACGGGCACTCGCATGCAAGCGTCGTTTACTTGGCCGCCTCGGCGAGTTGACGCGTTGGCCGTGCGCATCGGCGCCGTGCACAGCCAAGGCAAAGAAAGCGAGGAGGCTCGCACGGAGATGGGATAGTAGACTGGAAACACAGCCACGTTACGGTACCACCTCAGACGATATACGCTACATGCCTGTAGTGTGTGTGATATATAGACATCGCTCAATTGGTGAAATACCATTCGGGGGAAAAAAGGATTGGTGAATCAAAATCAATTGAATCTGGTTAAAAATTCATGTTAAGGAGAGAGACCGCCTTGCGCAGCCAATGACTTCCAGCCTATGGTAAAGGGCAGATGGGTATACTGACCCTCCATTTGCCACACAGATAAAAGTAGCACCACAAAAGAAAACCTCTTAAGTACCACATCTCTTGCATCACCTCAATTAGTAAAACCGTTTACATCTACAATACACAGCTTGATGAAGGCAGACGACACGTTACACTTCAAAGTCTGGAAACAAACAATAACAATAGGTCGCAAATGTAAATCCTTTGTACACTACAGCTACACACTGGCTATGCATTTTCCTGGGTATAAGACTGATCTACTTAGGAGACGTGAGTTTGTTAGGGTCGTTATCGTGCTTCAGCGACGAGTCTCCGCTCACCAGTTCGTGGAACGCTTCCACTTTCACAGGCGGCATTCTCATGCCATACGAGCTCCTGCAACGGGATCAAGGGATAAAGCAGATGACATACAAATGGTGAAACTCATCGCCTGGATTGAAGATACTTACATTGAAGGCACTTGTTTGAACTGCTGCGCTAGTTGGGCATTCTGGTTTCCTGACATGGCCAGCTGTTGCTGCTGGTGCTGCTGTTGAAGTTGCTGTTGATGCTGCTGCTGCTGCTGTTGAAGTTGCTGCTGCTGATGCTGCTGCTGCTGCTGAAGTTGCTGGTGTTGCTGCTGCTGCTGCTGCTGAAGCTGCTGCTGCTGCTGTTGCTGCTGCTGCTGAAGCTGTTGCTGCTGTTGAAGTTGCTGCTGCTGCTGCTGTTGCTGCTGCTGCTGAAGCTGTTGCTGCTGAAGCTGTTGCTGCTGTTGAAGTTGCTGCTGCTGCTGCAATAGCTGCTGCTGTCTTATCAACTGTTGTTGTCTACTAACAGATCCATAAGGGCCATCAATTTGTGAATCCATAGTGTTCTCAATCTTCACATTTACCAGAGCCTGGTTTTTGTCTGCCATTGTAAGGGGACCACGGGGGCTGGTCATTTGGCTGCGCCTCAGCCACTGTTGCTGCTGCAGCAGGTGCTGCTGCTGTGGGGTTAAATTCTGGATAGTCATTTGGGGAGGAAACTGCCTTGGAAGCTGTCAATTATGCGTAAGTAATTATGTATCAATGTTAGTATCAAGTGGGAGCAGCACGAGAAGACAATGTTATGTTCTCAGAGAAAAAATATTTCAGCAACTGATAATAAAATCAACTGCGCATAGCTATATTCAGCAACCATTTGCTACGAACAGTTTCGCTAATCAAAAGAACAAATATAACACGAAAGTTTCCCATCACAGTATTTATTGACCATTTGTTGCTGTTAATCGGATATTCAAAACCAACCTGGTCTCATAAAAACCGGCTGGTTTAGCGGGTAAATACTAGGGATTAAATTTTACCACCCGTCCCATTCTCTGCCCAATTGTTCGATTGGGTGGCCAATCACAATGACTCAATTGAATCCAACATTAGTTTCGGGAGTCAATTGCAACAATTAGAAGAATGGGGAGTGGCCCATTCTAATGATTTATGAATGTAGGTTTTCACCCATTCTAGCCAAGATTCATATGATTCTTGCATCAATTGTATGTGCCTAATTTAACATCAAACGAAGATTTTCTTTTTTAAAAAAAGTTATCTATGCCACCACATTTGAGCAGGAACTTACTAAACCAGGCAGATTTTTAGCTAAAAGACACTGACTGAAAAAGAGTTTCATAACAAATAAACAAAAATGTCAGCCAGGACTATATAGTTGTCACTGATAACCATTGATCACCAAGAAACATCCACTCCCATCATATGAATCCAGTGGCAGATGGCTTAGTCGCTTAGATCACTGAAGAGCTTGTTTAGTTGGCTAAATCCTCCCATCCTTGCATGGTTATGGGTAGATATTATTCTAATTTAATTCTTCCTAGGAAGGAAAAACGTGCACACTAGACTATAGAAATTCAAAAAATAAACAAAGACACACCATAAAGTAAGGTAAACCAGCGGCAGTTGCCTACCTGTTGGGCATGAAGAAGAGAACTTTGATTTTGTACTTGTGCATCTTGATGAATTGGGTAATTGACTGCTCTATTCCCCATCTTTGTAATCTCCATCAAGGTTCCAACACTACTAAATATTACATCAAAAAATCACATTCAGGACCACAACAGTTTGTTTTATAAACAACATACGCATTGAATACGCATGTGCCATCATACTGACTCAATTTTATTACTAGCTCCCTTTGGCAAGACTTGCCCATGTTAAAATATATTTTTGCAAAAAAAAAGGTTGTTATAAAATTGATATATTTTTTCTACTTCCCCTATGAAACATACTAGTTAAGAGACCTGTGTGTTGCAACGGAGCCATAAAAATAGTGAGACAGAATTTATTGTATGATCAACATCACACATCAAACATTGGAGAGCAAACGACAGAGAGAGAAAGGTGGTCAGAATGCACAAGGAGATGGGGAAAGTGGAAGGGGTGGACAGTTGTAGAGAGAGAGAGAGAGAGAGGAGAAAGACGAATGGTCCAGATCAAATCGGATGGCTGTAGAGACTAGAGAGAAAAGAGGAGAACGCAACGACAAACACCAACACCTCTTTATATAATAGTAGAGATACCTTACCTTACACATCGGACAGAACTGAACCCTTTCTCAAGCTGAAATGTTTGTTTCTTCAAACAAATATTATATGGTCATTTAATCTGTGATAGGACATGGTGGTGTTTTTGTAAAAGTTTGTTAGAGAAGCATCTACATTGTTCTATATGATCTTATCCTAAACAACAAGTTTAGCCAAAATGCCAAATGGTGGTGGTACAATCCAGCGTCACTCAAAACAATATGTGAAGAAAAAGGAATTTAGGAGTTCATACAAAAGATAGTTAGTGACCATTAGATAGAACATCATCCAATATGAACACTTGGGATGGAAGGAGCTAGAACCACAATATCACTTTTAGTCAAAAGTGTGTCACGGCCACAGAAATGCTAACCATGTTAATAGCACTAAATTGCGTGAACAAGAAATATAGGGTACAAAGAGCAATGCTGAGATGATGCTGATGAGCTTTTACCATCAGGATAATACAAATAAAGAAACCCTGACTAAAAAACACAAAGTGAACATTTTATAGATCTCTAGAGATGTTATCACACTTAACCGTTCTCAGTGAAGCAAGATGTATGGGCAAGACAAGGTCCAATTGGTGACGACAGTGCCTACAGCAAATCAGCAAAGAAGAGGGGGAAGCAGGTGGATAAGAACTAGGGAAGACACAGGAAGCAGGCAATCTAAAACCTGACTTTCACCGGTTCAGAGACCACCATCAGCGGCACAGGGTAGAATAGCAATGTGTGTCTGTTCTGAAGCTGAGTGAATTAGTGAAAAGGTGTTAAGATGTAATGGCCTAATGGGATGTTTGGTTGTGTGGGCCCAATTGAGTCAGTGTGGGTGGGACTGTGTGAAAGCATAAAAAAAAAGTACTGGAAACCCACTGAACGGACATGGAGAAAGACAATGGATTATTTGTCCTAGAATCCTGGCGTATACTTCCTCTTATTTTTCAATTTGATTTCCTTCTCTCCAAGCCAGTGGTGGGTGCAACATAACAGTACAGACCCATAGCATGCTTTGAAGGGGAAGGTAAGTAATTAATGACTACATGAATATACCTCTGGCGTGGAAGTGCATTTGCCCATTCAATACTAGTAATATATCCATGCTTGTCATGTGTTAAGTAAAGCAAATTTCCCTGACAAGTGGAAGAGGCAGACAGGCGCCATCATTTCAAAGACTAGTAAATCTATCAACATGGTTGTCACAGAAGAAATATGATTCGAGATAGAAGCACCCCAACATGGATTTAAGCAAGTCATATGCAATACAATGCATTTTACCCCACCAAAAATACTAACAGGAACACAAGGAATACAGACAAAACATAGAAAGAAACACACATATGACAAAAGGATTTAACATACCTGTATCCAACAGTCTGTAGGAACATCTTAAGGAGTTCAATAGATGAAAATTGCTTCCTGTAGCTGTCAGTTAGAAGCTTCAGGTTACGGCCTAGCTTAGAGAAGTGCTTAATTATTATTTCTGAAAGAACATCAATAGACACTGCAGTTCCACTTTCAAAGCCCACGTTTGCTAAGTAGTGAGCAACCAACTTCCGTGTCATAAGCAACGCTTGCTCTTGACTTAAAGATTTTCCTTCTACTCTGGATCCATCTTTCCCTCTATATTTGTTTCCTGTCTTGTAATACTCAGGCATCATGCCAAACCTTTCGAGCATTGCAGTGTTGCGCCTAACAGGTGCAGGTAAATTATCAAGAACCCCGTGGGATTCTATGTTGTTAGTGCTAGATATCCCACTTGTTATTGGAATTGCACTTTCCGGAACACAGTCAGCTGGAAACCTAATTTCTGGAATGAAATTGTCATCCGTTAAATTACTGAAGTCTCCAGCATTTTTTGACTGCAGGGAAGGGCCATTTTCTAACATGTGGGCAGTGATGTTGGGACCCTGATCATCCATAAACACAGTCCTCTTCCTTTTATGTACACTGCAAACCTTAAGGTAATCAGACATTCCCTCTGGTGTTCTCTTTGGTATTTCTTTGTACTCACCTGAACGAAACTTGCCATGCCATGTCCTGAACTTTTCAGCATATTGCTTGTACCATGAGTCAGGTAACTCATCATATCGATTATGCCTTTGAGACAAAATCGAATTCTCCCTGCTTGGACTAAATGCAGTTCTAGATTGCATCTGCAGCATAAGAACAGTTGTGGACATCAGAATGTAGCATATGAATTGCTGTTATCTTTGGTTAGCATGTAACAATTAAATGGCAGCATATCCAGTGAAAATGCGAATTGGTGAAAATTCCGTGAAAACCAAACTCAGAAGTTTTTAAAAAATTCTCGAAATATTCTGAGATGTAGAAGAGGTTATGTTCTACATCTCTGCAAAATTTCAAGACCAAACTCTATCTTTTTCGTATCTCTCAAATGCGATGAGTTTGATATTGAAATTTTGCAAAGATAAAAAACATATCATCCCCAACATCTGGCAAGTTTGTGAGAATTTTTAGAAACTTTTAAGTTTGGTGAAGATAAATGAGATGTTTTGCCAAATAAAAATGACATACAGAATGAGTAGTGGACATTAATATAGCAAACTGGAAAGGAACATGCATGCTATGTCAAGCTTTTAGGGACCACATTCAACTGTCAGGGATGAGGTTATCTTGACTTATGTGAACAGTCCAAAGAAGTTACATTTAATTCGAGACCAATGAGTAGCATATGCTGATCTACCAAGCAGAGTACAGCAGGATAAGTGAGGTGAACATTCCATACATGTCCTCTCAAGAACCTAGTTTCATAGTTTGTAATTAAAAGTAGATCATAACCTCTCCTACAGCTGTATGTCTGAGAGGTTTTCACATAATGAATTATTCTAGGATCTAGATAAGCAGCAATAACAACAATATCTCTAGGAGAAAAGGTGCTTCATGTACGACGATCATACCATGACAAAACTGTGACAAGGATACTTAACTAGGAAAACCAATGTAAGACATTCAAATTCAAATAAGACTACAAAGTACAACTTAAATTGTATGTCATACTTGCAGTAGAAGTACAACTTAAATTGTATGTCATACTTGCAGTAGCTTGCCCTGATACATAGAAGAAGCATATCACTCAAGAAATCAGGGAATAAAATGGGGTTTTCTGGAAAAATTAACATACGCCAGCCAATAATACCACAAACAGCCATTAAATGGAGAAGATAACATACTTGATGTTGACTGATATCTTCGTGTTCATCTTCCAATGAGAAATAAATATCATCTCCATGAAGCTGAAGATCTGGGATGAACAAATAAGAAACATCACAATCAGTAATGGTGGATAAAAAATGACAATCATTTCTTATGTCAGGTAATTATATTAAGGCAACATATGCTACGTAATCACTCTTTGTGGTGCACTAACGCAATCAAATTTTGGTGTAGGCACCAAGTCAACATGAAAATTTTCAAAAAATATATGAGGATGTAGTTTATGGAGTTCTAGCTCCCATTAAAATTTCAGCTTCGAATTCAAAATGTGTTAGAAGAAACAAAAAAGATAAGTTTGCTGTGAATAGTAGCATTTGTCTCTTTTCTTTTTTTTCCTTTTGATTTATCATTTATCAGATTTTTTAATCATTCTTGTTACTATTAACATAGAATGAATTTGAACTTAAAATTTTATATATTGGTGGGGTAAATTGAGAAGAACATCTAGGATATTTTCGGGAATTTTACATATTGATTAGATACCTAAACTAAAGGTGATTGCATAGCATATGTTGCCTTATATTGAAGCCCTAACTGGATATAGTATAAGCTATGGAGCTTTTCTTGATTTCTTATGGCTTCTTGGTTGACATATCATAATATACTATGCATATAGTTATTCTTGATGTTGTTGATTTATATAGGCGTTCACACTAATCAACGCAATATTTGTGATACTTTCCTCTTATAACCCTATCAATTGTGCGTTGTTTGAATGACAATAAACAGCAAAGCACACACTAATCAAGGAAATATTGACATGTAGAACAGTAGAAGCAATAGCGAGTCTGCATGGTGCAGAGAAAAAGAGACGCTACTAATGCAAACCATTCATGCCTTGAATACAGCGCATTCTATTGATTGATTTGGCGCACGCAAGTATGGAAAAACAAATGTAGTATTGAGGGCAGTTTATTCACTTTCATTTGCTCCTTGGTACCTGTGCAAACTCTAGATGCACCTTATATAAGTAAACAGAAGGAGTAATTTGTTAGATGTGGCTTTAATAAAGGTGTAATGATTTCTTACAAAGCAAATAGTATGTTGCCATCGTTTTTTATTAAAAAAAAATGATGTTGCTACATGTGGAGATCTTAATTTTAGCAAGAGCATAAAATACTTTAAAATACATTGTTGAAGAGGAAAAGACTTATTCAAATTTTATCTGAATGACATCAAATATATTAGACAAATCCATAGATCTTATTTTTCAATTTTTGTCAAGTTAAACACGTAACACCAGCTTGTTCACGTCAAAATCAAGTACCTACATTGGTGTCCAACTAGCATTCCATCAAAGAAAATAAAGGGTCATTAAGGTAGCATTATTCATTCTGTTTTGTAACTAAGAACAGCTTAGCTAAAATTCCAGCTGCTTGCTTGAACAACCTTAATAGCTTTTCATCCGCCTCACAAACCTTCATGGATCATGTTTTTCTTCTGTTAACATTTGACTTTAAATTCTAGCCATCTAATGCAACTCAAGGATCCAACAACATTCACAAAAATACAACTCCTATAAAACATGACTCCAATTGCTCTCACATATGAGTCTTTGCAGATTACATTCCCACCCAGATCTGAATCAAGAATTCCCACCATTTCCATCCAATTCCAAACTTGAAGCGATCATTTCTTATCAAGCCCTAGTTTAATGTCCCAAACTTAGGCCAACAGGTTTTGTGATTTTTGTCTGCATGTGTGATAGGCATCTAGGTCATCCTACAAATAAAGCTTAACCACAAGAAAAAAAGAGAGAGTAGAATCTACAAGGGGTAAATCACGCTGCAAGCACCCAAGTACCCAAATCACATTGGCAGCAAAAAAGCACTATATGATTCATCAAATCCTGCTTCGGTCAATTGTTACCCATTTGGCCATCCAACTTGGCTATCGCAAGTGAGAACCTAACGTTTTAAAGTCATTGGAGAAATTATGTCGTCTTAACACTTAAAACCGGTCTCAATCTTCATTTAAATTCCAAACTAGTTATAAGTAATAATACATCTGCTGAAAATCAGAACATGTATAAAAATGCTAAATTTCGCACTACAATACCATTTCAAAACCCAATAACCACAACAGCTTTCAGGTGGTACAACACCCTATCAAACCCAACCCGCCATGGGGCAGTGGCTTCTCTCTTTTGAAACGTGAAGGGGCAGTGGCCTCTCACCACTATGGCACTAACATTGTCACCCTCAATTACGAATCAAATAGAGGAGTAGCCGGCACCAGTTACACAACTAAAATGTATTGTAACTATGTATTGTAACTAACTCCCAGTCCAGAGTCCAGACGCCACTGGAAGTAAACCATCCCAGGGTGCCACGACACCTAGAACACCACGTAACTAACTCCAGCGCCAATTCGTGAAACTCCAGCGAATCCAGCAACCGATCCCTAAAGCTCAGCAACCGAGTAGCGCGAGACGTGCAGGAGGAGGAGTGGAGGGGGGCCTCACAGTTGGCGTTGACGGAGTCGAGGCCGGCGGGGGAGGCGCAGCGGGGGAGGAGCGCGGCGGAGGCCTTGTCGAAGAGGAGCGCGCGGACGCGGAGCTGGAGGAGGAGGAGCGGGCGCGGGGGCGAGGGCACGGAGGGGGAGAGGAAGGCGTCCCAGGTGGAGGGGGACGCGAGGTGCTGCGCGAGGGCGGCGTGGGCGGCGTCGCCGAGCCACGCCCGCCACGCGCCGCACGCCTCCAGCCGCCGCGCGAGCTCGTAGCCGCGCCCGTCCTCGCCCAGCAGCTGCGCCGCGGCCGCCGCCATCCGCGCCCGGGTCGGGTCGGCCTGCGTACGTGTGTGTGGGCGCCGGGATCTCGGTCGTCACGGGGGCTCGGGCTCAGAGTGCCCAACCGGAGGGCAAAACGAAGAGGGAGAGGAAGGCACGTGTCCTTCGACGGCCTGGAGAATTTCGGGCAGCTCGAATGTACGATGCCCACCAGGCCTTGGCCTGGCAGAACGAACTCGTGGGTAGCTGTGTGCGCTAGGGCCTAGGGCCCGTATCCAAGCGTTTGTTGTATGTGCACTGTGCAGTGCTACATGCCTCCTTGCCATCACAGCTTCCTTCGCATTGGCGCATGTGGGGCAGGCTGCGGACAGCCCACCCCGCGCTGACCACCCAGACCCAGGCATCTGCGGCTGCAGCTAGCTGGCAATGCAATGCAATGCAGCGTGCAGGTTGCTGGGCTTGGCAGCTGCCGGCAACACACACCACCAACTCTTGCATAGTAATAGCAGGGGCGGGCCTAGTGGGTAGTCCATATAGGCTCAGGACTACCCAGCAACAGTACAAGTTGACCCAAAAAAATCCCGTGCCCTAACGGCCTAACCCACGCTCCGCGCCTCCGCCCAGTGCCTGGCTCCGCCGAGTGCCGACTGCGCCCATCTGCCTCCACTCCGCCTCGCCGATCGCCTCGCCTCGCCTCTCCTCGGCGGCGCCTCGCCAGTGGCGCGAGGCGCGCGCACCGGCGCCCGGCTGGCGAGCCCTGGTGGCCTCCGCCGACCGCCGTCCTGGTGGCCTTGCTCCCGGCAGACCGCCGTCCTGGTGCGTGGTAATATTAGCATTTGAAAAACACCAGTCAATTTGAGCGTTGGATGCTCTTGCTGTGTTGTGATACTTTTAACCTGGAGAAGAGTTTGTACTCTCATGGTCAGCGGCAGAATGTCACAAATCATAATGTTGTTTTAAGTCCTGAAACCAAGATATCTTAGTTGATATGAAGAAAAATTATGAATAGACCGCTACTGTTTAGTTCACACAGTCGTACTATACTATACGTTCCAAGTTTAGAATTGCCTGAGCTCTGCTGGAAACTTTTGATTGCAAACATAGCTTTTACATATTCTCACTTTGTAATTTGGTTGATTTAATTCCTTACAAAGAAATTGCAATGGATGAACCTTTAGCTGAAGATTCCAACTTTCATGACTTTGGTGAAAGGGAATTTGATATTATTCCATCCTTTACGAGGAATTCCCACTGAGGATTATATGCTGTATGCTAATATGCTTCTATTTGAATTTTGAAGTAAATGAAGCCTTGTTCCGCAACGTTAGTAAATACTCAAACAGAGCTCCTTCGTATGTATGTATGTATGTATGTATGTATGTACGTATGTATGTACCAATGTCAGTGAGGATGATATAGTTCACACTTTCATGGCCATGAAGAAGCGGAAAGCAAAAGCCTTAAACTAGTGTTGCAATCTTCTATTTATGTAAGACCTTATATTACATTTGAACAATTTATAATATCAGTTATGCAAATTTCGAACTTATTTGTTGAATTTAAGGTATTATGAGATTTTTTAGATATATTATTTTTTTTACCGAACCGTTTACCGAATTTTTGTATTAGATTATATCAACATTGGATAATAATTTTTTAGTTAGGCATACCCTGGATTCAAATCCTGGGTCCGCCACTAAATAATAGCAATACTATTGCAGCATTAAAAAAAAGCACGTATTTAAAATGCGGGCTAGGGCGACAGCACCAGCTAGAAGGCCTTGTCGCCCATGTCTCCTGTCACGACCGCCAGACTCACCATGGCGCCCGAAAGCCTCTTCTCGTAGCACATGGTGATGGTGACAACCGCGGCGAACGACGCCAGGAGGACCAACCCGAAGAGTTCCAATGAGGTCACTGCCGCGCAAGCAACACCAACCACCAGCCGGCTTCTACGGCGAACGAGGGCATGTTGGGCAGCATGATGGCGGATCTGACCTACAGCAATGAAGATGATGTAGGGGCAGGAGGCGACAACCTTCACCATCTGCGATGTGACCGGCGTGTCAGGCTCCATGGAGTAGAAGACCATGACGCCATCAGCACACCTAGCTGATGTGGTTGGTGCCTAGCTAGCTGATGGACTGGAAGAGCATGGATCAAATAAATGGCCAGTATTTGGTCTTCAGTCAGTAGCAACTAACAAGCACAAGGCAAAGCGTGTTACGTGTCCAAACCCTGTTCCACCAAATCCAAATGTCATTTGTCTTCGTAAAGTCTTATTTATTTAGATTTAGACTTTTTAGCATAACGCTAGCTTTTTAATTTAAATAACTTAAAAGCAGTTGGCTTTCAAGGTCAGTCAAAGCAAAATCCAAATGTCATTTGTCTTCGTAAAATCTTATTTATTTAGATTTAGACTTTTTAACTTAACGCTAGCTTTTTAATTTAAATAACTTAAAAACAGTTAGCTTTCAAGTCAAATATGACTATTAGGTATATTAACTTTTTGATGGATCGGACAGTATAGTTTATTATTAAAAAAAAGTCTAAAATACCTCGATTATATTGGTTAGCAACCAGGCTAAAAAATTTGGGAGCAGGGCAGAGAAGTACTTCAGTCCAGTCGTGTTTCGTTCGTGCAATTGTGCAGCGACGTTGCCATGTTGTTCTTCGTTCGGTAGGTAGTATCTGTCTACATTATACTCGAGGTAGGAAACGATTGGGTCCATGACAATGGCACGGTAGTGGACTAGTTCTTGAAAAATACTCCTACTCCAATTGGTTGGAATGTTTCTACTCCTACCATCTAATTGTCAATTTAGGTCCCGCTCATTTTGATTTGAACTTCTAACTTCTGATTTATTTTTCACTATTCGTAAATTTCGTCTTTTTCTGATTTTTTTTTTTAGTTTTTTGCCAGTTTTTCCCGTATTTGTTTGCATTATTTGTGATGGGCTAACCTGTTTTTTCTATTTTTAAAATTTTTAAGTTTAATTACGTAAAATAAGTCATCATCAGTTACAATTTCAATCAGTTACAGTAAAAAAATTTACCATAAAACACTTTTTTCAGCCCAAAAGAACAACACCTTAACCTAAAGTAAGATAACAATAATAGTAGCCATAGCCTCTCAACATCGTGAATTCGTACTTTGAAATTGTTGGATGCAAAAACATTGCCTCGCCCGTTCGTCGATGGAGGAAGCCAATCGAGCCATCCACGTCGCATCCTCTTCCCACACAGCGTTACAATTTCAACATGAAAATTCCAAAAAAAAAACGTGTACGAGATATATATAATGGCATACCATCTATAATTTTTGTGAAGTTGTGTGGCACTGAGTTATTTCTTCTACTCTCAACACCGACTAAGAGCAAGTATTATTAAGAACTTCTGAAATAACCAAGAAACTTTGTGAGAGGAAGGGTAGGTCAACAAACAGGGTCATGAAGTATCTATACAACCACCAAGGTCGTATTATAAGACTTGCTCTAATACTCGTCTACTACGAGCGGCGGAATGCGCGCAGAGAGGCCATCCAGTCGAAAAGAAATTACGTAAAGATCCTTGATCCTCGCGAAAGGTCCCTGGTTTTTAAGACACTTTTTGCGAAATTTTGTATACACGATTTTCTAAATTACGCAGGACGAAAAACCTTTGACTTTTTGAAAATATACATGTGCCCTCGATTTTTTAAAAACTCCTCACAATTATGCATCACTATTCCTCCATGAGGCTAGTAGCTTTTACTTATGGAGGGCTTTTGGCTTTTCTAGAAGCCCGGTTTAAAAGCCTTCAATTTATTTAGACTTTGATTATTTTTACTTTTAAGAAAAAGAAATATCTAAACAAACAGGGTGTAAAAGTCAGAAAATGCTCACGTACGCAGGACAAAAGAATGGTGCCACTATTCCTCCAAAAAGCGCACGCCGCCAAAGAAAACAAGAACAGTCGGAATTGTCTTGCTCTCTTGAAGATGGCCGTACAAGATCTCTCGATGCACGCCTCTCGATCTATAAAGTACAGCGTGTAGCAGGGAGAGAGTCAGCTGAAACTGGCGAGCTCTACGGGCAGAGTGCAGAGATGGATGCAGCGGTATGGAGCGGGCTCAACTCCGGCGTGGTGCTGAGCCTGATTGCCGTGCTGTGGACGATGATATGGCAGAACCTGCAGCACCTCCGGCTACAGCAATTCTGCGCGCGCCACTTCAACCGTCGCGCACGGCGGCTCGCGGCGATGGTCGACCCCTTCCTGTCGGTAACCATCGAGGAGTACGAGGGCGGGCGCCTCAAGAGCAGCGACGCGTTCCAGGAGGTCAAGTCTTACCTCAGCACGGCGAGCACGCGCGTGCGCCACCTCATGGCCGAGTGCGCCAAGGACGCCGACAAGCTCGTGCTCAGCATGGCCAAAGGAGAGGAGGTGGCGGACGTCTTTCAGGACGCCACGGTATGGTGGACGGCCCACGGCGACCCGCCGCCGCGGGACACCATGCCGTGGAGCCGTGCAGCGCGCGCCGAACGCCGGTACTTCCGGCTAGAGTTCCACGAGCGCCACCGCGACCTCGTCCTCAACACGTATCTGACGCATGTGCGCAAGCAGGGCCGCGCCGTCATGATCCAGAACCGCCAACGGAAGCTCTTCACCAACATCCACAGGAAAGGATGGAATTTTGATGATGGGTAAGGCTCGAGTATTAGTTACCAATTCCCCTTAATTAATTAATTAGGCACTTTCTTCTTTTAACGTGTTACCTAGTCCGGTTTCTGATAATAACATGGTCTGCATGTAACAGATTCTATGACGAAGTTTGGACCCATGTACCGTTCGAGCACCCCAAGACGTTCGACACATTGGCCATGGACCCAGCGAAGAAGAAGGAGATCATGGATGACCTCGACATGTTCAAGAGTGGAAAGGAGTACCACAAGCGCGTTGGAAAGGCTTGGAAGTGGGGCTACCTCCTTTACGGCCCGCCAGGCACCGGCAAGTCCACCATGGTCGCGGCGATGGCCAACTACCTCGACTATGACATCTACGATTGTGAGCTCACGTCAGTAAAAAGCAACACCGAGCTTCGAAAGCTGCTCATCGAGACAAAGAGCAAGTCGATCATGGTGTTTGAGGACATCGACTGCTCCCTCGACCTGACCGGCAAGCGCAAGAAGAAGAAGAAGGTAGAGGACGAGAAGAAAGATGGAGATATGCCTCCGAAAAAGGAGGATGACACCGGTAGCAAGGTGACGCTATCTGGCCTGCTCAATTTCATCGACGGGCTATGGTCAGCGTGCAGCGAAGAGCGGCTCATCGTGTTAACAACGAACCACGTTGAGAAGCTCGACCCGGCGCTGATCCGGACGGGCCGGATGGACAAGCGCATCGAGATGTCGTACTGTGACTTCGAGTCTTTCAAGTTCTTGGCCAAGACCCACCTCGGCGACGTCGACGTCAAGTCTCGCGAGCTGTTCAACACCGTCAAAGAGTTGCTGCAGGAGGTGAAGATGGTGCCTGCCGATGTCGGTGAGCACCTGACGCCGAAGAGAGAGGGTGCTGCCGATGCCGCCTATTCATGCCTCATAAACCTGGTGAAGGCGTTGGAAAAAGCCAAGGAAGAGGCTGCAAAGGGAGGAAAGGACGAAGAAGATGAGGATGCAAAGGAAGAGTAGTAGGCTATGGGACCTGGCCGTTGGTCCTGCTTTCTCATAGTTCTCCAGAAACTGGTGGTTTTAGTCACTTGTTGGCTAGAGCGCAGCTTTTGTCAGTGTATTTGTATCCACTTGTGCATGTACTTTTAAGTTGGTCATGTTAGCATTTGTTTGTGCAGATGCGCTTGTAAAACATGTACTATGTATGTACATGCCCTTTGTATTCTTAGTTTGGTCCTGTACATATGTAAGTCCATGTTGTACTCGATAACTCTTAGTGGAAAATATTATATAGGGATGTTAATTTCTAATGTGAGTTATGCTAGCTTGCTTAAGTAATCATTTTTTTAACCGTTGGAACAATCTAGAATTAGACACGCGTACATCTCAAAGTTAATAAAAAAATCGACTGAGAGTTGAAAAATTAGACAACTTACAAATTAATATCAAACCCAATACTATATTTATTTACTACACCATCAGATTTGGCCTGAAAGAGAATGAAATATAGTTTTCATCAAGAATAACTAATTAAATGCAGTAGCATACCTGACCGAATCGAAAGTGCCAATCCAAGCATATTATGCTATCAAGTATAAAAATAACCTAAGCGGCGAACACGAAGAATTTAGGGGTTCATGTTCATACAATACACACGGAAATTAAAGCAAGCAACAACAAATGTGTTTTTTTATATGTGTGAGAGAGAGCGTATGTTTTCAAACTAATTTTTTTTGAAAAATATACCCTCATTTAGGTTGAATTTACGTATTTAAAATCATAGTATGGAGCATCATGACATCCCGTTTCGACGTCCCTTCTCTCTGTGTACATACACTCTTAACTAGTGAATAAAAGTAGGTCGACTCCAAGTCAATACTCAATAGTGAGAGCTACCTTCACGACAAGGTAACTTAAGAACGCACAAAAAATGCCATTTGGTGATCGATAAATTAGTACCTATTGCTGAGATGGTAGCTTAGTATCTCCAGAAAGGCAATTTTGCTGGAGGAGCAGCGCGCGCGGCGGACGGAGCGGCAACCAACGGCGAACCGCTCCGCCCCGTGCAACGGAACTGATTCAGACCGGAGAGATGGCCTGACAAAGATGTTTTTTTTTTGTCCTTTCAACAGTTTTTAATTTTTAGTAACTACTATTTATTAAACTAATAAATTATGATAAAAATTATAAATCACAACTCAAAACAACATGACCTTCCAGAACCTTCCAGAAGAATAGACGCACGGCGACCTTTTCGTTTCGAAATGCGACGTCAGGGTTTCGGATCGTTGTGGCAATGGATTAGGAAGCAGCCGACGTGCCATCGTTTTTATTTTTTATTTTTTGGCCCACCCGCGCAGTGCTGGCTTGACGCGTGCAGGCTGCTAACTGCTCTCTATCACACAGTGACACGGCGAAGACAACAACAAGCACTTTCCAAAAAGTGATTAAAGGAAGAAAAACCAGGTTTTTCCAACTTCGGATGCCCAGCCTCTGGCTCCCAAATTGCCCCTGTTTTTTGACTGTCATTGATAACTTTTAGATACTACAGATAACATTTATCTTTATTTTTTGAGACGATGATGAATAATGAAGACGTCGATATGAACGACACACATAATTTTTAAATTTAAAAAATTATTTGTAAAAATAGTTTCAAAAAACCACTTAAAAAATATCATTTGTTTCCCTTTATGAAGGAGCGAAAGCCATAAAAACCGGCAAAAGAAACAGGGCCATAGCAGCATAGCTTATTGCACCGGCGCACGGCCGTATAGCCCAGCTTATCGGTTATTCCGCGGACCACGAACCACCAAGCGGTTCAGCCTTTCGAAGCAGCACACATCCCTCGCGAGATGCGGAGCTACGCTCCGTGGGCGTGGCCGCGTTGGGCCTCCGCCCTCAGCCGGTTCCTCCACTCGGTTCAGACTTTACGTTCCATTTTGCAACCTTGGAAAATTTGTAGATCCCTGCAAAAATTGAACCATTTTATATGAGATGCCAAACGGGGTCTTAGGCTTTAAAGCTAGCAAAAATATTTACCCAGTTTGCTTCATGGGCTCTCTTCTCCAGCTTGTTTTCAAGTGCTCCAACTAAACCTTAAACAATTTTTCTAATTCGCATCCATGCATCTTCATCAGGAACAAGCAACCTTCAGCTTTGGCTGGAAATTGAGTCAAACAATACCCGATCCACCCTACTGTGCCCTAATTAAGGTCAAAGTACGATTAGTGGAGGATAACATTATAATTTAAAAGCGAAAGTTCAAAAGGTGTAGTAGTATTTAATAGTGGTGATGATCTCCATTTCTTACCGTACCTTTTGGAAAGCTGCGTTGCTTGGGTGCGCAACCGAAACCAAACAAAATCTGGTTAAGTTGGTGCCAAGTAAGCACGATCTGCACGGCTGATGACCTCGCACCGATCAGGAGCACTGTATTATTCATTTAACTTTTGGGGATGTATGTACTGGTTTCTATTTTTAGCTTATATTCAGAAAAACTAGAAGTTAATATAAATATTCGGCTTTTCAAACCGAATTATTCACTTGTCTTACTACTAGAATAAGATAGGAGGTCACGGATACATCATACACCTTACTCCTCTTACTTCCGTCTTACGCACGCATGTCTCTTACTTTCCTCACCACTCGGCCATCCTTATAGAAGCTACTTCTTTCGGCCACTAATATTTATTTTCAGACAAAAATCATCAACCGTAGCCAATACGAACATCCCCTTGGTTCCCATATAGAACGCAATATTTTTTTTTCTAATTCTTATGTAAATCCACTTGCTTCATGTGAAATTTCTTCATTTCAAATTGAGACCTAACTTACCTATTCAATTTGACTTTTTCTGATGTCTTTTGGCTGAAATGGTACTGTAGCGACTATTATTTTTCTAAGGTATTCAATTAAAGAAAATAAAGAAAAAAACATCTCCACAAACAGTGTAAAAGAAAAAGGAAAACAACGTTAAATAATCAACACATTTCAAACAGTTTTACTTACAAAAGGGATAACTCCCGTGCAATAGAACGCAAGGACAAATTAAGCCCGTCTCATGTACCTGCCTCAATGGCATATTGGACCAGCTTAACCAAAAATATGCTTTTGCTAAGGGTATGTACAATATGGTGATATAAGGTGTCTATAAGATATAGCAAATAGAAATTTTTCTGAGGTAGATGAAAGAGAAAAATGAGAGAGAAAGAGGTCGACTGTAATTCTATAGACGGTCAAAACGCAAGATAATAGCCTGCTATAGACGATTTTCGTGTCATTTTATCAATGTAGTCTATATTTTACAAATAACCTATCATAGACAAATTATATTCTATTATAGAAAGTGTCTTTAGTGTTGTCTACAGATGACATAAAATAATACTATAGAAGCAGTTATTTGTATCATTTTACGTGTTTTAATGGCACTTAAAAGGTGCCTTCTGTGACATCGAGCCGGCGGCGAGCCTCCCATCAAGATTGTGTAACGAAAGGATAACTTGGGCACTTACTAATAAAGAAAAGTGGGTTTAGAAGGTGGGGTGTTTCAAGATTCGTGTTTTCCAGGTGTCCCAATTTAAAGAGGGATGCTACGGATAAACGTTGCATGAGGTTTCATAGAATTTTTTTCCCGATGGAACCGGCCGTACGCTGCCCTCACCCTGCGAGACTAGTTGTGCACTCGCTCAAAGTTCCGTAAGTTAAATCAACGGTGGCAAGTATTCACGAAAAGAGGGAGTAAATTAAAAGTGACCAGACTTATCTAAGGAAATTCAATCAGACCTGCCACTGACCCTTCAAATATTTGCAAAATTTGTGCGCTTCGTTCGTATGTACGTATGATCAATACTACCAACGATTTTTCCTTCCCCACCTTGTGACGCCATCGTTAGTTGCCTCCGTGCACGGTTGTTCGTATATGCACCACTTCGTTCTGAAAGCAACATGTGCACCACTTCGCAAGTCTTGCAATTAGCTTTTGCCCTCCATCGTACGATTGTAGGTTCTATTCTTTTTAACTTTTCAGCTATTTTCATTCTCAATTTCTATCGATCAATACTATTCATTAAACTTAACATCTCGAGCAGCAACTCAACGGACGGATACGGTGGAACACAATTCTTAATTTCAGATTTCAGCCTTGCATTTTTTGCAAGAAAGAGCAGTGGAAAGTGCCGTAACCCCATTACCAATCGGTGGAGAGTGCTGCAGGTTTGGTTCTTTACGCGTGAGCATCACTACGGTACTGTTCTTTTTATATTCTAAGAGCTATTTTTTGATTTTTCTATAGTAACTAGCTTTTAAACGGAATATCTTTTTAAAATAGGGTCTACTGGTTAATTGTAGTACATACTTTACCGACTTCATTTATATCGGCAAAAATCACATGTGAGTTTTTATTACTCTGTAATCTCTTGCACAAATAGGCCAAAAGTTACAAACTGCAGTTAAAAATCATAAGTTTCAGCCAAAAAGAACAGACCCTACATTTGCATGCAGGGTCTCGTCAATAAATACATAGGCGAGAGCACAGAGTATCGGAGTCACTTGTTAGATTTTTGAGAGCCAAATAGTAGTGTAGGCACTCCTGTAGCCTAGCCAAATAGAGATGGATACGGCAGCATGGCTTAGCGTGAATTACGTCTTAGTACTTGTGAGCCTTACAATGATATGGCGGATCCTGCAGCACTTCTGCGCCGCGCAACGTCGACGCTCCTACCATCTCGTCTTCCACGAGAGCCACCGCGACCTCGTGCGGAGCACCTACCTCCCGCATGTCCGCCGGCGAGGCTGTGATCTCATGGCCCAGAGCCGCCAGAGTAAGCTCTTCACCAACATCCCTAGCGCAAGATGCATGGGGTGATGATGGATAAGGCTCATGCATGCTCTTTCCAACTTCTTACACTTTTTTTTTTTGCGAAATTCTTACACTAATCAACACGTACAAACTAAATGATTCTCAAGTACTAGCGCTAATTCGGTCGAGTTTTGGGACGCGTATCAGAAGCTACACGTGTTCGCTGTGGACCGAGGTCCCGTTCGAGCACCCGAAGACGTTTGACACGTTCGCTTTGGTCTTTGCCCTAAATCATTCGTGCAGAAGCTACACGTGCTCATGATCATTTGTTCGCCTGGTGTCTGTGCGTGTGTTTTGAGACGAAGGATGATCGCCTAGTCCCTAGTGTGGTAAATCCTTCTCGGGGGTCAGGACTGGGTGCCCAGCCCGCGAGGATCTAGCCAGAAACAACACTTCCAAGTTCCAACGACCAGCCCTCCAGGCCCGGTATCTCTAGGCCCAGCCCAGATTGCCGCGGCCCACTGTACTCAACTACATCCTCGCTCGCCTTGGCACACGGGACGCCAGCAGCCCAGCACGGTCCGCGGGGAGGTCGTCGCTTATACATACCTTGACCTGGATCAAATAAATGGCCAGTATTTGGCCTTCAGTCAGTAGCAACTAACAAGCATAGGCAAAGCGTGCTACGTGTCCAAACCCTGTTCCACTCATACACTCAGAGTACAAGTCCGCAAGGTCAGTCAAAGCAAAATCCAAATGTCGTTTGTCTTCGAAAGGTCTTATTTGTTTAGATTTAGACTTTTTGGCTTAAATTTAGCCTTTTGATTTAAATAACTTAAAAGTACTTAGGTTTCAAGCCAAATCAGACTATTTGGTATACTAACTTTTTGATGAATCGGATAGTATAGTTTATTATCAAAAAGCCTAAAATACCTCAATTATATTGGTTAGCAACCAGGCTAAAAAATTTGGGAGCAGGGCAGAGAAGTACTTCAGTCCAGGTCGTTTCGTTCGTGCAAGTGTGCTCAGCGACGTTGCCTTGTTGTTCTTTGTTTGGTAGGTAGTATCTGGCTACATTGTACTTGAGGTAGGAAACGATTTGGGTCCATGACAATGATACGGTAGTGGACTAGTTCTTGAAAAATACTCCCTACTCCACATGGTTGGAATGTTTCAACTCCCACCTTCCAATTGTCTATTTAGGTCCCACTCATTTCGATTTAACCTTCTGACTTCTTATTTATTTTTTACTATTCCTAAATTTTGTTTTTCTGACTTTTTTTTAGTTTTTTGCCAGTTTTTTTCCTGTATTCGTTTGTATTATTTTTGATAGGCTAATCTATTTTTTCTATTTTTAATTTTTTTAATATTTAATTACGTCAAATAAGTCACCATCAGCTACAATAAAATTTTAGCCAGTTACAGTAAAATTTTAACCATAAAATACTTTTTTCAGCCCAAATGAGCGACACCTTAACCTAAAGTAAGATAACAATAATAGTAGCCATAGCCTCTCAGCATCGCAGTGAATTCATACTTTGAAATTGTTGGATGCAAGAACATTGCCTCGCCCGTTCGTCGATGGAGGAAGCCAATCGAGCCATCCACGTTGCATCCACCCCGGTTCTTCCCACACAGCGTTACAATTTCAACATGAAAATTAAAAAGCGTGTACGAAAAAAATGAACGACGGTGAATATATATATATATATATATATATGTGTGTATATATATATATATATATGTATATATATATATATATATATATATATATATATATATATATATACATATATATATATATACATATATATAGAATGTGAAATAGAACACCATAGTGTCTGGGAACCAAGCCTCATTGCCTTTGGATTGCTTTTAAATACGTGCTAGTGCAATGGTATATAATATATCAGGCATGCTAAATCAGGCATGATGAAAGTCTCAATCACACTAGTACGCATCTAAAAACAATCCAAAGGCAGGGAGACTTGATGCCCGGACACCATGGTACCCCTATTATTTATACTATATATATATATACATATATAATGACATTCCGTCTATAATTTTTATGAAGTTGAGTGGCAAAGAATTATTTTTATTCTACAAAAGCCAAAAAAACCTCTCAACACTGACTTATAGTTTTTACTTATGGAAGGCTTTTGGTTTTTCTATAAACCCAGTTTAAAAACCTCCAATTTATTTAGACTTTGATTTTTTTACTTTTAAGAAAAAGAAATATCTAAACAAACAGGGTGTAAAAGTCAGAAAATGCTCACGTACGCAGGACAAGACAATGGTACCACTATTCCTCCAAAAAGCGCACGCCAGCAAACAAAACAAGAATAGTGCGCATGGCCGGGAATTGTCTTTCTCTCTTGAAGATGGCCGTACAAGATCTCTCGATGCACGCCTCTCGATCTATAAAGTACAGCGTGTAGCAGGGAGAGAGTCACCTGAAACTGGCGAGCTCTACGGGCAGAGTGCAGAGATGGATGCAGCGGTATGGAGCGGGCTCAACTCCGGCGTGGTGCTGAGCCTGATTGCCGTGCTGTGGACGATGATATGGCAGAACCTGCAGCACCTCCCACTACAGCAATTCTTCGCGCGCCACTTCAACCGTCGCGCACGGCGGCTCGCGGCGATGGTCGACCCCTTCCTGTCGGTCACCATCGAGGAGTACGAGGGCGGGCGCCTCAAGAGCAGCGACGCGTTCCAGGAGGTCAAGTCTTACCTCAGCACGGCGAGCACGCGCGACGTGCGCCACCTCATGGCCGAGTGCGCCAAGGACGCCGACAAGCTCGTGCTCAGCATGGCCAAAGGAGAGGAGGTGGCGGACGTCTTCCAGGACACCACGGTATGGTGGACGGCCCACTGCGTCCCGCCGGCGCGGGACACCATGCCGTGGAGCCGTGCAGCGCGCGCCGAACGCCGGTACTTCCGGCTAGAGTTCCACGAGCGCCACCGTGACCTCGTCGTCAACACGTATCTGACGCACGTGCGCAAGCAGGGCCGCGCCGTCATGGTCCAGAACCGCCAACGGAAGCTCTTCACCAACATCCACAGAAAAGGATGGAATTATGATGATGGGTAAGGCTCGAGTATTAGTTACCAATTCCCTTAATTAATTAATTAATTAATTAGGCACTTCCTTCTTTTAACGTGTTACCTAGTCCGGTTTCCAATAATAACATGGCCTGCATGTAACAGATTATATGACGAAGTTTGGACCCATGTACCGTTCGAGCACCCCAAGACGTTCGACACGCTGGCCATGAACCCAGCGAAGAAGAAGGAGATCATGGATGACCTCGACATGTTCAAGAGTGGAAAGGAGTACCACAAGCGCGTTGGAAAAGCTTGGAAGCGGGGCTACCTCCTTTATGGCCCGCCAGGCACCGGCAAGTCCACCATGATCGCGGCGATGGCCAACTACCTCGACTATGACGTCTACGATTGCGAGCTCACGTCAGTAAAAAGCAACTCCGAGCTTCGAAAGCTGCTCATCGAGACAAAGAGCAAGTCGATCATGGTGTTTGAGGACATCGACTGCTCCCTTGACCTGACCGGCAAGCGCAAGAAGAAGAAGAAGGTGGAGGACGAGAAGAAAGATGGAGATATGCCTTCGAAAAAGGAGGATGACACCAGTAGCAAGGTGACGCTATCTGGCCTGCTCAATTTCATCGACGGGCTATGGTCAGCGTGCAGCGAAGAGCGGCTCATCGTGTTAACAACGAACCACGTTGAGAAGCTCGACTCGGCGCTGATCCGAACGGGCCGGATGGACAAGCGCATCGAGATGTCGTACTGTGACTTCGAGTCTTTCAAGTTCTTGGTCAAGACCCACCTCGGCGACGTCGACGTCAAGTCACGCGAGCTATTCAACACCGTCAAAGAGTTGCTGCAGGAGGTGAAGATGGTGCCTGCCGATGTCGGTGAGCACCTGACACCGAAGAGAGAGGGTGCTGCCGATGCCGCCTATTCATGCCTCATAAACCTGGTGAAGGCATTGGAGAAGGCCAAAGAAGAGGCTGCGAAGGGAGGAAAGGGCCAAGAAGATGAGGAGGCAGAGGAAGAGCAGTAGGTTATGGGACCTGGCCGTTGGTCCTTGCTTTCTCATGGTTCTCCAGAAGATAATCAATAGTAGTATATAGTACAAGTGTATAGCCACGGTTTAGTTTCTGGCTTGAAGATGAAGAAACCACATGCATGCTAAATTACATTAAAATAAGTTGACTCCGGGTCTACGTACGTGACCTGATTCGAGGTTCAACCTGGAGTTCCACCTTGTATCGGAAATTGTTCCCGGGTTAGAGCCGGATGAATATATGGCGTTGCTTGTAGCCTGGTGCTAACTGCTCTCTATCACACAGTGACACGGCGAAGACAACAACAAGCACTTCCAAAAGTGATTAAAGGAAGAAAAACCAGGTTCTTCCACCTTCGGAGGCCCAGCCTGTGGCTCCCAAATTGTCCCTGTTTTTGGGACTGTTCTTGATGGCTTTTGACTGCTACATATTATATTTGTCTTTATTTTTTGAGATGATAATGAATAGCGGAGATGTCGATATAAACGACACACATAATTTTAAACTTAAAAATTTATTTGTAAAAATAGCCGTCGGCGTTTCCAAGCAGCACACATCCCTCGCGAGATGCGGAGCTACGCTCCGTGGGCGTGGCCGCGTTGGGCCTCCGCCCTCAGCCGGTTCCTCGACTCGGTTCAGACTTTACGTTCCATTTTGCAACCTTGGAAAATTTGTAGATCCCTGCAAAAATTGAACCGTTTTATATGAGATGCCAAACGGGGTCTTAGGCTTTAAAGCTAGCAAAAATATTTACCCAGTTTGCTTCATGGGCTCTCTTCTCCAGCTTGTTTTCAAGTGCTCCAACTAAACCTTAAACATTATCTAATTCGCATCCATGCATCTTCATCAGGAACAAGCAACCTGCAGCTTTGGCTGGAAATTGAGTCAAACCATACCCGATCCACCCTACTGTGCCCTAATTAAGGTCAAAGTACGATTAGTGGAGGATAACATTATAATTTAAAAGCGAAAGTTCAAAAGGCGTAGTAGTATTTAACAGTGGTGATGATCTCCATTTCTTACCGCACCTTTTGGAAAGCTGCGTTGCTTGGGTGCGCAAGAGAAACCAAACAAAATCTGGTTTAGTTGGTGCCAAGTAAGCACGATCTGTATGGCTCATGACCTCGCACCGATCAGGAGCACTGTATTATTCATTTAACTTTGGGGATGCATGTACTGGTTTCTATTTTTAGCTTATATTTAAAGAAACTAGAAGTTAGTACAAATATTGGGCCTCTCAAACCGAATTATTCGCTTGTCTCACTACTAGAGTAAGACAGGAGATCACAGATACATCATACACTTTACTCTTCTTACTTTCATTTTACACACGCATCTCTCTTACTTTCCTCACAACTCGCCCATCCTTATAGAAGCTACTTCTTTTAGCCACTAATTTTTATTTGCAGCCAAAAACCATCATCTGCAGCGAATACGAACACCCCCTTGGTTCCCATATAGAACACAATATTTTTTTTTCTAATTCTTATGTAAATTCACGTGCTTCATGCGAAGTTTCTTCATTTCAAATTGAGACCTAACTTACCTATTCAATTTGACTTTTTCTGATGTTTTTTCTAAGGTATTCAATTAAAGAAGATAAAGAAAAAATATCTCCACAAACAGTGTAAAAGAAAAAGGAAAACAACGTTAAATAATCAACGCATTTCAAATAGTTTTACTTACAAAAAGGGATAACTCCCGTGCAATAGAACACAAAGACAAATTAAGCCCGTCTCATGTACCTGCCTTAGTGGCATATTGGACCAGCTTAACCAAAAATATGCTTTCGCTAAGGGTATGTATAATATGGTGATATAAGGTGTCTATAAGATGTAGTATATAGAAATTTTACTGAGGTAGATGAAAGAGAAAGATGAGAGAGAAGGAGGTCAACTGTAATTCTATAGACGGCCGAAACGCGAGAAAATAGCCTGCTATAGACAATTTTCGTGCCATTGTATCAATGTAGTCTATATTTTATAGACAACTTACAATCCATTATAGAAGATGTCTTTAGTGTTATTTACAAATGACATAAAATGATACTATAGAAGGAGCTATCTGTATCATTTTATATGCTTTAATGGCACTTAAAAGGTGCCTTCCACTGTGACATCGGGCCGGCGGCGAGCAGGAGGCCGCCTCTCCTATCAAGATCGGGTAACGAAAGGATAGCTTGGGCACTACGAAAAGTGGGTTTAGAAGGTGGGGTGTTTCAAGATTCATGTTTTCCAGGTGTCCTAATTTAAAGAGGGATGCTACGGATAAAAGTTGCATGAGGTTTCATAGAATTTTTTTTCCCGACGGAACCGGCCGTTCACTGCCCTCGATCGCCAGTCGTGATTACGCTAACGTCACCCTGCGAGACTAGTTGCGCTTCGTTCGTATGTACGTATGATCAATACTACCAACGATTTTTTGCTTCCCCACCTTGTGACGCCATCGTTAGTTGCCTCCGTGCATGGTTGTTCATATATGCACCACTTTCTGAAAGCAATATGTGCACCACTTTGCAAGTCCTGCAATTAGTTTTGGGTTTTGTTAAACATCATCGGGATGTTTTCTTTCTAATTATCATCTATATTTAGAACTATTGAGTTAGCCTTTTTTTAGAAATTCTTACACTAATCAACACGTACAAACTAAATGAATCTCAAATACTAGCGCTAATTCGGTCGAGTTTTGGGACGTGTATGAGAAGCTACACGTGTTTGCTGTGGACCAAGGTTCCGTTCGAGCACCCGAAGACGTTTGACACGCTCACCATGGCCCCGGTGAAGAAGAAGGAGATTATCGACGACCTCGACATGTTCAAGAACGGCAAGGAACACCACAGGCATGTGGGGAAAGCCTGGAAGGGGTACCTCCTGCACGGCCCGCCGGGGACCGGCAAGTCGGCCATGGTCGCAGCCATGGACAACTACCTCGGCTACGATGTCTACGATGTGGAGCTCACGTCGGTGCACACAAACACCGACCTCCGCAAGCTGCTCATCCAGACGACGAACAAGTCGATCATCGTAATCGAGAACGTCGACTGCTCGAGCAGCCTGACGGGCAGCCGCCGCAAGGAGGAGGAGAAGGACGGAGAGACTCCGAAGAACTTGGATCTCGGCAGTACCAGTGACAGCAAGGTGACGCTCTTCGGCCTGGTCAACTTCATCGATGGACTGTGGTCGGCGTGCGGCGAAGAGCGACTCATCGTGTTAATGATGAACCACGTCGAGAAAGCTCGACCCGGCGCTGATCCGAACGGTCCGAATGGACATGCACATCGAGATACCGTACTGTGACTTCGAGTCATTCAGGTTCTCGGCCAAGATCCAACTCGACGTCGAGTCGCACGAGCTGTTCGGCGCTGTTGAAGAGTTGCTGAAGGAAGCGAACATGGTCAGTAGACTAAACTTGGCCCTTCTGCTGTCTCATGTGTATGCAACTATGCATCCACTGTGTACATATAATCGGACTTATGTCAGTGTACTTGTATCCACTTGTGCATATTTTAAGTTGGTCATGTTAGGGTTTGTTTGTGCAGATGTGCTTGTAAAACATGTACTGTGTAGTCTTAGTTTGGTCCTGTACATATGTAAGTCCATGTTGTACTCGATAACTCTTAGTGGAAAATATTATATAGGGATGTTAATTTCTAATGTGAGTTATGCTAGCTTGCTTAAGTAATCATATTTTTAACCGTTGGATCAATCTAGAATTAGACACGCGTACATCTCAAAGTTAATAAAAAAAATCGACTGAGAGTTGAAAAATTAGACAACTTACAAATTAATATCAAACCCAATACTATATATATTTACTACACCATCAGATTTGGCCAGAAAGAGGGTGAAATATAGTTTTCATCAAGAATAACTAATTAAATGCAGTAGTATACTGACCGAATCGAAAGTGCCAAGCTAAGCATATTATGCTATCAAGTATAAAAATAACCTAAGCGGCGAACACGAAGAATTTAGGGGTTCATAGTTCATACAATACACACGGAAATTAAAGCAAGTAACAACAAATGTGTTTTTTCATATATGTGTGTGAGAGAGAGTATATGCTCTCAAACTAATTTTTTTAGAAAATATACCCTCATTTGGGTTAAATTTACGTATTTAAAATCATAGTGTCGAACATCATGATGTCCGTTTCGACGTCCTTTCTCTCTATGTACGTACACTCTTAACTAGTGAATAAAAGTAGGTCGACTCCAAGTCAATACTCAGGCCCTATTTGGCACAGCTTCATCAACAACTTCATAAGTTGTTGTGAGTTGTTTTTTGCCAAACACATTTTTTGCAAACAGCTTCATGGATGAAGCTCCTTAAATCATGCTCTCACAAGGGAATGGGATGGGGTGAAGCTGAAAATAGTAGATTTTCACAGCTCTCTCCCTCAGGTTCGCAGTTCTAGGAACCCACTGCCCTTGTAGTTGACAAAAATTACAGCACTTTGCCACTGGGTCCCCACGCCTGTTCCTCTCCTCCCGTTCGCACTTCTCTAATGATTTTAATTTTTTAATTTTAATTTTTTAATTCATACTCATTCAAATATATTATTTTTTAATTCATATGACCATATACAAACATACAACTCCAAATGTTAGAACAAATCGTAGACAGGGCATCTTGGACAATTGCCCTCTTTCACCATGCATAAAGCTGTTGGTGAAGTTGTTTTGCCAAACAGTTTTCCAAAACAGTTTTAGCTTCACCGGTGAAGCTGCTCGTGAAGCTGAAATCAAAAAAATAAGTGAAGCTGAGCTGTGCCAAACAGGACCTCAATAGGGAGAGCTACCTTCACGGCAAGGTAACTTAAGTACGCACAAAAAAAATGTCATTTGGTGATCGATAAATTAGTACTTATTGCCGAGATGGTAGCTTAGTAGAATTTTCACAAGAAATGTATCTCCAGAAAGGCAATCATGCTGGAGGAGCAGCGCGCGCGGCATCACTGCCATCATCGGACGAAAACACAGATCGATCGCTCCCGCAGGATCCGACGGCCTCCATGAGGGAAGGCTGCCTTGCTATTGCTAGAGAGGCGCCTAGTCCGCGCACCGAGTCGAACCGGCCGGAGCACCGTGCACGTACGTACGACTCGGTCCGGAATCTATCTCTGGCTGCTCCCATCAGGCCGCGGCCTTTTGCCAAAGCGCGCGACACGAACCGAGGAGCCGAAGCGCGAGCGCTCCGGCCGCCGTGCCATTGCCACCTTTTACCGAGCTGTGGTAAGTGAGACCTCTCGGACAACATCCATGAGAAACTTAGGTGCCGCTTGGTTAGACTGAAATAAACTGATTAATGATTAAAATTACACTATAACTGATTGAAATTATACTGTTAACTGATGGTAGTTTATTTGGCGTAACTAAATTTAAAAAATTTAAAAATAGAAAAAACGTGTTAGCCTATCACGGATAATACAAACGAATAGGGAAAAAACCTGCAAAAAAGCTTAACAAACCAAAAAATTAAAAAAAAAGATGAAATTTAGAAATAGTAAAAAAAATAAGTCAGAAATCATAAATTCAAGTTGAAATGAGCACGCCTTAATTTGCGACTGACGGGCGGCACGCGACTCGGCCCGTGGCTGTGGGTGGATGGGACAGGCAGGCGAATGGTGTATGGGTTAAAATTAAAAAAAAGATGAAATTTAGAAATAGTAAAAAAATAAGTCAGAAATGATAAATTCAAGCTGAAATGAGCATGTTCTAATTTGTGACTGAAGGGCGGCACGCGACTCGGCCCGTGGCCGTGGGTGGATGGGACGGGCCGGCGAATGGTGCATGGGTTTGGGGGCTTGTTTTACCTTGTCTTCGCACGGCGGACGGAGCGGCAACCAACGGCGAACCGCTCCGCCCCGTGCAACGGAACTGATTCAGGCCGGAGAGATGGCCTGACAAAGACGTTATTCTTTTTGTCCTTTCAACAGTTTTTAATTTTTTTAGTAACTATTATTTATTAAACTAATAAATTATGATAAAAAAAATATAAAATCACAACTCAAAACAACATGACCTTTCAGAACCTTCCAGAAGAATAGACGCACGGCGACTTTTTCGTTTCGAAATGCGACATCAGGGTTTCGGATCGTTGTGGCAATGGATTAGGAAGCAGCCGACGTGCCATCGTTTTTATTTTTTTTGGCCCACCCGCGCAGTGCTGGCTTGACGCGTGCGGCTGAGTAACGGCCAGCTGGTGCAAACGGGGGCGAATTGTCAAGCTGAAACCGCTCGGCCAGGACACCGGCGGACATTGTTGCCGGGAACCGGCCTTGGCTTTGGTTCTGTGCCCCGTATGTGCTTCTTTCATACCAAGCTTTTCTTCGAGCTGAAATCGAACTGAACATAACTAGAAGTGTACCGCATCATGAAATCAATAATAGTCGTAGGCTCAAAGGCGCAAGAGAAGATGCTGATCCATTCGCATTTCTCAATAATCAAAGCATTAAGCTACTAAATAAATCCATTCGACGTGAGAATTGCATTACACCTTCATGCCATAATATCAAGTTATCTATCAAAATTTTCTACAGCCAGGTGACTCGGAAGCTCTGATAATAACGCAGTTGCTGAGGCATCTTAACCCCCTGGAAGACTGGCTTTCTCTAGAATCTTGCAAACTGCCTTTTATCATCACCGCCTTTTCTTCCATAAGGATTTGCAGCGCTGATACCATGCCTCCTCCCACCATCCACCTTCCTCATCTTCTTCCTATGTTTGGATGCGCTGCTCTCCAGGTCGAGGTTCACTTTTGGAGGGTTCCTAAAACAGAATGATGCTGCTACATCCTGCCAAATAATAAGGAATTAGGCATAAAGTCATTCATTTGTGTGTGAAATCTCAACTCCAGTCTACACACAATAAACTCGGTTCATTTTCATGAGACATGGACATTTATAAAAGGCGAAATGATAAAATATCAGGTTATGGGGAGCCACTAGCTAGAGTATACAAATATGCCCCACACAACACTTGATTAACATTCGCTGTGAATCGTGATGCTCAACAAAAACAAAGCAGGGAGTGGATAAGAATAAACAGTGCACAGGAACCAAATACAGAACCTTCGAAAAGAACTTTAAGAAGCGTTGTACCTTCAGATTGAGTTGATGAACATTAAAAATGTCTTTCATAGAGTGTGAATTGTATGCCAAAATGTAGGATCTATAGGCTTCTTTAGCTGACTGATTTAGGAAGTAGTTCTCGCCAACAATATTCTCCTGGTCAATAACTTGAGCTGTAACTTCTATACATACTTAAAAAAAGGCATTGAAACAATTCAATTAGTGTTAAAGACGCACTTACAAGGTGTGATTGCAAATTTGGCACATTCTTTTCATCAAACCCGTATTCTGTGAGAGAAATCTTGGCTGCCTGCAGGTACCATTAAATATGTAACTTATGGATCCACCCCCTCACACCTTTTAGCTGACGCCTTATAAACATCATAAGGCCGGAGTTTTGAGGACTAAATCAGAAGAAATCTAAAGAGTAAAGGACCTAATTGTAATTTGAAATTAAGGGACTCAATGTAAACTAACCTAACCTAACTTATTGTTAACTAAAGCCACCCCCTCCTCCCTTCCGCCACCCTCCTCCGCCTTCTTCTCGCCTCTTCCGCGAGATCCGGCCGGATCCGGCAAGGTGGAAAATCGACGTGCGAGGACACTATATATCTTCGCCTAGCGACGCCTTAATAAGCATGATGTTAACTAAAGAAAAAATACACTATATATCTTCGCATAGAATTTATTACCCTCAGGTAAATAAGAAACTTTAGTTCTTGCGGCAGTAAGAACAATAAAGCTCTTCCTTTGCCTTTTTCACCACGTGCAGTACGACCAACTCTGTGAATGTAATCCTGAAAGTCAAATTTGAAATACTCAGTACAGTAAAAGAAAAGAGAAAAATAGAAAATTTAACTGGGAAAATTCAGATCACCAACCTTCGGTTCATCTGGAGGATCATATTGCACAATATAATCCTAAACAAGGGCATAGATCCTTAGGTTAGCAAGGAGGGAAATCTGTAGGACTCTTTTTTTTTAAAAAAAAAATCATTAGTCAAAACCTCACCACATCAGGAATATCAAGTCCACGTGCTGCCACATTAGTGCATAATAAGATACCCTTTTCTGCCTTGCAAAAGTTAAAGAATGTTGTAGTTCGTTTCTGCTGCTTTTGTTTCCCATGGATATCAGAACACTCTATCTGGAGAAAATTTAGAAGTTCTGCATGGAACTTGACTGAACTACATGATGAAAAGAACACCATGACCTTCTTAGACTGTTTCTTTTTTAGGAAAGCATAGAGAACCAGAAACCTGTCGCTGCTAGGAATCACACAATAGCCCTGCTCTAAGCCTTCAACAGTAGCCTGTAGGAGCATCATTGTTATTTTTCCTACAAACATTCTTAAAATAGAGGGCTGAACAGCTTTGTAAGCAGTTTCTTACATTTGATTTGCCATCATCAACTCCGACATAAACAGGTTTTTCTTTACTTTCTTCGTTTTTCTCAAATGACAACTTTGCGAAATCTCTAACCTGTGGAGTACATCAAATCATCAGCAGATTCACCCAGAGAAGGGGGGGGGGGGGGGAATGACTTAAGAGTTTGAATAGACTGAATAACAAATCCACCAACCTCGCTAGTTTGTGTAGCAGAAAAAAGAACAGTCTGCCTATTCTGCATATCATGCATAAATAATATGACATCAGAAATAAAAAGGTTAATGTCAATAAAAAGTTACAAACTATGGTACGCATATCAAGTAAGAAATGCCAGATGGACAAATGATCATATACCTGAGGGAGGCGTTTAAATATTTGTTTCATATCTTCTTCAAAGTTTTGCTCGAGTATGCGATCAGCTTCATCAATTATAAGGCACTAGAAAAACAGTAGGATGAGGTATGTCAGACAGACAAATTACGAGAGAGGAGAGGTCATTCATGACACTTGTGGTCCTGAATAACATTTTTCATCTCCATGTACTAATCACACCTCACTGGCACATTAAATCAAGCTGGAAAACATTGCATATGCTCAACCCTAACACACACACATTCCAAAAGTAAACATCTAAGCTTGGGCAGTTAGACTTGTTCTCCCAGTTGGTCTGATCTTCCATGCCTCAGGCCAGACTTGGGTCTAGAGATTGAGAACAACAAAATCAAGCCCATCTCAGCTCAAAAATATATTTAAAATATATATCTATATATTTTCCATTAAAAAAATCAACACTGGGGAAGGCTATGGCTTTTAGCAAAAAAAAATTTCTTGTCTTTCTCCTACATTTTCTCCACTACCCCTGCTCCCACTTGTAGGTTGTAGTGGATGTTGGAAAAAGTGTATCTAAAGTGCATATAATCATTCCCATTACTATTTCGTTGCATAAAAACAGATGATATGTACATTCTGGATTTTGGGGCATCAGGGCCAGCTCAGGCTCAAGCCTATCACTTCTGAGGTCATCCCCAAACTAAGCCCGGACCAGGGTTTGAATGGATCTAGTCAAACTACAACAGCAGTAGATAACCATTGAGTTAAGCAACAAGCTGAATCTCTTGCTCCAGCCAAAACATATTTGAGCCATATCTTTTGTTGAATGGAATAAGGGAAGACAAATTACTTGCTGGAAGTAATAACCAATCCAGAAGGCTAATTTAACATAGATAAAAATAACTTAACAAAGATAAACAATTAATGATTACATATACATTGCATGATCCGAGCTGCAGATTGGTCTAAACTCTAGTTCAATATTAACACACAAGTACAGCCCCCCAGGAACAGGTGCATAAACAATCAAGTGCGAAATTTGCAGTTTCTCTTAGGTTTGTTAATGTGATAATCCAAATGTCTACAGTGTTTTCACAAACAGATTTGCTTCATCTTATGACAGGGAACTAATGAATACAAGTTTCTTCACCTTTAGCCTTTTATATATGAAACCCTTAGTATTTTGTAGATGGTCCAAAAGCCTGCCTGGTGTAGCAACTAATAAATTGACACCCTTTGCAAGCTGATCAGCTTCACCTCTCCGGCCATTACCACCAATTACATATCCAAGAGTTTGCGAGTGATAGTTCATTAATTCCTTGGCAACATTGTGTGTCTGAAGCAAATAAATCAAGAAGAATAGATGAGTAAGAACAGTGGAATACAGAAGCACAAGGCTTTCAACAATTGATTATGTTTAGAGTCTCAACTATAAAAGACCATTTTTTTCAAGTTAAACAATTCGATAAATTTTTTTAAAAAAAGCATTACCAAAACAAATAAAAAAGTTTCTTTACCACTACAAAGCATAGTTATCTCAAAAAATGTTGTAGCATGAACCACCCTGTCCCATGTATTTGCATATCATTATTTCACCAATGTCTAATCTTATCTCAGTTGACACATCAGATTTCGACCATTTCAATCACAGTAGGTTCTTGAACAATCTTAACACATTGAAACTGAATTATAACAATTCTTGAACCATGATATCTCTAGGTAAACTAACAACGCCAAACCATACCTGGATGGCAAGTTCCCGTGTCGGGCAAACCACGATAACTCCAGTCCCGTTCCTAGGAGAGAAGCGCAGGTTGTAGAGCAGCTCGATCGCTGGAATGAGGAACGCAAGGGTCTTCCCCGAGCCAGTCTTGGCCGCGCCCATCACATCCCTTCCTTCCATCAGGTGTGGTATTGACCTAGCTTGAATCTGCAAGCACAAAACAACCACACATGCATGTGACTACATCAATACTAAAATCAACCTGTGAAACTATATCATCCAATGGATTATAGAGCACCATATAAACCCACATAGCACAATGCTTTTTCAGGAACAGCTAACTTTTTATGCAATTATGGACTTGCGCAGAGAACGGAAGTAATTTGCACAAAAGGTTAAAAATTTAAACGGCGGCAGGACGCACCTGGGTGAGGTGGGTGTAGTTCATCTCCCTGATGGCCTTGGCAGTGAGCTCGGAGATGGGGAGCTCCGAGAACAGCTTGTTCGTCAGAATCCCCGACCCCTTCTTTTCCTTTTCCTTTTTCTTCTCCTTCTTCTTCGTCTTCTTCTTCCCCTTCTCCTCCTCCTCTTCCTCTTGCTCCTGCTCCTGCTCCTGCTCCTGCTGCTCCTCGTCCCCCACTTCCTGCAGCTGTGCCTGCTCCTCCTCCTCGTCGGATTCCTCGTCGGCGGCCGTATCGTAGACTGTCTCCTCCGTCTCGGAGTCCGACTCCGGCGGGGCGACGACGGGGTGCTTCCGCTTCTTCGACGGCCTGGCGGAGCCCATGGTTGCGGTTGCAGGGGAGGGCGGCGGTGGCGGCGGGAGGAAGTGAAGGCTCGCCTTCTCTAGGGTTTAGGTCTTTAGGAACCGTGTGTAACGGCAGGAGCCAGGAGGATATACCGCGCATCCAGATGGACGCTTTGGGCCCGGTTATCCTTGCTTAACAGTGAACAAGCCCAACGGAGCGCTTTTCTCTCCCCATCCACCGTTGATCAAGCGGATCAACGGTTGATAGGGGCCTCAGGGTGAGGCCCTCCTCCAGACAGCTGTTTTCCAAGCCCAACAATGGCTATGGGCCAACTTCTGGAGTTCTTTCGGTGCAACAATGGCTACCGCATCAATGGCTATGAGCCTGTTTAATATGGCTGTGGCTTATGGTTTTCGACTGAAAATTTTGAATTTTAGTTGTTTGCGATAAAGATTACGGAGAGAGATACTCGCTTGCGATTTTGATTGATACAGATGTTGGGCTTTTAATATGTACTATAATTAAATTGTGGATTTCATCTTGAGAAAATATCATATTTGAAAGTTAGGTACATGTCCTATAGTCAAAAGCCACTTTTAGAAACCGTTAAGAACAGGCCCTATAGCATAACTGGTATGATGGTATCAATCAAATTTTTGGTCTAATTACAAACACCCAGCTACTTAAACTATATTTAACCCAGCTACTTAAACTACATTTATCAGTCGGCTACCCCAACTTTACCTTGAAAATTCCACTGCCCCACAATTTGCACCGGCGGGAATTGTTCGCAATTCCTAGTAGAATTGAAATGTTTGCTGAATTTTTTGCGTTCTAAACAGCTCTTGGTTTTATGTTAACAAGGAAGCACAGGTGCATAAGCAGTAGTTCAGATTCACACAGGATGAACCAAAGCATTTTTCAGGCGGTACTAATTTACTGAGGAGCCCAGGTATGGAGTTCCAACTTGCAAGCAAAAACTACACAAGTTAAAATAGGTAAGAACAGTTACGAGTTCCCGCATACACTGATGGCAATAGGCAACGCTGGCGTCCTCAAAGCCACACCGATGTTGTTGCTCCTAACGAATTAGTACATGAGGCTACACATATTATTACTATTATAAAAAAATAAATTGTGGTTATATGTCCCTTCTCCAATCACTCTATTCTTAATTTCTCATAATCTTCACTTTTTAACTGATCAGAATAGTCTTCTTTTATAGTATAATTATCTATATATTTAATAAATTTCATTGCAACGTACACGCTGATAACTAGTGACAACGATAAAGCATCAATATGACCGTCATACAGCATCAATTGACGCGTACCAGACATAATGTGCTTATCTCACCACGGCCTCCAAGTATCAGGTACGGGCTTTCCTTCAAGGAAAAAAAAGAGAAAGAATCAGGCAGGGCTTGGTTAATGGTTTGCGGAATCCAGCCGCTGCACTCGTGGATCATCTGGTCTCCTCATTGGTTCCACGTTGCCAGACGTGCCAGCAATCAGCTTGATAACACGTATGAGGTATTGGACATATTCTTTTTGGCTTTTAGCTTTTAATTTTTTTATAGTAACTATTTAAACGGAGTATCTTTTTAACTAGTTAATTGTAGTACATACTGTACCAACTTCATTTATATCGGCAAAAATCGCACGTGAATTTCAGTTACTCTATAATCTCTCACACGAATAGCCAAAAGTTATAAACCATAACAAAAAAACCATAAATCATAGCCACAAAAGAACAGCCTATCGCTATCCCATGGATGCTCATCGATCTCTGCTAGGGTAAAAAATTCACCCAGTAATGGTACCAAGGTGAAAACAAAAAGTTCCCAGCACCTGAAAGTTCTTAATTGTTATTCGTGTGCTTGTCTTTCACCGTGAAGGCTGGTGCATCATCAAAAACGCCTACAGGCGCAAGCTCATTTAGATCGAGGAACCTTCTCCCAACACTTCTTTCTCTCTCCCTGCCAGCCAGGGACATGTATCTTCTCTATGCGCTGCCGCAACCGCTCATTGTTTACTTCATCCTTTTCTTCCTCTTGGTCTTGACTGGTTGATATCTCTGGGCATGTTCTTTAAGTCAAAAGCTGACGGTTTTTAGTTTTTGTTACAGTACCTAACTTTCAAACGGAGTATTTTTCAAGGCAAAGTCTACAAGTTAAACGATCTACACGTTAAAAGCCCAACATATGTATCAGCCAAAATCGCAAGTGAGTATCTGTCTCTCCATAATCTGTATCGTAAACAGCCACAAATTAAAATTTTCAGCCAAAAACCATAAGCCGCAGCCAAAAAGAACAAGCCCTCCATATCGTTTAGTGCATCAGAGCCAGCATGTGTTAGGTAATGAAATTTTGTGATATTTGCTGTTTCTTTCTTTTGCATTCTGAACTTAATTTTGTGAAATATCCAACTTTAACTTGAGAAACATTGAGCACAGTCATGCTGGTCCAAAGTAACGATGCATGAGCTGCTACACGCCTACACACATGACTTGGTGCTTGTAATTTCTCTTTTCCATGAATTGACAGAGCTTCTGCTGTTGGGTTCAAAAATAATAATGTTTTAAAATAATTCACGGATATAAAAAGCTTAAAACCTTACTTAAAGGGATTGTATTCTGAATGAAACTACAGTAAACTACGCTGAAATGTATTTATCCTAAGCAAATGAGCTTGTATTGGGATTTGCAAGACAGTAAATCAAAATATAATAACCGCAAGGGAATACGGAATTTCCAAAATACACATAACATATACACGCGATGAAATAACAAAAAAGGATATATTTTTTCAACTGAACAAAAAAAGTTGTAATGTTGCGAAACTACCAGGGAAAAGCCCATAGTTTGTCGTTTTCAAACATCTAGAAGAAGACAATACCCGTTATAACGCTGTAGATGTGATGAGTGTGAAATCGACACAAAACGAGGACTAACTAGCTAAATATTAGCTAGCTAGATCAGGTGGTGATCGGTTCGGCTGAAAAGCTCATGGCTTATGGCTGAAAACATCAGAATGGTGAAAAAGCACTGCAAATGATGTGAGACTTATTTAGCATAATTAGATTTAAAAAAAATTTAAAAATATAAAAAATATGTTAGCCCATTACGTATAATACAAACAAATACGGGAAAAAAGAACCGGCAAAAAAGCTCAACAAAAAACCAAAAGTTCAGAAAAAGATAAAACTTATGAATAATAAAAAATAAGCCAGAAGCCAAAGCCAAGTTGATCAGAAACACCCATACAAGAACAACAAGCAATAGTTTAAGTTCATATTTTAATGGATACTTGATTTATATATTGACTTGTATTCATACTGCCTTCCTCTACGGGCGCAAGATAGTACATGGAGCATTATTTTCGAGAACATTGTCTAGGAAAGAAAATGTGGATGTAACATCCAATGGTAGTCATAAACACCGGCGTCTGTTCTTTTAAGTTATTCGTGTAAGAGATTAAAGAGTAATAGAAATTCATATGCAGTTTTTGCTGATATAAATAAAATCAGTACAGTATATACTACAATTAATTAGTAGACCTTATCTTGAAAAGACATTCAGTTTAAAAACTAATTACTGTAAAAAAAAAAGCTAAAAACAGAATCCAAAAACTAAAAAAAAATAAGACCTATATATTGTCAAATCGTATTACTTCACGTTCACGAGCCAGATTTGACCTCCGTCAAAATGGATGCTACGCTTTTCAAATAAGATGTATAGCAAATTATACATGGTCAAAAATTTTCCTCCCTCATTTGCCCGAAAGTGAACTCAATACCTAAAGACTATGATAAGTACAATAGGTACGATGAATTTCACGTCAAAACTATATATTGGTTATGTTCTAAACAGTTTTTGAATTTTAACTTTTAGAAATTGATTTTTGAACAAAGCGGCTTCTTAAAGTGGTTTTTATAAATTATTTATAGGAGTCACTACAGATACTGTTTTGAACGGAGTGATTTCTTAATACGATTGTCTCTTACACCCTCAATCTCTCCCGCAATCAGTCAAAAGCCACAACCAAAAGTAACAATACTTTTAAATAGGGCATAAACACACTCTTTATACTAGCTTAGTCACAAAGAAAAACCACCTTAGACGCTTTTCGTTTTGGTTTCTATAAGCCGTTTTTATAGTAAATAACTTTCTTATAGTATCTAAATTTTAAACGGGTGTTTTTTAAGGCGAGATCTATTAGTTAATTGTAGTACATACTGTAGCGACTTCATTTATATCAATTAAAATCATATGTGAGTATTTATCTACTAGATTATCTATAAATTATTATTATTTATAAACTAAAACCAAAATCCATCAGCAAAATCTAGTATAAACTTAGATAAGCCATCATCAGGATCTTTTAATCAATTGAAAAATATCTAAGGTTCAATCTGCAAAACTCCACCAACCAAAATTTGATTTCTTTTCTTTCTATTTCCACCCCCACCATTACCCATCCTTCCACTTCACCAAGCGAAACTGACCTTTACCCCTCTGGCCCTCCCGTCTCCTTGCGCCCCTACCTGGCTACCTCCCACCTCGCCGAGATCTAGCCCTAGGGTTCCGCCCCCGTCACAGGCGGCGAGGCCCACATCACCGGCGGCGAGCTCAACTCCACAGGCGGCGTGCGAGGGAGGGAGAAGAAGCCCATGGGGCAGCAGTCGCTGATCTACGCGTTCGTGGCTCGCGGCACGGTCATCCTGGCCGAGTACACAGAGTTCACCGGCAACTTCACCACCATCGCCTCCCAGTGCCTCATGAAGCTCCCGGCCAGCAACAACAAGTTCACCTACAACTGCGATGGCCACACGTTCAACTACCTTGTAGAAGACGGCTTCAGTGAGTTCTCTGCTCGTCCAGTCCCGTCCGATTATCGCTTTTCCCTGTGTGATTCGTTGCGGATTTGACCCGTTCTGTGTGGATCTGATTCGTTATGTGCTCGATTTGGGCTGGTTGGGTGTAGATCTCTCGGATTTGTTGGACGCGCGGTTAGGTCGGTTTGATTAGCGTGGGTGATCGAGTTGTTGGTTGGCGTCGTGATGCTCTAAGAAGTTCGTGCGGGAAAATGTTCTCGCAGTTGTGCTCTAGTTGGTCAGCTGCTGGGTATTGACTGCAATTCGAATTTGGTAATACTTCTCGAGGTGTCAGCAATGTGCTATGTGCTGAATCGTTGCTCGTTTTATCTTACATGGGAGAGGGTGTTAGAGTTGTTTTTTAGGTGTGCCGACCATTTGCAATAGCCGATAGCAGCAGTAAAAGAACACCAGTCCAAGGTGCTGCCTCTAGATATGCTTGCAATTTTTAGTATATGGAATTGATAGTGAGCTCCGAGTGCTGCTACAACTACTTGTGCCTATCAAGTGTCAACACATATCTATCATGTTGATAGGATGATGTTTAATACCCCTTAAATCTACTTAAGAAGTAACATAAATGTACCAATGCTTTTTTGCTTTCTGATGATTGAAATAGACTATTACTTTGCTATTCTCTGATGTGTAACTTCATATTAAGTTTTCATAACTGAAATACCTTATTGTCATTTACTTGGTTAGAAGAAGATGTTGTCATCAGCGATAAATTAAATTCATTAATACTACATGATGAAGTGATAGAAACTCTACCTTTCTATGATAAGGGGTTGCATTACGCCATTACCATTGTGCATATAAGGCGGTCTATTATGTAAGAGCAGCTTGCAAATTGTATTTCTATGACTGCAAGAAATACAAGAAAGAAATATTGAGCGTTGATTCTGCGAGCACGCTAAGAGTCGATGATTATTTTGTGCACATTTTCTACGCAACATTAAATCACATAGATGCTCCTCTTTGATTGAACTGTGGATTGAACGAAGTGGTTAATCAGATGTAGCCTTTGCAGCAGCCCTGTCTTTTTTTGGTTGCACATACTAAGTTGCAATTTTAGAAATGGCATGAGATTTAGATTAATGCTGAAACTATAGTAGAAGACAAGATAGGGTGATTTAGAAGGAAAATTAATAATACCGGTTACTGTTTTGGTATTGCTCTGTGTTTTTTCTCCAAGTGCTACCATTTTTTTTACTGTTTTCTATGTTACAATTCCCCATCTCCTTTCTCCTGATTTTTTGACACATGACTTATAGAAGCGACCATAGTGCTTGAAAAACTTCCCAATAGGGACTAATGTCCAAACTTTATTATGAAGCTGATTTTTGTACATGGTCTTCCACTTATGCAAACATGGCACCATTACCAAATTTAGTGCTTGTCTCACCCCTTGGTCAAATATTACTCAGGAACACTACACTACGTTACATTTCTTGCCATTTCTAAATAAAAAAACTATGGCATTGAATGTCTTAACATCATGCTTTCTTCTGCAGCATACTGTGTAGTTGCTGTTGAATCAGCAGGGCGACAAATTCCCATTGCTTTCTTGGATAGGGTTAAGGATGATTTCACAAAAAAATATGGTGGTGGGAAAGCTGCCACTGCTGCAGCAAACAGCCTCAACCGAGAGTTTGGGTATGTATTGTTGTCAGTGTGAGACATGGTTAAGATATGATTCTTCATTTTACTAATGTTTTTTTGGGTGAATAATTACTGTTTGTAGATCAAAACTTAAAGAACACATGCAGTATTGTGTGGACCACCCTGAAGAGATAAGCAACCTGGCTAAAGTGAAAGCACAAGTTTCAGAAGTCAAAGGTGTTATGATGGAAAATATTGAAAAGGTACATCTCTATTCTTTGCGGATTAGTATACTGTTTGGAATTGAGGGTCATCTTTGAAGAATGTTTCAGATCCTTCTTTTCTTATTGAAATGCAGGTTCTTGATCGTGGAGAGAAGATTGAACTGCTTGTTGACAAGACCGAAAATCTACGCTCACAGGTCCAGATGCATTCCTTTACCCTGCCCTGTACTGGGTATTGTATTTAAATTGTCACAAGTGATGCAATTAAGCTGGGATCTAAATTGATGCTAGGATATGAGTTTCATTGTAGGTCAATCACTGGCATACTGAATAATTACTGGGGTAGACGCTCTTGATATGCTCAAAACTACTAAGGCATCAGCTATATGGTTTTAGGGATGGCTGTGTTGGTTAATATCAGTTCTCTGTCATGCCATCGGTTATGACAAGTAGCAAAAACGCAAAATACCAGTGTCTGGCAGTTCTTTGTACCTAACAATTCCTATGGATGACTAGAAACTTCCAAGGTTGTCAATTACCGACAATACTTTTTCCTACTACTTAAGGCGACATGCAAATGTAAATAGTGAAATGAATCTGTCATCTACCTGTAATGGTTATGATGCAAAGTTCCATTGGTGACAACATTACCTATTTGTTCAAGTTACTGCCAATGAAAATCGATCTTGAATCATTGGGGAGTATATTGATGGAACATGGTGTGGTGTAACTCTAGTTATCAATTCTTACTGTAGTGATAAATTTACTGATATTTTCCATCTGGAGGTGTTTCTAGTCTTTTCCTACTTATATTCTCTTGCTCTAGTGGTAAGGGCTAAGTATATCTCCAAGTTTGATGCCTTGTTGTAATAAGAAAGAAGCATACTTGAATGTTGATGCTTCAAGTTTGTGCATCAGAATTCAGAAGTGTCCCAAGTTTGATGTTGAAGTTGGCGCCCTCCAGCCTCCAGGCTAATACATGTGGACCATCTTAGCACACTGGGCTGATTCTGGGGTGCCTGAAACGTTGCTTAATAGTATTGAGTTTTGGAGCATCGCAAATTGATAACCTGATATTGTTACTCAAGTTTGAGCAGAAAGTTCAATTATGCTGCAATTTAACATGTTTGATATAATAGTCAGAATATGAGATTTTTTAATGGTGTGGGCATGCAGGCTCAAGATTTCAGGCAGCAAGGAACAAATGTAAGGAGAAAGATGTGGCTACAAAACATGAAGATCAAGCTGATTGTTCTTGGCATAATTATTGCGCTCATTCTTATCATCATCCTGTCCGTGTGCCATGGATTCAAATGCAAGTAAGGGCGGACTTGGGATCGATACGTTCGACTGCCCCTATAATACTGCTGCTTCGGTCATGAAAAAAACCATATGGTCCTTTGGTCTCTGTCTAGTGCGCTCTGGCGCGGTTATGGTGCTCAGGGTGTTCACGCTGTCGTGTTTGCTTAATGTTGGATGGTGACTTGGTCAGTGGGTTGAAGTGTCGTGTATTTTTGGACGCTATGCATGTATAGGTTTGATTTTAATCCTTCGTCCTATTATATGAGTAGGTTTACTTAATTGCTCCCGGATTGTTGCTTCGCTCCATTGTTTGCCTGCTGTAAGTCTGTGTGACTGCATTTTGGGCATCATATATGGACGCAAAGTCCAGGCTTAGAAAATCATGGTTGTAGAAACTGAGGAACAGCTGATCTGTGGTAGGCTAGATATGTAACGTATGCACGTAGTCCGCAAGGTATGTAGCATATGTTGAGATTTTGTTACTGAGCGAATTTGTATCTCTTGAGTGGCTTTGTTCTCGGACCTTCGGTGTTTCAAGAAACGGGGTACGCGGGGGTATCTTGCATGCGGCATTACACAAGACCTACACGAGGACACGGTGACTTTTATGCGGTGACGTAGGGGCTGAAAGTTTTCGTGGGAAAACAATTGCGTCACACCGGCGCGAAACACGACACGGAGGTCAGTAGTTGCTGCGAGCGCACCGGCGAAGTTGAGCCAGCCCAGCTGTTCTTAGGCCGATAGATGTTTCTTGCGCTGTGTAGGTTGCTCCGAGGCCTGGTTCACCCGGTCCTTCGCAGGTTCCAATGGACGCCTCCATTGGCCGCAGCTGCTGCACGCCTGCACCTCAGCTCATGCAGGCGAGCAGTTATAGCGGTAGCCTGTTCACGGATTCACTGGTGCATGTACGCACTAGAGCAACCTTGCCCCTGGTCGAAAGTGCTGGCTTTTCGCTTTGAGAGCAAGTACAATAGAAGAGGTGACTGCCACCTCTAAGATTAGCCACATAAGTAAAAAGAGTACATATGGCTCATGTGGAGGTAACTAATACAATAAGTTGAGTAGAGGTTACCTCTACTAAAGCACTCAAACATTTAATATTTCGCTAGAGGCGACTCTAACCCTTATTGTACTTGCTCCAAGAACTAGCATCGCCTCTAAGTCCTCGTATGATGTGCTAGAGGTCACCTCTTGCATGAGGGACAGCTTGCCTCTCTCTCCTCTTGTCTCTCTCTTCCACATAGGATTGTGTTGACGTGGATTTCGCTAGAGGCGACCTAGTCAGCATCATTGTACTTGCTCTGAGCTGATTGTGATTGTGATAGGGACAGAGAGTAAATAGCAATTGCGTTGAAAAATCACTTAATTAAAGTGGTTCTTATAGTAATTTTTACAAACAATTTATATAAACTATTTTAAAAATTACTCTATTTAAAAATTAATTTCTAAAGACAAGAAATTAGGTGGTGTTTGGAAGAGAGGCTTCATCTTAGGGCATGTATAATAGTGTAAATAACTGCTATCTACAATATATTTCATGTCATCTATAGATAGTACTAAAAACAACACATGCAATAGTTGTCTTTTTACATATCTCTATAAACAGTTTCTTTATAACATAATGTGTTTTGTTTATCGTGTTATAGTCGGTTACTACATAAGAAACAGACCAATTCTCCGAACTTTCTCTCTCTTCTCTATATCATCTTATATTTTATGTAGCAAAATTTATAAATAGCTGATATTATACACATACGTACGTACGTACTTACGAGCCGGCACGGAATTATGGCACCCAACGGGTAAAACGACGCTGCCACGCGTGGGCAGCTCACAGCGGCCAGCGTCGTCTGCCGCGCCAATCCGCGCGCACCACCCAGTCCGAGCGTGCTCCCGCCCGAGGCCCGAGCCGGTGGGGCATTTGCAGCGGCATTTACATTACCCCTCTCTCCCGTCGCTCTGCTGCAGTGATGCTGCCGCAAATTTAAGACGGGCTGTCTCAGAGCAGCAGCTCACAGTCGTGGCTTTGTAGCACTAGTACGTACTAGCGGTAGTGGTGCCCGAGTCCCAGTACAACCTCTGCTGCTGCTGCCGCTATCTTCGCGCGCCCTGCTGCCAACTCATAAATGGCGCATCTCGCCCTTGTCAGTAGGGTTGCAAACAGACCGGATTCGGACGGATATTGTTGTTATCATATCCTAATCTATATTTTTTCTCCGGATTCGGTATCAATCAGATTCGGTGCCGAATCGGTCAGGATTAACCCGTTTGTAAGGAATGCATGCAGTACAACAAATAGAGTAGGAGGACGTACTGTCAAGAACTTGATGTTACTACTTAATAGCTGATGTGGAAGATTTTATTTTACCATTGCAAAAGAAAATGAAACGTCAAATAGTAACACTAACCTAAAATCAAACTTGAAGACGTATCGGATTCGGACGGATATTGCTGTTATCATATCCTAACCCATATTTTTTTCTCCGAATTCGGTATCAATCGGATTCGGTATCAATCGGATTCGATGCCGGATCGATCGGGATTAACCCAATCCGTTTGCATCCCTGCTTGTCAGCTGCCGTGGCACAAGAGAAGGAAAAAAAGAGAAGAAGAGACTTAGAAGTAGCTGCGACGTGGATGCGCTGGCTGTTGCGTACTCTACCACTGTAGCAATTTATCCAGATCAAGACTGCTTGAAACTTGAAGGTTATCTCATCATTACTCAAGAAAGATATAGTACATGCGCTTTGTATATACATAGCAGTGAGATGATCGGAGGTAAGTTGTTCTGTGTATGTAAACTTTGCATGATGCACACAATACCGCTGATTCTAGTTAAATACTAGCAAACTACTAGTAGAAGGTTTAAGATATTTGCTAACATGCGTACGAAGAGGTTTATATGTACACGCATGCGTTCCGTTCTGGAAAGATCAGATCCAGCAGAATATTTTGTTCAGTTCAGTTATTTATTTTTCACCGTACATTTGGGCGTAAAAAGTTCGCCTGTTGGGTTCTCTACAGTGCTCGTCCTTCCCCCCTCTTCTTGTGGTAGCTTCAATTGCAAAAATAAATGTCAAACAGGTAATAACGAGACAGCATAATTCACTTTAGAGCAAGGCTAATAATATAGCCTTCAGCTGACTGTATAGACACTTACAACCCACTTATCAGCCCACTCATATAGTAGTTTACAGCCAGCTGAAGGCTGTATGACCCACCCATTTCTCTCACAAGTTTCTTGGTTCTTGTGCTTCAGCTGGCTGTAAACTTACAGCTCATCTCTCTTCTTTCTCCTCCTCTCTCTCCTCCACCTCAGTATACAGCCTACTAACAGCCTCTTATTATACTTGCTCTTAGGGCACTCCCAATGGGATATTAATGGTAGGGGTGAAAACGGGTCGGGTTAATCCCGACCGATCCGGCATCGAATCCGATTGGTACCGAATCCGACTAGTACCGAATCCGGAGAAAAAAATATGGTTTAGGATATGGTAACAGCAATATCCGTCCGAATCCGAATATCCGTCCGAATCCGATACATCTTCAAGTATGATTTCAGGTTAGTGCTACTGTTTGACGTTTCATTTTCTTTTGCAATGGTAAAATAAAATCTTCCACATCAGCTATTAAATAGTAACATCAAGTCAGTCGTCCTACTCCATTTATTTGATCGTATGCATTCCTTACAAACAAGTAGGGGTGCAAACGAATTGGGTTAATCCCGACCGATCCGACACCGAATCCGGAGAAAAAATATGGATTAGGATATGGTAACAGGAATATCCGTTCGAATCCGACCCGTTTTCACCCCTAATTAATGATAGTTTCTATACCTATTAAGTATCCTGCCAGCTAAGCAAAAAGCTGATGTGGCAGTCTAATTAATGAAGAAAGAGAAGAAAATCTGATGAAACCGTTTCTTAGGAGAGAAACCACGTCTACGCGTCAACCAAGGTACGAAGAAACCGCGACTTTGGCGTTGGGAGGAAACGAGCGGTTTCTACCCAGGTGGGGCCCGCGATGGGACTTCTCGCCGCTGATACTCCTCGCGCTCGCCACGCCACGCCGCAGCAGCCGCGCCGCCCGCCGTGCCACTCGCCGCCCGCAGCCGCGCGCATCGCCGCGCCGCCGTCCGCCGCGTGCCGCTCGCGTCGCGCACAGTTACGCAGCGCGCCGCTGCTGCCCAAAGCGCGCGAGTTGCGCCGCCGTCCGCCCAGGCCACACTCGCCATCCCCTTGCCTCGCCGGCGACCGACAGCCTCCTCCCCCCCCCCTCTCACCTGCTCTACTTGTGTTCGAGGAAGAAGAGAAGATGGTAGTCAGGATGAAGAAGATGGAGTTGGGAGAGAGAAAGAAAAAAAGGGCAACATTTATTACACGAAGACACCAGCATTATGTGAGGTAGTTTCTATGGATAGTTTCTTGCTGACGTGGCTGCTATGAAAACCGTGCGTAGTTTCCAGCATTGAGATTGCCCTTAGGGGTATTCTTTTTCACTATAATTTATTAGTCTAATAAATAATAATTATTAAAAAAACTAAAATAAAAATCGGTTTGAAAACCGTTGGGGATGTATGAAACAAACCAAAGCAGAAAATTGAAAAGGACTTTGGCCAAATCAGTTGGTGTGCAATCAGCATTACGGTCCACATCGTTGGGGATGTATGCCACCTTCTCTCGACAACTCCCGACCTCTCTCGAATACACGGACCGAGCGTCGCTCGAGGCCAAGTTGCAGTGATATTTTGCCGGCGCCTCTGTGTTGTACCCGCCCCGAACTTTTGACTGCGTAACTCATCCCCAAGTGAACCGCCTTAGGCATGCTATAAAAAGCCCCAAGCATTCTTCTCGAGACTCAATTCACGCCCGAGAAACCACCGCCCCATTGATCCTCATCACTCCCATTGCAAAAATTTCCACGGTGAGCCCTAAACCGAATTCTTCAATATACCCAATAGAATTCCAATCATAGGTGAACTTGTCCAAGCCATCCCTTTAGCTCCCGAAGCTCCTTCGCCGGTCATGGCGCACCGTGCACCTTGTTAGAAGCATCCGGTGCAAACCGCCACTAACAAGAGTCCTGGATCAACCCTAGATGGTTAAACACCCACCAAATTTAGAAATAATAAGCTCCCAAGCCATTAAAAACCGAACCGAGTTTCGACACACCCCAAAATGGGTTCCGGCATCCCCGAGTCCATCCAGAGGCCCTCGTAGCATCGCAAAAGCTACGATTGCACGCGGGAGGAAGAAGATGAATAGTGGCCGCCCGGTACTGTAGCATCTGCCCGCGATGAACAGTGATTATCCGCAATGAATAGTAAATGACCGTTAAGCCATTTTAAATCCAAAAATGCAAGTTTATACTCTTTTGAACCGTTTCGAGCCCACCAATCCATATTTCAACTCCATTTCACCATTCCAAGCCTCCTAAAAATCCTAAACCCATTTTATTTGGTTTTTCTCGAATTTTATTTATTTATTTGTTTTATTTATTTATTCCTAGCTCATATCCTTCGAGCGTGGAATTAAATATTGTCTTTTGCTTTGCGCTAGCACGCGACATCGTGAGTCAACCAAGTCAAGGAGAAGCCCTGGATCAAGCTCAAGATCAAGAAATTGAAGAATACGAAATAATTGAAATCGTAAATCCGAAAGGCAAGTCACATGTTTTTGATCATGTTGATCCTACTTTCCGTTAGTTACTATTTATTCGTATTTTTATTATGCCTGTTATTTTATGTACAAATATTGTTTAGAATGACATGCTATTAGTTAATGTCCTACCACCCGAAAAAGCCCTGCTTTATTTGATGGTCATATTCACCTTGATAAAACTTAGTAAATAATAAAAGTATTATTAATGTAATCATGTAGTTCAGGATTGACATACTTTTACTATTAAAAGTCTTGACGAGATGTGATATAAAAGACATGAGTTGGTGAGCCCATCCCGAATGGGAGTTGAGTTGTGTTGTGAGCGGTCAAGGCCTTTGGGATGTGAATTTGTATATGAAAAATTAAATTAAAACCTTGTGCCAAATAAAGAACATGGTGATCGCTCAACCACAAGCGTTGACTTGTCAAACCTGGTTTAGTAGTCGCTCAAATCGATTGAATCTCTAACGAGTACAAGCAGTTGGTATGGAAACGGTAAAACCATCTTGAACAACGTTAGATCCTTCGGGACGGGTAAAGATTCGGGTTTGAGTTGAGATCTAACGGGCACGGAAAGTCGGTATGGAAACGGTAAAACCATATTGGACAACGATAAATTCCGGACGGGCAAAATATCTAGCCATATCGGTAGATAATGTCAGTCGTGTGTCGTGATTACCCGGTTTGTGTTGGAGTTTATCGGGTAGAGTTTACATGAAGAGATGAGCGAGAAAACGACCTGGTTTTCTTAACTCTGTCGCGGGAGTTGAGAAACCTTGTGGGTAAAGTTGGGCAGCTCTGCAGAGTCAATCATTTACAAAGTATTTGAATACATAATACTATGTTTATGGGTGATTCCAATAAGCATGGCGTAAGTAGATTTGGAAAGATGTTGGAAAGAAATTGGAGTTGTGTTGAAAATGTGATTGTGTGAGTTAAGTATAAACCCCCCCAAATACCCTAAGTTTATGAATTAATGTTTCAAGTTTAAAAAGCAAAGTGTTTACAAACAAAATTGCATCCACATAAAATAATAACCTACCCCACTTCATGGCAATCTCTGCATGTAGTTAAATAGTATTTCACATGTGACTTGTTGAGTACGGTTGTTTGTACTCACGCTTGCTAAAATCATTAAACAGAAAGTGCTTGTCAAGATAATGAAGGAGTTTCTGAAGACGATGCAGAATTCTACGAAATAGACGACGCCGAGTGTTAGGGTTTATTCTACACTCAGGCCTGCCTGTGGAGTTTCTTTTGGTAATGTATCTTTGGGTTGTACGCCCTTTTATGTAAAACTTGGCTGCTAAGCTTTACTTTTGTAATAAATTTTGCTTTTTATGTTTAAGCATACTTTGGCAATGGTGCACATTCTTCTATAGTACTTCAATTGAACAATCACAGGCGATTCTTGAGGTTAACCTACGCTCCCAGAAATGGGGGTTGTTACAATGTATGCCACGAAGAGTTGCGATAGTACGTTGTGAATAAAAATAGCAAACATGTTGAAATACGAGTGGTAATATGGTAACTGCAAGAAGAGCATGCACCAACAGACCAACTTGAGAAAAATCACACACATACGGCAGACCATAAGCTAGTCTGTTCGATACATGAGTGCACTTAAACCACACAACCACAACTCAAAACTCTTTTCTGACACTAAAACTCTAAAGGACTCCAAACCTCCATCTCAACCGGTAAACCCTAACTTTTACAGACTCCAACCTCTCAGTACTGCCTGCCACATACACACCGTACCATAGCATAGCATATCTTAGGTCAAACCACGTACTGCATGCGTATATACGTACGCAGATGCGATGCACCACACGTACGCAGGTGGTGCATGACCCAACAACACGTACGTCCTACACCACTACGGCTCAAGGCGTGATGCCACCGGCACCTCCGCCGCCGATCCCACCGGCTCCACCTCCGAGCCCGCCGCCGCCGAAGCCACCGAACGGGGTGCCGCCGCCTCCGAACCCACCGACGCCGCCGAGCGGGCCGACGCCGACGCTCCCGACGCCGCCGAGCGGCCCCGTGACGCCGCTGAAGACGCCGCCGCCGTTGTTGCCGAAGCCCCCGCCGTAGCCGCCGCCAACGGCCGGGAAGCCCGGGAGGTCCCCCATGCCGCCGACGCCCACGAAGAGGTTCTTCTTGTCCGCCACGCCCGCGCCCTCTCCCGCACCGCCGTTCTTGGCGGCGGCCGCAGCAGCCGGAAGCGACGCGGAGGCTGCCGCCGCCGCCACGGCGTGCGGCACTGCGAGGCCGAGCAGAAGGGTCGCAATGCCAAAGCAGTACCACTTGGCCATGACTATACTCCCTCCCTCCCTCTCGTGCTGTGTGTGAGCTGCTGCTACGTACTGGTGTGCAGCGGGGAGGGTGGCGTTTGCGGTTTAAATAGGCGGAGATCGAGGGAGGGAGAGGGGCAGTTCAGCAGTTGGGAGGGTGTAAATGCAGGAGAGCAATTGAGGGGTGTAACTGTAAATGCGTAGAGTAGTAATAGCTTCCGAAGAAGTGGAGGTAGGCGACGACGACGTGGCCTCCGGACTCCGGAGTCCTGAGCCGAGTTTTAAAACCCTAGTGCGTGCAGTGCAGCTGTGCAGGCGCGGAGAGAGAGAGAGAGAGAGAGAGAGAGAGAGAGAGAGAGGAGAATGTGTTGCTGGTGTCGATACGTCGGGATGGGTTCAGTGAATGCTTGTTTCGTCAATATTGGGCTGGGCCAGTTGAGCCGGTTCTGGCTTGTGAGCTTAAGCAGATCAGGGCCAGTCAGCCTCGGCTCAATTCCCAGGCTTCTTTTGCCGGCATCTCTGGTTACCTGTTCAAATGTACGAGCCTTTCTGTTTACTGGTTTTACTTCTGAGAAAATCCACTGCTTGCCATTGTATAACTCTCATTCCCACAATATGCCATCTAACAACTCCTTATCCCCTCTATATCATTGGATCTCAATTTTTCTTCCCTAATATGCCATCATTGTCACTCCTCTATCTAACAACTTGCATTGAGACCTTATTCGTGTTGGCTTCTATTTAGAAAAATCAAAAATCAATACAAACATCTGATTTCTTAAAGCGATTTCTCCACTTCTCTCACTACCGTTTTACTCCAGAGATAAGATAGGGATCATGGGTGCATTACGCACCATACTTCTCTCACTCCCGTCACGTGCACGTATCACCCCTTCAATTTTTCCATCGCTCGACCTCTTTTTCTAAAAATCACTTCTTTCAATCCCTACAATTTATTTTCAGTCAAAAACTTTAATCCACAACTAAAAGGTATCAATAAAAGTCAATACAAATGCCCCTAAGTGGCAGAGCCAGGATTTTAACATGGAGTTGCGAACTTAAGGCACATCCATTCTAATACAAGTTTAAATATGACAAATTACATGTTCACAATACAAGCAACATCACAAAATATTTTTAAAAATTATCACTTGATACGGTGTTCCTTAATGCTTTGAAAGCCATTTATTCCCTCCCAAACGCCCGTCCGCCGCTCCCACTCAACGCGGCGTCCTCCACCACCGCCTCGCGGCCACACGCTGCGAGACGCTACAGCCCCCGTTGCTGACATGGTGGACTGCATTGGCACGAGCATCGACATTGAGTGCTTTGTTGGCTTGGACACGGGCACCAATCTCTCCTCGAGCGGCCCTTAGAGCATCTCCAATGGTTGAACCAACTAACTAGCTCATAGTTTGCCACCTCAGATAAGAGATAGCACATTAAAAGCCAGCTTCCCTGTACACTATCTCTTAAGTTGGCTTATGGTGATAAAGGCTGGCTCATCCGTTCTCGATTTTTGAGCGAGACTAGCTCAAGATCCGGCGCTAGTTGGTTTGGTTTTCACGTTTCTCTTTCTTCCACGTAGGACTATTGCTGATGTGTACTACTATGAGCTAGCTGACTTGTCACTGTTAGAGATGCCCTTAGAGGCGGATGCTGGGGAGGAGAACGATAAGAACGCCGCATGTCGTCATCTTCCCCGTCTCCGGCCGGAAACCCACTTCCTTCCCCAATCATTAATTTGGGCTTCCTCCACCCTAGGTTGCCAGCCCCGGCAAGCAGTCCGTGCCACCCTTGGCTCTCGTTGCCAACCCATCTTAGATCTTTCCCGCCTCCACGGTCGATATCGGTGAGCTCCCTTCGCTCCTCTGATGCTCATGCTGCTTCTAATTTTCCCCCTTCCTACCCGGGCGTACCTGCCCCTTTTCTTCCCTGGGCCCAACCGCCCTGCGCCACGTCCTGCATGCCTTGGTGCGTGTCTGGCAAGGGCACCACCACTGTTGGGTCCGTCTCACCACTCCCTTCTATTTTTTGCTATCACCTAAACCCTCGTGCCCTCCTTTGCCCTCGCCGAGCTTGCTTGGAGCCCTCCCCTGCTCCGCTGTTTTGGCCCGTGTTTTTTGTGATTCGGCTTCCAAAAGCCGCTCTCAGATGCCCCTTATGAATTGTGATTTGAGATATGTAACTTCCTTTTGTGTGTGTCTGCACTGTTCATGGTGTATATGCAGGTGGGTTTGGTTCAGATCACAGAGGCCTCTGTGCCATGGATAATACAGAATTAAAGATATATGCATACAAAAAGAGAGCATGGAAACCTTTCCAGAACCCGAGGAGAAGGTGTGATGATTAACAGCTCCGGAAGAAGCAGGGGTCCAGGAGCCCAACCAAAGATCACGCGAAATCTTTGCGGACATCTGCCGCGCCTGGCAAAATTGCATCTAGTCAGTTAGACTGACGCTCCACTCAACGTTCTTCTTGGAAAGCCCACGCATCCAAACTAACAAGTTTTATGTTCAAGAAAAAACTTACAAGTTTTCTACGAAAAATACAGTATTCTGTGGATCTGCTGAGCAGCTGAGGGATAGTATCGTTGAAAGCTCTCTTAATTAGAGATACAAGAGACACTTTCCCTGTTAGTAAGTACTGCTAGTAACATGTAGTATCAACTAGAGCTACAACTACAAGTACATGAGCAGCTGTCTACTGTTCTTGGGATCAGAAGAGTGCATACGATGGGTCTATGCCGGGACCGCATCTGGCTGCATAATGTATAAATAGGGTATCTATCTCTGTCCCCACTTTGGTCTGCATCTCTTACAGTGAACAAAGCAGTCCATACACTGATGCATGTTGTACATCTCATTTCAATTCTGGGGCACAAGATGACTGGTCAAGAAAAGAACAGATTAGCCCCCAGAAATTTCTCGTCTTTTGGACACAGAAACAGCTCTTATCACAGTTCCTCACTGCCTGCTTTGGAGCTCAACCAATGCCACTTTACCTGCTCAAAGCTACTAAGTTACAAGAAAAGAAGTTAAAGAGACATGAGGGACAATGGAGGGAGGGAAGGAGGAAACAAAAGGAGAGAAAAAGCATGCTTGCTACTTTGGCAGGTTGGTGTTTCTTTCTTTTCTTTTTCTTCAGTCTTCAACCCCTCCCTCCCTTTGCTCTGTCCTTGTTTCTTTGTTTGCTTGTGGCATGTCCAATGTAACATAGTTTTATTTTGGGCTTAAAGTACAGTCAGAAACAAAACAAATCTCTCAAATAATTTTGAAGTTTTTACAAAATGAACATGTATAGTAGTCAAAGCAAAAGCCTCTTTAGTAAGTTGGACTACTTTGGTTGGGTGCTAGGGCACAGACCGCAATGGATTTTCCACATCTCATCAGAAGATCAGAGCCAAAGCCTAAAAAAAATTGTTGGCCCTTCTTTCCTGACCTGTTTCCTCTGTAGCAAACTTATGATATGCTGTTGTAATTGATACAGTGACAAGGGAAAAGAATGAATACCTCAAACAAAACAAAGTAGTAGTACTAATATGTCTAAAGTTACTACTGCCAAAAAAGAAAGGAGCTCTTGCCCACATCCCTTTGCCAAGAATCTTTGATGCCTGTTTCTTGTGAGAGGGAAGCTTGGTACTTACTACTCTCTTTACAAAACCCCCACCACCTAGAATAGCCTTTGTTTTGCATAAAGCTAAAGTTTTTATGCTTAAAACTGTCTTAAATAGCAGTCTTAGAAGAAGATAGGCCACCTCCCCCAGTTACACCAACATCCAGCCAGACCCACCATAATGAAGCTCTTGTTTGTTCCTTCTTGCAACGCATCATCTCTTTGCTCCACATGTCTGCCTCTCCGATTGGAAGCTTCCACGCCCCAGGATGTTCGCTGCTATGCTCGGCCCGGCGATCTTCCAGACTTGCCAGTTCCTCTGAAGAATTCAGAGTGGGAGAAAACCAAATCAGAGGGAGAAGAAGGAACTGAAATAGCATGCAAGTTTGTGTTTCAGGTGACCCTACACTGAACCATGGTGTCGTACTTTGTTTGACTTCTTCCATGCATGTAGACTAATCATTTCAAGTATGTTATGTGCATCCATGATAATCATTAGGAGAATAGGACTAATCTACTTGCTTTTGCTAAAAGAGTAGCATATCATCATAGGGGAATGTGGATGTAATGAGGAAAATGAGTGTGTGACATCTTTTGTTTACATTCTCATTACTTTATTCTTCTCAATCTTTGATGTTCAAACAAAATTATGTGACGCCTTAAACATTTCGAGTGCCTGCTTACTTTTTTCTTCTCTTTTTGCCCAACCTATTTCACAAGAAAATTTGAGGAAAGCGTAGCATGTGTGATGTTACAAAGTGAGCTATCAGCCTATTACACGGCATACTAATGCATCAACACACGCCTTAAACAGAAGTTGGTCAAGAAACAAAAAAAAAAAGTAAGGTGCCATATTCCCACACCCACAGTATAGCCTAAACTAAGAACTACTTATTTCTGATAAAGAATCATGGGCACTAAGAGTTCGTTATTTCAAATTTGATCAATAGCTGCAGTACTATATTGTCACCCACTGTGTAAAAGAGCACTGTAACAAGGCCACTCATGAAACCAACCGAGTGACACTTTCTTCAAGAAACCTATTCATGGCCATGAACATGGGAACTTCTTTTCTGATGTGGCAAATGCAAATGCAACAGAGTCACATGACTCAGTAACTAACATTTAAACTGAAGCTATAGAAAGAAAAAGAGGAGGGAAAGAAACCATCCCAAAAATCAAAGTCAAGCCTGCAATGCAACACAAAGTGAAGTAAGTACCTGTTGTGAATGGGATCAGGACCGTTAGGCACCCTCCTGTTGCTGTCCTGGAAAGGATCATCAGCCTTGAAATCCTCCAAGGTCCTGTGTCCTCCGGCGACTCTGGCCAACATCCTCCTCCCGCCGATCGCCAGCGGAGACGGTTTCTCGCCGTCATCCATGACCAATGACATCAAAACAAGAACTCCAAACAAGATGGCCAATGCCGCCGCCGATGCCCGCCTCACGGACCCGGCCGGCCTTCTCATAATACCACCTGGTGGTCTTCGCCGTACGTCTCCTCGCCCTGCCTCCTCCTTCCTCTCCTCTGTTGCTTCCCTACTAACTACTAAAGCTTGTGCTGCTGCTGCCGCTGCCGCTGCTACTCTTCTACGAGCTTCTGATGTGGTGGTGCAGCTGCGATGCTGCAATGTGACTGCATATTATAATGTGGGGAAGTAGCAGCAGGATTTGTGTCAGTCGCTGTTGTGCTATTCTTGCTTCTTGTTTTGTTCTGGGTTTCTTTTGCTTTAGCTGATTCTGCTGTGCTTTTGAAGGACCTAAATAGAGGGGGGAGAGTAGAATCAAAGCAAGTGAGCCACGCTTGCTTTTGCACTTTGCTTTTTTGAGTTATGTTGTTTTCTTTCCTTTTCCTTTTAAATTTTTTGTTTGTTCTTGTGAAGGAGGGGATGGAAAAGACAGTGAGAAAAGAAAAGTTCTAGGAGGCATTGCTATCTGATCCTTAAGGCTGCCCTTGTTTTCCCTCTAGTACATTCCTATTGGATGATAATTCAGGTTACATGTACAAAAAGAAATGGAAAGAATTCATCTTTGAGTAACTCTAGGAGGGGGCATGACACATGAGAGATTGCCCTGGTAAAGTGAGGTCCAAAAGCAGCTCCAAAGTGAGCAGCACCCTGAAGAAATAAACACTACTTTCAGGTGATGTGTCACAATCCTTTTTATTTGGTGAATTCCCCTTGACATGACATTTTGAGCACACTCGAAGAAGTCCATTCATTTCGAATATTTACGTGTGAATGTAATCGGATCTGTTGGATTGCTTCATGCTGATGCCCCTACATGTGGAATCAACAGACTGATCTCAGAATATTTCGCAAGAAAAAAAAGATGGCTATGTCGGATCAAATTATGATTGTGGCCAAATCATCTCTCTTTTCTTCTGCAGGAGAAGCCAGAACTTCTTTGACAGAAGTGCAAGCTGGAGGCAGGATACTGAACCCAAAGAAGTTCTATATTGTGGAAAGGGCCAAACTAGTTGGTTATTTTTAGACAGGCTGACACAGTTACTGTCCTGAAATCCATTGTGAAGCAAGACAACAAAAAAAAACAAAGTGGGAACAGGCAGTTGCCTGCCAGCATGACACTTGAATTCTACAGCAGTAAAGTACTAATTACCGCATCACAATTTGCAGTAACAACAGAAGATAACCACCTACATGGCTATATGGCACACACCTTATACAAACTAGCAAAAGGCCCATGCGTTGCACCAGATTTAAAATAAAACAATATCACAAGTGCTTTTAGCCGCATCAATATTAAGCAAAAAATTATGTTAAAGACCGAATGATACATATATGACTGCTCTCAAGTCCTAGTTTTTGTTTGTCGCTCTTCACTCAAAAGAAGAAAACATATCCACTCCTACTACTCAACCTAGTTCCTTTGTATCATGCGCACCATATAGACAGTTAACATCTAGACATTCATGAGTTTACGGAAGCATCCTTGAATAATAAGTTTGCTCAATTTTATGCAAAGATCACTCTCGAAATCTATGATTGATACCGTAGTGAAACAAGCCATTTTCTTGACAACGCTGTATTTCATTGATAGAAGTGGGAATTTACAAAGTTACAACCGTCTACAATTGAACAAAGATAAAAAAAAGTAGCACCTTGAAAATAGGACGGATGTCAGCGTTTCAAAAATCTATCTCTATCTCTCTCCTATAACTATGGCCCTGTTTGTTTCCACTTAAGATTATTATAATCCAGCTTATAGGTGGGGGATTATATAAGCTAGATTATAATAAGCTGGTGGGAAATAAGCTGTCAGGTGTTTGGCAGCCTGGATTATCAAAATTATGGATTGTTGTATTCGAATGTTTAAAGACTACAATGCCCTTGACTTTTTTTGGTGACTTATTTATTCTTTTATGACATGTTTTTTATTAGTTTGGACTTGCAAAACATTAGTAACATAAGAATTTGAATACATAAGTGGTAGAAAAGCTTAATTATTCAAATATCCATGATCATATGTTCGTACAAATATGCTCTTACAAACAAATTACTCTCTTCTAGCAAATAAAACATTAGCAATATTATCACGGAAGGCATTCATGCCCCCCTCTTCATCTCCCAATTGACTTGAACCCACATGAGAGGAAGGCATCGGCATATAGTTTTCATCTCGATCACACCGGTCAAACTCTTCATCACTCAAAGCACTATCCCGAATGAAGTTATGGAGTGTCATGCATGCATGTATTATTTTGGTTTGTTTGAGCATTGGATAACTTGGTAAGTCCAACAAAATTCTCCACTTCATCTTTAACACACCAAAAGATCGCTCAATCACATTACGAAGTGATGAATGCAAGTGGTTGAATACCTCCTTCTTGCCACTAGGGCGTGGTCCATTTCGAAACTCTGGTAAATGGTACTTGGTCCCTTTGTATGGAGCTAGAAAACCCGGTCGATTTGGATAGCCTGAGTCGACAAGGTAAAATTTTCCTACAAAATGTAAACATACACAATGAGATATAGCTACAGTATGCAACTCTTTGAGATAACTAGTTAAAATGTTACTATACCATTTGGAGGATGTGGGGCTGCGTGGCATATTTACGTAAAGCATCATTGAACACCCTCATGTCATGTCTTGATCCAGGCCATCCCGCAACAACAAAGGTGAACCTTATGTCAAGTCACATATCGCCAACACATTTTGAGTGCAATAACCATACCGACCAACATGTTAAACCACCTTTGCCGAAGGCACAACAACGGGTATGTGAGTGCCGTCTATTGCACCTATACAATTATTAAAATGAGGATAAAACCGGGAACCTAGCAGTCTTGGGTGTATATTCGTGAAGTTTGGATCTCTAGGTTTGACAATATCTGCTGATAGGAGGTAAACACTGTCCAACACTTCATTGAATTTTCTACTAATTGTTTCTTTTGACCTCGCAAATCTGTTTTTCACTTGAGTAAATGACTGAGGAGCCCCAACAGTCCATAGAAACATACTCAAAGCTTCAATAGAAAACATCTTGTTGCTTGACTTCAAACCATAAGACGTCACCAACAAGTCATGCAATTTATCAAATAGTGGCCTACTCATCCTAAACATGTCATGGCAATCTTTTGGAACTCTAAGAGTTTTCATAACCCAATCATGACCAGACTCATCAGGTTCAATTCTCTCAGATTTGTTCAAATAAGTGTCAGTATAGTACATACCAAATGCACAAGTTACTGCTCCATATTGTTTCATCATGTCAAGTTGATTCGGTGCAACCACAAATGTTTCATCCTCATCACTCTCATACAAGTCAATCTACATACATTGGAACAAATATTGTCAAACAAAGGTCCAACCAAATATTTCATAACCAACTCAAAGTAGATAAGTATATAGAAACCATATGTTGTCAAACAAAGGTTCAACCAAAAATTACATAACCAACTCAAAGTAGATAAGTTCATGCAAATAATAAATTAACACAAAGTGATTGCAAACATTTGGATTGACTACTACTTCAAGCCTTCCTTCACACACCACCTCTTCAACCAATCAAGCATTCCTTCCTTGGTGGTAAATGTTTTGAACATATCACGGTGTTCTACTTTCACAAATAGTTGGGTAGCCATAAAATGTTCTCAGTTCCTCTGCCGCCCGCACTCCACAGCCAAGTTCATCACTTCTTTAATGGAATTGTACCTCAATTCACCTTGCATCACCTTGTTGGCAATAGCACAATTGTTCTCCAAAGTGTTATGAATACCCTTCATTATCTTAACCATGGGGTTCTTTCCTATCTTTTGTGGGCTAGTAGCAGTGCTTCTTGAACCTCTCTTTAATGGATTGGTACCCTTTGATTTGCTCCCCAATGATCCATGTCCTACATGTGTTTCTCCAACCCCTTATCCATGAGCCCCTGCACCTCCTCCAACTGCCCCTGCACCTCCTCCTCGAATAAACTCACCAGGTATACAGGAAGATGAACCATCAACTGCAACCATGCCAAACATTTCCTCAACAATTCTTCACACTCCGGTGGACCATGCTGCAGCTTCTTCCACTCTGAACGTCCCTGAAAAGATGGTAAAAAATATTTGTAAGCACACTTCTTTTTTTCAATTGTACATAAAACGTTTATAGTCAGCTAATTGTTACCTTGGTGACTTTTTTCCAGTAATCATCAGTAGCATCCACTGTACCTTTAGTATCATCCCAACCAAGCCCTGTATCCTTGAGAAGGCTTAGCCAAAAGCTGTACAAGCCTTTAAGCAAATCCCATCGGTTCTTAAACTGTGTTCTAGAGTGACGTAAGCCTGTCCTTTGCATGTACTTAACAGCAATATTCTTGTAGCCTCTATTATTCATAACCCCATTAGGCCTATTACCAGCACGTATTTCTTCGATGCAAATTTCACAAAAAGTCCTAATATTCGATGCACACCAATCTGCTTTGTCAAACTCCTCATTCTATTCGATACAATACATACATATATAAATTTCAATTTTATGTGCAGTTGCATGGATATACACAAAGATGGCTATGACCAAGTAAAAGCTTAAGTAATTTTACCATGTTGCCGCCATCGACATGTGCAGGAACGTCGGCATCCTCTCCTTCAGCAGATCCCCGTCTTCGACGCTGCACAGAAGGTGGGAGCTACCGTCATCCACACCGTAGGCTCGAGGTCCTCATCCCCAAGGCGGTCTTGCACCGCCCCGAGGAAAATAGATAATTGGATGTCTTATTAAGAAATGTGCATAACAATGTCAAGAGAACTATATGGAGGCTTACCAAGTATTATCGATGTAAATGATAAAACCGAGTTAAATATGCTTTTGTCATTGTCATCAATGATGAGTTGTGCACATCAACATAGTGAAGACAGCATGTTTAAGTGCATCAAAGCTGATAATTATGTGCTCAAACAAATGCCTCTCAAGTGATCTATGGGCAAACAATAGCAGTAAACAGCATAAGAGTAGTGACTCACGCTTGCACAACAGCATAAGAGCATAAGAGTAAACAATAGCAGTAAATAGCAGTAAACAAATACCTCTCAAGTGATCCATCAACAACGGTAACTCATGCTTGCACAACATTGTTGAAACAAAATATATGTCTTTACTATTGATACAGAATGTTGAAGTGCATCAAACGGCCTCTCCCGGCACCACGTCCCCTCCCGACGCCGCGCCGGCGCGCTCGGCCAGCGCGCCTCCCAGCGACTTCTCGCCGACCCGGGCCAAGAACGGAATCCCGGTAGGCAGCGCGCACGGCAAGTCCGGCCTCCGCATCATCAAAATCTTGGGGATCCATCTTGGGAAGAGGAGAGGAAGGAGGCGCATGGGAGGAGAGAGAGGCGCCGGGAGGATTCACCGGGAGGAGGCGAGAGAGGCGCTGGGAGGGGAGGCGCATCTGGGAGAGGCGGTGGGAGGGGATTCGCTGGGAGGGGAGGCGTACAGAGGCGCTGGGAGGGGAGGCGCGTCAGCGCTGGGAGGGGAGGCGCGTCTGGGAGAGGCGCTGCGAGGGGAGGCGCTGGGAGGGGTGGGGAGGGGATGCGTTCGGGATATATCTGAATGGCAAAGGTGGGTAATTTTTGTAAAGTTTTATGGTCATTAAGATAAAGGGTGAGAAATAAGCTGAAATAAGCTCCTTTTTTGAACTTATTGGATTACAATAATCTGGGCTATTAGATTATAATAAGTTACCTTATAATCTAGGCTTTTGTTTCCACTTATGATTATAAGCTGGATTATAATAATCTTAAGTGGAAACAAACAGGGCCTATATCTCTCTAATCTCTACCAATCTATTCCCCTCTCTCTCGTGTGCCTCTCTCTTCCATCTCTCTATCAAAATCTCTTCCTCTCTCTCTCAGGCGACATGGGGCCGACGACATGGCTGGCTGGGGCAGTGCATAGGTCGGAGGTGGCACCGGTGACAGGAGGTGTCAGCCAGCGCATGCGTGGCAGCACGACGTCAATTCACGTGCAGGCGGCGGCACGGCCAGGGCACATGGCCGGACGGAGGTGCGGCCAGGTGGCGGTGCGAGCACGACAGGGCGGTGCATAGGCGGCCTGGCGACTGCAGGCCGAAGGCGGCGTGGAAGCCAGATGCGTCAGCGATAGGCAACGCGGCGGTGGCGTGAGATGCACAGGTTGCGCAGGCCGAGTGGCGTTTGGGTAGCGCAACACGGGGCAGCGGTAGTCGTGGCAGTGCAGTGGTGGAGGCGGCTCGAGGTGGTGCGGCGTTTGGTGGCGGTGGCTCAACTGTTTGAGCCAAGCGGGCGGCGGCGACCGGTGGAGGCGTGGTGCAGTCGGCGGCCGGTGGAGGCCGGCGACCTTTTTTCCTCATGGTCATGGTTCAATTGGCCAAAGGCTCGACCGAACTGGGTTTCATGTGAGGATTTTGGTAACTTCTGCAGCAGAACGTCCTTCGCTTGGCCGAATAACATTCGCTTAACCGAACGACACTTCACACGGCGAATCTTTATGAACGCGATCTTTTCCAGGCGAACCATCTCCAGCAACTTTTCCACAATTTTATCTTCATACTCATCTTATTCACTTCCGTTCCATCATGTAGGTTCACACAGAACTGATGATGTAGCGTTCGGGCAATTGCACATTTCGGATCTTTTGTGCAGCGGTTCCGCTGAGCGTACTTAAGGTAAAAGTCCAGTGGAGTGATAGCATCATGTATGAGTGGGAGCACTCAAGTTTTCAGCACCATGATTTGCCACTATTTTGTTATTTCATTTGTTTTTCATTTGGTTAGAAGTGGAATGGTCTCATGTTTGAAATATTTATTTTAACTTCCGTTGGTTCCCTATTAAAATTTTAATTTTCTTTGTGATTTTCAATGTTGTTCTTATTTATTCCTTATTTTGACGATGACGTTCTATAATAGTATCTCATATTGTTATCTGTGGTGCTACAAAAAACTGAACAGATTGTTTATATCAACGAATGAATAGTTGATTCAAAATCAGCACCGTTTCTAATTTAGATCATGTTAGCACTTTGCGTTAAGCCCCAGCATTTCAACACCGTACCCCATCAATTTTTACCACAGTCACATAACCCATCAAAGTGTAATTTGGAGTAAAGCTCTCAGGACTGCACATTCCGCCCATCAAAGTGTAATTTGGAGTAGAGCTCTCAAGCCTGCACATTCCATCATATAACAGACACAGATCATCCTGTGCATTGACAAGGATATGTAGTAGATAAAGAAAGTAAGAAACAAACACCACTTCAACCAAAATTTTAGTCCAGATACTTCATATAGCTAGAACTCTTAGTATCAGTATGGTGCATTTTTATTATCATCAAGTTTCCCTGTAAAAGGAAATCCAGAGGAGGATCCAGTTTTTATAGTTTACCTGCTCCATTTTCCAGAAAGAATGGAAGTAGATGTTTGCCCATGGCGTGATCTTTGCATTTTCTTGGTTCCATTCTGGGTATGGAACCTCATACTTCTGTACTTTCTCTTGTAAAAATTGTATGTATTCAATAACCTGCATTAAAATAGGTGCCAATGTCTCGTAAAAAAATAGACAAGCAAGATATTAGATGGAGAACAAATGCATGCTAAATACAAAGATGAGCATTGTCGTTACTACATCCTAACCATATGTACAGATTATAATATCTACTCATGAACCAGCTCCTCAGACAATGGACACCTTGTTGTACAAAGACGAGGATCGTCATCACTACATCCTAAATGCCAACACATTTCCCAGCTAAACCAAATAGACTTCCAGGATGCAGATGCATGCTTCCATCCACATTTGTTGAGCTAGCAGTGCATATCCAGTTGCTTGCAAGTAAGTGAGTATCTTAATCAGATTTTAGCTCACCAGAAGCTAACAATTCCTGAATATCTGTGCCCACTAGGTAGTTAACAATGACAGTGTGCCAAGTGACACATATACCTTGACAATGAGGACCCGAGAGCAGTGGTATTACATAACATAAGGAATCACATCAAACCAAATCTCGCCTAGATGACACAACAGAATTACCTGATGATTTCTAAAAATATTCAGAACATTTCTATGCTGAGATCATTGCATTCAAGGTCTAATGTCACAACACATGCTCAGTATCTTGCAATTGTTTCCAGAATAGAAACTCTCCTAGCAAAGGATTGGCTATTATCATAACTGGGTCCACTAAATGTACCCACAATTAAAATAAATATGTCCCGCAAGAGAAAGGAGAAAAAGAATTCTAAAATGTTGAATAAACATAGTAAACTCAGTCAAAGTTATTTGGTTCAATGCATTCTGTAACAATTCTTGATGATAGTTACCCTTAAAACATCGTCACTGTAGGAAGCTTCAGGTGCAATTATTCTTGTAATTTCACAGAAGCAAGTTCCCAAGTGGACTTTGACATCTTCATCCTAATATTTCAACAATTCTTCTCTGGCAACTGCCTTTAGACATGACTGGATAGTTTCCATCACCGAGGACCCTGGCAACTACTCTATTCCATATAGGCATTTTGCAGCTTGCTGTAGTACGATTAACTTTAATAGCATATCCAGATATTACTTAAGCAAGAAGGAAGAATTTCAAGCAAACAGGTAATATGGCTTTAACATTAAAATAAGATATAATAGGGCCTGATTATGAGAGATCATGTCAACGGTAAGCAGCTAAATTAAGATGGTAGTGTAATGCTATCCTTACTCCCTGTGACCCTATGCTAGGAATAAAAGTACAAGGCAGACAACCAATTCTCAAGACATCTAATCTTTTTCCATCGTTGATGCCACCAAAAGTTTAGCTCTCTCTCAGAAGAAAAAGATCTAGCTTTTGAGCTTCTAAATTGTTCCTTATAGTTAAGTCTATTTTTTCCAACTAAAGCAACCATAATGGATAATTGCAAAAAAAAAAGTTTAAATCATAACAATATTCGGCCACAAAGCCTGCGCTTACAACTTACCAACTCTTATTTTGGAACTACTATTGCAAAGTTGTAGATAATTTGCACATAACACAGAGTACACAACTGGAAATGAATGGTAGAAATCTTAAAGTACGAACTACTATAAGTTACTAGTCTGCACTATGTTCTCTTTCTACAAAGACTGACACATAGTTATTTTAGATTTAGTTTACGTGATGGTTAGATATCTGACACAAGGTGGTCGCACTCATCATCCGAAAGGAAACCCTTGTACAGAAATATCCTGCACAAAACCATGCAAGAGCTCAACAAAACATCATGACCACTACGTACTAATAGTAGTACTACCTGCAGCTGATCAGTATCGCTATTGTACTACCTTGGCTTCCAAGAGACAACGGTGACACGAGACGAGTCGCACGGAGCCGCCCCAATGACGATGTCACCAGCACCGTCCCTTCTTGTCGCGCGAGAAGAGCGCTGGGACGGCGGCGGCGACGTAGAGGAGAGCAAAGAAGATGAGCAGGCCACGCATCTCCACTGCTACGAACTTGTGACGATGGAACCACCACCTCCAAGATCCAATCCAATGCTTTTCCATCGCCATCTCTCGAGCAACGTTCATATGCGGAGGGTGGGGCGGCCGCCGGAGCCGCCTGCGAATATGCACCCACCCCAAGCCGGATCGCGCATACTATGCGCGATCGGATATGGACCTTCAGCAACCGTTCGATTCATCCTTAGGCGGCCCAGATTGAAGCGGGAAAGGAGGTTTCTTGCGTATATTTGCTTGAGGAACCCTGCACTAATTTGCATTGCCTTTTCGCCCACCCATGGACGGATCCCTCCCTCGCGGCGGCTGCCGCTCGGGCGGCCCGCCGGGAACTCGCGACGGCACGTCCTTGCATACCCTCCGCCGCCGCACGGCCTCGGAACTTTTTTACGGTGTGCTCAAATTGTTTACGGTGTTCAATTTATCTTGATGGATTCAGCTATGGAGAAATACTTAGCCATGGAGTAGGAAGTATCAGCTTATGCAGAGTGGAATCGGTAGGATGAATTAGGAACATTTTCATCTGTTGTTCGAGCTCTGAAGACGTCAAAGCTCAAATCAACTTATACAAGGTCATTGCTGAAGAAATACTTGATGTCAGTAACACATCAACAAACAAAAAACAGGTATACAACAACACAACAAATTGATGCCACCTGTAATCCTGAACAAAATTCTCATCAAGTGGTGCTTCCATACCTTCCTCTTTAATAAAAATAACACTAATTTCAAAGCAAATAAAAAGGTAAGTAACATACTTTAAAAATTATGCAAATCATTATCGAGGAAAGCATTGAAGCACCACCTATTATGATCACTTTATATCACGATGCTCCAAGGTCAAACTACAGGATATGAAAAGGAGTAAACATTTACTCCCATGCTACTGAAAACCTGCTTCGTTTGTTATGTACATCTCAGTAATTGTAAAACAGAAACGGGGTGAAAACAGCTAACAGCCTAACACTCCATAATACATAATCAGTTCAGATTGGTGGGGGTTTAAGCATCGCAGACCCCGCAACTTTTACGGCAAAATCCGAGAGAATCCTTCGTGCCCACCATGTATGTTGGGTTCCTGTAACACTCCCCAACAGCAGCCCATCTAGGGCAGCGCTCATTTTCATCAGAACATGGCGCGTCCGCCCTTACATTTGGAGGATTGTCGAATGACCGGACGTGGATCCATTTTGTGGCAGACCACTTCTCACCCTCAACTACTGGGCAGCTCCCATGAAGGCTACTTGGATCTGTTGTCGCATTAACGTGGAGACTGAAGAACAGTAGTGCATCACCTTTTTTCGGCTTCACTGCGAGAGAAGAGCACACCCTTGTTTTAAAACAAATGTTGATGCAAAAATGGGGTTGCACTACTGAAGTAAACCACCATTGCCGGTAAAGGCAGGTCACATAGGAAAAAACATTCCTTTTGACATGTAAGAGACTGAAGGATACCTGCCAGGCCAGATCTTGCGCAATCGGACCATGTTTCATCCTTGTGTTGTAAATGCCTTCCCTGCAAGCAACGCACCAGATGACTATAACTTGTTGCTGTCTCAGAAAAGACAAAGTAATCTCAGAAATAATTGCATACCTCAGCATTTGGAAACACAGTCTCTCCACCCTTCTTCACATCTGTCAAGTACATAAGCACAGTGGCAACTCGATGGCCACCACGCTTCAGGTTGTTTTTGTCATGAAAATAATCAAAGTGGGCATCGTACTTCTGACCAAGTTCATAATGCAGGATCTGAATTGACTCAGCATTTTCTGATCCCAAAACAGGCTAGCCACTTAGAGAATGCTCATGTAACTCCGAAAGGCAAATAAAGTCATGCAAATTACCTTCAGGAAGAAATGTCCAAGCAGCTACACGCTTTTCAATTCCAGCGACAATTTCATCCTAAAATGGGTTAAAGAAAAGGAAACGGATTAGTGATCTTGGAATATTTCTAGTTGTTTGACGCATATATAGGGTATTGAAGAAACAGCCGAAACATGTTTACATGGGTCATTTCATTGATTGCACTAGAGAAATACAAATGTACAAGTGCTAGATGATCAATTTATTCAGATTGGTTGAGTTCACAAATACCAAGAATCACCAGCTACTTTATTTGTTCAGATCTTTTGAAAGGGAGGGTTTTTGTCAGCGTTGTACTAATTCACCATCCATCACAACTAATATTCTCTCAATCACATGTTATCTCAAGAAATAAGGTGAAGATTACAATCACCGTGTAAAGTCGTCTCTTTTGCAATACCATAAGCCAGATCCAGCGAAATTTCTCGTGGACACAAGAAGCTAATTCAATGCTAAATTATCAGTCCGATACATTACTCAGCCATTCACCACAAATACGAATTCTTTGCTGTCAGTGTGTGTGATCAATCGCACTAATGCAGGTAGAATCAGCAACGCCAATGGGTAAACTAACACAATTGCAATGGCATGAACAAATCAACAGTGACATTGCGCAAGAAAGCAAGCGCATATTCATACCTCATGCTTCGCCAAGAACGTGCCGGAGCTGGTGCGCACCTCGCTCATGACGCTCTTCCCCGAGTCATTGTCCGCCACCATCGACTTCTCCAGCCCCCCCTTCGCCTAAACCCCACAACCCAGCAAGAGCATAAAGATCACAACTCACAAGAACCTCTGCACAGCAGCACCGAGAAACCATAACAGCAGAAGCAGCTCACCAGCTTGACGAGGTGGTCGCACTCGCTATGCGAGAGGAAGCCGCTGTACAGGAACGCCCTGCAGGAGCACACAAGGCTCGCCTATCAGAGGCATATCGCCAAACTGCCGGTGCCTTGCAACCAAGAAACAACTAGGCAGAAAAACCAAGAGCCTGCTGAGTGCTGACCTGGGGCGCCAGGAGAGCTGGGTGACACGCCGCGGGTCGTAGAAGCCGCCGCCGCCGCCGTGGGACTTGGGGAGGGCCGGGGAGAGCGCGAGGGCGGCGAGGAGAAGGAGCGCGAGGGGCGGCGCCATGGGTCGAGGGGGACGGCGGAGGTAGGGTCATGGTTCGGGGCGTCGGAGGTTTCTAGCTTATATTAACGCGACGGTGGAGCAGAGGAGGAAAGGTGGCGAGGTCTCGTCTCGTCTCTGGGATTCCGGCGCCCACTGGAATAGAGTCGCGGGAGGAAACGGGGCGAGTCGCTGGTGTCGCGGTGGTTCCTGTGGGCGCGTTTCCACAGTTTTGTTTGAAGGCTCCGTCCGTCCGCTCGGTCCGTGGGTTGCTCTGGTTTTGCTTTGCATTGCTCCTGAGATGGCATATATTCTTTTAGAAAATGTTATAGTATTTAAAGTTTAGCTCTTTGTAAGAGATGATACGAAGAGAAAAAACAGTCATTTCAATTTGCAGCTGGTCATCAGTGCAACCTTTCTAAAAAAACTAGCATTTTGTCTACGTTGCCGCTGAAGAGCTTTTATGTTGTCTCGACATAAACAGAGCAAGTTGCAATGCTTTCTGTTGACAAAACTTATTTGGATTTTGCAACATTACAACACTTGCTTTCTTTGAACCCGACAACACAACATGGGCGATGCTAAATGAACCCCCTTTCTCCGATGCAAACTGCCATTCCCTCAATGTGATGTAGAATTCCCTCGATGTGATGTAGAACCAATCTTTCTTTGAAGATACAGTTGCCTTCACCTCTACATACTCTATGGAATCCTCTTTGCGAGTGATAACAATATCATAAGGCAGTCCGGTTTCATTTTCTTCATTCACCCAGCTCACATTATTGGATCCTAGCTGCTCAACAAAATATTTGTGGACTAACACTTCACCAAGCCTGCCGGTTCTTTTTAACTGGCTTGCATCTGGAGCCCCTATACAAAGCCTATCCCTCTCTTCTGAAACATTGTCCAGTTTATTATTGAAGTATGTTAGTTCAGCATCAGGAACTGGGCTTGCTGAACTTCCGGTCTCCCAAGTCCAAATAAGCAGGCGCAGTGGAAGAGTCAACAGACATCACCATCTGAGGCTCATCGCCACTTGCCACTGTACTTTCTGCTAGTAATATAATTTCTATCCTTAAATTCTCTTGTATAATCCAATCCCCTTCGAGCTCAACAGGAACCCAAGTATCTTCAGTGTGTCCAAACTCAACATGGTTGGTTAAGTCTAAAAAAGGTCCAACATCAGGCTTATTTTAGTTAGGCTCATTTCGTATAATTTCAAAGTATGCATGATTAAGTACCATATTAATAATATAAGATGAAGGAGACCAATTTATAAGGTAGACTTCTTGCCGCTCCTTGAATATGAATAGGCTACTGTAAGACTTATAAGGCCGAGGTCAAAAACTAACTAAAAAAGAAAATAAAAAGATTGAGATCTGATCGTGGAGGAGAGTACGTCTCTCGTGAATTCTCCCAATTCTATTGTAAGCATGGAATAGTCCATGAATCTACACCACCATATTCACCCTAATCAAATGGGTAGCTAAGAGGAAAAATTGGACACTAACAGACTTGGTTAATGCTATGTTAGAGAGTGTCGGTATGCCTAATGCATGGTGGAGGGAAGCTATATTGACAACAACTTTCATCTTAAACAGAGTAATCACTAAAAGAGTGAGATTACTCCATATAAGGAATGGAAAGGGAGAAAACCTAATGTCAATTTTCTGCGAGGGGTGTTTGGCAAAAGTCAAAATACCATTGCAGAAAAAGAGAAAACTTAGACCAAAAACCATTGATTGTATTTTTCTAGGATGTGCTCAAAATAGCACGGCCTATAGATTTTTAGTAGTTAAATCAGAAACTTTTGATATTATTACTAATACAATAATGGAGTCTAGAGATACCTCGTTTTTTGAGAATATTTTTCCTACGAGAACACAGGCAATACTTCACAAACTAAAAATATTCAAACTGATAATATTGAAAGTGAGAATAATCAAACTTCTGAACTTCCCACCATTTCTGAACCATTATGTAATATCTCTGGCGAGGATAATAATATAGTCGCAGAAGCTCCTCGCAAGAGCAAGAGACAAAGGGTTGACAAAACCTTTGGTGACGACTTTATTGTATACCTCATGGATGATATGCCAAAGACCCTTTTGAAGGCTTATGCATCTTCTGATGTTGAGTATTGGAAAGAGGCAGTCCGTAGTAAGATGGACTCAATCATGACTAATGGGACTTGGGAGATCACTGATCATCCTATCAGGTGCAAACCTGTAGGATGTAAGTGGGTTTTGAAAAAGACACTAAGGCATGATGGTACGATTAAGAAGCACAAGGTAAGACTTGTGGCTAAGGGTTACACTTAGAAAGATGGAGAAGATTTCTTTGATACCTATTTTCCTGAAGCCAGATTAACCACAATAAAGTGTTTCTTGCATTAGCATATTTCTATGGTCTTCATGTCCACCAAATGGACGTGAAGACAATTTTTCTTAATGGAGAGTTAGAGGAAGAAATCTATATGGATTAGTCAGATGGTTTTGTGATATCTGGATAGGAAAATAAGATATTCAGATTATTGAAATCTTTGTATGGACTAAAACAAGCACCTAAACAATGGCACAAAAAGTTTGACAAAACTTTGACATCTGCTGACTTCATTGTGAATGAAACTGATAAATATGTATATCACCGTTATGGTGGGAGTCAAGGGGTGATCTTATGTCTGTATGTAGATGGCATACTTATATTGGAACAAATATTACCGTAATTGACGAGATCAAATCTTTCTTATCTCGGTCTTTTGATATGAAAGACTTGGGAGAGGCAGATGTCATTAAGAATATTAAATTGATCAAAAGTAAGGATGGGATCACTTGGAATTAATCCCATTATGCTGAGAAATTATTGTGCTGGTTCGACTTTGAAAACTGTAAAGTTTCTCCAACACCCTATGATGCGAGCATTAAGCTTTAAAAGAACCAGGGACTAGGAAAAGATCAATTAAGATATTCACAAATTATTGGGTCACTCATGTATTTAGCTGGCACCACAAGACCAGACATTTCATTTGCTTTGAGCCAATTAAGTTAGTTCACTTCTAACCTAGGAGATAATCACTGGGAGGCACTTGAAAGACTATTGCGCTACTTGATGGGCACAACATCTTTTAGAATTCATTAATTAGATCTCTGATGTGGATGAGATCAAAGCTATAAGTGGTTATGTGTTTACTTTAGTTGGGCTGTAGTAGGCATGTTTTTTTTCGTTGCGACTTATAGATTTGGTTGTGGTTTATAACTTTTGGGCTATTCGTGGAAGGGGGTACAGAGTAACAGAAACTTGTGTATTATTTTGGTCTATATAAATGAAGTCACTACAATGTATACTACAATCAACTTATAGACCTCATCTTGAAAACACACTGCGTTTGAAAACTAGTTACTGTAGAAAAGCCGATAATCGGTTTTAGAATTTGAAAAGAGGACTATCTCGATAAGACGTATTGAAACAACAGCGAAGACATCAAGAAACTATTTTATTTATTTATTAAAAAAAGCATAAGTTATAACCTATAAACTAAAATAAGTGCAAAAGAAGGCATTCATCCGGCTCCCCGGCTACACTACCAAGTTTGGACGATACGGGCTTCAGCAGGCTTGGGCCGAGCAGGCGAGCAGTTGAGTCGGGCCTCTGTTTTCAGGTTCAACAAAATTCTTCTCTCCCTCTCATACTTTCTTCAGGTTCAAAAGCACTCTATTTTTTTTGGTAGAACCATTTTTTTAGAACCCTAATTTCTTTTTTCCCCCTTTTAGGGCAAAAGCATTATAATTTCTCATCACTCGCCTTTGTAAGTTGCACTAACTTGTAACAGAACAACCTTCGGTTTCCCGCAGCTGCTTGACTCCAAGTACATATTGGCCACCAACTATGACAAGTGCCAGATCGATTAGCTCATTAGCATAGCGTGCGCTATACTGCCACTATTTGATACACTGATACCAATAGAAAACATCGCTCCAGCACTTCTATGTAATGTAACCTTGCAACAGGCACTTGAGGTCTTGAGATGCACCCAGTAAAGACTACAGATAACCATGTTCAACAGACAGAATAGCACCAAGTACTCCAATTGGGAATTGCACATGTGAGCTAATACATGGAAAGCGCATTGACTGAAACTGTAGTCATACTAATTCATGACCGTGTTAAACGAGAGATTGTGCGACAAAATTCGTGTAAAACTGCTAAACTTGCTCTTCTGTACCTGATGGGTTGTTCATGACTGCAACCACGATCAGTTATACCAAAAGTAGCAAGAACTCATCTAGAGTTTCTAACCTTCACATTTACAAATGAAGTTAAATGAAGTCCTTGAACAGCTCTATTAATGCCCACAGAACTTCATCTATATGGCAAAAAAAGAAGAGCACTACAAGCTGATCCTGCTGTTCATTTCCTGAGTTGTCCCTAGCTGAGACTTTGCGGTCATCTTGGTGCTTAATTTACCATCGGAGATAGTCTTGAATCTTGGGGGCTTGGGATCATTAGCTCACTTCTCCACAAATAAGGGACGGCCACTAGCACCACAAAAAGGGTCAAGTACCACCATTTCCATTCTTGCTATCTCATATTGCAACATTGTGCTTTCCCAGCCTGAAGTTTGTCCCACAAACATAACATCTGCCTCGGTGATTGGTAATGTGCAGTGTAGTAATCATCTATGCAACCAAATTGACAAAACTTGACATTGTGGACGTATTCAACAGGTCTGGTGCTATTGAACCGCTCAACCCACATACCCATGCTCACATCTTCCATTTTGAAAATCTGCGCAACAAGCAAATGCAAATCAGACCTATGTCAGCATCATTAGGTCCAGGTTATCTTCATTTGAACCAATGTTCAAGTTATCTTGTGACAGGAAAATCAAGCTCAGTTTGTTTACGATTTTTTTCAAGGACTGCACTACGAGGAGCCAAAACACTATCTGATAGGGCTCCCAATTATTTTTGGAAATACGCAAACTGTTAACTCCAAGTTACCCTATGTGGATATGTATCCTTTTTAGTGCCATAAAATGCAGGTGAGAAGCAATCATCTGCTCTTACCCTTAATTTATGATTTGCAAATTCTGATACAATGCAATCTGCAACATCAGAAGATATAACATATCCAGGACCATTTGCATACATTGGATAATCCTCTTCTGGCCACTCCTGTAAAGTACAAAGGACAAGCAAAGATTATAAATATGTGTATTTAATGGAGACTTTAGGGGCAGCCTAACGTATGTTTGATATAGGTAAATGCGAGAACTTGATTGAAGCATAAAATACAAAAGCATAAAAGGCATGTATAGTACATCAACAATTTCCACTATGACATATTAAATCATGCATAATAATCATGTGAGGCCGAGGACCATAGGTTCCCACCTAGAAACTTTTGACAAGTGTTAACCGTCGATCAAATTCAGATTAAGTGCATACTGGAAGGGTGATATGATGTAAAAGTTACTCTTCCTAGGACTAGGCAGCACGAAATCATGTTGAGAATAAGCTGTCTATTTTTCATGCAGATTGAGTATATTGTTTACGGCAACATTGATTCTTATGAAGTTGTAAATGTATACAAACTAATAATTTCATTTTCAGTATATTGAAGGCAGAAATGACCAAGTTAAGAAAACATTACATAATAGTTAATAACCACATTGTACTAATTAATTTGCATCTAGTGGGTACCAACACCTGAATGGATATATATGGTCCCACTCAGTTGGGCTGAAAAGTTGTGGCTTATGGCTGAAATTATATTATAGCAGCTGAAATTTCACTATAACTGAAGGTGTCTTTTTGGCATAATTAAATTTAAAAATAGAAAAAATATGCTAGCTCATCACGAACAACGCAAACGAATACGGGAAAAAAAGAACCGGCAAAAAATATCAAAAAAAGCAAAAAGTTCATAAAAAGACGAAATTTATGAATAGTGAAAAATAAGCCAGAAGCTGAAGCCGAAACGAGCGGGGCCTAAGCAGAGACTAGATTCAATTCCAAATCAATCAATCCAAGATGAAAAACACACATATTTGTGACGAATGTCAAAATGCAAGAGGGACATCTGGCTAAAATGGTGGAACATGCATGCGTACCTTAGCAATAAAATGCTAACTCCACATGTAAATGATGTATTCAAAAGGGCTAAAACGGTGGAACATGCATATCTACCTTAGCAATAAATGAAAATGATGTATTCAAAAATTCAAGGCTAAAATTTCCTTAGTACACATAAAACTAAGAATCACCATACATGGTTATTTAGACCAAAAGCCAGAGAAATTGGAAGCCAGAAGGAGCATGAAGATACTAGCTACATATAAGCGCGGCGCACGCCGCGCTAGCTACCGTGCGGACCAAAGTAAAAGAGACGGTAATTCGCAGGGCGTTTTATAAAAAAAAACCAAGGGCAAATGCGTAATTCTGGGAGAAACAAAGGGGTTTTTGAAAAAAATCGAGGACCTGTAAGGACTTGTATGTAAGTAAATAAGGACCTATACGTAATTTCGAAAACCCGCGGGGCGCTATCAAAATTTTTTTTGTAAGGAAAAAACTTGCAGGGACCTTTTTGCGAGGAAAAAGGACGTCTACGCAATTATTGAAAAACCGGAGGAAATCACCTCGGCCGGCCGTACGCAAAACCCGTGGCCACGCGCCGGCCGGCCGAGCGCCGCGGGGTGACGTGGGGGGCTCTAGTAGGAACAGTTTGAAAGTGCTACACCCCCCCAAAAAAAGATGATCAAAATGATCATGGATTAGACATTTTAACTTATGCAGGTAGGTAAAAAGTTAATGCGGGCAGTAATGGAAAACATCAGGCCTTATAGCATTGCCAGTTTGCCACGTTCAATTAAGTTGCATGATTAACAGTAAGTGATTGTTTATTAGATTTCTTTAAACAGGTGAAAGATTCAGTAGACTACATCAACATGCCATGAATCTACATTCTTCTTTTAGGTCTCGTTTATATTGGCTTTTGACTTTGGTTTTGGCTTATAAATAGTAACAGCATATAGAGAAGATTGCAGAGAGAGACAGACACCTGTGTGTAATTTTAACCAATATAAATGAAGTCATTACAGTGTGTACTACAATCGACTAGTAGACCCCATTTTGAAAAGACACTCGTTTAAAAGTTAGACACTATAGAAAATCTATTTATTATAGAAAAATAGTTTTAGAAGCCAATACGAATAGGGTCTTAATACCTTGTGAAATCACGCGGTGGCAGACAGAATATACAACTGAAGGTGCAGCAGAAACTGCACCATAGAGATGAGTGGGCTATGCAAACAAAAACAGGCTAGCGTCTCATGTAACTGAATGACTAATTCAAGTCCCAATTTAGGGAAACAAGTATGATAGTTCATGTTGTTTCATACACAGTACAACCATGTAACTTTTATTGAACCGTTTACTACAGCAACATTGTGAAGCAGCAACTTCAATCACTGAAAGAAAAGGACATATGAGGTCATTATGAAATCAAATATTAAGTTTACCTCATAAGTAACGGCCCATTTCCCATTGCGCAATGGCTTGTGGTGATAATTCATGTTCCCTATATAGAGACTTTTGCCACTTGGTATTTTCTTAACCTCAGCAATTACTGATTCAAGTCTAACAAAAGTATCATCATCACACTTCATTATATATCTAGCAGAAACAACATGGACCTGAGAGAAAAAGTTCATTAGTGAGAAAATGTTGATACAGCAGCTTCAAAGTAGCAAATTTTGAAAGTAGGTACCGTCTATTAGACATACCCCATATTCGCATATTGCAACAGTCTTCAGAACAACCAGATCATAGCTGTCCATGAATGGCACAATAACAATGTCACCAAAAAACTCTGCCTCCTTTTTCAACTCCACATTCACTTCTTTTCTGCCATGCTGTAGAAAAGAAAACTCATCAGCTCATGTCGACAGACACAGGTACACAACTTGGACTTACTAAGCCATCAAATTTCGTCTTCAAGATTTACCAGGGCAACAAAAAATCGGGCGACAATGTTTGAGGACCTCTGGGCAGCAGACATCCATGTCTTCCTCACAGCCATACGCTCACCAAAATGGTTGCCCGCTGACAGGATGCCAATGAAAAGCTCAACTGGTTCGTCTGGAAGGGGAGGGGCCTGCCAAACGGGCAACATCTCAAGGTGTTTCTGTGGTGCAAAGCAAGGGTGTGTAGTGGGCAATGTCCCCGCAAACACTGATTGCACATCAAGGTCCCCATTCAGTGATAAGCCAGTGGCATCCTCGAGCACAAACCCCTGCCAGCACCACCAGAGACAAAAGTTAACCACAATGTCAAACTTAGACACGACAGTACGCCACCAATAACGTTGCATTCCATTCCCCGTCTCTTCATGAGCATGGAAGTGCCACTTACAGTGCGGTATGGAAATGACGTCACGTGCCGCCCGTCAACATTCACATGGTAACCCTCCAATCCAGCAGTGAGAGTAAGAACAAATAGGCGGTCCTCCACAAACGGGTATGGCCAATCAACCGAGACCTCCTTCGTCCGCCCAATGATCCGGTTCAGCCACCATGACGTCTTTGACTCTTCCGACCGCTCTTCGTCGTCTCGAATCCACTTCTCACACTTCACCATCCCATCCACTGAATAACAATTCAATCAAAATTTAATCTTTGAGCCAAAATAATCGAGTAGTTAACAGCGTTTCATCTGACAGCAGGGTGTATACCAATCTCCTCGTCAGCACGGGACCTCCAGCCCTCGCAGCGAAGCGGGGTGCCCCACTGCATGCGGTAGCAGGTGTTCTGCTCGATCACAGGCTTGCCGCTCCAGTCGCCGCGGAGGCGGGGGTTGAAGTGGAGGATCCTGGGCGGATCCTCACCGTCCACCGTCTTAAGCCCCTGCAGCTCCATCATGAACTGCGACACCATGATCGGCTCGTCACCCTCCTTCAGCAGCGTGATCTTAGGATCCCGCTCGGCGTGCGCCGCGCGCGGCGTCGCGGCCACCGTGATGTACGACCCCAGCGTCAGCCCGCACGGCAGCTCAACCGCCCGCCCCCTCTCCCGGAACTCGTCGCCGCTAAGGACGATCGAGTGCGGGCACTTGCTCCTCTCCTCGTCTGACGCATCCAGCGTAGCCGTCAGGGTCCCCGCAAGAGTCTGCAGGTCGGAGAAGACGCGGGCCCCGACGGCCGCGGCCTCGGCTGCGACCTTGCGAAGCGAGCCGGACCGGGAGGAGTTGAGGTGCCGTAGGTCGAGGCCGGAGACCATCCCCGACAACCGGCGCCCCCGTATCTGCTTCGCCTCCGCCGAGAGCGTCTCTCGGTGGGGGTGCTTCGAGGGCCGCGCCGGCGCCGCGCGCTCGCCCGCGCCGTCTAGGTGGAGCAGCCGCGACGCCGCCGCGGTGGCCGCCCCCGCGCCGGGCACGGACGTGGACACGGGGGGCGACTCAAGGACGAGCACAAACAGCACGTACACGAGCAGGAGCGCCACGAACCCCTGGATCGCGCGGCGGCGGCAGGACGCGCCGGCCGCCGGTGCCCTCCGCATTGCCCCTGATGCGGCGGCGACGTCAGCGGCCGGGCAAAGCAAACCCTAACCCTAGAGGAGAGAGCGCGTGGAAGCGAGGGTCGGGGTGGGAATGAAGCTGCGGCTATGGGCGCGGAGGAAGCGAAGCAGAGGCGGAGGCGGCCAAGCGAACGAACGAACGGCAAGGTTAACTGAGTCGGACGTGTCGTGTTAATAAATTCCAAGCGACGGTTTCGTTCAAAAAAAATCGCTACAGTTTATTCTGATTTAAAAAGTAGTGCGTGTAAAATAACTAGTGGAGGAATTGGGGGGCGACGTGAGTGTGGCGGGCGTGAACTGCATGGGATCGGTTCACATTGCTTGTGTCCTCTGTTGTGGGCGCGGGAAGGGTGTCTGTGAGGGTTGGTGTATGAACAGCGTGCATACATGACGGTGTTGGGATGGAGGGTTACACGTGGATTAAAGCGGCGCGTGCCTGCTGTTCCGTGTGGGCGACGGATCCCGTGCGGTGGGGCACTCTGTTGACCAACGCCTGAGGCAGGCAGGCGTTCGAAATTGAAATCGAAATTAACGGAAATCTATCGCGCGACTATGCCCTCTACCGTCTTAGGACGCGTCGATTTACAGTTGTTCGATATTTTTCACACGGGGCAGAGAGTATATGTGATCAATAATTATAGAGTTTCAAGTGTTACCACCAATAACTATAAAAAGATAAGGAGATTAGAGATCAATCACCATACAAAAATCCAAAGAGAAAACAATCAAAACAATCTCCACTGTGCCTTGCAGTCAAACCGGATGAACAATTCTCCAGTCAGCCTTGTGAACAGTAGGCGATCAGACTAGTACAGTGTTTTCAGCACGAGAATAGTAATGTCAACACTATTTCAAAAAACCAATGAAACTTTTAACCCATAGATCTAAATAATATGAAATTTAGCATGTAGATTCTCTAGAATATCACGAACCTATTCCAAACAACGATTGAGAAAATCGTTACCAAATTTGTAACCTTTTTAGTTTGAAAAAAGATTGTATCAAAAATGGTGAATATGGCTTGCTTGTAGATGAATGATGGTCAAAATGTCTCTAAATATGTTCTCATATGTCACAACAAACAAGAATATTAAAGAAATCAAGGCAACAACAGCTGAACCCAAAAATCATTCGGAGAAACCAAAACGAGCAAAAACCAGGTAACTTCAAGAACTTGCCAAACAGGTGCTTAAATGGTTGTGGATTAATTTCTAGGAGGTCATCTCCATCTCTTATCTAGATAGATGTGGATTGATTTCTAGGGGCCAACTCTATCTCTTACACGTTCTTAATACAACAAGATCAAGAAAAAAGAGTAAAACCAACCATATCAACCACCACAAAATGAATTCATGGGAGATGAACAAAAATTGATGTACTGCTACTTGAGAATGAAAATTTTATAGCCACTCTATTTGGATGACGAGAGCACACCATAACACTTAACTTCTTTTAAACTCTAACCTTAGAACACTTACTTCAATAAAAGGATTGTTGGATAGTTAATTGCGAGTCTTCATCCCAAGCCGTTAAATAGATGGACTAACTAGCCCAATCTAAATCTAGTGGATGCTATCCACTCGGCACATATAGGGGAAACCCGATAACCCCCACACACATGGATTTTTAACTCACATACTACACTTATGCATGTTTTTCAAAGCGCATAAACTCGAATCTGTTAAGTCCTTACCCTTATCTATTTTGATCTTTTCAGCTTCTTGACATAAATCGCCTTTTCAATTGTCACGTTGTTGATCGAAAGTAGTTTCCGGCATTTTGATCAAACTACCAAAATATCCCTTCTCGATTTCATTTTCTCCTTTCATTACAATCAATCGCTATGCTTATCATGTGTAGGTACACCACTGGTTTACCACATGTCGATAAGCCTCTCATTTCAGTTACACCAGACCACGCCTCACTTGGACAAATCAAGCTATATGGTGAAACCCGTCGTGCGGATTTTTCTACAACATTTTTCTTTTCTCATGTCATACTTGAGCTCATCCAAAGACAAATAAATCATTTTCAGACACAAGTTTTTCACAACTTGATCTACGTTAAATGTGATATGACCCATGTAACATAAAAAAAAACCCCTGACTTAGGTCGCAAAAACTCATCCCCAGACTCAAATCCCTAAATAACATAAACCAGCTAAACTGGATACATCCTAGTGGGTTAGACCGCTGACAGGGATCGATCAGACCATTGAGGGCATCCAACCTGACCGCCACCCTTTAGCCGGTCTGATCGGCCTCACTGCCAGTTCTTCGAAAAAAACAAAAAAAACGTGATTTCAAAATTTCTAACCTTCCTAAATTACAATAATTTATCACAATATAATAATAGACATTCTCAACATTGTCCTTCGTATAGTCTTCCCTGAGCTGAATTTGTGCAACATCAAATGTATAGTGTCAAAATCCCTAGACGACCTGCATCATCAATAACAAGCCGGCTTCTGAGCCTGTTCTTTTTTGCTTCAATTTATGACTTTTAGCTGCAACTTACGATTTTTAAGCTATTTATGAAAGAGTTTAAAGTAACAGAATCTCACATACAGTTTTAACCGATATAAATAAATTCACTATAATATATCCTTTAATCAACTTGTATTCCGATCACATAAACTTTCTTAAGGCAACCTCAAGGGAACAAGCAGAAAAACATCCATTCCGACCATCATTATCAATAATATAAAAGCATTCGGAAACGCAACAATAACCTCCAGCCACCCAATAAATACACAACATCCAAAACTAGAGCAACAAACAGTCAGTGGCAAAAGAACAGGAGAATTAGCATACCCAGACTTCCTGCCAGTAAGAAAAAAGGCCATTACAGGGGAAACAGAAGTGCAGGCGCATTTTCCAGCACCATACCCACGGGTTGACTACGAATCCCATATCTGTTTCCAGTTAACAAAATATGATCGTTCATTTCAATTCTGACGGTAACCAGGAATCAGTATCAGTCATTCAGTCCCAGGAACTAGTTGTGCCTTGGCCACCACCATAGCCGCCGCCACCACCATACCCACCACCACCACCACCACCGTAACCTCCACCGCCACCCCTGTGGTCCCGCCGGAAGTCCCGGCCACCAAATCGAGCACCGCCTGATCGGCAGTTTCTGCCTCCACCACCTCCAAATGAGGAACGAGCAGCATATCGCTCAAGCCATTGAGGAACCTCCTGATTGGCTTCCTGCATTAGTTCACTTAATGGCCTTGCCAGTGACATATTGCCCTCGTTGAAAAATGCAGTCGCCAGACCAGACTTCCCCGCTCGTCCTGTTCTCCCAATTCGATGGACATAGTCATCTATGTCATTTGGGAGGTCAAAATTGATGACATGGGCAACATGCGGTATGTCAAGCCCACGAGCAGCCACATCAGTTGCAACAAGGATAGGAGTTGCTCCACTCTTAAAGGATCGCAGTGCATACTCTCTTTCCTGAATAAGATCAATCAAGCAGAAAGATCAACAATGTGATATTCAATCAGACCTATATGACATCAAGAAGACGTATATCTTTAGCACCATAAGGCATACAGACAAAACTCAAAAGCATGTGCAACCTGGATGGGACAGAAATATTGATCGCTCATGTGCAAGCATATCAGATAGCGGTATGGTATCCTTGAATTGTTTTGAAAAGGATAAATCAACACTTCCCAGTACCACATTCAGATAAAAATGCATTTGTTTTTGGAATATCCAAGTTCTTATTTTCTTTCGAAAACACAATTATGATATGCAAGGATAGTTCAGACAGTAACAAAAATGTATGCATGGATACTTCAGACAATAACAAAATGTCTACAGGATTTGCTTACAAAAAGTGTAACTAACATATAATGTAAGCCACAGCTCGGACGTACCTGTTGGGTACGATCTCCATGAATACTTGTTGCAGGGAACCCATTTGTATACAGCCAGTTCTCCAGAGCATCAGCTCCCCTCTTTGTTTCCACAAAGACCAAAGTAAGAGCTTGCTGCAAACAAGAGAAAAACACACGTTGGTGGACCAATATTGGTGGAAATTATGACTTGAGTTCAAAATTAATTGAAATTTTAAGTACGACAAAAAATATTCCTAGAAATTATGACACAGAGTTCAGAATTAATTGAAATTTTACGCTGAAAACCACTATTTATAAACCTTCCTTACAGCAGCTTTAGTCTAGTGAAAGAAACTGGTGGCATAAAAATAAAGTAGATCAAAAACTCTTAATGCATAGTACCTTCCCATGAGCACCATTAGCTTTCTGCGCATGAAGAAGGTCCATGAGATAACTTCTTTTATCCGCTTCAAGGACAAACTCTACTCTTTGAGCAATCAAATCAGTACTTGAACCAACTCTTCCAACAGCAAGGAAGATGTAGTCCGCAAGGAAATCTGAAGCCAGACACTGTTGAAAAAAATTATGACATTTTCAGCACAAGTAACAGTAGGGATCATTATCACATGCTACAACCAACCAAATATTTTTTTCTGTCATGTAAGAAAAAACCAACCAAATATTTGCATATTGATTCACCCAGTGTCATATCTTCATATCACGTGCAAAAAGCGTCAATTGTGCAAGCCAACAATTCATCTTATTGTTATTCAGATTTAAATGCAATTAGTAAAGATAAATTTTAATTCCTACCATTTTTCTGACCATTTCATACAGTATAATAGAAGAATCTAATATCTAATAATTTTGGATATGGAATAGAGGTCCAATAAAAATGAACAATCTACAATGCCATAAAGATAAATTGCGACTTGAGAACAAGACACCATATGTTAGGAAAACTGATAATTGTGTCGTACAAGTTGACAGCAAATGGACATTGCATACCCCACTACCTCAACTAAATTGCTAGATTGCCAATAAAATAGTAAGTAATGAAGAGGCTAATGACATTTGAACATGTATTATTAAAGTGGGGGAGTCAAAAAGAGAAGGCATACTTGTATCTCTTTTGGAAAAGTAGCACTAAACAGCATTGTCTGTCTTACACCACGAGGGGGCATGTCCATCTGCTCAACAATTTTACGTATCTGTGGCTCGAACCCCATATCGAGCATTCGATCAGCTTCATCAAGAGCTAAGTACTTCACCATTTGCAGTGATACTCTAGCCCTCTCCAGCAGATCCATCAAGCGACCAGGAGTTGCCACAAGGATTTCAACACCCCTTTCTAAGTCCCTCAACTGCAATAAGTATATGTTCTATAGCTGTGCATATCAACTTGCAAAGGTTATTGAGACAGACAAACACAGTATGGCCAACACAATCCATTAATTCCTGAAGATATAAAAACAAGCAACTGCGTTTGACATAAATTGTAAGTTGATTTGAGTTATTAGACGTCGAAAAGTCCTTTCCTATGTCCATTTAAGTTCTGTGTGAGCTAAATTAAGCTCATAAGAAATATAATTGTTATAGACGTGGGCCTTAGGCCAGTCGGGTTATTATTAGGAATTAGAGATTGATTTCTATTTGAGTTATGGATTGATTTCCTTGTGATAGAGATATGATATGGGTTTCCATATTATTAGAGATAGGATTGGAATTAGATTCGATCTGTTAGGGGGAGCCATCTATATAAAGGGGCTACCGCATGCTATTGTCATCAAGCAGAATAATATCAAAGTCTTCCTAGTCTATAGTCTCTCCTCTCTCCCTACGCCGACGCCATCCGGCCATCTTCTTGGTGGTGTTTACCCGTTATGAACTAAGGTTCATAACAATAATAATCAAAATTTTATTATGTGACAACAGCTAAAAACACAACATAAAATGCAAGGAAATTTTGTTCTCATCACATTTTATCACTATTTGACGATCTACATGGATACATAGCCATTATTCAGGACCTACATAATTGAAGCATCCATATAATGTCATATCTATGTTTTCTACAGAAAGTTGAACACATGAGATTCTTCTCTGAGAAACTTATGCTATTAGTATTGAGTCAGTTGCGGTACAGTCTAGTCCAGTGTAGGTGGCAAGTTCCATGCTATACAAGATTCTTCCCATAACGCAACGCATATATTAAATAATTTTGTCTCCCACGTTTCAGCACATGAGTGCACGCGCACACACACACAGAGAGAACAAAGATCGCTGTTAAATACTTAAATTTCTATTTCATCATAACAAATTAGCATCCATGTTTAGAACACTCCACATTGCTATGAATTGATAGTACCAATGGATGGGTGCATCATCATAACCTAATATAGCGTGCCCTCTCTAAAAAAGGCTAATGTTGTATGCCAGAACCCTGGTGACCTATTGTTATACATTAGACAAGGTTACAAGATGTGTGAAAACTTGATTGGCAAATAAGCACAATACAGTACATTAAACACTGTAAGATACGCCAGAAACTAAAATACCATCCATGCAATCACTAATCATCATAGCGAAAGAAAACCATCATGCAAAAAGAAGAAAATACCTGCTGATGTATTGGTGCTCCACCATATGCAACAACCACCCTAACCCCAGACTGGTATGCAAATTTCCTTGCTTCTTCGTGAATCTGAGGCATGAAAAATTTCAGAAGAAACCCAAACAAAAAAAACAAGAACACCCCAAATAAAACCAGATCGGTGACATACTTGGACTGATAGCTCACGAGTAGGTGCTAATATCAGTGCAAGAGGATACGCAGTCCTCGAACCTCTTGGCCTCTGTGGTGGCCTTGACTTCATGATCCCACTAATGATCGGGAAACAAAAAGCAGCTGTCTTTCCAGACCCTGTCTGAGCACACGCCATGAGATCCCTCCCTGCAATGGAGATTGGAACGGCATGCCGCTGCACTGGTGTAGGCTTCACATACTTGCATCTCCGTATGTTCTCATTCAGAGCATCACCCAGATCAATCTCTGCAAAGGTGTTGACTGGTGGAGGCACGTCATGGCCACTCATCTCCACAGGAATGTCCTCATAGGCATCAAAGTTAATGCCTGGGTTCACCTGACTCTCAAAGTCAACCTCCGTGGCCTCAGTATTGGCAAAAGGGTTAGGTTCACGGTCTCTGCGGTCCCATCCATTACGGGAGTTCCAACTACCTCCACCACCCTGGCGGATACCACCTACACCGCTACTCCCACCACCAGCAGGGCCAGCCCAGCGAGAGACACCAGCAATAGCTGTGTAACCAGAAGGCTGAACAGCAGTTGAGGACTGTATGCCAGCTGGTGCTGGAGATGGTACTTGGTTCTCGGAGGGAGGACCTGGTGAGCGGCCACGTAGATGAGGAGGGACGTACGCGCTGCGAGTGAGGCGCGAGTTCTGGTGATTAGCAACAGGAGCGGGAGCAGCACCAGTCGCGGGCGCCGATTCCTCGGCGTTCACAACTGAATCAGCCCATGAAGATCGCATAATTTTGCACAAAACCTTTAATGAAGATTTTACTGCTGATCACTAAAACCTAGAAATATCAGAAATACAATGCAAGTCAGCACAAAACAAATGTGAAGCGCAACAAGTATTTCAGCAGCAAAAGATATAGAATCTCAATGAAAATAACTACTTTCTTTTTTCTCAACGCAACGAAGTCTCAATATTCTACCAATGTTAACAAAACTTAATATAGACAAAAGAAAACTTCAATTTGACTGTACACAAATTTTCAATCATCACAGCGTACAGCCAAAAGCAATATAAGTTAAGAATTGTTCACACTTTGATAAGCAACGGGCAAATTAAAGTGAACCAATTGTTTAACCGGATCAAAGTATGACCGTACCAATGCGTACATAATGCAGATCGAATCATTAATATAGAAACATCGTATACAAGCTAAGTTTAAGCTTAAAACCCAGAACAAAAATAACACAACGTTGCCACAGAAATGTATGCAAGTTTGATTAGGTTTGGTCGTGTGTTAGACAACTCTCCCAAATTTGCTCAAGAGCACTGGCAACTACAACATGCCTAACCAAAAGCAGCACTTAATCAAATATACAAGTTACTACTTACTACCTAGCAGCAAAACCTGGCAAGTTCCCGAAATCAAAACTAAACCAGTATAATCAGCATCGTGGTATCATAAATCTGCTTACACAGAGGAACAGAAGGAGCTTCGTACACTAATAAATAGTACTAGATCTCATTTAAGACAACAACAAAATCTAGGAATACAACCCAAAAACATGGCCAAAGCGCAGCAATCGCACCAAATTGCCGCGGCCATCTTAGCCACAAAGAGAAAAGCAGCATGGGGGGGGGGGGTGTTAATCCAAATGAACTTCTAAATCAAAGCCCCTAGAGGAGGAAGCCAACCACACCATTCCGATAGGATTAAGCAGCAGCATCTTACATTAAACCCTCGCTAAGATTTCTTCTAGCCGTAATTCAGCAAAATCCACCGCTGTTCACCCTCAGAAACCCTACAAATCTACTACAACACCAGCAACTCACCAACGAACCCACTGGTACAACTAAAATTAGAAAAAATAAAACAAAAATTAACAAGCAGCACTAACGGCACGGCTATCCTATCCTCAAGCATACTCATAAAAAAAAAAGAAAAAACGAGGGTAACTTTTTTCTTGGAAAAAAACTGCGGATTGGAAGACGGGGCGGAAGGAGGCGAAGCGCCCAGATCGAGACGGGGCGGGGGGTCGGGGGGCTGACCTGCTGCGAGCGAAAGGAGGAGGCAAGGTGGGTTGGAGTCGAATCGGCGGGAGGGGTGGGTGTCGCGAGAAACCCTGGAGAAGCGGGGAGCAGGGAAGCGAGGCGAGGGAGCTTTTGGGGCTGTTTGGCTGCCTGTATACGGTGGCTCGCATCTGCGTATACAGAGAGATAGTATTTAATTGTCTGTATGAAGGAGAGAGCCTGCATGAGTGGATACAAAAAATCAACTGGAGTCAGGCTGAGGAGAAACGTGGCTGAAGAGCTTCCCTCCTCAGCCTGGCCACGCTCATACAGCTGCATGAGCACATGCAGGCAACCAAACAGCCCCAAAGAGAAGGAACCGAAGCGACAGAGCAATAGCTGCAGATGCCGAAAGGAGAATAGTGCAAGGGAATGGGGCTTCCCTGTCCCCCATTCCCTACTCCCTCAATCTAGACCACTCACTAATGATCCAATAGCTATTTTTTTTATATTTTCACCATGTGTCCATCCATCATAAATAATAAAAAAATACAGAAAAAATAAAAAAAATTTGTATTTTTTATTATAATTTTTTATAGAAAAAAATAAAATTATAATAAAAAATACAGAAAAAATAAATTTTTTCTGTATTTTTTATTATTTATGGTGGATGGGCAAATGGTGAAAATATATAAAAAAACAAGCTATTGGATCATTAGTGAGTGGTCTAGATTGAGAGAATAAGGAGTGGGGGACAGGGAAGCCCCGTTCAGTACAGGGAGGAGGTATACGAGAAGCCGAGAAGGTTTTTTTTCTTTGGTCGACGCAAAAACCATGTTGTTCTTTTAGGCCGATGGTTTTTATCTCTTTGCTAATTTTACTGATTTAGCGAGCGTATTGATTTGCGTATATAAAATTAAACAGCACAATTACGAACAATTTGCAATGCACAAGCAACTTTTGTATATTGTATATCATACAAATATACACACATACGCAATAGACAAGTACATGCGTTCGTTACAAATATATGTAAAAATATAAATATACAGGCATACATACGGTCCTTGCATATAAGAGTTCAATTCGGATGTACGCACACGCATGTCTTCCTTACATACACACGCAACTTAGGGCATTCGGAAGGAAGTCATATGACGAGAGTGTATGTAATGGCATCACGTACGTGATCTATATCTACACCCTCCGACTAAAGTACACCCACACCAGAAGTAATGTCCGGTTCGGAACATATGTGATCGGGGCTAAGTGGGGATTTCCGAAATCCCTGTCATGTTACCTACAATGTATTATGAAATTGTGCGAGACCATTGTTGTGGAAATTATCTTTTTTCTGAGTCATCGCTTTGAAGCCCGAGATATGCTCCAGGATGTGCCATTTTATCTTCCACACCTCAAACACGCGTTCAACGATGTTGCCCTGTTCGATGTGGCTTCTGGCTATGGTTTTTGGTTTCCAGTTGTTGGCTTTTATACGAAATGGTACTGTAGCAACTGAAAGAAGCTGAGGCGTAAATTGAGGTGTTCAATCTAGCTTATGACTTAATGGTTTTTGTTGAGCTGATTGATTTTTTTAGCGTTGTTTATGACACATGCATGATAGACTACATGCATTCGTTCTCATGTGTTCATAGATGACTACGAGTTCATTACAAATATCGCAAACACCACGACTACACCTACATCATGCATACACACGTATTATCTGTGGGGATGATAGAACTTGTGTCACTACCACTAATGACGCTGCTATCCAATTACGTGTCATGTCCATCAATACGGACTTTGCTCCCTATGGAAGAAATGGTACCACGGCCCCGCCTACGACCGAAGGGCCCGTGTGCTACCCTTTAGATTTACAAAATCTCTCGTAGGTAATTCACAGTAAATAATGAAGTTGTGCAATGCTATCATACTCGCAATATCGCCTTCTGTGTGCGTAAGTAGTAGCCAGGAAAGTTGTTGAGTATGCGCCATTTCATCTTTGTATATGCCAAATGCACACTTGATAGCATTCCTCAGGGAAGAGTAATGGAAGTTGAAAATCTCTTGCATCCTGGATTACTGAGTACTATTCTCAAACTCCAAAATGTGATACCTCTAGTTGCGATATGGAGCTAGGTACCCCCAACCTGTTGAGATACCTAGAGCCTATGGGATAATACTTGTCTGCATCGTTACCATCCGTGAAAGATAAATATAGGTTAGTCATCCTCGTGCAATGCATTGTAGAATTGAAAAATGTGCGAACGTATTACCTTCCGGTAGATGCGGGAACCAATCTTCGTATTTCGCCATTTGTCTCGTGCAGGACACACGTATCATGCATTGATCCGGGCCATCCCGCGACACGAAAGTGAACCTATAATCGAAGTCACATACCATGAGCTCATTTTGACTTTTGTATAATGTGCCTGCTGAAATGCCTTACACGCTTGGCATTTTGGAATTGTGACTTGTACACGTGTGCATCAATCGCCCATGTGCAGTTCATGAAGTGTGGATAGAACTGTCGCTGAAGTAGTCTTAGATGCACACTCTAATAAGTAGGATCATATGGTGCAATGACAACACCTGCAAATCTATACACACACTTTAACACCCCATTTAACTTTCTGCTTATCATACTAGTTGAGTGCTCGAACCAGTTCACAACATGTCTATTGGATTATGGCACTCCACACATTCACAAAAATAGGGTGAGTGCTTCTCTTAAAGTGGCATCTAGAGGGAAACTGCAGGCTATAGTTTGTCATTAGAGTGTCATGCAGCCTATCGAACACTCCTTGGTGCATCCTGAACATGTTGTAGCACTGATGTTCACTAGCAAGTTGCAACTCAACACATTGTAAGCTGGTTATTATTGGAACTCTCGGGGTGGCCTAGACCCTGAACTCACTTCGTCATTAGGGGAGTCGAACGCGGTGAGGGCCAGCAAGACGATGGAACCAGTGGAAGCTTTAGCTCCATCGCCGGCCCCTCGCACTCATTACTGCACAACAATAGGAGCAAACAACAAACCATTCATTGTTAGTACTTTGTAGTTCTCAACACCACTGGTTTTGAATGCAGACATAACATACATGAATATAGAACATGTAAAGAACAGACAGAATGGTTAATGCATCACACAAACTTTGCAAACTAACAACATAACCAAACACATAGAAGAATGGGAGTTCACGCAAATATTGGCAATATAACCAACTGAAATATGTAGGTCGTACAAAAAAAATCGAAACACGCAGAATAACAGAACATCAATACATACAAATCGTAAGAACCAAAACCAATGAAAACACTCAGAACAGTTAATAACATCAATACTTATCTAACTCATTTAGAGCCAATTTAGAGTGCAGAAATTTTATAAAAATGTCACATGAATTTCATAGGAAATAATCAAATATCATTAAGATTTTAAAACACTATCCATGTACCAAAATAAGGCCTAAAACAAGTTCTTTACCCCAGTAAAATTAAACAAAACAGGCCTTTTTCCGCCGACCCATTTCAAAACTTGGCCTGCCCCCGATCGTTCCAAGTCGACCACGACCAGTTGAGCTCACCACATCACCTCGCCTCACCACCACCACCACCACCACCACGAGCGCTCCTCTCCTCTCCTCAGCTCAGGGAGGCTCGCCGCTAAACTAGGCTCCAAATCTCAATTATATAACCACCGTCCCTTCCACCTTTCCAGATCTTTTGCCCCCCTCCCCCCACCTCTCGTTCGCTCCTCCCCACGCGAGCGCGGCGGCGAGATCTAGGGTTGGACGCGCCGCGGCGAAGATGAGCAGCCCCCATGGCGGCCTCGACGACCAGATCGAGCGGCTCATGCAGTGCAAGCCCCTCCCCGATCCCGAGGTAACGGCCCCTCCGCCGCCGCCCTCCCGCCTCTCTCTTGTCTCGGTTGGGGGTGGGTGGGTTTCGCCAGATCTGGCGGAATGGCGGGGCGCAGGGCAGGGTTCCGGGGGAGATCGGGGCTGGGACTGTGCTCGGCTCCATTTCGTGGTTACTTACGCGGAAATGGGTTGCAGTGGCTGTTGTTTAGTTGGCTCTGCGGTTGTTGGGTTGTTACGAGCTGGGCTTGTGATTGTGAGCGAAGCTGGGTGTTGCTCTCCGGGGTGGAATAAGGTTTGCAGATTTAGGTGCGGCGAGATGACGAAACGCAGAATTAATTGCTGCTCAAGGGTCCCTCCGGCTTTGGCAACATTATACTATTAATATGTTTGCATGAACTGAAACACCGACGTCATCCAATTTCTCTGGGATCGTTGGGAATTGCAGAATTTTGGCCTCTGGTTGATCGATGTTTTGGGGTAAAAGTAGAGGAGTCACGGCGGGAGAATGTTTGGGGTCCTATGGCTCCTCTGAACTGTTACATACCTTCGGCCTAATTGATACCTTTTTTTAGATTACTTGTACAATTAATAGTTAGGTTACCATTAATTTGTTCTGAGTCTTGAGTATTTATCGTACAGGTTAGGGCACTCTGTGAGAAGGCCAAGGAGATATTAATGGAGGAGAGCAACGTTCAGGTATGCCGTTTTGTATGTCTAAGATTCTGCCTTGACTTGAATCAATTTTTCAGGATGAGCCAGAACCTCTTGTTTGGGCCTGGTTTTGTTCATTGCAATTGATGTTGGCCATTTTGGTGTTAATGGTTCAAGAGAAAGCGACAAGGTATTTGTTGATTGCATGTGAATTGAATGAACATGACAAGAATATCTTATGACGTATAGGATAAGGTTATGTGTACAATACTGGTCTTTCCAACTGTAGACTGTACTACTGTAGTGGTGCCATCTGTTGAGATGTATTCTGCCCCATAGAAAAGAGGCTTTTAAGGTCCTTGGTAAGCTCATTTGGTAAAATGCTTTCCAAGGCAAACTTCCTGAATTTATTCTGTCTATATCTCCCAACTTTTTTCTCGGATAGTCGGTTGTGATGGTATTTCTTGACCAACCATTTTAGGTAGTATAAACTATAGTATCAAGTAATGGAGTCTATGAAACATGGTTTGACAAGAATAAATGCTTCATGTTGAGATTGCAAGAATCATTACTTGTTAGGCTCTTATTGTCATCATGGATCTTTGCTAAGATCGCTAGACTCATTTATCTAAGTTCAAATTTTATGATAATCAGAAACTTTAGGTGAGGCTGCTAAGAGGCAATTTTGGGAAGATTTAGATGATATGGTTAGAAGTGTGCCTAACAGTGAGAAGCTTTTTTTAGGAGGCGATTTCAACGATCATGTTGGTACAACTAGTGGAGGGTTTCAGAGAGTGTATGGAGGTTTTGGTTATGGTGATAGGAACTAAGAAGGAGAAGTTATCTTGAACTTTGTCGTAGCCTATGACCTCATGATAGCTAACACATTTTTTAGAAAGAGACATTTCCATTTAGTTACCTTTAGCAATAATCTGCATTCTAGGCAAATTGATTTTGTCCTTATTAGGAGGGAGGACAAACGAGCATGCATAGATTGTAAGGTTATACCCGGAGAGTGTGTTGTCTATCAACATAAGTTGGTAGTCTTCGACTTTCGTTTTAGGATACATGTTTGATAGGCTAAGGTTGCCAAAGCCATGCGGACGAAGTAGTGGAAATTCAAAGGGGATGCCTCACAGGTGTTTAAGGAGAGGATGGCCACGGAAAGGATATGGAACGTAGGAGAAGCAAATAATATGTGGACGAAAATGGCAACTCACATTAGGAAGGTGGCTACATAGGTGCTTGGAGTGAGCCGAGGGACAAGATGTGAACCTAAAGACTCTTGGTGGTGGAACAGGGAAGTGTAAAAGGCTATCGAGGAGAAGGCATGCTACAAGCATATGCAGTATGATAGGAGCAACGACAACATACAGAAGTACAAATCAGTAAAAAAGAATGCAAAGAAAGTAGTGGGGCAAGGCTTATGAGTAACTTTATCAGAGGTTAAGTACAAATGAGGGCGAGAAGGATGTCTACAAGATTGCTAAACTTTGAGAAAGGAAGACGAGAGATTTCAACCAAGTTAAATGCATCAAAGACGACACTAATAGATTTTTGGTGAAAGATGACGAGATCAAGGATAGGTGAAGAGATTACTTCGACGAGTTGTTCAATAGAAACAATGAGGATAGTGTGATTGAATTGGATGATGTTTTTAACAACACTGATAGGCGGTTTGTTTGAAGAATTCAGGAGTTGAAAGTAAAAGAGGCCTTAAAAGGGATAAAAGTGAGTAAGACGTTGGGGGCCTGATAACATTCCTATCGAGGTGTGGAAATGCCTTGGAGACGTGGCAAACATTTGGCTAACTAATTTGTTCAATAGTATTTTTAGGTCGAACAAGATGCCTAATGAGTGGCGAAGAAGTATATTAAGGAGACATTCAAAGTTGTACTAATTATAGAGAAATCAAACTCATGAGCCACATAATGAAGCTTTGGGAGCGAGTGATTGAGCACCGTTTAAGAAGAGGGACTAGCGTAACGAAAAACCAATTTGGTTTTATGCCCGGTAGGTTGACCACGGAAGTAATTTTCTTGACACGACAGTTGATGTAGATATATAGGGAGCAAAAGAAGGATCTTCACATGGTGTTTATCGACTTGAAGAAAGCCTATGATAAAATGCCAAGAAAGTTCATGTGGTGGGTGCTCCAAAGGAAAAAAGTCCCAACAAAGTATGTTACCCTAATCAAGGATATGTACGAAGATGTTGTGACTAACGTCAGAGCATGTGAGCGATGCTAATGACTTTCCTATTAAGATAGGACTACACTAAGGGTCAACGTTGAGTCTATACATTTTTACCTTAGTGATGGACGAGATCACGCGGGACATACAAGGAGATATCCCTTGGTGTGTGCTTTTCACTGATGATGTAGTGCTAGTTGATGAGAATAGGATATGTGTCAATAGGAAACTGGAGTTGTGGAGGAAGACTTTAGAATTGAAGTGCTTTATAATTACTAGGACTAAAGTTGAGTATATGAGGTGCGATTCCAGCAGTGCAGGGCAGATGATGGAGATGTTAGTCTGGATGGACAAGTAGTGCCTAGGAAGGACACTTTTCAATATTTGGGATCGATGCCACAGTGGGACGACGAGATTGATGAAGACGTGAGTCACATGATAAGAGCGGGATGGGTGAAATGATGTTAATCATCGAGTGTTCTGTGTGATGAAAAAATCTCTTAAAAGTTAAAGGGTAAGTTCTATACGACGACAATCAGATCTATGATGCTATATGGAGTGGAATGCTGGGCAATTAAAAGACAACATAGACAAAAGATGAGTGTAGCGGAGATGAGGATGTTGCGGTGAATCTGTGGTCACACAAGACGAGATCGAATCTGCAATGATGATATATGTGATAGGGTGTGGGTAGCACTAATTAAAGAGAATCTTGTTCAACATCGCATGAGATTGTTTGGACATCTCCAATAGAGGTCTTCTGAGGTACTAGTACGTAGTGGAATTTTAAGACGTATCGAAAACATAAGAAAAGGCAGAGGTCAATCAAGACTGATGTAGTGGGAAGCACTTAAAAGAAACTTGAGGGATTGGTGTATCCAAAGAGTTGGTTTTGGATAGCTGTGCATGGAGGTTAGCGATTCACGTGCTGGAACCATGATATAAGAAGAGGATTTTGGGGCGGTGTTTTAGGATCTCGGTTCTGATGGCAGGATGTAGGGTTTAGGGTTTTAGCCTTGTAGGTTTTATTATAAAGTTTTTGTTTCTTTGACATTGAGGATGTTTTATTCCTAGTCTACTCCAACTTGTTTGGGACAAAATGCTTTGTTGAGTTGTTGTTATTGTTAGAAACTTTAAATAACTTGAATAAGTTGGTCAAATTGATGAGAAGATAAAACTAAAGAATAGAGTGCCAATAATTTTCTGAGGAGATGTGCAAAAATATGCACTTCATGGGGATTAAATACCTATATGCTCCCTATTGTGGAAGTTGGTCTAGCTATTTGTTCCCAGTGCACAACTGCAAAGCATACTTATTATCACTGTTGGTGCAGCAGCACATTATCACGTTTGATCAATAACATACAATCATTTTAGAATAAGGAGAAAAAGATAGGTTGTAACACACTAACATGGAGGGACTGAGATGACTGCTGCTAATGAATAACAATATGGTTATATACTCGTGACTCACAAGGAAGATTAGCGCTGACTGGTGCACTGTAAATGCTAAAAAAACACTTTTTTCTGTGTGAAATGTTTGATAGGCCATGGTGCATTAGGAATACCTTTTATTCAACGAAGTCACTATAGCAATATATGTTAGATTGGCAATAGTGATGGCTAGGAAAAAATATATGTCCAAACCTTTTTTATGTGTTAGTGACTGGTGAGTTTTGCGAGCTACTTTGTTCTTATCCTTGTTTTGCTGGATACATGCTCATATGCTTAAAAATGGTTAAATATTTTTCAGTAGCTTGTTTTTCACCTTTGTTGAGAAAAAAATACTCCCTGACAAATCATATCTATATGAATAAAAACAACTGGTGATATTTAAGGCACCTCCTTCGTTTTGATGGCAAGAAAATCCCACAATAATTCTAAAAAGAAAAAAGCCTAGAAATTCTCACATTAATCGAGAAAAGGAGAAACATCTCTAGTTCTCCACCATTTATTTTGGTGGGACCAGATTATAACGGTGCATATTAATCATATATGTATACTAGAGTTGTATAGCAAATACAAATATATTTTAATTATAGACAATAGAGTTGTATACTAGAGATAATTGTATCATAATATCTTGCGGCACGATTGCGCGGGTAAATATGCTAGTTTTACACAAATAGAGTAGCCACATGCTATTTCGACATGTTAAAACCCCATACCAAACTGTGACTCCTATGAGCATGCCCTCAAAGTGCTAAAATGAGCTCGACCATAAGCCTAATATATTAGCAGTTTCAAGGCCAGAAGCCCAGCATGACAACATTGCTATAGGTACGGAGCCTGGCTAATTTGTATAGCAATATTAAAAGTGCTAAATTCGAATAACACTGACCAAAAAAAGTTCCAGTACATAGCAAGAATACACTATCGATTTTCTACCCTTTATATTGAGCACAAGTTCCCCAAAACAACAAACTAATAAATTGGGTAAGATCAGAGTCAAGCATCCAAATCTTTGAGATAGAGATGGGAAAATATACACAAATAGTTTGTACACACCTTTACTGAATACATGGGTTTGAGAAGAATGAAAGCATCTTGAACTCCTCAACTCCAGCAGCTCAAAGATAACATGCCCTAGGTTGGGCGTGGCTTCTGCCTCTTGCTTCCTAGGTTTGTGCGCATTCACGAGAAATGGGGATGGGATAGATATTGCACTTGCTGCTAGGATAAGACCTGAATACCACAATGAAGGATAGTGGGCTAAGGTTGCTGGGTTAGTGGGTTGCATCTTTTATAGATTTTATATCCTGTATATAGAGCATACACTGGGCCTGGCCTATGAGGCTGTCCTAAGCAAAGCGTGGGCTTGGCCCAAACTTCCAGCAGGCTGAAAGGCTTGGCCCAGAGTGAACCCAGCCTGGAAAAACTTGGCTGTGCTGTGCATGAACAGTTCTAATGCAATTATAATTATTTTATTTTCTTTAGGCCCTTGAGATATCCACCACATGTTTGTAACTATTTTATCGTGTGTGCAAAGGACACATCATGCATAGCTATGTAAGTTGTAACCAAATTGGTTAATGGTGATCAAACTGTTTAAGCACCAGTTCATCACTTCATGGATTAGACTGATTTGCCACTGGCTGAAGCTTGTATGTGTTAATTAAATGTTAAAATTTAGCTACTTTAGTATAATTGATTTTTACTGTGCGCATATAAATCTTAATCCCTACATCGTTGCAAACCAAGTACCCAATTGGCTCTTTGCTTGGCTACTGTTAAATCTGAAGAGTTTTGAATCAACTGTCTAATGTTTTTTCAAGATAAACTAAGAACGTCTCTGGAGCAACAAAAATAATGTATGGGACTGTACCAGGCTTTCAATCGTACTGTAGGGACAGGTTGAACCAAGGAATCCAGCTGCACTTTGTCTTTTGATGGTAATGGTGGTTGGACATCTCAGCAGAGTTCACTCAAAAACTTTTTCCTGAATTACGGGCTTTCAACATTATTGGATTGAATAGACACAGAACACTATCATAATTCATGACAAAATTTACTTTTGTTTGCTCTGCATCTTGTGTGGCAAATGGTATGGAGTTAGTTTTTTTAAATGGCCATACAAACTGAAGTTAGACCTGTGGATTGTGTGAATTTTAAATATACAATGATTCCTTCAGATGATTATCTGCCTTTCATATGCTAGATTCAGAATTGGGTATGGGTTCTTGTTTTGTTGGTAGTTTAACTTTGGTGATCTCTTTGGCATTCTTGCAGCCTGTTAAGAGTCCTGTTACAATATGTGGTGATATTCACGGGCAGTTTCATGACCTTGCAGAACTGTTCCGAATTGGTGGAAAGGTATCAGTTGCCTTTTCTTGTTCATCTTCCTTTGAGCCATCTTTTTGAGTCATCAAGAACAGGCCGTAACTTCAATTCCTTTACGCTTTTTGCCTTCACCAGTGCCCAGATACAAACTACTTATTTATGGGAGATTATGTAGATCGTGGCTACTATTCCGTCGAAACTGTCACGGTAAGAGTAGCATAAGCACCAACATAGTTTTATGCTTGCACCACAGAAAAAAATTATTGCCGTTCATGTGCAATATTTGTTTGTAACTTAGCAAATTTGCTTTTTGTGTGGACACATTTAACTTTCTAATATTTTGTAACTTTAGTAGCTCTTGGTAGTTGGTACTAATGTAATCCTTGAAAACAAACAGCTTTTGGTGGCTTTAAAAGTTCGTTATCCTCAGCGAATCACCATTCTCAGAGGAAACCATGAAAGCCGACAGGTATGGAGAATTTTTCACAGGTTCTTTTAGTTTGCTTGTTATTTTTTCTGATACATAATGTGAAGTTTCTATTGTTTTTTGTTACATCACTTCATTCTCCGTTATCCCTTTGTACACGATGACAATTGGACTGAACAATTTGTCAAACATTTGCAGATCACTCAAGTTTATGGATTCTACGATGAGTGCTTAAGGAAGTAAGTATCTTTTTGTGTATGTAGTACATATGATTCTGCTCTAAAGTCTAAACAATATTTTCTTGATTCTTATTCTGATAAATGTATGTAATAATAAAACAGCAAGATGCCCTAGGAACTAATTTACTTCAATTTGATCCTTCTTTGTCCTTGAAGACTAGTACATCCTGGAAAGTTGTTAGTTTAATTTGCTTATAACATGCCTAGGCATTACACCTCAGCTTTGCCGAACTACCATTAAAAGATGTCTACATCCTACACATGTATGGCTGCAACTTGCAACTGCTATGGCTAAGCCCTAAGATGAAACTAATATGAGCCAAATTTTCATCTTAAGTTGGTATGCAATTTTAGATAAGTACTCTGTTTGAAATTGCCACTTTATGTTGATAATCCAACATAGTAATGAATCATGCATACAAAAGTATTTAGGCAATCTTCCAACATTTCAATTATTAGTTTAAACTTTTTTCATGATTGTATTATGCCAGTGATCTAATTTTTGTGAGAGGTTATGAAACCTATCATTCCACTTGTCCTGTCCAAAATAAAGCTGTCCATGTCATGTTTTTTTTGGTGAATTGAATTACGAGAATCACTTTCCTGCATTTATTGCAGGTACGGAAACGCAAATGTGTGGAAAACCTTTACAGATCTGTTCGACTACTTCCCCTTGACCGCATTGGTGTGTATTGCACTATTGTATCATTTTCATTTATAGGGTGACTTAATATGTGAAGTTCCTTTTCACTTTATCTAGTGAAATTTACATGCAAGCTGTTCATTCTTTTCGTAGGTCGAGTCAGAAATATTTTGCTTGCACGGTGGATTATCACCATCCATTGAGACACTTGATAACATACGTAACTTTGATCGAGTCCAAGAAGTTCCTCATGAAGGGCCCATGTGTGATCTTCTGTGGTCTGATCCCGATGATCGATGTGGTTGGGGTATTTCTCCTCGAGGTGCTGGATATACCTTCGGACAGGTATTTTTTTTGTACAAAACATTCTCTTTTTCTTCACCATATTAAGCGATGCATCTGTTTCCACTGACATTGCCAATTCTATCATTTCAGGATATATCAGAGCAGTTCAACCATACCAATAATTTAAGACTTATTGCTAGAGCTCATCAATTGGTCATGGAGGGATTCAATTGGGCTCATGTAAGTATCTACTCCTGAACTCCATGCTTGTCTGTAGTTTCCGTGCTATATTTTATTTACACTTTACGACATTGAACAGGAGCAAAAGGTGGTCACCATATTTAGTGCACCTAATTATTGCTATCGCTGCGGAAACATGGCATCCATCTTAGAAGTTGATGATTGTAGGGAGCATACTTTCATCCAGGTAACATTCTCTTTGACTCTTTGTAACATTCGATCATTTGTTATTGCAGATTTCATGATTATTTCTAAAGATGAAGAATTTTGACAACTGCAAAAAATAAAAAGAACATGTCCGCTCACGTACCGCAAGTGACATAAGTAATCGAACTGATGAACTGCGGTTCACACTGAGGACATGGATCACCAGATGCAAGATCAGTAAATTATTTTCCAAATCACATATTTGATATTTCTGTAACATATAAGGGTTACTTTATTTGGACTAGCACTTGTAAGTATTGGATTGACATGAAAATATCATGTACATAGGCTAACCAATTTGAGAATTGATATAAAGTCCAACCATAGTGCTGGACTAATTGTCCTTGCTGCTCTAAAAAATTTGATATTTTCGCATCTTGATATGTCTTGATCTTCAGTTTGAATCATGGACAGCTTGCTTGCCATGAGTTTGGAGTTATGCTCAGCTTTTTGCAACACCCGTGCTACGAGTTGGTTTCACTTTTTTGTTAACACCTTAGCTATCTAGTTCCACGCTTATTTTCTGTTGTACCTTATGAATTATGATGTGTCATTCTGCAGTTTGAGCCGGCCCCAAGAAGGGGAGAGCCAGACGTAACTCGTAGAACGCCTGACTATTTCCTGTGATGCGAAAGTGGTGATGATCTCTGTAGCAAAGGTTTGATAGCTAGGTGGAATTTCCTGGTTGCAGATATATTTTTTGCTCGAATCTCCTGTTTGTTATTCTTAATATTTTTGCCCATGGCTCCTTTGGCTATTGTGAGCTGCTTTGCTGCATCGTGATTCAAGTGTATACCTACCTACAGCTGGAAGGATTCGTTGTGTTCTCACTTATCTCTAGTTGGTTGATGCTTGGCTTGGGGGCTGCAGTGGTGAGTTGAAGCATCAAGCAGCTGTTTGTAGTATGACAGAGGAAACTATCCCCTCTGTATTCATTTTGTTCCCCCCTTCTTTCTTACATATTTCACTTAATTTTATTTTTCATGATTCTTGTAGAGATGAACAATGCAGTTGTATGGTTCTCTGTTGAGCCGTTAGGTCTTTCTGAACACATCTTGATTTGCCGTATAGTTTTACTTAAGAACTAGCATTCTTTTGCGACAAGCATTCTGAGCGCCGGTTTTGTTTTCCATAAAGATGCGATGATTTTTGCCCCATGAAACCTCTGTGGTTCGATGAAAGGAAATATTGGTGGTACCTGTGGCAAGGACAGTTATGGTCTGGTTAGTGGATTGTTAGTTTCTTCCTTGTGCGCTCTCTGTAATGTTGCAAAACCTATTTAGCGGAGCTCGTGTCCTGGACTACAGCTGATTGAGCCTTGACTACTGCGTACTTTTTAGTAGTGTTCTCGGGCTCTCAGCACTTGAAATTTTTTGCTCTACTTTTTTGGGCGTTCGGGTTAACTTTGCTTCTATCCAAATATATTTCTCGTAGCACCAACTACGGAACGACGATGTTTTCCATTAGGGGTGATGTAGCTGTACGTCGAGTACTCGGTACCCCCCTGGCCTTTTGGTTACCACTGGGGTAGTTCTGGACTGATGTGCTTGCGGGCTTGGACAGAGCTCTATCGCTCTTTGATGCTCGTGGCAGGTGTTGTTTCTCTGGTTTCCATCAGTAGTTGGTGTTCGATTAATGTGTCGCTAGAATAGTATCTAGACTCTCTAGAAGGCTATGGCACCGTGTCCACACCCACAGAACGTGTCATATCTGGGACAGCAGCAGCTAGAAGTACGTGACAACTGACAGCAGGCACGTCCAGGATTCATTAGTGATTCACTGGCTACTGGCGATTGGTTGCCTGACCACACTCGTTCGTCGCTGTCGCCAACAGGAGGTCGCTGCGGCAGTCAATTGTGCACGACGCACCTCCGGTCACATAATAGGGTGCGACTACAGCGCTACCGCGAGCCCTGTAGCCCTAGGGCGCGACTCCCTCCCTGTCAGCAATTCTTACGCGTGAAGCGCACCCCCCACCTCCACCTGGATCGCAGCTGTTTTTCACATGCAGCCCATTAAACTCCGTTTGCTTTGGCCCACTTCACACTACTCTTGCATGTTATCGGCATAGAACAAACAACATGGCAGCTTGGTACTGTTATACGCATGTAGTCCGTAAAAAGTCCATTCTCACAAAACCAGAAAATTTTGGCTCCCGATTAGTAAACTTGGTTATGACTTTACGAGCAGGGTTCACAAAGCTAATATTGAACTGCTGCTGTTTAGGAACCAACAGCTAGCTGCACTACGTTAGTAGCAATGATCTGTCGATGTGCAATTGTAATTACTAGATGGCCACTGTTACAAGTAAGCTACCAAAAACATGCTCAGTTTTTGAGAGACAAATACAATCAAGAGGGATTGAGTCTTCTTTTCTTTCTTTTTCAAAAAATTTTTCAAAAAAATATTGCAAAGTTACATTTTTCACACAATTATATTCAGAACAACAATTTATGGATTCAAGCTACTAGGATTTTTTGTCACGAACTTTTCAACTACAAAACTCTATTACTAGTTAGCTTCAATCAAGTCACTGTTTTGATTGTCACGGAGGCCGAGAGTATGCTGCATAGGCTCGCTGCAGGTGCCGAGGTGGGCCACGAGGAGCACATCAGCGTGTATCGTCGTTTCAAGGAGTGAGGTACACGTGTCGTGCACCTGCTGTCCTGCACGAGGCTACCAGTAGCCTCCACGCCCACGCCCAGCACATAGACGGTTTGGCCATCGGTTCCACCCCGACCGGCGTGGCACTACTTTGGAGGTTCTACGTGGGCATGTCTTACAGCACCTCACTCGGACGAGGCTGGAGGATCTGCCCAGGGACGGCCTCCTACACCGCCAGGGCAGATGTTCTCGCGTCCTCCGTACATCCCTGGCTTACCCGCATAGGGGGTGTACTCGACGTCGTACGCCCCTCCTCTAGGCGCGATGACGCCAACTGAGAGTACGTATCGTACGATCTCTATTTTATCGCAATGTTTTACATCTGAAACTAACGATATTACTTTTGCAGGTCTTTTCTCGTCCGAGCAGCGGTTTGGCCCCTCCGCGAGCCCGGACGATCCGGACTAGTACTTCTCCGAGTGGGTCAGGCAGGCGTCTGGGTCTGCACCTCCTGACACAGCACCAAAGGTTCTCTCCGGCAGTGCCCTCCTCGGTGCACCGGAGGGCACACAGCCAGAGGTGCAGCTGACTCCACCAGCTCAGAGGCGGGTGCGACACGCTCTTGATCGTTTTACGTTCTCAGAGCGTCGTAACCTGTTGTAGCGGAGGACGGCCAAGCGGGGCCATACGGGAGGACACGGGCGTGGAGCCGGTGCAGGCCAAGGTGGCGACTGAGGGTAGTCCTGATTGTACACCATTGTTTCATGTACTGTTTACGTTTGTTATTTACGATGTGAACTTTTTAGCACTGTGCTGTGCTTACTTGTACTCCTCGTTACCTACTCGATGCGCGCTCGAAACGAATAGTGAACTTCAATGATGGCAACTGCATGAAGATTCTCAGTAACATCAAAATATCACTTACCATCGTATGTATCGATCATTCTACTATCAATCGTTCCTAAAAAAATTTCAAATTTTTTTACGCACCTACAACATACATGAACATAAACTTTTATTACAACTCCAGCAGATTTTCTACCACTTTAAAACTAAAAAATTGACAAAATTTAAAACATTCACGGGGGATTGAGTGCAGTCGCCCCTCATTGGGCGACTGTATGAAAGTCGCCCAACGGGGGGGGGGGTGACTGGCTGTAGTCACTCGAAGGTAGGGCGACAAGGACTCTGTCGGCCCCTGGTTGGGTGATAGGCTCCAATCGCCCCTCCCATTGGGCGATAGGGTTCAGTCGCCCCTCATTAGTCGACTGGAGCCTATTTTTGTAAAAAAAAATTTCACGGATATATTTCTGTAATTTCAAATAAAAAATGGATTATTCGTACAAAAAATTCTATATGTATATGTTACATGTATTTCTCTTATACCCAAAAAAAATGTAGATAACAGAATAACCGGTAGCGGCGAAGGTGGGACAAAAACCTTCTATGTGATTATTTATAGTAGATATTGAATTCTTGTACGTAGGTAATCATCCCCATGTTCGTTATTTCTAGTTTCACTATGGGAGATAGGTGTCTTACTGGTTAGAGAACACTAGCTTATGCCATGATGTGAGTGAGTTCATGCGTAAAATTTGCTGGGTAGGAAATTACGAGTTTAATGCGTGCTTAACTCGTTCATTAAGAATTTTTTAAGATTTAATGAGGATTAGATTAGTGACGTTTGCATGTCAGGAATATTTTCATGCCACATTAAACAAGGCAACAGAGCCAACATTTGGGCTCGTTTTTTTCAGCTTCTAAAAGCTGCTTTTCAGCTTTTCTACAATAACTAATTTTTAAACGGGATATCTTTTTAAGATAGGGTTTACTAGTTAATTGTAGTACATTCTATACCGACTTCATTTATATCGGCAAAAACAACACGTGAGTTTCTGTTCCTCTGTAATCTCTCACACAAACAGCCCAAAAACCTCTAGCCACAGTCAAAAGGCATAAGTTTTAGCAAAAAGAATAGGCCCAATTATCAAGGCTGCATTGTTGCTTCCCAAAAAAATTAAAAGGATATGAAGTAGTACTGTCAAGCAAGAAACTTCTGATGACACGCCAAATTTTCCTCATTTATTTGCGTGGAAAAACCGAGAGCATGGATGACCGAGTTGCCACTAAAGACTTGGAATGTTCTTTCTTCAATTACCGCTTTGCTGATTATATCAATGAACTTGAGGAAGCATAATGGAATAGGATAATATCATATTAGCTTGCACTTAGAACCTGATGCCATCGCTTACAACTACAGGTTGGATTTGTGTAAATCGGATAGGCTTAGTCACTTTTTGGAACATGGAGATCTCCCAGAATTCCTGCGTAATAGAATTGTTTCACTTGAAATTCTTGCGTTCCAAACATGTCTTTAATATATTGGGAAAATCGATTATTGCCACCGCAAAGATTGCCACTTGGTGAAATGCATTCAATATGTCATAGACTCACTTCATAATTAAGGTAAAATCATTCGCCAAACTTGGAAAAAAAATAAGAAATATTATACAACAGAATATGCATATGATTTTGTAGTAGGATTCCTGTGGTCGGCAGAATGGGGTGGTGATCTCATTGATGTGGTGGCTGACTTAGTTCTTTTAGTTCTGTTTAGCACACCAAGATGAATGGGAAAATAGCTGTTCTATGTAAGAAAACATAGCTGTATAGTGATTGTAGCTTGATTCCTCCAGCTTTGGCACGCAGGAAAATTTGGCTCATATTGCTGTATTCTGTCAACTGAGCTTCACACTAGTCAAATTAGCCGTCTAGTAGAAGAAATTATTCTTAGGCATGGTGTGCATGAAGTCAGGATATGGATGTTGTCTTGTAATATGAGCACGACTATTTCTTGACCAAAATATGAGTACGACTGCTCATGTCCCGTACGCGCACAAGGGGATGATGCGCGGGATCCGCAAGCAAGAAGACCCCGGAAGATATGTCCCTCCTCTGACATGATCACTTATCTTTTGATTTCTACTGCAAAAAACTTGTTCTTTCGTCAGTCCAGTGTATTGAGCTTACGTTGTTGGGAATGTTCATCTCTTCTTCACAGTTGAGTTCGACCGAGAAGGCGGCGGCCGGATCAAGATGAAGGTAGAGGAGGCGAGCATCGACGGGTTCCTGTCAGCGCAGGATAGGGGCTACTTCAAGTTCGCCGCGCCGTGCACGTTCTTGTTGTAGTTGAGAGGGGCATATTGGGAATTTCCCAATTGAGAAAAGAATGGGAGGGAGCCCTAAAGGTGGGGCCCACCTACCGGTCTCCCGAGCAAAGAGATAAGGGGGAGGAGACTTTGTCTCCTCCCGGTTCGGTCCACAGGCGGCGCCTCACTCTTCCAGGCGGTTTTGGTCTCCTCTCCCAGATCCGATTCTTTCGGTGCGTGGGGAGATGACGAGCGTGGGAAGGGCAGCGGCGGAGGCGGGGCTGGCCCGGGTTCTTCGGAGCCGGCCGCTCACGCCACCCCGCAGCTATATCCCACCTCTCCTTCAAAAGGGGAGGGCAGCCCGACGGTGAGGGCTCTCTGCTTCATCTCTGTTTGCTCGTCTTGGTGGTTCTCCTCTTCTTTTCTTCGGTTGGCGGAGGCTTGACCCTCGGGACAACTCCGATTGAGGCCCACTGCTAGTTCCGTGTGTGAACCCTAGTTTGGGTTTGTGCATCTCGGGACATTGGGGGTTCTAACCGAGGAAGAAGGAGGTGGCGCGGTTCCTATTGTGCTGTGATTGCTCTCGGCGAGCAATTTGTGTGGTCTTGTGCGGCATCCCGAACCTCGACTTCTTATTTGGCTTTGGTGATTGAGGAGTGCGGCATTGTATCTCCGTGGATCATCTACTCGCTTGCGGCAATGGGTTGATAGATTTTCGGGACGGCGAGTTCTTCGTGCCTTGCCATATTAATTGTGATCTTCGGCTTGTTAGCTTCTTGACGATTTTGAGTCTTATCGATTCGTGAGTATATTCGATTCTTTATCATTTGCGCAGTATATCTTGATCGAGAATTTGTTCAAGTATTAGAGGCTGCTTTGTGAATGTTTGTGGGTGTTGATGAATGCTCTGTGATGAATTGTGTCATATACTGAAATTGATCTAGATAATGAGACTTAGGCTTGAGCTCTAGGACTGTTCTCTGCTTGGTATCATATTATTAATTATATTTACGTCTTTAGATCGATTACATGCGATTGAAATTGTGAGCGAAGCGATGAGTTAATTATCCTGTTCAATTCATTGTCAGTGTAACAGACTTGTTGGTTCAATCTGCTTGTGTATCATTGCAATCCATCTTGCTCGGCTAGCAATTGATTATCTAGTCTGTTTAATCTGCTGTCACTCATTTCATTGCTTGCAATCATTTAATAGAACAGAATCTGCTTGAGGTATATTTCCTTTGTTTCAGTTGGCAGACAATCAGTTAGAGCTCAAGTTGTATTTTCTAGTTATTAGATCAATCATGAAGAGTTATGACTTATGCATGAGAAGGCCAAAATCTATGATTTTGCGCAACTCTGTTCTGAGAGCAATAATAAAACAATTAATTTGTTATATGCTGGAATTAGTTGTTTTACTGTTCTTAGGACTGGTTATTATGTTATTTTCAGCAGCATGTAAGTTATATTCTTTGAATATATATGTGGAGTTGAATGACATGTTAGAATTTCATGTTTATATGCAATTAATGTCATTCTTCTTATGCTGGAAATCAATTGTTTATATTATGTTGGCTGGAATTAAATGTGCAAATATGCTTATACCGCAATATGTACAACAGTTCTATGGCTCGCCGACTACAGGAGACGCAGAGGTATGAATCAACCAATCCCCTCTCCGTTAATTTTGTCAATGGAAGTGCAACTGGTAGGAATTCATAGAAGAACCGCTTGGCATTGTTAAGTTCCCTGCCTGGTTTGGTTTGCGCAGAAGAAGCAGCCTCGGGTCATGCTCGTGTTCATGTGCGTTCCGGTTGCTCCGGGAAGGAGCAGGGTGATCTGGGCGTTCGCGCGGAACGTCGGCGTCTGGCTCGACAAGATCATACCGCGCTGGTACTACCACATCGGCCAGAATGCCATCTTGGACGCAGATGCCTACCTTCTCCATATCGAGGTAACATTTTTCAGCTCAAGCTTGCTTAGTGATTGTGATTGTGATTCTGATTCATGCCATGTGTTTCTTCATTCCAGGAGCGCAATTTTGCTGCAGCCGGCCTTGATAACTGGCAGAAAGCTTGCTATGTGCCCACATCATCGGATAGCATGGTCATCGCCTTCAGAAACTGGTTCAGAAAGTACTGCAAGTGTCAGGTTGGCTGGGCTAAACCTGCAGTTGATCAGCTGCCACCAACTCCTACCAAGGATAGGCTCCTGGAAAGGTAAACATAAGCCCACACTCTTCTTCACGGCAACCTGAAACTTCGAACGCCAGAGGATTCAGTGCACTGTGAATTTTGTGACGCTCAATTGTTCCTGATGCCATCAATAGGTACTGGTCGCACGTCGCGCAGTGCACGAGCTGCAGCGCAGCTCTGAAAGCCATGAAGGCGCTCGAGGTCGCCCTGCAGGTCGCGTCGGTCGCCGTCGTCGGGTTCCTCGCCGTCGCCAAGGGACGCTGGTCACGTCGGTTGTCCAGAGAACCGCGGTTGTGTCTGCAGCCGTCTTGTGCTTCGCCGCGTCACGCTGGCTTGCGAATTTCATCGACAAGAACTTCTATTTCCAGGATTACGTCCATGCCTACAAGTGATGCGTACAGGAAATCCTGTGTTTTTTGCTGCTAGGAGTTTGTAGCTTGTAACTTATACAGCTTAGAAATGTATAGAAGGCACCGAAATTATTTGATACTGATACTGATAGCAGGAAACTTGTCCTTTCGTCAGTCCAGTGTATTGAGCTTACGTTGTTGGGAATGTTCATCTCTTCTTCACAGTTGAGTTCGACCGAGAAGGCGGCGGCCCGATCAAGATGAAGATAGAGGAGGCGAGCATCGACGGGTTCCTGTCAGCGCAGGATAGGGGCTACTTCAAGTTCGCCGCGCCGTGCACGTTCTATGGCTCGCCGACTACAGGAGACGCAGAGGTATGAATCAACCAATCCCCTCTCCGTTAATTTGTCAATGGAAGTGCAACTGGTAGGAATTCATAGAAGAACCGCTTGGCATTGTTAAGTTTCTTGCCTGGTTTGGTTTGCACAGAAGAAGCAGCCTCGGGTCATGCTCGTGTTCCTGTGCGTTCCGGTTGCTCCGGGAAGGAGCAGGGTGATCTGGGCGTTCGCGCGGAACGTCGGCGTCTGGCTCGACAAGATCATACCACGCTGGTACTACCACATCGCCCAGAATGCCATCTTGGACGCAGATGCCTACCTTCTCCATATCGAGGTAACATTTTTCAGCTCAAGCTTGCTGAAAACCAAACCATCGGATAGCAATTTTGCCATGTGATTCTGATTCATGCCATATGTTTTCTTCATTCCAGGAGCGCAATTTTGCTGCAGCCGGCCTTGATAACTGGCAGAAAGCTTGCTATGTGCCCACATCATCGGATAGCATGGTCATCGCCTTCAGAAACTGGTTCAGAAAGTACTGCAAGTGTCAGGTTGGCTGGGCTAAACCTGCAGTTGATCAGCTGCCACCAACTCCTACCAAGGATAGACTCCTGGAAAGGTACAAATGAGCCCACTCTCTTCTTCACGGCAGCCTGAAACCTCGAACGCCAGAGGATTCAGTGCACTGTGAATTTTGTGACGCTCAGTTGTTCCTGATGCCATCAACAGGTACTGGTCGCACGTCGAGCAGTGCACGAGCTGCAGCGCAGCGCTGAAAGCCATGAAGGCGCTCGAGGTCGCCCTGCAGGTCGCGTCGGTCGCCGTCGTCGGGTTCCTCGCCGTCGCCAAGGGGACGCTGGTCACGTCGGTTGTCCAGAGAACCGCCGTCGTGTCTGCAGCCGTCTTGTGCTTCGCCGCGTCACGCTGGCTCGCGAATTTCATCGACAAGAACTTCTATTTCCAGGATTACGTCCATGCTTACAAGTGATGTGTAACATTTTAAATTTTCAATTATTCAAAAATGTGAAATTTTTAAAAGTTTTTCTTGCATTTTGCTGGTATTCCAATTTCTTCTGAATATCTATTTGAGATTTTTGAGTTTCATGATATGCAAATTAATAACTCAGAAATAAACCCAAGTGCAAATAGTGGTCATACAAATAATAAAAATAGAAAATGACATTACATCTCATAAATTCAAAATATCAACATCCTGAGTTCAAATTCAAGTCAATAAATGAAGCTAAAAGAATATTAGAATATATCTCTAAATGATTAGACCAATAAGAATAATAAATAAATAAATAAATAAAAAATCTTCTTTAAATTCAATCAGCATATATATATATATATATATATATATATATATATATATATATATATATATATATATATATATATATATATATATATATATATATGCAATTCAGACGAAATAATATCAAAATCGACATCCGAGGGCAAAATAAATAAAATCAACAATAAAGGAATATTATATTTTCAATATGGATATTTGAACAAAAGTTAAATTTTAAAATTATGCAGAACTCAAAATTTACAAATCCAAATTCAAAAAAAAAAATCCTTGTTTCCCCCTCCATTCCTCCTTTTTCTTCCCACCTTCATGCGGGCCCCTTCCTCCCTTCTCTCTCCCCCCTCCTTCCCTCTGCGCATGGGCCCCGGCTCCTGCTCCCGCCGTCTCCCTTTCTTTCCCCCCACAGCCTGCCTCTTCTTCCTCCGGACGCAATTGTTTTTCCCATCACCTCGCTGCCCTCACACCGAAGCTCGTCAGCTCGCCTTTCCCTGGCGCCAACTGCCTCCATCAAGTCGCCGAACAGCTCCTGTCGCCATGCCCTACGTGCGCCTGCCCCGCCGTCCCGTCGCCTTCTCTGCGCCCCCACGTCGCGCCGTGCCGGCCATGCCGCCGCCCCCACTACGCGCTGCTCCTGGGACGTCAGTTACAGTTCCCCCACAGCACCCGCGCCTATTCATAGCCCCGGCCTCCCTTTCATTCCTCCTTGCCCCGTGCTCGACTCCAGCTCACCCGCGCCTAATTTGTGTTGCCCTGGGTGTTGCCTCAGTGATAAGGTAAGTGGTTATAACGCTGAATGATTAAGCATATGGTGCAGACGTCATGTAACGGTGGATAGAATCTGTATCGCTATTATTATCGCATTTTTTCACATAATATGATTTAGTTCAAACTGCTAGATCTCAGGAAATTTCTATGTATCATACTTCAAAAGCAATTTATGGCAAATAAAATAATCTGAATCTTTCCTTGATTAGCCATGCATATTATTTATTTCCATCCTGTGTATTGGCTCGCGAAGCACGGTGGTTTGTGCTCACCCTCGCTCTTACAACTAATCCAGAATCAGGATTCAAGTCGCTACGCTTCGACTATACAACTGGACATGATGATGAAGATGATGAGGTGTCAAGAATTAGGTTGCGAAACTCCAGTTGGATGCATGTGGGCATGTCCTGAGGGTCCCACCTGTGTGCTTCATTTTTACTGCTGCATTTTATTGATTTCGGTCTAATCGGCCCATAAGTAAGTCCATTATTATATTTACGTTTCTGCATGATATGATTTTTGATATTCAGTACTGATCCAAGGAACAGTACGGTGGGATCACAGAGAATTCCAGATGGTAAAATCTGGGTCTGACATGATGCGTACAGGAAATCCTATGTTTTTGTTGCTAGGTGTATATAAAGCAACTAGTTCTCTTCTTCAACATTTGCTTCCGATTTTTCATATCCAGTAGTGTACTGCACACTGAACGATGGGGCGGATACAAAAGGAAAACTGAGAATTTCATATCACGTAGTGCGTACTATCACCAACCGAACGAAGTTCTTACCGTGAAACAGTGGAAGTCAGGAATAAAATTGAGGATAAACTGAACATTTATAGGATACTAAGTTAACACAAAATTAGTCTTCTACTCTTATAAAATTTCAAATCTATATAGAAATTATAAATCGGATGGAGACAAATAATAAAAAATAGATAAATAGAAAAGTAGGTATCTCGATAATAGAAAGCGCTATGAGTGCGGAGTAGCGATAAGTCATCTATGTATAAAACATATAAAAATTAGTGATATAATAGAAAATTATGAATGACAATGGAAATTTAAATCATATGAAACATACCAGAATTAAGTTAATTTTAATCACGAGACGATAGAAACAAAAGATGGCATCTTTTTCTACACTCTATCTAATGTTCTTATCATTTTCATGGCGGGGGCTCGGTGCCTTGGGGCACATGCAGGACCACATCATCGCGGAGTGGCGGCGGAGGAAGAAGATCAACCAGAGGTTCATCGAGCTCTTCACCGTTATCTCCGGACTCAAGAAGGTTTATATATATTTCACTTTCTTTCATTTTTTTCTTTGATTGATTATCTTTTCTTTAATTTTATGATTTTCACTCCTCCTCCTCCTCTTCTTCTTCTTTAATTTTGTGATTTACATATATTATTTCACTTTTTTTCTTTTTGATTGATTGATTAGCTCTTCTTTAATTTTATGATTTTCACTTCTTCTCCTCCTCCTCGTCATCGTTTTATTTAATTTCATGCTTATTGTTAACCTTTCCATCAAGGAGAGCTAACTTATCTTTGAGTTTGTTAATCTCTCTCTTTCTCTCTCTCTATTTTTACTATGTATAAAGTTGTCACCGAGGGAGGTGAGGCTCAAGCCTCACTAAGCTCCCCCGATGGCTACGCCCCTACCGTGAAACTATAAGCTGGCATTCTTCTAGAAAATATGGAAACCATATAAGGAACAAAAAACGAAGTTCATATTGATCTTCGTTAAAATGTAGACATTAACCGAATCCCATTATTATTTCACAAAACAGCAACTCATTGAAGGGCAATACGCATACTCAGCGTGTATGCCACAATACAGCTCCTTTTATCAGTGTTTCTGTTAGAATTAATCTTGGTAGGTTGTAAGTAGTTGAAGCCAATAATCGAAGTAATAGTCGAAGCCGTGAAGCAGTGGTCGAAACCGCGTCCAAAGCCATAATTGAAAACTACGAGTATGAAGGCAGTCGAAGACTCTAAGTATGTGAGAAGCTATGGTCATTGCATCGAGATGATGCGCCATAGTCGAAGTAGCTGTTGGAAGTTTAAGAACTCGGTCAGTGCTTGGATATGATCGTGGCAACGTGGTCAAATACACCATGGTCGTAAGGCGCCATGGTCGTAAGGCAGCCGTGGTACAGTTTTAAATCACGTTTGCTGATATATATCATATTTTTTGATACTCCGTTGCAACACACAGATATCTTACTAGTACAAGGGGAATATGCAACATGCAAGCCACATCAACATAGATGATCCAACTACATAACACAAGGCAAGAAAACACAATCTTTGCAGTTTAGTTTTAGAGTTCAATAGCAGTTGAAAGCACACACGGTGCTCCTGGTGGTCACTGTTCTCACGAAAAAAAAAAGTAATAATACGTTAATACTTCCTCATTGCTACTTTGGATAAACACCTCTACAGAAACACCATCCATGGAGGACGTGCTAGCAAAACGTACTACACAAAAAAACAAACTTGAGATCACTGAATTTACAGGCTCACAAGACGGTGTCTTATGAGTAGGAATAGCCCATTGGGCGCCTCCGCAAAGAGAGAAACAAAATGGTAGCTTGTTGGGTTGGCTACAGATTTAAATGGGTGAATACGGCTGGCACCAAGTCGACCACTGACCATGCAAGGCTCGCGTACTGGACAAACCTTATGCCGGTGTCCACGTCGTAGGCCTTCTGGGGGAAGAGGGAGAAGGCCTTCTGGAGATAACCAGAAGGAATGCCCAGGGTGTTCTTGGCGTCCGACCTGTTCTTGCTGCTGTCGGACGCCTTCAGCGCTGGAACATAGCAGGATGATACAATAGGAATGCCCAGGGTGTTGCACATGACTGGCAGGAGCCATTTGGAGAGCGCTTTGCTGCAGAATTTCACGACTAGGATGGTTGGGATCCCAACGAGGACCCTCCCGACAAATGCAAGAAGGGGTAGTTGTGGGCTGAATATGAGGGGAACATCAGGGTTGTGGAAATGGAAGTAGGTTTGTTTGATGCCATAGACCTGAATCAGATGTGTAAAAAAACAATGTCAGAGCTTCTTCATGTAGACCATAAAATTCACACCAGTAAACAGGGTGTATCAATAACTGAATAAACACAGGAGAAAGATTTGTGCTAAGAAATTATTCAAATTGGATAGGACACATATTTAGTCAACGACCAACATTATGAACTACAGTTCAAATCGAGAGATAATTGTAATTCAATTGGCAAATTAAAGTAAAAACTAGAGATGTTATAAACAGAAGGTCGAGAAAGGTCTCATAAGGAACCAGCAAGAGCGCATGCCGGATTGCTTCATCTTAAACTATTTTGGTTTTCAAGTCTAAGTCCATTGCAGATAATATTTTCAATGTGACCAGAATCCAGTATGACATAAGCAAGGTTCAGAGGCAATAAAATTTTGGATTAAGCAACCATAAGTCAAAAACAGAGAGTTCTTACAATTCCGAAAGCCACCCCGTTGAATGCTGTATGGTATTCAAAGCTAGGAGTTGGGAATTCTGGCTTTGGATATGCAAAGCACAGCAATAGAGAAAGGCTTGCCCAGAAGGATGTAACTGCAGAAGAAAAGAAATATGAGAATACTCTTTCACCTTTGAATATCACATTTTACATATCACCAGGCACACAGTAGCAAGTGCTGCGGCATATACACATACCGTTTTGCCCGGAGACAACAAAGGCATCAATATGATCATGGACAACCAACCAGAAAGCAAGGATCACAAAGCCAAAACAGATTCCGGCGATAACATCAGTCAAGCTGTGCATGCCCAAGTATATCCTTGCTACCAATTTCAAGTAAACCACATCATCAGTATCTTTTGTTAACTCTTAAGAGACAGTCACATAAAGAAATTCAAGACTCACCAATGCCAATTAGCATAACAAGCAAGAAAGCTAGAGATAAACCCGTGGCAATCAGAACACCGTCATGCGGTCCATATGTTAGGACATAATGCAACAAATATCTGCATTTACCGGAAGCAGCATTAGCCATAAAATCTTTTTGAACTTCCCTAATCCAAGCAAATCCAATAAACACATTGCAATACACATCTTCAAGAGAGAGAGAGATAGAGAGAGAGAGAGAGAATAGGAATATACCCCATCAAACAAACAGTATTTAGAGCGTGCGATGAAGGCAATCCATATTCCATGGCATTTTCCTTCTCATCTTCGGAAGCTGTGACTCTTCTCACAGGAGGAGAGCTTGGCCGTGGAGCTGACACTATATCCTATATCCAGAAATATCCAAAGTGTCAACAGCTAAACCAATCGGACTGCAAATATTAACTCCCACCCATTGTATGAGAACTAGATGATAACCTTCACAGAGTTGCCAAGGTAATCGCAGAAAGCCATGAGGAGGGTCATCTGCCTAGCCAGCTTGCAGTGTCCACTCTACAGTATCCATGAAAACAAGAACAATTCACAATTAATCCTGTTAAAGGTATAAGTGTCATTCCCTATATGTCTAAGGTTTGGGTCCTTATAGTCCTTATATTATTTACATACCCCATAGGCTATTGCAATATAACAAGCTTCTTTTCATATTAACATGATATCAGAGCCTAGATTTTAAACCTAACCTCCTCTTCGACCGCCGCCGGTCACCGTCGGCAGCCACTGCCACCGCCGTCGGAAGGAGTGTGCTCCACTCTTGGGGGCAGCCACCTCTTCTGGCCGCTGCTCGACTCCACCGTGCCCGCCGCCTAGACACGCTCGCACCAGCGCGCCTGTGCCGGGCCGTCTCTGCTCCAGATCCTCGCCGCGCCCGCCTCCGCCAGATCTAGCCGGATTCGCTACCTCCTGCCGCCATGCCCGCCGTCGGCCGGATCTAGGCGGATCTAGCTACGCCCACTTGGACCGCCACCGACTCACCGCACGGATCAGGTTGTCGACGCGCTTGGATCTGGTGGTCCCTCTTCGTGGGCCGCCATCCCGACCGCTGCGCCTACGCCAGGCCGCCTCCCGCCCGAATCCAATCGCCGCCACCTTAGATCCGGCGACTGCCGCCACGCATCCGGCCACCGCCACCCCGGATCCGGCCCTTCCCATGTGGATCTGGTCGCCTGACCACTGCCTGGCCAGGTCCGGCACCCTCCTTGCCACCTCAGGCCTCCCACCTCCTCCTGGCCTCCATTGCCGCTGCCGCCTTTCAGCCGCTACTGCCGAATCCCACCGTTGCCGCTCCCGTGGCTGCCTGCAGCGGCTCTGGTCTCCTTGCCGACGCCGCGTCTCCCACGCGCGCCCCTTGGGCCACCGCCTCTTTCCGCCTCCAGCTTCTCCCTCCTCCTTGGTCTCTGGCCGGTGTTGGAGAGAGAAAGGGAGAGGAGAGAGAGAGAGAGACGGGAGGGAGTGAGGGGATGAAGAGAGGAGAGGAGGGGAATATGAAGCATAGTACTATTGCTGTGCTGACATTTCTACTGCTAGTATCTGAAGTGCTTTGAGCCTTTTCCTTTTGAGTTTTCCGTTACGTTCATTCAAGTCTGTAGCATCTCTCTTTGAGTTCGTCAAAGCCGTGCAAGTCCACAAAATCCTTGTCAAATCATATCGATTGCTTTGCTAGCCACGGTTTGTGGTCCTCTCCTTTTTGCATAGATGCAGCCGCTGCTCTTCTCTTTGAATCACTGCAGATCGTAGATGTCTTTATGATGCCGTCGCTTCTCTTTGAGCTGCCGCCCCGAGCTTCCAAGGCCGCCGCGCTTCTTCTGCACCATGCCTTCGCTGCGCTTGTGCACTGCGCCACCGCCATCTTGGGCTTTGATCCATACTGCTATACTTCTATCTACCTCTTCGACTTGATTTGACAAGCTCTCTACTTGTGTCACCTTCTGCATCCTTTTTATCGTGTTACCGCGATCGACTTTGCTCCCGCTTATCTCTACCTTCCCGGCTCCTGCACTTTGTGTTTTATGGGTTGCCGCACGATTTCGGATGGGAGGCGATCTTTCTGACACAATTTTTCAAGAGCCGCATGCTATGACGACATCTTCAATACTCGGATTTTAGATTTTCTTTATTTTAGTGTCAACCCTTTCAAATACAATTGCATATGCCTTGTATTTAAGGGGGTGTTAAGGGTATAAGTATCATTTCCTATATGTCTAAGGTTGTACTATTTGTATGCCACATGACAAGCTTCTTTTCATATTAACAAATCCCACCTGGAATTACAGAAACGAAATGAAAAGAAATGATCAATCTGCCATAAGACATAAAACATACCCAGAAGAGGAGAGGGAGGAATCCTGTGTAGAAAGGGACAGAGACAACGCATGACAGCACGGAGAAGAAACTGTCCAGCAACTTGTGATGCAACCTCTGCAATAATTCAACAGCAAAAAAAGAAAAGAAAAGAAACATACAAGGAGGTACAACTTAGAAATCGAAGCCAAGTAAATCCATACAACAAAGATATCAATGTTTTTATAAGACAATATTTATCTTTGTTTCTTTCCTATCCACTACAGGTATTTCTAAGTCAAATTCATCTCAAATTACTTGATCCAATCAGCTTCTTCCCTCCTCCTCTCAGAAGATAAACGTCCCGATTCTTTCTACAAAATACCAAATCCTACAAACATCAATCGCAACAAAAAGAACATCAACTGCGTACTAGGATGGGTAATAATTCCACCTTTCATAACAAAAGAACCGCAAATGCAGTATATTTCCTTCCTTCCTTTCTTTCAACCTTTTGTTTTCGTTGGTTACTAGTTGGAAACAACCATAAGGTGAAACAGCACAAGAACGAACCTGGAACCTGAGGATGGACGGCGTCTCGGCGAGAACGCGGCGGGTGACCCACGGCTGCACCAGCGCGCGCGCCCTGCGCGTGAGGTCGAAGAACGACGCCGCCCACACCCACCCCGCCACAGCCGAAAGCGCCGCCGCCTGCCACTTGGTCAGCCCGGCGCCACCGGCAACCGTAACCGCCTCCATCTCCCCTCTGATCCGTACAACCGCCGGCGCAGCCGCCTAGTTCTTGGACCCCTCGTTCTTGACCACACAAGATCCCCACGAGAGAGAAAGACAGACACTCGCAGGGCAGCGCAGGCGCACGGGATTCTTGTATAAGTGGAGGGGACCGGAGGGCGCAGGCCGAAGAGGACGGGGTCGCCCGGGTGGTGGAGCAGGAGTAGGAGGAGGACGGGACGGCGACGGGAGGAGAAGGTGGCCTCGTTCGTTGCGGTTTGCCGGCCGCCCCCAACTCTGGACCGGACCACCACACGGCCCTCGGGAAATTGTTTTCTGTTTCGTGTTTTATATAAGGCTCCTTGGTTTTGCCTACGCCAGGAACTTGATTTTGACTTTGGAAGGTTCTAATTCTCGCCCTTGGTTCTGGTTTCTCACTTTCTCTTTGTTTTTTCCTTATATTTCTTCTCGAATTGTGAAATTTCAGCATTGTAAACGGTTCTTTTCATGATGCAGTCTTTAGATATATAGACCGCCGAGGACTGAGCTCAGTTCAATTGGCTGGGAGCACGGCGCTGCTGAGCTGCTTTTAGCCTGCTCGTGTTTGAGCGCAGCTCGGCGCGCTCTCACCAAATAATCTTAGGGGCACTGTTCCTTGAACAGTACTCTTTAGAGTGGATACACATGCGTGCACATTCAGTGGAACAGCATAATATCATATTAGCTTGCACTTAGAACTGATGCCATCGCTTGCAACTACAGGTTGGATTTGTGTAAATCGGATAGGCTTAGTCACTTTTTGGAACATGGAGATCTCCCAGAATTCCTGTAGTAATAGAATTGTTTCATTTGAAATTCTTGCGTTCCAAAAGTGTCTTTAATATATTGGAAAAATCGATCATTTGCCACCGCAAAGATTGCGACTTTGTGAAATAAATTTCAGTATGTCATAGACTCACTTCATAATTAAGGTAAAATCATTCGCCAAACTTGGAAGAATATAAGAAATATTATACAACAGAATATGCATCTGATTTTTGTAGTTGGATTCCTGTGGTCGGGAGAATGGGGTGGTGATTTCATTGATGTGGTGGCTGACTTTGTTTTTTTAGTTATGTTTAGCACACCAAGATGAATGGGAAAATAGCTGTTCTATGTAAGAAAACATAGCTGTATAGTGATTCTAGCTTGACTCCTCCAGCTTTGGCACGCAGGAAAATTTGGCTCATATTGCTGTATTCTGTCAACTGAGCTTCACACTAGTCAAATTAGCCGTCTAGTAGTAGAAATTATTCTTAGGCAGGGTGTGTATGAAGTCAGGATATGGATGCTGTTTTGTAATATGAGCACGACTATTTCTTGACCAAAATATGAGTACGACTTTATCTTTCAATCATGATGCATAACGGGTTTGGACAATTGCATATTAAGTTTGTAAAAATCACAAGAATAATTGGGTGTGCAGAGGTCATCTTCATATTATAGTGCCACAGGCTTCTTGTCTTGAAGATAAGTACACAGAAAAAAATGGAAGGAAATATTATGAGATTTTGAACGATATAATGACGCATGCATGCGAATGTAGTTTGTTAGAATTTTTAAATATACCAAATGAGCTCAAAAAATTACAAAAATTTATGTACAGCCTCCCGACACAACGTACCACGCAGTGTACTTTTTTTGGTAATTTTAATAATTGCCTATGTTGCAAAACAATTCATACAATTTTGATATTTTTATGAGTTTTTACATGTAGTAAACGAGTTCCAAAAATTACGAAATTTTATGTGAAGCCTCCCGACATGGTTATAGTTATTGTGTTTTTTGGGAATTTTATATGGTCTGAATTTGCTATGTTTATTCGGGTTAACTTAATCATGAATTTACAAATATTTCACTTTTTTTTACAATTTTATACATTAGGAATACGTGTACAATTAAAAGTAATTATAGTAGTTCAAAAAATACATCACACTAGATGCGATATGACTCATCCATCTAAGTCACTGCTATCTTCTCGCTGCTCATCTTACCACACCGAAAGTGGAATGAGAGAGCGCGCGAGGGGGGCATATACACAAAGAGTGACAATTGTGCGAACTAGATAGCAGGAAATAAAATATAACATGATTGACCGATATATGCCACTTCAAAAGATGCATGAAGATCGTTAAATTCATAATTAAGCTAATCCGAATAAACATAGTAAATTCGGACCATATAAAATTCTCAAAAAAATACAATAACTATAACTATGTCGGAATGTTTCACATAAAATTTCGTAATTTTTGAAACTCGTTTGCTATATGTAAAAAAACTCCTAAAAATATTAAAATTGTATGAATTTTTGAGCAACATTGACAATAGATAAAATTACCCAAAAATTACACTGCAAGGTACGTTATGTCGGGAGACTGTACATAATTTTTTGTAATTTGTTGAGTTCATTTGATATATTTTAAAATTCAAACAAGTATTAAATACAAAAAATTAAGGCAGGTAATTAAGCCAGCCGGCGGCCTCGTCACGTGTCACCTCGCTGGCACTACCACCCTCCCACCAAACGACAGAAATAATATTTTTATTAATACTAGTTCTCTGCTCGTGCATTACAATGAAATTTATTAGATATATAGAGAATCATGATATGGAAGAGGCTACTGTGATCAATTGAAACGTGGAGAGTGATGAGAAGTTAAGAATGTGGCGGTTAGAGAAGAAGAGACGTACAACCACTAATTTATTCTTTTATAATAGTAATGATGATACATATATAACTATTTTTATAAATACACTGTGTGTAACAGGGTCAAATTCGTCTTTAACTCTCGACTAGGAAGTGTATTGATTTTTAAAAGCACGTAGGGCTTCCATGCAGTTCACGTGTCCAGCTGCCGATAAGTTCTACCCCTCCTTCCATTCCCGGCGCCGCCTGCTTCCACCCTCGCCGCCCGCGACATGGATCCCCTCTCCCTCCTCCGCCTCCCCCGCGCCTGCCCTTCGATTGCCCTCCCCACCACCACGTCGCTAAACGCCAGGCCAGCCGCCGCCCGCCTCGTGACGCAGAGGCGCTGGCGCCGCGCCGCCCGGCGGATGTCGTCGGTCTCGGCCGTGGCGGCCGAGACGCCAAGGACGGAGGATCCGCCGTCCGTGCTCCCGTCGCCGTCGGGCGAGGAGGAACGGTTCGACTGGCTGGACCAGTGGTACCCGGTGGCCCCCGTGTGCGACCTCGACCCGCGCGCGCCGCACGGCAAGACGGTGCTGGGGCTCCGCATCGTCGCCTGGTTCGACCGCACCGTCGCCGGCGGCGTCGGCGAGTGGCGCGTGTTCGATGACGCATGCCCGCACCGCCTCGCGCCGCTCTCCGAGGGCCGCATCGACGACAAGGGCCGCCTCCAGTGCGTCTACCACGGCTGGTGCTTCGACGGCCGCGGCGCCTCCCAGTTCATCCCCCAGGCCGCCGCCCACGGCCCACCAGTACGCCATCCACACATTTCACAACCACTCTTCTTCTTCCTCCTCCTCCCTTCCTATCTTCCACTTGCCGCCATCCTTGCAACATTTGCAGGTGCACAAGAACAGCAAAGCGTGCGTGGCGTCGTACCCCAGCGTGGTGCAGAACAACATCCTGTGTTTCTACCCGAGAAGCCATCCCGAGCACAAGGACGTGCTGCACAGGAAGCGGCCGCCCTACATCCCGGAGATCGACGACCCCTCCTTCGTCACCGTGTACGGCATCAGGGACCTCTTCTACGGTTAAAGGCTCGGCCTTTCTCCGAAGCTTTGATATTTTCTTTCTAAAAATTGTTTAAATTTGATACCGTTGGATTAGAGATCCAACAAAGCTTTTCTTATAAAAGATTTTTTTAAGAAAAAAATTCACTAAATGATAGTTAAAAGAAAATATCTGGATGACATTTATCAACACCCTTCTCTGAATTCTTGATGCTTCCATCGGAATATCTGCATTACACATTCACAATTCATTGCATTGCAGGTACGATGTTTTGGCAGAGAACGTCATGGACCCTGCTCATGTCCCGTACGCGCACAAGGGGATGATGCGCGGGATCCGCAAGAAAGAAGACCCGGAAGATATGTCCCTCCTCTGACATGATCACTTATCTTTTGATTTCTACTGCAAAAAACTTGTCCTTTCGTCAGTCCAGTGTATTGAGCTTACGTTGTTGGGAATTTTCATCTCTTCTTCACAGTTGAGTTCGACCGAGAAGGCGGCGGCCCGATCAAGATGAAGATAGAGGAGGCGAGCATCGACGGGTTCCTGTCAGCGCAGGATAGGGGCTACTTCAAGTTCGCCGCGCCGTGCACGTTCTATGGCTCGCCGACTACAGGAGACGCAGAGGTATGAATCAACCAATCCCCTCTCCGTTAATTTGTCAATGGAAGTGCAACTGGTAGGAATTCATAGAAGAACCGCTTGGCATTGTTAAGTTTCTTGCCTGGTTTGGTTTGCACAGAAGAAGCAGCCTCGGGTCATGCTCGTGTTCCTGTGCGTTCCGGTTGCTCCGGGAAGGAGCAGGGTGATCTGGGCGTTCGCGCGGAACGTCGGCGTCTGGCTCGACAAGATCATACCACGCTGGTACTACCACATCGCCCAGAATGCCATCTTGGACGCAGATGCCTACCTTCTCCATATCGAGGTAACATTTTTCAGCTCAAGCTTGCTGAAAACCAAACCATCGGATAGCAATTTTGCCATGTGATTCTGATTCATGCCATATGTTTTCTTCATTCCAGGAGCGCAATTTTGCTGCAGCCGGCCTTGATAACTGGCAGAAAGCTTGCTATGTGCCCACATCATCGGATACCATGGTCATCGCCTTCAGAAACTGGTTCAGAAAGTACTGCAAGTGTCAGGTTGGCTGGGCTAAACCTGCAGTTGATCAGCTGCCACCAACTCCTACCAAGGATAGACTCCTGGAAAGGTAAAAATGAACCCACACTCTTCTTCACGGCAACCTGAAACTTCGAACGCCAGAGGATTCAGTGCACTGTGAATTTTGTGACGCTCAATTGTTCCTGATGCCATCAACAGGTACTGGTCGCACGTCGCGCAGTGCACGAGCTGCAGCGCAGCGCTGAAAGCCATGAAGGTGCTCGAGGTCGCCCTGCAGGTCGCGTCAGTCGCCGTCGTCGGGTTCCTCGCCATCGCCAAGGGGACGCTGATCACGTCGGTTGTCCAGAGAACCGCCGTTGTGTCTGCAGCCGTCTTGTGCTTCGCCGCGTCACGCTGGCTCGCGAATTTCATCGACAAGAACTTCTATTTCCAGGATTACGTCCATGCTTACAAGTGATGCGTACATGAAATCCTGTGTTTTTGTTGCTAGGAGTTTGTAGCTTGTAACTTAGAGCTTGTATAATGCAAGATGTTTTTATATAAATGCTTAAAGAGAGAGAATATAGCCACATCATTAAGCATCTATGCAAAAGTTATTTCCTCCAATGCAAGTATCTTTTCTGTAAGTGCTTAGATGGTATATTATTTATTAATTAGATATAGTTATACACATAAGCACCAGCTAAGCATCGATGCTTCAAAATAAGCACCTTATCTATCTTATGTGGCAAGAAAAATTAGTTTTTTATTGCTAAATATCTCTCTAACCACCTGCATTATACATGCTCTTATACAGCTTAGAAATGTATAGGAGGCACAGAAATTATTTGATACTGGTACTGATAGCAGGCAGCTGTATATAAAGCAACTATAGTTCTCTTCTTCACCTATCCGGAATGGGGAAGAGCTACATCTAGTGGATTCGAGGTGTTTCGGCTTAATTTGTGGAGCTGGTCCGATTTGTTCGGGCTAATCTCAACGTGGATTAGGGGAAACTGGCAAGTTTCTGATCACCATGGTAAAATATCGATTGTGTACATCTCTCACTTGTTTTCTTCTAGCTCTTATTTGTTAGTATTATTGTGATCATTTGCTTGATATAGAGCTAGTATTGTGGCTTACTTGACAAGAATTGTGTAAACTTAATTGCTTTATATTCTTGATAGATTGAGCTTGTAGAAAATCATTGAGTAGAAAAGAAAATTTTAAAAACCTCCTATTCACCTCCATCTAGTCGGTATCATTGATCCTACATAGAGGAGAAATGGGCAGAGTCAGAGAGAGACAATCTTGAGAGCGTCTCAACGGTGGAAGCAGGACAAGGAGATGGATCACGATAGAAGAAAGATCGAGATTCGTCAAAGACAATTGTTGTAGCATGAGCATAACAACGGGTACAAGGTACCCGTTCTCCATGAGATGAGGTAGATCTAAAGGAGCTAGAGAGCCAACCGAGAGAGAGAGAGCGAGTAAAATGAGTGGATCTGCTTCTCTCATACCCCTTTTGCGGGGTTTACATACATGAATAGGATAGGATTGGAAATTCTCATCACACCCCTTAATAATTACAAAAGTTAAAGGTATATTGGTACATTCATTTATACACATATCTCTACACTATCCGGCCTATTCCAAGGCCCAGTAGTTGTCCATGGCGTGACCATTCTCCCTCTCCTCCATATTTCTCATCGGCCTCCTCATGAGCATCTTTTCTTCGCCAACATGTGGGCCGCCCGAGCTACTCGCACCTCCCGAATGATGGCTGTATCCACGACCTTGCACAGCTTCTAATGGGCATGGTTGCACAAGCATCATACACTCGTATCCATGGCGCCGACACCCTTACATAAACCCCTTCCACGTAACAATGCGTATTAATATTCTCAACCCCCATCTGATGTCCATGGGAGACAGGCTCTAAAGCCCTTATATGACGACGCTGCATACATCGGGGTCCAACGAAAAACTGTGGGTAAGCCAATGCATCACATTTGAGATTCAAGAATTCTCGCCATCCAGGTGTACAGAGTGGCTTGCGCAAAACTGCTCAAATCCACACCATTCGGACCTTCATGAACAGTTCTAGCATCATAATGCACTCTCAATGTAGTGGGTATGGGCATTGCTGATGTCTGCCTGCATATATGTTTTAATTTTGCAATATGTCAAATCGTATTGCACACAACGAAAGTACTGATGTACTGTAATTCACATTTTATCGGTCATTCGCCTGTCGTAACCAACTACACTCTTCTCATAGTATTAACTTCCTATCGGCAGCCCGTGCACCGACGCCACACTTTTCTCCCTATTCGAGCTGTCCCCTATTGCAAATAATTTCTACTGGTTTTGACAATTTACATGGCATATCGATTTAAATGCCTATATACCAGTTACAATGGTACATATGTTTTTCCAACGTACTAATGGCATTATATTCATTTGTATTTAATCATAAATATTACGTATTGTTGTTTTTTACAAAGCAAATTATGAAATTCTTACAAAAATATTGACTGAATTTTGTAATACCTACAAATTTCTACGGACGATTAATTTGTATGTAACGTTGACTGAATTTTCTACAACTACAATTTTGTACGCATGTCAATTTGCTAACTATGCTAAATTTGTACAACTATATTCATTAAATTATACACAACTACAGACTACTACATCTTCTAATTTCCGAAAACTACGTTGACAAAATTTTCTATACCAAAGTTGAACTATTTTTATCTATATCTATAATTTTCTACTCAGACTAACACTAAATCAAATATCTACTGCATATACAAAATTTAAAATACAAAAAAAATTACCTCACAACGGTCGCTTCTTCTCCCTCTCCTCCTTCCTTTCCTCTCCTCCCCTCCTCCCTCTTCTTTTCTCTCCTTTCTTTTCTTTCCTCTCCTCCTCTCCTCCGCCGTCTGCCCTCTTTTCTATTGCTTCTATTCACCGTACGGCCGCGTGGCCCATTTATCTGCACGCACTTTCAGTCGCCTAACTCTTCGGCGACTAGAAGCGCAGTCGCTTAACCGCTGGGCGATAGCAATTACAATCGCTTGACCGTTCGGCGATTGCAATAATTCATCCAACGGCCAACAGATTGCTTGCGTGTCTCTTGGCTGTTAGGCGATAGGCTTCAGTCACCCAATAATTAGGCGACTAGAGTCTATTTTTGTAAAAAAAAAATTTGGTAAACTATATTTCTATTATTTTGAATAAAAAATAAATTATTCGTAAAAAAAAATCAACCAAACATGCCCTAGAAGTTTTTGCACGCAAAAGAAGCGAGAACGAAGGATGCATCTCGAACAAGCACTCGTCAGGTCGCCCTAGGAGGTGCAGGTGCGACCGCCTAGGGCCCAGCGAGGAGGGCCTAAACCCATGTATACAAACCCTGCACCTATAGTCTATTAGCAAAATAATGAGAACCAAAGAAGAAGAAAAGCGGCCTACCGGCCAAGAAGGCCAAATGTCGGACTCGACTCGAATTCTGATCGAGTCCGAGCTCGTTTCTTTTCCCACGCGAGCGAGACCGCGACCTACACCGCGGACACGGCGGCGGCGACGTGGCTCGATGACCGACGGCGACGACATCTCGGCTCGCGCTTCGGCACTCCGATCAATCGAGCATCTTGGTTTTTGCGATTTGCGATCAGCCGATCAGTTCATCACCGCTCGGTGGTTCATCGAGATTCGAGTCCAAGCCCTAGGTATTTTTTCCCTTATTCTTTTTAATCCAAATTAATTTTTTGTATAGTATTTCAGACTTCTAGTACTCTGTACTCATATAGTTGTGTTTTATTCTAATTTAGGTGTTAGAATTTTAGAATGTTACCTAAGAAACATTTGTGAAATGAGAAAAGAAAACGAAGAAAACTAGAAGGTCAATTTATTCAATCACAAAAAGGTGCTATACATAAGTTTTTTTTCAGCTTCGAGCAGTGTTGTGCCTGATGATAATCCTGCAGAAGTAGATGCACCTGATATTGAAGAACAAGGACAGCTGCAAGTTATTAGTGAAGAAGAAGAAGTTGATGCCAATGACCATGCTACAGAGAATGAAAATTTACAGCCTTCCTCTCAACCTGAAAATTCAATTGATGATGTGCAAGAAGCTTCTATTCAATTTTGAATTTTTAGTTGGTTTGGTTATTTGGCACGACATTTTATTCTCTATAAATAAGGTGAGCAAGAAGTTGCAATCTAAAATTGTGAGCATAGATGCTACTCTCAAACACATTGAAGGTGTCATATCATATTTTAAGAGGTACAGAGATGAAGGTTTCACTTCTAGTATGGATACAGCAAAAAACATTGCATCTGAAATGGATATAGAGCCAAAATTTCGTACAAAACGTCAAGGAAAGAGAAAGAAACATTTTGATGAACAAGATGACCAAGACAAGGAAATACAACGATCTGTGGAATCCTTTAGAGTAAATTACTTCCTAGTTATGATTGATGCTGCAATTACTTCATTGACTAGTAGATTTGAGCAGATGCAAGCATTTGATAAAGCTTTTGGGTTCTTGTTCAACTCAGAAAATTTGAAATCCTTGGATGAAGTGATCTTTGGATGTCTGCAAGAATTTTGTGAAACATTTTCTCATGATAACTCATCCGATGTTGAGATCAATGATTTTTTCAGAATTAAAGGTGTTGCAAGTGACTTTGCGGATGCTTTGATGTCAGCACCGAGATTCTGGAGTTTGTTATGGTATGATTGCTATCCAAATGTTTCAGCTTGCCTATCGAATCCTCTTAATCGTATCTGTGGATCGTAGCTTACTGAAAGAAGTTTCTCAAAATTAAAGTTGTTGAAGAACTATTTGAGATCAACTATGTCACAAGAAAGGTTAAATGGCTTGGCTATGTGAACCATCGAGAAGGATGTCTTGGACACTATTGATCTCAATACCGTCCTTGATGATTTTGCATCAAGAAATGCCCGAAGAAGTATCATTTTATGAGAAGCAATGGATATGATGGAGTTCTATTCTTCCTTAAGGTAATCATATTAGTTCTAGAAGTACAAATATATTGTTATTTTAGTCTACATTGTTCGTTGATAATTATCAGACATGCTAAATTAAAAATATATTATTGGATTCGTTTTCACTTTGCAAGTAAAATTAGCACCTATATATTATAAAATTCTATACACGGTCTAATGGGCCCGTCACGACAAGTTCGCCTTAGGGCCCTCAAAACCCTAGGACCGGCGTTGCACTCGTCGTTGAGGATCAGCTAGCGCTTGTTTGTGTTTGTACGTGGCTAACTTACTGCGCTCCCGGTGCCGTCGGACGTCGCCTCATCACCATCACCCCACCTCTTGTTTCTACGCCGGCCACTTGCCTCCATCGTCACATCATTTTGACATTTTTTTCACGGTTCACATCTACTGCTCTGTGGTTTTTTTTTTGTGCCAAAAAGAAAAAACTTTGCCTTGCTCACATGCAGCTCACGTGTCCAGCTGCCGATAAGTTCTACCCACCGGCCAACCGCTACCCCGCGCGCGCAACTCCCGCCACTCCACGGCCACAAGCTCGTCTCCCACTTCTCGAGCCTTCCCGGCGCCGCCTGCTTCCACCCTCGCCGCCCGCGACATGGATCCCCTCTCCCTCCTCCGCCTCCCCCGCGCCTGCCCTTCGATTGCCCTCCCTACCACCGCGCCTTTAAACGCCAGGCCAGCCGCCGCCCGCCTCGTGACGCAGAGGCGCTGGCGCCGCGCCGCCCGGCGGCTGTCGACGGTCTCGGCCGTGGCGGCCGAGACGCCGAAGACGGAGGATCCGCCGTCCGCGCTCCCGTCGCCGTCGGGCGAGGAGGAACGGTTCGACTGGCTGGACCAGTGGTACCCGGTGGCCCCCGTGTGCGACCTCGACCCGCGCGCGCCGCACGGCAAGACGGTGCTGGGGCTCCGCATCGTCGCCTGGTTCGACCGCACCGTCGCCGGCGGCGGGGGCGAGTGGCGCGTGTTCGATGACGCATGCCCGCACCGCCTCGCGCCGCTCTCCGAGGGCCGCATCGACGACAAGGGCCGCCTCCAGTGCGTCTACCACGGCTGGTGCTTCGACGGCCGCGGCGCCTGCCAGTTCATCCCCCAGGCCCCCGCCCTCGGCCCTCCAGTACGCCATCCACACATTTCACAACCACTCTTCTTCTTCCTCCTCCTCCCTTCCTATCTTCCACTTGCCGCCATCCTTGCAACATTTGCAGCTGCACAAGAACAGCAAAGCGTGCGTGGCGTCGTACCCCAGCGTGGTGCAGAACAACATCCTGTGGTTCTACCCGAGAAGCGATCCCGAGCACAAGGACGTGCTGCAGAGGAAGCGGCCGCCCTACATCCCGGAGATCGACGACCCTCCTTCGTCACCGTGTACGGCATCAGGGACCTCTTCTACGGGTAAAGGCTCATCCTTCCTCTAAAGCCTGGTATTTTCTTTCTAACAATTATTTAAATTTAAAACCGTTGAATTAGAGATTCAACGACCTTTTCTTAGAGAAAATATTTTAGGAGAAGAATTCACTAAATGATAGTTAAGAGAAAACATCTGGGAGATGTTTATCAACACCTTCTTCTCTGAATTCTTGATGCTTCCATCGGTCTATCTGCATTCCACATTCACAATTCATTGCATTGCAGGTACGATGTTTTGGTAGAGAACCTCATGGACCCTGCTCATGTCCCGTACGCGCACAAGGGGTTGATGCGCGGGATCCGCAAGAAAGAAGACCCCGGAAGATATGTCCCTCCTCTGACATGATCACTTATCTTTTGATTTCTACTGCAAAAAAACTTGTTCTTTCGTCAGTCCAGTGCATTGAGCTTACGTTGTTGGGAATGTTCATCTCTTCTTCACAGTTGAGTTCGACCGAGAAGGCGGCGGCCCGATCAAGATGAAGGTAGAGGAGGCGAGCATCGACGGGTTCCTGTCAGCGCAGGAGAGGGGCTACTTCAAGTTCGCCGCGCCGTGCACGTTCTATGGCTCGCCGACCACCGGAGACGCAGAGGTATGAATCAACCAATCACCTCTCCGTTAATTTGTCAGTGGAAGTGCAACTGGTAGGAATTCATAGAAGAACCGCTTGGCATTGTTAAGTTCCCTGCCTGGTTTGGTTTGCGCAGAAGAAGAAGCCTCGGGTCATGCTCGTGTTCATGTGCGTTCCGGTTGCTCCGGGAAGGAGCAGGGTGATCTGGGCGTTCCCGCGGAACGTCGGCGTCTGGCTCGACAAGATCATACCGCGCTGGTACTACCACATCGGCCAGAATGCCATCTTGGACTCAGATGTCTACCTTCTCCATATCGAGGTAACATTTTTCAGCTCAAGCTTGCTTAGTGATTATGATTCTGATTCTGATTCATGCCATGTGTTTTCTTCATTCCAGGAGCGCAATTTTGCTGCAGCCGGCCTTGATAACTGGCAGAAAGCTTGCTATGTGCCCACATCATCGGATAGCATGGTCATCGCCTTCAGAAACTGGTTCAGAAAGTACTGCAAGTGTCAGGTTGGCTGGGCTAAACCTGCAGTTGATCAGCTGCCACCAACTCCTACCAAGGATAGGCTCCTGGAAAGGTAAACATAAGCCCACACTCTTCTTCACGGCAACCTGAAACTTCGAACGCCAGAGGATTCAGTGCACTGTGAATTTTGTGACGCTCAATTGTTCCTGATGCCATCAATAGGTACTGGTCGCACGTCGCGCAGTGCACGAGCTGCAGCGCAGCTCTGAAAGCCATGAAGGCGCTCGAGGTCGCCCTGCAGGTCGCGTCGGTCGCCGTCGTCGGGTTCCTCGCCGTCGCCAAGGGGACGCTGGTCACGTCGGTTGTCCAGAGAACCGCGGTTGTGTCTGCAGCCGTCTTGTGCTTCGCCGCGTCACGCTGGCTTGCGAATTTCATCGACAAGAACTTCTATTTCCAGGATTACGTCCATGCCTACAAGTGATGCGTACAGGAAATCCTGTGTTTTTTGCTGCTAGGAGTTTGTAGCTTGTAACTTATACAGCTTAGAAATGTATAGAAGGCACCGAAATTATTTGATACTGATACTGATAGCAGGAAGCTGTATATAAAGCAACTAGTTCTCTTCTTCAACATTTGCATCCGATTTTTCATATCCAGTAGTGTACTGCACACTGAACGATAGGGCGGATACAAAAGGAAAACTGAGAATTTCATATCACGTAGTGCGTACTATCACCAACCGAACGAAGTTCTTACCGTGAAACTATAAGCTGTCATTCTTCTAGAAAATATGGAAGGGTATTGATAAAGGAAACCATATAAGGACCAAAAAACGAAGTTCATATTGATCTTCATTAAAACCTAGACATTGACCGAATCCCATTATTATTTCACAAAACAGCAACTCATTGAAGGGCAATACGCATACTCAGCGTGTATGCCACAATACAGCTCCTTTATCAGTGTTTCTGTTAGAATTAATCTTGAAAGTTGTAAGTGGTTGAAGCCAATAGCTCGTCGAAACCATAGTTGAAGACTGATCGAAGACTCAAGCGCGAGAAGCCATAGTAGTGGTCGGAAGTTTAAGAACCTGGTCGGTGCTCAGACATGGTCGTGGCATTGTCCATGGTCGTAAGCCACAATTGAAGACTACGTAAGTCGTAGTCGGAAGAACATTATAGCAGTTAAAAAACGTTGCGATCAAAAGAACATCGTAGCGATCGGAAAACGTCCGAAGACGTATCGAGTGAAGTCGGTTAAAGACTTCATGGAGAGATTCTAGGTCGATCATGGAGAGATTCTAGGAGACCTAAGAAAGGCCCGTGGTCGTTGCATCGAGATGATGTGCCATTGTATTAGTCTTCCTCTGTGTATAGTCGAGTGATTTAGTCCTAACAGTTTCCACAAATTTTTCATGGATTACCATGGGATTGTGTTATGATAAAATTGTTGGAAGTTTGAGAACTCGGTCGATGCTCAAAGAAGGAAAGTGCAAGGACATGGTCATGACAACGTGGTCGAAGGCACCATAATCGTCATATATGAATCATCCGCAGTACTGACAACAATGCAGCTATGGTCGTAACTGAAGTAAGCGCTGCAGGACATGGTAATAAGGTACCATGCTCGTGAAGTCTAAATTTTTAGTCACCAAAAGAAAGGCAAAAGGGGTGGACCATGACAAATTAATATAAGAGTTACTATCTCAATTTTCAAGAACATCATATATCGAACGAAAATAGTGCTTATTCAGTAACTCCAAATCAGTTCTGTACATAAATGATTTGATGCCTGCTAACTAAGTAATTTAGCGATTCCCAAAGAACAGGGCTTGTGGTCCTTTGGATCTTGTGGATCTACTTGTAATATAATTATACCATATAAGAACAAGGTGTCTACAATGACAGTACCACTCTAGATGTACTTCAAGCATTCATTACAAGGCTAGGTAAATAAACTCTACGAAATGGTGCCCGTCAACTTACAAGCACTGTAAGATCATCATCCAGCAAGACCCTTTCATATCTGCATTTACTACAAACACAAGCTTAGTCACTGAACATCTGATGATAAAAGATTATGAGTTGATTATGATCAAAAGTCGGATGTAGCATCAGAGAAGATACAATTTCATTTGGTTTCTGCACAGCCGACTAGAAAGCCTACAAACTGCGCATCATTATATTAAGAAGAACAAAAGAGTCTAAGAAGACTCGTACAAACCTCACCAATTAGATGAGGCTAAAAAACAAAAAAAGGACACCCAAAAACAAACACAACACCTAAGGCCAAATGGAACAAAGACCTTTGGCCCCCGCCAAACACCACAGCTTGGCCTCATCTCTAATGTCTTGCAAAACAATGCTGACATTGGGCGAGGCGCCGTCGAAAATGCAACCATTCCTATGCTTCCAAATCCGCCAAGCCACCAACACGACCAAAGAATTAAAGCTCTTGCGCCGCTGCTTAGGAACTTGGTGCAAAGCTTGACGCCACCACGAGGTGAAGACCAAATCATCAGGATCTGGAGTTAACCGCTGCAATCCCACCAGAGTAAACACTGAGAACCAAACGTCTTGTGAACACACAAGAAGTGAGTAAGTGCTGAATAGATTCATCAACTTGATCACACAGTGGGTAGCACTTAGGGTGAACAAGACCACGACGGGCCAAACGATCAGCGGTCCAGCAGCGATTAAGCGAGGCTAACCACACAAAGTATTTGCAACGAGGAGGAGCCCAGGTTCGCCAAATCTCCTTCCAAGGTTCAAACTCTACCGTCCCCACAAAAAAATGGCGGTACGCTGATTTAGTTGAGAAACTGCCCGAGGGGGATGGCTTCCACACATGCTGATCATCCACGCCAGGAGTGAGCCTCACTCGGGCGAGAACATCCCAAAGGCCAAGAAACTCCTCCAATACTGGAGTGGATATACTGCCTCTAATATCATGAACCTAAGTATTATCTGTTAGAGCTTCTTGGACTGTCCTTCGACTGACAGTTCTCTTTGGCACATGCGCACAGAGCAAGGGGGCGAGGTCCATTAAGGATTTGCCATGTAGCCAAACCCATAAAAAGTAGGAGAAGCAATGAATAACCCAAAAATTCACGACATCGTAAAAAAAGATTACAGAAATAAGGATAATGAATGATGAAATAATAATATAAAACTCACTGAGGTTGAGCAGTTAGCCCTTTTGTATGAGGTTGTGCTTCAACAACAGTGCAAGTCACACGAGGAGGCACTGAAGCAGACATGGGCGGCCATCAAAGTACTGTAGAGTCAACTTCATTTCATCTGTTATAAATGAAAAAAATCAGTAGGATGACATGACATGAACAAATGCATTATCAATCACAATTCCAAAAATGAGCCAAAAAAAAAATGGACACTGCCAATTCAAAAGTTGGTGAGCCACTTAGGCACTGACTTCTTTATTGTCGCTACAAACTATGAAGCATGCACAGATGCTGGATGTCGTTAAGTGCGATAATACAAGGCAACTATACAGATCACTATGATTTGTAACTATCAATCTTCAGGCAAAAGTAACTCATGTGTTCCACTTATTATATTAATCTGAATTGAAATTCAGTCAGTTGTGATGTTATGAAAAGTAATAAGGATATTTCTAGAATTTAGTATTGATAACAATTGATGTTTCTTCTTGTTGTAATTAATATTTAGTTGGACCTTTCAGATATGCAGGATGCAGCAGCTTTGCCAAACAGTTCCTTTGAAACCTCAAGTTGCTCAAACGTGTCAGGCCTGGTCAAAAAGATTCCAGATGAAATCATGATTAAATTAATATAAATAAATATGGACAGCATCACAACACAGCATGTGAATGGTTAAATGACAAGAAAACAGGGGAACAAAAATACTCCATAAGCATCACAGTGTCTCCTTGATATAGATATGTGAATGACTTCTCCTCAACAAAAACTCCTCAATGTATTGAAAAAAAGTATGCAATGATTAGACTACCATTATGAACATTATTATAAGTTTATATTCTAAACAACCAAACCAAACAAGTGTTATCATGGCTGTCCTTTATGACACTGCCACTGGAGTGGATACTATTGGGCAGCCAGTGCTGCTTCCAGCCCAATTACAAGTGATGGTAAGTCCAATACCAGGCTACCAGCCAAGGCTGTTGCAAAGAAGTTGTGTAGCTAGCAACTCAGCCAAGAGCCTTTCAAAACCAGATTATTTTGACCAACTCCTGGCAAAACCCAGTTAGATTTGGTGCTAAGTTATTTTCCCTTTTCTTCAAATATTATTGGAATGATGTATTTATGTACAAAAATAATGTTAAACATGGCACAAATCATGGCAAATAAATTATACAAAGCATTAATTCAATGTAAATCAGTTCGAAGAGGCTTTTGGCTGTGACCGGTATATGAGATGCTGATCCCAAGACTCCCAACTGGCTGGTTAATACATACTCGTTTCCAGAATCATCATCATGGTTGAGTTGATTCTAGATGGTCATCATCTCAACTTAGTTTTTTTTAAAATCTTGTTTAACAGGTTGTGACTGTCTAAAACTTGTTTGACGCATGAATTTAATGAAACACCTTAGAAGAATATATTGCCTAGATTTGTAGGCAGAAAAAAGAGAGAGAAAGATCTGCCATGTAAAATCACACGAGCACATTTCAAGGACATGTTATATATGATCGTATAAGGAAAGTAAGCTACAACGTAAAAGCCTACATCTTAGTTCTAAAAATGTCTTCTCCATAAGGAGTAGAAAAAAAGTTCATACTCTCAGAAGCTTCATCGGTATGAATCTTTCTGTTATTTTGTTTCCAGTGTCAACATCCCTCAGTTATTGTAAATCAGGAATGGATAGAGTGCTTGTTATTGTAACAAAAACAGGTGACCATAGGCCATAAAGTTCATACAAAACAGTAATTATCAATAAATGCAGAACACAAATAGAAGTTGGCCGTACCCGATAAATGCGACCTTCATTTTAAGGTTGACCAAAGGGATGGATAAGAAATAATCCACAATACTTGAAGGAAAAAAAATGAAACAACAGAGATGTAAACACACACCTTTTCAGACAGTCCCGAGTTAATGTAAGCATTGGTATGTGCTTCAGCAAAGAGAACAGAATCCAGAATTGAAAAAAGCATTTGGAGAACCAGGCTAAGGATATGACCACCATGTTATAAAATGTTCACCCAGAGTTGTTTTTGCATGCATTTTTGGACCATGGGGAAGTTAGAAGCCTTACTGCTAAATGCTAATTGTAGAATGCAACATCGATAACAAGGCAGATAATAGGAGAGTTTTTTTAATGTAACATCTATGACAAGCCGATGGACTTAATCCTCAAACGGTCAGCCATTTCTGCTAGATACAATAGGCTCCTCGCGCCCAAGTCCTTCACCAGCGGCACCACCACTATATGTAGGCATGGTGAATCCATGACCCCATCTAAAACCCTGGGAGTGCAGGGATCGAGTGGGTAGACGCGAGAGTGAGAGAGCATCAAGAGGGGGTTACCTCGGAGCCGAGCATCTTCGCGCCGCGGCGCTGGGTGGCCGCCCACGGGGCGGCGGCGAGGGAGCCGTCAGGCGGGGCCCACCGAGCGGTGGCGAGCGCGGCGACGGCATGGGTGTGGCGGTGGTGGGCGGGAGGTGGAGAAGAGGCGAGGAGCCGGCGGGAAGCTTCGAGAAGTTTCCGCCGGAGGACCTGCATCGCGGAGTGAAGTCAGGGTGCGGCTCGCCGTTTGCGCCTTCGCGGCGCGGGGAGGTGGGTCGCCGCGCTGCCGCAGGGGTGGCCTGTGAACGTGGGCCGGGCTTATGGTGTCCGGAAAATGTGGCCCATTTCTTTGTGCTCAGTCACCTTCGCACTGCATTTCATTGCACCGTAAATCATTTTCACTGTGTCTACGTGGCTGATAAAGTACGCGTGGCATATCTCGCGTCCCCAAGGCATATCTCTCTTGTATAAAGTAGTTGTCACTGTATCAAATTAGAGGCTTAGAGTAACTCCAGCAGGCCCCTACTTGAGCCCTCAAACCTCATATTTGAGAGCTTGAGGTAAAAATGGAGGTTCAGCAGGGCTCCTACTAGAGCCCTCAAATTTGAGGAGCCCCTCAAATCACCCTCCCACCCCTCATTCCTAGGGGCTCCCCCCACCCCTCATTTTTCTGTTTTTTTCCCGCACCGTGAAAATTCCCTTGCCCGCCTCCTCCGCCTCCTCGCCCCCCGCCTCCTCCGCTCGTCCGGAATCAGATTCTTTAAAAAATATCCTATAGGACCTATACTACATAAAGTGTTATCATTGTAACAGATCGTGGAGAGATTCTTTTGGGCTTACTGTTCACTTCTGGTTGGTTGATTAATAATTTTTTGGTTTATGGTGCAAGAATAAGAGAAATTAGCTTTCAAACGGTGTGTTTTTAATATAGAGTCTATGGTTTTGGTTTAAGTTAATTGTAGTAGTAAACATTATACCGAATTTATCTATATCGACTAAAATCATATGCGAGTATCTCTCTATATTTCCTCTTATGAACAGTTAGAATTAAAAATTTAAGTTAATAATTGTAGTTTAAAAAACCAACCTAGCTAAGCTATGCCATGGTAGTATTTTCGGATGTCTTCTCAAGCCACGTAGGATGATTAGAGCGGCACAACACCGAGATTAGACATCCACATCCATCCGGAACACAAAACGCATGGAGAGAGCCGCTGTTCAGCGGGACCCCACCCGCGATCGGTCGTCGGTCACACATAACGCCGACCAACCGAACCGGGCCAGCACACGTACCCCACCACTAACCACTGCCACGCCCACGCGCCGCCCCCACCGAAAAATAATAAGCTCGCAAAAAGAACCGCTCGCCACACTACGCACGGAGAAATTTCCAAGGCAAAAAAAAAACCCCCAAGGACAAAGAAGAGAGGCTATGATGCGCTGCCTCGCCGCCGCCGTGCTCTTCCTCTTCTCCGCCGGCGCCGCCGCAGGGTCCCCTGGTGCGGGTCCGGAGCCCACCTGCGAGCGGAAGGGCCCGCCGTTCCTCGACGCGCTCGGATCGCGCTGCCCCCACGTCCGGATCGAGCCCTCCCCGCCTCTCGAGGTAGGTGCCCTCCTCCGGCCCTCCCCCTCCGCCGCCCAGTCGCCCAATCCAACCCGTCTTCCTACTAGCCGCGAGATTCCGCGTGGCTTCTTCCTTCTGTGGAATATTCACATGTCAATGCGACCAAGACGTAGCGTGTTTGTGAATCACCGGTGAGGCGTGCGATTTTGGGTGGTAAGCGGGTCGCGATGTTAGAGGTGGACTGGGAAAAAGAGCGGGGAAATTTGTTGCGAGCAATATTCGCGCGCAGATGTGTATAGAAATACATTGGTGCGTACAATCAGCCGATAAACGGGCGCAAACAAGGGGAAATGATCGGCGCAGCAAAGGAGAATCATGAAGATGCAAGATGCGTTGGTGCCATGGTGTCCAGATGCCAGCAGTAGGATCCATACGTTAAGGCAAGCGTGATGTGAATCGAATAACACCTTCTTGGGCAAGAGGGACTTTGCGGGGTTAGGTAAGATTTAAAAGGAAGGCATGAGGCAACATAAATAGCGTGAGTATGTGTGTTTAATTTTCGAAGCATCTGGTTTCTTTCTAAATTATGGAATAAGAATGAATTCTTTGGTTTGAGCAAAGAGACAAGTGATGAGGATACAGTGAGTTTATACAGAGGAGTTATAATAAAAATAAATCATGCCCGTTATGCTTAGAAGGAGCGAGTTGTTGGGAGAGAAATGAAATGTGAAGAGAGAGAGAGCAACAACAATAGTGGCGCAAATTGCACGCTCTAGGTAGAGTGCAGCTGCTCAGAATTGGGGGATTTCGTTGTGGGAGGAAGCGATTGTTGAGATAATGGCATTAGGAGTTAGGAGTTCATCCACCAGAGCCCCCAAAATTAGTCTTTCTCAGACACTAGGCTGGTTGACTCTCGATGGCCCCAAAGCTTGCAAAATGTTAAATATGTAGCTGAAAAGCGTTGCTAACTTGTTAACTCTACCGCAGCATCCTCATCTTCGCTACACTCTTCTTTTATACATGTTTTTTAGTCGCCCGGTATTCTGCTCCATATAGCATCGTAGGTCTGATCGTCATCCTATACAACTTATCTTTTAACTTTTGAGGGATTTTTTATCACACAGGACACACGATGCTTGACATTATTTTACCCACTCCGCTCCTATCCTATGGCTAACGACTTCATCAATCTCGCCGCCCCACTATTGCATTGATCCCAAATATCGAAAAGTGCCCTTTTGTAGGCACTACTTGTCCGTCCAAACTAATATTTCCATTATCTGCTTTGACGCCGCTGAAATCACATCTCATATACTCAGTTTTAGTTCTAAGTCTAAAACCTTTTAATTCTAAAGTCTTCCTTCACAACTTCAGTTTCCTATCGACACCTAGCTTACACTTATCAACTAACACTATATCATCAGCGAAAAGTATATACCAAGAGATATTTCCTTGTATGTCCCGCGTGACCTCGTTGTACAAACCAATCAACAAGTTAAAAATTGTCTTGAAGAGTGTCCATATGCAATGCAATAACAACTGCTAATATATTCCTGTGTTATGTGTATTTGCTTGGTGCTGGCGAATCTTAATTGCTCATCTGTATCCAACATATAAAAGAAAGAAAAAAATCTAAGTTGGTTAGAAATCAGTCTGGGGAAAATTTAACATGATCCTTAAGAAGACTGGGTGAATGATACTTCCATACTTATTTTGGGTACTTTTGGCACTGAAGTGGGAAATAGTGCCATGATGTTTTTCCAACCTAAATTTTTTTATAGATATAAGTACTTCTGTGATAAAATTGTGCAATGCGTGTTGAACATGCTATTTTTCTGCAGAACCCCTCCCAATTTTAATGTCAGTCACTATTGACTTGCTTAACTGAAGAGTCTGTCTTCATTAACTGTCTAGCAATGATAAGTGAAAACCCTGGTACTGTAAAGAATGCTGATAGTTCATATTGTGAATCTTGCAAACTTCTGGTTTCTTCTGACTATATGATAATAACTTATAAATATGTGCCTCCTACTGAATGAAGGTGAGAGGAGAAGCTGTTGATAAAGAGTTGAACCTTCACCGTAGAGGTGCTTCGTACTCCATTCTCATCTATGCTGCATGGTGTCCTTTCTCGAGCAAATTTCGACCAATATTTGAAGCTCTCAACACTATGTTTCCTCAGATACATCACTTTGCTGTTGAAGAATCTTCTGCGATGCCTAGGTATGTGAATGTTGAACTCTTTTTTTTTGTGCCTGTCCCTTGAAATGAGGCATCCTGTCCATTTTTTTAATAACATGTCATTTGACCAGTGGATTACTGCTCATCCTACTGATTCTGCTTACTGTAGTTTGTTTTCAAGATATGGTGTCCGGGGCTTCCCAGCCATTGTTCTGGTCAATGAGACTACAATGGTTCGGTATCGGGGCCCAAAAGATCTCAGCTCTCTGGTGGCTTTCTACAAAGAAACTACAGGTACAACCATTACTCTTTTCTGTTACTTGCAGACATAGTTTGTTCAATGGTCACAGCTTCTTTCAAATATGTCGTGTTCGAAACTTCAGCAAAACTCAGAATTAAGAATGTAGCCTTGGATTCCCTTCATTGGAAGTTCAGATTATTTTTATTTATAAACTTGCTTCGAATTGGTTGAGTGCTCCTTTACATTGGAAACTATACGGTTACCTAGTGGGGAATTAGATGCACCCATGAATGACACTATGAGCCTCATGGTACTCTTGACCCCGTACACCAGGATTGGCATCTTACTATAGTGTTCTACTCTTTGAAACCTTCAAGTGATTGATGCTTGTGAATCTTCAAGTGATTGATGCTTGTGAATGTAGACGAGCAGCACATTGTAATTATTTATGGGAAATTGGGCATGTTCATAAGAACCTGCCATGATAATGTGGATTGGATTCCGTTGTTTGGGTTGTTTTTATTACTTCAAAGCATTTTTGTGAAGGACGATTTTCCTGCTGCAGGCCTCGATCCAATTGCATATTTTGATGTTGATCAGCAAGAGAGCACTGGAAGTTTGCGATCAGTCATGCCAGGAGACTGGTCTTTGCGTAAATTGGCAAAAGACGAGCCCTTTGTATTGTTTGCAGCGCTATTTATCATCCTGAAGGTCGTAGTGGACTTCATCCCCATTGTCATCTCCCATCTGAGAGCCTTCTTGGTTGTGCGTGTTTGGAACTTGAACTTAGGGATCCGTAGGGGATCAAGCCAACTCATGGAACGAGTATTGACTGTGCTTGATGTTAAGAGGCTTTGGAGCAAGCTTAGACTGTGCAATAAGACAAGGGACCTAAGGGAAGGGGCGAGTAATGCTCGAGCTTGGGCTTCCTCATTTGCTTCTGTTTCACTGGGTGAACCATCCTCCTCATGGCAAGCCTAGCCTTTTTGGAGATGATGCTTGACAGTATAGCTGCTCATATGATCCAAAAAATTATTTAATCCTGCTTCCCCATCCTGCTATGTATGAGATGCTTCGCCCTTCTGTGCATTCAGGCATGTGGAAAACCTCGCAGGCATGTAAATTTTGAGGACCTCATCTTGTTGTATATTAGGAATAATTTTTGCATTGCTGATGCAATGCCTAATCTTTCAGTCAATTGACTACACTAAATTTACGATGTGTGGTGAACATTTGAGTAGATTTTAGGATGTCTTTCTGTTGTTGTTGGTACTATATTGGTAATTTACAGTGTTAATCTCCATGGAAGGACTTGGCTTCATTTTGTCGTCGTTGTCTGCACCAGCTTGAAGCTGGGGCTGCTGAGTCATTCTCCCATTTGTAAAAATGTCTTGATTTGTTACAGATATCATGCTGTTTGAAAGAAACAAAACAATACCGAATCTGAAAGGTTCTCTCTTATAAGTGAATTCGGTTATTCACTCTGAAGATCTGTTTCAAGTTTTCTCCCAGTATACATTGGCCTGTGCATAGTTCTGCTCCTACATAATTAACCATCGCTATCCTGGGTCGCATCTCAACTTTTCAGAGCTAAATTTCTGCAGAAGCTTCTTAACAAGCGTCTCATTCTCCTATGCCTGTCGTGTTTAACTGGTGGGTGCCTCTTATCCATCTTTATTAATTCCTGTTGATTTCGTTTATCGTCTACGGTGTGATAACTTTGACCCTCTCTTATTTATGTCACTTATTATGCAGTTTTCTGTGAATTTGACTTGCATATAATATTCTGGAAACATTCTGCATAACTTGATTGAAAAGGATGGACATCCAAAGCTTAGTCAGATTTGGTGGCACCCTAATCCTTGACAGCAATTAACAGCCTCATTTTCAGCTTATGGCTCATAGTTTTTCCGAACCAACAAACAGAATAGTTCCTTCGTCATCTTTTCGAAACAGTTTATTAGAACAGTCTTTTCAAAGCGGATTATCGGTATTTGATTTATTCGCATAAACGTTCACACTAGGGTTAGAAACTATCAGTCATAGCCATATAGGCCTATTGTTTTTGCTTTTTATGACTTTTGGATTCAGCTTATTTGGAAACCAAAACAAACAGAGCAGTTTCTCCAAACGGCTTTCTAAGTCCAAAATCATATGCATCATCCATGTTGACATCTCTATTATCTCGAAAAATATAGACAAAAATCACTAGCTGTAGTAAAAAATCTTCAGCGATAGTTGAAAAGAACCCACCATATTTAATAAAAGTCTGTTATGCCGTGGAAGTAAGATTGCTGGGTAACGTAGTGCTGGTGCATCTGCATTGGATTATTTTTATAATTATCGGGGGGTTGACCGATAGGAGGGTTTAATTTTAGGGCTTTCCACGTATCCTATGCCTTAATGTAAGTGCTCCAGCCCGGGACTAATCCACAGTTCCGCACCGACAATATATCCTAAAGCTGTTGTCTATCTCCATACATAATTACTTTCTAATTATGGATTGCTCCGAACAATTCATCTTTTCAGTCTGCTAATCTTGCAGAAACATGGAAAGAATTGAGTAGGAAGGAAGGAAGAAGTCCCCACTGGTAGGCCCCAGAGAGCATTTTCACCTTTGTCTCTTAGCATGAAGGCTAAGCCTACACACACACTCCTTAAATTGCCTTGCCGTCTAAGTTGTTCCCAGTAGCTGCGTCAGTTGTTCCCCTCCAGAAAAAAGAAAGTATCGTTCCAAACCACCACTTGTATTGATTCTTGGGGAGCATCCAGTCTTGACCATTCCATAAGTATCATAGTTGCAAGCAAGTGAGCAACTATGTAGCTCCCAGATCCAAGCTTGTCCTTGCACAAGTTTGCCTGCCATGAGCAGAGGGGCTTCCATGGATGCAATCAGCCTGGATGAGTGGGAGCTCCTGCCTGACCACAACAGCTCCTTCTTCATGGAGGATTGCAGCACTGTCCATGGCACTGTTGGTGGTAAGGATCAGCTCTTGTTTGGCGCCAAGTTGGTCATGATCAACATGGACCACTTCACCTCTACATCTCACCCTTCTCCCTTTGATTGCATCCTAGATGAAGAGGCCAAGAAATCACTTCTGCTGCCACCATTGCAAGATGCCTGCGCGCAGGATCCTTGCATCGAATTCAAGGACATCGGTGTCGTGCAGACCGAGTTGAAGCGAGCGGAGTTCATGCCTAAGATGACTGAGATACTGATCTCTGGTGCAGAAGAGGAGGAAGAGATAATCAAGTGCTCTGCTGGTGCGAACGAAATTTATGAGGACGAGGTGATGGTTGAAGCTGCACCTGATCTATGTGCTGAAGGGGAAGAAGGTGTCAAGAAAGACAGGAGAGGATTGGAATGCATTGGCTTCAGTGTGGGGAAACTGAGAGTGAATGGTGTTGGGGCACTGTGCTCATTTGGGGTTGCAGCTGCCGCCTTCTGCATCTTCCTGCTTGGCGGCAGGCGGCAGCAGCAGAACAAGCAGCATAATCAGAAGATCCAGTTCCAGATATGTGCTGATGATGAGGTTGGTGGCTCTTTCCTTTTCTTTCTTTGGCTTAATTCATCATTCTAATATGTGCACTGTTCCTAAGGGCATGTTCTATCAACTAGCTTACTTAAACTTCACATATACTTGGGTGCAAAAACTATGCCAGTGGATGAAGTCGGCAACTTTACATAACCCTGTCCAATTTTAAAAAAATATGTTTTAATTTTTGGATTTGTTGACTGGATTCCATAATGGAATCTTGGAATAGATTAGGCTAAAGCACCAAAGAACTGGGGCAAATGGCCCACAGTTTCTGACGATTTATTGTGCTTGTTTGATCTTCAGAGAATTCAGCAGGTTGTGCAGCAGGCCTCCAGATTGAACCAGGCCATGTCGTCAGTCATGGGGGGTGCATCCACAAGGGCAAGCGTATCGTTTGGTGGCTACTATGACGGGTTTTGATGTGTTAGAAACTTTTAGAATCCTTCTATGCATGATCAAAGTATTAGATATAGAAGTGTTCTACGATTGCCAATGTAGATTCCTTCTTTATATTTGTCAGGGCCCAGTGGCCTGCATGTGTACTAGCATCTTGCACCTGTCTCCTGTACATTCGTTACTAGATGTGAATATTTGTGTTGCTCAATTATAAGGAAACTAATATGCAGAAATGAAAATACATGAGATGCAGAATTTTTGCTTGAATATTCCATCTGTTGGCCGTGCCTGACCGTTCACTGAATCTGGTCGGCATGTGAGTGAGACTATTGATTTGTCGATTAGTACTACACAGCACAACACCGTGAAACTGATAGTGATTTTTTTAATTTTTCTTTCCACAATTCAAATTCCAAGAAAATGTTAAATTAAGCGGCGGCGGGGGCAGAAGGAAAAATCTTGCATCCATATCAGATGATCAGAATAGGCCATCTTGGAGCAGTGTTCTATGACAGAAATAGCCGGGGACCGATCGAGGAAGATGAGTTTGACACCACGGAGATTGGATTTGGATAGATCGCCAAATGGATCGGGCCAATGTTCTAGTTCAAGGCATGATACTATTGATTCAGCTTAGATACGATATGGTGTGAACAGTAAATGGATAGTATCAGTCCGATCCAACTAGACGTGCTATGATTGGGATGACATTTTGGCACGGTGGCCGCTCAGCATGGTATGTACAATACCTCTTCTGTAGTAGTATAGTAAAATTTCTTGTGATTAACAATAAAATTATTTACGACTAACGTAAAATTAACAGGTCATCGGTAGTTAGTTTGGCTAAATGTGTCTGAGCCGGCCGAGCAAGGTCTGATTCCTCTTCGTGCTGTGTCTGGGTTGGAGGGTAAGTACATGGACCGGCACGATAACTTATTTAGACCAGTTGTGATGGGCTAATTGGGTTATGCTCTATCCAAACCCGTGCTATTTGGTCTGGATTTAGAGGTTTTCTCTGGGCTGGCCCATTTTGCAAATTGGGCTTCACTTCCACCGCATAGTTCGATGAGAGATGCAAACACTGAAGCAATTCCTATCAATTCCAATCCCCCATTGCCTCACTCATAGCGGGCTTCCAATTCTGCCACTCCAGCCCCAGTACCATTGTACCCAAAGTTCCAAACCAAGAACAAGATGCAAATGGCATTACGGCGCAAAATTGCAAATCCAACTCCTGGGTACTACAGTTTGAAAAAAAAAAACTACTGGTCAGTAATCAGAGATTGCTTCCTGGTAAGAGTACGAGAGAGAGAGAGAGAGAGAGAGAGTTCTTCTGCTTGCCCAGGAGGCAAGAGAGGAGCTGCCAAATTGACAAATTCGGATGGTCCAGTGGACTGAGCAGTGACAAAAGTCCAGCAGCAGCAGCGGGTTTCTGAACCTTGGCAAATTCCGAATCTCTAGCTCACGATGCATTTGTCGGGCCGGAGATTGGCTTTTAATTTAAGTCTCCCTCGACAGCAATGCCTTGTGCCCGCTGCCACTTGCAACGGAGGCGCACGACACACCATTGCCGTCGTGTGGTAAAACCACTCTTTTTACGACTTGTCACCGCCAAGTGGCCCTCGTCTCGTGATGTACCAGGAAACCGAACCCGTACCGATAGCCACTGGTGCGCTGTAGCGCCTTTGGCATGGCAGCCAATCTGTCGGTGTCTGAGTCATCGATCTTACCAAAAAAAATATAAGAGTGGTAGTTAAAATTCTTGGAAGAGAATGAAGATGTTCTTTATTACTATAAACTGGTTACATTATGCATTTACAAAGGCTTGAAACTAGCCATAATCTCTATATTCTTTCCACTCGATGAGAAACTACGATTTGCACGATCTACTTGACTCTAAAATGTTTTCAATCTCCTTGACTTTGTGCTGATTCAGTTGTCCTTCTGTCTACGAAGTATATGGACCTTGCAAAAACTGGTTTGGAACACAGGAATCTTATGAGAGCTTTATAAGAAATGCCATGTCCACTCTCACTTATTTTTTCTTTTCCTATAAAATTCCTATAATATTTATTAACATGTATATATAGCGTGATTGCATGTGTTATCTTCTTTTGAGATTCCGTTGCAATACACGGACATCTTACTATGCACATAAATTAAAATACGTTCAATGCGCTCACTTAGCCTCAGGCCCTCAGCTGAGTTTTTTGCTATTATAGTACTCCCTAAGTATAGCTTCGATAAAACGGTATCCACGTCGTGGGGCTTATCTAAAACGATACCTATTTCGTGTACTCCTCTCTATAATAGTATTCCCAGGGATTTGAACTCAAATTATTTTGATTTTCGAATTTTATCTTCTCTAAATGACTAAACTACACTTCCTAAATTTGTTTAGACCTAATCCTTTTTCTTTTCTTCCCACACGACACAGTACAGGCGCATCACTTTTCCTATGGCGGCGGCGGGGCACGAACTACGCACGCAGGCGACGCACAGACGGCAGGCAACGATCTTGCGGCAGACCTCGCGCGGCAAGGTGATCACGCACAGAGTCATATGGAGGAGATAAAATTCGAAAATCAAAATAATTTGAGTTCAAATCCCTGGGAATACTATTATAGAGAAGAGTACGCGAAATATATATCGTTTTGGAGAAGCCCACAACGTGGATACCGTTTTGTCGAAGCCATACTTAGGGAGTACTATAATAGCAAAAAACTCCTCTCAGCTTAGAAGTTATGAGACTGACTTTTTTAGGTTTAAGCTAAAGCTTAAGCCCAAACAATGTTGGACCTAAGCCTGAAATAAGCTGCTTAACTTCCGCTTATATAAGTCCACGAGTCAAACTAGGCCAAATTGGGTAGTCATCTAATTAAGCCAATTGGTCCTACTCATTTCAGTTTCAGCTTCTGACTTCTAGTTCACTATTCTTTAATTTAGTCTCACTTTTTTTTGACTTTTTGGCTTTTTGGGGCTTTTTTCTTTTCTTTTTCTGTATTCGTTTGCATTGTCTGTGATAGGTTAACTTGTTTTTTATTTTTAAAATTTAATTAAGCCAAAAGATCACCAATAATTATAGTGTAAAACAGCCAATTACAATACAAATAAATTATAAGTCAGCTTATTTTTACCGAGCTAAGCGGGGCTGATTTCTAGCACAAGCTTCTCACGTCGGGATTCTGACAAGATTGCGTTTTGTCCCCTGAGCTGGGTGCTCACCACTTTATGCCATGCTACGCAGATCTGGCTCGTTCAGTCCAGCTTTTTGCACTTTTTGTTTTTTGACTGTTGATTTTTTTATATTAAAATTATACTATAATAATTATTAGTTTTTTCAATCATTTAAACTGAAATAAACAGGTCCATAGTCTCGAGCCTAACAAAAAGCAACAGCCTTCGATAAAAAGTGAGAGGGATAAGTGCAGATCAAGCAAGCTCCAGTCCTGCACGCATGCTCCCCCATCTCCAGGACACTGTTGTGGCGTAGTGAGTAAAACTTTTCACGCCGTGTGCGTGCCGTAGGAACAGTGTGGTGTCCGGCTGCTGGCCCACAAACTGGCGTCCTTCTCATGGTGAGTGGTGGTGGTGCTTAGGAGCCGCACTATGAATGATGCTTAGCCACGTCATAAATGGTTTTAGTTTCTATGCTTTGGATTCTAGTTTTTGGCTATTTAATTTTATCTTCATTTTTGATTTTTAAAAAGTTTTTTGGGCTTTTTTATTTTTACCCCTTTATTTCTTTGTATGTCTGTAATGATATACTTTTTATTTTTTTAATTTAATTATATAGAAAAAGATAACAGCAGCTACAGTATATTTTTCAGCCACTACAGTATAAAAAAGTTAGAAGCATTGGGTTATAAGTTCTTTGGAGCACTACCAGCTCTGTTTATAATTCAGGGATGCTATAGTAGTTTTCAATGGTTTGTATTGTTACCTGCGATTTTTTTGTGTGAAATTATTTCATTCCAAACAGTCCTGAAGAGCAAGCGACCGTTCTGGCCTCTGGGAAAAAACTTGAGGAAGTAAGCGAGACTCAAAAACATTTAGATGCGCCTAAGTATACTTTTGGAGATATTTTTCCATGGAAGAAAAAAGAGAAAATTGATCATTTAACTCGAATAACCCCTTTTTTGTATGATATTCCATCGAATGACTTCCTCTTTATTTATACCATCGGATTTTAAATTTTCTTTACAATATGTCATGGCCGTCACTTCTCTGTCCATGCCCTTCGTTAAGCCATGTGAAGATCATTTTGCCCTCAAATATTTCATTTTACTCTATGCCATTGTGAAATTCATTAATTGTCATGCATGGAACTGATGCCCCCTGCTGTTGTCCCAACGATGGCAAAGAAAATTTGGAACCAGATAGCATAGAATGAATAGGGAATTATTTGATGGTATACGTGAAGAAGAGAATTATTTGATGGTATATAATCAATTTTCTTGAAGAAAAAGACCAATTGAGTTAACAGACGTTCTTTTTAGATATGATCTGATGTATTTGTTTAACCTAAATAATTGCATTCTTAATTAGCAACATCGGGTACTCCTAGGAGTGCACCATCAGTATCATAACAAAGTTCCTCTCAGAAAAAAAAAGTACCATAACAAAGTCATTATTAGTTGTGTCTGCACTTTTTATCCTGACTGATAGGCTTTTGCCTGTAAGCTGTAAAGTAATTACATTCGCCCTTTTCTTGTGATTATTGCCACCGAATCGGGAGCAAAGCTTATTTTGCTTACAAAAGAAAAAATGTTTCTAAATGACAGAAGAAATATGCATAATTATTTTATACCTTCAGTCCTCAGAAAATACCTAATAATCCTCTCTCAAGAAGAAAAAGGATTTCTCTTGAAAAAAGGGGGGGAAAGAAATAGCTAAGAATTTCAATATGATTTTTGGTCCTTCTCTTTTTGGGATAAAATTAAGATTGTTAGACATACATATTGTCATAAATCAATCATTCTCTCCATTATTTCAAGGGCCAAATATCAAAATTAAAAGGACATACATGAGCACACAATCTTCCTGCCATCGCCAAAGTATTGCTCTGCCTCCCGAACTTTTCTGGATACCAGTATCTGCAATGGCCAGCTGCACACAGATTTTCTGGGCTGTGCAAGCAAGCAAAGCTTGGCATGCATGGACATGATAGTATGCCAAAATTGCCAGCAGGTCAGAAAGCAAAACGACAACCAGAATGGACAGTATTCTACTTGGAACAGCACATTCCAAGAGTAACATGATGTGTCATGATCTCAATCTTTGCATGTCATAAGGCTCAGGTAAGGTAACACAACCTCGTAACTGCAAACCACACACTACCACAATGTTGTTGTGTGTGCAAAGATCTTCCCGGAGGAACTTGGATACAAGAGAAACAGATCTTAAACTACACTGCAATTTTGAGGTAATAAAGTGGAGAGGAAGAGTGGAACTGAATCTCTTGTTGCCGCTGGGGGCATTTTGGAAAATTTTCCATTTGGTTTTTCGGATTAAAAAGGGGGAAAAAAAGAGACATAAGGTGGGACCCACCTATCGGTCTAAGAGAGAAAGGATAAGGAGGAGAAGGGTTGGCTTGACTGGCTCTCTCGCGTGCAGTGATGCCCATCGCGGGGTCGTTCCCCATGATGCTCCGGCGAAATCGGGGGGCCGGTGCCGGCGCTGCCCTCTCTTCCTCCTCCTTTTAACCGGCTCGGCTCCCTCCTTCTCTTAAGCCTTAGATCCGAACCGAGCATCCAATCTCCCCTTTCTTCTACCTCCTTCAAGCTCTTGCACTAGGTTGTTCTTGAGCTCTAGTGGTGGCGACGGGCGACGGTGCTATTTGGTCCCATCTCCAACAAACCGAGGCCGCGCTCTTGACCTTTGAGTCAGTGCAACGGTACTTCGGTGAGGGTGGAGACTAGGGACTAGGCCTAGGCGGTGACGGTGACTCCGGCCAAGCGCTGAGTCAAGACCGCGGCAATGCCAACGATGCGCGACGTTCAGGCTACGACATATGTGAGCTACTTTACACCGGTTCGGGTGCTGGTTTTGCAGCAGTGGCTTTGTTGACTCGGTTGTGACTATGGTGGTTCGGCTATGGTATTTTTCTTGCCTAGCACTTCATCGGTGCTAGGATATTGGTCTTGTGCGACATTCTCCGACCTTCGACCACACGACCGTGGTACTAGTCGGCTCGTGTGGGTGGCTTTGTATCTCCTAGAACAACGCTGTGGTGCGAGTGGTGATGATAGGTTTTCTGGAACAGCATTGATGTTGGCGTGCCTAGCCTTACTGCCTTCTAGATAGCTTTGAGTGCTATCACATCATGAGTTGTTTTCGGTTCTTATTGTTATTGTGCAATTGTGAGTCACTCCAGTGTACTTTAGTAGTTGATAATATTAGCACTAGTTCGGGAGACAATTACATGATAATATACAGGATTAACAATTGCTCGATGACAATTCATGGTCTATATGAGATTAAGATGATGTTTTAGAATATTCTGCTAGTAGTTTGAGTTGTTAGCAGCCATTGTAGGTGTTGTCCTTGTTCTTGCCGTAGCCTTAATCATCTCATATTGTGTTTTTGCTTACTGTTACCTTCAGTTAAGCTTCTGCTTTATATTCATGTTTGTTGTCTTGACAACCTAATTATCATAGTAAAGCATCTGAAGTGAAGTTCCTAACTTGTTATTATTTCTGAATTGCAATTGATTTTTGCGGTAGGGTAATTGGCTTAAAACTAGCATAATACCTAGATATTACCATTTTAATTATTTATTAGATTTAGACCACCGCGGCGAGGAGGCCTTATTTAATACAAGAGCAGTCTAACATTTGAGAGCACAAATTATAAACAACAATTTGAGTATTATACTAATTGTTCATTTATTTTTAGTAGCCATGTTAAGCATGATTTCATATTTAAATGACTTGAGAGAGATTTATGTTGTTGCAATTATTGTTTTAATGCTCTTGTCATTTAATCTATGTTGGAAATGTATTTTATTGCTAATTTGTAATTCTAGAATTTTAATTAAATATTTGCTGAAGCCACGTTTCTTACAACATCTCTCTCGACAGAGATAGTGAGATTGTCCATACTTCAGCCTTTCCATTCTTGTTTTTAAACAAAACCTTTTCCATTTCTGGAACTAACCTACGAGTGACACCTCTTTCCCGTTGGTATCAGATAGTAGTATCGGAGTAGTAAAGGCTAGGTCAAATTTCACCTATTTGCTAGCATACAAAGGGTGGATTTTTTCGGTTACGGTTCATGGCTGCGGTTTATAATTTTTGATCTTAACGTGAACACTTATGTAAACAAACCGAATGACGATAAATCGATAAGCCACTTCAAAAATGCTATTATGATAAGTTGCTTCGAAACGAAGATTGAGAAACTGTTCCGCTTATTTGTTTAAGGGAAATCATAAACTATATGTTAAAAATAAGGGGCCAAAATACTCTCCAGGTACTTTCACCTGGGACTCTAATAAAAATGTACTTTCACGTTTGAGTCTGCAGCACCCTGTCAGAAAAAATGAATTGGGCACCGAAGTAGTGAACCCCACCAATACCTACCATTATGTTAGTTGGCTCTAGGTGAGTAACTGAGATGGGGCCCTAAACAAAAATTTTCTTCATAAACAGCCATGTTTGTACCCTTAGTCAGGTGTTAGCGTGCTATAGTATTGCTTTAGTTCAAGTGAAGTGGGTGCAAGATAAAGAAGTGCTCACACTTTTCACTTTAAAGATCACACAAATTTGACTAAAAAACAGAGTAGGTACTATGATTTGGAGTATAAAATTTCTAGTATGTACTAGTGGATCTTACTTTCCGATGAGTTCTCCAAAAAATCGGCCAGTCAAATAAATGCAAGAGGAAGGTTTGTTGTTCAACTATAACAATTGCAAGTGAAACCTCTGAAAAATAGGAGTGAGATTTAAAACATTAGAGCAATGTCCTATGATCCTGTCAGCTCTAATATAGGAAAATCTATAATATTATTTCTGAATGAGATAAAACGTGTCATAGTTCATTTTTAAAAAAAGTGTTAAGCGTTTTTGGGTACCTTTGCGTGGAGACGGAGCAGAATGGAAGGAATCCATCTTATATATAGCACTATAGCAATTTTTTTTGCAAATATGGCCCTAAACACACGATTTTGCAAATTTAACCCCTTTCGTGACCACGGTAGCAGTGGTAGGCGACATGTGTCTACCTACCGCACTTGCCCATTGCGGTAGGTGGCAGGCACCTAAAAATGATTTTGGTAATTAATGAATTTATGTGAATATGAGACCAATATGTTTAATGAGTGTTTAAAAGGTTAAGTCCTTAAGTGAATAACAAGACGCATGCAAAGGATCAATGAGAAGATAAAAAATGGCTCAAGACGAAGGTATACTTAGACTATGATCCTCTTATTTTTACCGGTCTTAAGAGAAAAGGTGGAAGACCGAATTATAGGTTAAATGTCATACCATAAAGAGGGATCATGGCAAGTAGCTTGATAGCATAATTATTGTGCCATTTGGATCAAATTAGGATCATGCATTCATTGAAAACTCTGATTTAAAAGTCAAATCTGTGCTCTGTCTGGAAAACCAGAAGTACCAGAGTTTTAACGTCGGAATTACCGCAGAGCGGAAGTTTCACAATTTAGAGCGGTACTTCCAGCGCCCGGAAGCTCCGAAAATCCGAGCAGAATCTTTTTTCCAGAGAGCACCCTCCGAAGTGTTCGGTGCTCTGTCCGAACAACCGGAAGTACCGATTTGTAATTTGCGGTACTTCCGCTTGCCAGAAGGTTCGGCCTCTGAGCGGAGCCTTTTTTCCAGAGAGCACCCTCTGGGTGATTTTTAAGATATGCGGAATCTAGAAGTACCGGTGGTTTAACACCAGAACTACCGTGCGAAGCGGTAGTTCCGCGGTCTAAAGCGGTATTTCCGGAGCACGGAAACTCCGGTGGCAAGGGCGGAACCTTTTTTCTAAAGAGCGCAAACTTTTGGTTCTGGCCCAAGCGGTTCTACCGCGCCGACTTCCCGGAACTACCGTAGAGCGGAAGTACCGGATTTATAACGGCGGTAGTTCCACGCCAACTTTCAAACGACTAGTTCAGAGGGTCTAACATAGCCGTTCTGTCGTGCCAGAGCCAGAGCGAAGTACCGGCCATTGGCCTGCGGTATTTTCGCTCGCCCTGATTTTTCTGAATATTGCTTCCAATGACTAGAATTGGTAGGTAAGGGTATAAATACCCGTACCACTGCTCAAGGACAGATGTTAGAGACCTCATTGAGCATCTTTGAGCATTGAGCATTCACTTCACACCCATTTACTCCTTGTGCATTCATTTGAGGTGGTTGAGCCAAAAAAATGCATAGCATTCAATAGTTGATCCTTTGGCATTTGTTTGCAATCAAGTGAAGCATGTGGTTTGTTACTCTTGGTGTTTGTCGGCACCTGGACGACTTGGTGGAGGTGGACCGGTGATCTTTTCAAAAAAGCTTGTGAGGAGACCCAGTGTGCTTGTGAAGGTTGGAGCTCACCTATCCGGAGCAGGGAAAAGCTACCACTAGTGGATTGGAGGTGCTTCGGCTTAATTCGTGGAGCCGGTTCAATTCGTTTGGGCTAACATCAACGTGGATTATGGGAAACCGGCAAGTTTTTGAACACCACGGTAAAACATCGACTGTGCTTGTCTCCTCTCTTATTTCTTCTAGCTCTTATTTGTTATTCTCATTGTGATCATTTATTTGAGATAGAGCTAGTGTTGATACTCTACTTGACTAGAATTATATAGGTATTAAGTGCTTTACACTCTTGTTATATTAAAATTGTAGAGAATTAATTAAAAGATAAGAAAATTTAAAAAACCTCATATTCATTCCTCTCTAGTCGGTTATTCTTAATCCTACATGAGGCCAACGAGGCGATGGCATGGCAAGAGGAGGGCAGCGAAGGGAAGGCGCAGCAAGAGCGGGGATGGAGGGGCGATGGTGGGGGAGGGAGCATCTAGATCCAACCAGTAGAATCGGTGGCAGGGAGGGGACGACGGTGCATGGAGCTAAGGCGGCGGTGAGGGAGGGGACGTCCAGATCCGCCCGATGGAAGCGATAGCAAGGGAGGGGGTGTCTAGATCCAGCTAGTGGAAGCGACAGCAAAGGAGGGGTGGCAGTGTGTGGAGCTAAGGCAGAGCATCTAGATCCAGCCGGTGGAATCGGCGGTAGGAAAGGAAGTAGGGCGTATCGAGGAAAGGCTTGGGGAATAGAGAGCAGGGGAGGGGCGGCCATGAGCAAGGAGCCAGGTGAGGGTTGCGAGCATGGGGCACACAGGGAATGGGAAGCTAGAGTTGATAGATAAGTTAGTTCACCTGTCAATATTTGTTGCCAGGAGTGTGATTGTAAATAAGGAGTAGAAATGTATGTATGCGATGATGTGGAATGGAAGAGGAGATTATGGATCTCAAGGAGGTGAGTAAATGCGGCCTCGTGGGCGTGCAGTCAACAGATGAGATGAGGGGCCCGGATCCAAGAAAACCGTTGTCCTCATTGATTTCAGTCACCTCACAACTTGGCATGCATGCCGTATACTAGGATATTTTTTTTTTGTTTGGATCTGTTTGGTTTACCCATACATTCTTTACTTGGACATGCAGACATGGTAGCATAAAAACTCCTAGCGGTACTAACTGCAGAGTTGTACTACTTGCTTCAGTGCACCTAAAGTCAATTCCTTTCTCCTCATATTGATCAAGAACATTTGGAGAGGAAATATATTTTTACAATGAATTTTTGTGTTTGTGCGTTCTCAATCATGCAATATAACAATTGACTGTTGTATAGACAATTGAGGTATGAAGGCAATAATTGAGAAAGCATGTGCCATCCAAATATTTTTAAAAAAACCTCCATTTCTACTTGAATACCTGCAACGAAGCTAAACATGGCAAATAAACAAAAAAAACTAGTGAGCTGGCGATGATCAATTCGTCTTTGTCTTTTTATAAACGAATGAGGACATCCTCACCTACAAAGAATTAGAGCCAGCATATACCCATTTTACAATAATTACATTCAAGTGAACAACTACGATCTTTCTCTAAAAGAACAACTATGATTGTTTACACCAGGCAACAGCAAGAGATGGGCTGCCATGGAGTAAACACTGGAGTACCTGTAGCAGGGCACATACTCTAGTCAATTTCCACTGTAATGCATGTGAACTGGTCCTCCCAAGCAAGAAAAAAACATAAAAAGAGCTGGCATTCTCATGGCCAAGGCAGTAGAGGAGTAGACCAAGGCTCAGCAGTTGAGCAGAGAAGAGGTACCACTACCAGCCAGAGGCACAAATTCTGTGCAACATCTAAACCCCATAGCACAGTTATAGGCAGCAGGAAAAATACTCCATGTGTGACAGTTGTCTCTAACATAGAAATTGTTCACCTCCCTTTGAGTTTGTTGAGCCAATGATATTAAAAAGATCGATCCTATGTGTGGAGACAAAAAAAATCATAATTTTATCCCAAGAAGGTGCTTTAACTGAATTCTTCCTGCTTTTGTTTTAATAGTATGATTTCAATCTTCAAGAAGCTATTTTTCAAAAAGCAAATTCTCAAGAAGCTTGCAAAAATAGTAGTGCAAACCACTCCCTAGCTGAAAAAACAGCAAGTGGTAACAGTGGCAATGGCAGCAGCTACAAAATGAGAGGAGAGCATGCAGCCAGCAACCGCTCCTGCTGCTCTGCTCCCCTCCATGAGTTGGCTGAGTAGCTGACAGTGTGTGTGGTATCCTTTTCCCCTCACCACCTCCTCCGTCCACTACTACACTTTTTTGCTGCTTCTTGCTTTGCTTCTCCCCTCCTCTCCTCGCCTCTCGTGATACAGAGTTCACTGCTTGCTAGTACTCTCTCCAACTTGCTCATCTCCCAACTCCCATTTCTCTTCATCTTCTCCATCTTGTGATGGTTGCTTGGTTCTTTTTGCCTGAAGCCTTACCTGGGGAGAAGCTGCCATTTTGCTTTGCTATTATTGGTGCTGCTTCTGTGGTAAAGGTGGCACCTTGGGGCTTCTTCTGAAGAAATCTCTGTGGAAGATTGCTCCCTCTGCCGCGGATTCGCGGCAAAGCCGGGCCATCTTGCCGCACCCGCGCGCTTGATTGCTTTGGAAGAGGGCGGCTTTGTGAAGAAATCTTGCTGAGGGATCGATCGCTGTGCTCCCCTTGCTTTTTGGGCGGTTCTCGGTGCTGCTTTTTGCAGTAAAGGTGGGATCTTGCGGCCACTTACGGTGGCATAGTTTGATCGAGAAATCTTCTGCGGCAATCTGTATATCCGCACCAGCGATCTGTGCGCAGCTGCTGCTCCTCTTGGCCGGCATTGCGGGGGTCGGGCTCGCCGGTTTCTGATTGATGCGGTGAGTGGAGGAGCGGAGCTTCGCGCTGTGCTCTCTGGGTGGGCTGCACGCCAGGTGTTCGCTGAAAAGTGCGAGCATGAGGGACTTCCCTTCCTGCTTCGGGGAGAGCGGCGTCCAGATCGCGGACGCGTCGTCGTCGTCGTCGAGCGCCGGCAAGGGCGCGGCGCAGAACCTGGTGACCTGCCTCTACCAGACGCAGTTCTCGGGGCGGCCCTGCGTGATCTCGGTCGCATGGAGCAAGAGCCTCATGGGGCAGGGCCTCAGCATTGGCGTGGACGACTTGTCCAACCAGTGTCTGTGCAAGGCAGACATCAAACCATGGCTCTTCTCCAAGAAGAAGGGGTCCAAGAGCCTCGACGTCGAGGACGGCAAGATTGAGATCTTCTGGGACCTGTCGGGCGCCAAGTTTGGTGCAGGGCCAGAGCCACTGGAGGGGTTCTATGTTGCAGTAGTGTTCGACCATGAGCTGGTGCTCTTGCTCGGCGACATGAAGAAGGACGCGTACCGGAAGACGAGCGCCAACCGGCCCATGTTGAATGCTGCGTTTGTGGCGAGGAGGCAGCAGATATACGGCAAGAAGATTTATTCTGTCAAGGCACAGTTCTGCAACAATGGCCAGTTCCATGATGTTGTGATAGAGTGTGACACTGTCGGCCTCAAGGATCCATGTCTTGAGATACGTGTTGATAAGAAGCCCGTCATGCAGGTGAAGAGGTTAGCGTGGAAGTTTAGGGGAAACCAGACAATTCTTGTCGATGGCTTGCCTGTGGAGGTGTTCTGGGATGTTCACAGTTGGCTCTTTGGATCGACGACAAGCAATGCAGTATTCATGTTTCAGACATGCCAAGCGCCTCAGAAGTCGATGCCGTGGTCATACTCGCAGATTTTTAGGGAGTCTCAGTTGCAAGGTCTTGGTTTCTCTTTGATCCTATATGCATGGAAGGTTGAGTAGGTGTTTGCAGGATCATAATTTGCTTCTGCATCTGCCTCCTTTTTAGTGCTAACAAGATGTTTTATTGAGTGTCTGTTCTTTGGAATGTTATGGAGGCTCCAATATATGTTCTTTCTTTTCTTTTTTGTTTGTTTTGCCATCTTTTATAAACACTGTGTTTGAATAGTTTGGCAATATTCTGTGATATTCCGGTGATTTTTGTCACTCTCTTTCCCTCCCTTGTGCCTTAAGTGAGGTTTGTTCTAATGTTCTAAATAGTTTAACTATGGCAATGCTCTAAGAAAGAATGTTATCCTGTTGTAAAGTATATATCAAAGTTCGGATACAGAGTACTTGTTAATGATAATATAAACATTTTTTTTAGTTGCTACTTGTTGTTCTCCCCTTGTATTGTCTTGTGATCAGTCACCATTGGTACCCAGAGAATAACGAACTTATAAAGTACATCACAATATAGCTTTGATCCCTGTGGAAAGTGGATGTTTTGAGGAATCAAGACACATGGAATACTTGAGCATCAAGGTTTGTTACTCTGCAGTCCTTTTTGTGCTTATCTGTAGACATCTTAATATGCCTATCTTTTGCAGGAGACAGATCACGCTAATGAGAATCCTGAAGCTCTAATGCTACGACTTAATGAAGAGACATCAAATTCTGTGCAGTTTGGTTGATACCATTTTATAGATCTTCCAAAGTGATCATTTTGTGTAATTTCTTAGTGTTCTCTTGCATTATTTTTCTTGGTATTTTTAATCATCTGTAGTGTTGGCCAACCAGTAAGGCGGGAGTAGTTCAAGTATGTTTTAGATGAGGAGATTGCATTGATATTGGCAATGATGAACAATGAAATTAAAAAGCTTTTCAAACTGCTGGACCACTTCAGCTCTGATGTTTGAAATATTAAATAAGGCATTGTCCTGAGCCATCAATAATAAATTAAAATCTCTCAGCCTCAATTTTTTTCTTTAATGATAGGGACACTACTTTATATCTTCTTTTGTGTTGTTTTCTCCTAATTTTAATGAGTGTATCTAATTCAGTTGATGCGTCCCTGTCAACAGAATATTGTGAAAACTCATCATTGGCTCTATACTAGAATTTGGTGATACTGCTGATGAAGTCATGGGCCTCTGAAATGGGCTGGGTAATATTAAACCAAGCAAGACATGGGTTAACTTTGCTGTAGCCTGTAGGTGCGCAGTTTTGTTCACTGACTGGTTTTATATGATTACTATAAAGGAAAAACCTGAGCTATTGCTTAAACGAGAGAACTCTTGACCTGCAACCGAGTGGAGCTTGATTGTTTTTTCCTTGAGCTGTTTTTGAGATTCTAATGTGCTTCTTTGGGGCTTGCTGTCTTGGCCTCTACTTTGTGTGCAGCCCAACCTAGACATATTTGAGAGGAGCTTGTGGTGTTGCTTAACATGAAGGAATTGGGCTGCAAAGCTGCCTTGTTTTTGGTGCCTTGCTTATACTTGTCTGAATCAAGCTTAAATTCATCAATTTAGTCTGTAAAATTCAAATAGAACCTTCCTACCAAAATTGATCTAACTAGCACTGAAACCATTCATATAGAAAGTTTCAGTGTGCTGTGTGTTAGTGCCTGTCCTTTCATTTAGTAATTTATTGTAGCTACAACTTGGTTAGTTGCCTAATATTTGGAGTTTTATACAAGCTTGCATTTCTGGTCAATGCAGACAAAGTATATGGCTTCCTTGGATATTAACATTTCAGAAGAACCTCACAACTGATGGTAGTGATTGTCTATTGATTGCTAACATATGGGAATGGAAATTTTTCTGCAGTGCTAGTTTTTAACAAGAAACTATTCCAAGTTTTCTTAGTCAGTGAGGTATGGTGGTATGGAGGGAGGACTGAAGTACTACAGAAAACTTACTGTGGCCAGAGACTGATATTGGAAGAGTGAGAATGAAGTTTGGTACAGTGACATAGCTGAATAGCTGATACTAAAGGAAAGGAAATGAAGCCGAAATGTCTAAAATGGGAAAAAAGAGATTACATTTGATACCAAAGCCAAAAAAACTGTCACTAACACCTAGTAATACACTAATACTATTTCAGTATTTGTAATATATAATCTCCCTCTTGGCCGGTAACTTTCTTGAGAAATTAAACTTACAGAAAGTGTATTTGAATGTTGTAGAGAAACCCCCTATATTGGAGTTTCTAGATCAGGCGGACTCTATATTTCTATGCTTGCGTACAGATTACAGTAGATTTAAATATTTTTTTCCCTTTAAACACTACCATGTCTTGTGAGAACTGAGACGGAACAGTTTAGATAAATGACATTTTTCATCAAGTCCATGAGTCATACTGTGAAAATTGGCTTGCTTGAGGGGAGTTTATATTAAGGAGTATCAAATTACTTTGATTGTCACATGTATCATGGTTTACAACTCTTGCTGCTGCTTCAGATTTTCCACAAGCATCTCATCAACCAAAAAGGCCATTGACTGTGATGGTAACAGGGAGCCAAACATCTCCGGCTTCACTGTGTTAAAAGAGAGGTTTATATACTGACATAACTTGTGTGTGATTTAAATCCCTTTCATGGCTCTATCTCATTGCGATTTTGCATACAAACACATCAATACTGAGGTTGAGTTTTGAGACTAGTACTTATTTTAAAGTTGATTGCTTGAATTCTTGTAACGCCCCCGTTTCCAGGGGCGCGTACGGACACGGCATTCCGCAACTATTCACGCATGAACAGTTAGGGAGTGTCGCGCAAGAGTATACCATCGCATGCTTACAGCAAAAGTCCAGCATATATTTCATATAGGGAATAACATCCATTTTGACAGCGGGGCGTGCAAGCCCAAAGTATAATTACATTACAAAAACTCCAAGATCCGCTTCGAGCGCGGCGAAGACCTAAAGCCACGGATCCTCGTCGAAGAAGAGATCCTCAGGACTTCCTCAACGGGAGACTTTCACCTTCGTCTTGATCCTCTAAAGAGTGGATTAAGCAAGCCATGAGCCAACCAACGGCTCAAGAAATCCCAAAGGGATTCTACCGTATTACATGCATGGATTTATAATGGAAGGAAGTATACTTGGTTTATTAACTTGAGTGGATGCAGTTTTCTTTGCAAACATTTTTCTAAAACCGACCCAAAACTACTCCTCAACATCTTAGGGGTTTTCAACAAAAGTTAATTAACCAACTGAACAAGTTAAAGCATGTACAAAACTACTTAAGCTTCGCGGCTGGAATCACCCAAGTGACACAGCTCCAATAACCGGGAGCACGGCGTATTCGAATACCATTTATTTGACTCTGCAGAGTTTGCTCAGCTTTACCCACACGATCCCTTAACTCCCGCGTCCGGTTAAGAAAGCAGTCGTTTCACCGCTCAATTCTTTATATAGGCTCTACCGGTAGAATTCACTCTGTCGGACTTCACACACACACGCCACAAAGAAAGAAAACCGATTGTCCGCCGAGTGAACTCTACCGTTGTTAGGCATCCAAAGACGGCTGCCTAACCTTTGTTACCCAAACACCTTCTCCACAACACCTGTAGAGTTTCAATCGAGTTGAGCAGTTACTAAACTAGTGTTGACAAGTCAACTCCTGTGGTTGAGCGGTCACCATGTCAATTGCTCAGCGTAAGGGTCTAGTCCTTATATTTTTCCCCTGGAGTCCGCAACCCGGCCAGTCCGCAACTCGCAACCCGGGTAAGAGGCGGCGAAACCGCTCATGGCGCACCACAACCCCCCTTACCCTATCTTACATGTCGACATACTCCGCCCTAGGGCACGGCATCCCATACTACCCTGCCCTAGAGTCGGGTTTTCCAAAGTCTATTGGCCCGCAGCCACAACCTTATTAGTGTAAGACTTTGAGTGATATTAATAACTTACAGTTATCTAGATTAACAGATAATTATTTCTAGGGTTACAAAGGCATGGCTACAAGTTTAACATGGCTTTTGTCAGTGGTAGGTTTAACTACATAACATGTCATTCTGAACCATTTTATTTTACTTTGAACTAACTTTTCAGAACTAGCTCAATGCAAATAATATAGTAACATAATTAAATGGCATGGGATACAACATGATCAAAGGACTTGGGACTTGCCGCTGATTTGGACGATCTCGGCTAGCTCGAACGTAGAAACGCCTGGATCCTGAGCTGGCACTTGAACTTCCGGAATCTCCGACACTAGCGTAAACATGGAAAATAAATAAGGTCCAGCTTGAGACTAATCAAGCGAGGGAAAATAAACTATTTAAAAAGGAGCAAAATGCATAAATCCGCAAATGGGGAATTTTAGGAATTTATCTGGGACGAATTTAGAAAAGTGGAGGTCAAAAATGGGTCTAGAATAATATTTGGAGCAAAGTGGTGAAATTTGGGAATTTTTGGGATTTTCTGTGATTTTCTAGAATTTATTTAGATTTTTCTGGATTTTGGAATCGGAAATTCAACGGAAAATTGATATGAACCAAGAACGGACCGCCCGGTGCAACAAGTTGCAGCCGGTCGGGAATTTAGCTGCGTGGCCGACGGCCCAGCGCGGCCTGACCTTGCATATAATGCGCGAGCAGAGCGGCGAGGCGCGGCCCGGTGCGCAGCGCCCGCAGGGTGGATGGGCGACGCGCGTCCCAGCGGTGTGGCCCAGATGCGGGCGGGGCGAGCGGCTTGGATTTGCGCGGGCGGAGATCGGACGACAGCGATGAAAGGAGAGCGAGCGAAGCGGTACGGAAAATCCCACGGCTGAGGTTAGAAGGTGAGGGTAGGATCCGACGGCGGAGGAGGGCCACGTCGTCGTCTTCCTCCTCGGCCGCGCGCTGGCGAGCAGCGCAGAGACATGAGCGCCTCCGCTCATCGGCGACGGCGAGGGGTTCCGGCGGCAGGGGAAGGTACCACCGGGTACGGCTCAACACGGGGAGTTCATTCCAGGCTCGAGGAAGTGAGGATCGATGGAGGGACGGAGGCGAAGAGGTGACTCGGGTTTGCGGTGGCGGAGGGGGTTACCGGCGGTGAGGTAACCCAAATGGTGGCGGCCACACGGACAGGGGGTCCTGGGGCTCACCTTGGCGGTGTTGGTTTCGGCGGGGAGGCTCCGGAGTGGACTCGCCACGGGAGGGGTGTGGCGGCCGGAGGGGAGCTCGGACGGAGCTCCCGGGGCTTCTCCGGCGGCCGGCGAGCACCAGTGTGTTCAAGGGGAAGCAGAGAAGCTCTGAGCGAACGCAATTGGAAAACGGAGGGAGAGGGAGGGAGATTGGAGAGTGAGGGGGGAAGTGAGCGGGGTGGAGGAGGAGCTCGGGGAGGGGTTTTATACCCGGGCGGAGGGGACGAACCCGTGGGGAAGGGGGCACGGGCGGCCAAGGGGGAAGAACCAAGCGGCCAAGGGGGGAAGAGGGAAGGGGGAGGCTGCAGGTGGGGCTGAGCGGGGAGCGGCGACGCGCGGCGGCGGTGACGTTGCTCCGGTGGCGTCAGCGGGGAAGGGGGGGGTGAATCCACTGGAGCGGGCGCGACTCGCTCGTCCCACGCGCAGCGCGTGTGCGCGGAGGAAGACGGGGAGGGGCGAAGGCGCGAGCGCAGAGGGAGAGCGAGGGAGGCGCTCGGGCAGGAGGAAAGCGGGGAGGGGAGTGGCGCCAGCGGGATGGAGGAAGAAGGAGGCGCCGGGGGAAGTGGGAAGCGGAAAAGGGAAAGGCGCCATCGGGAGAAGGTGGCGCCAGGCCGAAAAGGAAAGCGGGAAGCGGAGGCTTTCCAAAAAGGGAAAGTTTTCAAAATTCCCCCAAAAATCAGCAAAAATTCAAGGAAAATTTGGGTTTGAATTTTTAGGGCTTTTCAACCTACCCCCCTTAAAAGAATCTCGACCCCGAGATTAACTTGGTCCAGGGAGTAAGTTGGGAAAATCCCGCTGCAAGTCTGACTCTCTTTCCCAAGTGGACTCATCCGCGGTGTGATTCTTCCACTGAACTCTGCAAAACCTGATATTTTTGTTTCTTAGCTGCCTTTCTGAGGTCTCAAGTATTTGTAGTGGTTCTTCAGCATATGTGCAGTCATCTTGCAATTCAATATCTGACAATGGCACTTCATCTGTTGGCTGTCGCAGACACTTTCGGAGCTGGGATACGTGGAACACGTTGTGTATTCTTGACAAGTTGGGCGGGAGCTGCACTTGATAAGCTACTTCCCTAACTCTTCCAATTATTTGAAACGGTCCCACATATCTTGGTGCTAATTTGCCCTTGACTTGAACTCTCTTGACTATCTTGAATGGGGTGATTTTGATGTAGACGAAATCTCCAACTTCAAAACTCAAGTCTTTTCTGCGGTTATCTGCATAGCACTTCTGTCGGTCTTGTGCCATCTTGAGTCTGTCTCTGATAATTCTGACATGTGCTTCTGCGTCTTGGGCAATCTGAGGTCCAATGAGTTGACGTTCTCCAATTTCTGACCAGTTCAGAGGTGTTCTTCATTTTCTGCCATACAAAGCTTCAAATGGGGTCATTTGAATACTGACTTAATAGCTATTGTTATATGAGAACTGAGCAAATGGTAAACAAGTATTTCATGCTGCTCCATACACAATTGCACATGCTCTCAACATGTCTTCTAGAATCTGGTTGGTTTTCTCTGTCTGTCCATCTGTCTGTGGGTGATATGCTGAGCTGAAGTTCAGATCGATGCCCATAGCTTCATGTAGTTTCTCCTAGAACTTGGAGGTGAATTGTGCTCCTCGATCTGACACAATTTTCTTCGGAACTCCATGTAGTGTCACAATTCTTGTCAAATATAACTCAGCAAGCTTGTCTTTCCCATAAGTTTGCTTGATTGGGAGGAAATGAGTCACCTTGGTCAATCTATCAACAATGACCCAGATAGCGCCATATCCTTCACGAGTCTTGGGGAGTCCAGTAATGGAATCCATGCCGATACTATCCCATTTCCATTCGGGAATTTGCAAAGCCTGCAACAATCCTGATGGTTTTTGGTGATCTATCTTGATCTGCTGGCAGACATCACATTTAGCCACAAATTCTGCCACTTCTTTCTTCATCTGATTCCACCAATATTTCTTCTTCAAGTCTTGATACATCTTGGTACCTCCTGGATGGATCGAGAATTGGGACGAAATGGGCTTCAGATAAGATTAACTCTCTTAATTCCTTCTTGTTGGGTATGTAATAGCGGCCACGGAATGTAAGGATTCCATGTTCGTCTAGCACATACTCTGATGAATCTCCTTCTTGAATATCCTTTTTCAGTTTTTGAATCTCTGCATCTGCATCTTGTGCTGCCTTGATTTGACCTGTCGACAGCGGTTGAAGTTCTAATGTTGTCATACTGCCTTGTTCTGTGATGATCAAATTCAGTCGTAGTATATCCCTTTGTAGTTCTGGTGGATACTTTGTGGCATTGGGTTTGCCTTGTCGAACTTTACGGCTGAGGGCATCGGCAATCACATTGGCTTTGCCCGGATGATATTGAAGATCAATATCATAGTCTTTGATTAACTCCAGCCATCTGTATTATCTCATGTTTAGCTCTGGCTGTGTGAATAGGTACTTCAGGCTCTTATAATCTGAGAATATCTCACAACGATTCCCTAGCAGGTAGTGCCACCAAATTTTTGAGGGCATGCACCACAGCTGCTAGCTCTAAATCGTGTGTTGGGTAGTTTTCTTCATGCGGCTTCAGCTATCTTGAAGCATAGGCAACAACTTTTCTGGTCTTGCATGAGTACATATTCTTAACTCTCTCTCTCTTTTTCACTTTCTGACCTTCAGGGGTTTCCAAAGATACAGTTTTGATCTCACATTCTACCTTGCCCTTTGGCTAGCCAGTTTTTGTCTAAAATGGCATCCAACCTTTGCATATCTGGCTGTGGCAAATCTGCTTCATCCTCCTCTGGATGGACTTTAATTCCTCTTTACTGGTACCTGTATATCATCCTTGTGTGTGTGGTGTAGGTTTGTATTTAAACGAGTTATGTTGCGCCAAGGCTATATATGCATGTATATATGTCTGGGTCCAATGGGATCAACTTCATTGCAACATGAACTTTTCATTCCTTATGCCTTACATAGACAATCTTCATACACCTTCCTAATTTTGCCACAAACTTTAGCTAAAGTAATTTCTGAGACATCCATTCAGTTCTAGCTTACAAAAGGATAACAAAGAGTACATCATCTCATTCCTTGGTTTACATAGCTTATATCTTCTCCGACCGTCTACTTTGCCTTTCTTCTTTATGTCATTCCTCCTGGTGGACTTGTTTCTGCGGTGGTTTTGGACTTGGAGTTTAGCGCATATGATGGCAAACTCCTCCTAGGACATCGATGCTGTAGTGTCCAATCCTCCACAATAGAAACATGCATCGTGCTTCATGGACAGTTGCTAGCAAGATGCTTGCCACCGCAGTGAGGCACTTGATGGCGAGTGGTGAGGAGTGGCATCTGCTGAGACTGTCGGACTGGGTCTTGATGTCGCCACTGGCGGCGGAAGGGTTGGGATCAAACGAGGGTGATCCGTGGTCTTGCTCGCCGAGCATTTCGTGAAGATCGAGACTTGTGCGCTGCTTCACGCTTTCTGTAATCCTCCATTCTGGTCTTCTTAGGGTAAGATTCATCTTCTTCCATCGGTGGTAGGCGTGATGTTGATGTCCGCCTCTTTGCCTGCTTTCCAGCTTCTTCTGAGGATAAGGACCTCAGCAGGCATTGGTCACGAAAATGCCCATTCTGTCCGCAGTGATAGCAAACCGTTTGTCTTTGGAGGCGAAGGTTTCTTCGTTTCATAACTTTCACATAACACGGTACTTCTTCTATCTCAGAGCTCGATCAACCAAGCTCAATAGGCTTGAAAACTTCATGGTCTGAAGGCGTTGTCTCACCTTGGGTTGTAGACCTTTCATAAAGTACTCCATCCTTTTAGCTTCAGTGTTGGTTTCTTCTTGAGCAAATTGGGACAACTGATGAAATTGTTCTAGATATGCTGTGATGGAGTTCTCTCCTTGTTGAAGGTTAAGAAAATCCTGATGTTTTCTTGTGATAACTTCAGGAGATATGCAAACTTTACGAAATCTCTTCACAAAGTCATCCCATGTAATATCTTCCTCCTTAGGGTGCATCCATCGGATAACATTCCACCAAGTATTTACTGAGCTCAGACGGTGATAGGTGGCAAAACAACCTTCTCCTTATTTGTACAATTGGATAGTATTCATTCTTCTCTCAACATCTTGCAACCGATTATCGCATTTAGTGGTTACATCGAGGAATTTAGGAGGTTGGGTTTGCGGGAATGTGTAAACTTCAATGCGATTGCGCTTGATGTCGACATCGACTCTTTGGGTGTCATCCGATAATGAGCGGTGGGTGTGATTCTCCTTCTTTGCTCGACATCCGGACTTGATCTGTGGCAGGTGCACCCTGCCTGTTGGTCTGACCACTCTGCTGCACTGAATCCATCTGCCAATCGGGAACTTGAGATCAGCTTTGCAGCGGCTTTGGAGAATAAGAGTAGATAAGTAAGACTTTGAATTTCAAGGTAAGTATAGGGTGAAAAAGGTAAGAACAAGAGCGAAAAGGGGACAGAAGAAAGCTTTGAATACAGAGGAATTATTGATAATTAAGCAAAACAATATACAAGGATAATCAAACATAAGTTTACAATATGCAAGTGGTACACAAACCACTTAGGGTTCATGATTACACCTGCTTTACATTACAAAGAAACACCACTACCACTCAGGGTCAGTCTAATCTAGCGAACAATCGCTACTCCTCCAACTACCGAGGAACGGAATTTTGAAGCTAGACGAGTAAAGCAGTAAACATTTTGCAAGAGCAAAACTTAAGCAGAAGTAATCTAAGATAGATAAGGTAGCAACAAGAGAGGAAAAGACAGCAATAATACTTATATTTTTCCTAAACCATTTTTATGGCTTAAATTAAGTTTTGCGATAAAATCGCTTCCTAGTTTGCCTTAGGTCTCAACCTACGGTCAAAGAGCCTGCTCTGATACCACTTCTTGTAACGCCCCCGTTTCCAGGGGCGCGTACGGACACGGCATTCCGCAACTATTCACGCATGAACAGTTAGGGAGTGTCGCGCAAGAGTATACCATCGCATGCTTACAGCAAAAGTCCAGCATATACTTCATATAGGGAATAACATCCATTTTGACAGCGGGGCGTGCAAGCCCAAAGTATAATTACATTACAAAAACTCCAAGATCCGCTTCGAGCGCGGCGAAGACCTAAAGCCACGGATCCTCGTCGAAGAAGAGATCCTCCGGGACTTCCTCAACGGGGAGACCTTCACCTTCGTCTTGATCCTCTAAAGAGTGGATTAAGCAAGCCATGAGCCAACCAACCGGCTCAGCAAATCCCAAAGGGATTCTACCGTATTACATGCATGGATTTATAATGGAAGGAAGTATACTTGGTTTATTAACTTGAGTGGATGCAGTTTTCTTTGCAAACATTTTTCTAAAACCGACCCAAAACTACTCCTCAACATCTTAGGGGTTTTCAACAAAAGTTAATTAACCAACTGAACAAGTTAAAGCATGTACAAAACTACTTAAGCCATGTTGGAATCACCCAAGTGACACGGCTCCAATAACAGGAGCACGGCGTATTCGAATACCATTTATTTGACTCTGCGAGTTTGCTCGGCTTTACCCACACGATCCCTTAACTCCGCGTCGGGTTAAGAAAGCCAGTCGTTTCAACGCTCAATTCTTTATATAGGCTCTACCCGGTAGAATTCACTCAGTCCGGACTTCACACACACGCCACAAAGAAAGAAAACCGGTGTCCGCTTCGAGTGAACTCTCACCGTTGTTAGGCATCGCAAAGACGGCCGCCTAACCTTTGTTACCCAAACACCTTCTCCACAACACCGTAGAGTTTCAATCGAGTTGGCGATTACTAAACTAGTGTTGACAAGTCAACTCCGTGGTTGAGCGGTCACCATGTCAATTGCTCGGCGTAAGGGTCTAGTCCTTATATTTTTCCCCGAGTCCGCAACCCCGGCCAGTCCGCAACCCGCAACCCAGGGTAAGAGGCGGCGAAACCGTCTCATGGCGCACCACACCCCCTTACCCTATCTTACATGTCGACATACTCCGCCTAGGGCACGACATCCCATACTACCCCGCCCTAGAGTCGGGTTTTCCAAAGTCTATTGGCATGCACCACAACCTTATTAGTGTAAGACTTTGAGTGATATTAATAACTTACGATTATCTAGATTAATGATAATTATTTCTAGGGTTACAAAGGCATGGCTACAAGTTTAACATGGCTTTTGTCGGTGGTAGGTTAACTACATAACATGTCATTACGAACCATTTTATTTTACTTTGAACTAACTTTTGAGAACTAGCTCAATGCAAATAATATAGTAACATAATTAAATGGCATGGGATACAACATGATCAAAGGACTTGGGACTTTGTGATTTGGACGATCTCGGCTAGCTCGAACGTAGAAACGCCTGGATCCTGAGCTGGCACTTGAACTTCCGGAATCTCCGACACTAGCGTAAACATGGAAAATAAATAAGGTCCAGCTTGAGACTAATCAAGCGAGGGAAAATAAACTATTTAAAAAGGAGCAAAATGCATAAATCCGCAAATGGGGAATTTTAGGAATTTATCTGGGACGAATTTAGAAAAGTGGAGGTCAAAAATGGGTCTAGAATAATATTTGGAGCAAAGTGGTGAAATTTGGGAATTTTTGGGATTTTCTGTGATTTTCTAGAATTTATTTAGATTTTTCTGGATTTTGGAAATCGGAAATTCACTGGAAAATTGATATGAACAGTAACGGACCGGCCGGTTGTGATGCAGCCGGCCGGAATTTAGCTCGCGTGGCGGCGGCATGCAGCGTAGCCTGGCCTTGTATGGCAGAACAGAGCGGGCCGAGGCGCGCCGATTGCGCAGCGCCGCAGGGTTGGATGGGCGACGCGTCCCGGCGGTGTGGCGGATGCGCGGGCGGGCGGCGGCTTGATTTGCGCGGGCGGAGATCGGACGACAGCGATGAAAGGAGAGCGAGCGAAGCGGTACGGAAAATCCCACGGCTGAGGTTAGAAGGTGAGGGTAGGATCCGACGGCGGAGGAGGGGCCACGTCGTCGTCTTCCTCCTCCGGCCGAGCGCGTGCAGCCGAACGGCAGAGACATGAGCGCCTCCGCTCATCGGCGACGGCGAGGGGTTCCGGCGGCAGGGGAAGGTACCACCGGGTACGGCTCAACACGGGGAGTTCATTCCAGGGCTCAGGGAAGTGAGGGGATCAGTGGAGGGGACGGGAGGCAGAAGAGGGTGACTCGGGTTTGCGGTGGCGGAGGGGGTTACCGGCGGTGAGGTAACCCAAATGGTGGCGGCCACACGGACAGGGGGTCCTGGGGCTCACCTTGGCGGTGTTGGTTTCGGCGGGGAGGCTCCGGAGTGGACTGGCCACGGGAGGGGTGTGGCGGCCGGAGGGGAGCTTCGACGCCGGAGCTCCTCGGGGCTTCTCCTGGCCAGCGACGAGCACCAGTGTGTTCAAGGGGAAGCAGAGAAGCTCTGAGCGAACGCAATTGGAAAACGGAGGGAGAGAGGAGATTGGAGAGTGAGGGGGGGAAGTGAGCGGGGTGGAGGAGGAGCTCGGGGAGGGGTTTTATACCCGGGCGGAGGGGACGAACCCGTGGGGACGGGGGCACGGGCGGCCAAGGGGGAAGAACCAAGCGGCCAAGGGGGGAAGAACCGAGCGGCGAGGGAAGAGGAAGGGGAGGCTGCAGTGGGCCGAGCGGGAGGCGGCGGCGGCGGCGGCGGTGACGTTGCTCGGTGGCGTCGGCGGGAAGGGGGTGAATCCACCGAGCGGCGCGACTCGCTCGTCCCACGCGCAGCGCGTGTGCGCGTGAGGAAGACGGGAGGAGGCGGCGCGAGCGCAGAGGGAGAGCGAGGGAGGCGCTCGGGCAGGAGGAAAGCGGGGAGGGGAGTGGCGCCAACGGGATGGAGGAAGAAGGAGGCGCCGGGGGAAGTGGGAAGCGGAAAAGGGAAAGGCGCCATCGGGAGAAGGTGGCGCCAGGCCGAAAAAGGAAAGCGGGGAAACGGGAGGCTTTCCAAAAAGGGAAAGTTTTCAAAATTCCCCCAAAAATCAGCAAAAATTCAAGGAAAATTTGGGTTTGAATTTTTAGGGCTTTTCAATTCTCCTGCATATTATCGTTCATAAGTTGGGGAGAAGAGACTATGAAAGAGTAGCTTTAATGGTAAGTTTTCTAAATTATATTGTTCTCTTTCTTTATATAACTAAAAATGGTTATAAATTATGTTTTTTTTAATGTATGTACTGCATTCCGCTTGTGTCCTATGGTAAAGCTCATCATCAACCGTTTTAGTTCTGTTGCTAACACTTGTCCCTTCTGGACTGGAACGGTCCTCGAAGGAAAATGGTTGAATATATTCATAAACCGCTAGCGAATCCAACATTATCTTTGCACTTTGCCTCTAAACTGTTTGTGTTTAGAAACTTGCTAGTTTTGTACACATGTTTGCTGTCTCAACTGGAAATTTTTTTCTATTCCGTGTTCTTGACAGCATGGTTATCATGGCGTACTTGATGACCACAGTGTCGGAAAGGCGCCAGGACGCCATGGCATCCAGGCAGGCACCATGGCATCGCCTAGACGAGAAAAGGCCGTGCAGCGGCAGTAGTGTCCGATCTTCTCTCCAAGTTCTTGAAAAAATTATTCTTCACGATCAGGTCCCGACTCCTATTCAAATATCTCCCTTGCCCCGATCGGTTGGGCTTCAGCTTCTGGCTTCCAGCTTATTTTTCACTATTCATAAATTTCATCTTTTTTTTGAACTTTTGGCTTTTTGTTGAGCTTTTTTGCCGGTTCTTTTTTTCCCGTATGTGTTTGTATTATACGTAATGGGCTAACATATTTTTTAATTTTTTTAAATTTAATTATGGTAAATAAGCCTCTGTCAGCTACATTGTTTTTTCAACCAGCTACAGTGTTTTCAACCATAAGCCACCAAAAAAAGCTCAACTGATCACCATCTTAGGCAGTCAGGCCTCACTCCCCTATCCTGACTCCTCTCTCTCTCTCCCGTCCCGAGCTCATCGCCTCCTCCTCTCTCTCTCCCCCATCCCCAGCCGCCATCGCGTCATGCCTCCTCCCCCACGGCACCACTCCCCAGGTACAACCGCCTCCTCTCCTCCCTCCCTTCCCGGTGCCGTCTCCACTACCTGCTGCCTCCTATCCCTGGCGTGGCTTCTCCACACCACCGCTTCCCGCCCCATCTCCATCGCCCATCTCCCAGCCGAATCCAGCCGGATTCAGCCGTTCCCGCCGGTTGAAGCCGAGAAAGACGAGGGGTGGCCACGGGATGGGAGTGGGGGAGGCATTCCCACCGACTAGAACCGAGGAAGACAAGGGATGGTCACAGGATGTGAGTGGGGAAGGATGGTTGTCATGGCGAAGCTCCATGGAGTCCCCTCTGGACCGCCACGCTGCTGTGACACCCATGCTTAACAGTACTTCATTTGTTGAAGTCATACATCCAACAGTACTAAACTACTAATCTCAAAGTTGTAAAGATTTGCTTGAGTGCGAAATGGGCTGGGTCAGGATTGGCATTTGTCTCAGCATACCACACACTCCTCAACTAGACGACGCTGCCAGGGTTTCACACTGTCTTCTAGCTTTAGTTGTTGATCATCAGTCCAATTAGGCCAGGCTGTGCATGTTCATGTGGAGCAAACTAGCAAAATATATAATAATTGGAAGTTGTAACTAGTAAATAAAAAGACTATATGGTAAATGTTGTGGTTTAAATATAATGGTGGAGCCCTGAATTTGGATGACATATCGTATTGCTGTGGTAGAATGAGTAGGTCTTGGATAGTTGGATGCTCATAGCATTACGATGTCCATATGCATGGATTGTTCATATTGCAATATTTTCTTTTTAAGCTTCATCTAGTACATGGCTGCTTGTATTTCCTGTTACATGGCAATGGAGGGATTAGCCCACAATAAGCAATGACCCTTGCTCTTTGTGCATCCACTACTTTAGCTGATGAATAAATCTGCCTGCTCACATATCCTATTTTTCACATGTTTTTGCCCACTCTTCAAATCAATGGCTCGTAAGTTGTAACATGTCATATTTTGAATACAATCTTCCCCTTTTGCATCTGGAAGAAGGCAGAGTTTTAGTTTAAGGTTGTCTATACTTATTGACAAGGGCGGCATACCAGCAACAGATCAGACAGTAGCGAAAAGGTATGGCTACTAGCCATAGCGCATAATCTATGCAAAAGCTTAATGATTACTTTAATGCAGGATCACCTATTAATACAAAAGTGCTTTGTTATTGTTTCAAGCTACTTGTATATAATGGCATTGATGTGAATTAAACCCCGCAACTAGAGGCCTGTTTGGGAGAGCTCCACCAGCTCCAGATCCACAAAAAACAGCTCCACTCCACGAAATTTTACCCAAACGTTCCAGCTTCGCAAAATCTGGATCCACCAAAATCCTGGATCTGAGGGTCAGATCCATGGATTTCATGGAGCTCCTCAAGGGGTGCTCCACTGTGGAGTTGGGTGGTAATTACCCACCAATGCCACTGGTTACACACCCCATCCCACCAAAACCTCAATTTCGTGGATCTGGAGCTGCTGTACAAGCCAAACACTCCATGGTGGGATCTCAGATCCACGGTGGAGCTGCTCCAGATCCACGTTTTCAATGGTAGAACTCTCCCAAACAGGCCCTAGGTACACTACTTTTACAAGTAGGCAAATAATGTTTGACTACTTGTAGTCATGTACCATCCAAAATCAGCAATCGTTTTCTTGTGCTTAAAGCTAAGAACATTGAACTCAAGGTTCAAAAGCCTGGAACCGGAGGAAATCCCACCAAGGAACCGATAACGGTAACCGGCCGGTTATGGAAAACCAAAAAAAAGTCAAAATTCAAATATCAAAATTTAAATTTGAACTATTTTTGAAACAAGTAATCGGAAAACCCGGGTGGTTATCGTACAAAAAACCAAAGAAATACCACTAAAAACTGGTTACGGGTAATTCACAATTGAAAATTCCTAATACATTTATAACAAAAAGCATCAAGTCAAGCACAGAAAGTCCTAATACATTGAATTAATGTTAAACAATGTAAACATCATTAGATAATCCAACATTTATGTTAAAAATTCATAGCAAAAAACATCAAGTCAAGCATGGAAGATCCTAATACATTGGATTAATGTTAGACAATGTAAACAACATTAGGAAATCTAACTTTTACGTTCAAAAATTCAACTTTGAAGTTAAACAAATTGGGCTAGTAAATGTTTTCTAGTACCTACCGGTAAATCCGGTAACTAGCTGGTTACCGACGGGATTTCAAACCCTAATTGAACTACTATGCTATACTAAAATCTGCAAGGTGAACGCTTGCACTATAAGTTTATCAGAATTAGTTCATGTGCTGCATGTCTACATCTAAGTCTGCAGTTAAGTACCCCTGCTAATCTCAATATATGCATCCAAGTAATCAAGTCCCTGTAGTACAGGAACTTAATATTCTAAACTGTTATGGTATAGGGTTTGGATGCGCACTATTGTTTGTGGAGGGGTTTAATTGTACAACCTGGCGTATTATAGTATATGATAGTAGAATTTAGTGCTCTATTTTGTAGTACATACATTTTATGATTTTATTGCTGATTTCACAACAGCGATGAGTCCAAATTGCAGTTTCTTCTCTTGAAATGTTAATTTATGTGCATCATATATCCAATCGGATCCAAAGGTTGTAATCAAGTTTATTTTGTTTTCTTTGAAAAAGCAGAGCTCGGAGCAGTATATTATTGTACAAAACAAAACGCATGTATGACTGCAACTTCAAGTAAAAGAAAATCGACCAAAGACCATCAAATTTGGGGTGCAGATTTCAGAATTTTCAGCACTTAGATGTCAACAAAAGAATGCTATAGATGTTATTGTTGTCATGTACCTCGCATTATTCCTTATGGTTAGGTTTGGGGGCAACACATAGCCTTTTCAAATGGAAGTGGAATTGTTGCCATGTACCTTGTATTATTCTTTATGGTTCGGTTTGGGGGGCAAGATAGCCTCTTCAATTAGAAATGGAGAAAGGCAGTAGAAAGAGGGCATGTTCTTTTAAGTCAAAAGCTAGCGGCTTTTGACTTTTGCTATAGTACCTAACTTTCAAACGAAGTATTTTCTCAAAATGGGGTCTATAAGTTAAATGATCTACACGTTAAAAGCTCAACATCTATACCAGCCAAAATCCCAAGTGAGTATCTGTCTCTCCGTAATTTGTACCGTAAACAACCAAAATTCAAAAATTTCAGCCAAAAACCATAAGCCGCAGCCGAAAAGAACAGGCCAGTAAGAAGTGCAAAGGGACAAGATACAGAATAAATTGGTGAAAGCACTATGATTGGGTTGCAAGGAAGCACAATGTGGCAGGAGAAGGGTACAGTGCACTAAACTTCACCTCGTGCCAAAGGCAAAGCTGATGGTTACTTCCTCTCTAACCCACCCTTTTTTATTTCTTTTTCCTTTGCATGCCTTGCGCCATTCCTCCTTTCACCCTCCCCATGAGGCCATGGCCAAAGGTCTCAGCAAGGCTTCCTCATGGGGTGGCTCCACTCCCTCTTCTCCTCCCCTCTGAGGAAGCTCTGGGTAAAAACAGTAAGTTCTTTCCCTAACTCTTCTTTCAGCATGCATCATTCTTCTTCTTGTTGCAAAAAACCTTTTTTTTTTAGTATTGTAGACAGTGGCAATGGACTTGTTTCCCTTGTAGCATTGTTAGGCACTGACATTGTTGTGCTTGATGCTTTCTTGGCAGGGAGGGGAATGCACATCCTGTACAAGGATGTCAAGTCTTGCCAGGATGAGGATGTGCATGTCCTATGGTCCATCCTGGTCGACTCGCACCGTCATCCGGCTCTGTGAGGCTGTGTAACGACCCATTTTTAGGAACAGAACCGTTATATTTCTTGCAATAGCTCAGAAGTTCAGTTGTAGACAGAATGAATATCAATATTTTAAAAAAGGTTAATTTGGTTAAAATGTCCTAATAAAGAACCTGAAAAGTTACAAAACAGAAGTGTTAAAGTTTTTAAAGCCTAAACTACACAGCAAAGACACGTTTAAGGACCTCCACAACCCACTGCAATTTTGCTCTCTTTTTTAAAGGCCAAACCAAGTAACCGACTGCAATCCTCCAAATTAATGAAAAATCAACAATTCATGATTAAAAAATAAGAACATAAAAAATTCCGACTCAACTCTCTGAAAAACCTGAACTTTTTTGGGGAGGAACTACTAATGGGCCCTTCTACTGCGTCGGCCCATTTGCTGAAGCTTCCCTACGACGCCGGCCCAAGACCGAAACCACAACCCACCACCGCTTCTCTCCCACAAAAGCGAGGAGGCGAAGAGGAAGCGGCGGCCGCAGCAGAACGAAGAGGATCGCCGCGCCGCCCCCACGATGTCGTCGATGCTGTCCGGGCTGTCGCAATGGCTGGTGAACCCGCGCCGCAACCCGCTCGCCCGCCTCCACATGCACGCCGTCTCCGCGCGCCTCCGGAAATACGGTAACCAATCGATCGATCTTGGATCCGTTCCCCAGCCTGGGGATCGATCACCCTTGCATTATTGCATATCTCTCGTCTTCTTGATTGATCTGGTGTTTGTGTGAATGAATCAACTGAATACGATGTGCTTGTCTGTTCTTTTTGTGTGCGTGATGATTCAAGGCCTGAGGTACGACGATCTGTACGACCCGTACCATGATCTGGACATCAAGGAGGCGCTCGCGAGGCTGCCCAGGGAGGTGGTCGACGCCCGCATCCAGCGCCTCAAGCGCGCCATGGACCTCTCCATGAAGCACCAGTACCTCCCCGACGACCTCCAGGTCCGCTCCTTTCCTTTACCCCTGCCCTCCTCAAGATCTCTCGGTTCGTATGCGTTCGGCTTGTGGATGCGTGGTTGTTGTGTACGGATTTGCTAGGCTGTGCCCCTGCAATGGCGTAATTTCTGTGTAATGTGGTTGATGATTGTGTGTCAAGTGGAATGTATGAGGGAACAAGAAGGGTGCAACGCATTTGAGTTGCACCTGTGATCTAGGCTTATGTTTGTGGATTTTCCGTTCGGTTGATCTATGTTACAATTCAATGTTGTTGGTTGCTGAGAAACCGGCCGACATAGGAGGTGAACTGTGCTGAAGAGGGTGGGGGATTTCAATGAAGTTTGCATGAGAGAAGTGGTATCCAGGAAATTGGCAATGCTCATTACTGCATTAGAATGAGAGTTGCACCTGTGATCTAGGCTTAAGTTTGTGGGTTTTCCGTTCGGTTGATCTATGTTACAATGCAATGTTGTTGGTTGCTGAGAAACCATCTGGCATAGGGGTTGAACTGTGCTGAAGAGGGTGGGGGATTTCAATTAAGTTTGGAGGAGAGAAGTGGTATCCAGGAAATTGGCAATGCACATTCCTGCATTAGAATGAGAGCAATGATGGTTAGGTTTGATAAACCTTTTGAAATGCCTGTAGAAGTTTCTTGCAGAATAGGTTGTCACACTGGTGCGTCAGATTATTCCAGGCGCTCTTGCTGACAAGCCTATTAGTATTTTTCGCATGTCATTTTCCATTTCTAGTTTACATCAGTTAGGAGGGAGTCGGTTAGATTGTTTCAGATGTTTTCAGATGTATTTTTTTAGGAACTTTTCCTATGTAGTTTAATATTTTGGATTGCAAAGTTCTTTTCCCTGCTTTCCACATACCTTTAGTTTATATATATTTTAGATGGATGTTCAACCTACAATGTTTTCTTCAGCCTTGAAGATGTTCCAGAGTAATTTATCTGAAGCCATTAAATCATTAGACCTATGAATTGGAACAGTTCGTTATTAACTATGCATCTTGAAATTATCTTCTCACCATGGAACCTGAATTTGTAATTGCGGCATCTTTCATCTTCAGCAACGCTTACCGTTACATTTGTTATTCTCTAATCTAACTTTACACAGATCTTAAGAAACATTTGCTTTCTTTTGCACAGGCTCTGCAGACACCATTCAGAGGCTATTTGAGTGACATATTGGCTCTGGTAAGTGTATTTACTGATGTTTGACTTTTTGTCATTTCACTTGTTCATTGCACATACAGCCACTTCATATTTTCATGTGTAAGTAAGCTATAGTCTACATTATGCCGTTTATTTATCCTTATCCACTTCTTAAGTATTAGGCCCCGCTACTTTGATTATCCATTAGCATGTCATAATGTACTTTACAGCCCTTGTAATTTTCTGGATCACTGGCGTTAGGTGAAATGTATAGGTATGGTTCAAGTGGTTATCCATTAAATTCATGTAAAACAGTTCCACTGATCAAGTTCTTCTTGAAGCCATGCTATCTTGAAGTTTTCTTTTGTGGATGTATAGCCTTTACTTATTTGCTCTTGACCTTCACAGGGTGCATGACTGCATGAATATCAATCTCACACCTTACTTTTCCTGGCCATTATCTTGTTGAGCATTGTCATTATTGTTTTTTACTTGTTTTGACAACTGAGTACAAGATAGTCTGGTCCTAAAATTTTCAAATTTTTGGTTAACTTATGCAAGGTGTGTGACTGATACTGTCTAGAAATCGTTTTTAACTCCATCGGGAATTGTGTACGTCTTTGATAACTTAATGTGATATTTATTGCAACTAAATTACTTGTACATAAGAAAATTCTGAGCTTAAAGCTGGTGATTTTCCTTCTGGATCTTGCTCAAATCTATGCCAAGTTGTTTGATATCACCTTTGCTGCAGGTGAAAAGGGAGAGAGCGGAGCGTGAAGCACTGGGAGCCCTTCCCCTTTACCAGAGGACCATTCCATGAAGTCTTTTCTTGATATGTGTCTTTTTGCTCGTCATCACATCACAATGCATGAAATAAAATGCAGTGGATGATACTGTTTCCTTCCTTGTCGAAAGTTCCATTTTCATGTTCATGTAGTGGTGCATTGACCATCATCACATGTAGTTCTCCTTGTTCTTTTCCTAATTAACGGTAACAACCTTTTCTATTCCATCGTTGTTATGAAGCCATCCACTCTTGTGCTTCGTCTGAGCAACTGTTTGCTGTTTGCTCGTTGTTTTGTATACAATTTGGACGTCTTTCATGTTATCCATCCATGTTTACAAAGCTGTGTTGCTATATATGGGATCTGCTATGCTGTGCTGAACCGCTGATCCGAGCTTCTATGCCCACCCGTTGTCTGCATTTACAACTTTTACCTACACACTCAGTCTGCACTCTCCAATTTGATCCTGCACAACGTATTGTACGTGATGAGTACATAAGTTGTGCACAGTAAAACTCAAACATGTATCTGCCTTTCAGAAATTGCAAGTGCCTTCTACAAGTGTTGCTGTCGCAAAATGTAACAATCTTTTATACCAAAGATACCAGTCCGTATATATATTTAGGTTTTCTATCCACCTTTTTTTCCAGGGAGAGACCTAGGCAAATAGCACCTTCTACTAATGGAAATATACAAGGTCTCGTCCCCGTTTGCTACACAATCGGATCGCGTGGGACGGGAGGCCGCCATGGCCTGGGCTTCGACAACGAAGACTTCCTGGTCCTTGCTCAGGCGCGATGTCCATGTCTTGTACTACGACGTGAGCACGCAAGAAGATCAAGATGCGGTCACGGCAAGCAAAGAAACCATCTGCGGCAGCGGCGGCGAGTGTGTCGACCTATCCCGGGTGCTGCGGGCCGTGACGCTGGACACCCACCTCGCCGACCCCCCGGAGCTCTCCGCCATCTCCCTCCGGGTGACGAGATACGATGAGCTGGGCTGGGACATGGTCCAGTGCTGCGTCGAGGCTGCGCGCGCACGAGAACCTCGTCGTCCTCAGGCTGAAGGTGTACGTACGCCTACTGTGGAAGCGAGGAGTACTACCTCCTCTACGATGCCATCAAGGACTCGCTCACCTTGCTCGACGCCGGCATGCACGAGCTCTACTCCCCGCGCAGCCTTGTCGTCCCGTGGAGCTCTCCACCCTGTCCCTCCGGGTGAGATCCGGTGAAATCGACTAGGTCTATTGCTCCGTCGAGGCCGCGCACGAGAGGCTCGTCGTCATCAGGCTGGAGTAGGCCTACGTCGAAACCGTGTGCTACTACCTCGTCTACGACGCCACCGAGAACTCGTGTAACTAGAACCATGTGAAAAATACTATCACAGACGGTTCAAACTAAAAAATATCTGTAATACTCACACATCACAGATGATTCTAACTATCAACCATTTATAATGAGTGAGTATCATAAACGGTTAGTAGATATAATCATCTGTGATGTAATCTTTAACAGACAGTTTATACCACAAAATTGTCTGTAGTAGTTCATTCTATACCTAAATTTTTTCTTTTTTAGGCTAGCCTTAGGAATTGTTAACTATGTCATCTGAAAACAAGCAAATACACTAACAAACACAGCAACATATTCTATTTCCATTAAGATTAAAACCCACTATTACAACATCACAACATAATAAGTAGGTTACCTATAGCACTGCATACACAAGAGGATACTTACGATTTTACAAATATAAGCTTTACGGTTACAAATTCAAAAAAAAATACTTACACTACAAGAAACTTCAGGCTAATACAAGCTAGACTTACACATCCATTATTAAACTACAATCTAAATTAAGTGACGTGGTAAAATTTCCAAGTAGCAGAAATAAAAAGGCAACAAACATCATTTTCAACTTCTATGCCAAAATCAACAGCTTCTATGGCGGCGACTTGGAATAATGCAGATTTATCATTGCCTTCTTTCTTTCTATCTTGCTTCAAGCAAAATTTCAGCCGCCTTTACTGAACCCCTTCTCACCCTTGCCGCGCACAAACAAGTTGAAGTAGTACTGGTGGTGTTGATTCTTTGAGTAGGAAGAGGGGGGTTAATAAGGGGTGAGAGGTGGGGAGGAGACACGTGCCTATTGTTCAATGTGGAGAGAATGGACGGATGAGATTAGGATCTTAGGGGATATGCCGCGGATCGGTGACATGGCGGAGCATCACATACGGTTTGAATTACAAACCGTCTATAATACAGATGTTACAGATGATTCGTAACAAAAACTGTCTATGATAACGAAAGATATCACAGATGATTCTTATTAAAAACTATCGATGATAATGGCTAAACGATAGATAACAAAGATAATATATCGGTGCAATGTAAATAGCTAATCTCAAAAGATAAAATAGCAAAATTTTATATAGCTTATATATACTCGTTTGAAAGGTTTCGACGAGATTCACAACTTTGTAGTTGAGGCAAAATCCAAATTCCAAAGGGAAGACCAAGAAAAAAATGGCGAAAACAGAAACCGAAAACTTGCGACGCAAATTCAGAGCCAAAGATGGCCGATTTTAGGGGTCTTAAATGGCGATTGGCATAAGGTGGTCATTCTCGTCGTTAGCTTTCCAACAAGTACAAAAACGTCGAAAACAGACACCGTATGCAAAAGTTATACCCGTTTTACTAAAAGTGTCTAGGAACGGAATCCTACTTGGACCTAGGCGGGAGATAATGAAAATTTGGGGGATTGCAAGGCAGGAAATATATCACAAACGGTTTTTAATACAAAACATCTGTGATAACTTCATTATCACAGATGGTTTAAATAAATAACCGTCTATGATATCTGCCATTACCGCAAACGATTTTTATCAATAACCATCTGTAAATTATCACGGATGGATATTAGTAAGAGATGTCTGTGATGTCTTGAATTATTACAGACGGTTCATATGAATAATTGTCTGTGAAAATACCACAGGCGATTATTCGTATGAACCGTCTGTGATAATTACAGCACAGATGGTTCCTGAGAACCGTCTGTGATATAAGTGTCTAAGTATAAGCTCTTTTGTAGTAGTGTTACTTCTTGAGTCGGAGGTTTAAACGGATTGAACATAACTTACTGGACGTGTCAGGAGTTTACTTCTGGAGTCGGAGGTTCAAATGAACTGAACATAACTAACTGTGACGTTGGGAGATCCTTAGCTGTCAATTGCAAAAAGAACAGTCCAGTTAGATGCTGCTGCAAAGGGCTAAGTACAATATCTTTCGCATCGTATTTGCTACAGCATCCAGGTCCATCTTAGACTAAGGGTCTGTTTTTTTTTTGCTAAAACTTATGGTTTTTTGTTGCGGTTTATAACTTTTGGGCTGTTCGTGTGAGAGATTATAAGGTAACAGAAATTCATGTACGATTTTTAATAATATAAATGAAGTTGGTATAGTATGTACTATAATAACTAGTAGATTCTATCTAAAAATATTCTACTTAAAAATTAATTACTATAAAAAGATCAAAAAGTAGAAACTAAAAGTTGAGAACAACAAGACCTAAGGCTTTATATCTGATCTGACTAGGAAGCAAACCTATCCATACCCACGGGTTCGCGATCCCAACCGCGATCGATCGAACAACCGAAGCGAATCACAGCGGCAGCAAATCCAAACCCGCCGGCGAGATCCACGCGGCGGTCGGCGGAGCGGAGTTGAGATCGATAGCGCGCGCGCTCGTGGCGTGCCAGCATCGTCTTCCCCCGCGAACACACCACCCGACGGACGGGGAAGGCGAATTGGGGCTTCGAGTTGGTTGGTCGATTGGGGAATGGCGGTGCGGGCGGGGTGGGTGGTGGCGGTGGCGCGGGCGTCGGCGGCAGCGTGGCAGCGCGTGGCGTGCAACCCGGAGACGCTCCCCGCCGACCGCGTCCTCGCGCTCCTCTGCTGCGCGCCGCTCCACCTCCTCGCGCGCCTCGCCGCCTTCCTCTGCGTCCCCTTCCTCCCCGCCCGCGCCTCCCTCCGCTTCCCCTCCCCCGGCCGCTACCACCACCCACGCCGCATCCTCCTGCCGCCTCCGGAGCTAGTGCTACCTCTTTACTCCCCTTCCCTTTCCTCCTCTTCCTCGTCATCGTCCGACGAGGATGACGATGACTACGGCGACATCGAGGACGGGGATCGCATCCACCCTCACGTCGATTGAGGTATGCGGCTGCTCACTGACCATTGTCGATTTCATATCCGATTGCTCATCACTTAGTAAATTAGCTTGGCGTAGCGTTGTGATCCTAGTGTGTGGAAATGGATTTTGCACTGTCTTAACTCTGGATCATCTGTAGGCTGTAGCTCCCTTAGGGACGGATTTTTATTAGGTGGTCCACTTGAATTTAATCACATCAACATTATTCCTTATTATTTTGTAGGGATCACTGTTCAATTGTGATCTAATGACTCAATTTTGGGTATCTGGTCATTAGACAGTGTAACTTGTAAGCCGCTGAAATTAGATGATGTTCATCGTTAGTATATCTGGAGACGGATAATGTAGAGCATCATAAGTTAACATTCCAGTGATGCTTGGCTTAGAAAATCATTGAATTTTAATATTATTGTCGATTTTCAATGTTCTACCTGCATTGATCATATTTCAGAGTTGAATGTGGGCGTAATAGAGTTGCGCACCTGTTTTTGTCGGTTTATATGATCAAAAGGTGCCATTGACACCCGTGAAACGAACCTGGTACTTTAGTTGCCCATTTTGGAGTTGAATTTGCGAGTAGGTTTCCAACCAAACCTTGTACTCTGAGGGCAGAAGGTGATTCTATAGTCTATAACACACTCAATTGATTGTAGCTTAGTGTGTTGACTTATCAGTGATCATAAACTTAATGCCGTGAGATTGTTGATCTTGAGAGAACTCATGCATGCGTCACATGTTACGTTCTGTTCTTTCATGATTCCCTTCTCTACAGCTTCTTGCTATGTTGTTATTAGAGCTATGCTTGTATATATAGATAATAGTGCATATCATGCTTTTGACACTTCAGATCCTTTGCATATCGTGAATTTCTGATGTAAAGAGAAAAAAAATCAACACTGGCGGAATCAAAGGATTAGCCTGATGATGATACTCAAATGCTGGTTGGGGTTTTGACTTCTGAGTTCTGACACAGCAAATTGCTGACAATGATAGATGGAGGAATGAGCTTGTTAACACTTAACAGAAATGTGGAAGGTGATGATGAGAAGGACAATAGTTCTCAAACTATTGTACACATCTGCATAATTGATTGTTTCTGCCACCTGCCTTGATGATGATAAGTGGTGTTTTGCGTGCTCACCCTGCTGGAACTTTTAGGTGCACTATCCTTAATTAGTTTTGCTGCTTGACTCCCAAAATAGGGTCTTGGTCTCTTAAAGAAGAAGCATATGTTTCTGGAGTACCATGTGGCGAAAAGAACATGCTTTCTTTTGATGAGAGCAGTCAAGCATTTGGACTGTAGCTGCAAGATGCGAATCAGGCTTATCATGAATTTTTGGACATTTATGAAGAAAATGCAACATAAGTTCTTACAATTTAGCTGCAAGCAGAATTTGTTTGATGCTTTCAGAACATAGGAGTTGATATCATGTGATTGTAACGCGTTTGGTGGTTTTCTAACTTCTAAATGATAGATAGTGGTGACATATAAGGGCTTCTGTGGCATTGATCCTAGATGTGTTGGCTGTTTATGTTACTTTCATGTCTCAAGGAGATATTTTGGCTGAGTGTTTTGTTCATCTTTAAAGTTAAGCTGTAGTCCCAATAAGCTACTATCCTTTTTTAGTAAAACTAACCTACTAGAACAATTATTCTTAACTGAAAAATACAAAAGGATACTAAAAGGAAGAGTGACAATTTCTCTGTCAGTCGATCCTTTTCCACTGACCTTTTGATTATTTGTCCTTCACCCTGGCATTGGTGGCATGCATGCCTGATGGTCAAGAATTGCATTGCATTTCTTAGGATAAGCAACTCAGGATTGAAAAATGTTAAACCTGTAGGTTCCTCATCCATCTCTGATTCTTGTCTGTTTCAGGTTGCTTAGGAATAAGTCTTTGGAAGGGAGAGCACTTGGATCTTCAGGTGCAAAGATTGAACACTTGCCTGTGGTACTTCACGCAGAGCCACTCACCCTTCGATCTCGTAGTTCTCAGGACATAGCATTCTGAGGATGATCATTGTTAGTAAGCCCATGGATTGGAAGCTCTATAAAAAGGATATCTGGTATATGAAAATTTGGTTGAAATTGTCGATACTGATGATTGCATTGTATTATATAGTGGAACTCATCACCAAGTAGTGGTGATGAAATGCCACCTTTGTACTTGAAACGCAATTCCATATTTGAATTGAGGACGGTTGTCTTCCTATGTGGAAACAATAAGGTCTTACTATTGTTGATGAGTGACGACACAGCAACTGTGAAGCTCCCTCCCTCCCTCCTTTCTTTGTAAGTACACTGGTATTTAGGACATCTTTCTCTCTCTCGGGGCCTGTTCTTTTCCTCCGAAGCTGACGGGTTTTGACTTTTACTACAGTACCTAACTTTCAAATGAAGTATTTTCTCAAAACGGGATCTATAAGTTAAACAATATATACGTTAAAAACCCAACATCTGTATCATCCAAAATCGCAAATAAGTATTTATCTTTCCATAATCTGTACCGTAAACAACTAAAATTCAAAAATTTCAGCCAAAAATCATAAGCCGCAGCCGTTGCCAAACAGACCCCTTGTCATTTTTCAGCTATATTGGAAACCTTTAGCTGTGTGATGGATTACAGCTGTGCTCTCTGCCATGTCGATTTCTGAGTAAAGGCATGCCCCATGCTTTCTATACTACATCTGTTACTCCTTATCCCGTCGCCATCAATGTTGGTAAGAAAACTGGTGATATGCTTGTAAAACTCTGAAACCTTTTCTTCAGGAATTCTTTGTTTTTGTGAAGACAAGGAGAATCTCTGAGAAGAGAACTTTTATCATGCTTCCGTCAGGGAAGTGGGGTTCAGTCAGAAGCACTAATTCTGCGATTATTCGACATTGTAATTTTGGCCGTTGTCATCTTTAGTCGTCAAATTTTTACGATGCATCCAATGATCCGTTTGGTTGTTGTTATGGAATTGTCTCCCCTAGTCAGAGAATTGTATGGCCAAGGTGGTGCAGCTGAGCTGGAGAGAGAGGTGGGGGATTTTATCCTGTGCCATTGCATGTGATTTCTGTGCTTCTGTTCTGGTACAGTGAAAACGTTTCATCCTTTTTAGTCTGAGCAATTATCAATGTCACTGAAATTTGATCTCATTTCCCTTTTTCAGCTGTACTAGCGTCGGATATACCAGCTTTATTTCATCTTTTTTTAATATATTTTTAGCTTTTTTTGACTTTTTTGTTTTTCACCTTTTTTTTTACTTTACTCTCTCTTTCTTCCTTTCTCCACTAGGACTACACCTTCTCTCCTCCAAGCACTTGCAGTTTCTGTAGGCAACTCTGACACCTGCAAGACAGCATCTCGCTTCCACGGTGGCATTCAAGCCTAGGTGGCTCTGCAGGGCTCCGGCCAGAGCACCGTGTTGTGGATGCTCTGATTACACAAATCTGCCAGCTTTGCTCACTGGTGACAAACCATGTGATAACGGCTTTGAACTGTGCCCATGACTTCTCCCCTGGTGTGCCATTGCCATTTGCCATGCCGGACATGTCACAGCCTACGCTGACGTGTGATGAGTTCCTTATCTCCAACTTGTATGTAGGCTGCTTTGTCTCCACCATGCCCTGATGTCAACAAATTAAGTACATGCATGTATATCCATCCATCTTAATCTTGGTGGTTGTGTTACTAGTGAGTACTGACCTCCATTTACTAGTGAGTGGTGAGCTAGGACAATGATTCGGTTCTTATAGTTGGACAATAATAATTTTGAAGTGACCATTTGTATAGAGTATCACTAGCTTTAGGTAACCGCTTTTCTTGTTTGGAAATAATAGAAGCATGAAAGTAAGTAGGAAAGGTTTCTTTCGAGCGCTTGTGCATGGAAAGCTAGGAGCAAAAGAGCAATGGATGGCTTTCTCGCCAGGATTGATTCTCTCTGCTGCCGTGGCTATGCTTTTATTTTACACGCGCTTCAGCTTGCGGATAAGGCAAATGCCACTCTCTATATATATCGAAATAATATATGAGATAGGTGAGTTTATTAGTATGGATCTTGGGTTTATAAAATCAAACCTATGCATGCTTGGAAACAGAAAACGGAAGTGTTTAGCACCTGGCCAAAGGGTGCAGTTGCGAGGATATTCTTTTGGACTGTCGCCTCGCTCATTTCGCCATAGGGCATGTTCTTTTCAGCTGCAGTTTATAGTTTTTGTTGGAACTTTTGAATTTTGGCTGTTTACGGTACAAATTATAGAGAGACAGATATTCACTTACGATTTTGGCTGGTACAGATATTGAGCTTTTAACGTGTAGATCGTTTAACTTGTAGACACTGTCTTGAGAAAATACTCCGTTTAAAAGTTAGATACTGTAGCAAAAGCCAAAAGCCGCCAGTTTTTGACTTAAAGAACATGCCCTATAACTTCTAACTTATTTTTCACTATTCATAATTTTTATCTTTTTCTGAACTTTTGGCTTTTTGCCGGTTCTTTTTTCCGTATTCGTTTGTATTGTCCGTGATGAGCTAACATATTTTTTTGCTATTTTTAAATTTTTTAAATTTAATTACGTCAAAATAAACCACTTTCAGCTACAGTGTAATTTCAGCCATAAACCACTATTTTTCAGTCCAACCGAGCACATCCTGTGACTTATAGTTTAAAATTTTGAATTCTGATTATTCGTGTGTGTGAGAGTACAGAGAGACATTTGCGTATGATTTTGACCAATATAGCTAAAATCGATACAATATATACTATAATTAATTTATAGATCTTATTTTAAAAAATATTTTATTTAAAAACTAATTATTATAACATAAGACTTAAACTAAAAACCGAAAAGAAAAGGTAGCAGTCTGGGAAGGCTTGTAGTGTTGACTATTCTTATTGACAGGTGGGGCCCGCACGTACTGCTCCTATATAAATTTTGTAGCTTTTGTTTAGCATGTTATTTTTACCCCGTACCAAGACTGTAAGATTAAGATCCGTTCATGGGCGACCAATCATAGCGTTATTACCAGGGCTGCTGCATTGACCATGTGCTGTTACTGCCTCCACAAGGCACCATCACCAACCCACCGACCCACCCCGTGGCGGGCAGCGCGACGCGAGCACTACAATTAATGTGTATGTTTTTACCAGGGTTTGTTTACTTTTAATTACTTATAATAACTAACTTGTTAGTACTGACTCGTCTCTCGATTCGGACCTGTTTTTTTTTTACGACAACTTATAACTTATGGATGTAATTTACTAGACAAATAAATAATTATTATGACTACAAACTAAATAGGAAAGAAAGGGACTAATAGAGTGAGCATAGAACTAAAGAGCTAAAGAGTCAATGATAGATCTACCTCTCCTCACATCCTTCTTAGGTCTATTATATTGGTATATTGGTACATTTCTCTGTATAATTAAATCTATTACATTAGACTATTTTTAAAGCCCAATTATGATATTAGACTACCACTACAATAATAATGATCGTAAAAAAGAACAAAAATTTTAAAGTCGCTGCCAAAAAGTGAAAAACATCTGAACAGTGTCTGAAACAAGCACAGGTTAGAGCAAGTCTTATAATCTGACCTTGGTGGTGTATGGATACTTCTGACCCACTTATCACCTACTCATATAGTAGTTACTGACCAATTGAAAGATGTATGATCTACCCCTTCCTCTCACAAAGTTTCTTGGTTCTTGTGCTTGACTAGTTTGTAAGCTTACATTACACCTCTCTTCTCTCTCTCTCTCTCCTCCATCTCAAAGATGATCGAACTTACACCTCTTATAATACTTGCTCTTATGGAATCGTACGAACAGTTTTGAGAGTGATGAGTGTACGGACAAGATTTGTTCTATGGAATCGTACGAACATTCGCCGGCCAGTGGATCCTACCGTCGAGTGCGATTCAAAGGCACCATTCGGTAACGATCTTATGAGAGGCATTTCTTATGCAGTGTTGCGACCCTTTCCATTACAAATTGCAAAGTAGCTTGTGAGCCGCTCGTCAATGTACTTTTTTAGTTTGTCTAGAAAATAAAGGCCTTCTGGTTTTTACAATGTTGATTTCTAAGGTAACTCGATTACAATGTTGATTTCTAAAGCAACTCGATACAAATCCGAGAGCGCGTCGGGCAAGAAGTATAATAAGATAGGATAATCCGAACTCCGGCAGTCATAGGATTATTGTAGCTCAGAGTTTGTATTTTTCCTACTTTGAGTTCTCACTTGATAGGCTTCCAAAAAAGATCAATCAATTCCTCCGAAAATCTATATATAACTTACTCTCCCGATTAGTAGTTGATGCCCTGCTTATTTCGACTTCTCCGTTGGACTTTTGTTTCTAACTTCTAGTTTCTTAATTGTATCTTTTTCTAGCCTTTTGAATTTTTAGGCTTTTTGTCTTTTCTTTTTTCTCATATTTTCCATAAAAGATCAATCAATTCCTAAAAAAAACTATATATAACTTACTCCCCCAATTAGTAGTTGATGCCCTGCTTATTTCACTTTCTTCGTTGGACTTTTGTTTCTAGTTTCTAATTTCTTAATTTTACCTTTTTCTAGCCTTTTGGGTTTTTAAGCTTTTTTGTCTTTTCTTTTTTTCTCGTATTTCTTTGTATTGTCCGTGATAGGCTAATTTATTTATTTATTTTTATTTTTTTAAATTTAATTACGCTAAAAAGCCATCAGCAGCTATAGTGCAAAATAAACCATAAGCCACAAAAAACCCAAATGAGTGTCTTGCCATGCAGGTCATGATAAAAAAAAAGCCCGTCAAGTCAAAGAGGTCATGATAAATGTGCTCATTTTGGCTTAAATTTATGGCTTTTGACTTTTTTTACTGTTTGAGTTTTTGTTTGCACTGTAGCTACTGGTAGCTTTTTCAGTGTAATTAAATTTAAAAACATTTAATAATAGAAAGAATATGTTATCCTATCACGAATAATGCAACAGAATATAAAAAAAGATAAAAAGCTCTAAAACCAAAAAGCTAAAAAAACGAAATTAGAAAACTAGAAGTTTAGAGTCAAAAGCTGAAGTAACGGAGCAAAAAAAAAAGCCCATCAAGTCAAAGAACTCTAGCACTGTAAAAAAAATTTCAAGCACGGTTTGAAGTGCTCCTTTTACAAAGCTCCCGCACTAAACACAGGCTAATCACTTCACTAAGCGAGCTCTTTCACGCTCAAACCTGTCGTTAGGCGGTGCACGCGTGCGCTCGCAAAAAAGATCACGGAAGCCCGGCCGGCCAGCCAGCCAGCCGGATCCTTACGCCACACGCACCAAGAGCAAAAGCTAGCGAAAAGCTTTACGCCCCCTACCGCGCCTGCGCCAATGGCGGGTGGGTCCCCACTACGTGCGGCCCACGGGGCAGTGAGCGCGCGAGGCTGCTCCCACGTGCCGCGGTTGTGGGGACGGGACGGGATGGAACGGAAACGGAACGCGTCTCCGGGGCCGGAGGTGGCGCCGCAGCACTCAGGACTGGCGGGCCCACCACCAACCCGGATAGATAAAGGAAATTGCCAACCGCACGCGCGCTTTGGCCCCCTGAGAAAAATGGGTTAGCCGGCCGTCTGGAGCGGCGAGCACTCGTCAGAAACACGAACAGCGGCTCATCCTAAAACGAACTCTGCCGCCAGAAAAGGAAAAAGGGTGACGGTGAGGTGAGGTTTGGAGCGTCTCGAATTGCAACTTTGAGGCAAGAAGATAGAGCTCTAGGAGATCATGTGGGAAGTTTCAGTCATCTTGATTAGGGCTTTATAGTAAGGTCCTGTTTGTTTCAGATTCTAGACAAGCTAGCTACCGTTAGTAGCCAAAATCTCTCCCAAACAGTCCAGATTTTGGACCAGCTACTGAGAATCTAAAAATCTGGAGAAGCCACAATTGTACTGGGACTAAGAAGCTGCAAAAACCTAGCTTCTCACAAATTCTATGGGCTAATGCCACTTAAAGTTGGTAGTATTTACCCACAAATACCACTGGATAAAAACCCCCCGCCTCCCCCCCGGGCGCCTCCTCCCCCAGATCCCCCACGCCCCCACGCGTCCCCTCCCCACATCCGCACCCGGCGCCCTGTTGCCTCCTCCCGCACGCCTCCCTCCTCCCGCCGCCACCACCCACCCCGCCGCCGCCGCCCCGCCGCCCCTCGCACCCTCCTCCCCCCGCCCCTCCCCTCCCGGATCCCCCCCGCCGCCTCCCCTCCCGGATCCCCCCGCCGCCTCCTACCTACCCCCCCGCGCCGCCCTCCCCGCCGCCCACCCCGCGCCCCCTCCCCACGCAAGACCAGTGATGAATGAAAATTCTATGTGGGTATATACAATAGGTTGGGTGATGCATGAATCAGTGATGCTGTGATTGTAGAGGCTGAAGTTATAATGTTGTGTTCATTTTTTGTGTTATAAATGTCCTAAACTTCTTGCCCATCATTTTTTGTGTTATAATGTTATGCTTCAGTGATGCTATGATTGTAGAGGCATGATGCACTTAACATATGGTATTACTGGCCATACGGGAAACAAATCCCTTGTGCTTTAGATTTTCACATGCAAGGATGTGAGCACAAGCTAGATTTTACTCATGCTTGCACCATTAGTTTCATGAGCCTGATGAGTAGATGATATTCTTCGCAGATGTAAATATACGGTTTTGCATATCCAACTGACATCTCTGATTTCATATAAACAGCACAATGTTATGTCTATCTTAATATACATATCTTCGCTCAAATATCTCCATCTCTGTGAAGCACATGTTCCTCTTCATAACATAGATAAGAGAATTACACACGACTATGAACAACTTTTGTATGGAGACATGGTAGTTATCCATATTAATATTTAAAATTATGATTTGGAGTCAAATTTATTGTCATGAAATTTTAATATTAGTTTTTCAATGTTTGAACTAAGTACTACAAATTTCTGACATAGATATCTCTTCTATCAATACATAATCGGGACATCAACTCACCTAAGGGCATTTCGGTCAATACATCTATCAGGATACCAGCTGCACAGCTAGAATCCAGGATGCCAAACAGGCTAGCTACTCAGACCAGCTGCTACTCAGACTAGTCAGCTACTCAGAATCTCCAGCTAGCTACTCAGAATCTACAGCTGAAACAAACAGTCCCTAAGTTAGATTTCATGTTGTATGAAGCATGGGTACATAATTGTATTGACATGAATTCAATTATTTAAGTAGCACTATTCAATTACACGTGTTAATCGTTTTTAGGTTTTGATCAACCATTAGAGCAAGTAAAATTGTTAATCGTGTAAGGATAATTAAAATCCCACTCATTTGTTTAATCATTTTTATAGGTCGTAAGTCATATACTTTTTGAAGTATTTTCAATAAATGTAGGATGCATGTAAATTGGATGACATTTTTCATTATATTTTTATTTACTTTCTCTAGTATACATTTATACTTACATAAAGTATCGTATTCCATCCTTTCAAAGCAATTTATGAAAGAGTGTTTAGGTCATTTTTTATCGTAGCTTGGTCAGTTTTACACTTTCTCAATCATTGCGCAAAATTAAAATACACCACACATTATTCCACGAAGAGATTAAAAGCCCACTCTTCTACTGTTCATTATGTAAAACATTTCATTTGTATAAAGCCCACGTGGAGATATAACATTTTTTTTGCCTTTTCTCTTTCTTTTTTTTTGCATTGTCTGTGTAGATATAACAATGTTTTTTATTTTTCTTATTTTTAATTGAATGACTCAGAAAAAGTTAATAGCCACTATAGTGTAATTTTAGCCAAAAGCCAATAGCTAAAAGCTATTGCCGGTTAGAGCAGGGCCTAAGTACCAATACTTCACAAAAATTGTACATAATATTTTTCACTAAACCAAACAGACTACTCGATACTCCCTCCGTATTTTTTTTACTTCACGTTTTATTTTTATTTTTCTCGGTCTCCGAGATGCGGTTTTAACCTCTACTTTTATAACTTTACACTAAGATATAATAATAACATTATAATATTATGATAATATTTTTAATGATAAATCTAATGATATAACTTTCGCATAGTCAATCTTGATAGTTTTGAGTCTATTAGTGGTCAAACTTTAAAAAGTTTGACGGCATGGATTCTAGGAAGTCAAGAAAAAAATAACAGAGGGAGTACTTTGCAAAAAAAATTATATACCATATTTTCACAAAACCAAGCATACCACTCTATGGCCTATTCTTTTAGGCTACGATTAATGACTTTTGGTTGCAACTGATGGATTTTGTTTGCGCTTTTCGAGACGATAGTAGACTGCGGAGACACCGATGTGGACAGTGTATATGATTTTAGGCTCAAAAATTATTTGAAAAATCCGTTTTAAGAGACTATTCTGTTTGTTTTAACTTTAAGATAAATTAAAACCCTAAAACTTGAAAGAAGGTATGCTTGGACCCACATACCAGTGGCCGTTGGTCCCGCACTGGACGTTGTACGCCTGGTGTCCCCTAATAATTTTCGAATCGTGCAGGGGCATTTTGGTCCAGAAATCCAAAAGTAAAGCTCGGAAACGGCACAAGTTGCAGCGCGAGTGCTCTCTCTCCCTTCCCAGTAGTAGCCGGCATCCCTTCACTGCCCGTTTGTTTGTAGCCTCGTAGCACTAGCGGTCGAGACGCCCAAGAAGAAGTGGAGAGCGAGCCATAAGCCATTACTCCCACCCCGCACCTGCATTGTTTCAAAATTCTCAAATCGGCCCTCGGAGCCGGTCGGGCGATCACCGGCGAGGGGTCTATTTGGTAGAGAGGGGGTGGCTTTCTTGCGATTTCTGCGGAGGAGGGGGAGGGGAGGCGGAGCGGTGGAGGTGTGACGAGGCGCCGCCCATGGCCACCGCGCGCGGCGTCGCGTGCCTGCTGGTGGCGGTGATTTGCCTCTCGTGCGCCGCGGCGGCGGCGGCCAGGTCGCCGGGGGCGAGGATGCACCGGCACCTGAAGCGGCTCAACAAGCCGGCGGTGAAGAGCATCGAGGTGCGTCGAGCTGGTTGCTTTGGTATTGTCCTTGTGGCGATATGAATTGCTTGTTTGAAAAAAGAACTTTTTTGTGGGGGTGTTCTTCCTCGTCAAAGGTGCGTTTTTAGCTGCATTTCGGATGGATTTGAGTAAGGTGGTCGGTGTCGTTCTTGGCTAATCGTTGAAAGTTGAACTCTGATTCAAAAATGACGGTCTTTTGGGCTTCTTTTGTGGTTATTCTTGGGGCAGTTCACTTTCTCGCTTTACAATTTGTGCAAAAGTATTCATCTTTCTTTTGACTACATTAGGCAAACTCAAGCAAAATTTGCACGAAAGATTGCGACTTTCCTTCTTGGGTGGCACTTTGTGCTTCTTCTTGTGTGAAGCTCTTTCTTGCTTAGCTTCGGGCGAAATTTTAAGTTCAGAGCATATCAAAGTAGTCCTTTTTGCGATAGTGCTTTCTTCCAATTCTTACCCAAATATGCCTGTTTCTGTTGTTTGCAAATCGCAAATCGAGCAGAGCCCAGATGGGGACATCATAGACTGCGTGCACATCTCACACCAGCCAGCGTTTGATCACCCTTTCCTCAAGAACCACACTATCCAGGTAAGTTTCGACTGTAACTACAGAAATCATGGTTTTGCTGGATTTCTGTGCAGTTGGACTCAAGGCGTTTTACATTTTTTTTTTCTTCTGCAGATGAGGCCGAACTATCACCCGGATGGCCTGTACGACGAATCCAAGAGCGATGTGGCCTCCAGCAGCGGCGGCGAGAAGCCCATGCTTCAGTTGTGGCATCACAACGGCAGGTGCCCGGAGGACAGCGTCCCAATCCGGAGAACGAAGAAGGACGACCTGCTCCGGGCGAGCTCGTTGCGGCGGTACGGCAAGAAGCGGCACACGGTGGCCAACCCGATGTCCATCGATCCCAACATGCTCAACGAGGGCGGCCATCAAGTACGTGCACGCATTATCTATCTCGTGTTAAGGTGGAAGGAAAAAAATGCTACTAATGTGCGATGATGTGCCGTGCTACTAGTCATAGCTCATAACTGTTGTTGCGAATTTCAGCATGCGATAGCGTACGTTCAAGGCGACAAGTACTACGGTGCGAAGGCGACCATCAATGTCTGGGAGCCCAGGATCGGGCAGCCGAACGAGTTCAGCTTGTCCCAGCTCTGGATCTTGGGGGGATCCTTCGGCGAGGATCTCAACAGCATCGAGGCTGGCTGGCAGGTAGGGAAAGAACCACACAGCTCATGAGCTGAACATCACACTCGAAGTCAATGCCGAGTAAATGCAGCACCGTTTTTGCGGTTGATTGCTCTGTTTCTGCTGCTGCGACGCAGCGCGTGGTGTCACGAGCTCTGAATCGCTTATGCGCTTTTCCCCCCTTGATTCATTCATCAGGTTAGTCCGGACCTCTACGGGGACAACAACACAAGACTGTTCACGTACTGGACTGTAAGTTTTGCACATTCCCGTATAAAATCAACCTTGCAATTTATGAAGTGTGCTCGTATAGTTCAACTATAATAGTTGTATTGATGTTTCCTTCATTGTCTTGCTATTTGGCGATCTGCAGAGTGATGCATACCAAGCAACGGGGTGCTACAACATACTGTGTGCTGGTTTCGTTCAGATTAACAGTGAGATTGCCATGGGAGCCAGCATCTTCCCCACCTCAAGCTACTCTGGCTCCCAATATGATATCAGCATACTGATCTGGAAGGTGAGCAAGTAAAAAAAAACTAGGAAAAAACTCACCACATGCCATGCGCCCATGCCTAGTACGTTTAGGACTGTCACAAACATGCAGGCCAGAGAATCTTTGCCCACTTGCTGCTGTGCTCTTCTTACTCGTGCTCCTTGACTGAACCCTGGGGCTTCGAAAATTAGTTTCCTCACCCTGTGGTTGCTATACTTTTCTCAACAACCTTTCTTATCCCTAATGATTACTCTAGTTGTGTTTTTTTCAAAAGAAAGAACCATTGCTACTTTTTACCTCAACAAGCAAGTGGTATTCAAAGAGCGAGATAGAAAGTGAAGTGTTTTTCATTTCAATTGAGCACGGGTAATGAGTGCACTGGTTTGCTTAGTACAACATGAATGCATTGCATGGTACTTCTATGGTAGAAACACTAGCCTGTTCTCCGTTAGTGAAGTCTAGATGTGTGATATCTCAATGCTAATGGTTTTGTAATATTGATGCATCACATTCTCTAGTGCATGGCTTCTAACTAACAATTTCTGCTGTATATGTTATGTGAGCAGGATCCAAAAGAGGGGAACTGGTGGATGCAGTTTGGCAAGGATTATGTTCTCGGCTACTGGCCATCCTTCCTCTTCTCCCACCTTGCCGACAGCGCATCAATGATCGAGTGGGGTGGGGAGGTGGTAAACTCGCAGCCCGATGGTGTGCACACATCGACGCAGATGGGCAGCGGGCACTTCCCGGAGGAAGGGTTCAGCAAGGCGAGCTACTTCAAGAACATACAGGTGGTAGACAGCACCAACAACCTGAAAGCGCCAAAGGGGGTGAGCGCATTCACCGAACAATCAAACTGCTATGATGTGCAGAATGGTAACAATGGCGACTGGGGCACATACTTCTACTATGGAGGCCCTGGCAGGAGCTCAAACTGCCCATAACTAAAAACACCCTGAGCAAGTGTAACCATTCAAGTGTAACACACCATCTCCATCAGTTTTTCAGCCCTAGATAGTGTGTGTCATGCGAATGGGTCCTAGTGTTGCTTTCTAATTTTTCTTTTGAGCTTCTCTCTCTCTCTCTGTCAGGCTTCTGAAGAGAAGCATGGCATGTGGTGGTGGACCTGTGCCCTACATCCTTTTCCGATATGTAGATTCACTTGTCTTTCTGGTAATGGAGTTTTTCTCTCGGGCTTAACTAAAGGGGTCATAGGGCCATGCTTTCTTTTTCGTGTCTCCTTTTATCCTTTGAATGTCAGGAATGGGTGCTATTCAGTTTAGTTTAGCAGCCTGTGTGCCATCTATGATAATCTTAATGTCATCAACAGACTTGTCCTGAGGCCATCAGATGAAAAAAAAATGGTTGTGGCTATTCTTCCGCGGCCTCGACGCCGTTCACTGAGAATTAAAGGACGAGCTCCTCCTCTATCCTTGCATGCATCCTCTTCCAAAAACAGTACAGCTGCTGCTGCCGCTCAAGGAATTGATTCCGTAGGGACTCCACCGCAGCGGGCAGCCGTGATCTCTGGCAGCGCCGCTCTGAGCTGTGCGTTTGGTCGTGTGACCGCTGGACGTACAGAGCGGCGATTCTCGGCAGCGCCGGTCTCCTGCGTGCGTCGGCGCTTCTCGGCTCCGTCAAAGCTCCCGGTGCGACGGCGATTCAGCGCGTGAGCGATTCATCGGTGTTCCTACGCTGCTCTTTTCTGGGCCTCGAGTTCGTTGTTCGCCTTGCCACGAGCTACGAACGAGTGGTGTGGTATCTCCGGGAACGAGACGCTTGAGATCCTGTGGCCCGAATTTTTTCTATGTTAGCTTTTTTTTTAAAAAAAAATATTCATATTTAGACTCTTGGTAATTTTAATTCCGTTTTTGGACCCAGGGGTCGGCACCGTGATCCACGACGCCGAGGTCCATGGACTATGCCCACTGCAACAGATAACCTGCCTGCATGTGCGGGCCTGGGACCTCGGAGCCGTGGGTCACGGCGCCGACCCCTGGGTCCAAAAATAGAATTAAAACTATTAAGGGTCTAAATATGAATATTTAAAAAAAAAGGTTAAAATAGAAAAAATTCGGTCCTGTGGCTAGGCGGGGCGTAATTGTTATCTTGGACAGCAACTTGTTGCGCTTCACTACGCTCCTTGACGGTTTCTTTCTTTCTGACTGGCTCCTCGACGGTTTCGAGTCGTAAGAAATTCTGATCCTTCTCTTTACTTATGAAGATATACTAAGGCCCCGTTTAGCACTGCTTCACCACCGACTCCTGGAGCTGTTTGAAGCTGTTTTGTGCCAAACGAGGTACAACAAAATAGCTCCACCCAAGGAGTCCCTTAAAACCTGCTGAGACAAAAGTAGCTCCTTGGGTGGAGTAGAAAAAAGTAGTTTCACCCAGCTCCATTTGTGAAGTAAAAAAAACAGCTCCACTTGTGAAGTGGAGCTGTGCCAAACGGGGGCTAATTGTGGTTTGTTAATTACTAGTGCTTAACTTGTTGTCATGTGAAGTTTAGTATCGGCAGTTAAATTTGATTACGTGTAGCTTCTCACCTACTTGTTGCAATTGATTTTTTAGTTGAACAACAGCTTTGTGAATTGTTTTATTGTTAGAACATATACACTAGCTGCTGTCATTTGGGCTAAACTTTGTGCCGTGTGTGATTATCTATTGCACAATTAGGCGTCTAGCTACTTTATGCAATTAGAATATTGCCGGTATTTGGTAGAAACTGAGGGCGTCTTCCTATCCTGCCTTACACAAGAAGTTTATCCACCGCATTGCGGAGTGTGTAAATTAGATAGTACATTGAGAGCCGTAGCTAAACGAGTTTGGCTTCGCTATGTCAAATTACGCGATGGAATATGTGGTTCGCTTATATTTCCTTGTAGGAATATTTTATTCACATTATTATCTCGAGGTATGTAGCCTTTTCTTTTCAATTGAATTTGGGAGTTAATCTCATGTTTAAAATAGGCCAACTAGCACTTAGCTTCAAAAAATGCAGAGAACAATTATGGCTTAATGCGGCGGCTTGTGGCAATGAGCATATGTGTAATCTAAATAAGAGCCGTTGCACCAATAGTAATCCTAAGAGTGCCACTAAGTTTAAGATTAGCGAGACAAAGTACATCGAGTGCTATGTTGGTGGCATACATGGCACAAGGTAGGGGTCAGTACGGCTTATGTGAGGCCAGCATTGTCATCGGCTAGGCCGAGGCTTCAGGATGTGATGGTGTACATGTCGCTTATACGGCTCATCAACCCGCTGACTGGTGGATTGATACAGGAGCCAATAGACACATTTGTACTGATCGGTTCTGTTTCTCTTCTCTACAGGCCGTGGGAGGTACCACCGTCCTAATGGGCAATGATTATACATCAGCTGTTCGTGGTGTGGCAAAGGTAGAACTGAAGCTCACTTCAGGCAAAATTCTCAGATTGAGGAACGTGTTGTTCGTCCCTACCATAAACAAGAACTTGATCAGTGGTTCTCTCTTGTGTCGAGAGGGTTATAAAATCATATTTTAGGCCCCGCTCGTTTGAGTTTCGGTTTCTGACTTTCGGCTTATTTTTCGCTATTCATAAATTTTGTCTTTTTTTTGACTTTTCGGATTTTTAAAGCTTTTTTGCTAGTTCTTTTTTTCCGTATTCATTTGCATTATACGAGATGGGCTAACATGTTTTTTGTGTTTTTAAATTTTTTAAAATTTAATTATGACAAATAAACCATCATCAGCTACAATGAAAAATAAGTCAGCTACAGTAAAAAAACCATAAACCACAGCTGAACTGAGCACCCCTTAGTCCAATAAATTTGCGTTGACCAAATTTGGGTCGTTTATTGGAAAAGGCTATTTAAGTGGAGGCATGTTCTGCTTATCTGTGTTGAATGTGATAAATATGGTACGTTTTGCATATTCTGTATCAAATGGATGTGTGTCACATGTGTGGCACTCTCGCTCATGCCATGTGAATTTTGATAGCATATCTCGCACGATCCGTATGAGTTTAACTTCCAATGTGAGCTATGAGAAAGGCGCAATGTGAAGTGTGTGTAAGCAAAGCAACCAAGGAAATCCTTTAATGGTGTGCAAGGTAGAAGCACTTCACCACTTGAATTAGTTCATCCTGACATTTGCGAAATGAATGGCATAATAACAAAAGGGGGCAAGAAATATTTTCTCATCTTTATTGATGATGCAACTAAGTATGGTTTTGCGTACTTGCTTAGAACAAAAGATGAAGCACTTCAATATTTAAAAATCTATAAAGGCCAGGTTGAGAACCAATTAGAAAGAAAGATTAAGAGGGTAAGGTCGTCTGATCGTAGGGAGAATATATCTCCCAGGATTTGCTCCATGATTATGCAATCTTGTGATCTATAAACTAATGGTAATGGGTAAGCTGATATGGAGTAATATTGCAGTGCGGGCTGACCGTAAGTGATGTGTCAGTTCTCTAGAGAAAAGAAACACTGGATGAAATGATGAGTTACTGTCGGGTCAGGGAGTCAGATTTGGCTATTTGAGATGATGCAGTCGCCATTTCGAAGAAAAAAGAGACGATGCAGTCGCAGACAGACTGGATTTGCTCACATGACCAACAGACAACAGTGCCGTCTTTCTTTTGCCTGGAGCCAACACGGCAAGACACCAATGGGACTGGATGCCAATACCGAAGATGATGCCTGTACATGTGCTCGACATCGGAGAAAAACTCTTGTGTAGAGCACCGCGACGATCGAGCCTGCGCGCTGCATGCATGATGCCATATGGATTGGGAACACCTCGATCGGTGCAGATCGAGGAGAAATGATCTTGTTTTCATGTGAGAAAAGAAACCTCACTGATCGTATCATTAGATAGTCTTTGTAGCCACCTGTTTGGTTAAGCATCTAGGCTCATGATCTGTAGTACACGATGAGTATGCTAGCCCTGTCCAAATGTTTGAGTCGTGGTTGGCGGCGTCCTTGCAGATTTCGTTCTCTTCTTTTGTGGGGCTTGCAGATTTCGTTCGTTCGTTCGTTCTTTTTTTCTGATGGAATATGGCGGATTCCATTAGACCAAGGCCGCTGAATATTTGGCCACTAAATTGGATACACAATCAGGAACCGAAATACCGAATCATGCCACAACATGACACCTGACGGACCCAAGTCTGCCCCAAGACTAGCCAAAGCATGAGCCACACAATAACATCCACGGGAGCAGTGAAGAACCTTGAAATCTATGGAAAAACACTAAAACAGAGAAGAAAAAACCCTCACATCCTGGATGAGAACACCTTCTCTTGAAAGATCATAAGTGGAATTTTCCAACGCTAGCTTCAGGACTACTGCATCTGTCTCCAGTTCCACTCGGCCCATGCCTGCTGCATCAGCTGCAAAATTCAGGGCTTGCACACAAGCTTCAGCTTCTGCATGGAAAGCATCTCCCACAGACTGCATGTTCCCTGCGCCTGCTCCTTGCACCTGATCGAGTGAGTCCCTGATAACAAAACCCCCACCTCCAGCCTCTGTATTTTCCTTGAAAGATCCATCGATGTCGATCTTCAGAAAAATTCTCCGACGCTGGCTTCCATCTAGCAATTGGGGCAACATTGTCCAAAGAGGACCGACTCTTGGGGGTAGCCTCTGATGGCTATCGCGTGGCATCATCCTCGTCTCGACAACTTGCCGATTCGCCGTCTTTGCTAGCATCGTCATATTTGAAGCGATGAGCAGCACCAAAACCTAGGCCGAGATTATTTTGCTGTAGCATTGAAACCAAGAAATTAGCAGCCTCAATCTGCAACATCGATTCCGAGGATAAAGAAAAAAAAGGTATCCAAGCAAGAAGGCGAAGTAGGCGTCGAACCTTCGGTTCATGAACCGAGGATGGTGACTTCGACTGAAATCACCAGGTGCATCTTTGCTACATGCACACGAGGCTGTACCAAAAAGATTACAAGTTCAATTGCATCGCACACACAACAAGCGAACCATGAAACATCCAAATACTTTTACTACGTGCACGCAAGAAGGGCACCAGAGAGCGTCTCCTTCATTGGTTCGTGTACATAGAAGAGCAACCTTTAACTTAGGGTTTCGACTCGCCTTCTCTCTATTCCGCAACTTAACTTCATACTGAGCACTAACTCACGTTCTATCTTGGTGATTGTTCTAGTGCTAGGTTCAATAGTACCATTGCCCACACCACCTGACGCCATGCCCTGGTGTCGAGCTAATCGTCATCTTTCATCAAAAAGCTATGTCATCAGTTTTGCATGTTTTGTTCTTGGAGATAGAATTCATTGCAATTTAGGCTGTTGTGCCTATTATTGGCTGCATCCATATAGGTGGGTTTTTTTAGACTATGGTTGTAGCTGTGTTTTTTAGCTTATGGATTTTGAATTTTGGCTGTTTGTGAGAGCTAGTAATAAGAGGAAATAGTCGCATGCGATTTTGGTCAGTATAGTTAAACTTGATATAATGTTTATTATAATTAACTTATAGACTATATTTTAAAAAGATACATCGTTTTAAAAACTAGTTCGGTAGTACACAGCGGAAAGCCAAAACCCAGCCAAATCCACCTGTTGTTTGCGCTTTTGCCATGACGAGAATGGGATGACTCGCGTGGCCGAAGAGTTGGATGGCTGGGAAGCCGGAACATGTGAAACAACAGCTGTAAGTTCGCGCGGGCCGTCTCGTTGGGACCTCGCTGGACGCAGTATCAGGGTAGCCGACGCCCGGCACCCGCGCGAGGGAGTGGGACAGGGCATCGCACACTGCACAGAGGGAGGGGCCGCGCGCCTCCCGTGGCGCTTGGGTCGGCAGGTGGGACTTGGGCCGGGCTTCTTTGGGCTACCGGCACGCCAGACGGCCGGCCTAAGCGCGGCCGCCCGACACGTGGCGGGCGTGCGACGGCATCTGAAGCGGTGGGCGGGTGGGCTTCAAAATCCGACGACGGCGGCGACGGCGACAAGACGGCACGCGGCAGCGCGGCGGTCGGTAGACGCGGCACGAAGAGCACGGTTGGCCAGAAACTATTTAAAATTGATTTCTTAACTATAGTAAATTGTACTCATGACTCTCCTTGAGCTTTTCTATTTGACTAGTTGGGTAGGCCTATGCTAGATTGTCGGGTGATGTCCACATACGCCATAGTCTAATTTGCACCAAGATATGCATTCCATTGGACTAGATGACCAAGTTCGAAGGTGAAATGGCATGAGACAATAGAATCGAATTTTAAGTAGGTTTTTAATAAGGCGGATACAAGAGAAAGGAAGATAGTGGCCACCGCTACCATTGTCGCTATCGCTTTTGTCGTGTATAGTTACTTTGGCTGGCTTGGGCCGGCACGCATTTAACGCCAAGACGGTGGGATTTGGGCCGTGCTTGGGCTCGCCGAAGACGAGGCGGGCGGCACGACACGCACGACGGGATGATGGGCGAACATGCACGCACGGCGGCCCGGCACGATGGACTGGGACCGTCGCGCGACGGCCGGCCCAATTCCCACCTCTCCCCGACCCCCACCCCGTGTGGTGTGGCGCCTCGGGCCGAGATGAGAAAGAATTGAGACACGTCTCCACGCGCGCACGGCACACGGGTACGGCGGGACGGCGTGTTTTCCCGCACGGCGAACGGAGTTTTCGCCGTCCTCGTCCCAATCCTCAGATTTCTTGGGCCGTACAAGCACAAACCACCTTAGGCGATGATTGCAAGTTCCTCGCTGACAGAGCAAGGAACCACTGCACCAGGAATTCAGGATCATGCCCGGACATGGCTTATGTATGGCGTGCTCTTGCAGCCTCAACTGATCGACCTCGACTCTAGTAGATTGCAAAATCTGCAATCAATTGAATGACCACAAAGTTTCCTCCAAATTGATCTTACTGGTACAACAAATGAAAATCATACTCAACCTCCAAACTTGATCGTTTTTCAAAAGCAGACTATTGCTTCATCTCATTGGGGTTTCAAGCTGTATTTTGTTTTCGCTAGCTTTCAGTACTAGCCAAGTAACCAAACAGGCGTCCTCAAGGCCTGAACTTAAAACTCACTAATTCAGGAATGATCTAATTTACTCTTTTGGTCAATGTGCATGGTTCCAGATGACAATTTCTTTAGAATAACAAGAGAAAAAGGGATGGAGATACAACAAGGGCGAATACGGGAGTGGAACAGCCAATGATCCCCCACTAAATTAGCTGCTGAGGTCTGTCTAGTTGAAGAACCAGCATTACTAACTAACTAGAGATTTCTGACTGCAGCAAAAGTCCCGAAAAAAATCCCTTCCACCTCTCTATTCTGAATCACTCTCCATGCACAGAGCCTTCAAGCCTCTAGCCCTCTGCAGATATTGCTCACATTAGCAGCCGGCAATAATAGACTTATAGACTTAAATTCAAACTAAAGCTACAATATATATTACTTGCAACAAAGGAAACAAACGAAATCTAGGTTACCTTTCTGGAACCCTTCTTCTCTCTAACTTCATACCTCTCATGCGACAAATCTGACAACCATGCACCTGGACTCACCATCTATAGACATGCACAACAATGACACAGAAAACAGGAGGGTTAGAAAATGGACATGATCACATCTATGAAAAGAACAAAACTTTGCAGTTGACTCTGTGAAAGCTGGCATTACAAGCAAGCACTTCTGCATCAACTTCGGCCTCTTCTTCGGCCTCTGTGGGAGCTTGCAGCCCTTCATCGCCATAAAATCCTCCTCCTTCTCCTTATTTGACAATGAGATGAAGAACCTTGGCAGTGCGGTGGTGCCCTTCTCTTCCATTCCACCACCAAAATCAAACCCATTCCCCTCAAAAGGAAATGAGGAGCCCCTAGTGGAGTAATACCGGTCCTTCTCTGGTGAGAGCGATATTGACTGCCTGTTCTCACGCACCAGTGGCTCAGATTTCCTGCTGACAAACATTATGTTGAGACACCTAACGAGAGCATTTGTTGATATTTTACACTGCAATGTGAATGGGGTTTGTGCATACTGAAATTACCTTCGCTGAAGGGTGCTAGGGCGGCGTGGTGAACGAAATGGTGCGACATCACCTCCAAGAAGGGGTCGGCTCACTCGGGGTATGGCACGTCTAACAACTTCAGTCCGTGCTGGTGATGGCGAACCGTCGTCACGCGTCTTAACACAGCGAAGCCGCTTCCGGCTGCCCCATCGCAAGAACAGATTTGGCTCGCAGGGAGACCTTGAGGGTCTTGAGTCCTTAATCTCCTGATCCATCTGCATCCTGAAAGAGCCGGAAGCCGTCAGCAACTAAATCCAAGACTGCAGATCAGAATGTACTATGAAAAGGAGCCAGCAGCAGAAAAGATAGGCTAATCGGAGATTCATCGTTTTCCAATAAATCTTCTCTAGCTAGTACTACAAGGATGGTTGGGTACAAAGTAGAAATTGAAACTAAAGAGGACAAAAGAAGACTTTGCACTTAAGTTCTAGTAATTTTAGTGAAAAGAGCAGGGCAAACAATCTAGGCCTCATGAGAGCAAAATCTTGCCCCAAAACACAAAACAAAGGCTCTTCCTCTCCATCCAAACACCTAACGTACTCTACTACGGGGCAAATCAAAAGAGAAAATCCTAATTGAACGCATCTACTCTGCCTAAAAACTCTCAATATGGGCGAAATCCCACTCTTTTCATCTATCTAGAAAGGGAAAACGAAACATCAGTAGAACTAGCAGCTGGAATACTACTCCATTGTAACCAAAAAAATCTAACCTTTTCTACGAAAAGAATGCTACAAGTAAATCAGACGCACATGAAAACAAAAAATCTAGTTCCAAAGTTACATAAAAACTAGACAAAATGGTTCCTTTCCGTCTCTTACAAGAGAAAAAAAAAACGAGAAGGGGGGAAGCAGAAACCTACCGCCCAACCCCAAAACACAACCCAGCGACCAAAACCAGATCGGAAAACGAATCCCTAAAGGGAGCACTCGAAACTACACCCTTCGAATATACCTACACGATTTAGCACTAGGATCCAGATTTATAGGAGGAACGGACTCCATCTGAGTCCACAAGACACCAAAAATCCCCTAAAAGCACAGACGGACGGAGAGGAGGAAGAGAATGCTTACAAATTTGCTGCTCCACCGCTGATTTACTCGGAAAAATCTCCTAGAAATTGGGCAGTAAACCCACTAGTTTTGGAGTACAGGAGTAGTTCTTGGGGGATTAGGCTGTTGCTTCCTGGGCTGCGTTTTCTTGGAGAGAACCAGCCGGGTGAGGAAGGCAACCACTCCCATCTATATGGATTGCTGCTCTTTTGCCCTGGGAAGCTGTTGGCCCTAGGATTGGAGATGCACGGTTCAGAAGGGGGAGAGGGTTTCTCTATCTCTGGTTTGGCTTTGGCGCCCTAATAATCATGCTGTAAAAAAACTGAAATAATTTTGACATGTTCTCAAGGAGAAAACGCAAGCACGCTCGCATTGCAATAACTCATATTTGTAGCGATAGGATTATCTTTTCATGCATTACGCGCGAAGATGCATGGTTGTTTTGAAAATTGTAAAGGTTCAAGTAACCATGTAATATTTTGGTAGTGTTTTTTTATATAATCTATGAATTTATGAATAATTTTGATTGTCAACTTACATGATCATGGCTATAACTGCATTGATTTGGATCATAGTTGTGATTATAGTTGTCGTGCCTATGGACCAAATAATGAATGAGGGACTATGGGAAGGCCACTAGGGGCTATCTGAAGTCTTGTATACACTAGAAATGGGGATAAATAATGAACTAGTTGTTTATATATATATATATATATATATATATATATATATATATATATATATATATATATATATATATATATATATATATATATATATATAGGAAAATTACGTAATGCACCATGGTGCCTAGGCACCAACATCCGATACACGTGTATGATTGATAATTTTTTGAGTTTGGGTATGAAAATGTTTTATACCCTTGATATATTTATGGTAAGTTAGTTTTGAACTCAGTTCAAACTAGTTTGAACTACTTTTGAGTTCAATGCAACTACAAGTGAGTATATACCATAAAAATAGTTCAAACTAATTAAACTGAAGTTGAATTTAAATTTTTTTGAGTTTGACATCTCAAATATACTTTTTTTATGAAGGTATATGAAGATACGGTATTGATATTGGTGCTAGGCACATCAATACGAAAATTACGTAATGCACCGAATCTCGTGTATGATTGATAATTTTTTGAGTTTGGGTAGCAAATCAATGGGTATTGATATTGGTGAACTCGGTTCAAACTAGTTTGCTTTTGACCATGGTGCATGAAACAGTTCAAACTAATTATATATATATATATATATATATATATATATATATATATATATATATATATATATATATATATATATATATATATATATATATATATATATATATATATATATATATATATATATATATATATATATATATATATATATATATATATATATATATATATATATAAAATTAAGGTTGGATTACAAGAATGCTCTTGCTATGGCTCATAATGCTAAAGGTAAAAATATCCTTTTACATCTTTAATGGGTCTCTTTGGGCCAGTGGACTGAATGAGCAAAGGTGGAGGCCACTCCCCCAAATCCCCAATAACAGTGTATCTTTAATTTCTTTTTGTGATATGTGCATAAGTTGATGAACTCCTTTCGTACTTGTGAGTGTATAGTACTTTCATATCACATGGTGGTTTTATAAGGAGGGGGTTTAGCCGTTGGCACACGATGCGGTTTAGCTGTTGGCACACGATGATGCAAAGAGCTAGAATAGCCATACAAAATGAAGCTATAGAAAGTATTGCATCCATCAATTAAGACCCGTCTATTTAAGTTTTTCCTTTGGCTTAAAAGTAAAAAAGCTGAAGACCAAACAAATGAGAGGTTTCCCAACTGGGCTTTTAGAAAAGCCAAAAGCCTATCATAACAAAAAGCTATAAGCTAGCCCTGATATGCTTTTTTTTGGCTTTTGCGGGATGGAAATAACTCTTTGCTATTCAACTGCATCAAAATTACTCATGAAATGCCATTGTATATATTCACAACCGTTCTTTTTTTCCCCTCAATTCTTCCTCTCCTCTCTCGGCCCAAATCGCCTCCAAGCGATTAGGGTTTCGCAAACACCAACGGTGCCATCAACCCGCTACCCTGCTGACCTCCTATGGCCCCATTGTCAGTGCAGCTACCCTGTAGGCATCCTCCCTGATGTCACCGGCGGTTCCTCCCCAACGCTGCTGCTGGCTTCTCACACAACACCACCATTGGCTCCTCTCCGAATGCTATTGCCGACTCCTCCATTAGTGTCACCGCCGTTGGGTTCCTCCCCGACGCTGCTGCCAGTCTTCTCCCTCGATGTCGCAGCTTGTTCCTCCCCTATCATCGACGCCATCCTAAGTGAAGATATGTTTCTTTCTTTTCTGAATTGAATTATGATTATCAAGCTCATTGCCATGAATTAAATTACCACTAATTGTTATGTGTTCTATTGATTATTGTTGTGATTCAACCAATTTTTTAATGATTCGTGTTGTTGTTGGTCAAACCTCATGAGGCCATGAACTTCAATATTGTTGGATCTTTGTGGAACTCATTGTGACATTAGGACCAAGGGTATTTAGACATTTCAACTATAAACCATAGCTCAAAGCTAACAAAAGGCAAACTGATAAATAACCTAACTTTATAGACCTTGATTTGAAAAGACAATCCGTTTGAAAGTTAGTTACTATCGAAAAACGGTTTTTAAAAAGCTAAAAAAGAACCATCCTTTGCACCAACGTGTTACTCCTTCAGTTCTTTTCTACTTGACGTTTTTGACTTTTCACGATCTTCAAGATACATTATGACTGCTACTTTTTATAACTTTACATCAAGATATACTAATAAAATTATAAAATTATCTTTAACGTTAAATCTAATGATATAAGTTCTATATAGCCAATCTAGATAGTTTTAAGATTATTGGTCGTTAAATTTTAAAAAGTTTGATGGTATAAATTATAGGAAGTCAAATAAAAAAGTACGGAGAACGGAGAGAGTAATTAGAGAATGCAGACAGTGCGCATGTTAGGACACAGGAATTAAATCGCTTGCTGGTCAAACCAGTGGGAGAACACGCACCCTTCATTGCCAACTGCCTACCTTTGACTACCTATCTGTATGACTGTTTACCAAATGCTGACAGTACGGTACTCCTAAAAGTACCAGTAGGAGTATAATAGTGTAGATCAACAAGCACTAAATCTAAAAAATATTTAATAAAAAGATTATGTATGTCTTTATTTAATGATATACCATCACCATTAAATCTCTTACAAATTATTTCAGAGTAAAGAGAAAAAAATTGCAATACCTACTCTAGCTTATCTCAATAAATAAATATATTGAAATGGATATTTTCGAAGCTATGAACATACTCTATATAGCGAAATGAAGTTAGAACCTGTTTGGTACAGCTTCACCAACAGCTTCATGAGTTGTTGTGAGCTGTTTTTTGCCAAACACCCTTTTTGCAAACAGCTTCATGGATGAAGCTCCTTAAATCATGCTCTCATAAGGGAATGGGGTGGGGTGAAGCTGAAAATAGTAGCTTTTCACAGCTCTCTCCCTCAGGCTCGCAGTTCTAGGAACCCAAATTACAGCACTTTGTCACTAGGTCCCCACGCCTGTTTCCTCTCCTCCCGTTCGCATTTCTCTACCGTTCGCACTGATTTTAATTTTTTTTTATTTTTTTATTAATTTAATTTTTTAATTCATATTTATTCAAATATATTATTTTTTAATTCATATGACCATATACAAACATACAACTCCAAATGTTAGAACAAGTCAGGTAGACAGGGGCATCTTGGACAATTGCCCTCTCTCAGCCATGCATGAAGCTGTTGGTGAAGCTGTTTTGCCAAACAGTTTTCCAAAATAGCTTTAGCTTTATCGGTGAAGCTGCTCGTGAAGCTGAAACAAAAAAAACAGCTTCACTAATGAAGCTGAGCTGTGCCAAATGGGGCCTTAGTACGGAAGAAATCACGCGAGATTGCGATGGAAGAAATCACGCGAGATTGCATTCACATGACATATATCGCGGCTGGCCTTAGGTGGTGATCGGTTCGGCTGAAAGCCTCATGGCTCATGGCTGAAAACACTGTAGCTGGCTGAAAAAAGCACTGTATCTGACAGAGACTTATTTACCATAATTAAATTTTAAAAAATTAAAAATAGAAAAAACATATTAGCCCATCACGTATAATGTAAACAAATACGAGGAAAAAAGAACTGGTAAAAAAACTCAAAAAAAGCCAAAAGTTCAGAAAAAGACAAAATTTATGAATAGTGCAAAAATAAGCTGAAGCCAGAAGCTGAAGCCATATTGATCAGGGCATGGGGTTATTTTTGCCTCTCAATTCACTACTGGTGCAAAACGTACTTCGTACTGATCTAAGAGCATCTCCATCCCATTAGTCATTTCTCCCTCTCTATTTCCTAGGATGAAGAGGCTAGCTATTATTTTCAGCTTTCTATTTGAGTTAGCATTCCAATGGCCTAGCTATTTGAGAAGCGAGTGAGAAGGCGCTCGCCAAATCTAGCTAGCGGCCGGGAGAAAATAGCGACTCGATAAAAATGAAGAGGATGATAAAGAACCGGTTGGAGTCCATTTCTTAAGTCATATTAGGTAAATATACAATGAAGAGCAGAATAAAGAACCGGTTGGAGTTGCTCTAAAAAGGTCTAAGATGACAAGTTGCTCCATTTGTGCACAGGGGCGGAGGCACATGGGCCGGAGGGGGTTCCCAGGAACCCGGTTCCGAAACAAAATTTAGTTATTACTAGTAAATATTCATCCTTTGTGCACCCCCTTGGCCCAATATGGTGTACCCCTAGCTCAAAAAACACCCTCACTCGCCCTGTCCAGCCCATTTGTTTTGAAGTGGTGCACCCTCCTCCATTTTGCTCTAGCTCCGTCACTGTTTGTGCAATTGTGCGCGGCCATTATAAGGTACGTTGTTTGTCCCCGACGCTGCTGCCAGTCTTCTCCCAGGTTTCAGATGCTTCTCACCGCGTTTTGTAGCACAATGCATTCTTGGTTTTCTAGATATTACGCGTCCGCGTCCGTCAATCTGGGCTGGCGTACGTAAGTTTTGAATGCCGCCGTGTTTCCGTAATCTTGGACGCGTGCGCGCTGCCGGCAGGCACGCGGTGAGTTTTTCCGCGAGCTCCTCTTGTATAGTATTGGGGATGCAAACAAAACGAATAATTTTCATCCATCCGACCGACCAAAGGCATATGAAATAGATATGGAATAGGTAGATGAGTATCCGGTGCTATCCGTGTCGGACTCTGACTTCGAGAAAAATATAGAATAGGATACGGGATAAGTGATATCTGTTCGTATATATCCGTATGTCAAATGATATAAGGAAGACTATTGTTACTTCACCTAGGAACAAAATAATATATATAGGTAGATTGTCATATCTAAATAAGCGGGAGTGCTGAGTGTTCTTTCTTTAACATCTCAGTAATTAGTCTTTCCATGCTCGCTTTGATTGTACCATACTATCTAATGTCCTATGAAAAGAAGCGGATAATTTCTGTCCGATCGACCGTCTGAAAGATTATGGAACAGATACGGAATGGAGAAATAGATATCCGATATTATTCGTGTCTGACTCTGACTCCAAAAAAATATGATATAGAATACATATAAATGATATCGTGTCCGTATCTATTTCGATTGCACTCGTATGGTATGACACGTGCGATGGAGAGGTGAACATAATTATCTATTTTTCCCACGGCGTGCGGCGCGTCATGGCCGCGCGCGCTTGTGTGGATGCGCAGCCGCACTCCCCATTGGCGGGCCTCATGTCCCCTTATCGACTTCCCCACCCAAACCCGTTACCTCTTAGCCAAGCCTGCTCTACTTCTCATCGCGCCACACCACTCGCTCGATCTTGCACGCCTCTCCTAGCTTAGCTTGCTGCCAAAAAACGCCATGGCCATGGCCACCCAAGCCTCCGCCGCCACCCGCCACCTCCTGGCCGCCTGGTCGCCGTCCAAGCCTCGCCAGCTCGGCTCCTCCCTCTCGCTCCCCTCCAGCTCCCGCGGCCCGGCCGCCCTCAAGGCCGCCGCCCGCCGAGGAGCCCGTGGCCGCCGCGCCGGTAGCCGAGGCGCCCAAGGGGTTCGTGCCGCCGCAGCTGGACCCCAACAAGCCGTCGCCCATCACGTGGACGTCGCCTAAGGAGTAGGTGTTCGAGATGCCCATCGGCGGCGTCGCCATCATGCGGGAGGGGCCCAACCTGCTGAAGCTGGCGCGCAAGGAGCAGTGCCTCGCTCTCGGCACGCGTTTGCGCTCCAAGTACAAGATCAACTACCAGTTCTACCGCGTCTTTCCCAACGGTGAGGTGCAGTACCTCCACCCCAAGGACGGCGTCTACCCGGAGAAGGTCAACTCCGGCAGGCAGGGCGTTGGCCAGAACTTCCGCAGCATCGGAAAGAACGCTAACCCCATCGAGGTCAAGTTCACCGGCAAGAACGCTTCGACATCGAATAAGTGATCATTATATGTGTTTGTTCATCGATGGATCGGTAGATATTGGTGGGCGGCGATGATGATGATGGACATGATGTAAATTAATTGTCGAGTTTTAATGATGATGTCGCATGGGATTATATTTTTTTTAGATAAAGGATATAAAATCCGGCCTCTATATCCACAAGGGATATACACAGCCAACAGATACACGAGCACTTAGGCTCAATTCCTCAAAACCTGAGGAGCATACAACAACAAGAAATAAAGCTTAAAGACTATAAAAAAGCTAGAAAGACTAAGCTTCATAACTTCTTCTCCGTCCTTATTTTCAACCAATCCCCTATCCTTTTCCGACCGTGCCCTCTAACCTTCGGTCTACTGTGCGTGAAGAAGGACCTCCGAGACGACGCCTCCAAGGAGGCGACAAGAGTCGCCGACGCCGCCCGCCTCACCGAGGCAAGGTTTTCACCTGGAGATCAAGTAAACATGAGGGCTATGGGGCACCATGACAACACCTCCAGGAATGAAAATGGCGTCCGAAGACGTCATCATTGTCGAGACCGGTAAGATCACCGGTAAGGCTTTCGCCAGCACCCAGCACCCCACGAACTACCCACTCACAAAATAGACCGCCACCAACCCACCGGGGATCTGCGCGCCTCAAGGCCATGGCATAGCCACCCTTGAACTCTACGACGAGTCGCTCCCTACAATGACCGCCACTGAAGAAACCACAAAGCGACGCATATGCGCCACCACTAATCAATTCGTTGCCTCGTCCGGCGGGCACCCCTTCTCCTTCCATGACCGCATCATCCGCCCCAGCGTCCTCCATCTTCCCTGCCTTACACAGGGACGAGAGCAGGACTGCGAAGAGCTTCACACTGGGCACGATCTCTTCTTGAGCATTTCGTCGAACATCTTGAGCGCATCCTCCGACATGCCGCGCTTGCTCAGCCCACCCATGATCACACTGTACGTGACCCTGTTGCGCGCAACCGGCGCCACCCGGGAGGCAAGGCAAGAAGAAATCGCAAGATTGGGGGGCAATCGGATTATATGTACGTGTTTTTTTGGTGATGTTGTTCCTGTATTTTAAAGTTGTTTACATGATCGATTTCGATGTTTCTACACGTTTGTTAAGTTTTGGGTAGATATGTTCTTCCAAAAATCACAGTGACTACTATAAACAAGTAGATATATACGTGTAATGTATTGTGTGCATATCTACACGATGATCGTTCATCTATCTAGCACTAGCATACAAACGACTGAAAACCGACTGTGATACAGTACAAAACCAAACCAGAGCAGATTTTTTTTCACTGGGTACTTGGGTTTCTAACTCTATTGTCTGCTCACCCCTACTTGGAGGTTGCAAACAGAGCAATTATCCAACATTCCAACTTACAGATAGCAAACCTGATAAACAAAACAGGTATATATTACACAATGTCAATGAAACCATTTGAAGCATACTTCTTGTTACCCGTAATCTTCCTGTTCTAGTGCAATTTGGTGCTAATGCACTCTGGTTAGTCCACGCATGCATGGCACTCCGGAGACAAAGGAGAGCATGTCGCGGTACAGAGCGCCAGGCCACCATTAGAGCATGTACAATGCAGATATTTAAAGAGATACTTAGTAAGGAAAAACTATTTTTTTACCACATAGAACAGATAAGGTGCTTATTTTGAAGCATCGATACTTAAATAAGCATCGGTGCTTAGCAGATGCTTATGTGTATAATTGAATCTAATTAATATATAATATAGCATCTAAGCACCTACGGAAGAGATGCTTGCATTGGAGGAAATAACTTTTGCATGTGTGCTTAATGATATGGCTATATTAATTCTCTCTTTAAGTATTCATTTATAAGCATATTGCATTGTACATACCCTTAAACGAGCTAGGCTAGCGCTTGGACAACAACAAAGTGATACTTGGACCTTCCTCCAAAAGGTTAATAACATATCGGAGCACTGCCTCGCACTTTAAATTGTGATTATTCTTTCTCATATCGGACTATTTCAACAGTCGGAGGAAGGAGGACATTGGAGACACGGCCTCCCGATCTCATCCGGATGGAGGGGGGAAAAGCCGTTGCTGGCTGGATGAGTGATTTTGGCATTTTGCTACATGTTTTAATGATGATTTGATTATCATGATGTGTTAATCATGCCTTATATGTATATGCACGTTCGGTGATGGTGCGTTGTAACTTGCTGTTTACACTTGCATGCGTGCTGTATGTTGTTGCTAGCTTCCAATAATCTTGTAAAGCCTCTGACACTCACGATGGTGATTAAAATACTACTGATTTTGAATCTTGTAGAGCCTGTTCTACACATCTATGCCACTTTGGATCGTTTCCATGCATAAACTAAATTTTCATCGTACGTTGCAGGCTCCATTATTCTATTTTCTCCGAATATAGACACATCACATCACATCTGAAAGAAAAAGAAGAAGAAGAAAATCAGAAAGATCAGCCTACACCAACAGATGGATCAACTACAGCGCATATATGCATGCTTGCAATTGCTTGCTTCCCTAAAAAGAAAAAGATCTCCAAAGAACTGGAAAGCACGTACCAGCAGAGCCACTCACTCATGGCATCAAATACCTAACGAACAACCTCATGATCAAGACTTGGATTCACGGCCAGCTTTTAGCTTGCTTTACTCAAGGAACAAGAGCCCAGCAAAAAAACAACAAAAGTTCAGAACCCTGCCATCTCCAAGAAAGAATAATAACAGACAGATCAAACATGTACAGGGGCAAAATGGTCAATGCAGAAAATGAGCAAATCCCCCCACTATAAATGGTGCTCCTCGTCCTCGGCACCACATTGGCGGAAGCAAAGCGAGCGCTACTAAATTCTTTTCGTCTGCTCTGCTCTTATAGCATCTCTTCCTCCCTTCTCATTTTGCTAGCTTTCAGACAATCAGAGGGCGTGAGCCAGGACAGGAGAGGTTGTGCAGCAATGGCCATGAGCATGAAGATCGTGCTGGTGCTGACGCTTGGGTTCGCAATGGCGGCGACCTCGTCGGCGATCGTCTACAAGGTCGGCGACACCTCAGGGTGGACCATCCTCGGCAATGTCAACTACACTGACTGGGCTGTGAAGAAGATTTTCCATGTTGGAGACACCATAGGCAAGTTCTGTATTCTCACTCTAATTCTAAGTACTTTTCAGGCTGTCTTGCTGTTTACTAGCTAGTAGTAACAAAAACACTCCTTGTTCCTTGCTATAGATCCAGTACTGGCCACTGCTTCTCTTTTGGCTTTTGCTCATTGCCAGTATGTGCTACATTGTACTAGTTTCTTCTGTGTGTGTAGCTTTGCTTGGTGAGCATGTATGCCTCTGTAGCCTCCATGTAACCTGCTGATACTATATAGGACGATGTCAGTATTTTCTTGGTGTTAGTGAAATGTGCAGGTGATCGAGCTTGCATTGTTCAAGGATAAAAGATTAAGTGATGTATATGTTGAGTAGGCATTATCTGTTCTTCCCTTCCATTACTTAGTGCGAAGATTGAGTGCTAATGACTAGTCGCCGTCAGCGAAGTACTTTACAACGCATCTTCAATCTCTTTTGTCTTGCGTTTAGATGAAGGCAATTCCTTTAACCATGGCATGGGCAACGAAAGTTGGGTAAAAATAGGTCATTTTATCTCCACTTTCTTTGATTTTACTGCACACTGCGTAGTACATATCTGCAAGCTTCATGTAGTCTTAAAGGCGTTCACGGAGGATTCCTGGCTTCGTGCTGCTTGTGCACAGTACTAACATGATCCATAAATTTTTCTCATGGACCACCGGAGTTCTGAACTCAAGAAATGGTAGGGATGGTGTCGACAATAGCTAAACCATGGCATATGAGGCTATCCTATTTATTGTGCTCATTGGCTGCTAGATCTATCAGTGTACTGCTTGAAGTTTTAGCAGAGAAGAGTAAGAAATGGTGTCTGTACTGCATTGTGTTGTGCTGCATTTCACTCTTTAACTTAAGGTTGTTTTTTCAGTTGTTGCAGTTCTGATAGTGTGTTGATGGATGTATTTTTTTCCCCCGAAAACATGTTCTTGAAAATAATTAGGGGCTATGTTTATATGATTGTTCTAAAACTCTTGGCCCTGGGAAATGATTATACATTACCATACTATTATCAAATGGCTAGCTGCATTTAGCAACTGCCAGGATACTATATATTGTCAACTTCTGATTAGTTGTAAAGTGAAGCACTTTGGCACTTTCTATTATGAGTAGTATAGAAGCATGTTTTGTTCACAACTTGCTTTGGTGTCAAAAGAAGTGTGTGTTCTATATACTTCATCCTTTTACAGATAGATATACCTTATGTTGCATGTTTTGTTTTCATTTCTGCCGCTTTTTTCTTGGTGCTTTGCGTGATCATTTCTTTTGGTGCGAACAGATGATGAAAAAAGCAAACACATTTGTATTGCTTCTGTTCTTGTGGTGACCATGGCGCCAATTTGCATGGTCTGCTTGCAGAGTTCCAGTACCCGCAGGGCATCCACAACGTGCTGGAGGTGAAGAAGGCCGAGTACGACAGCTGCACCAACTCGTCGCCGATCGCCACGCACACCTCCGGCGACGATAAGATCACCATCAAGAGCCCCGGCCACCGCTTCTTCATCTGCGGCGTGCCCGGCCACTGCGCCGCCGGGCAGAAGGTCAACATCCGCGTGCTCAAGCAGCGGACGCCGTCCTCTGACGCCCCTTCCACGGCGCCCGCCGCGGCGTCCCCAGGCGTCAGCGAGCCCGGCAGCGCCTCGACACCGTCCGGCGCGGCATCGACGGACGGCTCGTCCGCCGCGACGACCGCACCCGCTCCGAACGCCAACGGCGCCGGCGTTTACGCGGGCTTCCCCGCCGTCGTCGCCGTGGCATTGGCCGTGGTCGCATCCACGGCAATGCTACAGTAAATCACAGCTTTCTAGCGGTCGTGTGCATGCATCTATCCGTGATCGATTCTTTTGCCATGATGATGTGTGGAGTGTTAATTTTTGGTTCTTGTTTTACTTGATTTCTGATGTGGATTGTTCAGACAATGTATTCCTCTCGGCGAGCGTTTACTCTCTGTTTTGTTCTTTCGTTTTTGACTTTGATGTATCCGTGGACATTTTGTACTTGAATTAGCAACAGAGCTCACTGTTTGTGATGTCAGCTAAAGCTATGATTCCATTTAGGAAGTTTCAGTCCATTATGCAAAAATGGCACCAGGGGTGTTGTAACGCCTCCGTTTTTGAGAACAGGAACGTCATTATCTTTCGTAACAGTCTAGGAGTTCAGTTACAGACAAAAGAAATAACATGTCTGTTCATGAATATTTAAATGAAGTTAATTTGATTAAAATAAGACTTAATAATCAATTTTAACAATTTTAAGGGTGAACAAACCCAAAACTTAACTTACAATCAGAAGAACCAAAGAAAACTCCACATGAACACTTGAGTGCGGTCGTAACCCTAGCACGAAAACTTATAACATCTTGTTCTTCTCTTGATCTCTGTGTTGGTGGAAAATAAAGTAAGACTGAGTACAACCAACCGTACTCAACAAGTCATATGGGAAAATGATGTTTAACTACTTGCTAGGATTTCCAACAGACGGGGATATATGAGTTTGATTAAGTAGTTGTGGATGCAGTTTTATTTGTAAATATTTTTAAACACAAAAGAACAATAACTTCTTAATGAGTTGGGGTTTCAAAACTCGATTACATACTTCAACATTTCCAAATTATTTCCAAATCTACTTATACTTCGCTGTTGGATTCACCCATTAAACACAGCTTCATTTACCGGAAGCACGGCGTATTCGAATACCATTATTCAATGACTTTGCAGAGCTGCCCTGTTTTACCCACAAGATTTTTAACTCCCATGACAAAATTAAGAAAACAAGGTTGTTCACTGCTCAATTCTTTATATAGCCTCCGCCCAGTAAATTTTTGATCTTAACAAGCTTGGGTGACCCCACGGCCATGAGCTTGATAATCACAATTCAATTCAGAAAAGAAAGAAACATGCCTTCACTTAGGACGGCGTCAGCGACGGGGGAGGAACAAGCGGCGACATCGAGGGAGGAGACTGGCGGCGACGGCAGGCAGGCCCAGCAGCGGTGACGCTAATGGAGGAGCTGGCAACAACGTCCGAAGAGGAGCCGATGGTGGCGTTGTGTGAGAAGCCAGTGGCGACGTCAGGGAGGAACCGCCAGTGGCATCAGGGAGGAGACCTACAGGGTAGTGGCATCGACAGCGGGGGTCTAAGAGGCCAGCAGGGTAGAGCGTTGATGGCGCCGTTGGTGCTTGCGAAACCCTAATCGCTTGGAGGCGATTTGGGCCTGGAGAGGAAAGGAAGAATTGAGGGAAAAAAGAGAATGATTGTGAATATATACAATGGCATTTCGTGAGTAATTTTAATGCAGTTGAGTAGCAAAGAGTTATTTCCATCCCGCAAAAGCCAAAAAAGCATTTCTGGGCTGGCTTATACCTTTTCGTTATGAGAGGCTTTTGGCTTTTCTAAAAGCCCAATTGCAAAACCTCTCGTTTGTTTGGCTTCAGTTTTTTTATTTTTAAGCCAAAGGAAAAGCTTAAATAAACGGGTCTTGATTGATGGATGCAATACTTTATATAGCTTCATTTTGTATGGCTATTCTAGCTCTTTGCATCATCGTGTGCCAGCGGCTAAACCCCCTCCTTCTAAAACCACCATGTGATATGAAAGTACTATACACTCACAAGTATGAAAGGAGTCCATCAACTTATACACATCTCGCAAAAAGAAATTAAAGATACACTGATATTGGGGATTTAGGTGAGTGGCCCTCACCTTTGCTCATTCAGTCCGCTGGTCCAAAGAGGCCCATTAAACATGTAAAAAGACATTTGTACTCTTAATATTATGAACCATAGCAAGGGCATTATTGTAACCTGGCCTTAATGTCATATATATAGCCTTGAGGGAAGAAACAACTGGAAGACAGCTAATTTATTATTTATCCCCATTTCTAGCGTATGCAAGATTTCAGATAGCCCCTAGTGACTTTTCCATAGGTCATCGTTCACTGTTTGGTCCGTAGCCACAACAACTATAAACACAACTATGATCCAAATCAACGTAGTTATAGCCATGATCATGTAAATTGACAATCAAAATTATTCATAAATTCAGAGATTATATAAAAAAAACACTACCAAAATATTACATGGTTACTTGAACCTTTACAATTTTCAAAACAACCATGCATCTTCGCGTGTAATGCATGAAAAGATAATCCTATCGCTACAAATACGAGTCATTGCAATGCGAGCGTGCTTGCGTTTTCTCCTCGAGAAAATGTCAAAATTATTTCAGTTTTTTTACAGCATGATTATTAGGGCGCCAAAGCCAAACCAGAGATAGAAAAACCCTCTCCCCCTTCTGAACCGTGCATCTCCAATCCTAGGGCCAACAGCTTCCTAGGGCAAAAGAGAAGCAATCCATATAAGATGGGAGTGGTTGCCTTCCTCACCTAGCTGGTTCTCTCCAAGAAAACGAAGCCCAGGAAGCGACAGCCTAATCCCCCAAGAACTAGTGGGTTTGCTCCCCAATTTCTAGGAGATTTTTCGCATTCTCTTCCTCCTCTCCATCCGTCTGTGCTTCCCATTGGCCGGCCACATATCGCCTTATCCACTTCCCATTGGCCGGCCTCATATCCCCTTATCGCCTTCCCCACCCAAACCCGTTACCTCTTAGCCAAACCTGCTCTACTTCTCATCGGCTCATCGCGCCACACCACTGCGCTCGATCTTGCACGCCTCTCCTAGCTTAGCTTGCTGTCAAAAAACGCCATGGCCATGGTCACCCAAGCCTCCGCTGCCACCCGCCACCTCCTGGCCGCCTGCTCGCCGTCCAAGCCTCGCCAGCTCGGTTCCTCCCTCTCGCTCCCCTCCAGCTCCCGCGGCCCGGCTGCCCTCAAGGCCGCCGCCGCCGAGGAGCCCGCAGCTGCCGCGCCGGTAGCCGAGGCGCCCAAGGGGTTCGTGCCGCCGCAGCTGGACCCCAACACGCCGTCGCCCATCTTCGGCGGCAGCACGGGCGGGCTGCTCCGGAAGGCGCAGGTGGAGGAGTTTTACGTGATCACGTGGACGTCGCCTAAGGAGCAGGTGTTCGAGATGCCCACCGGCGGCGCCGCCATCATGCGGGAGGGGCCCAACCTGCTGAAGCTGGCGCGCAAGGAGCAGTGCCTCGCGCTCGGCACGCGGCTGCGCTCCAAGTACAAGATCAACTACCAGTTCTACCGCGTCTTTCCCAACGGTGAGGTGCAGTACCTCCACCCCAAGGACGGCGTCTACCCGGAGAAGGTCAACCCCGGCAGGCAGGGCGTTGGCCAGAACTTCCGCAGCATCGGAAAGAACGTCAACCCCATCGAGGTCAAGTTCACCGGCAAGAACACCTTCGACATCGAATAAGTGATCATTATATGTGTTTGTTCATCGATGGATCGGTAGATATTGGTGGGTGGCGATGATGATGATGATGATGATGATGGACATGATGTAATTTAATTGTCGAGTTTTAATGATGATGTCGCATGGGATTATATGTACATGTTTGTGGTGATGTTGTTGCTGTATTTTAAAGTTGTTTACATGATCGATTTCGATGTTTCTACACGTTTGTTAAGTTTTGGGTTAGATATGTTATTCCAAAAATCACATAGTGACTACTATAAACAAGGAATATGCATGAAGAACGTGCTGGTGCTGACGCTTGGGTTCGCAATGGCGGCGACCTCGTCGGCGATCGTCTACAAGGTCGGCGACACCTCAGGGTGGACCATCCTCGGCAATGTCAGTATTTTCTTGGTGTTAGTGAAATGTGCAGGTGAGCGTGCATTGTTCAAGGGAAAAAGATTAAGTGATGTATATGTTGAGTAGGCATTATCTGTTCTTCCCTTCCATTACTTAGTGCGAAGATTGAGTGCTAATGACTAGTCACCGTCAGCGAAGTACTTTACAACGCATCTTTAATCTCTTTTGTCTTGCGTTTAGATGAAGGCAATTCCTTTAACCATGGCATGGGCAACGAAAGTGGGGTAAAAATAGGTCATTTTATCTCCACTTTCTTTAATTTTACTGCACACTGCCTAGTACATATCTGCAGGCTTTATGTAGTCTTAAAGGCGTTCACGGAGGATTCCTGGCTTCGTGCTGCTTGTGCACAGTACTAACATGATCCATAAATTTTTCTCATGGACCACCGGAGTTCTGAACTCAAGAAATGGTAGGGTTGGTGTCGACAATAGCTAAACCATGGCATGTGAGGCTATCCCATTTATTGTGCTCATTGGCTGCTAGATCTATCAGTGTACTGCTTGAAGTTTTAGCAGAGAAGAGTAAGAAATGGTGTCTGTACTGCATTGTGCTGTGCCTGATCCAGCATGCTAGCTGCATTTCAGTCTTTAACTTGAGGTTGTTTTTTCAGTTGTTGCAGATCTTATAGCGTGTTGATGAATGTATTTTTTTTCCCGAAAACATGTTCTTGAAAATAATTAGGGGCTATGTTTATATGATTGTTCTAAAACTCTTGGCCCTGGGAAATGATTATACTCAGTGGCGAAGCTAGAGCAAATCAGAGGGGGTGCGCCTGCTTTATAGATCGGTAGACTTGAGCCGTAGCTATGGTGAAAAATTGATCTACTCAATAGTATTCTATTTTTTCGTGGGTGCATCCACATCCACAATGTTGTATATAGCTTCGCCACTGACCAGACTATTATCAAATGGCTAGCTGCATTTAGCAGCTGCCAGTATACTATATATTGTCAACTTCTGAGTAGTTGTAAAGTGAAGCACTTTGGCACTTTCTATTATGAGTAGTATAGAAGCATGTTTTGTTCACAACTTGCTTTCGTGTCAAAAGAAGTGTGTTCTATATACTTAATCCTTTTACAGATAGATATACCTTATGTTGCATGTTTTGTTTTCATTTCTGCCGCTTTTTCTTGGTGCTTTGCGTGATCATTTCTTTTGGTGCGAAAAGATGCTGAAAAAAGCAAACACATTTGTATTGCTTCTGTTCTTGTGGTGACCATGGCGCCAATTTGTATGGTCTGCTTGCAGAGTTCCAGTACCCGCAGGGCATCCACAACGTACTGGAGGTGAAGAACAGAAGAAGGCCGAGTACTGCACCAACTCGTCGCCGATCGCCACGCACACCTCCGGCGACGATAAGATCACCATCAAGAGCCCCGGCCACCGCTTCTTCATCTGCGGCGTGCCCGGCCACTGCGCCGCCGGGCAGAAGGTCAACATCCGCGTGCTCAAGCAGCGGACGCCGTCCTCTGGCGCCCCTTCCACGGCGCCCGCCGCGGCGTCCCCAGGCGTCAGCGAGCCCGGCAGCGCCTCGACACCGTCCGGCGCGGCGTCGACGGACGGCTCGTCCGCCGCGACGACCGCACCCGCTCCGAACGCCAACGGCGCCGGCGTTTACGCGGGCTTCCCCGCCGTCGTCGCCGTGGCATTGGCCGTGGTCGCATCCACGGCAATGCTACAGTAAATCACAGCTTTCTAGCGGTCGTGTGCATGCATCTATCCGTGATCGATTCTTTTGCCATGATGATGTGTGGAGTGTTAATTTTTTGTTCTTGTTTTACTTTATTTCTGATGTGGATTGTTCAGACAATGTATTCCTCTCGGCGAGCGTTAACTTCGTCTCTGTTTTGTTCGTTCGTTTTTGACTTCGATTTATCCGTGGACATTTTGTACTTGAATTGGCAACAGACCTTACTGTTTGTACTTGAATTGGCAACAGAGCTTACTGGTGCTGGGGATGATTAACATCTCAGGAGGCTTACGGAGAATTTTAAGTCTATTGAAAGAGTAGGACAATGGTGGGTTACCTGTGTGACTACCATGAGTATTAGGAGGGACTGGCAGAAGCAATGGAATGGGATGATGAGCCAGACATAGACATAGATAGCAGTGGAGATGATGCATGTGAAGATAATGGTGGGGGTGGTCAAGTTGGTGGGATCGTGTCGACTAATATTGATTATGTGTCTTCGAGATTGAATGATCTTGCAGTGGCCTCCCTTGTTGTGTCACAAGAGGATGAGTTGGAATGGATGTCCGTGATAATAGGGCAACATTTCCGGAACAAGTGTGTCGTTCAACAAGACATAGTCAGACATGTCGTGATCATTAGTCGTATGTACAGGCTGTACAGGTCAAACTAGGACACATACATCGTGAAGTGTGTGGAACATGGATGTCTTGGCAAGGTTTGTGTGTAGAAATTCAAGGACACTTGCATGGACTTTATAATTACAATTGTGAACTTGCTAAGCCGCTACACAAGCACTGGAATGTAACTTCATCCTGTATGGCTAGCTTATTAGTCATTTGGTCATCACAATTTCACTTAAGCTATTGATAGCATATGTGGCCAACATAGTGAGCTACCCAATTAGCTACAAGAAGGTGTGGTGGGGCAAGAGGAAGGTGATAGAGAAAATGTATGGCACATACGAGAGGTGATAGAGAAAATGTATATCACATATAATGAGGCCTATGCTTTTTTTCCTGAGAGTGATTTCTTAGATTGTTGAAGCCAATCCTGGAATGTACATAAATTACAAGGATAGACCTCACCCCATGAAAGGACTGGATTGCCTCATCTTGGACTGTGTGTTTTGGGCATTTCAGTAGGTCATTTTGTAGGATGTTGCCATGCTTACCAGTCGACCTATCATGGGTTGTGCAATGGTTCCGCTACCGAGATCATATGACTGGAAGGTTCATATGCAACACAGATTTGGGCACGCCATTCCAGATAGTGTTGCAGTTGTGCTACATTCATGACTACGATAATACATGCGCTGCCCAACTGATGCGACAAAGGATGTTGTCAGGAGCCACCTAGTAGTAGTTTACTTGTTGTTCTTATTCGGTGGATCTTGTTTCATATGACTCAAGGAGATTGGATGTACCTATACATTTCTTTTTTTAACGAATCAGGGCTAAATTTCATTACTCAACAATGGGAGTATAATCTTGGATCGAACAACTATATTTAAGTTAGCTACTTGATTAAGCCAGGTGCACCATTGCCTATGCCTAGCTACCTGCTTAGCACATAAATGAGCAGCTAAATTACATTAATCTTGACTAGCAAAAACTAATTTAAAAACCGAGAAACCCCACAGAGCCCCTGAACTTCAGAGAAGCTTGCAAACCCATCCTAATGGCTAACTCCCTGGTGATGCATGCTGTGAGCCAACGTACCCAAGTTGCCTATTCCTGCTGTCTTGCAGCCTTGCAGATCGCGCAACGCAGAGCCCAAAGCCACGTTGTGGACCCCAGCCAAGCGATGAACACTCTCCGACTTGTGATGAAGGGACTGTTTATATTGATTTCTGCAGATAGTTTTTAACTGCGACTAATAAATAGTAGTGGCTAATAGAAACATCTGAAGAATAGTAGTGTCTAATGAATAGTAGTGGCTGATGAATAGTAGTACATTATATAAGAAAGATTACAATGAAAGATATTACAACATTCGGACTGCCATACGACTTACGGAATTATGATATTATAAAATACAAAGTACGTTATAATATATGAAAATAAAAAGTAGTGACTGATGAATAGAAACACCTTATAGAAATTAGGACGTCCGTATTGGTTTTTGTTTATGAAAATAGAAGCCAATATGAATAGATCCAAAGCATCAATGCACTTTACTCCACTTGGGCTGTGGCTCTCCGTTTCCATGTTCATGTATGAATCTCAACTTTATCTATATCGGATAAAATCATACATAAGTATCTCTTTTGTACTCTCACGAACATTTAAATTTCAAAATTTAAAAAAAAAATTATAAACTATAGTTTAAAAGAACTCACCCATATGCCTGTCTTGCGGAGAGAGAGTTCAAATTAATCCTCCGTGTATGAATGTACACAACTTTGTTGCATCCTAGCAGTTCAAACGACTAGCTGAATTGGCTTCCGAAAGTGCAACTGTTAGATGAGTAAAACTAATCGTGTAAGATTAACGTGAGTTTGGCAGGTTTTCCTAAGGTGTTTGGAGGTTACTGTAGAGTGCTGGTTAATTAACTAGCTACGGAGTTAAAAAAAAGAGAGAATAGGGCACGTACGAGAGAAAGGTAAACTCACCGCGCACAGCTCTCCCTCTCCCTCCGCGTGCGCGAGTACGTATGAGACACGCGTCGACTCCGTTGCTGGTACAGTGCTAAAGCAGTAAAGCTGGCGAAGAGGGAAGGGTAGTGTAGTAATTTGGTAATTAAAGCGCCCGGAGCGAACAGGTGATCTCACCAAAAACTGCCTTGCGCCTGGAGGAGTCTGACGCGTGGATCAAAAGCCGAAAATTGTAGCCAAGATAGGTTTTGGAGGTGTTTGTGCAAGTTTTCATCCTAAATCGCCAGACCTCATGCGCATGTACACATGTTGCGTATGAAGTTATTCCAATCATCATTGTAAAATTTACTGATGTCTCATTGTTTTGAAATCCCTCGACACTTCCCTTATTCAACCTCAGTTAAGTCATTCTAGTTGCAGACCTCATTGTTAAGAAGCTCAACCCTTTTCCGCTCTCTTCCATCTCCATTACGTACGGTTGGCGGCTAGAAAGAGGAAGCTTTCGCCGATGGGGTGAAGCCAATAAAATGTTGAGGGGGCAAGGCAGGGCCGCCGCCCAATCTAAGGTGCCGCTCTAACTAGCTGTTGGATAAAATTATTAACTTTTTTTGAGTTATTTAATTAAAAAATTAAAAATAAGAAAAATAATGTTATATCTTTACAAGCAATGAAAAGAAAAGAGGGGAAAGGCAAAAGCAAAAAAGCTAAAAAACCAAAAAGCCGAAATTAGAAACCGATCCATTCCAAATGGCTTCTGGCTTAAAAACAACAAAAGCTAGAAAAGACAGAAGTCGAAGTCGTTTAAAGCGAGGCCCTGACACCACACCCTACGACACTAGCTATGATCATATAAAATTGCACAGTTTCTATTTTTCATAAAATGTACTAAAAGTCTAAAATCACTTGAATTATTTTTGAAATCCATACTAAAACCTTGCGTTGAAATTGTTCAAGCCTGAAACTTGTTGGCAATTTTTTTCAAACAAATTGAAAATAAAATATACCCCGGAACCTAGAACCTGCAGTTTGCTACATATTGCAACACATAATGTGCTAGGAGTATCCTAATCTAGGTTATCCCTATTCCCTAGGCTGCATTAAGACTGAAACAATCTCATATTATCATCAATTTTTTAATCATCTCATATTATCATCCAGATGCCTTGACAAAACCTGAATTTTTAAACAAGTTTGCAAGATAAGTATCGTATGAAAATTTGAACCGAATCACTCTCTCGTACGGACATGACAAGCATCTAGGTACCGAGCGGTAACGTCACCATACAAACTGTGCTCTTCCCTCTGCTCTCATCTACACACCTCCGCCTATACAGAGCCTGTTATTTTGTGGTTTTTGATTTTAATTTTCGATTTTTTACGATATCTAGTTTATAAATAGATTGTCTTTTAAGATAAAATCTACTAGTTAATTCTGAAAAGATCTACTAGTTAATTGTAGTATATACTATACTAACTTTATTTATATCGGTAAAAATTGTACGTAAATTTTTATTACTCTGTAAACTCTTCATAAGTTGTAACCTTAAAAATTATAAACCACAGCTAGATAAATATAAGCTACAGCCACAAATGAACAGATCCATAAAAAAGGGCGTGTTCGGCCTCCCTTCCCCCTTTCCTCCCCAACTCACATATCTTCCGTTCTCTTCTCCCCTCACCACCACCTTCCCATGCCCTACCGTGGCCGCCGCGGGAACCAGTACGGAGGGCGGCTATGGACGGGCAGAGCAGGAGGTCCGCCGTTCGGAGGAGGCAGCTGCCCCCACACTGGGCCGCCGCCGGGGGCGACGCCTCGTCTGCCGGCGTCGGACGCCTACAACGCGCACATGGTGGCGCCGCATCAGGCCGCGTACCAGCATGGGGTCGTCTACCGGCCGCCCTCGCCCTCGCCGGCTCCAGCTCCGCACCAGCCGGAGCAAGTCGCCTCCCAGGTGCCAGCGTCGGCTCCGCTGTCCTTGGCGCTGTCTACCGCGGCCCTGGCCAAGGAGGTCCAGCAGAAGCTATTCGTGTCGGAGACCGCGCTGGCGCCGCCCGCCGCGACTGCATCGGCATCGGTAGCGGCCTCGAAGGAGCGGCCGGCTGCTTCTGCGGAGGCGTCGGACGTGGATCTGGCGCCGGTCTCGAAGAAGGGGCTCGCCCTCCCTGCGCAGCCGGGGCCTGGGACTATGGGTAGGGCGAACCACTTCCTCGTCAACGTCGCCGACAACAACCTGTTTCACTATGATGTGAGCTCTCGCGTCTCACTCTTCCCTAAGCCTAAGCCCCCGCTACTTCTATTTTACTGTCCACTTCCTTCATGTTCTATGCTTGTATTGTCCAGATCTGTTGCTTCTCGCGTGTGCTCGTTTGCTTTTTTGTTGTTTGTGCCTAGCGATCTCTTGGATGCGCGTGATTTGTGTTGTTGATCTAGCAATATCTGCGGATTTTCTTTTGAATCTTTGGGTGTTTTGGTGAAGCGGTGAACGCTTCCGATGTGATCCATGTGGGTGTTTTGGTCGGAGCCTACGTACGCGTGTTTTCCCTCGAGTTGCTTCTGGGATTTATCGCTGTTTCAAGCCCGCTTTCCTTTTGCTTTGGTCCTTCTGGGGCCTTGAGTTGGATCGGTGCTGCGCGTGCTCTCGGTCTCATGGACCGTGAGAGATTTTTTTTCGCAGCAAGCATTTGCATGCAGATGCATTTGCATGTTTTGTTTCGGTGTTTCTTTTAGTGGCATGTGCGCTTCTGTGCTTGTCTTGGACGCATGCACTGCGAGGATGCTTTTCTCCGAAAGTTTTGCTGCTTTTTAAGAGGTTTGTTTGACCAAGTTGAGTTGATGGAGCAGCACATGGGAGCTACTGATCGCACATCTGGGAGCTGGTTGGAGCTTTCCCATTTCTGGGAGATTCTGATCGTACCCTTTCTCTGGGTGCTGGTTGGAGCTTTCCCATTACATGCAAAGATAGGTGGCCGCTCTCTGTATTCCACTTTGCGCTTTTGGCTTTGCTGGAGATATTTGCGGATTTCTTTCGTTTGGGTGCAAGGAGGACGGCCTTTGGCTGCTATGTACATGTCCTTTTTCTTGCGAGAAAGATGGCAAAGCCACGAACACAAAGCTGTTTGTGTATTTTGGTTTTGTTGCTCTTTTTTTCTTCTGATATTTTAGCGGTTCTTGGTGTGGCTACGTTCTACTTTTGCTTTTGGTTGCCCTCGCATCTCTTGCATGTGTAGGAAGAACTTGCCATTTTAAACAACGCATAGTTAATTCCGAAGCACGAGATATTGAGATTTTTCACAGAGGCCTGCTGTGCACATCAGCGTGCCATTGTCGATTCGTGCATGTGTGTATGTTTTCGGTAATTTTTTTGGAGTTTTTCTCGGCTCTCTCTGGACGTTGTTTGGACCCTTGGTGGCGCGGTCATGTACGTCCTTGTGAAGAACAGCGTGATTTCTCTAAGATCTGGCTGCCCGGGGAGCAGATCAGGCAGCCGGGCTGGGGAGGCTTTTCGGCGGGCCGGCAAGGAGCGGAGGCAGCCAGGCCGGGGAGGCGTGAAGCCACGTGGAGCAGCCGAGAGCCGACCTGCCGAGGAGCGGGAGGGGAGCTCGGCGTCAGCCGGCCGGTTGCGGAGGCGGGGAGCAGTGGAGACGGCCGGCTACGGAAGTGCGGAGGCGAGGAGCCGACGAGCAGTGGAGGCGGCCGAGCAAGCAGTGGAGACCTCGGCCATCCCCTGCTCAGCGGCTCTTTATTTCCCTGGCATCACAGCTCCTTCCTCATACACCGTTATATCGAGATGATATGAGGTAGTACTCTCGATTCCTTGTCTCCCTAAACTATTTCTGTTTTCTTAACCAAGATGAACTAATCTCTTAAATCACGTTGTTTGACTGAATCCTTAATATTTTCCCTTTCCTTCACGATTTAAAAGATTGTTCATGAGCCTATTTTCTTTCTAGAGCAACACATAGAGAAGTACTTAATGAGCTGATCAAGTTGCATGGGAAGACATCTCTGGGTGGCAAATTGCCTGCGTACGATGGAAGAAAGTGTCTTTATACTGTTGGTCACTTCCTTTTGAATCAGAGGAATTTGTTGTTAAGCTGGTTGATCCAGAAAGAAGGATAAAGAAAGGTTTGTTTAGATCTTAGTCACTTTTTGTATTAAAGATATCTTGTTTCTCAATTGCAGCTACTTAATTCTTCTCAATTTGCAGTGTGCAAACGGAGTGCAAGATTACAATTCGAATTGCTGGGAGAACAGACTTGTACCACCTTCAGCAGTTTCTGCGCGGAAGACAGAGGGATATGCCTCAAGAAACCATCCAAGTACTTGATGTTGTCCTCAGGGAGTCACCATCTTGGTAGTATGACATCTACATTCCAAGTTTTTGTTATGTTTGCTTGATTACTTCTTGTCCATGGCACTGACAATATTGTTGGCAATAGCCTTTTAATTGCAGCTACGTCACAGTGTCCGGACCCTTTTTCTTCACCGACTTTGGTCACAGAGGAGACATTGGTGAGGGATTAGAGTGTTGGAGAGGTTACTACCAGAGCCTGCGCCCAGCACAAATGGGACTTTCGCTCAATACAGGTACTCCCCCTTTTTAGTTATTGTTTTCAAAAGCGCATTCCTCCCTTATTTATCTGATGCGCTTCAATAACAAGTGTTGTTTTGATATGTTTTCATTCAGATATACCTGCAACATCCTTTTTTAAGCCTGTGACGGTGGTCCAATTTGTGGAGGAGTTCCTGGACTTCCGTGGCACCTCACGCCCTCTGTCAGACAGGGAACGTGTAAAGGTACTATTTCTACCCAGGGAATTCACAAAACCTGTTACGCAGAGTGCAACATGTTTTTGGTTTCTAGTAGTTGGCTAATCTCATTCAACTTGCAATATGTTCAGATAAAGAAAGCACTGCAGGGTGTTTGTATTGAAACAAACCACCAGGAGGACCAAATCAGAGGATACAACATAACAGGGATTACTTCTATCCCTACGAGCCAGCTGATGTACTTATCTTTCCTCGCATGCTGTTATCTTTTCTGTTTTGTCTATAGGTTCTATGTTCTAGAAAAACTAATTAACAGTTTGTCCTGCTGAATATTAGATAGAAGGACGTGGCTTGAGGATTTTGGGCATGTTGTTTGTTTGTTAATGTAGGTGTGTGGGAACTGGGGTAGGAGAGGGGTGGGAAAGGGAAATAATATCTTTAAAAAAGATTCCGCCTTAGGTCTACGTATTTGATTTGTGTATCTAGCAAAGATCTATCAATTCTAAATTGTGTGTATAACACCTTTGAAGTCCTTCAGTAACATGTAAAATGAAACTTATACACAATTTGCCTGTTCTGACCGTCTATAACATTGTGCACCTGTTTGCCTTTTCAGTTTCTAATTCATAATAATTAATTCTTTTCTCCCTGATGTCAACTTATGCCTATTAATTTGTTGTTAGATTTCCTGTCGATAATCAAGGAACGAGGATGACAGTTGTTCAATACTTTCTGGAAAGATACAATTACAGATTGAAGTATGCTTCTTGGCCCTGCCTACAGGCTGGAAGTGATTCTCGTCCTGCATATTTGCCTATGGAGGTACTGTATCCATGATTCCTTTCTTGCATTTGAATTATACATGGTATGCTCAGTGTTTCCTCCAAACTTCTTGTTGAGGTACCATTCAACATATGGATGCTGTAGCATACTTTCTATTTTTTAGATTTTAGCTCATATTTTATTTTCCTTAAATATTTCTGCGTAGGATAGGTTTTCTCAGGAGTTTGGAGTCAGGGTCTCCATACCAGCCTGTGTGCTGCCTCCACCCGTGGTAGCTATGCTACAATCTTTTTTCTGTTGTTTGTGCTGCTAAAAGCGCAATTATCACTTACTCTGTAACGTTTCAGTTGAGATATCATGAATCTGGAAGGGAGAGAACTTGTGCTTCATGTGTGGGACAGTGGAACATGATTAACAAGGTGATGCTATTTGTTGTGGCTACTGACAAATAGCATATGAGGGGACTGGCTCGAGAGAGCTGGTAAGAATGAGTGGATCTCTCTTTGCTCATACCTCTCTTGGGGGTTTATATACATGAATGGAGTAGCATGAGAATTTCCCATCCTACCCCTTGATAATTACAAAATATGAGTGTACATTAATATATTCCTCTATACTATTGAGCCTATTACATAATGAGCTAGTTGCAAGTCTCAGTTACGGGGATTAGGTCACCCCTACAATTGTACTCCCTCGACACGACAGTAAGCGCGGAGGTCTCGATAGGCAAGCACACGTGAACAATTGGCGGCCCACGTTGGCCCCGCTCTCCATCCCCGCAGCAGCACGTAAATCGATGGGTGTCGATGGTGGTAGCTCCAGTCCTCGAGGTGTGGATGTCAGAAACCACCGGAGCAGGTTGCCGATCGGTCTTGACATGGTTGTGGAATCTCCTGGCAGAGGCTGAGCCAGCGCGTGTAGGTCGTGCCTCAGCCTCGGGCGGGTCGTAGACGTAGGCGACGAAGTCCCACGCTAAAGGCCTGGGTGCCTCGTTGAGTTGATGCCTCCGACGTAATCAGTGCACGGATGCTGACGACGGTGGTCGGATGGAGCCTACGACTACGTTGCTCGTGACGTGGTCATCGAACGTGCGACCACGAGGTCGTAGGTGTCGACGAAGTCACGGCCCTGAAGCGGTCGGACGGAGTGTCGACGAATTCCCGACCATGAGTGGTCGGACGAAGTCGTCACGACTATGTCTACGACCGTGAGGTGGTCAGATGGAGCCTATGACCGCGACATGGTCAGACGAAGTTGACGAAGTTGGTGGTGGGACGAAGCTCTGATACGCACGGTCCATCCCGCGCCCTTTGGTCTGGGCTGTTATGAATATTGTGTGTCGACCATGACGACCGCGAGGGTCCCAGAGAAGGCCCGGCGGCGGCGAAGACGACCGGATCCGGGGGTGACGGAGAGCTCCGTCCTGGATCTGGCGCGTCAAGGTTGACTGAAGGCCTGGATCCGGCGAGGAAAAACTCGATCTCGCTGGATCGACGAGGAGCAGATCGGAGAGATGGCCGTAGTGGTCATTGTTGGCGACCGGATCTGGGTGCGTCGAGGTCGGCAACAACCAGATCAGGGCGAGGTACGCGATCCACGGTGTGCTTCTTCACGGCGGTGATCCAAGAGGACGGCGGCGACTGAGGCACGGACGACGGCGCGTTTGGAGGTGGCCGCCCCGGAGAGGAGATCGATCCTCCCGGGGGCGGCGGCGGCGGCGGCGGAAGACGAACTTAGACTAGGTATGAAACCTAGGCTCTGGTACCATGTTATGAATATTGTGTGTATTGATATGAGACCCAAAGGGCCATATATATAGAAGAGTACAAGAGATATAAGGAAACAAATAAGAGTCCTATTCTATCTCTAATACCTTATCTCTAATATCCTTAACATGGGCGTCGACGAAGTCGGCGACAAGACGATGCCCTTCGGAGCGTCTACGACCATGATGCGGTTGGGGGAAGTCTCGACCGTGAGACGGTCAGACGAAGCCACGAGACAAAGCCCTTTGGAGCGTCTACGATCGCGATGCGGTCGGACGAAGCATCTACGATCGCGATGCGGTCGGACGAAGCATCTACGACCACGATGCGGTCGGACAGAGTCTCGACCGCTAGGTGGTGGTACGAAACGTCTACGACCATCTACGACCACGAGTCGGTCGGATGGAGTCTCGGCCACGAGGCGGTCGAATGAAGTAGTGCGGCAAACTCCCTAGTGAGACGCATGAGATGTGGAGACTCACTGGGGTTACGGTCCATGGCAGGGACTCCCTGGTGGGATAGGCAAAGCATGCTCGTGTGGCCACGCAAGCTATCCTGCGCTACCATTTATACTCCATAAAGCTCGCGTTGAGGCCGTAGAGCTGCCCGCGACGGCTAAGGTCCTGACGCTTTATAGTCCGCAGAGTACGCCGGGGCGCGAGGCCACTGTGCGATGTTTTTAATACTTCGTAGAGTTGCCTGGGATGGTGAAGTTCCCAGCGCTTTATATTCTGCAGAGTATGCCAGGGAGCGAGGTTGCCGTGCAATTTTTTTATACTGTAGAGTTGCCTGGGAGGGTCGCGGTTTATACTTTGCAGAGTACGCGGAGGCGTGAGGCCGCAATGCGATTTTTTTATACTCCGTAGAGTTGCCAGGACGGCTTTGTTCCTGGCGCTTAATACTCCACAGAGTACGTCGGGGCATGAGGACGCCGTGCGATTTTTTTTATACTTCGTAGAGTTGGTTGTGACGGCTAAGTTTCCGGCGTTTTATATTCCACAGAGTACGTCGGGGTGCGAGGTTGTCTTGCGGTCTTTTATACTCCGTAGAGTTGCCTGGGACGGTTAAGTTCCCAATGCTTTATACTCTGTTGAGTACACCGGGACACAAGACCGCCATGTGATTTACACAAAATTACGACCTTGAGGTTGGGCGAAGCCACAACCGTGGTGTGAGCGGACGATGTCACGACCGCGAGGCGGTTGGACGAAGTCACGATCGCGACATGGGCGGACGATGTTTGGACCACGAGGTCGAGCGAACGTTTAGACGAACGTGCACGACCACAAGGCACTCACCCGGAGGTGCGGAGGCCGCGTGAAGTACGACAGGGGCGACATCAGCGTGGAGTTCGGCGAAGATCATGCGATGTCCTGCAAAGATCGTGCGGAGTTGTTTTTCTGTTAATGCAGGTTTTTGTGAATTGTTTTGACTTGAAAATGACAATTCGATTTCATAAAGGAACAATTAGAAATGTTGCTGCTATAGCTATGATGAGGGTGGGATTTTAGATAAATGAATTTTATATGCGGCATCAACATTTAAAAATAAAGTTTAATTTTGATTACAAGTTGTCGCCAGTTTAACTAGAAGAAGACTCAATGCACTTGATATTATTCCATGGCTACGTGAGAGTTGTACGTACCATATTATTTTTATCCACTTATTATGTTATTTGTGTTATGTTTTTATTAAATTTCTTCTGGTAATATATATATGAACGATGGATTTATGCCAATGTTTAAAGTGTTCTTCCAGATTGCATAAACTTTTTGTACAAGAAATGAGTTTTTTAATTAAGGGCTACATCATATATCTTAATATCTAATACCAAATGCAAAGCTTAAGCCTGAAATGAATATGTCGGCAGTATAACTTTTGTTTACGGAGATGGGCTGGATCACAGTGCGTCAACTTCTGCTGATGTGGCTATATTACACAAAAATAATCATACTTTGAGTGACATCTGTCATTCAATGTATTATCATTTTTATGCAATATGGCCACAACATCAAAAAGTTGGTGCACTGTGGTCCAGCACATCTCTGCAAGGAAAAGTTATACTCTTGTCATATTCATTTCAGGCTTAATTCTTGTATTTAATGGTAGGTATTAAGATATATGGTGCAATCCTTAATTCAAAAAACTCATTACTCGTAAAAGAGTTTATGCGATCTATAAAGGATATCTTAAATATTCGCATGAATCCATCGTTCTTATATATTGTTATAAGAAATTTAATAAAGCATAGCACAAATAACATAATAAATGAATGGAATTAATATGACATGTACAATCTCTCACGTAGCCGTAGAACAATATCAAGTGTTTTGAGTATTCTTGTTGAACTGACGACAACTTGTCATAAAGATTAAACTTTATTTTTGAATGCTGATGACGTATATAAAAATCATTTATCTAAAATTTCGCCCTCAGCATAGATGTAGAAGAACATTTTTAATTGTTCTTTATGTTAGAGTTGGATGATGAATGAAAGATTATGATGAAAGTTGAAGACTTTTGAGTTATTTTGTTGTCATGTGATGCACTCATGCTACTATCACATTTTGTCTCTTATGTTGTGTCATGTGTGGACTGTGGATGTCTATTTATGTTATGGAATATGAACCTTGTTATGTTAATGCTACTTGCTGTTATGGATCTTGTCATGTGTGGACTGTGGATGTCTTATGTTCTCTAATATAATTGTTCCAATCAAGATAATTGCTTGAGCTAATGCAGAATTTTTTCATTGACAGGCTGGAAGCTAAACCTTCCTGACCAATTTGACATATATAGCTTGGGCCACATTCTTACAGATGGTATGTAGTATAGCAACCCATTAATTTGTGTTATTATATTGTATGATTATTTAATTTTTGGTCATATAAGGTATTGCTTGTATTTATTACTACCATCTAACTACTATCGTCTAATTATCGCCATAGCGGATGCCTAGTCAGCTAGACGTCCATACACTCTGGGCTTGCCATGACATGCCAGAGCGTCGTGATAACCTTGGATGGCATCCATTTCTTGTAGTAGAACACGACTTAATTGATTTCCCTTGCCCTATCTCTATATAGGAGAGATTAGTCAACTAGTTTTATTCAATTGGACATAAAGATGAAGAGTACGGATTTGGTGCACATACATGTATAAGTTATCGTGTCATGCCTCTGATTTGTCTTCCTGTGAAAGGCAATAAGTAATTTCCTATAAAAACGTGCATATCAGATCACCAGGTGAAAAATGTGACAGTCGGCTCGGTAAGAATAATTTTAGATTGTAATCACAAACATACATAAATATGTTGGCATTAGTGAGATCTTTATCTCCTATTAGCTCCTGCATATGCGGTTGAGCAGAGACGAGACGAGATCTCTAAACTTAGTGATTTCAATGTACGGTTATTTTTGTGCAGTATGAATACAATAGCAAGAAGTTTGCGACTGGATTTTCTCCTGAAGGTTACATATTAGACATGTGTTTGTTCGCGCACATTATTGAGGAGATGTGCAAAAGGCACAAATCTGGCGAACTTTCAGCATATGTCGGTCATTTGGTCAATCTCTTGACGACAGTCAACATATACAACGCTGTTGATGAGACGTTTAATGCAATGCTCCAGTCTCAATACTGCACGTTATCCCCAAAGAGTAGGACTGATCTAGTATCAAGTTTAGATAAAGCATATTCGATTCCAAAGATATGGTGTAACCACCCTGTTTTTGGAACAGGATCGCCGCACGAATGCGGCGATCCTGTTCCAAAAACGGGGTGGTTACACCATATCTTTGAAATCGAATATACTTTATCTAAGCTTAATACTAGATCAGTCCTATCCTTTGGGGATAACGTGCAGCAGTGAGATTGGATCATTGGATTAAAAGTCTGATCAACAGCGTTGAATATATTGACTGTCCTCAAGAGATTGACCAAATGACCAACATATGCTGGAAGTTCGTCAGATCTGTGCCTTTTGCACAACTTCTCAATGATGTGCACGAACGAATGCATGTCTAAGATGTAACCTTCAGGAGAAAATTCAGTCGCAAACTTCTTGCTGTTGTACTCATACTGCACAAAAATAACCCTACATTGAAATCACTAAGTATAGGAGTTCTCAACCGCACATGCAGGAGATAATATGAGGTAAAGGTCTCACTAATGCCAACATATTTATGTATGTTTGTGATTATAATCTGAAATGATTCTAGCCAAACCGACTGTCACATTTTTCATCTAGGGGTCTGATATGCACGTTTTTATAGGAAATTACTGATTGCCGCCTTTCACAGAAAGACAATACAGAGGCATAAGAGGATAATCTTCTACAGGTATGTGCACCAAATCCTGGTATTTTCTTTATCTTTATGTCTAGTTGAATGAAACTAGTTGACTAATCATTCTTCTATATAGAGATGGGGCAAGGGAAAGTCAATTAAGCCGTGTTCTACTACTACAAGAAATGGATGCCATCAGAAAAGGTAAGGCTGAAGCATGATTTGCCTAATTCCCCTTGGCCATGGTCTTGATGGTTCTTCTTTTTCTTTGCAAGGCTTGCGCAAAGGAACATTTACCTCCGGTCACAGTTGTAGTCGTCCAGAGAAGGCGTCATGGGCGGCGTCCTCGAGAAGTTCAAGAAAAACCTGATGTTACAAATAATCTTGACTTAGGGTGTGTTTGGTTGCTGGGATGGAGTGGGATGGGATGGGATGAGATGATTCCACAAAAAAAGTGGAACCACATGGTCCAGCATCTAAGAAGAATATTCTCTAAATTTGCACAGGCTCATCCCACTTTGGACCATTCCATCCCACCCCATCCCTCAAACCAAACACATAGATGGGCTTGGTCAAAGGAACCATCCCATTCCATCCCACCTCATCCCAGCAACCAAACACACCCTTAGACTCCAAGACGTAGTAGAGTTCGTCTCCATGTGTAACTCAAGTTGAAATTATGTCCAACTTGAAATCCGAATACGTATGCTAGTATGAGAGTTTAGCCTATATATTGAGAAGCTTGTAACCAGTTTTTTGTATGAGAAATTCTCCTGTGTTCTCTTAGTTTTTTTTTGCAAATGTGTGTGTTTTCTCCTGGAATAAAGTTAACAAGTGGTATCGGAACCTAGACGAGAATCGAGTCGCTCAAAAAAATCTTCTCAACGGTTCCGTTTCACACTCGTCTCACACGGCGCTCCCGGCGCTCGGTGCGACGTTCCGTCGCATGGAAGAAAAGAAGCAAAGCAACACAAGGAGAAGTTGCGCCAAGAGAGAGAGCAAATGCTGCTTCTGTTTCTTCGGCTGGAAGGCATATTCGATTTCAAAGACATAACATATAAACCACAATTAGCATAGAAGGTGACCATTACGATTTACGTGGATCTGTATGGGATAAAGCATTTGAGGGTTGTACTCGCCTGGAATACGTCTCTATGATATCATGCATAAAGTACGATGGATACAACCTAAGGTCTTGGCTACAGTTTTTCAGAGATTTTATTGCGCCCAAAGTGTTCAGAGGTAACTTCGTTGTGTTTCATAATTTAAGCATCCCATTATTTCAATTAATCTCAAGTCTATCTAATCTCTTTATTTTAATAGCCTCCAGAATTAACCTCTGAAGAGGTTGATGTAACTTTTATTTCAATCATGAAAATATGTTGGCAGAGTTCTGCCTTAGGGCTTGAAAATTTACATGTCAAACTCAGCCGCCAATGGCTAACGTGTAAGCTTGTTTAACGCATCACGTTCTTTCGCGCCATCGCCTGTCACGCTACTCTTTTCTTCGCAAACCCAGTCGCTGACCGATTGCAAATTTACGAATTCAAATAAGTGCATGTGACTCGCGAGACCCTACTTTTTCCCTATGTATAGCGTAATTAGGTCGTTCTCGTGACAGGAAGGTTCAACGAGTAATGAATAATTAATTAAGCAGGTATTCGTTTGATGGACTTAATTAGCTATCCCGCTATTGCAAGCTTGAACACGTCCAGCTCAGTGCTACACAAGGCAAAAATTGAATAAATTTCACTTTATATAGCGGAAATCCACATAAATAACACGTGTAAATTATTAAACTTTCATTAACTAGATAGATAAGGTGACACACCACTAGGTAATGATGCGGCTGGCGACGTTGTCTTAGATAGTGAGATTTTTTTTTTGGGAAAATTGGCCATGAGCTTTGATATTCACCAAAGAAGGTGGACACTTGGGTCGATCCTAGGACTCGAACCCGGTGGACAAAACATAAGGGTACCTCTTTACCAACTGAGCTAGGCACGGTTCCCGAGAGAGATCACGGTTGGGAGGTTTTATTTCGATTGTTTCTGGAGCTTTGGTCTTTAGGAATCCTTTTAGTTGGGTCATTGCGATGTCGTTGCATTGGACATGGGCTCTTGTGTAGTTGGGTAGTTGTCCAATTCAGTAATAACATTAGCAACAGCATCGACTCGAGAGAGCCTAGACGATCCAAGAGCACATGCATTGTGGGCCAAGGAAGCTGCACGAGACCTCCTGGTAGGCCGAGGAAGTTGAACAATAACATTGCTCGGCCTAGCGGCACGTGTGTCGAACGAATTGCTTAAGCATGCTTCAAAGTGCCACAGCATTTGCGCTATTTTTAAGCTCCCCTTCAGCAAAGAACAATGATAATCGCTTTTAACTAGATGCGATACTCGGTTAAAAACCCCACAAGCACGCAGAAGCAATTACCACTAGCTAACTTTTGATCAGGATGTAGTTCAATGTGTTATCTCAAATTGGGCTGCATAATGACGGTGATACACATTTTTCCCCTTCTTTTTATTGATGATGATGTGCTGTGGTCTATACACAACCAGTAATCTGGTAGGGCATTTCCTCTACCAGCTTTACACACTAGCATCTTCTCTAACAAGGCCCCAAGAATTCTTTTTGTCCAATAGGATAAATTGATTTGTCTTGACGACGACAAAAGATCAAATGGTCAGAGGGTTAGTTAGATCGATTTGTATCAGCAAACAAGGGATCAAATAGTTTTAAGCTGTTGGGCTACACCAGAAATTCTCTTCAACCTGAGAACTGCTTTGGTTCATTCCTGTAACAAAATTATGCCTAAGTAACACCGCGTAGAATCATCTCAGTGGATGAAGCGCAAATTCTGCTAACACAGCCCCCTACAGTGATGAAAAGGTACGATTCGATCCACTCGGATAGCTTGCGAATCTTTTTGGTCATTTCAGCGCTCTTTGAAAAATATGACTGGGCATTTGCAAGGATCACGGTAGCATCATGTTGGACAGCCTCCAGAGTTCTGTAGTAAAAATTCTCTAGTCTTCTCATGATCACCTCAATGGAAAACTGGACAGGAAACCTAACAGCAGTTGTGCAGAGAAAAATCCTTTTAAGATGAATGTACTACTGTAAGATCGACAAGGCCGATTAGAGAAAAGTAAATAATCGTTTCTAAAAATTCTCTTTTTAATTCATTCTTTTTAAGTTATTTAGCTAAAACTAAAAATATAATACAAGCTTAAATCAAAGTAGTTTTATCACAAACAAAGCTTAAGTCAACTAAGTTCACCTAAATGCACAAACACCCTAAGTCTATATCAAGGGTTTTGCAATCCTAAGATGATAAGCAATTAGTTTAATTCTATAAATGTAAATTGCTTGCTTGAAAGTAAATTGAACATAAGAAAATAAATCACAAAGACACGGTACCTTTTTACTGCCTCTCTTACTTCCAACTCCTGAATTCTTCGAACAAACCACTTATTGGTGTCGTCAAAAATATCATCTAGTTTAATCATATTATTGTGATTATCATAATTAAACAGCTTGTCGAAGTAATATCATCATCTATTCTTGATCTGCTCGTCTTTCACCAAAAGTTTATTAGTGTCGTTTTTGGTGCAATTAACTTGGTTGAAATCTCTCGTCTTATTTTCTCGAAGTTTAGCTAATTTGTAGACATCCTTCCCTACCTCCTTTGTATTTAGCTTCTAGTAAATTTTCTCATATGCCTTGCCTCGTGCCTCATTCACCGCTTTCTTCGCATTCTTTTTTGATGCTTTGTATTTCTATACGTTGTCATTGCTTCTATCATGATACATGTGCTTTTAGCATATCTTCTTCTCATTAATAGCTTTTTGCACTTACTCGTTCCACCACCACGTGTCTTTAGATTTGCCTCTTATCCCGTGGGTCACTCCAAGCACCTCTATAACCACTTTTCTTAATACAAGTTGCCATCTTTGTCCATATATTATTTGCTTCTCTCATGTCCAATATTTCTTCTGTGATCATCCTCTCCTTAAACGCCTATGCGGTGTCCCCTCTGAGTTTCCACTACTTCGTTCTCGTGGCTCTGACGACCTTCGCCTGTTAAACCCGTATTCTAAAATGAAAGTCAGAGACTACCAATTAATGCTGCTGGATAACACGCTCACCAAGTATAACCTTACGGATCAGCAGCGTTCAGTGCCTCCAATTTATCTTTCTTCAGATTCTGTTTTATTTCTCGATTTTGATCTTTTCAAAGAACTTCTAATTCCAAAGGATGTATCCCAAACAGAAAAATTGGATCAGCAATGGGCCTGAATCAATTTCAGATCCTACTAAATTATGAGTTAGAATCCGATTGTAGGAATCAGTTTCAAATCATGGGAGCCAAGCAGAGGGTCTCAGATCCGTATCCGGGGATTATTAGCCTGGGAAAAAAAACTACCAGCCAGACCGGAAGAATACGTGAGCCTGTAATTTCTTCGTGCGCTTCAAGAAAGAAGCGGTCCACGGTGCACCTAGTCCACGTCGTCCCCTCCCCATGTGTGCGCTGCAGCTACATATCTACCGTCCACTGATCCCACGATCCGCATCTAACCAACCAATCACCGACCGCGCAGCCTGAACTTCCGGGGTGGAAAGCTAGGGTTTCTTTCCCTTGGAGATTGGATTGCAAATAGGCGACCTCTCACATCGCTCCACCAAACAACCCTAGCCCCATCCCCGCCGTGGCTATGGCAACGAGGCCTTCCTTTGTGGTGCTTAACCACAAGGTCCGTACCTTCCGCGACGACGAGAGAGCGCAGGAAGATGCGACCATCGGCCGCGCAAGCAAAAAGCCGATCGGCCGGAGAGGCAAAGGACCGATCGGCCCCGACGGTGACTGCTCCTGGTTGCTGCGGGCGATCACGCTCGACGCCCACCTCGTCGAACCCCCAAAGGTTTCCAGCTTCTCCCTTAGGCTGAATTACAACGAGCTGGAACGCTCCATCTTTTGTTCCATTGAAAGCGCTGAGAAGAACATCATCGTCTTCTCGATTCTCACTCACGGCGGCGGTCTACCCGTATCGTACTACCTCATCTACGACGTCAGCAAGAACTCGCTCTCCGTGCTTCCCCATTGCGCCTACCGCCATGCGTACTACGATCGTCGATTTTCTTGCCGCCGTATCGCCGTGCCAGGCGGCGACGGGTCTTACGTCCTGGTTGGGATGAGATTTCCATGGAATTTGACAAGAGAGGAGTCGTCGCCTCGGACGGCTGCTGCCTTGCTGTGGTCGTCGTCGTCCCGTTCCGAGAAGTGGCTTGCCGAGGCGGTGCACCTTCCCCCGGAGGTGCCCGAGTCCCATTACCCTTGCCTGTTCGGACACACTGCGTTCGCGTTCAAAGGCCAGGCTTTCTGGGTCGACCTCCTCCTGGGCTGCCTTCTCTTCCACCCGCACTCCGTCTCCAGCGGTGACGATTCTGACTTTACGGAACTGCGCTTCGTCCATCTGCCGCCGGGGTACCTGATGGACACTGTTGAGCGGTGGCCGTTTCCTCGGGTGCATCTGCATCCGTCGGAGTTCCGGACCATGGACCGTGTCGGAGACTCCATCAGGTTCGTCTCGATTGACCGCCACGACTCCACAGATCCTTGTGACGTTGTCGTGACGAGCTGGACACTGATGCCAGATCTCCTGAAGTGGGAGAGAGATGATGACATGATGCTCCCTCTGCCGTGTCTCTGGGAATCAGATGTCTTTAAGAAGGCTGGGCTGCCAAAGATTGTGCCGAAGAACCCTGTCCTGAGCAAGCATGAAGATGGCATTCTTTACCTCTTGTTACCTGATTACTACATTGGTGAGAGGCACATGCTAAGCAGAGGGGAGTATGAGCTCTGCGTTGACATGCACAGTAAGACTCTACTGAGTTGGAGCCCTGTTGAGCATGACTCGGACGTGACCATAGCTATCCTTCCCCAACACCTTGGCGTTGAGTTGTGTGCATAGTGAGGCGAATGTGGAGGAAATCTCAATGCTCATTTGAGGCTGACTGGAAGTATGGTAAGGTGATTACATGTTACACGTGCACTTTCTGTTGAATTTAAACATGTTTGATTATCTTATCTATCATTACCTTACCTGATGTCATAATAATGAACTGGGGTGGCCTATCTATTGTACTTTCACCATTCATAGTATGTCTTACCTGCATTGCCTGGGAATTCTCTGCGAATGTGGGAGTGATAGGAGTTTAGTATTTGTCAACCATTTTTTTTTGTTTTATGCCTCTTTTTAGTTCTTCCTCTAGTTTTTCTAGGTGAAGGGAGGTGATGCCTATACTCTGGGCTTGTTTGACCTTTTAGCTTGACCTTAAATATAGCTACTCTGTTTTATGTACCACCATGGATCCATGAAACACACGCCCACGCGACACACACACACACACACACCAGTTAATAGTTAAACAGTTGCAAGTGGCACTGGAACGAATAAACAGAATTATATTTGGAATGCACTGCAGTCAGTGACCATACTTAATTGTATTCTGAAGTTTGATTGTCTCCAAAGATATGTACATGCGAGCTCTAAGAACTACAATGCACGTTGCTTCCAATATTGTATGTGACTCGAGTCCTGATATGTCAATTGCAGCGACTTCTTAGTTTTTGCCAACAATGTTTATTGTTTTAGCACTCGAGGTGTGCCAAAACTGTGCTGTACAGGGATGTTTTGTAATAACAAAAGATAACTGTATATGGTTTCTTTTGAACTGTGCTATTTATATATGAATTTGTGCATGTTTTTTCCAGAAGGGAGCTGCTTTTTTTTATTTAAATCGAATCAACATATGGAGTGTGTTTGTTAACTGTAAACTTAATTCTGAATAATGGCAACCGGATATTCAATGTTCAATATCTAGTTCAAAATTCTATAATGCCAGGCGGACTTGCTCTTGCAAGGATTCAGTTGGTCTGGCATTATATGTCTTTTATCTACAATGAACATCGCTTTCAATATTGAATATGACTCATGTCCTGATATATTAATTGCAGTGAATTTTAATTGTTGCCAACAATGTTTCTTATTTTAGCACTTGTGCTAAAAGTGTGCTGAACAGGGGAATTTTGAAATAACATAAGATAAATGTACATGGTTTCATTTGAACTGTTCTACTTGTGCATGAATTTGTGTATGTTCTTCCGAAAGGTTGATGCTCCTTTTTTTATTTTAATCCAAGCAACTTATGGAGTGTGTTAACTGTTAACCAAATTCTGAATAGTGGTAACTGGGTATTAAATACGCATGCTTCTAGATCATTGATGCATTCTTGCAAGGTTTCAATCTCAAAAATACTTTCATTTGACGTTGTTAATTTTCACAACATCATTACATAGTGATCCTTCGTGACTTACCACTAGATTAAGACAGTGTCATCTCAGTTCAAAATTGTTATGCTTGACAATTATTACGACCCCTTGTTACAGAAGGGAGAAAATGGAAAGATCACGAAGACTTGCTTGCTGATTTCTTCAACGCATCCTGTGAGTTGTGGTGACTTTTGCCAAGCCTACACGTTATTGTCACTTCATCCTGTCAAACCTTATTATTATGTTCTGGTTGTCACTCAGCCTTTCTGTGCTGACATGAAAGGCAAGTGTGGTATCTATAATACTTGTGTTTGGCAAGTGTGGTATCTATAATACTTGTGTTTGAAACTCAATAGTGTGTAGCGATGATGATCAACAGTAGCTAATCTGTCATAATATGTGCTTGCATGAATTGCCTGGCAGTGTTATACTCGTACTAGGAGAGATTAATTTAACTGAGTCAATCTACTCTTATTTTCTGTTCCTCCAGATTTTCTGTCATTAGCAGGTTAAAAACCTCGGCGGGTGGGGATCGGTTTCCCCGCTGGGTAAGGGGAGCTACAGGCGCCCGAGCCCCAAGGAAGGTGGCGACACCAAGGCGTAGTGGTTGACGGCCGGGCGGCGAGGCAACTAGAGGGTAGGCGTAGTAAGGCCATAGGGAAAGTCAGAGGTGAGCTGTGTGGCGGTGGTGACGTAGCCCTAAAGACCAAACTATAGGGAAGCCGTCGGTGACTGAGGACTAGCAGGGCGGTGGTGCACCCAAGTGCTCGTGGGGCAGCACATAGATCAGAGAGGGAGAGTGAGGGCCAGCGACAAGTGGACCGCCAATGTGCCACATCGGGGACCCTAGCCAGAGCTAGGGGGTTCACGGGGAGGTGGTGGCGCTGGAGGGCCGGTAGTCAAAGCAAGGTGGAAAGGAGGGGGTGAGCTCGAGGAGCCAGCCGAGCACCTCGCTGGAGCCGCACCAACGGCCGGTGGCACAGCCCTAAGGCGTCACCGAGCGCCCTCACCACGCACGAATAGAGGCCAAGTCGGGAGCCAAGAGGGGAAGAGTGAGGGTGGCACGTTCGGGAGGTAGCGGAGGAGTCACCGATGGCCGGTGGCGCAGGGTCGACCGCGCCATGAGACCAAAACAGAGAGAGTGGGGGAAGGAGAGGATAAGGAATGGGGAAGAGAGAAGGCCTTTCGGCCGATAGAGAGAGCGGTAGAGATCAGGTGGGGAAAGAAGAAAGAAAAGGAAGAAAAGAACATGGGGATTTGTGATGTGCGCGTCGAATTTTTACCCCTGCGTGTTTTATGCCAGTATTAGGCTTTACACGTAGTAATGATAACGTTCATATAAGCATATGTGTATCGCTATATTGTATTGAGTTGAGTTGACGCTTGTACAAGTGGAGGTCCTAGTTCAGAACTGTCCACGCATCATCCCTGAGGCTAATTAGACAGGTGCATGGTAGAGCGGTAAACTGTAAATGTTATGGAAATGGGCTTTTGTGTAGTTGGAGTTGGGCAGGACAATCTAAGATGGATCATGCGGTGTATCATGGGCTGAGGAAGCCGCACAAGACCTAATGGTAGGGTGAGGAAGCTGAACAATAACACCGCGCGTCCACTCGAGTGCTCCATGCCACTGCCCAACAGCATTTTCTTTGCGCTGTGGCACGGCGTGCATACACGCACATAGGCGTGTACGTACAACCGCGTGGCATCAGGTGCTGTTACAGCTAGTATACGAGTTTTACTGCTCTTCTCTTCTCAAGTTTTTGCCACTTTTAGCCTTTTTTTGATCTCATATTTACAAAAATAGCGGTAGTCGTGTGGTATTTACAAAAAATATCATTTTTGTTGTACGGCTACCGTGTGACGCGCGAAGGCCACACGGCCACCATGCGCCCCTCTCCTTTGCCGCCTAGTCATTACTGGTGTTATTAGCCGTTTTAATTATGGTTTACGTATACTATTTGTTTGATTTTTTTAAATATAACAAATGAGCCCAAAAATTATGAAATCTTATTTACAATCTCCCAACACAACATACTTGATTATGTAATTTTTTCATAATTTTATCCGCTCTGAATATTTCTCAAAAATTCATACGATTATGATGTTTTGTAAGAGTTGTTACATATACCAAACGAGTTTTAAAAATTATAAAATTTTATATGCAGTCTTCCAACATAGTTGACCTCATTGCCTTTTTTATAGATTTTATCTATTATGAATTTTGCTCAAAAATTCATACAAATATCTGTACGGCTCAGACATCCACCTCTTTTGCGCACACGCCTTATACACATGCGAGTATAACTTGTGCAGGATAGAAAAATCAAACAATGAAGTACACTGCGTATGGAGCCTTCAGAAAATTGTAATATTTACACCTCATTTTTTTCATAAAAAATTGTACAAATAGTTCATTTGAATGAAATTTCGAGCAAAATTCATAATGGATAAAATCCTAAAAAATTAGACAATTAGGTCAACTGTATCAGGAGACTACACATTAAATGTTGTAATTTTTAGAGCTTGTTTATTATATGTAATAACTATAAACAACATAATCGTATAAATTTTTGAGCAACATTCACAGTGGATAAAATTATGAAAAAAAATTACACAATTAAGTACGTTGTGTCGGGACACTGTGCATAAAATTTCATAATTTTTAAGCTCATTTGCTAAATTTTGTAATTAAGACAGCTAATTAAACCAGTTAATAAGCTAATTAGCTGTCGTCGAGTGGTTGGGCGGCACAGTGGCCTTGTGGCACCATCATGTGGTAAAAATGATATTTTTGTAAATACCACGTGACTATCATCATTTTTATAAATACGAGGTCATAAGAGGCCAAAAGTGTCTAAAACTCTCTTCTGTGGTGGATGGAATGTTAGTCCATACAAAGGTTATATTAGTACATGTAATTTTACATAACACTGAATTTAATTCTAAAAATTATTAAAATATAATATCTTTGAACAGTTGAACCAGCAAATATCTACAGGTCATTTACTCTTAACACAGTCGACCGACCCGTTCACTACCGGTCCGGTTGCAAAAACTAGTATTGTGTAACCGACTAAGCTGCCATTAAATCCTTTACCGAACACAACAAAGTAGACATTCCCAGTCAAAGCTATAGTACGGAGCTTTTTATTTTCCTTTGAGAAAGGTCCCACTTATTTTAGCTTGAGTTTCTAACTTTTAGCCTATTTTTTACTGCTCCTAAATTTTATCTTTTTCTGGCTTTTTAGTTTTTTTGAGTTTTTTGTCGGTTCTTTTTTCCTATATTTATTCGTATTATCTGTGATAGGCTAACTTGTTTAATTTTATCTTTTTCTGGCTTTTTAGTTTTTTTGAGTTTTTTGTCGGTTCTTTTTTCCTATATTTATTCGTATTATCTGTGATAGGCTAACTTGTTTTTTTTCTATTTTTAAAATTTTAAATTTTAGTTACGACAAATAAGTCATCATCAGCTACAGTATAATTTCAACTAGTTACAGTATAATTTTAGCTATAAACTATTTCACTCTAACAGAGCGACACTAAAATTATTGTCCGTGTAGAACGAATGGAATGAAGCTCTGACGTTGGATAGGGTTTGGCAAGTGCTGTTGGGTCGAACGAGTAAATGGCCTTGGCCTTCGGAGGAAAGGTGACGAACTGAACTAAGGATGGAGAGGCGGCATGCCGCATAAAACATGAGCGGTGGCCTTGACGGGGTGGGGGCACCGGCCTGCGTCGCCGCGGCAGCCGAGAGAGAGCAGTTGTCCAGCTGAGCCTGCAGAGGTGGAGAGAGAGAGAGATGCCGACACCACCCTGCCGCGGGCAGTGTGACCGATGTCCACCGCCACCTTTAGCCAGTAGGACGCCTCCTCGCCTACCCTGTCCCCCTCGAGACTAGGAAGAAGAGCATCCAAAGCGCGTGATACAGTACTGGAGTCCAAGCAGCAGTGCAGCACCGTCTACTGTACAGTGTACCACTCGAGTCCTGCTCGTGTTAGGTCCTTTCTTTGATGTTTGTAACTTATGTATTTTTTTACAAATAAACAGAATAATTTCTTTGTTATTTTCTAAAAATGATTTAATGAAATAGTCTTTTCCAATCGACATATCAGTATTCGATTCATTCACATAAATAATCATATTAAAATAAAAATCACTCACAACCACAGGTGTAAACTATCAAATACAAGCGAAAAGAACCTATGGTGTCCGTAAATGCACTTGCTGATGCTATTTACTGCTCCGTCAATGCACAGGATGCCAATCCATGTACATACAAGTCTGTACTACACCACTTGAATTACATTGATTTACGTCGATGTATCCATCTTACTGGAATACAGGTCTCATCTTTAATTTCGCACTCGGTAAGTATCGAATGATCAGCGTGCAAGCATGGCCATGGGTTTGACATGATATATGAATTGTCTTGTTAAATAGTGTCATGACTCGAATCTCACCGGTCACCGCTAATCGAATCGATCGAGCAAATGAAATCACAAAAACGGAAGCTGAGTGGGTCTCTTCAAGCAAATTATTTCAAATCAAGTACATACAGTTATGATAGTAATTATGAATCTATTCTTTTTGACTGAAGTTTATATTTTTGGCTACAGTTTGTGATTTTTGCCGATATAAATGTAGTCAGTACAGTATATACTAAACTTAATATATTTTATCTTAAAAAACACTCCGTTTAAAAGTTAGTTACTACAGAAAAATCAAAATTTGAAGGCAAAAGCTAAAAAAGAACAGGATCACATTGTATGCTTCTCTCTCTTATAATATAAATCTATCACTAATATTTAATAAAATTAAATTACAGTAGCTTGACGTACATGTCAGCTGCCATTCGTAGCTATACTAGTACCGATACTAATAGCTTGTTTGGTTGCACTCATTTATGGCGAAGCTCGCACGGAACGGTAGATATTTTTGGCGAAGCTCGCCCTAATATATTATTGGAGGACAATGTCGACACTGTCGAGGAGGATGGGGGGTACATGTCGTCTGCACATACGCCAGAGGCGCGGGAACTGCTTAAAAAACGCGGGAGCCATTAGTATGGGTCTCGTACATTCATTCCCTTCGGTAGTGAAGGTCAAAATGTAGTCAATTAGTCATTCATAATTACGTTCTGGGCCACACTACTACTGCTTAAGATTTGCAAACTAACACTTCTTTCGAAGATTTCTACACAAGTACGTACTGCATTAGTACAAACACCATAGGGCTACAGTAAGCACATGGTCCTTAGGATTCATCATTCGTATTTCTTTTTCTGTTTTTTTATACGACTTATGCCTCTTGGATAATAAATAATAGAGATATCAATTTAAGTAATATACATAATTTTAAACTCAAAAAATTATTTAAAGTATCTGCTTCAACTAAAAACCAAAAATAAAAAAAGAACAACGTCCAAAAAGTCCTAACTAACTTCCTATGGTTTATGAGCTCGTGGTGGATTTGCAATATCGAACCTGTGGAGGTTCTCTATGCAGTTGTCCCACACTCTTTAGTAAAAAATGTGGGCAGAGCTCCCTCTCCCTGCAAGGAGCAGAGAGAGAGAGAGAGAGAGAGAGCAAAAGAGAACTGAAACTCAGTGAGCCTAGCAATGGAGCTTCCATGGGGTGTGCTGCTGCTGGTGTTCCTCTCCATCTTCTCCACAGTTACTACACTTGCCGCCACTGCCCCGGCGCCTGCCCCCGCACCTCAAGTCCAAGATGCTGAAGGTAACAACACTCCTTGCCTCTCATCTGACTATGTTCTCTCGCATTTTTGTGTCTTGTCGCCTCCATTTTCTTGGTTTTTTGGGATCTCTTTTTCTTGCAAATGCAAGTGCAATACACTCAGAATGGTCTAGGTTTGATACTCCAAAAAAGAAAGAAGAGAATGGACAAAATTTGTTGCTCTATTTTTGTTTGAAGTTTTTTTTTGGCTGTTACTACATTCTTGCTGGCAAGACACCTCAAGCTGTAGAACTGTCTGTGCCAAGACAGGAATGCGCACGCCGTTCTCTACATTTTTTTTGGCATGACGTTCTTTTACCTTTTTTTATACATCATCCAGTTTACATTTGGGACTAGGCATTTTTTATTGTTGCGTTCTTCCAAAAAATGGTGTGATTCTTTCGCCAGATTAGAACGAACAATTGTCATTTTTTTTAGTTGGTGAGTGGTGAAGAGTTAGCAACAATACAAGAACTGCAACAATCTTGGGAACATTTCAAGCTATCTAGTGCACGAATCAGTACACCACGGCAAGAAAAGAAGTGACCTTTTGATGTTTGCATGGTGACCCAGGTCTGCTCATCAATGGCAACTTCGAGACGGCGCCGACGAAGCTGAACAAGACCCTCATCGTGGGCCGCCACTCGCTTCCGGGGTGGACGCTGCGCGGGCACGTCGAGTACGTCTCCGGCGGGCCGCAACCCGGCGGCATGTTCTTCGCGGTGCCGCACGGCGTGCACGCGCTCCGCCTCGGCAGCCGCGCGTCCGCGGCGCAGAACGTGTCCGTGCGACCGGGCTCCCTCTACGCGCTCACGTTCGCGGCCACGCGTACGTGCGCGCAGGACGAGGCGCTGCGTGTCGCCGTGGCGCCGTCGCTCTCCGCGCCCGCCGACGTGCCCGTCCGCACGCTCTACAGCGGCGACACCGCCGACACCTGGGCGTGGGGCTTCCGCGCCTCCTCCCCCGTCACGCAGGTGACGTTCAGCAACCCCGGTGTGCAGGAGGACGCGGCGTGCGGACCGCTGCTCGACGCCGTCGCCATCAAGGAGCTCCCGACGCCGTATCCGACCAAAGGTGAGGATCCCTGCACGAAGCGTAGTACCTTTCAAGAACGACGCCGTAGACAATCCGATAAAGAATGATGCATCGCTGCAGACAATCTGATAAAGAACGACGGCTTCGAGATCGGGCCGCGGGTGTTCAAGAACTCCACGGTCGGCGTGCTCCTGCCTCCGAAGCAGAAGGACACGACGTCGCCCCTCCCTGGCTGGATCATCGAGTCCCTCAAGGCCGTGCGCTTCATCGACGCGGCCCACTTCTCGGTCCCCTCCGGCCAGTACGCTGTGGAGCTCGTGGCGGGGCGCGAGAGCGCTATCGCGCAGGTCATCCGCACGGTGGCCAATCGCGCCTACAACCTGTCATTCGTCGTCGGCGACGCCAAGAACGGCTGCCACGGATCGATGCTGGTGGAGGCCTTCGCCGGGAACGTGACGCAGAAGGTGCCGTTCGAGTCTGCGGGCAAGGGCGGGTTCAAGCCGGCGAGCTTCAGGTTCGTGGCCAGCGGCATCAGGACCAGGGTCACCTTCTACAGCTCCTACTACCACACCAAGGTGAGCGATGGCGTCTCGCTCTGCGGCCCCGTGCTGGATCAAGTCAAGGTCCAGCCCATCAAGCCGTAATGATTGGGATCTGGCTCTTGGATCAGATGGATTGTGTGATGATGATTTGCTATCGGTTCTGTACTGGTAATTTGGTAATGGTGGATTTGCGAGAACTCTGGATCTCTGATCATGTAGTGTGAATTGTGAAAACAATTTTTATGTTTGAAGTTGTCATGTACTGTGATCTCACTTGTGTGGAGTTTGCTTAGCTATCTCCGTGATTACGTAGGATCAATACCGCAGTCAGATGGGTGAATCATTGGCTTCGCTTTTTTAATCTCTCGGTACTCCATTAAGGTTTCGATCGCTCGCGTTTGATCACTCACTACACTGCTTGCTCAATCCTTTTGTACGTAGTTGTAATCTTCTTCCGTTCGAATGCTTCGATACCGATGCTATTGGCGACAATCGTGTGGAAGACTTGGCGAGTGATCAAGTCGACAGAGGAACATTATCTCACCACGCATTACTCTGCTTGTCACAAGAACTAGTCAAAGATGATGCTTAGAAAATACACTGCCGATGCCGACTAACTTCTTCGGAATATCTCATCTTTTATTTTGAATCATGTTCTGTGGCTACAAAGTGTCACCACGGCACCGCTCAAACCTTAGCATAAAAAACTCTCAAAGCTTTCTCTCCAAAGCTATCAAAGCCACCAAAAGCCCTTTAGTTAACTCTTAACCTCTCTCTGCCTTTATATGCTAGAATCACAAATTGTGTCCTCATCAAACACATACATGAAATTCTAACTGATTCCAAAAATCAAGTGATCTGAAACCCTTCCAAACACAGATTTTTCAAAATCTCTAAATCATCCAGTTATGAACACATTCCATAACTCCTTCCAACTCATCATGCATCAAAGTCTCTAGGATCACACCTCCTGTAGCTTCTCTACACATGATCCACATTTGATCTCCACGTGCTCCAGTGTAAGCCCGATCACCTTGTGATATTCTCGACCGCCTGGACATCAGATTTCCCCCTTCTCGTCCCAGTCCTCCTCGTTACTGACCACGACCGTTTCCACGTCCAACCTATATATGCAAAGACCACAGAACTTTTTCCCTGGCACCAGTTCTTTCCAACTTAACTAACATTAGTTCACACATGCAAAACTCACTCTTAACCATAAACACAAACCATATCCACGATGTCAATTTTCATGCTTTTTTAAAATCAACCTTAGACCACTGAGAAAGACCGGTCTGACCGCCATGCATAGACCGATCATACTGTTGGCCCAATACGAGTACTTGAAGATTACGAGTACTCGGGGTACTCAAAGATCACAAGTAGCGACGACCACAACCAAACCATGTAGCTATAACCGACCGGGTACTGTAGCTACCGACCACCGAACATGTATTGTAGCTATCGACCATCGACTGACGAGTATCGATTAGGTATTGTAGCACTGACTACCGAGTGCCGACCAGGTACTGTAGTTACAACCACCGATCTGTTACTGTAGCTTATGACCTCCGACCGGTTATTATAGCTTACGACTATTGGTTGGTTCATTGTATCTCAGATCGGTTCACTAGCTCCAGCTAGCTTAGTCATCTTGCTATGCTCGACTTGCCGTGGTCGATCTGTTATGGTTGACTTGCCGTGATCGTTTTGCCATAGTCGTTCTACCGTGGTCAATCTACCGTGGTCGTTCTGCCGTAGTCGATCCAACGATCGCCCAACACAAGGCTGATCGGACCGCTCAACACAAGACCGATCAAACCACCCAACACAAGGTCGATCGGACCACCGACTACCGATCGGACTACCGACTATGGTCCATAGTCAAAGCCTGCCGGTCAGACCGTGCAATACAAGGCGGTTAGACCGCTAAACTTGTATATTCCAGCAATTCAAGTTTTATAATAGTGCATCAACTGAAACTTTCACAAACGTAAATTTCAATGCTACTCAAATGTTAATTATTTATCATCACTAAATTCACGATCTATCCTCGTAGTCCTGAAGCAATTGGTCCTGAAGCAGGAGGATCAATGTTCATCTGAATTCGCGTGGATGTTTTCTGTACTTCAAAGTTTCTTCGAAACAAATTTCTGCTAGATGTGCATCTAAATTCACGTGGGTGTTTTTCTGTTCTTCCAAGTTTCTTGGAAACAAATTTCTGCTAAAACTTTTTCAATGTGGTATTCCTCTGCTGAGCGGATATACGCAGATTTCAGTAATGCCGGGCGAGAGTAGAGCTGTTTTTTAGACGGTTTGGTGTGTGAAACATAGGTTGCATTGTTTGGAATGCGCTTCATGAATATATACATCCAATATTTCGTTGAAGCCCATTGCACGGGCCAATCAAATAAGAGTCCATCACCTCGGCCCAACAGATCCACACGACAGATCAAATTTCTGTTGGTTCGTGTTGGAACCGATGACAGCCTTTAGCACGGCGGAATGATCACAGCAAACGCATAAGAGATACGAGTATTTGTTTACGAGTTTTGGCAAAAAGCTATGTTCCCGGGAGCCGACTTGTGACTGTTCTGTTCGCATAAGTTTTTTTTTATAATTAGAATCACAAGAGATCAGTGGTATATATTTATATCCTGGCTATATGTTCGATTTGGACCCGTAGTCTGTATCGCAGGGCTTTGCCCTTCACATCCCGTAGCCCACAATATTTTGTAACCCCACACAACTACGTCTCCAAAATCTATAGCTTGCTTGTCATAGAGTGAACTCCCCTTAAATGTGTGCACACAAGAATCTGTAATAAAAATATATATACATATTCAAGTTAGACTTTTTGTAGAGTTCAATCTGTATATATTGGATATTAGGAATGCAACAAGATATAAGAATATAACATCGAATGCATACCTCTATGATTTTCACCTTTTCATTTAAATGAGACTAAACAATAACATATTCAACAAAAGAGTTAGTCTCACATTTAGACTTGTCATTAATGAGTTAGGCTCATATTTAGATTTGTCATTAATCGAGTTAATCTCATATTTATATTTATCATTAATCATCAAAACCAATCTAATTAGAGCTTAAACTTACACCCCCAGTGCATGCCATGGGCACAGCGTGGTGAGGAGATAGCAAGGTGACGGGAGTGGTTGGCACCAATGGCGTGGGCACACGGATGCGGTTGCAGGGGTGATGCATGTGACATGACACGACGCAACGTGGAGTAGAGCTAGTGCGGCGAGGCGGTGCAATAAGCAGGCGGCATGACATGGGCACAAGCGTAGTGCGACGCGGTCAGCGAAGGCGGGTGCGGTGGCTAGGGTTGGGCAATGCGGGGGGTGACTGAGAGGCTGGGCTAGAGGAAAGGGGGCTAGGAGTTGGGCCGGAAAAAAGGGAAGAAGAATAGGTTGTGGCATGATGAAAAGAGTTGGGCCAGCCCAATTGTAAATTTTGATTTTTGGAATTGATTTCAGTTTTGGATTTTGAATTTGAGTTTAACTTCAACTCTGAATTTCATTCTTTTTGTTGCTTTCTATTTCTCAGGGAACTTACTGTAGATATGAATTTTGTTATTCTCTCACTACTGCTGCTGCCACTACTACTATTTATTGTGTCTTTATTTTGCATAACACAAATTTTGGAAAACTCCAAATAAATCCCATGAAATCCGAATGTCACAAAATGCATTTAAAAAGTTTTAAAAATTCCACATTTTCAACATCCTAATTTTTGGGATGTTAGAACTATGATGATGTTAATGGGGGGAGTCTGATGCAAGAGTTGTTTTATTGCCAAAATTACCATGTGCGAATTTCAGGACGCACTCCAAATATTGGACAAATAACGTGAATTAGGTTACAAGGGGTTTCCAGCTACCTTTTTGTTCAATGGTTTTCAGATTAACCGGATCATAATTTGTAGCTAGGATTCCTGTTCAGGATTCAACAGCTCTTGATGGTGTTAGTACTAGATTTGAGTGATTTCTCTTTGGATGTTAAGATCGCAGACAATGGAACTATGGTGGTAGGAGTGTTTATCATCTGACTTCCATGTTGAATATTGTGGTGGAGATCTCGTCTGACTTCCATGTTTAATATGCTAAAATATCCAGTTGTGCATATGAAATGGTTGCAAGATACAAAGGATAAGCTGCTTTTCCATAGAGCTACGCTGCTGCAAAGGTCTATCGTTGCTACACAAGTCAGGATTTATTCTTCAGAGAAGTGTTTTGCTTCTTATGTCAGTTGACTGCTTATAAATTGTGTGGACGGCAAAGCATCTGTTCCTTTCTTTAAAAGAATAACGCATGCATGCACGACAGCATGAGTGTGCTTGCATTGGATTATGTGGAGAGAGGACGTAGAGTATGAAGTTCGTTTTGTTGCAGAATGTATGGCTTATGCTTAGTTTCTGCACTCTGGCCACAACAATTGCTCCGGGTTGGTCCTCCAGTTTGGGTTCTAGTGGCATTGCAACTCACGGATACTCAAATTTAATTTGAGTTTTACTTATATCATACAATGATTAAATCATAGCTAAAAGATAAAAGACACAGCCAAAAGATTAGGCTAAATACTAATAAATAAATAAAAGGCAGGTACGCTTAATGGGCCTATGCAACGATTTACTGGGCCATGGCTCAGCCCACTCCCTCCGCCGCATTTCCTATCCCAAAAAAACCCTAGCTCTACCTCCCCCATATAAATACCTCCTCCAGTCTTGCTCTCCCTCTCTTCGCGCCGCCACAGCCTCCAAACCCTCATCTCTCCCTCCCCCACCCGAGCCCCCCTAATCCCCACCACCACCCAGCCATGGCGGAGCGTGGAGGCGAGCGCGGCGGGTTCGGCCGCGGTTTCGGGCGTGGTGGGCGCGGCGACCGTGGCGGGCGCCGCGGTGGCCGCCGCGGCGGGCCGCGCCAGGAGGAGGAGAAGTGGGTTCCCGTCACCAAGCTCGGCCGCCTCGTGAAGGAGGGCAAGTTCCGCAAGATGGAGGAGATCTACCTCCACTCGCTCCCCGTCAAGGAGCACCAGATCGTGGAGATGCTAGTGCCGGGGCTCAAGGACGAGGTGATGAAGATCACGCCCGTGCAGAAGCAGACCCGCGCCGGGCAGCGCACGCGCTTCAAGGCCTTCGTTGTCGTCGGCGACGGCGACGGCCACGTCGGGCTGGGAGTCAAGTGCGCCAAGGAGGTGGCCACCGCCATCCGCGGCGCCATCATATTGGCCAAGCTCTCCGTCGTGCCGGTCAGGAGGGGCTACTGGGGCAACAAGATCGGGAAGCCGCACACCGTGCCCTGCAAGGTCACCGGCAAGTGCGGGTCTGTCACCGTGCGGATGGTGCCCGCCCCCAGGGGTTCCGGTATCGTCGCCGCGCGCGTGCCCAAGAAGGTGCTGCAGTTTGCTGGCATTGAGGACGTCTTCACCTCCTCACGTGGATCCACAAAAACCCTTGGCAACTTTGTTAAGGTACAATCTTTGCCCTGCTGTTGTTCATATGTTGTCGTGCTTCTCTTATACTAGGTCATTTAACTATTAATAGGCATTGTATGATAGATGTATGTATGACTAGTAGGCAATTAGGCATAGAATTGTTGATGTGTGAACGGTGTGGAATGTTATATGGTATGTTTTGTTGCATCTTGTATACTATGTTAGAAGTAATTGCTTTATGCAACATTGCCTATTATGCTTAGTACATATGAGTATTATATTGGGGAGGATTCTTAGTGGTGGCACTTGATGACATTTAGTATATATATGTAAACCAACTGGTTCAGAAGGGATTTGCCTAGTAGTCTAAGGATGCTCACCAATCTGTGATATGTTCTACTTTATACATGCATGCAATACTTTCTACTGCTGTTACATTTGTTTGGTCTTTAATCTTTTGAAACACCATCCAGTCAATGCGGAATTCTAGTCTGTTTATTCAGTGTATTTGCTATGATGAGATTAATCATGTTTTGATCTTGTCCATGTGCAAGACATCTTTGTAAGTTCTAAGAGGTTTAACATTTCTGGTTGAGCTGCTTTCCTAGTAGAGGCTGCTCAATGGTATTGTGTTTGTGGCAAGATTTTTGGATGTCTAGCTTTGTTGTCTGTTACACGCCATGAACTTTTGATTTACTTTGTAAGTCCATGGTGGTAAAATGAACTACGTTTAATCCTGCAATTCTACCCTAATTGGTTTGGCTTGCTTTGTCTATAAACATATTGATGTTTGCTTCCTATCAGGTCGAAGTGTTGTTCATTTGATCTATTCTGGTTTTTATTGGCTCGTAGCAAATTACAAGCTGATTAATTTGCTGTTTGCAGGCAACCTTTGACTGCCTGATGAAGACCTATGGATTCCTCACTCCTGACTTCTGGAGGGAGACCAAGTTCGTCAAGTCGCCGTTCCAGGAGTACACCGATTTCTTGGCAAAGCCGACTAAGGGTCTTATGCTTGAGGCACCTGTTGAGAAGATAGAGGCTTAGGATGTTGGAGTAACTAGCTGGGAGTTGTCTAATGCACTTTGCTTTAATATAGTTAAGAACTGGGTGTCATCTTTGGATTGTGCTGCGTCTGGATGTCTCTATTTGCTGTCAAGTTTTGGATTATGGTACCGTGCTACTCTTTTTATGAAATGTCTTCATCAATCTTTTTTTGTGGTGAAAGTCTTTGCCCTTTGGAGATGACTAATGGTACCTACAAATAATGTTTGATAGGCAGCTTCAATGTGTGTTTCTTTTTTGAAACGATGTTTTGGATGTGTTGATAATCTTCCCCACCAAGTGCAGTCTTGGTGTTGTTTTCTTATGCTGGTAATTGCGTTGCTGCAAAATTTAAACGTTTGGGATTCTTTATTTCTGTCTGTTTGGCTGCCCGCTGGATTCCCAGCGGTCACTGCCCGTCATGGATTGATCTCCTGGGCAATCTGGCCCTCAACTTGCTTGCTAAGATCATTCGGAATAGTATTTTTTTTTTACTGCTTCTGTGATAGGTAGACTATTTGGATATCCTTTGTTTTTTTACCTGCCAGTATTTCTCTTGATTTACTCAAATTTGTGCAGATGGTAGGTACTAGGTAGTACTGCAGATGTTTGGAACTGGAGTGTTTATTGATCAAGTCACTGAACTGGAGTGGTTACTGACATTTGACGAAACTGGGTACTGCCCCTAGGCGGTCGCTTCTCTATCTGAAAATTTCAAGGAGCATTTCTGCTCGAGCTGTTTCTATTTTCTGCAGTTGACCGGTAAATCGCATACCATGTGCTCGTTTGCTGACCATTTGATCTGCCAGTTCCTTTTGCTTTCTGGAACATGAGGTTACGTGCTCTTGTGCCGTTACTGGCTACTGCATGCAAACCTTGACCTGAAACGCTAGGTTCTGTGCTTATTCCTGCAAGAAACTCCTTGGGCTGCATGTACAAGAGACATTGCAGTTTGCGTGCCGTGCAGCACAACACTAGCGGTAGCCCAGGAGACGAGACTAGTTGGCAAATACTACTGCACACTAGGAATACACGTTGCGGTGATGAATGAGATTAGGTAACAGAGCCCAGTGTAGTTAATTGATAGGTCATTCGTTCCAATATCGCCGTGTTTCGCATTATGCCTTCACGAAGACACAAACGTAGTGTTGACTGTTGACCAATATTATTTGTGGGAAAATGGGACAGATGGAGCCTGTGTCTTTCTTGAAAATATTGTTTTTGGGGTGAAAATCACTCCGTTCTGGCCAAGTCCATTCTCGCACTTAGCGTAAACTGCTCACGTAGTTGCAAAACGATGCCACCTTACTTGAACTATGAATCATAATATTTCCCTTAAATCTTTTTAGTATTTCTTCCGCCTATACTTTCGATGCATTTTATTTTCCTTTTTCAGGTCATAAGTAGGGGGAAAAATCCTTCATTCTGATATTTCATACATATGGCATGCAGTACTAACTTTGCAATATTTCGTTAGATGTAATAGATAACGTTTTACATGTATTTACCGGTGGGCCGATTAGCGAAACGGGTAATGATGTCGACTTTGGTGGCATAGAAGCGACCGTTTTTTATTTCGCAAATCACTGGATTTTCGAACTCTTCAGACTAGATTAAGTTGACCTTTGGATAGGATGAGCCTGAGGTCGTTGTTTTACTGTAGGGGCGATATGATGCTGGTGTGGGTTGTAAGGTTCACGCCTGTTTGGTGCTAATTTTATCTGACGATGATTGGGACACGTACAAGGATGTTGTGCTCGCATCTCAGGTCCGGTCGTTGGAAGTGGCAGTGCAGAGGAGAATCATTGTAAAGAATGTGCCAAACAATTTAGATGTCGTGAATGAAAACACAGATGAACTAGAATCCACTCTCCATCTTTCGCAAGGCCCCCCAAATGGAGGGGTAACCTTGCGAAGAGTTCGTTGGCGTCAGTCATAACAGTGATGCCCCCCTATCGATGGATCTGTCACATGTTGCGATGAAGATGTCGTTGTTCCTTCGCCGCAACATGTTAGTGACCCCATGACTAATTTCAATGGCATTGTAATGAATAACGAGCTTGAGGAGGTGTTCCGAAGGATGGAGCTCTACCAAAAACGAGGTTCCCACATCGCTTTTCTCCTCTAAGGAAGGGTGTGTCCTTCGCAGAGTTTTGGGTGAGGTCCCATCGGTGCACACATTCGATGAAGTCAAAATGGATAATAAAGTTGTTTGTGCTAATGGGTTGAAGAGCCGAAATGGCCTTACAGACCTGGATAATGACCTAATACATAAGAACATGTTGTTTTCAAGCATGGACGATACGAAGGTTTTGCTACAAGAATACTCCATGCGTCGCCATTGTCCGTTCGTAGTGACACACTCCGATGCAAACAAGAGGTATACTGTGAGGTGCGAAAGGGGATGTGGATGCAAAACTAGGGACAAGCAATGAAAAATAGTGAACGTGAATCAACCTCACTCTTGTTGGACTGCTCGAGTGTTGGGGGAGCACCTTCAGGCGACCGCTAATTTCATTGCAAGGCACATTACCAAGGTTGTGGTTGCCGATCCTGATGTAGCAAGGCAACTAACAACACGAAAAAATGAGTTCTGGAAGTAGACACGAAATGTCTATGAATCTTTTACCAGTGGTACTGTCTACCATATGTCCATTATTGTGCCTCATGTTGTACCACATAGTCCACACATTAGTCATCTTTTTCAGGATGCAGTGCATATCGCTTCTAGGATAAGCCTTGGAAATATTGTGCGTGTGTTTATGATGCATACATATGCTGAAGTGTCAAAGGTTATCAATCCACAAAAAGATTATCAGTCCATATATGTATTTACGCTCAGTTAAAAGGATGGTGTCATATATGGTTCACAGATACATTCTCTATTTTAAGTTATGGATTGTTAAATATTACATATACATGGTGTTATGTATCACCGTAATTTCAATTGTTTTTTATTTTTCAAAAGGAACTCCCTTTGTTACCATCTTACTACCAAATCTTAAGGTTCCAAATTCATAAATCAAGTCAAAACTAAATTCAACCATTACCTCAATTCATAATTTATAAACTAACTACAATCAAGCATGCAACAGCGAAACGTGGTAGGTCCTGTCATGCCACATATGAAGGCATGACAAGGGATTGTCACGCCGTGGTATTTAGCGTGACTACTTCCACATAAGCCTCCACGCTAGCTCAGCGAGTGGACAAGGGCTTGCGTGGCATGTTTTGTCATGCCGGACTATGTGTCGTTACAATACGGTTTGACCACGTCATGGGAGGTGGCGTGGTCATAGGGTCAAAATTGGAAATAAAATTCATGAGAGATTAATTTTAAAATAATGTAAAAAAATTAAATGATAAAAAAATCTGGAGGGTTCGGCCCCGTTATAAATGTGCTAGCTGCACACTAACGTGTACGCAGCCAAGAAGCAACAAAACCAATTTCTTCGTTGCCTACACTAGTACACTAGTTTGGATTCACATGCATATACAAATCAGATCGAGACCTTCTCAATGAAACACTCACTCTTGACTATTGTGCTACATTATATATCACCTAATTAAATCTGGCCAGTTGCTTACTGACCAGACCAATTTTTCCGTAGCTAGTTGCTTCTTGTCACACCTATTAATCAAGGAAAACGTTAGCATTAGCATCGACACGGTACGTCGCTACTGTAAAAAGAACTCTTTTGTTTTGAGACTAGCTAGTCGCTATGGTTTGCGGGAAAACTCTTCTCTCTCTGGTCTCACTTCGAGTCCTTCTAGAAGTAAATAAAGGAAAATGAAGTCCCTGAATCTAACTCGTGTGAGCCTGTTAGGCCTGAACTGATGATATAAACGCACTGCGTGCATGCACCACTCTGAACTGATGATATAAACGCACTGCGTGCATGCACCATTAATTAAGTGATATATAGGCTCACTCTTTTTCAGCTTATAACACTTCTCTCAAACAAATAATAAGATAATTTCTCTATTATTTTTAAAAATAATTTATCAATATTCAATTTATTTATACAAACGTAACTCTATTGTAAAAGTCACCTGCTGCAGAAGGAAAGTACTACCACTGGCTAAATAGCCTCCTTTCATTGTCTATCGTGCACGTTTAACGTAGATCGATAAATGGACCGTTTCGCCGAACTCTGGGTCACTTGCCGGGCCAAGGTTTGCCCGGGTTGGCAAAACGTTGTACTAGAGGGCTCTTCTGTGTTGTATGGACACGATGATGCATGCATGTATATATCAATGTAGTACCATATGGCACGTTACAATTCGCATCCTCACGCCATTATTTTCTCTGAGGCGATTAGTTAGGGCATGTACAATGGTATGAGCTAGTTACTAGCTCTAAGCTAACTTCTCCAATGATATTAACTTTTAGCACATAGCTCATAACATGAATAGTCCCACATGACATTCTCATATAATCTTGGAATGTGTGTATAAGACTAGCTCTTGATCAAGAGCTAGCTTTTCTCTCTCTCCTATTAAAATATGAAATAATATGTTTAGAGCTAGCTCATAAATCACCATTGGACATGCCCTTAGTGTCTCTCTCTGATTAATTAGGCGAACTAGCTCGTAATTAATGGAGTGGTGGTACTAATACAAGCTAATGGTACATGCATCGATCGGCTTGCCTTCAATTAGTGCCCGCTGGCCTAGAACTAGAAAAGAACTTATGATTTTAGAGATAAGATCATGATTTAAACTCTAGACTATAAATAGAGATGAAATTAAAGGGCTAATCCTAAGAAAAAGGGTATGTCTAACAATCACCTAGATATTTCCTTTCTAAAAATCAGCTAGATTTTTTTTACCATAGATGCAACATTTTTCGCCTACGTTTGCAACATTTTTCACCCATGTATATAATATTTTAACATATATACAACATTTTCCCTATATATGCAATATTTTATAGCCGAGAAATATTGCATACATGGTAGAAATGTTGTATACATAGGTAAAAAATATTGCAAATATGGGGAAAAATATTGCATATATGGTAAAACAATTTTGGCTGATTTTTAGTAAGAAAATATCTAGATGATGTTTATCAAAGCCTAAAGAAAAAAAGATTGAATATATATAATTTTCGTGCTATAATTTGAAAAGTGTTAGAAAGATACTTTGTAGCTATAGACACCATCGTCCAATAATGAAAATTAGATCCGATAAATTGTTCGGCGCATCTTGATTTCAGATCTCGGTACGATCGCCGTCATCGAGACGCCAATTCACGTTGCGTCATCCTCGAGAAGAACTCGCGCGCAGGGAGATATATACTTGCATCTGCTCGTGTCTTCTGTCCGCGTGCACATGCGTGAGGACAACATAGACTAGAAGAGTTCATGGTGCTGCGTGTCTTATTCTTTACATGAAACGTGTCTTGTTCTTTACGTGAAATAACCGAAAGAACTGACGCACAAGCAAGCGGCTCCCATCGCCGAGTCGGCGAGTCCCACGACCATGTGCGCAGGAGGTTGAATTCGGCTAACACACGGAGGAAGAAGATTTTCGTCAGAGTGAAGGTTGAAAGCGACGGCATCATGTGTTTTTTCGCGATCAGCTATATCAGGTGAAAGCAACGGTGCAGTTTTATTATTGGGAAGTATTAAACAACATTTGAGTGTTTTTGGATTAAGAGCATTCAGATTTTTTTTATGTATATACCCCTCTAAAAAATATAAGTGTTCAGAATCATAAAAAAAAAACTTGAATCCCCTTCTCTTATATATACACCTGCTTCTGAAAATATAAGTGTTCTAAATCACAAAACCACTTGAGTGCTCTCTAACACCACTTATTTGCTGTAATACCAAAACGTGGCAGTTTTAATTTATTATTTGCTGTAGTACACTAGAACCAAATGGTTATCTATTATAGTAAAAGTAATGTAGCAACAGTGCCAAATAGTAATTGCTACAGTACCCCAAGAGGAGAAAATATTCTTTTTCTTTTCATTTCCAATTTTGTTGTCTCTTATTTTTGTGTATTTATTGTGTAACTGGTTGAATAATTTAAAAACAACAAATTATAAAAATAAACTTTTGCTGCGAATTATACTCATTCACTCTTCTCTACGATCCTACGGTTTTGTCGACTGTGGACCTCACAGATCACCCTCCCGTGCGCCGATGATCGATCGATCGAACGAACAGCCGGCCGCTGGTACGGCGGCGGCAGTAACGTCGGCTAGCTTGGCTCGTGCTTAATTCACTTTTCGTGTTCCGGAAGAAGTGATTGATGGATTGCCGATAGAAATTAAAGGAGGTGATTAATCGCATGGCTAAGTACCGTATTAACGCACAAGTTAGTTTCCAGCTAGTGCCATGTCAAGTCGTACAGCATAGTAGGCGCGTAGTTTAGTTTCCAGCTACTGCCATGTCAAGTCGTACAGTATATATAGTAGGCGCGTAGTGGTACGTACGTACGTGTAGATCAACTGATCAACGAATCAACAGATAGCGAGAGGGAAAAGAAACATGGAATAATTGATGCTCCATTTGAACTTGATTTTTGCCGTGCAAAACCTGCAAGGAATTGAATGACGATAAGATTCAGGCACATTTATCTCCTTGCCATACCTGAAGAATCTATGGGATCTAGCTAGCAGCCTGCGTACCCATGGTGATGATGCGTTCAGGTTTGCACACTCCAAAACAAACCTACCGACACCAAACTCTGCCGCCGCCTTCACCAGCAACGCAACCCCGGCCACCCGAGTGGCCAAATCTATGTCCTCTCAGCTAGCTTGCGAATGTATATAAATACGCCTCATGAGCACTCCTTCGTCTCCATCACTCACATCCATCGATCATTCGATCCGTCCAATTAAACACCAACCAAGAACTTCAGCACAGTTCTCCTCCTGCTCTTGTCTTTGTTATGACTTGTGATAACTGATCATAAGCATTCATTTCCTTTGCAAATATAATGGCCTCGAGTGCCACTAAGCTCGTGTTGTTCATGGCGCCCCTCCTGCTCGTGCTGTTCAGTGCTCATGTGCTGGAGGCTGCAGCCAAGAGCAGCAATGGCAGCTCGGCAAATGGGATCGAGAGCACGCCTGCAATGTACAATGCGAGCTCGTTGAACAGCTCTGGTGATGCATCAGCTGTTGCACTTAGGGGCAGGTCCCTGGCGTCGACGCAGAGTGTATTCAGCCTCGACAGCTACGGCGCCCATGGCGATGGAAAGCACGATGACACACTGGTGAAATCCCATTGCCTCTCTGAATGTCATATATAGTTATGCTTTGCACTGAACTGATCATCATTATTCACAGTCTACAAATGTTGCTAAGTTTGCGCTACCTTTCTGCATGCATGCAGGCATTGGCGACGGCATGGAATGCAGCCTGCTCCTCTGCACGGCCGGCCGTTCTGCTCGTTCCCGAGGGCAAGAGCTACCTGCTCAAGTTTCTCACTCTCTCCGGCCCATGCAAATCCAGCATTGTCTTCATGGTGAGATTGATAGATATAACTCTATGACATTGCCCCACTACGGATTGCATTTCTTGATGGAAGCTACCTAATGCAACGTGTCTCCAACTTGCTGAAATCAAACCTATGTGTATTCAGGTGAAGGGCTCCCTGGTGGCTTCTCCAAGCCGGTCGGACTGGAGCGAGAAGAACAGGAGGCACTGGATCGTGCTCCGAGCCGTCAGCGGCCTCACCGTCAACGGCGGCGGCACCATCAACGGCAACGGCGAGATCTGGTGGCAGAACTCGTGCAAGATCAACAGAGCTCTCGTAAGTGTGGCGCTTAACTCGATGATTGTACGTGCGTACACGCTCGTCAGGAATTGATATACGACGGTGTGCTGTGCAGTACACCGAAGAAATTAAGTTGTTGCATGATCAGCCTAAGGAGTGGTTAATTAACTACTTAATCGGCGCCACTTTCTTAATGCGATGATGTGATGGCACTACCAATCATATGTTTGCACGTTGCATGGACCTTGACTTTGTGTTATGTATGTTAATTTTGTTATGCTAATTGGAAAGCGTTCTAACCTAGTTCAATTGACCCCCTTTCCTTTTCTCTTTCAGCCATGCAAGGGGGCTCCAACGGTACGTATGCTACATACATGCAGATCCTTCTCTCTCCCGTTCAAACTTCAACGTAGCTTACATATGAACGTGTTTGCTATATATGAATTTGACAGGCTTTGACGTTCCAATTGTGCACAAATTTGAGTGTGGAGAATCTGAAGATAGTGAACAGCCAGCAGATCCACATGTCGGTCGAGGACTGCACCGGCGTGCAGCTGGCCCGCCTGTCGATCACGGCGCCCGGCACTAGCCCGAACACCGACGGCATCCACGTCACCCGCAGCAAAGGCGTGCAAGTCGCAGACTGCATGATCAAGACCGGTAAAAATGACGAGTCCCAGATATCAAATATGTATGAAATGATGTTGAATGTTTGAATTTTTGTTAAGTTTTGTGTCGTTTCTGCCGGATTTTGTCTTGCAGGGGATGACTGCGTGTCGATCGAGAATGGAACCCATGATCTGCATGTAACCAGAGTTGCGTGTGGCCCAGGGCATGGGATCAGCATTGGAAGCTTGGGAGATGACAACTCCAGGGCCGAGGTATCTGGTGTTTACATAGACACGGTGCAGTTGTACGGCACCACCAACGGAGCCCGCATCAAGACGTGGCAGGTGAGTGCAAGTTTCAGTTGTCCAATGAATCCTAAATTGGTCTAGGAAAAAATGCAATTCTAATTTTTATATATATTCTCCTCTCTATTTTTGTTTTTGTTTTTGCTAAAAATGTCCATGCAGGGAGGAAGTGGGTACGCAAAGGATATCATCTTCCAAAACATGATCATGGATAATGTCAAGAACCCAATAATCATTGACCAGAACTACTGCGACTCGGCTAAGCCATGCAAGACACAGGTATGAGAACACTGTCCATCTCACTATCAATCTTTTATTTGACACAAGTGTGTACTCACCAATCAGCAAGTTGCATATGACATATTGTATGAAAATTACCATGCTCTCAGGGATCAGCAGTGGAGGTCAGCAATGTGGTCTTCAAGAATATCAGAGGGACAACCATTTCCAAGGATGCCATTAAGCTGAACTGCAGCAAGAATGTCCCATGCAATGACATCGTCTTGCAGAACATCGACCTAAAAATGGAGGGTGGCAAGGGCGACACGGAGAGCACCTGCCAGAATGCAAGATGGAGAAAATCTGGAACTGTTGTTCCACAGCCCTGCACTGCCAAGAACTAAGGGGCGAATTGGAATTGACAAGTTTATTAACATGTATAAAGGTTGTAAAGAGGGTCAGAAAGAACTAGTCATGCACACATAGCTCAAGTACCCTTCGGGTTTCTACCAGGAACCTGCAATACAGTGTGCCTACCAGTGTATCTGTCAGTTGTTTCAAGTTACATTATTGTAAATTCTTTTATACAAAGCAACAGCAGTTGATACTTCAGGCTTAATGTTGATTTGATATTCCCAGAAGAGGCTCGAGTGAATGTACTAAATCAGCTTGTCCCTCTCCTTACGGTACAAAATTCCTAGATATTGTCAGGCACTTTTCAGCAAAATAGTTCTACTAACTTATCAACAGAGGAACACCAAGGTACTACACATTAATACGTAAGTAGCCTTCTGACAACCAAGATCAGCTGGTAACCCGCTAATAACTTGCAACAGAATGGGTGGCAATTCTGTTCCCATTAATATCTTCCACTCTCCTAGCAGTTGATGCTACACTTTTGGGTGTCTGGACCAGTGACCCGGGTGGTGAATGGATCAATATAATACGAAATTACGAACCCACAGCAAGGAGAAGATAGATGCGAGGAGGATGGCCCAGACGACCACAATGATCAGCATGCGGTTCTGCCGGCCCATGAGACCCTTGAGGAAGGGGTACAAGTGGACAATAACCCAGAAGACGAAGAAGAGTTTCGGCCCCCATGACTGGTAACCGCTGTTGATCGCGTAGGAGATACCAGCAACAGCACTGACCAGGCTGATGATCAAAATAGTGATCGGTGGGATCAGAAGAGTTGTCCACTTGAACATGTAGAACTCGGCAAAATCGCCTTCTTCATCAGAGGCCTTTGAGGTGACAGTGAAGCTGGTGTCGATACCAGCTAGCACCATCAGGAGACCCTGGAAGGCAGCAAATAGATGTGCAGACATACCTCCAATAAACCAGAACTGTTCATTCCTCCACCACTCGTACCAACATCTAGGCGTGGCAACAAAAAGCTCGTTAATGTGACTCGTTAGCTTGGTTTATAATTATTTCAATTATATTTATTTATGGTTAAATATTAAAATGAGTTGATTTTAAATGAATTTGGATTTTGCTTTAGCTCGCCTTGGGTCGTTAGCTCGTTTCAAAAATATTTCCAAATTATATATATAATAATATTAAATCAAACTATATCAATTCTAAAAAAAACCTCAATAAAATAAGAACTTGGCTCGATATCCACCTCTACCACCATCACTTCACGACAATGACATTAAGATAGACCACTTTGTGACTAGCTAAGTCAAGAAACGCTATAAGAACAAAAAAAAAGTAAAGAAATGCTCTTACATGTAGAAAGAAAACTACACGATTTTTCTTTTTTGCGAGGAAGAAAAAAACTACACATGTGGGTGAGCCTAGCAAAACTTACCGACCGACACGTAGATGCAAAGCCCACGCGTGGTGCCTCTGCGACCTCGGTGGGTGAACGGAATGAACCATCGCCGTCTACGAAGCCGGAGGAGGCGCCATCGACGAACGGAGCTTCCCTGTCTCCGCGCGCCGTGTCCCCTCAGTGTTCCCTCGATCTGGACCGCTCGCTATTTGATCCAACGGCCCACATCATAAGTTTTTATATTTTCACATTTTCACCTGAAAATTAAAAATAAAAATAGGTTAATCCATCATAAATAATTAAAAAAATACAGAAAAAATATTATTTTCTATATTTTTAATTATTTATGATGGATTAACCTATTTTTATTTTTAAATTTCAGATGAAAATAGGCAAATGGTGAAAATATAAAAACTTATGATGTGGACCGTTGGATCAATAACGAGCGGTCCAGATTGAGAGAACACGGAGAGGAACACGGCGCGCGGGACAGGGAAGCCGTTTTCGCCACAGGCTCGATTGATGGACCGGAGGGGCATTCCCGTAATTCCTTGTAATCCTCGACGAGCCAACGAACTCCGTTACGCTCATGGGGCATCATCCTGTCTGCGTCCTCGCAGCGACTGGCGGGGGAACAGCACGCAGATTGCGAGACATCAAACACGCACGCCATGCAAGATACTGCTTTGCTATATTTATATCTTTTACATCATTTAAAAATAACTAAAGATATAATATACTCAATGCACAACGTCCACCAATACTAATCAACGAATTTATATCTTCTCACTTTTCTTTTCTCTTCTCTCATTTCTCAGTTCTCACCCATGCCACATATTTAATAGGTAGACATAACATTCCTCTACAATGTATATTTTAGCTATGTCTTTCTTGTTAATTTGTGTGTTCAAGCAATGTCTTACATGAGACATTATATTTTCTTTAATTTTTTGCCACATCATCTTCTATTCTATTTAAATAGCTAATTATTAACTATAGACATTGTATAACATGAAGCATTAGGGGTACCTAACAGAGCTGGAACTGTACTACAGTCTACAGAGCTGGAACTGTACTACGTACCACCGCTACCAGTACGGCAACTACTACATGGAATTTGCTTATAGCCCATATTCCAACTGATCCCGTGATGCTAGTTCAAGGCCAAAGCAGGATGCTTGATCACCTGTTCTGTAGCACCCTAAAAACTCTCTTAACCTTATCTCTCTCTCTTAAATCTCTCCCTCTATCTCTTTATCCCTAAAAAAACCCTAAACGCCTCTTCTTATACTAATTCAGAATTCAGATATCAGAACGACAACCTTCCATCCTAGCGGCTTATTCCGTAATCACTCAATTAGAAAACAACAGAAGCTATCAGCGACCAGCAATTTAGAAACAGCGGCTGGATTCTGCGCGTGGCCCAAAGAATCAACTGTAACAAAAATAAAATAATGCAATCGAAGGTAATTCACCAGCCAAATTGCTCAGATGCTAAGTAAAGGAACCGCGCATTCCAAAACCACACCCAAGCATTTTAACCAACAAGAGCAGTTCCTTGCAGCAACGATAAAGGCTTACCCATAAAGATTACACCACCAAGCACTTGTTCCTAAACCCTAGTAACTAGCCACTGATAATCCCATCCAAGAACAGCTACAACGAGCAGGAACCTGGCCAGGCAACTAATTCCAGCAATCTAAACAAATTTGTCCACTTAATTTCCCACCAAACCACCCAACCAGTCCGAGCAATAGCGCAGGGTTCCAAGCACAAGACAGTCCAGATTACTAAGAAGCAAGCTTGGTAAGATTAACCGCTACTACTAAAATCCTCACCAAAAACAGCGGAGAAAAAGAGAGAGGGCCGGGCTGGCGAGCAGAAGTAGATGGTCGATGTGCGTGATCACCTCTTGCCGTTGGAGGGGAGCATGGCGCCGCCGGGGCTCGAGACGCCGCGCCTCGGATTCGCGCGTGCAGGTGACCGCGGACGTGGTCTCCTCCTCCTCCGCGGCGGGGCCGAGCCGGGCAGTGTGGTCCGTGTCTGTGTGGAGACAGACAGGAGAGAGGGCCGGCGGACGGTGGTGCCGACCGCCGCTTGGGCTGTGGCTGCCGGAGTCGCTCGTGGACGGGGGATTTGCCTCGTGCGGCTCGCGATTCCTAAGCCCACGGTTCTCCTAGGCCTACATCTCGGCCCGGATAAGAAAACCTGGGCCGGAAAATGAGGCGTTTACATGGCCCGGTCCATGGTATGACTGCCTACATGACAACACAATGGCCCGGTTTGGTGGGCTTGTGGCCCGGATGGTGCAGACCATTTCTACACGGACCGTCTCCTCACCTCTTCAGTCAGGTGCTCCAACCATCTGATCCACACATCTCATGTTAAGCCCAAACTGCACGGTTAAGGCCCGTTTGGAAAGTGGAGTTTTTTTTTTCGATTCTGTTTCCTCTGAAAATTACTACAAAATGTCCATAAAATTCCGGCGTTCCAATCAGGTTCTTAATTCTCGCACTCTAACCAAGTCATCCCACTACTGAAAATGACCGGCAGATGGCGCCACACGTTCTCCTGGCACACGTCTCTGCAGCGATCATCATCTTGACTAGCTAGCACGTCGCAAGTTATATTAAGGGAGAATTCGCCGTCCACGGTGACGGTCTCCATCGGTTACGCCTGGAGTCCGGTAAGTGCCAGCGAGATCCGGGTAGCATCTCGCCATTGCCGATGTTTACAGCCACGAAAAGAATGATGCCGTCTCCCTTTCCTGGTCGACGCCAAGCCCATCCATTCTATAGTTCGGTTATCACAGTCCATCAATCACGCCGGTCCTTTTTCATGATGCACATCGTAGAAATGATTCCCCGAATTAAAACGGCGTTATCATGTGGAAGAGGGCAAAATGTACTGACGTGCAGAGCAGGGTGGTGAGGGCTCTGTCTCACGAGTCTGATCTGTCCTTGTCCATCAGTCATGTTGGTTGGTATATGACCGAAAATACAGTGTGATATATATATAACAGGGGTATTATGGTGCCTAAGTTCTATAATTAAAACTTTTCATCCGTGATTAATACTTTTCATCTATGATTGATTCCTTTCCAAAGTGATGTATTTTCGAATTAATGAATCTTAATAGGTTTACCTGATATATTGCACATGCACGCATCTAAAAGCAATCTAACGACAGAGAGGCTTGGTGCCCCATTTCAATGTCCGGGATGTTCCTTGATGTCCGGGCACCATAGTCTAGAATATGTATGTATGTATATGTATATATATGTGTGCGCAAACATTTGTGATAGTTCTTGAATACAGCAAACATATTAGATTCTGATTACTTTGAGCTAGATATATGGAGAGCAGAAGAAATGGACTAGTCATGGAAATAGATGGATGTATGTAGCAAAAACAAAGAAAAGTGTTAGAAGTAATGGATGCAGATCCTTAGTTGATATGCTAGTTAATGATCATCTGTTGTGATCTCTGAATATCCCGTATGTTATTTGAAGCTTCCTTGTTCTAAAGATTGTAACTGAACATCGCGATAATAGTGCGGCATGTAGCGTGTAATCCGTGTGTACTATTCACCATCCGAAAATACCTTCGGCTATATATAAATAGAAGGGGGATCAGATCATATACCATCCCCTTAGTTGGGGAATTCAGAATTTTGATTGACTGCAAAATTCAAATCATCTGAAACTATTTCATGGTATCAGAGCTAAAGGTTGGGCAATGACTACCAACTTCACTTCTCCGTCTACATTCTTGTCCTCGTTTCCTGCCATCAATCTGGTGCCCTCTGTTCCAATTAACCATGCAGTTAGCATCAAACTTGGAAAGGACAACTACATGCTCTGGATAGCATAGTTCTTGCCATAACTTCGAAGCTATCAACTCCTTGGGTATGTAGATGGCACTCTCGAGTGTCCTACTCAGATGATCACAACCACGACAGAAGCAGGCATCTCCCAGGTTGTGAACCTGGCCTGCGTGACTTGGTACAACTAGGGTCAGATGGTCCTCAGCAAGATATTCTCCACGCTAATTGAAGACACTCTAACTAATGTCATGTTTATGTCTACTTCCCGAGAAGCATGGCTGGCGTTAGAGTGAATGTTTGCATCTAGATCAATGGCATGAGTCATTCAAACAAGGATGCAACTAGCCAACATGAAGAAGAAGCATCTGACGACCGCGGACTACTTTAAGAAAATGAAGAATCTAGCAAATACCCTACCTGCCATTGGTATACCTATCAGAGAAGATGAGATAATCTCTTATATCCTTGCTAGTTTGGGATCTGACTATGATTTGTTAGTAACTTCTATAACCACAAGATCAAAAAATATTACTCTAGATGATGTTTATGCTCATTTGATGTGTTATGAATTGCGTATGGAGCTAAACAATTCTGACTCACAGCTTCAAATTGGCAACATTGGAAATTTCATTGGCTCCTTGGCAAATTTCATTGCCAGAGGAAGAGGATTCTAGGGAGGACATGGTCGTGGAAACCATGGCAGATCCAACCATTGGCGCAACAATAGTCAGCAAAACTCTGGAGGTCGTGGGGCACGTGCAACTTGAAGTCTGTAGCAAAATTGGACACACTACCATCAAGTGCTACCATCACTTCGACCACTCATACCAATCAAACAATGTTGATCCACCGTCAGCTGCTATAGCATACACAACTTCTTGTCAGGTAGATCCAAATTGGGACATGGATACCGGTGCAATTGATCACATCACGAGTGATCTAGATCGGTTGACAGTTCGTGAAAAGTACAATGGCACTTGGCAGATTCAAGTCGACAATGGAGCAACTTTGCACATCTCAAACATTGGTCATTACTCTATAATACTACCGCCTCCCCTCTTGCTCTTAAGAAAGTTCTTCATATGCCACAAATATCTAAAAATCTTGTTTCAGTTCATAAGCTGACTCGTGATAACCATGTGTTTATCGAGTTTCACCCTGATTTCTCTATTGTCGAGGATCAAATGTCGAAGAAAAAATCTTCCAAGGCAAAGCTGAGTCTGGTCTCTACCCCATCAAAACACTAGGGTCCTCCAAAGTTGCTCTAGCAAGTACTAAAGTATCGAAGGAGTAATGGCATGTACATCTTGGTCACCTTCCCAAGTAGTTCAATCTGTTTTACTCTTCAATAAGTTGCCTGTATTATCTTCCACACATACATCCATATGTAATGCGTGTCAACAGGCAAAAAGTCATCAATTACCTTATAGTTCTTTAGTTCATACTTCCGTGTTCCCTCTTGAACTTGTTTTCTCCAATGTCTAGGGTGTTGCACCTCAATCTGTGTGTGGATACAAGTACTGTGTGAACTTCATTGATGATTTTAGTAGATTTACTTGTTGAGATCATGATTTGATGTATTCCATGTGTTTCTACAATTGCAAAAACATGTTGAACAGCTTATTGGAAAACAAATTAAGTGTGTTCAATCGGCTGGGGTGGGGAGTACCAAAAGTTACACAAATTCTTTGATAATCTTGGCATTGGACATAGGGTGCTATGTCCTCACACACATCAACAAAATGGGTTGACCGAATGAAAGCATCATCATATTGTCTATGTTGGTCTAGCTCTTCTTTCTCAATCCTATATGCCTCTCAAATTCTGGGACAAAGCCTTCTTAGCATATCTTATCAATAGACTTCTTACTCGTGTTATTGATAACATGAGTCCTCTTGAACGATTGTTTGTTGTTAAACCGAACTATTCTCTTCTTAGGATCTTTGGTTGCTCCTGTAGTCTTGCTGGCCATGTCTTAGACCTTATAACACTAGAAAATTATCTTTTCATTGAAAAGAATGTGTGTTTCTTGGCTATAATCACATTCACAAAGGATAAAAGTGCTTGGATCCATCCTCTAGCTGATTATACATCCTCTGTAATATTTAATGAGCTTTTTCCCCTTTTCTTAGCATAATATAGTTGACACTGACACTGCTTGCTCATATGGTTCTCCCCAAATTCTTATGCCGGTTCTTATAACCAATTCTTTCCTCTAGATGATAGCAGTACTATTAATAGATCAATTGATCACCTAATGGATGATGCACCATAGTCTTCACCAAGCACTGCATCAGAAAGCATTCCAGTACGAGCTCATCGTTATGGCACGTGCTTGCAAAACAATATTCGACAACCAAAGTAGCAAATTGATGGCACTGTGGCTTATACGACAACAACAGTCCAAGAGTATACAGATGAACCTGCCTCACATATTGAAGCACTGCAAGTTCCAGAGTGGAAGACAACCATGGATGATGAGTTTGCTGCCCTACAGAAGACTAAAACTTGGTGCTTTTGGTGCTTGGTGTCACTAAAACCTGAGCTTAACATCATTGGGTGTAAATGGGTATTCAAAGTCAAGCACAAACAGACAGTATCATTGATCGACACAAAGCAAGATTAGTAGCTAACGGCTTTAAACAACGGTATTTAGTTGACTATGAGGATACTTTTAGTCCTATGGTGAAACACACAATAATTTGGCTGCTATTTTCCTTGTCCATCACAAAGGGATGTAACATGCGACAAATAGATATACAAAATGATTTTCTTCATAGTGCCTTGGATGAGGAGGTATACATGAGTTAGCCACCCAGTTATGAAGATCTAGTGCATCCTAATTATTTGTGCAAACTAGAGAGATCTTTCTATGGACTCAACAAGCGCTATGTGCATGCTTTGCCAAGTTAAGCTCTAAACTTGTCGAAATTGGTTTTGTCTTTTCAAAAGCAAATGTTTCACTATTTATCTTCAAGCAATTTGGAGTTGTTATATACATGTTAATCTATGTTGATGATATTATTATCATCAGCTCTTCAATTCATGCAACTGAAAATCTACTAAAATATTTCATGGGCATTGAGGTGAAAAGCATAGCCGATGACCTTGTTCTTTCCCAACATAAGTACATCTTAGATCTGCTTAAGATGATAGATATGTTACATGCCAAATCAATTTAAACACCCATAGTTGCAGGAAAGAAGTTTATGAACTCTCAAGGCAAAGTGTTGTCTGATAGAGAAGTTGAAAAATACAGAAATGTGGTAGGAGGGCTGCAGTATTTGACACTGATAAGGCCAGATATTTCATACAGTGTCAATAAGGTTTGTCAGTTTATACAACAACCGACTGATGAGCATTAGAGACTTAGAGTGCTACGAAGAGAATTCTGAGATACCTTAAAGAGAATGCTTATTGGGCTAGGTGTGCTGATGATCGAAGGAGTACAGGAGGATATGCTATATATCATGGAGCAAATCTTATCTCATGGAGCTCTAGCAAATAACCTACGGTATCAAGATATAGTACCAAAGCAGAGTATAAATCGATTGAAAATGCAACAGCATAAATCATGTGGATTCAAGCTCTTTTAGGTGAACTTGGTATCTCACTACCACGTGCATCTTGTCTTTGGCGTGATAGTCTAGAGATTTCTATTTGACTGCAAACCATGTCTTTCATGGAAGAACAAAGCATATTGAAGCCGACTGCTATTTTGTTCGAGAAAGAGTTGCACGCAAGGCGTTGGACATCAGGTTCATTTTTTTGCAAGATCAGGTCGCAGACGTCCTCACCAAACCATTGCCTGTTCAATTATTTCAAAGATTCAGAAGCAATCTGAACGTCGCTTCCTAACGTCCATATTGAGGTAGGATGTTAGAAGTAATGGATACAAATCCTTAGTTGATACACTAGTTAACGATCATTTGTTGCGATCTCTAAATATCCCGTATGTTATCTGAAGCTTCCTTGTTCTGAAGATTGTAACTGAAGATCACGACAAAAGCACGGCATGTAGCGTATAATCCATGTGCACTATTCACCATCCGAAAATACCTTTGGCTATATATAAATAGAAAACAGAGAAGCAGCAGAGCAATCGAGTTGTTGACTGCAAAACCCAAATCATCTGAAACTTTCAAAAAGCTCAGTGGCGGACGACGGAATAAAATAAGGTAGGGCGGATCGAAAGCAAGCCAGTTTCCAGATCAAGGTGGGAGAGCGGTGTAGCAGGAGGGAGGGGTCCGGTCGAGCATTGCGTCGAACAGGTGGAGCGCGCGGAGAGAGCGGTGCCGAAGTAAAGGCGAGGAGGTGCTGCGGTGGAAGGCGCCAGCGAGAGCGCGGCGGCGGGCGAGTCCGCCATCGCCAGCGACCACCGCCCGCTTCTTCCTCCCGCCGCCGCGCCATGCCCACTCGACCTGCCGCTTCGCCTCGCCTCCTCGGCCTCCCGCGCCACCCGAACCCCGCCGTCGCGCGATTCCCGACACCGGCTTCTCCAACCTCACCGACCGCCCTCGCCGCGTGGCGGAGTCGAAGGAGTCGGAGCGCGAGGGGAGGAGAGGAGGCGGAGCGGAGCGGAGGTGGAGGAGGCGAGGGAAGTCGAGGCGGCGGCGAGTCGGAGTCTGAGGCGGCGAGAGGCGAGGGGAGGCGGGTGGAGCGAGGAGGAGGAGGCGAGGAAGTCGGCGGCGGCGGAGTCCAAGGAATCGGAGGCGCGAGAGGCGAGGGGGACGGCGGGTGGAGCGGAGGTGGAGGAGGCGAAGGGGTATATGGGGGTTGCTGAAAAAATCAAGCCCTGGCTCAAGCCAGGACTTGCCCTATCGAGCGCTCCGCCACTGAAAAAGCTTATCGTTTCACATCTTGTAGTCCTCTATAGGGTAAAAAAAGTATAATATGTAGCTTTTTACAGTGTTGTGTTCTGAATGTTTCCAAGATTACGCAAAGAAATCATTTATACCATATGGATACATGCCAAGAAAAAAAAAATCTAGGGCCACTCTGTGAGCACAAGCATGGCAACAGTAGATATACAACTTTTTTTTACAATTAGGTTCTCGGATGCAGCATACACCACACAAAGAACTAGCTATGACCATATGCAAAAAACAGATTTAGCACACAAGCATTCAGGAACAATCAGAAGGGACAGGGCGACAGGAGGCTAGAAGAAGGAGCGTTTTGTGGGCACCCTTCCGACTGCCTTCATGAAGTTGGTCAGCTCCATCACCTTGGCCAGCTTCAGCCCTCTCTTGGCCTCCGCCGACGCCCTCTTCTCCTCCGCCTTGCGCCGTGCCTTTGCGATGTCGTTCTGCGTCTTCTCGAGCGCCTTGGCACGCTGCTCATCCAGCTTTCTCTGTGTAAGGGAGTAAACACAACATCTGTAAGTACGTCGCATTTGGAACAAGGAGGCATGGAGGATGCTATAGAAAAGCACTGTTTATACGGTGATCAAGATCAAGAATGGACGTTTAGGAGAACAGAATTGGAGCATATCTAGGCCTGATTTGCAGAAGAGAAGAAAGCAAATGTCAAAAGCCAAATGCACAGTTCTCCCGGACAAAGACAGTTCTCCTAACACTGAAATCAACGTGTTAAAGATCCATGATGGTCAGAACAGTCGCCTTTCGCTGACGAGGACAACAGAACGCTGCATGATTGAGTTGTAACTAACTCATCTGATGTACATGCCTGCACCCGAAAAGGGGGGCAATGGAGAAACTCTGATGTTACTACCTCTAACGTCAAGTTCTTGTTTCCTTACGGATATTAATAACTTCTGTAACTTTTGTCAAAGCAAGAACGATAACTGCTACTCTAGTGTTGCAAGGCTGAAGTTCTTTTAGGGAAGAGGACTGAATGTGTTTATGAGTTCTGGAGATACTTCTAGTCCTCTGATTTGTTTTGCTTTGTTCATCGCAAATCAGACATGTGCTAATTGTATGGAGAATCTACCTAAAACCATGTTAATTGAAAGGATTGTCAAGCTATGTTGTTGTTGTTATTTAATACTTGATGCACACAACGTAACAAGCAAAGATGATAAGGCTGCATGTACTCATGAGAACATGCAAATTAAGACTCAAAAGCAACTATTGCATAGTGAAATTTTCATTAGAAAAACTGCAAAGAAAAAAGATTTTTTTCTTGTGTCTGCTGTAGTTACCTCAATCTTCTTGAGCCATGCGGAGGCTTTCTCCACCTGCTCTGTCTCCCAGCCATTGATGACGACCTCCTCCCTCTTGAACCGGTTGTTGATCTTGGCCATCTCAGCCGTCTGCCATGCCGTCACCTTCGTCTCCACCTCCTCCTTCTTCACCTGCCGCGCCTCCACCGGCGGCGGCGGGGACCCCGCGGGGACCACCTCCAGGGGCGCCCTGCTCCTGGCCGGCGTCGCGATCGGGTGGCTGTCTGGCACTATGGCGAGCGGGTTGGTCTCCTCCAGCTCGTCCTCGCCGATGCTGGTGAGCTGGTCGACGCCGTTGTTGTTAGCTCCGACGTCGTAGCTGCCGCCGTTGTTGCTGCCGTTGGTGTTGGTCTGCATGGTCGCCCCGGCGGCGACCATGGCCGTGAACTCGCGGCTCATCGTCATGAACTGCTCCTCGGATGAGAAGGACCGGTGGCTGGCGGTGTCCCAGGACGCGGATCCCGCGCGCGTGGGGGGTGTCGGCGTGGTCGTGGGCGTCAGAGGGTGGATGTCGCGGAACGTGGTGACCTCGTCGTCCTCGGCGGCGGCATCTTCGGACGTTGGCGCCAATGGTGGTGCCTGCTGCTCATGCAACATGTGCTAGCCGCGCGGTGGTCGTCGCCGGCGGGAGGGCGCCACCATGAATGAGAAGAAGCGCCGTGTTCTTGCAGTGTACGTGTTGTTAAATCGTGTGCGCAGTGCGGCGTGGTGCGTGGTGAGGTATATCAACATGCGCGGGTCAAGCGAAGGCGATGGCTGATGGGGCCGCGTCGAGCTTGTCCATTGGCGCGCAGGGATGACACGTAGTTGTCGGGCGTGGTAAGGGCCAAAGCTAGTGCATACACACTGCGTTTTTGGTCTCAGTGAGAAGAGAAGGCGAGTGTGTTCCGTGCACTGCCTGGAGATTGGCGATATCGCTAATGGGTGCTTCTTTAATTCCAAGATGGATAATAGGGATTAGGGAATGTTTCTTGATGGACGGACAGCGTGGCCGCGTGGGGAGTTAATTAGGAGTGGACTGTAAATTAGTACGTACATGTTGGTAGTAGCTATAGCCTATAGTGCTGTGACAGGCTGACAGCTGATCAGTCTCTTGGAGAAGGATAAGCATCAGTTCAGTCGAGCTGTAGGTAGGCACTGCGGCAGACCTGTGCTGAGTATGCATTATCGAGCCATGGCAGATGTGCCAATGGCTAGCTCATTCGGTCTTAATTTGATGTTTTTTCTTCTTTATAAGCTATTATTTCTTAGTTTATATATGTAATTTGTAGTCGTATAGTTAAAATATGCAAAAGTTTTTTGAATTTGTAATTCTCCTCATTTTTCATATTTATATTTGCATAGTTTTTTCCATAAATTTTTTTTCCTGTGTCTCGTGTTCTGTAGGGTTAGAAAGAGTTATAGCTTCCTCGTCTAGTGGTAACAGAGTCTGATCAAAAAAAGAAAAGGACGTCCTCTTATGTGTTTTGGAGCTTGAAAGTTCAGTAGAGTTTGACGGTAATTTTTGCATTTCCATGTGCATGACATTAGAACATACTCTCACGTATATGGAGCTTTGTGTACATTTTGAGGAGCAACTGACACGACAAGAGTGAACAACACAATTTCATGTACACTTTTCTACAAAAACTCCTACCAAAAGCAGATGTACGGACATATTCTTTTTTCCTTCTATTTATAGTTTTTGTTGTGGTTTATACCTCTGTTTGTATGACGGAATAATAGAAACTTACGTATAATTTTGATCGATATAAATGAAGTCGTTACAGTGTATATTACATAACTTGTAGACTCCGCTTTTAAAAACATATTTCTTTTAAAAGCTAATTATTATAGAAAACTAAAAAACAGATTTTAAAAATTGAAAAAAACAGTAGAGCATGCACCAAAAGAAAAGACCAATCTTTCCACGTCCTTATTGTTTTCTAATCTCTATCGATGGAACGGGTTACTACAGGACAACTATCAAGAAGTCGACGGGATTAACTAGTCTTTGAAATCATAATACTAGTTTAATTCGTGTGCAAGTATGGTCCTGCACGACGTGGAAGAGCAGGATTGGGGCGGACAGCTTAAGATAGGAGTCGAGACGCGCTCCTCCTGCCTAATGCTCGTGTCACGCGGGGCAGCCAATCGGCGCCGCGCACCTGGCCCGCGCGCCGGTCGGCGGGCGCTTTCGCGGACGTGTTTTTCCCCCGCGCCGACGGACGGGCTCGCGGACGACGCGACGTGCCTTTGGTTCCTTGCGCGCGCGCGCTCACGCTCCGTCCGTCGTCCGGCACGTGTGCGTGGGGGGTTCGATTACCTATTCGCTGTTTTCGCTGGGGCCGTGGGACGTGTACACGGCGTCTGATTCACGGCTTACATTGGTACAAGCGGCGTGGGCCAGCCAGCCGGCCGCTGCCGTGCTCATGTCGACGTCGTGGCTTCATGCCACGGTGAGAAACGTACGCGAGGAGGTTGGAAGTGGAACGCAGCGGTGACTAGCGATTGATTTGTAGAGATGTTGCATTCGGAGAAAGTGACCTGCCGCCATCGATTTAACAGCTAGAGGTTAATCTTTTCAGAATTCCTTGTTTGTTTACGAAGGCTTGCAGGTAGACGAGCTAGCTCTGTGAGTTTCAATCAGATTACTGAACTTAATGATGTTGCACCAACAAATGCTGTTACTCGAGCGCTCAGTTTAGCTAAAATAAGCTGATTTATAATTTATTTTGTATTATAGTTAACTTATTTTACGCTGAAACTGTTGATGACCTTTTTGACGTAATTATATTTTAAAAAAAATAGATTAGTCCATAACGGATAATATAAATAAATACAAAAAATCAAAATACTAAAAAAAGATAAAATTAAGAAATAATAAACTAGCATCAAAAGCGGAAACCAGCCGATCCTAATCCCAAAGTAGTATTTAAAATTATATTTGTTTGGAAGGACTTGAGCTTTTTTAAAAGTAATCGAGCTCTATCCAAAACATGTCAGACTGACAGTAGGGGTGACTAGTCAGATAAGTTTACACCGCATGAGTCGAGAAAACCGAAATTACCTTTTTTCCCCTATCATACGGGTGGACTTTATGAATCAGCTCTAGGGCGGTAAACGAGCCGAGCTCGAGCAAGCTTGACCTTCTAGACTCGAGCTCGGTAGAAGCTCGAGGCGAGCTCGAGTTAGGGTCCGAGCTTGGATCTGGGCTCGAGCTCGGCTCGGCCTAAGCTTGAGTTCGGCTCGTTGAAGCTCGATAACAATTAAAATAATTTATTATGCACTATTTTTCAATAATAAGAAAATTTTAAGTTCGAGCTCGGCTTTAGTAAACTCGATAACAATCAAAATAATTCAAATATACACTAATTTTCAATAATAAGAAAAGCTCGAGCTCGAGTTCGGCTCGAGTAAGCTCGGTAAGAATTAATATGTATTACTATTTAAGCTCGAATCGGGGCTCGCGAACTATTCGAGCTCGGCTCGGTGAAGCTCGAGATCAAGCTCGAGTTCGGCTCGTTTAAAGTTCGAACCGAGCTCGAATCGAGCCTAGAACGAGCCGAACTCGAGTAGCTCGCGAGCTTCGAGCTTTTTTTACAGCCCTAATCAGCTCCCATACAGTGATACAACCTCAAGCTAGCTAGCGTTTTCCAACGTACTCGTGCAAGGCAACTTTAATTATGTTAGCGATATGTGCCGCACGTAATCACCAAGATAATTGTATCATTTTTATATTTATAATTTTTTAAACAATATATTATTTTGTCTTTTGAATAAATGTCTTTTGTGTTGATCAACAAGTATGCGACTTTTTCGTGAAACTCTTTATTCATGTTTTAATGTTATTTTAAATTATCCCTGATTTTATATCATTATGTGGGACAATTATGATTGACAGATCAGCACATGTATTAATTGATTATCATGTTTTACGGATCATAGATATGGGATATCAAATCAATAATGTGGATATATGTTAGAGAACATGATATTGGATTGACCCACCATAAGACACTGCGGGAATTGTTATATCTGAAGTGTCATCAATTGGTCTCATACATAGTGTATGTATGATCCTTAAACATGAGATCGTCATGATTTTCTACATGTGTAATAGTTTGTTTAGGGGTTACCAAACACTACTCCGTGACTGGGTGGTTATAAAGGTAGCTTTCGGATTTACTATAAAACATGCAGAGTAATATGAGCGATCAAGATGGAATTTACCCCTTCTATATAATAGAAGAGATATCTCTGGGCCCCTCGATGTGGTTGGATTAAGAAAGTGTATGGTCATGCCGAATGTGATTGAGGAGTCAATCATAACTAAGTAATCCACTACAACTTTGAGTGAAGGATTGAGCTATCATAGGATGGCACACTTCTCGCCTTGAGTTTGATATGGTATCATGAGGCAAGGGATTGGTACATAAGAACTATATGAGTTCGTCCGATATGATCTTTATGTATGTTTGAGAGTTGCTATGTCCTGCTAGGGACATCTATTGAGTTATGGGCTGCAAAAAGTTTTTCGGCCCATGGCCAAATATACATGAACTTACAGAGTCACACATTTAATGGGCTAGAACGATAAGGATTCGGATGATAGTTTTCAAGTGGGATTCGATCTCTACTCGTATCAGATAAGAATCCAATTTGAGGCTATTTAAAGAGAGGTGCAGGGCTGAGGGAGGCATCCTGAAACACACTGGTCAAAACCCTAGCCGCCACCTCTCATAACCCTTACTGTGCGCACTGGTGCTAGCACGCCGACAAACGGTATTCCATCCTTGGACGTGTGGACCTCGATAGAGGCACTGCTATGACTACGACGCTGATCGCGGCTTGGGCAATTGAAGCATCACCCTCTAGTGTAGCTTTTAGAAATGGTAGCCATCTGGTTGTGTGCTTTGCGCCACCAATATTTGGGCTTTACCACCGTCCATTTAGCATGGGACTTGTGCATAGATGAATGCATCGCGCCGCTTGCTACAGGGGGGAGATGAAGATGATGCGATAGGAGAGGAGGGGCGCCGCTAGGAGCCATCATTCCATCTTGCTTGAAGGAGGTTGGGTGGAGTGGTAATGACGGATTTGAGTCGGCCTGCGGTGAGGTTGTCAGTGAAGGAAACCCCCGAGGAGGATTCTGAGAGATGTGTGGAGCCTTGACTTCAATGCGGCTATTGGGCACATCTTCAATGCAGAGGTTTGATGTAGAGGTTGTTGGGGCGATGGGTGGTAGATCCTTGTTGCAGAGACTCGTAGGGGGAGGCCACCTCTCCTTGATTGGGACTTCAAGAGGTTAGTGAAGGGACCCGGGAGGGGCGGTGGTGGCCAGCGGGGCTTCAGGGCCTATGAGGTAGGGATGGGAGGGAGATGCAGGGAGGGGAGTCCAGGGCCCCGACGAACGGCCCGGGCGGCTGGGGTAGCGGGAGCAGTGGTGGAGAAGGGGTTGAATTGCCTAACCACGGCACGGCCGAAGGTGAGCTGACCGAAGCATAGGTAGATCTGGGGGAGAGGGTGCCGAATCTGGAGGGCCATTGGAAAGGTTGGGCGCTGTGGCCGGGGTGGGCCGCGGCGTACCAGGGCGTTTGGGCTGCCCTGGCGGACGCGAGAGGTGGATAGGGAGCCGACGCACCAAAAAAATACTTTGTTGAGAAATGTAAGGCTGTATGTAAATTAATGAGGCTTTTCCGTCTATTCCTTACTTATCTTTTCTCTATTATATGCATTTATTCATTATCACCCACACAAAGCATTTCTCTCATCTTTCCAAGATATTTCCAAGATAATTATAAGAGATAACTTAGTCATTTTCTTTCGTAACTTTCTTGGTTTTATCACCTCAATTCTTATATAAAGTCAAAATACACCTTATATTTTTGAACCAAAGAAGTATTGTATACCGACCTGATATTTGTACACTAAATTAGTTAATTTGTCCTGGAAGCTGGAACACACTTTTTCTATGGCTTGTGAGTCGTGATAGTGGCTGATTAGGGAGCACCACTGAGGAAATTAAAGAAAAGGAGATGAAGATGAAGATGCAGCATGACAATTGGAAGTGCATGCATGTATGGCAAATCATGCTCCCCGTTAGTGCTAGGCTGCTACTTTAGTACTTCTACTTTATAGCTTTTCCGGATTTTAGCCAAATTGTCAATTCTGGCTACCTACTGAAAGCAAGAGTTAGTTAAGCACTGCGCAATCGCTGAAAATGAGTGGATGTGAACCATCACGAAAGCTTTTTCTCCTTTTCCTCTTCCCTTATTAAAACATTTTTATTCTCCTCTGAAATAAGTTTTCCAATTGACAGAATATTGTTCAAACCCTACCGGCTACCAGACTTTACAAAGTATCAGGGTGTTTTTTAAGCTATGGTTGATAGCTTTTGGCTGCAGCTAATAGCTTTTGTCTGTATTTTACAATACAGTAGTGGACAACGAAGATACTGACGTACATAATATATATAGTTTTAGACTCAAAAAACTATTTGAAGAATCTGTTTCAACAGACAATCTATTTTGATGTTTGTTTTGTTAACTTCTCATGAAGCCAAAAGGAACGGCGCCATTTGATCCTACTCAAACATGATTGGAAGTGTAACCAAGCCAATGGTGCACGTCACGCTCCATGTATACGATATTACGAGCTGTATTATTATTCTCAAGGCATGTGCATACATCTGTTCTAGGCAAATTAAGGCTTTGCCTCTTTGGGCGATAGAGCTATCTTTTATTCCGATCACTACAAATACACATACATATATACACCGCCACGTACATACACTATATGTACATATATAAGTATGCCTCCTTAGCACACGCATGGAAAGACGAAAAACAGGGGACAAATCCATAACTTCACAAAATTTGTTCTGAAAGCACACTCACATATACATAGTGGTGGACAATAAGATTTGAATCTTGATGGATGAAATCATGCATTCATAACTCTACCACTATACTCATTCTTTCCGGTTTATGGCTTATGGTTTACTTCGAACAAACAAGCATGACTGCTTCTCTGTCGCTGTTTTGAAACGGCTTATCGAGACAACATTTTTGAAGCAGGTTATCGTTTATCGATATTCGGTACATTGTACAAGTGCTCATGTTAGGATAAAAAATCATCAGCTGCAACCATAAACCATAAACAACAAAAAAAGAGAATGCACCCGATAATTAACCTAGCTTAATTTTTAACCATGGGTGGCTGATTAATCATGAGGTGTCCCCTCCAATTACGGATCACTGCTCCTGTCAGTCAGGCAATCATCCTACGTTACATGGTACGCCCGAACTTTGGAAGATGAAAATGTTCCATCAACAATCGCTTCATCACAGCCATAAGTGTAATTAGAGTTTGTTTATATTGATTTCTATTTCTAACTTTTATTTAAAAAATCAAAAGTTAATAAGGATAACTGGGTTTCTAAAGTGGCTTCTTCACTCCTTTCGCTCCCTTCTCACTCCGGAGATAAGTAAGGGATCATGGGCACTAGGGCTGTAAACGAGCCGGGCTTGAGCGAACTCAGCCTGCTAGGCTCGAGCTCAATAGAAGCTCGAGCCAAACTCGAGCGAGCCTAAGTTGGCGGTTGAGTTTTGAGCTCAGCTCGAGCTCGGTTCGGACAAAGCTCGAAGTCGGCTCGACAAAGCTCATCTAGGCTTGGTAAGACATGATTTCATGTTTTCATCAAGAAAATTCATTCTCACATGGACGGACAAGGCAATCACAAAGCAAACAACAAATCAAATCCACAAATCGAAAATAACTAAAAGCATGCAAAGAGCATAAGGAAATTAGTTAATAAAGGGGAAGAAAGGAGAGGGAAAAACTCATTGGAGGCCATGAAGCCGGCAGTCGAACCAAGGAGAAGGCACAGGGACCAGGGCCGGAGGAGCAGGGGGTCGGAGCCGAGGCCGGAGGAGACGCAGGGGCTGGGTTGGAGCTGGGAGCTGGGAGGGGCGTCGATGGAGTCGTGCAGAGTGGAGTCTGCGAGGAAGTACTCGGGATCAAGGTTGGGGTGGCGGTCGAGTGGGGAACTAGAGTCTGGGGACTCAGGAAGTGGGGTGGCCGACTGGGGAAGTTGAGTTGTGATGAGACGAGGATCTAGGGTTGGGGATTTGGGTTGGGCCTTACCAGTTGCCGTCTTGGGCCCTTGGGGACGCGGTCTCTAGAGTTTCAATGAGCTCCGCCGAACTATTGGAGTTCGGCTCGAATAGGTTCGCAAGCTTCATATCAGGCTCGAGTTCAGTTTGTTTGGAGCTTGAATCAAGCCTGCGCCGAGCCAAGCTCGAGTAACTCACAAATCTCGAGCTATTTTTACAGCCCTAATGGGCGCATCACACTACACTTCTCTGTGCTCCCGTCTCGGCCACTTATCTCTTCCTCATTTTTCCCACCGCTCACCCGCTCTTTATAAAAACCACTTATTTCGACCACTGCCTTTCATTTTCAAATAAAAAGATATTAACCATAGCTAAGAAACATCAGCATATAAACATATCCTCAGTCGGTGCTTTGTGCTAAATTGCTCTGCTACCGTCGATCGGCTGGTGGTTGGGCGTACACTACCCTTGATCCATTTGCCTTCGTGCACGGGAACAGTACTGAGCACAGAGATCCGCATGTCTTCGTAAGCTGCATCAGTCATACAATCAGGAATTATCCAGAGCTATATGAAAAGTTTTTTTAAAAGAAAATAGTACATGGACACATGCAGCCTCTCCATCTGGGTGAAATTGTGAAAGGCGGGAAGCCCATCGAGGCCAGACTGGTCCGTGCAGAGCTGGCCCAAGCAAACTCGGGCTGACGGCATTTGGATGTGGAGTAGAATTGGACCTAATACAACAGCATTGCTCCGTCTGATTTGTATTTTCGCAGGCAGTGAGACGGTAGAGATGGACGGATCACGGATAGATCACCTCGTTTTTTTAGATGTGTTTATGCTCCCGCGCCGCACAGGCACAGCATCAGCATGTCTCTCATTAACATGTCGCCGTGGAACCTGCCTGCCGTGCCGGCTACCGCTCCGGTTTGAGGCCACAAGCGATCCAAGATGCGTTGCTTCAGCACAAAGACGCAAGGCCATCCCAACTGTTTCTTTCGGGGGAATACATACATGGACATCGAAGGAATGAAGAACAGAAAGGCACCGAAAACACGAGAGAAACGGGAGAAATCAAGCGCAGCCGTTCATGGACAAAATGCTAAGGATTTTGGTTCTCCTGACGAAGGAGTAGCTTGTTCGATCGCCTCTCTCACGTATCAATCCGCTGTACAGGTGTCGTCCTCCATGGCTTTACAGCTTACACCGCAGCCCAAAATTCCGCAGCAGCTTGTTCAGGTACCTCTTCGCCCGCGACTCGCGGCATTTCGCGCCGCCGCACCCGCGCGTGCCTCCGCCGCCGTCTCCGGAGAAGATTGCCCGGAGGCGACCGAAATGCGGGCTCCTCCCCTCGTACGTCACCGCCTCCGGATGTTCCTGAAAACCCCAGGAAAAGATAAAGTTAGGAGCTACACACATCCCAATCAGATCACCGGCCGGGAAGAGACGTCACGAACTCACGATCAGTGCAGCATAACGTACCAGTATGTAGCGCTTCCAGTCGGCTTCCTGGGCGACGACGACCCGTCGCCGGGGGTCGTAGCTGAACCGGGGGTGGTTCTTGATCCGGCTCATGGCCTCGAACTCGCGCCGGAACTCGCCCAGCCGCCGCTGCAGCTCCTCGACGGGGAACCCGGACCCGATGGCAGCGTTCAGCTCGGCGCAGATGGCCGACCAGTTCTCGCCGGTCAGGTCGCCCACGTTCCGCTCGCCGCCGCGCGTGTGGCGCAGCAGCAGGTCGAGGAACTTGGTGTCGTGCTGGCTCGTCCACGCGTCCACGTGCAGCCTCGAGAGGATCTTCCGGAGCGAGCGCCGCGATACTGGCTTCCTCTTGACCTTCTGGTCGCCTTCGTCGTTCACAGCCTCATGCTCGTCATGGTCACGAACATGCATCTGCTGCTCGTGATGCAGTTCTTGCTTCACGGTCACTGGTTCTGGCTGCATTTGCAAGTTATGCGTCTCCTGTCTGCCGCGTAGATCGATCAGATCAGTTAAACGTGTTAGCCCAAAAGGAAGGCCAGCACGAATCGATCGTATCACATATAGCTGAAGGAAAAAAAATTAAAAGAGCAACGCGTACGTAGCGGGGGCGTCGGCGTGGAGGCGGAGGCTGAGGAAGACGACCGAGTCGTGCTGCACGCCGTAGTGGGCGAGCGTCCGGCCGTCGTCGTCGAGGTGCCGGCCGGCGAAGAAGAGCCGCTGCATGGCCACCGGGATGCGCTCCCGGCCCATGACCATGCTCTTGACCTGCGCCACCGGCGTGGCGCCGTCCACGTCCAGCGCCACCCGGTCCCCGCGCAGCGTCCGCACCATGATCCTCATTGTCCTACCAAATTCACGACGGCTCGATAGATTTCAACGCGTGCGAGAACCGACCGGAGAAGCTACGGGAAGACGAAGGAGAAGGAGAGGTTAATAGAGAAAAAATGGAGACAGATCAATCAGATGGGAATACTGGGTGCTCGCGAAGGAATAAAGGGGCTGGATCGATGATGACTTGGGGCGCCAACGTGAAGGAAAGTATTTTTCTCCGGCCGTCTGTCTCCGCGGGCAGCGCAGGCGCTGATTGGCTGTTGGATTGGACGGCTCCAGCTTGGCGTTGGAGGATCTGGGCTGTTGGTTGACCGCGTAGGATGTACCTAATAGGGCCGTGAAGCCCATGAGCAGATGGAGAGAGCTATTGTGAGACCCTGGCCCTGCCCAACAACGGCCTGAGAGTCTGCCATAGGTGACTAAGCGTGGATTCTTTTAGCTGCGGTTATGGTTTTTAGTTCTAACGTAGGCACTTATACAAATAAATCGAATGCTGATAAGTTGCTTTGAAAAAGTTATCCTAATAAATTATTTTTGAAAAGTCAACGAAAATACTGTTCCATTTATTTGTTTGGGGAAAACTATAAGCTAAAAAAATAGTGCTATAGTTCATGTAGAAAATGTAGATGCCAGGATTGCCATTTTATATAAGATCATTTTTCCTCTAAAAAAGAGATAGGAATGTTTTCACGCTGATATAATTAGGATTAGAGGATCAAATCACATGATAGCGATGCACCTGAATGTCAGCACCGTCGGTGCATTCAGTGATAACCGGTGAGCAGGCATTTCAGTCCGATTGAATATACGTCTGCAGAGTGGTTAAGATCAAGAGTGCCCAAAGAGGCAGCGAGCAACGCATCACCAACCTTCTTGACCACCTTCCCCCTACGAGAAAAACTAACGTATACCGTTATCTTCTTCATCCCTGGGATAGTAGTTCAAGGCGAGAGAACGATGGCTAGTAGTACTCGCAGGGGCAATGCCGTCGTTGTAGGGATAGTCCTCGTGACCCTAGTGGTGGTGGCGGCGGCCGCCGTGTGGGAAGCTGAGGCATGCGGGGACGTGGTGAGCGCGCTGATCCTGTGCGGGCTGTTCCTGGTGAGCGCCGTCGTGGCGTGGCCGAGCGAGAGCTACTGCCAGAGCGCGATGCAGCTGCGCAGGATGGTGGACACTGGGGGCGCGATGCGCGCTCTGCAGCGCGTGGCAGCTCCCAGCGCTCTGCAAGCTCAGCCTCGCCATCCCCATCGGCATCGACACCGACTGCAACAATTAAGCACTTAATTCATTAGGCACTTACATAATTACACTATATATTAGGGTGTGTCCTTTTAGACTGTTGCTGTGGTTTTTGGTTTATAGTTTTTGAATTCTGCCTATTCACAAGTGTAGTACACAGAACAAAACAGTTGTATGTGATTTGATTGGTATAGTTGAACTCGGTATAATGTCTACTTTAATTTACCTATAAACCCATTTTAAAAAATTCATTTTAAAAATTAGTTACTGTAACAAAAAGTGATAAAATCAAAGCCAAAATCAAAAGCCAACCGAATCCACCCCAAGTAAGATTTATTCGCTCTCGCTCTCATGATGCATTTGCAAATTTGTGCTTGCTCCCTGGTAGGATACCGTAAGTGGAGATCGAACACATGCATTGTGGGCACACTCGCGGGGTGACATAATGGGACAAAGTGATTTGCCTTTCGTTTTATGTTTGAATAATACTACTACATATGTAGGATGGCAATTAGGTGTGACAAGTATAGATAATACTCGTTCATACCTGTATCCGCGATCTCAATTTATATCCACGGACATACCCGCGAAGGACGACGGGTGAAGAACCTCGCCCATACCCGTCGCTCGCGGGTACCTGTCGCCCGTGGGCATGCTTGTTTTCCCGCGAACTGAGAGTCACTATTTGAGGTTGAACTAATGACAAGTACATATAAGCAACAACTATTACTAAGAAATATAATAGCTATAAAAAAGTTTATAACAATCAATAGCAATTAGATATATGCAAAAGTTTATAACAATCAATAGCAATTAGAGATATTGCTATGGCTGCATCACCTGTCAACCTATATCGTGGGTAAACGGGCGGGGCGGATACGAGTGGAGCTTACCTATACCTGTACCTGTTTACCCGACGGGTAGAGTGTTCCCCCCATTTCTATACCCGTGAGTAAAGAAAATATCCTATACCCGACTCCATTTAGGTATTTACCCACAGATATACGGGTAAATGGGCACAATTGCCATCTCTAAACGTATGTGCATTTTGTTGCCAGCACCAGCACTAGACTCAACGGATCACAGAGCCTTGTTGCTGATGATCCAGTTGATCTAGTTCTTAGCGAGGACGGTCTGCAAAGAAGGTTGTCCGGCCCAATACGACCAATCAAGTTAGGCCCAACCTGATTTTTGCCTGGGCCCTCATGCCCGCCCCTAAACAACAGCCCATTTCTTTCCACCTTATAATTTATGGCACTATTCGTTTTGGCCTTTCAATGGCTTTTAATTTTTAACTTCTAGTAATCAATATTTATTAGACTCATAAGCTATAGTTTAGCAGAACAGGTTGGCTTATGACTTCACTTGAACAAAAAACAGGATGGTTTCTCCGCTGCCGTTTTGAAGCGGTTTATCAGGATAGTTTTTTTCTAAACAATTTATTGACATTCGCTTTATTCACACAAATATTCACACTAAGATAAAATATTATAAATCAAAATCGAAAAGAACTCACCTGGTACTGTTTCCTCTCTCACCCCGTGGATCACGTGTCATCATCTAACCAAATAATAATATCCCCACTCCAGCTCACATCATCTCAAACATTAAAAAAAAAATCGTACCACACTATCCTTTCTTGTATCACCTCAGTTCAGCTGAGCCCAGCTCGGTTGCCTTTTCTTTTCTTTTTATTTCTTCCAGGCTTTTCCTTTTTCTTTTCGTTTAGGCCCGTGAAGGCGCTGTCAGTAAGATCGTAAAGAATGCTCGAAACTCGCGAACTATTCGAGTTCGGCTTATTTTAGACTTAATTTAAGTTCAATTCGAATTTTAAACGAGTCGAACTCGAGCTTGATCTTGAGCTCGCGAGGTTCACCGAGCCGAGTTCGAATAGTTTGCGAGCTCCGATTTAAGCTTAAATAGTAATATATATTAATTCTTACCGAGTTTACTCGAGCCGAATTCGAGTTCGAGCTTTTCTTATTGTTGAAAATTAGTGTATACTTGAATTATTTTGACTGTTATCGAGTTTACTAGAGCCAAGCTCGAACTTAAAATTTTCTTATTATTGAAAAATAGTGCATAATAAATTATTTTAATTGTTATCGAGCTTCAACGAGTCGAGCTCGAGCCTACTCGAGCTTAGGCCTAGCCGAGCTCGAGTTGGCCCAGGTCCAGGCTCGGACCCCAACTCGAGCTCGGCTCGAGTTTCTATCGAGCTCGAGCCTGGAAAGCCAAGCTCGGCTCGTTTACAGCCCTAACTGGCAGTCCATCAGACTGTGTTACTGTAGCTTTGCGAGTTCGCGAAAAAAATAAATAATAAACATGCTACAAACGAAACCAATGTTTATACGGGCCATCGATGCATATCTAATGTAATTTCTAGTACTTGTCATGCATTCATTTCGTGAGTAATTACGCTCTGCAAAACAAAAAGGATAAGACGTGGGTAAGAAAAACGCAACCGTCGACCTTAGAAAAAGAAAAACTTTGGTGTGGGATTTAAGGTAGAACCCAAATCACACACACAAAAAAAGACCTTTCGAGATAGACTAGGTACAACATTTTCAGCAACAGCGACACTCTTCTTACTAGCAACTAGCAAGTAGCAACCTACTACTGCAGAATCTGAAAGGTGAAAGCTCTGAATCCTGAAGTCTTTTCTTTTCTTTGAAGAGTAAGTGAGGTCTGAACTGGAGCTGCTATTTTCCCCTAGTTGATCTTGTCAAGTGAAGTCTGAACTGAAGCTTTGCTGTCCCCTATTTGTTGATCTTGTCTGAACTGAAGCTTTGCTGTCCCCTATTTGTTGATCTTGTCAAGCAATGCAAGTCAATGAACGACTGGAGATTAGAATAATCAACGACTCCATGGCAGTACTACTAAATTCCAACGCAGCCGCAGGGGCGTTTCGGGTGTTCCCCCTCGTGTCATTAATGGGGGCTTAAAGAACATCACTTTCTTGCTTACCAAACCCTCCTTCCAAACTCGATTCCTTCGCCTCCTGTCGCCGTCGCGTTCCACTCCTGAAGTCGTCGAACCGAGTTTTCAAACCTCAAAAAAGACTTGTTCACACTCTTTTCAGTCTTTTATATTAAAAAAATCTCAACCTAATCAAAAACCAAAATATAAATCCCTTCCATTAATTCTATAGCCCCGCCCCATCCAAATACTCATCCAATTCCGACGTAAGTCGTTTTAGATACCAAAATAATACGAAAGGAACTATTTGACCCAATTATTTCTGGTATAACTTGTTGTTATAGATCGCGAAAACTATATGTTACCAAAATATAATTAACAATAAATTCTGTAATACGAATTACATGTGGATTTAGATTTTGGAATAAGGGATACAGTATTACATTATTATTCTTTTTTGTGGCTCCACTCGCTAGAGCTTTAGCTTCTGAATTCTAACTTCTTACTTTCGTCTTTTTTTCTAGCGATATGGTTTTTGGACTTTTTGTCTTTTTTTCCTCCTCATTCATTTTTATTGTTTGTAATAATATAATATATTTATTTTTAAATTTAATTATTTAAAAAAACTATCAATAGCTACAGCGCTACAGTCCAAATGAGCATCACCGCCCAACGTATTCGTCAAAAAAACCTGCCCAACGTATTCGTCAAAAAAAAAAAAAACCTGCCCAACGTCATTTGCTCACTGGCTCGACGCATTTCTAGAAACACACACCAACCCCCCATTTCTTGCGGGATTATCCTGATTCCGCTAAAAACCACCAGTATTTCCACAGAATCTCCAAAGAAAGACTGCATCATTATACGAGATCACCCAAACTTTCCCATAAAACTCCGAAAAAGATTGCATCTTTGTACAGCCTGAGCTGGTTTCTATTGGCCGCTTCTGCAACGCGTCGAGAATTCGTGGACTCCCCGACCCAACTCACACGCTAGTAGTTAGTCCCCAGTACAAAGCACGCCCGTCCAAAGCACACAGAAATCTTCCCAGTTCCATTTGTTTCTTCTCGATTTTCAATCGCCTCCTTTGTTGAGTCCAATTCGCTACTTCGCTCGCGTCGGAATCCCGATTCCCCAATCCGCTCGCTCTAGGCTAGCCTCTCGCTATGGGCAACTGCTGCGGCACGCCGGCGTCGCAGGGCGGCAAGAACAGGAGGAAGCAGAAGCCGAACCCCTTCGCCGTCGCGTACAACCGCGGGCCGGCGCCGGCGCCGGCGCGGCCGGGGCTGGTGGTGCTGCGGGAGCCGACGGGGCGGGACCTGGGCGAGCGGTACCAGCTGGGAGGGGAGCTGGGGCGCGGCGAGTTCGGCGTCACGTACCTGTGCACGGAGGCGGCCACGGGGGCGCGGTTCGCGTGCAAGTCGATATCGAAGCGGAAGCTGCGGACGCCGGTGGACGTGGAGGACGTGCGTCGGGAGGTGGAGATCATGCGCCACATGCGGCCGCACCCGCACCCGAACATCGTCAGCCTCCGCGCCGCCTACGAGGACGAGGACGCCGTACACCTCGTCATGGAGCTCTGCGAGGGGGGCGAGCTCTTCGACAGGATCGTCGCGCGGGGGCACTACACCGAGCGCGCCGCCGCCGCCGTCACGCGCACCATCGTGGAGGTGGTCCAGGTGAGAGAGGAAAAGATAAAAGGCTGCTTTTTGTTTCTTGGTTCTTAGCTTATTGACCGTGTTACTTACTGCTTGCAAGTACAGTTGTATACGTACTGGTTGTTATGTTCATTAATTGGCTCAGGTGAGAAGATTTTTTGGTTATTGCCCAATTTGTGTTAGCTGCTAGCACTAGCTGTTATGGTCATGAATTTGGTCATGAGCTGGTGTCTTAGATTAGTGAAGATAGAATTGTTGTTACCTTTCAGTTTAGCTTAGGATAGGCTTCCGGATGAAATTTAATGGTCGAGTTATTATGGTTCGACAATCTGTTAAACCTCGGGGCTTTTTTGTGTTGTCGATAAATGTTTAGCCAAATTGGTAATGGTTTGGTTTTTTAATGGTTTGGCTTTAAGGAGTTATGTATTAGTCAAGCACAATGTGTACTGCAAATATGGCAGCATCCCAATTCCTAAGCATATATTCATGCCTCCTCTAGGATGTACATTGGCAATGCTGCATCATGGGTGTCATGCACCGGGACCTTAAACACAATGCTGGTTATCTGACTTGTATTGTTGTCATTTCTACTGTGACAGATGTGCCACAGGCATGGTGTCATTCACCGGGACCTTAAACCAGAAAACTTCTTATATGCGAACAAGAAAGAGAATTCTCCTCTCAAGGCAATTGATTTTGGGCTGTCCGTATTCTTCAGGCCTGGTATGCTCTGCAGCCAACTGATGCTCAAATACACAACTTTGGAATAAATGGAATTTGTTGTACCTTCATAAAATAAGCAAGTGAAGTGTAAATGTAATTCCCATTGTACTATGCTTCATTTCCCTGCAAAATGGAGCTAACTTCGTTGACACAGTTTATTGAAAACATGTATAACATTCTTTTCAGCAAAATTAAATGCTTGTTCATTGCTAATGTTGGCTGTGCAGGTGAGCGGTTTACTGAAATTGTAGGCAGTCCATACTACATGGCCCCAGAGGTTTTAAAGCGAAACTATGGCCCCGAAGTTGATGTCTGGAGTGCAGGAGTGATTCTTTACATACTTCTTTGCGGTGTGCCACCGTTTTGGGCAGGTACTTTCTTTCCCATGACTAGACGGCATGTATGCCACAGGGAAGTTGTAGAGCACCATGGTTATCACATTCCTGTGATGCTGTGCAGAAACTGAACAGGGAGTAGCACAGGCAATTATACGCTCTGTGGTAGATTTCAAAAGAGAACCATGGCCCAGAGTATCGGAGCCTGCTAAAGATCTTGTCAGGCGGATGCTGGATCCAAATCCAATCACACGGGTTACTGCAGCACAAGTACTTGGTAAGCCTCACCAATTTCTTGTCCTATACTCCTAATGCATAACAGCATACAGAATGCTTCTCAGTTCTCACTCTTAACTTTAATAGTGAATTGAATCTTAGCCTGTATTATGTACGAATAATGAACACACATGATTATAAGCAGTTTACAATTAGCTAAGGGATAGTTCTCATTCAGGGAGCACCGGAGAAGGTCTAAATAACTAACCACAGAAAAATCTAGTTCTCTGTGCAAAAGAATTAATTCAGGGTTATTTCTATTTACCACCATGTATTTTGCATCCAAAATGTTGTTCAAAGCTCATCATCATTCTGTTAATTGCATGTCTCAAATAAATTTCTTATTGCTTTTCTGACAATATCAATTGCATGGGCAGAGCATCCATGGTTACACGATTCCAAAAAGATGCCTGACATTCCTCTTGGTGATACTGTCCGAGCGAAACTGCAGCAATTTGCTGCAATGAACAAGTTAAAGAAGAAAGCCCTAAGGGTAAAACTTATTACACAGTGGTATCAAAATACATCAATATTATTATTTAACAAAAACTATACATAGAATTGATGACATAAAAGATGCATTCCAGATACAAAACGAGTAGATGGATTTCTCTAGTTAAATTAACTTATTTTATGCTTAAAACTTTTCAGGTGATTGCTGAGCATTTATCTGTAGAGGAAGTAGCTGACATAAAGCAAATGTTTGATAGCATGGATGTGAACAAGAATGGCAAACTAACCTTTGAGGAGTTCAAGGCCGGCCTCCGTAAACTTGGAAACAAAATGGCTAATTCAGATCTTCAGATATTGATGGATGCTGTGAGTTACTTGCAAAAAATGGTCTATACCAGAGGGGGGGGGGGTCTGGTTCTTGGAGAGACATGTTTATGTTATTTTCACTGCTTTGCAGGCTGATGTTGATAAAAATGGGACCCTAGACTATGGAGAATTCGTTGCAGTGTCTATCCATGTTAGAAAAATAGGCAATGATGAACATATCCAGAAGGCTTTCTCCTACTTCGACCAAAATAGGAGTGGGTACATAGAAATCGAAGAGCTTAGAGAGGCTTTGACTGATGAATTGGAGGGAAATGATGAAGACATTATCAATGGCATCATCCGTGATGTAGATACAGATAAGGTCAGCTCAATCTTGCCTTCACAGCCCACTAAATTGTGGAACATCTTTTTTGGAACAAATGCTAATGACTGAACTATCAGAAACAAAATTGAAAGCAAACTGCTAATCAAAACTGCTTGAATATAAGTTTCTGGAATAGTGCCACATGCATGACCACACGGCGGTCACGGTTCAAATGTTGCTAGTTGCAAGGCATGTTTTTTTTAACATTTTAACTAAAGGATTGGCGATTGTTATGATTGCACCTATAATGTTATAAAAATAAATGGCACACCAGACAGACAAGGATAGCTGTGAATAATATGACGTAATGCAATTAGTACTTGAAAGTAGAACATAAGACTTGTTCAAATTCCCCTTGATACGTGACTAGTTGATAAGAGTCAATCCTTCAAAGGTGTGACGTGATCCTTGGATTTCTCAGGATGGGAAAATAAGCTACGATGAGTTTGCCGCCATGATGAAGGCCGGAACGGACTGGAGGAAGGCATCTAGGCAGTACTCAAGGCAGAGGTTCAGCAACCTGAGCCTGAAGCTTCAAAAGGATGGATCCATCACCGACGAAACGCAATAGACTGCACACACACACACACAAATGGTGCTGATATCTTGAGTGTGGGTGGCTACTGACTATCGGTGTTCTTTCCTTTGTTTTGCTGTGTTTGGTCGTCAGATTTTTAGACTCTTTCATTTCACACGGTAAATCGGCTACAATTCTTGGCTTTGTAAAGATAGTGTTTGTGTTGGTATGTATCAGCGATTCGGCAGCATGCACCGAAATGAGGGCGGCAAGGAGCAGCAGAAGCTATGTTTACCAGCTTGTAAGTAAAATTGTTTGTAGTGTAATATAGAAGTGGCCTGGATTGCTTTGGCAGGTGGTCATGGTTTGCCGTCGTTGCCGTGCTCGTGCCCCAACTTGCGGAATGGAGTAATTGCTGTATGGGTGCGGCGCAACTTGGCAGGCAGAGAGAGTTCTTTGTGGTAGTCGGCAGTTGTCGGATACCAGACTCAACAAATTTCTGCACAAATGCCCGTACTATTCTCCGACGAAGAAAAATGGAGCTGGTGTCTGCGCCTGCGTTCTCATGATCTGGTGTATCGCTTCGATTGCTCCCGTGCCGTGCCGGACCCCTTCCCACGAGGCCGAGTAGCATATCTTCTCTTATCACAAAAAAAAAAGAGAGTAGCATATCTTCTACCTCCGCGCGGCCTGGTTTCTCAAGTGGCGGCGCTGGCCTTTCCCCCGCCAGTGAATCTCCCGTCTTCCCGCGGGTGGCGCGGCGTGAGGCCCAGCCGCCCAGCACCATTCGGGCGCCGCCGTGCGGCTGGGCACGCGGGTGCCCTTCTGCCCAGCGATCCACGCCACGGCGGGCCGGCGGCCGTGTCAGCTCAGCTGTGGGTAACCAGGCAGTTCCTCTCTCTCTCTCTCAACAAAAAAAGCAGGCAGTTGGAAGATTCCGAAATTTAACTCGAGGCGACGTGTTCCGAAAATGTTCTTCAGGAATAGTGTTAAAAAAACCGAAGCTAGCCAGGAAAGCTTTACCAGAAGTGTTTTACGCCAAACCAAACCGGAAAACATTCTCGAATGATCTGCAATTGCTGCATAAACCAAAACAGGGAGATCACAGAGGGACAAAAGGGTCAACAAACACTGTCCAAGGAAGTTTGGTGCAGTATGCACCATGCAGGCGAGCAAAGTAGGCTATAGACACATCCGACATGATCGATGTTTAGAGGAATAGACTCAGCATCGATTGCATGCTAGACTATACGTATTTCCGACACGGGTGTTGACGTAGATTCCAACAATCATGACTGACACGAGTGTTATTCAAGTGTTGACCTGTACCGGTTTTGTGAACGTACATGCTTGAGAATAGAGCTCGTGCCGTGTCGGTTTTGTCCGATTATCTCACCATACCGTATCGTGTCAGCCTTCCTCGCTTCTAGTCAAATCTAAGCACAGCCTAAAACCTGTTGTGTTGGCGTTTATGCCGTGCTAGCTCAAGCCCAATCCGAAGTAACTATATATGATGAAGACGGTGGCGACAATGGTGGCTGCGGCGGCCATCTTCTTTTCTCTCGTACCCATCTCGTAAAAAACTAGTTGAAATTGAATTAGTTGCATAAAAATATGAACACGCTATGAGATGGGTACGAGAGAAAGAATATTGAATTAGTTACATAAAAACATTGGAAGAATAGAAAGATTATTGTTCCCCTGATCCCCTCTTTCATGCAAAAGAACTGGATATCCCCTCAACAATAACTGTATGACTGGAAAATGATTTTATGCTCCACTAAAAAATTGCTTTATCTAGCATACGGTAATTATAGATTTAGTGGGTGTTTGGTTGGTACCATAAATTGTCATATATGTGTTAGCCATGTTTAACTTCATTAGACTAGTGTTTGGTTCCTTGCCTAACTTGTGGCACGCCACATTTTCTTAGCACTATAATCCACACTTATGGCCAACAGTTTGCTAGCCATAAAAGTTGTGGCAGCCACACTTTTGGCACAAAATTTTGGTAAAACTTGGCAAGCAAACCTCATAGGTGCTAAAAGATCTGTGTGGTTTTCATTTCGTGGAGCATGGAAGCACTCCTCGTTATAAGTACAAAGACTGTGGCCCACAGGATCGATCTTGCGGTCAGCATCCCTGAATCTGAATCGGAAGTTCGAACACTTATTTATTCACTCCCAATGCAAAATCCTAAGTTCCCAATTTCATATGCTAATTTGCGACGGTCTTCTAAATCAACGTGATGTCCTGACTCCAAACATCACAATGGCATTCCCCACTCTTACATCTGACTCGCTCACTTCTTTCCAACTTTAACAAAAACCAAAAACTTGAATACTCCGATTTGATCTTTGCAAATGCAGGCCAAACTGACCAAACATGAGCAAGAGCATTCTCTGAATATAGGACACCTGAAGGCATTGTTCAAATGCGCATCTACATCTGCCTTTTTTTTTGCGACCACATCTACATTTACATTGACCAGTCAAAGAATATGATCCGCTCGAGGCCAGAGAAGAATCCAACTCCATCTTACTAAGGACGAACTCATACGACTAGATAACCCCTAAAACCATCAAAACAAAACAAAAATCTCTCCTTTGGCCTAAGTCGAGCTGGGAATCAATACCACCAACACAACCAGCAGAAAACAAAAGGGTTAGGACTGTCGCTAATTGGCTCCCAGTACATGAAGTACGTAGCACATTCGAAAGCACCAAGACCCACGAATTAATCCTCGAACCAAACGAAGGCCCAGAAACCGTAGAAGAAATCATCTTTGCAAGAAACAGTCAAGAACTTACCTCATGTTGGAGGAGTGGGAGGAGCGGAGGACCAAGCCTTTGCGTTTCAAAGGATTTTATTTGAATTGATGCTATTTGACCGCTTATGGAATCAAATTACGCTGCCTATTCCCTTTCTCTCTCTCTCTCTTCCTTCTTTTCTCCCCGGTCGTTTCGCTTTGTCCCGCTCGGATCGAGCGGGCCCGGTGATGGAAAATCGATGGAAGCAACGACTCAGGACGAGGGGCAAGACTGGAAACTGACATGCACGAGCACAACGAACGGATGCAAAGGGGGCGCGGTGGCCTGCTGTTTTGGAAGCATTCTCCTCGTCACCTCGTGCGTCGTCGTCACCCTGAATGTATTTGACCGGACTTCTACGAGCATTAGCATCAACAGTTCATTAAACTTGGTACCAAATCGTCTCTTTCCAAAACCGATTTCTTGGATGGGTATTCAAAGTTAACAAAGTATTGTTCAATGAAAAAATTAAGGTCCGTATTAGCAAAGATAAAAGTACGAATTATTTGTACCAGAGACAATTTCTCGAACAAAATTAGAAAAATATTAGGTGTAAAGGTGATATGTAGCAAGTGAATTATGTTGATCATACAGAAGATGCAATATTATTTTTAAAAATTGATAGAAAAGATGGAAAGTGAGGAAACACACAAAATAGTAAGTTGTTAATCTTCTTGGTCTTACAGGATTTTGAAATACATTGGGAAAATGTATCCTTTTATATTTATTTTTAGAATAAAATGGTCGAAGTTGCCAGAAAAATTAGACAAGTTAATGAAATAATAAGAAACAGCAAAGAAACGAAACTGAACACAAAAGACCTAGCGCTTGAGAGCACAGCCCAATGGCCAACATGACAAAGCTAGTTTTGTGTAGAAATATTGATATGTTTTCTAAATATTTTGGATATTCAACTGCACATCCATGAACTCATGTAAGTCCAACCTGCTCATCCGAGCCTAATAGGGCTGGTAATGGGTGGGTTGCTGCCGGTTTTTTATCCAGGACAGTAGCAGCATATGTTGAATAAGATTGCAAGCGTAGAATAACAAATGCTTTTTAGAAAAATTATTTGATTTATATTAATAACTCATAAATAACAAATGCTTAAATAGGACTAATATGGAGCCTACCCATCCGAGCCTATAGGACTGGTAATCAGCCGGTTGCCGCCCGTTTCTTTTTATACATACGACCATGTCAGCATAGGATGAATGAGATGTGCAATGCAAGCTTAAAATGACACATGCTTTTTTGAAGGATGGTCTGATTTTATATTGATAGCTTATTCGTAACAAATGCTTAAGACCGGTCTTAAAGTGTTATGGCTTTTGACTGATTATAAGAGAGATTAAGGGAGTAAGGAATGCTCATATTTAAAGTCACTTCGTTCAAAACAACTCCTACAATGACTCCCAAAAACGACTTATGAAAATCACCTTGAAAAGTTACTCTGTTCAAAATCTAGCTTCCAAAAACCATAGGGGCGTTATTTTGGGCTGTGGCTTATGACTTGTATCTATAGCTTAATAGTCTAATGAATAGTGATTATTGAAAAAAGTTAAAGTTAAAAATAGACTAAAAAATCGAAAAGAATAGGATCATAAGCTATTAGAATGTGGCCTAAGGGAACATTCATAGTGGTTTTTACTGATGAATTTTAGCTGTGGCTTATGAATTTTGGTTGAAAATAAATATTACTTGCTGAAATAAGTAGCTTTTAGAATGAGGGACAAGCGATGAAAAAAGTAAAGAAAAGATATATTGTGTAACCAAAACGAAAAAAAGATATATAATACAACTATAATTACTGTTTTATTCCTATAACGAGATATAACAAGAGAAGGAAGCAAACTACTTCATGAAACTCTACACTGCCCGCGTGCCACCTTCACGGACACGTGGACCGCTCGCCGCGCGGCCATCCACGTGTCGTCCCTCTGGCCAGCACCCGGCGGCCAAACAACGCGCCGCCACCTCCCGGCTTGCCCGAAGCGACCAGGACCGAGCCGCTCCCGCATGCCTGCGTGTACTCCCTCCGCCGCGGTAACCTCACCTCGCCCTCCACCTCGGCTGGCTGCTAATGCTTCCTACAGATCGATCTCTCTGTCTCGCTCGCGCGCGCGACACGCGCCATGGCTTCCTCCGCCTCCGCGTCCGACGATGACCGGCCCAACGTTGCCCCCATCAACCCTTCCGCCGCGGCTACGCCGGCGGCGCCGCAGACGCACGCGGAGTGGACCGCCTCGATGCAGGCGTACTACGCCGCCGCTGGCCAGCCCTACGCGTGGCCCCCGACGCAGGTACACGCTTTTTCCTTCTGTTGCGGTGGTGGTGCTGGTGGTGGGGCTTTGAGTTTTGATTAAGGTTTCGCTTCCACGGTGGGTTGCAGCACCTGATGGCGGCGGCGTACGGCGCGCCGGTGCCGTTCCCCGTGTACCACCCCGCGTACTACGCGCACGCGTCCATGGCCGCGGTGAATGCCGAGACCCTCTCTCGTTTAAATGTTGGTGCAGTGAAATTCGGTTGTGGCTGAGGACCTGAAGTGGAGCCAGGCCATTCGGTGGTGAGGTGGGAGTGCTGGTGTGTGAAATTGTTTTGCTGGGTTCTGTTCTGTGCAGGGTGTGCCTCACATGGCTGGTGAGGCCGCGGCGACTGCGGCGGCGGTGGCGGAAGGGAAGAGCTCCGTTTCCCCTTCCGGCGAGGAAGCTTCTGGGAGGTATGGTTTTGTTTTGCGCTTGCATGTGTGCTTCCTGCTTGTCTGTTTGGTCGGGTGGATTGAGCTGAAATTAACTGATGTGGTGTGCACAGTGGCGATGGCGGGAGCGAGGAGTTCTCGGAGAAGAGAGATGCCGATGCCGATCAGATGGTGGCTTGTTGGTCATTGCGCGCCTAAATTAAGCTATTTTAAGCAGTATTTTGATGGATTTGGTTGATTCAGACGTGCTTATTCGCTTCATCTTCGGTTGCCGACCTCGCGCCCCCGATCTAGTGCTGATCAGATCTGACACCGACCTCGTGCTCTGGAATAAGCGCCGCTCCAGGACCCCTTTTTGGGCCGCCGACGCCTCCGCAGTCGCCACCTTCCAGCCGCCTCTGGCTCTCTCCACGCTGGAGGTGTTCAAGCGACAGCCGCCACCGACGGAAATCGTCCACTGCGCGGTGGTGTGTCGCCGCTAGCGACGCGTCGTCTCCGACGCGGGCTGCCTCCCAGCGCCGCCTCGGCACTTCGGGTTCTTCCGGGGTGTTCCGCCGCCGCCCTCCGGGATCCCTGCCACCGGATCCGTCGCTGCCAGGAGTGAGCTTCGCCGCCGACCTCTCCGCCTTGACCGTCGGCCGCCGACTACTTGTACTGTCCGGATCCGGCCGGATCCAGCCTCTCTGCCGCCGGATCCGGCGACCCCGCACCACATCTGGCTCGCCTTCACCGCCGGCAAGCCCGGCCGCTGCATCTCGAGCCGCCGCCGCCATTGCCAGATCCGGCGCCGCCGCGGATCCGGCCGCTCGCCAGATCCACCGCCTCCGACCGTGCCGCCGCGCGTGGCCGTCGTCTCGTCGCTCCTCTCGACTCCTCTCCCGGTTGGCTTCCACCGAGTCGCTTCTGACTGTAGATGAGGTCAGCCTTTTCGCTCGCCGCTAGGGCCGCCGCGCTCGGATCTCCATCGATCTGGGCCGGGTGGGCCGCCGGCCTCTTCTTCTTCGACGGTCCGCCCGCTCTTGCTCGCCGCCGCTCTTGCCGACTCTTCCCGTTGGCTACTTGGCTGCTTCTGTTGGCTGCCGTGAAGAGCACTGATGGGGAGAGAAATAGACGATGGCTTGCTGCCACTTTACTGGTGCTACGAAGAGGGGTTTTTAGTCAGTTTTTCGTTAATTTTCTGAGTCTTTTGATGTGTCCATCCAAGTCCATAGTCTTTGATTTTTAGTTCATTCATGTCGTGCGAGTCCACAAATTTATTGTCAGTCATAGAAGTATATGAATTTTTATTTTGCATGGCCCGCCGCTCTATTCTCTCGAGCCGCGTGCGATCGTAGAAGTCGTTATGATGCCGCCGCTTCTCTTTAAGCCGCCCGAGTTTCTAAAGTCGCGCTTCTTTTGCATCGCGCTCCGTTGCGCTTCTTGTGCATTGCGCCTGCCGCCATCTCGGCTTCAATGCGCGCCATGCTTTTATATATTCCTCTTGGCTTGATTTGTGATTTATTCAAAGGTCGCACGCAACGCAGCGACATCATCAAGACTCGGACTTCGGATTTTTTCTGTTTTAGTGTTAGTCCTTTTTCAAATGCAATGCTATTGCATACGCCTTGCATTTGAGGGGGGTGTTAAGGAGATAGAGTTGTATTAGGATATAGAGTTTGTATTCTATTCCATATATGCCTTATCTCTATGTGGTATATCCTCTTGTACTCTCTATATATATGACCCTTTAGGTCTTATATCTATACACACAATATTCATAACACTTATTTTGTCCAGGGCTCATCATCTGCGAAGAGGAGAAAGTCCAGCAATGCAAATGCAGAAGGTGGGCTGTCATAAATCATAATGCTTAGTTACAAGGTGTAAGGGACTAGCTTGTCCGTTTAGGTGGGTGAGAATGATGGTTGGCACTTTTCAGGTGAGCCATCTCAGGCTGCCACGGTGCAGAATGCTGCAGCTGAGTCGCCATTCGCGGCCAAGGGGAGGTCTGCATCGAAGCTTTCCATTTCGGCACCTGGGAGGGCAGCACTTCCCGATGCCACTCCAGACTTGAATTTTGGGATGGATCTTTCGAGCAATTCTCCATCTGCAGTGGTGCCCTCAGGACAGGGGGAGGTGAATGCTGGGGCGCCTTCCCAGAATAACGCCGCTTTGTCTCAGATGGTATGGTTTTCTTGTATGGAAGCGTGTAATGGCAATTATCATGAATGACCAGTAGTCTTCATCGCTCTGAAGGGAAAGTGTAAATAGCGTATTCGTTTACCACTGTTGCCATGTTCTATAAGACTAAACTATCCTTGTTTTTAGCAGGATGAACGGGAATTGAAGAGGGAGAGAAGAAAACAATCTAACAGAGAGTCTGCAAGGAGATCAAGACTACGCAAGCAGGTATTGTCAGTAATAGATGAATAATTTCATGTTTAATGCGGAGGGAAATGAATTTATGCAATGGTTTCTATTCTTATTTATTGTCCTGGTGTTTCTTTGCTCGTGAATGGTGGTACAAGTAAACTTAAAATATGTTGTGTGGCACTAGAAACAGAGAAACAGTGGGTAGAAAATGCATATTTAACTATGGTATTTGATGTGTACAATTCTCTATTAAGTTGAGGTCCACATGAGAATGCTGCAGATATGGTTATACCGTTCATAATGTCTGAAACAGGCACCATTGGCCTGATCATCTGGGAAAGGTCCTCTAAGTAGATCTCTCATCCACTGTACTATCCATTTTTTATGGTTCCACAAGTGTAAGCAATGACTTCCTAAAAAAAAGTGAGCAATCTCAAAAGTTTTGGGCAAGATCATCTTGGACAAAAATTGACTTGGTAAATAGTTTGTACTGCTCCTTGAGCAATGCTGCCTGATATACTTGGGTTGCTTACCATTGGGGGTTGAGTGTGCCTATGACCTACCTGCCCCTGTAATTATTTTTGAGGAACTGATACAAAACAAATCTGAACTTCACCTAAAAGCGTCCAGTTTGGCAAGTCAATTATATAAAATTTAGTGTGATACTTGCAGCCGCATTATTTATTTTTGATACATTTGGTTTCCACATTGTACTAGAATATTTTTGGAGGAAAACAGTGTACTGGTACTACCCAGATTGTACTACATTTGGTTTCCACATTGTACTAATTCCTGTAATACTACCCAGCAAGAATGTGAGGAGCTGGCCCAGAAGGTAACTGACCTGACCGCCGTGAATAGCACACTCAGATCGGAACTCGACCAGCTTAAGAAGGATTGTGAAGACATGGAAGCAGAAAATTCACAACTAGTGGTGAACACCAAGCCCTACGCATCTTTCATCTTTTGCCACGAATACATAATGGAAGATTTCTCTCTGTCAGGAAGTTATCTTTGTAGTTTGTGATGCTATCTTAATTCTCACCATAACTAGTGCTCTTCCGCCTAATACAGGATGAAATGGTGCAGACCGAGGGGCCTAGTGTTTTAACTACTTTGAGCATCCAGATTGACACGTCAAAGGCGCATCATGGTAGCAATGGGCAGCTTAATAAACATAGAAATAATGACAGCAAGGGGTAGTTTGAGTGGCTAGGTAGCATCTGTGATCTTCTCAGCTCTCGAGGTGTCGAGCGGCCTTGTAAATTCACGAACCAATTGATAGTTAATGTAATACCAAAGAGCCTTGAATTTTGTTTGCTAGCTTCTGATGCGATTGGATTAACTGGCCCGTTTGGTGACCTGGTCGTTTAGTGACGCTAAACGCAAATATTATAGTACTTACTTTCAGTATCTTGTGTCTATATTGCATTTTAGGAGCAAGCGCCAGGTGTCCCCATGAGTATGTTTTAGCATTTTTTTACTTGTACGTTTTGAGATGGATGCGCGCTGAGTACGTGTTTTTTCCTAAGAGAGATTGGGCTGAGTTGTGTTGGGAAATTTGGGTCTGGGCCAGACAGGTCTGGTCCATGGTGGCCTGGTGGGTATACTCCATCTAGTATATAAATAGGGATTCTAATAATTAAATTTTGTATTTGGAGAAATAAAAAGTAATAAAAAAAGGAGTTCCTCTATCTCTCTGTTTTTAATCTTTATTATCTTGCACTACTATGTGATTGATTCATCTCTTTGCATAGAAGAAATCGATCGAATTGAACTCGTCAGC